>OU026147.1:60976146-65976146 GCA_907269125.1 Eristalis pertinax
GCTAAGAGAAGACACGTGTTTTCACAAGAACAAAAATCCATTTTCACGCATTTCAAAAGCGGCCTCCTAGAGCTAGTCGTCTTGATCCTTCCACATCATGTCATCGCCCCTTCTCACCTTAGCTTGCATAGTTTTTGTTTGCCACCCCCCGCCCCCCCCTCGCCCACCCCCTCGTTCTCCGCACACACAAACATCACACCACCACTCACTCATCATTGCAATATTAGATAGTTCCACATCCACAAACCCCACTGCTTGGCATTTTTAGACCCACTCCACTAATCATCATCATTTGCACATTAATTGCCGCGCATTCATCCTCTCATTTAATGCATGTTTTAACAGCAAATTTACGCGCTTTTCATCTCCCATTCCCACCATCCCCTCCCACACCCGCTCACAAGTTTCGTAACCTTCTGCTTGGGCGGTAGTGTGACACATTCACAACTGTCAGCATGTCAGCACAAAAATCATCAACATTACCACCACTTCACAACCGCTTTCTCGTTCTCTAAGAGATTTAAACAAAACAAGTCTCATTTGTCAGAAGACGCGTGCTCTCCGTCGTACAAACCCAAAATATTTTTTCTGTGAATTTTGATCAGAGAAAAACACTAAAAGAAGACCTCTTTGTTTCTTTTTTGGTAATTACAGGGAGTTGGAGGACCTGAAAAATGCACAGGCAGCTGCTGCTGCTAGTCAATCTCGCTTGGATCCGCACTGGATGGAGTACTACAGAATGAGGTGAGTCTTTTTTTTATTTGAATGTAACAGTGTATGGGTAGCGCTACAGCGCGTAGTTTAGCAGCAACGAATGCCGACGATGCTGCTACCACTCGATGACGGCGATGGCGGGCGGTTTGAGGAAGATCCTGACGTGTTGTTGTGCACTTGAGGGCCAGAATTTGGCCCCGAACTGTTTTGAACGCTGGGACTCTACCTCGGCTGAATGCCGACGATGGCACCGTTGTCGTGGTTTGTTCGGACGAAGCGGACGACACCGACGAGCGGATGCCACCCACTCGGGGGGCGTTCGGCGGCTCATTCCTGAGCCCTAGCTTCGCAGCAACTGCGTGCTATTGTACTACCTCGACCTACATTTTTATGCCGACTTCGAACGGCCAAGACTGAGAATGAGAAGCTTCTTCGACCCTCTGAGCATTGTCAGTGACTCGAAAGAGGTGGGGTCGTGAAAATAATGTTCGTCGTGGAATTCGAACCTAGGCGCCCAGGTTCAAGTGCTTAAGAGTCGACGCACAACCCCACGACAAAAAAACATAAATCCTTCTCTTTATCTCAAGTCATTACTTACTTACTTACCAGGCCGACGACCCTTGGAGGGTCCGAGCCTGAGCAATTGCTGCCTTCCATCGTTGACGGTCCTGGGCACGCTGCTTCCAGTCATCAAGACCAAGCTGTCTTGCATCCGCGATTACTTGGTCTTTATATCGGAGATTCGGTCTTCCTCTCCTTCTCGAACCAGTAGGCTCGGCTTCAAAGACCCTCTTTGCTGGAGCATTGTTGTCCATGCGCTCGATGTGGCCGAACCAGTGCAGTCGACGGATTATTGCCTTCCGGACTACATATACAGCTCTTAGGGTTCGCGGTTGTCTTCTCCTCCATTCGCCTTCCTCGCAGACGACCATATATACGACGTAGAATTCTTCTTTCGAAGGTGCTCTGCAGTTTTGTTTAGCGTCCAGCTTTCGGCTCCATAGAGCAGGACTGGCAAAATAAGAGTTTTGTTTTGTAGAGCATGATTTTGGTCCTTCGAGTCAGGAGTTTTGAGCCCAGTTGTTTTGACAAACCGAAGTAGCACCGTTTGGCCAAGGGCGTCGTTTGTGGAGTTCACATTAGCCCCGAGGTAGACAAACTCCTTTACTACCTCGAATTGTAACTGTCGATGGTGAAATTTTTATCTCAAGTCATTACGATTTGAAAACACAATAGAGCGTTGCTTTTAGCGAGGTCTTTGAACTCAAGCAATTCATATGCTATTCCTGTGAGATAAACACCTTGGCGTGGTGCGGGGGCAAAAGCCGACGCGGAAGTCTGTTGAAGAAGATACTCTGCCTGGCAATGCCGGTGCTCCAATCGAAATGATGGAGTGATTGGCGAACTAAGTCTATCAACCTTCTAATCCAGGGTGTTAAGTGATCCGTGTCCATTGGATGGTACGCAGCCAGGGGGTGATACCGGCTGTGTTCTAGGAGAGCCCCTCGACCCCCCTAATCGAAATAAAAAGTGAAACAAAACAAAAGGCGAGCTTAATCAACTGTAGCAACAACGCACTACTCAGTTTCTCTCATAAAGATTTGAGAGAAAGGATGTTCGATCAAGGTTGAGTTCGTAATTACAACATTGTTGTCCCTGCTCTGCCCAAGATATTTTACACATACTTGCGGCAGGTCAGCATTGTCAAATGGAAATCTGATTAAAGTAATAAGGCAATTTCCGAATGATGTCTTAGGAACCATATTCGCATGAAGAAGTCTAGTCCACCATTCGTTTTCCCTGCAATCCCTGCAACAAAACAGAAATCACTGCCAACTTGATTGCAGTTTGACTGTCGCTTTGCTTTTATGAATGCAATTGCAGACTTCTGTTATGCACAGTCAATGCAGTCTATTTACATTTATGAACGAAAATCTGGCTGGGCTGCGCAGTTTGACGTCTATGAACTCGGCCCAAGTCTAGTCTAGGTATGGCCGCTTTTACAAGTGCGACTTTTTACTCACGATTTTCACAAATTCCTTTGTGTGATTCCTTTTGTCTCACCTCCCTTGCCTACGACATTGAAAATTGTGTATAAAATCCGCCTATGATAACAAATGAGGAATCATGTATGCCAGAGCGACGATTGTCTTTGTTTTTCAATTAATCCTCTTGTAGACTGTAAATCATTCGCATTAGATGTCATTAGCAATCTACTACAAATGCACATGCACTGCGACACATTCATTCATCCATCGTTGCTTGCACTGTGAACGTTGAAATTAATTGCATCAACTCAATAAACGGCTTACTTTGTGTAACGATATGAACATGTTTGCCATGTCAACAGTTCAGGCAATCATTCGATGATTGATTGTCGTCGTCTTACCAAGCCAGCGTGCTCTTATTGTTGACTTATGTACCAGCTTTAGTTAAATGATTTCTGGAATGTCCAGGCGAAGCTTGAAAGCGAAGTTAGAGCTTTTCAACTCAGTTCTTATTCCAACTCTCACCTATGTTCACGAAATTTGGGTAATAACCGAAATGAATAAAATCGCGAACACAAGCTGCCGAGATGAGATATCTTCCTGCTATTTTGGGAGTTACTCCCCGATATGGACTGAGAAACACGGCAGTGAGCGGGGAGCTCAATGCAGCTGCTTCTTCGAACGGGAAGGGATATGCTTCTATGATTTAGTCACGTGGCACAAATGTCTCCATCACCATGACTTCCGAGGCATGCCTTCTGGACGAAAAGGTTCAACGACGAAGTGTGAAGCCTGTAAAGTGACAACAGTCTTGCACGGACTGCTTTCTGCTAAATAGCCAACCTAAACGAAATGTGTACTCCCGTTACACGTTATTAAGTGTAATCTATTATTCGGCATGGCAACTGGACATATTCATACAGCCAATGGCTGGTCTTGAGTAGGAACTGCAGGTGATCTTCTTTGCAACTGCCCAGCACTGGCTAACACTAGAAAGAAGACAGTAGGTACTTCTTACGAAGGAGTGAGTGTAGGTGTCTACTCTCAAGCCATCATTGAAGCTCCCTGGGCAACATAGCGTATTTCAGGATGAACTCATTGCGATAAAGGAGACACTGTCCTGACTCAAGAGCAATGTAATATCCAAAAGGGATATCACCATTGGACAGCCAGGACGCAAGTAAGGTCTTAAACAATGTCATGTTCAATTCAAAAACAATGTCTCTTGACGATATGGCTGAGCATTCTCATATACACCCCATGTGGGTGCCGGGACATTGTGACATACCGGGCAATTGCAAAGCCAATGGACTCGCAATGTGTGGTACAACCTCTTCCCTGGCACCAGGAGGAGATCCACCTTCTATGCCGATCACTACAGTCTACTATATTCTTAAGATACACACAATTAAAACATCCAATCATAAATGGCCAGAAGGCACCACCTGCCTTAGGAAATATGGCTACCTTCTTCTTCTTCTAGTGGCACTACAGTCCGGGTGGACCTGGGCCTCAGTCAACAAGTTTCTCCAGCTGGCACGATCTTTAGCCAGTTGTCTCCAATTTCGCGCGCCAGGTTGGTTGAGGTCCTTCTCCACTTGTTGGCGCCATCGGTGTCGTGGGCGTCGTTTTAAAGGGTGATTTTTTAAAAGCTATAGGAAAGTTTTTCAAAAAAAAAACACATAAAATTCAGAAAAACGCATGAAATCTTTATTTGAATCGATAGTACGGTCCATATAATTTAATGTTTGAAGATTATTTCATGCAAATGTTGACCTTGACTGCGTCTCAAATGGTCCATCCGCTTAGTCCAATTTTGGCATACTCTTTCCAACATTTCGGCCGGTATCTCGCGAATAAATGCTTCAATGTTGTCTTCCAATGCGTCAATTGAAGCGGGCTTGTCTGTATAGACATGAGCTTTAACATAGCCCCACAAAAAATAGTCTAAAGGCGTTAAATCGCACGATCTAGGCGGGGTCCCGAACGTGCAATAAAATATTCACCGAACTCGCCCCTCAATAAGTCCATTGTTCCGCGTGCTGTGTGGCATGTGGCACCGTCTTGTTGAAACCACATGTCATGCAAGTCAAGCTCTTGCATTTTGGGCAAAAAAAAGTTGGATATCATCTCACGGTAGCGCTCAACATTCACAGTTACGTTACGATTCGCATCATCTTTGAAGAAGTACGTTCCAATGATGCCACCAGGCCCATAAACCGCACCGAACTGTGACTTTTTCTGGATGCATTGGTAGCTCTTGCAATGCTTCTGGCTGATATACAAAAATGAGCTTCGTCGCTGAACACAATTTTTCGGTAAAAAAGGTGGAAAAGTGGATAACTTTCCAAGAGCCCATTCTCCAAAAATTGTACGTTGCGGTAGGTCGTTCGGCTTCAATTCTTGCACCAGCTGTATTTTGAAAGGCATCTCACCCAAAATCACACCTACCCCCTCAACATTTGCCACGTTGTTGAGTAACAGAGGCCCAATTGCTGCGAACGGCGACGAATCGATAATTGATGGTCATCATTAACACTGGCCGATACAGCTGCGATATTTTCTTCAGTTCGCACTCCACGTAAGCGTGTTGGTGGTTTAATGTCCAACAATGTAAATTTGGTGCGAAATTTAGTCCGAATAGCCGCTTCAGTGGGTCGATCAAACTGACCATAAAATGGAAGAAGCGCGAGATGAACTTTCTTAACAGAGCACGCATTTTGATAATAAAAAAATGTTTGACAGTGAAACAAAACACGGAACGTGCGTCAGCTGTTTAAACCAGTGTTGCCAAAAAGATAATAGCTAAAAAATCACCCTTTATTTGTTTTCCAATCGACCCTGGTGGTGGCCCGTGGCGTTGTGGGTATGTGCGTCGTCTCCTACGCACCTGGACCTACCTGTTTAGGTTCGATTCCTGGCACGACAAGAAATACTTTTCACGGCCCCACCTCTTTCGAGTCACTGACAATGCTCAAAGAGTATAATTGTCTCTTCTCAAACTTGGTCGTTCGGAGTCTGCATAAAATCTGTAGGTCTCTTCCACTCGTGATAGAACAATAGCACGCACAACACGAGTAGTTGCTGAGAAGGCCACCCATATTATTATATATTATATTATATTATTATTATTATCTTCAGGTAAGAACCTAAAAAAATATTTAAAATGGTGGCACAGTGTTTACGTGCGCCGATGTCTAGCTTCAAAACCTAGGTCCACCGCAGACAGTAGCGCCATTTGTATTATTTTATATAATCTAAATATGTATGTCTGTCTTATTACAATACAAATTTCCGTTTTCTTTCGTTACAGAGGAATGCATCCTTCACAGTTTCCATTATATGCAAATCCCGCTGCAATATCACAAATGGAAAGGGAACGCCTGGGAATCCCGCAGCCCCATCACGTCGGCATGGATCCAAATGAGCACATGGTAAGATACAAACAAAAACCACCTGTAAACCGTATATTCATATCTCATACGGGAGGAGTGTGAACGACCTCGATTTTTTTTATAGACATAACTTATCAATCGTATTTGGAAAATCAAAATTGCGAAATAACAACCATAACACCCAATCAACAAAAAAAAAAAAAAAAACCAGACACCTACAATTCAATTCAATTCTCAGCTCTCTCTCTCTTCCTCACACTCACTGTGTCTCTGTCGCTTGCCCATGCTCACACACAATGTAATTGTTTGTTTCTCGCTTGTTTTTTTTTTTTTTTTTGGCAAATAACAAATCTTCACAATACAACACAAAACATCACTAGCCACTTGTTTGTCATCACAAATCACATCAACAGACAATCAATCAATATATGTGCTTACTCTAGTCTCTAGACACCACGGTGCTGTGATTCATTTAACCACATACCTCCCGCTCTCTCTGCTCGCTCTCAACACAACATTTCATTTTAACAACAAATTTAACTTGATTTTTTGGTGAATTTTTGCCCATTCAGTGTGGAAATTAATTAATCTCCTCCATTCATTATTTGGCTTATTACAAATCGAACACTTTTGTCGCTTTCTGTCTGTAAAACGTATACATGCATAGTAGCCTCTCACAGATCTCTCGCGAGCTTCAGTCTGTTGAATGAAAACGAATGAATGTAACGAACAATGAAAAAAAGAAAATTCAAACAACAACCAAAAAAAAAAAAAAAACAAAATCGTTAAATACACAGAAAAACTGAACAAAAAATTCGCTTTATTGAAACAATTTTCAGATACGATTGACCCGAGAATATCATGCACATTCTCATACTCATTTACATTTGCCTTTGCCTTCACAGCAACAACCGGAGGCCGGATTTCAACTGCCACGTGAGTTTGTATTCAATATTATATTTTTTTTTGTTGTTTTCTTTCTTTCTATGGTCTATTTATTTTTTCCCCTCCAAACAATGGATGATTAAATTGATTTCAAAAGAAAATGGTCTTAAATTCCATCTTAACGAAGAAAAAAAAACGAAAAAACAAACGCATTCCTGCTGAGACTGATTTTTTAATTTTGTTTTCGTTTTCGTTTTGCTCATTAGCGAATGTTGGGCCATATCCGAGACCAAATATGCTTATGCCGAGGGAGCCGCATTCGGATGTTTTACTTCGGATGTCGTACGCTGATCAGCTTCAGGTTTTTCATTATTAATTAAAATATTTAACGTCATTAATTGCATACATACAGTATTTACAGGCGGCTGAATTCCAACGGCAATCGCTGCATGATCAGTATTTCAGGTAAATAGCTTAAGTAGTTTATCAAAAAAAAAATCATCATTATTTTCTAGATGCGTAAAGAAAGAGTTTTGTCTAGGGGGCTTACAGAACGTGGACGAAGGAGGAGGCTTAAGTGATCTAAAGCAATCCCACGAGTGCACAATGACACATGACTTCGCTGAGTTTCGTTGAGTTTCGTTCACTTTTACTTAGGTGGGAGCACGATCAATTTGCTCTCTACGCACGTAAATGAAATTTGGTGCTGGCATTTAGCATATGTTCCCATAGTCAATTATGGACATTTTGTTATTTAACAATGCATTGCTGCTGCTTTTCGTTCGGTTCTGCCATAAGTTTACTTAGGTGGCGCTACAGTTCGGTGTGAACCGGGGCCTCAACTAACAAGCCTCTCCAGCTAGCACGGTCCTTAGCTAGTTGCGCACTCCAAGCGGGTGGTCCCCTTCACAGCGCCACCTAAAGCGAGGTCTTCGTCTACTGCCTTTTCCCTCCGGGTTAGATTCGAAGACTCTGCGGGCTGGAGCATTGTGGCCATTCGCTCTACATGTCTTAGCCATCTTAAGCGATTGATGCGCTGTTTTTTTTTTTACTAGGTCGATGCCGCTGTACAGTTCGTATACAGTCGTTGTATATCCTCCTCCAAAGCCCGCCAACGCATACGGGACCGTTTATTTTCCGAAGAACTTTTCTCTCGAACCGACCAAGGACATACGATTTGTTATTTAAAGTGACTTAGAATTTCCTCTTATTACCGGTATCATGCCGTGGTTGATAACTGCGTCGCAGACTGTTCATAACTGGATTCCAGATCAAAGCATCTGCTTCTATATTCCAAGAATTCACTCTCGCACATCGAAAGAAAAGAGGTGAAAAAGAAGAAATTTGCTCAAAGTACAACGCCGCAGCCTTTCAAGTCGTGCGAGAACACCACAGTACAGCATTACTGGTTGCTGAACTCTCTGAAGGCAGCACTAAAATCCAACACCAAATGAAGAGGTACAACAGATCTTTATGGTCGCAAGTACTAGTGTCTTTTGAGACACTCAAGTGGACGGCTCGTCTGAAAAAATACGCGATGAGTTGTCTCTTTAATGTCTTGCGTACTAACGACTCTATATTCAGCATTTTGTGGTGTTCGAAACATCACCTTTGGAGATAAATTATAAGCTAATTTGTCAAGCAACTCTTCGTGGCATTCATGCAAACTACTTTGATGAATCATGCGTTCTGGAGTGGAGGCAGGAGTCTTTGGACACGACACCAGGATTTCCGTGCAGCTACAGTGTGCGAAGCTGAAATCCATGCCATCGAGATCAGCGCCAGACAAAACCTCCGCAAAGGTCGCTAAATCATCAAGTGCACTAAAATTCAGATATCCTCAGTCAAGCACTTTCGTCCAATCTAGTTTACTCCAAAGCAGTCAAATGTTGCTATGACACACTACAATCCCTTGCCAGACACAACAAAGCTTGGCTGGGTCCGTGGACACAGGGGGATTGCAGACAAAGAATCCGCAGATGAGCTCGCGGGGGCTGGCTTGGTGCCGAACCGTACTGTAATGCCAATGGACAGCAGCTACAACTCTGATTTACGAATGGGAAAACAAAACTTCGCTTAGACCAGTGGTCTTAGGCAATCCAAACGATTAATCAAACCTTTTTCATATAAGGACGATTTCTTACCGGCCTTTGTGGCCTGAACTACCACCTTAACAATTTAAACCTGTTCGAAGACAAGGTCTGTTGGCTCTCCGTCGAAAAGGATGAAACTTCTGAGCACATTTTGTGTGAATGTCCGGCACTAATATGGTTAAGGAAACGTATCTTCCACAGGGAGACACTCACTTCAGTGGCTTGGAAACAAATTCCACTACAAAGGACTTACTATCTTTCATGAGGGAAGTAGTACGCCTTTTGATATAACTCCAACCCTCGGCATGGGTTGCACAAGAGGGAAAAAAAATCATGCGTTCTTCCCATTGACAAAACAGATAAAGACATTCCACTGCATACAACGAAAATGACCTGATTTCTGTGATACCTCGACTCAGCGATGCCTCTACCCTGCGATGGATTTTTCGTATCACGGTCTGGTTGTTGCTCAAAGGAACGTTGACGCAACGAATATATTCTTCTGCCGCTGATGTATACACAACCATTTGTGTTTTTCTCCCATTTTTTGCGTGTGTCTACCGAAGTGCTCGCCCTTGTGCTACGACTGGGATCGTGGGCAAATGTACATGTACATATGTGTGTACAATGGTTACGTCAACATAAATCAATAGCTCTACGTCTGTGATTGAGATCTGAGATATCGTATTCAGTTCACTTTTCGTTATTTGTCCGAAGACTATTTTTAACATGCCCTACAACGAAATCGAACTCCTATTGAACATCTTTTAGACACTGATGACGACTGTGAGTTTGTAGATTTTGTCTACACTTCTTCCTCACTATCTGCAACTGATTGATGGCGACTTTGTTTCATTGTTATGGACAAACCTGCTCGTAAAGTAGTACGAAATGTTTAAAAGCCGGTCCGATGAGACCTACACAACGCGAGGTATATGTCACTAAAGGCATCTGTTGAAAAAATAATCAATTTACTTTAACTACGCCAAATATATAATTACACATAAAATGTAGTGCACTGACTGCTCATTCTTACGATTATGGCAAAGGATTCAAAGTCAATTTGAACGGCGTTAGGACCCGGGATTAATTTCCTATTATGAGCAGAACTGAAATTGATGCAGACAACAGCATATGGAGGGTCTGCTCACTGGTGCCTTCCATCGTTGACGGTCCGGAGCACAGTGCTTCCATTCACCAAAACCTATCTAGCTTGCGTCGACGATGACTTTAACTTTATGCCGAGTCCACGGTCTTTCTCTCCTTCACAAACTGGAAGGAAACTCAGATGCGAAGACGCTTTTAACTGAACCATGGTTGACCTCGATGTGAGCGAACCAGTTTATACGACGCATTTTTGACTTCCTTACTTCTAGTGGCGCTACAATCCGGGGTGGACCTGGGCTTCAGTCAACAAGCTCCTCCAGCTGGCACGATCTTTAGCCAGTTGTCTCCAATCCCGCGCGCCAGGTTGGTTGAGGTCCTTCTCCACTTGTGTGCGGCATCGGTTTCGTGGGCGGCGTCCTTTATTGCGTTGTTCCACTGGTTCCGGGGTGGACCTGGGCTTCAGTTAACAAGCTTGTCCAGCAGGCACGATCTTCAGCGCGCCAAGTTGGTTAAGGTCCTTCTCCACTTGTGTGCGCCTATTGCGTTGTCCAGCTGGTTCGTAGTCGAAGACTCTTCGGGCTGAAGCAGTGTTGTCCATGCGCTCTATATGACCTAGTCATCTTAGGCGTTGAATCCGTAGACGCCTGACAAGTGTCGCTGTGGCGCTTGAATCTTCTTCTCCAAAAACCATCAACGCAACCAGGATGGAACGCAGAACTTTTCGCTCGAAAATACCAAGGACTTCTTCATCTGCTCTTGAGATTGTCCAGGCTTCTGCGCCATAGAGTAGATCAGGGTTGACTCTCCTACTACATCCGCATCTTTGTACAGCTCTCCTCCGTCCACCTGCTATCCGCGATCAGGCAACAATGATGAAAAGAAAAAAAAGTCCAACATCATCTCTCTCTCTCTTTACGCTGATAGAGCCCAATTAATTATTCATTATTTTTTAACCACAATCAAAGTAGAAGCATCGCGTTCAAATTTGAATGGGAATTTTTGCAAAGCATGATAATCACATATTTTCCACCTAAAAGTCTATCTCTCTCTTTCCCCTCTATCTCTCTCACTCTCTCCTAATCACATTTAAAACAAAAAAAAAAATACCTTAAAAGTAAAAGAAAACTATAAAATTCAACAAAAAGAAAAAAACAATACAACAATAAACATCTATTCAACAGACAAAGACCGAGATAAATGGACGACCATAATATTAAGGATGTTGTTCTCCTACTTCTTCTTCTCATTGTGTTCGTGTTTGTCTTCGCGTGAAAAGAAACCAATTAGAATATTGTTTTCCATTTGCGACAAAAGTTAGTATGCTCTGTTTCAAACCTTAAATACATCTGAAAACAAACGTTGTTGTGTCATTGTACTAACAATAGCAATTGGCATATTAATGATTTACATTTGATCAAATAAATAAAACGAAACTAAAATCTTGTTAGGCAACGATCTCTTCCCCAACTGAGGATTTCGATAGTCTACACAATGTTTCCAAATTGCATATATTTTTACATACATTTATTTTTTCTCTTGATTATTATTTAACAAATGACTTGTATTTTTTTTTATTGTGAATAGAGATCAGTCGAATGTGGTAACAGGGTAATGGAATTGCGATATGACAGCAATCGAACTTGGGGACGTCTTTGAAATTGCTTCCTTTTGGTACGAGGACCTCACGAATAGTCGGAATGCATTTATTCTACATCATCTTCTTTTTTTGAAAAGCCGCCGTCGAGCAGAAGCTATGTACGTCGCTGGGTGTCTAAGCGCAGACACGGAAAATAGTTCATGTCTTAACCTCTCTCGAAGCACTTAGAGAGTCAATCTGTCTAGAAAAGGGTCTAACTTCGCCGCTCGGAGTCGGAATGAAACAGCGGGTCTTCTCCACACGTGAGGGAGAGACCAAAAGTGCGCACAACACGACTGGTTCTTGCAGAACCTGAACTAAGTTGTCCAACGACCTGTAGCCACCATATTATTATTTTGCTAGAGTTAAGTCGTTCTGGATCCTGTATAGGAACTATGTCCACTCTCGGAACTAGTTCCAATAGCTCCGCATACTGCACTTACCACGTTCGCGTACATGACGTGTATACACATCTTCTAACGCTCCCTAATTGGTGCCTGTCGTCCATAGACGTGTATACACGCCTCAAATCAAATTGAGTTTTAATCAAACGCAGTTTTGTGCACATTAAAAGGAACAAATACTTTCGTTCCACTGCCAATTTTAGCGACATTTTACCAGTTGCATTTCTTTGGCGACACTTTCTAGGTGCACTTGTCTCTGAAATATTCAAAATGCACCACACCGAGTCATCGAATATAAACGCCGTGCGCATCGCGTTAAACATGTCCCCGAGTTCAGACATGTTCGACGAGATGTAAAGCAAAAACGCGTTTATTCACATGTCAAGCAACCGAAGTTCGCACAGATAGTGCACCTTATGTAGTTCATCGATGAGCCGATCGTCGTTTTCTTATTTTTGTAGACATGTTCGTAGTTCTTTCGCCAACAAAATTTGATGTGAGGTTTCTCCACGCATACTCCAAACTAGTGATGAATCAACTCGAGGCTATAACTCGTTGAACTTGGTTTTAGATGTAACTCGGTTTGACGCGATTTATCACCCCGAGTTGACCCATCACTAGTTTGGAGTATGCGTGGATAGTCCTCGCATCAAATTTTGTTGGCGAAACATCTACGAACATTATGTGAAATCGAGTTGCCGAACAAATGAACAGGTGACGTGAACAGACAATTTGCGTTCGGTTGGTTAAGAGAAAGTGAGCACATTGCACATACACGTGAACATTGCGTTTATTCAAACCGATTTGTACTGACAGTTTCTGTATCTAGTTGGAGTTCGTTATGAGTTCTGTTTCCCATGAGACGGTCATGGTGGTACCTGGTCTACTTGCTCTTCTCGTTGTGTCTGTTTGTACACACAGTGGAACCGCGGTAGTCCGGCCCTTGTCTTTACTGGCACCACCTGTAATCCGGCAAGCCTTAAACAGTCAATGCGACTCGAGTGTACGTACAATTTGTTTCCGGTAAACAGGTTGTAACTAATTCGCACCACCACGAATTTTCCCCGACGCATATTGCTCTCTTCTCTGTTGCTTAGGCTTATTAAGTCCCACATACGTGTGGTACACATTGATTTGTAATTGGTGGGATTTATAGGAACTCTGTTTCAAAGAGTTCCGAACTACTGGGAGTCTAAGGCAGTACTCTATAGTCCGAGAAATTCGATAAGCCGACACTGCCTTGCAAAGCGTTTGTCGGATTACCGCTGGTCCACTGTAATATTGTTTGAACCCGAGTTAGCCGACTCGAGTTGCAACTCGGTTTGCTGCAGTTCCAACTCGGCTTACGAAAATTGCAGTTTGGCACATCACTACTCCAAGTAGGCTATTCAAACTTTCCTGCATCCCGAACTATGTCAAACCTACATAGATCCGGTAACATGTCACTGGGATTTAGTTCCGACTGCGAAAAGAAACGTTCCATGTCCGTTCCATCATCGGAACTGTTCAGCCCAACTCTTTTTTATGGCCTTCTTGCCGAGTCTAGGAGCTTTTTTTTGTCTTCTTAAGACTGCCTGCCACTGCCGCTAAGAAGTGGGTGCTGTGGCGTTGTGGCTCTGTGCTTGGACTTGAACTTCGGTTCGGATCCCAGTCCGACAATATAATGTTCCCGGCCCCACCTCTTTTGAGACACTCACAAATTCTGCAATTGCACATAAAGGGCGCATTCAAGAATTTAGCCGGCATCGTGGACTTCGTATTCTTTGTACAGGAGATTTGACGACAGTGCACGCAGCTTGTCTTGAGTTCAAACATTTAGACAAATACCGCAGATCTGCTTATTTTCGGCTGCATAACACAGAAAAGTCAAGCGGAATAAACACGTTGTCTCACATCTCACTCGTTTCTTTACGTTTGTGTCTGTCTACAGTTTGAACATTCAAGTGCAGAGCAGCTCGCTTTTACGCTAGCGTGTCTGAGTTCAATCCTCGAGGCAAACAACTTTCATAACTCACGGTTCCACCTATTTCGAGTTACTGACCATGTTCAAGGCGTATCTTCTGTCAAGAGACAGCTTCTCAAACTCGCCGTTTAGAGTCGGCGTCAAAACGTCAAATCTCATGTCCAACTTTTCAACAGGGCTCATGTCTTGTCGTAGATCGAAATTCTCCAGTGGAGACGGCGTGTAACCTAAACAGCTGGAATGGCGCAGTTAGGTTGTGGTGGCTGACTTATAAAGGGCAGTCACACTTACGCCTCTTAAACTCTTAAAAGCGGCAGTTTAACGACGAACAAATACAATTAATCCTGTAAAGTTGGTCACCTTGGTTAGAGGCGTCCCAGGCTCGAATCCCAGTGAGAGCTAAGCGAATACGCTTTTATTCGGTTGTAAAATTTGGGGCAGTCATTATTTGCCGTCGGGATCACTGGAGTTTGTCGATCAGTAGTCTGACTCACAATGTACCAACATGGTCTACGTCTGCTGGTGTTTTCACTGGCAGCCTACCTTACTTATTTACGTCGGGATCACTGGCTTTGAGTGGCCGGCGACCCATGGAAGGTCTGAGCCTGAGCAATTGCTGCCTTCCATCGTTGACGGTCCTGGGCAAGCCACCTACCTAAACCGCCGCTTAAAAGCACTCAACATGCAGTGCACAGACTGTTCATTCTCAAGACTACCAAAAGCATGTAGATCAACAATCACTGTTGTCATCATGGAGCCTGCAGCTTAGTTCTTTCTTACAATACGAGTGGTTTCCAGCTTCTCATCATCGCCGTTTAGAGTCGGCATCAAACTGCAGGTCCCCTCAACTCGTTAGAACATAACGTGACCAATAACACGTACAACACGAGTGGTTGCTGCAGAAGTTAGGCCCAGATTCATCTCGGGCTGTAGCGCCATATCCAGAATTTGTGGCCCACTTCGGCAGGTTGACAACTTACAAGGGTGACCAAATTTAAAGGATTCATTGCATTTCTTCGTCGTTAAACTGCCGCTGCTGCTCATTCTGAAGACTATACCAAAAGCATTTAAATCAATCAATCACGATGTGTGGCCTACAACCGCCACTTACTTCATTCCTTCAATTCGAGTGGTTGACTGGAATGACTTAGGAACGGCGACTACGTTCGTGTAACGTGTGGAGTGCAAGAAAACGATCAAGTCCTGAATATTTCACATCACACCCTAGCACATTCGACAGCATCTCTATTTGCTCTTCATTCAAAACATTGACTAATCCATTGGTTGCGTTCAATCTTCTGCTTTCAGAAATCAATTGCGTTGAGTGGACGTGGATGGTTGCCCAACAACAGAAACAACAGCACATTTGCATTGGTGATTTGAAATATATATTTTATAAAGAATATTACACAACAAACAACAAAAAGAAACAAAAAACAAAACAAAACTGTATTATTAGTTAAAACAAAACAAACAAAACAAGAAAAAAAAAACGTAAAAAAAAATATAATAATTATAATTAATTATTTATATATACACACACACATATATATATATATACATATATCCTTGTGAATAGTTAAATTATTTCAATTAGATGATGTTTCCATGAAAAAACAAAACAAAATCTTTAACTCAAATATTACAAGATAATATTTAATGATCCAGAATCCAGAGAAGAGAGCGTTATATCATATTTATAAACAGGAAGCGGAAGCAGGCGACATGCAGCCGCACAACTGCAGCCCTGCAGAACTTTAAACGTTGTTTTTTTTTGTTTTGTTCTGTTTTTCTTGACAAACGTGTGTGACTTTGCGTGGACAAACGTACACACACACACACACACACACACACATAAACACTAACTTCTAAGGGATCATTGAAAAAAGAGAAAAACAATTTTACTTAAGGCAACAAAAACATAAAAGATTACATTTAAAAGGAACAAACAAGAGGAAAGAAAACAAAACAAAATGAGTTCAAAATATATATACACACGTGTATGCTTTCGGGATAAAACAAAAACAAATGAATTGAATAAGGAATATTTTTTAACAAAAAAACAAAAAAAAAAAACACAAAGAAACAAAGAAAAAAAAATTGTGAAAGATTTATTTTAATGCGATTTAGATTCGTTATTGCGGTTCACAAAAAACAAAACAGAAAATCATATAAGAAGAGAATAACAGAATTTTACGGCGGAGATAAGAGAGAAAAATTGAGAAAACCCACGTTCTGCTACTAAGGAATAATAAGTAGTACAAAATAATTTTATTTAAAGATACAAAAATGATTTGCATAAATCATTTATTATAAACATTGTGTGCGTGTGTTCTATATACATATATATATATATATTTTATTTTTTCCCTTTTTTTCTATTTTTTTGTGTAGTCGATAAATAATAAATTACCGAATGATGCTGAGCGTACGACAACTAGTGGATGCAGTAGATGCTGCGACTAATTTCTTGGTGAATTCATTTAAAAGTCATCTAATCTCACTGCCCCCCTTCAAATAGACACGCGCTTAGAGAGGAGACAAACAGAGTAGGAAACGATTGGGTTCTTCCTCGAATTTAATGCGAGTATTTAACTCGTTCGCTCCTTGCGAACACGCCTTCCTGCTGATTATCCAGTAATTCCCAACTACAGCTGCTGCAATTTCTGATGAGACATGATCGCGCATTTTCATTCTGAATGAGCACATAAGTAAACAGATGCCCCCTTTCAACTGGGGCCTTGGATCCTTTTCAATTTCTTATTCCCACAAGTCAAGTCTGGTGTTTAGAAGACATTTAAAAAGAAAGCAAACTCAAATTCATTTGACGAGGATAGAGTGTTTTCATAAACGTCAGGCTAACAAAGGACTGCGTTATCCATGTTAACTTAGATGAACTGCAGTACCTACTGTTCATAAACGTCAATAAAGCTCATCGATGTCGGGCAGATTGTGCAGTCATCATTTGTTGACTGTAACTAGAGTCGATTGGAAGAAAAATACTTAGTAAGACTGCAGACATCCTGCACCGTGTGTGTGTTCAAAACCGCAGAGAAAAGAAATGCGATTGTAGTAGCGCAGATATCCGACGCTTATGAAAACACCCATACTCTCATCCTTGCAACTAGTTCCCATGATGGCCTTTGAACGTACAAAACTACAATAATAGGCTGAGTTCGTAAACGCAGTATTAGCGTAGTACTGCAACGTCAAGCGTTCTTAATTGCAAACATTCGGCAATGAGGCACTGCATCGCGTTCTAAAACTTCATATGAAAGCAACCGCCACGCAAACAAAGGCAATCAGCGCATCACAGATTACCGTGATGCATCCCAACACCTAAAAGTCATAGCATCGTTTACGAACTCATTCATACTTACTTCACAGGCCAACGATCCATGGAGGGTCTGAACCTGAGCGACAGACTACATTATCGGCGGGCGGCTGGCGTTATAAAAATCGAATTGACCAAACACGATGCAAAAATGGCAATGGGGTGATGTGTAGCACGCCTTACACGTCTCCCGTGTCGCTGTGACACCGTTGCATAGAATAGAGCAGTCCTTGCTCTGAAGAGGAACAACTGAAGGACAAGCCAACACATAATAGGCACCGCGGACTGTCGCTGCGTTTGGATTTTCGTAGTTCAGTTCGTGGCAATTTCTGAGTTCTAATAAACACTTCCGGCAATGAGAAGATAGACATTTTGACAAGTACAGCCGAACAATCTCCGCTCCCAGCTTGGTTAAGATGAAATGTTCTTCCAGCGATGAGGAGACAAACATTTTGACAAGTACAGCCGAACAATCTCCGCTCCCAGCTTGGTTAAGATGAAATGTTCTTCCAGCGATGAGGAGACAAACATTTTGACAAGTACAGCCGAACAATCTCCGCTCCCAGCTTGGTTAAGATGAAATGTTCTTCCAGCGATGAGGAGACAGACATTTTGACAAGTACAGCCGAACAATCTGCTCCCAGCTTGCTTAAGATGAAATTGAATCAACCACAAATGATCTTGACAGTTAAGTAGATTATCTCTAAAAATCATAGTCAATCGTTCGAAATCAGACACACTTCGTTTGAGCAACAAAACTTCGCAAGAATTAAAACAAAAGTCATGGCTTTTTACGTTTGATGGTCACCTTCACATTGTCTGCGAACGTTTCTCAACGAATTTGAAGGTCATCCATCGCTCTTGTTTACTTTAGACGAATGTGTGAGGAGTTGATGACATTCGGTTTATAAGCTTCCTTTATCAAAGCACACAAGTCTTCAGTGGAATCTGTGAACTGTGCTCTCATGTTCGAACACTGTTACGGTTGTTAGGTTGTGCCCTAGTTTTCTAGTTCTCGCCAATGTCTCACCACGTTCATAATATCGTTTCTGGATTTCGCTAGTGTCTCACCATCGTAAGCACTCAAGTTTCTTGGAGATTCTACGCTGAATTTCCTTTTCAAGAATGACTTGATTTCAAGAATTGCCTTGATTTCAAGAATTGCTTTGATTGCAATCGTCTTCGAGAGCTGCATTCACTTGTAGTTCATGAGTTCGATTGCTGTGCCGTTCAGATTTCTGTGACAGCCTTCGTTACAATCGAAATCTTTTTCAGTAAAGATTGGGAGTCATTGTTATGATGTGTCTAACAAGTTGTCTACAAGTACAATTGCGAGCACTTTCTTGTAAATCCCGTCGATTCTTTACGCCTCAGATCGAAATGTAGTGTGTTATCCTTTGGCGATGCCTTGCAACTGTTCGTGTGAAGCGACATCAAAAGCTTTGCTTCTCCCCCGTTTTTTTGTAAATCCCGTCAATTCTTAATGCTCCAGATGGAAATGTAGTGTGTTATCCTTTTGCGACGCTTTGAAACTGTTCGAAAATGCAAACTGTTCGTGTGAAGCGACATCAATCATCTCCCGTCTTCGAAAAAAAAAAAAACCAACACCCAACCATTGTCCACATCAACCGCATCCACTTTGTCGTGTGCTTAGCTGAATGCTTCTTTAAGCCAATAACTATATGTGTACATATATATATTATTTTTATAAACTTCACCTAATTAAGCGCTTTAAAAAACAAAAGAGAGATTTAAAAACAAACAAAAAACAAAAAACAAACGTACAGTAAGAATGAGAGTAACGCATAATTTAATCCCATTAATTTGTTGGCAGACAACCACACATAATCTACCCAAAACACGGTGCAGAGTGTATTATTTGTTTACTTTTTACGTTTTGTGAATATGAGAAAAGAAAGCAAACGAGTATCAATCAGAAATGACCAATTATTATTTTTACTTTAGTTTAGCCAAGCAGCAGTGTATGTATACAATATTTAGACGGATTTTGTGTATTTTTTTTTTTTTTTTTTAATTTTAAATGAATTTTGTTTTATTTTAAGTTTTTCACCAACGTTCTTTGATTTTCTATCACTCTCGACATGATTTAATTAGATTTAATTACGCATTGCAAACTGCACATTTTGCTTTCTCCCTTTCCGGTTTTTTTTTTTTCTAGTTTTCTCTAGTTAATCTAAGTTTAAGCAGTAACGTCTCGTATTTAAGCGAAGCAACTATATTTTATGTTTAATTTAATTGATTTCGAGACGCTGATGTGTATTTCTTATTTTGTGAAAACGAACGGCGGAAGGAGGAGGGACAATGGAGTGCATTCACGTGTGCACTGTTGGCCTGCGTTCGCAACAGAAAGATCATTAATTGTAAGATGAATTCACATGAATTATCATTATTATATATATATATACATATATGTACTAATAAATCTAAATTATATATTCTAATTTAAAAGAAAAGAAAAGCGATTTTAAGTGAAACTGAAAATAGGAATCAGCAAACAACAAACAAATTGATTTCTGTGTAATAAAGGAATTTAAGCAATTAATACAAACAAAAAAACAAAAAAAGAGAAGAAAATAATTAAAACGAAAACGACTTTTCACTTCAGTCAAAACGTATTTTTATTTCAAACGTGTTCAAGAGAGCGCGGAAGCTCGCTGTTGCAGATCGTCGTGGTTTGTGTGAGTTAACCAAGTAAAGGGTGATTCATCGTGAGGTTTGATTTTCAATAGGCATTTTTGGCAGATCAAGCGTGAATCCTATCAAATTGCTTTGTCATTTTCGTTCAGTATCGTTTGGCAAGTTATCATGGAAAGACTCACCACGACAACAGCGTCTCCAAATTGTTCAGCTGTACTATGCAAATCAGCTAGGAACTTACGGCCTACTGAAGCCACTATTTCCATTTGAGTCCCAGTTTACATTAGTGGATGACACTCGGCCGGTTTGACCACATCTAGCACGTAGTGCAGAGGCTATAGCGTCTGTAGCTGAGAGTGTACGCGAAGACCGTGACGAATCGATTCGTCCTCGTTAACCGTTATCGCGCCATGCACGCAGTCCGTTAAGTGTGCTTCCTGAAATTGAAGCATATGGTCTCGATGAGCTCTGGTTCCAACAAGACGGCGCTACGAGCCACACAGCGCGTGAAACAATGGACCTGTTGAGAGATCATTTTGGTGAGCACTTAATTTCACGTTTAGCTACTTTAAATTGGCCGCATAGGTCGTGCGATATCACACCTTTGGACTATATTCTCTGGGGATATGTAAAGGTCTCAGGTCTTCAGGAATAAGCCAGCTACGACTGACACTTTGGAAGCCAACATTACTCGTGTTATCCGCGAGATACCAGTCACTATGCTCGAACGAGTGGCCAAATGGACCAACTCAGACGCAGTCGTGGCCAACATTTACATGATATCATTTTCAAAATGTAAATGCCATGAATTGTTCTTTTAACCGACAATACAATTTTTATGTTCGCTTTCAAATCTATGCGTTTTATTTTACATTATAAATCAAACCACGCGATGAATAACTCTTTACATTTTAGGTACCACAGCTCTGATACGCGATTCAGAGTTTTCAGTCTGACTAGAGACTAGCTGACCCAGCAGACGTCCTGTTTTAACTCGATCTGAAAAAAATTATTTCGAAAACATTGCCTCTTGTAATGCTTCTTGATACGCAGCTTTGTTAGTTTTCTTTTGTGGCGTGTACATAAATAATTTTTGATTGTTTTCCGACACGGAGCAACATGTTGTACAATTGGCAGTGAGGAAAACATGGATCTCCAGGATTGATGTTACAAACACTTAACGACTGCACTTGCGATTAATTTATCGACACTGCAACTGCAAGCCTTTATTCAATCTGGTACTGGAGAAGATAGTGCGGAGGACAGCTGTAAACACGGAAAGCACTATTTTCTACACGTCGGTCCAACTGCTGGGGGTACGCAGATGACATCGACATCGTCGCGCCGTAGTGGAGGCTTTTACGGCGATTGAAGAACAGGCGCAACGAACTGGTCTCAAGGTCAGTGAGGACAAAACAAAATGTATGCTGTCGACCGAAAAACGTTCCGTCACACACCACCTTGGATAAAATTTCACGATGGACAGCTACAATTTCGAGGTAGTAAAGGAGTTTGTCTACCTCTGGGCAAACGTGAACTCCACAAACGACATCACAGTGGAGATCTGTCGTAGAATCGCCCTTGGCAATCGGTGCTACTTCGGTTTGTCAAATCAACTGGGCTCAAAACTGCTGACTCGAAGGACCAAAATCATGCCCTACAAAACTCTTATTTTGCCAGTCCTGCTCTACGCAGCCAAAAGTTGGACGCTAAGCAAAACTGAGCTGATTCCTGGTACCTTCGAAAGAAAAATTCTACGTTGGATATATGCGAATGGAGGAGAAGACATAACCGCGAACTCTACGAGCCGTACCAGGACGTGAATGTTGTCCGGAAGGTAAAAATCCGTCGACTGCACTGGCTCGGCCACATCGAGCGCATGGACAACAATGCTCTAGCAAAGAGGGTCTTTGAATCCGAGCCTACTGGCTCGAGAAGGAGAGGAAGACCGAATCTCCAGTATAAAGACCAAGTAATCGCGGATGCAAGACAGCTTGGTCTTGATGTGCAGCGTGCCCAGGACCGTCAACAATGGAAGGCAGCAATTCCTCAGGCTCGGACCTTCCATTGGTCGCCGGCCTGATAAGTAAGTAAGTAAATGCACTGGAAATTGTAACCGTTGAGTGGCATGTCGTTCGGAATCTTAAGGAGGCATGGATTCAAAACGTCGTCGCCTTTGTACTTCCCAGCACAATTGACTGCAAAGGTCTAAGTGGCGCTTAGCTTATACGGAGTAAGCAAGCAGTCACCGTACTTACCCATTTACATACTGCCATCACTGTTTCCAATCCCTCCCATTTCAACCCATCCTTTATTTGAAATTGGCCGCCTGGATCGTGCTATATCACACCTTTGGACTATATTCTCTGGGGATATGTAAAGTCTCAGGTCTTCAGGAATAAGCCACCTACAATTGACGCTTTGAAAGCCAACATTACTCGTGTTATCCGCAAGATACCAGTCGCTATACTCGAACGAGTCGCCCAAAATTGGACCTTCCGAATCGACCACCTCAGACGCAGTCGTGGCCAACATTTACATGATATCATTTTCAAAATGTAAATGCCATAAATTGTTCTTTTAACTGATAATGCAATTATTAAGTTCGCTGCCAGATCTATGTGTTTTATTTTACATTATAAATCAAATCGCACGATGAATAACCCTTTACATTTTAGCTACCACAGCTCTGATACGTGGTTCAGCGTCTTTAGTTTTGTTTGAGATTACTAGAACCAGCGTGTAGAGTAATCAATTTCTTCCTCTTAAAGATCAGGTCGAGAGAGTCCTGGAAAACTTGTTGCTTCGCTCTACTAAGCACTGGAGAGGTACAAACTAAGTGGGTCACATTTTATTTTTCCCCTCTGTCGTGGCATTTGCGGCAGGTCCTGTTTTAATAAATCATCCCCTTTCGGCGCATTCTGATCGGTATTACCATGGCTAAGTCTTAACGCGTTCTCTATAAACAATCATCGGCTCTCGATGATGATGCTAATACCTTCAAACTAGGCTGGTCGTTCTTAGAAAATGTTCTGTGATTTCTGCCACTCCAATTCAAATGAGCCATAACCTTAGTGTATGGTCAAGGCCTGGTCAAGTCGTCAGCCTTCTCATTACTGGGTGCTTTTACTTACTTATCAGACCAACGACCCTTGAAGAGTCTGTGCCTGAGCAAATTAGCTGCCTTCCATCGATGGCGGTTCTGGGCACGCTGCTTCCAAGCTGTCTTGCATCCGCATTGACTTGATCGCTATACCGGAAGTTCAATCTTCCTCTCATCGAACCAGCAGGCTCGAAATCGATGGTCCTCTTAGCTGGATCATTGGTGTCCATGCGCTCGATGTGGCGGAACTATATATCCGACGTAGAGTTTTTTTTGTTCGAAGTCACCAAGAAGCTCTGCTGTTTTGCGGCTTTAGACGTTCACATAGTACGCTGGACAGGATCTTGTAGGCGACGTTGAGGATGGGTATACCGCTGCAGGTGCTGCAGCTGTACTTGTGGGATTGCCTTTTCTGTGGATGGGGCATATGCAGCTGATATTCCAGTCGCCGGACATGTTTTCGTCTTCTCAATGCCGATGATTTGGTGCACACTGTGGCCAAGCTTTTGGCTTTTTATAAAGGAAGGCCCATATTTTGGCCATATTTTCTGCTTGCCCCTAATCCCTTCAATATCCTTGCGCCTGGGAGGTTGCGAGGGACCTTTTCTTCATGCGTTGAAGCTTTTCCTCCTCCCGTCTTCTAGCACGTGATTTTCTTTCGTTTCGCGTCTTTTGGTATGTCTCGTCGCTTGCACGTTTTTTGTGCTCACATTCGCCATCATACCACGGGTTTCTTGTCGGGGGTGGTAGGTAGACTAAAGTGGCCGGGTGGCAATGCAACCAATCTCCTTGTCGTTGGTGTTCGACGTAGCCATACCGGAGAGTCTCACTCAATTACTCTTGGTAGGCTCTGGTGGTCGCCGGTGTACTCAGGCGTCCAATGTCAAAACTCCTCTTTGTTGGCTGGTGCAGCTCTCTGAAATTGGTCATTCGAACTCTCAATCGTGCTGCTACGAGGAAGTGGTCAGAGTCGACGTTTGCCCCCCTGAATGTTCGCACATCCAGGATATTTGAAGCACGCCGTGCTTGAACCAATTTTTAAAGTTAAAGTCTCCGAGCACGATTTTTACATCGCACTCCGTACAGGCTCCGTAGGCACCGTCCAAGAGGTCGTAGTAGTCCCCCTTGATAGCATTCATGCATATGAAGCTGATGTAGAATCTGCCTTGCATGCGGATCACAGCCAGGCGATTACTGATCGATTTAAAGTCGATGACATTCGACCTTAATCGTTTTCTCACAACTAATCTACAGATACAATTTTAAAGTAATTAAAAAGCAATCGTGAACTCCCTAAACGTCATCGCAAAACCACGAATCACGACAGGTCAAAACTCCAGACTCGAGAGACCACCACGAAACCCTAATTTTGCCAAGAGCCGAAAAAACAAGGCGATAAGCAACCACCAGACCTGATTTTTAGTGCCTTCGAACGGCAAGTTCTGTGTCTGTTATACATTTGATCCAGTCTGCAAGGAATGTGAACGAAGGCGAAGACCGCGAGCTCTATGAGCTTTGATCTTCGAATTTGAGGCTCGGGTTCAAGGGGATGAATACTAATTGTCCGGTATATCGAACAAGTGATCGCGGAGGAAAGACAACGTGGTCTTGATGATTGGAAGCAGCGTGCCTTGAACAATCAGTGATCGAACGGAGTTACCGCTCAGTCACTTCACGTCTCGCTGGCCTCATAAGTACGTCACATTCCGTCGAAACTGCACGTCACTTTGCCAGATCATCTTTCTTCTGCTGTGCCCTTGCAGCGTCGTGCTCAATTGCCTTTAGTGCTGACTATGCTCTAAAGTCACCATTTTGTATTGAGCCAACTGCCCTTTTGGTGCCCTTTCATTCCCTAGTTGGAGATACGACAGGTACTAGAAAATGTTTTTCAAACGCAGCTGCCTTCATTTTCAACGTGTTGATACCAGAAATAGGTAAATAAATAAACGAGGCTGATACCCCGACCATCCGTCCTTATCTCACGACAGGGAAAAGTCCTCACATAACCCCACTTTAGCACACGTCAACAAACTACAAATAAAACTCAAGCGATTATGGAGTTTCCATCGTTTTTGTTTTTATTTTAATACAAAATCTCTAACGACACCTGAGTTTAATACTAAACCGTGTGGTTAAAATCATATTGTTCCGACGTAGCGTCTTAGGACAAATCTAAAACGATTCTTGAATGTCTTTCGTAACCAAAGAACTGAAACAATTTCAAAAAAAAAGAGTAAACTAAAAGGAAAGTAACTTTGCAGATGAGTCTTGAGTTTTTAAATAGCAAAGAGAAGACGACGTTTGTGTGGGAAGGCGTGTTGGATCCCAGTTGAGTTAATGAAAAACTAATTTGTTCAGCTACGCATGCGATTAGTGCTTCTTGTTCTTGTTGTATCGCTCGTATTTGCTCTTGGACGAGTGCCACAAGGCCAATGGAATTGCCAACGATGGCAGAGTCATGATGGCGAAGGCGATCCAGTCGAAGAAGTGCGATGAGAAGAGTTTGTTGAATTCAGTCAGGTTGACAATGCCACCCTCACCTGGTTCGGAGCTGATTGCCAATTGGATCTGTAAATGCGAACAATGGTCAGGGGATGTGTTTCAAGCACTTGGCGCAGGTCAAACTTACCCTTTCAGCCTCCTCGACTGGCCTGTAGCTGACATCAGCGGCGGTGAAGTTGAAGTATCCGTATGATTTTGGTCGAACAACAACCACATGTGTGTAGTTGGTTTGTGGGGCAATACGGTCAACAGAAGCACTCAGTTGTCCACCGACGATGTCGAAGGCCTCTGGATGGAAACCATTGTCAACAAGTTTCACATTTACAGCTGCTCCATTGCCAACATTGTAGATTGTGTACTTGACCACCAAGTCACTCTTCTCCACTAGGTACCTGTTCATGATCTGCTTGGAGACCAGAAGCCTTGCGCTGGTTTCATCCTCGGACGATAGGCAGCAGTGGAACATGCCCAGGAGGGCAATGCAAAGGATACCAAACTTGTACATTCTGCAAAGAAACACACTTATTAGAATTTGACTAGACGTAGTGATTGGGGAAAAAGATTTCACTTTATCGCACTGTCGACGTGGATGAGGGTTAGTCGAGAGATTTGTTGAATTTTTTAATAAAAATATCAGAAACGAGTGCGAATTTTATTAGAATCTGTGCTTGTGCACTCACCTGAGGTTGGAAATTGATTTTTCGAAACGAAATCTTAATGAGGACGCACTTTTCACAGACCAATTGGATGCAGTGACACGACGGCTACTTCGGTATCGAATTGAAGTTTACAAGAAGAAAGCAAAAGTTTGCCGTTCACTATGCTGACAGTGAAGTGACGTGTACACTTCGTGAAACAGTACTGTCAAAATTAAATGACTTCGTCGTGCAGCGACATCTATGATGTCGATCAAGAGATGTCACTCGGGATTGTGGGACAGGGTGTAGAAGTACTTGGGAATTGACTTTTAATTTTTTTTTTTATTCAATATCAAGAGCACTGTTCACAATGAATGATATGTAACGATTACAGTATTCTTTGCAAGCTTCCTTGACGGACTTAAACTGTGGCACAATTTTCAAGGCGGAACATCGCTCTTCGTGCTTTTGCTGTAGGATGTGCCATAGAAAGGTTGGTAGAAATTAAGGAAAATGCAAAATATTTGATATTTCACGCAACAGAGAAGCTAATGCTAGTCAAAAAATCAAAGAAGACTCATAGTCTGTGTTGATTTTTGTTTCAAGTTGATGTTGACTCACAAAACCTCAAGCAAAAGTGGCAAAGTGGCAAGTGTTCACATTCAACCACAAATCGTGCAACCAAGTCAAAAAGTTGAAAATGTGGATCTCTTAAAAAATGTCCTCCGACTTATAAAGGCGTTCACACTTCCTATATGGATTATCCGCCAAGATATCGAGCAAAATACTGAACGTGAAGTAAAGTGTCGCTAAATCTTTTCAAGAGTTACAGAAACTGACACAAGTGTCATAACAAAAGTGCGTGCACATGCTCTCAAAGTTCAAAAGTGTCCGCTCAGCCAGACAATAGCTCTGCATTTTAAGCCGAGCATACCAGACACAGCGATTGCAACCGACACCACCGTGGTAGCGTCGCCGACCATCCCACAATATCAAGGCCATCGCCCAACGACTTCGAGCGATTAGCGGCGTTCACACTCAACAATTTGTCGATACGATTATCATCACAGTTTCGAAGAGCTTTTTCGTTTTTCCTAGACTCTTGGATACAATTGAATTGGGGGATTCCTAGCGACATTTTCTTTAGGCGTAGAACCTTCTCTACGCCTTCTAGTTCTATACTCCTTCTATTTCGACACACCAGCGGAGAAATCAGAAGCGTTTTCATCCTACTTCGAAGGCAACTTCTAACGATCACCGCCTGATGATCCAGAATTTGTCACAGACGTCAACACCTACGTCAATGCACTTGAAAATCCATCTGCACCAGGCGTCATGTTCAAAGAAACTCACCCAGCGGACGATCCGGTAGGAAACGAAGACCTCACAACGGTCGAAGGAATTAGGGGAATTATTCAACGTAGCACAACGAGGAAGGCAGCCAGTGCCGACAAAAGCTCGAACTTCTTCCTGAAGCGAATGCCACACACGGTGGTGATACTTCTCACCATCATCATGAACAATTGTATCAACAATTGCTACTTTCCTAGCAAGAGGAAAATAGCTAAAATTGTTGCAATACCAAAAAAGGGGAACGCTGCCAGTGTTTCAGTGTACCGGCCTATATCGCTCTTGAGGAATATAAGCAAGATCCTTGAGTACCTGTTAGCCCAAAAACTAAAGCGATAGTCCACCTGATACGCAGTATGGATTCCGGCTAAAACACTCGACGCTACATCCTCTAATGACGTTCCACCACGATGTTGTAGGTGCCTTGAACAAACACAAAGTCACCGTTGCCTGCTTCTTGAACGTGGAAAAGACGTTCGACACTGTCTGGATAGAGGGACTCATCTACAAGCTGAAACATATGGGATCTCCCTCCAACCTCATAAAAATAGTCTATAGCTTTCTACATTCCAGAAGATTCTACGTTCAAGTGGAAGGCAGCCAATCAACTGAGCGGAGCACCAAGACGGGAGTTGCGCAAGGGTCGAATTTGGGACCGATGCTCTTCAATATCTACACGGCAGATCAACCGCCTCCAATCAACAGCTCACTGTCGTCTATTCGCAGATGACTCACTGACTTATGCCAGCTCAAAGCCACCACTGATCGCCAACCTAAGGGTCGAAATCCAGACAGCACAAAAATTGGGCTACTACACAAGATAATTCGTATAAATGCTAGATAATCGGTACTTATGTGTTTAAGGAGATCATCCCGAGATGGATGCAGATCAACGGCCAAATGTCGGAGCATAAAGAAAGTTCTCCCTAACGGTACGGAAATATCAACAGACAAAAAGGTCAAGTATATTGGCGTTCACTTCACGGAAAACTTTGAAGTTCAACAGGCACTCCAAACTGATCCTTAATAGTGGCCAGGCTTGCACTGCATCCATCATTTGATGCGTAAGCAAAATGGATTAAGCGCCAGGGGAAGCTAGCAGTTTTCGAAAGGAAGGCAGGAAGGAAAATACTGCGAATATATACCGGCCTCATCTTCGACAGGGACCGTCGAAAGCACCACAGCAAGGAGAAGCTTTACGACGAAGTACGTGGTGGCACTGTTCAAAAAGCAGCTTCTAGACATCAGCAACCATCTCAAAAAGCCAATCAGGAACCTGAGAAAACAATCTAGCTACCTCAGCCCACTGAATCCACTAAGCGAGCTAAACTTCCCAACGATATCTAAGAACGAGCTGCATGGCTTCTACCAGAGCAACGATAGCAATCATCGTGGAGACTAATTCGGCTACCACAGCGCCACTTATATCTCAAAAGACACGAACTCGCGGATCTAAACAACGTGATGTAAGCTCTGGACATTATGGGCTATAAAAAATAAACACTAAACTTCGGGCTGAGTGACATCAGCATTTTAATTTAAATAAATAAAGTCCCTCATAAAGGGAAAAAAAGAAATTCGAAAACATCTCTTGTCAGCCAGCACCTTTCACTTCACACTTTGAGCGCCTCTGGGTATGCACTCCACATTTGGAACACATCCCTGACACCATTTGACATCACAGTGTTTTTGTTTACATCAGTTGTTCAACAAAATTGAATTTGTTTAAATTTTGTTAATACCACGAAATAAATCAACAATGCCGACAGAATATGATACGCTTCCAAAAGCCAATATTTCTCCATTCACCAATCCATCCTATGAGGCATCGGCCCGCAATAGAAACCGGGAATAACACTCGTCATTGACAATCAGCGCAATGACCTTTAAGCGACATTGAGGCAAGAAATTATCACCGATAGCAGTGGGAGTTTGCTTGGAGAAGTGTTCGGGAGCGGTTGGTTTTGAATAGATCCCTGGTCAGGTACTCACACTTTTGCTGAACATTCAGTTCGATTAATTGCCAACTGAAACTGATAAAGAGAGCACATCGTTCCGCTTGAAATGTCTCTAAGTGCATCGGCTGTTCAGACCACCCCATATGAGGGACAAAAACCAGGCACTAGTGGTCTTCGCAAGAAAGTACGTACATACATAGAAAATAATACTTCAATTCATTGCTAACGACGGGTGGTGTCTTTGAACGTTTAGGTGAAAGTATTCACTCAGGCCAATTACACGGAGAACTTTGTGCAATGCATCCTTGATGCGAATGGTGGTGCTATCGCTGGATCCCTGCTGGTGGTTGGCGGCGATGGACGTTACTATTGCAAGCAAGCAGTTGAGATAATTGTTCGCATGTGTGCTGCCAATGGGGTAAGGTGAAATTTTCGGCAAGAATGAGCTAAAAATAAAACATTTTGACTTTTCTGTTAGGTTTCAAGGTTGCTGGTTGGTCAGAATGGAATTTTATCAACGCCAGCTGTGTCAAGCTTAATCCGCAATAATAAGGCTTTAGGTGAGTGCCGGCAATAAATTTGCACTCGCTTGTGCATGTTTACCTAATTGTTTGTACAGAACAGCTTAAGAGCTGGTGCATGACTTGGCGGTAATCGTGTGAGTGGGGTAGTTTACTAACAAGCCTTTCCTTATCTTGATCAGTTGCCGTTGGGAACAGTCAGAGGTCAAATTTGCTGATAACTTGGTTAAGGTTGTTTTGAGTATGCTTATGTAGATACTTGTTTTCATTGCGTAGTGTAGTGGAACTGATTGAAGTTGTCAATGGATTGTCCATGGATTGGTTATTTTTAGATGAATCCGCTTTTTGTCATGATATGACATAAGTTTTATCACAAAAATTGTTGCTCTATATCGGTAACAGATCAGAAGATATCTTGTCGCGACGTTGAAATGATTATTTTGGTACAAAAATAGATTTATTTGGTCTCGAATTTGGGGGGCTCGACTCGTTGTGGCATTAAGCGCATTTACTTAATTTATGACAACACTTTACCGGTTTGAGTGACGGCAACGAATTGTTGTACAACTGCTGACATATGTTATTTCCTTCTGGTTTAACGACTATCAGACGGCATTATTCGTCAGGTGTTTAAAATGAAATGAATCGTGCGCAGAATGCTTGAAATCAATTTTCGCTTCTTCAGCTGCACCGTAGGAGTCGAAAAGTGGTTCTTCAAAACCATTTCCTTTGAAAAACTACCAGACCGTCACACTTGCAGTGTAGAGTCATCGCTGATTCGTCGAAGTATCGCAGAAATCGGTTAATTTCCTTGTATGAAGTGGATCGTCTATGACTTTATCTTGTCCATGGTACAACCTACATAAATAAATGCCTTCCATTCCTCAACTTCTCTAGCAGTTACCCTGCCCTCTCTGGCTGTCTGTGCTATTGTCCGAATTCAAATGTGTGACCAAAAGTTTTTCTCATGTAAATTGACACCGAGAGCGAGACTCGTGGTGGTCGCCAGCTCTATAACCTCCAGTGTCACCCCAAAATTGACAAAGTTGTCCTGTTCTTCAGTTCTTCATGACAATTGAATGCAAATTTGATTGAGAATAATTCGCCGTCCGTCCTCTCTGCGATCTGCCTTTCAATTGAATGCGAATTTTAATTAAATTTGTCTCGAGTCTCTTCGTGGGACGGGTGATGGACATTGAAAGGAACACAAATGTTCAATGTTGACTTGACGGTTCCAAGATGTGACAAGTATTAGGTGGCGATACAACCCGTAGAGGGCCAGGGTCTAGCTTCTCAGCAACCACTCCTGTTCTGCGTTTGTTCTCTCGCGAGTGGAAGGGACCTACAGTTTTATGCCGACTCCGAACGGTCAAGTTTGAGAAGCTTTTTCTAAACTCTTTGAGCATTGTCAGTGACTCGAAAGAGGTGGGGCCGTGAAAAGTATTTCTTGTCGTGCCGGGAATCGAACCTAGACAGGTAGGTCCAAGTGCGTAGGAGTCGACGCACATACCCACAACGCCACGGGCCACTATGGCAGTATTTACCATAGTAAAAATGGTCGGATTTAGGCCAAATATGCACCGGTTTGTCGGATTTTGTGTGGTGTGTGGCCTGGCGTCCTGGTGGAACACAATTCCTCTCCTATGGGCTAGAGATGGTTCCTTCTGAGTGATTGTTTCCTTCAGATGGTCCAATTGACGACAATTTAGAACCGAATAAAGAGTCATTTGTCGTAGGTAGTCAGCTCATAGTAGACGATTCTCACCAAACACACAGCAAGAACTTCCTGGCCGCCAATCCTGGCTTGGCCACAGCGCCGACACAACTAGAATCGACGACGACAATTTTCGCTTGACGTTGTCGTAAGTGATCCACTTTCTGGTCACCAGTCTCAATTCGCTCCAAAAATGCGTCGACGTTGTTGTGATTCGCTGATGGAAATTCGTTCTCCGGGCGTTAACTCGTGCCGTGTCCCTACATGGAGCTTCTTTTTGTATCCAGCCTCGTTGAAGTAGCTCCAAATGGTTTTTTGTGCAATATTTAGCTGCCGAGCAATCGAAACAGTGCTTCAATGACGGTCAGACTCGACGAGTTCCATGGTTTTATCCACAGTTTCGACAATTTGTCTTCTTTTTCAGAAGCATAAGCAGCAGCAAAAGCAAAGAAAATGAAACTCAGTAAACACTTAATAGAAGCAGTTTGGGGGCATTAGTATTACGACGCGAGAGGTGAAATTCTTGGACCGTCGTAAGACTAACTTAAGCGAAAGCATTTGCCAAAGATGTTTTCATTAATCGAGCACGAAAGTTAGAGGTTCGAAGGCGATCAGATACCGCCCTAAACACTGGTTTTCGTTGTTCTACTGATATTGAGCCATAACATCCGAGTAGTCTTACATGGGGTTGTATTATAACCACCTTTCTCTTGCTAGTTCTAGGATTTTATCATTCACCTTCTTCCTGACGTTTGCCTGAGATGGATCGCCCCCTTTCTGGCAAGTTCATCTGCTGCCTCATTGTCCCTGTGTCCAGGGACCCAGCATAGAGTTATCGAGTGTTGCGCTCTGAGAACCTTAAGCTCTTCGCGGCAGCTCGCGATCAGAAATTGCTTTTATGGCCGCTTCACTGTCAATTTGAATGGTAATATCAGCCGGTGGTATTTCCAACATTTTATCATCCCGCTTCTTTGACTCCCAGGACCACCGCTTGAAAAACACTGCCATACTCAGGAATACTGATAGAGCAGGGTTCTTTTGTGATCCGCTCCTCCCTTGTCGGGAAATAGCATCCGAGGGGTATTTCAAAGTCGAGGAAAGGGAGTGTGAAGTCACTTTCGGACTGTTCAATTTGTAGTCTGTTCATTACACTAGCATGCCCACTAGGGGTTGAGAGCCAGCACTTTGATTGAATGCTTCTAATTGGACTCTTTGCAGCGTTGGCTTGCATATAGAGGTCAAGTGGAAGAAGATTTAGTAATACCTCTAGGCTCGCGGCCGGGGTAGTCGAAATTGCACTCGTAACACCTAGGCTTGCTAGTCTGTGTATTCTGGTAACCAGCTTTAGGTTGGTGGATTTCAGGAAGGCCTGCCACTATAGCATACTGCCGTATGTCAAGGCCTTACAATCGCTGTGTACATCTACAGGATTGTGTTGAGGTTTGGGCCCCGCTTTTACTCAGGCAGCCAGGGCACAGGCTGTCTTCTTGACTCTTTCCATTAAATTGAGTTTCCAGTTTAGTTTTCTGTCTAGGATAATTCCTAGGTTACTATCACTTTGCTAGTGTCCATCTTTGACGCGAGCTCAAGCAGAACTGAGTAAATCAATCAAAAATCAGTCCGTATAGTTTTTTTTAGCACGAATTCTTATCTTTCTAACGGCATTTAGTTTGTTCCAATGGACTGTATACAAAGCGAGATATAGTTTACTAAAGCAATCTGTTGGAAAACTAATGAATTTCTTCTTACTACACCATTGCCGTTCAACGTTTGAGCGACTAGCGCACCGGCTATTCACGGAACTTCCCATTATTCGATGCTACTGGGCAATACTGTCACCTTCTCGTTGTTTTCAGTCCTCTTGGATTGTGGATCTGATTTCAAATCATGTCTGGAAGGATGATTCCTTTGGATGCGACTACAGTCTTTCCTGCTTAATTGAACCGACCATTTTGTCCGATTTTCGCGATCAATTACCCGTGTATTCAATTAACGAAAACTCGCTTAATTGCGTCTCTAGTGCGAACTGTGACGAAAATAAGAAACAAGCTGGACAATAGTAGTACTTAAAGATACTTTATTCCCAAGGATCTCATTTGAGCGAATCATGTTAAAGGCGTTTGTTGACTTTGCACAACCAGGTCTCTCCCCGCTTTCGAGATAGTTCACAATGTTGAGATTTTTTTCTATTTGTTTCACATCCCGTAAAACCATATTCATCGTACTGTGAGAGCATTTATATTTTTCACACAATTCTGCCTCGATTTTACTCTTTTGTTTGGAGGCGTCTATTATTTTTAATTTCTGTTTGATGGGCAAACTTGTGTATTTTATTTTTTGTTGCCACTCATCTTCGATTTCGTCCAGAAGCATCTACAACGAGATGTTCAAATCGTGTTTGGGTTTTGGCTAAAAAACCCTTTGCCTATCTCAGATTTTGCTTTAAAGTCACGCATACTGCTTTATTTTCACGCGTATTTCTTAAGGCTATAGAGCAGCTCCAAGTTGCTCTTAGATCGCTGAATCGCTGAAATCAAGGGGCAAAGGAGGTAGAAGTTGAATATCTCTTTACTGAATTATTTCTGGTTTTGTCAAAAAGACCGCGCTATTCGAAAAGCGCTAATCAATTAACCGAATACTTTGGATGTATTCAGCTTGTTTGGTACAAAATTGTAAGATCAATTATGCGGGTAAATCAATAATGCGGAATTCAATTAACCGTGCAAACGCGTGTATAGCTTATATAGGAAACATTCGAGCTCACTTTTTTCGTTAAAATAAATGTGAAAATCAATTAAGTGAGCTTCAATTAAGCGGAGATCTCTGTATACTTACTTTTCAGTCCTGCGACCTATGAAGGGTTTGAGCCGGAAATAGGGAGGTATCCCTTACCCCTTGATTTCATCTGACCCCGTTTTTTTACGACGTGTCTGTGAATACGTCGTGTGAGCTGTTGTTGTGCAGCTGAAACTCTTCTCCAAACGGAGAAGTGGATCCGTGGATTTTATAAAAATAGATGAAATACAAGGGAATTCCACTCTCCACTCTCTCATTTTTCGTGGTCGTGGACAAGGAGTGATTTTAGTTCCTCCTAGAGCTCTCCTTGCTCTCTTATTTCTGATGCTGATCCTGAGCGATAGCTGTCCTCAATGGAGCTTCCACCGACACAAAGATGTCTTGCATCCGCGAACAATTGGGATTTATGTCAGAGATACAGTTTTCCTCTCCTTTTCGCATCAGGAATCTCGCATTCGAAGATCCTCTTGGCTGGTGACTATGGGCTGTATATGACTGAGCCAGTTTATAGTTATTATTTTGCCACCCAAGCTACATCCACTCTTTGTACAGCTCAAGGTGCCTTCCTCGCAGACAGCACCATATATCCGACGAACTCTTCCTAAAACTCTAAGGAAAGACTGCTGCGTGCTGTCAGTAAACCTAACCTAACCTAACCAAAAAATGACGCGACTGTATTTTGGTCATCAAGTCGCCTAAACGCATCCAGAACACAGCTACTAATTCAAAGATTTCACTGAGAGTTGCATCAAACTTGAGTATAATCTTGTTCAGAGACCTAAATGAATGCTTATCTGTAGTTTCGTATAATTGCTAGACCTCTTAATCTTCTTCAAGTCCCACTATACTTCTCATCCATTATCCTAGGTGGCATTGTTCTCACCGCCTCGCACAATCCCGGCGGTCCAGAAAACGATTTCGGCATCAAGTTCAACTGCGAGAATGGAGGTCCGGCCCCAGACGCGTTCACAGACAAAATCTACCAACTGTCCACTGCCATTAAAGAGTACAAAATCGTGAATGGTTTGCAAATCGACATCGGCAAAGTTGGCGTCAACAACTACGACGTATGTGCTTCGAACTCATCGCAACTTTCAATCGGTTTCAGTTCAAGTTTCTCTCTCATTTCCCCTAGATCGCTGGCAAGAAATTTGTTGTAGAGGTCATTGATTCCGTGGCAAACTATGTCAACCACATGAAGGAGATCTTTGATTTCGCCAAACTGCGCGACTACGTGAGCGGAAAGTCAACAGGGAAACCGCTGAAAATGCGCATTGACGCCATGAACGGTGTCACTGGTTCGTATGTGCGTGAGATTTTCCTCACCAACTTGGGAGCCACTGAGGATTGCGTTGTGCACACAACTCCGCTAGAGGACTTCGGTGGACTGCATCCAGATCCCAACTTGACCTATGCCAAGGACTTGGTGGAAACTGTCGCCAACGGAGACTACGATATTGGAGCGGCATTCGATGGAGATGGTGTAAGTGGACTTAGTTTTCCCATTCATTCGATTAGTCTTCATTGGTGCACTTGAACTAGGACCGCAACATGATCATTGGCAACAAAGCGTTCTTTGTCACGCCAAGCGACTCGCTGGCCGTGATCGCCCACTATCTGGAGTGCATCCCGTACTTCCAGAAGAATGGAATTCAAGGATTCGCTCGCAGTATGCCAACCGCGTCGGCTGTGGACTTGGTGGGAGCCAAGTTGGGCAAGGAGGTCTTCGAAGTGCCAACCGGTTGGAAGTACTTTGGCAACCTGATGGACGCTGGTCGTCTCTGCCTTTGCGGCGAGGAGAGCTTCGGCACTGGATCGAATCACATTCGTGAGAAGGACGGCATCTGGGCCGTGCTGGCGTGGCTGTCAGTGATGCAACAGACAGGAAAGGGCATTGAGGAGATCCTGAAGAACCACTGGTCGATCTATGGACGAAACTACTTCACTCGCTACGACTACGAGGAGTGCGAATTGGACCCGTGCAATCAAATGATGGCCACCATGGAGCAGACCATCACCAGCGCAGCATTTGTCGGTAAGGAGTACTCCAGCGGTGGCAAGTCGTACAAGGTGAAAGTGGCCGACAACTTCAGCTACACTGACCCCGTGGACAAGTCGGTGTCCAGCAAGCAGGGCTTGCGAATTGTTTTCGAAGACGGCAGCCGCATTGTTATGCGCTTGAGTGGAACTGGAAGCTCTGGAGCGACTGTTCGGTAAGCTGATTCGGGTTTTGATGGTGTTTTGGATATTTTAACTGGATTTCCCTTCTCTTCTAGACTCTACATTGATTCCTATGAAAAGACGAACGTCCTGGGCAAAGCCAGTGAAATGCTGAAGCCACTCATTGACATCGCCCTCGAGATCTCACAGCTGCCAAAGTTCACCGGCCGCAATGGCCCAACTGTTATTACATAAGTGAAATGCTTTCTGTCACTGCTGCGTCTACCTCGAATAAGCATGTAGAGGGATAAATTATTGCGTTAATCGATGTTTGTTGGGTTGTTTTTCTTCTTTTTTTTTTGCATTTGGTGTTGCTCCTCCCCCCGCTTAGAGCGTTGACCAAACAAAGTAATGTTAAATGTTCCAAATAAAGATTTCAACCTCCTTTACCTTGAAGTGAGTTTGTTTCGGTGTATGCATAGTAACATCAGAAAAAATCGGTCATAAACGAGTGAGGATGACAATAAACATCATTCAGGGGTATGCGCCAACAACGACAAGTGATTGCGATGAAGACGTCAACTTGATCAAGCAATAAAGGCAACGTTCATCCTAGGCGACTTTGACGCCGAAGTAGGGTAAGACAGGATCGAAGCTGTGGGGGAGCATGGAATTGGACATAAGAACGAGAGAGGCCAAAGGCTAATTGAATTCTGTCAACTAAACAAGCTAGCAATGTTGTATACTTGACTCAAGCTCCCCCTCTCCTTTTCATTATATATCTGGACTGAATGTTGCAGCGCGCCTCGGCTGCGACGAATGTTTCACATTGGAAGAGTTGAGGGTAAGTCATCTTCTGTTTGCACATGACTTAGTTATCCTCGCAGATGGAACTCCAGCTCACACTCGATAGGTTTGTTATCGTGTGTGCAGATGCTGGACTGAAGGTTAACGTGGACATATCTGAGGTTATGGTCATTTCCAGAACGCCCACTAAAGCAGGTGGAGAAGTTTAAGTATCTTGGAAAGTTTTTCCACGAGTGATGGTAGGACTAATGCTTTCCAGATCAACAACAGCTTGGAAGATCTGTAGTCAGGAAGGCCGAGCTTGGTGCCAAGGCTAAGTTAGCGGTTTTTAATTCAATTTTTGATACAACTCTCACCCATGGTCATGAAGTTTAAGTAATGACTGAAAAAATAAGATCGCGAATATCCTGCAAGTGTCCAGTTCCGACCATTTGCGGTTTGTATCGTTTTTCGCAATCGTCATCAATCGAGATTTTATTGTTTTCAGTGGCGGGTGGTGTGTCTTCTGATCTCCTGCCATTGGCGTACCCGCCTCCTTTCTTGCTAGTTCATCAGCTCTTTCATTGCGCGGAATACCCTTGAGGACCCGGGCATCTGGCCGCTATCTCTTGGAGTTTATTGATGGTGTGTCCAGAGCTGATGATGGGGACACTCGTGCCATGTGACCAAACCACCAAAGCATAGCCCTTTCCGTTCGAAGAAGCAGCTACTCAATGTTGAGTTTCTTGCGCACTGCCGTGTTTCTCACCCTATCCCGGCGAGTAATTCCCACAACAGCACGAAGAAATCTCATCTCAGCAGCTTGCACTCGCGATTTTATTCTTTCGGTCATTATTTCATGACCTTAGGTGAGAGTTGGAACAAATACTGAGTTGAAAACCGCTAACTTGGCTTTGACACCAAGCTCGGCCTTTCTGATTACAGAACTACCAAGCTGTGTCAAAACTGACCCAGCTTGACCAATCCTACACGAAAGCTCAGCATTACTCCTTTCATCACTCGTGAAAAAGACTCCGAGATACTTAAACTTCTCCACCTGCTTCAATGGGACTCCACTAACATGCCGAGTGCATTGAACAGGCGTCAGCACATACGGCCACAAACCTATTGAGTGCGCGCTGGAGTTCCGTCTGGGAGGATGTGAGGATAACAAAGTCGTCTGCAAAAAGAAGATGGCTTACCCTCAACTCTCCCAACGTGAAACATTCCTCACCTCGGCTGCGTTGCACATCCAGTCCCCCCCGGCAGCTGACCTCCTCGTTGTGGGTGGCGGGCAACAGGTTTGGGGTGTACGAGTTTATTTTCATACAGCCCAAACCTGGCTAACGAAGCTAACGAAAAGATTGGCCTCGAATAATGCCTACCCTGGTATGCCTGGGCCCCATTTGGAGCCAGGCCTGAATGATGGCAGCATGCGAGCGTCTGGTGGCCGGCCAGTCCCGCTCGGCAGCCGGTCGGGCTCAGCCCGAAGGAATTACGAGCAACCCATCAGTGGCCTCGTGAGCCGCTATGGTGATGGGGGGGGGGAAGTCATGCCATGCACTAACCAGTGCGTGCGATTAGCAAAAGGCAACGGACAACGGCATCGACTTTTACAATCATTTTGAATCAATTTGGGAAAAGAACAGGTTGTCATATACAGAAGTCCTTGCTGGTTTGGTCTAAAAATAGGAGGAAGATCCAGTACTTGGGGCACAAATACCAACTACTCTAGTTGATCATGCAAGTAAAGATCGAAGAACAACAAACATTCGTTAGTCAAATCACAAAAGTGTTACGATTTATTGCTCGATAGGTATTCGAATTGATTCAACACAATCAGTGGAATGTGTTGCTCGAGTAAGCTCCTCGGCAGCTTGCCAATGCGTATGAACTCCTCCAGATAATATATCGTCGTGCTGCATTCGACGCCGATCTCCTGCTTCGCACTGAAACGAGAAATCCCCCCCGTCCCAAGTGGTAGACAACGAATGCGATTTGTCTGTGGATGACCTACCTCAAGTTAGCCTCCGCCAGTGAGGTCACATACTGACACAGGTACTTCACGTACAACTGCAGGATGTCCTGGTGGAACTGATGCAGCACCGTGAGTATGCCAATTATCATGGTCACGCCGTCGATGTGCTCCTTGGCGCTTTTCGCCGTCAACATGTTCAGCGCCTTGGAGAAGTGAAACTTCGACACGTGCGATATGGTGAAGAGGAAGAGAAACAGTGATATGTTGTGCGAGTTCTTGGTCAGAACGAAGACCTGCTGCAGGGGATCGTAGTTCCCACTGAACTCCAAGTAGGCGTTCAGTTCGGAAAGGATTTCCTTTCCTGGTTCCGATTTACCCTCCCGCTGCTGGGATTCCCGAAGGTCTACCAAAAGGGCCCTAAGACAGAAGAAAAAAGTGAGAACAGAACGTTATCGAGCTCGCAACAAACCTATTGAGGGCATCCAAGGAGGCTTCCAAATTCTTCGAGTTGAACTTACAGCTCTTGTTGAGCTCGTAGGCGATCTGCTGCCTCAGGATTTGCTTGTGGCCGATGTGGAGCAGCCAATCGATAATGGTGGGCCACACCTTAGTCCACCGGAGAGTGTAATTACTGTAAAACTTGACCGGGTTACGGATGATGGTCTGGTCGTCCAGCTCCTTGGTGATGGAACCCAGCGCTTCCACCCACATCTTGTCGTTCGTGATGTTCTTCTGCATCTTGTCGAGGTTCGTTTTCAAATCCGCTATGAACATGTAGGAATACAGGCGATCCAAGCCAACCAAGCCGGCGGTTCCAATGGCCTCGCGCACTTTGATGAAGAACCTGGAGTCGAGAATCTCCTTGTGAGTCTTCTTGTCGTACCACGTCGCCTTGAGGTCCAGGTAGATGGTGCACCTGGGATCGGTGCATTGAATGATCTCCCTTGCAAGGCGGCCAATGAAGTTGTTCGACGCTGTATCGCCTTGAAGGGGCGCAAAGTGAGGAATAGGAATTGTTGTGCTTTGATATGACGACTGCCAGTCGAGGATCTTGTTGCGCAGGAATGCATTGCACTCACGCTCAACGTTGTAGTTGATGATGCGAGACATCTCCTGTTGCAGGATCTTCAGACCGTGTATGTTCAGGTAGTCCTGGATGTACTCGAACGACCGCCGGTAGCCGTCCATGATCTTGGAGAGTGCAAATAGCTTTTCCTCGAGGTCACTGGTCTTCCCCTTAGCGCCGAAGATTAGGCCGACGTTCAGGGCGTTTGCCAGATTCCGGACGAGCTCTTTTCTGATGCCGTCCTCGAGCAGTTGCTTCGGATCGAGTTCAATCACTCCAACCAGGGTTTTCTTCATCATGAGGATGCCCTCGGTGAAGACAGCGATTGAGTACGTCAGCTTGGACACTGTGTGGCGCTCCTCGTACTGAGCGTATTCCTTCAGCTTATCCTTGTCCAGTCTCGTCGGGATCTCCTTTATGACCGTCGTCTGCATCTGAATGATCTCGGCGAGAATTTGGAATATGGTCTCCGGAATGATTTGGACCACTTTTCGAATGTAATTGGCCAGCTCGGTGCTGTAGTACTTCGACACGGACACAAGATCTTCGCTCTTTGCCTGGTTTATCCGCAGCAGGGGTATCTCGAGGGCACTCGCCAGTTTGAGGAAGGTGGCGCGCAGCTTTATCACCAGCTTTGGCTGCTTCTTAATGTTCTCCTGCATGATCTTGGTGTAGTTCGAGTCGATTGTTCGCCATGCGTAGCTGAGATCGCTGATCAGCTGGATGTTGATCAGCACATCCTCCTTCACATTGATCACCTGGATCATGCTCGTGAGGTATTCCCTAGTCTCCTGAAGGTACTGCTTCACCTGCATGTTCGCCTGCAGATTGTGAAACTCCTGGACCTCCTCCAGGGCCTGAATCAATTGTATGATGGTCCTGCCCGACATGCTGGGCTTGTCCGTCTTCAGATTGGTGATCTCCTTTCCGATTTCCGCAAACCACTGCTTAAGGTTCAGATTTTTCTCGATTTTCGAAAGCGGCCGGCTGCCCGAGAACGCCTCGCTCAGCTCATTGACTCGGTCCAGCGCCTCCGTCTTGAAGTTCTCCCACCGCGTCTCCTTCTCCGTGATCAGACCCTTGAGGATCTCCTTTACAATCAACTCGAGCTGACTGCAATTGAGGAGCAGCTGGAAGATTTGCAACTCCTTAAATTCACTCTCGCCATGAATGAGCTCACAGATCTGCTTGTGCCGCTTGCCGCCACTCAATTCAAGGATCGGGGCGCTCGTGTGGAGTATGAACCATCGCAGAATCACGTTGCAGTCACGGATCAGTGCGATTATCTTCGTGATGTTTTGCAGAGTGAAACTCTCCGTGAGCACACCCTCCTTGAGGATCTCGTACGTTTGCATGAGCACCTTTTTCAGTTTCTCCTTGTGCAGCAGACAGAAGCCTTTCACGGAGTTCGTCTCGACGACTGGATTGAGTGCTGCTTTGGCCGCCTTAAAGTACTCCCACGCATCGACCAGGTTCACAGTGATTCCCATGTACACGGGCACCACCCAGTTGTCGGAGAAAAACTTATCCGTTATTTCCCGCATTTGTGCTACTTGACTGTTGATTATCTTGGGCGAGAAGTACAGACAAACAAACAGCATGCCCGCCTGATTGGAGAGCGCCGTCGAGCGATGATCGGGATGTGGGTATATCGAGATTTGGTTGTAGATGTCATCGGATCTCAGCCGGCCGATGACCATGTCCACGAAGGTCTGATCGAATGTGAAACGACTGAAAATAGAGCCTTAACTGGTGACACACACTTTCGGTCTTATATGTGGATGCATACCTGAAGTAGCTTTCCGGGTAGTTCGGCACTGGCTTGGAGAAGGGAGCCGTTGAGAACCCCGTCGACCGCAGCAGAGTGCACACGTCGTCGATGTTGCTATCGCCGTGCGTGCGTGCGGCACTGTAGCGGTAGTAGGATATCAACAGGCGTTCCCTGATGATCCCAGGAATGTGAAAGTCAAGAACCAGCAGAATCACTCCGAAGATGTACAACGATTCGCACTGCATTTGGGCGAGCGTGTCAGTAAAGTAAAGTGCATGTGCATTTGATGTAAGTCATACCATGAGCTGTTTGCCCTCCTCGTCCTGCAGCACAGATTCCACCGTCTGCTGAATGTAGTAGCCACGATTTAGTTCGTCCACAAAACCCTTCAAGTCGCACGCATACTGATGGGTGCTCTCGAACGCCAAGTAGAACCTCGTCAGGAGTTCGATGTAGTTGTCGCGGAATTCGTCGTCCAGGTCTTGGAGTGTCTGAAATGAAGAACTCAATTGGCCGCGAGTCAAGCTTACACTGTTGCTGCACTTACTGGATTGTCTTCGATTTTTTTGTCATGAGCCTCCGCCACACGGAGGTAGCTAAAGTCTAAGATGATGTCGCCGTACTTTTGTTGATCCGCCTTCGAGTCGAGCCTGCGGGAAGCAATAAGTAGTTGGCGACAAGGGAGACCGAAGAGTACCTACTTGAATACATCCGGTGTGTAGTCCTTCAGTCGGAGGATCTCGGCTATTATCGAATTGCCCATCGATACGATCCGCAAAAGATTCTGTCCACATAAATTGTTTTCGGCTAGGAACTCCGTCATGTTGGCCGTCTTTTAACTACGGAATGAGCTGAGCACCGCACCAGGAATTTACTTTTGTAAATAAACAAAATTGATTGTAAAACTAAATTGACAAGTCTCCACTGCATACAGTCACGGCGACGAGTCTCTCTTCGGAGGTTTCCCATGATGGCCGGTGGTGGCGAATTTTGCCTCATCCCTGAAGGTTATTAGTTAATATTGGTGAAGCGCCCGCTAATGTATTTATCCCCAATCGCACGCAAATTGTTCTACATACCTTTTCCAGACGTCCCCCGTACCCATTAAATGTGACGTCCGAAAATGTCTGCACCCCAGTGTATTTAATGTCACTTTGTGCTATCATCAGAGAACAGCTGATCGAAATCAATGTCTCCACAATCTATTTACGATAATTGTTGTGTTATCCGTCCTCTTAAATTAAATAATCTTATCTAGTCCAAGGTATACTTTGAACCGCCGTAACTGCGTTCAGGCTGTAAGAGTGTAGAAAATGTCCGGACCAGGAAAACTGTACGACGGGATTAAGGAGCTCCTTCTGGAGAAAAGAGATAAGCTCCTCATCGTTAGGATCAACAATCCGAAAAAGAAGAACTCCCTCAATCGGGTGACATATGTTGAGTTGACCGATGTTCTACGCACAGCAGCCCAGGACGATTCGATAGCCGTTGTGGCCATAACCGGAGTTGGTGACATCTACACGGCCGGCAATGATTTGACGCAATCCAAGAACGAAATGGACATCGAAGTGTTCTTCCAGGAGCAAAACCTGATTGTGCAGAACATGATTCGTGCGTTCTTTGAGTTTCCAAAGCTGCTCGTGGCCGTGGTTAATGGACCGTGCATTGGAATCGGTATGACAACAGCGGCTCTTTGTGATGTTGTCTACTGTACCGACACGGTAAGTACACAAAATGTGTTCAATATCAGTTCAACGTCCATTTTTTGTTCCCCTTCAAGGCGTACTTCTACACACCCTTCACCAAGCTGGGTCTCTGTGCGGAGGGCTGTTCGTCGTACACATTCCCGAAGATTCTTGGCAAGTCCAAGGCCGTCGAAATTCTTCTGCTCAACGAGAAGCTGACTGCTGCCGAAGCCTTGCAGTACAAATTCGTGTCTCAGGTTGTGAAACCTGAAGAATTGGACACGAAAATCTGGCCAAAAATCATGGGATTCACTCGGCTGCCACAGGGCGCTCTCATGGCTGGTAAATCATTGATGACCAAAGCTTGTCGTAAGGATTTGGAGGCGTCCCTGATGGCTGAATGTGACGAGCTCATGAAGAGATGGTACACGGATGAGTTTTTCAACGCGATCATGGAGTTCAGTGCGAGGAAATCCAAGTCGAAGCTGTAGATCGTGCCCAGAGGGTACTTCACTTATTTGGTAGTGGGTTTATTATAGGGATTGGAATGCATTTATAGTTGGGAGGAATTAAAATATATTTTTTTACGCGCGTGGGAAATTATTTGTCGCCTTCTTGGAGAGCAGAGTCGGGGATGATCTGGGCTTCATCGTGAGTGTGGTGAAATGCTGGACATCAGAATGGCTGAACATGGAGCAAACGTTACAAGTAAGGGCTAAGAGGCATTTGTATCCACCCCCATCACAATGGGTCTATGAAGACCTAAGTGAGACGAGCTTCGCGTCTACAACCTAACCTAACTGTGGTGAAATACTCTTTTGAATGGGGAGACAAAATAGAGCGGCGTCTACAAAGCAAAAGGTGCTTCCGGGTTTGCCATTGTATTCACCAGACCAACTTTCCATTTTACGACATTAGTTGCTGCGAGTCGTCGTTTGTTGGCATTGAAACGGAAGCGGCTAAAGTGGGTCTGGCGGTAAGCGAGGGCAGATCGAACTACATTCTGTCCTCAGGAAAAGACATACAACATCGACGTCTTGGACAGAACGTCACTGTAGGTAGCTATAACTTTGAGGTAGTGAAGGATTTCGTCTATATCGACTGGACAGTAACACCAGAACCGCGATCCAGCGCCCATCGCTGTTCCCAAGGGCTCAAGAGGCAATTGAGTAACAGAGCCGTCTCACGGAAGACCAAGTTGACTCTGTACAATACCTTGATCATCCCCGCCTTGCTCTACGTCGCAGAGGCATGGACTGTATACAAAGCGGGTGAAGACGTTCTAGGCATTTTCGAGAGAAAAGCTCTGTGCGCGGTCCCTGGTCCTGTCAGCGTTGATGGCATTTGGAGAAGGAGGTTCAACCACGAACTGTATGGGCTGTACAGCGACATGTGTCTATACAGGCGTCTAGGACGCCTAAGAGACCATGTAGAGCGTTGGTTGACTTAGGTGGCTATCCGATTTGGCTCAAACCGGGCGCAAGAAGCGCAGTTGCGCGCCGTTTTGTTGCCACACCTCGTAGACTGTTGTTGGTTGGGTCAGCTAAATCCAGCCTGTGGCATTGAAGGCTTTGATTATGTTCCATATACCCTGGTTATCGGAGATGTCACTAAGGAAGGGTTTGCCGAACGCGATATATCTTAGCTGTGCTAGTGCCGGACAGTCACAGAGAAAGTGGGCAGACTTTCCTCTGAGTGGGTGTCGAGGCAACTGATACAGTGTGGGTTGATCGGTATTCCGAGTCTAGCAGCGTGGATGCCAATGGCTCAGTGTCCCGTGCTTACAGCCACGACTCTAGCTATTTCGGAGCAGTTTCTATTGGGGAGGTCATCAGTCCTTCTTTTCGAGTAGAAGGGCCAGCTTTTCCTAGAGACTTTGTACTTGGATGGATCTAGTCCACCTTGTACTAGCTAAGGACATGAAGTGTTGATAGATGGTGTATTTGAGGTGGTTGATTGGGAGGCCCACCAACTTAGTGAAGGCGTTACCGGAAGCTCCTTGCTTCGCCAGTTCGTCGGCAATCTCATTTGTCTCTATGCTGCTGCGGCCTGGAATACAGAGGAGAGTGATATTGCAGCCTGTTTGAGTTCTTCCTTGCACTGCTGCACGTAGAGCATATGGACAACTTAGCTCTGGCCCGAACAATCTTCGACTCTCAGCCTGTGGGTCGACGGAAAAAAGGTACGTTCATGCTCAAGGTGGCGCACACAAGTCGAGAGGGACCTCAGCCGTGCGAAACTGGAGACAAACTGGCTGGAGAGGAATATTGGCTGAGGCGCCCTAAGAAGAATTTTCTGCGAGTCATTAGCGGAGCGAGTGTGCAACTCTAACGAAGAGCTCATACTCCAATGCTTGAGGCGGTACCTCCAATCGTGACAACAACGGCACGCAAGGCATGAGCAGTTGCTAAAGAAGTGAACGTGCATAGTTTTAAACGTGAATGAAATTTGGTTTTCCTCACAAGTAGCTGAGACTGACTTGAAACACTTTCTTGCGCACACCGCCGGTTCATGCTATTCACTTTGTCACACACCGTCTCCACTGGACCATGGATTATGCCCAGTTCAAGAACATAACATGGAAAAGACGAGTGTAGGCAAAGAAATCCATGTCCAAACTATCATCATGTCGAAGGGAATACCAGAGATGAAGTATTAAGCACATGATTGTACATGATTTCTGTGGAATACGAATAATTCGTTAAGACCTCCTGGCATGTGGTCAAATCGGAACAACTCCCTTAAATCCGCTTGCCGAAGACGACAAACAAAAGAGGATTTGCTCAAAATCAGGATGTTTCGGAAATTCCCTCATGATTTGAATGCATTTTCATTCCATTTCCACTTTGTCTCAGCTCTCATTTCGTACCCACATCGAAAAATGTGTTCGTAACCTAATTCGAGTCTCGTTTCCATTTGACATCTGAGAGCACGAGGACTTCAAAACAAAATAACAACAAACACCTTCCAACCTGCGTCCTTGTATTTTCTTTTAATTTTAAAGGTATTTCCTTCACCATTTCTGCCCAAAGTACACTAACCACCAGCATTTCCGCAGTTCCATCATGGGTAAAGTGAACAAAGCAAGAGCAGTCAAACAAAAGCTGGCCAAACGAATTGAAGCGGCAAAAAAGGAAGTCAAAGGAATCGCATCGAAGATAGCCTTTAAGGCGAAGGACAAGCCCAATGACAAGATTCACCTGTTAACACAATCTCCATCGGGCACAACACCCAAGAAGCACACATCGAAGAAGGAGAAATTCCATCAAAAGCACAAGAATCTTCTCAAGAAAGTCGCCCTGGTGAGGAAGCAGAGAAAAGAGGAAATCGCACAGAAATGTCGCGAGAAGACCGCAGTTGTGGGCGACATGAAGAAGCTGAAGGACGCCTTGCCATCACTGGATGAGCTGTTCAAGTTGAGTCGTGAGAATATTAAGACGGGCATTGCTGAAGTTAAGGAGACCACGAAAAAACTGAATCCAAAGCAGAAGATCCGCAAGAAGAAGGAACAATTTAAGACTCGTGTCACCTCCTTGCAGGCATTGCTGAAGGATCCGGACTTCAAAAAGAACCCGCGGGACGCGATAGCGTATCACATTCAATATACGAATGGTTTGATAGAATGAAATTGTGTCGTTTATTATTATTATTATTGTTATTTAATAGGATATAATTTAAAATTATAAACTAACATCTAAATATAGAGCGCTAGCCGTCGAGAACTGCGGCTCTGAATTGAATTTTAAATATCTGCGTTGAGTTTTTTTGGGGGATTTAAGCAGTAGATGCACTGGTTTGCTTGTGTTGCGTTTGAATCGGGTCTGCGGACCCCAGTATGTGGTTGACATCAAACTCTCCACATAGATGGAGAGGTGCATTTCGGACAGTCAATCCTTGGATAAGGTTAATTCTCTTCACGAGATGGCTGGAAATTTCAATACGTACCATACGTTACCGCTGGGCATTGTGACCGGGTAATGTTGACGCCGATAAACTCGCTAGCCGTGGTACAAGCAAGATGAAACCCATCTTCTAAGCGAAAGGCACGCTACAGCTTGCCCTCATCCATAATCAGGTTGTCAAATAGCAATTTTTTAGGAAGCACTAGTGCCTCATTAAAAAACAAATTTAGCCAACACTTGGCCTTAATATCATCGACGTCGCATCCTCGTAGGATATGTCAAATATTTCAGTGATTGCTGCAGGGACGAGGAGGAAACCATACATCACATCTTCGGCTACGGTAGCGCACGACACTCGTAGAATCATATATTCATTCGCCTACTTCAATAATTTTGGGCGATCTGAATAACCAAGCATTAACTGGTGCCAGAAATAGGATTTATCGAATCAGTGTGGGCGCCTATATTGACCGATGAACGTGTGCCAGATCTCTGTAGTCATCCACTGGAACCTAACTTAACCCTAGGAAGCAGGATATGAGCCTTAGCCTTATATGTATAGGGTTACGCGTATACGCCTTCCATTTGATGATCTCGGGTATGAGAGAGAAGTACGGACTGTGGCCAGTATGTAATGTCGGGGGTAAATAGAGGCTGCCCTTAGGGTGACGGCCTATCTTCTCTGCTATGGTGCATGCAGGTTGACTCGCTGCTAGACGCCCTTAATAGCTCTGATGTCCACGCCCAGGTATATGCGAATGATGTAGACGTACAGTCTGTCGGATCGTGCCTAGCGGCTCTAGACGTGATCGACAACTGGTGTACTAGGAATGGGCTTTCAGTTAACCCTCTTAAAACATAGGTTGTTCACGAGGAGGAGAAAGTTGACTGGTCCGACTCAACTAACACTAAAAGGTGTCACCATCCGCTTTTCCGATTAAACTAAATATCTAGGTGTTATCTTGGATAGAAAACTTCTCTGGAAGAAAACACATTCATTCGAAAACTACCAAGGCGCCGTCAGTTTTCTGGCAGCGTAAGGGATTTTTCGGCAAGTCTTGGGGTCTATCACCAACAAGATCCCTTTGGATCTACATGGCTATGGTGAGGCCTCTTCAATCATATGCATCGGTCGTTTGGTGGACTAAGCTTTCGCGGAAATACGTAACTGCTGCTTTCAGTAAGCTTGAAAGAACGGTTTGTCTCGGCTGCATAGGGGCCTTTCCTAGCCTGGCTTTGGTCTTGATGCACTTCTGTATCTGCCCACCCTTGATACCCACATCATGGGGTGAACTCTCAAGGCCATCTTCCGTTTAAAAAGAAGTGGTCTTTGGTACAACTCGCACTAGAGCTTTGATGGCCTTGTTCACCATAGTTCCTCTGATGGATATGCCGTCTGACGCAAGGACACCAGCAATCCAGCTGCGACGCACATACAAAGTCGACTTTCGCTGCACTCAGGACTGGCTCTGGCCAGGAAAAGGATGCAGTCGAATCTTTAGAGATGGCTCCAAGGCCAAGGAGGGGTATGGCGCCTCGTGGATGGCTGCAACATTAGACTGCACACCTCGTTAGGTAAATTTGCGTCGGTCTTCCAGGCGGAAACCTAAGCGATCCTAATGGCCACGAATTATATTGTGAAGAACAGGTGGAAGGGGCGAAGTATTTGTGTATCTAGCGACAGCCAAGCTGTGCATAAGGCCCTACTCAACCCACTTCCAGGATAGTCCAAGAATGCAAGTCTTCTCTGTATTGGATCGGCAGGTTCAATTAGCTAAGACAAGTGTCCCGTGCCACCACGGGATCACGGGAAATGGATCGGAGGAGATACTCTTAGAACCCGAACCTGCGTTGGGACTACCCGCGTCCTCGGTTAGGGCTTCCATCGGTCGCTGGGCTTCTCGAGAGCACAACCGGAGGTGGCATGACTCTCCAGGATGTGGACAAACCAAGCGCATGTTGCCTAATGTCTGTAAGAAACCCGCGGCATTCTTGTCACCTCTCAACAGAAAAGACTGCAGACGACTTAATGCAATCGAAACTAAAAAAAGACTGACTTAACAAAATTTGAAGTCACCATTCTTTTGAAATCATTGACAGGTGAATTCAATATTTAGCAATCTTAGAATTGAAATCATTGATGGATGTCAATTGGATTCACTTAATTTGACTTGAATTCAGCAGTGAATATCTGTGAAAGTCTGTGGGTTCCCATCACAACATTAACCATCTAATCGTTTTATTTCAAAAATGCTTTTGAATCGACCATAATTTCAGATTTTGGTAATTGAAGTTCTCTAAGCAATAATCCGAACTTAATTTGAATTTACCTGCGATAAATACGTGCGTCAAGTGCAAAAGTAGGTTCACCGTCTGTAGACGTTCAAAACGGTCAAAACTTACTTACTTACTTAAGGTGGCGCTACAGTCCGAGGTGGACCTGGGCCTCAACCAACAAGCGTCTCCAGCCAGCTCGATCTTTAGCTAGCTGTCTCCAGTTTCGCACGCATAGTTGGTTGAGGTCTGTTTCCACTTGCGTGCGCCACCTGAGTCGCGGTCTTCCTCTACTGCGCCGTCCCTCGGGGGTGGATTCGAAGACTTTTCGGGCCGGAGTATTGGTTTCCATCCGCTCTACATGACCTAGCCATGTCAGTCTTTGGATCTTCACTCTTCTGGCTAAGTCGATGTCGCTGAACAGCCCGTATAGTTCGTCATTATATCTCCTCCTCCACTCACCGTCTATGCAGACGGGACCGAAAATCACACGAAGAATTTTCCTCTCGAAGCAACCAAGGGCAACTTCATCCGCTTTTGACAAAGTCCATGCCGCCGCGCCATATAGCAGGACTGGATGGACAATTAAGGTCTTGTAGAGCGTTATCTTGGTTGTTCGAGAGAGGGCTTTGTTTACCAGTTGCTTTCTTAGCCCAAAGAAGCAGCGATTGGCAAGGGTTATTCTTCGTTTGATTTCAGCGCTGGTGTCATTGTCTGAGTTTATAGCGGTGCCTAGGTAGACAAAGTTTTTGACTACCTCAATGTTATATCTGTCTGCTGTGACGTTCTGATCGAGACGTCGGTGTTGGGTGCCCTTTCTCGTTGACAGCATATACTTGGTCTTACCCTCGTTTACCGCTAAACCCATCTTCGCGGCCTCCGTTGCAATACCCACAAAAGCGCCATTGACATCACGCTGCGTTCTTCCAATAATGTCAATATCGTCGGCATATGCGAGTAGTTGGACGGACTTCTGAAAGATTGTTCCTCTGGTGTTGGCGTTCGAGTTTTGAACAATTCTTTCAAGAACGATGTTGAAAAAGTCGCATGACAGCGCGTCGCCTTGTCTGAATCCTTTTTTGACATCAAAGGTCTCGGTTAGGTCTTTACCGACCTTGATGGAGCAGCGTGCATTCTCCATCGTCATCCTACACAAACGGACGAGTTTGGTAGGGATGCCAAAATTAGACATTGCTCTGTATAGCTCGTCTCTATAGATGCTATCATACGCGGCCTTAAAATCGATGAAAAGGTGGTGGGTATCGATTTGTTGCTCCTGGGTTTTCTCCAAAATCTGCCGTAGTGTGAATATTTGGTCGATGGTGGATTTTCCTGGCCTAAAGCCACACTGGTATGGACCGACCAGGTTGTTGACGAATGGCTTTAGGCGTTCACACAGTACGGCAGATAAGATTTTGTTTGCGATACTTAGGAGACTGATGCCTCTGTAGTTGGCGCAGTTCAAAGGGTCTCCTTTTTTATGGATCGGGCAAACAATGCTGAGGTTCCATTCATCGGGCATGTTTTCCTCCGACCATATTTTACAGATGAGTTGGTGCATGCTCCTTACCAAATCATCGCCTGCGGCTTTAAAAAGCTCGGCGGGTAGGCCGTCAGCTCCCGCAGCCTTGTTGGATTTCAGTTTAGATATGGCAATCCTCACTTCATCCGGGTCGGGTGGACGGAATTGTTGATCTTCGTCGTCCCTTTCATTGGGGTTGAATGGTTCGTTCTGCCTGACAGCGGGCTTTGGTTCTTCGTCGCCGTTATACAGTCTGCAGAAATGGTTTCTCCATATCCTCAGCATCGACTGTGACTCTACTACGATGTTCCCTTGATCATCCTTACAGGCTTCGGTTCGGACTTTATAACCTTGACTGGTTAACTTTACCCTTTGGTAAAACTTCCTTACCTCATTCCTGCAGTAATATCCCTCTATTCTGCCGATCGCGCGCTTCTCATGCTCCTTCTTTTTTCTCCTGAGAAGCCGGTGTTCGTCTCTCCTCTTCTGCTCGTAGAGCTCCCGAGCAGCTCTTGTCCTTCTTTGCAGTGCCGCTTTGTATGCTTCTTGCTTGGCTGCATTCGCCTGCCGACACTCGTTGTCAAACCAGGGGTTTCGTTGTGGTGGCGGATTGAAACCCAGCACATCAGAGGCGGCATCTCTGATGGCTTTTTGGCAATGCTGCCACTGGTCTTCAATACTTGATGTTGGCGGCGTAGGATTTCTTAAGAGGTTAAGGGAGACACGATCGGAAAAGGATTTGGCAATCTCTTGCGATTGTAGCCGGGTGACGTTGAAATTCCTCACAGTGTTTCTTTGTCTTGGCGGTGTTCGGCATATCCGCAGCCTTACCTTGGCTACAACAAGGTGGTGGTCCGAATCAATGTTGGCGCCTCGGAACGTTCGGACATCTATGATACTGGAGGAGTGCCTTGCGTCTATCGCAATATGGTCAATCTGATTGACGGTTGATTGATCAGGAGATCGCCATGTTCCTTTGTGAATATCGAGATGTGGGAATCTTGTACTGGCTACTACGGTCAAAGCAAAGGGGAAAAAAAGTCGGATATTTAATTTGTATGTCAAACATGAGGGATGTTTTATTTCTTTCTTTATTGGAGCAAAAGCAGTTCTTAATTGGCTTGATCTGACATTTTATGCAATATATTTGAGTATCCGATTGTTTGCAATGCTTGCAACTCTTTTTTCCCGATTTATCGAACATGCCTAGAATATGTCCAGTGTTATCAAATTAGGCATCGTCTGGTGGTCTGACACACTTTTTGCCTCTAGTTGGCGACGGTTCATATAGAGTTGTTGATGGCCTTCCTACTTTTTTTTGTAAGCGAAAAAGTACAAAGCCCATATGCAATTTACTCCCTGCAATTTAATCTTTTTGCTTGGATTTATGCGATGATGAAGAATATATGCATTTGTAACGGTCATATCTATAAAATGATAAAAAAGCCGATTCATTGGATTTTTTATTCTTCCATAAACAAAGCTGTTTTGCTTCTTATTGCGTGTTGGAGGATTCTACTTTCAATGGGGCTTAAATCTGGAGATTGCGGAGGGGTACGCAGTTGACTAGTCACATTGTACAAAAACCAGAGGCGAACGATCTCTGCGGTATGTTTTGGACCGTTGTCTTGTTGGAGTCAAAAACCCAGAGTATATTTGAAGTTTGCTTGCACTTTTCCTTAAATTTTTCTTCAGGATGTGAAGGTAAGCATATTTGTCCATAGTCTGACTCAAAAACCTCCAATTCTCCAACTCCTCCACTTGCCATGCAGCCCCACACCATCACACCTCCACCACCGTGCTTAATAGTAGCAGACACATTTTGCTTGTAAGCTGTGCCCTGCTTTCGCCACACCATCTTGCGTCCTTTGATTCCGAAAATGCAAAATTTGCTCTCATCGGTTTATTTACGTACTCATTTGCAAAAAAAAAACTATGCGCTTCAAACGATTCACTCTTGAAATTAATGGTTTTTTTTTTACCGTAGTACCCTGTTTTCTTTAGGCTCTTTCTAACAGTATTGGTAGAGTTTTTGTTTTTTTTCAAATTTGTCCATGATGTTTTTGGATAACTGCGATGCCGTTAGTAGAGGATTTACCTTCACGTGCCCTAATTAAATCTCGTCTTTCTCGAGAAGACAGCTTTGGCGGTCGACCGCAACGAGGCTTAGATGTATAAATACCTGTTGACTTAAGATTATTGATCACCCTTTGAATATATGAGTATTGCCGGCCAACGTCTTTAGCAATATTTCTAAAACTTTTTCCTTCTTTCCACATTTTTGTAATGCTTTTTCGCTCATCAACACTTTTTTTTCATTTATTTTCTTCATTATATAAAAAATAATTAAAGAGCACGAAATTATTTCAGTAATATACACAATACTACGTCACAGTAACAACTCAAAAGTGATGTAAAATTTCTTGAATGTCCTTTCAATTCCACTATTCATAACGGTAAATACCAACAGCAGACTTTTTCTACCTCTCTTTTAGTTGGTTGAACGAAAAAAGTTCCACTAACTGGACGGATGTTCATGTGAATTGAACAAAATTTGCGATGTTCTTTCTATGTGGGGATCATTAACTTTCAACCACTTACAGTTATTTGCTTATTATCAGTTATATTCATTTTAGTAGGTGAACGCAGACTTTTTCTGCAATATGTATAGTGTAGTCACTATTTTTTTTCAAAAAGAATTAATTTCAAAGACTGCGAAAAATTGAATGTGCACGTCACAGAGTACTAAAGACTGTTGACTTTAATTTTTTCAAATCGCAGTCTTTTTCACCAAAAAGGCTTCAAATCATTCATCAAAAGAATTACCGTCCCAAAAGATTTAATTCTTTTACACGCTTCATTGAAGCCTTTGACAGGGTTTACATTTAAATCTCGTCGAAAATGATACAAGCCCGGCGCACCAAGAACAACAAACCACGCGACAGTCTCAGTTGGCAGAACGGAAAAGTTTGGCCTGAATGCAAGCGATCTAAAACAAAATATTGGTGGCGGACTGTACGGTAAGGCTGTCTATTCAGGCCATATTTTTCTTCATGCTGCACAGTCTGTCAGTCTGGCCCATCTGAGGTTAGCTATTTCAAAGAAGTGCGTAAAGATATTAGCATTGACTGCTTGTATTGGGATATGTACCTCCTCTGCAAGCGGGTACTGGAGGGCAGATCCCTGTCTAGCCAGTCCGTCGGTCCTGGAACCCAGATAAGGGACATTCTGAGAGGGCCTTCTAATGACGCTAATTCAGCCTGGCATTCCTCTCCTTGTTTAGATTGTCTAGTAAAGGAGGCAATAACGTTTATGGCTGCTTGGCTATCAATACATATGGCGACCGTCTGCCTTGTAGATTTCAAGTAGTTCAGATAGATTGCAAGTGGTTCCACTTGGACCACACTGAAATTGTCCGGCAGTCGGTAGGCTAGAACACACCCGCACCGTGGCTGAGTAGCCACTCATCTTAGTGGCGTCAGTGTAGATTGCCAGTCGGAATCTCCGCGCACCTGCCTGCTATGCCATTCTGTTCTTTCGGGGATTGTAGTGTCAAAGCCATTTGATAGATTGAGTTTGGGGACCGTTTAGTCTGTGCAGGACGATACGGGATCGCTTGGTAAATAATCTAGGAGAGTGCCATATTGTTTTGATGTCCAGTACCCAGACTCTGTGAGCCTGAGCCGTGAACTTATGTCCGAATGTGGAAGATGTGCGTTATCGTCAGAGCGTCTGACGGAGTTGACCTCAAAGCGCCTGTGGTGCCAATGCATGCTGTTCTTGAGTTTTATAATATTTTATTTTTTTTTATGAGGCCATACTAGAAGACTGGTTCGGACTCCCTCTCAAAGTGGAGAGAGTTTCATTGCCACTCAAATTTAATATGCAATCGAGCCCTTTGGCCACGACCAGGATATGTCGTAATCCGCCCAAATTGACGCATTTAAACCCTGGTTGGCAGCACTGTTCTCAATCACCGCCAACGCTTCACAAGAAGACATCCCACATCGAGAAGCGAGACGCATGAAATCAGTGAATTCAGCAAAATATTGTCCCTTGAAGTGCTTTTTAATTACAAACTAAACAGCGAACGCGTGTGGTTCGCCCAAACTGCTCCACCACATGTTCACCACACTACGTGTTCTACTCGAGATTTCACTCAGACCCAGACCATAATCTGCGGACTTTTGCAATCAAAAAACGCCCGCACCGACGAAGGTCTAATAACCCCGACTAGCGAGTTTAATGCCAAGCGGGCCCCTTCCCAGCTAGGACTACAACTCACTGTGTCATGCACCCAACATAAATTAAGTCATTCCAAAGTCGGGGCAATTAAATCTCAGCACGAGAGACACAAGAAAAGGAAACGAGCATAGAGATACATCGCCATCGGTGGCGCCCCTCCCTCGTCTACCTTCTTCACCGCACGCCAGGCGTCGCGTCCCCAAGTATAAAGAGCATAAAAGTTAATCATAACGAATAAAAGCCCTAAAAACTTCTGCACCAGGTTAAGCCCGAGACGAACAAGAGGCGAAACATCCCTCGTCGCACACAAAGAACAAACAATCTTACAAACCCACCCGCCCCGGGGCACGTCTTCGACCCGCGCAGCTGATCCCTCCGTGACAGTCACACCAGCATCCGTGGCCCGTCTGGGAGGGAGCGCTAGAGCGAATGAATGCCTTCAAGGAAAATTAAAAACGAAAGCAGGGCCATCATCAGCATCATTTTTGTATGGCGAAGCATTAAAATGAAAGATGAATGCAATAAATTTCATTACGTCACTCGGGCTGTGCGGCTCGTCCTGCAAGGGGTTCAGAGATAATCGGAGGTAATCTGCTGAGCAGGGAGGGGAGCTGCAAACAAAAAAAATATACGAATCACCTTGACTCGAGGAACGGGCCATAGTTGGACGAAGCAGAATCACACGTTCATTTGTTAACTCCGAGCTTCACGGCTGACAAATCGCCCACCCAGTGGGGGGGGACGGGGACGGGGATGTTCTCGTCAGGGCAGGATGCGTCCCACATGTTTTTCAATAATAAATCATCTCGTGCAATTTACAAGTTTTCTAAGAGATTATTTTCGTTTTTGGCCAAGGTGATGTGAGAACTCGTGAGATATGAGCACACAAGCCAAAAGTAACATCACCAGCTCGTCGCTGTCTCTCTCTCTCTCTCTTTCACTCTTCTGGAGCACACGCTCTGAGTAGAAGCAGCAGTGCATGACGTGTACCACCGACAACAGTCGACGAGGACCTAAGTGAAGATGGCTTACTTGAGGCGTGGATGTGTGAAGTGCCGGCTGGGGCGACTGAATGGGCTGGCTGGCTGGCTGGCTGAGACGCCTTGAGAGGGAATGCATCTGGCGATGAAAAATGATATGGGAATTAGCATTTGGATCGCAGCTCCAGCCCCATCCCATTCGTGCGTTTCACTCTTCCTTTTGCCACGTGCTCTTGGCGCCCAGAGTGTGACGACGACGACGATGAAGAAGCTGAATGTGCATGAGACTGAAACGTTTTGAGTTATTGGATTTTAATAGAAATATGATGGTAAGCTGTTGTGGAGTCACGGTGAGAAATAGTGGTAGACCGCAAGCTATTAAATTTTCGTGCAGCTCAAAAGGTTACCCTTGCGTGTAGCGTGTGCACTACACATTAGGGGAGTAGAGTGGATTTGAAGATGTTTCCATGTCGACTGGAGGCACGAACTGCGTTTGTCATTGTGTCAAGGTCTGATGGAGTAACTGAAGTGTTCCTCCTTGGTTTCGTTTTTGGCGTTAATGTGATTTCAGTTTGTCAAGATGAACTGCGTTTGTGTCGTGGGGTTACTCTTCGAATTCATCGCTTTACTGATTACCACACAGAAATCGCAGAATTGAATTGGATACCGTCGATGGAGGTGCAATGAAGCCAAGAGACGATGACTTTCCATCGGAGACAAGCATCGATTCGGCGAGGATTCATGGATTGGAACTTTGGTGGACTTCCAGATCCAGAGGAATGCTTCATCTCTTGAAGGTTAGGTAGGTGGGGGTGACTAGGATGCCTTCGAGAAAAACTATGCTTCACTTAGACCTTAAGACCACTTAAGGTCCTTTGAGTTGTCACTCTATGGCTTTCTTCCCTGACTCCTCCTTGACCCTCTTATAGTTTCGTGCTTTTTTTTGAAGTATTGTGCTCTTCAGTTGTCTGTCCTATATCAGTTGGTGGTTTTGAGATATTGTAGGATGTCCTTAATATTTACATTCGTTAAGTCTTCAAGGTAACTGCTTCCGACTTGCTGAATTTGCGACAGAAGCACGAAGTAAGTAGCACGAAGTTTCCTCGAAAAAGCATCCACACAGCCTCCGGACGATCGTACCGCCTACCAAATGGACCATGTGCTCATTGACGCAAGGCATGCTTCAAATATTCTGGATGTGCGAACATTCAGGGGAGCAAACGTCGACTCTGACCATTTCCTCGTGGCACCACGATCCTCCAGCCAACAAAGAGGAGTTTTGACATTGGACGCCTGGGCACACCGGAGATTGCCAGAGTCTACGAAGAGCAAATGAGGAGAGACTCTCCGGTATGCCTACGTCAAACACCAATGCCAACGAGATGTGGTTGCATTGCCGCTCGGCCATCAAAGAGGTAGCGGAAACCACCTTAGGCTACCTACCACCCCCGACAAGAAACCCGTGGTATGATGGCGAGTGTGAGCAGAATAAACGTGCAACCGACGAGGCATACCAAAAAGCGCTGCAACGGAATACTAGAGTAGCGCAAGAGGAGTACCGGGCTAGAAGACGGGAGGAGAAGAAGCTTCTACGCCTGAAGAAAAGGTCTCTCGCAACTCAGCTCAAGGCCATCGAAGAGCCTAGGGATAGACAAAAATACGGGCCTTTTATAAAATAGCCTGGCTTCAGGCCTTAGGAAAGGCACCTAGGCTCTTCGAAATCGTGAGGGTAGAATGTGTTTAAACAGCACTTCCAACAACTGCTTAATGGCCCTGACCTGGAGAGAGTGATAGGGAATCGAGAAATCCGAACTCCAGTCGAAGAAGTAGCTTTGGAGAAGTCGGTACAGCCATTAAAAGGCTGAAGAACAACAAAGCCACAGGCTCAGATGGCCTACCATCAGAGCTCTTCAAGGCCGGTGGTGATGTTCTGGTGGGGAGCATGCACCAGATCATCTGCAGAATTTGGGAAGACGAAAGCATGCACGACGACTGGAATATCAGCTCCATATGCCTCATCCACAAAAAAGACGATCTTACCTCTTGCAACAGCTATAGAGGTATATCCCTGCTCAGCGTTGCCTACAAGATTCTGTCCAGCGTACTGTGTGAACGTCTAAAGTCGCCTTGCACCGCACTAATCGGCACGTACCAGTGCGGCTTCCTTCCCGGAAAATCGACTTTAGACCAAGTCTTCACACTTAGGCAAATCCTGGTGAAGACCAGCGAGTTCCAAATCGATACGCACCACCTTTTCATCGATTTCAAAGCCACATACGACAGCATTCATCGCAAGGAGCTATTCTATGCGATGGCCGAATTCGGGATCCCGGGAAAACTGATCCGGTTGTGTCGCACCACGCTAACACATACGCGATGCACCGTGCAGTTCGGCTCAAGGATTTCTGAGCCGTTTGAAACTTGCACTGAATGTCGGCAAGGGGATGCGCTGTCGTGTGATCAATCTGGTACTGGAGAAGATAGTGCGGAGGGCAGCTGTAAACACGGAAGGCACTATCTTCTACAAGTCGGTCCAACTGTTGGGGTACGCAGACGACATCGACATCGTCGCGCGTTCTCAACGTGCCGTGTGGAGGCTTTTACGGCGATTGAAGAACAGGCGATGAGGACAAAACAAAATATATGCTGTCCACCAAAAAACGTTCCGTCGCACACCACCTTAGACAAAACTTCACCCTCGACAGCTACAATTTCGAGGTAGCAAAGCATTTTGCCTACCTCTGGGCAAACGTGAACTCCACAAACGACATCACAGTGGAGATCCGTCGTAGAATCGCCCTTGGCAACCGGTGCTACTTCGGTTTGTCAAAACAACTGGGCTCAAAACTCCTGACTCGAAGGACCAAAATCATGCTCTACAAAACAAAACTGTTATTTTGCTCTATGGAGCCGAAAGCTGGACGCTAAGCAAAACTGCAGAGTTGATTCTTGGTACCTTCGAAAGAAAAGTTCTACGTCGGATATATGGTCCCGTCTGCGAGGAAGGCGAATGGAGGAGAAGACATAACCGCGAACTCTACGAGCTGTACCAGGACGTGAATGTAGTCCGGAAGGCAAAAATCCGTCGACTGCACAGGCTCGGCCACATTGGGTGCATGGACATCAATGTTGCAGCTAAGAGGGTCCTCGAATGCGAGCGCCGTGGTTAGAAAAGGAGAGGAAGACCGAACGTCTGGTATAAAGACCAAGTCATCGCCGACCTAAGTCGGCTTGATCTGGGTGACTGGAAGTATCGTGCCCAGGACCGTCAGCTTTGGAGGGCAGCTATGGCTCAGACTCGGACCCTCCATGGGTCCTACACGCGGGCACAGCAAGAAAAAAAAACATCACGACATAGAGGGAAGGTTAGGTGAGAATGGCTGGCTGTCACAGTCACACGTAGGCCAATTTAGGCCCATCGTGGTACTACGCGGATTGCCTTGCCCCTGTACCTGGAACCAGTTGGTGCTTGTGGCGACGCGGTGGATGGATTATAGTGACGCCATTCGGTAAAAGTTGGCTCCTGTGTGTGACTGCCTACGACTAGTCAGAGTACTGCGCGAGTAGAGGAGGCGATGTGTGGTTTCTACCTCCTCTTCATCCATGCAGCTTTTGCGAAAATCATTATAAAGGGTGTTTTATAAAGCGTTTCCTATTTCTAAATTTAAATAAAACAAAGTGTGTGAGATATCATCAAAATTGTGTGTTTTTCGTTTGAAAAGCCTATCGATGCCATTATGTATAGAACATAACATCGTTCAAATGTCGGTTTCTCTGGGTGGGGCGCATCCGAAATGTCAAATTTTCCATGATTCTGGCACATAAATCAGGCTGAATTTGACCGATGGAATGGGTTATGTTGGCTTTGAGGGCTACTGGGGTTTTTGCGGCCTATTTGTATAGAACTGCGACTTTAGAAAACCCCACAAGAAAAAATCGAACGAGGTCAAATCGCACGATCTCGGTGGCCAGATTCGGTGGCCAATTCACATCACCTCCGCGTGAGGTGACCATGCTCTCGCTCGTGCCGAATTTCCAATGTGGTGTAAGCTGTGTGGCACGTAGTGCCGTCTTGTTGAAACCACATGTCCTTGTTGCCCATAACATCCAATTTAGGCCTAAAGAAGTTGGTAATTGTTGAAAAAGTAACCCTTATTCATCGTTCTTGTTTTTCCATATTTGTACTTACTTCCATAATAATGTTTGTATTGAACACATGTGCGTTCGTGTTGGCGTGGTAAACATTTTTTTCAGTAATCATCGACCTATAGCGCTCGTCGTTGACGGTGATGGCCTGGCCAATATCGTTCTCAAAGAAATTCACCACAAACGGTGACTTTTTCGGCGTCTACGCTCTTAGATCTCATGTGGATTGGTATCGTCCCAAATTCGACAATTTTATTTGTTGACGTACTCATTCATCCAGAAATGGGCTTCATCTTATGTCGACCGTAAAATGGGAGAGGCGCGCGGTACGTTGGCCGAACAGAACATCCATTTTGATTGAACAATTGTATCACGTGCACGTGTTGCTGAACAGTATGTCTGCCTATGGTGAACAGACTGAATAAATTATAGCCAATTTGACAGACGTAGCTTCAGCAATATGGCCGCTATCAACTGTCAAAGTTCGGCAGTCCCTATTGTAAGATCCGTTTTAAGATTTACACAATAATGCTCGAGTTTCTCTAACTCATAAATGCCGGATTTAAACTGAAAGACGTGTTCTTATACCAACTATAACTATATCCAAGTAAACATATATGAAACAGCTTAATAAGGCAACTCGGTAAACCATTAACGGATACAATCAATTCGATATCACGATCGGTCGATATAACTTTCGAAAGAATTCTACTTCAGCCCGGTCGAGGAGGAACCATTGCTTATGCCAATTCTGGTTTAGAATTAAGCATTCCCAATTGTTATGTCTCAGCAGCTGTCAATGACATCCTGCTGTTAAAATATTCAATCACGCTTGCCATTCCATGATGCATGCTACTACGCTTGCCGAACGTGCGGATATTGTTAAAAAAAACATGGAAATTCGAGCTCCGTTGCAAATATGGAACGTGAATTGCGTCGTCATGGCTTCAATGTCAAGGCAATTCCTTGCACCGTGGAGTGAAAGTTTGAGTGTGAGTACACTCTTTTGGCCACCAACCGAACAGAGATTGGTACGAAATGAAGAAAACCGGACAAAAAAGGTCAAATAAGCTACCGGACGATAGACTGCACCGTGAGTTCGCTAATGACGCTGAAAATATTAGCGAATATCGGATTTTCGACGAATTTCGAAAACATCTTCTCGGACGGGTTTCCATTTTGGACGCAGCGGCTACGTCAACAAGCAAAATTGCCTTTTTTCGAACGAAAAGAATCCACAAGTGTTCGACGAAGAATCAGATGCTGGCATGATGGCATCATCGGCCAGAGCTCGACAATATCGCTACATTCGAGCTGTGGTTCCAACAAGATGGCGCGGCGCAACGTGCCATACAAGCGACGCAGCGCTCGAAGTTGTGAACGAGAAAATGTCCGACTGAGTCATCTCACGGCGAGTGTTCTTTAATTGGCGCCGCGATCATGTGACTGGACACCATTCGATTATTTGTCTTGGGACTACGTCAGGTCCATTTTTTTTGTTTTGTCGGAGGTTTCTAACGCTACTCTGGAGCACTCAGACTCAGAAACCGTTCCATTGAACTACCAGGCAGCCACCTGAATTTACTAGAATTTCTTGGTCCTCCGGTGGAATGCCAGCAGGCGCTTCTATGATGAGGAGCCCACATCATCAGCTCTCACCTCATCAGAACCAAATAAGTGCCACATTGATCCGAGCAAAGGCGGGGCAGTAGCAGAGGGAGTGCCCTGCAGTGTTGTCGTCTTCTTCAGAGGCGTCACAGAGAGATTCATCGCTTAGGCAAAGCACGTTTATGTGTTTGGCAAATAGTCGCCGTCAGTCTTTTCTGCCAAGAGATAGCAAGAATGCCGCGAATTTCTTACAGTCACAGACGTTTGGGAGCATGCGCTTGATCTATCTACCTGCGGTTGTGCCCTCGAGAGTCGGTTGTGTCCTTAGTCTACCCTAACAAGAAAACCTCTTTTCGTACCGACATATTACGATGGTTATGCATCGATGACTAGGGAATTAACAACCGCAAAAATTAATTACCACTGCGCTCCATCCTCTCTTATCGATGTCTCAGTGGAAAGGACAGGCACCTACCTAGTCTACCGGTTCCAACCGAGTGGCTGCTACATCATGCCGTAGCCTCCCGCCCTGATCCCTGATTACAGCTTGTCTCAAAATTATTCGCTCAAAAAGAACGTTGAAAAGGATTTGCACTCAATTTCTTCCCATTCAAATGTCCGTTGCAAGCCGCTTACGAACTTTCAAGATTATGGACTTACGCCGCTCAGCATTGAATCACAAAGTTCCAGCTGATTAAAGCCTTAATCACCATAAACAGGAGGGTGGATTTTTATTGCCGCTCGCCAACAGCAGACATATGTTTCGGATTCCCTTTCAGCTGCCCGTGCGAACGAACAACTCTTCGAAATGAATCCATTGTTGAGATACTAATCGCAGAAGAACACAGGCACACACACCAGAAAAATGGCGGGGGGAAAACTTTTCCACTTTTCTTTTCGAAAAGTTCTCGCCTCTCGATTCGGAAAAGGGAAATCGCCCAAACCCCAAGGACAATCGACCGCTTTTCTTTTTTTTTTTTTTTTCAACGGACACACGACCGAAGCAGCACTCAGCTATTGTTCTAGAGAATCCTTAAAGCTGAGTCGATGCAAACAATGGAACCCCACGCTAGATTTACAAGTCGTAAGTGCGAAATCCTTTCAGGAGGTGTCCCATGGCCAGACAATGCACACAGTGTATCCAATCGGAATCGCCCACTCGCCAGTTGCACACTACATCAAGTGGAGCAGGTCTGTAGATCTGTGTGCTGTGTGCTGTGTGCCGTCCCGACTGCCGGCTAATTCCGTTCCGTATTGTTCGCACAGGCGAATGGCAAATTGCAAGAGACCACTTCTGTCGTCTCCGACCGTCGCCCATTCCTGTGCTCAGACAAAAGGACGACAGAAGCAGAAAGGTGGGACACGATTTGCATTCCTTCGATTACAATCAGATATTGTTGAGGAGGAGAAACTTTCGACGTTGTGTGCCGCCAAAGGCGATGAGATAAAGAGCTTTGTCTTCCTTGGGAATCCTTGTGAACGACGACTGGCGAGGGACTGCTATTTGTGGTGTTTCTGGGACGCGAAGCACACTCGGGAGTGCGGATGAATATTTTATTGCGGATGTTTTCGGTGAAGTCGTGAAATCCCGAAATGATAGGATGCTGCTTCTATTATTTATGAAGAGATTAAAATATCCTTTTCTTCGGAGCGACGGAGGCAGACGGTACATTTGACTTTTCATTTACATCCGAAACGGTTTTCGATGTCTCGAGTTGCGGGGGGATGAGCGCGAGACACGATTTGTGTGGGAATTAAGTTGTTGGCTTCCAGATGGGGATCGGAATTTGGAATCGCTCGAATTATTCATTGTGAGGCGATTAAATTGGGGATGTGACATTGCAACGTCGCGGCGGGGTTATCAAACTCAGAAGAAATGTCAAACGGGAAAGAACCCACCACCAACAAATCAGTGACATCCACATCCAGACACACCGCAATCACTGTCAAGCGGAGCCGTAATGGAACGCCAAATGGGATATCTTCATCTTGCCAGCAGGGGCAACGAAGTAACAAACACATTCCGTCTCAGGGATCTCAGTCAAAGATGACGCATCATCTTCACCACTCGGCGCACACATTAATCAATGGCAGCCATCCCTTTTTGTGGGATCCGCGCCGACTAGCAACTGGCTTACGGCCAGTGGCTGTCACTAACCCACAGACCCGTCAAATCGATTATGTCAAACGTCTTACTCTCATCGAAGACCAACGAAAAAAATCGAAGGAACGTATCCACACTCAACTCCCAGCAGACACCGAATTTTCATCATCGTTCCACTCCTCATTCAGCACCACCACGTCACCTCCGGCCACCCGTCGACGGATAATGTCATTCAATCCCGGACATCGATACCATGTCATAGAAGTCAGAAGCAATGTGTAACCCGATAACCAATTCGAAGGGCGCACACTTCACAAGTGCCTCAAGGATAATGATGTGACGGTAACCATCCTCTGGGGGGATTTATTTCAAGCGCCAGCTCCGGAAGCTGCCCACCTTCTGTCAGGCGGGCGAAGCAGAAGTGAGAAAGAAAGGGACAAAAAAGAACGGGAAAAAATAAGAAAGGAAACGACGACCGACGACGTTGGACCGGGATTTTGTTTTCGAAAGCAACGCCAAGCACCCTCAAGCGGAAATGTGAAGGAAAAAGTTTACTTGCACCATCAACAAGTCTACTTGCGGTGGTTACAGGATCCTCAAGGTGTCCGCCGTCGACGGGCAGACGGCTGTGTAATTACAGAGAAATATGTCCAGTTTAAGGACTTCTGATGGACATTACTTTTTGAGTGAGATCCACAAACAGCGGCAGGGGATGGTGGAAAAACTTTGTTCCTTTCAAAGTTTGCCAAATACATCCTTGGAGGAGGGGGGGGGGGGCATGATCTGCAGGAGGACCTCGACAGTTGGGGCGTGGTTCGGGAGGGTGTCGGCACATATTTGATAAGCATAGGGGCGGGCGTCTCGCAGCCTACAAATCGTGTGCTGATTTATGGAACTCGGAAAGATTGGATTTGTTTTCCTCGTTCACTCTCAGCACTTGTGAACATTCGCTTCGGGTTGTCCCAATAAACACGTCAGCGTTGAGGAAGCAAAGTTGGGGATATCATTTATCGGAGGATTCCTTGGGCGGTGCGCTGAGAATGGAGGTCAGTGGTATTCACTCTAACCTGAAAAATGGTGTCATCGGATTATGCGATGATTGGATTGGAAGCTGATAAGTGCGAAAGAAGTTTGAGTGCTCATTAAAAATGTGACGTGGGAAGTAGCGCGACAGTGGCTTTTTCAACGACGGAAGCGAAATATGTCGAGAGCTTATACCAGAGAAGTCGCATATCCTCGTAAGTTGGTGGTGGAACTCAATCTTCAGAGCGTATCAGCTAGAATCCGGGCAACGGATGACCAAAGTGAGAAGCATATATGTAGCTGAAAATGCATTTTGCCATTTATGTACAAAACATATTGTCACATTAGTTAACCATAGTCTACAGACCCAAAGGAACTATGCCAGGTGATGTTTTCATCAAGCCGTTACCTGAACCGGCCCATTACACATTTATGAGGTATATCGGAATGGAATCTGTCTGTCAGGGCACAATTCTTGAGGTGGGCGTGTTGAACATATCTTCAAACTGGCGTATGTGTAAAATAAAAGGGAATTCCACAACCCTCTGGCCGTGGACAGGGAATAATTCTAAAGTTGGATATCTCCTTGTCCATTTATATCTGGCAAACTATCTGCCACTCCATAGTGTAGCAACCGTGTTTCTTTTTCTTTTTTTCTTCTGTCAAAATTTGTTGTCTCACTTTCTCGTTTGCTTCCGCCCAACATTACGGCTATATCGCAACGGCGCGTTCGGTCTTTGGCAAGTTTTATCGAGTGTACGAGTATTTTTTGCGTCAGATTACGGCAACCTCAGATTTCCATATCGAAATAGTACGTGTGCGTTTGACAAGTCAAACAATTTCCAAGAAAAAATAAGAAATTAATATAAACAAAATCCCTAACAAAAATGAATTACTTGCACAAATAGTCGCCTCAGTTTGCCAAAAAGTTCAAACTGAGAAATAAATTTAAAAAAATTCTTTCACAATCCGCAAAGCGCCAGAGTGAGTAGAGAGTAGCTCCAACCAGAACCTTGTACTCTGGCCTACGATATTACGGTCTGTGAAATCTCAACGCTCGACCATTTCCGAATTAACAATTGATTTTACATGTATCCCACTTCAAATGTCAAAGCCCGAACGCCTGTCAAGCATTTTCTGTGTGTTTAGCATTCATACAGAAAATGCTTAACAGACACCAATTTGTCGTCAAGCAAATCGTATCGACAAATTGTGAAGTCGCCGCTATATAGCCCTTATTTTGAGAATAACTGTCAAACTGTCTCTCAAATTCGTCGATGGTCAAGTGATCAATCAGCTGTGTACACTACACATCTCATCGTGTAAGACGACGATCGTCTGACGACTTCGTTTCGACGATTGTATTACTTCGAGTAAAACTAAAATAATTTAATCGCCTGGACGACGACGATTATGACGATTCACTAATGCCTCGTATAACTCATTGAATATTTGTGATTGAACGATTGCTATTTTACAATCGCTTCACACTTCCTGGTTGATAGTTGGTAGCGCGTCAGTATTCCGTAACTCCGTCCTGTCGATGCGTTGCTTTTGGTGTCGAATGATAGAAAAAAACATGATTCGTTGCTAGTTGTGGGTGTAAAAAAGTACCGATAAGTACTCTCTTCTCAAAATCGGGTGATGATTGCCAAATATGGTAATATGACGTTGCATTTTTGAGAGTGGAAGGTGCTGTGGTGAATTTGACATTATTTGCGCCTCAAATGGTTCATCCACTTAGTCCAATTTTGGCATACTCTTTCCAACATTTCGGCCGGTATCTCACGAATAAATGTTTCAATGTTGTCTTCCAATGCGTCAATTGAAGCGGGCTTGCCTGTATAGACATGAGCTTTAACATAGCCCCACAAAAAATAGTCTAAGGGCGTTAAATCGCACGATCTAGGCGGCCAATTGACCGGTCCCGAACGTGAAATAAAATGAACTCGTCCCTCAATAAGTCCATTGTTGCGCGTGCTGTGTGGCATGTGGCACCTTCTGTTGAAACCACATGTCATGCAAGTCAAGCTCTTGCATTTTGGGCAAAAAAAAAGTTACGTTACGATTCGCATCATCTTTGAAGAAGTACGTTCCAATGATGCCACCAGCCTATAAACCGCACCGAACTGTGACTTTTTCTGGATGCATTGGTAGCTCTAATGCTTCTGGCTGATATTCCGTCCCATACAGCAATATTTTCGGTTGAAGAGCTGAGAAAACTGAAGCAAAGTCTTCCATGGCCTTAGACCGATGTATAAGTTCAGTGTTAAATGTATCCTGATATTCTAACATGGATCATCGTGCTTTCTCTTCCAACGTCTTACCAGCATCTTGAGCCTGTTTGCCTGGCATCATTTTCTTCATTAAACCTATTACCTTTTTTGACAGAGTGAGTCCGGATTTTTGCAAGTATTTCTGTGCTGAATAAGAGATAACACAAAAACGTAAATTCGCATATAGCAGATAAGAGTATGGTTGCAGAACCTCTTGTATCTAAATTTTCCTTTTGAGGATCACAAAGGAGGACCTTTGGAACTTCCAACTTGGTTTAAAATTTGTCCCACTTAGTCGCAATGGCTGAAAATATGTGGTTTAAATGTTGATCCAGTGAAACGAAAAGAGTTAAAGACCTACGCACATCGACTCGACATTATTCACAACAGCCAGGTCTTTGTCCAAAATGTTCTATTCTACCGGACCCTAACTAAATGCAACTCAATACAAATGAAACTTCGTCGATAGTGGAATTGGAAAACCACGGCTTAAAGAATATCGCATTACGATCGATCTGGTTGACCGTGGCTGGGTTTGAAGACCTCTGCTTTGTGTGTTTTGTTGCATCGGAATCGACAGTTTAGTTGTTATTGTTTGTGCCAACATAGACCAAGAATAACAACCTTGACACGGAATCCAGAGCATTGCACACCGGTTTTTGTCATCGATTATTGGAGCATTATTTTCCTTTCTCGCAATATCTTTAATTCAATTTGATCCAAATACTTTAGAATGACGTACGCCCGTAAACTACCCTTAAATGTATGAGGTACCGCAAGGAAGGGCCTTAGGGCCAACGATCTTTTACATTTAGTTCTCACCATAGGTGCACTACCAGCATTACATCCTAGTTCTTTGAAATCTTGAAATTCGTGCTCACAAAGCTCCAATGCAGTGCGACTGTCCGAAAATGATATATCATCCTTTGAAACAATAAAATACAGACTCCAGATGAAGGAGTGGTGAATCAGCTGCTAACGGCGCTTAGCAAAAATCAGCAAACGTCTCAGCTGTCTATTCCAAAAAAATACAAAAATGAGCTTCGTCGCTGAACACAATTTTTCGGTAAAAAAGGTGAAAAAGTGGCTAACTTTCCAAGAGCCCGTTCACCAAAAATTGTACGTTGCGGTAGGTCGTTCGGCTTCAATTCTTGCACCAGCTGTATTTTGAAAGGCATCTCACCCAAAATCACACCTACCCCCGCAACATTTTCCACGTTGTTGAGTAACAGAGGCCCAATTGCTGCGAACGGCGACGAATCGATAATTGATGGTCATCATTAACACTGGCCGATACAGCTGCGATATTTTCTTCAGTTCGCACTCCACGTAAGCGTGTTGGTGGTTTAATGTCCAACAATGTAAATTTGGTGCGAAATTTAGTCCCAATGGCCCGAATAGACGCTTCAGTGGGTCGATCAAACTGACCATAAAATGGAAGAAGCGCGCTATGAACTTTCTTAACCGAGCACGCGTTGTTCGTTTGTAAGACGATTCATGGTTAAATTATAGACCAAACTGAAGATGTTTGACAGTGAAACAAAACACGAAACGTGCGTCAGCTGTTTAAACCAGTGTTGCCAGAAAGATAATAGCTAAAAAATCACCCTTTATAAGAAATGTAATATTTATTGTTACGACGAATGTCGTGGCTAAGTGTCCACGTATTCGAATAAAATGATTGTCAATTGTAAGTAATCAGGGAGGCCGAGCTCGGCGTCAAAGCCAAGTTAGCAGTTTTAAACTCAGTATTTCTTCCAACTCTCGCCTGTTGTCATGAAATTTGGGTAATGAGCGAAAGTATAAGATCGCGAATCGCCAGCTGGCAGAGATGAGATTTCTTCATGTTGTTGTGTGAGTTACTCGCCGTGGTGGGGTGAGAAACACGAGCAGTTGCTTATTCGAAAGGAAAGTTCTATGCTTCGATGACTTGCGCTTGCGTGTAAGAGTGCTTTACCGGAAGCGCAATCGTAGCAAAGTAATCCAAATGGAAGAATAAAGTATAAATTGAACAGTGAGTTAGGAATTGTTCATGTTTTCTAATTTTTAATAGATGGGTGCTCATATAGCAATGAAAGTTTTTCCAATGTTTGAGCCAAAAGTTCCCCTTTCGACCGATGAACTGAATTGGCTATTGTCAGAGTGTCAGCCTGGATTGTACTGACGCAAGAATTGAAGTCGGATGACCATAAGTAATGCTGTGAGTACGCTAATTGGGCGGTAGAGATATTGGCCGGCGATCGGAATGTTGACAAGCATTTGCCGTTATTGGAGTGAATACATAACGTGTTCGACGAAGCATCAATGCATCCATAACGATTGGCTGCTTGGTGCGTTTTATGCCGGCATCATCGGGCTTTATTTTTTCCATCGATGACCATTTCGAACTGTCAATGGTATATAGCGATGTTTCTATGGCCAGAGCTCGACAATATCGAATCTACAGCATGACATGCAAGCGACGTAAGGCTCGAAGTTGTGAAGCAAAAAATTGGTGACATTGTCATCACACGGCAAGCGTTCTCCAATTAGCCGTCGCGACCATGCTCGGTTATTTTTTCTGTGACTACGTCAAGTCTTAAGTCAGCGCTAACAAGTCTACCAGTTGTTAGTGCTCTAGGCGAACACTAGAGACGCTATTGCCAGAATATTGCCGCACCTATTGAACCGAACGAGTCATCAGAAATTGTTCCGACCGCACATGAGCTTGACGCACTGCCAGCGAAGGCAGTAGCATCAGAGGCAAGCATTTAAATGCTGTGATATTCCATACATAACTCCTTGAACGTACGTCTAAAAAATAAACCCAAAATCAATTTTATATCTCACATTATTTTCCTATTATTCTTATCTGGTCACCTTTTACTACCATACATGGCCTCTTGAGGTAGCCGCTTGTATGTTGATCGGCCGTATGGACTCTGAAAGTTTGTATTCTTCCCAATTCTGACCAAATCCATTACTGGTTTCATCAGCATCAATTCTAACATCGACGCGTTGGTCTTTTGACGGGGAGCTAAGGCGCTTGAATTCGCCAACAGAAAACCATGTCAAATGTTGACGATTGCGTCCCTGGATCACAGGAGGAAGGACGAATGTGCAGTCATGGATTAACGCTTAAGCTTCTCGGCAGTTCCATGGCATCTACCGGAAGGATTACAAAAAGGAGGTCTCCATTGCGGCCGAGTCTACACAAAATTTTACAAGAATTCTTTACATTTTCAAACCTCTCGGCGATGGCACATGTTGGAGAACTGCCTGTCACTTGACAGAACGCCTTCTTCACCTCCATTCGCCATGACTCCGCCCGTTGGATGGCGTCCAAAGAAACATCGCTTAGCTCTCATTGCCCTCGAAGTGGCCATAACTCAGAACAAAAATTGGACAGGACCCAGCGGCAATTATTCATTCTTGTCGAGTGCTTGATGTAATTTAATTTCACTCTTGACTTCTTCAATTATCCCGGCAATTATCACTCATTCCCAGGGACTCCCCCAGCCGTCCGTACACTTCCTCGTCAGCAATAAAATTTGACACACCAAACACAAGGAGCCGAGGGGGCACGGAGCGAGCGAGCGGGAGACGCAGACCGAAATGGAAATGAGAATGCAATGCCCTGTGAAGCGAAGTGCTTAGCCAGCAAATCTTACACTCGAACACCACCTGCCCGTGGACACACATTTCGCCTGCGGAAGATGAAAAGGATAATGAAGATGATTTCTTTCCATGGACTGATAGGATCTCTCGCCCCCGAGCTGTGCCAGCCCCAAACGAGCAAAATAAGGACACATTCAACTGGCCCGTAAAATTACACGCCTTGCCCCCGTCCAGTGTCCTTCTGTTTCACCCGCTTGCCTATGCGTGTAGTGGACGAAAGGAAAATAGACAAAAAAAGAAAGAATGGCAAAAAAGAAACGAAGCAGGTGAGGCGAATGTCCCGTCTTCACGCCCGCCCACTAAGTGGCCATGCCAGGCACACGAATAACCCTTGGCAAACCACTTGGCGGTAATTCAAAGTGGCAATTCTTAAGTACAATAGGGCACCAGAGTAAGAAACCGGCAACGACAAGGCAGAGTAGGTCGAGGATGTGGGCAAGGCGTTGGCAGTGGCACAGCGGCACAGGCATCGGCTGAGTTCGTTCCACAGATGGCCAGTGAAGGGTGGGAGAGGGGGAGGCGGAAGGCGGAAGGGAGACGGAATGGAACTGCTCGGGGAGCATTATGACCAGAAAGGTGTTAGGTGAGAATGAGAGGCAATGGCAGAAAGTGCCACTTAGGTACTTTTAGGCTGTGGACGGACTCGAAAGGTAAACCCGGGGCTTGCCCGACCGATGGCAGGGCGCAGGGTGGCTGGACTGAATGGTGAAAAGTTTAGCAAATAAATGAGTTGTAGGGTTTAAGGGTATTGTTTAGCAATCCTCAAGTGGGTAATGAACGGACGGCAGTCGTCGGGTTTTGTCTTACGGTCTCGGTGCCGGCACCGGACTTTTGCCGCACCGATGGCGCTGGGCTCTAGCTGAGACTAGGGATCGTCGTTGTCGACGGGGAAGGAGTGGGGGGTGACCTCCCCGTGCTCAGTGTTGTTAATTTTTAAATGGATTATGAATTATTTGATTTTCCTTGGATAATTCGTCGAGAACACGAAAGGGGTCGATGGAGTGGTTGGTTGTCGAGGTCGTCTGACAAGGGGAATGAGGTCGAAAGGTGGGCGCCGAGAATTGAATGGCTTTTCATGCGATGAAGATGAAGATGAATGAATTTGCAAAGCCGGGGAGGGATTAGAATTGCTGGCTGTTCAGTTTCCGTTGAAAAGTCACGTCGTGGGGTAGTTCAGTTGTGAAGGGCTGTTGATGATGTCTTTGGTTTGCTCTTGCATTCGCTGCGAAGCTGCTTGATGAAGCACTTTGTGATATTGAGCAGAAGATTCAAGAGCTTCCGAGCCTCTTCAAGAATTCTCGATCGGATTTATGTATTTTTGTCACGAGAATGTTCTTGAACTGAACTTAAGTCTTTAATTTCTTGGATTTTATGCAAGAAATATTGAAGAAAAATTTTGGATTTACAATCAGACTTCGACTTTGACTTTGACTTTGACTTTGACTTTGACTTTGACTTTGACTTTGACTTTGACTTTGACTTTGACTTTGACTTTGACTTTGACTTTGACTTTGACTTTGACTTTGACTTTGACTTTGACTTTGACTTTGGCTTTGACTTTGACTTTGACTGCAAGACAGCAACCTAATAGACCACCACGAAATATTTGTCAAAATTTCTCGCAAAAAGATCCAACTAATCATGTCAGGCGTCAATTCAATTATAAATGAGTAAGAGCAGACCGCCATTCAATTAAGATCATGCTTCAATGACGCCAAAGCATTCAGCTCTAAAAAATGCAGCAATAGCCACTAAGCGATGTATGTGTATTGCGATTAAATGGCCGTGAGTTTATTCAAATTCCAGAAGTGGCGTGATGACATTGCAAATGGATCACACAAGCTGGATCACTAACCCAGAGTCGGTGATAGAATTAAGATTATTCATTTTGAGGTTATGTATGGAATGGCACATCGGATAAATGGCCACTACGGATTTTCTCGCACGAACGTACGCCTTTATTGAAATTTTCTATGACCGTTTCGCATAAATATGGCTAAATTTCATTAATACACTTTCCAATTTCCTCTTTCAAGGCGTTAGTGGTCGTGGGCTTATAATCGCATGGTCTGTATGACTAATTCTGGTCGCAAATCTCGACTCATGCAGTAATTGAATTGTTTCCTGGCTGTACGACATGTGGCACAGTCTTGTTGGAACCACATGTTGGTCACATCCATATCTTGTAATTTAGGCTCTTTCTGGGCTCGAACGTATGTTACCGAGGATTAGGCCTACCGGGGATACCTCATAAGATACAACCTATCATTTTGCTTGGGTCGGCGCTGGCCAAGCTGTTCGTCAATTTCGAAACAGATTGGAAAATCTGCAATCAGGGAAGCCGAGCTTGGTGCCAAAGCCAAGTTCGCTGTTTTTGTTTCAACTCTCTCCTATGGTCAAGAAGTTTGGGTATCTACCGAAAGAATAAGATCGCTGAGACAAGCTGTCGGGATAAGATTTCTTCGTGCTGTTGATGGCGTTACTCGCCGTAATAGGGTGAGAAACACAGCAGTGTGCGAGGAACTCAACGACGAGAAGTTGCTTCTTCGAACGGAAAGGGCTATCCTTGGATGGTTTGGGCACGTGGCACGAATGAATCGGCATAAAACTGTATGTCCCCGACACTCAGTGAAGTAAAATTGCAAGCACTACATGCGTGTGTCTTGTGAAAGCGTGGTTCAGGTTCACCTTGGACTATTGCACCACCTGTTAAGCTTATGTTTTAGTTAAAACAAAAAAAAAAACATTTTATTTTTTCCCGAATCTGTAGGGCAGACTTGAACAAAAAAATAAAAAAAATCTTCTTCTTCTAGTGGCGCTACAGTCCGAGGTGAACCTGGGCTTCAGTCAACAAGCTTCTCCAGCTGGTACGATCTTTAGCCTTCTCCACTTGTGTGCGCCATCAGTTCCGCGGGCGTCCTCTATTGCGTTGTCCCACTGGTTCCGAGTCGAAGACTCTTCGGGCTGGAGCAGTGCTATCCATGCGCTCTACAGGACCTAGCCATCTTAGGCGTTGAATTCGTAGACGCCTGACAAGGTTCATGTCGCTGTGGCGCTTGAATCTTCTTCTCGAAAAAAACCATCAACGCAAACTGGACCATAGATGGAGCGCAGAACTTTTCTCTCAAAAAGATCATGCACTTCTTCATTTGCTCTTGAGATTGTCCAGGCTCTAGCGCCATAGAGCAGGACAGGAATGATCAGGTTATTATATAATGTTGGCCTGGTCCTTCGAGAGAGCTCTACTACTCAGTTGCCTCTTGAGCGCAGAGAAACAGCGATTGGCAAGAGTTATTCCGCGGTACTGATGTTGTTCGTACTGTTTACTTGGGAGCCGAGGTAGACGAAGTCCTTAACTACTTCGAAGTTAAAGCTGTCTACGCTGACGTCAATGTTGTGCGCCCTTTCTCGATGACAGCATGTACTTCGTTTTGTCCTCGTTCGCTGCTAAACCCATTTTCGCCGCCTCCGCTTCAATACCAGCAAACGCTTCATTGACGGCTCGCTGTGTTCGACCATTCAATTCATTGTCCGAACTTTTGGAAGATCGTGCCTCTTGTGTTGGCGACCTTCTCAAGTATGATGTTAAAATAATAACATGACAGCGCGTCGCCTTGCCTAAAACCTTTTTTGACATTCAAGGTCTCGGTGAGTTCGTTACCGACCTTGATGGAGCAGCGAGAGTACTCCATCGTTATCGTGCACAACCTGACGAGTTTGGCAGGAATGTCAAAACTACACATGGCGCTGTATAGCTCGTCTCTATGCACGCTGTCAGTATTTAAACTACCTTAAATACTATCTTGCATAGTAGAGGCGTTCCTTTCCACAGGTGTCCTTGCAGGATTACACACTGGACGTGATGGAATGCACTGGCGGCATGTGGTCCAGACGTTGTGTCAGCGATTGATTGTGAGGGGGTCGGATTTTCGGTGTTATTTGAGTCTGTTGTTTGTCCGCAGTGCTTATACTGTGAGGACATTGCAATATTTTAGTCAGACGCGTCTTATGTATGACCACCTGCCCGGTAATCAAACCATACGTCCGCCAATATGGTAAAAAATTCCCCCTTTTTTACAACCCCACAACCAAGACCGTCTGCAAATCGCACTGAACCACATAAAAGCTGACGTGACGGCCTCGTATCGTTTCTCTTAAAATCTCGCCAAATTGAACAAATTTCCCTTAAAAATTCCCAACATTTCCTTAGTGCTACAAAAAATGTCCCCACAAATAACCCTTACTCCGAAAACACCCGCCATCTCTTTTATCCGGATTCGAAGAGCACACCAGGGATGTTTTCTTCGGAGAGATGAAAATCCCCTCCGGAAGAGAACAAGGACATTTCTGCGCGTCGAGGGAAATTCACAAGTGAAATCAGAAATTCTTCCCTCGCGTGAGCTTTGCACACCTCTGCCGACTGTCTCGTATCCTTCGCTGACTTCATCGCATTCCTGTCGCATTCAGTTCAAATTTTACGGTTGAACCTAACTGTAGTTGGACAGGAAATTGCAAAATAGCTCCGCTCGCCGCTCTCGAAGGATAGCCCCGAATCGTGACCGGCTTTACGAAACATTTCACGACTTTGTGCACATTTAATTTTTTTTTTTTTGCTCATTTTGATCAGCAACCGTTCTCGTCGTGTGTGTGTGGGAGGGTTCCTGTTTGCCAGTGTCGTCGGGGAGGGACTCATGTGAAATATACATATATTTTTTTTTTTTGTAATTAAGTAACGGTTTAACCCCTCAGCGACATCAGCAGCAAATGCGGGTTCACATATCTCGTGCAGAGCATTACGTGGAAATATACTACACCGTGAATAATTAACGCCGCTGCTTCCGAGCGTTTTTGTGTTCCTGTTTTTCTTTTTTTTTTTGGGGTTTATATTTGCTGTGCGAGCGAGTCTCCCCAGTTCTGTGACGGTCCATAATTTCTGCGTTTTGCTTCGCAACAAGGAAGGAGACCGTTACAATCATCTAAAGTGAAACTATCCGCCGTTAAACGGGCGAGGGAGAGAGAAACCAACCGACGAAGCGTTGTGTGCAACAGAAAAAAACAGAAAAAAAAAAAAAAAAAACGTGAACAGGCCACGGTTGAGGAGTAGAAGGCTGCTACTGGCGCTGGTAAAAAGAACATTCAAAGTCCTTGAAAGCCATTTATTTGTGTTAAAAATAGATTTGCCCTTTCGTCTTGTGTTACACCTGCTGGTGGTGGTGGTGGCGGCAACGGGAGTGTGCCTTCGTGCTTGTGAAAGTGATTCATTTCTCTCTCTCTCTGTGCGTGTGTGTGTGTAGGCAAAACAGGCAATAGGCATCACCATCGCCTTAACTCATTGTTGTGCTCGCTGCGCCAATGTTGACAGTTATTAGTCGATCCTTAAATATTCAAAACGCTATGGAAATTTAATGTTGAAGCTTGAAGTGTCGGCAGCGACAGCAGAAATCAAGCGGCGACAAAAAAAAAGGATACCAGTGGAGCGCCAACTAGAAATTTAATGTAAGTACATGCCCCGTACGTTATGTTTCTGTTTCGCTTTACATTGCTTTGCGTCTTTTGTCCCTCGTCCTTAGACCGTAGTCGTCCTTTGTCCTTCCTTCGGGTACGGGTAGTTGCCATCGTTCTTGTCGCGGTGGCTCGTCGTGTGCCTGCCTGTTTTGGTTAAGTGCTCTTCAGTTACTCTGTGGCGTGAGTCATTATGCCCGAAGACCATCGACCGTCGCGCGATGCGGGTGGGTTGGCGTGGCACCGCCAGAGGAAGGCGGTGGTGGTGGAAAATCCGCATTAGTCTCCTGCTCTTCCGTGTGTCATTTGCGGTGGATCAGGTTCGAGGAGAGGACGCTTCCACTGTACAAAATTTTGAATTATGCAAACACTGACTGCTGGAGAGGGGGGGGGGGAGGGGGGCGGGGACTTGAAGGAAGGCTATGGGAGCTTTGGGAAAATACCACACGATTGCTGCCGTTGTTTCCAGCTCGTGCTGCTGGTACTTCTGCTGCATTGTCCTTAAAGTTTTCTTCTTCTCGTGGTGGCCTTGTGCATGCATGCATTACTATGAGTGCAATGCGCCTACAAACATCGCAGCAGCAGTCGTCACAGTCGCAGTCATCATCATCGGCAACATCATCTGCAGCAGCAGCAGAGGCAGTCGAAGAAGAAGAAGAAGCGCCTGGTGTCTGAATTCCTTGTGCGGCAGCGACGACGACAACGACGGCGGGTACACGTCACACGATGCGAGTACAGAGCGCAAACAATGAATATAATAGAGACACCGTCAGCACAGACCCCACTCCCCGGAGGCGGAGGAGATGGGAATGGATTTGCTACTGCTGGCGGTGGTCCCAGGAGGAGCCGCTGCGTTGATTTTTCAAGAGTATGTGATGGTTTTTCGAGACAGTGGAGTTATAAGTGTCAAGGATATGAATTATGGGCTCCTTTGTTTGGCTGTGTGACAGTTTGGTGGTGTTGTTCTTTTTCTTCTTTCTTTCGCTGCGTTCGGTTTGTCCCTTTGTTCGGCTGGTGCTGTGAGCGGGTGGCTTCCCTTTCGTCTTGCGGTGTTAAACGAGAGAGTTTTTCTTCATCGCACGAATGAGCTTACAGGATAATAACTTATTCCTTCCATTCTCAATCCCACTTGAATGGGGATTCTATTTTGCGGAAAAGTGGTTGTTCTGCTTCCATTCATGGCGTCATGTTCGAGGAAGTTTTTCTATGTTTCTTTCTTTTTTTTTGTCTGATCTCTTTCGGCGAGTTTGTTGGCTTCTTGGGTGAGCGAGCCATTTATCTTGAATCATGACGCGCGCAAGAGAGCCTAGGAGGTGCGAGGTACATTTGTGAATCTATCTGGGTCCGAGATCAAGCACGTGTGTGAAATCCTGCCTGCTAAACCTCCGCTATGTGGAAGCCTGAGATTTCTTCCTGGTTACTGCAGCTTATGGAACCGTTCACTTCCATTGGGCTTTACAAAAAAAAAAAAACCAGAGCCTCTTGTGCAGCAATTTGAACGATGACAGAATGTAATGCATTGTCTGACGCCGCTAGGAGTGGAATGGAAGCAGAAAACTGAACTTGAATTCCTACCACGAGCAAACCAACGACCGTACAACCTTTGGCGTTGCAAAGACGATTGCCTCTGGCATCTCCTCTCTGATTCACCCGATCGTTGGGCACACTCTCTTTTGCTCAAGAGGGTAGTTTTGCTATTTGAGTCGATTGAGGAAAGGGATCATTTTTATTTCTCGTGCAATATCGCTCAACACTTGGCTGTCAGCTCTTTAGACGAAGTCAATCTACTTTGCTGCACATCTCGCAGTCAGTTCAACGCAGTAGGTATGTAATTGGGCGCTCTTGTGGCTTTCGGGCTGTGGCTCACTTAGACCAACGTGTTGGGTCCATTGTGCCCGTGCTAGGGTAGTCATCAAACTATCGTGGGACCTACTGTAGTCCTAAAACCAGCCAGTTTCGTATATGAGTCTTAGGAGATTTTTCAGTTCAGCACCACTTAAGTCATCCAGCTCTGCGAAGAAGTGCTTTCCTAGAAGCTGCCTTCTTTTAGTTGCTAAAGTTGGTCAGACAATTGGTCCGTAGTTCTTTAAAAACGATGCTGGCCAGAAGGTTACAGTCAATGGTAACCGCTATAGAGCCATGATTACTGACTTTTTCGTTCATAAATTGAACAGCCATGATGTGCAGGAGCTGTGGTTTCAACAAGACGGCGCCGCAAGTCGCGGCTCGTGCCACAATTGATTTATTGAAGGAAACTTTTGGTAACCGCATAGGGGCACTTTACAGACCCGTGAATTGGCCTCCAAAGATCGTGCGATTTAACACCGCTGTGGGTTCTGTCGCTAGTCTACGCCGATAAGCCCGAAATGATTGACCACTTGGAGGAGAGCATTCGCCGCGTTATTGCCGATATACGAGCACAAATGTTGACCTCCGGATTAGACTACGTCCAAGCCAGCCGTGGCGGTCATATTTTTATTTTTTTTTATTTTTATAATTTGCGCGCGCTCAAGGGATTGCTAATAACCATAAGTGTCCGGGGTCAAGACACAGCACGGGCCGAAGGTATAGAGGGAGAAAGGGAGACCAGGTACCTGTGCACATTGGTCTTAAATATCTGCGGGTTGTAGTCTGTGGGAAATATAGGGCTGAGAAGAGCATTCCAAATTCACGTAGTACAGCTGAAGAACGAGTCTCTAAATTTGACAGTGCGTCCGAAAGTAGGCTTAGGGGTAAACTGATGAGCATTCCTGGCGAGACGAGTATTGCACGTGAATTCGTGGAAAGAAGGAATGCAGTTGGCTAGCTCACTTGAGCATCGTTTGTTGAAATAGCGATGAAATACGGACAAAGAAGAAACGGTACGTCGATGTACGAGCGAGTCTAATGACTTTGCGACATTGTTGTCTAGTATAAGTTTTATCACTCGCTTTTGGATTCTATCTAAAGGAACAAACATTTGAATCGATAGTACGGTCCATATAATTTAATATTTGAAGATTATTTCATGCAAATGTTGACCTTGACTGCGCCTCAAATAGTCCATCCGCATAGTCCAATTTTGGCATACTCTTTCCAACATTTCGGGCGGTATCTCACGAATAAATGCTTCAATGTTGTCTTCCAATGCGTCAATTGAAGCGGGCTTGCCTGTATAGACATGAGCTTTAACATAGCCCCACAAAAAAAGTCTAAAGGCGTTAAATCGCACGATCTAGGCGGCCAATTGACCGGTCCCGAACGTGAAATAAAATGTTCACCGAACTCGCCCTCAGTAAGTCGCGCGCGTGCTGTGTGGCATGTGGCACCGTCTTGTTGAAACCACATGTCATGCAAGTCAAACTCTTGCATTTTGGGCAAAAAAAAGTTACGTTAAGAAGTACGGTCCAATGATGCCACCAGCCTATAAACCGCACCAAATTGTGACTTTTTCTGGATGCATTGGTAGCTCTTGCAATGCTTCTGGCTGATATACAAAAATGAGCTTCGTCGCTGAACACAATTTTTCGGTAAGAAAGGTGGAAAAGTGGCTAACTTTAAAAGAGCCCATTCACCAAAAATTGTACGTTGCGGTAGGTCGTTCGGCTTCAATTCTTGCACCAGCTGTATTTTGAAAGGCATCTCACCCAAAATCACACCTACCCCCCCAACATTTTCCACGTTGTTGAGTAACAGAGGCCCAATTGCTGCGAACGGCGACGAATCGATAATTGATGGTCATCATTAACACTGGCCGATACAGCTGCGATATTTTCCGATACAGCTGCGATATTTTCGTCCAACAATGTAAATTTGGTGCGAAATTTAGTCACAATAGCCCGAATAGACGCTTCAGTGGGTCGATCAAACTGACCATAAAATGGAAGAAGCGCGCTATGAACTTTCTTAACAGAGCACGCATTTTGATAATAAAATTCAATAATTTGCAAGCGTTCTTCGTTTGTAAGACGATTCATGGTTAAATTATAGACCAAACTGAAGATGTTTGACAGTGAAACAAAACACGAAACGTGCGTCAGCTGTTTAAACCAGTGTTGCCAGAAAGATAATAGCTAAAAAATCACCCTTTAGTAGGTGCAGGGTGGTCTTTGGGGCACCATACCAGATATGAGCGTTGTACTCAAGCTTGGGGCGGATATACGCCTTATAAATGAAAGCCAAATCAGGGGGGGGGGGGGGTGAAATATTTCTTCCATTGATTAAGGAAACCTAAACATTTCGCAGCATTTTTGGCGACCTCAAATATGTGATCGTTCCAACTAAGTGTTGTGTTGATACACATACCAAGGATGGAAAGCCATTAATGGATAATGGCTGATTAACAAGGGTTCGCTTGAGTGACAGCAGACAGCATTGAGTTTTTGAAGCATTGAATTCCACTCTGTTGTTGTTTCCCCAGTTAATTATGCTGTCAAGATCGGAATTCAATGTGCTTAACATACGCTGCCGTTCCAATTCTACGGCCGAAGGGCAGGGTCGTGAGTCTCGGAACGAATATGAAAAGCTGAGGGTGCTGTAATCTGCGAAGGAATGGATTGGATTAGAAGTAGCAGACAAGAGATCATTAATAAAAATGAGAAAGAGTGTCGGAGACAGAACAGAGCCTTGGGGTACACCAGCATTTATTTGGTGGATATCAGACTTGAACCCATCCAAAAGAACTTGAATTGAACGGTTCGAAATGTAATTTCTAATCCATAGAATTTTCGACAAAAGAGCTTGATGCCAAACTCTGTCAAATGCCTTAGAAATATCCAGCGCAACGATCTTGGTATCGCCTGCATTATGCAAAGATTTGTTCCACTTTTCGGTGAGATAAGCTATCAGATCACCAGTGGGCCTGTTGCTACGGAAACCGTACTGCCGGTCATTAAGAAGCTTCCGCGATTCAAGATATTTCATAAGCTGACGATTTATCAGCGTTTCCATGACCTTAGAAAGAAGGGACGTAAGTGCTATGGGTGGTGATACGAGGTGGGTGACGAAGATTCGCCCTTTTTAGGGACGGGCTGGACAAATGCTGTTTTCCATCTGCTCGGAAAGAGACCTAAAGAGTAGGATAGATGAAAAAGCTTACGCAATGGTTTTGCCAGCGCAGAAGAACACCTCTTCAGAAGTATAGGGGGAATACCACGTCGAGATCTTTAAGTACTCTTGCAACTGTACGAGTGCGGCAGTGGATTTGTCCCATGGTGAAATCAACGCTCTCAAGTACAGGTGGAGACATATTGGAATCTGGCAGTGTTGAGCTGGCTGCAAAATGCGCCGCAAGCAGATTGGCTTTGTCTAAAGAGCTGACAGCTGGAATGTCATTGTAAATGAGCGTGGGAATTGAAGACGAGGTGGAATTCCTTATGTTTTTTTGCAAATGACCAAAAGTTTTTGCTACCTTTGGGAAATTGTAGCACTATATGCCAGAAATCATATTTAAATTGTAATGCCAGAAGATTATCTTTCGAATAAAGGAAATTTCATGTCAATTTAAAAAAATCATCTTTGTATTATTTCATTTCAAAGTTGTATACCTCTAAAAAAACACCCTTGTTTCCTGTGATTTTGTTGGATTGTTTCTACCTCAGTTTGGCGTCTATACAGATTTTCTTTTAACAGCTGTTGCTTTTAACTTACACCAAACTGCTCAGATTCAACAATTTTTGTTTAAATTTCTGTGTTTTGTCGTTCACTGAAATGATTTGATTTATTATTGTTTTTGAGATGGCTTCGTCAAAAAGATGTTCGAATTTTTTCTTGTCGGAGATTAATGAACACTACACTGGAGCACTCAGACTCAAAAACTGGCCCATTGTACTACCAGCAGCAAACTACATTTGCTGAAATTTCATGGTATTCCGGAGGAATTGCTCTGCAGTGTCATCGTCTTCTCCGCAGGCATCGCAGAGAGTTTCGTCGATTAGGCCAAGCACAATTTGGTGTTTGTCGAAGGTATAGTGGCCCGTTATTACGCCGGTAAGTCGTCAGCAGTCTTTTTTGTTAAGAGAAAACAAGAATGTCGCGTATTTCTTACAGACATTAGGGAGCATGCGCTTGGTTTGTCTACAGTTTGGAGAGTCATGCCACCTCCGGCTGTCGCTACAGACTCTTCACAGTATAGTTCGTTGCCATTAGGATCGCATAGGTTTCCGCTTGGAAGACCGACACAAATTTACCTATCAAGGTGTGCAGTCTAATGGTGTAGCCCTTTACGAAGGCACCAGCGCCAGACCCTTCCTTGGTTTTGTAGCCATCCGTGAAGATTAGACTACATTCTTTTCCTCGCTCAGATTCTGGCCAGAGGCAGTCCTGCGTGCAGGGAAAGTCGACTTTGCGTCGCATCTGGGTTTGCTGGTGTCCTTGCGTCAGACGGCATATCCATGAGTTGTTAGCAAGGGGTGTTTTATTAGCAGAATATTTTTCAAGGATTATAGAAAATATGTCAAATAGTTATGGCAAATAACGGTATCACTCACTGTTGCCAAAAAAATATGTAAAATGTGCAGAAAAATAGTGATTGACTGATTATCGGCATTATTTTGAACAGACAAAATATGAAAAACATCTCGGAAATCGTAAAAACCGCGTATCTTCATTTCTTTAAAATAAAGCAACAAGTAACAAGTACGAATCTATACCTATTGCCCATTCGACGACTTTGAAAGAAGAACACATAAATGTTTCTAAGGTTATAAAGGGTGGTTAAATTTTAAGGGCCGATGTTGAAGACTAGACTAACTCAATTTGAATCGAGCAACGCGTTTAACCTATTCAGGCTTATTATGAAAATGGGCGTTCAAATCAAAATGCATATCGTGCACCTTTGATTTTTTCGGTCAACTTAATCGTCCAAATGTGCGTACAATCGGAATAATCGTGAAAAAATTTGAGGAAACCGGGTCTGTAGGAGGTATGAAAACACCAGTGCATGCTCGTACAGCTCGTACTGCAGAAAATATTGCTGCTGTTCGCGATAGTGTAGCTGAAGAGCCGTCCACCTCAACTCGTCGTCGTGCCCAACAATTGCACACTGCACTCTCACGCTCGTCGTTGATGAACATTATGCATGAAGACCTGCATTTTCACGCTTACAAGGTGCAATTGACTCAAGAACTATAGCCTCTTGACCATTTCAAGCGTCGTCAATGGTCAGAATGGTGGCTAGAAATGGCAACAGTGGATGATCAATTTTGGAAGCAAATCATCTTCAGTGATGAGGCACATGTTCACCTCACTGGATTCGTGAATAAGCAGAATTGCCGCATTTGGGCGAATGATAATCCAAGAGTGATTGTCGAAAAACCAATGCATCCACAAAGAGTGACGCTTTGGTGCGGTTTATGGGCTGGCGGCATCATCGGGCCGTATTTTTTCCAAAATGAGGCCGGTCAGGCAGTTACTGTGAATGGTGATCGCTATCGTGAAATGATAACGAACTTTTTATGGCCCGAATTGGATGAAATGAATGTGGACGATATGTGGTTTCAACAGGACGGTGCCACTTGCCACACAGCTAACGAAACAATGGCTCTTTTGCGCGACAAATTCAATGGCCGTGTTATCTCACGTGGTGGCGATGTCAATTGGCCGCCAAGATCATGTGATTTGACACCGTTGGATTTTTTTCTTTGGGGTTATTTGAAAGAATAGGTGTACGTCGATAAGCCAGCAACAATTCAAGAGCTAAAGAATGAGATAATTCGGCACATTAACGGCATAGAACCCCAATTATGCTTCAGCGTCATCGAAAATTTGGACCATCGGATGGAGGTGTGCGGCTGAGGTCGCGGCGGCTATTTGGCCGATATTTTGTTCCATACATAATAGAATCATACCAATATTATCATAATAAAAAGAAATGACAATAATTTCCTAAATAATTTGAGTTTTATTCAAAATCAACATCGGCCCTTAAAATTTAACCACCCTTTATGAGGAACTTTACGAAAAAAACCTAGAACTACAAGACGCCCGACAAAACTGACACAGGCAAATCTCAAAACAGTTTGATGTACATATTTGCAGACGGATCTATTTTCTATTGACGGCGACTCTGCCGCTCAGCTCAGCGTCGTCCCACATTTGAGTGTCTCTTCCCTGTTGGGACTTCCTAAGCAACTGGACTCATATCCCTTCTCTGCAAATCCTGCCATAGAAGCACACCCAAGACCAACACACGCCTCCCTCCCCTGCCGAGATTCTGTGAACCAGTTGAGCGCCCAAGTCCTAATCGGGCTTCAAATTAATTGAATTGCTTCAATCGATTTGCATATCTCCCTCAGTTAGGCACGCATCAAGTCAATTTCCCTCTCTAATCTGGTTGATGGCGCTGCCGGGGGCGAGCTGTGTGTGCTCTCGAACCTGACAACATACGGCCACGCAACTAATTGCTGCGCATCTCCGCAACCTGCCATCGCAATCTCTGAATCGCCTTAATTGCTGTCGGAGAGGATTAAAATTCTCAAACCATCCCTAAGGGCTACCCGCTACACCCGTGTCAACGGTGTTCGATAGCCCGTCTAATGGATCATCAAAATTGCACAAGAATCCCGTTGTGCAGTCCAAAAATCGATTCCGCATCGCAGACTCTTCGTGGCGGACAGACTGTAGCCGGGTGAGTGTTTTCACATTTTTATGAAATGTCCCACATACGCCCCAGAGTCGGGCGGGTGGCTCGAGGCTCTTTATTTAATTGTTGGGGTTGTTGTCTGTGCTCGCTGTGTCTTTGCTTGGTGCTTGTTTTTTTTTTGTTTCTACTCTCGCATGCCCGTCGAAACAATTTAATTTTCGTTACACCGATGTGAACAGCGGAGCGTGTCCTTGTGTGGACTCTGAGGCGCGCCGGCAGGGATTCGCAGGAGAATGAATTATCTCTTTCTTTGGACGGATTCGGAGGGGGTGTGCGGGGATGTGTCTTGTTGAAATAATTATTGTGGTTTCACTTGTTTAATTGGATACGTGCTTAATGTCTTCCCATCTGGAGGATTGGATGAGTGGAAGGGAACGACGATGATGTAACCGGGTTTTGTGCTTTAATTAAGGTTGGTCATTATTAAGTGCACGCGGGAGTGCGGAAGAGTAGGGATGCGTGCTCGATGGAGGAGTGCTGGGTTGGAAAACTGAATCAGGAACCGATTGGATGCGTCTCCTAATGGATTGTCGGAGCGTAATGCACATTATGGCACCGGGAATGAATGCAATTTGCGTGGGGATCGTTATGCGCGTTGAAGTGGGAGTGCTCTCGTCCGATTAAGTCATTTCGTCGGGGGATGGCGTCACCGCGGTGATGTTACGTAATGTTTTCAGTTTCTTGCTCATGGGCGCGGCCTTGTGTCGCTGTCTGCTGGCGCTTGCTTCCTATACTTCTTAGATCTGCTTCTAGCTCATGGTCTTGGCTTCCACTTGGTTAATGACACGACTAGGGATTATTCGCTTAAATCTCGATCTCCAACTGACTGCTTCTGATTCTAAGTTGGTTTCGTTTTCTGTTAGGGTTCTTTGTCAGGAATCGTCAGCTTTTGGGTCCTAACTCTTGGATCATGGCTCATGGCTCTTGACACTTGACTTTTAGCTTAAGGCTCTTGGTTCTTTACAAATAATCTAAGCTCCCGAGACTTGACCATAGGGGCATTGGCAGTACAAATTTGGTTATGATCATGATCTGCCTTTAGCTCTCACTCCGGACTCACTTCTTTTCCGTTCTGGATCTCGGCCTCATGGACTCTAAGCTAATGTCCCTCATTCAGGTCGCAATTGATTCCTTAATCAAATTCCGTTTCGCATTTTCAGTTCCAAACCTCATCAAACCCTACTTCCGGTCCGTGAATAAATCGTCGCCTCATTGTGACCAACCTTCCGGAATGCATTCTCCTCCCATGGCTGCTCCAACAAAGTATCCTGGGATCTAGTCGACGACAACCCTCAAAGGTGCGACGCTTTTCCAAACAATTTATGTTCAACCCGAACAATATAAAGAAAGTGCGCGACACACAGAGAGAGACAGACAGAGAGAGGAAGTGAAGAGCGGAGACGGGGGAACTCGCGCAGCAACGTGTGAAGTTGAGTTAACTTCGTCCGTAGCAGGTGGCTCCGCAACATCCGCTCTCGTGCCCGATCTTGTGCGAAACCCATCCATTCCCGGCCCGCCTTCGGGGGTGTGTCGTAGCATTTTCCTTTTCCAAGAATCAACAAACTAAAATGGTTAACCGCCATAATGAAACATGCCACCGAGCGTCGTCGCAGCAAAGGACGACTTGGAATGTTGATGCTTTCTGGTGTCCCCCGCCCCCCCTCCAAACCTTGTCGCTCATTTCTTTCGTCCTTTTGAACGCGGGCGCCCCACACACTTGCCCAGCTCACCATGTGATGCGGTGTGTGTGTGCGTCTCCTGGGACGAAAAGTATACAGTTAACTAATATTTTAACCCTTAAGGCAGCTGAGGGGGTAGCCACTCATGCGTTTAATTAAGAGATTTTCGTTTTTCTATGAAATTCGAGTCGTTGGTTATTTTTTTCTATGAACTTTCCGTCAGTGATGCGGGCGTCAGGGGGGTGTTTACTGTTTATCCCTTTTGCCTTTATGCATCTGGTTTGAGTCGAGTCTGAGGCGGGAAAGTGGCGGAAGTTCAGTTTTGATGTGCTCGGGAGGTTTTGAAATTTATTAGAACCGCCTCCTGACGTGGACCGTGACGGATGGTTGTTTATGCTTGAATCCTATGGACACGCTGGTGAGCGCTGGTTACGAGACTTGACATAAATTTGACTTGAGATGGGTTTAGCAGCTTTTGGCCATAATCGGATGATTGTGTGGCAACAGCAGCCCGTTGCGTAGATGGATGACGGTCTGTGGGTTCAGACGTTCAGTGAGATTCGGAGTTAATCCACTTCAGGGAGTCGGGAGGCTGACAAAATGAAATATTTTGATGAAAAATTGAGGACCTGTGATGGATAATACCGAGTATAAGTTAAGTAGCGGACTAGAGAGCAATCGCGGTCTATGGAGGTTGTCCACCATCAACGAAGAAGATCAAGAAAGAGGAAGGAACAAGAGTAGTGAACCGCCAAAAACTAAAAATTAAACCAAGAGCCAAGAGCCAAGAGCCAAGAGCCAAGAGCCAAGAGCCAAGAGCCAAGAGCCAAGAGCCAAGAGCCAAGAGCCAAGAGCCAAGAGCCAAGAGCCAAGAGCCAAGAGCCAAGAGCCAAGAGCCAAGAGCCAAGAGCCAAGAGCCAAGAGCCAAGAGCCAAGAGCCAAGAGCCAAGAGCCAAGAGCCAAGAGCCAAGAGCCAAGAGCCAAGAGCCAAGAGCCAAGAGCCAAGAGCCAAGAGCCAAGAGCCAAGAGCCAAGAGCCAAGAGCCAAGAGCCAAGAGCCAAGAGCCAAGAGCCAAGAGCCAAGAGCCAAGAGCCAAGAGCCAAGAGCCAAGAGCCAAGAGCCAAGAGCCAAGAGCCAAGAGCCAAGAGCCAAGAGCCAAGAGCCAAGAGCCAAGAGCCAAGAGCCAAGAGCCAAGAGCCAAGAGCCAAGAGCCAAGAGCCAAGAGCCAAGAGCCAAGAGCCAAGAGCCAAGAGCCAAGAGCCAAGAGCCAAGAGCCAAGAGCCAAGAGCCAAGAGCCAAGAGCCAAGAGCCAAGAGCCAAGAGCCAAGAGCCAAGAGCCAAGAGCCAAGAGCCAAGAGCCAAGAGCCAAGAGCCAAGAGCCAAGAGCCAAGAGCCAAGAGCCAAGAGCCAAGAGCCAAGAGCCAAGAGCCAAGAGCCAAGAGCCAAGAGCCAAGAGCCAAGAGCCAAGAGCCAAGAGCCAAGAGCCAAGAGCCAAGAGCCAAGAGCCAAGAGCCAAGAGCCAAGAGCCAAGAGCCAAGAGCCAAGAGCCAAGAGCCAAGAGCCAAGAGCCAAGAGCCAAGAGCCAAGAGCCAAGAGCCAAGAGCCAAGAGCCAAGAGCCAAGAGCCAAGAGCCAAGAGCCAAGAGCCAAGAGCCAAGAGCCAAGAGCCAAGAGCCAAGAGCCAAGAGCCAAGAGCCAAGAGCCAAGAGCCAAGAGCCAAGAGCCAAGAGCCAAGAGCCAAGAGCCAAGAGCCAAGAGCCAAGAGCCAAGAGCCAAGAGCCAAGAGCCAAGAGCCAAGAGCCAAGAGCCAAGAGCCAAGAGCCAAGAGCCAAGAGCCAAGAGCCAAGAGCCAAGAGCCAAGAGCCAAGAGCCAAGAGCCAAGAGCCAAGAGCCAAGAGCCAAGAGCCAAGAGCCAAGAGCCAAGAGCCAAGAGCCAAGAGCCAAGAGCCAAGAGCCAAGAGCCAAGAGCCAAGAGCCAAGAGCCAAGAGCCAAGAGCCAAGAGCCAAGAGCCAAGAGCCAAGAGCCAAGAGCCAAGAGCCAAGAGCCAAGAGCCAAGAGCCAAGAGCCAAGAGCCAAGAGCCAAGAGCCAAGAGCCAAGAGCCAAGAGCCAAGAGCCAAGAGCCAAGAGCCAAGAGCCAAGAGCCAAGAGCCAAGAGCCAAGAGCCAAGAGCCAAGAGCCAAGAGCCAAGAGCCAAGAGCCAAGAGCCAAGAGCCAAGAGCCAAGAGCCAAGAGCCAAGAGCCAAGAGCCAAGAGCCAAGAGCCAAGAGCCAAGAGCCAAGAGCCAAGAGCCAAGAGCCAAGAGCCAAGAGCCAAGAGCCAAGAGCCAAGAGCCAAGAGCCAAGAGCCAAGAGCCAAGAGCCAAGAGCCAAGAGCCAAGAGCCAAGAGCCAAGAGCCAAGAGCCAAGAGCCAAGAGCCAAGAGCCAAGAGCCAAGAGCCAAGAGCCAAGAGCCAAGAGCCAAGAGCCAAGAGCCAAGAGCCAAGAGCCAAGAGCCAAGAGCCAAGAGCCAAGAGCCAAGAGCCAAGAGCCAAGAGCCAAGAGCCAAGAGCCAAGAGCCAAGAGCCAAGAGCCAAGAGCCAAGAGCCAAGAGCCAAGAGCCAAGAGCCAAGAGCCAAGAGCCAAGAGCCAAGAGCCAAGAGCCAAGAGCCAAGAGCCAAGAGCCAAGAGCCAAGAGCCAAGAGCCAAGAGCCAAGAGCCAAGAGCCAAGAGCCAAGAGCCAAGAGCCAAGAGCCAAGAGCCAAGAGCCAAGAGCCAAGAGCCAAGAGCCAAGAGCCAAGAGCCAAGAGCCAAGAGCCAAGAGCCAAGAGCCAAGAGCCAAGAGCCAAGAGCCAAGAGCCAAGAGCCAAGAGCCAAGAGCCAAGAGCCAAGAGCCAAGAGCCAAGAGCCAAGAGCCAAGTGCCAAGAGCCAAGAGCCAAGAGCCAAGAGCCAAGAGCCAAGAGCCAAGAGCCAAGAGCCAAGAGCCAAGAGCCAAGAGCCAAGAGCCAAGAGCCAAGAGCCAAGAGCCAAGAGCCAAGAGCCAAGAGCCAAGAGCCAAGAGCCAAGAGCCAAGAGCCAAGAGCCAAGAGCCAAGTGCCAAGAGCCAAGAGCCAAGAGCCAAGAGCCAAGAGCCAAGAGCCAAGAGCCAAGAGCCAAGAGCCAAGAGCCAAGAGCCAAGAGCTAAGACCTAGGAACCATAGCCAAAGCAGGACGAAACGGCCAACTCGGAAAGAATCAATCAAAAGTAAGCCAAAAATGAATTGGGAAACATTTCTCTGCCCACTCTACATTCGCAATCGACCAATTGAAAGAAGCGGTCGGGGAAAGAAGCTGCAGGACCTCCTGACCGCCTTAAAAATTTCTTATCGCACAATACTTCAAAAAAACGTGACTCATGTCAAAATGTTATGTTATCTTTCGGCCTCTGAATGAAAATGTCCCTGTCATCGAGAATTTATTTTGCCGTTCCAAATCTCCCCTTCCACATCATTGGCACCACCCATGTCAACACAATCATTACTGTCACCCTAGCTGTCAGTGTCACCGTAGTAGTCATTGCGGTTGTCATTTGCATAGTTACTATGTAAGTGCCACTGTCGGCGACAATATCACTTGTAGCACACGTCTACGCCACACCTAGTGCGAGAATAATTGTCACTCCGAGTGTGTTATCAACCCCAACGGGAATGGCATTCTAATTGCTAGATGTCAATTTTCCTGATGTCAGTAAAAGTGTCACGATGAATGCGATGAATCAATGCGGGCCTTATTGTTATCGCCAGCTCTTTGTGGCGGCAATTGTTTCTCATAGTTTAAGTGCTCTTAAATCGCAACAATGGCAATCAATGTCATCGGCGTGCAAATGCAATTTTCATCACTGTCACTGTCAGTTGATGACATTGGGAAAAATGCCAAATGGCATATGTCACATTCACAGCCAACGGCTTCTGATTGATTTGGGTTGACGATTGTATGATGGGTAGTGTGACAAGCGACCGAGTGGTCATTTGGACAATTTTGGATTGAACTCAATTTTTTTGGGTTAGGTTTGAGTCCGGTGACTGATTGCTTAAAAAGTCCCACTTGTGCCTGCATAGGCTCACGCGGCGCCACGTTAATTAGGGAAGTGATTTTTATAAGGCGTCTCTGGCTAGTAGTTAGGTTAGCAAGAATACAAAAGTGTGCAGTCTTGTGGTAGGGGCTTAAGATGTATGACTGCATGTGCAGGTTTAGGCACTTGGACGGTCCTACTATGTTAATCAGTTAACGATTTTTATAAGACGTCCATTGGGAGTTGGAATGTCCGTAAGAATAGAAAAATATACAGTCTTGTGGTAGGAGCTTAAGTTGTATGACTGCATGCGTTGACTTAGGCACTTGTACGGTGTAAATCATTTAACGATTCTTACCACGCGTTCCGAAGGACTTGCAAGGTCCGTGAGAATATAAAAGTAAACAGTCTTGTGGTAGGGGCTTAAGATGTGCGACTGCAGGATTATGCACTTGGTCGGTGTTACTATGTAAATTCGTTAACGATTCTTACAACGCGTTCCTAGTGAGGTGGAAGGTCCGTGAGAATATAAAAGTGTGCAGTCTTGTGGTAGGGACTTAATATGCGTGACTGCATGCGATCGGCCCTACTATGTAAATCATTTAACGATTCTTACAACGCGTCCCCAGGGAGTTGGAAAGTCCATGCGAATACAAAAATATGTAGTCTTGCGGTGGGAGCTTAAGGTTTGTGACTGCATGCGTAGGCTTAGGCACTTGATCGGTGTTACTATGTAAATCACTTAACGATTTTTACAAGGCGTCCCTATGGAGTTGGAAGGATGATGAGAATATAAAAGTATACAGTCTTGCGGTGGGGGTTTAAGGTTTCTCCGTGTAAACGCCAAATGATGACAGTTCTCCGAAGAATACAAGCTCCGGGAAAGTGATGAGCTTTAATTCCAGAGAAAAAAAGTGAGAGAAGATGATGAAGGAAAATCCTTCGTCCTTTCGGCCCTTAAAACTCCCCGTCGTAATATATTCTTTTATGCAAACATCCTCTCCCCACAGTGCCTTTGCTTCTCATTTATTTCACGGTCGACACGACCGTTTTCCATCGGTCCCAGCGCATTGCCAAATTTAATAAACTTATATCCTCGCATAACCTTAAATTCTTATCACGAACATAACACACACACACGCAGACACAGAGGCAAAGAGAACAAACAAAAAAAGGATTCTCATTCATTCATTGTAATGTCGACATTATCAAGCCATAATTACACAATTTTATGTCCTCTTATGGGCGAGACCTTACCAATAAACACATGTCGTCGTTTGTTCACGTTCCTTCTCGCACATCACGCCCCCGCAACAAAAGGACACGAACAACGGCAAAAGCAAACAAAAAAAAAAAACCCATCCAACACCAAGCAGATGTGTTGCGAGATGCTTCTGGGGCGAACTCCTCTTCGAACGCAAAACTATCGAATCAATTAATGATTAGGCGGCGGGATCATACAACACTCTCGATGGTCGTCCTTTCTGGACATTAATAGCAGCACGGCCCCCGCTCAATTTTGTCGGCCATTAGCCATTCAATCGCTTCAGATAAAATTATTATCTCGCCTAAGTATTATAGTTGGGCAATTTCCTCAGATGGACACACACAAAGGACCTCTCTCGCCAAGGCGTGCGTCGTCGTCGTCGGCCGAAGGACATAGCTCGCATTTAATAAACGCCGAATGGACTGTGGGTTGTGTGGATTGGGGGCAAAGCAATTACCCTCATCCCCCACACGACATCAGGCGGAAGCAGAGCAGGGGAATAATCCTTTTTCGAGGGGGGGAGGTGATGGTGTGGTTCGTTCTTTTGTTTTGTCCAAGTGAACGGACACGAAAGCGTCACTCAACACAGAACGCTAATGTGTTAACATCCACAGTGCGATGAGTTCCGGGTCTGGTTTCGGTTTTTGGTATCCTTTTTTTGCGGGAGGAGGAGGAGGGGGCGGTTTATGAAACTCACATGCCACAGAGTTACAATTCCGACCGAAGTTTGGTCTGAAGTTGGCCAACCGAACCGATTGCTGGATTTGATACACACTGTCTGCGAGAAGTAACGAGGATCTACGATGGGCGGGCGGACGGTTGTGTGTGCGTGGCCTAGACAGAAAGGATATGCCTTCTGTGAATGGCTTTTGTCTACACGACTCCTAGGACAGGACAGGGAGGCGTTCGAGTTGGATTCCAGATATATTTCTCTAAACTCACGACTCAGACGCAGAGCAAGCGACGGAGGACCCCGCATGGAGTGAGAATGGTGGTGCGTTTTTTTTGTTCTTCCGAGGATTTTCTTTCAGTTTTACGCTTGTGGGGAAGCCGAAGCTTATTAAAGCAGCGTCGCCTCTGCCAACCGCCAGCGAAGTCAAATCAAACCACACTCGTGGGGGGGAAACACATTACAACGAGGATAATGGAATTTTCTGCTTATTTGTGTATTTATGTCCTTTTCTCTCGCTCCTCTCTCTCTCTCTCTCTCTGTTGTGCTTCACGTCTCCGCTGAACACTAGTCCTCTGCGAGAGTACATAAATTAAGGGGGGAGGGCTTGTGTTTTTTTTTTTGTGAGTGTGTGGGGGAATAAATATTTGAAAAAAACAGAATATTGTATTGCAAGGATATAAATCATATCCTTAAGCTCCTTAATGGATTTATAGCGGAGACGAATGATAATAAATCAGATTGGCAATTTGAATAACAAATGGTCATGTTCTTACAAGAAAAGTTATTAAAAATGAGATCACCATGAGCTGTGACATGGGCGGGAGGAGGCATGTCCTGGTGGGAGAAGGTCCTGCTAAAGTTTTGTGTTTTTTTTTTTCCTTCTTCTTTTCGGCCAAATGATGAGGCAGTTTTTGAGGACTTTACTGGGGTAATGACATTTTATGGTTGCGGATGAAACCCTCCACCCACCCCTCTCCCAAAAAAAAACATCCCTCACCCCCCTCAAAACCGGGGAAAAAAACGGACAAAAACTTTTGCAGGCACACTCACAAACTGGGAATGGCCACGCTATGAACTTCAGTTTTGGCTTCAACTTCGGACTGGACATTCATCTTGGAGAAGGGGGGGGGGGGGGGGGGGGTGGGGAGAAATTGTTTTCATTATTAAGTGCGGCATGTCCTTTTAAGTATTTTTTTGGTTCTGCGTGTCCTTCACTGGACGAGGAACTTTGAGTGATGGGTAATCATGAATGTAGAGCACTCCATTAAGAGGCTTGTGGACGGATGCGGCGAGGAGAAAATTGAAGAAGATAGCTTTTTGAACAAAGTTTACTCGTAGTTTTGGCAGACTGGCCGACACTTTCGGACATTCAGAGACGGCTGTGATAGGCGATGATTGAATTTGCATGTCCTGCGAGGCAGGAATGTGGACGTTTTGACGAGATGATTAGGACACGGTCTTTGGCGCACCACGTTGTTAGAAGTTTTCACTCGATTGTGATAAATTTGGAATTTGGAATGCCTTTAGAGCGTTCAGACATTTGAGGGTTGGTGCATTGTTGGAATTGATTGGTGGTGAAAGCTAAGGGATTGTGTCTTACCTTTAGATAGAACCAGTGCTTGTGACGAGAGCGCTTCGTATCCACTGGTCAACATTTTGATTTCTAACGTCGGTCAAAAATGATGCACGAAATGTCTTCTAAGTTCATTTAGGTGGAAGGGGCGGAGTATTTGAGCATGTAGCGGCAGCCAAGCTGCGTTTAAGGCTTTCTTCTACCCCTTAACCACTTTCAGGATAGTCAAGGATCGGCAGTTTAAATTCGCTAATATTTGTCTGGGTCCGGGGCCACCACAGGATCACCAATGAATTTGCTAGACAATGATCAGAAGAGGCACTCTTAGGACCCGAACCTGCGTTGGGACTGCCCGTGTCCTTGGTTAGGGCTTCCATCGATGGCTGGGCTTCTCGAGAACACAACCGGAGGTGGCATGACTGTCCAGGATGTAGACAGACCAAGTGTGTGTTCCCAAACGTCTGTAAGAAAGCGGCGTTCTAACGATCCACTACGCCTTCGCCAAACACCTAAATGTGCATGGCCTATGAGACGTCTGTGGAGAAGACGACGACACTGCAGAGGACTTCCTATGCTACTGTCCTGCCTTTGCTCGGATCAGGTGTCAGTTATTTGGTCCTGATGAGGTGAGAGCTGATGATGTAGAGAAGCGCTTGCTGGTGGTCCTCCGGAAGACCAAGAAATTCTAGTAAATTGAGGTGGCCGCCTGGAGTACAGTTTCTGTGTCTGAGTGCTCAAGGACAATGTTAAAACCTCCGAGAAAAAAAAATCCTTTGAGAACTGAGACCAGCATTTGGAATTTTCTGAACTTAACGATGTCGAAAAATGATTTGGTCGCGGTAGGTGATTGGGTTCAGTGTCCGATGCAAGCAACTAATTCGCTGCTCAACCTTTTTCAAGCCACGACATTTTCACTCATTGCCTTTGCCGATGATATTGCCGTAGCTGCATCTGGCAAATTCATCTCCACTCTTAGAGACATAATGCAGAATGCCTTCGAGAAGCCGGAAGCGTGGACACAAACATGCGGACTCTGCGTTAACAACCGATATTGTACTCTTCAACATAAGATACAAAATACCTCAATTTGACCCCACACGCTGTCCGTACAACTAACTAAGGTCGACTCTACGTCGTATATCCGTTTTTGAGTTCACTCTTTCACTTCAAAATTGTAGATGACGATCGTGATGTTTTGTCCAGGTGGTGTGTGACTGAATGTGCAACACTCGATATTTGCAACCAATGTAATGGTTCCTCCTCGCTATCTGTTCTTCTTCAATCTTCTCCATCTTGTTTCTTCCCATAACAGTGAAGAAAAACTGAAAAGCCACAATTTGAAACATGCCATTTATTTCTTGGCAAACGCATGTACTACAATCGCTAAATGTTGAAAACAAGTCAATCAGTCAATTCCTGATCATTGGGAGGAAGAATACTGTTTTCCTTTGCTTTCTCTCCTTCAATCGCAACAAAAGCTTCCACTACGGCACTTTAGGAGCGCGTGACGATGTCAATGTAATCTGAGTAGTCCAACAGATGAACTGACTTGAAGAAGGTAGTGCCCTCTGTGTGCTTGTGTGCTTTTTTCGAAGGATTACAATATGTGGTCGGTTTTACACTTTGTGTTGTATCTGTATAGATCTTACATATACCACAATTATGGTAGCATCCAAACATAGCTTTCGAATAGCCGACAACGCTCAGAGTGAGTTCCTGTCTTGAGCTAGCTTCTCCAATGTCACCCTTCACAGTTGGCATAAAACTGAAGATCCAATCCACTTGCAAATGAAATGGGTCTGACGGTGCATGAGGGGAAACCAATGTTTATGCCGTCCACAAGAAATGCGACGAAACGTCGTACAAGTGTGGGACTTCCATCACCTCGGCTATGCGGTGAATAGAGCTAACAACGTCGGCATCGAGTTCAAACGTAGAACAACTCTTGTCAACCGGTGCTTCTTTGGGCGTACGATGGAATTGAAGGGCTGGCGAAAGTGTTGAAGAACTGAATCTATCGACTTCACGACGATGACGCATGATTTACGCATTTTGGCGTGTCTTGCCTCACATTTGGGTTTGAACCAAACATTCGACGATATTTCTTTTCTTTCAAAGTCAACACGAACCTTTGTTTTGTCGTCGCCATCTTATAGTAAGGGGTCGGTATGAATGCGGGACTGGCAAGTGCTAGAGTATGATGCTTCAAGTAAGGTTCTTGGACACAGTTAAATTAGACAAACAGAAGTAGTAGGGGATTCCATGGGCAATTCTGCGGCTGATCCACAAGAATTAATGCAATTGGTGGAAATCAGGTAAATAGAGTCTTTAACTACTCTCTAACTGTAGACTCCGAACTTAAGATATGGGTCTCCAAGTTTGAAACCTTAAAGTTAATACTTGTGGCCCTAGACCTCAGCCCTACGGCTGGCCACTCAAAATTCGCGACGTGACACCTAGATTTTCAGATCTCATCGGAAACTTTACTCTTGAAGGAGTATTTGATAGAATTGGTGCCATACTTCCGTCTTAGAGTCTATGAATAGATTCTGAGATCGTAGTCCTCAGAGAAAATATTTAAAGTACTTCCCTAGCTCATTCCTTAGCCCTTCTCTGCCCACGACAATTTCTTTCCCCCCCTTTTTTGTTTGTTCTTGTGACGCATGAACATTTCCATTTCCCGCCGCCCAGTAAATCTCCGTCACCGTTCTGCTGCTAATGTGATGCGCGCTACTTACAGAAACTAAGCCTTACAGATAATCCATCGCCATTTCCCGAGTACCTCCCCTCCCTTCCCAACGAGCCAAGCTCTCAAGACTTTAAAATGCTTTGTCCGCTTGTCACGCTTCCTCCGAAGTAATCTGTGCAACCAACCACAGTGATCCGTCCTTATCCCACATTAAAAGAAAGAAGCAACAAAAATGGCCCCTAAGCCTCGGTCCCTTCCGGCACTCCTTCCAAAAAGGATAACTCAGCGTTAGGCAGACAACAAACGGCAATGCACATTCCACACGAGGATTTGACATTAAAATCCTTGGCAAGCGGATTTGCCACAATCTCTCATGTTTGCCATTTCCTTATGGCGTCACGTAATTCGGTGTTTCTGTTCCCTTTTTTGTTGCTCCTTGGAATGATGGGACGTCCTCATTAGAATCAACAATTGTGCTGCCAAGCGGAGAGCGCGTTCGGGTTGCTTAAAGTCCACCCGGTGCCAGGACTTGAATTAACGACTGACTTACGGCAGAGTAAACAAGGAGGGGTGGCGGTCTCCTGCACCGGCCTACTCATCGGAGGGCCCACTTAAATGTTTATCCGCATGTGTATCTAGGCAATTAGGACATCACCAAATGATAACACACACACACGCGCGCGCGCTCACAGTTGAGGAGGCGAGTCCTGGATAATTAGGTTTTGAAAAATCGAAGTGGCCACCCTCTGCAAATAATAGGTCGTAGCTTGTTAGGGCAGCAATCAAGGACACACACACACCCACACGCGCGCGCATTCGTCAATTTCATTTTGGGAACGGTTATCAGAAGGAGGCTCATAAAAACGGAGCCGAGCGGCTCATTAACATTCAAATGAAATTAAGGAGAGCCGAGTGCAGGTTTCCTGGCCCTCCCTCGTGGAAGGATGATACACTCAGCCCGGGCCCGGAGATGAGTCCATATCTCCAGCCGACTGAAGGATCCGCCGTCGTTATGAAGCGGCTCCTTGTAAGTGCATGTGTGTACATATGCGAAGGGTTACCGCGCCGGTTGGTTAGACATGTCAAGAGAGAGACACGGGCCAACAGACAGCCAGACAGACTCAGACTGTCGGCTGTCGGAGGGAGTCCCACTTTTCGGGGGATTGAGAGAGAGAGAGAGTCTCATTTGAAAATTTCATTCGTGAGAAATTAGTCCCCGGGGAAATCTCCTTTTGCCACTTGTTCTGGTAATTTCCGAGAGGGTAATTCCGTTAGATTCGCCAAGCGGAAATATATTTTCGCTTTGCCAGCCCCACCGCCCCCACCCGCCCTACATGTGCCACGTGATGCGCTGAGCGAATTATATTTCGATTTGTAGCGTTTTCCCTTTTTGCTGTTTGTTGTTGTTGTTTTGAGGGTGGGCGCGGCCGGGGGTGGATAGATGGAATTTTCTTCCCTTTTTTTTTTTTTTTTTGGAGGGTATTCATAACGGTAAGTGATTTTTTTTTGTTCATCCTATGTTGCGATGGGGATGTGTGATGGGGGGTGGGGGGGTGGGGTCAAGAACCTTAGGGCTATTGGTTGAGTCCCCATTATTTGCACTTAAGTGGATACCATGCGGCTACTCGGAACGGATAAATTGACTAAAGTTACGAGGACGAGTGGAGAACCAGTGTCAAGTGGTTTGAGTGGTAAACATTCGGGAACGGCTTTCTGTTTGCTTCGGCTTTTTTTTCTCCTCTATTTGAGGTTAGGCCGTGTAGGGGCCTAAGTGGACGTTCATGCATTGATGGGGTATTTGCAGATGGCTTAAGTTTAGATTGGATCTTAGAGGGGACACACACAAGGCTGAGAGATTTCTCAGAAGGATGCAGTGAATGGTGGGGTGGGGGCCAGCATGTGAGGAAGTCGATGTCTTGGTGATCATGGGCATTGGAAGAAGTACTCCGTTTCTAAGTCAAGAGGTGCGCAATTTTGAGAAGTCGAAACAAATTGCTTCTGTGGCGTGTTGGCAACTGAATACATGTCTAATTCTGGTCGACCGAAGAGACAGGACAACTTTAAAGGAAAGAGCAATTTCAGCGTCTCCTGTCTTCTGAGACACAAAGCACTTTATAGTTGATCCTGCAAATGTTACGCTGCTTACTTATGAGCCCTGAGAGCCATAAAGCGCCTGAATCTGGGCAGTAGCTGCCCTTCGTCGTTGACGGTGCAATACACGCTGATTTGTTTGCATCCGCGATGACGTTTGTGTTCAGTTAGTTTGGGCTGATGTGGATACTCCTTACGGGGGTCGACCTTAGACCAACACACTCAGTTTTATCGTATTGCTCATATGGTGAAGCTTTGTACAGGGTCATTCATTTTGCAACATTAGCTGTTTTTTCTCGTTTTCCTCTTCACTATCGCCGTCCCTCTGCTACAAGTTCTCTGCTTTGTTGTCGATCTCTCTTGCATCATCATCCTCTGGTGCATCATCACCATCTCCCGTCCTGGCTGGTTGACAGCACATCTTCTAGTTCACGTACTGGTTTACCCGCATGTGCTCAGATGGCCGATTATTTCGACGATAACCTGGTGGTAATGCGTAAGGTCTACGTACTACACAATCTTTATTTTTTCCGTAAGTTTTCTCGACTGATAGTAGTTTCTCGACAGTTCGGTCTGACGAATGCGATTGAAACAGGGATGTCCAATTCGGACCACTCGTAACTTCTTCATTTAAGCCATAGAATATACAGAATTTATGTTCACTTCACTTCCTTGCTATCCAACCATAATCAGAATGAAGAGCTTAAGTACGAAGACTCCACTTAGATTCCAGCTTTCTTTCTATTGAGGATTGAATCAGACTCCTAATGGAGACCGAGCCTGGAAACCCCTTACAGACAACGTTGCTCATGCGAGATATTATCGAACTAGCGGACATAGAAATCGTTTGTCCGGTCCACAAGAAAGGAGACCCTTTTGACTGCGCCAACTATGGAGGGATCAGTCTCCTTAACATAGCGTACAAGATCCTCTCTGCCGTCTTGTGTGAACGCCTGAAACCATTCGTCAATAACCTGATAGGTCCTTATCAGTGCGGTTTCAGGTCAGGGAAGTCCACCATCGACTAAATCTTCACACTACGGCAGATCCTGGACAAAACCCAAGAGATGCAAATCGATACCCACCACATATTCGTCGATTTCAAGGCCGCATATGACAGCGTGCATAGAGACGAGCTATACAACGCCAGATTGTGCAGGATGACGATGGAGAACTCTCGCTGTTCCATCAAGGTCGGTAACGAACTCACCGAGACCTGCAATGTCAAAAAAGGCTTTAAACAAGGCGACACGCTGTCATGTGATTTCTTCAACATCATACTTGAGAAGATCGTGCGAAACTAAAATGTCAACACTAGAGGCACGATCTTCCAAAAGTCCGTTCAACTGCTTGCCTACGCGGACGACATTGACGTGATTGGACGAACACAGCGAGCTGTCAATGAGGCTTTTGCTGGCATTGAAGCGGAAGCTGCTAAAATGGGTTTGGCAGTGAATCAAGGCAAAACCAAGTACATGCTGTCTTCACGAAAGGACGCACAACATCGACGTTTCGGACAGAGCGTCATAATGGGCAGCAGAAGCTTTGAGGTAGTCAAGGACTTCGTCTACCTCGGCTCTGCAGTAAACAGGGTCAATAACACCAGTACGGAGATCAAGCGCAGAATTACTCCTGCCAATCGCTGTTTCTTTGGGCTCAAGAGGCAGTTGAGTAACAGAGCCATCTCTCGAAACACCAAGTTGACTTTATATAACACTCTAATCATCCTTGTCCTTCTCTATGGCGCAGAGACATGGACGCTATTGAAAGCGGATGAAGAAGCTCTTGGTCGTTTTGAGAGAAAAGTTTTGCGTGCGATTTTTGGTCCTGTTTGTATTGATGGAGTCTGGAGGAGGAGATTCAACCACGAACTGTATGGTCTGTACAGCGGCATGCACCTAGTTAAGCGTCTTCGGATCCAACACTTAAGATGGCTAGGTCACGTAGAGCGGATTGACACCACAGCACCGGCCCGAAGAGTCTTCGATTCCGAGCCAACGCAACAGAGAGCGTCTTAGAACGAGATGGCGCACACAAGTGGAGAAGGACCTCAACCAACTTGGTGTGCACAACTGGAGGCAGCTGGCTGGAGAAGCTTGTTGGTTGAGGCCCAGGTCCACCCCGGACTGTAGCGCCAAACAAAGAAGAAGAAGAAGGACATAGAAATCAGCCAACTTGACATAAGTCAGCGACTAGTACTAATTGGAGACGATTGTTGGTAATTTCTCCTCGGTCACCGATGAGGACGAGATTTGAACGAGAACATCTGCTTAATAAAACTTCAGATTCACTAAAAGACAACACACAGCCCAAACCGCAGAGGCGGCGCACCTTAGGACGTTTCAGCTGAACTTCTTCCTCATCTCTACTGCTTCTGCAGAAGAGATTGAAGGGTAGACTCATTCCGTGGCAATGTCGACAGACAACAACTATGAGAGTTCTATGTGCAAGCATGCTTAGCCTGGTCAGACCATGTGAGCGCTTAGAGCGGGTCGTCGAGGAAACGTATCAAAGACCTCTTGTAGTAGCAAGAAATAGGAATGGCAGGTCTGCACCCAGAATGAATGATGACCACGTACCCTCTCTAGTGAGTTTTGCAGCTCCTCAGTTTCAGTTCAGACGTTATAAGCAATCATTTTCCGCCAATTTACAAACCAACTGAACGCCCCTCTCTCATCACTCAAACACCATCTTTTTTATCTTCCGTCCTTCAGTGGTTCCATTTGAAACCCTAAAGAACAGCAGAGACCAGCTGAGCGTACCAAAAACAGTCGCTGCTGCCCTGTCGTGAAAAGACAAGTTTCCGAAGTTCCTCCAGACACCACGAAAAGACGCCAACTGCACCCGAACTCAAAACACTTCAGTATGCATCAAAAACTGTGTTGATTATTTTTAACGAGTTTCCCCCCAAAGACCCGGCGGCAAATATTCGACCTTAAATACAGCTCCTCCCCCACCACCCAGTTGCGCAACTTAAATGCCGTCTAATCTCAAAGCAGAACCCCAGCCACATCCAAAAAGGAAGCGTTCCCCCTTTTCTATGACACGTCCTTAATGGACGTGCCTCCTCACACAATGCGTTTCCGTTTCCCTTCGAGGAGACTGACCCAAATATGTTCGCTCCACCGTGAATGAAAGCGCCAAAAGTTGCCACGGCAACGAGAGAAAGATCGGCAAGCGAAGCCCATTCAATTTGTGTTCACAGCGGCCTTTGATGGGCCAGCCATGCCGCACCTCATAGTTGAGTTCCGCGCTTCACAAGAATACCATCCCCAAATGAACTGTTGGCGGCAGCAGTGCTGCACAGAATTAAAATATTTCGAACAAGTACACGCCGACAACAGGATGTCTTCCTTTCAACTTCGTTTCGTTGGAGTGAGTTTGGCCGTACACAACGTAATAATTCCTCATCCCTGCCTCGACTTTTTTTCTCTTCTTTACCGCTATTGACAGTTCCCTTGGGGGGTGGGTCCAGGGAGGGACAGCAGAGGGGTCGAACGATGGGTAAGGGGAAGAACAAGTGGAGAAAACGAAGAGAAACACCAGGATTAGGCGAATGTTTCGACAACGAACTCTGGCGCCCGACAAGAGCCATCGACACGTGGCTGGCTGTGTGCGCCTTCCGCTTATGCAAATCCGAAATCTTCTCGTACGCGGTTGTTTCTTTTCGTTTTTGGCTTTTTTTTCCTCTCTTTCTCATCGTCGTCCTTTCATCCTGAATCCCCCTCAAGGTGGGCGGGCGGGCGGCTGGAATGACATTAGGTAACGAAATCAAATGAAAATTGTGTCGACTTCAATTGGGGCGGTGTACCCGGTGCCGTGGTGGTTTCGTGGGAGGACATTAATACGCCATTTAAAGGGAGACCATGCATGGGGTATGGTTACGCCGCGGCCACAAAGGACACTGAGTGAACACAGAGCTTACAAGTTATTAAATTGTTTGCATAAGGTGTTGCGTTTTTCTGTGTTCTTTTTTCACGTTTTTTTTTCTCTCTCTCCTCATTCGCGCTCCAGCAACGTCTTCTTCGGTGAACCGCGTCGCGTCGCGTCGCTGAAGCGTGTAGTCCTGATTCCCGGTTCCCGGCTGGGGATAAGATACGAATCGTGTGGCATTGGTAATTGGATAATGAGCACGGCAAGGCTGACTCGCTGTTTTTTTTCCCCGTTTTTTTTTCTGTGTTTGCCCCCCTTTCAGGGTTTTTGTTGGCTGCTGCACAAGCGGAACAAGGATCCAATTTTCCATTCACTCTCAGTCCGTGGCGGCGGTCGGGCACGCTGGGGAATTGTGGGTGGAGGGGAATTTATTAGGTAAATGGAATGATTTACCTTGTGACCCCCAGGCCCTTGGGACGGCTGAGACTGAGGCTGATTGCCTCCGATGGTGATGATGTGATTTGAGTGTGAATTTCAATTTTGCCGATAATAAAACAGATTGGATTGTTACTTGGCAAGAGATATGCATCTCTGGTGGGATGTCGCGGTGTATGTGCGATTCGTGGTGGCCCGTTCATGCTTGACGGTGTTGGCTTTCAACTGATTAGCTGTCGTTTATTTTCTGTCATTTGCAAGTGACCGTGGATGGCTGGAGGATTTGAAGGACGAAGTTTGTCACATTTGATGGATTTTTTTTTTACGACTACAGGACAGGAGTGCGGTGAAGTGGACACTTTGATGGACACTTGGCTGGTTTTATGGTCAAGCGTGTTGTGCCCGGCAGCTTGCAATTACGTCAGCAGTTTCAAATTTAGGCCATCAAGTGGGTTGTGATTGTGTTCTGTGCTGTGATGTCTTCATTCTCTTCTGAGGGGGGAGGGGTACGATGATGCGACTTGTGGCGAATATTGAAGAATGACAGGGATTCGTGAGAATAATGTTAGCCATGTGGCGGTTGAGTGGAACGCCATTAGCACTTATTTCGGTAGCTACGGTAGGCTCTAATTTTTTTTGTGGAGTTTACGAGGAAAATCAACTATTGTCCGATGGTCTTCCTGGAGTTCTGATTAGTGAATTATAGAGAATCAAGGAAAAGCTTGCGTGGAGTGAATTGTGGAACGGGTGAACGCACTAGAAAGGACACGGGCTATGTTCTGTTTCTGGATGGAAATTATAGTTTGAAACGCTTGCTGGTACAAATTAGTGATGGTTTAACTCGAGTTTATAAACCGTGTCCAGCCTAGTTACGTCCAAACCGAGTTGAATCGGGTGAAATTTATGTCAAATTGGGATGCCGAAACTAAGACGAAATGAATGAAAACGGCGGGCCTACAACTCAGAAGGGATAAGTGATGTTTCGTGATGAAGCCATCGATTTTGAAAGCCATCAATTGAGTCGTTGACCCAGTACACAGCGCACCAGCCCCAACAGACTTCTCATTAAGATCCATATCGGTGATGACGACTTCTCCCATTCCAGACCCCAACTCGGATCATGGGAAAGTTCTTCAGGACCAACGATGAAGTACTCGATATCGCCTAGTTTCTTTTGGAAGAATATGGCGATCTGTGGACCGTCGAGTGAGCCAATTGGCTGTGCATCTTCTTCGGAGATGTCCTCCTGAATTGAATTGAATTGAATTGATGTCCTCCTCCGGTAAGCACTCGATAGTGTCGTTGTACAAGAACAACAAGAGCTTACCGCTGCATGCCTTGAGCAACTCTTGACAGCAGTTGTGAGCGCATGTTTTTGAGAAAGTAAGCACCGACGGGTTTACACAGCTTAAGGAACTTCTGGACATCTTCGTTGTTCCGGGGCCGGGCACAGTCTCTCTGGCTGTTCAATCAATTTGAGAAGTGCTCAAAGTGTACAAATGCGAACGAACTTTGCAAGGTCTAAGATTACGAACTTCTTTTCTGCCTCTGCCAATGGCTTGAAGTTCACAGTCTTCGGTATCTTCAGCTGGGTCACAGTGCCATCACGAATGTATCCTTTGTTCGCGGTTATGTCTCCAATTCTTGAGGTGAACGGTCCCAGGACGTGGTATTTGTATTAGTCTGTATTGTCTATGGGCTAACTCGGTTGAAGAAAGTTTTGGTTTGGCACATCACTGATCCAAATCGTAGATAATCTACTGGCACACTGGATGCTTCATCACTAGACAACTTTGGCCTATCCTCCATCCAAAGCGCTCACTCAGCGTGATCAGAAAGAGTAGGCCGAATCTTAGTACTCACATCGGCGGTATACCCTGACACTGTGCCATTGGGACTCACGCCGGTTCTGACGGTCTTCCCTAGCTTTTGTTTAAGTTGTTGGTTTGCAAACACAGAAATGTTGAATTTGATTCGAAAACAGCCAGACACATCCAAACCCTTCTGCCATCTAGGCCTTTACCGACCGCATCATGCAGTGTAGCGACATCATTAGCGATGACTAACAGTAATGCAGGATGAAACATGAAAACCGAGACACTCTTTTAAACCACTGTTCAGCAACGGAGCAACCTTAAGTTCGAACCTCAGTGGACTGTAGTACTTTTCAAAACAACCACAGGAAGGACCGATATAGACTGATGGATAATTGGGTAAAAATACAAGTCAAGGCGCAGTGATGAAATGATGGCTGCTTTGAAAGCAACGAATTGGTGTTTATTTTCTCACCACAGTCTGATTTGGGCGATGTGGCGATGTAACTATGACTGCCCTGGGAAGTAGTCTGTCAAAGCATTCTTTGAAATGACACCCAAATTTATCAGCAGTTTCTATTTTTCATATGTCGATCTGAGTTGATGGATCTGAGAAGTGAGAAGATCTGAGAAGTGTCAACAGAAGGCACTCTCTTACGCAAAACTTTCAGAGAGACTGCACAAGAACGGCAATATACATACCTTGCCTTTGTACTCTTTCTGTTGAAAGATGACGCTAGCACCAACGAAGCACTGTGTTTCAGGCAAAAGTGAGTCGATTCCCAGAAAGGACAAGCCATCTTCAATTCCTGACAAAAAACGCCAACTCTCATTTCAAGACATTCCCCTGGACACTGCGAGACCGCAGCAGCAATGCTTATCAAGCTTTGTCGTCCGTAGTTGACTCACCAGAGGGAACTGGCAATAGTGGAGTGCAGCCGAAGCTGCCATCCATTGATGAGCAAACATCGTATACCTGGAAGAAACCTCCAGAGACGTCCTCATGAATCCAGCACGGCAGCACAGACTGACTTCAATCAAACTCAAGATATTATGATCAACTGAAAAGACCCACCCACTTCCCGTCAGTGAAACCGATTTAAACTCCCTTCCAACATCAGTACCGACATCCAACGCAGACCAACTCTTGCCAATCGCTGTTCCTTCCGGTTCAGCGGGGGAATTGAGTGATGAGCGAGCTGTTTCCTTCTCGATTGGGCACGTGTCTACATGCAAAACGAAACTACACATCATTTCGTTAAAAAACAAAAAAACAGAACCCATCTCCTCCTCAAGGGCCGTGTAAATACCTGTCAAATTAAGAGGCACTCCCTTCCACGTTGCCTCAATAAAACTCGACACTTTACTCACACGTCAGCCGGCTGATAAATGACAGGTCCCAAAGTTAATCCTTTTATCGCCCCCAACAATCCCACAGAGCACCGAGGACAGTCCCCCCCCCCCCTCCCCCTGCAGTTAAGGGGTTATTGAAAAATGGGTCAAAACGATAAATAATTACACCCTTCGGCCCACTGGAGCCGAGCAGGTCTTCGCCCACTTGTCCACTCGTCCACAGCGTGACTGACCCATTTCGAGTGGATAATCGCCCAAAGGTGGCGGAAGCACCAACGCAGCATCATTAAAAACCAGCACGCTATGCATCATTTTTATTGCAGACCCCGTGCCGTGCCCAGTCCCCCGACGCACACCGTTCCCGGGGAGAAGGAGGACGACACCGCGTCGTGGCAGATATACCGGCGAGGTCGTCCCCCCAATCAGTCGTGGAGAGTGCTTCTTCCGAAAATAAATGGAAACCGTGCGCTGAACTTGTCCAATCTTCGGGATGCACCCCCTGGTCGGTCGGTTTATCGATTTGTTGGCCTTTCGTGGGTGAAGGACACAGCACACCGGAGTGCAGCCGGGCAGTATCTCTGACCGCATTCGGTCGGGCGCATCCCAGAGTGATGCTGCCGCACCTCCCATCTCTAATCAATCGATTTGCGGTGCCACTGGATTGCAGTGTTGGCAGGTTTTACTTACACCTCCGGCTCCCCGGGGTGCTGCAGGCGACACCACGAACAAGAAGGGCCATGTTGTTCTAACACCAGCGAACCATGTAAGCGATTCGACGAGGGGGGTGGTGATCCATGTACTCTTCCGTGTCACAACCCTCCAGCCGAGTGCACCCGGAGCTAAAAGGATTATGTGCCAGGCCAGCGGAAAAAAAAGGAAGGATATACGGCGAATGACGCGCTTCATACCCCCCCCCCCCCCCCCTCTGTGAACAGCAGCCGGACGAAGGACAGGACCCCGGGTCGGTCTCAGTGGTGCCTTGCTGCAGCGGCGACTGCAAGTGGACGGCACTCGGGTGAATTACATCTAAATTGGCTTATTGAAATCCAGAGATACGTGATATTAGTTTCGCATCCGGAAGGGCGAGCGCGCGGGCGTCATCGGGGTCATTGTGTCCCTTCGCTCATTGTCCGGCCATGATTGGAATACGAAATGGATTCTCGTTTGGGTGCGCCTTTATTTTTTTTTCTTTTTTGATGCCGCAAGTTTATCGCATTCATTGCGATCCTCACGACTCGGAATTACTTCCCATGTTGTGACAGATTGAATCTAATTCATGATTCATGGGGGAGCCGGCCCACCCCGCCCGACCACCGCCTAATCCGGCATTCAGGGCGAGGCAGGCGCGACAGAGGTTCCTTTGTGGTGGAATCCTCCCGATGGGACGTTTGACTTGGAAATCCTTTTTGTGCCTTTGGAAAAGGATTAAAATGTCACCGATAACATCTGATCGTCAATAACAATATTTTGCGGGCGCTGTTATCCCCGCACCCGTCCACGTCAGGGGCTGAACGACTTAGCCATGAGATGAGGGTTTGAATGGTAATGCGGCTAAGGGAGGCATTTGACATAATTGAGTGGAAAACAGCCTCCGGGGGATGGTTGGGGAGGGGGGACGATTAATAATTCCCGGAGAATGATAAAGTGACGGGAGGCATGTCTTGGAGCGACATGCCGCCTTGTTCTTGGCAAGGGTTCGCCGAGGATGAGATGCGATTTTGTGCTATTTCGGATCATATCTTGAAGGGCTTTGGCTTGCTTGAGGCGAACGTGGGGTGCTTTCCCGCGAAGATTGCTGTTGACTTTTGAAACTTCAAGGCACTGCCGCGTAAGCCTTTGAAGACGACCGCATGGCATGGGCGGGGTAACGAGATTTATGCTCACTTCAGTTGCCACGCCTTGAGTTTGACGTACGACGTGAGATTATCGATAGATTCCGTGTGCTTCAACGCGGTGGTTTTGTTGCTTTGGTTGGGAAATCTTGATTCTATTTCTGTAGTTGGACAATGAACCACATTCCAGATTCTGATCAGCGAGGGTGTGAACAGTGGAGTCACTGCAGGTTAAGTGCGGCTAATCGGGGGGAACTTTTGTGTATTTTTGTAAGGAAAGCGACGGCTGCTGACCACTTAACGTCGTCCATCCACAACTTTTCTTTCAGTTTTCCATCGAAATACATGACATCTGGAGTGTACGAGGTGTCAGCGCTGCTCGCAGACTTAGGAATCGACATGTACTTGTATTCGAAGGTGCGGTTCGATGCATCGAATACGAAACGTGAGCCAAAGCAGACACGGTCTTTGAAGGCATTGCAGGCTCTTGCCTTAGAACAGACATGCTGACCTTGTTCTTGGAGCTCTACTTGAAATCAGCTTGTCTTGTGCCACTGTAGACCCAAGGCGAATCTAGAAAATTGTATCTTTTACTGGCTTCTCCATTATCAAACGTCCCTAGGCGCAAAAGGTCACTTGCCACAGCTCAGGCTTCTTCCACTTTCCCTGGCTCCACACTCCGAGGTGGACCCGGAACTCAAAGAACAAGCTTCTTCAGCTGGCACGATATTTTGCCACATGAGTCAGCTCCTGTTTCGCAAACCAAGCAGATTGAGGTCCGTCTCAACTTGTGTGCACCACATCGCCTCTTGGTTTCGTTTTGAAGAGTTCGTGAATAGCTCTCTCTTAGTTCGTTACAGCGTTGCCTGGTATGGTTAGAGTTTCACTGAATGAGTCTAACTTTTCACTGAACACCTTGATGGTATAGCAGCCCATTGTGTCCAAGTCGTCCCATTGTAGCCGCTTCCGTCGTAATGCGTATGAGCATTGCAATGCAATCCGCATATGCTTGCAGCTGAACGGAGCTCTAAAAAATCTTGCTTCTAGTCATGGACAGTGATTGCACAAGATTTCTGAAGAAAGATGTTGAATGAGTCACACGACGCGCGTCGACTTGTCTAAAAGGCTGACTTTGAAGGTATCTGCGAATGCCTTATAGCCCTTGATGAAGTGACGTTAAATATCCATCGCTAGCCCACAGAACCAGACGAGCTTGTTTTGCTCGATTCTATGCACGCTCCCATATTCGACCTTGAAATCGACGAAGATGTAGACTTCTTTGAATACTTCTTTGTACATTTATTTGTACACTGCCATTGAGACTGAAGAAAAGTACGTATACGCCACAGTAGATCAACATCTCTCCAGATGGCTAGCATCCTTCTTCTGTCTTGTGTGGCGCTACACTCCATATTGTACCTGGATCTCAACCAACAAGCCCTTCTAGCGAATCCGAAGCTTGTTAACTAGCTGCCTTCAGTTGCTCTCAGCAAGTTTGTTGATGTCCTTATTAACTTTTGTGCGCCACGCTAAACGAGGACGTCTTCTCTTGCGTTGCTCCACAGGCTCAAAGCTGGCTCAAAAGACCCTATGGGCCGGAGCCGAGTTGTCCATGTGTTCATCCATCCACGATTCTTCTTCTCCAGGTTGCATCAACGCAGACAGGACCAAAGACCACTCAAGATCTCTACTCCCATCTTCTTCCCTACCAACAATCCTCTCTGACTAATAGTTTCCACTTTCGCACACCAAGTTGCCACAAATCTTGGTTCGAACGCTATGCTTCGATGATTTGGTCGTGTTGCACGAATGTCCTCATCATCACGACTGCCTTGAATCCCATTCCACCACGTAGGCGACCGCTTGCCAGACCCAGGACGAGGTGGTTGGACCAAGTCCAAAAACTACGCTTGGGCATAACTCGTGATGAGTTAGAGTCGATGCCAGAGGATCGAGTGGCATGGAAATCTCTCGTGTGTGCATTATCCCCGCCAACACTGTAGTGGATCATGCGGTTGATGTAGATCAGATAATTATGATGATGATGGACTGGGAGCACTGCACGAACCGAGCAAATGATGTCCGTCTCCTCGTTCATCCAGCTTCTTGTATCGGAGACACAACAGCTACGCCTGCAACAAAGTCTGGTGTATTTATAGTATGAGGTGGGCGGGCGCCAATTACGCGGTGGGTAAAGCCAATGAGTCACCGCAACACCCAGTGTACCCAATGGCATCTAAACAAGACTCTACACGCATCTTAGCAGACTTAGCCAACGTCGAAGGTTGAGTGGGGCTAAATCAGCTTGGCATGTAGTGCCTTCCAACCATAGGCCGACAAAAGAGTCTCCCCAGTAATTCTTGGTTGTTCACCAGTTGGTGGTTTCAATGACTGATTGGTCAGCCACGTACCTTCTCAGTCACATCATTAGACCCAACCGTCAAGACTTTTGCCGACGATGTCCTCAAGAACGTCGTTAAATTTAAGTCTTGTCAGCAAAAAACGAGTGCCGTCGGAAATGAATCGAAATGAATTTTCATGAACTCACCAACTCACCGTGCAATAAATGATTTCCACTAATGACGCCCACAAACCTCCCCTACCCCCCATCACTTGACCACCAGCAACTCGTCATTAAGGCGCACAGCCCCAATGACACGAACCAGCGATATCCTTGGCACACCTTGACTGCGCTCCTAAATGATTCCCATTCACTTCACAAAATATCACCCGTCATACAATTACAACTTAAATTAAGCGTCGCCATTGCCAAGCGCATTCCACCGGCATTAAGTACGCAGCATTCATCACTTCAACCGTCGTCCTTTCAAATTTTTCCATAATTTCTCCTCACAGTCGTCCGTCAGTCAGTCGGTCGTAAAAAGTTGGCGAAAAAATAGCGAAAAACCGGTGGAAAATGCCGCAGAAAAGGGCAGGCGGGGGGGAATAATATGAACCACAAAACATTTTTATTATTATTGAACCACCCCACCGGCAGGATCTCTCGTGGTTATCCTCTTTCATCAAAAGTCCTGATGAGTCTCCTCAATCTTTTCACCTAAAACCGTTCGCGCTGCTTGCTGCTGCTGCTGTCGTAACCTTTTCAGCCAAAAAGTGGAAAAGGAGGAAAAAAAACAAGCTCTCAATAAAAAAAAGGATATACTTGTGAGTTGTGTGTACAATGAGGAGGTGACGCCTCCGCCGCCTCCACGGGCAGCGAGGACAAAGCGCCATTCAAGAGAATTTAACTAAGTGTCGAATCATTATTTTTAATGAGACTCTTCATCCAGTTACGGGCGGGTGTCCCGCTCCCGCTCACTGCGAGGTCCTTAAAAAACACACCGAGGCTCCTTTATTTGGTGTGTTATGCAATTTCACGGTGCGCCGCGGTACATCATCATCGTCCTCGAGGAGAAGACCGCACAGAACACGAATAGGCGTCGCAGATGAATGACATTTAAGTGACACGTGTGGACAGGGTTGCCAGGGCGACCGAACGGCGATGTGGCAAGACGTTCCCCCTCGACCTCATCGCATGTCCTGCGGACACACAAAGGCCAAGTAATTACGTCAAGTCAAAAGAAATAGTGTGAAATTTAACCCATTGCCCTGATCCTTGATCATTTCCCCGCGTCCTTCCCGTCTCCGGCAGGTGTTCGTTCGCCTGGTCGCCATCCACCGGCCATCGTATGGGGTGTCCTGTAATTTGTTCTCCTTTGTGCTGCCGCTTGGTAATGTAATAGCCCACAATTATGGTGCGCCAGAGAGGGGGGCCGGAGGACAGGCTTGGCAATGTGTCAACTGTTTGTCTTTGTCGTCCCGTAGGGCTTTTCAGCGGGCCCAGCACAAGAGTTGGCTGTTTGCCGAAACAGAAAACGGCGGGCCGCCCGTGGGTGGAATGTCCCCCTGGGGGATATTTTCGAAGTCGTTTCGACGTCGCGGCGGGGCGGTGACGAATTTATCGACTCGCACGAGGAGGAGGACACGAGTGAGATGTGACGGCGGCTTGAATTGTGTTCGGTTTCTTCGGGAGGAGGGCACTTTTCAGGGACTTTCGGAATTCGAGGAATTTCTTTTTTTCCAGTTCGAAGGTGGGTTACTTTTGTATTTCCTGGATCATCAGGCTTTGAAGTGTACAACCTTCACGCAATACGGTCACGGCCATTCACAGGAGCAAACAAAGGTAGGACTTCACGAACATCGCCTGTCACCGAAACCTAAACAAAGCAACCGGCAACGGTGCCCTCGATAAATCTGCCAATCATCGGTCATTTGGCATTTCGCATTTGTCAACCCGACGAGCAGCAGTTCCATTAAACCTTCAATCGGCCGCTAATGAGCTATCAGGCCTGTCAACGATCGCTGACGGATGACAGCGTGCACAATGGACTCTCGAAGCGCGGCCGCCTTCACAAGAACTATCATTTGACAAATTGACTGACGGATTGAGCTCACTGCTGGTCCCTAATTATGCGCGCTCCTTGACACATGACCCGTCCACGTTCGCGCATAATTTCCCCGAAGCGACACGTGATACAGTCGAAGGAGCAGCCGAGATTCGATGTTTGGAATCATTAGCGCTCCACTCGCCCGCCCCCCTTGTCGGGTCGTTGTGTCGGTCGATGCCCGCCGCCTCCGGTTCGCATTCAGTGCGCGCTTGGCTGATGATTTAATTAAGAATTAACGAGTGCCTATTATGAAATTGAATTAACTTCAATTTGGATGGCAATTAATTGCTGTTCACTCGAAGGATAAGTGGGAATTGTGCGCTGCTATATTCGCATTATCGAGGGGAATCCAATTGCGCTCTGGTTGCCATTCAAGAGCACGTCCCTCCTCCTCCGTCACGGAGGGAGGGGATTATTTTTCATTCGCCTGTATTCTCGAAGCAAGAAAAAAAATTGCAGGAAAATTGAATTCTTCAATCGAAAGACATTGATTTGTCTGCGTTCAATGGGACGTAATTAATTTCGACGGATGATTGTTGTTTGGGAGATTAATCTTGTGGATGGAACGCTGGAAGAATACAAGGCCCTCGAAACTGGCTGCTCTTGTTGGCTGGGATCGAATGTAATTTTTCACGTTTTTTCTTCCATTTTTTTTTTGTTTCTGTTCACCAGGGTCTTTTGGGTCGTCATTGTATTGTGTTGTCTTTTGTTGTCAGGTGGGGTGCGACAGGGGGGTCCTCTTTGGAACAATTCAATCATTTGGGACTTGTCGCCGAATACAACGGTGCGCCCGTGATATTTCTGAGAAAAATCGAGCACTTAGGGTCATCAATTTATTGAGTGAATGGCTTTGCTGTGATTGTCGGGGGTTTTTTTGCGATTTTTTTCTTTGTCGCTGTTTGGGGTTTTTTAGAGTTGAGTCTGGTCTAATTGGAAACAATTCTTGATGCTGATGCTGGAGCAGTGTAACGTTAAGCAATGCAAAACGTCACACATCACTGGAAATGCACGGTCATTCGATTTCAATCATGCACAGCCATGCAAATTGTCAAACGGGCGACAGACGGCTTGTCATTTTACCAAATTTCGATGACGCTGAAGCATAATTGAGGTTCTATACCGTTAATGTGCCGAATTATCTCATTCTTTAGCTCTTGAATTGTTGCTGGCTTACGTACACCTTTTCTTTCAAATAACCCCAAAGAAAAAAAATCCAACGGTGTCAAATCACATGATCTTGGCGGCCAATTGACATCGCCACCACGTGAGATAACACGGCCATTGAATTTTTAGCGCAAAAGAGCCATTGTTTCGTTCGCTGTGTGGCAAGTGGCACCGTCCTGTTGAAACCACATATCTTCCAATTCGGGCCATAAAAAGTTCGTTAACATTTCACGATAGCGAACACCATTCACAGTAACTGCCTGACCGGCCTCATTTTGGAAAAAATACGGCCCGATGATGCCGCCAGCCCATAAACAGCACCAAAGCGTCACTCTTTGTGGATGCATTGGTTTTTCGACAATCACTCTTGGATTCGCCCAAATGCGGCAATTCTGCTTATTCACGAATCCACTGTGCCTCATCACTGAAGATGATTTGCTTCCAAAATTGATCATCCACTGTTGCCATTTCTAGCCACCATTCTGACCATTGACGACGCTTGAAATGGTCAAGAGGCTATAGTTCTTGAGTCAATTGCACCTTGTAAGCGTGAAAATGCAGGTCTTTATGCATAATGTTCATCAACGACAAGCGTGAGAGTGCAGTGTGCAATTGTTGGGCACGACGACGAGTTGAGGTGGATTCAGCCACACTATCGCGAACAGCAGCAATATTTTCTGCAGTACGAGCTGTAGGAGCATGCACTGGTGTTTTCACATCTCCTACAGACCCGGTTTGCTCAAATTTTTGCACGATTTTTCCGATTGTACGCACATTTGGACGATTAAATTGACCGAAAAAATCACGAAGTGCACGATATGCATTTTGATTTGAACGCCCATTTTCACAATAAGCCTGAATAACTTTAACGCGTCGCTCGATTGTGTATCTTTCCACGGTTCAAATTGAGTCAGTCTGAAATTGAGAAATGTCAAATGAAATGCAGAAAAAAACTTGACGTTTAGGTGTCGTTCACATTCAACATCGGCCCTTAAAATTTAACTACCCTTTATATACATACTTCTGACATCTGAACTTACTATTTGTAAATTTGTAGGAAAGTTCGAGGAGACTGGCTCGTTTTAGATGTACGGCTTAGCAATCCCCAATTCATGCACTAGCTCTACAGAAAATATGACTACTGGGTGTGAGTTGTATAGTCAAAGAGAACCATATGGAGTCCCTCAAGAGTCAAAACTGGGTCCATTGCTTTTCATACTCTAAACTAACGAGTTTCTTCGAGTATGCACACTAATGGAGGAAGAGTTCGATTTGTCAGTGAAACAGTGCCATGACCACCGATTGACGATCAAAGCATCAAAAAACAAAGGTGATGCATAATAGAAGACGGCTATTCAAAGCTACTCATCAGCAAGACTACGAGTCAATACTGGATGACTGCTTGGTGAGGTTTTTTGGTTGGTTTGCATCATCGTTCAGAGCTCGACAACATCGATATATCCCAGCTGAGATATCCGAGATGATGAGACTGAAGAGAAATATCAATTCCAGTAAACCATTCACAGCATCATGCCACAAAGTTGGTGCTAGAGCGGATATACTTCGTCCAAGTGGAGTCGAAGATGCTGAATAATGGCAAGGGACAATGTATTGAAAAGTCATGCCAAGGTTGAGAAACTGCAAAGCTCTTGATTGAGACAAATGAAATTAAGTAAGTGTTCCCGACAAGGAGGGCTGAGTATTCTGGAAGTACAACAACAACGAATGATCTATTACCCCCATCAACCAAACAGAAGAATGCCTGATGAAGCTATGCTCTAAGTAAATGGATACACGGTGACCAGAATAACGACGTGAGACATAGAATTGATGCTTGCTTTTTTGAAGCTTCATTCATGCCATATTCTATGAAATAGCCTCAGCTTCAATAGCAGCTCTTCAAGCGGTCCGTCAAATTTTTGATGACTGGGTCTAATAAGTGGAACGCGTTGAGCTCGTCCAAGTGGTTGCCTTATTAGCGTAGACCAGATTTGAGCTAAGGTGCGATTTCAAGTCACAAGTTGGATTGCGGTTCTCTCTAATCACAGTGATTTTAAACTGCGATTTTAAGTTGAGAAGCCCAAAAACTCAAACCAAATATCGCTCTTTTAAGCCAATCAATTCTGAATTGTATGAATACACAGTCATAGTGTAATCGTAATAAATCCACTACTCAGACTACTCATTTTTCGTTGTTTGCGTACTACGTGCTTCTGATTTACAGACCCACCTCAATCACATGTCTGAAGTTCATGCTTTTATCACTATTATCGTATACAGAAGGTGACCGGGGTTGCCTCTGAATAGATGGATAAAAGAGTAATGCCACATTTAAGAAAGTATCAAGAGCAAGAAATAATACCATTTCGCATCTACCACACTTCATGGCGTTAACCATGACATTGTTTCTGTGAATCAATTTGCGAATGGGGTTGTAGAAAAGAACAACTAAGGCGGATGTATGATCTCAAACCGTGAATTTTTAAGAAATAGCAACTCAATCGCAATCGCAGTTGAAATTCCAGTCGATGCGAACCGCGATTGAGATATTTCAATCACTGTGAAAAAATCGCAGCTAGTGATCTTTTGTCCAACTCTACTATCCATCAACCAGTCATGGATCAGCTCTACAGAAAATATGACAGCTGTTTTATAGTCAAAGAACAATATGGAGTCCCTCAAGTATGAAGACTGGGTCCAATCCTTTTCGTACTCTACACGATATTGGTGCGTGACCATGACCATGGATCAAACCTCAAAACAAATATGATGCATAATAGAAGTCTGCTGTCTATAGTCGTCCAGCTTCACTTCTTGAGTCAGCAAAAGGCTTTATGGATGTAGGCCCAAAGCCAACCGCAAGAAAGGCTGGGTTGACTGTCTGGTGATGTCCTAATCAGCTAAATGGAGCCGAATTCACATCTTCTTCAGCAGCTATCTATTCTATTCTTCATTTTGCTCCAATCTCTATCTGGTTGGTGGTTTCAGAGCCAAAAGAGTGTACTCACGCTCAATACTTCCCATGGTGCGACTAAATTCCTGCAGACTGAAGTCATTATGACGACCGATCCACGATATTTAAAATGGAACCTTCATTTCCATAATTTGTACTGATTTCCGCATTTTTGGCAACCGTCGACAGATGTATGATGCAATCGCAAATATTACTGAATATTTTTGGCAGCTGCATGTCCTAGGTACCTAATTGGAGAAAGCTATCATTGGTCGCACTTTAGTAGATATGCCTTACAATAAGGAGCCATCCAGTTCGGGGTCCGGATTTGACGTCTCTTGTGTTTCAATCAAATAGGTCAAACTGGAAAATCATCCGAGATTGTAAGTTTTTCTTTATCAGATTGATTTGAAGAATCCCTATCAATTTGGGCAGAAACCGACCGTCCAGAGCTTTGAATGTACCGACTTAACTCTTACAGGAGTGGTTGCCGTGGAGTAGTGCGTTATGGGCGTTGACTCTTACGCATTTGAGCCTATGGTTCGATACACTTACTACTTACTTCTCAAGACGGCGTGCCATTGAAGATCTGCACCTGAGCAATAGCCTTCTCGCAGACAGTTCTAGACCCGCTGCTTTCAGTCATCAAGATCAAGCTGTCTTGCGTCCGCGAAGTTCACCGGAAGTTCGGTCTTTCTCTCCTTCTCGAACCATGAGCTCAGATTCGAAGACCCTCTTAGTTGGAGCTTTGGTGTTCATGCGTTCGGACAGCATCCAGATCTTGGCAGAGTTCGGGATTGTGTCTTCTCCTCCATTCGCTTTCGCATTCGCAGACGGGACTATATATCCGACTTGAAATTTTTCTCTCGAAGCCACTCTCGAATCAGCTCTGCTGTTTTGCTTAGCGTCTGACTATCGGCTCCTTATAGCAGGACTGCCAAAATAAGATTTTTGTAAAGCATGAACCTTCGAGTCAGGAACTTTAGTCCCAATTGTTTCGGCAAACCGAAGTAACATCGGTGGCCAAGGGCGATTGTACTTTGGATTTTCACTAGGTGTCTCCACTCGTGGTGTTCATGGTTCAATTCCCCTCACGACAGGACCTCTACCCAGTCACTGACAATGCTCTGTCATCTTTCTAGGAAATTCTTCTTCGGAGGCGGCATAAAACTGTAGGTCCCCTCCACTCTTCAGAGAACAATATCACGCGCACCACGAGTGATTGTTGTAGAAGCTAAGCCCACGTCCAGTTTATGATTATTACCTCTGAAAACAATATTCGCAGAAAGCTCGTGCTAATTGAAGATCTCCCTCTTCCTCCTGATTCCCATTTCTGCGTAACACACCCTGCTCCCAACGCCCATTGCCCTGCCTATTTGTAGTCAAATGCTCGCAAAAGAATTGCGATCCACAAATATTTCCACCCACGTGGACCCGCTCTAATTGATTGATTTACAAGTGACCCGAGGAACTCCGTCTAAAACCAGAAAATAGATTCACCTACAATTCACCCGGCACCCGCTCAACCCACCCTCGTCCCCACTTATTCATAACAACGAAAGGTCGATGAATAAACGAGAAAAGACTAGGTCGCACATTATCCTTTGAACTGCGGCAGTCGAAAGGTAAATTAAACCCCAACCAGCCATCGCCAGAGCGATACGAAAAGATGACTACATCCTCCGAGCCCATTTAAGTGTGTGACCTCTTCCTCATCCGCCTCAGCCGAGGCAAGGTTAATCTCAAAGACGCACACCCGAGTCCGCCTCTCCCCCTCCAGCACGATTACGTGTCCCGAAACCCATTTAGCCATCAATCTCGGTTGCTAAGCGATTGTTTACCTTTTATCCGCACCAAATCATCCGGCAGGGTACACAAAACAAATTGTGCATAACATAATCTCCCTGCCCCTCCCTCCTCCCCCTCAACGGCGCATTCGATTCGGCCACCTTGACTACGGAAGGGGGGGGGGGCTGGTGCACCCATTCCCGTTCAGTCATCAATCAAAATCAGGATACCGCCAGCGTACCCGCCCAGCGACTGAATCACACCACCAGCAGTCGTCGTCGTTGTCTTCGTCGACAAGGATCATAATAGGCACCCACACCGCCGCATGATGGAGGATGCCGATGACATAACGGCAAAATATTCACTTGCCTGATGATCCTTGAAACATGTAAAAGCGCCCCCGAAGAGCATACGCACCCGGCACACGCACACCCAGTCTCAGGGCTGAACACAAGAACCACTTTCATAATCTTCGCACAGGATACGGCTCGCTTCCTTTCGATGCGTGAGGGGGGGGGGAAAGGAAATGATGATGATAGAGAAAAATGTTCCGTCCAAGGACGCGCGAATTTGTGCTTATAGAGTTATTCCAGGACATATCCTGGCGACGCAACGAATGGATATCGGTATCGCAAGATGCCTTCCACGCTTCCAGATAACCTCTCAATTCGAGGGTGAATGGGAGCTTTCAACTTTCGCCCGAGGCGCCTCCATCGCCGCGTTCTGTTTTGATCGAGTTAACAGCGACAGGCGCCAATCATCTCATCCCTCGACCGCTTGATCTGAAGGGGCGATGTGTTTTCGATTGATTTTCCCCCGTTGACACGTCGCCGTCGTCGCTTCCCTGTCACGAGGATGATCTGTGCTCCGGTGTCCTTGTGTCACATGACTGATGTGCGTTCGTTCGTCTCTTCGCGTTGTTTGGGGGCGCGGATTGATAAGGCGTCTGCGGGAGCATTCGGGCGGAACTTGCTTGAATTTTTCGTGAAAATTCATCGCCTCTTCGTGGCAGAGGTGCAGACACAATTCCCATTCAAGGACGACCCCTTGACGGATGTAAGCCTACGCATCAAGCACCCGCCGTCGTCGGTAGTTGCTCACGCGGGGGAATCATAAATCTAGGCCCTGCGGCTATGGCGCGGCGGAGGCTGCAGACCGCATCCTCGGTCAGGCATTGTGGGGAAATAAATCAAAATGTCCGCTTAATTGGAATGGCATCCCTCCATCCGGTGGTGGCCGAGGCACGTGTGATCCGTCTTCAAAGGACAGCGCTTGCTCCCCACGTTAATTACTTGAGTTTTTGATGAACGCTGTCTGCTTGAGCATCCCGTGCGTCGGGCTCATTGACTTGAGGGTGGTGGCTGTTTGCGGAGGGCTTCTTCTTTGAGGAATTAATCGTGCGGCGATGGGTATCTTTCAATGATTTACGTAACGGTGATTCAAAGTGACACTTAATTATGCTGTCAAGCTTGATTATAGGCTTTTGGTTGTTCAGACTGTGGTTGAACGGCTGCTGATGGTATCTGGGCTGACGGCACAGCATGGTTATAGGGAATTAATGATGCGTATATGCGCCTCGTGCATGTTTTGCTGGCATGTGGCTTAGGGAGTAAGTTGTTGACAAGGGGATGAATGGGTGAGTGGGTGCTTTGCTAGTGGGCAATCATTTCGAAACATTTCGAAACTATGCATTTTCTTGAGCGATTATCCTCCGAGTGAATTCAGGAACAATGTATTTGACATTTCGAAACATTTCTAAACATTTCTGAACATTTCGGAACAATTCGGAACTATGCATTTTCTTTAGCGATTACAGTCCGAGTGAATTCAGGAAGAATCTGTTTGGCAAGACAGATGTTTGTAGGAAATTCTGAACAATTCGGAACATTTCGGTTTTTCTTAAATGCCGGCTGTGAGTCTGGGAAGTCACTAAAAGGTTCTGAAACCCAATTGGAAAAGTATAAACAGTGGCGCCCGTAGCCGAAGCGAACACAGTTCAGTAAAAGCGTATAAAAGACCGTCTATAGGCGTCTACAACCATCATCGATTGGTGTGATCAAAGGTTTGACGCTTTAGAAGATGTCTTAAAGTAGCGACAGGCATAGATGGCAGGTCTCCGCCCGGTGAAACAGCACCCTTTTCAGCGAGTTCGTTGCAATTTTCTGGAAAGTCAGCGTCCCGGCATTCACGACGATGGGTTAGGACACTTCCACTCGGGGGCCAAAGGACCCATTGTGAATCCTTTCCTTTGTGGAGTACACAATTCTTTCTAACCCGTCGGGACTCGTGGTGGTTGCAACTACACCGTGCTGCATCCGCAGTCTCTGTGAAGAATCTATGACCCAGCGAAGCTAGGCGCCAATTCTGGAGAGCTGGTCAGTGGCACAGCAGATGTTGGATCGTCTCGGTCTCTTCCTCGTCGCCTCCAGTTTCGGCATAGATCGTTGGATTCCGCGTTCCATTTCCGGAGCATTGTTTCGATCGGACAGTGTCCTGTGATCACACCGATGAGCGTACGGATCGAGTTTCGGTCCAACGCCAAAAGCTTCTTTGTTTTTCCGTCATTAAGCTCTGGCCACGTTGATATCGTCGTGTGACAGTCGTTCCTTGCAAGCCAAGACGAGTTGACTGATCGGTGGTTGGTAGCGGACCATCGCCGCTTCGCTTATGTCCATTTCAGCTATTGAGCTTCGTTTGCTGCTATTGAGCTGTGGCCCGGGACCCAGCAGAGTTTGACCTTGTGGTGACTGATGGACCTCTTTGATTCGCATGCATAGCCTTGGATTTCATGACAGCCTTTGATTACGGCGTGCAGGATTCTATTGACTTCAGTGCAGCATGGCTGTCTACAAAGATAGTGATATTCGATGGTGGAATATCGGTTTCTTGTAAGAGTTTGGCTGCTTTCTCTATTGCCAGGATCTCTACCTGAAAGACGCTACACTTATCAGGGAGTCTAAAAGATTCCTGTTTGTGCAGAGTGTCCGAGTTGAATGGGCCCCAGTGTCCATTTTCGATCTGTCGGTGAAGAGGAAAATCTCGTAGTCGTTGATAACGGCGTTCGGCCACTCGTCTCTGTCGGCGAATAGGATTGTTAATTTGAGAGTGCGCCTACTGGATCCATGTCTCTTTCCTAGGTTCTCTATTATTCTGATTATGGCCGCCTGTCCATAGTTGGCTTGTTTCCACAGAAAGGACTGCATTAGTCTGAGAGTGCTTTTTGAAGCGCCGAATTTTTATGAATCAGCCAAGAGGAAGGTGACGGAGAATCATGTCCGAACCAGCTTGCGGCGTGCTTCTTATATCGTTAAGTACTATCATACCCACGAGGAGAGTTTACAGAGATTACATTAGTTCGCTGATAGTTGCCCTTCATCAAGATAACTAGGTCAGGGGGCTGTTGTCTTTATGCCTTTCTCCATGAAGATTTGAAGGATTTTGTTGACTGTAAGAAGTCAGAGTGAAGAGGGAGAGAACTCCACCCAGTGGAGAGCCTCCAGTCGTCACATTCCATAAAGAGCTGTGTCCAATGTCTTACTTACTTACTTACTTATCAGGCCGGCGATCTTCTAGGAAGGACATACGATGAAGCTACGCCACCATTCTAGGAGATTTCAACGCAAATCTGGGCAACGAGGACACGAAAGAGGAGACCCCTTCAACTGTCCCAATTACTTACTTACTTATCAGGCCGGCGACCCATGAAGGGTCCGAGCCTGAGCAATTGCTGCCTTCCATCGTTGACGGTCCTGGGCACGCTGCTTCCAGTCATCAAGACCAAGCTGTCTTGCATCCGCGATTACTTGGTCTTTATACCGGCGATTCGGTCTTCCTCTCCTTCTCGAACCAGTAGGCTCGGATTCAAAGACCCTCTTTGCTGGAGCATTGTTGTCCATGCGCTCGATGTGGCCGAGCCAGTGCAGTCGACGGATGTTTGCCTTCCGGACTACATCCACATCCTGGTACAGCTCGTAGAGTTCGCGGTTATGTCTTCTCCTCCAATCGCCTTCCTCGCAGACGGGACCATATATCCAACGTAGAATTTTTCTTTCGAAGGTACCAAGAATCAGCTCTGCAGTTTTGCTTAGCGTCCAGCTTTCGGCTCCATAGAGCAGGACTGGCAAAATAAGAGTTTTGTTTTGTAGAGCATGATTTTGGTCCTTCGAGTCAGGAGTTTTGAGCCCAGTTGTTTTGACAAACCGAAGTAGCACCGGTTGCCAAGGGCGATTCTACGACGGATCTCCACTGTGATGTCGCTTGTGGAGTTCACGTTTGCCCAGAGGTAGGCAAAATGCTTTGCTACCTCGAAATTGTAGCTGTCGAGCGTGATGTTTTGTCTAAGGTGGTGTGCGACGGAAAGTTTTTTGGTTGACAGCATATATTTCGTTTTCTCATTTCTCATTGACCTTGAGACCAGTTCATTTCGCCTGTTCTTCAATTGCCGTAAAAGCCTCCACACGGCACGTTGGGAACGCGCGACGATGTCAATGTCATCTGCGTACCCCAACAATTGGACCGACTTGTAGAAAATAGTGCCTTCCGTGTTTACAGCTGCCCTCCGCACTAACTTCTCCAGTACCAGATTGAAGAAGTCACACGACAGCGCATCTCCTTGCCGACATTCAGTGCAAGTTTCAAACGGCTCAGAAATCCTCGAGCCGAACTGCACGGTGCATCGCGTATGTGTTAGCGTGGTGCGACACAACCGGATCAGTTTTCTCGGGACCCCGAATTCGGCCATCGCATAGAATAGCTCCTTGCGATGAATGCTGTCGTATGCGGCTTTAATTTCGATGAAAAGGTGGTGCGTATCGATTTGAGGCGCACTGGTCTTCTCCAGGATTTGTCTTAGTGTGAAGATTTGGTCTATAGTCGATTTTCTGGGCAGGAAGCCGCACTGGTACGTGCCGATTAGTGCGGTGCAAAACGGCTTTAGACGTTCACACAGTACGCTGGACAGTTCAGTGTCCAATGTCTGCATTGATAACTCTACTGTTTAGCATATTAGCCATCCAGAGTACAATAGATTTGTCTACTTTTATGTCTTCCAGAGCTGTTATTTTGTTATGTTGACCCACGACAATAAAATGGATGCTAAAATACTTGACCACCTCAGTAAGAGAGTTCAGGAGTTGCCTTCGAGTTGAATGTGACTGCGTTCAAATGACGACACATCTTTGACATGTCTTTGATATCACATCACATTGTTTAGTCAAGACAATGATTTATATCCTTAGAGTAGACGTCCGCGTCCACGCCTTGTCTTATCTGTTCAGATTCGCAGAGGAGTATACAGCGTTCGGTGGTCAGACTTTCAGTAGGATCTGGGGTGTAGGCTGATTGAGAAGTTCCCAGGAGTCTGTCTCCAGGTATGGATCTGAATCTGTCCCGGGTTCTGAAGTGTCCATAACTGAGTTCCTGCCACACATTCAGCGATTTTCGCCCACCCGCAGCACTGGCAGCTGTCTCTCTGCTGATTATGTCTATCGACGGGAGATTAAGGAGAATGTTTAAAACGATGGAACGAGTGCCATACATTCGCAGGTCATCCGTTGCACCCGACTGGCTGGCTTTGCAGCTAATGTCCTTACCAAGCGCAGTCCACCATCCGCAGTGCTTTGACTACTGATAGGAGCAGCCAGTCGAACAGTGCGATGCTAGTCCCTACTTGCATTCTTTTGCCTTCTTGAAGCGGTACACAAACGTAGAGGCTGTCTGACATGCTCATCGACGTTGGTTTTCCAACTTAATTTGGTGTCAATGAGAAGACTCCCGACTTAAGCTCTGGCATTGTACAGAAGTGCATTAAGATGTAGTCAGTCTGATGGCCTTTGAGATAATCACCCACATTAAGACAAACATCTTCATCCACCCGAGCCCCTTCAAACGGAGGAAACAAACCACAAATCCCACCTCCCACCCCCCACCTCCCACCTCCGCCAAGTTCAAACCGCCTAATCGTGTATTGAGAGGAGAGGAATGTAATCAAAATCAGATTCCCATTCAAATCCACGAGGTAACCACGGAACAACCCACGAAAGTGTTACGATACACAGATCCACAGCCGCACTCGCATCGATACAATGTTCCACAGAGCCCTCCTGACGGCAGCACGAGTCTGCTGTCAGTCCTGTGCCATTCCGTCTAATCAATGGTTGTTGTTATGATTAACTTTAAACGAACGCGTACTCCATTGCCAAAACCAATTTTCCAGTCGTCGTCGTCGGGCACACCATCATCCTGTGTACACATCCGTCGCCGCATGCCTCTGCCGGTGCCCACAGCAAGGTTGTCAACACTCTAAACCTCATTCGAATCTGAGCACCCTTAAGGAAACCGGCAAAGTTTTCCCATTTGTACGCCATTATAACTTCTACCAGCCCGTGATGATGCTGTTAATTTGGAAACACCTGCATGTTGTGCTGTTGCCTCTGAGTTGCTTCTTCAGTGGGTTCTCCTGACTCCCCCCCCCCCCCTTCGGTGGGTCGTAAAAACTCAACTCACCAGCAGAAACGACTTAACCGTGCGCAACGATGATGGCAATGGAGGCGAAATCAATAAGAGAACAGTCATTAATTACTTGCAAATTTGCCGTTAATTCGTTCGCACCTACCTCTCCCCCCCTTCCCATCCCCAGGAGCAGAGCTCAGTCCCAGTTCCTTGCGGAACAATTCCATTGGATCCCGATCGGAGGTGGTAATCAATCAAATTCTGTCACTCGCTCGGTTGGTGTGCGTGGCTGTGTGTGAAAGGATATCCTATTCATCCAGGGTGGCGGGGGGAGGGGTGTGGGGGGATAAGGTGCGGCAATCAATATTTATATGCCAGAACTAGACCATCGCCGAGCTGCTTCATTAATCGACACAGACCACCCCGGGCGCAATGAAATTCATATTCCCCCCGCCCCCCCCATTCGTCAGTGATGGGTCATCTTCTGGGCTGGGACCCCAACCTCGACCAAAAGTTAATTTAACCAATAATATAATAGAGCCCAACTCCAGGTGCCCTCGTCCGGCATGTATGCCACCTCTGAAGAGGTTTACAACGCCATTCAGGCGGCCTTCCGGCCCCACGATGAGATGTTAGCGGAGAGCGTGGGTCCCCTGCGAGCGTCGTCGGCCGGAGGACTATGCGGCAAATACAGCAGGCGCACGAGGGTAAACTTTTATTCGAAGATCAGCCTAGAGCCACTGTGTCGACTATGTATGTATGCATGCACACAAGTTGGATTGAAGTTGCCGCAGGGGTTAATCCGGCGAGAAACGAGCGAATATCTTCGCCATTCCCATTACCGTTTGTTCGTAAGCAATTTCCTTTCTTCTTACACTCCCACTCGCTCTATGCCCTCCGCCCTCGTCCCTCCTCCCACACGCTTATTCAGCTACATCCTGGTCGTCTTCACACGCGGCGGCGGTCGTCGTGGGGTGGCCGGCACTTGCCTTATCCCCCGGGGGACAGTTACCTTTTTTTTTACCCTCCCCCATTTAGACAAAGTTCTTCTGATTCGGCAGAAGTCGCCTTCGCCCTCGCCGTCGCTGTCGGTCCCCCTCTTCTCATTCCAAATTTTTTCTGTTCATCTTCTTTTCGCCGGTTTAGTGCTTGCGTCGGTGGAAGATGGAAATTTCCGGTTTTTATAAGGATGCTCTTGATCTCCTTCTCATCTTTTCCTTTTTTCCTTTTTTTTTTTTTTTTCCAGAAAATGCTTATACTCCTGCCGCTGATTGGGATACTTTTCAACAGTTTGCTGAATTGGGCCGAGGCGAGCGTGATAGGTGGTGGCAGGGACATTAAGGTGAGTCTGCAAAGTTTGCCGAATACACAAACTCACTCACACACACACACAGACACACGTGTGCAACGTTTGCTTTAATCCTTTAATTAATTTTATTTTCAGCACCTGGCTGGAGGATATTATCCTGGTAAGTTGCAAGTGATTACTTGGAGTTTTTTTTTACGATTCCTGTTTTTTTCTGCTTGCTCATGGAAACACCCTACACTTGGGGACACTGTGGCTGGCTTAGGGTGGGTCAATTGTTGCGGATTGAGTGCAGGATATCCGTGCATTTCGATCAGTTTCGGGTTGCTGTTTGAGGCGATCAACAAATGTCGTTATACAAGATGCTTGGAATTGTGCAGAAAAGTTCAGAAACAAGTATAGTGGACTCTGCTAGGTCAAATTCTCACAGGGGATATCAAAATTAGTTCGAGTTACAGGGAGTTCGAGTTATGGGGAGTTCGACTTCGAGGACAATCAATTCGACTTAGGGAAAGTCCACAGTAAATCATAGGATACGCATCATTTCCAATGAGCAAAGGCTTAGAGCTGCCAACTAGAACTGTTCCGAATTGTCGTGGAATTTTTAGGAATGTTCAGAATCATGTAAATCACAAAGCAGGCATCTATTCCTAACTTTCTTTTTCTTACATTTACATAGAACTAACAAGAAGATCTGTTCCAAGTTGTTCAGAAATGTTTAGAAATGTTCAGAAAAAATTTAAATCACGAAAATGTACATTGATTCTTCTTTTTCATACTTTGCCTTCATAACATATACTTATAACTGCAAAAATGAGTCATTCGGCATTGTTCAGAAATGTTCAGAAACATGTAAATCACAATATATGCATCGATTACTCTCTTTTCAAATTAACATTTATTGGTTGAGAACTAAAATAGGCTTAGAACTGAAAACATGAACTGCTCTAAATTGTTCAGAAATGTTTAGAATTGTTCAGAGAGGCTTAGAATTTTTAAGAATCAATCAATTTCTCCTCCTCGCACCCTTCTTTCTGCTCGAGTTTAATTAAAGCAGCGTCGAATGCACTTATTACCTCAGCAACCAGATACAGATTCACATGTGCTCTCGAAGTGAGTGCAAATTAGAATATTCCAAGCACCTCTCCGCCTGAACTGTCACCATCGTCGTCATAAATCTCCTTAAGCTCGATAATTTCGTGAATAAAGAAAGAAAGTTGTTTTCCAACTCCCTCCCAGGTCCACCGACATCTTGTTAGTCTAATTGTCGAACCTCTCAGGCCCCACCTCCACCCCCACCCGAACGACATGCGGATCTTGTTTAAAAATCCACTCCACTCAGCAGTGCCTAAGTAACGAATCGACAAGATACATTACAGAAGTCCTTCAAAGTTCCTTCGGATTATTACATGAAATAAATATACCTCCGCCCATCGATGAGGGTTGCGTTGGGCCCAACCCGGCCCGCACGCACACAGAGCCGCGATGCATCGCTGAACACACCCGCTCAACTGTTGACGGTGGTGGAATTTTTAATGAATTCCCATCCACGGTTGGTTTTTTGTTTTGCCCCAGGATTCCACTTCGAAACCACTTAAAAGGATTTACAGTGTTCGCAAAGATTTTTTTCCGCGAAAAATAAACGCCAGAATTTGTTCTCAAACTCGCTGTGGAGCGTGCTGTTTTTTTTTGCATCGTTCCTCCTCCTAATTGATGCGTAATTTTTCGTTCATCCTATTTTCCACAAGGATTACCGCGGATCAGCCGTTCGGATGGAGTGGCAGGGGTGCACGCGGCTGTGGTCTCACGCAGGTGCTGCTCAGGAAACGGGGTTATCCTTTGCATGGTGACTCTGCGGCTCACATGCATGCGATGGAGTCACGAAGGCATGCCGTAGCCAGAGTGAGGCATTCAGTGTGTGTCAAGATATTAGATACCTTCGGCCACAGTGAAAGGATTCCGACTCACAGCGTCGTTCGCAAGATTCAAAGGACATGTCTCCGCTTTCACGTTGCGGATGTGTGGGCGGGGCGGAGGCAAAAAGGGTGTGTGCACACACACTTTACATGGACACGAAATGCCTATCGTCGTGTGCTGGTGGCCGATCGGGGGGTGTGCAGCGTGTGAGGAGCACTGGCAAGGGGATTCTTTATCCTGGCCATGCTGGGAAACATATTCATTGTGCATGTCCTGAATACCGGATGCCAGTCAATTTTTATCGCTCGCTGGATTGTGTGTGTCCCCCGGGGAGGGGGGGTGGGCATGTAAAAAGTTTAGTGACGTGATGACCTCGTCCGCATATCAAATGCCACGAGGACTCACAAACAGAACAGAGAAAGGATCACATCACAACACGATGATGACATAAAGAGAGACATGGCCAGAATGGGGGGACTTACATGCCGCCGTCGTCACTTCTCGGAGGGGCGGGCTATGTGCGGCCGGTTTTACGATCGGCAATCTTGGGGAAGCTGAGGACGCTTTACGGCCATCATCCGGATGAACAACAAATCGACTTACAAATTCCGGTGGACAAATTCCTTTCGCTTTCCCACCGAAAGGACATCTCCGTGGGGGAGGTGTGCACGGTGGGGTTTAATAGTTTGATTAACTCGATACAAAGGATTGTTGTCTTGCGCCTTGCGGCTACCCAGGATATTACACTTCAAGGATATTCATGAATTTTGATGTCAAATTGAATGTTTAATTTGTGCTTGCCGGTGCCCTGTAGGAGAGGTGATAATTAAATCAGAAGATGAATTAAAAGTTTTATTTTGGGGCGGAGGTCGCTTGTGGTCGATGGGAGGTCAAATGAAGGGATAGACTGGCTTGTAAAGTTGGTCGAGTTCGTTCTGTTTATGAGATCATCATGGGACTTGGTTGGTTTACGACTTGACACCAGCGTGTGCTGGTGGAGATTGATGGGATTGTGTGGGTTCATTTAGTTGGCCATGAACTATGAACACGCAGGAGAGGAAAGAAGCGGGGAATTGAAGAAATTTGAGTGAAATATGATTAGGGATGCAAAAACAAAATGTTCCGAATTGTTTAGAAATGTTCAGAAATGTCCAGAAATGTTCAGAATACTTTGGAATATTCTTCTCTTGAGCTAAAAATTGCATAAATACCAGCCATCCTTCGTTGTCCAATTCAGATTCTCAAGATAAATGGTCAGAAATCTCACTTTTCGCATATTGGATGGTAAAATAGTGGTTCCAACCTCAGAGCATACGTTACAGAAACATTCTATTGTGGTCGCACCTGACTTTGCCGAATCCACTACAATCTGGGGCAAATAGTGGGCGACGGTAGAAACGTCAAAACCCCACCCTGTCCCCCATCGACTAGCCCACACGGTTATCAACTCCTCCAACCACCCTTCCCCCCACAAGTTCCAATTAAAATACTCCACCTTTGCCACAAATAACCACCGACCGAAGTGTGACAAATTTCCACTCTCGAAGTACCTGCCGAAAGCCAAGTCACCCGCGCTCCAGCACCCGGCCATCGGCTGCATGTGTAATCTCTGAGATAAATCACTCGCTGCGCGTCACTTAACGGAATTTATTTGCGAACACTTGCGGGAAGATGGAAAAAATATTCCGTATCGTAATTTATTCACAGCATGATACGTTTTCACCTCAGGCCAAGTTGAAGTCGATGCTCTCGTAGTTCGCATCATAAACTCGGTCCAGACGCAACGCTGACAACGTCATGAATTACACGTGCGTTCCATAAATTCCCCGGTTGCCGGGTGACTGTCGCATAAATTCCCACTCCTGTTGCCGTCTTGTACTGGCCCCTCCCTCTTCCGGGTTTTCTTTTGTCCTTTTGTTCACTTTTCCGTCGAGATCAAAGCGTAGCCGGGACATCGGGGTTTTCCATTTGCACCTCTAATTTGGTTTTTCGCCACCAGACGAGGGTGTATCTCTGTCAATTCGAAGGTTCAATCATCAAAAGGGGACGACGATGACAGCAGCCGTGGCGGCGGCGATGGTGGTCGTGGCCATTAAGGCGACATCAAGGACACCGGCAAGGATGACGACGAATCACTTTGTCATCGAATTGAAAAATCAAATTTCCTGCCTTTGACTGGAAACGTTGTTAGTCCCTGTTCATTGGGAATTGTAATTGACAGGGTACCCCGCCCCCTCCCCCCGCCACAATGGCTGAAGGAATGAATATCCCTTTACAACAGACCTATCCCGGGCCCGCACTCACAACCCGAGGAGAGCAGAAAAAAGCGAACTAAACCACGACTGGGGCCGGACTTTGAGGGGCTTGCGGGGGCTGGAAGGTATTGCCCGACACGGGTTAATCATATTGCAAGCACTTTGTGCGAAATAAAAGCCACCCTTCGACCCACATACACGTCCACAGGAAGGATAATGATGTTGATGGTGTTGCGGCCGATAAGCCAAGGAGCTGTGAGTGCTGGTGGCGGTGCTGATGCTGTTGGTGTCCAAAGGAGAGGACGACGAACATCAATTTGCATGCGGGACTGTCTTTCTTGGTGTCCCTCGTGTGTGCGCGCTCGTGTGTGTGTGTGTAGGGATCTTTACATATCCTTACATCCTTTTAACACTACTTGTGCGCCTTTTTTTCTCCATTTATCCTTTTGTGGGACATCCTGGCTATAGTCTGCCGTGGAAGTCGACTGGAGATTGGCCTTTCATCATCGGATGTGTGCCTTATTTAATTCTCTCTCACAGCGATGAACTGGAACTGGGACCAGAGACTGGGACTCTGGCTCTTGGTCTCTGCGCGAGGCTTAAATGGGATTTTGCTTTCATTCTCTCACTCTGTGTGTGGTGGTTACTGTTTTTTTTTTTTTTGTGGAGCATACGCGGTGCTGTGAAGACTGCAATTAAGGGCGACTGTAAGGTGTAAATATATCCCATGTCGCAGGAGTCCTTTGATAAGCACCTTAGATGGAAGTGAATTAATGCTTTGATATCCTTCGTTGCACCACAGGCGAGAAGGAGCTCTCGTGAATGCAGGCGAATGTACATTAAGACTGTTCTTATGGCTAGGTGACATCGTTTCGCGTTAATGGAGTCTTGGTGGTGATAGCATAAGAGGTGGCTGTGGCTGAGAAGGAAGCACTCTGTTTAAAGGGTGTGCTGGGGGAAATTACTTCAAGCTTCAGCGATGTTCAGCAATTTATGTGTGATTTTTCAACGAGGAGGTTAGGAATGAAGGTGTTGCTACATTTTGCAGAAATGTTCAGAATTGTTCAGAATTGTTTAGATTTGTTCAGAATTGTGTTTTGAATTGCTCAGAAACGTTATTAAGGGAGGAAGGGGTTACTACATTTTGCAGAAATGTTTAGAATTGTTCAGAATTGTGTTTTGAATTGCTCAGAAACGTTACTAAGTGATGAAGGGGTTACTACATTTTGCAGAAATGTTTAGAATTGTTCAGAATTGTTTAGATTTGTTCAGAATTGTGTTTAGAATTACTCAGAAACGTTACTAATTGTTCATAATTATTTAGAACTAAACTGATCAGAAATGTTTCGAACTGTTCAGAATTATTTAAATTTGCTTACAATTGTTTAGAAATGTTTTAATGGACCAGGTCAATGCATTATATTTGAAAGCCAAAACTAACACACTTTTGCATTTTGCACAAGGTTGACTAAATAAGGCCCTTTCCAGAATCCAATTCCAGTTCAGTGATCTTCCAAATCATCCCTGAGTGTGACACCAACTTGAGCCGATTCCTCTGCCGCATTGGTCACACACACACACACACCTTAAGGGGCGTAGGACTCTGCCTCAACATACCAGCATATTGTGTCTCATCTCAGGGAGAAGTAACCCATTCATTTCGTTCGTTCAATTTTAATTCAAATATGTGTACTCTGTCATGCGAAAACTGCCTTCTAATTGGTCAATATGTGGAAACAACTCCAAGCATAACTTTGACTGCAATCATTTTGAAATTACATTTAAAACTTCTCCACTTTCCCACCATCTCCGTCCTTCACACAATGCACACGTAGTCGATAAGTAACTTCCCAAAAAAGGGCCCCCCCCCCCCCCTCCCCTCTCACGTGAATCCTTTGTAATCACACCACCCGACCCCACCTCAAACAGAAAAAAAAAGAAGAGTCACTCGCACACTACTTGATCCGGAAATTGTCTTTTGTCAATAGTGCCCCAGCATCGTTCCGGATAAAAGTTCGGAGGGGTTCGACAGTTCGACAGGGCGATGAATGAATGGATGTGTACTTGCTTTTGCGAAGATAACGTCTCAAGTGTTCCCAATTATGTTGGCGAACGAATGGAGTATCGTTTCGGGAAGGCATGAAAGGCAGCATGTGTGCAGTTTGCTGACGCAAATCGTACTCAAAAGTGCAGATCCTTCTACGGTAACGGACTGTTGGTAATCAAATGGGTATTTGCTGTAGAGGACAATGGGGACTGTTGAATTTTTTTTTTTTTTTGCGAATTATTTGAACTGCAATTTGGGGCGCTGAAGATGGGGGGGGGGAGCCAGTTTGATGCTCCTTCGAATGTTGAGTACTGTTCAGTTGGATATTCAGGCTTTAACTGGAATCGATGGAGACGTATGGTAGCTCGGGAAGTTGTTGACACACTTTGGAATGCAAGGGATTTTCAACTCAGCTGTGTTCGATGAATATTTTTTCGCTACACAAAGTCCACCCTTTGGAACTATTTATTTATCAATCGTAGCTATTTGTGTAATTTTCTCGATTTCGAATACAATACAAAAATGAGATACAAAATATAGGATACAAGATACAAGATACAAGATACAAGATACAAGATACAAGATACAAGATACAAGATACAAGATACAAGATACAAGATACAAGATACAAGATACAAGATACAAGATACAAGATACAAGATACAAGATACAAGATACAAGATACAAGATACAAGATACAAGATACAAGATACAAGATACAAGATACAAGATACAAGATACAAGATACAAGATACAAGATACATGATACAAGATACAAGATACAAGATACAAGATACAAGATACAAGATACAAGATACAAGATACAAGATACAAGATACAAGATACAAGATACAAGATACAAGATACAAGATACAAGATACAAGATACAAGATACAAGATACAAGATACAAGATACAAGATACAAGATACAAGATACAAGATACAAGATACAAGATACAATATACAAGATACAAGATACAAGATACAAGATACAAGATACAAGATACAAGATACAAGATACAAGATACAAGATACAAGATACAAGATACAAGATACAAGATACAAGATACAAGATACAAGATACAAGATACAAGATACAAGATACAAGATACAAGATACAAGATACAAGATACAAGATACAAGATACAAGATACATGATACAAGATACAAGATACAAGATACAAGATACAAGATACAAGATACAAGATACAAGATACAAGATACAAGATACAAGATACAAGATACAAGATACAAGATACAAGATACAAGATACAAGATACAAGATACAAGATACAAGATACAAGATACAAGATACAAGATACAAGATACAAGATACAAGATACAAGATACCAGATACAAGGATACAGGGATACAAGATACAAGATACAAGATACAAGATACAAGATACAAGGATACAGGGATACAAGATACAAGATACAAGATACAAGATACAAGATACAAGATACAAGATACAAGATACAAGATACAAGATACAAGATACAAGATACAAGATACAAGATACAAGATACAAGATACAAGATACAAGATACAAGATACAAGATACAAGATACAAGATACAAGATACAAGATACAAGATACAAGATACAAGATACAAGATACAAGATACAAGATACAAGATACAAGATACAAGATACAAGATACAAGATACAAGATACAAGATACAAGATACAAGATACAAGATACAAGATACAAGATACAAGATACAAGATACAAGATACAAGATACAAGATACAAGATACAAGGATACAGGGATACAAGATACAAGATACAAGATACAAGATACAAGATACAAGATACAAGATACAAGATACAAGATACAAGATACAAGATACAAGATAGAAGATGCAAGATACAAGATACGAGATACAAGATACAAGCTGAAAAATTCGATGTCGACTGAAAGAGCTAAGTTTGCATGGACTTTGTGGATTGAGGGCATCCTTTTGTTGATACAATTGTTCATGATGATGGTGAGAGGTATCATCACGCATTTCCCTTCAGGACGCAGTTCGAGATTTTGTCGGCTCCGGCTGCCTCCCTCCTGCGTGCTGCGTTGAAAAGTTCCTGTGATTTTTTTCGGCCGTTGTGAGGTCTTTGTTCCTTCGTCCGCTGAGTTAGTTTCGTTGAAGATGACGCCTGGTGCAGATGGATTCTCAAGTGCATGGACGTAGGTGTTGACTTCTGTGACATCAGGTGGTGATGGCTGGAAGTTGGTGTGTTTCGCGTCGCCTGTGGTTGTTGTCAGTACTTGTGGCTGTTTCTTCCTCTTACCGATGATCTCATGGATCTGTCGGAATGTGTCGAGTCCTGGCTGTATTGTGCGCAGCTTGTTCGCCAGATGTGTACTATTGTGCGTTGGTACCGCATTCCAAAACATGATGTTCCCGCAGTTCATCTGTTTGACCGCCTCGTGATCAGAGTCACTCGTAATCGTCTCGCAGGAATCGATTTCGGCTCTCTGGTATGATGTTTATCAGTCTTGAAGGAGCCACTTAGAAATCCCGTGTCCTTGAGAAAATAGGCTTGAGCTGCGAAATCACGATCGATTGTCCTCTAGGTTAGGTTAGGTAGTTGGGCAGCCAGCGAAATCGCCAGCACACTTAAACCATGTTGGTCCATTGTGATTCCCATAGTCAGACTACTACCACTGATAGTACCACTGACAACTCCAGTGATAGCGCCGTTAATTTGATCCCAACGGCAAATGGTGACTGGACCAGATTTGAAAACCCGATAAAAGCGTTTTAACTTTGCTTTCACTGAGACTCGAACCGGGGATCCCTCTAACCAGGGACAGGCACTCAAACAACGGCGCCATCCAGCTGTTGCGTTGTCCTCTAACCATGTGCACAGATGGATCCAAAACGGAAGACGGAGTAGGAAGTGGTGTATTCTCTGAACATCTCAACCTTAACAAATCAATTCACTTACCTAATCATTGCAGTGCCTTCCAAGCAGAAATAATGGCGATCAGCGAAGCCCTGTAATGGCTGAGGTGGAACTTTATATCCGCCCGCGATATTTGCATCTTTACGGATAGCCTCTTGACGAGATATCCGACCAGTTTCATAATCGCTTGTGTTGGGAACCAGGCCATAGGGATATTAAGGGGAAACTGTGAAGCTAACAAACTCGCAAAAATCGCCACCACACTGCCTGATGATGGAACCTTTTGTGACATAGGTTCCCCGCCCCAGCTACCTTCAAGTTACAACTCAACAATCAGAGTAAACTAAAAATTAATACCAGATGGAATACAGGCAACACTTGCGAAGTCACCAAACAAATCTGCCCTAATCTCGATCCTTAAAGATCTGACAGCAAGTTCTCCCTAAAAAGGGCAAAAATCAGCAGTGGGGTTAATCACCGGACACTGCATGTTAGATCTACACGCGAGGGACTATTCTCGAACGACTTCTGCAGAAGCTGTCTAGATGAAGAAGAGAAAGGACGTGTTCAACATCCCCTCTGCAGCTGCCCTGCACTCGCCTCGACTAGGAAAGCCACACTGGGCGCCTACTTCTTTGATGACCTAAATGACTTTAATGAACCACCAATTAAATCGTTACTGGACTTAACTGATAAGTCTGGCTGGCTGTCATAATCACGCCGCCCTTGAAAACCTTCCTCCCCCCCCACCCCCCCCCCCCCCCCCCTCTAGCTAATGCCACTTTTAACCTCACCTTGCCTGCTACTAAGGTAGCAGCTACCTCGGGTGACGTTTCACTTTCAACACTTGTATGCCGGAAGTACTACAAATGTAAAGTACCTGCGAGACATCAGAGTTGAGTTGGAGCCGAGGATGCCTTGTACACCTATCATTACTTCTTCTGGCAGCCAGTGTCTGCTGGTGTCTAATCTCCTGACGTGACGTGACCACCAAGAGGCAGTGTCTTGCAATTAAATCAACCACCACATCTTGTCTGGGCATTTAGCGCTTGTCAGCCATCTTGTTCGGTTGCATCCTTTTGCAGGAAGAGTTTGCAAGTGGCGAGGGCCGTCTCCATTGAAGAGGCCTGAGCTGTATTGGCTTTTTGGCCCGGAAACCAATAAAGACGAATGTTGGGCTGCTCGTTTTGACACACGTTTTGTAGTTGGGAGCGACTGACTTGTGGGACTTAATATCTGATATACTTACTTCTGTACTTCTGAGGCCGACCATACAAGCGTAGAAGGTCTGAGCCTGTTGCTGGCTTCACTTGTTGACGGGTACTCGATACGATGCTTCCAGCTATAGAAAACAAGCTGTCTTCCGTCCATGATGACTTTGGTCTTTAAAAAGGAAGTTCCTTCGCCAATCTTGTTCTTTGAATCAGCAGGGTTCGGATCCGTAGATCCTCTTAGCTGGGGCATGGGTGTCCATGCGATCGATGCAACCATGTAAGTGGATACGATGAATTGTTGCCTTTCGGTCTCCATCCACATCTGGGTACATCGCGAGTTAAGTTTCGAGTTGAAATGAAAACGAGTTCATGTTTACATGTAACACGCGTGGATTTTCGTGGTCCATTTCCTTCGTTTACCTTTCTCGCGGAGGAGCTTTCGAGGCAGCAAGATCTGCTGTTTAATGAGCCCAGCTGGCCAGCTGAACTAGAAGCCCAGTTTTCATCTCCATAAAGCACGACTGACAAAATTCGAACATCGAGCGCATCCATTAGAGCCACACAGCGCTTCGTCTAACGCCATGATCTTCGCCTGAAGAACCCTGCAGTGTTCTGGAAAACTTTTGGAAAGGCGACGACCAAGTTGCTGAGGGGAAACGCCACTTCCAACTTCTGACTCCGTGTTCGAGCCATCCGTGCACAAATGTGGAGAGTTCCGTGGTATGGATGTTGTCTCAGATCTTTGGCCTTGGCCTGGCTGGTTTTGAAAATACTCACCGTTCCATGCTTTCACGAAACATCGATTTGGGGCATCCACAGCTCATGTGCGCGATGATACCCTTGCCCAGCACAAGTCAAGGAACTTAGGTCCTTCTACCTTGTAACACGTCCTCATACGACTGACATTCGATTCACGAAGCAAGCTTTTATGGTAGTGGTCTCCTTGTTTCCGGTTTCTCTATTGTCCGCTGACTGTTTTGACATTCGACTCAAGAAGCAAGCATCGGATTTAGTGGCCTTTTTGGTTCCAGTTTCCCCATCCGTCCGCAGATAAAGGATCATTCCAGCAGCTGCCACTGTTCCCCTTTACAGATGATGACGATTCATAGAGTACAGTCAAGCAGTCCACATTTAGACATCTCCCTTACCTCATCCCCAGAGGAGATATCCCATCCCATCCAAGCACCACTTAAGTGCCGTAACCATTGTCATTGCACAAGCACTGAACTCCACTTTTTGCATCTCACTCCTGTTTCTCGAAACCTTTCCCTGTACCGTGTGCCGCCCAAAAAAAAAACCCAGCACAGCTCGGTTCCATTCAGCTTATCCGAGTGAAAAAATGGCCAATTTTCTAAGCAATTGCTGCTCCAAGCGCCGTGATACGGACGGCTACTGGCTCCTCCCAAAAAACCAGCCCAGGTCCATGCGGGAAGCAGCACAAAATCTCCATTTTATTGTCACACGGGGTAATAAGTGTTTTGTTTGTTCTCTCCTTTTTTTCTCTCTCTCTCTTTTCATGGTCCACCCACACCGGGCCGGTGCGCGCAACACAACAACAACACAACGCGACCATAGCGAACTGCACAGTTGGAAGCATCACCTATCCACATGGCCAGACATTCAAATTGGATTGTAAAACGCAATGTGTCTGCGAGGTAAGATTTATGCAACCAATTCCTGTCCGTCCTCCCCCCCCCTCCTCCCTCCCCTCGTTCCACAGATTGACTTAACGTTTTGTTTTTATGAGCTCCCCGCCTTTCGCCGGACTGTTTTCCCGTCCAAATGTCTGGCATCGCTCGGGCGCACCCTGTGTGGATGGGTTTTTCATTGTGTCTTCCGGTGTGCGCTTGGGAGACGGCCAGATCCAGACCCAGACTCATCCTTCCTTCGTCTCGTCGCTTGTTTGCTTGAACAAGACTCTCTTCCTTTTTTTTTGTCTCTCTTCCCCTCTCTCTCTCACACACTCACGTTCTTATTGTGTTTTGCAGAATGGACGACACGCTTGCTCATCGCTGTGTCCAAAGGAGCAGCTGCCAGCGCCGGAGGATACAATCTCATGCAGATCGCCACGTCTTGTCGAAGTGCCTGGCCATTGTTGTAAAATGTGGCTCTGTGAGAATCCAACAGCTGATGGTATGTATAACAAGGGGGCGGGCGGCGCGATTGTGTTTGCGGCCACGTCTGATGTTTGCTCGTCTTGTTGGCGTGTGCACAGGAGTCTGGGCGCACGGGCGTGTAGGTGCTTGCACCATTTTATGATTCACGGTGAGGTCAGCAGCGTACGGTATTTGAGCTGCCCCATGCTGCTCATATTTGCTCGGCCAGAGCAAGCAATTCCGGAAATTACTGCCGGAATTTGGAATTTTCTCCCCCTCGTCGGTCTTTCTTTTTGTGATTTTGTGGTGTTCGTCTGTGTTCTCGGGCGCAGCTCGTGGTGGATGATTCAATTTGTTGCAGTTGAGTAAGATGTTCGATGTGTGGCCACCTGGAGCGAACTCTGCGGGATTCCTGCGGAAGACTGGTGGCTTTAAGGTTAATCAGGGAACCGACACTATTCCGGGTCTACCGGGGTACAGGTTGCCTGTAAACCACCAGTACTTCCGGTGTTGCCTGTTCACATCTTTAGCATCTGCTCAGCATCGGAGAAGCTCCTCAGTGCTCAGTGCTACGTCTCGACTGCAGTTGAGTCGCGTATCCGCGGTTGTTCTAGCGATGTGGAAGATTGAAAAAAACTGCTAATTTATCCTGCATCAGACCTGTCTGGTCGAAATAAACGCATGCCTACGGGGGGATAAAGCCGTTAAAGCGCACATTTTCATGGTACCTGCAATTGGGGTTGTTCGTCGCGAGCATAGACCTGCAACATGTCTACGAATCAATCAAGTTCGCCCTGTTCTATAGGACCTCATCACGATCGAATTTTTTGTACTGTGACTCAGGTGTTCTGCAAAGGCGAAGGCAGACCCCAAGGCCAGCCCTCTCAAACACCCGAATCTTCTCCATCCAGCTGGCTCTCCCGTTGAACCACACGGTACCACACAACCGTTGGTAAGCATCAGCCTAATAAGGGCCATGTAGCAGATTACCCTCACAGTTGGCTGTTGCGAAACAGTCTCTTTGTAAGAGCGAAAGCACCTCGGGCTCTGGCCAGAACAGCATCTACATGTTTGTTAAAATATAAAGGGTGGTTCGATTTTAAGGGCCGATGTTGATTTTGAATAAAACACAAATTATTTAGGAAATTATTGTCATTTCTTTTTATTATGATAATATTGGTATAGTTCAATTATGTGTGGAATAAAATATCGGCCAAATGGCCGCCGCGACCTCGGCGGCACACCTCCATCCGATGGTCCAAATTTTCGATGACGCTGAAGCATAATTGAGGTTCTATGCCGTTAATGTGCCGAATTATCTCATCCTTTACCACTTGAATTGTTGCTGGCTTGTCGACGTACACCTTTTCTTTCAAATAACCCCAAAGAAAAAAATCTAACGGTGTCAAATAACATGATCTTGGCGGCCAATTGACATCGCCACCACGTGGCCGTGTTATCGGCCATTGAATTTGTAGCGCAAAAGAGCCATTGTTTCGTTCGCTATGTGGCAAGTGGCACCGTCCTTTTGAAACCACATATCGTCCACATTCATATCTTCCAATTCCGGCCATAAAAAGTTCGTTATCATTTCACGATAGCGAACACCATTCACAGTAACTGCCTGACCGGCCCCATTTTGGAAAAAAATACGGCCCGATGATGCCGCCAGCCCATAAACCGCACCAAAGCGTCACTCCTTGTGGGTGCATTGGTTTTTCGACAATCACTCTTGGATTATCATCCGCCCAAATGCGGCAATTCTGCTTATTCACGAATCCACTGAGGTGAACATGTGCCTCATCACTGAAGATGATTTTCTTCGTAAATTGATCATCCACTGTTGCCATTTCTTGCCACCATTCTGACCATTGACGACGCTTGAAATGGTCAAGAGGCTTTAGTTCTTGAGTCAATTGCACCTTGTAAGCGTGAAAATGCAGGTCTTTATGCATAATGTTCATCAACGACGAGCGTGAGAGGTGCAATTGTTGGACACGACGACGAGTTGAGGTGGACGGCTCTTCAGCCACACTATCGCCTCAAGTGAAGACATACTCGATTCCTTTTTCCAGCTGAACCTCTCGAATGTGGAACAGACGTTCTCGTGTGGCTATTCATAGTCGTTACGGTCCTCGGCGACGTTAAAAAACTGCTCCTTCCCGCCCGCGACATTGTAACTAAATTTTAAGGACAGTCACAAGGCATTGAACACGAAAAGAAACCCGAAAAATGTTCCGCTTTCGAATCTGTCACCAGGACACCCCCCATAGACTCCCGCATAACCTCTCTCTCTCTCTCTCCTCTTTTCAGTCACCGCGACATGCCACAACACATCATCCAGCCCCTGGACCCCATGCTCAGAGCCGTGCGGCATCGGCATATCCACTCGAGTGACCAGCACTGCGGCCGGATGTCACAAGCTAAGCAATGTCCGCCTCTGCGAGAACCGCAAATGTGATGACAATAAATTTAGTAACTTAGTCGATAGTAGCTTCGCTCCCAAGCACGAGCATAGGATAAGGGTGAGTTTGAAACCTTCTCTCCCCCACCTCCCTCCCACCCTCCACCCACTCCGCATCCATCGCGACCTGTGCTTTCAATAAATATGCAAATTCCTCTCGAAATTGAATTGAATTTGTGTCTCCATTCGGTTCACACATGTTTTGTTTCCAGAAAGGACACGAGTGCCGGAGCATGCAGAGGCTAGGTCCGGCGAGAATTCGCCTCGGGCCATGTGTCTCAAGGAAATTGTATCGCCCAAAGATATGCGGACGATGTCATCATTCAAACAAATGTTGTGTGCCTTCTGTGTCAACTACAATACAAGTGAGTTTCCTTTTCTTTCTTTTCCTTTCTTTCTTTTTTTTCTCAGAATTCGCCTTGACTAAGCAAAACAAATAAAATGATTGAATGACTTGATTTTTATTGCTTCCTCCTCTTCTCTTCTCTCTCTCTCTCGATTGAAGGTTGAAGTTTTGTGTCCCCTGCAGGCGGGCGATCCATTCAGCTACGCGGAGAGTGGACAGGATCTGTGGGATAGCGAGTCGCTGGAGCCAATCGACCAGGAAATGCTGCAGTCCCGGCAAATTCAAATTGAAAATAAATTCATCGCGGTTCAGTGGGTCCTCAAATGTGAATGCCGGACGAATGTAAGTACTTCAGCTCCTTCTGTGTGTGTGTGTGTGTGTGTGTGTGTGTGTGTGTCTGATGGGGGAGAGGGTTGGCGAAACAAATTCGGACCGTGGTCCTGCCTCCTCAAGGAGGGGACTCTTCAAATTCGAATGCATTTCTGCAGAATAATTCAATTTGTGGCAGCAGCAGTTAGTTCGCGAGCAGTTTACTTTTCTCTCCCTCTACCCTCCCCCTCCCCCTCCCGCCACCCAGCAGTCGTCCTTCGTTAGTCGAATTTCAATTCACGAACGACTGGTTCCGCTGTTCCAGCAGCTGCCGCTCCTACACGACGACGACGACGACGACGACGATGATGATTCAGTGAAGTCGAAGCGGAGAAGGAGGGTCGTCGTGGGTAAATACCAATTTAAAAGTCATTAGACTCAATAATTATTTCCTATGCGCGCCGCGCACTCGGGGAATTGCCTGTGGAGCTCATTTTGGCTCAAACGCCGCATCGTCATACCTACGTTGTCTGGGGCGCGGGGCTGCCACATCGCCTCGGTCTCGCCTGGGAATTCCTTTTGACGCAACCGTAAAGCCGTTTGTGAATCTTTGTGTTTGCAATTGCATGGAAAATTGCATCATTTCGTCGGTGTGCGCGGGCGGGGCGGGCGCTGATTTTCAGATGGGGTGCATTGCGGTGTCATAGACACGCGCTGATTGCAATCGTGGCATTTGCGGTGGCGACGAGCGGGATCACTGTTGCACGAGATACGCAATTAAGGGAGTCAATGTGGGTACGTCTGAGAAGTCCTGAATGGCTTTTGCACTCACTTCACTGCACACGACTCGGAAGCAAATAGAACACGGAATTAGGTTCGCATTCTGCTTCGTTTGCAGGAAATTGTTTTGGCATCTTGGGGTGGATCCAAGTCGGTTTTTAAATTCTAGACTCGAGTTTGTGTTCAGTTGTAAGGGAGTCGCTTAAAGTTTACCCATTTTGATGCGAAGACGTTGACTACTCGACGGCGTTTGATAAGTCAGCGACTTTTTGAATTTCCCGCGCAGTAGCTGTGAATGAAATACTGCTACCGTCAAGTGCCCACCCATGAAGGGACTTCAGGCAAATTTGGAACGAACTGCGTCACTTAGCATGTGTTTTTTTTTTACAGCCACTGAGAGGTCGGGAATTTCAAGAACGCAGTTCAGTGGAGGACGAGTTTGGTTTACTCAGCTCCGTTTTAGTTGTTCCAGCAGAAGTGGCGCGGATGGTTTAGGATAGAATCCATGAAATGGATGCTGAGGTTGCTGCTGAAAGAGCTCTTCGCACGACGATGGGTACCGCGATCACACTCGACCATAATCGCAACCGTGTGACTGAATTCAGGACAGTCTTAGGCGATGTTCAACCGCAATCTAAACGAGTTTCTTCGCCGTTTCGTGGACGGAAACATGGATCACATGGAACTCACCAGCGACCTAGGAACATTCCAGACATTAGGTATCTCTGGTTGAAGGTGCACCAAGGAAGGCCTTTCCGCCAACAAAGTGGCCACCACATTTATGCAGCCAATGCACATTGAAAAGGATAAAATGATCACCAATCAGCTTCTGATGAGATTCAACATTGGTTTGAAGCAGAAGCGATAGCATTTGGTGAAGAAAAAGGTGTTGTTCCATCAAAATAATGCTCGGTTACGCACTTATTTGGTCGCCATGGCAAAAATTCATTCATTTTCCTGCGAACTGCTACATCAGACAGCCAACTGCGACTATTTCCTGTTTCGAAACCTGAACAATTTTTAGTGATTTCAGTCGAGTGAGGTGGTCTTTATTAAGAAATTTGGAGCTACTGGGTTAGGTTAGGTTGTAGTGACTGACTGCTAAGGGTAGTCACACTTAGGCCATAGTATGCCCATTGTGATACCACGCGGATTGACTTCGCCTAACATCGGAACCAGTTGGTGCTTGCAGTGAAGCGATTTACTTGGCATATGCTGACGCTGTTTAGCTAATGGAGATTATTGAACAGTGCTGTACAAGCAGAGTAGGTGATGAGTGTTTTCTATCTCCTCTTCATCCATTCAGCTTGGAGCTACTAACAAATACTGGAAAAAAACGCTGAACAGGATGCATCAAGGATACTGTCGAGAAGTAAAACGCTTGTTTGCTTATTTTTCACGAAGTCACTGACTTATCAAACGACCCTCGTTGCGCAAAAAATCACTAACTGCGATTTTTTCACAGTGATTGGAAAATCACAATCACAGTCTGCTATCAACTCTGGAATATACTGCGACTGCGATTGAATTGACATTTTTCACAGTCACATTTTGAATCACTAATTTTACACAAACCGATTCGCATTTTGATACAAACTAACGAGGAACTGAGTTGCGAATGAAGTGATTGCGCGTGTACAAGTCATGGTTATGAGTTGCCGTTGAATATTGTGACATTGATGGTACCAATGTCTGAATAAGACGTTCATCAGTCGACCATATATTGCTTAACACGAAATACACGCTTTTTTGTTAGTTTCGCAGTTTATTTATTTCAACTTCATGTTGTTCCATTTATTTGCGGACATTTTAGAATATTCAGCGGCAACCACAGTGGCCTTCTGTATAGGATAATAGTGGTACATTTCTGAACTTGCTGGTTAAGGTAGATCTGTAAGTCTGAACGTCGCACAGTGTGGCAGAATACCCAAAAAGTTGGCAGTAAATCAACCAGCAAAGCTAGGAACCTGAAATTTGGCATAATTACTCTAAGTACCATTTTCAATTGATTGTCAAAGTTACATATGCCCATGCCCAATGAATAATAATAATAATATGGGTGGCGCTACAGCCCGTAGAGGGCCAGGGCCTAGCTTCTCAGCAACCTACCTCTCAGCTATTGTTCTATCACGAGTGGAAGGGACCTACAGTTTTCTGCCGACTCCGAACGGCCAAGTTTGAGAAGCTTTTTCTAGACAGTTTTACTCTTTGAGCATTGCCAGTGACTCGAAAGAGGTGGGGCCGTGAAAAGTATTTCTTGTCATACCAGGAATCGAGCCTAGACAGGTAGGTCCAAGTGCGTAGGAGTCAACGCCACGGGCCACCACAATGAAAGACTCTCTTTTTTTTCCAATTTTCTTGGCGTAGTAAGTCTTTGACGTCTTCCTCGAATCTTTAAGTTTTCAAGACTAAATCGGGCCGCAAAATTAAGTTACTGTACAGTTTTGTTCAGCATCGGCTTAGAAATGTTATTGATAATGTGGCGGACGTGGCGTTGTGGGTATGTGCGTCGACTCCTACGCACTCGAACCTTGATGCTTGGATTCGATTCCCAATACGACAAAACCGACCTCTTTCGAGTCACTAACAATGTTCAAAGAGTACCTATAACTGTCCATGAAAAAACTTCTCAAACTTGGCCGTTCGGAGTCGGCATAAAACTGTAGGTTCCTTCCACTCGTGATAGAACAACAGCACGTAGAACTTTAGTGGTTATTGTTGAAGCTAGGCCATGGCTTAAGCGCCACCCATAATATTTATATATAAATACGTGCTACCGATGTGGTACGCTTATACGCCGTTCTACTCAACTGAGTGGCATGATACTTACAACATTGGAAAGGTAATTTCGCGTAGCTGTGCACAATGTTTCATTTGCCAAACGGTTGAGTAGAACTTTTGGTAAGCACATGCATAGAATTATGTTATATTATTACGAGAAAATATCACAGCACGCATTTCAACACATAACCGTCGGATTTCGACGATGGGCGAGCCTAGTTATTATTAAAAGGAGACTTTGTCGAGTAATAAAAAGTGCATCTTGGTGTAAACATCCGTTGAACGATTTCGAATAAGGAATCACAGTTTGGTAGAAACCTTAAACTGAGTTCAATTTGTAGATTAAGTTAAAAGAGAGTAAGTACACTGCCGTTTAAGCCTCAGTTCTGTACGTCAGCTGCGAACTTGAAAAGTTCCAAAGGACTACATCAAAGGCATTTCAAAACTACAAAGCGTAGCAAACACATCGAAGAACCATATAGACTGTAGCCAATACACGCACCAAATGGAAGGTGTTGCTAAACTTTTTTCGATCACATTACGCAAACGATGGTCAACTGAACTGAAGTTCAGATTTTACTGTGAAGCCGCACGAATTAAACCAACAATTTGAACTCGTTCAGCTCATTGATCATTTCCATGACCATTCATCTACCAATTGTGGTGGGTTTGGTGTTATTATCGCAACCTCTTCACAGCCTGGAAAGTTATCAACCATCTCGTCGTGGGATTTCGTCAAGCTTTCGACTATGTTTCGGAGTTCATCCAATCGGGGCCATGCTCACAGTCGAAAAGTCCCCATATTCCGTATTTTTCACGAATTTAATTCCTTTCTTCGGGAGATTCACACTTGCTCCCTTTGTCGGCCATTCAATGTTCCGCCTCGGCTAGGATCCATTTCGATCTTGAGCTACGTTCTTCTATTATGTAAAACCCGTCCAGTCCATGGAAGGAAGCTGTCCACTGCCCACCGATGGCTCCTTCGCTTATAACTTCAATAGAAGTTGAAGAATCGTCCATGTACCTGTTCATCGTTCTCGTTGTTTCCAATGAATTGTCATCCAGGACAAGCTGCAGCACTCCATCGGCTCTGTTTAAGTAGCCAGGAATTGCAGGTGACTTTGACAGAATATGCCTTATTCAGCTGGACTCATTATTGTTTCTGATATTTGAACAGCCATTCATCTACAATCGACTTCCGACTCTTTTGATAGAGCCATCATACAAGGTGACCAGATAAGACCGATAGGAAAATGAGTTTAAATGAAACAACAACGGTGTGAGATGCACAATTTACACTGGCTTTATTTTGTGTGTGGGACTGCACATAATTCAAATGGCAGCTTCAAGTTTGTCGACAGTACTCCAAGCGGGCGGTTCAATTCAAGATGAGCCGTTCACACTTGACGACGTTATTCTAACAGTAGCGTCACGAATTTTACTATTCATTATGTCATTTTCATTATTTTTCACTATTTTTTCAAAAATAGTGCTTTCTTCTTCTCCTCCTGATGGCGCCACATTCCGAGATGAACCTGAGCCTCAACCAATAAGTCTGTACAGCTGCTCCGATTTTTGCCTAGCTGCCTCCAATTACACACGACAAGTTGCGGTGCATCTCAGCTTCTGTGCGCTGCGCCGTGGCTTCCTCTATTGGGATGTCCTTCTGGCACAGACTTATAATCTTTGTGTTCAGACACGCGTCCACTCCAAGCTTTCAATGTCATCCAACATGCAATGCTTCAGAGAGACTCACTTCGATGTGGTCCCAATTCGATACCTTAACTGGCCCGTTTGTCTTTCAAAGAATCAATCAATTCACCCCACCGCACAACTCCAGGCAGAGCAGAACTCATTAATTTCCATCCATCACCATCGCACCATCAGCCACAAACGAAGTCGCTGCTAATGTGCACCTAACCCATCAAAGTCAAGGCATCGCGGGTATCACTTCACCACCCCCCAGTCCCGCCCACTCGACAATGACCACCAAATTACTTGTCCATGCTTCAGCGCCAACTCGAATGCGTCCGCATCCGCATTCGGCCGAGCCAAGTGCCGAAACGACGAGTGCAGCGTTGAAATATGAAAAATTCATATCCTCGCCCGCCAGGGCAGCACTGCCGCCGCAGGACACGGTGAGGATGGAGTAGGTCGGTGGGAGCTGCGGCAGCCGGATACAGACTCGCATTAATTCGTCATCATGCGCCACTGCAACGACGAGTGTCGGAGCGGTGTAGTCGCAACAAGACCATCAGTGGAAGTGGTCTTAATGATCTCGGACGTGTGGTTGTGTTGTAACAACATGACAAGCAGTGCGCGGGCAGGACGATAATCAATTTCACAGCAATCGTGTCCACGTCAGTGTCCGTGCTCGTGTCCTGCCGTGTCCTGTACGGCATTAGACTGACAGCAACTGCTGGCTGCTGCTGTGGTCGCGCGACTGTTTGTCAAATTAATTAGAAATTATTTCAACACAGCAGCGAGGCGATTATTGCTCGGGCGGAGCGGTCTGACACGTGGATAGGAGGGCGGGGCACTCAGGGAAAATGTAATCAAACATTCAGCAAGGGGACGCTGCCTTTGAGGCGTGCAGAGTGTTGACCACACTGGGTTAGCGCAAGACGTGCACCATGACTTGTGGTTGTTGTGACCTGCGTTGCCAATCGATTCTGAGCCGCCAATCTCTCAGGGCGAGGCTGTGCAAAGATGCGCGACCAACAAACTGCTTCAAAATTCCGCTTTGACTGGGTTACATTGTCACACTTCAGCAATTGGACATGACGGCAGAGTAGATGGGGGCTGGAGTGTATTCTGAACAAGACGTTCGTGAGGAGCTTTCGTTCATGGCCCATCCCATCGGACCTCCCGGATGGCGGTAATGTCGGCCTTGTCGGCTTCTAGGGGCTCCAGCGGGCCGCTGCGTACATTGGTTCACATCTAGGCTGTTGCCGTACAGGCTACCTAGGGAGCGCCACGAGGAGGCTGTATGTCAACTTGACCTGTGCGTTTTCAAGGATCGCTGCTGGCTTCTCGCCAATTTGAGAGCAATCACCAACCTTGCCCTGGATACATACGCCCATGTCCTCTAAAGTATTTTTACGCTCCACTAATTGACACGTACAGCGCGACTTCCAGCCCATCTGACCGACTATAGACAGAACCAGGAAAAGGCTTGTGAGTTTGAAATTCCTAGACGCACCTCTTTGTCGTCTTCAAAGCTAGTATTCGCCACAAGCAACTATTCGATGACCGAATTCCGTTGTGTCGCATATAAACGATGTACAGTGCAGTTCGGTTTGAGGACTTACGAGCAATTGTGCGGTAGTTACGGTGTTCATTTATTTAGAGGCAAGCGCAAGCTCTCGCGCCTCAAGATCCATCACAGAACAGCGGTTCGCTTAAGGACCCTGCATCCAATGGCCGGTCCGAAGCTGTTGCGCTGCCAGTCTTGTCAAATTGATACGAAAGCGGGATGGTTAGCAGGGAGACAAACCTTATTCCTGGTGCCTAGGAAATGAAAAAGCGATGGTGACCGGGGAATGCGGTGCATCAGCGAACCCTGTGATCTGTATAGAGAAGTAGATGCATTTCGGAAGCAAACTCGTCGACAATTCACGCTTTGACACGTCGAACGAAAGAAACAAAACCACCCTCCGACTGAGAATGTCTTCTAATGCGAGCCTCCGATTTCGAGAAGGAGATGAACACTGAACTTCGCGGATCTTGATGCCTGCTCGGAGGCAGATGCTGGCAGCTTAAGCTCAGCCTCAGCTGAACAGACTTATGGTTGGTTTTCGAAGAAATAGCCAACAGCGCACGGCAACAGAACACACGGAATCCATACTTTCACGTCAGAGGCTGTACGAAATGGATCTACGTACGAAGACTGTAAGCTCTCTTCTTCTTCACAAAACCGCCTTCCACGCAACAGCTGTACTAGGCACGCTTCCTAGCAACAGAATGCCGACAAGTCGATAGCGGATCACCAATCCAAGCTACATACTCGTACACCCGCACCGTCCATCAAGCCAAACAAGGCAAATCGCGAAGACCACAGCCCGCGACAGCCAAACACCTTATCGCCCGTCCGCCGTCGACTATCAAACGCAATCGTAAATTTTTCGAAACAAGCTTGTAGTTTACTTTTGCCCTTATCACAATAAAATTACAGAACATCTTAGATTAGCCCCAGAACCGCCCCCGTTACCACCCACCGTTCTAGAGCTGCGACGTCTTGGTCGCGTAGAAGTTGTTCAGCCGCTGTGCCTCGCGCCAGCCGCTCTCCACGGCCCCGTGGACGGTTGAGAAGTAGTGCGTGCTGGTCGACTCGCCAGCGAACTGCAGAATCGGCGATCCACACGAGCTGGTCACGGGTTCCGCCAGGTCCCAGGCCCCGGTGTTCAGCTCCTCCGACAGCAGCGACCTGTGGGAGTAGGATCCCCTGAAGCTCGTGTTCGCGTGCCACTGCGTGCGGAGGAAGTTCTTCGGACGCGGCACATGGAAGGGCAGGAACTTCTCAAACAGCCACATGATGCCGTCGAGGACCTCGTCCTCAGGCAGGGCCTCCATGTGCCGGGCGTGCGGTCCGGTGATCCAGCCGGCGAGGAGGCGCGGCTGGTAGCAGACTCTGAAGAAGCCGAAGACGCTCTCCAGCCAGAAGCGGTGGGTCTTCTTCAACTCGACCAGGTCCGTGGCGGTCCAGAGCAACGCGAAGCCCGACCAGTCCTTCGGTTCGAAGGGCTTCTCGAACTCCAAGAAGAACTTGTCCACTGTTCCGAAGTTCAGACCCTCGATGGCGCGAGTCTTGGCCTGCGGCAGGGCCGGCACAAACATCTTCGAGTGCTTCTCCTTGAGCACCCCCAGGGATGTTGTGCAGATGACGTGGTCGGCCCGGATCAGCTCACCGTTACAGATTTTGATCAGGATCTTGCCGGAGCCGCTGGGGTCCCAGGTTATCCGCTCAACTCGCCTGTTCAGCTGCACCCGCTGGCTCAGCACTCCCAGTGGGCTGTCATCCGTGGAGCCCATTAACAGGCGCAGCAGCTGCACGAAGCCCTTGTCCTTCCAGTTCAGCAGAAGCTCCCCTTCGCACAGCCAGTACTGCAGGTGCCCCGACGCGGACACATCGAACAGAGTGTCGGAGGCTTCCACGGAGTTCTCGAACTTCTTGTAGTTCTCGATGAACTCCTTCGCCACCGTCCGGTCGATGTCGGCGTTCTCCGGCTTGTTCAGCTCACGATACATCTTCTCCACCAAGTACGTGCCCAGCGAGCCCTCGAAGCCGACCAGCTCCTGCTGACGGCTGGGAATCGTGTCGAACGCAATGGACTTCAGTCGATCGTTCACCGCGTCACTGAGGACCTCTCTGTTCGAGCGCACGCTCTTGAAGTCATCGTAAATGGTTCCGTTCGACTCGAGCAGCTGCTTGTCCTGCACCATCTTGTAGACGACGTTGTCCTTCTCGCCGTGGCACCACTGCGCGCCCAAGTCGACCGTGTTGTCGGCGAATGGAATCGTGTGCACCCGGCCACCGATGCGGTCCTCTGCCTCGAGGATGACAACGTTGCGGAAGCCCTCCTGCAGCAGCTTCGTGGCAGCAGCAATGCCCGACGGACCAGCGCCAATTACTACGACTTTCGCGAGCGACTTGTTCATTGTCCTGACTCCGGGTTGTGCTTCGGTGTGACCGCGGCGATGTTAAACAGACGAAAATAGCTTGTAAACTAGTGGGAACTTGAACTTAAATTTAAACTTGTTGTCGCTGATAGACGGCGACGGGGCACATTCCAAGTGGCGGGCGAAATGTGTGCTTTGTACGGGAAGCGAGGGCACGTAGGCAAAGCGTTTTTGTTTTCGAACAGACGTCAATTGTTGGTCGGTGACGAATGCATTGACTTTACGTTTGGGCAGGGACTGAGATGAGGCCCATTTTGGGGGAGATTTTGATGAAATTTGGGCCAAATGTGCTCCAGTATGGCTTGTAGGGCCTGCTAAATGAACTCAGATCGAAGGGCAAATGTTTCTCATTCCAAAAATCACTCCAATAGCCCACTGAATGCCTGAGCTAAAGCCTACAAATTTTCCACATAAGTTTGGGTTAAAGTAGCGTCAAGAACTGAAGCTTGACCAATATGCAAAACCTTGCAAAAATAGATTTGGATCAATGAGAGGCTTGGAAGATAAGAGTACACGGAACACAAAGCCGAGGGCTGCTAAGCAATTGTTCTCTAAGCAGCGAAGCGTCCTCTTGAGCCCTTCTCTGTGTTCTGAGCTCCTTAGACTTGCCTGTAGCCCATGATGTGGAGCAAATCTATCCATTTTCTCTTCGAACTTGGAATGCAGTCAATCAGGTCTTCTGCAAAACGACGACAGTGAAAGCCCGCGTGGTCGGCGTCTTCTTGGACGTTTCGACATTCAGACAGAGTGTGACAACGGCGTTTACAGTTTGCCATCGGTCTCGAAACAAGCATCGTCTTTTAGGAGCTCTTCCATTTGGACTGCCGCAGGGCTAATGATGATGACCTCTCTTTTTTGGCCTGCTGGCGATTAGTGGGTCGCCCACGGGACACTCTTCCCATCTCGTTTGCCAGGATGTCAATAGGCTACATTTCGCATGCTGTATTGTCTGCAATTTTTCTTAAATCCTCTGATTGTCCAGGTCAGCCTCTGCTTTTGGTTTCCCACACCGCAAGTGCGACCTCCCAACTCGATGCAGTCTATACGACACCCGAGCTGTCTGTCGTATCCAAGCCCACCGATGTGCGAAAGCATTCGTGACAGTTCTCCTTGCACTTGCGATGACTGAAAGCTGGTTATCAAGCACAACTCAGTAACACTTCAGTGATTGGGACCTGATCGCCTTATTTCCTGGCTAGAAGCACACCACATTTTTGCGGTTGTTGATGAGGGCAGCTTCAGTTACGTCAGATAACTGCAGACCGGCAGTCTTTAGCCAATGTTTTGTGTTGGAACTGTTGTGTTTGCAGCAGACTCTCGGTGCTTGCCACCGAGATGTCACCCGTGAAACCATTGCCTTCGGACACAGCGGATTTCGCCGAGCATGGTGGTAACCATATAAAGGGTGTTCCAAAATTAACGCAAGATTTGAATTTTCAGCCATTTCTGCAGTAAACTGCTGGAAACACTGAAAATCAATTTGACAGCTTATAGCTTAGGGTTGGAGCGTCAAAATGCAGCCACAAAGTGTCACTGGTTGGTGGCTTTTTGGTGGATTTTGAGTTGGAGGCATCATTGGATCATACTTTGGAAAACGAGGCTGCTCGATATCGCAGTTCTTTTTGGATGAAATTGATGTGGCCAATATGTGGTTTCAACGGTGCTACACGCCTACAGTACGTGCAACAATGCAAATGTTGCATAAAACGTTTCATGTTCGTGCACTCACTTGTTTTGGTGATCAGAATTGGTCCTCTTAATCGTGTGATTTATCACCAGTAGATTTCTTTTTATGGGATTATTTGAAGTCAAGGGTCTATGTCAGGTATCCTCTTTGCGTTTATGAATCTAGTCGGACTCTCAATGAAAATCAAGCGAATTACCCGAAAACTCATGTTGATTTTGTTCTCTCTGCAGGCTAAGAAAGGGAAACAAAATTCCTGATGTAACCTTTTTTCCAGCAGGTCTCTGCAAAGCATGTATTGTTCAAGTTCTCGCTGGCCTATAGTTAGATGCGTTTTCTTCATCCAACTTGGCCCATTCCCTTGTTGCACAAGTGAACGAAATGAGCACAATCTTTGAGGAATACAGCTCTGGCAACGAGGGAAACTTGTGGCTGTGAAAGATAATCATACGATTGGTCTCACAGATGCGCCAAGTGGACAGGATTCCAGCAAGAATGAAAATAGAAGCACTCCCTCTTAGATGGGCTCTGTGGGCACCAGTTTCACCCTTCAAAACCACAACTCCCATTGCATTACAGGAGGAAACTGAAAATTGTCATGCAACATTTCAAAAAAAGAGTGCGTATGTGCCAGCAAAGCCGTTGAGGCCACCATATGTTATTCCATAAATAACCCTATCCCATGTACTTTAAGTTACTATGTACGACTGTGTTTTCTGTTTAGTCTTGGGTTATTTTTGGGACACCCTTTATTACATTCCATAATAGAGGCCCGAGTACCGATCCTTGTGGGACCCCTGCTGTGACGCTGTAACATTTGATGCCATGCGTTTTCTGTTGCTGAAGTAGTCTTTACTGTCTTGATGGCACTGAGATGCCTACTCAAGGCGTTGGTCTGTAGGTAAAAAAAAAAAACCAAGCCGGAAGAAGGCGACCGTGGCGTTCAACAAATCAATCAATTACCACCTTCGACTAGGTAGGTAGGAAGGTGGGTGATAGGATGCCCTGTCGGCCTTTAGGCCGTGACTCACTTAGTTCAACATGGGGTCACAAATGAATCTAAGGAGGTTCTTCGGTTCAACATCGCTTAGGTCCTTCTACGTCTACGCAGAAGGAAACCCCCTCATTTTCTTTGCTAGGGCCGGACTGTCGCAGAGCCGATGGTGGATAGATCCTATTTCCTATTTCGTCATATTTGCAGCTTCAACTTAAGTAGTTGTGCGGTATGTTTAGACGCATAGTCTGTGTGCCTCTGGTACAGTGCCCGGTATGGACTCCTATTAGCATGCGTAGATCCTTGCGATTTCGACCGATCAATTGTGTTGACCTCTTTGTTGTCACCGTACTCAGGCTAAGTGATCGAGTTCTTGGCTTCATGCTTAGTGGCGTATGCGCATACTGGACGGCTATAGATTCTTCCCGCTCCAAACCTTTTATCGCCTTACCTTGGATAGCCGAGTTCACCTAGGATGTCTCACTGATGCTCTGTCTGCAAAGTCTAACCTAAGCTTCGACGTCAGGATGTCTGATGCTATGGCTTTTATTGGCGCTTGTTTGTCGGAAAAAATGGTGATCGATAGTGTTCTGTGTGCGTAACTAAATTGATCGATATCTGTGCCCGATTCAGTTGTAAACTTTCAGCGCCAGTGTTGCCTCATATATTGCAGCTATATAGTATAAGAGACCCTCGCACCTGTACCAGCGCTCGTCTCTGAGCCGTCAATGCGCAAAGCTATCCCCTGCCATTGTATCCGGTCCGGAAAGCACTGAGCCTCCTCTCCGGGCTAGGTTTGGTGTTAGATAGTCTGTTTGACCTATATTTTGTACTGCTGTCCACTTCGTTATTAAGGTAGCGTGACCGTATGGTCTCTCCATTCAAAACAGATCCGCTTCTCTGAGTCTTAGGACCGATAAGGCCGCACCGTTGCTACAGAATATTTCGAGAAGAGGAAGAGAATGACCTCGAGTGTTGCCGTCGGTGTTGTTCTGCGGCAACGTGTAACCACCTCGGACCAGATACTTAAAGCATCCCATGTTCTTACAGATGCCACGAACACTTTTTCCAACATCACGTTTTGCGTGCGTCTATAAAAGAAATCCAAGAAAACGGACAAATCCATAATTACTCGAATGTGCTCCACAGGTCGGCCCGCTTCGGATCGCGGAAACAATAAATTCCATATCTCTGAAAAATATCTCTCCCACTTATCTGCGTTTAGTTTCCCTTATCTTTCCCCTTCACTGCACAGTTTTTTGATGTTTATTGAAGCCCACGCCAGGCGCGGGGCCCGCTGGCCGTTGGCACCAAATCTAGCACGCAAATCGTGGCGTTTTTAGTGCAAAATTAAAAGCGGGAAACGATTATGATCCATGGCCGGCTCATAAATATTAACGAGTGTGTGACAGAACCTCATTTGTGTGTTTGTTTTCTATTTTCAGGCGGAATACTGCAATCAAGGCGCTAATAATCGAACAACGGGCCATGCACCACATCACGATCCGGCCGCAAAGCGTCGACGAACGCACAGTCGCACATAGCACAGCAGCAGCAGCACTAGCAGCACAAGTAGCCATCAGCATCGGGTGGCGTCCTGGCATCATGGAAGTCCATAATAACGTGGGTTGCACTTGCATCCCCCTTCAAAAATTCAATTCAACCGAGTATAGAGTGTAGAGGGAGCATGCTTGTGGGCTATAAGTGCCAAAGTAGAATGCATTTGTGGCTTACACACAAGCATGTGAGCTTCACCGCCGGGATGACACCACAGATGCACACACCAAACACACACACGCCCAGAAACACAACCCCCATCCCCGCCCAGTCACGCAGAGCAAACGGCCGAAGAACGAACGCGACCATAGACAGCAACTAAAAGTGAAACCAGAATATTCCGGTTAAGGATCACATAAACGAAGCAAATCCCTCCAGCACCACAACACTGCTCCTGGCTCCTGTCGAGTAGGTGGCAAATGGCAACGGTGCGGTGACCAGTGGCCACTTGTGGTCATTATTGACCATTTCGATGTGTGCTTGATGTTTTCATCTCAGTCTCATTCGTCGGAGCACACTCGTACGGGGTTTATTACATTCCCAGTGCCGGGGCTAGACCCTTTTTGTGGCCACACTTGGAGCCATTTGCCACGTGAACGTGAGGCTGGAAGTGATGATGAGATTTTCAAGTGGTTACCCTCCCGGGGCGATGATGATTTGCGTCATGATGGCATTCGGCTCGACTTGGGATTGATTTCACTTTTTGTTGTTGTTGTCCCCCCTCCCCCCACACACAGATGCAAACTCTGCAATCAACTAGACATATCTAATCGCATATGAAGCTCACTTTTGAATTGAAGGGCACAATCTAAAAACATATCTCTCACTTCTCTTCAGTGTCACTTAGGCACATCCACCCCCACATCCCCACACCCCCCCTCCCACACAGAGACAGAGAGAGGGACACAGAAAATATTTCATAGATAACATAACCTAGCTGCGTAAGGATACAAATTATATACACTCCCCCGCACTCACTCACCCTCACACACACACACACACACATAGAGAAAGAAGAAGAAGAAATCGCATGTCCTAGACGTTGTGAACGACTAATCAAGGATGTGCGCTCCCGTACGTATCAACTAGTGAATCCGTAGCGTGTAAGCCTAGTTTAAGGACATGTTATCCAAGGTACCACCCGTACGCAGTGGCGTACGTATTAATTGAATGTAAATCCAACAAGTGAAAGCGTGTAAAGATCTAAATTAATGTAATTCTTTGAGTGGGAAACGTTAAGCTACTTGTATCTTCTTTCCCCGGTAATTTGTAAGTGAACACGGATTGAGTTTGGTGGGGTAAGTGGATAAGGGTTAAGTTTCGTTGCGTTGAGTTGGGGAATCGTGGGTTTGATGGTGGCACGTGTTTTTTTTTTGGGAGGTCCTTCGAAGGGTCACGACGGTTGGGATGGCTGGAGAAGTAATCCTTCATAATTCGGCGGTTCGCGAATGGAAATCAATTTGAAAATTGTGAGACTCCTCTCGGGGGTCGGGCAAAAATCATCGCGTTGACAGTTGATTCTGATAATTTTGACCAAGAGAGGGTGATGTGAGTATCGTCCAAGATCTGCATCGACTCATGGGAGACGCTGCTTCCGTGTTAAAAGAGGTTTATCGCACTATCGGCTCTCGCACCATCTGCCCTAGCACCAAATTAGTGTAAAGTAGCCATGGAATCGAACTTCACGGTACGACGTATGAAGGCGGTCGTATGTGACAAGCGATCGAGATCATGCTCTCTACCAGACAACTGCCTTTAATCGACTCAGAAAAGCCCACGTTTGAAGACTTATCTTCCGTAGCTTCCGTAGCCAGGCATGGGATGGTGGATCGACTAGTGTGACCATAAAGCTCATGTGGTCTTGTTCCACTTTGTTTATCAAAGCGCTTCTGTCGCTGCAAGGAATATGGTCCAGTTTTTCGATCTCTTCTGATACTCTGCAGTTTCTGCATGTGTTAGGGGAGACCAAGCATATGAGTAGTACTCTACATATGTGCCTCATTTGCAATAATTGATTTACAAGCTCCCTCTTCTGAAGCCCGATTGTATCTACAGACTAGGCTACTAACACCATTCTCCTGGACAACTTAACAGCAAGTGCGTTGATCGCCTGTTGCATCATTCGAAATTTCGTATACATTACCTTCTTGATGGTGGCAATTGGTATGGCAGACTTTTGGCTAGAAGCCCGACCATAATTGACAACAGTAAGCAATCAGAACGAAAAGAGGCCAGAAGTTTCCGAGTCCTCAAGATTTGTTTCTCGCAACTCAAGCTAAATTTCAACATCAATTGTCTTTAACGTACGTAGGGAGCGATTAATTTCAGTTCCACTTATGACAGAAACTTGACGAAACTTAACGAACCCTTAACTCAAACTAAATTTCAACATTAACGTACGTAGGGAGTGCTTGATTTCGTTTTCACTTAAGAAAGCAAAAGTGAACACAACTTGACGAAACTGAACGAATTGGTTGTCATTGTCATATCTCGCAAAAAATAATATATATATAAATAAATTTCAACATCAACTGTCGTTTAGGTACGTAGGGAGCGATTTATTGTGGTTCCACTTATGAAAGAAACTTGACGAAACTTAACGAGCCTGAACTCAAGCTAAATTTAAACATCAACTGTCATTTACGTACGTAGGGAGCGATTAATTGCGCTTCCACTTATGAACGAAACTTGACGAAACTGAACGAAGTGGTTCTTAGGGTCACTTCTGGCAACTCAAGCTAAATTTCAACATCAACTGTCATTTGTGTACGTATGGAGCAATTAATTTCGCACTTCCAGTTATGAATAAAACTTGAAGAAACTTGACGAAACTGAACGAAGTGGTTTTTATGGTCACCTCTCGTAACTCGAGCTAAATTTCAACATCAACTGTCATTTACATGCGTGAGGGGATCGATTGATTTCGCTTCCACTTAGGAAAGCAAAAGTGAGCGAAACATGACGAAACCTAAGTAAACTAAACGAAACTGGTTTTTAGAGTCACTAAATTTCAACATCAACTGTCGTAGGGAGCGATTGATTTCGCTCCTACCTATGAATGAAATAAGACGAAACTGAACGAAGTGCATAGTACGGTCACTGTGTATCATTTTTCTTTGTCTTTGCTGTTGTTCAAGTCACCTTTCGTCTTTTAAGCGGTGATCCTATGTTGCATATGCTTAGTCTCTGCTAAGTCTTGCAGGAACTGCAGAGCATTGGCAGAGATCGAAAAACCAGCCCAGCACTGGCTAACTCAAGGAAGCAGCCACTTGGTGGATAGGTCTTTGAGACTCTCAGAAATGTGATAAATATCAACTCCAGCTGTACTCGGTTCAACACAGGCCAGTAATTGCAAAGCAACCAAATCATTTCTGGGTTATTTTTCTGATTTCAGATAGATTCGACAGCCGCTCAAATCCAACCCATGATATTCCCACCCCCTAAACTAGATACATACTCAAACCCTAACCATCCACTTACTCCATCAATCAATAAACAAACAAATAAAAAAAAATCTCTTAAAATTAGACATAATCCCTAAGAAATATTAAATGTAAAAAAAAATACACTTTAACACTTAAGACAATTCTTCTCTGAATGTAAATTAAATTCCACTTGAGGTGATCTTTAGCAAAAATAAAAGAAAAGAAAAATTAAATTAAAAAACAAGAAAAAAAAATATTATTATATACAAAACATACATACTTATACGGTGTTCAGTTTTAAGCGCGGAATCTATGAGGTAGGGCGGACATTTGAACATGAAAACATTTTGAAGAAATTCTCTGTGTATGATAAGCAACCGGATGTGTAGCGAAATAAGATTGTAAAAAAATAAAAAAAAAATATAACAATTAAATTAAATAAAATGAACATTTCATATGTAATTTTAAAAATAAAATGAAACATTTTAGCACAACTGTTGGCTTTGAGTTGTTTTTATGGGATCCTGATTCGACATCAGTCGGTTTGTATTCTTTCTTGTTTAGATATAGTTTTATGTTTGGCTCACAGATGTCACCACAAATAGTCGTACGAGATAAAGTAGCGTCGTGCGCTACTGATCTGATTGTGATGAAATGTTGATACACATCGTGTTAAGGAAAATGGAATGGGTTTGTATTTTTGACATCATCTGTGTGGTGGGTCCCTTTAGGCAGCCAAGCACGGCCACTTACAGAGCCAGAAGGATAAAAGGCGAGAAAACTGGGTTGGGGAAGATGATTCCGACCCTGTTGAATAACGCAGATCATCTGTCATGTATGAAGCTCTTCAAGGGCAAGGAGAGCTGGCAACGAACTTCTGGAAGCACCATATCATCCACCAAAATTAAAAAAAAAACAAAATCATACCCGCCTGTCTGCACGTCTTGTCACGACGCGGAGGCTTAGTAAAAATATTATGGGTGGTGCGACAGCCCATAGTTAACCTGCGCCTAGCTTCACGGAAACTACTCGTTGTTGCGTGCTATTGTTCTCTCCCGATTGGAGGCGGACTTACAGCTTAAGCCGGCTCCAAAGGGCGAAGTTTTGGAAGCATTTTGTTTAGTGGAACACCTTCTGACCATTGTCAGTAACACGGAAGAGGAGAGCCGTGTCTGGAATTGAACCTAGATACTAGGTACTAGGCGTAGGTATCGACTCACACACCCACCAGCTACTACCTTATTCTGACGATCTACTATAAGTCTTGTACCAGAGTCGACGAACATAGGCGCACAAAGATCGTCACAATAAGGCAGCATCATTAACAGAGAGGGCCGCCTGGCAATCGATTACAACTGACTTGCTTATGGCATTACTCACGATAAAAATCGCCATGCCCTGCCTTGGGCCTATACCGCCCTAGAAAACGCTACCAGATTGTACAAATAGCGAGAGTCCAAAGATGCAGAGAAACCCAGAGTTTTTACGTGCATCCACGCACCGACATCGAACTTCATCTTGTTCTGTCCTGTAAGTGTACACGTTCATGGTCTGAGACGAAATCTGATCTTCAAAGAGTTCATAGATGTCTTCTGCCTTCTCCTTCGAGTGACTGTCTAGACTGGGGCTGACCAGGGGGGCCTTAACCAACAAGCATCTCAAGACAGTGCGACCTCTAGCTAGCCGCTTCTAGTTGTATACACAAAGTCGGTTGAGGTCCTTCCCCAGTTGTGTGCATCTCCATTTTTCGGACGCAAGGCTGTGGACCCACCAGAATGTTCGAGAATGGCTTAGCAGAACAGCAGAGAGGATCTTGTACTCGATGAGAGAGTGATCGGGGTACAATCTGCAAAATGCCATCGGCACCTTCACGTGGTATAGAGTAGTTCTATACGCAGCCCCGCGTTTGGACGACGGCACTGGTGATGAGGAAAGAGAGTTGGAAGCCATTTGCAGTGTACAGATTCTATGTAGGCGTTAAGAACCATTAGGGCTAAAGCTGCTAGACCAAGCACAATTACGAAGGAAGTATTGTAGGTGGAAGTACAAGTCGATCCTATCCATCGAAATTTGGACAAGTAGAGGAGGAAGGCAATGTAACTAAAATTTTAAGGGCCGATGTTGAATGTGAACCACACCTAAAGGTCAAGCTTTTTTCTGCATTTCATTTGACATTTCTCAATTTCAGACTTACTCAATTTGAACCATGGAAAGATACACAATCGAGCAACGCGTTGAAGTTATTCAGGCTTACTATGGAAATGGGCGTTCAAATCAAAATGCATATCGTGCACTTCGTGATTTTTTGTCGTTTTTTCATCGTCCAAATGTGCGTATAATCGGAAAAATCGTGCAAAAATTTGAGCAAACCGGGTCTGTAGGAGATGTGAAAACACCAGTGCATGCTCGTACAGCTCGCACAGCAGAAAATATTGCTGCTGTTCGCGATAGTGTGGCTGAAGAGCCGTCCACCTTAACTCGTCATCGTGCCCAACAATTGCACACTGCACGCTCACGCTCGTCGTTGATGAACATTATGCATGAAGACCTGCATTTACACGCTTACAAGGTGCAATTGCTCAAGAACTAAAGCCTCTTGACCATTTCAAGCGTCGTCAATGGTCAGAATGGTGGCAAGAAATGGCAACAGTGGATGATCAATTTTGGAAGCAAATCATCTTCAGTGATGAGGCACATGTTCACCTCAGTGGATTCGTGAATAAGCAGAATTGCCGCATTTGGGCGAATGATAATCCAAGAGTGATTGTCGAAAAACCAATGCATCCACAAAGAGTAACGCTTTGGTGCGGTTTATGGGCCGGCGGCCGTATTTTTTCCAAAATCAGGCCCGTAAGGCAGTTACTGTGAATGGTGTTCGCTATCGTGGAATGATAACGAACTTTTCATGGCCCGAATTGGAAGATATGAATGTGGACGATATGTGGTTTCAAAAGGACGGTGCCACTTGCCACACAGCTAACGAAACAATGGCTCTTTTGCGCGACAAATTCAATGGCCGTGTTATCTCACGTGGTGGCGATGTCAATTGGCCGCCAAGATCATGTGATTTGACACCGTTAGATTTTTTTCTTTGGGGTTATTTGAAAGAAACGGTCGTCGATACGTCGATAAGCCAGCAACAATTCAAGAGCTAAATAATGAGATAATTCGGCACATTAACGGCATAGAACCTCAATTATGCTTCAGCGTCATCGAAAATTTGGACCATCGGATGGAGGTGTGCCGCGGTGGTCGCGGCGGCCACTTGGCCGATATTTTGTTCCACACATAATTGAACCATACCAATATTATCATAATAAAAAGAAATGACAATAATTTCCTAAATAATTTGTGTTTTATTCAAAATCAACATCGGCCCTTAAAATGTCAGCACCCTTTAGAACCTCACACAGTTTCTGTTCGGCAACGGTGTCTACCGCAAATACCTGCACAGAGTCAGATACGACAGTTCGCCTTTCTGTCCGGCATGTCCGACCCGGTGGAAGGACACCGAGCATGCAGTACTCTAAAGTGACCGCTTTGCCGAATGGAAGAACAGTCTCCCAAGGCAGGGAGACCTTATAGAACGAATGCTGCTTTCAGAGCAGACTGGATGGAAATATCGAGTCTCGTGGTGAGTGCACAGACAGTACGAGTAAGAGAGAGAGAGAGTACTCTTCTGTTTCAAGCACCCTTGAAGTAGCTGTAATCTGACGAACCAGAAAACCAGATGCCATCACATTTCTGAATCATGAGGTCGAAAGGAGTTGACGAAATACAAACGGAAATATACCAGAATATACGCTTTTGTGTACTTTAATCTACTTTATGAATTGCACTATAAAATGTTATAGAATTTAGCTGGTAGGTAGGTAGGGTGACTGCATCACTAAAATTGAAAGTCATGCTCACTTAGACCATCCGGTCCATTTACTCTTTGATCTTGTAAATAGTTCTTTCCTCTTGGGATTTGTTGGCCATGTGTGATATCTTCTGACCTCTTTTATAGCCATTTAGAGGCTTTGAGGTTGTTGAAGTAGCACTTTCCTAGTAGTCTTCTTTTTGTTTTCGCAAGTGCCAAGACATGTTCTGAGGTAGTGTAGCATTGTTTCCTCTTCTTCTTCATCCATGCAGCTTCTGCAGAAGTCGTTATAAGGTACCCCAAGTCGTCTGGCATGGCTGCTTATGTGACAGTTGCCAGTTAGCACCCCTCATCACTCTACTGATAACTTCCTGTCTAGCTTTAGGAGGTAATCAGTCCTTCCTCGGTTTAGCAAAGGCCAGATCGCTTTCGATATCCTGCAAGTGTCCAGTTTAGACCATTTGCGGTTTGTATCGTTTTTCGCAATCGGCATCAATCGCGATCTTATTGCTTTCACTGGAGGGTGGGGTGTCTCCTGATCTGTTGCCACTGGCAGTTCCTCCCCTTTTCTTGCTAGTTCATCAGCGCTTTCATTGCCCGGACTACCCTTATGCCACGAGACCAAGCATAGGGAAAGATTGCATCTGGCCGCTGTCTCCGTTGGAGATAGACGGCAGAGTTTTACCATCTTGGAGTTTATTGATCGTGTGTCCAGAGCTTTTATGGCCGCCTGACTGATCCCGTGCCTTCTTCCGATTTGGACCCGTTAGTGCAGATTTCCCATGCAGCTGGGCTACAGACTTTGTCTTCGTCCCATTCTTCTCTTGTGGGGGTTAAAGTCTTGTGTTTTATTTCGAAGTCGATGAAGGGCGTCAGATAATCTGTATGTGTCCCTAAGGAACATTCTGGTTTTGTAATATTACCTTGTGCCCATCTGTTGCCTTCTCTTCTAGTCTTATGGCTGCATGTGTGGCCACAAGTTTGCCTCAGGTGTCCATGGGAAGGAGATGTATTGTAGTTTCACTTCTAGTGCGGTTGTAGGGGCGGTTCTTAGTATACAGATGCATGCTGATCCCTGTATACTGTTCATCATGGTAAGATTCTGCTTCACTTGTCAGTACCGTCCACCCGACTAGGACGCCATACAACAATATTGGCCCTACTATGGCAGTGTATAGCCAATGTGTTGTCTTTGGTTTAGTTCCCATTTGGTACTAACGACAGCTAACATAAATGCATTAAATAATTAAGTCAGTAAATGAATAAAACGCCATTTACACATATTCAGCGAAACTCAACGAACGTTCAAAACTTTCAGAAGGCAGATGTAAGCGATGCAGCGATTGTTTTATAAATGACGCCACAGGCGCCTTCCACAACAACCCCCAAATCCATGCGATATTCACTGTTAAAGTGCCACAGTGTCATTTTAATCAAGAAAGTGCCATAATAGCACGATCGTACCACATCGGCAAAGCCGAATAGCGACAGTCTTACTTTCCGGCAAAGGAACCAGGAAACTTCCATTGCCCCCTGAAGTCAAATAAGCAGTATAGGCGAGGAGTTACTCTGCACTCTAATCAAACTATGCCTTGTGCTGCCCACAGACCCGAGGTCAACTACTTCGGTCTCAAACCCCGACGCCTACTCGTCCTTCATTGTTGACAGCGTACACTCCACGGGTCTGCCGTTTCGCGTGAAGAAATATCTAAGCTGACTCGATCTGCCCAAATTCCACTCGACCGAGCCCTCCCGGCTGCACGCACTTCATTCAAATTAGAAGCCAGCTGGATTGACGACGGCAACCAACGTCAGCTCGCAATGAAAACTAAACTCGGTAGACAATTGACCCAATTCGAAAAAAAAAAAAAAATAGCTGTACTCCTCCAGCAGACATGAATGGCTCCTGAACGCAGGCGAAGAACAGGCGAACACTGCACGTGGAAGCAATTATTTATTATTCTCAACCAGCACAGCCGGGCGTGGCGGATGAAGAGGTGGAGCGCGCAAAGACCTTCGTCTGGGCAAGTCTCCGGGACAAATGCATTTATTAATTATCTTAATCAAATTCTGAAAATTAAACAGTCCCACTAATGAGGATGTGACTGTCCTCATTAGCGTCCGCCCCCCCCCCCCCTCCCCCCTGGCCGGCCAGCCACCCCGGGCCACGACACGGCTACCAAAGTGCTTTTGCTTCAATTAGCAAGTTGATTGTCAAGAATGAGCCAAAAAAAAAAAAGAAAAAGCACGGAGAATTCTGTGAGATTTTAATTAGGTCATCTGTCCGAAATGAATCACCGCCCACCGCCGGCCACACTCACACACACACACCGCCACACATCCCCATTAGAGCGAATGAATGTGAATGCAGAATGAATCAGAATTTGAAATGATGCCAAAAAGTCTGGCAAACGGCGCCGAAGACAAAGAGCAGACTTGTCTGCCTCCCCATCCCCATCCCCGAGGAGCAGGAGGAGACGACAACAAACAAAAAGATTAATGATATCGGCTGGCAGAGGGAGCCTGTGCTGGGCAGAGTCGTAAACGTCCACAAGTGACTGACCATCGTCGAACGATGATGTCTGCAAGTTATCAGCTTCGCAACAGGCTCCGGATGGGCGCACGATGACATCCTGGATTGTGGATTGTCCGGCTCTGTCGGCAGGACACGTACGACATGTAACGCACTATCAGACCGATGAGATATTGTTGTGGCATTAATTCATGTCCTGCTGTGGACGTATTTTGTTGCCGTTCTGTGTTGTCGTTCGGCCGGCTCGGCTGATAAGGATGGGAGGGATGTGGACGGTTGGGGGGCAGGGGGAGGGACTCAGGTCTAATTGGATGAACTGTGTGCTGCTTGATTAGAGCTCGTTCAATTTGACGCAGAAACGTTGTTAGGGCGACGACACCAAACTGGGTTGTTGAACTCAAGCGAGAGGCGACTTCATGGGAAATTGTCTTCAATTTAAGCTCAACGGATGCCCTGTAAAAGAAGGCCCTCCATCGGAGCCTTCTCTCTTAACCAACTTAACACCCGCGTCACCACATAGTGTACCCCAGCCCCGATCAAGGAGATCCCCCTTCGGAGCCTTCTCTCTTAACCAACTTAACACCCACGTCACCACATAGTGTACCCCAGCCCCGATCAAGGAGATCCCCCTTCGGAGCCTGCTTTCTTAACCAACTTAACACCCGCGTCACCACATAGTGTACCCCAGCCGCAATCAAGAGGATCCTCCTCCGAAGCCTCCTCTCTTAACCACCCCTCTTAACCACCCCCACGGCATACCAAAATTCAGACTTAGCAAGAAGAAAACCCCGCCATAGCTTTATTCGCTTCGTTTTTCAGTGAATTCTTTGTGATTACACGCGTCCAGTGTCGGGCGCCACAGTCAGATTAGCACATCTCGCCGGAGTCCCCACCTGGCACAGCCCCGACGTGGCGTTAAAGAGTGTCTGCCCAGAGCACTGAAGAAGGCTGCCATTCCACACGCCGCCGTACAGCACGCAGTAGACGTACCTGAAAGGAAGAATAATAAAAAAAGACCGCACCGCACGCCAGTTGGCGGCAATTCACTCACGATCGACAAGTGGAATCAGACGTAACGTCGAAGCGACCGTTCACTCTCTTCACCTGGCAGTACGCCTGTGGATTGACGGCCGGACTGGGTGTTGTTGTGGAAGGCGCCTGTGTCGTCGTTGACGTCGTAGCTGAGGGGCAAGTGCCTCCGATCTGAAATGAACGTCACTAGACCCAAGGCCGTCACACACTGCAGACAACTCACCCCGGTCGTCTGGGGATCAATGCACATGGTCGGCGAGTCGACGTTGCACACCATCGTCCCGGTGCACGTGTAGTTTGCCGAAATTGGAGTCGTACTCCCGTAGCACAGCGCAAACGTGTTGTATCCGGTGCAGGCGAAGGTGTTGGTGCCGTTGCACACTCCGCAGGCGCCGCACGCTGCTGGGACAGATCCCTCGGGAGCGCACAATGGCCCATCGGCACAGACGGTTCCACTGGGACACGCTACAGCACCAGGAACGGGCAGTCCTTCAAAAGAAAAAGAAAAAACTCCTTTAACACGAGAACACCACACCACTCGATGACGACACTCACCGTTGAGGCAGACCTGGAACATGTTATTGGCAACGCACGCCGCGCCCGTCGCGGAATTGCAGGCGTTGCACAAGCTGTACGCCGCGTAGACGGCGGAGGAAAACGCCAGGACGCGCTGAAAAGATTCCACTTAAAGAAGGTCCTTGCGCGGGCGCCAGCTCACTCACCAAAATCGACTTCATCGTCGTCAATTGAAGGGGAATGGATGAGAGCACCGTCACGTCGCCACAAGTGAATGCAATGTGACCGAGGCGATACGGATCTTATATGAAGTGCCCCTTATCAATGGACCTCGGTATCTTTATGGCGAGATGAGGTTCAGACAATCTTATTTGACGAGCGTTTGTCAGGTTTGATGACTGCGCAGCCTTAAATCAACAGACTTCCCTAATCAACCCGGGGCTTTGGGGGATTAGGCGGACGACCTTCATATTGGCGCGGAGAATTGGCAGGCTCCGTGGAGCGTCGGCTGACGGTCTTGACCGTTGCGACTGACTGACGACGATCGCAGTCACTGTTGACTGGAGATAGTTGCTATCTGCGGAAAGGTTCCCTTCAGTCATGGTCGATGCCGGGTGGATGAGACGGAAGCGGAAATGCTGGGAGGATGGTGATTCACTGTCAACCACCATCGGTCCGCTTATCATTTCACGCACTTGGACCTTAAGCGCCATTGAGGATGTCAACAACAAGGTGTACATGACTACACCAACGACCCTTCACGTCCCACAACCCACTGCTGCCAGAGGGTGGTATCGCTCACCTCAAAAATGGATTTAAATTCTTTCTTTTTTTTTGTTTTTGAATCATTACCTCACGCTCATATGGCCGCAATTACGACCCGGCACGAGTCGCGGCACACGCACCACGCAACCATACGGCCAATGTCCTTGTTGTGAGATCCTTCAACATGCTCTCAGTTGGCCGCAAAACAGCGCAAAAAAAATTGCATTTAATACAATTACCTTGTTGAACTCATTAAAAACGCACAATGTCCATTAAAGCGCGGCCGAACATAGCCAACAGAGCCGCTGATGTCCTCAGCAGGACTCGGGCTTAATTTCGTTTTAATAAAACACAGTACATCCACACCCACACGCAGAGCATGGCTCCTCTCGTATGTTGACGCAATATTTGCTGACATCCTCTCGTCATAAACGTTTAATGCTCGTTGGGCGTTGAATTACACAAGGATACGTGGGCGGTGTGGGCGACAGCGGTGGTTGTTGAGTTTATGACGAGAAGGTGATACGGTGGATCCTTGCGATGTGACCAAACAGCAGCGTATGCTGTGCCGTGTATACACACACCGTCTGTGGCGTGTGCCAAATGTGAGAATCATCTCTCGGCGCGATAAACCGGAGCCGGATAACATACACTACACCACCCCTCCCCGCTCCCACACCCACATCGACTTTAATGGGGAAACGGAAACGCCACGCCGTGCCGCCTCTTTGCCGCAGTATCCTTGTGCGTCGCATTAAAGTCTCACGCTCAATGTGTGTGCGTTATAAGCCGTTATTCTTTAAAATTTAAAATACAACACATAACGGTGCATATGTCAGTAAGCCGGTTGCCAGAAAGAGCATTGCATCGGGCCGGCCGACAGCGAATCAATAATTCAATCGCTGGTTACTCTGTTCTGCTCAGAGGCTTGCCATTCAGGCGAGGGTTTGTTTCGCTCTCCATGCCGACCGCCCGTTACTTTGTGGCGCTGTGCCTTGCCCTTGCATCGGCGCTGTGACGGCGTTTTTATATTTTAAAGGGCGGCGCGCTTTTCACATTTTGACGGTTAATCCCTTCAATTGTGCGCTTGACAAATGCAATTACTTTCGACTGTTTGTTGACACCCTGCATTCTGACAGGGGGACTGAATTTTCAACGAACAACAGGCGATTTGATGGAGGTCCGGCAGAGGCCTTGTCTGAGCTAAAGCAGAATTCATTTGTGATTCTGACGATATTTTGGCAGATTTGATGGCTCTTTTTAGCGGCATATCTGTCATTTCTGACAGTTCCTTGACATTTGTTATCAAAATTGATTAATACGCCATCGTGAAGGGAGCTTATAGTAGATGGTGTGATATGTAGAGTGACATTACGGGCAATTGCAAAGCCGATGAACTCACAAAGTGCGGTAGAACCTCTTCCCTAGCAGCAGCAGGAGATCCACCTTCTATGCCGATCGCTACAGCGTACCATAGTTTGAAGATACACACAATCACAAATGGGCAAAAAGCACCACCTGTCTTAAAACAAGGGAAATTTTGCCAGCACTGAATTTTAAACGATCACTCTGGCTGCTTAGACCGAGCCGACCTCAGGTTGCTCATCGGCGTCATAACCGGACACTGTTCTATTGGCATACACGCCCACAGAATGGGTGTCTCATGCAATGATTTTAGCAGAAGTTGTATGGACCAAGAGGAGGTAGAAACAACAAATCATCTCCATAGTGCTGCGTCTTGGCAAGTCCTCAGTGGTCACATTTAGGGGCATGCTATTTTAATAATCTCAGCGAACTAAACAGCATCAGCATTAGCCAGTTATACAGCTTTGTCATAAGCACCAACTGGTTACAACTTCCAAGTTTAGGAGTATTTATTCCGAGTGGTATTACAAAGCGTCTACTCTTGCCTAAGTGTGACTGCATTCTGCAGTCAGCCACTCAAACCTAACCTAACCTAACCTAGAATTACGTTTAGATGTTTAGTTGTTTAGTCGTGCCTCAATATATATAAATAGGCGTTAGGGGAAGCCAAAAAACAGTCTTAGATGGAATACTGCCAGTCCATTGAGACACTGAAAGACTCCACTAGAGTTTTCTGAGAAAACCAGGAAGAGGGTGTACGTCTCCAGGAACCCTGGAACTACTCATGAATACACACTTTCCCAGCTGCACAAGTAGCGTAATAGAATGTTATACAGCTTGTTCTTCTCCTTCTCTGTATACAGCAACATGATCCACCAGTCATAATAAGTCAACTTTACTTTGCGCGAACTTTTATTTTCTGATGCACTGTTGGTCAGCATTGAGTTGAAGCTAGATTTGCTTGCAACCGATATGTCATCGTAGCCCAGATGCTGGTCCTATCTGGATCTCTTTGTGATGGACAGACGACGACGTTTGACTGCGGTTACGTAGGTGAGTGATCATAGCGAACTCGACTATACTGGACAGGAACAGGAATATGTTCAGACGTAACCTTAAAATTACAATAAAGCCCGCTTCTCTAGGGCTTTATCCACAGAACTAAAGGCTGATTCATCGCGAGGTTTGGTTTAAAATGTAAAATAAAACACATACATTTGAAAGTGAACTTAAAATGTTCACTATCGGTTAAAAGAACAATTCATGGCATTTACGTTTTGAAAATGATATCATGTAAATGTTGACGTCTGAGGTGGTCCATTCGGAAGGTCCAATTTTGGGCGACTCGTTCGAGCATAGCGACTGGTATAACACGATTAATGTAGGCTTCCAAAGCCTCAATCGTAGCTGGCTTATTCCCGAAGTCCTGAGACCATATATACATCCCCAGAGAAAATATTGGCGATCAATTTATCGTAGCAAAACGTGAAATTAAGTGCTCACCAAAATGATTTCGCAGCAAGTACATTGTGTCACGGGCTGTATGGCTCGTAGCGCCGTCTTGTTGAATTTTGTACGCTTTTAGGCAGAGAACCTCACGTAGAATACGCCAAGCTGTCGAATAGGCCAAGCCAAGCTGCTGAGAACAACGACGAATCGATTCGTCACATTCTTCGCGTACTGCTATAGTCTCTGCACTACGTGCTGGATGTGGACTGGGACTTAAATTTGCGAATGGTATTGGCAATGGTGCTTTCAGTAGGTCGATTATGCGCACCAAAAGTTCCTCGAATAGCACGAAAACATTTCTCGCAGAACGCTGATTTTCGTAATACAGCTAGTAGTACAGTAACAATTCTGTTGTGGTGTTAGTCTTTCCATGATGAGTTGCCAAACGATACTGAACAAAAATGTGCAAAGCAGTTTAATAGACGTCAACTATCGAGGGATCAGTCTCCTTAACATAGCGTACAAGATCCTCTCTGCCGTCTTGTGTGAACGCCTGAAACCATTCGTGAATAACCTGATAGGTCCTCATCAGGTACGGTTTCAGGTCGGGGAAGTCAACCATCGACCAAATCTCCACACTACGGCAGATCCTTGAAAAAACCTAAGAGATGCAAATCGATACCCACCACATATTCGTCGATTTCAAGGCCGCATATGACAGCGTGCATAGAGACGAGCTATACAACGCCATGTCTAGTTTTGACATTCCTGCCAAAGTCGTCAGGTTGTGCAGGATGACGATGGAGAACTCTCGCTGCTCCATCAAGGTCGGTAACGAACTCACCGATACCTTCAATGTCAAAAAAGGTTCTAGACAAGGCGACGCGCTGTCATGTGACTTCTTTAACATCATACTTGAGAAGTTCGTGCAAAACTCACACGCCAACACTAGAGGCACGATCTTTCAGAAGTCCGTACAATTGCTAGCATACGCGGATGACATTGACGTAATTGGTCGAACACAGCTTTTGCTGGTATTGAAGCGGAAGCGGCTAAAATGGGTTTGGCAATGAATCAGGGCCAAACCAAGTACATGCTGTCATCACGATAGGACGCACAACATTGACGTCTCGGTCAGAGCGTCATAATGGGCAGCAGAAACTTTGAGGTAGTCAAGGACTTCGTCTACCTCGGCTCTGCAGTAAATATGGTCAATAACACCAGTACCGAGATCAAGCGTAGAACTACTCTTGCCAATCGCTGTTTCTTTGGGCTCAAGAGGCAGTTGAGTAACAGAGCCATCTCTTGAAATACCAAGTTGACTCTATATAACACTCTAATCATCCCTGTCCTGCTCTATGGCGCAAAGACATGGACGCTATTGAAAGCGGATGAAGAAGCTCTTGGTCGTTCTGAGAGAAAAGTTTTGCTTGCGATCTTTGGTCCTGTTTGTATTGATGGCGTCTGGAGGAGGAGATTCAGCCACGAACTGTGCGGGCTGTACAGCGGCATGCACCTAGTTAAGCGTCTTCGGATCCAACGCTTAAGATGGCTTGGTCACGTACAGCCGATCCGGTCCGAAGAGTCTTCGATTCCGAGCCATTGGGACAACGCAACAGAGGGCGTCTTAGAACGAGATGGCGCACACAAGTGGAGAAGGACCTCAACCAACTTGGTGTGCACAACTGAAGGCAGCTGGCGAAATATCGTGCTGGCTGGAGAGGCTTGTTGGTTGAGGCCCAGGTCCACCCCGTATTGTAGCGCCAAGCACAGAAGAAGAAGAAGAAGTTTAATAGGCGATCTGTCAAAAAAAAAAAACCTATTGAATATCAAACCTCACGGTGACTCACCATTAACTTTTGAGTGGGATTAATTAAATTCACCTAAAAGAAACCTGACGAATGTGGCGGTTGTCAGGTACCTTATGCGAATGGACGACGTAATCAAACGTACAATGGACAAGACCATTTCGAAGGTAGTGCAGATCGATGACGGCGACGTCTATCGAAATGCTACCATCGATGCACTACACATGCACAAAATAGGCTGCTGTCAAGACTCGAGCTCTTATACAGGCGGCTTACAGATCCACAAAACCAGGAAGTCAGGGCACTAAAGTCGGAGATCAAGAACTTCCAACTGTTATAAGCAATAACATCAATAAACAGCTTGACTATAAGCTTCCACTGGAGCAGTAAAATCGGGGCTGTACGATCTGATACCTAGGGTACGTTCCCGTTCTTTCGAAGGAAAGATCAAAACGACATACATGCCGTTACGCTACCCACACCGACAAACAACGAACAATTAATGTCTTCAGTTGGCATCGATTCAGATGGGGCAGTGCCAGACACTGACTTCTTCCTGGTTGACTATCCTCAGGAGAGGATAAAAGCTATTGGTGCTGTATTCCAGCGACTATATACGGTTAACGAGTTTCGTAGGCCGAATCACGACCTGGAGCACAGAGCCTCGATAAATCACTTTGATCTCCGAAACGAGATTTTACTAGGTTCAGTGACGATAAGATGGCAAATCGTATCGTGATTTCACAAGAAGATTCTTCTTATCCCGCTGAAGAAGACAAAGTCAGTGGCAACCGATAATGTGCCGAATATTGTGCTTAGCCATCTTCCCCCCCGAAGCGGTTCCGTTTTACACAACACTGTTCAACAATGCGCACTGCACGTGAACTGGAAAACAGCTGCGATGCAACCGATCTCCAGTCAATCGGTCTTCTTCCTTGCATAAGCAAAGATTTTGAAAAAACAATGAGTTGAGCAAAGTAAACTCATACCGGATTACCAGCTCGGTTTCAGGGCGGGGCATAATACCATTGCGTGTCGCGTCATAGTTGGTGTCCAACATACAGTGGAACAAAAGTATAAATCAGTGCAGGCAGCTCCGTTTGGTTGGAGGTCCTCTCCTCAAGCTGGTTAGACGCGGCATAAGTAAACCATGATCTGTGGCGATGGGAAAAAGCGTCTTTGACACAAATTGGTGACGATATCAGCGATGAAGAAAAGGTCGAGTATGGTGTCCCGCAGGGGTTCAAGTTAGGTCCACTGCTTTTCATCATATACATCAACGATTTACTGTCGGTACTGAGGTATAGTACGGGTTATGCGTATGCGGACGACACAGCGATCGTAATTGGCCATAAGAGCGTTGACGAAGCAGAAAGACTTATGCAAATTGATTTCAATAGAGTCACTGTCAACGCACTTAAGACAAAGGTAATGCACATTCGTCCGCCGCATATTCCCAGAACAAAACTAAAGATTAAGATGCACAACGTAAATTGCTTGCACAGAAATAGATGTGACGGTATACGAGAAGAAGATAACTGCACCGGAGTTATAGAGAACGTGTCAACGTACAAATACCTTGGACTGACAGTCGACTACAACTTTAAATGGAGCTACCATATCGACAAGTTGAAGAAAAAACCGTGTCAATCTGCATACGCACTTTTCCACTTGAATAACCTCAGCACACTAGAGGTAATCAGACAATGCTATTTCGGATTGGTGGAATTGCACCTAAGATACGGCATACTTGCATGGGGAAGAGCGTCGCAAATGAAGAGGCGACAACAAGTGCACACTTCAAAAACTGGTACAAAAAGCAGGACGATCGATGTACATCAAGACCCAAACAAAACAATACGTCTACTGAGTATCTACCAGCTATACAATCTAGAACTCCTGGCGAATTTTGGCAACGACAACATCTATAGAGTGCAAACGCAGCAGACAAGGAACACCAGAAGACGTCTGAAGCAGGTCTATGAAATACCAAGATACTGGAACGAGTATGGAAGACGAATTTTTAAGAAAACTTACCGAGAAAAGAGATGTTAAAGAAAGTAAAAGAAATTTATCTATCATAAAAGTAAAATCATAACTTAACGTAATTTGAAAGAACTTTGTACAGAAAATGTTAATTATTATCGTACGTTTAACACTTTTGTTTACTTGTACATTTTTAAAATGAAATAATATTGTGTGAATAGTCTTCTGCAGACAAGCCCATCCGGCTTTGCAGATAAAAATCTGTATCCAAAATTTAAAATGAAATAGAATGAGAAATAAAAAAACATCAAAAATGGTCTGCAACAGGGGAGGTTCAAGAATTATCTGTCAAAATCATTTTTTATATCAATTTTCAGCTCTTCGTCTCTAATTAATAATAATTTAATATGGGTGGCATAACAGCTCCTAGAGGGCCAGGGTCTAGCTTCTCAGGGACCACTGGTGTTGTGCGTGCTATTTTTCTCTCACGAGTGGAAGGGGCCTACAGTTTTATGTCGACTCCGAACCGCCATGCTTGAGAAGCTTTTTCTAGACAGTTGTACTCTGGCCGTGAATATTATTTCGCGCTAGAGTGGAGTACCACAAGCAAATGTTCTTGGTCCTCGTCTATACTGGCTTTATACTTGTGAAACACCGCAAGTCGAAGGAACAGTACTAATTTTGGTAACAGCTAAAATGGTCGAATAGACAACACAAAGAGTGTTCAATTTGCTTTTGATCGGAGCCAATGAGTGCGAATCCTTTCGACGTGAAGTGGAGGAATGCGTTTAAAATGACATGGTAGCCCAGAGAGTTAAGAACTTTGATCGTAGGCATAACCGACGCTTGGAAAAGCAGACAAATGCTGAAGTAGTTGACGTCAATTGACGTCTAGGAGTGGAGGGGGGGTGGAGGGTCAATTGCGAAATGCATAAAAATTGTGCAACTGACCCAAGTGCTGGCCTCGGTGTTGTTCTAAGATCTGTTGTTTCTATGGATTCTATCGATGGATTTTTGTAAGCTACCTTGGAAGTTATTTCCTCTCAAAAGCTTTCCACCAGACCAGATTACTGGCTTATCTGGGTCTAACTATCATGGTGTACAGCCAGTCTATAGCCCACATTAGTCCATGGCTTAGACTCTTGCTTGGAGCATTGAACGACATTTTCCTGATATGAGGATGACCACAACGTTCGCGTAAGCCGCTACTGTGAGCCCGTCGCTTTCCAATGTGCTTATGGTTTCCTTAACCACTAGAATCAGTAGGAGAGGTGAGAGGGCTCCTCCTTGAGATGTCCCTCATTTCAACTTCCTTCCATACATCGCCTAAGGATCACTTGATCAGTCGTTATCGCAACATCAGTCCGATTGCTATAGAATTGAGTCTGGTCGCCGGGAATTGAGAAGAGTATCCCTTTCCTGCCCCCTTAATTGCAGTTTACACACAGTAACCCCTCCGAGGAGGACATTTTTGCCAAAATTTTGACCGAGAAATATTGCTTTTGATGTTTTCGCGCCTGAAACTGAAAATGTGCTCCGCTTTTCAGCTACGACGCGACGTCTCCATATGTTCACGATCATCTCAGTCCCCTGCACTTGGCCATTGTTCGAGCTACCCACCGCGCCCTGCTCCGCGCGAGTAACAAAGCAACGAGTAACTATTATCTTAGACCACCAATTAACCGGAAGTCACGACAAAATTGAAACTTGTCGTGTTCAAAATAACGCAGTGTCGCTGCCTCCAGATACACTTGTTCAGATAAGTCGCGAACATAATCAGCAAGCCGGCAACAAGTTCATTCACAGTTTCGACGTTCAATAAATACCACGCCACAGGCCCCCTTCAATGCACAGTCAACAGCAAGATGTTCGTTGTGAAATTGTTAAGCGTGTGCACAGTGATGGCCGCCCTCGTCGGTGTTACCTTCTCGGCACCCGATCAAGCTGCTCGTCTCGTCGGCGGTCAGGATGTGGACAACTTGCGACAATTTCCACACCACGTGTACATCATTCCGTTTGGATCCAGCCACAGATGTGGCGGCACCATTCTCAACTCTCAGTGGGTGCTGACGTCGGCGTCGTGCGTGAAGAACTGCATTCGTCTCGATTTGAATTTCGGCAAGAAGAGCCAAAACAACACCCGTGCTGACTTCTTCAGCGTCTCAGTGAACAGCGATCACGTGTTCCTGTATCCGACGAACTACGATGACATCGCCTTGATCAAGATCCCACTGCAGCTGGTCTTCTCGGAGACCATTGCACCGGTTAGCATTTCCAAGCTGTCGTCGCATGCCTTGGATCATCGGTTCTCCGTGATGCCGGGCTTCAATGAGGTTATCTATTCACCTACCACAACCAAGTGGCCAACAAACACCACAGGGTGGCCGTCGACAACAACGCCTAGCACCACGACGCGCACCACGAATTCGACAACTACCAAATCGACTACAACAAACACGACTCCGGCGTATTACCCCCCAACCACTATCAGCACAACAAATTGGCCAATCACGACAGCCGGTGGACCTCCACTTCCGTCCGGAACTGTTGGAGATGTCATCGGCCGCCACTTTGAGGGAGAGGACTACGAACACGGTCACCATGAGCTACCCAATCCGGAGGTTGACGGACTGAAGTACGGCATGTTCAACATTGTGGATCAGCATGTGTGCAAGCGTAACCTCGGCGAAACCCGCTTCGATGAGTACACTCAGCTGTGCGTCGAGGGCTGGGGTACAAACCCGAACGCGCCTTGCTGCTCGGACTTTGGCAGCGGCCTCATTGTCGGCTGGCCAGCCAAGAACGAACTTGTCGGCATTTTCTCGATGTTCTCGCCAACCTGCAGCAGCAGCTTGCCGTCCATCTTCACGTTCGTGCCCAAGTACTTGCCGTGGATCGAGAGCATGATCCGTGGCTAGACGATGGCCGCAACGTGATTGTCTCCTCTTGTCTCTTTCGCAAATATATGCTTCAATTTTCGACAGGAAATTAGTTGGTGTTTAATTTTTTTTGGATTTCGTGGGGTCTTGATGCAGAATATGCGCTGCAGGGCTAGCGAGGGCACGGCCAGGGAACTTTGGATCCTCGAGCACTCGGCCATGTCCTGTGGGGAGAGCTGAACTGATGCAGGAGATATGAACCGCATGCGATGTGGCCGGAAGAGTGGCGCTCCTACTCGACCTGAGGGCATTAGAATGCAAAGCCTTGTGCAATTCGAAGCCAAGGACACGACTCTATGGTCTGAGAGGTTAAGCAGCGCACGTGAAATGTTCTTAGCCTCGAAAGTCGATGCAGACTGTGGCGATGCTTCACTGCGATACGAGGCTTCAGTCCACCAGGTGATTCTCACAACTAAGACGTTTAGGTTGGGTTAGAGCGGTTGACTGCCGGAAGCCAGTTATGGTGCGCCCTTCGTGGCGTTGTGTGGAGGTTCGTGGCTGCGTGTCGAGGTTCAATTGCGATAACTCACTGTTCCACCTTTTCGCGTCGCTGGCAAGGCTCAGAAGATAAAGCTTCTCAAACATCGCCCGCCGGAGTCGGCATAAAACTGTAGGTCCCCTCCACTCGTGAGAGGACCGCACGCACAACCCGAGTGGTTGCTTTAGAAGCTAGGCGCAGATGCAAGTCAGACTGTAGAGCCACTTAAACTGCGCAACAACCTCAGTCAGTTTGGCCTGCCAGATCAGCAGTTGTGGCTATCGAGGGTGCTTATGGCAACGTCTACCCGTAAGCGATCACCAGGACACACTTTTGGACCTTAAGACACCAACCAGGCAGATTTGGCGAAACGAAGAAAACGTAGCAGTATCGAAGACGACCCAGAAATGAGTCGCCGCCGTTCAGCGGAGTTGGTCATCGCCAGAGAGTCAATTTCGGCTCATTCTGCGGTCTGATTTGGGCGTACCTCTATTTAAGATTGTTCTGACGCAAGAAGCGTCTTCTTTGAGTCTGAGTAGATTCGGGATCGTTCAGCGTCTTCTTCGGCATGCTGGATGAGAAGCGGCGACGTGTGGCGATCGCTACCGTTAAGAAGGAACTTCAATTCATTGAGAATAGTTGAGTGGCCGATGTTGAGTTCGGACCACAGTCGAAGTGTCTTAAGGCCGTACTGGGTGCAACCTGTCTGCCGAATCCAGCGGAGGGAGATGGAGGGGTATGTTGAATGCAACCGACGCAGTGCTTCTTAAGGTTCCGCTGATACAAATGCAAGACAGTCGTTGCGCCCGTGACGGTTGGTTGGTTTAAGTGGCTATCCGATTTGTCTCAATTCGGGTACAAGTGGAGCAGATGCACGCCGTTTTGATACCACACCACGTAGACCTGGGTAGTTTGGGTTAGCTACATATAGCTTGTTGAATTTAGGAATTTGATTATGTTCTGGGGCCGCTGTTGATTTTGAATAAAACACAAATTATTTAGGAAATTATTGTCATTTCTTTTTATTATGATAATATTGGTATGGGTCAATTATGTATGGAACAAAATATGGGCCAAATGGCCGCCGCGACCTCGGCGGCACACCTCCATCCGATGGTCCAAATTTTCGATGACGCTGAAACATAATTGAGGTTCTATGCCTTTAATGTGCCGAATTATTTCATCCTTTACCACTTGAATTGTTGCTGGTTTATCGACGTACACCTTTTCTTTCAAATAACCCCAAAGAAAAAAATCCAACGGTGTCAAATCACATGATTTTGGCGGCCAATTGACTTCGCCACCACGTGAGATAACACGGCCATTCAATTTGTCGCGCAAAAGAGCCATTGTTTCGTTAGCTGTGTGGCAAGCGGCACCGTCCTGTTGAAACCACATATCGTCCACATTCATATCTTCCAATTCGGGCCATAAAGATCCTTGCAGTGAATGCAAATTCATTGATAAGGATCCCGCGAAAAAACGAGCTCTATAGATTGTTGGACGATCAAAGCCCAGAGCTATTTCTGATTAGCGAAACCAAGCTAACCCAGAGAGGCACATTGGAGCACAGTAATTATAATGTTATTAGAAGAGACCGACCCAACTCCAATGGTGGAGGCGGTGTCGCGATCTTCATTAAAAACAACATTAAACACAAGGTAGTGTATAGCAGTGAAGTTCGACGGTTTCAGGAGTTGGAGGCCTGCATCGTGTGCATTTCTCTCCGCAGTGGAAAGAAGCTGTATGCGGTGTCGGTCTACTCCTCCGGCCCCCCTAGTTCCAGAACGACTATATCAGAGCTCGATTCACTCTTTCGATGTCTTAGACTGGACTCGGAGGAGAACTATTTCATTTTGGCCGGGGACTTAAATGCCCGTCACGGATATTGGGGAAAAATAGTGTCCAATAGTAGAGGGGATCAGCTTTACAACTGGTATTGCTTACACAGTGTCGAGTATAGACTCGATTCGAAAGCAACAGAGATCTCGTCATATCCTAGAAACGGTTCTTACTTGGATATCCTGCTGTTTGACGCAAGACTGCAGCTGACAGACACAAACTCACAAACGGTAAACTGTTTGAACACTTTCATGTATCTCAGTGACCATTGCGGACTCAGTGCCGAAATCAAGATCCCCAACGATATTGCGGAATTAGGAGAGTTTGTTCAAACGTATCCCTACAATTACAGTAGGACAAGCTTCTCCAGACAAATGACGAGAGCAGTCTCCTCGAATGCGCTCCACATACCGTCCAATAGAAACTTGTCGAACGAGGAGATTGACATGTATCTTAAACAATTGGAGGAGACAATGAGACAATAAAACGAACAATGGACAGTACTATACCACGGTATACACGCACAAATAACGAAAACTTATATCGCAATGCGACAACTCCACCAACAACCCGAGCATGTTCCCGCATATAAACAAATTCTTTCGCAGTAAGCGTAGCGATCTTCCGTGTCTTAAGCTCCCCAGAACGACGGACAACGAACAAATACTGACTACAGCAGGTATTGATCCGGATAACGCGGTACTCGACGATAACTTCTTTGTGGTCGAAGACCCGCAAGAAAAAATCGAGGTACTAGGCGCGGTCTTTCAGGAAGTGTATAAGGTGAATGAGAGTGTTCGCCCGAACCACGACCTGGAGAATCGCGTACAATCTAGCAACTCGAAACTTCGAGAAGACATGCAACAATGGCGATCTGAGAACATCGGCTTTGTCGTGTTCAATGAAGATAACATGGCAGATAATGTCGTCGCCGACGAAGGAGTTCATATCCCGTTCATATCGAAGACAGAGCTCCAAGCGGTCTTCGAATCACTAAAAAAGAAAAAATCAGTTGGAATCGACGGGATCTCGAACATTGCGCTAAGACATCTCCCCTTAGATGTGGTTAATATGTACACTATCCTGTTTAACGTTGGCGAGATTCTGTGTGAATCAGGGAGGGCAACCTTCAAGACCGCTATACGTGACTCCGTCACACCATCCACTGTTGCCATTTCTTGCCACCATTCTGACCATTGACGACGCTCGAAATGGTCAAGAGGCTTTAGTTCTTGAGCCAATTGCACCTTGTAAGCGTGTAAATGCAAGTCTTTGTGCATAATGTTCATCAACGACCAGCGTGAAAGAGCACGACGACGAGTTGATTGATTCTCTGATTGCTACTGGCCTGTTTGAGTTCTTCCTTGCACTGTGACACCAATTTAGAGGAAGTGTATACTGAGGGGATGGCCCTCATGGCTGCTTGGCTGTCGCTGACGCTCTACCATAAGGACAGCTACTACTGAGGAGTTAACACGCTTCTCTGATTGCTGGTACATCAATTACTGTTCAGTATCCCGATCGGACGCACACAACGCCATCTGTTGGCAAAATAATGGATTTTCTTTTACTACATCGAACATTTTTTAGAGGCCGCGATGGCATCGTCTTTGCAGGATCCGTAGAAGTTCGTTCCACAAGAGTGGGGACAGCACTCCGCCCTGTGGTGTGCCTTTGATAACCGCTCCGCAGATCTTGGTGTCACCAAGATTGGAGCTTATCGCTTTGTTGTTAAAAAAACTGGTGACAAAAATCCGCTCTGGACTTTTCGATCCCCAGCCTGTTAATGCTGAAAGTTGTTAACGCTCCCTCAATGTCCACAAATGTAGTCCTTCGACCGATTTTTCTGTCACACCTACCAACGGTTGAAGGGGCAGTTCTACGCATTTGCCCCTCGCTGATATCCGGCCTTTCACAACAAGAACCACATCGTCTGTGTATGTCATTGCTTTCCCTCCTGAACATCTGAGCGCTTCAAGGACACAGGACACAGTCCTTAGGACCTCCCCGTGATGTGTGTGCTTCTTGAGACTGGATGCTTGCTTGTTTTGATGGTGCATCTAGTAAAGTGAATGAATTTCGGTTCCTTTGAGTACCCATCTTGACCACAGCCTCCCCCAAAGCAGAGGCTTTTCCTTCGCTTCGTTGCCGCCTCAGTGAAGCACATCTGCCCAATCGCTGCCGTGGCATTTAACACAATCTAAGCAGCAGTTCACATTACATCTCGAGTTCACTCTTCACGTCTCATTTGACTCATGCTCCTCCTCCTCTCCTCCTTCCTCAGAGGAGATGATAATCAAATCAGCTCCCCATCAACTTTGCGTACCTTTTTCTTCACATTTACCCACTCAATGCGAGCCGCTGAGTCCTTTTTCTCTCGTCCTAATTGGCTTACAAGAAATCTCATTAAAACCCTTGACTAATTGACGACCAGGGCACCCATGTGCGACTTGGCTGCACTGGCCGCCTTCGCCCTTTCCAATCGTCCACTTCAATCTCTCGAAGCCGGCAATTGACTTCATTTCCAATCTAATTATGTTCACACTGGGGACCTGCGTGGACCGCCCCGAGTGTAGCGACTACACTGCCGGCCCTGGCATGCATTGAATTCCTTAATCCAATTAGGGACAGCTCCCACTGTCCCTCTCTCTCTCTCTCTGTCACTGTGTCCTTTGATCAGAAGTATTTCAATTAAAGTCCGCTTTGAAACTGACACCCGGCATCCTCTGCCTCCACAGGCATTCGGCCACGCGCCCTCGCTGAGCGACTGAACGAAGAAGAGCAAATAAAAGTCATTTCCCTGCATTTGAGCTGATTTATTACGAGACTAAAAAGAAACACAAAAGCACGAGCACACATACAGCTACAGCGGGCAGTCATCACCCACCCACGCGGCGGCGACCTCAGTTGAGGCGGCCTCATTTGTACAGAAACGTTGACACAACAACTACAACAAGTGGCGGCGCGAGACGCACCGCCGCCGCCAGTCAATCGATGTGATTGGAGAACGTCGCCGCACCGTTCCGCACTTGGTCGATGTACTCGTCCCACTTCTGCTGCCACTTGACGGCGGCCAGCTCCTTCTGGCTGGCGTCCATGGCGCTGTACTTAATCGAATTGATGGCCAATTGCTTGAGCAATCGCAGGTCGGCGTGAGCCGATGCAATTCCCAGGAAGGCGACGTAGAAGTCGTGCGACAATGGGGTCGCTCGCCAGAATGAGGGGTCATCGGACGAGATGATCACCGGATAGTTGTCGGCAAAGTAGTGTGAGCACGGATGGTTTCGCAAATCGGTGACCAGCTGGAGGACTTGATTCGATATCGGATTCACTTCGACGGCGATGTCCTGCTCCTTCATCTGCTCCAGCACCGAGGGATGCTTGATGAGGGCGTAGCCGTGGCCGACGCGCTTCGAGCCGAGCAGCACAGCATCGATGAGGTTCTCGTCGGTGGTCGAGCCGTACCAGTTTGTTTCGCCCGCGTGGAAGTAGAAGTCGATGTCATCGGGCACGCCCAGCAGGACGGGCAAGAAATCGATCAGCGGCCTGCCTTGCTCCTCCTGTCCGACCAAGTCGAAGCCGGCGAAGATCTCTGGCACCTCGTACTGGAAGGGAAAGAAAACAAAATAAATGAGCGCTTCCTGTCATTGATAGACGACCGCGAGGGCGCGATGGACTCACCTTCAACTTGATGGCGGTGAGGACGTATTCGTTTACGTCGGTTATGGCCACGTTCCTTACTGGGGCGTAGATAATTTTCGATCCAATGAAGTCGGGGTTCTGGGCCTTGAATTGGTCTAGAGTTGTCTTGTACAAACGGGCTGTTTCGATGGCGGGGTACAACGTGCCGTTGAGGGCGTACAACTGCAAAGAGAAGACGAAGATTGTTAGAACTGTTTGATGAACTTGGAAACTTTCAAAAAGGTCTAAAATTAATGGCAATTTAGATCTCTTCTGGTTCATTGACCAAATCATGACTAATTCCTCCTAAATCGCTTTCAATTTGATGACAAATTCGAACTGCAACTTCCCCCCGAATCACAATCAATAAGAAAAAAACGGCTAAGTGCCAGTGAACACCGTCACTCGGCAAACACGCGAGCTTCCAGCACGTTTATTTGACCACATTTTATTGCTCGTTTATTGCGCCGACACCGCAACTACTGACTCCGACCGAAGTCATTATTTTTCGATCGTTTCGACGCCCAATCGCCGATATGTGAGTGTCGTGCAGTTAATTCATTTTGAGACTCTGCCATGAGCGAGCACTAGGGCTATCGTCAAGAAGTGGGCTTATCTTACTTCCTTGATATTTCTGGCGAATTTGTCAGCGATTAGATATGCTTAACTTTTGACGACATTTTTATGGGCGCTCATAAATGAATTTCAGCGGCAATGCGGGGTTCGGTTTGGCAGCAATGATGTCTAGAGGCAATGGGAGTTAAGACAATTTGGAGAGATGAATAAGTTTGCAGCTCTATAGGGAGATTGCCGTCGCTTCTAGGGTCAAACGAGTTTTTAGTACAAAATAAATAAAAGTTTAGTACACACTTTAGTACATAATGAACCAATATTTAGTACACAAATAGCACACAATTAGTGTAAAATGAACAAAAATTTAGTACGAAATTAGTACAAAATAATAATATAATATGGGTAGCGCTACAGCCTGTAGAGGGCCAGGGCCTAGCTTCTCAGCAACCACTCGTGCTGTGCGTGCTATTGTTCTCCCACAAGTGGAGGCGTTGTGGGTATGTGCGTCGACTCTTCGCACTTGAACCGCAGTGGCTACGTTCGTATCCCAGTACGACAAAAGTAACGTTCACAGCCCCACCTCTTTCGAGTCATTGACAATGCTCAAAGAGTATAACTGTCTAGAAAAAGCTCATCAAACAATCAGTACCAAAATTTAGTACAAAATTAGCAAACATTTAGTACCAAATCAAGAAAGATTTAGTACAAAATTAGCAAACAGTTAATACAAAATGAACACAAATTTAGTACAAAACAGTTCAGACGAAACCAATGAAACAAATGACAGGTTGAAAGACAACATTTTGCAAAATCTACATCACTGCAAGACTATCGAGCACTTGCTAACTAATTCAGCCTCGTGGCACAAGCTTACGATTGCCCGAAATTTAATTCAATCAAAATTGAGTCCACTCACATCCAGGAGCCAGCGAAGGTGTCTTGAAAAATGTTCATTCTCGCTGAACAAGCGAGCTAACTACACTCTATCGCATTAATTATAGAAAACATGTTTCGACGAAAATCAACAATTACCGACAGGCGTTCTTCAGTTAAGACAAGCAGTCTTCGTGATTGTCTGCCACTAATTAGGCAATTGCCTTCCGAACACATCTTTGACTTCAGTGTTATCGGTCTCACATTGACTGAAACAATGTTGTACCTCGTGTCGCGTTCGGGAGAGAATCATGCTCTTGCGCTATCTGTAAAGAGGGTGCACAGAGATTTGGAATGGTTTTGAAAACAAAATTCGTCACTTAAGTGTATGAGATGACTACTTCATGTTTAGAAGCCTGACTAAGCCACAAACGGGTTCAAGTCAGTGTATTTGAGGGGATGGTCTAAATTTGATGAATTCACCTTCGAGCGCCTATATTGTAAGACCTTACATAGCCTACGGTCGGGGAATGCTGTTGCAGTCAAACAGTCCACTACGATGCAAATGGTATCATGATGCAATCAAATATGACTCAAGGTTCCAATATTTGGCCTCACTTGTTAACTGCCTTTCCTCTTAGACGCATGTTTGTGGCTTTCACTGTGAAGTGCGACTCTCAGGAATTCGGGTGATTGAAAAACGACATTTTAAGGTTCGACAGGTAAAATGAAGCACGCTACGAAGTTGGACACAGTCACAAGAGGAACGACCCTCAACCTGGACGCGTCAAGATATCAGCTTGAAGAGATTTGTCCCATGTCCTGTTTTGCCATTCGAAGGAAAGTTAGACAATTTGTATTCCACAGCCTCTTCTCCAACGGATAACGTTTTAAATCATTCATTTATTTTGCTACTGACCATGAATTCAAGATTGAGATTAAGCGAATAAAAATATTAAACCTGAGCGCTAACAAAGACCCCATTAGCGTCCCAGTAGTTTAGCTATCCGATGTGTAGCTCTAGGTCGGTGGACTGTGAAGGGTTTCAGATACTTTTCGAATTTGAAAGAACTGACATTCAATTATCTAGACTCTAGCCATTGGTCCAACGCAGATTGACTATTAGCTACCGACAGCTTCTCTTACTGATCGACAGTACGGCATACGTAGCGACCGATCTACTGACGTTATGTCTCACCGAGTACAGTGGAACCAATCTCCCCATCGTTTTGGAGAAACTAGGGTTATTGCGATCGATATTTTCTAATAATAGCGCCTTGATAGCTGGACTAGAAGCTGCCTTTCATAGCACTCGATGCAACTAGTCCTAGATGGATACCACAAAGAAAAAATCGGTGTACCCCAAGGGTCTGTTTTGTCCGCGACACTCTTTTTTAGTACAAATTGAACAATTATCGATATGCCGGAAATATATGTATAATCCTTGCTGATGACAGCTCATGTTTTCGCACTCCTATCGCATAGCTGGTCCTCAGATGTAAATGTTCAGAGGGCACGTGTGATTAGCTCATTACACACACGAGCTTGACAGAATTGTCCCAAGAATCGCATAGAATTCAGCACATTGTCCTTACAACGAATCTGTTTGTGCTGTCTGAAGGTTGTAGTGTTTCAAACTGATTATCCCCACCCAGCAAAGACTGTTAGCAAGAGTGTTAGCCGCCAGACCTGACAAGGTTTTTTTTGTTCAATAGATCAGTATGGACTAACACACGAGTGCGATTCCATGGCGGTTCTAAGTAAAGCGGTTTTAAGGAACAAAGAACATGACGAATAACGTTCGGAGACTTTGTCAGATTCAGATGGTCAACTGGGGTCAGTTCTGGAATTAGTCTGGTTCAGGTAGGCAATGTGTACTGAGAAGCTCCCAATTCATCTAAAAGGCATGGAATCGACTGATTTGACTCATCGAAAGTAAAATTGAAGGTGGCGGTAGACCTAGCATCAACAATAACCACTCATGCACTGCGTGCTATTGTTCTTTCATGGAGGGATGGCACCCACAGTTTTGTGTCTATTTCGACTGTGGAAGATTGAGAACATTTTTCTTGACGGGAACACACTAAGAAGGTGACAGGAAGAGCCTTGAATTACGAAGGTAGGAGACGACACAGCTACAACGCCACGAATTGAAGCATTAAAATGCCTATGGACCAGGCCAAGAGCGTCTCTATGCAGCCTCAAATCGAAAATAAGCAGTCACAGAGAGCCATCTGTTGAAAGGGATAAGATTAACGAGATTCGACGACGACGACAGAATGCTGAGATGTATATGTATAGTGTCGCACTAGCAGCCAATCATATACATCTCACCATTCTTTTGATGGTTGTACAATCTATCGGCTTATCTGAATCAAAACGATTGACACGAACAGGTGGTAGTAGACGGGGAGGAGTCGCAATCGGTCTGACGACGCTACAAGGGTGAAGATGCGGGGGTCTTCTCCTCTTTGATAGACCCCCTGTCGTTGAGAGACGAGTGTAGGGCTATTCACTCAAAGGTGGCTGTGTTAAGAGACTGCAACATATCCGACCGATCGATTATTCATCTTCTTCGTCTTCTGGCGCTACAATACGGGGTGCAACTGGGCCTCAGTCAACATCGATTACCATAAACGGCGGCAGTCACTGCACTCAGCACATCCTAACTTTGAAACGTGTCAGACTGTGGTAAGCACGGAGACCTCAAGCCGGGTACCGGGACCTACTAAAAGTCAAAGAAACGAAAAAAGGCGATGAGGTGGCTCTGAATCTCTAGCAATCCCGTATGTAAACAAAATGCTATGTACTACAAGAGGCCACTGCATTGGATAAGGTCCGAAATCCTTGGCTTAGTCAGGACATCTGATCAGCGACGAGGGCCCTATTCCCAATGCTAAGCAATAAATAGGGATAATCATCGAGGATCGGATACTGTGCCATTGGTACACATTCATTGTGTGTTGGCGTCTCTCATGGTGACTTGTTACTTCCGATCGGAAATGGAAGAATTGCTTTTGCATGTCCCTTTTCTGAGATGGCATTCATTCGTCCCGATGAGAAGTTAGTCAACACGGATGTCGTTCAAAAGATCTATCAAAAGTCACACTCGAAGCACACTTTGTAGAGACTCGAGGTCAAACTCGTTAAGAGTGTCAAACGGAAGTGATCCTGTCTCCGGCAAGGGAAACAACGAACGAGATGCCGCGACCTGTTGCCTGGGACCACCATCTAAATGCAGGACACCACGTTTTCGAGACACCCCAAGCCACAACATTTCTCAACTCGCACTCAGATCATTCCACTGGCAGCGCCATAGGTCACCATTTCAAAATTCACTTTTCTTAAAACACCCACCGATAGACACCGCACAACACCACGATCCTTGGCGCGCCAACGTCCACAAACATCATTCATCGAAGCACCTTGTCATCAGCCACCCCATTAAACACTTCACATCGAGACAGAATTCACAACAAATGAACTCACCTGCGGAAGGGTTGTGCGAATCTCCACGTACTGCACACCGTCGGCGTAGAACTCGTTCAGCGCCTGGTAGTAGTACTCCCCCCAAACGGGTGCGTACGTCAGCAGTCCATTGACCAGGCGGAAGATCTTGCCGAACTCCTGCCACGCGTAGTTGTTGTCGGTGAATTTCTCGGTCGGGTACAGCGACAATCGGTCGCGTAGGTACGCGTCGAATTTTTCGGTTCCATTTTCAGCGCGCACCTTGGACGTCAACTCCCAGGAGCAGTCGTCTTCGGCCTTCGGTTGGGTCTCGGCGAACCAGAACTCCAGGACATCCCTGTCCTTGCTGACGCACGACCACAGGTTGTCCTTATACGTCAGCGAGATCACGTAGTCCGTGCTGCAGAGGGCCGTGTCGTGCGCATGCAGGACCGCTCCCTTGGGCATCGCCTCGAGCAGCTTGAACAGCTCCGAATCGCGAATCTTCTGCAGCACGCTGAAGAAATGCTGCGACGGATTGAAGAGGTGCGGAATGCTGAAGCCCTCCTTGAACTCCTTGTCCTTGGCGGTCATGATGATCTGATTGGCGATGGCCTCATCGTCGTTCAGGGTCAGGTTAGATCCGAGCACACGGCCCTCCTCGATCTGCACGAACGCACTGCGCAACTTTGTGTACTCCTCGAACGAAGGACGCGCGGCGCGACTCTGTTGCATCACCACCGGCTGACCGATGCCGAAGCTCTCGAAGACTGCCCTCCGGATGCTACGGGTGTGCTGCACTTCATCCAGCGGTGTCGTGTGCACCAGCGCGAGTGCGGCGCACAGCAAAGTCGTCAACCTCAGAAGACGGTTCATTGTAGACTGGCGTCGGCTGCCTGCCGAGCTGTCAAGATATTAGCGAAGTCTCCGCGACTCTCCGGTCGTTATCTGAAATTGAAAGCATTTCACATTCGATTAATCGGTTCTCGGTTATCGCATCAGATGGACGGCGATTAGATTGACGCGTGGGGTGGGACGACAGCCGGTGACCACTGAGTACAATTGAATTGCCAATCAAGTGCAGATAAGGCACACGATCGTTTGGCAAAATCACTGAACAATTGCAAGATTAACATTGAGTGGGATTTGTAAATCAGGAAAAGCAGAAAAAAAAAACACAAACATGGCGGTGGTGGAGATTTGTATCCGTCGGTTGACATGGAAACATGGAAATCAGCGATGAGCCGGCCACTTGAGTGGCAGATATCTGCGACAAGGAAACAGAGTTACAGCCGAGGCTTCTAGAGATAAGATGGCCGATTGGCTGGCGGGAGTGACGAAGAAGAAGATTGTGTTCCGATCGACCTTGACTTTAAGAGAGCACTGGAAGCACGGCAAAAATGATGTAACAATTATGGAGTCACGGTACAACCTTGAGGGACCTCATGCGGAAACTGTTTCCCATCGGGTGCAGTTGACGCCATAGATCAGTCCAGCAGTCTAAATCAGAAAAAAATCCCAATTGACTGGGAGATAGCCATTTGCCTCACCAATGGTCACTCAATTTGTCACTTTATGTCAGCTCGTCTTGTATCAAATGTATTCGCCCATCAAACTTGGGACCCACTGATTGGTGGTCATTACTGGTTATCTGGCCACATTCATCAGCAACGTCGGCGATTAGAAGCAAAACTGAGGAATGTTAGCTTCACTCGACTTAGGACTGAATCTTGATAGCCGCTTCATAATGGATCATCGTGTGCGTTCGAATTTTGGACTAATAGTCAGTGGAATGGTTATTGGAGAGCCTTAAGGTGGAACTGTTTTCAGCAAAGGCGGACTATGAGCAATTTCGACGGCTTGCGAGCGAAACTATGGACATTTGCGATAAAACTTTGAGTTTACGAGCCGGTATTCATTAAGATGAATTGAATGCGATTTGGTTTGACTTTATTTGATCGTTTTTTTTTTTTATGATTAGTCAGTCAGTCGGAGTAGATCGCTACTGTGCTTGTGTTGAAATTTCGTGTAGATTAGGCTAGGCAGGTGGGTAGACGATGGTCTCTCCGAAATTCTGATGAATCTGGAAAAATATTTGGTTGCTTGTGACTTTTGTTCGTCATTATTATTATTATAAACTATTATTCAGTAATGTATTCTTTTATTACTTGCAATTTTGTGATAATTGGTCATGTACATGCAATTATTCGTCCATGATAAATTATGTGCTTCACTGTACGTTATATCAAACTGCTCTCTCACGCTCATCGATTTGCAGTGTGAGCGAGGAACGAGTGTGGGCCGTGGCCGGTGGAACAGTGCAGGTAACTCATGCTACGCTCGCCGATTCTCGGTCACTTGAATTTCAGTCATCGCATGGAGCAGAGCAAGAAGGCTAAGTTACATCGAAACGTTTATAGAATGAATCCATTTAATTCGAATTCGAAAATAGACACTTTATTTTGTCTGAATCAATGTTTATGGAGATTTTAGAAAAATCATGAATGTCTTGGAAGGAATGTTCGTCCCAGTGTTCTATGTCTCACCTGCACTAGGAATTTGTATAGAGGGGCACCTCAAAGTGAAGTCCTCTCGCCGCTCCTATGCATACTAGTGGTGGACTAGATCATAGAGACGTTGGACGTTTTTCCTTTTCAGTTATACTTGATGAACATTGTCAATGTCGTGAAATTATGAAAACTCCTCGTGTTGGAAGTTTATCCTTAGAACGTACCTGCTCAGAATGCCATGGAGGCATCCGCTTATGTGTTCCACGCACTTCTGTTGAGATAAAAGAAAATGACATAACGTGTGACGGTTTCCATAACGATGTTAAGAAGCATTATACGAAGTAAATCACAATGTAACGTCACGTGACCTGTGGCTCACAGAAATGTTGAATGGCGACGTGACACATTGTGACGTTTTTGCAAACGAAACGCAATGGAACCAAACAAACACTTGATACTTGACAATTGTGACGATCTGTGCCTGAGAACGTGACGATGGTTGGGATGATGAGGTCTAAATGGGGACCCCCGTGACAATGTTACTATATTTGATGTCACAAGACCAAGCAAAGGCCAACGTCCATCTATTCGTTACAAAGTGAATTCAACGTCATGACACACACATCGTTTGGTACAGCGTGTAAGCCTGTTTAAACTGTAGAAATGACATTCTGACCATAAAATGCACTTTACTCAGTTTCGTCAAGTTTCGTTAAATTTAGCTTACTTCAGTCGTGCTAAATGATTATGGAATACAATGTGACGTCGTTTGAATATATCAGGTAGGACTGTTGGAACTGGTAAAAAGTCCACAGAATCTGCATATGCGGACGACACACAGTGGTCCCGAAGTGGAAAAAAGTACCCAAAGTGACATATTTTTCTCGGCCAAATGGTTTAGATTTTTCGATTCTACAAATATGAGAACCTAGAGAGCCAAAATTTAGGTGACTTGACCCGTTTCGTTGTACCGTCAGCTCAAAGTTGGCAAATTTGATGTTGCATAATTCTTAAAATTAGATACTTCCGAACCAAATGTTATATTTGATTTAAAGGACATACATTTGACCTTCAAACTGCATCAATAGTTTTTTCACACTACCTCCCAATTTTTTAGACCAGGCTTCTAATTAAGGCACCGTTTTGAGTAGGTATTTCAATGTTTGATGGGCTGTAACTAAAATGCACCAAGAGTCTCCGACGAGAGCGTATGTTTTTTGAAAGCTATCAGTATCTTCTATATCTATCGCCGGATTGAGCCCAAATCTCCAGAACGAGGTGTTTAAGTGGAGCAATGTCGTGCGTTTTTCTGCATTTTCAAATGATTTCTCTTGCAATGCATGTGTTGTACAAATCCAATGTGAAAGAGAGCCAAAGAATTAGGTGGTATTGCCGATGAAATTAATTTCTGACTTGGAACATGGGTTTAGAATTGCTAACATCTTAGAGATGGGAAGATGAAATTTTGTTTAAGTAGATATTGAAAGTACTTTAAATATTCCACTTGAATTTCGGCTTTGGTTGTGAAAATTTAAAGTTTTTCGCGATGGCAAGTATTATATTTGAATATAAATTCCTGTGTGATTACTTTTTTTTGGTGGAAATATTTCCAAATTCGGCAGCTTTTTATCAAAGCAAACTTAACATCGTTCCAAGTCAATTGAATAGTTTTTGAAGTGAGAAAAAGGTTTTTTATGAAATTTTAAGCAACGGCAAGGTTTTGGAAAGTCGGTAAAAAGATTATAGGTATTATCGAATTCTTAGTAAAGGTTTTTCTGATGTTGAATGTGAACCACACCTAAAGGTCAAGCTTTTTTCTGCATTTCATTTGACATTTCTCAATTTCAGACTAGCTCAATTTGAACCATGGAAAGACACACAATCGAGCAACGCGTTGAAGTTATTCAGGCGTACTATGGAAATGGGCGTTCAAATCAAAATGCATATCGTGTACTTCGTGATTTTTTGTCGTCCAAATGTGCGTATAATCGGAAAAATCGTGCAAAAATTTGAGCAAACCGGGTCTGTAGGAGATGTGAAAACACCAGTGCATGCTCGTACAGCTCGTACTGCAGAAAATATTGCTGCTGTTCGCGATAGTGTGGCTGAAGAGCCGTCCACCTCAACTCGTCGTCGTGCCCAACAATTGCACCTCTCACGCTCGTCGTTGATGAACATTATGCATAAAGACCTGCATTTTCACGCTTAAAAGGTGCAATTGACTCAAGAACTAAAGCCTCTTGACCATTTCAAGCGTCGTCAATGGTCAGAATGGTGGCAAGAAATGGCAACAGTGGATGATCAATTTTGGAAGCAAATCATCTTCAGTGATGAGGCACATGTTCACCTCAGTGGATTCGTGAATAAGCAGAATTGCTGCATTTGGACGAATGATAATCCAAAAGTGATTGTCGAAAAACCAATGCACCCACAAAGAGTAACGCTTTGGTGCGGTTTATGGGCTGGCGGCATCATCGGACCGTATTTTTTCCAAAATGTTACTGTGAATGGTGTTCGCTATCGTGAAATGATAACGGACTTTTTATGGCCCGAACTGGAAGATATGAATGTGGACGATATGTGGTTTCAACAGGACGGTGCCGCTTGCCACACAGCTAACGAAACAATGGCTCTTTTGCGAGACAAATTCAATGGCCTTGCTATCTCACGTGGTGGCGATGTCAATTGGCCGCCAAGAGCATGTGAATTGACACCGTTGGATTTTTTTCTTTGGGGTTATTTGAAAGAAAAGGTGTACGTCGATAAACCAGCAACAATTCAAGTGGTAAAGGATGAGATAATTCGGCACATTAAAGGCATAGAACGTCAATTATGCTTCAGCGTCATCGAAAATTTGGACCATCGGATGGAGGTGTGCCGCCGAGGTCGCGGCGGCCATTTGGCCGATATTTTGTTCCACACATAATTGACCCATACCAATATTATCATAATAAAAAGAAATGACAATAAATTCCTAAATAATTTGTGTTTTATTCAAAATCAACATCGGCCCTTAATTTAACCACCCTTTAGTAGAACATTTTCTCGCTCGGCAACAAATCGTTGGTATCATCTGATCCCCGGATTGCGTATTTACGGCCTAAAGTGAAAACAAAAGATTAGCAATGAAGCGCAAGCCTTATTACACCTAATTGCACAGTTTTTTTTTATTTTTGAAAAATTATATGTTAACAATTCTTGTAAAATGTAATGTATTTATACAAGTACTGATTACAACTTTGCCTTAAGCCCCAAATTCGAGTCATTGGCAGTAATAAATTAATTATTTTATGCATTTAAACAGAAAAGTGAGTTTTTTAATTTTTTAAACTTAAGATCACTCCTTTAATCCTATAGCAACGTCCATCCTTCCTATGGACCACGATAAGATCTCGTAGCAGTTGTAATATGCCCAATATTTCATTAAGATCGGTCAACGGGTTCAAAAGTTACAGATTTATTTCCACCTCTCGCAAGCAATGTGATCACTGTGCGCCGTGTACTTTAACGTGGGTGCAAGTTTGAAGAAAAGGAACGCTTTACAGAGACTTTTTTCATGACCTCCCCCTTTTCCCCCCGAGGTATTTTAGCGACTTTCAGACAGAGACTATTTCGATCAAGAACCGTTCTGGCTCAAGAACAAAGTGATATCTAAAAGGGATCCGTGTGTCCATCTTCGGGCGACAAAGCTGCACTTAAGTCCCTGGCAAATGATACTCAGAGGATGTCACTCGAGACGACGAGAGTACGTACAATCGAGATAATCAGGATAATAAGGATATCATAATAATAATCGGGACCACTGTGTGATGTGCGCATGCTCGTATCAGGCAAATTTCAGTCAACGTTCAGCGAACGTCTAAGCCCTGGACTACTGCTAGTTTGTGACTGGACGCAGTGTAGGGGACTGAACGTCAACCCGGATAAGACGAAGTTGCTGCTCAAAAGAGTCATTCCTGAGTTTAATTGTCTAAATATAAATTTGGTTAAACTCAAACTCTCAAAGACAGCAAACTTATCTGAAAGATGGACCCTTAGGACCGGACGTATCTGGCGTTTTGTACGTGCAAACGTGCCTTTGGAAAAACCTGGGGTCTCAAACCACGGGTGATACTGGTTACATACTGGCTACATACCATGGTTGTAAGACCTAGCCTGACATACGGTTCTCTGGTATGGGGGAAATCACTGGAGAGGAAATATCTCTTAAGACAGCTCATAAAAGTACAAATATCGACCTGCCTAGGAATAAGAGGTTGTCTTACAACAAAACCGAAGACAGCACTCGAGGCCATCCTATTCCGTCACCCCCTCGACCTTTTCTGCAGCAACAGTGCAGCCTCATCGGCGCTGAGGCTCAGAGAGGCGGGTCTCTGAGGGACAAACCATATAGTCACGCTTTCATACTTAAATGTCGGACAGCAGCAGGAAATATCAATCATACGGACTACCTGCCCCACCTTCGTTTCCCACAGACCGGAAAAAACCTTGCCAAAGGAGACAGACTGTAGCCCTCTGTAGATTGCTTGACGGTTAGCACGCCAGTTCGTCAAGCAAAATTGTGCCACGGATTCTCATTCTCAATGTTACTCCATGTGGACACCAACCAGCGAATTGTCGAAAAGAAATGTCACAACAGTTGTCTTAGTTCGGCCCTTTTTTGAAGTAATTATTAACTACGGAATGATTGACAAATTTCGCAATAATATTTAGCAAAGTTCTAGCTACCCTTGGTCTTAATTGAGCGCCATTTCTGTCAAATTGAATTTAATTGATGAACTTGGACCATTTGACAAGCTACTGGTCAGCTAAAATGGCCGCATTACATAAGAGCATCGAGTCACTGACAAATATCGGACAGTGAGTTCTTGTTGAACAAAATGTGGCCTCTATGACTTACCAATGAGTGACAGGCATTTGCCAGCCATAACTACGTGAAAAGAAATTACTTGATCGTAAGCGAGAATTCTATAAATAAGGAATTTGTACACCCAATGTGTTAATATATTGAAGACTAAGTCACATAAGGTGAACAATGATCTTTGGACACGTTCGTAGTGAAGTGGCACTCATAGTCTAAAAACAAGAAATTCGGATTATCTCAATTTAAAATTTGAAATCTTATCTTCGCCTATTTACGCACAATTTAATGTCGACCGTGACTCATTTCGGCACTCATGTCTTCCGACTTCATGACGTTCGCTGGTGTTGTTCATAATTTCAGAAATGTGTGCAAAGAAAGCACGGAGTGCTTAGATAAGCGAGCGAGTGTCAAAGTAGAGCCTAATTGGATATAGGATTGTTTGAATGATTCCACTAGAAGACGAAACCTTTTCTGTACAAGCATTGAACCTGGTATGTGACACTGAGTTCTCCTGCGATCAAGAAATCATGTTGAAACGATGTCCGCGGAGCGGTCTCTTGAGCTGGACCAGAAGTCATGCGATGGCGAATCCGGCTGGTTGCGGATCGATTTGAGAGGAGTTCTCGCGCCATGCTCTAGGAAAACCATTACAGTGTGAAATGGTGCGTTATTGGTGTACAAATATTGACTGTCTATAACCTTGCCCATAATGCCTGGACTGATCCAAATGAAATGTCAACAATATCAGCGAGGGCTGTAGTTGTCACTGATTTTTGAGGACCAAATCTTTGATTTCCTCTACGTGTCGTTCGTCAGTTGACGTTGATGGCCGCCCAAGACGACGTTTGTCTTCGTCGTGTTCTCAGTGTTTGTATTTTCTTATGACATAGCCTGGTGTGGGCCGTTTAAAACGTAATAATTAATGATCTACATAATTATTGACCATCGAATTTTCGAGGTTATTGACTTTAGAGGAACTACTTCATTCTCCCATGCCGCGGAGGTTTGACACCCTACCCCATGGTCCGAATGTGTTCGCCTTCAAAATTGAATCACAAGTGGGCGAGTGATGGTGTTCGTTGACAGAGGCTAAGTCCAGCTGCCTGCCAACAATTTGAAATCCTCTTTTTTTCAATCAATTACGACTTCCTTTTAAACCGTCATTAATTTCGACTAACTCATGAGCGAACATCAGCCGTGGAACATCAGATTCAAGCTAGTAATTGAGAGTTTCCCAAAAAAAAACACCACCACATGACTCTGTCCCATTTTAAGTGAGGACATTAAAACCATCAGCAGATGATGGGGACGAGGTGATGATCTCTTTACGTACGACTTCCGAATTTCGTTGCAAGATACCAGCAAATTAAGTGACTCAGTAAATTAAAGAACATCCTGCTGCGTAGTGATTTAATTTACTCATCATTGATTTGCGACTAAATTAGGCGATGAAAGCACGACTCGAGACGTACATTTTTTGATGGGCTTATGAGGCTGAGATTAAGATCTGCCTAGTCATCACAGTGATCGCTGAGATCATTCAACTTGCAACTTGCAGGAAAGGAAATCCCCCATCATTTAGGCCATCACCACCCAGAACTGAAGTCAACAACGCTAGATTAGAACCACGGGTTTTCATCGACCGAAGGCAAGTCTGGGTTCAGCGACCAATGGGATCTTTCGAATTAAAGTGGTGCACGCAAGTTCAGAAAAATACCTCTGACTTAAAAAAATAGGACTGTTCGATGAGACCCAACATACCGCGAGAATCTGTTGGAAGGAGAACTCATTCAAGGTTTAGGCATCGCAATGAGCCATCAGCGGCTGAGCGCTTGAACTGGCTGACGAGCGATAAGTGACTGAACAGCCAGCGCTTGAGCCATGGACATAACTTGAAGCACATGAAAATCACAGTGGCTGCGTGGACATTCAGTGATGAGCGATGTTGCCATGAGATGAAACGTCAGTCAGCAATGAATTTTTTTAGCTTATCGCTTAGCGATGTCGAGTGTGAGTATGTTGATGTGGACCAAAAATCAAGTCAAGTGTAAAACAGTCATTCGCAGATGGAATCTTAGAAGCGATGGTGGCCAACAAAATATCATTCATCGCCAAGTAACGTCGAAAAATCGCACGTTCATGAAATTGTGGGTAGATGCAACGACCGAAGTGAAGTAAGCAAGTAATAATCAACAATGACAAGTGCATCCAAATCACTACACACCTGATGGCTGAAGGAATGCACTTAGTTTGAACACCAATCGTCCATTACATACGGAGAGAGTTATTGATGTTGTTCCCACTTAAGAAGCAGTCGTTAATGAAACTTAACGAAACTCAACGAAACCTAACGAAACTTAACGAAACTAAGCGTAGTGGTTTAAATGGCTCATTTCTAATTTCTGTGTATTCCAAAATTGCTCAAATTGACTTAAGCCTTCTTGCGTCGATTATGGTTGGTCATTTGACTCAATAACCAATTGTGGGAATGAAATTTTAGGATGGAACGAAGAAGTATCGTTGAAATACTGAGCGCCCAAGACATTATGTCTACAAAAAAATCAGCCCTAGTACAGGAGCAAGGCAGCTGTGGGCTGCCTTAAGTCCTAAACGACGAACATGCTCGCCAAACTTGTACGTCATTTAGGGCTACCTTTATTTCTCGTCCATACATCTCCGGCTGATGTCGCCAGTGACGAGTGTCCTGCAATAACACCAAACACGTAACGGAACTGATGTTTCATATGTTCTGCGACAGCAGTTGCTTAGAGCTCTTGGAATGGTAGATCAATAGATTAGCAGCTCAGTCGCTCAGTTGCTGATGGCTCAACCACTTATTGGATCGGTCGCTCAATTGATCATTGTTCAATCGCGCAACAGCATTGTCAGAACGAATCTTTAGCGATGACATGCAATAAAGTGCTCAGAGTCATCTCTCAATCGCTCGCCGATTAAAAGCCGTCGTTAAGACCTGTCGGTCAATTGATCTTACTGAAATTAGTCCAGTCGCTCGTAGTTAGCACCTCAGTCGATCACCAACTTAGAAGATCAGTCACTCAATCGATTGTGGCTCAAGTGCTCGTTATTCAATCGCATTTTCATAACATTGCTCAGACTCATCGCTCTATTGCTCAGTGGCTCACACTTGTCACTCAATTGTTCGTAACTTAATCGCCTAGTAACTCAATTGATCGTCGTTCACCCACTCAGGGCTCAATCGCTCTTCAGTCTGTCGCTGGTCTCTCAATCGCTCAGTCGCTTACTGCCTTACCAACAAAAGCAGTCTCAAAATGGGCGGTTTGATGCTGCTGTAGTGACAGACGTGAACTTGAACATGAGCACTGATACGTAGATTGCCGCTCCACATTTATAGCCGATTGCCACAACAGACCCGCGTTCCATAAAACCGTGAAAAACTTCAAAATTGCAACTTCCCAACTCTAACTTGCGACGTAAAGGACTACAGTCTACGAGGATTAGCAAGCAACACCCACAATGTCACAAGTTGACGACGACAATCCTCACACGATTAACGACTTCATACGTCCTTAACCCCGAGGCCCACCGCCCGTTCAGCCAATTTAATGGCCCTCCACACAGGCGCCACTCCCCCCCATCAGCCGCTTTATGTCCCGCACTTAAGACCCGTCGAATAGTTGGGATAAGTGTCATTTCGACGACGATTTTGTCCTTCAAGATGGAAACGTTAAAATTCAGCTCATCACCGATTAAGGACTCTGATTGCACACAACAGCTCGTCAAAAAAAGAGCCAACGACAACTGGTCAATGCGCCATAAACTCCCGCTCCTTCCAACAGATACTCATCAGCGAGAGTGTTATTTTCAATTTCCTGCCGCCCGCTCGGGAAAAAAGGACAAGCACTAAATATTTTCTCTTTGCACTTAATTTTAATAGCAACTCTTTTCGATAGTGTGTGTCCTGCGAGGGAAGCCGGAGAGATGCTCTGTGCAAACTCATAAACGTTCCGAGCAAGACATCCTTTTAGCTCAGTCGTAGCACTGTGAGGCAGGGAGGGAGGGGGTGTTCATCTATTTGTCGGTGGATATCTGCATTCCGGTGTAACCCTACGGGTGAACGGATAGGCAAATATCCGGCATCCAAGTGTCCTGCTGACGGAAATTGTGAACATTTTTTTTGTTGTGTTGCCGTGCAGTCGTTCCTTTCCTTTCACCCATCCTGCTCGGATCATATCATATCGCACCCGATGCGATGCTGATGGGATCCATATCGACGAGAGATAGTCATCCATCGGATTCCGAGTCAAAGGACCCTCTGCTACGCTATGAGAGGTTACACACATTTTCTCATTACTCCTTCACTCAGAGACAGTGCGGGTGGCAGAGGCTGGGGCTGGTGGCGCTCATTGGATAACACAAGCTCCTGCGTGAGCTGTCATCCCTGTGCATCTTGCACATTTCGCTAACAGGAAAGTAATCACACTCGAATGAATGTTACGTGGGGTTGGAGTTCGTCACCAGGTCCTTGCGCGCCACCTCGGTTCCTGAGCACTAGCGAGCGACCGAGCGAGGCGGGAGCATGGAAGATATCTTGAAGGTTGTTGCAGATAGGACACGACTAATGCGGCGGGAGTGGCAGGAAATTACGTTCCGTTTGCATTTGCATTTAGATTGTAGTTTTCCAGTTGGTGCCATACTGCTACCCTGCCTCGCCCTCCTTCCATCTTTGTCTCTCGTTTTTTTTCTCTTCACTTCGTTTGGCGTTGGCTGACTTTTGGTTCCCCCCTCCCCGTCCTTGCGAAAGTGTGTGAAGGTGCCCATCACCTTCGTTTAATCTTGCTAATGCAGAACACTTTGGTAATTACACTGGAATGTTGAAATAACGTATCACCCATTCACTCATCCACCCCCACTTCCCACTCAACTCGCACGCACAGCAAAGAACGGCACCACGAGCGGGGAAATTATAAAATTTGCAAGTCAAACTGAATTAATGAAGCAAAATATTTACTTGTCACTGTTGACAGTGCCGCTCGACCGAGTGTGGACATTATGCCAGAGTGGGGGGGAGGGGGGAGGTTGGGAGAGGGGTTGCTATATTTTTTCCTGAATTAGAACAATTTATCGGTCGATCGAATCAAAACATCGGAAACCGATAACAGATGGCACTGGAACAGTAAACAAATTGGATTTCGATTGAATGCAAAAAAAATGAAACAAAAAAAAAACAAGTTGACACTCAATTAATCGCGCATGGGGTGGTCTGTATCTGCTGGCGCCCTCCGGCTCTCCATCCCCCGTGTAGAGTGCGTGATGATTCATTTGTTTGTCATACTAGCGAACTGAAATAATCCAGATAAGTGAATGCGATTCTCCCGAGCGGGAGTTGATATGTCAACTTCTGACAGATGTCAAAGCATTTTCTGTATTTTTTTTTTTTTCGTGCAGCTACACCCGATAAGAATCTGATACTTCGTAAGTGGATTGCTTCAGCTAAACATTTCGGTCGAATGTAATTAGGTGTCAGATTATGCACACGATTTTGACACGGTTACTGGATGTCACGTCCGATTTGTACAAGCAATTTGACAGCCGGTGGATGTCTGATAGGAGGGCATTTACCCCTTGTTAGTCTTTAATAAGAAACACAATCAGGGGCAATTTTGTTTGTCAGAATTTGATGAGTTCAGAGAATGTCCAACAAAGTGTCAGAGAAGGTATGCAGTGTCAGACATGGCTGTTGGGAAACAAGTCGAGAAGAAATAGCATATCTTCCCTGGACTTTAACAATTTTATTCACAAAAATTTCGGGAATGCACCGAGTGGAAGACGAGTGATTGCAAAACGTAAAGTAAACTAGTAATAATCATCAATGACAAGTTGATCCAACTCCTGAAGGCTGAAGGAAGGCACTTAGTTCTTAATTGGCTCATTGCTTCTGCCACTCGGGGTTCAGGCCCAACCACAATTGACTTATAAACAAAATTTTATGTTAGAACTGAACGAAAAGTGGTCAGAATCAACGCAAACTTCGAAGTACCCACAATAGATCTTAAGATTTTTCGCAAAATGTCAACAACAACATCAACTGTCAATTACGTACTTTGATATCTTTTGACTTCGTCCCCACACAAGAAGCAATCGTTAACAAGACTTAACGAAACCTAACGAAACTTAACGAAACTCAACGAAACTAAGCAAAGTAGTTTTAATGGATCATTTTACATTTCTGTCTATTCCCACATTGCTCAAGTTTACTTAAGTCTCCTTGCGTCCATTATGGTTGGTCATTTTACTCATTAACCACTTGTGGGTAACTATGCCCACTCACTTCACTTTATTCAATTGTGTCGTTGAAATACTGAGCTCCCAGGACATTATGTCTGCAAGAAATCAGCCTTGGGGAAGGACCAATGCAGCTGTGGGCTGTGGACATGCATCTCCTGCTGATGTCGCTAGTAACGCGTCGTCTTCTGACGTAATCCTGCAAAAAACAGTGTCCTGCGATAAAACCAACCACGTGCCGTAACTGATGTTTCATATGTTCTACGACAACAGTTGCTTAGAGCTCTTGGACTCTTGTCGGGGCCAGATTATCCAGAGAGTGGGATAGGTAGGTGATGGATGGATGCCCTGTTAGCCCTTTAGGCCGTTGGCTCACTTAGACCAACTTTTTGGGTCCATTGTGGCGTGGGATACTCGCCGTATTATGTTCGGCTTTTAAAAAATAGAAATTAATACCGTCAGAAAAGGGTCAAACGGTCAGAAATGTATCATTTTCAGGGACTTCAAAAAAAGTATCAAAGCAAAAAAAAATAATCGTTTCCATGTCAATATCACAAAATTTCAAGCACCTACATATCAAATTCCCATCAGGGTTTAATTCGCAGACAGGCAGATTCCCCGTAGGGTGCGTCAGCTACTTCACAACGTCACCACCAGCCAGCCAGCCTACTACTCTGTTTTGTTTAATTCAAGTTGGGAGGCTGAGCCCGTGATAGCAATTACTGCCACAGTCGGATTGATTAAAACGATTTTATGAACGTTTGTTTATTCGAATTGTGTACCGTCAAGTTTTGTGGTTGAAATTTAATAATTTTTCAATTTCACAATTAAGGACCATTAAATGAGTCAGTTGGAGCTTGTGTGAATTAATTTTAATTACACGTGGCATATGGGGCGCACATATGCTCACTCGATGTGTATGTCAGTTCGTTGGGGGTGGCGGACTCTATAGAACTGTTGAATGCGGGGACATTGAGATATTCGAATAACTGGACGAGCATTTTTTTTAGAAATGACTCGTAGGAACTTGGATGGAGTGTAAACATACGTCAAATTTATAAATAGAGGAATAGAGTCGTCCAATTCGTGGTCCGGATTTGTGAGCACTGAACTGAACTGTCGTCCGAGAGAAAATATGTTTTGTTTAAGGTTCGCCATTTTACGAGTAGAATACGGATCGTTTGACAATCACTGAATGTGCTAAAAAAATAGTGATGCTGTAGAAGACAAGTATCGCTAATTACTAGCAGAATACGGTCGACATAATCGTCCATCTGAACGTACCATGGGCAAAACTGAGACTGGCTATGTTACGGATGTCTTAAGGCATATTCCTCATGGAAAAGCACGGTCTACAGAAAATATGAGTGACAGTAGTGACAGTTTTGCAGAAGTTCAAATCGAACGATTTCATGCACCGCGCGTGTTGCATTTGGACTTGCAGCGCAGTCTGAATGAAAAGAAGAACAATAGAACAGATAGTTAGAAGTAATAAAGTGTGACTACTAATTCGGGGACTTCAATGTCCATGGCAAGGCGCTATGATCCTGATGACTGATGAATCAGAGGTTATGGTCATTTCAAGAACACCTGTTCAATGCACTCCACATGTTAGTGGAATCCCATTGAAGCAGGTGCAGAGTTTCTAAGTATCTCGGAGTCTTTTCCACGAGTGATGGGAGGAGTAATGCTGAGCTTTCCTGTAGGATTGGCCAAGCTGGCTCAATTTTGAAACAGCCTGGGAGAACTGTAATCAGGAGGGCCGAGCTTGGTGTCAAAGCCAAGTTAGCAGTTTTCAACTCAGTTTTTGTTCCAACTCTCACCTATGGTCATGCAATTTGGGTAATGACTGAAAGAATAAGATCGCAAATACAAGCTGCCGAAATGAGACTTCTTCGTGATGTTGTGGGAGTTACTCGGCGGAATAGGGTGAGAAACATGGCAGTGCGTGAGGAACTAAATGTAAAGCAGCTGCTTCTTGGAATGGGCTATACTTCGATGGTTTGGTCACGTGACATGAATGTCCCCTTCATCCCGACTTTCCAGGCGTTCCTTGAATGCGATTGCAGCAGGTTGGCAACCGCTTGGCAGACCCAGAACGAGGTGGTTGGACCAAGTGCAAAACTTTGCCTGATTGCGCTTGGATCGAGTGGTCTGGAGTTCTCTCGTGCATGCATTAACCCCGAGACCTCTGTTGTGAATCATGCAGGTTAGAAGATTATGATGATTTGTTCCACGACATCATCTCATGCGAGCTATAATCAATGCTCGCCACCCCACAACGCATAAATCAGTACATCGTTTATAATATTATGTGTGTAGCTCCATCCAATTGTAGCGTGAATTCCGCCGTGGAGCAGTGGGTAGCTGTGTTGACTCCTGGGGTTTCTGTTGTCAACCCACGACACGAGAATATTCTCGGCTCCACCTCTTTCGAGTGACAATGCTGAGATGGTGTTCTAGAAAGTGTCTCAAACTTTGGAATTCTCCATCCGCACAGAACTGTAGATCCCCTCCACTCATGAGAGAACAATAGCACACACAGCACGTGTAGTTTCTGTAGAAGCTAGGCACAAGTCCACTCCAGACAGACAGACACCACCCATATTATCATTATGAAGCCCATCCGATTGCACTTACAAGTCGAGTGACAGCTGCAATTGCTACGCACTAATAGCCGTGTGCTAACTGGCCAGATGTATACTCACTTATTAAACGCTCAACGATAATGAACGTAAGGAGACTTAACTCAACTTAGCTTTTCGAATCAATAAAATGATACGTTTCGCATAGTTTCGTTGAGTTTCGTTCACTTTTGTTTCTTTAGTGGGAAAGAATCCAATCATCTTCAGACGTACTGTATGACGCAGTTGGTTGAGTGCCTGCCCTTGGTTAGAGGAGTCCGCCGTTCGAATCCCAGTGAAAGCAACGCTTTTATCCGGTTTTCAAATCTGGTCCATTAACGGCACAATCACTGGCATCATCTTCTGCCTAGGGCGCTATAGGCCGATGTGGACCTAGGCTTCACCCAACATTCCTCTCCAGCCAGCACGATCTTTAGCCAGTTGTCTTGAGTTTGAGGCTTCGACTGAGGTCTTACCCGACCTGTGTGGGCCACATTGTGCGTGACCATATTCTGTTGCGTTGTCCCACAGGCTCACAATCGAAGGTTCTTCAGGCCGGAGCTAATTTCTCCATACGCTCTTCATGGTCTAGCCATCTTAAGCGTTGGATCCCTAGACGCCTGGCTAGCTACAGTTCTTCTCCAAATGCCATCAACGCAAACATGACCAAAAATCTTGCGCATAATTTTTCTCTCGAAAGAAACCAATCGGTCTCAGCTTAATGGTTGGTTGGTTTTGGAATTTTACAATGTTTCCGGTTTCTTTGCGTTCAGTTCTGACTGAAGCTCAAGTTCACTTAAGTCAGTTATGGATGGCCCTTTACTTGTTAGACCGGAGACAACGTAGCCTTACTAATTCAGATTCCATGGTATCGGCCACGTTGGTGCCCTACATCAATACCAAATTGACATAATACCGGTCTTCCTCTCCAGGAGGCCCAAAATCGAGGTGAAATCCTACAGATTCCAAAGGTGGTAGGATCACAACGAGGTGAAATTCTGTTTTAGGAGCTGCTTAGATCCACAAAAATCCGACGCCGAATGGAAGTTTGATTCATTTTCAGGCCAAACCTTGAAAAATATGCCAATTTTCATTTGTCAGCCAGTTTTTCTTTTGAAAGCTTTTGAATGTTTGTGTTGCCTGAAAATTCGAAGTTAGAAATTAGGGACGAATAAATTGCTACATCCCCCAAGCTATGGACAGCTATAACGAATTTGTAAGTTTCAAGTTCCAACACCGTCTCCGTGCGCCTCAGGCTTCCTCAAGCACTTTCATTTGCAGGAACAAGACCTTAATCGGATGCCAACGGATAGGAGAAGTTCACAAAATGTAAGTACGCCATCCTCTTACATCACAACCGACTGCAGGGATTTTTCTCTTCTCCAAGACAACCAGTCCTAGAGAACCTCGAACACCGGCTGCCGCCAGCAGACGTCAGGTAAGGCCCTCATTCCAACCCTTAAGTCCCTTCATCGACCTTCATTGGGCCCTGTTTTAGGCGAACAATCAGCGGCACGATGAGTCTCTGTATACCGTCCCTCAAGACGGTTCTGGAAACCAGGTAAATATTTGTCGATGCTTCTTCCGCCCGTCTTAACTGATGCCTTTAAGGAGAGCGATAGGGAAGCTCATGGACGTCGTCGGGTAAGTCGAGATTTTCTGTTCTTTATCCCCCTCTGAGGTCGCGATTTTTGACAGGACTTAGTTGCTGATCGAACGGACTTTCTGGAGGAAATTATGACACAAACTCGACCAGGGAGCAGAAACGATCAGTTCACCCCTCGACGACTTAGAGAGGTAAGTAACGAATAGGGACTAAGCCACCTCCCCTCAGGCACACCTCGTGCCACAAATGCCACTGAATTTGAACTAATCCAAGAGACCAGCTGTGACAGTCTAGCATCGTAAATAAGGACCAAACGTTCATCTCGATTAGGAACAAACACCGGTCGAAAGTCCTTTGAAATCCTTTGAATCCAATCCAAACCACTTCAATTTTCATCCACAGGCGACTACGAACACATTCAACGCTGCTGGTGGCCCCTCAAACTTCCCTGAAAGTCAATCAACTGCACGACCGTCGGAAAGTTTCAACGCATCAGGACGACCTTTTAACATGTCTGAATTCGCCACCAGACCAGTTGCTCCTCAGCTTCAAACTCCTGACAGATACAATACCTCTGGCCGTCCGTTCAACTTGTCGGAGTTTGCTGGGACACGATCAGGATCAGAGGCAAGAACCAGGGAACATCGCAATGCCACCGGACGATCGGAGAACTCAACCGAGTTTCTAACGGATCCGACTGTAGATCAGCGGCAAGGTCTTGACAGTGGTTCTAGTCGGCCATTCGCTCAATCAAGATCGAGATCAGTGGGAAGACCTCACGAACCACATGACGGCTCTGGAGGAACCCAAGACAAACGTTGCCCCTTAAACTCATCGAAACTTCCGTCTCTGCGGCCAGGATCAGATCAAGCTCACCCCGGCAGTTTAAACACATCAAATCGTCGCAGGAACTTATCAAACTTAGACGGTAACAGAACAGCTTCCGTACAGCAACCAGCTGTAACTCAGACTACAGCCTTCACTTCGGCAGATGGGTGGACCCCTGGTAGTCACAGGGTGTCCCGCAAGGTTGACAGCTGCAAAAGGGCGAATCTAGGGTGGACCCCTGGCAGTCACATGGTGTCCCGCAAGGTTGACAGCTGCAACAGGACGAATCTGGGCTACAACTTGGCTCCCAAGATACCTCTCAACAGGTTCGACTTTTGTGGCGAATCACCGTCGTTGGTAAGTTCGTCTTTCAAAGCGTATCCGTTGACTAATGGTGGTCTTGTAGATGACAGCCAACGCTCAAGGGGTGTGTTCAAAGGTAACTAACGAATTTTAACAGCGTCACGGTTTAATGTTCGGTTCTAATGTTCTACCACAGGACCCAGCTCTTTTGCATCGATCTGGAATGGAGTTCCATAAGGACGCGGCGGTGAGAGGCTTGTGAGTTCTTCTTATGAACTTTTGATGGAATTTTTCACTCGGTAGGCTCGGTTTGATTCTGGGTTTGGAAGCAGGCAACAACCATCGAGGGTGGGTACTTTCTTCTGGCAGACTGGAGAATCACGTGACGGTTTAGGACCATTTAGTGGAGCGCCTGAAAAGTGTGAGCTTTGTGGGAATAATAGTGAGTTCCTTCATCTCTTTCAGATGACGCACGATGCTGCCTCTCCCCAAGTCACATTCTGTCACGTAAGTCTCCCTTGGACCGTAAATCCCCGACTAATCTCATCCAAACTAGACGGGCACGCAGGACTGTCCGGTGATCCTTGAAGACAAACTCCTCAGCCTCTTGCAGTGCGGAGGTATCAAACGAGGTGAGTGAGTGACTTAAAGCCAAATCCCTTCAATAACCAACCCTCATCCAGGTTCGTCCGTAAGGCATCCACTGTTCAACACCCTGGTGCGAGACACCTACTACCCCGGAGTGATCGACGACGCCGTGAATGGCAAAGTCGACTTCAATGCCATCGCCTTTGATCTTACCTTCGGAAGCAAACCAATTCCAGAGGAACTGGATGCCGAAGAGGTGCCCATGTCCCTTCTGCAGGCATTCGAGGAGCGAGTCAACTACGAAGACGATCTGCGGGAGTGTTTCAAACGACGACGGCAAGGATTCAGTCTTGATAAGGTCATGGCTTCTCTCCAGCCACAGTCGAGTGAGGAAGATCCCCCAGAGCCAACCCAAGATCATGCAAAATGCCGGTAAGTCACCTCAATTGAATCAGCTAATGGAACAGTAAAGTTCTCTTCTGATCTCCAGTCGTCATCGCGATGAGCTCAAGCTGGCCAGTACAGTCGACATCGACCTGGTCACAAGCTACCGAGACCAGCCGCCGACCGCTTTGACCACAGCACTGGCCTGCCTCGCCAAGGCCGAGAAGATGAACAACTTCGACAAGTCCGTCCACATGGCGGAGGAGGCCATCCGCAAGAGGAAGGGGCACACTCCCCCTGAGAAGGTACACGCGTGACATTTCTGTCAGTTGACTGACATCTCCCAACCCACCAGTCTCCCTCCTAGGCAGCGCTCAAGTCGTCGTGCTCGTTCCACATGAACATGCAAAAGGACGAAGCCAAGGCGGAGAAGACGACCTACAACCCGATCGAGATAATCAGCTACGTGGGGACCACGAAGCCCCGCGAGGAGTAACAATGCCCTTCCTTCGAACGCAATCCACGTCTAAATAAATGTTCATGTCCCACACGATCCACAAGGCATAATCGAGTTAACTTTCACCGAATTGAAGCCGCGCCGCCTCTCCCCGCATGGGGCCGACATCAAAGGCTGCACAAATGGGTTTTACGTAATTTCCCTCTCGTAATACACTTACGCGAATGGGATTACGCCCACGATAATCGCTTGCTTGTACAGTTAATCGCTTGCATTTGCCTCGTTTGGTTATTTATTTTTTTTTTTTTTTTGGTTGTGTTTTTCACATTTTCGTGATAATTTCGTCCTGTTCCTGTCACAGTGAGCGACTAAATGGATTTCGTTGTAAATTGCCAGCAGAAGCCGGGTTAAGTGTCATTTAATTAGCGTTGAATGAACGCTTCTGGGTCGCCCGCTGCTGGCGCGTTGGGTGGCGCTTGGTAATTAGTTTCGAACGACGAGGGTACACCTTTTTTGTTCTTGTTTTTTTTTTGCTCGAGATGGTGTGGATGAGGCTGACAGATTTTCATTCTCGTTTCGGTGGTAAATTGAAAGCTGTGCGTTAACTCTGACGGAAGCTGTCAACCGTTTTTCGATTGAAGTGACAAATGAGCCGATTTTGGAGGAGTGCATGGGTAGTGGATTGAAGGGTCATCGGTAGTGGATCGAGGTGCGAAAATGATGGACGCAAAGGAGAGAGGGATCAACGGCGGACGCTAGAGAGCCCCTCTAGGAGATGAGATTACGTGTTTTTGGTACGAAATGGTGAATTGAACCACTTCAGTGTTGTCTAAGTTACCGCCCCGACAAGAAACCCGTGGTATGATGGCGAGTGTGAGCAGAAGAAACGTGCAACCGACGAGGCATACCAAAAAGCACTGCAACGGAAAACTAGAGCAGAGCAAGAGGAGTACCGGACTAGAAGACGGGAGGAAAAAAAGCTTCTACGCCTGAAGAAAATGTCTCTCGCAGCCTTCCAGCTCAAGGACATCGAAGAGTCTAGGGATGGAAAAAAAATACGGGCCTTTTATAAAAAAGACAAAAGCCCGGCTTCCGGCTTTAGGAAAGGCACCCAAGCTCTTCGAAATCGTGAGGGTACCCTTGTTACTGACCCGCAGGGAATAGTGGATGTGTTTAAGCAGCACTTCCAACAACTGCTTAATGGGTCTGCCCAGGAGAGAGTGATAGGGAATCGGGAAATCCCAACTCCAGTCGATGAAGTAGTCCTCCCACCTAGCTTTCCTGATCCGGTTGTGTCGCACCACGCTAACACATACGCGATGCACCGTGCAATTCGGCTCAAGGATTTCTGAGCCGTTTGAAACTTGCACTGGATTTCGGCAAGGAGATGCGCTGTCGTGTGACTTCTTCAATCTGGTACTGGAGAAGATAGTGCGGAGGGCAGCTGTAAACACGGAAGGCACTATCTTCTACAAGTCGGTCCAACTGTTGGCGTACGCAGATGACATCGATATCGTCGCGCGTTCTCAACGTGCCGTAGTGGTGGCTTTTACGGCGATTGAAGAACAGGCGATGAGGACAAAACAAAATATATGCCGTCGACCAAAAAACGTTCCGTCACACACCTCCTTGATCAAAAGTTCACGATCGACAGCTACAATATCGATGTAATAAAGGAGTCTGTATACCTCGGGGCAAACGTGAACTTCACAAACGCCATCACAGTGGAGATCCGTTGTAGAATCGCCCTTGGCAACCGGTGCTACTTCGGTTTATCAAAACAACTGGGCTCAAAACTCCTGACTCGAAGGACCAAAATCATGCTCTACAAAACGAAACTCTTATTTTGCCAGTCCTGCTCTGTGGACCAAAACTGCAGAGCTGATTCTTGGTACCTTCGAAAGAAAAGTTCTACGTCCCGTCTGCGAGGAAGGCGAATGGAGGAGAAGACATAACCGCGAACTCTACGAGCTGTACCAGGATGTGGATGTAGTCCGGAAGGCAAAAATCCGTCGACTGCACTGGCTCGGCCACATCGAGCGCATGGACAACAATGCTCCAGCAAGGAGGGTCTTTGAATCCGAGCCTACTGGTTCGAGAAGGAGAGGAAGACCGAATCTCCGGTATAAAGACCAAGTAATCGCGGATGCAAGACAGCTTGGTCTTGATGACTGGAAGCAGCGTGCCCAGGACCGTCAACGATGGAAGGCAGCAATTGCTCAGGCTCGAGCCTTTCATGGGTCGCCGGCCTGATAAGTAAGTGTTGTCTAAGTGTCAGTCACTTACATCTTCTTAATGATCACAGAGCCCAATGGACCTTGGAGCACTCAAAGGCAGGGTGGTACAGCACACAGAAACGCTTAAAGGAGCGTTGGCGACAAGAGAAGTGCAAAGTTATGAGATAATCTAAAGAGCTTCAAAAAACTGAGTAAGAACGTATCCCTTTCTGACTTATATAACACTGAACGCTGCCAAACTGGAAAAATAGGGACCAAGCACTCGAGATTCATGTAACAAGAAACGCTGTCAAGAACGACGAGCTCCTGAAAGATTAAGTTGAGCGACGGATGGATTTAATTGGGCGCCATTGCTACAGTGACCAAGCTGTAGGCGTATTCATCCTCATAGGTACGTGGACACAGTCGTTTCATGTTTTTGGTGGCGTCGTTGATCGTGTAGCTTTGACCAACATTTCAAGCAATGTCTTTTAAAAACACCACATCCCACCCCAAATCGTCGCTTAATTACTCGTCGTTCAATAGCTGGACTTAGCTTTAAGACCCAACTTTATGGACGTGCGAAGACTAAACTGTAAGCAAACATAAGCAATCGAGCAAAAACTCAGAAAAGTCATTCACTATGACCGAATAAACCACTGCGCTCATCTTCGTTAAGTTTCGTTAACTTTTGTCTACTTAAGTGGGAGTCAAAGTTGAATCCTTTTTTTTGGTAAACATGCTCTGTAATAAAAGTTAGAGAAGAATAAGAGTTATTTTGACCAGGGTATCAGGTTCGAGACTGGTTGAGGCTGAGTTTTGAATCATTAAATTTTGACCATGAGCTTCTTAAGATGAGCACCTAGAAAGGGAATATTTTCGACATTCGATGTCTCTGAGGGGGAGGGAATGGACACAGATATCTTATATCTTTCGATCCGAGATTTCAAGAAGATTACAACGATGAGAAAATCCCACCCCAAAGGAGCTTCGCTGAGTTCCCTAAAGACATTGTCAAAGAATTCTTGCAAGTGCGGAGGAATCGAAGTGCAATCCGCGTCCATGGCAGGGATTCTTCACAACCAACCCCTCATGCAGATGTTCCCACAAGACATCCACTGCACAGAGACACCGACTGCTCCGAGCAATTGATGACGCAGTGAATGAGAAAGTCGACTTCAATGTCATCGCCTTTAAGCATGCCTTCGGAAGCAGACCAATTTCGGATGAACTCGACGCCGAAGAGGTAGCCATGCAGCGATTCAACTAAGAAGACGATTTGCGGGCATGTTTCAAACGACGACGAAGAGAATGCAGTCTTGATGAGCTCCCGCTCCAAATGACAGGATCGTCTGAAATTACTCCGATTTTTATTCAATTTATTGATCTTTCATTGATCATAGCCAACCCCCCTCAAAACAAGATCAGAGAAACCTGTTCCATTGGTCGAGTATGAACTCACCTTGGTCGCCAACATGCTCCTCTCGCCGTCATTGGAAAATTGAGTGACTGGGTGCACAACCAAGAAACGTCGATCGGAAGATAGTTAATTATTCTCCAGTCACTACGCCACTAGAACCCTCCACTCATCGGAAATTCAATTCAAATGCACAACAATTTTTTTCTCGTGATTTCCAAGAACTCACCTCTACAACTCGGCAGCAATTGCTTCCAAGTCCCCGCAGCGATAGTTCCACAAAAGTAATCTCGAGCCGGATGAGGGGAGGGATATACATTCATATGCAGATACGCTTGTCTACATGTGCTGCGCAATCCTCAAGAATACTCGCTTCGGAGGGATTGAACATCTCTGACAAGGGTGGGTATGTGGACTAAGTGAAGCGGCAAAAAGTGAAAGGGAATCCTTTTGCGAAGGTAAACGCAGCTGTTGATGAAATTTGCGTGCAAATAGTGAGCAGGGGGGCAAAACTCGATTATCCTTTGTTCACATCCATGCACACATCCTGTCTTGTGCGGAGGGTAACGTCCTCCCTGCGAGGGCAGGGTGTGGATTTAGCGTCAGCAATATAAACTGCATAAATTTTGTTGCTGAACAAGGGAAATCTAAACATAATTGTACGCGAATTGTGATCGACATTCGTGTTTTGATTTGAATTGCGAATGAGTGGCAAATTTGAGTGCATTAAGTTCAGTCAAGACCATCGAAGGGAAGGTGTCTCTTTTCGTTTCAGAGCGGCCAATCCCAGTCCCAAAGAATGAACGGACGCGAAAATGGAATCCGCATAGAAAAACACCCACAATCTTGCAGTTCCCCAGAACACATTCCATTCTCCGTTCGAAAAACATCGTAAACATGTCTAAATCGATACAAAACAACTCATAAACACACGAAATTTCGAAATTCCGCAATTATTTTCAAAACTTTACGAGTGCCACTGCTCGCGAGACATGAGCCAGCACAGGCCCAGAGATCCTCAGACCAGGTGAAATTCCACCGATCCATTATTTACGAGCCAAATGAAAGTTTTCATTCCCATTCCGCGCGCCGAAAAGTCAACAACAACAAATGCATGCCGCGCTTAACGGCTGCCAATTTTCAGTTTAATTTCCATTCGCAACAATCTCAGTCCCATCAATCAATTTAATTAGCGTACGAGTTACAAATGCTGGCGGTGCGGCGCAGAGCAGCGCGACTCCAGCGAGGGCGTTTCTATTTTTATTGGAAACCAGCCAGCAGCCCGCCGTCCAGTCTTGGTCTCATCTCCGCCGCGTTTATCTGTCGACGCGTGGAATGAAGATGAACGACTGAGTACTCACCGTTTGCTTTCGATGGATGCGTGCTAAGTCGGCGTGCACACGCAGACGAACACGAGACGCCGCTGATATCGAATTGCCGGCGGAATGAGCGGAAACTGAAATGTGTGTTCGCCACTCAAACACGGGCGCTCTTGTCTTTGGCACTGGCCGCGAGCTGATACTCGACACTGGAACCAGAAACACGTTTTGTTTCTGTTTCTGTTTATCTCTTACATAACACCTTCACTTCGCACTGAACGCTGACACTGACACTGACACTGGGACCGGCACTGCGACGCGAGACTGATTGTGAATCTGTGAGGAGCAACACTGAAACTGAACGGGCGCGACGATAGAGATCTCGCCTCTTGCTCACTCGCAAGTCCCCGTGGCCACGGATGGATCGCACGCGGAGTTAAACGCGCGTTAATTCGCAATTAAGTACCGGCAGCGCACTTATGACAATTCAATAAACGGACGGTGGAAGAATACTCGTTTGGCGTGTGACCGGCCGATAGATACGTGGCGTCTTTAAATATTCCACGAGTCGCACTCGCATCGCACTCCAATGATCTTCGCTGTGTTGGTGGTGGTTACCGAGCGTGTGGCGATCTGACAGAGAACGCCAGAGAGGCAGAGCCAGCGGCAGAGGGAGAGGGAGAGGGAGTGTGAGAGAGTGCGCGTGAGAGCGAAATGAAAAGGGAAAGAGAACAAGAACGTGCAGGGAATTCGATGCCGAGGTTCACATGCTGAGCGCCGCGTGGTGGACGAGTGCACTGCGAATGGACGAGCGGCCGGTCAATCTAATACTAAGTCGGCGCAACACGATCTGCCGAGTCGGCGAACGAAACCGAAGCCTGGCTGGTGTCGGATGACGTACGGATGTTCACTTCTCGGATTTTGTTCGTGCTGAGGATGCGGACGAGGGCAATGGAATTGAGACTGCGGCAGGAATCGCTTTTGAGCGAGAGCAGCAAAGCGGAGGTTCGCAGGAGATCACGGTTGGATACTGCAGCGTGGTTAAGGCGTTGGTCATCGACTGATTGCATTAAGTGTTGTTGAACGAGTGTGAGCAAGGAGACGGGGTTCCTGGAAAAGTCGCGGCACAAGTGCTCAAGTGGTCAAAATGTCGTAGAAATCTTCAATCGTCCTTAACCCAAAACATACATTTCCTCTTCTCGGAGGAGCAGCACCACTTTCGGAGGAATGTGCTTCTAGACAGAGCGACCCATAGATGCGCAGCCATCGCCTCACGGGCGGACTAAGTGTGAGCTAGAGTTGCATTCCATAGAATAAAGAGCCCGAGCACGCTGCTTCCACTTCAATCAAGTCCAAGTTGTTTTGTGCCCACAAGTTGCTTCCGTTTTTCTCTCTTTCTCGAACCAGGAGGCTCGGATTCAAAGGACCTCTTAGCTGGAGCATTGGTGTCCATGCGCTCGATGTGGCCCTGAACCCTGAACACACGTGAATGGTGTGCAAGCAGTCAATATAACGAGGAAGACCTCTGCTCACAAATGGCGTCTATAAACCGCTGTCTGCCTGCATCTGTCTCGGTGGTGCACTCAGAACCACTTGCTCTCTCTCTGATTCACTCAGAGGGTATTCCCTCAGATATTTGTTGGCCAACAAGTTGTTGCGTTGATGTCCAATCCAATGCAAGAATACTCTCTTTCGGGTCTCTGAAAATGCTCATTGCTCGAGGTAGGTAGGTCGGTAAGTGGACTGCTAGCGAAATCACCAGCACACTTAACCATCATTGTTTTTTTTTTTGTCGGAGGTTTTTGAACTCTACACTGGATCACTTGGACTCAAAAACTGGTCCATTGTACTACCTGGCAGCAACCTATATCTGCTGACATTTTTTGGTCCGGAGGACGACCAGCCGAAGAACTCTCACCTCACCAGCACCAAATAACTGCCACCTGATCCGAGCAATGGCGGGATACAGAGGAAGTGTTCTGCAGTGCCGTCGTCTTCTCCACATTCGTCGCAGGAGGTTTCATCGTAAAGTTTGATATTTGGCGATGGTGTAGTGGCCTGTTAGTACGCCAGTAAGTCATCTACAGTCTTTTCTGTTAAGAGATAACAAGAATGCCTCGGATTTCTTAAAGACGTTATCCAGCATGCGCTTGGTTTGTCTACATCCTGGCTAGTCATGCCACTTCCGGTTGTACTCTCAACATGGCCAACCATAGATGGAAGCCCTAATCGAAGACGCGGGTAGTCCCAACTCAAGCTCGGCTCCTAAGAGTGCATCCTCTGATCCTTGTCTAGCAAGTTCATCGGCGATCTCATTTCCCGTGATTCCATGGTAGCCCGGGACTAAAGTCTTAGCAAATTTAGACTGTGGATCAAATTCAGAGAGGACTTGCATTCCTGAACTATCTTGGAAGTGGTTAAAGGGTTGAGTAGCGTCTTAAGCACAGCTTGTGGTATCCACAGTCGGACCGCTAACCACTGATCGACAACTCCAGTGATAGTGCAGTTAATTTGATCCCAACGGCAAATGGTGACTGGACCAGATTTGGAAACAAGGCTTCGAATGGAGGATCCCTCTAACAAGGGCTAGGCACTCAAACAACTCCAGCTGTTGGACAATGCTCAAAGGGCACTCCTGTTTAGACAAAGCTTCTCAAACTTCGTCATTCAGAGTTGGCATGAAACTGTAGGTTGGATCCACTCGTGAAGCTCCGCCCAGGCCCTCTCCAGGACTGTCGCGCTAGTGCTGGGTACTAGGCTATTGGCCATTACCGTCCTTAACAAGAACTGTTAGTTATGCAAGCATTCCGCTAGCATTTTGCAAACTGCAATTAACGAAGACGAAGACCAGTTCAATCACGGGAACCACTTGTCGGACCACAGGAAACAGTCTGCAGCTGACTGCAATTCTTGGGTGACTTGATCTTCAGAGGAGCGTTGAATATAAATAATGTACCTTAAGACAGTATTCTGTAAGGCTAGAGACCAAGATCCTTGCGTAAAATCTTCCACGTAGTCGAGTAACACAATCCCAAAAGATTCTAGATGAGATCATTATACGGCCGATCCTTGCCTATGGCGGTCCCATGAGGTAAGACGTGAGTGGAAGCCTGATGGAAAAGATTCGGCTGCTTAATAGGGCGTGCCTTCGTCTCCTCAGACCACCAAAGTCGCAGCACAGAGTGCCTCCTATACAATAAAACGAATTTGATAAGAGTGGCCACTGGATAAAAGTTATTCGGAGGCTCATTGCAAACCCAATGACCAACTCTCCGTGTCCTTCTACTTTGGTCGGTATAATATATAATAATATTGGTGGCGCTACAGCCCGTAGAGGGCCATGGTCTCCAACAGGGTGCCGTTAATTCGCCGATCCTGTTCAACATTTTCTTGAGCGATCTGATAAGTACTCTTCCTCACGTAATTGCGTGTACGACTTGATCGTGTACAAATCAGGTAAAAAGATCGAGGACATCACCACTCTCGCGCAGGGTGACTTCGACTCGTTCATGAGAAGTTGCGATGACTGCAAGTCAGAAGTCGGAAACCATACTGTTCAGGACCCCGTTGTACAAGGCTTCGGCGGATACCAAAAAGAATTGGCGAAAGTTCTCAATTGTTGGGCGTCACGGGCAACCACTGCCGCAAAGGACTGTAGTCGGATACCTGGGGATCCGGCTAGATCATTATCTATATTTTAACAAACATGTAGATGCTGCTCTAGCCCGAGCCCAAGGCGCTTCCGCTATTACAAAAGACTGTCAAGACTGACAACAGTCAACTCGATGCGAGGGTGAAGGTAATCTGCTGCGTGGGCCTCATCCGGCCAATGCTCACCTATGGCTGCCCCGTGTGGTTCAACGTGAGTGCAAGCTTGATGGAAAAGATTCGGGTGTTTGAGAGGGCTTCTCTTAGAGCTTGCCTTCGCCTTTACAGAACACCAGAGTCCCAGTACAAAAAATTCTACTCCAATGAGGTTTTATACAACGGGGCGCACCTGATTTCCTGTTGAAATTAATTCGAGGCCATACTGCCAGAGAGATGAACTCGGCCAATAACCTGATCTCTTGGGCTTACTACCCCAATCCTCTGTACCCCGAAAGGGTACGTCACAACGGCTTCGTCGCCCCAGAAGCTTTCCTCCATTTCGATAAGCACGGTCTGATTCAAAATGAAAATGCGGTACCGCTCCTCTTCCACATCGCCCGTTCGACTGTGGATGGGCGACTCAACCACGACCGATCCGTCGCACAAGGAGCTGAGGAGGGTCTCCTCCGGTTCAGTACTGCGGTATCAAGGCGAGATGTTCGGGATGTTGCAATGCAACATCGAAAATTCTGGTGGCTGTGCAGTGAGGAAACTCCCTCATCAAACGGGCAGTGCGTATCGGTCGCAACCTATGACCTATCAGCCGCAACCTATAGCCGACCTACATATCTAAGGGCAGTTCTTTTTTTTTTTTAAATGCATTGTTAGGTTAAGTCGAAAGACATAGTTTAAGTTTAAGTTTAGCTTAGTGTGCCCGCCTAGGGCCAGTAAGTTAGAAGTAGTAACAATGTTTGTCCAACTAGTTTTAAGCATTTTTGTGTAGTATTTATAATAATAATAATAATAATAATATGGGTGGCGCTACAGCCCGTAGATGGCCAGGGCCTAGCTTCTCAGCAATCACTCGTGTTGTGCGTGCTATTGTTCTATCACGAGTGGAAGGGACCTACAGTTTTATGCCGACTCCGAACGGCCAGTTTGAGAGTTGAGTTGTGTAGTATTTAAGTGTTTGTTATGTAAGTAAATAAAAATGAACTAAAGTGAAAACAAAAGCGGCAGGGCATAGCTTCTCAGCAACTTTGGTCGACTTATATAAAATATATAAAATAATAAAATGAAAACATGCTGCTTCTGCTTCTTCTTCTTATTCTTTGTTTGGTTCTACAGTCCGTGGTGGACCTGTGCCTCAACCAACAAGCCTCTCTAGCCAGCACGATCTTTCGCCAGCTGCCTCCAGTTGCGCAAACCAAGTTGGTTGAGGTCCTTCTACACTGTGTGTGCGCCATCTCGATCGAGGACAGCCTCTGTTGCGTTGTCCCAAAAGTCGTGTTTATGTCATGCCATAAATCACTTTCGAATGAAAACCAGTTTTAAGAATTCAAAAATTTTGTGAGCTTTTCTTCGACCTTGCCGACCTTGTTTGACTTTGACACATGTCACAAGTCACACGTGAGTTGTGATTGTGATCAAGGAGATCAACTCCACGAAAAAAATATGGTTCCACAACCTTATACCGATCATTGAACCGTGGACATCAAAGCAGACTACCTTCTTGCGCAGTTTCTGTCTGGGCACGACGGCTACCGCATGTATTTACTCAAATGCGGACACGACAACTAGCCCTACTGCCCGAAGTGTCCAAGTACGAAAGAGAATGCAGAGCACTTGATGTTCCACTGTAGACGCCTTGCGGAGGAGAGGACTGTTGTGGCAAGTTCAAAGAACATAGTCAGTCGCTGGTCGAAGATCCGCTGATACATATTTAGTTTGTTTGCAGGGCACACTCCGAAGGCCAGCACAAGAGGCAACTTCTGGCGGTGGGGCATAAGTGCTAAGTGCTAACTATCCCCACTAAGTAACACCTATCGGCAGTCCCAGTCTGGGTGTGGATTACCACGTACACACATTCCTGACATCGAATACTTGCGAATCGGGCATGCTAGTAATACGGGCTACCAACTTCTTTCGAGGATAACCACATCCATTGGCGCATCAGAAACAAGACATCTCTTACAAATTAAATGTATTATTTGTTCAACACACTTAACCTTTTGTTATCCCCGCGATTGATCAAACATATCACGAATTCCAACCCCAACGCCCCATTTGAGGAACAAACTTGAGCTGCGCTGTACACAGGGTTGCAGGGGGAATGCATACCAAGATAATGTCGACATGATGTTTCTGTTTTCTTATTCTGAAGTATCCATAGAAACTCATAGACTGAGTAGCTGTGACCTTTCTTATCTTTCAGGGAAATGTTTTGCCGAACACAACAACATGCCCCGGGCGTTGAAGGGCTTGGTTTACTTCGCTTGGCGTGAGTCAACACGACACATGCGTCATTTCAAGGGTTTTTTTCCTTTCAAAATAAAAATTATAGAAGATTATGACGGCTTGTGCATTTGATTTGCAAATGATTTGAAAGCGCCGACGGACAATTTGCTTTCATGTTGTGACTAAAATTCAACCGAATGCCTCGCCCTGAGGAAATTCATTTCCCCGAAATTGCTGATAAACGAGAACTGTGTAAATTGCAACGCAGGGTAATTCTATAAATTAGTGATTATTCAGAATTGGCTTCTGAGAAGTGCCCTTTCGTCAGGTCAGTCTAAGTGGAAGTTCCATTTCCGCATAACTACGTCCGAGTGCATCATGGCAAAAACGAGAACTGTTCACGTTGGTTAGGGGCGAAAAAGATTATCCACAGGTTCTGTCATAAACCAGTCTGACAAGCCTTTTTAGGAAAGGTATGGTCTCTCATTAGGCACTATTCCCCTCCAGGTTTGATGTACGCCTCCTTACTTTATGGCCACCACCCTACTCATGGTCGTCTCCGGGATCCACGATTCATCTGTATTGCCTCAACTTATGGATGAAAGATCAACCACATTGGAAGCCTACGTTGCAATCGAGCGAACACACAAGACACAAGGACGCACCATACCACCATACAGCCGGATACAGCAGCCGAAGCGATACGGGGAAAAAGATGGAGATGGGGCTCAAAAAAGTAACGCTGGTCATTAAGAACGCCTTCAACTCTGCTATTTAGTCATGCATCATGAGTGCCTTCAATAGAACGGGCACGCCACAACGATCGAAAAGAATAATCGCCAGCTATTTCACAAACCGGAAACTCAGGTACCAGACGGACGATGGCCCGATGTACTACGAAGTTTCAGCCGGAGTCCCCCAGGGATCAGTCCTTGGACCCCTCCTGTGGAACTCAATGTAAGAGGGAGTGCTCCGATTGCCGCTACGACAAGGAGTCAATGCCATCGGATTTGCCGACGGCACAGCAGTGGTAATCGTGGCCAAACACATCCACGAGGTGGACCGCCACAAAACGAAGCGATGACCAGAATAAAAGGCCTACCAACCTAGAACTAGCTGACCACAAGACCGAAGCTGTATTAATATTTAGCTTTTTCAGCTATCCTACTCTTTAGGTCTCTTTCCGAGCAGATGGAAAACAGCATTTGTCCAGCGCGTCCCTAAAAAGGGCGAATCTTGGTCACCAAATCTCGTATCACCCCCCATAGCACTTACGTCCCTTCTTTCTAAGGTCATGGAAACGCTGATAAATCGTCAGCTTATGAAATATCTTGAATCGCGGAAGCTTCTTAATGACCGGCAGTACTGTACTGGTGATCTGATAGCTTATCTCACCGAAAAGTGGAACAAATCGCAAGGATCGTTGCGCTGGATATTTTTAAGGCATTTGACAGAGTTTGGCATCAAGCTCTTTTGTCGAAAATGCATGCTTTTGGTATCGATGAATCTCTTCTTCTATGGATTAGAAATTCAATTCAAGTTGTTTTGGATGGGTTCAAGTCTGATATCCACCAAATAAATGCTGGTGTACCCCAAGGCTCTGTTCTGTCTCCGACACTCTTTCTCATTTTTATTAATGATCTCTTGTCTGCTACTTCTAATCCAATCCATTCCTTCGCTGATTACAGCATCCTCAGCTTTTCATATTCGTTCCGAGACTCACGACCCTGCCCTTCGGGCGTAGAATTGGAACGGCAGCGTATGTTAAGCACATTGAATTCCGATCTTGACAGCATAATTAACTGGGGAAACAACAACAGAGTGGAATTCAATGCTTCAAAAACTCAATGCTGTCTGCTGTCACTCAAGCGAACCCTTGTTAATCAGCCATTATCCATTAATGGCTTTCCATCCTTGGTATGTGTATCAACACAACACTTAGTTGGAACGATCACATATTTGAGGTCGCCAAAAATGCTGCGAAATGTTTAGGTTTCCTTAATCAATGGAAGAAATATTTCACCCCCCCCCCCCCTGATTTGGCTTTCATTTATAAGGCGTATATCCGCCCCAAGCTTGAGTACAACGCTCATATCTGGTATGGTGCCCCAAAGACCACCCTGCACCTACTAAAGGGTGATTTTTTAGCTATTATCTTTCTGGCAACACTGGTTTAAACAGCTGACGCACGTTTCGTGTTTTGTTTCACTGTCAAACATCTTCACTTTGGTCTATAATTTAACCCTGAATCGTCTTACAAACGAACAACGCTTGCAAATTATTGAATTTTATTATCAAAATGCGTGCTCTGTTAAGAAAGTTCATCGCGCGCTTCTTCCATTTTATGGTCAGTTTGATCGACCCACTGAAGCGTCTATTCGGGCTATTGTGACTAAATTTCGCACCAAATTTACATTGTTGGACATTAAACCACCAACACGCTTACGTGGAGTGCGAACTGAAGAAAATATCGCAGCTGTATCGGCCAGTGTTAATGATGACCATCAATTATCGATTCGTCGCCGTTCGCAGCAATTGGGCCTCTGTTACTCAACAACGTGGAAAATGTTGGGGGGGTAGGTGTGATTTTGGGTGAGATGCCTTTCAAAATACAGCTGGTGCAAGAATTGAAGCCGAACGACCTACCGCAACGTAAAATTTTTGGTGAATGGGCTCTTTTAAAGTTAGCCACTTTTCCACCTTTTTTACCGAAAAATTGTGTTCAGCGACGAAGCTCATTTTTGTATATCAGTCAGAAGCATTGCAAGAGCTACCAATGCATCCAGAAAAAGTCACAATTTGGTGCGGTTTATAGGCTGGTGGCATCATTGGACCGTACTTCTTCAAAGATGATGCGAATCGTAATGTAACTTTTTTTTGCCCAAAATGCAAGAGCTTGACTTGCATGACATGTGGTTTCAACAAGACGGTGCCACATGCCACACAGCATGCGCAACAATGGACTTATTGAGGGGCGAGTTCGGTGAACATTTTATTTCACGTTCGGGACCGATCAATTGGCCGCCTAGATCGTGCGATTTAACGCCCTTAGACTATTTTTTGTGGGGCTATGTTAAAGCTCATGTCTATACAGACAAGCCCGCTTCAATTGACGCATTGGAAGACAACATTGAAGCATTTATTCGTGAGATACCGGCCGAAATGTTGGAAAGAGTATGCCAAAATTGAACTAAGCGGATGGACCATTTGAGGCGCAGTCAAGGTCAACATTTGCATGAAATAATCTTCAAATATTAAATTATATGGACCGTACTATCGATTCAAATGTTTGTTCCTTTAGATAGAATCCAAAAGCGAGCGATAAAACTTATACTAGACAACAATGTCGCAAAGTCATTAGACTCCCTCGTACATCGACGTACCGTTTCTTCTTTGTCCGTATTTTATCGCTATTTCAACAAACGATGCTCAAGTGAGCTAGCCAACTGCATTCCTCCTCTCCACGAATTCACCCGCAATACTCGTCTCGACAGGAATGCTCATCAGTTTACCCTTAAATTTAGAGACTCGTTCTTCAGCCGTACTACGCGAATTTGGAATGCTCTTCCCAGCCCTATATTTCCCACAGACTACAACCCGCAGATATTTAAGACCAATGTGCACAGGTACCTGCTCTCCCTTTCTCCCTCTATACCTTCGGCCCGTGCTGTGTCTTGACCCCGGACACTTAAGGGTATTAGCAATCCCTTGAGCGCGCGCAAATTATAAAAAAAAAAAAAAAATTACCAGGCGAAAGACAGTGGAATACATTATTTTCCGTGTTGGTTCCCAGTAAATACCTGGAGGTAATGCTCGACAACCGTGTAAGCTTCAAGACTCACACCCAGTATTGCAGCAAAATAGCATCAAGGAAGCAGACAGCACTTTCCGGAATGCGATAAGCTCAATCCTTCTCTACGCTGCACCAGTGTGGGCAGGAGCTCTCACCACCAAGGAGACACCAAGGAAGCTATCGTCAGCATACGTAATAAGGACAATCAGCGGATTCCGAACAGTCTCGGGCGAAGCAGGCTGCGTAATTTCGGCTATGATCCCTATCGACATTCTCGCCAACGAGATGCAAAGGGTCTATCTAAGGCGAACGGCAAATCACTCGGCAGCTACCACAAGACGCCTGAAGAAACTGTGGCAAGCCAGACAACCAGGGACACCACAACCATAGGTAAATGAACTCATAAACTGATAGCCGCGGTAGGAGCCTGGACATCGAGGCCTCACTGACGACTGCCACTACCATCTCACGCAGGTGAGAGAATGGCCCCTGTCGGGCCATTAAGATGACTCGAAAGAGTAACTAAAGCCGAATTGGCAAATATAGAGCATACACCAGACCGCGAAGTTATACATAATGTCAGCTCCGCGAGGAGAGTGGTTGAAGAGTACAGGGTGTGGGTTAGTAAGTATTCGTATTCCCAGAATCGAAGATTGCCACATCCTTGGACGTAACCAAAAAAAACATAAAGGACGCAGTGCGACTAAAATAGCCACTTCGTTCGGTTTCGTTAAGTTTCAGTATGTTTCGTTAAGTTTCGTTCACTTTTGTTTACTTTAGTTTACCCATCTTTAGATTAGACGACAGCACATCACAACTGTATTTAAAAAAATTGGCCACTTCGTTCGGTTTCGTTATGTTTCGTTAAGTTTCGTTCACATCTTTAGATGAGATGACTGAACACCACACCTGTATTTCCAGACCGTAGAATCATCTAAGGGAACTATGAATCTGACGAACTAGCCAGGCATGCGAAAGCATTGCTAATCGAACTTGAACCCTGCCCGATACATGACAATGCATCATGCAGATTGATCCAAGCGTTCTAGAAAAATGCGTTCCCCCTTTCCAAACCCAAACTTATCGTGACAGTGGTTGATATCCACGACGCGACTGGGCATTGTCACTGATTCATCTTCTTCTGCCGAGTTATACGTGGTTCACATCGTTCCACCCTGTAGTTGGAAAATGAGGCACGAATTCAACTCGAATCCCACGAAACTGTCCCCAGACTCTGCTTCAACATCGGCGCTCTCGTTGAAGCTTCCCCAAGACAGCAACGAATTTAAAGAGATTATCACCGTTTGGACGATCCCCAGCCGTAAAAAAAAGCTGATGAATCACTTGCTAATGGCTCTGCAATAAATCACAAGTGCGCCCCCACATCAGCTAAAGCCCCCCACAAGTGTCTCAGCCTTCACAACAAATGCCGCTAATCGACATAAAGTACAGCAGTAACCCATCACACTTCTTGCACGTCCCCCCAGTGCGGAAGACCACCCACAAGCCAGACCATATCTTTGCACTCTGGCCACGTCTGAAGTGCAAAACAGATTTATCGCTCAGATACCCGCACACTTCGTGTCAGAAGCGGCGCCCAAGCCAAACAGTCAAACAGTCAAACAGACACAAACAGGCACCTGTCGCCCTTTGTCCTCTCTCTAATCCAATAAATCATCTCAAGCATAATGTCGCACTAATCTGTAAAATTGCCTCTTAGCTCCTCATTACGCACGTCTTAGATTTGGATTAATGTATTCCAGTCGCGTTCGTCGGATAATTCACAAATGAATTCCGCCATACCGTTGCGTCGCGTCGCATCGCATTCATTGATGTAGGATCCGCTGGGCGTCAGAGGGGGGCGTGGGGGTCTATGATTAGCATAAGTAATCCGGCTTTATACACAAACGTGACTGCGACATTCGTATGCTATTCCATTGGAAGCCGAAACAAAAAACGAACCAAAATAAAATCAAACTCCCCGCCTCAAGGTCGACCAACACCAGAAACGGTTGACAGTTCGCAATTAGCACAGGCCCGTACGCGTGCCCAATTCAATGAGCTGTCTGTGTGTTGTCAACGCGGACGCCGGCGTGTCAATCAAGAGTCACTGCAGTAAGCCGCCTAATACGACCACCCCCCCCCCCCCCCCAGGCCGGACCGACCTGTCCATGCATTATCGATCTCCTCTGAAAGCGGATTTGGCAATTAACTTAATTAATCCAATCAGCTCACAATACCTTCACCCACCCATCCAAACGCACGCACAACGTGGCCCAACAATGGCCTCAGACACCACCATCCATCGACGGGGGTGGCGACTGTGGAGATGTGCTGCAGCATGTGCCGAACGCAGTCGGGTGCGGAATGGCTTCATACCCGAAACGATACACACCGCCAATGAATATCAATAGACGTGTGCTCCGCACTCGTCCGCACCGCCTCCGGGGTGGACGCCTTGACGGGGAAACTCATTAAATGTAATTAGATTTGAATGAGTTGTCAGTGCATTAGCGTGATTATGAGTGGCCTGGTGGCGGATAAAAAGGACTCGCTGGTGCACCGGCAGGATGTGAATTATTTGGACTCGAAATCGCGGAATTAGTGCTGCGTGCGCGCGAGTGGGTGTTGGATTATTTAATTTCGCGCACGTAGGCGCTGTGCGGGCCTAAAATTCAATAACGAATTGAATTCGATCACAAGAGCCCTGATTGCAGGGGCCTTTTGTGATCGATAGGCTCGGCTGTGCTGTTAACCCAAATGAGCAAGCAATGCATGGGAGCGTAATGAGCCGTTGAACCGTTGGATTTATTAGCTTTTCTAATGGAAAAGCCTGTCAAAAGAGGTGGCGGCACGGGGTGACGATGCGACGATGTCATGTTGACACTCGCTCGCTGGAAGCGATAATTTTGATTGCTTTTGTGACACCTTTCGATTGGCAGTAGGTACATCCGTGTGCAAGGATCGTTGTGCTTGTGGCGAGCTAGAGTGAGGCAGACGCTGTTGTGTGTCAATTGGCAAGAAGTGACTGTCAACGCATACATATTGTGGCACTTGGAGTTGTACTCCAATAGAGACCGATTCTGATACCACGCGCACCTCCTGGCGCTAGTTGATGCGATTTGGCTGACTTTCACTGATGCTCTTCTGTTCTGTGAAACAATTGAAAAAGAAAACCACCGAACGGTGCATTCCTACGGGTAGCTAGGGCGCAGGAGGTGGTCTGCTTCATCCTCATCCTCCACGCAGTTTTTAAAGAAACCATTGCATGGGTCAAGTAGTTGTGACGCCCGACGGGGACTGGTATTGGGAGTAAAATTGCCGTTCTCTGACTGGCTCTCTCCCCCTTTCATTAAAAAAACACATATCCGCGAGCAGAGGTCGCTCTACTAAGCCGAAGGAGATCCTCGTAGCTGCAAGCGACATCGCGTTCCTAATGGAGTCGACTGTCCACTGTACGGCGCATGACTTGGAAGATTACAGGACAAGCATGTGGATCCAGCAGAATGTGACCAGCACGCACTTCTGTGACGAAGAGCCTACATCATCATCTATCACATCATCAATACCGAATAACTGCCACCTAATCAGAGCAAAGGCGGGACAGTGGCAGAGGCAGTGCTCTGTAGTGACCTCGTCTTCCTGAACTCGTCTGGAAGTGGTTACAGTGTTGAGTAGGGCCTTAAGTACAACTTGGCTCTTGCTACAGACACAAATACGAAGCCCCTTCGTAATGATCTTCGCAATATAGTTCGTGGTCATTAGGAGCGCATAGGTTTCCGCTTGGAAGACCGACGCAAAATTACTTAACGGTCTAATATTGTTGATCTCCACGAAGGCGCCAGCGCCAGACCCTTCATTGGTCTTGGAGCGATCAGTGAAGATTCGACTATATCTCCTTTCCTGGCTAAGATTCTGGCCAGAGCCAGTCCTGAGTGCAGGGAAAGTCGACTTTGTATATGCGTCGCAGTTGGCGTAGTGGTGTCCGTGCCTCCATCCATGAGACTAGCGTCAAAGGAAAAGTAAATTAAATTTTCTCGTAAAAAAAAACAGCAAGGTCATCAATGCTCCAGTGCGAGTTGTATCAAAGACCACTTACGAGGGGCGTTCAATATATTCTCGTTGAAGGAAAATGCGAATTCAATTTAAATTGTTTTTATTTTTCAATATAATCTCCTCTAACATCAATGCATTTGTTACATCCAGAAATAAGCTTTTTTAAACCCTCAAAAAAATAAATTTCCTCTTTCTCTGCAAAGTACCCATTTATTGCCTACTTTTTATATTTAATCGGAAGATGGCCTTGATTTAGAAGTGCATCAGAAGCAGAGCCAAGCGTACTAGAGAACGCCCCTATGCAGCCGAGACACAGTGTTCGTTGAAGCTTAGGAATAACAGCAGTTACGTATTTACGCGAAAGCTTATTTCACTAAACGACCGATGCATAGCAGAGAAGAGGCATCATCAAAGCCGTGTAGATCTTTTTGGTGATAGACCCCAGGACTTGCCGAAAATTCCTTTACACTGCCATTAAATGATAAGTCCAGATAAGTCTTTTATCCAAGATAACACCCATATATTTAGCTGTATCGGAAAAGCGGATGTTGACACTTTTTAGTACTAGTTGAGTACTAAAAAGATCCAGCGAAGAGAACGCTTTTGAACACACAGTGGCCAGGCACGTTCCGACAGACAGTACAGACTACAGCTACATTATCGTCGTCTAGGCAGCTTCTACAGAAATCCTTGGAGAATAAGCCTAGTCTTTTTGCGTGAAGGCATAATAGACAGTGTCCGGTAATTATTCGCGCTGCAGTACTAATTTTAGATCTCTTTACGAAGATCAGGCTACTTGATGTTTTTGGATCGAGTCGAGGCCAGATTTGTTTTGATGTTCGACTAGTGGTGTCTGTCGTTCATGTGGCATTCATTTTTTGTGAGCAGAAATGATTAAGCTGTTGCTTGAAGGTAGCTATGTTACGAGAGTTTTCCTCAGCTGGCAGTCTAGTGGCGCATTTAGCGGCACACACGACAGTCGAGCTTATAGAGAGCGATGACAGGGACTTGTTTGCTGCTTGCCTATACTTAAAAATACAGATATTGCGGACGACTATCACGTTCCATCATTGTTAAAACAGGACTTTTCTAAATGCCATAATTTCTGCTTGGAAAACGCTGCAGTGATTAGGCAGACGAACGGCTTAGACACTCCGGGAAGCGAAAGTGCATGGTGCCGCCGTGCCTCTGAGCTCTGTCCGAAATCTGGGAAAATTGAGGTGAAGTGTAATCTATATGAAATGGGAATACTGGTACCATTTGGAGTGTGTGGAAGAGGGGGGGGGGGGGGGGTCAATTAGAGGGATAATCTTGAAGTTTCTAGTAAAATGAGTTCGGTCTTCTGAGCATTAACACACAGACCATTTTCAGTCGCCATGTTGTTGAGTAAATTGAGACGATATTATATTAGATATCTCAAGCTTGGGGATATTCTCCTTAGAAGGTTATGGCAGCATCGTCCGCATAGGCAATCGTTTTACAATCCTTCTTCTCCAGCAGTTTATTCACTATCAAGTTCAAAAGAAGAGGAGATAGTACTCCTCCTTGAGGTGTACGACTTCTGGTTGAACGTTCTAGGTCCGTTTTATTGCGTTACTTAGAGTAGCAATAATTACTCTACTCGTGAGTAGTTGGATTTTTAATGCTACAAGTCCCGCTTCTACGTTTAGTTCTGCCAGTGCATGTGTGTTTGTGTACGGGTAGATGTCCTTCTGTGTCCAGGAAAGCAACCATAGTATAGGAGAACTATTCTCTGATAACATCAAGCAGAGAGTCAACCGAAATGCACCATGGACGAGGAAATAAGATGCGGCGCCGCCGTGGGGGTAGCCCCTGATTTTGCCCCCAACATTGCCTACTGGCCACAATCCTCCTTCGCAATCATAGTTCTATTCATTAGCATGCATCTGAGACAGAGGAGGTGTTTTGGGAATCAGTTTTGTGCACTTATAGCTCAACTAGCATATCCGTGCTTTTCCGAAGGAAGGGAGTTGGACAGATTGGTTTAACTATTAACCTAAAGGTCTGAGTAGTCCCCCTTGCCGATTTTTGAAATAAGGGCTATACCCTTTTGCAGCAAAGCTGGGTATCGGTACCTGGCTACTTGAAGTACGCTAGTAGTTGATAACCACATCCTTTGATTTAAGACCTTAATTCTTCAAAACCTGGCCGAACTATGCAAGATTAGTGTCTTCATCGCTAAATAGTATCGACTAGATCTGCGTGGTAAAACAACGGGACTACGTTATCTGGTGTGAAAGCCGTTGTCCATAATGTCCTTCACAGCAATATTTTCTGGACACTGGACACTGTCCATAAGTTTTAATTCTGGCGAGAAGCGATAAGCAGCATACCTACGAAAGTTCTGTGTGTCAATGACTCTGAATTGACGTAGATACTCAGCAAAGTCAGCTATTTTTCAATATTGATCCACTGCCATACACTCGGTATTTACCCTCAATCAGGGCACAAATTCTGATCCAATAATTGCTTGGTTACCAAGTTAATGATAATCCCTATTAAGCCCCAAAATTTCGCAATCAAATCCGCCGAGTAATCTCGATTGGAATATATCCCCTCCCCCAAAGTACATCGTAAGCAGTGTCAATTTATTCCGCCCCGGTTTCAGGCCATCAGCATATCATTACACCGGACAATGTGTCCGATAACATCGACCATTCCCAGTCGCAGTGAATCAAAATCAGTCGAGACGGACTGCCGACGGAAACAACGATCTTTCTCAGAACCCAACGTCGACGTGGACGAATCAATTCCACACAGTCGCCCTGCAATCGATACTCAATTCCAACGCATCCCGAGCTCACAAGTGAATGCATCCAATTATCCCGAAGCAGCAACTACAACAAATGCGAATTTGCCTAAAATTGATTGCCACTAATACGTTGCCCTCCGCTGCACTGTTATGAAATTCCTCATCCCCCTGTGCCCACAGTCACCACTCACCGACGACACCACCCGAACTGCGAACGTAATCATCAATGCTGCATGTACGCTTCAACCTTATCCATCATTCACTTTATAATGTTTTGTGCAATTTATAGGACGAGGCGATGGTCAGCGAGCCCTGCCCTAATCCCTTCGGATAAACTGTGAATTTAAATGTGACCACACAGCCGTCACCAACCGCCACCACCACACCATCGCCATCAGCAGGGCCAGCATGTCCTGCATTCTTAAGCTGTGTCTACAATCAGGTTGCAGGGATTACAGTTGTACTGCCCTTGGCACACACCGACCCAGCTCCGACAGGGCCTCCTACCGCCTGCCTCCTCCAGCACGGACCGACCACCATTGAGTGGTAATTTGAATTTTCCAACCGGCTACGTGTGTGTGTCGGTGTGGGCGTGTGAGCGGAGCGGTTGCTGCAGGGGGGGCAGGTAATTCACAAGCAACACGTAATCGGGGAAATTCCACAACCACCCCTCGGTCACATTTCACCGAGAAACGGGGTGTGGGTTGGCTTTCCTTGTAATTCCCTTTGTTTATGGACGTTTTTTTTTCAACCCCCCTCTCCACCTTCCCCTTCTTCAGTTCAACGTTAGTTATTCTTTCGAACTTTACGACTGGGCACAATGGCAAAAACCTCATGTAAAGGGTAACTTTCCGAGGCGTGTAGGCTTTTTGCTTCCCCCCTTCAACCGCCCCCTGGCCCACCCACCGTATCATTCATCAAGTCTCGTGTGTGGGTGTAGTTTAGAATGGCACCGAGATTTTGTATATCATTGGCCTGTGTCCTTAATTAACTTCATTTGAGCGGTTAGTTACGGCCGTTACACAAAGGTGTACTCTGGCTTGGAGGTCCTTGACAAGCGACACAAACACATGGCCGAGCACGAGTGCGGCCTCGGATTGTGAAAGACAAGCCATTTCATGTTCGAGCCACAGCACATGGGCTTGAATAATTCATTTGTGATAAAATGCCAGCGAGAGGGGTTGGGGGATGGGGGACTTGGAAGGTGTGTGTATTAGTTTAGTAATTATCCTCAAAGGAAATGGGGACTAATGCCTGATGTACAGACGGGGGCCAGTGCAGGCTGTCGTGAAGGTTAGAATGCGGCGCGAGTGGCCGAAGTTGAAGCTGATGAATGTCCACAATTTGACATTTTAAATGATTTTGTCGACAGGCAGTCGGATTTTTTTGCATTCATTCGTATTCCGGCATGAGAGCGGGGATCCTTTGAGTGAGTGAGTCTGAAGGTAGTCGAGCATGTTTTGGGACTGATTGAGTGGTCTGGCTGGTTCAGAGGAAAAAAGGGAGGCTTTCGTCTTTGCTTCTAAAAGACTGTGTTAGAGCCTAAGGTCGACATTCATCACGTGGAGTTCAAAGAAAGCCGAAGAGGACACTAACCGTCGACAAAGTTGGACAGAGCTTGAAGGCTTAAGTTAGGTTTCAGGAACGCCGCTGACTTGAACCCTGATCTGGTGTCCTTGAAGTCCATTGTGTTGACAGTTAGAGTTTGAAGAATTTTTACCCAAGCGATAGCCATTCCTTTCCATAGTCCTTCTTGTACTTCCTTCCTGATCACCGAAACCATTGACTAAACGACGAGGAAATATATCATTCTGTACGGCATGCGGCACCACCTGGTTGAGGCCCCATATTCACCAAATCGATGTCATCAGAAACAACGGCGTTATCCTGTCCCGATATCGAGCTCCAGTAACAGCCTCATTTTCGAAAAAGTGTGGTCCAACGATGCCTCGAAACCAAAAACCACACCAAACATTGACTGCTTGTGAAATCCATTTGTAATCCACTCGCCCTGAATTTGACAGTTGACGACGCACAGTGGTCCGATTTGTATAGGAGCGACGAAAAAAATCTGTAAAATATAAACCAGTGTACCGATGTCAAAAATTAAGATTTAAATAAAAAAAATTATAAAGGGTGGTTACATTTTAAGGGCCGATGTTGATTTTGAATAAAACACAAATTATTTAGGCTATTATTGTCATTTCTTTTTATTATGATAATATTGATATGGTTCAATTATGCGTGGAACAAAATATCGGCCAAATGGCCGCCGCGACATCGGCGGCACACCTCCATCCGATGGTCCAAATTTTCGATGACGCTGAAGCATAATTGAGGGTCTATGCCATTAATGTGACGAATTATCTCATCCTTTCGCTCTTGAATTCTTGCTGGCTTATCGACGTACACCTTTTCTTTCAAGTAACCCCAAAGAAAAAAATCCAACAGTGTCAAATCACATGATCTTGGCGGCCAATTGACATCGCCACCACGTGAGATAACACGGCCATTGAATTTGTCGCGCCAAAGAGCCATTGTTTCGTTAGCTGGGTGGCAAGTGGCACCGTCCTGTTGAAACCACATATCGTCCACATTCATATCTTCCAGTTCGGGCCATAAAAAGTCCGTTATCATTTCACGATAGCGAACACCATTCACAGTAACTGCCTTACGGGCCTCATTTTGTAAAAAATACGGCCCGATGATGCCGCCAGCCCATAAACCGCACCAAACAGTCACTCATTGTGGGTGCATTGGTTTTTCGACAATCACTCTTGGATTATCATTCTCCCAAATGCGGCAATTCTGCTTATTCACGAATCCACTGAGGTGAAAATGTGCCTCATCACTGAAGATGATTTTCTTCGAAAATTGATCATTCACTGTTGTCATTTCTTGCCACCATTCTGACCATTGGCGACGCTTGAAATGGTCAAGAGGCTTTAGTTCTTGAGTCAATTGGACCTTGTAAGCGTGAAAATGCAGGTCTTTATGAATAAAGTTCATCAACGACGAGCGTGAGAGGTGCAATTGTTGGGCACGACGACGAGTTGAGGTGGACGGCTCTTCAGCCACACTATCGCTAACAGCAGCAATATTTTCTGCAGTACGAGCTGTACGAGCATGCACTGGTGTTTTCACATCTCCTACAGACCCGGTTTGCTCAAACGATTTTTCCGATTGTACGCACATTTGGACGATGAAAAAACGACAAAAAATCACGAAGTGCACGATATGCATTTTGATTTGAACGCCCATTTTCATAATAAGCCTGAATAACTTTAACGCGTTGCTGGATTGTGTATCTTTCCATGGTTCAAATTGAGTTAGTCTGAAATTGAGAAATGTCAAATGAAATGCAGAAAAAGACTTGACGTTTAGGTGTGGTTCACATTCAACAACCATCCTTTACAATTTTTTTTCTGCGGAAAATCTCATTTTACTTCGTACTTCTATACTTTAGTTTGAAACTTTACAGTTTTAAAGCAATTTTTTAGCTTAGTAAGAGTTTTTATTTACATCTTCGTAAAAATTGTTTTGTTTTTGGTTTGGGGTTCCTTGGGTTCCGAAAAGTCTGCAGTAGCATGTGGCCGACATCTTCGTTTTGTCGCGATTCGACTACACTTTCTCGAATAGCTCTGTCGATACAATCTGTAGTCTTTATTTCGGGCTTCCGGTGCCCCCTCAATTCTATACATCTCTACCGGTAGTATAGCAAAGACTCCGTCTATCTCGGCTCCGCGGTGAACAGTATAAACAACGTCAGTACCGAGATCAAACGTAGAATAACTCTTGCCAACCGCTGTTTCTATGTATTCTATTGTACGAGTATATATGCTCATAGCTGGATCTCGTAGGTCCATACTGTTTTCTTAATTTGCTTACAAAGCAGTAATTTGTTGTAATTGGACAAACACATTTTACTATAGCGCATGTTCAGTTCTTCTCTTTTTTCTTTGCGTACGCATTCCAGTTCCAGTTCCAGTTTTGCATCCAGTGTCACGCCTAGATATTGGCTGTGTTTGCATATTCTTCCCCAAGACTGGTCAGGCATTCTCTCGACTTGCGTGAAAATCGGTGTAAAAGCCTAGCTGGCTGGTTCATATTTGATTTTTTTGCTCCAGATGCAGAACATTTCTGTCCAATAACCTATATACATACTCATCCTCTCTCCAGCCTCTGCGACGTATAGCAAGGACTGGGGTGAGCCTGAAGAGACTCTATTACTCAATTACTTCTTGCGCCCAAAGCAACAACGTTTGAAATCGGGTATGTTGTTAGTCCTACTCAACACGGAGTTGAGATCGGCGAAGTCGTCCTTGTCCTTTCTTGCCTTAAGAGCAACTCGTATCGAATTTTTTGTCAAACCCCCTGAAAGCTTCTGCCACGGAACAGATTTCGATGTCATCGGCGCATTGCAAAAGTTGGACTGACTTTTAAGAGATTGAGTCTTCCATACCTACAACTTTCCGAAATGCTTGACGAAACAACAAGACAGACAGTTTCCTTGTTGAAATCCGGTACTTGTTTCAAATCATTCGGTTATCATTGAAGTGAACCTCATGCTGTGCTGCAACACAACCGAGTGCTTGTCGTATGATAAACTTCGTTTCGGTCAGTCAACTATTCTCAACAAAATCAGTGTACTTTCCCAACCACAATCCTTTTTTTCAGTTATTCAAACAATAGTCCTTAAACATCGGGATGGAAGTCCAATAATCAGACGCTGTATGAGATCTTGGTTCGATCCCGGATACAATGCCTTTCATTTCTATGGCACTGCCGCTCTCGAATCGCTGTCAATCAGAAATCATATAAAGGGTGTTTTTTTTAGAGGTAAAGAAATTTCAAATGGAATAAAACAAAGATGTTTTTTTTAAATTGACATGAAATTTACTTTATTCGAAGGGTAATCATCTGGCATTATATATGACATATGACCGCCACGGTCACGGCTAGGACGTAGTCTAATGTGGAGGTCCAATTTTTGATGAATTGTTCCAACATTTGTGGTCGTATATCGGCAATAACGCGGCGAATGTTGTCCTCCAAGTGGTCAATCGTTCGGGTGGGCAAGTAGCGTTAAATCGCATGATATTTGGATACCAATTCACGGATCCGTAACGTGAAACTATGCGGTCACCAAACGTATCCTTCAATTAATCAATTGTGGCACGATCTGTGTGACATGTTGAGCTGTCTTGTTGAAACCACAGCTCCTGCACATTATGGTTGTTCAATTGATGAACAAAAAAGTCAGTAATCATGGCTGTATAGCGGTTACCATTGACTGCAGTATCGACTGGCCAGTATCGTTTTTAAGGAAGTACCGACCAATTATTCCACCAACCCATAAAGCACACCAAACAGTAGGGTTTTATGTATATAACGGTGTCTCAACGTACACTTGAGGATTATCATCACTACATACGGCAGTTTTGTTTATTGACGTATCCATTCAACCAAAAGTGAGCTTCATCGCTTATGAAGTGCGCGACACGTATTTCGAACAGAACCATGATGATTTTCAATATAAATTTGCACAATTTGGAAGCGTTGTACAGGCGTCAGTCTTTGCATTCTGAAATGCCAAACCAAACTAAAAATAAATCACTTGACAGCTGATAAAATGGGCGCCAGTTAAAATAGTGTTGCCAACTTAATGTTATATACCTCTAAAAAAACACCCTTTAAATACACCCAGATATTCATCGTTCCAGCCCCTTTCGAACTCCTTTCGAACTCCTTGCTCATCCTATTTCAGCTCTTCGTTATTTCGCGCATACTACGTTATTTCTGCTGTGAATACTCACGCACTGCAAAAGTCAAGAAAGCCTGCCCGACCATAAAATTTCCATCGAAAATGACACAAGAACTTCTCTCTACAGTGGCGCCCCAAAATCAGAGCACCCCACCCCAAATCATCATCAGGTTTGGCTCCAATTTACATCCAAGTTTGATTCACTCTATAAATCCCCATAACCGACCACGGGACATCATTCCGAAGCTCACCCACAAAATACCCGACAGCTGAAAGCCAAAAGCATCTGTCCACAAAACCAGCATAAACTGGGTTACCGACTCCCGCCCGAATTGAGCTGTACGCCACCCTCTGCGCCCATGCCCAGCCAGATGCCCGCCAGCCACTCCCTGCACTCACTTTGCTGCCAATCTAAATGCAATTAAAATTCCATTACATTCCCAATGCAGCACACAAAATGCACAAAAAATAGACAATTATCCTGAAAAACTTCTCCCTTCCGACCAATTATATTTACAATTTCCCAGCTCGTACGGAATTTAGTTTGCCAACGTACCCGGCCACCATTAATTGTGACTTCCCCCTTGGCATCGAATGGCGGTCGTGTTTGGCTGTTGTTTTAGCTGAATCACATTTTTTTTTTTTTACCCCGCCTCTCTTCTTTAGTTGCGACGATTTTGTGAACCACAAGCCAAACACTAACACTGTGTGTGCGGCACATAAAAACCCATCAAATGGACTCCGTAGAAGCTTGCAAAAATGGGCGAAGACTGATACACCCTGTCCCTCTATTGACGATCAATTAAAACAACGAATGAGCCTATTTGTCCACTTGTCCACATTGAATGTGTCCACACATCCTTTTTGCAGCTCCTGATGCTGTACCACCGAATAAACAACAAAAACAGCGTCAGCGACAGCAACATCGACGAGGACGAGGTACATATATAACACCCGTGGCCAGTGGCTTCATCATTTGTCCGGCCAGCCGCAACCACCACTCGCCACACACCACGGCCGGCACTTCGACCGATATAACGGTGTGTAACAACACATGGTGCGGTTTATTGTGCTTTCCCATTAGGCCGGCTGCACAAGGCAACGAAATAATATAAGCGACCGAACGAATAATACCCGATGATGGAGCGGGCGAGCGAGCAAGCCACCAACGACGACGACGACAACGACGAGGGTGAACAAATGAGAGCGAAGGGGAATTGGGAACGTTACCGTTTTATTATGTATTTTTTCATGATTTTCCTTGGCCAATTTTGGGGAGAGGGGGATCCACGATTGTGGCCACTCAGAACCCTTGCCGGTTCAACAATCAACAACAACAACAGCAACAACACAATCGGTGACAGGAAAATAAACTTGCATCATTATTTTGTTGGATGGCCTCAGCGTTTCCAGTTGAGGCCCCTTCACTTTTTGTCTGTGCCTCAGTTCGTCCACCGAGTCTGTGTGTGTAACTTGTTAATTAATTGAAAATATTTATTTCCTTTTTTTGTGGTTGCCAGGGATTGCGTTGCATTTGGTGGGAAATTGGAGGAAAGTTTACTTAAGTATTTGCCACTGTTGATGGACTGAATGCGTCCGCTGATTGCTGTCGAGTGTGTGCACAGGGATGGCACACGGAGGTTGGGGTTTATTTCATCTTTTTTTTTTGTGAAACAATTTTATTTTAATATTTATTCGGTTTATTGCATTACGATTAAATTATTGCTGATTATGTGTTGAACGGGGATATTATTTTATCTGACGCGTGGAGGGGGCGGGGGGAGGGGGGGAGGGATAAATATTAAATTAATTCAAGAGCTCGGAAATATGGATTGATTGGCTGGTGCGGTAAATATTTCAATTTGTTAATCAATAATGAAAGGATTTCAATCATATTTTCGTTTCGAAAAGTCAATTACTTTTGATTTAAGGCCGAGTGGGACTGCAAGCTGATGTTCGCTGATGAAGTAGACGACTTTAAATGATTCACTTACTTGATGGCGGCTGCATTGGACAGTGTTAGTGGTTCGCTGAGAGGTTTCTGTTTCGTAACATGGTGTGAGGAGTTGGGACAATGTCCTTTCACGATGTCCCCACGTCATTCGAATACGAATCCATCGGCTAAAGCGGCTGGGCCAAGTAGGGCTCACTGACAACGTAGCTGCGGCCCAAGGAGTATTCGACTCCGAACCTATGGGGCAGCAGAGGACGCCCGCGTCTTCTTGGTGCGCGTAACTGGGATCAGATAGGCAGAGATTGCTCTGCGATGGAGAGGCTTGTTAGTCGAGGCCCACAACAAGAAGGAATAACTCTGCAGGGGTAGCAACATCTCCGAATGCTCTTTGGGCCGGAGCTACGATGTGCATGAGCCCTACTTGGCCCAGCCACCTTGGACGTTGGGTTCTTAGATGTCTGTCTAGACTCATGTGGCTGTACAGCCCACATCAGATGTCTTCAACGCAAACAGGACCAAAGCTCGCAAGCAGATCTTTTCGTACGTCTCCTCGAAGAGACCAAGGACTTCTTCATCCGCTTTTGAGGATGCGCCGTACAGCAGGGTTTGACCAGAATCGTTTACTTCATTCATCAAGGAGGACTCTTCGATAATCGCTTGATGCTCGATGCTTTTGGCTCTCGGCTCTCGGCTGATGGCTGATGGCTGATGGCTGATGGCTGATGGCTGATGGCTGATGGCTGATGGCTGATGGCTGATGGCTGATGGCTGATGGCTGATGGCTGATGGCTGATGGCTGATGGCTGATGGCTGATGGCTGATGGCTGATGGCTGATGGCTGATGGCTGATGGCTGATGGCTGATGGCTGATGGCTGATGGCTGATGGCTGATGGCTGATGGCTGATGGCTGATGGCTGATGGCTGATGGCTGATGGCTGATGGCTGATGGCTGATGGCTGATGGCTGATGGCTGATGGCTGATGGCTGATGGCTGATGGCTGATGGCTGATGGCTGATGGCTGATGGCTGATGGCTGATGGCTGATGGCTGATGGCTGATGGCTGATGGCTGATGGCTGATGGCTGATGGCTGATGGCTGATGGTTGATGGCTGATGGCTGCTCGGTGGTAGTGGCTGATTGCAGTTGCTCCTCCTAGCAGTTGCATCGGGGGAGATGCATTCATCCTGTGGTACGTGGCAAATAGATGGATCAGGAATTTGAGGGTCCCACTCATGGCTTTTGTAGAAGCTGGTTGGACGAGTCGGAAATGGAAATCGTACTTGAACGGCCACACCTTCTCTTTACTTGGACGGCATGACGGAGATCTGGAACCGAGAGGTAGGTACCTGGAACAGACTAAGCACGAAGCTTGTCGGAGAAGTTGCATTGAAAGTTTATAGAGGGCGGTCCGAGAAGAAATCATTGCATAGACCAGTGGGTTCTAAAGACATGAAGACGTAGGGGATAGCAAAGGTATCCCCATTGCAATCGACGTCACTTAGTGAGAGATTGTCCCTCTCACTCTCACGGCCCTTAGCAGATAAGAGCTTCGATAAGTCATCTCCTCACTCAAATTGAGAGCAATCCAACGCCACCAGCGAACAGATGAACTGATTTTTCGAATCACACGTCCATGGTGATAGTTGTTTGTTGTACACTCTGTCTAAGCAGACACGAGGTCTAACCAGACACTCTGTCTAACCAGACACGAGGTTCTTGTTCGAACAGTAGCGCTCATAGGCGACAGAAAGTAGACCTCTCAAAAAATAGGGAATAAGAGTTATTTTACGACCACTTACACAAAAAAAAACGTTGAAAGGAGATTCATGAACCAAGTCGCATCGCATGTCAGAGAGAGCATCGCGGCTTTAGAGAGGCCAATGTTGAGGCTTGTGCGTGTCCATAAATAATTGAAGGGGACCACATTTTCACTACACTGGAAATATGAAGAACTGTAGATAAAGGACGTATGTCGCCATTTCCAAGTCCACACAGCATCCTTAAAGTCAATCCCATTCAGACGAGTTAACTAGCGTCCCATGTATGAACCCGAATAAACTTTAATTTTCATGGCACTTGTCACTCGCAGCAACCCTCAGGATCGTCCCAACAACACAGGCACAACACAGAAGCCCCATTCGTCCTTCTTCAGATGCATCCCTCGAACTGTCAACAACTGATTTTTCCGCCTTAACTGATGTCCCGTCACTCGTGTCAGCCCGTCCTCCGCTCAAGTCGCCATCGCAACCAATTCAAATCCCAGCCAACAGCACATGGACGCATGTAATATTCAAATCCTTCGCCTGTCTCAGCACGGAACCAGTAGGCGCCCGCGCCATGCCCCTCAGACTCGGCGATTAGACTTAATCGTCATCGCATGTCTAAATCCAATTTACTATAATTTTGCAAATCCCTACACAACCGGAGCGGGAGCGGTGTCCCCCACAAGACCATACATACGCCCCCCCATCAAACATCCTCGATTCACTAATTTTCCTTAATTGGAATATTATACTGCCACTAAAGGAAATTTCGGCACAGCGCGCAGGATGAGAATGACACCCTTGCGATGCGGCAAGAACACAGGCCAGCATATTTTAACCGTCATTTCGATGTAAAGCAACGCAAGCAGTGGGGCATCCCCATGTGTGATGATCGTTGATATTTTCTTTATGTACACCCTTCTCTCGGACGTGGCTACACAACGCAGAGAATCAACACCTTCTGGTTGGTTTTCCCCGGCGGCGGAGGGGGCTCCACGCAAGACAACATCCTTAAAGACCGGCCAGGACATCAACCCGTCCACCACACCGTCCTGTTCACATCGATGCGGGACAAATTTTATTTAATGGTTATGATAAAAATATTCATGGAATATTCGAGGCTTAATATGGCCGAGCCGGGGCCTGGTGGCTCGGGTGTTTACGGCGCCTTAATGGCATCGAATGTCTGATGCTTGCTGTTTGCTGCTTGGTGCTTCGTGCGGGCTGCTGCCGCTTTAGTGGTGCACTGCCACCAAATGGCGGGGCGGAGGAAGAGGATTCCTGTTCTTAGATATGTTTCGAGCAGATTTAAAATTTATTACCGCTATTTATGTGTGTTATAAATGGCGGTAAACGAGGCTATTAAGCGTTTTATTTTGGGTACCACCTTCGGCGGCCGTCGTGGGCGTGCGGTGGAACGCGCGAAGGGGCCTTTGTGTCTTCGCTCATGGGACTCAGATTCGAATTTAGATTCATTCGAGGGCGAGTTTGCGGACCAGGCGAATGCTGTGACCAGTTGTTATTGAAAAATCTGCGGGTGGACAGGACGTACCTTGGGGATGGTGGCCGCGGTGCACGGGTGGGATGCTAACGCAATTCAGTCTGGGAAATGTTGTTTTATTGTTTTTTCTTTCATTTTTTATGGCGGACCCCGAGTAGATAAAGTCTGTGTTTTATTTGCGCTTCATTTTGTTGGGGGGTTGTTTTTTTTTCTGCTTTGTTTTATTTCTTTATTTATACAAGGCAGCCGCAACGCGGACGTTTTGAAGAACATCCCTGTTCGGAGATTTCGGACGAAATTTACGACGTCGAGAGTGTGAATAAAATCGTCGTGGACGCGCGCGGTTTAAGTGAAAGAAGACGAAGCGGTGCGGGCGCTTTAAGGGCTTTAAGGAGATTTGTTGCGGATAAATGGCAAGGGGTAACTTATTGGCTTTGAAGCGGCAAAGGATTTAAGGATGCTGTCTTGGACGGGGGAAATTGATTTTTAAAAGTCAATTGAATTTGGTCTGACTTGAGTCAGTTGAAGTTTTGAAAAGGAACTCACCTGCGATGTCTCCTTTTCTGTGTCAATTGTGTAGCTGAGTTCGGAAACGTTGTGATGTAACATCACAATATAATTAGTTCGCTTTTATAGAACAGAATTTAGAAGAAATTGGCTGCCATATGGGTGGCGCGACAGTCCGAGGTGAACTCATGCCCAGCTTCTACTGCAGCACCCATTCGGGATGAGCGTGCTATTGTTGTATCACGAGTGGAAATCATCTACATTTTTAAGCCGACTCTTAAAGATGAAACTCTTCCTAGACAGGCACACTCTTCGAATATTGTCAGTGACTCCAAGGTGGTGCGCCGTGAATTATGAAAGATTACAAAATCGGGAATTGAACCTTGAAACCCCGGCGGTCTCTGTGAATAAATACATTAAAAAAATGAACATTTTTTTCACGGCCTTAAATGAAATGTCAAATATTAAAGCTTACGACTTTACGTGCTTTCGTGATCGTGTGATGTACGAGAAATTAGCAAGTGCGTGAAACAGTGCATGCCAGGTAACCCGTAATTTAAATTCACGTGAATTTAATTACATACCCGTGAATTTATAATTTCCACCTGATTTCAAATTGATCTTAAATATTCTGTTCATCATCACGATCACGTCTCTGGTCAGGTTCATTAAGGATGTTTACCTGATTTTATTTACTTATTAGGCCGGCAGGTCATGCAGGGTCCGAGCCTGAGCAATTGCTGCCTTCCATCGTTGACTGTCCTGGGCAACTGCTTCCAGTCATCAAGACCAAGCTGTTTTGCATCCGCGATTACTTGGTTTTTATACCTTCCTTCCGGACTACATCCAAATCCTGGTAAAATTCGTAGAGTTCGCTGGTGCCTTCTCCTCCATTCACCTTCCTCGTAGACGGACCATATATCCGGCGCAGAATTTTTCTTTCGAAGGTACCAGGAATCAGCTCTGCAGTTTTGCTTAGCGTCCAGCTTTCGGCTTCATAGAGCATGACTGGCAAAATGAGTTTGTAGAGCATGATTTTGGTCGTAGTTGTTTCGTCAAACCGAAGTAGCGGCGGTTGCCAAGGGCAGTCCTACGTCGGATCTCCACTAAAATGTCATTCGTGGAATTCGCGTTTGCCCCGAGATGGACAAAACAAATTGTAGCTGTCGATTGTTATGTTTTGCCCCAGTTGGTGGGTGGCAGAATATATTTCGTCTTATCCTCATTGACCTTAAGACCAGTCCGTTTCGCCTCTTCTTCAATCGCCGTAATAGCCTCCACTACGGCAAGTTGGGAACGCGCGGCGATTTCTATGTTTGTCTGCGTAACCCAACTGTTGGACCGACTTGTAGAAGATAGTGCCTTCCGTGTTTACAGCTGCCCTCCGCACTACCTCCTCAAGTACCAGATTGAAGAAATCCCACGACAGCGCATCTCCTTGATGAAATTCCGTGCAGGTTTCAAACGGCTCGGAAGTCCTTGAAACGAACTGCAGCGTCCATCGAGTATGTGTGATGCGACAACCGGATTAGTTTTCCGGGATCCCTAATTCTGCCATCGCATCGAATAGCTCATTGCGATGAATGCTGTCGTTTGCGGCTTTAAAATCGATGAAAAAGTGGTGCGTATCGAGTTGAAACTCACTGGTCTTCTCCAGAATTTGTCTTAGTGTGAAAATTTGGTTTATAATTAATTTGCAGGACCGGAAGCGGCTCTGGCACGTGATGAGTGCGGTGCAAAAAGGGTTTAGACGTTCACACAGTACGCTGGACAGGATCTTGTAGGCGACGTTGAGCAGGGATATAACTCCATAGTTGTCGCAAGAGGTAGGATCATCTTTCTTGTGGATGAGGGATATGGAGCTGATATTCCAATCGTCGGGCAAGCTTTTTTCGCGTAGCTTTTTAGAACACCTCAGATAGCACCACTGCCACATGGATTGTTACAAAACAGATTAAATACATTGGATATATGGTCTGCGAGGAAGGTGAATAAAGGCAAATACATAACCACATAAGCTGCTAGATGTAGCAATATGTGAATGTAGTCCAGGACGTACAAATCAGTCAATTATGCACACTCTCCGGCAAAGAGAGTCTTCGAATCCAAGGCTCCTAGTTCGTAGCTAGATCTAACAAGTCGCAGTCTTCCTCTACTGCGCCGTCGCTAGGGTGGTGGATTCGAAGACTTTTTGAGCGAAAGCATTAGTTTTCATCCGCTTTACAAGACCTAGCAATCTCAATCGTTGGATCTTCATTCTTCTGGCTAAGTCGATGTCGCTGAACAGATCGTACAGTTCGTTGTTATATATATTCTCCTCCACTCACCATCTATGCAGGCGGGACCGAAAACCCCCCGAAGCATTTTCCTCTCAAAGCAACCAAGTGTAATTTCATCCGCTTCTGACAAAGTCCATGCCTCAGCAGGCGTTGGGATGGTTGGAGCGTTACTTTGGTTGTTCCAGAGAGGGCTTTGAGCCCAATGAAGCAGCGATTGGCAAGAGTTATTCTTCGTTTGATTTCAGCACCGGTGCCGTTGTCTGAGTTAATAGCGGCTCCTAGGTAACCAAAGTGTTTGACTACCTCAAATTTGTATGTGTCTACTGTGACGTTCTGTCCGAGACGTCGGTATTGAGTGTCCTTTCTCGTTGACAGCATATCTTTGGACTCCTGAAATATTAGACCTCTGGTGTTGACGTGCGAGTTTTGAACGATTCTTTCAAGAATGATGTCGAAGAAGTCGCATAAAAGCTCGTTGCCTTGTCTGAATCCTCTTTTGACATCAAATGTCTCGGTCAGGCCTTTACCGACCTTGATGGAGCAGCGTGCATTCCCCATCGTCATCCTACACAAACGGACGAGCTTGGTAGGGATGCCAAAACTAGACATTGCTCTGTTCACACAGCACAGCGGATAAGTTCTTGTACGCGATGTTCAGAAGACTGCTGCCTCTATAGATGGTGCAGTTCAAGGAGGTCCCTCCTTTGTGGATCGGGCAAGGCACCATCTCCAGTGTAAATCACATTGCTAGGCTTGTCCACCAATTACTACACAACCTGAAAAAGAAAAGCCAAGCTAAGTTTGCTCTTCTCCAAGAAACACTTAATAGACAGCCTTAAGCCAGAAACCGAAAAATTCGAGTTCATGCTCACATGTATCGACTCGAACACCCTAAGACCGTTGATCATATCCCGATCACTGCAGCATCTTTGGCACTAACTCCCTCAAGTCGCAGATAATGCTTCGAGAGAATAACTACCTTCCCTCCACTGGAGGGGGAACAATAGCACCCACAACACGAATAATTGCTTTAGAAGCTAGTCGTGTGACTCGTTGGACTTTAGCGCTGCTCACAGGAGAATCTCTCGCTACCTCATACCACGTCATATGTTCGTCACATTTTGCTTTCAACTGCCCCAGGGACAGCACTCGGTAACTGATTGTGCTGAATGTTGAACTCGCAACCATCCGCCATAATTTCTCGTGCTTCCAATACTCACCATCTAAGGAAAACTTTGATTGACGCTTATGCTGGATCTCTATACTAAATTTTCCTCAAAACAGACCACTCGTCTATGTCTGTTTACTCGTTTGGGTTAAGCGCAAGACATACAAAATGTCAACTTTCTCCTGCAACTGACTTGCTACACTTAAAACCCAACCATTGGCGACGAAATGCAACTCAAACCGGCCCAATCAACCGAGCGAATGCACACAAATGATACAATGTGACCATGATAACCACTTTGCTCAGTTTCGTTGAGTTTCGTTCACTTTTTGGCTTCTAATGTGTGAGCGAAATTGATCGCACTGTACATAAATGACAGGTCCTGTAGGAAGTGTGAGTAAGTAGTCAGAAGGAATTGTGGCCACTTTGAAATTTGACGATGCTTCTGACTACTTTTCGCTTGAATCTGACATAAGCTTCAGTTTACTACCTAACCCCCTGTTCGACATCGACACATTCAAGTTTTGACACGCTTTACTTCATTTTTAAGTCTCAGGCTTCAGTTTAAGGTCCAATAAGTAATATTTTATGTATTTTAATGATCCTATAACAACTGCAACGAAGCAGGAGCTGTCATTTGGAGCAGCGCGCCGTTTGTGAATTGTCAGTTGCTACCAATGATTTTAGGACTAAAGGGTCTTCCATTTGAGACTGCCGAACTTTGACAGTTGATAGCGTCCATATTGTTGAAGGTACATCTGTCAAATTGGCTGCACTTTATTCAGTTTGTTTTGCCAAAGCGCCATGGACGGACATAGCGTTCAACAACACGTGCAAAATGATGAAATTGTTTTATAAAAAATGGATGTTCTGTTCTGGCAATGTTTCGCGAGCTTCGCCAAAAAATGAGGCCCATTTCTGGATAAATGAAAAATTTCCATCTCGTCCCCACATCGTCTTCGTCGAACAGTGACCTGCAAGAACTCCGGCTGAAAGCAAAAAAATGCATAATTAGAAGCTCCTACTTGCCACCCTTGCAGTCCACCCACAAGCCTCAGTCTGCAAGCCTCGCTCGCTCGCTGTATCATATGCGGCCCTTGATCAACACACGAAACCCCAACATCTGCCATTTACCAACCGCATTCCTTTATTCCACGAGATACCCTTAAAAATACATTACACCAGCCATTCACGGTCCACAACATTACATCCCACATTTGCCAGTAAACAAATATCCTTTCGTGCCGTTCTCCCGTTCATCACACCGTGTCATGCTGAAGTGTCACAATGTATGTGAGGATGGCTGCTGCTGCATCATCAAAACGGGCAACACATTTGCCCGAGGTCGTTCGGATTGAAGCACAATCCCTTCCGTGTGCACAGCACCCGGGAACGTCGTCTCACCATGTTGTAAACATCGAATTGACTCACACCGAACGTTCGCATTGTCCACTTCAATAAATCAACCGAGAATGTCTCGTACGTCTGAACGTCCTGGAAATACACAAACAAAAACGGCCATACAACATCCATGAGCATGACAAATGGCATTCTTCCCAGTTCGACTTTGTGTCAATATTTGTTGACACCAGACGTGGGAGCGAACGACGACGAATGAAGAATATAATTGAATAAGTCAAATGTGTGTGAGGACGAAGATGAAACACACACACGCACACACACGCTCACATAATCAGCCACAGCCCCAACCGCACCCACACCCGCATTGATGCGATCACAAGAGTAAAGCCGACATACAATAGCATCACCTTAAGATAAGGGATTTCAGATGCTCGCACCGGTGTGTAGGCAACTCCATTATCCTTCGCCCCACCGGCTGTGCGGTGGGTGGGGTATGCAAACGACTGCCACCAGTTATGGGATTCATTTCAGCCGCAAACCCTCCGTGTTATTGTTTAGTGGCTGAGTCCTGGGCTTTTAATGAAATTGCAATCAGTTAACCAGTTCTTGGCTGTTGTCCGGACAGCTTGGGGAAGGATTTATAAGGATCCACAGGAATGCGGAAACCGTTTTGGTATTACGAACATTGTCCGGATGTTATTCATACATCCTCCCCCCCCCTCCGCCACCCATTTGCATGGTCTCTGATGGAGGGCGGCGGTTAATTATGACTCATGATGCACAGGCACACAATGTTCAGTCGTTTCCTTGCCGGTTTTTTGTTTGCGATTCGTCCTTCTTCGCAGGAGATCTCCCGGAAGGATTCAAATTACAACATTAACAGCGAATTATTCTCCTCTTATTATGTTTTTCCGCATTTTCATTTATCTCCTTGGGCACGGGGAGAGATGCTAATTGTGTTCGCAGTGAAATTTGAAAAGTTATGAGGCAATAATTTGGCTCCACTGGTGGCAAGTGGTGCCATGTAAAGTTGTTTTATTTTTTTCTCTCTTCATCTGATATCATTGTTTGGCTGGCTGTTTGTTTGTTGGTTTGTTCGCATTCGACAATCGAATAATCTGAGGGATTTGTGGAAAGTTTTGGGATCCTGTGGGTAGCCTGGGGCCGGCGGGAAGGTCAAAGTTTGGCTGAGGTTGGAATGATTTATGTACACATTGCCCGTGGTCATGGCGATGGCATGTCAGAGGTGAGATAAAGTTGTTTCTTTTCTTTCTTTTCTTTTTCTGGCTAAAAGTTCATGTTGTGAACACTCCATTAGATTGGGAGCGATGGCATGGGCGTGTCGCTGTGGTAAGTTTCGGTCGAGATATTCGGTGTTGCCGTCGAGGGGGAATTGGGAAAGTCACTTGGTAATTGTTACGTTTACAGCTGTAGTTGTGGTTCGGGCAGAGAAATTTGTGACTTTTGTCGGAGCCAACGAAAGACGCCAAGCAGGGACTGATTGAAATCACACCTCGAAGTGGTGGGCGGAAGGCCATTGAGGTGTTGATTGCCACATTCTAGGAGGCTGACAAGTGCAAGCAACGTACAGACGGTTTGAGAAGCTTTGAAAATGTATGCTTCTGCCTCTTTTAGCGATTTCTGGCATCGAGTTCATCTGCAGCGACTGCTTGACTTGGGAATTCCATGGCTGAAGCTGCATTTACTACAACCGCATCCCCGATTCGTGGCGCCAAGTTCGAGTAGTCTTCATTCCAACGGCGGAAAGGAGTGAGCACGAAAGCGCAAATGATTTAAGGCCTACAAGTCTTACTTCCTTCGTACTGAAGGTTCTCGAGCGAAGCCTTGACAATCACATTCGAGACTCTATAGTAGAGGCATCTCTATCCAAATCCCAACACGCACAGAAACGGCTCTCTATAAAGTCGCGCGGACTACTGAAGTGGCATTAAATTACAAAGAGTACACACTACCTACCTTTCTAGATATAGAACGGACTTTCAACAACGTTCACACGAAAGCGATCCTTGAAGCCCGAACCGAACTAGGCATAGACAACTTCCTTTGTCAATGGATTGTTGCCATGCTTAGCTGTCGGTGTGTTCAAGCAACGCTAGGTAAACAACCAAACAACCAAATTCGCCAGCAGTGGTACACCGCAGGGCGGCGTCATCTCTCCTCTTCTCTGTCATGAACAGCATTTTAGTAAGATTAGATAGGAAAGGCATCAGTTGGTAGTTGCCAACGCTGAGGGTTAATTTATTTTGGTATCAGGAAAGTTTCCGGATGTGATCCGTGGGATAATGGAGGGTGCTTTGAACAAAGTTTGTACCTGGGCTTCTAAATGCTGCCTAGGCATCAATTCAAGCGAAACGGAAATGATGCCTTTCACCACAAGAACCAAGATTCTCAACTTTCCTCCAACCAACCGCTCTGTCTATCTACCAGCGCCAAGTACCTAGGCGTAACCCTAAGATCTCAAACTTTGCTGGAAGGATAAACGTAGACCAACTTGTGAAGAAGACGTGCATGGCCTTCTACGCCTGAAGTAGAACCTTCGGCAAAAGGTGGGGCCTCCGACCAAAGTTGACCCTATGGATGGTTCTAACATATGGACCACTAGTATGTTGGCCTGTTCTTGGAAAAAAAAACAAGATAACAAAACTCAACAGGGTACAAGGAACAGCATGCATTGGCACCACACATGCTCTGCGGTCGAGACCGCAGCACACAGTGCCATCAGGCTCAGAGAATCTGGGTGCTGGAAATCAACACACTATGCTCAGTGTATGTACTATGTACATCTTAGACCCCTTTCCTAAGGAGTAGGGACCTCGTACAACACGCCACGGAGTCTATACGGTCCCTATACCCAAATTATCAAACGGCTTTGAGACCCAATTCCCCGAAAGAACGGAATGGCAGGGCAGCCAGGATTTGTAATGTACACTGACGGCTCCAAAATGAGCAGCGGAGTCGGAGCGGATGTGTTCTTAGAATTCCTCGGTATTTCCAGCGCCTTCAGGCTGCCAGATAATTGCAGTGTTTTCCAAGCGGAGCTTTTCACTATCCGGGCCACAATACAGCCACATATCCTGCCAAGGCGGTGGCCCTTAGCTTGTGGGGTTTGTGCGTCGACTCCTACGCACTTGAACCTCGGATTCCTGGTCCCACCTCTTTCGAGTCACTAACAATGATCAAAGAGTATAACTGTCTAGAGACAGCTTCTCAAACTCGGCCGTTCGGAGTCGGCATAAAACTGTAGGTCCCTTCCACTCGTGATAGAACAATAGCACGCACAACACGAGTGGTTGCCGAGAAGCTAGGACCTGGCCCTCTACGGGCAGTAGCGCCACCCTGCCTGCCAAGGCAAAAGGTGCCTACGTGAATTGATAGCCAGGCTGCCATCAAAGCTATTGCCTCCTTTACAACACACTCGAAACTTGAAGAGAAATGCCGCGCCGAGCTAGCATCATTGGACGGCCAACCCTCTCTCTCTCTCATCTGGGTTCCTGGTCACAGTGACATCCTGACAGGCTAGGCAGTGCCTTCAAAGCTCGCTTGCAGAGGAAGTATTTGTACCACTACAAGTAGTCAAGGCAAATATCTCTAAGCACTTCCTCCAAATTGCTAACCACAGACGGGCTACATCAATAAAAAAGATCCAGAAAGATCCAGAACAAACGATCTCCGACATGATATCACAAGTCTTGTGGCGATCTGTACAGGATACTGGACGATAGGCAATCATGCCGAAAATGATGAGAGGGAAACCTTACCACATTTCCTTTGTAACTGCCCGTCACTTGCAAGAGCCAAACAGCTAGCGCTGGGCAGAGCCTTCTTAAACTCACTTGATGAGATTTCTGCAAAGGATATGTGGGAACATGAAATCCTCCGGTTGGTTTTAGTGATATCCGAATTATACTCCTCAGCTATATAATCCGAGCGGTGGCATTAAAACGGCACACAGTGCTAATTAGGCTCTCTCTGAACCACCACTTCTACCTTCCCACCTCACCTGCGGCCTCAAGGCTCAAGAGGAGACGAGAAACGTCAAAGGACTCCCGATCTCAAGCTCCTTCTGCATGGATAGACTCTCCGGTTATTTGTAAGATGCTGGCTGTGCACTTTTCTTCCGCCAGGTTACCTATATAAGCAGTCACATCTCAAGGAGAGACGCTTTCCCAATTCCTTCTGGCAGCCACTTCATGTCTAAGCTGTCAAAGAAGCGAATATGCTCTGCGCCACCCGCGGGTGTCCACCTTTCACCACACTCTCACGGCAGGCAGGACTTGGGGTCTCTCTGCCAAGATTATTCATTGGTTGTACACAATGATGGCGACACATACGCGGCCATCATTTGGGGGCCTGAACACTCCAACTAACAACGGCAAATAATTTGCAGAAATTACAACGTATTACTTGTCTTGGAATAACAGGTGTCATTCGCACCTGCCCCACGACACCTCCAGAAGCTATAGTCGGGCTAACTCCCTTACCAACCTTCGTTAGGACGATAAGCTGCTAGATATGCCATGAAACTGCAGCTTGAGTGTAATTATAAACCAGGCAACTTAACAGGTTACCTCGGCATACTCAACTCAATCCGCAACAGAAACATGTTGTGTACATTGCCGGATATTAGGTCAGGCAGCACTGATTAATTTTGAAGTTGAAATATTGGGCCGCACAAGCTGGTCTAATAGTGTCCCAGCACAAGACTCTAGAAGTCTGGTATGGTACACAGATGGAATCTGGAGTGGGGGCAGGAGTCTTTGGACCCAACACAAGGATTTCCGTACCAGCGGGGTGGAATCTTACAGTGTTCCAAGCTGAAATCCTCGCCATCGAGATCTGCGCTAGACAAAACCTCCACGAAGGCATCAAGGACGCTAATATTCTGATAGAAATAACACAGTCAAGTAGCACTAAATGCACTCTCGTCTCACCTAATGGACTCCAAAACAGTCAAATGTGGCTATCACGCTCTACAATCCCTTGCCAGACACAACAAAGTGACACAGGGGGATTCCAGGCAACGAGCGCTGGCCCGGAATCTGCATTCATCGGTCCTGAACCCATGGCTTGTACAAGAGGAAAAAAAAGTACTCTCACCTTCAACTCGTCCTGAATCTCCCCACTTCCAGGAGACGAATAATTACGAACCCCCCCCCCCAGGCAACGCAGTGCGATCGACCAAGTCTTTTGTCATCAAAAACCGCGCTCAAATTCCACCAAAACCCACGGCACAGCTGATACCGAGACACCCGATTTGCCTCGCATTCATTAGACAACCGCCATGAAACCGAAATAAAGGCTCATCCATTTGTCGTGATGTTTCATTTTCAAAGACAACGCGACCCCTCCGCATTCCACAGCCCGGATGACGGATGCTCGTTGATGGAATAATCTTCAATGTCAAGGCATTGCGTCTCCCGGGGATGCTGGCAAATGGTTTTATTGAATCTCTAATTGCTGTCTTTTTCGTCTTGGCAAAGCGCCCACCCCCCGGTGCACTCTTTTGGAAATAACTCGTCAGGGGCTGGTGAGGAGGAGGCAACCATGTGGAGAGCACTAAGACGGGACATGTACAAATGATATGTGCTTGTCAAGGGAAACATTTACACACGATGATGGCGAAATGGCACGGAGTCTGTGACAAGAAAGAGGTTTGTGTGTGCAAATGGAGTGTCCTTTTGCTGCAATGATTCGAGAAGAAGGATTCATTCCCTTCACGAGCAGATGTCGCAACGGGGGACTAATTCAGACATTCAAGCGCAAACCTGAACCGAACTCATACTCGGATTCCATCAATGGCCCGGCATTCGTGATGGCTGCAGACAGTTCAAAGGAAAATGAAGTCAATGCGCGTAGTTGGTTGTGGCTTCACAGTCGCCTGCTTTCATCAGTAGCCTGGGATGCGTCAAAGCCGAAGTATGATTCAATTGGAGGTTTCAATGGGAAAAAATTGACGTCATTGTGGTTCTGTTAAGGACAACTAGCTGATGTTAGACGGTGATTGTGTTCCGGAGACGTGGGCGTAGGTTTGGTGAGTTCATACGAAAGGTTGACGGGGAAAAGGGGTTGAGCTCGCTCCGATCGATACTTTTAGAAATAAAGAACGGAAATAGGTTTGTCTGGTAGTTAAATTCTCGAATGATTCGATTGGCTGAGGGTTTGTGAAACAGTTGAAGGCCTGGGCAAGCTCATGCGTGGCGGCACTCTAAACCTTCATCACATTTCTTGATGAGTTGCATATCAGTTGTTTGGTAGCTTCGAAAGGACTTAAGCGTATTTTCAGGCGTACCACCGATCTGGCCGCTATTTATGGTTGGGGGACAATGGGACCCGTGGCATTGATTGAAAATTTATGGCGCGTCATTGGCGCACCGCAAAATAATTTCCACGAACATCGTTCATGTTGAACAACCCACATTTGCTATTTTAACGCGTTGACTACCCACGTGCAACTAAAAAAAAACATTAAACTGAGTACCAAGTGTCTTTTTTGGAACTTTGCCGATCGAGTGTCTCCCTAAAGCTCTCAGAGTGCCAAGCGAAACAATCGACGAACAATGGAACCGTTGCCAAAACGCCGTAAGATTAGCTTCCTCTGATGGATTGGGTTTTAAAACGCCACCCAGAAAAAACAACAAGTACAAACAGGCGCATTTAGCGTAGTAAGCAGCATATAACGCAACGCTGGACAGCAGGATGAGAGCTCTACGAACTTAAAAGAAGTGGACGAGCACCGGCTTCTTAAAAAGAAGACGAACGAGCATGAGAAGCGCGTGGACGAAGATACGGGGAGGTGTTACTTCAGGAGTGATGTCCGAAAGTTCTAATAACTGATAAAGCAACTATCAAATGGGTGCAAACTTCGAAGCCTGACGGGACGAAGAGGAACAACTAGCAACAGAGTCGTAGTCGATACTGAGAATCTGGAAAGATCACTTCTGTAGACTGTTCAACGGCGAGGAAGACACCAACATCGCTGTTAAGCAGAATGTTCCACTCCATACTATGCATCGTCCATAGCAGAGAATTCCATCCCCAGACTTGGACGAAGTCAAGATAGCGAGATCGAGACTCATGTCGAACAAAGGTGCATACAGACTGCCTGCAGAATACTTAAAAGGAGCTGGAGGTGAGATAGTACGGCACATGCACCGCCACATGCGGCGAAGCCATTTGTGGACAGCCGCCAGTGTCCAGAAACTATGCGGCGAAGCATTTTGTGGACAGCGGCCAGTGTCCAGAAACTGTGAAGCGAAGCATTTTGTGGACAGCGGCCAGTGTCCAGAAACTGTGAAGCGAAGCAATTTGTGGACAGCGGCCAGTGTCCAGAAACTGTGAAGCGAAGCAAGTTGTGGACAGCGGCCAGTGTCCAGAAACTGTGAAGCGAAGCATTTTATGGACAGCGGCCAGTGTCCAGAAACTATGCGGCGAAGCAAGTTGTGGACAGCGGCCAGTGTCCAGAAACTATGCGGCGAAGCAAGTTGTAGACAGCGGCCAGTGTCCAGAAACTGTGAAGCGAAGCAATTTGTGGACAGCTGCCAGTGTCCAGAAACTATGCGGCGAAGCAAGTTGTGGACAGCGGCCAGTGTCCAGAAACTACTGTTTATATTCTATATATTCATTGTAAGGACGATGTCCCATACCCCCCGACGAGTGCGTTACGGCAGTTAAAAGCTGGGATGTAGGAACCATTACTCAATCGGATTGCGCACCTCAATAGAAGCAAAGCCGGCTTTTCTGCTTGACCAGCGATGTGACAACTTTTTGCATAAAGAGGGATTTAGTTGCAGTGTCGCAGAGAAGAGTCACAAAATGCAAGCATTTCATCCGTCTAAGCGGTGATAACGACCGGATGCACCCATTCAGACTGAAGATATGGAAAGTAAATAGTAATCGTCCACCGCTCAGAGCATTTGAACTTCGGCAACATTTTCAATGTCGGAACAATGTCACATCGATAATAATTGTTGATTCCACAGCCAATGGCAACCGCACTACGTGAGTAATTCCCCAGCAGTCGCATTCAACGCACGAAATTCCTCAGCTTTTGTTACAACTTCCGGCGTTTGTCATAAAATGCGAGAAATGTCCCATTCCCAACCGCCCCCCCCCCCCCCCCCCCCCCCACCAAGCTGCATTTCGGCACGTGATTTAAGTCGATTCCCAGTGAAACAATAAAAAAAAACAAGAACAAAAAAAGGCAAACAAACAAACGAACAACAAGGTAAAACATTCCTGATCCCTCTTGAAAGTCACGTATTTTAGAGGAGTTTGTGCCAGGGACAAACAAAAAGGACACAGCTTAAGCGAATATTTAAAAAAAACACGAACTAAATTGTCAGTACAATACCGTTGGATAACTCAATATGCTCCTGCCACAGGAGAAAAATGCAACAAAAAAAAAAAGGGAAAAAAAGGCCACAGAGAGCAAAAGGATTGAACAAAGGACGCCAGAGACGGGGGGAGGGGGTGAACAGAACAGAAGCAAATCACAAAGTATTCACAACAAAAGTCCTGCATATTCCAACGATGAAATATTCTCCTTTAAGCCGGTTGTCCTTGGTCCGTCCCCTCTTGCTGGCGATTTCGTTCATTTTTTGTGTTGCCCTCTTTACACAGGATATTCATTCCACAAGCAATCGACGACCGACCGACCACATCCGCAGACGGCGACCATTGCTATCGTTTATTTCTGGTATAAAATCCTGTTTTGCGGTCCTTAATGGTGGTGTTGACGATGGCACACGGTTCACGACGACCAGGCGAACGGCAACAGGACTCAACCGGATTTCAACTTTTTCGAGAGTTAAATTTCCAATTTCCGTTGAATACAATTCTCGCTGAACTGTAGCTGCTGTTGCTGTTGCTGTTGCAGTTGCTCTGATGATGCGCACTCTCTGCGTCACAATTGCATTATTTATCCTTCGGCGATATGGAATACAATTATGGCGAAAGAATGAATGCAATGGATAGTGATATTGTGCGGAGAGGGGCGACCGTATTTTCCCTGCAGAAGAAAAGATTTGAGGTGGCATTCCCCTCGGTTAATTGTCAGTGAAGGGGAGGGCTTCGCTTGAAGTCGTCCGTTTCTTTCTGCTGCATATTTATACGAGGGGTGGTGGTTTTGCTTTGAGGTAAGAGAAAGGTAAGCATGACTTCTCTCTTTTCGAGGCATCCTTTGTTTGGTTTAGTTTATTAACAAACTAAAATCGCATAAGCTCGTAGAGTGGCTCAATTTGTATTTCAAAAAAGAGTGGCCTTTCACACGCTACAGCAACTGTCAATATTGCCAATGACGTCTAGTTGTCGAAATATTCAGTAAGGCCTGCCATTTAATATGTGAATCACGAAAATAGTGACAGACCCTTAGGAAAAAAAAAATGCAATGGGTGGTGTGATACAAAAATTACTGGAACACTCTGAGTGAACAAGCATGAGTGAAGTGTTTTCGTTAAAAGAAACACACAATTTGATGTGAATAAAAATGTCCTCAAAGTAGGTTATTTCCCTTAAGTTGACGTTTGAAAACTAGAGTAGACAGCTGTCAAAATTATTGGTCAACATTTTCGTAAGTCAACAAAAGTATACAAAAACAAAAAATCCATAATTCATGGCATTTCGGGGACACAGTGGATAATTTCAAGAACATGTATAGATTCCAGTTGCATAATATGGAATGGTTAAGCAATCAGTTCCCTTTCGATATTCCTGAATTGAATTTGCATTCACTTAATCCCTCAAAGTACTACTCTTACGAGACAGGATTCTCAAATTGTTTAACTTTTGTAACTCTTGAAGTTACCTTCAATGCACGCTCAACTTCCTCAAGTGTTCACACCAGGAGGGAGGGAACACTCAACTGTCAAAATATATGAATGTAGTTTTCCTTAAACTTATACTTTTATTCACACCAGATGCAGTGTTCCCTCACACTAAATTTTTATTCACACCACCCAATATCACAAAATTCAACAAGGTAAAAGAATGGCATCACAGGCGCCCTACTTTCACATACGACCGAGAGATCTAGTATCATCCTCAACAGACATCACAGTCACCAGACTTAATCTATCAAACAGCTTTGACACTCTAGTACCCGAAAGAAAGGAATGGCAAAGCGGGCGTACATTGATTTTTGATCTAAGCTGACGGCTGTACGAGACGAAGTCATTGCGGGTGTGTTCTCGATATTCCTGAATATTCCAAAGCATACAGACTGACGGAAAATGCAAGTGTGTTCCAGGACACGTGTCGGTAAGTCAAAATAGAAGGTTGTCATATGCATTGATAGCCAAGTAGCCATCAATGCTATTACCGCCTTTATCTCATACTCAAAACGAGTACAAGAATGCCGAACTGAGCTGGTGTGATTAGAAGGCCAGCTCAAAATGTCCCTTATCTGGGTTTCAAGTCACAGTATCATCTCAGGAAATGAGAAGGCCGATGAACTAGCTTGGTAAGGATCTGACCTTCAGTCCTCGATAACAGAGGAAGTCGTCCTTGAAAAAAAAAATCCTAAGATGGATGGACAGACTGACAAACTGTGCGACGTCAAGAAAAATATGGTCTGAGTAATACCGATCTCAAACAAAAGATATCCTTCGGTGAACTCGCCATGATATCGCTAGATTGGTTGTGGATTGGATGGGACACTGGGCGATAGGAGTGACATGCCGTCACTTTTTTATTGAACCTTTTTTTATTTCGTTTTCTTAAGAAAATACAATGAAAAATTAGGAGAGAGTTGTTGGCCACTCTCTCCTTTTCTCAAGAGGTTAGTTTCTGTTGGTATTTGCAGTCGATTGAGCAAAGGAATAATTTTTATTCTTCGTGCAATATCAGTCAACACTACGTAGATAACCACTTCTAAAAAAAAATCTATCTGTAATCTCACTGGCAAAATTTTCAAACTCCTACAGAGTACCATGGAATGAGTGCGACGAGGAACGCCACAAATATTGCTAATTGCCCATTTTTGTAGTGCAAGTTGATGATGATGTTTTGAGCGGTGAGCTCCTCCCCTGCACCCCAAGCCGTTTTGAAGTATAAAGTGGAATATGGAATGGACTGGAATCTGGAAAAATGACACAAGCCACGGATAGAGAAACGAAGATATTGCATCAAGTTTGCAATGTAGACCCATTCATATTTTGGTCAACAATAATGCCTAAATACTTGTAGTATTTGGAAAGTATCAATTTGGAAGCAGCTAGGATCACATGCAGCACCTTCAACAAACACAAACTCAGTAGAAACAATACGACAAGTGCAGTTTGACATTTTGTACCGACACACAATTAGCGACATGGCAGACGAAATCAAAGTCAGGTGGAAACCAAAATTCTGGCTCAGTTGTGAATACGCGACGTGAACCTTCGTCTCGTCGGTTGTCATCATGGCTTCAGTGTGGCAACAACTCCTAGCACAGTGGAAAAGTTTGAGCGTGAGTACACTCTTTTGGACCTTAAGCCACCAATCAGACAGATTGGATTGGATTAGATTAGTGCTAAATGAAGGAAACATAGCGGCCGTAGTGCCACCCTCACGTACTGTTTCTGACAGCGACGCTTCTACCACTTCAAGATCAGACAGACGATGAAAGGAAAAACACTCTGAGTTGATGATAATGCCACAGGAGAAGCAGGTGGGCGAGGCATGAGAAGCAGGTGGACGAGGGTGACGAGGTTTAGTGCACCCTCGTGTAAGTTACCTGGAAGGTTATGCTCTATTGCTTAGCGAATAGCATTTTTGCATTTTCAACTGCGACGGATGAGTCTGGTTTGTGCCTACTATAAATGCCTTATTTCGAGGCTGTCGATTCACGAATGTCATATAACTTCATAAGGCTTGTCTCAACGTCCTTGAAAGACGACACTTCTTTTAAACCGCTTAGAAGTGAATTTATGAATGCCCCGCCAGACACAATCGTCTAAACTTCAACTCCAAACGAAATCTTTCCACTTGCTCACCCGTTCTTCGATAGTCGCAGACACCGCTCGCAGAGACAATGGGAACTAATTTGAAGCAATTATCCTCCTGCGTCCTTCATTTCAATTATCCATCCCCAGCAGCCTACCCTCTGCCCGTTGAACGGGTTAAACTGCATGCATTGCCTGGATAATAAGTGAAAACCTCTTATCGGAATTGCTAACAAACCTTTGGTCAACATGTCCAATTTTTTCCCCAAACTTAGCCATCTCTGCAGATACCTCTCACCCGACAGTTATCTGATGATGAGCACAGTTATTTGCTTTCCAAATAACCAAGCTATACGACCGGCAACGATGACGACGACAAAGACTACGACGACGACGATAACTACATAACCGAGTCCCAAAATCCACTGAATAATCCAACATATTCAATTCTGGTTCCTCGACTAACTTCAGACTAAAACTTTCACCATGCCACTGCCACCAGAAGCAGCAAGTCCTTTCTCTGTTCGCTTTTTTTCTTCTGTTCTCCTTCCTCGTTTTGTGTGGAAAGCCTGAAACTGCATTCGTTTACGTTTCGCTAACTTTGGCAAATTATTATTTGCATTTCATATTATCCCAAGGATTCTGGGGATGTGTGCACAGGGAGGGAGGGCCGCAGTCGTTAGGTCCACCCAAAAGCTTGTGTAAACTTTGTCTTAGTTTCCCGGTGTGCAGAGGACAGCAGGCCGCCTAGGACCACCGTCAAGGTGTGCGTGTGTTCTTCATTTCATTCAATTTGTTATCCTGTAAGCACATTTAAAATGAGATCCATTTACATTCACAGGAAATGCCCTTTAACAGGCCTCCTCGATGCAGGACCCCCCTCTCTTCCACCGTTTCTCGCAGGACGATGGGCGGGCAGAAAAAAAGAACGCCTTGAATATGACGGTGATTTAATTTGGGCAAGGAGACGGCGAATTCAATTTGCGTTTAACTTGACGTTCGAGGATATAAATTCGCTTCGTTAAGGCCTGCGACGCGACGGGTCAAGGAAAAGGGACACAAATTGCACTTTAAAGGCGGCAAGCGGAATCGTCATTTGGTTCGGTCGCCGCCTTAAGACGAATCACTTGGGGCGAGCGGGTGATTTTTCACTCGCGGCGGGTGTCACTGGACCCATGATGCAAGGGATAATGATGGTCCCCTGCCAGGATGCGGACGAGCGATTCGTTTTTCTTTGTTTACGACTTCTTATGGGCGACGTTCTCCTGTGAGGGGCAGGGGGGCGGGATTGAATTACTTAATCATTTGTCATGTGCTCCCTTCTAGCTGGCTGCCCTTCTGGCTGGCTGCCACCCCGTCCGTCCGGCGTGCTGTGCTGGATCATGTTTATGGTGGGCGTGTCCGGTGATTGAGCAAAAAATCGCTTGTCCCTTGTGCTGATGGAATTGGATGCTTTTCCATGATTTACCGATGGACTGCGACTGGACCTAATTAAGTTGAAGGCATATTGTGACTCGTGTTTTCGTTGTTGTCATGGTTGCGTTAATTAGGAGCGTCCTGCTGCTGATTGAGTTTTTTTTTCTCATTTTCTTCTGCGAAATGATTGAGAGCTGGTCTAGAATGGCGTCGTTTTTTTCTGTCTGCCTGCTTTAACGAGCATAAATTGTCGTACTTACGGAGGACGGGACTGACGAAGGATACTGCTGTCGGTGATCAGTGTAACGTGTCGTGTTGTTTATCGTTCGTGCTCGTGGCCCACATCGCTGAGGACTATTTATGGCCTTTTGCCCAATTTGGGGACATATCCACGATGGTTGTTGCTATATGTTGGCGTTGGTCGAGTGTTGTTGGCAGGAGGTGGGCAGAAGACCGTCATCCGTGATTCGACGGGAGATGAGCCGGTGGTACAAGCATCCGTGCAACGACTGGTGGAGCAGTTAATTGGATACGACGCCAATGCCCACAACACCATCTGGGGGATCACCAACACAAACGACGAAGGTGCATACTTGCTACAATTCATTTTAAGCTCGCAGTTTGCTATTTTCGATGTCGGGACGCTCTAACTTTTGTGACAAGGGTTAGGCAGGAGGTATTGGACCTCTTAGTAACCCAGTCAAAAACTGGGAAGTATCCAATGAACCATCGTCGTCTGATCACAGATTAATAAGGTTCGACTTGGACAACTCCAGAATAGTAGGAAAAATCTTCAAGAAATCCGAGAAAACAAACTGGGATCTCATTCTTGAATCGCAGAGAGGAGCACATTGATATCAGAAGAGCTCCACCCCACTTTCTAGAGTTTGAACATGTTGTAGAGTGCACAACAAAAGCTATCACAAGAGCGTTTGAAGCAAGTTGTCCAATAAACAGCGACTTTAAGGGGAAGAGTGGTGGCCCGTGGTGTTATGGGTATGTGCGTACCCTACCTGTCTGGGTTCGATTCCTGGTACGACAAGAAATACTTTTCACGGCCCCACCTCTTTCGAGTCACTGACAATGCTCAAAGAGTATAATTGCCTAGAAAAGGCTTCTCAAACTTGGCCGTTCGGAGTCGGCATAAAACTGTAGGTTCCTTCTACTCGTGATAGAACAGTAGCACGCTCAACACGAGTGGTTGCTGAGAAAATAGACCCTGACCGTCTACGGGCTGTAGCGCCACCCGGATTTAAGGAGAAGAGGGTGCCACGGTGAAGCAATGAATTATCCAATCTGCGGATCAAAACGAGCAAGCTGTTTGATGTAGCCAAACGTATCGGAGACTGGCAAAGCTACAGAGGACATGCCTTGTATTGGAAACTCACTTTCCGGGCAGTGGCCAACTTACTGACAGGTTAGGAACCAATTTGGCAGGACCAGGGCCTATGGACTGGAGAGTTGCGAGAGAGATATTATCCATAAGCCTCCTGGAATGGGCTACAAGCTAGTGTCAGTCATTCAAATCTCCAGGTTTTAACGAACTGTCAACATGCGTACAGAGCAGGCAGATCCACAGAGACTGCGCTATACCAACTGACAGAAACTTCTTCGAAAGCGCCCTTGAAGCGAAAGAAATATGTACTAGTTCTATACGCTTTCTTGGATACTGAAGGAACAACACATCGCATGATGCGATTATTAAAGCTCTGAACAAGAAGTCAGTAAGCCGAACATTGTCGAAATGGATGTATGAACTTCTGAGAAGACTTGCATTCTTGGACTATCCTGGAAGTCGTTAAAGGGTTGAGTAGGGCCTTAAACACAGCTTGGCTGTACAAGTACTTCGCCCCTTCCACCTGTTCTTCACAATATAGTTCGTGGCCATTAGGATTGCATAGGTTTCCGCTTGGAAGACCGACGCAAATTTACCTAATGAGGTGTGGAGTCTAATGCTGTCGCTCTCTCGTATTCTTTTGCTGGCTCATATTCTGGCCACAGCCAGTCCTGAGTGCAGGGAAAGTCGACTGTGTATGTGCGTCGCAGGTCGATTGCTGGTGTCCTTGCGTCAGAAGGCATATCCATGAATCTGTGGATTGATAGAACAATACTCACGGCATGAAACAGGACAAACAACGTTTGGGCCAACACAACCAAATGAGCAAAAATATCCTCCGCATCCTAACAGGGCATTGCAGACTCAGAGAGCATCTAAGGAAACGGAGGATATCAGAGGAAGGTCTCTGCAGTTTCCGTGGAGAATTAAGTGATGTCTCAGAGCATGTACTGGGTTTCGGTGTGGCATTGGCAAGCACCTATTATCAGAGGAAGAGATGAGATCACTAGAACCATCTGTCATTCTCAGATTCGCGAAGGAAACTGGCTTGGAGAGAGTACTCTAGAACCAATCTCCTTCACCTATGTACAACAGGCGTCCGTATAAATCTGGAAAGAGGTATAGATGAGGGAACTCGAGTGAGAGCAGAGTATTCAGGGAGCGCAGTAGGTCTTAAGGCAGCGGCGCAACAAGAATAATAATACAAATATTACCTCATACTCGCTTGGCAGCAACATCGACCCATACAGGGTCCAAGTTAAATTTATGAGAAACGTAAATATAATGTTTTCAAATCAAAATCTGATTACTTTTGCTTGTGACATCGTCTAACGTCAAATCGGCGAAGTGGCTTAAAAGAGGAATATCCCATCCCGTACAAGGAACACTCCAAGGCATGCATGCCACTCCCATTTAGACTCGTCCTCCGTTCACTCATTGCACTGCAGATTCAACATGAGAACGAGACTGCTCCCCAATGTACAAGCACCATCTGAGTACATTCTACCCTCCTCCTCCGCCGCGTCGCCATCTCATCCTCTCGACAGTGTTTACCGTTTACCATTTCTGAGTCACAAGGATAGATAATCTTAATTAAGAGAAAATTTCGACACCACCACTCGACACACAAGTACGTTGATTTTGAGGCGCAAGGATATCCGGAAACCCCCCCCCCCGTATCATGGCGCACGACATAAAGCGAAGATACACTGATATGTGTACACACATTTGCATTTACACACGCTTTCTCGGGGCGGGCGGTTGGTAGAGAGGAAAATTAGAATGCGGCTTGGGAGGCACCTAATTAGACGAGGAACGAATCCTTCGATTCGACTACCCCCCGCTCGCATGCGAGAGTGAATATCACAATTAGTTGCCACTATTCAAAGAGCGGTTATAGAATTTTGAATTCATTAGCGTCTCGCACCATCCACCAGCCGCCCCCCCCCCCCCCCCCTCGAATCACGTCGCCTGGATAAAGGATAAAGTTTGCTCCTTTGTGGAATTTATAGTTGTTCAGTGCGACGTCAACCGATAAACCGGAATGCAAACGTCAAAAACGGGCAAACTTTCAATCAAACAAGAGCGGCTCATTCGTTCGCTTGTGTCGTTCGTCCTTTTTAATCAAATGAAAAACCCAATTAACTAACTCCCCGATCGGGGGAGGGGGTGGAGAGTCGAAAACCCTTGGGCCGAATAAATTAAACGTTTTCGGTCACACGCACACTCGCCGGCGACTCGTGGGTTGGTGGCCGTCTAACTTTTGTCAAGTCAAAGCGAAAAACTTTTTCATTTCCCCCACCGGGTGGGGTGGGGCGTGCGAGGGTCATCCGCCCCAGACAGGCGCGGAGTCGCAGCCAAAAGGCAAAAGTCGTCTAATTGTCTTGAAACTACTTTTGATTAAGTTGCTCGGTATTATGTGTCCATTGGCATGCGGCGATTGTTGACTCTGCCGAGCGAGCATTGGATGATACTTGAGTAAAGTTGCTCGTCCTGGCCCGGCATTTGTTGCTCGGCAAAAGTGCAGTCATTTGGTCGTCTGCATGATAAGTTGCCCTTGGTTGGCAACGTGGACCAACTGTGGATGGCAAGTGGTTGGAACGTCTCTTAATTGGGTGAAATATGAGGAATCAGCAGCAGCGGGCAGAGTTGACAAAGATTGTTTTGCTTAGCACTCTGCACACGGAGGGGGGGGGGCACTGTGTGGAGTTGTTAATGAACTGCGATGAAAGTTTTCCCCCAAGCCGAGGCGATAAACTGTGACAACGGCAGCACTGATGGATGCGAATTGTTTGAGTTCAAGAAGCGTTAAATTTGCTGACAGAGACCATCCCAAGGAAGGAGCACTCAATTATCATTATTCTCTGCTTCACCAGATTGACTTATTAGTTGACAGACGAGATGATAGTCAGCTGAGCGAATGTTGCTACGTTGGAGTTGCGTTCGAGTCTCTACCGTGTTCAATCATCGCTAAACGAAAGGCGGCATGAGTGAGTTTAGTTTGCTTTATTCCGTCAAGTTGTGGCACTTGACAAGCCTGAGCTAAAGCCGCCTGGCGAGCACCTGCTTCCAGTGATTGAGACGATGTTGACTTGCGTCCGCGATCACTTTATATATATCCCACAGGTTCGGGCTCTCTCCACTTCCTGGGTCAGGGTGTTTGGATCCGTTCCATGAATCATTCACATCAACTCATAGGTTTCGTCGGTTTGTCTTCTCCTCGTTTCCACGCAGACAGGGCTATATACCCCACCCTGAATTGCTCTTCACTGTCGTTCTGCTTATTGTCCAATTTTCTGAGTTTCGACCCTAATTGTATTGTCAATGTCGAAGTAGAAGTGCTCCCAATTGGCGGTTCTGAGCCGGATCTCTAATAGGAATGCCGTTTGCGGAGTTCACGTTTGGACCGAGGTTGACCGACTCTTTAACTACCTGAATAGTGTACACGTAAACAGCGTCGTTTCATCCTAGGTGATGAGCGACCGATCGATTGGATGGGTAATATGGGACCGAGGTGGGGTCGAGGTGGGACCGAGGTGGCGTCGAGGTGGGACCGAGGTGAGTAAGTAGATGCCCCAGAACGTCCTTGTGGCCGTGGCTCACTTAGACCAACGTATCGGGTCCATTGTCCCCGTCCTAGGGAGTGTTAAGCTGCCGTGGGATCCGCTGTAGTCCGAAAACCAGACAGATCCTTGTATGCCTCTTAGGATGACTCCTCTCAGGTCAACACCACTGAAGTCCTCAAGTTCTATGAAGAAGTTTTTTTTCCTGGAAACTGCCTTTATTTAGTTGATACTTGCTAAGGCTGGGAACTCTCAGAGCACATGTTGGATGGATTCTTATTCTTCATCATCTCTGCAGCTTCTGCAAAAGTCGTTTAAGGTTAACGTTCAGTCGCATTGGATGCGTCCCGCATTGGCACAGTGCCCGGTAAGGAATCCTTTTACCGTGCATACAACCTTGCAATGATGTTGATCTCTTCTTGCTCAGCATAGCCCTTGCTGTAGCTCCAATACTCAGACCAAGTCAGCAAGATCTGGCTTCTATTCAGGGCTTCGTCTTCTAGTTTGTTCCATATGGAGCTGAGCGGCATAGGCGCATACGAGACTGTTAAGGATTCTCCCAACTCCGAGCCCGTTTTCTTTGGATTTCACGAATAATGGGAGGAGTAATGCTGAGCTTTCCTGTAGGATTAGCAGAGCTTGTTCAATTTTGAAACAGCTTGGAAGATCTGTAATCGACGAGCTTGATGGCAAAGCCTAGTTAGCGGTTTTCAATTCTGTATTTATTGCAACTCTCACCTATGGTCATGAAATTTTGTGTAATGACCGAGAGAATAAGATCGCGAATACAAAGCTGCCGAAACGAGATTTATTCGTGCTGTTGTGTGAGTTAATCGGCGGAATAGGGTGAGAAACACGACAGTGCGCAAGGAACTCAATGTAGAGCAGCTGTTTCTTCAAACGGATAGGGCTTTGCTTCGATGGTTTGTTCATGTAGCACGAATGTCCTCATCATCACGAATTTCGAGGCGCTGAATGCGGGTCATGTGGGTCAGAGGATGATGATGGATTCCAGTATACCCCGGTACCCAACAGAGGGTCACCGAATTTGCCAAAGGATATCTCACTGATACTCGGTCTGCATAGCCTTACCAGCTTCGATGGCTGGTGCTATGACATGCCTTTATTGTCGCTTGGCCATCGTTTACGTTTTGATCCCTCAATGCGAGTGCCGCCTCGTGTATCGCAGGCACTTCGGCTGGAAAAAACCCAGCAGTCATCTATTAGTGCTAAGGATTTTTCAAAGAAAATACTGCTTAATCATGCCATTGACCAGAAAATGTTGATAAAGGGGTTGCTGGTAGGTAATCTGCTGTCCAGCTTGTTATTATGACAGCCGGACCTTATGATTTTTCCCTCCAAGAACCCACCTCTCTGAGACTCAGGACCGCGGAGGAGTCTGTATTGGTGCTACAGATGGGGAGGAAGATGATGGCCTCGACTGCTGCCATCGATGACGTTCTGAGACAGCCAGATATGCCTAAGCAGAATATGGGATCAAGAATATATTTCGTCTCCATTGCGTTCCCCCATACCAGAGAACCGTAGGCTAAGCCTTTGGTTTGAGATCCCACGTCTCTTGGAAACGTCATGGAAATCTAGGGAAGTTGCACTACAATAAGCGAATCCGAACAGTCCGGGCTTATAAAGTATCCGGATTATTGAATTCAGCAATTCCTCATCATCATCATCATCTTCTGACCCGCACTACAGGAGGCAACGCGGGAGGCAACTGAATTCAGAGTACATCTGCAACAAAAAAGCATTACTACACACATGCTGAGCCTGGCTTATTACGGAGCAGCAAAATCATCCGGATTACAGATAACTTTTGTGGGTATTGTATGGCACTGAAATACAGGAAAATGTGCAGCCAATAATTGCAACATTCACGTTATTGCTGATTGTTGACTTACTTCTTTCTTTCTGTTTTGTGACGCAGTTCAACGTCCGCAAAGATAACGAGAGGAAGTACGTCTATTTCTGTGTTCTTGAGTACCGCCTTATGTGCTTTTGCTTTTAGTTTCAGCTTGATCAATTGCACTTGCAGTCCTATGATCGCGGCGAAGCCGTAGCATTTTCCGGCCCGATGACCGTGTGCTTCAAAGTGCCATGCACACACACACATCTATTAAACTTGCAAAGACCTTATTTAGTTTATAATGCTGTCCAACAAACAAAAGGGGGGAGGTATCCCCTAAGGTTCGAACACAATTGGTACTTGAGGTCAAACCCAAGGCGTTGGTCGGCATTTCCCTGATTCTGGGTGTGAGGACCCCGTGGTATTAAGCCTTCACGGCAGCTGATCACGTTAATGCAAACACTCACTTGTCCAACAAATAGTTGCTTAATTTCGTCACATCGGAGTTGAAAGTGAATCAAAGTTAGAAGCAAGTGTGTTGGACTATTTAGTCACCAAGGGTCTCAAAAGACGTTTATTTCGACGAAAAATAGAAAAGAATTGAGCTAATCCAGAGCGACATGTACTCTCAACTTCCTAAGGCTCCGTATCGTAATTTTGTTTTTTTCCAAAGAAGAAATTCTGAATATCCAACAACGGCTTCAAACAATTTCACTTGAGTTCACCCCGTCGACAGTCAGATATTATGATATCTTCGAAGTGATCAAAGAAGCGCTTGGGATTTATATTTGATGCGGTTTCTTGAGCAATAGCCACTGGTGGCCGTTCATCAAATGATGGCTTCGAAGCAACTACAGCAAATGTTGCGTTCTCTCAACGAAGCCTACGACACCATGCATTTTTGAGGGTCATTCTAAGAACTACTAAAGATGATGTCGGATGAGTAAAGAAGTAAGGATGCCTGATACACTTCGATGACGGAAAATTGTGTAAAAAAAACCCCAAAAATAAACACCTTCAGTCAGTTCTGTAGAATTTGCAATTACTGTAGATCACTAATTACTTACATCACCCATAAATCTCACGCACTTGTGGATCAGGTAGACAGACTCCCTTAAGCAATTAGTGAGTGACGTATAAAAGCCACCACCGTCTGAGGACCAGACATCAGTCACTTAACGACGTTATCTTATCCACCGACACACCACACAACCAAGACCAAAATGGTAGCCTGGAAAACAGAAAACTTACAAGAGCAGAAGCGCACCAAGCTCCAGTCGACGGGAGAGGAGCCCTCCAAAGTGCGGATCGAGAATCACACAAGTGCCGTGCTCTCCTGTGAGTTCCACAAGAGTGGCCTATACATCGCCTCATCGGACAGTCAAGGGGACATCCACATCTGTCCAACGGACACTGGATCCGAGAAACTGGCTTATCTCAAAGGCCACAAGGAAGAGGTCACCGAAGTGCACTACTCCAGTGACGGGCTCAGTGTATACTCCGGCTCCCTGGACCGGACGGTGGGCATCTGGGACGCCTTCGTAGGCAAACGAAAGGCCGTCATTATCGGGCACAGTGATCGAGTGAATACGGTTCAGTGCACGCGTTCCCCGAGGCCTTTAGTCTGTTCGGGATCTGCGGATAAATCCGTCCGGGTCTGGGATATCCGGGAAAGGAGTTGCAGCGGAATGTTCAGGAGCCAGCACGAGGTCTCGGCCACATGCTTCAGCGGCTGTGGAAAGTACATATTTGCTGGAGGGCTCAACAGCGGCGACATAACTGTTTGGGATCTGCGTCAGAATGACGCTGTTCATGTGCTGAGTGGTCATGACCAGGGCGCCACCGGACTAGCGCTTTCGCCATGTAAAAAGTACTTGGCCTCGTGCTCGACAGACGGCACCATCCGGCAGTGGGATGTGAGCTCACCAACTGAGGTTGAAAAGGAAGTCAAACGATTCTCACTGGAGCAGGGTGACGAGGGCCATCTGCGGCGTTGTGCTTGGTCGGCAGATGGAGCGCTGTTGTCAGCTGGAACAACGGGCAATCAAGTGATTGTTTTCGATGTCAGCAGTGGCGAGAGACTCTTCGAGCTGGAGGGACATACTGGGAACGTGTTCGACGTCGCCTTCCATCCGAAAAAGAATCTTTTATGCTCAGCGGGAGCGGATAGTTATTTAATTTTACATTATATGGATTAAATTAGAAAATAAAATAAGTTTAAAAAAAATATGAAAACGTCTTCTCTTGTTTCTTTGGATCAGCTCAAAACTGCCTCATCCCCTTGATAACCAATTAAATTAGTGAGTGCGGATTATCGATTGGTTCGGCGTCGGCTATTGAAATACGAGACACGCGTACAGTACATACGATTGAATTGAAATCATCCGGATACGTAAGACAATTCGGATTATGGTTCTTGTAAGGGTAATTGATCCTACAGGAAACCGTATAAGAAGGTCTGATGCAAGAATCTATACCGGACTACCAAATGCAATGTCGTGAGTTTAACTGGGTGCCGATAATTGACTGGACATCCGGTTTTAGGCCAATCGTCTTCTCGGACAGGACCACTTTTGGTATCGGCACAGATTTAGTCCTTAGTGTCCAGTATCGATGCATCCGCACAGATTTAGTCCTTAGTCCTTATATGACAAGACGGCATCATCGGACCTTATTTCTTTCGAAATGATGAGGGAGGCACCATTACCGTGGATGGTCTCAGATATGTGGCGATGATAACCGGCTGTCTGCAACCAGAGCTCGAAAAGATCGATAAATCCGACCTGTGGATCGAACAAGACGTTCCCGGGTGGACCTATACAGACACCAAGTCCCTCAAGCTAGAACCAAAGCGGAGCCTCCGCAAGTTCAAAAGAAGTACTCATTGACTTATGGTTACGACTGCCGACATGCATGAGTACATGAGTCATGCCGCGCTTTAAAACCTGAAGCACCTCCACAACACCGTTTGTGGTAAAGCAGAGAAAACAAAATAACTTTCAGAAGAATCGAGTGCCCTCAGCACATCCGCTTCGCAGGATGGATACGATTGTCCTGTAAACAGCCACCACTTCTGTCAAACGACAAAAACCAGACCAGAGCGACGAACATCCGCGGGCCCCTTCACCCAGTGACACATTCAGCGCCCTGAATGGAGTTCACTCGAGCGTATGCGTACTTTTTTCACCCGTCATCTGAACACTGTCGTCATCTGAACCGAGAGACGGGTTTGTTTTCGTTTTTAATTAAGGACTCAATTGTTGGATGCGAAAGCGTAATTGATGCCCGCATCAGCTGCAGGAGTTCGCCATCAATTTCCCGCTGCCACACCTCGTTGGCTCGTCGTTTTTCGGGTCAATAGACTGTGTCACCTCGTCAAATTAACCCCTCCGCGATATTATTACCTACGCACTCTTGCATGGCATTCACGGTGCTGTGCGCATTCACGACACGGAATCGTCATCACACAGAGTAACGCGTGCCCTTAACAATTGCGTGAAGGAGGCTTGTGCTGAACGATGGTGGTCGCGTTCGTTTTGCCTCGTTTTTCCGCGTACTTTGATTTCGCTGATGAGGAATGGAATGGGGCTGCATTTAAATTGCTGGCCATTTAGTGAAACAAATTGGAAACACTTTAGGCAGCCTTTCTGGGATCTATGTCGATACCGGGCTTTAGTTGAGATATGGTTGTTCGTGTTTGAGTTTAGATGTAACCAAAGGGAACTACTTTGACAAGGAATCGATTGAACTTGGACATCCTCTTATTTTGTCTGCGTTGTCTCATAGGCCAGGAGGCGTAGACTCTTCGGATGCGAGATACATTGCTCAGGCACATGTGTCCCAACTCATGTACAGTCCGCAAGGTTCGTGTTTGAATATCTTACTCCAGATCCCAGATCAAAGCTCCAACGCAAACAGGACCAAAGGGTTAAAAATCGGTTTCTTTTGGCTCGACACGTGGTAAGACGTGAACAGTATGTGATGGTTTTCTTTTATATTCGCCGGCACTGCAATCTTGATCTCGTCGTAGAAAGCCGGAATGCTTCGGAGCTGTACTCCGGTCAGGAGGGCCTGGCAAATATCGCTCGAAGAGCATCGTTTTGTGTTCGCCAGTCATAAGCTGAACGTGAAGAGCAATGTTTTTGGGGGTAACCTGCACGAGCGGAAAAAATGTAACTCCTTGGGGCGACAAACAGCAGATTCCTGTAATGGGGCGTGTAGACGATGGAAACTCGAGAATTTCCTTTGTCGGCCGAGTATTGTCATCTGCAGAGATGGGAAAATGTAAAACCAACCGAATTCGCCTCTCTTCTTTGGATACAGTTTCGCTTTGGCCAACTCGGTATAAAGCCTGCACTTCACGTCGCACGCAGCAGTTTTCTCTCGAAGAGACAAGGACTTCTTCATCCGCTTTGTCCGATTGTCTAAGCACCTGCGCCGTACAGCAAGACTTGTACAAAAGTCAGCTTGATCCTTCGAAAGACGGCTTCATCATTCACTTACATCTTGACCCCGAAGAAACAGCGGTAGCAGTCCATTGTGACTCTCTGTCCAGGAGGTTGTTTTTTAATGTCCTTTCTTGAAGGGAGCATATACTTTGTTCATCGCCACACCAATTTTAGCCGCCTCCGTCTCAATGCCACCATACACTTCGTGGACTGCTAGCTGCATTCTGTCAATCACGTCAATGTCATCCACGTATGCGGACAACTGAATGGGCCTCTGAAGGATTGTGCCTCTGGTGTTGGCGAGTGAATTTTGCCCGACCTTCAGCCGAACGATGTTGAAGAAATCACACGAGACGACGGCTTATAGCTTTTTATAGTTACTCATGTTTTTTTAGCAAACATGACGAAACAGTTCGTCCAAACTTGACACTAGCTCATGCTCGCTCATGCGCATTATAGTTGAGCCTTAAGTCGTTTTTATAAACAAAAATTAAGGTCTGGATGAGTTTGTTACCGACCTTGATCGAGCAGTGAACGTTTCCTATCGTTGTCCTGCGCAACCTGACGAATTTGGCATGAATGTATAACTAAGCATGGTTTTTAGATCGCCCCTGTGCACGCTGTCATATGCGAGTAATAGGTGGTGAGTCGATTTCGAGTCGATTCATCGAAATATTCGCTCTACGAAAATAAAGTGGCTGTCATTATTGAAAAATTCAAATCAATCGATTCCACAGCAGCCACTCCATTTGGAACTGCCTCACAGCACATTGTGGCGTATTTTGCATTTGTAGTTAGATCTAGACCTTACACCATCTTATTTGAAGAACTAATGACTTTCACGACACATTTTTGAATCGACTCGGAATTTGTGCGAGTCAATGGGGAGGAGTTCTTGTCAGTCAATGTGCCATCGGGGGTGGGTCTGAGCCTCACTGGCCACCAAAATGTCTACCAAGCTATTGACAACTGATAATGGGGCCATTTCGGGCGTTGCTTCGTCTTTCTATACGCTTCACGACTTCAAGTTCAGTTGAGTTCCGAAAAGTGGCACAAGGCACATGACAGAGGTTGGCATCAATCTGAATCTCTTCTTCTCTAGATTACCTTACGAACCGTTCAATTCAAGTCGTGTTGGATGGATTCAAGTCTGATAGCGATCAACTAAACGCTGGTGTCCCCCAAGGCTCTGTTCTTTCCCCGACACTACTTCTCAGGCCACTTCTAATCCTACTTCTAATATTTCAGCCCTTCTGATTTAGCTTTAATTTATAAGGCAATGTACAGTGCATACTTGTTTGTGGAAGTATGTCTTATTGAAGCACGTTGAAAAGTATATGTGTCTCGGAGTCTTTTCAAGAATAAGATTCCGAGTACAAACAGCCGAAATGAGACTTCGTGCTGTTGTGGGAATTACTCGCCGGGATAAGGTGAGAAACACGGCAGTACACGAGGACCTCAATGTAGAGCAGCTGCTTCTTCGAACGGAAAGGGCTATATTTCGATGGTTTCGCCACGTGGCACGAATGTCGAGGGATGCCTTGAATGCGATTCCATCAGGTAGGCGGCTTCTTGCCAGACCCAGGACGAGGTGCTTGGATCATGTTCAAAACCTCGCCTGGTTGCGCTTGGGCATAACTCCGGATGAGTTAGAGTCGATGGCAGAGGATCGAGTCGCCTGGAGATCTCTCGTCCGCGACCACCTTAGCCATTCATGTGGGTCAGAAGATGATGATGATTATAAGGCCACTTCTTCTTCTTCTTTGTTTGACGCTACAGTCCGGGATGAACCTGGGCCTCAACCAACAAGCCTCTCCAGCCAGCTGTGCACACCAAGTTGGTTGAGGTCCTTCTCCACTTGTGTGCGCCATCTCGTTCTAGGACGCCCTCTGTTGTGTTGGCTCGGAATCGAAGACTCTTCGGGGCGGAGCTGTGGTGTCAATCCGCTCTACGCGACCTAGCCATCTTAAGCGTTGGATCCGAAGACGCTTAACTAGGTGCATGCCGCTGTACAGCCCGTACAGTTCGTGGTGGAATCTCCTCCTCCAGACGCCATGAATACAAACAGGACCAAAAACTTTTTTTTTAAAACGACCAAGAGCGCCATAGAGCAGGACAGGTATGATTAGAGTGTTATATAAAGTCAACTTGGTGTTTCGAGAGATGGCTCTGTTACTCAACTGCCTCTTGAGCCCAAAGGAACAGCGATTGGCAAGAGATTATAAGGCCACTATCCGCTCTAAGCTTGAGTATAATGCACGACGTGTCATGTCTTTTTTCCGACTTTTATCGCTATTTTGTGATCTACGATACAATCACGTGTATCCAATTGCTTTCCTCTTCTCTATGAGACCTGCAGAATCGGTCTCACCAGGAATTCTGATCGGTTTTCTCTGAATACTGCTTTCGAAGGCACACTTAAGCTTAGAGTTAGCAGACGAATCCTCTTCCCACCAACTACAATCCGCATACATTTTCTCTCCCTTTTTACCTTCTTAGTATCATCTTCCACTCGTTGCGTGCTTATAGTCTTGATGTGCCCTCAAACGAGCGATTCAGAAAGAAAAAAATCTACGTGGGCGTATACGTAATTTTTTTTCTCATCCCGATAAAGGATTGCAGATCATCACCGAATCGTCGATTTTAATGCCGCATATGAAATGAAGTGTCGGTAGGCCTGGATATGCCCGCGGGGTCTTGTTATCGAGAGTTGTTATTTCGGTCCTCCGGACGCACTTTTAGTGCGTCGGTGCCGTCGGTGCACAGGCTCTGTGCGATCAAGATTGCGGCTTCAGAACTGTCTTAGATGAAGCAGGTTGCGTGCTAGCCTGTATGGTCCCCTGTCTATATTTAATAAGTGTGGTCTCGGCTAACCGCGGTGGCACACAGCAGGATGTCTTGCAGTAGAATCGCGAAGGCTAAAGCTGCATTCGGAATGCCATCCACGATCTGGAAAAGCAATGTTATCAGCTTAAGAACCAAGTTGTTACTCTACGCTCTAACCTGCTGCTTTATGGGCGCAGTACCTAGAAGATGGATAACCTAACCACATGAAAGCTGTAACCGTTCGTAAAGGAATGTTTAAGAAACATGCTTAGGATTAAACTCGACGGCAGTGCATTGGACCACAAAAAGGGAGACCATTTCAACTGCGCCAACTACCGAGGGATCTACAAGATCTTCTCTGCCGGTTTGTGCGATCGCCTGAAACCATTCGTGAATAACCTAATAGGTCCTCATCAAGTGCGGTTTCAGGTCGGGGAAGTCAACCATCGACCAAATCTCCACACTACGGCAGATCCTGGACCAAACCCAAGAGATGCAGATCGACACCCACCACCTATTCGTCGATTTCAAGGCCGCATATGACAGCGTGCATAGAGACGAGCTATACAACGCCATGTCTAGTTTTGACATTCCTGCCAAAGTCGTCAGGTTGTGCAGGATGACGATGGAGAACTCTCGCTGCTCCATCAAGGTCGGCAACGAACTCACCGAGACCTTCAATGTCACAAAAGGTTTTAGACAAGGCGACGCGCTGTCATGTGACTGCTTTAACATCATCCTGGAGAAAATCGTGCGAAACTCAAACGCCAACACTAGAGGCACGATCTTCCAGAAGTCCGTGCAATTGCTAGCATACGCGGACGACATTGAAGTAATTGGTCGAACACAGCTAGCCGTTTGCTGGTATTGAAACGCAGGCTGCAAAAATAGGTTTAACAGTGAATGAGGGCAAATCGAAGTACATGCTGTCATCGAGAAAGGACGCACAACATCGACGTCTCGGCCAGAACGTCACCGTAGGCAGCTTTAACGTCGAGATAGTTAAGGACTTCGTCTACCTCGGCTCCCAGGTAAACAGTACAAACAACATCAGTACCGAGATTAAACGCGGAATAACTCTTGCCAACCGCTGTTTCTTTGGGCTCAAGAGGCAATTGAGTAGTAGAGCTGTCTCTCGAAGGACCAAGCTAACAGTATATAAGACCCTCATCATCCCTGTCCTGCTCTATGGCGCAGAAGCCTGGACAGTCTCAAAAGCAGATGAAGAAGTCCTTGGTATTTTCGAGAGAAAAGTTCTGCGTTCCATCTATGGTCCTGTTTGCGTTGATGGTTTGTGGAGAAGAAGATACAACCATGAACTGTACCGGCTGTACAGCGACATGAGCCTAGTCAGGCGTCTACGGATTCAGCGCCTAAGATGGATAGGCCATGTAGAGCGCATGGACAACACTGCTCTAGCCGGAAGAGTCTTCGAGTTCGAACCAGTGGGACAACGCAATAGAGGAGGCCCACGAATCCGATGGCGCCAACAAGTGGAGAAGGACCTCAACCAAATTGGTCCGCGTGATTGGAGACAGATCATGCCAGCTGGCCCAGGTCCACCCCGGACTGTAGTGCCACTAGAGGAAGAAGAAGTGCATTGGACACACCTTAAGGCGCAAAGACAGCTCAATTGTGAACTTTTCGATTTCTCTGGAAATGAGTTAGAGAAAGCTCAAACGCGTTACAGAACTCCGAGCGAGAGGCGTGGTTTACTCCCGCCATAAGAAAGTTGAAGATGGCGATTTCTGGTGCACTTCAGTGATCTGCAACACGGGCCTTGGTCAACTTAAAGTCCGTGCCAGTTGTACGCCCCGATGGCGACTTTTGGTTGCTCGGAAATCAGATCTTTTGAGCCGAGAACGACTTTTTGGATTTGCTCGTAAAAAAGATGGAAAGGAGAAAAAAGAACACGTGGGTTAATTTTAATAATTTCATTTACAAACGATCCTACCTCGATGAGGGTCAGCGAAAAAAAAGGCCGAAAAAATGGCAACTCTGGTGCAAATTTGCAAAAAAAAATGGCGAACAAACTTGCAGAAAAAAATTACCGAACAACTTTCGCATTGTTGAACCGATGCACGACGGCATGGGCAAGCGCGTCCTTCGTAAAGTTGATGATTGCTCTCAAGTTGGCGAGATGCCAGCAGCGATCCTTGTAAATGCACGGGTCAAGTTGACATACAGCCTCGTCGTGGTGCTCTCTGGATAGCCTCCACGGCAACCGACTTGTGGTGGAGTAGAGTATGCAGCGGCCCCTCTATCCAGGGGTTTTATATGAGAACCCGGCCCCCCAGGTTGATGCGTTTCGCGCGGAGTGAGTGTAACTTCCCCACCGAATAAGAAGTACTAGATTAGAGCCGACAAACACGCCTCGCATACGGATGACGCTACTACTGACGACGACGATGGACAACGAAATGAGCCCAACTCGATAAGTATTGTCGATTCTGCACATGGAATGTAAGGTCCCTTAACTGACCACGGACTGTAGCACCAGAAGAAGAGGAGAAGAACACGCTCTCGAAGTTCTCATACAGAAGTTAAACTAAACCCAAATACCATACGAGCGCCCGCCTTAAAACTACGGCAACACTCATCAGCGTCTCGACAACAACCCACCATCTAACATAAACTGAGTTGTGGACTGCCTCAAATTAGACGAGACCAACTTTGCAACTTCCACCAATTAGTCACTCGTTAGCATAGGCCGATGACATTGAACTATCCACCTGCCGGCGGTTTGACATCCAAACTAATTGCTCCCGCCCAGGACGTGACCTAAGTAAACCGCACCCAAAAATTCTTAGTAATTCCCTCTGATTAGAAACCGCGACACTTTAGCTCGCGTAATAACGTATTACCGCTCATCAAAGTGAACGCCATCGTTCCACTCACCGTCTGCCCTAATGACTTGGCCCCAAAACTGAAGCTTAGGGCGAGCGAAGAAGAAAAAGAAACCGCTTTTCCCACTAATTGACCCATCAGATAATCCACCCCAGGTAAGACTTAGCATTTAATGAAGCTCGTAAAATTATTTTACACCGACCGCCGCACGATAAGCAATTAAATTGCTAACAAACTCAACTCAACCACCGCCCGGCCCAATCAGTCCACCTCCACAGCGAGACTCTTTTGAGTGGTGACAGGGAGGGCGGGCGCAGATGTGGGCTGAGAGACACTCATTCTCTGACGGTTTTTTTTATTTTAATTAAATTCTATAAACCATTTTGTCCTCGGCCCAATCGGATCTGATTTCTTCTCCCACGAAGAGCTGTTCCTTCGTTTGACAGCCGCATACACACGCACACACTCGATAGAGCGGCGAAAAAAAAAAGTTAATTCACGCAATAAATCACCAAGACGACACGCACACACACGCCGACATCCAGTCCAAGGACAAGGACAAGAGTGTGTGTGTTTTGCGGCGGAACCTTGGCAATTTGTAACGTTTGCGTAGTCAAGCAGAAATCGAATTCGAGTGGTTTTACACGTGCTCCTCGGCCCGGCCCACACGCACTCCGTAAGCTACGTCGCCACCCGTCACCACCCATCATGAGGACAGGACGACAAAAAGGAATTCATCATTCAGCCACCCCCGCCACACCATCAAGCCACGGATACCACGGGGAGATGGATCAAATTTCACACAAAAAAAAAAAAAAAGCACCGACAAGAAATCCCATTTCATTCGAACGAAAGATGGTCCTAGCTGGTCGTCCTTAATGAAAACCAAACTCCGTACAGACTTAGCAGGTCTCCATACGAGTGGCTATCAATGCTTTGCCATTATCCAAGACTGGGGATGGCGCAGAGTGAATGGTCAGGCTGGGGTGGGCGGCAGGCGACAAGGACAGGACATTTAACAGATTTTCTTACTTGCGGCGTTTCATCTTCCTTTTGAGACGGTTTTTTTTTTTTTTCCTTCTTTCTTTCTCCCTTATTTACATTCCCTTTGTGAAGCAGTGAGCTTGTGGAGTTTTGAAATACATTCCAACCGAGCTCGTCGTTCCACCCAGGTCAGTCGAAGGCACTCCCTTCAATCCGGACAAAGAGGGAGCTTATCTCATTTGCAGATGGTGATGTGACGAGTGCATATTAAGATGTCCAGATAGGCGGGAGGGGGGGCGATTCTTTTGAATTATCTCTGCTCTCCCGCCGCCCCTCCCACCGTCATCCAACCGCACGGCCGAGAGGGTGGAATGACATCTTGAACGCATCCCCGGGACATACGCACCAACGAAGGCGCTTTCATCCTGAATGGAAATGTGTCACTTGGGAGTAGGTAAATAGAGCTCTGTTGACCATACACATGTACTTACGAGTATTTATGCCTCATTTGCATGGGAAGAGGCACTCCCCGGGTTTTTTTTTCCATTTGCAGCTCTCTACGAGTGGATAAACATCCCCAGGGTGTCGTCGAAAAGTTGCACCACACTCCAACACACACACACACACAGCAACTAGAGCCGGTCATAAACATCGAAGGTAAACACTCAGATTATTGCCGTGTCCTTTAGCAACCACGGTCCTTCTTTTGAAACGAGAATGTGTGTGCGCTCGTACATCAGCCTTAAGCAAATTAAACACAATCTCGAACTAATGAAGAATGAGGCGCAACGAGGAGCATCCTTGTCCAACCTCTCAGCCCCTTCGTTCCGTTTTCCGTTTTTTTTGGGGAGGGGGGGGAGGAGACTTGCACAAATTATCCCAATTAAATGTGATAGACGAACTTTTTCTGCTTTTCCCGGTCGTTTTTGCCGCCACCCAAGGACTCACAGGACGAAACGAGAGAAGTTAAACATAAATTAAAGAAAAACGGAAACACGAAGGCTATCTGTCTGATGGTTTGTCTGTCTGGCAGGCAGTCCGCAACCGCTGCCGCCGCCGCCGCCGCCGCTGCCGTCATCATCTCTCCGTTTCTGGGCCGAGATTGAGTTTCAAATTAATCTCCTTCATAGAATCCTTAAATTCAGCACGCTGCGCTGTGCTGTCTGTTCTGCTATTCGAGGGGGGGTTTTTCTGTGTGTTTCTTATTTTCGTCTGTTTGTGTTCGCAGTTGTTGCTGCCGTCTTCGGCTCCAATTCGCAAGGATTCCGTGCATTCCATGGGCTGAAAGCACGACTGGCGTCGGTGGCGTTGGTGGCGGCTCGGCCCGATCACGGTAGCGCCAAGCATACGCTCAATGCATAACTAATGAGAGATTTATTGAACGAAATCTGCATTTCTGGAGTTAAAGTAGGCAACGCCATTCACACACAGAGTGAGGACGACCGAATGGGGGATGTGCACAGGACTGTGGTGGGGAATCCAAAATGAGTCCTTGTACACGAACGGGGACCTTGAATGCGATGAGTTGTGGATTTTTGGTGGATTTCTTTTGTTTTTCTGTTTGTTTTGCTGCCGAATTGTCGGCAGACGACTGCGGTTTGGGGGGGAGGGGAGGGGGTCCTTGAGAATTGATTCATCATGTTGGCCAACTCCACAAGGACGCACGACGCGGGTGATGGAAGGGGAATTGATTTTTTGTTTTGTCTTGCATGCTTACCTTGAACGTTGAGGATTTTGCTTGTGGGCTCGTTTGTGTCGCTCGCACTTGCAATTGGTTGCTCTGCGTTCCTGGGCTGGGGTCGGGGCTAAGGTTGAGGGCTTCGGCCAGGTGATGGATCACAAAGTTACCGCGATCTGAAATAGATGAGTGGACACGTGGATTAGGGGTGGCAAATAAGGGGATCTACACACTAGATGTGGGGTATTTAGTTGATTTGTTTGAAAGCCCATCTGTCTCCGACTGTATCGAGGTCTTCTAGAACGAAGCAAAATTGCACGAGATAACTGATTGGAAGGTATATTGTGCGGCAGATTACTTCTGCTAAAGGAATGTCCTTTGGGGCTCAATGTAATGTACCATTAGAGGCTACGTCGTAACGACTTTGTCTCTACCGAAGCACATGTCTGTACTTGGACACAGTATTATCTTGCATTTCATACGACGTCCAGTGGACAGGCAACTCGTGCATTTAAGCTATCAACCATTGAACTACGTTGCCACAATCCATCTTAAAGACACTACAAAAAAAAAGTCTGCACTTAAACACCATCCACTACGTGGTGGGATCTGGCTGTGAACAAGGTATACTGTTCACTAGAAAGGACAACATCGAGGTCTTAGACAAAATACTAGAATGGGCAGCTTCTCAGAAGCTTCGTCGGCTTCGCAGTAAACACTACAAGCAACATCGGTACCGGGAACAGACGCAGACTAAGTCTTGCCATCCGCTGCTCCTTTTGGTTCAAGGGGCAGTTTAATAGCGCTGGTCCGAAGGATCAAGCTGCGCTCTACCACGCAGATGCATAGATAATCCCAAAAGCTGTTGAAAAATTCTTTGATCTATTCGAGAGGAAAAGCTGCAATCGTTGGTTCTGTTCGAGTTGAAGGCATTCGGAGGAGGTGATTCAGCCACGAACTGTGGGGGCTGTGGGATACAGCGACATGAGCTTAGCCAGGCATCTACGTCTGAAGAGGTGCACACAAATGGAGAGGGACTTCAAGCAGCTCGCCAGACATCGTAGTTGTGGGTGAAATGAAAATGTTCGGAGCTGTCAACACCGCGGGAGCGCAATCCTTTTCACCTGTTTTGTGAACCCTAAACATCTGAAATGTTTTGGCAAGGAATCAAGATGGATCAGCAATCGAGTAGGGGGCATGCTTGTGATATTTCGAATTGTTCACTAGAATGTAGGCAGTGCATTCTAGGCTATTTAAAGATGAAATGCAAATATACTGAGTGTTCACTCATATAAAGGGTGTTTCTTTTTTTGCCAGAAGCGGAGAACTTTAAATTGAAATATACATGCCGATTATGGAAAGCGGCGGATTGACTGCGGAGGGAATATTTTCGCATCCGTTCGTTTTCCTATTATTAGAAACTCCTATTATTGAGAAAATGAGCCGATAGTCGGTAAGGTAGTGCGTGTAAAATGCTATTATGGAAAACGTCACTCATACGCACTCCATACATTTTGTAACGTTTTCAATCCGAATCGTATTGATTACGGATTTCTAAGAAAAGTTATAGATTTAAAATGAACAGAAAGAATTTACTTTTATTTTAAAAAAAAAAAAAAATAACACGGTTGTTTAGTAATTACCAAGAATACTTGGCACTTAAAGCACCAATGGATAGAAAAGTAATTGGAATTAACATATTTTCCATGGAGACTTTTCAATTCTTTTGATTCACACGAAATGTTGTAGCAGCCCCTTTTGGATTTGATTTGCTTCTGATAAGTAGAACTGCGGAAATTCCGAAAAACTCTCTTCAAAGTAATCTTCGTAAGTCCTCATCATTCATTTGTTGTTGTAGTGAATGCGTATGTCAAGCAGTGCAGTGGCAACATCGGCACCAACTTTTCCAAGGGCTGATAGTTTTTTCTACGATTTTACGACCTATGGCCTATGGCCCCAGTTCTTATTCTCCAAAGACTTTCTCGGAAATCATCTTCTCCTCCTTCTCCATAAAAAAGGCAATTACATTCATAATATAAAAGAGATAAGCCTGAGGTATTAAAACAAAATGATAATTACTACCTTTCCGAACGCCATATAAGGTTCAGACTTAGCTGACAGATTCTGTAGATCACAGGATTATTTCTAGTGATGGGAACTATCGAGTTATTCGATAGTTGCAAACTATTATTTTATTCGGTAGTCGAAAATCGTTCATTCATCCAAAAACGAATCTGGTAAACAAAGCCCTCTCTCGAACAACCAAGATAACGCTCTACAAGACCTTAATCGTCCCAGTCCTGCTATATGGCGCGGAGGCATGGACTTTGTCAAAAGCGGATGAAGTTGCCCTTGGTTGCTTCGAGAGGAAAATTCTTCGTGTGATTTTCGGTCCCGTCTGCATAGACGGTGAGTGGAGGAGGAGATATAATGACGAACTATACGGGCTGTTCAGCGACATCGACTTAGCCAGAAGAGTGAAGATCCAAAGACTGAGATGGCTAGGTCATGTAGAGCGGATGGAAACAAATACTCCGGCCCGAAAAGTCTTCGAATCCACCCCCGAGGGACGGCGCAGTAGAGGAAGACCGCGACTTAGGTGGCGCACGCAAGTGGAAAGGGACCTCAACCAACTATGCGTGCGAAACTGGAGACAGCTAGCTAAAGATCGAGCTGGCTGGAGACGCTTGTTGGTTGAGGCCCAGGTCCACCCCAGACTGTAGCGCCACCTTAAGTAAGTAATCCAAAAACGAATGAAAAAAAAACCATTCAAATGTTTTCACTTGTATCGATTTTGGACTATCGAGTCCAATGAATGATTTTTTCTCTTGTATGGAGCCAGATAGAAAAATATTCGAATGGCGTTTGCAAAAATGGCCTCCCGGTCACACGTTTTGAAAGACCAAGTGCATGAATGAATGATTGAATAAGACTATTCGATAATTGAAATCATTCAGTTGCTAACTATCGACAGTGCAATTCATTCGATAGTTCCCATTTCTAACACAGACGATGAATTTGACCCACGTAATGAAACTGATATCTTGTTTTTCTCTTGCTGAAAAATGTGCCGTCACTCAACGAAAATATTAAGCTCTGTGTTTTTAGCTGTCGTTTGGTATCAACATTTTGTCATTCAAACGACTTTGATTTTTGAATAAATTTCTGCTAGATTCGGAAAATTGAACACTGTGCGTCGGAATCATTGACCCGTATATTTTCCATTAGAAAAACGAGACCGCCAATTACACCCGCTGTTGTTCAATGATTTCGATCTTCTTTTTTCGACCAAAATGCATGAGTTGGCATGGTCGACAGTCGACATGTGGTTTAAGCAAGAAGACGATGAGCCAACGTCACTCGGGCGACAACATTACACGTGTTTTTAGAGACACACCAACCATTATGCTCGTAAAATTTGACTCTCCGTATGGACCATCCAAAACGTGATCAACATTTATTTTTACAAGGTAAATGCCATGCATTGATTTGGTAAGTTTGTTTTTCAATAATTCTATATAATTGGACTCTTAGGGTACGAGTGTTGCTTACGTCCACCAAAGTAAGTCGCGTATTGATGCCACTTTGCAAACCACCAGTTTTTGTTCCTTGTTTCATAAGGTAACATATTTTTGGTTGAACGCTGGTAAATAATCAGCCTGAAGTTTTAACGTGGCAATAAAAAGCTTTGGTAATTCAGTTTCTAAATAAATAGCATAATTTGGAGTGTTTATAGGAAGGTTGAATATTTTCTTAATAAAATTCCTTTGAAGTTTCTCGATTTCTTCATACTCTTCCATTCCCCACACTTGCGCAGCATAACACAATGAAGATTTAACAACTGAGTTGAAGATTTGGTACTTGGTTGACAGATTTATATTGTTATTTGAAAATATCTTTTTCCATGCAAAGTTAATTATACTTTGTGATTTTCTGGATTTTTCAGTAAGGTGGCTTTTAAAATTAAATGTTGAATTAATTATCACTCCGAGGTACTTATATTCATGTACTACTTCCAAACGCGTCCCATCCAACATGAAATTCCTTCTAGTACAAGTTCGATTGTATCTTGAAAGTATCATCAACTTTTGATTTTTCGATATTGATTTTAAGTCCCTTTTTTTAAACAGTAATCTGCCAAGCGGCTTATCATCATCATCATCTTCTGACCCGCATGATCCACTAAAGGTGTCGCGGGGGTAAACCAGGCGACTCGATCCTCCGCCATCGACTCTAACTCATCAGGAGCTATGCCCAAGCGTAACCCGGCGAGTTTTTGGACTTGGTCCAACCACCTCGTCCTGGGTCTGCCAAGCGGTCGCCTACCTGATGGAATCGCAATCAACGCCCGCCTCGGAAGTCGTGATGATGGGGACGTTCGTGCCACGTTACCAAACCACCGAAGCATAGCCCTTTCCGTTCGAAGAAGCAGCTGCTCAATGTTGAGTTCCTCGGGCACTGCCGTGTTTCTCACCCTATCCCGGCGAGTAATTCCCACAACAGCACGAAGAAATCTCATCTCAGCAGCTTATTCTTTCGGTCATTACCCAAATTTCATGACCATAGGTGAGATGTGGAACAAAAACTGAGTTGAAAACTGCTAACTTGGCTTTGACACCAAGCTCGGCCTTTCTGATTACAGAACTACCAAGCTGTGTCAAAACTGACCCAGCTTGACCAATCCTACCGGAAAGCTCAGCGTTACTCCTTCCATCACTCCTGAAAAAGACCCCGAGATACTTAAACTTCTCCACCTGCTTCAATGGGACTCCACTAACATGCAGAGTGCATTGAACAGGCGTTCTGGAAACGACCATAACCTCCGATTTGTCCACGTTAACCCTCATTCCAGCATCAGCACATACGGCCACAAACCTATCGAGTGCGCGTTGGAGTTCTGTCTGGGAGAATGTGAGGATAACCAAGTCATCAGATGACTTACCCTCAACTCTCCCAATGTGAAACATTCCTCACCTCGGCTGCGCTGCAACATCCAGTCCATATATACAATGAAAAGGAGAGGTGACAGGAGGCACCCTTGGCGAAGTCAAACGCTCCCACGGTGAAAGGTGTTGATTTAGCACCGTTTACCCGAACACAGCTGCTACAGTTTGTGTATAGAGACTGAATGGCCCTCAGAAGAGGACCATCAATCACATACTCCTGCAGGACACTCCAGAGTTTACCTCGAGGCACTCGATCATATGCCTTTTCCAAATTTACAAAACAACTGTAGATGGGTATGGCATATCAACAATTTTAAATTTTCTTCTGACTCTGATATAATGACCAGGTCTTGGAGTCCTGCCATTCCTATTCCACCAAGATAGTTTTCAATGTCGTTTATGAACAATGCAAACAAAAGAGCACTTAGCGGACATCGTTGCTTCACGCCCGCATTAGTTTTAAACCATTTAGAGTAGCATCTACCATCCCAAACTTTGGCCTCTGTGTTTGAGATACCTAGTATAATAATAATTAATAATTTGTATATTAAAGCGTTTCGATTCACTGTGTCAAAAGCATCTTTGAAGTCCACAAATAACAAAAAAACCTTTCTGTTCCTTGCTTGGAATGCTTTGACAATCGATGCCGGAGAGACAATTTGGTCTACAGTTGAATAACTTGGTAATCAGAAAGTATATTCTTTTCTTCAGCCCACTTTTCAAGTCTATCAACCAAGATCCCACAAAAAACCATCGCAATGATGTTCATAAAGGAAATACCTCTGTAGTTTTCAGCTGAGGTTGGGTCGCCTTTTCTTGTACATTGGGAATATCACTGTTGAGAATCCTGTTGAAGAGCTCTAAAAGACCGTTTTTGAAGAATTCATAAGAGATTCTATCTTCTCCTGGTGCTTTTTCCATTTTTTGCTCTCAATAGGACTGTTTTTAATTTTGTAATTGATATTTCAGAATCGAATACATCGTCTACGATGAAGGGTTCCGCATAAGAAAGCATGATATTGGTTTTACTTTGCAATAGGTTTGAGAAATAAATGGCAAGATCATCTGCATTTGCATTTGCGCCTATTACGAGGGGCGTTCAATATATTCTCGGTATCGGGGTGAAGCTCTGGTTGTATATTTAAATTGACATATATATCAAGTAATACTATTATTTTAGTACATTCATCTAAAATTCCATATAAATGTGATTATTAATTCGCGTTTTATCTCTAGTTAAACAGAATCATAATGGCAACTGAGACGATGACGGTGAAAATTGAGCATCGCGCTGTAATTAAATTTCTCACTAAGCAAGGAAAAAGTCAAAAAACTATTCATGAAGAGATGGTGGCTGTTTACCAGGGTTCCGCACCTTCATTATCAATTGTGCAAAAGTGGTCAAGTGAGTTCAAGAGAGGCAGAGAGAGCATTGAAGACGACCCCCGCTCCGGCGCCCCGGCTACTTCTTGTACGGGAGAAAGCATCAAAGTAGTCGAAAAACTTGTTCTTGAGGATGCCCGAATAAAGCTGAAAATGATGGCAGAGATCACCAAGCTTTCAATTGGTACCATTCACACCATTCTTCATGACCATCTTAACCTTTCAAAGGTCAGTGCAAGGTGGGTGCCACGAATGCTCACAGCGCCTCAGAAAAAAAGTGAGAATCGCATGCTGTAGAGAGCTTTTGGAGATGTGTAGTGAGAACGCGGACGGTGTTATTGATCGAATTGTTACTGGTGACGAAACATTGGTCCACCACGATGACCCTGAAAGCAAACAAGAGTCCATGCAGTGGCATAAAAAAGGAACGGGGAGTCTGTTCCTGAAGAAGTTCAAAGTCACTCCGTCTGCCGGGAAGCTCATGGCCACAGTTTTTTGGGACTCAAAGGGAATCTTGCTCATTGAGTACAAAAAAAAGGTAAAACCATCAACGCCACATCCTATGCTTCCACTTTGCATAATTTGCGGGAGGAAATTAAAACGAAAAGACGGGGTAAACTCGCAGCGGGTGTGTTGCTTCTTCATGACAAGCTGCTGCGCGAGATTGTGGTTTCGAAGAAATCCAACACCCACCCTATAGTCCAGACCTTGGCGTCGCGCTGCCCTATGGTTTAGTGGGTAGGTGTAGTTAGCTTTCCAGTAAGCGCAACGTGACTTAACGAAGCAGTCACATATCGTCCGATTTCCCTTTGCATTGCACGTGCACTTAGATTGGTCAGCGAAGGTGGATATGAAAAGGACCAGAGGCATCTCTAAAGGACACTCCGCTTTGTAAACCAAGTGTGTACATAAGTTTGCCAAATGAAACCCTCTGGCAATATTGTGCCTTCGGTGGATGTTTACAGACAGCCGGACAGATGTGACGAATGCTGATGCGGCTGAGAAATTCCAAATCAAATAAAATAAATATTGAAATCTCCTTCAGCAAATTGCATTGGACACATAACGCCCGAGTGCACCTGGGCCGACCCGAAAGACAAGTGAATACATCTCGATACATCCCAGCGCCGACAGGACTGTGTGCAGGAACGTCCCGGATCAGAGTTAAATCATGAGAAGCATTCAATGCAAATGATGCAACGGTCTCCGGCAATCGGATTAAAGCGACTCATTCGCAATTCTTAAGGTGACCGAACAAAATGCCTGATGAACTGTTCGTTTCAAGTCAGCTCTGCACCCCAATCACCATCACCATCATCATCATCATCATCATCATCATCTATTTCCTTAATTGCTGGGAGCTTCTCAAAGCAAGGATACCAATGAAAGAAGATCTGGTTTCCCTCGAGCCCACTCACCTGGACAATACAATGGGAAACAAATCCATTCAATCATCACCCAAACAAAGCCACCAACAGGTTCTCTCTGGATCTGTGCGGATGCTCGTCATCGTCGTCGTCCTGCCACAGTCCCAAAGAGCCATCGGTCCGAATGAAAATGTTCATGTTTCCGTATTCGGACGGTGCTGCAATCCCACAGGAAGGCGTCCACATTTCGAGAGATCAATAATCGTAATCAATCTCGGAAAAGTACTCACAGGACATGCATTATCTCTGCCTCACACGAACAAAGAGGAATGCTGGCAGTGTGCGTCTGAGGCTTATGACGAGTGCTAGCTGAGCTGAATGTCGGTGCTCGCAAATGGAAAAGTGGTACGGGTCTGGCCCGCCACTGACTGTTGACAGCGCATAGGCCATGAGTTTCCCAGAGCTTCGGCAAGAAGTTCTTCACCTTTCCACACAAATGTCCTCGATCCAATCGACGGTGGTTTCCGGTCCGGCACAGTGGCAGGCAACTTTCCACTCGTCGTCCTCCGGGCAGTGGTTGACTTCTGTCAGACGGATGAGTGATATTTGCATTGAAATGCTTTTTCGCTCGGATTGTGGTCACCAGGAAAGTCAATCGAAGAAACTGCTCGGAGTGGGCCGGAACCCCGGGATAACGACCGCTGTGCGAGTGGAGCAAGAAATTTGAACGCATTATCCTTTCATGTTCTGTTGGCAATTTTCGATTGAATATTTAATTGAACCGCCCCCCGCCTGCCTTGGTCCCTCTCAAGTGGCATCCACATCGTCGTCGCTGCCTAGCCGGCGTCGAGTTGGATGCCGAAAAGTTTCTGCCGAAAGTTCGATGAAATCACACACAAGGCGGCTCGTAGTTTTGATACCCTAACACCGGATAGGAATGGAAATCGATATGTGTTCGAGTACGTGTATCAGTAGGCGATAATTTCTTTGATGCTGGGCCCACGCCACCCTCCCGGCCATCGATTGGCTTCGACTCGAGGGTGTTGCTTTTCCATTATCATCATCATCATCATCGGGTTGGATCATGGGAAAGGGATTAAGTAGTTTATTCAATTGGATTAGATGGCAACTCAATGAGGGGATGTGAGGGGTTGGTCCGCTTCTTTTTACTCTGCTCTGGGGGGAGGGTCCTATTTCGGGGAGTCACTGATAATTTATGCAACCTTTCGGGAGCTCTGTTCTGGCCGCCAGGCGCTAGGTGAGTGATTAATTCTTGATTTGAATGCGCCATGTTTGGACAGCTCTTGAGTGTTGCTGCCTCCCAAGTGAGTGGCAACTGAATGGAGCGACCAAATTCATTATTAAGACGGTCCTAAATGAGGAGCAATTTGCTGACGCTGTGAGCATCTTCCAGATAAACAGTCTTTATTTATGGATAAGCATCGACGTTTGAATGGGCTGCCAGGTGTGTGCTAAGAGCTTTGGGACTGATTTTTTTGGGAGACACCTCTTCTTGAGAAAGGAAGAAGGCACTGCGTTCCACTGGCAAGACCCTTACTGGGCTGTTGCTGACGCCCACACATCTGCTTGTATAAATAGTTGAATTCAGGGCGAAATGAGAGCCACAACGAATGTAGTGAATTTTCGAGTTGCGATGATGCCGTGATTGGTGTGGAAATTTGGGAACTACGATCGATTGACTAGTCATCGGATGCCTTCAGATTCAGAAGAAGTGAAGGTGGGGTTCCCTGAACCTGCTGTTTGGAATAGAAACTAAGCTTGGACCTAATTTTCGGTAGTTCTCGGGGAAAATGCTAAGAAAACAGATGTTCTCTGAATGATCTGTACAGCTGTTGAGTTTAGCGGAACTGTGGTTTCCAGTGACACTTTTGGGACAAGCTTAGGCCAGGTAAGGTTAAGGGCACGTTGAACACTGCAGGGACCAGTAGCCTCCATTTAGCTCATTTTGTCACAACGTGAACTTAGTTCATTCCAACTTGAACAGCTTTTAAGTGATTGACTGCGTCCACCAACGTAAACCCACTGTCTTACCATGCGGATCTGGTCGACTCTACTCCACTATACTGGGCACCAGACCACACTGGCATCCAGAAAACGAAAAAGAGGACAGTCTTGCGAAGAATGGATTGCAATCCCTTGTGCATTCATGCAGCTTGGCTCCATAAAGGAAAAAACTGGAAGACGAAGCTCTAGACCCGAGTCAGAACCCGATGGCTTACCCTGAAAATTGGAGCAACAACAAGGTCCCTGTGGTCAACGCTGCGTAAAAACTGATGAACATCCCTGATCAGCTTTAGTCGCAAGGAAGTCCGCCAGTGCGCTTACAGGAGTCCTTTCAGGGCACCGTGCTACAGGCAAGCGATTGAATATAGCGCACAACGACTTTAGCAGGAGCTGGAGAGATGACGAAGAAATAGATTCTGTCCAAGCCTGCGAAGAAAAGAAACTAGTTTATAGGAAAGTTCTTCTTCGTAGAGCTACATGACTAGAGCGATGTGGAACCTCTTAAGACACATTAACGAATCGAGAAGTGAGCTATGGCCGCAAGATGTTAAGGCCAGCCAATGACCCACCTACCTACCTAGTCCGCAAACCAGTTTTGTGCTGTTGAGAAAGCGATGAAGATGACTGCCACTAATGTGGCTTAGTTCGATCAGATTACTGAGGAAGTAAGCCCCCAGGAGGAGGCGTTTCAATTACAGAGAAGAGGGACAGCAGTTTCGACCCCTTCCGCGTCCTCTGTAGCTTCTGCAGAAGTCATTGTCTCAGTGCCCAGCGATGACGCCCCGATAAGAATCCTGACAGTCAGCGAGCTCGTTCTGATCAGTCTGTGGGATTCACTCGAATTAAAATAATGCCAGAATTGAGTCACCCTGTGACCATCTACGGTGGCTGTGATCAACGAGCATTACACTCCGCGACAACTGGCTGAAACAGCCCCTCAATTTTAAGCCAAACGTTGACCAGTCCTCAGTTTCGTACTCACATTAAAAATTCCTGCTGATGTCGCGATTTCTCATGGTTTCGCTGTGAAATTTGATGGAGCTCAAAGAAGGCATCGTCGTTCTCAAAGAAGGCATCGCCGTTCGCTATTTTGCCGTAGTTTTCTGGGTAATACAGGCAATTTGTACCGACCCCTGCCCGACTACGACTTGAAAAGTTTTGCGATTTTGTTCACTGAAAACCCATCTTGACGCACTTTGTTCACGCATCTCGTTGCGTCGTCATGCCGGTAATTCGTCGTACCGTGGAAAGGTGAGAGTACACGCTTAAGCCGCAAACCAGGCATCGCCAGACAGACAGTGAAGCTAGCTTATTTTGCGGTGGGATTTGGCCCTACTTCCGCATAAGATTAAGTCGACGCCAGAATGGAGGCCGGGTGACCATAGACAACGCTTTGTGCTGAGTGGGCGCCGAAAATTGGGCCGGATCTTGGCCAAACATTTTTGGTTCAGCAGCGAAGAGCATGCAAAATTGTAGCGAACAAGATCCAGTGTTCGACCAACCATCGATGCATCCAGAAAGATTCACTTTTTGGTGTGGTATATGGCAAGGCGGCGTCATGGGACCTTATTTCTTTCGAAATGAGGAAGGAGACATCATTACCGAGAATGGTTTCAGGTATAGCGGGATGATGACCGACTTTTTGCGGTCAGGGCTCGTAAAGATCGATAAACCTGAGCTGTGGTTCGACGTTGGCAGTAATAAATGGCGAGAATATGGACAGCGTACGCAGGTTTTGCCAAAGAAGGTGAAGAGAGACTCTGAAGCGCGTTGAAAGGAACATAATTCGTAGAAAAAATGGTCCTACAGCCTAGGTCTAAGGGGATAGGAAGTGATGGGGTCTGATTATTGGAGGCCAAAAGATGCCAACAACACGCGGTGTTCCCAAGCGGTTCCCCATCCAAGTGTACTAACCGCTTGATTGCGGTGATCGGACGTGGACCAATAGTTTCAACATTGTTTGATGGTTGACGAAATCTTTACGTACGTATCACGCCCTCACGATACTGCTGAGATATATTTAGTATTCCCCATCGGACGCAACACTCCAAGTTGTAAAGGAGAAACTTGGCGACTGCGTCACTTCACGGCAAGTGTTCGTCCATTGGCCATCATGCGACTTGACACCACTCGATTATTTTCTCTGGGGATTTACTTAGTCTACCGTAACAAGCGAACAACTTTAGACGTGTTCGAGGACACCACTCGAAACGCTATTCCAGGAAAAAACCCCGAACATATTGAACCCAGTCGTCAAAAATTAAAATTGAAACCAATGCAGCCATTTGAAAGATGACCTCTTTCATACAAAATGGCATGAATGTGGCTTCAAAAATAAAGCTGGAATCAATTTTATATCTCACGCCATTGGTGTTTTATTTGAATCTCTTTTCATATCGTTCTTATCTGGGCACCCTGTAGATGCGATCCGGAAGGCAAAAATTAACTCTATTGGAATGGCCACGTCGCCAACACTACTGATCTACCTAAGAAGGTCCCGAATTAAAAACTGCCGAGTTCAAGAAGGGGATGAAGAACGAACTTCCGGCATTAGGATCAAGTTCTCCAAAATGCAACACAGCTTGGCCATGATGACTGGAATCAGTGGACACTCCACGGGTCGCTGGCTAGAGAATTAAGTAAGAACCATAAGTGGACGCTGCACAAGCACAGAAGATCTATAAGGTCCACCAATTCATGGTCCGGACTTGACAACCCAGATGCACTTAAGTAGCTTACTTCTTCCCTTTCGTATATTTTTTGAAGCTAAACAAGGAGTTGAATGGCGCCCAATCATAACCGATAGGCTTTTTAAAAACAGAAGGATTTTGTCCGAAAATATTGGCTGATCTGCAGCCATAGTCACAGCAGTCAGTGTGCTTCATCTTCCTCTTCATCCATGCAACTTCTGCCCGTGGGCTTGTGTCCCAATTGCGCGGTGGCACGCCATTGAGAGTCCTGAGTGCAGGTATGCCCAGTCAAAGCAGACGGTTTAATTGAGATTTGGTCGTATTTCCCTTGTTTTAAGGTACGTGCTACCTGTTGGTTGTTATTTAAATTGTCTGAATCTTTAGATGATGGTAGGCTGTTGCTGGAGGCACAGAGTGTGGGTCTGGTGTTAGAGAAGAGGTTGCATCACACTTAGTGACTTCATCGCCAGTGGAAAGCAACGCCACGATCGATCTATTTAACAAAACCGTTGAACTCTACGTTAAATGGCTTCATTTATGCTGAATTTTAACCAAAAAACGCGTCCACTTATTTGAAAAACTAACCGTCATATTTCACGTTCAAATTGCCACCTCCAACTGAAGCACCCATTTCCTCCCACCCGAGAGGAGTTCGACGCAAATTCCCACACCACTCACCTTAAGTGGAAGCTAGAGGAAGTAAAGTTATCCGCTTTAAAGTCGAAACTCACACAATTTAAGCTTGCCGCCAACGACATACTGAACACTCCCGCGCAAAAGGTTAATTGGCGTCCTTGCGCCGTCTGTCTTTGACATCCAAAGAAAACGCTGTAAATCCCCGCGCATCATTACTCTGCGCACGAACAACTAACTCAAGTGAGTGCATTCAATTGAAGACCCGAGATCAGCAGCCCGAGGTAGCCCTCCAACTGCAGCGTGCAGTATCTCACTCTAATTGGATTATCTTTCAGCGGGTCCTCGGTCCGAAACAAAACACAGAACAAACGCACACAGAACTTAATTAAAGTTAATAAGAGCCTATCTGCGAGTGCACGTGAGTGTGTTACATTCACTTGTTAGCTTCCTTTATCCTTCCAAGAGGCGTTGCCTCGTGTTACTAAGTTAATTAAGGTGCAAGGCTCCATGAAAAAATCGCACACACACCGAGTACACACCCCCGCCCGCGTAGACACTCGCATTCGTACATCAAACAGAGAGAGAGAGAGAGAGCGCAGAACACCAAGAGGGGCACTCGTACGTTGGAGAACAAATAAAAACAAAATACTTGACAATCCAGCACAAGTTGACAACAGAAATACAAATAAACTCCAGCCCTCCACCCTTGGGCCTGTCTCACGTCACTTTTGCAGGCTGCGACACGGGAGGGAAACTAAGCCAAGGCGAGAGGCCTTTCCGAGGCGAGCTGTGTGCACGGGCGCTCTCAAGGAACCTCGCATCAGTTGACCCTTGTGCGAGGACTATTTTTATAAGCGTTGCAAGGGCGCGTTCGTTGGGTGGGGGGCGGGTTCTTCTGTGTGGAGTGCACTTCAGCGCCAACAAAAGGGAGTACGAGTGGAGTGGACGAATGTGTACACTTACCTTCTTCCGGCACGGACGCCAGGATCACCTGACTCCGGCTACGGCTCCGGGTCCGGGTCCGTGCGTCGCCGCTGCTGCCAATGCCAAGTGCCGGAGCTGACCCTGATGCTGCGGGTGATGATAATGATGCATGGACAAATTGAAACAATGCCAAGTGGACCAACAGGAGCCCAGTCGTCAGGTGAACGGGGCTCTGCCGGTCTGGCCGGTGCCCCAGAGTGAGCGTCATTTTCTCGTTGCCGCCGCCGTCAATGCTGCTCTCGAGCCATTGACTCCGGATAAGGATGCTCCCGATCTCAAGGGGCACTTCGAAATGCTAGACAAACGCGCGGATGGAGGCGAATGAATTTCTCGAAGCCTGCACTGAAGAGCTTTTACTTACTTGAGCGGAAGATAATGGATTCCAGGTGAACGAGGCGAGGAGAGCCAAATGCGACACAAGAGCGGAAATGCAAAACAAGACGGCTGACAATGCCCCGAAAGAGGGTGTCCTGCTCGGTGCGGGGGTGTGTGCTCGGAATAGGAAAAGAAATAAAGTGTCCCCCTCCGGGCGGTTGGGCGTCCTTTGAGTGCGCGCCGCTCCTTGTGCGCTGCTGCTATAATTTTCTCCTTTTTGTGTTCTTGTTTGCCTTTCTGCTAGAATTAATCCCTTCTTGACGAGGACCTGGGGGGCTGCGGATGGATGTGTTGTGCAGTGCTCGGTATCCTTGGGTGCAGCTTTAAGCGGTTGTCAACAGTTCTGTCGCCGGGTGATCCGCTTAAATTAAATTTTCCATCAGACTGACGATGGCAAGATGTTTCGTCTTTACGCTCGCAGGAGAAGAATGCACACTAAGTCCTTGTTGGTGTGTTGTCCCTTCAGCAGTTTCCGCTGATGAAAGTCGCGAGAATTACTCTTTCTGCACGAGTTCTTAGAAGCGAGTGCGCTGTGCAAGCGCTGCAGTCTCTGATGCGAGGGCGGGCCTGTTGGACAGACTTTGTGCATCATTGATGATGAAGAGCCACATGACACTGCGATAAGAGATCTCAGACAGATTGGAGTGGATGGCCACTTGAATGTTTCTAAATTGATGTGTCGCCGTGATTGAAGAGGGAACATCTCGAATTGGACACACGAGGGATAACGTGAGCTAGTACTCCGTGTGCAAAAGGAGGGGTTTTTCTCACAGCGTGCTCTTCATTCAGAATGAAGTCTCATGCAAGTGCCGGAAGTGGACTAAGTTTCGTCTGACTGGTGCTATACGAGACACGGAAGCCTTCCACAAGAAAGTCTGGCAACAGCCTCTAGGTCTACAGCCGCTAAAGTAGACCTCCCGTCAAGCACTGAAGAAGTCTGTGCTGCTAACAAGTATTTGAAGAAAAACAAAGCCGTGGGCTCAGGCACTCGCAGCTGCGCACGAAGTCAGTTGATCTTAGCGTCCACTGCGGAAAATCTTCAGTCGTTCGTCCGTCCGTCCGTTCATCCACTCGTGGTACACTTTGTTGGCGTTAAAGTGCACTCCACAGAGAAAGTCCTTAGGTTAGGTTAGGTACGTGGGTGGACGTGGTGGGGCGACGCCTCATTTATGTCCAATAGGACCCATGTTGATGCCCAGAGTGGTGGGGGGGGGGAATGAAAGCCTCCCCTTTCCTACTCCTTTTCGTGTCCCTGCTGTTGAAAATGACCTCAGATGCTTCTTTTATCTCAACCATCCAGAAATCTTGATGAACCTGCAAAGAGACTTCCGTAAGTACTTGAAGATCTAGGAAGAAAAATTCTCCCAGTGTTCTGTGTCTCAATAGGCAGAGGCTGGGGCATTGACAAAGGAAGTGAGTGGTGTCCTCCAGCTCTTTTTCGTCCCCGCTGGCCTCTGCATATGATATTCTGGGTGATTGTGACCGGTTAGCGCACCTACTACCAGGAGTTTGTCAGTCCTTGCGGTGTTGAGCCTCGGCCATAGCATTCGGGTAGTCTCACAAGTGTATAACGAGGTCCACCTTTCGTTGGCTAGCTCCATTTTTTTATCGTCCACTTTCTTCTTGACATCTGCTAGAGGTGGATCAATACATGGGATTGCCTGGGATGGGTCGATCACAGCCCTTTTTCCTGGCAAGCTCATCTGCATCCTTATTGCCGGTTATGTGCTGTTATGTTATGTCCTGGGATCCAACATAGAGCAATCAAGTGCATTTCCAAGAATGGTGGTGGCCCGTGGCGTCGACTCCTACGCACTTGCGCCAATCTGTCTAGGTTCGATTCCTGGTACGACAAGAAATACTTTTCACGGCCCCACCTCTTTCGAGTCACGGACAATGTTCAAAGAGTATAACTGTCTAGAAAAAGCTTCTCAAACTTGGCCGTTCGGAGTCGGCATAAAAGTGTAGGTCCCTTCCACTCGTGATAGAACAATAGCACGCACAACACGAGTGGTTGCTGAGAAGTTAGGCCCTGTCCCTCTACGGGCTGTAGCGCCACCCATATTATTATTATTATTATTTATTATTTCCAAGAATGATCTCATTTAGGCCGCTTCTTTGACCGCCAGGAGCTCCGCTTGGAGAACACTGCCATAGTCAGGTACCTATCTATCAGAGCAGTGCAAGTATAAAGGCTCAACTATAATGCGCATGAGCGAGCATGAGCTAGTGTCAAACGCGCATGAGTGAGTGCGCAAATACACCCAACCCCATGCGGCAACCTATAATGTCGTCCATGAAAGATTGCGAGCATTTCGTTAAGCATGCGCAAAACACAAATGTTTCGTTAAGCATGAGCTACTGCGAAATGAATCGCACCGCGCATATGCGAATGTGACAGATAAAACACAGACAAGAAAAAAAATTTGAAAAATGATCAAATCAGCTGATATTCTGTTGGTATTCGTACATACATACATAGACATATAATTGAACACGACATTTTTCGGCTGAATGAAAAAAAAAATTTTCTGACATATGGACATGCGCGCAGATGCGAATTATGGCATATAAGCATGACGAAACATTTCGTTGAAATTTGACACTAGCTCATGCTCGCTCATGCGCATTATAGTTGAGCCTTAATACTTCGGAGAAAATGCCTGCGCCCTCTGCCATCATCGATCCACCCCCCTGTAGACTTAAATGGACGTCGGGATCTTTATTGTTTCACTCCTTCCTAGTCGGAAAGAGGAATTTGCACTGGTTAGCAGTGGCCTTGAGGGAAGCCTGCCACCACACTACGCTGCCAGTATTTATTTATTTATTTATTTATTTAATCTACAAACTACATAGGTGTTAACAGATTTTTAAGCGCATTATTCTTATTATAATTAACAATACGTAATACTTAGTTTCACAATTTGATAAATTATTAAAAAATAAAAATTCTAAATAAGGTACTTTTAAAGACCGGTCTAGTATGACACAAATCTAAATGATGTGAATATTCATTGAAAGCTCGAATAGTTCTCGTTAGTGGTTCGTTTCTGCCATAGTTTGTATTGTGGAACTTTTCAAATAAAATATTCCATGTGCGGAGTGACCTAGATGGCGTATGAAATTGAATCTTGGATAAGAGATAAGAACATTTTACATGACTGCAAAGTATATCGCTAACAAACATAGATGGTGCGTCTAGATGATAGGGATTTTAAGCCAAGCAGTTGGCAAAAATGCCAATGCATTTTAAAAAAAGACGTATTTGGTGAATCGCTTTTGAACTTTTTCGATACGATCGGAAAATGTTCTGAACGCCGGGTTCCAAACTACTACAGCATATTTTTTTTTTTTTCCATCACAGAGTACACAAAACACTACGTTCTCTAAGTGTTAACTCTCAGTATCGCTTTACACAGCAGATTTTGCTGCGCGACTAAGGATCATCTTCCGATTTTGCATCTCACAGATTACATCAAATAAACAGTATTAATTATAGCATAGTGCATGCATCAATTTTTTAAACTCCAATCGAGACAAGCTAAAATCAATTTCGTTGCAAAGTTCATTAAAAGTGTTGTGCATTTATATCCAATTGGAAATTATTACAATCAGTTAAACTATTAATAGATAAATACAATTTAAAGTCGTCTGCGAATGTTAGAATTTTACAATATTTGAATATTTCGTGAACATCGTTTATAAACAATAGAAAGAGTAATGGCCCCATATGGCTACCTTGTGGAACGCCCGATGTAACTTTTATTACTCGAGATCTAAAACTATCGATCATTACCAATTGCTTCCTGTCCTTTAAGTAATTGGAAAACCACTTTAACATTGACGAATGGAATCCCAAAGACTTTAGTTTGTTTAAAAGCAAAGTGTGATGTACTTTATCGAAGGCTTTCGAGAAATCGGTGTAAAGTACATCAACTTGTAATTGATTTTCTAAATTTGTATAAATGTAATTTGAAAATAATGATAAATTAGTTGTACAAGACCTGCCTTGCATAAAGCCATGCTGGTTATTAGAAATAATTTCTTTTACCATGAAATATAATTTTTCTTTTACAATACTTTCAAATAACTTTGGTATCGATGAAAGCTTGGATATTGGTCGATAGTTTTCTACTTTTTGCCTTAAACCGCTTTTATATATAGGCGTCAGAAAAGAATACTTCCATTCATTTAAAAATTCACCCATTTTTAGGGATTGATTAAAGATAATTCTTAGTGGACGATAAAGCGAATTCCAACTTTTTTTTAAAATACCAGCCGGGACCCCATCGGGGCCTGGGCTGTAATTTACTTTAAGATTAGTTAAGGCATTTATTACATCCTGATCCGTAAATTCCAATACACCTATATCCAGAACCTCGGATATATTAGAGTAATGGTTCATCGTTGTCTGGACCGGAGACCCATTATAGACAGACTCAAGGAAAGGTCGAACAAGGAAATTATAGAGTATTAGTAGGGCGAACGGGTCAGTGAATCCTTTTGTATTACGCCTAATGAAGCCATTTGCTGAGCTTGCTTTTGCTAATAGATGACCAATATGAGTATGAAATGTGAATGAGTAGTTCAAAGTAATACCCAAGTCTTTGACACTATTAATATTTGAAAGATTTGAACTTCCAATTGAATAATTAAATTGTATTGGAGAAGCCAATTTCGTGAAAGAAATTGAATGGCATTTATTTAAATTAAGCTTAAGTTTATTATTTTCGCACACCACTCCAGGATGTTGTTAATATCCAATTGTAACAGAAGACAATCATTTGCATCCTGAATACTTTTCAATATTTTCATATCATCAGCATATAGCAAAGATTGACTGTGTTTGATTGAAAAAGTAATATCATTGATGAATACAAAAAATAATAGAGGACCTAGGTGACTGCCTTGCGGTACCCCCGAGCTGCATGTAAATGGCTTTGATAAGGAGTTTCCAATTTTAACTCTTAGGGTTCTATTTAAGAGGAAAGAAGATATCCAACTTAGGAAATGGAAATGGAACCCAAATGCATTCATTTTGTTTATCAATAGTGAGTGGTTGACCGAATCAAATGCCTTACTGAAATCTGTATAAATTGCATCAACCTGTTTTTTAATTGGCCTGACAATCGCTGTGTACATCCACAGAATTGTTTTGGACCTTGGGCCCAGTTATTTTCCGAATATCCTACTGCACAGGTTTAGGGCGCAGGCCGCCTTTCTCACTCTTTCATTAACATTGAGTTTCCTGTCTTGGATTACGCCGAGGTATTCGGCGCTTTCTTTCAGAGTGAGGGTACTACCCTCAATAAGTGTTGGGTCAAATTGCGGGATGACCCTTTTGTTGTTGAAGAGGACCAGTTCCGTGTTTTGAGGGTTGATCCGTAGGCCGCAAGATTTTGCCCACCTTAGGAGGTTGGAAGGAATTTATCATCAGCGTAGGCCATTTGCCTTGTTACCAGTAAGCCTGAGTTTTTCCAGAATATCATTGATGACTAGTACGCAAAGAAGAGGGAATATGACTCCAACTTGTGGAGTTCCCTTTGAAGCCATCACGCATTAATGATCCTCTTGCTAAGCAGACTTACAAGCTTGCATCCTTGCACAATTTACAAAAATAGTCATCACACAAGGATCAGCTGCTGAAAGAGATTGCCAGAAGAGATCCTTGTAGCTGGGGACGATGTTATGGAAGCGAGCATGCCGCAGATCACTGGCAGCAGAAATTTAAAACATGCCCGACGACATTCTTTGAATTCGCGTCTTCTAGCTCGAGAAGTAGATGAAAATCGAACCTCAATTATAGAGGGCAAGTCCTAGCGGACTTTCCGGACCGACAATAATACAAGGCAGTATTCGCACAGGCTCAGACCCGGCCTGAGAAGTGTAAGTACAAAAATCATGGTTTGACAGGATGACTTACTGTCAAGCCAACCGAGGTGAAACCAAATGAAACGATATTCCATAATTATTCGGAGGTTAGGTTAGGTTAAAGGAGGGGTTGTGATGGTTGACCATCACTTCCACTCGGAGGCCATTGTGAATTCCTTCATTTGTGGACTACTCAATTCTTTCCTACCCCCTCCCCCCCCCTGCTCTTTATATAATAATAATAGAATATGGGTGACGCTACAGCCCGTAGAGGGACAGGGCCTAATTTTTCAGTAACCACTCGTGTTGTGCGTGCTATTGTTCTATCACGAGTGGAAGGAAAACCTACAGTTTTATGCCGACTCCGAACGCCCAAGTTTGAAAAGCTGTTTCTAGACAGTTATACTCTTTGAGCATTGTCAGTGACTCGAAAGAGGTGGGACCAGGAATCGAACCTAGACTCCGAGGTGCAAGTGCGTAGGGAGTCGACGCACATACCCACAACGCTACGGGCCACTCCGTGCTCTTTATGAGTTTTAAAAGATCTGATATACCTGCATTCGCTACATCCGCAGTCTATGTGACGAATTTATGGCCCAGCGAAGCTAGATGCCGATGTTGGAGAACTGGGCAGTGGCAAGGCAGATGTTGGAACGTCTCGGTTTCCTCCTCATTGCCGCAGTTTCTTCCTCCCATCCAGCAGAGATCGCTAGACTCCTGGTTCCATTTTCGGAGCATTGTACAGATCGGACGGTGTCCTGTCACACAGCACATGGATCGAGTTTCGGTCCAACGCCAGAAGCTTCTTTGTTTTACTCTGGCCACGCTGATCTTGTCGTGTGACAGTCGTTCCTTGCAAGCCAAGACCAGTTGGCTTCTTTTATTCTTGTGTCGCATATGATCCGGTATAATGCACTGATCGGTGGTCGCAGTGATGCTTCTCTAATGTCCATTTCAGGCCCTTGTCTGGCCAATTCGTCCGCTCTTTCGTTCCCTACTATTGAGCTGCGGCTCGGGACCAAGCAGAGTTTGACCTTGTGGTGACTGGTGGACCTCAGTGAGTCGCAACAGTTTTGATTTCGTTATGCAGGATCCTATTGGCTTCAGTGTAGCCTGGCTGTCTACAAAGACGGTGATAGTGTTTGGCGGCGTTCTCTTTTGCTAGGATTTCTGCCCGGAAAACGCTGCACATATCAGGGAGTCTAAAAGATTCCTGTTTATGCAGAGTGTCCGAGTAGAATTCGGCACCAGTACCTGTGTCCATTTTCGATCCGTCGGTGAGGAGGGCAATCTCGTCGTCGTTGATATTCGGCCACTTGTCTCTGTCGGGGAATAGAATTGACAATTTGCGAAAGAAGTCAGTGGGGGGAGATCTATAGTGGATTGTAGCTGTGAGGCTACTCTAACCATGTTTCTGATTATAGCCGCATGTCCGTAGGTTTGTTTCCACAAAGAGGACTCTCTTAATCTGAGAGCGCTTTTCGCGGCGCAGCCTTTTATGAAGAAGTCCAGATGAAGGAGATGAAGTACGAGTATCATGTCCAACCCTGCTTGCGGCGTGCTTCTTATGGCTCACGTTGTACAAACAGCGGCTAACCTTTGCACTTTGTTGAGCATGCAACGCTTTTTGTGTTGCTAGCAGTCAACCAGACTAGTCTGATGATTGCTGTGTACATCCAACGAATGATGTACGTTTGCAAGCCCTGCAAGTTTTGCAGGCAAACAACGCATCAAGTTCTTCTTTCCTCTTTTCCTCCAAGTTCCTGTTCCCGTTCCTGTTCCCTTTGGAGTCGAGAATGATGCCCAGATACTTAGCTTCCGTTTTGACCTTGAGTAGAGTACCATCCAACTTAGGGGAGCAAATATTGGGATTTTCCTTTTCCTGGTGAACAGAACCAGCTTTGTTTTCTGGGGGCTTACACTCAGATCGTTTCTTTCGCTGATAGTTGGTAGAAATTTGCCTTTCCTCAAGGTAATTAATCGGAAGGTTTGGTCTTTTCCATAAAGCAACAATCGTTGAAGAATATTTAAAAGTGGCCATTTTAGAGAGTTTTCAAAAAGGCACCATCAGATGGTCCGTCCATTATTTTAAAGAAACCACGTAACGACAGAGGTCTCACTCATTGATTCCACTTCCAAAGAAGAACTGACCACAAACCATTCTCCAGACAGGACACAGAAAATGGACAACAGATCCAAATGGCCCCCGCACTTAAAAGAACTGTACGTACAAACGTGACATTAGCACACGGACATTGATGGCCTCAGCCATTCGCCGATAATGGAAAATGTGTGTCCATCAGACAGGTACTGAAACCACACGGAATTAACGACGAACATCCGGAATCTGGACTGAGTGGACGACGAACACTCATTTTGTCAAATATAAAATGGACGACGTGCTCCAGATGGAGTCACAGTTCCGCATTTCCCTCAAATAATCAGTTATGCTGCGCATCACTTCATGCACTGCTGCCTCGCGACTCCACATATTTATATCCAAAGCCACCCCTCTCGCCGTAAATCAGTTTGTTTTATCTGTCAACAAGTTCACTGCGTGCACTCAGTCAGTCCCGCCGCACCAGTGCCGCGTGCGGTATCAGTGAACACGGTTAAGTTGTTAAGGTGCTTCAAACACGATACAATCCCTGTTTGCTTTCCCATCCAGTTGCGATATCAAAAAACGGTCGTTATAGTTATTTCCCGCCTAATTATAGATACCGAGATATCTTCAATCAATACGCGAAAACGTATCCCCCCCACCCACCATCGCCACTCACATGCGATAAAGTCGATATGCGGAAAAACTATTGACAAAGCATGTGCCGGAGGAGGGTTCTCGTGAGTGGTTGTGGCGAGCTATTTGGGCTTTTGCCTAATTGGAACTAATCAAGTGATGAATACATTTCTGAGAAATGACTCACAGGTGGGCGATAGATTTTCCCAATTCACTGGAGGGGATGCGAAACTATCGCCTCGCGTGGGGGCGTGCGCTCCGTGAATCACGAAAACTATTTAGAGAGACGCGGCGCGGCGTGTGTATTTCGAGATTTATTGGGACGTCGACTTGGTGACACGGTTGAGTGGACCAGTGATTAACTTATCGAATGTTAAGCCAACGGAGGAGGAGATTTAAAAGATTTTTATTTTACCTCATGGCGGACATATTGGAGGATTTTTTGTTCATTTCTTACTGCAGACTGGTGGTGGTCTTCTGGGGAATTTGGGCTCACCTTTGGGCATTTTAGCACTGCCCTGACTAAAATGGAGTGCACTATCCATCTGCCCGGGACAGCCGGGCAGCTTTTAAGGGCATGGCTGGACTTTGTTTGGAGGTCAGTTGTCCTATGAAATGAAATCAACGTTGAATGAGACCTCTGTCGGATTACCGATCCTCTCTAGAGGATATGACAGTGGGTCCCCATTTTGTTGCATTACTCTAAGCGGAATACATTGAGTGCATGAGTGAAGAGACAAGAACATCACCGTTTGACGAGATGAACCGTGCAACCAAAAGCATTCCACCGTCATCCTACTCTACACCGAAGCTATCCCACTTGTACTTATGCCACAACTTCGTCTGTGTTTGCTACCGGATCACCGAGACATTCCTGGACACTGTGAAGCGAAGGAACTTGCTAAGCAGACATGTCATTTGAATCTGAACACTCCCTGCGGCGTTTTAAGGACGAATTAAGAGCTTGGAAGTTGCAATCCACGATCGATAGATAGGAAACAGGCGGGCAGGCTGGTGGTTGCAACCCCCGATCGCTAGATAGGAAACAGGCATCACGTTCAATACTGTAAGTGTCACCTAAAGTCACTTGCCCATGCCCACAATGCAGAAAAAATCAGATCAACAGAAGGCCTCTCAAGTGCCCATCGTTGAGGCAATAAGCACAACCATAACTGACTTAAATAAACTTAAGCTCATGTCATAGCCGAACGAAAAGTAGCCAGTATCATCGTCAAAATTTCAAAATGCCCATAAATAGTCCCGAAAACTTAAGCACAATTGCACAATATGTAATTTAGGTACGTAGAGAACGTTTAATTTTTACTCCATCATAAGAAAGCAAAAGTAAAAGTAACTTAACGAAACTTAACGAAACTTAACGAAACTGAATAAAGTGGCTATTAAGGTCGCAGTTAATTATTTCTGCGTATCCGCTCGACTGTTTGCGTCCCCATACGCCCATTGCGGTTGCGCCTTCATAATAAATACTGGTAACTTAATGCACAAAAAAAGGAGAATAATCCCGTTTTTTTGTTTTCCACAGTCCATTAAATCACCACAACAGGACAACGGCCTGTCTGTCATTTCATTCGTAATCCTTTGCATCATTTAAACGCACTCACCGGGATAAGCTCTCTCGCTCTGTGTTCGCTTCAAATTAAGCGTCCAATTGTCGAAAACGAGATAATAATTGATGGCCGACAAAAGGGGATGCCTGCAAAAACATCCTTTGGGCCGAATATCCCTGTCTTTCGTGTCAATAGACAGGGTGTCAGCAAATTTGCAACACGCATCATCGTCAAATTATCCCTTCCGGTATAGTAGATGCTGTCCCCTTCCTATGCGTGCATAACACTACGCCGATGTGCATATCCAGGACACAGATATGTCACGCATCCCCTGCGCCATCACATTTGTACTCCGACGGTGAGTTGGAGGTGGCGGGCAAACGCTAACCACATCACACTCCTCTCCACACTCATCAGTGAGTCGGATTCCCTGTTTTTTTTTTTTTTTTGTTCTTCATCCTCGTTACGGCATTAAGCTGACTGCCGGCTGATTTGGTTTACTGGACCCAGCAGGCCAATTCCGTTTAGCCGGCAAAAACTGACTGTTGGCACGTCATTTCGTTTTTTGTTTTTTGCTGCTCCTTTTTTTCGCACGACGACGTCCGGAGTTGTATTGTGAATTAAAGTTTTCCAGAGAGAAACGCGAAACGAGGGATAAAAAAATAACGACCAGGACCAGCAGGATTATGGATGTTTGCACTCCGCCACTTGAACGTACGTACGTTCACCGAAACGGCTCCATGCATAATGCAAGTGTTCCCCTCATTCGGGGAGTTAATGGTTCGATTCGTCGTCGTTTCTGTTGTTGTTGTTGTTGTTGCTACGGTAATAGAATTACTGTGCAAGGTACGAGTACATCCCGAAAATCCTCAAGCGATGCGGTACACCGGGCACGGACCATTCGAGTCGCACATTGGCCGGGAACGATCGATAAATCGCATGGTGGCACGCTGAAGGGTTGAAGGATGTGTACTCCCATGAATCGTGCTGCGAGGCCAATTCGACATGCAATAAGGTTCGGCAGTCGTTCGTTCCGATGACTGGCATGTTGCACACATCGGCACACACGGCCCTGGTCAAGGCTGATTTCATCTGAATGAAGCATTTTAAATCGAATTTCTGAACTTGTTTTCTGCGATTGATTGAGCCGCCAGGGGTGGCGGCGTGATGGGGGAACAGAGGTGCCGGTGGCGATGGCGGTTGCAGTGGCAGCAGCATTGCGACCGCTTTAACAAATCCAAGTGAATGGATTGCAATTATTTGAGTGGACATTTCGATAATGCCTATGGAAGTGGTCAGCTCATCGTAAAGTACGAGGCCTGTGCCTGAATTATTTGAAAATCATTTGTTTTGGTTTATGTTAAGTGTGTGGTGGATTGCAACGTTGCTGGTTCTGTTTGGAAGTCTGCTCGACAGAGGGCGACACGCTGTCATGGGATGTCAATGGCGGATTCATTCGGGACAAGGTTCTTCCAGGGTCAACGCTAGGAGCGGAAGTGTTGTCTGGTCCTTAAAACGTTTGCGATGACGTCTGTTAGTAATAAGCTGTCAATTGCTTACATTCGGAGAGTATGGGGTCTCCTGATGGGGTGCCCGCAAAATCATACTTATTCATCGTCTCTTTTATTGCCTGAATACCTTTATGTGCAGGGACCCAGCATGATATGAGATTGCTTCTAACCGATAGCCCCTGTGGAGATATACAGGCAATTTGCACCATCTTTGATTTTATTAATGGCTCCTAATGGCCTTTAGACTGTCTATAGAATGTTAGGCTTTGAGCGTCCGGTCTCTTCAACTGTTTACCTCCTACTTGGAGTACTCAGCATTGGTTAGGCAATCGAAGGGACAAGAAAGTAATTCCATTTACGAGATCTCCTGCGATTTGACGTGTATAAACAACGTCTTTTTACCTAGGACCCAATTCGAACCAATCTCGAATACCAATTCAGTTCAAGCTTAGGTACACTTCCTCCACTTCGGTGAATTAGGAGGCCAATTTGAACCCTCTGCTGCTCTTTGTGTCGCATCACCCGGTTGTGTTTGCTCCACAACGATTTGAATTATATAAAGGGTGGTTACATTTTAAGGGCCGATCTTGGATGTGAACCACACCTAAACGTCAAGTTTTTTTCTGCATTTCATTTGACATTTTTCAATTTCAGACTAACTCAATTTGAACCATGGAAAGATACACAATCGCGTTAAAGTTATTCAGGCTTATTATGAAAATGGGCGTTCAAATCAAAATGCATATCGTGCACTTCGTGATTTTTTGGGTCAATTTAATCGTCCAAAGTGCGTACAATCAAAAAAAATCGTGCAAAAATTTTAGCAAACCGGGTCTGTAGGAGATGTGACAACACCAGTGCATGCTCGTACAGCTCGTACTGCAGAAAATATTGCTGCTGTTCGCGATAGTGTGGCTGAAGAGCCGTCCACCTCAACTCGTCGTCATACCCAACAATTGCACCTCTCACGCATTTTCAAAGAAAATCATCTTCAGTGATGAGGCACGTTTTCACCGCAGTGGATTCGTCAATAAGCAGAATTGCCGCATTTGGGAGAATGATAATCCAAGAGTGATTGTCGAAAAACCAATGCACCCACAAAGAGTGACTGTTTGGTGCGGTTTATGGGCTGGCGGCATCATCGGGCCGTATTTTTTCCAAAATGAGGCCGGTCAGGCAGTTACTGTGAATGGTGTTCGCTATCGTGAAATGATAACGAACTTTTTTTGGCCCGAATTGGAAGATATGAATGTGGACGATATGTGGTTTCAACAGGACGGTGCCACTTGTCACACAGCTAACGAAACAATGGCTCTTTTGCCATGTGATTTGACACCGTTGGGGTTATTTGAAAGAAAAGTTGTACGTCGATAAGCCAGCAACAATTCAAGAGCGAAAGGATGAGATAATTCGGCACATCAACGGCATAGAACCTCAATTATGCTTCAGCGTCATCGAAAATTTGGACCATCGGATGGAGTTGTGCCGCGGTGGTCACGGCGGCCATTTGGCCGATATTTTCTTCCATACATAATTGAACTATACCAATATTATCATAATAAAAGGAAATGACAATAATTTCCTATATAATTTGTGCTTTATTCAAAATCAACATCGGCCCTTAAAATTTAACCCCTTTACCTTTCACGTCTCAGAGTCGCACACGCTATCCCTCTTTAGACTTGATAAACTGCAAGACTTGCTGGCACTATCTCCACTTCTCCTCCCGACATTTGGTCGCAAGCCACAGCCACTACGACCCTCCTACTGGTAAGGTATCCTAAACCAATGGCTGTAGCTCGTGTTTAAATGGCTTTTAGTTGCCCCTTACAACAGTAAGGCCTTACCTCGGATATATTCTAGTCGAAGGGACATTCAGATCTTGGAAGAATTCAAAAACACTCAAATTCCTAAGATGACTATCACTTGTGTTGCATTTCGCACAAATCCCATGCAGACATTCGTGATGGCCATCACAAATCAGTTGTCAGCTGTCAATTTCGGAGACATTTCGAACAAACGAGTGGTCTGGCCACCACTTTCATCCCCTCGGGAAAGTTGTCTCTGAACAAGGATCTAGGAATCGACTGTTAAATTTGTACATAAATGTGAGTATGAATTAATATAGATAAACCGACGGATCAAGAACTGATGATGAAACTGGGGCAGGGGTATTTGGACCCAGGACAATGTATTTAGAACCCATGGGCAAAGTCCTCATCGTATTTCAAGCAGAAATCTGTGCCACGGGCAGTTGCGTTGAGATCAATTTTGACAGGAAATCTGTCAATTGCGACGTAGCATTAATGTCAGATTGTCGAGCTGCTATTATGGCACTAGACTCCTACATCATCAAATCCAGGCTCATGTGGGAACGTCAGCCATGTTCATCCGCGATATTATTAATTGCCGTGTAAATTCACCAGACTTACTTTTTCTCATGAATATATATGCTCCCCAAAGATCTCTTCGGATGAGAAATTTACTATATGATAAGAGGCATAGAACCAACTACGGTTGTAATGAACCTATTACAAGGTGTATAAACACTTTTAATGAACTTTGCAACGAAATTGATTTTAGCTTGTCTCGATTGGAGTTTAAAAAATTGATGCATGCACTATGCTATAATTAATACTGTTTATTTGATGTAATCTGTGAGATGCAATCGGTAGATGATCCTTAGTCGCGCAGCAAAATCTGCTGTGTAAAGCGATACTGAGAGTTAACACTTAGAGAACGTAGTGTTTTGTGCACTCTGTGATGGAAAAAAAAAAAAAAAAAAAAAAAAAAAAAAAGAATGCCTACAGAAGTTTAAAGAGCTGAGTAGGAGAAACAAAGTAAAACTCTGCTGGATACCTGGCCATACGGGGATACAAGGCAACGAAATGAAGCATCAGAACCCCTCACAAGCCCTGAACCATTCTGCGCTGTAGGAGATCATGTCCTTAGAGAAAAATTCAGGGAACTAGAAAGAAGCAACTGGACAGAAACCTAGAACAAAGATCATAGCTTGAAGTAGGCCATGAAACTCTTAGGTCAGTGTAACCGAAAGAGGTTGGAGCATGGGGTCGGGCATGTATCAAAATTAGCAAGACCAACCTCTGTATCCTAAAGAGCTTTCTAACAGGCAGACTTAGGGAGCACTTATAGATTGAATAGCTGTACTTAGTCTGACTATGGGTATCACAATGGACCAAGATGGTCTCTGTATGCAGGCGATGTTGCTGGCAGCCCACTCTAACTAACCTAACCCATGGAGCACTTAAGGAAACCAGACTAATCAGAAGAGAGTCTAATTAATTTGCAGAACACAGACTGGGATTCTGTGAGACAAAAGACAAAAATATCTGAGCTATCAAAGGAAGAAATGCAGTCACTAGAACCATCTCGCTCTCTCAGATTCGTAAAGGAATCTTGCTTAGAGAGAGAATATCTTTCTTCCACATATGCCCAACCGGAGTCCATAACCCTGAATATAACTCTGAAAGGAACTCTACGTGAGGGGAACTCGCAAGAGAGCAAAGGTAGCAAAATGGGTCACAATATTGCAATATCACTCATCCGATCATACATAAGTTTCAGGAAAGGATACAAGTTCTCTCAGCACTATAAGAAACGTCGTAACCGCCAACCTATCTAGTGACATCCTAGAACCCACAGCCAGCACAAACACTCCAAGGAAGTTTGTCATAATTTGCCAAAGTCGATGTCCAACAGGTGCAAGCAGTTGAACTGGAAGCTAACAAAACAACGTTTGCATTGAACTAAGCAGCTGTTCTGCTTGTTGTGAGATTGAGCTTGACGATGCTTGTTGGTTGGATAGGACAAGAAGGCAGTTAGTTAGAGGTTCTCGAGCGCAGCCACGTAGGCGTATACGTAACATTTCATATAGGGAAGTGGAACTTAAAAATTGGATGGTAAACCCAAGCACTATGACCTCGTAATTCATAATTCCCATTAATGGCCGATATGATATTTAACTCTCCTTGTTGCGATCCCGGTTGATATAATAGGGAGGCGTAGGTAGTAGAATTATCAGTGTACATAGTCAAGGAGTTGTGACTGCTCTAGCGTTGGTGATCACTGATCAGTGTACAGAATAAATAGGATTGCATCCTCGATTCTTGTCCATTGATATTCTTCACTGATGATCTTACAGTGTTAACCTAGCCAAAACAAACTTCTATTCCTCGAGAAGACGTAAATAAGTCTTACAAGGTGCGTGAAGATTCAAAATATCAGCACCTTCATGATGAATCATTTGACCCTCAATATGTCAAAGAAGCAACTACAGAGCATTGATCGTTGTACGTTGCGTACATAGAAGAAAAGGGTCGCCCATGCCGAACTGACGTGAACACAAAATTATCATCTCCACGTCCACACGGGAAGTCACTCACACGAATGAAGTTCATGTCATCCGTTCTAGATCGGTCTAGATCCGCGGAACCTGATTTCAGGTGGAAGTGTCTGTCGGTATATCGTTCTATGGAGCCGCCGAGCAATACAGGAGCTGCCAATGTAGCCGGAAAATTGCACAAATATGCGGACCGGTGCCATCATTGGTCCGTACTTTTTCAAAGATGACCGTGAGAGCAACGTTACTGACAATACCACTCGCTATCGTTCGATCATTTCGAACATCATTTTGCCCAAAGTGCCCGAGTTGAACTTGGTTGACTTGTGGTTCCAGCAAAACGGCCCAACTAGCCACACAGCACGTGAATCGATGGACCAATAGAAACATGAATTCGGTGAGGAATTTGACTCTCGTTTTGGATCGTTCTATTAGCGGGCTAGATCGTGCCTTTAGAGAGGATGCTTCTAATCACTTGTCTATTAAATAGATAAGCCGACAACAATTGCAGCCGTTAAAGACAACATTACACGGGTTATTAGCGGGATTCCTGCCAATATGCTCGAAAAAGTAGCTCGAAATTGGACTGTCCTCATGGATCCCTTGAAACATAGTCGTGGCCAATATTGACGTGCAATAATCTTTAGAAACTAAGTGGCAAGTATTGATTTACCACCTTAACCTGCTTTATTTACTCAATGACCTCAACCCGTTTTCCAAAATCCAAACGATTTTTCAGATGGAACAAAGGAGAAACCATAAAAATGATTTTTTAAAAATAAAACCCTTGCGGAATTGTTTACTTATCTTCGTCCTGCTAGTGGGTGCTGTTTGTTGGTGCCACCCTCTCTTTGGCTCCCACTGACGTATATAGAGACTGTTGCTCGAGAATGCAGTTCGATGCGGCTTTTTCTTACACAGCTCCAAGCGGAGATGAATTCCTGACGATGGAGCGAGGTCTTGTAGCGTCGTCGTGTCGCCATCAACTATTCGTTGGCAAATAATGCGCTTTTCTTGAACGAAGGTTTGGCCCCGTCAACCATTAACGACCTTCTACCCCAGTCACCACTCACCATTCTCTCAGAATTCATTCGATGACACCGAACATGGGTGCATAAAGTTCTTGGAAACAAGCTGAAGGCTTTTGATCCAAAGCAAATGACGAGATTATGTCAGGTCGCAGCAACTAGAATCAGTTTTGGAAAGTTATTGTTAAGTCGACTCTGGCGAACTATTTCAAAATGCCGGAGCGTGTGTAGATTAAGTGCTTTCAGCTGAATGAGTGTGCAAAACTTTGTCCGCATGGCGTTCCCCGACTGCTAAGCGCATCAGTTAGGTGAAACCTGTTAGCAGATCCATCAAATTCGAGACTCCTCCTACCTCGGAGTGACAGCCACGAGGCAGGACTCAATTGAAATTGACATCTCTCCCGAAACCCCATCCACACTGCTCCCTACTCCCCCGCGAAAGTAACAAGTGATTGCCATCAATAAAATCAGAAATAAACCCAAGATTTCCGCCGAAGGAATCGACTTTAAATTGAGATTTCTCATTTACGGCCGCCGCACGCGGAACGAAGGACGTGCAGAGCGGGAAGTGTGCTTTTAATTTTTCATACCTCATGGATGCCGTATGCAGGCGGGGTAAGAAACGAGTTTATTGTGTTTTTATTAATCGTTTCTAAAACAATTTCACGTGCGCGTCCCTCGTTCCTGCGACACGAGAATTCACTTTTCGCGGCGACACTCACTCGATGTTGGAGCGTTCGCGAGCGAACACGAGCCATGTGGGCCTGTAATTTGTGATTCCACACGGCTTCTTTTATGGCTCCCCCCCACACATTTCAGTTTGATGTCTATCCCCGTAGTCTGTCTGTGCCACAGTTTTGCAGCCCTTCGCCGGGGGAAATGAGAGATGACTGGCTCGGCATCCGCCCACGGATTCTTTCCGATTTGAAATGGAACTGAACACTCGGCCGGGAACAGTAGGCACACCACTTTCCCATTCACATCCGCGATAAATAAAATTCAAAAACATAAAAAAATATTCACACGATTGTGCTGGCTCCCCTCCCTCGGGGGAAGGAATTCCGGGCGGAGTGAGGAGTCCCCCGGAACACAGGGCGACAGAGAGAGAGTACACAAGGCTCGTCGCGTTTAAAAATTAACTCCCACCGACTGTCGCGCGACAGGATGTTGTGGAAAGTAATTATTTTTCATGCTCGTATACAACACACATCATCCCATCCTCCTCCCGGTTTATTGGGGATTCCCACGTCGCGCGAAACTAGTTACTTTAATGACACCGCCATGCCCCGTGGCAGCACCTCCGATTTGTTGTGCGGCAGATCTGAAGGTGTTTCTGTGGGGGATTAGCAGGAAATTCGAAACTTCGAATGAGCAGCGCCGCGTGTTTTTCAGCTTTGCGGGCGTATGCGCTCGGGGGATGGAATCCCAGCTTAATCCCGCTTTGCGTCGCCTGATTGAATGGTTGTGTGAGTTTGTGAGTTTGAGTGTTTGTGTGCCGTTGCAGCGAACGCTTCACACGCCCATTCAATCCGTTGCACATCCAAGGATTCATGGATTGGCTTTGTCGCCCTCCAGCTTTCGGATTCCTCGTTTCTGCTTCACTTTTTTGTTCTCCCATTCCGCCCCGATAAGGATCTTTATTTATGTTTGTTTGCACTCTAGCGGAAAAGGAAATGTTTCGCAATCACCTCACTTGGAGCGGAGCGGCCGTGTCGGGGCATGCTGGGAATGTGTCAGACAGTGAGAGAGAGTGAGGGGGAGGGAAAGAGCAAACAACGACAGAAAATTCCAAACACCTCCACGGTTAGATAAGCCCGAGCAATCTTTTTTTCTTTTTTTTTGCACCTTTTATGACTTCCTAACACCTGGTGGCAGTGGCAAGCGACGGCGGCGGCGGCGGCGGATTGAGGTGGACTGCTTGGAACGGGCAAGGCAGGAGTGAAAAGATTGGAATGCAATGCCTTTCTGAGGTGAACCAGTTGAATTTTGTTTGTTGACTCCACGGACTTCGGGGGGACGGAAGAGCTGGGAATGTCTTCCTTTTTGCCATCAGCGTGTGGCATTTGTTTGGCTTGGCACCCAACGGTGGGATGCAGTCGTGGGTGGTGCGCAAAAAAAAAAGACAAAATGCTTTCGCCCACCAAGTGGTTTCTGTAAATGAGCACTATCCTCACTGGCACTTGCTTGCGGATGCGGAAGAGTGAGTCTCTAGTTTCTGTGTGCCACGCCACCTTCGTTCAGTCGAAAGTATCTTCGCAACGCATTCATTTTTCTTGATCTTTGCCGATTTTTTTTTTCGTTTTGTTTCCTCTTTTGAATTTGGTTTGCATATCGAATGGGGAATTCGCGAGCGAAGAGGTACATTGTCAGATCATTGATTGAAAGTAATGGCATTCGAAAGAGGGAATGGTTGAGTGGATTGTTGGTCCTTGAATGCAGGAGTGGCTATCGATCTGTCATGGATTTGAAATGAATATAGAAAAGCCTTAAAGGTGAGCGTTGTGCAATTTAAAGTGATTCCAGGCAGGGACCAGGTTTGTAGAGACTTTGTAAAGGAACAACCAAAATGGACGTACGTCGACGTAGGCAATCGAAGGAATGTGCAGAAATAATACATTGTAAGTAATAACCACTTTGCTCAGTTTCGTTAAGTTTCGTTAACTACTTCGCACAGTTGCGTTGAGTTTCGTTCATTTCTTTTTTCCTTCTCAAGTTGAATCGCTGTCTACATGTATGACGCTGACTTACTTAGCTCGCTAAAATTGTTGAAAGAACAGGCCCCTACTTCAAGTGGTGACTGCTCTACAGGAGTAGAGAGGGTGGGTACTGCATTTCTCCTAGTCTCTGTAACTTCTGCAAAAGTCGCAATTTCCTGAAATGTCACTGTGTCCAGGCATACGAGCGCGAGCTAGAGCCATGACCAATCTGCTCAAAGATTGTGGTTCACTGAATAAAATGGCCACTAGTCCTAGCTGTTATGCCACTCAACTAGTACATAGCAAACATTCGCTGCCGAAGCTATATTCTGGCACCACGAGTGCGTTTGAGACCCTGAAACCATTTTGGGAACGTCGTGATGACTGTCATTTAGACTGACATCTCTGCAAGAATTGAATGTCATGGACTTATTTGTTCTTAGTCGTGTGCGACTATCCGACGTAAATGGTAACATGATTCAGTGTGGAGTTGCACAGCAACTGTGTGGATTTTTTTGCGCGTGCTCAAGGCGTTACTAATTCCTTTAAATGACCGGGACCAAGACACAGCACGCACAGTGAGAAAGGGAGAGGAGGAACCTCTGCGCTGAGAAGAGAATTCCATATTCGTGTAGTGCGACTGAAACACGAGTCTCTAAATTTAACTGTGCTTCCGAAAGCAAGGTAAACTGATGGGCATTCCTAGCGAGACGTGTATTGCGGGTGAATTCATTGAGAGGAGGAATGTAATTGGCCAGCTTACTTGAGCATCGTTTGTTAAAATAGCGATGAAACGGAGACAAAGGCGAATCCAAGGACTCCATGACCTTGCTTGCCCTTGCTTGGATACTATCTGGTAGGTGCAAGATAGTCTTGGGTGCACTAGACCAGATATGAGCGTTTCACTCAAGCTTAGGGCGAATTGTAAGCTTTATAAATTAAAGCCAAAGCCGTCTGTTTTGGAATATTTCTTGCAGCGATTAATGAAACCTATACGTTTCGCAGCACTTTTGGTACCCTCGAATATGAGGTCTTAGATGGCGGTTAATTGTCAATAAATCATGAACCCAGTTGTTGTTTTCAGTGACGAACTCGAGGCGTTGGTTCAAGATCGTGGTATAATACCTAAGGCAGGGGATCACGTAAACTTAATCACTCACTTCCTAGCCTTTGAGATATGGGTATGTAAAGGGTATTTCTTTAAGCACTTCCTGTCTGTAAATTTAAATAAAACAAAGTGTGTGTGAGATATCGCTCGCCGTTAACGGTGATTGCCTGGCCAACATCGTTCTCAAAGAAATATGCACCGCTGGCCAAAATCGGGGATGCATTGGACGCTCTTGGATCTCACGTTGATTGGTATTGTCCCAAATTCGACAAATTTCTTTATTGACGTAACCATTCATCCAAAAATTCACTTCTTCTTATGGCGGCCGTAAAATGAGCGAAGCGCGCGGCGTAGTTGTAAAAGACTGCAATCTTTCGATAATGCTGTTTTTTCCAATTTCGATTCATCCAATTGACTTCATTTAAGGACTTTGACTTCAGTACGGAAATCACCAATCCTTTCGAAGTCTGTGATTGGATCAGTCTTTTGGAGCAGTCTTTAGATTGACGAAAATTGGAATTATATTGCGTTCACCGAAGTCACCTTGCAGTCTTTACCTTTTGAAGTCTTTGGGACTTCAAACATTTTTGTTGTTTATATAAAATAAAATATGGGTGGCGCTACAGCCCTTAGAGGGCCAGGGCCTAGCTTCTCAGCAACCAATCGTGTTGTGCGTGCTATTGTTCTATCACGAGTGGAAGGGACCTACAGTTTTATGCCGACTCCGAACGGCCAAGTTTGAGAAGCTTTTTCTAGACAGTTATACTCTTTGAACATTGTCCGTGACTCGAAAGAGGTGGGGCCGTGAAAAGTATTTCATGTCGTACCAGGAATCGAACCTGGACAGGTAGGTTCAAGTGCGTAGGAGTCGACGCACATACCCACAATCAGAAAAGGCACCACGCCAGCTGCTGAAGCAGGTAAGGGTGTATTATATCTAAGAAATGCCTTCTTTAGAGCTGGATATTGATGAGGTACTTTAATAGATGTTCATGTATGTGAAAGGTATGCAAAATATTCGGTCTCTACAGATGAACAGTTGTTATTAGATGACCCTAATAGATGATCTGGAAAGTGAAGTCTTTTAAGATTGTATGCCCCATCCACAAAAAAAGGCGATCTTACCTCTTGCCACAACGTGGCACGTACCAATGCGGCTTTTGGGCCCGGCATATCGACTATAGACCAAATCTTCACACTAAGACAAATACTGGAGAAGTCCAGTGAATTTCAAATCGATACGCACCACCTGTTCATTGATTTCAAAGCCGCATACGACAGCATTCATCGCAATGAGCTATTCGATGCGATGGCCGAATTTGGAATCCCGGGAAAACTGATCCGGTTGTGTCGCACCACGCTAACACATACGCGATGCACCGTGCAGTTCGGCTCAAGGATTTCTGAGCCGTTTGAAACTTGCACTGGATTTCGGCAAGGAGATGCGCTGTCGTGTGACTTCTTCAATCTGGTACTGGAGAAGATAGTGCGGAGGGCAACTGTAAACACGGAAGGCACTATCTTCTACAAGTCGGTCCAACTGTTGGCGTACGCAGATGACATCGATATCGTCGCGCGTTCTCAACGTGCCGTAGTGGAGGCTTTTACGGCGATTGAAGAACAGGCGAAACGAACTGGCCTCAAGGTCAATGAGGACAAAACAAAATATATGCCGTCGACCAAAAATCGTTCCGTCACACACCAACTTGAACAAAAATTTCACGATCGACGGCTGCAATTTCGAGGCAGTAAAGGAGTTTGTCTACGTCGGGGCAAACGTGAGCTCCACAAACGACATTACAGTGGAGATCCGTCGTAGAATCGCCCTTGGCAACCGGTGCTACTTCGGTTTGTCAAAACAACAGGGCTCAAAACTCCTCGACTCGAAGGACCAAAATCATGCTCTACAAAGCTCTTATTTTGCCAGTCCTGCTCTAAGGAGCCGAAAGCTGGACGCTAAGCAAAACTGCAGAGCTGATTCTTGGATTCTTGGAAATGTTATATGCCGGTCCCGTCTGCGAGGAAGGCGAATGGAGGAGAAGACATAACCGGGAACTCTACGAGCTGTACCAGGATGTGGATGTAGTCCGGAAGGCAAAAATCCGTCGACTGCACTGGCTCGGTCACATCGAGCGCATGGAAAACAATGCTCCAGCAAGGAGGGTCTTTGAATCCGAGCCTGCTGGTTCGAGAAGGAGAGGAAGACCGAATCTCCGGTATAAAGACCAAGTAATCGCGGGTGCAAGGCAGCTTGGTCTTGATGACTGGAAGCAGCGTGCCCAGGACCGTCTACGATGGAAGGCAGCAATTGCTCAGGCTCGAGCCTTTCATGGGTCGCCGGCCTGATAAGTAAGTAAGTAAGTAATTGGGGCAGTTGAAGGGGTCTCCACTTTCGTGTCCTCCTTGCCCAGATTTGCGTTGAAATCTCCTAGAATGGTGGCGTAGCTTCATCGTATGTCCTTCCTAGAAGATCATAGAAGTCATCCCTGCTGTCGTCGTCCCTGCTATCCTCCGTTGGAGCGTGGCCGCAGACTTGGCTGATATTGCCGAATGTAGCCTTGATGGGGATGAGGCGTTCGCTTATGTATTGAAAGCTTCTTGCCTAAGTCTGCCTTGAACAAACAAACTTGCTTTGGCTCTCTCTAGTTAGTTTAGCAGTTTTGTATCCTCTTTTTGCCTGGCCCATCCCGTCGGACCTCCCGGATGGCGGTAATGTCGGCCTTGTCGGCTTCTAGGGGCTCCAGCGGGCCGCTGCGTACATTGGTTCACATCTAGGCTGTTGCCGTACAGGCTACCTAGCGAGCGCCACGAGGAGGCTGTATGTGAACTTGACCTGTGCGTTTTCAAGGATCGCTGCTGGCTTCTCGTCATTAAATGGGCTTAGGTTATTTATTTGCCGAAGCAATTTTTCTCTTAACCAATGAACTTATTTCGGCTATTTTAGAGTCATTGTACGAAGACTCTAGTACTGGAATCCACTTAAGTTTTGCCAATGGACAAAGCACTGATGCAACAATTGCATCTTCCACTTCCCGCGTGCAGGAGATGCGCGAAGGAAACAAACAGAACTCTTGACTTTGACAACTTTATTAATACTCTCCTTGTTACATAATATGTCACTTCTTTTATACTCTGACAGCTAGAGGAATTTTCGGAACAATCACTCAGTCCGGTCAGCGACCTCATACAGCTGATATGCATATTCGGTAATGACAACCGTTCAATATGACAAATTCTACAGTGGTAAGCAAGAGAATTCATACTCGACGACTACACTCGTTAAATAAATTCCTCTGACTAACAACTCTTCTAGGAGATATTCAAATTCTTGCAAGTATAAAAAATCAGGTTCGAGGAAAGCTTGCACTTCCAGTCTCCTGCATAATGCATGGATCTTGTCCTTCTGTTTGAGAATGTCTTTGACAGGATCATACAAGGAGTTCCACCTTGTCGGAACCGAACATTTGAATTGACAGCAAACAAAAATTGAAAACAATTTGTTCTGATGTTTTTCGCCCGCTTACCCTGGACCAATGATTTGAGCATTTTTGAATTATCTTTACGAAGAAGAAATATTAACGTTAGATACCATGAGTGCTGTTTGTAGTGTGAACTATGTTCACGCAAGATACGCGTGAAATCCGTGGAAGCAATTTAGTTCAATGTATGTGTTCATTGCCGGTTATGTCCCTGTGTCCCGGGACGCAGCAAAAAGCAATCGAGTGGGCTAAAAGCCTTAAGCTCTTTGCAACAGCATGCGACCAGCTTGGACTTGATCTTCGTTGCAGAAATTGACTTAATGGCCGCTTGACTGTCAATAAGTGATATCAGCCATTCCAACACTCCAACATTGATAACATTTTTAACGGCTTCCTTGACTGTCGGGAATTCTGATGGAACAGTGCATCTTTAACAGTTCGGAGTACATTGTTTTTTTTTTTTTATAATTTGCGCGCGCTCAAAGGATTGCCTTAAGTGTCCGGGGTCAAGACACAGCACGGCCGAAGGTATAGAGGGAGAAAGGGAGAGGAGGTACCTGTGCACATTGGTCTTAAATATCTGCGGGTTGTAGTCTGTGGGAAATATAGGGCTGGGAAGAGCATTCCAAATTCGCGTAGTACGGCTGAAGAACGAGTCTATAAACTTAACTGGACGTCCGAAAGTAGGCTTAAGGGTAAACTGATGAGCATTCCTGGCGAGACGAGTATTGCGGGTGAATTCATGGAGAGGAGGAATGCAGTTGGCTAGCTCACTTGAGCATCGTTTGTTGAAATAGCGATAAAATACGGACAAAGAAGAAACGGTACGTCGATGTACGAGCGAGTCTTATGACTTTGCGACATTGTTGTCTCCTATAAGTTTTATCGCTCGCTTTTGGATTCTATCTAGTCGGTGCAGGGTGGTCTTTGGGGCACCAGACCAGATATGAGCGTTGTACTCAAGCTTGGGGCGGATATACGCCTTATAAATGAAAGCCAAATCAGAGGGGGGTGAAATATTTCTTGCATCGATTAAGGAAACCTAAACATTTCGCAGCATTTTTGGCGACCTCAAACATGCGATCGTTCCAACTAAGTGTTCTGTTGATACACATACCAAGGATGGAAAGCTTTCCGGTTTCATCGACACAAGCACCATTCGTGGATAATGGCTGATTAACAAGGGTTCGCTTGAGTGACAGCAGACAGCATTGAGTTTTAGAAGCATTGAATTCCACTCTGTTGTTGTTTCACCAGTTAATTATGCTGTCAAGATCGGAATTCAATGTGCTTAACATACGCTGCCGTTCCAATTCTACGGCCGAAGGGCAGGGTCGTGAGTCTCGGAACGAATATGAAAAGCTGAGAGTGCTGTCATCAGCCAAGGAATGGATTGGATTAGAAGTAGCAGACAAGAGATCATTAATAAAAATGAGAAAGAGTGTCGGAGACAGAACAGAGCCTTGGGGTACACCAGCATTTATTTGGTGGATATCAGACTTGAACCCATCCAAAACAACTTGAATTGAATTTCTAATCCATAGAAGAAGAGATTCATCGATACCATATGCACGCATTTTCGACAAAAGAGCTTGATGCCAAACTCTGTCAAATGCCTTCGAAATATCCAGCGCAACGATCCTTGCGATTTGTTCCACTTTTCGGTGAGATAAGCTATCAGATCACCAGTGGTCCTGTTGCTACGGAAACCGTACTGCCGGTCATTAAGAAGCTTCCGCGATTCAAGATATTTCATAAGCTGACGATTTATCAGCGTTTCCATGACCTTAGAAAGAAGGGACGTAAGTGCTATGGGTCGGTACGAGCTGGGTGACGAAGATTCGTCCTTTTTAGGGACGGGCTGGACAAGTGCTGTTTTCCATCTGCTCGGAAAGAGACCTAAAGAGTAGGATAGATGAAAAAGCTTACGCAATGGTTTTGCCAGCGCAGAAGAACACCTCTACAGAAGTATAGGGGGAATACCACGTCGAGATCTTTAAGTACTCTTGCAACTGTACGAGTGCGGCAGTGGATTTGTCCCATGGTGAAATCAACGCTCTCAAGTACAGGTGGAGACATATTGGAATCTTGCAATGTTGAGCTGGCTGCAAAATGCGCCGCAAGCAGATTGGCTTTGTCTAAAGAGCTGACAGCTGGAATGTCATTGTAAATGAGCGTGGGAATTGAAGACGAGGTGGAATTCTTTATGTTTTTTACAAATGACCAAAAGTTTTTGCTACCTTTGGGACATTGAAGCACTTTTTGCCTCAACTTTTGATCATAGGAGAATTTCACACGTCTGATAGTTGCATTGCAGTCATTTCTGGCCCGTTTAAACTTATTTCGGTTTTCCTCAGTAGGGTTGGCTTTGTATGCCCGGAAATTCAACTCTCTCAACCTGATAGCCTCTTTACAGCTCGAGTCATACCATGCATTTTCTTTGGGCTTGATACTTTTCACTCTATGCGGAATGAAGGATCTCATGCCCAGCAGAAGAATGTTTGTGATCATATCATGCCCGCGCCTGTACCTGTACTCATCTTCGATCCATCGGTGTAGACGTGGATGTTCGAATTATTGATGGGTTCATTTGTCTCCCACTGCCCCCTAGTCGGGAAATGACTCTGGGAGGGTATTTCGAAGTCGAGGTGAGGAGGATTGTAGTCACTTTCGGTTTTTCGTATACTTGCATATCCTGTCCGGTTCGGGAGCCAACATTTGAATTGATAGGCGCTCCTAATGGCGCTCTTTGCGGCTGCCAATTGTAGGAAGAGATCGAGCGGGAGAAGGTTCAGCCAGACCTCCAAGCCTGCAGCTGGAGTGGTTGAGATTGTGCTTCTGTGACACCTAGACATAGTCTTCAAAGAGGCCTTCCACCATGCTAAACGTAACCAATGCCATTTCGATCCTTCGTCTTCTGTCTAGCGTATGATCTTGTCATCGAATAGCAGTAGAAACCGGTTTTGCGTATCTTCAAGGAACCACTTCTCATCAATCACCGGAAAACAGAATCACCATTTTTACGACCTCTACAGAGATGTCGATCTCGTTGTCTCCCACGAAAGTGAGCACATAGCCAACGAAGCAACGAATTCCTCACCACCATTTCGGGCCACCAATCCGATCGTAAACTTGAAAGAGGTCTGCTTCAAAATGCCCATCTTGGGTAGATGATCTGCGGGGACTGAACCGCCTTATTGTGTCCCGCAACGACTTGGCTTCCAAGAACTACCGCCATTTCCTTAGACAACCAACTGGTTCTCCAGCTTTCAAGAAAAACCTCTCAAACTGACGAATACCTCGAATCAGACCGCAAGATTGACTGCACCTTCAGTCTGAAATTAAGGAAATCTCTCATCACAACTGCGTGTTCGATGGCAATTGTGTCTATTTTTAGCTTCGAATCGAATTTCAAGGTGAAGCGATCAAGCCATGATGTGCTAATGACTACAGTAAGTATGTGACGTTCAGCCGTAACCTTTTGATGGCTTTTACCGTTTCCACTGCCTGACACCTGTCATCGACAATCGTTTCAATGACAATCAGATTGAACATTCACTTCAATTCTTTTATGAATCTCATGTCATCACGTCGCCAAGATGCGCTTGAGATTTGCCAGTTTTCTGCTCGTTCGAATCTATTGCGACCGCAGACACAGCGAAACAGGCTTTTGGTGGCGCATGAGTCATTGAAATGCCAAATATGCGATGTTAAACGTCAATGCGTGTTATGCAAATACCACTTTTAATTATTTTCAGTGTTTTATTGCTGCGATTTGGCAGCGTCTCGCTTGACGTAGCCCGGCCCAAGACCGAACTAGTGGCCAGCAGAGTAGTCTTGTCGATGGGGCATTGTTTGTTGCTTGACATGGAATGGCAGAAGTGTGTTCTTTGTATTTTTTTTTTTTTTATAGCTTTAACCGGAAACGGGTTTTAATTATACACATCGATGGAGCAAATATTTTTAGATCAGCACAGGCAGCAAGTCATAAACACCGTGGCACAACGAACTGATAGATGCTTCGTGATGCTTCGTGAAACTGACAGTCGAGCTGGTTGATAGCGAAGTGGAACAGGTGGCTGATGTATTATGCTTGTGACGCACAACAGTCACCGAGTGGAAGGGGTGTGTTTTTTATTCTATTTGATCGAAGATCCCTAACCTAGACTATTCAGCGCATTGTTAGGGAAGTGGAGTGGAGTTGGGATTAGCAGAACAATTGTGTTGTGCGTATGAGTAGAGGAGGTGGTATGCCAACTCCGAAGTTTGAGGAGCTTTTCTTGGTAGCATCACTCTGTGCACTGTTGTGCTGTGACTTGAGGCTTTCTCTGTTCGAATGACAATCTGTAGGAATGGAGCCACTCATACTGACGGCCAAACTAAGAGACAGCATTAGAACTCAATTCACAATTGATTAAATTTGTTCAACTGCCTCAAGATCTAATCATCATCCAACGCGTCAACGCTCGCAAATGTGAGACGAGGCGAAGACACGTACAAATCATCCCAGATGCTGAAAGAATGCCCGAGTTAAAGAGGAAAGATGAGCCTTAGCTGCTCACAACCAAGAGTAGAATGGAACTGACAAGCGGGTGAATGCTCAATAACTTGGCTTTAGTCTTTTGTTTGCTAGGCGCATACTATCGAACGTTCTTCTGATGTACATGCCTTCAGAAATATACATATCTTATGCAATACACATTGCCCTACAACACACCCTGTGCTGAAAACATCAGCAAAAAACACTTGAGTCCACCTTACAAAACTAATAGAAGCATTACCTAATTGAATTTGTAAAACTGTCGTCAGGCAAATTAACATTATTGCAAAGAATAATAAAATAAAATTGAGTCATCCCCCCAGAGACCGATGTATTACCCTATTACGGAAATTATTCAACACCAACTGCGCAAATCGCCCTCTCCAACATCTTCCACACATCGTCAGTAAGAAACCCATCCGCTGAACCACATGCAACTTCGTTCGCAAACTCAGAAATGACAGCAGAATTCGTTCTCGCTCTCCCATAGCCCCAAGTTCCAATCAGACGAAGAAAAATAATATCCCCCAACACTGGTGTATTCCACTTATTCTATATCCCCACACATTGCCCCAACCAGTGGTGCGCAAGAGACAGCCCTACGCTCCCCCATCACTCGCGCTCATTCAAAGACATGACAAGAACAGACCGAGCAGTGGCCAGTGCAATAAGAAAATCCTCTCTCACATCACAGTGTAACGAAACGACAGAAAGAAAAAAAAAGAACGACACAAAAAAATAAGGAAAATAATAAAAAAAAAAAAAAAAATAAAAATAAAAAAAACGTCATATTTTTCTCTCTAACCAGAGAAAAACACGCAGAATTTTGTGTGTTGGCCTGGTATCGGCTGCGGGCAACCCCAGTCCAAGTGTGTGACATTAGTTTTGTGTGTCAAATTTAATGGGGCAGGCAGAGAGTGCTGCCCAAAAAGTGAAGTGAGAAAAAAGAAAAAAAGAAAAATACCCAGAAAAACGCCAAAGAACAGCCTCCAACGGATACGACGGACAGTGGAGTGAAGCAGGAAAAAGTCAAAAACAAAAATAGGCTAGAAAGGGGCGAAGAAACAGCAACGACGAATCGACGAATTGGAAGAAGGAGGCCAGAAGGCGAGGGTGAACCCAGCAGTGGAGCAGTATAGTACAAGCAGTAGCAGCAAGTAGAAGAAGAACAAGAATATAATAGAATAGAATAATAGGAAAAGAGAGGTAGCAAGGAGGCGACATTTTTTCGCTTTCATAGCGCTGCGCTGCGGCGGAAAGAAAGAGGAACACACACGAAACGACAACGACTACGACGACTACGACGACGACGACGACGGCGACGGTGGCGACGGCGACGGCGACGAAGGCGAACGCGAACGCGAACACCGAAGACGATCAAGAGCAAGAGCAAGAGGGAGGGAGAGGAGCTAGCTGAGCTTGCCATATATTTCTGTGTGTGAGGTGAGATTATTTTGACAGTATGGCGAATCCGCGCAAATTTAGTGAAAAAATCGCATTGCAAAAACAAAAACAAGCCGAAGGCACCGCAGAGTTCGAGAAAATCATGAAGGAGGTTTACGCAACACGGAGGGACGAGCCGCTGACCGCGAGTCAGCAGCGCATATCCGATTGTTGTCTAAGTCCAGAGCAAGGGGGCGGAATTCCGATTCCTGGCAGTGGTGGTGGTAATGGTGGCAATGGTGGTGTTCCAGGCGGTGGAGGTGGCAATTCGGGTGGTGGGGGTGGTGGTGGTAATGGCAATAATGGTGGTAGTGGTTCGCCGACTGCATACCGCGAGTCCAGAGGTCGCAGTGTTGGTGTTGGCCCAATGAGACGACCGTCAGACAGAAAGGTAGACCGTTCGCCCTACAGCAGCAACGTTGCATATTTGTCGCCGCCGATTGACTCCAATTGGCGACGTTCCAACTCGGACTCGGCCATTCATCAGAGTCTCAACATGCAGCCAGAGAATCCTCTATACGGTGGACAACAACAGCAACACTATATGCAGCAGCAACAACAGCAGCAGCAGCAGCATTCATATCATCCGCATCAGAGATCTCATTCCCCTGCCGCCTCAGTGGGGCTCAGTCCGACAGCACAAAGAAGAAAAGCACAGCACACAGTGACACAGTCGCACAGCAGCAGCAATCTGCAACAACTGCAACTGCAAGACCAACTTAACCACCACAAGCTGAATCACAATCATCATCTGCACATACATCCGCACCAGCTGGGCTCGATGACTAAGTCACAGTTCAATCAATGCGCACCGACCAATAATCTGTACAAGACACTGCAAGAGCAAGCCTTGGCCGTCGCAAATACGGGTTCGCTGCCCGACCTCACCTCCGTGCATTTCTCGAATGTGCCATCGCCTTCCTCAGTCTCTATTACGCACAATATTCGTAGCGATCGGGAGCAGTCGCAGAGTCCATTTAATGGTCAGTCGTACCAACAGCAACAACAACAGCAGCAGCAGCAGCAACAACAACAGCAGCAACAACAACAACAACTACAGCAACAGCAACAGCATACATCGGGCAGTGGACTGGGAAGCAACCAAACGCATTTGTCATTCACGAATCTTCCCGTTATGGTGAATCCATCGTCGAACAACATATCGACGAACTGTAACGCCTTGCACAGCTCATACGGACACCTGCCATCGATTGGCGGCATCTCAGTGAACGCAAGCAGCGCCAGCAACCTGACAGAGTATCGAAATCCGCAACATAATCCCCCATCGCCGGCAGGTTCGGCGAGTCCCGGACTGATGGTATCAACTTCTCCACACGGCCATTCGCACGATTTACACGCAAGTGCGCCCAACAGTCCCATTCGACATCACCAGCAACAGCATCAACAGCAGCAGCAGTATAGCGACAAAAACATTCAAACCTACGACAGATTCTCACCTAGCGGCGATTACAGTAACAGCAGTAACAACCTTAATCCCTCGTTCCACAATCACTTCGAGCAGTTCTCACTTGTGGACTCGTCGAGCGAGCCTCAATACATCCCGACCAGCTTGCAACAGGACCACTCACCACACAATAGCTACACGCAATTCGATGATGTCCTCTTCAGTCACCACCAGCAGTTCACCACGGAAAATGGCAATGGCGCGGGACGCCGCAACGACATGAGTGCGCTCACATCGAAGCTGACTGGCGTTAGTGGCAGTGTGACAGCAAGCAGCACCGGTGATCCCTACATGAGCATGAGTAATCGGAATACACTTAATAATTGTAACGCTAGTTTAGGTATAAGTGCCAACTCCAGCAGTAGTGGCGCCAACAACGGCGGCGGCGGTGGCAGCAACAATAACAATTCATCGTCGGGCACGACAACAGCTGCGGGGACAGTGAGCGCAAGTTGTTCGCCCCTGCACAGTCCGCACAGTCCGAATCCGCATAACTCCAGCAATAACAACTCGAACTTAGTCAATGATATCGCAGCAATATCACAGCATCAGCAGCAGCAGCAACAGCAGCAGCAGCAACAACAGAAGTCTCATCATACGAACGATGGCGGTGGCGGCAGTGGCTCAAACAACAGTTCGAACATGCACACGTCCGCGCCAACGACGCCAAACATCCCCTCAATTGTGTTATCCGACTTCTCATCGGTCAATTCAGACTTTTCCAAGGAAATCTTCGACACCCTCGACCTGGATCTCGGTCAAATCGATCCGGCCGGCCTTCAAATGTTATCCGATCCGAGCACAATAATGATCGAGGATCCCCGCATTGAAGATAGCTTTCGGAGAGATTTCGACTGATGAGGTGAGTCACATCCTCTCCACATCAACTCCCCCCAATACCCCCCGAACACACATAGTCAAAATAAGTCGCCGTCGAGCTGAAAGCTGGAGGACCGCTGAATCGGAAGCAATTATTAGTCTTTAAGAGGAACCCCACCCTCCCCCCCCCCGGATACCACTAACGGAGAGGTGCGCGATAGTCAAGTGAAGTCAACCGTCGGATAAAGTTTTAAACTTTTTTCTTAACTCTAAGAGATGAAAAAAAAACAACAACAGAAAACAACAACAATAATTTCTTTCTTCTACATATTATAACACATTATTTAGTTTTCGTTTTTTTTTTTTTGTTTTTCTTCTTTTTTTTTTTAAAACGCTAAGAACTACAACATCCGAGAGATGCAGATACAAGCAACACACACACACACACACAAGGTCAATCGACAAGCAACCAAAAAATGAAAAGAAATGCAAAGCAAACCATAAACTGAGTCAAAGCGGGAACGAGAGATTCAAATTCATACGACGACGATATGAAGAAGTTAAACTTTTTAAACAAACAAACAAACAAACAAACAAAAACAACAAAAAAACACTTAAAGTAAAGTAAAAGAAAAAATCTAAAGAAATCTAGTTTTTCTTTCTTTTTTTATTTTCGATGTACCTATATGTAAATGTAATGATTAAATCTATAATAACACAGTTATTTGTTTCAAATAAATAATTCCTAGCCAAAAACATTAAATAAAAATAATATATATGTACTATATACGGAGATGGTGTTTTAGTTCGAGATACCGGCTTCTCTCCTCTCTCTGTCACTCTCTCTCTCTCTCTCTCTGTGTGGCTTGCAGCGCGAATGTTTGTTTTTGGCTTTGAACAAATAAAAGCTGGTGATGCTGTCAAGTCGGTATTCGTAGCGCGTGTCGACGTGTAGTGCATGCAAATTGGATTTCAAATATTTTTTGATGACAAAGTCTAGGTGTAACTCTGGTTGTTTTTTTTTTTGTTCTCCTCTTCTTCTCCTCATGATGATTGAATCAGTAATTCACTTCATGAAACGATGAATGGGCTGAGATATGCACTATTAGGGAGATGTGCTAGCTGTGAGTACTTCCAGATTTGATCGGATCTGCGTGCGCGCGCGTTGTAAGACTAATCATACGGAAAAGGGCGATTGAGAAAACAAAGCAAAGAAAAAAGGTTTGAATGAAATGATTCGTCAGCACACACGAACGATGAAACTATTATGTTGGCATTTTTGGCGTATACTCAGTTCCAAGGTGCGGTTGGAATTTGAATAATCAATGCAATGTCGCCGAGATCATCTAGGTTAATGGCGGTTCGGCTTTCGGACACGAATCGATTTCCGAGATCAAGTTTTTTTCTCCTAGCCAATGAATTTTATTATAGGCGAGAGTTTTATGCTCTCGAGGTTTCGCTGCCAGACATTCACTATGGCTTTCCTGTTTCAAAAACAAGTCGAGAATTATTACCTACTGCTGTCTGTCGTCGGGTCGATCGTTGAGATGCAATCAATGTTTTGGGGGGAACCACTATGAGAGGCGTCTTGCTTGACTACCACGTCATTTTGAGTTTAGAGTGCTTATGGGGCAACTCCTTTGCAAGGCAGGTACTGGGAACCCTGTTTTGGCTTCACATTGCAAAAGCAGGCAGCACTCATTGCATCCGTAAACGTCATGCCAGCGATGCAATGAACACATTATGTAGTGGACATTTTGTAAAAGAAAAAATAAGAAATGTCGATGTCCATTGCCGTTTGATCCCCGCACGCACTGACCTGACTCCCCCCACACCACCATAACAGCTCACGAGGTCATTGATGGGTTGCTCGTAATTCCTTCGGGCTAAGTCCGACCGACTCATCATGACTTGACTGAAGAGTGCCTTGAATGCGATTCCACCTACTAGGCGACCACTTGGCAGACCCAGGACGAGGTGTTTGGACCAAGTCCAAAATCGTGCCTGGGCATAACTCCTGATGAATTAGAGTCGATGGCGGAGGATCGACTGGCCTGGAGATCTCTCGTGCGTGCATTACCCCCACGATCCCTGTAGTGATGAATGTTGATGATGAAAATAAGAAATTAGTTATTAATTTCGATTTGCTCGAAGAACGTTTGACTCCGAACCTGTGTGACATCCTGGCGCACACAAGGAGTGGAGATTCGCCCAACTCGAGGCAGATAGAGTTCGCGCTGATTGAAGAGGATTGTTCGATGAGGGCCAGGTTCACCTCGGACTGCAGCGCCATACAAGGTAGGTCGGTAGGTAGCGGCATTAATGCACTTATTCCGTGGACAACCAGCCAGTTTTCTCAACAAATTTGCTAGCACGTTGACCGATATTTTGCTGAGGTCTTTTAGACCGTTGAAAAATTAGCAGCCTGTAGTGGCTTTCCTGATTGAAGCAAGAGCCGCACAACTGCAGACGAGGTGTTGGGTGTTTTCTTCCTCTTCTTCGTCCAGGCAGCTTCTGCAGAAGCCGTTGGAGAATAGGTCTAGTCCATTTGCGCGAAGGCCTCGTGGGCAGTGTCCGGTAGTTATTCCAACTGCAGTGCTAATTTTGGATCTCTTCCGTGAGACAAGATCGCTTGATCTTTTACGATCGAGATTTGGCCAGATTTGTTTTCAGATTCTACAAGTGATGTCTGTCGAGCATCTGGCATTGATTTGCTTTTAGTAGAGATTATTGAGTTGTTACTTTAAGGTAGTTATAGGGGTACCTATGTTACAAGAGAAACCATCAACTGTGGCGCGTTTAGCGTTTAGCGAGTTCATCAGCTTTGCAGTATCCCGGGACGGCTCTGGCCTGGTAACCAGCACAGACGACTGTTGAACTGTTCGGATATCTCGTTAAAAGTGCATAGAGAACGATGCCAGGGATTTAATTTCTGCTTGGCTGTCGGTAAAAATGCAGATATCACGGGCGGATATCACGTTCCACCTTAGCCAGGACAGGGCTTCGCTAATCGCCATTACTTCCGCTTGGAAGACGCTGCAGCGATTGGGTAGACGAACGGATTTTTTTAAAATTTAGAACCTCCGAGAAAACGCCGCTTCTTGCTCCATCATCCGTCTTGGATCCACCTGTATAGAAGTGGCTAAAGGGAATGGTGCCGCCATACCACAGGTCTCTGTCCGGAATCAGGGTGTCGTGGTGAGCGCCACATAAAGAAGAAAAGGACCGATTTGGCTGCGTGCACATCTATGTTCGATTCACAAGGCAGAGCTTAAGTCTTGGGTCTTTCTAAAAGAATCCTCAAACTCGATGACGGTCTGCATGCGTTAGTCGGATTTGAATTAATGAAGTTATGTAACGCAGGTCCTTGTTCTTCTGTAACTCATAAGGACACACTCATGAAATGATAAAAAAAATGAGCCGATCTTTGAGAGCTAATTCTCGAATTATTATTTCTTTCTCGAACTGTGGGTCCAGTTCGGGGTGAAGCTGGGCATATTCACTTGTTGCGATCAATTTCTGTTCTTGCCCAGTTGGTTGAGATCACCCTTGGGTGCGTTGTAAACATGATTGTTTTTTGAGTCCGGACTCTAGCTGCCTGCACCCTCTGTATTGCTTAGTCACTTTAGGAACCGGATACGCATATTATTGGCATCCTTTAGGAGTACGATGCGCAGACATATGTCGCTAGCTTGTGCGGATGACATTGACGTGGTTGGACGAACATAGAGAGCCGTCAATGAGGCGTTTACTGGCATTGAAGCGGAAGCGGCTAAAATGGGTCTAGCGATAAACGAGGACAAAACAAAGTATTTGCTGTGATCATGGAAGGACGCACAACATCGACGTCTCAGACAGACTGTCATAATGGGCAGCAGAAAATTTGAGGTAGTCAAGGGCTTCTTCTACCTCGGCTCTGGAGTAAACAGGCAAACACACCAGTACCGAGATCAATCACAGAATTACGCGCAACACTCGCTGTTTCCTTGGGCTCAAGAGGCAATTGACTAACAGAGCCATCTCTCGAAAGACCAAGCTGACCATATACAATACTCTGCTCATCCCTGTCCTGCTCTATGGCGCAGAGACGTGGACACTATCGGATGAGGAAGCTCTCGATCGTTTTGAGAGAAAAGTTATGCGTTTCTAATCTTTGGGCCTGTTTGCGTTGATGGCGTCTGGAGGAGAAGATTCAACCATGAACTGTAAGGCGGCATGCACCTAGTTAAGCGTCTTCGGATACAACGCTTAAGATGGCTAGGTCATGACACCGATCCGAAGAGCCTTCGAATCCGAGCCATTTGGGACAAAGCAACAGAGAAGGCCCTCGATCGAGATGGCGAAGACAAGCGGAGAAGGAACTCAACGACTGGCGAAATATTGTGCTGCCTGGAGAGGCTTGTTGGCTGAGGCCCAGGTCCACCACGGACTGTAGCGCCAAAGAAAAAAGAAGACAACTGTGCGTGTGGCCTTCTTGAAGAGGATCGTTGCCCTGAGCATCAAGTCAGGTTAACGGGAGCGTGAATGGTGGGACTCGTTAGACAGAGCATAACGTCGTGCTGTAATGAGACTGCTCGTTGCCTTGGGCATCGTGACAGGTTGATGCGGCGGTGCAATGGGGAGCGTTATCCTAAGCACGTGGGGTTCATCAATTTTGTGGTCTTCGTAGGTGTTGATATGGTATGGTTAACGTTCTAAATAAAAGTGCCACGAACAGTATGACCGCATAAATAAAGCGTATAATTACTTCTGTGGCTGCCGTGGCGTTATGGACCTGTGCGTCGACTCCTCTGCGTCTAGGTTTGAATCCCAGTGCGACAAAAATAATGTTCACGGCCCCACCTCTTTCGAGTCACTGACAATATTCAAAAGAGTATAAACTTGGCCGTTCGGTAAACGGCACAAAACTTTAGGCCCCTGCCACTCGTGAGAGAACAATAAATAGCACGCACAGCACGAGTGGCTGCTGAGAAGCTAGGCCCTAGCCCACTACGGCCTGTAGCGCATTTATTTTTATTATTATAATTACTTCTTCCAGTTTGTAGGCGGCTTTTGGCTCCAGTGTGAATAAGACACACAGCCGATTTTATTAAAAACTATAAACTGTTCCAATGCAAGTCCCACTTCAGTGAGCACAGTACGGTCACTAATTCTGACATCTGTCTCGCTGCATTGGAGAGCATTGGTGTATGTTGAAGACAGGCACGAGCTGAGTCATAAGATGTCCCAAGACAGAAAAATGCTATTGAACCTAGGCGACGTAGAGATCAGTAGACAACTGACCACAAATCAAGTGGTTTCTACACCTAGGCTCACGACGTTCCTCTTGTCATCTCTCATCCGCCACAAACACCAATCTCATAGACTGACAATCCGATTTCATCGCTCCGCAAACAGGTTAAAACCAAAAAAAAAATCACACCAAGATCGTCAAAAAAAAAAAAACACTCAATTAAGTGACATTGATTCGCCCTTATCCGGCGATCATTCAGCGGCAAGTTCTGCCTATGATATGTAATTGGGGCTATCTACACAAGTGTTCAAGCACAATTTGTGATTCCAAACAGAACACTCTTTCCTTGGCACCCGGTTTTAGGCGAACCGTAAGAGCAGAACATTTGCCGCTTATCGACTGACAAGATTTATTCCGATATCTGTCGCAATCAGCGACATTTGCTGCGCTATCATTTTTAATTATCGCCTTTCCCATGGAATCCCAGGGAATTATTGTCATATTTCAGGGGGGTGACATTATTTAAATTCGACCGACTGTAAAGATACGATAAAATCGATGAATCGATAGATCTATGCTGGCCGAAGGGCCAAGTAGTGCGAGCAAGTCCTGAGAGAACATTTGAGAAGTGGCAGCAGAGTGAAACCCGTGCCAGCGATTTGGGAACCTTCAAGTTTTGTCCACAATCTTTTTTGGCAATAACCAGTCACAGATAAGGTGTATCTAATTGCTTTTGCCCTCTTTTATTTATCGTTAAGTGACTTGAACTTCTTGAGATAGAGAGAGACCGCAGAAGAGCGCTCGTTACAGGGAAGATAGGCCAAACGAAGGCCGTCCTCAAGCACAGTAGACATGTGACCAACTAGACACGTCATGTGGCTGATAACCACTATCAGTGACGAAAAGTACACTGGAATGGCGTCACTGTGGCCTGTTTTGGCAGATGAATTCGATTATGAAACAGCAGAATGGATACATATTTTTGGTGAGTTCCTTCGCAGAAGACCGGGCAAATCTGTCAAGTCTGCTATTTTCCCACAGTCCGCCGACGTTGCCGAAGGGCGACTTGTGGAGATTTAATTGAACCGTGTTGCAAAATGGGAGAAAGCTGACGAAGTGAGGAACCAGGGATGATATTCAAGAAGTGTTCGTACCATGGTCTTCAATCATGGTACCAGCTTCAACTACAGCTTCTGCTTTTGCTTCTGTTTCAGCTTCAGCCTCAGTTTCAGCCTTAGCCTCAGCCTCAGCTTCAGCATCAGCTCCAGCTCCAGCCCTGTGAAGTATCCACAAACGTCAGTCCAACGAGAGGTAGTTAGGCAGTGCGAGGTACATAGGCGCGTAATGTCAGATTATCCTTCCAGCACCCGGTGAGGGACTGTGCTGCGGTTGCATTCCTCCAAGACAGCATCGTACACACAGTTTCGAGATGCCGAGACCAGGCTATCTTATATCCGCGATCTTTTCATACATTTCTAACACGAAAACTCAAATTCAAGGAATCTCTATTATCGGGATCATTGATCTGGATTAATTGACTTTGCGCCCGGTGGTGCCGAACCAGTGTACTTGACAGAACTTTGTTGTCTTTATTTGGATCCCGAGTCACTGATCCTTTAAGAGAAACAAAATAGCGGAAGGCAGGAGTGGCGTGGTGAGTATGTCTGGATTCCATTCCGAACACGAACATACTTACTTTCTTATTGACTTTTCAGGCCTGCGGCCTTCCATTGTTGACGGTCCTTTGCCGGCTACTTCCAGTCATTCAGACCAGGAGGTCTTGCATTCACAATCGCTAGGTTTTTATACCGCAGATGGTCTACCTGTCCTTCTCGAAACCGGAGGACTCGGATTCAAAAACTCTCTTAGCTGGACTATTGCACTCAATGTGCTCAATGTGCTCGATGTGATCGAGTGAGTGTAGTGGCTTCCAGACAAGATTTCATCATTTCAAAGAGCTCCCCGTTATGTCGTCTACACCGTTCATCCTCTTCACAGACGGGACCATATATCCAACGCGGCATTTTTCTTTCGAAGCCGTCAAGAATCAGCTTATCGTCCAGCTTTCGCCTTCATACAGCAGGACTGACAAAATAAGAGTTCTGGACAGCATGCCTTTGGTCCCGAGTTGTTTCAACAAACGGAAGATGAAATGGGTGTCAAGTGCCGCCTGTACGTCGGCTCTCCACTAAGATGTCATTTGCGAAGTTTACGTTTGCCACAAGGAAGACTTCTACTTTCTACTTCCTCAAAAGTACATCTGGCGATCGTTTTGTCCCGGGTTTGATTGTGACGGAACGATCCTTGTTCATGGACTTTAGGACCAACTTGATTCGCCTGCTTTCCAATCGCCGCGAAAGCTTACACCACTGCAGGTAGAAAACGCAAAACGATGTCAGTGTCACCTGCGTAACCCAACAGTTGGACTGATCTTTAGTAAATGGTGTATCCAGTACAAGATTGAAGAAATTACACGAAATTGCATCTCGTTGCCGAATCCGGTGCAGGATTAGGAAATTCTTGGCAAACAATCATCATCAGTTTCTGACCCGCATGATCCACTAAAAGGGTCGCGAGGGTAAGGCACGCACTAGAGATCTCCAGGCAACTCGATCCTCCGCCATCCACTCTAATTCATCAGAAGTTGAACCCAGGAGCAACCTGGCGAGTTTTTGGACTTGGTCAAACCACCTCGTCCTGGATCTGCCAAGCAGTCGCCTACCCGATGGAATCACATTTAAGGCACGCCTCGGTAGTAGTGATGATGGAGACATTCATGGCACGTGACCAAACCATCGAAGCATAGCCCTTTCCGTTCGAAGAAGCAGCTACTCAGCATTGAGTTTCTGCCCTTTTCCTCACTTCCTCAGGCACTAGGCCTTTCTCCAGGTAGCCTGACTCCAGCACCACTGAAAACTCTCTATCATTCAATCCCCGGGTTATCCCCGAGTGGTCGTCGTTAGTCAGTTGCGCATTATTATCTCCACCTCGGCTTTAGATGATTGAGAGGTCGCAGAGTTATTTACCTCCGCTTCCCTTTTTTCCTTTCCTTCTTCGGCTAGAGGTAGGGAAGCTAGAGCTTTGCTGCCGCTTGCCCCATCGGTAGTTTGCGTGTCCTTCGCTATCGGTTGATCCAGAGGCTTCGCAGCTTTGCTGCTAGTGCCATCCTTCAGGCACCCCTTCTGGCCACTTCAGGCTTAGCACCCCCTTTTCACGCCTTTAATTTTTTTATTTTTATTTTTGGGTTTGGTTTTGATTCCCACTAGTAGGTAAGGACATTATAGTCCGTCACGCCAGAGCATCGCATTACTTATTGTTAGAACACAGCTCTGTATTGCTGCGACCTTTATCCAGTAGGCACCGTTCACATAACACCCTGGATTAGGGAGTGATACACTTAGTTCGTCGACTTCTCTGTCCTTCGGGTTCAGAGTCACCTCTTCAGTAGGCCGACTTAAGACTCCACCCCACGTCAAGGTGTCCATCCCGCGTGTTGGAATAAATACTGAGTTGAAAACCGCTAACTTAGGGTCGACATCAAGCTGGCTCCTCTCTTGAGTCACAAACTTCGCCATTGAAAACCGACATAAAGGCGCAATCCTAATGGCCGTAAGAGGACTTAAGACACAGACATGATACATTGTGTTCTGTAACCAATACGTTAAGTTTCGTTAAATTTAAATCGAAATAAATCGCTTTCTTCGTAGCAAAAAAATATCAGTTGGTCATGGAATTGTGCGTAAGTTTTCAGACAATTATGGGCACTTGAAATTTAACGCTTGCACGCACAACACGAGAAGTTACTGCAGAAGCTACGCCCAGGTTCCCCCCGGCTCTGGCGAAAACCATACAAAAAATGCTGATGAACCAAGGATTACGCTTCATCAATTTTCTGCCAGAACCAGACGAGATCTCGCCAAGAGCGTATAATGAGAATATTCAACATTGTTACAAGTGTCCAAAAGTGTGTGACAAAGACTAATAAACTGAGCCATTTTAGGAATGATTTGACAAACCGAAAATGCAAATCTGTCGGAAGGCTTTTGTTAGTCGCGTTTCTTGTAACACGACTGTCTTACTTAATTTCTAGGTTCATACCTGGCTCTGATAAAAGCCGATAGAATCCGACTAAGGTGGCGCACATAAATGAAGAATGACTCCAACGTACAGTGGACTGTCCCTAAATCGAACTGTGTCTAAGTCGAACTGTCCTTAAGTCGAATTTCTCTCTAACTCTTGTTCGCCATATTTTGTCATTCCCCTCAATTTTTCACACAAAAAAGCCATCCTCTAAGTCGAACTCCCTTCAACTCGAACTAACTTTGAAATCCCGCGAAAATTCGACTTAAAGGAAGGCGACGGAACTAGAATTTTAGTACTGGAAATAACTCGCAAAATGTTGTACTTGTTGGTCAATGCCTATATCAACCCTGGCTTGTAGAGAAAGTCATACATTTCCGACATGGTTTCCGCTTAAAGAGGCAACCATAATGAACGTAAATAGACGTAAATGGAACGCAATAGAGTGTATTCGCTTGATTGCATGACTGGGCCTAAGTCTACGTTAATTCTAGTCGGGCACAGAAGCTTAAACAAAGCCTTAGTCAGCGGACTAATTCGAATGAAGTATGAATCTTACATCATTTCCAACTTCGCACCCGCGTCGAGACTGAGACATTCAAACGGTTTTTTAACTAAAATATGCGACGACGATGAAAAAACCAGACTTCGTGACGTGAACGAATTTTGCGCAGGTGTCTGAAACTGGCTTGCTATTCATAAAGCATAAATCTTGATCTACGTCATTATGAGGATGTTTGGTAAATTGACAAGAGATGTGACGTCTAGTCTAAAATGGTCGCCATCTCTCTTCCAAGCTTGAACGCACGCAAATCATAGAAAACTTGCGATCGAAGAGAATTCCGAAAAATATGACTGAAGTTTCTCGAATAAATTGATGAAGCTGTTTCTCGTTTTAGCAGCATACCAACTCAGGGTTTTTTCCCGCTAAAACCATCGCACACACTCAACGGCTTTAATCGTAAGTGTAATCAAAACCATATCAATTAGATGTCAGAACGTAAGCGGAAATTTCTGACACACAGAGCCCGACTTCAGATGAATCATTTCTCCGAAGTGTGGATCTAAGTTGAAGACCGCAGCGTCGCAGTCGAGAATCTTCTGGAAGTCCGTGTGCGAGGTGAAAGTTAATGTATTCGCATAATAAATCTGTTTACGATCCTTCCATCAATCAGCGGCGACTGCAATTAAGTCGATCATCAAGAAGATCACATATGTATGTGCCAGCCAAACAATGACAGCCCCCATAGGAGATGGGAAACCAGTTGGAACTTGGAATGTCTCATAATTCTGATAGGCATCAGCTTGTTTATCCCTTTGGAAGCAAACAACACGAGCGAGCGAAAGACAACAACGACCGCGACGCGAACTTTCGAAATAATGTACGAGTACCTAACTAATCAACTAACACATTCATTGCAATGCGCATTGATTCATTGGCTAATCATTCGTTGAACTTGTAGTTGACAGCCTTCCTGCTGCCATAAATAAATAAAACAAGAAGCATAAAACAACAAACAACAACTTAAGTCGCAGTTTTGATAATTTCCTCCTCTCACTCTCGCCTCCGGGCACTCTCTCAGTCTCTCGTTCGCAGTCGCGTTCGCGTTCGCGTTCTCGCGTAAACATTTTCCCGCGCAATTGTCTTACCCCTTTCGCAATCGTAAGAGCTGCCTTTGACACCCTCGACGCCCGCCCGCCGACAACGGCCGCTAGCGCTCAGCGGTCTCTAATCGATCCAAAGAAAAAAATGAAACAAAACAAAAACAAAAACAGAAAAACAGTCGTCCACTCCAGCAAAGAGAGTGGTCAAGCTTCCTCATTGGACTCGAGCTTCGCAGAGCGCAGCAGCATCGGATCGGCGCTGCGAGGGAGGCTAGTAAGACTCTTGTTTTTCTCTGTTTCTTTGTGAAACTCCAAAAGTCAAAACATGGCTCTCGAGTCCGAGTCTAAATATGCCAAAAATTCAAACACCGAGCGAGGGAGCACAACGCAGCAGCGCAAGAGTCGACCCCTTCTCTAGAATGGACACGTTGTGTGGCCGGTGGCGTGCCAGTGGCAACAGCGCTAGCGCTAGAGCAGCCCCGCAGAGCTGCTTCACGGCCCGCCCAAGGTCTGATTAATCTGGTTTTGAGAAGAGTGATTTAAATAAATACACGTCTGCTAAAAATAATTCCCGTTCGCTTGATATCTAATGGGCAACAACAACGAGCGCACACAAGCAGCACGCTTAACCCTCGCACCTTGGAATCAAGTCTTTTTCGGATTTTGTAATTTGTATTCTTTGTTGTTGCTGCTGCTGCTTCTGTTTCTGCGAGTGGCGAGCGTGAAATGAAGACTGTGCGACACAAAGGCCTCGTCTTAGATCGGACACACACACACACACTGGCAGACACGCGTACACCATAACGGTCGGGGGCTTGATGGGTTCAAGATTCCAACCGCGACAGTCCACAGCACATCTGTGACGTCAATGGGGTTTTGCGATTAGGTTTCGTCATAGTTCTAGATTCTCTCAAACTGCGACAGCACTGACCAGTCGGCGAACGTGCCACGGAAGACATGTGTCTGCATCTCTGTGTGGCTGCTGAAAGTGAAAGCTGTCATCGGCCTGCCGGCAGATAGGAGGGGTGCGCGCGTTCTCCCAAGCCGAGCCGCTTTGGTTTCACAGAGTTACTGGGGGGAAAAACGCTCCACCAGTGACCAGGGCGTGTCCGCATAATCGGCGATATGCAATACGTGCTGGAATTTTAAATTCGCCCGTTTAATCGAACGGCCGCTGCCGGCGCAGCGAACGGGGAAGAGCGACAACAGCGGCGCGCGGGTAAGACAAAACGATCGGTTTTCCAATGCAAATGCATTCGGACGCGTTAATTGCGATTCGAATTGAAATTTAGCGCTGATAAGGCCTGTGTGCCTGATGCGCGCTATTTGTTGGCACAATTAACTCTTCTGTTGTGCGGCCGGTGAGCCAGGGGCTGCAGCTGCTCGAGGGCGGCTGTGTGTGTGTGTGTGTGTGTGTGTGGGCTGGCACACGAGCGTTGACATGTAGGGTGAAGGCAAGGAGGAGGAGAGGGCAGTGGTCGTGGTCGTGGTCGTGGTGGCGGTCGCGCTACAAGCATGCGGTTGATAACAAAATAAACATTTCATGGACGGAAGTGACGGTGGGGCAATGGGGTGCTTGGTGCACTGTGTGAGAGCGCCTGCGAGGCGCGGTGGAACCTTACTGCGGTGAAGCGCGCGACTGAAGGAGGGTCAGTAACTGTGATTCATGTGTGCGAGAGAAAGATTTACGATCCCGATAAGGAGGCGCTCGCGTTTGTAGTCTCTCTAGTTGGTAACTGCTGATTGATTGGTGCTGCTTGTGCGTGCTCGCGGCGAGTAAGTACATCCTGGGCTTTAACTTTCGCTGCGAATGGAAAACCATGAATGTGCCGACGAAATCGATTTGTTTACCTTTTTTTTTTTTCTTTCGAACCATGAGTTGTGTGTCTGAGGGGTCTGCTTTTTTTTGTTGTTTTGTTTTGTGGTGCTGTTCATGTGCAAATTTGGGTGGCATTCAAATTGGGGTGTGGGCTTGGGAGCGCGTGGTTTGGTGTTTCCGGAAATTCCTTCGTAAGCATATGGCAATTTCAAGGTCTCCGGTGTAGAAAAAGGGGCGTGTTCTTTCCCTTCGTGTGTCTTTCGTTTCACCGAGTGGGACTGTGCTTGAAGGGGAAGGGATCTTCGTGGGTTTTGTCGGTTACGGCCAGTTTAGGCAGATAACGTTGAGGGGAGAGATAGTGCACTAATTAGAATAGTAGGGGCAATTAGGTGAAATGCACTTCGGAAGAAAAACAGGGTATCACGGCGACAAGTGACAAGAATGATAGTAATAAGTAAATAGAGGACGTGAGAAGACTTTCGTGTTAATGTTCTTCTTCTTGTGTGGCGCTTCTTGATGGAATGAATGTTGCTCATTTGCCACCTGCTTTCTTACCGGCCACTGCAGCCTGAATTTTGCCCTGAACAAGTTAAAAGACAAGGTCTGTCGGCACATTTTATGCGAATGTCCGGCACTAATCTGGTTAAGGAAGCGTATCTTCCAGAGGGAGATACTCACTTCAGTGGTCTTAAAAACGTCCACTACAAAAGACTTACTACCTTTCATGAGGGAAGTAGTACGTCTTCTGAGATAACTCCAACCCTCCGATCTATCCTGGTCGCGGTGTTGTTGCATTCATTGCAGGGGTTGTACAAGAAGAAACAAAATCGTTGGTCATAGGAGAATATTCAACTATGTACTGTGCAGCGTCATGGGTGTAAACAGGCGGCTCCAGCCTCAAAGGGTCTTCGATTCCGAGACTGTGGGACAATTCAACAGAGGACGTCCGTGGAAAAGGACACGAACAACTTGAAGTGCGGAATTAGAAGTAGATAAGCAGAGATCCCGCCGAACAGTGGTCGATTTAGGGTCATTAGCTGGACTTAAATCGGATTTAACTTTTCTTTTGTTTTGCTCGTGGAAATATGTTTTCAAATCAATTTAAAATCATTTTCATAACTCCAGGGGGTGGTAGCTTGTGATGTCGGGCTGGTAGATGTCTCACATCGCTTATTTTTGGATCTGAAGATGTCCACATGTTGTGAATCACATCAGTATTTGTTGCAATTCGGGACATCCGTCTTGAAAATCTGCTTCGTAATCCTTTCGACGAGCTTCTAAGACATCTTCCGAAAGCTGTCCGATGGGGATTGGAAAACTTTCAATGACGTCAGCACCGTGCAACAGAATTTTGTGGACACTTACTGGCATTCTGTACCAATTATATTTGGAAACAAATAATTTGGCCGTGTCCAAACAATAAGTTTGGAATTTCATGGTATCGATTTTCAAACATAATGTTAATGTCCTCAACACAATTGAAAACCATTCTACCAGTCTTGTGTCCAAGCCTACTATTTCAGCGGTTTTTGCTGGATCCTTAAAAATTGTTCGGGCCGTTTTGCCGTCATTCATATTTCGTCCACCTTGTTTTGGAAAATCTACTAAGATTCCCAATTTAGATCTAAGTTCATTTTGGAAAATCTCTTTTCTCTCCAGTTCCTCTAGCCTGCCAGCTTTAATTTTCAATTTTGTAAGATATATGTAGCAGTGCTTCCATAAATCTTATAAGAGCATGCAGAGTTTTTCGTTTTTTGACTCTGCTTCCGCACTCCTGGAATTCTTTTTCAGGTCTTCCTTGTCTATAAGTTGTTGGCATATGCACTTAAGGCAATGGAATTTGGAATTCTTCGCGAAGCCACTACTCTTCAGCTTTGAAAAATCGTTCTAGTGATATTTTCTTCCCTTTGTACATTTTGTAAAGGCGTGATACAAACATTTTGCTATACTCGAAGCATTTTTTATGATCAGAACCGATATTAAATCTTTCGACATCACGTACTGTAAATCAGCAGTTGCACAAACCGTTACTGATGCCTTGAAAAGATTTTCACTCGGAATAAATGAAAAAAAATGTAGCTACGATGTACTAAATCGACCACTGTGCGCCGGCTGGAAAGTCTTGTTGGTTGGGACCCATGTCCAACCTGGACTATGGCGCCACGCGAGTGAAAACAAATCTTATTTCCTGGATGCGAGTCACGATTCTGTGCCCCACCAATGAAAAGATCTGTTTCATGGAATTTCACACAACCTCAGATGCAAATACATCTTTTAAATTTGTTTTGTCGGTAATGCCAGCGTGTCCAATTGAGCACGCAGTACCTGACGTCACCTGGCACATACCCAGGTGAGTTAAATGAAAAGTCGTAAAAGTCAAAAGTTGTTCAAAATTGTCTCCACTACAACATATGTATATTTTTGTCCCCAAACAAGCATTAAATGGTTGCATTTTGTTCTAAATACAATTCACTGTCATTTACGTAGCAAATATATTAGCCCATCAGACCTGAATTGAACCCATTTCGATCATAAACGTTTCCCAACAGCAAACTGCTGTGTAGATCATCGTTACATAACAATCGGCATTCGAATTTTTCTCCAAAGTACTGCGATGCATGAGCAACGACTATTGGCGGCAGGTTTTTTAGAAAAATTTACGAGATTATAACACAGCGCGATTGCGCATACAATGTAGACCTTAAACAGGTTTGAACAAACAACTCATTATCGTCATCAACCACTTTATGAATGCGATAAATCATTAAATGCTTGAAACCCCAAGTGAAACCGTTAAAAACGTCGTCTCACAATCAATACAATACAACCCACACTCATTCGGTTCTTAAACAAATTGATGCCCAGTCGATTTACATATTCTTCTTCATCGATGGCAGCTAATGATCAGGCCGAGGATTTTCGTGGGTCTCAGGTCTGAATTTGTTTCTATTCCAAGTGTGGACTCGTAGTGTGTACTGTGGGAGGTGCCATCCTGAATGAGCTTCCATTCGACATTTTTGTCAATGTAGCTAAGCACTTGGATGTCCGCAACATTTAAGTGTTCTGGCTTCTGTTCGGTTAGGTTAGGTTGGAGTGGCTGACTGCCAAAGTAGGTCCACGCAGATTAACTCCTCTTAACATCGGAACCAGTTGGTGCTTGTAGTGAAGCGATTTAGCGGTCCTATGCTGACGCTATTTAGCTAATTGAGATTATTGAAATAATAGGCCCTAAGTGTAGGCAGTGATCTGGGGTTTCTACCTCCTCTTCCACCATCCATGCGGCTTCTGCAAAAGCCATTATATGGCACACCCATCCTCCGGGCATGAATGCCAATAGCGTAGTGTCCGGTCCGGTTATGACTCCTATGAGAGTCCTTAATGAGGGTCTGCTGAGCCTAAGCGGACTGAGTGACCGATTTAGGTTAAGTGGCCATGTTTTTTGGTAAAATTTCTTTTGTTTTAAGGAAGGTAGCCATTTGTTATTAGTGCATTAAATCGTGTATATCTACAGGAGATGTGGTGGCCCGTGGCGTTGTGTGTATGTGCGTCGACTCCTACTCACTTGGACCTACTTGTCTAGGTTCCATTCCTGGTACGACAAGAAATACTTTTCACGGCCCCACCTCTTTCGAGTCACTGACAATGCTCAAAGAGTATAACTGTCTAGAAAAATCTTGGCCTTTCCGAGTCGACATAAAACTGTAAGTCCCTTTCACTCGTGATGGAACAATAGCACGCACAACACGAGTTGTTGCTGAGAAGCTATGCCCTGGCCCTCTACGAGCTGTAGTGCCACCCATATTCTTATATTATATTATCTACAGGAGATGGTAGGCTGTAGCCATCAGTCATGAAAGGTGATACCCCTGCTATTGATAAGGAGGAGGCTGTACCACACCTGGCGAGTTTATCGACTTTGCAGTTGCGTAAGTTAACACGCCCCAAAAGTTGCAAAGTGTGTGAACAGCCAGACGCTAGCTCAGCGTTTTAAGCCGAGCATGCCAGACGCAGCGAAAGAATCCGACACCACCGTGGGAGCGTCGCCGACCATCCACCGTGGGACCGAATAACATCAAGGCCATCGTTCAACGACATCGAACGATTAGAATAAGTAGAGAAAGTTTAGTTTTTCGTTGACTTCGGGCTGAGTAACGTCAGCAATTTAATTTTAATAAATAAAATCCCTCATAGAGGGAAACGAAAAAGAAATCGTGTTTAATTTGTATGTTAAAATGCTCAGCCATCTCATTAAGAGACAGCCTGCAATTAAGGGAGGTTTGAACATGACATTGTCCAGGGATTTGATTGCCTATTTGATCCCATTTAGATATCACGTTGTTTTTGAGCCATGAAAACGCCTCTTTAATCCCAATGGTCTCTGCCTGAAAGACGCTACAGTGCTCAGGGAGCTTCAAAAAGGTCTTCGGAATAGACACATGCACCCACCACTTCGTCGGTCTTCGATCCGTCTGTGAAGATACGCATGTGGTCATCTAGCGTCCGATCTGGAAGGAATGCTGGTGGAAAACTCTTTCGAAGACAGGATAGTAAGCTATCGGTGAGGGGGAGGAAGTTGAATTCGGTAAGAATGGTAGAAGTTGGAGGAGAATACTTAGTGCGTCTGACGGAGAACTACTCAGAGCTCCACTGATGCACATTCAGGCCAGTCAATAGCAGTTTAATAGCCTGGTTTAGTGCTGTCCATCAAATTGAGACCTCATACAAAAGTGTCGGTCTGACAATCGAGATGAAAATCCTGTGAGCGATGCGGTTGTAGTCCCCATTTGCATCTAATGGCTTTTTTTGCAGCTAAAATGGGCAGAGGAGGCCTATCCAGGATGTTGAGTTTTTTTTCCTATTGAATTTCCTATTGCATCTATAACTCAAGCACCGCAAGTAAAATGAATAAAAATCGTATCTTGCTGCAAAAACCAGTCGATTTCTTGTCATATTTTCCACCCTTCGTTGCCATTTGGAAATGAGATTTGCGTGGCGCCACAGTCCAGAATGGACATGGGTTCCAACAAGCCGTTCCAGCCGGCGCGATCTCTGCTTATCTACTTCTAATTCCGCACTCCAAGTTGTCCGTGTCCTTTTCCACGGACGTCCTCTGTTGCATTGTTCCACAGTCTCGGAATCGAAGACCCTTTGAACAGCAGACAAATTGTCTAGTGGCGCTTGAGCCGCCTGTTTAGGCTCATGACGCTGAACAGTTCATAGTTGAATACTATCGCATGACCAACGATTTTTTTCCTCTTGTACAACCCCTACCGTGAAGGCAACGACACCGTGACCAGGATAGATCTATTTCAACTGAGGATTGGAGTTATCTCAGAAGACGTACTACTTCCCTCATGAAAGGTAGTAAGTCTTTTGTAGTGTACCTTTTTAAGACCACTAAAGTGAGTATCTCCCTTTGGAAGATACGTTTCCTTAACCAAATTAGTGCCGCACATTCGCACAAAATGTGCTCAGAAGTTTCACCCTCTTCGAGGTATAGCCGACAGACCTTGTCTTGACACATGTTTAACTTGTTAAGGGGATAATTCAGGCGGCAGTGGCCGGTGAGAAAGCCTGTTAGCAATCTTATGTTTTCTTTGTTAAGATGAAGTATTTCCTCTCATGAATAAGGCGTGATTAATAGTTTGGATTGCCCTGTGTCCTCTGGTCTAGGCGAAGTTTGTTTTCTCCATTCGTTAATCAGAGTTGTGGCTGCTGTCCAATTGACATTACAGAACGGTTCGGGACCGATGAACGCAGCCCTCGCGAGCTCATCTGCGGATTCATTGTGTATAAGCCATGGACCCAGCCAATCTTCACTTTATTGTGCCTGGCAAGGGATTCTAGAGCGTCATAGCAACATTTGACTGTTTTGGAGTCGACTAGATTAGACGAGAGTGCATTTAGTGCTGCTTGACTGTCTGAAAATATCAGAATATTAGCGTCCTTGATGCCTTCGTGGATGTTTTGTCTAGCGCAGATCTCGATGGCTTCGATTTCAGCTTGGAGCAATGTAGGATTCGACCCCATTGGTATGGAAATGCTTGTGTTGGGTCCAAAGACTCCTGCCACCACTCCAGATTATAACTTTGATCCGTCTGTGTACCACGCCATGATGCCGGGTTTGCGACTAGTTGTGCTCGTAATTTTCTTGGTGCTACTGCCACTAGCACCATCAGGCGCATTGCCGGTGGGGGCAGAAGCTGATGGGTTAATGGCAGGAGTTGGTGGATTAGCCGTATTCACTTTTTTGGTAACGACGATCAGTTTGACTTGACCGAAGCGATAGCACACCTTGTTGTGCAAGTTGGTAAGTACCTTCATGGAGGCGTCAACCAGGGCGAGCACAAGGTGGAGGAGTGCTACTTCGTTTGCCCTCTGTATGACTCTCCATAAGGTTACCTTCAGTCGTTCGTTTTGTGCTTCAATTGAAGCCAACATTTTGGAGTTTAGGCGTTCAAGGCCCTGTGGAAAGAACCCTCGGACAATGTGGGATTTCGGGAAGGAGCCTTCTTTCACTAGTGTCCCGTTCAGTCCACTCTTTACTTTGATTGCATCAGAGTTACCAAAGATAAAACACCAGAACCTTGTTGAGGGCTGTTCAATCTCTCAAAATACTCAACCAACAGACGTGATGATGTCATGAATTTTTGAAAAGTGGCGAAACAATGGGTAAAACGCTTCAACTTACACCAACGTCCACAAGAAAACTTAATTCACTTCCATTCACCGCTAATCAACTCGCACACGACTTACATGTTCAAGCGAAGTTAACTTTCAAATGAGAAAAGAAAAACATTTACAAGAAAAGCAACACGATTACGGAACTCTGAATAAATACATACTCTAATTTACTTCAGATTACCGAGTTACATTCAAGGGAAGTGTAATAATGAACTTAAAGCGAGGAGTTTCCAGCCTCACGCGATAAAACTTTTCTTTTTACTTTGTTTTCTATTAAACGAACAAAAAAACAACAATCTGTAGATTAAGTCAACGCGGGAGAATGAATGAAGCGAACATGAACTGGAACCTGCTGCACGGATTATGCCCATTTATCGGTTAAATTTCAACAGAGTAATGATTCAACCTTGACTTCACTTGACTTCCAAAATTGAGTTGTAGACGCTCAATTGAGGAATTGTCATGATAACTTGGTTGGTTCTCGTCATCATTCGTCATCGGACGAATCATCAGAAAAGTCACGATTTGTATGGAATTTAATAAGTGCCTGATGTCAATGTTTGCTGTAAAATAAGAACAACGAGAATTGTTTCATGTTTCGATCGACTGAGCCCAACCCAGTGGCAACTAGTTTGCTTTGTTTACCGGAAATTCTCCCTCGACTCGTCTACAACCTCTACTGACTCTTCAAATGTCCATTGAACCATCATTCTTTCCACAAAAACAGTCGAACAATTTAGGTATCTCAAAATAATTTATTTATATCATGGATGGATCTCATTGTCCGTTTCAAAATCCTGACGTTTATTATTCTCCAGATGAGTCTCGAAGAATTCCTCCACGGTATCAGTGTTCCACTTGGCTATCGAAAGTGTTTCCTTCACATTACCATCACGATCCATCATCTTGACCATCGGATCCAATCCACGGACGTATTTTATTTGAAGATTAGGGAATTTCGCAGGTCGTTCGCTCTTGATGAACGCCTGAATTTGTGGATACGCACGGAACTTACATGTGCAAACTTCCAGAACAGCCTTTGGATAGCGCTTCTCTGCCGCCTGATCCTTATCTAGTTGACAACACGCCATACAATCTGGCCTAAAAGAGAAAAACATGTACACGTCATTTGAGTTCGCTTCTGCATCCCTTGTAAAATGTACTTCAATTTCTCAATTCCATATGAAAGCAATTTTTCACACGATGAACACATTAGTTGACTTTTGATGAAACCATTCTCCCGGCATTCTTCTGTCGACCACTCACCATACGAGGTGACCTAGAAGTGAGAAATTAATTGAATTTTGTAAAGTGAGCTCTGGTTTTGAAAATCTTACACTACAAAGCAAAAAGAAAAACGCACAAATAAACAGTATTTTTTGCATGATTTTGATTTTTAATCCTAATCTTACATCAATTTACAAGAATACGTCAGTTGATTTATCAAAATAAATGCTAAACGTCACTATTGACAACGGATAAGCTTGGGAAGTGTCATAATCAGCGAAGTTGGTTGTTGTTGGATATGTGAAATGAAGCCGTGGTGCGTTCATAAGTACAACTTTTTCTGTCCGGTGAGACTATAGTTGGTGAAGTGACGTGAATTATTTTAATCATGGAAATACATACAGAAAAAGGGATAAGGTTATATTTTAATGAATTTTGTATATGTTCCTGTTGTTGTTCTGGAGGAGATATCACCTGCAGCAGGTTTTATGCTACTTTTTTCACTGATTTTGTAGATCAGGTTTTTGATAATCTGATTAATCCCACTCACAGATGTTGACAGACTTAAGACTTGCAAGTGAATCATATCCGGGCTTGATTCAATGTGAATGGAAGGCAACGTTCACAATTTAATTTTGTGCATTGTTCCTCGTGTCGTTAGTCGAACGATACTTCAGACCAAAGCTACATCAGCCCGCGGCGATCCTGGCAGTCTAGGAGGCGGTCAGAATGAATACAGTGTGGGAAATACCTCCGATTGATATTAACATTCTATTTGACGGACAAGCGTCCATTAAAATAATTTCGGCAACAGAAATCAAGTCCAATCTGGTCGCATGATGCCGCGAAGAGCTCAAAGTGCTCAGCATGCAGCATTTGATTACTCTATGCTGGGTCGCAGGTAATAGGGACATGGCCGGCAATGAGGCAGGGGAAGAACTTGTCGGGAAATGGTCAGAAATCGACTCATCGCAGGCATTCCTACGTATTCAACCACCTCTTGCCGACGTCTGAAAGAATGTGGATGACAAAATTATAGAGCTAGATAATTGAAGATGGAACTGTCTAGCTACCTGTGAGACCACTCTGATGATATGGCCCAAGTTGAATAGTGCAAAAAACCGACAAACTCCTACACTGCGACACAGAGTTGCAGTTGGAGCACTAAGTGGCCATAATCATGGCAAAATGGTACTTAACCCTGACAAGAAAAACCTCACTATCTCTGCCAGTGTAGCCACAGAACACTGGGCGAACATTTCTTCCACGATCTGCAGGAACTAACGAAAATCCCGTTAACCCCTATATTCAGGTATATTAGGATTTAAGGCAGAAATCATATACACTTCATCTCTGATTTAAGGATGGCTGGACAACACGCGGACATACGCAGGTATAAAGAGGAAAATTCCCCTATGTGCATCACAATGGGTCCATCAGGACCTAAGTGAGACATGGCTTGCACGTCTACTCATCGACCGAACCTGCACCGTCCATACGATCCAGATCGTCGCTAATCACCCAAGAATGATGTTTTGCAGATTAGGTATTGAGCATGTCCGCCATGTTTGCTTACATTTCTGGCACCTTGCCTACGTCACAGGAGACAAGAGAGATATGATTTCCTTCTGAAGGAAGTAGACTTTGGTATATAAATTTTAAATGAGTTAGGTACTGTGACTTTATTTAAGTCCTTACTTTCATTTGAGCATGATGGTTAATCATGGATAAGTACAGGATGATGCTATTATAAATATTACTGCTCAAACCGTTAAACCTCATTCTCCAGTGGTACATTCAGCACGGTTTCATCGATATATTCCTCAATCACCAAATAACATTCTTTAACAAATATGACAATTTCATTTCATTTGATTTCATTTATTTATTACTTTGGGCTACAAAGCCAAACAAAAGTAAAAGTTAACTTCATGTATAAAAGTAATGACAATTAATTTATTTATAAAGTTAATTAGAAATACAATTTTAAGGTTTACAAGGTTTAAGGTATACAATATGGAATTGCTTATTGAGTTAATGCTAATTGCTTCAACAAAACCGCCTCAAACTGTGTGTAAATTGTTCCCCTGTCGTGTGAAGTAAACGAAAAATTGACTCTCGGAATTTATACAATTGTATCTTGGTTGCAATAATGTAAAAGACCGAGATGAGTTCGAGAATTTGATTCAGTTGAAAGATCAAACTGAAGATTTAAAACAGGAGATGTAAGTCCATGCAATAGTATTTGCAACCATTTTTTTGTGTAAGCCAAAAGCAGGTGAATATTACAATCTACGTTTCTTGGCTAAACCATCTAAATGAAAGAGGATTATCAAAGCCAACAACCGTACTAATGGATCAGATGCAACACCTTGAAGACATTTTTCAAAGAGTCGATGGGGAGAAGATTAGCTCATCTTCAATGATTTCTTAAACAAAATCAATGAACAACTTATCCTTTATTCATCATTCATATAATCTTTACAAGTTTGAACATTTCCTTTTTTTTCAATGCATTATGATAAATAACACGTTACACATTTAATAAAACTTTAGAAAGTACAAATGGAATATTAAAATCGATCTAAATCCAGTTGTGTTGATCTGTATGAATGCTTCTCACTACTTGTACAAAATAATTAAATTAACAGCCCCATCAGGCAAAAATTGCTAGAACATTTTAATTAATTTAATAAAATCATATTTAAGCATTCAATAAAGAATATTTTGGAACATTTTTTTCATCTTGACACGGTTTTTCTTAACAAAACGACAAACATTAGTTTTATTTCTTGCAATTGTTGGTATGTAAATTACAAAGAGCTGTCAAATCGGAAGTCGCCTGTGATGTAGGCTGCGCAGAACGAACGAAAATTGCGTATCGCTTATATCGCTCATTCCTGCTCATCACATATTCTTCGATTTGAGTGCCACATATGCTAGTGTGCTATACACCGCCATGTCTAGTTTTGATATTCCTGTTTAATTCATCAAGTTACATCCAAACCCACTGAAATTTACATACATACTCGTAAGTCAAACCGAGTTTCCGAAACGATACATTTGATAAGCCGACACCGCGTTGCAAAACGTTTATCTGATTACCGCGGGTCCACTGTCATATTATTTGAAACCGAGTTGGCCAACTCGAGTTGTAACAGGGTTTGCTTCAATTCCAACTCGGTTTGACGCCTTGGCACATCACTAGTCATAAGCACGCTAACTAATTTCGAGGCAGTTAGGGACTTCCTCCACCTCGTCTCCGCTATGAACAGCATCAGTACCGAGAACAAACTCTTGTCACCCTTGTCGCTCTTTGGCCTTAAGAGGCAATTGCGTAATAGATCGACGCTCTATACAAGACTCTGATCACCCCAGTCCTTTACAATAGCAGGAACAATTGGTAATACAGGTAAAGAGGATCGTCTTATACACTGACGACTCAGAAACGAGCGCTGGTACTTGCGCAGGGGTCTTCCGGTGATCTGTTCGAAAAATCCCTGGCGCTACGAGACGACTGAAGCGTCTTTCAAGCGGAAGTGGCTGCAATACATACGTCTTCATGGAGCTAGAGGACCTAAGTGGTGTTGAACTGAAAGATCTCCTAAGATTCATTTGTGAATCCAGGTGGTTTTAGAACTAACGTAGGTCTCACGATGGTAAACCAGCCCAAAATTAGGATACCGACAAGATGGTTTAAGTGAGCCACCGCCTAAAGGGCCGACAGGGCACTCTTTCACTTTACCTAGCTACCTATCCCAGTCTTGCTCTATAGCGCAGATGATATAGGCAGTTTCAAAAGCGAATGGAGAAGTCCATTGTCTCTTTGAGTTCTGGGTGCGATCTTTCGTCCTGCGTTCGACGAGGCATTCTGGAGTCGGGCGTCTACTGATCTACTGATGTAACGCCAATAGCTTCTGGACAAGTAACAACAAATAATGTGGCGCAAATAAATGGCTTCAGTCAACTTGGTGTGCGTAATTTAAGGCTGCTATCCAGAGCCTGCGCTAGCTGGAGTGGTTTGTTGAGGACCTTTGTGAACAGTGAGTCTTGCACCAACTCCGCAAAGACAAAAGGACAAGGATCTGCGGATGTCAAGTGAATTCCATTTTGAACAGTCACTGGCCCACTGAAGGGTTGTAAGCTGACAGCAGAAATGATGCACTACGAAGATAGCCGTCTTCGCAGCTGATTGACTCCTTGTCCATCGACCAATTTGAGAGGCTTTTTGACAGTTATTCACTAATTTTTGACGTTTATTCACGAAAGAATGTAAATGACATGCTCTGATTGGTCAGTTGGGTTTGAGAAATCGTTGTAAAAACGTTGTCAAAAAATTGTAAGCCAAAGAAGTCGGCTCTCTCTAAACTACTTCATTTCTAGCTGAAAGCTGTCAGACATCAATAAACGGTGTCTCACAGAAAAGACGACATTTTTAACAGAAAATCAAACGTAACACATCAACTGAATGACCCCCGCAATCGTCGGTCAAGATTGACAACCGATACCGAACCGGTTCCTGTCACACGCATCATTATTTCATAACCACCCATCACGACTCACGGATCTTTCACCTTCAAATTCGATTCGATTATAGCAAACAATATCAGTTTATTAGCACGTCCACAAGCATAACACGACACATTTCGACTCAAAAACAGAATGAATAAATAACAAGCAGCAGCAACGGCAGACGCTGCAGTGCGTCCTTTGTCCAGCGCTCGGCGAAGACTCACTTATTCCGTTGACGGTGTTGAGGGTTTCCTTAAAAAGCAAAAACATCACGATCAGTTCAGATTAAATCAGAGCAGTGAAAAGGGGCATAAGACTCCACTTACTTTGCGAAGAGTTCCGCAACTGGGATGGGACGGGAAATGACAGCCGGGTGCGATGATTGCGTAAGCTCTGGTTTGGGCGATTCTTCCTGCTTTACTTCCTCTTTCGGCGATGGCTTGGCAGCATCGGATTCCACTTTTTGCGGGCTCGCTACCGGAATGTCGCGTTTGTCATTGGAGACAGCGACAGCAGGAACAGCGGCCGGCGAAGCTGACGAGCCTGCTGCTTCGGTGGTTGGCTTGAACAAATGTTCATTGTGCTGATGGACTTTCGGAGAATACGGCTTCCTGAATGGGGCCGTTGTGGATGTGGTTTTACTCGAATCATCCGCTGGTGTTACGGACGACTGGGTGGCGGGTTTTGCCTCTGCACTCGTGGATGGAAGGGAATGCGAAATAGGCTTGAGCACGGTTGATGCTGATTTCTTGGCCTCTTCGCTGCTGTCCTCTTCGCTCGACGACGACGAGGAGGAGTCTTTGCTCTCTCGCTTAAGGAATCGCTTGGTTGGGCTTGGCAGAGCATATGGGCCCGCTGGCTGTATGGCTGGGTTCTCGACGTCCTGTGATTCGTCCGTCGATATGAGAACGACCTTTTCCTCTGGCTTCGGGTCGCTGGGGACGTCAGGGTTGATGGGGCTAGGCCGCGACAGACCAGACGACTTATCGTTTTCCACTGGAGCGGCAAAAGCGCACGCGACAACGGCAGCAAATATGATCTGCCGGAGGAGAATAGTCTTCAGTCATCACTTTCGCTATCGGATGCGTTTGTACTCACCAGTTTCTGCATCTTATCACCGTGTTCAAAGCAAGTGTGTATCTGAATCAAGGCGGCGGCGGCAGTCGTCTTTTTATAGATTTGCGGACTCGCCTCATGCGTCGAAGGCACTTGGCCAATCATGGGCCCCCTTCTGTATGGCGGTATTGTCTCCACCGTTTAGTTGGTACGTGCTAATCATTGTGAGTCATGTCGTGGGCTGATGGTGGCCGCTGAGTTTTGTTCGGGGGCATCACCGTCTGGTGGCATGGCTTTAGATGTGTTGCTCTGCTGTGTGTTTGTTTTGTTCATTAGCCGCTCCGAAGCTGGTGAGGGGGAGAAGGCACTCACTGGCGTTCAGTGTAAAGTAGATAGAGCACGGAAAGATGTGCTAAAAGGCTGTGATTATTTCAGTTGTTTCTAGAGATGCATAGAGTGGGGGGGAGGGGGGGGAGAAATTGGCAAAAGTTCTTAAAAATGCTTAATAATGCAATGCAACGAGGGCTTCAAGTTCCGGAAGAGTGTTCGCTGAAAGCTGATTAGATGGGATGTTCATGTTTCTTGAATGGGACGCTGTAGCAAACTGGAGTGTGATCCAGTTTAGGAGTGGTGAATGTGGTGATAAGATGACCCCATCCTTCTTCTTTTCAGAAACAGTCCGGTTGGATGCGGATCTCAGCGGGTAACTAGCAGGATTTTCTGCCAATTTCTCTCCAATATCGTGTGTCATGACATCTGCTACACTGTTCACCTAACTCGAGTTGAATCTCCCTCCGCTCGCAACTGTGCTATTCTATTCTTGTCATAGGCGCTGGATCAATAGTTGGGGCCGATGGTACTCTATGTCTGACTCGTATTCATGTGGAAATTGCATCACATACCACTTTTGTGCAACGCCACAGGCAGTCTTCTTCCTTTTTTGAAGTGCAACTTCCATACGCGCGCCTTGGGAAGGAGAATTCATATGTTACGAAAACCGACACTATCTTATTTCCCTTCGTTTCAAGAAGATGTTCGTTGCATACTGCATAGGAAGAATTCGTTTGGAATTATGGCTTGAGTTTTAAATAAATCAATTGACTAGTTGTTGGAAGTGGAGCTTTTGAAGCTAAGTTTGGTTAGGTTAGATAGGCCAGGCCACACTTGGACCATGATGGTCCATTGTGATACCCATAGTCAGCTAATACCACTGATCGACTGACAGTGCAGTCAATTTGATCCCAACGGCAAACTGGCAACTGGAAGATTTGGAGACCGAATAAAGCGTATTAACTTTGCTTTCACTGGGATTCAAACGGCTATCCGTCTAACCAAGGGCAAGGGCTCAACCAACTGCGCCATCGAGCTGTTGCTTAAAGCTAAGTTACTTACCAAGAGTTACGAGGAGGCGAGTATGATATAGAAAGGTAACGGTAATTCGGAGAATAGAACCGTCGATAATAACGCGTCGCTCATCGGCAGTGCGTAAGATGGCATTATGCGCAGTCATCGGTCAGCTGATTATGGAGTTTACATCTGCCAGCGTTATTGTGTCGACTACGCTGTTCTTGTTATTTTTTTCAATTTTGCAAATTTCAGTCAACATTTGCCGTTGGGATAAAATTAGTGGTGGTAGTCTAACTATGGATATCACAATGGACCAACATGGTATAAGTGTACTGGCGATTCCGCTGGCAGTCCATTTACCTAAATGTCGTTTGACTGCCTCGCTTTGTCGCTCGTCTGCTAAATGGCTTTCTCAAAGGCAAGACCGTTATCCATCTGCAGCCTTTCGGAAAGCTCACGGTCTCGCACACCAACCACAATGCGATCGCGGTTTAGTTCATCATGTAGTTGGGCGAAATTGCAATGTTCGGCGCTGTTATAAATGCGTATCCATTGCGTCACATCCATCCTACTCCCTTGAATTTAAAAAATTGTTTGCCATTCCGTAGGTTTTGAAAATGTGCATAATTCCGGGCACTGACACGGGGTACAATTTCGTTCAGTAAACGAAGGCAGGGTGACAGGTTTCGGTGAATGGTCTTCAGCCTTGAAATTTCTAGCCTTTTTTTTCCCATTAAACCCTGTGGCTTTAGCTGTCGTCTAGTATAAACATTTTGTAGTTCATGGGTAGCTGAATGTTAAGTTCATGGCATGAATACCTTTCAAAATTCACGGCTCCACCACTCTGGAGTCACTCACGCCAATGTCGCGAACGAAGCATCCGGTATAACCTTTAGAACTCCCACCTTGTCTGCTTCACTGAGGAAAAAATAAGCCCAAAAAGCATAGAGAATCCTTCGTGCATCCAGGATTACTTCGTTATACATGAGGGACGCGCCGACCTCAAAGACTTCAACGTTTTAGAGGAATAAATCACAGAGGGAACATGGAACTCCCGCCACTAAAAACGCTAAAGAAAGGCAAGCTATACAGCGACATAATCAAAGACAAACACATCGCTGAAGGGTAAACGGCGTCAGTCGTTATCATCAGGGCAAACCAGGGTCACTATCAACATGTGATGATTTCACGGTAAATTTCAGGTGACTTGTCAAGCATGGTCTCCATGGACCTGCCGAAAAAGGACCTAATAAAAGCCGGAAAAGTGTGGGCATGCCTGCAAATTGAGGTGTCGTATGTCCAATTTCCAGGTTGACAATTGTTTACAAAGCAAAGAGTAAGTAAAACGTGATTGACAGAGCTAAAACAGTTGATCCTGTTTGGATCCACTGTGCTGTGACTAATCGGTGCTTGCTACACCGATTCCTCGTTAGTCAGGGGATCTAACTGACACCTAAGAAGTACCTTCTGGTAACGAAGTGGTCTTTTCAGAGATTGTCCAATTCATTACTGGGTTATAACCAGATTTTTCTGTGTGTGTCCAGAGCCTTGATGACGTTCTGCCTGTAAAAAGCATTTAGGCAATCGAAGGGACATAGAAAAGGAGATCTCCGATGTGGTCGCCAATATTCCGAGTCCTTCCAGTTTAGCAGGTTTTCTGACTTCATCTTTTACCCAATCCTCCCTATTTGAGACTAGTATTTTGTACCCAGATTCGAAGTTTAAAAAAGGATGGAATTCTCGAATTCTTGATTATTTTCATGTGAAGTGAGCTATGCGTTCTGTTCCAGCCATTACTCTCTCTCTCTCTCTCTCTCTCTCTCAACCTATTCGCTGCCTTGGTAGATGCATTGCGCATGAGCCCGTATATGTCCATGGGAAGCAGCTGTAGCATTGTTTCCATGGCGGCTGAAGGTGTGGAACGAAGTGCTTTCATAATAGAGATACACGCAAATCTTTAGATTCTGCTTATCGTTTTCAAATTGTCTTTTAATCCCAGTGCTGGCCATCATACGAGGATGCCGTAAAGAGCGAGAGAAACAAAATGGTGCAGAACTGAGGCTTAAACGGAAGTATATTCTTGTTTAATTAATACTCAAAATTGAGCTCTGTTCTAGGGTTAAACGAAACTGTGGAACTGAATAAATGGTTGTAAACTGAAGTTTAAACCAAAAGTGAAGTTTAAACGTCCACTGTGAAATTGGGCATAAATGAACCGCTCAATATCAGTCACCAGATTCCACTGATACTCGCATGACTGCCTCCCTGGGTCGTCTGAGCGCTATCGATTATCCGATAGGAGATTGGGAATCTACTACAATTTACCATCATCGTATTACGAACACAAAACGCTAACCACGGTTAAGAAGTGCAAAATTGACGACTTCGGGAATGAGAAGCTAATAATTAGACTCTTAATTGCCGTAAGATGCTTCCAATCAGTCATTTTGAAGCATTTTCCAAGAGTCCGGATATTGTCGTCGTCATCTGACAGACCACTCGAAGAATGTCCATTTTGTTCTTGTTGCCGCCACGACTAATGGAGAACCGAGAGCCCGATGAAAGTTCGCTATTTTGTTTGTCTTTGTCATAAATAATAATTAATTTATTGGTAACTTCCAACCGGCTAAACAACTAAGCTTAAATAGATATAATTCCTAGAGCAAATATTCTCTAATGTGTGTAGATCCCTGGATGACGTCCTAGTCTTATTCAATGTTCACTCAAATTTGGCATGACGAATCGAGGCTTCGCACGTGACCCACTTAGAGCACGGTGTTTCCGGGAATTCACACCCCCGCTGAGGCGCGTAGCACAGCGAACGGGAGTGCCGCCTCTTCGGTGACATCTCTTGGGCTTGCATCATCGGGACTCTCAGATGTTACTTCCGTTTCCGTGACCGGCTCAGTGTGGGGAGCCTCGCGTTTGTCGACACCCCAAGACTCGTCGCTCTCAATGGAGTCCTCCCGGGGGTATGGTCTGTAAAATGGTCGTATTTGACCCCCATAGATCGGGTTGCGGATGAGTAGTAAGCCTCCTCTGTTGTTGTCAGCTGGAGCTGCGCAGCAGTACGCGACTAGGACTGCTAGGATGATCTAAAACGAAAAGGGCACTTCACACAACTGCGACTTTGGTGGGCCTTGTGTAGTACTTACAAGTTTGCACATCTTTTGATTCAGTGACTGTCTGTGGTTTTGAAATATCTGGCGACATGCTGCAATTGGCCGCGCTTTATATATGAAGTGATTACGCTTCTTACAAGCTTTGATCTATATATTAACCGGCTGCTGTCAACACAATTTAAACAAGATGTGCTAATCACTGACCGATTGCGACTTAGAGGTGGATATCTGATGAAATTCAAGGCAGCCTCTGTGACGTTTGGAGAGAGATCGTGCTCAGCAGGTATGCGGAAATGTTTATTCATGCAAATTTTGACGCATTGAACTGCGTCCTGTGGTCTTACGTTGAAATGTTTAAGATCGTTGCTATTCCAAGGAACTGCATGTGGGGAATGGTATGACTTGAAGGTATATTTTTTAACCCAATTAATGTCATGGTTTAAAGCCTCACTAAAGCCGAAAATTCACAATTCTTAAGAGGCAAATACATGTAAGATGTAAACCCAGTATGAACTTGCGGTCAGCCTTAAAGTGAACGACACTTCGTTAAGTTTTCAATTTCCTATGAATGCCGAGGACTTTACGGCGAAATGTACATCGAGGCAGCGAGGAGCATTTACTGTAGTGGCTCGATATTGTGAACCCAGTATATCTGTGCGGTCAGCCTTAAAGTGAACGACACTTCGTTAAGTTTAAAATTATGAATTGAAAGGACTTGACGGTGCAGCACATTTGGTGTCATCGAGGAGCGTTCGCTTTGAGGCTCGCTGTTGTAGTAGAAGTTGCATTCTCAACTATTTTTTCATTAATTTAACAAATATTCTGAAAATATCCTGCAAAAATGTTTAATTTTGATAATTTTCTTGAGCAACGATGAACACAAACATTTTTAGAGTGAAGGATAAACTTTAGCTGTGACACTCGAAGACAGAGATGAAATGAAAGAAGCCTGTTATAAGTGGGCTGGCTTAATACCAAGGGGTCCTCACACCCAGAGTCTGGAAAACGCCGACCAGCGCCTTAAGTCTGACCTCAAGTCCCAATTGAGTTCGTATCTTAAGAGATACTCCTTCCCCTTTGGTAAGGACGAGGTCTATCTAACACCTCTGCTGATCTATGGGTCACACAACTCCACACTGAGTTGGTTCAAAATTCCATGCACATCGCAGAGTCAATCGACGACCACCACGAGTGATAGTCGTTATTGTCTCTATGACGCGGTGGCATTTATTCCCACTTTCTCCGCTATTTGGGTCTAAACTATAGCCACCACGATGCTCCCACAAGGGGACCAACCGCTCGGTCAGGCTGAAACTAGATTTCAGGAGCTCCTGACCGCCGTGTTACAAGAATAGCCTCCGGTTGGTCTTCGCAACCTATCGGTTATTACAGTTGGGCTCTTTAATGCCCGGGAGTGCTGGCACAACGCGCCTGCCCACGACAAAATATTCCAATTCTGCCCACGCTTTCCTATCCTATTCTGCCTAAAATATTCTCACCTATACACCTTATTTCTCCACCTTGGGGAAGTCTTAAGCCTCTGCTACTCTTTGGTTAGTAGTGTGCTTTGCAACTCCACACAGATTTAAGCATATTCCTTTCACCCCTCCGGAGTCACCGTCCTTACCAAGTTAAACTCTTAGACATGTGCATAGGTATAATATCCAGCTTTCCCCGCGACTTTGTGTTGTAAACCACAATCACCACAATACCTCCAACTTGAGGAACAACTTCAAATGATCAGTCTGAATCTGACTTTCGTGGCACCAGACTATAGCTTCTGTTCAAGCTTTGCTTGCACCTATCTATGACTGACATATTGCACTGTTCACATTTTCCTTTTACGAGCTTGTAACCGTCATATTCAACGAGCACTGGAGTAGGGGCGTTTCCTAAAACCAATTGCTCTCAGCTCATGGATTTTAGTCGCCTCTTACGACAGGCATGCCTTACCTCGGGTAAATTCTAACCCCTACCCGAAGGGGGAAGAGAAGTAGAAAAATTGAAAACGGCTCTTAAACTTCGACATCTATATGTCCCCTTTCTTCTGTTGCTTTAGAGCATCTCCGATGACACATCAGTTCTGGTAATAGCGCCGATCTTTAGGACATGGTCTCGAACAGTCTCCTTTATCAATTTCAATAATGAGTGGATCAAGTCAGCGCGTCGCTTTGTCTTAACTCTTTTTATTTAATCACAAAATTAATTGAACGAAACTTACCGAAGCAGAGCTTGGGCTCAATGTCGCCTATTCCCGTAGTTGTGTGACTTGCAGTAACTCTTATTGTTGGTCATTAGGTTCCTGTTCCCGGGAGACATTATTCGTAGAATATAGTAGTTAACGAAGATATTTCCAGAAAGTCCGTGAATCACATATAGCCGAATCAACACTGGGCATGACTGAAATGCCTTACATCCAGAAAAGGTCACGGTTTGTGTTTTGTGTCTATGGGCAGGTGGAATCATTGTTCGGAATGTCTTCAAAAATGATGATGGTCAAAACGTTGCAGTCAACGATCAGCAAAGTACAGAGACACGATTACTAAGTTTTTCGAGCAGTACTTGGACTTAAAAGCCAACACTCAACGTGGTATTGCCGAAAGAAAACTGCAGACTATGTGAAATGTTCACCTACAGATGGCGCCATCTACGCACCAGCCACGATGGTCTGATGTCCGAAATCATTTTCAAACATTAATGCCATAAAATTGTCTGTGAAATAAACTCAATTCCATCAGTTTTTTGTGTTTTATTTCAGTTTAATACGCCTCTGAAAAAACACCCTTTAGAAACACAACAGAAAAACGAAAACAAGGAAATGTAGGATATCCTTTCTGCAGCTGGACGGGACACAAAATTCTGAATTAGTGTAGAGTAGTTTATGAACGGAATATGTGAACTGAGTTAAGTTATGTATACAACGACGGAAGTGGCAGTGGATTGGTCACACACTACTAAAGGGTGACAGCTGTACAGTTCCCCTTAACACAGGACAGCAGAAGACGTGGTGGTCCGAGGAAAACTTGGCGCAGAACGGTGGAGAATGAAGCGAGGCAGCTGGGGAAAAGTTGGGGAGAGTCGATGCACATTCCAAGAAATAGAACGCGACTGTGCGTAGGCGTAGTTGAGGCCATATGCGATATATGGCGATACAGGAACTGAAGATAGAAAGAACTGAGTTATGTAAGGAAACGTTTCGTAATGTGTACCAGAAAGTGATGATTTTTATTCGAATTAATCTATGTCGAAGAATATCAAACGAAAATAGAAATGAACTGGCTTCTAGAAAGGACATCGAACTACATGCTTGGTACATCTATAAAGCGTCCGTCATTAAGCGCTTCCTATCTTTAAATTTAAATAAAACAGAGTGTGTGTGAGATATCATCGAAATGTCTCATTTGTTTGAATGCCCTATCGAAGCCATTATGAATGGAATATAACATCGTTCAAATGTCCGGCACGGCATCTGTGGGTGACGCGCATTCGAAATGTTTAATATTTCTTGACGCTGGCGCATAAATCAGACTGAACTTGACCGTGGGTGGGTGGGTAATGTTAGCTTTGAAGGCCGCTATGGCTTGTGACTTATTCGCATAGACCTGCGACTTCAGAAATACAAGAAAAAGTCATTGGCAGGATCAAATCGCTCCGCCCTCACATCACCTCCACGTGAGATGATCATGCCCTCGAATCGCTCGTCCAGAATTTCCAATGTGACGTGAGCTGTGTGGTACGTAGCACCTTCCTGTAAAAACATCATATTATCCAATTCAGACCAAAAGAAGTTAGTAATCATCGACCAATAGTGCTCGCTGTTGACGGTGATAGCATGGCCAAAGTTGTTCTCAAAGAAATATGAACCGTGACGTCGCCAGCCCAAAATCCACACCAAACGGGGACTTTTTCGGGCTGCATTGGACGCTCTTGGATCCCATCTGGATGGGTATCGTCCAAAATTCTACAATTTTGGTTGTTGTCGTACCCATTCCTCTATAAATGAACCTCATCTTATAGCGACCGTCAAATGGATAGCGGGGCGGAGCCGGACACCCACAATTTTATGAATTGCACATGCTGCTAAAGCTATGTCCGCTAATTTGGCAAAACAGACTGAATAAATTGACAGACGCCGCCTCAACAATATGGCTGATATCAACTGTCAAAAATCTAAAGTCCCTATTGTGGAAGATCCTTTACATTTGCCGTTGCGGTTGTCGTGGACTAGTGGTGCTTATGTCAATGCTCCCTGGATCAAATACCGGCACAGACAACTTTTGTATTAATCTCTCTCAAGTCATGGACAATGCTGACAGAATATAACTTCCTTGAAAAAATCTTCTTAAGCTTCACCGTTCGAAATCGACGTAAAAGTATAGGTCCCCTTTACTCGTGAATGAACAATAGCATGGCCAACACGATTGAATGTTATCCACGTAGGACCACCCACTGCCCAAGCGAACGACGTTTTTGACAAGCCGCAGTGATGAATGTTTACATTATTGAACCTGATCAGAATAGACGGCCGATTCAGTGGCAAATCGATCTTCGACAAGTTTCCTATTTATCATCACATCGTGCAAGTGTGTGTGGCATGAAATATTCCATACGTTAATCAGAACTGTCACCCTATGGCATTTTTTGTTCGAAATTTCCAAATGCGGAGTACGTACAGAAGAACACAACAAGTTGTTTGATCAGAATTTAAATGCTTTATGCTAAATGAAATGTCAATACAGTTGTAAAACGTAGAGATGTACGGACATGAACTGAAATGACACACCTTTTCTAGCGATCATATTTATTCATGAGATTACTATCTAGTGCACATGATTGTTGACGAACTGTTTTGTTTTCATTGTTGCTTAACAATGATGGACGAGTACATTGTTGTGCGTTTTTTTTTATAACAGTTATATTTTTTGTATTTTTGAAGCGACATTGAACCAATCAATGGATTGTTAATTGTACAATTAATCATCGGAATATCGGAAGATGTTATAAATATTACAAATGGCGTCGAACGGCAATCATATTTGACATTTCTGAACTTGGCAGCTGCAGTATATGCACAAACAGACAAGCAATGGAGCGCTATACTCCGCAAAAGCAATCAGCAATCATCTCAACAACGAAGAGGACAATTTTGTGTTGAAAATCACCATGAGCGTGGAGGAGCATTTCCACTTAAGCGGTTACGTCAATAAGCAAAATCTTCGCTTCTGGGGCACTGAAAATCCGCGTGTGATGCACGAAGAGCAACAACATCCACTGGTGCGACGTTTTTTGAGGACGCCATCAGCAATACGGTCACTGTTACTGGCGAACGCTACAGGGCCATTATAAACGACTTCTTACTGCCGGAATTGGATGAACGGGGCTTGGTGAACGTGGTTTCAGCAAGACTACGCAACCACACACGCAGCACGAGTGACAATGGAAACGTTTCCTGGTGGCTTAATCTCCCGTTTTGGCGATTGGCATGGCCAGCAAAATCGCCCAATTTATTCATCCCAGGCTTCTTTCTTTGGGGCTACTGCACGTTGCGGGTTTATGCCAACAAGCCTCAGACAATTGCTGCCCTTAAGGGGAATATTTGACAGGAATGCGAAGAGCTATCATGGAAAGACGACCCATGGAGGTTCCGCGTCAAAGCAATTGTTGCCTGGTTCTGGGCACGCTGTGTCCCGTCGTCAAGACCAAGCTGTCTTGCATCCGCGATATATGGGGCTCAGATTCGAAGACCCTCTTAGCTGGAGGGTTGGTGTCCATGCGTCCATGGTACAGCTCGTAGAGCTCGCGCTTGTGTCTTCTCCTCCATTCACTTTCTTCGCCGACGGGACCACGTAGAAATTTTCTTTCGAAGGCACCAAGAATCAGCTCTGCAGTTTTGCTTAGCGTACAGCTTTCGGCTCCATAGAGCAGGACTGACAAAATTAGAGTTTTGTAGAACATGCCTTTGCTCCTTCGATTCAGGAGTTTTGAGCCCAGTTGTGTTGACAAACCGAAGTAGCACCGCTTGCCACGGGCGATTCTAGAACGGCTCTCCACTGTGATGTCGTTTGTGGAGTTCACGTTTACCTCATGGTAGACAAACTAGTTTACTGCCTCGAAATTGTAGCTGTCGATCGTGATGTTTTGTCCAAGGTGGTATGCGATGGAACGTTTTTTGTTAGACAGCATATATTTTGGTTTGTCCTCATTGACCTTGAACCCAGTTCGTTTTGCCTGTTCTGGTTGGACCGACTTGTAGAAGATAGTGCCTTCCGTGCTTGCAGCTGCCAGCCGCATTATCTTCTCCAGTACCTGATTGAAGAAATCCCACCACTGCGCATCTTCTTGCCGACATCCGGTGCAGGTTTCAAGCGGTCCGGAAGTTCTTGAGCCGAACAGCACGGTTTTTGTGTAAGTGTGGTGCGTTGTCCCGGGATCCCGAATTCGGCCATCGCATCGTATAGCTGTTTGCGATAAACGCTGTCGTATGCGGCTTTAATACCGATGAAAGCTGGTGCGTACCGATTTGAAACTCACTGGTCTCTCCAGGAGTTGGCTTAATGTGAAGATTTGGTCTATAGTCGATTTGCCGGGCCGGAAGCCGCACTGGTACGTGCCAATAAGTGCAACGGCTTTAGATGTTCATTCAGTACGCTGGACAGGATCTCGACGTTGAGCAGAATAACTTTGACAACGCCTCAGTAAAAGATAATGAGTATATACTTCCATATCTTAATACCCCACGAAAGGCTCCGACTTCAAAATGAGAAATAAGTTGTCCTTACAATCCCCTACATGAGACTCGTTCCAACAACGCTTCCATTCGGCCGCCGCACAGTGGTCCCGAAGTGGAAAAAAAAATACCCAAAGTGACACATTTCGATTCTACAATTATGAGAACCTAGAAAACCAACAATTTGTTGACTTTTGATGATCCGTTTTGTTGTACCGTTAGCTCAAAGATGGGACTCTGAAATTTACAAAAATCTGCGAATTTTTAAAGCAAATTTGATGTTGCATATTTCCTAAAATCAGACTCTTTGGAAACTAAAGTTATATTTGTTTTAAGGGGGACACACAATTGGCCTTCAAACGGCAACAATAGTTTTTTTTTTCATTTTGCCTATCATTTTCTAGACCAGGCTTTTAATTAAGGCCACCTTTTGAGTGGGTTATTTCAATGTTTGATGGGCTGTGATTAAAGTTCCCCAAAAATCCCTGAAGGACCAACTTTTTCTGAAAGCTAAAAGCATTCACTATCGAGGCAATGTCGTGCATTTTACTGCGTTTACAGACGATTCCCCTTGTAAAAGTACAAATGCTATGTGAGAGGCCGAGGAAGGTTTTTTTTATTATGAATTAGAATACTTTAGGTCATAAAATTGTTATCAAAAGGAAAGTAATTGCTTTTTTTACGGTAGTAATTGCCATTATTAACGGCAGGAATAACTGAAATAGATGAGCAACTAATTTAAAGATTCAGTGTTATACCGGAAACGATATCTAGCAACTTTTGGATTGGCCCGGACAAATTTGGAGGCTATGGCCAAGAAACAGCTTAATTCCATTTTCAAGGTCTCGTGGCATTTGTAAACGGTGGTTAAATTTTAAGGGCCGATGTTGATTTTGAATAAAACAAATTATTTAGGAAATTAATTTCTTTATATTATGATAATATTGGTATGGTTCAATTATGTATGGAACAGAATATTGGCCAGATGGCCTCCGCCACCTCGGCGGCACACCTCCATCCGATGGTCCAAATATTCGATGACGCTGAAGCATAATTGAGGTTCTATGCCGTTAATGTGCCGAATTACCTCATCCTTTCGCTCTTGAATTATTGCTGGCTTATCGACGTACACCTTTTCTTTCAAATAACCCCAAAGAAAAAAATCCAACGGTGTCAAATCACATGATCTTGGCGGCCAATTGACATCGCCACCACGTGAGATAACACGGCCATTGAATTTGTCGCGCAAAAGAGCCACTGTTTCGTTAGCTGTGTGGCAAGTGACACCGTCCTGTTGAAACCACATATCGTCCACATTCATATCTTCCAATTCGGGCCATAAAAAGTTCGTTTTCGTATCATTTCACGATAGCGAACACCATTCACAGTAACTGCTTGACCGGCCTCATTTTGGAAAAAATACGGCCCGATGATGCCGCCACCCCATAAATCGAACCAAACATTGGTTTTTCGACAATCACTCTTGGATTATCATTCGCCCAAATGCGGCAGTTCTGCTTATTGACGAATCCACTGAGGTGAAAATGTGCCTCATGACTGAATATGATTTTCTTCGAAAATTGATCAACCACTGTTGCCATTTCTTGCCACCATTCTGACCATTGACGACGCTTGAAATGGTCAAGAGGCTTTAGTTCTTGAGCCAATTGCACCTTGTAAGCGTGTAAATGCAAGTCTCTATGCATAACGTTCATCAACGACGAGCGTGAGAGGTGCAATTTTTGGGCACAACGATGAGTTGAGGTGGAAGACCCTTCAGCCACACTATCGCGAACAGCAGCAATATTTTCTGCAGTACGAGCTGTACGAGCATGCACTGAAGTTTTCACATCTCCTATAGACCCAGTTTGCTGAAATTTTTGCACGATTTTTCCGATTGTACGCACATTTGGACGATTAAATTGACCCAAAAAATCACGAAGTGCACGCTATGCATTTTGATTTGAACGCCCATTTCCATCATAAGGCTGAATAACTTTAACGCGTTGTTCGATTGTGTATCTTTCCATGGTTCAAATTGAGTTAGTCTGACCTGACGTTTAGGTGTGGTTCACATTCAACATCGGCCCTTTAAATTGAACCACCCTTTACTATGACCCAAATTTCATTAAGATCGGTCCACGGGCTCAAAAGTTACATAATTTATTTCCACCTCTCCCATGCAATGGGACCAATGTGCGCCGTCGTTTTAACGTGGGGGCAAGTTTGAAGGAAACTAACGTTTTACAGGGACTTGTCTCTTGACCTCCCCTTAAGCCCTCGAGTTATTGTGGCGACATTCAGACAGAGACTATTCCAATTCAAGAACCGTCCTGGCTCAAGAACAAAGTGATATCTAAAAGGGGTATCGTGATCGTCTTCGGCCGTCAAGGCTGCACTGAAGTCCCTGGCAAATGACACTCAGAGGATGTCACTCGAGACGACAAGAGTACGTACAATTAGGATAACCAATCGCAAATGATTAAAAGAATTGCCAACACTCAACTTCAAACGTTCACATGGTTCACTTTGGACATAGCTATGAAAGTGTGACAGACAGAGGAACACATCCAAGTTACAAGGGTGACATAAACTTGAAGTAAAAACCCAAAAGCAAAACTACACAACCACCAACGTCCCTTCTCTTCATTGCCTCACTCAATGTCTCCAAGGTCGCCAAGGGTTTATCCAAAAAAAAAAAAAAAAGACAGCAAATTGCGTATTTTATGCAACCCCACGAGCACCTGTCAACGATCTGGCAAGCCTACGGCTCAGATTTTGTAAACCGTGTTATAAGCAAGACTGTGAGCAAGAAATTCGCATGTCGATGTAAAAAATATTTTACGTTTTGAAATCTGTTCGCGGGGAAAATTAATTAGTGCTCCGTAACGAAGGCCGAAGTGATAATTTCGTTTCGAATGCAAGGCATTCGGTCTATTGGTGGATCGATTAGCGGACGTTTTTATGTGAAATTAGTCATCGATGTTCTTGAACTTGGGTTCGTAGAAGGCATATTATTCCTAAACGTTGTGTAAATATTTATAGAAAACTAAATTGCTCTCGGAGTGTGTCACAGATTCTGTACTGTTACTTTCTATACCTAACGGTTGCATCTGCGGGTCAAGAATGCCGAACTTGCGCTAGTTCAGCCTTGTATCCCTCGCTGCCATGTACAGCGAAGACCTTAAAAGGATCGTTTTACACTCCAACAACTTCCAGTCGTGGCAAAACCGCTAAATTTCATCGAAGTCACGCTGCCAGAGTGACAAGATTCTTGTTTATTTATTACTTCGGACCCCATATGCACGCTACTAGATCGTCGACGTACGATATTAAGTGCAGCAGGGAACCTATAAGATCTGCAGTGAATGGAAATTGCAGCCAAAATTGAGAACAAGATCGCCGAGGCAACAGCCCAATGTTGCTGACCGTTTTTGATGTCAAAGACCGTGGTGAAAGTGGTGGCAGTTTCGTCGTCACTTTTCACAACAAACTTCCTTCTTGCGATCATGTCATTCATCATGTGCGGCAATAGTGAACTTATGCCGAGACTGATCAGCTTGAGGAAAGGCCCTCCAACCACACGGCGTCCAACACCTTCTCCAACTAAATCAGACTGGTGATTTCTATTTTAATCCCTACTGTACACTGGTTGACCGGTAAGACCTTATTTTCTTCGACCCACTGTTTCAGAACTGAAATGACTTCATTATCATAAATCTTGCGCATGCATTGAAGAAGACGTATCGATCGGAGATTTGTCGGCATAGATGTGTCCTTGTCCCGGCTCGGTATCGGCTGCACCACAGCTGTTTTCCAGTGTGCTGGCTAATGTGCATTACTCAGCGCATTGTTGAACAACGTTGTGTAAATCTAAACCGCTTCTTGTGTCAGATGGCAAAGCACAATATGCCATCGATTCCCACTTTCCTCTTCAGTGCGTTAAATTTACCCTGCAGATCTTCCTAATAAATCGAGATCTGATTTCCATCATTGGCGACGTCACTATTTGCCATTTTATCGTCACTAAACCTGGTTCTCCAATCGCCATTGACTTGTCTCCTTACGGAGATTAGTGTGGTTCAGCAGGACTTCATTATCCGTGATTCATTAGGTCGTGGTTCGGTTTACCGACTTGGAAAGGGTCGTCCAATAGAGACTTCCGTACTTTGACAGTTGATAGCGGCCATATTGTTGAAGCGACATCTGTCAAATTGGCTGTCATTTATTCAGTCTGTTTTGCCAAATGAACGGACATAGCGTTCAACAACACGTGCAAATAATAAAATTGTTTTCTCAAAATGGGTGTTCTGTTCGGGCAACGCTCCGCGCGCTTCCTCCATTTAACTGTCGCCATAAGATGGAGCCCATTTCTGGATGAATGAGTACGTCAACAAACAAAATTGTAAAATTTTTGGACGACACCAATCCACATGTTATCCAAAAGCGTCCAATGCATTCCGAAAAAGTCCCCGTTTGGTGTGGACTTTGGGCTGGCGGCGTCATCGGTACATTTTTCTTTGCGAACGACGTTGGTCAGGCCATCACAATCAACAGCAAGCGCTATAGATCGATGATTACTAAGTTCTTTTGGCCTGAATTGGATGATATGGACACCAACGACATGTGGTTTCAGCAGGACGGCTCTACGTGCCACGTCACATTGGAAATTCTGCACGAGCGATTCGAGGGCATGATCATTTCTCGAGGTGATGTGAACAGGCACCGATACCTAGCGATTTGACCCGGTTAGACATTTTCGTGTGTTTCTAAAGCTACAGGTCTACGCGAATTAGTTACAAGCCACAGCAGCCTTAAAAGCCAACATAACCCACGCCACCGGTCAAATTGAGACTGATTTATGCGCCAGAGTCATGGCATATTGGACATTTCAAATGAGCGCCACCCAGAGAAGCCACGGCGGACATTTGAATGATATTAGGTAGGTGGGTAGGTAGGGTGACTGTATGACTGATTTGGAAGTCATGCTCACTTAGACCATCCGGTCCATTGTGCTGTCACGTTCGGCTTTGTGTACAAAACCCATTTACTCTTTGACCTTGTAATTATTCCCTCTTGGGATTTGTTGGTCATGTGTGATTTCTTCTGACCTTCTTTCTAGCCATTTGGAGGCTTTAAGAAATTGTAGTAAGTCCTTTGGATCAATGTTACTCAGATCCTCAAGGTTGTTGAAGTGGTACTCGCCTAGTAGTCTTCATCTTGTTTCCGCAAGTGCACTGGACATGTTGCGAGGTAGTGTAATATTGTTTCCTCTTCTTCTTCATCCATACAGCTTCTTCTGGCATGGCTGCATATAAGACAGTGGCCAGTTAGCATCCCTATCACTCTACTAATAACCTTCCTGTCTAGGTTTAGGATCATTCCTTCCTCTAGGCATCTGCCAGATCTCTTTCAATATCCTGCAAGTGTCCAGTTCAGACCATTTGCGGTTTGTATCGTTTTTCGCAATCGTCGTCAAAGTGGTTGGTGGGGTGTCTCCCGATCTGCTGCCATTGGCATGCCCGCCCCCTCTCTTGCTAGTTCATCAGCTCTTATGCATCTTTATGCATTGCATTGCAGCTTGGTTGCAGACTTTGTCTTTCTCCCAGCATCTATGTTTATCTGATTTTGCCTGCCACTATCGCTCAGCATATATCCCGATCCCCTGGCGTACAGTTAGGGAAGCCTTCATACCAAAAATCGGTAAGCGGGCCTACTCAATCACCAAGAGGAAAATCTTGCGAGACTGCACTTCAAAATCTAGTTGGCAGAAATGAATAAAGGTCTGGCGCTGGTGCCTTCGTGGAGGGCGACAACATTAGACTGCACACCTCGTTAGGTGGGTGTGCTTGAGGCCCTACTCAACCCTTTAACCACTTCCAGGATAGTCCAAGAATGCAATTCTTCTCTGACTTGGATCGGCAGGTTCAATTCGCAAGGACAAGCTCATCCTCCCAAACGTCTGTAAAAAATCCGCGGCATTGCTGTCATCTTAACAGAAAAGACTGCAGACGACTTATCGGTGGCCACTACACCTTCGCCAGACACCTAAATATGCTTCGCCTAAGCGATGAAACCCTCTGCGACGCCTGTGGAGAAGACGACGACACTGCAGACCATTTCCTTTGCCCGTGTCCCGCCTTTGCTCCGATCAGGTGGCAGTTAGTTGGTGCTGATGAGGTGAGGGCTGATGATTTAGGCTCTTCATCACAGAAGCGCCTCCGGAATACCATGAAATTTCATTAAATGTAGGTTGCTGCCTGGTAGTACAATGGACCAGTTTTTGAGTCTGAGTGCTTCAGTGCATCTTAAATTCAGCCACGCCTGGCTGCGAAATATTTACTGAACACCAGAAGCATTTTCTCTATCAACTCAATGAACCCGCTTCGAAATGAAATAATTTGAATTTAACCGAAAAATGTTTGGTATGCGCAGACCGAGGGAAAAAACAGTGAAAACTTCGGCCAACTTCACCCATTTTCGTGAATGGTCTAGTCGAAGTGGATGTTGTCTCCGCTTTCCGACAACTTCCACCACTAGATGGTGTCGCAATCAACTGAGAGATATAAGTGCACTCAAATTGCTTAAACAAACTCTGGCAAGTAATTCCTCACTCAAAATACATTTTTTGTTGCAAGTTCATTACAGTACGAAATATGTTCAATGCTGCAGCGTGAAAAGTAAAAAATACTCACCACACTATTGTCAAAACATCAACCATTTTGTTTTCGTGCAGTTTCGATCGCTGTCCCGCTCGCACTGCAGCTCTTTTGTTTTCGAATCTCAAGTTTCACAGAACACACCACCGCACATCCAGAAGCCATTCCCACCACACAGTGTCACGTCTACCCACCGTTGTTCGTTCATTTTGACAATTCAGCCAGTCCGACACCGAAAAAGCCTGTACAAGTGAGCAAAATGCACCACACAAGCGAATGAGAGACGGGACTGTGGTGACCAACGTCGGTATACGTACGCTACAACGCGAGAACCGTGTGTTGTGAAGAAAAATGGCGAGCGTTCACGAACAAACGCAATAAAATTTACAAAAAAAATCAAAATATTTTTCAAAAATTCAGCAAAAAAAAATTGTAATCGTACCCTACGCGGCTCCTCTCCTACACAGTGTTTTATTTTCATACGATTTTCATCCGCATTTCACAGATCCGCGTTTAAGTTTTAAAGCAGTTCTTTTTTTTTTCTTTCTTTCCAATCCGATTCGAGGTTGTTTTTCCTTCTTGTAATTTTCCACTTGGAATACGTGGGGAAATCAATTCGTAGTTTCCATATGTGAGATCTAGAAATCTGCGAGCGAGTTATTTTTTGTTCGTTTCATTTCTTTTCATTTCGGTGCGCGAGTGAATGTGAAGCATCAAAAGTGAAGTGAAGCGATATACGAAGAAATCGGGCAAAAAATAGAAGAGATAAATTGGTGTTACAACTATGTACACGTAAGTGCTGAGTGTTTGATGGAAGAAATTCAATTCAATTAAGTCGCGTCGAAAAGATACACCAGCTACGGGCGGAGAGGAGCTCTCCCAGTTCGCACACTCCTGGGGGAAGACCGACGAAGCCAAGCATCAAGTCGGAAACCCTTCCATATGTCAACTTGGCCTGTATGTATGCCTTGTTTGGGGAGCACACTCAAAGGGAGTGTGATCTTTTGTTTTTTCGGTTTATTTTCCGGGAGCGGTTATACTCTCGCAGTCGTATGTAATTCTTTTTCCCGGGCGGACTGCAGTCTAGTTGGCAGCTGTCACAGAATTCTAACAACAGCCAAGCGTGTGTGTGTGTGTTTGGTGAACAAGACTGTCGAAGGAGTGCATTTAATCGAGTGCATTGCGTAAAGTTTTTTGCGAATTTTAATTAAAAAAAAAAGCTGTTTATTTGTGCTCAATGACAAAACATACGGTCGATGAATCTGCAGAGCAGCGCCATCGGGGAGGCATTTTCAAGGCGAATTGCTCAGTGCAGAGCGCGAGGTGTGTTTGGTTGCCCAGGGAAATCACTTGTTTGACACCAATATGGTAGCCGGCTTTCTTGCACGCTCACTACGTGGGTGCGGAGGACATCTAAGGTTGGACAGGACGAGAGTTTCCATATGGAAGCACACCTGTTACCTAATGCAAGTTTCCCGCAATCCGTCCAACCCCCGTGCGTGTTTCCTTTGGGCGAGCCCGTACCAGAGAGAATGGAAGACATATGGCGACGGCGAAGACACTGGATTCATTGAGAACGTTTGTGGCCACGCATACACCGCCAGCGCCATTGTCTGTCCCCTAAAAATATTCCGTGCCCTGGCTGAGCTCAGTATCCTGCATCAGTGGGGACAAGGGGATGAAGTCTAACTTTGCGCCCACGAATTTTCGCAGTGAAATGGCATTGCCAGTGTGATGGTATTTCTTTTTTTGCGTGGGCCCAAAGGGTGGTCACACACCATCGCCGTATACACATACACTTTCTGTGTATTGTTGTGATTTCGATGAAGAAGGATTTTACATATATGTACGTAGTGGACGCATGAAATTTGTGTGAGCACAACCCACGCAAAGATGAGGGGGTCACTCGACACTTTCCAATTGAATGGGTTCCTCTGGTGCACCATCATTTCTTTGAATTTTGCTTTCACAGTGTTCAGCAGCAGTCAGTAGGTAGGATGGATGGTTGATTTCAAATCAAGACGTTCATATATTCCCCCTGAGAGGTCGATGTTAACTCAATTAGTTGCCACGGAGAGACGTGAAACATGACACTGCACAGAGGCGATGTCCACAGGTTTTTCTATCTTTACGACCGTAGCACCTTAGGCCATTGAATTAATGGCTTTCTTTTGTCGATGAAGAGCCATCGACGGGGGGAGACATTGTTAGAGTGTGTGGGAATGCTAACATATGACACTCGCTGTATTCGTCGTCAGATTCTCACGAGAGGACAGCTGGCTGGGAAGGGCAACCGTATGGAAATTCAAATTGGGTTATAATCTAACCTTCGATGAGGGAAATAACGTTATTTAGATGCATTCTTGGGTCTCATGGAACGTTGGGTGTGTTTCAAGCAGACGTGACTCCAAAGAAGACGCTTGTGGCAAACCACTGGCGGATGCCTACGTGTAATGTTGCCCCACAAGGCTCTCTCTCGATGTTGACGTAGTCGAAGTCTCTCAAAATGTGCTCCTGGCAGGCTTATTTTTCCAGATACGCAACGCGTTGTTCAAAAGATCTTGAATGTCATAAGAGACTGTCTTACATTGTCATCCAGACTTCACTGTATGGAGTCTTGCGGCCTCTAGCTAATTTCATACCTCCCTTGCAAGCCTTAAATCGTTCGAACTTCTAACGTATGCCTTCTTCTCAGCGAATGCCATTGTCAGTTACTCGCATCAGAGAGCCCTGCACATAGTTTCCATATGCCATCTTTAATATTCATCCCGCCGATGCGCGCTACGTAGACTTCTCTACCGAAGTCACAGCTTCATACGTGTCACACCCATTGTTTGGCTTACCTCGTCCACAGTCAGCCACGACTGGTTACACACACCGAAGAACCTTGAAAGAGATGATGGTGATGAATCATCTCAGTTTTCCGCTCAACCATATGCTTCCACCAAACAACAACTGCTTCGCAGGTTCCGTTGACCAAGAAACGAAATTGATTGGCGCCAACTTTGCGAAGTTTTCCAGATGAAAATCCAACTGAATGTGATACGTTGCTTGTGGAAGTTTTTCACTCCTGTGGTTTTGCAGCAGATCCGCCGACAGTTTGAATACACATTTCACTTCATTGAGAATTTTGGTCACTTCTCCCAGCCGTCCCCCCCTTCGTGGGTGGGTGGTATACAGAGATGTGAAGCAAAAAACCGAATGCCTGGCAATGCCACGACTCCCCCGATACAAGGCTGTTGTGCGCCCGCCAGTGCGCATGCCACCGAAATGAATCATAACAACGAGGCACGAAGGACTCACAGGGATTCCCTATCCTCCATTCACAACTTGCCAACACAGGGTACACACACAATTTGGCCATTATCACCCGTAGCCAGCGTTAACATTATATACTTTTGTCAGAGCGACCTGCGACGCAATATTACATGTTCCTTTCTCTTTTCGTGTTTCCTATGCGGCACGTCGTCGTCGTCGACACGACAGCGAGAAACGAAATAAAAAAAAAAGAGCGCAACCCACAATAGTCTGGTCTGGAAAATTGTGTTTCGTATCGAGTGCTTTCATCAATAACCGACCGTGGTGCAGCAGGGGCTTCTTCCTCGAGGAGTGTCTGCGAGAGTTTTTCTTCGTCTCCGCCGAAAAGTGAATGAAACTAAGAAACAGACAATTATCACTTTTTTTTTCTCTCTCTCATGTGTTTCAGTTGTTTTTTCCCCGTTTCCGGTTCACCAAACGAATTCAGTGAATGAGTGAAAAGAAGAGCAAAATTCAATTAAATTTTGTTTCTTATATTTTTTCGGCTTGAAGAAGTGTTAAAAAAAAATAAAAGAAATGTTCTAAAACGCATTCAGTTTGAGTTAAAGTGAAGAGAGAAAAAAAGGAGAAGCAACGACGGATGATTCGACTAGAGCAAGAGAAATCATTTAATCGCTTGGAATTCTGAACCGCAAATGAAAACTTCGCATTTTTCGTCGTCCAACTACGACTTTCCTAGTCGCCCCAATATACAGGGCGGTTGCCACAACATTAGCAACAATAATAATTGTCCAGAGAATAACTATCAACTTGTGGCAACAGCGTCATCGACGTCCTATCCAAATGATAATAGCCATCAGCAACAATTAGTGGAGCAACAACAACAGCAGCAACAACACCAGCAGCAGCAGCAGCAGCAGCAGCAGCATATCGATTCGATAACAGGCGGCAGCGTCATTGCCAGTGTCTATCAGCAAAATAACTTAGCCGACCAATACGCAGCGAATGGCGTTGAAGTAAGTAATCATCATACTTCTTCACATCATCAACAGCAGCAGCAGCTTCATAATCAACATCAGCAATACTCATCGTCCACGAGAAATTCAATCACCAACAACAACAACAGCAACAACGTCCATTCGGGGGTAGCAGACATTTTGCCGTCGTTGTCGTCCACCCACACTCAGCAGCTGACAGTTGGCCAAATTAAGACCAGTCACAGTAATGACAACGTTGCCGTTACATTGAACGCAACATCCTCATCTGCGGCTGATACTGTCTCTTATAACCCCGTTGCGCTAGCACCTCAACAGCAACAAGTCGTTGCACAGCACAGCAGTAACAACAGTGGCGTTGGGAATCTAACTGGTAACACCAACCATCAGCAGCAGCAACAGCAGCAGCGTCCCGAAATTATATTTCTTGACAAGTCTGCGAGGTATGAGAACATCCAGTTGGTGAATTCATCAGCGGTTGCGACAGCCGGAGCAGCAGTTAGCAAGACAGATTTGCGCGCTATAACAAACAAATACCAGCAGCACAATCAGCAGCAGCAGCAGCAACAGTTGCAACAACAGCATCAACAGCAGCAGCAACACCAGCTACAGAAGGCGGGCAAACGAAAGCGTGAAACAGGTAAGTCAATTTATGATGAATTTTTGAACTATCCTTCCGCTCACGAGCAAGTGAGGTTGTTCGTAGACCCTTATTCGTTTGTGCTCTCTGGCGGCAATTCCACAAGGTATTGTCACTGAAATATGGTAATCATATCGAAACTACAGCCCAAAAGGTATTAAGAGACTACGGGGTAATATTGTCAACCTCAATCGTGCGTGTGGAGGTCCTCGGGCTCGGCAAACGGCGGGGGTTGACGACGATGATGTTGATGATGAAATCCTTGTGAAATATCGTCGGCTCACAAGCGTCCCTTTGGACGGCTAATCCCTGCTGATGAAACGCAAACTGGTGGTGTTTTTGTCAATTTTTTCTCTCCTCGGGTAAGACCCGGAGAATTTGCAAAATAGGGATTCTCAGCCGGAGACCCTTGTTACATCAAGTTATTTAGTTGCTTCTTGTGGACCATCGGGGAATAATGTCTCATTTGGCAAGGATGTTGGGGGCATACATACCTATGCCCATCGGAATGAATCTCAATCAAAGGATGATGGTGTGGGCATGGGTCTACACCCTTTCACCTTGTAATGTCACCTTTCCGGAGTCAACGAGATAAATCGATGGCAACCCCGCTCACGTATGTTTTTTTCCCTCCTTTTTATTCAAAACCACGCCTGGCGGGGAAGGGAAATAATTGCTTTGGAAAATTGAATCGAAACTCGACAACAAACTTGAGTTGAAGCTTCTCAACTGTCTTCGTTTGGGCCGCATACGTATCCATTTACCCAACCCCGGCCGTCAGATGTAATCACATACGCAGTTTATTCTTAGAAAATTGAAAATGTTTTCCCCTTGAAGTCGTCTGACACGCTCACCCTTGCTGCGACTTGTGTACGCACCATGCGCGGGTGCTGAGTAAATGTTCCAGAGCGATTGAAAAGTGGCCGCAAAGAAGTCCACAGAACTCAGATTGGATTGGATTGGATACCACTTCCTGAGTATCTAGTGTCGCATGTCTCAAAAGAAACGCTTATCGTTCAGCCCTATGAACTAGGCCGTTGCGCTGTGGTGTTTCGACGCGTTTGATTAATCAAGTTATGGTGAAGTCATAACGATGACAGATCAGCGCGGCATGAGATCACCAACTTCGTTGTTTCCGATTGATACTCATTCGTTGGGCACTGGCTGGTTGTTTCATTGGATGTCGTGCGAATTTACATTTTCGATTTGCAATTGCCGCCATGTCGAATTATTTGTAGGCGGCGGAGAGAGCATAGTAATCCGTGTTGATGAGTTGGGCGAGTCATCGTTTACACAGCAACAGTTGATGTGACTTCCTTTGGGTTTCACTAAAACATCCAAAATACGTCTTTATTATCAGTCCACTACACTACTCTTAATTTCCACTGTTCGGAGGGGTCCGCCAAGACATAAATTCGTTGCTGGGGGTCCGCACAGGCTCAAAGGTTGACAAACTATGGTCTAAGGGATGGACTTGGGTCTAGTCTCTGAGTTTTTTTTTTGAAATTAAAGTCCTGACGAACATCTTACGGAACCAAACTGTCGCTTGTAAGTACGTGAAAGTGACTGTTGTTTGTCCAGTCGACTGAAAGCCTTCATTGTCTTTATAGACTGATAATCAGAAGTTTCTTCCTCTGATCTGAGTCTTTATTCATTTGAACTGCTTTCTGTCTGAATACCGTCCGAGCAGCAAACCAATCGCATTTATAGAACACCTCCAAAGCCAATGAACAGCAAACACTTCTCGTAACAAAAGACAGAAGAAATTCAGCTTAACGTCTAAAACTCCTCGATTGCCTTAATCAGCTTTTGACAGATTTTGGAAGCGGACTACACGCCTGTATGCCCTGCGGAGAGAATGTTCGGTTTAAACTGTTCAAAAAAGCTAATAAACCAGCTGAACACGAAGCTATCACGCGCCGAACGGATGACCCTGGGCGTTCATCAGAATGACAGCTGGTTTTTGTGTCTTCCTTCCTTTCCGCCGGATTCAGTTTCTGCTTCAAATTCAGTGGATTATTGAATGTGATGGTGGTTCTCGTGGCGTGGTGAATGGGTTTGTCGACTTCATACACGTCCTCGAGATGTCAATTTATCAACCAACTGCGTCATTCAGCTTTGGACTTACGGGGGAAATGTCTTAATGAGTCGGAGTCTTCGCAAGTAGTGAATACTTTGACACGTTCAACTGTTCCTCTTCACTTGCATTTACCAAACTAAATCTTCGCTAGCTCTGTTATTTTTCCCCATTTCGCCAACGACCTCGAAGAAGCTGTCTTCTTTAAAAAAAAATGTAGGGTAAGTTATTCACTTTTCCTTCGTCTCTTAGATGAATTCAGGGAATGACGTGCCAGTGGATTCAGTGGATGTCGTCAAAAGAAATATTAAAATATCCACGATTAGTAGGTATTCAACATGGATTTCTGATTTTGACATAAACAGTTCTCTGTCTAAACCAGTTTATGGCTTGACTTTTCAATCAAACAATCATAAAATATCGTCCAAATTCGAGTCGATTTGAATTTCCCAACAGGCAACAATTGCCTTCATTAAATGATATCGCAACTAACGCTGAAGCTCAATTAACCATCTGCCGACTCAATACAGATTAATTAACTTTTTGGACACCCCCCTTAGTGGTAAATTGAAGGCTTGGGCTTTACATCTTTGAGTTAACCTTGAATTGAGTTATCCCGCTGGCCAGTCCATAAGTGGTCAACCTGTCAGTTAGACTTCTTAAATCTCTTTGATCCACTTGAGCACCTATTTCAAGTGGTTTAAACTTTCAACGTGCCCCAAGGAACATCGCGTCATTCGTTCATTGACTTGGCTTAACTTTGATGGCGCCAAAGTCTGCTAATTAACCTAGACTCCTCATTACTTAGGATCTAAACGATTGTTCATACAGTTTGAAGAACGTCTGTATTCCTACATTCCACGTTCTACATTCTACATCGCCGTAAGGTAGTCTCCAAGTACGGCACAGACTTCACAGCGGCTCGCGAAATTACAGCGGTGCTTTTGAAAATTGACACTGATTCCCCAGAGAGATCGCGTACTCCGAAAAGGTGTCAAATAAATGTTTCTTTATGTAAATTTGAGTCTTTCTTTCTTTTCTGATTTTAATCGAATCCTCAGGTCGGCATGCACTTCGATTACAATCTTTAGGCTTGACGGCGCAGTTCATCAAGTGGGTCAATGAGCGTCTTTTTTTTTTTTTTTGAGTGCTTGCGCTTTTCTTTCGCAATTACTCTGCACAGTGAATTCACCTGAGTCAGTGCACACACACCCTGTCATTAAAACTTCAGTTTCACTTTCGTATTTCTGTGACATTGCACTGGGAGGTGGATCAAGCTGCGAGTTCCCATGCATTCATGACCGTTCGCCCGATTGTGATCTTGATGCGAGCCGTGCTATCTGCAGATGATGTGCCTTGCTCGGTTGATGTCCAAATGTCCGCAGCTGATGATTTTCGCGTTCCTCTTGGTGAACGGCAGTCTCTTAAACGCCACACCCGTCTGTTGCGCAACCACACTGACTTCGTTCAACCTTACATCGACTTAGTTAAGTTGGATGGCGCACCCATAATGCTTCCCAGGCCAGCACGATATTTCTTTTTTTTTTGCATCTTATGCATCTCGCCGAGTTGATTAACTGTTACCTTAGAAACCCGGACTCTATTAATATACATATTTCCCCCGCCCGCAGGGGATAAAGTGAAGTCTCTCCCCTTCACAAATGATGCGAGATTCTCCGAATAGCAGAATAATCTTCCGTATGCTTGCGAAAGTGGCCGCCCATTGTGCGAGCTGTACCTGATACGCTCTTGTCTCATTCGTCAGAAAATCGTATTTTCACGTAATTCCATTCAACCTTGAATTGCATGGAAGCGGAACAGCTTATGTTCAGGCTTGCAGTTGTATTCAATCATTTTTAATTTTCTTGGAAACCTCTGATCTTCCTCAACTGTTCCTCCTTCTCCGTCGATTCTCTGAAATGTCATACAGGAGTACTCCTCCGCGTCTCGCAACTCAATGCCTTTACAGTGGAATTATGCGTTCCTTCATCATCGGCACCGAACGACTAGTGCTCACGCTCGCAAGGATTTCACTTTTTCTCTGAGGACTCCGAGTGAGTTGCGACGCAAAAAAGCTGTGCGTCCCTTCCTTGGAAAATGGCCAATCCCCACTTCACCCCAAAAATCAAGTGCGATTCCAGAAATCTCTGAGATCACTTTGTTGTGCGCCGTTAACTGCCTCGGGGACTGCCAACTGGTGTTAGCTTAGTCGACCCTTTCAAACTCTTTGTTCGAATTGCTTCCTGACGGACGACCAACGGTCACAAGTCGCCAGAAATAGCTCACGTTGCTGAAGCACAACACATGCACTGCCCGGTAAAAGGTCGACAAGTTGAGCGCGTGCAGATTTAATAATTCATGGTCTCCCATTTTTCTCTCTCTCTCTGCCTCAGCTCCTTTCAGCGTCCGACTAGCATTTCCTGACTCTCTGGCCAATTGGAAAATGATTTTGACGTCAAACATGCTCCCCATCCCGTGCGCTATTTCCTTTCAAAGCCAATTTATTACGCTCGACCTGAGGGAATTATGAAACGTGCGGGCTCGGGGATACGAGTCGAGTATCAATCGTGGATCCTTTGCGACGTAAATGCTCACACCTCACGCAATTGTTGCGCAAACTGGCAATAAAACTGAGTTCTGGCTGCAACGGCGGAGCTTGTTTGCTGGCGGATTGCATGTCTAATTGAGTGTTTCTTGCGTTAACGCGTGCGGTAAATCTGTGGTCGTTGCCTGCAGTCTGGAATCGACGTTTCCTGTTTATCTGTTGAATGCCAGTGCGGTCCCTCAGTCGATACACAATTGTACGTCATCTTATCACGTTACGTGGGAATTCATTTCGGAATCGCTTTTCGAATTTGAATGATTTCTTTGCGGATCGTGACTGCGTCTGTGCTTGAGACAGTCGATCGTTGTCAGCGGGTCACGACTCGACAGTCTGGGATTGATAAACAGCCAGAGCGAGCTGATGTGGGATGCTTTCAAGGAAACGGAATCCCGCATCTTTTATCATAAACAACGACTCAGTCGCAAGGGGCCTTGATGAATATCCACAGACTCTCCGTCGCTTTTGAGGGCTGACAAGGGTTTGGTTGTTTTTTCCAAGGAAGTGCAGCTGGTCTGTGGGGCATATCTGGTTCGTGTACAACCGAAAAAAAACATGGTATTCTCTCGCTCTCGTCTCCAACCAGCAATCAGCCAGCTGGAATGCCTTCAATCCAGAGCGCTTTTCCTTCATTTCGAAGGAAAACCACCGGTAAGCAGGTCGTCCTCGGATGTGACCCCCAACACCGACCACCACCGTTCCCGTGTAACGTCGTAAAACCGCCAAATCAACGCATAAAACCGAGACATTTATGAGCGCATAACTTTTATCGGGCTCTCTCGCTAGCAGTACATTAATTACCATCTAACATGCGTCTTCTTTGGGCCTTGTGAATTACGTTTTTTTTTTTTTTTCATTTCGCCGTAACTTCGTGGCGAATGGAAATTATTTGGAAGAGCAGCCGGTGTTGGCCAGTGCGCTCCTCCACACCTGATATGACATCGTGTGACGTGTCCCCAGGTATCTGCATGAATCACGAATACAAAAATAGACCGATTAACTGTAAAATACGCTTTCATTCACAGGGGATTGACTGTATCGACAGCCGCGCACCACGCACGTATCGGTTTGGTTTATTCCAACTTAGATGGGCGCTATCTTGAAAATGCAATCTTTTTGCGTCGTCGTTGTCGAAATACGCCGATCGTCGGGGAATGGGTAAACCATTTTGAGCCGCCCATTGCTGGAATGCGAGTGGAAAACGAAGTCACCGCTGCGCCGCTGTTGGATTCATTGGGGAGGCGGCGACGATAGGAATCAAATATTTGTCACAATTTACGTGGCAAACGTTGGAATTGAATATTCGGGGCTCAGTGTTTATTCCGACGCGCGCGAATATCCGCCAAAAGAATCAAAAATATTTCGTATCCTCGCTCGTTGGTCTCAAAATGTAATGAATGTGACATGTGGAGGGTGTCAGGGGGGCAGGCTCCCAACCGTGAGACTGGGCGGAGAACTGGGGGAGGGCGAATAGATGGAATTCTATTTTGGAATTCATTCAATTCTGTTTTTAATTTTATCAATAGTTTTTTCCCGACCGTTAGCACGTAGACTATTGAGTTTCGCAAAACAAAATGATGTGCCTGTGTGTGTGTGGGACGCGGAGGGCGGTAGGAAGCAGATTGAGGGACGTGAGTTTTTGTTTTTTCTTAACCACCCTTTAGTTCTAATATTCTCACACGACTTACGGAACTCACTCCGACAGTGTGACAGCCAGATACGAGGTTTATCTAAAAGTGAATTGTCAAGTAAAGGCTTATCGATGCGAAAGAAGACTGACGCAGGATTGGCGACTGTGCGGAGGTGTCGTTCGCTCGTAAATCAGAATAAGCTCGTATTTGTCACTGTTTTGGATTCAAGGCAGATTTTTTTTTTTGTAATTCGTTCAAGGTGCGTCTCTTTAGTTTTCGTCTACTTTAGCGATTAATTCGCCTTGAGCTAAAAAGCTGCCCTTTCGAAAGCCGTGTGTCCGTGAAGTTTCGGATTTTGTCTCTGCAAATATTTATTCAATTTTTTTCCATATCCGACTTCCTTTCTTCTTGATTATCTAGAGAAGTAAATTTTCTTGAAAATGTTGACTGACATATGGCGGCATGTTTTTTTTTTTAAGTTTTGTACAGCGGTTGCCTTTGCTGATCCCTTGACTTGCGACTAAACTCTTCAACTTTGATGCGCCTCTCCGGCTGTGGTAGGTTTCTTAGACGTCGTCGGTGGCCACTATAGACCATCTGACTTAGGTCCATCGTCTCTAGCTGGTTCTGGCAGGATTCTTTGACATCGGCGGCTGCTTCTACCGATCGTCTGACTTTGCCCCTCGGGTAGGGGTTAGAATATACACGAGGTAAGGCATGCCTGTCATAAGTGGCGACTAAAATTGTAAGTTAAGAGCTACTGGTTTTCGTACCACCCGTTATTATGAAGGTTACAGGCTCCCAAATAAAGGAGAATGTGGACGGTGCCCTATCTTAATCATAGTTTGAGGCGCATAGACACTAATCACAGTGTCTTAAGATCAGATTAAGCCGCTTAGAATGACACTGACCACAAGGCGACTAGTCCGGGATGTTATGGCATTCTACTAGTAGCTTCACCAGAGGCTATTGTCTGGTGCCATGGGAGATCAGGAAAGCCCCTGAGAACCGCTTCAGCCTGATCGGTTGAGTTTGGCCCCCACGTGGAAGCGTCGTGTTGGCTGTGGTTTCATATCCAAAGTCATGGGGAGAGGTGGAGATTATACCTACTTGTCTGAAATTCTGGTAGCGTGTGCGACTCCGAGACGTGGAAGGTACATACATACATATGTATATCATCCAAATTTGTGTGGACAAACCAAAAACAACCGGGTGCTGAGACCCAAATAGCAGTAGAGGTTTTCGATCGGCCTCACACTTCACCAATGTGGAGAAACAAGTCCATAAGCTTATTTTAAGACTTGATACGTGAAATTCTAACTGAAGACGTCTGGTCCAGCGTCGAAAAATGGTCAAAGGAGTAAGAGAACTCGTGGTATAAGGCTAATTGCCAGGTGATCACGTTAATCAATTACTCACTTGATCGTCTGACTTGCGTCCATAATCTTCAGATTTCTTCGAGTCTGACTCTTGGCAGACCCTGGGCGGATTCAGGGAGCTGTCATGTAAGAACACTACCTTGCGTAGGACAAGGCTCTAAATGGTTTCCCAACGAGTGAATAAGTGGATCTCAAGTCTGTGGTGACCGTGTCTGTTTTATGCGACGGGCAAGAATTGTTGGTAGAATTTCTTACTCTCATTTCTGCTGTCAATGCCACTAATGAGTGGCTAGCGAGTGCCAAGGATCTGGGGAGAGAGGAGAAGGGCGATACTGGTGCTCATTGATTTTAAATATCCTAGGACTGTAATGGAGAAGAAAATGTAGAAGTCTGTTCCACATTCGAGAAGCTCTGCCCATAAAAGAAGCCCGGTACGCTCTAAACTGGGCTCAGGGGTAATAGGATGAGTACTCCTTTGTGTGCGAGTATTGCTGTTGAATTCTTTGATTTCTTTACCTTTGAACTCCTTACAGAAAAATGACAAACAGGAGACATTGCGATGATGTTCCAGAGACTATGTTTTGTTGGTGTTGACGCTCTTTTTGTAACCCTCTCAACTAGACTCAAAGTGATCTTTGGAGCACTTGCCCTGACATGAGAGTTTGTTTCGAACTCCAGGTTTGTGCGTGAATGCGCTTTACACATGTTACTCATATCCGACGGTGTCTTGCATCCCTTGAAGAATCCTAAGGACTCCGTGTCTGTAATTTTTGACGACATCAAATCTGTGGTCTATCCCAACGTTGGTTGCCATACAAACCGGCTACGGACAACCTCACGGTTTCAGTAAAGCAAGTGCCAGAAAGTTGCAAGAGAGTAGGCAGTATTAGGTTTTGAAAGCACAAAGGACTCGTTTAGAAATATCCCATGTCGTCTAATAATAATATAATAAGGATGGCGCTACTGCCCGTAGAGGGCCAGGGCCTAGCTTCTCAGCAACCACTCGTGTTGTGCGTGCTATTGTTCTATAACGAGTGGAGGGACCTACAATTTATGCCGACTCCGAACGGCCAAGTTTGACAAGCTTTTTCTAGACAGTTATACTCTTTGAGCATTGTCAGTGACTCAAAAGAGGTGGAGCTGTGAAAAGTATTTCTTGTCGTTTCAGGAATCGAACTCAGACAGGTAGGTCCAAGTGCGTAGGCGGTGACGCACATACCCACATCGCCACGGGCCACCCCATGTTGCCTAATGGTTATAATTTAATAAGTCCCATTTCAACATCCGAAGGACTGGAACCCAAGAATAGCTAATCATTGCCGAAAATCAAAAAGAGTGCAGGAGATAAAACAGAGCCCTGTGGCATGCCATTATTTTCTTGAAGTGAATGAAATACTTGAAGCCATCCAGAATCACTTCGAATGAACGCTTTAGAAGGGAATTTTTACATCATTGAATAAGACATTTATCGATGCCAAAACCAGCAGCAAGTCTCTAAAGGTTGCCCTAAACGACGAAAATGTTGGTCGAACTTGTTTGTGGTCGCTATGTTTTTCTCGTGTAGGGGGTTTCGATTTCGTTGGTTTCGATGTACATGTTTGGCGAGCATGTTCGTCGTTTATAATGATAATGATATTGATTAATCTTAATACAGGCGACAAACTTGGACGTTGGACAGCTTCGGGAAATGAGGTGACCATACTTGGTTGGCATATTCGAGAATGGGTCGGATGAAGGTGATGTATAGAGATTTTGTGACATAGACAATCGAAAATTCTTTTGACCTCAACGGTCTTACGACCACCGCTTACGCCAAAGTCGCGTAGCGATGACGCTGAAGGTACTAGTTCTTAGCTGAGAAAATATTTTCTATCGGTAGACATTTGCGGGAATATGTAATGGATTGAGATTTACTGACATTTTTCGTCATCTTGATGAGAATAGGAATCAGAGGGGAGGAGATGAACGGCGGATTTTCATGTAATCGGCGTAAACAGAGATGATAATACATAATAGTCCTGACCTACCTTTAGAGGCTTCGGTAGATCACCAAGATGCGACAAAGTACAACTCCACTCTAGTACTAAAATGTGTCCCTTTGAATGCGCCAAATGAGCCATAACGCAGCTGTATGCCTCAAATTCTCTATTGAGCGAAATGAGTGAGAATTAACAAGAATTCAAAATGCAATGGTTCTTGATTAACTGTCGTAATATCGACATTAACTCTCAAAAATTCGAAGTTAACTGTCAAAATTTCGAAGTTAACTGTCAAAAACTCGAAGTTAACTGTCAACATTACGTGGTTAACTGCCAAAATTCGACGTTAAACATCAAAAATTAGCAGTTAACTGTAAAAACTTAAAGTTAACTGTCAAAAATGTATAATTAACTGACAAACAAGTTTGATTATCCGTCAAATTCGTCGGCCACATTCGTAGGACAAGGGACAATCTCTTTGTAGTCGATTTCTCGTTTTAATTATCTCTCTGCAAAACATTGTTCCACCCCACATCGTATCTCTCGTACGGTTCCTTTGATCCTCGATCCCCCTCAGTAAGTCCATCGTCCACTTACTTCCGCTCCAAAGTCGTGTCTAGTGTCTCATATTGACTATCCCAAACCAGCCGGGCTCCTCAAGCACCCTCAATCACCTTTGGACAGTCACTCCCACGTCGCCTGATCTGCCAGTGTCCCCCGATACAAATCTGTGAATTCAGAAAAGTCCACAACAGCCCGTCGCCGATTGAATTTCAGTGATTTAGTTTCACAAGCCCCCTGCACTCTCGCGCCCCTCGTCCACACTCACGGCCATTTGCTCTGATAACACAAAGTAAAAGTCGAATGGCAAACATGACAGTGGTCTGGTGTCTTTAATTGATGTGTCTATTGTCTCCTTCCCCCTCCCCCACACATACACTCACACACGCTGCTGTCTTGTTCTTTATCCTTTCCATATTTAGTTCTCCCCGCTTCCATGTGCCGTTCATCATATTTCACCTCACCAACGGAGTGTGGAGACAAAAACACACGAATGAACGCCAGAAAGAAGACGTCCAAATAATCGTGAAACCACGTAGCTGTGAGATAAGTAGTATAAAATGTTTTTCGCCGCGTTGTTGTTTACGTCTTCTAGCGCTGAACAGAGAAAAAAAAAACTGTCTTCGAAAATACGTAAAAAGCCATCATAAACATAATAACCGAGCAAACACATTTTTAGTTTCTCTCTTTTGGCCTCGCTTTGTGTGTGACGCCCTCTGCTCCACACGTCCGCACGTCGTCTTCTCTTTCAAGTTTACACTCCAAGCAAAACCACATGTATCCGCAGTCCGCATCGCACCCGGCCAGCTATCTAGTATCTGTGTGTGTGTGTGTGTCTGCAACTTTTGTGGAGGAGAGCTTTTACTTCGTCGTCGTTTTGATAGTTATTTCCATTTCCATTTTGTTTGACTCAAAAATGAAGAAAGAAGCTACAAAAGAGCACTCGCCGCCGCGTACATGCACGCACACCATTTCAAACCCCCCAGTATCGTCGAGGTTGTCCCCTTTCTCTCGGCTATTTCCTTTTGTTTGTTTACCAATAGCCTTCGTTGTCTTCTTGTGCTGTGCTTCGGCTGTGTGGATACTCGTCGCGCTGGGCGACGGCAGGCAGGCATATCTAAGTACGTGCGGCTTTGATAGAGCCTCACCTATATTTAATAACAATTCCATCCATATTCCCTCCTTGTCAATACTTTTTTTTCTTCTTTTTCCACCTCTTTCCTTCTGCCTGTGCTGCCGTAGATAATGTTTCCTGTTTTTGTTGGTTCGCACAATTAAAATGATTAAGCTCCGGTCGCTCGGTAAGGGAATGCCGCCTGCCGCGCCGTCAGCCGCCCGTCGTCGCAACGGAAGAAAGCGGCACGGTGGCGTGAAAGATACATATTCGCGAAAGCCAGTTGCCTGCTACACAAATTATCAGCAAAATATGACAAAAAACGAAACGAAACGAAACGAAATGAGAGAGAGAGAAAAAAAAAAGAATCTAATTTCAAATTGACGTCCAATTGCGCCGTACTTTTAGCATAAATCGCTGTTTAGCTGATTCAGCCGCAAAAAAAAAGAGGAAAACAAACAAACAAACGAGGGAAATAAAAAGTAAATACAAAATAAATTTCCAAAGGAAAGCAAAAAAAAAAAAAAATGGAAGAAGTGAAAAAGTGTCGAAAAAAAATGATTGCTGACATGTGGCGGTAACGGCTAAGCTGAGCCGGCTAGCGACCACTTTTCCGTCACCATCAGCAGTGCGCGTCTTGTCAGATTGGACATTGGAAAAAATTTGAAAAGCAACAACGCATACTTGATGGACGGACGGACATTCATGAATTAAATATAAACTTATTTAATTTGGTTTTATTTCATTTCAATGAGGCTGACATTTTGATTGTGCGGCAAGGTCATAGGCGCGGATAGTGAATGGCGTTGTTGGTGGTTTGACGTTTTGAATGAGCGGTAAACAAAAACCTTAGGAATACCACACGAAGCGAGAGAATACGTCCACGTTGAGTTTTTCAATGATTTTTCGATGTGTAAACCTGTCTCGCGTGACAGCTGTCAAGTACAGCTTGAAATGTGTGTGCTCAACAGTCGGAGTGTGTTACCACAAAGGGGGCACATTTTTTGTTGTTGATCACATTCATTTATTTTTGTTCGCATTCCGTTCTCAGGGCAAACTGAAATATCTTCAGCTGTGACTTGCAAATGGACGTGTGGAGCTCGAAAGTGTGGGGAATTCAGTGTTTACAGAATTCAGCTTAATCAAGACCTCTTATTTCATTTCTGAGCTGCTATCGGTGTGGTTTTTTCTTCTCGCTTCCTTCGTATAAACCCATGAATCATTTGTAGATGGAATCTAATTAAAATGTTGGATTCCAGACCTTTTCAGTTTTCACCAGAACCTAATCTACTTCGTGTGGTATTCAACGCGCATGGGCCCTGCTTTTGAATGACACAACGTTAATGTACTCAAATCATTGTCTGTGGCGGACAATGTGGTGTAATGTGAGTTCTGGGGCGTGACCTCAAGTGTAAAGTCGAACACTGCTGCGCAGCCACCAGAAAACACAGAATTCACACGTTGGTTGGAACAACACTTCCGTTCCATTTCGAAAGAAGTGGCGTTCATCGGTGATGCTTATATAAAATATTGCCTGCGTGTGCACAACAGTAGCCATCAGAAAGGCATCCATAAAGAAAACCATGGTTCAGTTGAAAGTTACAATTTATGTCACTTTTCTAAAATCGACGGAGACGCCCGCTTCCACACGCGGTCAAAAGAAAACTACGATTCTGATTCGGCTGAAATTTAGACAGTAGCCGTCTACGATAATATACTACAGGACCATTTTTCGCCGGATTCTCTTGCGATAGTGGCGTCAACGAGCGGTAAAGCTACCCTCGTATAGTGTATGATCCGGGAGGCTATGCTGATTTAGAAATTCTTTTCGAAGAGCAGCTTAGGTGTTAAGATGTCGTTGGTTTCAGGTAAAGATATACATGGTGGCGCAAAATGAATCATCCTATTTTGTTTTTGAATTACTTTTTAACTAAATAAAGTGGAAAAGATGATAAATGTCTGCCGCCAATGTTGGTACAGGAAACGCTTCCTTCACAATGTATATCTGCTGTTGCACCGTATTGTTGGAACCACAAGTTCACCAAGCCCAGCTTATCCAATTCCGGCAGTAAGAAGTCGTTTGTCATAGCCCTGCAGCGTTCGCCAGTTACAGTGACCATTGCTGATGACGTGACCATTGCTGACGTCGTTTAGCAGCGTTTTGTAGAGCATCATTCTGGTCCTTCTAGTCCGAAGTTGTTTCGAAAAAACGTAGAATTCACGACCGCTAAGGGCGATTTTCCGTCGGATCTCCGCTGAGCTGTCATTTGTGGAGCTCGCGTCTGCTCTGAGTTGGACAAACTCCTTCTACCTCAACATTGTAGCTGCCGATTGTGATGTGTTGTCCTCGGTGAAGTGTGATGAAACGGTCCTTGTTCAACAGCAAAGAACGCTCACTGTTAAGATGACGCCCACAAATCCAACTACGACCAACTTCACGTGCGTAACTGACGACAGCCAGCTAAAGACTATTGTTTGTAATTGAGTGCCAGGTCCCACGGGAAACCCAGCCCCCACCACACTTCACTTGTTTGCACTCGAGATTGCAAAACGATTTCATCAAGCTATGTACCGTCGTCCATTTCTAAGATTTCATAAGTAATTAGTGAAATAAATGATTTTGGGCATCAAAAACCGACCGACCGGACTCGCGCGCCGCGCCCACCCGTTAGCAAGAATCAACATTCAAGCGGAGGTGGGCAGAATCGAATTATTAATGTATAATTGATTTCCGAAAATTACCAGCGACCAATCAGCGGTGACTGCAAAGAACCAGAACGGACGGACCGGCGGACGGTTGGTAGCTATTTCGTTTTATTTTAATTTTTCACGCGCTCATAAATACCAGATGAGGACGGTAAACAGATGCCAGAGTAAACACGAAGATTTATGAAAGGAAAGTTTTCAGTTTTCAGTTTTCGGTCCGCATTTGGAGCCGAGTAATAAAATTTCCATAAGCCTACGACTAAACACTTGATTGGTCGTCATCATCGTTGTCGTCGTCGAATTGTAAGCAAACAGTGACATGAACGTGTTTCGACTATATTTGGACATTTCGTTCGTTCGTTTTCTTTCCCTCTCAGCAATTTTCTTGTCCAGGTGATAAAATCATGCGAGAAATAAATTGTAATAGGGCGTCGTGTTTAGCTGGAGACGCAGTTTGAATCCGATGGGCGGGCGCCCTTCTGTCTTAAATGTCAAACTTAACAGTTCACGTGGGCGGAAGAACAACTGAACAAGGTGATTCCAAGATATTCCGGGAATCGTCAATTGCACACATCAATTATCTGTGGAATAAAACAGAAGCAATCGTGACGTCAAAACTAACAAGCAGGCATTTGTTTATTTTTAAAGGAAAATCGCTCAATCTGGCATTTGTGCGTGCAGAGCCACCTTCAATCAGAAACAGACGCAATGATGTAACGTTGGTTTACATCATGTCTGAAGAAATGAATTGGTGTCACATCATGGAGTTGGATCTGGTTATGAGATGCCTAGGCCTTTAGTAGATTTGTGCGTAAAATGTTGCCGATTTTCATCAGCTTCAGACGCTTGTTGACGGCATAATTTGCTGTTCCGTGTAGCAGCTGATAAATCTGAAACCACATGAATTCAACATTCGTGTTGTTCAAGCCGGAGCAAAAATATTACGACCTTGTTTCACAAGCTTCTTCTGAGGCGAAGTTTCCGCAAGCAAAATCGTTCGCGATGGACATGAACAAGTGGTAATCACTTGGTACTAGTTCTAGGTTATAAGGTGGATGCATGAGGACCTCCGAACTAAACCTCCGAAGCTCCTGGAGAGTTGCTATCAATGTGTGTGGCCTGGCGGTGTCCTGATGGAACACAATTCCTCTCCTATTGAGCAAAGCTGGCCGCTTCTGAGCGAATGCTTCCTTCAGACGGTCCAATTGTTGGCAATACAGGTGCGAATTAAGAGATTTGCTGAAGATCAGCACATAGTAGATGATTCCATGTCATTCACATCAAACACACAGCAAGATCGTTCCGGTCGTCTATCTGGGCTAGGCCACCGATTGCGCCGACTTACCGCGATTCCATCCCCACTGTTTTCGCTTGATGTTGTCGTAAATTATCCACATTTCGTCACCAGTCACCGTCCGTTTCAAAAAATTGGTCGATGTTGTTGCGACTGCCAGATGGAAATTAAGTCCTTGATGTTCTTTGGCGTCGAGCATCCTTTTTGTATCCAACCTTGTTCAAATGGTTTCAAATGGTTTCCCGTGCAATGTTTAGATCCTGGGCAATCGAAACAGTTCCTGCAGTACGGCTAGACTTGACGATTTCCATGATTTTATCGACATTTGTTGCCTTCCAGAGCATCTTCCGCATGGACATCACCAGAAGGGGAACAAAACTGCGCATTATTTACTGTTACCATACACTTTATTCACAGTTTCAGCTGCCTGGCTTGCGTTTTCACCTTGAACGAAGGAAAACTGTCAAATATGGCGTATTTTCTCATTGCCTGGTGTTCATCTTTGACTCGCTCTCAGACCACATAGAGTCAACCACTCACAAAACCGCCCGTGAAGCTTTTTCGGTACGAGATCTTATCTTTCTAACGGCGTTTAGTTTGTTCCAACCGGACGTATACAACACGAGATATAGGTTACTAAAGCCATCTGTTGGATTTCTTTTTACTTCACCAAATAAAGGGTGTTGTTTTTTTTTTTAGAGGTATAGAACTTTGAAATGGAATAAAACAAAGATGATTTTCTTAAATTGACTTGAAATTCACTTTATTCGAAAGATAATCCTCTGGTATTATAATTTAAATATGATCACTGGCATATGACCGCCACGGCTAGCTCGGACTTAGTCTAATCTGGAGGTTCAATGACGTTTTCCAACATTTGTGATCGTATATCGGTAACAACGCGGCAAATGTTGTCCTCCAAGTGGTCAATCGTTTCGGGCTTGTCGCCGTACACTAGAGACTTCACATATCCCCGCAGAAAATAGTCAATCGGCGTTAAATCCGCACGATCTTGGAGGCCATTTCACGGGTCCGTAATGGTACAACGATGCGGTTACCAAACGTTTCGTTCAATAAATCAATTGTGACACGAGCTGTGTGACATGTTGCGCCGTCTTGTTAAAACGACAGCATGGTTGCTCAATTGATGACCGAAAAAGTCAGTAATCATGGCTCTATAGCGTTTACCATTGACTGTGACGTTCTGGCCAGCAACGTTTTTAAAGAAGTACTGACCAATTATCCCACCAACCCATAAAGCACACCAAACAGTCAGTTTTTGTGGATGTTACGGTGTCTCAATGTACACTTGAGGATCATCATCAGTCCAAATGCGGCAGTTTTGTTTATTGACATATCCATTCAACCAAAAGTGAGCATGTGGAGTGGACCTATTGCGCGACACGTATTTGAACACAACCATGATTTTCAAAATAAATTTACACAATTTGAAAGCGTTGCCGTCAGTCTATTCATGTTGAAATGCCAAACCAAACTCAAAATAAATCACTTGACAGCTGACAAAATGGCCGCCAGTTAAGATAGTGTTGCCAACTTAAAGTTATATACCTCTAAAAAAAACATCCTTTACATAGGTGGTCGTAGAGTCTCCGGAGAGCTTAAACACAACAAAACCCTGGTGTTGTGCGTGCTCCTACAAGTGAAGGAGATCTAAACCGACTGTGCGAAGGGGCTTGACAGTCACTTTTTGGTATTTTCAAGGCAAAACGACCGCAGCGAGTCGTGAGTGAGGCTTTTACTTGGTCCGGCGGTGAACAAGGGAAACAGAAAGTATATGCCGTCCCTAAGAGTGGACATACAACATCGACGTCTTGGACAAAGCATCGTCACAGTGGTAGGTAGAATGTCAGTAGAGGTATTACCTCGCCTATCAAGTTTATCGGCTTCGTAGTTACACAGCCCCTGGGGACCTGCTTTAGGGGAATGTTGAAATACACTACAGCCCGCAGTGGACCGCGGCCAAGTTTCAAGAACAACCACTAGAATTGCGTGCTTCATTGTTCTTTTGCAAGTGGTAGGGACCAGCGTTGCTAGAAAAAATATTTTACAAAGTGCCACCACTGCTACCAAATAGTGCCATTCAAAGAAATGGGTTCCACAAACGGAAATATACCAAAATATACGTTTTTTTTGTATTTTGATCAACTTTATGAATTGCACTTAATTAGAAAAATTTAAATAATAAATAATTGAGTTATTAAATAAATAAAGCACCATTTGCACATATTCATCGAAACTTAACGAATGTTAAGCGATATTGCACGAGAATTACAAATGATCTCTTTCCTCAATACATAAGCTACCCTCTTGAGCAAAAATGAGAGAGTGACCAATCGATCCGATGAATCAGAGAGCACATGCCGTGGCAATCGTCTTTGGATCGCGAAAAGGTACGGTCGTTGGTTTGCTCATGGTAGAAATTCACCTCAAAACAAGCATCTCTCGATAATTTTTTTAAATTTTTACCAGAGTGCCACATTCAATGCTGTCGCCGTTTCAATCAAAATGTGCAACAATGGCAGGATCGGGGCACATCGGCAACGCTGGTCTGTAGGTCCCTACAGTTGTATGCCGACTCCGAATAGCGAAGTTTCAGAAGCTTCTTTTGGACAGTCATTGTCTGCGAGGGTTGTCGGTGATTCGAAAGATGTGGGGCCGTTAATGTTGCTTGTCGACCTTTTGGAGACCACTAATATGTATATATGAGTCCCTTAACCCCAGGTGGGGCAATAGGCCGGGACAAACTTCCTCCATCTCTCTCGAACTGCGGCCAGATACTTCAGCTGTGGCCACGTTTTACGCTATGTTGCTGTAGTTCTTGGTCTACCAGCTCGCCGCGTACCTTGAGGATTCCATTCGAAGGACCGCGATGTTGTCGTTTGGTCTCCGCAACGTATGGCCAATCCAACGCCATTTCCGCTGCCTAATGTCAACTTTCAAAAGCTTTTGACCCGATATGCGCCGCAATTCTTGGTTCGATTTACTTTGCGGCCATCGGATCTTAAGAATGTGTCGAAGGCAGCGGATTACAACGATTCTGACTGTAATCTTCTCGAGGTGGAGGTAGAGACTTTCCAGGCTTCACAGGCATACAGCCGCACGGATTTGACTTTGGATTCGAAGACTAGCTGCTGGACTGGAGTTCCATACTGAAGGCAACATTCCAAAGGCACTGCGTGCCTTACTTACATCTTCAATGGACGTCTGTCTCAGAATAATCGGCTGAGTTTGCTGAGCGGCCAGTATGCCTGATTTTGTTGCAATTGATGTTAAGACCAGCCATCTCTCCATTCACTTGCAGTGATTGGCACATCTCGTTCATCCCGCTGTTGGTACTTGCCAGCTTAGCCTCTCAAACGGTCTACATTGGATACCATGTCTCTCAGTTGCACCTACGGTCGCAGTCCGTACATCATCTATCGCCAGTAAAAATAGGATTGGCGATAGATCCCCTTGTCTAAGTCCCTGTCCCTGTCGCACTTCGAAATAGTCGGAGAGCTGTCCATCGTGCAGAACCAAGCATCTTGCGGCGTGACCACTAAGATAGTCGGCAATTAAGGGGAGTTTTTGACTGAAAGGTGATGTATTCATGGCCTGAGCCTACAGTGAGGAAGTTCCTTGCCGCTTTTGAGACAAAGGCGCGCTGTTGAGCCAAAGACGCGGTGTTGAACATTCGGACGGTTGGAGTTGAGTTGTCGAAGAAGAGATTGAAGCCATGTCGCTTCTTGAATTCCACTTGACACTTGTGTTTGACGAGTCGAAGCCCGGAATGGAAAATGAAGTCACGCTCATAAAATGATCAGCGCTTTAAAAGCTTCAAAAGGTGACTCGAATTGTGGTTTAACCATTTGCTGGAATCAACTTGTGAATTCTTTCTCTAAACAGTCACGTAACCCGTCAGACAAGCCAAAACAAACGCGAGAGCCAGTCGAAAATCACAAAAAGAACCCGCAATTCATCAAAACTTCAATGTTTGCAAAGCACTTCTGACAGTCCTTCGCGCATTTCTTCCCACATTCTCGTTTAATTAACTCGAAAAAAAACCCGACTCTCAGCTAATCCGTCCGACTGAAGGAAAAATGAGGCAAAAAAAAAAGAAAAAAAAGAAGAATAATTCCAGATGGACCATTTCAACTTAATTCACAAATTGCACGTTTCGTGCAATATTTTCCCCATTTGAAAAGATCTCAATCTATTTCTGAAGTGAACTATAAGTGGACGACGTGATAGGTTCGGTATCGTGCCAACTTTCCCGCTTCACGGTTGCTGCATGTAAAAGAAATGTATAAATAAAAGAATACACCGTCAACTAGGAAACATCATTTCAGTTTGAAAATTAATTAAAAATTTCTTCTTCGCCCTCTCATCGCACACGCTCTCGCTCTATAAATATGAAGATGGCTGCCGCGGCCCGCCCTCGCCCAGTCGCACAGTGCGCGCACAGGTGAACTTTATGGGATTTTATTGATGCCAACCAGGCATGTACGACGTCAGACGACGTTTTTTCTTTGACGTTCATAACTCACGTTCACTTTAATAGAGTGGGTGTGCGTGGTGGTGTGGGGGGGGGGGGGGGAGGGGGGGGGGGGGGAGTGATTACATGACGACAACCAGGAAAAGCTGGACGAGGCTCACATGCAACAAGCGCAAGAACAAAAAAATGACTCACGAGTGCACAGCAAACAGCATCGACATGAGAGTCCACCTCCGCCGTTTAGTCACCTCAAGTCAATCATCTCGCTTAGCAGCAGCTGGCCAGCAGCGGTGCAGCGATGAATTTTGTGCTCTTTCAAGTGGGATCCGATGCGGTTGCTGCGACTGGCACATCAAGGTACTTTCTTCGTTCTTCGTTTGCCGACCACACAGAGCGAGAGAGAGAGCGGCTAGTGAAAGAGTGAATGTACATATTTGGCAATCCGCTGGCCGTTTTATTTTTACTTCTGTTTGAAGCTATTTAAAGCATTCAACACCCCACACATTGCTCGCTCGGTCTGGTGTTTTGATTTGCCCAACACTTGGGGATTTCCCAAGTGAAATTCCTCCCAAGTCACTGTCCGTCTGTGTGGCGATGGCAATGCGAAACATCTGGCAACGTCGATGAAACGTCAAAGGAATGCCACTTAACTTGCAAGCGCTGATGTTTCCCAGCCGAGGCCAGTTCAACTCTCCGAGGTGTCTCGGAACGGAACGCTCTCACCGGTCAACTGGGTGACTCAAAGCACTCGCTAGTGGAGACTGGAGAGTTTTTTAGTTTTTTAAAGTGTTGTCGTCCTTCACAATTCTGTGTTGTTTTCGAGAGTCCAGAACAACTTATCAACTCATTTTGTTTTTTTTTTCTGTTTTTTTTTATGAACCCACTCTGGTGCGGTGCGGTGTTGTTGTGGAGAAACTCGTTTCAACCTGAAATTTGTAGTTAACTGGCAGCACCGGATCTCGGACGGATGCTCTGAAAACAAATTGTAATTCGCTCGAAATAATCTCAGACGTCACATGATGTTTTGACGTTTTTCGCATTTTGTGAGAGGTGTACGTTGCTTTGTTTTTGTTTCTCCGTACCTCCGTGCCTCGGGGCCTTATTTGCATTTGTTTATTTATTTCGTTTCGGATCGTGTTTATTTTTTCAAAATAAATTCTTTCCCCTAGTGGCTGCAATTAGCGTGTCGATGTGATACATTCTTCCACTTCGGCTGCGCCTGAGGTTGGGCTGCAACAGTTCGATCGCACTTCCGGTTGTAGTTTGCAACCTGAAGACCTCTTTAAGCGGTGCCCTCAGCCGAGACGATGACGTACGGGGGTTGTTGAGAACAACTGAAGGTTATTGCGCTGTGCTGCTTTTTTGTGTTCTGCCAATGATAACGTTTTTTGCGGCGAAATCCACTTGAAACTTATCACAAAACTCTGCAAAAAGTTGCTCTTGCGCTTGACAGCGACTCGAGGATTCGCTCATGACGGATGTGTGACAGGAAATGTGCGACTGGAAGTGGTCTGAGTGCAGTGCGCGCCAAGTACTGGCCATGTGTTAATTGTGGGTTGAACTGGCAGTCAGATTTGATTATCAGTTCAAGGGACAACGAAAATGTAAAAAAAGGAAAAAAAGAATGTGTCTCTCGACCCAGACGGTGGTGAACAGAATGGAATTCATAAGCTCCGCGGCGCGGAGTGTGGTTGTGGTTAAGTGCTTCTATTGTAATTGTATTTGCCGAAGCGAGACTTCGTGTGTACGTTGGATACGTTTAACAAACGCGACCGCAGGAAGTCAACAGCACTTGAGAGCAAATAAAATGTTCTCTGGAAATTTCGAGAGTTGGAAATTCATTTTGAATTTGCATGCAGCCGGAAGGAGAAATTTGGGAATGCTTTTCAAATTAACGAACTTTCCGGGTCAATTCCATTTTTCATTGTGGTTCTGAAAGTAAATGTGAACAAAACGAATTTGGGATTTAGATTTCCATCAAATTTTTGTGCCAGGATGTAGTTTAGATCTGGCAGCTAGTCACAAAAAAAAAATCTTGTGCGAATCGAATCCTGCAAGGACTGTTACATTTACCTTGCAGGATTCGATTCGCACAAGGTTCTTTTTTGACTAGCTTCCACCACGATTTATAGATTGGCTGTTACTTGACGAATATTCGTTTTCAAAGCGTGGAGAGTTTGACGATTGTTTAACGTAAATACGTTCGATTCCGTTGCCATTGGGATGAGAATGGTGACGGTGGCCATAATCTAAACGTGTACATACTCTGATTACGGTTCAGTTTGACGTATGTGCTTGAAATGGGGATGTCAAACCCAAATCAAAATAAAAATAAAAAAAACCAGATTCCATCGCTAAGTTGCATAAGTTGTCGAGATCCCGCACAAAACCTACTTCTGACGGACGCCTGGGCCAGCACAGTCAATTGTTTTACTTACGAATTCATACTCATCCATTTTGGAACTTAAAGGCATCAATCTTAGGGCATTTTTCACCGCCTGACTGTGCAGTAAGTATCACGGGCAATTATTCCAGACCACCTACATCCGTTTCAATGCTTCGGTTCAATACTCTTTAGAAAAGACGCCGCTACCAACTTGCTCCTTCTTTTTCGAACCTTCAGTGTAAGCGTGTACAGATTTACTAGCGCACACGTGAAGTTTGGTAGATATTCTACTCGATATCTACTTCTGGACAAAGAGTCAGACATAAGAAAACTTAAGATTATGCCAGAACCGAAGGATGTACGCGTAGAGAGAAGCACTGTAAAGTTTCAATGTACCGGGAACTTACCCAAAGTTCCAATCTACTTACTTACTTATCAGTCCACCGCCCCTTGGAGGGTCTGAGCCTGAACAATAACTGTCTTCTATCGCTGACGGTCCTGGGAAGACTGGATCCTGCTGTCTGGCGTCCGCGAAAACTTGGTCTTTATACCGGAGGGGCAGTCTTCCTCCACTTCTCCAACCAGGAGTCTCGGATTCGAAGACCCTCTTAGATGGTGCTTATCATCCAGCTTTTGGCTACCCACAATAACAGCACCAACTGCCATTTACATACGTAGAGAGCGTATTTCGCTCAGACATCAGTAAACGAAACTTAACGAATCCGAATCAAATGGTTATTATGGTCCCAGTGTATCATTTATTTATTCACTCACAATTGTTCATCAAAGCACAGACGTTCAGCCAAATAATCGGGGGTATGTTCATCGAGTTCCGTGGTTAACTGGTTTCAGTTCTGGAGTGAGTTGATAATGATGGTTACACCTTCTTCGATTTCATGTTCCATGTTGCCATGTTCGTCGTGGTATCGACAGATTCACACCTTCACACACGACACGCTTTTTTTTTGCATAGGATGCGTTTCGTTAATCGACTCAAATAGGATTAGGCATGGTGTAAGGAATATAAGATGTGCTGGACAGCTTGTCAAAACGTTACAAATCGTTCAAAGAAACAAACACGCTATCAACGGGGTGTACTTATAAATCCCATTGTTCTAGATCCCAGTTTGATTTTGCTAGACAACAACTTCACTTACAATGATTGCATTTTCTATCAAATATGCCTTCGAACTTTGTTTGGGACATATAATCTCAGTGGGAGCGAAAGGGTTAAACGAGCCATGTATTATAAAATGGCTAAAGACTTAGGGTCTTGAATGACAGTCCGGTTTGACGTCTGTGATTGATTGAAACAGGGATGTCAAATCCGGACATGATTCTTTTTCCGTGGGTTGGTGCACATCTTCAAGAAGACACCTTTCTCGTTTACTTACTTGTGCACATTTAAGAAGCAGTTTCTTTTTCTAAAATTATTCTCGTGACACGGAGGAGTTCAATAAAGGCACCTGCTGGAACCGCCGCGGTCGTGACAAACGGTTTTTACTCACTGCTGCAATATTGAACGGTCCCCTTTTTGGAAGACGGGCGACCAAGTTTTCTTATGTAAAATGCTTGGAGTACCGCATAATTGCAATGAACATGAAGTCGAATATGTGACTACGAGCGAAGTTTGTTATTTCGTCGTCTACGGTAGCGATCACTATTTATCTGTTGCCAGGGTTGTTCAATCGAATATCTTGTCTAAAGCTCGTTGTGGTCAGAAATAAGAGAGCAAGGAGATGTCCAGAATTACCCCTTGCCCACGTCCACGAAATGAGAGCGTAGTGGAATCGCATTTTACATCCATACAACATCCAAGGATGCACATCCTCGGTTGGAGAAGGGTTTTCGGCTGTTCACAACACGTATTCACAGACACATCGTACAAAAGACGCTGTCTTATCAAGATTCAACGAAGGTAGAAGATGGATATCCTAGCCCGTGCTCTCTTGTTTCTGATTGTAGTTCTTCACTCGTGGACACAATTGAGCTATCCGTTGAAAGGTTTGCCGTATTGTCCGTAAAAGTAGCCACCAATTGTCGAATTGTCGAATGAACTCAAAATGTTTCAGACGCCCTGTGACTCATCAAAGGAGGCATCTCTGAACTAAAAGTGAAAAACAGACATTTTTAAATCATTTCATTTAATAGTACGTTTACACTGCACCTTCAAATTTCGAAATCCAATTTTGTTTTCCCACTCAAACTTCAACATTTCCAATGACAGCTAACGTCAGAATTGATTATTGATATTTTTTCTGTTTAGAAATCAGAACCTATTTATCATTATCTATTTCACAACCATAACCATTATCACAACATAACATTATAGCTACATCGCAAGATTCTTATTGCAATTATTACTTGAAATGAATGATTGTTCTGTTGACAGTTGTTTTTTTGTTTATGTCAGCGGACTGAATAGTCATTAAACGACGTGCTGCATTTGGAAAGAGGTTTCTTCGATTTGACAAACTTGCAAATCCATCAACGAAATTCAACATTTCGCTGAAATCCAACATTTGGAAAAGCTGGAAAGTGAAATGCTGAACATTTGGACTGACATTTTGAAACTAGCCGAAATGTGGGACTTAGATGCGGTGTAAACGTACCAATTCCTAGATCAAAGCAGAGCGATCCCTACTCCTTCCCTATAACGTCAGTTATGCACAAACAGCATTTACGAACACATCCCACTCATTTTCGTTCGACAACTGATGACTCACTCGAAGGTTACATTTGTGATCGAATCAAAACCACGTCGCTTTAGCATTTATTACTGAGGTTTTTTTTTTTCTTTCTGCTAATCACTTACGTCAATCGTTTCCCCTTGACAATGTTACAGAAATTTAAAATTTAAATGTTCACCTTCAAGAGAACATCTCCTCTCGCTTTGGACTGGCTCCCAATCAAGATTCAGCGGGAAGTCGTCGTTATTTCACAAACGGGGTACAGTCAATTAGCGAAAAATAGACCTGTATGTTGATTAGATTAAGATCGGACACATTTCCATATCGCAGACAGTTACAGTGGGTAGCTTTGTCTCTTCGAGACTTTTCGCCGAGAACATGTGTTAATATGATGACCCATTTATTCATGAGTTACCAGACTCATTAGTTGTGTCCCGTTGTGCGTTATGTGAAAATCTGCCTTTGTACATAATAAAAGAAATCACTTAAGCAGGCGAATTCACATTTGAATGTGAATATATTTAAATATGCTCGGTTTTAGACGAGAACTGAAAAGTTGGTCTCTGAGTGGTTTAGTTCTTGTGAAGCGCATGGAGTATGAAAGCTGACATGGATTTTCCCTACTCGCTATGCAAATGAAGAACGGAGCTAGAGGCGTCTAAATATCCTCAAAGTAGGCAACCTTTGATGAACTGGATTGATAAGCCGTGCAAGTAGCCTGAAGAACTTTTTCATGTGAGCTCTGTCGACCGAAACATGTACATTGGCCGAACAACAGGCAGCTGTGTAACATTCAGGAACATCATGTGGTCAAGGTAATCTGAATCGGCCTGTGGTCGTGGGAGAACACGCAGTGCGTGCCTCTTAATGAACACTGCTTGATGGATACGTTTGAAAGGGAAAGACACATTCGCACAGCACAGATTTAAACCAAATATCAGGTCCGACTCGATTTACCTATTTTACATAATTGTTCAGCAATTCCTCGGGTTCTCTTTACAACACAACTCATGGGATGACTTGGCTGGTTCGTGGCTCCTCTTCATCACCGCGTTTGCGTTAGAGAAAGCGCTCTGAGAGTCTGTCAAGAGAAACAGACTAAATGCCTGCTTTTGCAGACGAAAATTTTTCGAATGATCGAAACTTCGACACGTGAAATGTTGTTCTTAAAGCAAGACCAAGGACAACAAGAAGTTTAGAACGACGAAGCATTTTTCTTTGCTTCTTCAAATGAGCTTACGAAGGAACTTAAGGCGCCAGTAATGGGTTCTTCCGTAAGAAACCGGCTGAAAGAAACCCAACTCTTTGGCAGATCGCCTAGAAAGCTTCCATGTTCGAGCAAGAAAAACATTCAAAAAATATTGAATTTCGTCCGCAAACTGTTCAGATGAGACAAAGATTAATTTGTTTGGTTCCGATGCGAAAATGTACGTGAGACGTTCAAAGAACGCCGAATTTGAACCCAAATACACCAAAAACAACAGGTGTGGGGTGCCTTTCGGCTTTTGAGGTTGGTCCAATTTTTGGATAAGACACGAAGTGTGTGCTGTCTATTATGTAGAAATACTAAAAGCTGAATTGCTGTCATTCGCCGAAGAGGAGAGAGCTGCGGAGTGAGAGTTCATGCAAAACAATGACCCTAAGCACTCATCGAAACTAACAAACGAGTGGTTTACGCGTCATAAAATAGCAGTTATTGAGTGGCCATCGCAATCCCCCGATCTTAATCCCATAGAACACCTATGGAGGATTCTAAAACGCAAGATCGGCGACTGTAGAGCCAACAGCAAGGTGCAACTGTGGTAAAAAGTCCAAACTGCGTGGTTTTCCATTCCTGTTGAAACTTGTACCAAGTTGGTTCATTCCGTGGGTCAAAGGTGCGACGAAATATTAATGAGTATGATACATCCTAACGGTAATGTCATTATTTTTTTAGATACATTATTTTTCCCAGTCTAAAATCGGTTTAAATCTCAGTCTTTTTTCCAAACCTTTTTTATTATTTTTTACAAAAAAAAAAACTTATAAAAATCCTGTTATTCATAACAGTGCACGCTATAAGCAACAACCAGTACCTGTTTGATATCCGTCTTTCGTCAAATAAATGTTACTTTCGTTAATAAGTACCACGAAACAAACTTGTATCAATTATTTTTTCCACCACTGTATATAAAGGGTGGTTAAATTTTAAGGGCCGATGTTGATTTTGAATAAAACAAATTATTTAGGAAATTACTGTCATTTCTTTATATTATGATATTATTGGTTCAATTATGTATGGAACAAAATATCGGCCAAATGACCGCCGCGTCCTCGGCGGCACACCTCCATCCGATGTTCCATTTCGATGACGCTGAAGCATAATTGAGGTTCTATGCCGTTAATGTGCCGAATTATCTCATACTTTCGCTCTTGAATGGCTGGCTGGCTTATCGACGTACACCTTCTCTTTCAAATAACCCCAAAGAAAAAAATCCAACGGTGTCAAATCACATGATCTTGGCGGCCAATTGACATCGCCACCACGTGAGATAACACGGCCATTGAATTTGTCGCCCAAAAGAGCCATTGTTTCGTTAGCTGTGTGGCAAGTGGCACCGTCTTGTTGAAACCACATATCGTCCACATTCATATCTTCTAATTCGGGCCATAAAAAGTTCGTTATCGTTTCACGATAGTGAACACCATTCACAGTAATTGCCTGACCGGCCTCATTTTGGAAAAAATACGGCCCGATGATGCCGCCGGCCCATAAACCGCACCAAACAGTCACTCTTTGTGGGTACATTGATTTTTCGACAATCACTCTTGGATTGTCATTCGCCCAAATGCGGCAATTCTGCTTATTGACGAATCCACTGAGGTGAAAATGTGCCTCGTCACTGAAGATGATTTTCTTCGAAAATTGATCATCCACTGTTGCCATCTCTTGCCACCATTCTGACCATTGACGACGCTTGAAATGATCAAGAGGCTTTAGTTCTTGCACCTGTAAGCGTGTAAATGCAAGCCTTTATGCATAATGTTCATCAACGACGAGCGTGAGAGGTGCAATTGTTAGGCACGACGACGAGTTGAGGTGGACGGCTCTTCAGCCACACTAGCGCGAACAGGAGCAATATTTTCTGCAGTACGAGCTGTACGAGCATGCACTGGCGTTTTCACATCTCCTACAGACCCGGTTTGCTCAAATTTTTGCACGATTTTTCCGATTGTACGCACATTTGGACGATTAAATTGACCCAAAAAATCATGAAGTGCACGATATGCATTTTGATTTCATGGTTCAAATTGAGTTAGTCTGAAATTGAGAAAAGTCAAATGAAATGCAGAAAAAAGCTTGACGTTTAGGTGTGGTTCACATTCAACATCGGCCCTTAAAATGTATCTGCTTGAAGGATCCTGGTGAGTTTGCCCATGGGTTCGAAGTCCTATGTCCAAATACCCCTGCAATGGCTCTGCAGACAGCAGCAAAAATTGTCTAACAGGGTACAGGTCTCCGAGTTGATCTTCCAAGCAATGACACCCCTAAGCACAATGCCCCGTCATAACCCCTCAATCAATACGGTCGTCGTAAAATCCACCGCCGACACAATTGCGGCGCTGCAACACAAAGGCAACCAAACTCGGCGAATGTCATCAAAATTTATCGATTGAAAAACTCTTTTCACCTCGTAAACACGCCCGGAGACGCGGGGCGGACTTGTCACGACAATCGAATTTTATCGCATCTGAAAGCTGATGCATGTGCACGTGAGCATGTTGAGCAACAAGCAATAAATATGTGGATCACACACCGAGTGCAATAAATTGAGCGTTAATTTATTGCCATCCTCCTTTCAATTATAATGCAACCGCACTTTAATCCGCTCCCGTCAGACTAACACACTCGCACTTAACCCTCGCCACTCCTTGGAGTCGTAAATTAAGGCTTTGCCGAGGGTTGAGGGCCTTCGTAAAGTGAAGCGTCATCGAACGACCCAATCCAGGCCAAGAAAAGGAGAGAGACGAGAATAAATCCATGGGGCACGCGATGTGTTTACAGGTCAAGGGATATCGATAAGGACTTCGCGCCGAGGTGAGCATCAAATCACCGGCGGAGTCCATGAACAAAGCCCACTCGGTGACTGGGGATCAGGAGTGCCCCACGCGCCCGCACACAATTTATGCGCACTCAGGGCCAGTGAGGAAAATTCATGTGAACCGGTTCGCAGGTCGGGAAATCAAACACACACTCGTACGTGTTGAATTGCACCGAAGACAAACCCAAGACTGAGTGCCCCTTTGCCTCGAGGCTTTGACTGAGGAGTGGAAATGGATTAAGCCAGGTTCTCCCTTCCCATGGATACAATTTCGCCTCTCAATTCGATCTGTGCACATCAAACGATCGCACCGCTGCAGGGTCTCTCCTCCGTGTGATTAAGGTCTCGTTTCGTATTATCGTTGTTCTTGCTCTCTCTCTTGATTCACTTATTCAATTTAATGCCAGCAATGTGTTGGTTAATTACAGTGTGAAAGTCTGGAGAAATATTCGTGCTCAAAGGGAAGCAGAAAAAATACGGAAAAAAAAGCGCGGCAGAAAGGTGAAGCCGTGGTTCCTTTTTCGTATTTCTTGAGAATGTGCAGATGCTTCTCCTGGGACTGTACCCCGGTCGAATTCAAAAGCAAATAGAAGTGCTTCCCGCGAGGGCATTGTGTCAAGAGGCAGAGCGAGAGAGAGAGAGAGAGGAGCGTGTGTATCCGTTTTTTTTTTTTTTTGTTAAGATTTTGTCCTCATTTTTTTGAGTGAATGGGAACCACGAAAAATTATGCGTTGCGTCTCGAGAGGAAAGCAGCAGGAACGTTGTCGTCGTTGTCGTCGTCGTCGTCGTGACCGAAGTCGGAGATTGCTATCGTTTCGTTTGTGAAAAGCATGTTGTTTCGCAATCGGCTTGATTTCGAAATATTCCTCTTTTCGTGGTTTATCAGATGAACTTTCTAATGATTCACAATGGAGATGTGGGAATATCGTCCTGAACGAGTGGTTTGGTCGGATTTTGGGGTTGACAACACCAGGGAGAGAGGGGGACATTTTGCCTGACAGAGATTGAAGTCGATCATTTGGAGAGACTGATTACGCGGAAACCAGCGTCAAATACGAAGAAAAATTCAGACTAAGAGTTAAAAATTGCCGTCCACCATCAGAAAGGATCAGTTTTTTATTCCTGTCGAATCCAGGGGTCAAGTTACGAGACTGCATTTTAAGAACGAAGATGCTGGTTAGATTAGGTTACAGCAGCGGTTGCTGGTCGAGGAAGACTCAGTTTAGTGACGCGTTTACGAAACTGTACCGACGCATATAAGGCTCCTTGTTGCTTATCTGCAACAGATGCGTGGAACAGCATTGTCATGACGGAAAAGGACTGATGCGTGTCTTTGAACATGTTCTGGTTCATATTTGTTGACGCTAGCGATTCCTAGTAATCATTTTTTCGCCAAGTTTTACCAGCTGCTTAGTTCACTATTCCCCTCTGAATCCCAGCGCAGACACGACACATCAGCTATGTTGATGATTGGACGGGTTATACTCACCAATTTCTGCGCTTTGAATTGTCGAAAAGTCCGCCAGTAACAATCTGATCCAGAAATACGATCCGATCCTGTTGTGTCGCTGTGGCGGCCGTGTTGTTGTACGTCAGCTACCTCTCCTACACATTTGAACCTTGGTGTTTGGGTTCGATTCCCATCATCATCTTCAAACCCGAATGATCCTCTAAATGGACGCGGGGGCAAAGCTCACACGAGAGATCTCCAGGCCTCTCGATCCTTCGCCATCGACTCTAAAGCATCAGGAGTGATGACTAAGCGGAACCAAGTGTTTTTTTGGACTTGGGTCTGTCAATGGGTCGCCTACCTGATGGAATCGCATTCAAAGCACGCTTCGGAAGTCATGATGATTGGAACATTCGTGCCACGTGACCAAACCATCGAATCATATCCCTTTCCGTTCGAAGAAGCAGCTGCTGAACTTTAGTTCCTGGGGCACTGCCGTGTTTCTCAGCCTATTTAGGCGCTTATCTCCCATAAAAGCACGAAGAAATCTCATTTCTGCAGTTCGTATTGACGATCTTATTCTTTCGGTGATTACTCAAATTTCATGACCAAAACTGAGTTGAAACCTGCTAACTTGGCTTTCACACCCAGCTGGAACCTTCCTGATTACAGACCTTCCAAGCTGTTCCAAAAAAGTGTCAACTTGGCCAATCCTACAGGAAAGCTTAGCATTACTCCTCCTATTACTCGTGAAAACGACCCCGAAATGCTTGAACCTGCTTCAATGGGACTCCACTAACATGTAGAGGCATTCTGGAAATGACCACAACCTCTGAATTGTCCACCTGAACATTCATCCCAGCATCAGCACATACGGCCACAGAGGTCCCCGGCGCGCTGGCGTTCCGTCTGGGAAGATGTGGTGATAACTAAACCTTCAACCCTCAACTCTCCCAATGTGAATCATTCCTTGCTTCGGCTGCCACCTCTGTCGAGTCACAGACATTGTTCAAAGAGACTGTCTAGAAAAGGCTTTTCAAACTTAGCCGTTCGGAGTCGGCATAAAACTGTAGGTCTCTTCCATTCGTGATAGAACAATAGCGCTCTCAAACGCTAGCGGTTGCTGTAGAACCTAGGCCCTGGCTCTTACGGCCTGTAGCGCCACCCATATTGTTGTAATTGTGTTGTGATGCAATCAAAGCGTTACCTCTCCATGAGTTTTTTAATTGATTTGGAACCTATTTCTCCTCCTTTTTTGAAAAACAGATTGAAACAGATTGAAACTATCAATGAAACGTCTGGATGGCGCAGTTGGTTGAGTGCCTGCCCCTGGTTAGAGAGGTCCCCGGTTCGAATCCCACTGAAAGCAAAGTAAATACGCTTTTTAGACCGGTTTTCAAATGTGGTCCAGTCACCATTTGCCATTGAGACCAAATTAACGGCATTGTCACTGGAGTTGTCGATCAGTGGTAGTCGTCTGACTATGGGTATCACAATGGACCATCTAGCTTACCTAACCTAACCTGACTTATCTTCAAAATTTCCACTTCCAACAACCAGGAAATTAATTTATTTGAAACTGAAACCATAATTCTAAACGAATTTTCCACCAACTAAGAGTATGCAATGAATATCTTCTCGAATCAAAGGGAAATAAAATAGTTTCGATTATCGTAACATATGACCAGTTCAGACTTAATTGTTGCTTCCACCTTTGTCTGGTGTCTAATGGAAGACCCAAGAAGTTGAGTACTAATCTCACATCACAAAGTTGCTATTGTGGAGTCAAAGATGTGATGAATTTAGTCTTGCGAAAATAGATGTCTTAGGCCTAACTTCTAGAACAATTGCTCCTGCCCTGCGTTCTCTCCCATGTGTCGAGATTCCTACCGTTTTATTGGTCATCTACATATTGAAACGATTGATTACACCAATCGTAGATGGACTGAAGACACCGGATGGCTGATTACGAAACAATAATGCTCCTACTCTGGGATTGACCCAGACCCAGACACAGAATTAGCAGGCGGCGCTCATGGCCATCATCACTAGGCACTAGAGTTAAGCAAACACCAACAGCGATTTTTTCACAGTGATCGAAAAATCGCTGTCACAGTCTGCGATCGACTTTGATTTAAATAGCGAACGCGATTGAGTTGCTACTTTTTCACAGTAGATTAAACTCACCTTATTGATCACTCTTTCGACAAAAGATTAGTTTTCTTGTGGAATATTTTTTATTGTTGTGGTTGATGCATTTTTTGATTTATTTGGATTCCGTTGTATATTGTGTCTAGAATTGCTACATTCATAGTCAATGAGTTAATTAACGCTTTCACCAGTTCACATCAGTATGAATTAACGCATTTCTAGATTATATAGAACTATGTATATAAAAAGTTTGATTTCAGTAATCGCAGTTTAAAATCACTGTGATTAGAAAAATAGCAATCACAGTAAGTACCTGTGAATACAGAATGGCAATTTAGTCCAAATCTGCGTCATTACTGTAACTCACGCCATTTGATTGAGCCTTCGACTTCCAACTACATCTACAAAAGCTGCAGAGACGACAAAGAGGTGGAAAGTGGAAACCATTTTGCACCTTTTCTGAAATCGCAGTGCAATCTCCTGCAGAAGGGAAAGTATTTGCTCACTTCTTCAATAACCTGGCCGAACTAAGCAATATCAGTGTCAGCTATCTTCGTCGCTTTTTCAGAAGCATCAATTGGTTTGCGCAGTGCGATCGACTAGATCCGCGTGGCAACACTGGCCTAAGTGTGACTGCTACATCCTGGCAATCACCCGCTTTAACCTAACCTAAGTTTCAGTTTTGTCAGAAATAAAATATTATAGAGACAGACGACATCTTCTACCATCTCAATTTTTGACTGCGTGTTTGTTCGTCCGTCAAATTCGCCAGTGGACAAGAGGACAATCAACTTTAAAGTCGGCCATCACCATAGTACTTGATTTCTGCGTTTTACGCCAATCGAAAGTCCAAACGGCAACGATTGCGAGTTTTTTTCTATAAACAGCAGGGGCATTATATTCTCCGAGTATTGTCAGTGACGCGAGACAAAAGCAGCCGTGAATTATGAATGTTCGTGTTGGAAATTGAACGTTGACTCCTCGCGTTGGGGTCAACGCACATAGGGTGTGTAGGTTAGGTTGGTGTGTTGACGAGCCGAAGCCTGTCACACTTCGGTCATTGTATACCCATTGAGGGAGTAGCATCCTCTTAAAGAGGATTCCACTCAAGAGGATAATTTATTTCGATTTGCATGGCGTACAGGTTTGAAGCTTGATCATATATTTGGCACGCTTGTTGCTACGAACGATGGGAGATTTCTTGCAAAAAAAAATACCCGTAGCCTCGCACAACAAGCATTCCGGCATATTTTTCCAAAGTCTCGCAAGAATTTTGTGTTGCCTGGAACTGAAGTAAATCTCCCTAGTTAACCTCGGGATAGCGATTTCTGTTGGACTTCCTTGAGCTACCTCATGGCATTCATCAGCAAAAACTGTTGAAATGCCACCTCGCATGGCCCTCTTAATTCGCGTTACACCGCTGTCTAACGAAATTATTAACAAAAAGGAAGCACTTTTTTACACAAAAAAAAAAAATGGAGGTACTTCCAGCCTGATGTATATCAAGGACACGACATACAAAAGTGGTCGCTCCACCATAAAATGGAAATTTCGTCCTCTCCACGTTCGTTCGTTCGTTCGCCTCGCCTCGTATCCAGGATTAGTGAAATGCTTTCAATTCCTTTCCTAATTGCTTTCAAGGTCGTGAATGTAGAAATCCCGTTAAAGGTCACCACACAAAAGTCTTTTCCGACACTCACCGCCGGCCGGTCACACATCTCGAGCATGTACAGCAATACACACTATGTACTTGGATGCGCGGATACATAATGCCCTTTCTGACCATGGACTGCTTACTGTCTGCTCGGGGGTGCTCTCGTCGGCGTCCATTCGAACAGGACAAAGGAGCGTTGACGCGTGAGCGGCATTTATTTACACGCAATGTGTCAGCGATCCACATATGAGCTGTGCTCCGCTAATCTCGCTGATTAGTCATCGTTTTTTTTTTTTGAAGGGAAGACGGAAAACAAGATTTCCCATAAAACTCCCCCCGACACGGAGCGAGGAACTGAGGCGAAGTGCTATACGAATCATTTGCAAGCGCAGACGAACTCGCGTGGCCTTCTAGCCTTCGAAGGTGCGATGAAGTACATGAAATTGCGCAGCGCTACAAAAGTTCACCCCCATCCGCCGCGTATCTGTTCGACTGGATGGGTAGTTTCATTTCGCCGCTTTCGGTGTGTAAACATGGGGCAAAATAAAATTGATATTACCTCAATTACTACATTGGCTTCTTTGGGCAACAAAAGCAAAAGCAACAAAAAAACTAATCCAAAGTTGTATGTACGAACACGCCCCTACATCGTGGTGGTGAGTGTCTACAACAAGAAGAATCCCCCCGTCACCGTTGCCGCCGCCACCACCAGAGCAACTTTGTTGTGAGTGCACACACAGAGGCGAACGAGAGAACGAGTTCAGTGAAACAATTACGGTTATGAAATAATGGTTACCTCATGGACAAGCCAGCGAGAGAAACTTAGAAGCGGCCTTATGACTAGCGTCGCCAAGCGACGAGGGGGCGGCCAATGCGGCCGCAAAAGAACCTTCTTCTTTGTCTCGACGGTGGGATGATGACAGGTTATATACGAGAGTGCTTGCTCAACAGAGAGGGCAATAAACATTTGGCATCAAGGGCGAAACTGTGGGGAATTCTCTTCTAATGGCCGCGTCGTGGTCGCACTCAGTATTCAGGGTCTTACTTGGCAGAACTCTGGCACCTTACATTTGCAACAATCCGCTTTAATTATTTATTACTGCGTGCGCTCCATTGTCTGCGGTTTCAATTTCGTAATTTGATTATGCTTTCCACCACACCTCAGGCCGCCATCGTCGGGTCGACAGTCATCATCGTGACCGACTCTCGACTGTTTGTCTTTTCTGTTTATCCACGTACATTGATGCCTGTTGTGCCCCCGCCCGGAGGTGGGATACACCATTTGTGACCTCAAATCGAGTGAGTTTTTAGTGGTGGTTAACTTCAAGACGACAACGAGATGCTCAAAAGTCAAGGACTCCTTTCACTCGAACTCCGTGTTGCAGGGCACTTGTTGGGTGTGCGTGCTGGGTCTTCGTCGCTTTTTCTCTCTTTGAAGCATTCCTTCACCTCTTTTGCGTTGATTTTCGTGCACAGTGGTGAGTTAGCACAGTTTTGTGGTTCTTTTCCCTCAAAAATCTGGTTTCTCTGTAACTTTGAGGCAATGCATGCATTTTTCCTTGGATTGCTTTTATTTTATTCAGTTAATAGTACTCTCTCCCTATCGCTGCCTCTCTGTCAGTAGCAGCAACACTAGAGGCCACTCAAAAACTAAAACACGCTCGAAACTATGTCAAGTGGATTGTTGTTGTTTATCTTTTTCGACTGCATCACAGAGCGACACACAAGTGGATGAAAATGATGTGTGCGAGTGCGGGAGAGTGCATCAGGTCGGTGAGGTGTGGCATTTTAACCAATTTGTCAGTATTTTCCGTCACTAACAGATGCTTTTGAATGCCGAAAGTAATCGTTGCACGGTGAAGTGCCGGACTGATGTGAAGTCACAAGGACAGCGGCTGGTTTGCACATGCATTCCACTGTGCTCGCGTGTACTTACCCCCACCGACGTACGAGGGTAATTTTAATGTTAAATGAAATGTTTAAGCATTTTTTGTTTGTCTTATGCGACATTGTTAAGCAACTATCCTTGGTTGAGAGATGAATTAAACTCGAGGCGGTAAAAAAAACGAGAAACAATTCGTTTGTGCAAGCAAGGAGCGGCTGTGAGATATTTCGTGTCAAACTTTGTACTTCGCCAGAATTGAGCACTGCAAATTGTCTTTGTATTCTTTCGAAGATCCTTGTGCTTCTTTGAGAAAGGGAATGTCAACAGTCGACTGGATGTTCAAATTCGATCGTTAATTTGGGAGAGGAATTTGGTTCATGATTGGTTGGCTTTCCTTTGAGCTCTGTTCAGCGTTCGAAATGTGTGCGACTTACGTTTGCATCTGTCGATTGGCATTGCATTTAAAAGTGAAGACAACCTTAACAAAATCAGTACACATCGAGCAGACGAAATGTTTCTAGTTGGATACACAGATGGCGCCACAAATGCAAACCTCATTTAATTTTTCGAAAGTACCACATTTCAAATGATATTTGTCAATATGTTATGACAAATTCCACCATTACAGGATGCGTCATGCCAGTTGGCTGCCTTTCACCGCTTCGGGCGTAGTTTAGAGGACCAGGTAGCAGCTACTGATATCTGGGCAGATCTCTGGATGACAAGTTGTTCAATTAGTAGACCAGCTCCTCCGTAGCCATCCTTAATGAGAGATGGTCTAAGCTATAGAGACAGAATCGGTATCCGCCCTCTCCCGCAAGCAGTTGCCTTCGACGTATCACTTGGGTTGAATAAATAAACTATGTTAGGTCGAAGACTATCGGTACCCAATGTGAGAGTTGCTGCTCGTTGACAGATGCTAAGTGCGAACGTGTGTATCTGCATCAACCGCCCGCCGTGCTTCGAGAGTATCGTGCTGTACTAGTGGAACGATTCAGGAGTCCGTACCTTGGTCGAACGAAGCTGCATTGGAGCTGAATCTCATTTGACGGTGATCTAACTTCCAACAGAAGCAACATAATGGTACAGCACACATACTGTTTCACAATACCGCTAGAGTTCTTGAGTTTGTTAAAAAATAAATGGAATCAATGAGAACAACGTTATCTCACGTAAAAGCGCACTGTCTAGCTTTATTTCAACATGTTGACGTTTCCATAACAAATTAAGATTATTTTATGTGCCATCTGTGATTTGGAAGCCACTATCCTATTAGTGGTTGTGTATATTTTCTGCTTTTAACTGCATCGATCAATCACTTGTGTTGAAGTAAATTAAAACGCAAATTTAGGACTTAAGTGAATGGGTGGGTGGTATATGTTGCCAACTGTGGTTTCCCCCATGGATCGTTGTACAGAAAGACGAAGTCCTTGACTGCATCAAAAGTAAAGGGTGATTTTTTAAAAGCTATAGGAAAGTTTTTCAAAAAAAAAACACATAAATTTCAGAAAATGCATGGAGTCTTTATTTGAATCGATAGTACGGTCCATATAATTTAATGTTTGAAGATTATTTCATGCAAATGTTGACCTTGACTGCGCCTCAAATGGTCCATTAGCTTAGTCCAATTTTGGCATACTCTTTCCAACATATCGGCCGGTATCTCACGAATAAATGCTTCAATGTTGTCTTCCAATGCGTCAATTGAAGCGGGCTTGTCTGTATAGACATGAGCTTTAACATAGCCCTACAAAAAATAGTCTAAAGGCGTTAAATCGCACGATCTAGGCGGCCAATTGACCGGTCCCGAACGTCAAATAAAATGTTCACCGAACTCGACCCTCAATAAGTCCATTGTTGCGCGTTCTGTGTGGCATGTGGCACCGTCTTGTTGAAACCACATGTCATGCAAGTCAAGCTTTTGCATTTTGGGCAAAAAAAAAATTGGATATCATCTCACGGTAGCGCTCACCATTCACAGTTACGTTACGATTCGCATCATCTTTGAAGAAGTACGATCCAATGATGCCACCAGCCCATAAGCCGCACCAAACTGTGACTTTTTCTGTATGCATTGGTAGCTCTTGCAATGCTTCTGGCTGATATTCACTCCAAAATCGACAATTCTGCTTATTTACGTACCCTGACCATAAAATGGAAGAAGAGCGCGATGAACTTTCTTAACAGAGCACGCATTTTGATAATAAAATTCAATAATTTGCAAGCGTTGTTCGTTTGTAAGACGATTCATGGTTAAATTATAGACCAAACTGAAGCTGTTTGACAGTGAAACAAAACACGAAACGTGCGTCAGCTGTTTAAATCAGTGTTGCCAAAAAGATAATAGCTAAAAAATCACCCTTTATATCTGCCTATGGTGACGTTGTGGCCAAGTCGTCGATGGTGTGCTTGGAGACAGCTTATATGTACATTGCCCTCATTTACCCCTAAAACCAATTCTGGCCGCTTCCCATTGAATGTCAGAAAACGCTCCATTTTACAGCTGCCTGTATTCGACAAATCACGTCAATGTCATCCGCGTATGCTAGCAATTGTATGGACTTTTGGAGGATTGTGTCTCTTGTGTGTGCGAGTGAGTTCTGTACGACATTCTCAAGAATTAAGTGGAAGGAGTCACCTCGCCGTGTCTAAATCTTTTTTTTTGACATTGAAGGTCTCGGTGAGTTCATTATTCCGAGAATGGATGGATACCTCGTCAACGTACACACTCTGAAGAGTTTGGTAGGACTGTCAAATCTGGTCAAATCTAGACTAGCTGCCATCTGCGGCCATGAAATCGGCAATGAGTGTGGATCTGCATTTCTTGAGGTTTTTTTTACCAGTATCTACCGTAGTGTGACGATTTGATCGATGGTGGACTTTAGGCTATTCACGAATAGTTTCAGGCGCTCACACAAAACGACAACGAAGATCTACATAACTTATCCCTGAGCAGTTGGCGCAGTTAAAGGGGTCTCCCTTTTTGTCGATACTGAAATCCCACTCATCGAGCATGTTTTCCTTCGACTATTTCGTACAGATGAGTTGGTGCATGTACCCTACCAGCTCATTTCCAGCTGCCTTCAAGAGTTCTGCAGAATTCCGTTTGCACCAGCATTTGACTTATGTCGAAGTAATCTGCGCGATGCAAAATCGGTAGATCCTCCTCCTCGTAGCGCAATAAACAACTGTTATGTAAAGCGATTCTGGGCATTCACTAAGAGTTTTATGTGTGCCCTGTGACGAAAAAAAAAATCTATCCTGACTTCGTCAACGTCGAGGGAACGAAATTCTGTTCTATCATCGTCCATTGTGTGGAGTGGGACATTCTGCCTGACGGCGGTATTGGAGTCTTCCTCGCCATTTAACAGATATTTCCAGCTTATCTGTATCGACTGCGAGTTGTCCATCTCAGTCCTGACAGGATTCTGTCCGAAGTTTATACCTGTGTCTTTTGGTAGAACTTTCGGACGGTAACACCTCTCTATTTCCACGACCGCGCGCATTTTCTTTTCTCTTCCGAAAAGCCGGAGCTCTTCCCTTCTTTTAAATTCCTAAAGCTCACGAAGTACTCTCTTCTTCTGTGCAGCGTCGCCTGCTATGGTGCTTGCTTCGCTGAATGTACCTTCCTGCACTCGTTGTCAAACCAACTTTTTTTCGTGTTGTTCGTGTTGGCGTTTTAAAAACCCAGCACATCAGAGGCAACTCCCTCTGTTTTGACAACGTTTCCATTTTTCGTCAGTTGTTTCGCCTGGCAGAGTTTGACTTTCTGAGAGTTTCAGGGAGACTCGATCGGAAAATTTCCTGGCGGATTCACTAGTGCTAGTCAGTATAAATCCAAACTGTTAGCTATTACAAGTGAGTCGCCTTAGTCCATATTTAAAGGAAATTATTAACTTTGCTTAATCGCATAGTAGCTCAACCTCAACCAAATTGCCGTACACTGAAGAATGTATGAAAATCTGTACAATTTTCTCACATCTCCGAAGTGCCATAGGGCTACGTTTTAGTACCCATTCTTTATACACATTTATTCCAAATCTCTTACAAATTTACTAATTATGTTTTTTTGTTTACTTTTCTTTGCAGGTAAGACCATGCCATGTGAATAACTTTAAGACGGAATCCGTTTGCTGGAGAATTTTGACACAAGTGAGTGTAACCTTGTTTCATTTAACAAACTTGTTGTGGACGACGAACGTCCTCGTCATTGATGACCTTATATCTTGTCTGATGCATTTTTAGTTTGAAACTAAGTTTCTAGAGCTAGAGGCAGCAGTGGTAGAGGTAGCAATGATTTCTTAAACGCGAAAATGTTGTAGAAACAAACATAATATAATAAAAATATCGATGGCGCTACAGCCCGTAGAGGGCCAGGGCCTAGCTTCTCAGCAACCACTCGTGTTGTGAGTGCTATTGTTCTATCACGAGTGGAAGAAACAAACATAAATTCACTAAATAATTAATTTAATATCTAAATGAAGCACCATTTACACATATTCATCGAAACGAGCGTTCAGCTCTTTCGGATGGCAGATGTTAGCTAGCAGCCATTGTTTTATAAACGTTGATGTAAATATGTTAAAAATTCAAAATTTTGCAAGAGTGCCATATTCAATGTTGAAGTGCCGCGTTGTCATTTCAATCAAAAATGACACTAATGGCACGATCGTGCTACATCGGCAACCTTGGCCCTCAGCTCTACGAGTGCTTAAGGGTTTTAGAAAGTGAGTCCGAACTGGTTTCTGTTTTTCGAACGAGACATCGCTCTTTGGCTCTGAATGGGTGGCGCTACAGTTCGAGGTGGATCTGGGTCTACCTTCGACAGCAACTACTTATGTTGTGCGTGCTGTTGCTGCCTCGCGAGTGGACGGGACCTTCTGTTTTATACCCGCTCCGTTTGAGAAGCCTCTTTTGGACAACTACACACGTTGAGCGTTGTGAGTGACTCGGAAGAGATGTTGAAGCGGCTCATGTCGAAGATATGAACCCAGAGCCATCAGAGCGGAAGTCTACGCACCTCACCACTGCATCATTGCGGCAATTCTTGAATAAAATGCCTTCATTTCGAAGAACACACTTGCTAAAGTCTCCCGATTCTACGTCATTTGTTCGATTCCAAAGAAGGCAGGCCCCTCTAAGCTGCATCTCCCCACATCGCAACCATTGCATCCATTTGCCTCGCACGTAGTCTCGTTTGAATCCATCAACAAAATGCTCGGTAAACATCAACTACCCATCACATCAGTGGCTGCTACAAGACTGCGCACGCACTTACATTCCTTGTAATGTATCTCATTCTACGGAACTATTAAACATCAACTTTGCGGAGCAATTAAGACATTCTCTTGCCACGTTATGGCCGGATCTAGCACTTCAAACGGCGGCCATTTGTTCAAATGGTGGCATACTTGTTCAGGTGCCGAGCGAAATTGGCCATAAAAGCGGCTCCCACTGCAGCAAATTGCAAATTAAATCTACAAACAGAGAAAACACTCAGGGATTGTGCGTTTACAGAGAAACAATTTTTGCTCCCCGCTGGTTCGAAGAAATCATGGCGGAAGGTGTAGGGATAGCAGAGGAATTCTCTTGTCTGTCGGTGTTTAAAAAAAAAATGCCTCGTGGGCGGCGTTTTGTCTTCTCACTGGGGCGTGGGATTCATGGCGGTTGGAAAATAATGTCAAGCGGGGATCAATTTCGTTTTAAGGTGCATTTACAACCGATGTGGACACCGCTCAATCAGGTGGTCTTTACAATACGTCCATCAACTGTGAACAATTGCGCTCGAGAGTGAGTCTAATTTGTGGCGTGACTAGTTGAGCCGTCACAGTGCTCTGGCAAAAGTGAACGAATGTGGGCTTGTCGCCGATTGTTGGCGCGCACAACAAAGTAAGACAGACTTTGCGTTGCTCAACCATTCTTCTCCAGATTCACGTTCGAAGTGGCGAATCATCTGAGAGAAGACGCAAACAAAAGACCACGAATTACCCACCAGCAACAAAACTGACCTTGTTCCCCAGCTCATTAGGTCTCCGCAACACAATCAAAAGTCACAAATGAGTTCTAGATACGACCACGGGATGTGGAAACCTCTGCTGATTGCAAAACGTCAATGGAAACGCAGCAGCAATCTCATCATCGAGATGTGTGGCCTTAAATGTTCATTCTGCGGTTGCTTGTAGTTGATTTATCGTCGCTTTTTTTTCTTCTTTTTGCCGCCACAACACCCCGAGATGTGTGTATCTTCTAATTACTTTTGAATGTTTTCCTTCCCTCTAACCAGCCCAGCACACACAACAGCGGATGTCGCAAGTAATAGCGTCGCGACTCTGCGTGTGCTGTTGTCAAGTTTATTTGCATCTATAAGCATAATTCTTGAGCAAGAGCGAAGTGAAAATTATCTGTGCAACAGGTTAGGTCTAATGCCTTTCGAAAAGGAGTGTGTAGGCGCCACAGCGCCGTTCGGGAATTTGCATAAACCGTCTTTGGTCGTGACATTGAGTGTAACCCCATGCGACGGCGCTTTCGATGTTGGAGTATTTAATCAATAAAATATGCAAATTTGTTGGTTGCCTTTGATGAATTTTATTAATGATAACTGTTAAGTGAGGGAGTTCCGTCTTGATGATCAAGTGGTTAATCCTGGTGTCACAGATCCAATCGAAGGCTACTGCCACTTCCTATTTAGGATGGCCATGAGCAAGGGTGAACAATTTTGGTGCGTATTCCATTCAAGGGTAGTGTGCCTTCTATGGTGCGTCTTTAAGAAGTAATGCCAATGATTTTTGATTGGCTTGTCGAGGTCTCCGACTGGTGTTGGGGGAGGTGGGGGGTGAAATGGAAGGAAGGACTTGGGATTAGTTACTACAGCAGGCATTCCCTTGGATGTGTGGTCGCCTTTAACCGAATGACGGGATTGTTCAATTGAACTCCAATCATTGTCGGTGGCTCGATAGGCTCGGATGTCGCAGAAAAGAAAGTGGGATCGAACCATGGACTCCCAGCTTCAGAATCGAAGAATCTTCAGAAGATCCGACACTGCTTGAACAAGTTCCTAGAGCTCAAGAACCCAGAGCCATCAGAGCGGGAGTCTACGCACCTCCCCACTGCATCATTGCGGCAATTCTTAAATGAAATGCCTTCATTTCAAAGCACACTTGCTAAGGTCTCCCGATTCTACGTCGTTTGTTCGATTCCGAAAAAGGCAGGCCCTTCTAAGCTGCATCGCCCCGCATCGCAACGTGCATCCATTTGCCTTGCACGTAGTCTCGTATGCTAAGCTCCTAGAGCTCAAGAACTGCTCTCGTCCTTCTGTGCAGCGTCGTCTAATAGCCTGCTTGGTTCGCTGATTGTGCCTACCTGCACTCGTTTGTCAAACCAAGCCTTTTTTCTCGGTGGCGTTTCAACAGCTACAGAGGTAGCTTCTCTGATGGCGTTTTGACAACTTTTCCATCTTTCGTCGATTGATTTGCAAGGTTGGACTTTCTGAGAGCTTCAGAGAGACTCGCTAAGTTCCTAGCGGGCACCGCTACAATAATGAAAGACACATGAAACACCAATTCGATCAAAGTTGACTCGCATTGAAAGTATGCAGAATGGGGTGGACGACGACCAGATTGACGCCAACAATTACGAGTGTCTTGAGCAGTACTTGGGTACTTGGGACAGCTCTGCTTCTCTATAGGTCTGCCCAAGCTCGAGTACAAGGCTCATATCTAGTCTGATGCCACCAAGACCACCCTGCACCTGCTAGATACCATCCAAAATCGAGCGATTAAACTAATATGAGACAACAATATCGCAGTCATTAGACTCGCTCGAACATCCTCGTAACGACTCTTCTTTTGTCCGTATTTTATCGCTATTTTAACAAACGATGCCCAAGTGAGCTAGCCAACTGCATTCCTCCTCTCGATGATGATGAATGCAGTTGGCCGTCCCCTGCATATTGCTCCTAAGAAACTTGTCTTATTCTGTTGACTGGTTGGAGACTTAAACTAAACGAGAAAAAGTGTCCTCCAGTGACTCGAGCTCTGGCCTTTTCTTTGGGTAGTCTATCCATCGCCTCAATTGTGTCCTCTTTTAGTCGCTCGATGTGACCGCTGGATACCACCTATTGGAGGCGTTTACTTTAATGTTCGAGTGTCGTCATGAACTGTCGGACGGTTCAAGTCTTTGTTCTGTTGGTCACATTGTTACCTGTGGTGTGCAGACAGTCCATAGTAGAATTTAATAATCACATTTATATGAAATTTTACATGAATGCACTAAAATAATAGTATTACTTGATAAATAAGTCAATTTATATATACAACCACAGCTTCACCCCGATACCGAGAATATATTGAACGCCCCTCGTACATTGTGGACGTCGCATTGGCTTGGAATCTTTGTTTTGTTGTTTTCCTTGCAACAAAGCTCGTCGTATTCCACCAGACTTAACATTCGCCACATAATATCGTGCTCTCATTCAACACTTAGTCGCTGTTGTCGCTAAATGTCCTGCAGATCAGAAAAGAACAAAAAAAAGACTGTCTATTGCTTTCGAATGTTTAGTATATTTACTCAGAGTGAAACCGGATCTCGGCTAACTATCATCTAAGAACCGACTCAGCCATGTGATCTTCTTTCTGTGGCGCTTCAGTCTGAGGTGGATCTGGGATTGAACCAACCAGCCTCTCCGGCTGACAAGCTGTCGTCAGTTGCGCAGACTAAGTTGCATGAGGTCCTTCTCCACTTGTGAGCGGCATCTTAGACACGAACGTTCTCGATTGCCTTGTCCCGGAGTCGGAGACCCTTAGAGTCGTGAATGCGTTCTCCATGGTCTAGAAACATTAGGCGTTGGCTCCGTAGATGCCTAGCTGGACACGTGTTTTTGCTGGGTCCTTAGAGTCTGCTCCTTATTCTCTCGAAGGAACGAAAATTGTCTTCATCCATTTTTAAAAATTTCCCAATGTTGATCAAGCGTACAGCGACTCATTTCGTTCCGCGGATGTATGATATCGTCTTTCTGCCAAGATTTCGAGCGGAAAACAGCTGTCAGTGTCAAAATAACATATGTTTTAAAAAAAAACCACTAGATGGCCCACCCACCAATCCCATTTTAGCCGCTTCCATCTCCAACCTAGCACCTCATTGCAAGTTCACTGCATTCGATCAAGTCAATGTCACTCGGGTCGGGTAGAAGCTGCACTGACGTCTGGAAGCTCGTGCCTTTAGTGGTGGCCTCTGAGTTTCGCACGATCTTCTGAAGAACGATGTTAAAGCAGTCACATGACAGCGCGTCGCCTTGTCTAAGATATTTTTTTACATGAAATTACTTGATGAGTTTGTTGTCAACCTTGATGGAGCAGCAAGAATTCTCCATCGTCATCCTGTGGAATGTCAAAACTAGACACGCACAGCAGTCACTTCATCAGAAGTCGAGATTTTCGCAAGTTGTCACCAAAAATACGTTCCACAACCTGTAGATTTAAATAAACTCTATTTATTCCTCCTGAGCTATTTTCCTCCCTCCTTTTTAATTCATTCTCACCCACAAATGTTCCCCAAATTGCGTTTAAAAGAAAATGTAGATTTACCTTAATAGCCACACACTACATTATCGACATAACCACGAGGTAGTGCGCATTTCGTTGGACCCACATTTAACCCGTTGTATAAACACACAACCAGCGAGATAACCCATAAGTCAATTTGCTGAGACATTTCCAAAGATTTACGAGACTTCTGATCTGACACACACACACACAGAGAGAGAGCGAAAAATTGGCCATAAATTTAAACGTTTTTCGCCCACCATTTGCCTTTTTCTTTTTCGTCTTAACGTTCTCATCTCATTTTATTAATGAGAGATCATTTTTTATGCGAGTTCTATTCCTCCCCTTCTCTTTGACAGACGCATGATAGGTTTTATTAACTTGTCGTGTCATTTGCTAAACAACTTTTACAAATCGACTGCAAGGCGAGAAAACCGAACTGAACCTCGAACGGCGTGTCAGAGCGAATACGATTTCGGTTTTACGACATTTGGCTTGTTTCAGAAACTTGATTTTCGGTCGAACGTGGATAATTGATTTTCTGACAGTAAACGAGTTGGACACAAGTGAGCCGTTGCTTGTCAGATTTTTGTGTTTGTTTTTGACTTTGTCCCTTTTAAAAATATCCCGAGCATTTTTTCGGTGCCAAGAGCTCAGTGATGGTGGGCAAATGATGGACGAGACCTAAATCCCATTCTCTGACATTTGAAATTTGGCTCAGAAGTCTTCGAATACAGGAGGTGACATGGTTTCATTAGCCATCTGGTTGTCAGTGTGTGTGTAGGGAGATGTGTGTAATTTCTGCTTGCACAGGTCTACGAATGAGATCACATTTTGTAAGAGAAAATTTCGAGTTACTTCCACTGATCGTTGGTCTTTAAGGACTTTGACTTCGGTTGAGGTTTAAGGGTTGACTTCTAGTTGACAAACAGAAGTGACAGCTGCTTCAAGAATAAACTATGGGGTGACCAGATAAGGACGATGGGTAAACAAGATTAGATAAAACACCAACCATGTGAGATAACAAAATTGATTCTGGTTTTATTTTGAAGCTACGTTCATGCCGTTATGTATGGAAGAGCACATTATTCGCTGGCGGTGCTATAAGCGGTCTGTCCGATTGCTGATGATTCAGTCTATTCAGAATATGAGCGTCGTTATTTCGGCAATAGTTGGCCTCGAGACGAATAGAGATTTCCGGGTCTACATGGACACTGGCTCTCGTCCGACAAACGCGAGACGATGTATGATAAATTCGCAAACCTTAGTGAATATTTTGACAGCTGGTTGTCATTGGTAACTTTGACAGCTGTCATCTCGTCACCCTTTAGTCTCGAATGCGGTCGTTGGTGTCGATTGAATTGAAGGATCCTGTAATACCTTGGTAAGTCAGTCTTTGGATCTTCCTCAGATGTTAGAGAAAGTATTTCTTTTCTAGTTCATGTTGGGATAGGTCTCAATTCGTGTGCTTTTAGGCCCAGATCAACCGAATGCTCGTTGTAATCTGCACACGCCTTTCTACGCGGTTCTATATGTTTTCCTTCCATCTAGACATGGAATCAAATCCCTGAACTCGTTCTCTATAAACTCTGAAGTACACATTAACTGCAGTGCATCCGAACAGTTTCACATTCGCCTGTGCTGGGTACCAGGCATAGAGACATTAGGGGAAACTGCAAAGCTGACAAACTTGTAAAAATCGCCACAAAACTGACAGATGATGGAACCTCTTGTAATATAGGCACTCCTTTAACCACATTCAAGTTATAAAAAAGTCAGTGCCAGATGGCAGACAGACAAATCCGACCCTCTCTCGATCCAAAAAGATCAGATAGCCGGATCTCCTTAAAGAGATCTAAAAAATGGAACTACAGTGGGAATTATTACCGGACACTGCCTATTAAGTCTACATGCAAGAAGACCAGGACTTCTTTCTCAAATGATTTCTGCAGCAGCTGCCTAGATGAAGAAGAGGATGAAAGTGTACAACACCTTCTCTGCAGCTGGAAAGCCACATTGGGCTCCTTCTTCTACGATAATCTAGACGACCTCAGCAAAACTCGATCTGGCTTATACAGCTGACTGTCATAGAAAGCCGATTTTGTAAACCCACGTGGCATTACAACGGGGCTACCTTAGGATAGGATAAGCCACTTTCAACCTAACCTGACCTAAACATGGAATCAAGTGAGCCACCCAAATATTTTTGTTCTCTTCTGGCAAGCGTAGTCCGTGGCAAGCGTAGTCCGTGGCAAGCGTAGTCCGTGGCAAGCGTAGCCCGTGGCAAGCGTAGTCCGTGGCAAGCGTAGTCCGTGGCAAGCGTAGCCCGTGGCAAGCGTAGCCCGTGGCAAGCGTAGCCCGTGGCAAGCGTAGTCCGTTGTTTTACTAACATCCTAAATGTAAATGGAGTTACATTTGGGCGTATGAAACTCTACTAAAAAGGGGGCATTCCTTGGTAAAGAGAAGCAGTACAGATCCGTTGCTGACTAGCATTAGTACGTGACTGAGCTGCTTGCTTAGCATTGCAAGGAACTGAAAATGGCAACATCGTCAACGTATGCTGGACGCAGACATCTTAATAATCTCTTCAACCACCAGCCACTAGAGAAGAAACGAGATGACTCCGTCTTGTGATGTCCCTCTGTTCACTTTTCGAATATAACTTAAGTCACCCAGCCACCTGACTTAATCAGAAGCGATTGAAAACATAAGCCCAACCGACCCACGGAGCCCATTATGGACTCCTGTCTTGTGAAGGCACTGTTGCATCATTTGTGGCAGCGTTTTTTTTTTTCGGATGCTGACTCAGACTCAAAACTGGTCCATTGTACTACCAGGCAGCAACTACTGTAATTTCTTGGTCTTCTGCAGGAATGCCGGCTGGTTCGTCTGTGATGAGGAGCCTACACCGAATAGCTGCCACCTGATCCGAGCAAAGGCGGGACAATGGCAGAGGAAGGGCTCTGCAGTGTCATCGTCCTCTCCACATGTGCCGCAAAGGGTTTCATCGCTTAGGCCAAACACATTTCGGTGTTTGGCTGTGATTTGACTATTATGGAGTGATTTGGCGTTCTGTTCGCTGACCTACTGCGATTTGGAGACATATGGCGTCTTCCTAAACGTTTGCTATGACACACTGCAAGTTCTTCAATTCAACTAAGACCTGCCTTATCTGTGTTCATAAATTCAAATCGAACTAGCGCAACAAACGTCAGCTACTTTTTTCGTTATCTTCGTAAATGTGCGGTTAATCAGGAGGCGTCGGGTAGATTTTGCAAAGTGCATGTTTACAGGCAGAATTTTGAAGTAAGTTTGGTTTGCAGCCAGAAGCAGTCATGCGGACGGACTTACGCATATGACTTCGGGTGTTTTCATAAATATCAGACTATCAAATGACTGCGTTATCCATGTGCATTAATGCAGATACACCGTCATACTAACTTAGATGAACTGCAGTACCTACTGTTCATAAACGTCGATTGCTCATCGATGTCGGCCAGATTGTAGGCAGTCATTATGTTTTGACTGCAAAAAGGGTCGACTGGAAGAAAAATATTTTGTACTAAAGCATGCCTTCAGACATTCTGCACCGTGCTTGTGTTCTAAAACGCATGAGAAAAGAAATGCGATTGTACTAGCCCAGATTTTCGACGTTTATGAAAACATCTTTCGTTTACGACGACGTACCATGCTTTCCAGTGGCTATGCATAAGCCTGACATCTCGCCAGCATTCTGGAGCATAACCTACATAGTTTTAGGCATCCTTTGTACATAGAAAGCAGTAATTAGTTCCATCTATCTTTGAATCAGGATGGGACGTATGTTGTTCAAATCATATGCCTTATGTTGGGAAATGCATATACAGTGTACTCTCCATAGGTCAAACCTTCCCTAAGCCGAACTAGTTTTGATATCCCGTGAAAATTCGACTTAAAGTGTTCTCTCCCATGGTACCATACGTTCGGTGGCCAGTTCGTAGACAGATCTCTTCCGTGGCCATTCCTCATGCTGCTATTTCAGCCTGTACCGTCCGTCGATGCCGCTTGAGAGCCCGAAAAGTGGGTATTTGAAGGTTAGAAGCCAGTCTTAGCGCAATGTTGGCACAGCGTTTGGTGTAAAAGCTTCTACTAAAACAGCGGGCGTACTTATCTAATGATCAATTTCCAGCTCCACTCCCTAAGCAGAGCGAAAATCGAGTCAAGTGTCGTTTTAGAGATAAGGCAGTTCAGTCAGCCATTCAGTCCGATCGTTAAAGTTCTCACCGTGGACTTGCAAAACGATGCATTCGTCTACCGAATCAAAAAGCGTTCCACACCTTACACCACAAGCTGAGGAAAGTCAAACGCATTTCGAAACAAACCATTCTAAAATCCGTCTTATTGCAGGAAGTTACTTAAAACTAATCAGACACCAATTCCCAATTTAATCAGAAAATACACTTCAGTCAAATTTGTGCCCAATTAACCTCTGATCACAGCAAGGGCGTCCACCGTTCAGTTGAATAAATTGAACCATTCTTCAGTTCTACGAAATAATCCAGCAACCGCGCGTCTATTTCGGGCCAAATATGTCGTTTGACTGGCGACAGTTAAATTAACTCAGCATGAAGCACCGACCATAAAGCAATCGAGTCCCAAACAAAATAAAACCTATCGACGACAGACACCTACAGTCCACCACCTAAGTCCCTTCTCAAGGCGGCACCAGCATTTCAATCAAAACAACAGCTGCGGGGTTGCTTATTACTCGAAACTATTTATGTCATCATTTGTTGTGAACTCTTTCATTTGCTGCGAGTCAGTTGGAAAAAAAAAAAAAACAGAAACCATCAGTTTTCTTCATTTTGTCGCATGTGTCAGTTTAGACGTCATTGACATGGTCGTCGCACCTACAGAGCCAAACTGCGCGTTGTACTCTGCCCGTGTTGCGTTGTCTCGGAACGTCGAGCGCTTTTATTATTATTTTTTTCTTAATATAGTCCGCTCCTCTCTCACTCTCTGCTTGTCGCATTAAAACTCATTAATAATTCAAACAACTTTATGTGCCCCCTGTTTGTGTGTCTCTCTCTCTTTCTCTCTCTGAATCATGTAACACCGAGCACACACAATTCACATCCAACGAAAATAGGAGAGATTTTTACTGCCCAAATACAACTCGTTGAACGCGTCCAAAACAACAACAAGAAAGAAAGAAAAAAAAACTCATGTCAGGGCATACAGCCCGTACTGTACCGTACAAACAAAAAGTCACGGGGGAAAATAAAATTGTGTTTACGCCGAATTTTACGGAATTTTTTTCTTGTTTTTCTGGTGGTTTACTTTGCCTGAGATGTAAAGCATGCACGGTGAGCGCCTGTGTGTGTGACGGGTGGGGGGGGACTGTAATCATTGTGTTTCCACCCGTGTGCTTGTTTACTGATTTTGTAATCATTTTACTGAAATGCATTGTTCGACTGTCGAGTGCGGCGACGACGAGGGTCATTATTCTGATTTTGTGAGTGAACTCACATCATCATCGTGGCTGTTGTGAATTTTCCAATAATTTACATTTATTTCCAATGCGAGAGAGATCGACTGAGAATGGCAGCAACTGGTGCACGAAGTAGCCGTCTGTATTGCTATTTGCTCTGTTGTCAACGGCTGTCGTGACGAGCAGTGCTTCTGTCAAACGCTGCCGTCTTTTGTTCAGCAAACCGTCTCCGTGGGATATTTGGTTTTGAAATGCGAAAGTGACGCATGCACGTCAACACAGTGGCGACAAAGCTGATCTCTTTTCGGTGAATAAGGAAACGAATTTCCATTCAAATGCGGGCAACCTGAGACGCCTGACTGTTGAACTGGCCAAAAGCAAAGCGAATGGCTGTGTGTCTAGTTGGGTGAGAAGAGAAACGAGGCGAAAATGCATGAGTTTCGTTTCATTTGTGCGGCGTTATCAAGACAAAGACCATTGAACCTTTGTTTGTCAAGTTTGACATTATTGAATATTGTAAATTGCATGAGATTTCACGGATGACAGATGTCGGGAGAATTGAAATGACAACAGCACCAAGATCAGACAGATCATGACCCAGTTTCGATTGTTTTGCAATTTCTCTGAAAGATTGAAATGTATACACGCCGCACAGCAGCACAGCACACAGGTCTAGAGCATGCGTGGCGTGAAGAAATGCAGGCAACATTTGGCCGCTTTGCTCGGATTATCTTGGCATTCTCGAGTCTAGTCGGTTTGTAATGAAATTATCACTTAATCGAGAGGAGAGTGGTCGGTCTGTGTTTTTTTTGTACATTTAAAGAAATATTTTCAAAGTTTTATTTGTTTTTTTGTTTAAGTTGTTTATTACTCACAAGAAGTAATTTGAGGTGTGCATCAAGGGAAATGCAAGGGAATCTCGTTTGACTTAACCAGAAGACAGAATACCGAACCGAACAATGGCTCTAGGGCATCGAACGTCTATTCCGCAGCACACTGTGGTTCGACGCCAGCCTTGAAGGGCCTGAGGCTGAGCCTGAGCCTGAGCTAATGCTGCCATCCATTGTTGACAGTCATGGGCAGGTCGCTTCTAGTCATCGAGAGCAAACTGCCCTACTTCCTATCATTTTCGATCCAGCAGTGATTCAAAGGAGCTTTTGGCTGAAGTATACATTGTTGTCCATGCTCTAGATGTGGCAAAGCCAATGAAGTTGCTGGATCCCTAAACACGCCTCCATTTCTGTCGCCCCGCTTTATATAATTTCGACTACAGCGGCGGAGTGGAGCCTTTGGGGACCTTCAGAGAGTGACTTCGCAGCGACATTTGGCTGATTCAAATCGAACCAAGAGAGAATTCTCTAGAGGTCTAGATTAGGTTGTTCAAAAACGGAAAAGGAAATTGAGCATGATATAAAGGGTCTTCCAATAGGGACTTCCGAACTTTGACAGTCGATAGCGGACATATTATTGAAGCTACGTGTGTCAATTTGCCTGTCATAATTCAGTCTGTTTACAATAATGTGATAGAATTGTTTAGCAAAATGGATGTTCTGTTCCGGCAACAAGCCCCGCGCTTCGCCCATTTTACCGTCGCCATAAGATGACGCGGCTTTCCGGATGAATCGAATTTGGGACGATCCCAATCCACATGAGATTCAAAAGCGTCCAATGCATCCCAAAAAAGTCACTGTTTGGTGTGGATTTTGGGCTGGCGACGTCATCGGTCCATATTTCTTATAGAACAACGTTGCCCAGGCATCATCGTCAACGGCGACCACTATAGGTCGAAGGTTACTAACTTACTTTGGCCGGAAGTGGGCATCAACGACTGGCGCTACGTGCCACATGGAAAATTCTGCACGAGCCATTAGGCTTATGCCACGACATCAAATCACCTTTGGGGTCCAGTTCGCTGAACCAACGTCTTGAATAGATTCTCAAGTGCCAATTGAGTTTATGCTTATGGCCATTTTGCTCCTCCTTGGTGAAGTGTGAGTGCGCACTGAACCCTCTACTCCTCTTTTTGTGATATAACACACTGATTTCACGTCTCAGACACTCAGCCATACGACGCACCCACAAGGCGTTCAACCGCAACTGATGAGGCTTAAACCACACCAGGATTCAGGAGTTCCTGATCACGCGTGTTTCCAGAATACAGCTCCGAATGGTTGCTGCCAATTAGATGCCACAACATCAAGGAGGCACTAGTCGCCTTTGAATTTCATTTTCATTCAATGAACCACAATCCATGATTGGATGAAAATCAACTCGTCTACGATCTTTTGGGCCACGGTTTTTGTAGGAGAAGATTCAACCACGAACTGTACGGGCTGTGCCGTGACATGAGCGTAGTCAGACGTCTACGGATCCAACGTCTAAGGTGGCTGGACCATGTAGAGCATATGAACAGCTCAGCTCCGGCCCGAAGAGTCTTCGACTCCGAACCTGTGTGACAACGCAACACAGGACGCCCGCGAGTAAGGTGGCGCACCCAGGTAGAGAAGGACCTCAACCAACTTGGCGTGCGCCATTGGTGGCAGCTAGCTAGAGATCGTACTAGTTGGAGAGGCTTGTTGGTTGAGGCCAATGTCCACCCAATAAAGAAGAAGAAGATCTCCTGCCGACAGTCTTATTTCACGATTTTTTTGTACGCCTGGGCCGAGTTTGCTACGCTTAACCAGACGCCTTAATTAGGAATCTCAAGTGCCAATTTTTGTTTCCACCTTGGTGAAGTGTAGGTCCGATCGAAAACTTCAGCTGCTTTTTGGGTAGCAGCATACGTTTTGTTTTTAACGATTCCACACAGATTTGGATCATATACCATTCACCTCTCGGAGCCGTACACACTGCCTCTCAATAGTCGTGATTAACTCTCAGACATGCTGGTATAATCTTCAACTCTCCCCGTGACAGTGGGTATTCAACAACAGCCACCACGACGCTCCCACTTTCAGGCCTCAACCTCAACCGATCAGAATGAAAAAAAGCAGGTCTGAGGGCCATTCCTGATCACCAGTGGCACCAGACTATAGCCACTGGTCAAGCTTTCTCATGCGAATGGTTGCCATCAGTAGGATGCGATAACATTCAGGACTAGCCGCGTTGTGTGTTATGTGTCATCATCTATGTATGTGTCTCTCTACGCTTAAGATAGGATACTGTTGACATAAAGGATTTTTAAGTTTTGAGCTTGTAACCGTCATATTAACGAGCACTGGAGAAGGGACGTATCGTAAATCAATAACCCCAGCTCAGAATTTTAGTCGCCTCTTACGACAGGCATGTCTTACCTCGTGTATATTCTACCCTGTATCCGAAGGGGGGTAGAATTGCATCTAAACAACTAGCTCACCAAACGTTTCAACGAAGCGTCTTTAAAACTCTAAGGAGTTAATTGGCTTCAATCGAAAAAGGGCCAGGGACGCCGCGAATCTAAATAAACTGGATCCAAGGCTACTGTGTTGGGCACTCATTGACCACTCTTCAGGCAACTACCAGCTACACAGAATATGTCACAACAGTACAGATAATTGCAGGCACTGTGAAGATACAGGGTGGGCCAATTACAAGTTTCTTTTTAAAAATGCAATAAAATGAACAAAATTAATTTGTTTCCCATGTATTATGGCTTTATTGGTAAGAGCAAACATTCCCATTAATTATAAAATACAATGTCGCTCAAGTAGCTGCCTCGACTGGCTTCACAGTAGCGCATTCTGTCACCCCAATTTGCCACGACCTTGTTGATGATTTCGGGGTGTAGCTCACGGATTGTTGGGATGATAGTGGGCTTAAGTGCTTGAATAATATCGATGTTTCACGGTTCGTCACAAAAAAAATGTCCAAAGGGGTTAAATTGCAGCTCCAAGGCGGCCAATTGACATCGCCAAGACGGGTGATGACACGGTTTGAGAATTTGGTTCGCAAAAGATCGATTGTGGCATGGGCTGCGTGGCATGACGCCCTGTCCAGCTTGAACTGGAGGTCGTCCAAAGCCATGTCTTCAATTTCATTTAAAAAAAGTCGGTGAGCATGGCTCTGTAACGCCCACCTTTCACCGAAACGTTGAGATCGATGGCGAGTTGATGTTCGTGAATTGAGTCTCACACTCTCGGCCACAGGAGCCACATTCCCATCTGCGCGCACCGAACGACGACGGGGACGGTGAGTGTTGTCCATTAGCACACCAGTCTCACGAACTTTTTGCACTAACTTGGGTACAGCAGTCGCGGTGGGTGCTTCATTTCGGCCACAACTTCTTCTTTAAAAAGAAACACTGTTTGGGCTCCGCAGCACTCACTTTGGCAATCATTTTTCAATATTTTATAACTTCGTTGAAGTGTAAAGCGGCTCATTTCGTTCCGCGGAGGTCTGATACTGACTTTCTGTAAAGCTTTCGAGCGGAAAACAGCTGTCAGTGTCAAAATAACCTATGACTTAAAAAAAAACCACTAGATGGCCCATCCTTTATATTAGTCGAATGTTCAAGCCTACAACTAAACATATTTTAAGAGACATTTGAGAGAGGTTGTACAATTTCTGAAAATTGGATTCAAGTCGTAGACCAAAGAAGGAGTAGGTATATGTGAATTCGCGGTGCACCCCATTGTCAATTCAACTGAATGTCAACCTTTTTCTCCAATTCATTTCCGAAAGTCAGTGAAAAACAAAAGCTCTTTCCTTGGCAAAAATTGATCTGCTATACAGTCCGCGTCCTTCCAAGCGCCACCACAAGCAACCACAAACGATTGCCCATGAGTCATGCCGCAGGGAGAACACAAATGTTTGTCAAAACTCATCGGGCTAAGTTCTTCTTTCGCGTCATATTTCCTGCTCTCATCTCATAAACGACTCTCTCATCCGTGTGGCGAAATATCATTCAAGGAAAAAAAAAACAACAACTTTATCACGTTCACTTCATGACGCCAGCTGACGAGAAAAAAGGTCATATTTTGCAAAAAGTGAACCCCCTTTCTCCACCCAGTGCCATTTGAAAATCTTCAATGTCATCAAAATTCCGCCCTCCCCCCAAAAGGGATGTGTTCATTTGTACATTCGTAGCTGGCGAGAAGCCCCATAAAACCGAAAGCAATCTCAATATTTAAGTGACAAAAATTCACTGATTGATGGTGGTCCTAGTCATATCGCTAGCGAGGCGAACGAAACATCATATCCCGTCATTTGATACACACACAAATGGCTTTCAACAGTCAAACTCGCACAAACGATCTGTCATTTGTCACGAGCGCTGTCATTATCTCTCCGCAGTCTGGTTTTTTTGTTTTCCTTTCACAAAATGTCTCCTCTTGGAATGGATAAATATTTATTCTGTGTTTCCATGGAAATATAATTTATTTTTCCTTTTAGTGAACTATTTAAGAAAAGTGGAAAAAAAGAGCGACAACTATTGACAGTCATCCAAAACCGGTTTGGCGGTGATAATGCGGTCACACAGAGCACCCAGCTGGAAGAGGTGGCTGGGGCGGTCAAAGAATGTTGTTTCATTTTTAGTCAGTGTTGCCTGACATCTTGACACATTGTTGTGTTGCTTGCTGGCCGGTTGGAGACGAAGTGCTCCTAAAAATAGGCGAAACTATTTATAACACATCACATTTGAGAGAACACACGAAAATTAATTAAATTCATGCAAAGCGGCACTACTCGTCGTGTGCGCACATCATCATCATCGTGGTCGCCCTCACCGGCAGCACTGCAGCGTCGTCCTTCATGGTGTCATTGCACTGCAATAACCCCACTCGTGTGTGAGAGAACCCCTTGAACAGCCTAGTTCTTGTTTTCTATTTTTTTTCTTCTCTTTCTCTCTCTGTTTTTTAAGTAGAATGCCTCGAAAGGAGGTCACATGCAACTATGTTCGTCGTGCACACACTTCAAGTCATACACAGATGTGAGCGCTTCTAGTGAGACAGAGAAACGAGTGGCGGCATGGATGTTGTTTAGTTTCTACTAGTTTTGCCCCCTGCCGCATGCCACATGCCACATGCCACACTGGTGCTCCAGATAAGTTGTCTTATGTGCTAATATAGCCATCAACGTGAGCGCGTCAAAGAACACTTACAGCATAACGCCAACCACTGGAGTCTCATCATCGACAACGGCAGCGTGGATCCCGCCATGATCGGCGGCATTTCGTGCAACCGTAGCGCTGAAAAACACTAGTAATTTCTCCCCGGCAAAAGAGCTCTTAAAACTCCCCAGTGAACTGTCAGTCATGCGTGCAGGCTGTGTGTTCGAGGTGAAATAGGCATAACGCTCCAATTTTTGAGTTCATCAAATTATGAATACTCAGATGGATTCTGCTTTCATTGTGTTGGCTGTGTGCATTCTCTCCTGCCATTTGTAACGCACAATATCTTTCACACTACAATTAGCATTTGAACATCGACGTCGACGACGACGCACGACGGCGGCGCTGTTAACGCCGACAATGGAGCGAAAGACAAGGCAATCTCAGATCATCTATGGAAATTTCTTTTGTCGTCATAGAAAGCCATAAACTATTAGATCCAGCGGTGGAGATACACCATGTTTTGCTTTTTACGGTAAAGTTCACAGAGGCGGAACAAAATAAACAAACCAAAAGAAAAAAAAATATGTTAACTCGCCGGATACAAAAACCAAAAAAAAAAAAAAAGAAACGCTCACAAAAATACGCTGCATACTAAATTAGTCTCTGCTCGGGTTCATATTTTTCATAGAAACTCCCCAGTCCACTTTGGTTATTTCAATCAAAGCCGAATGAGTGGAGAATGAGGGAGAAAATGTCTACACAAACAGCCAGCCGACAATCGTCAAACGTCACTGTAGCAAACTTGAAGCCCCATTGTACATGGTACAATACAATGTGTGCGGTGTTGTTGCTTGGTTGGATACGTACTCTCGATGTTGCTGGTGTACACCAGTCCAGTGACTTTGATGGTCGGTCATTGGAATCGATCCAACAGGTTTCATTGAAATTTATTAGTCTGATTTGATTTTTTATGAAAAAGGTATACGTGCATATTCACTTTTCGCTGAATGTACGCTGCACACTATTTGCGGGTTCTGCTGTATTGCTAGAAATGAATAAGCTGAAGCAGATTGGATTGGTTTTTGATTTCGTTAGTTATTCGTTTGGTTGGCTGTCAGCAAAAATGGGAAAAAACTGTAGAAGTAATTTGAATTCATATGAAGGCAACATACAGTAATGGGTGATTAAAGTGAACCATGGTTTCTGTAGTCTCGTCCCCATTCGCTCTCATCGTCGCATCGATGAAATAAGGGTGGAAACCCGGCATTCAGGAGTGTGTACATAAAAGACGGTCTTGTCCTAATGCAAGAAAGTCAGAGAGGGCCAAAATGTGGCTAAAAAGGTGTACCCATCGCGCCATTTTTGAAGCCATGCATAATGGGAACTTCAATTGAGTTGAATTGCATCTTAAAGACTAACGTAAGCTTAGGTCAGCTTAAGCAGCAAAGCAAATACGCTGACTTGAAAAACTGTTTTCGTTAAGTTTCGTTGCCTTTTGCTTCGACAAAGTATCAAATCAAACTGTCATTTACATACGTAGTGACTGATTTGGCTCCTTAAGCAGCGAAACAAATATGCTGACATGAAAAACAGTTTTCGTTAAATTTCGTTAACTTGCTTGGGCTAAATCTCAAAACCAACTGTACATAGTGACTGATTTCGCTCCTTAAACAGTGAAGTGAATACGCTGAAATGAAAGCCTGTTTTCTTCAAGTTTCGTTGACTTATGCTTGGACAAAGTCGTACAACCGACTGTCATTTACGTGCGTAGTGACTGATTTCGCTACTTAAGCAGTGATGCGAAATGGTGAATTGAAAACCTGTTTTCGTTAAGTTTCGTCGACTTTTGCTTTGACAAAGTCGCAAGTCCAACTGTCAATTACGTACGTGGTGACTTATTTCGCCCCTTAAACCGTGGAGCGAATACGCTGAAATGAAAATCTGTTTTCGTTGAGTTTCGTTGACTTATGCTTTGACAAAGTCGTACAACCAACTGTCATTTACGTGCGTAGTGACTCATTTCGCTCCTTAAGCAGTGAAGCGAATACGCTGAAATGAAAAACTGTTTTTGTTAAGTTTCGTTGACTTTTGTTTACTGCCAGAAATGACAGTCGCTATATACATATGTACATAAATACAAGCCCATCTTTAGAAGCAATTATTGACACTTCGAAAGATGACACAGCTTCTTCTCGTTTTCGTTCGGTTCTGACACAAGCTTAAGTTGACTTGAGTCACATATGGTTGGGCCTTTGTCATAAAGACAGAAATGAAGGACAAACTGCTCTCAAGACTGAAGTGACGCACGGGGTGCCTTGTGCTATTTACAAACTTCTCTCTGGAGAGCGTCACTTTCAAGTCCTCGGAGGATTGAACGGATGATTTTTTCCCTATGCATCTGTCACAATGTCAAAGAAGATAATCTGTTTAATCTGGATTACTTTGACGAGCATTTTCCCTCTTCTTGACTCATTTGACGAACGACGTTGATGATTCATGTCTTCCCATACATTTGATATTCCCAGTCCCACACAAATAATCATAAAGGAAAGGCTGTCACTTTGTTCGCCAGAAATGACATTTTCGAAACCGAATTCTAAATCGCTTGCAGCTGTCACGATTTCTTACTTTGAACAATGCTTTTTTTCCTTGTTAATTAAATCAAACATAAAATGAATAACGGCGGATGCGAATTTCGATTGACATCTGTCAAAAGGACAAACGAAAAAACGAAGCAATCAATGACATCTCTGTTTCGCAGAGTTAGTTTAACGAGTGTTTTCGTTGACAAAACATATCGATAAAGGGAATCCACGTTTTCTCTGACAGCAAAGAGGGAATGAGAGCCAACCTTGTCTGACAGCAAAATTGAAATCATATCTAATTTAATGCGCACAACTCCCATAAAACGTTTAAGAACCTCCCTTTATCATCTCCTCTATTTGCCTTGAACAGTCTAGTTTCAAAAGTAAATCCAATAAATCTTCCACTCAAGTCGGTTGCCTGCCATCAACTTCATCGCGTCACACAGCCGCTAACAGGCAAACTTTCAAAAACAACATCAAGACCGTGCCATTCAAGAGACGAAGGAAGAGAAGGAGAACGACAAAAAAAGAGCTTGTTTGACCTTGACTATCTTCTGTTTAGCAACAAGTTTTTGCGAACATATTTCCCCTTTTGACGTTTAATTTTTATCGGCGGCGGCGGCGGCATACACTTCCCTTCTCCCGATTTTACACGAACTGTTTCAGTTATCAGAGCCAATCCAAAGCATGTATATTCACAAATGAATGGAACGCAATGAAACAGCAAACACAGCTGCGGCGTTTCCCAGTGATTTTTGTATTTTTTTTCCAGCTCAAGGCAACCCTTCTGATAAGCTTCATTCGCGAATACGACATACCTTTGTGCGTACTCATGTGCGGAGAAGCATAAGACCCCACAAATCATGTATTTTTGAAGCCAGAGACGGACCCCAGCTCAGATTGACTGAACTTAAACAAACACAACTCAATTAAAGAGAACGACAGATGCTGTTCTATGTTAGAGCATTTTCTTTTTTTGTTTCCCCTCCCCGTGAACACTGTTGTTTATGTAAGCGTCCACGTGACGAATTGCGACATTGTTCGTTTTTGAGAGACTTCCTTGAGACGAAGGTTTGCACCGCTGACGTGTCGCCTCTGAAGCAAGCAAGTTTAAATTGAGTTACCGACCGACCACTGACGTAGCTTTCGACTTCGTAATCCTCAAAGGACTCGGCATCAGTCGACGTCAGTGCATCTCAATTGGCTGGGAACTGTTGCTTCAAAAGGAGGGACCATGCACACACAAACATCACCTCAATGGCCACTTCAATGCAGGAAGCATAAAGCTCCCATCCACTTCTCCGGTGTAATTCTCTGTGCCCCTTCGGCCATGGATCGTGAAGTAGGACAGCCCTACATAATAACGGCGTGGGTTTCTCCTCAGCAACTTTTCAATTGGTTTTTAAACCGATTCCCCTCATTAGCTTGTCATCTACCCTGGGAAAAGTTTTCACACGATCAAAACCACTTCTTCACCCATTCATACCCAGCCTCCCCCCAGTCAACCAGTGATGGTCTCGGTTAACAGAAAAAAGAAAAAAAAAAAAGAGAATTAAATGACTTATCAGAATATGAACTTTTGAACACCCTGGCAGGCGCGCACAGAGACGCTGGGGAAACAATAGAGTCTATTGATCCTAGCCGATTGCATCTGGAGCACGAAGTGAAATGGAGAGCGCTGGGGGAGATTGCGGAGAGTGCATCGACATTAATAGAGCACTTCATTTCATAATTTCACTTCACCACCGCCCCCTCCCCACCCTGTACCCAGCATTTCAGGCCGGTCCTTCGCTGCTCTTACCCATCGGAGCGGATTATGCTTTTTAGCATCTCCCTTGTACGCCGCGCTCTCTTATATTTTTCGTTCGTTCCTCTTTTGTTTTTGCATCTCGGCTGTGTACACTATCGTGCCTGCCGCTGCATATGCGATTAGATGAGGAGGGGGTCAATGAATTTTGCAAATTAACAAAACGGGAACATTTTGGAATCAAACGAGGGAACGTGCGGTGATAACTGTGCACAAACCCCGACGGGGCATGGGCGGTGTTTGCTGCTGGGGGAGAAGAAAAAGAAACGACTGTACGTTGGAAATAGTAAGCGGCTTACTGTGGCCTGGCAGTGGGGAGGTGGCTTGGCGATGTCGATGTGCTCACGACGAGTTGTCAGGTTATGTCAGCGGTGGAGTGTTGCCACAGTTACACAGGATTGAACTCTTGGCTTCTCTGGCAAAGTTGTCGCCATAACGAGAGCAAATCGAATCAAATCAAATCTCCTTCGTAACATTTATAACCTTGAACTGGTATTTAGCTGGTGTTGGTGTGCAAGTTGCGAGAGTAGAAACGATTGCAAATGCATATGTAGTACCAATCCCGCGGTGTTCTTGATGAGAGCTTAGGACATGATGCGCGATTGCAGTCGAACCAATATGAGCCTGTTTCACTCTTGTGCTTCGTTTTATTCGCTGAAAGTCATCAGCTGCGTTGTTACATTGAATCGAAGTCGAGGGCTTTTCAGGACGGAGCTATGGTGTCCAATGAAATGAAACAAGTTCTGTTTCAAGGGGCCGATATGCGCACAACGACATCTTTAAAATGGTCTCCATGGCTTCGGCGTATAACGCGCAGGCGAAGGGTCAACTTTTCGATGACTCTGGCGCATAAATCAGCTTGAATTTGAGTTTAAACGGAGGTTGAGGGGACGGTTAATTTGTGGCTTATTGGTACAGATCTACGACAGAAGTCTCATCACGTCGCTTCAGCATGAGATATTCAAGCCCTCGAATCATTCATACAGTAGGGTATCATCTGTGTGATAGCCATGCCAGTATAGAGGAGGAATGGAACAGCAACACCACTTGGTTGAGAGATGGAGCCCAAAAATGCCCGAAATCTGAAAACAAAGTGAAGGCTGGAGTTATAGGACCCAGATGCAGCCTACAGCAAGGAAACAACAATATTTCAAGCTGAATTGTTTGCAATCAACGAAGCTGCACCTCGTATTGGTGACAGAAGGCCCACCAACATCAGAATACAGTCGCCTTCCTTTAAGTTCAAGTTAGAGGAAGTTCGACTTAGGACGAGTCCACTATATGTATATTCTCAGACAGCCAAGCTGTCCTTAGGGAACTAAAGAGGTACACATTCAACTCTTAGGCTGTCTGGGAATATCACAAAACCCTAAAGACACTGATTTGCGTGCCAGGAGATGAAAACCACGAAGAAAATGAGAAGGCTGTCATACAGGCCAAGGAAGGTGCTCGAATACGATGAAAAAACAAAGAAACCAGTTCTGGAACAATCAGGAGAGTATTAAACACTTAAGGTTGTTGATGGAAGAAAGCCGTAATCGCAAACAAGCCAAAGAAGCTCTAGAACTTAAGGGGGTTGACCTAGGAGTACTATGGGAGCACTAAGAGCGTACGGAGCATGCAATTAGCACCTCTTTTGTGGCCAGGCTAAGGAAACTATGGAACACATACAAATAGATTGCCCAAGGCTTTCAAAAAATCCCATCTAGAGATGTTGTCTGATTTCTGAAGGCAACACTCAAACTCTAGATCAACAGAAGGCGGTACAATCGATCTTTTTTGGTCGCAGTGTCTTTTGTGACACACTGGCACAAAACAGGCACAAACTCATATAATCCATTGCGTGCGTTGCGTAATGTCAAAAAATTGACAACTCATAAGCACTAAAGCCCTAACGAGAGGCATAGAGGCAACAAATGCGGCTCTCAAGTGGAGTGCCCCACGACGGATGAAGTTGGTCAACTTTTAACTTTTTCATACCTAGCGGGTCGTTACTCACCTAAATCATTTTATTCTAATGTCGTCGTAGTGGGATTGTTGCATGGATCTCGGAGGAAATATACCTATTCATTGGGCAGCTCTTTGTAATCCGGCAACTACGACTTTCGCAACGCACGGGTTTGGCACTTTAGCGTGTTGGCTGATTGTTGCCGGCACTGGTCGACTGGAATTTAGGCATTATACATACAAAAGTACGTTCAATTATGCAGTCGACTGGGAAGGACGACCACGTGGACATCCTCTTCAGCGGAGACCACTCATTTTGATAAAGATGTTCATTTGGACGCGTTCGATTGTAGCCTCGATATTTTCGACCTCTTTTAATTATCTTATAGCTAATTGGTGGTTTTGAGATATTTTTGGATGTCCTTGATATTTCCGTTCGTTAGACCTTCACGGCTATTGAAGGAATAACTACCCAATAGTATTCTTGCCTGTGCAAGGGCGGAACAGGTCCCGAGGTAGTGTAGTACAGTTGCCTCATCTTCCTCCTCATCCATGCAGCTTCTACAGAAGTCATTGTAGGGCGCTCCAAGTCTCCTGCCTTGATTGCCAATTAGACAATGAGCAGTAATTACGCCACTTAGCTGCCTGTCTAATTCTAGGACAGCTTTAGTTTTCATTGGATTTAGTGTAGGCCACATGGTTTCCGATGTCTATATATACTATTAATGTTCTTTATGGCGTTTGTCAGTAGCAATGTTTTTAAAACGTTTAATTTGGACGTGTTAATCTAATTTGTCTTTAGTGAAATGTCATAATGGCAAAAATAAAACAAAAAACTGGAAAAAAAAACAACATGGGCGCCATAAGCTGTCAAAGGGAGCTTTGAAGTAAACCGCCGACTGCGCAAACTCTGCAGATGACTGTGCAAATATTCGGATTTAAAAACAACTGTCTGCAGACGAAGCTTCAGCGCCGCTACTCTGACTTTACAATATAAAAAAACGTCAAACGAAATAAAAGTCTTTCAATTTAAACTGCTTCCGTTCAGTGCAGCCTTCTGTTCAATCTGCTGTGGACTTCATATTGACTGCTTGTATGCATATGGACAACAGTCCACTGCCGGTACGGTCCAGCTGGCTGCAGTCGAAGCAGGTAAATTTTCGTCATTTTGTTGTTTTGTTGCTTCAAAAGCACGCTGAATCAATGAAAAAAAAAAGCGGTACCAAATTGAATTACAGACAGTGACACTGATTAGTTAGGCAGGTAGGTGATTGGATGCCCTTACGGCCTTCCGACCGTTGCTCACGTAGGCCAACGTGTTGGGTCCATTGTGTCCATTCTAGGGAGTGTTAACCACCGTGATTCCATATTCTATGAATCTTAGGAGGTTTTTCAACTCAACGTCGCTTACTTTTTGCAGCTCTCAGAAGTGCTCTCTTTTCATTACTAAGGCCGGGCATTCGCAGAGCAGATGTTGGATAAATTCTGTTTCCGCCTCATCTCTGCAGCTTCTGTAGAGGTCTTTGTGCGATATGTTCAGTCGCATTGCATGTGTACATATGGCAGTGTCCGGTAAAGACTGCTATTAGCGGGCGTACATTCTTGCGGCTAAAACTGACAAATACTGTTGATCTATTGTTGCTCACCATCGGCCATAGAGCCCTTTGCTGGAGTTCCAATATTCAGGCCAAGCCAGCGAGTAAAGGCTCTACCCAGAGTGGGTGCGCGTACGAGAATGCCGGGCATTCCCTTCAGTTCCGAGCCCTTCTTCGCGAGACTGTACGCTTTCTCGATCCTTGAATTCAAGTGTGTAACAGTGGTTAAGTAGTCTAAGTAGCAGTAAGTAGTCTGGAATGATCTGCTGCCAACATGTACTTTTGCAATTAGAATTCATCAATATTCCGCTGAACTCAAGGTCCTCTCGAAGCTTATATACAACCGCAGCCCTTTTCTGGTTCGCACCACCTATTTACGAACCAATATACTAATACTAATATTTACCTTCCTTTTTGAGTCTACCATCTGTTTACGAACTCACCTTCCTTTCTGAATTCACCGTCTGTTTTCGAACTGAGTCTGCTTTCTAAGCCCACCGACTTTTTACGAACTCAATGTTCCTTTTGGGCCCATCTCCAGGTCAAATATGAAACACAGCATGCCTTAGGATCCACAATAGTGGACGTAAGTAGAGTGAAGTCAACTTTAGAAAAGCCAGGCAATGCACAGAAATTATGCAATGTGATCATAATGACCGCTTCGTTGAGTTTCGTTAATTTTTGCTTAGGGGTACCTACATAAGTCGGATCGAAATGAATCGCTCCTTTACGCACGTAAATGTCAGTTCGAATTGGAGTTTTGCTTAAGTTCCCAGAAGCAATTGTGTCCCCTCTTTGACAATTTTCTATGCCGCTGGCTGGCTTTTCGTTCAAATTTTGACATACGATTAGTTCCACGTACGTTCGTTGTGGTTGACCCTTTAATCTGCGCTCACTTGACTTAGAAACGAAAAGAAAAGCAATTTTAAACTTTCTCCATCAATTCAAGAAACTAAACGTAGTTCCTTTGATGTACATTCCTCCCAGGAATTCAAACCAATCACTAAGTCAAAGAGGCTTCATGCCGAACAACAAGCAGACAACTGCCAACTTTTGTCAAAAAAAAACAAGGACTTTATCGAAAAGTTTCACAAACTTCACAATGTCCTGTTTATTGAACCATCGTTACCATCACATTTGGGTGCAAAACATTCAGTTTTTGTGTCACAATTGACATTTGCGCAACAAGTGTGCCACCTCGTGACGTCTGTTCATAACTTTGACAAGCTCCTCGGAATGCATACAAGTGTTCACGGTGTAGTTACGCAAGTGTCTTCTTTTCTTTTTTGTGAAAAAACACGCAGAATAACGATGAAATGACAAAAACAGAACGATTTTGTTTAAGAATGTGACGCAGATCGACTTTAGCGATGACAAAGACAACAAAACATTAATATTACAGTTACCAACGTTAGCCTTGTTGACGTTTAGTTGTTCTTTATTTATTATTTGTTACCAGTTGGGACCGATGGCGGGGTGTGTGGATATTGTCATTATCATTGTTTTGCTAGTTGCTTGTGAACGAATCACTCATGTCAAGTGAGCAGAGCGGCGGGGTATTCAGCGATAACAACTTGCTCCCTCACATGTGATGTGAGAGACCGTTATGAATTATACATCATCTAAGCCGATGGAATGAGTGCTGCTTGCTACCAGTGTCCCTCACTGGTTTACTCAGCTCACAACGCCGTCCTCATAATCAGCATCCTCATCATCATCGTTGTCGTCTTCGTCGTCTTCATCTTCTTCAGTGTGCCACCACCACCATCGAGATGATTGTCGCAGTGAATCCAAGTCCAAGAGAAGATAGTATTTCACAGAGTATTAAGGCCGCCTTGAGTGTAAAAACAAAACTTCACGATTCTACCTACAAACCCGGCCACAACCGCCAACAAAGCGGAGGGAAAAAAACACACACACACAAGATGAAAAAATATACGAGCACATCTGAGCACAGCATAGATAAATTGAAGAAGAAAACCATGAGAATCCACATGGATACGCTGGGCCACATTGGTGCTACGAGTGTGTCTCCTCTCGCCTACCTACAGCTATATGTAGATGAAATCAAGTACCGGGTGGCTTGGCTGGTTGACTGTGGAGCTGCACGGTTTGCGGGTCCATCCCGTACACAATTCGAATGTTGTGTGACGAGTGGTGGATAACGCGACGGCGAGAGAGAGATGCATCCGTGAATGGGAGCGCGCACACCGAATAGTCTCGAGTATCTTGAGAAATTGGGATATAGTTTGTGGTTCGATTACTTGTGGGTTTCTTCTTTCATTTTGCTGTGTGACTGTGTGTGTGTTCTTGTCTTTTTTCCCTTCGTTTTGTTGCCTTTCTTACTTTTGAGAGTTTTCAATAAAAAATTTGTTGGGTGGGAACTTTGTTGATCTCGATTTGTTGTTATACGGGAACTTCGATGAGTTACTTTTACGTTTAGCCGGCGAAGACACTCTGCTCGGGGTGTGGGAGAAAGTTTAATTGATTTGACGTGGATCGATATAAAATCGATTCTTTTTTCCGCTGCTTAAGTGGGAGTTGCTGCAGAACTGAATTGGAGAAATGAATTACTTACTAAAGTTGGCAGCTTGAGTCTGCTGTGACTCACTTTTGAAGCAACCCTAATGTTTGAGCACGGTTCACACGGAAATGGTTTTTGTAGGGGGGGCCCAATTTCGTGAGCATTTTGCTCACACCCGAGAATGGAGAGAAAAACACTAATTGGATGGGATATCGGGAACTAGGAGTGTCGGAGCAAGAGCGTTCGCTTTCCAATTAGTTGAAGGGATACGCCGTGAGACCAAATCCAAGTGGATTTTCGGATGAAGCGTACCATTTTTATTCCATATCGCCGCATTTATGGGGTATGTTCGTCATTTGCTCGGGGAAGCCCCCCACATGCTGCTCGACATTTTAGAGAGTTTGACCATGTGGACGACAACTTAAATGTAATTTGAATCCATTATTCGTGAACAATACGCTCAATTCCTTTGAGAACATTGTTGTGTGAAACTGAGATTCATCACCAGGGTCATCATTATCAGTGTAAACAGCGTCGAATGATTGTTGCATGAACTGTGTTTCCCAAAGCCGGAGACAGAGTGAACAAATGTCATCACATGTGTACGCACCAGCTTGGGGAATCGAAGCAAGATGTGAAACACACACTTGCGGAATCCGGAGTCATTCAAGATTGTTCCTTTTCTGCTTCTTCGAGTGGCTCTGCAGTTCATTGTGGACTTCGGTCCATCTTAAAACGCTCCTGTTGTACTTGTCATTGTTCTCTCACCATTTGGGAAGCAAAGTGGTATTGCGACTCCGAATGGTGAGTTTTGACGGACCTTTCGTGACAATAAAGGCCCAACCATTATTGCCGTAAGTAAACAAAAGCCTTTGTCTAAACTGATCGAAAAACAGCCAGACGCAACGTTAAGTAATTCTTCTTTTTTTGGCGCTACAATCCGGGGTGGACCTGGGCCTCATCCAACAAGCCTCTACAACTGGCACGATCTTTAGCCATCTGCCTCCAATTCCGCACACCAAGTTTGTTTTGGTCCTTCTCCACCATCAGTGCGCCATCAGTTTCGTGGACGTCCTCTATTGCTGGGTCAGAATAAAAACCTCTTCGGGCTGAAGCAGTGTTGTTCATGCGCTCTACATGGCCTTAGGCGTTGAATCCATAGACGCTTGGCTAGACTCATGTCGCTGGTTGAGTCTCCAGATGTCGTCAACGCAAACAGGACCAAAGATTGAACGCGTAACTTGTCTCAAGGGCTTCTTCATCTTCTCTTGAGATTATCCATGTTTGCCGCACCATAGAGCAGGACAGAGATGATCAAGGTTTTGTATAATCTTGGCTTGGTCCTTTGAGAGATGGCTCTACTACTCAATTGCCTCTTGAGCCCAAAGAATCAGTGGTAGTAATTGCTTCCGGGAAATGAATTGCAATATAAATTGTGATTTACATATGTACGTGATGAGCGGTTCATTTTGCTTTAGTAAGCAAACTGAACGAGACTTAACGAAACTTAACGAAACTGAACGAAGTGGTTATTATGGTCGCATGATATGCTGGTGACTGATTAACGTCTATTAAGCTCTCAGAGAAAGGGAGATTCTCGTTACCAACGACTCCAGAAGGATATTGCCGAAAAAAAGTTTACGGAATCGAGCCATTTTCACTATATCAACGTGACCGAAGCACTGACTGATTACGATCTCTTAAACTCGACAATTGAATGAATTTCGAAGTCATGTTGTAAGTGGACATGGACTCATGATGGTTGGTTGGTTTAAGTGGCTATCCGATTTGGCTCACATCGGGTACATGTAGTGCAGTTGTGCGCCGTTTTGATACCACCAGTAGTGTCTGAAGTTCAATTCCCGAGGCGACTTCCATAATTCACAGCTCCACATCTCACGGATAATGCTCAGAGTGCTTACGCGTCAAGAAAAACTCGTCTGCAGGTCCCGTCTACTCATGAATGAACCGAACATCAGCAGGCACAACTCGAGTAATTGCTTTAGAAGCTGGACGCAGATCTGTCTCGTACTTTAGCGCTTCCCGTGTTCCATCGTTAGTGACACATACACCATTAAGTCTTACATTGAATCTCTGTTCGGCACTATCCTCATCACCAAATGCAATACAGTCGTGATTGAAACCCAATTCCACCTTGGACGGCAGGCTGCAACTACTCCCACACAGTCGCAGTTCATCCGATTGATTGTGCAAGTGCTGTACACACGACCCGAGACATGTGACCTGTGAACAGCGAATCGCCAACTTTGACATTTCATTCGTTGGTCACAGGTAGTGCAGCGATTTCTCAACCGGCCGAAGCACTGACACTATCCTTATTTTAGTTTTGAATTTGTGGACAGCAACTGGCACTTTGTGGGTCGTGATTTAACGGATTGACAAGGAAATGACTGAAATTTGAACTAGTTTTTTGCAGATTACTCGGTAAAAAGGTTCTAGCTCATGAGTCCATCACATCCGACTGCCACTGCCGTTCCCCTTGCATTAAAGGTAATCCCTAAATGCATGCTTTAACCCACTTCACATTCACAAAAAGGGGGGCGAACCCCAAGCACCGACCTTAATTAATGGTATAAAAAGCCTAGACCCATTTCGAACTAAAATCTAAGATTAATCTAGGAAAAGCCCCTGACACCCTCGTGCATTTATCAAAAAACCAAGCGACAACTTTATTAGAAGTGAAACCGGAACATTATCAATCCATCGCATGGTCCCCTAGCCCCGCACAAGCTTAAGCCTCACTCCTTTTAGCCATTTAACGTGCCAGATACCTAATTCATTATTTACTGCCCGCCCGTCATTCGCCTGGATTTATTCCCTCGTTTTTAATGTTCCTTTTATGTCTTTTATCATCGCTGGATTCGCTGGTGTTTATCTCTACTGACTGATTCAATTTTAAATTGCGCCCTCATTTTTCTTTTTGATATGCCTGTCTGTCCCCCCTCCCCCCTTCTCACATTCATCGTCGTCGTGGAACACATGCGAGGCAGCGAGCATCTCCCCACAGATTATGCGGTCGTGTACTCGATGAGGAACGTGTTTCCTTGAACATGTTGCATTTGTGTCTTCTTGCTTGTGGCAGTGTTTATTTCACTTCGATTCGTTGGAGAAAAAGAAAATTCACATATCCACCGTCCGCACATGAGACGAACACATGCCTTATGTTCGCATCGCATCACGAGGCCAGCAAGGGGGCGAAAAGAGTGTGTGACAATGCGAGAGATTCGCGTGACCTTTTTGTGGGGATTTCTGCTGTCAGACAGATTGCTGTCGATTAATTTGAGATGTCTTCGGTTTTGACACATGGCGGTTAATAACTGGGTTATTGACAGATGTGCGTATGTTTATTTTCTTGTTTTGCGAAATTTAAAGAAAAAAAAAAAATGAGTGGTAACCCAGTGCCACGCATTCCCGAGGCGAGCGTTGGGCGAGATCAGGATTTGGACGGTTTTAAAAGAAAGAAGCAGTATTTCCACAAAATCTAGTGCAAACGGGGGCTGTGTTCCAAAAATATGATCTCAGTCACATTTCAAGCAGAATTATGCTGACTCTGTGTGCGTTATGGTAGTTCGAAAATAACCAAGCGATGGGAGCAGTTTTATTTATGTTACCGGCCCATCCAACGATGCGAATTCCTTCCTCAATGTTTTATGCCACATTTGACTGCAATGGCCTGTGAACTGTGTTCATTTTGCGCATCTTTTGCGTTTTATGACAAGAAGGATTCAGTTCGAATCTCAGGGGATTTCCCAAGACGGTTTGAAGAGGACGATGATGCTTGAAAGCGTTCCCCTGTCTGCAGAAAGAAAGGAAATAGAAGTGATGTACTGAGGGGAGCTCCTCAAATTCTACTCTGAAATTCTATGCGTTATCAAGTGGAGAAGCCTTAGAGATCAGCATCAATAATCAGCACCAGTCTCCTCTTCAACCTGGCGTTGGAGAAAGCAATTTGAGACGCTGGTTCATCTAGAAGAGGAGGAACAATCGTCACCAAGTCAGACGACATCCACATCTTCGGACGAAGCTAACACAACTCCTTCATTCAGGCGCAAAGGTTGAATTTAACTGAACTGACGATGGGACTTTGACAGCTTTTAAGTAGGAAACCTTGCCGAAGTTCCATGACGCCGATGATCATAGTCTCCTACTCTCTTAAGAGGCGCCAACTCAGTTTTATTTATGTTCATTGTAGTTATGGTGGGCCCGCAAATAGCCTCGCACAAGTTACATCACACACAGATTTTCGTGGACGTAATGCAGTGATGGGGGGATTGGCAACCGCAGCGTCGTATTTTGGTAGACAACCATTAAGCCTTTAATCCTATTTTTCTTAGGAGTGGACCATTATATGATTTATGTAAGGTTCAAGCTAAGGAAGCGACAGACATCTTCGCGTTCCTACGTGTCACCACAGTCCGTCCCCACTTTGTTTTTCATGAATCGCGTCATCGTTGTCTCCAACTTATTTTCTAGCATTCTGAGACCCACCCTTCGGGCAAGAGATTTCTAAGCTCCAAGAATGGAGAAGAGGATGAGGTTGGGTTAGGTTTTAGTGGCTGACTGTTGGTCAGACAGCAGTCGTGCGACTAGGCCAGCGTTACCAAGAGGATCTAAATAGCGCTCTCCTTCTTCGGGTGGAACGCTGCAATTGCAAGGACGATGTGCAATGGTTTCTTCCTTTTCCTCCGCTCCTTCCGCTTCTTCAGAAGTCATTGTGGGGAAGGCATAAACTAGAGGCGTGAGATCCAACGGCGCCATGCCCAGCTTGTAACGCCGATACGAGTTATGAGATTCGGTCTACTCATTCTGATCACGCTGAGTGAGCGTTTTGGATCGAGAGTAGGCCATAATTGTCATCCTGTGCCAATAGATGCAAGCTTCAGTAAATGTCTTGCGATGGCGATGGCGATTGGCTTGTATGGCAGATCTCCAGCCGGAAAGAGTGCAGACCATGTGCCTGGCGAGTTCGTCCGCTTCACAATTCTCTGAAAAGTCACAGTATCCCGGCACCCACATCGGTTAGGTTAGGTAGTTGCTCTGCCAGCAAAATCTCCAGCGCACTTAGCCTATGTTGGTCCATTGTGGTACCGATAGTCAGACTACTACTACCACTGACCGACAACTCCAGTGATAATGACGTTAATTTGATCCCAACAGCAAATGGTGACTGAACCAGATTTGAAAACCGAATGAAGCGTATTAGCTTTGCTTTCAATGGGATTCGAACCGGGGACCCCTCTAACTAGGGGCAGGCACTCAACCAACGGCGCCATGAATGCTAAAATACTTGGTCAACTCGTTGAGAGATAGACGGCAATTCAGGAACCGTTCTGAGTTGAATGATTTGGGGACGAATGAGACTACATATCACTTTGTTACTTCACGGCTCCAGGTCTGATAGCGCTTTGAAAATATGCTTGCCACGAAAAATCCATTCAGTCGTTGCCCTTCGGAGTCGGTATAAAGCTGGAGATCGGATCAGACTCATGCCACCTCGGATTGTACCGCCACTCTTATCACTATGCAATATCATTCACAATTGTTGTCACTAACAATGATCATAAATAACGTAAGCAAAGCGGTTGCCCCGCTGCAGTCATTCCAGTTCGACTTTACACCTCTCACGCCCAAGTGCCCTTTCAAACTGATTTTAATCTAGAACAGAATTCATTGCTGCCTTGATTGGAGAAAAAAAAAACCACAAACAAGCTGTGTACCAAGTCCTTAGCAACAATGCCGTGACTTGAACAAACAACTAAGAGAGTGGCAATGTTTTTCTTTTCGTTAAAGTACTAATTCTAGAAGTAAATATGCATGAGGTTGTGTCACCGGTGTTGATTTCTTGATTAGACAGCACTCGTACACACCCCGCACGAGAGACTTGAAGTTGTCCGGTGGCTGTATTTATTTTCCCGGCACAGATCTTGGGACTAGGGCGAAGTCGCTCAAAACCCTCTAAAAGGTAAGGGCATTCAGTGATGGACAAAATAATAAATCTTACTAAACAACAGCGTTTATTTGTGTAAGCCTTTAATGAGAATTCACTGCTGTCTTGAGGGATGGAGGTAGGAAGCAAGTATAGCAGCAATACACACAACAATTTGTCGATACGATTTGTCAAAATGCTCTCTCTAGCGTAATACCAGTCTGCCAACTTGCAGTAACGACCGTTTACGTTGACGATTTGGCCCATCAAGCATGATTGTCAAGCAAATCCTATCGACAAATTGTTGAGCGTGAACGCCGCTTATAAGATGTGTCTGTCACGTCAGTCTGGGTCATATTTTGCCCCTTCTATATTGAAAACGATGGGTTGTTCATAGGGAATGGCGCAAAATATTTCAAAGAAGACATTGAAGCGAGAAAATAGGGGACACCCACGAAGAACAACTCAGAAACAAGATCACTAATTCCACGGGAAAGTAAAGGGTTTTACAATCAGGACACTTTTTTTTAAAATAAAACGCAAACAATTTGAGATATTTGAAGACTTTATTATCGTCTTGACGCACAATCGAAACATTTATGGAACTGGCACGTTTGCAGCGATCGATTCGTTGGACCCAATTTTCAAGGACTCGTCCACACATTTCGGCCTTTCGTTATTTCGCGTTCAATGTTGGCGCTGAGCTCTTCCAATGTCGTCGACTTGTTGGCATGAAGCCATGATTTAACGTAGCCCCACAGAAAATAGTCGAATCGCAAGAACAAGGCGGCCAATCGACTGGCCCTTTTTTTGAGATAAAACGCACATCTTCGCCAGAACCTAATCGGAAAGCATACGTCGCATCAAATCGTCCCATTGGCTTCAATTTTTGAATCAGCTTTATCTTGTAGGGGTGTCAACCAAGATCCTTACGCAAAATACTCCATAATGTGGTCTGAGCGATGCCCAATTCTTGAGAACGCCGTGGAATTGACTGATTTGGATCGTTTTCTACGAACGCCTGAACGGGCACTTCGACCAACTTCGGTTTTCGGATTCGGTTGTGTCACTGACACGGCAAAATCACACAACGAATATGCAGACTTTTGGGCAATAAACTCGTTATTGCCTGTCTACGACCGAAAATTGGAGTTAACGCTCTTAAAGTTGCGATCACCGACTCCGAATTTCGGTTGAAAATTTGTCTAATTTGTAGACGTTTCTCGTTCGTGTACTTTACCATGATGAAAATGTTGAGTTTACTGAATAAATTGACAGTGACAGTTTGATGATTAGTGAAAGAGTGCGTTCACAAATTAAATTCAAAGTTTCAAGTTCTTCAGTTTTTCAAGTTCTTATTGGAAAACCCGATAAAACGCAAGCTTCTTCAAAAGTCATTGTTTGGCATAAAGAAGGCATTGGGGCGGCATTGGGAAGGCATAAACTAGAGGCGTGAGTTCTAAAGGCGCTATGTCCAGCCGATACGAGCTCTGAGATTTGGTCTACTCATTCTGAACACACTGAGTGAGCGTTTTGGATCGAGAGTAGGCCATAATTGCCATCCTGTGCCAGTAGATGCAAGCTGCAGTAGATGTCTTGCGATGGCGATTGGCTTGGGTGGCAGATCTCCAGCCGGAAAGAGTGCAGACCATGTGACCTTTCTAGCAAGTTCGTCCTTATTCTTATTCCTTATTCTCTGGAAAGTCCCTATTGGAAACCCCTATAAAACGCGATCCCTGTATGTCGTCAGCAAAAATTGTTCATGAGCACAAATAGCAAATCAGTTCAACGAGCGTACTAGGAAGTGTTCAAACATCCTTTGGAGCGATGATAGTAAGACTATCAAATATGGATCATAGTAGTTAGACAGCTGGATGGCGTCGTGGGTTGAGTGCCTGCCATTAGTTAGAGGGGGTCCCCGCTTCGAATCCCAGTGAAAGCAAAGCTAATACGCTTTATTCGGTTTTCAAATCTGGTTCAGTCACCATTTGCCGTTGGAAACACATTAACGACATTATCACTGGAGTTTGTGGATCAGTGGTAGTAGTCCAACATGGCCTAAGTGTGCTGGCAATTTCGCTGGCAGCCCACCCTACCTAACCTAATTTAAGCATGGATCAAAGTCACCGCCACATTATGGCGTGGGCATGTTTCTCTAGCTTTTAGTGTATTTATTTTTTGTCCGTGACTGTAGATTGCCTGGTCTATGAACGGATCTAGCGGACATTTTTGAAAATGCGTGTGTTTATTCTGTACAGTGACGATGTCGCTTTTATTGAATAAAGGTCACGACTTTAACTGATTTGCGCAAAAAAAAAAACTCCTTCAAAAATGTGTGCACCTTCGAGTCACTGCCTCAAATGCAATTGATGTCACTTCGAACTTCTAGCCAGCAATTGGCAGTCAACTCTGGTTGTTTCTTCTTCCCATCGGTCATTACTTCTACACATCGCTCATGCTTCTCCGTGCTGCCTTTTTTGCATAATAAAGGCCCAAACCTAATCCGTTGCGTACGTTGCTTTATGTCAAAAATTTGACAACTCATAAGACCGCATAAGATAGAGGGAGACAGAAAATGCGGTCCACTAGTGTAATCCACAGGTATTCCACGTTTAAAAAAGCTACAATTTCGGCTGCGGAATTGAGAAACTATAGGAATTTTGGGCAAAACAGCCGAAATTGTTGCATTTTTAGACGCGGATTACCTGTACTACACGACATGTCATCATGGTTACCTTTTAACTTGTTCATTCTTTGACAGTTCCTCTCCCACATAAATCATTGTAATCACCTGTTGCTGTAGTGGGGTTGTATAGGTTTTGGGATTAAACGTACTTAGGTATTCTTTAGGCACCACTTTGTAATTCGGTAAATACGATTTTATGGGTTTAGGTCCTTAGCCAAACACTGCACACGGAGCTCCCCCCAATAAACTGCACTTCCTTCCGACTGTCTCTCTACACGTCTTCGCCGATGTCTCCAAAACAATGGCGCATCAGTAGTACATGCTTCAAAGTTTCGTCAAGTCAGAAACGTCAACAAAACCCCCGTCACCGTAATAGATTCCAGTCCGAACAGGCGAACCACTTGTGACAGCCACACCTCCTTCGAGGGCCGTAATTCCAATCATCTGACAGTTGCCCTCCCTACAACCCCACAGTCGTCTAATAACAAGTTGCCGAAATGGAACCCAAAAAAACGAAGAAAAAGGCCAAACAACTGCATTTCCTACAAACGAACGGTTGTATCGTTAAAAAAAAGAAGTAGAACTTCGAATGTGACACACAAAATGAGATTACGCTAGTTAATTACGGACCTGAGTCTTATCGTTACATACTGACGGGTGGTACATATTATTGTATCCAAGTGTGTAATTGGATTTGAATAGTAATGAGAGTACGCCCCAAGAACTGTCTCACTGTACGCTGGCAGAGTATCAGGTTTTTTTTTTTGTGTGTGACTGCATACACGCCATGACTGGAGGGGGTGGACTGGAAATAGGGTGTGAAGACTGAATGAAGGGCCTTAATTGAATTTGTTTTGAAAGAAACAAGTTTCAAGAGAAACTTGTAAAATTCCAAGCAAGGCAGGCAACAGGTCTCCGGTTGCCGAGTTGCCGACTTCAACGGGGACACGTCGCAATTGAAGCGTCAAAACGGGGTGCGGCGGGTGTCAAGTTTTGGGCGTGTCTTTTGACAAATGACAATCCACCCAAGCTGTCTGTTGTCTTGGTTTGAAGGTCCTCCTGAATGGTCTTAGTGCGCCTATCCGAGTAGGAGTTGATTAGTCGACTCATCAGCATGTGATTATCTGGAAAGTGAGTGGCACGTCACGCCTGTCCCCGTTGTTTCGCAGTCAATCCCCAAAGATCAAGATCAATTGACGTTGATCCAATGTCTGAAGTGAAAATCCAATTTTCATATTTCTGCGAGAACAACAAGCCTAATGGGAGGTCCACACTCCACGCGAAATAATGACACTTCACAGAAATTCCACGAAAACTCTGTTCAATTGAATTGTTTTATGACAGCTAAGTGTTTTGTTGACGTCTGTGATTTGATGTTTACGAGGAATTAGTGTGCAATTAGGCGCACACAACGATTCCCTAGAAATCTGATAATTCCCAATTGGGATGGTAAATCGATTGTTTTTTTTTTTTTGTTGTTTTGTTTTCAATCTCAAACCATCGCGTCAAGCCTATCCGGGATTTTTCACCATCTGCCGGACGATGAGTTGATTACCCAGCAGCCGTCACGTCTGGCTGACAGTCCATGGTGTAGCCAACAAATGATAGTAGGACATTAACATCGTTCAGTCGCACAGCGTTTTGCTACTGCCAGGCGTCGCACACACAGAATGGGGAACATCATCGGTCCATGTACTGTTCGCGATTATTGTTGTCCGCTCTCTCTACGCCTCTCTCTCTTTCTCTCTCGCCGACAACCTCCACTGCGAAGTGAAAATTTACAAATTTCCATTCAATTTATAGACTTTTGCGATGGAAAATAAACGCAAAAAAAAAAAGAAAAGAAACAAACGCCTCCATTATTGCTGCGTATCTCCTCTGTGGGCAGCATTGTGGCACAGTGGTGGTGCTGCTGCTGTTGCTGCACAATCGTAAGTCCGGCGCGGCGAGGGGGAGATATGCATCTCGGCGTGTAGGCCGCACCGCATTAGTGCATTTCCATGTCGCATGTGAACAAGTATCTATCACTGTTATTATGTTTCCTTTCCATTATTCTCTATTTATTATGCCGTGAAAATTTCAGCAATAAATTCACCGGTGCCGCCGCGCCGTGCCGTTGGCGTCGCCATCGTTGGCTAATTCTGCGCCCGTAATGTGATTTGCATCGCCAGCGAGCGCGCATATGGATGAGTGCGTTCAACTCTTTCACGTCAAACAAAGACAACTCATTGGCTAAATGAGGAAAATCGTATTTTTTTCTTTTGCTCTTAACAACTTTTCCTTATTTCCCGGTGATGCACACGAATAAAAGTGAAATTAGACTGCTGCTGCAAAAAAAAAGGGAATAAAATTATTATTTCCATCCGCATGGTGAGTTTTCGTGGAAAATTCGAAGACATTTCTGACGCTGCCATGCAAACAAATTGGTTGACGTCTCGCCTAACGGTGTGCAGTCATAATTTCATCCGAATGACGCATAGGGTTGCCAATGGACACTGATTGACTTGGTATTTATTTTTGTAATTCGCCGTCAATGTAAGAACGCATCAGCGAGTGCGTCATGCCTGCATTTGTGATTGGCGGCAACGATTCGGAAACTGTCTTCGCGATGACGCACGCTCGCTTTCCTTTGCCCTGCGATGACGCAGAAATAATCCTAGCCGCCATGGGGGATGTCACATCGAGTATTCTGGTCGCCTTTGACATCAGTGCTTCGTATTATTTACGCGGGTGATTTGAGGTTAAATTATAGGCTTTTTTTTAAACGAAAAACCTCTCGATTGAAGGGAATTGCCAACAATGACGGACTGACTTCCCTCCCCTATCTTGGAATAATGCAATTTCTTGTGTAAACAAATTCAACAGCCAGCCGCCACCCAGCAAAGGAAATGTAACTTCCGATGAGAAACAAGAGCCAGATGGCTCGCACAGCAGCGAATATGAAACAAAAGACGAAGCGAGTCGTCTGCAGCCCGTTCAACAGGCCTGAACCCTTGTTCCGAGTACACACTCATACGTAAGACAACCCTCATGCGATGAATTAGTTTTAAATTAAATTTTCAAAACCAATTTATAGTTTCTGTTGCATGGTTTAATCGCTCTCGGTCGCAGGGAAATAGGGGTGGAATTCCTTTAAACGATGTCGTAGGGTGTCGTTTCACAAAAACTCGCTCACACACATCGCATGAGTGGCATTTTGTCATTTTGGGTTCTCCTTTGTTGCGAAAGCCATTGTCTCTGTTCTCGGTTTGAAAATTAAGTTAAAAATGAAAACATTCCATGTCCTCGAGTCCTGGAGTCCTCACCGAGTCTCAGAATAATAGATGGATGATTGAAGCATGTGTTAATATTGCATGTGGCCTCATCTTATTTGCAGAGCATGCGAGGTATAGCCAGCAGGCGATCGTTGAGACCCTTCGACGGTATCAATTAGTGTGAGGGCTTTCTTAAAATGTAATTACGATTGTTAAATGACTCCTCCTCGTATCGTTGTAGTTTTGACATTCATTCCTACAAAAGGTAGTACTTGGCTGGTGAAGTTCTCATACTTTGCCCTTTCAGTTCAAGAGTAAAGGCGCTCGTTACATTTTAGGCGTCAAAGGTAGTTAGAGCTATTATCTGACACTGCCTGACATCCAATTGGATGAAGTCTTATCTCTGCTTTCCATACAACGTCAAGTCCTCAGAAACGATGAACAACTTAAGGGCCACCCATAATCGACATAAATAAACGTAGGCTTGCAGGATGGGTCTCCCGTTTATGATTTCTGCAGAAGCTGCATGGATTAAGAGGAGGTAGGGACTACACAGCACCCCCTCTGCTCGTGCAGTCCTCTAGCTAATCGTAGGAATCACACCTCGGGCCCTACATTTTCTATAACCTGAGCGAACAGACTGACATCAGCATAAGCCAACTCAACCGCTTTGTTACAAGCGCCAATTGGTTGCAGGTATAAGAGTAAATCACAATCCACGTTGGATCACAATGGGCCTTCTGCACCCAATTACTTTTACCTAACTTAACCTAAATGTGAGCTTGTATCGGAACCGAACGAAAAGTAACCAGAATCATCGTCAAATATCAAAATGCCCATAATTGCTTCTGAAACTTACGCAAAATTCCAACAGCAACTCTCATTTACGTACGCAGAAAGCGATTGCTTGATCCACCCTAAGTTAGCAAAAGTGAACGAACTTAACGAAGTGTGTATTCATTCGATTGCTTAAGTTAACTGACGTTTACATGCATCTGTTAATAAACTTGTAGCGAGTAGCTGGGGATAAGGAAGTCCCTAGCTCCAACCTCAGTAAGAAATTGTGAACGAAATTTAACGAAGTGGCTGTATTCACTCGATTGCTTAAGCTGAAGTGCTTATTTCTGTAAGTAAGCTTAAAGCAAGTAGCTGCGGATTAGGACGCCGCTAGCTCCAACCCAAGTAAGAAGTCGTGAACGAACTCAACGGAACTTAACGAAGTGTCCATTCTCGCTATTGCTTCAGTTGAGTGAAGCCTGCGTATTTGTAACTAAAAGTTTGGAGCAAGCAGTCGCGGACTACGACGTCGCTGCTCCAACCGAAGTTAGTAGAAGTTAACGAACTCAACGAAACTGAACTACATAAGTGTCTGTATTCACTATAATGTTTAATTTGACTAAAGTCTACGTGCATCTGTAAGCAACTTCGAAGCAAGTACCTGTGTAGTATAACGCCGCAAGGTTGTGATCGGTTTAAAGAGGAGTAACTAATTTAGCATGGTTGTCAATAAAAAACACAAGTCAAATTTCTTGACAACATTTTCATGACAGGACATCTTCAACATCCTCTTCTGACCGGCATGATCCACTAATGGGATCGCACGAGAGATCTCCAGGCCAATCGATCCTCCGCCATCGACTATTAGCTCATCAGGAGTTATGCCCAAGCTAAACCGGGCGAGTTTTTGAAGTTGGTGCAACCACCTCGTCCTGGGTCTGCCAAGCGGTCGCCTACCTGATGGAATCGCTTTCAAGGCAGGCCTCGGAAGTCGTGATGATGCGGACATTCGTGCCAAGTAACCAAACCATCGAAGCATAGCCCTTTCCGTCGAAGAAGCAGTTGCCCAACGTTGAGTCCCTAGCGAACTGTCGTGTTTCTCAGCCGATCCCGGCGAGTAACTCCCATATCAGCACGAAGAAATCCCATATCGGCAGCTTGTATTCACGATCTGATTCTTTCGGTCATTGCTAAAATTTCCTGACCAAAACTGAGTTGAAACCCGCTAACTTAGCATTGACACCAAGCTCGGCTTCCTTGATAACAGACCTTCCAAGCTGTTCCAAAACTGAGCCAACTTGGCCAGTCCTACCGGAAAGCTCATCCTTTTTCCTCCCATCACTCGTGAAAAAGACACTGAAATGCTTAAGTTTCCCACCTGCTTCAATAGGACTCCCCTAACATGTAGAGGCATTATGACCACAACCTCTGATTTGTCCACGTTAAACTTCATCCCAGCATCAGCACATACGGTCGCATACCTATCGAGTGCACCCTGAAATGTGATGACTGCAAAAAGAAGATAACTTATCCTCAACTCTCGCAAAGTGGAACATTCCTCGCCTCGGCTGCACTGCAACATCAGGTCCATAAATGCAATGAAAAAGCAGAGGTGACAAGAGGCACCCTTGAGGCAGTCCAACGTCCACGGTGAACTTAGCACCATTAACCGGATCACAGCTGCTCTTCAGAATCTGAATGGCCCTCCAAAGAGGCCCATCTCATGTAGAACACTCCAGAGTTTACCTCGAGGTATGCCTTTTCCAAAATCTACAAAACAGCTGTAGATCGGTTTGGCGTACTCCCAAGCCTTCTCATTCACCATGCTTAGAGTGAAGAGCTGGTCGGTTGAACTTCTGGCGGGACGGAAGAAGAGACCTGTTCATCCTCCAACTGGAACTCGACCATAGCTCTTGACCGCGCCTCCAAGACCTTAGCGTAGACTTACCCGTGGAGACTTAAAAGAGATACAGTAAAAGTCGCTCATAACGACCATTGACGGGAGACAAATTCGTCGTTTTTATAAGCGATTGTCGCTTTATCCGAACGATTTTCTTTTTACTAATTGTTGTACTGCAAACCGAACATTAGGTTTTCCTTCGTCGTTACTGAAATGTCGTCATTAACGAGATCGCTATTCGCGAATTCTACTGAGCAATCTGTTTTGGCACCCTTTTTGAAACTCATTTCTTATCTCTCATTTTATATTACCTGGGCCTCAACAAACACGACAGCCAGGGCGGTCTGTGGCTAGCTGCTTCCAGTTGCACACAAAGTTTCGTGAGAAGGCGAGAAGAAGACTCCACTTGCGTGCGTCACGTTAAACGCCGATGTCCCTTGTTGCCTCGCGAAGTCGAAAACACTTCTGGCCGCTACCAACCTGTCTATGCGCACTCTTCATAGTCCAGTCGCCTAGAATAGACTGATGTCGTTGAACTACGAACACTGGTTGAATCATCTTCTCCACATGCCATCGACGTTTTGTTTTCCTTATAGCGCAAGAATCCGACTTTCTTCTATCTCTATTCCAAATCGGTTTGCTCTTCGAACGAAATTAAATTTTCACCAGTGAAACATCCTTTGTTGCAAAATTCGAAACCAAAACCAAAACAGTCTAAAATTACACTCAACCGTTTTAAAGAGCCAATCCACGATATTTCCCAGAATTTAAATTTCAAATGTCAAATTCCAGCGCTGAATTAATTCGCCGAACATTAATTTCGCAGCGAAATGACATCCGAGCCTTTTAGCAAGGACATATACCTCATCACTGCCGAATTTCCCTCGAACGGCTGGCGGTACTATTCAATGGAATTTCGTTTCAGAATTCATTTTATTTTTCGCGAAATGCCACGAACCGGTGATGGAGGGGGTAGGCTGGGTTTATGTATAGAAAATTTAATTTCGCATGTCGGATTTAATTTGGTTTAAATGCGAGACAAAGTTTCCCCTCACACACGCTGGTTATTGATGATTTTCCATAAATAAATGTATTGTGTGAATTTTTTTCTGTTGGAACGCGTGTGCTTTTTGGCGTTTGTTTACTGAAGAGTTTGCATTTTGAAGACGGCGTCATGCGGAGGGCACTACCTTCGACACCAAATGTTTGTATTCAGCGAATTTGGCTCTGCAAAGCAAGCCAGCTGGCTAAACATACAGTGGAATGGGTTTCATTGTGTTTTTTGAAAGCCCATTTGAATTGCTTTTTTGGGGATGCGTGGAGGAAGCGCTCGCAGCATGTTGTACCGGGCAATGATCTCTTCACATTCTGTGGCCACGGTGGATCCAGAGAATGAGCTCCGAAGTTGGAAGACAGTGAGTGCGACGGTTCATTTCATTCTTTACTTAGAGTCATCCATTTGATGGTTCCAAAAGTAAGCTGTAATGGGGCACATTTATGATTATTGTTTGGACTTGTTTGCTTTTGTGGATCAGTCAAATATCCTTCTCAATGTCATTTCGACACCCATCGAAGCATAAATCGGCTGTAACTTGACGAATATTCGTTTGCAAAGCGGCAAGAATTTGCGGAACGACGAACTGCGACATCGATCTGGCCAAACGAGTTCGAGTCTCTGGTCTCAGAGGGCTTGGTCATGTAGAACGAATGTACAGCAATGCTCCGACCCGGAAAAATGTTTGACTCCAATCCAGAGAGACAACGCGGTAAAGAAAGATCACGTCTCCGGTGGCGTTGCGCAGCTAAAAAGGGACCTCAATCAGCTGAACATGCGATGCTGGAAGCAACTAGCACAAGACCGTACTGGTTGGAGAGGCATAGGACTGTAGCGCCAGCCAAAGAAGAGGAAGAGTTTGTGAATTGTGTGCAGCCCCGCAAAAAAACAAGTCAAATGCCAAAAAAAAAAACCACACCATCTTTTGTAGGCACTATACATCACATGGTCTTTGGGTAGTTACTTCATCGTTAAAGCCGCAAATTAATCATGCAAATGCTGATGTGTTCAAGGAATCAATCGGAGTATGCCTTACTCATTCCGTGGTTATCTGGCTTCTATTCTTGAGTGAGGTGTACTCTGTGAAGATGTACAGACACCAGTAAAAGTGAGTAACAGCACAAAAGTATCTGCGTTCTGAACAAAAATTCAATTCAAACGGGACGCCAAGGAAAAAATGAGTGTAGGTTGTTTTTTATACTTATTTACTCCTAAGGCCAACGACCTATGGAGGGTCTGAGCCTGAGCAATAGCTGCCATCCATCGTCCTGGACACGCTGCTTCAAGTCATCAAAACCACGTTGTCTTTCGTCGGTGATGACTTGATCTTTGTTCCGGAGGTTCGGTCTATTCCTCTCCTTCTCGAACAAGGAGGCTAGGATTCGAAGACACTCTTAGCTTGTATTGGTGTCTATGCGCTCGATGTGGCCAAGCCAGTGCAGACGACGGATTTTTGCCTTCCGGACTACATCCACATCTTGGTACAGCTCCTAGAGTTCTGTCTTTTCCTCGATCCTTTCTCGCAGAGGGGTCCATGTATCCGTCGTAGAATTTTTCTTTCGAATGCAGCAAGAATCAGCTGTCTGCTGTTTTGCTTACCGACCAATTTTGGGCTCCATGTAGTAGAACTGGCAAAATAAGGGTTTTGTAGAGCATGCCTTTGGTCCTTCGAGTCAAGAGTCTTGACCACAGTTGTTTCGCCAGACCGAAGTAGCATCGGTAGCCAAGGGCGATTCTACGTCAGATGTCCACTAAGATGTCATTCGTGCAGTTAACGTTTGACCTCAGGTAGACAAACTCCTTCACTACCTCAAAATTGTAGCTGTCGATCGTGATGTTTTGCCCCAGGTGGTGTGTGAATTAACGTTTCTTGGTCGGCGGCATATATTTCGTCTTATCCTCAAGACCAGCTCGTTTAGCCCGTTTAGCCCGTGCCTTAATCGAAGTGAAAGCTTCCACTACGGCGCGTTGGGAACGCGCGACGATGTCCATGTCATCTGCGTAACCCAACAGTTGGACTGACTTGTAGAAGCCTTCGGTGTTCACAGCTGCCCGCCGCACTATCTTCTTCAGTACCAGATTAAGGAAATCACACGACAGCGCAGCTCCTTCCCGACATCCGGTTTGGAACGGCTCCGAAGTCCCCGAGCCGAACTACATGGTGCATCGCGAATGTATTGTGCAATTTCCCGGGATCCCGAATTCGGCCACCGGATGGAATATCCTCCTTGCGATGAATACTGTCGTATGCGACTTTAAAATCGATGAAAAGGTGATGTGTATCGATGTGAAACTCGTTGGTCTGCTCTAGGATTTGGGCTAGTGTGACAATTTGGTCCATACTCGATTTGCCGGGTCGGTAGCCGCACTGCTTCTCAACAACCACTCGTATTGTGCGTGCTGTTCTTCGCCCACGAGTGGAAGGGACCTTGGACTTTTATGCCGACTCCGAACGGCCAAGTTTGAGAAGCTGATTCGAAAGAGGTAGTGTCGAGAAAATTATTTTTGGCGTACTGGGATTTGAAACTAGACGCCGATGTTCAAGCGCGTAGGAGTAATCGCACAGACCCACAACGCCACGGTCGCCACACTACATAAAGGGTGGTTAAATTTTAAGGGCCGATGTTGATTTTGAATAAAGCACAAATTATTTAGGAAATGATTGTCATTTCTTTCTATTATGATAATATTGGTATAGTTCAATTATGTATGGAACAAAATATCGGCCAAATGGCCGCCGCGACCTCGGCGGCACACCTGCATCCGATGGTCCAAATGTTCGATGACGCTGAAGGGTAATTGAGGTTCTACGCCGTTAATGTGACGAATTATCTCATACTTTCGCTCTTGAATGGCCGTCTGGCTTATCGACGTACACCTTCTCTTTCAAATAACCCCAAAGAAAAAAATCCAACGGTGTCAAATCACATGATCTTGGCGGCCAATTGACATCGCCACCACGTGAGATAACACGGCCATTGAATTTGTCGCGCAAAAGAGCCACTGTTTCGTTAGCTGTGTGGCAAGTGGCACCGTCCTGTTCAAACCACATATCGTCCACATTCATATCTTCCAATTCGGGCCATAAAAAGTTCGTTATCGTTTCACGATAGTGAACACCATTCACAGTAATTGCCTGACCGGCCTCATTTTGGAAAAAATACGGCCCGATGATGCCGCCGGCCCATAAACCGCACCAAACAGTCACTCTTTGTGGGTACATTGATTTTTCGACAATCACTCTTGGATTGTCATTCGCCCAAATGCGGCAGTTCTGCTTATTGACGAATCCATTGAGGTGAAAATGTGCCTCGTCACTGAAGATGATTTTCTTCGAAAATTGATCATCCACTGTTGCCATTTCTTGCCACCATTCTGACCATTGACGACGCTTGAAATGATCAAGAGGCTTTAGTTCTTGCACCTGTAAGCGTGTAAATGCAAGTCTTTATGCATAATGTTCATCAACGACGAGCGTGAGAGTGCAGTGTGCAATTGTTGGGCACGACGACGAGTTGAGGTGGACGGCTCTTCAGCCACCCTATCGCGAACAGCAGCAATATTTTCTGCTGTGCGAGCTGTACGAGCATGCACTGGTGTTTTCACATCTCCTACAGACCGGGTTTGCTCCAATTTTTGCACGATTTTTCCGATTGTACGCACATTTGTACGAAAAAATCACGAAGTGCACGATATGCATTTTGATTTGAACGCCCATTTTCATAATAAGCCTGAATAACTTTAACGCGTTGCTCGATTGCGTATCTGTCCATGGTTCAAATTGAGTTAGTCTGAAATTGAGAAATGTCAAATGAGATGCAGAAAAACACTTGACGTTTATGTGTGGTTCACATTCAACATCGGCCCTTAAAGTTTAACCACCTTTAGACGTTCTTAATGTACTCTGTTCAGGATCTTGTAGGCGACGTTGAGCAGGGATCTCTATAATTGTAGGACCGCCTTTTCTTGAATGGAACCGATATTCCAGTCGTCGGGCATGCTTTCGTCTTCCCAAATTCTGCAGCTGATCTGATGCATGCTCCCTACCAAAAGATCGCCACCGTCATTGAGGAGCCTGCTGCTGTGTTGTTCTTCAGCCTTTTAAAGGCTGTGCCGACTTCTTCAAAGCTAGGCGGGAGGGCAACTTCATCGACTGAAGTTGGGATTTCCTGACTGCCTGTCACTCTCTCCTGGTCAGGCCCGCTAAGCAGCTGTTGGAAGTGCTGCTTAAACACGTTCACTATTCCGTGCGGGTTAGTAACACGATTACCCTCAAAATTTTAAAGTCACTGGGTGGTGTTCCTTAAGCCTTTGGCAAGGTTATTGGCTCTTTTATGTAGGTACATAGTTTTTTATAGTAATTTGCAAATCCGAAAACCAGTTCAAGTCAGAAATAATATTCGATTAGCAAGACCCGCCCACGACTGTCCTCAAAAGACTCCAAAAGCCTGTCCCAAATCTGCCCCAAATTAGCCAGAACAATCTAGTACAGTCCCGCACAAGATGAGTGGCCACTTGGCAACCCTAAAACGCATGGAAAAATTATACAACTCAAATCGTAAAACACGGAAAAGTAGGAAAAAACAACAACACAAAAAAACTATTAAATGTTACACAACTCCAGAGGCGAATCATGGTCTGGCCTGAATCTCCACGACGTTCTGGGAATAATTAAATTCACTCACCGTCCAGCGCCGCGTCGGCCTGTCATCGCAGTTTGTAAATGGAGTAGTCGTCCTGCCCCTCCGCGGTGTGCTGCCTTCTGTTTTTCACTCAATTCGCATGAATTGATCTGGAATTATGGCCAGAGGAACGAGACAAGCCAAGCCGGGCAGATACTATCGCCGAAAAACCCAGCGAAATGCATAAACAACGGTTTTATAGTCGAAATACCAAAACTCCAGCTCTTTTTTTTTGTGTGCTTGCTTGTTTTTCTCATTTTCCTTTTCGCCAGCAAAACAGTCAACCAGAACTGCCTTTCAAGGGGAATCTCTCGGAGCTCTTGCAGCGCGGAGTGAGAGTGCGGGCTGCCAGCAACCAAACCGGCTGAACACTTGCAATGCAAACCGAGTAAAAATAAAGAGGAATTGTTAATATGCAACAATATATGCTAAAGCATTATGCGCAGCCCAGAGCCGGGGTTCCAGGGTTCACTGGAGTTCGGTCCAATTTGGTTTGGATTCGGGATGAAATAAATTCAGAATGTGCCCTCGACTGGCATTGTTTTCGACGGCAACTAACGTTTGACTGTCGCCGGGTTTTTTCTCCTTCCAACCACGACGACATCTTTCCAATCTTTTTCTGCCTATCCGTCGGTACGAGTTGTACTCCTTCTATCGGCGGCGGCAACCCTCATAATCATGAGCGTCTAACGTTGCTTGTTCCCCGTTTTAGCGACATGACTCATTTGGAAAATCTGTCCGAATCGATAAATCCTACTTGCGAGTCGTAGGCATAGTCATAGTTATTGTCGTCGTCGTCGTCGTTGTCAGTGCTGGTTGGTGGTTGCTGGTGTGCACACAGAAAACAAAAACAAACGAACCATCGGCGTGGGGGCGGAAGGGGGAGAGATATGGTTGCACCATCGATGCGGGCCAAAGGATGATTAACGAAACGATAACAGCAACAAACAGTCAAGAGGGCGAATCAACGAACCAACTAACCAGCAATCCACCAACACCAACACTGATACAGGCAGGCAGCTGTGGAGGAGAGAAGTTAGCCATCGTTCGGCAGACAAGCAAGCAGACACACTGCCATTCCACCGCCTGGCTTGCTCATGATGCGGGCGGCTACGGTGGCGGCGTTTAAATTGCCAGTTTGCTTGGGTTTAAAATGCAACCGTACGCCATTAAGTGAGTCCAACTCTCTCATGCAATCCGGTTCATAATTCATGGCATGACTCCCCTCCCCTCCCCCCCCCCCCCCCCCCCCTCAACTCCTCTCGGTTTGTAAATGTGTATGCGTGCGGACTTGTGTAGGAGTTTGTGTTTATGATGTCTCTCTGCCTCCTGCTGCTGCCAGCACGTCCCTCAGAAAGAAAGTTCAACCGAAGATTGCGAAATTTCACCGCGGGACTTGCACTGTTTCTCGAAAGTCTCAACTACTCCACGCGATCCGGCCAACCAACCTCGCGTGTTACTGGCAATCGATTCGGTCGCTCTCTTACCGCGTCTCTCTGCTCTGCATTCGTTGGCTTTCCTTGTCATTTCCATTTTTCGCAGAAATGAATTAGCAACAGTTGGAGAGGAGAGAGAGAAAGAAGAATTGTGCTGCTTTTTCCCCATTTTTGGTTTACAAACTCACGTCAATACGCGCAGTTACATGGGTTTTGTCCGTTGTATTGATTGGGTTTGGCGCGCTCGTTACAACACCCAGCGGCAGCCGTTGGCCTGGTATCCCTCGAACTTCCCGCCCGCACTGTGGGTGTTGATGTAAGTGAGTTGCTGTTACATGTGCGCCCCCAATTTTTGCGCTTTTCCGTCAACATGATGTCATTCGTGGTCGGGGCGCGTGTGTATGAGTGCCAGATGAGTCGTTGGCAAACCCCCGCCAAACGTGGCTAGTCCATGTGCGGCTTCGGCAAATCTAGGCGATGTGGGTGACGAGAGGGGGATGGTTGAGATCGGGTTAGTTGATGTGTGGGCTTGTGTCATTCATCCTTTTCATTACTTCTAATTTGACGGGGCTTGTTGCGAAAATTGCTGATTCCTTCGTGGGGGTGGATTTCCTAGTGCGACACCGCCGAGCATCCGCGTCGGATGTCGTCATGTGTGGCCTAACACGTGTATCCTTTCCCTCTGTGTGTGTCGTTGCATGAGTGTGTTTAAATCTAAGCCAGAATACGTTTGCAGATTGTTAATGTTTTTCTTTTTGTTTTTTCTCTTCTCTTTTGCAGGTAATGACAAGTGATTTCTTTCGCGAGATGAGACTCAGTCGGTTTTTTCGGGTAAGACGTGACAGTTCAAACTTCTTTTTTTCGAATTTGAGACAAGCGCGCGTGTGTTTTGTTGAGAGCGCTCGACGGATTTGAAGGGTGTTCATGCCTGTTGTTCGGGTGGTGTTTAATCATTCGATGTCGTTTCAATGAGGAGTGTCAGTGATGAATGCCGGGGCGTTGATGCATCTGAAAGAGTCGTTGACCATGTGGACGGTTTTGTGAGAATATTCCGACTGTTGTTCGGGTAATTTGGAATGTTTTTTGTAAGCTGCTAATATTTCTTTTTGTTGAAAGAGTGAGATCAGACAGGTTACCTTTCAGTGATGAAGGCTGTTTTGAAAACAGTCTCACAGCATGAACTTACTGATGAATCATATCGTGTGCTGTGCGTTTTGGATGCTTTAAAATACAGCCCATCCATGGTTGGCCATATTTTGTGGGAGCAAGAGAATGCCAAACATTGAGACATTCTAGAAATCAGTAGCTGCTGTCGGCTTGAAACCAGTGTAAGCTCTCTAAGCCGCTAGGTTAGTTTAGGTAGACGCTCAAACCACATCTCACGTAGGCCGTAGCGAAAATGTATTTAACATCGTTCTTGTAGGAGGAGCTTGTCGGCTTTTTGCCTATTGAACCACATCATCCGAGTGGTGTCACAGGTGGTTACAGAGTTCTACCTTTTATTCGTGTTGTCCACATTTTTCTTAACATCCAGCAAGAGGTGGTTTTACAAAGACTAAGATGGATTGGTTTCAGCCCCTTTCCTGGCAAGTTCGTCTGCTGATGCAGTGCCGGTTGTGTCCCGATGATCTGGGACCGAGCATAGAGTGATCAAGTGCTGCGTACTAATAACCTTAAGCTCTTCGCGGCAGCATGCGACTAGCTTGGATTTGATTTCTGTTGCCGAAATTGCTTTAATGGCCGCTTGACTGTCAGTTAGAATGGTAACATCAACCGGTGGCATTGATATCATTTTAGCGGCATCCTTGACTGCCAGGACTTGAAAAACACTGCCGTAATCAGGGACTCCGATGGAGCAGTTTAACAATTCGGAAAAAAAAAACTCCCGCGTTTGTACCTTTAATCATCTTCCATCCGTCCGTATAGACGTGGATGATCGAGTTGATCGGATGGGTTCATTTGTGTTCCACTCCTCCCTTGTTGGGAAATAACACCGGAAGTCCCCCCAAACAATGGGTGAGGCACAGACAAGTCACTTACGACTTGTTTAAGTCTATCCAAAATACTGGCATAAAGCTTGGCATCCTGTCTTTGGATTGGCTGATCCAAATGGCGCTTTTTGTAGCAGTCGTCAGCATCTAGAGGTCAAGTGGAAGAAAGTCTTGCAAAACCTCTAAGCTCGCCGTTGGAGTAGTGGAAATTGTTTCTGTGAGACCTAGACATCCAAGTCACTGTATTCTTGTCAACTAAATTCAGTCTAGATGAACTAGGTTTCAATAAACCGGTCTGCAGTTGCATTGAATGCCTCGAACTAAAACTTACATCAGTTGACTGCACATGACACAAACATTGTGGCCTACTATCTCGTTGCCATGCAGACGCTTCTATAAAAGATTTAAAGAAGGCACCTAGACCGCTAGACTCGACCAAACATCGAGTCTAATCCAGAAAGCCAATCGAACCGACATGGACCTCCGCACCTCCAGTGAGTCTTATTATAGATTCTCGCTCCCCAGGCAGTTGTACTGACTATACCATGGACTTGGAGGCGCCAACGTCACCCAACATCACATGCTGATGCCTCAGAGTAACGTATACCACTATCAGACGAGCAATAAACAACTTCAAGACTTTTAAACAAGCTAGAACTGATGGTATTTTTTTCCCACAGAAGGTGTGGTCCCAAGTTGGTCCCTACTTTACAACAATTTTAGACCGTTTTTCTTACTGTTTGTTTTCTCAAAAATTGACGACTAACAAGAAGAATGAAACGCTTTTGTAATAAATTTACAATTCATGTCACATCGCAGTTTAGACTCGTTCCTAGAGAAAAGTAACAAAATTCCTTCCCTCTTTATTGATCTGACAAAAGCTTTCAACAGTCGAACAAAAATAAGGACACTTTAGAGTTTTAGGGACAATATATTGAACTACGAACTACTGCGTTCAATATATTCTCGGTATCGATATGATGGAAAATGCGCATTAAATTTTTTTTTTAATATAATCTCCCCTAACATCGATGCATTTGTTACATCTTGAGATAAGCTTTTTTAAACCCTCAAAAAAATAAATTTCCTCTTTCTGTGCAAAATAAACATTTATTGCCGACTTGAGTTCTGTATCATCCGAAAATCTTTTTCCGCGAAGACAGGTCTGGATTATAGGGTGGATGTTGGATTTCTTCGAAACCACAATCTCGCGCAGCAGCCTTGGAAACTCGCGCCGTGTGAACAGGAGCGTTGTCATGAAGAAGCAACACACCAGCTGCGAGTTTACCCCGTCTTTTCTTTTTAATTTCCTCCCGCAAATTATGCAAAGTGGGAGCGTAGGATGTGGCGTTGATGGTTTCACCTTTTTTTTGTACTCAATGAGCAAGACCGGCCAGGAGCTTCCCGCCAGACGGAGTGACTGAACTTCTTCGGGGAGGCCTGTTTCTTTTTTATGCCACTGCATGGACTCTTGTTTGCTTTCAGGGTCATAGTGGTGTACCCATGTTTCGTCACCAGTAACAATTCGATCCATAACACCGTCCGCGTTCTCACTACACATCTCCAAAAGCTCTCTACAGCATGCGATTCTCTTTTTTCTGAGGCGCTGTGAGCATTCGTGGCACCCACCTTGCACTGACCTTTGAAAGGTTAAGATGGTCATGAAGAATGGTGTGAATGGTACCAATTGAAAGCTTGGTGATCTCTGCCATCATTTTCACCTTTATTCGGGCATCCTCAAGAACAAGTTTTTCGACTTCTTTGATGCTTTCTCCCGTACAAGCAATAGCCGGGGCGCCGGAGCGGGGTCGTCTTCAATGCTCTCTCTGCCTCTCTTGAACTCACTTGACCACTTTTGCACAGTTGATAAAGAAGGTGCGGAACCCTGGTAAACAGCCACCATCTCTTGATGAATAGTTTTTTGACTTTTTCCTTGCTTAGTGAGAAATTTAATTACAGCGCGATGCTCAATTTTCACCATCATCGTCTCAGTTGCCATTATGATTCTGTTTAACTAGAGATAAAACGGGAATTAATAATTACATTTATATGAAATTTCAATTTATCATACAACCACAGCTTCACCCCGATACCGAGAATATATTGAACGCCCCTCGTATTGTATACGTACACCTAGACTAGACAAAAGTATTCGGCATATGGGTGTTGTTGGCTTGAAACCTGAATAATGTCCAAACGGCAAACGGCCAACGGTACATTTATAGGATAGGCAGTTAGATAAAGATTACTCTGGCTGAAGAGTGGAGTAAGCTAACTATCGGAGACATAAAATATAGGAATTATCAAGAAAAGATGAAAACAAACGAAATGTTAATTTGGTTTCCCTTAATATAAAGGGTGTTTTTTAGTTCATGCGGAATACTTTTATCCATTCAAAATTCGAGTTGTTTAAGTTGTATTATTTCTATCTTTTTTGAATTAGTTTGTGGAAGCTGAAGAAAATGGATTTACTTTAAGCAAAAGCATATCTATAAATGATTTGGATTTTATTAATGTTTTAAGCCGGTTACACCCATATGCCGAATAAGTTGGCACATGCAATGATTTATGGCATGGTTGAATACATTGTAGATCCAATTTTTAAATATTATGTACTCTTCGCAGTTATTTTGGCAATAACTCGTCGAAGCGGTGATTTTTTTTTTATTTAGATGTGGTATTATATATCGACATTGGCTTTAGTTTAAGTTTCTCGAATTCAAAATAAATTTGAACAATTTGTAAACGTTGGTTCGAAATGCCTCTAAATTGCCAAACCAAACTTATTTCGAAACAATCGAGAACTATCCAATCAGCTGTCACAGAAAGCAATGTTGGCAATTCAAAGTAATCCGCCTCTAAAAAAAAAACTACAGCCTTTAGGTTTTCTCGACGTTTATTTACGTCCGCTCTCATACAGACCAGCCACTACCTCAGGTTTGGAAAGAGGAAATAGTAGGAGGGGGTTAATTCTGGAGAAATGAAAGATGGAGTAGCAGTTCGTAGTCCACTCATTAAACTGCGTGCATTCCAAAAATAAAACTCCGGTCATGTGCTTGTTGACCGACAGACCCATCTCTCCGTGCACGTTAACCCGGAGAAACTCATTGTGTTGATCGTTCCTTGGTACCTGGTGTGTTATAATGGATCCAGGCCCACAGCAACGAAACGGTGTGAAAACTCGTGGCTGAATATGTTAAACTAGCAACGAAAAGCTAAAATCAGCTCGTCATGATTAGAGTTTAAAAATATTGTTTTTACGTAATTTGTTGTTTATTTAAAGTAATCGGTGAGATGAAAAGTCGGTAGATGATCCATTGTTTCGCAGCAAACATCTGCTGTGTAAAGCGATACTGAGAGTTAGGACTTAAAGAACGTAGTGTTCTGTCAGCTCTTCGACATGATCACAGAACACTGTCCGATCGGTACAACAAATGGAACCAGGAGTCCAGGGATACCGGCCGGAGCTGCGGCGACGAGCACTTCTTTGAAATAGCTGAAGGTAGATAGGCCACCTGTGATTGAAGATGATGAACAAAAAGATCGTCAAACATTCACATGGTCACATGGTTGCACTTTGAGTGGAGTAAAAGCAATCGCGACACCCATCGCTCGGATAAACGCTTCGTGTTTAAATATTCATGCAAAATGTGATGTACACGCTCACTTGCGATGCCTGCAGCCTCAGAGATCTCATGCACTATATTTCCTGCGATCGTCCAATATTCCTTGGATTTTACCGACGAACGAGACAAACTCTTTTGAGCGATCTGAACGTTCGGCGTCACTTATGCTGGGCCAATCACAACGGAACCCAGTAATCCACTTTTTAACCATTTAAATTGTCGCGGAGAATCTGTTCCATATTTATCAACTTTTTCCTTAGTTTCGGTGACGTTTTTTACTGAAAAACAATGCGTAATCGGCGGGAACTCACACTCACGAGGTTGTCTGCTTTGGATGGCTGTCAAACCCAAACTTAATGACGTTGCGCTTGCTCAAAACTTGGCACTGACCTACTAGTAGATGGAAGTTGACGAGAGCACTGTTGCATTTAAAGTTACTGCGTGGGAAATTCAATAAGTCACTAACTTATCGAACAACTCTCGATTAAGCAAAAATGTTGAAATCTAAAGGTTCCCTAAAAATCTACGAAAAAGTCTTTTCCCTAGATCAGGTATATAGGACTTCCTTGTTCGCCATATATTGCTCCTGGCTAAAGTAACAAAATGCACAGCTCCGTCGCACAAATCAGGTCAGCCAAAGTCCTTACACGCGTTGTAATTACACGGTAAATGGAGGCAGCTCATTTAACGCGCATGGCCGCCACACTGTGATGACATTCACGCTTCAATGGCATTCCGCGATGCCTAAAATCGACAAGGGCAAGCTAGTTTTGCGGACAATGATTTTGAAGAAAAAACAGAAAAACAGAAACTGATTGCCCGAAATCAAGATCTGTTGTCAACTGACAAATTGCCGCGAGTGCTGTCAATTAGACAGTAAATATGCTGAGGTCATCCGATCACTGATAGCAGCCGAGACGATTTAATCATGCTCATGCTCTGTTTCCTTCTGATTACTCGCCGATCCCGTGGCGCAGACCGATTGACTCGAACGATTTTCGAAAATTTCACCGATCGATTGACAGACAATCATCGCCGCTTTCAAATGCAGATTCAGATTCGGATTCGGATTCGTCATCGTGTGAACTTTAGAAAGTTTAAGAGTCGCTTTTTTTTTTTAGTATTTTCGAAATTGCTTTGACGAGCAATAAATGCGCGTGTATCTATCGATAAAGCCGTGAGTAATTGTTTCTTGATGAGAGGAAGACTTTAAGGGGGTCTGGTGCATCTTTGAGACAGATCATGCCACGCACCTCGGAACGGCCGACTAATGGGGGAAAAAAAAACTTTCCCGCCGATGGAATAAAATTCACATTAAGACCAGAAATTTTATGCAATAAAATCTGAAAGGCATTGTTCATCATTTTTAACGTCTTGCTGTCGTCTCTCTGCCTTTCTGTGCGTTTGGACGAGCACGAGAGAGGTCATCCTGGAGCGTTAATACATCGGTTGGTCTTCACTCAATGCCACAGCACCAGACAAGATCTCTCGCATTCCACCGCCCACTGGCTGGCGTTTGTACTTCTTCTTCTTCTTTTGACTCTGATAGCGGCTCGCTTGTTAGCTGCCCTTGTTCTCGGAGAGGTTTCGAAATGAATCAACAAAAAAAAAGAGAACAAACATCGAAAACAATCCTCGCTGGCAATTGTTGAACTTTTCGCAAAACACTCCGAGAGTGTGTACGGGCATCAAAGCAAAGTTTGTGAACGCAGAGCGCGCGGTGGCATCTCGAGTCGGAGGCGGCTGACTACCCCGACATGAGTGATTTTATTTTTGTAATTTATGTGTGTCATTTACAATTTGTTCGGCACAAAACGAATGCATTTCTGTTTGTTGCTGTTGTTGTTAGGTTTTTCCGCTTTTTTTTTTTCAGTTAGGTTTAAAGCTTGAAGTGCAAGTGATGGGGGAAACAATTGGCGAAACTATCGCTGGCAGTAGTTGTCTGTTGGCCAATTAACCTCAAAAGTCATGCAATTTAAGCAATTACACATGTGCATGTTTATGGTTCGGTTTCAGTGATAATGATGGGGGTCTCTTGTCATGCACCCGGTGGCACGAAGAGTGACACAGTCGATGGGGAACGAGGAGAAAGTTGTGGTGTTTCGGGAAGATTTGTGTCAAATGTCAGTCGTGATCAGAATGTCAAGAGTCGCGCAACAATTTGTGTGCTGCTTCTTCTTCTTCTTTGTGTGATGCTATAGACTGCGTTGGACCTGGGCATTAGGATCTAAAGACGGCTGCTTTTCCCGACGACTGTGGCAAAAATTTCCTCCTGAATCGGTTTAGCGTTATGAATCTTCTAGAACGATCTTACTGCCGAAGCTGGAGTCCTTTTTTGGAGATCGTAGCATCCACGTGCCTGGCGTGTCTGACGTCGCAATGTAATTTTTTTTGCAGCACAGCTGTCTAAGTCAGTGGAGATTCTTCGCCAGAACCGAGAGTGATTGTCCTTAAACGAGTTCGTTTTGAACAGAAAATCCGCCTATATACAAGGCTCAAGGTTGTCCCTGCAGTGTGGTGAAGGAGCTTCATGTACAACCGCCAACTGAGCGGCCAGTCCAGACGCCTTTCTCCAGATGCATCCTGTGTCTCCTTGAAGCAGAAGTAATTACTTCCAATTCCCCGTATCGACTGAGACTCTATTACCAGCTGTTCATGCTGTTCTCGGCAAATTTCTATCCGCCCTCTTTTGTATCATCATTCGTTTTCATGGGAAGTCATCGTCTCTAAGGAATATTAATTTTCCGGGAAACTTTTATTTCGATAAAGTGGGTGTAGCAAATATCGCAACCAGTGCAGCAACAGTGACGCAGACGTGCTGATAAACAGTCGCTTGCACAGACTTTGTAAATTTGCCGACTTCCAACCAACCAAGCAAAGAAATTCTGAACTTCTACGAAGCTCCAAACAGCAACCATTCACCAGCTCTGCTGCTAATTTCTCAGAAGAATCTCGTTCTACTTTGCTCCTCGTGGGTACCGGCAGCCACTCTAGAGCTTCTCAAAGAGCAATTATTCGGTTCCCATGCCTTGTCTTAGAAGCTATACTGCGGCGAAACCCATTACCCTGTGAATCATCACCATCATCGTCAAACTTCGTTATTCATGTATAACACAGCTCGTAGCCATAAACAAGTCATAACCAAATTTGGCAACGCTCACCATCTACCCACACACACACACACTCGCTGACGAAGGCGAACAAAAGGCACAAACCCTGACATCACTGCAAATGAGTTCACCTACACACATTGTACTTGGAGTACACCTCGGCAAACTGACGGCACAACAATTACACTCCTCGTCGTTCGGTTCGGTTCGAAGGGTTCATCGCCATCTCAGCCGTGGCACCCCCGCCGAGGGGCAACTGGCCTGCGCCTAGAAGGAACTTCGCAAAGGCTATTTCTGGGGTTCGTATTAATAGGAAACTCAGTGCAAGAGAGCTCTACAGCTGTAATTAAGGGCAAAGCCCTTAGCCACACGGAAATGCACAATCCGTGTGGAAAGCGGAGGACGCCGAAGACGGAAGGCCGAGAAAAAGGGTCACACAAATTAACGCTGGGTGGCAACTGGCAACGACGCCAGCTAACTCTTTATGACGGATTTTATATTCAAGCATATTGTTTTCATTTTCTCTCTCCCCTCCGCATCGAGCAGCGGGCCGGAGAAAGTTTTGAAAGAAACGAGCCGAGGTGTCGGAAAGAATCTGCCGACCACGAGCAGCATTAGCATTTCTCAGAGATGCGAATGAATTAATCCACTTTTGATGTGATGCGATGCGATGGGCTGTGCTTGCGTGCACTGGAGCTCGATGCAACACCGAATCTGAAGCAACGCGGCTGCCAAAGCCGATTTCTTTGGGTGGCTTGCCAAACCCAAAATGGGGTGACGGGATAGAGGCAGCACATTGGCAAAAGGAGGAGGGCTGGTGGTTCACATAAGCGAGTGGAATCGATGTCGAACTGGTGCAAGGGAACCGGTCGCGACCACCACTGCCACTGGATGAGCTCCGCGCGATACGTGTTGGTTTTGTCAATTTCGAGTCGCAACTCTAATCGGCATTTAATTGCATTCATGGCATACATTCCGTATATGGGAGGGATACTTTTATTTTTTTCCAAATAATTAGATTGCCGCGGCTGCTGCTCGCTTTGGCTTAAAATGTATTAAACTTTTGTTCGTGTCACGTTTGCGTGTGCTTTTTTTGTGAAATCTGAACAAATTCTGGCCACGTTCAAAAGAGTCTCTCTGGTCAATGCTACACAACTGGAATGGCACTAGTTAATCACATGACTTTACTCTCAAATTTAATTCGTTTGACGCCCGGCTCTCTTGACCACAATTTGATTCGATTTGACGTTGACGTTGACGTTTGCGCTGACGCTGACGAATGACTCGCCGCCGAGTGAGTGCGTTCGAGTGAGCTGAATAAACAAAAGCCGCCCTTTGTCATGCTTTGGGTTGCCTTGAAGAAAACCTCTCCGATTGTTGCTGTTGACAAGGACATTGACGAATACTCCACACAGAACCGTGTTCGCATTCAATCAGTCTCAGTTCACTGCATCAAATTATTCCTAAAAAGAAAATGAACTGCTTACAATAAGCAGACACTCAGGTCCCTTTATGGTCAAGTACTTCGATTTAACAAGTTAATGTTTAAACAGGAAACCTCCACCACTCCGGCTGCAGGCTGCGGGGGCGGAAATTAGAGCGCAAATGAATCGTAAAGTGTGCGGGCGTCTTTAAATCACACTTGGACAGTTATTTTTACGACCGTCTTAAGGATTCAGCGGGAGCGCCAAAGTAACACAATAAAACCGAAATAATGTGTTTTGCCGAAGTTTGGAGAGTAAAACTTGACTAATCCCCGTCTGGAGGCATTATGGTCGTTCTTTATTCGATTTATTGTTCCTTTTACTTCAGGTTGCTCTGAAGGGGGGGTCGGTGGTGGGTGGGTTATTTACACATTTTTTATTTAGAGAATATTTATTCGAGAATATTTTCGGACCAATTTTACAAAAGGGGGTCAGTGCCTTAAAGGGGATTTAAATCTTAAATGAATGAGTGCAAGGCTAGTCTAACATCACAATGGGTTCAGCGGGACCTAAGTGAGACGTGCCTTACCTTCGTCTACCGACGCACTTGGTCTAGGCTGAAGTTGAGGGAGATTCATTTTGTGCTTTTTATAATGGCAGTCTTAGAGTTTATTCGATCACAACTGCTGTCTGCTGTATTCCACTTCAATAAAATACAGTGGGATGTGTTCATTAAGTGTACATCAAAGCAACTTGATGTGGAAAATCGGAGCTATACTCAATGAGTGTCACAGAACACGTCCACGGTTGCTTCCACGACGGATAGTTGCTTTCCATAGCTGATGGTCCTGGGCACGCTGCTTCCAGTAATAAAGACCAAGTTGTCTTACGCTCGTGATGACTTGGTCTTTGTACTGGAGGTTCGGTATTCCTCTCCGTTTCATACCAGAAGGCTGGGATTCGAAGAACCTCTGAGCTGTAGTTTTTTTTTTTTTTTCGGATTTTTGCCTTCTGGACTACATCCACATCTTGGTACAGCTCATAGAGTTCGCGGTTATGTCTTCTCCTTTCTCGCAGACGGGACCATAAATATAGCCGACGTAGAATTTTTCTTTTGAAGGCATTCAAAATCGGCTCTGCTGTTTTGCTTATCGTCCAGCTTTCGGCTTGAACCATGAGGTATACATTAAGTCGCAACCATTATGGACGCAGCTTGCGTCAGGGGCTTTAGAGGTCTTACCTGACTTGAAATGCTTAGACAAATTGTTAACCAGTCCACAGCCTAAAACCGGTCCTTCACCAGGTCGTCAATCGATTTGCCGAAGTCCTTGTGCGACTGCTCGGACGTCAAGTAAACCTTGCGGTGGTTGCTCTGTTCCTTCTGGTGATGAATTCCACTATCCAGGCCCGGCTCTGGTTGTGCTTGCTCATCTGAAATCGAATGGACACGGAGAGCAGTGGCTTCAGCAGGTCATTCCAGGCGTGCTTCTAAATGACGAGATACACTGTGATGGCCTGCGAACAAGAAAATCATCAGACCTGGTCTCTAAAACAGCCTCCACACTAGTTGAAGAGCTTGGCATTGGATGTTGAGTAGCAACGAAGTACCATTCGAGTCGAACTCACGGCCACTGTGCGGTATGCTATGCTTGGTGAACGTCTGTGCGAAGGTTAAGGAAGGATATCTTCTCGTCACACATTGCCACAGCAACCCACAGAAACGATCAACTGTGACCAAAAACCCACTTTTCTAAGCTTCGTTAAGTTTCGTTCAATTTTAGGAGCGAAAGCAACCGTACTGTTCATGACATGAAATTTTGCGTAAGGTCCCAGAAACAGTCAGGAACACATTAGAATTTGACTTTGCTATTCGTTCGGTTCTGACATAAGCTCTATATTTCTCAATATTTCTTAAGAGAATGATGGTTAAAGTGAACAGACATTTCGTTAAGGTTTTAAAATTCCTTTGAATTTGAAGGACTTGACAGAGTAGTAAAGAGTTGGGGAATATCAGTCACCTTATGGCTAATGACAGACGAGCTCCACATCCATAACTTCAATTTGAGGCCAAACATGTTCGATTATTATACATATATAGCGATGGGAATTGACGGTGGTTGTTGCATTTTAATCATTTTCGAAGATTAAAAAACGATGACGTTTTACAGATCCAATAGTCTTTCCACAGATTTATGTGAATTTTCACTTCACTTCTCCTTTCACGACGATTTTGTTTTGCTAACGAATGACAAATGAGCCTCATTGCTAAAGAAAATGCCCCATTCAAAGTCTGATGTGCCAAATCGAAACATTCTTCAACTGAGTTAACCCGAGTTGGAATTGAAGCGATCCGAGTTGCAGCCCGAGTTGACTGAGTAAGGGGATTCAAAATTCATCTCACTCTGTACAAAGTTCGACTATCCCAGCACATTGCACATTTGACACAATTCACAAATTCATTGAACAGGCGGGAGACTGCCCCCGGCCCTGGAACAACGAAGACGCTCAGAAGTTCCTTCAGCCGTGTAAATTCGTCATCCCGGACATCAAAGTTGATGCTCACTTCCTCAAAAACATGCGCTGGCAACAGCTGTCAAGAGGTGCTCAATGCGTGCAGCTGCAAATTCTCTCCCGAATTCTAGTTCTTTTACTACGACGCTTTCGAGCGCAGAAGTAGATGCTCAACTAATTGGCTGACGTTACGATTGACAGATCGTCATATTCGGGCGGGGCTCCAAAAGAAACTCGGCGATATCATATTTACTTCATCGTCGGCGTTGGTGCAATCGTTTGAGCTGCTGAAGAACTTTCCCAAGGTCGAAGTATGGAAGAACTCGTCATCACCGATATGGTTCTTAGTGAAAAGTCGGTTGGGTCTGATGCGGTGTGTACAGCCGAGTCTAGTTTGAAACCTAGAAAATGGATGACCTTCATTTCGAAACAGCATTTATCCCTTCTGCGTCGTTGGCCCGCCTTATCAAAACGGAAAAGTACCTCCTGTGCATTCATTTCGTCTTAGTTTAGGTAACTCGATTTGACATAAAATTAACCCGATTCAACTCGATTTGGATGTAGCTTAGTTTATAAACTCGAGTTAACCCATCATGCTGATGTTGAAGCATCAAATCGGCTTATGATCTTATTCATTCCTCGGTCAGCTGTGTGTCAAGTCAAGACTGAGTTAGTCTTTAGAAGGGTGAAGATCGAAACTTCGTGGAAGACAAACGTAAATGCTGTGAAAAGACCTTAACGCATCTGTAATAGACCACGAGTCGGATGAGCCTATATTGGTCCATTTTCCTGTTCACTGCTCTCGACTGAACAAGGCACTGTCATCCACGTATGCATGCAATTGAGTGAGAGTGTACTCGTGGCCCTCCTTCTGGTTGTACTTTGCTCCCAAAAAAGAGGATATGTGCTGACGGTGTCTTCGCCTGCAGAGTGCACTTGCTGATGTTGAACTCATGTCGTTCTTACTTTCACCCAGCACTCACGACTTTCGTAATCCCTGAAATAAAAAATGTTCAAAGACAACTCGTAAATTCCCGTTGACTCCTTGCATCGTAACATCTCCGACCCTGCTCTTAGCCAGCCCTTCCCAGCGATGCATTAGAATGCAGACCCATTAAGCCATTAAACGCTAATAACCGGTCGCCGCTGGTTCGTGGGAACTGAGCGACTATCCCGTGATCTCATGTGCAGTTATATTTTTTGCGCACTTATGGCGAAAAATGGGGGTGAAAAAAAAAAAACAAAACTATCTTTATCACGAGCGATAAGATTTTGAACGAGCACAGACAGCTTCTGACAGATTACTATGTGCGGCTAATACACTAGCGAACCTTAAGGCTTGGGAAATTGTTTGTGTTCACAAAGTATACTCGACACACGACGGCACGTAGAGCACTTTCAAGTTGATTAATAAAAATAGAAGCAATCAAGTTGATTATACCTACTACTCTCGCGCGCTCTGTACATACTCGAACCGACACAAACACACAGCGAATCGAATTCACCGCAGTTGGGCGCCTCCTTATTTATGCCCTTCGACGACGCTCGCTTGTGTTTAGCACGAGTGGTCTCAACTTAATTCTTTTTCTATGTGTTTTTTTCGTGTTTTGTTTTCTTTAATTAGCGAAATTTATTTACGTGTTCTTGTTCTTATCGCCGCACGTCGGGGAAGTTTCTGCTGTTTGCTGGGTTTTTTGCTTTTTTGTTTTGTCTACTAAATACTGATTAAAGAGAACTCCTATCTTTTAGGGTGGCTGGCTCCGGTGGTTTATGCTCATGAACTACTTCTAATTTTATTCGCATATTTCACCGCAACACATTGAGACTTGGAGTGGAATCTACCGCCACGGTGGCAGCGCTTGAACGATTAAAATAACGACAAATTCACAGCAGAAATCGCTATTTTCAGATCGGCTACTCTGCTATGTGTGTGCCAATCGGTGGTGGCTGTAGAAAGCGACATTTCGCTGTCTATTCCTCCCTCCGTCTGGTTTATGGTTTCCCTTTTGTCTTGTTTTTGGGCCAACAAAGGTGACATATTACGGCAATTCGAAGAAACAAAATTTACATCGAAAAATGTAATAGGAATTTGCATATTTTCTCGCGCCAGCGACGACATGCTACAGCGACAACGTTACGCCATTGCGGCCGCCTCCCAGTTGTGGGCGGAAGGAGGCTGTATTTGCATATTTCAAATTAGACCCCTGATGCGGAGCCAGGCTGTCAGTATACGTGCAAAATAAATGATTCATGTGACGAAGGGCAATCAGAAATGTTTTCAATTTGGGATTTCTGCGATCTACTTGACCTGAACTCTCGACGAGCGTCCAAAGGAAGACGAACCAAATCACGAAATGGGATGTTGTGACACATGATAAACGGAAAGTGATATGTGTCAGATAATAAATTTCATTTGACAACTGTAATTGACAGGAAAATAATCCACAAAGTGACACATTAGTGCGAAATTTGTTGTCTTCGCCTTCTAATGAGGCAGCCTCGAGGTTTTTGTTCCACTTACCGGTCGCTGTTCGCGTTGACCCTTGACTGATGGTCATTTTAAGGGTTTGCCTTATAGTCGGAGATGTTTTCTTCATTGACAGACTGTCCAGTTAACCAGTCACATGGTGTCTCGTACTATCTCAGCTCGACTTGTTTACATTCCGCTAATGTCTGGTGGAGATAAGTATTTACGCGACGTTTGTCACGGAGTCGTAAAATGAAAACAAGGTTTTGTATACGTAACCTAAGATAAACTAATCACTGGATTTAATTCGATTCTACTCAATTTGTCTTAATCGAATGATGCAATTGCGAGGCGTCTATGCTTTAAGGTCCACGTAGCGCTTTAACAACAGTGAACAAATGTACAATGTCCTAACCTCTTATCAAAAACTATCTGCTACGCACTTAAGTATCAACCATAAGTCATGGATAATTATTTCAAGCAAATTAAGTGACGAAACTGAACGAAAAGTCGCCATTAGTAAATCTCAAAGTGCACGTACATAGTTATTTCGGGCAAATTACTCTAAGTTGGATGTCAATTCAACGCTCGTGAAGAGTTGATTGGATTTCATTTGATTTCATTTAAGTAACATTCGTAAAAGTGAACGAAAGTTAACGAAACGTAGCAAAGCGGCTATAATTGATGCGGGAATTTTATCAAAAACATGCTGCGGTAGCCAGAAGCAATTATTGCTTGGTATTTCACCGATGATTTGAATCTGTGGGTCAAGAAGTCTACTTTGGAGACAAAACCACGATTTTTGTGAACTGTATACGATGTTTGAAGTTCGAAGTTCATACGATGAACACCATCCATTTATCGGTTTTTAAGCCGCATTCGACAGTATTCTGCGCAAGAATCTCTCCATGTCTTGGCCAAATTCGAGGCTGATGCAAAATGTGTGGCATGACGGTAACACATACAGGATGCATCGTGCAGTTTCATTAAAACACTGCCGAGTCGTTTGAATCCTGCACCCGATTTTGGCCAGCAGATGCTCTGTTGTGGTTGCCCTTGGCGTTGTGGGTATGTGCGTGGACTCATAGGCTCTTAGACCAATCTGTCTAGGTTCGATTCCGGGTTCGACAAGAAATACTTTTCACGGCCACACCTCTTTCGAGTCACTGACAATGCTCAAAGAGTATAACTGTCTAGAAAAAGCTTCTCAAACTTGGCCGTTCGGAGTCGGCATATAATTGTAGGTCCCTTCCACTCGTAATAGAACAATAGCACGCACAACACGAGTGGTTGCTGAGAAGCTAGGCCCTGGCCCTCTACGGGCTGTAGCGCCACCCATATTATATTATATTATTATTATGCTCTGTTGTCTGATACTTTAGAAGATGGAGGCAGTCAGCCGTAAACTTCTACAAATCCGTCCAACTGTTGTGTTACGCAAATGACACCGAAATCATTGCCCTTTTCCAGCGTTCCTTTATAGAAGTTTTAAGGCGATTGAATGGCGGACAAAACGAGCTGATCTTAAGGCCTACACCCTCGACGGCACGCATTTTAAGTAAGAATATGTACACAGTTGTGATCTTAGTTGCTACCACAAATATTCAAAAAGTCTCCCGCTCCTTCTCGGATAACACGATCAGTTTGCGAACAGGAGAGAAAGCTTGGTCTTACTGAACAACTGGCCAGTCAGTTGTAATCAGACTTTCATCACGTGTTGCATATTCCCACGCATCCCATGATGACAGACTGCAATTCTACAGCCGCCCACCCTCATTACATGCGATATCACATGCTCTTCTTTCTTTTAAACATTCACATTTCCACTGAAGTCAATAGAATATCATACAATCATTAACTGACACAATCAATAAACTTCCTGCAGCTATGGCTTTTGATTTGACTAAAACGCCACGTAAATTATGTATGAAAATTGATTGGCGTTCATTTTTATTGATTTTGACAAACTATTAAAAGAAGACTGACGGCGGAGAAACTGTTCAAGTGCCACAGCTGACTTGACAATTTCTCATAAATATTAATCATTTCTCTTATTTGAAAATAACATGAGAACCCCTGCCAGCAAATGTTCGTAATTTCCGATGTACTCGTGCAATATCTAGACATAAGCGCAATTAAACACGAATTCCTCGTCGATATCTATAGAGTCCCCTGTTTAGTTTTATTTTTATAACACCAGACTAACTTGATGGGAATGCCGATGGCAGGCGAAATTATCGTTAATTATCTCAGAGATTTGTGTTCGTTGTGTACGTGCGTATTTATTTTTGATCTGTCTTCGAATATCATTTGAATTTATTATGAGAAAATTGGTGAACAAAATGTCGAAAGAATATCTTATGTTGACGCTACCAGAACGTCTTGTCGCATCAACTTGAAAGACAACCAATTAGGTTATAGTGTCCAATCTTTTTGTATCGTATATACAGTGGTGGCAAAAATAATAGAACATGAAAGTTCTGTTTATCAATAGTTCCTGTGTGTAGTTCATTATAATTTAAGAAGAATGGGCTAACAACAGCGTTTTGAGTGCTGCCAGTGTCAATTTGTTTAAATATTTAAGGCACTCTTCTTTGCACCAATACTGAGAGGGACTTGATCAAAAACCTGCATAAAGACGGGAAAACAATGGATGGCATACTGCAAATTAGGAAATGTTCGAAAAAAAGTGTTCACAGCACTTTCATTTTAGCCCCCAAACCGGAAACTAGGGAAAGAAACCGGAAAACAACACCACGTTACGACACTTTACTAGAGCGACACTGCAAACAAAATCCATTTGCTTCTCCAAATGAGCTGAAGATGGAACTCGACGCACCAATAACGAGTCGTACCATAAGAAACCGGTTGAAAGAAACCAAACTCTTTGGCAGATCGCCTAGAAAGTTTCCATATTTGAGCAAGAACAATGTTCAAAAAAGGGAATATTGGAATAACACCCTCTAGTCAGATGAAACAACGATAATTTTGCTTGGTTCTGATAGGAAAATGTACGTGAGACGTCCAAATAACGCCGAATTCGACACCAAATACCCCAAAAAAGAATGGTCTGGGCCCGGGGGGTGCTTTTCGGCTTCTGGGGTCCAATTTGCATAAGAAACACAATGTGTGCTGTCGATTGTGTAGAAATACTAAGCACAGTAATGCTGCACATTCGCCGAAGAAGACATGCCACTGAAGTGGGAGTTCATCCAAAACAATGACCTTAAGTATTCTTCGAAACAAAAGAAAATTTTTAAGTGGCCACTGCAATCATCTATTCTTAATCCCGTAGAACACTTGTGGGGGATTCTAAAACGCAAAGATCAAGCAGGGAACACCTGTTGTCAAAAATTCAAACTGTTTCATTCATCTGTTGAAACTTGCACCAAGTTGGTTCATTCCATGGGTCGAAGGTGCGCTGCTGTAATAAAAAAAAACAAAGGTTCAACGACGAAATATTAATGAATATTATGCATCCTAACGGTAATGGCATTACTTTTTCAGATACATATCCCTAAACACACTTTGTTTCTATTATTTTGTCCAAGCTAAAATCGGCGAAAAGACTTTTCCCCGCCATTTTTGTCATTTTTTTTTTACAAAAAAACCTACAAAAAGCTTGTTATTTATAAGAGTAGACACTATAAAGAACATTATAAACAACAACCAGTATGTGCTTAATATACATATGTACGTCTTATTTAACAACGAAGCAAACGAATGGTTGGACAACAGGATTTTGACAAGTGAACCTAGCGTCGTTGGTCAGTCACGAGAACTGAGAGCTACGAATTCCCGACTCAGTTGTAAATACGCAACGCGATTCGAAAAGTCGGTCGTTATCTCGGCTTCAGTGTGCAGGCAATTCGTTGCACCGTGTGAAAAGTTTAATCGGGACTCGGATACTCATTTGTATGTACCTTAAGGACCAACCAAACAGAAAATGGTCCCAAAATGAGGGAAACATGTCCGCCATAGTGTCCAGTCTCGAAGTCGATACTGTACCGATCAGCCAAATTGACACCCTGCTTTAGGCCTACATCCGTACAAGATTGTCCTGACGCCAGAACTGAAGCCGGGTAATCATAGAGAAGGCTCGCTAATTGGGCGCTGTTGGCGGGAGCTCTGCAAGAAAATAGCACTTTCTTAGGCGAGGCCCATTTCTGGGTGATCGGTTATGCAGCAAGATTGCCGTTATTCGGACAAACACAAGTATTTGTCCAAGCATCAATGCATCCACAAAAATTAACTGTTGCGGTGCGGTTTATGTTTTATGGCATGGCGGCATCACCGGACCGTATTTCCTTCGAAATGAGAAGGGAGACACCGTTAACGTCAATGGTCACAGGTATAGAGCGATGTTAATCGACTTTCTGTAGCCCCAGCTTCATATTTCCGAGTCATGGTTCCAACAAGACTGCGGTACATGCCATACAAGCAACGAAACGCTCGAAGTTGTGAAGGACTCAGCGACTGGGCCATTTCTTGACCTGAGAGCGATGTTAATCGACTTTCTGTAGCCCCAGCTTCATATTTCCGAGTCATGGTTCCAACAAGACTGCGGTACATGCCATACAAGCAACGAAACGCTCGAAGTTGTGAAGGACTCAGCGACTGGGCAATTTCTTGACCTGACGCCACTCGATTATGTTTTCTTTTTGGAACTACGTCAAGTCATTAGTCTACACTAACAAATCAACCACTTTTGATGAACTTCGAGACGCTATTGCCCGAATAACGGCGCTCATATTGGACCGTGTCATTTAAAATTTGTCCGACCGATTGAAAGGCACTGTCGGCAGACCCATGGCACCCATTTGAATAACGTGCTATTCCAAACATAACGGCATGACTGTATCGTCAAAATAAAGCCAGAACCAGTTTTATATATCACACCGTTGTTGGTTTATTTAAATTTCTTTTCCTATCGTTCGTATCTGGGCAGAGTGTCCCAAAAAAAAACATGCCCTCCAAGTCTGCTCCCCTCCAAAATTTCACCAAAATGGACTTGCCCCCGTCCCACCTCGGATCAAAAATCAAGTCTTCAGAAGGAAACAGCAAGAAACAAGTCATAATCATGCATCAAGATTCATAAAAAAACGAATTCCTGCTAAAAGCAAATAATTTATCGCATACTTCTCAAAAACAAGTCATCCTGTCTGGTTTTCAACGAAATCTCATCAAAAAAAGAACCCCGAATTAGGACATAAGATCTGCGTTCATCTCCTCTCAAGCAGAAACAATGCAGACTCGAGATAAGGGCCAATTTTCAACCCCCTTTCCGTTGGTTGTTCCTCTTTTTTCGACACAATCACTTCGCATTTCTTCGTTCACCTTAGATGTAAAAAACTGGTGTACGCACGTTCTGTCCCAAAATCCGGTTCTGTTCCCTTCCTCCTGAGAAACTGACAAAACTGAGAAACAAGTCACCGTCAGGAAGCATAAGACAACAAAAAAATGCCAAGAGTTTTGACGACTCGATCTCTCTGGCCGCCTCGTCGAAGCAGGAAGCAGCAGCAACAGCTAAATTATGCAAATGTAATCAATGTAAAACATAACCATATTCGGATGCGAAAGAAATAAACGAAGTCCATGTCCTCAAAAAGCACTCACTTATCTGATGGGAAACACCCCAAATTCGGTAAATAACACTATAAATCATCGCCGGTCGACTTCATTAGTGACTTTGACGAAACTCACGTAGAGTCTGCCTGCCTGCCCGCCTGCCTGAGTGCCTGCGAGCCGATGAATTTATTATGCATTTTCGACTCATTCACAGATAAAACCATAGAATTGTGGTATAGTTTGGACACGAATAAAAAAACAAACAGACTCTCTCACACACACAAAATGTGTCACATCAAGGCTTTGCGTTTGTTTACGAGAGACAGTCGTCGCTGTCAATTGAATTACACATCAGACAGAGCCACTCGAGGTTGGCTAAAGCTAAAATCGAATAAACGTCAGCGTTCGGCGAACGTGTTTAAGGTTGTAATTAATTATATTTGACGAAATGAAGTAACGGTATGGTAATGTCATTCAAATTTGGTTGCTTGAGGGCGAGTTTACACTGTCGAGCTGTCAGCTGGGTGTGTTGAAAAATACAGAATTCCGTAGAAGTGAAGAAATTTGACATGAAAAGCATGACATTTGTTGCACTTGAAACTGACAAAATTGCTGAAATGTGAATTTCTTATTGAATTCGGTTGAGTTTGAGACTTTGAATCAAACGCACGAAATGTGAATCTCTTTTCATGTTTTATTTCTAATTTTGTTCTTCATCCAACTCGTGGTTCGGATTTGACATCCCTGTTTCTCTCACAGACGTCAAACTGAACTGTCATTCGAGACTGTATACGTCTACTTTAGGGCTTGCCATTTTACAATATGGACCGTTTAACAACTGCTGAGTGTGTTAAAATTATGAAAACTTGCTACAAAAACAGTGATTTTGTGAACAAGTAAGCGAAAGTTATGTCCGGCTACGGATGTGACCTGGCACTACAGCCAGGGCTTCTAGCTGCTACAGCAACCATTCGTGCGTCAGAAACTCGAAAGAGGTAGGACAGCGAAAGTTATTTTTCCCGGACTGGGAATCGAACATAAACGCTAAACACCCTGTGTTCAAGTGCTTATTAGTCAACGCACAGACCCAAAATGCCACTAATTATAGTTGAATTATTTCGATTGGTAAGATCTTTGGAGATTCAGCATGTCCAGCGAAAACCTTCACAATTCCTGTTAATGGAATTGGTCCTGGAATTGACTCGTAATTTGTTCTATTTTACAAGAAAAAAGACAAACAAGTACTAAACATTGCTTATGCTTCTGTTGTTTATTACTCAAAATTACTATTATTTCTATTTTACTTCTCTTAGTAATCGTATGTTCATTTGTTGATGGCAAGAAATTGATGGAATTTGAGTGAAATGCGACTACAGTGGACTCTCCTTAAATCGAACTCTCCCTAAATCGAACTCTCCCTAAATCGAATTTCTCTCTAACTTGTTCGCCATATTTTGGCATTCGCCTCAATTTTCAATACAAAAATAACCATCCTTTAAGTCGAAGTCCTTTTAACTCGAACTAATTTTGATATCCTGTGACAATTCGAAGTAGAGAGAGAGAGGCGACTGTATTCGAGATATGTAGTATATTCGAGTATGTTGGTAAAGTACAACTTGTGGATTAAGACAGTTCGAGTATAGTCGCATGTGTCTACAAAATACGAGCTACAGAATACGGTTGATAGCCTTGTTGATATGCCTTACTTTGCCTATGTGTGTCTTCAAGGTGGTGGTCTGTAGAGAGTCCCTCATGGTAGTCGCTCAACTTCTTCATTAATGTGGCATTTTATTTGTTTATTTGTGGTCGTGGCTTTCGCAAAATAGTTCGCCAAAAATAATTTGGATCACACGACGGCGTCTACTTCGGTGAAAATGTAAATTCCACAAATGACGCCGACTCGTCCGTGGCTACCCGTTGCTTACTTCGGCAGGCACCCGAGACTTAGATCTCAAGTCTGATATGGACTGCGAAGGATCAAGATCAGAATTTGGCTCGAAGGACCAAAATTATAACTTACTTTGCCAGAGCTGCTATATAGAGCCGAAAGTTGAATGGTAAGCAAAACACCAGAACGGATTCTTGGTGCCTGGGACAGATACATTGACTTGTCTGCGAGGAGGATGCATAGAGGAGAAAACTTAACCGCGAACCCTAAGAGCTGTAAAATGTTGTGGACGTAGTCGTCCGAAAGACATATATGGCTCGGCCACATCGAGCGTATGGACAACAATGCTACTGAGGACGACAGAATCTCCGGTATAAAGACCATGTCATCGCTCTTTGTAAAATTCTTTGGCACTGAAAGACGACTGCAGCGTTTTTCAAGTTGAAGTGCATTCAATGCTCGACACGGCACTCGCATTCAGGAATCAAAACTTAACCGGCGAAGGGATCACCATCTTCTCGGCAATAAAGGCCATATCGTCAGACATCCTGACAAGCTGGTCAGGCTATGCAGATAGAGTATCAATGAGACATCCTTGGTAAATTCGGTGATCTCCTGCTGTGTAGTGGGCAATACTAGAATGCACGGAAATGAAAAAGCGGACAATCTCGCGAAAATGCGTTCGGAGCTCGGGGAATCTTTAGCAATATCCTATTCTCAGCTCCACAAGGAGACAACTAGAAGACAAAGCCCTGGATAGAGCCAGAACTCGCTGCCTTGGTCTGAGAATTGCAGCTACAGCAAGGGCTGTTGAGGAAGAAGGGATCAGCATCATTTATCGACTTCAGTCGTAAGGAAGTTCGCACACTAATAGGAGTCCGTACCGTGCATTGTGCGACTGAAAGGCAAATTTGCAATAGCTGCAGAGATGAGTAAGACACAAGATCTGTCTAACATCTGCTCTGCGAGTGCCCAGCTCTGACAACTAAAAGAAGGCAGCTGCATAGACCTAGATGACTTAAGTGGTGTTCAACTGAAAATCCTCCTGAAATTCGTTTGCGAAACTGGCTGATTTTAGGACTACACTAGGTCTCACGGTAGTACGGGCACAATCGGCCAAGCACGATGGTCTAAGTGAGCCTATGCGTATGTCATCACCGTCGGGAGACAGCTTGTGAACGATGAAAGGCAGCCTTAACTCAAGCTTAGACCCTCCATGGGTCCCAGGCCTGATAAGGAATTGTGTAAATTGGAATGTACTACCTCGTAGTGGCTCATCATGGTCACCGAGACTCTAAATCCCATGCGACGTGCTGGGATTTAGCTTTTTAACCAGAGTCTTATGAATTCCGCTGAAAAGTGCGTTTGGGAGGCCAATCATCTCTCAACTTGATTGCTTTTCGTTCAATGTTGTGTCACACATCACAAATGGTTGCGAGCTATCGAGCTCTTTGATTCTGAGATAAGCATTTCGGTGCCATTTCATTCTCTGCAGGAAATGGTTTAAGAGGGACCCGAAGAGGGCATTAATATCTTCGTGCTAGATGTCTAAATGCTAACTGCGTTTTGACTTCTAGAACCAAACTTCAAAAATACCAAACAGTAACTTCACTCATTGATTCTGAGCGTGAATCTGACCGATAGATGGCTTCTATTGCTGACGATTCGGGGCACGCTGCCTACAGTTCTCCAGTCCTTTCCCCGAGACTTACGAGTAGACCTCAAATCAGATATGGACTTGAAGAGAAATGACTCAGTCTGTGTTTTGTCCGGCTTTGCCGAAGTTAGGCGTCCCTCAAATAAGCACGAAACAGCTACAATTCTACTTACTGCGTCGAGGCCACTGTTCAAGAAGTCATTAGTTTTTCCCTGACTCATTCATTCCTCGTATTGACTTGAGCTTTGCCAACACTTCTGCCAAGGATTTGCCCAATGTTCAGACAGAAAATATTGAACTTTTTCCTCACTGACAGTCGACACTCATTCATTCGTTGATGGCGTAGAAACAGCCGCCGCTTATGCCGTTCCCATGTCTGTCTGACTGCCCCTTTGACCAGATCATAGTCTATCATTCGTTTAAAATCACTTAGGTAATGATTCCGCGGCGCCGCCGACTGAAAACATCGAAGCACCCCTTCTCTGCACACTCACCGTCATCACATCGCCACTGCCGATCCGATTAAGTGTGCTGGGTGTCCCCGTGCGCTTCTAAAAATATTCCCTCCATTAATATTTGTAAACATTTGCTGCCACCGCTCGCTTCCTGGGCAAGCCTCGTCTCTTTTTTTTTTCTCTTTGCTTCTTTTCGAATGAAAATGTAATTATTTTGCTGCATCCCTCGGCATACCGATATAGTTTCGGGGGTTCACAAGAGGACGGTGGGAACTTCATTTTATGCCATTATCATTCAATCTCCACTCCTATCTGTCGGCTGACCATGTTGCTAACTCACTTAAGAACATTCTACCTTTGAAACCAGCCAGCGACATCTAGTGTGTGTTCTATATTTGTGGTCTGTCGCCGCGTGCATGCATTCCTGGCGGCTGGTCTCGTCAGTGTAATGTTTCTCTCTCTCTCTCGGAAAAAAAAAGAAAAACAAATAAATTGGAAGGAAAACCCATTAAGTTATGCAACCTTATACGCTGGTGCACGTTGCACTTTGCCAGTGCCAGCGGTTTTTAAAATGTATCTTCACCCATAAATACCAGGGCAGGCGCTGCAGGGGGGAACGTACGACACACAGACTGTACTCGTTGTTTTATTTAGTGTTTTGTTCTTTACTCTCCGCTTGTTCTCCACTGTGTGACACAATCAAAGAGAAACCAGCAGAAGCAACTGCCACTGATGTGGAGGCACGCAACGGAAGGGCCGCTCTCTGTTTGGGGCCCATCGCGAAACAAAGTACAGCGTATTCTTGTTTACTCGCGTCGTCTTTATTTGTAGTGTGCGCGAGTAAAGCTTCCACGGCGTATACACAGGCGTGCATATGCATAAAAGAGTCGTTTTGTGTGTTTGCTGTTTGCGCGCCTCCTCCTTGTGTTATTGTGCCTCTTTTCAAGCAGTTTTCTTTCTTTATTTGCCACTACCCTCCATAAGGCGCACAGATTTTGCGTTCGTTGACATCTTGCCGTGAGCTAAAGAAAATCAGAAGATGTGGCGTACCCGAAGCCTATCGAGCAGCAGCAGGTGAACAGGTATTTGCGAAAGCATCGGCACGGCTGCCCGCTGCGCCCGAGCAATGTGGTTAAGTTAACATTATTAACCAATAACCAGCACTTGACAAATTTGGATCAGAGAATATCGATGTTTTTTTTTTTTAAGGCTGTATGGCAAGTTTTTTTCGCGTGCGCTTTTGGTGAGAGTTGTGCGTTACGCCGCGCCGCCTAGATGCGAACATCAGGTGGCCAAGTGCTGATGTCCACATCGAGGAGTGGGGCTAAAAATGTTATAATTCGTGTCGCCTTACCCCGAGTGGGGGTATCGAATTACCATTAGATCAAGAGAACGCTCCTGATGAAGTACAGTAAGACGCCTCTTTTTTTTCTGCAGTGAGTCATTGCTTGGAGGAAAGCAAGCACTTCCCTGCAATTTAATTTGTGTTCTGATTGAAGGCAGCTGGTACGCCATGCAAATGCGGTGTATCGGAGAAAGGTGCCTTAGGGTGGACACTCGTGAGAGATGACGAGCTACAGTCTGGCCAGGTGTACTTGGACGCATCTAGTGTCAGTGGGAAGTTGAAGAAGTGCTGGAGTATCAATTGTTTAGACAAGAATCCCAGGCGGTTTCTGAAGAAGTGCTGGAGTATCACTTGTTTAGACAAGAATCCGAGGCGGTTTCTGAAGAAGTGCTGGAGTATCACTTGTTAAGGCAAGAATCCGAGGCGGTTATAGCGAACATCTGACGGATCGGTTAAGAGATGAGAAGGACTGCGGAAGTAATTTTTGTCACCGATTGAAATAGTGAGGCGACAGGTGGATTGGTGCGATTTTGTCCTGCAAACAGGGGGAGAGGTGCTAACAGAACTTTGCTGTAGAACTCCGTTGTAGGCGGCAGTGGACTTGTGGGATGCGAAACAATAACTTTGCCCATTGATTCTGAGCGGTTGCAGACGCGCCGCTGCTTCCAGTCATCCAGATGAAACTGCCATACGTCCACGATCACTTGGTCTTTACACTCTTCGAACCATGGGAGTCTGATTGGAGGGCTCTCTGCTCTCGAGCTTTGGTGTTCATGCGCTCGATGCAGCCGAGTTAGTGTAGCCGACGAATTTTTGTCTTCCGGGCGACAAAGTCCACAACTTTGTACTTACTTAGTTACTTAAGGTGGCGCTATAGTCTGGGGTGGACCTGGGCCTCAACCAACTAGCGTCTCCAGTCAGCTTGATGTTTAGCTACAGTCACTGAACAAATAATGCGGGCAAATGTCCTTACTAAAACAAATATAAATAAAACTTATTTATTCATCACAACAACTTAATAAAATGTTAATAATTCTTAAAAACAGAAGAAAGCAAAGAAAGTAACTTCAATTATTATTCTTAGTTCTCAAAAGTATAACAAAAAAGTATTCGGACAAGAAGTAAAATAATAAGGAATTCATCGATATACAAGTCAAATCGTATTTCAACTTTTAGTATTACTAGTTAGTATCGTGTTGGATCACCATTTGTAACTTCTTTTAACCTATTTGTAATTGAAATAATCAGTTTATCGCTGGTTAGTGCTGGTTCTATACTATCCTGAAGAAGACTAGTTCTTAACTGTCCCTTATTTGAAATCCCATGAGTTCTTATACGAGTTTCTAAGTAATCTCATCGATGTTCAATTGGATTCAAATCCGGGCTTCGAAGAGGTGCTGCAATGACCTTAGAGCAGTGATAAATCTTCCAAAGCATACAAATATTGGATTTATGCTTTGGATCATTATCTTCATGGTATTGGAAGTTGTTCAAAATGTTCAGTTTCGTGGCACTGCTATTAACATTTTGTTTTAAAATGTTTAAATGAACACTTTTATTCACGATTTCATCAATTTATTGAAAATTTGACAGTTCCAGCTGTTGGTATACGAGGGGCGTTCAATATATTCTCGGTATTGATATGAAGGAAAATGCGAATTAAATTTTTTTCAATATAATCTCCCCTAACATCAATGCATTTCTTACATCTTGAGATAAGCTTTTTTAAGCCCTCAAAAAAATAAATTTCCTCTTTCTCTGCAAAATACCCATTTATTGCCGACTTGAGTTCTTCATCACCCGAAAATCTTTTCCCACGAAGACATTTTTTCAAATCCGGAAACAGGAAATAATCACTAGCCCCTGGACTATAGGATAGGTGTTGGATTTCTTCGAAACCACAATCTCGCGCAGCAGCCTTGGAAACTCGCGCCGTGTGAACAGGAGCGTTGCCATGAAGAAGCAACACACCGCTGTCAGTTTACCCCGTCTTTTCTTTTTAATTTCCTCCAGCAAATTATGCAAAGTGGAAGCGTCGGATGTGGCGTTGATGGTTTCACCTTTTTTTTGTACTCAATGAGCAAGACTGTGGCCATGAGCTTCCCGGCAGACGGAGTGAGTTTGAACTTCTTCGGGGGGTCTGTTCCTTTTTTATGCCACTGCATGGACTCTTGTTTGCTTTCAGGGTCATAGTGGTGGACCCATGTTTCGTCGCCAGTAACAATTCGATCCATAACACCGTCTGCGTTCTCACTACACATCTCCAAAAGCTCTCTACAGCATGCGATTCTCTTTTTTCTGAGGCGCTGTGAGCATTCGTGGCACCCACCTTGCACTGACCTTTGAAAGGTTAAGATGGTCATGAAGAATGGTGTGAATGGTACCAATTGAAAGCTTGATGATCTCTGCCAACATTTTCACCTTTATTCGGGCATCCTCAAGAACAAGTTTTTCGACTTCTTTGATGCTTTCTCCCGTACAAGCAGTAGCCGGGGCGCCGGAGCGGGGTCGTCTTCAATGCTCTCTCTGCCTCTCTTGAACTCACTTGACCACTTTTGCACAGCTGATAATGAAGGTGCGGCATCCTGGTAAACAGCCACCATCTCTTCATGAACATTTTTTTGCCTTTTTACTTGCTTAGTGAGTAATTTAATTACAGCGCGATGCTCAATTTTCACCATCATCGTCTCAGTTGCCATTATGATTCTGTTTAACTAGAGATAATACGGGAATTAATAATCACATTTATATGAAATTTTACATGAATGCACTAAAATATTAGTATTACTTGATAAATAAGTCAATTTAAATATATACAACCACGGCTTCACCCCGATACCGAGAATATATTGAACGCCCCTCGTATTTGCTTTTGGCTTAGACCCATCTTCGCGGCCTCCGTTGCAGGAATCCCTAAAGAGGCACCATTGGCATCACGCTGCGTTCTTCCGATAATGTCAATATCGTCGTATTTGTAGATGGATTTCGGAAAGATTGTTTCTCTGGTGTTGGCGTGCAATTTTTCAAGAATCATGTTGAAGAAGTCGGATGACAGCGCGTCGTCTTGTCTGAATCCTTTTTTTACATTAACGGTCTCAGTTAGGTCTTTACCGACTTTGATGGGGCAGCGTGCATTCTTGGACGAGTTTGCTTGGGATTCCGAAACTAGCCATTGCTCTACATAGCTCGTCTCTATAGATGCTGTCATACGCGGCCTTAAAATCGATGAAAAGGTGGTGGTTATCGATCTGTTGCTCCTGTGAGTGCGAATATTTCATCGATGGCGGACTTTCCTCACCTAAAGCCACACTGGTATGGACCACCGACCAAGTTGTTGACGAACGGCTTTAGGTGTGCGCACAACACGGCGGATAAGATCTTGTACGCGATGTTCTGAAGAAGACTGATGCCTCTATAGTTGCCGCAACTCAGTCGATCTCTTTTTTTCTCCTCCACAACTTTGTACAGCTCTTAGAATTCTTCGCCTTCCACGCAGTCGAGACCATTCATCAGCCTTTTCTTTCGAAGGCACCAAGAATCATCTCCGCTCGGCTTATCAGCTCCTTCCACTGATAAATGAGAGCTCAGTGTCTTCGCTCAAATCACAGTCTTTCCCCAAATGAATCCCCTGACACGCCTCGGCTAGAATCTAGATCTAGTTCGAACAAATTTAGAGAACAAAAACAACCAATCGATTCTCAGTTACAATGGTGCAATTTGTTCTCGTTTAAACCACGCAAAAGCTCATGTATGTTACACAAGCCTATCGCGTTGGCTTTCAGCGGAGCGGACGACTCGCTTCCATAACACAAAACCCGAACCGCCATCACTTTATTTCTATTTAATTAAGCGTTTTCTTTGTCACACTTAAAACCTCGTTAACTGCAATGGTATAGACTTGGCGACGAGCGGGGTTGTGATGCACTCGCTGCTGCTCGCTCAGTCGGATACATTTGTATCTATCCCGGCCTGTATTATAGGGTGGCGCGTTCTGCTCTCGATTACACGCTCTCTTCATCAACAAGCACTACAAAACAGCAACGAAATAGACTCAATTAATTACAAAGCAAACCAAGTTTATTGCCTTCGAGATAGGCGAACACCAGCCCGAGCATGGCAATGCAACGCGACGCGACGCGACTACAACCAACGTCAACGACGTGAAATGTAAACGCGCCGCAAAACTTTGTAGATGTGCCTGCCTCACATTCGCCCGCACCATCATCATCATCGGCGGCCTCACACCGCTCATCAGTCCTAGTCCGCGTCACAATGCGTCCATGGACTTATCGCGGTCGCTAGTGTGTACATTTGTAATCCACACATAGGAGCGCGATGTGCATACGCCATTAAATAGAAGAATGCACCGCACATAGAACTAGTAATGCACATTTCAATTTAATGTAATTTAATGCCACACAATGGCAACGAACTGCCTGCCTCTAGAGGGGTGGCTAAGCGAAGTGGGTTGCTGCAGAGACGGTCGCGAGGGGTGCAGGGAAATTCGAGAGTGGGAAAATCACTCCAATTCTTGCTCCACTTTGATGACTGGCTTTACGGCCGAGGACAATGTGCATCGTGCCGGGGTTAAGAGAGACGTTTTTTTTTTTTTTTTTGTTTTTATTGATTTGTGGACACACATTTTATAACGCGCGGGAAAAAACCCAGATGGCTTTCACTTCGGACAAGGGGATGTCATGCGATGATCCCTTCCCTATGTGTGGAGGGGGTGGGGGAATGGAAGGGTGTTCGTTTAGTGCAACGAGGCCCTTTGTTCTTGAAAAGGGGGACAACCACATGCAATGTTCGGTGAGTTAGAAGTGGAAAATTACACACTCCTTCGTGTGTATTACCACGCAACAGGCTATCTTGAGTCTCCGCACACACATGGAAGGGGGACAGCTTTCACTGCAACTTGTGAGGATACTACTATTTCCAATGGCCAGGCCATTTAGCTCGTTTGAAATCAATTGGAAACTGGTTCGCAATTGCTTTCAATTGGTCATTTGCTCTTGTAGAGGCACACACACGCACTGTTTCGCCATTGTGGGTGTCAACGACCAGGGAAGGATTAAACTGGCTTGAGTGTGAAATGAATCACAATATATAATACTTGGACACTATGTGCGCTGTCAGTGCTTCGATCTGAATGAACGTGCCGAGAGCAGATGGTGGAAGTTGGGAGAATATTCGTTTCCATTCCGTCCATTTACGCTTCAATTTTTGCTTTCCTTTTCTTTTTGTAAATTAAAAGGGGCACAGATTGACTGGATGTCGACTTTACGGTATTTTGAGAAAGTTTTCTGTTGCTTTTCTGCGAACTTTTCACTCTAAAGGTTCAAACAAAAATGGACGTAGAGAGATGCCATCGGGCGAATTCACAGAAAATATACGCTGCGACCATAATTGGCACTTCGTTCAGTTTCGTTAAATTTCGTTCACATTGTCTTAGTGGTGGGAGTTGAATTTATAGCCCTCTACGTATGCAAATATCAGTTGGCATTAAGTTCCCCCAAGCAATTATGGACACTTTGACGTTTGAAATGTTTCGTTCGGTTTGAACATGAGCTTAGGTAGGTAGGTAGGCAAGTGGACTGCCAGCGAAATCGACAGCACTCTTAGACAACGTTGGTCCATTGTGATATCCATAGTTAGACTACTACCACTGATCGACGAATCCAGTGATAGTGCCGTTAATTTGATCCCAACGGCAAATGATGCCTGGACTAGATTTTAAAACCGGATAAAGCGTATTAACATTGCTTTCACTGGGATTTGAACCGGATACCCCTCTAACCGAGAGCAGGCTACCTTGGACATGAGCTTATTGTGTTCACTCTGGTTAGTCAAAATAATGCGGTATTTATAAGAGTTATGTAGTCTTGCAGCAAGCCCTAGTTCGTAGCTGCAACTGACGGAAGACAGTAAAAGTCAAGGAATGAGATGCGATTTTAGTTTATTTATTCACTTATAAATTCAGTGATGAATTTAAAAATTACTTGTCGTTTTTGCCCCATCAGGGACAAATTTTTGCCCCAAGTAAAAAATTTCAAATTTCTATTTTCGACAGGATGTCGGAGAAGTTATCGCATGTCACATGTAAGGAACCCACTGCCTTTGAGGGAGTCTGTTGAAAGATGGAACTGAATGCAATCACCCTCAGCACTTAGCGGGACTAGGATCGAATAATCTATCGTGGCTTGTATCTGCAGAGTTGTCCTCTCCTAAGGAAGCGTCAAACTCTTGGGTCCCATCATCAATATTAAATCGGGCTGAAAAGGCAACAACCAAGAGCATTTCCGAAAAGCCTCCACGACTTTTAATTTTTGCAAGCAGGCCATAGTAGGGAAATAAAGACTCTAGCCTCGCTTGTTGTGCTGGCCTTTCGTATCAGAAGTCAGGCCCATAACACTGCAGTTGCAATATGGTGGACACTCGATAGCGCTCGAACAACTAATGGTCTAGTAAAACACCTTCCGTAGCTCGGAACATACTCCTTAGATATAAGCGGAAATCGTTGGTCCTGTTCATCAGGAAGAAAAGATCCAACCATGAATCGTACGAGCTCTAATGAGACATGATTCGAGCCAGGCGTCTACCCATCAAAGAGTCTTCTATTTGCAGCCTGTGAGGCAACACAAGAGTGGACGCTTGTGTCTACGGTGTCGCACTCTGGAGCCGATTGGGAAGGAGTTCTATTAATTTGTTGTGTGTAATTGGAACTAAATATGCTGGTTAAGATGCACAAAGACGGAGATAACCAACTATCACAACGGTTGGCGACTGAAATCACTGCCTATATGGCTGGAACTCTGTTCTGCACGCTCGGTCATCCTTGACAGGTTTACACACGCGCATAGAGACACCAGCCTCCTGGCAGCGTTTTCCGGGAAAATATTTTTCAAAGAGCCACCACTGCTACAAAAAAGTGTCATTTTAAAGTCTTGGGTGCCACAAACGGAAATATACCAACAAATTGTGTATTTTCATCGACCTTATGAATTGCACTTAATTAGAAAATTTTATAGAAACAAACATAAATGCATTAAATAATCACGATCATCTTCTGACCCGCATGATCCACTACAAGAGTCGCGTGAGATCGCACGAGAGATCTTCAGGTCCCTCGATCCTCCGCCATCGACTCTAACTCATCAGGCGTTATGCCCAAGCGCAACCAGCCGAGTCTTGGTCGAACCACCTCGTCCTGAGTCTGTCAAGTGGTGGACTGATGGACTGATAGACTGATGGAATCGCATTCAAGGATCAAACGACATTAAATAATTATGTTAATAAATAAATAAACCACCATTTACACATATTCAACGAAACTTAACGAATGTTGCACGAAATTGCACGAAGAATAAAATGTGTCCCTTCCCCAATCCTCTCAAATAGGAACATAAACTGCAATCCCTCGCCATAATACGAGCGTTCAACTCTTTCGGAACGCAGATGTTAGCGATGAGGCTGACGTAAATATGTTCATTTTTACCAGAGCGCCATATTCAAAGCTAAAGTGCTGCAGTGTCATTTCAATTAAAAAGTGCCATAATGGCGCGATCGTGGCACATCGGCAACGCTGCCTCTTGGTACCTCGTGCCTCCATCTGCATGCCCTCCAAATCCTACAGACTGTCAAACACTTGATTATTGACAAACGGACCAAAGATGGACTTGAAATATCATTTCGCTTACCGAAGCACTGTAACGTTTTTCGGACGGAACCATTTTGCGATTATCGAACTTTTGTCTTGGCTCAAGAACAATGTGACATCGAAGGGAGATATCGTCATATATTCTGTCAGCCAGGCGTCTCTAGATGCAATCGTTTTTAATTCGTAAACTGCCGTATATCTCTTAACGAATTGGACGGCGAAGCTGACAGGCTGTTGCTCAAAAGGGTACTAGCTCCTCACTCTTAGCGGGTGGAAATCTGCCACGCATGCCTCATCATTGATTCCACCACGCCTCATGAAACAATTAAGACCTAGTCTCGACTCTGCACGTCCACGTGGTCTAGTCAGACTGAACAAGTTCGCGGCGTAGGATCGACTAGATCCGCGTGGTGTTACGACTGTATGCCGTCAGCCAGCTGTCCTGAGAGTGACGACTGTATGCAATTAGCCGCATAAACCTACCTGATGAACAAAACTCACCTCCTTTTTATTTATTCTCAAAAAAAAAAACTAGATTTTTTGTAACCTGCTAATCGCTGATCCACTTAGTCCACTCACATGTCCATGCTACACACTCGTGAGTAGGAACAAAAAAAAAACGCTGTTTCATTAGAAAATCAGTTACATAGCGGTAAAAGTGCATGTCGACTGCGTCAGTCTGCTGCTCAATCAGCCATGAATCGCCTCGCTAACCTAAACCGCCACCCGTTCGTATCTGATAAACGCATTAAAGTCATTAACAGCCACTTAGGCTGGCGGCGATAGCGATTTTCGTAGGTGCATCTAGCAGCCGAGTCAGTCTTACACGCATGATTTTCATATTGAAACCATTCCATGCAACATCTCGATGCGTAGACATCTCGCATATGCGGCTGGACGGAGGTAGTCAGGAAGAGACTCGGTCATTGTTCCGCACGAACGATAATCGCCGCGTTTAACACAATTTATATTTTAATGAGAAAATGCACCGATTACACGAACGTGAATACTCATCCGACCGGCCCCGTTGGCCTGGTCTAGAGCTAGCTAGCTCACCTCGTCAACGTGTTTTTTCTTCTTCTTTTTTTTTAATGGTCTGGGCTTGTACTGGGCTCGTCTTATAATCCCAACCAGTCAGTCCGTCCATTCTGGAAATAATCAATCAGAATGTGTGCATGAACACAATTTAGACCGAGAATCGACTCTATTTCTGGAATCCAGTGCGCACTGATGGCTGACATGATAGTTAATACCAGGAAGCGGTTGATTATGAATGGAAACAGCCGCATACGGCATAACCCATGCCCGTCACTCTGTGCGGCTGGATACGAATGGAAAAAAGGAAATGAATGCGAAGACGAGTCATTGAAAAACTAGGAGAATCCAGTTTCTGTGTTTTTCTTTTTTATCGCGCAATAGCTGCGGAAATCGCTTGCGTGGCTCTCCCCGATTGCCAAAGAAGACAAAGAAATTACTACTACCCCCCCCCCCCCCCCTCCCCTCCCCTCCCCTCCCCTCCACCGACCGTCAAATGTCACATTTTGTCGTAACGCCAAAGTAAAGGTAATAAAAAGACGACAGTCCCCCGGAGCACACAGTCCGTGGGCCCCCATCTGTTTTGTAGCTTTATTGATTTGCCATAAACACAATGAATTATTATTTTGCTCTGTCCCCGAAAAAAGGTCATAAACTTAATTCATCAAGATACAAATACTGATACCTGTTAAAATGGAGGAGAGAGCTGCGTCCCATTCCATTTTTAGTGTCCTGTGACACAAAGAACGCACTCCGAAATTGAAAATATTTATGCCACCCCTGGCGCAATGAGGAAGATTTTCATCAAAATGGAAAATTTATGTGCTGCTGCCAGCGTCAACTCTCGCAAGATTCTATTTTCGCTGTGGTCAGGAGGAGTAGGCTTTTATTTTGCGCTTCGTTTCGAACGACGACGTGCGGACGGTCGACGTCGACGACGCGGTGCGCGCCGAACATTCTGTGCGGCAGTTGCTGTCATTTTGGCGCAGTTGATCATTGGGCGTCGTGTTAAGGAATTCGAAGCGAAGCACAAAAATAATTGGTGTAGCCTTACAGATTCATGGGAATAATTAAAATTACACGGATAATTCGGATACTTAAGTGACGTAAATGTGAACGTTTGGAATTTTATTTCGAAACTCAGACGTTGCGTTGCGATAGAAATGTTCGCAATTTCGAACTATGAATAGATCGAATGGTTACTTTGAGGGGACGGGATATCGTGTTGCGTGGTGTTTATCTAATAAAACTCTTGTAAATCGATACCAATACAAAGGGGGAGGATATTTTCAAGAGAATCTGTTCATTTATCAGCTTTTTCAAATTCGAAATTTAATTCGTTCTTTGGTTGGGAATGGTAGCTGGGCAGTCAAATTTTACTCTTTCCGAAAGGTAACACGACAGCGGCTTTCAAATTCAATTAGGAACTTCGCAGTATGAAGGTCCAGTAACAGTTGACGTAAGCTTATGTCAGAACTGAACAAGAGCATCGTCAAATTTCAAAGTGACCAGAATAGTTATTAGGAACATTCGCAAATTTCCAACACAATACGTGGAGAGCTATTGATTCCACTCTCGCTTAAGCAAGTAAATGTGAACGAAACTTAACGAAGAGGTTATTACATATAATTTCTGTGTATTCGCTCAATTACTTACAACGACTTAATGCTATGTTCCCATCGAATCGAAATCGCGTAGTTTGGATGAACTTTTATTGAAACCTCAGTAGGCCGCTCCAACCGAGTTGAAGTTTGCTGTAGGCTTGTTCGGTTTGACAAGTTCTCACGGATTCATGAACTCAAGGGGTTTTCGACTTGCTTACCACTATAATGTATGGCGAAACCTGGGAGGTTTGGCGAAATTTGATGAAACCTCGCGATTTCGTTCGAGGGGTCATGGTTACAGTGTCCTCATGTCCATTAAGGCTGAACCATAAGAATGAACTTCGAAACATTTTTTATGAGTGCTAATTTCTGAACATAGCTGTCTCAGAAGAGTAAAGTTACGCTTCCAAATCAATGTCTTTCTTGAAAATTCAGCGTCGGGGTCGTTTCGAATGTTCTGCAGTCTTCTAGTCTCGTAGCGAAAGTGTCGGTCTTACTCGCTCTTCGTTATATGGCTTAGACTGACAGAACCAGCTTGATCCCTTACTCTAATCGCCTTGAGCTTATTCACATTGAGACCCTCGAAAACCGTCGCAAAATTGCCGGTCTGCTCTTGCTCCACCAACTGATTACTGGCAACACAGACTGTCCCGCACTTCTTGAATGTGTGTCTCTTAGCGCCAACCCATACAATCTAAGGTCCTCAGCCCACTTCCGCATTAGAGCACATTGGACTTAATACGTCTTCAACTCACCGGTGTCAAGAATGTTATGCCTGGCTAATACTATGGAATACTATTTCGATTTCCGCCTCCCTTCAAAACCACATCCACTCCCGTTCTTACCTAGTCCTACCTTTCTCTCTCTACCATCTAGGTTAAGCATTAGTTAGTTTACATTGTTTAAGCTTGTCCCTTTTATTAACCTTGGTGGCGTTGCCGTCACTATCACTATTAAGAACGTAGAAAATGATTGCAAGTTCCAAAAAAAATTGTAAGTATAGCTGTCAATTTGGAAAAGGTTTCAAAACAAAAAAGTGTTCACGTTCGAGTCGAATTATACATCCTCATTGTGTCTTATGACTGAATTGAATACATATTTGTTTGAGAACAAGAGGTGCATCCTTTTAGACGTGCATTATTTCTACAAATTCAATTTCTATCTAAAATAATCCGTGATACAGTGTTCCCACACAGTGACCGAAGGGCCTGCAAAAGTGCCCAAAAACACATACGACTTCCAGACGGTTTGGGCCAAGATCAAACCATGGGTCCATACCACTCTCAAATCGTGCTTGCAATACAATTTTTCTTTCAACATCATCATCATCTTCTGACCCTCAAGATCCACTACAGGAATCGCAAGGGCAAAGCACGCACGAGTGATCTCCCGGCCACTCAATCCTGCGCCATCGACTCTAACTCGTCAGGAGTTATGGCCAAGCGCAACCAGGCGAGTTTTTGGACTTCGACCAACCTGGGTCTGTCAAGCGGTCGCCTACCTAATGGAATCGCATCGCCTCGAAAGTCGTGCTGAAGATGACATTCTTGCCAATTTTTTTTTTTTAAATACGCTAATGAGGGTACGTTCACATGTGCAATTCGGTGACTAAGATCATTTGCAATGAAAAATCTTGCAACTTGTGCACTGCAAGTTGTGACAAAACCAAAGCGAGCAAATCGCATGATAGAACAAAATTACTAAACATACGAGGGGCGTTCAATATATTCTCGGTATCGGTATGAAGGAAAATGCGAATTCAATTTAAATTGTTTTTATTTGTCAATATAATCTCCCCTAACATCAATGCATTTGTTACATCTTGAGATAAGCTTTTTTAAACCCTCAAAAAATATATCTTGCATTTTGTTTTCGCAACACGGGTGTGATCAAAGCGGTGGCTTATACTAAAGTGAAGTCACAGTACAGTCAGCAGACAACATTAACGGTCTTATAATGATGCCTGAAGCACAATTTAGCGTTGTTGCTGCCAACTTTGTATTAAGGCTCCGGCACAATAGAAAACTTAACTTGCGTTGCGTCAAAGCATCCGTTGACGGGAAATACATGACGCAAGGGGTGGCACATGGCACAATTCAACGCACAACTGATTTCATTGGCAGTCTGTAATATACACATATAAATGCATAAATCAATGCTCTTAATATACATTTTTATTTATACTTGAACGTATTTTAAAACCTATTTCGACAACAACTAAACCTCAGAAGTTTATTTAAAAGTCGAATTATATTGAAATGTCACAATGAAGGAGTGAAGGAAACTGAAGAAGTGAGAAAAGTTCAAAGTTGAGCAACTGCATCCGTCGCTTCAGCGTTGGTCTATGTATCACCTCCCATAAGATCGCATGTATTTTATGTATCTGTCAAAGTAGCTCTGACGCTGACCCCTGTAAAGTATACAATGTGCCGGAGCCTGACGGAGGGAATGCGTCAAGCACCGAAATGTCAACTCAATTTATCAGCTGTTTTCATTGTTTTCTAAATCGTCGTCAGTTGCCCTTCTTGCATCCACTGATTTCGAATGACTTCTGTCGTTTAGTTAAATTTAATCACCTTTTTTCATTTCTCAAATGTCAGTTGACACACGAAAATCTCTCAAATTGTTAAAAAAAGTCACTGTTGAACTCATCGGTCTCTCAAAAATATTGAATATATTGGAAATTGGACGCGTTGGTTTTACGTTTGACATTTAATTACGTATTTTATTCATTGCCATTGACATGCGTGTGCTGAAAAACGACACCAGCAGCAACGCATGATTGTGTTTCTGGCATTTAAGCGTCCCATAATTAATGACATGAAATATGAAAGCGAAAAATGTATTTACTTCACTATTTTGTGCTGAGTCGTATTACTGCACTGAACACACCCGCTTTTAAGGTCGTGTGTTTATTGCGTTTAAAATTGTATTCGCAGTAAAAATGTTTGTCTTTTTCACCAAATCCAGGAACTGTCAATGGCGGCAATTTTTTTTTCAAAAAATTGTCGGAACTCATATTTCTGTCAAACATTATCCGTGGGATACATTTTTTTCCGGAAACAATATTCACCGCATATGTGTCAAAAAATAACATGTGTATAGAATTGTACCGCAGTTGACACACGACCTAAATATTTCTTCCTAGAATAAAAAAAAGGAGATTTGATGTCAACCTTTTTTATTAGAGAATAAAACCTTCAATAAGATTTACTTCGAATTTTGTGCACACTCTTGTGATTTTCCACGTAGCGAAACATATTTTCCCTTTACATATATTTGAAAACTGAAAAAAACAGCGCAGATGAATTCTTGGTACTGCTACTGCTTTTCAATTCACTTTTTTTTATTGTTCTTTATATCATTTTACAATGGTAAAATATTTTTACCACTTTAAAAAGTGATACACGTGAGTTTTCAATTATGGAAATAATTTTCATCTGGCAATGCTAAGGTCATTAGCAATTGATCGCGTCAAATATATGTTTGACATTTGATGTCATTTTGTTGGTTGTTGTTGTGCGCTTTAAATGCTAGAGCGATATTTATCAACACTTTATAATTCAAGAAAAGTGAGTTAATTAAACATACGATAACAACAAACACAATTCAGTTGTTTTGCTATTCATATTTTTGTTGTAGACTGGTTGGTTATTTGTGAATTTTTTACGCCGTTCTCTCTCGTGTGTTGTGGAAATCTTTGGCGAAATAATACCGAGAATTAGATTATAGCGTGCGTACCCTCATACGCGGTAAGTACTTCAGTAATCTTTCAGATTCAACAAGGGAAAAACAATGCTCATGCTCATAGGCACATAGGCAAATTCATTTGAAGAACCACATTCTCGAAGGAGAACAAAATACTCCATTCCTACGGATCTTACTTCTATTCAGTGACTAAATGCAAATATTCGAAATCGTAGTGTTAACATAACTAGTAGGCTTTATAAATATTTCTATTCAGTTTACCTCACATAAAGTATTCAGCAGGTATGTGTTGCTACCCGTTTTATTTTGGAATCGTGATTTGTGCGTAAAAGCGCGGCCGCCTATCTGCCCGCAACATAAATTCGAAGAGAAAGTTGATAAACCTCAAGGCAGCAAACTCGCCCCAGCTTTGGACAATGAACAATATCAACTAATTGATTCTGTATATCATCTGGGTGTTTAAAAATGTTGGAAAAAAGACAACAGAAACACACTCGATGCGGTTTAAGGGTTTCTTTGTTTTGCTTGGGAACCGTGTACACAATTAGCTGTGGTTTTGTGCCTTTGTAGTGGAACAAGTTTCAGCGATGTGTATAGAAAGTTGAAGGCCATTTTGACGAAAACATGACTTGAGTGACACACAGAATTAATGTTAGTATCGTTGGTATAATGTGCTTTGTGTGGTTACTTTAATCTTCGCTCGAATCTTTGTCAGATGATTAGTTACAATAATCATCGAAAAGACAATGGAAATGTGTAATTACGGTGACATGTCTGCAGATTTGTGGTTAGTTTTGCTCAAGAAAAGGCATATGATGGCTCTTACAAACAGAAGAGCAAGCTGCGCAATATACTTGCCTTGGGCCTCTCAGGAGTCTAGCCACACGCAGTGCTTTCTTGAATGTTTACGTAGAGATCTTTAGGCATGCCTTTGTGGAAAATCTTTCCAGGATCACCTGAGTTATTCTTCAAGTTGATCTGACCTAATTTGTGAGAGATCTCTATTCCTTAACACAATGATCAAGGCATATACTAACACGTAGCGGACATAAAGGGCGGTTAAATTTTAAGGGCCGATGTTGATTTTGAATAAAACACAAATTATCTAGGAAATGATTGTCATTTCCTTTTATTATGATAATATTGGTATAGTTCAATTATGTATGGAACAAAATATCGGCCAAATGGCCGCCGCGACATCGGGGGCACACCTCCATCCGATGGTCCAAATTTTCGATGACGCTGAAGCATAATTGAGGTTCTATGCCGTTAATGTGACGAATTATCTCATCCTTTCGCTCTTGAATGGCTGGCTGACTTATCGACGTACACCTTTTCTTTCAAATAAAGAAAAAAATCCAACGATGTCAAATCACATGATCTTGGCGGCCAATTGACATCGCCACCACGTGAGATAACACGGCCATTGAATTTGTCGCGCAAAAGAGCAGGCAAGTGGCACCGTCCTGTTGAAACCACATATCGTCCACATTCATATCTTCCAATTCGGGCCATAAAAAGTTCGTTTTCGTATCATTTCACGATAGCGAACACCATTCACAGTAACTGCCTGACCGGCATCATTTTGGAAAAAAATACGGCCCGATGATGCCGCCAGCCCGTAAACCGCACCAAACAGTCTTTGTGGGTGCATTGGTTTTTCGACCATCACTCTTGGATTATCATTCGCCTAAATGCGGCAATTCTGCTTATTGACGAATCCATTGAGGTGAAAATGTGCCTCGTCACTGAAGATGATTTTCTTCGAAAATTGATCATCCACTGTTGCCATTTCTTGCCACCATTCTGACCATTGACGACGCTTGAAATGGTCAAGAGGCTTTAGTTCTTGAGTCAATTGCACCTTGTAAACGTGTAAATGCAAGTCTTTATGCATAATGTTCATCAACGACGAGCGTGAGAGGTGCAATTGTTGGACACGACGACGAGTTGAGGCGGATGGCTCTTCAGCCACACTATCGCGAACAGGAGCAATATTTTCTGCAGTACGAGCTGTACGAGCATACACTGGTGTTTTCACATCTCCTACAGACCGGGTTTGCTCCAATTTTTGCACGATCTTTCCGATTGTATGCACATTTGGACGAAAAAATCACGAAGTGCACGATATGCATTTTGATTTGAACGCCCATTTTCATAATAAGCCTGAATAACTTTAACGCGTTGCTCGATTGTGTATCTTTCCATGGTTCAAATTGAGTTAGTCTGAAATTGAGAAATGTCAAATGAATTGCAGAAAAACACTTGACGTTTATGTGTGGTTCACATTCAACATCGGCCCTTAAATTTAACCACCCTTTAGCTTAGATTTTCTGCAACAGTTACTTGTGTTGTGCGTGCTCCACTTTCACGAGAGGGGGGGGGGGGACTTTGAGTCTTGTGCCGACTCCGAAAAGCGACGTTTGAGAATCTTTTCGCCAGTTACAGGAGGTTTGAGAATCTTTTAGACAATTATACGAACTTTGAGAACCTTTTAGACAATCATACGGACTTTGAGAAACTTTTAGACAATTACACTCTCAGAGGGTTCTCAGTGACTCCAGAAAAGTGGAGCCGTGAATTTCACTTAAACACTAAGCGTTGGAATGGACGGGCATACCCTCTAAACCACGGTGGCCACCGAGTACCCCGAACAGCATCAACTTAAATACTCGTAAAAGAAACAAATCAACAGCCGCGTAATGGCACCAAATTGATGTCGAATGCCCTTCGAAACTTCCGGCATAAAATCATGACGAGTCAATCCCACAAAATGTACGCTGCTTCAGAAGACTGTTTTGAATAGAATTACTCCGTAGGCGACAGTTCCCCCGAAAGAAACCAATGAGTCATGTGACTCTGTTTGCTCTTGAGCATGGTGACACCATTTGCACACTCTGACATTGAATTGTAACCGAATAGTGTTCACGATTCTTTTGCGCTTGAGACGATAGGTGGGTGGGTTGATTGTCGCTTTGTCGAGTCAAAGAATTGCACATTTCCTACACAGTCTCCATCAGCCCGACGTGTTCTGAAATTCGAGTGTGCACATGTACTCATTTTGCAATAATTCAAATTTCCCATTGATTAACATTGGATTTCATCTTATAATGGCAATTACGACTTAATAAGGTCCTCCCTCCTTCGACGTTGTTTCAAAATAATTAGATCAACAACGCATTAATCATAATGTAATTAACTAGTGCTCTCTCTCTCTCGCTCAGCTCCCGTGTATTCGCAAACAAATTGCTCCAGCAGACGTAACAAAAGTCAAACAGACCCCCCGCCTCCCCTGACAATGTGAAACATAATCCTTTAGCTCGTACAAACAACACTCGCAGCGCCGCACAAATGTTGCGGGGGTTGTGAGGGATTATCCTTCGAACATGTGCACATGCATGTGACGATGAGCTAAGGAGACAATTCCATTTATATATATATTTCATTATAATCGCAAAACTTAATGAATTCTTGGTAGCATAACTGACGTTCTATCCTCTAGCCTGACATGCCGGCAAACAACGTCACCCGGGGTGTCGTTTCGATCGGGCTTAGTTCGTATCATTTTGGATTAATTTTCAATCGATTCTCGGCTATTTTTGTTTCCCTCTTTAAACCTGATAATTAATTAATTTGATTCGATTTCGATTTTTCCTTTCAGACTGTGATTGTGGTTGTATCGATACAGCGTCCGGCGGTGTAATCAGCACGACGGCACCCTCAACGGCAAACACGACAAACACCAGCAACAGCTCCAAGACGGCGCATACGAAAGTTGCGACCTCTGGGGGGCATGCTAATACGCAGCCCCCCAGTAAACGGTCAAGTAGCGGTGCTGATGGCGACTATCAATTGGTACAACATGAAGTTCTATATTCACTCTTGGCTGAATATGAAGTATGTCACCGAATTTGACTCGTTTTTGTTTTCCATTCGAAATAAAATGTGTGTTTGTTTGTTTCTAGGTTTTGGAATTTTTGGGACGCGGCACCTTTGGACAAGTGGTGAAATGTTGGAAGCGTGGTACTTCGGAAATTGTTGCTATAAAGATTTTGAAAAATCACCCATCATATGCACGACAAGGTCAAATAGAAGTCTCCATTCTGTCCATCCTCAGTCAGGAGAATGCGGATGAGTTTAATTTTGTTCGGGCATTCGAATGCTTTCAACACAAGAACCACACTTGCCTGGTGTTCGAAATGCTGGAGCAGAATCTATATGACTTCCTGAAGCAGAATAAATTCTCACCACTTCCGCTGAAGTTTATTCGACCAATTCTGGAGCAGGTAAGAAAGAGTTAAATGCACTTTTACATTCCTTCCATCGTGTCTGGTCAAATGTGAACACAAATAAGAGGAGTGACGTAAGAAAGATGACGGGGGCGAACTTCTCTAACCTTCAATTGATGAACACGAGGTGGTGCTGCCGTCGCGTTTGCAATCCATGCGACGCACGCTAAGCGTGTGCAAGCATGGACAAACGGCTCAACTCGAACTCACATATCAAGGCCGCCACAGTGCGTGCAACCAGAGCACTGTGGGTCAGGAGACGACTTGGGGTGTCTCTCCGAAAATCATTCATTGGTTGTACACAATGATGGCGAGGCCCGTTATCACGCACGCGGCCATCGTCTGGTGGCCCAAAACACTCCAAATAACAACAACAATTAAGTTGCAGAGACTGCAACGTTGGTGCCATGCGCACCTGCGCCACGACATCTCTAGAAGCTACTCCCTTATCAATCTTCGTTACGAAGTTAGCTGCTAGACATGCCATCAAACTGCAGCTTGAGCGTCACCTCAGTATACTCAACTCGGTCCCCAACAGAGACATGTTTTGTACAATGCCGGATATTATGGTCAGGCAACACTGTTTCGGAAGGCTTTTCGAAGTTGAAATACTGAACGGCTCAAGCTGGTCTAATGATGTCCCAGCGCAACGCCCTGGAAGCCTGGTATGGTACACAGACGGATCATAGAAGGAATCTGGAGTGGGGGCAGGAGTATTTGGACCAAGATTTGCGTACCAATGGGATCGAATCCTAGTGTTCCAAGAGGAAATCCACGCCATCGAGATCTGCGCCAGACAAAACCTCCACAAAGGCGCTAATATACTTCTATTTTCAGAAAGTCAAGCAGCACTAAATCCACTCTCTCCTAACCTAGTGGACTCCAAAACACTCAAATGTTGCTGCAATCCCTTGCCAGACACAATAAACTAAAGCTTGGCTGGGTCCCTGGACACAGGAGGTTTGTAGGCATCGAATCCGCAAATGAGCTCGCGAGAGCTGGCTCGGAATCTGCACTCATCGGCCCTGAACCGTACTGGAATGTCAATTGGACAGCAGCCACAACTCTGTTTCCTCTCGTGTTTCCTCTTGTACAACCCACGCCGCCATGGCAAACGACATCGCGACCTAACGAGGCATATTATCGAAGAGCTGGAGCTACTCCAGAAGACGCACTGGCTCCCTTGCAAGAGCTAGTATGTCTTTTGTAGTGGATCTCTTTAGTTCCACTGAGGTGAGCATCTCCCTATGGAGACGGACGTTTCCTTCACCAGAGTGGTGCTAGATGTTCACATAAAATGTGTTCGGATGTCTCATCATCTGCCAGGAATAGCCGACAATCCTTGTCCTGGCACAGGTTCAATTTGTTAAGGTGGTAATTCAGGCCGCAGTGCCCAGTAAGAAAGCTCGTTAGCTTTTTTATACTTTCCTTGTCGAGGCTCAGGATTTCCTTAAAGGAATACGGCATAAAGCTTGGATTGCCTAAGACCATGACCATGTGTCCGTTGGCCTAGGCGAAGTTTGTTTTCCAGATTCGTTAATCGAATTGGCACTACAATATAGTCCGAGACCTATGAACGCAGTATCCAAGAGCCAGTCCTAGCGAGCTCATCTGCAGATTTGTTTACAGTTCTGCAGATCTTCACTTTGTTGTGTCTGGCAAGGGATTGTAGTGCGTCGTAGCAGCACTTGACCAAGCCATCGCGTCTTAATGTTGCGAACTTGAAAAATGTGGCCAAATGCCCTTGGTCGATACAGACATCGATGACTGTCTCCTGAATACAAGCCATCTGCTCCGTAGACAGAGTTTCTTTGTCCAAGTCCGCCGGGACAACATCGAACCTGACGACACTAGCCACTTGACTGTAACATCAGCCACAACATCAGGAACGGGCGTTTTCCCTAGTTTCGCCTTTCTAATAGAGTACTCGAACAGCCTTCTTTCGGCAGAGTTGAACTTGCTCGTCGAGTCTTTTCCCAATGGAAGCCTACCCAGACTACGCTGTCAGAGTCGGCGTCATCCGCTTCCTCTGAATTGGTACTAGTAGTCGGCAGGGATCGTGCCCACTCGGTTCCGTCCTCCTTGTCGGCTGAAATGCCTAAGCATCACAACTGATCGTGTCTGTTTGCTCTACAGCATGAATAGAAGTTGATGAAACCGGAACTTCACCATTTTAATTTTTTCGTCGTCGTCGGGAAAATGTATCGCCCTAGGCAGAGCTCGAAATACCACGGGGAGGTCTCCAATGTCTTCGAAGTTCTCACGCATCCCTCGGCGATTGTTTTACAGAGGTTTACTCCTCATGTCGCTTACTTTGGCCGAATGCTTACAGTCGCGAGATCAATTCGTGCATCGCAGGCTGGTGTAAGGGAGCCAATGTTCAGCTGAACAAGCTTGGGATGGATGTTGAACCTATGTACTATCTCGCTGTAGCTGTCGTTGGGTGGTGGCCGCTCCGTGGAGGCAGTAAATCTTCTCGCCGTAGCATTCCTTGCCCGTTGGCCGCCCCGTGGAGACAATAAGTCTTCTTCTTGTACTGGTTACTCGATAGGGATCGTCAACGTGACTTCGCCCTACGAGCCCGAATCTGACCACCTACAGACAGATTTACTCAGTCAATCATAAGAGATATCAAAAGTATCACGAGGTTGAATCTGCGTCCAGTTGGCAGTCGTTTTGCAACCTTTTCCCCCGTCTTCTGCTGATTGAGTCTCAATCTCTACAGCAACAGCAAAGAGAGCACGTCCTCATCGTTTGAGGCAGCCTCTCAAAACAGCCTCGACTGGATTATTTTAATAATTAATAAATTTCGACGAGGTAACCTATTTATGCAAAAATAAAATGCAAATTAAAATAGGCATTTCTCAGACGCGCCTTTGTGCGAAAAATGTTGCCTCGCCGATAAACGTAATTTACGTGTTGTTTGCTAGAATTTTAAATGAACCTAATCAAAGGTGGGCCTTGACTTGGATGAGACAATCGTTGGACGAGTATACTGCCATCGAGAAGATGAAACGACCATCGTAGCCGGGATCACGACGTGTTAACCCTATTATGCCCAAGCTTGTTGTAGAGAAGACAATTCTGAGCAGCTTTTGTTCTACGACTGGCTGTGTGACAGGTGACAGCAGGTAGTGCGTGTCCAATTGGGCACACTGGGCATTACCGACAAAAAATTGAAAACATATAAAATCGATAAAATCGAGATTTGTATCGAAAAGCATCGGCGCCGCATCTCAAGTTGTGTAAGATTCCATGAAACAGTTCCTTTCACTGGAGAGGCACAGATGAACTTGACATTTCCGGCAAACAAATCGAATTCGTGAGTCGCATCCAAGTTTTTTTTTGCATCGTTGTCGAGTTGTATCGTGCTCCGGCAAGTGGCCAATTGTGTCTAGCCGTACATCCTTCGATGGCAAATGAGCAGCATTCAGTCCATCCCGATTGGCTGCGATTTCCGACACCAAATTCGATGAGCGACCAGATTTTCGTGCCAACAGCAAATGTGGCCACTTTCATGATAAATTCGTACAATTTTAGTGGCTTCGTAGTTTGTACTGTACACTCGAAGTGGCGTCGATATAACATTCAAGCGTTGATGAGGTCCATATCGTGATTTGATGCGGCTGCGACACCGACCCAAGCATGCGTCCATCAGATCGACGCCGCCCATGTATTTGTTGTATTCGTGGATGACGTTGGGGCACTCGAACTGATTTCACCGTTTTTTGTTAAAACGCTGAACAGCTGGAGCTGTTGTCGTTGCCGTTTCATCGGTCGATAAATATGGTTTGATTCCAGCCATCGTGGAAGCCATATTCACAACCTTGTTGTCGCTCCATGCGACTGTGGAAACATCGCCGCCGTAGTACAAAGCCACATGTTCGATGGTGTCGCCACGATTGTCGAACATTTGAGGAAGTTTGCACTTTGGAATGCGCTGGCGGCGAATCGTTCCAAGCGAGTACATGCCTTGAGTGCGAAGGTAAATAAGTAGCGCAATGGATCTGGAATAGTTGTCGAAAAGTATGATGTGTCCAACAAATGTCGCGAGCCAAACGAACGTCTATATTGACCGAAGCCCCTAAATTGTCTCAAAACAATAGGTTAGCTTGTAGTGGCTGACTGCTGAAGGCAGTCACACTTAGGCCAAAGTAAACCCATTGTGAAACCACGCGAATAGACTTCTCCTAACATTGGAACCAGTTGGTGCTTGCATTGAAGCGATTTAGCTGGCCTATGCTGACGCTGTTTAGCTCATTGAGATTACTAAAATAGTCGGCCCCTAAATGTAGACTACTACTACTACGACTAGCCAGAGCGCTGCACGAGCGGAGTAGGTTTCTACCTCCGCTTCCTCCATGAAGCTTCTGCAGACGTCATTGTAAGGGATACCCATCCTGCGAGCATGAGTGTCAATTGCACAGTGTCCGGTCGTGTTGAGAGACTAGGAAGGTTTTTGAGTTGAACATGACATTGTCCATTGCGGCCTGACTGTCCGAACAGATTGTGATATCACGTTGTTTTTGAGCCATGACAACGCCTCTTTAATCGCGATGGTTTCTGCCTGAAAGACGCTACAGTGATCAGGGAGCTTCTAGGAGATAGCAATATTGAGATCTTCGGAATAGACACCCGTACCCACCCCCTCGTTAGTCTTCAATCCGTCCAACGTGTGCCCATCAGCCAGCCAATCCGATCTGGAGGGAATGCTGATAACAGAAGGCGGTTAGTTTCATTAGGAGAGAAGCAGAATTCTTTAAGAATGGTTGAGTGGCCGATGTTGAGTTCGTCTCAAGGCTGTGCTGGCTGCTAATTGCTTGCCGAATATTTCCAGTGCTGGAAGGTGGAGGAGAATATTTAGTGCGTCTGATGGAGTACCTCTCAGTACTCAGCTGATGCACATGCAGGCCAGGCTCTGTACTCGATTGAGTGCCTTGCAGTTGATAGCTTTGTTTAGTGCTGTCCACCAAACTGAGACTCCATACCGATCTGTCGGTCTGACAATGAAAACAATAACAACAGCCGCTGTTGAAGAGCTTACAGCCCCATGGGTGAGGCTTATCTGGCATGTTTTGTTTGAGCAAATGGGCAATCTTGGCAGCCCGCATCTGCTCATCAGCGCATAGCCTTCCGTTTATTGACACTTTTTTGAAGTTTCGATTCAACGCATCTATCAACGGGCGCATTGTACGTATGTCTGATCGTTTTGTGGAATTGGACCAAGCGTTTCGATGTTTCGTTGTCGCATCTCAAGACGGTTTCTCAATCATTGGCTTCGCGTAATCGCCTCTGTCGATGGCTCGATGGCTCTGCGCTCGAAGTCACTGCCAGTTCATTCGATGGATGTACAGCAGTCGATGGCCAATTTTGAGCGGCATTCTAAATAACACTTGTTTGGTGTAAGTGTCCAGTGGGACACAATAATGAATACGGAAATAATTTTTTCGGAGTCGGCTTCAACCGATTTCCCAGAAATGTTTATGTGTGAAAATCGCAAATTTACAAAAAATGCGTATCGTCGTCCGGCGCAGACTCAACTGCATTCCAAGCTTTCAAATGCAGTTGGATTCAAGCCGCAACCGGTGCATACTGTTTAGCTTGTATAGCAGAACGTGACAAAGCTATTCGCACGCAATTTGGAATTTTTTTGTTGGACAAACTTTTTGTTCAAAGGGTACGTGCCCAAGATGGACCAAAGTGGGCATTTAAGGGTTAATGAGATGAAGAACGATATGACTTCTCTAACTGTGACGTGTTAATGAGCTGACGACCGAGAGGACTCTTCAACTTCGACTGACTGAGTCTTAGTTTGCACCGCCAAACGATGCAATCCAACCCGAACTGAAGTCTGAGCTGTTTTTCGGGAGTGGCGAGCTCTAATGGAGTGTGTACACATTCGTCTTCTTTGGCTGGCGCTATAGTTCGGAGCGGACGTGGGTCTCAGCTAACATGCCTCTCCATCTAGTACGCTCTTGTGCTAGTTGCTTCCAGCCTCACACGTTCAGCTGAACGAGGTCCCTTTCCAGCTGCGGCGTGGTCTTCCATTACCGCGTTGTACCTCGGGGTTGGAGTCGATGACTTTCCGGGCCGGCGTATTGGCTCTACATTACCTAGCTATATGAGACGAAAGACTCGAATTCGTTTAACCAGATCGATACCTGGTCTAAGTCGTTAGTACATACGGGACCAAGGATAAAACGAATGACTTTTCTCTCGAAGCGACCAAGAATCTCCTCGTTAGTGTCCATGCTTCAGCGCCATACATCAGGGCTGGGACTATCAAGGTCTTATATAGGGATACCTTGGTTCTTCGAGAGAGGGCTTTACTTCTCAGTTGCCTTCCAAGTCCAAAGACACAGCGATTGGCGGGTGTGATCCTTCGTTTTATCTTCGCGGTGGTGTCATTTCTTGCGTACCAGAGCCCAGGTAGAGCCCAAGTCTTTCACTCCTTCGAAGTTATGGTTGTCTATCTATAGTGACCAAGCCATCGGTGTTGGTGGACCTTTTTTGTCCGACATATCGTCTCACATAACGCAAGAACCATCTTAGCCGCTTCCTTCTCGACGCTCTCAAACGCCCCACTGACAGCCCGTTGTGTCCTTCCGATGATGTCAACGTCGTCGGCATAGAGAGAGCAGAGGCACCGATTTGTGGAAGATCGTGCCTCTGGTGTTGAAGTTGGAGTTACGCGCAGAACAACTTGACATACAGCCTCCTAGTGGCACCCTTGGACAGCCTCTGCAGCAACCGCGAACCAAGGTACGCTGCGACCCCTTGTCCAAGGGCTTAAACCAGGACCCGGTCCTCCAGGTTCGGGGGTAACCGTGGCAAAATTGCTTAATTACGAAGCAGCAACGAGCCTCGGATATGGAGTGTGTCTACATTCCGCTTCCTTATCGTGTTCACCTCTTTGAGCGGCCGTCTATTTTGTCTAAATCCGATATTCTATTCTAACCTCTCTCTCTTTTCCAAAAAAACAGGTGTTAACGGCGTTGTTGAAATTGAAACAACTCAAATTAATCCATGCTGACTTGAAGCCAGAGAACATCATGTTGGTCGATCCAGTCCGTCAACCATACAGGTAACCATAATCGTTCCCACCTGCCTGCTGACCAACCAAACATAACCAAGAAAATGTGTGTATAACCTCGCCGTTTGATTTTTTTCAGGGTTAAAGTGATTGATTTTGGAAGTGCATCACAGGTGAGCAAGACCGTATGCAACACATACTTACAATCGCGCTACTATCGTGCACCTGAGATCATATTGGGTCTGCCATTCTGTGAAGCAATCGACATGTGGTCGCTGGGATGTGTGGTGGCAGAGCTATTCTTGGGTTGGCCCTTGTATCCGGGATCGTCTGAATTTGATCAAATAAGGTATGATCTCTGACCAGGACTGCAGACTGCAGAATACAATTGATGAATGTTTCCCTTTAGGTACATATCACAGACACAAGGTCTGCCCACCGAGCACATGCTTAATAGCGCATCGAAGACCTCGAAGTTCTTCTATCGTGACGTCGATTCAACCTACCCATTCTGGAGACTGAAAACAACCGAAGAGCACGAGGCTGAAACGAACATCAAGAGCAAAGAGGCTCGCAAATATATTTTCAATTGTTTGGACGATATTGGTCAAGTTAATGTACCAACCGACTTGGAGGGTGGTCAATTGCTCGCAGAGAAAACCGATCGACGAGAGTTCATCGATCTGCTTAAGCGAATGCTTACAATCGATCAAGAACGGAGACTAACACCCGCCGAAGCTTTGAATCATTCATTTGTGCGACTAACGCATCTGGTTGATTATGTGTATTGCAATAATGTGAAGGCCTCCGTGCAAATGATGGAGGTTTGTCGGCGTGGCGATTTCCATACGTACGTAGTTGCAAACTCAAAACGTGTGAAATCTTCTCACCCCATATTGTTTTCACCATTTAGGGTACAACCAACGTCGACATTGGTTACGAATTTTGTTCCAAATACAACCGAGAACATGACGTTCGCGATAAACAATCATCAGCTTACCAGTCAGGTACAGCGTTTGGTTCGCGATCGACCCATACCCTATGAGGGTCTCTATCAGATCTATGGCGGCCGCAATGTTGGCCGTCAGTATGCTCAAGGTCGAACGGATGCGTTCCAACATCAATTGGTTTCGAATATCCTATGTCCGCCGTCCTATCAAACGATGCAGAGTCCCACCAAGCATGTGGTTGTTGGCAGTGCCGCAATGCAGCCTCCTCTACAAGTATGTCTAAGTAGATTAATCAATTTCGAATGGAATATCTAATAACTGTGTACAGGTTCCTCCCCAACAGTATGTCAATGTACCCGTGCCAGTGTCAATGGTTGAACCAACATCTGGGCAGAGAATGCTGCTCACAAATCGTGTCCAAGCGAGTGGCGTTGCATGGCCCAATACCGGGCGGCAAATGGCCCTGGTGCCGTCGTGGCCGCAGCAAGCACCACCGCATTCGCTGATTGTCGATCCGGCGCCCTTCCTCAACGTGGAGGAGATCTATCCGAAGCATCATCTCAACATACCGCGCACTGAACTCAAGAAGGAGTCTCCAGTACACCATTTAGTGTAAGTCTTAGATTTAGTTGAGAATTAGTCGTAGTTTTGTAGCTAGTGTCCAAGAGATCTTCAGCCAGGCAGTAATTCACATTCCAATTTTTCACGCATCCTTTCTAAAGTAAAGGAAATTCTTACAGAGTTCCGCGGCACGAGAAGAAGGAGGCCAACCAGCTGTCGCCGGTTAAGAAGCGCGTCAAGGAGAGCTCACCGCCCCATCAGCAGCGTTACAATCGTGCGCACGTTTCGCCACAGTATCACAATCACGGTTCGCACAACTGCAACTACTACAGTGGCAGTGGTGCGGCCATCGTTGCCGGATCATCGTCCAATAGTATGTTCTTGAAAATCCATAGTTTTCTCAAAATCATTCTGAATTCGAAATCTCTCTCTCCTCTTGCAGACATCATCAGCGGACACCATCACCACGGTGGCAGTGGCAGCAACAACGGTGGCAATGTGCAGCTCATTGCAGGTCACCCATCGACATCCTCGTACGGATCGACAAACAACGGTGGCGGCCATCACGTGGTGTCGTGCGGCAATGGCGTCGGCAATCCCATGGGACACAGTGCGATTGTAAAGCAACAAACGATTACAATTCACGATACACCATCGCCAACGGCGGTCATCACAATCTCGGACAGCGAGGATGAGTCGCCCGATGTGCCGGCAACAATGCACAGTGGCCACCACAAGACGACGACCCAGCGTGCGCATGCACAGTCGCAAACAACTTCGTCGATGCTGCAGACATCGGCCTCGTCGTCATCGTTGTCCTGCCGCAACAATAATGGTGCTGCGATGCCAACCAACAATCAGCCCGCCCATCAGGGCTCATCGTCATCGTCGAACATTGTGCAGCACCACTCACAGCACCAGCCGATTCATCAGCAACAGCAGCAACATACGCAATCGCAACAGCACCAGCAACACCAGCAACAATCGCACCAGCAACAACAGCACCAGCAGCATCAGCAGCAGCAGCACCAACAGCAGCAACAACAGCAGCAACATCAATCGCACCACCAGCAGCAGCAGCAGCAAGTCCAGCAACAGCAAAATCAGCACCACCAACAGCAGTCACAGCAGCAACAATCCCACCACCACCACCAGCAGCAGCAGCAGCAACAACAACAACAGCAGCAACAGCAGCAGCAACAGCAGCAACAGCAACAACAACAGCAGCAGCAGCAGCAGCATAACGTAGCTAGTAGCACAAGTTACCACAACGGTAATAATCAAAATTTAAATCATGTACCTCATGTAGCAAGTTCACAGCAACAACAACAAATGCTGCAGCACCAACATAACTCTGGCAATAACAGTAGTAGTAGTTTAAGTAGTCATTGCTCCTCATCTGGAGGCGTCGGCATCGCACATCACGTGAATGCCACGAATCCAGGTGGTATCCCACATCACAATTCCTCATCTTCATCATCATCAGTTCCATCAACTAAACACCGCAAAAATGTAATATCGTGCGTAACCGTAGGTGACAGCGACAATGAGGACCATAGACGCGGCGCTGGCAGCAGCCCCAAGTATCAGCATGCGAACATCAAGTACGAGCCCGGCCAATCGCAGAAGAAACGAATCCTCGCAATGGCACAGAACGAGTGTTTCCTATCATCGACAAGTGGCTCGGCTCCATCCTCGTCCAGTTCGGCTGCAGTGGTGTCAAGTTCTTCGACCAGTCAGCAGCAGCAGCAGCAGCAACAACAACAGCAGCAGCAGCAGCAACAACAACAAATGCAACAGCAACAACAACAGCAGCAGCAACAACAACAACCACTTCAACAGCAACAACTTCACATACCGAAGCAGGAACCAGTTGAATTTTTCGAATATCCACAAGTGGATAAACGATCATCATGGGCACCGCCAGCACATCATAATACGCATCATAAACGCGAGACATCATCGTCGTACATGGTCGCTCAGCAGGCAGCACCACCACCAATGGCGCACACAAAGAATTCAGCGCCAACAGCGGTAGTGGCAGCTGCCAATCCCGCCTCGGCTGCACCGCCCCAATCGTGGGGTGCACCCATTTACTGCCAACAACATCAGTCGAACACGCCAATTGGCGGTTCACCAGCCGCGATCCTCCAGCAGGAGATCTACGCCCAGGGAGACATGTACCGCAGACCAACCGTGTTTGTGTCACAGGCACCATATCAGAACTACAATCGGGTGGTTCCGCCACCGGCACACAATGCATCCAATAGACAGGTGAGTTAAGCAAAGACCTAACTGAGTGGCGTTTATTTGTATTAAAATTGATATCAAACTTAAATTCGGCTTGTTATTTACTTGTGGTGGGGGATTTTGTTGGCAGCCGGGGAGCAGAACCACGTGCGAGTGAGAAACTTCCCGCGATTCGGATTTATTCGATCTGTTGCTTCGTCTGTGCTTCCGCGAAGCGTTTTCCAGTTGATGAGTGTTCATTTGTCGATGATCTTGTGGCTAGAATCATCTCCAAGCTCTCCAGACATCCTTTTCAACGTTTACGTCGTGTCTGTTGGATGGACTGACGGTCTTCTCTCTTTTCAGAAGCACCTTTTCTCGAAACAGTCTTCTTTATCAGAATGTAGGATAACCGCCAAGAATACCGCGAAAGAATGTGAAACAGCTCCAGCCAACTGAAAGGATTTGGTTAACATGGAAAATAAGAAGATTTGTGTGTGTTTCTTTGCTTAAGACCTGCGTCCGAAATCACAGATGCATCACGTCTTGCTAGAAGAGCTATTGTGCAGGTTCCGGTCTCGGGATTGGACCTTTTGCTGTTTGCGTCATTGAATCCTTTGTATTCGCATCTCGAATGTGCTTCGTTGAATGAATTCATATTCGATCCCGCGATCTTCTGTCATGTCACACTCACATAGTCCATTGGCCACAACGTTCTGTGTCGATGCTATTACCTCTGCAGTCTACACCTTAAATTGCGTTATAATCTGCTTCTAATGAACTTCATGGCATGTCCGTGTAACAATGAGAAGTTTCATGTTAATTCTTCTCGAGAGGGCTGTATGAATACATGGCATTTCAGCTCATAAGGACACGAATTGACATGTGATAGAGTTTAGTGCAGAAGTTTAAAGCAGCATCTATGTGGACACAGTGTCTGAATCCCTCAAGGTTTTACTGACGTTCCCGACAGTCTTCTTATTCCATGTTTGGCACAGCAGTACGGGGTAGCCATGAGCCTCAACCAACAAGCCTCCCACTCAGCTTGAGCTTCGTCAATGAGAGGATATTTGTGCACTGCTCTAATATGCAACATGTGCAGTTGGACGTCCTTAGATGCAGCGCTGATTGTTGGTGCTTGGGGCCATTCAGCAAATTTATTTTTCGAAAAAGGTGGTCCTGTGAATTGTTCGCAACAACGCCCAAGCCACGGCTCACTTAGGTCCTGATAGCCCATTGTGATGCCCAAAGGGGGACAAATTTCCTCTTTACACTTTCCTCGTACCCATCATGTCTCCACGTTGTCCAATCATCCTGAAATCCCATGATTTTAGTTAGTTCCTGCAAGTCCTGGAAGAAATGTTCTCCCAGTGGTCTGTGTTTCGACTGACAGAATGAGGATAGTTAGTTAGATAGTGGCAGAGATAGTTAGAAGTATCCCATATTCTTCTTCATCACTTCTTTCATGGGTGAGTCCCATCTTGGTTTCGTGGTACTTCAGGTGGCTCTACGACTGCCTAGCACGGGCACAATGGACCCAAAACGTTGGTCAAAGTGAGCCACGCCACAAAGTCGTTAATGCACCCAATTGCCTACGCACGTAACTAGCGCTCCACCAACCATCCGTAGCAACTTTTTGTCGCATTGTAGGAGTTTATCGGGCCACATCATCCGAGTGGTCTCACTTTTTCTATGATTTTTTTTCATTTTTCATCCACTTTCTTCTTGACACTTGCAAGAGGTGGTGGAATACATAAGATTTCCCGGGATGGTTCGATTTCAGCTGATTTCAGCACCATAGTTGAAGTCGGGTTTCCACTTGGTAGCCTTGTCGGGAACATTCGATTTCGAATCGATGCGTTTTCATTTGATCCTTGATTAACTACATACTTTCCAGTTGGCAACACCAAGTTTGTTGAAGTCCTTCTTCACTCATGTGCGCCGCTTTAAACGTGGACATCCTCGGTCGCATTGTCCGAGTCTCCACTTGTGTGTGCCATTTTTGACACGGGCGTTCCTCTGTTGCAGGCTCCTCTGCCAGGCTGCCCAAGAATTTATTCAAAACTATTCGTGGAACTCACTAAGAATGTGAAAATTAGATTGACGCCACAGGCGCTCATCATCTGAATACTTGGCTAAAAGAGAACCGATCTTGCTTTTATCGAGCGCCTTCCTTCTGTTCATAGTCAACTCAACGATTTTTGCCTCGTGGAACACGTGCGGAATCTGGTTGCTGTGCCAGGTTTCATCGATGGATTTGATACGTGCTTTTCACTGGGTTTTGATTATTGTTGTTGAGGATATATAACAACGCGGTCTATAGATCTATTGTCGAGCCCTTTGCTCTCTTACGAGTTCCCTTCAAATGCAGTTCTTGTCAGATTTGTATTGATTGTTATGGACTCTACCCTTGAGTAATCTCTGTAAGCCAGATTCCTTTGGGAATCTGAGAATGAGAGATGATTCCAGTGACTTCCTCTTTCTTCCTTCCCCTCATAGTAGGTCCTTGCCCAGATATCTTTGTCATTTGTGGCCTAGTGCCTCACAAAATGCCAGTACGCGTTCATTAGTACCTTTCATTCGATTCTCCACAGACTCTGCAGAGACCTTCTTCTGATATCCCTAGTTTCCTTAATGCCCATTTCACAATGCTGCGTTGGTGCCTCGACTACGTGTTGGTTACGACATTTGCTTTGAGAGATGAGTATGTCACCATCAGGTGTTTAGTCTTTTGTGCCCAATGGAAATCTGAAGTAAACGCAGCGAAATGTCAGAAAGCAGCTAAATGTTTCAGCAAGTTGAAACATTTTTGTGAGTTCTTCGCTTACGTGAGATTACGTTGCTCTCGTCGTTTTCATCTTCCTCTTAAAAGTCAAAACGTAGCACGACGCAGTGAATGGCATGTAACCATTGTATTGTGTAGTTTGACAAATGAGAAGACGCAGCATTGTTAAATGGGCATAAGTGCTTCTTGCGTCAGCCTGTTAGGAAGCCATTTAGGATACGAAGCTTGTTCTTGCTGATTTTGATACATCCCTCGAACCTCTTTCGGTTACCTTGAACTAAGAGTTTCTTGGCCTGCCACATGCCATAAGCTTGGCTTCAGGTTTCTGTTCGGTTCCTTCTTTCTAGTTCCCTGAATTGTTCTTTGAGGACATGGTCTCTTACAGCGCAGAATGGTTCGGGGCTTGTGGAGGGTTCCGATGCTCCTTTCCTAGCTAGGGAGGCACCGACTTCATAGCCTTCTATCCCCGTGTGGCCAGGTATCCAGCAGAGTCTTTCTCTGTTGCTTCTACTCAGTTCTCTAAGCTTCTGTAGGCAGCCCACACAAGCTTGGATTTGATGATGTAGGAGTCTCGTGCCATGATAGCAGTGACTGTCACAATTGGTATAGCTGTTGTCAACATTGATCTGAAAGCATCTGCCTACGGCATAGATTTCAGCTTGAAAGATGCCGGTGCGTTTGCCCATGGGTTCGAAGTATTTTGTCTTCGGTCTGAAAACCCCTGCCCCAGTTCCCTCAGTTCTTGAGCCACCTTACCGAATGCTCGTATCTCTTCACTTCCACAGAAGTTGTCTCTGCCCTCTCTGAAATAACAACAGAATTGTCTTCTAAATAGAGCCTTGTTTTTTTAACTGGAGCAACAGGGTGTCTACTTTTCCTGTGGTGTTGGAAGCGCTATTGCGTACGATGCTACAGCTGTTTGTTATTTGCCAATTCTGAGCGGAAAAGGTTTTCTCTGACCATCTGAGCATCTGTTCGTGATTCCAGGGAGATGAAGAATGAAATAGAACTTCGATCCACACCACAAAGTCATGCACCAAATTCCTACGCCGCCCTACTTATTATTCCACATTGTTTCAAATTGTAAATTACCTGATTATGTTCTTTTGTCTTTTTAGGTACTCCCAGCACATCCCCTACCAGCTCACATTCAGTTTCCAACACAGTACAGTCAATTTGGTCCATTGAGTCCAGCCCAGGTCGCAAGCAAGCATGGCCATTACGCACCCGCGAACATATGGTATGGAGAATAAATTGACACACAATCGAGTGAGTTAACATCGCATTATGCGTTCAGGCTAAACGCTTAAATCAACCTCCCCCCCTCCCATCGAATCGAACACGATCTACAATATCTATTCTTTTTCATTTCCTCCCATCCCCAACGTCTAGATCGTTTCTGAATGATTCAAGAAATTTTGATCAGTTCCTGTATCGTAAGCAACCCCAACAGCAGCATCGACGACGACAACACGACCAACAGCAACAGGACGAGCATCAAACAAATTTGCACATAACGCAATGGTGGTTTACGTTGTTGCAGCAGAAAATCAATTTGAAGAGTCAACAACAAAACGGTAAATCGACCATAACAACGCGACGGAAACGAATGAAAACAACCGCAGCCAAATGAGGGAATGCAAAAAAAAATAAAAAAAAAAAAAAACAAAACAGAAATGGAGACACGGCTGAATCGGCAGATGGGAATCAACGCGATAAAGGATTATGAGAAATTATTATTAATGTTAATTAATCGTTGTGTTATTGAGTAGCACACACTAGGAAGGTTTATCTTTTTCTTACCATTTTTTTTTTAGTAGTTTTTTTTTTCTTCTTAGTTTTATACGTGGGCTTTTTTAGTGGGCGTCCGTATTGTGTATAGTTTACACACGTTTTAAGCTTGCAAAAAAGGGAAGTTATCCCACTCCACAATAGATGCGTACTGAGCTGATTGGTTTGCATAGTCTTTGGAGTCAGCAATCATTCGTATACAAATATCGTATAGACAAAAATACAAAAGCATATATATATATATATTATTCGTGAATATATTCTACATAGATTGCGTATATATTACACACACACACACATGTATGTGCATAGGCATATAGTAGGCAGTAGTGAGAGGTGTTCTTTGTTCTCATTCTTTTTCTTTCCTTCTTTTTTTTTTTTTAAAGAAATTGTAAAATATTAATTTTAGTTTTATATATATATATATTAATTACTCTTATCTCTATCGCTTTAAGTTTAAATTGTATATTTAAATAATCAGAACAACAACAAAAAAAATACCGTTATATCACTACTGGATAAATGAATATTATAGTACGTACATACACTTATTTTTGCTCGAGCATCGACTGGAGGAGAGAGTTGTTCGTGTGCGCATTCGAGGAGAGATCCTCAGAGGCTTGATCAATACTCCTCTGTTTCGGCGTCACTCACATCTGGATGAATGTTCATGTGCTTTCATGGGCAACTGTGCGCTGATATTGTGCACTCATTCGTCGGATTCATTTGCGTCATGTAATTTTTAGAAGCTCTCAGTTTCTGTCATGAATGCAGAGAGTTTTTCGTTAAGTTTCGTTGTATTTTGCTGCGGCATATCATCTTTAGAAATCGGTGTTTCTGTAATGCATGCAGAGAGACTTGTGTTAGGCTTGGAACTCCACATGGTTTGGCATATCATCTTTAGAAATCGGTGCTTCTGTAATGCATGCAGAGAGACTTCTGTAAAGCTTGGCACTCGACATTGTTTCGTTGTATTTTACTTCGTCTTTAGAAATCTTGCTTCTGTCATGAATTTTGTGTTAAGAGCATGGCTGGCAACTTCAAATGGTTTCGTTGTCTTCTTCTAGACAGAAAGCACTTCAACGCCGAAGAACCGTGTCAAAATGAGTCTTGTTTTAGTAAACTTGAACTTGTTTTTGTTTTTGAAGAATGACGCAAAGGGATACATTTCATCTCATTTACCTCTCGTGCGACATTCGTTGTTCGGCTCGAACGGAGGGTCCAATCGTACACACAAAATATCCTTGAGGCTTCATTTAGTTGAACAAGCACAACATCCCTTCGATCACCTTCTGATCTTGATGGAAGGTTAGTCCTCCAGCACGATGTTTATGAAAATTGGAAGTCAAAATCTTTTTGGTCAAACTCAAGGCAAGTCTTCAGTAAAAAAAAATTGACTCCACAGAGAAAGCACACACAAAGCTCCTCCCGGTCAGCTCGAAACATTTTTCTTTTACTTTGCATCAATTAAACAAAACAAGAAACAAATATATCTATGTAATCAAATACGATACACATTTCGTAGAGCACAACACACGGGCTACTGGGATGAAAAACAGGCTCTTTATTTCTTTATAACAATTACGTATACAAAATATGTAAACGTAAAATGATATATATTTATAACACTTTCAAATATACCCTAGAATGTACGACGTAACGTTTTTTTTGTGAATTAAAGACCAGCGCACCTTATACTGGCTTATACTTAGTGTGAAAAGGAAATTAATTAACTTTTAAATGAGGGGGATGAAGAAACAGAAAAGAATGAAGAAACAAAACAATTTAGTTAAGTAAACAAAAAAAAGACGCAAGGAAAGGTTTGGATAAGAAGTGTTGATTTTTCTTCTTTTTTTTTTATTAAATATACGTAGCTAGCTTTTTATTGTGGTCAACATATGTATGAATTAATCCAATTTTATTATGGAGTGAAAACAAAATTGCTTTTAACTATTTTTTTAACACACAAAAGAAAACAAAAAAAACAAAAACCACCCACGATACCCAAACATAACCAAGTAAAACTTAGAAATTAATTAATTTTTGATTGTAATTATATATATATATTATTATTATTTTTTTTTTCAAAACTAAAAATCTAACATTTAGAATTGTATTTGTCTTGAACAAAATAGAATTTTATTATTGTAAAAAAAAAAAAAAAAAATGAGATGGTAGGAAAATACTTTAAAACAAACAAAGCAAAAAAAAAATAACAACAATTATACGTTGAAAATAAATATTAAACTAAAAATAACTATTATGGATATATATTAATGTGATGTAGTTTTATAATGATCGTCTAAATAATACTTATTATTATATACAAAGAAAAAAATACAAAACAAATATATATATATATATATAGTATATTTAGTGGTAGATATATAGATTAAAAGAAACAAAAGAGAAATTATTAAAATGCAAAACATAACAAAAAAGCAACAAAACAAAACGTTGTGTTAAAAATTTATACAAGACATTAAGTAAATAATAGTGAAGAACTTTATATATATACAACATATGTATGAACTTAATCTGTTTAGTAGAGTTACTCAGATAAATGAGAAAAGTAATTCATGAATCGTGGCCCTGCATATTTATTGGGTACACATAGATGACCGTTTTTTTTTTTTTTCATTTGTTTGTTTATGGGGGAAGAGTTAGTGAGAAAACAAAAAAAAGTATGTAATAGCTTTTCTTTAGAAAAATTGCGCTCGGATGGTGAGTGAAGTGATTCGGTTGAAAAGAGGCTACGAGGTTATCTTGTCAACAACACTGACTGTATCAAGTGCGTTCATTGCTTAATGGATTTCTTAGAATTTTAGTTAGCTCGCATGTGGCAAATGGCGTGCCTGTGTGCTGAATGGCATGATAATCGCATTCACTGCATAATCAATTTACTTGCTATTGCGACTGAACAAAAATGTGAGAGGCGGATAAATTTACATCGTATCTCATGACATCATGGTGCGATGGGAGAGGCTTACGGAATGTTGACCTCAACTTTGATATTTGTGTTGATTCCCAACAATTGCTCAGACAAAACAAATCTTTAAATTCACATTAGCTCCTTAACAGTTCTTTCCACGAATAGAGGAACTACCAAGCATCACTTCAGTAATTTGTCACGGATTCTGATCTGATTTGATATATTTTTCAATGTTATTTAGTACTAAATAGTGGATTATACCTAGTACTAAATACTAGATTATACTTAGTACTCGATACTAGATGCTACTTAGTGCTAAATATTAAATAATACTTCGTCCTAAATATCTAGTAGTTTTAGTACTGCAGTACTAAATATCTAATATTTTTAGTACTCATGCGAAAAAATATCTAGCGTTTGTAGTACTGCAGTACTGAATATATAGTATGTTTTAGTACTTCAGTACTAAATACTTTTATCAGTGTCTAAATGTACATAAACCCATTCAATTTTGTTCGTAGCTTTATAAAAGACAGTGCATCCACCGAAATTCAATTTAGATTCATTCTAAAGTTATCCAATATCAAAGTAAGACCTTCATTTAGTCTAATTAGTCCTGTAAAGCGTTCTCATTGCATTTAGTTGAGCCAGCACAACAGCCTTTCAATCATGTTCTGATCTTCACTGTTTAGTTTTGGTTAGTCTGTAATCACGATGAGTATGAGAGTAGACATAAGAACAAAATGATTGCGTCAGTTCATGCACCAGGCAAAGGGTGGAGTTTTTTCCCTTTTATGGTTGAAGTCGACGTTTTCGGAAATTGACTCACTTCTGCTGAAAACTTTAATGATTTTTAAAATACTCACATTCACCAGATTAGCATCACCTAGATTTTTAGTACATTTTTTGCTTGCAATTGTGTGTCGTGTGTAGTCGGTTGTATGAATCGCTTGTCCTAATCAATTTATTTGTTGTCCGTCAAGTGTGTATACGAATGCTTGCTTTTATTTGATGAATGTTCAACACCCTTACGCATTTTTCTATATCCTCAAGAAGTAGCGTACAACGAATCGGTTTTTCCTTTCGGCAAAAACTGCAGTAATCGTGTTTTAGCTTGTGTAACTTGCAAAATCAAATTATATGTATAATCAAAATAATGTCTTAAGTAGAAGAGCTAAATATAGTTAAGAAGTTTAGAGTACGAATATTAAACATTTTATCCATTTTGCGTCTCTCGAATTGAACAGCCAAATATTGTATTTCGATAAGCACAGCAACAGCCGGGCTATAGCCCTCGACACACTTTGGGCATAGTCTTGACAAGAGCATTGCAAATGTCCTCACTCTTTCTCAAACGATCAACCAGTTACCACCATCCAGCGAGACAAAAAAAAAAAAGAAACAAAGAAGATTTCATTTGAAAACGAATAAAAAAGAAAACACAAATTTGTCTATCTTTCAAATCGGAACATTAGAGGGTTTCATGGACCACATATGAATATATAGTATATATAACATAACTATAGGATTGACAATTATTTCTTTTCCTTTCTTTAGTGAAGTATTTTTTTATATTTTAAAGAACAAAAAAAAAACAAAAATATTTATATAGTTATACACGTAAATGGAAAACTGACTTTTTAAAATAAAATACAAATAATAATAATATTCTTCGTAGCTTAAGTTACAAAACAAAGGCAAACAATTAATTACATACAAATTATATATATATATGTGTATTCTACGTTTTAGGAATAATTATTATTTTATTACTAACCTAACTGATGCAAAATGAGAAAAGAAGACACATTCTCTTTACTTTACACCACGGTATGGTGAAGTTCTTTTCGTTTTGATTAGACTTTGAAATTCAATTAGATTCTTTTATTGTTTTTTTCGGTTCGTTTTTTTTTGGAAATTGACTAGATTTTTGAATAAAATATGGTTCAAGTAGTTATTTTTACATTTTTTTAGATGAAGAAACTAAAAGGTTAACTTACAAAATAATTGTTACTATCCGCACTTATATTATTTAAAATGTTCGCAACAAATCAATTATTGCTTTACATACGCATACATATATAGAGAGGAAAAAACAAAAAAAAAAACACTAATAATCTTTAAATATCTTTATTAAGAGGAAAATGTCTCTAATCAATACAATTTTCAGACACCGAGCATTATTATTTTAAACGTATACTCACCCATCAACTAAACACGTAAAGAAAAAAAACTATTTGTTTCGTACTAGTTAGTGAAAACAAAAAAAGTAGAGATATGTAAAATAAAAAAAGAATTGATTACTATTTTGTGACTGTTCATATAGGCTTTAGTAGAGGGGGTAACAACTAACAAATGCAGTAACATTAATTACAAATTATTCAAACAATAAGAGTACACACACTGATTTTATTAATGAGCTTAATACAAGAAAATGTAACGCTTTTCTTTCTTCTTTTATTGTTTTTTTTTTTTTTGATTATGATGCATCCATTATGCAAGGGAGATTCAACTGATTTCAATTTGTATTTCTTCTTATTTTTCATACTTACACTAACTATAATTATACGTCATTGTTTTGTGTTAGGATCAATAATTATGATTTAGGCAAAAGAAAAAGAAAAAACAAAAGCAGAAAAAAAAGGAATAAACTATCAAAGGGATTTGTATACTGTTTTATTATTATTAATACACCGTGGAGAAACTAAAATTACAATTAATTACAAAGTATATATATATATATATTAACTATTAGTTTTGCATGTACTGAAACATTTATAAGAAGTTAAGAAACAAAAGAAAACAAAAAAGAAAAAGGCAAGAAACAATTATACATATATACATACAATAATTTTACGCATACAAATATGAATACAATTTTAAAGAGAATAATTTTTATCTAAACTACAATACATAAACAAATACAAAGTACTATTATTTCATTAACTATGGATATATAAATATAATTAATTTTTTTTTTTGTTTTTTTTTTTGGTTATTTGCTTTACGCTTTACTCTAAATATAAATTACTATACAAGTACATATACATATTATACACGTATAAACGAAGTTATTATATTATTTTATCATTTTTATTATCATTTCTTTTATTTTTTTGTTCTCTTTGGATTATTTTACTATGGATTATTGTTTAAACATACAAGAAAAAAACGAAAAAAAAAATTAACTAAAAACAAAAAAAGAACACTTTAATAAATTCTAAGCATGATTATTGAAAAAAAAAAAAAATCGTTTTTCCTTGTTTCATTTTGAGTTATTTTTTGTTATTATTTCTTTTCTTTTTTTTTTCAGTTCAGTTTTGATGTTGTTTTGTTGACCTGATGCTCGAACACAAGAAGCGATCTGAGTGTGAAATTGCCAAGAATGATTTCACAACATCTAGAGCGTGTGTCTTGTGGCTGAGCGAATGGATTGCTCAATACGATGAATTTGAAACAATTTCCAATCATTTTACTTTTGATTTGATTTCATTTTGTGTTAGACTTTGTATGACGTTTCTTTGTAATCGTTTAAAGTACGATGTGGTAACTAGCCGGGAATATAATAAGTAAGATTTTTAATTTGATTTTTTATTTAAGTTTTTGTGATCTTGAACAATCACAAGAGCATAGGATTCACGTGTTTAGCTTAAGAGCCGAAACATTATTCAATTCGTTCTCTAAAAGCAATCCCAAACAACGGAGCTATTTATGGAAGAGGACCAGTTTTAATGTTTTAAAGACTGCCACAACAATTCCACTAACCGATGGGCTATCTATGTAGGTTAACATTTTCATAAATTCACTTCAAACATTAAAATCTTTAAATAATGATATGAATGATCCTCGAATAGTAGATTCACTTCCTGAGAGATTGCGAAGGAAGCAGTCATCCTTATTCTGTAACTCGTGATTTGTAGATGGATCGGCCTGTACTAGGATTCTCTTATGGCCAGTGTCACAGTGGATATTTAAACTTCACTTTTGGTTTAGACAGTTTCGTTTAAACCTTGAACTGAGTTCGATTTGTAGTTTGAGTTAAACGATAGTGTACTGCCGTTTAAACATCAGTTTAGCACCTAAGCCATTTTGTTTTGCTCTCTTTTTAAGCTTTCGTATTTTATTCTCTCTGACATCTGATGTTCGGTGATGAGATCCATAATTTGCAATGGATTCCCATATACTGCTTCTTCCTTCCTTGGTTGATTATTAAAACCTTTGTTTTTTCCGAAAACAGCAAGGACGTGCTACAAAAGTTCAAGAGGAATGTACCAAAAGCATTTACATAGACCTTACAAATTGTAGTACAATACACTCACCAAATGGAAAGCGTTGCCATATTTTCTTCAATTGCATTACACAGCCGAAGTTCACCTGAACTTAATTCAGATTGCACTGTGAAACTGAACAAATTAAGTCAAAAATTTGAAACAAATTTGAACTAAGGTTCAGCTGAACTAAAGTTTAAACCTTCACTGTGAAACTGTACATTATTTCGTCAAACTTTGCAAACATTCGCATGCTTAATTATCAATTGTAGAAAGTGATGCATTGCAAAAGTCTCTATGGTCGCATATTATTCGAATTTCACTGGTTTTTCAGCCGCAACAAATGAGTACCAGCTGTATCCACTTCAATTGCCACTATTCTTAAATCAGAAGGATCGGAGATTTTTCTAACTCGTTCGATTCTCGTAACCTTGTTCTGTCCACAAATTTTTGAGGAGACTAGCTTAAACCAAGCCCGCTTCGTCAGGCAATTTGGACCTGTTTGTTGAGAGTGCACAAAAATTGAGATAAATCACCGAAAAATGGCAAAAATTCCACCTCCCACAGCGCCACCTATCGGATACACGACCAATTTTATTCCTGTCAATCACATTTGTGCCGAAATTATCTACATTTCGAAGAAAAATTACAACTAAATTGGTTAGCTAGAGGGAAACATACGCATTTTACCACAGTTTCATTTATATATAGCTATAATGTTTAAAGCATTTTAGGTCTGCTTGTTGCTTCAAAAACTTGAAGAATTAAGTTTGTCACAAATTAAAAAAGAGTCCAAGAAAGTAATGCGACCAAATTTAGATCAATTGTCTCCGTCCGTAGTTGCTCTAGTGGTTATTCTTCTTTTGCACAACAAGCCTCAGCAGATGGTACGATCTGTAGCTTTACGCTGAGATCCTACTCCACTTGTGTGTGTCAACGGTTTCATGGACGTCTGCTATTTCGTGGTCCCACTGTTGTGGAAACGAGGACTCTTCGGTCTGGAGCAGTGATGACCATGGCCTACCCATCTTAGGTGTTAAATACGTAGACCCTTGTCATTCAGTCATTTATGCGTAGACCCCTGGACACACTCCAAATCCTCATGTCGCTGTACATCCCATACAGTTCGTGGTTGAATCTTCATCTCCAACTGCCATCAACGTAGACAGAACCCTTGACGCTAAGAAATTCTTAACCCTCAAGGCTATTCAAGGTCTTGATTCCAAGTTTCAATTGGACACAGAATGTCGCTACAATTTCGTAGAGTTCTGTGGTATAGGTCTTCCAAGGTCTCTACAAAAGTGGAAAAAGCTAATTTTAAACACGGCGCGCCTCACTCGATCATTCATTTCCATGTCGTCTGCATATGCGAGCATTCCTACGGACTTTTGAAAAATCATCTCGACTATTCAGAGAAGTCACATCATCTGCTGTTCTTTTCTGCTGTGTTCTTTTCTACCCTCTTCTAGACTTTGAGCGGCGAGTCCTTGCGAGATCATTACGAAACTTGATGATGGGCAGAGAGTTCATACAAAATGCCAGAGAAGATTTTGTGATGAGATGCAAAGCTGTCCAATTCCTATGGAGCACAAAAATACTGAGATTCCACTCAACGAGCAGGCTTACCTCTTACAGTGCTTGTACTCGACAAGATGGTTTCCAGTACGTTGGCAACAAAGTGTTGTCTCGTAGGTCAAGACCTACGACTGAGTTGGTGCTTGGACCTTACGTTGGCAGCGATATTGCTATCTTAACCAACGAATGAGTTGGTGCTTGGACAGTGTTATCTCGATATTGCTGTCTTGACAAAGTTCAATTGAAGTGTCCATTCTCCAAATTGAGTCCAGTATTCAGCTGGTTGGTTGGGCATTTGTCCATCCTCGTCCCGGCTGTCTTTTGTACAAAATTCTGTAAGACGCTCGGTCTCATCATCATTTGGCGGATTTCAGGACTACCTTAAATCTCCACTCTGCAACAGCTGCAGTAAACTTGGGTGTCTCTCAGTGAATTTCTACATAATCTGTACCCTCGACGCATAACATTTCGCTTACAGTTTAAAGACCAGAAACTTGTTTGTCTCTCAGTGAATTTCTACATAATCTGAACGCAACATAACATTTCCCATACAGTTTAAAGACTAACAGAGTGTGCCGTGTTATCTGAATTAGTTTGTCGGTGATTTAAGCAAAATGAAACGTGATTATTGCCCACAACAACACTCATTTCCTTCACGACGCACATCTTCAAATGAAGACAAGCCGACACAGCTTTGTATACGTAAATAATCTACATTCCCTGCAACCAGTTTAACAATATTCTTCAATCTACGAGTAGCTCAATGTAACGTTCACGTCCTCATTTTCCCTCACAACCTCAGTAAGTTGATTGTGATTTTTGCAAAAAATGAATGCGCTACACTCAATAATTATTCACAAATTCATTTTGAATCTCATTGAAACTCCATCTGTACAAAATAAATAAATAAATAATGAACTTCTAAGACGATATAAGTGTTGAATTTGAACTCTACAAAAACTTCTTGACATATCTCTAAAAACAAAACAAAACAAAACAAAATATTTACTATAGAAACAAACTTAACACCAAACCAAAAACTAATTAGACATTCAATCGATCAAATCTTCTGTTGTTCCTTTTTTCTATAATTTTCTAAATGTTAATGTAACGTGTAATAAGTGTTTAAATAAAGCAAAACAAATTATATACAATACAATGCTGATGTAGAAACAAAGAAGTTATATAGTAGAAGTACATTCATAGCAATGATACATTTACAAATGCCTTAATCTCATAAATTTAAAAGAAAAAGAAAATGAAAATAAGTCAAAACGAGTTCAAACAAATTTATTACCTTACTAAGTTAAATGCATAAAAAAAAATGTGTATTAAATAATAGCATTTAGGGTGTTCCATCTTCATGTGGTTCGTTAAAAGTAAACAAAATAAGTAAAAAATGATTACATGTGATTTTTAAATATAAATAATCTAACTTTACACAAAAGAAACATAAGAAAATATTATATTATATTATATTATATTATATTATAAATGCATATTGCCAGAGGACAAAACACAAATAGTTGATAAAAATTTTACATTAAAAAAAAAGCTATATATACATTCATATAAACACAAGAAAATTACGTAAAATTCCCATGATATATGTGTAAGGAAGCCTATTGGACGTTAAATTAAGAAACATAGCACGTCTTAGTTTAGCTAGTTCTTTTTTTTTGTGTTCTGTTTCATTCTAGTTTATCCATGAATCAAGTATGCAAATGGGTTCCTGTTCCTTCTCGTCTCTTTCCTTGTGTGTAACAAAAGGTTTTCCGCGTTAAATTATTAAATCATGCATTAGACGTTGTGTAGTTAAGTGGATAGTTAAATGGGATCCAGGTGTCCTTGGTTTTCTATAAAGTTCTTCATACATTACATTGTGGCTGTAGAACCTGCAAGTTGATATTTCTTAGGCGTATCTAAATGTTTTTTACTTGAAATTCTGTTCCAATTCTGTGTACAGAGATGTGTAAAGATGTAAGATTTGTAAATATATTGCATTAATGTGTTATCGAGTGTGACTCTAGTCAAATCGGGTTTGGATTCAGGAAGGTTACTCTTGCAGCAAGCCCAGCTTGTATTCATAGTAATTGTATAGCATTTTACTCATTATGTAGTGTGCTGTTGTGAAAATTTAGCTATTTGCATCTCGAAGTTTTGGAGAATCATCCTTTGTTTTTTGATTTAAAATTCATATCTCGAGTGTCCATTTTACATCATTTAGAGGGGAAATAATTCAACGCGTGCGATAACATTTGTTTAAATAAGTGTCAGTTTACAAATAACGATTGCTCCAATTCAAAATGAGGTTTGGCAGCAGCAACGGTCGCCATTAAGAGCCGTTTGTTGATACTACACTTAGCGATTTAAGTTTCACTTATGAAGTTAAATTGGACTTAGCGGTTTGCACGATTCGAAAAGTAGATCCTAAGATTTCCAAAAAAAACAACAGTATTCAATAAAACTAGTACGGGGTTCGAATTACTTGATTTATTTGAAGATGATCAGGAAGTGTAAGAATTTAATATTTTCATACTTTGACGAACTCTTGTTTTATAAACGAATTCGGCTAACCACGAACATAATCAACAATCAATGGTATGTCCTTGATTACAGCGTATAGAATCAAATTTGAAATGTCAATTAGGTACGGTTTTTCACATTCATTTGCATATTCACAAGAACATAAATGCCCAATCAATAATTCGGTTGCACCTATCAATCAGCTACTTGGCGCATTAAGGTCTTACGTGGGCCATTGCTGTATTCATGCTTCGAGTTTTGCAGTTTCAAAAGCGAAAGACCGTCCCTTTTAAAGCAATGTAAAATGACCGAAGACAGCTATTTTCTATTGCAAATACATACCAAGAACCGTTTCTTTCAAATAGCTTCGTTTCCATTCGTGATTGGCGCCACCTATGGAGCCCATATTAGAACTCACATTCACCCATTCAAAAGAGCGAATATAAAATCGAAGTGAACTTGGTTGCATTTAAAAATACCGGGTCGTAGTTAAAAACACGAATTTGAATTTAAGGTTTATGTGTCACTTGGCCATGGTGTAGATTTAAGTGTATTATCAGCAAACGGCACTAAGTGTCCTTTTCGTTTAATTGCTACATGTATGTTTCATTCATCCCGATTATTTGAGTTTTGAGTCCTCTAGTCTGTTTGTCTTGGCCTGTCTCCTCCTAGAGTCTGGGAAAACTTCGAGCTTCAACTCGAATAACAACAGTCATCATCGGAAAATCAATTTCGGTTATAGATTCGGCCATACTCAGCATAATCAAAGACTTCGTTGCGTTCCTTTTTTTTTTACAGTAACAGGATGATGTTGGCATATTTTGAATTGTTTGAGAATTTTCGAGAATTTCGAAGTTATATTTTGACTTATAAATTCCACAATATTGCTGAAAGTTCCTGCGGCTGGATTGGAACTCATTTGGACGTCGTTAAACTCCGTAGGGATTTACTTAATTCTCGTCGAAGCAGTAATTTGCAATGGTTTCCAATGATTTCCTTGTCTATTTTGTCGATTTCTGATTGAATCCTCTTCACTGTACTTATGACGGCAATTCACTATTCAAGAGCCGAAGATGTCGAGATTTTTTGATTGGAGTCCAACCACTATGCCCTTCGACTCATTGAAATGAGTTATATTCCGGGATGGACCTGACCCTCAGTCAACGAGCCTCTCCAACTCGAACGATCTTTAGTCAGTTGCCGGTTGCAGTTGCAGGTCGTACTCCACTTGTGTGCGCCATCGGTTCCGTGGGCGTCCTCCATTGCATTGTCCCACTGATTCAGAATCAAAGACTCTTCGGGCTGCAGTAGTGTTGTCCGTGCGCTCTACATGGCCTAGCCATATTAGGCGTTGAATCCGTAGACGCTTGGCCAGGTTCTTGTCGCTGTATCTTCTTCTCCAATAACCATCAACGCAAACAGGACCAATGATGGAGCGCAGAACTTTTCTCTCGAAAATACCCCGGTCTTCTTCATCTGATCTTGAGATTGTTCATGTTTCTGCGCCTTAGAGCAGGGCAGGGATGATCAAGGTGTGATATAATGTTAGCTTGGTCCTTCAAGAGAGGGCTCTGCTACTCAATTTCCTCTTGAACCCAAAGAAACACCGATTGGCAAGAGTTATTCTGCGTATATATCTCGGTATTGACGTTGTTCGTACTGTTTACTTGGGGGGCGAGGTAGACGAAGTCCTTGACTACCTCGAAGGTTTAGCTGCCAATTGTTATGCTCTGTCCAAGACGTCGATGTTATATGCCCTTTCTTGAGGACAGCATTTCTTATTCACCACTAGACCCATTTTAGCCGCTTTCGTCTCAATGTCAACAATCGCCTCATTGACGGCTCGCTGTGTTCTTCCAATCAGGTCAATGTCATCAGCTTATGCTAACAGTTGTACGGGTTTCTGGAAGATCGTGTCTCTAGTGTTGGCATGTGAGTCCTGCACGATCTTCTCCAGGATGATGTTAAAGAAGTCACATGACAGCGCGTCGTCTTGTCTAAGACCTTTTTTGACATTTAAAGTCTCGGTGAGTTCATTTCTGACCTCTATGGAGCAGCGAGAAGTTTGGTAGGAATGTCAAAACTAGACATGGCGTTGATTAGCTCAACTTTATGCACACTGTCGTAAAACCCCGATTCACAACACAGAAAACTGTGCTGGAAATTACGCTTTGACGCTTGCTGGCAGTTGAATGCAATGAGCGGTACGAATTTTTCTCTACAGTGGATGTGTTAAAAATTGGATGGTTGAATGCATAATTGATCATGTCACAAATAGCTGCTGGCATTGCGTTCGAAAAATCTCAATAAGTTGCGTATGCTCCCGAAAAGCTTTGGCTTCTCCTAAATTCAATTTTGTTCCGAAAACCGTTTAATTCTAGTGTTTAGGCTTGCACTGAAGTACATACCTCGCCGTATCTTTGTTGGAACTTGAGTAGTAGTGTATATTTGGGCAACTTAATCCTCAGTAGTTTGAATATATCTTCAAGTCCAATTCAGTACATTTACGGGCATTTTAAAACTGAACGACTTCTAATTCGGTGTGGACAAGAAACGATCAGTAACTCCACCGTGAATTGGTGTGTGGCATGACACACGAATGACAACAATCAGGTTAAAAATTAACTTAAGATTGTTTCCATCGAATAATTCCATTCAACAGCTGGATGGCGCAAGTTGGTTGATGGTAAGAGGAGTCCACGGTTCGAATCCCTGTGAAAACAAAGTTAATATGCTGTATCCAGTTCTCAAATCTTGTTGTTGTCTTGGAGATGGTGTACTGGCGATTTCGCCTACCTAACCTAACCTAACCATCGAATAACTCATTTAATTTAAGATGTTTCAGGTGTTTGAGATGCAAATGCAGCTAAATTTTCAACACAGGACAACCTTTGTATATGATGTATATTATATCTTAATGAAATGTACATTTTTCAATCACATGTTATAGAGGAGAAATGTTTTGAATAATTTCTAATCGATTAGGAAAAGAAAGAAAGTCTACAGTAATTTTTTTTTCAGCAAAATCAAAATAAGCCCCAAAAACCAATTTAGTAGATATTTTTTGCACGAATTTATAAACTCAACAAGAGAGCGCATTACAAATTGAAGAAAATATATCCATAAGAGTTTAATTTATTCAAGCGGTATTTTCTACTCGATTTTTTGAAAGAAAAAAACAACATATATTGTAGATGAAACGAAAAAAATGGGAAAAGAATAACAATTTTTTTAAAATTCAAATCGATTCGCTTTAATGATCAACATATTCACAAATAAGAAAATAAAACAAACAAAAAAAAAAATGAGAGAAGGAAATCAACAAAATAGTGTATGCTGTAGAATTGTCGAAATAATTATAAATTATATATATATATATAAAGATATACATTCATATATAGTATATAAAGTAATTAACTAATAAATACACTGGTTATCATTGCTTCAGGATGTCTAAGCATAGGTTATTATATACATGCATACATACATATACAGTGAAAATGTAGGCACGATAAGAGTTTATATACATATAGAATTTCGTATATCAATTTCCATGAATAATGTACCTTACGATAGTTTTTATGAGAATCACCAAAAAAAAAACCAAAAAACCAAACTAAGCAACAAAGCAAAAAAAAAAAGAAAAAACAAAACTTGCAACAGACGTAGTTTTTTGAAAATGCAAAAGTTAAGAAAGTGAAATGAAAAAATAAAATAATATTTTCCCACCTACGAATAGAATTAAATAAGTAGACGATACAAAACGTATTTGGAAGTGTTTATTCCATTAACATTAACAAAACAAAAATATTTACATATATTATACATACATACATACATTTATATTAAAAAAAAACAAAAAAACAGTTTAATGAAGTAGAAGTTAAATGTTTAAACGGAAAGGGACAAAAGTTAATGCATAAATTTATTGTATTTCATTTGTTTAAAGTGATTTTTCTGTGTAAACTTTTGCTTAACCATAGTTTTTTTTTAAGGGGGCACGGACATTGCCACCTCTGGCTCGCCATAGCATGGTTCAATTACAAAAAAAACTGCTTTTTTAAAGGTCGACTTCTGTGAGCAACACTTAGCTTGGGTAACATATTCTTCATTCAAATGAATGCAACATTTTTGAGTCCTATTTAATAAGCGGGGTAGATTCGGTGTGCGGCTTTTGGGACAAGAACCGTCCCATCCGACGAGCTGAGCCGTGCAACCACATACACGCCGCCACACTCTTCTTTGAGACTAAAGCTACCCTGCTTGGCCTCATAGAGTAACCCACAGGGCAAAGGAGCTTATCCTGCAGGCCAATGTCACAGTTTTGCTTAGCTCAGCGGTTTCTTTATTTATCGCAAAAAGTTCGTACAACAAAATTCCAACTTTGTTGCTTCACCTCTTATTCTGAACTCTTTGCTACAAAACTACTCGACGAATGCACCACTGAACTGTGTGAATAGTCTTCAGCTCCGAACAACTACGTTGAACTGTCCTGTACTACATTCAACTCTGTTGACTTCGATTGTAGCGAACTCTTGTCCACTAGCACGTATCACCGTAGCAACTTCTTTATCAAGGAGGCTATCTTCACCACTCCTTCACGGCACTGCCACTGTCAAAAGTAGTACTCCAAAAGACGATGCAAACTCTGTTCCAGAACTATTCTCTGGTCTTAGGCGCAGCGCTGATATAACAACTCCAATTTTGTTTTCGAAGTATCTTTAGGTGGAGTTTAGCAATGACTTCTGGTTTGTTGTTTACTCAGAGAAAAAGTTAAAAAGTTTCACGGGGTTTCAATAGCTAGCCGGCTATCTTCATAATATGTAATTCCTTTGCTTTCCTTCTGTTAACCTTCCAACTGACAGTCTTCTCTTACCTTAACTTTGCGACGCGCGGTACCCTCGCATTTACAAATATTACAAAACTTGTATTTTTTACAAGTATGTTCAAGCTTTCTTCGGTTTTATGAAATCCTTAAAATTGTCTTCAAAATCTATCAAAATGATTCCAGGCTGGGGAAAATGTAATAATTCCTTGGAAAAACATCAGGTAATTTCGGTCGTAATGAGACATGTTGGAATTCCCAATATATCAGTTTTTGCGCCGTAGCGTATGGCGCAACCAGCTGTCGAGATTTTTCACATCTCCATGCCAGCGTTTTACCATTGGAGATGTCCATCCTTTCTGTGCAAATGTTTAGCACCGTTATCGTTCGGTCTGTGCACGTCATTGTTTCTAAAACTTACTCGTCAATTGTCGACTCTGTTTTCTGTTAGGCTTCACTTTCGAACTCAGGATCACTTGAAGGTAATGTACCTCGCCCGTCTAGCGTGCATCTTCAGATGGATCATTTATGCTTATTACGATTTGTTCATATTCCAAATAGTTCCTTATTGAGAACAGTTTAACTTACCAACGCAAGTGACGAACTGATTTCTAGTGTCACTTGAGAATCTCTCTGTTCATTTTTGTTCTTCTGCAAAACATTCAAGCCCATATCGTAACGTCATGTTCAAGTCCTCCTGATTTGACAGGCATTGGTACTCAAAAACATAATTCTTAAGAACCGAGGTAGTAGAGGATAGATTGAACTTTGAGCTTGGACTTACGATACTACGGTATGTGCATAAGCTAATTTATGCAATGGTGATGGAGTACTAAAACTGTCAAATACGGAACGCACCGTTTCCATATGTATGATTGTCGACTGCTTAAAATTTGCAAATCAATGAAATGATAGACATGGACAAGCGTCAACAGATTAGTCTTTAGGCAAGTGGGTAGGCAATTAGGTGCTCTAACTCACTTAGACCAGCATGTTGGGTTCAGATTGTGCCCGCGTTAGGAAGTGTTAAATTACCGTGAGACCTACTTTAGTCCTAAGATCTCCCAGATCCACTTGTGAATCTTAGGAGGTTTCTTAGTTCAATACCGCGTTCATACTCCACTCCCATGAAGAAGTGGTTTCTTAGAACCTGCCCATTTTTTGTTGCTAGGCCTGGGCACTCACAGAATCCGTTTCATCCTCATCTCGGCAGTTTCATCAAACATCGTTGTGCAGTATGTTCAGTCGCATTATCTATGGCACAGTACTCGGTAGGGACTCCTATTAGCGTGCGCACATCCTTGCGACTAGAGCCGATCAATGATGTTGATTTCTTCTTGCTCAGCATCGGCCATAGAGCTCTTGCTGTAGCTTCAATACTCAGACCAAGCTAGCGGGTACTGGCTCTATCCACGTCTTCGTCTTTTAGTTTTCTTCTTATGGAGTGGATTACTTAAGATTCCTCCAGCTCCGAACCCTTTTTTCGCGAGACTGTCCGCCGTTTCATTTTACTTGGATTCCAGTACGCCCCGGTACCCAGCAGAGGGTCACCGGTTTACCAGGGATGGGACATTTGTCTTCAAGTAGCGGCAGATATCATAGATTTAGACTATTTTTCATAGACTTAGACTATTTCTCACTTCAAAGTATTATTTCTCTCCCAATTGCCCCCTTTGTATTTTTAATGCATGTTGTACGTTGGTATTTTTCATTCAAAAGCAGACAAACCATTTCATAGTTGAAATTGAGTATTTTCTGGGAAAATAACATGATGAGAGCAAATTCAGAAGATATAGAAAGTTGAGATGAGTAAGCAGCAAGGTGGTGAATTCGCAATTGTGGTGTATTTATTTTGAACACAGCCCATTCAGCTTAGGAAAGGCTGGCAAATATTTTCCTTGGCAAATGCAGTCTAGGCAACGATGTCTCTGAATATACCATTACGTAATGTAATGAATAACTTTTGTTGGCTGTAGAAAGGGCCTTCTTTGGGGCAACCTTTCAAGCCACTTACTACCTAGGCATAAGAACAGAGTCGAAAAATCAGCTTGACGACCATGCAGTGACGAAGAGTTTGGCTTAAAATTGTGTCCCCGATTCACCAATGATAACGACCACATTGTCTAGCAAAGTTTGCTTCGGGAATCACTTTAAACAAATTAGATACAATAAAATTAATTATAACAAATCCACGCTTTCATTAAAACAAAACAAAGAAAAAACAAACATGCTGCAATAAATAGAAATTATTTGATATATAAACAATAAATTGCCGCACTCTTCTTATTCCCCATTCAATTACTCCCTCTTTGCATTTGAAATCGTAAACATAATGCTGTTCAATTTTTGACTGTAGTCACACCAGCATACTTACATGTATCTTTCTTCCAATCTCTCTCTCTCTCTCTCAATACTCACCTCAATAAAAATGTTTAAAGCTAAACGCAATGAAATCAAACGCAAAGATTTTTCTCTAAACTAACAAAAACAAACACGAAAACTAAAGCCAAATATAAATGAATTCAAATCTAGAACAAAAATATTTGCAAAAGAATACAAGACCAACAATGCAATCAAGAGCTTCAAACAAATAATATATTAACTGCATGTTTTTTCTACTTCTTCGCAAAATATTTTCTTACTTCATGTTTTGCCAGAAAAACAAAAAAAAAAAACCAAAAGAAACAAACAAAATATACTTCTCAATTATTTTTCTAATTCCTACACATTATACTGAGACTTTTTTAGCAAACAAAACGAAAAAGAAAACAAAAGAAAAAAATATAAACTTACCAAAAATTTAAAGAAGAAGAATATAAATGAAAAAAAAAAAGAAATATATCTAAAGCAACATAAACAAGATTGAAAAACCCGTCCAATATGTACTAGAAATTATGTAATGAAATTTTATGGAGATACGCATTAAATGTGAACACAAAAATAAATATAAAAAAAAGTCCAAACTTTCTAAAACGAAACAAAAAAAACATTAAAGTTGGTTCTTCGGTAGACTTACACGACGACTTAGAGGTAAATGACATGCATTCAAAAGAAAAAAACAAAAAAAAACATAGGCTGAACCAAAGTAAAAAATAAAGTGAAATAGTTTTATGAATTTTAAATATATAGGCATAACTTAACGAACGTTAATCAACCACAAAGGAATATTTAACAAGATAAAACGCGCCACCAAAAAAAAAAAAAACGAAAATACGGTAATCTCTTCAGTCTTTCTACTGTAAATACGTAGTAGGTGTCTCATTCGTTTCTTCTTTTTTTTTTTCTTTAGCCATAATGTGTGTTTGGACATGAACAGTAAACATTGTTTGTTTACAATTAAATTTAAATAATAATAAATTGATACCACAACAAACCAGCAAACAAATTAAATAAATGTACTGAACAATTTTATATACGCAACTTTCCCCCCTCATCGTTTAACATACACATGCATACATATTGTAGTAGACTCGTATAAATGCTAGAAAGCAAAACATACACAAAATCTTCTATATTCTTTTTTTTTTTCAAAATATCAATGTGTTACTTAAAATTTGCATCTCAAGCAAAAAATAAAAACAAAAATAACAAAAAAAAAAACAACCGATCGATGTAGTGCAAACGTAAGCAAAAGAAGAAAACAAAATAGCATTAACAAACTAGACTCTGTATATAGTTGAAACTTATAGCTTTTGTTTGTAAATTGTGAGAATAACAAAAAAGAAAAAGAAAAACAAGAAAAATACAACAATAAATATTTTTTATGTAGTGCGTTAAGTATATTAATGAATAAAGTGTAAATTGATAAATATTTTTATATTGCAAATACCTATACAAGTTAATAAGAATTTTTTAGTATACCTATATATTAATTACACACAATATGAAAAAGAAAAACCATCACATTAGACTTGTTAATGAATAAATAATGAATAAAGTAAAAAAACAAAAACATTTGGTACCTACTTACATATACAAATGAAGAAAATGAAATAATAACATTTAAATAACATTTAAACATGCATACATACATATATTTATTGAATAACAAAAAGCAAACTATCATCTTTGTGTACGGGTGGACAAGAATTTAATTAAATCAGATGTTAAACAAAAAAAAAAAAATCAAAGCTCTATTTGTTAATCAAGTCTTTTTAAAAAAAAACAAATGATTATTATTGTAAACACACACACACACACACTCACTCACGCATACAATTCAATGTCTTATACAAAATCAATTGGTATTTAATGTTAAATTACGAATACAAAACTTAAACAAAACAAAAAAGAAAAAAAATAAGAAAGCTATGTGTTTCTAAATTTCAAGGAATTTTTCTCTTCGTGTAATTTTTGAAAAAGAAAACCAAAAAAAAAATGCAAACTTACTCTAAATACATACATACATGTGTAATAATTGTGTTTGATTTTTAAAATGAAATATCAACATTGTCTACATGTGTCTAAATATTTGCTATATCTCTTATTAATTGTAAACTTTTTAAACTAAAAGAAAAAAAGGTAAACAAACATATATAAAAGCAGTAATCAATGCAAAAACGTACATACTTCAATTTTTATATATCACACATAGATTTTTGATTATTACAATAAACAACAAAAAAAAACCCCATCACATTTATCCGAAGTTAGTTCATTCAGTATTTCTTTCAAACATTTCACCTTCATTTCTACCTAAGAGTCGATACTTACACAAAAATATATATATATGTATTTTAGAAGGCATAGTACATTAGATTTTTGGAAATAACAAGCGGATATTTACATACCACGCATATTTAGTTTCTTTAGATGATAGCAAAGAATAACCCAACAAATTATTAACAAAATAAAATCACCAAACAAACAAATATTTCCGTACCTTTAAATGTATTGTGTGTTTTTAGACTTTAATAATGTATAACTAACTATAATTAAAGAAAAGAAAAACAAAAAAACAAATATGTATTTAACTTATGGCTGTTTAAACAATTTTAGTGTATTTTAAATGAAATCAATGATATAACAACACATCTGAATTTGTATAAACAAAAAAAAACAAAATGGGGACATAAATATATATGTAAAACTGTATTGTAGAGACTTTAAGCGCAATAGATGAGATTATATGGGAATAACAACATCAGATTAAGAAACAACAATTTATAAAATAGACGTGCAACACAAAGCTAATGATGTATCAATCTATTTCTCGAAATCGAAAAAAATACAACAAAAAAAAAAAAAAAAAACTGAAAAAACAACACACAAAACATAAAACATATAAAATTGAATAAAAAATTTGATGCTGTGTCCAATAAATAAATTAACAAAATATTATAGATGAAGTGTGATTTGTTTTCTTCTTAGTGTTGATCAATGCTGTACAAATGGGGAATACAACCCGTATGCTCACTGGATATTGATAAAGGGTGATCTTTTAGCTATTTGGTTTAAGCAACACTGGTTTAAGCAGCTGACGCACGTTTCGTGTTTTGTTTCACTGTCAAACATCTTCAGTTTGGTCTATAATTTAACCATGAATCGTCTTACAAACGAACAACGCTTGCAAATTATTGAATTTTATTATAAAAATGCGTGCTCTGTTAAGAAAGTTCATCGCGCGCTTTTTCCATTAAAATTGTGTTCAGCGACGAAGCTCATTTTTGGCTCAATGGGTACGCAGAATTGTCGATTTTGGAGCGAATATATAATAATAGCATTGCAAGAGCTACCAATGCATCCAGAAAAAGTCACAGTTTGGTGCGGTTTATGGGATGGTGGCATCATTGGATCGTACTTCTTCAAAGATGATGCGAATCGTAACGTAACTGTGAATGGTGAGCGCTACCGTGAGATGATATCCAACTTTTTTTTTGCCCAAACTGCAAGAGCTTGACTTGCATGACATGTGGTTTCAACAAGACGGTGCCACATGCCACACAGCACGCGCAACAATGGACTTATTGAGGGGCGAGTTCGGTGAACATTTTATTTCACGTTCGGGACCGGTCAATTGGCCGCCTAGATCGTGCGATCCAAGTATTCTGCCTTGATTGCCTATTAGACAATGTCCAGTTATTATGCCGACTAGTTTGCTAATTTATTTAACGATTGTTGTGGTTTATGACGTTTGTCAGTAGCCAACGTTTTTATTGCTTTCAAAGGGGGATGAGGTGCATCCAGATTCTATACTGTAACCGATAGAAATATCTCTCACACCGGTAGTCCCTTTTACATGTTTATCTCTTTTTCTTAGAAGAGTGCCTGAATTCGTTATAAGGGCTGCTACAACTCGGCCTTCCTGACTCCAAATCGTCCCGATTCCTTTGTAAATTACATTGTTTTATCAATAACCCAGGGATATCGGCACGCCTGCAGTTCAGGTAGCACTCACTTAATATTCTATCGAACTTTTCTTTATTTACAAAATCTATGTCTTCATTTTCAATACATTCCTTTTGTGCGTCTAATTCTATCTTCATCAAATTTAAACACTCTTCTTTACACTCTTCATCTTCTATCATCTTATCCTGGTCAACACATTGAACTTTTAATTTCGCTAATTTTAAAAAGTCTTTTCCTAAGACAACTGTATATTTCATAGTACAATCTGATACAGCCAATAAAGTTACGTTAATTTCCTTTCCTTCAAAGATTACAAAACATTCGACTTTTCCAGCCAATTGTTTGGGCTTTTATTTATGCCAAAAAGATTACATTTTTTCGTTAAAATATTGCTGGAATTTTTCATCCGGTGACCACTTCCTTGCTTCTACCGCTCGCTTCATAGTCAACCGACTTGAACGGTCTCCGAACATTTCCCGCATTTCTTCCAACAGTTTCTTTTTTAAATGATTTTACATGGTTTTTCTATTTTTTTAAGTTTTTTCTTTGCTCTTTTTATTTCAAATTCACGCATCATTTGTTCACTCATCATCTGTTCACTTATCATCTGTTCACTTATCATCTGTTCACTCATCATTCCAGCAGCAATATTCTTTCGTGAACCAAGGCTTGTATCGAGTTTCCTGATCATGACCTCGGGACCCTTTTAGCGGAGGTACTGTCGATCATCTCAACACGATGGCGCTGGTGCCTTGACTTTGTTTCAGCAGCAACTCGTTCTCTCTTCTTAGGAGATCTATTTCGCGTTTATGTAAAGTTATTTCCTTACGCAGTACTTCCTTACCACTCATCATCGCTCTCTTCTTACTTTTCTCTTTATCCCCGGCACTCATCTTGTCACTCGTCATTGATCTACTCTCTTCGTTCGTTGCACTGCTTCGCTCATTTTCGATCTGCTGTTCCTCATGTTCTTCAATACTGCTGCTCTCTTCTTCACACTCGTCTTCTTCTTGAACGTCCTCGTATTCTTCCTGGGATTCTCCATCTGCTGTCAGCACATCGATGACGCCGTCCCTACGCATTTCGGCAGAAATTCGTTCGCTTTCCGGAATCGACAACAGACGCAAAATCAACTCACTCTTATTGCCCGTGGTTTTTTTCTTTAACTTCGCGAGCCACTGTTTTAGCTGAACCGCCGTATAGTTTTTTATATTGTTCAAGATCCATTATTACGACTTCTGAAATTGTAACCGATAGAAATAGCAATAATAAAAGACTTGAATATATTTTTTCCTCTTTATTGAAGGAACGTCCGTATCGCTTCGCAAACTACACAAGAGTGACTCTTTATTCATGTTCACTGCACCGGTAGTGCCTTTTACATGTTTATCTCTTTTTCTTGGAAGAGTGTCTGAATTCGTTATAAGGGCTGCTACAATACCAATGGCAGACCCGCCCATTTTCTTGCTAATTCATCGGCTATTTCGTTGTCTGGAATACCCTTGCGCCCACGGACCCAGTGTAGTGACAGATTCATCCGTAAGTAAGTATTGATCTTATTATTCCAGTGTGTTATCCTGGATAATAACACAATAGCAAGTTAGTTCTTTCCTTTTTAGCTTTGGTGGAGTAATATTTGGAACTGAACCTTAGACCGAGTTCAAATTATTGGTTTAATTCGTTCGGTTTCAAAGTTCTGAATTCAGTTCATTCGATTAAGTACCTACTACCTAATGCGATCGAAAAAAATATGGCAACACTTTAGATTTGCTGCGTGCATGGCTACAATCTGTATGGGTCTTGGATGTATGTATTTGCTATCCTTTGACAGAAAAATAATAAAAAATGGAATCTTGACAAACTAGTCGCTGTGCAAAAAAGGAACAAATAACATTTCATCAGACGTCGAAAATTAAAAAAAAAAAAATACGGCAAAGTACAATGAAAGCAAAATGCTGCTTGAAAAAAAAAGCTTGAAAAAAAGAGCGAAACCAAATGCAACTGAGGATAAACTTTTAACTTAAACTGTAAATTGAGCTCAGAGTTCAAAGTTTAGACGAAACTGTGAAACCGAATATATCGTTGAACTGAAGGTGAAACCAAAAGTGGAGTTTAAACTCTCTGTGAAACTAGACATGAGACCGTGACTTTTTTGATCTTGACTTTAGTTTGACAAGGTGCGCCAGGCGCCTTCTTAGCGATTGCTTCCAATTGTTGACAATACAGGTCCGAAGTAATAGTTTTGCCGTAGGAGTGCAGTTCATAGTAGATGATTTCCTGACAATCTAACCAAACACACAGCAAGATCTTCCTAGTTGGCAATACTGGCTTGGCCATCGTCTGCGCCGACTCACCGCGATTTATCCACGACCGCTATCGACTGACGTTGTCGGAAGTAATCCACTTCTCGTTCCGCTTCAAAAAAATGTGTCGATGTAGTTGCGATTCCGCAGATGTAAACCCGGTCCTTGGCGTTAACTTCTGTGGTACCCATACATCGAGCTTGTTTCTGTGTCCAGCCTTGTTCAAATGGTTCCAAACGAATTTTTGTGCATTGTTTAGCTCATGGGCAATCGAAACAGTGCTTACATGATGGGTCAGACTCGGAGGTTTCTATGATATTGTTTCACATTATCGACAATTGGCCTTATAGAGTGTGGCGCATCTTTGACATCGAAATTAACGGAACGGAATCGAATTGTTTTTGGTAGAGGGGACCGGTAACTTGGTTCTCCTTATCCTGAATTCGAAAAATAGCGTCGGAGCCCTCGCTGAGAATGCTAATTGGCGAACAGTAATAGCGACTGTTGATTGGAAAGTGAATGTTATCCTTAAAGATGTTTCTGAGAATAAGATGATGGTGAAGTTTAGCTGGTCGTTCTTTTGAGAGGCTAATAAGGTACTCGTGTAGTGGGGTGATTCCCGCGTCTGTAGCGAATCCATTTGCCAGACGGTTTTCTGTTTTTGGAGATGCAAGTCCTGATTATTCTCCTTTCGAACTATCTAGGGAATGCATATGACATTAGCGGGCGGATTAACGTCTTGTACTTTAGAAGCATAGTTTGTTTTCAACTTCTTTGGAGTTGAGTAGTTGATTAAGTTTTGCTGTCGCGACATTACTATTGTTTTGTGCTATTCTAGCTTCGGGGTTTGCTTTTAGCTTACCGTGTAGATGGATACCCAGCTAATTCTGTTAATTGACCCATCTATGACTAGCTGAAGTTGTCGGCTGCCGTGAGAAGCAGGATAACGCCCTTTACCGGAAGCATTCCTCGTGGAACTGAAGTTTAAACCAAAAGTGAAGTTTAAACTTTCACTGAATGGGCATGAGGACCGCGACTTGTTTGATTGTTATTTCATTTTGACAAGGTGCCAAGTAAATCTTTGAACCCCGCAATTGAATGCAAGATCGGTCATTTTGACACGTAAACATTTAAACATTCAAAGAATCGCAATTATCAAACCCGCAATTATCCTGATCAATACATTTCTCACCGATCAAGGGATTTAGGAATCCCTGAGTTCAGATTGTGTTGAATTCCGCCTAAAGATCTTGATCGACACAATTATACAGTATCGACACGTTTCAAGAAAAATCAACTGACAACTGCTCTCAAAAGGATACATTTTACATTTTATACAGCTCCAGATTGTCCTGTGAATTATTGGTATTAATAACCCCTGTGCAACGTATCAACCGAAGACGATCCTGGCTTCTGTGGCGTATGCCCAGCTATTGACTGCACTGCTGGGTTGGCCCTATTGCTGTGAACAAACCTGCGACCACCGGTCTTAAGTGTGAAAAGTAGGTGATCTCGTAAAACAGTGCTCATTAATTTTATTATTATTTTATTTGTACAATTAATCCACTTACAAGTACGATATTAGTTTGCATTAAAATCTATGGCAGTACCGCTCTGCATGCGCGATTGCGTCAAGAAGAAAGAAAAAGAAATTAAATAGACTACACGATGAAAAAAAATATATAACAATCCTCTCTGAGTGCGTTACGTGGCCCACGAATGACGGTGCGACACGATATCTCACGATAACAAAAGAAGAATTAACTTAACGAGTAGCAGCCGCAACTTGTGGCTTCTAGCACTTGCCGTTGGTTGGCTTCTTCGGTCTGCAGATTTTGCTGGGTCCATTTTGTCCGTACACGATGTTGCAGGAGAACGTGAAGTAGCCGCAGGTCGAGGATTTGGTGTAGAACGTCGACTGGAAGTTCTTGCTCTCAACGGGCGGGTTCTTGCTGTTGTCCATGCTGCCCGTGATCGACTTGGTGACGGTCACATAGCTATCTGGGTGTGGCTGTTTCTTGCGAGGCGACTTCTCGTCGGCCTTTGTGTCCTCTTTGCTGCTGCCGAGGGCTTTGGTGTGGACCTTCTTCTCGATGTTCACTGTGCCACGGAAGCCACTGGGAATGGGTTCAGTGGTCACCCGGGGGGTGTAGTTGACGGTGTTTCCGTTCTGCTTTTGCACGAGGGAATATTTTGCCTTGGGATCGGCGACAGCCGCTTGCTGAGCTTGGGAGGGAGACGTCTGAGAGAAGGTCTGCGGGAGAGTTTCGGGTTTCTCTGTGCCGGCTGGCGGTGAGGTCTTGCTTGACTTCTGCTCCATTTTGCCAGGATTCTCGTTGTAGTCTTCTTCCTCCGCATCATCCTCGTATTCTTCCTCGTAGTCCTCCTCTTCACCGTCTGGGAGATCATCGGAGTCCTTGCTGGATGTGCTTGGCTTGTCAGGTTTTTCTGAAAGGCGAACGTGAACACCTTGTGCCAAGAAGAAGGGAGAGTAAGGCTTACCGTCGTTGGTTTTTGAAGAACGAAGTTGCATATCCGACCCCGCATCCTGTGGGCCATACGAACTGTCAACCTTGTCGATAATACTGCTGGGGGAGGGGGAGATTCTTAGTAAAAATCATTTTACGACTCGAGGGCTTCGAACTAACCTGTCAGAGTTTCCGAAATCGGAGATGGTTTGGAAGAGCTGGCGATTCTGCTCGCGGTACGTAGCCACCTGCTCCTTTGTGCCAGATGCAGACTGCGCGGCGCCGTGGTATGAGACGCCGTACCTGAGGTAGACTCGGTCAAAGAAACTGTTGCTATGTCGGCTGGTCAGAGGCTTACCTGGATTTTCCTTGAATTTGCGACTGCGATTGTCCGGAGAAACCGGATGATTGAGCAGAAGCCTGCCCACCGCCGGTGGACGGTGAGTCGTCGCCGACGTTGTCCTTGGGTCTGAAACCGATTTGGGCCTGGGATGACGTCTGGCCTGGACCACTGGATTGGGCATCAGCCAAGCCGCCCTTGTCGTTTGCTTGAACCTGTAGTGGTTTGATATGCAGTCGTAGCAACGCCAGTGTATCGCCAAGAACTTACCTCGCTTTGGCTTTGGTGAACAAATCCGCCACTTTGTGATGAAGCCTTTGTTCCTCCAGTCTTGGCATTCACTTGAACCTGCGACTGTGACTGAGCCGCACCGCCTTGGCCTTGCGCTTGGGTCAGAGTTCCCTCACTGCTGCCACTCACTTGAGAGTTTGCAGATCGGTCTGCGTCGGACGTCAACGCGCTCGCACTGAAGGTGCCTGACGACGTGTATGTTCCCGAAACCTGAGTCTTAGCTGTGCCGCCATTCTTTTTTCCCATGGCACTGGCGGCCGCTTGGCCATTGTTAACGGAGGTTTCAGCTTGAGAGAAGGCGTCATCAACTCCAGAGCCTCCTGCACCACCTCCACTTACCACACCAACGCCACCAATTCCACTAACACCACCAACTCCACCAGCACCTCCGGCTCCGGATGGAATGCCAGTCGTTAGGCTCGACGGTCCTAAGCAAAATGGGTTAGAAACTAAAAAAAAGTACAAAAACAAGAATATTTTACCTCCAATGCCCGTTCTGCCAGTTGTTGGATCATATATTCCACCAGCACCCGGTCTCGTGCGATCATATACACCACCTCCAGCAGCGGTTCCTCTATCGACGCCAATTCCTGGGGCATACACTCCACCGTCTGGACCATATACGCCTCCTGCTCCTGGTCTTGTCCTATCTATGCTACCGCCAGGGACATATACACCTCCTGCTCCTGGCCTGGTACCATCTAATCCTCCAGCCCCTGGACCATACACATCATAAGCGCCTCCTGCTCCTGGTCTAGTTCCATCTATTCTTCCAGCACCTGGACCATATACACCTCCAGCTCCTGGCCGTGTGGCATCTAAGCCTCCAGCTCCTGGACCATATACACCTCCTGCTCCTGGTCTGGTACCATCTAATCCTCCAGCCGCTGGACCATACACATCATAAGCGCCTCCCGCTCCTGGTCTAGTTCCATCTATTCTTCCAGCACCTGGACCATATACACCTCCAGCTCCTGGCCGTGTGGCATCTAAGCCTCCAGCTCCTGGACCATATACACCTCCTGCTCCTGGTCTAGTACCATCTAATCCTGCAGCCCCTGGACCATACACATCATAAGCGCCTCCTGCTCCTGGTCTAGTTCCATCTATTCTTCCAGCACCTGGACCATATACACCTCCAGCTCCTGGCCGTGTGGCATCTAAGCCTCCAGCTCCTGGACCATATACACCTCCAGCTCCTGGTCTTGTACCATCCAATCCTCCAGCTCCTGGACCATACACATCATAAGCGCCTCCTGCTCCTGGTCTAGTTCCATCTATTCTTCCAGCACCTGGACCATATGCATCTCCGGTTCTTGGTCTTGTGAGATCTAATCCTCCATCACTTGGACCATAAACACCTCCTGCTCCTGGACGTGTACCATCTAATCCTCCAGCTCCGGGACCATATACATCATAAGCGCCTCCTGCTCCTGGTCTAGTGCCGTCTATTCTTCCAGCTCCTGGACCAAATACACCTCCTGCTCCTGGTCGTGTACCATCTAATCCTCCAGCTCCGGGACCATATACATCATAAGCGCCTCCTGCTCCTGGCCTAGTGCCGTCTATTCTTCCCGCTCCTGGACCATATACACCTCCAGCTCCTGGCCGTGTGGCATCTAAGCCTCCAGCACCTGGACCATATACACCTCCAGTTCCTGGTCTTGTACTATCTAATCCACCAGCTCCAGGACCATACACACCTCCAGCTCCTGGCCGTGTGGCATCTAAGCCTCCAGCACCTGGACCATATACACCTCCAGTTCCTGGTCTTGTACTATCTAATCCACCAGCTCCAGGACCATACACACCTCCAGCTCCTGGCCGTGTGCCATCTAAGCCTCCAGCACCTGGACCATATACACCTCCAGTTCCTGGTCTTGTACTATCTAATCCACCAGCTCCAAGACCATACACACCTCCAGCTCCTGGCCGTGTGGCATCTAAGCCTCCAGCACCTGGACCATATACACCTCCAGTTCCTGGTCGTGTGGCATCTACGCCTCTAGCTCCTGGACCATATACACCTCCAGTTCCTGGCCGTGTGACATCTAATCCTCCAGCACCTGGACCGTATACACCTCCAGTTCCTGGTCTTGTACTATCTAATCCACCAGCTCCTGGACCATACACACCTCCAGCTCCTGGTCGTGTGACATCTAAGCCTCCAGCTCCTGGACCATACACACCTCCAGTTCCTGGTCTTGTAGTATCTAATCCTCCAGCTCCTGGCCGTGTGGCATCCAAGCCCCCAGCTCCTGGACCATATACACCCCCGGTTCCTGGTCTGGACCAATCAGTCACTCTTCCGCCGTCTAGACCTGTTGTTCCTGGACGATATAGTCCACCATCTTCTGGTCTTCTGCCATCTAGTCCTCCATCACCCGGGACGTACACGCCACCGGCTCCTGTGCCAGTTTGTGTGCCATCGACTCCACCTGCTCCAGGAATATACCAATCAGTGCCCCCAGCTCCGGGCTTTGAACCATCCACTCCTGCACTTGTCCCTGGTCGATCTCCCGGTCTGTACCCAGGACGATAGACAGCACCTGCGCCATCTACTCCCGTTGTGAGTTGTCCACCTGGAAATCTGTCGCTTGTTTGGCTGCCACTACCAGGGCGTCTGCCTAGAAATTCCAAAAATTAACAAAAAACAGATGATCACAGAAACGAAAGCATGAGGGACGGCTTTATACAACATTTACCTGATTGATCGTACATTCCTCCGGGCTGTCCAGGTCTTGGAGCACCATCCGCTCCAGGCCTAAGTTGTCCTGCATCAGTGCCAGGAGTCCTTACACCACCAGGGCGAAGTATACCTGTCCCATCAGGACCGACACCTCCAGCTCCGCCAGGCCTGTCATCTCCACCACTTATTCCTCCGGGTCTGTCGCCAGGTCTGTAGCCACCCATGTCAACGCCTCCAGGTCTTAAGCCTCCAGGAGCTACGCCGCCGGGTCGGTCACCGGGTCTAAAACCGCCCATGTCAACGCCTCCAGGTCTTAAACCTCCTGGAGCTACTCCGCCAGGGCCCAGACCATCTCCACTTATTTCTCCGGGTCTATCTCCAGGTCTGTAGCCACCCATGTCAACGCCTCCAGGAGCTACACCGCCGGGTCGGTCACCAGGTCTAAAACCGCCCATGTCAACGCCTCCAGGTCTTAAACCTCCTGGAGCTACTCCGCCAGGGCCCAGACCATCTCCACTTATTCCTCCGGGTCTATCTCCAGGTCTGTAGCCACCCATGTCAACGCCTCCAGGAGCTACACCGCCGGGTCGGTCACCAGGTCTAAAACCGCCCATGTCAACGCCTCCAGGTCTTAAACCTCCTGGAGCTACTCCGCCAGGGCCCAGACCATCTCCACTTATTCCTCCGGGTCTATCTCCAGGTCTGTAGCCACCCATGTCAAGGCCTCCAGGTCTTAATCCTCCTGGAGCTACTCCGCCAGGACCCAGACCATCCCCACTTATAGATCCGGGTCTATCTCCAGGTCTGTAGCCACCCATGTCAACGCCTCCAGGTCTTAAACCTCCAGGAGCTACACCGCCGGGTCGGTCACCAGGTCTAAAACCGCCCATGTCAACGCCTCCAGGTCTTAATCCTCCTGGAGCTACTCCGCCAGGACCCAGACCATCCCCACTTATAGATCCGGGTCTATCTCCAGGTCTGTAGCCACCCATATCAACGCCTCCAGGTCTTAAACCGCCAGGAGCTACTCCGCCAGGACTCAGACCATCCCCACTTATAGATCCGGGTCTATCTCCAGGTCTGTAGCCACCCATGTCAACGCCTCCAGGTCTTAAACCTCCAGGAGCTACACCGCCGGGTCGGTCACCAGGTCTAAAACCGCCCATGTCAACGCCTCCAGGTCTTAATCCTCCTGGAGCTACTCCGCCAGGACCCAGACCATCCCCACTTATAGATCCGGGTCTATCTCCAGGTCTGTAGCCACCCATATCAACGCCTCCAGGTCTTAAACCGCCAGGAGCTACTCCGCCAGGACCCAGACCATCCCCACTTATTCCTCCGGGTCTATCTCCAGGTCTGTAGCCACCCATGTCAACGCCTCCAGGTCTTAATCCTCCTGGAGCTACTCCGCCGGGTCTGTCGCCAGGTCTGAAACCGCCCATGTCAACGCCTCCAGGTCTTAATTCTGCTGGAGCTACTCCACCAGGACTCAGACCGCCGCCACTTATTCCTCCAGGTCTGAAGGCCCCCATGTCGATGCCTCCAGGTCTCAAACCACCTCTTCCAATACCACTGGTCCCAGCGCCACCAGGGCTAACTCCATCAGGACCAATTCCTCCAGGTCTCCTACCAGTGTCAAGACCGACACCGCCAGGCCTTGTTGAGCCCGCTGGTGCGCCTGGCTGACCATCCACAAGTGCACCTGCACCAGGTCGTACCAGCTTGCCTATTCCATCACCCGCCAGCCTGTATGGATCCGGGGAGTATTCTGTCAAAGATCAAGATGATAGCGACGTCATGGCAAATCGACAAAGGCGCATAGTTACCATAGGTCCCAGTCGGTGTGCAGTCGCCGCAGTCTCCGAACGAAAACTGACTCTGTGCCTGTCCCATTCCATGTGAGCCCGCTTAAAACAGAAATCATTTCGTCAGTCACCACTTGCACAGCTGCTGGATTGAACTACCTGCTTACCCACGGTCGATCTGGATCCAGTCTCGGTGGCTTCCGCTTCCGCTTTGCCATCTTGCTCCGGCTTTCCGAAATTCAAGTACTGAGACTGCGTCTGGCCTCGGCCACTAAAATGCAAGAAACGTTAGCCGACTTGTGGCGAATGCTTGTTCGTTTACTCACTAGCCTCTGCTCCGCTTTGAGCGCCTGTGAAGTTTGTTCACCGCTCTGATGTATTCTGTGCTCCCAACAACAGCATTCTCATCGACCAGTTCCTGCTTCTGAAATGGAAATGTCAGTTTAGACGGCTGAAAAGTTCTGTTTGAAATGAATGACGGCTGCACGAACTACCAGTTCGACTAAACTGCAGTAGGGCCGCGTTCATAAAACATGAGATGGGTTTCTTAAAATAGTTGAAATGAAGAAATGTCGTCTCACTTGCATTTGCAACACGATTCCTGTCAAAAAAGTTTGCCCTCGTCAAACGAGTGACACATTGTTAATTAAACGAAGATGGAGGAAGTGACGGATATAAAATTGCATAAGATCTTTATCGAGTTTCAGGTCGCTTCCTGCGTTGGCTAGCGACCATAAAACAGTCCCAAAATAAAGTTGTGGCGAAGAATAATGATTTGTCTACCAGAAGCAGTTCCTGTCTGAAGCTTTTACATAAATAAACAAAAACTAAAAATTCACACAAAAGCCCACGCACAAATTAATTGCTTTAGAGCGGAAATAAATTATTTCCGGAATGCCCTTTGAGGCTAATCAATTTCCCGTTTCACCGCAGAGCTCATTCGAGTTTGAACCGGTTGACTCTGAAACGTCATGTTCCAGTTCACTTCTGTGCAAGAAGGCGTGTTTAGTTTGTTTCGTTTTCGTTGTTGATTGCGATTATGTTGTACTTTAATTTTAATTCAGCACAAATGTAGGTAGGTTTTAATGGCTGTTTACACGCGGCGCATTATAAGCAACCGGTAGGGTTTTGTGGTGACATCAAGTGTCTGTCATTCATTGCGCGGATATCTGCGAGCGGAAACTTCGAGCAAAGTAGAAGAGATCTAGTGTCGATTTTAATTTCGAAAATAATTCCCCGACCTAAGAAATAAACTGAAAAATCGAACCAAATAGTGCTAGAATGGTAGACACTGCAATTTTATTTTTTCGGTTAGTTTCGGTCAATCATGCAAAGCATGCCGTCTGTGTTTAAGACTCATTTGTTTTTCGGTTTTGGTTGACTGTTCTGCGGGGGTAATTGTGTTGCCTCGTCGATGGTGTACAATATGAACATTATGAACATTTATTTACCTGAAACAGTTATGCCCGTTTCAGAATGTAACCAAATAAATTTGACACTTAAGAAAGTCATAGTTTCAGGGCATCTTTTTTTTGCAGAGTAGTCAACGACATTAATGCGGGAACACTCAGTAGGACGTTGTTGCTGGAGGTAGATTCTCAAGCAAGCTATCAGCTGTTTTTTTAATTGTTGCTGCTGATTTATTGGAATATTTCAAATCACATTTGCCGTTAAATTAATTTCGGTCAGTTGTTTTCATTTCTCAAACGTCAATTGACACAAAAAGCTCACAATTTGTAAGGGAAGTGTCGGCAGTGCATTCGCACTGAAGCTGTATTTTGTGAATAAAACAACGCTAAATACAACGCTTGAAGCAAAGATCAATTTCATGTTTCAGGCATAGATAATGTGCTCAACTGGAGGATGTTGAAAAGGGTGGACACAGTTTGGAAAAATTACAATAACGAGTTGACTGAAGCTTGGGTCTATTCAAGCGGTCATCTTTATATGAACAAAACCTGACTTTAAAAAAATTATTACTAGTCCCATTCGCACAAGTACTTGGTCTCTTCCACAGAGCAACTGTCCTTTGGCCCTGTTTTCGTTTTTGCATTGGAGGGCAACAGGAGAGGAAGGTCCAACCACGAACTGTATGGCCTGTACAGCCACAAGAGTCTAGGTAAGCATCACCGGATGCAACGCCTGAGATGGCTCGGCCATGTAGAACACACAGTTTGGCTCCACACCGAAGAGTTTACGACTCCAACTCTGTGGGACAACGCTCAATTTGTGTTCGTACTTGAATACAGGTAACCAGAGATTCTGCCAGTTGCAGAGGGTAGTTGGCTGAGGCTTAAGGGCTATTCATATGAGCCGTAAACTGCGACCGAGAACTTTCAGAAACAACCATTTCCCAGCAAATACATATAAGCAGAAAGTTATACTCCTTGGTATGCAAACAGATGAACATTTTTTTTATCAAAAGTTAACAAAAGTTAGTTTAAGTTTCCTAAGTAACGATTTTAATTTGTTTCTCTTGCGAACTGTCAAGCTGAGAACGCAATACACAAAGAGGCAGACGCGATCCACAAATTCATGACCCACAAATTCGCAATGAAGTGTAAAATTTTTTTCTGCCAATGAGAAAACTCCATGTGAATGAAGTGCCAGTGTTTCCGAAGTTCGCGATTAGCCGTGAGTTCATATGAATGGCCCTTTAGATATACACCGCACAGTAGCACCGCAAAATGTAGATGATGCGCCCTTTTGTGTACTTTTATGTAATTTGTCCTCTTTTTACTAAATTGTCCTTATTTTCTTTGATACCTTTTTTCTATGATCTGCACAGTAAAGTACTTTCTTCAGTAGGTACTGAATTACTTGAACACAAAATGTAGCACTGTTTTGAATAACTCAGTTCTGTCATCTGGTATTTGCTATTGTGAATCAACGACCAACCGTTATCCATTGAACTGATTAATGTAATCTGAAGTACAAAGATTTTTAATAAATATCGTTTGTTTCTAAAATTTGATTGAATTAAAGATTGCATATGCAAGAATGGTCACCGTACCTATGCCCAAAAAATTCCGGCTCGCCCTTCTTAGCTGTATAATGCGCAGCTCACTACAAGAAAGGCATATTACTGCCGCAAATAGTTTGACTCAAGATTGGTTTAAAGACTGATTTTATTTTCCCAAAACTCTTTCTGTTTATACAGAAATTCTTACCACTAAACTATACTATTCTATACATAAAATATGATTCCTATGACAAACATAATGTGTGGTGAATGCAACGGACAAAAGTGTAAACAATAAACATATGAACTGAACTGCCCTCTACGTAGCACGAACCACAGTCGATACACATCGAATGCCACTTGAGACTTTCGGACATCTGAGGCGATACAATGTAACGTAATGGTTTTTCGTACTGTGTGCTTGCATTGGCTCACAGTCCACTACGAGCCGCCGTCAACGGTGTAGAAGAACTAAGTTTTTTTGTATCATCACAGGGCACGCCCAAAACACTACTTAGTGTACGCCCTCAGTATCGCTTACCACAACAGATGTTTGTTGCGCGACGATCGTCTATTGTCTCGTCTCGACGAGATTTCCGGAATGAACATCAAATAATTGATATTGTTCCTGAACGCCTCCCGATGGCTCTAAGGGCACGCCACTATTCAACTTTCAGAGCTGTGGTTTCAAAACGGCACTCAGTGTTAATTTTTATTCTTATTATGGATAAAATTAAAAAAATTTAAATATAGTCTTTCTGCTCCACTACACGTGAACACGACTGTATGCCGTGTACATTGACGTTGATTACACGGATGCGGGCAAATACATAGGAACCCCAATGTCTCTCGAGTCACTAACGATTCTCAGAGAGTCTTCCTGTCTGGAAAACGCTTCTCAAGCTTCGCCGTTCGGTGTCGGTATAAAACTATTATTCCCCTCGACTCGTTTGTTTTGAGAACAGACTACACGAGTGGGTTGCTTTAGAAGTTAGACCCAGGTCAGGCCATTTCCTGAACCAGCACATTCTGCGTAGAAAACAACAAGACGAAGATGTCTCATTTATTTCCATTTGAAAAAAAGCATAGAGATACATTTCAATTGATCTGCCAGCGTGATCACGCTTAATTTACTGCATAAATTACATCGTTATCTCATTCCACCATTCATTCGCACATTTATAGACTTTTCAAATGTGCACTTAAACGATATGGACGCTCATCCGTTTTTTTTTTATTTTTCCATTGATACGCACGCACGAATGTGAAAATCTTTGATTGAGCTCAAGGATGAGAACTATCGTGCTCGTTGTGGCACTCTGGCTTATGACGAATCAACAAGCGATTAGTGCGATTTGTGTCATAAATTAAAATTGGAACAGAGTTCACATCTAAAGTCACCCCTATCAACAATCGCAAATCGGTTCAGATTCGTTTAATGCTCTTTGCTGCCGCTGATACTCGAACGAATATCAACCGTCGCCTACCGCTGTCACTAGTTCAGATCAGAGTGGTTTTTTTTTTTCATTTCTTTCCTGGCAATCAGTACTCGTGATGATTTTTAATCCATCATAACATAAAAGCTTCCGGAGAATTATGTTGACCTTGTCATTGTGACATGCTTTCCTGACTCGAAAAAAGATGTGTCTTATCAGAGTCTGGAATTGTGTGTGCGTTGGGCTTGATTTGATTGAGAACGCGGCACCTTGTCCGGTCTAGATTTGATTCTGATTTAGATGATGATTTCATTTGCGGGTGTGTTGAACCTCTTCTTCTTTTTTTTGTTGGTGTTGTGCTGGGGCACAAAGAGCACTCGTGCTTTTCTGAATTCGCAAAATTGATTGTTTTCTGAGGCATTTGAGTGATTGTGCCTCATAACATACTTGGGCTGTTAAAATGTGTGATGTAAGAAATAGAAAAACAGCCAAAATTCCATTACATCACAGGTTTGCAACGCTTTGTACAAATATTCTGTTGTTGTAATAAATTATACAGAAGAAGAAAAGCAAACGTATCAGACAGTATGTGTATGTACCTGCCAACGGACGCTTTGATAGAACATCAAAGACACATCGATGCCAAAAAGAAGGAAAGAAATATTGCCCGTAAAATAATCACAGGGCCTTTGAATTAAAAGCCCACTATTTTATTTGTTTTTTTTTTTTTCGTGTAACTCTGAGGGATTTGTAAATCAGATTGCAATGATTTTCCTCTCGAAAATTTGAATTTTTCACTTCTGATTTTTCGCACAAGCATATTGAATTCTCTTACTCGGGATCTAAGGGTGGAGTGTTTCTACCAGAAATCTGGTAGTATTGAGATGGCCGACTTCACAGCTGATTGACCCCTTGTCTGTCGCATCGAATTTGAGAGACTTTCTTCTACTTATTCACGATTTTTTTTACAGTTATTAACGAAATAATGTAAATTACATTCTCTTATTGGTCGGTTGGTTAGACAACACGGTATAAAAAAAACGATGTGACACAATTTAGGGACGAGAGAGATAGAAGTTTGTTGCCTCTATACTATCTAATTTGTGGTTTTTACTTAATTGAGCTAAAACTTAATTGAATTAAAAGGTAGCACATTTAGAATAAACTCAACATTTTACAAAAGGTGAGTTGAGGTGGATTATTGATAACTTTGTACTGCCACTCAGATCACTTGGGTCACATTCAATGGTGGTAAACCAACCGGAGATGAGAAAGACGCGAGTCGTTTAGAACGTGAGCACATAGTAAGTTGTAAAGGGTGGTTAAATCTTAAGGGCCGATGTTGAATGAACCACACCTAAACGTCAAGTTTTTTTCTGCATTTCATTTGACATTTTCGATCAAACTCAATTTGAACCATGGAAAGATACACAATCGAGCAACGCTTTAATGTTATTCAGGCGTTCAAATCAAAATGCATATCGTGAATTTTCGAAGAAAATCATCTTCAGTGATGAGGCACATTTTCACCTCAGTAGATTAGTCAATAAGCAGAATTGTCGCATTTGGGCGAATGATAATCCAAAAGTGATTGTCGAAAAACCAATGCACCCACAAAGAGTGACTGTTTGGTGCGGTTTATGGGCCGGCGGCATCATCGGGCCGTATTTTTTCCAAAATGAGGCCGGTCAGGCAATTACTGTGAATGGTGTTCGCTATCGTGAAAGAAAACGAACTTTTTATGGCCCGAATTGGAAGATATGAATGTGGACGATATGTGGTTTTAACAGAACGGTACCACTTGCCACACAGCTAACGAAACAATGGCTCTTTTGCGCGACAAATTCAATGGCCGTGTTATCTCACGTGGTGGCGATGTCAATTGGCCGGCAAGATCATGTGATTTGACATCGTTGGATTTTTTTCTTTGGGTTTATTTGAAAGAAAAGGTGTACGTCGATAAGCCAGCCAGCCATTCAAGAGCGAAAGGATGAGATAATTCGTCACATTAACGGCCTAGAACCTCAATTTTGCTTCAGCGTCATTGGAAATTTTGACCATCGGATGGAGGTATGCCTCCGAGGTCGCGGCGGCCATTTGGCCGATATTTTGTTCCATACATAATTGAACCATACCAATTTTATCATAATAAAAATAAATGACAATATTTTCTAGATAATTTGTGTTTTATTCAAAATCAACAACGGCCCATAAAATTTAACCACTCTTTATAATCCATACGGTTTCTGAAGAAGTCATTTGTGATGCGGCCTATTTTCCTCGTATAATCTCCCATGAGCCTGTGTCCTGCAGGCCACATGATCACAATCAATTTAGATGGACCAGCTCTCGAGAGCGATCGGGCTCTGGTCTAGATAAATTTGAAGGTGTTGCGTGTAATGCTTGCAAATCATCTCGTGTTTGGCACTTTACATCGAGGAGTATCCCCTTTAAGCTTTGTTCAGTGGGGTGGACATGTTTTTGTACACTGTTGATTCATTTGCACTGTTGCTTGAAGTTTTCCTGTGACATGCCATCCAGTAGTGTGTTTATTTTCAGCAAAGTGTGTACACAAAACTATGTAGTTCTTGGCATACTAAAACTGTTGTGCGTATTTAATTATTACATTTTCTTTGAGGAAAATGTCTCTCAGATTAAATAACCTTATTAAGGGTTTTATATTTTTTCCTCTGCGAATCAATTCCTCGGTAACTTGTCAAACGAAAAAACGCTACCTTCAAACTGACAGACGCTGTCCACAAATGCACAACCAAACGATGCCCGAATTCTATCCCTAGCTGTCTCCGAACAGAGAGATAAGTGTATAAAATTGCGAAGTTAAGGACGTTTAAGTTACTGTTATCGACTTAGAATTGCTTGCTTCAAAACGGTACGGAACTTTCGAAATGTGTTTATTACTCGCACATGATTGGGATGGATTTCAAGGGAATGTTTGTAAATTCTTATCTCGATCTTTTCGAAGAAAATAGTCTTTTGTTAGAGATTCTCAGACATCCCATCAGGATCGTGGTGGAACATCAAAGGTTATTTTCTTACAGGGAGCCAGTCACAAAAAGTGGGTATAAAACATTAAGTTCTCAACAAAAGAATCAAATTCAAAAGTGATGCTAAAAAAACAAAATTCTTGACTGTAGTTTTGTATATTAATTAGAAACGTACTTAAAACAGGAAAAAATATAAAAGAATAACCGAACATTATAGGCACTATAGGGTCATACACCGCAAATGAAGCAAAATTCGCATCGCAGAAGAAGCATACATACATAGATGTAAGCCACTAGAGAGATCTGTTATAATATTGGAATTTATGGTAGCATCTAGTGTGATCAATTTAGTGTCCATTGCACAAAAAATGTTTTTTTGTTTGTTTGTGGACTCTTGCACAAACCTTATGATTTCTGTAAGCTGTATCATTAATAAATACATATGAATTTGTGCTCAAATCTGGTATGTTCTTGTATTGGACAACAATTTAGAATTTTAATAAGTATTAACTGTCTCCAAAAATTGTCTGTTCACCATTGAGTTATTTTTATCGCTTGGCACTTTGTTCATAAGTTACGGGTAATTTTCTCCGTTGAACCGAAATTCAATATTTGTAGATCTGATGAGCGACATTTTATTTTGCGTAGAAGAAGAACAACAAAGCTAGGCGATCGTAATGCTAGCCACAGGACAAACAGAAGGTGAAGTAATCAAAAGTGCTTTGGAATACGTTTGGCGACAAATATCCCTAGAGTAAAACGAAAAACTCTCGCTCTCTATGAAAAATTTGCTGAGTGCTGTTCATGGAAACCCAACAAAATATCACATTTTTATTTAAATTATCCCTCAGTTTTATGAATTATTCCGATATACGAACCGATAAACTGCGCGCGTCGTACAAGTGAATTTCTGCTGAATTTTTTTAAATGTTCAAACAGTTATTTTATTTGTATAGAATTATTTTACGTTTTCCTTTGATTCATTTGCATTTGCACGTACAAGCGAGTTAATATTTTTTTATTGAAGAGGCAACATCGGTCGGAGAAGGTAGGTAATTTGTTTTTGTTAAAAAAAGAAAAACGATCGATAATGTCGATGTGAGCTTGAAACCGACTAAAATTCCATTATAAGTTTTGTGCATTAAGTGGATTAAATAAATATGGAATTTAATTTTATTTTATAACCCAAACAAAAATTGATTTTGTACTATACATGGTTCCAATATACGAACTTTTCAGTTATATGAACTGGCCCAACAATCATTAGTTCATATAAATCTGTTCTTCATGCTTATAAAGGGTGGTTAAACTTTAAGGGCCGATGTTGAATTTGAACCACGTCTAAACGTAAAGTTTTTTTCTGCATTTCATTTGACATTTCTCAATTTCAGACTAACTCAATGAACCATGGAAAGATACACAATCGAGCAACGCGTTAAAGTTGTTCACTCTTATTATGAAAATGGGCGTTCAAATCAAAGAAAATCATCTTCAGTGATGAGGCACATTTTCACCTCAGTGGATTCGTCAATAAGCAGAATTGCCGCATTTTTTCCGTACCGCACGGATAAGCGTGTTTGAAAAAAAGGGTGTTTAGATACTTTTCCATATTTTCATGACCTTCAATATTCTTCGAATATGAAAGTTATAATGTTGTGAATGATTTCTTTTAATTTCATGTAGTTTTTGTTTAGAACCGATAATTACTTCCCATGCTACACGCGTTTGATTTGATAACTCAAAGATGTGTGGATACATTTTTGAGATGGAGATGCTTACAATAAAATGTTCAGCATAAGCAAGCTGCTCCAGAATTGTGATCTCGGTATATATTCTCAGTCAATTCAGACTGACTAGAGCATGTCGTTTATGTACATATGTATAAGGCGGATGAAAAATAAAGAAAGTGTTTCCCAGTGCTAATCAGATGAGTCCTTTAATATACAATATTATTTTGCGAAATCATCGGCTCTTTTTGGCATCAACTAGGTTCACCTTCCATATCTCATTGGACACCAAGCATAAATACATATGTATATAATTTATGAGGCACTTTTGTCAAAATTGTCAATTTTTTTGGATTTCTTTTGTTGAACATTGATATCCGAATAATTCTTGCTATTTTGCCAAATTTTTATATCTCTGCATGGCCTTAGCCAATAAAGTTTATGTAACAAAAAGTAACAAATTCTTTCTTCATCTCCAGACCCCTTTTTAAGCATACATTTAAGCCTACCCTTGTTGTCTTTGTTTTCTAATTTTGTATTCACATTTCGAGATGCTTTTTTCATCCGGTTACGCTGAGCTTCCAAATGCGCAATAAAATGCGAAGGTAGTGTTTTTACATGGAGTTCTACCCCGTTACTTAAAGCCTGCGAAATTCAATTTCCGGTATATAGAACATTTTTCGGAATTTATTCGAAATTATATCGAAAATATGTATTTCTTAAGCGCCAGTATTCTAAAGAGTTGCGCAGAGATCTGCTTAGCATATGTATCAGCAAAAATAACGAGCCGTTACCAAACAGCTTCAAAAATTGTACGAAATATTGTTTAAAAACTCTTCCACAGGTTGAATGACGTAATTTCAAATTCCAACCAGTTGATGGGTTTTTTTTAAAACTTTTTTCAAAAATTGTGATATAACAAAGAAACAACAAAAAAAATAAAACATGCAAATAATGAAAAGTTGTCTTTACCGGAATTTCAATTCCATTAACAGCGGCAATCACCAGCACGAGCCCCACGAATGCCGCCCAGCGCAGTGGCACCATTGTCCTCTTCTATATCGTTGCCCAGATGCCGATGCCGACGAAAATCCACCACCGAACTCAGAAGCAATCCTCTGAAAAACTAAATCCTAACTTAAGCTCAAACAACGATGTGTAGGTCGAGAAACAAGCATCAGTCGTTCCCTTTATCGGATCGAAAGACGAACTAAAGATCGCGTTATCGCGCACAAAAATTTCAAAATTACTCGTGTTGAACTTTATCACTCACTCTTTCGATTCGGAATCGTTTCGTTTTCGTGTCGTACACAAAGAGATTCTTTTTTAAATTCTTTTTTTTTCCTGGGTTTCACACAATCATGATCACTTTTTCAGCCACTATTAGCGTATCTTTCACTAGCACAGAGAAGGCACAAGAACAGAAGCTACGCACAGCTTGGTGGCGAGATGAAACAATAGTAAGTGTCGTTGTCTCCTCAAGGAAGATGATAACAAGATGAATTTTCAATCATCTGCATCTTAGGGAGGGATAACCCCAGGCACTGCTAACAGATTGGACCAGGACGTGTGGTACGGTTTAGTGAGACGCGTTCCTGCTTCCGATCGCGACAACTGCTGGATTGCGAATAAACGAGTCTATCGAGTGACTCGGAAGAGCTGAGCGGGCCGTTGTCCGCGCAAGAATGACAAGAAACTGAGACCCTCTTATTTATAAAACGAAGCAGAAGACTTTTGACCCATTTTGAGGAAATGTTGGGGCCGGCACGATGCGATGCGAGAGAGCACACACTGATAGTATCACTCTGGGGCCCCTATATGCCGCCTTATGTCGATTTAATAGGGATGTGTGCTCTATAGACAGTCGATCGTTACTACAATGACTTGACTTCATTTCGAATCGCATCGCATCGCTTGCTTGCGTGTATGACAGCGGTGCCGGTCGTCGCGTCGACAACAACGACAGCGACAGCGACAACGACGCCAATACGCTTGTATGGGAGAGAGCAACAGTCGCTGGGTGTATCATCCTCGACTAGGGTGGTATTGAGTGTAATTATCACGACGTCTACTCCTTCGGTTGCGGTCTTGGAGGAGTTGTTACACAATTTGCGCGCTTCTCGACGCATATTTTTTAATTTATCGTCGTTGTCTTTTTTTTGTGCGTTTTTGAAAGGCACTTAGGGTTTTCGATGTCACACGGAATATGGTTGGATGGCTAATTGATTGCATGAGACAACTAGGCGGTTCCTAGTTTTACCCACTTTCGGTATTTCTGTTTCGTGCTGAATTTGAGCATGAAATGCAGGTCATCAATTGTGAGGGAATTGATCGGTTTGCATTGGTCCGCAGTTGGATTGAGAAATTGTGTTCGGGCTGATCGATGATGATGGCGAGCGGTTAAGTGGATAGACAGTCCGATTAAGGGCCTTTGTGTCTAGCCGATTAATATACGGAGTGATGGCCGGACATGGAATAAGGGATATCACCGAGAGGAGTGGGATTCTGTCTGTCTGGCTGCAATGAGGCTGGTTTAACTCAACAGTCAATTGGAACGCAGTCTATGATTCATCAGTAGACCGTTGTAGACACATCTCTCACCTATTTTCGCAGCAAGTTTCGTAGCGTGCAGATCGTCCTGTGAATAGTTCTGACATCATGTGACGAAAAGTGTATTTTGTCAGTTGGTTGAAAAACCGCTATGGAGCCAAGAGTGAATATCAAGCTTTCCTTTAAGTTAACCAAAATTGCTCGAATCGATGAAAAGCATTTATGGTCCGTCCCGCGCACAAGTATTCATGTGATTTGATACACTTTGTGATGGTCGAGAACACTGCAACAACGGCGAACGCTCATCGAAGCCGAGAATTTTAAAAAATTAAGAAAACCTTGAGAACTTGTTGGAAAATGTTGGTCTGTGGCCGTTGTGGGACCCACGAGACTTATTGAGCAGAAATAAATGAGCAAGGAGGTGTACCCAGAATGACCTCTTTTCGTACTTTTACAAAATCCACGGGTCCATCGTCCACGATTGGAGAAGGGTTTCAACTGTTCACCACATCTCACACGTTTTCACAGACAGGGAGCGAAAAATCGGATAAAAAATGCTGTCAGATGAAATCAGGGGCAAAGGAGGCAGCAGTTGAATATCTCCTTGCTCATTCATTTCGCCTTATTGAGGAGATCACTGCCACTCCAAAGTGTGTGGTCGTGGATCCCCCGCATTCTTACCCAGGATTTGGGAAATGTACGGGTCTGCAGCCGATTTATTTCACATTCTCTTGCGCAATGAAGATCATGGCACTGGAAGGACACTAAATCTGCCAAAAAATGGTGCATTCATGTCATCTATCGTAAATGGCGATGAAGCGTGGCACTTATAATTCGTGCCAGTCACCAGAAGTGACCAGACTCGGAAGTCAGAATCGAATCAAGACGATGCTGTCTTCTTCGATTCCGAGGTCATTATCCGGAAAAAAATCATTTCTCAAGGTTTGGTCACCTGACCGTAAGTAAGTAGGCATGGTGGAGCCAGGTCCGATTGGACCCATTGTGATGGTGGTTTGGTCAGACTGTCAGTGCTCAAAATTAGAAGGATGTGTTGAAGATTATCACGTTTGACTGAAGTACATGGACTGACAAAGCACCGTCAAACAAAGCCACAATTGTACGTTTTTGGGCAAAAAAAAAGCACAAGTGCTCGCCTGGCGACGTCTGGCTGTTTGCGAAACTCATATTTGAGTTGGTTTTGAAGTCTCGAACAGAAGGCTTCGACCGGCAGTTTTAAAACTATTCTCTGCTCGCGTGCTCCAGACCGGCTCCGACAAGTTTTATGAATGCTTTCTTAAACCAAGATAACCCGAGTTGGAATTGAAGCAATCCGAGTTGCAACTCGAGTCGGCTTACTCGGTTTGAAACAATATTACAGTGCACCCGCTGTAATTCGACAAACGTTTTTCGAGGCAGTGTCGGTTTATCGAATTTGTCGGACCATAGAGTACTGCTTCAGATTCTCTATCTGTATGTGGAATTCAATAAGGCTAAATAAAAGAATGGAGACCAATATAAATCGAGGATAATTCATTGTAAGGCAAATTTAACGAAGATTTTCCGTAATAAATTATTCGTACACTAGAGTCACGTTATGAGTTTAAGGCTTGTCGGATTACAGGGAGTGCCGATTAAAACAGGGGCTCGACTACAGCTGGTCCAATATATGTGGAAAAAGAACGACGAGAAGAGCAAGCTTGCCGCCCTGACCATATCATGAGAAACAGAAACAATACTCCAACTAGGTACAGGAACAAGCAGTAGAACTCGGTTTGAACAAAAACAATGCTCACGTGTATGTGCAATGTACACACTTTGTCTTAGCCAACCGAAAGAGAATTGTGTGGTCACTTCACCTGTTCAGTAATTCGTTTTCGTTTCGGCAACTCGGTTCAATTCGGTTTGGATGTAACTCGGTTTGACTCTGTTTATCAACTCCAGTTGGCCCATCACTAGCACCTAGATGTCCTCGTAGGCCCATTCTCATTACTGGCACCCAGTTTGCGTCTGAAAACGGTGGCTATTCAAAGTGAACCAATTCACAATTCTCCCTTCTGTTCGAAATTTCCAAACATGACAGAAACAGCAGAACACTAAGTATTTCACTCGTTTCGTCGTTTCGCAGAAGATAGGCTGACAGTGAATGTGCCAAGTCTAGTAAACCTGATTCACTGTATGACATGACTGTATTCCTTGAGGCACAAGTAAGCCTAATGTACGAGAGTGGATAAATAAGTATCCGTGTATCCGCACGTGGCGTTGCGAGCGATGTTCACACGGATTTCATGTTTTTCGTAAAAGTGCAATCAAAATATATCGATCCGTAATTCGCTGTTCGTTTGGGGATAGAAATAATTAAAGAACAATCAAGTGAATTATTGTCGAAAATTCGACTAAAGGATAGATTAGGATAAAGTGACTGACTGTCAAGAAGCAGAAGAGGCCACACTTGGCCCAGTGTAGGCTCGTTGTGTTGACACACGGGTCCAGATCGATCTTACTCCGCAACCCGATTTAGATAAAGCGATGGAGATGGCTAACTCTAATGCTGCTCAGTTCCGGCAGGTTGTTGGAGCAGTAAGCTCATAGATGGCTTCACCTTCGGAGAGAGAAGGCTGTACAATTGCAGAGAAGGTACACAATAATTTCTTTCTTTTCCTCGTCTCTTCAACTTCTGCAGAAGTCATTCAAGGACAGGCTCAATCTTGAGGCGTGAGGTACGTGAGGCGTAGTTCCCATTGTTGAAGTCGATAAAAGTCCTCAGGGATGGGCTGCCCATTCTGATCAGGCTGGGTGGTCGTCTCTGTGTGAGAGTAGGTCATAATTGTGCCCTGTGCCGGTAGACTATCTACGTGTGTCTATCTACAAGTGTTTCAAGCTTCAGTAGATGTTTTGCACTAGCGACAGCCGTTGCAGATCTCCATCCGGAAAGAGTACCGACCCGATGTCCTTTCTAGCGAGTGCGACCGCTTCGCAGTTTCAGTGTCCCGGCATTCACATGAGATGGATGGATATAGACAGAGAATGTAGTAGTAGTGGGGGCAACATCCCCAATTTATTAAGCTTAATAGAAGCGACCTTAAATTGTATGGGCTGGCGCTAAGAGACACAAATTCAAGAAGTGCGGGACAGTCTGTGTTACCAGTAAGAGGAGCAGATCGCCAATTTTGAGGCGGTTTTCGAGGGACTCAAGGCGAATAAGTTCAATGCGATGAGAGTAGGACGCCAGTTGGTTCTTCAGTCCAGGCAAGATCACAAAGAGCGAAACGGAGAAACATACGCCGGACAGCTTGGATACGACGAATGTGGACCTCGAAATGAGGTGATCATACTTGGCTGGCTTATTTGAGAATGAGTCTGACGAATATGCCTCGTTTGACCTGCGTTTGATAAAGCCAAGCGCAGAATTTGCTCTACTTATAGTATTGTCAATATGGGAACGAAAGTTGAGCTCACGATCACAAATTACGCCTAATCCGTCTGAAACTGGGCATGCTTTTGTTTAATAGATGACAGTCCGAGGCGGTAAGCAATGCCAAACACGAAGGTGGATTTTAATTGATTCACCCCCTTTACTCGCGGCTCTCCTTGTTTGGTCATCTATACGCATTGTTTCCGATGCCTCCGACATGAAGAGAGTTGATTAAAATATAACTGTCCAATATTTTTTCAGATGATAGCGACGTTCAGAATTGCTGCTTCAACAGTTCATCAACCAGAGCTGTGACGATGAAATGTGAATGGGATGAGTTCACCTCACACTTAATCTGGTTCCTCTCGCACGTCTGAGTTGTCTGGGATTTTGTACAGAGCGCCTGCTGGGACTGAGAGATTTTCCAACAAGCAACCCACGCAAGAGTTGGGAAATCTGGATGAAAATCAGAATGTTCTAGTCATCGAATGCGGCTCCGCTCAAGTGTGAACATTTGCAGTCGCTGTCTTTACAAAAAGAAAAACAATCTTGATCAGATCAGAGCAGAATCAACACAAAGAAGTCCAACCAGTTCGCATGAACAACTTCAAAGGCATCGGGCCATATGGCAAATGCATAGCACTTCAATTTGTTGAAGTCATCTCACTCGTCCGGCGATAACTAAATTACAAATTACTCACACCATTCGCCTGCCACAGCAAGTACTCAAAATGCATTTCATAAAACAACATCGCACCCCATTCACCCATTAGGACAATCCGCGCCCGCCCTATCGCTAGCGCGGATCTAAAATTGGAACATTCACTGTGTCCCATACCGACATGCGGCTTCGGCACACCCCGCATTGCTTAATAGAATCAATTTCTCATCATCTGCCATCTTCACAGAGTACTAATATTAATTATCGATTTCCATCTACGAGCACTGCTGCGTGGTGCGTATGTAGGTTACTCTATAATTGATCCTGCAGACAACATCCATCCATTTGCCATTACACAACTCCAGATATAAAGGCAAACCACAGCCATTTATAATCCCTCCATCTTTCGGACAGTTTTAAAAATTAAATTGAACGAAGACGGAAAATAAATAAATAAACCAAATTTAATTATTGTTCATGTTGCGAACGGACAAACAAAAAAGGGGGAAAAGCAGAAGCAGTCGTCGCTACGGTACGGTATCTCTTGCAAGGGTCAAAAGATTCCGATTAGCCATTCTCGGCCGTCCGCGCGTCGTCCCATAACACATGAGTGTGTGCGTGCCTTGGACTACGGATTTTTTGTTGTGCCCATCTTTTCAGGGAACCGCCGCACGGCGAGGAAACAAACAAAACAAAGCGAAATAATGAAACTATCTTTTTTGGTTGATTTTCTCTTAATCAGTGTATTTTATATTAGTGTATATACTTTCTCTTATCTCCCTTATGACACAAGTATCTAAAAATAAATGATTTTTGTTTTAAATTAAAAAAAAACGCAACGCAACGAAAGTGTCGCCCGATTATCTTAAAAATATAACTCTAATCTTTGGTTTACTAGCCGTACTTAGACACAAAAAAAAAAAAAAAGAAATTAAGAAGAATAAGCAGAACGAATGTACAAAATGCTGCGATTCTTACTAAAAGCCTTACAAAAATGAGAAGAAATACAAATTATTTGCTAATTTACAATTAAAACATGTGTTTTTCATGTTTTTTTTTTTCTTACAGTCAGAACTTAAGAAATTAATAATTATTGCACCAAATTCGGCCAGGTTGCTTGGATTTTTGATTTTCCTCTGTCAGGTGGTCCTTTTGCAAGTACCACCGCGACGTCATGTTCCAAAAACAACAACAACAACAACAGAAAACAATTCCACGTAAGAATATGCTGAAAAGTAAATTTAAAGACTAGACAATCTCGTCCATTGCTTGTGAGGAGAATGCCGCTTGCGCGCACACAACTCCTCTTACAAATTTGTTTTGTTTAACGTAAAAATGTTCAAACTTAAATGTAACTAAAAGTATATGTTTATAAAGTAAATAACGATTTTATACAATACTGAATGGATTTTCTTTTGTTTTCGAAAAAAAAAGAAGTCTCTAAATGTATAATTAAATGAATGTTTGCATAAAAATTGTGTGTTTTTTTTCTCTTGATAAACTTATAAAATGAAAGTAAAAGTGTATCCTACTATCTAAGCAGTGCAGTTTTGTATTTGGAAACTATTCACTAAATCTGTATCACAATATATATATTTTTATATGATTTTTTTCATTATTTATTGATTAAAAATGTTTAATGTTGAATTTTGTATGTACACGAAAATGAAAATAAAAACATTTCTTTTAAATGAAAAGGAAGTCGCTGGTGGAGATGGGAAAACCAAAGCAAATGCTGGTCAAGATGTGTAAAAATGTGTAGAAAGACTTATACGAATTTTGTGTGCGTTTTCGGTTAACTGGAAGACTGTAGCGAACAGAATGAAAGACCATTTGGTGCGGGAGTAGTGAACACCTCGTTTTTAAGCTACTTCTCTTCATTGAGCTGAAAGCTGGGAGATAACCAAATAACAGAGCTGATTCATACTGCCTTCGATAGACAAATTCTACGTCGTATATATGGTCCCGTCTACGAGGAATGGACCAGAAGAAATGACCGCCAACTCCACTAGCTGTACCAAGATGTGGTTGTAGTCTGCAAAAATGCAAAAATCCGTCAACTGAACTGGCTTGGCCACACCAAGCGTATGAAAACCAATGCTCCAGATAAGAGGAATGCCAGCCTGCTTGTACGAGAAGGAGTGGAAGACCGAACATCCACCAAAGAGGCCAAGTTATTACAGGCCGACTCCACAGGTTTTTGTACGTCCAACATTTAATGCTAACCTCTAAAGACAGACATTTATGTTAGCGTGACAGGGTAAACTATGTCAAAACGTCTCATTTATGCTGCAACTGTATGACTTGTAGATGGATTGACGAATTAATGACAGGTATGGCAACGAAAAGTGTGGCAAATTTGGAGTGGAATGAGGAAAAAACAAAATTCAAAACTCAAACAAAGAGGCATTTGTCAAATTTCACAAAAACGAAGGCAGAAAATTCTGTCGTCAAAACATAACATGAGATGGCACGCTTCCTTTGGGCATTTCATGTTAAGTCGACATGCAATGAATTATGCCTAGTGGAGGCGGCCTGTTAAGGACGCAAGACAGCTTCGCCTTGATGACTGGAAGCAACGTGCCCAGGATCGTCAACGATGGAAGACCGCCATTGTTTCTTCATTTAACACAATTACTGGCTGAAGTCAGGAGTAGGGGGTTTTGAAAAATTGGGGAAGTATATTGGTTTTTTAAGTATTCCATAAAATGCTCTCCTCAGTCATATTTCTTATCATGAAATTCTAGCATATCTCTTCCTGCTTTCTTTTAAATTAAGTTAGCCGTGATAAAGACCGAAAAACCGATGGGAAATGTTTCCCTCAGCAATAATGATTTAGCCAACTTAACAACGACGACCGTGTACACTCTCAGGAGTACTTTTTTTTGTACATGACTACACATGCGTTTACTTACTGTTCTTTCACTCGTGATAGCACAGTAGCACGTACAAGGAGTGAGTACTGTAGAAGCTAGATCCAGATCCACCTCGGTCTGTCGCGCCACCCATATTATATGACATGAGTTGGTAGTTCGAAGAAGTTACGGACAGCAACTCTGAAGCTGCCCTTACGATAAAATATATATGATGGAATATATATTTAGAAGGGAACCTGTCTTAAGTTGACAAAAGACTGTTCAAAGCAGGTAAAGAATGGTTGATAAACACTCACTAATTGTCTGAATTTGAGGAGGCACTTGCCTCTGGTAGAATAAGACCTCCATTCACTCGTATTCGTGACGCTGATAAACTTTCTGCAATGATTTAGGTTAGTAGCCTCGCAGTCAATGCTAAGAATTAGGAGGAAGCACTTCTGCAGACTTTTGAACGACAAGCATAAAACTCTGTCGTCCCCTCCGACCTCTACAAGGCCAACATAGGGATATAGAGACCGAGGTCTGACAAAGCTGCTGGTGCGCACTGAACGCTGAAATCTTTAAAGCAGCTGGGAATGCTCTCTTTGAGCGCATGCAGCAGCTGATGTGTAAAGCATGGTCCGAGGGAAGCATTCACCACGAGTGGATCGTTTGCCTGATCCACAAAAAGGGAGACATCTTCGACTGGGTTGACTCTATGGAGAGATGCATATGTCGCCTTAATAGCACGTACAAGATTTTCTGAGGACTTTCGTGTGCCCGCCAGAAACAGTTTGCCATCAATATGGCAGAGTGGCTTCAGACCAGACAAGACCAGGTCTTTACACTGCTTAACACTATGGATCTTCACAGATCTTGGAAAGTACACTAGAAGTGCTGATCGACACCTGCTCGCCGAGTTCAGGACCGCGTATGACAACATACACAGACACCAGCTGACTTTCGTACCAAATTCGTCAAATTGTGAAAGATGACGTTGCAGAATTTTCGCTGTTTCATCGAAGTCGAGAATGAACTCACTTAGATTGACATTCAATGCCAAAAAAGGCTGTAGACAAAGGGACTCTTTCAATATCAGAAGATCGTGCAAAACTCACTGTCCAGCACTTAAGCCACGACCTTCTAGAAGTCGGCTCAACTGCCGCACACGTGGATTTGGCCGAACCCAGCGAGCCGTTAATGTGGTGTTTGCTAAGAAAAGTCAAGTTTTCAATGTTTTTTTGATCACAAAGTAATACAATTTTGCTTTAAAAGACATTAAAAAACTTAGTTAGGCCGAAAGCAACTAATTGATTAAGATCGTAATAGTTCAGAGTACCCGCATAGGGTCAGTAGGTTAGATAGGCGTAACTTTTTTAAAGCGTGTAAGGATATGAATTAAATAAAAAAGTATGGGTGACAGGGTGACATGCTAGCATTGAGAAGGAGGCGGCTAAAATGATTCTGGCGGCGAATGAGGAAAAATCGAAGCATATGCTGTTCTCATGCAACATTGACGTCTTGGACAGAGTGTCGCAATGAACAGCCAAAACTTCGAGGTAGTGAGCGACTTGGTGTACCTCGGCTCCGCAATGAACAATCCCTACAACATCAATACTTGAGTACTGAGATCGAATACGGAATAAGCCTTGCCAATAGCTGTTTTTCTGGGCTCAAGACGCGATTGAGTATTAGAGCCCTCCCCGAAGAAGCAAAACCGATTTGTTACAAAGTGGATGAAGAAGACCTTCGTCTCTTCGAGCAGTTCTGCGGGACTGTACAGCGACATGACTGGAAGCTGAGTGTTTCAGCATTTGTTCAGACTCAGAACATCCATGGTTGTTGGCGAGAGAGGTGATTTTGAATCAATTAAAGCAATTGAGGGCTCTGTGTGCGATCTTTGGTTCTAATTACGTTAGTGGCCAGTGGAGGAGGCCAGAGAGGAGCATCCAACGCCGCTTCCAACGCGATGCACACAAGTGGAGGAGGATATCTTTCGAATTGGACTGCGAACAGATGGTAAGAGATCAGGCTATCAGGTGAGCTTTAGTCCATTCGGGAAAGTAGCTTTATACGAAGAAGAAGTTAGTCTTGGCGACCTAAGGAGAATAAATATGCATAGTTTTTTACTTAAGATCTTATACACATATCTGTAAAGAGACTCGGCAAAGCACAGACCTTGTAAGAAGTTTCGGAACGAACACTTTTCCATAAAAGGTGTACAGCAACAAAGTAAATTATTTATGTTGTAGCGAATGACGTATCACCATTTGTGAACATTTCCTTTTATTTATATTCCTTCAAATTTCAAAATTTGTGATCACATGATCAGGATTTCAAATCCATTCCTTTCTAGGTCTGCTAAGAGACTAGCATCTCTATGTCAGTGAAATACGAAAGGCATTAATGTCCAACCGACAAGAACATAAGGAAACTCAAGTCATCTTAACAGAAATGCCACACTGTGGCCACAAAAACCGCTTCGTTCAGTTTCGTTCAATTTTGCTTACTAACTGGAAACGAAGTCAATCCGTCTAAATGTACGTAAATGACATTTGCAGAAGCATTTATGGACACTCTTTGGATTTTACGATGCTTCTGTCTACGGTTCTGACTGAAACTTAAGTTAGCTTACTTCAGTTATGGTTGGACCTTAAGTCGTTTAAAATGAATTTTTTTCAATTGGAAAAGGCTCCGTTGATGAATTTTTTAGGGTTTCTGAGCAAACTTGTTTCAAACAGAATTGAGTAGTCTACCTCACTGCTTCTAAATAGTCCTTCATCTGTTCTCAAATTGAAATCTCCTAACACGCGCGAGGGGCGTTGCCCCTTTCTTACAATTTCTCACATGACAAGCATGCGTTTTAGTCTCCATCAACCGCCCTCAAACATTGCATTCAAGCCCGCGGGATGGGGCAAAATGGATGCAAAAAAAAAAAACAAAATGAACACGTGTACACACAAAAATCGGTTCAATCATTTATGCAACAATAGCATAGTTTCCTGTCAACTCAAACGGACTGGTCTTCGTCGAATGTGTGAAGTTGTTCTTCGGCGAGAAGTCCACCGGCGTCTCTTGGTAGAAGTTCATCTGCATGGGTGGCGTCACATCGGCGAAGCTTGCGGTCGTTGCTGGTGGCGGCCGGATCACGCTTATCCGCTTGAAGCGATCGTAGTCCTCCTGCGTCATGGAATTCGTCAGCGTTGTGTATGATTTCTCCGATTTGTCATCCAGTTCCAGGGACGCCAGATTCATGGTGTTGCTGGCCGCAGCTGCTTCCTTTTGGAGGATCTTCGACGCCAGCGTGGACTTGGTGGCGTCAAATTTGGACGACTTGCTCAAGCGGTCCTTGTCGGTCTTCGGGTGGTGGTTCTTCATGCAGGAGGATTCCTCGTGCTTGTAGAGGTATGACTTCAGGGCGAAGGACTTGCCACAACGCGGGCACGAATGTGGCTTGGTGTTTGAATGCGTTTGGATGTGAGCCCTCAGGTTTGACTTGTCCGCGAAGGCCTTCGTGCAGACTGTGCACTTGAAGGGCTTCTCGCCTGAAACGAGAGAGAGAGAGAGACGCCGTGGTCAATTGGGGTCGAGGGTTGGGTGGGGCTTTCGGGATAGTACCTGTATGCGTTCTGATGTGCCCTTGCAGGAGCCAAGGTCTGGAGAAGCGTTTGCCGCAGTACTGGCACTCGCAGCCCTGGTTATGTGTGCGCACGTGCATGGAGAACGCCGGCATTGACACGTAGACCTTCTCGCAGTAGGGACACCGCCGGGCCTTCTTGTCCAAAATCGATCTAGTTTGCGAAAGACTACATTGAAAACTTCATAGCTTGGTTGGGACTGAGCTGAGGGCTTACCTGTGAGTCTGACGGTGTCGCGCCAGATTGGAAGACGTTGAATACTTTTTGCCGCACTCCGGGCAGACGTGGTCGTCGTCGCCGCTCATGGAGTTCTCGGAAATCTTACTGGAATGTCCCAATCCGGAATAGTGTTCGTCGCCACTGCTGGGCAGACTACTGCACGACAATTCATCGTAGCGGGACTGTTCGGAGATCGTCGACCGTCGGGATTTCTTCCGATCGAAGATCTTGTGACTGTAGTAGTTCGAGTCGTCGTCGGACGACGAGAAGAAGTTGGTGTTCTGCTGCTGTTGCAGGTGAGACGGCACTGTCGCTTGGGGCTGATGCATCTCCCGATAGACTGCCGTCGCATCCTCCACGCAGTCCACCTCGTCCTTGTGACGGCCCTTGTTTATATAATCCGTGATCTCGTTGATGTTGGTCGTGCTGAGGCGTCCCGCCGCAAGTGTCACTTCCGCCAACTGTGTCAGGTTGTAGAGCTCCTCGGGAATTGTGCCCGAGGGGGTTGTGGTGTGCTCCTTAGTCATGTTTACTGTCAAGACAGCACTAATCTGGAAGTAAAATGACATGGATGAGTGGAAATAGTTTCGCTTCGGGGTCAGCGTTGACCCACGCTGATCTCGAGAATTAAGTAGAGCACTGCGCACTGCAAATCGCCGGATAATTGTGTTGTCCAATTAAACCCGGATCGCAGTGGTTCAATGTCGTTTTCGGAAATCACGCCAGAATCGAATTAGAATACTTCATGTTTGGCCCCGAATCAGGGCGGCTAGGAAGCCAACTTTGAAGGCAAAGCATAATGTAAACAAACTGAACTTTGGCGTCGAACGTATGCACATAGGTATTTGGACATCAATCAGATTCAGAGAGCCAGAGGTAAGACTGCAAAATAACTTATGTAAAATAAATCCAACCGTGTTTTGTTTGTTTGGCTATTTTTACTCATCATTCCGGCTTCGGAGCTCGGTATCGTGCCTAGGAGCGGGTGTGCCTGAGCAGCCGTGAGGTGGGCATGGGAATTAAATTCAATATAAATTGTTTTAGTGCACAGTTTAAGGCCGCCGAGAGGAAGTCGCAAGTGGGAGCTCGTGTGTGTGTGTGTGTGTGTGTTGCTGTTTAACGGGGCAATAAAGTACGAAAAATATTCGAGAATCGTAAATTAATTAGCGATGTGTGATTGCGTAAAATGCAGGGACTCCGAGACACCCGAGCTAAGGGAATTTTATGCGAGTGTCTGATTGGTAATTTGGGAATTTCCAAATGTTTTTTTTTCTTCTGTTTTTTGGTATTTTTGATTCGAAGTCAATTAAAACCACGAGAGGAATTAGTGTTTCTTGCATAATGTCATTTCCCTAAGGACGGTTTAAGTTGGCATTTATTTTTCCTGTTTTTTTTTTTGGGTTTCTTACGACATTCACAAAACGATAGAAAGTGAGGTTATGGGAGAAAGTCTACACCGAGGCGGAATGGGGTTTGTACATTTGGAGGAAAATGGGGATTCAAAGAATGTTTTGACTCGGGTACTCATGAACAGTCTTGCAACATTGACCGCGGAGGTATAGGACCCCAATAATCACGGAAGTCAGCCTCTGCTTACTTAGATCTCCTATTCGTATTGCATTGCAACATGGAAGCAAGCAGATATTTCCTCATTTAACAGATTGCAGAGAAGTCTCACTTGCACGAAGCTCACTTACACGTAATATTCAGCACACGAAAAATGTCTCGTTCTCCCCTGATGCTCCATTTAACGCTGTTACTATTCACTTATAAGAAGTATTCACTTATACGGAACATTTTCTGTTCTCCCTCACACTCGTATAAGTGAGACTCCACTGAAATTGAATTCCCCATTCCAAATTTGTGGATTTCGTTTAGTTTCGTCACGTTATTGTTTTTGTGACGCTACTTAACAATCCTAAAGCTACTAACTTTAACTGACATAAGACTTATGTCTATGTCAGCAATGGAGCAAATATACAGAAGTGAAACGTTGCCATCATAATATCCAATTCTTCAAGTTTCGTTAAGTTTCGTTGATTTGTTCAGTTAAGGCCGTGTGACAATTGTGTAAAAACACAGAATAATTTTGGAAAATCAGATTCGAGCTGCCCTTATATTCCTTTCAGCCTACACTGCAACACTCTACATCTCAGGAGCAGGTTACAATTTTAACGCAATTGGCGTACGAACTAAGTAAGAGCGAAATGAGTTGCTCGCTTACGTTCCAGTTCTCAGAACCAATTAAGGGCATTCTCAAATGTTATGAATTCTTGACAATACATCTTGCTTCTTTTGGTTCGATTTTGACATAAGTTTACTGAAGTCAATTGTGGTTATACATAAACTTTGTAACAACACATCTTTAGAAAGAAATGGGACGTGACTCGAACTATGTACACATTTTCTACTAGTAAATTTAACATCAAATGCGTTACATTATTTTCGTGACGGATAATATCCTGCTTTTGGAAACTTTGGGGCACAGTGGACGAACGAAGTGACCTTTTATTTATTCCTTATTGGCACTAAGGTGGACCATGTGGTATGGATAACTTGGCGCCGGGCCGAAGAATCTCCCCTAATCTAGCCTATGAGACTGCGCAGCTGAGGATGCCCGGGCACACAAGTGGAGAACGACCCCATCCAACTTGGTGTACGCAGTTGGAGGCAGTGGTAGAGGCTCGGTTCTATCCTAAAATGTAGGGTCATATGAATGAAGAAGAAAATAACGTTAAACGAGTGTTGATATCGATTGAAGGTTAGGATTGAAGAACCTTTTAGGGGCCTCACATTCCAAACCGGTTGAAGGTATGTTCTCATCTTTGTCTGAATCTGCGATCGCTTGATCGTTTTTCGAGAGTTTCCGATTTCCTCTTCTCACTTCTTTGGCTAGTGGCCCGAAGTTCAGCTGATTCTGACAATAGCTTGATATTTTTGTGGGTAGATTAACAAAGAGCTACACTTGCATCCTTGATGCCGGCGAGTTACTTCCATTTTTTAAGATCTAGTTCTTCTGAATCTGCGATCACTTCACCATTTTGCGGAAGATTCGGTCTTCGTCTTCTCTTTCTCGAATTAATAGGCTCGTCGCTTGTTTCTTCGAAAACAGGGTGGCAAAAGTAAATAAATCTAGAGCCTAGTCTTTTGTTTTGTCGAACACACTGGAGATAGTCTCTGAGTCAGTTTAGAGCTTTTTGTACTATACTACCGCTGATTAGACTAAGTACACAACTCAGATTGACTTTCATTCTAAATCATCACCAAGAATCAGGTCTGCTGTCCTAATCCTTGTTTAGTTTTCGCATCCATACAGCATGGCCGATTGAGAATCTTATAGAACACGACTGTTGACTCAAGTGGCAGTGGTTTGCCAAGGGCGTATCTTTGTGAATGTTTATAGTAAGCCCCGACTGGCTAGTGCTGGCCAAATAAAGATATATCGCATTCGACAAACCCTTCTTTAGTGACCTCTCCTCGATCACTAACCAAAGTATATCGAACATAATCAAATTCAGGCTGGATTTAGCTAACCCGCGTAACTGCGCTACTTGTACCCGGTTTGTGCCAAATCGTGTAGCCACTTAAACCAAACAACCAACCAAGTCCCGTAGATTAAATGATTGACATGAAATTCAGACATTGGACAAGTCGCAGAAAGAAGAACCGCACTCACAATATCTTCATGTGGTCGCATGTGACAAACTTCTTACAGCCCGATGGACGGATAAGTTGACTCCTAAGATTGGTTTTTAGCACTCGTGCCACAAAATAAAAAAATTACAATATAAGTCCGATGGGCAAATATTAATTGAAAAGTTCTGGTTGGTCAACAAACTGTGTCTCTTCTGATTATTACTCGCAGCATCCACTTTCGGAACAGCACCTTCATTCTTACGATGAAATGAACGATTGGCCGGAAGAATGGTTGGGCTTAAATGTCAAACAGTGGTCTGACCGCCGACTGCTTCAATTTCAAGAAATTTGGGGAAAAGTCATAGCTATCGGTGGCCAATACTTAAATTATTGAACTGAATTATAAACAAGACAGTTTTTGACCAACAAATTGATATAATCACGATAAGTTGGAACATAAGGCAATTAAGTTTGCTGTTCAGTATTGGTTAAAGAAATGTATGCTGTCAACCAAAAAACTTGCTACAATTTCGAGGTAGTAAAGGAGTTTGTCTACCTCGGGGCAAACGTGAACTCCACAAACGACATCCAGTGGAGAACCGACGTAGAATCGCCCTTGGCAACCGGTGTTGCTTCGGTTTGTCGACACAACTGGGCCCACGACTCCCAACTCGAAGGACAAAATCATGCTTATTTTGCCAGTCCTGCCAGTCCCAGCTATGGAGCCGAAAGATGGACGCTAAGCAAAACTGGAGAGCTGATTCTTGGTGCCTTCGAAAGAAACATTCTACGTCCCGTCTGCTATGGTCCCATCTGCGAGAAAGATGAAGATACAACCGCAAACTCTACAAGCTGTACCAGGATGTGAATGTAGTCCGGAAGGCAAAAATCCTGATGAGTAAGTAAGTTCTCTTTTGTCTTTGATGGCCCGTGGCGTTGTGGGTACGTGCGCCGACTCCCACGCACTTGGAGCTACCTGTCTAGGTTCGATTCCTGGTACGACAAGAAATACATTTCACGGCCCCACCTCTTTCGAGTCACTGACAATGATCAAAGAGTACAACAGTCTAGAAAAAGCTTCTCAAAATTGGCCGTTCGGAGTCGGCATAAAACTGTAGGTCCTTTCCACGCACAACACGAATGGTTGCTGAGAAGCTTGGCCATGGCCCTCTACGGGCTGTAGCGCCACCAATATTATATATTAAGTAAGTTCTCTTTTGGCAACCCTGCGGTGGACCGTGGGAGCGTACATGAGTCATAACATGCATCTTAGCTCTTATCTTTGTTGTTTTGCGTGCATGTCCAATCTTGTTCACAGTCGTTGCGATCTGACCACCGACGAGAACGGCTCTACAGGCGAGCCGACACTACACTGGCCAACCGATCCTTGTCTTTGCTCCAAGCCAACAAACGGAAAACCTGCAGCATCCACTTCCCCGTCGTAAAACTGCATGCAAAGATGTCCTCCTCCACAGAGAACCACTCGCACTTAATTTGTTTTGACGATCGTCAGTCAATTAGGCGTAAGCACATTTACGATCGCTAGATTTTTTTTTGTCTACTTTCTGCGGCTGCTTCCTTGCCCACAACGAAATATCATCGACAAATGGCTTCCCATTGAAACTGCGTGCCGAGATTTCACAAGAAATACACTCTTTCCCTGGCATTCATGCTGACCTAGAAACACATATCTCTATCGCGAGGCATGTGCACAGAAATAAAAAAAAAAAAAGCACACAAATTTAAAGCTGATAGCTTTATTGCCAATTTGTTGACGTAAAAATTGAAATCTCTCTTGAGCCCGCAGACAATTCTGTCGAAGCCATATGACTCGGGAGTGTTTTCCACGAAAACTGCTGGCTGGTGTGTGCTGTTTTCCTGTGAAACGAAAAAAAAAAATCTGCACAAGGTGGTCGCGGTGTTTCAATAAATTTTCCCCAACCGGAACTCTGTCGGCAAAGAAACGAAAACAAAAAAAGAGAAAAAAAAACCACCGCGCATCGCAGAATAAAAACAAAGAATGATTTCTAAAAATATTCCCGAGAAAGAGAAAATAAATAAAATTGAATTTTCCAAACCGGGGTGGACGCACTGAACGGAAGCGTGCCATCACATCGTTTTATCTTTTTCCATTTCTCTCCGTCTTCTCATTCCATTCCGCTGAATAATGTGATGGATATTCGTTTGAAAGAGTGCAGGCCCTCCTTGTCAGAATGTAAATCCTCCTCAGGAAGAAAAAAGGGAACCACCACCACCACCGCCACCGCCACCAGCAGCAGTAGCAGTGTCAGTGCCTACGGATAATTCATTTGAAAAGTGAAAGTGTTTATGTTACTGACCGGCCGCGCACAGTGTGCCGCTGGGTCTATATTTACGAGATCGTACAAACAAACTGCCTTCGAATACTGAAAAACATCAATCGATTCCATTCGATTCACGACCGTTCGAATGTTTACACAAGTCGTCCCTGTTCGAGATGGAAATGTACTCGTAGAGCAACAGGCGTTCGACGAGGTAAGATCACTTGCTCACAGGATACCGTAGTTGCGCGTATCCTTCAATACAATTCTGCCTGTGAACTGGTAAATATTTACAAGCTGCACTTGTTGTCTTTTCCGGTGCCAGAGAGAAGGAGGTGCGTCGTGCGATTATTTGGAAAATTATAAATCTGTCAACAGGGTGGTGCCTCCTCAATTTGGCTGCTTCCTCGAATGCCAGAGGTGAACACGCCGACGATCGTGCATACGTGCAATTAGCTTACGTAAGGCAGCACTCTGGGCGGATGGCAGTTTCGTAATTTTTCCGATAGATCAGAGTGCATATCATAAATGCATCCATCTCTCTGCTCGCAAGGGACTTCTGTCTTCCTCTCATTAGTTTGGCCAATTAATGCCCGCGCATAATCAATCAAGTGTCGCCGCCTCCTCTGTTCTGAAGAGCCCGTGTGTACAGAGCACAGCGTCTATTTAAAAATCACTTTACACAGATCATTCGGCATGTTCTGAGGGGGATTCGATTGGCCCCAATTTGAAGAATGACGCACTCGCTCGTTACACACGTTCGCATACGGGCCAGCAGGTTGCCTTCAGTTCAGAAAACAAGCGGATAATTAGGAATTACAGGCCTCACATCGCACAAGTGTCTTCTGTGCATTCGTGTGTATCGATCGGTCAAGACAAGGGGTGGCCAGGAACGAGGAACAAAAGTGTTTATATTCCACCGCAGCTGCTGAGGGGGTGGTTTTGTTCTGCGACATCGGCCGGCTTCCAACAACAAGTGGGTGGACTTTCCCCTCGGCAGTGTGTGGGTGTTGCTTTTTTTTTGAAATTTCATATTTTTATTTTTCTTAATTAGCATACACACGCTATAATTTGAAATCCAGAAATGAGAGGAATATTTTCCGAATGATTTCACCACTCAGCAGTTGCCGGCAGACACTTGCTTCGATCTAGCTACATATATACGTTATTATTCAAGCTGAGGTAAGTTTTTCTTCGTTCGGTGTTGTTTTTTCCTATAAATAGGTACTTTCCGCTTTTCCCTTCTCTGCTTTTTTTTTTTTGGTTTTTTCGAACGAATGGCATGTCTATCAGGCAGAAGTCAATTTATTTGAGATTCTTTTTTGGATTTAGCGAGTCTGGCACAAGAACTGTTGACTAAGTGAGAAGATATCCATCCCCGAGGCCGTTTGCAATTTATGAACACTTGCCAGCCACTGTGCCGGTAGTTTATTTGGCAAGGTCTCTCCGAGAAATCGACAGGAGTTGAAATTTTGCATTTTGCAAGAATCTTTAGATGAAGAGCATGTCTTCCATTTCCACTGGAAAGGATAGCTGAGCATCAAGCGAAGAAAAAGAACAAGCCTTCGATGAACTTTAAAATATATGAATCTGCACTTTTTTTGCAGATGCATGCTGTTCAGCATTGAATCTCTTTCCCGAGAAGAGAAGAAGAAACGGAGACAACTTGCAAGAATGACAACAAAGACGAATGAACTCTTTTAAATATGAGCAGCTTCTTTGTGCGTTCGAAACATTGCAGCGCATAGTACAGTCAGACCGGATTGCAAAACCGCATAGTTGCAGCTGTGACCTGCTGGTATTCTTCCCAACAAGAGTACACATGAGTTTCATTTCAGATGTTCTAGTTTAAAAACGAAAAACCATAGATAATACTTTCAATAGGAAACTGGCATTCTCAATTAGAATCCCCCGGGGGTCTTCGCAGTCTACAGGCACACGGACTTCGTTTTTTGTGTGGAGCTACAGTGCATGGACCAGGTTGGACCTGAACGTCAACCACCACGCCTCACCAGCTTGTACGATCTCTACACGTTTGCATACACCAATTTGCTTGAGGTCCTTTTCAGCTTTTGTTCGAGACCTTAGCCGCAAGCATCATTTGCTGCGTTGTCTCATAAGCTCGGAGTAGAGAAATTTTCGTGCCGGAGCCAAGTTGTTTATGCGGTCTACATAATCCAGCCACCTTAGGCGTTGGATCCGCATACACCTGCCTATACACCTGTCACTGTACAGTTCGTATAGATTTCCTCCAGCTGCCATTAACAAGAACAGGATGAAAGACCGCACGTAGAACTTTGTTGCTTTTGTCAACAATGCTTCAATTATTTTTCTGATACTTTTTTGCTCAGAATTTGAGCATCAAATGCGGTAACTGATGCAAAAATAATCGATTCACATTTAAAACTGAAGATCACTTCTGACGTCGCATTGATGGAGCGATGGTGCGTTTCTGAGTTCCTGCGCCATGACTGCATCAGTATTGTGAGTTCATGGTAAATTAACCTTTTCGTGGTCAAGTTTGAAGTCCAATTTTCCAAATATTTTGGCATACACAAAATTCTCTCTCAGAGCAGCTGCAAAAACCATTTGACTGAATAGTCTAATCAGCCATACAAGTAAAAACATTTCAATGGTTTTTTTTTCATTCGATTGGATGAATGAACGATTTTCGACTATCGAATAAATGAATAGTTCTCAAATATCGAATAACTCGATAATTTTTATTCGATAGTTCGCATCACTACTGACGGGCTTATACTTGATCGTGTGAACGCAAGAAATTAAGGTCTTATTGACATGTCAGATGGTCTAAAAGTGGTTTGATATTTTGGTGGTTGGACATATTCGATCGTGTTTTTAAAAATGTTCAAGCTGTGAGAGTGTTCGCGGAAGAATTAAAATAAAGTTAAATATGGCTGTTTTTGAGAAGTCTCACTTATACGAATTATGAAGGGGGACATCAAAATGACCGTGGAAGTGAATACTTCTTATAAGTGAATAGTAGCAGGGTTAAATGGAGTGCCGCCGGGGAAGAAGACATTTTTCGTATTGCTGAATATTACGTATAAGTGAGCTTCGTATAAGTCAGAGTCCACAGTATTCTGAGAAGAATTTTAGCGGATACAAGGAATATAAAAAGTAAAGAATACAAAAAGAGAAATCTGAATAATTTCTTCGATTTCTTCCTTTTCTAAAATCTTGTCTATTACAAGCGCTGCTACGAGTATGTCCACCATCATTAAAATTCACTTGAAAAATGAAGACAACCTGTTTGATCATGTGAATGCGAACGACATCGGTTGTGAAAGTTTCCTCTGCAGACCATTTCCGAGCTCAACTTTCCTTTCAATTTACGAGGGGGGTTCAATATATTCTCGGTGTAGGGGTGAAGCTGTGGTTGTATATATAAATTGACTTATTTATCAAGTAATACTATTATTTTAGTGCATTCGCCTAAAATTTCATATAAATGTGATTATTAATTCGCGTTTTATCTCTAGTTAAACAGAATCATAATGGAAACTGAGATGATGATGGTGAAAATTCAGCATCGCGCTGTAATTAAATTTCTCACCAAGCAAGGAAAAAGTCAAATAACTATTCATGATGAGATGGTGGCTGTTTACCAGGGTTCCGCATATTCATTATCAACTGTGCAAAAGTGGTCAAGTGAGTTCAAGAGAGGCCGAGAGAGCATTGAAGACGACCCCCGCTCCGGCGCCCCGACTACTGCTTGTACGGGAGAAAGCATCAAAGAAGTGGAAAAACTTGTCCTTGAGGATGCCCGAATAAAGCTGAAAATGATGGCAGAGATCACCAAGCTTTCAATTGGTACCATTCACACCATTCTTCATGACCATCTTAACCTTTCAAAGGTCAGTGCAAGGTGGGTGCCACGAATGCTCACAGCGCCTCAGAACAAAGTGAGAATCGCATGCTGTAGATAGATGTTTAGTGAGAACGCAGACGGTGTTATGGATCGAATTGTTACTGGTGACGAAACATGGATCCACCACTATGACCCTGAAAGCAAACAAGAGTCCATGCAGTGGCATAAAAAAGGAACAGACCCCCGAAGAAGTTCAAAGTCACTCCATCTGCCGGGAAGCTCATGGCCACAGTTTTTTGAGACTCAAAGGGAATCTTGCTCATTGAGTACAAAAAAAAAAAGGTGAAACTATCAACGCCACATCCTACGCTTCCACTTTGCATAATTTAAAAAGAAAAGACTAGGTAAACTCGCAGCGGGTGTGTTGCTTCTTCATGACAACGCTCCTGTTCACACGGCGCGAGTTTCCAAGGCTGCTGCGCGATATTGTGGTTTCGAAGAAATCCAACACCCACCCTATAGTCCAGACCTTGCCCCTAGTGATTATCCTGTTTCCGGATTTGAAAAAATGTCTTCGTGGAAAAAGATTTTCGGATGATGAAGAACTCAAGTCGGCAACAAATGGGTATTTTGTAGAGAAAGAGGACTTTTTTATTTTGTTGAGGGTTTAAAAAAGCTTATCTCAAGATGTAACAAATGCATTGATGTCAGGGCAGATTATATTGAAAAATAAAAACAATTTAAATTGAATTCGCATTTTCTTTCATATCGATACCGAGAATATATTGAACGCCCTTCGTACTTTCATCGACTTGGCCATCAAGTTGGCCTCTTTCATATATTTCACAACACCCATTCATGTTCATTTTCAATTCGAAATACTGGCGGCACTGGTCTGGATGTTTTGCGGCAATTCTAAACGTATATTTTGATAGAATCTTGGTGGGAAATTAGGGATCTGCCTTACGTAAACATACTAGGGAGTTTGCAAGACCTTTTCGGGAATTGAGTTGATTCATCGTGAGAGTTAGTGAGTGAGTTAAAATAAATGCATTATATCAATTTTAAGAACGAACAACGTCCCTGCGTTATCCCGGGAAATGAAAGAACAGAGGCTACTTTATCTTTTCCATTACATTAGGAGATCCATATCAAGGCTACCATTCTCGGTGCAAATCGCAGATTGATGGAGGAAGTTGATACATACAAGACATCGAATAAAATGGCCTGCGCTGAACCAAAAAATAACTAATTTACCACTAAGGTCAGAAATTAAGTACTTACAGGCCACTGTCTTTTAGGAAATCCAACAAGAGAGCACCCTATATTTGTAGGAGATGTAGAGATGAGAAAGAAGAGGTAACGACTGTCTAATATTTCGCCAATTGTTCAGCACTTGCAGCCGCTAGGCTAAGCACGCTTGTCCGATATTCGCTTAGCGTTCTAAAATATATATAAGTCTGATGTAAAATTCCGAAACAGAGTAAGATTCCTAAGATCCACTAAGTGGCAAAGCATCACACGAAAGAAAGACGGAAAATGGCAAACGAGTGGTTGTGAAAGCACAATCGACCGAGATCAGAGTTGAACGCAGCAGTCAACATCACTTACCCTTGTGTTACATACACAAGTAAAAATCCGTAAAATTGACCAGATCTACTATCAATCAATGCGTCAACTAAAATGCAATAAAGGGCGGCTAAAGTAAATCGAATTCATCTCCGAAACACATAAATACCTCGTCAACCACTCGGAGAGTGGCTTGATGGACGCTCATCTAGACCCTGTGTGGGATCGTGTAGCGAAAGATGAGAATGTCCCCTGCGCAGCATGCAATGGAAGAGTTACAAAAATGCTCGAACAAGAAGGAGTTCAATGGAATCAATGAGGAATGAATCGAATTTGAGTTTCTAATTCTTGGAACTGAGTCATCGTCAGAGAGGCCCTGAATCCTTGTTCAGAAGATAATTTGAGGATTTCCAGTGGATCCTCGGCAGATCTATGTACGCAAGGAATCCGTATTAAGTCAGAATTCCAAGTTAACTTAAATAAATGAAACAATATAAAGGACTCCGCAATGTTTTCATAAAATTCGGTGGAGATCGAGTTATTAGAACTCTGCTATTCATCGTTGATCGCTGCACAAGATGCTGAACGCATGCACATAAAATGAGCCGCGTGTGACTGAGGAGGCAGGCTGACTCGTAAAAAAACACAGTCGTAAACTATTTTAAGAGACACTGCGTGTCTCACTGCCTGCCGAAGGAACAGTGCAATTTTCAAAGTCGACACCAAGCAGGCAGTGTCATCGTGGTGTGGTCAAATAACAAGAGTCTTTCACAAGAACTGATGCAAGTTACGTGGTTTCTCTAGGGATGACTAACGAGGCGGAATTATGTTTCAGAGGGATTTTCGAACAGAAACACTGCTCGTGTTGCTCTCACACGAATGGAGAGACGCGGAGTTTTATTCGAGAAACTTTTGAGAAGCTTTGTGCGGAAGTATTGCCAGTAGTTCAAAATTGTGGTGTGAAATGATTGTGGAAAGCTTTGCGTAGGAATCTTATAAAAAAGATGAGAGGGTAAGATAATCTTAATAGTATGTTTAGGTGGCGCTATAGTCCGAGATGGAGCAGGGCCTAGCTTCTGCAGGAACCACTCGTGTTGTGCGTGTTCCTTCACGAGTGGACGGGATCTGCAGTTTTATGCGAACTCCGTGGCTTTAGAAACGTCACAACTGATAGTTTCTTCGTTCATCGACGAATATGACTGACAGCCAACCACGAAAAAACGCTGTCAATAAATATGGCGCAAATCGGGTGGTTGTAGCAATTGATTTGTGTCCCGTTTGAGATGACTTCTCTAAACTAACTAACTACTCTCTGATCATAGTAGTTCGAGTTCGTGTGGGGCATTGAACCAAACAAAAACCCAGCCGCTACCCCACTACCAAAACACCGTGTTCTAAACAATTCCAAGGTCCCTCAAAGAAGATGTGGTCCAGCAACAGCATCCATCCTTTCAGTCGACCGTTAAAATAGACAGATTTCACCGAAAAACCATCGATCACGCGTTCGAAGCTTCAAAGAAACGTGACCCCCTGAGGGGAAGTCTAAAAAAACAATGACTACTCATAGGGCGACCAGCGATTTTGTTCCACTGGTAAAACCCATGTCCAACTGAACACGGCATTAGTCATGGATGACTTTCCATCCTCAATTTAACCACTAGCCGCTTCGGGACAAAGAACCGACAAGACAACACAAATTCAAGACGCTGAACAAACGATGATTGAAAGGTGCTCTTTGACGAATGTTGTTCAACACGTTTTGACACAACGATTGCTTTCGGTGAATTTACGACCAGACAGTCCATCGCTCACTCACTCAAAAAACATCCTCATCTCCGGACCACTGCTATCCACAAAAGAGGACAGACAAAGGGTGTCGAAGAATGACGGTCGTTGGCACACAGTGAGTCAGAAAACTTCAAAGGAATTATTTAAAAATCTTTTTTTTTTAAAAAAAACATCAAATCAATCTCGATCCGGTCAACCTTGCCAAACACACAGTTTTCCAATAAATCCCAGTGACAGTTGTCGACAAATAAATGAACAGTTTTGCAAATATTTCAACGTCAAAATCTACACAAAAAAAAAAAAGACGATGTCTGAAACCCACGTCAGTTTCTGACGCTAATTAGAAGTTTAATCTTTTCAATTGCAAACAGTCTTGCGAAACGAAACGTCATGAGCAGCCAGCGAACACTTTGACAGATCGATCGGCTGCCCAATTCAATTGACGTCACTGCCCTGCAATAAGTTTTTCAATTGCGATGTTTACGTGATTAATTTTCAAAATCGACTCACCACTATAAATCGCCAATAATAATAGACCGCTGATTCAACAGTCGCTTGATACTGCACCAAAAACTTGATATGCACACGAATTCGTTTGTTTTCTTTGAAAAAGTCACACTTCAACTATAGTTCCATGTCAACGGTGTTTTTTTCTTCTCCCGTTTATCACTTGTAAATTGTTCTAATCATTGCACAAAATATTGAGAAAGAAAGAAGAAAAAAAAACACTACTAATTTAATGAGAAAGCAAAGATGTCTTTATTTTCAAAAACCGGAGCGCCATATGGAGAGATTCGAACAAAAATGCGTACGTTTTACCACTTGAAGATCTCGCAAAGGACTGATCCGTTTTTTGAATGTAAGATTTACATTTTAATGTGCGCTCCGCTCCAATATCCCACCGCGCAAGTGTACTTAAAAATAAGTCACTACCACCTCAGAGAAAACAGAGCATTTTTTGTTTTTGTTGTTCGATGTTCTGTTTCTGAGCACTCCTGTGCTCAGCATTGGCAGTAGCCGATATGTGTGTTTTTTTGAACGAAAAGGAATTGTTATTCCCTCACACAGAGCGGCACGGCACAACTCAACAACAACACAACGGCAAGATCAGCCCCATGCCGATCATCGCAATCAGTAGTCGGTCGCGCACTTGGTTTCATCCACACAATGTTTTTGAAAAACAAACATTCAAGCATCCCGTATCCCTACGGGTGGAGAAGAGGCATCTCTATATTTAAAACACGTCGATCGTGCGCAAGATCACACATCGCGGTGCTCTCCTCCTGTCGTCAGCAGTCGGCAGCCGCAGCGCAGCACAGCATCGAGTCAGCGTCAGAGTCAGTCAGAAGAATTCTGAGATTCTAACACACACATAGCTTGCCGTCACGCTATTAATAGAATCCTAAAAATGATCAATTCGACGAGTGGAGGCACTGCCTTGCTGTGGCAACTCACACAACGCAAAACGCACAACAAGTGACTGCTGGCTGGCTGAAGTCCTTGCCTCTTCTAGCGCGAAAGAGAGTGATCTCGCGCAAAGTCGAGCGCGACAGCTAGAGGGCCATCGATCTATTTTCGTCCTTATTAGACACGATCGCCACGATCGCTATGATCTCTCCCATCAATTGATGGATCTTGACGCTCGGCTGTTTGTCTTCTAGCCGCGCTAGAAACGACGCCGCGCCGATGTCGCGCTGGTTGCGTGAAAAACAAGAAACAAAAAAATAAGCACGATATTTCAAAATTTGCTCTCAAACTGTCCAGGAAACGAGACTGATGGATGTCTCGAAGCACTATCCAAAAACTGAACGCCCGGTGGTCGCTTGCCGATCGGACATTGAACCCGACCGAGTTTTCTGACATCTTGCCACATTACAGGTGGACGACCAGCGAGTGGTGGTGGTGGTTCTTTTGAACAAAAAAAAAAAGCCTCGTTTTTAATGGACGCTCCTGCAACTGTAATGCGGGACCCCATTAGGGGAAGTTCGGTTTTACGACGAAAAACTTTTCGAAATGGGGGCCGAATGGTCGTTGAACTCAACCACTTTTGGGATTCCATTTCGTGCAGGTGTGTTGCAAACACAGGGTGGGGATATTTTCGACAAGAAAACACACACGTTTTCGAGTTTGAAAGAGCTTTACCAGGGGGGTGGGCAGGGGCTGACAAGTGGCAAGTGGCAAATGCGTTTGAATTCCAAACGTGCGGGGGTGAGGCCTCAATGTGCATGGAGTGAGTCAGTGGGTTTTTGTTATAAATAAACCGTCGACTTCTAAGAAGTTTTTGAAAACAAGAAACCAAGAGAACACAAAAAAAACAACACTTGAAAGAGATTTCCTCGTGCTTCCTGATGTTTGGAATCGTTTCAACATAATTGTGGTGACATTTGGAAAACTAAGTGATGCGTAACGGAACTGAGTCAAACGAATAATTGTGTCCTCGTAGAATTTCACGAACTCTGAGAGATGTTTTCGTTCTGGTATCAGTCAGACTTTTAAGGCGAACAGGTGACTAAAGAGCAATTAATTTTTATTGGCCAATGAATAAAGGCTGACTGAAAAACAAAAGAAATGAGCTTTGTTGTGGTCGTGGTCATTCATTATTAGATGTTGCGTGTGTGTTTTGGCCTCCGTGACATGGCTGTCGTTTCGGCTTAGATAATGGCACGGAATAGTTTTTTCTATGTTGGTGGTCTCGAAGCCCTTGGAGTAGTCATAAAAGATCTATGAACAGGCTAATCAATTGTGGGTAGGTAGGTAGACCAACTGAGGTCCATTGTGTTGTGTTGATTTGGAAGTCAGTCCAACTATTCTTACGCTGGAACCAGTTGACGCTGTCGATATAGCCAAGAGGATAAGCTACATGCCAGTCCTTCAGCTCATCCAAGAAAGGGACTCCGAAGTGCCGTAACCTTCGGCTTGCCAGAGCCGGCCACATGTAGTGTTTTCAGACGTTTTCAGTTTCCTCCTCGTTACAACAGCTTCTACAGAAGTAATTGATCGGTATTTGAGTTATTTTTACACTTTCGCCGATTAGGCAGTGACCAGTGAAGATGTCTATTTCTGAGTCTAGATTTGTGAAGATCTAGCTTCGGCCAGATCATTCTTGGAGTATTACTGTCCAGCTGAGTTGAATTACGAACAACTGATGTCCTGATTTATAATTCATGCAGCAAGGAGTGTCCCTATTTTGGATTCAACCGAGATGACAATTTATGCTTCGCAAGTTCGTCCTTTTCTCGACAGTTTCCAGGACTGTCTCGGTGGCCAGGTACCAAACATAGGCGAAGTGGAAGCTGTTCCATCGTCTCCTCTAGAGATGTCGGATACAACCTTGGAGCTTATCGAATCCTATTTCATGGCCTTGGTAGCTGCCTGGCTGTCAGTGATATCACTGACGGGTATTACGCTCCTGGAATTGTCATAATTTAAACCTGAAACATGCTGCAATTATCAGGGAGTCACTCAGAGAGTCTAACATGTCGATTGTTAAAGAAATCTCCACTCCTCCTCCTACGCTTTGATTTGTTATCGGACCGTGCTTTAGTGTAGACTTACACTGAGTCACTAAAGGGTATGAAGTCATCGGTACCGAGTTCATGTTCTGGGATTAGAGAAGCGAAGTGCTTGTTCAGGAAGCAGCTGGGCGCGATGCGATCAGGATTAATGTGTATCCAGTCAGAGTGGTTAGAGAGGCTGGAAGTCTAGTGGCAGTGTTGGCTGCGATTTGTCGACAGTAAATGTTTTTGAGAATTTTCGTGTTGCCTCGAATTATGAAAGATACTCGTGTTGGAAATTGAAAACTGATACCTCAGCGTAGGAGTCGATGGCCACATACCATGCAACAGCGACCGCAAAAGGCTTCCAGAAGAGTCTAATTGAGCAGTAGGTCCAGCGTGACTAAAGCGTGCTACTCAGCGCTGCGTTGGTAAAGATGGGGGCTGCTTAACGTTGTCAGAATTTGACTTTGAGATACATTTTTAGTACTGTTTTCAGTTATAATTTATTTAGTCACTAATTGCGTCAAGCGGTTGTCTCGCTTGTTTGTTAAACTGTTTGTAAGAATACTACTTGTACTGATTAATAAAAAAAGAGTACTTCTATCGTACGTACAACTTGTTTGTTTTCGTGTAACTAGATATTTACACGACTGTGTGCGAGTTTCACTTGGAGCCACTGTAGCTCAGTTTCGACTTCTACGCACTTGAACCTACGGTCTAGGTGTCTACACTGTCTAGGTTCGATAAGATATCTAGTACTTTTCTTTGTTGACATTAATTCGTGCAGACTTGCTTTCAAATATGCTTATTGATGCGGAAGTTCGGCGCATTTCCTGCAGATTTAGTTTTGGTTACTTATGCTGCACAATAGAACACAACTATTTTCTATGTTTTGCGCAATCTACTGCTTAAATATGCATTCTGACAGAAGTGCTTGCATGACAGATCCATCCTAATTAATCGTCGAACCTGAAGTAGTCCTTGGCTTGCCACACTCTCATAAAGGATTCGTTGTTATAACAGGTGGAAGCAAGCAAGTACTGTGTTCACGCTAACGATCTGCTTCTAATGACAGGGAGTCAGTCGCGTTCCGGCTGGTTATCGACATAATACATCTGTCATTGAAGAGTGTTAGGGTAAGCGTGTCCTTAGACAAAACCTCGAAGATGCTGTAAAAGGGTATTTTTACGACAAGCTGGAATCAATTCGTGCTTGTCAGTGACTGGGCATCGTCACCAAGAAATGTTTGAGCTACTTCCTAAATATCAGGAACCTGAGGGATCGACTGGTAAAGGTCGCAGTTCAGTTATGATTTGTCTTCAAAAGCGACTGAGGTAAAACTACATGAAGGATCTGACGTAGAATCTTATGACTGTGGCTTATATCCCGAAGACTGGAACATACGTTATATGTGTGCCCACTGTACTTTGACATTTGAGACTACAGAGCGATGAACATGGAATTACGATTCAAATCAATGAGGAGTTGCATTACAACGGGGCACTGCAAAGCATTGTGCAACAGAAGGTGTATGCTAGGCCTCACCGTACCTAACTTAACTAAAAAGGAGGGAATTTCGCTCAAGGCATAAATCGTGGATATTTCATTTTCAAAGCGAAATAACACCGAACATGAGAAAATGGATCGCATGGCATTATTTCACGCCATTAGGCATGAATTCAATTGGAACTCCGGGACAAGCTCAAGTGTTGATCAGGAAATCGGTAATTAAAAATTCGTCGTGGCATTATATTGGACCTCCTCATCAACGACCCACATCAGCCAAAGGAGGAAAAACAATTGTGACCTGCAATTCTCACCAGGAGTAAGCCGCTTACCGCTTTGAGAATCTAAGACAGCTGAACCCAATCATTAATTTATTCTATAAACACAGACTTGGATTTGAATTTCAACTGAGTTCGGAAAAAGGCTGCATACGGTGATGCAACTTTTCTCTGAATGTACATAAATGGCATGAAAAAAGCATCGATGCAATGGCCTGTGAGCGGTGGTAGAGTCATTCTCCTTGGCCCTTGCCTATCCTTTGCAAGAACACCGCCTACAGGATATAAATACTAATAGTGAACATGATCTTTTGATGAACTAATTTCTACATTTTTGTAGCATTCATGGTTGCAGAAAGATTACAAAAAAAGCTGCGAACACAATTACGTTTCCTTTACTGGATGTTGCAAGAAAAAAAATATGTAAGATGAGGGACTGTCCAAAATGCGATGTCTGGTTGCTATTTACAGATACCAGACCATTCATAGTCAATCAATTTAATCCATTTTTCGTTACTGCTTCCTCCATCCCTTTGGATTTGGCCAGTTGGACAGTATCGCTCCTCATGCCTAGCTAGTAGCTAAACCTGCTTTCTTCTAGTCCGTCTTCTGTCAGTCAGTGTTAATGAACATACATACTATATAGTGGCAGCAATCATCCTGTGGTAATTTTTGTCACGAAATCACAATCATTGCTCGTAAGTCCTATTTCATATTTTGTTGAAAATGCTTATTCGAAACATGTTTAGACTGCTGGTAGCTAGTCTGCTAAAAAGCAGCAATTGATTAAGGTCTATTGGCGATGTCCTTGTACCACATAATTTTATTGCTTTAACAGATTTTCAATAGCAGACCGAAAGTGATCACAGCTTTTGTTGTTCAAATCGATTTTCATTCATCGGACGGAGCTGGAAAATCAAAATAAAAAACGATCAATTTATTGTCCAGCAATACCGGTAAGGTAGTTCAAGGGATTGACTAATGATTTATTAGTTTTGTTAAAAATTCATGGGGAACACTTTCACGTCATCTTAAGGTTTTAGACTATTACTTAGGATAAACAGAGCTGGACGTTGAAGACACTTTCTTTCAAAACCTTTGCATGGATGTGGCATTCCCTCACCCCAATTTGGATCACAAGTCACTGTGAGAACCGTCATCTAATCATGGCATAAAATCAGAGTCTCCTTTGAAAATGCTTCGCGTATGATTTTATATAAACTGTCGCCCTCTGCTCTTCATTTAGGAAATGAACTTATTGAACATGCCCTTCACATTAACCACACTGTTTGTTTGCATGTATTGCTTCCTTCGTCAATGGTGACGCTACCAAAAAGCATTTAAATACATAAACTTTTCCACCTCTGAGTACACCTAACCGAGTTAATTAGTCAAAGCGATTCGAAGAATGTCATCTCGAACAAGTTTCGTTTTGTAGCCACTTGTCCACCTGTCAAATCACCCACCGGCGCATGACAAAAGAACAAATCGCCTCGGACCGCAAACCCAGTTACATAAGCGCCCGACATTCTCTAAATTAACTCGTAGACAGGTGAAAATCAAATTAATTAACCAAACGAGTTAAGAGGGAACATTTTACGCTCAGTCGCACATAACCGCTTGACACGACACAAGCGCTAATGATGACAGCCGACACAAAAAGGGCGAACCACTCAAGCACACTGCCAAAATGCATACAGACCCAAAGACGTTTTGAAAAGTGAAAAAAATGAAATCAGAACGACACATGGTTGGAATCATCACAATCGTTCTGCCACACAGAGCAGGCAGTGGTTCTCGAGACTGCACATAAATAAGCCCAATTCCAATTCCCTTAACCTTGTCGCCGAGCACAATGAAAGTGCAGCCCCATAAATACACAGCATTCTTGTCATGCGACTTCTGTCAGGGATCCTTTGTGTGGTGGAGCAGCAGCGATACTGTCTTAACAAAGCACACATTTATTTACTGACGTGCCGCTCCTGTCAACAGCTGTTGGGGCGATGACGGCATATCTAGTCAACACCGAAGAGTTACACGAGCTATAAATAGCGGTCTCTATTCGGATGTTGCAAGCACGCCATAGGAAGTCAAGTTTCCTACGCAAATGAACACCGCAATCTGCCACTTTGCCATTTTGCCACATTGTGACCGATGGACGACTGAGATTGCGGTGTAAGCTGTCAAATGAAAAAAAAAATAGGCACATGGAGTGCACGCCGAACGCAGGTGATGGCTATTTCCGTCGCTAGGTAAACATCCTGTTTGCAGAGCGAACCGCCACCGCGCCGTGGCAACGATCGCAATCAGTGTTGATTAGACTGAACTTAATTCGTGGGCACTTGTAGGCGTTTAGAGACTGACTGTAATGAGCTGAGGGGGAGATGCTGTGATATTTTCGAATTTGATTGAAAAAAATAATTGTTTTGCGTAAATTAGTGCCGGCGATGGTGGTCGTGCAAAATGCCGAATGTTGATGTGGGAGGGTGACTCTTAATTCGCGCAACAATGGATGCAGCCAAGTCATGTGTTCGAAATAAATAGCCGCGTTGTGCACGTGGGTCGAGTGTTTACCAATTCAAATGCTGGTTCGAGGAGAACAATGATGGGACTTGAAGCAGAACTGGTGGCAATATTTTCTTGGACTTAATGAATAGTCATTTATTTTTTTGTTTCACTTGGAAACACTTGGAAACATTTATCGATGAAATGTTTGAAATGAAAATGGCGTAAGTTCAATGCTCAGCTGGGCCAGAAACGGAGTTCGAATGCGGAACTACTTTTCCGAGTTTGGCAACGCCGACATCTTATAGTGAAATATTTTTCAAAAGAATTTTGAAGTAATTTGTTAGATTACTACTTCCAATTTTGCAACATGTAAAGAAGTTACCAATGACATCCAACTGTCAAAGTATTCAAAAGAATCTGCCATTTCATCGTGCACCAGCGCTTGACATTTTGCCCAGAGGTTCGAATTTTGACGAACAAATTATCTCTTCAGTCAATGGCAGACCTGATGAAGGAACTGGGACTTTCGACCGATACCCAGAACAAAGTACTTCGAACCCATGGACAAATGGAGCATCTTACAAGCAGAAATATAGGCAGATCCATCGAACTATTCCAACTGCTCCTGTTATGTTACTAGACTCCTACATCATTGAATCGAAGCTTGTGTGGGAATGCCCAACGAATTGAGTAGAAGAAAAACAAGGTAAAACTCTGCTGATACCTGGCAATGCGGGGATATGAAATGGTCAACTCCCTGGCAAGGAAAGGAGCATCTCCACAAGCGCTGTATGAGATCATGTCCTCAGAGAAGAATTCAGGGATCTAGGAAGAATGAACCGATTGAAAATCTGGAACAACGCTCATGGCATGAAGCAGGCCAGAAAATTCTTGATCTTGATTTGAGGCATGTATCAAAATGAGCAAGAACAATCTCCGTATCCTAACAGGGCACTGCAGACTCAGCGAGGACGTAAGAAAGAAGAAGATTCTGTGGAGAATCAGATGATATTCCAGAACACGTTATGGGACTTTATGAGGTTTACACCTTTGCGCAACAGGAGTCCATAACCCTCACTTTACTTACTTACTTAGCAGGCTGGCGACCCATGGGGGCTCCGAGCCTGAGCAATTGCTGCCTTCCATCGTTGACGGTCCTGGGCACACTGCTTCCACTCATCAATACCAAGCTGTCTTGCATTCGCGATTACTTGGTCTTTATACCGGAGATTCGATCTTCCTCTCCTTCTCGAACCAGTAGGCTCGGATTTGAAGGCACTCTTTGCTGGAGCATTGTTGTCCATGCGCTCGATGTGGCCGAGCCAGTGCAGTCGACGGATTAATATACCATAACCCTCAACACAACTCTGAAAAGAACTGTATGTGAGGAGAACTAGTAAAAGAGCAAGGCCATCAAAAGGCGGCACAATACATTTATAGGTCGCTGTGCAATATACCCTCAACAATAATAATAATGGCGGCCGTGGCGTTGTGTGTCTATGCGTCGACTCCTACGCACTTGAACCTCGGTGTCTGGGCTCGGTACCCAATACGACGCTGACAATGCTCAAAGAGTATAACTGTCTAGAAAAAGCTTCTCAAACTTGGCCGTTCGGATCAGCGTTACAGTTCTGCTACATATGAAGTAGTTTACTACATTTCCGAACAATTTCCCAATGTCACTACCTTACTATCTGAACTAGTGAATATACTACATTTTCTTTACTCACTACTCTCGGCACTACTCTTCCTAACTGTCAATATTATGCGATAAGGAAACACTTATTTGAAACAAACTAAGAAACAGACACAACGGTAGATTCAATTTCGCGTGCAGTTTTGCACTGAATGGAGGTTGTTAAGAACTGTGGAGCATATTTTAAACGATTTACCAATAGAAGAATGTTGCTGTGAGATCTCAAAGCTGAAGAACCCCAATTAGTTTTTGAAAAGGTTTGTAAATTTGTCGCCTCTCTAATTTGCTTACCACACAGTAGTGCAGCCCCTGAACGTATGTTTTCCAAGCTAATTAGAATCAAAAACAATTAGATAAATCGTCTACAAATTAGCACAGGAAATTTAATGATGGGTGCTGAAGAAGGTACAGGAACAGAGTAAAATCGTATGTTTGGGAACCTTCTCATGTTGTGCAGAAAGCTGTTTAGTGTTTTTTAATTATTTTGTTGTGTAGAATAATTAGGCTATTTATGTTTTTTGTATGGGTGTTATCATATACGTCGGAAATCTGCGCTAGTACAATCGCATTTCTTTTCTCATGCATTTTTGAACACACACACGGTGCAGAATGTCTGCAGTCTTGCCTTAGTACAAAATATTTTCCTTTCGTTTCTCTCTTATTTGCAGTGAACAAATAATGACTGTACAATCTGCCCGACATCGATGAGCTATTGACGTTTATGAACAGTAGGTACTGCACTTCACCTAGGTTAGTATCAGAAATAAATGAGTAAGGAGATATTCAAATTCGGCCATTTTTACCCCTAGTCCATGGCGGAAATTTTGAAGTGTAGGCCGTGAAGTGGAATTCCCTTGTATTTCACACATTATCCATCTGCATTAATGGACATCGATAACGCAGTCTTTTGGTAGTCTGACGTTTATGAAAACACCCTACATTTGAAGTTTGTTTTTGTTATGTACCTTAAATTGAGAATTAAATAAAAAAAGCCTGATAACATTGCTTTTTTTTATTTATTTCTTCATCTAACCACTACCCCAAATTAAGGAAAGGTAGTCGATTTTGCTTCCGAAATATTTTTCTCCGCGGTAACACTGCTTCGGAGTCGGCATAACACTGTTGGTCTTTTCCACGAGTGAGAGAACAATAGCACGCACAACACGAGTGGTTGCTCAATGGCGGGGCCCTGGCCTTCTACGGGGTGTAGCGCCACGCATATTATTATTATTATATGTAAATACAGTACAGATTCGAAAAAGTTAAGCAGTTTGTTTTGTCCTTCTGACATTCCATACAGGCACTAAAGCAAAACAAAAATTCAACTATTGCACGATATTAGGAACCGAACCGATATTTGAAAGAAATTCATAACGGTACTACACTAAACGTACAACACTGAACAAGTGAAGAATTAATGGCGAAAATGGAAAAAAGCTAAAAGCAAAAATTACTTGAAAAGGTTAAGACAAAACGTAACTTTTCAGAGACACCCATGGCGACTGAAACATACTTAACTATTCCGTACACTTAACATTTGCGCGTCTTAACTTTTTTGAGTCCTTACTGTAATAATAACGGCAGACCTGGTGGACATCACATCTCAAAGGAGCTGGGAAAGCAACTGCTAGACGAACCAGAAGAGGAGGCTCTTGAAAAATCCGAACGCAACAAAACTATCAGAAGTGTATTTCTTGAAAGCGGGACCCATCAAGAATATTGTAGATTGAAACTCTCTAGCTCCAAACTAAGGAATTAGCCAAAGATGATTTGAGCCAAACGCACCGAAAAGGATGTCGTCAATAAAACCAGTCAAACAGCAACTGGTGCGGCCGGAAAAAGACAAATTAAGTCGCGAAGAAGTTGTTCAAATGTTGAAATTAATAACAAAAGGCTAAATTTCCACGAGCGACCGACAGAGAGAGAGATCAATTCAGTTAAATTTTGTATAAGCTAAACGTATACTATCACAGACAGTTACAGACATTCAATCCAAATGATTCGCAAGTTCAATGTAAATAACGAAATGAACTGACCATCTATGATGTATCGGAGCCAGGAGCCTCGGATTCTAAAGGGTGGTTAAATTTTAAGGGCCGATGCTGATTTTGAATAAAACTCAAATTATTTAGGAAATTATTGTCATTTCTTTTTATTATGATGATACTGGTATGGTTCAATTATGTATGGAACAAAATATCGCCCAAATGTCCGTCGCGACCTCGGCGGCACACCTCCATCCGATGGTCCAAATTTTGGATGACGCTGAAGCATAATTGAGGTTCTATGCTGTTAATGTGACGAATTATCTCATCCTTTAGCTCTTGAATTGTTGCTGGCTTATCGACGTACACCTTTTCTTTCAAATAACCCCAAAGAGAAAAAATCCAACGGTGTCAAATCACATGATCTTGACGGCCAATTGACATCGCCACCACATGAGATGGCCACGGCCATTGAATTTGTCGCGCAAAAGAGCCATTGTTTCGTTAGCTGTGTGGCAAGTGGTACCGTCCTGTTGAAACCACATATCGTCCACATTCATATCTTCCAATTCGGGACATAAAAAGTTCGTTTTCGTATCATTTCACGATAGCGAACACCATTCACAGTAACTGCCTGACCGGCCTCATTTTGGAAAAAAAATACGGCCCGCCAGCCCATAAACCGCACCAAACAGTCACTCTTTGTGGGTGCATTGGTTTTTCGACAATCACTCTTGGATTCATTCGCCCAAATGCGGCAATTCTGCTTATTGACGAATCCACTGAGGTGAAAATGTGCCTCACCACTGAAGATGATCGTCAATTTTCATAATAAGCCTGAATAACTTTAACGTGTTGCTCGATTATGTATCTTTCCATTGTTCAAATTGAGTTAGTCTGAAATTGAGAAATGTCAAGCAGAAAAAAACTTAACGTTTAGGTGCGGTTCACATTCAACATCAAATTGAACCACCCTTTACAACCGAATACATCCCAAACATTACTTCTGCCTCTTTTGTTGTTTATTTTAAACTCACCGCTTATTAAATTTAATTTTGTGGCGGAATTATTTATTAATCCAGTATCGCTTACCATTGAAATATCCCAATCAATGGTTGAATCCTGCAACCATGCAACTTACTTCATTGATATCCATTTTAGCAATCTCAGGTCGTAGTTAGAATACAAAAATACGACCTCCTTTGTTTTCTACTCGGTTTGTACACCATGTTTCATTTGAGAAAAGCACCCATGAAGCAGAGGAAATCCAACAGTGTATTCGTTTCATTATCAGAGGATCGAATGTTGTACAGTGTTTGTTTCTCAGACTCCATTGTCCCATGTCCTCGTTGTGGTCATGGCAGTGCAGTCGACGGATGATTATGAATTGACGGACAACATCCACATCTTGGTACAACTCGTAGAGTTCACGTGTAGATCTTCTCGGCCATTCACCTCCATTCTCAGACATGACCGTATATCTGACGCAGAATTTTGCCATCAAAGGCATCAAGAATAAGCTCTGCTATCGTCTGTTTTTTCGACTGACTAGAGCAGAGTAGAAGCAAGTGAGGAGTTTTGTAAAGCATGATTTTCTTCCCTCATGTCGGAAGTTCGGAAAACAGATGTTTCGACAAACCGAAGTAGCGGCTGTTGCAAATGACGAGTCTACGTCAAATCGCCATTAAGTTGGCATTTGAAGCATTCTCGTACATTTTCCCATTTTAGACTTTAGTTTAGCTAAATAAACCGAAACTCAATCCTTGTGTTGGTATTTAACTTGCCAAAAAGATGCTACAAAAAAACATTCGTCCCTGGTACATGTACATATGAATAAATAAGAAATTCTAATTTTCTGATGGTCATTGGAGGATATTCTCATTATTTAGCATAAGTTAGGTACGAGAAATGATATCTAGAGATTGCGTCAAATATTCGTTTCCCACTGTAATACACCAGGCGCCAATAAACAGCTTAAACAGCTACGCCCACACAGGGCGACACTTTAAAAAAGTCAACATTTCGAAACTGTCCCAAATGTTCACTTACGCTTTTTGGGAAACCAAAAACAATTTCTACACATTTTCGACGGCATCACTTCCGATGTTATAAAGCGTAAACTAAAAGCGAACTGCCCTCAATTTCAATAAACTGAAGAACAACTCTATTTCCAAAGTCTCTTCCTAGAGTGAATGCACCGCTCTTAATGCACTCGGATGCAGTTTCATCAGCACCTCAGAACAGAACACAAACACAACCCAAAGCACCCGCAACACAATAATCTTTCAAATCGGACACATGTTGAACACACCCAGTGCGCGCAGCGAAACTTTCCACGAATTCCAGTTTTACACCGTTTTTACGTTTTCAAAGCGGGGCAGAAATAGAACATGCTTAATGTGAATCGGCTTCCTTCGTTTAATTGCTCCTTCAGCTGTGCTGTCTCTCCGTCCGTCGGCTGCGGTGGCCGCCGCGCCGTAAGGTGGGTGGTGGTGGCTCTCGGCAAACTGCATTTACATACACTGCATTCACGTTCAGCTTCAAAGCGTGCATCTTTGAAAACGCGTCTTGTCGAACATTCACTTCGAAGATCTTCTCCTTCAGCTGTGTGGTGTATTTTTTTTTTTGTAAGTTTGCGCTCGGGAGGAATTATGGTCTTACGCCGAGAAATACATCACGGAGCGGATCACCCCTCAATGAAAATGTAAAAGTGGATATTAAATACTTAATTGCTGACGGGAAGGAAACCGTGTACACATACAGCACATACTATGTACAGCACGTGCCACTTGTAGCTGTGCGCACCCCAATTGATTCGTTCTCCTCCTTTTTGAGAATTCAATGAAAGATTGAATCATATGGCGGGCATATGGCTCGTGTGATGGCAACTTGTCGCATCCCGTGTATCCAGAACGGATATGCGTGCAAATGTGGTTCTTCTTTTTTGTGTTACACGAGCTGAGCTTTGACAGGATGGCCTTTGACAGCCATGAGCGTTCAGATTTAGTGTATTTTTGATTTCTTGTGAAATTGCAAGGGAATGTTATTGACATTCATTTGTCCATTTGAATGCATGTGTAGACAAAAAGGCTTAAGATAGCTTATCGAACTGACTATTTATAGTTCACGTGGGGAACCAACGCGTACTCTAAGCTGAACTAATCCTTAAACTAACTAATTATTATGACCAGAGTGTATTTGTTGTTCCTTTCGTCTTCTACCATCAACTATGCGCCACCGGCCTCATGTTCCAGTCCAATTGACAATGTGCCATCAGCTGTAAGGCAATGGCTGAATTTACACATTTCAGGAATATTACATCTTCTGATGGGGCTGCAGTTCTGGACGGATCTCGACCTCAATCAATAAGCCTGTCCAGCAAGCACGATCTTTAGCCAACTGTATCCAATTACGCACGCAAAGTCAGCTGAGGTCCTAATCTACTTGTGTGCTACCTCGGTTTCGTGGGAGTGCTCTATTGCGCAGAGTCGTTGAATGCGTAGACGCTAGTGGCAACGATCTCCTGTCTTGTATCAGATCGTGCCTTTGGGAGAACAAAGCCGTTTTGTAGTACTATTTTTTGATGAAGTGAATTGCCCCAGAGATCTGGTTATTGACCGAGCTGAATGAACCCGAATTATTTTCACCAGTCTGTCCAATATCAGATATGACCTGTTGTACAGCACATTATTGAAATATAATTTCTTTGTACTCAGATTCTGGTGTTCTGCATCACGGCGACCAATTATGAACTCTCGCCGTAAGATGACGCAGTCGGCAACATTCTCCTTGAATACTTCGAGCGTTGCGTCGTTTGTATGACATGTAGCGTCATCTTGTTGATAGCACGTAGCATGTTGATCTCTAGACACAGAATGTGCGTTAACATCGCACTTTAACTGAGGAAAGGGACGTTAACGGTGTCTCCTTCCTCATTTTGAAGAAATAAGGTCAGATAGAGCCGCTCATTCCAATAACGTTCCAATTTTGTGAACTGTGCTCGTTCCAGTAACAACAATTGTGCTTCTTACATAGCCGCTGCGTCATAAATTGGCCTCGTCGGAGAAGATGATTTTTGACCAAGATCCGGATATCCGGTCAACATTTCCTGCGCCCAATTAGTGAACACACGACGCGCCACGGCGTTGTGCAGTTGCCTCTCCAACGATGCCCAATTCAGCTGATCGGTGCCAAATCGACATTTCTCGACACAGGCTCCTACGGCGGCTAAATCTCTATCCGCATGATGAATTATGGTCCAAAACTCACGCTTAAACTTTTCCAATGTGCAATGATTTGCTTGCACACTGCAGCCATGATGCCGACCAATCTCACAGCGAAATGCAAGTGATGTAGGTATATAATATTTTGACAGCTGGATGTCATTGGTAACTTTAGCAGGTAAGTAAACAAACAATTTGAAAAACTATCATTGCTATCTGGTGACCCTTCTTATAAAATGATCAGGTTATGTCTTTTATCAGATCTGCCACGTCTCAAGTTGGCTGTTATTAAACAGCCTCTTTATGAGATCACCTCGAGCGGTGGCAAGAAGAGCATCTACATGCGTCTTCATGGATAATGTGGATAATGATCTAGCCAGATGCCTAGGTATCTGACTACAATTCCACCCATTCGCGCTGTCCAGCAACCGATTCATTTTATTATCCATCGGGCTCTAACAAGATAAGTTTCCGACTTCTCGGAGTTCATATTCAACTTCCTGTCACCATCACTATGTTCCTGCATCCATTCAAAATCAAACAGCAAGAGAATGGCAATGCCCTCTATCCTTGGACCTGATCTGTACTCTATCAAGTCAGCGGCGTACGCAATCATCAAGACGATGGAGAGAGCCACTAAAAGTAAATGATGAACATAAAAATAATCAGCAGCAATTGAGAAACAATCCCTCTCTCTATTTGCCTTCCTCTCAGTTTCAGTAAACTGAATTTATCAGCGATAAACTTCCCACCTTGCCGTGAACTCTGCCGACGTACCTCACCCAGATGACTATGAAAAATCTCGACCACCTGACCTTTCATTTTGATTAACCATATCCGCCGGTGCAAGGTCGATGTATCCGACGCCATAAATAATGGCGCACATTCGAGGCCCGGTCTCTCTTGTTTCCTCCTTGGAACAAGCGCTCGGCACAAAGCGATCACCGGCCCGCGATTGTTCGTCTCTCATGATCACCGAACAACAGGTGATCATCACTTGTCGGCATTTCATGTCGAGCTTTCCTTTCATTTTTTTCCCTCGCTTTTTGGCAAATCATAATCATGTCGTCATTTCCCAACCGAATGGGAGGGGGTCTATATTTAGAGCACCCAGCTTCCACCACTTGCGCCCACTTGTGCGAGTGTGGCGAGTCATGCGGAGGCGGGGCCCCAGTGAGTGGCTACGCGGAGCCAGAGATGTGTCACTTGTCACCCGGAAGCCGGGCAAATGAATTAGGGCCATTTGTGTCCACCTTCGGCCCACTGTGCCATGTCGTCGACAACGTGAACGAGGAAAATCTCTTAAACAGGTCCGCATTCTGGAGAAGTGAAAATATTAATTATTGAGTGCGACTCCAATGGCATGTGTGTGGGAGTGATGGACAGTATTGCTCGGAAAAAAAACACACGACAACAACGATCGCGAGGATGACGATCGCATTTTATTTGTTTTCGAATGGATCAGCGGAATGGCACGCGCTAGAGATTTCTTTTTTTGTTTATTTGCACGCTTCCACTTCTCGAGCGTGAAAACATCTGTCGCGATCATGGAGCGATACGATGTCGTATGTATTCCTAAATTGTTGATGTCGTCTGGGAGAAGTTTGTTGTCGTTTTTCGTCGTTTCCACCCAAGGAATGCCGAGCTGCAAGCACGCGCATGTTCATGCGTTCGATGTGGGATTTCAGTTTTGGACCGAACGGCGGAGTCGGACGATTTCAAGTGGCGCCACTTTAATTTTTCTCAATTAGAGTACTCTCCACTGGGACGTTTGAGTGAGGGAGTGCATTGTTTTGAGAGATGAATCGAAGACACGGAAAGGAACTTGTTGGGTTTTCGCTCGTTTTCAACTGCTTGTCTTTGGCGTGTCAGTAAATTAAAGAAAATCCATGGAAATGGGATTCGGACGACTAAAGGCAAGCACGAGAATCAGGGTTATTGGAATATGGGCAGCACTATAGAAAACACAAAACGGTGGATGCCGATTAGGCTTATTTCAGAACCGAACGAAAATTAGAACGAAACATCGTCAAATTCCAAGGCGCCTTTAATTGTTTTTGTGAACTAACCGAAAATTCCAACATTAGTTGTCATTTTGTGAAGAGGGAGCTACATAAGCAAAATTGAACGAAACTTGACGAAACTGATTGGATTGCTTATAATGGTCAAGGTGTGTCTTTTTCGGTCTGTTCCTTCGATTCTTAAAGTTGATTTTAGTCTCCCTTCGTCCGTTACAATGTGGTTGCATTTTACCACAATACGGCAGTGCTGCCAGATCGTGATGAATTTGATGTTTCTTGTTAAAAATGGATGGCTCCTTGGACGTGGTAAATTGTTAGCATTCGTTCTTAGACCCTGAACTCTGAAGTATTATAACCAACAACCGTCTTTTGCTGGCACCATCTCCTGTTAACTCATACAAAGCGTGACAGCCTGTTCATTGCCTAAAATGTGCTAAAATGTTGCACTTCGACGACGATTCTGTTACACTATTCCATAAGTTCGAAGTGAATGATACTGAAACTGAATTGTCCACACGCTACACGGTCTTACCATTTTAGGAACTGGATTCCCAGACGTCTTGCAAGTCCAAAGCAACCACTTCTCCTCTAATCTCTGTCAACGTCACATTGACCGCAGATCTCAGGTATAGACTCACTCTCTCGAAACTACTAAGGATCTCTACATTCACATTCGATATCACATTACGTTGCATTTGTCGCAGAACACTCCTCACAACACATTTACCCGGTGCCCTTGTCAGCCGACACTTGTCACTCCACACGACAAAAGAAACATAATCAAACATGCGACTTTTTCTTCCTTTATCCAGTTCTCAGCTATGACATACATTTGAACTTACAATCGCGCCCAAGCGCCGGAATATTACAGCAACTACACTGATTGGAGTTCATTGAAGTTAACCTTTGACAGCTGTGTTCCGTTTCCGTAGCACGTGCCAGATAATGAAACACTTGAGAATTCCGAATCTCCCATCAAATTCGTATTCAGTTGCCACGCGTTTCGTGTGTTACGTGAAATTTACGATCAACATCATCGACTAAGTGCTGAACACAGCGCCTTAAAAACAGAACAAGTGGCCAGGGAGCTTTGTAAGAAGCTCATTTGGAAGGATGACAGTGTGTAGCACCACTGATATATGCACTACAACGTTGGAATAGACTAGACCCTCTTATGTGATTATTTTGATTTATAGCCTTCTTTGTTCTCCTCACAACAACTTGGCATTTTGACGGGCGATTGGTTGTGACCTGTCTCCAAGACGCCGTCATTTGTTTCCAAAGGTAAGCCATATCATTCTATTGACACGACAGTGTGTCTTGTCGCCGAATTCTGAGGATCGTTTAAATTGCGTACAGCTTTTCCAGACGATCAAATGTGAATATATCGGCCAACATAAATACTGTCTCTTGGGTAATCAAAAAGCGGTGGTCTATAAAAATAAACCGAGACCGCTTGGACCATAAAAAAACGTCCATGACACCATTCAAGATTCTTTCGAACGAAATTGATTCTCAGAAATGCGTGCTGCCATTGATTGCTACTTAAAATTAAATCATACCCGTGCAATTTGAAAAAAAGCGGTTACAAGACACAACCTGCAATATTTTTGGTGAAGCGTCCAGAGCTACATGTTCTTATGACTAGAGGAACCAACCATAATTACGTTTGGTTGAATGCTGAAGCAGTTAACGTACAGGATGGCGCAGATGGTTGAGTGCCTGCCCTTGGTTAGAGGGGTCTCCGGTTCGAGTTTCAGTGAAAGCAACGCTTCTATCTGGTTTTCAAATCCCATTTCACGTTGGGATCAACGTAACGACACTATCACTGGAGTTTGTCGATCAGTGCTAGTAGTCTGTGACTATAGGTTTCACAAGTGTGCTGGCGATTTCTCTGACAGCCCACTTTAACTACCTTCCGAGGTTGCTGCTGGTTGTACAATGGACCAGTTTTTTTTTGCTCCAGTCTAGGGATAAAAAACACCTCAGACAAAAAAAATGCGGAAGCAGTTCATACACGGAAATTGGGTGCTTTCAAGAAAACTATGACCAAGTTAAATAACAACTTAGGTAAGTTTCGTTAAGTTTCGTTCACTTTAACTTACATATGGTTCGTACTCGTAATTATGAACATTTTGAAATCTAATTTGACAATGCTTCTGGCAAGCCTTTCTTCGGTCCTGGCACACGTTTAAGTTGACTTAAGTCAGTTATGGCTTTAGAATTGATGATGCAACATAAGCTTACACCCAGACACGGCTAGTTGCAGGCAATATAGATGTAGATCCAACAGCCCTGCAACTGTTGCATTGATGGATATGGCTCTTTTATGTCTAGTATGTTCTGGCAACCGTGTGGTAAGTTAAAAAATCTTTTAATTCTCCCGAAAGGCCTTAAGTTGGTTTAGTTTAATTGACTTTCATTTATATTAAGTCTTAATGAATTTGGCCTATGGCCGTCTACTAGGTTGACAAAATATAAACTTAAGATTTTGTATTAGATACCTCTTTCTAAAATACGCTTTCTATACCGAGTAATTATATTAGACATCCCATCCTTTTTCTCCATTTAAGATACTCATTGTTTGTTCTTCTTTTAAGATATGTTTTCCAGTCAGATTTATTCCGCTTTCTGCTGCCACTCTCTGTCATTTTCCGCAAAATATTTCCATTTGTTACAATTATACTTTTTAACAATATATTCGGTAATCTGGACTCATTCATCTCTATTACCTTTAAGACATAGTTGAAGTGTAACTTGAGAGTGTACGAGAGCAATGTGTAGCATATAGTTTTTTTCGGTATCCTCTTCAAGAAGTACCTACCAAAGCAATTTTTCCACCGCATCATAACGTATGTAACCGCAGATTTACAATATGCACTGAATCTGTTATTCATCAACTGCAAACCTTGGATAAAGTCGCACAAAAAGACAATATCATCCGCCTACATCAATGCAGGTATTTTTACACCACAAAACCTTATTCCACCTCTTTCATCATAATGTCATTTGTCGCTAATGTATAATATAAAAAGGAGTGCGCTTAAAATACAGCCTTGTTTAACGCCCATTGAAGTTTTCAGCTCCTCAGAAATCAAGTCTCCATTCCAAACATATGCACTATTATTATCATACAAGGCTCGAAGGATTTGAATAATTTTACTCGATACACCGATTGTAGAAGAGTGCTTCACGTGATATTGTATCAAAAGCTGCTCGGAAATCTACAAAGAAGGCGTACAACTTTTTTTCTTAAGGCTCAACTATAATGCGCATGACCATGAGCATTAGCTAGTGTCAAACGCGCATGGGTGAGTGAGCAAATACACCCACCTCTATGAGCCAACTTATAATGTCGTCCATGAAAGAATGTCATTAAGCATGTGCAAGCACAAAAGTTTCGTTACGCATGAGCAGAGATGAAGTAGTAAAAAGATGTGCAACTCGGGTTTGGATCTTTACTAAAAAAAAAAACCCTCGCCTATCTATGATTTATACTTTATTTTCACTCACATTTCTTAAGGCTTTAGACCAGCCTGCAGTTACTCTCTGATCAATCGTATTCACAAACACTGTCTGCGAACTTTTTTTAAAAAACGCTGTCAGATGAAATCAAGAGGCAAGAGAGGTAGAAGTTGACTATCTCTTTACTACCTTATCTCTGCGCATGAGCTAGTGCGAAATGAATCGCACAGCGCATATGCGAATGTGTCAGATGAAACTCAGAAAAGGAATAAATTTGAAAAATTTACAAAGCATCTGATATTGAATTGGAATTCCTATATAAAGGGTGATTTTTTGAAAGCTATAGGAAAGTTTTTTAAAAAATAAAATACATAAAATTCAGAAAAATGCATGCAATCTTTATTTGAATCGATAGTACGGTCCATATAATTTAATGTTTGAAGATTATTTCATGCAAATGTTGACCTTGACTGCGCCTCAAATTGTCCATCCGCTTAGTCCAATTTTGGCATACTCGTTCCAACATTTCGGCCGGTATCTCACGAATAAATGCTTCAATGTTGTCTTCCAATGCGTCAATTGAAGCGGGCTTGTCTGTATAGACATGAGCTTTATCACAGCCCCACAAAAATAGTCTCAAGGCGTTAAATCGCACGATCTAGGCGGCCTATTGACCGGTCCCGAACGTGAAATGAAATGTTCACCGAACTCGCCCCTCAATAAGTCCATTGTTGCGCGTGCTGTGTGGCATGTGACACCGTCTTGTTGAAATCACATGTCATGCAAGTCAAGCTCTTGCATTTTGGGCAAAAAAAAGTTGGATATCATCTCGCGATAGCGCTCACCATTCACAGTTACGTTACGATTCGCATCATCTTTGAAGAAGTACGGTCCAATGATGCCGCCAGCCCATAAACCGCACCAAACTGTGACTTTTTCTGGATGCATTGGTAGCTCTTGCAATGCTTCTGGCTGATATTCACTCCAAAATCGATTCTGCTTATTTACGTACCCATTGAGCGAAAAATTAGCTTCGTCGCTGAACACAATTTTAATGGAAGAAGCGCGCGATGAACTTTCTTAACAGAGCACGCATTTTGATAATAAAATTCAATAATTTGCAAGCGTTGTTCGTTTGTAAGACGATTCATGGTTAAATTATAGACCAAACTGAAGATGTTTGACAGTGAAACAAAACACGAAACGTGCGTCAGCTGTTTAAACCAGTGTTGCCAAAAAGATAATAGCTAAAAAATCACCCTTTACTAATCGAACTGGAAATATCATAATTAATTATGATTCATAATAAATCATAATTAAATGAAAAAATAAAGCAAGCAAAGGAAGAATTTCTCACAGGAGGCTATGCGCGTATGTGTTTATTATAGTTACTCGTGTCTTTTTTACCAAACATGACGAAACAGTTCGTCCAAATTTAACACTAGCTCATGCTCGCTCATGCGCATTATAGTTGAGCCTTTAAACAGAATATCTGATTGTACAACAGCCTTTTCTAAATCCAGCTTGAAATTCTTTAAGAATGTTATGTTCTTGGACCCATTCGAACAATCTTTTATATATCAAGGCGGCAAAGACTTTAATAAGTGTAGGTTAGGTTAGGTTAGGTTAGGTTGAGAGTGTTGATATGGGTCCTTTGTGCTGTCGCTTCGAGCTTAAGGATTCCTTGGGTCACTCGATTGCCATTTTCCAGGATTCGTTCTTGTGATGTAACGGTTGTGGTTCCCATTTCATGTTTGTTCCGTGTCATAGCCTAGAGGAATAGTGTCATAGGATCTAGGAAAATAGTGGATCGTAGGACTCTTACCATTTAACGAGCTTAAACATCCGAGGTATCTTGAAAGCATACAACATTTATTTTTTTTCAGTTCAAAAATTCTAAAGGCTATTACTTTTACTACTTTTACTACTACTACGATTGATATATATATTGTTGAGTTATCGTTACGAACCTACTGCCTACTCGCGAGTGGCGGGCGAACATAAAAATGTATTCACAATCTGTTCGGCCAGTCAGGCCGCAATTAAGGCCTTGGACAATGTCATGTTCAATTCGAATGCAGACCTCATGTGGGTGGCGGGACTGTGACTTACGGACGGACAATAGAAAAGCCGCTGAACTCGCTAGATGTGGTACAACCTCTTCTCTAACACAAGGAGGAGTTCTACCTTTTATGCCGATGGCTACAAAGAACAAAGAAAAGAAGGGCCAGCACTTAATCTCAAACGATCACTCAGTCTGCTTAGGCTTAGCAGAGCCTCACTAAGAACCATCAATCGGACACTGCGCAATTGGCATTCACGATGGATGGGTGTCAATGAGGAGCTAGAAACCATAAATCATGTACTCTGTTGGTGTAGCGCTCTGGCAAGTCGTAGGTACTTAAACCAACAGGTCTACGTGTGACTGTCCAGCCAAGGGCCAGTGCGCTATTAATAAGAACTTTTGATTGAGTTAAGCTAGTCTGGAGTTAGTTTTGTCTAGTATACGCAAAAGCAAGTGCGTCAATTTCTACATTTGATCAACAGAACTGTAGACCTCCTACATTCGTGAACACACACCACGAATGGTTGTTGAACGAGGCACGAGTCCATCTCGGAATGTAGCGCCACCCAAAGAATAAGACCTGGCGACGCTTGCTCTTTCCTAAGGACCCATTCTCATGAGGCGTGACGTGCATCCAACATAAAGCAACATTCTTTTTTTTTTATTTTAAAGAATGCCCGAAGGTTGGAAATTGACTACTCTGTGAAATCAAAGATTCTCGAGACTGGTCGCAGGCATCTTCAGTCGAATGATGAAACGACTGATCTAGATCGCACCGCACTGCTCGCAAAGTGATTTCAAGAATTCCTCGAGAATATCTAGGACTTCAAGGAGAGACGAAGACCTACTCCACATAGCCAGCGCAGCGTCTATTTCCAATGCATTCCAATTCACATTCCTCGCGCATTGATCCCTTACACCAGTGACAATGACAACTGCGCTCCAAAGGAGGGAAAAGAACGCATAACAGAACAAGAATCGAATCGATTCTGCAAATTACATCGAGCGATAAATCCATCAACTGGCGACGATATGCCCCAGGAAGGCTGTAAAGCAAACAAAACACATCACAAACGTCCCCGACAAGAGGACACCAGCGCGCTTAATCTTGCTCTCGCCCCTCTGTGCGGCCCTGTCGAGCCGTGGACGCAGCCAGCACAGCATCTCCTGGAGGTAATGAACTCGCCGCCATCCAAGAACTCTATAAAAAGACACGACGAATCTATGGTATCCGCTGGCAAGACGACCGACGCAGACTTACAATAAAACAAAGATGAAGAAGAAGAAACGAACGATGGTGGGATGGGGATGGAGGAATGAGAAGCCGCAGGGTGGGCACATCTCCACTGTTCAGCCCCGACGTGATGAGGCAAAATAAAATTATTTTTGGCTCCGGTTCATTGCTGACGACTGACGTGCATTCCTCTCCTCCTAGAAAGATTCACGAAATGCCTACGTAGCGAGCCGCCGCCACGCCGATGCCGATGGTCTCCTATGGTAGTGGTGGTGGTGGTGGATTGATGGCGGGACTCTCCCTCCTGCTGCCTGGTGTTCGCCTAACGACTTGTTCGCTCGCGCAGACCGCTAGTGGTTGCAATCGTTCGCGCGCTCCCGGTGGTTGAATTGACATTGGGAACCGATGTGACTGTGGCTATGGCGAATATTTTTAGAATACTGTGGCCGTGGGTTGGAAACGTGTACGCCACTCCAAAAATGCTAAAACGTCAGCCAGCTTTAATCGCTTTTTGGGCAAATGATCCTGTGGACTTCGCGGTAATCCGTGTTCGTTGAAATCTTGACTTCTTGGAATGCATTGCATCGTCTGAGGATCTTTGGCAGAAAATCGACAAGGGGGTTCTCAGGCTGGAAAGCGCGAGGTCTCTGCGTTCACTCTACACGATGCTGAGTCCATGATTTTTAGCAAATTACGACAAAAATGTGCTTAAAACTCCGTGAGACCTATTTTGATAATCGACAAACTTGCACTGCATTTTAATAAATTAATTTTTCCCGTCGTATTTTTATACAAATATTTGAAATAACTGAATTTTGTAAAAATTTCTAAAAAAAAATGCTAATTTTTAAAACATCGACCACAATTTACCCTAAACACCGAACTACCCTACCGACCCGAATTTCACCCATGAACACACCACACGAATGCAACTGAACAGCTACTGTCACTGTCAGATCCGAAGTCAAATCGATGCCGCCGTAAAACTGCGATGCAATCAAGTGAATTTTTCAATTTCAAAATAAATTGCAAATGCACGTGAAAAAAATGAAAATAAATTGATTTTCTTTAATATTATTATTTTTCCAAGTACAAAACTCATTTCGTTTGTTATCAGAGAAAGTGTAGAAATAAAAATTTACAAAAATTGATTCGAGTGCGTGCGTGAGTGAAAATCTCGCAAAGAAAATGGCACCACAGCCACTGGAGGGTATGCAAGGCCCGATGGCTGGATTCATGCCAGCTGGCCAAGAGGGTGGCTCCTGTAGGAATACGATTTCTCTAGCAGTGCTTATAGATTTTATAATTCAACGGACATATCATGATCTCACCGTGTTGGCGGAATTGTAAGCGTTTCGTGGTCGGTTTTGCCGCGGGCGTCCCCACTGATCAGGAAGTTTCTCTTTGCAGGCTGCCACGGAAGACGGACATGGAGAGGAAGAAGGAAATATACAATTTCTCCGCAAGAACTAGACAGTTGTTCATTCGACTGATCGCTTTGGTCAAGTGGGCGAATTCGGTGTCCAAGGTGGACAAGTCGGCCGTAAGTACACGTGCACGACTGGGACTCGTTGAGACTGACTGATTTGTTTGATTTCAGCATATCATGAGTATATTGGACAAGCAGAACATGCTTTTCGTGGAGACCGCAGACATGCTGGCCCGCATGTCACGCGAGACACTGGTGAGGGCGAGGTTGCCCAACTTTCACATCCCAGCCGCTGTGGAGATTTTGACCACGGGCAATTACAATCGATTGCCTGCGTGCATTAGGGAGCGCATTGTGCCGCCAGACCCGATAACGCCGCTCGAAAAGAAGCAAACGCTTCTGCGGCTCAATCAGGTCATCCAACACCGCTTGGTGACTGGCAAGTTGTTGCCACAAATGAGGGACTTTAAGGTTTGCTTTGGCGCCGGTTGTTGCGAGGGTTTTCGTGCTAAATTCAGGAGTTTTCTTCTCTAGATCAAACATGGACGAGTCACGTTCGAGGTGAAGCACGAGTTCAACGTGTCGCTCACTGTGATGGGGGATGGACCGACGGTGCCGTGGCGCCTGCTGGACATTGATGTCCTTGTGGAGGACAAGGAAACTGGTGGTAAGTCGATGATGGACCAGGTGTCGGTGTTTTTCTGGCATGTTCACACGATTTCCAGTCGTTTGCACAGTTAATTGAGAAAAATAGAATACATTTAGGCGAAGAAAGATGTCCCCGGTGTCGAAAGAAAGGACACCACGTCGTGGCCTCTCTTCCACTTCGACTTCCTCCCTACCTTCCGGAAGCTAACACCGTCTCTGTTTTGCTCCAAATTCGTTTGTTTTTCCATCCAAAGCTGGACGCAATCACAGTAGAACCTGTTCACTTAGTCAAAACCTAACCTGTTCACTTCCACTTCGTCCACCTAACCACTTCCTCCTCATTTCGCAGATGGCAAGTCGCTTGTTCACTCCCTGCAAGTGAACTACATCCATCAACTAATCCAAGCGCGTCTAGTCGAGAATCCGAATGCGCTCAGTGAAGTCTACAACTGCCTTCACTACTTCTGTCAGTCGCTGCAGCTGGAGGTCCTCTACACGCAGACACTGCGCCTCAGCTACGAGCGACTCGACGACAACATCGCCGTCGAGGAGTACGTGCCGGGTATCAAGGTGACCGTCTCGTATTGGCGCGAGCTGACCAAAATGGATCCGAAGTCGGAACTCGGCTATCGTCTGACGGTGCAAAGTGATCCGAACGAAATCGGACGACCCCTGGCTGTGGTGCATGTGCCATCGCTTGGTGCTAAGGAATCATCAGAGGTTGCCGACCGTGCTGTGCGCACCGATCACCTGTCCATGGAGCGGCTGATCGTGCACACGGTCTACATCCGTTCCGTGTCTCGTCTGAGCGATCTGAAGCTGGAGTTCCAGTCGTTCCTGAAGGATGTCGACTGTAAGTTTGGAGAGCACCTAAACCAACGGACTTGGTAAAATCTTTTCTCCATCTCTTTAGTCAATCTCCAAGGAACGCCTGCAATCCTGACGGTACCTGTCTTGAATCCCTGCCTAAGGGCTGAGCAGGTCCACATCACCATCGACACCCACACCGGCATGCTGAAGTGCCACGTGCCGAAGCACCTGGACTGTCCGATAATGAACGACCTGCAGGTCACCCTGAATGGCGACCGCACCAAGTTGCAGCAACTGATCTCGGAACTGCGGTAAGCCGCTGAGGAGGCTCTGCGGAACCCACCTGAAACGAGAGATTTCTGATTCCTTTCAGATTCTGGATCACACACCGTCGCTGCGAGAAGACATTGCAGCATCTGCCGGCGTCGGCCACGGAAACGCTCCCCTTCCTCAGTGTTCCGGACAACCCGCTCCTCCAGTCGGGGCGACACAAGATCTTCGTCAAGCTCAATCGGCATCCGAGTGTCATTCTGGTGAGTTCTTCACTCCCGTTCGGACCACACTAACCCCATTTGTCCATGTCACAGGTGGTTCAGTTGAAGGAGAAGCCATCGGCCCCAAGTGAGATGGAGTACACATTCCACTTGGGCTTCGTCAATCACCTCGCCGTCGAGAGCGACAACCCCGAGGACCAGCCACCCACGGACGTGCCGAAAATGTACACAAAACTCTTGCGACTCATCGAATTCGACACGTTTGTGGCCACACACGGTCCGGGAACGCATGTAGACGGTAAGGAGCAAGTGTATACCAACCAATTGCGCTGTCAACTCCTGTCTCCCTCCATATGCAAGCAGAACCTACATTCTTTCGCCCGTAGCCCCGGCTAATTGATGGTTTTTCTTTCAGACGTGCCGCCGCACAAGCGCAAGTCCTCGACGGAAATGGGCGGACCACCGTCGAAGCAACAGAAGACCATATTCCCGGCGTACTTCATACCCGAGCTGGCGCACGTTGTGGCCATGTGCGACGAGAAGATACCCTTCCTCAATCTGGCGCAGGCCTTCTCCAAGCACAACATACCGCACAGTGGCCTGCAAGTGGAGTCGAATGCCACTTCGTTGGTGCTCAAGCTCTTGGCGCTCCCGATGCCAAGCTCGGCAGGTGACATCAATCCGAAGGTAAGCTGGCGACGTTGTCCCGCACACCAGGTCTGACCAGGTTTTCTCGTTCTCGTTCTCGTTCTCGTTCAGGCCATCACGGTGTACCCCGTCATCGAGAAGCACGTCTGGAATGACCTGCTGAAGCGTCTGCTCTCCGTGTCCATTCGATCGCAGATGAGCAAGCACAACCAGAGCCGCGCTTGGGTGGTGGAGTTCGTCTTCCACAGCACCCCGCTGCAGAGCACCCACCAAAAGGAGCAGGGCAACCGGCGCACAGTGTACTTGACGTACGAGCAGTCGCACAGCGACTTCGGCAAGACGGTCGACGACCTGCTGAAGGACTGGTCAAAGATCGTCTACTTGTACACCCTGGTGTACAACTTTTCCGAGCACTTCAAATCAGGTGAGTCCCCAGGACGCGTCCCCCCACCGAAAGTGATCTGAAATCCAGCCGCGTTTGCTTACAGAGAAATACAACCTGCACACGATGGTGAGCGTGAAGTCGTACAGCTACGTGAACCTGCTCTTGGGCTACGGCCCGAACAAGGAGGTCACCTGCAGCGTGACATGGTCGGCTCAGCAGAAAGGCTTCCGCATGGTGTTCGTCGGCGGCCTGTCGGCCATTAATGCGCACTCCATGATGCGGGAACAGTTGCAATCTCACCTGAACAGACATCAGGACCTCACCCACATCGTGCACATCCTGCACGAGACCTATCAGCCGCTGAGTTCGATTTCGAAGCTCCCCATCATTCCCCAGCTGGGCATTCCCGTAAGATGTGACCTCCGTCTCCGTGTTGAGACTCGAAAATAACTCGCTCCCCTCCTCTCTGCTCTCATTTTAGCGCCCCCAAGTGCCGGTTCTGTCGTTCTGCATCATCCCCCAATCGCCGACGCTGCTTCGTCTGGCCTACCAGGCCATGTACTGCTTGGACATCCGCTTCAGAGCCGGCGGACTGGTGTCTATTCGCGATGGTGCCTACAGCCGGTTCGACCGCAGCAACGTCATCGATGAATTCACACCCACCCAGGGACTCAAGGTAAGTAACCTACTCTGCGTCAAGGTCTCACCAACTAACTGACTGAATGATAGGGTTTCCTGTCGAAATATGTTGACGAGAACGCCGTGTACCGGCGCCGATCACAAAGCGAGGACGATAATCCACCATCGCCAATCGCAATGGAAGACAACCATGGCCCTGGAGCGGGTGGATCCTCTCCGTTCCTCGGCAGCGGGATGCGCGGCCCCCAGAGTCCACGCGACGCTGGGCTTCGCTTCGCTCCGCCGATTACACCGCCGTCGAGCTCCAATCCACACACGCCGGCAAGTCCACACCCAATCGGAGGTCAGAATCATCCGAACTTCAGCATGACGTCACCTCCTGCACCGCACATGCCGCATCCATCACCCAGTGGGCTGATGCCGTCGTCGCCGCTCAACCCACAGCCGAGTCCGATGGCGCACTCTCCCGGCCCGAACATGTACATGCAGAGCCACACCGATGGCAGCCCATTCACGGCGATGTCGCCGGCTACTTCCAACTGGCCCGGATCGCCGAGCATGCCCAGACCATCGCCTAGGCCGGGACAAAGTCCAGAGCACAAGTCGCAGTCTGTGGCCACGACGCATCTGTCAAGGGTTCTGCCGAACCGCTCATGGGCAGGTGCTGTGCCCACTCTTCTGACGCACGAAGCTCTCGAAACCCTGTGCCGACAGTGTCCGCACCCGAATAAGGACATCGGCGGACCCGAGGTCTGCCCGTTGGAGCGATTCCTCGGCTGTGTCTACATGCGAAGGCAGCTGCAGCGCAACATTCAAGCCGAGGAGTCACTGACGGCCCTGAACTCGAACGAGCCAGGCGTTGTGCTCTTCAAGGTCGACGGTCTGCAGTGCCAAGTGGTTCTCAACCAGCTCCACATGCAGTCGCTCCATCTGAAGGTGACCCAGATTCCGGTGCCGCCTTCGCCCGATGGAAAGTCCCCCTTTCAGTGGAACCCCGATGACCTGCAGATCATCGAGCAATTCTTCGAGACCCGCATCGCCGTTCCGCCTTATCGACCGAACGCCCTTCACGGCTTCTGTCGCGCCTTGAACTGTCCCATTCAAGTGCTCAAGGATTTCATTCAGATCATGCGCTTGGAAATGATGCCCGAGCTCTCGCAGGGCAGCCTCAAGTGGGCGGTGCAGCTGTGCATGCGTGTGCCGCCGTCGGCTCCGCCAATCGTGCCCATCGGCAGCGCCGGTGTACTCATATGCCGTCTGAAGATTCTCTTTTTCGTAAGTACACCTCATTCTCTTCTCAGATCTCGTTCCAATCTCATCATCACTTGTTGCAGCTTCAAATCACAAGGATCCACTACGCGGGAATGGATCGGAGCACCAGCCCATCGCTCGTACTGCCGATGATCTACGATCTGAACTCAAACATCACACAGCTTGCGGAGCGAAGAGAACAAGTACCATCGCAGGCGGCGAACACCGCTGGCACCCTCCTCCGACGTTTCGCCGAGTACGGTTCCCAGCCCGGTGAATGTTCACTGTTCCCCGCCGTACGGGACCTGCTCACGAACCTGACGCTGCCGAGTGATGTGCCCCCGCCGAATGTTCAAATGCCCGGCGGTCAGACAATTGTTCCATCCCCGGTCCAGGTCGGCTCTAGTCCGGGTCCCATGATGCATTCGCCCATGCAGCAAATGGGCCAAGTTGGACCACCGCCTCAGGGCTATCCGATGGGCCCGAATCAGGGGCCCAACTGATAGCCAATGTAACCCCATTCGACATCCGAAAGGCTGCCTAACTGGTTTCTCTATACAAAGTGGGCGTGCGACCATGTCGCCAAAGGTGTAGCAATGTTTGCCTCGTTTTTATTTTATTTTCTCCCTAGATGTAAAATGTAATTATTGTAAAATGTACAAGTAATCGAACGTGTTATTAAAATTGAGTTTATTTAACATTTATTTACCCCCAAGAACGTTTTCGAGTTGTTTTATTGGTTCCTTGTGGATTTTAGGACTCCGTTGACGTTGTGACTACGCAGCAGCAACCGGCAAAGGAGACAGATATCGCTTTCCTGTTGCAGCAGGCTAAGCGGGTAGCTTCAGTGCCGTGGAGGAGGACGACGCTGGTGTTGTTGGTACATACAGGCCGGCTAAGGGACTGTCTTCCACAAACTTTCGCCGAAGGAGACAGCAAATATCGTCCCGGTTGACATGAGGGGTGCGCTGGCTGATTATGTACGAGCGTTGATTGCCAAAGACGCTGTAAGGGCGTTGCCTCCGTCTGAATGCTGAGCTGGATAGATTTAAGCTAGCTTGGGCTTAGGTTAGGTATAGACAGTGGGTCTTTCAAAGGGGACTTCAGAACTTTGACAATTGATAGCGGCCATATTGTTGAAGGTACATCTGTCAAATTGGCTTGTTTTGCGAAATCCACATGGACGGACATACCCTTCAGCAGCAAGTGCAGATGTTAAAATTGTTTCATCAAAATGGGTGTTCTGTTCGGTCAAAGTTCCGCGCGCCTTGCCCATTTTACGGTCGCCATAAGATGAGGCCCATTTCTGAATGAATGGGTACGTCAACAAAAAAAATTGTCAAATTTGGAACGATACCAAGCCACATGAGATTCAGGAGTGTCCAAGGATTACCGAAAAAGTCACTGTTTGGTGCGGTTTATGGGCTAGTGGCATCATCGGGCCGTATTTTTTCCAAAATGGGGCCGGTCAGGCAGTTACTGTGAATGGTGTTCGCTATCGTGAAATGATAACGAACTTTTTATGGCCCGAATTGGAAGATATGAATGTGCACGATATGTGGTTTCAACAGGACGGTGCCACTTGCCACACAGCTACCGAAACAATGGCTCTTTTGCGCGACAAATTCAATGGTCGTGTTATCTCACTTGGTGGCGATGTCAATTGGCCGCCAAGATCAGAGATGAAGTATTAAAGAGATAGTCAACTTCTACCTCTCTTGCCCCTTGATTTCATCTGACAGCGTTTTTTTATAAAATGTTCACAGACAGTGTTTGTGAATACGATTCATCAGATAGCAACTGCAGGCTGCTATAAAGCCTTAAGAAGTGTGCGTGAAAATAAAGTCGTATGCGTGCCTTTAGAGCAAATCAGAGATAGGCGAGGGGTTTTTGAGTAAAGACCCAAACCCGAGTTGGACATCTCTTTACTACTTCATCTCTGGCCAAGATCATGCGATTTGACACCGTTAGACTTTTTTTTTGGGGTTATTTGAAAGAAAAGGTGTACGTCGATAAGCCAGCAACAATTCAAGAGCTAAAGGATGAGATAATTCGGCACATTAACGGCATAGAACCTCAATTATGCTTCAGCGTCATCGAAAATTTGGACCATTGGATGCAGGTGTGCCGCCGGGGTCGCGGCGGCCATTTGGCCGATATTTTGTTCCATACATAATTGAACTATACCAATATTATCATAATAAAAAGAAATGACAATAATTTCCGAAATAATTTGTGTTTTATTCAAAAAAAGAAAAAAGAATCCATTCCTTGTAAGACTATCTGTCTGAACGTGAAAATCTTGTCGCGCAACTAGCGATACCTGGTGGTCCCAAAAGACCTCCGGCCCCGCACAACTCAGCTGGGGTGGGTCCCCAAGACAGAACTCCAACAAATCAAAAAAATCGACCTTCCCGAAGGAAGTGGGTGCCACGTCGTCTTTCGCCGGGAACGACGAAACACACTCGAAAACTATAAATATCTACATATATATATATACCCCGCCCGGTATATATATATTTCTCCCTAAAAATTAGGGGAAAACCGATATGCGCTTCGGTTCTTGCGAACCTCAGCCCTCACGTCGATCCCTCGGCATCAATTTTCATCCAGCAAAACAATTACTTGGGCTCGGTGGCCAACTGTCCCCACACAGAAAACACTCTCAGCACTTATGGGTACCGGACGACGCCGAATACCCCCACCAAACAAACGCGAGGTGCGCCTCTGGCACCGAAAGCTACGGGGAATTAAAAAAACCGATGCAGCCTTTGTGCCGCGAACCGCTGGTGGACTTTGCCCACCGAAGATCACTTCACGCACAAAACGGGAATTTCCGCGATCACCAGAAATAAGAGAGCAAGGAGATATCCAACTTCTACCTCTCTTGCCCCTTGATTTCATATGGCAGCGTTTTTTATACGCTTTTTCTCCCCTGTCTGTGAATACGTGTGAGCTCTTATGAACAGCTGGTAAACAGCTGACACCCTTCCCCAACCGTAGTATTGGGGTGAATTAGAGTTCTTATTTAAAAATTCGCTCGTTACTGAACTTTTTTCAAATTTTGGTGTTAAATTTTCAACACAGAAAGGAGGGGTAAGCAAACGAACAAAGCGTATGTTCATGAAGCAGATTTATTAAACTCCCATTTGTGGGAATTACTATCTGAAGCACAAGGGTGAAATTAATGAATACTTTACTTAATGTACATATTTATTTCTGCACATGTATGAATAAAACATATCAAATGCTTTCACGCGAAACTTGTGTAAAAGTACTAATAATAATAATATTGAAAAATTTGCATGAATCATTTAAAAAAATAACTTTTTTGGTCATTTTAGTTTTTTAAAGAAATGTGATGGAAGTTTATTCCAAATTTTGACAACCATTTTCATGAGTTAGTTTTAGTTGCATTATTTAGACATTTTTCTGAACAATTATGATATTTAAATTCATGAGTTTTCACAATTCATGAATGATATACAACTGTAAACTGATCGCCAATATATTACTTTGAAGAATTAAATTGATTCAAAATATTCCTGTAAATAGACTTACATGTATTATTTAAATAGCATTACATTTTTATTCACCCAAGTATTATATGTGCTCTTAAAAATATGAGTCATCTTTTGAACACCCTCCGAACAATAGTACATGAGATTGGGCAAATCCGTGAATCTGCCGACGATTTCCCACAAAATCCACGAATCTGCCGCCATTATCCCACAAAATCCACGAATCGGCCGCCATATTGTGGTGGATCCATGGTTTTTGTAAGAGTATATGTGATATGCAAGGGAGTTCCACTACTCTCACATTTCTCTCCGGTGTGGACTAAGGGAAATTCTCGCCGAAGTTGGATATCTCCTTGCTCTCTTATTTCTGGCGATCACACTGACCCTTTCTGGGCGCTATGCACGGTACAATTTTCGCTGGTTGGGGCTCCCGGAGTCTCCACAAACCTTCCACCAATTCACTTTGTACGTACAAACGCAGGAATATCCTGGTGTGTACGTACATATATTTATGTGTAAATATGTATATATAAAAAAACCAAAGCAAAGCAAATCCCTCAACGGGGTACTTATCCGTCTTCTTTTCTTTTTTTTTTATATCTGTCCCGGTGTCTTCCTTCCTTCTCCAGTTCCCTCGTTCTTCCTTCTGTATTTATCTATTTTCACCTCCTTCTGTATGTAACTCCTCGTTTCTCCTTTTTTTTTCTTTTCTTTTTTTCAAACATCGGCCCTTAAAATTTAACCACCCTTTACTATGGAGCAGTTATAACTTGTTGCAAAAATTCATACATACACGGGAAAAGTGACAAATGGAAGAAATTCAAATCGCCAAAGTCAGTTCGTTATCAGATTGTCTTAATGCAGAAGATATGACGCAAGTCCTTGTGATTAGCACACGGGGCTATGAAGTAGGAATCCTTGTCGGCGAATCTTTAGAATTTGTTATGCAAAATGCGTAACATTCCAACGGGCAGTGAATCAGTAAGTATGTGTGACGTTTGAGGGAATTGCTGAATGAACAACGTCGCATGGCTGATGATTGTAAAGCCATCACTGTTTCATCATTCGGACTTTGGCCAGAACACCGAAAACGTGATTGATTGTCATTCCAAGTCCACTGGTGTATCTTAATTTTTTTGTCTGCGATCATTTGATTTCCATATTTGTGCTGAATTCACAAGTATTTTTCATTCAATTAACGCGGTATTGTTATCTGAACAGGACATTGTCAGTTAGTCAGGAATTGAAGTTAAGCAGCCAGCGTAGTCCACGGCGGCCAAGACTCGTTTGCTCATTAATATTTTTTTGCGTGTCGTAGTCTAATGCTCTCACTGCGGAATTTGGGCTTATTGATTCTATTTTAAAATACTGCAACCCATCGATGACTAGTGCGGTCTGGCAGTGGACGAGGGAATTTGTCTGCGTCAGTCTACCGTTCGTAAGGTAGCGCACACAAGTAAAGAAGTCAATCAATCAAATACTTTATGTTCTTACACATTTGGAGCTTGTTACTCGGCGACTGATGTCAGGAGGAATGTGCCACTCAACACAACGGACAATGATAGAAGACAATTCCGTCCCCCGACACAGGCGAGAACAAGTTAGGCCGCTTTTACACACGCAACTTTTTACTCACGATTTTCTGCAATTCCCTTTTGTGATCGCAAGCCACATTTACACGTAGACATCAACCCAGTTGTGATTTCTGTTCAATTTGTCCACCCTTTCACACATGTGTCACCTCTTTCGTGAATATGCATAGCATGCTTCCAATACCCAACACTGAGAAGGTAAGAATAAAGTAATTCGAAAAAAACGAAAAGAGATAAAAGGTAATACGACGGATCAATCGCAATTCTCGAGCACACGCAACTCGGGCTACCCCCTTGCACGTTTCACCTCCCTTGCCAACAAGATTGGAGAGTTGCACACGAATTTAGCGCGTGTGTAAAAGCGGCCTTAGGATATAAGAGACTAAAGTCGAATTTCCGATGAAGCCAAATATCTGGGTATTATCCCCGAAAGTAAACTTTTTTGTAAAAAAAAACACATCGAGTCGAACATCGCCAAGACGCTGTCAGTTTTCTGGCAGTTAGTTGGAATAAGCTTTCGCGAAAATACGTAACTGCTTCTTTCACTGAGCTTCAAAGAACGGTTTGTCTCGGCTGCATAAGTTCCTTCCCGAAAAGATGTGGTCTTCTTGGTATAACTCGCACTGGACCTTCGATGACCTTGCGCACCTCATTTCCTTTCGCCCTAGTCTCATGGATATCTACGCCGTCTCACGCACGGACACCAGTACTCCAGATGCGACGTGCATATAAAGAGCCAGGAAAGAAATGTAGTCGAATCTACACGGACGGCGCCAAGAGCAAGGGAGGATCTGGGGTTGGCGCTGGCGCCTTCGTATAAGGCTTCGTTTTTCCAAGCGGGAATTTATGCGATCCTAATGGCCACGAAATCCACTCGTGATAGAACAATAGCACGCACAACACGAGTGGTTGCTGAGAAGCTAGGCCCTGGCTCTCTACGGGCTGTAGCGCCACCCATATATTATTAATGGCCACGAAATATATTATGAAGAACAAGGGCGGATTATTTCTGTCGACAGGCTGTGCTTAAGCCTTGAGACCTTGCATAACCCTTTAAACTCTAGTTCCGGGATAGTCCAGGATTGCAAGTCTTCCCGAAATTCGATCGATAGTCTTAATTCGCAAAGACTTGTCTAAGTTCTAGGCCATCACGGGATCAGGAGAAATAGGATCGCCCATGAATTTGCTAGACAAGGATCAGAAGAGGTACTCTTAGGACCGCAACCTGCGCTGGGTCTACCTGCGTCCTTCGTTAAGGCTTTCATCGATGGTTGGTCTTCTCGAGCCTCTGCTACGCCCGTGGAAAAGACGACGACACTGCGGCGCATTTGCTCCGTCAGCAGTACGAATACCATCAGTAGAATCCAACGCGGAATAAATTTGGCCAATCGCTGCTTCTTTGAGGCCAGGAGGCAATTGTGCTTCGAAGAACCAACCCGACTTTATAAAAGACATTCACCATCCCACTCTAGCCGATCTTGGAGATACAAGTTCTGCAAGCTTTCCTTGGTACTGACATCTCGAAGAGAAGATTCAATCATGAACTTTACTGGTTCGTACAGCGACATGAAAGTATACGGTTCTAATGCCCAGGGCCAGGTAGGCCTTGGCTGCGGCCTAAATAGCCTCTGACTCCCAGCAAGTGGGACAAGGCATCACAGGACGCGTGGGTCTAAGGTGGCACGCACAAGTGAAGAAAGATTCCTGTGCATCTAGATCTGAGGCTTGTTGGTGGAAGTTCCTAGGCCGAAGGACATCGTTTTTATTTTATCGGTTATACTCAGGCCATATTTTCCTTGATGTAGCACAGTTTTTCAGTCTAGTCCATCTAAGGTTAGCTATTTCAAGGAAGTGCGTAGAGATATTAGCCTTGACTGCTTGTTTTGGGATGTGCACCTCTTCTGCAAGCGATCACTGAAGCTAGTTCATCGGCGTTCTCATTCCCTGAGATGTCGCTTTGACCTGGAACCCAGATAATGGAGATTTTGAGCTGGCCTTCAAATGATGCTAGCTCAGCCCGACATTCCTCTACTAGTTTGGAGTATGTAGTAAAGGAGGCAATAGCTTTGATGGCTGCTTGGGTATCAATGAATATGCCAATCTGCTGCCTTGGCAGGGTATTTGGGTGTGTTTTGACTTCACGACATGGTTTCCGGATTGCAAATAGTTCCGCTTGGACTACGCTGGAATTGTTAGGCAGTCTACAGGCTTTTGAAATGTTCAGGAATTCTAAGAACACAGATGCACCGATTTCGCCGCACTCTTGGAGCCGTCAGGATAGATTGCCCAATTGAAACCCTGCACACATGCCCGCTCTGCCATTGCGTTCTTTTGGGGATTAGAGTGTCAAAGCTGATTCATATATTAAGTATTGGGGGCCCTATAGTCTGTGGAGGATGTGACGAGATCCATCCTTGCGCTTTGGCCATAGACTCTCTGAGCCTGTGTAATGTAGTGTTGTTCATGTGCAACTCCAAAGGTAGAAGATGCAGCATCATCGTCAGAGAGTCTGATGGTGTCGACCGTTGAGCGCCTGTGGTGCCAATGCATGCTATTCTGTTGCTACGTTGTCTAAGTGTTAACTCTCAGTATCGCTTTACACAGCAGATTTTGCTGTGCGACTAAGGATCATCTACCGATTTTGCATCTCATAGATTACATCAAATAAACAGTATTAATTAAAGTATAGTGCATGGATCAGTTTTTTAAACTCCAATCGAGACAAGCTAAAATCAATTTCGTTGCAAAGTTCATTAAAAGTGTTTATACACCTTGTAATAGGTTCATTACAACCATAGTTGGTTCTATGCCTCTTATCGTATTTTCTCGTATTTCTCATCCGAAGAGATCTTTGGGGAGCATATATATTCATGAGAAAAAGTAAATCTGGTGAATTAACCCGGCAATTAATAATATCGCGGATGAACATGGCTGACGCTGCCTTACGCCTGAAACTTAAGGTTTGCAAGCCTATTATTTTACATCTATCGTCATATTTAGAGAGTTCTTCGAAGGAATACAATTTACGGACAGCATATCTCGTGAAATTTTGTTGTACTCTTTCGAATCTGAGTTCTTGTGTATCCCCAAATGATGGAAGAATATTCTAAATACGGTCTGACTAACGAACAATAGATGGACTTAAGACTAGTTATATCCCGAAAATCTCTACTATTTCTTTTCAGAAAACCTAACATAGCATTAGACTTCGCAATTGTATAATCATAATGTGATGCAAAATTTAATTTAGTATCAAAAATTACACCCAGATCTTTAACCTCTTCTAGGCGACTAAGTCTATGATCATTTAGGAAATAATAATAGACAATCGAGGATGTAATTCGATATGCCGTCCATTGTGCTTGCACCAATCCACTAGTGCGTGGATATCCAATTGAAAATTATTACAATCAGTTAAACTATTTATAGATAAATACAATTTAAAGTCGTCTGCGAATGTTAGAATTTTACAATATTTGAAAATTTCGTGAACATCGTTTATAAACAAAAGAAAGAGTAATGGCCCCATATGGCTACCTTGTGGAACGCCCGATGTAACTTTTATTACTCGAGATCTAAAACTATCGATCATTATCAATTGCTTCCTGTCCTTTAAGTAATTGGAAAACCACTCTAACATTGACGCATGGAATCCCAAAGACTTTAGCTTGTTTAAAAGCAAAGTGTGATGTACTTTATCGAAGGCTTTCGAGAAATCGGTGTAAAGTACATCAACTTGTAATTGATTTTCTAAATTTGTATAAATGTAATTTGAAAATAATGATGAATTAGTTGTTGTAGATGACCTGCCCTGCATAAAGCCATGCTGGTTATTAGAAATAATTTCTTTTACCATGAAATATAATTTTTCTTTTACAATACTTTCAAATAACTTTGGTATCGATGAAAGCTTGGATATTGATCGATAGTTTTCTACTTTTTGCCTTAAAACGCTTTTATATATAGGCGTCTGTGTACCTTGTTGAGTTTTGTAATATTTAATTTTTTTCCTGAGGGCCGGCCGCTATACTAGTGATCCATATGTTAGAAACGCCGTTACATCTATAGGATCAACTTTGATTGGAGGCCCCACTTTTTACCAGAAAAGAAGGATTCCAAACCGTGTCCACAATTGACGGCAGCTAGCTTCTCCAGATCTAGACTTCCACAGGCCCGGGTTATAAGGCCACACAAAGAAGACAAATTCAAGTGCTGCCAGTTCGTCGTATTCCTTCTCCCGTGTGGTTAATTTCACTCCAAAGCGTGTGGTAGCACAGTCGCTCTTAAATTCAGAAGCTAATCGTCTCCAACAACTAGACCCAGAGGCATTAAAGGCCGTCCTTTCTGTAAGGCAAGTGTTTCGCGGCAAAGAAAACCCATTGAATGCCCGAAACATAAAACATCTGTATACGTAATGTATTTTCTCACATAAAAATATAAACTTGTTCATAAACATAAACATAATAATAAAACGAATGCCAAGACTACTAAGTAACTCCCACAACGACTGCTTAACCTACGTCCGCGCGCGCTTACACTTTCAACTTGGAGACAGCGTTCTGCAGGACCTGAAACTCGGAGCTGATTATGCTCATGAGGTTCGAGATCTGTGGCCGCGAGTCGAGGACCTCGACACTTTGCGTGTACGGATTGTATCGCACTCCGAATGGGCGGGGAATTGAGTTGGCGAATTTGCTGAAATTTCAAAAGAGAAACACGTGTGAATTCGGGTCAAGCTTAAAATTGCATTCAGCACTCACATTGTTTTCTCCTTGGCGTTTTCGAAGCTGTCCGCCACGTAATAGAGCTCCTGGAACTTAGTGATGGGGTACTTTGTGATCCCGGTCACGGAGGGATCGAAGTCCTTCAGCTGTGGCTTCTCCGTCAGACAGTACTCCAGCTCGGCGTAGGAGGACAGAAGTCCAGCGCCATACGCCTTAATCTCATTCTCCTGCCGGCACAGGCCGTACTCAACGGTGAACCAGAAGATCTAGGGAAGTCAAAGGTCATGAGTACATTTTTCCTGCGGACTTCGAAGCCGCCCGAGTGCTTACGGTTGCCAACTTTTCGATGTAGTCGTCGGGGGCGCCCAGGGATGCCAAGCCAATTTCCTGACTGAACTGTGCGAAGGCTGGGTCAGCGAAGAGGGGTGCGTGTCCGAGAAGCTCGTGGCAGACATCTGGCTCGGGCGTGTACATCGGCTTGCTGGGATGACGGATGTACTGAGTCGAGTGGAAGACGCGGAACGCAAGGCCGGCAAGGAAGTCCCGTGAAGACAGCAGTCCCGCCACTGGTCGGAGACTGAATCCAGTGCAATCTGAGGAGGGATAGTGCTTAGAGTTCACTCACACGGTCTCAATTTGAAGCCTACCTCGTAAGAAGTTTGAAACGTCCTCCAGCTGGGGGATGTTGTCGTCTCTGTACCCGCAGTTGTCCACAAGCAGCGGAAACACGTGATTGTACTCGCGGCACGCGTGCGTCTTGTAGAGTTTGGTCAGATTCCGGAAAATCACGCCCCACGTCTCGACCTCCTCCTTGGTGTAGTCCACTCGTGGCAAGGTCTCCCCATGTCTGTAGTTGTACGCGATGTCGGCAAAGTATTTCCTGGAAAAGAGAAGCAAAAAATGAGAACCGTCTGCACTCGTCGATGTGGACAATGCTTGACCAACCTCCTGGCACGGTAGACGGGATCGGTGAACCCGGGATGATCGGCGTCCAGCTCCGATCCGTAGGACAAGATTTGATTGGCAAAACGATCCAGATCGCGGATTCTTCTTGGGAACCATGGCACCGCCGATGTATTGTCCTTGTAGTCCCGCGAGATGACATTGAAGTAGCTGCACTTCTCGAGGACGTCTTCGATGGCCTTGCCCAAGGCACCGGCGCGCCCATCGCATTCGACAAAGAATTCATAGCCAGGCACGCGGGTCGATGAGCGCGATTCAATGTGCAGCAGATTGATGTTGTGCACCTTGAAGATTTTCAATATTTTCGCCAATGCCCCGCTGGCTTCGGTTTTGGGCGAGAACAGCAGGCACGTTGTACGCGCCTCTTGGCCATCAATTCCCTCGGCGATGTATGAGGAGCCATCAACGCGAGTTGGCTGGAAGGAGAAAAAAAAGAGGAGTCAAAGGTGGAAACGCTTGTGGGAGAGGAGGATTGAGCAAAAGAGCTGTAGAAACATGGTTTCTCTGAGTGCGCTTTGAGACTTAAGTCGGCAGTTGCAGAGACGATTGGGAAGAGGAGGTCAGTGTACATCTCCTCTGCTCTTGCACTTATCCTAACTTGTTTATCAGGCCTGCGACCCATGGAGGGTCTGAGTCTGATCGGCTGGTGTTGGTCTTCCATCGTTGTCGGTCTTGGGCACGCTACTTCCACGTTTCAAGACCAAGCTGACTTTCTCTCTATACCAGAAGCTCGGATTCAGAAACCCTCTTAGCTGAGGGACTGGTATCCATGCAACAGATCTGGCCGATCCAGTGTAGTCGACGAATTGTTTACCTTTTGGACTACTTCCACATTCCTGCAAAGCTCTTTGGGTTCGATCTTGTGTCTGGTCTTCCACTCACCTCTTGTACACAGAACCAGGTATTCGAGGAAGACAGCATCTCAGCTCTTTCCTATCGTGACTGTCAGGAAAAAGATTCTGTAGAGCATGGTGACAAGTTTAGGCCCAAGTTGAGCGAACAAACCCGAGTAGCAACGTTCGCCAAAGATCCCTCTGCGTCAGAACTTAATAAGAATGTCATTTGTAGAGTTCACTTTTACCCCGAGGTGGACCAACTCATAGTTTGTCCAAGGCGGTCTGTGATTGAACGATTCTCGCTCGACGGCATGCACATACAGTGGCGAGCAAAACTGGATACATAAATCCAGTTTTTTTTGGTTTTTCGTCAGTAAAATTTGTGTCTTGTTTCCTCGCCTCTGTATTTAGGTCAGTACTCATTTATCTTGAGACCAGCTCGATTTGTCTGTTCTTCAATCATCGCAAATACTGGTACTACGGGACATTAATAGCTGTCCGTGTCATTTCCGTAAGCGAACATTGTTTTTGTGAATACAGCTGCACCAGATATCCAGCGCCAAATTGAACATATCCCCCGACAGAGCACATCTTTGCTGAGAACCGATGAAGATTTCGAAGCATTCGGAAATTCTTGCCTGTGTCAACGTGCGGCCATCGCATCGAATAGTTCCTTGCGATGAATCCTGTCGCATGCGGCTTTGAAATCGGCAAAATAAAGATGGTGCGACGTTCTGAAACTCGCTGGTCTTTTCCAGGATTTGTCTGAGTCGACATTTTTAATCTACAGTCGATTTACCAGGATGAAGGCAGCTTTGGCACATACCGAATAATGTGGTACAAATTTGCTTTAGATGTTCACACAGTACGTTGGGTAGGATTCAATGGGCAACGTTGAGCAAGGATAGAACCCTTTAGCTCTTGCAAGAGATATGATCGCCTTTTTTGTAGGTGGACCTGATATTTAAGTCGGACATGGGTTCGTCTTCTCAAATATTTCTAGGCCTAAAGGTAAGTTCCTAAAGCAACCTCCCTGCTAAAGGATATCGAAGAGTTTAGGCACAAACTAAAGACACGGACCTGGCCCCAGATTTTAGGAAAAGCATCCAGGCTCATCGAAATTTTGAGATGGGGAATAAGGGATGCATTACAGCAGCACATCCAACAACTGCTTGACGCGCATGGCCAGACGAGAGTGGTAGAGAACAAAGAAATCCCAATTCTAGTCGATGAAGCATGTAGTCCTCCTGCCTAGCCCCTAAAAAGTCACAGCAGCTGTCATAAAAAAAAAACCAAAGCCGCAGACTCAAATGGTTTAAGACCAAAGCTCTTCAAGGGAGGTGGTCATGCTTTAGTAGAGAGCCAGCTTTTAGACCCAAGTTAAGGGATGTTAAGTAATTACTCACACGAATATGAAGTGTTCTTTCAAGTCCGCAATTCTCCATTTATTGCAATCCACAGAAAGTTAAGGCAAATATGCACAGATATCTTCTCTCCTTTTCTTAACTCCGGCCACTTAAGGGTATTCGTAATGTTTAGATCCGTTTGCGAGCTCAATTGAAGCTCATCATGTGGTATCCATTCTGAGCACACCAACTTTCATGGCGTTCATAGTACCACGTCTTTCAAATCACTGACAATGCTAAGAGTGTATAGTTACTATCAAGGACACTTCTCAAAAGTTCACCGTTCAGGATCCCTTCCACTGGTGAGAGGACAACAACACGCAGGTTGCCAGAAATAAAGAAGTATAGAGCCGACTTCTACCTCTTTTCGCATCGTTTTTTTTGTATATCGTTTTCTGAAGCCCAACTAATCAAACAGTGAATGCCATTGAATAACCGTCAAAAATGAATGAGTAACTGTCAAAAGTCTCTCAAATTTGTCGACGCACATGGGGTCCATCTGCAGTCCAGTCGGCCATCTTTAGGGTACCTGATTCCAGCTGGTTGCTACGTGACTGTCTCCGGCGCCCCACCGCAAAGAAAGAAGTCGAAATATCCATCAGATCGAGGACGAGAACAAAGTTTTCTGTGTCACAGTCTAAACTCCAGACGCGAAGACATTCTGAACACTGATTAATTAGCTAATCACTCAATTCGCTCAAAAGGTCATCGCTCCTTAATTTGTCATTCCTTATTTAATTATCACTTAGCATTATTTCTTTTTAATTCGTTTCAGCTTCAGATTTGCGTGCTAAAACGAGCAGATAAGTGTTTCATCGTTTCATTCTCCTACTGGCTACTGGCGAAGTGATTGACAGAACCTGATATCGCTGGCTGACAGATTTCAGATTTCAGAGCCAAACAGGAAGTGGTATTTCATAAATCTGAAAACCACAATCTGATGAGGTTTTTATTTTTCGGTTATTTTTGCTTCCCACCTAGAGGGATTCGTGTGTGGCTGGCTGTAAGTGATCGGCGACGACGATGCGGATGGCTATGCCAATTAAGCGAAATTATTATCACACTTAACCTCGGGGCTATCTTTTGGGATCAGTCGCAGTTGAGTGCGACCTTTGAATTAGTCGCAAATAATGTATGTAATACAATTGTAAAATGTTGTCATTTGCAATCGAACGAGATACTTAAATGGTGTTGAGTTGTCTCGTAAAAGGGGCGAAGGTAGAGGAGGAAGTAAAGCACATTACTCACTGCTTTTAATTGCAGGTGGAGTGGATTGTGGTAGTGGAAAAAGCATCTTTTATTCACGTGTTCCGGTTGATAAACAGGTCTTCAAACGTAATCGTGGCTTTTCTCGCAAGACGATTGTTGCAGTTAAATTCTTGAAAGCAATTAAGTAGTTGAAATGGGAAGGAGACATTACGAGATTTTGGAACTGACTCCTAAAAGATTGGACACTGGTTAGGACTGCAAAGAGGTTTATTGAACGCCGGATATAAGCAGGTTTCTGACATGGATCACATGCAACTGAACTCAAATCAGTCCTTGTGTGGCACTTCTGGTCGGAGCGTTTCCAGCCTCCAATACCTCCAGGTGTTAACAGTCTTCAAGATTTGAGTAAACAACTCCTTAAAAATGGAAAAAAAGTTCCTGAAACATCAATTGAAATACGTTCAGAGATAGTAACACTTCAATTCGAGTGAAAATTCCAGCGGGAAATTGCGTTCCACTTGAACATTTCAAAAGGCGGCGTCCAACGTACCATTGAAGCACACTCTCAAACCGGAAGTCTCAAGGAAAAACCACTCTCAGAACGCCCAGAACCCCATGACGTTCGGCGAATAGTAGCTACAAGTAAACGAAGTGAATTTTCTATGTTGACCTCGAACTTTTGGCATCAGCTCAGGTCCAATTCTCCACTTATCCGTCGTTGCCTGCAATTTTTTTCAAGCTCCCCCTAGCTCCAAACTTCGATTGAAATTCTATTGAAATCAAAAGAAACTAAATCCTGGAGCATGGGTCATTATCTTCTTTCCTCAGGCTCCACGCATACATTCTTATCACGTATTTGCGCGAGCAATTTGCGCATCGCCGCAGCACAACTGGCAAAATCTGCCCCTCTTATCAACACGCGTGTCTGTTCGTCGAGGTCTTATTTTGATGCTCACTCAAACGCACGTAGTCCTCCGCTTTTCATACGAAATTCCTCTTCGACAACTGAGTTCTCAAATATTTGCAGGTTTTTGAACAATGTGCTCTGGTCTAACGAAGCCGGTCACTTGACTATTCATTATGGTCAGGTTTCCCTGATATTTTGGTTCTTTTTATCGACCATTTCACTTAGCTTGCCCATTCTTTCAAGACTGACGTAGACATCAGTCATGCTCTGTGACCGTGATTTGAGCGAGATTGCGGATCGTGTGCATAAACACAACTTGGTGGCCAGTGGCCAGTTCACAACAACAAAACGTGAATTGCTTGTGTTTGCTTTCATTGCACATCCTTATTCTTCTTTGTGTGGTGCTTCGAGGTCTAGGCTGGACCTGGATCTCAACCGACAAGGCCCTCAAGCTATCACCATCTCTGACTCTTTCCATATCAACATCTTCTCCACCCAACATGCCTCTCCAGTCTGCAGTTTCGCACACTAAGCCATCTGATGTCCCCCCCGACTTGTGTGTGACGTCTGTTGCGTTGTCTCACAGTTTCAGGGTGGAAAATTCCATATCGACACATACGACTTAAACAAATTCTGTTAAGCTGCATTTCACTGCCTCATTTTCAAAGAAGTGTTCGTTTGTTAGTCGAAATGCGAATTGCACAATAATGTGGCGTAAGACAGGCGAATATTCCGCCAGAATTGCCAAGGTTCTCTGGTCACAGATCGCGACTGTAACTTTTGCGAAGGCGAATCTCGGCAGTTTGAGCACTTCAATAATCCAGAGGCTTCAGTTATTGTCTTCTTGAACACAAAATTCCTCTCAATGTGGACTTAAGGATTCGTAATTCCTGTGAACAGCGTGGAATCGACTGGATTTGGTGTCTGAGCACTTACAGCAACAACTTACAGCTGCAATATGCGTAGTCTCACTGGCACAGCAACATTCAATATCAATGTTGTCCCAATTTATCCATACAAATACGCATAAATTGGAGCTAACGCACTCAAAGTTACAATCATCGACACAGAATTTGATTTTCAATAATTCCAAACGTAATTCGACATGAACTTCGACATAAAAATGTACACCTTGACTAACGTCTTGATATTGAAAGATCATTAAAACAAGGTTTATCGGTACTTTTGTCCATCAACAACGCATGAGGAAATTTTTGCGATGCTCAAATATTTAAAGTTTGCGCATCTGATGCTTAAAGGCTGTACGCAACTGCGCGTTCGAGCTTGGCAAGCGTTGGTAAGCCTTTTATCGAGTTTAAGGGAATTTTATGTCAGCACCCAGCAACCTCAATTTTCCATATCGAAATAGAGAACGCACGCGTTTGACAAGTCAAATGTTCTGAAATACGGTTTTCAAGGAAAAATATAAAATAATATAAACAAAATCCTTATCAAAAATAAATGACATGCGCAAAATTTGCATAATTGCATAAATTTGAGAAAAATGTTTCACAGTCGGCAAAACGCCTGAGTAGAGACTAGCTTCACTTAGAATTTTGTGCTCTGGCTTACGATGGTCGACTTCATAATTGCAACATTGTTGCCCCTGCACTGCACAAAATATTCTCTCTATGGATTTATGAACAGAAATACTGCCGCAGGTTTGCAGCAGGCGAGTATTATAAAAAACGTATTCATAAATGCAACATAAGTAGGCGATACAAAAAGTTTGTGCTTTCGTTTGCCATATTTCCCTGCAATCCTGCAACAAAATAAAAATCACTGCAAAGTTGATCGCAGTTTGACTGTCACATTGCTGCGAGTATGAACGCAGTTACTGACTGCTGTCATGCAAAGGTAATGCAGCTTATTTACATTTATGAACGCAAATCTTGCAGGGCTGCCGCAGTATGACGTTTATGAAGTCGGCCGATATTACGGTATGTGAAGCTTCAGACACAAATGATTTACATGTATCCTACTTAAAATGTCAAAGTCGAAACGCGATATAGCATTAAATGAACGTTTGACGTTGACTGTTGTTCGATGCGGCAGTGATGCGTCTCTGAATTCACCCCACAAATTAGGCTTAAGTTGGCTTGGACGGTTTCGATTCTGATATTGGTAAATAAACAAAGAGGTTCTGTCACCTACACTCTTTTTTAAACTTTCCATTCACTTATGAGAACACAATAAGGCCAAGCGATCATTGGCATAAGAAAACGTATTTTTTTGTTTAAGATTGATTGATTAAGATTGTGCTAAAATCCACCGTATAATCGCCTAGAGCATTATCTACTTTCAATGTGTCCATAATTGATTGTGAGAAATTATGAAAAAATTCCAACTGCAATTGTCAAATTCGAATTTAACACGCATTCCGTAGTAACAGACAATAAATTTACTTCTAAAATAGACAACTATTTAGTTGCGGCGTATCTAAGTCGAATTTAAAAGTCACAGTTAAACATTTCAAAATGAGTTTCGAACGAATTTTAAGAATACAATTTGCAGTTTGCTGTTCTTTCAAAATCAGCTACATTTGTTAGCTCACAATAGCGAAAGGGTAAATTTGCGTCACAATTATTGCGATAGTTTCGAGTTCTGTTAAAACTGATTTATTACTGCGAAAACCCTATATACACCAAACAAAATGCGACTTTAGAAGCGAAATTACGCATTTTTATTACTAAGGACCATTGATTTTCAAGCAAACATTAACGAAACTTAACGAAAGACTGCGATTTCTTAAGTTGCCTTAAGTTTTTGTCTATTTACGTCGATTATGGATGCGGATTAAGTCTTGCCAGAGAAGCTGTGCCCAGTTCAAAGAAGAATTACCACACACATTCGATGTCACCAAGAATGTTGTGAGATGTTTTTTTATCGAAATATTTTATCCCCTCCGATCTAACGATATTTGATGGAGAACTTAGATCACCCTGATCACACTTAATGCATGCATCACAATTTCGCTTTGCCTATTATAGAGAGCACCTAGCCTAACTTGCTGATCGTTCGTTTCCTCAGGCAATTTAGAGCCTTTTGGTGAGAGTGCAGAAAAATTCAGATAAATCACCACAAAAAGGGGGGAAAAAAAGCGAATATTAATAAAAATCGGAACAAAAGAGCCAGTTCTTGGGTCCACACCAAATTTTATTTCTGCCTATCACCTTTGTGTCGTAATTATCTACACTCACAAACAAAAAAGAATCAACAAAAATGGTTGAAAATCACGGGTGGTAGAGGGAAACATAGGCCTTTTGCCACTAAGTTCCACATGAAGCCGTTCAAATTATTTTTGTCTTATTGGGAATTGAAGCCAGACATAGTAGGTTCAAGAGCGTCTATATGCACACAGACTGACCAAGTCTTAGTGGTGATGGAAGAGGCTTTAGTGGCAAGTGTTTACCAATACAGCAACTAAGCCACAAGCTCGTAAAGAACTTGACTCCGGGCGGTAGAACCATTGACACTGCTGCTGAAAGACAAGGCTACAGAGGATGTTAAGGTTAGTGGGACAGGGTAACAGAGGCGGACAAAAGGGATGCATTTCAGGCTGACATTGTATGTTTTTTACAACAGCTTTTATGCAAGAGACACTTTTGAAAATCTGCAGTTGGAAGCGATAACATTTCAAAACGGCGGAAAACCAAATATTGTTACTTTGTACTGTTTTCAAACAATTTTATTTTATGAACGAAGGAATAACCCTTCAGACGATAAATTCGGGTAGACATCTTAAGGATTCAGTGATAAATAATATATATTTTTTATATATATATTAATTTAGTTGGAAACATTTGACCTGCAGTGTTGGTGTATGGGTTGCTGGTCAACAATGTTCCGATTTATTTTGAAAACCTGAGGGAAGGAGATTGAAGGAAAGATTGGGAACACCAACGATTGCCAGCAGAGCACTCAAATTCGGGCAGAAACTCGGGCTCAACTTCGACATGGGCGATGAAAAAACCAACAAAAAACCAATAAAAACCTTATGGCTTGCAATTAAAAATCGATTAATGATCCAGATTCCAGACGTACATTTAAAATCGAATCGTTAATCTGCATTGGCAAAACTAAGAAAAAGATCCCCCATCAATTAACCACCGTCTGTGCTTCGGCCTTAAGTGGTACTTGATCAACCAATTATGCAACCAATATCGTTAGACAGCAAGATTATTCCGTGATCATTGGAAAAAAAATAAATAAAAATCAAAAACTAATGAGCGACAAGCTAATCCCCATTTGAATAAATTTAACAAACTCAAACGCAACCGGTCTTGGTAGCGCTTGTGCACGTCTACACCTGCGCCAGTGATGAAATTCCCCAGCATTCCGATGCAATTCAAAGCCAACGCCAGGACCCTTTCGCAAGGGCTGCTCCCCGGGCGACAACAACTCACCTTCTCAAACGACGTCTGCCTTTCGTACATCATGACTGACTGGCGATCCTTTTTTTTTTAAATTCAACAAAAACGTCTTATCAAAGTCTTCCAAAACACTATTCAATGCACTTTCAATTGATTTCAACACAAAAATTAAAGCAACACTATCTCGCTGCGCGACAAGCCACACAAGTACGAATGTTCAACGAAGCCTCAGCACTAGACCATAAATTAAAGACTAAAAGAATCAAACGAGACCACTCGCACTTAAATAGATTCGACCAAAACGCCAAGCTCGAGACTCTCTGAGATAATCGCTCCCCCTTAGGTTATCTCGGCTGGTACGAGTTATCGCCATCCCGACGAGGTGGTGGCCACTACAACAGTAGCACCAGGCACGCCAGCCACACCATCGGCTCCAAGCCAATCTGTGTATAGGTTTCTGGTAAAAAAAAAAAAAAACGAAACAAATACCTCTTGGTTTGTTATTATTACACTTACTGTCGTAAAACAACTCAATATTGGTCGTACCCACACAGCGAGCTATGTATCACCGAGTGAGTGACGTGTGTTGTCGCTTGTCAGTGGATGATAATACAGACTCACGTGTTTTAGATTGAAGTGGATTTCCATTGCGATTTGCAATTACAGCCGCCGAATCATTAAAAGCGACACGATAATGAAAGTAGAATGAATTTAATGGGTTCGCCTTAAGAAACCGGCTTAGCAAGAGGATGTCTTTGCCGTGGTTACGTTCCCCGCCGACGAATTGGTTGGGGTTTCCTTTGTTGAAGTGTTAAATTAAATCAATTAAATGCCTGTTAAGTCGATTCCGTGCACATTGACTGTGATTGATGGGCAAAATCGTCTTGCAAAAATCGGATTCTTTTCTTTCACGGCTCAGCCTTTGTAAACACACAATCTGCGACTTATTTTTGAATTTTACCCCGCGCTTATTTAATGATGCAATGCGAATATTAATTGCTCGTATGTATTTTCAAATTGGCATTGACCTGCAGATGGCACGTGTGTCCTCGTTCAGAGCAAAGGCGCTGAACTCTTTGTTGAGTGGGAAAAACAATGCTTCTAAGTAGGCTACTCATTATCAGTATTGAAAAGACATTCGCAGAATTCCTACAAACTTTGTTGGCATTTTGTTGATCACTGATGTCCGATCAGTCAGTTGGCGTCGCTACGATGGAATGAATTTAAAAGGAATTTTTAAAAATACGTTATCTGTTTTTCAGTTCGTCTTGTGACGGGTGTTGACAACATTCTCCTCGCTGGTGAAGGGCCATTCATATTAGCCGCGAACTGCGAACGCGAACTTTCAGAAACAGCCATTTTCCAGCAAATGTTAACAAAAAGTTGTACTTGGTGTGGGAAAAGATGGGAATTGAATTATCGACAAAAAATCTCAACAAAAGTTACTTCTGCTAATTAACGACTTTAAATTGTTTCTCTGCGAATCAATCATTCTCCTTGCGAACTGTCAAGCTGAGAACGCAATACACAATGAGGGAAAACGCGATCCACAAATTCACGACCAAAAAATTCAGTTTTCATATATGCTTCTCTGCGAATGAAAAAAACTCCATACGAAGTGTCAGTGTTTGCGAAGTTCGCAATTCGCAGCGACCTCATAGGAATTAAGAGGTCTCTATTTCGCTGGCCGATTTAAGGTCCAAATACGTCGAAAAATTGACAACTCATAAGACCTAATACGATGTTTCCCTCCCTCAGCAAGTGCGGCACACAAGTGCAATGCATCACGACGGATGATATTGGTCAACTTTTTAACTGCTTCATACTTTGACAGTTCCCTTCCCATATAAATCATCGTACTCAGCTGTTGTCGTAGTGCGGTTGTATGGATTTCGGACTAAACGTACGTATTCATTGGACACATCTCTGTAATCTGGCAAATACAATTTTTGTTTGGATTTTAAACGCAACTCACGCGGCGGATTCTATGGGCTTGGGCCTTTACCATCAATTACGTCGAGATCTGCTAATTTGATAGCTTTTTTTTTATAATTTGCGCGCGCTCAAGGGATTGCTAATACCCTTAAGTTTCCGCGGTCAAGACACAGCACGGGCCGAAGGTATAGAGGGAGAAAGGGAGAGGAGGTACCTGTGCACATTGGTCTTAAATACCTGCGGGTTGTAGTCTGTGGGAAATATAGGGCTGGGAAGAGCATTCCAAATTCGCGTAGTACGGCTGAAGAATGAGTCTCTAAATTTAACTGTGCGTCCGAAAGTAGGTTTAAGGGTAAACTGATGAGCATTCCTGGCGAGACGAGTATTGCGGGTGAATTCATGGAGAGGAGGAATGCAGTTGGCTAGCTCACTTCAGCATCGTTTGTTGAAAAAGCGATAAAATACGGACAAAGAAGAAACGGTACGTCGATGTTCTAGCGAGTCTAATGACTTTGCGACATTGTTGTCTCCTATAAGTTTTATCGCTCGCTTTTGGATTCTATCTAGTAGGTGCAGGGTGGTCTTTGGGGCACCAGACCAGATATGAGCGTTGTACTCAAGCTTGGGTCGGATATACGCCTTATAAATGAAAGCCAAATCAGAGGGGGTGAAATGTTTCTTGCATCGATTAAGGAAACCTAAACATTTCGCAGCATTTTTGGCGACCTCAAATATGTGATCGTTCCAACTAAGTGTTGTGTTGATATACATACCAAGGATGGACAGCTTTCCGGTTTCATCGACACAAGCGCCATTCATGGATAATGGCTGATTAACAAGGGTTCGCTTGAGTGACAACAGACAGCATTGAGTTTTTGAAGCATTGAATTCCACTCTGCTGTTGTTTCCCCAGTTAATTATGCTGTCAAGATCGGAATTCAAGGAGCTTAACATACGCTGCCGTTCCAATTCTACGGCGGAAGGGCAGGGTCGTGAGTCTCGGAACGAATATGAAAAGCTGAGGGTGCTGTCTTCAGCGAAGGAATGGATTCTCTTCGATGTTTGAATTGCTGCTCGTCTCACTTGTCCATCCTTGCAACGGATAGTGCTTAGTACTCTTCCTTTGGACCATGACTTCCTCGGTCTATTGAGCCCTCTTTTGAAACGTTTGCTCTCTTAAGGATCATTCTTATGAGGTCCCTACGAATTGCGAACATCGCACTCACTGACAATTCATTCATATGCTGCTCTAGCGAGGTAATTGGAACAGAAACTTTTCCGCAACACATACTCTATCAGAAATGTAAATTATGTGCTAGATATCTGTTTTCGGAAGGAAATTGGTAGTCGTACAATGCTCGGGGATAAATTCTTTGCAGAGAGTATCGAATCTTTGTCAAAAAACGACATTGAACACGTAGCAACGAAGCATGCAGGGTTGCGTTACATTTTGTTGGAACAATGTTCCGATCAGCTGTTCGGAATGTTACTTCGAAGCAAAATTCCTCCGATTCTTATGAGATCGAAAAAGTTTCCGTGTTCTGGAATTTCATTAAATTCTCCACAGAATCTGGTTCTTGCTTCCTGAGTCTTCTGTAAAGTAGAGGCCGTAGTCAACGATATACAGCCTATACAGTTCGTCGTTGGGTTTTCCCCCTCAAACGCCTTCAACACATACGGGATCAAAGAAAGTGATCTCGAATTGACCAAGCAACTCTTCGGCCGTTTTGGTCAGTGTCCATGCTTCTGCGCCTCTCGAAGGGTCAAGATATCCATATACCAGACCTTGACAGTGCTAGTCCTGCTATAGGCATATCATGGTCCTTCGAAATCCAATTGGCAATATTTACGCGATCGTGTCATTGTTTGCCTTCACTTCGAACCCTAGGTAGACAAAGCAGTTCATTACATTAAAGTTATAGCTGCTTTGCCCGCGACGTCGGTGGACCTTTGTTGTAGACAGCACATACTTTGGCTTACCCTCATTCACCCCAATGCCCATTTTTGCTGCTTCCTTCCCGATGCTAACAAACATCCCACTGAAAGATCGTTGTGTCCCTCCGATAATGTCAATGTCGTCGGCTTTTGCTAGTAGATTTGTGTAAGGCCCGACCCTCTGGTGTTGACGTTTGACAAAGGTCTTGGTAAAGTCCGACCTCAACATAACCACGGCCATTCTCCATCGTCATTCTGCAAAGACGGACGAGTTGCTGAGTGATGCCAAAATTATTCAGTGCGCTGTATAGCTCAAATACTGTCATACGCGACCTTAAAGTCGATGGATAGATGGTGGGTATCGACTTGGAACTCTGGGGTCTTTTCCAAGATCTGTAAATGTAAATATTTGAAGTATGGTGGATTTCACTGGCCTTAACCCGCAAGCACAGAAGATTATCTTCATTTTTTTTTCTTCATGGCTTATTTAACTTTAAGGGCTGACCAGGACGCAGCAATGATATCATAGCTCTGGTTGACTGAAAGTCTTAGATTACAAGAACCACCGTGTTTAGGAAAATTAGCAATTTTTTGATGATCCTTCTAGAGCTCTCGTCAAGACAATTGACATACCGAAAACTGTCAAATCAGCTCTTGAAGAAAACAATGTTTCCAATTCAAAGATATCCGCCGCTAAAAATACACTATAGTAGCCATTACCTGGCTCTATCAAGGGCATGCACTACGAAAGTGAGTCAAGATTTCTCTACTGATTGACGTGCCATATCTTCTTTATCTAGGTCTGTCTTAGGAAATGTTCTTTGATCTCTGCATTGACTGTCACAATCGGAATGTGCTCCACCATGGCGGCTTAGGGATGAGGTGGGAATCCTTGTCTGTTCAGTTCGTCGGTCGTCTCATTACTGGAAACACGACTTTGTCCTCCCTCGTTATGATTATTTCGAAGTAGCTCGCAACGATTAGTTTTGAGGCTGCGGTGATCGAAGCAACAGCCTTGTAGGCAGACTGTCAACAAGAAGAGGTCTCGAAAGAAGCGAGTCCAAGGGGTCATGGTGCAACTGTAATTGGTATTGGTAATTACTAATCACGATTGAAACACCTCCTTCTGAAGAAGAGTTGGGGCGGAACAAGTCGAATGCCTTTTGGTTGGGACTTTTGAAGATGCTGCACAGGCAACGATGAGGAGATGACCGTATGCGTACTTCCCGAAGAAAAATTCAAGGGAGTCCTTCCTTTTTCGGTTATTTGTCAGCTAAATAGTTTCATACCAGGGCACTAATTGGAGCACCAAAATATGCCTGACGAGTGGAATCGCAGTACACAAGTACGGATAACACTAGGCTTACATTAATTTTGACGGCATAAGCCTCCTTAACATCACCTGCAAGATTTTCTCTGCCAGGAAATTCCTCTAATTCGGTCTACAGCTTATAAAGGGATGCAAACAGGGTGTGAACATGGACCAACTGATCTAGAGTTAGCGGCAGTTGGAGAGGCTAGTTGGACAGATGAGTAATTGATTGACGTGATCACCGGGGAATTAGCCGTATACCACGAGTTCTTTTACTCCCAGGACCATTTTTCGTGGCTGGACCAGACGTGCCTTCAGGTTAACTCTCAGACATGCACGTATCTCTATAATGTAATCTCTACCTCTCCCTGCGACTTTGGGTTTTAAACCACGACACTCCCACTTGGGGGCCAACCTCAACCGATCAGGCTGAAACCTAGGGCTGTCCTGATCTCCCGTGGCACCAGACTATACCATCTGATCAAGCTACCAGAAGGATGCCATAACATCCCCAGACTGGCTGCTAATTTTCAAAAAGCCGTGTATTTGTCAGCACCAATCTATGATTGAGATTGACACGTCAGTCTTATCCATTAATTTCTTTGCGAGCTTGCAACCGTCAGGGGCGTTTCCTAAAACCAGTTGCTCTCAGCTCATGCATTTTAGTCGCCTCTTACGACAGACAAGCCTTACCTCGGGTAAATTCTAATCCCTACCAGAAGGGGGAAGGCTCACATCGCACAAAGAAGAACAAAACGACTTCCTATCCGCGTGTTTTTACAAGGAGCCTGCATTGGTCTGTTCACTGCAGTCATCCACTAGAACCTCACCTAGCCAAGTCGGAATCAGAAAGTGTTCCAGCACATTTCCCACAATTAACTTGGGTAGATTGATGATAAAAACTTCATTGTAGCAAGCACTTATGAAGAACTGATGAGATCTCCTGTGACCTCTAGACGCAGATAATTATTGCTTCCAGTTGCGCACTCAAAATGTGAGGTGTTTACAAAGATATAAACAAAAATACACATCTTCTGCGCAAAATAGAGAAGAACCTGTTCAATGCTCGTGTATCCACTCACTTATTCCTTTTCTTTCCATCAAAACAATTTTTTGTTACCGTCTCAGTCTAGACGGTAATTGTGGCTTTACCTATAATGTCTTCATTATATGCGGATATCTACCACTTGAAGCTCCTTATAATTATCATTTAACTTGTCAGCGGAACACATGTGCAAACCATTCGATGCCGCAAATCCCCACATTTCTGATATTTCCCCGTTCTCAGCTCTCGACAATCGAGTACCGCGCACTCGATAGACACGAAATGAACCGTGTGCGTCTTGTTGTTGCCGTCGCGTAGCTACACGACACACAGAGAGACACCAAGCACGGCACACTTCAACTGGACCAAATGTCGAAAGCCAACACAACTTGTTGCACAATTTCCGTAATTGATTTAATTAAAACAAAATACGACCCTAACCCTCGAATTCTGATGAAAATCTTTACACACTTAAGCCATTCTCCGCCTAGACTTATTGTATTCGTAAATCTACAAAACTTTTGCATCATTCAGTTGTCAGTTTTCAGTTGTCTCCCCATCCCCCCTGGCGACTCCATCACTCGCCGTACAATGTTGTTGGTTAACACATGTTGTTGGACTGTTTGCTTATGCGGAACAGTGTTTGTCAATTAGTTTGTTGAACAGATTACTAAACCCGATGAGCTGGTTGCGAGTAGTCATTAAATGCATTCATCGGTTTTTTAGTCGCTTCTGCATCGAATAAGAATTGATGATGTAGCGGACATGTTGTAAGAGATAATCTAGAAATATCACGCGCACTTTATTCACTTGCCCGCGGTGAGGTTTTTATTTTTGTTTATGTGCGTACCACATTTTCTGGGTAAAGACGTCAGCTTTGAAAGGTTGTTGATCGCGCTCGGCCGTAAGCTTGTTGACAGAGGCTTGTCAAATTCGCAACTCATCTGACGTAGTGTAGCCCTTTATCTGCTGCCGGATTGTTTTTCTTCGCTGATTCTGTTTTGATTCTATTCAGGAGGCTGTGATAATCTCCGAAGGGGAAGTGCGCAGTGAATGGTGTTAAATTTATACACTTGAGCGAATCGAATATTATTACAGTGCCGTCCAAATTGTGGTTCCGAAAGCTTCTAGTTTGGAATAGCTTTTTCTAAAGTATTGCTTGGATCAGAAATTAAGTAGTATAGAGGTGACCGACTTCTGCCTCTGTCTCTTTTTATATCGTTTTCTCAAACCCAACAGACCAATCTGAGAATTCCATTTACATTGTTTCCTGAATAACCGTCAAAAGCTCTCTCAAATTCGTTGATGAACAAGGGGTCAAAGTCAATCAAGTCAAGTCAAGTCGGCTATTACAGAGCTGGTACCTGATTTCTGGCTTGAATCTTGCTATTGTGGACGGAAATAATACATCACTGGTACTAGGTACTCGGGGCTAGGGCTCCGTGGTTTTTATAAACATATTGCAGCAGTAGCAACAAAAAGATTGACAACATGAATTTTATTTTGTTGACCTAAAATTCAACAAAAAAGGAGACTCCTTCAACTGCGCCAACTTCCAAGGGATTAGTCTTCTAAGCCTCGCTTATAAGATCTTTTCTACCGTTTTCTGTGAGCGCCTGAAACCATTCGTCAATAACCTGTTAGGTCGTTATCAGTGTGGTTTCGGGCAGGGGAAATCGACCATCGACCAAATCTTCACATTACGACAGATCCTGAAAAAAGCCCAAGAGATGCATATCGACACCCACCACCTACTCGTCGATTTCAAGGCCGCATATGAGAGCATGCATACAGAGGAGCTATACAACGCCATGTCTAATTTTGACATTCCTGCGAAACTCGTCAAGTTGTGAAGGATGACGATGGAGAATTCTCGTCGTTCCATCAAGGTCGGAAATTAACTCACCGAGACCTTCAATGTCAAAAAAAGGTGTAGACAAGGCGTGATTATATTATTTTTACTCACTCGCCAACACAAGAGACACGATCATCCAAAAGTCCGTAAAAATGTTAGCATACGCGGACGATGTTGACGTGATTGGTCGAACGCAGCGAGCCGTCAATAAACAGTTAATCAAGCTGGTATTGACACGGAGGCGGCGAAAATGTGTTTAGCAGTCAATGAGGGCAAAACGAAGTACATGCTGTCATCGAGAAAGGACGCACAACTTCGACGACACGGCCAGAACGTCATTGTATGAAGCTATAACTTCGAGGTAGTCAAGGACTTCGTCTACCTCTGTTCCCAAGTAAACAGTACGAACACCATCTGTACCGAGATTAAACGCAGAACAACTCTTGCCAATTGCTGTTTATTTGGTCTCAAGACGCAATTGAATAGAAGAGCCCTATATCGAAGGACCAAGCTAACATTACCAAAGAATTTGATAACCGTATCCTGCTCTATGGTACAAAAGGCTGGACCATCTCAAGAGCAGAATAAGAAGCCCTTGAGCTTTTCGAGAGAAAAGTTCTGTGTTCCATCTTTGGTCCTGTTTGCGTTGACAGTATTTGAAGAAAAAGATTTAACCACGAATTGTACGGGCTGTAGTCATCCGTCTACGGATTCAACGTCTAAGATGGCTAGGCCATGTACAGCTCATGGACAACACTGCTCCAGCCCGAAGAGTCTTCAAGTCCGAACCAGTGGGACAACAGTGGGACAACAGTGGACGTCCACGGAACCGATGGCGCACACAAGTGGAGAAGGATCTCAACCAAGTTGGTGTGCGAAATTGGAGGCTAAATATCATGCCAGGTGGAGAAACTTGTTGACTGAGGCCCAGGACCACCCTATAGCGCCTATAGCGACTATAGCGCCATTAGAAGAAGCAGAAGTCGTAAAGTTATGGTCCTAAACTAATACAATAAAAAGTGTTTTCCAATTGAGACTTGACTTGACTTGACTTGAGCTATCACTGTAAACGCACCCTAATACCAATGACCAAACTGTCAATGTCAAATAATAATATATATAATATGGGTGGCAGCCTGTAGAGGGCCGGGGCCTAGCTTCTCAACAACCACTCGTATTGTGCTTGCTATTGTTCTGTCACGAGTGGAAGGGATCTACCGTTTTATGCCGACCGAACGGCCAAGTTTGAGAAACTTTTTCTAGACATTTATGCTCTTTGAGCATCGTCAGTGACTCGAAAGAGGTGGGACCGTGAAAAGTATTTCTTATTGTACCAGGAATCGAACCTAGACAGGTAGGTCCAAGTGCGTAAGAGTCGACGCACATAACCACAACGCCACGGGCCACCACAAATATGCGACTGATTAACCGCAGCGATTAAAAAAATCCAACAATACCAATTTTTTTTCCGCAAATTTGAATGGAATACACGGATTATCGTGAATCATAGCGCACTTGCGATAGAAGTATTGTTAGTATAAAAAAAGGATTTCACGGAGAAATGTTGTTTTGTGGCTCATTTGTTGCGGTTAAATTCTAATAAAAGGCGTACAAAAAAAATATTGGATCCATATTGTTTTAAGTTAATACCCGACAAAATTCACACATTACTATAGAATGAGTGACAAAAGCTTGTTGAATGACTTAACTTAATTGGACCCAGAATAAAGTACCAGAATACAAAATGGGGGAATTGTATACCGGATGAGGAACTGTTATCCGTGACATTGATGTAAAGCAATGTTAGTTAATACTTCAAAAACAAAAACATAACAAACTGCAAAATTTATCAACAAACAAGTCGCAAGTGCGTGAGAATTTATGCTCATCCATATGATCCAGTTTTTTTGCGTCAAAATAATCGACAACAAGGTGCAATTCGTTAACTTCTGGGATTTTTTGGTCGTATACATACATATGTGTGTATTGACATTAAGAGCTGTGCGTTATATTTCTTTGCGTGCATGGTAATTTTTTTTGCGACCACAATTTTTCTTTCGCTGCGATAAAAAAAAAACGCATGTGCGCGTCTAGCCTTCTAGAAAGTTAGCGCAAATTTTTGGTGTAATTCTCGTCCCAGTAGACAAGACAAACAACTCATAGTCTAGAGTCTGCTTGATGTTTACGTGCCAGTGAGACAAAGAGTTGCTCGAAGAGCCGAGAATAATTCTGCCGTTCAAGCATCCTTCGCAAACGAACCAAAACAGTTGATTCGATGACGTTCTCAAGAATTGGATATCGCTAAGAGCACACTATGGTGCATTTTGGGATAAATTTTTGGCCTGCAGCCTTGCACGATGAATTCAACTCATATAGAGCGACGTACATGCGTTCTCGCATTGGGCTCTAAAATATAATTGAATTCCATCACAAAATCATCTGTGCACAATTTTGGCTAAACGGCAACAGAATATGTGTCATTGTTAAGTGAAAACTCTCATGTGCCTTATTAACATCACCTCATCCAGAAAAAATAACTCCAGGTAGATAAAAATGACCGTCACGTTGCCGTCATCAGTTACAGGTCGACTAGTATGTGTGATTTAACATAATATGACTTGTTTTGCACTAGCGCCGAGCTCCTTCCGGGCTTGCCATCTAGGCAAGTATCTCTTGTTGCTTGAAACGAATACTCACATGAGAAAACGAATTGCAGTTGTTGGCACAGAGTGGCTCGTTATGAAACAAATGCATTTTTCAGTCGACGGATTTTTGACTTACTGGCCTACATCCACATCTTTGTACAGCTTGTAGAGTTCGGAGTTTTGTCTTCTAATCCATTCACCAAATCCTCGTAGAATCTTTCTTTTGAAGGCACCAAGAGTCAGCTCTGCAGTTTAGCTTAACGTCAAACTTTCGGCTCCATATAGCAGGATTGGCAAAATAAGTGTTTTGTAGAGTATGATTTTGGTCCTTCGAGTCAGAAATGTTGAGCCCAGTGGTTTTACGGGCTGTACAGCGACATGAGCCTAGCCACGCGTCTAATGATTCAACGCCCAAGTACAGAAGGACCTCAACAAATAGCTAGAGATCGTGCGATCCCAGACTGTAGCGCCAAATAAAGGAAATAAGAGGAAGTGGACGATATGATCTTTCAACCAATACGTTGACTACTCAATGCAGACGGTATTGTCGACGTATCGTTAGTCATCAATTTAAGCTTAGTAGTTCGCCCCAAATGGTATTGGTATTCCGCTCAAAAATGTGTACAATGCGGAAGTTTCTCGATGTACAGGTTGACCAGATAAGAACGATACAAAAATGAATTTAAGTAAAAAAAACAACGGCATGAGATATCATATTGACTGTGGCTTCTTTTCACGCTACGTTCATGGTATTATGTATAATATAGCACCTAATCATTCAAATAGCAGCATGGGCTTCGATGGCAAATGCTTTAAGCGATCGGTCCAATTTCTGATGTCTCTGCAAAATATGTGCGGCGTTATTAAGGCTCTTTTGCCTCGATTGTTGTCCTCAAGCTCGGTCAAAATAGTTGGCTTGTTGGCATACACTAAGAGCTCTAGACTAGCTAAATAGAAAATAATCGAGTAGTGTCATGTCGCATGATCGAGGTAGGTACTGACCCACAACGATATTCACGTTGCATATTTACAAATTTTTTTAATAATTTTTGCAGGCTCGACAAGAGTGAAACGTTGCGCCATGAAATTACAAACCTCACTAAATGTTTTAACGTCTAGATGTTATTGTCAACTTTTACAGCTGCTGAAACATAAAAATTGGAAAAACTATCATATCTATCTGGTCAGGCATCGTTTAGTGCGCTGCTCACGTGAACAATCAGTAACCAGAAGTAGATACCGCGATGAAAGAAAGGTGATGGGACGACTTTGATGGAATTTGGTTCAATCATTCACACGCCATGCTGCCGCGGCAAACAACGTCTTCAAATTTCAACCTCCTGGTTCCTGGAACATACTCGGAGCCGGCTGCAAATCCTTCTTGACCTTGATGACTACAAACAGCGCGCTTGGGACCGTCAACAAATCAAACCCTCCTTCGGGTTGCTGAAAGATCAAAAGTTCAAGACAAAACACCCAGCCTTTCATTTCTATAAAATATATTTTATTTATTTCAATAAGTATAAAATATTTCCCAACGTTGACCACACTATAAACCACAATTCTTCTTGCAGCACTCTCATTCACATGCTCCTACGAATTTCCTTTACAATAGTCAAATCAAATACAAGTTAAGGAATCGCCTTAAAAGCTTCTAAACGGCGTCCATCGGTGGGTGATCAGCCTCCTCCTCGTGTACTGTCGAATAGGACCGACTCGAATATTTTTCACATAACAATTCGGTGGTAGATTGATCTGAAAATAAACATAAAAAAACACACAACATTCATTCGTTTGTCAGGTCAATAGAATAAAAATGCAAATTCACGTCACGCCACAAGCTATAAAAGCTGAAACCTCAATTTCTTATCGATTAATGCAATTAATTTTATGCGAGCAGATGTCCGACACCACACGGCCTGACCGGTTCTTGTTTGTTTTTGTTTATTTCAACAAAGTGGAAACAAGTTCACCACTTGCTCGGGCGTCGGGACGGTGCGTGACACACCCTCCAGCTGATTGAGAATTTTTCCATTCAGAAAGTGTGGCTTGTTGTCGCGATGCGAGTTATCAGTTTATGTTTTAAAAATAAATTGCTTAGATCTACGATGTCGTGATCCGCCTTGGCCTTCTCTGCTGGAGACTACTCGTGTCTATTTATGCGATATTTTCAAAATATTTTGTTTTTCAATTATTGCCTGGTTTTAATGAGCTGACAATGACTTGTGCATTTGAGAAGTCCTGACCACGGCGGATTTCATCTGATTAGCATCTGACCACTACTGATTGTACATTTATTTTTGACTATCTGCACGTAGCTCCTTCATTTGAACAGTAGGCCATGGAGTATCTAAGAAACAGTTGGATGGCCCTGTTCGTTGAGTGCCTGTCTTTGGTTCGAGGGGTCTCCGGTTCGAAACCCAGTAAAAAGGCAAAGTTAATACGCTTTAACAGATTTTCAAACCTGGTCCAGTCAGCATTTTGCCGTTGGGATCAAATTAACGTCACTATCACTAGAGTTATCGATCAGTGGTGTTGGACTGACTATGGGACCAGATTTTCAAACCTGGTCCAGTCAGCATTTTGCCGTTGGGATCAAATTAACGTCACTATCACTAGAGTTATCGATCAGTGGTGTTGGACTGACTATGGGTATCACAATGGACCAAGATGGTCTAAGTGTGCTGGCGATTTCGCTGGCGCCCACTTACGTACCTAGAGTACTTAAGGTGGGTTGTTGGATTATGGTGAAGCGAATTAAGGGTAACTTCTCAGCTATTGTAATATCTTTTCCGAAAATTGTGTAAGCAATACGTGACAGGCTTGTCTGAAGAAGTCGTTGCAAACATCATCTCTTATTGACGTTGCCCCTCGGACTTCATTTGGCGGTGTGATTCCAAAAAAAATGAATTTCATGCTGCCATTGAAGTATCAATATATGAGGACACCTTACACCTATCTCTGGTCTACAAAGCTTAAACAAAAAATCTGATGTTGGATTAAGATTGGGTTCAAAGTGAAAGTGCTATGAGCACCTTATGTATATCGCTTTAGACGTTGAGAATGTGAGCTCCTTTTCTTACTCACCCATGCAAATTTTGCACAGCTCACTAGTGATGACGAAGAAGACTAGATCTGGTACTAACAAAAAGGAGCTAACCACGTAATCATAATCACCCCTATTCTCTTAGACAAAATGTGTATTCATGAATACAAGAGAGGTGACAAAAAAAAAACGTTTCTAATGCTCACCCCAAAAATAAACTTCTATTATTGTAGTTGACAACACATGCTGCAGAGTGTGTCTTCCAGTAGCATCACTTTTCATTCGGTGGGTGTATTTGCTAAACATTTGTATGATTTTTTTATGCAGTTTTGACAATTCCACAGCAGATTCAAAACTATTTCCGGAAGGACTGATTCTGCCATTTGTTGGGTGAAATTGTGTAGTACAACAAACTAAATGCGAAGATCATCTTCTGTTTTACCAACTATAAACACAGAAGCTGTTTTATTTTTTTTTTTAAATCTTAACCGCACTGTTAACAGTAGAAACAGACATTTGTCTGAGATGGATTACATATTAAAAACAGCCAAAAATGTTTTAAATGACAATGCAATGCAAATTCTCATTTTTGAAAGAAAAAAAATGTAGATAGTTTCCATGTGTGATTGAATGTGTTGATGAACTTTTTGTCAGCCCTCACTATCGGAGGAATGGAGGATGGAGGCAGTTAAATATTGTGCCGGGCTTTTTCTAAACATTTTCAATTCCATTTTCCTTCAACGTTTGAATCCTTTTTGCAATTGCTAAATTATCCTGCATTAGGGAGACCAGGTACTCAAATTATTGTCTCGTTGTAGTTTCAACACTAACCTTATACCTATCTTTTTTTCTGCGCCCCTCGGTCTCATCCACAAAAAAGCAAGTGCCAAAATCGCTCACATTTTATCTCACTTGTTCATAAAATGTGACTAAAGGCTCAACTATAATGCGCATGAGCGAGCATGAGCTAGTGTCAAGTTCTGACGAACTGTTTCGTCATGTTTGCTGAAAAAACATGAATAACTATAATAAACAAATGCGCGCATAGCCTCCTGTCAGAAATTCTTCCGTGGCTTGCTTAATTTTTCTATTTAATTTTGATTTATTATGAATTCCTCATGTTTCCAGTTCGATTATATGTGTATGTATGTACGAATACCAACACAATAACAGCTGATTTGCTCATTTTTCAAATTTGTTTTCTTGTCTGTGTTTTATATGTCACATTCTCATATGCGCGGTGCGATTCATTTCGCACCAGAAATAAGAGAGCAAGGAGATATCCAACTTCTACCTCTCTTGCCCCTTGATTTCATATGACAGCGTTTTTTATACGCTTTTTCTCCCCTGTCTGTGAATACGTGTGAGCTCTTATGAACAGCTGGTAAACAGCTGACACCCTTCCCCAACCGTAGTATTGGGGTGAATTAGAGTTCTTATTTAAAAATTCGCTCGTTACTGAACTTTTTTCAAATTTTGGTGTTAAATTTTCAACACAGAAAGTAGGGGTAAGCAAACGAACAAAGCGTATATTCATGAAGCAGATTTATTAAACTCCCATTTGTGGGAATTACTATCTGAAGCACAAGGGTGAAATTAATGAATACTTTACTTAATGTACATATTTATTTCTGCACATGTATGAATAACACATATCAAATGCATTCACGCGAAACTTGTGTAAAAGTGCTAATAATAATAATATTGAAAAATTTGCATGAATCATTTAAAAAAATAACTTTTTTGGTCATTTTAGTTTTTTAAAGAAATGTGATGGAAGTTTATTCCAAATTTTGACAACCATTTTCATGGATTAGTTTTCGTTGCATTATTTAGACATTTTTCTGAACAATTATGATATTTAAATTCATGAGTTTTCACAATTCATGAATGATATACAACTGCAAACTGATCGCCAATATATTACTTTGAAGAATTAAATTGATTCAAAATATTCCTGTAAATAGACTTACATGTATTATTTAAATAGCATTACATTTTTATTCACCCAAGTATTATATGTGCTCTTAAAAATATGAGTCACCTTTTGAACACCCTACAAACAATAGTACATGAGATTGGGCAAATTCATGAATCTGCCGACGATTACCCACAAAATCCCCGAATCTGCCGCCATTATCCCACAAAATCCACGTATCGGCCGCCATATTGTGGTGGATCCATGGTTTTTGTAAGAGTATATGTGATATGCAAGGGAGTTCCACTACTCTCACATTTCTCTCCGGTGTGGACTAGGGGAAATTCTGGCCGAAGTTGGATATCTCCTTGCTCTCTTATTTCTGTTTCGCACTAGCTCATGCTTAACGAAACATTTGTGTTTTGCACATGCTTAACGAAATGCTCGCAATCTTTCATGGACGACATTATAGGTTGGCGCATGGGGTTGGGTGCATTTGCTTACTCATTCATGCGCGTTTGACACTAGCTCATGCTCGCTCATGCGCATTTTAGTTGAGCATTAAGGGAATTCACAAGACATATATTTTTGACACATATTTTTAGGTGACACGACTTAGAGAATAGGGGTGAATGTTATTAATGGTGCTACAATCCGAGGTGACCCTGCGCCTAGCTTCTACAGTGCCCACGCGAGTACATTTGCGGGCTATTGTCTTATTACGTGTGGAGGGGACTCACAGTTTTGTCTTGGTCGATCTTGATCGGTCTTTGACATACGTTGGTAAGCGTTTTGTCGAATATCCACTTTACGAGAAGGTTTTGTCAAATGACAGTATCCTCGGTTTTCGTATTGTACCTACAGATTGTATGAGAAATCATATTTTCTCAAAAATACCTTTCACAAGAAAAAATATGCAATTACCACAAATAAAATGCCTTTGCAAAATGAATTTGTTAGCACAAATAGTCCATCAGTTCGCCAAAAATTCAAATCGTCCGAGTGAAGCTCTACCTAGAACTTTGTGTCAGAGTTTACAATATTACGGGCTGTGAATTTTCAACGCGCGACAGCTGCATGCCGACGTAATGAATGATGTACATGTAAGTTTACCTAGACTTTAGCGAATTTCAGAATCAGTTCCATATGTGCACAAGAAATTGTAAAGCTGTGCGAATTTTTGTTTGGTCTTAACATAGAATTCGGTACGGACAGTAGTAAAGTCCACTACAGGCAACTGAAGACAGTTCACACAACTCTGTGCAGTACGTTCAGTAGTGAATTAGTCTATGGCCTTTGTTGCATGGAGTTGAGAGTAAGTGGTGATGCAACGAAGTTGAAGGCATGTTGTTGGGCTAAGCAAAGCAGTGAAAAGCTGTATCCTACCAACCTCTTTACAACCATGAGCTCACGCAATTTACAATATTCTGAAAACAATAGGCCCATCCAAGCATCGTTGTATTCGGTCTTGCATCGTGGTAAAAGTGCAAAAGCGTATAATTTCCTTACAATACAAAAGCAAATTGTAATGAGTGTAATTTGTGTGCGCTTTTGCACTTTAATCTGTGCACACAGGGCAAAGTTGCTGATCGCTCCCGACTTGGCGGGATGCCAGCAACGATCCTTGTCGATGCATAGATCAAGTTGACATACGGCCTCCTAGCGGCGCTCCTTGGATAGCCTCAACAACACTCGATGTGAGGTGAACTAATGTATGCAACGGCTCCCTTGTGGTTGTGCGGAGGGGAAGACCGAATCTGCGGTATAAAGACAAACCAAGTAATTGCGGATACAAGACAGCTTGGCCATGATGACTGGAAGCAGCGTGCCCAGGACCGTCAACGATGGAAGGCAGAAATTGAACAGGCTCGGACCCTCCATGTGTCGCCGGCCTGATAAGCAAGTAAGTTTTGCACTTTAGCTACGCTTCAACTAGATTGTTGCAGAGATTGTAAATATTTATTGACAAGCGGTCGTCATTTATAAATAATTACTCATAACGTACAATATAAACAAATTAAGTGGCGCAGAGATAAAAGCACTAAAAAAGGAGAATGATAAGGAAATTTATGTTATACCATGAATTCTTACTGGAACCTCAATTGGCCTTTCCCATCGAGTTGAAGTGATTTCAAATGTCATTAGCTGCCAATTAATAACAAAAAAACAATTGCCATCATTGTTTTGAATCTAATATTTGACATCTAAAAGTGAACACCAAAAGAAACTGAAGTTCATTCAATTCACGCTGTAGGCTTGTTCGGTCTGACAACCTCTCATGGACGCAAGAACTCAAATGGGTTTCAACATATTTCAAAAAAATCGTTAGCTTTCAAAAGCCCGATAAGGAACGTCGAAGGTTTTGAGTATTTCTAATGCTCATCTTGGGCGTTTATAATTTAATTGTGTTTTTGCAAATACATATCCGCTATTTTTGACATAAACTTCAGTGTTAATACAAATAGGAAGAAGACTCTTCTTTAACAAGACTGAGCACAGCGGAGAGTGAATACACTTTACGAACGCTCAGCCAGTGGATACGATTTTTCGGACAAATGCTCACTGTCCTTAGAACTTAGGGCTTGTGAACATTTATGTCTCTCGTACAAACTAATCAAAAGCAGTATTTAACAAATGAATATCAGTTCCATTTCATTTCATTGTGACGTAAAAAAAACCCCCAAACTGTCTGCGAAATAATTGCAATTTTCAAAGTTAGTACAAGCCACACGCAAAAAAAAAGCAAAACCCAAGTTAAACAAACATATGTAGCTCTTTATTACTTAAAATACTTAAAGCAACCACGGCAACACATAAAACACGTTACGTTACATCGTATGAGCAAACATTTTGAACACCCAATATGGAATACTCACGGGCTTGTTGCCATACAGTTTGACAGGCGCTTGTCCCGCGCAGATGATGTAGGAATCGTGGTTAACCATTAGTTTGGCACTTCGGTCCTGCACTTGGGGATAGCTGTAGTATGGCATGGATTGGAGGGCAGCAGCTGGAGAAAACAAAAAATGCTGAAGTTGAAAGAAGTCTGCGAACTGAAATGTGAACCCCCACTCACCCTTGACGACGATGTTGAACTCGCATCTGGCTGTCAAGCCGTCGCCGTCGACTGCTTCATACGCGACTCGGTGGACACCTTCACCAAACAGCTGGCCGGGCATCTGGAAGTAAAGCAACGCGCTCGTATAATGGCCAACTCAACGACTCGTACATCACTTACATTCGACTTGTGGATGGTCTTTATGTTGTTCAAACCCTGGAACTGAGGCTCCTGCCAGGAGACAGACCGTTTGTCCTGGTTGCCGGCCAGGGCCACCTCGAAGGAAGTCGGACAGAATGTCACCTTTGGCGGTTCGGTTCTCTTCACGGTGATGACGGTGCGACAGGCTGCGCCGCGGCGCGAACTCGGGTCGCGTCCGCGGAACGTGATGACGTGCACTCCGGCGCCAAGGTGCGCTTGCAAATTCCTCGACCACTCGGGGAAGGATTCCAAGTAGCGGTAGTCCATGTTGGTCTTCGGCTTCTGCAGGATAATGTGTGCGGTTGTGTGTCCGGCCGGAAGGAGGACGGTCGTGTTGCGGGGACACTTGATAAATGGCCGAACGCCGTCCACACGCTGAACGGGGCCAGTCCCCAGGCGGCGATTGCCGACTTGGCCCAGCCGCGACACACTGTAGCTTCGTCCGGTCCCAATGGGGACACAATCGAACGTTGAGTTGCTCGACCACACCTGGTCGGTCGTGCAGACGGTGGTCGCTTTGCCGATTGGCATGTAGCCAGGCTGGCAGTGCAACAAGCAGCGCTCGCCCACGTAGGCCTTGCCGAGCAAGCAGTTGGCTGGCAGAATATTTCCATGTGCAGGCGCAGCCAGTCGGGGGCACACAGCAGCTGGAAAGGTTCAAGGAATGAATGGGTTTGTTGACCACAGCTCGAAGCCGATGTCTACTTACGAACGCAGTGATTCTCGAAGTCGTCCCACTGTCCGCTGGCATTGCAGTGCCTTATTGCGGGCCCCTCGAGCTTGTAGCCGGGCACGCACCACACGGAGCACTTGGTCTTGTAGTAGAACTCGGCCTTGTGCCGCAGCCGTGTGCAGTGGATCTCTCCGTACTTCGGCGGGCGGAAGGGTTCGCAATGGTCCTTCACCTCGACGCAAGACTTCCGGTCGCTTCCAAGCCGCAGACCGCGGGGGCACTTGCACTCGAAGCTGCCGGGCAGGTTGGCACACTCTCCTGGACAGCCGCCGTTCTGATACTCACACTCGTTGATGTCCACGCACTGTCCCACGAGGTTGCGCGAATAGCCCGACGGACAGATGCATTCGTAGCCGCCGGGGGTGTTGGTGCAGGTCTGCTGGGGGCAGACGTTCTCCATCTGGCACTCGTCGATGTCGTTGCACGTGGAGTTGTCCTTGGTGGACAGAGTGAACCCTGGTCGGCAGTCGCACTTGACGCCGCCGTGCCCAGATGCCTCGCACAGCTGCTCGCAGCCACCATTGTTGCGTCGGCAGGGGTCGCTCTCAGCGCAGCTGACGCCATCCGGTTGCAGAGCGTATCCGTCGCTGCACTCGCAGGAGCGGCCGTTCGGGGTGTTGAGGCAGTAGTGGGCACATCCTCCATTGCCGACGTCACACTCGTTCACGTTCACACAGCTCTTGCCGTCCTCGGCGAGCTTGGCGCCCTCCGGGCACAGGCAGCGGAAGGAGCCCTCCACATTGGTGCACGAGTACGAGCAGCCGCCGTTGTCAACCACGCACTCATTGGCGTCCACACACGTGAGCGAGTCACTGCCGAGCGTGAACCCGATTGGGCATGCGCACTGGAAGCCTGAGTCGATATTCTCGCAGTAATGCGAGCACTGGGGCTGCAAGCGGTTGCAGAAGTCGCCGTCCACACAGCTCTTCCTGTCCCCGTCCAGCACCATGCCGGGTGGACACTCGCACACGAAGGAGCCCAGCGTGTTGCGGCAGATGTGACTGCAGGTGGAGGAGTCGGAGCATTCGTCCACGTCGATGCAGGTCTTCTTGTTGGGGCCCAGAACGAAGCCGGCCGGACACGAGCACTCGTACCCGCCGACCACGTTCACGCAGTAATGCGAGCAGTCGTGGATGGACTGCTCGCACTCGTCCGTGTCGATGCAGGTCCGCAGATCCTCCTCCAGCTCGAACCCGAACTCGCAGGCGCACGAGAACGAACCTAAAAGATTAATGCAAATATTGGTACAATTGCCGTTGTTGACGACGCACTCGTCCTCGTCGAAGCAGTCACGGCCGTTCGCCGCAAGCGCGTATCCCGGGGGACAAGCACATGAAAAGCTGCCAACGCCATTCACACACATGTGCGAGCACTTGGCCATGCCGGCCCTGCACTCGTCCACATCGACGCAGGTCTTCCTGTCGGCACCTAAAGCATAGCCATACGGACAAGCACAAGTTGTAAGCAATTTTGAGGAGACGCAGGTGTGCGAGCAGCCCCCATTGTCAAGCAGGCAAGCGTCCACAAGTTCGCAGGTCCTGCCGTCACCCAGCAAGTCATGGCCCGCTGGGCAGGAGCACTGAAAGCCGCCGCGCAAGTTTATGCATATTTCGGAGCAGTTGCCGTTGTCGACGGAGCACTCGTCGACATCGGAGCACTCCGTGGACGAGTTGGACACAAAAGCAAAGCCTCGAGGACACAGACAAGCATGGGAACCCTCAATGTTGTGACATTCTAAGCCGGTAGCGCAGCTATGCGTGCCTAAAGCGCACTCGTCGATGTCTCGGCAGGCGCCCTGCCGCAGCGCGTAGCCCTGCCTGCACAAGCACTCATACCCACCGTCCGAGTTGACGCAGATCTGCTCGCAGCCGCCATTGTTGTCGGTGCACTCGTCGTAGTCGCGGCAGGTCTTGCCGTCGCCCTGGAGCTCGTACCCGCGCTCGCAGGAGCACGCGCCTTCCAGCTGGCTGTTGCATATCTGCGAGCACCCGTTGTTGCCATCCGCACAGGGGTCCTCGTGGACGCATGTGACGCCGTCTGAGGCAAGTTTCATCTCCGCTGGGCAGCGGCACTGGACTTGTCCGCTGGACGGCGAGCATTCGTGTGAGCACCCGCCGTTGTTGTCCGCGCACAGGTACTCACTGGCGCACCGGCCGCTCTCGTCGGGTTCCTTGCCATCGTCACAAACGCAGCCGTAGCCGCCCTCGGTGTTCCTGCAGACCTTGTCGCCGCAAACGTTGCCTTCGGCGCACTCGTCGATGTCCTCGCATTTGCTCAGATCGCGCGCCAGTTCACGGAAGCCAATTGGGCACGAGCACACAAACGATCCTTCGGTGTTGAAGCACGTGTGGGAGCAGTTGTGTTTGCCCTCGGTGCACTCGTTCACGTCCTCGCAGAAGTAGCCCTTGTCGCTGAACCCAGTTGGACAGTTGCACTTGTAGGTGTCGCCTTCGACGTTGACGCAGGTGCCCGGGAAGCAGCGTTCACTTCCGCCCCTCTCCTGGCAGGCGTCGCTGTAGCTGGGCACGCAGGTGGCCTTGTCCACATCCAGCTCGAACGTCGCCGGGCACTTGCAGACCGGCCCGTCCGCGCTGTCCTCGCAGTAGTACGAGCAACGAGGCTTGCTGGACTCCGGCTCATTGCGGTACGCACATGTGTCTAGGACACAGGTTCTCTGATCCCCGTCGAGATGGTGGTTCGGTCCGCAGCGGCAGACAAAGGCGCCGGCCGTGTTCTCGCACTCGTGCGAGCACAGCCTGGGTCCTCCTTCCTGCTCCTGGTTTGCGTAGGCTTCACACTCGTTCACATCCACGCAGGAGACCTCGTCGTCGGCCAGCTCATAGCCAGCTGGACAGACGCAGTCGTAGCTGCCGTGGGTGTTCCGGCAATTCTCACAGCGCGCTGTTCCGTCTGTGCACTCGTCGATGTCCTCGCAGCTGCCGTCGGAGCTTTGGCGGAATCCTTCTTCACACTGGACACTGTTGAGCTGGGGATGAATTTCTGACTGGGATTCGACTTCGTCGCGGCGGGGTTCTTCTTCGCCTGGTTGCTGGTGGCAGACGTAGGATCCGGGAGTGTTCTCGCAGCCACCTGGGCAGTGCTGTGCTATTTCCGGTGATTCACATTCGTCGATGTCTGTGGAGGAGAAGAAGAGGTTTTGATGAGATGGGGTGCTGTAGGGGGGTGGAGATGTACGGGAAATGGTCTCGATCCGGGTGATTCGAGAGTTGACTGCAGTTTACACGATGCGAGCGAAACGCTGCCAGATGATTGAAGCTTTCTGTGAAGGTGAATGGCTAGAACAGCTACCGGGGAAACGACGAAATCAGGACATTCGAGCATGCTGCAGCTTGCCAACCACCGCAGAAGAGCACTGGCTTTTGACGTGCTTCAAATAAACACTGGGTGACAACGTGGGACCGTCTGGAAAATGTTTTTCGATCAGATTTGTAATTGGATTGATTTTTTCCATTCTAATACGATGCGTAACGTTGGTGTTCAGAAGGAGGAATACCTATTTTCTTGAAGACTGTCAGAGGCTGGCAATTGAAATGCAATATTAAATAGAACGGGTGACAGTAGGCTACCTTGTGGGATGCCTCTCTGAACTAACCTACGGAGTGTCACTAAGCCTGGTGCTTAAGAGTATTAAGGGAATTAATGTGTAAAGGGGTAGAGCATTATCTCTAAAGGAGAGGCACAAGGGTATTCCGGGCAATGAAGGAGCTGATGAACTAGAACAAGAAATGCGCCGGGTAGGCCAATGGTACTAGATCAGGAGACACCCCACCTTCCACGGAAGGCAATGAAATCACTTCAAGTCATAGAAGTCCACAATAGACCAGATATTCACGTCACGGCAAGTAGTCACACTATCGGCGGTAAATGAGGGCCACGAAGTACATGGTGTCCTTAAGAAAAGACATGTACAACATCGTCGCGTTAAACAAAGCGTCACAATGGGCAGCTTCTCTAGGAGGAGAGAGAAGATTAAATCTCGACGACTACACAGATTGTACATGCAGGATATCGAAAGCGATTTGGCCTGAAACAAACCGAAGAAAGACGAAATCCCTGCAAGAGTTAGACAGGAAAGTCATTAGTAAAATAGTAGGGGTGTTAGGATAGTTGGAGCGCCGTATAACGATTTCTGCTGACGCTACAGGGATGAAGAGGAAGAGGAAACCATACTAAATTACTTCGGAACATGCATTGCACTTGCAGAAACCAGAAGTAAACTGCTAGGCAAGTACTACTTCAACTAGTTCGAAAATCTGAAAAGTTGAGATCCACAGGACATGCTACATTATGTCCTGACCAATGAAATCATATCTGGTCCACGAATTGAATAACGCAAATACCAGCAGTCTCCTTTTCTCTTTAGTTCCTAATAGCCGGCCAAGTTTGTAAGGAAGTACTTTTTTTTCTTTTGATGCAAAAAAAAAATGTAAAGTTGAGTGAACAAAACCCATTTCCTTCAATATTTTCTCAAGCCAAAAACAAATTAAATGTTGCGTCATATTGCTGCAAATAATGAAATACATGTTCGTTGCATGGCCCCGACGGCATCCCCAATAAAGCCATCAAAGCAGCTGTCGAGAAGAGACCAGAGCTGTTTACGACGATGATGCAAAGGTGCCTCGAAGAGGGAAACTTTCCCAACCGCTGGAAACTCCAGCACCTGGTACTAATACCCAAAGGCAATAAGCCCCCCGGAGAACCTTCAGCGTATCGACCGATTTGCCTGCTGGACACCACGGGAAAGATCCTGGAGAGCATCATATACGGCAGGCTAATCGGCGTGGCTGAGGAGCGAGGAGCCCTGTCAGACCACCAGTACGGCTTTAGGAAGTCGCGCTCCACCATCGACGCCATCAAAGAGGTGGTAGACACAGCAAGTGAAGCCATAACGGGTACAAGATGGAGGGGCGGTACAAAAAATACTGTGCCGTAGTTACGCTGGATATAAAAAAACGCGTTTAACTCGGCGAACTGGTCCTGCATAATGAGAGCCCTGAATAGGATGAGCACACCACAGTACCTGAAGAGGATTATTGTCAGCTACTTTACCAACAGGAAACTGAGATACCAGACTGACGATGGTACTAAATACTACGACGTCTCTGCAGGCGTTCCACAGGGTTCAGTCCTTGGACCCCTCCTGTGGAACTTAATGTACGACGGAGTACTGAGACTAAAGCTGCCACATGGAGTCAGCACATGGAGTCAGCGGTCGTGACGGTGGCCAAGCACATCCACAAGGTGGAAACCGCTGCAAACGAAGCAATCGCCAGGATCAAAAATTGGCAAGACACAAGACAGAGGCTGTTTTAATAACCAGCCGAAAGACTGTGGAATATGCAAACTTCCGGGTTGGCTCCCAGCTAATTAGATCGAAGGAATCACTGAAATACCTAGGAGTGATGCTCGACAACCGACTTAATTTCAAAAAGCATGTCGAGTACTGCAGCAGGCAAGCTTCAAAGATGCAGGCAGCACTTTCTGGTATGCTGCCGAACATAGGAGGACCCGGATACCCAAGAAGGATTCTGCTTTCCAGAGAGGTAAGTTAAATTCTCCTATATGCTGCGCCAGTCTGGTCGAGTGCTCTCTCTATAAAGGAGACAGCTAAGAAGCTCTTGTCACCATACAGGCTCTGCGCCATAAGAACAATCAGCAGCTTCCGGACAATTTCGGACGAAGCAGCCTGTGTGATTGCGGGTATGGTCCCCATCGACATTCTCGCAAATGAGATGCATAGGGTCTACCTAAGGCGATCGACGAACCGGCCAGAGACTGGCGTAAACAGGATAAGGAAGGAAGAAAGAGCAGCCTCAATGACAATGTGGCAAGCCAGATGGGACACCTCAAACAAAGGTAGATGGACTCACAGACTGATTCCAACAATCGAAACGTGGACAAAGAGAGCAAGCGGAAACTGCAACTTCCACCTTACGCAGTTTCTGTCGGGCCACGGGGTCTATCGAAAGTATCTCCATAGGTTCGGGCACGATAGCTCTTCCCTTTGTCCAGAATGTGAGGACTCTGAAGAAGACGCAGAACACACGACTTTCCACTGCAGACGATTTGAAGGGACAAGAATAAACTTACCAACACCGGCGCTCCTAGTCGGTCATATGACGGAGTCAGCCGAGAAGTGGGAGGAAATCTGTTCCTTCATATCAAACTTGCAGATCGAGCTAAGAAGGCTTGAAAGAGTAAGGCGAGCCGAACAGGCAACAGTCGATCCAGCTTGAGTCGCTAACCAGCCCCGCGAAGTAATACCTAACGGCAGTTCCGCGGGGACAGTGCAGGGTGTGGGTTAGTACGTAGGAAATCGAGAACTTGGGTTTGCGAATCGTGCATGCTAATGGCACGGGCTATTAGTATCTTTCGAAGATTGCCACATCCTTGGATGTAACCAAAAAAAAAAAAAAAAAATTTCGTTGTCGTGCAGCAACTCCCTGCAATTGCTGTGCTACACATATATGCATCCAAAATTCCAAATGTGTTAGTTAGCTTTACTTGTAGCCAACTTACGCAGTTTTTTCCCATGCGTGGGGTGACAAAAAAAGGGCAATTGCCATCCAAGTTCCACGATAGACGGGATACCAAAATATTTCAGGCTTTTTTTTTCCAATATTTTGTATGAAATATTTTTGATTCAGATACAGTATACTTCCGATAGCGCGAACACCGGATAGAACAAATAGATTTTTTCCTTGCTTCACATCTCTAAAACGTGAACAATTCATGATCACTCTAAAGCATCGCACCTCAGTTCGTATCAGTTTGTTGCTCGTTGTTCCTCACAATCTCTGCTCGATTTTTGGGGTTTTCCTTGTTTTTTTTTTTGTTATCATACATCTTTGTGTCAACACTTCGATCATCGGAGCTTTCCAAAAAAGTCCAGAACTGACTATACCAGTGGTTTCTCGAACAACGTAAACAAATTATCCGATTGGCCTGACGAGAAAGGCAAAGGCGTTGTCATTGCATTCTCAAATTAAGGAGAACCAAAGCTGCGGCTTAAAATTAAAATCTACAGTGGGTTTGTCCTATTCTTTTATTTCAATGCCACCTTCGCAAACGTGAACTCCCTTGGTTTTTAATTGTTCACAGTATCGAGAGTCTACTGTATTCTTGGCATGCCTTGGTTACATGTTCATTAGTCTGTTAATTGATGCATCGAATGTGGTAGCACTGTCTGCTTTTCAACATTGTCACTTTCTTTCCCATCACAAAATGAAAATATTGTTAAACGAATGAGAAAAGGGCTTTTTATTTCAAGAATGAATAAACGAAGGTCACCGCACAAGTCTGAATATTTAGCAACGACATGAATATTTTCAGTTTTTGTGTATGTATTCATAACGAACTCAGCGAGACCTTCAATACCGAAAAAGGTTTACATGGTTCTAGCGGTAAACGAGGGCAAAACAAAGTATTTGCATCATCACGGAAGGATGGACAACATCGACGTCTCGGACAGAGCGTCATAATAGGCAGCAGAATAGTTAAGGACTTCGGCCCGAAGAGCCTTCGAATCCGAGCAATTGGGACAACGCAACAGAGGACGTCCTCGATTGAGATGGCGCACAAAAGTCGAGAAGGACGTCAAGCAACTTGGTGTGCGCAACTGGAGGCAGCTGGCAAAATAACGTGCTGGCTGGAGAGGCTTGTTGGTTGAGGCCCAGGTCCCCCCGAACTCTAGAGCCAAACAAGAAAGAAGAATAATATATTCATGCCTTCGGTGGTGATTTATCAATTTTCAGACATTTGGAAATGACAGTAAAGAGAACACAACTTAAATGGGTCGCGGTGGCAAGACGCGCAATAGAGATCTCCATACCGTTCGAAGAAGCAGCCTGCTTCGTGTCGCTTACTGCCGTGTTTCTCACCCTATCCCGGACCACCACGAAGAAATCTCATCTGTTACAGTGTGACTGCCAGAGATAATCAAACAGGGAACCTTAACAAATTAAATGCGTCACATTCAGATATCCTAGCGTGGGGTGCTAAGGTATTTAATGCTGCTAAAGCGTTTTCAAAAGGCATTGGGAAATAGTCAAGGAAATTAAAGTGAACCATCAGCAACTAGCGACGGCATAAAATATTTCCCAGTCAGGAAACAAACTTGCGTATTGGCTTTTAAATTGTGACTTCTTTCCATTCGATTTAACAATTTCCTGACCAAACACATCACAACTCGGTTTCTTTAGGGATTTCACTCGTCGATCATCGATCGAGTCTAGAAATATTTGCGAACGTTACAAGATTTCGGTCGACACCAGAAGTCGTGGAGAATGACAACAATCATCTAACAGTCATCCTAAAAGTCTGCAATGGTTTCGCGACGTTTCGGAAACCTCAGCGCTGCCGTGTGGCTGTTCGTCGACTTTGTTGAACAAAATTTTGTTCCGAACTGAACTTGCTGCCAATCATCATCCTTATAACTTAAATTTTAAGATAATACGATTTCGGAGTATTTTTTTACATTTACGTTGAGTTAATGTCGCACGCATCTGACAGCTGTGTTCTGTTACTCTACTAACGTCAGAGTTAAATAGGTCATATAAATAGGACATGAAGTAATTCCAGTTTCTCCTTCAATTGAACGAACCTTTCGCCCCTTAAGCAAGCATTACCTGACACTCATTAAACGTCAAAAGAAATTTGAAACACAGATATAATCATCACACATCAAAAGAGAATTAAAAAAGACGCCTTCCTGCAAAAACCAAGCACCAGCATTCTTCGGAACCGCATTTCGTAGCCCAACAACGACATCCAATCACGCCACTCCCCATCCGGACGCTGTGCTACAAAACCCCTTCCTTAGAAAAGAAAACCCACCTCCCAGTGGCACACAGTCTTTCCCTGAAATTTGTATACGACTAGATAAATTACAAACCTTGACAGTTCTTCCAATCTTTGGAGAGAACAAACCCACTCGGACACAAGCAGAATACCCGGCCCATGGTGGCTAGGCACGTGTGTGAGCATCCACCCTTATTTATGGTGCACTCCCCATCGTCCTCACAGGCGATTCCATCTGCACTTAATCTAGTCCCTGGCAGGCCATCGCACGAGCATGTGTAGTTGCCCCATGTATTGTGGCAAGTGTCCTGGCATGGGCCGTGTCCGTTACGGAGTAAACATTCGTTTACATCTGCATGATTGACGGGTTTAATTGGATCGGTTTTAATGAATGTGAAACAGAGTTTTAGAGGAGAACAAACCCAAGTGAGGGACTACCAAACACCAAGGACATGCAGTGACAGAGGGAGGAGAAGTCTGAAGGAGCTTTGTACAAAAGAGCGACGAAAATTAGTTCAACTTCTACCGGATTAGCATGAAAAGTGCACTGGCCACGAGAACTTACCGACGCATGTGTTGCCGGTGGCTGTTTCGATTTGCAAGCCCTCGTTGCACGCGCACTCGTAGGAGCCCGGGGTGTTCTTGCACACCTGCTCGCAGCCGCCGTTGTTGATGTCGCATTCATCGTTATCTGCCGGGGGTAAATGTAGGTAAATGCAATGTCTTGGGTGTCGGCCAGGCTCTACTTACCGTGGCACCTTTTGAAGTCATAGGGGTCCAGGGTGAAGCCGGAGTAGCAGCTGCACACCATCCTAGGTTCGTGCTCCCCAGGGTACAGCATCACGTCGCATTTGTGCTCGCATCCCGCCTTCTCCGGGCCGCAGCTCTGGTCCAAGACTCTCGGTGCATACGGATCCCGGGTTGGCTCCACAACAATATTGATATCCGTAGCCGATTCCGGAGTGGACTGGCTGGCGTCCGTCTCCTCACCGCCCACTTTCACCGTGTACTCGACCTCAGTGGACGCGGTGGCTTGCGGTGGTGGCAGAACCACAGTCGGTTTGGTCTCCTCCTCCTCCTCGCCGCCGTCATCATATGATTCATCGTACTCTACGGCGGTTTAAGAGGTTGCTGAACGGAAAGTTAAAGTTTATTTCAATTTGCCTACCGTCCTCCTCGTCGTACTCGGCGAGGGCAATGCAATTTGGCAGCTGGCCAACCCATTCCTTTTTACTGCAATATATTGCATTACGTTCGGCATTCTCGAGCTCAAAGTTATCGTTGCACGAGTAGAATGCCACGATGAATACGTGCTCGCCCTTGCGTCTCCTATCGCATGCACGCGGAGGGAGAAAGGCAGCGATGAAGTTATGATTGGGAGAGGCGGACGGAGTTCGGTCTTACCTATCGTATTTCTGCACAAATCCGTTGCGGATTTCTGGAGCCTTTACTTTGGCACTGACGCAAGACATGTCCAGACTCTCCGCGTAGTCGGGCGACACCAGGGGGTCCTCCTGAATGTTGTGGAACTTCTTTTTCTTTTGACTAGCAGCTGATTGTTCGCTGGTGTCACCATCGTCTTCGTCTTCAGATTGGACTGGAATTAAGAAGAAAAATGGAGGAATGAGTCTTGAATGTTAAGTTAGGTACGAGTGGCAGGCGATTCAAGGTCTAAACTGGTCAAGGGCTGCGTTCACAGAGCGGGCCCTTGAACGCAGTGATGGTACGTTTTAATTGAAAGGCTTCAAAGAAGGTACATAGCTTGAGTGAGTATTCCTTAATGAGTAAAGGAAGTTGCAAAGAATGTAAACAAGTATCAGAGGAGAAGTGCTTTAGTGGTGGCACACGAGAAAAATATTTGAGTGAAACTTGGCTGAGGCATATCGTGACATTTTCCTGAAGAGGGGCATCACGTCAAACTAAAGCTACCACGCAACGACTGTGGATACTCTGGAATTACAGCCAAAGGTCCTGTTATCGTATTCGAATCTTGTGACATCTAGTCTCATGAAGGACCACACTCCTTCTGTTCGACAAGCTCAGCGCTTTCGTATTTGAAAAATGAGAAGTTGTGCTTAGTCCCGTCGCGTTGTTTAGAGAAAATTTCGTTGAATTACTCTCTTTAATGGGCAATCGAAGGAAGAGGCGACAAGAGGCGTTATTTTGCCTTTCGTGGCATTTTTGAAATGTCAACATCTGTCAACAACTGTCATCCTGATCACATTTGATAAGTAAGAACTGAAGATTTTCAAATGTGTAACGTTGCGTAAAGGGTGTTTTCTTTAGAGGCGGAGAACTTTAAATTGAAATAAACACAGACAAATGAATTTAAAAGCCATATAATTGAATTTATTTCATAGATAATTTTATGGGGCAACTGTGAAGCAGGCTAGCTAGTCAGAAACGAAACAATAATCATTGGACCAAAGATTGAAAACATCTGGGTGCCAATAGAAACTCAAAAAACCAAAACCACAGAGCTAGCCATCAACAGGGACCGAGAAAGACGGAATAACCTTAACACTTGCCTACATGCGTCGTCCTCAGTCTAAGCAGAAAAAACCTAAGTAACCTAGTTGAAGTCCTCACAGGACCCGCTGCAAGACTAGGACTACCATATAATGACTTCTGTAGCAGATGCATGGATGAAGAAGAAAAGGCAAACCTCTCACATCTACTCTGCAATTGACCTCCACTGGAAACAAACTCTGGCAGAATATTACGAACATTTCCGAAAATGATATCAATTCAATCTGGGCATTCATCCAAAAAACAAAATGATTTCAGGAGTAACGGACGGTAACCGGTGGCAACACAGTGGACCCTTGGATCTAAGTGAATCCATTGCTTATGATGGTAGCCACATCACCTAACCTAAAACTAACCGCTTACCGTTACTTGCAGCGTTTTGACAATCATCATTTTTAAAGCCAGTAATTTGTACTGCATCTGGTCATCATCAAGTGCTTTCTCGCACAGATTGGATGTAGTGACTTTCCTCAATGGATTTGAATGTGTCGTACAAATAGGGTCTGAATACAATGCATGGTCGTCGGGCAAGTTTGGAATTATTTTTGCGTTTACGCCCACATTGGATCGTATCGGAATGGATATTGGTTACATTTTTCAGGTGGTTTCGGCAAACTAAGATTCCACTCGCCGGGCATGCTTCCCTACTATCATACATTACAGGAGAGCTGGTAGCTACGTCCAACCAGATTGCTGCCAACTGCCATCAGAGCTTAACTGCCTTGTAATTTTGGCTTGAAAATACACTTAGACCAAATTAGGTGAATTCTGTCTTGGCACTTTTGAATACAAACCGAGAATTGCATCGTTTTAGTTATCGAGGAAGTAGACTTCTTGACACCGACGTCGGAGTTACCACCGGCGGGCCCTCAGGAAAAAAAAGAATAATATTGTGCAGCTCAACAAAGTACAAAGAATGGCGTGTATAGGTACAACAGGCGCGTTAAGGATGATCTCTTCAGACTCTCTGACGGTCATTCCCCATCATCTATCTCTCGACCTTCACTTTTAAAATATAGCGACGCACAGAGCTATCAGACTCAGATAGTCTCGCATATGACCACAGCTGCATCCTGGATTCGATACCGAGAGAACTTATTCGGCTTCGAACAAACTGCATTCCACCTAAATCAGATGCTTAAAAATATGTCAACGTGCTCATCCCTACTAGACCAATCATGTAGGCCTCATACCGGATGTGAGTTTGTACACAGACGATTCCAAGATGAATTGCGGAGTTGGAGCGGGTATTTACTCAGATACTCTGAATCTCTCTGTACCCTATGGACTCCTAAATTACGTCAGCATCTTCCAAGCGGAAATCCTCGCTATCAGGCAGGCGTGTCGTCAACTTAAATCTCATTCGGACACAACGCCAATGCATAGACTAGCTATCGTCGTTGACAGTCAATCTGCCATCAAGGCAGTTTCATTGACCTTCATCACTTCAAAATTAGTCGAGGAATGTCGCAATGAGCTTGCTGCAGTAGCGGAAAGGTTAAAAATAACAATAATATGGGTAAACAGGGCATAGAAACGTTTTCGGTAACCAGAAAGTCGCTGAACTGGCCAAACAAGGAGCTGCCTTCCACAGCTCGTCTGCCATGGAAGTATGTACACATTCCACTTAAGGTAGTAAAAGCACGTACTCTGGCGGTCTCCGTTAAGACGTGGCCAGAGTACAACATACCACGATCTTTTAAAGACGACTCGCCCAGATATTACTAAAATTTCAGCGATAAATACGGACTACGGGGTAATGGCCGGTACGGGATCATGCAGTTATAATAGAAATTCCTCATAACACACATTGCCGTAGTTGTAATGACACGACATAACCAGAATCCTTGACTCACTTCCTGTGCTCTTGGGCCAGCGCTTGCCAGAGCAAGGCAGCGGACTCTAGGCAAATCCTTCATTGAATCTCTCGGCGAGATTTCCGCACGGAACATCAAAGAATTGATTATGTTCCATTGCACGATGGTTTTAAATGCACAACATTCAACTTTCAGAGCTGTGATTTCAAACCGGCACTCAGTGCTAATTTGGGTTCTCAAAGAAACGTCAACTCGCACAGATATCGATGGCTTTGAAGTTCTCGAGCACACGAGTAACTAAACTAAATTTAAACCTCAATCGAGTGATTATATGCTCCAACAAATCACTGTTTTCTTTGCTTATATTCGTCCAGTCCATCTTTTTATTTCCTGATCGCGTAATTTGAACAATTCAAGAATTCAGATGAAATATTTCCATCAGCCATATGACACAAGTATTGCCAAACGCCAGCAGACCAAAATGGCGTCACATAAAATCGCATCTAATTGGAAAATATTAATTCTCTTTGAAAGTGGAACTTCAAAAGATCCACAGAACAACTCGCTTAATTAGAATCATTTCCAATTTCTTTCCTAACAGCTGTCACCTCGAATAATTCAGCAAAACCACCCCCAGTTCACTCAAAGAATTAGTTCACGCAATTTTCACAAGAAAAAGCAAAACATCAATCTTTGAAATAAACACACACCGACACAAGAGTGTTCAGTGCAAATGATATCATCGGTTTCTAAAAGCAAATCTATGCTCAGTCCATAAATCTCTTCGCACACAACTTTTCACTGCTTACTCTTGACACACGTTGGCGGGTCAGTGTTCCACTCGTCCGTGTCCAGATCGCATATGAGTTCCGTTTCGCCCTCCAGAGTGTAGCCACTGTGACAGGCGTAGATCGCCCTCACTCTGTCGTTCTCATCCTCAATGCGGACCGTTGCAAAATTCACCTTCGGCGGCACCTCGCAATCCTCGTGTCTGGCCAGGGCTCCTCCTGCAAACAAAAAAAACACAAAAAAAACAATAAAATATACATAAAATTAAGAAAATTTTGAGAGAACGACGAAAAAATCTTATGGATGGCAATAAATTATATCCGGGAAATTAGTAGCACGCAACAAATTTTCACCTCAGTGACACTTGGGATTTCGAAAGGATCCCAGTAGGTGGCCATTAAACATTTATGCCCCACCATCGGGTGATCGTAAACGGCGATCTCTGAAATGAATCATTTAACGACGGGTTCTTGCTTTTAATTTGATTTTAATTAATCCAGCCCTCCTCGTTCGCTTTATTGGCGGCTGACTGGTGTCAACATCGCACGCACATCTCACCGGAAGCTGTTCGCATTGCCAGACGTTGTAGTTGTGCATGTGCACATGTTTCCTACATTTTTTGCACCTCCAGAACTGCTCAAATCAAACAGGAAGTGACGGAGAAAGGCAGAGAAAGAGATGAAAGGAACACAATTAGAACAGAGATGTGGATCTCGTGTGTTGTTGGACTGGTTGAAGTGGCCGCCCGATGAGTTGGTTTATGCTTTGACACAGTTCGGGGCGGCATCTTGAGACATTCTGAAAGACGACTGAAAAAGTGATTCAATTTAAAATGCAAGTGCCACAGGCAGACAAAGTGCCTCATTATATGCACAGCCGTCAGTCACTTATCACTTAACAAGTCCAGGAGTCTGAAGTGTGTCAAGGGTTCTTCTGGGACCTTAGGTAAACGGAGTGACAGCATGTGAATTGCTCTGGGAACTACCAAAGAACTCCTCGGCGCTTCTCCTTAGTTTATGCAAGTTGTCTTTGATTCAAGTACTTGTACTAAGTTCTCTTTAGAATATATGACCATCTGAGGGTAGGAATGGAAAATGGAACACACTTAATGTGGGACAATGGCCGCATGCAGAATGGGGCGTATATGCCAGGTGCTTGGAATGTTTTTGGAAGTGACCTGCAAGTGGGAGGCCAGGCAATGGGCTTGCACAGAAATAATGGAAAATGCAGAGTAAGTGTGGAAATGTGAAAAAACGACGCACACTTGTCTGCGAATTTAAAAGCAAACGTCAAAGCACGAACCCTTTCGCTAGAACAAATTTGTTCTTTCAGCCTGTACCGCGAACTGTTTAGCTTGTCTTTGCCGTAAACAACACCACAAGTCGGTTAGCATTTGTTGGCGGTTGGAACCGATCTCATTGAGCGTATGCACCAGCTCAACCGTACGGCGCTTTCTTCCCAGCTTAGACGCTCACTTCGCCGCTCTGATGCAGGTGTTACAGTAGCGCCGCATCAGTGAAATAAGGCTGAGTGCCTACATGCAAAATAGGATGAAAAGCTTTGGCTAACAGGCACGATGCGGTCCTATTGCATGACAATGCTGAAACTCGTTTTTCATGTGCAACAGCGCATAAGCTGCTACAGCTGGGATTTGAAATTCTTCCTGTTGTTTTTAAAACGGACTGTGTACCACATTTTTCGCTGTCGGGAGTGGTTTTGTCGGCAGAAGGTATTCCTAAACCGAGCAGAGTCATAAAAGCCTTTGAAAACTTTATACCGTCAAAAAAATGAAGCTTTCCAGCCACTGGAGAAATTTGTAGATACTAACTGCCCCGCAGGGAATAGAGGACGTATTTAAGCAGCAACTTGCAACAGCTGTTTAACGGGCCTGGCCAGGAGAGCGTGATAGGGAATCAAGCAAGTATATCCCTGCTCAACGTCCTCTACAAGATCCTGTCCAAAGTAGGATATATTGTCCAGTTTCCTAGGATGGTGAATGCATTAGAAGACAAAGGCGAACTCTACGAGCTGTACCAAGATGTGGACGTAGTCCGGAAGGGAAATATCCGTCGACTCCACTGGCTTGGTCACATCGAGCGCATGTACACCAATGCTCTAGCTAAGAGGGTCGTCGAATCTGAACCTTCTGGTTCGAGAAGGAGAGCCAGACCGAATCTCCGGTAAAAAGACCAAGTCAACTCGGATGCAAGACACCTTGACCTTGAGGATTAGAAACAGCGTGCCCAGGACCGTCATCGATGGAAGGCAGCTATTGACCATCAAATTGGGGTTGGCCCGATAAGTGAGTAAGTGATAGAGTATAGAGAAGAAAATGCGCCTTTTCTGGTGGTCATGATTAGCAAGCGTACATTGCTAGTCATTGAATTGTAGATTAGTTGTAGCACATTATAACCCAACAACAGCAGGAACGACTTCACAAAATGTGAGGAGAAAAGAAATTAAAATCGTCTTGAAAGGAAGTTGGGTGGAAAACATGGATTTCTTGATGCGGCTTCGATTAAATCTTTGCGAAATCATCTCCTTTTGCCAATTCAATATTCGTCTGTCTAGATGGCACCTGAAAAGGTCAACCATTTTAATCTACGTTCCGTCCTTCCTTCTTCATTTTTGGATTCAAGCTAGGCAGCATATATTGTAAACAATAAAGGAAAAACAAATATTGGCTTAAAAATCGTTAAAAACGTGCTGCCATGGCAAACATGCTCGGACTTGCTTGGCTAATCGATCCGCAAGAAAAAGAAGAACTGAATTTACTTTCTAAATCGTTTCTTTTTCACTTAGTAAAAGTGTGTATAAGTGTCTTTCGTGGTCGTCAAATTCAGCAATTTGACTTTGGTAGTGGTTGCTGATAGGCGAATAATAAACGAGAATTATGACCCCGATCGGAGTTTGGGGAAACGTAAACATACACCATTCTGTTGACACAAACTGTCCAAATCAAACATTGATCAATATGTGTCTGATTTTTGTTGGAACGCTCAAATGTCCTGGAAACAAAGCAATCATCGTTGCCTTTATTTATTACACAAATTGGTTATCATTTCCATGAATGACTATTTCATTCTTAGGTAAGAGTGATTCCTAGACATGGAGGGGGGGCTTTCAACAAAGTCCAATTCGAAGCGATAGGAAACGCTCTACGAAACCTGAATGTTTAAATCTGTATCCGAGAGTGGCTAGACAAATCTCAACTAGGCAACTACAGTACAGAAAGAAGGGTGTTCAGATGCACTGTTTTGTATTATACATCACAGTCCAACATTGATGCGCTGTACAGCATCCAAATTTAGTTCTTGACTGCAAAGGGATGTTTTGGAGTACAACAATTCTGGATTAATTTTCGTCCTTTCTTCTTCATTTTTGGATTAAATCAAAGACAACGCAAAGAAGGCAGCCAGCGCGATCATGAGCTAACTTCTTCCAACTGTGTACACCAATTTGGTTGAGGTTGTGCGGGCCAACTTAGTTGCGGACGTCCACTGTTGCGTTTTTTTTCCGCGGGCTTCCCTAGATTCTAAAACAACCCCAAATGTTGTGCGTGTCCGACTCTGTTGCACATAGAAGGTGAATTTCGTCGTGAGATCGATCGTCATCATGATCTCATTGCACCATGGAAAAGTTTGATCGTGAGCCTTTTGGAGCTTAAGCCACCAACCAGACAGAGATTAGTGCCAAATAAAGAAAACACAGCTGCCGTAGTGGCCACGATCGAGGAAGACTCAGAAATATCGATTCTGCGCCAGTCAGCTGAATTGGTCATCGCCAGAGTGTCAATCCGGCTTATTTAGCGGCTGTGCTGGCACAAGAATTGAAGCCGGACTAGGCTTGTACAGTTCACGACCGAACAAGTTAAAAAAAGATCTCTAACAAGTGTGCTAAGGGGACTAGTTCACAATGGCGTTTTAGTTCATTTAGTTCAGTAGTTCAACAAGCTTTAGTGCGGTAAGAATAACTGCCACAAACCATAACCGCTAAAGTCGATTTTAGACGAAATTGAGATTTTGATGTCATTAGATTCAGGGTACTCGAAACTATTTTGTAAATTCTTTTCAGGTTTCAGAATTGTAGAGGGTGATTTTTTAAAAGCTATAGAAAAGTTTTTCAAAAAAAAAACACATAAAATTCCGAAAAATGCATGAAATCTTTATTTGAATCGATAGTACTGTCCGTATAATTTAATGTTTGAAGATTATTTCATGCAAATGTTGACCTTGACTGCGCCTCAAATTGTCCATCCGCTTAGTCCAATTTTGGCATACTCTTTCCAACATTTCGGCCGGTATCTCACGAATAAATGCTTTAATGTTGTCTTCCAATGCGGCAATTGAAGCGGGCTTGTCTGTATAGACATGAACTTTAACATAGCCCCACAAAAAATAGTCTAAAGGCGTTAAATCGCACGATATAGGCAGCCAATTGACCGGTCCCGAACGTGAAATAAAATGTTCACCCAACTCGCCCTTCAATAAGTCCATTGTTGTGCGTGCTGTGTGGCATGTGGTACCGTCTAGTTGAAACCATGCATGTCATGCAAGTCAAACTCTTGCAGTTTGGGCAAAAAAAAGTTGGATATCATCTCACGGTAGCTCTCACCATTCACAGTTATGTTACGATTCGCATCATCTTTGAAGAAGTACGGTCCAATGATGCCACCAGCCCATAAACCGCACCAAACGGGGACTTTTTATGGATGCATTGGGAGCTCTTGCAATGCTTCTGGCTGATATTCACTCCAAAATCGAAAATTCTGCTTATTTAAGTACCGATTGAGCCAAAAATGAGCTTCGTCGCTGAACACAATTTTTCGGTAAAAAAGTGGATCTTCGGCCAACTTTCCAAGAGCCCATTCACCAACCAAAAATTCAATAATTTGCAAGCGTTGTTCGTTTGTAAGACGATTCATGGTTAAATTATAGACCAAACTGAAGATGTTCGACAGTGAAACAAAACACGAAACGTGCGTCAGCTGTTTAAACCAGTGTTGCCAAAAAGATAATAGCTAAAAAATCACCCTTTAGACATTATTTCAAAAAGCATAACAGCTTAAGTCACTTTTGTCAGAAACTTTAAACTGATTTCCTGAAAAATGAGTAAATCAGACTTCAGCGGTTTTTCCTTGTGACCACAGCTAAGTTGCACTGAATTGAGTGCTTTACTTTATGTGTGTATGGACATTATGCACATCAGGGTTGTTTTTGTTCAACTACCGCATCACAAGTACATCGAGAATCGTTGTGTTGCCGATGGTGTGTGTGAAGGGGACAACAACCGGCGAAAATTTCACAAGACTCAAATTCCTGAGCAGTGAACTAAATTGAACCAAATGAATTAGAATAACGAACCAGTTCAATAAACAGATTTTAACTGAACTGAGCGCTCTCTGGACTGAACTAAAAATGCACCAGCCCAAGCCGGGCGACCGTAGATAACGCCGTGATTTCGTTAAAAATCGATCTGGATGTTGGCCAAAAAGTCATATTCTCAGGCGACCCTCTTTTTGGCTCAGTGTCAACAAGCAAAATTGACGTAATTGCAGCGAATACAATCCACAAGTGTGCCACCAACAATCAATGCATTCACCAAGGATTGGCTTTTTAATGTGGTTTATGACATGGCGACATCATCGGACCTATTTTTTTTCAAAATGAGGACGGAGACACCTTTACAGTCAATGGTCTCAAGTACAGAGTGATGTTAACCGACTTTCTGTGGTCAGAGTGCGACAACATAGATATATACGAAATGTGGCGATGATTCAAAGTTGACTTACTTCTCGCGGCAAGCGTTCATCACTTAACCGCCTCGATCAAGCTCTTGACACCACTGTGGGGCCACGTCAAGTCCTTAGTCCACGCTACCAAGCCAACCACTTTGGACGAGCTCGAGGCCAACATTCGAGACACTATTGGCAGAATAATGCCGAAGATATGCCAGCGAGTCATCCAAAATTTGACAGCCTGCTTGAAGCACAAATAGCAAAGCCATATGCAATGGAATGAATGTAGCTTCAGAATAAAGCTAGAATCAATTTTATGTCTCACGACGTTCTTATTTTATTTAATTTATTTTTCCTATCTTTCTTATCTAGTCACTTAGTGTAGGCTTCATTGTGAATGCGAGCTGTTTTTTTTTATTTAGCGGGTTCTCGGATTAATTAAAACGATGCACGAAACATTAAGTGCTTCTTCACAGTGCTCCACCTTTTTTCTGTCCAGCTTCTTGGCAGAATTATATTTCCAAAGACGCTTCCAACAAATTGACTGATCTGTACCCCTTGAATTCGGAAGGAAATTGATTGTGAGACACGACGCATACGACCTAATTACTACTCCGAGTGTCATTTCAAATATAATCAAATCATGTCTTCTAGAAGACACCCATGCCACGCGTGACAACCGAAGGGGAGTTTCTCATTTCTGATAAATCACGCCACATTTGTCCCACATTCGCCAGGTGCACGGAACAATGACCCACATTCATGCGCTTCCTTCCCTGCCTACGAAACTCCATGCAACATCATTATATCCAGATCATAAAATGAAGTGTAAAATATGTCAAGAGGAAACCCCAAGTTGCGAGGCGACACCTATCCGTTGGGCCGAAGCACATTCATTCACGGCTCGGGTGGCTGCACCATCATCATTAGGTGCAAGCGAAATATCGTAAATATCTCAGTCTCATAACGCACTTCCAGCAGTATCTTCATTAAAATCGAATTATTCGTCAACTCGAACGCCCACCGACTCTTGAAGACACGGCAAAATCACAGCACATCTCTGTCGTCGGAATTGTTTCACTGCACGCCGGGCATGTGTGTCTCGAAAGTCGAAAGTAACAATTTATTGGCATCGTCCTGACGGCGAATAGTGTCCGCCTCGCGGAACTGCTTCATCCGCTGGGGAATTATTATTAAAAAAATGAATGAGCCACTTAATACGAAAAGGTGTTCTCTGATTTATTCAACACTCGAACAGCATAGATTCGGATAAATTTAGAATTTCTAGTTTCTTTCTGTTTTTTTTTTTTTTGTTTCTGCTTCCTTCTTGTTGTTGCCTCAGCAGGGGCACAGAGGTGGAGTGTTGAGAAAGGCGTTCTCGCTTGTCTATTTGTGGGGAAGAAGATCACTTCGGAAAATATGGATTCTCTAAAAGGAACCGATTCCGAGAAGTTCATGGGACACAGGAGAAGGTCAATAGACTCTTACTTTGGCATAAGTTTCCGAGCAATTTCGTTTGAGTCGTTGCAGTTGCAGACTGTTTGTCAATGTCCAAGCATCCGTTGTGCAATAATTTTTTGAAAAAGTTGCAAATTGCACAGTTCGTTTTTATGGGCACTTATTTCGTTCTATTTTTAAACTGAAAATCGAACACTCAGAGACTAAAATAAGACGATTACGTTCTACTTGATAGACGACTTTGTTCAATGCGCATCGAAATAGTGCGGCTTGGTTCCTTGAATTGATTCCTGTTGATTCTTGTCCAGTTCTTTAGGTGATGACAGTTTGAGGCATTTGAAGGAGGAAGACAAAGAAGAAAAATAGAAAGAGAGCTGCAAGCTTATGAGCTCAGAAATGACGCTGACCAAGTAAAATAGACAAGTCACGAAGTGAAGAGTAGTTCGAAATGCATTGACAATGCCATCGAAAATTTAAGTCAAGATTTGAGGTTTAGTTGGAATTTACTAGGTTTGGTGAATTTGTTATACTTTCCAATAGGGACTTGACAACTTGACTTTAGTAAAACGCACACGATTTAGCTTTGAAGTAAAGGGTGTTTTTTAGAGGTACCTATACAAATTTAATATGAAATAAAACACTTGAAGCGAATGTTAATGTCTATGAGCATTATTTAATATATATTTTTATGTCATTCGTGGGTAAATATGATTTCGGGAATATGCACCCCATGGCTAGCTCGAATGAACAACTGTGTATATCGAGCAACTGGTGCTGTATAATATTATCAGCAATAACGCGGCGAATTTTGACTTCCAGATCATCCAACGCCTTTGGCTCATTGGCATACACTAGTGACTTTACTTACATACACCCAAAGAAAGCAATAAAGGTGTGAGATCACAGGTTGCGATGCATGCCTTGTTCTGGAATTAATCTATTCATCGTAAAATGGCAAAAAGTACTAACTACAAATCAACTTTCAACTTTCAAAAACAACAAGCTGTAAAATGAGTGTTGCCAGTTTAAAAACCAAACCTCTAAAGAAACTCGACACTCGATATAACACGTTCATCGAATTGAGTTTATAATAAGTCGATTGTTACACCGGCTGTGTAATCCTCTAACCACAATTTTCATTATTATTATGATTTTTTGAGGATGGCTGTGCAACTCAGTGATGGATGGGAGGAAGGTGAGAAATTCTCCCACGGGCATCGCAATGGGTCCATCAGGACCTAATTGAGACGCAGCTTACGCGTCCACCCACTTGCCTAGCCTAACCTAGCCTTCCAACTTGTTGAAACCACATATCTTTGATGTCAAGTCCTACCCCAGTTGACCAAAGACATAACGTTCGAACAGGTCACTGTGGCGATCTCCATTAACTGTAAAAAAAAACCGCCCAATAATACCACTGGGATGAAAACCAAACGAGATTTTTTTTTGTGAATGAAGTGGTGTTTCTTGATGCACATAAAGGTTTTTATCTGACCAGTAACGCAACAAACCGAAAAACAAACAAAGATCTGAGAACCTAGGTCGCTGCATTTGCTCGAGTGGCTGTAGTTCTCGAGTTAACTCCACATAAGAGTGCAAACTAAAATCCTTTTCAAAAATTCGCCATAGTGTGGTGTTAGCGATGATTGTCGAGAAATAGACTGTTTTGGTGCACTTGCGCTTGATTTGCAACGGACGTTCAAACTGCAAACACGATGTCTCACTGGCACGAGAACATCCAGTAAAGGAAAAATTCTAGACTCTGTATTCACTGGGACGAGAATTACGATCAAAAATGAACGTAATTCTGAAATTTGAAAATGTCTCTCTTAAGGAATGTTCTTACATTGACAGTTTGGTCATGGTTTAAGAGTGCGTTCACAGTGAAATTTCAAAATTGTCAAGTCTCAATTGGAAACACACATTAATACAGATTGCAGAATTCTATCCCTCTTGGCATCTTGGCATTTTTTGACACTGTTTTCTTATAACGTTGTCTCGGACCACTCGGGGAATGCCATTTACAGACTAACTTTCAAAAATTCGTGAACAACTCTTCAAAACTCCCTCAAATTTATCGGTGGACAGTAGGTCAAGCAGCTGTAAAATCGAATATCTCGTTAGAATCATTCGCGTCTTATTTCTATTTGGAAAATGTTCTATCAAGTATTCAGCTCGTGATGCAGGCTTTTAGATTTGTCCTCAATACCGAGTTCTGGTGAGTTTTAAAAAGTTGTTGCTTCAGTTTCTTTATAGCTAGGACTTTGCAGGTCGGCAAGGGGAGTTAATATCGCTTTCAATTCTAATAAAAATGTTCCGAGCTAAGAAACTTCAAAATATTTTCTGCCCTAGACATGACACACGTTTTTCAGTATTGATTAAAAAAAATACTAGAATGGCACTCAAATACTGCAATTTTAATATTTCGGTCAGTTGACAATTGCGTATCGTATGTGTACTTGAATTTTGGCATTTGTAGGTAGAAGTTCTGTTTGGGGGAATTTGGTTCCTCGTTAAAGTCTTCAGGTCGAAAATTTATTTAAAAAATGTGACCGGAAATCGTTGCACACGCAACGCTTTGAAAAGGAACACACAGTTTTTGCATTTTTTTGACTTTTGGGAAAAAAGGGCTGTATCAAATCAAGCAGTATACCGATGCAGAGAGATCTCATAAGGAGTGTACGAGGACAGTCGATATTGTAAGAATGAGTGTTTAAAAGATAGCAGAGTAATCGAAAAATCATCCAATTGTGTTTTTTTACGCCTACAATAAATTTCAAAAAGAAATGTCTAAGCTAGTATGAAAATGGGCGTTCAAATCAAAATGCATATCGTGCCCTTCGTTAATTTTTCGGTCAATTTAATCGTCCAAATGTGCGTACAATCGGAAAATTTGAGCAAACTGGGTCTGTAGGAGATGTGAAAACACCAGTGCATGCTCGTACAGCTCGTACTGCAGAAAATATTGCTGGCTGAAGAGCCGTCCACCTCAACTCGTCGTCGTGCCCAACAATTGCACCTCTCACGCTCGTCGTTGATGAACATTATGCATAAAGACTTGCATTTACACGCTTACAAGGTGCAATTGACTCAAGAACTAAAGCCTCTTGACCATTTCAAGCGTCGTCAATGGTCAGAATGGTGGCAAGAAATGGCAACAGTGGATGATCAATTTTCGAAGAAAATCATCTTCAGTGATGCGGCACATTTTCACCTCAGTGGATTCGTCAATAAGCAGAATTGCCGCCTTTTGGGAGAATGATAATCCAAGAGAGATTGTCGAAAAACCAATGCACCCACAAAGAGTGACTGTTTGGTGTGGTTTATGGGCTGGCGGCATCATCGGGCTGTATTTTTTCCAAAACGAGGCCGGTCATGCAGTTACTGTGAATGGTGTTCGCTATCGTGAAATGATAATGAACTTTTTATGGCCCGAATTGGTAGATATGAATGTGGACGATATGTGGTTTCAACAGGACGGTGCCACTTGCCACACAGCTAAGGAAACGATGGCTCATGTGATTTGACGCCGTTGGATTTTTTTCTTTGGGGTTATTTGAAAGAAAAGGTGTACGTCGATAAGCCAGCAACAATTCAAGAGCTAAAGGATGAGATAATTCGGCACATTAACGGCATAGAACCTCAATTACGCTTCAGCGTCATGAATCTGTTCTGTTATTAAGTTTTTTTTGAAAGTTTTCTTAATTTTAAATTGTTCAGTTAGTCATATAATATTAAGCACATGCATATGCATTGTTAGGTTAGGTTAAGTCGAAAGACATAGTATAAGATTAAGTTTAGCTTAGAGTGCCCGCCTAGGGCCAGTAAGTTAGAAGTAGTAACACTGTTCGTTCAACTAGTTTTAAGCATTTTTGTCTAGTATTTAAGTTATGTTATAAATTTATATAAATAAAAATGAATTGAAAATGAAAAAAAAAAATGAATGCTTCAGCGTCATCAAAAATTTGGACCATCGGATGGAGGCGTGCCGCCGAGGTCGCGGCGGCCATTTGGCCGACATTCTGTTCCATACATAATTGAACCATACCAGTATTATCATAATAAAAAAAATGACAATAATTTCCTAAATAATTTGTGTTTTATTCAAAATCGACATCGGCCCTTAAAATTTAACCACACCAGTCTGCTACGCAAAGCGATTTTTTAAAGGATTTCATTGATTCGTCCTTTGTCGAAATTGGGTTAATTCTTTATATGGTGGTGCCGAATTATTGTGTTTAAATTATAATCGATTAATAGACTTTTCATAACTAACAGAGCTCTGAATCCCTTTAGCAGATATTCAGTTGAAAAATAAGCCACTTGCAAAAGAGAATACAAAACGTACAGCATTTGCTCTTTTTTTCTAAAACTTACCCCATAGCAACGACAGTGCAACAATCCAAAATATTCGATGTGTCATTGTATCCCTCCCGAAAAAGAAAAAAAATATGTTCGAATATCAAATTTATATTTTATACAAAAAAAACTCTTCACTTAACACCCATAAAACTAATTTCAGCCACAAGACACGGCAGATTCGTTAAGATTTAGATTTGCAAAGAAAAGCGGAGAAAAAAAAGAAAGAAAAGTAAAACCGTCACGGAGCCAATGTCATTCTCATAAAGAATTAGATTTATGATGCATATTTATGACAAATACATATATTTCTTAATTTGAAAACTCTAAAAGATATAAATAAGCGCAGCACTACAAGTTTTTGCTGTTTTTTTTTTTTTTTTTGTCTTAAAACTTCATCACCGCGTAAATGTGTCACAGAAATTTATCAAAATGCCCTACGAAGCCCACTTAATGGTCAATAAATCATGCGATCTTAGCCAATAACTGAAGCTGAAGCTGCTGACAACAAGGGCGACACTCTCGAGTTCGTATGAAAATATTTTAAGTAAGCACTACCTGGACTTATCCATCCAACGGACAACTGAAGACTAGATAGTTTTCCACTTGAAAATGTGTTCACAATCTTCGAGGAAATTGTCTCCAAGAAAAAATATCTCGAATCGCCTTCACGATAATCTAATGAGGAAAAATATGTGTCGGAGAACATTCAGGAGCACAGATGAGCGAGTGGAACATCATAAAGATACGCATAGGTGGTGCAGATACACCGCTAAAGCGGAAGACGGTCGCAGTCGGCGGCGTCGACATCGGCATGGATCCCAAGCGATCGCAGAAGTTCACACCAGTCACTGATCCGGTGAAGTTGTCGACGGTGCCGATGAAAGAACCATTTCATTATATTCAGAATCACATTGTTTCTGTCGGCAGCGCGGTGCAAGATGTCGCGGCGCGTTCGTGAGAGACTCTCTAGAGAGAGCCGACGCACGGACAAATGTGTAAATATAGATCGAAAGAGTTTTCTTTCTTTTTTTTCCCCTCCATTCCTTTGGCCCGCAGGGCGCGCGTATCCATGGGCATAACGGATTCTTTATTCCGATTATTCATATGGTCATAAAAATGTATTTTATGTGACTTAACGCCGCTCAGTGTCAGCTCCCTCGGATGGGATCAGCGGCAATGCACTGTGCGCTGGTGTGGGGCTGCCCCGAACGGAGATGTTCGGCGCAATGTCGCCGTCAAATAAAATTTCAATATCGGCGACAAATTATGACGGAACATATCGAAAGTGGCGGCAGTATTGTTGACAAAAATTAAAGAGTTCACGCCGTTGAGCAATGCAGCTCGTAAATACATCCGACGAATATTATTTAATTTATCGACAGACAGACGGTCGATGGGTGGGAGGGAGTGCTCCATGAATTCGGTTGGCCTGTGAAAAATTCACGCGATGTCATGGTTGAGACTAAACCTCACCGACACTTGACGTAATGGGCCCTTCTGAAATTTATTGGTGATCAATTTTACACAGAAACTGCGTGTAATGCATTCGGGGCTTTTGAAATATGTACTGCGCTGAGAACGTGCTGTTTCCTTGTTTTGTGCAGGATGCTTCAGATTGTCTGAATTGTTGGAATTTGGGTTGAATTCCTGAACTGAGGGCTTGGCCATCATGCGCCGAGCTTGCACATTTTAATCGAGTGTGTTTGTAGTTGTCCATTGCCACAAATGACTGAATTTACAGGGTGGGCCATCTAGTGGGTTTTTTTAAGTCATTCGTCATTTTGACACTGACAACTGTTTTCCGCTCGAAATCTTGACAGAAAGTCAGTATCATACCTCTGCGAAGCGAAATAAGTCGCTTTACGCTGGAACAACGTTGGGAAATATTGAAAATTTATTTCCAAAGAGAGTTCCGTGTGGCCCAAGAAATGCGTTTTTTTGAAAAGAAGAAGTTTTGGCCGAAATGAAGTACCCATCGCGACTGCTGTGCAAAGAGTTCGTGAGACTGATATATACTAGAGGACAACACTCATGGTCCCCGTCGTGGATGGTCCGCACAGATGAGAATGTGGCTGCTGTGGTCGAGAGTGTGAGACTCAATTCACGAACATCAACTCGCCATCGTTCTCAACAGCTCCGCTTACAGAGCCATGTTAACCGACTTATTTTCTTACTGAAATTGATGACATGGATTTGGACGACCTCTGGCTCATGCAGAATGGCACGCCATGTCACACAGCCCATGCCACAATCGATATTTTACGCACTAAATTCCCAAATCGTGTTATCAGCCGTCTTGGCGATGTCAATTGGCCGCCTCGGAGCTGTGATTTGACCATTTTGGAATTTTTTTTGTGGGGAACTGTGAAGGACCGATATTATTTAAACACTTAAGATCAGATATCATCCAAGCAATGCGTGAGCTACAGCCCGAAACCATCATCCACCTTAGAAAATTGTGGTGGCATAATGCGCTACTACGAAGCCACCCGAGGCAGCCACTTGAGCAACATTGTATTTTATAATTAATGGGAATATTTGTTCTTACTAATGAAGTCATAAAACATGGCGAAAAATTAATTTTGGTCATTTTATTGCATTTTTAAAAAGAAACTTGTATTTGGCCCACCCTGTATAATCACCTTGTTCGTCACTCCCTTCGCTTTGACTGACTGAATGAGAAGACTTGTCAAACTTCAATCGCAAGACAAGAACAACAAATCAAAAAGATTATACTTCGTCATTATTCGTCTTAAAAAATCTCGTGGATTTGATCTGCTTTAATAGAAGTAATAAATTCCGACGACGGACCGCATTGGTGTGGCCAATTCACAAGCCCATTTGTCTCAGATGAGATTAAAAAGAAGAACGAATGACACGTCGGAAGGAGCACCCCGGAGATGAACAGCGACAGCTATTGGTGAACGCTTTTGTGAAACTGCCACAAGAGATTCACGAACAGTCTGTTCAATTAGACTGAGTCGATCTTCAGAATAAATCATCAAATTACCTGCCATCTGGATCAGAGCTAATGTTCGGTAGCTACTATAGAAGAGATTTATCGATGCTTTGCGCAATTAATTACGAACTTCATGGACAATAAATCAGGATGTTTGTCAAAGGGCACAATAGAGATATGAGTCCCTTGCATGTTTAAGGCTAAGAGTGCGACCATAATGAACATAAGTCAACTTGAGCGAATACACAGAAGTGATTCAATGTGACATTAAAGGCTCAACTATAATGCGCATGAGCGAGCATTAGCTAGTGTCAAACGCGCATGAGTGAGTGAGCGAATACACCCACCCCTATGAGGCAACCTATAATGTCGTCCATGAAAGATTGCGAACATTTCGTTAAGAATGTGCAAAATACAAATGTTTCGTTAAGCATGAGCTAGTGCGAAATGAATCGTACCGCGCATATGCGAATGTGACAGATAAAACACAGACAAGAAAACAAATTTTAAAAATGAGCAAATCAGCTGTTATTTTATTGGTATTCGTACATATATACACATATAACCGAACTGGAAACATGAGGAATTCATAATAAATCAAAATTAAATAGAAAAATAAAGAAAGCAGAATTTCTGACAGGAGGCTATGCGCGCATGTGTTTATTATAGTTATTCATGTTTTTTCAGCAAACATGACGAAACAGTTCGTCAAAACTTGACACTAGCTCATGCGCATTATAGTTGAGCCTTAAGAACCATTCCTCTCTGTTTCGTTAAGTCTCGTCGAATTTAGCTGGGACCCAAATTAATAGCTCTCTATGCCAATGACGTTGACTGGTGTTGAATTTTGCTTAAATTTCCAGAAGTAATGGTCAATTGTGGCTTTTTGATGGTTCATTCCGGTTAACATGGTTGGTTGGTTAACATTGGTGTTCAACGTGCTGACGTTCTACTAGAACACATTTCATTTATTGTTTGGTTTATCGCGATGAATTATTATCTTTGTTTTCACACAGTTTTATTTCAAGTTTCTATGTCAATCACGAGACCACTGTGGATTCGATCTTGAGAAATAAATAGCATATTCGATTATGCGACGTTTGCTGTTCAGGCACTTCGTTCAGACTTGTCAGACTTGTTCCTGGTAGGAAATGTTCGCAGAAAAGTAAAGAGCTACAGTCAAGAGCAACCTCCTCCGTTTTTGAATAAATCCATGCCAAAATCCATGCCTACGCCATATAGGACGACTGGAACGATTAATCACTTATAAAGGGTTACTTCGGTTGTTCGAGAGAATACTCTGTTCATCAGTTGCTTTCTTAAGCCAATGAAGCAGCGATTGACAAAAGTTATTCTTCTCTTGATGTCAGCGCTTATGTCGTTGTCTGAGTTGATAGCGGTTCCTAGGTAGACAAAGTCTTTGACTACCTCAAAGCTGTGGCTGCCTAATTTGACGTTCTGTCCGAGACGTCGGTGTTGGGTGTTCTTTCTTGACAGCTTATAATTGGTCTTCGCTTAGACCAACCTTCGCGGCCTCGCAAAACAAAAGTACCGTTGCCATCATGCTACGTTCTTCCGATAATGTCAATATCGTCGGCATTTGCAAATATTGGACGGACTCCTGAAAGATTGTGCTTCTGATGTTGGTTTCCGTTTTCTGAACAATTCTTCCAAAAATGATGTTGAAAAAGGGGCATGACAACCCGTCGCCTTGTCCGAATCATTTTTGACATCAAAGGTCTCAGATTGGTCTTTACCGAACTTGATGGAGCAGCGTGCATTCTGCATTGGCATCCCACACAAAGTTAGGTGTTTGGTAGGGATGCCAAAACTAGACATTGCTCTGTATAGCTTGTCTCTACAAATGCTGTCATGCGTGGCCTTAAAATCGACGAAGAGTTGGTAGGTATCGAACCGATGATCCTGGGTTTTTTCAAAAATTTTACCGTAGTACAAATACATGGTTGAGTGATGGATTTTCATGGCCACAGTGGTATGTGGTATGTACCGACCAAATTGTTCACGAACGGCTTTAGGCGTTCACACACGACGGCAGATAAGATCTTGTACGCGATGTTCAGAAGACTGATGCCTCTATAGTTGGCGCATTTCAGAGGCTCTCCTTATTTTTCTGTTTTATGCGGCGACATTAATTTTGTGTCTGAAAATTGGAAAATAGATAAAACATTACGTATACGCCAACGTATCCTACTTTGGCTACACTGTCATCGATTGGGCTCTAGATGCGATTGAGTAACAGAGCTATCTCTCGAAGCTGACTTTATATAACATCCTGATCATTCCTGTCCTACTCTATGGCGCAGAGACAAGCGGATGAAGAAGCTCTTGGTCGTTTTGCGAGAAAAGTTCTACGTGCGATCTTTGGTCCTGTTTGCGTTGATGGTGTCTGGAGGAGGAGATTCAACCGCGAACTGTACGGGCTGTACAGCGGCATGCACCTAGTTAAGCATTTTCGGATCCAACGCTTAAGCTTCTACCCGAAGAGTTTTCGATTCCGAGCCATTGGGACAACGCAACAGAGGATGTCCTCGAACGAGGTGGCGCACACAAGTGGAGAAGGAGCTCAACCAACTTGGTGTGCGCAATTGGGGCCAGCTGACGAAAGATCGGGCTGGCTGTAGAGGGTTGTTGGTTGAGTTCCAGGTCCACCCGGGACTATAGCGCTAAACAAAGAAGAAGAAGAAATCATCGATTGAGATACTGACGCACTCTGCATCCTTTTTTTCAATTTTTAGTAATAATAACTATCTATCCAGCTCGATGTGAGCCTGGACTTAGCTTCTTCAAAGACTACTCATGTAGCAAGTGCTATCATTCTCTCACGAGTGGAGGGGACTTACTGTTTAATGTTAGCTCCGAACGCCGAAATTTAATAAAGATTTTAGCCGAAAGATGTTTCATGAGCATTACCGACAACTCGAAAGTGCTGCGAAGCTGTCAATTATGAAACTTGTTCGTATCCAGAATTGAACCGAGGCACACATCGAAACAACACTCCTATCAAATACGCATTCTATTTGTCTCATATCATATGATGCACCACATACCGACGGCCTCTTTCATTTAATTCTGGAACGCTAATTTCCGGTGACACCATGTTCCAATGAACACAATACGTATGATGCATCTGATCTGTATTGACTTCAAAGAGGATGCTCAGAGGTTAGTTACCTTGCTCTAGATTCCATCAGAGTTTCCTGTCTTTCAGCCACAGTCCAAACATCATCTGTACGCCTCAAATTGTTCAGAATTAATTGCATTTTTCTACTCGATCATGAAGAATATATTCTCGTTTAATCGTCGTCGTGAGACCTCAACTGCAACGAAAAGCAAATGAATTATCGAACGAGAAAGAGGAAAAAGAAATGTTTCACCTTTTCCCAGTTTAGCTGCTCTCCTGTCAAATATTTCACCGTCTTACGGTGACACACGTCCAGTGGAATGTCCTATTTGTGTGCTCATTTTCAAAATTAGTCCAAAATAGTTTGTATTTCAGATTTATCTTCGTAAGGAAAACTTCCCCACCACACCCCGCTCACTCACTCATCGAACAAATGAACCTATCATCAATAACAAACACTCATCTCTCAAATAGAGTCCTAATCCCCCGGCACACTTAGCCGCCAATATATCAAAAGGAGGCCCACAGCCAAACAAAAAAAAAAAAACCAAAACACAAATCAGTCCCTCGTTCGAAAATGCCTCTCCTCACTCTGCGTTCGTTGCAATAAATCAATCCGCCAGCAAAGCGTTTTCCAATCCGTAAACACCGAAGGAGAATCCACTCCACACAATGGCGGACCAATTAAGCGCTAAAAATAGCTCAAAACTAGGCAATTTTCGTGCCTATTTCCATTCATGTAAATCATTTATTTAATTTAAGAACATTCCATGGACAAAAATAACCCAATCACCAGCCCGTGCGAAGGCCTGTGTAGCGTGAGCGCCCCACAATCCACACAATGCACTGTGCATCGTATTTTATTCAAAACTATTTTCGAATTCGATTGGAAGCGCTTTCCGATTCATTTGATGGGAATCGAATTCGCGGCGACTGCTGGGGCTCGCGTTTCAATGGAATCAACCGAAGAATGCCCCCATCATCATGCGGCATTGTGATGGCGGGCCCTTCAAAGATCTGTGTTCGCTTTTGAAGTCCGATGCCTGGGTGTGTTTGTTTACAAAAATACCAGCTCGCTCGCACAATGTAACCTACATCCACGCGCGGTACGTCTATTATCTAATAGATTTGCATGCGCTAAGCCTCCAGCTGGAGCCCGCATTCGCCACTGGGTGCACGTAAACGGTGTAAAGTGACTTTCCACACCCGGCTGCGACGCCATCCGACGTCGACATCGACATCGACATCGAGAACATCGCAATTAATCCGTCACTCAACCATAAATGTTCATTCGTTCAATTGAACATTCTTCTTCCTAAAATGGGGGCGCACAGAGTGCCTCACTTCGTAACCCCACCCACGTGGGTTGCTGCGGCTTGTTGTGTGCTTTTCGACTTACGGGCAGCGCTCAGCTACAAGGACGGCCGGGCTTAGATGCCATGTGAATGACTTGAGCTCCGTTGATTGTGCCGCCGATACTTGTTTCTACGGTTTTTGATAAATAATGCAATTTTCAATGTCAATGCCAATTTGTAGCACCAGTTGTTCGTGACAGATACAAAACGATATTCAGACGTGAACGATTCGCTGTTTGTTTTGCTTTGAAATTGACGTGGGATCGGGGGGATAGTTATCCAAGTGGAACTTTGAGTTGTATGCGAAGATGTTTCACATTCGTCTTGACAAGTGGTTGGTTCTTGTGAGACTCATGGAGGTCCATGGGAGCAGCTGCTTCTGATCGAATGTTCATTTTGTTGATCAGCGGACAGCAAATGTGTTAAAGGTGCAAGACCGACAAAAATAATGCTACGTGGTCTGTCTGCAACAGAGGCTAATCTGATTTTTCGGATTATCTGGAATTTTCTGGAACCGTTCAGCCTTGAAGACTGGACAGAAATCACTTCCGTTTGCCTTCTGTCGTGTTGTTTTCCGTCGTTGCGAATTAGAACTGACTACGATTTGAATTCCGGGCACTTGATGAATATCCCTAGGCAATTAATATCAAACGTCTCCAATAGAGGGATCTTTAAACCATCACCTGACTGGATAGAAGGGTTGAGAGAAATATAGACTTGACTAGTGGCAAGTGATTTAGTCTCAAAACTGTTCAATACTGCTGTCAAAGGCACTACATTTTGTTAAAACCTGGAAAGCTGCCCATTGTCGATCAATATTGGTCTGTTAACATCTTCCACATTGTTAACCAACAGGTTGGTGAAACATAAATTATCAGTGAATGAATTATGACGGCACCTGCATAACTTGGAGCAAATGTGGAACAACTACGATTTTAACGGAGTGTGAACTAATTTTAGTCCAAGAATAAGAGGAGAATATGTGAAAAAAGGACACTGCGCTAGTAACCGCCACACTGTTGCGTAGCGGGGAAGTGTGCATTGACTTCTATGCTGAATGTCTAGGTTCGCTTCTGGGTATAAACTTTAATATTTCACTGCACCACCTCTCTCTTGTCTCGAGTGACCGATAATTCGCAGTGTATAACTGTCAAGCAAAGCTGTCTCAAACTTGGTCGTTCACTTCCCCTGGGACCTGCTATTTTTTTGTACGTGCTTTCTTTCCATCGCTCGCTCTCATTATATATATATTTATACAACAGTTTTGTATTGCGCGATTAAGGATCATCTAGCGATTTTGCATCTCACAGATTACTTCAATAAACAATAAATTTATTCATCTAAACTCAATGAAAAAATACAATTTTGAAATTCGAATTGAGATAAGCTTAATTCAGGTTCGTTGCAAAGTTCATTAAATATTCTTATGCACCTATTAATAGGCTCAGGCAACCACAGGCAAACCATAAGTTGTTCTATGGCTTAAAGTGCATTTCTAACCCGAAGTGGTCTTTGGGGAGCATATATATTTGTAATCAAAACTAATTCTGGTGGATTTAAATGGTATTTTATTAAGCCGCTAATAAACATGGCTGAAGATGGCAAAGAAGCTCGACGATCGTTTATAAAAAACGGTTACAATACGGTGAGTTGGTGAATGTCTTACATTTTCAAATATTTAGCCCTACTGCATTTGTGTTTACACCACTTTTATAATGTAAATATATCCCGTTAAAAACGAATACAGTCATTAATACTTTTCAAACTTGTAAGCATTTTTAAGTCGTCCGCGAATGTTAATACCTTGCAAAAATTAAATATTTCATGAACATCATTCGTGCTGGCCCGTGGCGTTGTGGGTATGTGCGTCGACTCCTACGCACTTGGATCTTCCTGGTACGACAAGAAATACTTTTCACGGTCCCACCTCTTTCGAGTCACTGACAATGCTCAGTGAGTATAACTGTCTAGAAAAAGCTTCTCAAACTTGGCCGTTTGGAGTCGGCATTAAACTGTAGGTCCCTTCCATTCGTGATAGAACAATAGCACGCACAACACGAGTGGTTGCTAAAAAACTAGGCCCTGGCCCTCTACGGACTGTAGCTCCACCAATATTATATTATTATGAACATCATTTATCAACATAATGAACAGCACCGGACCGAGGCGTCTACCTTGGGGAACGCCAGAAGTTACTTCGGTTACGCACGATGTAAAATTATCGATCTTTACCAATTGTTTTTTATTACTTAATTTCTCACATTTGATCATAAGACGAATCGTATTACCAATCAATATCGAGCTAATAGGAGATTATGTTGAGAAGTAAATGAATACCTACTGTTTGCCCGAAAATAATATTTTTTATTCAAAAAATCACTGACTTCACAAACGAGGGTTTCTAAAGGGTGTTTAAATTTCAAGGGCCGATGTTGAATGTGAACCACACCTAAACGTCAAGCTTTTTTCTGCATTTCATTTGACATTTCTCAATTTCAGACTAACTCAGTTTGAACCATGGAAAGATACACAATCGAGCAACGCGTTAAAGTTATTCAGGCTTATTATGAAAAAGGGCGTTCAAATCAAAATGCATATCGTGCACTTCGTGAATTTAATCGTCCAACTGTGCGTACAATCGGAAAAATTGTGCAAAAACTTGAGCAAACCGGATCTGTAGGAGATGTGAAAACACCAATGCATGCTCGTACAGCTCGTACTGCAGAAAATATTGCTGGCTGAAGAGCCATCCACCTCAACTCGTCGTCGTGCCCAACAATTGCACCTCTCACGCTCGTCGTTGATGAACATTATGCATAAAGACTTGCATTTACACGCTTACAAGGTGCAATTGACTCAAGAACTAAAGCCTCTTGACCATGTCAAGCGTCGTCAATGGTCAGAATGGTTGCAAGAAATGGCAACAGTGGATGATCAATTTTCGAAGAAAATCATCTTCAGTGATGAGGCACATTTTCACCTCAGTGGATTCGTCAATAAGCAGCATTGCCGCCTTTTGGGAGAATGATAATCCAAGAGAGATTGTCGAAAAACCAATGCACCCACAAAGAGTGACTGTTTGGTGTGGTTTATGGGCTGGCGGCATCATCGGGCCGTATTTTTTCCAAAACGAGGCCGGTCATACAGTTCACTATCGTGAAACGATAACGAACTTTTTATGGCCCGAATTGGTAGATATGAATGTGGACGATATGTGGTTTCAACAGGACGGTGCCACTTGCCACATAGCTAACGAAACAATGGCTCTTTTGCGCGACAAATTCAATGGCCGTGTTATCTCACGTGGTGGCGATGTCAATTGGCAGCCAAGATCAGAGATGAAGTATTACAGAGATAGTCAACTTCTACCTCTCTTGCCCCTTGATTGCATCTGACGGCGTTTTTTTATAAAATGTTCACAGACAGTGTTTGTGAATACGATTCATCAGATAGCAACTGCAGGCTGCTCTAAAGCCTTAAGAAGTGTGCGTGAAAATAAAGTCGTATGCCTGCCTTTAGAGCAAATCAGAGATAGGCGAGGGGTTTTTTAGTAAAGACTCAAACCCGAGTTCATCTCTTTACTACTTCATCTCTGGCCAAGATCATGTAATTTGACACCGTTGGATTTTTTTCTTTGAGGTTATTGGAAAGAAAAGGTGTGCGTCGATAAGCCAGTAACAATTCAAGAGCTAAAGGATGAGATAATTCGGCACATTAACGGCATAGAACCTCAATTATGCTTCAGCGTCATCGAAAATTTGGACCATCGGATGGAGGTGTGCTGCCGAGGTCGCGGCGGCCATTTGGCCGATATTTTGTTCCATACATAATTGAACCATACCAATATTATCATAATAAAAAGAAATGACAATCATTTCCTAAATAATTTGTGTTTTATTCAAAATCAACATCGGCCCTTAAAATTTAATTTTATTGTACGAACATATACATATATACATACATAAATGTTAGAAAATAAACCGTCCGAATAAAAGAAACACAAAAACAATTCTGCGGCGCACGCTCACTTATGGCGTCTAGTTTCTAGGTTACGACAAATTCGACGGACTCTAAAAATACCCGCTGATCTGATGCAGTCAACGTAGACTCAAACATGCTTATAGTCGAGGATGCTTAAGTACACTCTAACATAATGGTTATGGTATTATATATTAATGATAGTCCTTCCAACTATGGAGGGCGTGAGTCTCAGCAATTGCTGCGTTTTAACGTTGATGGTCTTAAGAACGCTATTTCCAACCATCAAGATCAAGCTGTCTGGATTCCGATGACTTAGTCTTGACCAGAAACTCTTCAAATCAGGATTCCTCCTCTTCCTGGAAGCAGGAGACTCGGATTCGAAGACCCTCTTAATTAGGGCATTGGTGTACATACGCTCGATGTAGCCGAGCTAGTCGACGGATTTTTGCCTTTCGGACTACATCCATATTTTGGTACAGCGGGTAGAGTTCACGGTTGTGTCTTCCCTTCCATTCTTCTTTCTCGCAGATGGGAACATATATCGGACGCAGAACTTTTCTTTCCAAGAAACTAAGAATTGGTTCTTCTATTTTGCTTAACATCCAACGTTCGGCTCCATACAGTAGGAGCGTCGAAATAAGAGTTGTGTTGAGCATGATTTCGATTCTTCGAGACAGGAATTGTGACCCCAGTTGTTTCGAAGCACAAGGGCGATTCTTCTTCAGATCTACACTAAAATGTCATTCGTGGAGATCACGTTTGCCACGAGGTAGACAAGCTCCTTTTACTACCTCAAAATTGTAGCTATCGGTCGTAATGTTTTCTCCCAAATTGTATGTGATTCCTGCTCGATAGCATATCTTGTTGTGTTTGATTCTACAGCGGCACATGGGGAACGCGTGTAGATTTCAATGTCATCACCGTTTTGCTTGTATTATAGATTCAATTCTACAGTATTCGGCTTCGTGTCTAAGATTTCTGCCATTTTTTGGTAGTTTTCCACGTTTTAATGGTGCGACTAAATTTCGCTTTTCTAATATTGACTTTTTTTCTCTTGCGGTCCATTTCAATTCTCTTGGCGATTTCTACAAAAGAACTCTATTGTTATACTGAGGCAGATATTTGCTCTAATTACCAAATCATGACTCGTTATTCAAAGCATACGTTAAATTTTGAACAGGAAAATACGAAAATCGAATATAATCTCCGAGAACTTACACATTCTGTGTTCCAGCGGTTATCGCTTCATCCAGCAAAGTACACAGACATCGTGTGTTTGTCGATGAGAGTAATGAATATAAAATAATAATGATGGGAGACCGAAATGACATTAAATGTAGGTTTTGAGGGTTCATTTAGTTAGTCAAAGCCGCGTATTCAATACTTCTGAATCCCAATTTCAACAAACTTGCGTGTTAATAAAGCCGTCTGAACGAAACACCTCATCGCTCAAGATGGTTTCGATCTGTCTGTTAAACACCGCTATCATGCTATCGTTGTCGTTCCACTGCTACAGACAAACATCTGCGTGAAGTAATGTCGAAAAGCGCTTCTTCTGCCTCATCAATCGAAAACAAATAATTCGCATAACTGCCAGTTCCTGGAATTCCCCCTCCAGTCAACCAACACAGTCTCCACAGCCATCATCAAATTCTGGGCCATATGCCATTTGGATCTATTTCAAAATGCTAGACAGACGACTCTTTGATCTGTGCACTCAAATATGTCGCAACGCTGACCACCAACGGCTTTCGTCTGGAATCCCCATTCACACCGACTTCCCACAAATATTTTCGATTTCTCATGGAATCCGAGGTATGACGAGCTTTTGTTTCACAAGCACAACGCCGCACACACCAAACGGCAATATTTACAGTTCTGACAAATGCCAAGCAGCACGAGACGCACGCGAAATCCTTCCAAACTCCTTCCAGCCAACCATTCTCGATATTTTTATCCTTCTCCGTGAACGTGCCTCGTAAACGTCAGCATTATCAACATATCCACGTGTCAGCCGTTCGATTAACGAGCGGAAAGGAGCGTGTGTGAGCCATCCAAAGGTGACATCCCTCATAAAAGCCTGCATCCGCGAGCTCCCAAAAATAGCCCACAACATGTTTCCGCCTCTTCCGAACGAAGGAGCGACCTCCTGTGCCCACCGACGATGCAGCGAATAAAATGTAAACGATTACGACGATCATTTGGTTTCGTGTCGAACGTGTTGTCTGTGCGACCCCCACCATGACGGCCCCCATAAAACGCCCATAAATGCCTTTTTATTCGATTCTCGTAATCCCAGCGCACAATTAATTAATTAGCCAGAGACCCAGCAGCCTTTTTATGGCCACAATCATCTGGGAGCACGCGCAAAATGGCAAACACTAAACGACGCACTGAATCTGGATATCATGTGGCCCGCAACACGTCCCGTACACGAACTCATCCAAGCGGAGTTCGGGGCCTACAGCAATTGAGTATCGGTTGTCGTTTGAATGGTGTCGTCATAGCTTCCGTGGGCGGGCCCGATTCCGCACGCCAATTCTTCCACGCTGCAGACGCAACAATACGCAAATGGACATCCGACAAGGTCTGTGGCGTCAGTTCAAAGCCCAGCACACCTCTGTTCAAAGAGGAAATCCACCTCCCCGGCCAACCTATTGTAGTCAACTCAACTCAGTTCACGCAAGCTACACACACACACAGGCACAGCGTCACGCTCCCCCCTCTTACGATGATTTGCGGTGCGCTATAAAAGCAAATGCCGACCTTTCTCAAGTTTATTTGTGCTCCGGGCAACATTCCGCGCCGTGCACCACTCTCGTTCTCGTGTCAAGCAAACGTTGGAAAAGCTCGTGCAAGGATGGCTGTCGTTCCAGCCTACAATACCGACTACGATTCATGGGACTACCGACGGCGGATGTGGAGAGACTGGGACCTAATCGATTGGGACCTGCCCTCGTGGCAGCGCATATCGAGGATGAGATCGATGCCGGATTTGAGTCGCGTCACAGTTGGCAAGGACGGCTTCGAGGCGAACATCGATGTGCACCAGTTCAAGCCGTACGAGGTGACGGTGAAGACCCTCGGCGACACGGTTGTCGTTGAGGCGAAGCACGAGAAACGTCGTGATGGCGACAACTTCATTGGCCGGCACCTCGTCAAGAAGTTCATCCTGCCGAGGGGCTACTATCCGAACGACGTGTCCTCGTCCCTCTCGTCGGACGGGATCCTCACGATCAAAGCACCACCGCCGGCCGCCCACGAACGGATCGTCTACGTCCGACAGACTGGCCCCTCGTACTTGAGCATCAAGAATTGACACTAACCGATACGAATACGAATACGGATACGGATACTAACTTCGGTGGACTCGCAGGAAGCAGAGCTGACCTCTTAAGGACTAATATCACATTGATAGTGTTGTTGTTGTGCATGGACTTGATTTCTTGACGTTCATCTTGTTCAATAGTTTTTGTTAATATTTAACACATTTCCAAAAGTAATAATAAAAGGCGATTGATTTGAGAAACCAGTTTGTGTTTGTGATGCAGCGAGTTGTGGTGTCCTTTGGTGTTGCGTGCCTCAGGGCAGTTAATTCCTGCGACATTGTGAATGGGATTCCAAGGCTGTGACGTTTGTTTTGATCAAATAACATCTCCTTCTACGGAGAGACTCGGTCGATTTGGCGAGTTCCCCTCCCACACGGGCGGCGCCTCTCACTTGTCGGATTTTAGAATCGGATCAGCGGCTGTGGAGTAGCAGACATGAAACTTTGAGAACTGGTTTTTGGAAAATTCGACGCTGCAAAAGGCAGTGGGTGTGGTGTTCTGCTGTGTTCTTGCCTTTTGCGGACGGGATCGGAAACTAGGTGGGAATTTAATGCGTTTTTGTGTTGAACTTCGTGAAATTAGATGATGAATGGTAGTCGACTTCCGTTGGGGGCTTTTATTTACGTCGGCAATTCGGAGTCGTTTCGAGCTTCTGTTTGTCAATTTGACGACGAATGTTGGCACGGAATTGAGGTCACAGCGTCACTAATTGAAATGGTCTCCATTTAAGTGATGAAATCCTTTTCTGGTCTGTGATTTCAACAAGTTTCGGTTTTTCTGGTTGATTGTGTCTGTTCTAACTGGAGCTGCAAATATTTCAATATTCACTTCTCTCCTCATTCTGATCAGAGGTCCTATGGAGCCTATATGTTAGAGTTACACACTAGTCTCCACATGTTTGTAGGTAGGCACATGCAGCAAAGCCGAAAGGAAACAAGGTAATGCTGCACCGATCTACGTGGGCTGACTGTGAGAGAGGTTGAGTTCGCAAACGCAGTATTAGCGCAGTACAGCAACGTCAAGCGTTCTTAATTGCAAACCTTTGACAATGATGCAATGAATCGCGTTCTAAAACGTCATATGAAAGCAGCCGCTGCGCAAACAAAAGTAAACCAGCGCATCGCAGATTATCGTGTTGCATCGCAACATCAAAAAATCAGTGCATAGCATCGCAAAGGAAGTGATGCTTACGCGATGTGCATTTTTTTGACGTTTCAGACTTCCAGGCTTCTCAGGAGAAAAAAGAGAGAGCATTCGATCGAGAAGGTGGATTGGAATGATGTATGTTTGTTGCACCTATTTGTTGAACCAGATAAGAACAATAGGAACATGAATTTAAATGCAGTAATAAGGGTGTCATCATCATCTCCTGACCCGCATGATCCACTAAAGGGGTTGCAGGAGTAAAAGCTCCGGCACATAGAATACTTGATATGCATTGCGTCAAAGCATACGTTGACGGTAGGGGTGGTGCATACGTCAACTCACAGCTGATTTCATTGGCAGTCTGTCATCTACACATAAAAGTACACAATTGAAATTTTAATTTTATTATAAATATACGTTTATTTACATTTGTATGTTTTTTAAAAACTGCTTCGACAACAACCAGCCCTTAGATGTTAATTTAAAATTCGAATTCTATTGAAATGTCACAATGTGATGACTGTCAACGCCGAAGGAGAGAGAAAAGTTAAAAGTTACATCCTCCGCAGCAGTTACATTCAGCTGTCACCTTCCATAAGAACGCATGTATTTTATGTATCTGTCAAAGTACCGCTGACGCTGACGCGTGTAAAGTATTCTATGTGCCGGAGCCTTAAAGCACGCACTAGAGATCTCCAGGCCACCCGATCCTCCGCCATCGACTCTGACTCATCAGGAGTTCAACCCAAGTGGAAACAGGCCAGCTTTGGGACTTGGTTCAACCACTTCGTCCTGGGCCTGCCAAGCGGTCGCCTAGCTGATGGAATCGGATTTAAGGCACACCTCGGGAGCCGTGCCACGTGCCCAAACCAAAGAAGCATAGCCCTTTCCATTCGAATGAGTGTGAGATATAAAATTGATTCCAGCATTTTTTAAACACAACACAACACGCCACGTATGGAATAGCATATACGGAATATCCAGATTTTGACTACTCGGTCCAACATGTGAGAAGTTATTCCGGCAAATGGTCTCGAGCTCGTCCGAAGTGATTGGCTTGTTTGCATATACTAAGGACTTGACGAAGCCCCATCGAGTGGTGTCAAATCGTACGTCACGAGATGACCCAGTCGCGAAATGTCCTCGAGAGTTGCGACACATGTATGTCATGTAGAGCCATCTTGTTGGAACCACAACTTGGTTATATCGATTTTGTCTCACTCTGGCCACAGAAAGTCGTTAACATGGTTCTACACCTGAGACCATTGACGGTAACTGTGTTTCCTTCATCATTTTCAAAGGAATGTGGTTCGATGATGGCAGCTGTGGCGTTGTGGGTATGTTCCTCCACTCATACGCACTTGAACCTACCGTATTTAGGCTCGAATCCCAGTGCAATAAAAATAATTTTCACGGCCCCACCCCTTTCGAGTCACTGACTTCGAGGCAATGCTCAAGGAGCGTAACTGTCTAAGAAAGAGCATAATTGCAGGTCCCTTCTACTCGTCAGAGAACAATAGTGCGCACAACACGAGTGGTTGCTGAGAAGCTAGGCCCTGGCCCTCTATGGGCTGTGGTGCCACCCATGTTATAATCATAAGGTCCGATGACGTCATGCTATAACTAGCACCAAAGAGTCAATCTTTGTGGATGCATTGAAGGTTTGTCGAGCACTTGTGAATTGTTTTCGCTCCAGTAACGACTTTTTGACAAAAATCCAGATTTCCGGTCAACATATTCGAGATTTCGAGACAATTCCTGTATCAGCACAGGTCGCAATCGAAGCGCCAAATGAGCGGGGTTGACTCTCTAGCGGTGCCCAATTCAGCTGATCGGTGCTGAATCGACATTTCTATGTCTTCTTCGATACTGGCCAGATTGGCGGCTATTTGTTCTTCAGCCACAACGACTTCTTCAATCGAATTGCAAAATTCACCCCAGCAACTATTCAATTCCGTCAACATTCATGTCCTTTCCTACTACTACTCGCGTTCGAACACCTTACTGCTACTTTATCGACCGTCAGCGCTTCTTCCTCACATCGCTCACCACCTTCAACAGCTTTCTCAGCTTCACCGAAATCTTTCACATGCTGGCGCTTGTACCCCATCATCGTCACGGTATCTGAACTGGATTATGTTTTCCTTAATAGTCACAGATGTTTGGCTTACCTCGTGAATGCCAGTCACCACAGAAAATAGCAGTTCACGATGTCGGACATATGTAAATATATGAGACAGATATTTTATATCAAAAAGGAACCAACGTGCCTAATTTTCAAATTCGTCAGGTTGTCCAGGATGATAGTGGGGAATTTTTGGTGTCGGAAATGAACTCCAAGAAATCTGTCAAAACACGATTTAGACAAGGCGACGACCTGTCATGTGATTTGTTCAACATCATTCTTGAGAAGAAGAGGCGCTATTGCAAACAAGTCCATACAGTTGCTAGTAGAGGACGACATTGACGTGATTGGTGAAACACAACGAGCCGTCAATGAAGCGTTTACTTTTATACAGGCGAAGGCTGCGAAAATGGCCTTAGTGGTGAATGAGAGAAAATTAATTATATGTGGTCATCAAGGAAAAGGACGCACACCATCGACGACTTCACCACAACGTCACCATAGACAGATATACCTTCGAGGTAGTCAAGGATTTCGTCTGCCTCGGCTCCCAAGTAAACAGTACGAACAGCACCAGTACCGAGATCAAACGCAGTAGAACTCTCGCCGATCGCTGTTTGTACAGGCTGTAGAGGCAGAAGACTAGTATAGCCTTCTCACGAAGACTTAAGCTAACAACACATGATGCCTTGATCATCCATGTCCTGGTTTATGGTGCGGAAACATAGGCAATCTGAAGACCAGATGAAGATTTCCTTTGACTTTTCGAGAGAAAAGTTCTGCGCTCAATTGTTGATCCTGTTTGCATTGACGACATCTGGAAGAGAAGATTCACTGTATGGACTATACTGCGACATGACTCTACACAGGCCTCTACGGATTCAATGAGTAAAATGGTAAGGCCATTTAAAACGACAACACTGCTCAAGCCCGAAGAGTCTTTCACTCCGAAAAAGTGGGACAACGGAATAGAGGACGCCCACGACATCACTTTCATGGGCGTCCTCTATTCCTCACACAAATGGAGAATGGCGTTAGCCAACTTGGCGTGCGTATTTGGAGGCTGACGTGCAGCTTACTAAGGAACATACCATCTTGCTGTTTGAAGCACTGGTCCATCCCCTACTGTAGCGCCACCAAAAACCGAAGAAGATGGCAGTGTACTAACCAGAATCGAATAACCAGCGTGTTGTAAAATTAAAAATCGCACCTAATTTCACCTGGAAAGCACGACTACAATCAAAAAAGACGAAATAAAGAATAATTATGAATGCTCTTCTGTGTCTTTTGCTGTATTCGTGGCAAATTGCTTCAAAGTCACTGAAGCGCATCGGCTTTGTTCACTCGGCTTCTGTGACGCAAAACACCCTCCGCCACACTCTAAGAGCCATTTTAACGCATCATGCGCTCCGAACGAAGTCCGCATTTAACGTCAGTCTAATCGGCGAATCGATTAAATGAGCAGTCATCACAGAGAGCGCTTAGTCATGGGAAACATCACATCGCACATCAACTGTGAACTGACCCGTGAAACGCGCTCACCAAAAACCACCACCGAGCACGTGTGACAGAGAATAACATCGTGCCGTGCGCCCGCACACATACGCATCGCCGTCAAGGACGTCAACAAAAAGAGCTAAATCCTTTCTTCTGCCGATGGTCCGCACAAGCTCATCGTGCTCTTCCTTATTGTGTTCCCATCGTCTCCCGCGAGTCCGCACAATGGACCGAAACAAGCAAAGAAACACAAAAAGAACCGTCCCCACCCACCCACACAAACCAAAAACACAGGGTGATTCATGTATTGTTGTATTTAATGCAAAAGAACCTTTTTATTGAATTCGTTTTCACTTGTAATTCTCGGATTTGTTTTTTTTTTTTTTTCCTCTATATTTTGTTTTTAGCGGTATTTCTTCGCTTCTTTTTTTCTCTTCGTTTTTGTGTACAAACAACAATCAAAATTTCATCTACTTTATCATGTATAATATCCTTGCCCTCATTCTGCATTGCAGACGCGATTATGTTTATTCAATTTCGTTGTCGTCTTCTTATTATTCACTGCCTCCCCGCCTGTGCCTTCTGTCGTTCTGCCATTAGCCGCATGAATCCTGCCTAGCTGCTGCCGCCTCCTTCGTCGTCCCCGCCGCGGTAATCTGGTGCTGCTCGTGCAACGTAGTTTCCCATGCATGAGCGCATATTGCATGGGAATGTGTGATGTGATGTGATGAGAGAGTGAGAGAGAGAGAGACGGTGTGTGACGTGTGTATGTGTTCAAGTTAATATGCACAGGGTGTGGGGAATGTACACACCCGCGTACACGGTACAGATTGTGTCCATTGTTGTCCTGAATTTTAAGCACACACCACATGAGCCACATACTGTGTGCGAGAGGGAGAGAGCGATCGGGAGAGGGAGGATGGGAATGAGAGAGTGTGAGAAAGAGAGCTCATTCAGCGCACAAGTTATTTTCTTGTTTTTTTTTGGTTTAGTGTCCCCATCCCGGGCCGGTCTTGTATTAAAAATGTACAAATCCTTGAGGAGTTTCCTTCATAATTTGATGGTATCCTTATAGCAATTAATTCTCCCCTCTCCCCCCGTCTCCCACACACACACACACACTCACCCACAGAGAGACACAAGCACAGGTGATGAAAGCGGCAGCAGTAGCAGCACTCACTTGTTCTTGTTTTGGTGCGAAATAAGTACTTGTTTGTGCATTTTTTTGTTTGCTTTGAGGTTAGAATTCGGTGCAAGGACATTGCGCTGGGCGAGGAGAAGGAGGAGAAGGAGGGGGATGGGGAATGAGATTGCACTCAATAGATTTAGGCAAATTGATACTAGATACTCGTGTGTCTAAGGAACAACAAATTTGTCGATGAAAGGAAACTGTGGGTTGGTTGGATGGTTGAATGTGGTTTAGGACCTAGGTCCTAGGGCGCCTCCCTCTTGTGCAAATGGCACAAGGTTGCGCTGCAACCCTTGCAAGGAGTTTTTTGTAATTTTTTTGTTTGGGTGAGCGAAAGACTGGAAGGAAGGATGGAAAATCCCTACGATTTCTTCTGTTGGCCATTGGCATTGTTGTTGCTGGCGCTGCTGCTGCACTTGGGCGTTTTATTCTTCTTCACTGGAAAACAAGTCAAGAACTCAATGGAGGCGAGCGACGAGAGTGTCGACGTCTTCTGAAGACTCTCATCGGATGATGAAATTGCTTGCGTTAATCCAAGTGGCGATGGCAACGATGGACACTGCGACGATGATGGGGAGGATTTGCTCGCTTTACTATGCGATGTTGATGGTGCTCCAGCTGCTCCGTGATTATATTTGCGACACTTCTTCGACAGATTGTACATGTTCACCGAGTTGTCGATGTTGTCCTGGTCACTGGTGCGATTTGAGGTGTGGTTATTGCTGGCCCTGGTGCTGGCACTGGCACTGGCGCCGCTGCTGCTGGTGCTGGTGTCCGTGCTTCTGATGTTCTCATCAACGGCGTCATCGTCGCATACATTCTGTGATTCATCGACGAATTTATGACTGCGACAGCGTTGCTTCTCCTCAATCCAATCGGTGCTGGCTGGCAGCGACAGCTGAATCGAATGATTCGGATTGCGGTAGTAATGCCGATGCGGATGGAAACCCAAACCGAAGTCGTCCATGTACGTTTGCGAATTCAAATTGTCCAGCTCGTCGGCCACGCTCAGCAGAAACGGCAGAGTGGACATGACTATCAATGGATTTCGTATGCGTCCGGGCGTCGGTCAGAAAGTCTATTTCATCAGAACTCCGAACGAAGGGATTAAACACTGTTCACCGGTGGCGCGCACACGAGACACAGCGAATGCAACTATTCAGTTTGAACGGCTTCGAATGACTGAAAATGGGAAAACAACTCCGCTATGCTGTATAGTTTTCCATCGACAACGCAAACGACAACGACAACGACAACGACGATGGCGATGGCGATGGCAGCGAGAAAGCTTTCTCATTTCCAGTGCACCCAACTTAAACTCCTTGTGCATGGGGGGGGCGGAGAAGTTCAGTTGACTCACTGCATATCCTCATCAACTTCTCCGCCGCAGACCGGGTTTGGGGCTAGCCCCCCACTCTCTGCATTTGTTTTGATTTTGGGGCCGTGCTGGCCAGGCTGGCAGCCATCAGAGAGCAGTGTGTTTAGTTTGCCAGAGAGCGCACTTGTGTGTATGTGGAGCGGCTCTCTTCGCTGGTGATACATAAAACTTTCCCACAGCAAGGATACACACCGCCGCGTCGGGTGCTCAGTGCTCACCGCTCACTGCTCACTGCTCGTGTGTGGGTTTGGGAGATTGCGTGATAGTTTGCGGATGGGATCAGCAGCCACCGCGCCCTGTCCGCCTCGCCAACACAAATCGCGCACTTGATTCGAGCGAAGTCCGGACAGGAGTGAGAGCGGCTGGATGTGTGCGCCGTGCGACCCTCCTCTAGAGACACAAGGATGATTCAGGAAAGGAGTCCCCAGCTCGAGTTTGAAAATGAGAAAAAAAATCACATGAAATATGCCCCCCTCTGCTGCTCTGGGGGAAGGGAGGGATGGTGGCAGAGATTATTATGCAGTCATGAGTGTCCATCATACTTCCTCTTTCTCTGGGGGCGCGTTCGTTGGGTGGGTGGTTAAAAATAATCACCCCGCTCTAGTTTTTCCTTGAAAATGAACGGAGAAGAAAAAAAATCAGAACCGAAAGTACATTGGCTTGACACATTTTCCTGGCATTCATTGCCTTCACTTTTATTGGTTAAGTGGATGTGGGGTGGCTGGAGACAGCAGCTTGAGTCAGTGACAGATGGGGGCGGTGGGATTTGGTCGGTCCTCTTGTCGGTGCTTTAAATTGTTTCGAACGGACAGGCATGCTTCTTGTGGTTTGCTCGGATATCAAAGAGAATCGCACAAGTAACACGAGCATCCTTGAGGGTGCAGCTGAATTGGACGTGTCAGAACTGTGAGACGAGCGATTCAAATGTTTACATTTCGTTAGTTGTGCTGACAGCTGTGGCCAGAGTGGACAAGTGAATTCACAAGGAATTTATATTTCATGAACAATTAATGTCAAGGTTGACTGGCAATGTTGTGTCAGCAATTAAAGCGACCGAGACAGGGGGGGCGGGAGCAGAAGATGCGCCTTACTGCGACACATCGGAGTGGCGGCTTGGTGTGGACCTGCCGGGCACAAACGAGCAGGTGGTGCAGCTGGAACGTGCCGAACTCGTAGAATCCTCCGTCGTGCCACGGTGTAAGGCGGTTGTAATTATTTGCCATTTTTTGTGCAGTCCCTGCGATGTGAGAAGATGCTGGCAATTAAATACAGTTTTGCACCATCCACAGACCACTGCTGGCTACGCTTCAAAAGAAGGGTATTTAGTCAGTTGGCTTGTGGGCGGGTTTTTTTTGTCGTTCTTTGAGGAACTCTTCGCAGTCAAGGTGAAGCGGATGTCTTGTCTGCGTTTCAACAATTCAATGCGAAGCCCTTGCGCATATTCTGCACAAATTGGACATGTGACATTGTCCCGGATTGACACTTTTCTTAGACAGATTTTCTATAAATGTTGCATACTTTTGGCAGCTGCATTCGAGTCAATTCAGAGCGAAGTATCAAAACTCGTTGCATACTGTTGGACATGACATTGAATGTTTACTTGGAATGGGATGGGAACTGGATGGTATAAGGGTTTGTGCCTTGAGTAGCATAACCGGTGCGTGGTGAAGATCTTGCATGATTCGTCTTGGGTAGAGTGGGGATCGGCTTGGGCTGGTTTTTGTTTCATTCCTCTGGTTTTTTAGCAATCCGGCCTCCCTGTGCATTCTTCTAGTTCATGTTTTCAACGGACGGCGAGGTTTTCTGACTGCCAGGTCTTCTGTCGCTTTGTGGCCAGGAATGTAACCAATAATGACTTGAAGGATGATAAACAATAGTTGGGCTGAAGAAATGTATTTTGATGAACAAATCACGACGCTCCACTCTAAAATCGATTCGTTGAGCTCGACAGAGATCAAAATCACGCTGAACAGCGAATATGGGACTTGAGGAGGATTGCAGGGATTCACGATGTAACAACAAAATAGAACAGGTGATCATGACTATAACCTAACGATAAGTTTGGTCAGAGGGTAGACGCCGAAGCTACGCCTTATTTAGGTCCTGATTGCTCCATTGTGATGCCCAAAGGGGTAACAATTCCTCTTCACACCATCCTCGTACCCATCATGTCTGCACTTTGTCCAGCCATCCTAATGAACATGAAAATAGGGGTTAAGAGGTCCTGAAAAAAATTTTCTCCTACTATGTTCTGCCTCAACTAACAGAGACTGGGGAAGTGGCAGAGATTGTTCCTCTTTTTCTTCTTCATCGCCACAGCCCCTGGAATTGATATCATGGGTAAGTCCCATTTTGTTTCCATGGTACTTCAGATGATTATGGCCAGTTAGCGCTCTAGCTACCATCGATGGCAACTTTTTGTAACATTATCGTGTCATCTACCTTTTTCTTAACATTACAAGGGGTTATCTGATACGGGATTGGTCTGTAGAATTGGGGTAGGAATTGCTTGGTATTGCCCCTTTCCTGGCAAGTTTGTCTGCTGCCTCATTGCCGGATATGTCCGCTTGACCTGGGATGCTATGTCCAGCATAGAGTAATCGAGTGCTGCATGCCGAGAACCTTGAGTTCCACGCTGCAGCATGCAATCACCTTGGACCTGGTTTCTGTTGCCCGAATTGCTTTAGTGCGAGCTTGACTGGCCGTGGTGTTTACAACTTTGATATCGTATTGGCAGCATCTTTGACTGCTAGGACCTCCGCTTGAAAAACACTGCCGTAGTCAGGGATTCTGATGGAGCAGTGTAGGGTCAGCAATTCGGAGCGGTGCGCCTTTTGCATTTTATCATCTTCGATCCATCTTTATACACGTGTATGGACGTGTTTTTGAATGGTTCCTTTGTGTTCCACTCCTCCCTTGTCGAGAGTGATGATCGGAATTTTTGGAGTAAAACTGAGCAGACTACAAGAAGTGGTATACCTGCTTGAGCATCTATCTTATAACAGCTCGGGTTCTCTGAAATGGTGACTTCTCGCCGTAAGAATCAATGCAAGCCAGTACTCAGTTTTGTTAAAGTTTGTACAACCATCCGGCATCCGGGAGTACGCAAAGAGCTTAAGTACCTTCGATAGGATATACAGAAGTAAGACGGATTGGCCGTATAGTAAATGCCCACATCTCTATGTCACTATTTTAGTTCATGAGCACAGTCATTTTCTTCGTCGCACGATGGAGCATATTGGTTTTTGACTCGTTCTTTGGTAAAGGCTTTCTTTAGAGGTACGACTGGAAAAGACAATCATGTCCCTGAGGCACTCGTTGAGTGCTTGCTAAGTCTCTATAAGTCCTACTGTCTATACAACAGCTCTGTGATCTGAAGACTGAATGCCTTTCTAACAGTCACTGGACAGCAACACGAACATCGTTTTGATGAGCCTTTAGTCCGCATTCAATTCGATGGACATGAATGAAATGGCAACATAAATGGAGTATAAAAACATTAAATTGTCGTACATGAGAGATCTTGTAAGGCTTTCGATGCTGACAAGCCCGCTTCTGATGACTTTTCCGACACAGATCGGGCAATAACTCGGCCATAACTTGACGAATATTCAATTGCGAGGCATCAGGAGTCTGTGTTTAGATTGTTTTCATAAACACGGCTTTTTTCACTGCCCCAAAATAACAAATTCAATGGGGACAAATGGCATGACCTTGGTGGCCAGTTAAGGGTTCCTTTTCTCATGCAAATCAAGCCAAAATGGGGTGTGTTTGAGAAGTGGAACCGTCTTGTTGAAACCACATGTTGGTCACATCCATATCTTGTAATTTATTCACAAAAAACTGGATTATCATGTCACGATAAAGAACGCTATTAAATGTTACTGACTGAGTGCCTGACGAGCCGCATTTTCGAAGAAGAATGGTCCTATAATGCCTCCAGCCCAAAATCCGCACCAGTTACGCGTTGTGGTTACATTTGTTTCTCAACAATTGCCCATGGGATTTCTGAACCCTAAATGCGGTGGCGTTTAACGAAGCCATCAAAATGAAATGAGCTTCATCACTGAAGATGATTTGTAGGAAAGTTGGAGAGTGTAGCTGACAAACCTGCATTGTTTTTTATTATCGGTGGTGTTTATTGTATGAATCTTTAAAAGATGGTAGGCTGTAGCGACTGGCATGGAAGGGGGTACCCCTGCTTTTGATAGGGAGGAGGTTGTACCACACCTGGAGAGTTCATCGACTTTACAGTTGCCTGGTATGTCACAGTGTCCCGGCACCCACATGACGTGAATGTTAAAATGCTCAGCCATCTCGTTAAGAGACAGCCTGCAATAAAGGGATGTTTTTGAGTTAAACATGCCATTGTCCAGGGATTTTATAGCGGCCTGACTGTCAGAACAGATGGTGATATCCCTTTTTGATATCACGTTGTTTTTGAGCCATGACAACGCCTCTTTAATCGCTATGGTTTCTGCCTCGAAAACGTTACAGTGATCAGGGAGCTTCAAATAGATAGATCTTGGGAATAGACACCCGCACCCACACCTCCGTTAGTCCTCGATCCGTCTGTGAAAATACGCAGAGGATCATCCAACGTCTGCCTATCAGACATCCAATCCGATCTGGAGGGAATGCTGATCGAGAATTTCTTCTCGAAGATTGCCTGGGGTATTTGGTATTATTAAAATATTGCTCTACATTGAAAATGCGTTGTTATTTCGTATAGCGCTCCAGTTTTACTAACCCTGAAATGTCAGCTGTCACATTGTTCTTTTTGCGTTGGCATCACTGTACTATTAAATGTCGCAAAACTCAAATTTTACATGAATTATGGGACATCCTTTAGAAACCGGGATTTCAACTCCGCACCACGAACTGGATGACCTACAGCGATTCGTGCTTAGCTGACCTTCCCTAACTACTTTCCGCACCTAATTTGTTTCCTATTTGCTAACTATGTGACGACAATCGGCTAATTATTATCGGAACCGCCTCATTTGAATAATCACTGCTTCAATTATGCGAACAAACGCGGACAGCCCCCAATGAATTCTTTGTTACAGGTAATTGCCTATCCCCGACGAACATTAGCTATTCAAATTGGATGTATTCATATCAGTGGAACAAGGACTCTGTTGTTGAGCAGCAAGGGGAGAATGAACTGGGATTAGGTGGTGGTTTTGTGTGAAATCGTATTAAATAGAAAATTCAATCTTTTGGGAGGATTTTGTCGATCCTGTCCATCTCGGTCTTTAAAAGTGAACATTGGCAGACCATAATGGCTTCCTGCTGCGGCTAATTTAGATCAATAAATTGAGTCTACCACCTCCTTAGAAGAGAAGGTAAACACTTAAGCATTAAGCTCATGCTGGAAACACGAATCTTGTCTTTTGGAAGTGAAGGTACAAATCTGACTGTCCAGCGTAAATATAAAGGGGTGGTTAAATTTTAAGGGCCGAAGTTGATTTTGAATAAAACACAAATTATTTAGGAAATTATTGTCAATTCTTTTTATTATGATTATATTGATATGGTTCAATTATGTATGGAACAAAATATCGGCCAAATGGCCGCCGCGACCTTGGCGGCGCACCTCCATCCGATGGTCCAAATTTTCGATGACGCTGAAGCATAATTGAGGTTCTATGCCGTTAATGTGCCGAATTATCTCATCCTTTAGCTCTTGAATTGTTGCTGGCTTATCGACGTACACCTTTTCTTTCAAATAACCCCAAAGAAAAAAATCCAACGGCGTCAAATCACATGATCTTGGCGGCCAATTGACATCGCCACCACGTGAGATAACACGGCCATTGAATTTGTCGCGCAAAAGAGCCATCGTTTCGTTAGCTGTGTGGCAAGTGGCACCGTCCTGTTGAAACCACATATCGTCCACATTCATATCTACCAATTCGGGACATAAAAAGTTCGTTATCGTTTCACGATAGTGAACACCATTCACAGTAACTGCATGACCGGCCTCGTTTTGGAAAAAATACGGCCCGATGATGCCGCCAGCCCATAAACCACACCAAACAGTCACTCTTTGTGGGTGCATTGGTTTTTCGACAATCTCTCTTGGATTATCATTCTCCCAAAAGGCGGCAATTCTGCTTATTGACGAATCCACTGAGGTGAAAATGTGGCGCATCACTGAAGATGATTTTCTTCGAAAATTGATCATCCACTGTTGCCATTTCTTGCCACCATTCTGACCATTGACGACGCTTGAAATGGTCAAGAGGCTTTAGTTCTTGAGTCAATTGCACCTTGTAAGCGTGTAAATGCAAGTCTTTATGCATAATGTTCATCAACGACGAGCGTGAGAGGTGCAATTGTTGGGCACGACGACGAGTTGAGGTGGACGGCTCTTTAGCCAGCAATATTTTCTGCAGTACGAGCTGTACGAGCATGCACTGGTGTTTTCACATCTCCTACAGACCCGGTTTGCTCAAATTTTTGCACGATTTTTCCGATTGTACGCACATTTGGACGATTAAATTGACCGAAAAAATCACGAAGTGCACGATATTCATTTTGATTTGAACGCCCATTTTCATAATAAGCCTGAATAACTTTAAAACGTTGCTTAATTGTGTATCTTTCCATGGTTCAGATTGAGTTAGTCTGAAATTGAGAAACGTCAATTGAAATGCAGAAAAATACCCTTTACTTGTAGTCAGGCACAGGCATCCTTTGATGAGACCCCGAAAGACGTATGTTTACGTAGTTTCTTGCGGGTGTTTTGAATTCACAATTGCTTATTAAGCTCAGTGAGATTGTGAATAAAACGCACAATTTGTCATGTCACGGGATTGAAAGCTTCTACTTCTGGCACTCGTTGGTGCTTTACAAAACGATTTAGCTTGCTTTTGCCGCTTTTATTCAGCTTGCTGAAGTGTAATAAAGAAGAAAGACTCTTAGCTTGTGTTTCCGATGGCACTCAACGAGCAGATGAGGTGTTTTATGTTTTCATCCTTCTCCTTGTCCGTGGATCTTCTATAGAAATCATTGAATGGAAACCTGTTTCTACAGGCAAGCGTGTTAATTGCACAGTATTGTTATGACGCCTGAGGTGGCGCTTCGAACGTTTAAAGTTAAAAAGTTTAAAGTAAACTGTTTTGTATTGCAGCACTTAGTATCTTCCGACAATTTGCGGATGTTTATTCTAGTTGTATTTACCTTAAGAAGATGGTTAACTGTAGCAAGAGTTATAGTGGGTAAGCTCCCTTTCGGTGAGAGAGAAGACATCGTTCCAGTTTTAGCGAATTTCTCGGTTTCCTCAATTATACGGAATGACATAATGTCCCCGCGGACACTTGGATATTGAAAAGTCCACCTTGTCTACAGACAGGCGACAGTCTCTGAATGTAAGGTGACATTAGTGACATTACCCAAGGAATTAATCGGAGTCTAGCTGTTCGAACAGATAATGATATCCTTCTTGAAGCTAGGACAGTTCATCTTTGATCGATAGCTTCTGCCTGACAAACTTTGCAGTGATTAAAGAGTTGGGCGGATGTAGATCTTTGGAGTAGACACGTTCACGTTCACTCCTTCATTTGTCTTCTGTCAGCATTCGCAGAAGATCTGCCAGCGTCTTATACTTTGACTCGCATTTAAATTTGGAACGAGTGCTCGAGATTGATAATGAGATCGGATTCGTTGAGATTGGTTGAATAAAATGGAGGTCGGTCCATGATCGAAGTGTCTGGTGTCTGTGGGCGTGTTAAGTGTGTCGGATGGACTTCTTATCGCTTGGCTAACGCAAATGCAGGCAAATCCTTGTACTTAGTTCAGAGTATTACAGTCGACAGTTTTTTTCTGGAGCAGTATACCGAATTGCGAACCCGAACGTTGGTGCCAGATGGACTATTGACGGAAATATCCAGTATGCAATGCGTGGCTACAGTTCCCATTTACATCCGATGGCTTTTTTCGAGCATAGAGCCTTTCAGACGCTCTCCTGGATGTTGGATAATCCCAGACTTGAAAGTCTACAATTCTTTCGATCACTTTAGGTAATATCGGCCTATAAGACTTACAATTGATAATCCGCTTTTCGGTGCATAATGATGGCCAGACTGTCTAACATAGTTTTGCAATGTTTCGACCATTATTACTATTTTCCAGCTTTTCAGTATAAAGGCCCAGGTAGCGTTGGTCGCCATTTTGTTGCAGCAATCTAAGCGGGTAGCTACAGTATGAAGGAGGACCACGGCGGAACGCTACCTCGTCGGACGGCTTAGCTTCTAAGTCTGCTGTTTTTTTTGCCTTTTAACACTTACTGAGCGGGGGATATACTATTGTGAATAAAGGACGCAGCTTATGCAAATATATGCTACGAGCTTGTCACAATCATTGTAGAGAAATGTGGATCTGCAGTCTATCCCTATGTGCATTGAAACCGCGCCAATCAAGCCACCAAGCCAGCAAACCACGGAGTTCCCACAAGACAAATGCCACCACTCTTGAGCACAACAGAAAACTGAAATTCCCCCATCAGCTGTTTCGCAAGCCCGTCATTCAAACTTCCGAAATGCATTCCAAAAAAAAAGTATTACAAACGCGGTGTACCATTTTAATGAATTCATTTCACTTGACCTTATCCAAAGACTTTCAATTGATTATTACGAGCGGTCTCCTTCCTTCATTCCGACTCTACACCGACGGAATGTAAAGCGCTTTGCTTACAAGCCAACATTTCATTTTCGATTTTGTTTTGTCGACCACCTGGCTTCTTTGGTGGAAAACTCGAACAAAACTTCCCCCCGAAAAGACTGGCAGAGCACGACTCATAAATATTCGTCTATGCAAATGCGCTAAGTTTTGCAGTTACTTGACCCCAGCGGTGAACTCGGTTATTCCACATTTTTGTGCCTCCCCATCGTTGGCGTGCAATCATACAAATTGATTGCTATAGCCGAGCCAACGGGCTCGAAGCAGGAAGAAAAAAAGCGGAAAAATGAGGGGAACGGAAGTAAAAATGTCAGGTCGTCACATAAAATGTGATAGGGATCGTCGCGGTCGGTGTGCCTTAGTAATCCCATTTTACTTGGCAGCGTTTGGGGGGTCGATTCGATTGTTGTCCGGTGAATCCGTTTTTCCCCTTTTTTGAGAATGGAGTGGTTAGGGTGGGGGCTTGGAGAGAAAGCTTTGATAAATGAATCAGAATTTGCAGTTTTTCGTGTTTCGTGAGATGATGGAGAAAGCTCAGGAGGGCACTTCCTGTCCCTGCCATTTGCAGTACTAACTGGACTGCCGTCACTTTCTGTTGTCTGATCAATTGGTATTTCCAGAACAAGGGAGGTAAATATGGGATAACAGAGGGACTACGCAATACTTTCTACAGAATAAAATGTGATGTAATGACACCAAGCAGATCCAGTTTGTATGATCTGTTATGAGAGAACAGTTTCCGGAACACTTGTGAGCTCCTAAGGAATTAAAGAGGAAGCGTTTTCTTAAGGACATCCATTTCGATGAGAGATCAGAAGTGATGCACTTCTCAAATACCAGCGATACCAGTTCTTTAAGGACGTGCTCCTCCAACAGCTCTTGAAAATTGAAGTACACCGGTACTGTCGAACGTCTTCTTCTTCTTCTTCTTCTTCTAGCGCTAGGGTGGACCTGGGCCTCAACGAAAATGATGAAACAGCGATTGTCAGGTTCGAGTTAGTCTACATTTAATCCCGGCCTTGATGATGTTCGTACTGTTTGCTTGGAGGGAGACGGAGTCCTCGACTACCTCGAAAGTATATCTGTGACGTAGTGGTCGATGGTGTGCGTCCTTCCTTGAAGACAGCGTATTCTTCGTTTTCCCTCATTCACCTCTAAACTCTTTTTGGCCGCTTCCAATTTGATGCCAGCGAACGGTTAGTTGTGTTTGAACAATCACGTCGTACGCTAGAAAACTGTAGGGACTTGTGGAAGATCGTGCCTCGTGTTTGCGAGTGAGTTCTGCACCATCTTCTCAAGAATTATGTTGAAAAAGTCACATGACAGCGTGTCGAATTCCGACCTTGATGGTGCACCCATCGTCATCCTGCACAATCTGACGAGTTTGGCAGGAATGTCAGAACAACACCTGGTGTTGTGTAGCTCGTCTCTATGGACTCTGTCATATGCGGCCTTGAAATCGACAAATAGGTGGTGATGGTCAATCTGCATCTCTTGGGTTTATTTCCCAGGATCTGCCGCAATGTGATGATTCGGTCGATGGTGGACTTCCCTGGTCTGAAACCCCACATGTGCTCACACAAAATGGCAGAGAAGATCTTATAAGCGATGCTTAGGAGATTTATCCCTCGGTAGTTGGCGCAGTTGAAGGGCTCTCCTTTTCTGTGGATCGGGAAAATGACCCTTCTTTGCCTCAAGGATAAATGCCTTAAAGAGTTCTGCAGACAGTCTGTCTGTACCAGCGGCAGTATTCGACTTTAGTCTCGATATCGCTATCTTGACTTCGTCTAGGTTGGGAGGACGGAATTCTCTTCTATCATCGTCCATTGTGTGGAGGAGAATTGCCAAATATACGCTGTAAATGGTCTAGTACCTATTCTTGGAACAGGCAAAACATACTTCAACCATGCAATGCAAAACCTTAAAAGTTCAGTTCATCCGTATTGCTATCATAAAATGCTGGATTCCCTTATGTAATGGCAAGAATGCTGTCCCTCTGCCCATTATCACTGCCATTTGCGTTTCCGAACTTCAGCGACTGTACCCTTTACCTTCCAATAACCTCTCTATCTCTCTCTGGCTCTGTGTTGTATAAAACCAGTTGCCGTTTGAAATTCTGTCCAACGAGTGTGTGGTTGTGTTGCTTATGCATTGATTCCATCGGTTCGACGATGGTAGATATGGAAACTCCCTGGTGGCTTCTCTTCCTTGTCGATCGGCCTCAGATATCCTTCCTTCTATCCAGTCTTGAATTCTGAAATTATGTACGTTATACAAATTCTCACAGTATTGCTTGGATCGCCTTCTCAAGCAAATCCTGCGTTTTCTGCGGAAAAGTGTAATTGCACTTAAAACTCCTCGAAGTAGCAACGAAAAAATAAGAAAATTAAAATAAAAACCTTGCTTGGCAAGTCTCCACTTAACTGACTCCTAATTTGTATCGACAGCCCTATCCAGGGTTTATATATTTGTTCTCCTTGATCATTGTAGAACACTCCTATCCTAATGACGAAATCTTCGTATTTCCGTCGTCTAGTCGTGTTTCATCTGTGTCTCTCCAATCCTTTGAATTAACGACTCTCCTTTTACTTACTTATCAGGCCGGAGACCCATGAAGGGTCCGAGCCTGAGCAATTGCTGCCTTCCATCGTTGACGGTCCTGGGCACGCTGCTTCCAGTCATCAAGACGAAGCTGTCTTGCATCCGCGATTACTTGGTCTTTATACCGGAGATTCGGTCTTCCTCTCCTTCTCGAACCAGTCGGCTCGGATTCAAAGACCCTCTTTGCTGGAGCATTGTTGTCCATGCGCTCGATGTGGCCGAGCCAGTGCAGTCGACGGATTTTTGCCTTCCGGACTACATCCACATCCTGGTACAGCTCGTAGAGTTCGCGGTTATGTCTTCCCCTCCAATCGCCTTCCTCGCAGACGGGACCATATATCCGCCGTAGAACTTTTCTTTCGAAGGTACAAAGAATCAACTCTGCAGTTTTGCTTAGCGTCCAGCTTTCGGCTCCATAGAGCAGGACTGGCAAAATAAGAGTTTTGTAGAGCATGATTTTGGTCCTTCGAGTCAGGAGTTTTGAGCCCAGTTGTTTTGACAAGCCGAAGTAGCACCGGTTGCCAAGGGCGATTCTACGACGGATCTCCACCGTGATGTCGTTTGTGGAGTTCACGTTTGCCCCGAGGTAGACAAACTCCTTCACTACATCGAAATTGTAGCTGTTGATCGTGAGATTTTGTCCAAGTTGGTGTGTGACGGAATGTTTTTTGGTCGACAGCATATATTTTCTTTTGTCCTCATTGACCTTGAGACCAGTTCGTTTCGCCTGTTCTTCAATCGCCGTAAAAGCCTCCACTACGACTCTCCTATTAGCGAACACAAATCTCGTCGTAAAGCAATATAGAGAAACTCTAATAAAAGAAATAAAGGAACGTCCTCTTCTTCACCTAAAAAGCGGTTGAAGTAGTGACAATCTTGCCCCTATTATTAAACTCTCCGTGGAAAGACACCAAAAACCAGCACCAGAAATCAAACGTATCAAAGCCCACATCCGCATGCCATCGGGAGCTGTTTGGATCCGGTTAGACATCTAGACGCCATGCGATTTCAGTTCCATTCAATAACTTTAATTATTCATGAGCTGAGTCTCTCATAAACTAGATCTGTTTTCGAAATGCTGTGATTGGAATTTTTGACATTGAATCTCCTAATCAGGATGTACCAGAACATGCACACGTTCTAGTCGTAAACTATCGCCAATCGCGTCGCCCCAAAGCGTTGATCGATCGCATTCGAGATCAATTAATATTCATAGCTTCCTAATGGTCCATTTAATCAAATCAAAGCAGAGGCGAGAAGATGAATCCACCGACTCTTGATATATGCGATTTTTTTGTGTATTCTAAAAATGGACATTCCACAGACTTCGTCTGAGACAGATTGAGACACAATAAACCGGTCAAATGAATCTGCCATCACCGTCCTTGTAGTCGCGATAATTCTCTGCTTCTTTTTTCATTGAAAGGGTGCACAGCACAGCAGTTGATAGATATTCATCTCAAGTTGTTTTGTATCCAAGACAGAACGTAAACGTTTTTCTCTGTTTGTTTAAAACGTTGCACATTAATCAGACTTCAGCTGGGCGTTAATGAATGCCGTAAAATGTTTATGAGCAATTTGTTGTTGACGGTGTCAGATGATCACGCTGATCTATGTGACATTTTGAAGTGTTGGGTGCAAATGTGTGACGCCAGATGCAAAGTTAATTCACTTCCTTATGGGGTGGCGTGGCGCTACGGTCCGAGGTGGCCCTGGGTCTAGCTTCATCACTCATCAGCAATCAATCGTGTTGTGCGTGAAACTGTTCCCTGAGGAGGATGGTTTTAAAGCTACTCCGAACAGCGAAGTTTGAGACGTTTTTCTTTGGCAGTTACACTTTATGAACATGGTCCGTGTCTACGCCGTGAAATTATGATAGCTCCTCGTGTTGGAAGTTAATCCTTAGGACGTACCTACTCATGACACGTTATGTGACGATTTCCATAACGATGTTAAGAAGCATTATACGTAGTAAATCACAACGTAACGTCACGTGACCCACACTCACAGAAATGTTGAATGGCAACGTGACACGTATTTGCAAACGAAACGCAATAGAACCAAACAAACACTTGATACTTGAGCATTGTGACGATCTGTGCCTGAGAACGTGACGAAAAGGACTGACATTTAGTTAGAAAATGTGGTCGGGATGACGAGATGTAAATTAATATCGACAACGATTCGTGGAGTACCTATAATGGATCCACATAACAATATTCATCCCTGAAGCTGAGGTGACTCTCTTCGTTATAAAGTGAATTTAAAGGTGGTTTATGATGCACACATCGTTTGTTAAAGTCGGCAAGACTGTTAAAGCTGTAAATTTGACATTGTGACTATGGAAACCACTTCACTCAGTTTCGTTAAGTTTCGTTCAATTTTACTACTTTTATGATGCTTTGTGAAATACAGTGTTACGTCGTTTGGAAAAGACCAGGTAGGACAGTTCAAACTGGCAAAAAGTCCAACCATAATCGACATAATGATAACAGCAGTGGGTATCCGTCGACGTTCATGCACTTCAACCTACGGGGTATACAGGTTCGATTTCAGATACGACAACAGAAGTACACAACCCCACTTCCTTCGCGTCCCTGGCAATGCTCAAAGAGTACAACTGTCTAGATAACCAGAATAACCACTTCACTTGGTTTCGTTAAGTTTCGTTCACTGTTGCTAATTTCAGTGAAAGCGTGCCGCCACTTATTTCGAGTCGCTTCCAAACGACAATGCTCAAAGAGTACAACTGTCTAGAATAACCACTTCACTTGGTTTCGTTAATTTTCGTTTACTTTTGCTTATTTCTATGAAAGCGCGTTTTTACTTCTTTTCAGGCGTTGACAATGTCCAACGAGAACACCTATCTAGAAAACAACTTCACTTGGTTTCGTTTACTTTTGCTCACTTCAGTGAAAGCGCGTCTCCACTTTTTTATTATTATCCATGCAATAATACAACTTTCTAAAGAATCAAAAAAAACTTTATTTGGTTTCGTTGAGTTTCGTTCACTTTTGCTTACTTCAGTGAAAGCACGTCCCCACTTATTTGAAGTCGCTGACAATGCTCAAAGATTACAACTGTCTAGAAATCCAGAATAAGCATTACATTTGGTTTCGTTCATTTTCGTTCACTTTAGCTTATTTCAGTGAAAGACTCTTCTTGGTACGTGAATGATAGTTGGTCTTGGATATTTGCGATTGTGGACTATTTGAAATTTGGCGATGCTTCCGCCTACTTTTCTTTCACTTCTGTCATAATCTTGAGTCAGAAAGCGATTTGAAATACCGCTACAGTGAGAAATTAATTAAATGTGAATCACAGTAGATTCCAAATGTATAACCAAATCCAAAAACGGAGACAATTTCACCTCAAACAGCGATATTTCAGCGACCACCAAACCTTGAGGGGCCTTGAAAGCGCACAGTTTTGTGAATTTCGCATCAAAAAATTTGATCGAAGGCAAAAAAAAAAAAACCCACACATTACAAATTTATTTCCAAATGTCTCATCCAAAATTGTCATCACGATTGTGTAACCATTCGACGCACGGTTTGTATGCCAAGGCAGAAGAGCTTCACCTTTTGGTCGAGAATTTTCGACAGACGCTACGCGTATTCGTGAATGAACCGCGTGGTGTGCGCGCTCAATCAACAGAGATCCATACTAAACCACAATCAACTAATTTGAAGATTTCTGATAAAAACGTGACCAACAATCTAATGCATCACTAATTTGTTCCCACCCACAGCCACGGGGTCTCTATCTCTATATGGACACAAATAATTAAGCACGCTCATCAAGGGTGCAATGAATGCGATTTAGAGAGATGATCCCCCAGCGTCGCAGTCGGCCCCAGCGCCGTCGTGGTAAGAGCAGTGCGCGACGGATGCGCGCAGTGTGCATGCTCGAGTTCTCACCGCAAAGGTTGACGTAAACATGCACACCGCGCAGCGGTACAACGCTCAAAGCTCTGTCGCTCCCCTCTCATTGCAATCCCTCGCGATCGCCACATGCTTGTCGATCCACAGAAGAGACGAATAAAAACAGAAAAAAGAAAAAAAAAAACCGCGCAACCTTACATGCCTCTCTTGCTGGTTTGGTGAACTTTGCCAACGCCGCGCCGCGGCGGGGACGAACGCTTGACGGTAGTCTGTGGCACAGCAGGGCACCGCTAGTGTCGAACCTATAGCCACGAAGTGAGGTGTCGTTACCGTTCGCGCTGTTTGCTTCACCATTTCCACGATCTATTCGTGATCTAATGTGTCTGCACTGCAGTCCATCCGTTTGCTCGTTTCAATTGAATTCGACATCCTTTGGGGCCACTCCAGCGCTGAGTCTATCTGACGTGACATCGGATATTAGTCGCCGTGCATCGCGTCGCTTTAATGTCGTGTAAATTACCATCACAGATAGTTTGCAGCTGATACCGCGCGACCAAAGTGGGGCGCCAGTTCTCTATTGATAGAACGTTTCGTGCGAATCCATTGCCCGACAACACGGATACGGATACGGATATGTAACCAGTTTGATTTGTTGTGCTTTTGTTTGCCGGGAGGATAATTACCATCCGCGATAAGTATCTGTACGTATCCATACCGTCGCGTCGGTTGGATTGACATGAGCTCAATCGTAATCCAATCTCGCATGGGATGAGATCGGAGCGTCGCTCTTGCGTCTTGTTGGGTCCGTGCGTGCCTGTGTGACTGTGTGTGCGTGTGTAGGGTGAATGCAAAGCTCTGAAACGAATCACTGTTAGAAATTCACTTTCACTTTGCCACTCTTGTACTCTGGTCAATCGGAACTGGTTTTGTTTTGTGTTTCTTTTGCGCCAAAGGAAAACCAAAAAAAAAATATATACATCATCCATCAAAGGCGTCGTCACTGTTTTTTTTTTGTTGTTGTTGTTATGTATCTGTTAACCTTAAAATTTTGCAAGAGTTTCGTGTAGAGCGGAGTGTAGTAAAACGAAAAAAAAAGAAACGAGTGACAGTGAAATACACAAAATCGCACAGCGTTACAAGGGGAAGTTCAGAGTGCGAGCTTCTTGCCCAACGTTGATGGCCATAAGTGCGAGATAATTGCCAAAAAAAAGAGAAAAAAAAAACATTCTGAAAATAGATACAGTGCTTGAAGAGGTGAAATTTTTGCATTTCCTTTGTGTGCAGTTCGCAGTTATCACATAGGATGTTGTTCCAAGCGGGCAGCATGGTTCATTGGTCTCTGATCGTCTGCACCGTTGGTGTGCTGGTGACCGCTGGTGGTGCATTTCTCGGATGGTACCTCTTCCCGTCCGTGGTTCACAAGAAGATCGCAGAGGTGAGTAATATTCTTCTTCTCTGTGTGTGTGAGAGAGTGTGGGGGGATGTAAACAAACCTCGAGATGCGATGGCGCTCTTGAGATCATTATCCGGCCGCTAGCCTGGTCTTAGATTGTTTATCTTTTGAGGTTACACTTGAATTTTACATAAGTCAGTTTCTATTGATGACTGAGATTCGCAGTGGTCGCATTCGCCATGACACATAAATTTGGTGGCGCGGCTGGAGAGTTGTTGTTGCCCACGAACGAACTGGATTTCAATGAAATTTTATACGAAATTTACTCAAGAATTGCACCGAGATACAGGGTTTTATTTATGGCAAAAAAATTGCACACGCTCAGTGATGTATGATATCAGTTGCGCATGAAGTTTACACGAATCTCTTAAACTGGCTTTTTTTGGGTCTTGTGTTACCGATTGCCAATGACTTTGAAACCGCAATGGCATCAGCAAGGAGGAGGAGGAGGGAGGAGACCGACAAACCTGATGTTGGGCGAATGGCCCGGACTAGGGATATTCACAGGGGGAGAATGCGGAGTTGCCATTAATGAGGTCAAAGACTTTCGACTGCCGCAGGAGCGATGAACATTGGTTTCTGGATTTGGAATCTTATTAAATATTTTGTTGACTTGTAGCACTGAGCGAAATAAAGCAGTTTCGGGCGTGGGTATGTCTTGTCTAAAAAAAAGAGAAATTAAAAGCTAAACCTGGTTAGATTCCCCATTCTGTTGCATATCGTAAATGAGGTGTTTTAAAGTAGGTTGGAGATTGGAATGGAACCTGCTAAAGTAAGCCTGATGATGCATGAGGGAAGAATGAAGTATACACCACATCACATAAAGCACATTCAAGTCTAGCTTTATCAGCTATATCTTCGAGCTAGTCAGAGACTTCTTGTACCTCGACTCCACGGTGAATAGCACTAAGAGTAGTACCGACCCCAAACGCAGAAGGGCTCTTGCCGGCCGTTGTTTCTATGGCATCAAAAGGAAATTGAGTTTTTTCATTTCAAACATTTATCATCCCAGTCCTGTTGTATGCCACAGATGTATGAATCATTTTTAAAGTGGATGAAGCAGCCCTTGGTCTCTTCGCGAGGAAAGTTTAGCGTGCGATCTTCGGTTCTGTATGCATTGACGCCGTCTTAAGATTCATTGACTCCGAGGGAGTGAAAAGCATCACAGGACGCATGCAAGACGGTGGCGCACGCAAATGGCAAAGGACCTCAACTAAATTGGTGTGTACAACTGGAAGCAGATAGCCAGATATCGAGGATAGCATGGTTGGTTGAAGTCTACATCCACAAGGACTGCAGCACCGCAAAGAAAAATAAATCTTATTCACCTTCGAAAAAGTCTGCAAGCTAGCAGTTGTCTACGGAGCCGTACTCAAAGTTGTTCTATGTCCTATATAGATTAGATCCGCTTCAGAGCCTCTGGTAGTCTCTTACTGCGTTGCCCAACTTGGATTCGCACCAGTAGCTTAGAGAAGGGATATAGGCGGTCACAACTTACGGTCGGGTTGCCTACAACCAATTAATTGTGGAATTCAATTGTAGTAGTACGCGCAGTCTCGCTTCACAGAGAAGTATTGAATATATGGGCCCGAATTGAGCTCTTTCAAATTCGGCAAAAAAAAAGAATGAAAAAAATAGATTGGTGGCCATCATAAGCCTCCAGAATCATGAGTACACATCTAGGTACACAACGCTTTATATGTGTGCTCCTAAATTTGTGTTCTTTCTTTCTTTCTCAATCAGTACAATACACAGCAGGACTTTGCCTGATATTTGCAAATCTCCGAAGAACTTGTCTTCTCAAGTGCTTCTACAGGAGTTGTTTGGATGAATGGGATGAAGAAAACGTTATCCAATTTTTCTGTACGTGTCTGCCTATAGAGTAGAGAAGTGCGCTGGTGCGCAGGTGCTCACAGGCGCAAGTCACTCTTTGGACACCTATTTGGACCAATTGTGCCAATGAGCCAACTTTGTTCTCAATGCGTATTTTTGTTTAAGAGGCTCGAAGATATTTTCGTCTGAAGGAAGTGTGGTTTCGATTCGCTCTACATGTCCATTTAGGCATTGGACGTATCAGTATATCTAAGTATTGATGTCGACTTTCAAGGCAAAGACAACAATTGCTCCTTTTTTCGAACGTAATTCCGAAGCATGAAAGCCGTTATGTTCATTCTTCTCTTATCTCAGAAAATATTAACCAATGGGGTAACAAAAAACAAGGAAGCAAGAAGAAACGCAAGAAAAGTTAAAAATTGGGTGCTCTGTCTGTTGCGACAAACTGTTACTTGTTGATCACATTTACTACCATCTACTCTCTGATGAACAGCTGGATGGCGCAGTTGGTTGATTGCCTGCCCATGGTTAGAAGGGTCCCCGGTTCGAATCCCAGTGAAAGCAAAGTTAATACGATTTATCCGATTATCAAATCTGGTCCAGTCACCAATTGCCGTTGGGTTCAAATTAACCGCACTATCACTGGAGTCTGATTATGGGTATCACAATGGGCCAGCAAGGTCTAAGTGTGCTGGCGATTTCGCTGGCAGCCCACTTTCCCACCTAACTACTCTCTCATGAAGGATTGTGAGCCGTTATACACATGGGTTAAGGCCCAACCATAATTGTCAGAAATTAACGAAAATAAGTCAGAGTATAAAAACAAGAAATCAGACCGTCGTAGTTACGGATGTATGAAACACTAAATATCGCTTTCACTGATGTGAGGTAAAGTGAACGAAACTTAACGAAACTGGGCCAAGTAGTCATAATGTTTCATTTCTGTGTATTCCCTGGATTATTTATGTTTAATTAAGTCCCCTTATGTTTATTATGGTTGGGTCCCTGGATTTTTTCTTCGAAAGACTAAGCTAGTATAGAAGGACAACGATTTTCTGCCTTTGCCAGCGTTAATAGAATGAAAGCGTTAATGGGCTATAACAAAAAAAATATATCCAAGCTTGCGGACGTTGGTCTAAATCTGAAACATCTGAAAACTGTGAACATTACATAAAATGGGCAAACTCTCAAAGTACCAGAAGCTCTCCACTTGAGTAACTTTCACTTACCCGTGTTTGAAAAGAGGTGATGTTGCCAGAACCCGTGTGTCATCAGTCATGTTGTTTGGCAGATGGTAGTACACGACGGTAATGTTGATGCTTGCAGTGATCAGAGGTTGGCGAACTTTGGGAACTTCCTTATGTAGAACAAAATTCGAAACTGGACAAGACCACACAAGAGAATCGTTGCTTTGCTCCGTTGTTGTTGTAGGATGGTTATTGGCTCTCATAACATTTGTCTAAACAGGTTCGTCAAGTTCTATATATATATATTGTCAAATATGTGCGTTCATATAGCACAATGGATCAAGAATAGCTATTCAATGCGCTCACAAATTTGAGCTCTTTCTTTGGGAAAGGAGTGTGCACCAGTCATTGGCTGCCGGGCAGTTTCATAGCAGTGAAGGATGTAGTGAAAACGAAAATTCAGTTAGCTGCGGGGCGATGAGAAGTTTTATTGCATATGCGTGATAAGGATATAATGCCAGTCTCTCAGAGGCTAAATTTTGGACAACACTGGACTAGGGAAGAGAGGTAGCCAAGATGGACTAGGGATGCTGGCTGCCAGCTATGGAAGTGGTTCAGAATGTCTGTATATGCAGCTAAGCAGCTGAGAGATCTACAGACTTCCTAATTTGTCCTGAAGGGTATTTTTTTCTCTAGAAATCAAGCAGTTTCAAGCGCCGGCAGAACGAGTTTTTTTTTCATTTTTTCATTTTAAATATTTACATGCTTGACAAAAATACGTTAAACTAGCTTAACTAACTTAGCAATCGTTTTCTTACATCTAACCTGCTGACCCTGTACGAGTACCCTAAGCTAGTCTGATCTTAATTTATGTGTGCCTTTCGGCTTAGACAATGTGTTTTTTTCTGTCTTTATGGACAATTTTTATTGTTTTTATTTGTTTGGTCAAGAAACTGGTAAAAAACTTGGCCTCTGCAGGACGAGTTATCGGTAGGACATTACCCTACAAAAATTAATTAATGCTAAACTCCATACAAATCAAAACGCGACACATCAGCGCACAAATGCATTGACGTCAAACCTACCACAGGATTAGTCAAGTAATTCATTTAAACCGATCCACATCGAATCATTTAGTTTTTTGCATTTATTACGTCCCGATCAGTTGTTCTCACATTTCCATTCAATTTGAAACCGGATTTAAGCCCGATTGTTGGTGCACAAAAAACCTTTGCTCGATGGTCAAATTACACATGTTGTGTTTCATCACCATTTGGCATGTGTACTAGTTCATTTTGCTTCACTCAACTTGTCTACTGAATCGATTAGAAGTTCATGCACACCGCTAAAGTAGCTGGGTAATTAGAATGCCTTCGCGCGAGGTTCTCTCTAGCGGCGATGTCTGAATTTAGCACTAAGTTGGCGTCTGTAGCGAATGAATTGAGTGATGCACAATTCACTACACTGCGAGAAATGATTTATTCTGTTGTATGGTTGGCGCAATTTGCTTATAATTGAGGTTGAGGTTAAGCTGGTTAGATGTGATATCATTTGAAAATGGTTAACGCCCCACAGCTTTGTCTTTTTGAAGTGTTGGAATTAAATCAGAATTCAAGTCCGTTTTGGCATGGTAGGTCAGTAGGTAATTGGGTGCCCTTAGATCAACGTGTTGGGTCCATTGTGCCCTTGTTTGGGATGATTCATCACCGTGAGACCACTTTTGTATTAAAACCACCCAGACCCACATATGAAGTCCTTCAGCTCCACGAAGAATTGCTTTCCTGGGAGCTGCCTCCTTTTCTTTGCTAGGGCTTGGCAGTCTCGCAGCAGATGTTGGATAGATTCTGTTTCTTCCTCATCTCTGCAGCTTCTACAAAAGTTCAAACGAATTGCATGAGTACCTATGGCACTGTGCCCGGTAAGGACTCGTACTCGCCTTTTCACGTTGTTTCGACTAAAGCCAATCAATGATGTTGACATCATTTTACACAGCGTCGTGCCTCGCCGGTGCTCCAATATTCAGACTAAGCCATCGAGCTCCACCTCTATCCAGTGGTTCGGCGCCCGTTTTGGCATAGATGATGCCAATGTGTACATTCAGTGATCGAAAGAACTTCCCAAAAATATCAGATTTTAAAGCTATTAAAGCAATTTCACGCAATAATCATAGATCAAGTTAAATGCGTTATTTGTTTCAATTAAAAAATATTAAAGTTGAAAGCAATTTGAAAGAATCCAATATACGTTTGATCTACTCTAGGTAAGGTTAGGGTAGAGTGCCAGACAAGCAGTCAAACTTAGGTTAGTGTATGCCTATTGTGCTCCTTTGTGCTCTGCATACCACTTGGTGCTCTTTATACAACGAGTTCTGCTGCTTAGTTCGGCCAAGTTGTCGAAGAAATTCTCCTTTGTGAAGGGAGGTCGTTACAATTATTGAAAAGGTACACAATATTTTCTTCCTCATTCTCGACTCTCTAGCTTCTACTGATATTGTGTGTATTGTGGGTAGTCCCAATGTTGACACATCAGTTCCAATGGCTCAGTGCCCAGTAACAACGACGAAAAAAGTTCCAAGATTCTTCCTACTCATTTCGATCAGGCTCGGCTCGGATCGTTTCGGATGTTGATCCAGTCTAAAAAGGAAAGAATTATCATCTGTTACCACAACAAACATGGTTTGAACTTAGTTCTGATTGTTCAGATTAAGTTTATGGGGCTTAATTAGTATTATCTTTCGTAATAACAATGGTTCAATATTGTAATCGATATAACAGTGTTGACACTGTCATAAATACAATCATTAATGTACTGAGAATAACGCTCTTATTAAGCTAGTGTATCGGTTACAATATTGAATCATTATTAGTCTAACTAGCGAGTGTGCGGTTAAGATATATGACACATTTGAAAATAGTGAACTGCCGTGGATACGAACGATTAATTTTGTATATATAGACGTATCCATATTTGTACATCCAACTACTTGCTTAATCTAGATAACTACTGCCACATATTTAAGCTTTTGTTAAGAGCACAGAACGTTGCGAGATAATGGAGGCAAAATATGTCAAATGAGAAATGGTTGTCTGATTCAGCTAACTTATCTGTCTGAGCAGTGGTCAAAACCAGGATGGAATACAGATATTTGCGAGTGCACTGCCCCTGCCACTCTAATAGAGAAACTTTGAACGATTAAATGACCTAAATAGCCGCAGATTGACTCAAATTCCATCAAGCGTGCACTAAGGTCGGTTGCAAAACTCTCCAATTTTCTCCTCATCTCGTCTCAGTGTCTTGATAATTCGTCTCGTCACCGTGCGTCGCGTCGTCTCGGTTTCGTTCCCCGTCAAAGTGCAGCTGTTATAAAACTAATCTTCCCCATCGCAAGAGCCCCCCCCCCCCAAAAGAAAAGAGCTTTCATTCCCGCATCAAAACAAAGCCGCCAGCGAAGAGCGGCGAAGCAGCGAGAATGTGAGAAAACAAAGCGAGCAAAGACAAGCACAAATGCAGGGCTTGGCTCGTATCCTAACAAAGCGATTCGATTTGGCTCCGCCGCTGCGTGCCGTCGTATTAATCAACCGCGGCTTAAAGTCAGCCGTGGCGACAACGCCAGACCGGCGGAATGAGGTAACATTTGTCTTTAACGCCAAATACACTCAAGAGCGGCAATTAATCGCTTGAAGTGGCAATTCCGATGAAGAAGGTCTACCCCCGGCCCGCTCGGTGCGCGCTATCAGTCATCGGAAAACAATTTCAGGGTTTGAACTTGAGCCCCAAAGCCAAGTGACCATAGTCTAACAATGAGCGCGGTTGGGCAACAAGCCACGCCACTGAATTTCAACGAGCTGAATAAACCAAAAGAGAGAAAAACAAGTCCAATTGCAGTCCAAGATCACCGGACAAGAAGCCGGATGACGGAGTGGCCCGCTCACACTGCGCTGAGACCACCACTGCCCGGCCTGGGGCGTTGGGGTGTCCCCGTGTGCTCGCGCGTACGCCTAATGAAATCTAATTGCCTCGACGTACGCTGGCGCAGAAACATTTCGGTCACGTCGTCGCCGTGAATAAGCACAACATATCGGCAAAGAAGGCTCTGCATAGGTCACAGAAAATATTGTTTCTTGCGCAATTGCCCAGTCTGATCCGTTCATACAAATGTCGGCCAGTGTCGCTGGCGATGCGTGCTGATGTTGTTTTGTTTTCGCTTGTCGGTTGTCGCACAAAACAATGCACGGAGCCGCTGTGCTGTGTTTTAGCCTTGCCGGCCTAGGCTATCTGCCCGCTGACCGATGAGCTAAATGAAATATTTATATTCTGATTGACTTTAATCTGGAATGCGATGTTGTGCTGTGTAGCTCCGTGTGTGTGCACAGAAGGCTGACACGTGAAGGAGTTGATGTGCCTTGGACACAATCCGAAGTGAAACCATTCTATTGGATGGCACACACTCCGCGTGGATAATCTACATTGTGAGCAAATGCACTTGATTGTGTGGCCAATTAAGTGAACGCAACCGACGATTTACGTGTCACACGAAGGACTTGTGTGATTCGGTGGGACGGAGATCACTGATAGTCTTCTAATTGCTGGATTTCATAATTACACTTATTTTAGTTCGTGTCGGTTAATCTTGGCCGGGATCAGTGGAGGGCTGTGAGGTAATCATTTTTTATTTATTCGGGACATCGGCTTTAGAAATTGTTTAGCTAAACCGATCCCAGGCCGACAACAATGGCGTTACAGTCTGTGGCGGACCTGGGGCTCAACGAACCAGCTTTGTCTAGCTGGTTCCATTTGTGGTCCTTCTCTATTCTTGTGCGCCACATCAGAGACGGACGTCTTCTGCTACGTGGTCTCTGAGGAAAAGACGCTTCGGGCCGGAGCCAAGTTGTCTATACGGTTCCGCTACCTTAGGCATTGGATTAACAGACGCCTGGACAGACTCATGCCGCTGCTCAGTTCGTGTTTGAATCGCAGCATAAATAACGCCTATTCGTGTGACCGCTAAATGGCGTTTGATAAGATCGATGTCAGGGCTAAACGTTCGATCGATGTCAGGAACGTACACGGATAGTCAGACAGCAATTAAAGCACTCGCAGCACTATACATACATAGATCAAGATTAGTGAAGCACTATCGTGCATACATCGCCTAATGAGAGATCGTGCATGTGGAACATGGCGCTTTGTTCGATTCCTGGGCATAGTGGGACTCCACTGCGTAGCCAAGAAGGGTACAGGAAGAGAATTGCCGATTGCTGACTTAACATTTGTACACTTAAAGGCAACGTGTTGTTGTGGGAGTTGGTTGGTAGGTAGGTGTTTGGGTGCCCTGTCGGCTTTAAGGCCGTGGCTTACTTAGATCAACGTGTTGGGGCCGTTCTGCCCTTGTTTGGGATAGTTTATCACCGCACCGTGAGACCTGCTTTAGTCCTAAAACTACCCAGATCCAAATATGACTCAGCTCAACACCGCTTAAGTACTTCGGCTCTACGAACAAGTGCTTTCCTAGGAGCTGCCTCCTTTCTTTGCCAGCGCTGGGCAGTCACAGGGTAGATGTTGGATAGATTCTGTCTCTGCCTTGTATCTGCAGCTTCTCCAAAAGTTGTTATGCGCTAAATTCAGACGCATTGCGTGTGCACTTATCGCACAGTGTCCTGTACATTCTTGCGACTGAAGCCGATCAATGGTGTTGACCTTTTTTTACTCAGCTTCGGCCATAGAGCCCTGGCCTGGCTTCAATGCTCAGACTTAGACCAAGCCACCGAGCTCTGGCTCTATGCAAGGCTTCATCATCTCGTTAGTTCCTTATGAAGCTGAGTGACGTATGCGCATACACGTTTGAAAGAAGTTCTCCCAGCTTCGAATGCTAGCCTTTTCGTTTCCTTTGATTTCAGTATGTCCCGGTACTCAACAAAGTGTCACCGAGTTCACTAGGGATACCTCACTGATGCTCCGTTTGCACAATCTACCCAGCTTCGATGTCAGAATGTGCGATGCTAAGGCCTTTATTGCCGCTTGACCATCAGAGAAAATGGTGATCGGTTTGTCGAATACGTTGTGGTCTCTCAACGCAGTCGTCCCTTAGTGCCACGGAGGGATCCCAGCGCCTGTCTTTGAGTCATCAGTGTATAGTGCGATCTCCCCTTCTGCTATTACCACTATTTCCTGCGTTGTGACCGATGCGGCATGCGCTGATTGAAGCTCTTCTCCGGAGCTAGGGTTCGTGTTAAGTAGTGGGAGTACTCGCCGAGAAACACATCAGTGAGCGAGGAACTCAATGTTGGACACGTGGCACGAATGTCGCCATCATCAGGACTTGCGATGCGTGCCTTTAATGCGACTACATCAGACAGACCCAGGACGAGGTGGTAAGACCAAAAACGAAAAACTCGTCCGGTTGCGATTGGATCCTCCGATTGGCCTGGAGATCTCTCGTGCGTGCTTTGCCCTCAATATGGCGGGATGGAACATGCGGGTCACTGAAGATATATCTATGTAAGTAAGCCAATGTTTCAGATCCAGCAATTATCCACCTGAACGAGAGATGACTGAATTTATGTACATTCTACCATGTGAGACAGAATCAGCACGCAACTCAGAAGAAGAATGGATTAAGATCCACCAACATAACCAGAGAATAGAAAAAGGAAACGCCCTCCTACCCTCTCTGCAGCTGCTCCGCACTAACTTCCTTAAACTGAATGAATTCTGTGACCAACGAAATTCATCAAGAAATTCAAAGAAATAGGGACTCTAGTCAGCTACCACAGCTTAATGGAACTCAATGGCATTGATTTCTTCAACATTATCCTGGAGAAGATCGAGCACAACTCACATGCCAACACCAGAAGCACGGTCTTCCCGAAGTTCCTACATGTATGGGCTGTACATCAACATGAGCCTTGTCAGGCGACTACGCATGCAACGCCTAAGGGGGTTGGGTCATGTAGAGCGCATGGACAACTTTGATCCGGCCGGACGAGTTTTCGACTCCGTACTTGTTGTCCCACATTAGAGGACGCCCGAGTCTAAGGTGGCAATCCCAAGTGGAGAAAGACCTCACTAACTTGGCTTGCGAAACTGGATGCAGCTAGCCAGAGATCGCCACAAATAATGCCAGCACAAGTATTAAAAAAATAATCTTGTGACAAAAAGTGACTGAGAGACAAGTAGAAATGGTTGTGCTACCAGTAGAGGCTTGTTACTTGAGACCCATGTCCACCATGTGTGATAGAACAATTGTCTTCGTATTGCTAAAGTTCTTGCGAATTGACGTGGATCCAATTCTGAAACAAGGATCGAGGCAAATAATGTTCCATTAGCTAGATCCAGAACCTTTTCCTCTGGATCACATGCCAACGTACGTACAAAAGCCGAAGCGACTTTATATAAGACTCTGATCGAATCCCGCTTTACGGCACAGAGTCAGGAAAATAATGGATAGGATAGGAGGGAGAAGTCCTTGATAACTTTGACAGCAAGTGGATAAGATGTTGATTTTGTCTACGTTGTTGACGGTTGGATGAAAAGAAGACTGCAACTCCGTTCAAAAAGAGCACTCTAGGCACTGTAAATAATGACCTTTTGTAAACGTAAAGATATCTCGAGAACAACATGGAATTTATGTGCCGTATGCACTAAAATTAACCTCGTCTTTGAATAAAGTATCGTGGGGAAAATGAAGAACCAACGGCAATCATCGTCCACCCATTCGGTGACCGCAAGATGCTTGAAATTGTCACAACGAACTGACCTGTCAAGTGCCAACTATCGACTTGACAGTCACTGGAATAAGTTTTCACTTAAAAGAAACACCCTGTACCTTCCTATCATCAGTCCACATTGTTCCATCAAATGCGTACATACCTTGCCACTGAAAAAAAAAAATCTACTCCCCTCAGTCAGCATCGCCCCCAAAATGGCATGTACAGCCACTTTGTTGTGACAGCTGTCATTCGCATGGTCTCCTAGCAAATCATCAACACCCATCATTGATTCTTATAAGACAATTAAAACGCCAACCGCCATAAAATCGTGCCATTTACACAAATTGACTTGTCACTGCCCCTTCCATGGAGCGGCCCAGCCCAAGTGATAAGCGGTATATTTTGGCGCTAATGAGACGCGATATATACTTGTTTTGGCACAAAATTAAAATCAACATTCGGTGCGATAAATCATCACACCAATGAAGGGGAACTCGTTTCTGGGCACACCACCATCGAGATGCATTAAGATACACAGAAGAGAGTACACATGGCAGACATTCACACAGCCACTCGCTGAGTTTGTAATTAAATTTCGGTATTTATTGCCCGCGGGTGTCAATGACCAGACGGTATTTGAAAAATACGATTATTCTAACTGTCCACGCGGGGGTGACACGACTGGGTGAAGGACATTCGAGTTGCACGTACTGTTTTCTCTGAACTCGACTTTTACAAGGCTTTCGCGATAACGATCGCAATTTTTTACGATTTATTTAAGCTGTTTGTCAAAATCTCGTTGAGATATTTGTGATTGAAGAGAATTAGATGAAAATGCATGCAACTGGCAGACGTTTGAACGGTTCTGCGTGTCAATCAGTAGACATAACTGTGTTTCAACAGTCTCAGCGGCTGCATTCTGGTTGCTAGATTGAAGGGTTTTTCTAGGAAGGACACAACAATAACAGTCTCGATGTTTCGGGGCCTCAAATGCTCAAGAGGTTACAGTATTTGAGTTTGTTTTACCTTGTTAGGGAGTAGACAACAATTTCTTCGCACAATTGGTCATAACTCAGAGATCTGTAAATGGCGTGGAGACTCACTCCAGCCAGCTGCATGCAGTTTCGTACGTTCAGAGCCGGAGAGTCCTCCGTTGCGTTGTCGTTCGGCGTTCGGGTCGGAGACTAATTTGACAAATTATGAACTTAAGCCCTTACTGCTGCTTACAGTAGGCAGAGCCGGGCTCGTCGGTCGATTATTAAGGCCGGAAGTTCGAGTAATGCGTTTTTAAAGTTGCAACCATAGACTCCCAACACTTCTCGTTTCTGACAAACGCTGTAAACAGTGACTGACGTTTTACCAGTAATCGGTCATATAGAGGTTTTTGGTCACTTACTTGCAAAAGTTCTTCGAGATCAATTTGAATTTTAATTTCAGTTAAAATTCTTTTCCGCCTCCGATAAATGGATTGTGCCCTTAAATAGGTGGTACGTAGCGGTGGCCTAAGAAATGTGCGGAGACCTGGCGGTCTATTCTGCAGCCACACTGAGTCATCATAATTCATCCAAAAAGCAACTGGTGGGAAACCAGCTCGTAGTTGAAATGAAGTTGACAGAGTGAACAGAATTTGAGAGCCTATAGAGCCGATCAGTGACACTGAAGTGATCGGAAATTTAGTAAGATATGAATTTAAACGACCAACCACAATGACCGTACGCTGAGTTAAGCGTATGGCAAAACGTAGGAGCAAAATGTGGGCAGAAGCATAGTTAAATTTCAATGTGCCAACAACGTCCAGAACGATTAATTCCGCTTCCAATTAAGTGAACAAAAATTGAACGAAACTTATCGAAACTGACAGAAGGGGTTTTGCTGGGCTCTGCTTACCTTTCTGGCCGAGGACCCATGGAGTGTCTGATCCTGAGCAATAGCTGCCTTCCATCGACGACGGTACTAGGCACGCTGCTTCCTGTCGACAAAAGCAAGCTGTCTTGCGTTCGCTATGATTTGGTCTTTATACCGGAGTTTCGGTCTTCCTCGCCTTCATGAAACAGGAGGCTCGAATTCGAAGACCCACTTTACTGGAGCATTGTTGTTTATACGCTTCATGTAGCCGAGCCAGTGCAGTCGACAGATTGTTGCCTTGCGGACTACATCCACATCCTGGTGCAGCTCGTAGAGTTCGCGGTTATGTCTTCTCCTCCATTCGCCTTCCTCGCAGATGGGACCATATATGACGACTTTCGAAGCCACCAAGAATCAACTCTGCAGTTTCTTTTTTTTAACGTCCAACTTTCGGCTCCATAAAGTAGGAAGGACTGACAAATGATGCCCTGAGTATCATTTCTGTATAATCCTTCGATTGTCTAAGTTGACCTAAGTCTATGTTCGGCAATTATGGCTAGGCTTTCATTCCTTAGAGTAGACACCGCAGCCCACTTCTTTATCTGTATCGAAATGTAATGTGTTTCTAGAAGGTGAATGGTGTCTAACCCCATGACCTCTGTTGGATAATAAAGTTTCAACATTTTGATTGGAAAACTTTTTCGGGTCGATGTATTGATGTTTGAAGTTCATCTTACCTCACCGCACGGAATGTCCATAGATTGTGAACGTGGAGATAAGTCCAATTGCCGTGGTTACCGGTTTGTTTTCCGCAGAGAAGGTCAAGGGGAGTCTGATTATAGATAACGTTAAGTGCATCCGAAGGTGTGGTTCTAAGAGAGCCACTGACACAGTCTCGTTGAACATTCTTCGCGATGTAATATCCATCAAACTACCACTCGTACAATAAAATTGGCCTAACTATATCTACATCGATCCAATGTCATGTATGACACCAATTTCTACTACTATCGCCTTTCTACTAGTGTATAAGGCTATTGTGTAAGAGTTCCATGTGTAGGAGTTCCATTAGATTAGGATAAGTTTAAGCTTAAAGTTCAGACATTTATGCGGTTTGTGGATTCTTCTGTTTAGTACTGAATTGTACTTTGTCGGTTATTTTAGGGATCACACTTAGACCACAATTTCCCGTTAATTTGGTAAGAGTAAAAAACTTCATTGTGAATAAGGTCCCCCAAAACCGACACTGTTATTGTCATATCATCCGTGGAAGCAATCACCCCGCATCATAGTTCACTTCTGTAGTGAACAAACCAGTTCTTTGATTGCTAGCTTCTATAGAAGGGCTTGTTTGCCCTTGTCATTGTTTGCTTGTTAGTGTCCACTGATGTACAAGTTTAGAAGGAGCTTTTTGACAGTGTTCCCGCAATACATTGCGAAACAGAGAAACAGATTCCATGGTGCGTGACTTCAAACAAGCCTATACCATGTATAAATAAGGTGGTGGCTCGTGAAGTTGTGAGCATTTGCGTCGACTCCTCTGCGCTTGAACCCACTGTGTTTAGGTTCGATTCCTGACAAATATTTATTTTCACGGTCCCACTTCTTTCGAGTCACTGACAATCAAAGAGTAAAACTGTCTAGAAAAAGCTTCTCAAACTTGGCTCGGAGTCGGTATAAAACTGTAGTTCCCATCCACCCACGAGATAACAATACCATGCACAATACTAGGCCCTGGCCCTGTACGGGCTGTAGCGCCACCCGTATTATTATTCAAATTATTATGCTCCTGTGCAGCACATAGCGTTATCAGGAATTCTGCTAACGATCTCCATGCGACTCTGTTTCCTTCCAGCCGAGTCACTTCCGACATGTCGATACTCTTTCTCCACGGTCCGCCTCCAAGTTAAGCGTGGACGACATTGACTACGCACTCCTTGTGGGTTCCAAGTAATGCCCATACTTGTAATATCCGTTCCCCGTTTACGCTGGCTGAAGCTTATCCAGCTCCACTTTCGACGCTGGATCTCTGCCGCGATGGATTCCTGTGAGGCTCTGCGCTGCAGATCTTGGTGCGTGATCCATTTTGTCCAGACGACCTTCAGGATTCGTCTCAACCATTGCCTGACGTAGACCTGAAGCTTGTGAACAAAGATGGAGGTTGCCTTCCAAGTCTCGCATCCGTATAACCGTACGGAGTTCCTTGTCGGACACAACAAAGTGACACTTGTCTGGGTCCCTGGACACAGAGGGATTGCAGGCAACGAATCCGCAGTTGAGTTCGAGAAGGCTGGCTCGGAATCTGCATTTATCGGCCCTGAACCAATTACTACGTACTGTAATGACAATTGGACAGCAGTCACAACTCTGATTAACGAATGGAAACACAAACTTCGCCTAAACCAGTAGACATATGGTCATGGTCTTAGAAAATCCAAACGTTTAATCAGTCTTTTTTTATATAAGGAAATAACAAAGAAAACTTAAGATTGCTAACAAGCTTTCTTACAGGCCATTGTGGCCTGAACTACAACCTTAACGGTTTTAACCTGTTAAGGTGTCGGCTTTGCCTCTAAGAGCATGAAAATTCTGAGCACATGTTGTGCAAATGTCCGGCACTAGTATGGTTAAGTACATGTATCTTCCATAAGGAGATACTCACTTCAGTGGGTTTGAAAAAAAAACTCCACTACTAAAGACTAACTAGCTTTCATGAAGGAAGTAGCACGGCTTTTGGAATAACTCCAACACTCCGATACAATAAATCTGACCTGGTCGCGGTGTAGTTGCCTTCACGGCATGGGTTGTACAAGAGGGGGGGAAAAGTAGCCGTACGGAAGCTTTGAGTATTGACAACGACTCGAAAGAGGTGGGGCTGTACATTATCCAAGTTACTCGTGTCGGACAATGGCGGTGCATTTGTGCTAGACATTAATTCTCGCACAGTGGGACAGGGTACCACTTTATCTGGCAGAAAATCAAATTATGAAGTTGAACTCTGTCGTAAACTAACATTTTCTCTCTCTTCCCAATATGATAGATAATTAGAATTGAGAAAGGGAAAAGTCCTTAGGATCACGTGATCTCCATCAGATCGTCACAAGTGGAGCATTTGTTCACTTTTAGCATAGAGTGCAAACGTGCTTTTTGTGCTTTGAGTAAATTGCTTGCTGTAGTAAATTGTGTGCTATTTTTAAACCATTACTTCGATCGAAATAAAAGTGGGCGTGGCCATAAATAACCTCGACAATATATGACGGTAACAAGAGTAATAATGCCAAATTTTAGCTAGTTCCTACCTTTCCTGGTTGATTTAATGCCAACTTTAAGGGCATTCTGCCCCAGTGTGCGTGAGAATCAATAAATAAACCAGCTCTACGGAGCACGCTCATTTCTGGCGTCTGGTTTCTAGGTTTCGACTCACTCGACTGACTCTAAAAACACTTAAAGACCTGATGACAGTCGACATGCTTACACTCTAACATTTGTTTTGAATTATTGTGCCACAAATGCTTTATAAGAGAACTTCCGCTTTAAGCGCAAGATCAGTAGACTCAACGATCGTGTCCGTATTCAGTTTTCTCTGAATCGACTAGACTATCCTCGGTAAGACCTTTTCTTCTCAGACTCAGGACTCAGGGACTCTAACTTAGGGCTCCTTCATCAATTTTCCTCTCTCAATTGACTACAGTGATCAGGAACGTTCTGCCCTTAAACTGGAAGTCGATCTGAGGTCTAACCATGGGCATCCGTTGTCGACGTGGCTGTCTTTGCCGCAAGCCCTGTTTCGTCAAACAAATCAATGTTCCCAACGTCTGAATTCCGTCTCTTCTTCTGTGATCCACTCAGTAGAACAAATTATCTTCCCCTGTAATGCCACACGTGCCAACACCAACAAGCGCCCCATCAAGTCACGTTTAAGAAGCTTACCCAGTGACAGCTTGAATTAAATTTCACACGAATGCCATCTCTTATCTCTCGTCGCCATCGCCATGACAAATGTCAACTGATGGCTGTAATAACGCATCCCTGGGAAGCATAAGCCCACAATTTGTTAAGTCAATTAGTCAACGACAGGCAAGCATGCCCATTAGTTTCCGACACATTGCGATGCCACTTAGCAGTCGCTGATCGATGGTTTCGCTTAATTATGTGCAAATCTGATAATTGAACGCTACAGGCTCGCGGAACGTCTCTATTTCAAGTTTCGCTCGTCGCACATGACTTCCTGAAGCACAACTCGCGTTGCGCAGCCGCCGCTTGTAATTACGTCTCTAAATGTTTACACTAAGCACACAATTCATCTTGGTTTCTGTTTTTATTTTCAGGGAGTCGTCATATCCGACGGCAGTGAACAGTATCAGCGATTCATTAAGGTCCCCCAGCCGCTCTCGTTCAAAGTGTACATCTTCAACGTGACAAATGTGAACAAGGTCCAACAGGGCGCCATACCGATTGTCCAGGAAGTCGGCCCATACGTCTACAAGTATATGCATGCACGACGGCGGATTGAATGCAGCCTCTGATGAGTTTTCGTGTTTCTTTGACAGGCAATACCGAAGCAAACGAATCAAACAGTTCTCGCGGGACGGATCGAAGGTGACCTACGTCCAGGACTACCGGTTCGAGTTCGACGAGGAGGCATCGGCGCCCAACTCCCAATCGGACACAATCATTGCCCTCAACATGCACATGAACGTAAGTAATCCGCGTCCAGGCAGAGTCTCTTATTTGTTTCCAATTGAATTTTGAAAAACCACTGTTTTCAGGCATTTTTGCAAGTTTTCGAAAGAGAAATAACAGATATTTTGAAAAGTGTTGCAAATAGATTCAATCGCACGCTGAATCGAACGCCCGGCGTTCGGTTGCTTAAACGACTGATGGAACGAATCCGAGGGAAACGTAAAGTAATTTTATCATATCCAAATATTTTAGAATGCTGGTGACTAAATTTATTAAAATTTTAAACTAATTCCGAGGTGGGGACGGTCGCGGTACCTCGGCCTTCGCCTCATTTCCTTGCATGATAAATTAATTATTACTCTAAGTGGGGGATTGCTTGCGCTAATCTAATTCATAAATCGTACAATAATCTGTATCGTATCATAAATGCGTGAAAACTTTCAGCTACCGATGACACTGAATGGTTCTTAATTAATTTCGGAGCTCAGTCGCGAGGCACATCTCCTGCCCGCGCGGAACCTGTTCGTGTAGCTGAGCAAATAACTTTTATTTTTTTTTTCCTGTTCCCCCTATCGGTTGCATGAATTATTTATTCCGTATTCGTAAATGGATTCCATAAATCTCTGACTTAAGCTTGTGCCTTGTGGAAAACTATGCGGCAGACTGTATGTAGTTCCTGGTGGGATTCCTAGAGAATTGATATTCGATTCGGTTGCGGGGGTGTCTCGGGGATGTTTATGAATCTCTCGTCTTAATACGATTGTAATCTTTTGATTTATTGATAGCAACTTCTCTTCGGCGCTGATTAGATTTCAGTTCTTTTGTTTGTTGGCGTGGACTTGAGGCACTTAATCGATTTTAAATTCAATGAGTTTCGTACCTGTGGATACAACTCATCATTAGCCGTTCAATACTGAACGCCACAATTTCAGTAGATATTCATACTGAGAGATATCGATTTCTGTTGCCTTGAAATCACTTTTTTGTTAAGATTTTGAAACTAATAGCAAATGCCGTGATGCATCTTTTTTTGTACGTTTTTTTTCTTATTTGCTTTCTAAATTACTTGTTTTCTTAAAACGCCCTTAAATCACACAGATCAGTGGAGCTCTAGCACCATGTCTGTGGGCAGTATTCTGTAGCACCTTGTAACTAAGCCCATACTCCCATTGGTTCAGTTACTCAGACTTCAGTCCTTTTCTGCTGAAAAAAAACTTTGGAAAGGCTGATAGATCTTCAAATTCGAGAAAGTTAAACTTTCAGATCTGTATTCCCAACTAAGGATAGCTCGGCAGCAATACCAGTTTATTCGTTGCACGGCACCATTGAAGAAATAATTCTCAGTGGTCGTATGTTCTGACATAAAGTGTGGCTAGATAGCAATGATTGTTTTCCTAATTGTTATGTTTCAGCTGCTGTCAAAGTTACCAATGACATGCTCAGCACCAAGGCATGAGCAATGAATCCGTAGTCCACAGTCTGAGCAGCAACACATAAGTTAGGCGGCAGGATCAACGGCTGGAGTGGCGAAGAATTAGTTGTGTGTATTGTCGTTCCTTGACTCACTATTTTCCTATCTTGAGCTGAGGTCGCTCTTCTGAATTGAAAGAGATTGACGTGGCTGAGAGCGACATTTCATTCGTAGAGGAGTCGCCTGTCCACTATACTGTGTACGACATGGAAAATAGCATTGACTCATTTCTGGTTCCGAGTTGGGAGTTACGGAAGAGGAATGCTTCAGGAGGAATGAATACATTAGATTGCACTTTCAAATGCTGCATCATATTCCGATAGTAATCCCACAGATCAGATTAGTGGCACTCATAGCCCCTACACTGTAACTCAAATTAGGTATCCTGTTCAATTTGGCCTCATTGTACAATACCTAGAACTTCTTGTACTCGGATTATGTTATCAAGTTGGTTGCTGGAAAAAAAGCACCATAGCCACAATATGTATGTGCTGTCTTAACTTAACGGATATGGATCTCAATTCCCAACACCTAATGGTCTGTAGCACCCACTCTTGTTGTGCGTGCCTTTTTATTTATCGCAACTGAACAGTTTTACGCCGACTCCGAAACAGTAGTAGGACCTAAAATGTTCAAAGTAGTTTCCGAAGAAAAATGATGGTCGGATTGAAAAAAAAAAACAGGTTAAGTCTGCTATATATATTCAAGTTAAGAGAAACTAGAGGTATAGAACTTTGAAATCGAGCAAAACAAATATGCTTTTTTTTAAATTGACATGAAATTACTTTATTCGAAAGATAATATTCTCGCATTACAGTTTACATAAGATTTCTGGAGTATGACCGCCACGGCTGGTGGACCAATTTTCGATGACTTTTTTCAACATTTGTGGTCGTATATCGGCAATAACGCGGCGAATGTTGTTCTCCAAGTTGTCAATCGTTTTGGGCTTATTGGCATAAACTATCGACTTCACATATCCCCACAGAAAATAATCAAGTGGCGTTAAATCGCACGATCTTGGAGGTCAATTCACCGATCCGTAATGTGAAACTATGCGGCTACCAAACGTTTCCTTCAATAAATCAATTGTGGTACGAGCTGTGTGACGCCGTAACATGCGTCTTGTTGAAAACACAGCTCCTGCATCATGGTTGTGTAATCATGGCTCTATAGCCGTTACCATTGACTGTAACGGCCTGCGTCGTTTTTAAAGAACTACGGACCAATTATTCCACCAACCCATAAAGCTCACCAAACATATGGATATAACGATGAGTCAACATACACTTGAGGAGTATCATCACTCCCAATATGGCAGTTTTGTTTATTGACGTATCCATTCAACCAAAAGTGCGCTATACGTATTTCGAAAAGAACCATGATTTACAAATTTGCACAATTTGGAAGCGTTGTTCAGGCATCAGTCTAATCATGTTGAAATGCCAAACAAAACTAAAAATAAATCACTTGAAAGCTGACAAAATGGAAGCCAGTTAAAATAGTGTTGCCAACTTAAAGTTCTATACCTCTAAAAAAAACACCCTTTATTTCCGAATGATATGCTTCTCATAATTTGCGCAAAGTTTGCGTTTTCGAACCAGCCCAGATCTACCACAATACACCCAAGTTTAAGAACATTTTTATAGACAGGAATATTCTTTGATCATTGCCATTGTAACTGGAAAGAGGTGAAGCCGTGAATTATGAAATTCGTTCGCTAAGTTCGGATATTGAACCTCGAACTCCGAGCGCAGGTGTCGACGAACCTACCCACTACGCTACAGCGGCTAGAGACTTCTTAACAACCTCAAAAGTGCAAGACCATAGAATGTGCCAAATATTAACAAAAATGAGGACTTTCAGTCTCTAGGAAACTGTAAGAACAATATGTAATGTGTAAGATAAGATGATGATGTCTGCTCAGCCTCAATGTTTAGCAATATGGAGTTTGCTGTACTGGCAGAGCTTAAATCAACGAAGGGGCGACAGTTTTTTTATTCGACAACTTTTTCCAAAACAATATCTGGTCAAATTTAAATTTTTCAAAAATTCGTATAATTTTGCCCCAAAAGGCATGGGCCCCGAGCTTTGTTGCAAAGCTGTACTATCACAAATCATAATTCAAAAGCATCGAATCAATAGATAACCAATAGATGGTTTCCGAGAAATTCAGTGGCTTATTGGCGCTCGACAACATTGTGCTTGCTGACCACTTCCACGTCCGTATAGTTATACCATAAAATATGGAGTATTTCAAAGATAAGAACGGTGATTCAGCCAAAAGTCAGATTACTTGTCGAAAAATCTGAAGATCGTGCGATATTCTATTCAAATTCCTTCACTTCACATCTTCCTTAAATATTCCTTTCCCCAATCACTACTTTCGAATCACCAAGTTAACGAAGAATTTAAAGTATTTATGGTTCGACAACGCTTAATGTCCTTGTCAAACCCACTTCTCCCGAATTTTCTAAACCAAATTGAAAAAAAAAAAAAAAATCACACAACACTGCAGACGCCTACACAACGCATACCCTTCTCAACTCGTCCGCTTTCGATCGCATCTCTTACTCATCTCATTCAGCGTGATGACCTCATGTGCTTGCCATCATCATTTACAACGCGTCACAAGACTAATTGGTTGGCTTAAAGGGTTTGCGGGTTATTCTCTAGCTTAACGCATGTCTAACGCTTCTCTGATCTCTTACCTCTTACCCACACATCAAGGGCAATTCATTTTATTTAGCAACATTTTTGCAGTCCCTCCTTGAAATCACCGAAAACGATCCGGGACTCTCGCTGCTGCTCATGCACTTGAACCTGAATCTCAAGGGTGTGTTCAATGATCCGCGATCGATGTTCGTTACGACGTCAGTGCGGCAGTATCTCTTCGATGGAGTTCGCTTCTGCATAAATCCCATCGGTCTGGCCCGGGCGATATGCAAGCAAATCAAGGAACAAGGATCGAAGACCATCCGTACTCTGGAAGACGGAAGCCTGGCGTTTTCGTTCTTCAATCACGTACGTAGCCAAAGCGCAACCACATGAGCTACTTTGTAACTTAGCTTTCATTTTACAGAAAAACCGAACCGGTGAGGATGTCTACGAGGTGCACACGGGTCGGGGCGACGCAATGAAATTGATGGAGATACAAAAGCTCGACGAGGCCAGTACGCTGCAGGTCTGGCTGAATAGCAGTGACAGCGAAACATCGATTTGTAATTTAATTAATGGCACTGACGCTTCCGCGTATCCGCCGTTCAGGAAGCGTGGCGAATCGATGTACATTTTCAGTGCGGACATCTGTCGATCGGTGGAGCTGTTCTATCAGAACGATGTGCAGTACAAGGGCATTCCGGGCTTTCGATATTCAATCGGGGATAACTTCGTGAATGACATCGGACCGGAGTTCTCGAACGAGTGCTTCTGCGTGGACAAGCTGGCGAATGTGATGAAACGCAAGAACGGATGCTTGCATCCGGGCGCCATGGACTTGACCACTTGTTTGGGTGAGTTTTGCTGAACTATTTCCTCTTTTATTTCAGCTTTGAGGGTTCAATGTGGCGCGGGTGAGTTATTTGATGGAAGTTTGAAAATGTTCGTGGTAAGTTGTCTGCTGGAATGGGTGCGATGTTGATTCCATGTGGCCCCACACTACAAGGCACGACCTTGACTGAAAATGTAAAACAGAAGTAGTTAAACCGCCGTATTTTATATATCGCCCTAAAGCATGAATCCAAGCTTAGCTAGCCAAATAGATCAAAGCCAAGAGAGGGGCGGACAATAATCTTCATCGATGCGGAAGGGCACAGCTCTGATTCTTGATTGATCTAATCTTTGTTTCCTATGTCATAACTTGAGTTACAACCCAACGAAGCCTTGAGTATGTTTTGCCTATTCTCGAGCTCAAATTCTAGACGAGCAGTCGACGATAGTCTCCAAAGGGCGGTTCGCCTTGAAAATGCTTGATGCCGGTAAATAAAACCGTCATCGCTTTATTGACATTGAAATGAAAAATGAGTAAATGTTTGCTTTGCTTGGGACTTCACTTCCATTTGGAGTATGTGCGTGTATGCCTTTTATCTGTTCCCGTAAAGAACTTAGCGGATAAGTTGGAGTTCACGACGGAGATCGAAATCTCTAATGGATTGTATTTTTTTGGCATTACGCTTGGTCAATCATTTTCTGACAGTTCATTTGTAAGGAAACTTTGAAACTCTGTGACGAACTAATGCTAATGCTCTAAGAAGTATTAGAAAGTGATTGCCTTGAGCGCTTAAGTGTCAGTGGAAAATGTATATGTTTTTATTTAATTAATTGGCGTTCAGTGTTCGTAAAGGAAGTTGTTATTTATTCGAATTTTTTCACAATATTTTTAACCACATTGTTCAGTTTCGTTAAGTTTCGTTAAGTTTCGTTAACTTTTTTGTACGTCAATGCTTTCTTTTTCAACAATATTTTAGTATACAACCACAATTCAATAAAAAAATTAAGTGGTTAAGTATCGTTAAGCTTCGTTAAGTTTCGTTCACTTTTGCTTTTTTGAGTGGGAGTGAAATCAATCGATTTCTACGTACGTAAGTGACAGTTGGTGTTGTAATTTTGCTTTAGTTGCCAGAAGGAAGTATGGATACATTAAAATTTAACAGTTTTGGCTTCTGTCTACTTTCCTTTCTGGTTCTGACGCAAGTTTGAGCTTATTTAAATCTATGTGGTTGTGCCGATAGTCTACAGTTTCAAAGTCCAGGTCATGTCTTTTTTTTGCTGCAGAAAGTTATTCCCTCTAGCGCCTTTAGATCGAAGCTCAAATTCTCTCTCTCTCTCTAGCATGTGTTCGATTCTTTCCAATGACTTTCATACCCTCGCCCGTCAACTCCCATGTCCGTTCAGCAGTGTACTTCAGTCAGACCACTAATTTGGATTATATCCATTATTATCCCATAACAACTATCGAGGACCCATCTGGAGCTTAGGATGAAGGCAAGTAGGCTTGCGATTGGCATCTATTTAATTTAATTTGTTTAAGTCGTTGAAAAAGTGCTGCATGTTGACTCTACGAGTCTTCAAAGCCGGGCAGGCGCGTCTTCTCATGGAGGTGTTTGGCACGTTGTATCTACTAAGCATCTAATGTTGAGTCTAATGTTGCGAACTGGGTCTAGGCCCTCATAACGAATGGACAAACTTGTCACGACTGAATCTCTATCCACAAATAGTGGGATTACACTACCCTCCTACCTGCAATTTGTTTCTTCACCAAAATTAACTCAAACGCTCTCCAAAGCATGTTCCACACGGATACCATAGGTTTGTTGTCTGGATTTCGAACCTTCGCTTGGCGATCAGTGGTGACTTCGATCTGGCATAAGCCAGTTAGTCATAGTCATAGCAACTCACTGTGTTGGTTGTAGGCGGTTGATCTGCCGTGTAGACGTTAAAGAGCATCGGTCCCAGCTTCGACCTTTGCGCAGCTCCCGCCTTGGTGGGCTTCAGTTGATTGGCTGCCTTCGACTTGAATCAAAAATTGCGTGGCTTAGACGACATCGCTTGAGAGTCTTCTTGTTCAGCCATCATGGCGACCTCAACGCGATAAGTCTGCTTTGTTGCATCAGAAGCTCGAAATTATGGCTCATTAGTGACTTTAAAAAGCCATTAAACATCATTACTTTATTTCTTCTCTGAGCAACTCATCGTAGACTTCTTCATTGTCAAGTAATATGTGCTGCCGGTAAAGTCCATAGTGGACCTGATCCTTGCTTCTGCAAGAACTTGTTAAGTCTAATCTCCGACCACTGTGACTCGATACAGGTGGAGCCTCAAAAGTCTAAACATTCTATATTCCTGTTGAGAGTTGAACTTTCACACGCAGCGTATGAAACGTCTCCACTTCGCGACAGCCACTGTCACACTTCTCATAATCCCTTACTTCCCTTGTCACTCATACGACAGCGCTATCACTTCCACTTAGTGTCAAGGTAATTTTTCACATGACGTCACTGAATTCACACGAAAACCCAAGCCACGATGGCCCGAGCAACAGGTTTGCCAGCTGTCAAAAGTATAATTCCCCGTCAATGTCATAATTTTATTCAGCAGCGACAGCGCAGTCGCTATGCAAATGCAAGCGAACATATCATAACTCAAGCTGTCATAACTTATGTCATGATCACGAAATTATTTTCAGCGCCTGTCAGCCACGAGCCACGAGCCGCACTGACGCATGTCAACGAGCATCAGAAATGAAATGTTTGCCGTTGCAATTCGGAGAATTTTCGAAACATCGATGGACGTTTACAGAAATAGAAGTGACGTCGAAGACTCTGCAATTCTCCAGCCTCCGGATTTTGAATTAAAAAGCAAATGCCAATAGTCCGAAACCACATAATAAATAGTTCAAAATTGACAAGCTTATTTGCATCGTTCCCGAGCGAATTTCGAATTCCCCCCGAAAACAAGTTGCCAACAAATGTCATCTCTCATTTGTCAGTGAACCAAAAGCGAACAGACTCCCGCCGATTCAAGGCTGTGCCTCTGTACATGCTCGAACCTTCAACTCAAACCGTCCCGAGGGCGATCAACGGATCTAAGATTGATCACTCTTTACACTTCAAATGTAACCTCCGCCTTAATCGTCCCGTAGCCTGTGAATATACTCTTCTCCAGTTGCCATCAAGATCCTGTCGTCAGAATTACCGACAGCAGAAGTGAAACTTCTTTCAACACGCCGCACGACAGTCCATCCATCAACGAGATCAAATTATTTCGTTAAGGCGAGAATAACAACCGACTTAGGGGGTCTTACGACCATTAGTCCGGGAGCGGGGGACGCTGAACTGCTTTCGAATGCTTCATCTCAGCGCGGGGCACAGCATACATTCCGATCGCGTACATGAAGCTCGATAAGACGATAAAATATTTCCATTTGTATGCAAATTCTCGTCGTATTCGATAAGAATAATTTAATTTAAATCATCTCTGTCTCCGGAGAACGCTGCGAATGTATCGCCCACATGTGTTTGTTCGCGGGCCAGTTATCGATTAATCGATGTTGATGTTGGGAAAATGAGCTTTTGATTGGATCGCTAGTGTTTATTGGGGATTTATGAATTCGATGTCAAATAAATACGCTCAACGAGCGATTAACAAGCGGTATGTGGTTGACTTTAGCGAGTTCCTTGCCGGTTGGTACTTTATTTATGTGGTCGTCGTTGTTTGTTGTTCAATGATGGCCTTGGGCTGACGGATAGACCTTCTCTGCTCTCGCTGTTGCTCCCAGTGGGAGTTGATATGTTTTTTTTGCAGAATTCTTGATTTTTGGTCGTGGCTTGTGAATGGAAACAGTAACTCAAAGATGAGGCATTATGCCTAATGATCAAACAATCAATTATGCAGATGGGCTCTGGATTTACATCGTGATGTATGTGTGACTTTATTTGGAGTCGACGCTTCGAACTGGTTGAGTCAGATCGCGTGGATTTAGTTCAAGATCTTAGGCTTGTTTTATGGATGCTATTAGGTATTATTAGATTATCACGAAGGGTCGGAAATGATTAGCATTTCGATAGGAATTCTATTTCGGATGTGCTTCAAATTGGCGTGAAGAACGCATGAATCAGCGTTGTAATTACGTCTTAGACAGTGACAGTCTGAAGTGGTCGATCGGTAAGGTGTTCACTGTCTTAGGCAAGATGGTCGTGTTCTTGAGAAGACCGTGTAGAATTCACAGACCAGCACTAGATGCACGATTTTTTATAAGTCCGTTCAAATGTTAGCACGCGAATGACATTGACATTGGTGACCGAACGCAGCCAGCCGCCAATGTGGCGGAGGCGGAGGCAGCTAAAATGTGGCAGAAGCAGAATCTAAAGTTGCAGACTAAGCTAAAGAGGCCTGCTAGACCCATTTAGTGGTTGAAGAGGCTATAATCAGTCTAGTGGGGAACGAGGAAAAAGGCAGGTCCTAAAAAAATGGCATACAACATGAACGTCTTGAACAATGGGAACAGTGACTTCGAAGTAGTCATGCACTTCGTCAGAGGAAGTGTGAGGAACAGTGAAATAACAGAATCAGTACTGAAATCAAACGCAGGACACATGTTGCCAACCGCTGTTTCATCGAGGATGCCTAAGGTGACGCACACAAGTGAAGAAGCACCTCAACGAACTTAGTGTACGCAACTAGAAGTAGCTAGCCAGAGATCGCTCTAACTTTGAGGTTTGGTGGCTGAGACACAGGTCCGCCCTGGACTGTAGCAGCACACAAAGATGTAGACAACATTTGGACTGGCGCACAAGCATTTTCGTCCTCACCGCGATTATTCTGTCCAGGAGTCATCAACACTCATTAACGTTCCCAACTACCAGACGTCGTAAAGCAAACGTTTCCTTGCATTTATCGGCGGGACTGAGTTTTTGATGATTCCACGAATTATGTCAAAGTCACCATTGCAATCTGTAGCGACAGCCAAGCTGTGCTTAAGGCCTTGCTCAAACTTTTAGCCACTTCCAGGAAACTTCAGGAATGCAAGTCTTCTCTGAATGTGATCGGCAGTCAAAATTCGCAGACCGACTTGTCTGGGTCCCGGACTACCACGGGATCACGGGAAATGAGATCACTGATGAACTTGCTAGCCAAGGATCAGGGGAGGCACTCAAAGCTGGGACTACCTGCTTCCTTAGTTAGGGCTTCCATCGATGGTTGAGCCTCTCGAGAGCACAAGTGGAGGTGGCATGACTCTCCAGGATGTAGACAAACCAAGCGCGTGATCACCTGTAAGAATTCCGGGACATTCTTGTTATCTCTTGACAGAAAAGGCTGCAGATGAGTTACTGGCGTACTATAGGGCTACTACACCTTCGCCAAACACCTAAGTGTGCTTGGCCTAAGTGATTAAACCCTAGGCGTCGCCTGTGGAGAAGACGACGACACTGCAGAACACTTCCTCTGTTACTGTCCCGCCTTTGCTTGGATCAGGTGGCAGTTATTCGGTGCTGATGACGGGAGACCTCCTCATCACAGAAGCGCCTGCTGGTATTCCTCGGGAAGAAATGTAGGTAGCAAAATGGGTTAGTTTTATGTCTGAGCGCTACTTAGAAACATCCGACAAAGCAAATCATTTCAATCGTTCACGACGAAGAGTGGTATGAACTTGGTCTTCGGCGATGAACATTGTGTGGGATTATCGCTTATTTAGGGATCGCTTAGTTTTAACTTGAGATTTTCAAACTACTGCTGCTGCCTTTGTAAGCTCACTTGCAGCTTCAACTTTGACTATTGTCTGATGTCTTAACTCATTTCAATTAACTTTTGTTTCAAAATATGTGATCAGAGACGACTCTGAGGTCTCATGGTTCAACCCCAGCGCAGAGGACTTGAATTCTTTTCGATTTGGTCGCAGGCAACACTTTTTATGTGTTCGTCGGAAATCAATGGTTTTCCGTTCCATTCCTAAAACACAGATCCATTGGGGAACGATGTAATCAGCTAGAAAGGCCAAGTTTGAAAAGATTTTTCTAGACAGTTATACTCTTTGAGCATTGTCAGTGACTCGAAAGAGGTGGGGCCGTGAAAATTATTTTTGGTTCTATTGGGAATCGCACCCAGACACCGAGGTTCAAGTGCGTAGAAAGGACACCAATTCTGTGCTCTTCCCTACATCCATGTCTATTGCTAGTGCAAAACATCTTCTGAAGCTGGAAACGATTGATCATATGCTCCGATAGGTCTCACTAGAAAATAAATATGTCCCAATCCCAATCCGAATGAGCAGGCAGACTCTCAGGACCCTTATCGGCGTTATCAGTGAACACTGAGCCATTGGAACTCACTTCTTGTTCATCACTGACTTATGAACAATCAAACCAAAAGGGAATGGCTTACAACAACTTATCCAAGAGTCCTAGGAATGAAGAGATTAAGAAGACCTCGACATCTGTCCAGTTATTGAAACAGCTTCGGACACTAAAATCCGAGACCTTACCTAAATACACCACAATGGCTCCTTCAGAATCCAAGACAGTCACTTCTACCCGCAAACCAAAGAACAACTAAGTGGCTATTGTGCAGTGCAGCATTGGATTATGATCTGAAACAGGCACATTTTGTGTGGTCAACACCGCCAATCTGTCACTTGGTGTAGATTTGGGAGTACGTCTCATTACTTTGTTGTTCCTCACGGTTTCGGAGCTCCAGAAGCAGTGGCCTCTGTAGCGTAGTGGATAGAAGCATCGACTCCAAGCTTAGTTTTTCAATACGATCAACTTTCATAATTCACGGCTCCACCCCACATCGCGCAGACAAGGAAAACCTTCCCAAAATTTCGGTTTTCGTAGTTGGTATAGAACTGTGGATACCCACACTGGTAAGAGCAAAATAACTCGAATGGAAGCTAAATCTAGATCCACCAAGAACTGTAAAGTGAAGCGCTACATTGTTTTTATTATGATACCACGACTAAACTGTCACTTGTTCAGAATTAAGAAGTTGTTCCAGTATTTGTCTTCGCATCCGTTTAGTTTGCAGCAGTTTTGTTCGATTAGCCTTAGAGACTTGAGCCAGACTAGCTTCCTAAATTGAACTGCCAAGACTGATGAATGGGCACTAAACGTATGGCGCTCATTTGGTTCGGGCCGGGTCTGCCACGCAATGACCTCTTGTTGGCCCTATAACGCAACGAAATTCTTCAACAACCGGACTTCAGCAATGCTTCAATCAATGAAATAAATTTTCATTTCATCGGCAAAGGAACCGCCCGTTGCAATCGCTCGCATTTACAAAACGTGTACTCGTATTGCAGACCGTTGCAAGGCAACCTATCATTGAACTTGTCAAAGATTTGTTCCTCATTTTCCTCATTAACGTCCGCGGACATCTCTCTTGACTGTGACTCAGTTCCCAAAATACCTCATCAGCAGTGCGTGACGCGACCCATTACTGAATCCACAGATGTCATTAAGCATGTCTTCTAAAATTAATCACTCCTCGCATTTGACATTGACAAGTTTACACTAACATTGGCATTTGATTGACAGCTGATTTTGAAGACTTTTGAAGACAGCCCCGTTCAGTTCTTCACAGCATTTACCGGCTGCGTGCAAAACCTTGAATTCTAGTTCTTCGATCATACCTATTTCCATCCAGAAATACAACCGGAAATAGATACTCATCCAAATTTGCCTTTGAATAGCATCAGCTTCTCGGAAATCTCAATATCCCCCAGCATCGTTACATATTTATGCTTGAATTTGAATAACTTAGACAGAATCACGGATCATCAGAAACTAGTTCTGTCACCCAGTTGCAGACTGTACGTTATCTCGTCTGACATTTCGACATCGATCCACAAAAGTCTTCGAAATCGAATTCGAATTCGAATCAGAAGCAAATTTCTTTCTAATCTCTTGTATTTCGCCCATATCAGTCTGACGTCAATCAAGGTCGCACATGACATGCATTCCAAATATAAACATCTGACGGAATCCCCCAATTACCATATGGATCTTCCACAGAAACCGAAATATCATCGAAAACATGTTTGATTGCCGAGAGAAATAGGAAAAAAAAACACAGCAAAATTCACTTTCGTTTCGTAATAACATTTATTAAACTCATCCTGACTTAATATAAATCTATTTCTCTCTCTCTCTCTCTCTCGTTGCTTCTCTTCTCTCGTGCGTAAACAAATCATTTATACAGTGCACTATAAACTAATTAAATTTATCAACAATAAACCGACACAAAGTTTATAGTTTTATGGCATTCGCATGGAATTTGGCAGGTGTCAAGGGGCAGGCAGTCATTCTGGTCTGACCGTTTGTTCGAGGGCACCCTGTCGTTCGCTTATAACTAGATGTTGACCTGTTTGTTGTGTTCTCTCTTTTTGGTTGAGACTTGAAAACCGTTGCGTCGTCGTTGATGGACTGCTGAGACACTGACACTGACTATGACGTCCGCGATGGAGTGACGTTGATTTGGCGAGTTTTGGGTGCTGGCTGCACAGAGGTGGTTGGTTTATTTGGCGGATAACTGCCGTAGAGCCGGGAGTACAACTCGTAGATGTTGAGCTTCGAACTGAATAGAGACCCGGTGGGCCTGCGGTGAGACTTTGTTGGCGTTATTAGGGCTGCCCCGCCGCTGGGCCTTGGTGTGGAAACTGGCGTCGGCGACGAGTGCACTGCAGATGTCAGTCTGATTGTGGCTGGGGAACTGCTGGCGGGTCTGGACTGAATTGGTTTTGTCACGATTATCGAATTCGGGCGGACGATTCCGGTCGAACTGGATGTCGCGGTAATTGACCGAGTTGATCTTGACGATCTGGCTGAGGTGGCCGTCCTTGAGGGCTGAGCGAGCGACGGCTTTCCCTCGACGACGCTGGGTTTCGAAGTGAATATCGAGGTGGGCTGTGAAGACACTCTGAGTCTTGATGGCGAAGAACTGGTAGTTGTCTGCGATCGCTTAGTGGTTGCCGTGGGCAATCGAGAACCGCCGAATGCTGGACTCCTTACGGAAGTTATGTCGCTCTTCTTGAGCGTTGGCGTTGGGACGGGTCTGGCTGGAGATGTTGGTGCCGACTTTATGGCGCTGAAGCTTGGCTTCGATGATGTGCTGGGTGTTGGCGTTGGTCTAGAAGTTGATGTCGTACTCCTGCTCGACTGTGCTGGCTTGGAACTCGTCGTCGCGGATTTGATTGATGTCGATGGCGCTACAGGGCGTGTGGTTGATTTCGCTGCTGGCGTGATCGCCGATCTCGAAGCACTTGGCTTCGATTGTGTCGATGTCAGTGGCTTGTCAGCTTGTCTCAACGACGGCTTGGTGGTTTCTGCTTGACTTGAGCTTATATCTGCGGCAGTGATAGTTGGTGCTGATCCTGCTGTAAACGCAGAAGAAGTCTTAGGTATTGGCTTAAGAGTGACTGAAGATGGTGGCTTTACCGGTTCCGTTTTACTTGATTGCTCTTGAATTGAATCTTGCTCCCCGGCGGTGACTGACGGCACTCCTGATTCGACTGATGTCGACGAGGAGACTGGTTCCTTATCCATTGTCGCGGATGAACTCTGAATCTGAGGTGGATCCACTGGTGTTGGGACGATGGAGCTCGGCTGTTTTGGTTCAGCCGCACTGCTTGTCTCCTCCTCCCTTGTGCTTGTCGAACTGATCGTTGATTCAGCGGTCTTCAGCTCGTCTTGACTGGACACTTCTGATGTCTCGGTACTCCTGCGAGCCTCTGACGCCTCTGTGTCCCGTTTTGATGTGAAACTCGGTGCGATGTAGAAGTCACTGCTGTCAACCGGAAGCGCACTGACTGCAGAGCTGTACACTTGGAAGAGATGGTTGAAACTGGTAAACGGGAACGCGTCGACATTTCCCGAGCCGTCACTCGTTGTCACCGTCCCTAGGACATCCGCTGGCAAGGATGGCGTTGCCAGAGGCTTGTTTGGGAGGTACTGTCCAGTCCTCTGCGACACTGCGGCTGGGCGGTGGCTGGATATGCCGACGTTTCCTAAATTTGTGATCTTTACACCCGGTATCGGGTTAGAAAAAGAAAATGATCCGAATGTCTGAGCGCTGGACCCTTGGGGCGATGGTGCTGTGAAGACATCGTCTTCCTCGGAGCTTATGTACTTCGACAGGAAGCGCGAGGTCTGTGGCTGCGCTGTGGGATGAGAGAGCGTGAGCACTGGACTGGAGGGCCTCAAGGTCGTTATGGTGATTCTGGTCGTGGTCTGGTCCCGGGGGCGCAGAGTGGGCGTCGGTGTGGGATAACGTGCAAAGCTGGACACGGTTGTTCTTGCGGGACTCGAAGTTGGCTGCGAGATTGCCTGTTGATTGTACTTTCCCGCGTCGTACCGGCCGGAGTCGTATCGGCGGGAGTCATACCGTCCAGCGTCGTACCGTCCCGCATCGTAGCGTCCAGGATCGTAGCGACCAGTGTCCTCCCGCGGAGCTGTTTGGGGTGCCCTTGTGGTGTAGGATGCCGCAGAGGACGGCCGCGTTGTGCTTGTTTGAATCGCCGGAGCTGTTGCGCGGTTGAAGGAGGAAGGCTTCGCAGAGTTAGACGAGAACGCGGACGAAGGTCTCAACGTGGTTACTTGGACTCTTTGCGGGGTTGCTGTGCTGAAGGAGTAAGGTCTGGACGTGGTGGTTTGTGTCGATGCGACCGCTCCACGGTTGAAGGAAAATCCACTGAAACTCTGAGGAGCTGCTGTGCTGATTGAAGTCACGGAGAACGGCCTCGCCGTTGCTGGAACCGTCGCCCGATTGAATGAAGGACCGTTGACGCTTTGCGGCTTTACTGTGCTGAATGAAGCCACGGATATTGGCCTCAACGTGGTTGTCTGAGTCGACGGGAAGACTCCGCGGTTGAAGGGAGAACTGAAGGCAGACACGGCGAAGGGTTTCACTGTGCTGCTCGCTGAAAAACCTGCACTGGACAGCTGAGGCCTCGCCGTGGTAAACGCGGCCCCGGAGAATGGTTTCGCAATGCTGCTTGCTGTATCCCGATTGATGAAAAAGCCGCTTGTGCCCTGCGCCTGAGCAATTGGCTTCGTGGAGCTCAATGTGTTCAGCTGATACCACGGCAGGCGCGTTGTGGCCGGAGCCGAAGTGGTGAAGGCTGGCGAGGCACCGCTCTGGAACGTATTCAGGTTGTACGTCTGCAGTCTGTTGGCTCTGGGCGTCTGGGAGCCGATGGCCAGGTACGGCGACGCCAACGACTTGAAGGCTTCATTCTTCGCCTTCTCCTCGTTCTGGGGCTGATAAGCGTTCGAGCCGATTGCCTTCGACTTCGTGGGCGTTGGCCTGATGGAGAAGCTGCCGAAAGCTGGTGCTGGTGTGGACGTCGCGGTGACTCCCGTCGAAATTGTTCTCAGGAACGGATTGAGGGTGAATGCGTTCAGCGCCGGCTGCTGCGTGGGAGCCTGCTTCGAACTGTACGCACGGCTGACTGGCACCGAGTCAATCACTTCCTCACTGGCACTGGCCGACAGCTTATCCGAAGACGTATAGAATCCGGTCGAAGGTGCGCCGCCCTGGGTGTCGTAATGCCTCAAGAAGGGGTTGACATTGAACTCGTGGCTGTAAGTGGGCTTGTTGGCCGGCGGTTGCGTGTAACTGGGGCTGATGACGTTGCCGGTGGCCGTGTCGAAGTGCTTAAGGAACGGATTCGCATTGAATACATGCTCAAACGTCGGCTTGTCGGCGGCGGGTTGGGTGAACGTGGGAGCGATGACGTTACTGCTTGCTACTTCGAAGTGCTGCAGGAAGGGGTTCGCTTGGAACTCATGGCTGTACACCGGCTGGTTGGAGATCGGAATCGCCCGCCCTCCCAGCTTGGGGTGCGTCTTGATGACACCCTGCTGGCTGCCATGGCTGATCGTGTTGGTCGCCGTCGACTTGAAGCCCGGACAGTGGCCGACGTAATCGTTGGCCCTGCCCTCGTTGCAATGTTGCTTGTAAACCACCCACGCGTTGAAGCCGTCCCCAAAGAGCCTCTGGTGCTCTTCGTATATCTTCTGGATGCACTGCACGTCGTCGGTGATGTCGCTGTCCTCCAGATCGGCGCAGTTCAGCTCGCAGGCCTGTCCCTTGCCCGGCGGGGAGCACCAGAACCCGTCGCTTATGTGGAACAGCCCGTGGACGTCACTCACCGACGACGAGGTGTTCAGTCCTGACTGATGCTGGGCGATGCACACCCAGGTGGCGATCTGCTCCCTGGGAACGTGGTGCTTGTCGCGCAGCTCATTGGCCAGCTCGCACTCGTCGTACACCTTCCCCTTCGGCTTGTTCTTCGACACGTAATCCACACTCACAGCCCTTTGCGGCGGACCGAAATCCTCCTCGTCCTCTGCGCCGCCCCCGAAGCATCCTCGGATATACTGCTCGGTTCGCTCGCTGCAGTAGGGCGTGTACACAGACCAGGCGGTGAAGCCGTCCCCGGAGATGCGCGTGTGCTCTTCGTGGATCTGCTTTACGCACCTGACGTCGTCGGAGATGTCGTTGTCCAGCAGCTTGCTGCAGGGCAGTCCGCAGGCCTTCCGCTGCCCTGCCTTATGGGAGCACCAGAACAAGTCGCTGATTTGGAAGAGTCCGTGGTCAGCGCTGCCGTCGACGTTGAGCCGGCCCACAGCTGACGTGTCGAAGTTCGATTCGTGGTGCGCAATGCACACCCACGTGGGAATCTCCTCCATGTCCATGTCGTGCTTCTCCAGGAGCTCCTTCGCTAGTTCACAGCGCCCGTAGACCTTGCCCCTCTTCGGCTCGTACTCCGCGATGGAATTGGGACTGACTATCCGCGAGTAGGCTTGCGCGTGGTGCGTCCGCTGACTGGGGCAGTGGGCGATGTACTTCTCAGACCGGCCCTTGCTGCAGAATCTGGGGTAAACGGTCCACGCATTGAAGCCATCTCCGGTCAGCTTGGTGTGCTCGCGGTGTATCTTCCGAATGCACTCCACGTCGTCGCTGATGTCGCTGTCCTCCAGGTCGGCGCAGGACAGGCCGCACGCCCAGCCCTTGCCCGGTGGGGAGCACCAGTAGATGTCACTGATTTGGAACAGTCCGTGGTCCCCGTACCCGATGGCGGACGTGTTGTAGTCCGATTCGTGCTTCGCGATGCACACCCAAGTTGCGATCTCGTCCTCGGGCAGGTGGTGCTTGCTCCGCAGCTCCTCCGCCAACTCGCACGGCTCGTACACCTTGCCGTGCGGCTTCTGGCTCTTCACCTTCGTCGGACTTGGCACCTTTCGGTATTCCGCCGAGGGCTTCGGCTGCTCGACGTCGATCCCGTCGAAGCACCCGCGCACGTAGGCCGCCGACTTTCCACTGCAGTACGCATTGTACACCGTCCATGCGGTGAAGCCATCTCCGGAAATCCTCGTGTGCTCCTTATAAATCTGCTTGACACACTTCACGTCGTCGCTGATGTCCGCATCCAGGAACTTGCTGCACGGCATGCCGCAGGCCTTCCTCCGACCGCCCTTGTGGTGGCACCAGAACAGATCGCTGATCTGGAATAGGCCGTGATCAGCGCTGCCGTCGGTATTCAATCGGCCCACCGCCGAGGTGTCGTAGTTCGACTCGTGCTGCGCGATGCACACCCACGTGGGAATCTCCTCCATCGGCATCTTGTGCTTCAGAAACAGCTCCTTCGCCAGCTCACACCTGCCGTACACCTTGCCGCGCTTTCGCGAGTACACCGTGCTGTCGTCCTCCTCGTCGTCCTGCACGACGTTCGCCGCCACCGACTTCGAGTGGATGTACTCCCTCTCCTCGTTGCCGAAACAATCCTCGATGTACTCGTACGGGTTCTCCTGGCAGAACGTCTCGTACGCGATCCACGCGTTGTATCCATCGCCAGACAACCGCTGATGCTCCTGGTAGATGACCTGAGCGCACGCCAGATCATCGCTTATCTCATCGTCACGCAACTTATCGCACGTCACACCGCATGCGACCCCCTTCCCCGGCGGCGAACACCAATACTGGTCGCTGATTTGAAAGAGGCCATGCGAGCCACCGCTCCGAGCGTTGCCGCCGAACGCCGATGTGTTCAACGAACTTGAGTGTTGCGCAATGCACACCCAATTAGCGACATCGTTCACGTCCAAGCCATGACCATACCTCAATACCTGCGCCAGTTCGCATCGCTCGAACACCTTGCCATCGCTCACTTGGGCCTGGTGGCATATGCAAACGCAAAACGCGACGATCACGACGCGAACCGATGCGAAGAAGGTTACGTTCGCCAAATACCTGCTAGCCCGGTTCATTATGCACCTCAAACAACCACGGCGACGACGGCCAACATACACGACTGGACGGCAATCAGTAAATATTTGGAAAAAAAAAAATAAAAACAAACAAAAAAACCACCAAAAAACGAGACAAATTAAGAAAAAAAAAAGAAGATACGGGCGAAAATTTGAAAATTTGAATTCAAAATGCGATCCACCAGCTGGAGATTGTTTCCCGGACCTGCGCTCACGTTCGCGATTAAATACCAACTGACTTCGGCTGATACTGCTCATCCGCCCAGATAGCCGGCGGTGGGGATGGGATGCTCTCTAGCGCTCGAAACCCCCAACCAGATGGGCTGGCGGCCGGCGGTCGGTCGGTCGGTTGGTCGGTCAGCAGCCAAGCAGGTTCTGATGAAAACAGAAGAAAAAAAGCAGCAACGTCTTCTACCTCGCTCTCTGGACAGTGGCCGCAGGCATTATTGAAATACCTCGCATCGGTGGCATTTCTAACTAAAACAAAAGTGTTTACTGTCAAAATCAAATGATGACTCGCCCGCTGATTAGGGCGGTGGCGATGCGGTGCGGCGCTGGCTGCTCGCATGTTACGTCGCAGTTACATCGGACTGTCTAGCCAGCGCGAGCGATGCAATCGTAGCCATCAATGAAGCGAGCAACACATGCCGCTGCCTTGCAATGACGACTACACGGTAAACAAGTTTCGGTTGCGCGATGAAGCTCCCACCGCTGGCCAGCAGATGCATTTGCGAATTTGAGATCTTTGTTTGACTGGGCACAGAGTGGCAATGTAAACAATGGAAACACGTTTCCACAGCCTCTGGCCAGCGAGGAGGACGTCAGAATGGGGGATGGCTTCACTTTGACTGTGTGCATGACCTCAACAGCGTTGGGAGTTGATTTAAGTTAATTGAATCCGTGAAGTGTGCTCGGTTGACAGTTGAAACTTTACGACTTTTGCAGTTACCGTAGTTTATGGATTATGATGGCAGGTTGCAGGCACCCCTCATGGCCGTTCCGCATATCCGAGCTGGGTGTGGACGAGAACGTTCACGGGAGAAGATCAAGGGCGGAGCTTCTTGAGGGCATTCTGTCATCAATCAAATGGTCATTAGGTGAAGGTATCACGGGCGATTGACGCTAATGCGACTGCCATTCGGGAATGACAGGCAGATTAAGTTTTCAGTTGATAGCTTCGCTGTTTGTTGACGGCTTACGGCTTTTCTAGCTGTGTGTGGCGGTCTTGTCTCTGAGCAAATTACACATAATCTAGACCTCGAAAATGATTGGATAGAGAAGTGTCGTACGATGAACTTCAACTTCAACTCAAACTTCAGGCCAACAGGCCTCTCCAGCTAGCATGGTCTCCGTCCAGTTACGCAGACCAAGTTTGTTGAGATCCTTCTCCATTTGAATGCGCCATGGCCATTCCCAGCTGATGTACAGATTTTATCGGGCTGTCTTGTGAGATTTCCATTGAAGCTTACGACGGCAAACCCATCAACATCCGGATTTAGTGTAACATTCTAGCTTAACCGCCGTTTACAGGCACGTCAGTCAATATCGCCTGCGACTCCACTATCAGCTGTCCGCTTTGGTCCCAGCAGGCTTCAATAACTCCTTCATCCTTTGGACATTATTGCTGTGTCTAGCTCCTCGATGGCGGGCTTCCGATGATCTTTCTCTTTCATCCCGATAAACCGAGTCTCTCCCCATCGCTTCTGTTTATTTAGCTGAACAGCTCTCGAATGCAGCGTTGTTTTGTAGGCTTCCGGCTTCGCTTGAATGGCAGCTTCTTAGACGGCTTCTTGACAACGCCTGCAGTCTTGTTCGGTCGGTTTTGCAGGCAGCGGCTACCTTACAGACAATTTTTAGAAGATGCAATCGGCAAAGATCCTAGCAGTCTATTGCGATCTTCCGACGTCAAAGCGCTGTGTTCGTCGTCGACTCTGTTGTTCAGAAGAACTTCTGTATGTATGCTGGATTCTCGGAATGTTGACATCAAGATTACTCGACCAATCTCTGAATTTGATCGTAATGTAATGAATGTGGTTGCAGGTAGATGGATCAGGAAATGGCATGGTATCCACAGAGAGGTTCTGCCCCGTGACAAGGTCCGTTATCGGATGTGGTGTCGTCCAGAACAGAATCAACTTGTCAACTGGAAGATCAGCTACCTTTTATTTGAATCCAGAGTTGCATCCCGATCTTGCCACTGTAAGGGGAGACAGCTGGATGGCGCAGTTGGTTGAGTGCCTGCCCTTGGTTAGAGGGGCTCCCGGTTCGAATCCCAATGAAAGCAAAGTTAATACGCTTTATCCGAATTTCAAATCTGCTCCAGTCACCATTTGCCGTTAGGGTCAAATGATCACTGGCGTTGTCGATCAGTGGTAGTAGGACTGACATAAAGAGGCGTATTTTAAAAAAATAAAAAGACAGAGCGACTGGTCTCAGTTCGATTATTAGTGACAGATTCTTTATTTGTTGTAATTTTCATTTTTTTATAGATAATGGAGGTGTGAACAAAAACTCAGGGAACACTCCGAGCTAACACTCATGAGTGAAGTGTTTCGTTAAAGGGAACACTCAATTTGATGAGAATAAAAAATGCCCTCAAAGTAGGTTTTTATTTCGCTCATTTTGAATACTAGAGTGGAGGGCTGTCAAATTTATTTGTCAACAGTCTTGTAAGTTAATCAACAAACGTGGGTGGAATGGGAAATAAATTATTAACTCTTTTCTTCAAAAGTTTCCAACGCAACTTGCTTTTTAATTTTCCTGTCTGGAGTTTGACTTTTTACCAGCAAGCACGGATAATGTTGTAAACATTTTATGCAATCGTCATCTTCCATTGCAGATGTTTTTTAGGGTTTTTCTCGTATTCCCTCAAAGTATTCCTTTAAACTTTTTAACTCTTGAAGTTACCCCCAATGCACACTCAACTTCTTTAAGTGTACACTCAATACATTCCATTTTTATTCACACCAAAAAGGAAGGAACACTGAATTGTCAATATATGTGAGTGGAGGGTTTTCGTTAAGTTTAACGAAATCTACTTTTATTCACAATCGTTTGAGAGTTCAATATTCCATGTTAAGTGTTCCCAAAATTCTGAGGGAAGTTATCAATTTGTATTGACACCACCCAATGACACAATTGCTAGGGGAGAGGTATCAGTAGAATCAGCACATCATAAAAGTCATAAAAGTGCAAACAAGTCTAAATGAAATTAATTTAATCTTGTCTACGCTTCTGTTCTCGATTGTGTTACAAGTATGTTCAGGGTAAACTGTTACCGGAATCCGACATCACGTATTGGACATTCGACCATTTTACAGAGATCTTCATCTTGAGTCTTGCAGGGTGGGCCATCTAGTGTTTTTTTTTTTCAAATCATGTTATTTTGACAGGACTTTCCCACGCGAAATCTTGACAGAGAGTCAGTATCATACCTCCACGAAACGAAATGGGATGTTTTTCGCTTGAACAGCGTTGGAAATATTGAAAACTTATTTCCAAAGTGTCGTACGGTGTGCACAGATGAGAATGTGGCCTGTGGAGTTTTGGACTATTTTTCTACGAAAATGCGGACGGGAACTACATTTCGGTCAACGGTGGGCGTTACAGAGCCATGTTAACCGACTTTTCTTTTATTGAAATTCAAGACATGGATTTGGACGACCTCTGGTTCATGAAGGATGACACGCCATGCACACAGCCCATGTCATAATCGATATTTTTAACGCCAAAATCTAAAATCGTGTTATCAGTCGTCTTGGCAAATGTCAATTGGCCGCTTCGGCGGTGCGATTTGACCCCTTTGCACTTGTTTTTGTGGGAAACCGTGAAGGACTGATGCTATGCCAACAATCCGGAAATGATTCAAGCACTTAAGGCCAATATCAACCAGCTAATCTTTAAGCTACCGCCCGAAACCATCAACAAGGTTTTGGAAAATTGGGGTGACAGAATGCGCTACTGTGAAGCCAACCAAAGTAGCCACTTGAATGACGTTTTGTTTCATAATTAATGGGAATGTTTGCACTTACTGATGTAGCCATAATACAACGAAACAAATAAAACTTTGTTCATTTTATTGCATTTTTAAAAAGAAACTTGTACTTGGCCCACCCTTCAATATAGTAAAGAACAATTGCTTACATAATGGCTTCTATGTCGTTTCTGTCTATGACAAGACTTAATTTCCACCATGGCCATCGGCCTATGGAGGGCGTAAGCCTAAAAAATACCTGCACCATTGTAAAGCCTCCGGAATATGTTCGTTGTTGAGCACCAAGCTTCAATAACTTAACTGTCACTAAGTTAAGGAGGCAGTTGGCTAAAGATGCTGCCAATAGGAGTTAAGTTCAATGTCCATCCCGGACTGTCGAATTAAACGAGAAAAAAATGAGAACGAAACCGTTTCAGGTCATAGCGCATAACATGCATTTGGGCGTGTTCGTAGTGTCAGTCGCCGGTAATAAAAATGCTTTTTAAGTACCCAAACCCCGCAGTCCACACCCACAAGATTCACAATTTACAACTTGTGCTTATTTATGTCACTAGGTCACTGCACCACGTGCAGTACATAATCATACTCAAATTAACACTGAAGACGTCAAGGCATTCATTTGATTATCAGCATAATTGATTACTTTTCCAACTTTAAGCGTGGAATGTTCAATAAGCCTCTTGGTGTCGTAGTTGAGAAAATAAAGACGTATTGAAGCGTGTGGAAGCATATCTTCAAACGTTAAACAACACAAATCAGAATTTAGTGCTGAGTACTTAACTATTTTTAAACAAACGTCAATTCAGCAAAAATTGTTTAAATTCGCTTAAGCTCTGAAATAAAAAAAAATACGCTCTAACTGTCTGTGTGTCGCAGACGAAGGCCAGACGATTATTTCAGTGTCAACTACACATAGATCGTCTTTGGGATACCGGTAGCGTAGCTTGTGTGTATCACCTTCTGCTCCGCACAACTTCAGCTTGAGCAGTCCAGTCACAAACCGTCTCCTCCGAACGTCGTCTCCTACATGCGAGTCACGTTTCACGTTGGTTGGAAATTAAGGTTCACATCGCAGGAAAATTTACTTATCAGTTTAATCGGATGAAAGTCAATGTCACATCAGTGCCGCCGTTCACATCAGGTGTCACAAAAGACGGAAGGTCACGGCTGTGGAGTTTTTGACTGGAATAGCAAAGCTCTCGGTAAACCACAAATCGCTCTCGATACACCAAGCCCATCCCAACGCACGTGTCACACGTCGCACCTTAGCACAAACATCAAACCCAGTTCCCACACTCAGCCAACGAATCCACTTGAAAGGCGAGAAAACAAATGAAGACTCCTTCACCGATTGATGGTATTCTCCTTCCGGCTCTCGTCTGACCCTTGAAATTCTATAGCAAACGTGATTGCCGCTGATGTATCAATTATTAATCGTAGTCCGGCACACAAAGCACTCCATCATCTTCACATCAAGTGCCACTTCGGTCGTAATCCAACACCTGATCTTCACCGATTTGAAGAAGACTGCTATTACACCGTGTTTTCATTTCTGCGCCCTGCCTCGACGCTCCAAACTGCGAGAGCCGATAGATAAGAAACAACACATTAGCATGTTAATTGAAGAGGTCCCCGTCTCTCACTCTCTGGTCAAGGAATTGCAAACAAATAAAACTGAAGCATCGACAGTCTCTTCTTTTGTGTAGCTTGAGGCCTTTTGTCCGACATTTTATTTGTTTCTTTTAAACCAAGCGTGCGTATTGGAATATGGACAAAAATGGAAATAAATCAAACAGTAGGTGAATAGTCTGTGACGGCCTTGAGCCATTTGATAAGATGCAACTGTCCAACAATAAAAAACAAAAACAATCGTCCGTGAAATTATATATTATTTTTGTCTTGCAGATCGACTCAATTAGCATTGATTTCCGCTTGTTAACGTGTGACAAACCTGAACGCAACGGTATTTCTATTTGCTATACGCAGCCTCAGTTATTGACTCTTCTTTGGTTTTATGATCGCTTTTATTTGCACATTGTGTGCGAATTAAGTCGTAAAAGTGAATTAATAAGACTGATAATCGGATTGAAGATGTTCAACAAAAAAATAAAAAAAAACAGGGTGCACAGTTGCTTTAAAAAATGAGACTGCGGTTGATTATACATTCACATTCATTCGTTCTTCACTCCCACTTGTCATTTATGTCGCTCTGATAAGCGATCACAGTTTTGATTAATGATAATTTGTGACAGTTGACAATAGAGTAGTGACATTTGCTGTGATTGCTGACTTAGATGGCGACTGTAAATGAATTAAAATGACATCTGTCAAAAGGTTAGGGTAGTTTGCATAAAAATTTGTGTATATTGCTGTCATGTTTTGTCTAAGTTTGACATTTGTGAGATCAAATGCACGCTTTTGATGAGTCCTAACTATCTTGTCTGTCTATATTCATCTTCGTCTGGAACTTATTCACAAGAAATTTTTGAGTTTTAGGCCATGTTTCAATTGCGTTAACATTTTATCCTTACAATAGTTTTTGACAGATATGAGGTGAACTTAAATGATGCGTAATTAGCCAGCTCCGGCGCTGCATAAAAAGCAGAAATGAGATACTACCGAGATAGCCCACTTCACACCTGATTGCCCCTTCACCCTTGTTTAACGATGAATTTGAGAAGCTTGTCACAAAAATGTAGACAGCAGGAAAGGGTGAAATCAGCTGTGAAATCGACTATAGTATCTGATTTCTGATAAAAAGTATCATATTGCTAGTTTTTGACAGAAATTGTATTAGATTTTTCTTGTATGTCTTTTTATTCTGTCAAAAATTGACATAAAAAATGAAAAAAAATATATATTCATTTGGGAACACAATTTTAGCGCAATTGAAACACGACCTAATAGTATCTTCCCACCTAACTAATAGGCCTAAACCGGGATGAAGTGTTTTCAAATGTCATTAGCTGTCAATTTTGAAATGGCGGGCAAAGCAACCTCTATATTCGATTGCCATAATTGTTTTGACATCTAAAAATTCGCATCAAAATAAACAAAAGTCCATACAGTACAAGCTGTAGACTTGTTCGGTTCGACAACGTCTGACGGGGCGGTTTCAACTAGCATTCGCGGAAATCGCGAGCTTTAGAAACCCCGATTATGTATGGCGAAACCTCAGAGAAAACGTCCCGATTCCATTATGTGGGAACATGGTATAAGGACTCACATGTATCATATAAGAAGTCCAGTAAACAGGAAATCTAGGATGCTGGTTAAAATTGAATTGAAGATAATAGGTGTATTTTAAAGTACATGCACCGCAACCTCACGGATCCATTCTATTGCCTTCTTTGATCTGCGACTTGAGAGCTATTTTTGGAAATACGATTTATCTTGATGGCATGCTTTGGAATTCACTCCCAGTTAAGGATGTCTTATTTAGGAATCTTGAGTCTGTTCAGTTCATGGACATTCGAATAATAGATGTTCCATTGTTTCTTCAGTCTGCTCACAGCGTTTGCACCCAAATTGCTTTGGCCTACATTGTGTACGTGGTTGTTGGATGAAGAGTGGCCAGTGAGTGACACACGTATTCCACTTACCTTATGTCAGGTTTATTTAAGTCTAGCTTGTTTGGAGTGTTTAAGGTTCTCCTGGTTGTTCCCTAACTGGATCCAACGTTTGGTGGACCAATGGCTGAAATGCTGTTGCACATTTGAGCTTGTAAACCTAGAGACAGGGAGTATTCCTATGAAGGAAATGTCTTCACGTATTTTCACTGTGCTTCTGCATTTTCATTGCTCTCGTAGTTTGCTTGCCCTGTCACCCAGATCAACTTGTATCCCCATTTAGTATACTTATAATGACAATTTTAGAATAAAAAACAGAAGTAAAGTATTGGGTATATATGTAACTTAATTCGTGCGGTTTTTTTCCCCAAAATTTTAACGTTTATTTAAGAAAAACATGTACAATAGTATTATTCTAAGTATTGCCCATCTGAAGCTATGACTTGTATCCCATCTTTCTGACAATTTGTGGATCCCATCCTAAAAGAACTGCGCCGGCTTAGCAGCCAAGTATGAATCAAGTCAATTTTTGATATTCTGCTCTGATGTGAACCGTATTTCAGTGAGGGCGTTCTGCATCGGCCCGAACAAATGGTAGTCGGAAGGGGCAAGCTCTGGGCTATAAGGCGGGTGGGGTAAAACTTCCCATCCACTGTTTTCCAAATAGTTCTTAACCGGAATAGCAACGTGGGACCGAGCGTTGTGATGATGGAAAATTATTGCCTCGTGTCTGGTCGCATATTCTGGACGTTTTTCGACTACTGCTCTCTTCAAACGGATTAATTGTGATCGGTAGCATTGTTTATTGATGGTTTCACCCGGTTTTAGCAGCTCATAATACAACACACCCTTCTGATCCCACCAAATACAGAGCATTACCTTCGCACCATGGATATTCGGCTTTGCCGTTGATTTGGCTGGTTCGTCGAGTTTCACATATGGTTTTTTGCGCTTGGGGTTGTCGTAATGGATCCATTTTTCATCACCACTAACAAGCGCATATTCATCATAAACTTCCACCAAAATACGATGACTTTCGGCAGCAGTTTTCTTTATATTAAAGTAATGAAGAACTCCCCGCAAAAACAATTTTTCATTCATAAAGTTTGACATATTTATTGTTGTTTACGCTTCAAATTAATGACATGTACTGAAATGACGTACAATGACAGTAGCTTTCCAACGCATGTTCCAATGGAATACTAAAAGTTACGCTATCTCTTAGCAAAACCGCACGAATTAAGTTATATACCCAATATTATAAGTGACAGCCGACTTCTACCTATCTTGTCCTTAAAATTGTTGGAATGCGTTTTTTTTTTATCGTTTTCTCAAACTCAACTGGTCAATCAGAGAATGTCATTTACATTATTTCGTAAAAATTCATGAATAACTGCCAAAACGTCTTTCAAACTCAATCGGTTATAAAGTCGGCTATCTCTATAGTATAGGATTCGTTTTTTTAAATTCTCATATTTGTTAACAGCTGGTGGTTCTAAAACCGCATCCGAAACCTGCGCAAGTATGCGACCGTCCATACTGCCTACCACCAAGTTAAATTTTGCTCAATCGGATGTGACTTTGGATGTGACGAACTGTGCCTCTACTTGCGCGAACCATATTTGGGGAGATTCTGATCAAACGAGAGGAATTCTCATCGTGATGCCCGTTATACTGTTGTCCCGTTGACCATCCTCGTTTCGATCGGCGGTGCCTGTACCGCTGGTAAAAGCGCCCTAAGTTCTTTACGGTTCGTGTTGCACCTGTTCGTTGAATGGCCTTACTCTCGTTTTCGCTGTCGTCCTCGTCGGTGTTTGTCATTGTTAGTCTTTAATGTGTTTATAGTTCGTCTTTAGCTCTAGAAATATACAATACCTCATTAGATCTTTATATATGACTTGGCTGTCAGAGAATATCGATATTTTAGTGCTGACTTATTTAAAATAATATTTTTTTGTATGATTCATTTTGCTGCTTCGTTTAAGGTAAAGAGTTCTGCTTGGAATATTGTGAATTCTTTGCTAGAAAATTTGTAATAAGTACCATTTTCAGGCGTCGTCTCTCATCCATCCAAGTATGTTACTCACCTATTCTATTGTCTACTTCCAATTATATTCTTATACTGTCTCTGGAAGTCTCTGAGTCATCATTTGTGATTCATTTTCTCAGAATGATCAAGCGTGCCGGCAGGTTACCTTCTGAATTTCTATAGTCTTCGCAATGTTATGCCTGCCTTGCAGTCTGCCCGACGTTGTGGAGTTGGAATATTTTACATATTATTTCCAGTCCTGCCATAGTCGTCGTTCGCCTCCCGTGGTGCAGAGCTATTGTCTCAGAGTTTGTATTTTGCTTAGCTCTGTAATGACGATTTGATGACGAATTTTTTCACCTATTACTCACCTATTACTCCATAGTGGATTCTTGGTTTTGTTATTTGTTTAAAACCCATAACCTCTCATCAACATTTCATGAGAGTTTTCGATCCATAGTTCTATGTCCATAGCACTTTGGGACCAACAGCCAGACCTGTTATCTAAAGAACTCAATGTTCAACAAGTTGCAGGCAAAGGACGCAAACACCCATTCTTCGCATTTATTTCCATTGAAATCTCCGCATCATCTACCTCCTGTATTTGACAGCTCAAATGCTGTCAGTTCATGAATTACCCTTGATCGGTTTTACTGTACTTTTATTCAAACTGTCATGCGGTGACAAGAAGCGTGCTGTTCTTTCCTCCCAGATCTCCCGAATAGATTGCATCCATTGCCAGCATGATCACTCCTTAAACCACACATCAAATGCTAATTAGAATAAATTAACCCTTGCTACACCTGCTCAACCACAAATTAACCACTGATTGGCAAGTCGTCATAAGTCAACATAATCACCCTGTGACCGCAAAGAGGAAATGGAACTCTTGCCGTTTCGGGTGTCCGCCACATGCGTTAGAAGTACTATAACAAATACGTGTTATGTAAACAAGAACGCGCAGCGCGCAGATATCGATGAATTTCAATCTTGAATTGATTAGCGGACTTTTACTTTTCCTGTCTGCGATGACACATTATGTCGATGCTCGATGGAAGATGATACCTTTTTTTTTGAAGACACACTCAGAATTTGTGTGTGTAGCTAGATTCTCTTCGATTATTAGTTTGGCTGATCACCGGCTAATGGTAATCAATTCCGAGAAAATCTAATGAAAGCTCCTTTGACGGCGTGGGAAATGGGTTTTGTGTGGTTACGCAGGTGTGTATCAGAAATTCAGGAAATGCCTTTAAGATTCAAGAAATGAGTGTTATTTTGGAACGGACTGCTGAACTTACTAATTAGGACATTCCTTGTGGACACCTGTCATCGATGAGAGATACATGCAGATTTTGTGTCTGGATCATCTTATTTTTAAGAAAAAGATATGACAATTCCTTTTAATGAATGAAAGGATATGGAAGTACGGGACGAAATTGAAGGGATGCTGCGTTTTTCATTCGAATGCCCACAGAATGCATCTTTCGTATACGGTTCGGGTTAAATTATTTCAGATGGCGCTGCATTTCATACAACTCGCCTCAGCAGTTAGCATGTTCTCCCGCCAGCTTTTTACAAGCTAAGGTTTCGGTCGGTCCGAGGGTTGGCAGGAGTTTGTGTTTCGGTTTTAAATATCAGTTTCAGTTAACAAATTTGGTTTCACTCCTCCTAGCAGTGTTTCGTCCTGCATGCACATGCACATCTGAGAGAAATTTAGCAGCTTACCCAACAAACATGTTGACGCTTCTCTCCCCACCAAAATGTCAAACCCATGAAAGCGGACAGAGCTCTCTAGGAAAACAACCATATCCAGTTCACCAACTCCTTACACTTTTTGACTGATGATGGGAAAGCGAAAACAGCAGTTTAAAGTGGGGTTTCTGTAAACAATTCGATCTCCGTCATACCAAAAGACTCGCAAACCATTCTAGAGTTTTTTCGGGCGCAGATCATGGCGTTCCGCGATATTCGCATTTTTTTAAAGCTTTAAAGCTGTGTAATCAGTCTCTAAACTATTCTTTGCGAGAAACTGTCGTTCATCTCTGGAAGAGAGACCTGATTTCAATGTTCGGCTGCTTTTTTTTAATTAATTCATATTTTTAATTTTGTTCGTCTAAGACTGTGCCAGGATGCAGAGGTGTTCCAGGCAAATATGTGACGGTCAACGCAACACATCCACCCCCTTCACTGTATTCAACAAAACTCAAGAGGGATACCGCTTCATTTTTATCTTGGCATTGTTCCCCACCAGTAGATAATGGAGTGACTCGGGTGCAGACAATGAATAAAAAATTGGATAATAAAAAAACACAAATCTTGGCATACCGAATATACTTCCTGAAGAAGTATACTCAGCTGTTAACTAAGTCTTGTTGTGTAATGGACAAGACAAGACATTTGTCTAAATTCCGATGAATCCAACTCCCTTCATGTTTTTCAGTTAAATATACCTTTCTCAAATTTGTGATGGACTAACTCCAGTTCATAAACCGGGTCAAAACGAGTTACATCCAATCCGAGTTGAACCGGGTTAAATTGATGACAAGCCGATCAAAAGCCGAACTCTCCAGCTCCGACTCAGAAGGGATAAATGCTGTTTCTGGATGAAAACCATATATTTTCTATGTTTCAACCTGGACTCGTTGGGAACTAGGCCATCAGCAACGAAGGAAGTACACACCACACCAGCTCCAAACCGACTTTTCAATGGGATCCATATCGGTGATGCCGAGTTATCCCTTTCCAGATCTTTCTCCGACCATGAGAAAGTCCTTCCGCAGTTCAGATTTTCACAAGTGCCGACGATGAAGATATCGCTTGATATCACCAAGTTTCTTTTGGAACCCCTGCCGATCTGTGCATCATAACTTGAGCCAACAAACTTTTGAGCCGGTAAACACTCGATATCGTCGTAGTACAAGAACTGGAATAAGGAACTGAACTTGGCGCTGCACGTCTTGAGTACCTGTTCAGCCACGATAACGCCGGTGACTGCGTCTACTATGACAGCAGTTGTCAGCGCATGTTTTTGAGAAAGTAAGAACCAACTTTTAGTTGATGTGCGGATGGACGGATTTACAACACTGAAATAACTTCTAGCCATCTTCGTTGCCCCAGAGCCGGGGGCAGTCTCCCGTCTGTTTAATAAATGTGTGAAGTGCGGCAAATGCGGTGTGCATTGTGCTGTGATGGTCGAACTTAACAAAGTCCGAAGGTCTTGTTGAAACCACATTTTCATCGGTAGAAAGATGTCGTTTATCATGACCCTGTAGCGTTCGCCAGTAACAGTGACAGTATTGCCGATGGCGTCCTCAAAAAAAACGACCCAATCACTCCTCCTGCGTGAACGTCGCACCACGCAGTGGCTTTGAGTGGATGTAATGGCTCTTCGTGCATTACACGCAGATTTTTAGTGCCCCAGAAAAAAAGATTTTGCTTATTGATGTAACTGGGTAAGTGGAAATGCGCATCGTCGCTCATGATGATTTTCGACGCAAAATTGTCCTCTTCGTTGTTGCGATGATTGTTGATATTATTGCGAAGTATAGCGGCCTGTTTGTATACTTCAGCTGTCTAGTTCACGAATGTCAAATATGACAGACGTACGACGCCATTTGCAAAAATGTTAACTTCTTCCGATAGGATGATTATTTTTGCGCCATCTTGTATTATGTTAGTAGTTGATGGCTCTAAAGAAGCGTATTTTCATCCTGCGCAAAGTCATAAGAAACCTTGACCAAAGAAGCCAAAATCGCCGGAAAACGCATAGTTTCCGAGATACGGCCCATTTTGTAAAATTTAGCATTTCAGGTCAATTTTTTCCCTACTTTCTACTGGTCGTAGCGGCAAGGTTGAAGAAGCGTGTTTCCATGCTGAATCCAACGCAACAAACCCCGTCCAAAACAACCGAACCGTCTCCGAGATATGGCCGATTTATCAGAATAAACTACTTCAGGTCACCTTTTCCGACGCTCTTGTCGACCTTCATTTCTACTAACTATACCAAGCTAACCCGAGCAAAGTACCAATGAATAAATCAAATAACACTGTTTGAAACTAGCTTCAATTCTAACTCGGGTTAATTCAGTTGAAGAATGCTTCAATTTGGCATACTTTTTCAGTGTGTACATCATTTTGTATGGAACTCCTTGACCTCCGAATTATAGATCAAGTATGAAAGTCTTCGTTGTTTTCAATCGGTCTCAATGAGGAGGGCGAAGCTCCAACAAAATGTCACCAAGTCTAGTTTATTTGGGCCTACACCAAATTGGTTCAGAGCCCTCTTCCCTTCAACACACACTCTAAGCTCTTAAGTGTGATCGTTCTGGTTTTATTTTTACTTTTACCTCACTCACAGCTCAGATCGTGCCTCTCGTTCATAATTGGTATTATCTTAGAAGAACTTACAATCAATTAGGATTCAACTATAAATACCCCCTTCAATTAGTTTACTACAATAGAGCTTAATTTAATTTATTTGACGTGAAATATTTGAAAAACAAACACAAAATGTAACAACATTTAACGAAAGAGGGTGATAATTAGAACTGCTTGTCTTTTATTTTTGTCTTTTTCATTAGTTTCGATTTTCTTGGAAGTAATGACTCAGCAGTACGTTCGTCACTTGTTTGTTCAACGTGGACAAAATTTTACTTTTCTTCTGAATATGTCTAGTCTTCTTAATTTAATTTCGCTGATTACTAATTTGTGAACCTGTTCTGGGGCTGCTTTTATTCTTGACTTCGAAATCGGTGACCTATTCTTCTAGATAGGCATTTTTTTCTGTTGTAGAATTTATGCTGCCATGGCAAACAACACCACGACTTAAAGAGATCTATTGTATCGATTTTGGTTGCAGCTAATCAAGAACACGTACTGCTTCCCTTAAAGAAGATAGTACGTCTTTTATAGTGGATATCTTTAGTTCCACTGAAGTGAGCAACTCCCTATGGAAAATAGGTTTCCTTAACTATTGCGGGCATTTGCAACAAAATTGCTCGGATGTCTTATCCTCCTACAGGCAACGATTACACGTCTTGTCTTGGCACAGGTTCATTTAGTTAAAGTGTTGATTAAGGCCGCAGTGGTCAGTAAGAAATGTCTCTTATACTTTCTTTGTTGAAGCAAAGGATTTCTTTATAGGAATAATGTCTGATTAATTGTTTGGAATGCCTAAGACCATCCCCATTGGTCTGGCCGAAGTTTGTTTTTCATAGCAGTTTAGCTGTGTTCCATTTGACATTACAGTACGGTTCAGGTTCTATGGACGCAGATTTCGAGCCATCTCTAGCGAGCGCATCTATGGATTGGTTGCCTGGAATTCCCTTCTGTCCAGAAACCCAGCCGAGCTTCACTTTGTTGTGTGTCACATAGATGACTAGCAACGCAAAATGTGACTGATTTGATGACTAGCAACGGATTGTAGCGCATCGTAGCACCATTTAACCGTTTTGGAGTCCATTAGGTTGGACGAAAGTGACTTAAGTGCTGCCGACTGTCTGAACATTTTTTGTATGGATTCTAGTTCTAGTAAATTGAAACTTATGGCGCAGCTGTAGTGAACTAAAAGAAGCGTTCGAAGTCGACCGAATGTATAAAAAATGGCATACTGGGACCATATTAACCATATCACTGTTTCGTTAGGTTTCGTTCATTTTTGCTTGTTTAAGTGGGAGCAATATTAATCACTTTCTATAGGATTAGATCACATTTGGTGTTGGAATGTTGAGTTAGTTCTCAAAAGCAATTGTGGTTTATCCTCGGCCAAAACTCATCATTTCCCATAAGGGCTTTAGTCAGTCCGCTTCAGTTGAGTAATGCGTTCACATGATACAGCAGTCAGTGCAGGACGTCTCATTCCTAATCGTGGCCACTCTTCCTTCGGTCCTGACACAAACTTACATTTACTTAAGACAATTGTGGTTGGGACCTTAGTCTTAGCTCTCCTATTTAACACGATAGCAGTTACAGATTTCAGCAGTTACCTTTTATCGGATTTCAACAGTCTTATGATGTAGCGGTATTGCCGACCGATCTAGGTCCCTTCAGCATTTCACTGGACTGGCTGTACAGATCGCACAGTTTCTGATTGAATCCTTTAACCTGAGTCCCAACAAGGCAAATTTGAACATCGATCGCAGGCCAGAAACGACAGAAAGATTGTGAATGCCTCTGCACGCTGAATCTGGACCTTAGATTTCCAGATCGGCTTTTGTAAAGGATGGTGCTAGTACTCAATTCCATGTTGAGCCTAAAGAAACATCGATCGTAGTGCCCACTGTGGAGCAAGGGCAGACAATTATTCCCCCATTCTAGAGCCACAGCTGCCCATTTTGACGTTTGACATTTTGTCTTCATTTACCGTTAGACCCAAATATGACATTTGACTTACTTTTAACCGATTTATAGAACAAAAATAAAACCCTACCTGATTACTAGCTTCTATTATTAGAAAATAATCCGCTCGCACACAGCTCTGCCCGACCGCTATACACCGCACTCATTATCTGATAACCGTCCCGCCACAGCGACGATATCCTTTTCTCCTTTGGTTTCCTTCTTATCTCACCCCGTCGTGTTACTTCCTGTTGCACTATTGTTGTCGTCCAACGGCGTGACAGGCGTCTTTCTGCATGTTGCATGCGTCAACAACAAACCATTCCGTTGATTATTTTCCAACAGCACTGACGCTTTTAACCCTGCCTGTGTACATACGCTGCGACAGTCACGCATTCATTACCAGTGAGAGTCAGTTTAAAAGGACTACAGAGTCATTCCATAAAGGACACTGCATTGTTGGATTTCCCGAGTAGTCACGTAGTCATTCAACAAAATGACGTACAAACGTTAAACCTCGCACTTTCCTCAATTGACTTTTAATGACCACATCAATAACCGCCTAAGCCAAACACAAACTAACGCTTTTTTCCGCTTTCACAGATGCCCCCGTGATACTGACTCTTCCCCACATGCTTGGCGCCTCGAATGAGTACACAAAAATGATACGCGGCCTGAAGCCGGACGTGAAGAAACACACCACCTACGTCGATGTCCACCATGTAAGTTGTCATACCGACAAGCGGAGCAAACAAAGCCACTAATTGCCAAACTTACAGCTCACCGGAACCCCCCTTCAGGGCGGCAAACGTGTCCAGTTCAACATGTTCCTGAAGAGCATCAACCGAATCACCCTCACAGAGAACCTCACAACAGTCCTGATGCCGGTCATTTGGATTGACGAAGTAAGTGACAGTTGACACAACACGAAATAATTGCAAATCAATCTTTACCCAAACGTGTTCCATTTCAGGGTATCCAACTCAATGCCGAATCGGTGAATCTGTTCAAGTCGCAACTGCTGAACTCACTCAATAAGCTGAAACTCATCCACTGGTCAGTGCTGAGTGCTGGAGTTGCCATCACAGTGGTGTCGGCGATTTTCTACATCGCCATACGAAAGAAACCCGATGATGAGAATACGGTTCTCCAATAGGGGCGGGGGAGAGGGATTGGCCGCCATCTGTCATTTAATGAAACTAAAAGTAGTTTAAGTCATTTACACTGTAAGACTAGGTTTTAAGACATTAATTTTACCATTTCACTCGATGTACAGGATTGTGATTAAATATGATGTGATTTTATTTGTTTTTATCGCTTTTTTTTAAGAAATCTAATTTGTTATTTACTTGTGTAGATTGATTATGAATAAAATCTAAGAAAATAAGTGTATTTTTTGGCTTTTCTCAATGGAATGGCGTGTGTTATGACCCTAATGAATGTCGATAACAATTCAATATTCTAACATGGAACATGAGCGCCATCTCTGAGCGGCTAGATATGACGTTTGTTAAATGACACAAAATTTTTTTTGATTTGATGGCAGCTACCCCAAAACACGACATTACCGACACGGTAGTTTGTGTGATTGCAATGCGAAGTGCGGGTCGCTGCTTCTAATTAGTAAACAAGTTTTTCACCGATTTTAACGTAAATTTCTAATTAAAATCAAATAAATCGCCCGTCAAAATGTACACAAAAGTCTCCTCCATCAATTGCAAATAAAATTCTGTGCTAAAATTCACAAATTGTATAAAAAATCTCAATTGCAAATACCGAAAGTGTATTTTCCCCAATTTTTCTACTCTACACTCAGTTATATTTTTTTTTTTATTCTGCGAAATTCTCAAGTGTCAAAGGAAGGAGTGAAATCGTTTTTTTTTTTATATGGAATTTTTTTTCTTGGTTGATAAAAACCACAAGAGAAGTGAATTGAAAGTGCATTGCAACGCAACTACAAGTTTATTTGTATCGCATTGTGCAGCGTTTTGTTAATAGAATCGCTTCAGCGGGTGGATTTTTTCATTTTACAGTAAAATCAATTCGGTGCGATGTATGTAACGCGGTAATCGCCGTCTGCCATAATGCCATCAAAGAGGGTTTTCACAAATTCTAAGGTAGAGGTCGCTTGCGCTTCATAATGCTGAGAGATTTATGTTTTTTTTTTTTTTGTTTCGTTTCTCCTCTCTTTTTCTCGCTCTTCGACGTTCGTTCGTCTTGTTCGCACTTGTCGTCAGCGGTGTTTTTTGTCTCGTTCGCTCGGCGGGTACATACATGTGGAAATGTGTTTTTTTTTTGTTTTATTGTGTGACTCGACTACGACCGTGTGCATGTGTGTTGGTGAGTGCGTGTGACGGGTCGGCTTCGTGTGTGCCCCCCCACTCAAGGCAGTGTGTTTGATGGTACTAGAAGGCCGGGGGAAAAAAAATAGTTTTTCCAATTTTCTTTTTCGACAAAAATGAAATTCAATGTGGAATGCTGGAGAGTGATCGGAGATTATTAGCGGCAGAGATTGACGCACCAGATATGCGTTCACGCGCGACATGTGGGTTCAACTTGACGTTTCCTGTTGATCTGCTGAATTGCACTTGTCACCCGACCAGCGTCTAGTACTGTGGTGGGAGACAGTCGCGGTGCTGCCAGAATTGAATGGAAAATGGATTCGGTCCTTGACCTTATATGCCTGCACATGATGTTTGGTCAAGAACAACACGTTCTATTGAATTGTGTTGAAGCGAGATCTTAGCCCTGTCAGCGAGTGTTCCGTCGTACGTGTTAATGTGCTTAAACGGCTTGAATCGCCTTAGCGGCATCTCCGCCGTCCTTCAGAGAGCTCCATTCGGACGCTTAGAAAACGCTCACAATTGATAAATGCCGAAGTACCACCGAAACACTTCGTCGATTTCCATTTTTCCATGCTTTTGTAAAAGCGCGGGAACACATCCCCATATAGGTTAGGTCGCATTGTGACACATGTCACAATCGACTGATGCTGTCACACCGCTGTGGATGAAATCTAACAATCTGTTGACTCACTTTCCGTGCACATTGATCCATCTCCAGTTCGGATTTATCCTGTTTTTGTCCAATGAATCATTTATAAAGAATTCCCAGTCGAGTCCACAACAACTGGCAACACCACACCGTTCAGCTCTCTCCATCCATATGCCAGCGAATCGTCAAAGTAAAATAAAAAAAAAATGTCGACAAAAAAGAGGAAAAAAAAAAATACGGTTCACCACTGACGTTTTGTCTACTCATACGTGTGCTTGAGTGTTAGTGCGTGCGAGCTGTGATCTAGTACAAAAATGTTGAATGTAGTTTTTCCCCTCCATTCTCGTATTGTGTTGAAGTAAAAGCAAAATGGCGTCTCCTTCTGCCAATTTTGTGATAGATCAGAATCAAAATAAAGCAGTTTCTAATGGCGGGGAAACGTCTCGTGAATCTCTCAGCAATAGTGCGAATTTATTGAACAATTCGAATACAAATGCGTTTATCAATAATTGCAGAATCGCCATAGATGCAGCTCTAAAGGGTCCACAATCTTTTGTTGGCATTGAAAACGTAATTATAGCTAGCGACCCACAAATCTCATCGTCGTTGTCATCAACATCATCATCGTCGCCGTCGTCGTCGTCGTCGTTGAGCTGTTCCTCTTCAGTGTTATCCATCGACAGTGACCTAAAAAAAAATTGTGTTTTATCCACGACGTGTGAGCTTAATAATAATAATTTAATCTTCGACAATTTAAAGAATACAAGTGAAAATTACATTGGTTGCAGTGTTGGTGTAGGCGACGTGAGAGATACTATACAACTGCAGCGCTTTCAACAGGTGGACAAGAAGCAACAGCCGAACCAGACAACATCTGGACAAATACTTCACGGAAGCATTGACATAAGCCAGCGGAATATGCCAAAGAGCAATGAACCGATTAAGATAGCTTTTTCAGCATCACATCAGCAGCAGCAGCAGCAGCAGCATCAAACGCAGCAGCAGCAGCAGCAGCAATCGCAGCAGCAGCAGCAGCAGCAGCTTCATCATCATCATCAACAACAACATCAGCAGCAGCAGCAACAGCAGCAGCAGCAGCAGCACACAACAACCCAATATCAAATCTCGAACAATAGTTTTATTAGAACTCAAACTGTGGGCGGCATAACAACAACCACCAAGATACCGACTACAATGAACTCCAGCAATCAGGCGACTGGCGGTAATCGTATCACGTTCACCAACCAGTCGCTGCCAAATGGTACAATAAACATCAGCTCACCCAGTCAGGCAGCGTCCATACTGCAAGCCGTCTCCACTGCTCAGCTACCAAATACGACAACAATCAAAACAATAACATCCGCTGCCGGCTTGCCACAACATCATCAGCAGCAGCAGCAGCAACAGCAGCAGAATGCCCAAACAGTAGGTGCTACCACTCAAACTTTGGTAATTAAAAATCACGCAGTCTCCCTGCCGGCGGGCTTAGTCTCTAGTGCACCAGGAATCGTAACTATGACCAAAACTATCAATCAGGTATTCCATCACTTGCTAGTACAATATCCTTACTTGCAACACGTTGTCCACTCGTAATGATGGCAGTTGTTGTTGTTCGCCGAATTAGTAGGACACAACCGTAGTAGTGTCGTCTGTCTTCACCTCACCTCTCCTCGCCTCGCCTGTGTAGTTTCGTTAAATTGTAGTGCATTTTGTACACCACACGTCGTCCCTCCATCTCGAGCAAACCAAAACAAAAAAAAAAAAAAACAAAACGTTTTTTTCAAAATTTCTTTTTATTTTCGTTTATTTCCTTTTCTTGTCGGTTGATCTTGATCAGTGGGAGGTGGTGCAACGTTGTGTGTTTGATTTGCCAAATCTACTCTCTTTCATTTGTCCTAAGCATCATGTGGCTGTTTAATTTGTTTTGTATGTCCCCCTCCCCCCACCCACCTCACGTGGTAGTGTCGCAGACTGTGTGTAAAATTGTCAAAATTTTCGTGTTTTTTTTTTTTTGTTTTTGTTCTGTTTCATTTGTATGCGTATGTCCAACCGGTTGTGTCAAATTCGGCCGAGCTGAGTCTTTTATTTTACACGCGATCCACGATGAATTTTTGAAGCCTTGCTTGCAACCAGCCCTTAATGCTTACTGTTGACTTACTAATTGTTGTTTATTTTAAATCGCTTTGCTTTGTTTCATTATTTGTTTATCTTCTAGTATGTTAGACTGCTTACACAAAATGCTTAAAGCGCGCACATATATATATTCACACGTACACCCAGCCATATACACGAGGATCTTCTTCATGGTTAGCCGATTGATGGATTGACTCCCTGTGCCCCCTTTCGATTGGATTTTTGGAGTGGTTAGGATCGATTGGAATTTGACGTATACACTGACAGCAGAGAGCTGTCATTCAGATGGCGATGGATTTGACGTTTTTTCTTCAAAAGAGGCGCGTGTAGTCTTGGTCTCTTTGTCCTTCTTTACGTTGCCATTGGATGCAGGTTCCACTTACGTCGAATGCAAATGTTGTCCGCGAAGTATGAACGTTGTACACAGCACAGCCACCGAGGAAGTATCTCTCGGCAGTCAACAGATCAGCAGAGCAGGACTAAACAATCACTTATTCGACGTATAACTCAACCATGATTGTTTTCTAAACAGCTTAGGTTAGGTTAGGCCACTGGATAGACTCGCCAAAGCACGTCTCATTAAGGTCCTTATAGACCCATTGTGATGTCCAAAGGGGGAACAGGCTCATCTTTTAAGCGTTCTCCCGTACCCATCATGTCCGCTCGTTGTCCAACCATCCTGACATCGTGAAGAGTTTAAGGGGACACTGATTAGTTCCTACAGGTCTTGGAAGAAGTTCTCTCCCGGAGTTCTGTACCCCAACGTGACCCAGTCGCGTGGTCCTACTCTGCTCACTGACTTGATCATTCTTCCAGCCTTAGACTGGTCTTGAAGGCGTAACTGATGCGCCTGTCGTTTCGTTCTTTTCCGTAGAAGCTTGACCATATAAACGGTTGAACCTCTTTATATGGACTTCATGGACTTCAGTTAGCCCTTGCTTTAGTTCTCCGTGGTAACTGATCAATTCTCCGCCCTTCAACTTTGAATCTCTCCGTCGCCAAATGAATACCGATCAGGAATGCCATTCCATCTGATCTGTAAAAGGAATTAGGTCTGCATTTAGGGATTTTGACATGACATTGGGTTGCTTTTGGCTCTTAGCGCTGGATGAGTTCGTAAACGCAGTATTTAGCAGTATTCAGACTGCAACGTCAAGCGTTCTTAATTGCACCCATTTGACAATGATGCAATGCATCGCGTTCTAAATCGTGATATGAAGGCAGCCGCTGTGCACACAAAAGCAACCAGCGCATCACAGATTATCGTGATGCCTCGTAGCATCAAAGGCAGTCATGCTTACGCGATGTGCATTTTTTTTAAGTTTACGACCTCAGCCAGATCTTTGCAAAGACCACATTTCCATTCTAGCCAGTCTCCACAATCTCGACCATGCCGAGTGTCCCCACACCGTTTCCAATGACGTCCTCAAAAACCTGTGACTCACGTTCGATCTCCAACGACACCTCTCCTATTGTCCCAAAAACCTTGTGATTCACGATCGGTTTTCTAACAAGACCAAACAAGTGTCCAATAGCCCAAATTGCCCAAATGACAGATCGTTCCAATTAGCATTTGATGCTAAACCAGGAGCAAGTCGTGCCTTCTTTCCCCTTTTTGTCTCAGAAGGAACTGAATCTCGGTCTCTGCTCTCCATTCCTGTGCAAAGAAAAGAGGTTACCATTTTGCAAAAGCTTCCTGTCGTATGCTTACCATTCATGTGTGCGTTCCATGAGCTAGACGCTGTTTAAAATTGCTTCCGATTCGTTGAACTAAAATTGCCAAATGTCTGTCAACTTCGTCACATGCATGCTGATTCATATCCAAAATGTCCTCACTGTGAACCAAGCCTCTGTAGCATGCTACAAGTCATCTCGTTGCGCAGCAGATCAGATCAGTGTTAGCCACATTTGAATTGGAAAACAAAAATGCCATCAGATCGCTACATTTGCGCCTCTAGTTCGTATGCACCACACTCTCACCTATGTTGCTTATTGGAAGATTTTCAAAAGAATGCAGGAGTATAGCTCGAGCCAAGGGAAACAGTAGGCTTTCTTAAGACCATAATGACTGACTACAGTCAGCGGGAGGTCATCCTTAGTCGCGCAGGGAACATCTGCTTTGTAGACCGACTCTGAAAGTAGACACTGAGAGAATGACGCCACTTTCTTAGTTCAGTGGGTTCCGTGATGGAAAGGAGAAAAAAATGACAACAAATTCGGGAATATTCAAGCTTCAAGAAAAGCTAGAAATGAACTAGAACTAGCTAGAAATGACAAGTCCAGTTCAGATGAGAGGATATCACCGTCAGGTGAAATGTTAGCACAAGTCGCATGTGTATCGTTACACGTCAGTTTTAGCGAATAAGCGACTTAGTTACTCAACCAGAAATAAGAGAGCAAGGAGGTATCCAACTTCGGCCAGAGTTAGCCGGTGTTTACGACCACGAACACTTGCTTTTCACATATTTTACAAAATTCACTGATCCACCTTCCCCAGGTTGGAGAATGTTCACAACACGTCGCACGTATTCACAGACACGTCGTTAAAAAAACGGTCTCAGATGAAATCGAGGAGCAAGGAAGGTGTGATATCTTCTTGCTCCCTTCTTTTTGGTACTCACCAGTCATCGAGTTTAGGTAGTCCTAGCAATAGTGCCTCTGCTAGCTGCGCATGCCGCATCCAATTCTCCCCACATTCCCTTCTGATCATGTCTGTCTTGTGGAACAAGAATTCAGCTTGAGACCCTTTCCACCTTTCACGTGTTGCTTCATCGGCCACAAATAGCACTAGTTGTCCTTCCTACCGCTCAGCCGTTTGCTTGCACTTGTTGTACAATAACATAGGCAAAAAAAAACTCCAACTAAACGAAGCTGAATATGATCCTCCGCTGTTCACATTCACTCGCCCATCGTCGACCACTTGAGTACGACGGCCGGAATGCTTCTAACGAACCTCTTCATCCATGCAACAACCACGTCTTAAATGTCTCCACGCGATGTACAAGTGATAGGTGCCGCCCAGACATCAAATCCCTCCGAGAAAACCCACGCTACGTACCCTCGGCGGTAGATTAGTTTGTAATTCAAACCTTAGACTCATCATGAAAACAAAGATCACAAGTGAATGACTTTCGTCTTTCGTCGAAACAGAGTATATTCACGCAGACAACAACAAGAACAATTATATTATTTAATCAAGTAGGAGTGCACTTTTGACTCTTTCGCTGTAGAGGTTGCAGACTGCATGTACATATAATTTAAGATCAAAATAAAAATAAACTTGTCCTCGCTCTATGTTTAAGCATATTCATTTGAAAACCAAGAAAACGTTTTGCATGAAAACTTGACGAAAAACAACGATCTAACTAATCAACTTTCAATCCTCCACTCAAACAGGGTAATCAACAGAATATTTTAGGAACATCAATGATTCCAGCAAGTGTTGTTGTAGGAATGCGTCCGCCGGGACAGAATCAGCATAAAAATGTTGGCACTGGCACCCTCGGCCGGATGGTTATTGGCGGTCAACACATGGTGGGGACACGGCCAACCAGTCCAGCGGTAAGTTGATGATGCACGAAACTTTGCTTCAAACATTGATTAATCATTTGTGGGTGTTTTTTTTTTTTGTTTTATTTTTTAGATAACGTTAAGCACTCTAGCACCAGGCCAAACAGGACCAGCCTTAATTCTAAAAACCGAAAATGGATTTCAACTGTTGCGCGTCGGTACAGCATCATCGAATCCAGTCACTCAAACAATGGGAACGAACTCATCAAATCCCACAATACGCTTGCAAACAGTTCCAGCTGCTGTAAGTAGATTTACAGGGCCACCTTTAGCACTACGTAAAACGATTGTAAGGTCCTCAGCACAGCATCAGAAACAGAAACAAAATGTAATTCGATAAATCAAGCATTCCATTATTAGTCTCAATATCTCTGTATATCTCTCTATCTCTCTACTTTTGTCTCGTTTGAGTATATTTCTTATTTTTGAATATGGTTTTTTTTTTTTTTTTTTTTCCTCATTACTTTCACTCCTCTATGGAGAGTATTGAATGCAACCAACTTGATATGATATGAAATGTACAATATTACTTTGCATTCGAGTCGAGATGAGTTGATGCTTATTTTTGCATATTTTTTGTGAACAGCCTGTGTATCCAAGTGTACACGTATTTTTTTCTATTTTTTTTTTTTTTTTGGAGAGATTTAGTTTCCATTTTTTTTTTATCTTGTCTTGGATGTCTATGCAGAGAGTTGCACATTTGGTGTTGCTCTTGCTTTGAACTTTTTCGCAGCACACACTACCGTAGGCATTGTAACGTAATACATACATAGTTTCGAGATCAAAAAAATTCTAGCTTTAGTTCGGTGTGTTGACTTGTGTTTCCTTTGTAATTGCTTTCCTCCTCACTCGCTCTGCCTCTCTCTCTCTCTCTGCAGAAGAACGGCCGCAAATTGCATGCGAAATCAGTAATTCTTTACAGACGGTAGTTTAAATTTGATTCTTTATATTTTTGAATAGTTTTCGTTGGCATTTGTTGCAAAGCAAAATTTTGAGTTATTTTTTTTTTTTCCTTAGATCTTTGGTATTTCAGTTACATTTTGATTTACTGTTTCTTATACACCCGATGTAGGTAGTTTTAATTTAAATTTAGTTATCATTACGTTCATGAATGTGTTGCCTTTATTTTATTCGCCGTTTTGTGTGTGTGTGTGTGGAAGGAAGGCGGTTTTTGTTGATTGAAGGTGGGTTTCTAATCCGACGGTCTCGAATGCTTGTGAAGAATGTTTCTCGCTGGTTTCTTCTTCTCTCTTTCTTTTCTTTCGCTGGAGCTTCAGTCTGGAGTGGATTTGGGCCTCAGCCAACATGCCTCTCCATCTAGTACGGTCTTGTGTTAGTTGATTCCGGCCTCGCACGTTCAGCTGATTGGGGTCGCTTTCCAGCTGCGAACGCCATCGGAGGCATTGGCTGAGTTAGTAAACACAGTACTGCAACGTCAGGCGTTCTTAATTGCAAACATTTACAGACAGCCGCTGCAAAAGCAACCAGCGCATCACAGATTATCGTGATGCATCGCAACATCAAAAAATCATTGCGTAGCAACCACGCAGTGCTCATTTTTTTTGACGTTTACGAACTCAGCCATAGTCTTGCTTCTTCCTCGGTGTTTGGAGTCGAAGACGAAGACTTTCGGCGGCATTGATGTCCATTCACTTCGACCTAGTCATCTGAGACGAGAGACTCTTATTCGTTTGACCAGATCGATGTCGCTGTACAGCCCGTACTGTTCGTCGTTCAGTCTCCTCCTCCAAACGCCATTCGAAGGACTTTCCTCTCGAAACGACCAAGAATGCCCTCGTCCACTTTCGTTTCTTTAGCTTCTCTCTGGTTTGTCGACGAAAATTGGAGTCAATGACCATACATTAATGACTCAAATTTTTCCAGTACTTAGTACTGTCACAAGTTCCCCCGAACGTGTGTTCCCTATTGGAAAAATCTTTACTTAAAAACACGCTACTTCGAGAGAAGGTGTCCTTGCAAGTGCAAGTAAATACGAGTGTTGTAAGAAAGTGAGCGCAGTGAATGCTGAAGGTTATCCAAACTCAAATACAAAGGTGGTCCAGCATAACGTACACTTTCTTCAAATGCAATTAGTGTCCCCATATAACGTACGAAGAAAAGAGTTGCTTGAGATTTGTTGAGAAAAAGGACACAAAGCAACTCCCTTGGCAGTGGATGTCTGCATGTTTATCGGTCTGTTGTAAAACTGGTAGCTACTTTACTTTACTCTGCAGAAACAATATTCGTAAATTTATTTCACGTTTCGTACAAGGAAAATTTGCTCGATATTACAATTTTTCGATTTAACGAATACGTGGCCCGTGGCGTTGTGGGTATGTGCGTCGACTCCTACGCATTTGGACCCACCTGTCTGGGTTCGATTCCTGGTACGACAAGAAATACTTTTCCACGGCCTCACCTCTTTCGAGTCACTGACAATGCTCAAAGAGTATAACTGTCTAGAAAAAGCTTCTCCAAATTGGCCGTTCGGAGTCGGCATAAAACTGTAGGTCCCTTCCACTCGTGATAGAACAATAGCACGCTCAACACGAGTGGTTGCTGAGAAGCTAGGCCCTGGCCCTCTACGGACTGTAGCGCCACCCATATTATTATTATAACGAATACGCCTGGACATCACTCACATAATTCGTTACACTGGACCACAACTGTATTTGTTTTGTACACAGATTGACGCAAACTTCTTGAAAGCACCCTTTACATTGTTAATACTTCAATATTTCGTTGACGCCTTTGCTGATTGTCTAGATTCAATCCCAGACGAAAGCAACTTTCATTATTCTCGCCTCAAACTGTGTCCCACGGAGACATTATACAACTGTTAGCATGCGCTGCACAAGTGGTTTTTGTAGAAGCTATGCGCGGGTACACTGTGCTTGTCTGTGGCTTATTTTGGAGAGCGCTTGTACTGTCTGAGCCGCCGATGGAAGTTGAATCAACTCGCGCTCGTGGTTGTGGACAATGATCAACGATGCATCTCGCGATGTGTGTGATATGTTTGTATCACACTGATTGAGAATGCTGTGCGGTGTGTTCCGAATAGTAAAGAGATGAAATCAATTGTTCGCCTCGTGGCTGTGAATACATGTGAGCTGCTGTCAACAGCTGATAAATACTCCCGCCGAACGGATTAGATGAAATAGCGGCATTATGTATTTTGAAATTTGGTTGTTATTTTAAATCTTAGTGCTTATATTTTCCCCACAAAAGGAATGGGCAGCGAAGGAGCTATGATAAGTGCTACGGAAAAGATCAAAGACTGCACGCAGAACTTTTCTGTCGAAGACAGTAAGGACATTTCCATGCCCTCTTGTCCATGCCTGTACGTCATAGAGCAGGACTGGCATGATCAATTTCTTCCATAAAGTCAGCATGAGAGACCCCTATTACTCAAGAGCTAAGAGAATCAGCAGTTGACAAGGGGTATTCTGGTGTATACCCCGTGTTTGTGCTCAAAAACGCATGAGAAAAGAAATGCGATTGTACTAGCACAGATTTCCGAGTTTATGAATACACCCGTATTCGCTTTTCTTTATTTTTTTTTTAGAAACATTTTTCACTCACCTCTTTATTTCGGGAATTCGACTGTGTTTCAATAGCTTTCCTCGACCTGTGCCTCCATGTGTGTCCCAGTCCCAGTGTGTGTATGACTAATCCGCCACTTCGTTTTAACACTTCCATATGCAGACATACAATTAAATGTAGATAAGCATTAGTCATTGTAAAATCCGTGGACAAAGGCCAACGTTTTTCGGTTACATATATGGTCCCTGAAAAATACAACTCGTAACTTCTTCATCAAGCAGACTGGTGCGTTCTACGGTTCTTGTACGCCAAACGCCATTTTGCGACGCATTTGATAACAGTTTAAGCCTTGACTCGAACCATTATCATCGCGTTTGATTGATTTTAAAGCACATTGTTAACCAATATGTAGCCGAGGTGTAAACCGTCATGTTGTATGTTAGAGGAATAGTCGATCACTACTGCGTCCACTGTGTTATGGCATCGCACACTTTTCACAGTCCATATTAGCATTGGATCACTAGTTTGTTCTGCAACATCTCAAAAGCTTCACGGGAAAGGTCTTTAAATATTTTTTTTTAAAATTCTTGTCCCTCACCTTTTACTGAACTGCGCCCAGTAAGCTGTTGCGCGTCACTACATCATCGTCAAATGCAGTCACTCGAACAATGGGAACGAACACAAACAATTCCACAACTTGCTTGGATACTGTTCCAGCTGCTGTAAGTAGATTTGCAGGACAACATATTGCACTATACGATTGGGAGGACGGCACCACAATGGTGAGGTCCACACATAGAATCAAAATTTATTCCACTTGACGTGTGGAATGTCTGGCGTCATGAGCACTCGCGTGTCACTTGGACTGAATGCGAATTATAGTCGCCTCTATCACTTATTCATTGATGTGGAAGTACGAGCATCTCCTTCGGAAGCATCACCTTATTCCACTGAACAAAATTGTTTCGGGCCACACCGTTTAAAGTCGAGTCCATCTTGGCTGCTTGCTATTCCCAGCAGACGCAACAGAAGAACCAAGTGGAATTCAACTCAAACGACACAAGCAAACACTTGCAGCACAGAATGTTGACCCGAGATAACCTAAGTTTGCTGTCTGCCACAAAAAGCGGAGTGCTTTTTTTTTATTCGCATGAAAATTAGCTTCATTTTCCGATATTCAATTTAAAATGCTTGCGATACACGTGGAATGTCCTTACCAACTGATGGTCATGTCGATTGCGCAACAAAAACCGGCAAAAACAATGCAATTTCCCCTGCCTCAGTCCGCTTGATGTATTAATGACCATTCGTGGCATTGTATGGATGTACATCTCCCTGTGCCCTGGGAGGCTCTCTTTTCTTCAAGGGATTATGTCCGGATGCATAATCGGAAGAGTCAATTCGATATCGTCTTTGTTTGCTGCCACAATGCGCCTCACTTCAAGCAGGGAAACGTATTCCCTTCTCGTTGGCAAGGAAACATCTTGTTGCAAGTGGGAGACGCACTTCGTTTAAGTGTTTTTCCGCTTGCACGTGTGTTGATTTTTTTCCGAACCGAATAGGCTCTGCCAGAATTTGCGAAAATGTGAAGAAAAAAAAAAAGACAATCAAGTACTCCTTCGCCTTCCACGCACAGAAACGAGTGAAATAGAAATAAATTTGCTTATTATTTTGCAACCTATTGTATGTATGTATTTTTTTTAGCTATAAAGGTGTTCATAGATCTGTAGTTATTATTGTTTTATTAAGTTAAGTGTATTTGTGAGTTAATAACCGACTTTTGTGAAACTTCAGTCCATGGCGGCGACGTCGGCCAACAATATTATTGTTAATTCAGGCTCAAATGCTGCTCAGTGCTTTACCAGCCAAGCGAATATCTCTCTACAACACCAAACATCAACCGCCTCTGTAGCTCCAATAACTGCCATTCAACATCATCAAATCCAACAGCAACAGCATCAACAGCAGCAGCAGCAGCAGCAAACCACGCAACAGCAAATAACACAAATAGTTCAACAGCAACAGCAACAGCAACAGCAACAACAACAGCAGCAGCAGCAACAGCAGCAGCAGCAACAACAACAGCAGCAACAGCAACAACAGCAGCAGCAGCAACAGCAGCAGCAGCAACAGACAACAATTATAAATAGTGGGTCAAACAATCAAACAACAACGCAAAACACAGTTGCTCAGGTAAGTGGAAGTCGCCCCGCTTGCTTGACATTCTGCTTCAATTCGTTTCCATTTGCAGGGAAATACCAAAGAGAAATGTCGAAAGTTTTTAGCAAATTTAATAGAATTATCAACGAGAGAACCCAAGCCGGTGGAGAAGAATGTGAGAACCCTCATACAAGAGCTGGTCGACGCCAATGTCGAGCCAGAAGAGTTTTGTGATAGGCTAGAGCGTTTACTGAATGCAAGTCCTCAACCGTGTCTAATAGGATTTCTTAAAGTATGTGCTCCTCACTCTTAACTTCATCTCTCAAAATTGTTGTTAATTTTTGTGTTTTTTTTTTTTAAATTTAACAGAAAAGTCTACCACTTCTGCGGCAATCTCTGTATGCGAAAGAACTCGTAATCGAAGGTATAAAACCGCCGCCACCACATGTCATCACTACGATGATTGGATCGACAACGCTAACCCAACAATTACCCGTAAGAAAATCCACGCAATTCCTCCCTTCCTCAAGTGCTGACGATGTTTTTCTTTGCAGAAAATTCAAGCGCAGATCCGTCCACTGACTCAGACAACAACTATAGGACAAACTCAGGTTAGAATGATAACACCGGCTGCTCCGCGACCTATTGGCCACACGACAATAACAAAACAGCAGTCCGGTGGAATTCGAATTCAAGGGCCAATCCAAACGAGTGGCCCGCGATTAGTGAACGCCCAAATACGTTCTGTGAATGCTGGGAACACAACCACCATGCAATCGAATCCACCTCAAATGCAGCCTGTTTCGCAACCCGTAAGACCTCCTCAACTCGATGATCCTTGATCTTTTGACGTTTATCGCGTTTTTTTTCCCCCATTTTTTTTAGAACATTGTTCAGATACGAACGCCTGCAGCGCATATAAATCGTTCACCAGCCACCGTTCAAATTCGTACATCGGCACCGGTGTCGAAAACGAAAAACGCCAGCGGTGTAACGCACGTTAAGGTCGGTCAGACACAGATAAAGGCGATCGGAACGCCCCAAAGTAGTCTGCAACACCAAATAACGCCGTCGCTAACATCCACAAGTATCACAACAACACCAATGTCCCAAATAAATAGTCTAGCACCATCGTCTGTAGCGAACGTTGGTGGTAGCGCTGCCACTGCCGTATCATTATTAACTTCAACGAATTCCCATTTCACAGCAACATCAATCTCAGCGCCTGTTGTCGTTAATGCGGCTGCTGCTGCTTTGAATTCTTCTAATTCGATAAGTTCCACGGGGGGTCATGTGACCGCCATAAGTACGAATACACACAGTGGTGGCCTGTCCACGCCGATAGTCAATTCAACAGCATCAGGCACAATTGTGGCGAACGCGACGACGAATAAAATCGTTACAGTTAAGGCCCAAGTATCCCAATCGTCTAGCAAAGCGACAAGTAAAAAGAAGCAACTGCAAGATGAGAAGGCAGCCACAACAGCGTCATCGTTTTTTCAACAGCCCTCCATATCAATGTCATCGTCCATGTATGGAGATGATGATATCAACGATGTCGCTGCGATGGGTGGTGTGAACTTAGCCGAGGAGTCACAGCGTATATTGGGTTCAACTGAGAATATTGGTACACAAATTCGTTCCTGCAAGGATGAGGTGTTCCTACATTTGCCCGCGTTACAAAATCGAATTCGCGCCATTGTCGCCGAACGGGGTCTCGAGGAGCCCAGTCAGGATGTGGCAGTTCTAATATCGCATGCGTGTCAAGAAAGGCTGAAAAACATCGTTGAAAAATTGGCTGTGATAGCGGAGCACAGAATTGATATTATCAAAGTGAGTGATGGTCTATATCTGGGTGTGTGTGTGTGAAGTCTTGACGATCGTTTTGGTTTTTTTTTTCTCGTTTTAGCTGGATCCAAGGTATGAAGTAACTAAAGATGTACGAGGTCAAATAAAGTTCTTGGAGGAACTGGACAAGGCTGAACAAAAACGACACGAGGAACAGGAGCGAGAAATGCTGTTGAGAGCAGCAAAATCTCGATCGAAAATCGAGGATCCTGAGCAAGCTAAGCTTAAAGCGAAGGTAAGTGCATTTCAATCAGTTTCTGGTGTATTTTTTACAATTTAAATTCTCGACGGCAGGCTAAAGAAATGCAACGAGCTGAAATGGAGGAACTACGGCAACGAGACGCTAATATGACAGCGTTACAAGCTATCGGACCAAGAAAAAAACTCAAACTCGACGGTGATGTAACATCAGTGGGAGCAGTAAGTAGTGTCACAAGCACAATCCTCAATTTAATCAGAAAAAGAATTCAATTTATATAAATTAAAAAAAAAAACAAACCTATTTTATAGCAATCGGGAAATGCAGGAATCGGTACAACTGGGTCATCGCCGGCACCGTTAAGGCCGCGAATCAAACGTGTTAATCTTAGGGACATGCTCTTCTTTATGGAACAAGAACGTGAAACGTGTAGAAGTCAAACGCTTTATAAAGCGTATCTTAAGTGATCTATAGTTTTCTTGTTAATATCATTTCCAAACAACAAACCATTTAGGGACCTTAGTTATTCGCACGCAATATTTAATTACTATTACATCTTTTTCTATTTTTTACATACAAAGATTGATTGTTTCTTTCTAACTCTGATTGTCAACTCGCCATCTTATTATTTTTTAGAGAACAAAAAAATGAAAAAAGAAAAAAGTAAAACCATTTTTAAATGTGTAACCGAAGATGAAGTTCACACACGGGGGAATGAGCACTTTGTGTTTTGTGTACCCATTCTCTTCCTTCGAAATTTCGAAATACTATCGTCGTCTCGCCGCCAAACAATGTGCGCCTGTGTGGATGCGTGTACACGGTTGTGGGTTGAATAATAGCAAATATCAATAAGCGTTGGATTTCCTGGATTTCCATTATTTTCCATTTTTTTTTTTCTTTTCTTTTTGTTTTGTTTTAGACACTGCTGTATATACGTATAAATAGTTTCAATTTTTTTGAGAAATATATAGAACAGGATAACGCTGTTGTTGAAGAAAGAGCAATTATGTGCGTTCAAATAAAGCTTGTTGTTTTTCTTCTCCTCTGTTAAAAAAAAAGTGTCGCAAGATCAGCGGTGGCTTTAGAAGCAACGAACCTTTCATAGTCCCTCAAAATGGACGGTGGTAGCAACTCAATACTAAATTATTGACTCAGTACAAAGATTCAGACGAAGTTGATGCCTTGTTTTCCCTCCATCTGCAATTTCTCTTAGGTTAAGTACAACTAATTACAGACTTGTTTTGTTCAGTCTCTGTGAAGCTTCAAAGAATTGTGTAAACAAATAAATGATTGTACATTGTTCCTCAAGAATTAATGATACACTTTCCTCAAGAATCCCTCCACTCGCTCTTAGAGAATATGCGCCCGAAATGCGTTGTGCACCAGCACAGTTCAACAGAAGGAACCGGCATCATGACTGAGTGATGCAGTCTTAACTTTCAAGTGGTTACTCATAAGATGTGTATAATTTCTGTGTCCATTCCATCGATTGGTGGAACAGCATGCCTTACCTGTGCACATCTGATTAGTCGCGGTTGTGTCTCCTAGGGTTGTAGATCCCTTCTCATGTTACGTATTCAACGTACGTCATGGCAAGGGGTTAAATTAATTTAACAATTTCTGACTGATTAGCCCTAGGCAATTGTCTTGGTGACGTGCTTACCACGATGTTCGTGTTGAAGGCGGATGAAAGCGGTGACAACTCCTGCAACATCTTGTATGAAGTCAAAGACAGAGTTCGGATGTTTTCATAAACGTCAGACTAGCAAAGGACTGCGTTATGCATGTTCATTAACGCAGATATACGATCATACTAACTTAGGTAAACTGCAGTGCCTTCTGTTCAAAAACGTCAAAAGCTCATCGATGTCGGGCAGATGGTGCAGTCATCATTTTTTTTACTGCAAATAGGGTCGATTGGAAGAAACTAAAGCAAGTCTACAGCACCGTGTGTGTGTTCAAAAACGCATGACAAAAGAAATGCGATTGTACTAGCGCAGATTTCCGACGTTTATGAAAACACCGTTCATACCCGCGTTGAATGCAGATGCGCAATTGGTGACAACTCTCTTCTCTCTCTCGATGTTGCGAATCATACCCGTTCTTGCTGAGATGCTACGGGGTGCCGTGTCTAGGAGTGTATGGAAAAAACAACAAACGCAATCCGTTTAATGAGAGCTGCTTCCTCGTTGGCAGGTCTTCTATGCATTCGTTATGTACAATGAGTGGAGAGTTCTCAGGTGGTTCCCCAGATCGGATGATCGAACATACATAATAAGATTGTGAGCAACAGACTCGAAATATGAGTTCAATATGCAAAAAAAACAGTGGTGCACAAAAGTGCTACACGTGTGAACACCATCAAAGAGACAGAGGGTTTTCATTCCACAACACTTTCACAGAATCCCCTTTTTGGGAACAACGCTAGCTTATAAAATTGGTGCTGCTTTTAAGTTCGAGAGGGTTCGTGGGGATATACAAACAAATGTTCAAATACCCTTGTCCTCACAAAAGCACCACCAACCACATTGTTCGAGTTCTTCTAGAGAACAATGCAATCGTATCCTTTGAAGAAAATCAATTGTTGCTGCTATTATTTCGCCCATTTCTGTTACCACCCATACACACTCACACACACGAAAAAAGGAACTAAAAAAAGAAAACCAAAACAAAACAAAACATTGTGAAAATCTTGTCGATATGCACTCCATAACGCAAGAACGACAAGAGCCTATACATGTATATATGTGAATAAATTTTCTCTTCATTTGTGTGTTGATGAGCTAACCTAAAAAGCAAAAAAACAAAAAATGCATACGTTTGTTCTTCGCCCATGGGGATGGGTCAAGTCGCGCCAATATGTTAAGCTAAGAACAATTTTTAGTTTTTTTTTTTTTATATATATATATATATCTATAATTTTCTTCATTTTTTTAATATCTCCTGAACTGTACATTGGTTTTCCAAAAAAAAAAACACGAAAAAGAAAAGAAAAAAAATAGAAAGAAAATAAAATCAAACGCAAACCAAGCACCAAGCTCTAAATGTGTGAATATTTGCGAAATATTTTTTTTATATATATTAATATAATAGTAATGTATGGCCTTATAACGAAGTATTTAAATTAATTCTTATTTAATAAATTGAAGAGAAAAACAAACAAAACAAAAAGCAAAAAAAAAAACGAAAAAGTCTTAAGAGAGGTTAAAAAAAAATACCCAAAATAAACAAAAAACGAGAGAGAACAGATTAAAATTCGAGATTCGTTTGCGGACATTCTATTCATTTATCAGATAAAATGTGTTGTTTTAATGTTTTCTTTCCCTCTATATAATTTTTTATTTTTTTTTTATTAATTAATTATTATTATTATTAATTTCTTATCAATACAATGTGTATAGGAAGTATATACTTTATAGTGTTTCAAATGGTTTTAAACCAGAAGAAAAAAATGATTCTTTATACATAATTATTAAATTAAATATATTAAAACAAATGTTATTTTCTTATTTCATTAAAAACAAAACAAACAAAAAAAACTATATGTATACATTTAATTATCAATTGACAACAAAAATAGAATCAAAGAGGACAACAAAACAAAGTATAATTTCTAATTTCTAATTAAAGCATTAAACAAAAAAAAAAAAAAAACAGCAAGAAAAGCAAACAATATGGGAACCGCCGATAAGAGCGTTTGGTTATAAGCGACGGGGGAAGCTAGGTATATGTATAATCTGAAGAATAAGAGGAAATAACATTTTAAACAAAAAATTAAAAAAAAAACACCCTGTAGTATGTAAATTATTTAAGATATCCATTACGGTTAGTTTAACAATTACACATGAAATATAAATGAAATTAAGAGAAACAAAACCCGAAAAAAAACAGCGTTGTAGTAATATAAACATCCAATACCGAATAACGGACAAAATTAAGTCTTAAAAATTACAATATATATATATAAAAGATATATATAAAGTTTTTTGTAATCAATCGCGAAAAAAAAACAAAATAATTTTTATTAAGTTATATCAAAGAAAGAAAAAAAAAGTAACAAAAAGAGATACCCGAAACAAAAAATAATGCAGAAAACCCTAAATTACGATTAAGAACAAAAAAAAAAAAAAAACATAAAACAAGAAGAGAAAGAAGTTATTAAAAACAAAACAAAAAAAAATGAATATATATATACAATTCTGAAACGAATGTGGTTTGCATAAGTTTTAATTATAAGTTATGTACAATTGTATTTCAAAAATATTAGGTAAAAATTAAAGAAAACAAAGAAGAAATCAAACAAAGCGATGGGGTTTTTTAATAAAAAAATTTTCTATGCTGATTGTTCGTATATTGAAACGAAGTTTTAATTGCATATGGGATTCTTTGGAACAGCAGACTGGAGAGGAGAGGATTGGGCGGGCACCCCCACTCGTATGCCAGGAATGTGCGAGTACTTTGGGCTTTTCGTACGACTAATTGGTGCACTGTAAGGAAGCAGACTCGAGGGCAACTGTAGCCAATTGTTTCCGACCATTTGCTTATTTCGAAGCGAAAAGAAATCAAATTCAAAGAATGGTACATTATTTATGAACAGTCAAGTAAAATATCTCGTCCCTCAACCCTCCCAAGCCCCTCTTTAGACGAACTTTATATATATATATGGGTGACGCTACAGCCCGTTGAGGGCCAGGGCCTAGCTTCTCAGCAACCACTCGTGTTGTGCGTGCTATTGTTCTATCACGAGTGGAAGGGACCGACTCATGCCGAATCCGAACGGCCAAGTTTGAGAAGCTTTTTCTAGTCAGTTATACTCTTTGAGCATTGTCAGTGGCTCGAAAAGAGGTGGGGCCGTGAAAAGTATTTCTTGTCGTACCAGGAATCGAACCTAGACAAGTAGGTCGAGGTGCGTAGGAGTCGACGCACATACCCACAAAGCCACTGGCCACCACAAAAAAATTCAAACAATGGTACATTATTTATGAACAGTCAAGGGTTGTATAGACGAGCCTCGTCTTGCCAACGCGATTTTCAGCAAAGATGAATAAAATTGTGTGTACACCAATACCCCGGTTTGCGTCGCTAATTGGGACCGGAAAGTTGCGATGCAAATCGAAACGACGCACAACGAAACACGAATTATCAGCGTCTCTGGAACAAATAGATTTTACTGTAGAAGGGGCTATTCCAAAGTATCTTCCAATATCAACAGCCTTTTCACCCGATTTAAACCGCTTCAAAATTTCCAACTTTCGTTCTAAACTTATTTGGTTTCTTTTTTGACTCATTATTGAAAAATATTTTCTTTTGACTTGACTAGCAACCTGACCTGAGCAAACGTATCAATGAAACTGAGGAGCAGACATCCTTCACAACCATGTTGAGGTTTTCCGCAGTTTAGGGAATTCCCCAGAAATTGGCAATCCTACAGCAAGACAGGCACTCATGCGTTATATTTACGTTCAAAAATCGCGTTCGAACAAACATTTTCTTGTTATCGACGCAAATCGAAGCCATCGTTGCAAACCGAAACATAAACTTTAAAGTTACAGAGCATTTTTAAAACACGACGCAAACCGGGGTATTGGTGTACACTTCTTGGCTGCGCAGTTAATTATCGATTTTTTATGGAAAGAATCGCGATTGCTTATGACCAAGGAACATTCAATGCTTTAGAATTTCTCAGTTTGCAAATTAAATTCTATTGGTAATGTTTAAAAAATAAATGTATAATAATTTGAATACAGTGGACTCTCCCTAAGTCGAACTCTCTCTAAGTCGAATTTCCCTTTATCCTCAAAGAAAAGGCTGATGAACTGAGAATTAGGCTTCATCAATTGTCTGCCAAAACCAGTGAGAATATTCAAACTTGTTACAAGTGTCCAAAATTGGATGGCAAAGACTAATAAACTGCACCATTTCAAAAAATATTTGATAAACCGAAAAGAAAATCTGTCTGAAAAAAGACAAACATGTCTTGAACGGATGCTTTTGTTAGTCGCGTTTCCTGTAACACGGTTGTCTTACTGATTGTCTAGCGCGATATCTGGCTCTGACAAGAACCGATAGAATCCGACTAAGGTGGCGCACATAAGTCGAACTGTCCCCAAGTCGAATTTCGCTCCAACTCAAATATTTTGTTCGCCACATCTTGGCATTTCCCTCAATTTGCCATACCCTCAAAAAACCATCCTCTAAGTCGAACTTCATCTAACTCGAACTAATTTTGATATCCCGTGAGAATTTGACTTAGGGGGAGTCCACTGTAGTTACAAAATTGCAATCGAAGCTAAATGGACAGACACTAAACAATATCAATTCATATGATTGAAATCTGTTACAATGTTTGAATGATGAATGTTTATACGATTGATACGAAGCGGATAACATCGTTCACTTGGTTAGTTGGAGTCATCAATCTCGATGCTGCGTAAGCTTTTTCTGCCTTAATGTAATGTGCTGCGTGATTGCAGGCCGCAAGTCCTGGGTTGTGTATACAACACTTTAATGTCTGTTTGGTTTTGCTGAATGAATTCGCACCCAAAGAGTGAAAATTATTAACTTAGACGTGGAAATATGGTATTGGTGCTGAAAATAATATAGTAAAGCTGAAACAGGAACAGTTCGCAGTTAATGTTTGGAGCACTACAAAACTGAACATCCATATATTTTTGTTTCTTATTCTATCCAAACCTCTTCTCTAGAAAATACAATATCCCACACACAGCTTCACAACATATTATGTGTAGTCAAATATGCGCCATTTTGTTGTATTTTTGCTTGCCGTTTTGATGGTAATGCCGTTATCCATCTAAAAAATGCAGTCCCTCAACCATCACAAGCCCCTCTTTAGACGAAGTTTACACCAGTAAATTCGCCATGGACAGGGCTAGGTCCGAACTACATATAAGGTGGATGCACAAGGACCTCCCAACCAAGCGGCCTGGCCTGACATTGTCCTAATGGAACACAATTGTTTTCCTCTAGGCCAAAGCTGACCGCTTTTTGAATTAAGAGTTTTGCCGTATGACATCAGCTCATAGTAGATGATTCACTGCCAATCCCACCAAAAACACAGCAAGACCTCCCTCACCGTCAATCCTAGATGGCCACCGCTTGCACCGCTTCAAAAATGGGTCGTTGTTGCTGCGATTCTTTTCGTATTCGATCCTGTTTTACCCAGCCTAACAGGTTTTTGTGCAATGATTAGCTCTTGGGCAATCAAAACAGTACTTACTTGATTTGCAAACTTGACTTCCAGAGCGTGGTGTATCTTTGATATCGAACTTACCGTTACAATATCAAGACCATAAGAATTATACACATTTTCCGACGACTGGCTTGCATTTTCGCCTCTATCGATGATAAACTGTAAAATATGGCGTATTTTCACTTTGTTAGTGTCCATCTTTGACGCGCGCTCAAACAAAACTGAGTCAATCAATCACAGAACAGTCGCTAAAGTCTTTTTAGTACGAAATCTTAACGAAATATTCTAACGGCATTTATTTTTGACCGATGGAAAGTATACAACGCTAGATTACAAAAAACATCTTTTGGGAAAATAATAAATTTCCCTTTGCTACACCTAATATAAACGATATCAGCTACAGTTTTGCAGATACTGGTAAATTTTGGAACTTCTGCTGGAAACCTAATCTAATGGAACGGGTAAGTAAAGCTACTATAGCCCTAAACACGTGCAAAAAGCAATTAAGGTCTCAAACCATAAACAGCCTATTGGATCTACGTAGCCACAGTCAGGCCCTATTTGACGTGGTGTGCATGAGAAAGTTAAATGTTTTCTTTCTAAGAACCACTTCATGGGATGCACCAAACTTAAACTGATACCCCTAGATAATTTCAGTGCTTTTCAGGGCTTTTCTCCACTTCACAATGGTCTTCAACATATGGGCACCCCACCATACTAAGAAAGATGGACTGCAAAAACGATCAACTGGACCTTGGAGCCTTCTATACACGTTCCTAAAAAGACCTTCAATACTCTGATCCTCGACAGAGTCTTCTGGGTCAGTATCTCCCTTTAGGAACTTCTTACGCTTTTGTAAGGATAGCTCCAAGACAGGGGCGGAAGCAATGTCTACTATAACGATCTATTTACTTACTTCTCAGGCCGACGACCTATGGAGTCTGAGCCTGGGCATTGACGACGGTCGGACACGTTGCTTCCAGTAATCAAGATCAATTGCGTCCCCGATGACCTGGTCTTTATACCGGAGGTTCGGTCTTGCTCTCCTTCTCGGAGCAAGACTCGGACTCGGAAGACCCTCTTAATTGGAGCAGTTAAGTTAATCCATGCGCTCGAGCTATTCCAGTTGATACATTGAATTCGTGGTTGTGTCCTTCCTCGAAGGCTGTACCATATGTATATCCGACGCAGAATATTTCTTTCGAAGGCACCAAGAATCTGCTCTGCAGTTGTGCTTAGCGTCCAGCTTTCGGAAAAGCTATAAGGCAGGATTGGCAAAATAAGCGTTTTGTAGAGCATGATTTTGGTCCCGCCAGTCCGGAGTTTTGAGCCTAATTGTTTCGACAAACCGAAGTAGCATCGGTTGTCAAGAGCGATTCTACGTCGGATCACCACTAAGAGGTCATTCGTTGAGTTCACGTTTGCCATTCTAAGGACATATAGGGCCTCTGCTAGTCCGTCGAGATATCTCAGGAACCACTGGAAAATCTTTCAGAATGAAACAGTAACTCACATGATCAACACAAGATGGAATGCATCAGTTGATATTCTCCGGATAGATTACATCTGGCTTTCCGCGAGTAAGTTTCTATGTTCACTGATTGATCCGTTATACTAAGTGCATTCTTAAGTTGCCTCCTACCTACCCTTACTTCCATAGTCTCAATATAGAGATCGTACACATCAAACTGTGTCAACAAGCAATTTGAAAATGATAACAAGACATTTTAGCGTGTATACAAAGTTTAGCTGATGACTAGTAATGCCTACATGACTGCGATTCCAGTCATCCCTTCGATTCAAACACTTATTGCACTTACATGTAAATTAGACATTGCTTTGGGTTGACATTGGCGCATGATAATAAATAATTAAACAAGGAATGAAGAAAATGCATAATTCTTTGCTAACTCATCAGCACTTGAAATTGAATGATCGTGAGTGTTTTAAATTTGCTTTGACGAATGATCGAATAAGAAGCGTCGTTTTCTCGGAGGGTCCAATCCTGAACAAATCCAATCAGTCCAGCGTCTTCCAAGCGGAAGTAATGGCGATTACAAGCCCTGGCCTAGCTAAGGTGGACAGTGATATCCGTCCGCGATATCTGAATTTTCACTGATAGCCAAGACGCAATTAAGTCCCTGACATCGTTCTCTAGAAATTATAAATTAGTAATCGACTGCCGCGCATATCTTAACGATACATCCGAACAGTTCAACATTCGCCTGTGCTGGGTGCCAAGCCATAGAGACATCCCGAGAAACTGCAAAGCTGATGAACTCGCTTAACGCGCCACTAGTCTGCCAGTTGAGAGTTTCTCTTGTAACATAGGTACTCCTATAACTACTTTCAAGTTAGAGCTCAATAATCTCTACATAAAGAAAATCAATGCCAGGCACAGCCATCACTTGTCGAATCTCAAAACAAATCTGGCCAAATCTCGATCCTAAAATATCAAGCGATCTTATCTAAAGAGATACAAAATTAGCACTGCAGTACCGGACACTGCCTACTAGGCCTTCACGTAAAAAGACTAAGCCTATTCCACAACGACTTTTGCAGAAGCTGCGTATACGAAGAAGAGGAGGAAAACACCCAACACCTCCTCTGCAATTCTCCTGCTACTGCCTCAATCGGGAAAGCCACCTACTTCTTCTCCTACTTCTTCGACAGTCTAAATGACCTCAGCAAAATACCAGTCAACGCGCTAATCAAATATGTTGAGACAACCGGCTGACTGTCATAAACCACGGAAACCGTCTTTATTTTTCTTTGGAACACCCTCGTGGCGGTACAATGGACCTACTTTGGCTGGCTGTCATAAACCACGGAAACCGTCTTTATTTTTCTTTGGAACACCCTCGTGGCGGTACAATGGACCTACTTTGGCCTAAGTGCATTAATGCCACCTACCTACTTTTACATTTGTTACCAAAATACTTACTTAATGTCGTAATACACATTTCGAAAATTAGAGGTTCTCCAAAACTAGAATTTACTTTTTAACTCTCTGCTGCTGGTTGGGTCTGACTTCAGAATACCCGTCGATATATTCCCGCGCTACATTGACACATGTAGCCAATGATGCGGGATGGAGCTATCGTCGTGATATGCCAAGCACCAAGCGGATGTTTATATAAACAAATAGACTGGAGGCGATTCTAAATACTGCGAGTAGCACAAGTATCGGTTACTTTTCGGAATGCATAGCGAACATTCGCTACCTAATCCTTTTTTTAGTAGTCAACAACATGTTCATATAAGCTCGCTGGCTTAACAGATTGGACAGTTTCAGAATTTTTTCTCGAAAAAAAGCGACCCATCTGCCCGATAAATGCAAAAGACCATGGTGAATATTTTGACGGAATAACTATGCTTGCCCGGCACCCAACCAGTGTTGGGACTTTAGTGTGCATTTCCGGGCTTTCTAACAACACGATCCCAAGGGATAATATGTAAGTTAAAGACGAATACGATGATTTCGAATATCAACGTCACAAACAGACCGGCACTGAATCCATCAGGGATCATAAAGTTCGAAAATTTGATCACTACCTAGCACCCGCCTGACCCTCTTGATCGAATCACCAGAACCAGTAATTTAGACACAGCTTAGATTAAGATACTCATCATCGTCGTCATCTTCTGACTCGCACGCACTAGAGATCTCCAGGCCAGTCGATCCTCCGCCATCGTCTATAACTCATCAGGAGTTATGCGCAGGCGCAACCAGGCGATGTTTTGGTCCAACCACCTCGACTGGGGCTGCCCGCGGTCGCCTACTTGATGGAGTCGCATTCAGGACATTCATGCCACGTGACCAAACCATCGAAGCAATTTGTGCTTTCACATTGACGATTTGAGGGTGAACGCCGTTAATATCAATAAAAAAAGAGGCTCCACTTCAAATAAACGAAATATTTAGTTTTACGAACTCAGACTTGTAAAGTTTTAATTTTGTACACGAAATGAGAGAGAAGTGTTGTTGTGGTGAACGCGCCCTTAGTTAATTAGTTTACAAAGGCCGAATAAGCTCAGGTCGGGGATGGCTGCTTAATCACGGAGAAAAAATATCACAACGAAGAATTCAACTGCCGTTCCTGCGACCGACCGAATTCAGCGGGAGACATGGCGTGGAAACGTCTGCAGGTAAGTGCAGTAGTTTGATTGGTCTTTCCAGTCCGCAAATGTTGTGAAGTACCTGCAGTCAATATAAAGGGTGGTTAAGTTTTAAGGGCCGATGTTGATTTTGAATAAAACACAAATTATTTAGGAAATTGTTGTCATTTCTTTTTATTATGATAATACTGGTATGGTTCAATTATGTATGGAACAAAATATCGGTCAAATGGCAGCCGCGACCTCGGCGGCACACCTCCATCCGATGGTCCAAATTTTCGATGACGCTGAAGCATAATTGAGGTTCTAGCCGTTAATGTGCCGAATTATCTCATCCTTTAGCTCTTGAATTGTTGCTGGCTTATCGACGTACACCTTTTCTTTCAAATAACCCCAAAGAAAAAAATCCAACGGTGTCAAATCACATGATCTTGGCGGCCAATTGACATCGCCACCACGTGAGATAACACGGCCATTGAATTTGTCGCTCAAAAGAGCCATTCGTTATTCGTTAGCTGTATGGCAAGTGGCACCGTCCTGTTGAAACCACATATCGTCCACATTCATATCTTCCAATTCGGGCCATAAAAAGTTCGGTATCATTTCACGAACACCATTCACAGTAACTGCCTGACCGGCCTCATTTTGGAAAAAAAAAACGGCCCGATGATGCCGCCAGCCCATAAACCGCACCAAACAGTCACTCTTTGTGGGTGCATTGGTTTTTCGACAATCACTATTGGACTATCATTTGCCCAAATGCGTCAATTCTGCTTATTGACGAATCCACTGAGGTGAAAATGTGCCTCATCACTGAAGATGATTTGATCACGAAGTGCACGATATGCATTTTGATTTGATCGCCCATTTTCATAATAAGCCTGAATAACTTTAACGCGTTGCTCGATTGCCTATCTTTCCATGGTTCAAATTGAGTTAGTCTGAAATTGAGAAATGTCAAATGAAATGCAGAAAAAAACTTGACGTTTAGGTGTGGTTCACATTCAACATCGGCCCTTAAAATTTAACCGCCCTTTACAAAACAAGAACAAGTAACAGCCCACATGCCAAATTACAGCTAGCTTCCACTATAACGGCAGCAACGACGTCACAAATTGAAAGCCAAATTCGTCGACTAAGCCTTCAGGGAATTTTGCGCCAGCACGTGTATCGCCAATTGCGCCAACCAGTGCTGTCCATGCAGGATTATCAGCGCCTAGTTGCTGCCGGTCCTGGACTCAGTCTTCTGTGAACACAAAGGAGTGTGAGGAGTTTTTGCATTTCATTTATGACAACACAAAAAAGGAGACCCCTTCAACTGCGCTAACTACTGAGGGATAAGTGTCCTAAACATCGCCTACAAGATCTTCTCTGTCGTTTTGTGCGAGCGCCTGAAACCATTCGTGAATAACCTGATAGGTCCTTATCAGTGCGGTTTCAGGCCGGGGAAGTCCACCATCGAAATTTTCACACTACGGCAGATGCTGGAAAAACACCAAGGGATGCAAATCGACACCCACCACCTATTCGTCGATTTCAAGGCCGCATATGACAGCGTGCATAGAGACGAGCTATACAACGCCATGTCTAGTTTTGACATTCCTGACAAACTCGTCAGGCTGTGCAGGATGACGATGGAGAACTCTCGCTGCTCCATCAAGGTCGGAAATGAACTCACCGAGACCTTCAATGTCAAAAAAAGGTGTAGACAAGGCGTGATTATATTATTTTTACTCACTCGCCAACACAAGAGACACGATCATCCAAAAGTCCGTAAAAATGTTAGCATACGCGGACGATGTTGACGTGATTGGTCGAACGCAGCGAGCCGTCAATAAACAGTTAATCAAGCTGGTATTGAAACGGAGGCGGCGAAAATGTGTTTAGCAGTCAATGAGGGCAAAACGAAGTACATGCTGTCATCGAGAAAGGACGCACAACTTCGACGACTCGGCCAGAACGTCATCGTATGCAGCTATAACTTCGAGGTAGTCAAGGACTTCGTCTTACCTTACTCCCAAGTAAACAGTACGAACACCGTCAGTACCGAGATTAAACGCAGAATAACTCTTGCCAACCGCTGTTTCTTTGGGCTCAAGAGGCAATTGAGTAGTAGAGCTCTCTCTCGAAGGACCAAGCTAACAGTATATAAGACCCTCATCATCCCTGTCCTGCTCTGTGGCGCAGAAGCCTGGACAGTCTCAAGAGCAGATGAAGAAGTCCTTGGTCTTTTCGAGAGAAAAGTTCTGCGTTCCATCTTTGGTCCTGTTTGCGTTGATGGTTTCTGGAGAAGAAGATACAACCATGAACTGTACGGGCTGTACAGCGACATGAGCCTAGTCAGGCGTCTACGGATTCAGCGCCTAAGATGGCTAGGCCATGTAGAGCGCATGGACAACACTGCTCCAGCCAGTCTTCGACTCCGAACCAGTGGGACAACGCAATAGAGGACGCTTACGAAACCGATGGCGCCAACAAGTGGAGAAGGACCTCAACCAAATTGGTGCGCGTAATTGGAGACAGCTGGCTAAAGATCGTGCCACCTGAAGAAGCTTGTTGACTGAGGCCGAGGTTCATCCCGGACTGTAGTCCCACTAGAAGAAGATTTATGACAACATTAACGTAGAATGTGAAATTTCTCAGAAATTGAATAGGTAAACAAGACTCTTTTTCAAATCTCCTACGGTTTTTCTTCTGGATTGACCGCGCATTAAAAAAGGTTAAGTCTCAACTCCCAACAGTGCCCCCAACACCGACGCACTTTAAATCATTCAGCTAATCACACAAAAAGTAAACATACATACTTACTTACTTAGAAGGCATACGGCCCGATCTCGTAGGCGACGTTGAACAGGGATATAATACGTACCTCTATACTTAGATGTTGCAGGAGGCAGGATACGTTTTTTTGTGGATGAGGCATATACAGGACAAAAGAGATTGCTCCAACTACAGGGGCATATCTCTTTTAAGTATCCCCGGGAAAGTCTATGCTAAGGTGTTGGAAGCGCGTTCTAGAGCTATGGTCGAGCCCAGGATGGGGAATGAACAGTGCGGCTTTCGTCCCGGCAGAAGTACAACCGACCAGCTTTTCACTCTAAGAATTGTACTTGAGAAGGCTTGGGAGTATGCCAAACCCATCTACAGTTGTTTTGTAGATTTGGAAAAGGCATATGACCGAGTCCCTCGAGGTAAACTCTGGAGTGTCCTGCAGGAGTATGGGATTGATGGTCCTCTTCTGAGGGCCATTCAGTCTCTATACACAAACTGTAGCAGCTGTGTTCGGGTAAACGGTGCTAAATCAACACCTTTCACCGTGGACGTTGGACTTCGCCAAGGGTGTGTCTTGTCACCTCTCCTTTTCATTGTATATATGGACTGGATGTTGCAGCGCAACCGAGGTGAGGAATGTTTCACATTGGGAGAGTTGAATGTAAGACATCTTCTTCTTGCAGATGACTTGGTTATCCTTACATCCTCCCAGACGGAACTCCAGCGCGCACTCGATAGGTTTGTGGCCGTATGTGCTGATGCTGGAATGATGGTTAACGTGGACAAATCGGAGGTTATGGTAATTTCCAGAGCGCCTGTTCAATGCACTCTGCATGTTAGTGGAGTCCCATTGAAGCAGGTGGAGAAGCTTAAGTCTTTTTCACGAGTGAAGGAAGGAAAGCTCAGCATTATCCGCTAGGATTGGTCAAGCTGGGTCAGTTTTAACACAGCTTTGTAGTTCTGTAATCAGAGAGGCCGAGCTTGGTGTCAAAGCCAAGTTAGCGGTTTTCAACTCAGTATTTGTTCCAACTCTCACTTATGGTCATGAAATTTGGGTAATGACCGAAAGAATAAGATCGCGAGTGCAAGCTGCTAAGATGAGATTTCTTCGTGCTGTTGTGGGAATTACTCGCTGGGATAGGGTGAGAAACACGGCAGTGCGCGAGGAACTGAACATTGAGCAGCTGCTTCTGCGAACGGAAAGGACTCTGCTTCGGTGGTTTGGTCACGTGGCATGAATGTCCCCATCATCACGACTTCCGAGGCGGGCGTTGAATGCGATTCCATCAGGTGGCGACCGCTTGGCAGACCCAGGACGAGGTGGTTGGACCAAGTCCAAAAACTCGCCGGGTTACGCTTGGGCATAGCTTCGAGTCGATGGCGGAGGATCGAGTTGCCTGGAGATCTTTCGCTACCCTTTAGTGGATCATGCGGGTCAGAAGATGATGATGATGATGAGGCATATAGAGCTCTGCTGAGTGCACCAAAAGTGAAACCCAAATGAAAATGCTTCGACTTAGACTTTCAAAATTGTATTTTCATAACAAAATTATCATTATGATAATATGTATACTAATATTTGGTAACAAACTTTTCCTTTAACAGAAAGAAAAAATCTAAAAAAAACAAGAATAATAATAAATATTTACTCATTTTGCGTTTGTTTGCTTGTTTGTCTTTGCGTTTTTTTTTTGTTTTTTGCTTAAAATGTCTTCAATTCAATTAATATTATTACCTTGTGTTGTTTGCACTTAAAAATCTATTAATCTACAAGATTAACTTCAATTCATTTTCTATTTTTTATTACAAAACAGAAATTAACAATTTTCCTTGTTCTATCTTAATAATTATCGCTGCATTCTTCGATTTTGTTTTATTTTTCTATGTTTTACTTCTAATTATTAATTTTATCATATATTATTGATTTTCATTCTTATTTAAAATATTACTACCTGGAGGGGGAAGGGGCGATAGGAATTTATATCTTTTATTTTTATTTGTCGGGATACCGTCTTATGAAGCGTTCGACTTCTCCTCTTCGTTTTGCTTTGCAATGCTAAAGTAAGGCGCTGCGTTGTAGTTGAAAATTTCAAAATCGTATCTAAAAGAGAGAAAGCGAATCGAAATTATGTGGTGTGCTTAGAATTGAGTGTCGGAGACGTACTTGTAGTATTCATATAAGCCATCTAATTGCTTGCGAGTTAGTTGCGAATAAAATGTCTGCAGAAGGTCTAGGGTGTTTCGGCCTTTGCCGGAATTGCGCCATTCCGGTGCTATAACGTGCTTCAATCCGGCCTTGTCGATGAGATAGACTTGATCCCGGTCCAGGGTCTCGAATTTGATTATGATATCAAAGTTCAGCAGGCAGGGTGTACAAAATTTTGAAGCAGGCACTAAATGCATATCGATGTAATTGTTGCGACGAACCTCATCCAGCAGCCAGTTCACAAATTCGGAAAATGTTGGATACTTTGTTGCGTGACGTATTACTTTCTGCAAGGAAGGAAAATAATGAATGAATATACATAAATGAGAAGTAAAACAGTTATTTTAATAATCTCTCTCTTAATGATAATCTGGGTGAAGTCCGAGGTGGATCTGGGCTTAGCTTCTACAGCAACCACTCGTGTTGTGAGTGTTATTGTGCTCTCATGAGTTGAGTGGAAGTTGTATGCCAACTTCGAACGCAGCGGGCAATTTCGTGTAAGTTTTTGTAAATTTTAAACTTCCAAACGAAACGGATCATCAAACGTCAACAAAATGTTGGCTTTCTAGGTTCTCATTTTTGTAGAACCGAAAAGCCGAGAGAAATATGTCACTTTCGGTATTTTTTTCCTCATGCTGGACCACTGTGTACCAAGGTCTGAGTGGTCTCACTTTTCTATACACAAGATACTCCTTGCGCATTCTCAGTAACTAGGAAAATTTGGAGCCGCTGCTAGCGTTAGGGATCGAACCCATCGCAGAAGGCGACTCACCTAACCACTACGCCATGCCGGCCAGTTATTCCTGCCTTATCACAGAAAACAGAAACGGAAGCTCGAAGTATTGCTTAACGGTGGGTGGACTTATGTCATCCAATGGCTCTAATGACTGGACTCTAGTGTGAACCTAGGCCTCAGTCAACAAGCCTCTCCAGCTGGCACGATCTTTAGCCAGCTGCCTTCAATTTCGCACGCTAAGTCCGAAGCGAGGTCCTTATCCACTTGTGTGCACCATCGGTTCCGTGGGCGTCCTCTATTGTGTTGTCCAACTGATTCGGGGTAGAAGACAAGTCAGCATTTTTCAAACCTTTGGTAAGGTTATAGAGACCGACTGCACAGAGCAGTTACACTTAAGACAATTCACACAATGGGTCTAGTGATGCCGCGAAGATTGGATAACTCCTACTACTGGAACCAGTTGAATTTAGCTGGCTCAAGCTGATATAGTCCCTTGATTGTTCCTATGGGTAACTAGAGCACTGCAAGAGCAGAGGAAGTGATGTGTGGCTTACTCGTCCTCTATGTCCCTGCAGCGTACGTGCCAATTGACTAGAGTTGTTGAGTGGTCTGAGAGCTAGCCTAATTAATCCAAGCCGACTGTTGTGAGTAATTACGGAATCACTTTATATAACTTAATGTTCTAACGATGGTCGGTGCAGTGGAGACCAAATCTCGATCACAGACAGAAATGAATGTTGAGGGATGGTCAAATCTACGATGCAGCAAGGGACGCAGTGCCTTCCAACTATTTGCAATTTTGAAACTGACTTTAGGTGTCTTTAGAAGACGTATAGAGGGTGGTAGCGATCTCCAGAACAATGTGTCGTTAATTACATAGTCGTCGATGTCGGGGAGAAAGGCAATGTCATCTGGGAATATTAGAGCTGCTATTTTTCTTCTGTTTAGATCGATTCCTACTCCTATAGCATCTGTTGATATAGGAACAAGTTATCTTCATGGCATTTCAAAGGGAGCTGGCTGTATAGAGGCATCAACATAAATGCTAAATAGTAAAGTACTCAGAATGCAACCTTGCTGTTCATCATTGCTATCATCCATCTCCGATTTGGCTGTGAAATTTCGCAGGTGACTGTCCACCTAATCTAAAAGGAATGATGGTAGAGACATTTTTCTCTGAGACAGATTTAGGTAAAAAGAGGGAACTGAATTCGTTGAGAATAAGCATATATAAAAAAAAACTACTCTTATATAAGCAAGTGCTAAAACTTGGACGAGTGGTATTCAACTTTTACAACAACAACACCTCAAAACAAAATACTAGGGACAATAGTGAAAGCTCCATGGTATATTAGAAATAGCAACGAAATTAAAAGTTTAGCTCGCAAATTTCGTATACGTCTTCCCGTGGATGGCAACCGCCAAATAATCCAAACTCTGAACAAGGCAGACCTTGTGCGCCAACTTCAAAGAACAAGCCCGTTCGACTTGGCACAGTAAGGGAAAATCGTATTTAATTATGGTCTTAGTAAGGGCCTTCGTCGGAAGACTGTTAACCAACTACAGAAGCGTAATCTACTTGTTAAGGTAACTTTTTGTAGTCAGCATAAAGAAATAATGAGAGGATTGAATTTTGCACTACTGTGAGCGTCCATGGCCTGTCCCCATAGTGCCTGTCTGTGCATTAGCATAACCGCGTTGGCACGTGTCGAACAGTATCTTCGAGTGACCGATATAAAGTTCCGTCCAAAATCTGTTGTACTGTTGTACGGTGCTGCTGATCTTCCGGAGGCAGGTGAAAAAAAAACAAGTTCAGCGTAGCGGATGGAGTTCTTCTTAATGCTCCACTGGCGCATAGGCAGACCAATCTTTGTACCCGATTAAGAGCATTGCAGTTGATAGCTTTATGAATGACTGTCCAGCAAACGGTGACTCCGTAATTTGATGTCGGTCAGACTATTCGAGGTGAATTTTATTAAGGCGAATTTTAAAGACGAGTAAACCAACCACTCTGCTCTTTCGATAAGACGATTGTCTTGTCAGAGAGGACCTGATTCACCCGATCGTTGGCCACTCTCTCTCTCTTTTGCTCACGAGGGTAGTTCCGGTTGATATTCGAATTGATTGAGGAAAGGGATACGTTTCATTCCTCGTGCAATATGGCTCAACAATAGCTGGTGTGGAATGGGTGGTTGTAATCCCCAGTTACATCGGATGGCATATTTTGTAGCCGTAGAGTTAAGTGGGTGCGTCGATGAATTTAGCAACTTTCACAATTGCCGAGTCACTAACTATGATTCGCGTTTCATTAGGCCCCATCCACTCGAACACTAGAACAAAAGCGCGTACATGGATGCTGTAGAAGCTAGGCCCAGGTTCATCTCGGACAGTCTCGTCACCCATATTGTTATTATTACTCCTATTATTATTAAGTTATGGACGAGCTTCAATCAATCTGTACGATTAAAGAATTCCGTCTCCTCGAACTAGACAAGACCCAGTTATAACGAGGATGAATCTAACAAAGCTGCTGGTGCGGAGAGCGTACCCGCTGAATTATTTAAAACAGCTGGTGATGAGCTGGTTAGTGGAATACATCAGTTTAGCTCTAAGATATGGTCAGAGGAACGAATGTTCGGGAATCCCAGTATGATTTGCCCGTTCCACAAGAAAGGAGACCTCTTTTTTTGAGCCGGCAAACGTCTCTTTGCCGTTTGGTGCGAACGCCAAAAACTGTTCGTCAGCAACCTGGTCCGAGTAGCTTCATCAGGTACGACAGCAGTAGGCCAGATCCGGGGCAGGTCCTGCAAAAGACCCAAGAAATGCAATGTGCCACATTCACTATCTATTCGACGATTCCAGAGCCACATACAACAGTGTGCATTGAGACAAGCTAAACAATGTATAATCTGTCAAAAAGACATTCCCGGCAAACCAAAATGTTGATCATACGTGACCATACGTGACCACATTTGTCCAACATATCGAACACTGCATCAGACAGCGCCTCGTGAAAATGCCAAATGTCAAAATTGAATCAACTAATTTGATTTTTGCCCCGATTTCCATCTCAATCTAATATTAACCACAAATTTGTGTCAATAAAAGGCGACATATTTTCCAAACAAAGCCTGCGTGCGTCAGCACCTATTTATAGTCCAAGTCAAAGGTCTACGCTGCCGTCGATGTCATTAACCGTCCGGCACAAGTTCATTAGGCACCACTGTTGTTCTGGCCAGTGGCAAGATTGAGAGCGGGAAATGACTTAGTAATCCCTTATCGAAAATCACCAGAAATTGAGTCTCCAATAGATTAGATATCATTTTTCAAAGCAAGCGTAAATTGTAGTCAAACGAGTGTGGTGATGATTCGATTTGGTGGTCGTACTTACATCCTTCCGATAATTTCGAACGATTTTACTGCCTAGTTTATCGTGAAACGAGTGCGGAATAGCATGCATAAACTTGTCCCGGTAGGCGCTCAGTAGCCTCTCGAAGGGATGTCGCGCTATTATAAATGTAATTGAATCATTTTGTGCTTCTTGTAACTGAAACGAAAGAAGGAAAACATAAAAATGTCATATTATTGAGAATATAAAGTTCTCGACGAAAGGGGACGAAGAAAACATGGCTGTGCACAGCGGAGCCAGCAGCAACTTCGCACGTATATGTACTTACCTCCCCCAGAGATACCCTGGGGTATCGTTTCCTCGCCAAAACCAATGGCACTTCATTTGTTTTCCGAAGAAACTCCGGCGTGTACCCGGCCAAGATATTGAAATTATACATCCACGAAGATGATGCCGCCTTGAAGACATTACACCTGCAAGCAGAAGCGATTTAACATCTCGAGACCATCTCCGACCCGCCTTTGGTGGGGGCTTATATTAGAAAAGACTGTGTACCTACCAAATAATATGATGTTTACGATTGACTAAGAACTCCCACGGATTTGGTTTGTGCCACGAGTCATTACCTGAAACGCGACGCAACAGAGGGGTGAACAAAAAAAAAAAAATAATAAGAGAAAAAAATGGAAAAATTATGTAAGAAGTTTCGTTTACAGGACACGGCGGGGGTGCCGTTCTTTTTCTTACCTGGTGAATCTAAACCGTGCTCGGAACATTTCTCAGCCAAGTGTTTTCGTCGCTTGTCCATACGCTGCTCCACCAGCAGCATATCGTTCGGCGACAGGGTTTGTATGGAATCATCGGGAATGATTGGGATTTTTGTATCATTTGCAAACTATGAAATGCGAAAAGAAAAGAAGCACACATGTACGCATGAAAATTACCATTCAACAGCAATTTAGTGGGCGGAAATATGAAGGCAGTCTCGTGCTTAATGGGGGGGCGGGGACGAGGTCTGTGTGGGTGTGTGTGTGTGAGGGGGGGTGGAAGTTGAAAAGCTCTTACATGTGTTACACGGCGTGGCCGTCTAGTGGATGTGTTGTAACGTTGTTGAGGAGCAAAAAAAAAATAATGGGAGAATAAAGGGACTTGGATGAAGCATTACTAAATCATTCTCTTAAGCGCTTTATTAAGGCATCATCATGATTTTTTTAACGAAATCGGAAAAAAATGTTACACGTCCGTCCTACTGGGCCCGTTTAAATTGACGTTACCTACATGTCTGGGCTCGGTTTTAATTGAAACGAATGCAGAATTAATGTGACCCATTTGAGAGGAGTGTGGAGCTGTGGAGTTACTTCGTTCTAAGTGCGTCTTCAGGTGAGGAGTGCTGCACTTCTCCAGCTGACGCTCGCATGAAGAAATCTGTTTATTCTCCCTACACGTGATGTACGTGAATGCAAATGGCAAGCTTTTTAAACAGTCACATCACGGCTACGTGACGAATGTTTCAATGATTCCGGAGATTGTTCGTTCGTTCTCTGTGTCTGCATTCGGTTCGTTTGTTCTATGGTTTCTAGCAGCAAATGCTGTGAATTAATGTGAAATGAAAATGCAATCAACCAAAGACATGGGATTTATTTGAATCGAACCAATAACTTTGCGGTTTCAATTGCAGTTCCGGCAATTAAGGGGCTCTGAGAAATGGTAATTCCACCCTGGATCGTTGCCATGAGAATGTTAGCTTTTGCTTTGGGTCAGTGAACATGCGTCATTCCTTACATTTAGCCATTTGTTGTTACACAACCTCTGGTGGAAGAGCCACTTTAATTCGTTCAAGGAATTCAAATTTGCTGGCCTTTTCTTTTTGGACTCGGATCAGACTTTATGTTGCGAGTGATTGCTTCTTTTAAGGAATCGTTGTTGAGGATTGTACAGAGCCAACATATTCGTGGTTCTTACACGGACATCACTCTTCTAATTGCAAAGAACTCTCATTTGAAACTGAACTCGTTAAGTTGAAGGATTCTTTAACAATCGCTGAACGAGTTTAACTCCTGAAAACTCACCACAAATGATTGGTGCGTTTCGCGCCTTACGAGCAGCTTCTGCACGACATAATCATTCATCTGAGCGTACAAAAATAATGGAAGAGACCTTGTTAAAAATGTCTTAAGGCCCATCCATCATCAAAACAGACGCTTTAGAAAAAACATGGGTGCCGTTGAAGAAGATCCAAATCCATCCATTCCACGGCGAGCACAGACTGCATCATCGTATAAAGGCAAGGCAAAACCTTTTAAAACCTTCCACAGGATTAACAGGGACCCCATTCGTGATAGATAATCATCGGCAACATAATAAATGGGTGGAGCTTCATTTTCATATTTTTTTTTAATATTTAGGTCGATTGACACGAAACAAAAATTAATGGTCACGGAATCAGTGAGAACGAATGAAGCAATAAGCCATAGGAGTGAATGCAAGCTTTTAGCATTGATTGGAAACAAATGAACAGGAACAAAATGAACGTGGTTTAAGGAAACCAAGGTGTGCTGGGGAGATGAGTGACTTCAGCGCGGGAAATTTCATGTTCACAGAAATTTAGAGGCAAATGAACGGCTTCCAGCTTATCTACCTATGTAATCTAGGGCGTCTTCGTAAACGTAGTCATATGCGAAAATCGAACGTAAACTTCAAGGCCCAAGCCAATGGTATCCGTTGCGTGCGTTGCGTTTATAATCCACACAAATCGTATTTGTTGTCAATTTCTTGATTTGACGCAATTCACGCAACGGATTCGATGGGTTTGGACCTTTAAGAAATTAGTTTTTTGCAGCCACTACACCTGAGTAAATTAACCGACGCATACTGGATAACTGGACATTTACGACTTTTACAAAGTAGCTGACAGACCGATCGTGTGTTTATGAGCATAGGTAACGCAGATCTTCGTTAACCTGACGTTTACGAAGACGCCCCTAATCTGACAGAAGCTCAAAGACTTACATGCCTCGAGGCGTCTTGAGAAAGAAAAAAGGGTAGCCTGCATATGAGCTTTTATTCGAGCTTCTGCCGATGAGAAATCTCGCTTAGTTACAGGAAGATAACTTAATCGAACGCAACGATGATTACTCTGAATGCAACTCTTAAAACTCTACCCCCTTAAGTCGCAACCTTAAATTTACGTAAACTTAAGCTTATGTCAGGACTGATCGAAAAGCAGCCAGAGCCACCCTCCAATTTTTAAGCGCCCATAATTGCTTCTGGGATTTGCTGCCATGGCGTTGTGGGTCTGTGCGTCGACTAATGCGCACTTGAACCTTGGTGTCTGGATTCGACTCCCAATACGACAGAAAAATATTTTCACAACACGAGTGGTTGCTGTAGAAGCTAGGCCCTGGCCTCGTCCTCTACGGGCTGTAGCGCCACCCATATTATTATTGTTATTAATTGCTTCTGGGAACTGAGAACTGTCATCTACGTATCAAGCGTTTGATTTCATTTAACTTAACAAACAAAAGTGAACGAAACTCAACGAAACTTACTGAAATGGGGACAATGTTCACAGTTTATCATTTCTGAGTATTCACACGACTGTTTGATTTTACCCAAACCTCTTTATGTCCTTCATGGGTATTTGCATTCAATTTACCATAAAGACGTCTGTCTCTAATCAAGTCATTCTGAGTTCAATTTAATTAAAAACAGCCGATTGATTTTCTACTTCTGGCGTCCCTAAGGTATACACAACCCCTCCAGGGCGGCTCTGAATCATTTGTTCGCCAATCAAATCAGCCTCCACACCTGTCACAGGAATTTCGGCCAACTAACGCACGTATGTGCCTTTATTGTTACGTTATTCGATTTATCAGTATCCATAAAGATTCCTTATGATTTCATTATAGAAACCAGTAAAGAGGGCATTTGCTCGAGGTGATTGCCAATCGCCACGTTGCCTGTGGCCACGTCTTCCACCAAGTGAACTACATAGTTCGAATGCATTAACCGACTTCGCTTTATTGTGTCGTGCCCGGAGTTGAGCATGAATCGCTAACGTGCCTCACGACAATATTCACTCAAACCACGGTTTTCGTCCCCGGGGCTGATGTTATACATCCGATATCACAGCGACTAATTAATTTAGCACTGTGATATGCGTGCTTGATGGGAACTCCGAATGCAAAACATCATTTAATGTGTGGACGCATCCCAAACGCGGGAAAAAAGGTGACGTCAGGGAAGTTTGAGAAATTTATTCCAAAAGAATGTGTATATGGCAGTGAATGAATTCTGTTTAAGGGATGACTAACATACGCGTCGGAATGCAATGGAATTTTGTGAATTCTATCACAGCTGACCAAAATAACTCAAGCAACACGCAGTGGAGCTGGAAGGTCACACATATCCTTCCACGGGCGAGTTGCTGCTTCCCACAGAAAGGGTTGAGAATGTGGAATTCCCTCTGATGTGTATTCACAGAAAGATTTGCATATGATTTTACGGCTGCCGTTGGCTTTTGTTTTTGATTGAGATAATATCTTGCATGGGAATGCCTTCATTTCGCAGTAAAGTGGTTAAAAAAAAACCCTCCAAGGTATGGATATGCATATGACCGGCCTTGAATTTGAGGGTGAGGATCGACAGCAGTGTTGTTTCAAATTTGCCTTTCCGCGAAATTGCGGATTTATGCAAGAAGTTGAGTTTGGAGGGGACTTGACTTTGTGGATCTACGTCAACATGTGCGCTTGGGCATGAGTGTTCAGTGTTCCCCGAGATTATTTCCATTGTTTACACAGCTTTCGGTAAGTAGCACAGTATACTTAAATAATTATGACGTGATTTAGAGAGTGATGCCAATGGTTGACCTCTAACGATAGCGAGTTTATCGCAAGTATTTTTTAGAGAACTATGAAATGATGATGAGTAACTGTGAGCAATCAGAAACAATTTTACTACCGAAAGTTTGTGTTTGTTTACATTCTACTAAATCAGCTGCCGGAGCGGTCTGACTCTCGAATAGAAATCCAGTGTCTGAAGCTAAAGCTGGCCAGGGGTTGCACATTTGAGGTAAATTTACAAGGTCTCGTTTTATCGATTTGGTAGAGTTCAAAAAGGTACAAGAAAGTGTAAATTTCTTTTGACTCCTTGAAAACGCTTCCTTCATCACGGGACCCAACCATAGAGTGCGACTTTAATAAACTGAAAGCAGAACTCGACGGTAAGTAGCCAGAAGAAGCATCGTCAAATTTCAGCGACTGCAATTGCAATCGCTCCTGTGACCTCAACCAAAATCCACCTGTAGTCGAACTTAAATGAACATTGAATTTTATTTTTGTACGTTACTGTAATATGTACACAATCTGCATTTTAATCATATAATTGTATCAGCTCATCGGGTCGGATCATTTTTTCCGAAAAGTCTATACTTCTGTACTCATTTCAAACATGTACCAAAAAACTGCCAAGCATTAAAACGAGAAGACGCTGTTTTTATTCTCCTCAAGTTCTCCTACAACTCAGTCATTGCTGTTTTCTGTTAACAAAAGTGAGGAAGTTTCTTCAACACCTACTTTCAATTCGAGAGTGATTCATTTCGCCACCACTTAAGTATGCAAATAATTAACGAATCTTAACGAAACTGAGCGAAGTGACTTTATGGTGACAGTAAGCTTTCTTACGCCTAAAATTCCTAAAAATTCTTGATTCGTCAATATATTTGTTAGTATCCGCTAAATTTGTTGTTCAACAAGCGCCAACTGTGAAGTTGAACATCTCGTGTCCCATAATTGAAAAATATGAATTTGGCTATAGTACAGTGATTTCAACGGGAAAAAAATATATATTGAGACAGCTGACATTTCGGGGTTAGTAAATATGGAGTGCTATACAAAAGAACAACGAATTTCCATTGTACAGCAATACTTTAAAAAAAATTGTCCGCAATTATTTGCCATCATAGTGATTTAAAACCATCGACTGAGAAGAGAATAATTAAAAAATTCATGGAGACAGGATTTAATAGTCATCTTTAATACTCTAGGTGTCCTGTCACAAGTCGTTCAACCGAAAACATCGAAGCATTCGCGACAGTCCAGGAACATCAATTCGGTACCGTAGTCAAGAATTGGGTATTTCGATAAGTTCCCTACAGCGAATTCTCCCAAAAAAATTCGTGCCTACAAAGTTCAATCGACTCAAGAACTGAAGACCACTGGCCATGCAGTCTATGCAAACAAGTCCACGAACACCAACGCCTTGAAAAAGGAAATTGGGACGTGTATTAATGAAATTCAGCCACATTCATGCGAAACGGTCTGTATAATCAATGAATCTTTCTAATTAAGAATCTGTAATTTCCATCAAAACTACATTTTTCGAGAATTATCAAACACCCTTTAGTTGATTTCTGTAGAAGTCTCAATGAAATCCTTATGACTGCTAAAAAAATTATTCATCTATTCTTTGGGTGCTTTCAAGAACTGAGTAACTGCAGCATCAGCCCATCTGCAAGCACATTTTAAACGCTTTACACGCACCTGGTCCGTAACTGAACAGTAAAGGCTTAAATGTAAGGAATCCGTTGCTTGCGTTGCGTTTAGAATCCACACAAATTATAGCCGGAGTCGGATTTCAAACAGGTGCCCAATGAATACGTATGTACGTTGCGTCCAAAATCCATACAACCCCACTACGACATCAGACTGAAATGATTTTTGGTGGAAAGGTATTGTCAAAGTATGGAAAAAGTAACTTGATCCGTCGTGAAGGATTCCACTCGTAGGCCGCATTAGGGCTTATGAGTTGTCAATTTGTTGACATAACATAACGCACGCCACGGATTCTATTGGTTTACGCCTTATGCCTGAAGCACAATCATGCGTTGTTACGGGCGACTTCGTGCTACGGAGGGTGAGCGTCAAGCTGCGAAATTTCAATTCAATTTATCAGCTGTTTTCATTAATTTTAAATTGTCAGTTGCCCACTGATTTCAAATGACTTTTGTCGTAAAATTATTTTTATTCAGCTGTTTTCATTTCTCAAATGTCAGTCGATACTCAATTTGCAAAAAAATCTCTTAATTTGTAGGAAAAGTATCGACCGAACAGCAGCGGTCTATCAAAAATGGTGCGTTGGGCTTGCGTTTGATATTTAAGATACATATATTACAATGGACTCCCCCTAAAGGCTCAACTATGATAACGCATGAGCGAGCATGAGCTAGTGTCAAGTTTGGACGAACTGTTTCGTCATGTTTGCGAAAAAAACACGACTAACTATAATAAACACATGCGCGCATGGCCTCCTGTCAGAAATTCTTCTGTTGCTTGCTTTATTTTTTTATTTAATTTTGATTTATTATGAATTTCTCATGTTTCCAGTTCGAATATATGTGTATGTATGTACGAATATCAGCTGATTTGCTAATTTTTCAAATTTGTTTTCTTGTGTGTTTTATCTGTCACATTCGCATATGCGCGGTGCGATTCATTTCGCGCTAGCTCATGCTTAACGAAACATTTGTGTTTTGCACATGCTTAACGAAATGTTCGCAATCTTTCATGGACGACATTATAGATTGCCTCATAGGGGTGGGTGTATTCGCTCACTCACTCATGCGCGTTTGACACTAGCTAATGCTCGCTCATGCGCATTATAGTTGAGCCTTAAGTCGCATTCTCACGGGATATCAAAATCAGTTCGAGTTAGAGGGAGTTCGGTTTTTTGTATGAAAAATTGAGGGAAATGCCAAAATATGGCGAACAAAAACTTCGAGTTAAATAGGGAGAAATTCGACTTAGGGAGTGGCTGCTGTACTTGAAATTGATTACTTTTTTCCATTTTTTAGCAAATGTAATACGACGCAGTATTTTGTTCATTGCCATTGAAACGCATGCGTTAAAAGACGACGCAAGTAGCAACGCATGATTGTGCTGCACAAGACCTAGAAAAACCATGAAATCATCATCTTTTCCCAGTACAGGCCACAACGAATCTGTAGGAAAAGCGTCTCGCAACCTGAATGTTGAAAGCAACTCCAACCCGCCACACTGAATATTTGAGCAGTCAACGCAACAACTGCGTAAACTGCTGAGTCCTTGAAAGCACCATTTGTACATGTCAAAAGTTCCACTTCAGACACTGTTTCAGTTCAAGTTCATCAAAGAGCAGAAATAATGCCATCAAAATAACCGTTTAAATACCTACCACACTATGACAACAGAAAACAATATACACTCAACCATGCATGCCATCACTGAACGCAATTCAGAACATTTTTTTTTTTTGGAAACTTTTACCAAGTCCTTGTGGGCACACACCTGAATGACATAACAAATGTCAATGCCATGTCTACTTCAATCAATTCCACACCTTTCTTCCGCACTTAATCAACAATGTAACAGCGACTTCCTGTCTGGTCTGGGGTGGTGAAAAACCTACGCCCCACGCCCGTCGACATATTGTCAAAATAAAATAAAAACTTAATTGCCATCGTAAATATTGAATTATTGCTACAAAGGTCAGTGGGGGCTGTATGATGTGTGGCGACTACAGGGCAAACAAAACAAGCAACCAAACTCAAACAAACTCAAGGCGGTCTCACGACATAACCCAGAACAGAACAGAAACCAAAAAACAAGAGAAATAAAGAAAGAAATATGGTATAACTGCCAAACTCTAGGATAAGACATGAGAAACAAAACAAGGGAGGAGTATGCACAAAAGTAAACAAATGAGGTATATCGCTCTTAAATTATTTAACAATATTTACGTCTTGCTTCTTGGGGAACCGCTTCCGTGGGTTCCCGATGGTTTTCTCGCCCAGCTGCTTGATTGGCCCAATCAGCAGTAAAGGATATCGAAACGAATTGTCTGAGAAGGGTTTCTTTTTATATCCCTAAAATAGCACATACGTTACTCTTAGTCACAAATGATAACAAAAACAGAATATTTAATTATTTATTAGTGCAGTTTGAGCGCGCAATTGAGTGTGAAAATGAGGTAAACAATATACATTTTTTTTTCCATTTTATTTATTTTCGGCACTTTTATGTGCGATATTCCAAAATAGACACGAGACGCTCCCCAGTCCCACCGCCGTGTGTTCCCCCGGGTGAGATTGTTTACGCTGCGGTTCATGTTTGGGAGTGGAACTTCAAAAAGCGGGGCGGCGGTGAGGCACAGCGTCGTGCTCGTTACACATTCCATGGGGCGGGCGGTCAGTGAGCAAGGCATGAGTGCGTGATGATGTCGGAGGCGGTTTCTCGAAGTTTAGAATTTTGAATTGGAAATATTTACAAATCCCAACAACCAGGTGGGCCGTGCGTGCGTGTGTTTGCTGAACCTTGACATGTTACACGGAAAAGCAAACAACAAAAATGGGATGAAGGGAGTTCCACGTGAGTCTCATGAATATCTTGCGAGTCTGTTAATCAGCAGAAATTAGGGATAATCAGGTAGTGAGAGTAAACACGTCAAGTAAATCCTTTCCAAGAGCTTTCAACGTTCTGACAAAAGTGGAATGAGTGGGAAAGGGAACGAAAATGGACGAAAATTGCTGAAAATTATGTGAAACCCTGCAAAATGTCTTAACTGCCCTTTGAATACCTCTTCAGCGTTTCATTGGTTCGACAAGTTGGCGTTTTCTTCCTTGTGACGAGGAATGAAATTCTGCGGCTGTGCCACGGAGACAGGGGCTTATAATTAAAATTCAACAAACAAATCACTAATCTTCCCGAAACCCCTTTGGGAATGGCAGATTCTTCGGGGGAAATGTTCAACGTCAGGCTATTGAGGTCAGTGTTGGAATGTTTTGGAGCGAACAGGTCGACCTGTTGACCTTCTGGCGGTTTATGACTCATCAGCAATTTCGCCCCCTATACACTCCAGGGAACTCCACGGGAGCATTTGAAGGGTTAGAGGACGATTTCATTTCGTTGAAGAGGGAAAGAAACTGACTCGGAGAAAATTTGTACAATTCTTGGTGTGTGGATGGTTAATAGAGGTGCTTTGACACTTACTCCGGTTGTGCAAGTTTCCGAGTAATTGTACTTTAGATAATGGGGAACCGGATTGGTCGGGTAGTGCGACGTAGTTTCGTCGTTTATTGAAGGAGCTTTGATTCAGATCTCAGACTCGATTCGCGTCGCAAATGCTACCGGAAATAATGACACTAGCCGGATTTTGCGTAATTTCCGAACATGATCCGCTACCCGACACTATACGGATAGTTCTGATATCCGACACTATGGATAACTATTTGGATATCCGAGTATCCGAAATGTGTGGATATTTCAAAGCAGTAATTATTAATGTGACTGCGGCAAATATTTTATGAGGCCTTCTATAATCTATGCCTTCGTTGAATATAAAATAGACGACTTAAGTGCACATTTCTGAATTGAACCCCACTAACCACCATTTCGGTAAACAAGTAGCAGCCAGCACAGCCCTGCGACTCAATATATTCTGACTGTGGTCCGAACTCACCATCGGTCCCTGAACCACTCCAAACGACACTGATCGCGTTCTACTCCCAAGTCTATCTTCGAGAAGAAATTCTCCACCAGCATTCCTTCCAGATCGGATTGGATGTCTGACAATGAGACGTTGGATGATCCCCTGCAAATCTACGCAGCCGGATCAAAGACGGTCGAAGGAGTGGGTGTAGGTGTCTATTACAAACACCTCAATATTGATCTCTCCCGAAGGCAGGAACCACTGCAATAAGAGAGGCAATGTCCAGGCTCAAGAACAATGTTATATCCTGGGGGACTAAAGGAATATCACCATCTGTTCGGTCAGCCACTCCGCAATTAAGTCATTGGACAATGTTCAACTCAAAAACATTCCTTAATTGCAGGCTGTGTCTTAACAAGATGGCGGAGCGCATCAACACCTTTTGCTTATGTAGCGCTGGCAAGTCACAGGCACTCACATCTAGGGGCCTACTATTTCAACAATCTCAGCTAACTAAATAGCGTCAGAATTAGCCAGCGAAACCGCTTTGTCATAAACACCAACTGGTTCCAAGTTCCAAGGTTAGGAGTAGTCAATACGAGTGGTATCACAAAGGGCCTAAGCTCACCATCATTTCAAGACTTCCCATAATCCTTGTAACTCTTGGACTGATTTTCAAATAATATACCTCCTCTGGTCCCCCAAAATAGACAATGGTAGGATATGAAAGGAGTTCAAATCGAAATGTCCCCCCAAAGACCAGACGAACCAGTTCACTGTAAGACCACAACATGCAATAACATCCTCATGCTGAATACATCCTCAAGTAAGGACATACATAGAACATCGATGTCTTCCACGCAGTGTCCGCTGGATGTTTGGCACCTTCTCAGTGAGGCCTATTAACAACGTCAGTATAGAGATCAAATGCAGATTAAATCTGGTCAAACGCTCCCACTTTTGGCTCAAGTGGCAATTAAGTGATAGAGCCGTCTCTCGAAGGAACAAGCTTTCATTATAGAAGACGTTGATTTCCTGGTCATGTTGTGCGCTTCAGTGGCATGAGCAATTACAAAAGCCAGAGATAAGTTCCGTCTTCGATCTTTGGAGCCGTTTGCATTGCGACATTTGGAGGAAGAGATTCAACCTCGAACTGTACAACAACATGACTCTAAGCGGGCGTCTACGGATCTACAGCCAAAGGGGGCTTTGCGCATGAATAACTCGGTTTCGAAGAGCCTGCAATTCCAGACTGTGATATAGCGCAACGGGGCACAAGTGGACCACCAACTTGTCGAGAAGTTAACAAAAAAATCACATAAGCGGGAGTGATTTGGTGGTAGAAGCTCAGTTTCATTCAGAGCCGCATGAAGTAGAAGAATCCGATTGTTCAGCTTTTCTCTGTTGGACTATTGTACGTCGATTCTGACGAAGGTCACCACTGTAGCCATGCTTGACAATTTGGTTAAGACTGTTTATTAATTGCAGACCGATTTGCAGTGCATTCGTACACTTTTTTGTCCAACGGGGTCCATGATCGGTCATGAATCTCATTACCTGTGCGAGCGCACTCATGTATGGAGCACAACAGGGAAAGTAAGGAGACGCATGCATGAAGGTGACAGACATTACAGAGAAATGGACGGAATTAGAGGGCGCATGCGTGAATAATTCAAACATTCGTGTATTCCTGAATCGTGTAAGATAGTGGATGGCGATGAGTGTCATTCATGCATTTGACTGTCAACGTTGCTGGGGTTCGAGCCACTGGGTTTTTGAAACAAATGTGTTCGTAGAAGGAAGAACTTTTTCCTGAACAAAGCCCTATCCCAACACATTGAGTGGAATTCACGCTTTTACTTAAGCAATGCCGATAGCCGTGTGTGGTAAGAAACCCAAATAGTAGAAACAATTCGATCGCGAAGCTTAACAAGAGCATATTTCCTGGTCCAACGTGAGGCCAGAAGTTCCGGAAACCTAATTTCAACCTGACGAAGGTGTTGGCATAAAACAGCTAGATTGCACAGTTGGTTGAGTGCCTGCCCCTGGTTTCAGGGAGCTGTCGATCAGTGGTAGTAGTCTGGCTTTGGGTATCACAATGGACCAACATGGTCTAAGTGTGCTGGCGATTTCGCTGGCAGTCCACGCACCTAACGTCTTCCCTACATAGCCTCCTTGTGAAAACATCGTCGGGGCCGCAATTTAAACTCAAATCGCGGGGAGAGTTGAAGGTTAATGCCACAGCGTCATGGAGTCCATCACGAATACCTTGTTATGGTCGTGAGAATGATATCGTCCGAAGTTGAGTTGCATTGCTGTCGGGAGCTGTGAGCAGCAAGAGGTGTGAGATAGGGTCGGTCTAAACGTTGAGCATGTACTTAAGTCGTACAGGGTTATCAAGGGCAAACTCAAGCCGTTCGTTCGGCTTGTCTGGAACCTGGGTGGCCGTGGCCAAACACTCACCTGACCTACACACAGAAAAATGGCAGTAAACGAAGTCCTTTAACAGATTTAAGTGAGTTTTCGTCGTCCAATATTTACGCACATGTGCTTACATTTTTAGTTTGTCACTAAAAATCTAGTGAATGACAATTAGTGGCACGGCATCGCTCATTTTCAAACACAGAATTGCAGTTCATCGCCCTTCCTTAGCTGTAGAAGGAAATTTGAGAGAAAACGACACACCCTCTATTCATGAGCGATCGTGAACGCAGCTTCAGTTCAGTTTCAGTTTCCTCTTCTACCTCTGCGACCAACAAATTGTCCATGCAGGAAACCAAATCTTTTCAGGTGTCCTATCCGATAGCAGAACAATCAAAATGTGTACCTCACTCTGGTGTGTGTTCGTATCTCAAAAGCGACATCTCATCAGACAATCGGACTCGCATCGTTTCCCCATCACACTGCACGATCTTGCGCCTCCTCTAAATAGAAGAACCGATCTCTGATTTGATCGCTCACTCAACAAATCACATTTCTCCATTATAAATATCAATCAGCACTTGTTGATCTGGTTTCGTTTTTTTTTTGTTTCTTTCTTTTTTTCTTGATAAGATATTCACACTACACATCTAGTTGCGTCAAGGTTGCCCAGGAGCGCCACTACTTCTTGCATGCATTGCCGCATACCGAATGCAATTTATTCTTCAATGACGCGACGTGCCAAAGTGTACGTGTTTCGATGTTCTAGAAACTGCAAAAACTACTTGGTAAACAAAACACTGAGCCAGTGCCCCAAATCCCCCCCCCCCCCCACCACCAGCCACCCTCTTTTCTGCAACAAAGTGATGCGTCGCATAGTGACAAACATTATGGCTGCGCTTTTTCTAAGAAAGAAAATACAAAGATGCACGTCGGCCTGGCCTCATCAACTTAAATTCACTTAAAGCTGCATCTAATGGCGTTCTAGTCAGTCGGCGAGTTGAGGCTGCACATCACAAATTTCCATAGACACACACATGTGAGCACATGTCCAACCGAAGGTGATGCAACTGAAAGTGTTCCGCTAAAATACGAGCAAACATGCTCACACCCACATGCTCGTCGCGTGTAATTTGTTCAGCCCCTTTGAATCGGAGAATCCGTGGATCCGTGAAACCGATTGTGCACTTGACGACGGCAGAGGCGGCGTGGCGGTGGCGGCCTCTCGATTTGAATTTGAATTTCCGTTGCGCAATTTGCCAACGATAGAGTTTGTGAATCAGAACCACTTTCAATTGGAATTCCAAAAAAGCCACACTCGCATTCCATAGAACATCCAAAAGCAAATAAATTCAATTGCCTACCAATCGGCGAGTGAATTAATTAACCATCAGTTGGTGGCTATTCCACATGCCAGCCTGGCATGACCCTCCCCTCGTGTGCGCTGTTGTGTCATTGTGCTTATTGAACAACAATTCAGAACCAAAACGAATATCAAGGGTATCATCTCTTCATTGTCATTCATTACAGTTCAATGGAACCCATCCGCCCAGCCGACCGATGGGACGACGCAACGATGAGGGACGTCAATCACCCCCCCAATCGCAGCCCACGCAACGCAGAAAGCTCATTAGCATTTCCTTTATTCAGCGCAAAAAAAAAACATAATATTCGGGGTGATAATTATTCCGCATATTACCGTCATTCATAAGCTCCTTGGTCGCCCTGTCGTGCCGCATGAATCGAAATCAATAGAGAAAATGTCAAGTATCGCTTGCGATCACTGCTGTAATTTGTAATCGATAAACATTCGCGTGCACACACACGGCACACTCAGCGACACAGTGTTGAAGTCAGGTTGGAGTCGTTTTTTTTTTGTGAAATTTTCACGAGATTCGCTGAATCATCTTGCGGTGTTTACAGCTCATTTCGGCTATAATTGGCGTCTGTCTTTGAAGAGATCTCTCATCTGCGGACGACGATGGGGGATGACTATAAATAAGGATTGGTGTTTCCGATGACCACAATCGATTGTCCAAGACTGTAGCGCTGGAATGTTCTTCCATTTCTTTTGTCAACTCACACCGATCCTCTAATGAGCCGGAATTGATTTCGATTCACCCACTGGATGTGGGTTAATGCAGAAAGCCCGCCTAATGACTGCACTTTCGAGCGATAACGAGCGCAAAACGAAAACGCCATTATGACGCATTGGGAAAGAGATGTTCAGACTCAAGACAATTAGGCGGCGCGGCGTGGGAAGATTTGGGGCCGACGGGGCAATGGGGATGAGCGCAATCAATTGGAAATATATGTGGACTAATGTATGCGTCGATAACAATCAGTGAAGTCATAATTTGTCGTCGCTAGAAAGATGTCCTTGATAAATTATGCAATCAGGGTAGTTGTCGATGATGTATTCTCCCGATTGGAATACGAAAATGGCCCGCTCAAGGGGGCGGTGGACTTATAGCCTGGGGGGGGGGGGGGGCAGAACAAATGAGACGTGTTGGCGTGCATGATAAATTCAAGTGATTAATGTCGTACGAACAAAGAGCGGCAGGAGATACACGAATGTTTGCCTAAGCCTAATGATTTTCGAAGCACGCTTCTTCGTCTTCTTCTCGCACGGTGAAATCGCAATTTTTGTTTGGATTGTCTGAATGTGCTCTCAATGATGTCGTGTGTAAATTCAAAGAGAAGACAACGAGCCAGCGAGGGCGTGTGAACATTTGACACTGACATTATGATAAATAGATACGAATTACAAATCATTTGAGATACGGGACTGGTTGAGTGTGGATTCTCGATTAAAATAAATAAATAGCTACTTGGCAGCAGGAGAGAGCAATAATTATCGTTGCGGTTCTTGCTGTTCTGACAGATTTGTGTGTAGTTTTTCACGCTTATTTGTGCAGTTGAAGGGGATGGGAGCCAAACTCGGAAAAGAAGAGAAACGTCTGCAGCCAATGGGGTGTGTGTTAATGTTACGCGATCCCTTTCCAGAGACAATAGGTCGGCGACATACATTTTCTAGAACCTAAGTCATATTGGGCCTATGCTCAGGCTCGGACCCTCCATGGGTCGCCGGCCTGGTAAGTAAGTAAGTAAACCACATTGGGCCACTCTATAGCAGTCACTCAAATCAGTTAAACACCCTGTCACTCTGATCTATAACTCCAAACACTCACGGTCGCCATCAACTAGACGAGAAGTAATAAGTTGGTCAGCTGCATTTTTTACGTTTCATTTTGTGCAAGTCTTGCAACGAAATGAGATGCTCTTCCGTACGCTTCTGGTATCAATCCGACGTTTATGAAAATTCCAAGAATACCAAGCAGTCGCTGACTAGAGGGAGCACGTACAGATCTGTATCTCATGCGGATGTATGTGCCATAAGACCGTTGGCTATGACAATGAAAGAAAACGAGGAGAATTCAAGTGACTACACCATGTCACGCCAAAGCTTGCCAAGTGATTATTGTGTTTAGTACATTGTAGGCTACCTTTATGTAAGGACTTGGATTAAGTGGACATTATCTATTTATGTATTAATTCGCAATACAGTCGGAAGTTTACAGCAAACTACTCGTGTTGCGCGTCCTGCTGTTCTATCACTATTGTCGACGATGCCTAAGAAGCTTTCAGTGAATCGAGAGAGGCGGCGCCGTGAAATATAGAAGTTGTTTGCGCTCCACAGACGTTTGGCCTCGGAGTTGATGTATTTCCTGCCTAGGCCACTTCTTGTCTGACAATAATTTACTACTAATCGGAGGAATTTTGTTTGTTATTGGACCTAGAGAAGGTTACTACTTGAAACAGATTTAACTTGTAGCCAAATATCCAACCATCATTCATTAGTTTATCTACTGGTAAATCAGCTAAGTGTAGACTGCTATCAAAGAAGGGCCAAATTTGACAAAGGCACGACTTTAGCTTGAGTCTTAAAGCCCCGAATTATTTATGAACTTGGTATACATTGGCTCAGCAGGGATAACAATGAAGGGCTAGACGTGGTATTTTGTGGAGGCATGAGCATTTCCACAATTTGAAAAGTATCCCTTAGCATTACGAGTGCCGACAATGGTTTACACAAACTTTGTTGTTGCCGCTTGTACGTCAATTCTCAACGGCAAGGAGTTTAAAAACATCACAAGAAGAAAAAGTTAACGATCATGAACTACGGCGCAGGGCAAGGACTAAGAAGTCAACTTTGGGCGCATGGGCAACTCGACTCCGGCCCGAAGTGTCTTCGACTCCGGTTCATTGGAACAAAGCAGCAGAGGAAGTTGTTGAGTTGTTGTCCTCGGATCAGCACTTGTCCCTTAGACGGAATTACTTCATTTTTAACGTCTTCAAAATGGAAGCTTTTTAATTTCGGTTTTGTTGGTTCATCCGTCCCTCAATCGGTCTCACTCCCGCACACTCATAGCTGCCGCATTCATGAAGCGATCGACATGAATTTTTGGAAGTTGATAGGTCATCCGTCCCTCAATCGGTCTCACTCGGCCTCACTCCCGCACACTCATAGCTGCCGCATTCATGAAGCGATCGACATAAATTTTTGGAAGTTGATAGGTAAGACATCAATTTATGTAACTGCTTGAACATTTAAGGTGTTATTTAGGGTTAGTTCACTTCACGTAAAGTTGACAGATTTTTGATATTTCGGTGCACTCTAACGTACGATACATCAATGGAATAGTCTTTACAAATGAAGTAGAGGTTTCATTACCAACTTTTTGGTCTAGAGTCTCGTATCAGAGCTGTTTAGCACCAAGTTGAGTAAATGTGTGTCCTATCTATGCTAAGCTATGTGCTAATAAAACTCCTAATAATTGTAAGACGGATACTCTCCCGTCTAGTTTCCGTAAAAAAAAATGTTGCCGCCGGAGGGCTTTGAAGGAGGATCTGATATGTGGTGTCAATATCTGTCATTTCAAAAACCTTCAAATAATGTCATCCCATTGGTTCTTCAGCAAAGCATAAAAAGAACGAGCTGTATGTCACATATGCCCTCGAATTCCGAACGCAAATGTTCACAGTGTTCGCTGTGACATATGCGTGAGACCAACCAGTACGGAACATTGTTTTATTCTATGCGAGAAATGCGAACTACTTCATCGCAAATGATATTTCAGCATTCTCCATTCGATTCGACCTGCTCTTTTTTTCTCTTCTTTTTATACATGTCTGTAGTTGAACTGTTACTTTTTTGTTTATTTCATAACACAAAAATTGAAGTTTTCCCAAACAAAGCAGCACATTATACCTTCTTTTTACTCTACAATCGGCTGTATAAAGCATTGAATTGACTCCAAACATCGGATTAGCATAGCAAAACTAAATATAGGCAAGTCTTAAGGAGTCTTGACAAAATCTTAGAAGTAAACATTCATTTAATTGAAATTATAACGAACACTCTGACACCAACAGCTTTGTTGTCTACTTTGTCATCGACTTCGGCTTTAATTAGCAAATAATATGGGTGGTGTCACAGTCTGAGGTGGACCTAGACTAAGCTTCTACAACACCCACTCGTGTTGCACGTGCTATTGTTCTTTACCGAGTGGATGGGACTTACAATTCTATATCGACTCCGAACGGAGACGTTTGAGAAGACTTTTCCCGACAGGAATACTCTTTGAGCATCATCAATGGCTCCAAAGAAGTGAAGCCGTCAATTATGAATGTTGATTAAACCAAGAACCCCCATCGCAACAGTCGAAGCATCCGCAAGCCACAATACAACGGCCACCAACGGAATTACGAATTAAGACAATCTTAACACGCAGTTTTGTAGATCTCTATGAGTACATTGAACAACAATCCGAGATATCACAAATTCAAAATTTCTATTCCACACAAACATTTCTGGCTGAAATCGACAACAAGTTTCTGTGGCATCGCGCGAAGTTATTTCATCCCCTAACTCTTACACAGTGGGCATGATTACTGATTCCGTCTGTTGCAAGGGCTACGAATTGAGAAGTGGATGTGACTATAAATGTACATATGTTAGCGTGTTGAATTGGTCTGAGGTTCGTAATAAATACAGTAAATTGAACTGGAATCGGTTAAAGACGCTGTGTAATATTCAGAATTACTTCTTTTAAAATATGTGTACGGTGCGGAACCTTTCGAAATGCGAGAACTTCTCGCAATTGACGAGCTTTAAGTGCTGTACACATGAGCTGCGTCTTGCAAACTGCGAACATCGCAAGTGAATTTGTGGATCGCGTTTTCAGTTTGATAAGTCGCCAAGGAAATGATTAATGCGCAGAGAAAAAGATTTAAAATCGTTAAACGTCCTTTAAACTAGTTTCTCTGACGATTTTTGTACCGTTCGGGCAAAGTGCAGCGTGCTTGCGTGCGGATGGATCATCACCGATGAGGCCCCTTTCTGGATAAATGAGCACGTCAACAAACAAAATTGTCTAATTGGGTACGATTCCAATCCACATAAGATCCATGAGCGTGCAATGCATCCCGAAAAAGTCACTGGTGTTGATTTTGGGCTGGCGGCGTCATCGGTCCATATTTCTTTAAGAACGACCGTCAACGGCGACTGCTATAAACCGATGATTACCAACTTCTTTTGGCCTGAATTGGATGATATGGACACCAACGACATGTGATTTCACCAGGACGGCGCTATGTGCCACACAGCTCACGCCATATTGTGAATTCTGCACAAGCCATTCGAGGGCATTATTATATTACGTGGATGACCCCGTTTGACTTTCTCTTGTGCGGCTTTCTGAAGTCGCGAATAAGCCACAAACCACAGCAGCCTTCAAAGTCAACAAAGCCCATGCCATCAGTCAAATTCAGTCCGGATTATGCGCCAGAGTCTTTAAAATTGGACATTTCGGATGCGCGCCACCCAGAGAAGACGCGGCGGACATTTGAACGATGTTATATTCCATACATAATTGCATCGATAGACCTTTCAAACGAATACATCGCACACACTATGTTTTATTTAAATTTGAGTATAGGAAGCGTTTAATGAAAGACCCTTTTTAATACGTAAAGCACTCATTGTTTCACTCTATCATCTCAACTATTTTCTAGAGTTTCTTCTTAAAAACGAAACCTTTATAATTTCCTTGTGTCCGTCTGTCACACGTTCACATCTTCTACATTTCCACGTCTGATTGCAGTTGCAAATTATTCGCTGTTAAACGAGCAAGAATCTAAAATGCTGCGGTGGCTTTAATAGTTTGTTATAATTTGCGTCGCCTTTTTATTGACGCAGAATATTGACCACCTTGGAAAGAAGGTTGTATAGATTTGATATCAAAGTCAGTGGGTTCACACTCCATTCCACACTCAAGGTGCATTTACCTGCAATCCGGTTCTAATCCCCACCTCTGTTCATTCATCCAAAACATGGAGGTTGGGTCCACAGTTTATTCAAGTGTAACACTGTTTGCTGAAGCTGTTCTCAAAAATTCAGTTCTTACAATATTTGAATTACAAAACAAGAGCACAAAGAAAATCCACAGTCATTCTGCAAACAATTGCCGCAGGAAACGCCAACAAGCCTTGCAATACCGCAGAATTGACTGGCATCACACGTGTGTCTAGCTTCTGTGGCAGACATACAGACTTACAGACTTCCAGACTTCCAGACTTACATCACACAGATCAGTCAGACACGTCGATTGATGTTAATAACAAATATTTGATTAAACAATTTCAAAATTCTGTTCGCGAGCGACAACGTCGCAGCACAATCCGCTCAGTGCTTTTGCGTGCTTCCGAAAATACACCCGACAGCCATAGAAACAGTAACAGATACAGATGACATACAGGGGCACTCAATTGATGTCTTACTAATTTCTCGGAGAATATTATTTATCTAGCATAAATCTCACATCTTTAAGCTATTTTGTTCTGAGGAGAGTTGATGAAATATTTCCTCAGCGAGATCATAGCTTGGCCTTCGCCCGAATGGAAACTTTGTTTGTTTGCCTCTGGCGGCATTAAACTTTTCGTTTTGTTCTGGACGATTTTCTGTTCTGTTTGTCAATTAATCAATAGCACCCGCAATCAAGCTCGGAGACAAACTAGACCGCCCGCTGACGTTGGTTTGCATCGACAACAGACGTGTTTATTGTTTGCACTCAACGCCATCGCAACTACACTATGAAGTGAATTTCAGCCATAAACTGTTTAGGATCCAAATTTAGATTTGCTTAATTGTCTGCCGTTACCGGAGATGTATGGCAACATTTCAGCGCCAAACTTCACCTGGCGCAGAGTCATAATTGTAATCAATGCTGATAAAGCAGCGCGCTGTTGGTTGGAATTAGTTTTATTTTGATAACTCAGCCGATTGCGGGGTGGGTTTACGATCGCCGAATGAACCATAACTTCATTCCCGAGGTGTCAGGAGAGCCGTAAAATGTGTAGTGATAAACATTAATTTGTTTCAAAATAAATTCCGAATCAATGAAGCATTTAGTTGAGTCTCGGCAGGGTTTGTGTTTGTTTATGTTTGCTCGCCAGACGCTGGGCATGGCCCTTGAAGCGGTTTATTACCGCGTTGCCGGCTAGCACTGCTCAGTTTTTGGGCGTTCGGCCGTCTGGGAGGTAATCAAAATAAACCTGTGGTGTCTTCGGGGAGACGAATTTGAATTCTAGTCCACGGGGCTTTATTCCGGTTTTTTGAGCTGTTAATATGATTGATCCGGCGTCGTTTTACATTTATCACGCTATCAATGGGGCAGATTATTGAATGCCATCAGGGCAACTGTATCATCGTTGAGTGTCCGAGATTTGGGATTTGATAGAAGAGTAGTGTGCACAAGGCAATCGAGGGAATACGCAGAAACGATACATAACAACCGCTTCGTTAAGTTTCGTTAAATTTTGCTTGATTTAATTGGTAGAAAATGAATCGCTCGTTGCGTACGTAAATAATAGTCCGTCCAGAATTTCACGTAACGCCCCGAAGGAGGCAAAGGTACTTTAGAATTTAACGATGCCTTTAGCTAGTATTCGTTCAATTTGGACATAAGTCAATGTCACTTAAGTCAGTTATTGTGTCTCAAACTCAGACATCTGATCAGGTTAGTATGCTAAATTTTGCAAACAATCTTCTAGACTCAACCAGTTTCGCTGATGTTTTAATAGCACACAGAAAATTGGTCGACGTAATAAATACTGTGTTGTAAAGTGACTTCGATAAAATTCAGTCACGACTGAATATCAGATGTGTTTAGCTGCGCACGGCCTTACGATGTACGAGCAGAAACTGGCATAGGTTCTGCATTAGCTGTGAGGACTTTCGGGATATATCTAGGCTACATGACGTTCAACACTCCAGCCCTGGCATGTGGTTGGGTGCGGTTCAACGTGGGTCCTTCCCAGATGGAAAAGAAGAGTGTGTTCGAGAGGCAGTCCTTTAAAACCTGGCCTGGATCTATCGTACGACTGAGTTAATGACGTTCTTGTTAACGATTCCGCGTAGAATGTGACTATCTTGTTGAACTTGAATCGAAACTATATTCTACGGGCTGTGACTTCTTCTATTTACGATTGCTATTTGCGGCCTATTACCCAAATGTAATATACCAAGGGAAAGTATAGCTTAACAACTGATTCAATTTCTACCCACTTAAGTAAGGAAATGTGAACGAAACTCAACGAAACTGAACAAAGTGGTTGTTATGGCTATAATGGGTCGCATTCCTCTACTTTCACACGATTGGTCAAATTCAGGACCGCACGGCATACAATGGACCGTCACAAACGGCATGTCGCTTGTAGTCTGAGGGAACTTCTCCACAATCTCGGTTCGCTACAAGGAATCATCACGCCACAGTTTGGAGTGACCATTAAACTGCCAGTCCCCTTCACTCGGGAAGGGACAATGACATGAATAGCACGAGTTGTTCCATACAAGCACAACCTAAGTCTACCACGGAGTGCGGAACCACCTAAAGAAAAAGTCGAAACAATCGCGCCCTAAAAGCTTTCCTTTATCTCGCCACTTTTTCATAATTTCAGTGATGTCTGCAAACGAAGTCTGCATCGGGATAGTTGGGAATAAATTGATTTTTCTCGTTATATTCTGATATCGCAGACAAGTGGTTTCAAGAATCAATCTATTCCGGAATGCAAATGTTTTTGTCGGACAAAATGCTCTTAAAGCCTTATCGTGCACGATAAGATATGTGCGTGAATACGACATATTGAGTGTTACGAGGATGATCGATAACAAAAATTCGTGATACATACAGAATGTCAAGACCAGTCATAGTGTAGATTGTAGTATGTTTACACTTAGTAAATTCATCCATTGAGTACTTAGCGATAAGATAAGATTTTAGGAAGCACTCTGTAGTGCGTGTTCCGAAAATCCACTGCAAAGGTGCATTTGGCTGGTAGATGTGTGTGCTTGAATTTGAATAAATAGTGGAGCACGGGAATTAAGCTGGAGGCAGTAGCAATAACTGGGAATGGCTGAGGTTTTCGGTGCCTGATTACATCGGTGTCAGCACACACGGGAGTAAGAGTACATAATTTTCCATTAGAAGGGAGAGATACGTGAGATACGACGAAAGCACAAATCAATTACAGTTTTTTGACAGCGTTTTTGTTTATAACGTGCTGAACAGACCGATCAGAGAAAGCCATTTACAAGATGTTCTGACTAACTGTCAAAAGTTCTCTAAAATTCGTCTGTGTATAAGGAAGCCTTAACATGCGTTAAATTCGCTACAAGAAGAATGTTGTTGGCAAGCGAGGTGATTTGTAAAGTCGTGCAAAAGCCGCATAAGGGAACAATTAGCTGTGAAGTCGGATATCCGTCTGCTAGTCGATTTCTGGGCGGAAGTCCAAATCGGAGTTAATTTTCGGCTGAAGCACACTTGTCTCATATTCCATATAATCGCATTAAGAGAGAAATACAATACTGCGTTGTTAATCCCGACTTCGTGCGACTGTGGTTGTTCGTCAACGCATTTTTTTAACAAACGTAGCATGACGCAGTATTTTGGGCATTGCCCTTGTATTGCTTGTGTTGAAAGACGGTAGTACATAGCAACACGGCATTGTGTGTTCAGCCTCAGTTGTAGTTGCTGCGTTATAGTTTTTCATCCATTATTCGCGAATAACAGTAACACTGGGTGATGTGAATAAAAATCAAGGGAACACTCCGAGTTAACACTCATGAGTAATGACTTTCGTCAAAGGGAGCTTTCAATTTGTTGTGAATAAAAAATGTCCTTAAAGTAGGTTATTTTTCTCAAGTTGATGTATGAAAACTGGAGCGGGGAGCTGTCAAATTTATTTGTCAAAATTTTTTTTAGATAATAAACAACACTGAGAATATAAATTTTCAGAAATGTTTTTAAACTTACAAACGCGAAAAACAAAGATATATAATTCAGGGCGTTTCGAGGACACACAAGTCTAACTTTGCTCTAGTCAATTAACGAACTATTTTGACTCCTTCTTTTAGGTGTTGAAACTGGCCGGAATTGTGTAAAGTTTCTTGATGGACCCGCCATACATTTTTTTAATTTGTTCCTCCAGAACTTCCAATGCAGTTTGCTTTCTAATTTTCATCGCTGGAGTTTGGTTTTTTTCTAGGAACCACGGATAAAATTGTAAACAATTTATGAAATCCTTATCTTTTTTTAGGGTTTTGCACCTAATACATCGAAGTATTCCTCTTCCGAGACAGTATTTTCCATTATTTATTTTTTTAAACGTTTTTAAATCATAAAGTGTCCTCCAATGTACACTCAACTTCTTCAAGTCTTTTCTCAAAACTATTCATCTTTATTTACACCAAAATGAAGGGAATACTCATGATACGCTCAACTGTCAAAACATGCGAGTGGAGGGTTTTCGTGAAACTTAACGAAAATCATCTTTATTTCCATCAGATAGAGTGTTCCCTCCAAAATGCTGAGAGAACACTCACACTCAATTTTAATTCACATCACCCACTAGTTCAAAAAAGCCATCGTTTAATTCATTTTAGAACAAAGCTGAGTAGAAGTCCCATTCCAGACTTTGAAGTAGTCGAATGACTTACGTGTCCACGAGTGACACACAGTGGCGTGACCACATTCTACGAGACGCTGACATGACTTAGACTTGGCGGGAATATTTTTGTCAGATTTCATGTTCAAGATGTTCAAGATTAATCCTTGGACAAGTGATATGGTCATTCGAGTGATAATTGATTCACACATCATCTGGAGAACATTTCGGTTTTGAAAATCATTCGAATGACTGAAAAAGAAGGGGAGTCTGATGTTTGACTATCACTTCCCCGTGCTCTTTATGAATGTAAGCAGATCCGATATTTCCGCATTCGCTTCATTCGTCAGTCTGTGCGAAGAATTTATGGCGCCGATGCTGGAGAGCTGGGCAGTGGCAAAGCAGATGTTGTATCGTCTCGGTTTCTTCCTCAAATGACTACTAACTGCTCGATAAATGTATCAATTTAGCGCGAGAACAAGTAACAAACGATCGAGAACTATTGATCAGGAACATAAGGAGAATGAAAGAAAAACGCAAAGGAGAAGAACGCAAATATTACTCCACTTCTCGGTTCTTTACGACTTGTTGCTATTTGTTCTCGCACTTAAATGGGACATTTGTCGAGTTCTCTTCTGGTTCTCTTGTGCTAGCATTGATTTGAATGATTTTGGGAATCGAGATATATTTCTAATCGATTTTCACTCGATTAATCATTCGTCACTACCTTTCAGTAATTATGTCTCGAGTGATCATACGATTATTAAAAAATCTCGATTACTAAGGTCTCGATTGACAGCTGGATGGCGCCGTTGGTTGAGTGCCTGTCCCAGGTTAGAGGGGTCCCCGGTTCGAATCCCAGTGAAAGCAAAGTTAAAACGCTTTTATCGGGTTTTCAAATCTGGTCCAGTCACCATTTGCCGTTGGGATCAAATTAACGGCACTATCACTGCAGTTGTCGATCAGTGGTAGTAGTCTGACTATGGGTATCACAATGGACGAACATGGTCTAAGTGCGCTGGCAGCCCAACTACCTAACCTAAGGTCTCGATTCTTAAAATCATTCAATTATGCCCATCTCTGCCTTGCACCATTTGAATTTTACTTTTGTTACAGTTGATAATGCGAGCTCGTACTTTCTGTCGAACGCTTTACAACTCACTAGTCCACGAAGGGAACATGTACCTCTGCACACTGCACTACCGACTTCCCAATTCGCACAGTCCCAGTTCGGCCGTATTGCCATAACCTCCTACTCAAACATGAAAGTATGTCATTCTGAGGTCTCCACCCTCGGTGAGTTCAAACTGAACTCCCCTGCACCAATCAATCATTCACCTTTAAGTAGATGGCTTGAATATTTTATGAGTTGAAAATCGAAGGGAATTCAGCAGCTCCCACCCTTCCTCTCCACCTGTCTAAAAGGCTGTGAAAAAAAATTGATCAAAGGGTTCAGGTCAAATGCTAAATACATCCCCCACGGCAATTTTAAACATTTATCAACGTTCACACAGTCATACAAACATAACCTTCAATTATTGGCACAGCAACTTAATGACCCTCCAATGCAGAATGTCCTTCTCTCCTTCGACGGGCGCAGACCACACACACTGGAGCATGTGCAAACACATATTGGTTTTTCAATAAAATACCATCGATTTCATAACCTCACTCTCATGCAAGTCGATTGGGAAAATAAAAGCCGAAGTCTATGACTATGATGGAACATCAAAAGGGTGGAACTGGGACTCGTTGTCTGCGGTATGAAATTATGAATAGCCTCAAAAAAAGACCAAAATAGAGACGAAATAGCCCTCAAGAGAGAATCAAAGTTTGGATGGAATTCATGAGAAGTTGCTCGAAACTTAAGCAAAACTTGTTCACAATCAAGTGTCCTCGATGTGCGATTGGGGATATTTGTTAGTCTTTGAAGCAAACTCTACTCTTTGTTCTTTCAGTTGGTGGAGAGTGTTGTGTGGGAGCTTAAGGTCGTTCGATGAAAATGTGTGCTGTCCTGACGGGATTAAAGGGAGAGAAATAATCTTTAATTAGAAGAAAAGCAAGCCAGACGCTTTCAATGGTTTGGGGAGAAAATGCCGTGGGAGTTATACTTTACCTCACATGGAGGACATCTGCATTGCCTCCGAGGACGATGAACAGCATAAAAAAACACCTCGCTGACACGTTTTTGAACACCTGCGGCATCGTCGACGGTCAACAGAAGGCACTTTTTCTGGGACACGACGTTAACGCACGGCGAATCAATCCCCCCGGAAGAGAAAGTAGAAGCAATGAGGAAATTCTCAAAGCACGGTATTGCATGGGACTGTGAGTGAAAATGATAATTTTTAAACTCCCCACGTTTTTACAGACGTTGTCTCAGAAATTCAGCTGAGGACCAAGCATCCGTCAGAAGTCCATTTCCAAAAAGGAACAAGAAAAATTAAAGGAGGTAGCTTCTTTAGACACTAGAAGCTAAATCGAATTTTGTGTGGGGAATGCCACACCAGCCTAAATATGAACTGACACTGATGGTCGATACTTGGGGGTTGCAATGGAGGGTGCATTACATCAGCGAGTTGCAGACGCATGGATCAAGGTTGCCGAAACGATGTAAAGCACATATGACAGTGAGCTTCCAAGCGCACTAGTGGAAGGTATTCGCGTAAAACAGCCGCGGCTCACATAGGCGAGCAATTCGCGTCGATTTGGCCTTGATTGGACCATGCAGCACCTTTTTCCGTGACAAAGGCGTGCTTAAACGAGATGCCACGACCTTTTAAAGAAGGATTGTCACAGATCGCTTGTCCATGGTTTCTGCATCTAAGCGAAACACGGAACAAAGCGTCGCGAATGAAAAAAACGCCATCTTGATCACATTGGTTAATGTACATCGTATATTCGATATAAAGCAGGCGACCAGAATGCAATTGTCCAGACACCGTCGCTCATAGCAGACACTTCAACGATCCATAGCATCGATTATGAGCGTCTTGGTGACTATCAATGAACAATGAACACTCCCGAATGTTAACTGAGCCATCACAAGAACTAAAATCACATAAATTTCCTGCCATTTGATCGGAGTCGTTTCATCGTCTGCCACACATCAACAGCCGCGCTTTTGATAGCTGCCCAATTCGCCTGTGGACATTTTAAAAGTAAAATCCCACGAGATTTCGAGTTTGACAGAATCAACGATTCGTTCTCTTTTCTCGCCATTCTTTAAGTTTCATTCACGAGTGAAGTTGTACGTTTTTGAGTAGAAATTAGGGGAGTTCTTTTTAGAGACGGGTAACTTTAAATTGGCACAGTGAGAGCTGATTTCACAGTTCTCGGTTGTTGTAAGGATAGTTTGCTTTCACAATTCATCATGAATAGACCCACATCGAAGCAATGTCTTTCCAAAATTGTTGAAATTTTTGTTGAAAAGTTCGAGGAACTCAATCAAAAGCCATTGTTGAAATAAAAGTCACCATTTGGTGCGCTTGATGGACCGATGGTTTATACGTCTTAAAATATGATGATGGTCAAAAGGTGACGGTAAGCAGTACAGAGACTGTTGTTGTTAACTTGGAAGTCAACATTCGACGTGTTATTAGCCTGCTGTAGATATATTTTATTGTAGCAGGCTAAGCTTTAGTGTTGAGGAGGAGAACAGCAGCATGCTTTGGTTGCACTGCTCAGCTCTTCGGACTTGACCCATCTCTCGTCCACCACCCATTTGCGATCAAACAAATTTTGTGCCTGTAACTAGATAAGAGAGAAGAGGAAAAGGCAGAAAGCCTAATGCAGACCAATGACGGTAATGTGAACTGGCTACTTGCCAGTTGCGGCCGTCACGTCAATGAAATCAGTTTCAAACATTAATGCCATATCCTGTTGCAATGAATATATCGTGTGCTGGACATTTCTATTGCGGCCCTGCGCGACATCATCGCGGGAATTTGTTTGTCAACAGAAAATTGAATGCGGAAACAGATAAACATTTTTAACAATTATAAAAACAAAAAACGCAGTTTTTTTCAACATTTTCCTACTCATTATACTTTCTGCAACCTTTTACTGCACGTTGTTGCATTTTCCTAAATAATACCAATTATAAATGAGGTAAATTCACTTATTTTACATCAATTTGTAATTCAATTCCTGTTTTTCATTCCTCATTTTTTAATAAACGAAACTAAATTTGTGATGTAAGCTTAAACAATAGATCTGTCTAGCGTCAAAATCGGACCCTGAGTGCGTCACAATACAAAAAGATGGTGGTTTTGGCCACACCTTATATTCCTTCCACCATGCCATACAATTATCTGTCAAATAAATTTAATTCCAAGAATAATAAAATCATTTTTCTATGTTTTCCTTCAAATGAAAGTGCTCCACAAAATTATAAAATTGTTTCTTCCACAAAGGTAAGCATTTTCAAAATGTCCCCGTTTAAGCCTCTGACCTGAAGGTATCTCTGTCATCGTTTGCCTGAATTCTTCTTGATAACTATTCAACACATTCCGCGTAAACAATTGCCATTCGTGCGTTTTATAATCAGTTTTTTATCGAATCTATCGTGACTTACTTCATGGGTCAAGTTCAGTAACAAAGATCAATCGATGATCTCTTGTTTCTTGAAAAATCAGTTCTCTCACAGTGACCATCAATTATCACCCAGAAGGGTGACACCTAGCACCGCCTTGCTGAAGCATGGTCTAGTGGCTACTTTGAATCAGAAACATGTCGTTTTCATTAGCATTTTATGCCTGCTGACACCAACATGATAACCATGCTAGTCATAAAGTAAACAGCGCTGAATGACGTTTTGGTCCAAAGACCGCAGCATCTGCCTGATCTGCTCCATTAAAACCTTCCACAGATCATTGGCCGAATGTGCTGAGACTGCTTTGGACATCTGGCGAACCTGCCACGGCTTTTAATTCGTATCCAAGAATGAACTTGTGGTTTGAACCAAATATGATCGAAGGAAAGTAATTCTAAATACACAAACGATTGCAATGAGATTGATTCTTTCACTCTTGTTGTCGTGAGAAATACAAGAGAACGAGATTCAGTGGTTGGCCATGGGCGTCATAGGAGTGTACAGCCGTGGGTCACATAGAAAACCAATTCGGGTCGATTATGACATAATTGGACATTGTAGCGCCAGCATCTTCCACAGTGTGATTACTGATTAGTTGGGGAATAGTGCTTCTGATTTGTTTCAAAGAAAACAAAAGGATCCCGACCTCAGAGTGCGAACTCTGTGCTGTAACGGCAATCATAGTTTCGAGACAATCTCGAATGATGCAACGTATGCTAGCCAAATCGTTCGGCAGACGAAGGGAGAAGAGAGACAGCTGCAGCCGAATAAATAAAGGAAAAACGAAGGCCAACATCAATAGCCCTGAGCCAGGGAAGGTGGGACAATTCCACTTAACGAAGATTGTCACACAAGTTCACTTCTGACATCAACGCCGATGGGCAATTGTAACTACTATCTGATGCATTTACTGCGTGGTTATGGAGGCCATCTAAAGTATCCACTCAAATTGTAGACATGTAAGTTCGCCCTTCTGGCCGGAATGTCCAAAGAAGATGTAGAATACCCAGTATTTTTTACTTCGCCGTAGATAGACAAGTAGTAAATCCGCCACATCCCGAAAGCATGATTTACTTCATTACAACGTCGGATATTAAATGGAGATCTGCTAGTCCTTGGAGTACAAGTAAAGCTGCTGAGACCAGAAACACTGCGAAGGGCTCAAGCGACCGCTTATCTGAATAGAGGATAATTGCTAATCACCCCGCGTAGTAATACCAAGTGACAGTTTCGCGGGGAGATTGGTTGATGAGTGATTCGGCAAGCACGGGAGAATGAGGTCCAGATTAATTACATCTACATTTGAAGCGACAATGTGTGCCAGTGGATGTACAATGCTGTGTGACACAACGTCAATTGAAAACTCAAAATCTGGAGCTCTACCAAGTGGAAACCAGGCGCCTATTAAACGGATAATCAGTCAGTTTGTTCAAATAGTTCAGTTTGCTTGACAACTAACCAGGGGTTATAGAGGGGAGGAACACTCTTTATGATTTAGCATCCATGAGGCATAAGAGGCAGAAAACTAAGGATGATTATAATGAACGCGATCTTTGGTTCTTTTTGCGTTGATGGCATTTGGAGAAGAAGGTTCAACTGCGGACTGTTTGAGCTGTACAGCGGCATGAGTCTAGCCATGTGTCTACGGATCCAACGTGTAAGACGGCTAAACAATGTAGAGAGTATGTACAACTCAGCTCCCGTCCGAAGAATATTTGACTCTGAGCCTGTGGGACAACCCAACAGAGGACGTCCATGTACAAGATGGCGCACACAAGTCGAGTGTGAAACTGAAGACAGCTGGCGAAAGATCGTGCTGGCTGGAGAGGCATGTTGGGTGAGGCCCAGGTCCACCTCGGACAGCAGTGCGCTCAGAAGAAGATTATGAGCTTGTTGATCGCAACTATAGAAATCAGGCTCTGATCGTCGAACCACGTGGTGTTCAGAGAATATTTTGTTTTCTAACGAATTCATGAATATTTTGAGTCTGCGGAATAGACTGCCTAAACAGTCTGCTTTCTGCCAAACTGAACATGGCGCACATCAAAGCCCATTCAACACCTAATGCGGATGTATCAAAGTAGACTCTTTCGAATTCATCTCGGAAGAGATTATTAATTTACCAGAAATTCAACGTCCAGACGAAGTTCGCTACGTTTTTGTTCAAAAAAACCCAAGTATGACCAGAAATATTATTAGTGTGAAGCAACCTTCATTTTGGACCTATAACGACCCCACTATCTGGTATAAATACCAAGTTATCACAGACGTAAGATAACATGGCCTTGATGGCTGAAAGCAGCGTGACCAGGACCGTCAGCGATGGAAGGCAGACTCAGACCCTCCATGGATCGCAAGTAAGTAACGACCCCACATCAAATGGTAAATTCAGTCAGATTTGAAACCTTAAACTGTCCAGTCCGCTTTCCATTCTGTCATCTTGAACAATGAACATCGAAATTGAACTGTAGAGACACCAAATAGTCTGACAATGTTTCCCATTCCCAATTTTTCACACATTTTTCGTTTCCTTAACGTTGGCTAGTCATTCATTATCATTATGCTTCCAAAAAAATACCCTCCATTCGCATCAACTGAAAAAACTGAACCAAACACACATCCTCGTGGATGAATCAACTCGTCAGGAGTTGGAACGCAAGGAATCAGTGAGGTTGAAGAAATGAGTAGAAGTGACTGCTGGTCTCTCTGGTTCGCCTCGCCGACTTTTGCAATTAATTTTACCTAGAATCTGCAAATAAATTCATTTTTTCATCATCATCTTCTGTCTGAACGGATTTTGTGGTAATTAGCGATATCCCTAGACAGACCAACGATGCCATGTGAACTAAAACAAACGTCCTTGGCATGGAAGTCTATTTTGGGAAAGAATTATAAATTGGCATCAAAACTGAATGCCTGTCCAGCTTCTGTGAAAAATGAGAGAAGTTCTGAGGAATTCTGCGACTGTCTCCAACGGCCAAGCTTAAGAGAAGGTAATGACAGTGCACAAATGCAAAAAGATACAGCTACGACCATTCCAGGGCACCGAATATAACTTCAGTATTGTTTTATAGATGCAGCATCAGCAGTGTTCTTCCCAATTATCGTTAAATTTGTTGGTTCAGTGCAGTATTTTGAAGTGAACGAAACTTAACGAACCAGAGAGAAGTGGTTATTGTGTGTCATTTCTGTGTATATTCACTCGATTGTTTAAGTGAAACAACAATTATAAAATGAATGGGTCAAATACAGAACAACATTTCAAACTTACTTCTACAAGCCGAAGCATGAATCAGCTGCCCTAAAATGCAGTAGAAAACCGGTTCTGAGAATTAATCAAAGATTTTGCAAACATCGGTGGGGACTGGCGACTGCATCTTGATCGGTGACTTAGATAACCCTTAGTACACTAGGTGACGACAATGAGCGTATCAGTCATGTGAATCAAATTAAAAGCAAAAGTGAGAAGATAAGCTTCGATTCTGTGAAATTAATCAACAATGAATGCATGGCATTATTTGACAGTGCAAAATGGTCTCCTCTTCTTATCATTCATAAAGGAAAGGCTGCTTTAAGCTGGAGATTAAAAGATTGAATTTTTCAATCGTAAAGTTCTTTCGAAACTATTTACAGCCTTGAGCACAGTTCGAGGTGGACATAAGCCTAGCTCATTAGCAACCACTCGTATCGTGCGTCCATTTATTCTCATTCACTCACGAGTGATGGGGCATTTTGTTGTATGTCGACTTCGATCGGCGAGTTTTCAGAAGCAGGTCTCTGTGAGCATTCGAGAGAGGTGGAGCTGTGCGGTATGAAAGGGGTTTGTTTCGGGAATCGAACCGTAAACACTGTCCATAGCAGTCGACCCATCCTGCCATTTCGTCAATCTGTCATTATTTAAAGGCAGCTGCTTTTAAGAAGGTCTTCAAAGCTCTTCAACGAGAAGGACGATACAAAGAACAAAATCGAAGAGCACTTCCAGTCTCCGGATAAAACAAAATTTTGTATGCGTTGTCATCAAATACCACTCAAATAATGCACGCAGCGGACGAAAGTGTTTTCAAGCTTTTATAAGTCCCATTAGAAGACAACGGTGCGTGATTGGGAGTTGGAAACACTGACGAAGACAGTCTTTTGCCTTCCCTAACACAGGCTACTGATACCTGATACCGGAAATGAAGCTTGCTTTTATTCAACGAATCATGTTGAGAATCTCAAAGCACAAGCCGATAAGAAACCCACTGAATCATCCAAGTTTAAGTTGACTGCAGAATTTATTGAACCATTATTAGAACAACTATGAAATGTTGGCCATGATGCCGACTTGGTTATAAAAGCAATGCAAATCGATGTGCCTGAGAGAGGATGAGACATCCGAACACATTTTATGAGAATGTCTGGCGCTACCTCTATTCGCAGATGACTCACTGACTTGTGCCAGTTCGAAGTCACCACTGATCGCCACGCGAAGTATGGAAATACAGATCAGTAGCAAAATGTCAGAACATAAGTACAGTGCACCTTAACGGTACAGAAATAACAACAGACAAAGAGGTCAAATATCTTGGCGTTAACTTCACGGATAGGTTGAAGTTCAATAGCCACTCGAAACTGACCCTTGAAGGCTTCCATCGCATCTATCCCTTGATGCGTAAGCAAAAATGATTAGGCAGCTAATACGGCCGATCTTAACGTATATGACGCACAATTACCCAATATGACGCACAATTACTAAGACCAGCATGTAGAAGCTCCCCAATATGACGCACAATTACTAAGACCAGCATGTAGAAGCTCCCGATTTTCGAAAGGAAAATACTGGGAATATATACCAATCTCACCTTCGACAGAGATCGTAGAAAGCACCACAGTAACAAGAAGATCTACGAGGAAGCACGCATCATCCTTTGCACCTGCACATAGTGACACTGTTCAGAAAGGAGCTTCTAGACATGAACAATCATCCTAACGAGGCAGTCAGGAACCTGAGAAACAAAATCTCCGGACAACGCTACCTCAACGCCCTAAATCTGATAAGCGAAGAGAACTTCCCAATGACATCTAACTACGAGCAGAATGGCTTCTACCAGAGCAGCGATAGCAGTCATCATCGAGGTTAAATCGGCTACCACCCCATCCCAAAAGGACCAAAATGGTCACAGGGATTTGAACAACCCGATGTTAGCTCTGGACATTGCAGGATATGAAAAAATAAACACTAAACTGATATATTGTAATACCAAATGTTAAATTGAATAATGTACATCAATTGGGTCCCTATTGTTGAGCCAGCATCCTAATAGTATAATTACACCGCACGCAAATTCAGCATTTCGGGAAAAAAAATTCGAAATCCAATTCTGCGTTCCCACTGGAACTTCAACATTTCAAATGACAGCTAGTGTCAGAATTTATTACTGATATTTACATTCGTATTGGGATTGTCACTTGAAAAGAATGATTGTTTTGTTGACAGCTATTTTTTGTTTATGTCAGCGATCTGAAAAGTGAGTAAATGACGTGCTGAATTTGGAAAGAGGTTTATTCGATTTGACAAACTTGCAAATGCAGAGAGGAAATTGAACATTTCGCTGAAATCCAACAATTTGAAATGCTGGAAAATGTATGGCAAACTGCTGAACATTTGGGCTGAAATGTTGAAACTAGTCGAAATGTTGGATTTAGCTACGGTGTGAATGATAAACGTGCTATAACCCTTAGTTTTTTTTGTTCGCAACTAAATTTAAAATCGCTTTTGAATCGCCAGCAGTCAGCAACTGCGTTCATAGAAGCAAAGCGACAGTCAAAGTGCAATCGAGTTGGCAGTGAGTTTTGTTTTGTTGCAGGATTGCAGGAAAACCGAAAGGTGGGCTTCTTCATGCGAAAATGAAAATGGTTCCTTAAAACATCATGCGGGAGTTCTCTTATGATTTTAAGGAAATTTCTGTTTCTGGGAACATGTCTTCACTTCCAATTTTTTTATTTAAAAATATCGCCCTTTTCTTCGTATTTTGTGCACAATATTTTTGTTAGCAATACAATTAAACGTCACTCAAACACTTTTTCTATCGCTTACTTCCTACATCCGCTACATCCTGCTGCAAGCTTGCGGCAGTATTTGTATTCATAAATGCATCGAGAAAATATTTTGTGCAGTACAGGGACACCAATGTTGCAATTATGAATTCAACATTTGCCTGGAGGAGGATGAGACATCTGTGAATGTCCGGTTAAAGAAACGTATTTTCAATACTGAGCTGTACGTAAACTGTACGTTTTCTGGATTAACTCCAACCCTGCGATACAATAGACCTCTTTAGGTCGCGGTATTGTTTGCCATGGCGGCATGGTTCTACAAGAGAGAAAATCAAACCGAAGATTCAAAGCCGATCATCAATACAACATCAAATCCATCTTTAGACGTAACTAGGGAATGGGTGGATCCCAAGAGGATTAGAAGATTTAATTGTTAAGGTTTACGTGCTTCAAGAACGTTAGAGAATCAAATCCAAGAAGTCCCTTGAAAAAATTGAGAAAACATTGAATACGAAGCAGAACTTCACTAACAACTCACTTCTCACTAAAAACTAACAATGCTGCACTCATTTCAAACGAAAGGCGAGCATACATTTCATACAAGACATTCGTGTCCGAACAGCCGAAATTTCTTTTATAAATTATTTTGATGTATCATTTTTAGAATTGTGTGTGAATGTCAAATTGTCTAAAAATATCTACGCCTTCAAAACCACTATAAATGTCCACGAAGTCCTTCAAAGTAAGAGAATCAGGTCAAGTCAAGGCTAAGAAACACGCTAACTATCAAGGCACTAGTCCCTTTAGTCTATATTGCGAAGGAAATGCTCTTACACAAGCGGTTCCTACAAGAACCACTCAATCAATCATCCTCGACCAAGGAAGGACGCACAAAAGACACTCATAATTGCATAATTCCACGCAATTAACCCACTTGTAATTCAAATAAGCGGTTATGACCGATGAAATATCGCCTGCGACTACTGAGACTCCTTGGACATCTCCTTGAAATTCGTAATCCTATTTGAAACCGTCGCGAATTCTTGTCTGCTTTGACAAGACGCTGAATTTACCCATAAATAGTTACGGAACATTCTCCCCAAGTCTGATTGGATATCGATTGGATTTCCGATTGGACACTCTTGATCTCTACTTCAAACATCTGGTACTCTCTCGCCAGGAGATCTACACCTAAATGGGCAATGACAATCATCGGAATCGTCACGGCCATTTATACCATTTAATTGATATTCACCAACCGAGCGTGATTTAACACCAATTTCACGGTATTTGCTTAATCGTCCGCATTTGCCGCCATCTGTCAGCACCGCTAATCCATCAGCCAATTGTATCTAAAAGTGCTATCAATCTGTCAGTAAAGTGTGTTGAGACAAAAATAACACAGGACAGAAAGAAAAAAACACAACGAACAAAAAACAAAACACAAAAAAAAAAAACCGAAAAGAGAACAGAAAAACAATTTGATTTAAATGAAAACCATGACGCTGAATGCTGAATGAATATGAATTTATGGGTCTTGTGTTGTGTTGCCCGTTTGATATCGACTCACCTCGAATCCTTTGATTTTATAGATCTGCTCATTGGTAACCAAGTACACTAGCGCTAACGGTAGCAATGCAATTGCCGAGAAGAACAAAAAATACCGCCTTATGGCGCGCCAGTATGTCTTGTTTGGTCTCATTTAATATTTTACAAGTAATTCATTGAAGCGCTGCAGCGAAGCATTGCTCAGCACTACATAAATATATCTCTGTTCTGTTGTTTTTTGTTGTTGTTTCAACGATGAATAGCGACGATGATTCGTCTTCTTCGTTGCCGTCGTCGGAGCCCCGTTGCCGCACGAATATTTGTCAAAATCAAAATCACAAAACGAAAACTGTTTAAACTGCAAATTTTATACAATACAAAACGAAACTGTATCTATTACCCGCGAAGTAGACGAGGTGTGCAGACACAACACAATCGTTGCGCTTGGTTATTCTATTCAAAACAAAACCAAAAAAAAAAATAAAATAAAATCAGGAAAAAAAACGACGAATAAACAAGACAAAAAAACTCGATTTTAAAAATAGATAAGTTTATCTGAAGGATTGTTGTTGTGGGCTTTCAATTTGCATTTCAAAGGTTCGCGTCGACTTTTTGCATTTCGTGAGTAACTTCAATCAAATCGTAAACCTTTCTCGTTTCTTGACGACTGCTGTCGCTGTGCCGAAGTGAGAAAAGTACCTCGTTCTAGTTTTCAGCTCTTTTCCTTGCGCGTTCGAAGACCGATTTCGTAACACAAACTCTTAGTTGTCAGCAGTTGCTGGGCCTCTGCTATTAACGCACTCACATCCGGGCAACTGAGTGGGTTCCGGTTGACAATCCTTCACCGGTCTGGCGGAGGCGAGATAATTTGTGGCTTTCAATTCAAATTTAAACTCTACGATATCGATTTTTTTGTGTTAAATCACAGAACAAAATCACTGTATGCACTTATGCAGCTATCACACATTTATTTGCATGTTTCGAGGATGAGAGTGTATTATTTTCTTCTTTTTTTTTTAGCTTGAAATGCATCCACGGGGATGTGGGTATGTATCACAGCACCACCGATAATCCCGGACCACGAAGCACTAAAGGATTTCAGTGAATTGTAATTCGTTTCTCCTTGGGGGTTGGAGAGGCTTGTTTCCTGCTGTCACTGCATAACAAACCCCATCCACAATGCAAGGTACACGAGTGTATATTGTTATGGGTTTTCCTGCTCGTCGCTCTTTGTTTTTGTGAAACTAAATCGATAAAGTCTTCGGGAAGGACAGAAACGGTGGCTGTAGCAGCACACAGGAAAAACGAAAACCGAAACCGAAAAAAAAATAGAATTGTCCGACCGAAAATTCTATCGGAGAAAGGCGCCAGTGCGTATCGTTTCGGGAACCACGATGACTGCGAACTGAGAGCAAGTGTCGGAATGCCTCGGTCGCTGTTGCGGAGGGGAAATTTATATTTTCATTTTTCCACTGCTCTGCTATCGCGCTCTCCAAAGTCCCATGCTCAATGAGGAGAGTGCGACGAAAGAGACACAGCAAAAAAGCTCGCTCTCACTCGTACTCTCTATTCTCTAATCTCTATTCTCTACTCGACTGGGCAAAGTGGGGTGTGCAAGAAATTTGCTTTCGTTCTAAACGCGAGGGTGATGCAGAGTTGCCACGAATCGACTTGGCTGCCAAGAAGGCCCCGCTGTTGGGCAACACCACCAAACAGGGTTAGTTACCTAGACGCCTGCTGTTCTATTGACAGACACATGATGTAAGTCCACTGGGTTGACATCGATCGGATGCGGAACAATGATCGGTGGAATATTCAAATTAAAAAAGGCGGCCATATGTCGTCATTAGGCAATTCGGTGTCTATTTGATGACCGTTTTCTTTGTCAAATAGAACTGACAGTGCATTTGGATAAATAAGTAGTTGTCCATAGAGTTGAACAAATTTTGACACACATTTCAACACACTTCTCATGGCAACTCTTGTGTTCAGTGTGAGGTCGTTGACACCAATTAGAGACACAGTCACGACAATTAGTGGCGAGATGCGATTAAAAGTGACAACGAGTTAGTGGACTCCACTAAAATAATATTTATTGGTTACCTATTCCTAGTAGAATTTAGTGCAGAAATGAACTATTAGAGGGATATTCGCCTTCAGAGTTGACTGTCCTCCGATGAATTTGAGGACATTTCTGACAGATAATCACGAATTTTTGGCAGTCAACCACGAAATCATGTAATTTGCGTTCTCAGATTGGATCGTTTGGTCAGGAAAATGGATAAAAGTTGGCAAAAAATTTTTAAAGGCAAGAGAGCTAGAAGTTGCCTTTCTCTGGAAATTCGATTTCTGATTTAATCGCCTCATTTCAATGGAACACAAACGATTCTCAGGTCGCGAGAAAAAAACTCGTAAATTGCCGAGCCGAGAGATAAGAATGATTTTCTTCACTCAGTTTTGGAACTACAGTTTAGTCTCACTTATGCGAAACTCACTTACACGTAATATTCAGTTATACAAAAAATGTCTCGTTCCCCAGCGCTGCGATGCTCCATTTATCACTGCTACTATTCACTTATAAAAGGTATTCACTTATACGGAACACTTTCTGTTCCCCCTCATATTCGTATAAGTGAGACTCCAATGAATTAAACATCAAACTGTAGACTATGGATCTGCGAGTTTAACAACGTCTGGGGAAAAATGGGGGAAGTAGTCCTAAGTTTCATTGTTTACAATCAGCAACAAGAAACACTCATTCATATCTACAATCTAGCTAACGCCTTATCAGGGCTGCGACCCTTGGAATATCTGATCCTGATATATTGCTGACTTCCATCGTTGATGGTTTTGATCACGCCACTGCCAATCATCAAGACCAAGCTGCCTTGAACTCGTGATTACTCTACTAGGTGGTTCAGTCTTAATCTCGGCTCGAATTTGACTACCCTGGGTCGGTTGCACTGAGTCGACGGATGTTTGCACATCTTTATACAGCTCGTAGGATTCGCGATTCGTTCGTCTTCTCCATTCATCTTGTTCATAGAAATTACCATTTAATTCGACGCCGAATACTTCCTCTTCTTTTCACCTCATCCACCTTTCGGCTCCAGAAGTGAAGTACTAGATATGAATATGCAGAAAAGTGCTGTCAAAAAGGCTAAGGGACATGAAAAGTAGAAGTCGTCTTAATAATATAATATAATAATAATAATATGGGTAGCGCTACAGCCCGTAGAAGGCCAGGGCCTAGCTTCTCAGCAACGACTCGTGTTGTGCGTGCTATTGTTCTATCATGAGTGGAAGGACCTACAGTTTTATGCCGACTCCGAACGGTCAAGTTTGAGAAGCTTTTTCTAGACAGTTATACTCTTTGAGCATTGTCAGTGACCTAGACAGGTAGGTCCAAGTGCGTAGGAGTCGACGCACATACCCACAACGCCACGGGCCACCACAGAGTCGTCATAATCGAGTATAATACTGTGAAACCTGCGAGGTAGTCCACCCTGCTAAGTTGTCACCTGTTTTTCGCTGTATTTCCTTTCCCTTTTCATGTCACCTCGGATATGAACAAAACTGTTTAAGACAGACAATGTTTACTAACACTTTTGGTACCCTGGTAGGAGGTTTTTCAGTTTAAAACCGCTTAGCTCCTCTAGCTCTACGAAGAAGTGTTTACCCAGGAACTCTCTCTCCTTTTTTTCTGGCGTGGGCTGGGCAATTACGGAGCAGATGCTGGACAGATTCTGTTTCTTCCTTATATCCGTGATATGGTCTGACGCATTGCATGTGTACGTATGGCACAGTGGGACTCATATGCGTACATCCTTGCGATTGAAACCGATCAATGATATTGTTCTCTTTTTGCTCAGCGTCAGTCATAAAGCCCTCGCCGTTGCTCCAATACCCAGGCTAAGCCATCGACCTCTGGCTCTGTCTAGGGCTTCGCCCTCTAGCTTTTTCCTTATGGAGCTGAGTGGCGTATGTGCAGATGGGATGACTAGAGATTCTCCCAACTCCGAACCTTTTTTCGCGAGGCTGTCAGCCTTTTCGTTTCCTTAGATTCCAGTATGCCCCGGTATCCAGCAGAGGTCACCGAGCTCACCAACGATATATCTAGCTCTGTCTGCATCGTCTAACCAACTCCGACTTAAGAATGTCTGATGCTATGGCCTTTATTGCCGTTTGGCTATCAGAAAAAATGGTCGATCGATGCCGGTTACGTTGTGAATTTTCAGCGCCAGTGCGAATACATGTATCGCAGCCACCTCAGCTTGAAAGACGCTGAATTGGTCTCTTAGCACCAGGGATTTTTCGAAAGACGGCCGTAAATGCTCAAGGCTATCCCCTTTACTTCTGTTACCAATTGTTCCTGCCATTGCATCTGGTCCGGAAAGCGCTGATTGTAGCTCCTCTCATGGGCTAGGGTTGGTGGTAGATAGTCTGATTGACCTATATTTTGTGCTGATGTCCACTTCGTTAGCATGGCAGCGTGACTGTATGATCTCTCTCTCCAGAAACCGGCTTCTCTGAGCCTTAGTGTCGATGAGGCTGCACTGTTGCTACAGAATAGGCCGAGACGAAGGAGGAAAAGTGTGGACTCGAGTGTTGCCGTCGGTGTTCTTCTGAGGCAACCTGTAATACCTACACGACACAACTATGGAAAGACTGAAGTGGCAGTGGATTGGGCACACTCTCAGAAAAGGTGACAGCTGCATAGCAAACCACGCGATGCTGGAACCCGCTTAAGCAGGATGGAAGAATGCGCGGCGGCCTTAGAAATACATGGCGAAGAACAGTTGAGAAGAGGGCACGGCAAGTGCGAGAACTGAGGCACATTGGCATAAACCGTAGAGGCCCATAAGTACCCATAAGTACTTAATGATCACACCCATTTTAGATGAAGGAGTACCTTACCCTAACATAAGCAATCTATCCAGTTTCCAGTTTAGATCTCTACAACCATCGAAACCCTCGAGACTCGTGTACAGAGATCAAGTACTATCGAGATAGCCGACTGGACAGCTGATTGTCGCCATGTCCATCTCGACGACTTTGAGAGACTTTTTAAAGTTATTCACGTTTTTTTTAAAGTTATTTGCGAAACCGTGCAAATAGCATTCTCGGACAGATTTCTTTGATCCGAGAAAATGGATTTGTCACAAAACCTTTAAGGGACAAGCGAGGTAGAAGTCGGCTGAAGCGTTCAATTTGACCTTGATATAATTGGATTCTCTTTCAACGTTAATTAGAAGATTGACATCCCACTATGATGTCAGACACAGAAAGTGCACAGTTTGGTCCATCCTTCCAACGCCAGCAACGTTTAAGTTTAAAGAAATCCATTAACATTCTCCAATGACCGATTGTACCCTCTTTTGCAGCACTGACTGTGGTTCTCCACATCTATGGAACAGTGCCTCCGTCAGACACTGGAGAATGAGTTCATTTCAGTTCTCTCGTGTCGCGAACACCCGGTCACATCGGAAACTTGCTTCACTATAAACAGAGAGCGAAGGCGAAGCTTTTTTTTTGTATCATCACGGCCTACAGCAATGCAGCATAATGGCCACAAGTTTCAAGTGCACTTTTTTCGGGAGCAATGAAACACACAAGCGACCAGAGAGGAAGTGAGAGAATGCAAGACAGGGAAGCGGATGAATCTGAGGTCAAAACCCACGGAAACAGCAAGTGCGCGAGAGGGGAAGAAAAAGTTGAATGAGCACACATCTGGAGGGGGTGGGTTTGGTTTAGCCCAAGCCAAACCAGCCTCCGGTTCCCGGCTACCGACTACCGACTCCCGACCCCTCGACCAGTGGGATGAATCCGAACTGTATTCAGCGCATGTGATCCATTGTGCTGTCAGAAGGTGTATTATGAATTTAGTGCCCAAAGAAAAACGCTTCTGAAAGGACTCCAAAAAGGTCCTTAAATGAATCCGAATGGGGCATGATAGCAAAAGGATGGATTTAAAATTGCAAAAGAAACGTGTGTTTTCTGTGTGCCGTGCCTAAGTACACAAATGCGTGACTCTTGTTGGAGTTTAATTAAAAAGAAGGAAAGAAGAAAGAAACACTCTGCCCCTCGCTGCAGTGGAACTCGTATCAGCGGTATTGTCATGGAGTTGTGTCATTTGTTTCAGGGGCTTTACTCGTCGTGGTTCACATGCGAAAGGTGGAAGCTCATTACCTGGCACATTTTAAAAGCTGCTTGCATAGTGTGTTTGTGTGTGGCATGTGTTCGTTTTAAGCCAATTATGCCAACCTTAGCATTGATCTTAGTTGTCCCCCTTTGATGTGCTGCGATTTAATGGGGGACTTGAACACCCCTTTCAGTTGTGGTCACGGCTAAGGAGAAAGAGGCATCAAATGTGGGTTTAATTGATTTTCTCTATGCGGTGCTACGTTTGTAGGAAAGCCAAGCAGACAGCTCTCTGCGATCTGCGATAGAAAAGCGGACAATCAGAATGGATGCCCTTATCCGGAACACGGAATAATGTCTCAGATCCGGGGACAATTTTAGTCACACAGATATGGGAAGCTGGAAAAGGTGTTGGGCAGATTTATACTGGGGTGCCCTAGATTTGTCGAGAATAGCATAATTCCATTTGAAGACATTTAGTCCTGCTTCTTTCGGCGCCAACAACAGAACTGGAGATTATTTAATTTTTCTGCCCTGAGACTCAGAGAAGCGAACATGAGTCCATCCTATCCCGACATATTGCATTGCGACCTATAGGTCTGTTATGGCCGCTTTTGATACCCTTGCCCTTTTATGAGTTCCCCTCACACACAGTTCATTACAGGATTGTATTGAGGGTTATGGACTCCTGCTGTGCAAAGGTGGAAGAGATTTGTTCTAAAGGGTGTTTTTTTACTTTATTTGAAAGATAATCTTCTGAAATTATAGTTTAAATATGATTTCTAGCATATGACCGCAATAGCTGGCTCGGACGTAGTCTAATATGGAGGTCCAATTTTATTTTTTTCAACATTTACGATCGTTTATCGGCAATAACGCGGCAAATGTTGTCCTCCAAGTGGTCATTCGTTTCGGGCTTATCGGCGTAGACTAGCGACTTCACATATCCCCGCAGAAAATAGCCAAGCGGCGTTAAATCGCACGATCTTGGAGGCCAATTCACGGGTCCGTAACGTGAAACTATGCGGTTACCAAACGTTTCATTCAATAAATCAATTGTGGCACGAGTTGTGTGACATGTTGCGCCGTCTTGTTGAAACCACAGCTCATTCAGATCATGGTTGTTCAATTGATGAACGAAAAAGTCAGTAATCATGGCTCTATAGCGGTTACCATTGACTGTAATGTTCTGGCCAGCATCGTTTTAAAGAGAACTACGGACCAATTATTTCACCAGCCCATAAAGCGCACCAAACAGTCAGTTTTTGTGAATGTAACAGTGTCTCAACATACACTTGAGGATTATCATTACTCCAAATACGGCAGTTTTGTTTATTGACGTATCGAGAGATGGTTCTAGTGACTTAATTTCTTCCCTTAATACTAGGCCCAGCGTGCCCAGTAATTCTTGTCTTTTGTGGGTGTTCTGGCAAACCATTCGCCGGCTCAGAGGAAGCAAATTCAAAGATGATGTGTTCCTTTCCAATGAGATAGATATTTTGCGCAGATGGAGCGAGCACTTTTCCGAGCTGCTCAATCCCGAACAGGGCACTGATGATGGCGGATCCGTAGTCTAGAGTGGGGCGGAGAATAGTCCAACGGTGGAGGAAGTCATTTTGACGATTAAATCGCTAAAACTTGGCAAATCCGCGGGTGTGGTTGAAATGCGGCCAGAAATGCATAAGCCCATGGGTAAATAGGGAGTTTTTATAGCTCTCTCGTGTCATTCCGGCAACCTGGGAACGCGGTGAGACACACGGCGAGACATGCGGCGAGACACGCGGCGATTGGCAAACTGGAGTGGTTGTCCCTCTTTTCAAAAAGGGGGACAAAGGAGATTGATCCATCTACAGGGGCATATCTCTCGTAAGTCTCCGTTTTAGCGAAGCGCGTTTTTGAGCTATGGTCGAGTCCAGGATAGGGGATGAACAGTGCGGCTTTCCTCCCGGCAGAAGTACAACCGAGATGCTTTTTACTCTAAGAATGGTACTCGTGAAGGATTGGGAGTATACCAAGCCGATCTACAGCTGTTTTGTACATTTGGAAAAGGCATACGACTGAGTTCCTTGAGGTAAACTCTGGAGTGTTCAGCAGGAGTATGGGATTGATGGTCCTATTTTAAAGGCCATTTAGTCTCTATACACAAACTGTAGCAACTGTGTTTGGGTTAACGGCACTAAATCAACACCTTCCACCGTGGGCATTGCACTTCACTAAGGGTGCGTCTTGTCACCTCTCCTTTCAATTATATTTAAATTATCTTTTTATTTTCCCTCCATGAGGGATTTTATTTATTTAAATTCAAATGCTGAAGTTGCTCAGCCCCTAGTTACCTTAAAACTAAACTACTCTACTTGTTCTTATCGCTCGATGTCGTTGAGCGATAGCCTGGATGTCGTTCGCTCCCACTGTGGTGTCGGATTTAATCGCTCGACTTAAAACACTGAACTAGCTTCTGGCTGTTCGCAGACTTTGGAACTTTGAGAGCGTGTTAAGTTATACATATGAACTAGATGTTGCAGCGCGGCCGAGGAGAGTTTCACATTTTGAGAGTTGAGGGATAGTCATCCTCTTTTTGTAGATGACTTAGTTATCCTCACATCCTCCCCGACGGAACTCCAGCGCGCACTCGATAGGTTTATTGCCGTTTGTGCAAATGCTTGGAGGAGGGTTAACGTGGACACTCAGAGGTTAAGTGCATTTCCAGAACCCCTGTTCAATGCACTCAACATGTTTAGTGGAGTCCCATTGAAACGGGTATAGGAGTTCAAGCATCTCTTCTTCACGAGTGATGGGAGGAGTAATACTGAACTTTACTGTAGGATTGGAAGATCTGTAATCAGGAAGGCCGAGCTTAGTATCAAAGCCAAGTTAGGAAGTGGTTTTTAGCACAGTATTTATTCCAACTCTCACCTATGATCATGAAATTTGGGTAATGATCGAAAGATCAAGATCGCGAATACAAGCCGAAATGGGATTTCTTCGTGCAACTTCTTCTTCAACTGCTTCTTCGAACGGAAAGTTCTATGCTTCGATGGTTTGGTCACGTGGCACGAATGTTCCCATCATCACGATTTCCGAGGCGTGCCTTGAATGTGATTCCGCCAGGCAGGCGACCGCTTGGCAGATCCAGGACGAGATGGTTGGACCACCATACCTCAAAAACTCGCTTGGTTCCGCTTGGGCATAACTCCCGATGAGTTAGAGTCGATGGCGGAGTTCCCTATAGTGGATCATGCGGGTCAAAAGATGAGGATGATGATGATGGTGGACGCTTGCCTCACAAAATCCCAGTGCGGTTATGGAACTTCATTAGATTCTCCACAGAATCTACAGAGACCTTCTTCTACTAGTTTTCTTAAGTGCTCCCTGTGTCTGCAGTGCCCTTTTTTACGGAAGTTATTCTGCTCATTTTGATAGCCTTTTTCGATTACACTGACCAAAGAGTTTCTTCGCCTGCTGCATGCCATGAGCGTTGTTAAAGATTTCTGATCGGTTCCTTCTTTCTAGTTCCCTGAATTCTTCTCTGAGGACATGATCGCCTACAGCGCAGAATTGTTCGTGGCCTGTGTAGGGTCTTGATGCTCCTTTCCTTCTCAGAGAGTCAGCCATTTGCCTTCAATCTAGCAAAATTGTACTTTGATTCTCCTACTCAGCTCTTTAAGCTTCTGTAGGCAGTCTAGTGCCATGATAGCAGCTCGACCGTCCGACATTATTGCTATGTCGCAGTTTTTTATAGTTTCTGTCAAGATTGATTTGGACCCACCTGTCCATAGCATAGATTTGTGCTTGAAAGATGCTGATGAGTTTTCCCATGGATTCGAAGTATTTTGTCATGGATTCGAATCTCCGAATAATCTTGCTTCAGTTCCTTTATCGATTCTTGACCCGTCTGTATACCATTGCCGTAATGCGGCTCAGACTATGGACTGTGGATTCATTCCTCCAGTCCATTTTGGTATTGAGCTTCACGGTGAATTTTCTAATCACGTCATCCTTCGGAATGGCCTAGAGTGGTAGTTTTTTGACTCGTGCATTGAGTTGTCTCGATGTAATGCACCTGTCCCTTCCCATTCCTTCTTTTGCTATGCTTTCACGATAGACAGTGTCACAAAACAGTGAAGTTTCGTTCCACCAACATTGGCTCTGTAAACAGCCGTTCGTTCGTTCTTCCGTTCGCTCCCCCGGCAAGTATGATTGGAATACACAGATGTCCTCCTACGCACTGCTTTATGACGAGCGCATGTACAGTCGAAGAGTTTTTGTGGCACTTCTTTAAAAAATAAATGACACTTAGAAGCGAATGCAGAATCTTTCAACATGCGATAAATGAAGCAGCTCTTTGGCTCTAAACTGGAGGAATTTCTACGTGTGCTGCCACACAACTAAGCTTTTTTACGGACGAACATCAGATGTGGAAGCCCATGTCAAAGCATATTATCACTGGCTGAATCTGGAAAATGGCTCATCGGCGATTGCCCTTTAGTCGGCTATGAGTAAGAATAGATCAGCATCAGTCGTGGGATTTGTAGTGCATTGGCAACACTACGGTAGAACGTTTGAGGTGGTCTTCGATATGTCATAATACTCATGGCATGCATCTTCGCTCTTATCTTTGTTGTCTTGTGTGCATGTCCAATCTTGTATCAGCGCAGTTATAATCTGACCACCAACAAGCATGGATGTACTAGCGACTCTGACACTCCAGGAGTCCTTGACGGGCGCTGTGCCTTTGGTATTTATGTAGAACGTCACAGCGACTTTTGTGGAAGTTACAGAGACATAGACGGAATGTAATCTGTTCGTTATGTGTTCTGCGAATGTCCAGCTTGAGCGATATTGCGGTGACCTCTTGTTTTAGTAAAAAGAGAGGTTTTCGGTGGAATTTTGACACCCATCAAGGTCACAATGGTCCCAATTCGTCGGTCTAAGTGAGTCGGTGTCTGTTACTGCAAGGGCACCCGTGAACTTCCCCAGTCCTGGATTATGGTGAAATGGCGAAAGAAAATTTGACACAATTTGAAAAGTAATCAAGCCCTGTCGTACATTCAGAGACAAATTACATCTCATGGTTTCTGGTGCTGTTTGCATGAAACACAGATAGGCGCGGGTGGCGTTAAACACACGGGATTACATAAACGGATTGATTGCTATCTGTCTTCAGCGGACATGGGTAGATGATTGTGGTTCCCTCAGATTTATCTTGGACACCTAAATGTGGCTGTCCATCGCTGAGAATTACACAAAATATGAAACTACTTTGAACAACCAGCGATAACTAAGAGCGGACAACCCTCTGCAGAGTGACGATTGCTACAGTTTGTGTATGTCCCCTTACCCCTTCATGAGGCACAAATAAACAACATAATTCAGTTTGTAGAGAGGCGTGTATTCAAATATTCGTTAACAAATCTTTGTGCGTTAAATGTCATACGTACACGATGTAAAAAATATTGCATATATTATATAAAAAGCTCATTTGTACTTCTCATTGTTCTAATCATACTGTATCAAGGAATGTACGTTGCAATCCAGCTTCTTGCGTCCTTCCAAGTCAGACAATTCCAGTACCACCAGTCCCTCTAGAACTTCAGCTCCCGCCTTTCGAAGTAATTTGATAGCCGCATTCAGAGAACCGCCAGTTGCCAGCAGGTCATCAACAACAATGACCTTCTGTCCTGGTTTCACAGCACCCTTTTGCATTTCAAAGATATCCTGTCGAAAAAAACATGCGATTTTAACGATGTCTTGTTGAAATTTTGACTGCAACTTACGCTGCCATATTCCAGAGTGTATTCCACCGATATACACTCGCCGGGAAGTTTGCCTTTCTTCCTAATAGGAACACAACCAACACCCAATTCGGATGCGATCAGTAGGTTGAATAGGAAACCTCGAGATTCAAGACCGATGATCAACTCAACATCGGGATAGTTTGCCCTTATGTGCGACACAAGGAGTTCTTTGATGTAAATACATACTTCTGCATTTGTTAAAGCTGCAAATATATCACTTTAAACAGAAATAACATTGAAAAACATTCGACACGGGCATGACATCGCATGTGGCTACTTTACCGAAAGATTATGCCCTTCTTTGGGAAGTCTGGAAATATTCCAATGTGTTTTTTGATAACCTCTAATTTTTGCTCATCATTCATTGTGACTTTATTTACAGGGCACTTGATAACTAATGGGTGTTCATAAGTTAATGATGGAAGACAAAGTATCTTGTACTTGTAGATTGGTTATCAGCTTTATTGTCATTAACAATGTTTTGCGGCGTGTGGGAGGGCGAGGAAAACTGATTGCTTGTCAGGTTGCTGTCAACTGAGGCCGCTGTCACTTGTGGTCAGCGTTCAAAGATGCGTACAGCTTTGCTGAAAAATTGATTTTAATATAATTCATTACTGCAGACGAGCTGTTTAATTTTTAATTTGATGAATAAATTTAGAAGGAACCCACATAATCGTAATTCATGTGTCAAAATAAAGGCATTTCACATTGTTCTTGGCAGGTGTTACGTCTATTCACAATCAATTGAATATTCCTCTGCATGCTGTCAACGATAAAAAGTGTATTAATTCTGCAAAAAGCAACCATAGACATACTTCAACGTAAATATTACTCACTTTTAAAAAATTATAAATAAATACGGTCGAATGTCTGTGTGTGTACCTTTTGAACGCACACAAAAAATGACAACTCGGCGAAAATACTGCACTGAACGCAAGTGCTGCCAAGTCAAATTCACAAGAATGATATTTATTTCTTAAAAATCGTCCATATCAGTCCCGTATACACCGTAATTCCTTCAAAGGCTTATGAATTGGCAATAAAATGTTTAACTAGAAGATATTAACTGACTTCGGTCAAATGTTGCATACAATTCGCATGACATGACAAACAAAAGAGATGCAAACAAATGCAAACAAAAAGATACTTCTTCAAGACATCTCTCTTACCTTGTCTATCATTCATTCACACAATCTCTCAATCCCACTACCTGGTCTCCGATCAAGCCAGGTGATCTTACTACTCGTTGATGTTGGGTTTTTCAGTTTTTTCGAGGTCTTTCTCAATACCGGACGTTTCCAAGAGCCTCACTGAGATCATACCACCAACGAATGAGGTGGCATCATAAAGCAAAAATAAATTCACCGTGCATAGTGTAAGAGTGTTCCCCCATACCATCATACATACATATATATTTAAAGTGCTGTTCTGTGTCAGTTTGGTACCGAGATCATAAACGATCGTGTACATACCATCAGCATTGATCATTATTTACACTTTCGTTTCCGATCGTCAATCTAGGTAAATGCCATGATCTAAAGTTCATCTCAGGGATTGAGAGTATCTCTTGTGCATTTTCGTTGGTGTTTTGCAAATCGTTTTGATTCTGTTTTATTTTGATCTTTCGGATTCTCGCAACAATGTGTATATACACACACTGTCGTCGCATACTCTCGTACATGACATGAAAGTCGTGATCCATTAAAGTGAACAAAAAAATAAAAGTTGAGTGCAAGACGAAAACAAAATGCCAAAGTGTTACACTGGCTCAGTAGCTGTTGGATACATGATCGTAATTTTGTAAGAAGAATAAAATTGTTTATAGCCTCAGCCAGCAAAACTTGACCGGGAAAGCTAGCGAGGAATTAATTGCACTGCAGTGGTGTCACTTCTGCGTCACAGTGTTTCATCAGTTTGTTGGTGGTGTCGTTTGTGTGCTAGATTGTTTCTTGGACTTCTAAGAATATCTGCGTCTCAACAGATAATGTGTTTGTTTGGTTCTTTAGCAGCAGACGTGATGTTTTGATGATTTTCGCCAAATAGCATACGAATCACCGCTAAGTCACGTTCAAATGATCAACTTAAAGTGTCGCATTTCACTCGAACAGTTCGCATTTCGATATTCCAGATCCATTCAATTGTGCACTGTGTTCCCCTGGAGAAGCCGTACGAGTTATCCCGGTTTTGAATTCCCTTCCTTTTCCATTCCACTCACGCATTGCGTTGTGCATCTACGTACGCATGATGGTGTACCTACTCTGACATACTTTCCGAGGATCGTTTTCATTTCTAAAATTACACACACTCGCGCTCCATTCCACCTGGACGACGGAGATATGATTCCTTTCAAAATCCGACAGGGCACCAAATTCCTCAGGTAGGCGGATTGACAACGGCTTACTTTCGAATGCACAGAGTCCGCTGAAAGGGAATTTCTCTTTACCAATTAATATACACGATCGCACTTAGCGGAGAAAAGATCGCCATCACCGTGAGACGGATGCTATAACTCGACATACTTCCATTTCAATGACGGGACGGCGCGGCGGTGGTGTGTGCGTCTCGTGAGGTTGAGGAGTTTTTGCCTTTGCATTCAACGGCTGCGTTGAGGCATGCAGTGGTCCAGATTCAGCGTCGCTCACTCGGCGATGCGAAAATATGATCGTCTGTCAATCGCCGCTTGATGGTCACACAATTTCACTCCAATCTAACGGGCGTTCATCTGGAACCTCAAAGAAGACAGAAGCTTCGTATTCTGAAATCGGGAAGCCGTTGTTTGCCTTTTTAAGCTAATTGGGATCACACGCTGAATGGGGTTAAGATACTCAAGAAGAGCCGAGTGTGATGACACATCCCGGGGCTGGGAGACGAAGAGATGGGGATGGAAAAAAATGGGTTTTGCATGGCTGTGGGTTGAAGCGTAGATGGAAACCAAATGACATCAACACGTTTTCGGGTGGTAAACAAACCTGTCGTGCGTGGAATTTGGCAATTCACCTGAAATTAGCACATTTCTCAGTTTGTTGCTCTAATCAATCTACTGTGCAGTCGTTGGGGAACAACTTAATTTGGGGGTGTTTCTAAACACACCGAATATGTTTGCAAAACTAACTTGATTTCATTTGACTCGTGATCACACTGGAATGTTGTTTAACTTCGTGGTCTTGTGCACATTCCCCCTCTTTCGGCGAAGATTTTATCTTCTTCGAAGAAGGCAATTGGAGTGATTTTCTTAAGGTTTCTGATCCCGTTGTGTGCAGCAGGTTTTACATTTCGTTCGTGTCGACAGTTCGTCTTGAAAGTGTGAACAAATTGACTTGATGTCCACAGATGCACCGACATTTTTTTCAACCGTTCTTTATGTACGAAGCTTAAAGCCCAACCACAATGAAGGTACGGAGGCTTATGTTTATGTCGAAATCGAACGAAAAGTGGCTAAAAACTTGCACTTTCATTCCACCACACCAACTTTCAGATCTACAAATGTATAGCAGAACTGTGGCTTTCGCTACCACTTAAAAAAAAAAGTGAACGAAACTCAACGAAACTGAACGAAATCGCGAAATATGGCCACATTGAATCACCCTATTGCTTAGTGTCATTATGGCCATTATCGGCCACCACCAAAGAGGTGGTTTTTGATGAAAATTTTCGCCAGATCTACTTTCCAAGCTTGTGTCCATGAGCTTCTCAATTGGATTGCGATCAGGAAACTGCATCACTTGGGAACACAACGTGGCCCGATTCTGTAAACGAGTTTGAGAACGAGTCCAGTTCCCTTCAGTTGTGATGATATGGTCATCATTACGTGGGTTGTCACTTTCAGAAGAGAATTCCAGATTTTTTTCTGATCGTGCCATGCTTAGACATTGAGTTCATCTTCATCTTCATCTTAAGCGACATGGTAGTCTTCGCTGAACCTGAGCTCAGTCCAGCATCGTTTCCAACGTACGCGATCTGAATTGACTACCCACTTTCGGCGGTTTCACCTTGTGTACGGCACAGTATATCGTCCTCAAATAACTTCTTTTTTGTTTGGCGCTACAGTCAGGGGTGGACCTGGGCCTCAACAGTCAACCCTCTCCAGCCAGCACGATCCTTCGCCAGCTGCCTCCAGTTGCGCCCACCAAGTTGGTTGAGGTCCTTCTCTACTTGTGTGCGCCATCTCGATCGAGGACGTTCTCTGTTGCGTCTCTTCAAATAATTTCCCGCAAATTTTTCGGACTGAGCTTTGACTCGCATGCGATATCCGAAGCCGCCTAGACGTATGTTGTAACCCTTCCCAGCCACTTAATCACGGAAAATTGCTTCTGAGTCTCTGCTACTGATCTCTTCTTCAAAGACGACACGTTTATTCTAGTACAGGTGCAGTTTTGAAACATTTGAGCTGTCATTAAGCACAGTTTTCCTTTTCAACAACAAACTGTGCAACATTTCTTATCTGAATTGCTTTGATCATTGATCAAATACAACAAGATCAACGACAAGATAGTCTATTGATATTTTGGCAGTTAATTCCGAACGAAAATGTCATAAAAAATGCAGTCACAGATGCTAGGGGACAAGAGATGTAGATGTTGGCTGTAGATGTGGCTTTGATGTTCACACTGAAGGCGCAATAATGATGACTCGGTAATTAAATGGAAGGCTCACGACCACTTCTATACCTTCACTGAGCTCGACACCAGACTGTCTGGGTTGTCATTGATGATCAGTGATCTACTCGACATTAAAATGTGGTGCACAATTTGCTGCACACAAGGAGATCAGTCATCTATTTCTCCTTCTAAAGCTAAACGTCAGCTTAAATGTCCCAGACCTACAGAAAGGCCTTGTTCTCCAATCACACACGACTCTCTGGCTGTACACTGCAGTAGTTCACTCGTACTTCTATACAGTATAATTATCTGGTAGCCAATAGTAGACACGACCTCTTATTACAATACCCCCAAGAAAGGTCCACGACAAGCCTGTGTTTGTATCGACGGCGATGCACTTAGAACTGTCCCCTTCAGATGCGCTTGATGTCATCTTCAACATCACTTCACTTGAACTACCTGGACGATAAATGGGCGTTAATGCGGTTCTTTGGTCTTAGTCCTTCTTGCATTTTCAACTGCCACTGCCTTTGTGTAGCAGGAGCACAATGAACCCAGAACGTTGAATGATTCTGCTTCAGACTTCACTGAATAAAATACTCTCTGCCTGTACCACTAGCTACGAAGAAATGTAACCGAACTGATCTCACCCAAACTAAATCCCGATCGCTTTAAACAGCTGGTTTGCTTGACCAGATTACATATCACTCTCGGGTTTGGTGTCATTACAGAAGACGTCATCGCAACCGAATTTAGCAGAAGCTGCTTGAAGAGACACTGCTCTGAACAATGCTCTGTTTCCACCCGGCTCTATTTAACACGAATTGTGGGTGGTTACTTTACCAATGACTTGGGCGATTCAAGAGGGACTTCCAACACAAACATCCACCGGTTCATCCGTAGTTTGAAGCACTCCCCATCGGCACTTAATAAATCCAACTGACAGTACAATAGATCAGATAGATCAAAATGCATTTCATCAACCACATCAATCCAACCTCAACCAACTTGTTCACGAAGTCACGCAAGTTAGTCCACTGTTGTTCTGGGAAACAGACTGTACAAGTGACCGTTAATCTATGTCTGATTTTATAAATTTCGGTTTTCTGCCCAATCAACGCTTTTAAAGCAGCACGCTCGTGAAGAAAGTTTTCTTGCATTTGCGACCAAATCAAACCCACTCATAAGCACTTTCTTCACCAATATTGAGGGACGTCTGAGAATGATTTTAAGTAGCTTTGCATGCCTAGTTGCCCAGTCTACTCTTGGCTCTACGATCAAGTGTGAGATCAGACGCAGATTGAATGTATTCAAGGAACATTTCAATCTTTGGCAGTCGATTAAGTTTCCGCCAGCGTTCATTTCTTTCTCATCAGCATTGTGGAAGTATCAATAAAATTCTGTAAGCAAAAAAACGTGTACTCCACTTTCGCGGCATATTAAATTTATAGCCGTGGCACACAGCCATCTAACCTTTCCCTTTTCTTATCGCACAATTGGCAACTCTGGTATTGCATTTGGCCCGTGAACTACTTCCTTTTGGCGTTATTCCAGTCATGACAGACCTTATAAATTTATAGGCAAACTTAGTGCCTGCATGCAAATGATCATCAACTTGATCGGCATAGCTTATCGGTTGACGTAACATTTTCATCATGTCGCTTGTCAGTTGTGACATAAGCCAACATTGTTTTTTGTTTGGTTAATCCTCATGGTAGTCGGGTAGAGGGCTGAGGCGAGAGCGTACTTTGATGAAGTGGCTTCAATGAGATTTTTGTTTAAGCTTGAGTGTGCCTTCATTTGCACATGCACTAGAAAAATAGAAGAAAAAAACCATGAAATCTGAGGGTTGTCGACGTTAAGTGTGGGGGGGGGGGTTTCGATTGACGTTAAGATTGTAATAATTACAAATCGATTAGATGAAGATCTCTGATCGATGATTTTATGCGTGAATAAATCTGTGAGGAGAGCATTGATGCGGGAATCTTTGGAATTTTAATGGTTTCACTGTGGCAAGTGAGAGGTTATTTGAGGAAGGTGTTACATGAGGCGTGTTTTATTCACAATTGTACAGCATGCTCAGTTAAACACAAAAAGACTAAATATGTCGACAAAATCATCAGCAACTTGGTGTCAGGTGGAGAGGAGGAGGTTTTAATAAAGTCAAACGTCTGTGACAATATTTATTCCGTTTTTGGCAACACTTCATTCCGACTGCGTACATGACAGATATCAGTCAAAAGTTGAAAGCTTAATTTTTCTTGATGCGTTTATCAGTATTATTCTTTGAGTCAATTAAGTTTATTTCAGCGCTCTGACATAGGTTGATATACCACTTGTCACATGTACATAGATCGCGAACAAAGGAGTTTGCAGCTCTGCTTACAAACACTAAATCGACAACAGGCTCCATGTGCAATACTACAAGAATGATCTAGCTTGTAACGGTCGATACAACTCTCAATTTTTCGCAGGTTGGATTTCAGTAATAAGAAGGGTATTTTGACTGGTCACTTCCTAATGGGAGAATTCACTAAGCTTTGAACTATCCTTCAATGACATTTATTTTTTAATCTGTCGACGTTTGAAAAAGTGCAACACCTGCGTACCTGACTGACAAACCTTCAAATCGACTGCTCTGACACCTCGGCGCTCCCTTCTAAGATGTTCTAAGTGAACTGAAGGACACGTCTATGACTTATGTATTGTCTTCTTCGCTACATCCATAGATCCTATAAATTAATCGTCGTAATCAATAAAATATCAGTTCTGCGACGCACGCTCACTTCTAACGTCTGGTCTCTAGGAAACGAAAACCTCTCGAAAGACTCGCAGATCTGATAGCAGTCAACTTAAGGCTCAACTATAATGCGCATGAGCGAGCATGAGCTAGTGTCAAATTTCAACGAAATGTTTGTCATGTTTGCAAAAAAATCATGTCTACCCATAATTCGCATCTGCGCGCATGTCCATCTGTCAGAAAATCGTTTGTTTCATTCAGCCGAAAAATGTCGTGTTCAATTATATGTGTATGCATGTATGTACGAATACCAACAGAATATCAGCTGATTTGCTCATTTTTCAAATTTGTTTTCTTGGCTTTGTTTTATCTGTCACATTCGCATATGCGCGGTGCGATTCATTTCGCGCTAGCTCATGCTTAACGAAACATTTGTGTTTTGCACATGCTTAACGAAATGCTCGCAATCTTTCATGGACGACATTATAGGTTGCCGCATAGAGGTGGGTGTATTCGCTCACTCACTCATGCGCGTTTGACACTAGCTAATGCTCGCTCATGCGCATTATAGTTTACCCTTTAGACTCAAACGTGCTTATACTCCAGCATGCTTAGATGTACTCTCCATGCTTACACTGTAACATGTATTGTCTTCTTTATTACATCGATAGATCCAGCTGATATTCAGACTTTAAATGTGAATGAATTGACTTCTAAATCAATACCCGTTGCAGAGCAATGAACCTTCCTGATCTAAGAATATTCTCAACCCATTCATTGCTCACAAATAAAGTTTAGCCTCAGAGTTATTTCCTTCAAATACTTATGCGATGACGGAGACAATTTTGTTACCATTTCCTAGTAATACCTATTAATTTCCTTTTGAATTTAAATAAATATCGATTGATGCAAAATTACCATCGCTTTGGTTGTTGGACGCGCTTTTGCATGTTCTAATAGAGTTAACTGCATTCAGTTACTTTATACTCGTACACCCTAAACAACTCTTAAGAACCAAACATAATTGAATTAAGTACATTTTAATTCAAATATCGCAAAATTTCAAAGTGACCATACTTGTTTTTGGAATCTAAATCGTAATCCCATTACCAACTACCACTAGCGTACGTGGAGTCGAGAGTAATTTATTTTGCTACCATTTAAGAAAGCAAAATTGGACGAAATTTAACGAAACTAGGGGAAATAGTACTTTTTGTCAGAGTGCATCATTATTGTGGTTTCGTTCGATAGTTTGCGTTGATTTATGTCTCCTTACGTCCATTATGGTTGGCCATTTACCGATCAGGTGTAGGAACCAAGTGCTATCACTTAAGTTTCGTCCAATTTTGCTTTCTTAAATGGGAGCACAATCAATTACTCTCCAGTGTGTAATGTGCAACGCTACGTCAATCGGAGCCTACCACCCTATGCCACAAAAAGCGCTCTTCTTTAGCTGTATAAAGCGCAGCTCGCTGCAAGGGAGGCAAATTACTGTCGCAATCAATTCGAGTCAAGATTGGGTTCAAGACTCATTTTATTTTACAAAGCTCGTTCTATTTGTACTGCAAATCTTACCACTAACCTATACAGTATTCATAAAATATGATTCCTATGACCCACATAACGTGCGGCGAGTAGAAGTGTAAACAATTAAAAAAAACATAAAGTCAACTGCCCTCTACGTAACATGAATCACAGTCTATACTGATCGAATGCCACTTGACACTTTCGGGCATCTAAAGCGATACAATGTCACTTAATGGTTTTTCGTACTGTGTGCTTGTCACACTACACCAGCGTAGCTGTCAAAGACTTCTTTGGCCGATTCAATATTTGACAGATCGAAGTCGTTAGCGTTTCAATCGTCGCATTTCATTTTTGATATGATTTTTAGATAATGACTGGTTTGAGTAGTATTGACGAGGTAGACCCTTAAATGCTTATTCATATGAGTAGCTAGGACACCTCAAGAGCAGAGGAGGTAATGTGCGGTAACCCCTCATTATGCATGCAGCGTCTGCAATGTAAATGCGTGCCAATTGTGCAGTAGCCTATTCTGACGCCGATGAGTGCCGTGGTTGCTGGTTGCAGGCTTAAGGTGTTGATAATATATGTTTTGTCTTGACCATTTGAGAGGGAAAGGGTTTTTTGCCCTGTTTTTCAGAATGTTCTGCTTCTTGAGGAGACAGCAGACAATTAAGAGACGTCTTAGAAAATACATTTACTGTGTCCAGGGACTTAATCGCAGCCTAGCCTAGGACCAACTAGATCTTTTTGGTAATACAATGGGCCTACTCTGCCCTTAGTGTGACTACCATACCCACTCGAACCTAACCTAGTTTCCTGGGACAGGTAATGAGATAATTTTTGGAACTCACATGGTTCATGAGTCAACTATGGTTTCTGTTCTAAAAAAAAAACCACTTTAATTAGGGAGTTGCAGATGTCGTAAGGTACTTGGAGAAGACAACGACACCCACACAGTGCTGTCGATCTCCCTGAAAAAAAATTGCATAGAACCATCCAGCGACTGAATGTTAGACTTCCATTTCAATCTAGAAAAAAATCCCAGAAGATACATCTTTCTCAAAGAGTGATTCATGTAAAAGGCAATGGGTGTCGTTCAATTCGTGGAAAACAGCTGACTGACCGATGCAAAGTTCACTGCAAAATCAAAGTACATTGAATCTGACAGCAGTTATTCAGCTCCAACGGAAGAAGGTGAAGAATGAAGTACTTCACAACGCTCCACTAACGCACATGCAGGCCAGTCGTTGCACTCGGTTAGGACTGTTACAGATCACAGCTAGGGCTGTCCACCAACCTGTGACTCCGCACATTAGTGCCTGCGCGGTGTGACTAACGAGGTGAATACGAGTATTTATTTTACATCCAATGGCTTTTTTTTCCCGCAGTTAATTGCCGTGGTGACCTTTACGACCCTTGCCTGGTTGCTTTTATTCAGCAATTATGAGACCCAAACTTTGGCACGTTCACCCAACAACATTTCAAGCAACTTGAATACGATTAAAGGTACACAATTGGCCAATCTCAGGTGTGAATGTGCACCACCTTGACAAAGTGACAAGGGCTTAAATACAGATTAATTTCATTTAAACAAATTTTAACGAACTCGACCGCCCACATCTGAGCAGATATGTATGTTGAAAAGCCCATTATGGCTTAATGAATTCATAATTAACGGGTTTGTGAAAGCTTTTTCGTACACTACCGGTTTCAAATATTTTTCTTTAAATGCTCCGCTTCGATGGCGTATCAAGTCGAAGGTCAGCTGTTTCTTTCTGTCGAACTGTTGGGCTTTGTGCACTATTTATAGACATTGCTAGTTCCACGATCGACAATCGATCTGCGACTGTATCATTTATTTATTTTTGAAGCATTATCGCTGCAAGCGTTCCGGTTTTAAGCTTACTTTGCACGGGACTTTGCACTGTTCAAGCCAAGTTTGCATACACGGGCGGGTAGACACGTTCAATCTGCTGGTGCTCTTTGGACGAAGTGTTCTAGAAGCTCCATCAGATCATCATTGTGGCGTCAGCTTTGACAACAGATGCTCTAAGATCGGACTGCCACAAGGGAACCTGTTGAAGATCACTCGCCAAATCCACTTGAGACAGACGCGAAGGCTGGGCTTTTGTGCAGACACTCAAAGAGTGCATTAATGAATATCAAATCAGTGGCCCTGTCATCATCCGCTAGCGCCGTCTATTTAATTGCTCGAATTAAATAATTCAATGCCACAACGTGACATTCACAATGGCGCATCAAAATTGAATGGCTGCGCGCATTGTGAGACATGTCTCGCGCCTTCATTAGGCTTACGCTAGCGTGCATCGCCTGGCGTCTTTTTTCCGATGCTCAGATCTGTCATCGTCAAAAGAAAAAGACGCCCACTTTCTTTCAGGCGAACCATTGAACCTGGCTTATGTGCCCCTCCTACAGTTATTTTTTTTTCTTGTTTTGTTTATTCATGCTTTATGCCATCTCTTCCCATGAACGGTCTTAACCTTTGCCAATGGATTTTCTATTCGTATTTATTTCGCTCATTATTGCCTCTGAAAGAGCGTCCCATTGTTGGTGCCGACAGGCTGGTGTGCCTGTTTGCGTGTATCTTTTGTTCTGCTTCCCTATTCTTGGTGCGCCTGCTTTCTTTTCACTTTCTCACCTTCATCATCCTCATTTTTGCGCCGCCAGCAGCTTCGTCATCAGATCCATCTTCTCACACGTTAATTACCCGTCGGAGACGGCACTTGATGTCATCTCTGAGTGCGTCATGCCATTGTGCGAAATTCCATCGAGGCGCGTGTGTGTGCCTCGAACTCATCCATTCACCACGCATCCGAGCTTTATGCAAAGCAAGCCCGTGTCTGTGGCTACAAAATTTGAATTGATTTTGAAATTTCACTTGAATGTCGAGTCGATCGCCGGACCACTTAAATCCGGTCGTGCTTGTGAAGGAAAACTGCTTTTAGTTTGTGTTTTGTTTCTGAGTCACTGCCTTGGTATCTGTTAATACATTCGCTGAATTGGCGGCGCGGCGGGGCCAGCGGCGACTGTGCTGATGGGTGCAGAACCTGGTTTGGAATGGCACTGGTCGCGGAGAAAAGTGAAGAAGAGGAACAAATTACTGCTAAGCAGACGGTACACAGAGTTGGCATCTGACGAAGAATGCAAGGCAAGTTGCACCGTTGCGGTTGTCGGGGGTGACGGTTCGGCTATTCATGCCGAGTGTCGCGCAATTGGGCAGCGAACTTGAATGACATTGAATCGCGTTGAGTTGGTGTTGTATTCTCAAGAATGAGGTTCAAACTAGAGCGGTTGCAGTAAAAGCACGACAGCGGCTGTCACGACCTTGTCGACCGATACATTTATGCGTTGCGGGCGCATTTGTGTGCACGCGTCTCACAGATGGACAGAGCGGACGGAGAGCCAAGTGCCAAGTGTTACACAGCTCCATTGGGGTCAAGAATCTCTTAAGCAGAACTTCTTCAATTGTCGCCTTACCGTTTGCGACGGTAAGCCTCTTACCTCTTGTGGTGGTTGTACCTTCCGGCCGACTGCCGTCCGCAGCAAAGCAACTTCACCGATTAAGGTCGTCTTAATTAGTGGTTCTAAGTGTGACAGAGAGACGGGGAGGAGAGTAACGTGCACAGTGTGAACATACAAAGTCACGAGGTACACAGGCACACGCATAGATACGTTCGCACGTAACACGATTAACGCCTCGTGCACCGACCCATCGCCCGTTTGACAGTTGCCTTCGCTCTTCGCAGACACTTGAGATCGCTGGTGGTTTGGCAAATAAAATGCTTTCTATTCGTCCATTACAAGACAGCTTTACGGTCCACCTTCAAGTGCCCCTCGGTAAATCAGAACAGCCACTCACACAGACACGGGCGCAGTCTTAGAAAAAGCGCTCTTACCTTTGCATCACCTCTGGAGACTAAATTTTTCGCTTGCTTCTTGATATTTGCAGAGCTTAATGTGAAGATGGGAACCAAGATCGAGTATGTGGACACCTCGCAGTTGTACGCGACCAAGTACATTCGGAATTCAAAGGCTATCGCCGTATTGTGGGCGATTTTTACGATTTGTTATGCAATAATTGGAATTGTCGCGTTTGTCACACCCGGTAAGTCTGGCGATCGGAATGGTTTTTTTGGGGAATTTTCCTAATCTTTCGGATTTTGCTATGCTCTCAATTTCAGAATGGGTCGGCGATCCAGACAATGAGAGCGCGGGCCGATTGGGCCTGTGGCAGGTGTGCCAGAGGGAAGAGATCTTCGACAATTGCCAGAGGAAGTGGGAGGACATCATAACAGTGCCGGCGTTCTCATTTCAGGTACCTACTTGTCATTGAACTAGTTTTCGATGCGATTTAATTGGCTCTTGCTCTTCGTTTAGCTGGCGACTATTTTTATGGCTGTCTCTGTGGTGACGGCACTGCTGACGATTTGCTTTCTAGTGTTTATGATCTTCATGAAGTCAACAAGAGTGTTTCACATTTGCGGATGGATGCAGATACTTTCCGGTAAGTCCTTTAATTACTTTTGAATATTATTGTGCAACAGACTGTAATGCTGCAAGCCGTGTATTTCGGCGAATTAATTTTTTTCGATGTCGCCGTTGACGTTGATCGAGGCACTTTTTCATCAAATTTTGCGACTAATTTAATGGTCGACTGTTCCATTGCCTTGCGTTCAATCAGATCAGCATCCGCCTGTCTCTTGGTGAGTGAAGCAACACTTTAGCATTCCTCTCAGGTAGGTGCCGGGTCTCTGTGACATTCCAGGATATTCTGAAGCCAATGAACTTGCCATTAGTTGTACGGTATCAGCATCCGCTCGCTACAGCAAAACAGGGGGTAATGGTAATGGGTTTTTTCCAAAAAGGTTGAATAAAAGAACTGGTGAATTCAATGAATTCCAAGGAAAGGACATAATGTGTGTAGTCTGGCATTGTTCAAATGGCGGTTTCGCTGTCTGGCCGAGAGGTCAAACTTTCCACTACAGCTCTTAATACCCGGGTACGCGCACTTTCGGGTATTACCCGGGAACCATAATAGTGGGTACCTGTAAGAAGAAGAAGTCATTGGATACTCGCTATTCTTTGGGCACCGGGTAGACTGCAAAATTGTGAAGTTCCCGGGTAAAATAAAGAACCCTACTTTCCACCACTCTTTTTCTTTCAAGTTTTACATTCTTGGCATATACCTGTGACTTTAGGGTTAAATCCCACGATTTCGCTGGTCAGTTCAAGTCGCCTCTCCGTGACATAACCATGCTCTCGAATCGCTCGTGGCAAATGTCCATCGTGGCGTCAGCTAAGTGGCACGTAGCGCTTTTCTGTTGAAACTATATCACCATCATCACAACCAAGTTCCGATTGAAAAGCCATGTTCTTGCGCACGTCACGGGATTGACTCCTGCGCACTCTCACGGACAGTAGAGATGATAAATCTTGGGTTTCATTGACATAACAACCTTGGCTTATTGTTTTCTGAACGTTTGACTCGAATTAGACCAACAAACGTTGTATAGTCGACTGGGAAGGAGGGCCACAAGAGAACATCATTGCTCATGTTGCTTGAGGCTGTAACAGGCCATGGCGATTTGTCCCAGTTGTCGGAGAAATTAAAAACAAGATGTGTAGCATTTACTAAAGCTCGATATGATTTGCTTCATTACTCGTTAAATATAGCCAAGCTTTAACATTCACTCTGCCTTGTTGTAATAGACATGCCGGGAGGGGAGGGGGGGCTTAGGTGACTAATCGGTGGGATGCGCTATTGACAAACATTCCCATAGACTGCATATCTACTACAATTACTTCTGTATTAGCTGCAGAGACGAGGACGATTTAAAAATCGTAACAACTCTGCCTGTGAACACGAAAGTAAAACAGGAAGCCTATAGGACATAAAGGCACCGGCAGATAGAATACTTTACTTACGTATCGTCAAAGCATACTTGACGCAAGGGAGAACACAATGAATACTTCACCACACAGCTGATTTCATTTGACAGTTTTCAAATTGAAGTTGTTTTCTTTTTGGAGCAGTTTCTATGGAATCCTCACAATGAGGCGACTGTCAACGCTGGAGGACAGAAAAAAGTAAAAAGTTGAGCAACTACGTGTGTATGCATGTACATCCGTTTCGTCGACAAATTGAAAAAAGTTTAAATGATTGGTCTACCGTACTACTAGTCTGCCAACTTGTAGTAACGAGCGTTCAAATTGGCGGCCAAATCGTGAAGCACGGTTGTCAAACAAATCGGATCGACAAATTGTTGAGTGCTGTATATTGTATCTGTACGTATTTATGTATCTGTAAGATTATGGTTGACGCACGTAAAGTGGCTTCAAGTTTCGGAACTAATCTTATTGGTGACGTCCACCTGGACATCGGAGCTATTCTCGACCAACTCTGACTGTGATTAGCAGTCTCTTAACTTATCGAACCGACAGCAAAAGAACTGCCAACTTTAAGCCTAATTCTAATTCTGTGCTCACTCACTCTTATCTTTTGTAGGTTACCTAAGAACTGCTTTCGTTGTCAACATTTTGAAAATTAAAATTATTCTGTAGCGTTTGTGTGTGATAGAAACTATACAGCTGCTTCAGTTACTCTACGTCCATCCTGGATTCAAATGCAGGTGCAATTTAAAGACCATCCATGTTGTCACGAGATGTGGAATATCTAGCGTTTCCACTTCAGTCAAATCTCGAGAAAATTGGTTTACGTTTTCAAATTACCAATCCTTCGTTTCTTTGTTTGCTATTTAAACATTTCCTTGGCATCTTGTCTAGCTGAACACGAGAGAGCGGATGCGGTTCACTAATTTAAAATGGAAAAAGTCACGGTTTCCCTACCTACGATACGATGAAATTCATTTATGTCGTTTGGTAGAGAACTCGCAGCAACTTGCGACCAACAACAATTGTGAATGAAATGTCAAGCACGCCGCAGATGGCGTTCCTCGGCAGTACTTGAATTCATCTTTTCTACGTGGGAAGCTGTTGCCTAATCTAACATAAGCATGTAAGTCAATATTGCCCTAGCTTTCCTCGAACTGAGCGCTTTTGCGGTTAGAATGTAAAGTTCTACAGTTTAATGTCAATCGTGTCCTGAGAGTACACTCAAACTTCTAGTGTAAGGTAAACATGTTCCGTGTAGTAGCGCTGCCAAGAATTATCAAACGAGTAATTATATGACATGAAAAAAGTGATGCAAAGATACACTTCGACCCATATCAAAACTTGCCACAGAATGAGGTCATAACGTCAAAAAAACTGCCAAGGACACCTTGCTGCATAATGGTTCAAAGTAGGAAACTTAAATCCATCTTCGTCTTTGGCCCTCTAGTGCGGCTTGAACCTGGGCTTGTACCTAGAGTCTTGGAATATTTAAATTCCAATCTTCAATTGAATCATATCTCCGTTCCACGCTGACATATATGGACACTCTGTCAAAAAACGATTGTTGTTGGTTCATGCTAAAAAAAAAACGATGTAATCAAAGAGAGACCATAAGATAATCAAAAGAAATTTTAAATTCATGTGAACCCCACATCATCCATTTCGTAAGACAATGCCCCCCAGCTGGGATTAGTCATTAACACTCACCGAACAGAACCATTCGGCAATACGTCTCACAACAATACGTCTTGAGAACTTTCTCAAACGTCAAACAATCATGTGGGATTTTCACTACTTCCGCACTGTTGACAGCATTAATTGTTTCGAACTTACATCACCTGTCATCTCACTGTCAAAGTGGACAACTAGGTCAGTCGCATAAAAATTAGTTTGAGCCGCTCATTCATCATAAACAAAGATCAAACGCATAATGAAATGTCTTTTTGTCTGTTTTTGTCTTTTTATGTTTTCACTTTCAACTGTCATTCGGATTGTCGAACGAGACGCGAGATGCGTTGCATTGGAGTGGAAGTGTCATTGAAACTCGGCGACTGATTGTCTTTTCATTTTTTCGTTTTGATCAGACACCTCCAGTTATCAAATGAAAATGCTAATTAATGCGTGCGCCAAACGCAAATCTGAAAAGGTAGCCTTATAGCTCCAATGCATGTGCTTTGCATGCCATGAATAAAATTAGCCTATCGTCAGATCGTTTAAATGCGAATGAATTAAGATATGAACTCGTGGAGGGCAGGTCGCTGCTTTCATCGGAAGCAGCACGATACCAGATTGAGTTGGAGTTCTTTTGAGGTTACAGTCTGTGGGTTGTCTTTGTTTGGATAGAGCGCCTCGAAAGTGCAGTTTGACTGGATGTTGTTCAAAAATATGTTTTAGCCCTCAAAGACGAAAGTCGAAAACAGAAATGGGCTGCAAGGATATTCACCTTCCCAGCAGAAGAAAAAACCTACAAATTTGACAGGTAATGACGAATTGTTGACACTTTCTGACAAGATGAATGGAATCTTGCCTGTGACAGGTGGAGAGTCTGAGCCTGAGCAATTGCTGCCTTCGATCGCTGACGGTCGTGGGCACGCTGTTTCCACTCAGCAAGACCAAGCTGTCTGTGAGAGTGTCCATTGATCTATGAGGCACACGGCCAACGTGTTCGATTCGTATCAATCTGCTCTGCGGCATGCTTTCTTTGGTCTTTTGTCAACTTGGGCTTGAGGAGTTCCATTGCATTGCATTGTTAGCTAAGCAGTTCCCTTTCGCCGTCGTGCCTATTGATTTTGCTTGATTTTCTGAGTTAGGTGACCAATTGCTCAGTAGGAACCTATTGACGGGCGCTTTTAAATCTGTGTGACAGTTGTGGCAACTCTTTATGTGGTACATCCATATACTAGCACAGATTCGACATGGGCGGGTAACAATCTTGACTTGGTGGTCTTGCAGTATTCCGTCAACTATTGAACAGCACTCCGAGTGCGGCCTCAGATTTGGCGATTCTCTTGTCAGTGTTTAGATAGGTTCCGCCATCTGTTGACACAGTACTTCCAAGGCATTCGAATTGCTTTAGTCTTACTACAGAGCTCCCAGCAATATCTATTGAAGCATTAGGGAGCAGCTCGAAGTCTGGTCACTTTTGTATTTTCGTCGTTTGTTTTTAAGCCGACAATGATGTCATTGCGTGAAGTTCCAAAAGAAGGCATCATAGTCTAGCTGCTTTATTTGTGAATTGGGAGAGAAAACCTTGTTCCATCTTCACTTTTTACTAGCTCCTGGTCAAAATATACGCCAGTCAAGACGTAATTTTATCGAACATAAATTGCACGTCAGTCTTCAAGACAATATTGGGTTTCAGTCTTAGTTTGTAACCCTTTAATGCTTTTTAAAATTACCTCTTCAATCCTGTAGCACAACTCACTCTTATTATTTTCCAATTGAACAGAATTTAATGGACATTTGTATTATTTTTTTACTTTCAGCGATTTGCATGATTGTTGGCTGCGTTGCCTTTCCATTTGGATGGAATTCAGATGAATTCAGGAAAGTCTGTGGACCAGAAGCCAATCGCTTCGAATTGGGACTCTGTGGAATACGATGGGCGTATCCACTTGCTGTGATAGGTAAGAAATACATTTGTTTAATTATTACAGAATACTCTGGGTAGAGCGAGCTAATACCAACCAGACCTGTTCATAGGAGCGAGATTGTGCACTTTACCGCGTGCAAATTTCAAGGCATTCTGTAGTACAGTGGACTTCCCCTAAGTCGAACTTTCACAGATTATCAAAATTAATTCGATTTAGAGTGACTTCGACTTAGAGGATGTTTTTTTTTTGTATGGAAAATTGAGGAAAATGCGAAAATATGCCGAACAAAAAATTCGAGTTAGAGAGAAAATCGAGAGAGTCCACTGTAGATGTAGTCAACAAGTTTGTGCTGTCAAATGTTTTGTAATATTTCATGTTCTTTTTTGCTATATTGTCCAGGAGCAGTTTTCTCGGGGAATGCCACATACGTTTTCCCTGGTAGAAGCTTCCAAATCCGACACAACAGCGTTATAAATTTTGATCTGACTTAGGATCACATCCAGAATTCTTCTCTAAGTTAAAGGGACATACAGTTCTGGTTGTGAAGACAGTTTTTGCGCAGATATTATGAGATACCGAACACCAAACTGTCACTTGCCACCGCGCACGCTTCTATTTATGATAATGACTTTTTGCTTCAAGATTAGGCCACTAATAGTCAAATTCATCTTCCCCTGGCCTAAGGACCATTAACAAATCTCAAATTCAAATTGATCGCACAGCAAACGATAAATTAGCTTGAATCATTGTGCATTCTTTGCAGCTGGCTTATTCGTGTTAAAAGAAACGGCGTTAAAATTATATGTTCAATTTAAAGAGGTTTACTTGTTCACTCGGTACAGTAGTTTGTATTACATTGTGTGTTCACTACATTGGATTGTTCACTTTATCGATGTTCACTCTACGAGATTATACTGTACTTCTAATTTCTCTGGCCAAAGCTAGAACAGTCTTCCATCGTTGATGGTCAGGGGCACTATAATAGGGCGATCACTTGGGTTTTAAAGCAGAAGTTCAAGAAGAGCAGTCTCGGATCCGAAAGTGACCGAGCAAGTAAAGTTATCGGACCTTTGCGTTTTACACTGAAAAGGAAAATGTGACCAGCTATGCGGAATATATACAAAGTTCCACCCTTCTCTTCTGTGGAGGAAATCCGGGAGTTTCCCGGTTTCCATAATCGATGCTCGAATTTTGTCCGGAAGTTTATCCATCATCATTTGGCCATGTTTTTTTTTAATCTCATCCCGTACATCCGGGACCGGTTTCTCATATTTTACACGAAATTCGTCCTGAATTCTGCATCGTTCGAGGAACGAAAAGAAAATGAAAAAATGCTCTTCAAAACATTCGATGCAGATGTTTTCGTTCGAATCATCACCAAGAATCAGCTTTGCCATTCTGCTTATCGTTCAACTTTCGGCTCCGAATATCAGGACTGGCAATCTTCTTAAATTTCTCAATATCTTTAAAATGAAATGGAGACACAGCGGCATGATCAACTTAGTTTTTTTGCCTGAACCAATGGCCACACTAAAGGAGTCCGTATTCGTATTCGCAACCAGTATCACAGTGTTCAAGGTTTCGGTTGTAATTGGTATGTGTCCATAATTAGCCCGATTAGACGTCCTCAGCTCTGTTGACGTTCAATAGTTCTGAGTACAATAGTTCACGAGGAAGATCTGGTTGGATCCCTATTGCACCAACTCTCACTTTCACAGCAGAGTAGCCCCAATTTTGCCAAGATGGTCCGTAATAATATACTAGTCAAGTAATAATATGGTTGGCGCTACAGTTCGAGGTGGACTTGGATTTAGCTTTTATATGAGCTGTGTTCTATTTTTCCTTCACGAGTGGACGGGAGCTACAATTTTTGGCGGACTGTGAAGTTTAATGAGCATCCTCTTGACAGGTATCCTCCTTGACGCTCGTCAGTGGCTCGATGAAAATAAAGTCGTGGAATGTGAAAGTTGCTCGTTTCATGAAGGCGATCCACATACGTACCACGCCACGGGAGCCAAAGAACTAATGTCTTAGCTCCTGTTGTATAATGCATAATTTTTGATTAAAAATTAATATTTGTTGGACTGCCTGGCGTCATGTACATCCGCAGACATTGAGGTCCGTCTCCACTTGAGTGTCCCATTTTTAATGTGGCCGGCTTTTGATTCCTTGTCCAACAGGTTCGGAGTCAAAGACTCTTCGAATCGGTGTCCAGTTCTTCATGGACTTTACTTTGTGTAGCCACTTTAGGCTTTGAATCCGTAGGTGCCTGACTAGATGCATTTCGCTGTACATACACTTCAATACAACACACAGTACACTTCGTGGCTGAATAGTCTCCTACAGATGCCCTCAACACAAACTGGGCTAATTACGCAGAACTTTGGGTTAGTTGCCTCTATCTGCAGAATAGTTAATTCCAGAGTGTCTCTTAGAAATGTCATGTCACTCTAACCCAACATTCTTTACTAAAATTCACTTCAAATTTATGAATCATACTCCAGTCGTTGTCATAGGTTGCCTTTAAAAGTCAAATGCTCCATTTGTTAGTGAAACTTGCGACTGTGTCCTAGTCGAAGGGAGATTTCAGTACCGCCGCTGACGAGGAGAAAGAAAAAGTTCCTTCCACAACTCCACTCTTCATTTCCTTCAACTAACTTGCATCAATTACAATTTCGTTTCTCTCTCTCATTCCAGGTTGCATTGATGGACTTGTGCTGTCCACTCTTGCTTTCATTCTTGCCACACGTCATGTGCGTCTCCAACCGGATCCACTCTACCAGAACTCACTCTACAAAGGTAAGTGCCCTGCACCCAGTACACAAACCCAATTCGGTTAACTCGAATTTTCAATTTTCAGGCGAAATCAACAATGCCTACATAACCGATGCGGTCAGCTTAGCGGGCTCACGGAAATCGCTCAATTTGCAGCCGATTCTGCTGGTGGCTCCACCACATCACATGAACAACGGCGACGACACAATTTCGCAGTTCTCCAGCCGAACTCCAAACCACCGCTACAACCGGCCCGACTACCACAACTCAATGCATCAGTTCTGAAACAGAGATGGCGTGCGTGCCGCGTGGTTTGAAACTCGCATAAGCAAGAGCTCAAGCGACGTCGTCCGGTGGGAGGGGCGTTGTTGATTTTTAACGGATTCATTTTTGAATTTGAAGAGTTTAGTTTTTTTTCTTTCTTTCTGTATCCGCAAGTTTCATGCATTTTCACACTTCTCTCATCCGCATTCCCTGCTCATGGTCGGTTTCTCGTGTACAGTTACTTTTAAATTGTATTTATATTTAATTTAAATTATACATAAATATTCCATTAAGAGAACAACTTGCGTATCAATTCGATGGCGACGCGACGGTGGACATCTCAATCAGGTCCTCGTCGATGTGCGTGAGCACATCGCACAGACACTACGTGCGAGGAGAAGAAGAAAACAAAATAATAATTCATAAGTTATGCCATCAACGCAGGCAAGAATGCGTTAAAATATCCCTAAGTGGGCGACCAGCTGACGCGCTTTATTGGATTATCCCTCCGACAAGAAAGGAACTTTCCTTTACTTCCTCTTCACAGGTTATTTATTTACTTAAGGAGGGTGGATTGCCTTTTTTTTCACTGCTGCTGCTGCTACTGCCGCCGCTCTCCTCTTCTTCGATGGTTCATGGATGTGTGTGTGTGTGTGTGTGTATGGATTGTTGTTGCTCTATTCGAGTGATTTTTTTTGTTGCTTGCCAGACCAGATCCAGAAGAACCATTCTTCGAGGAAAGATGGGAACAATAAGTTTGACTTTTAGGGCGGATGGTAGACATATTGTCCTTAACCGAAGTGAAATAGATTTCCGACAGAAGGATATACATTTAAGGGTAGATTATGCTCCGGCAACAGCAGCTTGCTCTATTAGACGTGTATATAATGGGAATGACGAGGGTGTAAATACCGTCAATTGGTGCGCGGAGTAAAGTGCCGGACGGCCCTATCCCCGCACTGGAAAACGGTTATTGGTGGGTTATTCCCATTTCGTATTTCAATGTGGTGGCGAATTGTTCTGGATACAATATTATTTATTTTTATGATTCCATAAACGGGACTTAACGTGCGCGGAATGAGATTTCTTATTATTGTCCTTATGTTGTATTGTAAGCATGCGTATGCACTGTGCATGTGTGCGTGAGTGCGTGAGTATGCGCTCGTTTGTAATAATAATGCGTCAATAACGGTTATTATGGGCTTTCAATAACAGAGAACTGCGTTCAAATAATTTCAATTGGTTTCCAATTCGATCCTGGGATGCGATTGAGGTGGTTGAACTGCTGGCGGTGGGGGAATGTAATTATATAAGGAAACCGCCTGGCATGATGGTCTTATTCTTGGATCGATTCGAATTTGGGGTTGATTTCGGTGGGAGCTTACGAGTATTCAAATGATGCCATTAAGTGATTAGCAGGTTCATTCGAAGTTTATTACTTTGTCTGGAAATCGTTGGGGGATTCTGTTGGGCGCCACGAGTGATTTCCACGACCTTAGATGGCGTTCCTTTTTAGAATTCTTTGAAGTGTAATTAATAAGAGAAATATTTGGAAAAGCTGGAAAGAGGAACGACAAATTGACGATAGTCGTTTGATAAGTCAGTGACTTTGAATTAAAAATATTTTTTTTATGTCAAATAAGCGTTTTGTTTCTCGACGTAGTATCCTTATAGCTAAATATAATTAAGGTCTAGAGCAAGTCTAGAAGTTGAAGAGAAAAATTACTAAGTTGTGTATAACTTTTAGTAAAGACCGAGTCGAGAATCGAATAGATCGCGAATACAAGCTACCGAGATGAGATTTCTTCGTGCATTTGTGCAGTTACTCGCCATGATAGGGTGAGGAACATGGCAATTCGCTAGGAACTCAATGTTGAGCAGCTGCTTCTTCTAACGGAATGGGCTATGCTGCGATGGTTTGGTTACGTGACACGACTGTCCCCATCTGCACGAATTCCGAGGTGTGCCTTGAATGCGATTCCATTAGGTAGGCGACCGCTAGGAAGACCCAGGACGAGGTGGTTGGACCAAATCCAAAAACTCGCCTGAATGCATTTGGGTATAACTCCTGATGAGGTAGAGTCAATGGCGGAGGACCGAGTGGGATTGAGATCTCTAGTGCTTTGCTTCGCGACCTCTTTGGTGGATGGGGCCGCATGTCACTGAAGACAAGATAAAACGAGATGGGATTTAGTCGATCGATGCTCCAGTTTGCTCAAGGCCCAATGCGTTTGTTTCAGTGATTCTTCATTCGACCTAAATCTCTCACCGTCCAGCCTCTTCTTTGTTTTGAAAACATGAAATATTAATGGGTGTCGAAACCTGGAGAATAAGGAGGATGCATCCTTTAGTTTTATGGATTATTGCCACTCCTTCAAAGAGGTCACGCAGTTGCGCTTATGGCCGAGCGTGAGGAACCGCAGCATCCTTTGCGCGAATAAGTTTTTCGTGTCCAAGTATTCATGTAAAATGAGATGTACCCGCTTAACTGAGATGTCTGAATCCAATATCGATGATTCTTACCGTTCAGTGATGAGGCACATTTTCACCTCAGTGAATTCGTGAATAAGCAGAATTGCCGCATTTGGGCGAATGGTAATCTAAGAGTGATTGTCGAAAAACCAATGCACTCACAAAGAGTGACTGTTTGGTGCGGTTTATGGGCTGGCGGCATCATCGGGCCGTATTTTTTCCTAAATGAGGCCGATCAGGCCGTTACTGTGAATGATAACGAACTTTTTATGGCCCGAATTGGAAGATATGAATGTGGACGATATGTGGTTTCAACAGGACGGTGTCACTTGCCATTGCCCGCCGACGTCGTGGTGGCCATTTGGCCGAGATTTTGTTCTATACAAAATTTAACCATACCAATATTATCATAATAAAAAGAAATGACAATCATTTCCTAAATAATTTGTGTTTTATTCAAAACCAACATCGGCCCTTAAATTTGAACCACCTTTTAGTATTCATCAAGGTTTCGATTGTGTTTTTTTATACACGCACTTGTTTTTTTTCATATCCTGAATGAGGTTGTCTGCTTGCAATAGCTGGCAACACAAACATGTTGTCTGTCTATTAATAGTCCCTGACTTATCAAACCACCCTCGTACACAGAAGAGCAACGTTGATTTCACTAATTTGTCCAAAGACGTTAGAGGCTCAGAGCTATGCCTAGACATAAGGATCCACCTAGAAAATCAAGCAATGAAATTGGATTACACTGAGAAGCCAGTTTTAGGCATAACTCTCAGTTTTGAGGAATGTTTGGGACTTAATTTCATTCGATGAGCTCCCCACTCATTTTTACTGCAATAAAAATGCAAAAAAAAGGAGTTGTGCATTGGAGACGTCGTGGATGTCCTTTCCTTCGAGATTATGTTCTTAAGAATTTGGGTGGCACAAGAGTCCGAGGTGGACTTGGTAAGTTCAGTGACCACTCGCATTGTACGTGCTATTGTTTCCGAGTGTCAGACGAGTGAAGATACCGACAATTTAGTAGAAGAAGACTCTTCTGTCATTCTGTACAAGGGCACATACAAAAAGTATCCCTAGTCACCTAAGATGACTCATGTCACTCTCCGCGTACAGTTCGTGGTACAACCTTCACCAAAGGCATTTTCGTGTTAAAAATAAGCAAGGAAATCCTCATCCGTTTTCCATATTGTCCATGCGCCGTAGAAGGACCAGCTAGTTGTTAGGGATTCATTAAGACCTGTTTTCTTAAATTTTAAACAAAACACTTAAAGATGGAAAACACATAAGGATTTTGGAAACGTCATTATGGCCTGACAGAACAGTGTCTGACATTTACTTATAATCCAAACATTGCCCGCGACGACGCTGTACATTGTACAAGGTCGTGGATCATTTTGGATCACTTCTGCCAGCGTTCCGCTTCCAAATCTTGGATCGTAGCTAGCTTACACTTCACTTACACTCAGACTCGAATTGGCGAATGTTAAATGTTGTTAACGCAGTCGGAAGTTTGATGATGTACACCATATGTTGCTCGAAGGGCACGGAAATCATTTTTTCACAGAACGCTGATTTTCGTAATACCGTTTAATAATTGAGACGATGTTAAGGAGTGTCAATGATGGTGTCCATAATGATTTGTCAAACAATACTGAATAAGAGTAACACGACACCATCAAGGCAGTTACGCGTGATCTATCAAAAAAGACCAGCTTGGTCAGCAAAGTCAGCTTGGTCTTTCTTGACATGACGAAGACGAACACGCAATACGCTCCCAATAACAAAAATACTTGATTTCCTCTAGCCTGCTGCAAATAAAAATGGGGTTCCTTAAGGCTCTTTGTTCAGTCCAGATGTTTACACAAAACTAACTAGAAACTGTGGTGCATGCATGGCAAGTGAATTGATTCGTAGTGATCTAACTAGGAAGTATTTTATATTTTGCTGGAGATGAGTGATTGGACAAAAGCCCTTGGTACTTTAGTACAGAGTACTAAATGAATGTAGGCTCTTAGACTGAAGAAATGTTGCATTATGAAAGAAACGCGTTCCAGATGTGATTTCTGCCATTTCCCACGCATCAAGTGTGCTCTGTTAGAGTTTGTATGAATATATAATCGCCGCCGACAACTTGTGTGGAAAATCTCTATCCAAACACAATGATATTCAAAATCAGTTAATCCTCGTTACGTTTTAAAGCCATGACTACAATGGACGCATTCAGTAACCCATTACCTACCGCAAAACCTGTGGCAAGGGCTAATTGCTCATCAAATCCAATTCAACACAATCCCTAATCTCCTCCAAACAAACCTACCAGCAGTCACTAAAACTGCATTAAAATCAAAGCCTCGCCCCCTCTTCGCTGTGAAGTGATTAATTAAAACCACATTATTTCAATATTATATTCCGATAAACTCCCCCACTTCGGCCAGCGGAAAGCAACGCCTCGTAAATTAGGCACAATCCACCCTCTCAGCAGACGTGGCGCCCCACTCTGGGCCGCCAGCTCGTTGTATTCCTATTTGGTAGCCCAACACTTGGGTAATTTATATTCCTTTCATGGGACGCAAGAGCCAGTCATCGCCAGTGTGCGTGGGGCTCCCTGTTGAGGATTACGAATTGTTTCCTCGAGAGCAAGAGTCCTCGTCGTCGTAAGGAAGTGGAAGCAAAAGGAAGGACCATGGCAGCGACAACGCAGACCAACCGGGCCCTTAAAGAGTATTAAATCAGTCGGAAAATCGCAATAAAAAAGTATATATCGGGCGTCATCTGGATGTGACGTATTTTAATCATAAGAAAGAAGTAATGATTTCATGCCTGCCCGAGTGCCGGTTCCTTTGCGCCTTTCCCTTGGATTGGTCACAAACACAAATCCACCCATACACCCGAGCACTCGTGCACAAAGCGTTCTCCATTTTTCGTCCTTTTACTTCCCATTTTTTTGTCGGTGTTTTCATTTCTCCGTTTTTGACTTGGCCCCTATTCAAATCCAGACGGCAAGCGGCATGAGTGAGGGCATCCATCCGACATTTGGCTCAAGCGCATTTCCTTCAGAGGGCCACTTGGCTCAAAGGATAACTCGATTTGCTGAGAAATGATTTACGACAAATCCACAACTTGTCATATTGTCAAGCGAGATTTACAGGCGTGTTCGCCTGTGGAACACTCCGGGCGGTGCGGTGTGTGGTGTGCGCGCCGGACGTGGTCACGGAAATGGTAAACAAAATGGCTGTTGGATGTGTTCAAAAATCGGTCACATAAAATAGTAATTTCGGGTGAGCGTTGATCACGGGAACGGGCAGAGGAAGCGAGAACACACACTTGAGATGTCAATGAGCATCGCTCGCATTCGCATGAACTGAGAACAGAACCCAGTTCGGAATATATCTCGGTATCGGTGGGTCTGGGTACTAAAGGATACTCATCGCTGCGAGGATGAGGAGGCAAATTGCGATTCGAAGTCAATTTCTGTTTCTGACATTTAGTTAAATTGAAACCTTTAAGGCGGTTGCTGTTCTGTGGCGCATTCATTGCGAGCTTCTTTCTTCGCTTTGCCCGAGAGATATGAATAATTTATTCGCATCCAAGGACTTGGCATCGAGTTGAAATGAAAACTTTTGCTGCTGCTGCTGCTGATGATACTTGTGTGTGTACCTTTGGGCGCATATCCAGATTTTGGGCGGCTTTCATTTGATTATTTATTTCTGTATCTTGCTTGGCATTTGGGGAGTTCCGCTACATTCTGGATTCGGATTGGTTTCGGCGCAGGTTGGTTGCAAATTGACATCAATTTCCGTTCCAGTCTTGACGCTCTTAGGTTTCACTTTCAAATGGTGACAGGACCTACTTCTGGGGGATGATTTTGTGCGAAATTGCTCGAGTTTGCCAACTAATTTAATTTAAATTGTACTGCTGTAGGGGGTTGGCAGATGAGGCTCACATTTTTTACTACTCCTTCCGGCGACCTACTCCAAGGGAATGAATGAAAAAAAATACTCGTTTATCTCAGTTCTGAGTCTGGCGTCCTTTGGTGAAAGTTGAGGCGCAAACATGCTATTCGTCGGTCATGGAGAAATTGTTGATTACAAAGGAAGTTCAACAGATCATGTCTGAAGTCTGCTTATGTCAGTCCATAGGTCTGCATAGAGTGGACGCTTACGCGTAGGTCCACGTTGCTGCACAATGGTTTTTTTTGCAAGCAGATGCTTGTGGTTTTCTTTACTTTCGCATCCTTTTAGACGTCTGTACTAATAAAGAGTGTCCGCAATTTGCCTCCATTTGTCAGTAAATTGTGGGCAATACTGAAAAAATGAACAATTTGACCGCTGATAGTTTACTAAAAATGGAGCGTCACACGATACAACAAAATGTGGCTAGTCAAGCAGTGACTGTTACTGGTGATCAAAATCGCGACATGGAAACACAGTTCTTTCTGCTGAAATTGCAAGATATTGATGTGGCCAAAATGTGGTTTGAACAAGACGGTGCCAGATGCCGTACAGTCCATGAAACAATTCAATTACTGCATGAGACATTTTCTGGCCGTACAACTCTCTCGTTTCGGCTCATCTCGCCTTGATACCGCCGTACTGAACCGGGGGAGACCTTATTGTACGACAGAACGGTCGTGGTTAAGTCGCCCGTTCATACAGTTGAACGGGCGATGTGGAAGAAGAGCGGTACCGCATTTTCACCACGATGGATCAATGCTTCTGGAGGAATCAAAATGTCATAACGTACCCTCTCGTGGTATTGATGATTGGGGTTATTCACCGAATTAATCGCTCTGGCAGAGTGACCTCAAATCATCTTCACCAGGAATTGAAAAGTCCTCATTGGAGTATAATTTTCTGTACCCGGACTCTGGTGTTCTGTAAAGTCGAAAGCTGTCCCAAAGACAAGCCCACTCAAACACCCAAATCATTTCCATCAAGTAGACTGAATACTATATGTTTTTTTCTTTTTTTCAAATCTTGCGTTAATTTGTTACTTCGCCTTTTTCTGTGCTGGAGACTTTGTCTGAAGAAAGAGCGCTTGTAGGCTGCTTTGCGGCGACGAAAGTCAGAGTGATTTCAGGCCAATTAGCTAATCAGGCAAGGCACGACCATGTTTCTCTGCTAAGATCAAGACGCCTATTTAAGCATTGCGCCACTAATACCTGTAGTCCTCGTCGATAATGTATCAAAAAATACGCCACCTATTGGTTAGGCTGTCAACTTCTAAGCCAGCTGGGCCATGCAGAATGCATGGGGAACTTATCTGTAGTCCAAACAGTCTTCGATTCCAAATCTCAAACGCTCACGTCGAAGGTGTGGGATGCAGGTGAGGAAGGACCTTGGAGGTAGCCAGTGATCGCGCTGGAGAGGCTTGTTGATCGATCTATAGGTTCACCTCTCCGGCACTCCGAATTGTGGTCTTGATGGAGCAGCTAAAGTTCTCACTCATCATCCTACACAATGTGACGAGTTGGGCATTAAAGTCGAAACTTTATAAACTGATCTGTCATACGCTGTCCTGAGACTAGCGTCGATCTGCATTTCTTGTGTATTTTTCAGCATCTATCGTGGACATCCCTGGCCTGCAGCTACATTTATTAGGAGCTGTCAGATGTGTCAGAGAAGTTATTGTAGGCGAAGCGAAGGTGACTCGATATTTCGCTCAAAAGGGATCACATTAATCTGCTTTCATGTGACTCGGGCAAACATTGCTGTGATTCAACTCGTCATATGCCTTCCATCGACCATATCTTACAGATTAGTTGGTGAATTCGGATTCAGATGTATGACTACTGTAGCATCAAATGCGCGCGGGTATGTAAACCCGCGCCACCGACTGTTCGGGACAGTGTTACGGTCATCGACCGCACGATCACAGTGAGACGAAATGAAGGAGTCATCGAACTCAGAAGACTAAGTGTTTGTTTCATTTATTTTGTCTTAACACTACCTTCAATTATTCACTTCCTCTTCTTCTCAAATTCCATCAATTCGATCATAGTCACTGCTACTACAATTCAATAGTGAAACAATTCACTTAAAAATCATATTGACGTACGATGGTGGATCAATGAGTACACGTATTCAGTACTCTCGCACTAGCCGCTCCCCAGCTATGATAGAATAAACTGCTAAATAAAAATTGTCATATGAATTAAGGCCCAACTATAATAGGTATAAAGAATATGAGCTAATGTAAAAAGCAAGTGAACGAATAAACTCGTACGTTTCGATAAGTTTCGTCAAACAAGAGGTACATAATGCGATCTGATTCGCGCAGCTCATATGTGAATTTGACAGATAACATATAAACGAAAGAAACAGCATTTTTCAACTGAATGAACCTTAAAAGGAAACGTGGAGAGAAAACACAACTAATCAGCTGTTTGAATTCTCAAATGTCAGTTGACACAAAAATCTCTCAATTTGTAAGAGAAGTGTCAGCCGAATGCAACTCACTTGCAAACATGGATGTCGGAAAATTAATTTGTTTTGTATCATTCCTCTCAATTCTCTACTTTTGTAACAAACGGAGCACGATGCAGTATTATGTGAATAGCCTATGAATTGCTTGTGTTGAAAGACGGCAACGGAGCATTGAGTTTGAGTTCATGTGGTTTTTGTAAGCGTGACGAAACTAGACCCCCTATTATAGTTGGGCCTTTAGTCTTAAATGTTGAATGGTGTCGTTTGACAGATGGCAGTACGCGACGGTAATGCCAAACTCCCCCAGCAATGCCACTTGTTTTCAAAGATGAGTAGATACTTACTGATATACTCTAGAACACGGAATAACGTAAACCCACCTAAAAATTCGCAAATCGAATGGAAAACAAAGTCTTGTTTAAAAAAATTAATTATGCATATATTTCCCACAACTAAAATTTTTGTTTGACATAAAAACATTTCATTCACTCCATTCTTACACAACTACGTAGTACATATAAAAAAAAAAAATAAAAATAGAAAATACGTCCTTCAACAGGATTCTCACGGAATTCTTCAGTTTTCTTTTTCTTTTGTTTTCTTAATTTTAAATTACAGTCATTTAGAGAAACAAATTCGACAGCGCTCCTAAAACGCCCCTATTGCCGCCGTGTCGTTGCTGCCACGGCGCAGTGCTGACGTTTGACATACAATCGAGCCGACAACGTTTGACAGGAGATCGCAAAAACAAATGTCAACGGCGGAAATTCACTTCTGCAAGCTCCGTCCGTCAGCTATCTCTTATTTCGCAAAATTGATGACTAGTGAATATATATATTTACAGTTATGATTATGACAGTACAAAATACGCGAACTAGTGAAATTAAAATAGAGTTGTTTTTTTTTTTTTGAGTTTTTCTTCCGTTTTTTTTGTAAGCTTTCAGCGCCGAAGAATGTGGAGGTGCCCTAAAGTTGTTTTGTTTGAATTTTCGTTCTTTTTGGCTTAAGTTTAACTTTGTCTTTTGTTTTCGTTTGTCTTGCTGTCGAGGGGTTTTCGTGAGAATTTGTTTTTAAAGATAAATTATCAGATTTGCCTAAATCACATTTCATTGTAGGTTTCATGTATTTGTTTGGCTTTGGCTCGAAAAATGAAGATGTTAAGCCCTAACTAAGGTTGGATGGAAAATGAATTGCACTCGTCTCGCGACATTATGAGGGTGATTCGTCCTTGTCGTCGTCCAGCACACTGGGCGATTGCTTCAGCAGATGATAGTTGTCCCGTTGATGATGCGCTTGCATAAGTTTGTGCTGATGTTGGGAGATGAAGCTGCTGCCGCGACGCAGGGACCGTCGGCCAACTTCAAGAATTTCTATCGTTGGATCGCGGGCGAAGACGAAGTTCTGATAGGCACGCACGAATACGAAGATTATTGTGAAGGCACCGGAGACAATCATGAAGTAGGCTGTGATTGGAATGATATTTGGAGCAAATACTGTTGCTAGGTAGATCCAGCGACGGATGGATGGGGTGAGTTCGGAGATGCCCTGGAATGGGAGGATATGCTTTAGAGATTCTCGGACGGATTGGGAGTGGTTTTTTGGGCTTACCTCCTCCAGCCACATCACGGGGAACATGAAGTCACGGAAATGGCGCACGGGGTGAATGTTCCTGGCTTGGGTCACCTTCAGGTTGAGTTGGATTCGCACTTTGCCCTCGAGAGGAACGCCAAGTTTCTGCAAGAAAAACAGATATTATACTCAAATTGTCAGAATAGGACGATTCGTTAAGTCATTCCATCTCAAGTGTGTTTGGTTTGGAATTCAATATTTTCTATTTCAGTAAGAGGTTACAATTTAATCTTGCGACGGTATGGACACGGTTTAACACAGCTTGTTTTTTTCTTTTTCATCTACGTTACAGTGATTTCCCCATTTAATAAAAGGTATGATTTAATTAGCTTCAGTCGAATTAGTAGTCGATCAAGGGCATGTCCTTAATAAGACCTTTTTTTGTTGAAAAATCATTTCGTGCATGGTTCCACTGCAACTAACCAACAAAAGCGACATCGTTGATATGATGTATGTTATTGACGAACCGACCCAATTAATGTTAGTCTCAATTCAGATCGAATCGTTGCAGTCCTTTACAACTGCAACAAGATGTGTAGAAGAACTTACATCGAATGAGTTCGTTACAGACCCCGCGAATGATTGGTTGAGTTCCTCACTTTTAAAGAACACATTTAAAATTCAGATACACTATTTCAAATGTCTCTTCATATCCTCTCATAAATGCTAACAATAGTTCATCTACGTCAACGAACACCGAAGGACTAGCAAACTGCTATTGTAACCTCCAATTGAATCACCACCCAACTTACCGGTTGAATTTTGAAATAAGTTTCATGTTCACTCTTGTTGGGCCGCAATCCCTCGACAGAGTCCAGAAAGTCCGGATGTGCCTGATAGAAGTGCGGATTCGAAATGTACACCGGGGCACCGTACTGGCAGGGGCTGATATTTTGCAGACCCTTCTCCGGCTCGTAGTCATCGGCGTCGAAGCACAAGTTCTCCTGATTCTTGGCCGAGTTGCCGTACGCATTCTCCGGCAGCCTGTACAGATCCGCATCGATGCCTGTGGAAATAAAAGACCATCTTAAGTCGTGCCTCATAGGCAAGTGGTCATCGAGGAACTTACCGTCCTTCTCCACAGCTCCGGTGTACTGCAGAGGAATCACCCGACACAAGTCCTTGTCGTAGATGTAGACAGTGTCCGCTTTGGTGATATCGCGTGGCGGAAAGAAGGATCCCTCCGATCCGGTTATGCTGGTGCAGGGCTTGTTGCGCCAGTTGGGCAGGTGATCCAGGCCGTTCAGGCGATCGATGTACCCGAAATCATTCATTCCACTGTGGCCGGTCTTGATCGTTGAGACTTCCTCGAGTGTGCCGTTGCGCTGAAAGAAAGAACACACGAGACTCTGTTAGGACGAGTCCACCATGACCGCACAAGCAGTGCGCACTTACTCCAATGAGAAGTCCCATTTGTGCCATTGGACGCATGTGCCGTGGATAGAATCTATGCGCGAGGCTAACCAGCGCGTCATCGTACCCAAACACTAGTTGGTCTGCCGTCACGCTGATGAAGGGCTGGTACTTGGCGGCCGTTAATATCACCGAAATTGTCTTGGATATCAGGTAGCCCAGTTTGGGACTCAGGCTTGTCAGCGTCTGCAAGAAAAACAGCCGGCAACTCGGCGTCAGTCGGCCGTTCAAAGAGCGAAGCGTATCAGGCAACTTACCAGCAGAGGAATGTTGGGCGTCGTGATTTTCGTGTTCTTGTCGATACTCAGTTCCGGCACAAACTGCAAGATCTTCTTGTGCTGGTACGATACTGTGTGGTTGTCGTAGAAGTTGATGTTGACCTTCTCCATGTCTTCCCTGGAAAGCATAAAGCACGGCTCATAAACCAAAATGGAACACACGTCGCCAGTCAAAGTCAATGCGACATTCACAGAGTGTCAGCAAGACTTCAGCCAGAGATGTAAAGCGTCGCGTCGGTTTGTCTAATGATTGTTAATGGATCCGGCTGCCTTGAAGATGACTTGAACTCTTCAAAAGCGCGTCCAAGTGGCTGAGTGACACGGCGCGGCGCTGCTTGTCGTGAACTCTGCTCGATGCGAAAGCGAATGTCAAGATCGGCAGGGCATCGCCGTTTTTTTTTCTCAGTTTTTTTGTTTTTGCGGCAACTTTTGTCTTGTGTGGCGAAGCATAAATTACACATTTATGACAGGAAAGTGACTAGGAGCGCACACCCATCTCGCTGATGGGCGAGATGTGTACACTTGGGTGTAGCATCGGATTTTGACCTTTCGTCGTCGATGGCTATGCTTAATTGGTTGTTGGGAGATTGTGTAACCGTCTGGAAGAGACGATGTGGCATTTCATTCAATGCTTCCTTGTGTCTTATGACACTCTTTGCTTTTCAGCGGCTAGACGTTAGGTGGCACGGTGACCTAGATTTGACGTGTCTCACACGTTGTTTGGCACACTTTATGTGAATGGAGCATGGACTGGACAAGGGTTTGGATTGTTTCTGCGATATTTTGGCAAAAGAATGAGGAGACATGTGCCCTAATCGGGTCAAGGTAGACTTATTTGCTTTGAGAGTTGGATTTTCAATGTCACTTCGGAAGTCGACGGTTCATGTGCAAATTAAGGAGAAGTCATTTTTGGAGGGAGGGCCGTGGGGTACTTCAAATGCTCATGTGTGGGGAGCAGCAAGTCCGTGAAGAATTAGTTAAGGCTCTAAACTAGTCTGAGAAATGTATCAACAACAGATTTAGGGAAAGACGGAGTGATGCCGAGGAATGTTTCAAATAAAAAATGTGAATATCTGGAAAGGATGACGTTGTTTGCTACGTACCAGGAAACTGTCGTGAAAAAGGAGTTCAAATTGGTAAGCATTCATAAATGACTTACACTATCACATCGCTCTCAAGGAACGGTTGGGAAATCCATACGATGACACTCATTTATCAGAGAAGGTACAATGTGCTACGTGGAGTAAGCGTTACTTATGATGCGCTATACACCGAAAATAATGAAAATGGCTCAAAGGAAGTGACAACAAGCCCGTGCGCCACTAGATGGATGGCGAATACTAAGTTGAATACATCGATCTAAACGCTTAATGAGTAAGCTTAATTTAATTGTGAAAGAGTCTAAAATCTAGTCTAATCGTTTTGTGAAGCCCCGAAAGCATATGCCATCAGCACGAAATCACGACGAATATGCGATTTGTCTTCTCAGGGTACTTAGAAGCGAGCTTCAAACTATTCGATGAGCAAGTGATTCCTCTATGCTCTAATTAATTGGAAGTAACATATCCGAAGTTTGTTATAACGAACACAACGTGCAGAACTTAGAGAACTGAAAAATAACACTTTCCTAGTTAATGAAGAGTACAGAAATGGTACAGAAAATCGGCATACGAATAACCTATAAAAAACATTTCAGACCGATATCACTTCTTCCAATAATGCGCTAGGCATTCGAATGAATACTACTTCAAAGGTGGCGGAAGAAAAAGGACTAATTCTTGCTCACTAATTAGGGCTCAGAAGTAATCATTCTACCATCGATGTAAAGCAAAAACATACTTTTTTTTCAGTAACATATCTTGACACTTCTCAAGTGTTTTGACAAACTTTGACGTGAAGTCATGAAAGCGGGTCTATTTCTTTCGAGAGAACTTACAGCAATTTAAAGAAGTATGCTTAAGATGGGATCATTTGTGCTAAGCATGAATCGGATCCATTGAAGATGGAGTACCACAAAGAAGTATTCTTGGGCCTCTCCTTTATTTGCTTCATGTGACATACCAGAAGACGAAGGAATCCTAGTCGGCACATATGCTCATAACATAACACACATATAGCTAGAATTAAAACGAATAAATACACATTTGATGAATCATGCTTAATGAGACTAAGTCCAACTAGATTATCTAACTAAGACGTATCAATAAGTACATACCCATGTTCGAAAACTGGCGCCCTTGCTGAGGAAACAGTCATTTTCTTCCCTCTGCCGTAAAGCTCATAGGGCACGTTAAAAGGAAGCGTGAAGAGCTTGAGAGAAACAAGCTAAGTTTTTACAACAATTTTTGACGGTCTATACCAAAAACTAGAAACAGCAACATACTATAAGGAAAGATCAAGAGATAATAAAGCCTTTTTGCTCGTAATCATGAGTACTACTTGGACGAGCACATAAACTCTGAAGTTCTTCCAATTTTTGACGAAAGTTTTGTGACGTCTCCAAAGGACTTAACTTTATATTTAAGCCTTGATTAACATGCATGGTCAATTCTTCTAGTCGTTCAATTACTGTTGTCCAAGTACCAAAGAAGTTAAATACGTTTGTTGAACACAATATGCATCACTCTCACTAACGTCAGCCATAAATTCTGTAGAGCGTGCATTTGGAAGTCGATGTTTTTGTAGGGACTTTGGAAAACGAGTCTATGCCCGAAGACTGGAATACTAGCTCCTTAAAAAAAGAGATCTTATGTACCCCTTGCAGTAACTACAGAAAATCGCATACTAATCTTAGCGAGCGCTCCTCATTTTAGACTTATTTTCATATTTCTACCCATGTTGGATAGTGACAAGTCAATGAAGTCAGTATACCGAAATTGAATCAGGTAACGACTTCACATGTTACATTGAAGCCTTTTTCTAAGTTTCAAGACATGCAAGATGAAAAGATGTGTGAAATGATCTCAAATACGGGCCTTATTGTGTGGCTCGAAACGAGTGAAGTCAAGTTGTTTTCTAAGTCGTGCAAGAACTCACCTGTATACAAATGGACCGACTTCTTGAAGTCTTGGTTTTTCACCATTTAAGAATCCATTCGGATTGGTCACGTTATAGATGTAGAGCCTAGTTAATCGCACAACTCCCGGCCGCTGCCAGTAATGAAAACTTAAAGTGTCATTCCACAATCGGAGATTCTGAAAAAAAGATTGTCATTAGCACGGTGTTCCTTTGGCGGGGACATGGGGGTTTGCGCATGCTTACCTTTAGAATAAAATAATCTAACCATGGTATTGATGATAAAATAATTCCTAAAATTAATGTAACTATCCCAATAATTATCACAGCAAGTCTATCTGAAAGGAAACAAGAACAAAAAGATGTTGGTTAGTTCGAGGGACTGAGTAGGGATTCTTTTTTTGATTAAGGACTGGTAAGTAATTCAGTCTCTACAGTAAACATACTTGGTGTGCATGCTGTGGGAGAGAGCTTACAATCTAAACAGCTTCGATTCAGTTTATTACTGTTGGAGGATCTGTCTAGAATCACTAGAAACATCAAATGCGAGTACACGGAAATAATGGCGGAAAGTGGCAATCGAATGGTGTAAGAGCTCTTTAAGTCGGAAGACGGATAGCACAATGGACCAACAACAGATCAGGATCTAAGTGGGCCATGTTCCTGAACCGAACATTCGCTTCTTCGAGACTCTTTGGTCGCATGTTTCAATTTAAATTTACATCATAGCCAAAACAACTCTTAATAAAAAGGTAAGCAGGTCAAATAAAATACTTCTAAAAAGGTGCAACAACTGAGTGCACATCGTCCATTCAACCGCAGTTCCCCTTTTTCAATCATTTCCATCCACGCAGCAAAAATATCCGTCGTGTGTCTGAAAAAGGAATAACAAAAAAGCAGAACGCACCCGATAAAATCACTTAGTTGTGTTGTTGCCGCTTGAATTCGCTTCGAAAGCAAAACGCTGCAGTGCGCTTGGACTTTCGATTAAACTTGGAAGAAGGAAAAAGGCAACAATCGCAAATTACTTGTCAAATATTTGCCGTTTTTTTTTTTTGCATTTTCGAATGTGTTACCTAGAAGAAAAGCAGCAGAATATGTGTACTTATGGGAGAGCGCACTAAAGGGGTATTCATATTCACTGGAAAGTGATTGTTCTGAGCTCTGAAGAGGCTCTGTGCCATATTGTTGAAGCGAATGCGGAAGCAGGGTGCATTGCTCACATCGCTTAAGATGTTTGGCGATGTATAGGGTGTTTGCTAAGCATGGGAACACTTCTAAGCACGCATAGAATGAGAGGAGTGGGTTGTGGTCTAATGGAATATCAGTTCTGGGAACTGTTTTAAATTCTTCTCAAATCTGTCAGTGTGCTGTGATTTGCAAACAAGAACTGACAAGAGTGTCTTGCTGGGAATTGCGTTAGTGTTTCTTGATTTCTGTCAAACAAGTGCTCTTAAATCTGATTCTCTCTCTGTCTCTAATCAGTCTTTTCAATTGAGTTCAGCCAGCAAGTATTTGAAAAGGGTCATTTTAGAACTGAAGATCAAATGTCAAGCGCAAACGTCAAACTGTCAATTGTAGAGTCCCCAAGCTTCGTTTAGGAGAATTCAGTTACTTCAAAAGGATCAACAAATAACCATGAAGTCATAGTCGTAGAATACGTTCCTGAAAAGAGATTAACGCATCGTTTATGGTGTTGTGTCCGACTTCTTTGTTTACAAGTCAATGGGGAACAACCACTGTGGAGTCCTGTGTTCACGGTAGAGAACAAATAGTGGGGAATGGCTTCAATGAGCTTGGTGTGCACAATTTGTGGCAACTAACTAAATATCGCATGTGCTTAAGAAGTTGTGGTTGTTGTTGACTTTAGATTGCAGCGCCATCCGTACCATTAACGACGTTCGCACAGTACTACAAGTTGTACGACCAAGTCAGACGACCCAAACATGGTGTTGTGTCTGCACAGTACTACAAGTTGTACGATCAAGTCAGACGATCCAAACATAGCTTGCGTTTACACTGTACTACATGCTTGACATACTTCATTCTTGAGAGTGTCCAAGATTCAAAAGGGAAGCCCGTGATCTTCATGAAGTGATAATGATCGAGGAAATATTGGAGAATGATGAAAAAGAGAGAACGAAAAAAAAAATCATGACATCATCAGCTGTCAAGTTTCAAAGGAATCCAAGCCGAAGTCCTTATCTGAACTGCACATCCCTTTTTCCGCGTTGATGCCCACTCGTCGAAATCAGAGACAAAAGTGGAACCATGCTCTTAAGTTGTACGACAAGTGTTCACATACAACGACAATTCGTCCAACCAAGGAAAAATGTTGAAAGAGTTGAAGCGAAGTTGAAGAGTCTTGTAGATGTTTACATTACTCTGGGGCACTTTTTTGTTACCTGAAGAACAATCTAGACCTAGTCACCCTAACGAACGGCATTGAAATGGGGAAATGAAAGGGGCTCCCAAGAATAAGTCCTCTTTTTTCTTAATTTAACTTGTTTACGTTGCATCAAGGTGATCTGCACTGAAAGCACTTCAGATCCTCGACACCAGACGCATGAAAAGCGAGCCATTACAATGATCTGTTGTGTTAAATTAGGCCACAACATTGGCTAAGTAGGCAAGTGTGAGTTGTAGGAATAAGAGTTTAAAAAAACCCGTCATCTTTCAAGTAGAGGTATCTTGAATCTTTCTACGACTCCGAGGTCTGTGTAAGGAAGTCTCTCTAATGTCAACCTTCTTACGTTCAGAGCTAATTAGCCAGTCAGGATGCAGTGAAAGGGGAAAATGCGTGCTTCTAGATATGTTTTAAGATTTGTCACTTCACAGTACGGATCGTATAATCATCCACAAGTGCTTGAAAATTGTGAAAGCATGCAGCAGAAATGACGTTTCTATAGAAGGTACTTCTCGGCAGATTATGGTCGAAATAATTGGCTATCTGAGCGTTTTGTAGGTAAGACTGTACAAAAATTCGAAGAAACTGGTGTTGGGATAGATGTCTTACAACCAATTTATCATCGAAATGTAGGCACTACAGAAAATATGGCCGTCAGCAAGGAACACGTTGAAGAAAATCAAAATCTGTCTTGTGGCATATTCTGGAGTATTTTGCATTTGGATATGCAGCTGCACCCTTAGAAGGTTCTACTCACTCAAGAATAGACTTAGAAAGATGAAGAGAGATTCAAAAGGAATCCGCAGTTCATACGCCGTTTGCTTGCTTAAACGTCTGCGTTTGGGTGGCCAATTTTCGGACAGCATTATTTTTTCGCGATGAAGCTTATTTTTCACTCGATGGACGTGGATACATTAACAATCAAAGTTGTCACATATGATCAAGTGTCTCCACATGTAACTGTCGAATGACCATTGCATCCACAAACAGTCAGTGTAACGTGTGGAATTTGGTCTGGTAGTCTGGCCTGAAAATTGTAGTCTTGTGTAGCCAAATGTTAACCGAATTGTTTTGGCCTCTAATCGATGATATGAAAACGTGACGTGACATTCGCTTTCAACAAGACAGTGTCACGTTTTTGACAAGAAACATTTTCTAGCCGAATTCGGTGACGTGAACGGATCAGTGTCCAGTGGCCACCAAGATCGTATGGTTTGTCAGTGTTTACTTCCATTTTGAGGGCTCTGGTGTCTCTGCACATAATCCCGAAACTCCTGACGCTTTTAAAACGAATATTCGTCAAATTATGGCCAAGCTATTGGCCGATTTGTGTTAAAAAGACATCGAAAATGACCTTGTCCTCATCGAATCCTGCAAGAACTCCTCTGGGAAATATTTGAATGATGTTAAATTCCATTCAAAATGGCAAGATCCGGGGAATATACTGAAATGAAAATGTTATCCAAATCTGAATGCAAAATCAGATTTGCTTCAATCTACTTTTGGAACCAGAAAATGGATTACCACGTTTCAGAGAAAAGACGTTAATAATGAAGACGGAGTCTTAAACGGGACCCCATTTTGTAATTGCACAGAATGTAATAAAGACAATACTTGACTATCGGATTATTACTCATTTTTTGCATTGTTACATCCATCAACATCGTCGCTTCAAGCAATCCGACACGCAACCTGTCAAGAACGGACAGACGGAGATGGACGCTGAACTTTTAAATCAGATGACTGCGCGTATCTCGCAACGTGATCTGGAAACGTGCGTTACATTGTAATGAATGAAAACTGAACGCGCGTTTACGATCTTCTACAGAAGCTAACTGCGGCATCTACAAAACCCCAGTCGTCAATGACCGAGGGCTAAAAGGTCGTGCGTTTATCTTCATCTTTCATTCATTCCCTGGTAAGGGCTTCCCCAAAAACCATTCCTCTTCCTCGCGTCCCCATCTCTGCTCATTTGCTCGTGTTTTTCAGCGCAATTAACACGTTTTTAGGCGGAAAAGATTGATCTGCCGCAAGATCAAAAAAACGGAACCGAAGGTGTTGAACCACAAATATTTACCGCGTACACACACTCGCACTGTGGTCAGCCGGGGCACGGTCGTGCCGCGGAAAGCTCACGTCTTTCGATGATCGTTCACCTCTTGCTTTCGTGCCGCTATTTTAAGTACATTCACACCATACACACACACACACGCAACGAGATACAATCGGGAATTCGGTCTAGGTCAACTGACCGGCCGGTACCGCACAAACGCACAAGGAAGTCCCAGTGCGCACACCCACCTGCGTTTTCCAAGCTGCTAACCGCCTCGTATGTGGACAGGTATTCATAGAACTGACAATGGGAATGCACTTGACGGCGCCGGGCATTGTTCTTCTTCTTTGACGCGCTTATTAAGGAATGCCGACGGGCTATTTCCTCCTTCAGGTTGATTGTCATCGCGATGGAAACACTTGCACTCGATCAGGCGGCGGGTAGCATTTTTTGCTTCTTTTTCCTTCGCCTCGCGACCGGGATTGAACAAACCGCGCTGAGATAATCTCCGTGCGTGCGTACAGACGTACAGATGGCGGAACAAAAGATCGATTATCTCAAAGCGACATACACGCATTCCGTTGCGTCCGGGCAATAAGAATGAGCTGGGCTCTCGAGTCACACTGAGTCGCGTTGGGTTGCAGTTGGGTCGGCAAAGTGCTTGGATGGGCGAAAAAACCACCGAATATGGGAAAAGTGGCCCAGTTCGAGTGCAAGGGTGCTTTCAAGAGTGCGGTGGCAGCTCATGCTTCTGGCGTGACAACTGCAAACGTCAGCAGTCAGTGCTCGCCGACTGATTGAACAGAACTTATTTGCCATGCGAGAAAGGTATCAAGTGTGCGCTGCGACTCGTTCCATTCAGGCTGACTTGTGCTGAGTCAGATCCAGTTGATAGGGTACTCAGAAGCATTTCGACCTTGTGCAGTGCTGCGCTACGCTAATGAGACAGATCAGATGGACGCGGAAGTGGTAGAGCTGGTGTCAGATCACTCGGTGTTGAATGGGTGGATGTAAACGTGCTGGCCTTAGATGCGTTGGAGTTATGGAATTTTCCATTTCATGGGGTTTTATTGTGCAGGAGAGCTGTAGTTGAACTCATCTTGGGCATTTTTGGTGTGATCTTGAATGAGAGGCGAGAGCTTTAGTTGGACATCTATAGGAGCCTGGCGACGGTACCTACTCCAGTATGTTCGAGGTATGCCTGCTTTCACAATGAAATTTATTACAATGGATTTTGGAAAGCATGACACCAAGCCACCTCTTCGCCTTCGTTTGCAGCCACTCAGTCGCATTTAGTGACGTTCAGAAAGAACAGCACTGAAGATAGTTGCTAGGGAGGCTTTGATGAGGTCTAGGTCGTCCCATAGTTTTAGCCGAGCGTGATATTTTGAACACGCGTGAGTCATACTTAGTAAAGGGTGACAAGACAGCAATTGATAGTTCTTTCGACTGTGACGTGTCAACAGCTGTCAAAATCGATGACATCCAGCTGTCAAAATGTTCAGTAACACTTCCCATTTCATCAGGCATCATTTCACGCTCTCCAAATGTGCGGAAATGATTACAAAAAAATGTTATCGGATTTTATTTCGGCTTGACGGTCAGCATCATTGCTTCGGGATGCACTTCAGGCATTAAGTGGCTCCGTTGAAAATGAAATCTTTTGCATCTTGAGCAACCAACGAAAATAAGAAAACATAGCCGTAGCGGCCAGTATCGGCGAAGACCTAGAAATGTTGACCGCTAGAGAGGCAACCCGGCTTATTTTGCGGTTGGATTTGGGACTGTATCTATAAGATTGTGTTGACGCATGAATTGATACCGGACGACCATAGACAACGCCTTGAGTTCTCTAGTTGGGCACCGAATGTTGGAGATCTGGATTTTTACCAACAAAAAAATCTGTTCAACAACAACAAGAAAATTGCCGTCAATTTTTGTGGCCAAAGCTCGACAACATCGAAAATTCGAGCATTAGATTCAACAAGAAATGCCATACAAGCGACGCAACGCTCGAATTTATGGAGGAGGAATTTGACGACTGTGTCATATCACGGTGAGCGTTCATCAACTGGCCGCCGCGACTCGACTCGTGCGACTTGACACTGGTCGATAATGCACTCTGAGTCTACGTCAAGTCCTTAGTTTTCGCCATCAAGCCAAACACTTTGCAAGAGCTGGAGGCCCTTGGTCTGGTCACCCTGATCTAATACGAGTGGAGAGGTGTGTACTTGTGGGGATTGGCGATAAGAGAGATTAATGCAAGAAGTGTGGATAGTTGGTGTTACCAGAAATTAGATGATGGATGGAGAGCAGATCATCGCTTTTCGAGGGGCTCAAGCACAAATTGAACAAATTGTGTCCATGAGGCCATGCGAGATGTCGAATAGCTGGCATATTCGACAAATGTGATGCACGTAGATTTTGTCACTTAGGGAAGCGAAAAGTCTTTTGACTTTCGTTTGACAAAGTCGAGAGAACAATAGTTAAGCTTAGAATCAGAAATTCCGCCAAAATCGCTGAAAGATGAGGCTGACGTCGCTAATAAGCTGTTACTATTCTACTGTGGTGGACGTATTTGCCATTTGGGAATGTACAATGGGAGAGAATCCATTTACATCGTCTTGAATAAAGTAGGGGAAGGAGGCAGAAGAGAAAAATGAGTAGATCTCTATGTTATCGGTGAACACAGAGGGACAACACCTTTGGTAGCGACTACAAAAATGAATGGACCGGGGTGGCTACCTTGTGGTACTCTCAAGGGTACGACGGGCTATATAATACTTGAGACACAAATCCAGCACAGTTCGTAGTTTTGATATTCCGTGTTGGAAGGGAGGAAATAGTGATTTGCGTTGAAAAAAGTAAAGCTTTCGTGTGTTTCCTTTTTAGGTACGCAACATAGTTTGGCGATGCGACGGTCGTTGCTTGTGTGTACTTTTTTAATCTTTTAATCTTTACATGCGCACAATAAATGCATTCCTGAAAAGGAGGACCAGGCTATCTTGTTACGAGGACATATGTATTAAAAATACTCATCAAAGATTGAACTAGATGTGTAGCACATTTTTGTAAGGACGATAGCGGGCAATCCCTAAATCCGCTGAAACAAAGTTAGTGCACCCATTCATCATCAGCCTCAGGCGTGTGTTTCTTACCTTGAACATCGGAATCGTGAAAATATCGCCCACTCATCGCAGCAAAACTCACGCTGGGACTAGTCCTCGAGTAGACACTGCGACAAGGTCCAGGGTGTCCCTCAACCAAAAAAAAAAGCCTTTTCAACAAACCCGATTCTCTGCTTGATTTCCAAGGTCTTGGCATAATTCCGAAAATGCAGCATGAGTTACACACAGAGCATGCGTGCTTCGTCTCTTCCGTCATAAAGGAAAAAAGTCGTCCAAACCAGTTCTTCATTAGCCGTGCCTTTAAACACGGAAGCAATTACCGATGTATCTTCGACCGATATGAATCATTTTACCCATTAACGCCGCGACAGCCTCCAAATGGACCGCCTGTGCCCTACAAGTAGCCGATAGCCGCCGCAGGGGCCTACGCACGGCAATCTCACATGAAGTCCACATGCATTTGCATATCCACATCAGATCACTTCAACCGCAAACGACTGCAAAGCCACAAACGTCCGATGTGTAGCTCCAGCGAAAAAAAAAGTGCTGTTCACGTACCTACGGTGCATGTCTCGATTTGTTTTCAACGGCAATCAGCCCGTATCTGCATCTGCGGTACCTTAGGAAACTTTTCCAGCCACTTGACCTTCGACGCTTCCTTCGATTACGATCGACGCTACACGATGCTTGACTGGAATACAAGTTCATTGTGAGGTGTACTCTTGCGATTTGGGTTGATGTCGTTGGCTGAGGTGCATTGCCACTTGGTGTCGCATGTCCGTCAGCCAATCCATTGGGTTCAAGAACAGCATCTAGATCGTCGGTTTCGTGTACCAATCGGCATCATTGAAGGGATTTCAATTCAGTGATGTTTCGATTGCGAAATGTAAGTGCGATTGGCTGGGGTTGGGTTTCAGCTGAATTCATGCATCTATGCTCAAAGAAGTCACGGTTTGGGTTTCAGACGCGAACCCGCTGGTGAGTTCCAATGTGTCGGCGATGCGAATGGGTTCTGATGCAACTTGAGAGCTGATACGCTCTAGGCAGATGCTCGTGCATAAAAGCGTTTGTCAGGCATTTCATTTCCTGATTGACGAAAGCACTTACTGCGTTGAGCGAACGTTTACTTCATTATGTGACTCGAAGTGAACGTTTCAATCATTGCATCATGCGATACGAGTCGTCGGGTGAAACAGATCGTTGAGAACTTTCAGAGAAATTCGTCCGATCTCTTTTTTTCGCGTTTTTTCATGTGAATCTACAGTCTGGTGTGGATAAGGACTATTTCATGGCAACATTACGATCCAACCGCGTCCATTGTTCATTGTTATTGAAAACTGGAGAAACTTGCGAATAGAAGGCAGCTTTAGGTCAGGCCAAGAAACCGTCCAAGACTCGCAGGCCTGATAAGTAAGTAAAAGCGTTAATTGTGCCGATGTGTATTTAAGGTCAGGCTCACAAATAGAATGGAGTAACTTGGTACAGAAGCTGACTAGCAACAGCTTTACCTAGGCTTAGAGGTCGGTTGACGAACTACCTCCGCCATGAATCTCCATCTTTTCATTTGTTAGCGGTTACTCTTCTCCACTCCAAATGGATCCTCTTTGAACGGATTCACTCGAGAGTCTCCCTTCACCTAGACAATTCTACTCCATTCCCTTGAACAAGCTCACTTACTCCCCCTCAATCGACTCACTCAACGCTAAATGCCTCGGCAATTGTCTTCAAACGAATTGAATTCATCCGCAGTACAGTACAACGGTTTTTATTGGCGACAGTCATACGACCAGCAAATTACAACGAAAACAGCAAGACCTTGCATGCGATTTGACTGAGACAAATTAATGACGGTGGTAGACGAGTATGATCCACGTCATGGCGTGGTAAGCATTTAGGACATGACAACAAAACGTCTCGTCGTCGGTCGCCGGCGACATCGCTTAAGAAATATTTCTGCTGTCTCTTGTGGAACAACAGCGGCAACAAATTGTGTAAGAATGGCAACTCCCACTCCCGGTCGTCTTGGCCTGGTCGTCTGTGTAAACAGTTGTAAGCACTGAACTTTATGGCAACAATTTCTTTAACAGTACTACTTAGCACAATTATTAAATGCGCACCCTCCTCCACCCCCAGTCACCACTGCGCCGCGCCACCAGACGACTTTTCACTGAGCGAGGATGAAAATGTTGCCACAGTGGGGTAGGAAAACACACACACCGCCGATATGATACCATCGCTTAGTCGGCTGTCCACTGGTGTCGGACTGGGGCAGCAGCAATAGTGGTCGCATACCGAGCGGCAGCTGCTAAATGAAAAGTAAATCCTCCCAATGCAATCGTCATCGCGGCTTTAAAGTCTCTCATGCGATGTGTTATGCAATTCGTCTCTAGCATATTTTATTGCACTTCATTTACAACTACAGCCGCGGCTGCAGTTGGCGTTGCTAGCGAGGGGGAGGACGGGCAGAGAGGCAGTAACAGCTTCTGCGACACCAATACACCACCGGCGAGGATAGGACATGGCTGGCTGTAGATTTATCATCGCGATACCATGTGTCTGCTGGTGGATATCGTGCCGCAACAGGTCTCGAGAAGGCAAACAGAAAAAAAAAATCGAATTTTGTTTGCCTAGTAAGCAGCTAAGTTAGTGGTTGATTTGGCGCTTTTCTTGGCCGCGCTTTTCTAGTTGGCCAAATTCAACGCTAAGGTGTAGCTCCTCTCGAGACGGCTTCGATACGACACTTTATGGGGATACTAGGTGGAGGCTTTTCTTGGAGCGGACAAATTTACATGTAAGTGCTGAGGATTGCCGTTGGCTGACGATTGAAAGCACTCCTATAAGGGGACACAGCTCGTGGGTGGGACCGAACATGTTTGGTGACATGTGTTGGAGGTGACAAGGTATTTCGGTGGAAGTCGACGTTGAATTTTGCCATCTCACGGAAATCAGAAAACAATTTTTGATTCGGTTCCACATTAAGACGTTTCTCAGATAAATGTTGAATTTGAGAAGGAAAATGTTGCGAACATCTTTCTGGTGGAGCTAGAGTCCGGAATGGATGATTTTATCAAGCAATCGCAATGAGTGTGCAGGTGCAGGACCTCAAGTGGGCAATCCACTCCATCCTTTCCTAGATTAGGCTAGGTTAGGTAGTTGGGCTGCCAGCGTAATCGCCAGCTCACTTAGACATGTTGTTCCATTGTGATACCCATAGTCAGACTACTGCTACTGATCGACAACTCCAGTGCTAGCGCCGTTAATTTGATACCAGCGGCAATTGGTCACTGGGCCAGATTTGAAAACCGAATAAAGAGGGTATTCGAATACGAGCCTCTTGGTTCTAGAAGGAGAGAAAGATCGGATCTCCGGCATAAAGACCAAGTCATCGCGGAAGCAAGGCAACAGCGATTGCTCAGACGTAAGTAAGTAAGTATGACAGCATGCATAGAGACGAGGTGTCGGATTCTGACAATCGACCGAATTCGTTAGGTTGTGTGGGATGATCATGGCTGCTCTGCGAAGTCAGGGAGTTGTCAAAAACGTTTTCAACAAAGCGACGCGCTATTCTGTGCCTTCTTCAACAACATTTTTGAGAAGATCGTGTAAAGATAACTGCTCTGCGAAAGGTGTGCAGTCTTCTTAAAGTCCGTTCAGCTGTTAGCATTCGCGGCGATGTGATTGCCCGAAAGCAACCAGCCGCTAATGAGGCGTTTGCTGGAACTGATATAATAATATAATATGGGTGGCGCTACAGCCCGTAGAGGGCCAGTGCCTAGTTTCTCGGCAGCCACTCGTGTTGTTCGTGCTATTGTTCTCTCACGAGTAGAAGGGACCTACAGTTTTATGCGGACTCCCAGCTAGCTTTAGCTAGACGATAATACTCTTTGAACATTCTCAGTGACTTTCGTTGGGGCCGTGAAAATTATTATTGGAAATCGAACCCAGATACCTAGGTGCAATTCGACGCACATACCCACAACGGCACGGCTGCCTTTACTTTTGGAAAGGAAGTCGATATTTTATGTCGTTTGGATACTAAGGCCGGTCAATGGCTGCAAAATAATGTAGAATTTCAGAAGAAGGCGAAAAAATACACATTTTGTTGATATAAGTATTTTACAGGGAAAACTTGCATTCGACTAGAAGTGCCTTCGATGCCGTGGCCGCGGAGCAAGTCAGCAAAAGCACACAAGTGAAAGAAGGACCTCAGCCAACTTTGTAGACGTAGCTTGAGCAGCAGCTAAACTGAGAACCGGCTAGTTGGAGAAGCTTGTAGGTTGTAGGTGTGGGCACTGGACTCAGGTTCAATACGGAGTATAGTCCCAACAAAGAAGAGGAAGATATATGTAGCTTGAGTTAAATGTAATCCAGTCTTTGCGCACTTTCTTCGCTATAACTCCACTTCCCTTGAAGATACCGACTCGATTGGTTTCCAATCGGAGGCTACAATTCAGCTTTATTTCGGTTAAATATTGATAAATAAGACCAAATTCCAAATATCACACGTTCAGACGAGAATGTCTCTTAACAAGCCAATCCTTCTCTTCAACCACCATTGAGGCAAATTGAATAAGAAATCCGTTGTCGACTTTTGAAGTGTTTCTGAGACGGCGTTCGATGGAAAAAGAGTAGACCTAGGTGGAAAAAGGTGTCGCTGACTTAATTGCATCTTTATTATCCGACCAGCTGTTAACAAGTGGAATTCGTTTGAGCCTAGATCTGATCACCTCACGGCTGCCATCGTTTTTTATTGGTTTAAAAACAGCAAGGTCAGTCTCTGACGGGGCATATTGGATAGGTACGTGGACTCCAATACTGGAAGTTCTGGGTTCAATCATCGAGACGAGCAACTTCATAAATCACGGCATCTTTCTTTTAAGTCATTGACTGTGCTTAAGAACATACATACGTGTATAGAAACAACTTCTCCAATTTCGCCCTTCGGAGTCGTAGGTCCACTCATGATAGAACAAAATGTACGCAGAATACAAGTGGTTGCTGCAAAAGCAAGGCCCGGGCCAGGCCCATGTCCATTACGGACCACTACGAGAGCCACCCTTGATATAGTTCAAAACAAGCTCTTTGAGCCATAGTTGAGATGAGCTCAGTTCCCTTTAAGCCAACTGGTGATGAAGCAACTGCTCGCATCAGCTGATCTGTCCATCGTTTACCTGATCTACAAAAAGGATGTCCTTTTGACTGAGTCAACCATCGAGGCACGAGTCTCCTTCTCTAAAATGCTCGCTTGAAGCCGTTTATCAACAACCTGGCAGTCATTGTGGCTGCAGGCCAGGGAAGTTAACAATTGTCTAGATCGCTGTACTGTAACAGATCGTAGGCAAGACGCACTCACCACTTATTCGTCGATTTCAGGACAGCGTTTGACAGCGTGCTGTTGGACGATAAACAAGAACAGGAGCAGCAGAGCTGATCCTTGGTGTCTGTCTGCAAGGAAGGTGAATGGAGGAGAAGGTATAACTTGTAGTTTAGCAGGCAAAAATTCAACGACTGCACTGGACATATGCTCCAGCGAAGAGGAGCCTCCGACCCTCCTGGTTCCAGAAGGAGAGGAAGACCGAATGTAAATGATTGAAAGTAGCAGCAGTGCCCGGGGCTGTCAGCAGGCAGTGTTTGCTCAGACTTAGGCTCTGCACGGGCAGCGAACCTGATAAGTAAGTACGTAAGTATGACGAGACTTCCGATTCTGGCACACGTTCCGAGTTTCATTTGTCGGGTTGTGTGGGTGATCATGGCTGCTCAGCAGAGCAACGCTCTAATCTGTGACTTCTTCAACCACATTTTTGAGAAGATCGTGTAAAGATAACTGGCCAACGAAAGGTGTGCAATCTTCTTAAAGTCCGTTCAGCTGTTAGCATACGCGGAAATGTGATGTCCGAAAGCATCCAGCCGCCAATGAGGGTTTTGCTGGCACTGTTACGGAAGTCAATAAAGCGAGTCTGACGGTTATTCAAGGAAAAAAACGAGGGTGTGGTAGTCTCCAAAAGAGGAAAAGAACACAAGTGCCTTGGAAAGGGCGTCACTATGGACTTTGATGCAGTCAGGGACAGATGCTATTCAGTTTCAGATGTCGCGTTCTTCAAAGGGATCATCAAAATGAAAACCAAATCCCTATGCTCTAATCATTGTCGACAGTAGCAAGTCCAACAACTTGTCAGCTTACATCACCACAAATCGATTGAAAAGATGTGATAATCCATGATCTGGACAGAGTCCAACTAAGATACACACTCGTTTGATCGATCGATTATATCATCTAGACCTGTCCAAGTTAATCGATCGGTGTTATCGATCGTTTTGCCAACGAAAGATGAAATGTGCAGACAAGCTGACCAGCCTCTTGACGTAATTATGTTTCGGTGGTTGAACCGCCTTCGAAAAAAAGCGATTTCAATCGATTAAGGTATTGATCGTTATCGGAGTTATCGCAACAAAATGCTTCGATACGATCGTTTGTAATTGATCATTCAGTTTTGATGTCTGCTGGGGGACTGATGGACTTGCGGATCAATTTGGAAGAACTTGCTAGGATTGGACCATTTTGGGTGGATGTGAAGGAAGCACTTGGCTTTGAGTGTCGAGTTTGATCAAAAGTTGTGAGGCTCTCAGTCATAGGTAGGTATTGCGCTAAGGATCATGCTGTCAGCTCTTCGGGGTTAACTCAAGCACGATGTAGCCCAAGAAGTGCTATGGACACTAAGAAGACGGACAATCCGATAAAGTGTTTGACAAGGTCGTGTGAAGAAAGAGCGTGTGTCAGGACCACATTTGCAATGGACAGCATGTCTTCAAAAAAAACTCGTCAAATTTGACAGCAAGTCAACGAATGACATCAGTCACAGATGCATATCGCCCGCTGCCCATCAGAAACCACTAGAAATGACAACTGTCCACCGTTCCAACACATCAATGTCCCCACACTAATCACGCTCTCTGACAAGAAGTCCCCAAAAAAGATCAGCGACGACCACAAGTCGTTCCACTCCGTCAAAGACACATCCATCAGAACCTCTCGAAATTTCATCACACACATACACCGTCGACATTGATTTAATGAGATTTCTTTAACGACTCGGCTCTTTCAGCAACAGAGCCAGAAGCCCAAGCCAGAAGATAGATTCCATCCGTCCGATTGGGCATTTCAATTACTCAAACGTCGGTCGATTCCGCAAATGACTTTCGATCGGAATTCGATTTCAGAAATCACCAGTGCACAGCTGAACTAACACCACCTGACCATGAAGAGCCCCAGAGCCACTACGTATACACTGCCGCTGCAATGGAGCTCCACAGCAGCGGGCAGCCACCGTTGCAGGGGCCATTACCCGTCGAGCAAATAGCTCCATGTGCGCATTGCAAAATTTCAAAACAAACCGATTTCGGAGCGGCCACATGGAGGTGCGCGCCAATTTCCCCGCTCGATGGTACGTTGCGGTTCTAACCGAATCCGAAAACCGGACTCACTTCCACTGCACAAATATGAGCCGCAGCGTCTAAGTTGACACGGGGGAGCGACAATTCTTGGGGCTGGCGCACACCCATGGACCGGCCAGCGGAAAAGTTTGAGCGTAATTAGCGCTCACGTTTAGTATCTACGACGCTACGGTCGCGGCGGCTGCATCGACGAAGTTAGTAAGAGCGTGTATCTGAAAATGTGAATGGATTGGGTGCAGTACTTACTGTTATTGATTTTAGCTCCTTGTGATATCAGCATCGACAGAGGTGTTGGCCGGTTCCGAATGCGCCCGGCGAGTCCACTACCACCGCCACCGGATCCCAATCCGCCGCCCGCTCCACCGCCACCGCCGCCGCCACCACCTCCTCCGCCGCCACCTGCAAGCCCCAATATGTGGTCCCTCGCACTGCGTCCGTACCTCAGATAGTGTTTCTGTAGTCCCATGCTTTAGATCTGAAATTGAGAGGAAAAAAAAAACACTCGGTTAATCGCAGCAATTCACAGCCGGAAGGACGCGGCCGCTCTCGTTCAGTTCAGAGAGCGCCTTTTGTATCTGTGCCCACAATTAACAATAAGGTAAACATATCAATTAGCGAATGACGACTGGTGTTCAACTGTAAATCGTCGATTGAACTGTGACTCGGAATTAATTAGAATTAATTACAATGATTACTGCGAATGGCGATACTAGATCGGATTGCCTTGCGGCCTGAGCTTGGCGCTCGGTTCCATGGAAATCAAGGAATACAACTTCTGGATTATTGTTGTGTTCAGATAAGGATTTCCGTTCGCATTCCACGTGGCTAGGGGCATGAGATCACACATGGCTCGGTACACGGCTCGGTGACTTCCCCCCGAGGCGGATTACGATTGACCTTTGCCGGAGGGAGGTGATCACCTACTGGGGAGGGGGTGCGATCAGTGTTTCTCGGTCGAGGTGCTGGGTTTTTCATGTTTTGAAGGTAGGTCTCTGGATTGGGCCAAGGCGGCACAGATCGGGTCTGACGTGAACATGCAGTGGTCAGCAGAGGAAAGATTGAGGTCTTATGGTTGGAGACATTTGTTTTGCCAAGACTGATTCGATTTGATTGTCTGCTCAGCTGTGTTAATTGCTGGTGCAGGTCTGCTTATATATCAGTTCGTTGTCTGACACTGAGGTTCGTTTTCTTACCACCCAATGCTTGTATTCAATATCGGGCCGATACAAGCGAAGAACACAATAATTTTCCCGAACTCGGGCTAACAAGTAAAATTTTGTTCCGAAAGCATACTTGATTGATCACAATGGAAGTTCCACTGTCATTTTCTAACCTCACTCCACCTACATCTCCTAAATGAGCGTCAAATTCCAAGTATATCCAACAAAATTGCATTCTTTTGCGATGGTGTAGGAGTGCACGCGTAACTTTCAATTGAATCTTTTCAGTCTATTCATCCGATCGTTCCTCTGCCACACTATGCATAGCTCCTGCTCCAACCTAAGGTTAGAGGGTGGCGGCTGAGGCTCACATATTAGTCCATAGTGCTACCACTAAACAGAGTAAGCCTAGCTGTAGTCCAATGTAGCCATACTTAAGCTAAATGTTCCACGTTTGTGAAAGTTATGAGATGTTGTGGTTTCACGACAGCCACGTTCTTTAATGAATCAAAGAATGGTTGGGATAGAGTCTTACATCGAGTTTTGGCTAAGGCCGGTTAGAAACAAAGGATCCACCGCTATTTCCTTCCAGTTTCTGAATATATCTGTTGGAATCAGGCCTAGTCAATGAGCATGGTGACCCACCAGGCGGTGGTCTGTAATTATCGCTACTAAAGGGTGATTTTTTTTCAAAAAGTTTTTTCAAAAAAAAATACACATAAAATTCAGAAAAATTCATGAACTCTTTATTTGAATCGATAGTACGGTCCATATAATTTAATGTTTGAAGATTATTTCATACAAATGTTGACCTTGACTGCGCCTCAAATGGTCCATCCGCTTAGTCCAATTTTGGCATACTCTTTCCAACATTTCGGCCGGTATCTCACGAATAAATGCTTCAATGTTGTCTTCCAATGCGTCAATTGAAGCGGGCTTGTCTGTATAGACATGAGCTTTAACATAGCCCCACAAAAAATAGTCGAAAGGCGTTAAATCGCACGATCTAGGCGGCCAATTGACCGGTGACCGGAAATATTAAATCGGAGCTGCATTGGAACTAATGTGTCCAGGAACTCAATGGAGGGAGACTGCCTGTTGTTACTGTAGCACAAAAAAAAGTAATTGAGTACCGTTTTGGACTTAGTTGTGTTGCTTTTAAGTGCTCTGGGCGCTGCCTGCCTCTGGTTGGCGCTGTTTATCAGGTTTTTCGCTGCTTTGTGGGTGGCCACCAGCTCCGATTGAAAGATGCTGCTTGTTTCGTGCAGTTTGTAGTCGGTTTTAAGGTCTTGCCATGCATTGATTACACCAGCACCGACACCTTCTGCTTGGAGCGGTCTGTGTATACACTTCTCGGAATTTTTGTAGCAAATTTACTGTCGAAGCGGGTGATGGTCTGTTGGCAATGTTACAATGCCCGAAAGTTATAAATTTAAATTTATTTAACTTCTTTAATCTCAGTGCCGACTTAGCAATGCCTTTGGCAACTGCTCCAACCTAAAGCTAATTTTTTAATTAGATGCTTAGTGCCTGAATGTAAATCCATATGCAGGAACACCTTCAGTAAGGGAAGCTTAAGGGAGCGGTAGAATTAGCATCATTCGAATGCTATATAAGTAGACAAGTTTGGAATGCGGGGAGGTTTAATAGCCAATTTTTTTTATCGAGGGTCTGGGTCAAACTGTGTACATTTCTATCCCAACTCCCATTTCTAAGTCAGTGTGGCTCAAAAACCGAATCAAAGCAACGGCAACGGGTATACTTTTAGAGACGGAGAACTTCAACATGACCACTTTGTCTTCCATTGTTTTGAGGTTAATTTGGCTTGACAATTTACTCTGAATGAATGACTCATTCGGCAGCAACGTTTACAAAGTGCTCAAATTTATTTTGAAAAACATGGTCCTATTCGAGAAACTCAAACTAAAGCCGAAAGACGAAACATCATTACATCCAGAAAGAGTTACCGTTTGATGCGCTTCATGGGCGCTGGAATCATTGGTACATATGTCGTCAAAAACTATGATGGAAGTGGATGTGAAAATTGGACGCTCAGATTACGCGATCTACGCCATGTTAAGCCAAGCACAAAATTTCTGGTGATAACTGTTCGAATTCCTGTCGAACATTCCCTTTAAGAGCTGCAATTGTCATCGGCTTGTTGGCATAAACCTGTGACGTCAAGTAGCCCCAAAGAAAGAATTCTGGGATGGTTAAAGCGGCCAATTTTGCTGGTCATGCCAAATCGCCAGAAATGGAGGAGGAGGAATCGCTTCCACGCTCTTGCGGAGTATACCGCTCCATTGCTTGTCTGTGTGTATACTGCAGCTGTCTAGTTCATAAATGTCAAATATGATCGACGTAGGACGCCATTTGCAAAAATTACAAATTCTTTGCGCCACCTTGTGTAGGTTCAATGATGCCATGCAATTATCGGTCAAAGAAATTCAAAGAGAAAAAACACCATACCTCGTCACAACATGCGATTACAGAAGACGCTGCGCCAGGGTGTCAAAAGCAGCTGGGGAAACGGTTTCCAAAGTTCTAAGGATGTGGACAAGAGTGCGAGAAGAGGCCATCGCATGATAGGCATAGTGTTCGAAATAAAAAAAGAAGATTTCAGAGTAGAGTTGACAGAAGAGGACTGGAAGAGAGGCAATTGGTCAAGTGAAACCAAAATGAATTGGTTTCAGTTTGGCGAGAGATGGTAATGATGGATGGATCGTGGATGACGTAGGATTGTCTGTTGTTGTTCTACATGGCGGTACGTTGGGCCCTTGATAGAAGGTGCTGGCAGGCAACTGTGCCAGCACAAGGAATGTCAGGTGACTCGAAGAGGATGAGACGTCCGAGCACATTTTATGTGAATGTCCGGCACTTTTCTGGTTAAGCAAACGTATCTTCCATAGGGAGATACTCACTTCAGTGGAATAAGATAATAAGGAAATAGGCGCAGAGTTGGACAGATGAGGACTGGAAGTGAGTCACTTGGTTTCAGTCTGACGAAGGAATGTAGTTTTGGCACCATGACTTTGAAGGGTAAAGCAAACCGCAAGACAAGGAGGATGAAGCTTGGTGGCCTGGAGTTTCTTCACTTGTCGACATGTTGATGCTTTGATTAAATCAAATAGAAAATGCGTGGATTATTGTGAACATGAAGGTGGGGGAGTTCGAAATCGCGCCGACAAATTCGGTTCCAACTACAAGCTCAATTAAATTTCGAAGGATATCATTCTTTCTTGATAACGTATAAATAGCGCAATAGAAGTAAAGGTATATGGATAATATGTAAAATATCAATTTTGGCTTTGTTCAGTCTTCTACTTATGCGTTTTATTTAGCTTGTTACTCAATTTCTTTCAAGTCTTATTAACAGTTTTGTAACGAGATCACGCTAAAACTTTCATTTCGATCGATGAAGAGTACACAACTGAGACTCTATGTCTTATATACGGAACCCTAACTATGGGAGCACTGCTCTCTCATTCATTTACCGTGGATTTGCGTTATATTCCCTCACACTTGCTGACAAATTGCGCCCAGCGTCAACAATAGTCTGACATATCCCGTCTACATCACGATACATGTCTCCCCGTATTTTCTTGCATCAGAAAGTAAGAAAAGCTCAATCTTTAAATTTGAATTCACACACGTCCGCCGCCAAATCAGTGAATTGCGCATCGCTCTGTTGACAGTTTGTGGCAATTTTCGCCCCGTTTAACTCTGCAATTACAGCCTGTCAGAGCAATAATTTCCGCAATGATCTCCGCTCAATGTAGCACGTCAACGAGTCAGGCCGTTTTTCGTTGAAACCCTTTACGTGGTTTAACCAAATCGTGAACCACCCAACTTGCATAATTCGTACGACAAGGAAAGTACATTGTTACAGCACTTATCGCACGATGAAACTGTCATAAAAATCGTGACAGTACAACACCGTTTTACGTAACGCGAAACTGGCAACTGGCCGCGCACCTTTCAGCGTCGCATCACACTCGTCCAGAGGCGCTCCATCTCACGATTGACCCTCCTTCGAAAGGTGTTAACTGGTTCGTCGCAAAGCCATGCTCTTTCGCATTCTAGACGACCAATGCACCAGACACTTGATGCATCGCGGTTGCTGCCCTTAGTCACATAGTCAACACTGCATTAATTAACAGCCGAGGCATATATTATAGATCTTCTGTTGCGGTGTGTCGTGAAGCTTCGAAAGAGCAAATATTGTCAAAGAAATTCAATCATCCTTGAGTCGGTGTTGACACTCCTTTGGGTTTTTTCTCATCAGCATCCCCGCCATCAGTGTGTGGATACATGCACTTCACGGTGCCGTGCAAATGCAAAGCAGCCCCCTGTCTCGAGTGTTTACCTCGAAACGTCAGAAAGGGATTTCCCGGCCCGGCCGCATGCGCAGCACTAATGGCTCGGTCACAACTGCGCACAATTGTGTGTGCGTGTCATGGGGAATCGGGATTTCGAGGAAAACATTTGCAAAATCGCACTTATCTTCGCACGCAACAAAGGCGAAGACGATGAGACACCCCGATGCGGCAGCCAAGTGGAGCAGCGAGCGGGACGGCCGATCCGCCAGAGTGGTGTGCACCGCGATGATTGTACGATGCGAATCATGCGCTCAGAGCTTGCCGCAACCTACTTGGCCCGAGAAGTTATGTCATCCTTTTCAGAGATGACTGGCCCGACCAGTTTGCGGCTGAGAAAACAAAAGTGAATGTGGCAGCATTTCCTTTTCAAGGAGATCATACATCGCCAAGCCTACTTGCCTTCAAACTCTGTTACCACCACCGGCGGGCACCGATGCGATATATTCACGAATTTATGGATATGCAGCGCAGATGCAGTCCAAGGTTGATGTATATCTTCCCTTTTTGTGTCGAAATAAAGTAGCTTAATGGATCCGAGCGAACGTACGAGCAGTGGATGCTGCTCACCGGTGGTTACTCATTAAGTGCGGGGGCTGATCCCATGGGTTGGGCTAAGGTATGGACCCAAAGTCGTTTGTGACATGCCTGTGATCGTATGTGACAGTTACTGATTGATATGAGTTTTCTATGTTTTCGTTTTCTATGTTTTCGAATCATTGCTCTGTTTGTGTCACAATTACTGTGGAATTTGTTATTTTTTCAAGATGTTTGAATTATCGAAGGTCTCGGGAAGGAAATGACATGATAAATCAAAGGGCTTCCCCGTGAAGTTGGCTTAAAGACATAGAATGGTAATTTGAATCACTGATCGTGGTCATGAGCTGCCCGTTGGCCTTGGATCATTGCTCTACTGTTCGACTGAATTAATATCCTATCCTAGGACCATTATCTAAAGTTAGGGCTGATTATAACAATAAAATATGGGTGGTGAGACAGTGGACGGAGCTTAGCTTCTACAGCACCTACGCCTTTTGTGCTACTTATGGCTCCATCACGGGTGGACGCAGAGCTTCCGCTCATCCTAATCGCTTTCCTAGAGGAGATTTTGCTAATTCCAAGGAGACCCAACACAAATCTGACTCGTGACTTTGTTAGTGTCTAAAGAAGCCACAAGCACCCCCACTTATTCGCAATTGAAAAAAAAGTGATGCAATTGCGCGCACAACTAGTTGGCGGTTGGCCGGTTGGCCGGTTGGCCGGTTTCTTAAAGTATGCTGAGCCTTGTAAGGCCGCCGACGAATGCTGAATTCGAAAGTGCACCGTGCTCTAAGCCGCACAAACTTTGTTTACCACAATTGGCAATTTTTGATACAATTAATAAACTGGCTTGACCTTGGCTGGATGAAATGAAAATTTGGTTTCATAATTCCCTCTCATGGATATTTCTTGTATTTTCGTTTCGGATCAGGGTCTTAGAAGGTAGAGGTACAATGACTGGTTTCTTTTGAGAAAAAAAAAAGTTGGTGACTTTTAGAGATGATTGAATGAGTTGTCGCTTTGATCACCTTTCCCTCGACTGACACCTTTTTTGACATTAAAAGCACATGTGAGTGCGTTGTTGCTAGAGCAGTGAGAATTCTCCATTGTCATCCTGAACAATCTGACTGATACGAGGCTAGACAGCCCGCTGTCATAGGCGATCTTGAAGCATAAATGAACCTCTGTATATGGAAGATTTCTCGAGCGAATGATCTTTCTAAACATCATTTAGCTGCTGGCACTCGTGGCTGACGTCAAAAAGCAATAAAACGCCCGTGAAACCACTGCTTTTCTTCAAGTTTACAATAAATGAGGCCAAAAAGAAGTATTTACCAACCACAAGCAGGACAACCTGAGCAGAACGTTACCAATGGCAGCTATAACTTCGAGTTGGTTCGTCTACCGGTTCGGTTGGGCAGTCATTCCAACGAATAGAAGTAACGTCAGACCACAGATCAATCGTAAAACTACTCTAGCGCATCAGTGCTTCTTCGGAAGAACAATCCAACCAATTACGAGAGCTTGGATTTGAATAAGACTCCGGCCATTCTAGACTGAGGCAAGAGCACTGACCTTAGTGAATGAGGACAGTGCCGGTATGTGTGAGCGAAAGGAATCACATTTGAGGCGGTTCTCCACTTTTGAACCAACCGAGAACTGTGTAGCAATCCGAAGATCCGAAGAGCGATGGTGGCTATGCGGACGGAGTGAAAAGCAAGTGAGTTCTGCACTTTTTAGAAGGTAAGTAGAACCGAGTTAAAAGGGGTGGGTTTGAAATACGTAATCGGATATTTGCTGCAACTGTGGTGTAAAAATTCTTCGTACTCGAGCCATTGGTTTAGTAAACACCCAACTCCATTGCTCGATTCTTTGAGTGTGCCAAAAGTTCGTAGACAAATGTATTTGCATTGACTGTGGCCAATCTTATCACAGATCGTGGTAAATTGACTGAAAATAACACTAAAATGAAGCCTGGTCACGGCATCTTTCATTCCCTTACGAATGCTTCACCAGAGATTATATCCTGGACCCACGGGTGATCAGGAGCTCCTGAAACTTGACGCGGCTTCAGCCTGATCGGTTGCTGTTGACACCCTTGTCGACGTGGTGCTTGTGATCTAAGCCCAAATTCTCTGCAGATTATATTATACCGCGACTCGGAGACGTGAATGAGTGCTGCGATCGGGTGCGGGGACGAGTACTGCAACCCTAAGAGCTTAGATTGGCCTTGTTTCAATAAGGTAGAGGAAATGTTAGAAAGTGTAAATTCAATTCGAATGGCAGGAGATCACTTAAATCCAAGCACTTACTTGTAGTTTTGAAATGTCGAGGTTCAAACAAGGTTTTTACACCACGACACTCATTGTTCATATTCTATTAGATTTAAGGATCTTAGTTGGACGACGATGGACATTTTGTTGTCTCAACGACCGCGGTTGAGCATGATTACTGGTCAAACCGCACTTTCTGGTATGCTGCCAAACATAGGAGGACCCGGATACCCAAGAAGGATTCTGCTTTCCAGAGCGGTAAGTTCAATTCTCCTATATGCTGCGCCAGTCTGGTCGTGTGCTCTCTCTATAAAGGAGACAGCTAAGAAGCTCTCGTCACCATACAGGCTCTGCGCCATAAGAACAATCAGCGGCTTCCGGACAATTTCGGACGAAGCAGCCTGTGTGATGGCGGGTATGGTCCCCATCGACATTCTCGCAAATGAGATGCATAGGGTCTACCTAAGGCGACCGACGAACCGGCCAGAGACTGGCGTAAACAGGATAAGGAAGGAAGAAAGAGCAGCCTCAATGACAATGTGGCAAGCCAGATGGGACACCTCAAACAAAGGTAGATGGACTCACAGACTGATTCCAACAATCGAAACGTGGACAAAGAGAGCAAGCGGAAACTGCAACTTCCACCTTACGCAGTTTCTGTCGGGCCACGGGGTCTATCGAAAGTATCTCCATAGGTTCGGGCACGATAGCTCTTCCCTTTGCCCAGAATGTGAGGACTCTGAAGAAGACGCAGAACACACGACTTTCCACTGCAGACGATTTGAAGGGACAAGAATAAACTTACCAACACCGGAGCTCCTAGTCGGTCATATGACGGAGTCAGCCGAGAAGTGGGAGGAAATCTGTTCCTTCATATCAAACTTGCAGATCGAGCTAAGAAGGCTTGAAAGAGTAAGGCGAGCCGAACAGGCAAACGCAGTCGATCCAGCTTGAGTCGCTAACCAGCCCCGCGAAGTAATACCTAACGGCAGTTCCGCGGGGAGAGTGGTAGAAGAGTGCAGGGTGTGGGTTAGTACGTAGGCGTATTCCCGAAATCGAGAACTTGGGTTTGCGAATCGTGCATGCTAATGGCACGGGCTATTAGTATCTTTCGAAGATTGCCACATTAATGGACGTAACCAAAAAAAAAAAACTGGTCAAACCGGAAACAGTTCTCTTCGATGAATGAATTGATTTTATGACCAATGTGAAAGTAAAGCGATCTAACCGCCTGCTCTCACAGCTTAGCTTCGACTATAATGTCCTGCGAAAGTCTGAACTCTGAAGCACCTTCGCAGCGAACTAAACGCCACGTGGCAGTAGGGTTTCGGGTCCAACAAATTGTACAACCAGCCGAATCGAGGAGAATATTAACGCGTTTTAATTCGATCCGAATCGTTTGTTTATAGAATTCAAAGCCGCATACGAATTTGATTCCCGGGATTCTACGACGACTATGCATTTTGTTCAAGGTCCGCCAAACCGTTCGAGATCTGCACGTGTTTTCGGCAAGAATATGTGCTACGTGTGCTTCCTTGAAATCGGATGCAGAGGAGTGGATGGTAGCTGTAAATACCATAGGCATCATCTTCCATAAATCCCTTCAACTGTTGGGTCATGAGACTTGACATCGTTTCATCTTTTCGTTGTGGAATCTTTCACGACAACTGAAGAACTGCCGAAACGATATGGTTTTCAGGTAAATGAAAACAAATCAGAACCGAAGAATCGATCCATCGATCACTACATGGGTCAGTCACGTGACGATCCATTGGCATAGCTAAGGAGTGAACACTACATTCGACATATCAAGTGGCGATCCGATCAAGTACCACCGGTGGCGATCGCTGTATCCTGTTAACTACAAAGCTACTTTCTCGAAGGACTAGAATCATGATCTACTATCTGCATAGCTTGGTCCAGGTTCACAGGTACATTATTCTCCGATTTGATGAGTTCTCATTTTCCGTAGCATTTTTCCGAAGGCGCCACGCTTATGATTCCAACTCAGTAACCAAATGTCTGACTGGTTCTCAGCGATTACCCAAGATCTCGATGAACTTGAAATCGGGAAAAACTATTACAACTGCTTCGTGTTTTCCCAGTATCTGTAAACAATTACAGCAACCACGGTCTGATGACTTCTTCAATTTGATTACTTTTTTCGGAGTAAGTGCTTCTGTTTTCTTCATCGCTTTTGAGTTCGCAATTAAATGAATGTTTATCTGCGGCACATGAGTGAAATAAAAGATAAGACGCGAAATAGGATGCTGGGGGGAGGCAGGAGGTAGAGGGTAGGGTAAGTTAATCTTTAAGTGCTACTCGTACAGAGATTTTCGGATAAAAAAAAGCAATAGTTTAGGGTTTTTACGATCCGTCTGTGTTGGATTTAATTCACGACTGTTCATACTTTGGTTTGACCTAGGAACTCATTTTTTCCGGGGAGGCATAAAAAATGTTTGACTTTATGAGGTGGCGCTGTTTGGTGAACATTGACGTTGGCCGAGTGATTCAGAGTAAAGATCTGGATGGACTCTGATTCGGGGAGTTCAGAAAATCCGCAAGTGATTGCTGTGGAATCGCATGTACAGTGACGTACTTTGGGAATGGACGAGTCACCGGAGAGTTCTTCGTTGAAAATGCAATGTTGATTCATTGAGCTCGGTATTCCGATAGTTGCTCAATCCTGAACACAGCACTGACGATGGCAGACCCATAGTCTTGAGTGGCGCGACACCTGGCGATTGGCAAACGGGGGTGATTGACCCTCTTTCAAATAAGGCGACAAAAGAGATTCCATCTACGGGGCCATATCTCTCGTAAGTCTCTCCGGGAAAGTCTACGCTAAGGCGTTGGAGTTGTTTTGTAGATTTGGAGAGGGCATACGACCGCAAACTCTGGAGTATTGTGCGTTCACGAGTGATGGGAGGAGTAATGCTGAGGATTTCCCAAGCTCGGTTAGTTTTGAAACAGCTTTGAAGATCTGCAATCAGAAAAGCCGAGCTTGGTGCCAACACCAGTATTTGTTCCAACTCTCACCTATGGTCATGAAATTTGGGTAATGACCGAAAGAATAAGGTCGCTAGAACAAGCTGCCGAGATGGTGCTAAAGCGGAAGCTGCCAACGAAATTTGGTTCCCGGTACCACTCGTGAGTCACCACAACAATCTGTGATAAGCACATTCTGAAAATTTTTAGACACCAGCACACACCTTATAATTTTTTTACGCATTCAAGGCAACATCAGGGACTTCTCAGTTAACAGTGTCATAGTGACCCTGCGCGTAATGATTGGAGGCAAAAATGAGGACAAATTTCGATTGACATTATCATTAAATAATTAGCAGGGGCTAGGCTAGGTCTATGTCTCCTCTGAGCTTCGGTCAATGTTCGCAGCACGTTCTATGATTTCCTCGTGTCATCGTGTCTGGTAATGCACTGATAGATTGAAGACCTGTCATAAGGTTCTGACTGAGTCATTGGCTACCTCGAACATGGGTCGAATGATTAATTGACATTATTCCCTTTGTTGTAACTTCTGTCAATTAGCCGGTAGTCAAAAGGCAGAGGTCACTGGGAAGCATCAAAAGTAGAAGATTGATGGAGGGATAGATTCAAGAATTCCATTGACTGCATTGATCACTGATGATTCGGCTTTTTTACTCAACAAGTTGGAATATGAATCCATCTGGCAGTAAGTAGGTCAATTGTTGATGGGCGGGGATGTGGAGGAATGCTTAAATGATGGTTGGATTGAATGGCTTTGGAGGAGAAATGCTCTGACCAGCAATGAAGGAATGCATTACTGTGTTATTTTGGAAACATGAATTGGACGATCCTACATACAAAGAAAACATCTTCAAAATGTACTGGATTGTCTCAAAGGATCAGCCAGTATGCAGTAACACAATACACTTCATCGAATTTGCTTCACTTTTCCAATAGGATGCACATCATTCCGCCAGCCAGTTTTTATCTCACAACATTGTCTGAATGACCAGGTGCACCAGGAAGAGATTGTAGCTCTTCGCGTATGCAACTCATAAAAGCAGATGTAATCAAAAGTCGAGAGAGCAAAAAACAGTTTCAAGAAACACACAAACCAACTCCGATGGTGACTTCATTCATTCATCAACTCCTGAGGCCACTAATTTCAGACTGTGCTCATAAATGGCTGATTACGCGAAGTGAAGCGAATGCAAGAAAGATTTCAAGGCACACAGAGTTCTTATATCATGGCATTATGTGAAGGTATAACTGTGGCAACTTGATGGCCTCAGCCGAAGCAAGGTTCAACTCGGTCTAAAGAGTTGCGAACTAAGAAGGCAATGAGACGACAAAAAACTTGCCACAGATTGACAGACAATACCAGCGAGTACGGACATATAGAGCAAGCTACGTGTGGTCTAACCAGTTTTGGAAACTTCTTATAACCAAACAACTGTCGCAATGGAAGAAGTGTGCGATGTCAAGCTTGTGGTTCAAACTACGATCAGTCGGTTGAAGATACAAAAGGAACAACTGTTTGAACAAAAAAACTGGACTGTTTCTTGAAGAAAATCATTTACATGAGTTTATTCTGATAAGATCATAAATTCAATTTAAGAGAATAGGAAACGATTCTCGGGTAAGGCTTCAGGCCCGATCACAATGGATTTAAGTTAACATTGGCTTATGTACAGTGAACTCTCCCTAAGTCAAATTTCTCTCAAACTCGAAGTTTTTTGTTCGTCATTTTATGGCATTTCCTTCAATTTTCCATACAAAAAAAAACAATCTCCTAAGTCGAACTGATTTTGATGTCCCGGGAGAATTCGGCTTAGGGGGGTCCACTGTATATAAGTATGAACTGAATGAAAAGCTTCTGTCGTTGAAAACTGTTGAGTTACTGACACGAAGATGGGTCCATTTTCGACGTGCAGTACTGTGTGACTTCTAAATAAATCGAACGGAGCATACAATCCTCAGAAACATTCTGAGTCCCCATAATTGTTCGGAACCTACGCAAAATTCCAACACCAACTGTCATTTACGTGTGTAAAGAACAAATTTATTACGACCTCACTTGATTAGACAGAAGTTAACGAAACTTAACGAAACTGAGAAAAGTGGTGCTTATGGTCACAGTTAATTTTGGTTTGTACTCACTCGAATGCATAAGTTATCCTAGTATTGTAAGCCTTTACGCATAGAGTCAAGCGGTGTTAAAGTGCTAAAGAGACAAGCATTCAACTCTAAGGCAGTCTTGGAATGTCACAAAACATTACACATGCTGGCAAAAAACGACAAACTAAAATTAATTTGGGTGCCAGAACCTTAAAACCATGCAGGCAACGAAAAGGCTGATATACAAGTCGAGTCAGGCGCCCATATACCATTCATAAGGCTCGCCCTATTTAAGGATTCAATAATACGGACACAAACCTACACAAAAATGTGTAGTCAAACGAAAGAATTTGTTTTGGAATAAGTAAGACGGTATTAAACACTCGAGGGCATTCAAGGAACAAAACTACAATCTCAAACGAGCCAAATAATCTCTAGAACTTAAAAGGGCCGACCTAAGAATACTATGTGGAGCACTAACAGAGCATGGAGCATGTTAATATCGCCTCCATAAAATGGCTATCATCAATACAAGAATCTGTAGGTATTATTGTCAGGCTATGGAAACTAATGACATACTAACCGACTGCCCAAGCCATAGCGGAAAAAGAACAATAAACAGCAACACCCACAACAGGGAAAGACTTTTAAGAAATAACATCTAGGAAGGTTGTACAATTTTTTAAGACAGCACTTAAATTCTAGACCAAACTAAGGTCGCAGTACCAATGTCTTCTGCGACAAACCCCGATATTTCGAAAATACCTTTTCGCCCATTATTTGGTGGAAACTAAAGCGATAAACGCTGCCTACATTGAAGCATTCAATGTACCGGGTAGGCTTCTCTTCGTTAAAAACAAAGCCGTTAAAAACAAAGCCAAATTCGCTGATGGACAACGCAGAGCCCTACTATTGGGACAAGGCTGAGTATGCAGCAATGTCGAGGGATGATTATCTTACATAATACATCATTGAACATGTCAATGATGTCGCATATACTCATATATATCGTACTCATGGACCACTTGGCTCTGACCCGAAGGGTTTGCTTGTGAGCAGACTACGCCCGTGACTAAGGTGTTCACTGGGACCTACACCAACTAAAGGCGGATAGCCAGAATTCACACTACCTGGTAGGTTGAGGCCGAGGTCGACCGTAGACACCAGCGCCACACAAATGAGAAGACGAGGGTCATTAGTCAAAGGAGCTTGAATCTGACATTTGGATGTTAAATGTTTGTGCAGTTCTAACTCCCAAAGACTTGATCGGATTTGGATGAAACTTGGAAGATGAAGGGCATATTTTCTGGATTGGGGCACAAGCTCTGATGTCTCGGTTCATCTCGAAAAAAAAACAAAGCTCCTGTACCCCAAGACCTTGGTTGCTGTCCATGCTGTGCGTAAATAAATGTTCTGCAAACATATACAATTTGGAATGAACTCGAATGCACATCCATCACACATCCTTTCTACGATATATGTTGCTTCCGTATCATGAAGTGTGTGAGGTTTTGTCCATATTTTGATTGAAATGAGGATAAAGTGATCTATTGGCCACTTTGGTAGGAGATATCTAGTGTATGTCCCAAGCAATCGATGAATTGGTGGCAAGGAGCAATTCCATGGATAAGTTTGAGCAAACTTTTAGTTCAATAGCAAGAGTCATGCAGGAGTGTCATTTCTTAAATTTATCCACATTTGCGTCACTTATTTTAAGAGCTAAAGTGGGCTTTACGAAATGCGATTTACGTGTGTTTTGAAGAATCGTCATTATGGGCCAGCTATTGGTGAGGAGTAGATAGGTAGGCAAGTGGGCTGCCAGCGAAATCGCCAGCACACTATGGGTATCACAATGTTTGTCCATCGTGATACCCATAGTCAGACTACAACCATTGATCGACTGATGGTGACTGGAACTGATTTCTGGGACTGGATTCGAACAGGAGATCCGTCTGACCAAGGGCAGGCACTCAACAAACTGCGCCACCCAGCTGGTGAGGAGTAACGAAGCTGTATTTATAAAAAAATGTTACCAATATCCAACGGCGCCAAGGTGCAGGCGGGGAGACCAATTGAAATTGACCACTTTGCTTCGGAACTTGGGCAAGGGACAACCATGTCTGGGGTTCCACTAGAGAATCTCAGCGAACTAGTTCTTATTTAAGGGCTGCATAAGTAGATCCCAACTGAAGATCCTAATTGAAAGTGTGACCACTGTATATTCCAACTTCTACACGCTGCCACGGCAACCAGACTTAAGATATGAATAGATGACTGATACCGAAAAACGGTCCACCACTGAATCCACTGAAGAACACAGAGACTACTTCCTTTAGAAGTCCTCCAAGAAATACCGGATCCGGATCCAAAAATCCCAAAAACTATATTCAAGACACTCCTGAGTTATTCAGCGACTCGTTGTAAAATTGATTGATAATCGTGAGAAGTAAATTTACATAATTTATGGTTCTAGAGTAACAGCCGCAACCATAATTCGATTTCCAGCGAATTAATAAGGCATTTATGGCGCCCCCAGCACAGATGTGGCTGATTCGCAGTCCGTGGGCTCTAGGCACTAAGAACAACCGACAGCTGATTGCAGGCAAGCACATCGAACGATTGATTCTGCATCAGATATGACATGGCGCGCGCTGAGCATGCAGCAGAAAAATGTATGAATTGGCGATTCGCGGCTCGTCGGAATTAAAATTGCTCGGAAATTTGCATATTCGGGTCAAATAGAGTATATCTGAACCTCATTACCTCCACAATTGAAGTTTTCACGACCGACGACGCCGATGAAATGGTTCGCAATGCTCTACTTAAGATCAAGGTAATGTAAGATTTGCATACCAGAGAAATCGCAGTCGTCTCCAGCATCGGCGAGGTATCAACGCTTCGCTTGTGGTGATGGCTTTAGAAATGCAGTGTCTCTTGAAGGTTTGCCAAGCGGCCTCTTTGCGTGGAAAGATGACTGTAAAGCTGACATTCTGGTTGGAATTCATCGTTCGAACATTTGAAGCTGAGAAAGAATTATCGGGCAACACCGTGGAAGCCTTCAGATTCATCAGCCTTCAGCTTCATCAGCCTTCAGCTTCATCAGCCTTCAGCTTCATCAGCCTTCAGCTTCATCAGCATTCAGCTTCGTCATCCTTCAGCTTCGTCATCCTTCAGCTTCATCAGCCTTCCACCGACTAAACTACGATCGAACCAAGTTTGCCATTTGAACCAGGAGATCGAACAGCTTTCCTCGGGTCGATAGCTCTTCGCCCAAAGAAGACACACACTTCGTAGCATCGTGAAATTGTGAAACGAGTTTGAGTCGCATTCAAACTAATGACTTCGAAAGTCTGACTTACTTCGGCTGTCGCCGATGCTAAGCTCGGCAGCGTTCATTAAGACATTCCGCGCGGACCTGCCACCGAATTTATCGGGCCAGCATCTGAGTGGCAGCGATGGTGGCGCCCCTACGCCGCGGCCGGCCGTCGCAAACCGCATGTGTGTGATATAATTGGAAGGAAAATAATATTAATAACATTTTGTGTTATTTAATAAATTATTGCGACTTGATTTTGCAGTCGGTGAACTGGTGGCCGGCGCGGCGCGCGCACATAAACGCAGGCCCATATGGCATCGCAGCTTATTAAACACGTTTCTTGTGTTTCTTTCTGGCTCCTCGGCGGCGGCCGCTGTCGCTGGCTCCATCTCACTCACTCGCGGTTATGCAATTCGCAAATGCAAGTCAAATTTTTTTTTTCGCCAGTTACACGATACATTCGCATACGTTCAAGATGCGAGATGTGAGATGAAAGAGACGAGAGGAAAAAAAAGCAGAAAAAATTGCAGCCACCACCAGAGTGGTGTTGCTGCAGAGACTGCCCTCCAGTCGGTGGTGGTGGACGCTTGGATCGAACTCCAAAGATCGGCGTGCTTTCTTTTTATCTCCATTTCACCGAAAGACCATTGCTCCGGGCGGACCCCGATCGCAGCAGCAGCAGCGTCGCCGTCGTCATGGTTGTCGTATATGCCAGCCAAAGCTAAAGTTGATGCTGAAGCCAGTTTTCTGTGCGCCTGTATCTGCACACAGATACGGATCTGCGTCTGTTTGGGTTGATTTTATTTTGATCGTGCACAATTGTTACGAGTTTTTTTGGTCCTCAACGGCGGTGCAGCATGGCTGGAGTCTGTGCCAAGACGTCGAATCGAGAGTCGGTCAACGCTGTAAGTAGGTTGGTAGGTGAACTGTGCTGAGCTATGGATACACCTGTCTTCGGTAATGTGAAACAAGATACATGTTTGTTGCGAGTCGAACGCTATGTGGTGGGAGGGCATGGGGACCAGTCAATCACGTGTTCATTGAGTTTTATGAGAGCTCGGTGTGGACGGTTGTTCAGTTGGAGGATGCTTACCGAAGGTCATTTTGCGATTTCAGTTTAACTTCTGCGGCAGATGCAGATGTGCATGGTTGGCGAGGTTTTAGCTTCGGCCGATGGCTGAATTTGACATGCATTACGTGATGGGATTTCAGTTTGTTGATGCATTTCGCTGTGGACGCCTTGAGATGGTGAAGAGGCGCGAAAGGTTAACAGTCGATTGCTTGGGATGCAATGAAATGCGAATTTTTCGGTTTCGTTATCTTGATTTTTGAATGATATGAATATTTTCAGGCGATCGTAGTTTTGTGAAATGGATTTGAATGATTTGGTGTATGGCTTGTATTCTACGTTTTGTGCTATGTTTATCTTATGCACTTTTTGCCGTATTTAATTTGAAGTAATATAGGGGACATGTGCAGTAAATAAAAAAATACAGAAAATAAACATAGCATAAACATAGAATAAAACAGAAATAAACATAGCATAAACATAGAATAAAACATAGAATGTTAATGGGACCACAATTCATTAGGATCAGGCCGATTCTTGTTTGCCATTCAACTCTTTGATATAATTGACTTGACGTGCCCACGAGAATCGATGGACAATGTCACCCGATGACCCACTTTTAAACTCTCGTCTTGCTTCAGTTTCGCCAATGTCTCGCATGGCGAGACGAGGCAAAAATTTATTGACCTACTTTCATGCCCCGATTTGACTACTGCGAGAGGGAGCTGATGTCTCCCAAAAGCTGCCCGAGTTCTGCTACAGGAGCCCACATACAATACTTTTCACAGATCATCGTCCTCCTGGAAGTAACCCCCATTGATCCTAATTGCGACGCTCTGATTCACGAGAACCCTCTCTTGACTGGCTTGGCAAACATCTCAGAACAACAGCCAGCAGTTCATTCATACCGTCAACAATCTGATTGCCAACCACTTCATTAAACAGAAGGCTTTGTGTCAAGCAATAAACCAAAAAATCTCCGGGCAAACAAACGAACGCAATCACAGAAATCGTCGTCATATTTAATCGATTCCACACAGACACCAACGCAACATGCTGCCGCTTCCACACAAGTGTATTCTTCTTCGGATTATCTAAGATCGCTGCCGGCGACAAACACATATCGTATTATTTAATATCACCCAAAAGCGATCTTCATTGTTCCTGGCGATGTTTCGTCTCAATTCACCGTTTTGTTTGTTTCTTTCTCTCTGCGAACGGTAATGAAATCGAAAGTCGTGTTTTGCTTTTGTTTCACGCTTTCAATGAATTCAGTGTCACCCGACTCGACTCTCATTAGGCCTGTACATGGATAATCTGCTTTCTCATAGACGGCCAAAATGAAGTGCTTGCCGTTGTGGTTGTTGTGATCGCGATGTTGTCGTCATCGCTGTCGTCATTGCGATAAAATGTGGAAAAAATGTGAGAGTGGTTTCGCGTACCGTCACAAAGGTGTACAAACTGGAGCGACTCATATGCATATGATGAAAGCAATTACATCTTGTTTAGCCGACTCAGACCCGGTTTCGGAGCCAAGATAGACAATTTGCAAGACTGCAAACTTAATTTCCTCCAAAAATATAATTACTCTCCTGTTCGACTTTATCGTGCAGCCATCCCCTCGCCCGTCCGCATGCGCAACAGCAAACACGGCGCTCAAGAGATTGTAATTATTAAAAGCAAAATTTCGGGGCACAGTTTATGTTCTACAATTAAACCGAATTTCAGTGTTTTCCTCTCACAATTCGGAACGAAGATGTTCGCCGGATAAGAGACCGGAAAGAATGCCATGCGCATGCAGCCGACATTGATGTCGGCTCGTCTGTCCAGCGGGCAGACGGTGAAATGTGGTTCATGAGCAAACAAAAGAGTTGGTGTGCGAACTTGTTCTGTCGGTGTGGTCTGTTGTCTGGTTTCTTGTAGTCTAACTGTTCCAAATGTTGTACTGCTTCTGCTTCGGTTTGTTGCAGCGTGCAAAATGGGGGGAGGGGTAGGCTGAGAAATGATGCAATTGCATTTCTCTTGTAAGTTTTGGATAAAATCGTTTCATTCCATCACGCTGTGCACGTGAGCGGTACACAACGATGCGCAATGCGCGGTCGTGTGCATTCATCCGTTCACTTGCAAATACAAAGTGCTCGTACTCGGCTATGTTCGTATCTGTAGCACGCGTTTGACGTTTTCCACAAAAACAAAAAAAAATTTACCAATATCTGAGTGAAAGAGTTTTCATGGTACTTTGAGTTTTCGCCATTTCTTGATTGATTATGCAACGAAAATAGTGAGGCATTTCTAAATGCTCCAATTGTTGTTATCCACCGCAACTGCACTGGTCTAGATCGATGCTGACGGGCTTGTATATACGGGGGATTCATAATAAAGCGATATCCAAGCAAGGTCTTTATTTCGCCCGTGCCCAGAGACAGTTAATTAAACAGCATTACAGAGGCCAGCGGATTTCTATTTATGCGCACTATTATGGTTGCTTTTGTTTAGCAGGTGATTTGATGGATGTGTGTTGCCACACGTTATGGAATCTCAATTGCAACTATCCGCAATAGAATATCGAACATGTACGATGATTCATTGGACGGCAATTTTTTTCGATTTTGTTTCAAGCAACAATGAATAACATTCGATGGGGCGTATAGAGGTATACGCGAGCATCTGTGTCAGATTACATCTTCACTTGTTGACATGATGTATTGCAGCACAGCGTGTATGTTTGCTTTTGTCAAGTGGAAATTATAAATAGGTCCTCTGTCTTGTGTTTATCGTAGAAGAGACAATTTGTAATGGATTGAGGCACGCCAGGTAGAGTGACAGTTTTTGGTTAATGGTCGGATGGCTGATCTCGCTCGTGCGAGCGGTGGGGTTGTCTTTCGAGATGAGATTTCTCTGTTTGAATGTGTCACAAAATTGATTGCGAATAGGTCTAATAGAGGAAATAAATGGCGGAGCGTCAGGTTTTGTTTCTCTTCGTTTGAGGTCGTTTGCGTGACAATGGGCAAAATGGCACTGTCGTACGTGGTTGGTCTTCTTCAAAGTTGTCACGAGACAAATTGATGAATGGATGTGATGAGCTTTACGATATGACGATGCTTTATTCTTGAGAAAAAATCTATTTGCACAAATGTACTGTGAGATTTTGACTTTGGACTGGTTTGTGGGCGTGAGGTGACTTTGAAGACTTTTTCTGAGACTCCCTGGTTCTTTTAGACACGCACCAGTTCTCCATTTTCGAATGGTGTCAGCTGCGACCTTAGTACAGCCTGGTCTAACACATTGAATGTCGTTGTTGAAGGCTCCTTCAGCGTCAAGTAATGTGATCACTCGAAAGTCATTGTCAAAGGCAAAGGGTTGTTTTGGACTTTCAAAGACTTTTGTACAACTTGACTATTCGATTAGTCGTCGAGGCAGTTCGACTCATATCAGAAAATTGTGTAATTTCGTAAGGATTTGCGGTCGTTGATGAGTCGTTTATTCGCTGAAGCCACCTCGAATATCGGCAACTGATAAAGGAAGATGTGATTGTTGCGTAGAAGATGATAGATGATACTAACGCACAACATTTTGAAATCGTTTCCTGGAGAACACAAACTTCCATTTCACAGCGGTACCTCTTTGAAGTCAGTGACCATGCCCGAGAGTGTGAAATGTGAATGTCTTCGCCTTTGGATTCGGCATAAAACTCTTGATATGCAGACTAGCTCTCTTTCAGTAGCGACACGAGTCATTTTTGTAAAAGCTAGGCCCTAACTTGCTCGGTTTATACATGACTGTTGTACAAGCTAGATAAAGGCGTCACGAAAGCTACTTGATTTAATTGTGGTTCATGAGGGATTCACAAAACATGCCCAATGTGAACAGATGAACAGATCACACATGCCATGAAGCCCAACAGCAACTTTACTCAACTATTCCCAAGCCAACTTAATCGAAAAGACGTAATTAACGAAAAGAAGCATAAGCCCCACTGCGTCTTATTGTGGTTAAACTTCCACGATTCATTTGTTAACAAAGTGTTAAGCAACACCCATTTTATTGGGGAGTTAAGACAGGACACTTGTGATAGAACAATAGCACGCACAATACGAGTGGATGCTGAGGAGCTAGGCCCTGGCCCTCTACGAGCTGTAGCGCCACCCATATTATTATCTAAAGACAGGACATTCAATTTTGCATGAATTCAACAGTCGATTTTTGTTTTAACAGTCTACAGATGCGAGCTCGTTTTCTCTGTCATTTTTTACGACACTATGAGACCACATTGCGCTGCTCGAACATTTAATATTTTGCTGATCCAATCTTGACCACATAAAAGTAATATTGTTACATTCAGTCATGCAAAAGTTCTCTGATTCACCATGCAACAGATTGACGCACTTTCACAAATAAAATTTTAAATTCTCGAAAGATTTGATTAAGATTGTAGTTGATTCAAGTTCAAATTTTATTTGTGGCATGAATCAGAGTGGGCTACCTTTGTGTGCACAGAATATGACACATCGGGGATGGTAGTGAGCTTGAAGTAAAAAAAGAGACCTAGTTTCGTCACTGGAACTTAAATAGCCTTAACTATGTATGTCGAAGGCTACACTACGTAGGTACCTGTCCAGCCTCCATATCCAGCTCCAGTCCAAAGGAAAGAACACGCTTGGCATATATTCATTCAGTAACCTAGAAGAAATATCGAACATCAGGTTTCAGAACAAACAACTGGTTATAACCCAGTAATGGAGTGGATAATCTTAGGATAAACCACTCATATAGGGGATAGAGTAGAGTAGGTGGGTTGCCAGCAGAAACATCGCCAGCACACTTAGACTCATGTTGATCCATTGTGGTACCGAATATAGTTGGACTACTATCACTGATCGACAACTCCAGTGATGAGATGATGTTGACTGAACCAGATTTGAAAACCGGATAAAGCGTATTAACTTCGCTTTGACTGGGATTCGAACCGGGGACCCCTCTAATCATGGGTACGCACTTAACCAACTGCTCCATCAAGCTATATACAATCGACGGGATAGTGATGGCACAATGGATCCAAGCAGGATCTAAGTGGGTCACAAACTGATTCAGCTGTGACAGTCACTCCAACCTAACCAAACCTATGTATATCGATAGAAGCGGCATTAAAGTGACGTTGTAAGCACAAGTATTCATTAGATCCTAAGTAATTAAAAAATCAGAAGCGGAATTAATTTCAATACAGCACATCCATAGCAAGGAGTCTGTGGGGTTAGTACCACCGCTAGTGTTGGGACTTTACCACAATTGTGTTAGATCTACATCGATTTTGCGAAATTCTGCAGATCTACCACATCTGCTGCCCATAGTGAAAAAACTACGACGTATTGTAATTCTTTCACTTTATGCCATTTCTTGTTTCTTAACCCCTTCTCACAACTCAATTTCCAAGGTAAAATATGCGCACAAAATTACAAAGGAGTTTTATTGACGACTGTTCATGGTGTTACAAAAAGTCGTCAATAAAATGTGAATACAGGGAGCTGTTCATCCAATTTTTAGAGCAGCGTTTATGAAATTTCTTAGAAATTGAGTAGGTAAACCAGCACGCTTTTCTCAAATCGACCACTCATTTTCTTCGGGATCTAATTGATAAGTCCCAACACTGACCACCATATCAACAGCAGAGTGAACTCATTAAAAAGACCTCCCTTCGATTGTTTCCTTTCGAAGTGAGTTTGAAAAAGCGTCTGTTAATTACTACAAATTCTCATAATTGTCAGACAATTAGTTCCTATTTAGTCACACGTGTCCTAGTTTGCATATTTAAGACGTCTTCTATCTTAAAACGCCTCTACTGATGTTCAATGTGATGAGTTACTAACATTCTACTCATTTCCGTTAAAATTATCAATCAGCAGATCACGATGCAAGTCATTATTTCTAACAAACCATCAGGGAATTGCAATTCCCCGAAGAACTTTGACTTATCTTGTGATCTGAAGTAAACTTAAGGTGACTGTAGGGAAATGTGGCCAGGAGCATCATCAAATTGCCACGTGTCCATAATTGCTTCAGCACCAACTGTCATTTACGTACGATTACAACGATTAATTTCGCTTCCGCTTAAATAAGCAGAATTGAACGAAACTTAACGAAACTGACGGAAGTTATGGGCACGATGAATAATTTATGTATTATATGTTTATTCGCTCGATGGCTTAATTTGACTCATATCTGCAGTTGATTTGGCCCTTATTTCTGGTAACAAAGACATGCCCTGCATACCCGAATTGAAGCCTTCAAAGTCAGACAGTCAGACACTGCTAAGACCAAATCTGTCCTCGGCCGACATAACAAATAGCTACAGTCATTAACAGACATGAGACAACACACGGTCCAAACCATTGGGCTAATAAGAATGGACTTTCATCCTTTTAGACTGAATGTGAGCACTAAGAAAGGGGTTTTTCTTTCGTACATCGATTTCTAAGTGGGTAATGCTCCAGGAAGGAGATGCTCCATTTGATGTTGCTTATGAGAAATTTTATCGTGTGCACGGCTAGTATTGACAGAAATTTCGATGTACTTTTAATTTACGAAAGAAAATACCAAGCTGGAGCATTATTGCTCATCTAACTAGCGTCTATCCAGTGTAACTCGACGATGTCTAAATTGGAGAATACAGTCGCTTCATTGGACATCTCATAAATCCCAAAGAAAGTGTTGGTTTTCGGCACCTTAAGAATGTAAGATTGCTTAAGGAAATAAATAGCTGCTGAAAGTCATGGATAGTTTACGGAAGTAGAAATGGTGAACATGCTCCAACTCAATGGACGATAATCCTGTGCTTTCAGGGAGGAGCTATGTATTTCGTGGACCCTGAAGGGGATGTTGTTCTATGAATCGATAAACTCAGCTGAAATGATTACTCAAGATTGCAGCAAAAAAAAATTGGCCAAAGGAACGTATATTCCGGTTGCTTTTAGGGTTCCATCATCAGAAAGGATCGCTTATAGTTTCGGTGTGCCTGTTCATGTAAAGTTGGGCTTAATTTAATACAAAGGATATGGATGGCGATAGACGTATGTACACAAGTGGCCTTGTTGATTTTGCATACTTCGTAGTAAATTCAGTAAATTGAACAGTACTTTCAAGATGTTGCTTGATATTCAGAATTGCTTCATTAAAAAAACAATATTTACGGTACTGCACCATCGGAATGCAAGTACTACTCCAGGCAGGTTGGCAGGATGACATTACTTTCTTTTGAAGTTCCCTGGATACCATTCCAAAGTTAAGTGCATGTTCTATCTCCTTCCGTACTGCGATCAACTTCAAGGGATGACATCAGTTCAGAGGGTGAGATGTTATTTAATACTAGCCTGACAACTAGTAGCCAAGTTAATTTCTCATAAAGACAACCGGATAAGGAAAAAAAAATGACAAATGACTGCCCCAGTTGAAGGCTGAATACTTTCTTCGAGATCACATTCCAAAGTGCAGGTACTTTACATGCTAGGACCATCAACAAGACTAATTGGAACTTGTCCAAGATCCACAGGGAGGCCGAGTCTTGCCCGAACGCAGTGACCTCACTCCAATAAAATATGCCGAGATTTTTCCACTGGCAAGACAGAAAAAAAAAAAAAAACAAACGATTCCAACGCCCGCTTGGGAATTGCAAAGATTAATTGATTTTATTGTCATTAGTTCTTAAAGAATGTTCCTGAGCCATTAAATGTGCATTCACACTTGTTTACTGCGGTACACGTAAATTTATTCAATAATTTTCCTCTTCAAAGTGCATAGACTCCAGGTTGAAGTGCATGAATACACTGACTGTGTGCATCACTTGCGTTGAGTTGTTGGCGTTGTTAATTTGAGAAGTTCCGAATGATTGAGAAAAAAATGTACGATACTTTGTATCACTAAGTGAAGTAATTGGAATTAAAACGATTCAATCAATTAAACTTTTAACTGCCTCTGGACTGATTTCGACGCCATTAGATAAGACCCCTCTTTAGTCACTCAACAGATCTTCTGATCCTTACAAAATCAGCTCCACTCCCCGGCGATCGATGAGGAGACAACAGAAAACCGTCGGTTTACTTCGTCATTATCTCAGAGGGAACCCCTCCACGGGAGGCTTATCTCAAAAGTCTGTCGCGCAATCACAGGAAATGTTCAAGAAAGACAAGCATGTCCAAATTGTAATGACAACAACGTGCTAAATGGTTTTATGGCGGCCAAGTGTTTGCAGACTTAAAGGTGCGATGGGGGACTTTTTTTTTGGTGTCAGGAAACGGCCGGTGATTCAACAGCTTCGATGAAAGAACAAATCGGTGTCAAGCTTAACATTTAGTTACATTTTTGATGTTAATCTTGACACTCTTGCAATCAAACCATGCGTCTCTGTGTCACTTGGTCTTCAAATGAGTGGAAAATGGAATGAGTCAAGTATTAAGGTAAAGTGGGTGTACCGTGTCCTACTTGATTGGTTATTTTTATATTCACATCTTCGCCTCTCTCGAATGACTGACTAGCCTCAAAGGGTATAGCTTTTCCAACTTCGCCGTTCAGAGTCAGCATAAAACTGTGGGTCTCATTAATTCGTGAGCATCATACATTCAATGCGTATGATTGATCTGGAACTAAGGTAAAGGTCCACTTCACACTGTCGCCTTCTATACGTCTGTCCTCCCCTCAAACTAGGATTTTCTTGTGCTAGGCGTCTCCAGATTCCGACTGATGTCCTTTACCAGATGAGCACGATACGGCGGGCGAGGGCTCTAAACGAAAGGCTGTTGGGATGCAACGATTTCGACCTAGACTAGACCAGATATGTTGGGAGATTAGTGTAGATGACTGTCTTGTCATTTATCTCATGTTCGTTAGTGCGATTTCTTTGGAGTGAGGTAAGCAAGTTGTTGCCGGTCTGGCTTACTTGTCCGCTGCACAATTGCCTGCAGAATCTCCATATCCTGGTTTAACTGTTAAGCCAGATCTCATTGAGTGACCTGCAAGACTTTGATTCAAGTTTTAAGTTAAGAAGACTGAATTCGGTGCCTTAATGTTTCTCGAAGATGGTCGGTGAAGATACTAACATCAGTTGCGGATTACATTCCGTTTCAGCCATTTCAGACTGTGCCTCGTCACCATAACTTTCTTCTTCGACTGGCGTTACATTCTGGGGTGAACCTGGGTCTACTTGGTCTTGCAGTTTCATCAGTTCAACTGACTGAGGTCCCTTTCTAGCACAGAAGGCGAGGACTTCATTTATTTAGTTGTCCCTCTGAGTTAGAGACGAAGACTTTCTCTGCCGCAGCGTTGGTGTCCATTAGCTCTACTTGAGCTAGCCCTCTGATATGACAGACTCGATTTCGTTTGACTAGGCCGATGTCGATGAGCAGCTCGTATAGTTCGTCGTTCAGTCTTCGTCTGCGCTTCTAATCAGTGAATATGGGACCGAAGAGAAGCTGAAGCCACCAAGATCCATTTCGTCCGCTTTCGAAAATGTTCATGCTGTTTATGCCATCCACAAGGGATTGGGATGAATATCAAGTTTGTATATAAAGATGAATCGTTCTTTCGAGAGAGTGCTGAACTGTGCAATTGTCGCCTAAGCTCGAAGACACGGTGATGGGCATGAGTAATACTTCGTTTTATCCTTCGTTCTATATCTTGGGTGGTGCCATTTCTGGAAATGATCGCAATCCGGTTTCTCAGGCAAGGAATCGCCATAACCTCCGTCTGTTAAACGTTGCTGTATTCTGGGAGTCTTGTTCAAGGACTATGATCGATTTATTTAAAGAAATCGACGCTAACAACTCGTTCCCGCTTTCGAACCGGCTGTATACAAATGTATGGAGTTCTTGAACGGCATGTAGTTCTTAATCCTTCTCTGGGTCTCAAAATTGTGTAATCAATGTTGTGTCCATTGAAAGCACCACTGCAAGGAAGAATGAATGCAGATTTGTCGCCTGACTCCAAACGAAACGCTTTGCGTTTTTCTATCCTAGATTAAATGACCTTGACCATGACGTTCGCGTTGTATCGCAGATGCCAAGAGATCGCTTTCTACTATTTGCAGCAACTAAGGTCTTGTCATCGACTTTCTTGTTGGAGTTTAAATGAGGATCTCTCCGTGTTTAGATCCAGATCGGGCTGGACTTAGACTCCGGTTTCCCACCAACCATACATTAACCGTACAATTGATCCCTCAGAATGAAGTGTCACCACATTTTCACGCGAATTTTTATAAGCTTCTCTTGGCAATTATGACCCCTGAGAATTTTCGGTGACTCGAGACAGAAAATGTCGTGAGAATGAAATGTTGGAGTGTCCGGGATCGAACCAGGGAACATTAGCATAATGTCGACGCACTTTATTCTCACTACTCGACTGTGGCGTCTTTGAGTCTGGCTTAATGTGAATTGAATGATCTAAATCCATCCTGAGCACATTCCACGGCAGGTTTATATGATTGAACCATGGTCCTCAGCTTATGGGGCGACGCGGCTAAAGCGAGCTAAATCCATCCTAGACACATTCCTAAGCAGCTTGTCACCTGTCTCCTCCTTGGTTACGTCCCAGAGACAAGGGGCTCAGGATGACTTTACACTGTTCTTTCATCAAAGAATCTTGTGTTTCAATCGACAACGTTTTATTCATGGACCGACTGTCAAATAAAATGGCATTGACATCACTTCATGCCAAAACTGATACAATTTTTCGTCTGTTGTTAAACCCAAACAAATGATATTTGTTACTCAGAAATAATATTTACGACGCTGCGTTAAGCACCGTAATCCACCTCAGACAGCACTAGACATTGTGATCACACAATTAATGCGACAGAAAATGTCAAGATGGGTCAGAATTTAATTTGCTTTGACATCAAAACTTTTTTGTGCTTCATGGAGGGAGGGGGTACGTCCGCATCTGTTTTTATTTTTATTTTTTTGACAACTCAAAGTCTATTTGCAACGTCGCTGCATGCAGAGGTATGTCGGTTGAGTATTTGAAAACTGCAATCAAGACAAGACTCGTTGGACAAGTAGAGTGACGACGACTTGAGACACACACCAGGCCTTAGTTCGGCTTGCATTTGCATGAAACCAAGTGGAATTTAATGTACAAACAGCATGATGTGGATTTTCAGCATTCGATGAAAATCCGGCATTCGATGTGCAAACAATGCCCCAGGCCAAGAGGGATCCATGGTTACAAATAGAAGCCAGCCTCGTAACGACTTTCTTATCACTTGCAGTCAAACTTGAAAATTCTTCTTCCGGCAGTCGCGTCGGTCCAATAGAATTCGCACTCGATTTTCAAGTTCTCTCAATAAATGTCGTTCAATCCACAGTGCAGCTAGTTCACACACAGAAATTGAAGTCAAAGACCTCACGGAGGCCTCGGCGATGAGCCGGATTAAAATCACTTCAAAGAGGGCATGCACGTGAAGTGGTCCACATTTGTGCTTTAAGCTCAAAAATGTAAAACTCCTACAGATTGCATCAACAAATTCATGGTCATGCGCGACAGTCTTGGCAGGCAAGCGCTCCACGACCTTGTTACGACGGTCAACTTTCGCGATTTGCAAAGGTTCGCCCGGCTGACAGACGCACACTCATTCATCATTCGCTGGGATTTTCCAAACCCGAACCCGAATCCGAGTCGGACAGTGGGACAAGGTTGGTCACAGATGAGCCAATTGTACTCGTCCATCATCCCCGAGCAAAACCACACAGAGCGAGTGATTCACACTCAATCGGAGAGTTAAGTAAATCAGATCACGATCGACCACCTAGAATCGTCGTTTGAGACTTAAACATTCGAAGCACAGCCCTCGCCGAATTCAATTCGCTGCAATAAACCGACGATAGTCGGAACGGGGTTAATCAGCTGAATATGCATTTTTCCACTTCACTCAAATGCCCAAAAGCACCTATTTGCAAGTCAAAAATGCATTTAAATCTTAATTGTCTTGGTCCCTGGCTGGCAAACTGCAGCCCAAACAACGCAGACAACGCCGCAAAAATTCGCATGAGTGTGTATAATCATCGATTAACCTTCAATTCGCCTCTCTCCAGGTATCCGAAGAATGGCCAGATTGGGATGCATACTTAGCATAAATCAAAAAAAAAAAAAAACAGAAGAAAACAAAAAAAAAATGAAAAGAAACAACACAATCCATTTTGAAATGTTACAGAAAATCGAATCGCGGCAGATTCACTGCACATCGTCATCCCCAGCATCATCATCATCATCGCCGAAATGTAAGTCAATGTCAACAAAAGGCAAAATATCTTGGTGCTATCTTGGGATTTTCGTCAATATAATTTCACTGACCCAATCGAGGTAGTAATTTTGTGCAAATTTTATGCGAATTAACATTCCGTATTGTGGCCGATCGCACGGGCACGATCAGCCGAAGACGAAGCAGATTCGACTACGCTGAGCCCCAATCGAACGTTTTGGATTATGTAAAAGTGACAAGAGCCATCGAGCCATCGAGCGATCAAGCCATCATCGCATCAACGACACAGACGACGCAAGCGACAACGAAGAAGAAAATTGCAAAGATACCCAAATATGTTTGGCTTTTGATGAAACATGAAAGAGAAGAGACACACTCCACTCGTGTTATGAAACGGCGACACGCTACCGAAACCATAATCTCACACACTCAGGACTTACTTTGAAATCGATTCAGATTCGAATGTCGTCGTTAACGACTAACGTGTTGTCTTGCTTGTGCGCAAGCTACTCGAAGGATCTCAGTTGCGCGCGATCTGGTTGTGGTTTTCAATCAGCTTCTCCTGTTCGTTATCATTGTCATTGCACTTGAGCAGAGATTCCCTTTGTTGAATATCCTCCTTTCGACACACATTCACTTTCAATTACTTTTTTTTTCACAAAATTTATACAAAATCGAAGCGAAGACAAATGATTTATTTTTTTTTTCTTTTCGCTTCTCACAAACAAAGCACACACCGTACCGCGCTCGAGGATATTCGAAATTTTCACAAAATTTTTCTACGCACTCAAGGAAACGATTTCCGATTTTCGAAACTCCCGTTTGATCGAAACGAAAACTCGCGTTTGAGAGTGAATCCCGAATCCGAAGTGTCCGCCGCCGCGTCTTAGAGTCGAACCTGAAGTCTATTGTCAGATTTATCGCGAGGAGTTCTTTACGTTTTTCTTTTCCTCAAGTCAAGCCGTTCAGGGTATACTACGAGTCCGAGCAAGGCGCGCGCGCACATAAGAGAAGAGCGCGTGTCTGTCTGTTAATCCAAAGATATCGCGGTGTAATGTGAAAAGCTCATATGAATGGACCCGCAACCGAGTGATGCTTTAAAGTTGGCTTCACTACCACTAACAGCGGTGTAGACACGGTTCCACCACCTTAAGTAGCATTTGGCCTGTGTCGTCTCAACAGCAGTGTGCCCGGGGCTTACCTGCTCACTGTCTGGTGCTGGCTGCTTGATAGCGCCGCTCTGTTGGTGGTTGTGAGGTGGTTTTCTTTTCAGTTTTCCATCGGGTACACCAACATGATTGGTGTATCTTTTCGTCGATTTTCGCGGCGATTCCTGTTGATCGCTCTTATACTGTCGTGGATCGGCGTGTGTGCGTGCATGCAAGTAGGGGGGTTGTTGATGTTTTTCTGTTTTTGTGGTGGATTTGGTGGATAACTACCCAGTCGCCTTCTTGCATGTGGTGCCTTTGGCTAAATATTTCCTAGTCGTTGAAATTGTTTGTTCGTTTGTTTTTTTTTTTGTTTTTGTTTACGGCACATTGTGATGCACTGTCGATGCTTATTTGTTAAATTGTATGCTTGGGGTTTTATTGATGCAATTTCGCACAATCGTTAGCCTCTTGAACTATTTAGAGAATTGTTGAGAGGCAAACAAAGCACAGCTCGTCGACAACAACTAGCCTAAGGTCAGCCTATCTGAACCTGTTGTTGTGCAGGGCAATTTACTGGGAACTCATTGAATGACCGTCCAAGGACCGAGCCGGATGTCTCTAGGTGCACATGACGTCAATGAAATCGCTATTATTTATTGCTTATCGATGTAAATTTTCTCTACTTTCTCGATGGCCATTAAAAAGGGGGTTTCGCGTGATTCACGGAAACTCTGCAAGTTTGCACGGAAAACTACTGGATGACTGAGTTGTTATTCTGATGAGATTCCTGGCCAAACTTGGTGTAGGATCGTGAATGTGCAGAGGCTACTTATTCCTTCCAACTATGAATATCGGACATGAACATGAACATGAACACACATGAACATGAACATGAACATGAACATGAACATGAACATGAACATGAACATGAACATGAACATGAACATGAACATGAACATGAACATGAACATGAACATGAACATGAACATGAACATGAACATGAACATGAACATGAACATGAACATGAACATGAACATGAACATGAACATGAACATGAACATGAACATGAACATGAACATGAACATGAACATGAACATGAACATGAACATGAACATGAACATGAACATGAACATGAACATGAACATGAACATGAACATGAACATGAACATGAACATGAACATGAACATGAACATGAACATGAACATGAACATGAACATGAACATGAACATGAACATGAACATGAACATGAACATGAACATGAACATGAACATGAACATGAACATGAACATGAACATGAACATGAACATGAACATGAACATGAACATGAACATGAACATGAACATGAACATGAACATGAACATGAACATGAACATGAACATGAACATGAACATGAACATGAACATGAACATGAACATGAACATGAACATGAACATGAACATGAACATGAACATGAACATGAACATGAACATGAACATGAACATGAACATGAACATGAACATGAACATGAACATGAACATGAACATGAACATGAACATGAACATGAACATGAACATGAACATGAACATGAACATGAACATGAACATGAACATGAACATGAACATGAACATGAACATGAACATGAACATGAACATGAACATGAACATGAACATGAACATGAACATGAACATGAACATGAACATGAACATGAACATGAACATGAACATGAACATGAACATGAACATGAACATGAACATGAACATGAACATGAACATGAACATGAACATGAACATGAACATGAACATGAACATGAACATGAACATGAACATGAACATGAACATGAACATGAACATGAACATGAACATGAACATGAACATGAACATGAACATGAACATGAACATGAACATGAACATGAACATGAACATGAACATGAACATGAACATGAACATGAACATGAACATGAACATGAACATGAACATGAACATGAACATGAACATGAACATGAACATGAACATGAACATGAACATGAACATGAACATGAACATGAACATGAACATGAACATGAACATGAACATGAACATGAACATGAACATGAACATGAACATGAACATGAACATGAACATGAACATGAACATGAACATGAACATGAACATGAACATGAACATGAACATGAACATGAACATGAACATGAACATGAACATGAACATGAACATGAACATGAACATGAACATGAACATGAACATGAACATGAACATGAACATGAACATGAACATGAACATGAACATGAACATGAACATGAACATGAACATGAACATGAACATGAACATGAACATGAACATGAACATGAACATGAACATGAACATGAACATGAACATGAACATGAACATGAACATGAACATGAACATGAACATGAACATGAACATGAACATGAACATGAACATGAACATGAACATGAACATGAACATGAACATGAACATGAACATGAACATGAACATGAACATGAACATGAACATGAACATGAACATGAACATGAACATGAACATGAACATGAACATGAACATGAACATGAACATGAACATGAACATGAACATGAACATGAACATGAACATGAACATGAACATGAACATGAACATGAACATGAACATGAACATGAACATGAACATGAACATGAACATGAACATGAACATGAACATGAACATGAACATGAACATGAACATGAACATGAACATGAACATGAACATGAACATGAACATGAACATGAACATGAACATGAACATGAACATGAACATGAACATGAACATGAACATGAACATGAACATGAACATGAACATGAACATGAACATGAACATGAACATGAACATGAACATGAACATGAACATGAACATGAACATGAACATGAACATGAACATGAACATGAACATGAACATGAACATGAACATGAACATGAACATGAACATGAACATGAACATGAACATGAACATGAACATGAACATGAACATGAACATGAACATGAACATGAACATGAACATGAACATGAACATGAACATGAACATGAACATGAACATGAACATGAACATGAACATGAACATGAACATGAACATGAACATGAACATGAACATGAACATGAACATGAACATGAACATGAACATGAACATGAACATGAACATGAACATGAACATGAACATGAACATGAACATGAACATGAACATGAACATGAACATGAACATGAACATGAACATGAACATGAACATGAACATGAACATGAACATGAACATGAACATGAACATGAACATGAACATGAACATGAACATGAACATGAACATGAACATGAACATGAACATGAACATGAACATGAACATGAACACTTTTGCTGTTCCCAATGCTCAAAGATCATCGTGTTCATGACTTTGCTACCGAACTTCCACCTTCCGGAAGCAGATGCGCACTCAGAATCTAACGGTCAAGGCCGTTTGAGGCCCCCAACATCTTGACAAACGACCACGATCCTCCCATTTATCTCGCATGTAGCGTTATCTAAGAAACTCGTTAAGTTCCCATCAGAATCCCCACGGCTGCCTCTCATTATCGAGTAGAATCACACAGTCCCATTGTGTAATCTCGCTCCAGCAGCCATGCCCACATGACAGCATCATTCTGCCGAGCACCTCGACTATCAGCGTTCGGTTTGCACTCAGAACGTTTCAATTACTCACCGTGTTCATAACTATGACCTCTAGCGCAATAAATCATTGCCGCGTCTATGCTGGGTATCTGCTGCCATCAGTAACATGCCGTCAGGTACGTTTCCACAGCTTGTCTGCGTACTTTTCACAGGCAGCCCTCAGACTCGCATCAATCGATCTTAGGCTCACTAGAGGAAGTCGATCATTCGTGCACGTACCGACCCAAGAGCCACGGCAGATCGTAAAGCGTACCGTCTGACACTTGCCTCTGAACGCCATCGGATGTGATCAAACCTTCGCTTTGAACACGGGCCAGGCCGCGTGCGCGCACTTTTACGACTTCCGCAGCTGGAATCGTGCCTTTTCGGAGAGGAGTCTCCGGTCCAGTGGCCAATGTCAATGCCAACTGCGTTCAAACTGTTTGCCAAAGTGAGCAACTTTCAACACCAGTGCACCAGTGTTGAAACACCAGATTTAAGTGCTTGCAAATTCAGTAACTTATTCTGTCGGACATCGTTGCGCAGGCGATTAAAATACTTGAACGGCTAATGGTTCATTAAGGTCGGACGGCTTGTCGTACTCAGAGGTGTTGTGCCAAAATTGTTAAGAAATTAACACCTACCTTGTGACGGTATACCACTAAATTATGGGCCCATTTAAGGACCGAGAAACATGTGTTTTTTTTCTCTGTTTTATTTTTTTTTTGGAAATTGCTTGAAAGTTAAGTGCCTACGAGGTGCCTTGGAGATTTAAGACACTGCAACGTAGAGATGTGATGAATGTTGCTTCACTTTGTTCACCTTGTGCGGAATGGGTAGCTGGTAGATCAGGATTTGTAACAGGTGCGAGATCGGAAACGTGCACAGACAACGTTTTGCATTCTGCAGTCGGAGAGCTTGAAGGGTGGTGAGGGGGCTCGTGAGAGACTTGGAGACTGTACTAGTGTGACGGAAATTCGTGGAATTTCCACTTCTTCTTTGGCGCTACAGCTCGGCGGTGAACCTGGCTTTAAGATGATAGTCTCTCAGGTTGGTGCTGAGTGGGACAACTTTTGTGCACTGGAGCTGTTTCATACATCTGCTGTGGGTGAGGGATGAGATAATAGTTTGTTGATGCTGCTCAAAGATCAAACATTCGTAGAGCGATTAACAGTCAAGTGATCAGGCAAAAAGAGGTGAAGCCGTGAGTTATGAAAGCTACTAGTGCTCGTGATCCAGCTCTGGGATCGATGTTAAGGGTGATTTAATTTTAAGGGCCGATGTTTAATGTGAACCACACCTAAACGTCAATTTTTTTTCTGCATTTCATTTGACAATTCTCAATTTCAGACTAACTCAATTTGAACCATGGAGAGATACACAATCGAGCAACGCGTTAAAGTTATTCAGGCTTATTATGAAAATGGACGTTCAAATCAAAATGCATATCGTGCACTTCGTGATTTTTTCGGTCAATTTAATCGTCCAAATGGGCGTACAATCGGAAAAGTCGCGCAAAAATTTGAGCAAACCGGGTCTGTAGGAGATGTGAAAACACCAGTGCATGCTCGTACAGTTCGTACTGCAGAAAATATTGCTGATGTTCGCGATAGTGTGGCTAAAGAGCCGTCCACCTCAACTAGTAGTTGTGCCCAACAATTGCACCTCTCACGCTCGTCGTTGATGAACATTATGCATAATGACTTGCATTTACACGCTTACAAGATGCAATTGACTCAAGAACTAAAGCCTCTTGACTATTTCAAGCGTCGTCAATGGTCAGAATGGTGGCAAGAAATGGCAACAGTGGGTGATAAATTTTCGAAGAAAATCAACCTTAGTGATGAGGCCAAGAGGCCAAGATCATGTGATTTGACACCGTTGGATTTTTTTCTTTGGGGTTATTTGAAAGAAAAGGTGTACGTCGATAAGCCAGCAACCATTCAAGAGCTAAAGGATGAGATAATTCGGCACATTAACTGCATAGAACCTCAATTATGCTTCAGCGTCATCGAAAATTTGGACCATCGGATGGAGGTGTGCCGCCGAGGTTGCGGCTACCAGTTGGCCGATATTTTGTTCCATGCATAATTGAACCATACCAATATTATCATAATAAAAAGAAATGACAATAATTTCCTAAATAATTTGTGTTTTATTCAAAATCAACATCGGCCCCTAAAATTTAACCACACTTTATAAGGACTCTATGGGTGGCCAAGACCAAAAACCTAATAGGAAACAATGAACGCACAGAAAGGTGCAAATGACTCCGTTGACCGCAACTGCGGTTATATTGATGATGATCAATGTTCCCTTGTTACTCAAAGGCCACCCTGCCACCAATCTTGCTGAGCTCGTTCACAATGCCTGGCCGGTGCTCTTCTCTAAACCTGATCTGAGTCAACAACATTCACAGATAACCAGTCCTTTGCAAAACATTTCTGAAGAAATTTTCCCCTAAAAACACTCACACTCGTACTCGCTGACCGCCAATTAGAGTTCACACTTCGTGCTGCGACATCAACAGACTTGCCCTACATTCCCCGAGATTGCCTCATTTGATTACCCAGCAACGACCAGTTTTGCTAGCCAACCTGCAGCACACACCACGACCAGTGTCCACGGCAAGCGAGCCAGTACTCACCCCCGTGGATGGTCTACACTAATTTCTAACATTCCATCGCGCAATGCGCGCGATCTTCTTGCAATAATGGCCCATAAATCCCGACAGGGCCTTGCCTTCGGTAAGGTCGTTACCAAATAAGAAAACCATTAAGGCCTCCGACAGGAGCACTTGGGCAACGGCAGGCGGGGAAATTGAAAATGAAACCTCTTCTCGTGTGTGTGGGGCAACCGGTGTACGAAGTTTATGACTCCACAGCCGACCCCAGAATTGCAGTATCTGGTCGCGAGGCAGCAGAGGGGTGCACTTAAGGCAGAGCACGGTTTCGGCTTCAATGGTTTCGACTATGTACGGAGTGTATGTGATTTTGTCGAAATACCCTTGGCTTACGCACAGCCAGCAGGCCAGCAAGCAAGCAAGAGAGGTGCCTGCCCAAGGCTGCCGGCGCCGCGCAGTTTCTAATTGGCAAATTGAAAAGCGTGCACTGTGAGCGGTCGTCATGGCGTGGTGATCTTCTGAGAGGCACATGCAAACTGACCTTAGCACACTTCAGTCTGGCTTAAGTCACTCAGACATTCCGCAAGGGGAAGGCATACGGTCGAGAGCTGACCAGTGACCACTGGTTGACATGATAAGTGGCGACTGGTCATGAGGAGCCGGATTGATACTGTAGCTTAGTCGGTCAAGGAAGCTGATGGCGAGAGTCAAGTTCATGAGAAAATTCTGATTTGCTGGATGGAGATGGAAATATGCTCAGCTTTGAGGGGGTCTAAAGGATGTCCTATGAATTGGAAACATTGTGGCCTAGTTTGAGTGCATCTTTTGGTCCTGAAACAGTCCTTCATCTATTTCGCAGCTGGCATTACATTCCGTCAAGATTCTTCTTCATTATTCGTTTCAGTCCCACTAGGATCTGGTCATGAACCAACGGTCCTCACGTCGACTAGCTCGATCTCTGAATAACTGCCGATAGATCTTCTTTCACATAAGTGGGCTATCTTAGACCCTGGCATCCTCTGCTGTGTTGTCGCACAGTTTCGAAGCCTTTCTATGATGTTGTTTCTTTCAAGACCTCTAGTCATAGATATCCTTTGTGGCATTTTGGCCAAGGAGTCAATGTTTGTCTGTTCTTTGTTGAAGAGAGCACAGACTCCGCTTCGCGCTCGCTCGTCACCGCTAGACCAATTTTTGCCGATTCCATCTCAATGCTAGCAAATGTCTTCTCTAAAACGACGATGATGACGTCACTTGAAAGCGCGGCTTCTTGTCCCACACTATATTTGTCATTGAAGTTTTCCGTGAGTTCGTAGCCGATCTTGGTGAAGCAAAATTCTCGATCGTCATCCTGGACTCAGACAAGCAGAAATTAGCAGAAATGTCAAAACTAAACATGGCCTCGTCTATACGCACGCTGTCAAGAGTTGACTTGAAATCTATGAATTTCTGGCGAGTGTAGATCTTGACTCCTTGCTTCTTTTCCAGGATCAGCCGCAGTGGTATTGTCTTTTTTGTTGGCCTTCTAATCATACCGACCAATAACCACCTGTTCAGGAATGTCCACAAAACGATAGAGACGAGCTTGTAGATTTAGACTTCTTCTCAAAAATAAGAGTATCAAGCGTGATATGAATTCCGCCCAATCGCCGAAAAGCTTCCATAATTGATTTCTGAAATCCCGAGATTGTGTTGCCTGCTGTTGGACGTATTTCTCCATTCTCGTGGATCGGAGTTCATCAACGCCAGGAAAAGCTGGAATTCCAAAAATTACAACATTCTTGTGGAAGTCCGACGAAGCCCACTTTTTGCCGGACCTTGCAGCTTCGGTTTGCTGAAGGAACTACAGATAAGGCCCGTACCTCGAATCAGAATGAACATGCTGCTTTGTAAAATACCTAGGAACATGTCTAAAGGGAAGAAGCCAGTCATTGATCATGATTGGCTTAGCAAAGAAGAAGACTTCATCGGACATGACAGTTTTCGTTGTCCAAACGATGGTAGTAACCTTGCATAATTCTCCAGTCGTCCTTCACAAACGATGTCGCTCTTCTATTCCATTGCATAGCTATTCATTCGAAATCTATTTTATCCTTGACTGTCAGCAATGCAGATAGTGCATCGATATAATAATTCAGAGCAGGCCAATTTGTTTAGTAGGTGAATTCCGAAAGGTTCCTCTTAATTAGTCTCAGCATCTGGTAGCTTAAGTCAGGTAACTAACTGATAAAGTGAATCTGTTATAGACGAAGAGATTTGAGAAGGAATTTTAGGAATCTGAAGAACTTCCAAACTCATCTTAAGCCCTTATTCGCAACATTGAATGGAGTCCGTGAGCAATCATGAGTCTACTACGAGTTAATCACAAGGCATCACAAGAACTGCTTGCTTTAAGGTGTTTCCCCAGCTCAGTGAGCTTCATTTACTCTGAGTGACAGACAAGCCGCATCATGTTTTTTTTTCGTTAACAAAGCCCGATATTCAAGAATTTCATAACAGGCCAATGGTAAGTCAGTTTTTCAAAGATTCCACTTCAAGGACGATCAAATTGAAGTTAATTGGCCGGAGATCCTTGGCTCAAAAATCATCTTTTTTGGACAAGGCCCATTTTTGGCTTAAACGCTGTATCAACACGTAAAATTGTATTGAAGCGAACACAATCCACAAGTGTTCGACCACATAGATTCGACTGTTTGATGCGGTTTATGGCATGGAGACATCATCGGAACTTATTTCCTTTATCGTCAATGGTCTTAGGTATAGAGTGATTTTAATTGGCTTTCTGTTGCCAGAGCTCGACAAAGTCGATGTAGTTCCAATAAGACATGGCATACAAGCGACGAAACGTTCGAAGTTGTGAAGGAGAATTTTGACAACTTGGTCATCTCACGGCAAGCTTTCATAAATTGGCCGCCGCAATCATGCGAACGCCTTAACATCACTCAATTATGTGCTCGAAAAAAAAGAAAACGACGTCAAGTTCTTTGAGAACGCTAACAACTTAATCACTTTTAACGAAGTCGAAACTAACATTCGAGACGCTCTTGCCACAATAACGCCGCACATATTGGAGCGAGACATCCAAATTTGGAACGACCGCTTGAAACATTGCGAGCGGAGACGAGGTATGATGTGGTATTCCATATAGAATGACATGGATGTTGCTACAAAATAAAGCCGTAATTAATTCTACATCTCACATTCATTGAAATGTATTTTCCTATCATTCTTATCTGGTCACTCACTAGTATGCCAAGAGGAATGAGAAGAAGACGCTATCGTTAACGTGATAAAAATGGAGGTGGAATATCGTAACGTAAACAGATTCAAAATGAAACGAATAAGGGTTCCTATAGTAAAACAAAAGAGCAGAGATGTAACTAGATGTGCTTACAGAGTTATGCGCCATAAACCAGCGCTCAGTGCGAAATTATCGCATGTAACTAGGATTTTAAAGACAATCACCGCCACTTAATACACATGTATAAACGTGCGATATTTATGGGTCCCTCGTAAGAAAAAAAATGTGAAGGCCCGACGACAGAACAAGTCCAAGGCAGCATTGACCCAGCCGACTGATTGCCTTGAAGTACTTACTAAAGTCATAAACGATAGAAATTCTTAATTGAATTAATTGCAAAAAGGTCTGTGTGAATGCCTCGGGCTAGGCAGTTTGTCTGGCAGTCGATCGGTAGAAGGATACAATTGCACGAGCGTGACCGGAACTTCGCCTGGGGTGACATAATTCATATTTAAGATCGGACATTAAAATAACTAGTTACGCCAGTGCGAGATAACAACTAAACTGCGTAGTTTTTTGAGTAACATTCGTTGATTAGTTGGTTGTGTAGGGTCGTCGGTATAGTGGTTCCGAAATTAAATCTAAACAAATCATAAACAATTTCAACATTATCTGTGGATCGTGTCATTTAAATGTCCTCCAGACATCGATGCAAGCAAGATCCATTTTCGACGCATACTGGGCAATAACTCGAGCATTGCCTGACCAATATTCGCTTACAGAAGTAGTAGACGTAGACGTAGTAGAAGACGAGTTTGCAAATTGAGTACGTAAGCACGACATATTGCATAGGCTCTCAGAAATAAATCCAGCGGTGGCCACATCACCAAAACTGTAATTAAATCGGTCCTTGCAATAAAGTCGTGTTTGTGTTATTTATTAAAACCACGTGCATGGCGGTGATGGTTGGACCTTCCCCATTCTCGAAGAGATATGCACTAGAGCCTTATTTTGCGGAACCATGCATACTCCTATGCTTTATCGGCCTCATATAATGGTCCTTTTAGCAAAACAGAAGTTAATGTCGGACCTAAGTTTGAATTCTGCTTGTCTAAACGACGACAATGGGGGTAATCATGCTGACTTTGCCAATCTCAATTTACAGCAAAGGGCAAAAAACTCGATGATCCTAAAACAATTAGATTATCTGACAGCTTTTGAGGACTTTGAAATAAAGCACAAAACGATAATTCCAACGAGAGAGACGAGTGGGACGGAGATAACCTTCGTAATCCGGTTGCAATGGAACTGTACACAGACGAATCCAAATCGGATGAAGGCACAGGATCAGGTGTATGCGCTAGGTGCCCAGAGATACTTATAACCCTCCTTTTACCGAACCACTGTAGTGTATTCCAGGCAGAAGTAACTGCTGTTCAAAAGGCAACCCTCCTATTATCAATGAGTCCGATAGTAATGGCCATCATGGCTCTGGAAACTCCATCGATAAGCTCCAAGGAGGCAAAACTTTGCAGCCTCTCTCTAAAGGAGTTATTGCCTGTAGGTCATCGAAACGATGTGACTTGCACTAAGTCTAAACAGAACTAAAGCTTTTCTGGAATGATGGTGGCAGCAAATTAGGAAAGTAGTAGACGTAATAATTGGACAATGCCTGATAGGCAATCAAGGCAGAAGACTTGGACTACTCTACAGTGACTTCTGTAGAAGCAGCAGTGATGATGAGGAGCATGAAACAGTACTGCTTTACCTCGGTATTTGATAGTTATTCATTTAACGACGTCGAAGACTTAACAAACGCCAATATCAAAGATATCCTAAAATACTTAAAAACCACTGAATGGTTAAAAAATGGTCAAAATAGACGTCTGAACATGAAGCAAGTCTTTATGCATAATGTTCATCAACGACGAGCGTGAGAGGTGCAATTGTTGGGCACGACGACGAGTTAAGCTGGACGGCTCTTCAGCCACACTATCGCGAGCTACAGCAATATTTTCTGCAGTACGAGCATGCACTGGTGTTCTCACATCTCCTACAGACCCGGTTGGCTCAAATTTTTGCTCGATTTTTCCGATTGTACGCACATTTGGACGATTAAATTGACCGAATCACGAAGTGCACGATATGCATTTTGATTTGAACGCCCATTTTCATAATAAGCCTGAATAACTTTAACGCGTTGCTCGATTGTGTATCTCTCCATGGTTCAAATTGAGTTAGTCTGAAATTGAGAATTGTCAAATGAAATGCAGAAAAAAACTTGACGTTTAGGTGTGGTTCACATTCAACATTGGCCCTTGTTTATTAAATGTAACCACCCTTTATAATGCTATACCTACTCCGAGGTGGACACCTTAACCTAGCCTTCTCAACCAAGCCTGTTGTACACACTATTGGTCCCTCACGAGTGAAGAACAACATCTTCGCATACCGACTCCGAACGAGACGAAGTTTGAACATTCAGTGACTTGTCGAGTTAAAACTCGACACTCGTCGTATCGAAACGGCCACCATTTTATAGTGTCTTTTTATGAGATTAATTATGTCAGCACTCATGACTCAAGGCCAGAGCCGGCAACAGAGTACTGTGACCCGTTTGTTTGACAACAGTAAGTGCATTGGGAATGTACATCTGACATGGTGCAGACTCTAAGCAGATCGAGAGTGGAGACAAGTTTAAATCTATTCCAACCACATCTGTATTGATTTCAGAGCAATTCACAGAAACACGTCACAATTTCTATCAAATAGCGTGACGCACTAAAGATGTTCAGGCAGTCCCTTTAAGCTGAGCGAAGAGTTCAATTAATGCAGTCAGCAGGGGCCAGCCAAGCTCTACCAGATCATTCTAGACAGTCGGAATTCTTACACTTACAAGGAGATTAACTATCGTGATACTTCTTCGATTAATTCCTGGAACAAATGGCCAAGTGTTGATACACAAGGTACTATTTATCGTAAAACAATTCATTGCCTGTCTACGTTTCACTTCTTCTTTGTTCGGCTATATATTCTAGGATGGGCGTGGACCTCAACGGCAACTTCTACAGCCAGCGCAATCTTTGGAAAGCTGCTTTCGATTCCAATTTGGTGGAGAACCTTGTGTATGCCACTTTAGACTAAGGTGCTCTTTGCTTAGTTGTCGATTAAGCTCGGTTTCGAGGACTCTTCGGGGAGGAGCCAAGCCCTACCTGATCCTGATCCAGATCCAGGTGCTGAATCGGTAGACGCGTGGATTGTGTCATGTTTCTGTACAGCCCCGATTCCGATTGCCCAGGCCAGTGCAGTGGTTGAATCTTCTTCTCCAGGTGCCATCAAAGCCAAAAACGCACGCAGGAACTTTCCCTTCTTCATCAGCTTTAAAAAAAAAAAAAATAGTAGGTGGTGAGTATTGATTTGTACTTCATAAGTCTTTATTGTGGATTGCTCATCAGATTGATGACACATGGCTTCATGCGAGCACACAACATGGCAGAGAAGATCTTTCTCGTAGTGTTTACGAGCCATGTCCCTCTGTAGCTGTCGTAGCCAAGGGGTCTCCTTTCTTGTGAATCAGGCAAATGATACATACGTTCTCCTTACGTCGGGCATGCTTTGCTGTATCTTACAGGTGACCAGGTGAATCTGTAGCTCCCAAAAAGATCATTTCCAGATCATTTAAAGATCTCAGCTGGGAGCCCGTCCACACCAGCAGCTAAGTTTACCTCGTTTAGGTCTAGTAGAGATTTTGAACCCCGATTTTATTCCATGAAACGGAGATATTTTGAGTTCACTCGAAGAATTTTCTCTTGGAAACGTTAAATGAGAGCTCACCAATTCCAGATGCCTGCACTAGTGATGTGCTAAACTGAATCTTTCTTCAACCGAGTTAGCCCGAGTTGGTTGCTCTATTTGACTCAAACAGTATTATTTGATTTATTGATTGGTCCTCTGCTCAGGTAAGCTTGGAACACCATTAACACAATAAATTCACCATAACTGAATGTGTATTATCTGTATCATACTTTACACTTGGTTTGGGACCCCATGGAAGAAAACAGCCCATACACTAGCAGACTAACACAAGCACATACATATGTGCGAAAAGAAACAACGAGAGAAGAGCAAGTAGACCACGTCCTGGGACCCTACACCATCAGAAATGAAGACACAACCGCGAACAACAAATACGATTCGTGGATGCAACGTGACCCAGGTGAAGATACCGAAGACTATCAGTCATTGGCGGAGGCAGGATAGTTCGGCCATCCCAGCACATTGCACACCGCGTTTGTCGCATTTGACAAATTCATTGGGAGACTGACACCCGACCTTGAAACAACGAAGACGCTCAGAAGTTCCTTCAGGCGTGTAAATCCGTCAACCCGTACATCAACGAAAAGTTGGTGCTTACTTTCTCAAAAATATGCTCTGGCAACTGCTGTCAAGAGGTGCTCAAGACGTGCAGCGGCAAATTCACTCCCATATTCCGTGCTTGCACTATGACGCTATCGAGTACTTACCGGAGGAGAACATCTCCGAAGAAGATGTGCAGCCATATGGGTCCCACAAGAAACTAGGCGATATCAACTAGTTCATCGTTGGCGCTGGTGCAATCGGATGCGAACTGCTGAAAAATCTAGGTCCCGCCGAGAGTCATGGTTCAGAGTGGACTGGAATGTGTGGATCTCCTTCTTCTGTGAAAGGGAAGTGTTCCTCTTCTAAGCATCTATTCTAATAAATCGAGTTTAGTTGCTTTTTTAGGCGACTCATTGACCTATTTGCGTCAAGATAATTCAGTGCGACCACCTGGACGACTGAAATACGAATTGGTCCAGTCACCGCCTTCAAACACAAACCCCGCTTGTAATCTGAGTCGCACACCTTTGCTTGAATAATTATTCGCCGACGGCTTCGACCTGACACAATTTTATGCATCCTTTGGCCTTCAAATTCGCTTTAAATTCCCCTCACAACGTAGTGACATTCCGTGCGCCATTGCTCACTCTGAATTTTCGTGATGAAGCGTCCTTTTGGGAACTGCAAAATCTAGACAACCACCGCGCCTACGAATCCTCCTTTCGAGCAAGTCGTTCAATCGCTCTTTTGACCACAGAACTCTTGGAGATCCCAACACAGTCTGCGCAGAAGATCTTATCGCAAGTACTTTACTCCACAGCGCATGCGAACCGCAAATAAACATTTGGCACTGTCAAACGTATTAAACTGACATTTAGGTACTTTTTTCGAGAGTCAGTACAGAAAACGAGTCAGTGCATTCCATCACGATGTCTGAGTACGCTTCCGAGAACCCGAACACAGTGACTCAGTGACCGAACGGCTGATGAGTTACACATCTTTTGACAGATAAACTCTGTCTCAATGACATCCCCTGTCATCTTAACGTCAAATGGCAGTGTGATCATTGCCGTAATCGCCTCCAAAACGCGGCGCAAGCCCATCAAATGCGGGCTTTACGCTCAACCTCTAGAGAAGTATGTACGCATTTCCGTTGGCTGCTTCCGCGGTTATTCACCTCAAGGCGTGTGACACGACACTCCCCGGCGCACACACTCAAGCCTGCAAGCGCACACGTGTGTGTTTGGTGAACAAGAAAACAAATTATAAATTCATTGAAAATAGACTGCACTCACGCTTCTGTCAAAAGAGATGGATTCATCGAAAAGGTTCGCCACACTGCTCCCACATCGTCCACCTCGGCGCCGTCGAGTGGTGGCCGCGATGCGATCAACCGCGCATTTGCATACCAGTCTCGGACGAAGCACTGGCCAAGCTAGCGTTCATAAGCTAATTGCACTGGCGTTGCAAAATACCAGAGATTCCCCGAGCTCGAGCCACAGTGAGAAACAATTTCAATTTCGGTTGTAATTATCGCGGCCCTCGCCAAGCGGAGGCTAATCCCTGGACACCAACGCGATGCTGAATGTGGGCTACTCGAACCAGCGAATTACACAGATGACTGGAACTAGTGGTCTTGGGAGCTACGAAAGTTTCGCATTAGCGTCTCGAATTGGCAGCATTGAGGCGTTTGGTCTGACGGATGATCGCAGCGAAGTCATCCATCCAACAGACCTTGTTGTCAATCGAGAGGGACGGCCAAGCTGCAGACCCCACCGACGACTGTAATGGATGACTGACGTCGGTCGATGGCGGCGGCATCACTTACAGAAGTTAAGTGCTGTCACAAGCTATTGTTGTTATCTCAAATGTTTGGTCATGTCGCTGATTTAATTGCGCCGATAGTCGGCGTGGTTATGATTTATGTTTGCATGCGCTTCGACATAAGCTCTTGGCTTACACAACGACCTGCCAGTGTAGCAGGTAGGACTGCGTCAGTTGTGGCCGGCAGTTGTGTGCGATATGGAAGATCGCGGTGACCTTCGGCAGTGACATTGGGGGGCCTGCTTCGTGCTCATAATTCTTGTGTCGCGCTTCATGGATTTTCCAGCTTATTCTGATGACTAGTCTGGTCAAGTGAGGTTTGATTAGATCGGACTCGGATTCTGTGAATCGGGTTTTCCATTTCAAAAGTTGCTGCTGGGTTGCCTTTTTCGGCGACGGATGGACGCTGCAGGTAGCTGAATTAAAATGGGATCTATCGCCGTCACTTGGCACAACTTGGCGAATGATGACTTCAATGTCAGCGTTTCTCTTTCATCAAACACTTCACACATCCCCTTGAAAATGGGAGTATTAGCCGAGAAGACGGTTCAGCGGAATACGACGCAACATTAGCCGCTCATTAATGCTGCTTCCAAACAATTTATTGCAAAGCGCGTACTGTTGCACCTTGTGCAGTCTTGCGGAATACACAGATCGTCGATTTAATTGGTGTTCCCTTGGAATAATGCAACGTCGAGTGCAATGTTTCCAAACTGGGTGTCAGTTACACCGTTTCCAAGCTGATGAGCCAAAAAAGAGGCATATGCAAGAATGTGTGCAACGGAAGGAGGCTTAGTGATTGCAGCACCCACCCTTTGGTTTAACGTCAGTTAAAATGGCTGCTATCACCTAGCAACTATTGCTGATTAGTTTCCCATCGAGTTTCTCTGAGTAAGTAGGTTACTGCCTGCTACTTGTCATAAAGCGACAGTCAGTGACATTCGTTTTTACACCGAAAGTCAAGGCGATGATGTTATTGCTCTTGTCTGTTAGTGCTCTCTTCCTTAGCGGAAGTTAAGCAGAAAACCTTGTGAATTCTACCCAGTTACTGTTGGAACAACTCGGTAGAGGTTACCATAGAACCACAAAACAGATATAACGTGTTTGGTTATACTTGGATTCGGTGACGTGTTTAAAGAGTGAATAGAAGTGTTCGCCGAAGCTAAGCACAAGAATCGAACGTTCAGAGTGTCCAGTCTGCATTTCAACAACAGCTGTACACAGAGAGCGATTGATTTTGGCTCCCTGATAGGTAAGCAAAATTGAACGAAACTTAACGAAGCTTAACGAAACCCAGGAGAGTGGCTTCTAAGGTCACAGCCCACTGTATTAACTCGATTGAGCTCGAGCCGACGTGTTCGTACGCTCATCATGGCTGCGTTTTGCCAATAATCGCATTCTCGCGTTCAAACGAACAGCCCAACGAACAGAAAACCTCGAAGACTCTAAACTTAAAATATGACCCTGATTTATTTCATTCCATCTTAAGTTAGTAAAAATGAACGGAACTTAGCGACACGGAGAGGTCACAGCCCACTGTACTATCTCGATTATGCTCGAGCCAACGCGTTCGTACGCTCATTATGGCTACGCCTTAACAAACAATAGCATTCTCCTGTTCCAGCGAGCACAAACCTCGAGGACTGCAAACCTAAAATATGACCCAAAATGTAATAAAAGTACCAACACGAATTCGGAGTTCCAACAACTCGCCAAAACGAGTGCGTCCCTCTAATACCGAGTTAAAGCTCCAACCGCCAAGGCCGTTGAATAAAATTACAACTGCAATCTAGCAAATATTTTGGGATGCAAATTGCTTTGCTTCACAATCCGCCATCGCCACGGCATTCAGTCGTGATACATGATCTTGCAGGTCACGTACACAAAATGGTCAAAAACATGTCCCAATCTGGGACAAATTCGAACAGATGCCCGCGCTAGTCGAGCATCGATGACAGCTCTCGCATGACAGATCATACACAAAATCTCCATCAGCAGAGCAACCTTACACGGGTCAATCGTAGCCTCCCACGGCAATCGCTTGCAAGTAGTGTCATCCATAATAACACTTCCATGTACTTCACCACGAATGTTGTTGATACGCAAATGCGACGTATAATTGGCCAGGCGCCGTGATAGAGCCCCCTCCGAGCACGAAACGCTTTAATTGACGCAATAAATATTTGTTGCATTGAGATGACAACATGTTTCACAATTACTTAGAAAAAAATGTGATTACCCTTCAACGCGGGCCACCTGCCTTAAGCGGGCAGACCTCTGGCGCACCTCTTACAAGCCAAGCGCAGTAGCATTCGAGCACTTGAACCTGCTGCTGTCCATCGTCCCAGCTGACAACCGAAATCAATTTCAATTGTTATCTGACAGACGTCACCGAGGAGGTCTCCGACCAGCCCGATCCGTAGCATACTTATGGGCTGATCGGCTGTCTACTCCGAAATGATAGGGTAAAGGTCGATTGGTTTGGGCGTACGTGACAAATAATTGACGGGGAAAATGCAATTGGCTAAAACGTCACTAAGGTGCATTACCCCGACATGTGTGCGTAAACAAAGCAATTACAGTCATCCTCGTGCGCGAGGCGCAGATATTATCGGCTCCCTGGGGCAATTACGCGATCGGGCATTATTAGAACTGGTTTACAAAATTTAATTAGAGGCCTTAGACCAATTTGCATCAGCCTGTCTAACGATAGCTTGGCTAATAAGGCGAGTGAGATTTCAGAGTGACACTTCATTGTCTTGCTGGGCCACCGCTCGATAGCCTGAAGGTTTTGCTAAAGTTAATTATGCAAATGACCTTAGCAAAAAGTTCAATCGGATCGCAGTTAGTGGCTATTTAGTGAAATGAACGCGACAAGTGCACAGTAATTGACAGATGACTTAGGGTCAGTTTTTGCGCGTTTGCAAGCAAATATGTATATGAGATGAGGAAGGCATTCGAATCAATTTCTACTGCTAATTGCGGCGGCCTGGTCAATCAAACATTTCAAAGTAGGAACGCTTTGACAGTACGTGACAGCTTCGATGGACTTTTTTCACCACGTGGAACGCCATGTGTCGACGCGGCGATTCGTTCACGTTCACTGGTCCTTTTAATTGCAACAGTGTTGTGGAAAGGTTTTTTCGATGCGGTTCATTTACACTTCAACAACTTCTTGTGTCTATATTGAATAAATGTGATTTCATTTGTATCAGCATCTAAGGTATGCTTTGCTATTCCATTTCCCTCTATTTCGAGGGAATTTGAAGGTACTGAAGGATAGAGTGCATCCTTGGTGTAGCTCAAGAGAGAACGTCCACTGTATACGAATTGAAACAAGTGACCACAAAGATCAAAAAGGAGCTGAATAATTGAAGATACCAGACAAGCAAAGCAATCTGCTGCAGGAAATGTTTTCAAAATAATTCCTAAGGTGCAACCATAATTGACTTTAGTAAACTTGATCTTATGTCAAACCGAAGGAACAAAGTCATCAATTCTTCAAATTTCAGATGAGCTCCTTATGCGCATATTCTAGGAAGTTCTCCAATACCAACTCTCACTCTCCCACTTAAGGCTCAACTATAATGCGCATGAGCGAGCATGAGGTAGTGTGAGTGAGTGAGCAAATACACCCAACCCCATGCGGCAACCTATAATGTCGTCCATGAAAGATTGCGAGCATTTCGTTAAGCATGTGCAAAACACAAATGTTTCGTTAAGCATGAGCTAGTGCGAAATGAATCGCACCGCGCATATGCGAATGTGACAGATAAAACACAGACAAGAAAACAAATTTGAAAAATGAGCAAATCAGCTGATATTCTCTTGGTATTCGTGCATACATACATACACATATAATTGAACACGACATTTTTCGGCTGAATGAAACAAAAAATTTTCTGACATATGGACATGCGCGCAGATGCGAATTATGGGTAGACATGATTTTTTTGCAAACATGACGAAACATTTCGTTGAAATTTGACACTAGCTCATGCTCGCTCATGCGCATTATAGTTGAGCCTTTAAGTAAACAAAAGTGAACGAAACTGAACGAAGCGAAAATAATGGTTGCTCAATTTCTGCTGTCTTAGGTGTCCTTTCGTACATTGTGGTTGGGCCTTTAGTCACATGGCAGATCGTCTCTAAGGAATAATTAGTTTTACTCGTACACACGCCATCAGATTGAACACTCCTACCAGAGATAAAGTAGTAAAGAGATAGTCAACTTCTACGTCTCTGGCCACTTGATTTCATCTGACAGCGTTTTTTATAAATTGTTCACAGACAGTGTTTGTGAATACGATTGATCAGAGAGCAACTACAGGCTGCTCTAAAGCCTTAAGAGGTGTGCGTGAAAAAAAATCAGAGATAGGCGAGAGGTTTTTTAGTAAAGACCCAAACCCGAGTTGGACATCTCTTTACTACTTAATCTCTGATTCCTACTAAATCTAACGAAAAGTACTATCTAACAAAGTGTATGAATCAGTCTACAAAAAATCAAGTTGGTCCTATACTTCATCAACCACAAATTTGTACTTGTGACTCAGAATTACAAATTTTGAAACCTCGTTCTCTGTTTGATAAATTACATACAGTAAAAACCTGACAAATTATTCCGAAGAAAAGTGTTCCAATTAGGATGTGGTCCCATTGTAGAGGTTCCTTTTATATTGGACCGGTCCATTTACCAACGTAATGGTACATAAAAACGACTGCCAGTTCATATATGTGACTAGAAATTTCCACACAATATATTTAAATTTAACTACCAACCCCGATGAGACACACCACGAGTCACGTAAAAATCGACAAACATATCGTATTCCCTACGATTGGTCCAATTAGACAGCAACCCATGTTATTTTAGTGGTCCATGGTCCGATTAGCAGATGCCCCGATTATGGAGGGAAATTTGTATGAAAAATAGCAGGGAATGCATAACGTCCGGTCCGAATAAGTGGTGGTCCGATTATAGAGTGTCCCGATTAGCAGCACAACTATAGACACATTTGTGATAATAATGCAAACAAGTTGTGAGATACTAACTACTAGTGTTACAAAATTACGTTGCACTGGATTTGTGATGGACATGTAAATTTGGCAACACTGGTTTAAACAGCTGACGCACGTTTCGTGTTTTGTTTCACTGTCAAACATCTTCAGTTTGGTCTATAATTTAACCATGAATCGTCTTACAAACGAATATCGCTTGCAAATTATTGAATTTTATTATCAAAATGCGTGCTCTGTTAAGAAAGTTCATCGCGCGCTTCTTCCATTTTATGGTCAGCTCATTTTTGGCTCAATGGGTACGTGAACAAGCAGAATTGTCGATTTTGGAGTGAAGCCAGAAGCATTGCAAGAGCTACCAATGGATACAGAAAAAGTCACAGTTTGGTGCGGTTTATGGGCTGGTGGCATCATTGGACCGTACTTCTTCAAAGATGATGCGAATCCGAACGTAAGTGTGAATGGTGAGCGCTACCGTGAGATGATATCCAACTTTTTTTTGCCCAAAATGCAAGAGATTGACTTGCATGACATGTGGTTTCCACAAGACGGTGCCACATGCCACACAGCACGCGCTACAATGGACTTATTGAGGGGCGAGTTCGGTGAACATTTTAATTCACGTTCGGGACCGGTCAATTGGCCGCCTAGATCGTGCGATTTAACGCCTTTAGACTATTTTATTTTTTGTGGGGCTATGTTAAAGCTCATGTCTATACAGACAAGCTTTCATTTGACGCATTGGAAGACAACATTGAGGCATTTATTCGTGAGATACCGGCCGAAATTTTGGAAAGAGTATGCCAAAATTGGACCAAGCGGATGGACCAGTTGAGGCGCAGTCAAGGTCAACATTTGCATGAAATAATCTTCAAACATTAAATTATATGGACCGTACTATCGATTCAAATAAAGATTTCATGCATTTTTCTGAATCTTATGTGTTTTTTTTTAAAAAACTTTCCTATAGCCCCTTTAGTTTACAACTGCTTTCTCACAAGTTTGTTGAAATTCGTGACGATAAGTGTGCAAAAATGTGTGAATAAAATAAAATTGAAGAATAATTTGATTTTCCTCACATCTCAAGGCACTTTGACAATAGGAACGTGGCTACATTTTTTGTATGCAATCGTAAGTGGTTTTTTGGACCGATCGATTGCAGAAGACGAGTTTCCCAAAACCGGTGTAAATATGCAGTCTAATAAGTCCGCAAGTATAATTGCATAGTCTAGGATCGTTCTCACATTTTAAAAATGGGACACCTTCGCAGCGCCCTTGTATTGTGGGGCGTTGAGTTAGAGCAAATATTAGTTTTGCTTATAAGTATATATGCTCCCCAAAGATCTCGTCGGGTTAGAAATACACTTTTCGAGAGAACGCATAGAACAATTTACAGATGCAATTAGCCGATTACTAGGTGCATAAGAACATTTAATGAATTGATTTTAGCAATGAAGTATATCCTAGTAGCTCGACTTTTTAATTTCTAGCATACACGGATGATACAGACCGGGTTAAACAGATGGGATATCCGGTGAAAACAACAAAATAGACATTATATTCTAAAATGTCTTTGTGCAATGTCGAAGGCGCAAGTGTTGAGAGTTGCACCCATTTGATGGCGATGGCGAAAAGAAACAGGTCGGCAGATGTCACTCCAGTCTATAGGAACGCTGTGTCCTTTTCAGCAAGCAACTAACAGAAACAACAAACTACCCTGATGGCTTTTTCCTGCGCACAATGTCCGCATGGCACAGGTGGTGCAAGTTGGATGACCCGGAAGATCCACCAGCAGAGACATCCCCACCTCCAGCGTGCAAGATCCAATTGATAACGGTTCTACAACTAGTAAAGGATGTAGCACCAGTGGACGGAATTTGACTGATTCGGAAAATCCGCCAAAAGTGGGAAAAAACACTATTAGGAGAGCCCTTGCCAGAATGGATACACCGTACTACCTGCGGAGGATAGTCTCAGACTATCTCAGTAACAGGAAGCTAAGGTACCACTCTGATGAGGGCGCTAAGTACTACAGCGTTTCCGCGGGAGTCCCGCAAGGGTCTGTCCTTGGACCTCTCCTATGGAATATCATGTATGACGGGATTCTACGTCTGACACTACCAGATGGAGTGAAGGTAATAGGCTTCGCTGATGACATCGCAGTGGTCACAGTTGCCAAGCACGTTCACGAGGTGGAGTCTGCTACTGACGAGGCGATAGAAAAAATGAAGGACTGGTTGGAGTCTGCCGGTCTGGAACTAGCTGCCCACAAGACTGAGGCTGTCTTAATAACCAGCCGCAAGAGGGTAGAGTACGCAAACTTCCGGATCGGAAATCAGACAATAAGATCAAGGCAATCATTGAAGTATCTCGGTGTCATGATTGACAATAGACTTCGCTTCAAACCCCACATTGAGTACGCAAGCAAAAAGACATCGATGATGCAGGCGGCACTCTCCCGTATGCTTCCAAATATCGGCGGTCCTGGATACGCACGTAGGATCCTACTGTCCAGAGTGGTCAGCTCAGTCCTGATGTACGCCGCCCCAATATGGGCTGGCGCACTGGCAATTAATGAGTGCAGGAGGAAGTTGTCGGCGCAGTACAGGCTCTGTGCAATCAGAGCCATCAGCGGCTTCCGAACCATATCTGACGATGCAGCATGTGTTCTAGCCGGAATGATCCCCATTGACATACTCGCAAACGAGAGCCAGAGGGTGTACCTTCGGCGGCCCCTGAATCGTCAGGAGGCAAAAAGAGTAAAGACGGAGGAAAGAGCGGCATCGATGACGCTGTGGCAAACCAGTTGGGATGGCTCCACAAAGGGCAGGTGGACCCATAGGCTCATTCCCACCATTGAACAATGGACGCAAAGAAAAATAGGGAACTGTAATTTTCATCTTACACAGTTCCTGTCGGCGCATGGTGGCTATCGGAAATACCTCCACAGGTTTGGGCACGATTCCTCACCTATGTGCCCCGAATGTCCAGACGTGAATGAAGACGCGGAGCATGCAGTGTTCTACTGCACACGCTTCGTAGAAGACAGAGCGAACTTGCCAACCCCGGAGGATCTCGTACGCTACATGACGAGATCGGAGAGTGACTGGACAGAGGTCTGCTCTTTCATAGCAAACGTGCAGATTACACTACGAAGAGCTGAAGCTCTAAGAAGAGCCCAAGAGGCGGCCGTACAGAATAGAGCATAATTGCTAACCAGCCCCGCGATGTAATACCTAACGGCAGTTCCGCGGGGAGAGTGGTAGACGTGTGCAGAGGTGTGGTTTAGGACGTAGGCGCGAGGACATAGGAGAATAATATCCCGTGAATCGTTCATGCTGGTAGCACGGGTTACCAGTATCTTGAAGAAGATTCCACATCCATTGGCGCAAACCATAAAAAAAAAAAAAAAGAGTGTAAACACTGCGAAGATCGACTATGTGGGCTAGCAAAATCACAATCAGGTGGATACCTGTGATGTGAAAAACGGAACCTTAATGTGAAGTGCTCTACAAAGCAAATCCTTGAAAGTAAGGATCCCAAGGCAACTCAGGAAAATGGCAGATGTGTTAGCGCGTCAACATATCCACAACCGCTGGCTCGACGCGAAGTAGATCATCTACTTTCACAGGGAGAGCAAGAACAGGGAAAATAAGGACAACTTTTCTCTCGTTGTGTATTTAGACAAAGTTTCGGTTGAGACCATCCGCTCAAGACATGACTCCCTCCTTTATCTGCACCTTGGAAAGATTGATTTCCGTTTAATTTCGAATAATGGACGAAACCCACAGTAACTTCTCATTCCCATTCTTTACCCAGATCAACCTTCATCATTCCAAGCAAGCAACTGCACTCCTATGTTGCAGACTTTCCATGATAAATACAAAGCTTCACATAACATCCATTCAAGAGCCGTGGGGGTGGCTGCAGCACACTTGCCTAGAAAATGTTTGAATACTCTTAGAAGCTAAGTGCTGAACAAGGATTAGCTCTCGTAGTAGAACTGATTAAAGTTTACAGAGCAAAATGGGGGCTGTTTCGGGCTTAAAATGAGGCAAATCTTCCACAATTCTTTTCGAACCGCACCAGAAATCAACAACACTGCAATTGGTTAAGAATCTATCAACGTTGGAGTGAAATTGTTGCCACACACAAAAAATGTGATCGCAATACATGGAGTTACAAGAGCTCGGGCATATTCTGCACTCTTCGAAGTTCAAAGCTTCTTGAAATTTAACTTCCAGCTGAATAAATTAATGGTCTTCCAATAGGGACATCAGCTGACTTTCGATCTTTGACAGTTGATAGCCGCCATATCGTTGAAGTTATATCTGCCAAAATAGGCCAAACAACATGGACGGACATAGCTTTCAACAGCACGTGCAAATGATAAAATTGTTTTATCAAAATTGGCATTCTGTTCTGGCAACGTTTCGAGCGCTTCTGCCATTTTACGGTCCTTAAAAAAATGTCGAATTTGGGACGATACCAATCCACGAGCGTCCAAAACATCCCGAAAAACACACTGTTTCGTGTGGATTTTGAGCTGGCGGCGTCATCAGTCCATATTTCCTTGAGAACGACGTTAGTCAGACAATCACCATCAACGGCGAGAGCTATAAGTCGATGATTAATAACTTCTTTTGGCCTGATTTGTACGAAATGGACACCAACTACATGTGGCTTCAACAGGATGGCGTTACGTGCCACCTAGGTCACGCCACATTGGAAATTCTGCACCAGCGATTCGAGGACATGGTCATCGCCCGTGGAGGTGATGTGAACTGGTCACTGAGATTGTTAGACTTTTTCTTGTGTGGTTTCCTGAAGTCGCAGGTCTATGCGAATAAGTCACAAGTCACAGTGGGCCTCAAAGTCAACATAACCCATGTCATCGGTCAAATTCAGCCTGATTTATTCACCAGAGTCATGGTAAATTGCACATTTCGGATGCGCGCCACCAAGAGAAGCCGCGGCGGACCTTTGAACGATGTTATATTCCACAAATAATGGCATTGATAGGCCTTTCAGACGAATACAAAATTCCGATGACTGCTCATATGTACACACTTTGTTTTGCTTGAATTTAAAGGTAGGAAGCTGTTAATGAAGTTCCCTTTACAGCGGAACGAACCATATTGTTGTTTCTAGTTTCCGATACAATTGCGAGGAAGGCATGATTCCCGACGCATAGACTTAAACCGTGTTTGAAGCTGCAGACATCTACATGTCGGATAAATCGGAGCAAATCCACGAGAATAATCCCAAAATACAGGGACCTTCAAGCATCCCAGAAGTGATCCAAATGGAAGTTGACCATGCAAATGCAATAATGCGTCACACGCTAAAATGTGGTTAAGTTGTCACAATCGATTGTTGCATCGTAGATGCAATGCTGCCTCTAGACAGAGGTGCTGAATCACTTGACAAGTACACTCTACACACACACACACTGATTACTGGTTGGAATTCCTAACTAAGTCTAAAGTCAGCCGTACGATTGAGAGGTGCAGCGAATCCACAAGTGGCAGTCTTCGATGTACTATTGCCTGTCATTTGCTCCGCATACAAACTTTCCCCCCTCCCGTTCAACCTTTGACACGAGCAGACAAGAGTGTGTACAGTGTCCGGAACGACGAGCAATTAATTCGCAATTTTCCAAACACCCATAGACACAGATACACTTATCTTAATTGTAATGACTCCCCATTATAATTGCCATCGGCACGTCAGAACCTGACCGTCACGTCGGACAGACCAGTGCGTCACGGCCGGTCTCACAAATTAGTCCTCTACCGGGATAGGCGCAGCCAGTGGAACTATGCAAATCACACTTACTTGGTTCAGAGTGCACTTGTCCGGCGCATGCTATCCTGACGATGCGCCCCCGCTCCACACTGTTCTCACTGTCACCAGTCACACACTTTTTCGAGCCGGGACGTCGCTTCGTCCCGCACGTCGCGTCACTTCTTAAGACCTGCGATCAGCCCTAAGTGTCCGCGGATCGTATCACTTCTCCTTCACGATTGCAATTACTCAAATGAGAACCGTGCGTCGTCGCCACTAATTATCGATCCGTTCCGATCCGATTCAACGCGGCACGGCGGCGAGGCACAGACTCGCAGATTAAACAAACCAGTGAGCTGGCCAATCACTCCCGTCATTGATGTGTGAACGGCGAAGCATATCGAACAGAGATTGAGGCGACCGCGACATATCGCGCGGCCCGATATGAATTCGTGAACGGGGCAATTCCAATTCAGAGCGAAACGTTTATTACTATTAATTTAGTTTTGACCAATTGATCTCCGGCGATCTTTGGGTTCAATGCTGCGGCGGGAGGGAGTGGAGGTAGACTCTGCTGGGCAGCTGGGCCAAATTCATTGCGGCCAGAGGGGCAGCAGCATAACGAGCCGATATGCGATGTGCGGTGGCATGGCGAACACTCCCCTGATGCGAGACCGAGCATTCGAATGGGAATTGGTCGCGGCTAATTGGTCCGGATTATTGAACTTGACATTTTTGTGTGGCGCACTGTAATGAGTTCAATTGAGACTGGGCGTTCGTGACGCCTGCGTACTGCGGCGACAGCGTGTGTATCCACCTGACTAATGAGTTGTGACATCGCTCAGTGCGCGGGATGTTGTTGCGTGGACGTGGTTTGGTGGTGACACGCCATTTGCTGAATCAGTGAAGATGACAAATGATTAGCTGCTTCGCACTATACCAAGTTACTTCGATCGTCAATCGGGAGTCAAGGTGGTGGAAGGGTGTGTCGTCAAAGAACTACACACACGTCACCATGGGCTGGTTCCTCTTCTTCTTTGGTTGTAGAGCGTCCGGGGAGGACCTGGGTCTGCATGGTCTTGTGCTAGGAGTTTCTGGTTTCATCCATTCAGCTGAGATCTGACGTCCGTTTGCAGGGAGGGCCCGCTACCGGAGGCAATGTGTTTCTTAAAACGTGGCTGCTCAAGGTTGGATTTTCGGGAACGTTGATTTCCATTAAATCCACTTGACCAAGGCATGTGAGATGACTGATTCGGATTCGTTTAATTCCAGGTACAGTCTCCTACTCGCAGCAGCATCAGTGACGAAGGACATTTCTCTCGAAGCGACCATGGTGAATTACGTCCACTTTTGATAACGTCTACGCTTCCAAACCATACACAAGGACTGGGACTACCAAGATCTTATAAAGGGATGGCTTGGTCCTTCGAAATAGGGCTCCATTCCTCAATTGCCTTCCAAGCCCAAACACACGGCGACGGTTGGCAAGGCTGGTCCTTAGTTTTCTCCGCGGTGGTGTCGTTGATTGTAGTCACTTCAGAGCCTAGGTAGACAAAGTCTTTCACTACATTAATATTAAAGCTGCCTGTGTTGGCGCTTTGTTCAAGACGATGATATTTGGTGGACCTTTGTTGTGGATAGTACGAGGGGCGTTCAATATATTCTCGGTATTGGGGTGAAGCTGTAAATATATGTATAAATTGGGTTATTTATCAACTAATACTATTATTTTAGTGTATTCATGTAAAATTCATACAAATGTGATTATTAATTCGCGTTTTATCTCTAGTTAAACAGAATCATAATGGCAACTGAGACGATGATGGTGAAAATTGAGCATCGCGCTGTAATTAAATTTCTCACTAAGCAAGGAAAAAGTAAAAAAAAACTATTCATGAAGAGATGGTGGCTGTTTACCAGGGTTCCGCACCTTCATTATCAACTGTGCAAAAGTGGTCAAGTGAGTTCAAGAGAGGCAGAGAGAGCATTGAAGACGACCCCCGCTCCCCGGCTACTGCTTGTACAAGAGAAAGCATCAAAGAAGTCGAAAAACTTGTTCTTGAGGATGCCCGAATAAAGGTGAAAATGATGGCAGAGATCACCAAGCTTTCAATTGGTACCATTCACACCATTCTTCATGACCATCTTAACCTTTCGTATATACTTCACCCACCGCAAAGCCCATTTTAGCCGCTTCCTTCTCGATGCTTACAAAAGTCCCACTGACTCCCCGCTGTGTTCCTCCGACGATGTCAATGTCATCGGCGCATGCGAGTAGTTGCACAGATTTGTCAAAGATCGTGCATCTGTTGTTGACGTATGTGAAAATACTGCGCATATGTACAAGCCTCACCTTCAACAGGGACCGACGAAAGCACCCCAGCAACAAGAAGCTTTACGACGAATCATGCATCATCCCCTAACAACAGTACATGGTGACACTGTTCAGAGTGCAGCTTCTAGACATCAACAATCATCCTAACGAGGCAAAAAGGAATCTGAGAAACACCATCCCCGGGCAACGCTACCTGAACGAAATTCCCAACGACATCTACCAACGAGCTGCATGACTTCTACCAGATTCTTCCATCATCGAGGCTACATCGGCTACCACACCTCCGCCCCGATGTAAGCACTTGACATTGTAGGACATACAAAAATAAACAATAAACCGATGTTGTTTCTTGAGGCAGAACCCTAACCCTTAGTTTTAAGCCTAGTTGTAATCGCTTTTAAATCGTTTGAGTTACGCACGATCTTCTCGAGAATGATGTTCAAAATGTCACATAATAATGCGTCGCCTTGTCTGAATCCTTCTTTCACATGTAAGGTCTCGGTAAAAACCTATCGGAGCAACGGGCCATTCTGCAATGAGGGACGAGTTTTGCAGGGATGCCAAAACTAGATAATGCCCTGTGTAGCTCGTCTCCGTAAATACGTCATAAGAGGTTTTAAAGGAAGCTAGACGGTAGAAAAAATGATGAACTCTGTCCGACCCAATTCCAAATTTGAGGCAATAGATAAATGACCCAAAAGAATCGTTGACAAAGACTTGAGAAGTCACAGAGTCTCAGGAAAAGTCTTCGGAGACACCCACATGGAGGCGTGATCTCTTCTTTTGTGGATATCGAAGGTGGAAGATGTACTCAAGCAAGCAACGATGTGGATGCAACAAGAAAAATTTCCTTGTGTGGAGCGGCACGGCTTTCACTTGGACAAACCAAGTTGGTTGAGGTTCGTCTCCACTTGTGTGCTCTACCTTAGACACGAGAGTACTCTGCTGCATTATCTCGCTGTGTCGGCATTTACGATTCTTCCGGTTACCCATGCGCACTAAATGGACCTGATGTCTTGTGCGTTGGAACCGCCAGAGTCTGGCTGCACTCATCTAAACGTTCATATGTACAATTCATTTTTCCCCTAGATGTAGATGATGACAAGGCCGCACGCAAAGGCCTTGTCTCGAAGAGAACAAGCTATTCTTCATCTACTCTGGAAATTGTCCAAACCTCTGCGCCATAGAGTAGGACTGGGATGACTAGAATCGCGTATAAAGTCAGCTTGGTCCTTCGAAAGAGGGCTCTATTGCTCACTTGTCTCTTGAGCTCAAAGAAAGAGCGGTTGGCGTTTGATACGGGTACTGATGTTGTTAATACCGTTCACTGCTGGACCAAGGTAGGCAAAGTCCCTGGTTACCTCGAAGATATTGCAGGTCATTCTGACGTCTTATCCAAGACCACATGTAATGTGTGTCATTGCCTACATCTCAACCATGGATCTGGTTTAGCCACTTCCGTCCCAATGCAAACGCCTCATTGACAGCTCGCTGCATTTGGCCTATCAACAGCTCTGCCCGATTTTTGATTGGAGCTTCTGGCAATAGCGTGACTGGTTATTAGAATTTCTGGTCTGGTGACATCACAAAGGACTCATAAGTTGATGTGACAGTCACCTATCCCATCTCTCCCAATGGGAATGCAGCAAACGTCATTGACGCAGAAGTCTATATCCAAAGTTTAACAGCGAGCGGCTCTTATGGAATCTCGTTGCATTGACGTAGACCCATGCAAGTTGTTCCACGCTCGCTTAACTAACTAAAATCCGCCGATAAACCGATGATCAGTTCGATGAAAAGCCCACTTGTTCTTAAACTTCTTGTTAAGAACGATTGGGCAGATACTGACTAGTACCACTGCAGACGTGCCAAAGCCCTGATTATGGTAAGCAATGAGGCAGTTGGAAGATCCTGTGGAAATCAGCACGTGTTACTTGGCTCCATGGCAGCTTTAATATAAAACAACGAGAGCTGCTTTACAATGTCCTCGTTACTGCGACATTTACGGAAATTCCTGAAACTATGTACAGCCACAAGCCACAATTCATTTCAGCACCCGATCATAGAGTCTAATTTAAGAAAAAAAAATCTTTATTTATTACGTTCAATGCGATTTTAATTGTCATCCCCTTAGACTCGGATAATGAGGCTAGATGCTATTTAATTACAACTTATTACAATTTAGTTGACTTATTAGCGTGCACCGCAGTTGAAAGCACGTCTCAATTACTAAGTCAAGGCTGAGGGTTCACTGCGATTCCAGCTGAACGGCCACCAAATTGACCACTTATAGTTAAAGCTGGATTTCATTAAAATGAATTACCAATTATATCGAACTGTCAACTTGATGATAACCAGTTTGGACTTGCGTCAGAAGCGTGTCAAAATAGGTCGAGGCGGAAGCCGATTCACATCAAAAATTACATACGCCTTGCATTTATGAATATTGGATTTGGCGTCTGTCGCCAGACGTTACTTCGCTTAATTGGAAGCGAGGCGAAAAATTTTTATTAGAAGGGCTCGCATTTTACTAGGCTTTTGTGGGTTTTTGTTCAGTCAAGAGAGCACTTAGTTTAGTTCAAATCTGTTTATTGAACTATGTAGTTCGTTGTCCTAGTTCAATTAGAACACTGCTCAGGAAATTGTGTCTTGTGCCATTTCCGCCGGTTGGACTCACGTACATTTTCCAAAAATTCCCTTCACATACACCACTGGCAATGCAACGATGCTCGATGGGCTTGTGCTGCGGTAGTTAAACAAAAACAAACTGGATCACAGCAAATCATTCAATTTAGTTCGATTTAGTTCAGTACTTATTGAACTAAAATAAAATTACATTGTGAACTAGTTTAGTTTAGTTCACTTATTTGAGCTCGATTTTTAACCATATCATTCGTGAACTACACAAGCATACATTTTACCCACGCCCAACTACAAGAAGTGGATCGGAGCGGTGCCAACTGATGGGATGCGGGATCGTATCAGGCAAGCATCGGTGGCACTGTATACTTGCAGGATATTGGATCAGCAACTCTCTTGTGGAATGCTCACATCAACAAGGCATAGGTAGGTGGGCAGATAGGGTGACTGTATGACTGATTTGGAAGCCATGCTCCCTTAGATCATCCGATCCATTGTGCTGTCACGTTCGGCTTTGTGTCCAAAACCCATTTACCCTTTAACTTTGTGGTTATTCCCTCTTGGGATTTTTGTATTCCTCTTGGGAGCTATTGGCCATGTGCGAATTCTTCCTTTTTTATAACCATTTAGAGGCTTTAAGAAAGAGATATATATTCTTTGGATCAATGTTACTCAGATCATCAAGGTGGTTGAAGTAGTACTCGACTAGTAGTCTTCTTCTTGTCTCCGCAAGTGCAGGACATGCACAAAGGCTATTAAAGCTCTTCGGTTCCTGAAACAGCTCGTAGGAAAGACATAAGGACTTAAACCCAAAAGTGAGCAAAAAGTGCATTTGTATAGCTGGTGCAAAGAGAACGGCGCCGACTGCAGGAATGGAAGCAATATTAAACATCCCACAATTGCCATACTGGATGAAGCTGCAAAACAAGCAGTAACTTTACAGAGAACCTACAACTACAAAGAAGGAAACTTTGTGGGACATCTAGACACTATCTGGGAGGTTACTCGTGTAAGTGATCCCAACTTAAACTTTAAAAAACACTATGAGATACTCATAGTACGTAAAGAGTACTACCACCTGGATGAAGGATGGAGCCTAAAAGGGTATACTGATGTGTCGAAATCTGAAAACAAATTAGGGGTTGGAGTGATAGGACCAACATACAATCTACACATTCCTCCCTGCAAGGAAGCAACAATTTTCCAAGCAGACCTGCGAATCAACGAATCTGTACATTGCATCATTAACAGAAAACCTAAAGATAGCCAAGCGGTTCTGGATGCCCTACTGAGGTACACATTTAAGTTTTAAGCTATCTGGGAGTGCCACAAAACACTGTCAGAAAATAACACACTAAAGTTAATTTGGGTGCCAGCACATAAAGACCATGACGAGGCTAACATACACGCCAAGAAAGGTGCTCAGATACCCTTCATCGGGCCATCACCTCTTTATGGATTCAATAACAGGGACACAAATCTCCACCTACACAAATTGATCATCAAGCTGATGACTCAGCTTCGGAACAACCAAGAGGGTACTCTCGAACGTTTATGAAACAAAACTACAATCCCAAACGAGCCAAATAAGCTCTAGAACTCACTAAAGCTGACCTAAAGTTGCTATGCAGCACTAAACAGGACACGGTGCATGCAAGTACCAGCTCCACAAAATGGTCAGTGCAGAAATCTGTAGGCACTGTGACCAGGCGAAGGAAACCATGGAGCACCTGATTGTCGGCTGCCCAAGTCTAGCACGAGAAAAATAATAAATAAGACATCCGTAACACGGAGAAAATTTCAAGCAATCTCATCTACCTACGCACTCGGGAGTACTTGCAATGGAACAACAAAAAAGGACGATGGCGGCGCTGTCGGTGCAAATGCTCTCCGCGATCAAGACAATTTGCGGCTTCAGAACTATGCTAGACGAAACAGCTTGCGTGCTAGCCGGAATGATCCCCATAGACCCGATGCAAAGGGTGTACCAAGGACGAACCACAAACCGTCAAAAGAAAAAGCCCATAAACGCCCAGGAGAGTGTTAACTAAAAGGCGCTGTTGCAAGGCTGGTGCACCAACTCAACGAAAGAAAGATGAAACCACAAGCTCACACCGATCTCTGAAACGTGGACAACAAGGCAACTACGACCTTACATAGTTTCTGTCTGGACATGGCGGCTACCGCAAGTATTTATTCAAATGTGGACACGACAACACGTCTTACTGCTCGGAATGTCCATGTGAGGAGGAGGATAGAGAGCATGTGGTGTTCCACGAAGGACAGATAACATAGTCAGTTACATGACGAAATCGGGGCAACACCGGACGGAGATGTGTGTAAAGAGAAGAACTATTAAGAGCACAAGCAGCAACTTCTAGCAAACAGGGCATAATTGCTAGCAAGCTCCGCGAAGTAATACCGATCGCTAGTCCCGCGGGGTCAGTGCTTGAATAGGTCTGGGTGTGGATCAGTGTGTAGTCGCATTCCTGGCATCAAGAACTTCGGGCGAATCATGAATGCTAGTAGCACGGGCTCCTAATATCTTTCAATAATCCCCATATCGATAATTAAATTGTTTTTAATTTCAATTAGTTTCTTATCATCGATGCACGGTTTGAGGTCTTACCCAACATTCACGAGTTGAATTCGATTGAACTTAAATCGTCCCCTCTTGACACATGTTACCTGATCGAAGATTAAACAGGCAGCTGCAACAAGTAGCTCATCACTCTTCTAGTGATGCCTACTAGATAGCATTTCGTAGTTCATGCTCAGTGCAGTGCTCCAGACTTCTGAATTTATGGGTGTGAGCTATTTTTAATCTCGAGTCAGTTGAATTGTTCACCTTTTGTGCACATAATCGCAATCTGCTGGGAACTGGATTGGAACACGTTTGCTGGCATTCACGCTCGAAGACATGTGCTCGTAAACGAATCGCATTTGATTGAAACTCACAGACTTAGGTGCGACCGACCTCCCTGGAAGATAAGAAACATGAGCGTCACTACTGAACATGTAATGATTCACTGCAATGTCTGATCAAGGGCGGATCAGCTGCACTCAGATGTCACTTTTTGACTGCAAACAGAGAACTTGTTTGCATTCGTGTACTGTTCGCATTCAAATTTACCCCTAATTAGGGAGTCACACTCATTGCAACCGAACCGCAAGAGGTACGAAGTGTCAATCAAAAGGACTGCTCTGTCAAATGACTGTCACAATGCAACCCTTTTCCGGGGGCTCGGGACATGCAAATATTTGATTTATTTGTGGGATATGCAAAATCAAAGTATGTTGCTCCTGTTTCCAAAAAGACGCCCGTCAATATTGAATTTTAGTACATTCAAGTGACGAGTTATTTTGACACTTTTCTGGCAGGTGACACTTACGGGTAGGCATGACTAGAACGACTCAACTGTGGTTACTTGCGTACTTTGATGGGTCGAGGCGATTGGAAAATACAGATGGGAGGGAGGAATTGGGTCACAAACCAGGGCCGGTACAGGAGCAGGGTTTTTCTTGACTTCTTTGAAACATTGGCACTGAGAGATTACTGTTGGATCTTGCAGGCGGGTAGGGCTGCAACAAATGTACCAACATTGGCCTTCAATTCCGTAGCATGGGAATAACATAAAATATCCTTGATAAATATTAAGTGTAGTAAATAGAAATATATTATTTTCCCAACAGATAGCGTTAGTATCCCGCATTGCATACGTCCCATCGGGCCAAACTAAATGCAGCTAGAAAAAAGAGATATCGATTTAAAAAGAAATTAACGGTCTGTTGTGTGATTGATTAACTCAGTTTTGTTTGAGCGAGTGTCAAAGATGGACACCAGCGCAAGGAGGAAATATCCCATATTCTACAGTTTTTCTTTGATAAAGGCGAAAACGCAAGCCAGGCGGCTGCAAATGTGAATAATGCTTATGGTCCTGATAATGTTACAGTAAATCATGCGTAGTTATGGTTCCGTCGATTCCGTTCCGGTAATTTTGATGTCAAAGTTGCACGACGCACTGCAAGGCCATTTGACGAAAATGTCGATAAAATCATGGAAATGGTCGAGATGACCGTCTGTTTCGATTATTCAGGAGCTAATGATTGCACAAAAAACCATTTGATTTTTCATTTGAACTAGGCTGGATACAAAATGAAGCTCGATATACGGGTACCACACGAGTAAATGCCAAAGAATCTCATGGACCGAATTCCCATCAGCAAATCACCGCTGAATCGCAACAACCTCGACCCATTTTTGAAGCGGATGGGAATACTGGATCACTTACGACAGCGTCAAGTGAAAACAGCCGTGGCGGAATAGCGGTGAGTCGGGGCAAACGGTGGCCAAGCCAGAATTGATGGACAAAAGTCTAAACTCGACCCTTTTTTTGTCAACAATTGGACTGTCTGAAGGCGATAATCGTTCAGAAGTGGCCGGCTTTTGCCCATAGGAGAGGAATTGTATTCCATCAGGAAAACCCCAGGCCAAACACGTCGAAAGCGACTGGCCAGAAACGCCGGGAGCTTGGTGGGGATGTCCTTATACATCCACCTAGTCCGAACCTAGCACCAAGTGATGGCCACCTGTTCCTGTCCTCGAGAGAGACTAGTATGCTTTTTACTACACCTAATACAATGAACCACCATGGAATACTGGGACGACTGGTGGCAAGAAAAAAAGAGCGGGTAGTCTTGCGAAGGCTATAAGGTAAACCTAAACAATTTACTTACTTACATCTTGGAACAACTCGATTGTGTCTTCTCCTCCCTTCAGCCGCCTCGCGGACTTGACCACATATCCGCCCTGCTGTCTTGTTGATATCCCAGCTTTCGGCTCCATATAACAGGGCTGGCAAATGTGTGATTTGCAGGGCATGAGTGAGAGTCGGCGAAGATCTGGTAAGGTACATGCACCAACTTATCTGTAATATGTGGTCGGAGAAAAGCATGCCCGACGAGTGGAATCTCAGTATATTTTTACTGCACCAACTACTGAGGGATAAGTCTCCTAAACATCGGCTATAATATCTGTCCTGCCGTTTTGTGTGAATGCCGGAAACCATTCGTGAATAACCTGAAAGGTAGTATCGTAGGTCCTGGAAATAACCCAAGAAATGGAGATCGACACCCACCCCCTATGCATAGAGACGAGCTATACAGTACCATGTCCAGTTTTGTAATTCCTGCCAAACTCGTCAAACTGAGCAGGATGTCGTCGGGGAATTCTCGTTACTTCATCACTGGTCAACACAAGAGGCACGACCTTCCAAAAGTCCGTACATTGACGTGATTGGTCGAACACAGCGAGCCGTCAATGAGACATTTGCTGGCATTGAAACGGAAGCGGCTAAAAGCAGCTATAACTTCGTCTACCTCGGCTCCGCAGTAAAAAGTACAAACAGCATCAGTACTGATATCAAACGCATAGTAATTCTTTATACCCGCTGTTTCTATGGGCTCAAGAGGAAATTGAGTAGCAGAACACTCTCTCCGAAGACCAAGTTGACGCTATATAGGACCTTGCTCATCCCCGTCTCGCAGTATGGGGCAGAGGTATGGGCTATCTCCAAAGCGGGTGAAGAGGTTCTTGGTCCTTTCGAGAGAAAAGTTATGCGCGCAATATTTAGTTCTGTTTGCGTTGATGGCATTTAGAAAAGAAGCTTCAACCACGAACTGTATGAGCTGTACAGCGACATGAGTCTAGTCAGGCGACTACGGATCCAAAGCCTAAAGTGATTGGACTATGTAGATCGCATAGAGAACATAAGTACGGCCCGAAGAATATTCGATTTTTAGCAACAGAGGATGTCCACGGCCTCAGCCGACTTGGTGTGCGAAACTGAAGACAGCTGGCGACTGATCGTCCTGCCTGGAGATGCATGTGAGTTCAGGCAGTAGCGCCTTAAGAAAAAGAATAAGACTATTATGTTGGTCGTTCGAGTAAAATGTAGCTTCGACAAATCGAAGTAGCACCGGTTGCCAGGGGAGATTCTATATCGAATTCTCACTAAGATGTCGCTCACGGAGTTCACTTTTTCCCCGAGGTAGACAAACTCCTTCACTACCACAGAATTGTAGCTGCCGGTTGTGATTTCTTGCCTCGGGTGGTGTTTGAACGAAACGTTTCTTGGTGGACAGCATACCATGTGTGAGTACCGAAATAATTAATTCTGCGGCTGAATACATACTTACAACGTTTTTGATTAAAATGTTTAAGTCAATTTGTTGCGTTTGTCAAGCTCAAGCCAAGCTTTCACATCAAACCATGATTGAAGCGAGCAAGGACATTCATATGCAACCTGGTTTCCAAAATCATTTAAAAATATGCAACAAAAATAGAAAAATACAAAAATGTTCACCAAGCACATCCGGTTGATTTCCCATCGAGTATCATCCGCGACGGTTCCGCTCACTGAATTATGCTCAATTAGGCCCAGCGTGCTGCCTGCTCCGCACCGTCGCCGGCTTCAGACGAAATTAAATAAAACAACAAAACAACATATTTTCCAATTCATAACGAGATTTGTCATCTCAATGTCGAGTCCATACTCTGCCGTTTACCCTTATCCGCACCATCCCTCCGCACCGACACCACTCCGCCATCGTATCACGGCCCATCTCATCATCGCGCTCGTCTCGTCTCGTCCTGCTCCTGCTCCTGCTCCTGCTCCTGCCTAGTGGTGGTGGTTGGCTGCTGTTCAAATTGCCCTAATTTTATGCTCTGTTATGATTTCTAACTAAGGGTGTCTGCATTAGTTACACCCAGGGGGTTAGTTACCATTCTATTATCGTTTGCCTCAGATGGATGGCGTGTGTGAGTGTATGACGCAACAACAGGGCCAGCAGTTGCACAGAGGTCGGTGGATCCGAAGTCATACGAAAGGGGTGGATGGCGGTCTACGGTAGTTAGCAACTTTTATTCGAACGAGCCAAATGAAAAGTTTCAATAAAAACAAATCAGTTCTGGTCACGTGTCGGCTATCATATGAAATGAGATTAGAATCCACGGTGGAAGATGCGATGAAGCCAAGCATCTGCTGCCACGACCTTCTGCAGTGCACTTGGGCTCGTTTTGTAGACGATAATTCATACGTAATTCTTCAAATCCAAGAGCATGCATAAATTGATGCTCGTCGGTGGTCGGAAAGGAAATCACAATAGATGCGAAACTATTTAGTGCTTCACTTTGCCGCGTTCAGATTTCGTTAATTAGAAGAGGACGCGTTGCGAAACGCGTATTTCCTCGCTGTCATGGCACGTCAAGTGCAGCGCCCCCATAACCTGTGCCATGGATCTGTGTCTGGAAGTGAGGATTTGTTTTCTGCTTTTCGGTCGAAAAAAGCGCCGTGCCGACATTTTAATTAAAAGATTGACGTTGGAAAGGGTTTCCGTAAACGGTCAATTAGGTTCGGGTTTCGTGTACCTGGCCCGAGGGCGTGAATTTTTGAGTTTAAATATCTGAGCAACCGTCGAACACATAGATGCTGCCGAAGTATCGCAAAATTAACGATTGGGCAGCCGTGCTGCGGATTTAATTAAACGTCGAAAGAAAAGGACTACTACGTGATTGCGGTTGAACGGTAGTCAATCATCAATCAGTTGGCACAGGGGGGCTGCTGGCTGGAGCTGTACATTAATTCAGTCGATCTCGTTTGAGTTCCAATGTACGGCTGTCAATCGGCGTGGAAAGGATGTATCTGAAGCTGAATCTGAAGTTGAAATGACATGTGAAGTGGTCATTTTTGCGAAGAAATGAAACATGTCAGATTCTGAAGAAGATGTGAGAGCGTTTGGGGCGATGACGATATGTTGATTGAACACGGAGCGGACTGCTAAATCAGTTATTCATTCGATGAAATGCGACATTTTTGGGATCATTCACCGAACTTTTCTGTTGAAACTGTGGAGCGGATCGACACACAGAAAAACATAAGAACTCCAAGTCTGCGGACTGTAAATAAGGTTGCAATCACTTCTAAATGACCTCGTAGGCTTATCCAAAGTCAACTCACATACAAATCCACAGACAGAATCATCCCCCAATCTACCACGCGACCACATCAAAACCAATGTCAAACAATCCAAAAACCGATTCATTGACTGCACCGAACTCAAATCAACCGAATAAAGTGCATTTTTTGAAAGCCCCAACCAGCACCTTGGCACTGATGCGTGACTAACATGTGCTGCAGTAAAACTAAATTAACCAGCACTTGGCAGTAATGCCACCAAAAAAAACAAGCAATCCAAACTAAAACGAAAAAGTGCTGGGCTATCAATGTGAAATCAAATGGAATAGAAAATATTTATATTTTTTTGCGTTGGAATTTGTGGTGGTTTCACACTGATTTGAAAATCGCACATGATGTGCTCAGTGATTCTTGGAAAATCGCTCATCAATTTGCAGGCGAATGTACAAAAAATTGAATTTTCTGACTGACCACAGAAGTTATAGTTCAACTTCAATGAATCACGTGCTACCCTAGTGTTTAATTGGTTTAAATGGAAGGACACGACGTAGGTTATACTTCTCTTCTCGACTCTGAGAAGAGAATAAGAGACATTTTGAGGGCTCAGTGGCGGAACCTGTTGTGCGACAAACTTTAAGTGATCGATGGTTTTACCGCAGCACCATTCGTTTGACTTCATAGCTATCGTCACCGTCATGAAATTGGCAGAAATCTGACTAACCGTGTTCAATCTCTTTCATCTACTAATTCAAAAGTGTCGTCAGTTTGTGATGTTCGTAATGGTGTACCCCAAAGTTCTATACTCGGCCCGCTATTATTCTCAGTTTTCATTAATGATCTTCCAAAAGTGTTGTCCTATTGCAAAATGCGTATGAACTTTGAGGACCTTCAACTTCAATGTTCAAAGAAGTGATTTACTGAGTTCCGTTGTGTTTTAACCACTAGAAGTTCAGATCCAAAGTTTAGGTGGCCCAAAGCCAGAAGACTTCGATTAAGTCAATGACATGATATTGAATCGGAGAATTAAAGTGCGTGAAGTGGCTTAGCATACTGTCATCTCATTACATTTTGCATAAATGTTAGGGAGTAAGCCATTGTGTAAGGAATATAAGGTGTGCTGGACAAGTTCTATTGAGGCCATGGGTAACGTCATCGCCACGTCCTTTCATCTTGCATCAATTTGGAACTCAATTTCTGTTTTTCATTCCTCATTTTTTAATATACGAAATTGAACTGTGATGTAAGCTTAAGCAATACATCCGTCCAGTGTCAAAAACGAACACTGAATCAGAAGAAAAAGATGGCGGTTTTGACAAGCTGTCCAGCACACCTTATATTCCTTTCATCCTGGTGTAAGCATGTTAGAGTGGTTCTAAGCATACTTGAGTATAGTCTGCTATCAGATCTGCGAGAGTTTTTAGAGTCAATCGGGTGAATCGAAACTTAGAAACCTGACGTCAGAAGTGAGCGTGCGCCACAGAATTGTTTTCTATTAATTCCGACGATTAATTTCTAGCATAAATGTCTTCACATAAATATTCTATCCGCACAATTGGTGCCGCGGTTGCTGACACTCGACCAATAGTGCAACCAGCTGACAATCCATAAACTGGGCCACGAACTTGTGCATATTCTCAAGATTTCTCCAGCCCCTAATGACTATTTGCTCTTTCCAAATCTGAAGCAATGGCTGGACGGTAGGAGATTTGGGTCGAATCAAGAATCTCTGAAACAAATCTGTTTTGAGAGCATCCTGATTTTGGCGGGGAATGCAAAAATTGGACAATTTGGAATAAATCTTTTCAACAAAAAGAAGATTGTGATGAGAAGTGTAACGCTGTTTGCCGGAAAACATGTATTTTTTAATAAAAATAAGTCCTTGACTTATCAAACGATCCTCGTATTCTAACAATTTATATGTAACTCGTATAAGCTACAGGTTTAGAAGCCACCTGCAGAATTGGATCCGGAGTTAGCATCTACAGAAGGAGTGAAAGGACTTCACCTTATGGTGTGCCTTTTGCTTCCGTTCCTGTGGTACTTGCTTGGTTCTACTGCGTACTCGAAAACGTAGCAGTTTGGAGATATTGACTAACTCTCGATGAAACTATTATAATTACGTGAATGTTGTTTAATGCAATTTTAACCAACGTAACACTGCAAGTAATCTCATATATCTAATGTATAAACATCTTTGAAGGAATAATTGCATCAAGTATTAATATCGATTGAATAATAAATGCAAATGTCGGGTCAAGTTTACAAACAACAAGACTATCTCCGGTGGTTTTAAACAAGATTGCAAAGATATGAGATATAAATATAAATGTATATATCACAGCACACGCCATTTGAATCAGACGTAGGACTTAAGAAATGTCTCGAAGCAATTCAGTTTTTCGCATGATCCAGTGGTTATCGGCTTGTATAGGAATTAAGCTTCTTCACTCTTCAGTCGCGACTGTTAATTTTTGATGTCGTGCTCTGCATGGCATATCTCTGCGGCCTTTTGAAGAAATATTGGGATTCCTTTCGTAAGTCACGCCAATAGGAATGAAGATCATCGGGACCATCCAAATTCTTTCCATTCATTTGGGATTTTCGGCACAATCGGACCATACATTAGGTATTCTTTTTCCTTTCTCTTGGAGTGTTTTTTCTTCAATTTTATTGCAATTTAAAGCTGAAATTCAAAAGTGGGTTATAATTGTTATGAAACGCACTGCAATTAACTTAAGGCAGAGACTAGTGCATTGGTGGATTGTTACTAAGGTGGAAGGTTCAGCGAATTATTGCGGCCCGTAACTATTGCAAGATATAGCATTAGTCTGAAGCCCCTCGCTACAAGACTCTCTAAAATACTATAAAATAGACATATGAAGGGTGTTTTTTTTTTAGAGGTATAGAACTTTCAGTTGGCAAGACTATTTTAACTGGCTGCCATTTTGTCTGCTGTCAATTGATTTTTAATGATTTTATTAATTTATTGATTTTTAATGATTTTTAATTTTTTCAATGAATTTTTTATTTGGTTTGGCACTTCAACATGAATAGACTGCGCTTCCAATTTGTCATCCACGAAGCCTGAACAAAGCTTCCAAATTGCGTAAATTCATTTTGAAAATCATGGTTCTGTTCAAAATACGTATCGCGCACTATGTCCATTTTCACCACGCTCAATTTTCGTTGAATGGATACGTTAATAAACAAAACACCGTTACCGTATTTGGACACCGTTATATATACAAAAACTGACTGTTTGGTGTGCATTATAGGTTGGTGGAATTATTGGTCTTTACTTCATTAAAAAAAGATGCTGGCCGGAATGTTACAGCCAATGGCAACCGCTATAGAGCCATGATTACTGGCTATTTCGTTCATCGATTGAACAACTATGATGTACATCAGCTGTGGTTTCAGAAAAGACGGCGCAACATGTCACACAGCGCGTGCAATAATCGATTTATTGAAGCAAATTTTTGGTAACCGCATAGTTTAACGTTACGGACCTGTGAATTGGCCTCCAAAATCGTGCGATTTAACACCGCTTGACTATTTTCTGTTGGGATATGTGAAGTCGCTAGTCTATGCCGATATGCCCGAAACGATTGACCACTTGGATGACAACAATCGCCGCGTTGTTGCCGATATACGACCACAAATGTTGGAAAAAAGTCATCGAAAATTGGACCTCCAGATTAGACTACGTCCGTAAGCCGTGGCGATCATATGCTTGAAATCATGTTTGAATTATATATATATATATAAGACTATCTTTCGAATAAAGTAAATTTCATGTCAATTTAAAAAAAAACATCTTTGTTTTATTCCATTTCAAAGTTCTACACCTCTAAAAAAACAACATTTACAAAAAGAGACAGACAGAGACCCTGGACTATCTTACAGCACAAATTACTCGGAAGGCTATGAATAGAATAAAGGAAAATCCTCAAAATCAATCGGAATGATTACAAAAAGGCAGATCCGTTTTGCAGAGCCCTTAGAGGAAGCATTTAAGCCTAGCGATGGATGATTCTAGAAATGCATCTGAGAACTGCCAGACAATCAAAACCATAAGATGAAGCAAAGGTCCTGGCTGCTAATAATATAATAAATCGCCAAGCAATTATAAATCAGACGTTAAACGAAAATCTGTATTTAATAAATGCGTCCAGAGGCCATATCGAAACCGGAAAAAAATCCACCATCCACCAGTCAAAGAAGAAAAATTAAATGCAGACGGTCAACAGTTTAGATTCCATACAAAGCACTCCAGACATGAAAAGGTTTATATTATCCGATGAAATTGAGAAGGTCTTGGATGAAGAGGGTTCGCGCCAGTGATCAGCTTAATTTTTCATCAGGACTTCAAGATGGGACGTCATAGTTCAAGATAAGTCGACTTCCAAAAAACGTATGTACATATCTTGCCTCATAAGGCGACTACACATCTCGTATCCCCAACGGAATTACATATTCTGAGTTTAAGGCAATTGCCGTCGGAGACACACAAGGAAGTGTCCTTGGTCCTACCATATCTCTGTTGTACACTAATGATATTCCCCAAATTGAAGCCGGGTTACTGAATACACTTGCTCATGATATGGCTATCGTCGCAACGGAGAGCTCAGTTGAATTAGCACCCGCGGAAACTTCAAAGAGATCTGAATAAAGTCCGCGACTGGGACAAACTTTGGCGAATTGCTTTTGAATGAGACCAAATTGACGCATATTGACTTAACATGTAAAAAATGGTTATTGACTTGTGTTCATTAAATCGATACAAGTGGCATATGGAAATAAGGGCTTGATATCTGGGCATGACCATAGACGCGGAAGTCAAGGGAAAAGTTATTTGATCACAGTTTGAAGTCGCCCAGGGCCAAGTTTCTGCAGCAAACACTTTTGTTGGGCATCAACTATATGGAGCGGAGGAGTTCTACACTTCGTTTGCCGACTCAGACAGATATACTTTTTTTTAGTACTATCAGTGACTCGAAAGTAGTTGAGCCGTCAATTTGAAAGTGGTCCGTGCTAAGATTGAACGCAAAGTCACAAGCATAAAAGTAGACTCCGTACGGCACGACGACCACTAAATGGTGTTCGAATTGATACACCATGATTGATACTTTTTACGTTAATTAGCTTATCTAAGCCATTTGCTCCTTCCCACAAACGATCATAGAAAAATATGTGCAATGACTTCGCTCATTTTGGAAAGTCCTCAAAGATCCTCGTCTTTTCCCAAAACATCTCAAAGGCATGAGTCGCTTGATGAGTTTGAAGCAAATTATTGTTCCTTTCGTTCAAACATTTTGGGCCTAAGGGCAGAATTTGTCAACTTGAGCCACTTATCTCGTCAAAAGCAGCGCTATTTTACGCCGGATCACTCCATCTTTCTGGGAAACCATAAAACAATGACTTCGGCCCAAAAACACTCCATTTTCAAGTCACCACATGCATACAATTCAAACAATAACCATAACAACATTAGCTGCAACAACAATAAAAACAAAACCATTAGCAAATATGTAGCAGACAACAACATAAACTCCAGCAAGGACCTCATGATTGTGCTTCATTTCCGCTCAGTGTTTCAATACAAATTTGCGTTAATTTTATGCATCCAATCGATTACGCTAAAATTGTTAAATTTCATATTTTTGTTCGCTCAATTCTTGGTACATGTGGGCACCCACTCTCCTACTTTCGAATCCACTGCACATGGATATCAGGCGATGTGGGTGCACTGGCACTGGCTTTTTATTATTTCAACGAGAGCGCACGTGTGTGTATGGGTTTGTGTTTTTTTTAAATAATTTTTATTTTGCTCCTTTGCTGGCAGGTCCTTTTTGTTTTTGGACAGTTTGTTTTTGCACCCTCTCTCTGCCCCCACCTATCAAGGAGGAGTTCAAAGCGGCCAAAGCGGCAAAAAAAAAAAACAGGACACACATCATTTTTTTTCGCTCCATTCAGACATATCCCGGCATTGATTTATGCATGATAGAGCATATCAAGCGATGTGTAAAATGGGATATTTTTCCAGCTTTATATTCGTTTACTCTGGCTATGGACATAGCGCGCGCACTGAATCCATATGGATCCTTTATTATCTGCCAGCAGAGTCTGCCCCAACCCAGGCTCGTTGCGCGACTCAGTCGCATGCATTCGGCCCCCATCCGCATCCACTGGTGGGGAGCCTTTAATGTTTTCCAGGATCAGGACAAAGACGACAACAACAACAAGGCAAACAGAGAACAGCAAAAAAGCTGCGAGTAAATAAAAATCAACATGTCTGCTGCATAATCGCGGAACATCTACAAAAGAGGAGATGAGATGTACCCAAAGGTACGAGAGTACGTCGCGCAGATACTCGTACAGCACCGAGCATGGAGCAGAGTCGAGCACAAACATTGGATATCCTGCATGTCCATGTGCTACCAGCAGGCCATGGCTATGATTTCTGCGATTGCCCGCTTTACATGCATCAGGATCAAGGATTTCGGATATCCTCAGCGGTGACGGGGGACCTACTTGACTTCGACAACTGAAGGATGTGTGCGTCCCTCGGCCCCGGTGCGGATTGATTTTTGGTCTTGTTGTGACAGTCGTCATGTGAAAGAATCGTGTTCTCTGCTTCCTCCGTTTGTCGTGTCTCGCACCGGGAAAGGGGTGAGTTGCCGTGTGAAAGCACCAACCCCTTTTGTCATTTAATTCAAAACTCCTTTTCGGTAACAAATTAATTTTATTTGAAACATGTTTAGGGGGCCGGCATTGTGTCGTCCGTGTTTTCAAATCACCTCATGTGCAATGAATGCGAAAATTTATGATCTCGAGCCTCGGTGAGTGCCCTCGCATGCGACGACTCGTCCTCCGAACAACTGTCAACTGGTTGAGGTAATTAGTCATTTAGGAGGTCTTCGGTAGTGTCCGTTGTGTCGGGCGAATTAGGCAAATTAATTATTGATTTATAGTTGCTTTTGAATGATTTCCATTCTGTTGCGTTTTGGATACTGGGAGTTATTGCTTGCGAGAGCACGGGCGCAGTCGACCAATGAAAAGTGTTCAACTCGTGACAACTATATTTGATGTGTGTGATCATTCTGTGCTGAGCATTTGAATATTAAATCGGGCACTTCCACAGTGGATGATTTGATTTGGAAGTAGTCGCAGTGCGTTTGAGAAGATTTTCAGTTGTGCATTGAATAGGTGCATCGATCGAACAGCTAAATCACGGAGAGTGCGTTGAAAAAACTGAAACGTTTTTTAGGTACCTATTACTGACTGACTCCACATTATGTTCCAATTAACCGAATTCAACAGGAAAAGAGAATCTTGTCTATGAAAATTTTGTTGTCAAGAAAATAGCCCATAAATATTTTGAGACGGTATTAAGGACATTGCCATCCATTTGATGACAATTAATGCCATGTGAGGACCTCTTCAGCGTGTAAAATATGGCATAATGTGTAGTTGTTGTTACCGCGGCGTAATGAGCAAAGGATCAATCGTAACGAACGTACGTACGCCCATTTTAGTCAACAGAAATTTTACACTTCGGTCATAATAACCACTTCGCTCAGTTAGTTTCTCGTTAAGTTTCGTTCAATATTACTAAAGTGGAAGAGAAATGAATCTATTTTGAGTGGGAAGAGTTACAAATGTCCGTTTGCAACGACAACAGTTGGCTTTTGCACAAGCGGACTGGTTGCCTACGACAGCGTTACTGTTTGGCTCTAGTTTAGTGGAAGTATACCAATTGGAGAAATATCATATTTCAACGAAAGTTACTATGAACGAGTGTTCCGATCAAAATTAAGGTGCATACTCAACTTGTACAGCTCTATAAAATTACCTAGATTCAACAGTAACCACTCGTGTTGTGCGTGCCATTATTATATTACGAATGCATGTACGTTTTGTATAGTGACTCCCAATGGCGAAGTTTGAGAAGTGTCGTCACTCCGATCGAAAATTTGTGGAGGTTCATTAAAAATGCTCCCACAGTAGGAAGTTGCGTGCTGCAGTCTTATCCAAATTTACCCTGGAGTGCATAGTACTCCCCAAGAGAAGTTGATAGGAAGCATGTCCAGAAGTTAACTCTCGATAATTTCATCGGACTAGGGAAAAGCTTCGAATTCCAATTAAGGAGGTTTCAGAAAAAAATTGTTTTGGCAAATTAAATATTTATTACTCGTAGACATATGTATACATATAAGTAATGCTCCGTAGAGTAAAGAAAGTTTTAATAGAAAATATGCGAAACGATTTTTTCTGAGTCAGCGAGCGCAACCAAGCTTGGTCCAGGGAGTTTTCGGTTGTGTTTAAGAATGAAAAAAACGTTATCGTCGACATAAGTATGTCCGCTCTAAAAATTAACGTAGTTTTGTAACTGATAATTTTTCTCCTTCTGAAGATACGGACAGAAATCTCCGTCCTCATCTTGATCATGATCCGCGTTTTCTTGCCCAGGTGGTAGATTTTAAAAGGAACTCGAATGCGTCTTTAAGACTGGAAAAACTGCAAACTCTACTGCCAACCATCTGTACACATTTCCGTTCAATGAATACACAGGGCACAGGAATCTCTCAAGCAATTGTTTTCATGGCTCACTTTCGTCACGTACGCATTTCCAATTAACAGTTGAAGAACAAAAAATTAACTTGACTTCGAAATTAGAGAGGTTTTCGTGTTATTTTGCACAATAGTAAAATGTCCCAATTAACGAAAGTTCCAAACTGCATAGGTTTTCTTCGATTTATGGAGGTTTTTTCACTGGACTGTGAGAATGGTTCTATTTACAGAGGTTTTCAAATTGTGGAGGTTCGAATTATCAAGAGTAGACTGTAATTTGAAAACGGTTTTTGCTCGCCACTGTACCTACTCATAATAAGTCGAGCATTTTCTGATAACACTTTAACTTCCCAAGCATGTACAGGAGTTCTTATTGTTTTCGGCCACCAGGAAGTTTTCTTATGGTTCTTGGTCTTTGACAGGCAGCTAAGTTGATACTTTATAGTCGAACGTACCAAGATTCTCGTTTCCATGCAACATCATTTTATCAGTAAATATAACGAATTAATGTTTTCATTAAGAATGTCGATAAATTAACTCGCTTTCTTCTTCTTTATTTGGTGATACATTCCAGAATGGCCCTGGGCCCCAACCAAGATGCCTCTCCAACCATCGCGATTTCTGGCTATCTGTCTCCTGTTTCGGATGCTAAGTTGAATGAGGTCCTTTTCCACTTGGGTGCACCACCTTAGACGCGGTCATCGTTAGTTTCCTTATCGCACAAGTTTGTGGAAGACTCTTTAGGACGGAGCTGAATTTTCCAAACGCTCTACATGGGCCAGCCAACTTAAGTGTTGAATTCTTAAGCACCTGGGGTTGGCTCATGTCGCTGTACAGCCCATACAGTTCATGGTTGAATCTTCTCCTCCAAACACCGCCAACGCAAATTTTCCCCTCGAAGAGACCAACGATTTCTTCATCCCCTTTTGAGATAATCCATGCCTCTGCGTCGCGCCGTACAGCACGACTGGGATAACTAGAATATTATATAAAGTTAGGTTGGTTCTTCCAGAGATGGTTATATTACTTAATTTCCTCTTGACCTCATAAAAACAGTGTTTGCCAAGCGTTACTCTGCGTTTGATTTCGGTACTGATGTCGTTTGTAATGATTACTGCAGATCCGAGGTAGACCATGTCTTTAACTACCTCGAAGTTAAAGCTGCCCATTGTGACGCTCTACCCCAGACGTCGATGATATATGTATTAACCCATTCTAGTCGCTACCGCAGTAGTGCCAGTTACCGCCTCATTGATGGCTCCCTGTGTTCTGCCCATCACGTCGATGTCAGCCAAGTATGTATCCAGTGTCTCCAGTGTTGGCGTGTGAGTCTTGCACGATCTTCTCCGGAATGATGTTGAAGAAGTCACATGACAACGTCACCTTGTCTAAGTCCTTTTTTGGAATAAAGGAATTCAGTGAGCTCGTTACAGACCTTGCCGAAGCAGCGACAATATTGCTTAACTCATCTCATTTCAAACATTTTAAAATAATATACGTGCTTTTATGATTTGAATCTTCGAATTTAAGCATGACATGTAAGTTTCTGACAAATATTTTGAAAGCATACGAAATTGAAAGATTCACCCCATTTATTGGACAAAGATTAGCTGGTTATTGTCATTCATAATTTTCCTCAACTAGATAAATAAATCAGTAGCGGAATGATTCATATTACGACCTTATATTCGATCGACTATCTCTCACACTCTACTTTAGTTTGGAAGATGCATGGGATACCATTAAGAAATAACATAAGTACACCTGAGCCTAAGGTTTCCTTAATACCATCGAAAGCAATCAAAATTTCCCTTTTTGTGCTGTTTTCTGTTCACGGTTTCATTTGGGAGCATTAGTCGAGTTCATTAAACATTTCATCACTTCCTGTTATCTTCAAAGCAATTGGTGTCTCAGGTTAGTTAAGACTCAGTCAGTGCACATCCGAGCAAGCGAAAAAACACATCACATTTGTCATCACATGAATCAACAGAATGAACCCTCCCAAGAACAAATCATCTTTCAGTCAAGCGAGTCAAACTAATTTGTCAACTGCAAGTGACAAGAATTAGTTCTACTTTCCGGGCAGCCAGGAGGGAAAAGTCGATAGCAGAAATTAAACTATTCCTCGGAGTGCACTGCAAATGTCATAAGCAACTGTCAACTGCATGTCGCATGACATCGCTTGATGAACGTTTTGAACTCGCACATGAACGAGCACAAATACCACGGGGAGCGAATCGAATGATTGAAACAAAATGAGTTTCGAAAACCTTTCAAAGTCTATGTCTTCTTGAGTTTTATTACCACCCCTTTGCACCGACTCATCAGATGACACTGAATATCTCCTCAAATTAAGTCCGCATCAACTTCGAAATCAGTTCACTTTTCATAAGCTACACCCACCCCGCCAGCAAGTGTTGAAAATCGAGAGAGAATCACTTAATGGCGCCCGGAGCTCGCCAAAACCATCTGCACAATGATTGCCCGCAATCACTCATGCCGCCCCAATCGAAATTTAATTTAACGCCGATGATAGCCCTCAGGAAATATTCAACTTCAACTGCTTCTCTCCTCTCATTTCCGATCCGACCGTTGGCTGGACCAGGCGGCGACAGGCGAGAAGCGAAAAGCGAAAAGCGCCCGGGGCCCATCGTTTTGTCATAAATATCATAAAATCCACTCACAGCTATTAACACTGGATATTATCCTTCCACAAATCACGCTGCAATAAAAAAAAAAGCGTTCATTCCTCCCATTCTCGCTGTTTTTCTCGGCGAATTCGTGGTTCACTTGAGTGTGAAAGCAACCACCCACCCGGCGCCCAGGCGTTGACCGACAGACCGAGATCGCCGGGGCCGGGCCGGGGGTAAATAATCGTTCCACTCGCACATACAGCCCAGGAGCATGAGCATAAAGCATAAAGCATAAAACAATCTTTCAGTAATAAAGATGAAAATTTTATTAAAAGATGTCTGAAACAGATGTCGCCACGTATAATCTTTTATCGTATTCCTTCCACATCGTGACACAAAGTGTATTTATATGCGCCCGTCCCACCCAGTCGGCACCCGGTGGCGGCAGCGTCAGCGGGGTGGCAAGCCCGACCGAACAGAAGCACAAGCCGAGGTGGCAGCAAATGTTTCACGATTATGAAAATCGATATGTTAGTCAATTTGGGTGCAATTTACTGCCACCACCACCGCCGCCGCCGCGCCACCACCCTGCGCCGGGCACAATGTGTGCTGTAAGCTGAATCGTAATTGCTGGGTGTAGCCTTGAAGGAATCCTCCTTAGCTTATAGACATGTAACGGACTCGCACCTAAAGTGAAACAGTACGTGTATGTCTTCTCTTCGCGCGACGTTTTATTGACACAGAAGCTGTGCGGAGGCGACTGTATGTCCCCCCAGTCCCTTTGTCGAGTCGTAATCACGCTGTGCGCGTGCAATTGTGTCTGACGATGAAGGTGTCACATATACGTGCGTATCTGCCCGAGGCGCGAACCCATTATAGCGAGACCTGAAAGGTGACGGCATGAGAAATGTGTGAAGGTGACATCCTGGCGATGAGCATGCAATAAATTCCATTTGATGTGTATGCTCGAGTATTTACACCAAACACGACGTCGTATGCGACAGATCGTATTCCTGTCGCTGCGTTTGCAATTTTCAATAACAAACAGTTTAACCTCTAATGGGACTCTTGTGGGGTCGTAAATTTCATCCTTTTTTCTGCCGTTCGCATTGTCCTCAGCCGGTGGTGTGTGAAATTTGCACGGCAATTATGAGGCTCAATGGCCGGGGGTTGTTGTCTATTGTGATGGAATTCGCCAGACTAGGGGTCACACACTGGAGTGAATGGGAAATGTAACGCTGAATGGGAACTTCTTGTTCATCCAAGTCAAAAGGTGATTTGGTGAAGAAAATCGCAACATCAAGGAATGGGCGAAAGGAAGTCGAGCGAAAGGATAACTATTTGTCTTTGGGGGCAGGCAAGAATTTACGTCTTATGGTAGGTTTAAGAATGACTTTCATTTCAGTGAAATCATCGATTACTCAAATGTAACTGATCGTTACTCAATAATTACAATGCAGACTGAGGGCGCTAACTATGGATGTACACATCTGATGCAACGCGCTGCAACTCCATTCAACTCTTTGTAAATGTCCTTGAGTTCCGCACATATTTTCTGCTAAAAGCGACTGGCAATGCTTCTCGATTGAGTAAGCGGATTCCATTGCATGGCACTTTTGTTCAATTAAATTGACTTAGCGACTCCTTGATCAGTATGGGAGTAGCCTCCACACTTCTGTGCTTGGCTGTGTGTAACTTAGTATATGTAGAAGCCAGAATTATTGAGACAGCGACTCTACAGTAGTGGAAATATTTCAACGCATTTCGATAGGCTTCCATATAATAAACAACATCGAAAAAGGCTTCCGCTATTCTGTCATCAAACGAGAGTCATTTTTGGCCCATTTCGGGAAAGAAATGATGTTCATCCACAAACGAAATTTTGTAGGGACTTGACGTTTGTTCACTTTTTCTAAAATCTTGAACTGAATATAATAAGCGCAAAGTTTTATATAAACATTTTGAACTTGCGACGTACAAATTCGTTCAGCATTCAGGAACAACATCATTTCTTTGATGGTTATTCTGGATATATCGCCGAGAGATTCATCAATTTTAATTGAGCGTCATTCAAGGAAGTGTTTCCTTAGAGTCCGTTTCCTTGCCCTGGCAACCGCTGGACAAGAGCAAAGGAAGTGAGTCAATGTTTCTGCTTCTGCCGAGTTATTGCAACTACGGTAGTGTGTGTTATGAGGTATCCCTAGTTTAACTACATGATTGGCCAGTCTCGCTTACTAATAGCTGCAATTTTAGCAAATATCTGTGCGAGTCCTATTTCGAAGATCGTTAGTTCATGGTGTGTTATACTCTAGCCATGACCTCCTGGATATTGAACAGTTAGTTAACCGAGACCATCTGAGATTTGCCATTTTCAAGAAGTGTGATATAATTCGTGCTTTTCCTAGCTCAAGTAGAACGTGTACCTCCATAACAGTCGAGTCATGGAGGGCAGCTATTTGCTTGGGTAGTTCATGGGTTTTCAAATGGTTTTTTTACCGCGTCTGCAGCAAGCTCATTGCAGCATTCCTGGACTAATTTTTGACTTTATGGAGGTCGATGAAACTGGCTGGGCGGCAGATTAACTGTCAATGAAGATAGCTATTCTGGGCATTGGCGTTAAGTTCAGATGAGATTTAAGTTGACGACACGCTCTCCTAATGGCCAGGATTTCCGCTTGGAAGATGATATCGTAATTTGGGAGTCTGTAGGCTGTGGCGATGCTCAAACTGTCTCAAAGAGTGAATACCCGCGCTGATTCCGCGCTTCATCTTTGAACCGACTGTGTATACACTCCCACCCTAGGTATATACGCTTGTTATTCCAGTTTGATCTAGTAGGGAGGAATACGTCGACATATTTTGAAAAGTCTAATTTAGTCCGTTCGAAGCCATAGGAATTCTCTCGGCATTGAATCCAGGATGCATTTGCGGACATATGGTCTTGAGCTCCACATGCGAAACTCTCTGGGATTGCACTATGCGTCGCAGAAGAGGCTGTCCTTAACGCGCCTGTGTTACCTATCCATGCCAGTTTTTTTCACAATATTATGTTTTTTCGTAAAGGCCAATCACCAAATAAGTGATCTATAAATGAGGAGAAGACGAACCACGGCTGTATACCTGTGTACATTCATCGAGTTAGGTCTAGTTGAGGGTGGTTATTCTGTATTTCCTGGTGAGCAGGATCATTTCCGTCTTGCCAGTTTTAATACACAGGCCACAGCATGTAGCCCAGGTGCTAACCTTCTTCAAAGCAAATTCTATGATCTCACTGATCACGGTAGAATGACTTCATATTACTCAGTATTCGCTGTGCAATTCCATTATTGAACTTACAGGCAGAGGGCTTTTATAGTGTCTGGAATCTACATATACCAATAGCACGTGTTCAACAACAGAAAAACAAAACCGAAAAGTATAATCTGGTGGTAATAAACTTGAACATTATCACATGGCACATGCATACGATTTGTACAAATTGTCCCTTATCAAAAGCAGTGCCCGTGGAAAAACCCAGACCCGCGAGCAACCGGAAGTACCGCTTCACCAGACGCGAGGACGATCAAAACAGACCAGCCGACAATGATGACCATCGGCGAAACAGGTACCTGACCGATAGGCGAGGGTAACTATGCAGGCTATATGTAACTATATATAACAATAAACCCAAAAGGAGTTAAGATCACCAGTAGCTATCCAGCAAGCGAATGTGCAGTGTAGTGTAGATTTTCATGTGGTCCACTGAAAATAAATTTATTAATCAGTGCAATCCAATACATATATATTTACAATAAACATTTAGTGCAAATCCCGTGCCTTTGTTTGCAAATTAGACTATTTATTTCTTGATGATGAGTGATAGTGGAAGTAAATTCTCTTTGGCCGTATTTTCTGATGAAGAAGAATCATGTTCTGAATTCGAAGATAATATTGAGGCAGCTAATTCACCGGACAGTGCTTTGAGTGAACGTGAAAGTGTATCCTATGTCTACCGAAATTATGGCGTCAAAAAATGGTCAAAAAACGTATTCCACAAAAAAAAAAACACTTTGAAGCGCATTTTCCACCAAAATTAACTTCAAGCACTTCCCTCACGCAGCTCTCACGCACCATCCCAGTAAGAACTTGTAAACATTGGCTTTTGGATTAATAATCAGTAATCATGAACGGTTCCAAGACAGAAATGGACTGCGCGTCTATTCAAATGCCTTAAACTTAAGCAAAGCCTCTGTGCCGCTGAACCAATAGGGCATTTATTAGAGCTACCTAGGTAAGTCGCCGTAAGCCATGAAGATCGTCTATTTTGCTCCGACAGTGCCCGTGGACTCACTTCTTTTCATTCGGAAAAGATGCTGCAATGAAATACAACCTTGCGGTAGTCCGCTTTGGTTCCCATAAGGACAGCACCCAATCTTGCACTTTCGCAGCAATGAGTGAGTAGAAGTAAAGATTTTTCAACTGACCAAACTTGTAATTTTTTTTATCTCGTCTGTATCTGCGTCAACATTCACGACTTTAAGACCAAAGATGGTTGGTAAGTTGAAAATATTTTTGCAGCACTGCATACAGACACTCATTAATTGACATCGATAGTCGACAGTCGCAATAAGGGGCTTCGATGGTTTGTGTCACGTGGCCAGTTAGGCGACAGCTTGGGAGACCCAGAATATTTTATTGATTTTACCGTAAAATTCGGATTCAAAGCTTGTGGACCAACGCAACACAAGTCGCCCGTGTCTTATGTAGCGAACACAATTAGAGAAGGACCTTAGACAATATGTTCAGTGCAATTGGAAGCAGATGGAAAAGATGAACACAAGAAGTCTTGTTCAACGAGCTAAACTTGAACAGAATAAATGATTTTATTAAATATACATCCTGCCATACACGTCCGCACTATGTATTGCGAACATGGTGTGAAATAGATATACTAAGTCAAATTATATCAAAATTAGTTCCAGTTAGAGGGAGTTCGACTTAAGGAGAGTTCACTATATATTACTAGGCTTAAGTTTTCTCTTAGAATAGGGTGCCATTGTTTTCACAAACTGATTTGCGAAGTAGGATATCGAAATAGGGTCGAATAGATCCACGTGGTAACACAATGGACTAACACTGGTCTAAGTGTGATTGCTGCTTGCTTGCAGTCATCCCCTTTAATCTAACCTTGCTTGTTCTAAATAAGTAGCATCCGCAATAAAAACCGATAATAACGCACATGCGGTCGTCGCGATCCTTTTCGAACACATTCTCTCACGAGTGGAAGGGACCTACAATTTTATGCCGACTCCAAACGGCCAAGTTTGAGAAACTTTTTCTAGACAGTTCCGAGGTTCAAGTGCGTAGGAGTAGACGCACAGACACACAACGCCACGGCCGCAATAAACAAACTAAAAAACGATCGCTTGTGCAATTGATAACACAAATGTAAAGTAGATTAAGTATGAAGTAAGGATATAGGATAAGTTAGTCTTAGGAAAGATCTCATACACAACGGCAGTCTGAAGACAGATCCCATACCAGACGCACGAAGTAAGTAAACGCGTGCTTTATTTATTAGACATACTGTTAATATAAAATTGGTAACCAAAGAACACACTAGCTTAGAATGGTTGTTAGTTGAGGCGCCAGTCCAACCCAGAATGTAGCTACACAACGAAGGAAGATTAGGCGGTGCGATAATAAAATACGGGTGGCGCTATAATCAGTGGAGGAACAGGGTCTAGCAACCACTCGTGTTGCTCGTGGCTATTTTTTCGCTCACAAGTGGAAGAAGATTCCTACCATTGTATGGCGAATCCTAAGGGAGAAGTTTGCAACACTCTTTTCTAGGCTGTTATACACTCTGAACCTCGAAAGTGGTGAAGTGGTGAATTTTGACTTATTTTTCGTTGTGTTAATCTGTACTTGGACCTTGACACCCAGCATAGGAGCCGACGCACATACCGACTATGCTACATCGGCGGCCATTTCGATAGTCTTCAAAACAATTACCGTCTTTCCATCAAATTGGTGGAGAAAGACTGTGCATCAGTCGATCATTTAGAAGGCTTTAAGAAGAACATTGAAATCTAATTGGTGGATTTTCTAGATTTCTGAAGACGTGAAGTAAAAGAAACAAAATCTAGCAGATGTAAAATAAACGCGTCCGATTCGGCTTAGGAAAGAAATCTCAAAACAGCATGTCACCACGCATCGCTTGCCCATAAAGATGGTCAATAAAGCCCCATTTGGCCTCATCTCCCAAAGGAGCCACAACGAATTTTTAAGTCATCATCTTTTTACCCTTCCTTATCGATCATCGACTTGTATTCATTGCAGAGACTAATTAGCAAATCTAAAATGTCTACAAAAGCGGAAGACAATGTCCGGGCAGCCCCTAATAGAACCAACCCGAGATCAAAATGAGTTTTTATTTTCATCTGACATCGCCTCGCAGACATTACACAACGAGCGCCGAACAAAAGGTAACCAACTGACTCATAATGAAATAAATGTACACAAACAACTTCTGAATGTGTGCCCTTTCATTGCGAAGTCGCCTGCTCCCCTCCCCGGGCACATCCTTTGCAGAACTTAAAAAGGCTTCGCACAGAGATGCCAAAAAGTTAAATAGATATTATCACTTTATTTAAGGCACTTCAGAATGGAGTAACAGAAGAAAATTCCATTTCATCCCCTACATCAGACCTTAACACTATTAAATGGGTACTCGTACATACAGTTACAAAATAAAATATTCATAGTTCCCTTGCAGGCGAAGTGAAACCCAAAAAAAAAAAAACACCGGAATATCCTCCAAAAAGGGAAGAGTGATGTGTTTGGGTGGGGGCATGCGAGTGTACGTAGTTCTGCGGGAAGCCACGCCTCTTCTTAGCTGGTGAACAAATACACAATCAAAATGGCTCAAGAAAAGGGTGGTTTCTGCAGGCGCACGCATACAACTGAAGCAAGAAGCAGTGTGGAAGCGCACAGCGATGAGCACAAACGAGGAAGATTAACAAGGATTGAGGTTTTCCGTGTTCTTCTGTTCTTTTTTTCGACGATGATGTTGATGCAGTCCTTTTTGCCGGAACGGATTTTCTACAGTGTGGAGCTTAAGACACTTAAGTTCTTTGTAATGGAACAGGTGAGCTCAGATGTGAAACGTGTCAAGAGGTCGTTGTGGTGTCCTCATATAATGGTGGCGCTAATTGAAGTTGAACCGAGTGCGGCTGTGTCTGGTTGCTGCGAAACTAAATCAAATAAAAGTTTTAAAAGTGCAGCGGGTCTTTGTAGAGGAAATCGAGAAAGAGATCATGGATCATGATACGTAACGAACGAGAGCCGCTTTTTGGACTTGCTCTTAATTGTGGAGTCAACAGGCTGTCGCTTTTTGAATGAGTTGCTGAATTTCAGACGTTGTTGAACCAAGTTACGACTTTTCAGAAGTCAACAGGGGTCGAAAGTGTTGTGTAGCTGCTTTGACTGAAAAGAGTTGGGATGGTTTTGACTTCTCCGTCAGGAGAGGCTAATTCTAAGTCTAAGTGGCGCCATAGTCTGAGGTTGACCAGGCACTAGCTTATACATCAATTGCTTGTCTTGTGCAAGCTGTTGTTCTCTAACGAGTGGAGGGGATAAACAGTTTCATGCCGACTCTGAACGGCGAAGATTGAGAACTCCTATGTTTTATTAACTCAATGGCAATGGTTCTAGTAATTTTGACAATAAGCCCATGTGGCCAGAACTCTGAACTCATTTTCTGTTGTCCGTCACTTAGCAAACCAACACACACATTGCCAAACCATTGCAACCTGAACTGAGTGGCGCCGTAATTGGCTAATTTTGGTTCCTAAATGTCCAGCGGTACAGAGGCATGCTAACATATTCTTGGAGGGTTTGGACTTGAGCTATGTATCAGCATGCTAGACATTGACACTCTCTGAGCACTGTTAGTGAGATCAAGGATTAGAAAGTCTGAATTACGAAAGTTGTTCCAGTCGGGAATTAAACTCAGACATTCAGAGCAGGAGACGACGCACCTATCCACTACACAACAGCGGCCACAGCAGGCCCGAATGTGAATTGACGCGGCCAAAACGTGGGCCCAACTTAACATATTTTTGTAATTTTATGAATACCAGCTGAGAGGGAACATGTACAAAACACATATTTCAGAAGACAATCCTTCAAGATTGAAGGAAAAGTCCTCGAATTGGCGGAACTTACACGGCTGTTGTAGCTTGCCACGACAAGTCTGACATAAAATGCCCCAATTTCGAACTTAAGGTAAAGTAAGTGGAATGTTCTGCTAGCGAAATTGCCAGCACACTTAAACCATGTTGTTCCTTTGTGATACCCACATAGTCAGACTACTATCACTGATCGACAAATCGAGTGAAAGTGCCGTAAATTTGATCCTAACGGCAAATGGTGACTGAACTAGATTTGAAAATCCGTTCAAACGTATTAACTTTGCTTTCACTGGGATTCGAACCGGGGAACCCTCTAACCAGGGGCAGGCACTCAACCAACTGCGCAGCTGTCGACTTACAAACGCTTACTAACGTTTTTGATAAAATTCCTAACACTTTGGTATGAAACCGTCATGTCCAATCACAACACTGTCCATTGCCACGTGTCGTTAGATAGGACTGTAGCTTGGCGATGACAAGACCGGGGTCGGCAATCAATTGTTGAATCACACAGTATGTCTCTATACTTTCTTTGAGTTTAATTTGCATTTAATTCAAACAAGTTTCCGGGAACAAAGTTGATTTGATTTGAAAATTCAAGTTGATGGCTCAAAATGCCCGAAATTGTGTAGAAGTATTTGGAAATCAGCAAGTCGATCTCTGTGCTGTGCTCAGCGATGCTGTGCTACAGTGTGGAGGGATAAATCCTTGTCTCTTCTGCTCGTGAGATCATGAGTGGGAGTTACTTCTTCTTCCGATTGTGGCAAGAAAACTCCTAGATTTTCAATTTTCAAGGAGTGAGACATCGTAAGATTCAGATACTCCATGAGGCACATAGCTGACATGTAAGCAAATAGGTGACGTCTTATGAAGATGAACTAGCCCAGCTGGAGCACGAATGTGGAGAAGTTTAGATAGGTACACTCGGGAGATGACAATGGGTTGCAAAATTAAAAGTTATGATTTGTACGATCCAGTCAGCTTTGAAGTTGGAACCCTCTGTATGCGAGTGGACTCAGTAATTCCCCTACAGTAACTGAAATTTCGATCTCGGCAACTGCACACCAACTTTGGTTTTATTTGATTAATAACGTAAGAAAACATAACAACAGGTGTACAGAAGCTATTGGATACCAGCCCCGTTTGGAAACTCCTTTCGGCTTCGCAGTCCCCAACCGCAACTAGTTTCTGGACGCTGGCCACTGTCATCACCAATTCGAGTCGCTTCTTCTCTCTTGTGTGGCGGTGCACTGACGGCCGGACGAGAGCCTAAACCAACATGCCTCTTCCAAAACCGCGATCTCTGGCATCCTCCTACTACTCCAAGCCAACTAAGGTGGAGAAAAATCCAACGCAAATATTCGCGAAGGTCTCCCTCCCCAGATGACGTAAAACTGTCGGCTCGCCTGAAGCCTGAACATTCTAGGATACAATGGCTTTAGTTTGAATTTCTTGAGTTGAACCATGTTTTTCAATATAATTGTGAGCAATTTGTAAACTTTCGCGTGAGTCTATTCATGATTAATTCCAAAACGAAATTATCCTCAAAACATCCGAGGACTGTTAAATCAACCGTCACGGAAAACAAAGTTGTCACTTTAAAGTTCTCCGCATCTTTAAAAAAACACCCTGTATATGCATGGCAGCTGTCTTGATGAATTCCGTATCATTTTGCTGGTATTTTCAAAAGCAGCCAAGTGTCTTTCAGAAGTTGGCAGCTCATCAGAGTTTAAGATAACCACTAGTTAAATGTGTTGACTTAAGCCATTCGCCCATGGCACCATTCAGTTGCATCAAAACCCGCATCATAATCCAATCTGCTGGAAAGTTGGCTACTTATCTCCCAAAACAGCAATAAAATGGACCTAACCAATGTCTCAAATTGATTTCCTTAATTTCACACGGATGCATGCAACTTTTCCGCGTCACTGTCCTTCCTTGCAGTCAACTTAAATCGAGACTCCATTTTTTTATTATTCGTTATTCCACTCAAGGAAAAGGAGCGCACTTCCCTGCCACGGCGCGCACACAAGTGTGAGTACAACAACGGAACAGGTATGTATACCGAACCTCCGCCTGGGCGCATTTTTCTCTGTTCTATTTTCCTTCCCTGCGCCAGAAAAGAGGGACGTCGTTAAAATCCTTCATACACTCGCACACAAGCTCAGCGAAACACACACAAATACGGTAAATCCCCACTGGGGTGGAATATTTGTTGCAAAATTCTCATCTCGAACTGTACCGCATGAGCAGCAAAAACAACCCCTAACGCAGTCCTGATTGGAATTCACAGCAGCAACCTACCACCATTGTCGGCAGCGGTACTCGTTCAGCCCATCAGTCCAGTTGAGATCCTTGCTGACGCTGGATGCATGCGATTGCACTGCGGTTTATTGTTTTTTCGGTCGACAACAATTGGCACACGCTCACGCACAATCCCAATTACAGGCTGCCTCCGTCTCTCCGTGAGTTTGAAGTGCGCCATAGAAACTGTCAAGTGACTAAAGTGTATCCGGTGGGGTTAATTGAAACAGTAAAAGCGCAACCATGTCAACGGCATTTATGGTTGACAACATCCTAAACGACAAGGACGCCTCCAATGTGGAAGCGATTCTGTCGGACAGTGAAAGTGAAAGTAATTCGGATCTGAAGGACTCGATCTGCGATTCGCCGCATAATGAGATACTGAGTCGAAATTCATCGGTTTCATCGCACGAGGATAACTTCAATATCGCGGACGATCACGGCTTCGTGGCGGGTCGCAATTCGTATGACATGATTCGCGGCCACCCCGAAGAGGATGGCGATCGTATCGAGATGTGTTGTAGTATTTGCGGTAACTTTAGTCAGGTGATTGTGGATACAAAGAATCTGTCGCATCACGAGCTGTTGAAGCGCGAAAACGAATTCAAATGTGATAAGTGCTGTGGTAGGGGTAGTGAAATACGAATTTCCAGCGAGGACACAAAGCAGACCATTCTGAAGGATAGTACGAAACCGATTTTGAAATTCAGCGTCTCCGCTATTTTGGGGGATACCCGTGAAGGGGTTCGAGTGAGAAATGGTAAGATTTTTAAATGTGGACTGAGACTTGTGGAAAGTGATTGATTGAGCGTTGATCCTTGCACCTCATGATGGAAATGTAATGATTAAAGAAAACAATGTTCTTCGTTGTCGAGCGATCGCGGAAATTGTTCTGCACAAGCTGACAAAAGTGCAAGGCAGACATAAGCTAGTGATTGCTTGCTCACGACGGAACTTTTAAGAGTCGTTGACAGTGTGATGCGTATCAGGCTATACCATATTTGAAGTGGCAAAGGAATATCAATGTAGGAACAGCTTGAGCAACCGAAATCAAGAGTAAGATTACTTCTTTAAACGCGGAGTTTTATACAGTTTATCTCATCGCTCTGTACAGTGAAAGAAGATAAAGTTGGTCTCATTTGAAAGCCCGAAGTTCGAAATAAGCAGCATCTTGATGCAACGATGCACGATTTAATAAGTCCGAGATGGAGTTTCAGTTTCTGTTTATGTTCAAATTTTGATTTCGTCACTAGGCATAATCTGGACTTAGCTTCAACTTTACGAAGAGAAGACACAACTCCAAAGTCTTACTGCCAACTGGTTGAAGACATGAGTAGCTCCTATCGCCGTATATCGCTTTGGGAGAACATTTGCGAACAGACCACATATGTATGTACATATTTCCAGCAATGGAAGAGGATCGACTGTTAATTGACGCCTTTTTGTTGAGACAGTAAAGAGGATTCACAGGAATGTGATTAGAAGCTAACTTCAGAAGACAATCCTTCAAGATTGAAGGAAAAGGCCTCGTTTGTCATGTCACATCTTGCATAAAATGTTGTTAAAACCACTCACCTCAATTGATTTTAATGAAATTGCTGCAATTTTGATCTGACGTCTTTTTCGTTAAATCACAAAACTGTCCGCACTCCTATATCATTGAGTAATTATGTAGATTTAAATTCCCCGACACTTAAGATTATCGGTTGGCGATGGCAAGGAAATGGTTGCTTATATCTTTGCTCTGTTTTTTATATTTCGCATTAAATCCAAAGAAAATTTGATTTGAAAAATCTTTACTTATCCGATTCATTCGATATTTTTTCTGTGAATTCTTTCCAAAAATCGAATAACCAGCTTAAAGTATAATAATTAAAAGCCGCTGAAGCTGTTCGTCGTCTCGCTTGAAATATTGGATGTTGGATATTTATTGGCGTAATGCGACAGAACCCCTTTAAACCAACCAAACTTTCAATGAGTGAATTTCCGAAGCGTTAAGCTAATGTAACGAATGTCCGGATGACACTTGTGTTGGGTCATCCAATTTGTGGTTTTCATGATTTGAGCTCTAATGACATCATGCTCCGAACTGTTGTTTAATATTACATACATATGTTTAGCTTAAGGTTTGCCAATTTACAACACGGATCGTTTAGAAATCGTTGAACGCCTTAGAGTTGTGGCAAATTGATACAAAAATAGTGTTTTTGTAGTAGGTACGCTTCGCTTATTACGAATGGATTCTGATCGAAATATTCGACCGTTTGAACGTGCTATAGCCAAAATGAAAATGAGGAAGGTGTTACTGTCACTGTCAGTCCTTGCCGCATAACCAAATGATTACCAATTTGGAAGTCATCAGGTTTTAAAAATGCCACAGAAAAAATTTCCGGGACCAGTTATTTTGGTGGCTCGTGGCGTTGTGGGTATGTGCGTCGACTCGTACGCACTTGGACCTACCTGTCTAGGTTCGATTCCTGGTACGACAAGAAATACTTTTCACGGCACCTCTTTCGAGTCACTGACAACGCTCAAAGAGTACAACTGTCTAGAAAAAGCTTCTCAAAATTGGCCGTTAGGAGTCGGCATAATACTGTAGGTCCCTTCCACTCGTGATAGAACAATAGCACGCACAACACGACTGGTTGCTGAGAAGCTAGGCCCTGGCTCTCTACGGGCTGTAGCGCCATCAATATTATATTGTTAGTTGTTTTACAAGGGAAGTGACTTTTCGCGGTTGGATTTATGTATACATTTTTGTGAAGCTATGCCAAATATGGTGTTTTTGTTAGGTTAAGTGTACCATTTTTACTTGCATAAATGCTTTTATGTGAGGCAATACACTACATCAAAAAATTGCACATACACCACATGAAAATGAGTGCAGTTTTCAATATTTTATAAGTTGGAACCCGTAGGTCACACCTGCCTTGTGTTTGGTAATTTTTTCCGATTATTACTCTCATATAGGAGATATAAAACAAACCATAGGACACTTTTGCACAGAAACAACAATTTTTATTTCACATCAAAGAAATGCACATACACTAAAAAATTGCACATACATGGCATAGTCTGGCATGGTAACAGTAAATTATCAGCACAAAACGGTAAAATTTTGTTGTGTGCTTTTACGATGATGATATTCAAATCAGATCAAATCAGATCCACGATTCTTAGTCTCGTTTGTGCTAAAATGTCTGAATCACACAAAAAGGTTCCAATTGACATACAAAAAATTATCGTAAAGCTTAAAGGTGAAGGAGAAAGTTACGCTGAAGTATCAGAGAACAATCCAAAGTGTTATAAAAAATTACAAAAAAAAATAAGAGCTTCGATATCGCACCGGGAAGAAGTCGTAAAAAAGTGATTTGAAAGAATTGTGAAGAACAAGCCAAAAACCAGTGCTCCTACAATAGCTGCGGAACTTGCCACAAGTGATGGAGTAGCGGTAAATGCGAAAAACCGTTCGGAATTTTCTGCACACCAAGGGATACCATGGTAGAGTGGCAAGGAAAAAACCGTACATATCCAAGGCCAATGTAGCTAAGCGTTTAGCGAACGAATGGAAGTAGGAATGTATGCAGAAGGTACGACACGACTGAGTGATATACAAGCTAGTCTAATGATCTAAATGAGATAAAATTGCTTGAATTCTCCTCTGGACGAAAAGAGACTTTCACTACTGTATTTATTCAAAATTTACAAGAATTCGTTTTTTGCATTTGAAAGGAGTGGGAACAAAAGGAAAAAATTGTGTTTTCCAAAAATGTCCACCCATACTACACAAATATTCAGCATTATGTTTGCTGATGATACAGTAATATTTGCATGTGGTACATACTATTCGGACGTCTATAATGTGCTGCAAGCGGCACTTTCTAGAAAAATTCCTTTACAAATGGAAAATTAAAGTAAACGCTTCGAAAACGAAACAAGTTTGGTTTACACGTAGACGAAAAGAATGTTTTATTCCAAACAGCGTAAAACTTCAAATGGGTTCTATCGATATTGACTGGTCTGAGCACTGCAGATATCTCGGAATTATGATTGATAAGAAACTAACTTTTCAGGAACACATTTCTGTCACTGTAGATAAAATTAAGAAATACATCAAAATTCTTTACCCCATTATAAATAGAAAATCTAAACTTAGTACTGACAATAAGCTTATTTTGTATAAGTCTGCCTTCCAATCTATTCTACTGTACGGAGCTCCTGTTTGGTACGACTGCGCTAGAACTCACAAACTCAAACTTCAAATATGCCAAGATAAAGTGATTAAAATTATGCTCAATTTACCACGTTGTTATTCAACCCGCAGACTTCACAGCCAAAGCAATATCAATTTTTTACACTTTCTTAAAGTGACACAAAGATTCTATGATAATTGTTATATTTCAAATAATGAACTTTTCAAATGCATATCATTGTCAAATTAAACGCTTAACAAGAAATATGTAAAATAGTTAAATAAACATATTTGACTAGGGGACATTGCAATATTAGATTTTAAGAGTTAAATTAGGGTTTTTCCCTGTAGCTTTCCCTTGAATTAATATCTAAATATTTTTGTTGTATCTCGCTCACTCCACTTTTTATTAAAATCATAGTAAAGGATAGTTGTCCTAAACCTCTAATTATAAATATTCTTACAAATGTAAACACTATTTGTCGTGCTACTTAAATAAAGAAATGAAATGAATGAATTCAGCACTTATGTATGAACAAATTTTCAGCCCATAGAGACGTTTGCCCCAGCTCAGAGTGTTCGCGGGATGACAGTAATTAAGGAATAATAAGTATACACGTTTAATAAGTTTCGTGTGTCAAGAAAAGGTTGTTTGTGAACGTTACGAGTTAAATAATTATTCTGCATTCAAAATATTATATATAATATATATAAGTTGTCTGCCAGATCTGGTTTTGAGTCTCTTCTTCTTCTGCGCTGTGATTGAATGTTGACAGCGGTAACAGCTTCCACGGTCTTCTCACTCATCACACTCTTTTCCGTCTGACTTAACTTTTTGACGAAAGTATACTTAAATGGATCAGTCTCAATAAAAATTCATCGAATAATATAGAATTCAGTTTCGGATAACCGTTCGATTTTCCTATTTCTCGGATACACCCTCCTTAAAATATGTAATGGTATAGAAAAAGCAAGTTGCACACGGGATAAAAGTCTGAATATTTTTTTTTAAATATTGGTCTTATTAATTAATTAAAAAATCATATGCGTGTGTGATGAGCCTTTTTCTTGGGCTCGTTATACCGAAGTGGTTAAAGTCGATTGTCCCCAATTTATGCACGCATTATTGTGTTAACATTTAGCAATTTCAGGCGTTGAATTAATAAAATCATACAATCTTTGGAAATAATTGAAATGATTGCGTGTTATACGGAAAATGTAATTGGTCCGAGTTTGACTTGGACTTTTAGTTACCAATTGCGTCGAGCTATAAATTGTCTCATTTGTTAGTAATTCAGAAGACAGTTTGTACGTTAAAATATTGATCTTGGTTAATATTTTAAATTAAGGGAAAAAATACTAATATCTGATGAAAGCAATTTATATTTCTGTGCAAACATTGTTTTGAAGGTTGTCTTTTACGGAGGATCCTTTATTAAAACCATGTATCACTGTAACACGCTAAAACACATAAGTACATATGTGCCCAAGGAATAGCTTACTGAAAAACTTACAAAAGGCGTTTGTGTGACAATTTCCAACAACGATTGTACCAAAACATTAAATTAGTCAATTAATAAATTAACTAATAAATAACAATTGAACTAATGAAATATTTTGGCACTTACCCTTGTGCAGATGGCTTGTTGCACATTCAAATTTAATATTTCTGAGTTAACAATAAATGACAGAGACGGATTTTTTCCTCCTTGCCCTCGTTGCGGTTTTCATATATCACATCTATTTTGTTCTTTCTCTCAATTCTTGGCTTGAGTTTAGTCAATGAAGACTTGTAAGAAATTTGTAGTGTGACTTGAGGGATAATTCCTTTTGGCACCATTCTGTGATGAAATGGGTGGTACTTTAGTTCGAGGTGGCTCTTGGTGTTGCTTCTACAGAAATTCGTGTTGTGCGTGCAATTATTCTCTCACAATTGGAGGACCTACAGTTTTATGCCAACTCCGACCAGAGTGGTTTGTGAATCTTTTTCAAGACTTTCACCCTTCCTGAGCATTGTCGGTGGCTCATAGGATGTAGAGCTGTTAATTAAGGAAGTGATACTAGTCGGGAATTAAATGTAGACATCCAGCGTATGTCTGCCACAACCGAACATCGTCATGCACTAACTTGACGTTATAAACAAGCACAGTTGTTCACCGCGCCTAAAAATACATGAATTCAAGTAGATGGCATATTTCTATATACACACTTCTCCCTCAGTGCCCATAAGTGCACAATGGCGTACCGTCAGCTTGTAGTTCCTCCACGACTTCAATCACAAAGCGGACCTTGTTTCAAATTCACAATCAATTTATCCACGGCCCTTATTGCGCCTCAAACTCAATTCAAATTGGATTCCCTCCTCTGGCAATCATTCATGTTACAACTTTGAAACAATCATACAAATCCAAAACAAAAACACAGCCCGCGTCCCGACAATGGATCAAGGATCGTAGAAGGCTCAAAAAATTGGTTAACACCTAAGATAAACAAGCCGCACAGGAACTCAATCGCTTATGTTTTCATTGTGTACTGCCAGTGTAGCGACTTAAAGTGACGCACAATCGTGAAGGTCCTTTTCTTTCATTCCACGAACAATGTGGCACACAATGATTGCCCTAAATATTTTTCTCCTGTGCCCCGTGAAATGTTTTTTATACTTCCCCCTTCCCGGTGTGCCGCGCCGTCCTCTTGATCCCTAGGGGAGGCTGTAAAAACATCATCTTCCTAATCATGTTTAGATGGTCGTTGTATGAGGTTGTCTGGTGATTAAGGATTCCTGACCGGGAAAAATGCTTCAACTGGTTTTGCGCGTTGTCTGCTGGCAATGTGCTCATAACTAGGGGTGGGGTGGCGGCGCCCTTCCCCGGGCAGCGCGTTTTTATGCCAACGAAATGGGCGTATCTAATCGAATGCGAATGCGTGTGTAGCTTATCGTTTTTTATGATCTGCGTCTGTGGGCTGGGCGAAAGGATCAATTGATTCTATATTTTTATTTCTATTATGCCATTAAATTCATTCGTTCTTTATTCGCTTTTTTTCCTGTGTCCATTGAGTGTTGGTTTTTTGTGTTTATTGGAAAATCAGAGCGTGTGACTTGAGCGGTTGTGTGTGATCTGGTCTTTGTACGTGATCAGATGAACCGGAGGAGGATGGTCAGCTTGCAATGTGGTGTCGTTGAGGTGGGGCACAGATGGTGTTTGAGATTGCAATTTCCAGTCAGCGTGGTGAGGTGGTTAGGGGAGATTATCTGCTTGGAGTTAAGTTAACAAGGTCATCATTTCAGTTTTCAGTATCATCGGGCTAGGCAAAGGATTAATGAAGTTAACGAGTTGGCAGAGAGTTGAAGAAAGAATGTAAAGGGTGATTTTTAAGCGTTTGGTTTTTGATTATCGAAGAAATCATAGAAAATTTTGACAAATTTTCTGCAATTTGTGTACCAGTTGATAAATCAATATTTGCCATTCAATTTATGAATATTATTTTATGTAAAAGTAGACGGCGACCATGTTTTAAGACATCCATACAGAGAGTCCAATTTTGATTAACATTTTTCAGCATATTGAAATAACACTTGTAATGCTATCTTCTAAGGCTACAATTGACAGTGGCTTATAGGAATAGAAATTGATGGAGATAAAACAACATTACTAGCCTCACATGACTTTTCGGAAGCATTCGACCGTATTAAGCCGTCAATTCTTTGCCACAAACTGTCCTCCCTATTCAACTTGTAGTCCCACTAATAAGTTAAACATCTCGAACTTCACTAACCGTGTCCAAGCTGTTTCCTACAAAACAAAACTTGATGTTTGCAATGGTGTACCCCAAGGTTTTATTCGTGGTCCGCTATTATTTTCAATGTTCATTTATGATCTGGCAAAAGTGCAGATTCATGAAGACGATGTTCAAATATATTTAAACTTTCTACTAGTATAGATAGTAAGATTCAGTCGCCAAAATAAACGAGGAGGATTTGTGTTCTATTACCAGGTGACCTCATACTCAATCTTGACAGGATCAACGTTATCCCATTTTATAAACATCAGCCTCGTCCGTCCAATTTTCCCATAATAGAACTTAAATCTGTTGCCTGTGCTTAAAATCTTGGAATGATCATATCGACAGTGTAGTGTCTAAAGTAATGTACATACTATGTACATATATGCATCTCTTAGAAGTGTGATCAATTCAATTACTGTCAAACATGGCACAGATGTCATACTGCACATCTTAACCTATAGCTGCCACTTGTTTTGCGGCTTCGATTATCGTACTTCTCAAAAACTCTTAAAGGCAATTAAACCGACTGCACGGTACGTCTTTAACGTGTTTAACCTTCGCAGATTTGACCATGTCTCATCATGTCACAGGACAACGCCGCACATTACTTGGGTGTGATTTGGAAGCATTTGTAAGATACAACTTTTTAATGCTGGTTTTCGTGACTTTATATTGAATTCGTACGAGTCTTATCTAAAAAACAAAAAAACAAAAAGTGAAAGTGGAAAATACCTGTAACTCTAAGTTCATTAATATTGGTGTGCGTTAAGAGTTAGTCCTTGCGGCTATATTGTTTCAACTCATTGCTTAGTCAACCTTTTGCAGGAAAAATCCTGGCTTTTTCTGACGACCTTGCTTTGCTTAAAGTACCACAAATCCCGTAACTGAGTTACTAAAAGTTTGGTTTGCGACTCATAAATTATTAGTCAGTAGAAAGACAAGAAAAAATGTTCCTTAATCTTAATAATGTTGTTAAACCTCATTGAAGTCGTATTCCACTCCCCTTATTGTAGCAGACTGGATATGTTTATAGCTTATCTTTTGTTCTGTATTTTGTTTAACTTAATACAAAATGCCACTAACTATTCTCGTTATTTGTTTTAGCAGCCTGAATAAAATATTGTATTGTATTTATTTTGGGCAAAAACGGCGACCATTGACTTGAAAGTTGTTCTCACGGTAATCTTCGAAAAATACCCAAGCTAAAGGTTCCGCCGGGCTCGTAACTGCACAATGTTTCCGGTTGCATTGGCAGTTAATGCATTGCTTGAGGCTATTCATCGGATCAAATACAACGATTTTGTTTAATACATTCCCATTTTACACAGAAATAAGACCATCTATGTTCACAGAGCATACATTTTAAAAATAAATTTCAATAATTTGTTTACGTCTTTACATGATCAAATGGCAATTCTAACTAAGCACGTTTGGCTTTGACGAATGCCATGAATCACCGGTGAGCTGTCAAAAATGCAGCACTAAAAAACCGAAGAGTAAATAGTCAGCCACTTAGTACTGCCTTCCTGAATCCCTTCTCTCGTCCAATTGGTCGACAATTAAGTCTTCTTGCTAATAGTCCACGATGCTTTAATATGATTCAACTAACCTACCCCAACTCCATGTTCTTTCCAAGCAAACGGATGGCAGGTGTTTAGAAATGCCATGTGTGAATTATCCATTTTTGTTCACCGCATTCAACCTTCACCCACTCAATCCACCAGCAGCCCGTGTCAACCATACCTTTTGCATCTCAAATCTGTCATCACCGCAACCGCAAACTACTCCCACTGCACGCGAATCACTTGTCAGCCGATTAACCACCGTTCACGCATTTCAATTACCAGGTAATTAATCCGTCTCGACACATTCCACGTGTGCCAGCAGACTTCATCTCCACGCCACCCAATCGCAGCGTCTAACTCCTCCCGACGTGGCACCGTCGCGCCGCTTTGAAGCGACGCGTTATTTCGTTAATTGTTTCTGTCTAATCGAATTAAAATCTCCCCACCGCCAGTCGGCTGCCTACAACAGTTCGACGGCTCCCCAGGCACACCGGCTGCCAGTGGGTGGTGGTGGAAAACTTCTGCTCTCTTAGGTGTGTATTTATGCCTGAAGGACTTGCCAGCTTTTGAACAATTGGCTTGGCTTGGCTTGACACTACAAAGGAGGAGGCATTGTGTGGGCCTTAAACGCTTTCTACCCATTCACACAATCAGCCTTCACATGCTCGCACATCCTTTTTCACTTTCACACGCACGCACTGCTGTCGGAGGACCTTCTCAACAGACATCGTGTGCGTGTGCACACAAATTAACATCAAACGGCATATCCTTCTGGTGTTAAAAGTCCCCAGCCTCCCCATCCGTCGCACTGGGGGTGTCTCCCCCGTCCGTTGCTGTGACTGTAACTGTGACGCCGCCTGATTAAAACACTTTGCCCTTAAAGTAGTCCTGGGCATGTAATTAATTTGCGTACACCCACCCAGGCCCACACATCCGTTTGGGGCGGCGGAGCTTGTGTGTGCGGCTTGCAGGCGACAGACATGTATAATTGTGGGTGCGGTGTGACTCGCAGCTCGGGTACGGATGCTGCAATGAATGTGGATATTTTGAATTAATTAGAGACTGCTGGTTGGTCTACGGAGATATTGTTGCAATTTTGTTGACAGATGTGATAATTCGAGAGCGTCTTAAGGGTGGATTGGAATGATATCGATATGATGTGATAATTGGGGTTGTGTGGGCTGGGCTCTAAGTTAAATCACGACCTACTGATATTCAGAGAGACGACTTTGATTTGAAATGTGTGACATGAGACATTCACAATTATTTGACTTGATGTGTGTCTGTCAATGAGACGTGTTGTTGTTCATTCTTTCCGCTGTAAATTGGGTGATTAGTACAAGCAACAGACCGGGTTCTTTCTTGTTTGAGATTTCCTATTGTTTTGCACGTCGTTGTGGACTGAGATTAACATAAATGCGTTTTATTGGATTTGACAATATACGTTCAGAAGGAAGTTTAGCCGTCCAAATGTAAAGAGAACCAAAATATTTAGACAGCGGTGAAATAACCATGGAAACACATAGAACATAGAACATGGTAAAAGTTGGCCGCAGTTTTTTTATTATTTTTTATTATTTATATAGTTTTTGTTTATTTTTTTTACTGAACGAACATTTTTTGAAAGTGTGTCGTTAAGTTTTTCTTTTAATTTTCATGGCAAACTCACCTTCATCATGTGTGTCATTCAAGTTATTCAGAGTTTAAAACGTTCGTGTCGTTTCGTTCGGATTCCGGTTAAAAGGGTTCGGGCCACCATAATGAACTTACATTGATTCTAGATTGAGAATTAAAAGTGACCACAGTTTGTTCTAGGAGCTAAATCAGAATTACAATACCAAAAGAAATGCACGTATGTAGAGAGCAATTCATTTCGCTATCATTGATGTAAGCAAAAGTGAACGAAACTTAGTGAAGCGGTCCTTATGCGAAAAATGAAATACACCGTCGGTGCTACGATTTTAGAGTTACGTAGGTAGTCCGCCAAGGCATACTTTGAAATTGCAGTACAAATTGATCAGCTGTTTTCATTTCTCAAACGTGAGCTGATACATAAATATAACTCTCAATTTTCAAGGGAAGTCTGTGTCAGTCAGTGTTAGCAGATAGCACTCTATCACGCAATTCTTTCAGCATGTCGTTGAATTACGTTGCTCTCATTGCTTCTCATTACTTTTTTAAAAAAACGGAAGACTGGTAGCAGAGCCCAGTATTTTTGAACGTGTCTTAGGATTGCTTGTGCTGAAAGACGCCGATATGAGTGGCTATATGGTTACAACGTTTCATTTATGTGAACTCGCTCGATTTCTTAACTTTGACGTAAGTAATCTTGTACATTATTGTTGCCCATTTAATCGTAAGTGCTTCAATTTGATGTACTTGCCTTTGGATTTTTGCTTCAGTGCTGATTGAGTGACTTAATTGACATGTACAGGCCTGCCTTGAGTTTCAATCAAAAATCAACTAATGTAGAGACAACGCACTTCTATGTCTCTTGGCCTTCAACATTTTCTGACAGCGTCTGTATACTGATTCCTCGGACCAAACAAGCGAAGTAATGCAACGGATTAAGGCTAAATCAAATGGATAAGGCAAGGATCAGGCGAGGAATCTTGAGTACCAATTTGAAGTTAAAGCTTATGGACACTTTTCTCTACCATGGTGAATTGAGGCCGATCTAAAACGTCTGTCGTAGCACCCGGTTGTGTTTTGCAACTCCATACAGATTTGGATCACGTCTCTGAGTCGCACACGCTGCCTCCACAATAGACATTGATTGGCTGTCAGACATCAAGCTTTAATCTCCTCCCCCCCCCCCGAGATTTTGGTTTTAAAACCACAGCCACCACGACCGATCAGGTTGAAACCTATGCGAGTCTCTTCCTGATCTCCAGTGCCACCAGACTATAGTCTCTATTCAAGCTTTCGCAACCGAGTGATTACTACCAGTTGGACCGAGCACTGGAGTAGGGTATGTATTATACACCAGTAGCTCTTAGCTCAGGCTCACACAGGCCTGCCTTACCTGGAGTATATTCTTACTCCTACCCGAAGGAGCAGGGGTCGAAAAAAATAAGGAAGAATGCAAAGAAAAGAAGATGAGATGCAGCAGCACTGTCTGTACTGACAGTCTGCTGTCTTAAAAACTTCAGTCAGCCTTCAGTCAACTGAAACGACTACAGAATCTGTGCAGCAGACCAAATTCTTGAAAGCGCTCTTATATTCGCGCAGGAGGACTTTTGTGAACACTAGGTTCTTGCGTTTTGGGTAAAGTACTGCAAGCAGTAATAATGGGACGGTCTTAACACGTATTTTCAGATCCTAAATCTCATTGAGCCCTAACTCACTGACTTCTCAAGCAGAGACGTCACATGAAGGGTCTGAGCTGATATTGCCTTAAATTTTTGTCGGTCTCCGGTACCCCTTCCACTTATAAAGACCAAGTTCTCCGCGATGACTTCGTATTTAAACCGGACGATTCGGAATCCACTTCTTCTCGAACCAAGAGGGTTCAATTCGAAGACCCTCTTAGCGGGAACATTGGCGCCCTCGATGTGTCCGAAACCTGTGCAATTGACGAACTTTTGTCTTCCGGAATACAGTCAGCTCGAAGTCTACGTCAAACTCATCGAGCTCAGAGATCATGAAATCACGCGCAACCAAAAACCGAGCTTTTTTATGATTGTCCTTGACAAAGTCAATTATATCGCATTACTCGTATCGCATGTCAGTCAATCCTAACCAAAGTCTAGATATTGATTTGCGCAATCGGGGTTGATAGTTTTAATCATCGTCACCTTTCATTTTTTAGAATTGCATTAATTGGTATACCATGTGAATCGCTCCTTCTACTTTCTCATCCAATGTTGGACTTCTACCAAGTACAACAGTGGCTCTCTAATTTTGACACTTTCGAGATAAGCTAATCAATTTTGCAAAGTAAACACCAAGTGGATTTCGTGTTTGTTTATGGTAAACATCAAGCTTAAGGCTTTAAATTCCGCCTCAAATTATGAGCGTGAAAAAAAAATCTTAACTACACGCGACACGTGGAGACACGTGTTACACTGCCTCAATGTCATAAATGCACCTGTACAGTTATGTATGTACATATGTAGTGGAAATGAACGAAATGCGTTATTCATTCAGTGTTGCAATGAAATGTTGCGAAACTTTGTATACGCATGAGTTTTACGCACATCACAAGATGTTACAGAGTCGATGTGATGGTGAATCTTATGAATCGTCGCTAATGCAAGAGATGACATAGAGCTTGGCACCATTCACACAACTCATCCCTGAGCATGACTGTACGAGCAATAACCTTCGAAGACCTTCAAGTAGAATAACACAAAAAAAGCACCCATCTCACATATTTTGAAATTTCTCTCCTTTTTTTTTGCAGAATTTATTCAACCCCAACATATCTGGCCTTATATACAACAAAACTTTATACAACACACTCAATTCCCACATCCCGCGTTCCTCACTAATAGCAATAGTTGTCAGCCACAAGCCACATCGTCACCTGGCAGCACAATTAGTGATAGCGACAATCATCCCGGCAACAACACGAACGGCAGCAGTTGTCTCACCAACGGCAGCAGCAACGGCGGCACCAATCATCTCCACAATGACAGCAATCCTGGTGGCGGATGCTATGGCGAGGACAACCGAAGACATCAGGGCGCCACCACGGAGAAGCAAGTGATAGCGAAACCCATGCCAAGCAGGCCAACGCCCTTCCTCCCGCACGGTCTCAATCATCCGCATTTGCATTCCCTGCTGGCGCACTGCAGAAATCCCTACATGGGTGGTGAGTAGCCCGAGCACGACGAGGCGGTAATTATAACAGATTTCACATGCATGCGTGTTCTTGGTTTCAGTTGGGGCACAGGTCTTCCCCCTGCCGCCAGGCCAGGGCTTTCCCTGGGCACACTCGACACGCGGCAAGCCGAGGCGCGGTATGATGCGGCGCGCTGTATTCTCAGGTAAGTCACCAGGCACTCTGGCGCCGTTTCTCGCAATTAACCAAGTCTCCCCCGCCGTCCTCGTTGCAGATTCACAGCGGAAGGGCCTCGAGAAGCGTTTCCAACAGCAGAAGTACATCAGCAAGCCGGACAGGAAAAAACTGGCGGAGCGTCTCGGACTGAAGGACTCACAGGTATGTGCGACGTCATTTTCAAATTTTTGGCAACCACATCACGACTTTCGAGTCAATTCACGGGCAATCCTATGGACTGCAGAAAAAAAAAAGCAAACACCACTCCGGTCCTCTCCTCTTGTAAGCGGCTCCTGTGTGGTGCCACGAGGCCATGCCTCCTCGTGACGTCGTCGCCGTGTACAGCACAATACACACAGTCCTCGCTCTCACTCCGGCAAGAGGTTGCGCAGAGTATCCTTGGAAATAAAACTCCGCCCCGTGAGCACACCGATTGTTCGGGGTGACTACAATGGGATCTTCGGCAATCCCTTCGCCACCCCGCCGCTGTGCTGGTTGGCAAGGCAAGGGCATGTCGGATGGCCATTCTGGCGTGGAAGTTCTTCGTTTAACCATTTTACTGGCGAAGGTTGTTCGCTGTTCGTTGTTTTTTCTTTTGTCGTCCTTCGGCGAGGACCATCCCTATTCTTAGGATGCGCAGTCGCTTTCTTTGTGGAGTCCTTGTGCGAATGGCGGGAGCCTTCCACCAGGAGGAGGGGGGGACAGAAAAATCAATTTGAATGCATTGTCGGTGTATGGGTGAGTATGGGGTTGGGAGGGTTGGGGTTACGATGCAACTAAGTAATTGGTGCAGCGATGGTTGCACCCAGGACCATCTGAAACGATTTATGATACCGAACAAGTATCTAAACCCACTCGAGTCAAGTGGGAAGCCAGTGAGTGGAGCAGGAAAAAAATAAATGAATGGAAATGCATTTATAATGTCCTCCCCGGAGTCATAAATAATCGTACGCAAGGACGAAGAGTAATTTCAGAGCAGTGGATCTGAGTTGGTGGGGAGCAGAGGGGGGAGGGGGCATTGTCGATGCGGTCATTAAAGGTCAAGGGTGGAGGGAGGGCGGGATTCAGTCTTGCTGTTTCTAGATTCCTATTCGATTACCATAATCGACTTCGGTTCAGTGTGGGGAGATCATTGTGGTTGGCTCTAGGCTAGTTTGGCTTTGCAACTAATCACATTTTGTTTACGACTCGATGGGTGATGGGTGTTCACATTTATTGGACCTGGATTGGAACCGGATTTCAGTTGAATTTTGGAGCTCAAGCATTCTAGTGGACATGAAGACCGATCCAAACATGTTTGCTGAATGTTGTGCGGGTTATTATATTGATCGATAACTTGCTTCCTTGAGGCGAAGATACTACTCGATGTTGCTTTTGTTTCTGCAAGTCGAGGCGGATTTTTAGTGTGCTTTTTCGAAGCAGTTTTGATGTCCTTTGACTGATATGAACCTTCTGAAACCATTGCCAAAAAAGTCTCCACCACAAAAACGCCGAACGCAAACCCTTGCTTGATGACGATGACATGCGTCAATGTCATCGTCATATTTTCAACCTTAAATTACTTATTTTGCTACTTTCTAAGACAAGTACCTGATGGGAAACAATGAAGACCCTTCTTCTTGTGGCCAAAATGTGGCTTTTCCGTGATCTTTATACGGGAATCGATATAAGGAATCGATTCATTTAGGTACGCACTGTCTATTAAACTGCATGTTTAAAGTATTTTTAGCCTTTCCAAAATGTCATCTGCTGATGAATTTGACTCTGTTTTCACCCACAAGAAAGGTGGAGGTCCACGTCCTGAAATTGAAGCGGAAGCTCTCCATGTTGAATTAAGACAATTTCTGCATACCTGAAAACTGTCACGACTTGATTAAAGAATGTTATCATAAGTGCTCATTGCACCGCATCAGTAACGCGATCAAACGCAGATTAACTTGACTCCGGCCAGCAGAATATTCTACTCCTACTAAGACGTCTAGGGTGGCGCACACAAGTAGACGAGCATCTGGCTGGGCAGTCTGTGTGAAGACAATGGTAGTGGATTCTCAAGTATGAGCTCCCAGTCTTGACAACAGCTTGCCACTTGATGCGTATGAGACTGTTTCTTCTTCTAAACTAATTTGAATCTAACTCAAGTTGCGCACACTAACTCATTCAGTTCTAGACACATTCCTCTGCTGTGGTCTTGGACCTAAAGACTAGTGTTGGAACTTTACCACAATTGTGGTATACCCATTCTATTTTGCGAAATTTCAAATCTACCACATCTACTACCCAAAGTGCAAAATCGACCACACATTGTAATTCTTCTTCTTCCTTGACCCTTCTCACAACACAATTTCACCTACAATTTTAAGCGAGTGTTATAACTCACTACAGTCTGAACGCAAAGGAGAATGAGAAGTTGTTCGCTTCATTTCTGCGATAACGTTATACGTACAATTTCTTAGAAATTGTGTATGTATGTAAACCAGTTCTAATACCCTTTTTCGTCGGGATCTATCTTCTTCATCTTCTTTGTTTGGCACTACAGTGAGAGGTGCACCTGGCCCTCAACCAGGAAGCCTCTCCAGCCAGCACGATCTTTCGCCAGCTGGCTTCAGATGCGCGCACCAAGTTGGTTGAGGTCCTTCTCCACTTGTATGCGCCCTCTCGATCGAGGACGTCCTCTGTTGCGTTGTACCTATGACTTGGATTCGAAGGCTCTTCGGGTCGGAGTTGTGGTGTCCATACGCTCTACATGGCCTAGCCATCTTGAACGTTGGATCCGAAGACGCTTAGCCAGGATTCTAAGCCCCAACACTGCTAAAGACATACAGTATAAGACGACCAAATTAATGCTGAGAAGTTGAGCTACGAGCAATTGCTCGTTGACCTAAGAGTCTGGACCATTGGTGGACATTTACAAATTGATTGCGGATAGGTCCTTCGTCTAGCATCGTCTCAAACGATGTGGTAAATTCTGCAGACGTACATTGTGCGGCGTTGTCCGACACTAGGTTGTTGGCCTCTGTCCAGCTTTTATATTCCTTTGGCTGGATTACTGGCATTGAGTTGACAAGAATCACACTTAGCGACTACGTCCACGCTAAAACCTTATCGATGCGACGGGACAGATTCATGCGTGAAACTCCCCAATTACTGTGGTAGAGAGGCTTAAGCACCTACTTTTCAGTGTTCTATTTTTCACGGCGTTCTCATGAAACAATCTTAAAAACGTATGTCAAGCATTGATTTATCGAGTCAAATAAAAATTGTGTATAATCTCGCAATGTTTTTGACACTTAAAAACCGAGCGCTTGAGAGATCACAGCTTTTGTAATCCCATGGCTTATTCTACTTTCAATGTATGTCAACAATTCCTTTTCCATCGGAGGTAGTTTCATTGATCGACCACTCCGAACGTACTTAGTTTCTTTTCCTTGCTTCCTTGTCCAACTGTGACGCTTTTGAGTTAGTCGCTGCAGTGAGTAGGAAGTTCTCAATCACTGCCTGATGGCTTGACTCCATGCAGTTTAGTTGATCGGTAACAATTAGCATACTAGAACAGACTAGAACATTTAGCTATACGCTTACATGAGTATCTCATAAAGATAATGGCTACTTAACTAAGTGCTAGATCCATTTGCGACATTTTCTAGTTGGGACAGAAAATCATTACTAATGGCCGATGATTAGTGACGAGTTGGAACTGACAGCCGAATAAGCACTACCTTTTCACGCTTTTACGATAGACAATGCCTCCTGTTCTGTGATTTCTTTCGGTTTCATCATGTGTCTCGGGTATATACTTCATCTTCTTTGTTTGGCGCTACAGTCCGGGGTGGACCTGGGCCTCAACCAGGAAGCCTCTCCAGCCAGCACGATCTTTCGCCAGCTGCCTCCAGATGTGCACACCAAGTTGGTTGAGATCCGTCTCCACTTGTGTGCGCCATCTCGTTCTAGGACGCCCTCTGTTGCGTTGTCCCAATGGCTCGGAATCGAAGATTCGGGTATAGACAAGAGTATAAATACGTGGGGCTGGTTTTGGGGATTTTATGTCTGTGGATACAGACATGGGGAATAACATTGAGAAAATCGGTACTGATCTTCTTGAAAAAATACAATTCCCGCACGTCGTTGAGTTTCTTTTGATTGATACCTTTTGTAAGGGGTGAAGACTCATCTCTTCTTTCACTTATTTTGAGCACCACACATTTGAAAATGTTGGAATTATGGTGCCTGGCCGTTTTATACCGCTCCGGTCCTTCAAGTGCAGTTTGAAAACTTTCGCATTCCAGTTGTACGTGCTCTCTGAACATTTTCAGTGACTCTCGAGAGGTTGTAAGTAAGAGTGGATATTATTGTGCGCAGAGTCGAACCATGGTCTTGCAGGTCATGAGTCAATGATGGCACATCCTGCTTTAGTAAGGTATGGATTATCTAAAAGGCCAGCTCTGAGGTCGAGACACTTTCCTCATGTAGACATCTTGGTGAAGCTACTGTGGTTGCATGGACATCGGCAATTGTTTGACAATTTTTTTCCTTTTAAAAATTCTTAATAGATTTCCTGAACAGAGGAATACACCTTTGTGCTTGCGCCTAAACATTTAATGGAAATCCATCATCTTGTGTAAGCTGCTTCCAAATGAGTACGTTTTCGTGTCCCACAACTTGAGGAGACTTAAATCGACTTAAGCAATCCCGTGAATACATACAAATGAAACACTGTGCCCATATTGCCCACTTCGACAAGTTCGTTAAGTATCGTTAACTTTTGATTTATTGTGTGGGGGCAAATCCTATACTAACCTACATGACAGGTGCTGTTGTAATTTTTTTAATGTTCCCAGAAGCATTTTGGGGCTCTTTGAAATTTGACGATGCTTCCGATTTGGCTAACAGCCTCCAGTTACGCACTCTACACTTGTGTGAACCACGGGGACGTCATCTGTTGCAGGTTCGGAGTCAAAGACTATTTTGGGTATGCCACCAGAAGCATTTTTGGGCTTTTTGAAATTTGACGATGCTTCCGGGTATTTTTCGTTCAGCTCTGATATAAGCTTAGGCTTGTCAAAGTTAATTTGGAGTGTGACAGTTGCTCTGATGATCTTGCACCATCCACTCTTCCTGTGCACAAGATCGGCATCACCTCCAGTTGCTAGTCCGACTGACTGACCAAACATCTTCTCACCCTGAACCTCATCAAAATATCGGCAAATCTCCCTCAAGTCAGTTGAATCGATTAAGCTGTCCATTTGTAAACAACCGATTCGCAATCGCAGCCCTTCAACAGTCACCACCACCACCACCAGACACCCTCTCAATAAACCAGTTTCGTGGCAACATTTATGCCAATTTGAACACTAATCGAAATAATTTGATTACCAAACCGATTGCCTTGGCTTGGCGGTGAATAATGCTTTCACAGGCATTGGGTATGCTTTGAATAATCCCAAGTACAAACATCTTAAGGACTCTGCTCGCCCCCGTCTCTGCTTCGCCGACGATATCCGTGACTGCAATAAAAATGCCTTCGGCCACATTCCCCTGCCAGCCGAGAAAGCGCCACGAACCTAATTTAAATAATCGTCCTGCGGAAATGCCATTTAAAACGATTTCCCCAGCCGCCGCCAACGATCTCCGACCGGAATAAGGGAAAATTCGATTTTTCTATTCCGTTGAGCAATCTTCACCGAATGGGGTAGTATCAGACTTCAATCGAAAAGCCCGTGTGCCTTAAAAGATGTCCAAACCAGTGTCGTCTGTTTTTGATTTGCCAAAAAAAGCAAAAGAAGGAGAGGAAATATCTACGCCCTCTGCACGGGAGTCTGCTTCGTGCTTGGGGGTGGTGTCGGTGTGTGTGTGTGTGTGTCAGCAGGGATGAATGGCACGACAGCGGCTGCCGCTGCCTTTGTTGCTGGGCTGCTAAATCACTTAACACCCTCATTCAGAGTTTTCGTGTTCTATTTTTTTCCCTCCCACGTTTTATCGAATTTAAAAGTATTTGTTGACTGCAAGTGATTTATTCTTTGATATTCGACTTAGCATGCCTAAGCCAGTGGTAAACCCTTAAATTCAGATGTTTCCCAGTGCGCGTCGCGCCCGTGTGGGTGGCGGTTATTCAATATCCTGCGGGAAATTGTTGCAAATAGCTCGGCAAATAGAGCCAACAGCCCACTCCCACGGAAGAACCCATCGATGACTACTTGTTTGCTGTGTCAGCGAAGCGCGTGCGGTTACAAGGACACAATAGAAGATTTGCATCGTGTTTGCAATCGAAATGTTAGTGCAAACAATTAAGGGGTTGCTACTATTTCCTCTCCCCCTCCCCTCCGGCGACGGGACAATTAGTAAAGTCATGCCGTGGTGGTGTATCTTATTTCTTCATCGGTATCGGGTTCTCCCCCGACGAGGAGCATGAAAAAGACATCTCATTAGGAAACATATGTCTCGTCGCCGACGGGATGATGAACAAAAGGAGAGCAAAAGCAAAAAAAAACCGGCAGGAAACATTCGCTTTGTCGAAGGCCACTCCATCTTCAGGGTGTGCGCAAATTTCCTCGCCGTATCCTCGTGGAGTGGGTGCACGGGGAAACGTCAGAAAAATATGTTACACATTAATCGTTATTTGGTTTACACGAGCTGTTGCCCTAGATGAGTGGCGTGGGGGAGGGGGGGAAATCATTTAGCTAACAGCGAGTGCGATTAAAGGGAGGAACGAGCGAATTTGTTATCGTTCGGACATTTTTATTAGATGATGGAGTGTTTGAACAGACTCGACAGTGCTTGGTAAGGCGGGGGGGAAATGTGCGAGAAGAGCTGAGGGATGAGGTTAATCAGTGCCAACTCATGTGTTTTTAGGCTGCGCTGATTGTCTGCATGAATCTGTGACTTGTTAAAGCTCCCTGGGGGGGCGCTGTCTTACATAGAGCGGACGGGGATCAGTTGAGGAAATCTTATGTTTTCTCATTTTCACGCTCAATTATAATGACATCACAGCTGTCAACTCAATATGCTTGCTGCCCAATCTTTGCAACAAGCTGTTGCAAGCAAGACCGATGCGCTTGATATTTCTTAGGCCTTGATCAGAGTTTGACATGAAGCTCTTTTGTCGAAAATGGTTGCAAATGGTAGCGATGAATTTCTTATTCTGGGAAGAGAAGTCACTTTTCAAATCCACCAAATAAACGCTGGTGTTCATCAAGGGTCTGTGCTGTCCCCGACTTTTTCTGAATTTTAGAAATGATCTCATCCCAGCTACTTCTCATCATGAGTGAGTCTGATGAGAGCACTGTAATCAGCTTCACTCCTTTGCTGATTACAGTGCTCTCAGCTTCTCACATTCGCTTCAAGACTCACTCAACGGCCATATAATTCGAATACGGTCCCCTATTTATGTGGCGCTACAGTCTGGACGTGGACGTATGGGTATGAACCCACATTTTTCTCTAGCTATCGCGATCTTTGACTAGCACATCGAATTCGTTTAAGTTCTTCTCCACTTGCATGCGGCCATTTAAACGCGGTAGTCTTTTGCTTCAGGTTCGAAGGCGACAGCTCTTCGGACCGCAACTAAGTTTTCCATACGGTCTACAGGCCCTAGCCTCCTTAGGCATTGGATCTGTAGGTGCCCGACTAGGGTCATGTCGCATGCAAAGCCTGTACAGTTCGTAGTTGAATCTTCTCCCCCAAGTGCCCTCAACACAAACAGAACCAAAGATCCCACGTAGAAGTTTTATCTCGAAGAGACTTCTTTATCCGCGTTTGAATAGAACTTCCAGAGATACACTTAGTTATTCAATTTCCTCTTTGGCCCAATGAAACAGCGGTTTGCAAGATTTATTCTGCGTTTGATCTCATTACTGTGTTTGTTTGGTGCAAACCTCTTTTAGGCACCAATGCTGCGACGCTACGTCCATTGGCAGTGTCAGATTAGTCTTAAACCACGTTCCGAATCTTTTCGTTTATTCACCCACAAAACTGCGAGGGCCAGCTTCGAGCTTTTTGCTTCGCCGCAAGGTGTTTGGCGAACTCTTAGATCGCACATTAATCGTGCTGTTCCAGCGTATACAACAGCCCAACGTTCTTCGCATTTAAACACATATTCAACATTGTTTTCTGGTGTTAGCCGTTCAGCAAATTCGTCGCGAAATATAGCTCTTTCGTTTGCACACCGAGCGCATTCCAAGAAAATGTGATCCACGTTGTCTACCGCGATTACGCAGCGATGACAGGATGGGCTCGAATCACGGTTTCGTGACCAGTCAAGAACTGTGTAGGGAAGTAATTTAGTTCGCCATTTTAACGTTCAACCCTTGTTTGTAATGTCTTCTGGCGAGCCATGGTCTTTGACTATCTGGAAATTATATAGCTGCCCATGGGGACGCTCTGTCCAAGACGTCGATGTTGTATATCATTTCTCAAGAACAGCTTATTGTTTGTTTTACCCTCGTTTACTGCCAGTCCCATTTTATCCGCTTTCGTCGCACTGCCAAGATTATAAAACCGAATGATCACTTATTAGAGGTCGCCAAAAATGCTGCAAATTGTCTAGAAAGATGTCACCTCTTCTGTTTTAGCTTGAGTGAAGCTTGAATATAACTCTAATATTTGGTCAGGCGGTCAATACCTCCTTTCAACCACGCGAAGTCAATAGACTTGCTTGAAAATCGACAACCTGCCTCTTCTTTGCTTTATTTTATCACAATTTCAACAAGCCTTGAATGCGATTTCATCATGTGGGCGACCGCTTGGCAGATCTAGGACGAGGTGGTTGGACCAAGTCCAAAAACTCGCTTGGTTGCGCTTGGGCATAAGTCCTGATGAGTTAGAGTCTATGGCGGAGGATCGAGTGGCCTGGAGATCATTACCCCCGCGACCCCTGTAGTGGATCATTCATGCAGGTCAGAAGTTGATGATGATAATTAACAAACGATGCTTAAGTAAACTTGCCAATTGCATTCCTCCCCTCCATGAATTCACTCGCAATACTTTTGTCCCCAGGATTACTGATCAATTCACACTCAAGCCTGATTTCGGACGCACTGTTTAGTTTAGAGACTCGTTAACTACAATTCAGAAACCTTCGGCCCCTCTACACCTTCGGCTCGGTAGTGACTTTGTTTGTAATGCTTGCTGGGGTGCAGAGGTAGACGAGTCCGTGACTATCTGGAAGTGCTGTGTCTTAGGAAGGTAGACAGGTACGGTGACTGCTTGCTTATTGCGTATAAGCCAAGCCCCACTTAAACCATTGTGGTCCATTGTGCTGTCAATATCTGGCTTTGCAAACCCGGTTCTCCCGTTGAAGAGAACTTGGATTTATTGGTCATTACTTGCTTCTACCATTTCATAGCCATTCAGCGGCTTCAGATCTTGTAGGATATATCTTATACTTCTGTTAAGCAGATCTTCGAGTCAGTTAAAGTAATAGCTGCCTAGCAGTCTTCTTCTCGTTTCTGCAAGGTGTAGCATTGTTTCGTCTTCTGCCTCTGCCCCATCCCTGTAGCTTCTACAGAAGTCGTTGAAGGGCGCTCCAAGTTTGATTAGTGTCGGTTATGGCGGTGGGACGTTTGCATTTTCTGTGCCACTGGGAAACCTACACCTTTCTGGAAAGCCTGGAATACCCTGCTGTGTCTTAATTCTAGACATTTCACGGTATTCGCAATACATTTGCGAGCCTAAAAAATACAGAAAATAAAACTAGTTTAGTGTAGAACAAGTCATCTAGCACGTGGATCTTGTGGCTGACATGGGGTAGTTCGTGGGTGCGTAAACTCCTACGCTGGGTATCTAGGATCAATTTCCGACACTAAAAACTTTCTTAATTCACGACTGCACCTGTCCAAGGTCACCTCTCAAACTTCAACATTTCGGAATCGGCATAAAACTGTTATTTCCCTCCACTCATGGGAGAACAACAGTACGCACGATGCGAGTGGTTGCTGTGGAAGCTACGCCCGGTTCCACCAGACAGTCCTCAAAATCCTGATGTCTTTGTCACACTTTTATTGTTGATGTTTAGTCCGCTGCTTTTTCTTGAAGCAAAACTTTAGCCAAAGTTGCACTCGACTTGGTTGTACCGTGGAGTTTGCGTCTCGGTCTACGAACACAAGTTCAGAATTGGCTTCAGAATTGGACAAGCTAATCTATTGTTGTTAGTGGGCCCTGCAGTAGAGCACACATTCCCACTGTCAACCTCAGCGCTCATCAGAGGTCTCACAGAAGTCATTTGTTAGTCTCCCTAACTGACATACGCCTCCTTCTGAGACTCCCTTCACCCAGATCGATGCTGGCCGTTCCGAAATGACGCCTCTTGAAAAACCAATTGAATGCAATAAACAAAGGCGTCCGATCCCCTTCTTCGTGACAACCAGCAAACACGACCATAATGATGATGACTACCAGAGTGCATAACAATGAATCATTTTCAGCCTCCTGAAGTGCAATAATTCATCCATGCACACATCGCCTCGTTGCATTCCCTGCCACTGATCCCAGAACCATCAGCTCGTTCCGTCAGTTTTGGTTTTTTGTTTGCCGCTGTTTTTTTGTCGCAGCAAAATTGATTGTTATCCCTCCGTAGCGCAGAAGAACCACCCAGACCCACTGGCACTGGTCTTAATCCAGGCATTGTGCAATGAACACAACCGGACCCGGCTCGGCCCAGAGATGCCGAAATAATGGAATGACAGCTTTGAAAATGATTTGTCATATGCATTTGCGGTTGTCAATCTGAATTCGCTCAGCTACTGCACCAGCGAACGATAAAAATCGACCGAGAATCCTCTTGAATTGTCCGTCGTCTGTCCGGTGTTCAGTGTCCAGTGTCCTGTGTCTGCGGGCATCTCCTCGAGCAAAAAACTGAACTCCTGCCAGCTCCACGAGACGTAGCCGTGAAGCCATTCCAAGCCAGCAATTGAAAATTGCCTTGTGACACTTTTTTTGGCGAATGCAGGCGGTTCACACTTTCCATGGGGCCGCCGGCCGGCTCGGCGCGGAATGGGCATTGTGTGTCCTGTGAAATGTCCTGCGGCATAACGAAAGCCGCAAATAAAATGTGCATATAGAGGGTACACTTTGCTGGCCGCTGGGTTTGAGGAGGAACACAAACGACTGCGGCGACATTGCCTGCTGCGATGGTGTATCGAGGAGGAATGTAAAGCGCACGTAAGCCGGCAGGCCGGCCAGCCAGGCAGCACCGATTGGCAAAGGACATCGCTGAATGCACCTATCCACACATAGATACTCGTACAATAAATAAAATCTCCAGTTGGATGTGTGGGAATGGCAGCGGATGGCCGTTTGTCCTTTTTTCGAACGGAGCTGGGGGCTTTAAGTGCTGCTCCCGGTGCTACCGGTGCTACCGGTGGTGCGGTGGGTGCACCATTGCGGTTAGTGCTGCAATTATTACCATGTTGCTTGGGGTCATTCATTTTGACAAACGGTGCAATTCAGGTGATTCATCATTTTTACAAGGACACCTCTTGAGAATGACGTCCTTGGGTGGGAACAATCATATTGTGGTTTCTGATGACACTCGAGGACGTGTGGCACTGTCCTCGTCAAGTGTTTACAAAAGGTGTTAACATGGATGACGAGTGAGTGATGATGAAACGGTCTAAAAAAAACGGCTACTTCCGGCGATTTCGCGACTAACGAAGTTGGGTGCTTAAGGAAAAGGCTTTAAGTTGAACTGACACTTCGGTGACTGTCGGTCGCAAGGATTTTGCTGTCAGTTCCAAGCTCACGCATAGAATCGGTTGAAAACGAATCTCATCCTCAGACGAAGTCCGAGTTCGAATCGATCGATCCAATCAGTCACCCAGAATGCAGACGCCCCTGTAAAAGTGATCAGTTAACGCAACGAAATGAAGTCACTAACCAACAAGAGATCCTTTCATCCACCCCTTGGCACATTTCTACAAAATTACCAATTTGATCGATTGGCTTACATTCCGATTGCATCCAATTCACTGCGTGCGTGACCAATGCGGCAACATTGTCACCGCCTTTTACCTCACGGCCAGCAGTCAGTATATACTGACTGATCAAAATCATTGCATTTGCGACAAATTGACTCAGAATCATTCGCTAATGATTCCCGGATGATCGATGGAATTGTGACAGAACACCACGGGCACGGGCAGAATTTGTTACGCAAATTCATCACAACCGAATGACTATCAATGCAAGGACAATAGACAATGGACTCAGCCATTCAATGACAATTCACCCCGGTGAACTGATGAATGTGCATATTTGTCACACAGCCATGCCAGCGCTGCTCGCCCAGACGATGCCAGAGACTTTCCAAGTCCTCTGGTGTGTCTATTAATTCAATTATCCCAACTCCATTGTTCCTCTGATTATTCAATTTATATTTTGTCTCCCAGACATTGCTTGTGAATAATGGATGTCATCTTCTGGTTTTTTTTTGAGAATTTTTCTCTACAGCTCTGTCGAGAGGTAAAGTTTGATGGAACAGGGTTGTTAATTGAAAAAGTTATTCTCTTCGTTATGGATTTGGAAATAAGGAAGATGATTTAGCTGTGGAAGTACCATGAAGCGGTCTTGTATTGAATGGCCTTTGGTTTCTGTGGACGCAAAGTGGATTGCATTGATTTCAGTTGAGGTGCTCAATTTCCTTGCTCTTCCTCCAAGGAAATGGACAGGCTGTACAGAATTTTATAATAGTCAGCTATGACTCACTTAAGCTTAGTGTTTGAACCCAACCGAAGTAGTCACAAGTATCGTCAAATTTTAAAGTGTCCATAATTGCTTCTGGAAACTTGGGCTAGATTCAGGTGTCTTTAGTATTTTCTGTTTAACGAAATTTTGGTGCGAATATACCTTCAACGCCAACTATCATTTACGTACGTAGAGGGCGTTCCCACTGAAATAAACAAAATTGAACGAAACTCAACGAAGCTGAGCGAATTGAGAGTATTTTGCCCGTTTCACAGTGTTGCGATGGTGCCTTGACTACTATTTTTCTTTCACGTCCAATGTAAATATGGAATAAATGCATTGAAATGTCAATTTTTGTGAGAGATTACGTTGCTTACGTGCGATTACGTTGTTCTCACCATACTAATTTTTCTAACAAAAGTCAAAACGTAGCAGGACGCAGTGAATGGTATGGAACCATTGTATTGTGTGGTTTCAAAAATGAGGCGACGCACCAACGCAGCATAGTGAAACGGGCATCGATTCGTTGAGTTTCGTTCACTTTTGCTTAATTCAGTGGGAAAGAATTTAATCGCAGGTCGGAGAGCAATTTTATGCAGTCGTTCGAGTGTCCTTATGTCCATTAGAGTTGGGTCTCTAGTTTAAAGCGCACTTGTTTGAATTCATCATTCCGCGCTGAAAATGGAAAATGGAAAGTTCTGTTTCTGTTTTCTGTCTATAGAAACATTATAACGAAGGCGGTCACAAAAATTCAAATGGAGTCAAAGGAACATGAGTGAACATTATCTAATGACACATTGGGTAGGTCAGTGAATCCACACACTAATGAATTCTAAGAGCGACCATAACAGAGCTTACGAACGGTTCGATAAGTTTCGTTAACCATGAAAGGCAGTTCACATATGCGAATTTGACAGATGACGCACAAAAAACAACGTAATTCTTTCTATTGTAATCAAATTAAAAATAAAATCAAGCAAACACTGGAAGAAATTCTGACAGAAGGACATGAACCATGGTGGAAGGAATACAAGGAGTGCTGGACAGCTTATCAAAACCGCCATCTTTTTGTTTTGTGACGTCACTCAGGGTCCGTTTTTGACACTGAACAGATTTGCTTAAGCTTACATCACAATTCAATTTCGTATATTGTAGAAATGATGAATGAGAAACAGGAATTCAGTTCCAAATTGATGTAAGACGAAATGACTTAATCCATTTATAATTGATATTAAGAAGGAAAATGCAACAATGTACAGTAAAAGGTTGCAAAAGCAATAATGAGTAGGAAAATGTTGAGCAGAAATCCGGTTTCTGAAAATTTGTTCCCACCCTTAAGTTTTTGTTGACATACAGATTACCGCGATGACGTCAGGCAGGGTCTTAATAGAACTGTTCAGCACACCTTATATTCCTTACACCATGGCCATGCACGTTTAAAGTTCTTCATGAGTTTTTTTTGTACACATCATGAACCATTCTGGTCTTATTTGACAGACTAGCTTGCGGTCGCTAATGCCTACTATAGTTGTGCGTTTAGAAAAAATTCGCTAAAGCAAAAAGAGTGGTTCATCTGTTGGTTTCTTTTTGAAATTGTTACAAGGAAAGCACTGTTCAATATTTTGCAACAATTGATATCTCAGTGAAAAGAGAAAACCTTCCGATTAACTATGCTTGTAATCTGATGTTGCTCAGCTGCATTCTAAAGAAGTAATAAAACTTTATTTTTGATGTTTCGCTTAAAAAATCGATCGGCCATTTCTGTGTTGTAGCTTTCCCATGAGTGTCGGAATACTGTAGACGATCTGTGGGCCCTTAAGAGTTTAGGAACCACAACTCCGAGGCGGCCAAGCAACATTAGCAAAACGACTGTTTACACGATGAATTTTATGGCCCGATCACTGTGTGGCATATAGCCTCATTTAGCTCGATACCTCTTCAATTTCTGGCCATAAATATAATCGATTATCATCACTCGGTTGTGCTAACGATCGACCGTCATGTACTGTCATTAGTCTTGGAAAAAAACGTTTACCATGGACTGGCTTCTTGAATTGACTTCCTGGGGATTTTCCAATCTCCAAATATGGCCGTCTAAAGCTCAAAACGAGGACGGTGGTCCTTGTAAGACCTTGTAAGCGATTTATATAAGATCATTATGTAACTCCCTGAGTTCGCTCACTCTTTCGGCAAAATAGATGCAATATTCTCCAGTGCAGTCACAGACGAAGACTATGCATAATATGTTCCATTATCAATCAGCAAAGCATTCAATCGAGACTTATTATTTCCAGCAGCCTTTTTTAAAGCTGAAAATCGATCGAAGACTATTTCATCAGTGAATAGTCTCTCATTGGATGAATGAAGTGGGAACATGCAGCTTCTTTATTTAATGTATTCTAATCATCGTCTGGCTGATAGAATTCTCAAGTCGTATTTGACTGTCATACCGTAAAATCGTTTAATCAAGTCCACTCTACACTGGCGAAGCTGTTTAAATTAATACGACAGTAATTTCATGGAGATGTGGGTAAACTTAGGGAACTTTTCCGGTAGTGCACATATTACGACACCCACTCTACTGCACTCGAACTATTGACGTTGGAACTGATCACAAACATTATATCAGCGTTTTCTTAGTACGTGCCCGAGATGTCGCGTGGTAAAGACTTGACGAGATTCCGTCGAATTCACTTCAACCAAAATATGAACAACAGCAAATCGCACGATAGTCGGTGACTGAATTTGTTCTATTCATTTTAACCTCTGTGCATTAGTAAGACAGCAGCTTACATTGTCGCTGACGAAGGTTGTGTGTGGGAACCCCGGTAAGACTATTAATGTGACATGAATGTCACGAGATTTCCATGATGCATCCTATTTCCTACGGATTTATTACCGCGAATTATACCCAACTCATCAGTCGCACTAATCTGGGAGGAATTATACATAATGATCATCGATTAATCACTTACAAGGCCTATTCATTAAGGAATGTGACCACTGACCTCGTGATTCTCGTACCATAAATCGAGTCAAGAGGTGTTAAAGTAACATAAAACCTCCTGGATTGGCCACACACCGCGAATGTCAAATGGCAACATCCCAAAGCAATTCGGTAAATGGGATCCTTAAGGCCCAACCAGAATTGACTTAAATAAACACAAGTTTATGTCAAGCGGCACGAAAAGTAGTCAGAAAGTTAATCAAATTTCGGAGTCACCCCCAATTGCTTCTGGAAACATTTGAAATACCAGAGCCAACTGTTATTCATACACGAACGTGATTCGCTCCCAGTTTTGAAACTTAACGAGACTTAACGAAACCCAACGAAACTTAACGAAACTGATAGAACTCCTTGTTGTGGTCAGAGGTTATCACTAGTATCATAAGTTTCCTCATGTCCATTATTGTAGGGCCTTTAGAATGCGCTGGAGCTTCATAAACACTAGAAAAATGAGGCCATAGTGGAGGTTTCTAACTGCAGGCCGGTGATCGGACTCCATTTTGTCGTATTGCCAGTAATAGGCCCAACCTCATATTCGTATGCATGTTTGCCCAGCATTCTTGACTACATGGGCGTAAATCTCTGAAATCCCATTCACCCCAATCCCCTTACTCCAGCGAAGACATCACTTCATCCACAGGGCCATCATTCACTAACCAAGTTGGAAACTTTTAAAATCCCATCTCCAGCAATCCAACCCCAAGGACTTGTGATTATTTCCGTCCAACTCATCAACAAATCAAGACCAGACAAACATGAACGTAGCTCACGCAAGGCGAAAGAATCTGATTTCTCAGCAAGCCGTACCGCCCCAGGGTCATGGCATAAAAATAATATGTTTGCCCAAAAACTTTATCGGACGGATATCCCTTTTGCCGCTCCCCCCCTCTCATTCTCACACACCCACGCCATCCGTGCATAGTTGCTACACAATAATTACAGGACAATAGGATTTGCAAGTGTGTACCCATGGAAAAGTTTTGCACTCCCCTCCAACCGGGCCGGGGCTCCAGCCGTACAGAAATTGCGCTCTCACTTCGTTCTGTCCTGCTGCGTTGTAGTCGCAATTCGTTAAATTATCCTTCGTAGCCGTGGCCTTACGGATCTGCATTTGACAGATACGAGAAAAGGCGGGAATCGCTCCCAGAACTGTTTGTGAATTATTACTGGGTGTTATACTGTGTACACCGTACTGGATAATTCCGCAACCCTCTACCACCAGCACAACCAGCAGCAGCAGCACCATTGTCGCTGGAGGACTTTGGGAAAATGTTAACTTTTCCCAAAACGTCGACGAGGCACAAGCCAACCCCCATCCACGCTGCAGGCCATTCGGGCGGTTGGGGTGGTTGGTTTGCCCGAGTTTAAGTGGTTTGTAATCCCTGTTGTTCCGCGCTGGTAAGTGTGAAGACAACAAACAAAACAATGCTACCCAGCGTCTGTTCAAGCTGAGGCGCGTGGTGGTTCCGTTCCGATCCTTGAGAAGCACATAAACAGCTCGCGGTGTTCTTAACAAGTTCACGGATACAAGTGAGTGCGTTTTCGATTTCCAAACATTTCCCAAAAAAGAAACCCAGTTCGCATCCACCGCAGAGGGTCACGTGCCGTCGTCGGTCGTCCCGTCCGGATCAGGATATTATTCCTGGTCACTGAGTTCGCTGATACGGAGGCGGCGATAAGATTAATGATTATGAGGTCTGGTTGTGTCTGTTTCTGATTGAAATTAATTATGAGAGTGAGTCTTGGGAATTGGAAAGCGTAGGAGGTCGAGTGGATGGGAGCAATTATCCTGACGATTATGCCCGGTTAGTGGGGTGGTGGGTGGGGCAACGTCTGTTCCAGTCCCTGGGAGTGTTGCGATTTTGAAACGGAGATTCGCGATAGGATTTCGGGTTAAATGAGGTAGAAAATTGAGGTTGTTAGTTGAATGATTTGGGTTGATGGCTGATTCGATGCTTGCACCCGGGGACTTCGTGAACTTGACGGGAATCAGGGCGATCTGGAGCATCATTTGGGGTTGAAACGTAATTTGTTTGCCTTGAATTAGATCTGCTGTGAATGAGGGTGAATGAGTGTCTTAAAAATGCCGTCGGAATGAGCAGCCAAATCCGTATCAAACACGGTTTAGTTGGTTCAAGCGGCTGTTTTTTCGGCCAGCTGGGGCAATTCGATAAGACGATTCTCCCTTGAATGTCCGAGCAATATGGCCTTGAGATTCTGCACCCATTTAACACACAATCGCCCAACGTCTGAACGGGTTTCAGCTGGGCTTCCTCAACCAATTTCTGATGTGGACGCTCCCTTTTTTCCTACAAATTCGACTACTTCCTTCGAAACACTGTTAATTTTGAATTCTCTCTCATTTCAGGTCAAGATATGGTTTCAAAATCGCCGCATGAAGTGGAGAAACTCAAAGGAGCGCGAACTACTCGCCAACGGCGGATCCCGCGATCAGACGTTGCCCAACAAAAACAATCCCAATCCGGATCTGTCCGATGCCAAATGTGATCGAGCATCATCGGTGTCACCGCCGCCAATGTCGCCGGAGAACCTCTCACCTGGCGCCCAGCAACGGCCACAGTCGAGCACAGATGTCGAGGCAATTCCGTCACCACCCCTGCTGACCAGCGCTATTGGCGCGGGCAAATTCGCACAGAATATGCAACTGTCTCCGCCGCCCCTGGCCAAGGTCCCAACAACAACATCAACCATCGGCCATGATCAATCATCTGCAGTCGCCGCCTCTGCTGCTGCCGCCGTCGCCGTCTGTGACTTTCAAGCGAAATTCAATGCAGAAATGCAGAAACACCTCTCGATGGAGAGGAAATTCAAATTCGAACCCGCCGACGCTCAGCAACAGCTCCAGCAACAACAACAACAGCAGCAGCACCACCACCAACAACAGCAACAGCAACAACAACAGAGACAGAGGATGATCAGTGATCTGTACGAAGGTGCAACGCGGGACAATGCCTTAGGTCTGAACCAGCACTTCCAGAACACGGAATTCATGAAGATGTACTACGACGACTACGACTCGAATTCGGACAGTGACGAGGAGATCAGCGTGACGTGACGGAATTGAACGGCAGACCTTCAACCAACCGCAGTGATCACCACGGTCACTTTGTAAATAGGCTCCATTTAGTTTTAGACAGGATCCCCGCCACGAGGGCGGGACGCGCTTTTGTTTTCATTTCCCTTGACACCTCTTCAGTTGAGTGTCCTTTTGACATCTGACAAACAGCGAATGTACACCTAAGGACCTTTGATTGTTTTTGTAATTTATTCGTTTTTAAGTTTCGCATTTAAGTGATTCTAAGTAACTTATTGTAATATTTATTGATAAACAAGAATTTAAATGGAAAAGAAAAATAAAATTTACCTAAGTGTATCACACATTAAACATTAATTGTCTGTTGGATTGGTTCCTGGCACCACTGCACTGGTCTTGAAGTGTGCAGGTGACGGTGGAGGAGGTTGTTAGTCATATACTTTTGTCCACTTCCAAGAAGCCACTCACATTTTTCAGTCGTTCGCCATATATTTCTGCAAAAAGAGACCGGAGATAGCACAGAACACGACGATGACGAGCACATCATATGGTCTAGGTTTTTGTAAAAATTATTGTGAGCTATTATTTCGTCTGAGTTCCAACAGCTTCATGACTTTGTAACCGCAGCTGACTTATCGGCTATGGCGCAATGCCCCGTGACACCTTCTGTAGATGTAGAGGGACGGCATCGGTCTGGAGCCTCAAAGAGACAGGATTTTTAAATGACGAACAATATAGGCTAGAGTCTATTCTCGCACGGTGGACAGTGTCCCTAAATAATAAACAGACAGACTACCAGGCACCAACCAAGGCTAGGACGATTTCCTTACCGAAAGCAGTGACATGAGCTGATGGTAATAGAGGAGTGGGATTGTTAACTTATAAGCGAGCGTAAGTACATTTCCTGTGACTTCAATGACACTCAGAAACGACTGCAGACTTTTTCAGGCCGAGGTGGCTCTGGTAAATGAAGCCGCACTAGCATTGAAAGACCGCCACGTAATCAGCAGATTGATTGCCATGCATTCCGATTATCAGGAGACAATCAGAGCTGTATCGTCAGACGTCCAAACGGAGGAACTTGTTAGGTTATGCCGAGGAACGCTTGTGAAATACTCGAATCCTTACAGAGTGTGTTGCACAGTGTCCAGTGCAGTTGGAACCCATGCGTTGAGTCTTGGCATCTATCACAGTGACTTTTATAGAAGTTAATGAAACGATAATTGACACTATTCGTCATCTGCTCTGCGAGTGCCCAGCCTTAGCAAGGATGCACCTACATTTTCTGAGAAAAGTTATACTTTTTGGTATAAAAATTAAATTGATACGCATTGAATTATCCAGATTGTTATCAACAAAAACATCATCAACAAAAGTTAGTTTAAGTATCCTAATTATCGATTTTAATTTATTTGCGAACTGCCCAGCCTCGATCGCAGTACACAAACAAACACGATCAAAGAGGCAAACGCGATCCACAAATTCACGACCAACAAATTCGCGACAAAGGTCCAGTTTGCTTAAATTCTACCAGTAGCTCTCTGTGAATGAGAAAACTCCATCTGAATGAAGTCGAAGTCGTAGTGTTTGCAATTCGTAGTGAGCTCATATGAATGGCACTTAAGATGGCTAGGAGTGTATAGACAACACTGTTCCAACCTTTGACTCCGTACCACGAAACCGATGACGCACACGTGGTGGATACGGTCTTCAGCTAACGCAGCGTGTGTGCTCGTTGACTAAATATCATGCCAGCTGGTAGCTGGAGAGTCTTCATGTTTGAGTTCCAGGTCGCACCCAGACTGTAGCGCCAGCAGAAGAAGAACCAATGGGTCCAAATCGTCCACTAGCGGCTGTGTACCACATGACCACATCTAAAGGGGGGTTACATTTTAAGGGCCGATATTGATTTTGAATAAAACACAATTTATTTAGGAAACTATTGTCATTTCTTTTTATTATTTGAAAATATTGGTATGGTTCAATTATGCATGGAACAAAATATCGGCCAAATGTCCGCCGCGACCTTGGCGGCACACCTCCATCCGATGGTCCAAATTTTCGATGACGCTGAAGCTTAATTGAGGTTCTATGCCGTCAATGTGCCGAATTATCTCATCATTTCGCTCTTGAATGGCTGGCTGGCTTATCGACGTACACCTTTTCTTTCAAATAACCCCAAAGAAAAAAATCCAACGGTGTCAAATCACATGATCTTGGCGGCCAATTGAGATCGCCACCACGTAAGATAACGCGGGAATTGAATTTGTGGCGCAAAAGAGCCATTGTTTCGTTAGCTGTGTGGCAAGTGGCACCGTCTTGTTGAAACCATATGTCGTCCACATTCTTCCAATTCGGGCCATAAAAAGTTCGTTATCATTTCACGATAGCAAACACCATTCTCAGTAATTGCCTGACCGGCCTCATTTTGGAAAAAATACGGCCCGATGATGCCGCCAGCCCATAGACCGCACCAAGCAGTCACTCTTTGTGGGTGCATTGGTTTTTCGACAATCACTCTTGGATTATCATTCGCCCAAATGCGGCAATTCTGCTTATTGACGAATCCACTGAGGTGAAAATGTGCCTCATCACTGAAGATGATTTTCTTCGAAGTGCAAGATATGCATTTTGATTTGAACGCCCATTTTCATAATAAGCCTGAATAACTCGAACGCGTTGCTCGATTGCATCTTTCCATGGTTCAAATTGAGTTAATCTGAAATTGAGAATTGTCAAATGAAATGCAGAAAAAACTTAACGTTTAGGTGTGGTTCACATTCAACATCGGCCCTTAAAATTTAACCACCCTTTACAAATAATTAACCAAAAATAGTTTTCCTTATTTGGCCACACATCACTTCTCAAGTTCATCGTCAAAAACTACAGGATGTTGTACTCTAAACACTGTATAAACAGCAATAGATTGACCAATAACCTGTGACTGCAGTCCGTTTCCCTCCCACTCATATTATCTTGAAAGACATGTCACCTGTCATGTGTCTAAATGTGGCAGTCCACCTTAACCCAGTTAATTGTTGAAGAAAACAGACCTTGGAAAGGAAACAAATGCATTCGAGTTCTATTTCATTGTTTCTGTTGATGTTCGCTGTGCTAGATATCACCTCAGATATATTTGTTTAAATTTTTCCGATCGCCATCTTCATTTGAGTTTGCAAACCAATCTGTGTGGTTTGTGTACAAGATAATACAAGTGTGGGGAATATTCCTGTTGAAACATTTGAAATTGAAAATGTAAGTTGAAAGCAATTGTGGATTCAATTGAAAATGAAATGAAATGTATGCGCTGAAGACAATGTCCAGTTGAATATAAGATTATAACTCAATCGAAAAAGAGGTTATCTCATTGTCTCTCCGTGACGTTCCCTTCGTTCCGCACCCAGTAGTATCAAATGTTTCGATTTTATTAGCCCACTTTTTACGCAATAACATGAAACAATTATTTATTCGAAACGTCCACCACTTCCATTCGATGTGTCTATTCATCAAGTGCAGTGCGTAGCAGATCCATCGAAAAATGATCCACTGCTCGAACAAGGGCACGCTTGAAAGGTTCAATTTGTAGCCATTGCCATTGTCTGTAAAACGGAGCATAATTTGTAATAGGAGGCAATGAGGTTTGGACTTCCAGATGGACAATCATCCGAGGAAATGATGCCATTTTTGCCTTATGAGTGAAAGCGGCGGCGGCGGCTGCTTCCTGGTCCAACCTTTACTTGCGAATAGTATTGTTTTAAGATGCTTGACAACGTTCTCTAAAATATCCGTTTTGTTGCTAAGGGTCTCCCCACAAACCATCGCACGGGCTCGGTGGTGTTAGAGTTACACTCTCCACGTGTTAACACGTTCACTTTGTTTGCTCAGACTAAGTTGGCCAGCACTCAGGACCAATGTTGGGACTTTACCAGAATTAGGAAAGATCTACTTACTTTTTTCAAATGTTCTACCACATGTACTAAACACAAAAATCTTGCACATATTGTAATTCTTCTTCGATAAAGATGAGTTTTAACTGACGACTGTGGTGCAAAAATGTGAGCACAAAGGATAGTAAGGAGCTGTTTCCTTCCCTTTATGACAAGGTTAATGTAGAATGTGAAATTTTTAAGAAATTTAAAAGAAACCGAGGCATTCTACATGTTTTCGACGTCTCCTAGAACTAGTGCAGTGTGTGTAAAAACTGCTCCAAAAACTGCTAAGGGCACTTACCACTCGTCATAACACCGCCAGTTGTCACACATCCCGTAGGAAGGCGATTTCTGCACAAGCTGCATGAATGAGGAGGAGAAAGACACGTCACATCACTTCCTTTGATAGTGCCGTGTCCTAGCTCAACGTAGACAAACAAACTCGACCAAATGCTTCAATAATTTGAGCGACATAAGTAACATCGGCGTAAGTCAGTCAAATCGCTTCTCAGAAATCACCAACCGATGACACAACTACTCGTAGAAGTTATGCGTTTTCGCGTGGTATCACAATGGGGCTCATATTGGCCTGATATTTGTAGCCATCCACTACAACCGAATCTAATCTTACCTGCTTCACAGAACCCAATTCGCTATCTCCACGAGATGGACGACTTACAGCTGAACTTAAAGCAAAAAGATCTCTTGGAGATGCAATGCAAAGTAGGCTCCTTTACAGCATCCCAGACATTCTCAAAGCCCGTAACGACTCGACTCGGCAACAAACAGAACACAAAACATTTCATCATTCTATAAATTAATTTTTATTTTTTTTTTTTATTTTTGGTTGTCCTGCACTTACACTGAATCTAAATACTGATCTGTCTCACTACAAGTTATACGAAAATAACTTCACTTAGAACGAACGTGCTTGCAGAGGGCCTTAGAGTCTACACGCGGAGCCACGCGTAAACATAGCACACGCATCATTTCGGAACGAATCTACAATAATTACGAATTTCTTTTTGGCCTGTTTCTTTCTTGCTCTTAAACATACACTTAAGCCTAGGTGTGAATTGTACATAAATAATTTATCTAGTAGGTTAGAACGAACGCACTCGATGCTCATTCATCGTCCAGCCGCACAGCCTTGTTGTCGAAACCGAGTTTTTCCGGATCGACGATTTGTGGATCGATGACGAAATGCGCTGACATATTGTTGTTGTTGCTGAGACCGGTTTGATCGATTGTCGACTTGTCAGTGATCTGAAGGACGCGCTTCTCTTGCACGAAGTTGATGATGACCGAGATGAGCAGGCCGAGGAACACCGTGAGGAGCGTGCCAATCATCGAGTACCACATGTAGCTGATTCTGAAGATTGGCCAAGATCTGTGGGAAGAACGAAATTGTGCTTGTGAGTTTGCTGCGTGAGTTCGAGTTCGAGTTCGGGTGTGTGAGGACTTACGTGATTCCTGTGGCTTCGAAGGCAACATGTAGAGGAACTTCTACCGCTGAGGTCGTGTTCACGAAGCAACTGCAGTCAGTGGCTGCAAGTGGAAGCGAATCCGGCTCAACATTGGCAATCTGAGCTATGACGCCAACGAAGACGACGACAACGAGGGAAATTATTCCTCCGTAGAAGGCACCCTGTGGCAATGAGAAGCAGTGGGAATTAGAATTTCACTTTGTGTTGCAGTTCGAGTAGAGGCTTACCTTGGTGTTGGCTTGTTTGAAGGCGATGCCGAGGAGGAAGAGTCCCAAGGTCACACCGCCAATGAGTCCGTTCAGTGTGAGCGTGGCCTGAAGGACGCCGCCGAGTCGTTCAACAATGAACACCAGTGCAAACGAGAGGACGCCATATCTGAAAGAAGGAGACAAATAAGCAAATCGAAAGAGTTAAGGACAATCAACTGTGCCCTGTGGTTCCCCATGTTAAATGGGACAAGGAACATCGAATTCAACTCACCCCAATGACATCCATTTGGCGTAGAGAGCTCCCTTGTCGGGTGAGATTTTGATGTTCAGGCCGTTCACGAGGAGATCCTCACACGTCACCGCCGAGAGTGAATTCAGCGCCGAAGCCACGGTCCTGCGAAAAGCAAACAAAGACAAACTTAAGATTCAAAGGCACACAAAATTGTTCAAGGAAACCCACCCCAGACTAGCCGCGAAAATGCCAGCAACGAATATCCCAGCAACCGTGTAGATGTTCTCGTAGACACTCATGATGTAGTAGGGTAGCAGCTGATCGGTGGCGGTAATTTGACCAGCAGTCAGGGGATCACAGTTGGAGTAGTGCGTGTAGACCATGAGGCCGGTGTAGAAGTTCATGAGGAACACGACGACCAGCCCGAGGATGGCGAATCCCAGCGCGATCTTGGCCAGCTTCAGTGACTTGAGGGACATGCACTTCTGGACCGAAGCCTGATTGGTGCAGAACAGCGATGTCCAGTAGAAGAAGCCTCCAATGACCACCGAGAAGACTGTATGCCGGGTGGTTGGGTCCGTCGATAGGCTGTGTAACGAGGGATTTCATTAGGAATCGAACTCCTGCCACCGGTCTTGTTGGTACTTACTTGAAAAACTCCAGACGATCGCCCTTGGTGGCTGTGTCGAAGATCTCGACCGCGCCTGCGGAGTAGAAGCATCCCAGGATGATGATGAGGACAAGGGAGAAGGCCAGGACAGCCGCTTGGAAGGTGTCCGCAATGACAACAGCTTTCATTCCACCTTGGGACGAGTAGAACACGCACACGAGGTAGATGAGAACCACTGCGATCCTCGTGTTGAGTCCGGTCGCCTTGGAGAGCGCGATGGCCGGCGCCAGCACAGCTACTGCTGTGTAGAAGCACATCTGCAAGCCGAACCGTCACTTAGCCACAATCGCAGTGCATGGGAAGAAATCTTACCTGAATGACATACAGAAGGGCGCCAAGGACTCGAATTTCCTTTCCGAACCGAATGCCCAGGTACTCGTAGCAACTGGTCAGTTCCATCTTGAAGTAGATGGGGTAGAAGATCTTCACAGCCACTGGAATCACAGCCACCATGGGGATCACTGAAAGACGACACAAAGGCATTCACATTAGGCTCCGAGTGTCAGGCGGATGACCGTGACAACACTCACCAATCAGAACGAACTGCGTGCCCTGGAAGTACATCTCGGAGGGGTTGCCCAACAACTCGATGGCAGTGATGAAGCTCGTCGTCAGACTCAGGGTCACCGGGAAGATGGACATCTCGGATCCGAGCAGAAACTCGTTCGATGACGAACCGGACTTCTTGAAGAATCCATAGAAGACGCCTGTGGAACAAGAGGTACTGTGAGATAGCCGCAGACAGGCCAGGTGCCAGTGAGCTTACCGATTCCCAGCGAGATGATGAGCATTGTCAAGAGGACGGCGTAGTCATAGCCCGAGAAGCCGGCCTTGTGCGAAGGGTCATTGCACTGCTCCTTGTCGATATCGGTGCCATTCTGTGGGTCTTGCAGCGTCCTGAAAATGCTGTTTGAGTTGTCCTCCGCTGGCGAAGGCGTCACTATGAAGTTGTTCCTCGCGGTGGTCGGCTCGATGTGACTTGCAATGTTGTTGTCGAAGTCATTCTGCACGGGCACCGAGTGCGTGTGGAGGACTTGCAGCGCAAAGACTGCAATCACTAGGATGATTCTTGTGGGTGGTGACATTTTGTACTTTTTTACTGTCCTTCCGGCTGAGTGTAGAAAATATACGTTTGGTCGGTGCTTTGGTTTGGTTTTCCTTCCTTTTGTTGCGGTAGCGATTTCGTTTGCGTTTCTTTTTGTTTTTAAATCGGTAGGGGCGAATTATTTACATTTCCGGAACGTATCACAAGCAAGTATGTAATCTTATGGGTTGTTTTGCCTAGAAAAAGAAACAACACGGTTGTGGGTTAAGAGATACAGTCGCTCAATCAATCTCATTGATATGATGGGAATCTGTCAGTCGTCACTTTCAAGTTCAATACTCTTTAAATGACTTGATAAGATTAGTGTCTGCCACGGCGACGATGAGTGCTCATTCCCAGACACTTAGCCGAGTGACATCGACTCAAGTTGTTTACCGGCACTCGGCAAGGTAAAGAAAGTGGAATGATGTGACTGACGCTGACATCTGCCACAAAAGAATTTCGTTTGCACATTTCTCCTCATATTTGGCTTGAATGATTTTTAAGGTTCCGTCATCGAAACGTTGTGGTAGTAGGCGTAAATAATATCGCAGCAGAGAGAGAATGGGTGGATGACTGCCATTTAGTACAGGCGGAAAAGATCGCAGGCAGTTGATCATGTGGCTTGACTGGAGTGATCTTTAATAAAGTAGAGCAGTTAAGACATTATTAAATTTCCTACAGCATTTCCGCCTGCTTCCCACAGTTTCATAGCTCCTGTCTTTATGAAGCGATCGTCATGACATTTTGTGGCAGTGATTGATGTAATTAAGAATTTTTTTGTGGCCATAGCTCTCGTGTACTGTCATCTGTCAAACGCCACCTTGAAGACCACAAAAGAATCACTTCAGCCTGAGTCATAGGTTAGTTTTTGTCAGAAATAATGTCATGAGCTATGCATGTCATAATATGACAGAGTTTTTTATAACATTTTCGCAGGCAATAGCTTGTGAATACGAGTGATCTTAAGAGCAACATGTCGCTGCTCTAAAGCCTTCAGAGGTTTGCGTGAAAATAAACTTGACTTTAGAGGGAAATCTGAGATGGCAGGGGATTTAGTTGAATATCTCGGTGTACATGATTCTGTTTTTTTATTTGGCAGCCAGGTCTATCACACTGATCACTACTCATCAAAAACAGAACGTACACAAGTACACACTCGAATGTTGAATATTAACACGTCGATTTGGACTGAAGTTCATTGTAAATTCAGTGAATTCAAAACAGAAATCGTTTTAAGTCATTGTTCAATATTCAGAATTGCTGGCTTCAAAAAAAGTTTACGGTATGGAACCTTAGGAACGTGAGTACTACTCGCACATGTTCAATTAATGGCAGGCCTTCGCGAATTTAAACGAAAGGATGAGGCAGTGATTGAGGTTTTTAACTGAGAAAGGGATACGTTTGACTACGGATGCTTGTGATCGGATGTTCATCTTCCATTACAACCCCAAACAGACCTTGACTCTTAGCACAGTCGATGTTAATGCCTACTTGAAGGAACGAAATTTCCTAATATTTTAACTTACTAGTTACTTAAACAATTTGTTTCAAACTGGACCTCTAACTTGATTGCACAGCCGTCTCTTCAATTCCATACCGTCAATATGGCTTTCGTAGCTGGAGTCTGGCACGGCTCCCATGTCGAAAATGCGTACTTCTCTCTTCCAAACCATTCAATCCAAATGGGTTAGGACAGTTTCAAATTTGGCATGGACATTATGGTGTGCGGCAGGGCTGAGTTGTATCTTCAACGCTTTGTTTTCATAAATGACTCAGTTATCCGCACATTCTTCCAGACGGAACTCCAGCGCGCACTCGATAGGTGTGTGACAGTTTGTCCTGATGCTGGGAGGAAGGTTAACGTGGACAAATCGGAGGTTATGGTAGTTACCAGAACTCCTGTTCAATGTACTCTACATGTTAGCGGACCCAAATTCAAGCAGGCGAAGAAGTTTAAGTATTTCGACTTTTCTTCACGTGGATGGGAGGAGTTTTCTTTCCCATAGGATTGGCCAAGCTGTAATCAGGTTGCAAAGTTAAGTAAGCCGATTTTTAAGGGCGTCTTTGATCCATCCACCTGTGGTCATAAAATCTGGGTAATGGCCGAAAGCATATGATGGCTCACAAGCTGCCGATATGAGCTTTCTTCGTACTGTTGTGGAAGCTACTCGCAATGATAGGGTGAGCATCCCGGCAAGACACGAAGAACTCATTAAAGTCTGACCATACTCATAAGTCATCTCAATCAAAGTTGTATTTAATGCTTCTAAACTTGCACCACGAAGTAGACACATTGGATCATTGCCCATGAATGGCATTTCCATTAGTGTAACCGAAAACCTTTCCATTTTCGGTATAAGTGTAAATGAGATATGGTTCCGTCTGCGAGGAAGGTGAATGGAGGAGAAAACACAACCGCGAACGAGCTGTACAAAGATGTGGATGGAGTCTAGAAGGCAAAAATCCGATTGCACTGGCCTCGGCCACATCGAGCGCAGGGACAACAGTGCTCCAGCAAAGAGGGTCTTCGAATCAGAGCCTCCTGGTTCGAGAAGGAGAGGAAGACCGAACTCTCCGGTACAAAGACCAAGTCTGCATGACTTGAAGTAGCGTCTCCAGGACCGTCACCGATGGAAGGCAGCTATTACTCAGGATCAGGGCCTCCATATGTCGCCGGCCTGCGAAACTAGTAAGTAAGTGTAAATGAGAGCCTGGATTGGAATGGCCAAATAATCAACATCGCCAAAAAGTGCTGCGAAGTGCTTAGGATTGCTACATCGATGCAAGACGTGTCTTGACTGAAGTGGAACTCTTATGCTTGGGCGGGTACACCAAAGACCACCACATTGCACCTACTCGAGAGGATTCAAAAACGAGCATTAGAAGTAGTAGGTGACGTAAAACCTCTTAAGTCAGTCCACCTCTTGGGATATCATCGCACTTGCTTCTGCTTTTCATTGTTTTTTTTTTTGTTTAATCGTTTGTTTTCTCGTATCGACTGCATTCTAGTTCTCGAAGACTTCAACTGCAATACCCGCACACAAAAGAATGCTCGAAATTTAAGGATCTTATGCAATATTCAAGTCATTGCCTGGATCCAGTAAACTCAAAATCATCTTACAGAAAATTAGTGCTTAGTTGCGGGTTGATCCTGGGCTGATGATCCACGCGGCAGCACGAATAAACCTAGTCTGGTTTTAGTGTACTCTGAAACCACTTTAGGCTCCTTTAACTGTGACCTCTTGAGTTGCTAACTTGCAAATTCCGAAACATTGTCGATTCCATCGCGTCACCGAAGCTTTACACAACAGTTTCCAACTCAACTGTTTTCGACAAGAGCGACTGCATTCAATCTGTTTCATATTCATATTCATAAGGCATCTGTATGCAGACACAATTAATTGATTTGACAACTTGAAGGAAATCACAGTCAATTAGTTCAACTCAGAAGACAGCGCGTCGCTCATGAGTTATTGATTCCTGTGAACCCCTTTATTTGATCAATTTGCATTGTTCGTGTTGTGGGCACATTTTGAATTAGAAATTTTACTATCTCTCAACAATGTGTCACACTTTGCTGGGCAATAAAATAGAACACAACAAAGACAATGATCGCACATCAAAATTTAATTGAGGAAACTTTACACTTTTGGGGAGGTTCTAAAATAACGTCGTGACTGGCTTCTGCATGCGATGTCATGAATGTAGACTTCATGCGGCTAGACGCAGTTCATGTAACAAAGTGCTAGTGAAATGCTGAATGTAGTCGGCCTTCTATAAATGGCTAGAATCTGCCGGTTGGAAGATGTCGAGACCATTTCCGATGAAAGTGCCTTTTGATATAAAGAAGACGATGCCTTGTAGTTCCCATATTTATTCAATTCAATCCCTCTTTGAGTCAATACCGCTTTGTAAGCGATCATAATTGCCCAAGAGAAACTCCGACGTGCTTAACTGCCGAATTTATGTCTCTTCATCGAATTCTCTGCGCCAGTGCTTTTAGCCACCGATTTAATATATTCCCGAAATATCCCTTGTCACTTTTATTTCACCGAATGTGTAAACCTTTTGGACGTCAGCCGTCGCTTTCGTAATGACTTTCATTTCCTTTATCCAAAGATCGCGAGTGGTGACGAAGCATATTTTGTCCGTGCAAGCTTGCAAGTAAGTAAATTTGTTATTTTTGAATAAGACAAACCGATCAGACCCTCTCGAGGCTGAATTGCAGTCAAGTTCAGGTTCACTGCTTGCTCATCGGTCGTTGACCAAAATTTAAAAAAAAACAAAAAATCATAATTCTGGCCCACAATCGTGTTTGAACAAGATGCCAAATGATATGGAGTTCTACCTGCAGGAATTCCATATCATTTGGCATCTTGTCGCCGAGTATTATGGAAGTTTCTGTGGCTTGACATGTCATACCTTGAGACTTGTCACACGAATTTGACAGGCCATCGTTGCATCATTGCGATTGATGCGATTTGCTGTCATCCCTTTGGTTGGATGGAGATGTAAATTAGCAGAGCCTACAGTGTTCTATCAGAAGGACTCTAAAATATCCTCATCTTTTGTGCTAAGTGGGTAAGTGCATAAGATGCAGGACTATCTACGGTAAAACGTAACGATCGACAGCAACAATTTGGAGTTAATTACGACAAGAATGCGACATAGGACAAGCTTGTGGAGGTCTGACGAAAAATCGCCCTTGACACACATTGCTTGTCTTGATAATTTTGTTGTCTAAACAAATTTAGTCAACTTATTGTTCGAATGAGTAAAATAATGCTCGACAGAGATTATTATTATTATTGTTGAGGGTAAATTGCACCGCCTTTAGATTAGATCTATTGTGCCCCCTATTCATACCTTTCTTTCTTAAAAGTTCCCCTCTCATGAAGCTCTTTTCAGAGTTGTACAGAGATGATTTGCTCCTACTGCGCGAAGGTGCAAGAGATTTATCTTAGAGTGTTCTCTCTAAGCCAGTTTCCTTTAAGAATCTGAGAATGAGAGCTGGTTCTAGTGGCTTCAAATATTCCTCTGATATTAGATGTTTGCCTCTTGTTGACTAGCGCCTCACAAAATCCCAGTATATGTTCTGGGATTTCATTAGATTCTCCGCAAAATCCTTCATCTTCTGAACGACAGAGATGATTCTAATCCTCAAAACCCTCGACTCTCTAGCGCATGTCTCGACACAACTCGAGAACTAGCAACTGATCTGGATGTAGCCTGGATAGCAAAGCTTGGTAGTCTGTACAGTCTCGGTCCGCGGTTTTTATAGAAGAGACAGCCGAAGAGATCGTATGCCTAAAGGATGTGGCCCGGAACACAAGTCTCCGTGTACTATACTGGATCGGACGCATAGAGTCCATGAACATCAATGCTTCAGCTAAAAGTTTCTTCTAATGCCAGCTTAATATTTCGTTAAGGAGATGAAGACGGAAACACCGACATAAGCACTAAGTGATCGCGGAACGGCAGGCACAGCAAATATTCAAAGTTTCTGAACACGCATTTCGATACAAATTTCGGAACAAAAGCAGATGTACACTCTCGAAAAATGAGAATTGATTCGGTTAAGTCCTTTAGGTCAGACTTGCTTCCTAGCTTACGAACGATCTGAAACGATCGTGAAAATATTTGATCAACAAATTTTAAAAACTGATCAGAATGTGGTAAAAATTGAATGAGAAAATTTAAGACAGTTTATTGCACTAAACGTACAGGGTGGGCCAAATGTTTCTTTTTAAAAATACAATTAAATGAACAACTTTTTTCCATGGATTATGGCTTTATTAGTAAGAACAAACATTCCCATTAATTATGAAATACAACGGATGGCTTCGCAGTAGCAGGGCGTTCTGTCATCCCAAATTGTTGATGGTTTCTGGATCTGTAGGTCACGAATTGCTTGGATTATATTGGCCTTAAGTGTTTAAATCATTTCCGGATTGTTGGCATAACATCGGAATTTTTGCACAAACTTGTGTAAAACAGTCTCGGCGGGCGCTTCATTTCGGCCAAAACTTCTTCACGAAAAGCTGTACAGTACGAGCTACACAGCACTCGCTTTGGAAAGACGTTTTCAATATCTATTTCCCAACATTGTTCAGGCCTAAAGCGACAAATTACGTTCTGCGGAAATCTGACTTTCTGTCAAGATTTCGAGCGGAAAACAGCTGTCAGTGTCAAAAAATCGTATTATTTTGACACTGTTATTTTTTTTTGCTGTTTCCCGCAAAAGATGATTTAAAAAATAAACCACTAGATGGCCCACCCTGTACATATTATAAAAAAAAACAATATATTAGCGGAAAGAGAAAATTAAATTGAAAGCGTCCTGCCCACCATTTTGGATCACAATTTCTACTGAATCAGAACATAGTTTCTACTTGTCAAGAAACACACCTTTTTTTCGTAACCAATCCAGTAACATACGACTGTAATGTCAATACGACAGTTGTTGCATTGGAAGGAATGCAAATTATTCACCTTTGGTTATTTAATTTTGTAAAAAAAATGTTACATAAGCTGATGTGCAACTGAAAACAAATGCAAGCTGTCAGCCGCTCAGCCAGGTGACGTTGCATTTGATTCAACTTCAACGAATTTTCACGTCTGTATATTTAATCTTAGTCATATTGAGTGCAGCAACGCCACTACGACAGTTCTAGTCAACGTCGGAGTTAGTTAATTACGCAACAACCTCTTTCCGATCGCCTCTAAATAAGCTGCGATGATTGTCGTTAATTATTCAATAAAAATACACCCTCATCAATCAGCAATTTCAATTACGCCGGGGGACCATTATTTGCTGGTGGCAGTGCACCTTGGTGACGTGTTCTACACTTGCTACAAAAGTTGCCGGTTCCGTTGCAACTAGAATATTAACATCTTCTCCCAAGTGCACTTGTGAGCAGCGACCTTGATTGAAGCGCTTCCGGGGGAGGCTACTGACCATCATCTCGGCAATTAACTAATAAACTGGATACGGGCAATGGGCATTCCATTAACGCATCTGAACTAACCCTTATGCAACACTGTCAACAGCCGTTCGTGCGCATATACGGCAGACATTTGCTGTAATTAAGAGTCAACAAAACAAGTTAGGTGCATTCACACAAGCTGCCTCCGATCATGGCGGGCGGTAAAGCACAACTCTCCTCTATTTCAACACACACGCACGACTGGCTATTGATCAGCCCTTTCGCCTGGTCGCCGATCGAGAGCTGACAGTGACGCTGTCCGAGCGTCTACTCTCGAGTGCAGGCGTCTATGTGCCCGCCACATCGTTATGTATCGGCAAGAGCGAGAATATATCTGGTTTGGTTCAGATACCGGCAGACTTACCGGCGCGATCCGGTTAAGCTTAGTACAGGCGTACGTATGCATTCGCTTAGTGTGGCCGAAGCGGTACACGAGTAGATACAGAGTCGTTGATTTCGCCCATGGCATTGGAGAAGTGCTTTATTTTTGGCCGAAATTGCTCTGCGCAATGCCTTGTGCTTGCGACAGCTTGGATGAAGACATTTAAAGGAGATTTATAACGTCTCGCTGTGAGGATCGCAAATTAGTCAAAGGCGGCAGCGAATGACTGCAGAAACAATGGCAATTCGCTAAATTCTAACACGATTCACTCGTCAATTGATCGAATGGCCAACGCATTTGTGTTGGTTTCTGTTTTCGTTTTTCAGAATTGGGATGGAGACCTAATGAGGCTGTCGCTAAGTTCAATGATTTAATGGGAATGCTGAATCACCCAGCGATTGGCGCCAGACAAGTACACATGTTTGCGGAAATCTAAGGGATGAGTGTGGGTCTCAAGTGGATTATGGAAAATAACGAATGTTGGGTGAGAAGCAACGGCCGGACTAGAAGTGTTGGCACGTGCTGACCTTGGATCAGTGCGTGGGGAGCATAGCGGTTACTAGTGAATTCGAATGCCGTTCCTTTCTCTTGACTAATGCGAGTCTATCTGATGTTCTTTCGAACGAGGAAGTGAACCAGTCATTGAACTAGAGGTCCGCACATCAAGGATCCAGTCAAATTGAAATACCTTACCGGTGAATGCTCCCAAAAATTAGATCCGTTCTAAAATATTCGTTTAGCGAATGGCATCACGTACATAAACGTGAAATTCGAATTGAGTATATCGCCCTCATTAAGAGTGAACCTGAAGCAATTAGCAAAAATACTTCGCAGCTTAAGTGTGACGTTTGTACATGAATCGATTGACAGAAGAGATGCAAGTTTTACTGGCTTAATCACCACCCCGATCGTGTGGGGAACTTGAAAAGTGTTAACACATTTTATTGCCGACAAGAAGATAAAATTTATTTCGACTTGTAGCCAGCGTAGACGACGCAAATTGGTTTGAAGAACAGGCGATGTAAGGTTTGTGGTGCATTCTTTTGTCATCTTTTGGGGGCGCTACAGTTTGGGGGGGGGGGGTTTCTAAAGCAACTACTTTAGTTTTATACCAACTCTGATGTTTGAGATGTTTAGTTTGTCGGTTACACAGCTGCCGTCACTGAGAATGACTCTAGATGGCCTAAAAGTGAAAGTTGGTGTGACCGAGATCGAACCGTGAACCTTTAGTCATTACGACATGGCAGTCATACGTACAATTGTGAGTTTTTCTTCAGATTCCCACAGTCGTGAGAAGCATCCTTGAATGCAAGAGTTATGTGCGTTAAAGTGATTCCCATTCTCCTTGCTGCCAATTAGGCAGTGAACAGTAAGTGAGCTTTACTGACGTCTGGAGTCATTTGTGTCTGTTTCTAAGTAGAGCAGGCCACATTTATATTCGGACCAAGAGACTAGGAATCATGAATGTTCTGCAGAAGCGGCGGGGATGAAGAAGAGATAGAAAGCGTGCAAGACCTTGTACGTTCGTGTTCAGCTCTGATGTCTCGCTGATAGAAATTCCTGTGGAATTACCGGAAGTGATTAAAGTAGAATACGCAGCGCTACCTCAAGCTACTTCTGGTTGATTCCCCAACGGTGTTTAATGGATCAAAATCCAAGTGATCCGAGTGACAGTAGAATGGACGAGTGCATTCCATCAGTCACCCCAAGTTTTCATGTCCTACAGGTATCACTTTCCATCCATCTGCGATGAATTGGTTTCATGGCGTCTACTGCAAAAGTAACCATATTTGTGAGTGAGTGGGTTTTTGGTTTCGATGAGAGCACTTTGATGTCTCATTTGTCAAAGTAAGACGATCTATCGTCGGATTTTCGGTGTGTCTCAGCTCAATTCAACTAATGGAAAGTCATACGCCCTTACTCTGAAAAGTCCGTATTGAGTGGCTCCTAATTTTATGAGTTATGCCCTTCGGTCAAGCACCCATCTGAAGGTCTTATCGCATCAGAAAGCTCCTACTTTTGCTTCTTGTGTGCAGTGATGGTAAAACCCTGACGCAGTGACAAAGACTCCTGAGCCCGATTCACTATTGCATCTTTTCAAAGTATTGTGTGCCATCTTTGAGTCTTCAGTCTTGTGACTTGAATCGAAGTCGTCGCCAACTGAGTGGAGAACAGTCGGTGAACCACGTTTGAAGAGAGTAAAGCCTCATTAATCAGATGGGATTTGGGAAAGTGCCATTTCTGAAGGTCGCCTTACCACTAAATGTTGCCATCGATGTGCCGATCATTTCAGGCGAAGTGTTAATGAACTCATTTAAATATGAATGCATTTCGGGAGTGATTAGGGTCACTAATAAAACACCTAATCAGCTCCAAACAATTGAGCTTGTTAAGAAAGGTGAGGTGAGACATATTGATTGCTTGGGTGGAAGAAGATTTGTAGGACAAGGGAATATATTAGCTCTGCAGCCACCTCGGATTAGTTGGTATAGCAAGAATTGTTGTCCGTAATCGTTGCTTCGAGTTGGCAGTATTTTCGATAAGTACTCCCTATCGGGCTTGTCAATTGTCGAATCTCGGTAACAACCAATGCGAATGGGTGATGGTATTTTGACAAGCTTTTAAAGGACAGACAGCCGATTGTCGCCCTTTCGATTGGTGAACTTGTCGTGAGAGGACGTGACTCGCTGGATTGAATTGAGCACTAAATGAAAAGATGGTAGAAAGCGTGGAAATTCTATAAAATTCTTTCATTGTGTATATAAATTAATCTCGCACTGTATTCGACTGATTAGCTATCACACTGAACTACAATCAGCATCACAGAAAGGAATGAGAACTCAAAATGGCAGTTGAGTGTTCTAAGAATTCTTTGAGATGGAAGTAACAACGCAAAGGGCTCAGATCAAGGACTAAGTGGACAGTGTTCCAGAACGCGGTACCATGTATGGACTAACATAAACTCACATCTCGGCGAAGGGTGACGAAGAATATCTCCCCCGAATTGCTATCTGCAGTTGATCTGGTGTTTAAACCTCAATTTCATTCAAGAACGAAACACCACTGAAGATCAAATGTTAGACTGACTACTTCACATTTCTCTATCGTTTATAAGACCTTCGCTAATCTGGGAACAAGATAAAGTGAAACAATATCTCGAGCAACTTGCCCTGACGCTCGTGAGAAATCGCAGTGATCGACGTTGACACCTTCAAATGTTAAAAGAAGCAAAATCTTCGCATCTTTCCCAATAAGATTTAAAAAGCGCCTCGTGCGTTTGATCTATGGGGGAGATTATGATTAGGGTTTTGGCAAATTTCAGCATCTACCCAGCGATTGGATCTGTGGTCTTTCAAAAATAGCTACGTGAAGTGAAAGGAGATTGTTTTTAATTTTACAACACGATTTGATGAGCTCGATATGAAATCAGTAAAAGTGAATGAATATGAAGTTAAAAAGGAAGTGTTATCGGCTCTTACTGATATTTATACACCAGCCACCCGCTCGAGATTTTATTTTCGCACAATTAATCGATTTGAAGTCAGAAGCTCGTTTTAATTAGGTTTGATCTAAACTCAGAACATAGTTGCAACTGGTTTTATTCATTTTTCACGGCTACATTATGACTGTATTAGCCATGTCGCCATGTCATCGAGGTTCTCTTCTTGATGAATGGCCTGCTTTCGATCATTAGTCCAGTTTGCGCTCGCTGATGGCATCTGGAGGAGAAGATTCAACCTCAAACTGTGTGGGCTTTATGGCGGTATGAGTCTAGCCAGGCTCCGACATATTCGTCGTCAAAAATGACGTGTGGATCGTGTAGATCCTATGGTATGAATACTTCCACTCCGAGTATGAAAAATATTTTTCAAAATATCACCCACTGCTAAAAAAATGTGTCACCCATTTTAAGGTCATGGGTGCCCCAAACGGAAATATACCAAAGTATACGATTTTGTGTATTTTAATCAACTTTATGAAATACATGCATTAAATAGTTAAGTTCATAAATAAATAAAACACAATCCAAACATATTCATCCAAACTTAACGAGCGTTTCACTGTTTCGAAATGCGATTGATTTGTAAACGTTGATGTAAATATGTTAATTTCTCAAATTCTTATCAGAGTGTCACATTCAATGTTTCATTTCGATCAAAAAGTTACATAATGGCACCATTGTGACACATCGACAGCGCGGAACGCAACAGAGGATGTCCTCGTCTAAGTTGACGCACACAAGTGAAGCAGGACATCAACCACCTAGACGTATGCAATGAGAGGCAGTTGGCTGGCGTTGATTGAGACCCTCACAGGATTGTAGCAGGACACAAGGAAAAAGTAAGAACACATGGAATTTCGAAAAACCACTTCTAAGTGCCCACTCTCAGTGACTAGATTGTGCGTTCGTTGGTTGTCAGTGAATCTAGAGCTTTATTAAGTAGACTCGACACGGTGTCAAACTGTGGAAAATACTGAAGAAGATGATGCCGACTGAACATAAAAGATTAGTTCTTCTCATTCGCCCAGCAACAGGATTTACGGTCTGAGAAATTGAAATGCAACCTTCAAGTCCTCGGAAAAAATAGATTAACTTAACACCCCAGAAACAAATTTCAATTCCCTCGATTAGCTACCACCTAAATTTGTTTTTCAGACTCTGAATCAGCCTACTAGGATCGGAAACACCGCCTCATATCTTGTTCAAATATTTAGCAAGTATCACCACTCAGCCAAGAGGCGTCCCGTCACCCAACTCGCCAGCATCTAAGATAAACACTCTGTCACTCCCGAAACTGAGTCAAACCGCCTCCGGCTGTGTACCACAATCTGTCGTTTGTCGATCCGATTAGAACCGAATCACAAAAAAATGCGACATTTTTTTTCTAAGTAATTCGCGACCACGTTAACACAATTAACATCCGCAGTGTGAATCTCATAGCAAACATTCCGAACAAGGTGCGAACGATAAATTAAGACCTCATCCAGAGCAAATATGCGTCTCCAGCGACAGGTGGTCAGGAAAATGTGTGTGTGTGTTTTTTTTCGTACTCACTTTTAATGTTCAACAACGTGTATCCTGGTTGTTGTTTTTTTTTTACAATAAAAATGTCCGAAATTGAATTTGCAGTATTGTGCCACGATTGTTTCTGTATTTCATTAACTTAAGGAGTCTTCCTTGGGCACGTCCAATCTTACATGGATGCGAACGTTGCCTCTTCCCGGAAAAAAGAAACTTTCACAAGAACTATGATCACTTCACTTGTGCAATTCACTGTACACACTTCACGAGGAAACGCGGTAACGTCCTTAAATTCGGCTGAGAAACGAAAAAAAATTGACAGAAGTGTCTTATCATTCAGTGGTTAACCATTCGGCGGCGTGAACCTTTAACGAATGAATATCTTTGAGTGATCGGCCTTCTTTTTATATATAAACGAGATCTGACTGGTGGCGAGAAATGAGAAAGATACTTTCATGTATCCCGTACTGTCGTGGTGTGAGAGCACGCGAGCTTGTGTTGCGCTGCGACTGTGTACGAACTACGAAACGAAATTAACCAACTATCGAGTTTGAACTGGCCAATCAATGATCGTTAGTAGTGCTGTGCACTACATTATTGGATGACCAAAGTGTGGTGTATTATTGTTTGTTTACACAGATGACATGTTGACGGCGACGATGTGTGACTTTTTATCTGTGGGGGATGATGATTGATCAGAGGCAACAATGATTTTGAATTTGCGCTGGAAATTGCAATTTCTTTAGCCTTGCACTTGCTACTGCGCCGAGGCTGATGGGAGTTAATGATACCTCCGCCGTCTGTCGACTGGGCTGAGATGGGGCTGAGACGGTTATGTTCAATTAAAATTGATCAATTTATGTTACATCTGACGGAACGGTGTAAATAAGGGAAATTGCTTAAACGTCGTTGTTTAACCTTAGATGAGTTCAAAAATGTGCGCACACATTCCATTTGGGTGAAGTGAAATAAGGACAATCATCCACTTGCGGTGTTCTCTTTGAAGATGACTCAGGTTCGATGGAAGTTTAGGCGCTTTTGTGTTGAAAACAATTTGCGGCGGCAATTTGTCGTCACATGGGCCATCTGAGTGAACTCGGACGCTTTGAGTCCAAAGGACAAAGGAGGACGTGAACAATGAAGAAATATATGCGATCTCGATTGACCCATTACATGTGCTGACCTTGCGCTGCCTCAGCTGAAGGATGACATTTGTTTTTCTTCTTAATCGTATTCATTTAAAGTTCAATACAGATTGACACTTGCGAGACACACAAAGACGATGAGTACGCAAATGACTCGAAGGCGATTTGATTTTCACACGATCATGAAATTGAAAGAAATTCTCTCGTGTTTTCAGTTAATTTCAAGCCAATCGTGGTGTGTTGCTTGGAATGGTGATCGAATTTTCAACTCCTTGATTGTCCACTAAGTTCGGCTGCGAATATTTCCGGTAGACGTAGACGTCCCTGTATTACATAATGAGAATTAAATGCGAACACGATTATCTTCTTCCTAATCCCAAGCCAGTGATTACCTGTAACTCTAATCAACGTAAACCAAACACTTTATAACCCGCAATGCACCAAAGCAAAGTGTTTTTCCTCGAAATGAATATTTTATGACCATTACTTGAGTGTGGAAAATCCGTCGGCCTTTGGAGACAGGACAATGGAGACAGGCACGGTTGACGTTCTAAAAGTCATATCATTTTCATTGTTTACCACATTGTTTTGATGCGAAGATTTAAAGCAATTTATTCAGTGTAAAGCAACTTTGCAGTCGCCAGCGCTTAAGGCTAATCTGGGGAGGCTGTAGGAGGAAATGAAGCGATTGAATGATATCGGCTGGCAAAACTAGAATTGAGTGAGACGCTTACGACTAAAGGCGAAAATTGCTTGATTTTCCCTTGAATATTTTCCTGTGTGTTGTGTAAGGAAAACAAGGTGGGCTTCTCAGATTTGCCGCGACGTAATCCAAGACACCTGCCTTGAAATGCCGCAACTAAATGTGTTGGCGGAAATTGATTGTCATTTTTTTTTTTTCACATTTTATAGAATGCATAACTTTTCCCTCAGTTTCGTTAATTTTCGTTCATTAACTTATGGGGGAGTGAAATCATGCCTGAAACACGTTGCTGCTGTCGTCGTTTTTCAACGCATGCAAATTGCTAAAAAATTATAGGATCGTAAGAAAAAACCATTTGCCAACATGTTCGACGTTCAATCATGCGTTCAACCGGGGCTTCTCTAACAAATTGAGAGATTTTTGTGTCAACTGGTTTTGACATAAACTGCAGTTTATTTAATATAACTATAATCGTGTCGTTATTCCACAATAAAATATTTTAAACAAAGAAATTACTTTTACTTATGTAAGAACACATCGATAAAATGATGAAATGACTGAAAAATCAAAGCACCTGCTTCAAAGCAAGCCATTCATATGTAAGTCATATGAAAAAGCAGAGAAAGGGTTTCAAAAAATTTGCTTGCTTTCTCAGGATTTTCCTGAATTTCTTCATTTACAAGAAATAATTTCGATTAATGTCTAAGAAAGATTTTTCTTCTCCCTCTTCTTCTGGTGCTAGAGTCCGGGGTGGACCTAGGCCACAGGTCCTAAGTGTGTGATGTTATTCCGGCAGTAGCGTCTCGAGTGTTGGCCTCGTGTTCGGTCAAAGTTGTTGGCTTATTAGCGGGGACTAAGGACATGGCTTGATAGAGAAAAGCGAGTGTTATCCAGTCGCGGCGGTCAATTGTACAATATTCCAAGTGATGAGTAGTTGAAAATGCTCTCACCGGCATGAAACACCCATGATGCTGTTTCATAATGCTGTTTCATGTCCAAATTGGAAGCAGAGATATAAAAAGTATAGACTTACCGTACCTCACTTCGAAGTAGTGAAAGACTTTGTCTACCAAGGCTCTACCTAGACTCTTGTTTGTGTTAAAGCAATGGCGCCACCGTGGACATAAAACGAAGGATCACCCTCGCCAATCGCTGTGTCTGTGGGTTTGGAAGGCAATTGAAGAATAAAGAAGCAAGACATCCCTATATAAGACCTTGATAGTCCCAGTCCTGCTGTGTAGCGCAGAAACATGGATACTAACCAAAACGGACGAAGAAATTCTTGGTCGCGTCGAGAGGAAAGTCATTCGTATTATCTTTGGTCCCATATGTACTGATGGTGTTTGGAGGAGGAGACTGAACGACAAACTGTATGGGTTGTACAGCGACGACATTCTGTTCATGTAGAGCGAATGGACACCAATGCTCCGGAAAAGTCTTCGACTCAAGCCCCGAAGTACAACGCGGTAGTGAAAGACCACGCCTCCGGCACGCAGCTGGAAAGGGACCTCAATCAGATACTAGATGGAGTGGGGTATGTTGGCTGAGTCCCAGGTCCAACCTGGATAACTTGGGGACTAGAGCCACCCAAAGAAGAAGAAGAGAAGATGTACCGTATCATATACCAAGGACCCACCCTTTCCTTCCGCAGATTACACAGATTCCGTATCACATTCGGAAGTAAACATACTGAACTTCTGTTTTGCTGTCCTTGAAATCTAACAAACATAAGAATAGATTAAAATGCCAGCATTTTCAACCGGAAATAATCTTTATGAAGCAGGCGATTGAGCATCTGCTCGATAAACCGAAATTTAGTTTTGGTGCATCACTTTTGTGTTTGCAAAACAATGTAATTAACTGGCGATAATTATATATCACAACCACAATTAATTCCCTTCAATCAATCACAGAGTCTGTTGCAATCAGAGAGAGGAATGTTTTTTCCGATCTGGCGCTTAAAGTTAAAGGGCATGGTTAATTATATTACTACCTCACACGCGAAATCCCTGTAATCCGGCTTGATAACAATGAAACCTTATTCGCATAATTCATGTTCAGTCTGACTGCAGTGGTACTGTTGTTTCTCAGTGCAGGAAAATCTTTTGTTTGATGCTAATTCTGACCGGCGAACATTTATCTTGACAGGTAGACACCCTGAGCATCGTCTGTGAGTCGAGGGAGATAATGTTGTAAATATGAAGGTTGTTTGTGCGGGGATTCCAATCCAAGAAATTATGGTTGTGCCGTAACATATGGATATTCAAACTCTTGTTCTAAAAGGTTCGATTCAGGAATCGGGACCCATAGAAGCCCAACTAAACCACAAAGGCCATCAAATCTATCGGTTTCTGCTTACGAATTGAATGAAGAATGACAATTGATTTTATACCGGTCAAGGACTTCGTCTATCTCGGCTCAAAAGTTAACAGGACGAACAGCACCAGTACCGAGATTATGCGCAGAATAACTCTTGTCAATCGCTGTTTCTCTTTGAGCTCAAGAAACAACTGAGCAGTGGAGCACTCTCTCGAAGAAACAAGCTAACACTGAATAACACCTTGATCATGCCTGCCCCGCTCTATGGTGCAAATGGTATTTTCGAGGAAAAAGTTGTGCGTCCAATCTTTGGCCCTGTTTGCGTTGACGGCATTTGGAGAAGAAGATTCAACCACGAACTGCCAGGCGTCTACGGATTCTACGTCTAAGATGGCTAGGCCATGTAGAGCGCATGGACAACACTGGTCCAGCCCGAATTGTCTTCTACTCCGAACCAGTGGATCAACGCAATAGAGGACGCCCACGAAACTGACAGCGCACACAAGTGGGGAATGACCTCAACCAACTTGGCGTGCGAAATCGGCTGTAGCTGGCTAAAGATAGTGCCAGCTGTTGGCTGAGGCCCAGGTCCACTCTGGACTGTAGCGCCAGGAGAAGATGTGGAAAAAGAAGTCTTTCTATAAAAAAGATCGAATTGTGGCGGCCTAGTTCTGGTTCAATTCCCGACACGAACACCTTTCACAATTCACGACACCACATCTCTCGACTCCACATACTCATATTGAGTTTAACTGCCTCCCTCTTTGTGTAGGAGTTAGAATTTACTCGACGTAAGGCATGCTTGTCGTAAGACGCGACTAAAATCCTGAGCTGAGAGCGACTGGTTTTAGGATACGCCCTTACCCCAGTGCCTTTACCCCCTTACCCGGTACGAGCAAAAATGTGGACAGTGCCATATCTCAATCATAGATTGGTGCAAACAAAACGATATGACTTTTTAGCACTGGCGGCCAGTCCTGTGATGTTATATCATCCTACTGGTAGATTGACCAAAAGCTGTAGTCTGATGGCACGTGAGATCAGGAAAGCCACTGAGACCCGCATTGGTTTCAGCCGCTTGAGGTTGGCCCTGTGGCTGTGGCTTAGAACCCAATGTCGAGGGGAGAGGTGGAGATTATACCTGAGATGTCTGAGAGTCAATTATTGGCTATTGTGGAGGTAGCTTGTGCGACTCCGAGACGTGAAAGGTTCAAAGAGTAGCAGAGGTCTTAGTCACCAATTCAGGAAAGTAAAATAAGTCCATGAGCATAATTGAGGGTCTGGTCCAGCGTCGAAAATAGTCCTAGGAGTAAAGAAATCGTGATAGAAGCATAATCGTGATCACGTAAATCAATTAGTCACTCAGTTGTCCAGAAAAAGCCTTTCAAGACTTTGCCGTTTGGAGGCGGCATAAAACTGTGCATGCGGTCCTTTTCGGACTGTAGTCGACCCATATTGTTAGCTCCTATTAAATATGAAACATTGCACAATGATCGTAAAGAATGTACGTCCATTTTCTCATTCGAAAGATTCAAAATTTCCGACGGTGAAGAACTCTTAGCCGGGTGGTCAAGTACAGATCTAGTTACATATTCGTTTAGATTCCTCATTGGCTAAAGATCTAATAGATAGAACCACTGTATGCCGACTCGGAATATACATCTTTTTCACTGTCAAAAGCAACACATTGTCACAGACTGTCAAAATAAAACAGTCAAGGTTGTAAAAAATCATTTAATAAAATATTCAAGCTGAAACGCCCAATCCACCTATGTACACTATTGTCGTCACATCGATATGGCCTGAATCCAATGACCTGAAACAAACCATTTCACGTGTACGTCTAGTCTTCTACAAATCCACACCAGCGTCGATATGCAAATTTGCAAAGCAGTTCAGAACATTGTTTGAAAGTTGCATCTTAAGCGGATCTCCAATAATTACAAGCTGATTTGCTTTCAAACTGAGTTTTGAGTACACGCGACATGCATGTTAAATGCTACTGAAGGCTTAATTGAGGTAGACCTGCGCGAAATGGGTATTTCTTGAAACGAAACAAACGTATTCTTCAAGTCACTTCACAAGAGAGTCGCAAAAGCTAGTACGGACATGTGCACATACGTCATTGTAGGCGGATGTTAAGATGCGGCACTCGATACTATTTATTGTTTGCTTAATTCAATGAATGCCGCAAAAGACACTTTGTTCTTTGAGCAGAAAGGGAATGTGTTCTGATCTGATTTTTCTGTAATTTACCGGAAATTCAAATCAAACGACCAGCAGTGGTTCCGGAGCGCTGTCAACAGCGATTCCATCTTAATTTAACAACCTGTCCATCATAAGAGTCGATTAAATAGCCGGTATTTGCAACCGCAAATGATCTTAATTAAGCAGGCGATTTAGCATCTGCTCGTTAAACAGAAATTCCAGTTTAGTACATGACTTTTCTGTTTGCAAAGCAATGCCATTAACTGACGGTCATTACAAGTCACAGCTACAATTAATTTCCCGATACTTAACGCCCTTCAATCAGGCACCGTGACTGTTGCAATCGGGGACTTGATTGTCGGATCTTGGTGCTTAAAGTAGTTAATCGTATTCAGATTAGGATTTTACGAGAGAGATCCCTCTATTTCCCCTGCATCGCAATGGAACCTCAGTCGTGATCAATTGTTTCTCATAGACAAAGCATTTGAAGACAAGCATTAATGCGCTGCAGTTGGGGCTGGTCATGGATTTAATGTCTGCTGCAACCACTCGGGTAGTGCGTGTTGCTGACGTGTTCTCAGTTAAGGGTACTTATAGTTTGATGGCGACATCCAACGATGCTTTAGATTGAGAGTTAAGCTCCCTTTGCAATGTCAGATATTATAGTCAGGCAACACTGTTTCGGTGGGTTTTCCGTAGTTAAAATATTTGACCGCGCAAGCTGGGTTAACTGTGTCCCAGCACAAGCCCAAGAAGTCTGGTATTGGACGCAGAGGGATCAAATATGGAATCTGGAGTGGGAGCAGGGGTCTTTTTTTACCCAACACAAGGATTTCCATACGAATGGGGTCGAATCCTACAGTTCATCAAGTTCTGCGCCAGACAAAACCTCCACAAAGGCACTGAATATACTGATATTCTCAGACAGTAAAGCAGCACTAAATGAACTTTCGTCTAACCTTTTGGACTCCAAACAGTCAAATGTTGCTATGACGCTCTACAATCCCTTGCCAGACACAACAAAGTGAAGCTTGTCTGGGTGCCTGGAAACGGGGGGATTGCAGGCAACGAATCCGCAGATGAGCTCGCCAAGGCTGGCTCGGAATCTGCATCCATCGGTCATGAACCGTACTGTAATGTCAATTGAACAGCAGTCACAACTCTGATTAATGAATGGGAAACCAATCTTCTCCCAGACCAGTGGACACATGGTCATGGTCGTAGGCAATCCAAACCATTAATCAGGCCTTATTCATACAAGGAAATACTCAATCTTAGTAAAAAACAAACTTTCTTACCGGCCATTGTGGCCTGAACTATTACCTTAACAATTTAAACCTAGCTAACACATTTACCCACTGCGCAACGACGATCTCCTTTTATCTATAAGTCCATTTTTGTAAGACGTCAATTGAAGAAATCCAGCGAATACTTAACATTTCTCCCAATTTCGCCAAGTTTTGTCCATATTTGCTTACTTATGTGGGAACGACATCAATCCTTATCCACGACAGAACTATACTTGAGCATTAAGTCCGCTCACAAAAACCCATGTTATCATTGTAAGGAACTCAGATCCCTTCCGCAATGATGTAAGTCATTGATTAACAAAGGAGAAGTTCCATTAACTGAATGTGGCCAGTATCAACTGACAACTCGGCTCCCTATCACACAATCGATACCTTTACAAATACGACCGCAGATCGCTGTCGTCTGCCTGTCACAATAAAATTGTCAACTCTTTGTGATATTTGATTGCCTTTTAACGATTCTAGACTAATTACTTGCTAAGTGACGTTAATACGTTTCGAAAGACAACGAACCAGGTGATAACTGACTACTTTATGAATCAATTAGACCCTCTATAGAAACGGACTGTACCTACCACAAGCTCTAGGGAACCATTGAACAATATTAATTCAATTATCTTAACTGTTGCTGCCAGGCGCCGGTTTTCAGGTCAAGGTTGTCAGGGAAACACAATCTTAACTTGCACTTTTTTTGCTAGTTTGTGTAAAATGTAACCGTTTTTTTAATTGACATTACTCAACTTAGTTGTTAAAAATGCAATATATTAATGTGGCATTCAGAAGCAGCTTCTAGGTTCAATCTAAACAAATGGCCAATTCATCTATTTTATGAACTATTTGTTGTCTTGTTGTTAGCTGCTTATTAATGGAAGTCAACTGACTCTCTTAAGTGTGTCACTTGTCGATAAGTAGATGAACATTACATTTATGGAGAGTCGTTTATGAAACCAGAATGATCCTTCACAAAGTTTTTATCTGACACTAATAGAACCAATAGAAGAGTCGTTAGATCACGCAAATATCCAATGAAATTGTAGAAATTCAAGGGTCTTACTTCGTCCTCTGGGAACTTACACAACATTTCAGTACCAACAGCCACTTCCGTACGTAGAAAACAATTAATTTCGTTACCACTTAATTAAGGACAAGTGACCGAAACTTAACGAAACTGAGCGAAGTGCTTATGATTACAGTGTTTCATTTCTGCGTATTGTCTCGATTGCTTAAATTGCCTCAAGTCCACTTACAGGCACACGTGTCCGTTGTCCATGAAAATGTTATAAGAGACGCAGTCAAAAAATGTCAATGGGAAAAAGAATTACATAGGTGAATAATAAGTATGAATGACTCCATCAGGCAAGGGACCGCTTCCCAGACTTAGGAGGACGTGGTTGAACAAAGTAGAAAAACAGTCCAAGCTTCCTAAGATTGGTGTATATAGATATTGTTAGACCCACAATAACATAGAGTGCAATAGCATGGACTAGGAGAACCAACCTGATCAACACGATTAAGAAACTCAATAAAGTTCAAACGTTGGCTGTATTCTAGAGGCCATGAAAACTTGGCCAACTACGGCCATGTAGGTGAAATTGGAGCTGACTCCCTTGCATCTGGTGGTTACAGAATGTGTAAGCAAAACCATCCAAAGACCATATGACAAAAGAACGGTTAGGAAAAGACAAGTGCACAACATCGAAGCAATTCGATGGAATAGTCAAAAGGCTACGTCGGGGCAATTCGATGAACTCGTCAAAAAACTGCCACTCTTGGCCATGTGGAAAGATGATGCGATTATGTTCAGTACAAAAAAGGACTGGAGCCAGACTTAGCAGAAAAATAGTAAAATGGTATTGATACGAATCAAGAACTGATGAAGGTACTGGGACAGGGGTATTTGGACCCAGGACTTCTAACCCATGGGCAAGATAGGTAGGTAATTGGGCCTAACGGCCTTGTGGCCATGTCCCATTTCGACCAACGTGTTGGGTCCATTGAGAGACTGAGACCTACTGCAGTGCTAAAATCACCTAGATTCGCGTATGAATCTTAAGAGGATTTCCAGTTCAGTACCGCTTAAGTCAGCCAGTTCTATAAAGAAGTGCTTTCCTGGAGCTGCCTTCAACACATGGGCCAGAGATTAAGTAGTAAAGAGTAGTCAAATTCTACCTCTCTTGCCCCTTGATTTCATCTGACAGCGTTTTTTATAAAATGTTCACAGACAGTGTTTGTGAATACGATTGATCAGAGAGCAACTGCAGGCTGCTCTAAAGCCTTAAGAAGTGTGCGTGAAAATAAAGTAGTATGCGTGCCTTTAGAGCAAATCAGAGATAGGCGAGGGTTTTTTTTTAGTAAAGACCCAAACCCGAGTTGGACATCTCTTTATTCCATATATCATTCTTGATAGGAACTATACCAACTACGACATAGGAATAATGTCGGACAGTTGAGCTTCGATCATGGCACTAGACTCCTTCATCATCAAATCCAAGCTCGTATGAGAATGCCTACAGAAGCTTAAGGGGCTGATTAAGAGAAACAAAGTCAAACTGTGCTGGATACCTGCCTGCCAAGCAAAGGAGCATCAGAACCATTCACAGGCCCCTAACCATTCTGGGCTGTAGAAGATCGTGTCCTCAGAAAACAAACCGGGAACAAAGCTCATGACATGAAGCTGGCCAAGAAAATCTTACGTCAGTATAACCGAAAGTGGTTTGAGGCATGTATCAAAATAATGAAGAACCACCTCCGTCCCTAACAGGCTTCACTATAGGGCACTGCAGACTAAGGGAGCACTTAAGGAAACTAGGGGTATCAGAAGAAGGTCTGTGCAGATTCTGTGGAAAATCTAGTGAAATTCCAGAACACGTGAGGCACTTGACCACAAAAGTCAAAGATATCTGGACAAGCACCTGCTGTCAGAGAAGGAAATTAAGTCACTAGAACCATCTCACATTCCTAAATAAAAGTGGCTTAAAGAAAACACTCTGGAATAGATTCCTTCCACCAATGCGCTACTCCTGCTGTCCTCAATACAACTCTGAAAAGAATTAAAACAGATCTAAAGATCGGTCGCGGTGCAAAATACCCTCAACAATAATAATAATAAAAAGTCCAAAAATTCGCCTGGTTCCGCTGGAGCACTCCTGATGAGATAGAGTCGATGGCGGCGGATGGAGTGGCCTGAAGACCTCTTTTGATGATCATGCGGGTCAGAAGATGAATATGATGATGACTATATGACTAATTTGTGTCTTCTACTGCTAACGCTGTTCCATGGCCAAGCAAAGTTTGCAATGGTCTTGTAAGCCTTAAATTTTGCTAATGGAGCTGCATGGTCGATTTCTGAGCTCTTCACGCTTATGATCTTCTCTTTTAATTTAGTATTTTCATCAAGTTCAAGAATGCAAAATGTGAACTATCTGCTCGAACTGCTGCTTTTGACATGGGACTTTATTTGGTTGGTTATGACCATGGTTTTGCTGAAAACACACCTCTTAGCATACATTTTTATTTAAATTTCAGGCTGAACTAGATGGCTGAGCATTTTAACATACAGCTCATGTGTGTGACGGGACATCATGGCCTCTCCTAAAGATGCAGAGAATCAAAATTACCAATCACAAATGGCTAGAATGCAACACCTGCCTTAAAACAAAGGATACTTGGTCATCACGTTACCTAAAACTGTCACTTAGTCTGCTCAGACTCAGCAGACCCTCACTAAGGACTCTCATTGGAGTCATATTCGGGCACTCATGGTAATGATTTCTGCAGAAGCTGCATGGATGAAGAGACCAGAAATAACCTACTCTGTCCGTGCTCTGGCTGGGCGAAGGAATTTACACATAGGCGGCTACTTCTTCAACATTCTTAACGAGATAAAAGCGCCAGCATATGACAGCTAAATCGCTTCATTAGAAGCACCAACTGGTTCCAATGTTAGGGGAAGTAAGTCCGCGTGGTATCACAATGGGGCGCTTATCTAACCTAACCTAACATTTTTTCTCGTTCTGAGCTATGGAACCAGGCTAACATTCAATATGTTACGAGTACTTACGCCAGTGTTGTTTCTGATCGTGTCCACTTCTCAACGCAGGCAATTAATCACATGTCGACTGTGTCAATAGTGTCAGCCACAGCTGTGAAATGTCTCTCAAACGTCGCTCGCAAGAAAATTCATTCCAGAAAGCCAGTTAAATTGAATTCCTTTACTGTTGTATTTAAATGATGTGTTATGCAACAAAGACAACTCTTTTTACATTGTTGACATTAAAAATTGTGAATTGTCTACACGTAGGCAATGAGGTAGTCCATGTACATACATCACAACACTTCGTAAATCTCCAAGATTACATTTCAGCCAAGACATGTTCGAGAGCAAATATGTTTGTTGGTCAAATTGGGGGGGGAGGGGACTCCCACTTGAAGCCATCGATTGTGTTGCCGTTTGTTTATGCATGAAAGCAACTGACTTCGCCTACGTCAACAGCTCCATTCGGTGTGATTCGGATTTGTCTGGTTTGATCTTCTGAGGGAGATGTCTCATGCTATTCAATGGCTGTAAGATTGTCAACAAAAGAGTCAGGGACTTTTCAAGGAAAGCGTAAATTCACGCCATGTTGCCACTATCAAGGTTATGGGAAGTGAATCTTTAAAAATCACGATAATAAATAAGACGCTTGCCGATTAGGGCAATTTATATGGAATTCGACTTAATTAGTGCACAGATTCACACATAGTGATCATGCATTGTTTGATAATGGACTAGTTATGTTCAAATGCCATGCAATCGGTTGGGTTTTCCTTGGGAAATGCAATGAAGACCCATTAAGTGAACCTTTCACTCCTTTTCGAATTCAAATCAACACCTTGTTGCATGCTTACTCAGTGTTAAAGGTATCGATGATGAGAGAGACCCACCAAGCTAGAAGCATTGTCAAACATCAAAGCGACCAAACTTAAACTCCGATAAGTACCCAGAATCACAGTCGAATTTCAATATTCATATTTCTGCGATCATAGCCACAATATCGATGCCAACTGTCATTTAAATACGTGGAGAAGAATTCACTTCGTTTCCTCTTAAAGGCTCAACTATAATGCGCATGAGCGAGCATTAGCTAGTGTCAAGCGCGCATGAGTGAGTGAGCAAATACACCCACCCCTATGAAGCAACCTATAATGTCGTCCATGAAAGAATGTTTCGTAAAGCATGAGCTAGTGCGAAATGAATCGCACCGCGCATTTGCGAATGTGACAGATAAAACACAGCCAAGAAAACAAATTTGAATAATGAGCAAATCAGCCGTTATTGTATTGGTATTCGTACATACATACACATATAATCGAACTGGAAACATGAGGAATTCATAATAAATCAAAATTAAATAGAAAAATAAAGCAAGCAACGGAAGAATTTCTGACAGGAGGCTATGCGCGCATGTGTTTATTATAGTTATTCATGTTTTTTCAGCAAACATGACGAAACAGTTCGTCAAAACTTGACACTAGCTCATGCTCGCTCATGCGCATTATAGTTGAGCCTTAAGTAAGCAAAAATGAACGAAGCTGTCAGCCTGAAACACAAATAGGGTTGCTTGCTACAACGCTAGAGTCTTTCAACACAAGCAATTCATATGCTTTTCACAAAATACTGTGCTTTTCTCTCTCTCGCTCCCGAGCAGTTTCTCGAAGAGTTTTCCGCCATGTTCAAAGTTTGAGAGCCGCTTTCAGCTGACACTAACGCCTTAGAAATTGACAGATCTCAGCTTACTGAAATTAAAGGCCCGTGTGTCGGGCTTATAATCCACAAACACCGTAACTTCAAATTCGGAGTGCAAAGAGCTGAATGTGTACGTTGTACAACAGCTGATTACATGTTTTATGTGGGAGAAGAACTGTCAAAGCATGGAAAAGTTAAAAGTTGACAAATATCATCTGTCGTGATGCATTCCACTTGTGGGCCCTATTTGCTGTCTTTTTTTCTTTTGACATGACGCAATGTAATGGATTCTATAATCTTAGGCCTCAATTTAAAGACAAAAGCGATTTGGAATTTTCAAATAAATCAGCAACAAAAATTTAAAAACACAGTTGATAAATTGGTTTGTCATTTCGAAGCTTGTCTGAAGACCTACACTTGTAACTGTAAAACGCTAGCAACAACGCCCTATTGTTTCATTTCTGTGTCTTCGCTCAAGTTGTCTCAAGGTCCAGAACAACAAGAACTCTATGTATCTAACTTCGACAGTCTAAGTGTCGAAGTGCGAGAACTTTCCGAAAAAGTATTAGCTCATATTGACGGCAGTTTGAAATGAGCTAATAAGAGACACTATTGCAACCAGAGGCAAATATGAATCGATGACACTAAAATCAGTCAAGTAAACCATCTTTATTCAAATTTCATACGACCCTTTTAAGGTTACAACACAAATATTAAACTCAACTGAACCTGAACACTATTCAAGTTTTGGTAAACAACAGCAAGAGAAGTCACGTCATAAATGAGTCAACGTTTGTAATGTTTTTGTTTTTTTCATCTTCATGAATTATTCGTTAGCACTTTAATGAATGAACTTCGATTTAATTGGCGCTGGTTGACTTGGGGAAATTTCCACAAACTTACGTTGAAAAACAACATCAACTGTGGAGTATTTAACACTTTACAAATAATGTGATTCATTACTGGATTGAATTACATTAGCACTCGAGAACTTGTCGACGCGATACAAAAGGGCGGTATTTTTTTGTTTTCTTTCGCAAAAGAGGTTACTACACTAAAGACATGCATTACGACTTAATCAGGAAATGTGTTAACACGGTTTTTTTTCTTCATAACAATTAAATCTTAAGGCGTGTTGACTTATTGCTGGCTGGGTGAGTAAATCACTTTGAGCTGATCGAACTACACTGGCACTGTCCGCAGCAGGTCTCCTGCAATTATGAGTTGGTAGCAAGAGGAGGTCCATTGAAAAGTTACGAATTCAATCGGTTTCTCTACGCAGAGGTTTCAGTTGAAGCCTCACTTACATTTCACATTTCCCTGTCCGTCACCTAAAGTCATGCCCAAACCCGATTTAAAACCTGCCCTTTGTCTTAATTGGACCTTTCAAAGTGAAAGCCTTTGTCAGCATCACAGTCGGAGTTTCCTGAAAGAAAATCACTGCCATCATTACTGAGAGCTGTCAAGAATTTCAGGTCCACATTTCGATTGCAGCATAAATTATTCATTCATTTTATTTGTCGGGCCACTCCGTGCATCGTTTGTCACGCAAACTTTCTACATATGAATGGGAAATCGATATTCTAAACGCTACCCAGAGTGACATTCCATGCAAATGCAACGACGCCGCCCAAAAGACAACAGGAATCTGACTTGAAGGCCTCATCGCAGACCAAAATATTGCCACGAAATCCTTAAATTCAGCCAGTCAGCAGCCGTCAAAAAACACGTTCAATTCACAATCGACAAATTAACGAAACAAAACCCTCAACAAAAAAAAATTCCGAAAAGAAATTCATTTCAAAACGAACAAAAAAAAAACCACTTCAAGCCAACACGCCAGCACAGATCATTTCGAAAGCCGTCATAGGAATTACACATAGATTAAAGTAAGACCGCCAGGTATAACCGCTTGAATGCAGTTATAGTCGGTTCGACGAAGCACACCAGTCGCATGGTTCATACAAAAAAAAAGCAACAAAACCGAACGGACAGTGGATGAGCTGGCGCTTGACAAGTTCATCGTGATCTAGTTTAAGCCACCGTTCGACTCGGCTAGCCGGCAAACAACGGATGTATGGATATGAGCGCGGATTTGAATAACCAGTTTCACTAGCCGAACAGACGGAATACATAATTGTGAAGTGTACTCACCTCCACACGTGTGAATACCACTCAGAGTGTGCACACCTTGCTCTCGAGCTATTCGCGCGACTCTCGCGTGCCGCCTATGGATGTAGTATGTAAACAAAACTGACAATTGACCACTAAAGATCATAACCTGATCTGGGCGGCCTCTGCGGTGGCATACTTGGTGAGAAGCACTGCATCTTCGATTGGAAATCTAAGCTTATGTCGTGTGTGAAGTGCAAGTTCGTGGTCAATACGGGGAGCAGTGAATTTAACAGCACAAGACACAAAAGAAACGGTCATTGCCACTGATTGATGCTGACAATCATGAGATGCGATGAGATATTGTTTGATTTTGGAAACACTCACCCAATTGTCAAAGGTTCAAAAATCCATTCACACTTTGGCGTGACTTGGTTAAATCGTCAAAATTTGTTGCTATTTGCGCTGCAGTTGCTTGTTCATTACCGAAATTTGTTGTCTCCGGGTCTGGCGGTTCAGATCTGATGGAATTCACGTATGGGAACTCAATTGAGAAACCGTTTTGACTTATAAACGCACATCAGTGGCCGTCGATTGAGTGTGTTTCAAGAATGTGGCGCCAGCTGAACGGGAAAAGAGAAGGAAAGCTGAAGCTGGAATGCATATGCATTTTGTTTGGTAATTTTATGACTCACATAACTGGATTGCAACTACATGAGAGATGCCGAGATCGACTGGTGCATTAAGTCACCACACCGAGTCGATTTGAATAATGGGTGTGTTTGAAGCTGATGGAATTTTCTGAGGGTTTCGAGAATGGGTTATACATTTTTTGCCAAACATTTTTAATGATAAGCTTGGAAATTTCTGTTTCCAATAATAAAATGTTCAATGTTCCCACTTTGAAGGCGCCTTCAGATCAAATCAGTTTTACCCATCTGCCCGTCCATTCCCCGTCCCCCAAGAAAACGCACTGGAGCTTGCAGATCGTGATGGAAAAAAGCAAAAGCTGTCTAACTCCATTGAGCTGACAGAATGAACCCTATTCTTCGTCTCTGCAACTTCTACGAGAGTCACTGTGAGGAATTGCAAGACGCAATGCTTTTGTGCCAACGGCGCAGTGCGCTTAAGGAATCCCATTAGCATGTGTACATCCTTGTTGAAGATCTGATCTTGCGCCGCGGCGTTGATCCGAAGTACAGATCCAGCCGCTGATTATTGGCTTTATCAGAAGCTGGAATTGAATAGTTAGGACTGCCCTACAACGACTTCTGCAAAAGCTGCAGTGACGAGTGTAAGTCGTTGATGGTGTGTGCGTGGTGTCTGCACGTTGATGTGAGTGCAACCCTTTGACAGCAACGCCGATCCTGACAGGCAGTCGCTTAAAAGATGTTGGTCGGAGAAGACGATTAACAAAGAGGAGTAAAGTTTTGAAAGCTTTTGTTTTTATTTGTCGTTGATCGTATTCCTAACACGAAAAAGATGAAGATGCTATTGTGCGCCTTATCTGCAATTGCAGCGATCTCTCCTCCAGAAGGAACAGTCACCTTCATCACTTGAAAAAAATCACTGATTTGGGGAATAAGTTCGACTGGATTCACATGGTGGACCAGAGAGTTAGCCGTCGTCGTCATCCATCCATGCTCAATCTGACGAATTTGGCAGGAATGTCAAAACTAGACATGGCGCTGTATAACTCGTCTCTATGCGCGCTGTCATATGCGGCTTTGAAATCAACGAAAAGGTCGTGTGTGTCGTCGTATATGTCTCTCACTGGGTGGATCTCGTGGATCCTATTCCGCCAATCATTGATTTTGATCATGCGATGAAGACGGCCAGGTTGTTTAAGAAGAAAGCCCTGAAGTGACTATTCCTTCTGAATGAGAGAGGGCTACAACTGCATAAAAGGCGCACAATAGTTGCCTCCTTATCCTCGCGCTACGGATATGATCAATAACAAATATCATGGATCTTTTCAGGATCCGTCGCAGTGTGAATATCTGGTCTATTGTGGATTTCCCCGGTACCTGAAACTGCACTAATAAAGACCTATCGGGTTATTCACGAATGGTTTGAGGCGCTTACACAAAACGGTAGAGAAGATCGGCGGGAAGATCGGCAAGCGATGTTTATGAGACTTATCTCTCGGCAGTTGGCGCAGTTGAAAGGGACTGGTCTTTTCTGGATCGAGCTAACGATACTGAGATTACACGGCATGCTTTCGTCCGAATATGGCTTACAGATGAATTGGTGCATGAACCCTGCCAGATCATTTCCAGCTGCTTTAAAGAGTTCTGCAGACAGTACTTCTCCTGCAAGGGTTGAGAAGATCGTGCAAAACTCATTGGCCAACACAAGAGACACGATCTTCCAGAAGTCCATTCAATTGCTAGCATACGCGGATATTGACTTGATTGGTCGAACACAGAGAGCCGTCAACGACGCGTTTATTGGCATTGAAACCGAAGCGCCAAAATGGTGCTGGTGGTAAACGAGGCAACCGAGAAAGGATGCCTAGCATCGCCGACTAGATGCCGACTAGGATTTCGTCTACCTTGGCCCCGCGGTATACACTACAAATAACATCAGTACAGACGTCAAACGCGGAATAAATCTTGCCAACCGCTGATTTTTTTGGGCCCGGCATGTAATTTAGTAACAGAATCCTCTCTCTAACTCTGCATAAGACCTAAATCATCCCCGTCTTGCTCTGCGGCACAGAGGCATGGACTGTATCCAAAGCTGATGAAGAGGTTGTTGGTATTTTCGAGAGCAAAGTTCTGCGTGCGATCTTTGGTCCTGTTTGATGGAGATTTGGAGAAGAAGGTTCAACCACGAACTGTACGGGCTGCACAGCGACATGGGTGTCCAATCAGGGGTCTACAGATCTAACGACTTGGATAGCTAGGCCATGTAGAGTGCATGGACAACTCAGTTCCGCCTCGAAGAATCTTCGACTTTGAGTCTGTGGGACAGCGCAGTAGAGGACGTTCACGCACAAGATGGCGCACACAAGATGAGAGGGACCTCAGCCGGCTTGGTGTTGAAAACTGGAGACAACTGGCTGGAGATCAGTTGGCTGGAGAGGCATGTTAGGTGAGGTCCAAGTCCACCTCGAACTGTAGCGGCCTAAGAAGAAGAAGGGCATGTTCGAAATCATCCACTCTAGCCTGACCCAAAGATTCCCACAATTTAGAGCCCTCTTTCACAAGACTATCCGCTCGATTATTCCTTGAAAATCAGTACATCCCTGTACCTAACAGAGGTTCACCGTACTTACCAAGCATATTTCACTGATGTTGCGTCTGCTTAACCTGACAGGACTCGAAGATTAGTTACAGATCTCACTGCCGCGGGGCGATCGGTATGTACGACACCTCATCGGTCTGTTACGTTGTGGCTTTTCACAGCTGGTGCTCTTTTATTAACTTCAGCCTTCCTCCTCTAATGGCGCTATAGTCGGGGATGGGCCTGTGCCTCGACCAGGCGACCAATCGCAGTCAACTTAGTCTATGGAACGCTTGCATCAGTGGCCTTCTAATAGACCCTTGATTTTACACCCGTATCAAGTTACATAATTTGAACTGAATGAAAAAGAGAGCAAATTCGCTATACATTTTATTTGCACTGGAGCAACAAACGTCGTAAATACAGCAACCCAGACAGCAAATTGTTGTGAGTGACAGCAAATTACGTTTTCAATTTCGAGCTGATTCTATGAGTAAATTGGATTATTGAGTTAATTTCCCAAGGTCCCTATATTATGCGAACACATCTCTAAGTTTTGTGGACAATCCAATTAGATTTGTTGTTCGTCTTCGAATCAATCACTTGATTGTTTGACCTAAATGCATCATTCCATAAATTCAACCACCGACGAGGTCCTTTTGAATTACTAACTTTACGGCGACAAGCCCATTCAACTCGTATCCACTTAAGAAGTTCTAAAAATGTTGCTTGCTTGTTGCCATGCTCCACACTATTATTGAACTTAATAAAATCTATAAAATTGATTTATCTGGCACCAGAGACAAACTTTGCCTCGAGTCTCGTTTTTGCTTGTTTACCGCACATGCAAAAAATAAAATGGGTCATCTGTGAGGTTAATTAATTTATGTTGTTTTGATAGACATACCCTTGGCATCTTAAGCGAAAGAAATAAATTCCTATGCGAAATCAGTTTAAGCGACGCAATTGAATTACTGATTGAAGTTCCGCATTTTTTTTGTTGATAGAAGACGCTCTCGATACAATGTAAGACATTTAAGGTAATATTCTTAGACAGCGTGTCGACGTGTCTTTTTAATTGAGATCGTAGATTTGGGACATGTATTAATTTATTTTACAAAATTTAAATTGTATTAATTACGCAATAAAATTGGAGTCACTTAGGTGGGTATGGCAAAACTGTTTCTGTTGCTTAATTTTTAATTTACTTATTTTAATTGTTGTTGTTATCAGGCCGGCGACCCATGGACGGTCCGAGCCTAAGCAATTGCCTAGTCCTGGGTACGCTGCTTCCAGTCATCCAGACTTGGTCTTTGTACCGGAGATTCGGTCTTCCTCTCCTCCTCGAATCAGTAGGCTCGGATTTAAAGACCCTCTTTGCTGGGGCATTGTTGTCCATGCGCTCGATGTGGCCGAGCCAGTGCAGTCTACGGATTTTTGCCTTCCGGACTACATCCACATCCTGATACAGCTCGTAGAGTTCGCGGTTATGTCTTCTCCTCCATTCGCCTTCCTCGCAGACGGGACCATACATAATATAATATTAATAATATGTTTGGCGCTACAACCCGTAGAGGGACAGGGCCTAGCTTCTCAGCAACCACTCGTGTTGTGCGTGCTATTGTTCTATCGCGTGTGGATGGCACCTACAGTTTTATGCCGACTCCGAACGGCCAAGTTTGAGAAGCTTTTTCAAGACAGTTATACTCTTTGAGCATTGTAAGTGACTCGAAAGAGGTCAGTATTTCTTGTCGTACCAGGAATCGAACCTAGACAGGTGGGTCCAAGTGTATAGGAGTCGACGCACATACCCAAAACGACACGGGCCCATATACCCGACGTAGAATTTTTCTTTCGAAGGTACCAAGAATCAGCTCTGCAGTTTTGCTTAGCCCAAAGCTTTCGGCTCCATAGAGCAGGACTGGTAAAATAGGAATTTTGTAGAGCATGATTTTGGTCCTTCGAGTCAGGAGTTATTGTACATGTTTCTTATTCCAGGCAGTCCTTTTTCCTGTTCTCATATTTTTACTCTTTAACTCTTGCCACAGTATATCATGTCAACTGAACATGATTGCTTGAAATGTTAAACTTTTTTTCTCTAAAATCGAAATGATAGAGAAGGAAGTAAAATGTATCGTTAGGTGCAATGTCATTTCAAATGGGAATGTAAATTGGAGCAGTATACACCTCGCTCTTTTACTGTATTAACTCGAAAACTCCATGAGGTTCAGTCCATTAAATTGTTTGTTCTCCTCTTGCATAACCCATGCCGTGAAGGTAACGACACCGCGACCAGGATAGATATATTGTATCGGAGGTTTGGAGTTATCCAAAGAGACTTACTATTTACTTCACTCATGAAAGCTAGTAAGTCTTTAGCCACCACAAGTCTTTAGTAGTGTAGTTTTTTTTAAGCCCACTGAAGTGAGTATCTCATTATGGAAGATACGTTTCCTTAACCATATTAGGGCCGGACATTCGCACAAAATGTGCTCAGAAGTTTCATCCTCTTCGAGGCAAAGCCGATATGCCTTGTCTTGACAGATGTTTAGATTGTTCAGTCCATTAAATAGTCGAAGATGTTTTTCTGTAGTCTGTAGATGTACCCGCCTGTATTCTGCCTCCGAATTCATAGAAAATTTAAAACTGACGAAGTGTCATTCACTTTAAGCAATTTAAAATTAAAAAAATTATATATATATAAATGTGTTTAATGTTTAAGTTTTTATATCCTACAATGTCCAGTGCTTACATCGGGTTGTTCAAATCCGTGTGTCCATGTTGGTCCTTTTGGGAGGGGTGGTGGTGTGGTAGAGGATTTAGCCTCGATGATGATTGCTATCGCTGCTCTGGTAGAAGCTTGCAGCTCGTTTTCAGATGTCGTTGGGAAGTTCTGCTCGCTTAGCAGATTTAGCGCGTTGTTGTAGCGTTGTCCGGGGATGGTGTTTCTCAGGTTCCTGATTGCCTCGTGTTCACTTTAAGGCTGTCCGCACATGTTTCCGGGTTTAGATCTCACATTCATGGAGAGCATCGACTGTAAAAATGTGGCTGAAGTGAGAGGTCCGAGTGTTGTGGCGTTACACATATTTGTTATTTGTTATAAAAACAAGTTGGTACAGATTCTGTAAAACTTGGGATTTTCCCTATAATGCTATACAAGTGCACAGTGTTAGCGCATAGGCCATTGTAATGTATTTTTACTTCCCGTCAATTATTTCTCTTTTAGTCCCACAAATCCATTCGAGGGAAAAGTAAGCAAAATATGTTTTCTATGGACATAAATGATCTTATCTACGACAGATGAGAATAGTAGAAAACACTAAGTTAAATGCACTGTCAAGTTGTTTGTCGTTCCTGAAAATTCCGTGAAGATCTTTAACGGGCTTTAATTGAATTCCATTTGAAACTTCCAATAAAACTTTCCACTGAATATCAACTTGAAACTGATTATGGTTAATAAGTCATTTAAATACAAATCATACCTGCTGACATGTGGTTGATGCAATGTCTTGTATTAAGTCGATGAATGACGCTGATAATCTCTATGCACACAAATTAATGTTCGTCCATTCGATTGTTTGAATTGAATTGAAGAAAATGGGGAGTGACTACATAGTACTGCGCTTACGATATATCTATTGATTCTTCTTTTAAATATAGAACTTTAGAGCTACCTTGAGAAGTTCGTTAATCTGTTCCTGTTAAGGTGCTTTTGTTCGTTATTTTATATCTGCTTCATGTCATTTTGCCAGCTTTGGCGACCCGTGGCGTTGTGGGTATGTGCGTCGACTTGGACCAACCTGTCTAGGTTCGATTCCTGGTACAACAAGAACTACTTTTCACGGCCCCACCTCTTTCGAGTCACTGAAAATGCTCAAAGAGTAGTCTGTCTAGAAAAAGCTTCTTAAACTTGGACGTCGGAGTCGGCATAAAACTGTAGGTCCCTTTCACTCGTGATAGAACAATAGCACGCACAACACGAGTGGTTGCTGAGAAGCTAGGCCTTGGTCCTCTACGGGCTGTAGCGCCACCTATATTATTATTATCATGTCAGATTTGGACACTCGACGAGTAGCTTTCTTTTAATTGTCCATGTGCCCTATTAGGTCAGGTTTGGTCAGAGCCTCCTTGGTTCCCCTGGGATCGACGCCCATGCATTTGTTGGTGTGTGTAGGTTCATAGTGACGGTTCCAGAATTAGAGGCGGCATTTATTCGACCAGTGGTTTAATGGTTGTTATATGTCAATGTTGGTAAATCCTTGAATGCCCAATAAAAGGAGTTATTGCCACATTTGTTTGCTTTCTGCTTTGCGTCTGCCCTTTCCATGGCCCTCGTGGTTTTCATGTCCATCAGTTTTAACCTGTTTTTCTTTGCCAGAGTGTTAAATGTTTTCTGGCATTTCGAGGCAGCCGTGGAGTTGAATGTGAAGTTGTTTAAAGCTGTATGTAATCGTTGATCCAATGTGCTGCTTCATTTAGGGCTAAGAGTTCAACTTGGAAGAATGTGGACTCTCTGGGGAGAGGCACGGGTAAGTTACGTCTAATTCCCACAATGCCTAATTCTCCTCCACTTTCTAACTTCGACCCGTCGGTGTACCATCTCTGGGCCTCCTCATTTATCCAAGCAAGGCTGTCCGGCCATTCTTCTCTTTCAGGTATAGTGATATTGTATTTTTGGTTCAACTCGAAGACTGGGGCTCATGAGATCGCAGACCTTGGATAGTTCATTAACGTGATGGACATTCTCAGAACGTCTAGGTGCCCTGTTAGGTTACCTTCTTTAAGTTCTTTATATGTATTGCAGCTTCAGTCTGGAAAGCAATATGTAGCAGAAGTAGTGTCGTTGAAGTGGTTCTCATCGCTATAGTTGCACAAATGCACGTTAGTCTTTGTAGTTTCTTTCATTTGTGGATGGTCTGTCTTTGTTCGCATTTCGTCCACCAAATTACTGCGTCATAGAATAAGGATGGTTTAATCATTAACAAGTTCATTTCGAGAAGACCCCTGGTATTTTCCCGCAAGCTGTTTTAGGGACCAAAGCGTTTCAGTAACTTTTTTGTGTGCATATCCTTATGAATTACGTCAACTGTGTTACGTTTGATTGGGAATCGGTTAAATCAACTACAAATATGGAGATATCCAAATTCTTTCCCTCTTGGCCCTTAAATATTGGCAACGTTTTTAAGGTGTAGCGTACACCGAGTCAACGAGGAAAAGACAGAACCAGAAACTCAAAATGAACGTAGTTTCTGCTTTCTATTGATTTAATAAATAGTCAGTAAATATTCTACAAAAATTAATCCGCAATACTCGTACCGCCAGGAATGTTCGTCAGGTCACTCTTAAGCAAATTTTGAAGGAATATTTAACTTTAGACGCGAACTTGGAATTATCTTCCTAGCACACAATTTGCCACTTCCGGCATCCATAGGCATTTGAGGCAAATGTGCACATGTACCTCTTTTCCCTTTCTCAAGGTTATGGGATTTATAACATAGCTCTATCATCGGAGAAAATCTGGGTCATGTCGGAGAATAGGTCTGTGTGACTAAACATTTTACTTTCCAAAATTCACTAACCTTTCTCCATATTTTCTGAATGTTAACAAACAGAAAAGGGAAAAGGTCAGGACTAAAATTCGTCATTTTTTCTTATGCTAGCATCGAAAGCAAGCTCTTGGAAGTTCTTTGAATGCCCACACTTATGTCAAAGAATGACTTGAGGAATTGTCAAAATGGTATTCAATGAAAGTATTCTATATATATATAATACCCCGTACAAATTCATTACATCTCTTTTCCTGCAGACAATTCATTAAAGTCATGTGAACTATTGTTAAACTTGTTATGTTGCCCATTTTATTACATCACCCATCACACTCGACAACTGAAATAATGGCTCATGTAATAGTTTTGAGTGGCATTTAAATGTGGCAACAAGAGGGTGGTTATTGTTCCCGCCGAACACCTCCCGAACGACCTACCATACGTATGTACACAAAACAACTGCTCTAAAGGATCTTGATTCACCTCTGTGGTCATTAAAAAAATGATCGTAATCTGGCATTAAATTATCTGCAAAACAAAGGTAATTAAGAATAAAGTGTTTATTTGATCCCGTCTATGAAGTAAACCGGCTTAGACTTGTTAATAAAAAAAAACTGCCTTTCGAGGTATTTCGGAACATATTTTGGAGAGATCATGGGGTACGTTGCCGGTCTGAATAGTTGATCTATAAAAATGTATTTTCTTTAATAAGTCACTGAGCCGGCAGTCGAAAAATATTCCAAGTGCAATATCCGTGAAGTTTGCGGACGCGTTTTATTGCTGCATGAGCAATGTTAATGAGCGCTTTATTAGCCAGTTTTACTCTCATATCTTCAGAAAATGTCTGTGATTTTAATTTCATGCACATTTTGGTGGCCTTTTCAATCACCAATCGAATCAATAACTTAAAAGACATACGTTTGGGCTAGGAATGGTAAGGAAGAATATGGGAGATCATGTCTCTACTGTAGCAGGTTGTGCACAATCCGTGGAAAATGTAAAATCTTTTATGTATTTGAAAATGTCTGGCGACAGTCAATGAATTCGATTAATATTTCGAATGTATCCACAATGGAAATGTAGTACTATGGCGATAGCCGACATCTATCTCTCCTGCCCCTAAACATTTGGCAGCTTTTTTTTATATCGTGTACTCAAATAGAACAGATCAATCAGACAATTTCATTTACACAATTTCGTGAAAAAACTTTCAAAACGTCACTAAAATTCGTGGCAATCAGCTGTGAAGTCGTCTTGATTTCTGATCAGAACTCTCCATTGTCCGTTCTACAAGTTAATGAGTTTGGCAGCTCTATACAGAGCTTAACGGTAACAATGCAGTTTGCTTAGCATTGATTGGCACAGTTATCGATGTTCTTCTTCCAGGTTCGTCTATCATCTTCCAGATTGTGAAGACTTCATCAACGTTCAAGTTTCGACTGGGTACAAACCAAAAGCTTAGAGAAAAAGTTTGGTTCCTCGCTTATATTAGGTGTACACATTAGGTGAAATATGCGCGGTATTGTTGGATTATTATTTGTGCACGATATGCAAAATCGTTCGCCATGGACAGGAAGAAGTGGTAATCACTTGATGGTTGGTCCGGACTATAAGGTGCATGCATAAGGTCTTTCCAACCAAGCTTCCGGAGCTTCGCTGTAGCTATCGCTACGAGGCGAGTCGCTATCGATGTTTGTGGCATGGCGTTGTCCTGATGGAACACAATTCCTCTCCAATGGCCCAAAGTTGGTCGCTTTTTCGCGATTGCTTCCTTCCAATTGTGGACAATACAAGTTCGAATTAAGAGTTGCGCCGTAGGAGACCAGCGCATAGTAGAGGATTCTCCAGCAGTCGCTCCAAACACACAGCAACACCTACCTGGCCTGGCCACCGTTTGCGCCGACCCACCGCGATTCGATCAACACCGTTTTCGCTTGACTTTGTCGTTAGTGATCCACTAATCGTCGTCAGTCACCATCCGCTTCAGAAATGGGTCGACGTTGTTGCGATTCAGCAGTGATTCGCAAATGGAAATTTGGCCTAATAGGTTATTTGAACTTAACTCGTGTGGAACCCATACATCGAGCTTCTTTTTGTATCCATCCTTGTTCAAATGGTTGAAATTTTGGCTCCTGGACAATCGAAACAGTGCTTAGGTTAGGAAGAAGGGGCTGCCAGTGAAATCGCCAGCACACTTAGTGACACTATGTTGGGCCATTGTGATACCCATAGTCAGACTACTATCACTGATCGACAAATCCAATGATAGTGCCATTAATTTGATCCCAACGGCAAATGTTGACTGGACTAGATTTGAAAACCGAATAAGGCGTATTAATTTTGCTTCACTGGGAAAACCAACGGCGCCATCCAGCTGTTGAAACAGTGCTTACACGACGGTTATACTCGACGATTTCCAGGATTTTATTGACATTTTCGACAATTGGGCTTCTAAAGCGTGGTGCATCTTTGACATCGAAATTACCGAAACGGAACCAAAACTGAGCATGATTTACTGTCGAAAAATTGTCGAATCAAGACTGGTTAGCCTTGGGCAAAAACTCATTCGGTCATTGATTATCCGAGTAAGTCGGGTGGTCGAGCATTAGATGCATTTAATTTTTGGCTTGAAAGTAGATAAAATAAGCACCCACTGAGTTAAATCCGTGAATCAGAAATTGCTATGTCATTGGATGTGATATCCTCTAACCATCGGGAATGGGACAAACTCTGTATATCCTTCTGGTTAAGAGGAAAACGAAATTCATTTTTGCACTGTAATCTTACCGATGCATCGTGCAGTTATTTATCTCGCGTAACCAGAAATGTAATCAATCACATGAGACCTGCCTCAAGAAAATCATGAATGAAAGCGTGTCACAAAATACGAAATAAATGCACAAACCAGAGGAGAGTCAAACAAAAACAACGAACTTCGTCCGGTTATGTAAAAATTCATCCGTGCGGCGATCATTCATTACACTTTTATGTGCACAGGTGCCAAGGGAAAGGTAGAAAGATGAAGAGGGTCTCTCGATTTCAGTTTTCGGTGGACGAGAGGGCCAAATCGACGCGATTCGAGATAGAAGTAAACAAAAAATAAATTTTATCTGATGGCTAAAGATATGATGGTATTACTCACATAAAGGATGTCTCAAATTCACGAAAGATTTGTGTTTCTGCTTGCAGGCCCAAACATAATGGTCGTAAGGAACTTGCATATATCATCTTAAGCACTCGAGGAAATACACTCCGGAATTAAAACCCAGTTTATGGCGTTGTGGGTCTGTGCGTCGACTCCTACGCTCTTGAACATATGGTGCCTTGGTTCGATTTCGGGTGTGACAAAAATAATTTTCATGGTCCCACTTCTATCGGTTCACTGACAAATTTAGGCACTGTAGCATAACGTTTGTTTCACCCTCCACCGCCAGTTACGCCTATTAGCAAAATTTAACGAAACTTAACAAAAAGGGAGGGTAGTTTATTGAATATATTCGTACTAAATAAGGTCAGAATATCGATTTAAAACAATCAACGATGTAGAGACTAATTCAATGAAGGAGGGCTGGATCAATTGCTATTTTCTGACAGTCTGCATGTGGAGATTCATTTTCATTTTTCTGACTAAAGAGAAAGCTGAAATAGCTGAAAATAAATGCCACATCAGAGTAAGCCTATTTTGAGTGATTTCGAAAGGACACTACCTATACCTGGAGTGTCGTAGAACCTCCGGCTGTGGATCAAAGCTGAAAGCAACTTGTTTAGCACCATCTACACTGGATAAGTACAGGTACATATCGTTCGTGGAGCGTTGCTTCAGCAAAAAGCGAAGAGATTCGATGAAATAGTACAACACGACGATGTATTGACGAAATGCTGTTGTTAACACACAATTTAATTGTTAGGCTTAGTCAGCAAGTCTCACTTAGGTCCTGATGGACCCATTGTGATGCCAAACGGGGGAATAAAGTTTCCTCTTCGCATTTTTCTCGTACCCATCGTGTCTACACGTTGTCCAATCATACTGACATCATAATAAAAATGAAAATAGAAAAATAGACCTTAAGGCGAGTTTTAGTTAGTTCCTGCAGGTCCTAGAAGAGGTATTCCTCAATGTTTTATTAGTCAACTGGCAGAGACGGGCAGTGGGAGAGATAGTGAAGAGTATCCTCTTTTTCTTCTTCATCACCACAGCCTCAGCATGTTTAGTCATCGATTCCCATTCTGGCTTCATGGCACTTCCGATGATTATGGCCAGTTAGCACTCCAACTACCACCCTTATCCACTTTTTGTCGCATGGAAGGAGTTAGTTGGTTTTTGCAGCATTAAACTTGGGCCATAAGATGTGAGTGGTCTCACAGGTGGTTACAGAGTTCCACCTTTCATTTGCTAGCTCTGTGATTTTGCCATCCACTTTCTTCTTGACATCTACAAGATGTGGATTGCCTGGAATGATGATGAAATTGCAGCTCCTTTTCTTGGCAAGTTCATCTGCTGCTTCATTGCCGGCTTTATCTCTGTGATCCGGGACCCAGCATAAAGTAATCAAGTGCTGTGTGATGAGAACCTTGAGTCCTTCGCGGCAGCATGCAACCAACCTGGACTTGTTTTGGATTTCTTTAATACTTTAATACAATAAATTTAATTGTTAAAATCTATCAATCTTCCTTATTTTATTCTGGAAATATTGAGTGAATTGTGAAGTCAGATCCAGACTCACTGGTACACTGGTACGCCTCTGACTCAACCATAAACCTGAACATCAAGCAAAGACTTGAGGGTAAGCAATAAAAATGTAATTAAATTCTGTTTCTTCTTCTAAATAAATAAATAAATTTAGTTTCGATCGTGTTTTCCTCCACCGCTTTCGAGGTCGCTTGTGCCATTCAAAGATCTGACTAGGAAGCACAGAATTTGTATCAAATTTTCTCAAATTCGCGGAATTTTCCTTTTCCATCGGTTTTCTGTGAATCCATCTTCAACTAACAGTCACCCGATAACTTCATGCGCCTTTCGGAGTGAAAGGAAGGGGCCAAACAAATTGTGCGACATGAGGGTCATTCGTTTATTGCCGCCGATCAATTGCTTTGATGAAATAATTCCTGAAACACTGCCTCTTTAGGCTTAGCACGAAATATTGCGATCGGACCCCCCACCCCGAGACAGTCGTCATAAGTCACTCAGATACAAGTTCGATCCAGAGCGTAGAGACCCTCAGCAGGTCTCGTCTAGACTTCATACGCAATTGAGTGTACATAACTTTCCATTGGCTTGGATGGTACATAGCCAGTGTAGCGCTCTGGGCATGAGTTCCGTGTCTTCACCGGTTGAAATCTGTGTTGGCTGGTTTGACAGCGCCACGATTTCCCAGTTGCATCTGCAAAAATCCAGTTTAATCCGCGTCGACGATTGTTTTTGTTCAAGTGGATCGACGTGGACCGGAGGGGGCATGGCGGAGTTTGGCGCAAATGGAAGGAGGCGTCGTCTAGAACAAGTTAACAACTTTAGGCGCGTATGCACATCGAGTGGTTACGTTTCAGATCTAATGATGCACTTCTATGAACATAATGCGCGGAGGAGATGTGAAAGTGTGCAGTGTGGAGTGGGAAGAGTGGTCAGTGAAGCAGACACATTCGAGAGGATTTAAAGGATGCGTAGTTGCGCGGAAAATGAAAATGATGAATTCTAATCTTTTGGTTTATTTTGAGGTGCTGGCGGATTAGAATCTGCTGGGAGGACACAGCCGAGGCGCGCAGACATTTACACTTACATCGAGTCTAGTTGGGTTATGTGGCAGCTATGACATCGGTAAGACGGACTTCGATCGGTATTTAATCAGACATCCTGCCTCGTGCGTGTCGAACTGCATCATTTTGCGGGTTTTATCTTAGAAATGACACTTTAATCATTTCGTTGGCGACTTTTCAAACTGAAAACGCGATCCACAATCTCGCGACTAGTGGAAATTCCATGTGTATGAATTGTCAGAGTTTGTGCAATTCGCAAGATGCGGCTCATGTGTACAGCACTCGCATTTCTAAGGTTCCGTACCGTACACATATTTTGAGAGAAGAAGTAATTTTGAATATTTCACAACGACTTTAACCGCTTTCAGTTCAATTTGCTGGATTTATTACGAACTTCGGCTTAACTCAACATGCTAACATATTATGTACATTCATAGCCACATCCACTTCTCAATTCGTAATCCTAGCATCAAATGGAATCACTACTCATGTCCACTGTGAGCGAGTTATTGTGCATTAAGTGGATGAAATAAATTCGCGCGATACCACAGAGACTGGAGTAGAGTTGTCGATTTCAGCCCGAAATGTTTGTGTCAAATAGAATTTTTGAATTTGAGATATGTAAGGGCCATTCATATGAGCTCGTTACATTAATGCATTTAGGCCAAAGTAGCCCCATTGTACCGCCACGTGGGTGTTCAGACAGAAAGAAAGAAGCATCAAGGGGGGGGGCTTATGACTTATGACAGCCAGTTGGTATTCTCAGCAAATTTGACTAGAGCTTTGACTGGTATTTTGCTAGAGTTTAGACCATTTAGACCGTCGATGAAGTAGGAGCCTATGGTGGCTTTCCTGATAGAGACAAGAGACAGTTGCAAAGGAGGTGGTGAGTGTTTTACTCCTCTTCTTCGTCTAAGCATCTTTTGCAGAAGTCTTTGGAAAATACACTTAGTCGTTGTGCGTGAAGGCCTAGAAGGCTGTGTCCAGTAATTGTAGCCACTGCAGTGCTAATTTTGGATCCCTTTGACTAAGATTAGGCCAGATTTGTTTTGAGATTCGACAAGTAATACCTGTTGACCATCTGGCATTGACTTTCTTTACGTAGAGATTGTTAAGCTATAACTTGAAGGTAGTACTATGAGTGTCTATGTTACAAGAGAAACTATCCAGTCTAGGGGCGCGTTTACCGAGTTCATCAGCTTTGCAGTTTCCCGGGATGTCTCTAAGGCCTGGCACCCATCACAGGCGAATTTTTAACTGTTCGGATATCTCGTTAAGAGAAGCGGGGCAGTCGATTGCTAATTAAGAGTTTATAGAGAACGATGCCAGCTATCAGTGAAAATTAAGATATCGCGGGCGGATATCACGTTCCAGCCAGGACAGGACTACTACTTCCGTTTGGAATACGCTGCAGTGATTGGGTAGACAAACTGATTTGTTCAGGTGTAGACCCTCCGGGAAAACGCCGCTTCCTACTCCATCATCCGTCTTCGATCCATCTGTGTGAAACTGAATGACTTTACCAAAGGGAATGGTGCCGCCACATCACAGGTCTCTGTTCGGAATCAGGGTTACGAAGTTGTTCTCTGGGCAGTGACGTGGTGAGGTGTAATCTAAGTGAATTGACAATTGCGACGAGACAACAATTTAAGTGTCGGGCTTCTTTAATGGGGGATCATGCAGCCATTGCCAACCTGCACCGAATTTGGGTAAGGAGATGCGCTGTCGTGTGATTTCTTCAATCTGGTACTGCGACGTGCAACTGACGATGGAAACACGGACGGCACTATCTTCCACAAGTCAGTCCAATTGTTGGATTACGCAGATGACATTGACATCGTTGCGCGTTCCCTACGTGCGGTAGTGGACAATTTTACAGCGATTGAAAAACAGGCCAAAAGAGGTGGTCTTAAGGTTAGGAAAAAAAGAAGTTGGTACATGCTGTCGAGCAAGAAACGAACCGTCGCTGGGACAAAACATTACGATCGATAGCTACAATTTGGTGAAGGAGTTTGTCTACCTCGGGGCAAACGTGAACTCCACAAACGATATCCTAGTGGAGATCCGACCTAGAATCGTCCCTGACAACCGGTGCTACTTCAGTTTGTCGAAACATCTGGGCTTCAAACTCTTGACTCCTGCTATATGGAGCCGAAGGCTAGGCTATCAGCAAAACAGCTGATTCTTGGGGCCATCATCATCATCATCTTCTGACCCGCATGATCCACTACAGGGGTCGCGGGGGTAATGGACGCACGAGAGATCTCCAGGCCACTCGATCCTCCGTCAGCGACACTAACACGTCAGGAGTTATGCCCAAGCGCAACCAAGCGAGTTTCTGGACTTGGTCCAAACATCTCGTGCTGAATCTGCCACAATAATCGTCTTCAAGGCACGTGATGATGAGGACATTCGTGCCACGTGACTCATCCCACCATAAGCACATACGGCAACAAGCCTATCGAGTGCGTGCTGGAGTTCCGTCTGGGAGGATGTGAGGATAACTAAGTCATCTGCAAAAAGAAGATGACTCCCCCAATGTGAAACATTTCTCGCCCCGGCTGTGCTGCAACGTCCAGTCCATATATATAATGAAAAGGAGAGGTGACAAGACGCACCCTTGGCGAAGTCCACCGCCCACGGTGAAAGGTGTTGATTTAGCACCGTTAACCCGAACAAAGCTGCCACAGTTTGTGTATAGAGACTGTACTCTTGCAGAACACTTCAGAGTTTACCTCGAGGAACTCGGTCATATGCCTTTTCCAAATCTACTAAACAGCAGTGGATCGGCTTGGCATCCTTCTCGAGTACCATTCTTAGAGTGAAAAGCTGGTCGGTTGTCCTTCTGCCGGGACGATAGCTCTAGACCGCTCCTCCAACACCTTAGCGTTGACTTTCCCGGGGAGACTTAAAGAAGATATGTCCCTGTAGTTGGAGCTATCACCTTTGTTTCTCCTTTTTTGAAAAGTGTGACAATCACCCAAGTTTGCCAGACGCCACGTGTCGTATCGCGTTCCCAGGCCTCCTTAATGACACGAGAAAGCCATAAAACTCCCTCTTTACCCATGGCCTTAAGCATTTCTGACCGGATTTCATCCATACCGGCGGATCTGCCAACTTCGACAGTAAAAATTCTACGTTGGATATATGGTCCTGTCTGCGAGGAAGGCGAATGGAGGAGAAGACATAACCGCGAACTCTACGAGCTGTACCAGGATGTGGATGTATTTCGGAAGGAAAAAATCTGTAACCTACCCTGGCTTGGCCATATCGAGCGCATGAACACCTATGTTCCAGTAAGGAGGGTCTTCGAATCGGATATAAAGCCCACGACATCGCAGGCGCAAGACAGCTTGGTCTTGATGACTGGAAGCAGTATGCCCAGGACGATAGAAGGCAGTTATTGCTCAGGCTCAACTCCTCCACGGATCGTAGGCCTGATTAGTAAGTAAGTAATGTAGCCCTTGCAGTTCTTTGTGAATAGATACACTCGACTGAAAAACGGTAAGTAGCTGCTAGCTTTATAATCCGCAAAATGCATTTCATCCAATAAATAGCAGTTTCAATAACCTGAAATAGTTTTTAAACCGCAATTTATTTTCATCAAGTTTCCTGATACAATTGAGACCGCTGCTTTTTACAATTTTCTTTAAAAAAAAAAGTTTGTTTCATCATTATCACTGATCTAGTACATTTGTTAAGTTCCACAAGCACCCACAGCTAAACCGGTTTCTGTCTCCACTCACTCATCTGTCACCAAAGTTTGAGCTGTCAAAATAAGAAAATTTATTTTTTAAGAGTACACAACAAAGAACAAAATCCGGTTTTAATCGCAGAAAAACCCCCAAAACAATATATTTAAATAATTGTACCCCCATATAAAGAATATCTACAATGAGTGTGAGTATAGTTTGCACAGCTGGTGCCGTTCCAGTGCGGAATGAAAAGGGTAAGACTTAACCCATCTCGACTGGCCATCATCATGCTCACATCATGTTTCACTTTTCACAGGCGAGTTGTCGATGCAAAAAGTTAAGGTCCAGCGATACATATCTGGCAAGCGACCCGAGTACGCCCGCGGAGACACATCCGAGGAAGAAAGCGATTTGGAGGATTTCATTGATAATCGCAAGAAAATTGCAGCTGCAGCGGAGAAGGCAGAAAAAGAAGCAGCATCCGTGGAGTACACTGAACGCGAAGATGAGTTCGCAAATGATCCACGCCTGAGGCGTCTTCGAACACGTCATGTGGACGAGGACCCAAGTGAGTTGCGATTGGAACGCCATCGACACATCCATGAGCCTGAGATAGTCGAGTCCGAATCGGAGGAGTCGGAGCCAGAAGAGCAGGTGGAACCGAGGAGGGAGGAAAATGAGAATCACTCGGCCACGACGAGGAAGATCACACTTGCTTCAGACAGTGAATCGGAAGCGGATCTCAGCGACAGTGAGATCGAAAACAGACGTCAGGCGTTGAGGCAGCGAATGTTGCAGCAGCAGAAGGAGGAGGAGGTAGGTTGCCAAGAAAATTTTCACTTTCATGATCTGAACCTACGTTCGCTTTTAGGTTCTTCAAAAAGAAGACGAAAACAAATCGGAATCGTCGGCTTCGGACAGCTCTGAGTACGAGGAAGAGAGCGAGAGCGAGGAAGAGAACGAACCGCGTCTCAAGCCACTCTTCGTTCGCAAGCGAGACCGTGCCACGGTCATCGAGAAGGAACGCGAAACCATCAAACTGAAGCAGGCCGAGTCCGAAGCCAAGAAAGCGGCGAAGGAACGACGTCGGTACACACTGCGCCTGGTCGAGGACAGCGTAAAGAAGGATCTTGACAAAGTCAAGCCAGACGCTGTGGAGCCACACATCGACGATGTCTGCACCGACGACGATAACGACGAAGTTGAGTACGAAGCTTGGAAACTGAGAGAACTGAAGCGCATCAAGAGAGATCGAGAAGAAAGAGAAAAGTAAGTTGAACCAGTTGTCTTGGGACACAACAGTGAGGTAACATTTGTCCGCTCTTTCAGTGCTGAACGTGACAAGCTGGAAATCGAGAGAATGCGCAACATGACCGAGGAGGAACGTCGCCAAGAACTGCGACAGAATCCGAAGCAGATCACGAACAAGGCGTCGAAAGGAAAGTACAAGTTCTTGCAGAAGTACTACCATCGTGGTGCCTTCTACTTGGATGAGGAGAACGATGTGTTCAAGCGCGACTTTGCTCAGGCCACTCTGGAGGATCACTTCGACAAGACAATCCTGCCAAAGGTGATGCAAGTTAAGAACTTCGGACGTTGCGGCAGGACAAAGTACACCCATCTGGTGGATCAGGACACGACGAAATTCGATTCGCCTTGGTATGCCGAGTCGTCGAATAACATCAAGTTCCACAACGAGAAGTCCGGCGGCATGAAGCAGGTGTTCGACAAGCCGTCGCTGTCCAAGCGGAAGAAACTCGACTAGGGACCTGATTCGATGGTTGTTGGACGCGCGTTATGTATTAAGGTTTTGAATAAAATAGTAGAATTTACCTGAGGGAGTTTTGTGTTCTTTTTTACGGACATTTTTAAGGGAAACATTTTTCATAGTCCCCTGAGTCCTGACTTGTAGCAGCAATTGTACTGTGATGCAAAAGACCAATATTGTCAAACCGCCACCAACTTCACTCACCCCTCGTCCGGCGTGTCAAATAAAACTGTCAGTTGTCACATTAGTTCGTGTTTACAAATGGTTATTCAAGCAGCGTTTTTTTTTTCTGGAACTCCGTAGAAATTGAGGAATTTCATGTTGAAGAGACCTCCACAGCTGAGTAATCGCCATCACATCACCGCATCCAAGCAGGATATGCACATTCTGACAATACACGATGACTGACTCCAGCGATGAGGTACGTATGGCAGTGCCAAGATGCCGTAACTGTTTTCTTCGCTCTTCCCGATTTGTAGATAGAAATATGCCCAAATGTTGGCCCCCATGAGCTGGCCACATCGATTAAGTCCAAGGCTGTAGTGAAATTCTCCGCCGTTCAGGTGCCGGTTAAGTTCAATCGATTGGAATGCAACACTGACCTCAACCTGCCGCCATCCAATTGGCTGACGACATCGGACAGCAGTTATGGACTGCATAAGGCGCTGTACAATTCGTCCGGATTTCCCAGGTAACAGCAAAAAGCACCCGCAACCGACGTTGCCTTGAGCTGACATTCTTCTTTGGTTTTCCTTGAAAGTTTTCGCATGGCGCACATGTTCCCCGACTGCGTGGGCGAGGTCGATGTGGTTTCCGATGCGGAAAATATCAAAAAACTTCTCAAACTACCGTACTCGCGGACGGGTGCGATAAGCATGATGGTGCACAAGGTGGGCAACACCCTGCTCCTTGACGAATTCGACATTCAGAAGTATCTCCTGCGGAAGGCCGACGACGACTGGCACTGGTTGCGGACGTTCATTTTGGAAACCATTGTGTCTTACCGCGGCAACGACCACAACTTCTGTCTGAAAGACAAGAGTCGCGAGGCCATTCAGACGAAGAACTTGCTCTCGAAGTTCCTCTATCACAGCCTCAAGCAGTCCGGGGCCGACGGCAAGAAGTCGCCCAATCAGCCGAACCTGCCCCAGGCTGAGAGCAAACCACTGCCAATTCTTGGGCCCGTATTGCCAGAGCCCAAGATCGACGAGAACGTGCCAGATCCCAATTCCTCGCATGACTTCAATCGGAACGTCGTGTGGACGTTTGAGGACATCCGGATGCTCATCGGCACCGACATGCCCATATTCGGCGGTCCCAACCGGCCCTGCATCAGCCTTCGACTGAGGGACATGGCGAAGCCGATCAACGTGCTCACGGGCATCGACTATTGGCTGGACAATCTGATGTGCAACGTGCCAGAGGTGGTCATGTGCTATCATTTGGACGGCATCGTGCAGAAGTACGAGATCATTAAAACTGAGGACCTGCCTTATCTGGAGAACTCCCAGTTCGCACCGCAGGTGGTCCGCAATGTGGCGCAGAACATTCTTGCCTTCCTCAAGGCGAAAGCAACCAAGGCTGGCCACACGTACTGGCTGTTCAAGGGTCGCAACGACGACGTTGTGAAGCTCTACGATCTGACGACGCTCTGCAAGAACCAGACCAACTGCGATCCGAAGCATGGCAACCCGTTCACGATCCCCGTGGCCATGCTCCTCTACACCGTGGCGAGGAACATGAAGAACACATCGCCGAAAGTTTCGCCCAAGAAGGCTGGCTCCATAAAGGCGCTCCTCGACAACTGCATCAAGCTGCTTCCTAAAGAGAAATACCCCCAGATCGTCACGTCGTCGCACTACATTCTCTCGGACCTGCACATCCCGGCCGGGATCGACCCGAAGTCCCCGAAATTCGACAACTCCGACATGGACTCGGACATGCAGTCTGTGTACGAGGACGACGACTACGACCCGTACGAGGACGACATTCTCGACGACAGCGGCAACGTTGCGGTCAAAAACATCTGCGACACTCTGAAGGAGCTGCATCTGGAAAACACCACGAAGCCAGGTCGTCCGCCGTCCCCGCTGATCGCCACCGTCGAGGAGAGGTGCCGCATCGCCCTGGAGCACATCTCGGACGGCATCAGCTGCCTGCAGTACTTCAACAGCAACGAGGAGCAGTTCATCAAAGAGAGCGAGGAGCGCGCCAAGGACGAGGAGAAGATGCGGATCCTTCACGAGGAGCAGAACCCCAACATGGCCAAGCCATTCCGACCCATTCCCCTGCCGTACGAGTCGCTGTGTCCCAGTCCACGGGAGGTGAGCCCAGTCGACCAGTCGCCCCAGCCCGAGCCTCCAAAGGCAAACAAATGCAAAAAGAAAAAACTCCGCAAGGGCAAAGGCAAAGACGCGAAGGATGAGGCGCCCTCGACCAGCACTGGCGCAGCACCCGCTGTTCCAGCTGACGACGTGACCAGCAAAAAAGTCGCGGTCAACTTCAACTCAACCCTCTTCGGCTCGTGGAACGTTCACTTGAAGCTGCTGCTCCTGGAGAAGGCGTGCCTGTCGTACGCCACACTGGCGGAGCACAATTACTTGGAGCAGAAGTTTGGTTACTGCCTGCGGCACATCTACATGGCATACCGCTGCCAGGAGGTGGTCATAAAGTACATGACCACAATGGTGTCGCAGAAGAGCTGCCTTCTGGGGCGTGCCGGCGATTGTTTCCTGCAAATAGCCAAGGGTGGCGACATGGTGGAGGACTACCTGAATCAGTACGCGACAGAGAGCCCCGTTGACAGCAACATTTACAGCGAAATCGAACCGGATCTCAAGCATATCGGTAAATATTCCACCAGTCAACTGGTTTGACTGCATTTCAGACGAGTTCCATTGCAGCTGACGACATCATTGCGCCGACCAACAACGTGGAGCAACTGATGCTGGCCAGCTGCAAGTGCTATGAGACTGCTCTGTTCTGCTACGAGGATGTCAACGCCCAAAATGAGCTGCTCCGTCGGCTGGGGAACGTCCGCAACGAACTGGGACTCAAGTACATGTACTGGGCTCAAGGTAATCTTTGACTGCAGCCACTACTGCCCCCGATTTCTCATTCTATCCCCCAACCAGAGGAATTTGCAAGCTACATGGACGCGGTGCAGAAGACGGACCAGCAGCCAGCAGCAGGCGAGGAGGACACTAGCGACAGTGAGAGCCCGGTGATGAAGCCCAAGCCCGATAAGACCTACGAGCATTTGGCCTCGAAATCCTATGACTGCCTGCAACGCGGCATCATGGCATTCAGCGTGGTCCAGGACAATGTGAATCTTGCCTTCTTGTACTGCAACATGGGCCGGTACATGCGCTTCAAAGCCCATCTCTTCCTGACCGATGAACCGTAAGTACAGTGAGCCACACTCTGTGGCCATGCCTAACCATGTGCGTTCATTTATTGCAGCAGCAATTACCTGCCAAAGCAAAAGGCACTTTACCAGGACGCATTCAGGTACTACGACAAGGCCAAGAACATCCTTGGCTCTCGCAAGTGCAACCCCGAGCTTTGGGACCTGGTCGGCTGGGAGCTGTCAACGGCAATGTTTACCTTAACAAAACAGATGCAGGATTACGGCACGCCTGTAAGTAGAGACAGAGATGCTCTGACTTTGAACAGCATTCAAGCAAGTGTCCATTGTTTAGTGTTCACCGGAATTGGAGAAGGAAGTGCTCGATCTTCTGCAGACGTCGTTGAAGCTCTGTGACACGGACAGTCCTGGCGCAAGACAGGTTCTGTACACTTACCGCTCTGGTGTCTTGCACAAGAGGTAGGCTTCTATTCAGCTTGGGATATAGAGCGCTTATCTCACATATATCACGTCGCCGTTTCTCGCCAACAGAATTGCTTCGTTTCACTACAGTCACATCCGGGCTCACTTTGCCGACATCACAACCGTGCCCAAGACGTCGCTTCAGCTGTGCAAGCTGCACTACGAGAAGGCCGCTAACATATTGGACAGCTTGAAGGAGGCAAGCGACTACTTGATTGTCCAACTGGAACGGATATCCCTGCAAGAGTTCCTCGCGGACAGTAAGTTTCCCCCACCGCTCAAGTGCGCAAAACCTCACTCATTCTCCGCCCTCTCTTCCGAACAGTCTCAACAAACATAAACCACAAAATCAAGAACATGCAAACTGCCCTGGAAATGTGCCTACAAACGAAAATCGTGTTTGAATATGCCCTCAATGCGGCTGTGGACAACCCGCAACCGTCAGAGTTTCACCGGCATCTACTGCTGTTCGAGAGCCGACTGCAGAACTCCCTAAAGACTCTCATCAAACTGCTGCTGAGCGGAAGGGATCCTCGAAAAATGGCCGATTGCTACAAGAAAATGTACATGCAGACATTGAAAGACAAGGCACCCACCACTGGCGACAATGAGTCTTTGGCAACCTATCTATTGAACCTAGTTAACAATTTGATTCAGATTGAATCGGAACACTTGTAGTGCGTGTACTGTTTCGTGCGTCTGTTCGTATCCCGTGTCACATTAACGAAAAACAACTCGATTTGCTGAATATTTTTGTATCACGATATAGCTTTAACATTTTAATTTTATCATTGTTTAGCTTTAAGTGACCTGTTGGTGATGATGGTGATGAATAAAGTTTGCGCTTAGCGTTTACCTAAACTGCTTGATGTTTCCCTTTTTTTTGTTGGTTAATGAACAACACATCTGATGACGTTGATGTACGCATTTCTTACCTATCAGGCCTCCGACACATGGAGCTGCCTTCCATCGTTCAATCAGTACAAAGAAGTGTTGCGTCTTCGATCACTTGGTCTTCATACAAGAGATTTGGTCGGATTCTCCTCGAACTACGAGGGGCGTTCAATATATTCTCGGTATCGATATGAAGGAAAATGCGAATTCAATTTAAATTGTTTTTATTTTCCAATATAATCTCCCCTAACATCAATGCATTTGTTACATCTTGAGATAAGCTCGTAGGATGCGGATCGTAGTGGAAAAACCCTCTTATGTAGCTGGGGTCATTCGTTTTCATGCGTTCGATGTGGCTGAACCAGAGTAGTTGAGCGATTCTTGCCTTCTGCCGGACTAGTGACCACATCCACGTCTTTGCACACCTTCGTCGCAAACATTTCTTTTTCGAATGTAACAAGAATTAGCTCTGCTGTCTTGCTTCTCGTCCAGCTTTCGGCTAACTATAATAATATAATATGGGTGGCGCTACAGCCCGTAGGGGGCCTGGGGCCTAGCTTCTCAGCAACCACTCGTGTTGTGCGTGCTATCGCAAGTGGAAGGGACCTACAGTTTTATGCCGACTCCGAACGGTCAAGTTTAAGAAGCTTTTTCTAGGCAGTTATACTCTTTGAGCATTTTCTGTGACTCGAAAGAGGTGGGGCCGTGCAAAGTATTTCTTGTCGTACCAGGAATCGAACCTAGACAGATTGGTCCAAGAGCGTAGGAGTCGACGCACATACGCACGGGCCACCACTATACTAAGACCGCATAACAGTCGGTTTCCAGACAAACCGATAAGTCGATGTCTCTCCTTCTTGAGGCAATCATTTATGTTGCTCGTTTCCCCTTTTTAGTCGCTTTTGTTTCATTGCTAGTAAGCGCCTCATTGACGGCTCACTGCGTTCGACCAGCCACGTCTATTCCATCCGCGCATGCTAACAACCAGAAATACCTTATTTCTGCTAACAAGTAACAACTAGACGCAAAGGAGCTAACACGTACTTCAGTTGAAATTTTCGAAGCAGTTTTGAACTCCGAACGCTGACCACGACGAAAAGTGGGGCAGAATGGCTAAAAAGCGAAAAAATACTATCACCCCGATTACGAAAGTCGTTTAACGACTGTGTCGAAACACCTCTGTAATGTCGGTATTACGATTGTCGATAAAGTAGTCGCTTAACGCCATAAAACGACTTCTGGCGATATGCTTATGTGGAACGTACTTTTTGTGTGACACTTGTCGTGTATCGGTATGCCGAAAGTCGATTTCGTACACCAAAACGACGAGTAACACGACAAAAGAAGGCGGTTTAAATTTTGTGAACGACTCTAATGGAAAAACAAGTAAAATCGTGAGTTTTCTTTGTTTTTTAACTGGAATGGTGTAAAATGTTTTTAGTGCTAATTATTTATATCTTAAGGATGAAATTTTCAAATAACGACGCTGGTTAAACTGATGGAGGAAAACAGGAATTTAGCAACAAATTTCAAAAGAGGTTTTTCTCAAACGAATGCGAACAAAACTGGATGAATCGGGGTGTATATCTCGAAAACGGTGTGTCCTGTGGTCCTAACATTTGATTTAGGATGAAAAATCGCACCAGAATTGGATTACAATATTTGCACAGTTGTCTTAAACTGTCAATCAAATTTATAGAAATGAGAGCCGTAAACTTTCAGAAAATGTCAAGCCTTGACCAGAGTGACAGTTAATCTTCCCTCTCTCTCTCTCTGTAATACTTCTTTACGTTCATATTTTAAATGTATTTGGGAATGTTTTATTTTTCCTCTTTTCCTTAATATATGAGGTGAACACATGGGAAGTTTCGTTGTTCTATCTTTAAAAACACAAGAGCAAAAATATAATAGTTTTCGTGTATCAACAATTTTTCGTCGAAACACAAAGATTCAAGATGTTGGCCTTGACTGCGCCTCAAATGGTTTTCCGCTTAGTCCAATTTTGGCATACTCTTTCCAACATTTCGGCCGGTATATCACGAATAAATGCTTCAATGTTCTCTTCCAATGCGTCAATTGAAGCGGGCTTGTCTGTATAGCTTTAACATAGCCCCACAAAAAATAGTCTAAAGGCGTTAAATCGCACGATCTAGGCGGCCAATTGACCGGTCCCGAACGTGAAATAAAATGTTCACCGAACTCGCCCCTCAATAAGTCCATTGTTGCGCGTGCTGTGTGGCATGTGGCACCGTATTGTTGAAACCACATGTCATGCAAGTCAAACTCTTGCATTTTGGACAAACAAAAGTTGGATATCATCTCACGGTAGCGCTCACCATTCACAGTTACGTTACGATTCGCATCATCTTTGAAGAAGTACGGTCCAATGGGCCTAGTACCACTAACAACCATTGAATGAAGAAAACGGAGACAAATTTGTCGACTGAAATCTACTTTGGTATTGCCTAACTCAGTCGACTGAGAATGGTATTATTGTGAATTAAAAACGTCCATGTCATGAATTTTTATACGTCTGTCAGTTTTGAATATGAAATCTCTCAATTCGTGTTTACATTGCTCAGAGAATCACACGAATATTAGAAAGAGATAGCGTGTGAGTTCCCATAAGTTAGAGGGAGATGAAAACGAAGATTTGGGTTTTGCCGGTACAATGTGAACGTTTTTTTCTTTTTTTTTTTTATTCATTTTTGCTTTATATTTAATTCATTTACTTACGTGCTAGACAAAAATATTTAAAACTAGCTTAACTATCTTAACAATTAACTACTGACCCTATACGGGTACTCTAAGCTATTCTGATATACATTTAGGTTTGCCTTTCGGCTTAGTCTATGTTTGTTCTTTTTTTCAGTCTGTTTTTGTTTTTTTTTAGCCAAGAAAACTGGTAAAAATCTTGGCTTAATTTATCTGTCTTGCTGACGATCTTGGTATTGCGTACGACTCTCCTAGTCCTTTGAACCTTGTGCTTGATATTAACTTTGATGTGCAACTACTGAGATTGTGGTTTGCTATGCATGATCGTATAGTTAAAACAAAACTTATGTTTTTTTAGCCTTAGAACTCAGTATTCACCTGACTTTGATTTCATATTCCGTGCCGCAAATTGTGCTCTTTACAAAATGTCAAACTACACTTGTTCTATTGTTTCCACTGTGTCTGGGTTCGATGAAGGAGCTGCATGTGATCCTAGATGTTTCAAAATTGATACTGTAACAAGCTACAAGTATATTGGCTTTACTATTGATCAAAACATGAATTGGTCTAACCACATTGCGAACTTGAAGCAGTATCTTCGTTCCTCTATCCGTGGCTTGTATCAACTTCGCAGATTCTGCGCAAAAACACTATGGCTTAGGGTGCTGGGTAGGAGCTAACCGCTCAAAACTCCATCATCTACTTGTACTACAGAAATGTGCTATTAGAATGATTTGTGGTGTTCCTCGTCTCACTCATTCCATGGTACTTTTTAGGAGTCTAAATATTTTGCCAGTCTGACACACAAGGTATTACAAATTTTCTTTATGAGAATTGAGTATCTACAAAGCCTAATCTCGGACGGCCGAAGCCTAAGTACTAACTCTGGATTCTTCGTAAGCATACCTTCCTTTCGTACCACTCACTTTAGAGACTTCTACTCCGTCGTCTACTTTAAATTATTTAACTGTCTTCCTGTTACTATTCGCGTTGTCAGAAAACTTACTTCATTCCAAAGTAAAGTCAAAGATTGGCTTCTAGATTTTGAACTCAATAAAATTGAAGTCTTGCTGTCATATATTGCTTAAGTCAAAATTTATGTTTAATTCTGTAACTTTTCTTACAATTTATCTCCGTTACTCTTTCTTTTGTAGAAATTCCTACTGATTTCTTCTAAATCATTTCTATTTTTGTTCATACAACTCTATTTTGAATTATTTAATACGAATGTCACTAGCTATTCTTAGTATTAATAGTGCATTTCTTGAATTGCGTATTATTAGTTGTATTTATCATTGTATTACACTAAGAATAAGAAATAAATAAAATAAAAAACAAAAACTTCTGTCTTGATATTGGACGGAATTCTCGTTCATCGTCGTCCTCATTGAGTGGAACATTCAGCTTGGGTGCTCATCGCCGTTTTTCAGCTTACAGAAGTGATATTTCCAGATTCTCAATATCTATGTAGGATATAAACCCATTGTAAAATGTAAATGTATCCTCAGAGATAATTGACATTCGTTCAGTTTTGTTTTTATTAAGGGTTGTCAGTACTGTAGAACGAATGGCGACCACATTTGAAGTTGGAGTCTGTGTTATAAGTTCGTTATTCCATTGTTGTTTTCTTTAAATAAATTATTTCCTACATCTACTACCAGTGAGTACCACATATTCGTCCCGGCAGAGACCCTGAGAAGTCGCGTCTCTTCCCTTCGTCTCTGTTCGTAGAGCTCATGAACAGCTCTCGTTGTTCGTTGCACCGTTGCTTTGTAGGCTTCCTACTTCGTTACCTGCACTCGTTGTCAAAATATTTCCTTGATGGCTTTTTGACAGTGCCTTCAATCTTTTTCGATTGCTTGTACGGTCGGCGACGAACTTACGAGAGTTTTTATGGAAGACTCAATCGGCAAAGATCTTGGCAGTCCGTTGCGTGTGTAACTTTCCGATCTCAAACCTTGGTGTTCTTTATCGACTCCGTTGTTCTCTCGATATCCGACTTCATATCTTGGCTACAACAAAGAAATGGTCTAAGTCTATGTTTGCTCCTCGGAAGGTTCGGACATCAATAATGCTGAAGGAATGCGTGACGCAACGTGATCAATCTGGTTGATGTTGAGGTGTGGGAACTAAAGAAGGTCTCAGGGTAGAAAAATATTCCCGGTTAATGGCCTAATGGAGACAACATATATGTAGGTCTAAGTGAACTACAGCCACATGGACAAAGATCCCATATAATCTAATCAAATCTACATCCAGTCGACGAGAAGCGTTTACTTTTGAGGATCGATCTGAATTATAAATTTAAACTTTGTCTTGGAAAAAACCCAACGCCAAGGTAGTCGAAAAATACACTCGATCCAAATGACCGCCGCCATCCGTAATTTAAATTATTGCCTACCTACACCTCCGGCACATACGCTTACGCTCATTTCTTGTAATCAAGTTACCGCTAATCATGCCCTTTGGTGTATTGCCGTATTAATCTACCTTAGTGAGCGTTCATTTTGCATTTATGTCAATTGACTGCCTTCAACTAATTCCCCAAAAAGTAGAACAGAACCGAAAAAGTGTTACCACAACAAAAACACCATGACCTCTCAATAAATAATATCGTTTTCGTTTGTTTTATTTCTAGATCAGCAGGTGTTCAAACTGGTACAATAATAATTCTTAAATTCTTTTGTTTACAAAATCGCATGCCGCTTGGTTGCATTATTCGACCCGGTGGCACAGTTATTCGTTCGGTACACTCTGCACTTGCTGAGCGGCGCATTTCGAAACCACCCAAATGCCTGCATTACGTCCAGGAAGTCGCGTCTCCGCCACCACACCCGCAACCAGGAACTGGTTGGGGCCGACTCGCCGACAGAACTCTTACGATTCGAGGGTATGCCTGACGACTGTAATCATAGTTGGCAGCGGCCAGCGATAGGCTCAGAGCGAGCACGACCAGAATTATTGCGAAAACCTATAGAAAGAAAAATAAGAGATATTTGATGAGTTCTCGATCTCTTGACTAAGAATTGTCTGTCAAACTTACTGCTAGCTTTGTCATATTGATTATGCAACTTTGAAACCGCTCGATTGACTGAAATATGATCCGTCAGTTGGCCGGCGATATATATGTGGGCAGATGAATTTCCAGCGGGCCTAAAACGTGCTCGTGTCGCAACTGATAGGGCTGCGAATTGAACTCGTGCGATTAGTGGGGTGGTTAGAGTGTTCGCTAATGTTCAATGACTTTGGCGCTATGATACGTATTGTGCATGCGGCATGCTAATCGAATGGAAGAATTTCTCGTGTGATCTACAGTCACGGCTAAAGAAATGCGATCATTTGTTTTTGAAATGAAACAACAGCGCGGTTGGGGAAATATGATGGACATTGGCGGACTGTTTGGGTTTCAATTCAGATGCGATGGGAGAGATTTGTGATCCAGACTCAAGATGATTCTCTTGAAGTATTGAGAGGCAGTTAAAGTTCACAGTGTGAACAGAAAAGCAAACAACATCTGAAACCACTGACAGCAGCTAAAAAAACGATGGGGCAAATTCATGTGGCAAAATTAAAAATGACTTGATTTTGAATTGTTTAGTTCACTGTCCCTGCCTTTAGTTCCCAAGATTGAATGATTGACGTCTTCAACAAGCTGGAAAACTGTCTTCCATTCATCGAGCCACTTGAGATAACGGTTATTGCTTTTCTCGTGTTCATTTCAACACCGTCATCGAATGTCAAGTTGGAAATTGAGCGAAGTATGGCTTGCTCAAGCGAAATTGGTTGTTTTCTCACTTAAACGAGGTATTTCTTGATCCAGTCCTCTTCTTCTGATTCTGTAATTCTTCTTGTTGCACCCTGTTTCCTGAGTAATATGACTTTGCTTAGTTGCTAATGCGTTTTGGATTTTTTTCGCAAGCCAACGAATATTTGCTGTCAAGCGTCGTAAGTAGATGAAAGCCTTTACTTTGAAACTACGGCAAGTCTGGATAACGCTTTCAGGTCGAGTCGAAGAGCAGAGGGTTTTTTTTATCATTTATCGAGAGATTTAAACAGCTTTTCGTTTTGAAAAGTTGAAACTGGAAACTGGAGAGGTTGGCAAAGGCCCAAAGGAATTCCTTCCGGAAACCGAGTTAGTACCCATTGTACGGTATCCAAGCCCATCTTGTTTCTAGTAATCAAATTATATTAAAAATAAAGCTTAGAAGTGACTCTAAGTATCCACCATTTTGATGACAATAAAAGACAAGATTTCATTTTTTCCCATTCGAATTTTTATTCACTGCACTGCCTCCACCGATTCGAAGAACTGATGGAATCATGATCAATATGGATAGTACGATTGGTATCCTAGAGAATATCCTGGTTGGTATCCATAACCTGGGTATCCACCACCATATTGAGGGTATCCACCTGTTAAAGCAGAAACAACACTCAGTAAAGGACACATTCTGCGCTGAAATTCTCTCGAACTTACCATAAGAATAAGGCGAGACAGGCTTTGGCTCAGCGGCAACCATGGTGCAGGCAAGCACTGCGCACAGGAGGAACATGGCGAACTGTAAGCAAAAACAGAAAACACAATTTAGTTGAAGTTGCCCAGTCCTGTTGCAACTGCTATGCAAAACTTACGATGAATTTCATTTTGGATTGTTTTTACGTTGATTGTACTCACAACAAAGTTAATACTATGCTTACTGTTCCGTGCTCCTCGGCTTTTATAGGAAATCAATGTTTCCGATAGCCTAATTTCTACGTGATGTTTGTCCGGTTTCGGACATTGTACACTCGTACACACATACCTTGGTAGTAGATAGATAACCTAACGTACGGTACGTCGTTTCAAATCGGAATTCTATTCTTCTCGCAGCAATGTGAAGCGTGTGAGGCGACGTAGAGCTGGCGGCTTGATAAGATGTGCGAGTAAATGTGTGTTCGGTGTTGTTCGGAGGAGCTGCGCTTGGTGATGAACACTCACGCGTCACAAGAAACTTTTGGGGGCACGACTGAGGGGCATGCAACTAGGATGTAATTTGTCTGGGCACGGCATTAAACAGCGGAAACTTTTTGATTACGTTCATAAAATAAAATTTGTGGACACCAGAAATCAGAGAGAATTCTTATTTGGGTTCCACAACTTTTCGGCATGCACTAGTTGGGCAGAAAATGAGAGAAAAAGTGTGGAATTGGAAGAAATTTGTTGAACTTGCACTCTCTCAAGAAAACGGTAGTGGGACTGACGCTTGGGATGATCCTTTCTCTTGGTTACAAGGCTTACATTCCAAGAAAAGATGAACAACCAAACTTGAGAGCCTCTAAACTTCATCATAATTTGACTAAATTCCTAACGAATTATCTAATTAGAGTGTCGATATAGTCCGGGGTGAACCTGGGCCCCAACCGACGACACTCTCTCGCTGGTGGATTCTCTGGCCAACTGCCTCCAGTTGCACACACCAAATTGGTTGAAATCATTCTCAACCTATGCGTTCTTTACTGTGTTGTGCAGTCTCGAATTGAAACACCCTTCGGGCCATAGTTAAGTTGTGCATGTACTCTACAGACTACAAGCCTCAACTAGCCTGGTTAGACCCATGTCTCTGTACAGTTTGTGGATGAATCTATTCCTCTACCAACGCAAACAAAACCAAATCTTGCGCTCAATGCATTTGCTTAGAAGAGAAGACGTTTTCAATTCTTGGTATGGATGGCATCACCACAAGTTTCTTCAAGAATATCGGAAAGGCACTAATTGCCTAACCATTCCATGTTATGAAACTCGAATCTATACAGGTTCTTGAAATTATCCCCGGTGTCTCCGAAACGCCCGGAATTACGGATCTTCGTTTTTCGCATTTTTGTTTATTAACTTACAAAAATGTTGCCAAATAAATATGACAGCTCTTCACTCTAGTTTTCAAACTTCAATTTTAGGGAAAGAACCTACTTTGAGGAATCTTTTTTATTCACGCCAATTTGAGTGTTCTCTTTAACGAAAATACTTCACTCATGAGTGTTCACTCGGAGTGTTCCCTTAGTTTTTATTCACACCACCCATTGTAGACTATGTAAAGTAGACGTATTCCTCAAATGGACTCTTGTGACTAGAGCAAACGATACTGCAATTGTACTCGCCGGGCATGCTTTCCTACAACATTTTACAACGGAGTAGTGCAATAATGTTTTACCACCAGATTGACTTCACAAAAGTCTACTAAGTACAGAAGGTGATTCAGAGTGAGAATCGGCGTGTTACCAATTGTGTAGAGTATCAATCTGTTTTAAATACAAACAAGTTTGTTAAGACAGTAAACTACGTAAGTACCATCGACACCACGTACTTTTGTATCTTCATTTTCAAAAGATGCTACAATTAGTGAAACATGTTTCTGGTCTAAGTCTACAAGATCCACATCGAAACTGCTAGCAAAGATTTCTGTGTTTAGGGCCCACTCAGAGATCGTTGAACACACCACCAATTCGTTGGATGCTATCAGATGTATAGCAAACAAAAACTATGCATTCGTTTTGATTAACAAAGCGCCTGCTAAATAGTTACTCAAACTCCAAACCACCAGTCAGAGGAATATTGAAGACTCGTTCATCGACTTCAAGACTGCAAGTATGTGCATGCGCACAATTAAGCGTTTGCTGGAATTGAAACGGAACAGGAACACTCAACATCGACGTCTTGGACAGAGTGCCACAATAGGCAGCGATAACTTTGAGTTAGTCAAACAATACAGATTTAGCACCAAGATTGAACGTAGAATAACTCGTGCCAATCGCTGTTTCCCTGGAAATTCAGTACTAGAGCCCTCTCGCTAACAATCGAACTGACCTGAGAACCTGCTCCACAGACTACAGTCTACGGCATAGACAATTTCAAAAGTGGATGAAGAAGTTCTTTGCCACTTCGACAGAAAATCGGTGGTGTTGTTTTTTTTGAGGGAATCTGAAGCAGCGGATTCAACCAAAAATTGTACAGACTGTACATCGAGAAAAGTCTAGCCAGGCGTCCATGGATTCACAGCCTAAGGAGGCTGGGGAATGTAGAGCGTATGGGCAATGTGCCTCCGTCTCAAACAACAACGCAGCAGATCACAAGCTCGACTTTTGTGGCACGCACAGGTGGAGACGGACTTCACCCAACTTGGTGTGATCAACTGAAAGTATGTGGCCAGAGAGGGTAACTCCTTAAAGCGACGTTGACGACAAATTTGAAAAAGTCAAAATGCTCTATGTACCGTACTACAAGTCTGCCAACGTTCACATTGACGATTTGGCACGGTTGTCAAGCAAATTGTTTCGGCAAATGGTTGAGTGTGAACGCGGCTTGAGAGTCTTGTTCGTTGAGGCAAACGTTCATGAATTTTGATTAAAGTCCCACCGATCCTTTGCTAAATTCTGAAAGATTCTTCCAGTAAGACATACCGACTGAATGGACCCGTAAATGTGCGAGTTTTGGACTTCAACTAAGTACACATCCAAACAAAGCAAATACACTTGTTTTTCAGCACCAACGTGGACGCAAAATGATATAATTTCGTAATAACAGACATCGGTGTGAATGTTTAGAGTCTTTGGGCAACATTTATTCACTTCGGGTTGGTTTTCTTCGAACTCCAGACTTGACTCCAAGTTCAAACCAATATTAGCATGTAAATGAATACAAATTTCCAACTGCTGTCCCAAATCACTGATTAATTCAGATTCAGAAACAGCATTTCTCTGAACAGAGGCATAGATGCGTCGGAAGTTTGATGACTTATTTGTGACATCATCATCCAACAGGATACGCACAAAACAACATATTGCTGTTTTATTTCTGCAGCAGAACTAGGCATCTCCGATGGAGCTCTACTCGAAAGCTGGACTTATAAGTGACACAGACTTCATATAATTGACAGACAAGAAATTGAATTGAAAAAAAAAAAGCATTCCGTGACGAACTACGTATTCAGACCGATTTATCAATCAAGTACGTAAGACTTGATGTTCTCGTGCATTCACACTAGCTCGGGCAAAATCACGTAACTATCAGGCTTTCGGAAACTCTCAGTTTCTATAAAAGACCGAAGCCATTGAACCGAAAATCTAGTATTAACGTTTCTGTGGATACAATCTTAGCGTTCAACATGAAGTACATCGTAAGTAGTTGCACTCGAACCGGATAACTGAAGGCGGATAGCTAATAAGTTCGTTTTATACAGTTTGTCCTGTTTGCTCTTTGCGCACTCTTTGCCTGGGCCACAGCAGCTCCCAGGCCAAATCACATTTCTCCTTCCCTCGGCAACTACGCAACAGCTGTCGCTGGCTCTGGTGGTAAGTTCAGTGAATGCTTTTGATGGAAGTTGTTGATTTCTAAACGATTTGTACTTCGGCAGGTTGGCTACCAGCTTATGGCAGTGGCTATCCCCCGGTGTACGGTGGCTATGGAGTTAGTCCCTTCTTGGTGTTGTGAACAGAGTGAAGATGATGGCTTTAAATAAAAACAGAAATTAAAATGAAGAACTCGTGAATTTTATTTTTATGTGACATGGGAGCCGTTGCTAGAGAAGCTACATATAGTCTGCAACTGCTCGATGTGCAAAATTGATTATTGGGTGAGGTTGAGGCACTGTATTGTTGGTTGAGACTGCACTCCATAAACCACTGGTGGAGAACCATTCGGAGCTATATGATGAAGTGGAGTCAGTTTGTGATGGATGTGTTGTTCAAAAAGTGAGTAGAGTACAAGTATGTTGCGTTCTGGCTATTTTTCATTCGTGAAGCTTCTGCAGAGTTGTTGCCATGACGCCTAATCCTTCGGCGTGATACCACAAGGGTTAGTCTCCTGTAATTACAACAACAACATGAATTATATGTAATCTATTCAAGGAGAGCAGTTGCTTAGAGCTGTCCGCACTTAACGAACCAGATAAATTGTTGATATTTGACTTGTAATACTTGCCACCCATTTAGTGTTTGTTAGTTCGTCGCCAGCGCTTGGGGGGTTGGTAGATCACAACTCCCCCGATACAAGATTGGTTCACAAGACAAGAAAGATAAGACCATGTTATGAGTAGATACTATGTTTTATCGGAGACCACTTCTCACGCTCTACTGTAGTTTTGCCAATACACTACACTGTCCTCCTAATGAATTCAATGTTACGCTTAGAAGACTGTGCAGCTTTAGATTCATTCGGCTATCATATTGCTCATAGGTAGTGTAATCTTGGCAGCAACTTAAGTTTGCACACATCGCACAATCGGAGATCGACGAGCTCATCAGAAAACTTTGTCAATCGCCTGAATTCTCTTTGATTGAACAGCCTACGACCCTACGTTAAATTGTCAGGGTATCTGTCATTATTAAGAAGTTGCACGTGACCACAAAAATACCTCTGTTTGATGCGGCTTCTGCACTCAATTTCACATTCAGCTCACGATTCTCTTTTTAAAATATTAATATTAAAAATAATCAATGAATGACATCGACATAATGTCCAAACTCAAGATGACAAAGCCTCATCCTCCGCCACTTTACCTTGCAGCTATTGAGTAGTAGCGTAGCGACGATGTCGCATAAGCGGCTAAATTGCTTCGGAGACTACGATTTGGTAGTTTCTGGATTTGTAGTATTTATGTGACGAGGAGGCCGATTAAAAAGTTTATTCAGCTACAGGAACAGCTGGATGGAGTAGTTGGTTGAGTGCCTGCCCGTGGTTAGAGGTTCGGTTCGAATCCCGTCGAATCCCTGGCCCAGTCACCAATTGTCGTTGGGATCGAATTAACGGCTCTACCACTTGATATGTCGATGAGTGGTAGTAGTCTGACTATGGGTATCACAATGGACTAACATGGTCTAAGCTTGCTGGCGATTTCGCTGGCAGCCCACTCACCTAACCTAAGCTACAGGATCTGCTAACGTTCAACTAACGCCTTAAAATTATTTCTCTAGAATCGATACTGAACTACAGAGAGCGGTACAAATAGATGGGATAGGGTTCCTTGACCAAACTACCTATACAACTGTACAGAGTGGACTCTTATGCAATACTCGGTTTTGTCAACTAATTTCTTCCAACATACTTAAGCAGGGAATGTAGTTAATCAGATGAGTTTGATCTATGCACTATCCCAGCCCAGTCAATGGTCATTTAAATCGTTAAGGGCAATACGAAACGGCTGTCCACATAATCCACAAGTATTAAGCTGGCAATATCATTCCGTACTAATAAAGATGCTGCGAAGAGAACTCTGGACCTAAGCCCGTCTATGTGAGGCCACCAATTCTAACTCAACTTATTTGGCGGAGTTATAGTTTCAACGAAACGATGCACAGCGTGACCTCGAGGTGAGACAAATTAATACCTGCAATGATAATGACAATAAGTAGCTGAGGGGGAATATATTCAGTCGTCAGTTAAAATGCAGAAAAACAATTAAACTTTATCGTGTACATCACCTAACCTAGGTAAGCTTAGTTTGTCGTGGTGTATACTCTTAGGCGTAATCAAACAAATTTGTTAGAAAATTGACCCACATACAGGGTGATTTGAAGAATTCAATGCTGTCGTTGCTGTTCAAATATTCAGATTTGTGCACGTGCAGACTTTGGTGCAAATATTCAGACAAATGCCGTTACTCTGACTGGACAATGCAAACAGAAACATCGAACGGAATACTAGTCAATCAGTTGCATTCACTATCACAGATGTGTCGCACACAGAAATCAACTCCAGCGAGTCCGCTTGTCCACGGACGAATTTAATGGATAATCACACATTTTTTGACAGCTGTTAATCACATTGTCCAGTATTTCAACACGCTTGCTTGTATAAACATTTAAATGACATTCTCTAAGTGGTCCGAGAAAACGATAATAGAAGTAGCAGAAATCCAGTAGTGTAGAGATATTACACTTCCAAACGAGTTTTAAAAGAGATAGTCGGTACCAAAGGCACAATGCACAGAGAGTGGGGTAGTTTTGCCTCGAATGTAACATTAATGTCGAATCTACGGTGAGTGTTAATATTAAAGCGCAATCCTTATGCGATCCTGGAAATGTATGATAGTTTGCTGTTTGATCAATACTCATCTGAAGCCACTTCCTCTCTGTATAGATGCTACTACAGTCGTCTAAACATCAACCTACAACAGAGATTATGTCTCCTTAACAGGAACTCAGTAGATAAAATAAATCTTTAGACCCAGAGGAGACTTGCTGATCTCATCTGCCCGATCTGCTTATACTCTACAGGCTGTATAGCATGCAAGCCTGTTAGGACATTTTTCAAATTATCGCGATATGCCCAATCGTAAGAGGAAATTCGGGTCAGTTGCTTTTGTGAACGGCATTTAGAAGAAACACAAACGCTCAGCATACTCAATGGCTACATTAAACGCAGCAATTCGATGTAGAAATGAATTATTGAAGAAGGTTTTTAGTAACAATTTTTTTTAAAAATGTCAGTTTGATAGCCGACCAATGGACATACCCTCAAATTGTTGGATTACAGAAGAGTACATATTTTTGCTTGTATTTACTAAAAACTGATTATTTCACACAAATCGGGGTTCCCAATCGCATCTCACGTGTACAGATCATAAGACAATACAAACCAGTCTGATAGGTCCATAGCAAGGGTTAGTGGCAGAAAAATCCTCAGTAGACCACATCTTCACACTGCGCCAGATCCAGAAAAAGGGCACAGAAGTGCAAATCGACATTCACACCTATTCGTCGATCTTAGTATTTACTTTATGACATTCCTGTCCAACTTGTCAGGCTGTGCAGGACGACTGGTCTCGCTGCTCACGGACACTTTCAGAATCATTCGTGAGACCACATCACATTGCGGCAAGCAAAACCGGGAAAAGCCGTCGATATCAAGGTATCATACGGCAATGTGCCTACAGACGAGTTGATATTTCTACCAAGCTCGTCAGGTTGTGCAAAACTCTCGCTGCTCACAGAGACTTTTAACATCATTCTTGCGAAGATCGAACAAGATTCACAGGCCGACACACCGCGGAGGTATTAATGTGAATGGCTAAATACAGCAAGCTGCCAATAAGACGTTTTTGGGCATTGAAAAGAAAGCAGACGAAAAAGAGTATTGACGGTGAACGACGAGATAACAAAGTCTTTGCTGTCCATGCTCGAGAAAAGGCGCTGCCCATTGCCACGTCCTGCCCAATATGTAGATGTTGTGCGCCTTTTCTCGAAGACAGCGATGACTTTGCTATCTCATTTGAGCTAGTCAGGAACTTCGTTGACCTCGTCTTCATTCTCAATTGAGATCAAACACAGAAGAACTGTTCCCAGCGGGTGTATCGGGCTTTACAGGCAATTGAGTAATAGAGCCTTCCCTCTCGAAGAACCAAGCTGTCTACACATTGATCAGCGTATGAAGCAGAAGCATTGATAATTCTAATCGTGGATTCCTCTGATTGATAAACCTCGTGTCAGACTGCTTGTGAGTGTGGCATCGTCATCGCAAGTAGAACGTTAAGAATTCGTGCTCACAAGATCGGCGGTAGACGAGACAAGATGCTGACGATGAGCACGAACTGCAGATGATAAAGAGCCAAATCCATTATAGATTTACTGAAGCTCTTATCACAATGATGTCGAATCTGCTTCACAACTATGACAACCTGCTGCTATTCATTAACCATTAAAGCACGAGATGTGAATAAATGCAAAAAAAAACCACCAGATCTTGTAAGATTCATATTTCATTCGGTTTACAGCATAAACTCTTCAGACCAGATGACAGCCTAAACGACATGTTTTATGCACAACCATCAGTTGTAGAAAGATTGTCTAATCTCTAGATCAATTGATATGGACCGTATCTCTGTCAGCTTAGCAGTCTGTTAACCCGACTGACCGACGCGACGCAACCTCCCGTGCATATTGTTAAACCTGACAAAACGTCTCTTTGTGAGATAAACATTCTTTTCTTCTCCGCTTCGAGCTCGCTTTCCGATGATTCTTGGCTGGCGGTTGGCGCATTTCCCAGAATAATCACGTCTTGCGTAGATTTGGCGTAGACGCTGCCAAACTATATAAAGAACACGCCGAATCGGAGAAGCATAAGTTTCAATTCACTTCGAACTGACAACATCATCAACACCAGCAACATGAACAAGTTCATCGTAAGTGTCACGAACAGCGTTCTCACATCTGTCGCTCCTTGGATTTGGCATCAAGCAATCTAACAATTGGATTTCTTTATCACATGAATAGGCTTTGGCTTTCTTCGCTCTGTGCGCCACCCTCGCTCACGGCCAGATCATCTCTAGCCTGCCATTGGGTCTGTACAACGGTGACTCGTCATCCTCATCATCTGCTGCTGCCGCCGCTGCTGCCTCATCCTCAGCAGCCAACAGTGGTCTGAACCGATTCGGTGCCAGCCAACTGATCTCGCCTCTGGCTCAGCTCCCATTGAACTACCCATATGGAGCTTACGGTCCATACGGTCCAGTGGTCGCTCCCGGATGGGGTCCATACGGTCCAGTCGCCCCAGTTCCAGGTACACTACCCTACAGCCTGACACTCGCATAAGCACAGGGTGCTAACGAAAACATTTTCTCGCTTCTCTCAATTCCAGGTGTCATTCAATACGTTTAAGCGAACGTAAACCTGAATCTCTGGCAACAGTGTCTCGTTGACCTGGTGATATTAATGATAATAAAAAAAATTACTCGTAGTACAAAAAAAAACAACTGTTTTTCATTCGTCAATTTTGTCTGTCCGTCGCTTAAGGGGTCGGATGAGTTGGTTCCAAAAAAAAAAACAAACACTTTTCCGTCATGCTTGCATTGACAAAAGCCCACTAAAATGACACCAGAGCAATAAAGACGACTACCGGGCGCTTTGTCTGCACGGTGTGGGTCAGGCATTAAAATGTGTGTAACGTATTGTATTGGCGGAAGTTGGGTTCCATCGAAACGCAAGCGTTGTGCTGTTTCTGTTTCACGAATTGCATCGTCTTCGAGTTCGGCACTTTTTGATGGCGTCGCTCGTTTTGCTGAAAGTCTGCGTTATGCCATCGGTAATGAACCAAATAAAGTGCAATTGAGAACAATAAACCGAGTGTTCTTTGTTCGGCCGTCTCAATTTGGAGATAGGGTCAAAGAAGCGTCTTGGGTTTCTGAGAATGTGTGTGTTTCGGATTTTGGTGCTGCAGAAACTCACAATCCCACGAATTTACGCATCTCGTAACGTGCTGAACGTGTTTAAAGCTCTTCAATCGGTTTGCATGCATCTGTAGTTCAATTCAGATCAAGTGCATGGTTTAGCGGTCTGATTTGGGGGGTAAAGGCATTCAGAGAACTGAGTTTTGGTGACAAAGTAATCCAACAATTCGAGAGCAGGAATGTTAGAAAGAGTGCTAAGCTTAAATCTTATTTGGTACTGGTAATTTGCATTGAAAATGTGTCACTGGACGGTGTACAGTCGATTTCTATTCACTTACTCTGGAAGCGCTATAGTCTTGGACCAGGTCTCCCTCACTAGATGCTGCTGACGCCCTACACACGGGATATTAGACGTTATTGTTGCATGGCGAGTTGTCGATTTCAAGTGATCAATAGCCCCGTGTATTGGCTGTGAGCTTCATCGTCAATTTATTCGTTCATCTACTTCTTTGCAGTCGCCCCTTATTACAGCCTTTCACTTTCAGCTCATAAGTCAGTCAGAGAAGTCAGTGATTTTGAGGCAAGATGGCGCTAGGATTGAATAGTCTCCGTTTTTCCCTAGAACGCGGCTTCTTTCTGGGCGGGGACACAAACAAAATCAAATACGACTGTCCAACACTTAGTTTACTGTTTTTACTTTACTGTGATCACGGTTGAAACATTAAAGAGATTGAAGACAGGCTTAAAAAAACAGTTTGAAGACTCTGCTTCTTCGCATAGAATGCTGCATGAGTGGTTCACTCAATTTCGTTGCGGTCGTACGAGTAAAAATGGAGCTGAGTGCCCATGAGGTCCCAATGCAGTCACAGTGGAATAAGCACGAGCTTGGCGATGGTCAATAAATTCCGTTTGTGTTGAGACAGTGAAGATTGTAGTAATTTCAAATGATACCGTCATGGACCTGGGCAAGATGGGTGCCGCGTTTGCTGACAGTGGACCAAAATTGATTCGCGTTTAAAAACAGATTTTGGAATCCTTCAAGCCCAATTTAAGTGAATTTTTACCGCGTTTCGTAACACAGATGCATACTGGATACACACTCGCTCGAACATTAACGTACCGTCTCTTCTTTGTCCGTATTTTATCGCTATTTTAACAAACGATGCTCAAGTGAGCTAGCTAACTGCATTCCTACTCTCAATAAAGTCACCCGCAATGCTCGTCTCGCCAGGAATGCTCGTCAGTTTACCCTTAAGCCTTTTATAGACTCGTTCTTCAGCCGCACTACGAATGTGGAACGCTCTTCCCAGACCAATTTTTTCCCACAGACTACAACCCGCAGATATTTAAGACCAATGTTCACAGGTGCCACCTCTCTATTTCTCCATCTATAACTTCGGCCCGTGCTGTGTCTTGACCCCGGACACTTAGGGATATTAGCAATCCCTTGAGCACTCGCAAATAATAAAAAAAAGCCACTATCCACGATAAATATATCAGAACGATCGATTTTTCAGGTGATCGTGCTCTGAAATGGGCAAAAACGTGCGCTGAATGAAAACTACATTTTGTATTTGTATAAAAGTGAATCCGTGTTTCCCTTGGTCACGCCATAATTTGAGAACGACTTTATCGATTTTAATCCTATTTTTTCTTTAAGTTTTCTTATACTTTTTAGCAGACTCTTACGGAAATAAAAAAATGAATACAATTGCGCAGAAAATAGATTATTTCAGAAAACTTAACGACTGCTTGAAGTTCGCGCCTGCTTCCAGTTTTTTCAGTGAATTCTTTAAACGTGCTTGTTCATCCGTCTTATAAAGGCTGATTTTTTAAAAGCTTTAGGAAAGTTTTTCAAGAAAAAAACACATACAATTCAAGAAAATGCATGAAATCTTTATTTGAATCGATAGTACGGTCCATATAATTTAATGTTTGAAGATGATTTCATGCAAATGTTGACCTTGACTGCGCCTCAAATGGTCCATCCGCTTAGTCCAATTTTGGCATACTCTTTCCAACATTTCGGCCGGTATCTCACGAATAAATGCTTCCATGTTGTCTTCCAATGCGTCAATTGAAGCGGGCTTGTCTGTATAGACATGAGCTTTAACATAGCCCCACAAAAAATAGTCTAAAGGCGTTAAATCGCACGATCTAGGCGGCCAATTGACCGGTCCCGAACGTGAAATAAAATGTTCACCGAACTCGCCCCTCAACAAGTCCATTGTTGCGCGTGCTGTGTGGCATGTGGCACCGTCTTGTTGAAACCACATGTCATGCAAGTTAAGCTCTTGCATTTTGGGCAAAAAAAAGTTGGATATCATCTCACGGTAGCGCTTACCATTCACACTTACGTTCGGATTCGCATCATCGTTGAAGACGTACGGTCCAATGATGCCACCAGCCCATAAACCGCACCAAACTGTGACTTTTTCTGGTTGCATTGGTAGCTCTTGCAATGCTGATATTCACTCCAAGATCGACAATTCTGCTTTTTTACGTACCCATTGAGCCAAAAATGAGCTTCGTCGCTGAACACAATTTTTCGGTAAAAAAGTGGATCTTCGGCCAACTTTCCAAGAGCCGCATTTTGATAATAAAATTCAATAATTTGCAAGCGTTGTTCGTTTGTAAGACGACTCGTGGTTAAATTATAGACCAAACTGAAAATGTTTGATAGTGAAACAAAACACTAAACGTGCGTCAGCTGTTTAAACCAGTGTTGCCAAAAAGATAATAGCTAAAAAATCACCCTTTATGTATTAAAAATTAAATTTGATATAGATTTATTGGTAACTGATGCACCAAGGGAGGAAGTTTTTTATTTCCAATTTTCTGGTCAAATTCTGGTTCTTCAGAATGCCATCAATTCGACCAATTAGAAAGTTAGATCCCAGAGCTAGCAATGCTGCACGCAATGCAACGTGAAAACGCAATTCGAAATGAAGTTTCACGAAATCGATGGAATCGTTTGCGTTTAATCCGCATCGAGCTGCATTCAATTATAACGTGCTAATCGATTGCAGTTCATGTTGTCAACCATCCAACGGAGTTTTTAAATTCGCTGGAATTGCCCGGATTACCGCTTCATAATCTGCAATTAATAGTCGGATCGGATAATTATGTTGCGGAACATAAACCAGCCACTACTATGTAATGCCAAACGGATTGCGGTGAAGAAATTAATGAAAAGCGTCATTGAAGTCACAACAATGAAAGGGTAGTACAAAGGGCGACTTCGTTTTGATATAGTACTTTACGTTAGGTTGATTAGGTAGGAGTGGCTTAGACACTTGGGCGAAAGTAGGCTCATTATGATACCACGCGGATTGACGGCTCCTAAGCACGGTACCAGTTGGTACTTATGACAAAGCGGTTTAGTTGGCTGACGCTATTTGGTTCGCTGAGATTATTCAAATAGTACGCCCCTAGATGTGAGTACCTACGACTTGCCAGAGCGCTACACAAGCAGAGGAGCTGATTTGTGGCTTCTACCACCTCTTCAATCATGCATCTTCATTGTAGAGGACATTTTAATCAGCCACCACCACCTCGATAAGATACAGTCTGCAATTATGGGATGTTTTTGAATTGAACATAACATTGTCCAAGGACTTTCCGAGCAGATGGTGATATTAAATTGATCTTGAGCCAGTGCCTCTTTTATCGCAATGGTTTCTGCCTGCAAAACGCTACAGTGGTTAAGAAGCTGTAAGGAGAATTACCCTTTCGTCCGTTTTGGATTCCTCTGTGTAGATACGCGGGAAATCATCCAGCTTCTGATTGTCAGACTTCCAATCCGATCTGAGAGGAAAGCAGGTGGAGAATTTCTTCTAGAAGATAGCTTGGGGTAGAAGGCGATCGGTGTCGGTTGGGAAGGAAGTTGTATTCGTTAAGAATGGTCGAGTGGCCGATGGTGAGTTCGAACTACAGTTGAAGTTGTCTGAGTGCCAGGGCTGTGCTTGCTGCTACTATTTATACTTGAAACGATTTGAAACCCATTGAACTCTTGGCGAAATGATTTCCAAGAATCAATGCACTGAGAAATGGTGGATTATCGTCGTGCAAGGGAGTTGTTTGCCCATAATTCTGATCTGAACTGATCCAAATGAAAAGCTAACACTGTCAGGGAGGTCTAAACTGTAAGCACCAAATGTTTGATTGCCTTGACGTGCTGATCATCAGGCCGTCCTGAGGGCTTTCTATGCCCTTAATGGTTTCTCCTGCTGTTTGTGGTACTTGGAACAGCCTGTCACTGAAGGCTTTTTGCAAAATTCTCAACATTTCAGTCAGAAATCAGGTACTACTGAGATAGCCAACTTCACAGCTGACTGAAACCTTGTCCATGACGAATTTGTAGAGACTTTTTGATAGTTATTCACGAAATAATGTGAATCTTGATGATAGGAAGAAGCGTGCCCAGGGCCGTCAACGATGAAAGGCAGCAACTACTCAGGCTCGGACTCACCATGGGTCGCCGGCCTGATAAGTAAGTAAGTATTCATCAAATAATGTCAATACATTCCCTAATTGGTCAGTTGGGTTTGATAAAACGATGTAGGAAACGTTGTCAAAAAACGTTAAGCAGCAAGAGAGGTAGAAGTTGGCTTTCTCTATACATACTACTTTACTTCTGATTTCAGCAGTACAAATTTCATTTCAAACAAAATTGTATTCTTTGTTAAAAAAAGTATGAGAACAGACAGCAAAACAAAAAAAATTGTCAGAATCAAAGGGTCCGCGTATTTTTGCATTAAATTGACAAATCATTTTTGATTACAATTGTATAACATGCACGCAAACAATCTGCAGCTTGGACAGACACATCACGTGTCGTCGAGGTATTTGGGACTGAACTGCGGCCGAAGACAATTAGCAAATTAGACTTGACCTGATCTGATTTGTGGTCCGAATTTTTTATGCGTCAATCTCCGCCGAGAATCACCCGAGAATGCACGTGTTTAGCTTAACGTTTGCCGTATCACACATAATCTGGACCGTTTAACAACATTCGTTACAATTGTGTCAAAATGATGAACATTTTCTGCAAAAATTGTGATTCTGTAGTTGATATATTTCGGGAATTGCGAACAGATAGTAGACAGTATATTGATGAGTAGACAACTGCGAGCCACGTCTCACTAATGCCCGTTTCACAATGCTTCGTTGGTGCCTCGATTACGTACTGTTTACGAAATTTGCTTGGAGGGATGAGTGTGTCGCAATCAGCTGTTTCTTTTTTCGCGCCCAATGAAAATATGGAGTAAACACAGGGAAATGTCAAATAGCAACTAAATGTAACTAAATGCATGTTGAAACGTTTTGGTGAGAGATTACGTCGCTAACGTGAGATTACCGTGTTCTCACCACACTAATTTTTCTGACAAAAGTCAAAATGTAGCACGACGCGGTGACTAGCATGGAACCATTGTATTGTGTGATTTGAGAAATGAGGCGACGCACCAGCGGAGCATTGTGAAACGGGCATAAGGTCCTGCTGGACCCACTGTTCTTGTGATGTGGGCGACTTACCACCACCATAAGAAACTACTGCATCACTACAGTGCAGCGTACACATTCTGCGGTTACCTTCACAGAATATTTTGCGATGGGATTGCATTGCAAGGAAAAACACCCTGCATACAACCCCATACCACAAAGCATCTAACAATTGGTCACAAATGTTGGTTTGGAATTGACTACCGTCGCTGGTACAACCACACAATTTTGTCATCACAAACGAAATGGTTGAACAAGCATTCACAGAAAAAAAACGTATTCTCCATCTAAGGCCTTCGCTACATAAATTCTCGGTAATCTGGTAGCTTCCACATAATGGCCTCCACATTTAGTTCCGTGCTTCAAACATTTTTAGGCAACACTCTACTTGGACACTTGTGCTGACTGCATTTATTTGAGATTTTGAACTGATTATGGATCAATCGATGCCCACTCTGGAATATAGACAGCTTAACTAAATTAGAAACTGATCTGCGGTAACTGCATTCAGACTACAAGCTAGGTTGAGTGACCTGACTGCGGGGTTCAGGAATGCGTTTCATTTGGTCCCTGATCTGGGTCCATTGTGCTGTCACTTCCAGCTAAAATAGTGCTCAACTTACTCGTTTCCCATTTTTCGTAGTTTTTTTTTCAAATGATGTTTGTTGTAGTTTCCACTTTATGTCCGTTGTTGGAACATGTCTCAGCTTTTAAAATCCGACATACTTATGTCTTCTATGCCGCTGAATAGGGGCAACAGCACAATAGATCTATAGGTCGCAGTGGAACAATAAAAATAGGCCGCTCAATACGAATGAGCTCTTTCCTAGGAGCTGCAAGTACAGGGCATGTGCCGAGGTGATGGAGGGTAGTTTCCTCACCTCTCTAAAGCTGCCACAAGAGTCGTTGTAGAGTGCTTTCTTATTGATTGACCACTAGACAGTGATCGTGATTGCAGTGATTTCGTCCATGTTGTACAACTTGTAATGGCAAGAGCTTCACTTACACCAGACAACGAAGCTCAAGAAAGGGAATTAAATTAGAAATATCATTTGTTGGCCAAGATTGCACTGAAGGACGGGTGTACATGTTCATCAGCTGCTGTAGCAGATACCGACTTTGAGGCGAAACATTGCCCAATTCATATTCGTTTCCAATCAAATCTTTAATCCACACAATTAATGACGCTCGCACTGCGCCGATGAAATGCTTGCAAACTTGAAAAAAACACACAAGAATATTCAAAGCTGGTGTCCAACTCAATGGCATGCAAGTGCATCAAGTTACAATGGAAATCAATGAAGAAGCGGATCGCTGAAAGCCGAAACTGTGCCAAAAGAAATGCGAAACACCCATAAGCAGTGTCGTATTCACAAGCGTTTGCTTTGAAATATTTCAGCAACCGACCATCGTGGCCTCATATTTCACGCGAGATCCAACCGATGTCTCTCACCGACAATCCCAACGAAATCCAACTGCGTCGAAGCAAGTCAGCATGCAGAACAGATGTTTAACAGCGACTTATCGATCGGCATATTCTACACGCCGACACGATAAGCGACGGCGCTGGCCGATTGTCACGTAAATTCTATTAACAAACGCTTCCTATATAAGTGAACTGCACGCCGAGGTTAAGCTATAGTTGACCTAGTGAACTCGAACTTGCTTAGTAAGCTCTCAACACAAACCAATCAACCAAGATGTGCAAAGTTTTCGTAAGTGAAAGCATCTCTGAACGCTCTCCGAGTTGCCTGGCTGACGTATTTGTTTTATTTTAGGCCGTAATCCTTGTTGCCGCTGTCTGCATCGCTCCAGTGTTCTCCGGATCAGCAAGTGCTGATGCCAGCTCAGACAATGCTGCGGCCGCAGCAACAGTGAATCAAATCCAAACGTTGAACCCCGGTCTCATCGATCGGTATGGCTATCAAATCGGACTGCCACTGTTGGCTCCCAATGTTGGCCCACTGACTTCGTTGTACGCCGCTGCTCTGCCACCAAGGAGCTTCATTGGCCGATCGAATCCGGTTCTAGTGCGTGGTCCTTACTCTGACGTCTTCATTGGAGAGTCCTCCTTGGGCATCATGGCCCAATAGAGTGCGGTCACTGTGATGCTAGTTTAAGTTGTACAAAGGCCCAGCGAGTGATACTCAAACTTAAGTCGTAAATAAAGTGTGAAGCTGTGCAGCTCTTTTTTACTCCAAAGAATTTTTGTGTGTTCTTTTATTATTATTAACCAAGACAGAAAGTCAAGTGAGTGACGGTAAGTGAATAGCCATCGCAAATATCGAGTTGCTGGAAGTTGTAATATTCTAACCGCAGAAATCGCCTTAAAGTGACATCTTTCCAATTGATTCGTGATCAGAACTAGTTGGCTTCTGTATTTCAGTGATTTATTAATTAAAGGCTCAAGTTTCTCAAGATTTAGTTGATATCATGTCATGATATGGATTGTCAGCCATTTCCAGGGACCGGATTCCACAAGTGTTTTTCTCCGTGAATTCACGCTCGAAGACAGAGCGTATAAATCTCAACTCATGTTTGTAGTCATTTACGTACTTGTGGAATCGGTACAGCAAGTGAAAACATTTTTTTGTGAACACAGGCAAACTCAAGTTTGCTGAATCCGGTCCCAAGTCCAGCTCCTAAAGTCTCCTTCTCCATTCACCAGGCTAATGCATGGAAAATGTCTCAAGCTTGGCTTCGAAAAATTAATACCTATCGGGGGATTTATTGAGCTTCGAACAACCTTGTTCTGTTAAATCTAAAAAGCCAATGTTTGCTACGTAAGCTTCTTCTAAGTAATAAATGGCTGAAACAGTGGTTTAGTGTCCAAAAGCTTAACTTATGATCATTCGTGAGCAATTTACGTTCATTTACGTTCGAAATGAGTAAATATAGGCTCTGTACTTGGTCTTGCAAGCATTTAAACGGAGTGTACAGTGATTATTTATAAATATAGAAGTGTTCCTAGAACCGTCCATTTCAAGACTAACTGGTTTAGCTGATGTCACATTGGGTGTGGGGGAATAGTCGCCTCAGTCACTCATCATCTATGACAAATTTTGGCAAAAGGGTTAGACCAATTTCATGTCAACTGTCATGTTCACATTTGAAGACAAGAAGTGCACTATTTTCAGCTCTCTAAGCAATCCTCAAAATTAAAATAAAAAAACACCATACATTGCTTGTTTTCTGCAAAAATCACATTTTCTTTCGAGTTCAGTTCTCTCACTCCCATCAAGTAGTATCAAACTCGGACAGCTGCGCACAGTAAAATTAATTCCCTGCTTCCATTGCTCGCCTTCAGTGAACACCAAAAACGTCAACTACTGGCAACATAAGTGAACCAATGGTTGGAGGTGATTTGTGTGAGTTGATTATCGAACACAATGATACCAGAATCTGAACAACGAATCTATGCTGAATTACCGCACATTAAATTTGAAGTGACAAGCATAGCTGGTAGGCTAACAAAATTGTCAACCAATCACAGCAACGTCGACATTCTCAAGAAGGAAGTGAAAAAAACTAAAGCGGCTCATACATATTCAATAATATGGTGCTGATGCGTTTCTGCAAAAGTTCCCATTTGTACTTAACTTCTTCTTTGTATGGCGCTACAGTCGGGGGTGACCCAGGCACACAACCAACAAGCCTCTCCAACTAGCGCGATCTCTGGCTAGCTGTCTCCAGTTTTGCACGCCAAGTTGGTTGAAGTCATTTTCCACTTGGGTGATGCGTTGTCCCACAAGTTCAGAGTCTAATACTTTTGCCCAGCCACCTTGGACGTTGGATCCGTAGACGCATGGCTAGGCTCATGTCTCTTCACAGTTCGTGGTTGAATCTTCTACTCCAAATACCCTCAATGCAACTAAGACCAAAGAGCGTATGCAGAATTTTTCCTTCGACAGGGCTTATTCATCTGCTATTAACATTGTCTATGCCTAGAAGCGTACAGCAGGACTGCGATGATCAGTGTCTCATAGCAAAGTCGAGGGGCGGCTATATAATTGAAAAACAGTGGTTTACCAAAGTTATTCTGCGTTTGATCTCGGTACTGATGTGATAGGTAGACGAAGAAAATTGATATTTAACCACCTTTGTTATTCTTTATCTGTGGAAGCACGACGATTAAATAAAATCAATCGTACCCGAACTAGTGATAATGCAGTAGTACTCCCATATTGATCTAATTCAATCAAGCATATGACAAAGAAGTTCTCTACAGCTGTTCGTGCTAGCTCCCCAGGAGCAGACGAGACCTTCAGTCTTATCTCGACATCGAACGGCGAATTTTGAGGAGAACAAGACAGAAAACTCTCTCAGAGGTGGAGTTGTAATTTATTAAAGGTGTTCATGTCGTGAATAGAACCCAAAATTGCCCTTGGCACTTACTACCGGTGCACACTCTGGAGTATGGCTCAACTGACATCTTTTCTAACTTTCTTCAGTAAGCCCGTAGCTAGTTTCGGAAACGACTATTCAGTCTGAAATGAGATGACTATTACATGCAAGCACCTGAATGCACTTTTTGATTGAAATGGCAGTGTGGCAATTTAACATTGAATATGCCACTCTGCTAAAAATTTGAAAAAAAAAAAAAATAACTAACTGCATCGCTTACATCTGCCTTCTGAAAGAGTTGAACGCTCGTCAAGTTTCGATGAATATGTGTAATTGGTGCTTTATTTATTTATTAACATGCATTACATAATTGCAGTTATGTTTGTTTCTATAACATTTTCTTATTAAGTGCAAAGTTGATAAAAAAAATACACATAAACGTATATTTTGGTATATTTCCGTTTATGGCCCCCTTGGCTTTAAAATGCCACTTTTTGGTAACAGTAGTGGAACTTGAAAAAATATTTTTTTCCCCCAACGCTGAGTGTACATCGAGTCATAGGAGAGCATTCACTATAGAGTCTCTATCTGGTAGAAGAAGTTACTCATCTGTTTTTCAATTAAACTCCAAATCATCGAAAAATGTCGTTATATCATTATATAGTTCGTTACATGTCTTCAACCTAAGCATTTACTCAGGTGATCAATTTTGGTTCTCCCATTGAAAAGGTGTATCCAAAAACAATTGCAACTCGAATATCGTAGCGATAAGACGACATGACTAGATGGTCATCGTCACCCTATCATTAATTTCAGTAACATCAGGCACACCAAGCGATTGTTGAGTAAATATGAAGCCAGCATATGTAGGCATTGATAAACTAAATGTAAGCAGGTGCTTCATATCATTAATCTCTTAACATTCTCTGAAAACATTGACTCTTCTCATCGAGCTTCCTAGAGTAACGAACAAAGATGTCTTGCTTCACTTAAGTGCACGTTTACAGAGAACAATCGCGTTTGTTTTATCAATTTAATACATCTCGTTTGAATATTAAAATCACATCGACTAGAAATTAGATTATTCACTAGAGAATACTAATAAATGCTCGTGCTCTCTGGCAATAGGTTGAAGTAGTCCGATAATTTTCAACTGGCCTTACCAAGGCAAGGGGAAACTTACTTACTTACTTACTTACTTATCAGGCCGGCGACCCATGAAGGGTCCGAGCCTGAGCAATTGCTGCCTTCCATCGTTGACGGTCCTGGGCACGCTGCTTTCAGTCATCAAGACCAAGCTGTCTTGCATCCGCGATTACTTGGTCTTTATACCGGAGATTCGGTCTTCCTCTCCTTCTCGAACCAGTCGGCTCGGATTCAAAGACCCTCTTTGCTGGAGCATTGTTGTCCATGCGCTCGATGTGGTCGAGCCAGTGCAGTCGACGGATTTTTGCCTTCCGGACTACATCCACATCCTGGTACAGCTCGTAGAGTTCGCGGTTATGTCTTCTCCTCCAATCGCCTTCCTCGCAGACGGGACCATATATCCGTCGTAGAACTTTTCTTTCGAAGGTACCAAGAATCAACTCTGCAGTTTTGCTTAGTGTCCAGCTTTCGGCTCCGAGCAGGACTGGCAAAATAAGGGTTTTGTAGAGCATGATATTGGTCCTTCGACTCAGGAGTTTTGAACCCAGTTGTTTTGACAAACCGAAGTAACACCGGTTGCCAAGGGCTATTCTACGACGGATTTCCACTGTGATGTCGTTTATGGAGTTCACGTTTGCCCCAAGGTAGACAAACTCCTTCACTACCTAGAAATTGTAGCTGTCGATCGTGAGATTTTGTCCACGGTGGTGTGTGACGGAACGTTTTTTGGTCGGCAGCATATATTTTGTTTTGTCCTCATTGACCTTGAGACCAGTTCGTTTCGCCTGTTCTTCAATCGCCGTAAAAGCCTCCACTACGGCACGTTGAGAACGCGCGACGATGTCGTCTGCGTCTGCGTACCCCAACAGTTGGACCGACTTGTAGAAGATAGTGCCTTCCATGTTTCCAGTTGCCCTCCGCACTATCTTCTAGAAGAAGTCACACGACAGCGCATCTCCTTGCCGAAATCCAGTGCAAGTTTCAACCGGCTCAGAAATCCTTGAGCCGAACTGCACGGTGCATCGCGTGTGTGTTAGCGTGGTGCGACACAACCGGATCAGTTTTCCCGGGATCCCGAATTCGGCCATCGCATCGAATAGCTCATTGCGATGAATGCTGTCGTATGCGGCTTTGAAATCAATGCACAGGTGGTGCGTATCGATTTGAAACTCACTGGTCTTCTCCAGTATTTGTCTTAGAGTGAAGATTTGGTCTATAGTCGATTTGCCGGGTCGGAAGCCGCAAATTAGTGCGGTGCAAAACGGCTTTAGACGTTCACACAGTACGCTGGACAGGATCTTGTAGGCGACGTTGAGCAGGGATATACCTCTATAGTTGTTGCAAGAGGCAAGATCGCCTTTTTTTGTGGATGGGGCATATGGAGCTTATATTCAGTCGTCGGGCATGCTTTCATTCTCCCAAATTTTACAGATGATCTGGTGCATGCTCCCCACCAGAACATCGCCACCGGCCTTGAAGAGCTCTGATGGTAGGCCATCGGAGCCTGCGGCTTTGTTGTTCTTCAGCCTTTTAATGGCTGTTCCGACTTCTTCAAAGCTAGGTGGGAGGACTACTTCATCGACTGGAGTTGGGATTTCCTGATTCCCTATCACTCTCTCCTGGTCAGACCCATTAAGCAGTTGTTGGAAGTGCTGCTTAAACACATCCACTATTCCCTGCGGGTCAGTAACAAGGCTACCCTCACGATTTCGAAGAGCCTGGGTGCCTTTCCTAAAGCCTGAAGTTATAAAAGGCCCGTATTTTTTGTCTATCCCTAGACTCTTCGATGTCCTTGAGCTGGTAGGTTGCGAGAGACCTTTTCTTCAGGCGTAGAGGCTTCTTTTCCTCCCGTCTTCTAGCCCGGTACTCCTCTTGCGCTGCTCTAGTTTTCCGTTGCAGCGCTTTTTGGTATGCCTCGTCGGTTGCACGTTTCTTCTGCTCACACTCGCCATCATACCACGGGTTTCTTGTCGGGGGCGGTAGGTAGCCTAAGGTGTTTTCCGCTACATCTTTGATGGCCGAGCGGCAAGGGGAAAAGTTCAAGCAAATCAGTGCATCTATGCCTGGTTCTCAGAGAAAGAGATCATCTATAGAAGTTTATCAGTACTTTTAGTCTAGTTAGGCCGCTTTTACATGTACGATTTATTCCAAATTCTTTTGTGTAATCCATTTTGTCTCACCGACCTTGCCGACAAGATTGAAAAATCGGCGATGAATTAAGCGTGTGTAAAAGCAGCCTTTGATGTACTGTACAATGTACTCGTACACAAATGAGACCTCGCATTGAGCGCTCATTGTTTTCGTAGCAATTAAATATCAAAATTAATTGAATTGAGTTTTTTTCACCGTTGTGCGGCGCAGTCTCTACATGTGCCAAGGATAACGTCGGTTAATAATCTTCCAATCATCCAATATTCCAGTCAATCATGGATCTTATTGATCGATATAAAGTGAAACATTTCTGAGATGGTCATCCCCGGTGCAAACTTTTCTGACCAAGTTAGACCGGTGCACAGCGTTGGCACACTTGGAAATAAAAAAAAAAAAGGTTGAGTGAGCAAAAACGTCATATTGTTGCAATTAATGATGAAATATATGATTGTTACCGTATACGTTAATTTCCATGCGTGCGTGACAAAAATGGGAAGTTCCTGTAGACAGGTTTCCAATATAGAGGCATTTTGTCAAAAATATTCAGCTCAACTTTGAAGGTGGCCAACTTAGAAGTGTGGCCAACATCCCAGGGGTCACGGTACAATATGTTTTTTTGTTAAATTTTCTTGGTTATACTTGAGTGTTAATTTGATATGGTTTCCCTGTGCGGATCTAGAATAAGCTGCAAAGCTCAAGTGCACAAGACTCCGTCCCAATTGCAATGAGTTTCTGACATTTAAGTCGAACAACATCTATGCGAACGCTAATAACAATCATTCGAATCATTTTTCTCTCGACTCTCCTCGGGTACAAATTTTGACTTACTTTACAAGTTTGTTCGTGAACATTTTAGCTTGCCCATGCTCTGAAACATTTTCATGGGAAAAACAAAGCCTATGATCAGGAGAAAAGAAAACGAACAATCGTTAAACATTTTTAAATGTGAATTCTGACGTGATCACTCAATATTTCCGATTTCAATAATATTGCATACGTCTAGGAGTGATTGAACGAAAGTGGATTTAATCATGTGGTTTTGATATACGATAAGCAACTTCCACTCATAGCATTGTCGATACAGATCGTTGGTCGTAATGAATCAAGAACATAACGGTCAATCACGAGGCAAAGTTCATCTAGTAAAGGACCAGGTCACCTTTATATGATTAGCTTGGTCATCCTTCTTTACAGATATGAACTGGAAAATGTAAAAAGCGAACGAAGAAATGTTTGCGATGATAGTCATTCGAGAGGGATAATCAACTTTGCCGGAACAGGCTGCTTGCCGACATGAGTCAAGCTTATTTGTTACGAATTCTGACTCTAAAGTAGCATGAATATGGCTATGAGCACATGACAATGATTTGGTTGAGAGGATCTCAATCGCCAGGTAGACTATAGGCTACTGAATAAAATTAACTGAAGAAGTTGCAGGATAACTTAGGTCCGACAAAGACGTAGTGTCTTTGTGTAGAAATAATTTAAATCAAAAGAGTGGCAATATGAATAGAAAACAGTTTTTGAAGACAGATAAGTTTTTGGGGATACATAAAATGTACAACTCCAGCAATGCATTCGTGATCTTTGGAAAATGCGGCAACCCATACTGGATACCGCCAACGCCGTGATTCTGGCCTATACTACTGGTACTACTGATACAATGATTCGTCACCATTAAGTTGCTAGTGTAGGTGCAGATGTGAATACGGTTCGGCTTTGACACGGAACTCTATAGGGGCATGTGCCAACCCTTATATGCATTTCAAGACTGCCTTACTGCATTCAAAGACAAGATGATGATTGCATCATCCGAGCGTCCATAGCGGCTTTGAATGAAGCCCAAAAATCACTCAAAAGCGTCAATAACAATGAAGACAATTAGCTCAGTAAGAGCGCTAGACTGTAAATAGGAACTATTGGACAAGCAGCATTGTCAAACTTGCAAATGGATTGTAACAACGATCCCTGGCAATCAACCGTCGGTCTTTCACAAGCTATGGGAGCAAATCAAAGCTCTGGCAGAAATGCAAGACGTGGCTGTGTACCATTAAGACGCACGATGATCCAAGCCAAAGAGATCATCCGAAATAAGAATTCTTCAAAAACTAGTATCAAATAGAAAATCGGAATCCAACAGAAAATTTCCTTCGACGACAGAAAGCCTTGTCAAAGCTTTCGCGATCGGAAGGGATAAACGTTCTTCGAACCAAGACAGATTAGACTATCAACAGTGGAGTACCCAGGACTACTAAGCGGAAATGGGAACAAGGATCGAACCCAGAAATATGCGGCAAAACTGGAGTGAAAAAAGCTAGCAGCTTCAGGCGAAACACTTCTTTGAAGAGCTGGAATGTTTGAATTGGATCGATTTCAAAACCCTCCTGACTCATATCTGCATCTGGTTGGCTTTAGAAAGAGCCAAATATCACCGATCAAAGACATAATAGAACATATTTGTTTGTCTAAGCGTTACGCACTTGTAAGTCCACCAGGACACTGGTATGGCTCCCGTTGCATTCCTGTGGAACTTACTGCTAACAACAGGCAGTCAGGACAACCAAGTGCCTCTTCCTAGTCTCGGTTAAAAATGAATACGTCTTTAAATGAGCGACTGTAACCACTTGAGATGATCCTGCTGCCAAGAATTTGAAATTTACAATGCAAAACCCAAATACAAATTGTTTTTGCTTGGGTATCGTATGAAACTAATTGCCAGGCAGATCCGTGTTTGACATTATGACGACTTATGGGAGGATTAACATCCACTTAAGATCACCACTAGCACGCTTATTCATTAGCAGACCTCCCGTCGTCTGCGCCCATTGCATCCTTGTCAAATTAAGAGCTCTCTTGTCGGCTAGGCGACACTTGACTGACACATAGGACCAACGTGAGCATCTGAGCACTCATTCAAGTAAACACAGGAATTAATAAAAACAATGAAAATCACCCTTCGCTTACAAAAAAAATGACAGATGACAGACACATTTCCAAGATTCACAACTGGCAGTTCTCCAATTGGAACCGAATCAACCGTCACCGGAACGAAACGGAATTGAATAGCTGCCGCTGCTGGAAAAAGCCGATCTTCCACTTTGTTTTCGATTCTCGTTCTCTCCCTTCGCACACTATTTACCGGCCATTTCTCCATTGCATCGGCGCTCGGGCTCAAAACATTCGACGCACACACGCTCCAATCTGTTGCTTCGCAGTTCGCCATCGAAGCGACACCACGCTCGTTCCATCGGTAGTGGTGAGCCAATGAAGCTGTGTGCGTGTGCAAGTGCCAGTGTGTGTGTTCCAGCTCCAGTTCAGGTCGACCGTCGACGGTCGACATCGACTGGTCTTCGATTTCTATTCCACATTTCAGTCTTCAGTTTTAAGTTGTGTTCCAAGGCGTAAAGATGTGCTTGTGGTGTTAAAACGTTGACGCGCGCAACAAAGTAAATTTCAAAGCAAAAAAAAAGAATACAAGAAAGAAAAAAAAAATAGAAAAGGAAAAGCAAAATAAAACAAAACCAACAACAAGTGAACACATTTTTTCTCTCCACCAAAAAACCAGTTTTCTTCAGCGCTCAGTTCTTTTTTTTTTAACAATTTCTCTCCGTAAGGTGAAATTTAGTGCCTTTTCTGCGTGTTCTCTCCAGTCTCCAACGCCATCCAGTTCTTGACGTGTGAAAAGCAACAAACCACTAGACTGGCTGGTCTTCTTCAAATGTTCAAATTCTAATTGAAACGGGAATTATCCTGCATCGAGATCCAACAACTCCGACCAATTGTGTGTGTGTCCTGTCATCCGTGTGCTCAGTGTGCTACCAGAAGAGAGCCTCAGCAAATTCTGTGTCCACAATCCGACCATTTCGTGACCATTGCTGTAGCCAAAGAATTTGTAATCGGTCCGCCTAACATTCGTTTGTGGTGTCTCTGTGGTGTTCTGTTGAGTCGAGATCGAGTTCGAGATCGTGAATCAAACGTCCGTCATCGTCGTTGAGATTTTTTAGTGAAAACCGACAACTGAGTGTGTGTGCATCTCCATTCGGATTACCTGACATTTAACTCATCACACTGGATTTAGGATACTACGAAGCTGTCAAAGGTAAGTCTGACATTTACATACAAGATCATCATCGATCAGTGATCGCCCACTGCAGTGGAGGGGTGGATTAGTCATCTCATCTTGAGCGTAGGCCCTGTCATCGGCTTTCAAGTGTCATCTTATCTTCAATTGACTACGTGGTGCAAAGGCCCAATCAGACTCGGAAAATTGAGTTGTCGAAGCAAGCAAAAAAAAGGAAAAACAGAAATGCTGATGTAGCACAGCTCAGCCGTCTACACAGCAAAACTTACAAATTATGTGCTAACCCCGCCGAAAACAAGACGCAGAAGTAGTCCACACGAGGGAAAACGACCAGCAAAACAGAACCGCGCAGCAGAGAGTGTAGCACACAGGCAGGAATGGATGGAGTGACGATGACTCCACCACTGCAGCGAACGACGACGACGACGATGACGGCGGCGCAACGATGTTGCGACGGGCGATAGAGGTCGCCCCAGAATATGTAAGCCGGTTGAGCCTGTTTCTTGTTTTTGGGGCATTCCTTGGGGACGGTGATCGATCGATCGTCGCTGTCGTTGTCGCTGTCGACCACGGCGGCCATCGAATCTCATGTTGCGGTGTGCCGTTTAGCGGGCACACTGTGGCGGTGGGTCAATGAGGTTGGCTGATGTTTTGATGGGAACGTATGCCCATTTGGACTCTCTGAACCTTGATGGACTGGTGATTAATTTTCGCCTGATCGATCTTGAGGCAGGTTGCAGTATCGTCCTCCGTTTTTATCTTACGCCACTAATTGGTTGCTGTTTGAGAAAACATGATTTGTTGTTCGGGTTGACTGTTTAACCTTGTTGTGCTCGTTAGGCCAGCCGGTAATGTAATAAATGTCTTCTCTAAGAGGCTGTCTGAAATGATCACTCGATCAAGTGACAACGGTGACTGAATATCCTTTTGATGAGGCGACAACGCGGACTCAGACGCTATAAATGTCATCGATTTGTAGAAGATCACAGCGACGGAGTATTTTCGTTCAGGAGGATCTGCAGCCTTGAGAAGGCGGTAGCCATAAAACCTCCATAAAACTCCCGTTTTGAGGTGAAGGAGGTGAATGTAAGCCATAAACGTGCTCGTTAAATGTTATTTTTATGACCAAACGGATCTGAAGGACGGTCAATATGTCAGCACAAGTGAGCAAGTGAATGAAAAGCATGCATGAACTGCATTTTGCTTCCGCGTATCGAGTCGCTCGGTAGGTGATAAATCAATCTTCGATTGAATGCGAAAACAATCACTGTCGACGGTTTCCAAAGTCTAACGTGGACTGTGTCATCAGACTAGATAAATGAAAGCGACATTGGGCAGACTTTTCTTGTATTAACAGATCCATTTATGATTTTTTTTATGACTGCCTGACTGTCTGGCAGACCTCATGCAGCAGACATGTCAGAAAAGTTATTTCTAGAGTTCTGAGTTTGTCTTGAGGGTCTGTAGCAGCGGATAGTTGCCTCGCCGGTCTCATCTCACTCAGTGATCTTGCGATGACTGCAATTTTAACTTCAATCTCCTTCGGAAGTGCCAAACTAGGTTTCCCAAAATCCCACCGTACATTGTTTCCAATAATACGAGGCGTAACTGACCCAAAATTGACATAGTTGAACCGAATGGTCAGCCTTTCATTAGGCGTGGAAATCCTGAAAGGAATTGTTGTGTCCATCGAACTACGGGTGATATTGGAGTGGGCGGACTTGTGGTCCATAGGGTAGTACTTTTGAAACAGAGCCAGCGTTCTTTTCTTTCAACTGGCACATTTGTTACCTAACCCCAGCTAGTCTTAAGCTTGCAACTCTCGCTTACAAAGTAATAAGAGGTTCTCATACAAATGCTGTTGCAGTACTGTAGATTAAGGGGTGTTAGACATCACAGGCCTTCAAAAATAAAACAACTTTTAAATTTCGAATCTGTTGTTGTATACATTACTCATCGAACGTGGTGCTAAGACGATGGGTTTTCGCTAATTAAGACATTGTGCTGTTGCAGTGCAGCAGGCTAAGCGGGTAGCTTCAGTGTCGAAGAGGAGAACTGAGGCACACTTGCGGTTGCACAGCTGTGCTGGTCGGACGGGGTACTCTTCTCACTTCTCACTTCATAATTATGAATGTGAACACAGTGAGGCGTCAAGCATTTGCACGCTTTCCATTGATCAGTCAAACATTTAAAAATGTAATCCCTATTTGAATTTGTGATAATTTTTTCTCAGTTTTCATTTTATTTCATCGTCTATTCAATCGTCAGAAGAGGAACCTCTGTTTGACCCGTCCCCAAATTGATTCGGGGAATTCTCCTAACGTTAATCAAATCGCCCTAAAAAGCCTCAAGATCGATCCTTTTTTCTTCTTCTTTGAACAAAAATCCATGGTTTATTCAGAAATCTAGTTCTCTAGTGAATAGTGAATAGTGTTCAATGGCATTGCTTCCAGTTTAAAGTAAATTTACTAGGCCTATCTCACTCGCCCACTCATAATATATAAACGAAGACTTTAGTCTTGAGACTAAAAACAGTTAAGAAATACACAGAAATGATACACAAAACGGTAGATGCATATGCATGCTGAGCATCATAGCAACTACACACAGTTTCGTTGAGTTTCGTTCAATTTTTCTTTTACTTATGTGGGAGCACAATGGATTCCTCTATACATTCGCAATGGAAAGTAAATGGTATTTGAATTTTGCGAACTATCCCAGAACTACTTATGGACAATTTGACATTTGTCGATGCTACAAGGCTACTTTCCGTTCGGTTCTGACATCAGGCTCACTTTAGTTAAGTCACTTATAGTTCGGCTTTACATTTTAAGTACAATTTTATCAAGTTGGTAATATGATACAAAAATGGTGTATCCTTATTCCCTATTTGTAGATTTCGCAATTGAGTTAAAGTGGTATATTTTCACTAAAGAAATACTGGTACCACTTTTTCACACTTCCGAACGACTGACTGTAATGCATTGACACGCTCTTATTGAATAGCAATCAGATAGAAGCAATGAGTCACAGTAATATTGAATAATTATGCCATGTTGGGAGCTGTTTAAACTAGAGTACTGCACTGATTGATGAAGTGACTGATTTGTGGGAGAGGCCGATGCATTTTGTATTCATCAATTCTATTGTCTTCTGTGCTGCCGGCTGCCGCTTAGGATTTGCATTCAATTGAGCACTCAATACGTTTAGTTAAGAAGAAAAATGATTTCTAATAGAAAAAATATTACTATTCAATGTGAATCATTTTGGAGAACCTGTCGAAACAGTATAGGCTCAAGAAGCAAATGCACTTCTTTTTCGAAAACGATAGAACTGCCTTCAACGATCTCTTCTGATGTCTTCTTATGGGATTATAAGCCCAATTTTATCGACAAACAAATGAACTCGTACCTTGAATGAAAACGGTGACACCACCTACGGGCTCAGAGAATAGTTTTCGTTATCCGAAAGCGAGATTATCGAAACCTACGTAGCGTGTGCATCGCAAATCATGTCATCCAAGTAGAGGCTAAGGTTCACACGTCAACCGGATTGTTGTTAGAGGTTCATAAAAGCCAACCTACGCAGCAGCGTCTAGCAGATTAAGTTGTAAAGCTTTTTAATGGGAAAAATTGTCGTATCTGCTTTTCAAATAAATGCAGATGTTCTGGAACTTCAATTGTGGTGGACGGTGACTTCTAATCTGCAACTACTTGTCGCACTTCTACTTAATTCTTGGAGACACATGTATAAGACTGACAAATAGGACTCGCTATACGTAATTGCAATGCAGATGGTATCACTTGCGTGGAAATTAGAAAGTCCATCATGGAGCCGACCGGGGATGGTTACTCTTGGAAACATTTTGTGTTATGCATAAATCTTCTGATAGTCGTAATGTTCATGTCTGAGACATCAGTCATCTGCTTTGCATACGATAACGCCGTAACAGGGGAGGCGTGTATCTTCTTCATCTTCGTCCATACTCATACGTCAACTGCACAATTAATTAAGCCACAAGTCCAATCATGCAGCATGAACTGCTGTGCCCTCACAGGGGAGCGTAAAAAGAGCATCAATTTTATGTTTCCGATGTCATATCACTCCGTACTGAGCACGACACTTGTTCTACGATGATCCACCATCTCTCGTTTGCCTGTACAAAGGCTTTCTAGAGATTTTACTCTGCAGAGGTGGACCAGGGTTGCATCTGTGTTGGAGACCTCCATCGAAATTCCCTTTTGGTGAGTTTGTCTGCTTCCAAGAGCCGAACACCACTCTAGAATGCATTTACTCGACAGTTCTTTCAAAGATGTTGAACAATAATCTACCAATTTAGGTCTTATAGCTGGTTATTCAAGAGCTTCAATAGCAGAGTGACTATCGGCATTAATAACGATTTTTAACCCGGACATCGATTGTATCAATATCCGTGTATTTTGCTTGAACACACTCAAATAATGGCGGGTTTTGAGGGGGACCAAGTGCAGTCCGGCCCCGCACCAGATCCAGTCTCAGATCCATCAGTGTAGATTTCCCGAGCGTAATTACTGCTTGGCACGGTGTTATTCTCCCATTATTGTCTGCCTGGGATAGATTTCAGATATTTAAATTGGTTTCACTATTACTGTATGAATATATAGTAGCTTGTAAGTTGACCAGAAGCTATAGTCTGATGCCACGGGTGATCAGGAAAGCATAGGTTTTAGCCTGGTCGCTTGGCCCCCAAGTGGGAGTATCGTGGAGGCTGTGGCTTAATACCTAAAGTCGCGGAGAGAGGTGGAGATTACACCTGCATACATATCTGGGAGTTTATTACGCTAAGGAAGGTGACGTGGGCAACTCAGAAAGGTATATCATCCAAATCTGTGCAGAGTGGCAAAAAAAAACTGGGTGCTGCGATCCAAAGAGCAGCAGAGATTTTAGAACGGCCTCGCACTTCACCAAGGTGGAGAAACAAGGTCATACCTTATTCTCAAAAGTGACACTTGATATTTCTACTTAAGGAGCCTGGTCCAGCGTAGCCTATCGCCAGAAGATCACCTTAATCAAGTACGCACTTGTGTGTATAAAGCCACTACTTTAATTCTGCTTTGATGCCCCCTCTTTTTCTGAGTGCCTATTGTCGCCCCTTGGTCCTTGTCGCTAAGTTTTCCTTCCAGTTAAGCTTTCTATCCAGAATTTGTTCTTGATGTCTGGCTTGGGTTTGGGCAGCTTGGTCTGTCTGAGTAAGTTCTGTGTATAGAGATATCCACCTTCTTGTTTATTAACAAATTTGTCAGAGTTTTTTTTACAACATTTTCCCCGATCAAAAGGTTGACATTTACATGAATTCGTGATCAAGTGTCAAAAATTGATAGTTAACTGTCAAAATATCCCCCAAATTCCTCAGGGGACAAGTGGACAATCAGCCGCGAAGTCAGGTATCTCCATAATAGCTTATTTCTGGCATTTAACACGTATTCTTCAGCAGTAGCCAAACGTTAAAAATTTCAAAAAATTACAAAATTCGCCAAGACTCTTCGCATATCGTCGTACATCGACCCCAGAGGCGGCTTCAAGTATTATCACTCAATCTGCAAGTGCTTTTTTTCCCCTAAATTCGACGCATAAATTTGAAATATCTGGATCACCATACCTGCCCATCTGCCCACTTTGATTGACATCCAGATACTTTCTACCGAGTGAATCACAATTTGTATCGAATGATCTCAAAGCAGAAAAAACAAAAAAACTTGTTATTCTTCAACTTTGTGCCATTTTTTTAACTTTCCACAAGTTCTCTGTTACCGACTGCCTTAGTGTGCTGAATATTAAAAGTTTAATTTACGCATCATTATGTGTTCTTTTTTTCGTATATTGTTTCAACAACAAAAAAACAGAAGGCAACACAAAAAAAATACATTACAAATTGCTAATAAAATCCACCTCGCATCACATCAACTCCTGGCTTTTTTAGAAGAGAAAAAAAAAAACTAATTCGGATCTCGGTTAAGTACAAACAACACACACGCAGCCGAGTGAAAAAAGAATTCGCGAAATAACCAATTAAGTGGTACAACATAAAATATCTAGATAGGTACGAGTGCGAGTAGGGGTACGAGTGCAAATACGAGTACGAGTACCTGGTTTCGAGCTGTAATGGCGCGTCGTTTTGTTTGTTTTCTTGCGCGTCGCACGATTTGACAGTACAATCGATACAGTTTACACCAATACTCTGCAAAAAAAAATATGAATAATAAAAATAAGCAAAAACCCTCTACCTAATTGCATAATTTAAGAACAAAAGGCAAAGCACAAAACCGAAACTAAACCGAGAGCAAAAGAGATTGAAGAATAACAACAACAAAAAAGAGGAGGAAAGAAAAAAGAGAAAAAATATAGCCAAGCCAACAACAATACCGGTTTAAAATGCCACGCTATGTGAACTCGCTCTATTTATTTTTACGTTTAATTCCTTTAGGTTTCCCTCGCCCTCCCCGCCCACCGACGCTTACACTCGCGCCCTCCAAAAAAAAAAAAATAACAAAAAAAGTAAAAATACAGCAAGCCTCCCAAGCTCACCCAGCATACATGGCCGAGAGTCGACACGGCGCGGCTCTCCAGCCCAGTCAAGCCACACAAAAATGCACACACAATACCAGCCAGAACGATGAATGTGAACAGCAACAACAAAAACAAAAAAAAAATCTATATAGTATATTGAAATATAATTGCGCGAGGCAGAGAGAGAGAGAGAGAGACCGAAGCAGACAACGATGGAAAGATGAGAACAGAACGCAGTATCTAAAACAACAAAACATTTAGAACTTTCATTTCACAGAGATACACTCGCGTGTAGCGTGCTGATCTGAAGATCTTAAGCTCGTTTTATGCCGCGCCTGAGACAGGTATACAGATCTGTCACGTTAGTACAAATTCTGGGCGTCGGCGAGACCGCGCGCTGCCGATGTCGGTGAAGCGCGCGCAGTAATCTCTTCGTTCGACAATGGTGAACGGCGTGGCATTGTTGTGCAGATGTTACCTTCATTTTTTTTCGGGGGGAAATTACCTCAGAATGAGGGTACGCACCGCCAATCACGAAGGAAGACGCGCCACAACAGGAAGAATATAATTTGTTCGAATTGCTGTTCCATCGAGAGGATGAGGGATGTTAATCATCGCATAACCACAATGAATTCAAAATAACAAGGAGAATAGACACAAAATAAAAAAAAAAGTAACGACAAACAGGCTCCCGACTATCGACGACCTTGAGAATGTCAGAACGAACAAACCCGATCGAATCGTGATCTCGCGTCTGTTGTTTCTCATTGCGAATCGCCGCGAGGTGGGGGAGAAGGAGGAAATACGAAAAACACGTTAGAAATGTCAAAAAGACATAAAAAAAATCCCACAAATCAAATCGAAAATGACCTAATCAGAATGGAATTGAGTTCCCCGCGCTCATGTATTATGCACTGTGCTACGTCTGGATTAAGTGCGCGCCTCACCTCTGCGCGCCGCTGCAGGGAGCGGAGCGTGTTCGTTAATTGAATTGTCTTCACAACAAGATTAATTCACAGTAAACCTGAGACAAAACAAAAGCCAGGGGAATTAACACAATCTGACATAGTTCTTGACCAATTCGCTGCGTTCGACGACGACGACGACGACGACGACGAGGACCACGTGAGGAGTTTGGGTCAAATCAAGTCACTGTGAGGTTGACCAACACCTCGGCTGCGTTCAATCGCACTCGTATTCGAATCACGTCGCAACTGATTTATCCAAATCGAGTTATACATTCTCAGCGAGCGAGCGAGCGAACGATGAGCAAACAAGAATGCTTGATAGAGTCAATAGATGGTGTTTGACATTCCGAGTGTGTGATCGTCGTTTTGCGAAGTTCGCTCGTTTGATCGTGTCTTCGTGATGACAGAAGACGAGGAATGCTGCTCTGGCCGCGGTTGGATTCTAATGAATTCTGCCCAAGTTGGCACATTTCTGGTATCTAATCTTGGCTGGAATTGTGGATTCTAAAGTGGAAGATGATTAAGCTGCGACCGGAGTGTGTGTGTGAGTTCAGCTGGCGATAAATTAGAGACTTTGCATGGGTGAGCTGTCACGGATTATTTGGCCAAAGTGCTAATTAGTTGAAGAGTTTGAAGTTGAATTAGCTCTTCATTCGTACGTTGACTTCTCCATTGCAAGTAGTCGGCATCGGCTGGTGGGTAACTGTTTGTAGAAATGGTTGCTTCTCTTGCTGTGTAGAGGCGCTGGCCGTGACTCAAGTTCAAGGCTAGAATTGTTTCGATTATTACGCAAGACGGCTGAAATTTTGCGTCACAAGTGTTTTTGGATCATTTGGAGTCTCCAACAGTTTTGTCAATTCTACACAACTGACTGAGGAACATTGATTGGTGGGAGTTTGAAAAGAAGCTGCGTGGTAGGTGACATCGCGCAGAGTATTAGCCTTTTTGGCTGAAAGTCAATGCCTCTTTTATTTAAATTCGAAGCTGTTTTAGTAGAATGAACTGAGCTGGGTGGACATCGCTAGTTGTGCGTGTTTTTTTGCCATGTACTGCTGTCCAGTCTTTCATAACGGCCCATTTTAAGAGTACATATTTTTAGGGCTCAGCTACAATTGAGGTACCGAGACTTAAATCAGCATTATCAACTTAAGTTTCGTTCACTTTTGTTTTCTTAAGAGGGAACGAAAGGAATCATTATCTACGTGTTTATATATCAGTTGGTGTTTGAATTCAATGTAAGTCTCAAAAACTACTTTGAAATCTGAGTCTATTATTGCTTGACTTTTATTCAGGCTACGAGTGGTAAAGTTTTGAAATATTTGCATGACACTTATGCTCCCGTGATTGGGAATTCATTTCAGTGAAGCTTAATTCTGCTATTAAATGGACCCATGGACGGTCTGAATATTAGCTAATGCTGCCTTTCATTCTTGGCGGTTAAGTCCACCAAGCACGCTGCATCGATGTTGCAGCACTCTAGAGACCAAATTGTATTGCGTTCTTGATCATTTAGTCTTTTTGATTTCGGTCTTCTTCTGCTTTTCGAACCAGGATGTGCTGATACTCTGGCGCGTGGGTGTTCTATCACTTGATGTGACACTAGTTGCTGCAGGTCCCGTCACTGTGAGTGAAACAAAGTACGCACAACCCGAGTGGTTGCTGTAGAAGGTAGCCCGAGGTTCACCTCAAACAGTAGCGCCACGCATAGTATTTTTATTTTGATCGCCTATTTTGTGTTCAACACTGATGTTGAACTCAACTGCTCCTTAAAACACAACGAATCGCTTAAATGACGGTCAAATAAGTTCGGAGAGTTGTAGTTGTGTTGACAGGCAAACGAGATGAATATTTTTTTAAAAAACCTCATCAGGAATCAAATCTGGGACTTTGTGGAAGTACGTGCGCCAACACACCCATCGCTGTGACTTATGCCACTCTGGACGCAAAATACAAACCCACCTTCATCACGCACTTGCCTTCATGTTGAACGTGATAAAATGCTTCTCCTCAACTCTGCTGTAACAAAACGCCGCAAGATTTTCGAAAAGCTCCTACAAACTCTGCGTAGCATTCCACGTTCTTTCACTTCATTTGCATTTCATTGGCTGGAAACATGGAAAACATGTTTGGACGACACGACGTTAAATCTTTGAAATTTCACCAACAGCCTGAATCACACCGTTGATGGAAACCAGCGTCAAAATCGAATTAAGTTAAGTGGGTGTATTCTAAGTTGAAACTCCCAAAAAAAGTGACAAAACAGATGTTCTATTCCCATACATTCCGCCTACCCAACTAGCACAACAGAGAACTGGTCAACCATGACAAATCTAACGAAAACTAAACAAAGATCGAGTTGATAATCGTGACAAATTCAAGGCAAAATCAGCAACTCTCTAATTGGACTCTCAGCATCCTTCCTTATGATCTGTGAGAGAAAAAAAAAAAACAACAACATTCGCTTGACAGATCGTGCGAAGGGGTTGACATCAGATTTGCTGACGTAACCACGTTATCAAGGAATACAAATGAGTTAATCGCCCAGTGGCACTCCTAGGTCATGTGTCATCCAGCAAAAAATAGCGACAAGTGTCACAATTCACTCGAAGGCGGTGCTTTTCTACGGAAACGTGCTCACTTCCTTTAGATGGTTTCTTTTATCGGTGACGTAATCGAAAAATATGTAATCCATTACTCACTCGAAGATTCATTCATGTTTTCGATCGACTATCGAATTAGCTAACATCTTTCGTGGAAATCGAATCGGAAGCGTCGCCACTCGCCTTGGATGCCAAAGCGAAACCTGCAAGTGAACAGGTGAGCGGAGTTTAAACAGGTGAATTGCTATAATTTGCCGAGCCACGATGATGGATTTTGTTTTGAAATAGGGAATGATGTCATGTCGGGGCAGCAGCAGATAGGAAAGCAAATGCCGCGCTCTAGACTATAAACACACAGTTGAGTGGATTGTGTGCTTTTGACGTTTTTTTTCCGGCAGAGAAATAAACAAAACGGTAACATTCACAAAGGTCCCCTTATTTTTAAACTGTCAAGTGATTTTAATTTGAAATTTGTTTACTCGATTGGGTATGACATAAACACACCCAGTGGCCGGGCGGTGAGAGAATGGAATTCGATTTGTTATCACTTGTTGGTGTCCTGCTTTTGATCGCTCCGACAAAATGTTCGCATTTGATTAGTAAATGAAATCGATGGACGACGGCACGGTCTGATACGGTTTTTTGAAGACTGAGCCGGAGCTTGATGGATTGGTGCAGACATGGTAAATGGCGAACCTCCTTTCCGATCATCTGACAGTAGTCTCTGCTGCAGTGCATGACATGACGGTTGACTTTGTTTGCCACATCAATTTTCTATGCTGACAAAACATGTGTCATAATCAAATGTAAGTCGCCCCGATTATTGCTTGGATGAGGGTGTATACGTTGACGTCTATGTGTCAATTTAAAGAGGATTAGGAAGTGTCTTCTCATGCTTCTTAGCGATGCTTTGAAAACCGAGAACCTGTCTTTGCATCGTGAAAATCTCCATTGTGGGCTGTTTTAAGGTCCTAACATTGATTTGACGCAATAAGCTGATTCATATTCAGATTAAATACAGGGTGGTCCAAAGAAAAATAACCAATGTTATGTAATAAGCAATAACACTCCAATTGCGCCTGGGCTTCCTAATGCTAGCTGATAAGGTTCAACGATTTCCACATCATCGGTTTCTAAGGTCGATCTCGTTGCCAGTGTATGCGTGCCAGAGGCAATGTCTTCGATTTTCGGTGATTAGGCTAGGGATGAGTTAAGTTTAGAGCTAAGCAAACGTCAAAAGAAAGCAGTCGAATTTTCCGGCCGTGTCGTAAAAAAATTATAACAAAACAACTTAGTCTTTGTTAATTGCTGAGCCCGGCGGCCAGTACAGTGGATAAACACAACTTATACACTATGTATGAAATGTGACATCAGACAAATGTCCACCATTTTGCTTTTTAGCGGGTTTTGCATTCCATGCCATTCCAATCGGCCTCTGAACACCGTCCCTCAAAACGGCTGACCAAACTCCTAATCCTAAATAAAATATTTGCAATATTTTCGCTGTGCATTACAACTGACCGTTGACATGGCCGGACAAAAAATGATACATTTAAAGCTCTGTTGTGCACTACGTACGTATCCATTGTGAATTTCCAATAACCAGCATTATATTAGCAACAAAAAAAGTAAAAAGTTCTTATTTGGTCCACCCTGTACACTATTGCCTGATAAGAACCAACTTATTTAACTGACATTTCTTTAGGAAGCAAGGGCAATAGGACAACAAGACATTTGAAGAAGATCAAGACTAAAGATTAAGGCTAGTGTGCCAAGTCTGTCGAACAACCTCATATTTTCCATCTGAGGAGCTCATGCATACAAGGTCTCAACCTCATTCGACTGCTGATTATTTAAATGAGTTTTCACCTCGTTCTTGCCTCACTTTTCATTCATATTCGAATTGGCGTTTAGCAACAATCTACAATCGCTCTTTCTACTAGACTCTACTTGCATTGACACAATTTTATTTGTTTGGGCCGCTGTTTTATCAACACTGTGTGAACGCACTAGAAACTGACGGACTTTAGAAGCTTTAGCAGTGGTTTGTGTAATTCTACGGGACTTAGTATATCTTATCGTATCGACTACTTTGTCATACGGGTACAAATCCGTACTTAGTTAAAAATAGAGGCCCAACCATGACTGACTTAAGTAAACTTAAAATGAAAAGTTGCTTCAAATTCCCACATCAACTGCCATCTACGTATGTAGCTCCCACTTAAGTTAGCAAAAATGGACGAAACTTAACGAAGCGAGCGAAGTGGTTATTATAGTCGCAGTGTATCATTTTTGTGTATGTTCAATTGGTTAAGTTGTGTGAATTAGTCCCAAGGCTCAGTAATTCCAGTATGATTGGACATGGATTGACTTCCGAAAAATAAAATAAAATTTGACAGTAGGTAGTTTTTAACCGTGTTCGTCGAAAAATGGCATCATAGTTATGGGGAGAATCTATCAGAACTTTCACTTAGGTCTATATGGCTTCAAGCACCATCAGGGCACCATCGCCAAAAGTCAAAGAGCACGGCTCCCTTCAGTCTTTCTTGAGGTACGCCAGAGTTTACCCAAACAGCATTAAAACTCTCTTGCTGAAACATTAACGAATAAAAACCGATTAACTTCAAAGCAAATGACTGCATTCTAGACAAATCGGTAACAAGACGTCATGATGACGCATCAGCGGTCCGGAACTTAACACTCTCTCTCTGTCTCTAGCCCTCCCATGGGGTCTTCGTTCAAATCACAACACCTCGTTGCTTTTCTCCTCTCTCTCTCTCTCTCCCTCTCGGACTTCGTTTTCGAGAAAATGAATTTTATTACTTGACTTGTGGGTCATTCGTGCACATGTAATGTATGTGTTCCGCCATTAGGCCAGATTAGCAATTTAATCTGAAAGGGTGACGACGACGACGAAGACGCTGCTGATGACTGCGACGTCGTCGCGACGTAGGCAACCTCCAGCGCAGTGGATACACGCGGGCTTCTTGGTCTCACAATTGATGATGGGGCATCTTCTTGCGCGACCGCGATCCGACTCCGTCAACCTAATAAAGTCATCGTCCATCGCCGACCGCGACGTTGTCGTTGATGATATTTGTTTAGTCTCGGCCATCGTCGAAGAGTAATAAAATGTTGATTCCCGTCCCTGGCTGACGCTCCCCACAATCCACGCACACTGAGTAGCGTGTGTGTGTTTGAGCCAGTGTGTTGTTGTTGTGGCGGCAGCGGCGGTGGTAGCGCATCCGATAAAACAATTTCTGCGCAAATCAGTTTGTTAACCCAGTTCAGGTCTGTGAAGGCTTTTAATTGAATAATAACAGATTAAGGGCCCCCGCCCCTACCCCACGGGATACGTGTGTGCGTTCGTGTGCGGTAACGGTGGTCGTTCTGCACGCTTCCGGGGGACATTTCGGGCGACCGAAAAGTGCAAACATTAACTCTGTCCGCGGAGTATTACCTCGTAACTTAGATGAACTTAAAATCTAATTAAATTTAGCTGAGTCTGTTGTTTGTTATTGCGATCCAACTTTGTAGTCGATGTGTGTGTGTGTGTGTGTGCGCGCGCTAGTGTGTGGGATGGGAAGAGAAGCGAGACCTCCATCACAGTCGATTGCGAGACGGTGTGCGCCGCGCTTTTGCCGTTTGTTGTTGAATTCATTCTCGTTCGCTGCGCTGTTCTCTTGTTTGATGGAAGGAAGCCATATGAAGGATTTTCTTGGCCCGTTGCACACACTTCGTTCTGGTGTTCTGCAGGAGTGAAATGCTGAAACGGCTTGTCTGATGGTTTTTTCTCACATGTGAACTGAAGAGGAAGCTGACACTGGATACTGGATAGCGTTGAGCGCAGGCATGTGAAGGAAGTGGTGAGTTTTACGACACATCTGGACTTTGACTCGGATGAGTTGTGTATACATTTTGTGAGAGTTGTGAGGGTGAGCAGGCAACAGGAAGTGAGTCCTTGCTGTGCAGGCGGACACGGCTGGGCGTCTATTTTAAGTGGATTCGGACTGCTTGACATGCATTTTTGGAGGACTACATCTCGGTGACAAGAGGGTAAACACCTAAAAATTCTCGCGAGCAAGCTGCCTACAACCGATCCCGTCGAGCTCTATTTATAGCCTCCTCTGCTTCAGTGATGGATGCCATATTTTATCGACTTGGCTTTGAATTTGCATAAATCTACAATCATCACTTCACGCGGCAGGATATTGCTAATAAAAGTGTAAAAATCATGCAGCCCACTATAGGCCTCCTCGCGCGCATACTTAAGTCGAGCCGGCAGATCCATCGCGTTCTGGCACTCAAAATCGACCGAAAAACTCGTGTGTCCGTGTCCACGGCACCTAGATGCCGGTAATCAATTCACACCGCTCAGCTAACGAGCTTCAGTGCCGAGGCCGACTAACAAATTGCGTTCACACTCTCTCGCAGATACGACTGGAGACGATTCGAGCTTTGTTTTTTTTTTTTTTTTTATCGTGCACGTGGCGCAGCAAAACTCAGCGGTTGACGAGCAAGAAATAAAATAAATAAATACGAGAAAAAAAAAGTTTAATAATTTGTTTAATTTATTCTCCCTGTGGTTGCGCGCATAACTCAAACAGAGGGACACACTCACAGAAGCCGGTTCCAGAGCTCAAAGACAGTGCCTGTATCTTTGCCTTTTTTTGTGTGTTTATTTTGCCATGTACACTCGGCTAGAAATTCATTTCAGAGCTCACCGAGTACAATGACCGTTTGACTTTCGCTGATTTACTCATTTCTTTTGATTTTGTATCTCCAAGTCGGTATCTGTGTGCCTGAATCGCGGAGACTCATGCGTAATTGTTTGCTGTGTGCACTTTTTTGTGTAGGAAGTCATTGTTGAGGACGTAAATGGCCGCACTGACATAACTTCGTAGCACAGTTTATGGTCGCGATGGTGGCGACGATCCGCGAATGCGTATCGGTTTGAGGATTGACGACATAAACATTAAAGCCCTGTATTGCGTAAGCGCACACCTCGGAATCGGGATTAAGATTCATCTGCGCTGCGGGGCGGCGCTCCGTTGGTCAGCTTTATGGGTTTCGCATAAATTTCGATTCGAGCTTGGAGAGGCGGACGGAATTGGGATCACAACAAATTCACTTTTTTGTTTTCGTTAGTTTTCGGTACTTTTCGTTAACTTTCTTTTTCGTAACTCAATCTGGATGGGGATGAGTTAGTTCAGACACGGATTCGACTCCAACTTGGCTCGGTGTGATTTGGAATTCAAGAAAGAAAGGAGGAGAACCAGACGATGTCGTGCAAGAAATCGATTTAGAATGTTGTCGTCCGGGCACTGCTGAGGGGAGCTCATTAAAATTCTGGACAAAGGCTGTGGCGAATGAGATACGCCAAGGTCACCCATGACATTTCGGTTTTTGTGTGACAACGTGGTTCGTTGTGAGGTGAGTGATTAATTTGCCGAAGCAGACCCATAACGAGCCTGACGAAACGGTCCGGAGCTCCTAATTAGACACGAATAAAATGTTAATTTGTGTAACGGCCGGTTTGTGAACTCTGGCCGGTTGGCGAAGGGAGAGGCTGCTTTCCGAGCGTCGATCGTTCTTGGGATCGGGAATGTGGCACAAGTCGATTGGTGGTTCGGAGTGTGAAGTTTTTATTGTCACGCTTGAACATTCTTGCATAAGAGATTTTTGAACCATGTCAGCAAGGGTGACCCATTTGACACCATTCCTTCGTCTCAGATCTCGAAATTTGGTTTGAAGTCGTTAATAAAAATTGTCTTTGTCGTGCACATAGTGCGAATATTCGCTGAATGGAACCAGGAGACACATGCGCACTCAACTCTAGGAGCTCTACAGAGATGAGGGTATAGACCGGGAAAAGATCCATCGCCTAGGCTATAACGCTTAGACGGCAATGCGTCCCAGTCTCCTTTTTCGAGAAGAAGACTGAACCTTTGTATCGAAACTGCCTATGCCCGAGGCATGCATGAATACTTCTCCACTTTATCAAAATTGGCTCGGAATTAATCCCAGGGAAATATTGACATACCGACACTGATCGTCTCGATGGTTGTATGTAGTGTGCTTGAGATCGTCATGGCAGCATAAACTTAGAGTCAGTCACTCGATGGCGTCCTATTCTTAGTTGCCCAACCATCTGCTACCACACAAAACTGCGTCACGGTAGGGTTTTCACTTGGGATGAACTTAAGGGAGCCAGTATTGCAGCAAAATTTGTCAAATCCACCGGCATTTCGTTAGGCTCAACATTTCGTTGCCACCTCAACAAGTCGATTGAATCCAGCTTCAGCGTTTGATGGAATACACATCGAATTGGAAGAATGCAAATTGGTTGGACAACACAAGACTGCTTTAATGTCAATCAAGGATCAAGCGATTACATGAGTGGAGTACAAGAAGTGGCTTCTACACTCCGCCCTGCTTGCTCAAATAGCCGACCGGCAGCCATTCGTGCCAAGCGCCCACCATTGGCAGGCAAACTAGATGGTGCCGCAAAAGATGTTGAGAAACGTATGATTCAAATAAATTAAGCTTCACAGCTTGGTGTGAAAATTTGAACCAAGACGTTAGGTCCATGGTGTCCTTATGTTAGTTAAGGTGCTACTGTCCACTAAAATCCTGATTGGACCCATTGTGCGGTCACTGTCCGATTCCTCGTTAGCCAAAAGACCAACTAACACCTAAGAAGTACCTGGTAGAAGTACCTTGTGGTCTAGTTTTCTGTCTTCTTGTCTATTGAATATTGCCATGTCCGGAATCTTGATATCTAACATTTCTTCTAGTCTGCTGAATTAATAATTGCCTATCGTAATTTCCCTTGTTCTTGCAAGGGCTGGACAAGTATCGAGGTAATGCAGCCATTGTGTTAAGACTTTCCGTGGGACTATTGATATCCTCGCACCCGTCAAAGAAGTGAGTGTCTAAAGACTGATTTCTCCTCCTCGCTAAAGCTGAACACTCGCAGAGCATGTGCCGAAAAGATGTCTTCTTCGTTTTGGCGACTTCTACAAAAGTCGCTGTGAAGCATGTCAAGACTCTAAACGTGACTGCCAATGGTACAGTGACTCTTTACTGAAGCTGATGATTAATGATGATCTATTCTTACTAATTGCCGATCATTGGGCTCTCGCCGTTTCTGCATTCAGTCAGTGAACATTTGCTTTCTTTTTGGATTCATCCTCTAATCTCTTACTGGTGCGCGAACATTGGGTATGGCTGCAGATTCCTGCATTGCAGAGTAGACTTGTGAGTTCAATTCAGCCCAGGAAGTGCTGAGTTTGGTTCAAATCTGTTTATTGAACTAGTTCGTTTTTCTGATTTATTTAGTTCAATGCAGTTCACTGCTTAGGAAATTGAGGCTATGCGATCTTCGCCGGTTGATCGTCATATTAACACATACACTTTTAAAATATCGTTCATACAATCCTGCGGCAAGGCAACGATGCTCGTGCTGTAGTTTTTAAACAAAAACAACCCTGATGTGCACAATGTCCGTACCCACACAAAGCAAAGCACTCAATTTAGTTCAGTGTAGTTCGATTTAGTTCATTTATTCTACTGCATACAGAGAAAGGTGCACCATGAGCTTGTTAAACTACTAAACTAGAATAAAATGATATTGTGAACTAGTTCATTTAGTTCATTTGTTAGAGCTTTTTTCTTAAAGTAGTTCGTTACACATACTTTGTGGCGCGCTTACCAGTTGAGGGTCATTGTACTTAGTCATGCCATTTCAATGATATTCGGTCTAAAAATGTTGATGTTAGTATACCGACGATGCGGCTTTAATTGTCATCTGGCCATCAGACATCGATTGTTGGGTTATGCTAGGTTCCTTGGACCTTCAGATGATGTTTCTTTTATTCCAGCGAATTCAGCTTGAAAGTCGTTGTATTCGTTGATTGTAGAAACCCCCAGCATATGTCCCTGCACTAGACTTATATCAGTCGGTGTATGAGCCCCATTTGCCATTGTTTGCTGTCGTCTGTCTGTTTCAATCATATCCGTCCGGGAAACTAACAGAGAAGGTTATTTCTGAAACCACGCTTGGTAGAGGGTCCTCAATCTCTTCACTGTTTTGTGGTACTGTCAATCGTGATTGGATGACCAAGATTAAGACCGATGCGGCTTCACGCCAATCTATTGCTGTAGAAATTGTCCAGCGGGTTGAGGAATAAGGTCAGTGATCAGTAGTTAGACGCGCAATCCACGTCTCACTTAGGTCCTGATGGAGCTATTGTGATGGCTTTAAGGAATAAAATAGTCTCGACTGTTGCCGTTGGTGTTGATCGAAGGGGTCGTGTAAGATCTAGACAAGCCGATCTTTGGATCTTTGTTGACTTCTGAGAGAAAAGTTATTTATATGTTAGTGCTTGCCACCAGACTTGATAGTGAGTAGAAATAACAATATGGGTGGCGTTACTATTCGAGTTGGATATGGGGCTAGTTTCTCCAGCTACCACTTGGGTTGTGAGTGCGTTGTTCGCTCACGAGTTCGTGGGACGTACAAATTGAGAATTTTATCACTCGGAGCACTGTCAGTGGCTCGAGAGATGTGGAACCAAAACCAGCAGTCGACACGTCGACAAATAGCCCATACCTCCATGAAAAACTACAGACTCGGTTTAATGTCGCCAATACGATCCCCTTCGGCGCCACTGTGTCCCAAGTCGTTCTGTCCCAGTCTACAGTGCCAGTGCGGCTACCAGCATGGCGAACCATAGACCTATTGTGAATGCACACTTAGGCAAATCTGAGAGAGACTAGCGATTTCCAAATTGATTGAAGGCCACCTACAACAGGAAAAAAGCAAGGAATTATTTGAAGCGATGGCTGACTTCGTTATCCGGGGAAACTTGGATCCGGTAGTGTCGCTTGACGTTAATAGAGGCGCTATGCCCTGCGCAGAAGTGCGTTAACAGCATTTCTGAACCGCTCGAAACCTAAAAATGCGCCGTCGTGTGACTTTTTTCATTGGCTGACTGTAAACAAGAACATACGCGACAGCGGCCACTAAAAACTAAGTCTAACATTATTGATTAGACTAGAAGACGTTTCTATTATATCAGGTTTTTAAGTTTGATCGAAGATCTATCAAAAATGGTACGTTCACTACGTGCGTGGTGCACTGGCGAACCCTGGTAGATATCCGTGATCAGTAAACTCTCCCAGAGTCGAACTCTAGTTAAGTCGAATTTCTCTCTAACGCCATATTTTGGCATTCCTCAAATACAAAAAAAACCATCCTCTAACTCGAACTAATTTTGAATTCCCGTGAAAAGTCGACATAGAGGGAGGCGACTGTAGGCAGCGAACACTCTTTCTCTGTAAAAAAAAAAAAAAATCCCACAAAACGGTCAATAATGAATTCAGTTGCTGTTTATAGCTGATATCACAATCACGGAGTAACCTGTATCAGCAGACGTTTCTAAACAACAATTTTTTAACGACACTTTCAAAAAGTTTTACAGCCAGCGAGTCTGCGCGTTCCCACTGAGGCGTCCGTCAAATCGGAGTGTTTATAACCCGCCACAAGTCATCGACAAAGCAGACTCGCTGCATTTTACAACCGCCGCATTTGATTATCATAATTTCTCCATTCACATGAGAATCATTCAAAAAATACACAGAAAAACCTGATTCCAGCACCGGGTCACACCTGAGCGGTCTCACCCGTCGTTTCGGTAACCCATTACGGAATTTTTCATCCGACAAAACAACCTCAGCCAGATAGCACGGTATCTAATCAGCATTTCCCGTCGAGTGCTGCCCCGATTAGACGCATCGTTCACGTAGTGATTGCAAAAACTGCAATCACCGCACGCAGCTATCTCCATTTGACGGCTGCGGCACTCGCGAGGTGGAGAGAACGACAGCAGAGCCTGACTGTCACTAGGTATTTATAGATGACAGCATCATCCATAACCACACGAGGTGCTTTCATGAACGGCATCGAAGGAATTTAGGGCTTACGTAAGTCACTTGTTGTTTCCGCACTCGATCCGCGACCCGCTGGAGCGACGCTTATCAGCGCTGCCTAGTCGGCAGCTGGACAAAATCCAGCCACGCTGTGGCATACTTCCATCGCAGAAGTGCACATTTGCCCCGGCAATCGGTGCATGCACATTAACGGCGCTAAACAGCCCGACGAATTACTTAACCCAGTTAATGAGCCGAGTAATTGAAAAATAAAAGAGCTCGCCTGGAGCGTCCCAACGACGCCGAGCTCGATCGGAAATTTTGAATTCGAACTTCGTTCGGCTCGTTCGCGAAGCCCGTTTGAGGTGTGCCATTACTCACGACTACGGCGCGATGTATCGTATCGCTCTCTCCCAGTTGTACCCGGCCGAACTGTGGGGAGACACCACTCCACGTAGATGCAAGCGACGACAGCAAGCGGGCAGAGTCGATGGAAAAAATGGGCTTTTTTTTTCTGCTCTCACTTTGGAATGCAACTTTGGAGCAGCATTCTTGCACTCACTGCATCTCTGTGTTGGTTCGGCTCAGGTTCATTTACTTGTGACCGGACCAACTAGAAACCTAGAATTATTTCAATTGAAAGTCGAAGTGTCATGTTATTGGGACCAGGCGGCAGCCGTACACTGCTGTGGGGACTAGCATAAATGCGCAAAGTCTTACGCTGCTGACTGAGCTCCGCAATTCGCCGCGTCGCGCCGCGCTGCCGAGAAGTGCATAATAAACAAGTGTAGCTCATGTGTACCTACAGATACTCGCATTCTGCTCGGGCCGACGAAGAAGGGTTGGGGCGGTCGTGTTGGCGGCGCGATTCGTATTCCATAGTCAAGACCATCGACTGTGTTGTTGTTGGAGCAGCTCCTTTGATCGGCCCCAGTCTTAGTTTTAGGGCTGCTGCTGCTGTTGTTGATGTGTGCTAATAAATACTGCGATAGATACTTACAAGCGCAATGTACGAGCATGCGATGGGACGTGTATAATGGGCCATGTGCCGGCGTTGAATGTTAATTCGGAACCAGTTCGGCGTAAATTTTCGTGTGCTATTGCCTTTTCAATTTCGAATTGAGTTGAGTTACGCTACTCGACTGTGGGCTGAGGAATCATTTCATTCAACAGAACCCAGTTTGAATGATTGAAAGCCAAACAAATAGTTAATCGTTTGGCAGAAGTTTTGGGTACGATGCGTCGGAATTTCTGGTATCCCCTTGTACACGACGTCTTACGTAACGTGGTCGGTGGAAACTTCTTCGATTTAGCACGGAGTCTCGAGTGGAATTCCTGAATTTTTGGTAATTTTATTAGCCACGAAATCACTCTAAGTGATGCAATGCTCGAATGGTACCTATTCTGCGAGGAGTATTTTGTTTTAAAGAAGAGTTTGTATCGATCGATGGTGTTCCCGTGGCGTAGTGAGTAGGTGCGTCGATTCTGGGGTCTCTGATTCCCGACAGGAACCTACCCTCTCAAGCCAGTGATGAGTACCTATTGTCTAGAAAAAGCTTCTCAAACACCGGCTTTTGAAGTCGCCACTCGGGAACCTGTGTTCATATCCTTGACGACAGATTTATCAAGAAATAAACTCAGACAGCCTCTGTCAAACTGGCAGTTCACGGATAAGACGTCCGGGCTTAGCGGGTTAAACTCGAATCCGTTCGCGGCTATTGTTAAGTGAACGGCAGTGCTGCCTTTGATGTCTTCACAGCACTCCCGCCCATCATATTCTTTGTGTTGCGCTACGGGGTGTGTTGCCCAACTGGTGTGGAGTTGTGCTTCAATTAGCAAGCCTCTTCCGTTAAAGCGATGTCTCAGTAGCTGCCTTGGGCACCAAATTTAGGTACTCTTCCAGTTTTGTGCGCCGCATTAGACTCTGGCGTCATCTCCAGCGATTTCCCACGGACTGGACTTTTTTGCCGGAAGTCAAGTTACACATGGTCTGCACATAGCTCAGCCACCTTGGTTAGACTCATTACGCTGCTAAGCCCGTACAGTTCTGTCTTCTACAGTTAAATCTTCTCCTCGAACGTAGACAGGATCAAAGTTTGCGTGCAGAACAAAGTTTCTCGACGAGGCCAAGGATTTCTTCGTCTTTTTTTTTTAGATTGTCCACGCCTCTCCGCCGTAGAACATGGTATGATCAATGCCTTGCGTAAAGTCAGCTTGATTCTGCGAGAGATCTCTCTACTGCGCAATTGTCTGTTAAGCCCAAAGAAACAGCGATTGGCAAGAGTTAGTCTTGCGGTCCATCTCTCGATCTCTAGAGGAAGTCCTTTACTACATCGAAAATTATGACTGACGTCCATAAGGAAATAACTAGAAGACGAAGCTCTGATTAGAGCCAGAACTCGATGGCTTCCCCTGAATATAGGAGCTACAGCGACGGCCCTATGGCCAAAGCTGAGCAAAAAGGGATCAGCATCGTTGATCGGCTTAGTCGCCAGGAAGTTCGCATGCTTATATGAGTCCTACCGAACAATGACAGAAGCTGCAGAGAAGGGGAAAAAACAGAATCTATCCAACATATGCTAGGAAGGCATTTCTTCGCATCCAAGATTCTTATGTCGATCTGGTTGGTTTTAAGACTAAAGTAGATCTCACGGTAAGAAACCATTCTCTAGCAAGGACACAATGTATCCAACACGTTGTCAGTCTATAAGCCCAGCATCTATCGTTCGCCACCAGCCCCACTTTGACTGCTTCTGCCTCAATGTCAGCACAGGCCTCATTGACGACTCGCTGCTTTCGACCAACCACGTTGACATCTTCCGCGAACAGGTGTACATGTCTTTGGAAGATCGTGTCTCTAGTGATGACAAGTGAGCTTTTCGCAATCGCCTCTAAAATGATGTTCAAAAAAGGAAAAGGCAACGCGTCGACTTGTCTACAAGCTCTCTTAGAAATTGAAGATCTCGATGTCTACTCCGACGAGCTCGGGAGGGATAACAAACTAAACATGGTGGTGTACACCTAGTCTCTGGCCACACTGGTTATATGCGGCCTTGAAATCGACGAGTATACAGTGGCTGTCGATGTGCACTTTTTGGGTGTTTTGGTCAGATTCTGCCGAAGTCTTGTTTATTGCGGCTGGAAAATTTATTTAGCATTTAGTCCTCCTCTTTGACTTAAAAAAAAAACTCAATCACCGTGTTCCTAGTACAACCCAAAGCAACTAGGAACAAAGGCAATAAGTAATGAAGTTGATAAGTTAGTTGTCAAACAAAAAAAGCAGTAATTCGGACAGGGATGCACCGCGGCAGTTTTTCCATGTCAGATCCTTACGGTGTCGTTAGATTTAAACATTTTAAGGGTACCACCACAAGGGTATCTTTTCTTGTGGGTAGTGGACAGTGATAAATTTTCAGCTGGGTTGTGACTGAACCATGGCACTGAACAGATTTAATGTCAAACGTTCGTCAATTTTAAATCAGATCCACTCAGCTCTTGTATTTTTATCGGCCCCTGAAGAGAAGTTACTCAAATATAACGGTTGATCGATTGCAAGAGAATGCCACTACTGACTGCTTGCCGTTTTTGTTTCGTTAGTCAATCATGTGCACCATGATCTCGAACTAATCTTTGGAAGTGTCCCCTATTCATCTTTACCGATTTTCAGATTCGCGTTATTGTGGCTGGGGCCTTAGTTTTATTCAGTCTACCACGCCAGTGGTAAGGCATTTGTGCTCCCTCCCTCCTGATGAGTAAGCCCGAAAGGATTAAAAGAACACATCAATTCGCAGTCATATTGAGTTGTAGCGCCATAAATGCCATAAGTCTTCAAAACCACGATTTCCCCATTTTACCGCAAAGACGGCAACACATTGAAAACTAGGGTCAGCCAACAACCCTGGATCCCATAGAAATCCAATATTCTTCAAGAAGTCTTTGTTTACGTTTCCACTGCAATGCTGAGTCGGTCTCAAGAACGCACCACTAACAGAGAGAGACAGTAAAACCACTGTAAGAAGAACCCACAAGATCAACAAGCGCACGTATCTGGCTGCACTGGCGACAGTCGCGTCGCCTTGCTGGAAAACCAGAAAACATTTAAAATTCGCCCTCAGGGGCGCTTTTATCCATGCTCATAGGCATGGCGGACGTATTATTTTCACATGCTTCCTCCCGTCGTCGGCTGTAAACTTCAAATACGACAAGTGTCATATTATTATCGAACACAACCGCAACACACAACAACAACGACTTTTTTTTTGTCCTCTCTTGAGCCGCTTCTTTGCTTTGTTGTTTTTAAACAACAAAAAAAAAGCAAAATTTGCGTAATTAACGTTCAAGTTCAGGAAATTAAATTTGTGTTTTATCGCTTTCTCCGATTGCTGAATGTAGCAGTGTGGTGCTTTTTAACCCATGGCTCCGTGGGGTCAGGGGCCGTGTGTGTCCGACTTTAAGAAATACATTTCCCGCTTTAAGAGGATTTATGCAATCAGCCATTACTTCCGGCGTAATCTGAGATCACCGCTGTACACGGTTCTTTCGGCTTCGACGTTGACGGTATCTCGGCGCGGCGGTGTTCGTGAATGCCAGATTCTATGGGAGAAGATCTCTTGTGTGTCGTTGCAGCTCAAATAGAGCACAACACATCGCAGTAAATCAGTGAAAAAATGGGGAAAGGAACGACGCTGAGCTGGGGTTTTGTTTTTTCTCTTCTTCTGGTTTGTCTTTCGCGTGTGTGTGTGTTGGTTTTTGAGAACAATCGGAAATTTGTTTCGGTCCACGAGACTCACGAATACAATGAGGTGTGCGCCCGGTTGCTGGGATGTGTGGTGAAAGATAGATTATCAGTTAGATGATTCTGAATAGAATGCGTTGGAACGGGAGCAACTGTGTTTCACATTATTTTTCTGTTTTGTTTCGTCTTGAAATGAAATTGAAAATGTTATGAACGCTTTCTTTATGAATTGAGTTGCAGAATTAGGGACACCAGTCCGCTGTGGAATGTGAGTGTCAATAAAGTGAAAGTGCATCGTGACACGGATGAGCTGTACCAAGCAGCACGCGCGTTCTGCGATGAACCAGCGTCGGAAAGGATCTAAACGGTCGCCAAGACCACTTAGGGAGCTAATCAAACTCTCATCGCCCATCTAATGCAAGTGCCATCACAATAGTTCCACTTCTCGAGCGCAAGCAATCATTGCAACCACTTACTGCCAACAGATCTTGAGCCAGCCATTCATGTCATCTTCAAAATCATCTGCATTCCGAGCGATTCAAACGGTTTACTTTGAAGTGCGCATTCCTGGGCGTTCGTCTTGCTGGTTCGCATTGTTGGGTGCGGCGCCATTCTTCTCTCGATTATCATTGTCATCATCATGCCGAACTCAATCGAATTAAACAAATCTTATTCGCCCGCTCTGTTGTCCCTCCTTCTGTTCTGACAGTCAAGAGGGGCATGAGGGGAACTGCCACCCTTTGGAATTTATGAACGCACTTCAATCATTCGTGTACTTTGGGTTGTGGCTGCAATAACAACACAAAATATCGCCACAATTCGAAGTGATCCTCTTCAGTCTTCACAAAGGTGTCCATTGTGCGCGCACCGAACAACAGCGACACATTGACGACAACGCAACGATCACCGACGCGATGCGATCACCGGCATATGGAATTGCCAATTACACAGAGCGGTGTCGCTGCTAGAGCTGCTAGTGGTGGTAGTGATTGTGGTGTCTCCCGCGCCCAGTTCATTCCGGAATCTCCATCGGTCTACTTACTCTTCGGACTTGTCTTCTTCATTCATTCACATTTGAATACGAAATGACAGTAGATGCGTATGGTTATGGATATAGAGTCGGTGTTGGACGCGTCGAGCATAGGAAATCGTGAAATTCAATGATTCCGTGCGTGCTCGTGGGGCGAAGGGAAAAAGAAAGTAATTGTATCCGTGTTGGCCCATTCGAAGTGAAAGAGGTGAAACCTTATCGGGCACACACAGCACGGCCGGCTAGATAGTGTGTCTTCTGGTCGTGACCGTGTGAATATGTGAGTGCTCTCTCGACTGAACTCTGGAATTGGTAGAGACGAAGCAATTAAATTACTTGTTGTCTGGTAATTACCATGTTTTTGTGTCCCTTTTTTTCGGATCAGCTGCGGAGGAAGACGAAGTCACAGACGAAGCCTGGTCAAGTGGCTGAAGATTTGTCTTGGGCGGGCAAGTCGCGCGACTAATGGCTAATAATTACCGACTGCCACTTGAGAATTATCGAATTAGTGGCGTAGACCTCTGCGCGGCGCAGCACAGCTTGGCTGTGCATTGTTCAAATAAATGTTGGCTGGACTGGCTGCTTGGGAACGCGTGGTCTCTCTTGATGATTTTGTGGCTCGTGAGAAACATTGTCTGGTGATTCGCCATCGCTGGTGTCGTTGAACCTGGAAGAGAGAACGAGTGAGTCGTGGTTTCTGTTTATCGCTGACACGTTAGAGAGTGATTAATGAGATGAGTCTCAAATTTGATGCAATTTATCAAGATGCTTGCGAGGGATTTGAAATGTGGTGATGTTGAGTTAGAATTTTGAGGGGCTTACCTAATGTTTTCGGTTAAACTCTCGTCGGTATTTTCGCTGCTGCTGCTTAAGCATCCATTTGATTAGATGCACTGACGTACGTGCATACAATTAAGAGGTTGAAGCCTCGTCGGTGTCCCAAAATACTTGTGTCCGAACTTCTAAGTAGTCATCAGTTTTCGGTTTGAAATGAGACCGAACTTCGCTCGACACTATTCAACTCCACTGAGAGCTGTCTTCCAAGAAATCTTGCAGAAAGGGGCTTCAAATGGTGTTCACCGATGAGTAACTCTTCATTTCAATAAATATAATAAAAATAAAGCACCATTCAGTGCTCACTGCTCCATCTTAAATCATGGGAATAAAGTGAGCGCCTTCTAAAAATAGTCAATTTCGCCTTAATTACTCACCGCTGTGCTTCTGAATGAACGCCTGTCGTCATCGTTGAAGTTCTGGTTCTTGTAGGTCGACTACTCGTTCTCTGAATCAATCTCTGTCGTCTCAAAGTAAACAAAACTAAACTTGCTCGTTCATTACTCACACTATTCAGCGTGATGATGCTGGCGGTACGACGAACGAGGTTTTTCGTCGACGGGACTGTCAACTTTGGGCATGAATCAGCTGCCACAACCGTATGTTAGTCAGGACTGCACACCTCGTCCATTGAGGCAGGCTTAGCTAACGTCAAGCATTCCGAACCACTTGCTTGGCGTTTACCCTGCATTTGAACATAATAATAATATGGGTGGCGCTACAGCCCATAGAGGCCCAGGGCCTAGCTTCTCAGCAACCACTCGTGTTGTGCGTGCTATTGTTTTATCACGAGTGGAAGCGCATTTGAACATGCTTAGGTAAATAAAAACGAGTCATATCCGGAATAATGTGGCTAATAAACTTCAGTCAACTAAAACAATCAAACGAGTCCAAAGAAATGACACTCTGGAATCATAATAACTGCTTCGTTCAGTTTCGTTGAGTTTCGTTAAGTTTCGTTCACTTTTGTTTAACGATGTGGGAGCGAAATCAATCACTTTCTGCGCTTGCAAATGTCAGTTGATTGTGGAATTTTGCGCAAGTTCCCTGAAGAAAGCAGTTTAAATATCGATGGCTTTTGGCTACTTTTCGTGTCGATTTGACAGAGCCGTATGTACGTACATTTATTGGGACGTTCATTAGGACAGGAACAACTTATATACTTACTTAAGGTGACTTTACAGTCCGTGTAGGACTTGGGCCTCAACCAACAAGCGTCTCTAGTCTAGTTTTCGCAGGCATAGTTGGTTGAGATCCCTTTCCACTTGCGTACGCCAGCTGGGTCGCGGTCTTCCTCTACTGCCGGGTCGGAGCATTGGTTTCCATTCGCTCTACATGACTTAACCGTCTCAAATCGTTGGACATTCACTCTTCTGGCTAAGTCGATGTTGCTGAACAGCTCGTACAGTTCGTTGCCATATCTTCTTCTCAACTCACCATCTATGCTAACAGGACCGAAAAACACTCCAAGAATTTTTCTCTCAAAGCAGTTAAAAGCAACATCGCCCGCTTTTGACAAAGTCCATGTCCCTGCGCCATATAGCAGCACTTGGACGGGTTTAAAGAGGTTCGAGTTGATTTCTTAATCCAAAGAAGTAGCGAATGGCATTCTTCGTTGGATTTTAATGCAGACCTAGGAAACTTGACTTAAGGTAATTGATTTTCTTACACCATCTCATGCAGTCGGGATTAAAGAACGATGCACACGATGCCGTGTAAGCAGGACTATCGAAAAAAACAGACAAGAAGACTTTCAAAAAAACTGCATAACTTAGGACAGAAGAAATGGAACTCCTCAGTGACTCATTCACCATCCTCATCCTCGAGAATACCGTTTCATGATACCACATTCCCAATGAAACGCTCATGATTCATCCTAATTCCGGCAAAGCTCCCCGGTGAATCTGCTCCAACGAAACAGCGCGTGGATTTGGGGAACACTTGTTCGTTAGTTCCTCCCCCGAGTGTTGTCACAAAAGACGCTTCCGAAAACTATAAAAATCCAACCGAAACCCTCGCGAGACTTCACCGTTCTATTTGAAGTAAGTGTAAGTAAGTTATGTGTCGGAAGATGATAAATACACAATTTGGTGCCCTTAATATTGGGCTCAGGAGTTAGGACGCAGCCCCAAGAGGAAATACCCCCGTGCACACAGAGGGCGGAGCAGATTTCAAGTTTATGCCTTCCGATGAACAGCTTTAACTATTTTAATTACATTCCTTACAAAGTGTGGAACACATGTTCGCACCAAAATGTGGGGGGGAACAACCTTAAGCACATGTGTCTATGAATCGAACAATTTAATTACGTTTAAATGCTAATCAGCTTAGCATTTCCGTGAAATGGATGTCATTCCTCTCGATAAGAATGCACAGAAATTAATCGACAAAAAAAAGCCCCTCGCCCCCTGTCAGTTGGCTAGAATCAGATCACAACCTACGTGACAGAGGACTGCCAGCACTGCACATTGCACCCCGATGACATCATTTTCCCCTGTCAACCACTTGAATCTTATCTTCACAACACTACGCGTTGTCTCTTTTCAGTTCTGCAACTCATTAAGTACGTACTTGATATCGCCCTCTTGACACATCGAACTTCGACGGAAAATACAAATTATCCCACAAAAGCACTTGTTCAATTGAAGCGAATTACTGCCAGATCATCAGAACGATCTAAAGACAAGGTTCGTAATTACTTTATTACACCGCCAGACGGGGGAATATCGTTTATTACAAGAGCTGGCTAGTCGTTCTTAGACACGACTCCTATTTATAAGCCTTCCATCATTCCATTCCGCTGTATCGTTATCGATCGTGCTCGCATTGATTGAGAATTCCGGAACGATAACGAAGACAATGGATATACTCGTCTCGGGTACTTGTCATAAATTCCTATCACCGCTGACAGGAGTGACTTGTAAAAGCAAAATCAATTTTCGTCTATCTGACAGACGTGTCAAGTCGAGAGAAAACAGACAACTTCTGTGACACGGTTTAATTAAAGCCAAGGGAGTGGCTCCTAAAATTCATGTGCTTGACGATTCAATAGAAATACTGCTTACAGAGAGGCTGGGCGGTTATATTGTGACATTAACTGCTTAAAATGTTTTATTTATTTTCTCTTCATTTGTTTTTTTTTAACGAAAGAAAAAAAATTGTCAGTTAATTGAAGTCATTTAGAATTCAGTAACTATTGAGCATACAGCAATAAAATCAACTTTATCTGCTGGAAATGTTAATTTACTTCCTTCGCACTCGGTCGGGCAGCGCCGCGTTCAATGAGTAATAGATGAGAATTCAATGTCAGTGGGGCGCGCACAGTATGTGTGAAAGGGAATGGGGTCATTGCATTTGTGATATTCTTATCTGACTTTTTTTCGGTTCACTTAGCAGAAATTGATTTCTTTCCTTTTATGATTCTTCTAAACAGCATTCAATTAATAAGAGTATTTGTTTTTTCTTCTCATTTCAGGTAATGATCGTTATTTGAGGACGCTCTGTGAATTCAGGGACATGTAGAGATGCTATAGTTTGGATGAGAAAATGGCTGACTAAACACATTTTCTATCTATCGGTGCGTTAAAATGTATGCAAAAAGCATGCAGTAATGTATTGTTATCGCCTTGTTAATGTATTGTACGTGCCTTAAGCGTTGTAGGACACATGAGCCGCGATCTGCAAAGGTCACTTATTAGGTTCTTAAAGATCGAAAAGTGTTCAATCAGAGTGGACTTTTGTGTAGGGGCTTGAATTAGGGGGCAGTGTTGCCTGCATTTTGACTACAGATAAGGTCTTGAGGGGTTAAGTCAGACGTCAAGAGCGTCTGTTCTGATACAGACATAACTTTCAACCTCTCATGGTATGGTAGTGTAAGGCTTTGTCTCAAACGACTACCACATGCAACGAAGTGAGTAGCTTATATGAAGTTGAACACGCCATTTCTTACCAGTTGCGCAAGGAGAACCTTCCTCGTTCTTTCCGTTGTATTGGACTTCGAATTGAGACATCAGTTGGGGATTAATCCCAAAATATTTTGGCATTATCAGACAAATTACAACTCGAGCCATTAATGGTTGGGAGCTCGATAGACGGACTGTATTTCGTGTTGAAGAGGAACATAGATCCCCTACTCTGTCTTTCCTGCATAGTCCGACCTCTAAGGTCTCTTAGAGCAATGTGAAGGGACATAGTTATTTTTTGCACACCAACAAAATCCCAAGAACAGTGCAGTATTGTAATTGGTGCTATTGAAGACGTTGAATATTAAGCATCAGTTTTGAGGCGATTTGTTTTTTTTATTTGTGATGTACGCACTCAGAAGTGGCTATAAGAACGATCATGAACCGAAGGTTTGCAGAGAGAAAGAAACAGGAGACGCCATTGGCGTATGTCTAAATAAGGAGTGCCTAAACTTAAATGTGTACCTGAAAGCTGGTTTGAGCGTGAACTGATGAGCATTGCTGGCGGGACGTGTATTTGCTGTTGAATTCAGGGTGCATTTAACTAGACTATGTCGTCCCTAAAAGCAATCCAAGTCCCTTCAGACGTGTTGTCTGTACTTGCTAGGCGCGAAACCAAATTAATTCTGCATCATCTTGGTGTGTTTTGTGGTGGCCGTGGTATTGTTAGAAGAGAGATCAACAACTATGATGTGTCTAGGTCCCATTCTGGCGAACACTTAAGTCCCTTACAACGCTTAGAAAATTTACTTGTCACTGCTTCAAACATCTGCCGCCATTTCAAGATAAATTTATCTTTTCGAGGTAAGGCAAGTATCATCTCTCGCCGGAATAATGATTCCGCTTCCGTTTTCTTAAGTCTGACAAGAATTGACGAATGTAAAATCAAACTTCTGCCGTGTGGCATTAAAACATCAAAATACTGTCAGTATTGGCTTTAAGACCACATATTAGGCTCCACTCCCCTCGTAAAAACAATAGCACAACCAATTGCTGTTAAAGCTTCACCTAAGTCCCCTAGGGGCTTACTTCTTCGATAACTTTTACGACCGAAACAACAATAGTGTCAGCCCTCTTCATCGCCTTTTTTTTGACAAATGTGAACTTATGTATATTACAGCCGAACGAAAATAGTGAAAACATCGTCAAGTACCCATAAGTGCTTCTGCGAACTTAATCAAAAATTCCAATTAGAGCCATTTCATTCACACTCACGTAAGCAAAATTCAACGAAACTTAGCGAAGCGGTCATATAACGACATACACTTAAGAAAGCAAAAGTGAACGAAACTGGGCGATGCGGTCATATGTGTACTCACATGTGTAGTGTCATTCCTGTATACTCATTCGATTACTGAAGTTAACTTCCATCCATTATTGTTGGGCCTTTAATCCTTAGAACCAATATAGAAACTTGCAATGAATGCATCTTCACCTTAAAACCATTCATTTAAGAAAAAACTGAGAATCTGATATCTCCAAAAAACGACTAACCAAATTCAAGCCACGATTAAGTAACCCCTCAACCCACCGTCCGCACTTGTCAAACACACTGTCAACCGATTGAATTGTTGCTAATGCCATTTGTTTGTAGTTTAAAATATGGAAGAATTCAAATAATTGTCTGCGTTATGACAAACTTATGTAACGTACGGCAGCCCGCCAAAGGCTGTTCATCAAAACGCAAACCAATAAAATGAGTAACAATTCCAACGTATGACAACAGTCCCTCACATGGTCATGAAGTCAATGACGAAGAAGAACAAGGGGCCGACAAAAAAAAAACAAGCCCACGCTCACGCACTGCTTGTTGGTGGGTAGGGACGGGGTGGGGGTATTCTATTTTGGTATTCTTGTCCGATTCTTGACACCGTCTTGATGATCACCACCACCCATCGTTACTGCGGTGGTTTATTCCTGGGTGACACCAAAGAAATAGCCTCTAATACCATCGTGATGACATCATAAACCATTACGGGCGAACCACCCGAAATGGACGAACGGGAAAAGGGCGGCGGGCGAGGAGGATAACATTTGTTCTTATTCCAGAGCGCAATTGGCGAGTGCCTTCGGATGATGTCATTTCTGCAGATTTTCTGCGCTCGCAAATGTATCTCTATCGTCGTGTTAACGACTTTGAACTTAAGGCAGATATTTGTGTTTTTTGTGCCCCCCCCCCCCACACCAAGCGGCATAATGTCGATTTGATTTCGGGTAATAAGGTGGTGCGGCGCTGTTGGTCGGTTGGATAGGTATTGTGTGGTTGGTGGGCATTGCGAGGTCTTAGGGAATGTTTTTTTTGGGTTAAATGCGCGATTTGTTTGCCTTTGGCGGGGGGTGACATTCGTTTATTTGTGCGGAAAGTTGATGTGGCAGCTGCAATAAGCTCTCGTATTTGGTAAACAATTAGGGAACTGTTTGAATTCCTTTTGTTGCGATGTAATAATATGAGTGGCTCTATAGTCCTGAGTCTGGCTTCTACGGCCAGAAAAAAGAATGGATGGGAACTACAGTGGTACCGGGTATTGAACGTGGACAACCAGAGCTGCAAGTGAGTAGGTGTCGATGCAGATATCTACTACGCCACGGGGAGCAACGATTACAACGATATCTTTAGAACAAAGTTAATATTTAGAAAAACGTCGTTCACATGGCCACCACGAGCACGGTTTCAGCGGACGATTCGTTGAACTCAATTTTCGATGACGCGGCCACAGGTGGATGCTATCTCTTGTTCAATATTGGCTCTGAGCTCCTCCAACGCATGGGTTTAACGTACCCTCATACAAAAAAGTCAGCAGATGTTAAAACTCACGATCTAGGCTGTCAATCGAGATGACTATTTATCGATATAACACGTTCTTCGAATTGAGTTTGTGCTTCATCTGTGAAAATGGTTTTTCGATGAATTTGGTCACCTTCTCCTAATATTTCCTCGCTTCCTGCGATGGAATGGTTTTAGTTCGTGGGTTACCTTCATCCTATACAGGTGCAGGCTATGATTCCATAGTGTGGTCTTAGCGATGCCCAATTCTTGAGAACGACGTGGATTCAAGCGACTGTTTTGTTTCGTTTATGATGGACGCTTGAACGGAAGCAATATTCCCAGCACTTTGACAAACCCTTTGTCGCACTTCCTCGGGAACATCCAGCATCGACAATTTAGACTCTTGTTCACTAGATAATGCATTTCTTGTCTACTGGGATGGGAATTACGACTAAATTAAATTGGCGGCGACAACGCTTTCAAAGTTGCCACCACCGCCTTGGAATATTGGCAATAAACGAGTTCCTCGAGGTAAGCTCCGGAGTATGCTGTTGACGGTCCTCCTTTGAGGGCCCTTCAGTCTCTATGCATAAACTGTACTAGCTGTGCGTCTTGTCACCTCTCCTTTTCAATATAAAGGGTTTTTCACTTGGCGCTTCCTACTTTCAAATTTAAGTAAAACAAAGTGTGTGAGAGGTGTCATCGACTTTTTTTATTCGTTTGAAGGGCTTATCGATGCCATTATGTATCGCTCGTGCAGGAGGCGTGAGCTGTGTGGCACGTAGCGCCGTCCTGTTGAAACCACGTGTCCTTGATATCCAGAGCTTCAAATTCAGGGCAAAGGAATTTGGTAATCATCCACAGTCAGCCCAAAATATACACTAAACCGTTCTTTTTGAGAGGCATTGGAGGCTATCGTCCCAAATTCGGCAATTAGTTGACAAAAGCATTCATCCAGAATGGTCTCATCTTATGGCGACCGAAAGAAGTGCGTGGAACGTTGCCCGAAATTAACACCCAGTTTGATAAAACAAAAAGACACGACAACAGACTGAATAAATGACATCAAATTTGACAGATGTCGCTGCAACAAAATGGCCGCTATCAACTGTCAAAGTTCTGAAGTCTCTATTGGACGACCCTTTGTATATGGACTGGCTGTTTCAGCGCAGCCGAGGCAAGGAACATTTCACATTAGGAGAGTTGAGGATAAGTCAACTTCTTATTGCAGATGATTTAGTTATCTTCAGGGAAACTCTGGAGCGGTAGATAGGTTTGTAGGATATGTGCTGATGCTGGGATGAAGGTTAGCGTGAATAAATCAGAGGTTATGGCCATTTCCAGAGCGCTTTATGCACTGTACATGTTTGCGGAGTCCCTTTGAAGCAGGTGGAGAAGTTTAAGTATCAGTAATGCTGAGCTCTCCTTGAAGGTTGGCCAATCTGCGTCAATTTTGAAACAGATTCTACAGAAAAATGTGGCGAATATCGCATAATGAAGCTAAGTGCATATTCCTGACGAAAGTTATGTGTTACGCCTTGTTTAAAGCAAAAAGGACGCCAACCAACCCAAGTGTGAATCCTATATTTGCAGAAAATGTCAGTCTCCTGCCATACGTGTCGAAATTATAAAATGAAAGCTTCCAGATAGGTCTCTAAGAAGAAGATAAGAACAACCAACATTCGAAAGATAGATGGACGGACACCCCGAAATTATAATGGTTTCCTTTTTGCTGATGAAATCTGTGTGTTATTTTCGAATTTTAGAGTTTTTAAGTTGGTTTTGAAGTCAAGCCAGAAGTAAATCTAATAATTGGTATAAGGCACTTGTACTGCAAACCTTTTGTCTATCAACTGACCTTTAGCTGGAGAGGACTGTTTGGTTGAGCCTCAATTCCACCTCGGAGTGTAGATCCACACAAAGAGCACCATTGAGAGAGTGGGATACCTTTTGAAGGAGCCTGCTAAAATGTTGGCCCCCTGTTCCAAACCAGACTTTTCTGTGAACTAAACGGACAAAAGGACGTGAGCAACATCAGTCCTTCTGCAAAAACAGTGCAAAAAGAGAATCCAATTTAGATTATGAACGTTAACAAGTCTAGCCATCGCCACCAAATGCGCGAGAAACAAGAGCTTATTGTAGAAAGATGGTAAGTAAGCCAAGACCCGACCTCAAAACAAACGACAAAACCACTCTCATTCACATCGTAAGACCTTCAAAATTCCTGAGTAGACTTAAAAGTGAACTCTTCATTGTCTCTACCATCAGACAAGATTACCCTCCAACCAACCGATGGAACATCTCGATCAACTTCGCATTGCGTCCAATGATTCACCGGAACAAAAAAGAAAACTTTCTACATTCTTAAGAACCATCTTATCGACTGACGGAATCAATCAAGATGAAAGTTCGATTTTAATTACAAGTTGCACCGAAAGATCATTATCGCCTCACTTTCGCTGCGTGCTCAACCTCAGTGCAGGCCATTCAATGACATTGACCACTGCACAGTCGGGGCCCTTGAACTTCTCTCCAGTGCCAAAACATCAGTGCACCCAAATAGAAGCAACCACAAGCCGGCTGCACTAACATCTGCCGCACACATTCTGGAGTGACGCTACTATCACAGTCTACGCATCGGCATATGCTTCTGCTCCCTCATCGTCGTCGTCGTCGTCATCGCCATCTTCGTCGTTTGCGCACATAGTGCACGCGAACCTCAAATCAACGATGATCTAATTTTAGCCCTCTGGTGCTATTGCCCGCACCGCACTGTTTGCCTGGGGACCAGCGCGCGGCCGTGTTAATTATCCCTAATGCTCCCAGAGCTCCTGCACTGTTGCACTGCTTCCTGCAAGACACAAACATACGCGTACAAGGCTCGTTGTTAGCACTTTAAATGTCCCCAACGGGGTGCTGCCAGTAAACGAATCTCAAAATAGAATTTCTATCGCAGCCCATTGGATGAAGCGTGTGCACTTCAGACAGGCAGCCCGAGTCCCGATGTGTTCTGTTTACGAAGCCAGCGACGGAGCACCTTCACACTCCAAGGAGGCCCGAGCCGGTTCAAAGGACTGCAAGTAGGAAGTGATGTCTTCTGGTAGCTCTTCCACTTTCGATTTGTTTATCCGAGCACGGAGCACATGTGTGAAAATACACTCGACTGTTGAGATAGGACTTGTTTATCTAAAAGATGGATGTATCTTATTTTCGGCACTCTATGGACGATGGCAGTCACAAACAGGTTCTACGGAATGCTGCCGCACACCATCGCCGTTGTATAATAAGAGACGATAAGTCAAAAGCATGGGGTGACATCACAACGCTCTCAGTCATTTGCATTTGAAGCAGCTCGCGAGAGACACATGTACATATGGATGTGTAGCCCCATTAAGCTTGGGAACCAAACGGTTCCACTCGATCGCTTGACAGCGTGAATTTAATTTTGTATAAATCATTGACGACGAATTGAAACGCCAAATTTGGGTGTAACCCTCGGAGACAAAAACAAAACACAGAGTTGATTAATTGCATCTGCCTCACACATTTCTGTCTCGATTGCCCACTTTGACTACCGTCAACTGTCAACTGATTGCTTGCTTGCTGGCTGGCGCACACGCTCCGTGATATCATCGAAAATTGATTTTGTTTGTCCTTCTGCTTTTTGTGGCTCTCATTTGGAATTGTTGTGGCTCTCTGGCTGGCATTTTATCGCTTTTTAAGCTGATCTCAGGTTGGTTGTTATTGTTTTGTGGATTTTTTTTTCATTTTGACACCCGAACGGGGTGAGTCTTGTGGCTTGTGAGTGAAAGTTGTGCCAAATCTTGAAGGTCACATGTGTCGTCAGGGGATCTCGTTTTCCCCCCAAACCATTGAATATGCGCTTTTTGTGGTTTTTCATCTTTTTTTTTTTTTTTTTAGCAATTTGATGAAATTTCGTTAGAAAGTGCTTAATTTCATATTTATGAGTTTTATGAGCAAACTCGGCTGTATGTCAAAACGAGCATAATTCTTTTTCTTTCGCGCGATGGTGACAGATGACTGAGCGATGATTTTGACACAATTTATTGACAATTGATTGGGTTTTATGAACATTTATGTGATGCTTGCTTGCTGTGCTCCCAATTAAGTATGTTTTGAGGAGAAATCAAGTACTATAGAGAATTCACAGCTCACTGTCCCCCAACGAATTTGAGTGACTTTTTGTTCTCTGAAATGTTTGTGCGGTCCGGTTAAAACGATATAAAGAACGCCGTCAAAAAGGTTAAAGGGGTGACTTGAGAGGGCTAGAAATGGGCTATAGTACTTGATTTCTAGTTAGAGGAAAAACGTGCTGACTATTCCTACTTGGAGAGTCATTGAACAGAAGAGAGGCAAACACTCCTTCAAGTATTTATGCTTGAAACACAATAGGGCTTTGCTGCTGGTGTTTTTCACGTTACGAGTCTAGAGTTTCAAACGCGCTTTAAAATGTCAACTCAATTTATCAGCTGTTTTCAATTCACAAATCCCACATGAAAGTCCTTACTACTCCACTAATTTCACCCGATAAATTAACCTCAGTCAGCTGTCGCCATTTCTCAAACGTCAGTTGACTACCAATTTGGGCGACGATCTCTCAATTTTTAAGGAGTGTGAGTGAAAGCGCCTTTCGCACTGATTTTCTCCAACATGTCGAAAAATCCTTACGTGAAACTGCCCTCTTAAGGCTCAACTATAATACGCATGAGCGAGCATGAGCTAGGGTCAAGTTTGGACGAACTGTTTCGTCATGTTTGCTGAAAAAAACACGAGTAACTATAATAAACACATGCGCGCATAGCCTCCTGTAAGAAATTCTTCCGTTGCTTGCTTTATTTTTTTATTTAATTCTGATTTATTATGAATTCCTCATGTTTCCAGTTCGATTAAATGTGTATGTATATACGAATACCAATACAATATCAGTTCATTTTTCAAATTTGTTTTCTTGGCTGTGTTCTATCTGTCACATTCGCATATGCGCGGTGCGATTCATTTCGCACTAGCTAATGCTTAACGAAAGATTTGCGTTTTGCACATGCTTAACGAAAAGTTCGCAATCTTTCATGGACGACATTATAGATGGCCTCATAGGGGTGGGTGTATTCGCTCACTCACCTATGCGCGTTTGACACTAGCTAATGCTCTCTCATGCGCATTATAGTTGAGCCTTTACGTTTTATGACATTGCTCCCATTTCGCTATAAAAAGCGAGAAGCTGTATTTTCTGTATAGCATATGAATTGCCTTTGTTGGAAGAAAACGCCAGCAGCAATAGGACTTTGCGTGTTTAAGTCATTAAAGAGCTGCTCACTGTGTATACAGTTGACTGCGCTAAATGAGAAGGTCACACAAGTGATTCAATTCCAGCATATAGTGCGATGATCCCAGGAAAAAAGGCAAGATTGCTAAAATTTGTCTGGCTTCGTGTGGCAAGGCAGCCTCCTCAGGTAAAGCGATCTTTGGCTATCCTCCAATTTCACACGCAAAGCTGGTTGATATCTTTCACCACTTGGGTGCGCCTCATTAGCCGGGTGCGTCCTCTGTTGCTTTGTTCCACAGGTTGGGAGTCGAAGAATGCAAGTCTGAACAGCACAAATATGAAGGATTGTTTTTTTGGAGACGGACAAAAAATTTAGTTATATTTTAACTAGGAATCGCGTTACGAAACAACGCTCGAATGGTTGACATCGAACCCGATTTTTTAAAAACACACATGCAGGCCCATTTCACAATTGCAGGCCCCGTTGCAAGCAAATTATTTGTGGAACAAAGAATCCACACGAGATCCATGAAACGCCATTCTATTACCACAAACTGACTGTTCAGCCGGCTTTTTCGCCAAAAACCATCATTAGGCCATTTTTCTTCAGAGAAAGCGAAATATTCAATATCGGTGGACGTTGTCCGTGAAAAGAGTCTAAACGGTGGTCATTGGTTCCAACAAGACGATGCGCCCCTAGTGAATTTGCCCACGATCATGTAGTATTATTCGGAGGGTGTTCAGAAGATGACTCATAGAGGACATATATTTGTGATAGGGACTTGCGTGAATAAAAATGTAATGCTAATTTAATTCTTCAGAGTAAAATATAGCTGATTTATATGTCATGACTGGCAGATGAACTTAGTTTTATATCCATCACTCAGAAATTGCGAAAACTTCTGCAATTAAATTACATAATTCCGTTAAAATTACATTAAATGTCCTAGTACCTCAGACTGTAACTTGCAGAAAGCTACTTCAAGAACATGAGCTTCGTTCGTTTGCTTACCCCTCCATATTGTGTTGAACATTTAACTCCAACATTTAAAAAAAAGTTCAAGTAACGAGCGATTTTTCAAATAAGAACTCTAATTCACCCCAATACTATGTTTGTAGAAGGGTACCAGCTATTCGGAAGAGCTCACACGTATTCACAGACAGGGGACGAAAAAGCGTATAAAAAACGCTGGCAGATGAAATCAAGGGGCAAGAGAGGAAGAAGTTGAATATCTCTTTACTCATTTATTTCTGTGCGCCACGCCACATTGCACATCAAGCATTGCATTTTCTGCAAGGAAGATTCCCTGGACGTGTGTTGTCAAAAAATGGCAAATGGTTGATCTTCAGATTTTACTGGACATATATGTGTGGGGTAATTGCAAAAGCAAAGTGTATGGCAGAGAGCCGCAAAACCATTGCCGAGCTCAAGGCAAACTTTGTCATATGTCGTCCGAGATGCTCCAAAGACTGATTGAAAACGCAGCAAAAAGGACACATTTTGCTTTGGACAATAGAGGCGGCAAGTAGATTGACGTTGTATTCAAAATTAGATAAACTACAAGTCTACCTCATATATGGAAATCGGTTGTGGCGCTCGTGATGGGTACCTACCGTTATATGCATACTCTGAACGGCGAACACCTTTCTAGAGAGGGGTATGCATTGAGCACTGCCATTAATAAAATGTCTTACTCTTCAGAAAAAAATTCATGAATGATCTATCTAAAGTGCTGTTGTTGCAGCAATTTCCACATGGACTGATGACAACATTTTACACGGCTGATATTTAAATCATTTACTAAGTGGACTAAGTGGAGAAAAAAGGCTCTCATGCTTAAGCCTAATAAAACCGAAGTTATGGCAAAAGTTATCCCATTTTCAAAACGCCAGCCTTTCTTTCCGTCCAGAAAACTAAACTCCAATGTTACTTGTGGCAAACATCTCGGTTCGACATGTAATAGTGAAAAAGAGATTCCTGGTTCGAGAAGGGGAGGAAGACCGAAACTCCGGCTTAAAGACCATGTTATCGCGGACGCAAGACAACTTGGTCCTGATGACTGGAAGCAGCCTGCCCAGGACCACCATGGAAGGCAGCTTCGCAGGTCAGAGCAGTAAGTAAGTGAATTAACACGGACTGAGCACATCAGCAGTGTAGTGTCCAATGCATATCCGTCCTTTAGAGGTTTGCCAAATAGCAAATTTCTGCTCCCTAAAAACACTTGCCCTATGACTGTGTAGGTTTGCAAAATTTGTTAAGAGCAATGAACTTGACTGTCCGGTATGTCTAAGATTTGATCATGTCCCGAAGCAACATCGCGTGTGAGTTTGAAGCATTCTTTAGCTACGGATTATGGTAATTACTCTCGAAAACTGCTTACCCAATGGTTTGGATTTTTGTTATTAAAGAATATAATCGTAGCGTATTGGCAATACAACTGTAGAGCTGGGAGGTGCTCTTCGGTACGTAATAATCGAAAAATTGAAAATGTTTATCCCGAGACATATCCAATCTTGTATCGGGAGAGTTCGAATCTGACCACCGACAAGTGCGAATTTACCGGCGAGCCGACAGTAGAACAATATTTTGAACGACATGAAATAAGCAGTAAATCAAAACAACACATGTCTTCGGACACGGTCAAGGACTGATGAAATAGCAATTCAAGATGACATGCGACATTTAATCGGCGACTGTGGGAGAAGTTTCCCAAACCAAATGTGGATTTCTCCAATGACTTATGCAGCCACTAAAGGGTATACACAAATTGGCTTCAGCGCGGCACAAAAAATGACACATCGCATCAGAAGACGGCGCCTGTCAGTCTTCGGAATATCCGTGATTCCAGTGATTCACAAACCACAAAGCTCATAAAAAAATGGCACTGAACGACTAGTGCCTTGACATATCCACACATTTCGGATGCCCGAATGATTAGTCCGCGACTGGACACAACCGTATTGCAAATCAGCCCTTAATCAACGCATAAAAATAAAAACAAAGTTCTTCAATACTTTTACGATGCCACAGACTTCGACTTAATGTCCAGCCTTAATTGTCACATTCCCCCATAAAAGTGGGGTATTTTACAAACTTTTCCTTCCCCAGTTACATGTGAAATACACGCGCCTTTAGGTAGTTTTAGTGCCGCTCTATTTGTTGTGATCGGAATAAAACATCAGACTTGCAGATTGTTCGATGCCCAGACTTGTTTAATTTATTTTGCTAACAGATTCCAGAAACAGTTTGCCACTCTCTGTCCGCGGCCGATCAACATATCGCATTCGTGATGCGAGCGAGATAAAATACACAAACTAACAAAATTTAAAAAGAAGCCTCCACTCGTCACATTCCGAGTGAATTGATTGCGAAACGATAATAAATACGTAATTCCACGAAATCCAGTAAATTTACATGAACTTTTTATCGCAATCCGCGTCTTGTTGCGTCCAAAAAAGATGCTAATTGCCGGCTGATATATTCTCGGCACATCTTTCGAATCGAATTGACTTTCGTAGTGCCAACCATCTCTCCTCCAATGCCGTGCAGCAGCGAGTTGTCTAACGCTCGAATTTGGTCTTTTGATGAAGTGTACAAAGTGTTAAGTAAATCACTTGATATACCACACATGTCTGGGATGATAGATCAAGATACTTAGGTGTGTCCAAGATGACTGAGAAACGGAGCGTTTAGCGGTGAGTGGCGGACGATTGTGTCTGGTGTTTACAATCAAATCGGAGAAAGAAGACCTTTATGGGCGCATGCACAATGAAGTGTGGGAGAGCGTTCGAAAGCTTGTTTGAATTGTAAATGCATTCAGACTTGGGAAGGAAAAAAAAAAAAAACGAAATTTTCAAGAACACTTGCATCACACAAGTGAAAGTTGCTGTTGTTCAATTTTATTCAAGTTCATCAGTATTGGGCAAGTCACGGCTCATTGAAATTGACGCTACACAATGGGAAGGTGCTTAGAATTTTTGGCGTGATTTGTGTGGCTAATCGGGGGGGGGGGGGGGGGCTCTTTCTTGTACTAGACTATGGCGCCGCACAATGATGGTGAAGTAGAGAAAGTATATAAAATACTGTCATACAGCGTCTTTACCTGAATATTGTCGGTCCTAGGAATAGCATCAAACATGATTGATTGTCGGACAAGAAGGTTTAACACTTCCAAAATGTCTACAGTTGGCAAAACTAGAATGTGAGCTCATATTTAATCCTTGCCCACGATCTTACACAAATCTGTGATCGTGTAAAGTTGATTGCCTAAGAAAGGATATAAAGAAACAGCAATTGGTTCCACCTACTTCAAGCTAAGATTAGCTTAAGCCTTTGCTCCATGCGTCCTGGGCGGCCAGCACCGAAGCACGGTTTCAGAGAGAAGTCAATGTGCTTCTGTGAGTTTAGACAAACCACAAAAGGTAGGATATTCACTACCAGTTTGCTGACACGGATATGTCTTTGACGGATCAACACATGAACATGATGGACGTGCAAATTTGACGACGCTCCATCAAATCTTCGATTTTCAAACTCAACAATACTCGAGCTTCATGCGAGTCTCATCCAACACGCAAATACGGACCAAACGACGGAGCAGAGCGTTACCTTGGAACAATCTCGTTTCGTCCTTCTCATCCAAAGTGAAGAATTCACGAGCTGCTTCTGAGAAAGAGCTTCTAGACCTCGCGCTGATTACACCCGCCGATGATTTTCAACTCCAAATCCAAAGGGTTGACGTGTTGTCACATAGGTCTTCGAGAAGTCGGATGGGATACATCCGTTCATCCTTGTAACACTGTTTTTAAACCAACTTCGGTTCTATTAAATTCGCAACAAATCTCCCATTTGAAAATCATCATTCCAAGCAAGGAATGGTCCATTAGGCGACAGAAGAGTTGCAAGGCGTTTTCCAAGTGAACGCACCCTTAAAACGATCACCAAACTGTTAATGTCAGAATGACTTGTTCCAAACACCTCGTCTTGAGGAAGCCAAACGGTCGAAATGCGATGATGTCGCGATGATGGCGACATTCCTGCCACATGACCAAACCATTGAAGTGTAGCCCATTCCGTTCGAAGAAGCAGCAGTTCCTAGCGCAATGTGGTGTTTCTCACTCGAGTAACTGAAGGCCGAAGATGTCTCATCTCGGCAAGTTTGAATTCGCGATCTTATTCTCTCGGTCATTACTCAAATTTCATGACAGTAGATGAGAGTTGGAACGAATACTGAGTTAAAAACTGCTTGCTTGACTTTGACACCAAGTCCGGCCTTCCTGATTACAAGCTGCATCAAAATTGACCCAGCTTGGCCAAACCTATCCGAAAGCTCCACCCATCACTAGTGAAACAGACCCCGGAATACTTGAACTTTTCCATTTGCTTCAATGGAACTCTACGAGCATGTATAAGGCAAGCAGGCGTTCTGGAAATTACTATTTATTCACGATTGAAAGTACTTTTTCACACTATTTCGGGCTGTTCGTTGTCAATTAGGCAAATTGAAGTAAAATTGTTTGAAGTAATTGTCTAATATTCAAAATTACTTCTTTAAAAAATATTTCTACAGCACGGAACCTTCGGAAATTGAGCAGTTGACCAGCTTTATTTGAGTAGAAAATGCCGTCATGTAGGGATGCTGTTCCCATCACTAGTAGAACGCGCCGATGTTGTCGCACCAATGGAAGGGATCTTAAGCTTTAGTTCGAATTTAGTCGGATTATCATGAAAGTTGACACTTCGTCGTACTTTCAGAAAATGAAATGTGTTTTAGTTTCTGATGCCATCTGTGTATCGAACCAGAGACGCAGTATTAATGTACTGTGCCTGGAGCAAAAACGGAAGTTGCTATGTCCGGGATCGAAACAAGACTTGTAACGAAGGAGTTGGAATACAGCGCAACAGATGCCATATACAAGGTGGCGCAAAATTAATCGTCCTATCGGAAGGTGCTATAACGCAGGCGCTGTGATTGGGCAGTATTTTTTTGAGGACGTCATCGGCAATACGGTCAGTGTATCAAAGCGCTTCCCGGACGAATAATCTTCCGATTTGGCATGGTCAGCAAAATGCGTACTTTTAAATGTGTATGCAATTAGCTCTGCTTCATGCCTCATAAGTTGCATATCACGTTTGGTCTTCGTTGCGGAACTCATTGAGATATAATTGTCATCTGTTGAGACGACAGTAAAATGTGAAATATTTAAAAAACAACTATTTCACCGCAGATAACTCAATCGATTAGTGATCGTCTATTCACTAAATATTCAGAAATGCGCTGTATTCAGTTCCGAGACACATTTTCGGAATAAATGCCGCGCATTTCGCAGCGACGTTGATGCAAATCTTTCTCACTCTTGATTGCAAATGTCAATGCTTTCTGCGAAACACACAAGATGCAAATTCGATTGAATCACAATCTTTGGAGGACAAATATGAGCAGCGAATTCGCCCGACCACGTCGAACCTAATTAGCAACCTACACCGTTGAGCAGTCCATGAAATGTATCTGCCTCGTGTTCACTGCTGCTCCATCATCATCCTGTCGACAAGCAATCCGACGGAACTCCTATGCTGAGCGCCTAAAATTATTCAACACATGTCGCATTTAAATATTTTTTGGGTAGCTCATCGCCAAAATATTGATAAGCGCAGATAAGGCATTAAAGCTCTAGTCATGTTCGAAGAGCGGGAGAGCTTACATCAGAATGTTTACAGGCGAGACTATGGCAACAGAATCCACCTAATCCCTGAGCTTTCCAGATAAAGAAGTAAGAACGTTGGGGTAGGTGTTCCTTGCTTTGGATGTCCACGACCTCTGCTCGTCCAATCATGAATCGAGTTTCCACAGTGCTATCGATAATCAGCAGGAATGTTTGGCACTGACACTGAAAATTGACGCTAACGTGGTTCTCCCAACTGATTGCGTGCGGGTGGACGTTGACCCCAGGTAGTCTCTGGAATTCCACGACCTGCACTTGGCGCCTCAGTCTAGAGTGCTCCCGAAAATTGGGCAAAATCACTATTTCCACCTTGCTACGATATTGCCCACGCTCCGGTGCTGTGTCGTTATCGCGTCGCAACTCGCAGTAAAACCGAAAAAGCTGCGAGTCTGATAAAATTCTTCGTTTATCAATTGTGATGGACTTTATGGTCCGCGCGCAGGTGTATCGCCCTGAAAGCCTCTGTCGCCGGCAGTACCTTTTTTGGGTGGTATTTTGCACGAAAAAGCCCCCGCATCTACGGTGGTGTGCGCGCGAAGACAAGATGATATTTACCTTCTATCTACGAGCCTACCCCGCTCTATGTACACAAATTCGTTTCTGATAAGACGCCTTCCCAACCCCAATCACCGTTGGTCCGAGCTTTTTCCATTAGCCACCTTCCCAGGACGGATCAGTGGTTAATCGGTTTACGTTCGGTTAAGATCGGACACTAATTGGCTATTTATTGCGTTTCAATCGTGGAGTATTTATTGATTTAAATTTCAATCGATTTTAGTTTAAAATAAATTCAAATAAATAACCGCTGGTCTACCAGAGTGCGAATCGAAAAGTGATGCCAAATCAGTTGTGAGAGTGAAAAAAAAAAAAGAAATCAGCAAAATGCGATCGAATTTCAGTCAATTCGAGTACCGTCGATACACGTCCTACGAGAAAAGAGTCGAGGGTAGGTGTGGAAAACCATGACGTTTAAAGCCCCATCCCATTCTGACCTATGTTACGTAACGTAACCTTGTGACCCAGCGAATCTATGCCAGCGACTTGGAAATCTAATTTTTTTATTGAATGAAAATGAAAAAGAAAAATCCACCGTCTGGCTTATCAGTCTGGAACTGAAATCGAGTAAAAATACAAAAACTCCAGCCTCGGCTTCGCCGACAGAGCGCGAGCGGACAGATTAGCCTAATCAGTGTTGTGGTCTTGCGAAAACGGCGACCAAAAAGATCTCGAATAGGCCTTTGCTCAATTAGAATCGTCGTCAGATGCTGTGTTTATTTGTGTAGTTTGTTGATGATTCAGTGGTATTTATAAAAATGACAATTACTTCGAAATTTTACGGGCCGCACTTGGCAGCAGCCTTGGCAGAGAGTGCGGCGCGACGTGAGGCACAAGTGCTTTTGTTATCTGAATTAAAAGTTAACTTATCTTGTTGAAAGTTAATTTGGGTAATTTCTGATAATGAACAAACATTTCATGGATGGGCATATACACACATGGGCAATCGCGCACTTTAACCTAAAAGGTGTTTTTATTGTTCAATGATGGGGGCTCTTAGCAGATGAGACAACTCTTGGCTGTCTGCTGGGATGAGTGAACTTGTTGAACTCGGTAGTGATGTGAAATTTAGACAAATCAGGGTCGCACACTAAAGCACATGACACACACGCAAACAATCGGCTAATGGATGAGAGATGGCTCGGTGTTTTTACGACATTCCTACGTTTGGACGTCACATGGGCTTGCTTGGACGTCAAGCCAAATCAGTTGATCATGACACTTGTTTCTGTTTCTGTTTTTTTTTTTGTTGCGTTGTGTAGATAATCGAAGGGGATTGTGTTCTTTGTAGAGGAATGGTTTAAATCATGTTCACATGGTTAAGGGATGTGCCAAATTCCTTGGCGGAGGCCCTAAGTGGTCAAAAGTCTAAGTACCCTTCATGTTAATGCGCCTCATAGAACGCGTTGTACAACTCTAGAAGCTGGTTGTTCTATCAGCCATCAAATACACGAATATGGTAAAATGTTGAGGCCCAAATGGGTTCATACTTTTACTTAGTTCCACTATTTCCTTATTTATCGCAAATGCAGTAGAATGTTCGACCTAGGTTATAACGAAATGAGAACCTACATTAGATCATAAAGACGAAAAGAGTGTCTCCCGTCAGTGGTCCTTATGACCGAATTCTACTGCACTTCAAACAATACTAGTCCAACTTGTTGGGCTTTACCACTTATTGTCAACTCTTTCCTAAAAAAAGAACTCATACGAATTCGCTACTGAATGTACTTCACTGAACTGTGCAAATCGTCTTCAACCGCAATGCGTTGACATGTCTCCCACTATGTCCATCTAACTTGAGCTTAAATGTAACGCACTCTTGACCACTACACGCATCACTATACTAACTCCTTTATCAAGGTCTGTCTTCAATTCATTTGTGGATACGTCTTCCTTTCAGATACTTCCTCAACAGACACAAGAGAGTGCTAACCTCAAGGTGGCGCAGAATTAATCACCTTGTCGGAAGATGCTTAATTTTGCAAATGGCGTCGTACGTTAATCATATTTGACATTTGTGAACTAGACAGCTGCAGTATACAATAATGGAGCGCTTTACTCCGCAAGAGCGTGTGTGATTGAATTCGACGCCATTCGAAAAAAATAAGCATCTTCCGATAGCGCAATCTTGTACTATGTAAACTCTATCCTAAAGTGACTGCCTCGTCTTTGGCCGCCGCGCTGGTGTGTGTCAGCAAATTTGACTGTTCTGCAAGTTTCCTTTACCCCTTCCAGTCACTTTTCACCACGAAAGGGATATTCTCCAAATTCAGCCACACAGTTGATGCCCGAAACACTAGCATTGTTTCTAGCATCGTCTTTGAACACAAGCAATTAATATGCTATTCACAAAATACTGCTGCGTCGTACATTCGTTAAAAATATAGGGAAATGTCATAAAACGTAAGAGATCGCTCTCTAGCAGTTTCTCGTAAGGAGTTTCCGACATGTTCGAAAAAATCTGTGCAAGAGCGCCTTTCAGTTGACACTTCCCTTACCGTTTCTTGTGTCAACTATTTTTTTCAACTTCTTTTATTTTTTTTTTTCATTTTAAATTTTGGGTACAGATTTTTATCTGCAAAGCCGGAAGGGCTTGTCTGCAGAAACCTATTCACACAATATTATTTCATTTTAAAAATGTTGAAATTCAGGAATTCAAATATTCATAATATAAAGGGTGATTTTTTAAAAGCTGTAGGAAAGTTTTCCAAAAAAAAACACATAAAATTCAGAAAAATGCATGAAATCTTTATTTGAATCGATAGTACGGTCCATATAATTTAATGCTTGAAGATTATTTCATGCAAATGTTGACCTTGACTGCGCCTCAAATGGTCCATCCGCTTAGTCCAATTTTGGCATACTCTTTCCAACATTTCGGCCGGTATCTCACGAATAAATGCTTCATGTTGTCTTCCAATGCGTCAATTGAAGCGGGCTTGTCTGTACAGACATGAGCTTTAACATGAGCCCCACAAAAAATAGTCTGCAGGCGTTAAATCGTACGATCTAGGCGGCCAATTGACCGGTCCCGAACGTGAAATAAAATGTTCACCGAACTCGCCCCTCAATAAGTCCATTGTTGCGCGTGCTGTGTGGCATGTGGCACCGTCTTGTTGAAACCACATGTCATGCAAGTCAATCTCTTGCATTTTGGGTAAAAAAAAGTTGGATATCATCTCACGGTAGCGCTCACCATTCACAGTTACGTTACGATTCCCATCATCTTTGCAGAAGTACGGTCCAATGATGCCACCAGCCCATAAACCGCACCAAACTGTGACTTTTTCTGAATGCATTGGTAGCTCTTGCAATGCTTCTGCCTGATATTCACTACAAAATCGACAATTCTGCTTATTTACGTACCCATTGAGCCAAAAATGAGCTTCGATTAAACCGACCATAAAATGGAAGAAGCGCGCGATGAACTTTCTTAACAGAGCACGCATTTTGATAATAAAATTCAATAATTTGCAAGCGTTGTTCGTTTGTAAGACGATTCATGGTTAAATTATAGACCAAACTGAAGATGTTTGACAGTGAAACAAAACACGAAACGTGCGTCAGCTGTTTAAACCAGTGTTGCCAAAAAGATTATAGCTAAAAAATCACCCTCTACAAGTAAACAAAAGTGTTAAACGTACGATAATAATTAACATTTTCTGTAGAAAGTTTTTACAAATTACGTTTAGTTATGATTTTACTTTTATGATAGATATATTTCTTTTACTTTTTTTAACATTTCTTTTGGCGGTAAGTTTCGGAGCTCGGTTTGGAGTTCATTGAGTACAGTCGGCACTGCAACCTTAAAAGTTCGTCTTCCATACTCGTTCTAGTATCTTGGTATTTCATAGAGCTGCTTCAGTCGTCTTCTGGTGTTCCTTGTCTACTGCGTCTGCACTCCGTAGATGTTTTCGTAGCCAAAATTCACCAGGAGTTCTAGATTGTATATCTGATATCAATACTGACTCAGTAGACGTAGTGTTTGGTCTGGTTCTTGACGTACATCGATGCTGCGTCCTGCTTTTTGTACCAGTTTTTGAAGTCTAGTATGCGCTTGATGTAGCCTCTGCATTTGCGACGCTCTTCTCCATGCAAGTATGCCGTATCTTAGGTGCGATTCCACCAGTCGGAAATAGCATTGTCTGATTACCTCTGGTGTGCTGAGGTTGTTTAGGTAGTTTTTTCTTCAAATTGTTGATATGGTAGCTCCGTTTAAAGTTGTAGTCGACTGTCAGTCTAAGGTATTTGTCCTCTATAACTCTGGTGCAGTTATCTTCTTCTCGTATACCGTCACATCGATTTCTGTGCAAGCAATCTACGTCGTGCATCTTAATCTTTAGTTTTGTTCTGGGAATATGCGTATCTGACATTTGAGAACGGAAAACATCTGATTATAATAAATGCAATGACAAAAGTCATTTGAAATCAATGAATGCAGTAAGGACACAGTTTTTTTCATTTATGACTTGGAAATTAAAAACTGCCAATTGATCGCTTGTCTGAATTGAAACACTCGTAAGGTGAATACGGCACCAACAATGCTCTATTGTGTTTTTTTCAGCAGTGTCACCGCTTGTCGATTACTCAGCTGAATCAGCGAGGAGATCTTTCTTTCCATGATAGAAGGAATATAAGGTGTGCTGGGCAGCTTGTCAAAACCGCCATCTTTTTGTTTTGTGACGACAATCAGAGTATGTCGGTTTCTTGCTTAAGCTTAAACTAATATCACAACTCAATTTCGTATATTAAAAAAATGAAGAATGAAAAACAGGAATTGAATTGCAAATTTGATGTAATATGAAAGGTTTTGCTTCACATTTATAATTGGTATTATATAGGGATATGGAACAATGTGCATTAAAAGCTTGCAGAAACTACAATGAGTAAGCAAATGTTGAGAAGAAATCGGCTTTTTTTTTATGTGTGTGAAAAGTGTTTATTTGTTTCCGCCTTTAAGTTTCTGTTGACATACAAATTCACGCAATGACGTCACGCAGAGCCTCAATAGAACTGTCCAGCACACCTTATATTCCTTACACCATGATTTCTTTCCTTCTGTCAGAATTTCAAGGCAGACAGTCTTCTCCTGTCGATAGTCCGACTCGGTGAGTAATGATTCTATTGCACGCCGCGGAATGTTACATTACATTTCCGGGGTTTTTTACGGAAAATGATGAGTGGCAATGAGTAAACAATTTGCTAATATTTACAATTCAGTGGAAAGTTAAGATAATGACATTTCACAAGAATTGATAAAATATACACCTTAGTGAGCATTATCGGAATTGTCAGGCTTCGTAGCGTTATCGCTTATACACCGGCATTCCAATATTTTCAACTGATCAGTTTTCTTTTCTACAACAAATCCCTTTTTGTTTGTCCCATAATAGACATTGAACTAAAAATTCACGCAATTGAAGCTTAGAACAAGGATTTATTTGGAAGAACTATGTTTGGTTCACATTCCGTTCCCGAATGGTAACACCTTGCAAGTAAGACATAAGTCAACTGGCATCAGTCAGTGGCCGATTTACATGATCAGACAAGTCGGATGAAATCAAATTTGATCATGTAAACACAAAAAAAAAAAAACAGTTAGGACTTGTCGGATGATTTTCAAATGCTTTTAATACTTTTAAAATGACTTAAAGGCTGGTCAATGGAGGTGTGTTGTGAAAAGATTCATGTCCGAAAGGTGTACCAGAGGGTGAAACAATTGTGCAGTGGATATTAGGTTCAGGCAGAATCTTGCTAGGACAAATATGGACAACTAGTAGAAGAACCGCAGTCGATACTGATAATTGGGAAGATAACACGTCCGCAGACCTTTAAACGGCCCTGAGAAATCAAATGTCGCTTTCAGACAGAATGCTCAACTCAATCTGTAGGATGACAGCAATTCCGTCCTTCCGATCTCGACGAGGCCAAGATAGCCATTTCGAGTCTAAAGTCTAAAAAGCTGGTGTTGACAGGTTGTGCGCTGATATTTCTAAAGCTGATTGGGAGGATCTATTTGGGCGTATGCACCAGATCGCCTGTAATAAATGGCCAGAGAAAAGAATACCCGACAGTATAGTCTCTGTATCATTCACTAAATTTTCAAGAAAAGAAGCCCCTTTCAATGCGGGAGATAAGTATCCTTAACATCGCCTGAAAGATTATCTTTTCTGATTTGTGTACTAGCTTGAATCCATTTAAGAGTATGGCTTTAGGCCAGGGATGTCCACAATGGACTAGATTTTTATACATACTTCCAATTATCAGCTTGTCGCCGATTTCAAAGCTGCATATGGAAGCGTGTCTGCGAAACTCATTAGGCCATTAACTCCGTCCCGAACAGTCTTCGATTCTCTGGGACAACAGAGCAGAAGACTCTCTCGTCTATGGTCGCCACACAAGGGGATACTTAGTATGCGGCACGACTTGTGCGCAATTGGAGGTCACTAGGTCCACGCCGGACTGTAGGACCACACAAAACAGAAACAAAACATCACCAATCCCTTCGCTCAATTTCGTTAAGTTTCGTTCAATTTTGCTCACTTAACTTGAAGCGAAATGAATCGCTGTCTGCGTACGTAAATGTCATGTGGTATTGGAATGTTGTGGACAATTTGAAGCTTGACAATGTTTCTGTCTACTTTTCGCGGCTTTGAGTTCCTATAAATCCAACTGTCTTTCTGACAAGCAAATGAATATCAAGTTGTCACAAGTTAAAAATTTGACACCCAATCGACAAAGTTTCAACGTGATGGGACTAAATGTCAAGTTCGTCAATTTGCTTCTAACTTACAGAGCCTCAAAATATGTCCATCTTACAGTCGAAACCTGCGATATGTTAAATGAGTTGTCAAATACGCGAGAAGCTCTATGAATTGTCAACTGTGAGTAATCTCCTCATACAACACAGCTCTGCATGCTTCTCACAATTGACACTTCACTTCGACTAAGACTAGTAAATGGTGCACAATCTCATTGCTGACTAAGCCACCACGACAGACAAACAGAGTGCGTGCAAAATCATTTAAAAGAAGCCACTTTACTTCTTTCCTGTTTTGTGTTCTTTTTCCCATTTACTTGTGTGAATTGTAAATGTTCGTGTTGTGCCTTTCGTTCTCTTGTTGCATTCCGCGACGCGTCAAACCAATGCAAATGGTTTGTTTCACTTCTATGGCATCGATCGCTTTACAATTGCCTCTCATACAGCAGCTGAAAGAAGGGCACTTTCAACCCTGTGCAAATCGAAGCTGTTTGCTTGTGTGATCGACTGTAGGTAAAATGCACAAGGGGGATAACTAAAAGAAAACAACTCGACTGCAAATAAAGATTAACCCAGATACGGTTTAGTGGCCACTGGAATGGAATAAAAGTCCATAAAGATAGTTCGCACCCTCCACTGTCGCCACTGGTCGAGTGCTAACGTAATCGCTTTTATCAGAGCTTCGGTCAAAAATTCCAGCAAAACCGCTGTGACTCTCGTGTCTGCAGTTATCTTTTGTTTGGAAAATTATTGTTGTTTAATTTAAAATGAAATGGCATTTCATAAGGCCTTTTTATCAAGGGATAACATAAAATTAGAAGTGGGTTGGACACGGGCCGATAAGGCTGTCGTCACGCCATAGGCCATGGATTTGTGAAATGTTTCATGTTTGCTCGGTTAAGCTCGTGGAGTTGGTTTTGGCTATCGTTTCGGTTTCAATCTTCAGCTTATCGCGGCGGACTTTACGTTTGACATTCATAAATGCCGACATTTGCTACAAGTGTGAATGGGTTTGAAATGAATGTAGGGTTTCCGTTTTGTCCAGTTCACAGAATGCAAAGCGATCATTTTTGGCATTCCCGTCTGCGTGTAGACGTGGGAGTTGGCAGGGTGTCTCTGGATGTTGCCAAGATTTATGTTGCATTTCAGCAGACGCTAGCTGAAAATGAATAATGATGTGACGCAGAGAAAATTAAAGACATGCAAAAAACAGAAGGGTCCCTTTCAATGAAGAAGTTTGTCTCTATTTGTAGGCTCATAGAAATTTGTATGCTCAACAGGTGCATGCAGAGAAGCGGAAATGACAGCTATTCTCAAATGGGGAACATTGGTCAAGATCTTGTAAATCACAGAGGCATCCATACTTTTTCCTCTTACTTATCTGGTCATTAATTTTCGAAATCCGCCACGAATCACTTGGTCTTTGGTGGCCATTTGGGAATTACTCGTCTAGGGATCTTGCAATAAAGCCAAAATAACTCGGGTTCTATGAGATGTGGCACCGCGTCCTGCAGATCTTCGTTTTGAGCCCTATACACGTCGGATAGTATTTGGATAACATTCGGATAACATGTCACTTACTCCTATGGAGCAATTCTGTTTGTCAACCGAGTCACTGGGCGCACTGAAGAAAAAGATGTGTGAAAGGTGGTCATTCAAAATGCTATTATTCAAGTTTTCCAATGTGTTGAAGTTGAGTACGCCGTATGTAAATGCAAAGCCATATGCAAAGAACAAGATATTGGGTCATAGCCTAAATGCTGTTCTCGTCCTCAAATCTACAGTTTTTGATCCTCTTCAAGACTTTGCGTACGTATACACCGCCTTTGCGTTGTGTGTATATGCGTCGACTTCTACAGTGCACGTATGGGCTCAATTGCAGCTAGCCCGAATAGCTAACAAAGCTCAGTCTAAAAAAAAACATCTAGAAAGCTGCCTTTCTGAGTGTATTAGATCCTTCACTTCTTTCTTCGTCTTCACTCTTTCTTCTTTGGCTGGCTGAACAGTGCGAGCTGGACCTTGGCCTATGTCACTCATGAGAGGGAAATTCCACCCACAACACGAGTGGTTGCTGTTGATCAAGACCCCTGTCTGTCAGTCCATAGACAAAATTCGGCCACAAGGAGCATAGCCTACGGATCATTGTCACTGTGACTTCATGTGTTGGCTCCTAAGCTGAAAGCCCGCGGAATCCACGTGTGTCTGTAGGGCTCCTCCATCAATCGATCTAAAAGCTGGGCACATCAACCTCGTCATGTGACTAGAAATTGGCTGCTGCACTTTGTTACAGTTGTTAGTGTCTACTCATGCCAATAATGGATATAAGCTAGGAAAGTGTACTCTCTCATGCCCAAATGCCATCAGGAAGAAGACCGGCACTACAAACAGTGTCGAAGGTGGAGCCATTCCTGGTGACCAGACAATCTGAGGCAGATATCGACCTGAAGTCAGTCTTGGTCTCCTTCCAGGAGCAGATTTACTTATTACTGGTGATGTTGCAAATCGTATCTACTCGTTATTCAGTAAGCATGTCCTTGCCCCTATCTGATTTGAGTGCACAGAGTGATCAATTGTCATCAGTAGTAATAAGTGTTGGCACTATCGCTGGAGTTGTCGATCAGTGGTGGTAATCTGTTTGGGTATCACAATGGACCAACATGGTCTAATTTCCTACCTAGCCTGACCAAATAAGTGTTGGTTTTCCCAGAAGTAGACTCATCTGATTACTTTTTGTGATCATTAATTCCATACAGTCACTCACAAAAGTAAGTGGACAACATAAAATTGTCTGTGTTCTGAACAAAAAATAAAATCAAGCGGAACTACAAGATATGCACTAAAAAGGGAACAACTTTATGCTTTCTACTTACTTTTGTGAGTGACTGTTTGTTTCACTCTAGTTAAGAGCGAGTGCGTGAGATCTAATGTTATGCTTATGCATGCGTAAATTGCTGCAGTTCATTCTGTTGGCATACCAATTACCAATATACCATCAAAATGACAGCGAAAGTAACTAGTAACAAAAGTAAAGGCTCCAGCTCAAAGAATCCGTTGCGTTATGTCTCAAAAAAGTGACATGAATGAATCGATAAAGCCCTAATGAGAGGAGTGTGCACCAAGTGGAATGCATCGCGACGGATGATAAAGGGTCATTCATATGAACTCACTGCGAATTGCGAACTTCGCAAACACTGACTCTTCATTAATATGGAGGCCGAGTTCATAAACGTCAAACTGTGGCAGCCCTGCAAGATTTGCGTTCGTAAATGTAAATAAAATGCATTGATACTGACACTGCAAGGCGACAGTCAAACTGCGATTGAGTTTGCAGTGATTTTAAGTTCTGTTGAAGGATTGCAGGCAAACTGAAAGATGGACCTCTGCATACGAAAATGGTTCTTAAAAACATCATCCGGACATTCTCTCATTACAGATATTTCTGTTTCTTGGAACATGTCTTGACTTTCAATTCTTTTTATTTATAAACATCGCCCATTTCCTTCGGATTTTGTTTAGCAATATAATTATGTAAACGTCTTTTTGTATGGCCTACTTATGTTGCATTTATGAATACTTTTTTGACAATGCCCGGCATGCTGTAAAGTGCGCCAGTATTCGTATTCATAATTCCCGTTTCACAGTGCTGCGTTGGTGCCTCGACTACGTGCTGGTTACGACATTTGCTTCGAGGGATGAGTGTGTCACCATCAGCTGTTTTTTCTCTCGCACCCTATGAAAATATGGAGTAAACGCAGGGAAATGTCATAAAGCACCTAAATGTTTCAGCATGTTAAAAGTTTGAAACATGCTGCGAGATTACATCGCTTACTTGAGATTACGGTGTTCTCACCACAGTAATTTTTCTGACAAATTTCAAAACGTAGCACGATGCAGTGGATGACATGGAACCAAAAACGAGTGGACGCATTAACGCAGTATTGTGAAACGGTCTTATCTAAATGAATCGATAAAATATTGAATGTATTCGCAGAGAAGAATTTATGAAAACGGACTCTTCATTGCGAATTTGTTGGTCGAGAATTTGTGGATCGCGTTAGCATCTTTGTGTATTGCGTCCTCTGCTTGAGAGTTCAGCAGAGAAATGATTTAAAATCGTGCATTAGGATAGTTAGTCTATCTTTAATTAAGATTTTTGTCGATAAAAAAAAAACTCTATAATTCAATGCACACCTTTTTGCATACCAGGAAGTACGAGGGGCGTTCAATATATTCTCGGTATCGATATGAAGGAAAATACGAATTCAATTTAAATTGTTTTTTATTTTTCAATATAATCTTCCCTAACATCAATGCAATGTGGTGGCCCGTGGCGTTGTGGGTATGTGCGTCGACTCCTACGCCCTTGGACCTACCTATCTAGGTTCGATTCCTGGTACGACAAGAAATACTTTTCACGGCCCCACCTCTTTCGAGTCACTGAAAATGCTCAAAGAGTATAACTGCGTAGAAAAAGCTTCCCAAACTTGGCCGTTCGGAGTCGGCATAAAACTGTAGGTCCCTTCCACTCGTGATAGAACAATAGCAAGCACAACACGAGTGGTTGCTGAGAAGCTAAGCCCTGGTCCTCTACGGGCTGTAGCGCCACGCATATTATAACATCAATGCATTTGTTACATCTTGAGACAAGCTTTTTTAAACACTCAAAAAAAAAATTCCTCTTTCTCTGCAAAATACCCATTTATTGCCGACTTGAGTTCTTCATCATCCGAAAATCTTTTTTCACGAAGACATTTTTTCAAATCCGGAAACAGGAAATAATCACTAGGGGCAAGGTCTGGACTATAGGGTGGGTGTTGGATTTCTTCGAAACCACAATCTCGCGCAGCAGCCTTCGAAACTCGCTCCGTGTGAACAGGAGCGTTGTCATGCAGAAGCAACACACCGCTGCGAGTTTACCCCGTCTTTTCTTTTTAATTTCCTCCCGCAAGTTATGCAAAGTGGAAGCGTAGGATGTGGCGTTGATGGTTTCACCTTTTTAGTGTACTCAATGAGCAAGATTCCCTTTGAGTCCCAAAAAATGGGCCATGAGCTTCCCGGCAGACGGAGTGACTTTGAACTTCTTCGGGGGGTCTGTTCCTTTTTTATGCCACTTCATGGACTGTTGTTTGCTTTCAGGCTCATAGTGGTCAATCGATCCATAACACCGTCCGCGTTCTCACTACACATCTCCAAAAGCTCTCTACAGCATGCGATTCTCATTTTTTTCTGAGGCGCTGTGAGCATTCGTGGCACCCACCTAGCACTGACCTTTGAAAGGTTAAGATGGTCATGAAGAATGGTACCAATTGAAAGCTTGGTGATCTCTGCCATCATTTTCACCTTTATTCGGACATTCTTAAGAACAAGTTTTTCGACTTCTTTGATGCTTTCTCCTGTACAAGCAGTAGCCGGGGCGCCGGAGCGGAGGTGGTCTTCAATGTTCTCTCTGCCTCTCTTGAACTCACTTGACCACTTTTGCACAGTTGATAAGGTGCGGAATCCTGGTAAACAGCCACCATCTCTTCATGAATAGGTTTTTGACTTTTTCCTTGCTTAGTGAGAAATTTAATTACAGCGCGATGCTCAATTTTCACCATCATCGTCTCAGTTGCCATTATGATTCTGTTTAACTAGAGATGAAACGCGAATTAATAATCACATTTATATGAAATTTTACATGAATGCACTAAAATAATAGTATTACTTAATAAATGAGTAAATGTATATATACAACCACAGCTTCACTCCGATACCGAGAATATATTGAACGCCCCTCGTATAACATTTTGTTTATATTTGCTCGAAAATTGGTGTTTCTGAAAGTTCGCGTTCGCAGTTCGCGGCTCTTTGAATGACCCTTTATGGTAAATGTGTTAACTTTTGTTGCGTCAGCTGTTTTCTCCGAAATCGCATTCGCATTCATTGGGTCGGTTATTTGCGTCGCGTGAAGAAAAGGGATCTAAATGCACGCACGCAACCGATTGTATGGAGTGGAGCCTTAACTAGCAACAAAAGTAACTAGTAACGGAAGTAACTAAATAGCAATAACGAGTATTTACACCGATACAGCACACCCTACATGCAGGCATTTGACTTATCGTTACTTTTATAGCTCAAGTCGTCACAGAAACAATCATGTATAGGAGAGGTATCCGACTTCGAAGCTTATTATCCCCTTATCCACCGACGAATTTGAACGATGTCACCGACAGTCAATCACGACTTTGTGAAAGTTAGTCACGAAATCATGTAAATAACGTTCTCTAATAGAACCGTTTGTTCCGAAAAAACTTATAAAAATCGCTGTCCACAATATTTATGCGTCAAGTGAGAAAAATTTCCAGAATTCTTAGTTTCTGGCCTGAAGGCTCCATCAGTAAACATTCAATTTTACTCTGAAGTGCCTTCCTTCCTCTCGAACTGATCATGCCCTTGCGTATGAAGTTCATGCATTTGCGACATAAAAGCGAAACTCAGACTAACGAAGCCACGTGACAGCGCGTTGGTCATCACAGACGTCAGTTAACCCATTAAGTTTGATGGAACAGCAGGCCTTAACACAAAAATTGACAGCGAACATGACTTTAAGGAAAACAAAAAGCCAACATTCCCTTTCCAGTTCAATACAATTTTCTTTTTGCACAACAAAACCCCTTATCTGCGAATACACATTCCCCGATAAGTCGGCGTTTCGTACAACGCTTTGAGACATTGCTTAGCGTCCGCCAACAGAACTGCGTCAACGCCATGCAAGTGTTTACCGAAACTTTGACTTAGTCCTTCGCGATAAGACAAACCCCAGGCCGTTGATGGAGTGTCAGATAAGATTTATTACGCAATCAAATGCGAAAGCGATGTCACTTGTCGCCCTTATCAGTGATAGAAGAGGCCAATGCTACTCAACCAAGACTGTCTCAAAGGCTTTCCTGCTTTTCTCACCTTTCCTTCGTCTTTTTTTCTGGTTAAATAATCGATTTTCGTTTACTTGCAGCATCACAATATGAGCCGGGCGGTTACGCGCTTCAAGCACAAACTCGTAATGCCAACATGACACAGCGCGACGGGATTATCAAATTCGAAAACGAAAGAATAAAAACACTCCAGGAGGAACGTCTGCACATCCAAAAGAAGACCTTCACAAAATGGATGAACTCATTCCTTATCAAGGTAAGCTTCGATCGGCGCATCTTGCCGCTGGCTCATCATCTCTCTAGAGATGACATAAGACAAGTTGTTTAATTTTTTTCTTTTCTTTTTTTTTTTTACCACGTGTGTGCGTGATTTCAGGCAAAAATGGAGGTCGAAGACCTGTTCACAGATCTAGCCGACGGTATTAAATTACTTAAACTCCTGGAGATCATATCGGGGGAGAAGCTGGGCAAACCAAATAATGGACGCATGCGTGTTCATAAAATCGAAAATGTCAACAAGAGTCTGGCATTCTTGCACACCAAGGTAAGTTGCATTCTTCTTGCTGTTCACTGTTCACTGTTCAGTGCTCGGATGCAGGCGACAGCGTCAAGCAATCTCTTTGGCGCGGCCTCTGTTTACCTTCGTGACTCTTTGTATGGATGTCTGTGTCCACTGGTTTTCCAGTGGCAGCGGAGTTCAAACCTGTTTTTGCGGCGGGGAAACAGAAACTTTGTCGTGGCCGTCTCTGTCATCGTCTTGCTCTCGATGCCAGTATCAATCAAAAATGAAATCAGTGAGCGGCAGTAATCTCGATTAGGATTTGTTTTGACTTTTCGATGCTATAATGGTGGCTTTGTGACGCGTGGGGAATTCTTGGGGGGACGATGTCCTACATCGGAATTCCAATCGGAAATTAAAGCAGAGCTCTCGAATGAATGGGGAGTGACGGAGAGCAGATGCTTTCCGTTGAAATGAATCTTCAAAACGACGCGACGTGGGGAATATGTCATCACGATCGTAACTGAATCTGCGATTCTCTATCTGAAGCAACCTTGTGACGCCGTCTTGTGCATACATGTGTCACAGCTTTTCTGTGCTTTTTTCTGAACTGTTTTGGGAATGGTCCCTTCCGCCTTCAGCGGCAGACACGAATGCTGTTTAGGGAAGGAAAGGAAATCAAGCTTCGGAAGGTCGTATTCAATTGAATACGTGACTTGGCAGCATTGGCACCATTAAGAACAGAACGGAGGGTTTTTGTTTTAGTTTTTCTTGAGGAAGTAAGTGGAGATCAATCATTTCTGCAAGAGAAGACGAAGAAGCATTATAATGTGTCGGATGTAGGAACAAAAATGGGTTCAATTTCTGGAAGAACATCTCCCATAATCCACGGCTCTACCTCTCTCAAGTCACTGCCATCCTTAAAGGGTACAACTGTCTAGTTCTCAAACTTCGACCGTTCGATGGCTACATAAAATCGTGTGTCCATTTCAGTCGTGAGAGGACAATAGCTTGCACCGCACAAGTAGTTGTTGCGGAAGCTAGGATCTGGTCATCTCTTACTATGGCCATACACCAAAAAACTCATTCAATCCATGTTACAAACAAAACTGGATATCGTAAGAAGGTCAAAGGGTTCGAGGGATCAGAGGAAAGGATGTAGTTACATGCGTCACAGATTTCTCTCCAAATATGTATAAACAGATTGTCAATGATGAAGAGTCTATCCGCGTAAGGCATTCTTCTGGATAGCTGCCTCGTTTGGTCTTTGTTCGTTAGATTGCCCCGTTTTTGTGTCGACTTTAGCATTTTTATCTGTGTTTATGTTTTGTCCCACAAGTAAACCGGTAAGAACGTTTAGCCGCCACATCATGGTCCACTATGGCGACAGTCCACCTTCAAGAGCTACTGAGCCATGTGCCTGAAAGAGCTGCTTTGCAGTGGAATTGCCCCTCAATCAGTCATTCTTCGGCACTTTTCGTTTATTGTTCACAGGACCACTAAATTTGGGGTTGACTGTTTTTCAGCTTCATCAACCCTTAAACCTCTTTTTCTTCCTTCTCTTCTGTAAAAGTCGTTATGTGGTATGTTCAGACGCGTTGCATGTGTACCTATGTCACAGCACAGCCGATCAATGATATTGATATTTTTTTGCTGTACGTCAGCCATAGAGCCTTTGCCTTGCTCCTATACTCAGACCAAGTCATCGAGTTTTGGCTCTATCCAGAGCTTCGTCTTGTAGTTTTTGCCTATGGAGCTCAGTGGAGATTGCCAGAGATCCGTATTTAGCGAGGCTGTCTGTCATTTCGTTTCCTCGAATTCCAGTATGCCCCGGTACCCATCAGAGGGTAGCCGTGTTTCACTGATGCTGCACAACCTAACCAGCTTCGATGTCAGAATGTCTGATGCTATGACCTTTTTTACCATTTGGCTATAAGCAAAAATGGTGATCGATTTTTCGCTTATATTTTGGTCTCATAACGCGAGGGCTGGCTTGAACAACACTGCAGTCGCCTCTTGGTGCCAGGGACACTATATATTGGACATTCTGACACTATATATTTAAAAGTTTGAGTGTTTGCGGAGCTCTTGTTCTTAAGCCGCTGCTCGGATTTGGATAAAACATGGTAGATTTTCCCTTTTTTTCCCAAAATATGACACTTGAATTCAAATCGGGAAAAAAGCACAAGACAACAACTGTGTCTGTCTCACTAGCTCTTTGGGATCTATTTATATGTCTCCATGCCCTGTGCGGTACAGAAATCAACATCCATGAATATACACGAAATACGTTCTTAAGAAGTCATACGTCCTTGGGGCACTCTACTCGATCTTTGCGAATTACGTAAGATATTTGATGATGATCGAATTGTTTCGCCAGGGTGGATCAGTGTGTGCTGATGGAAGTGAGCATTACCGTCGCATACTGTCTTCTGTCAAACCTGAAGCATGCATGAGGGCTTATTTGGCAGCATGTTCTATCAAAGTGCTAATGCCGAGCATTCATTGTATTCAGTTTAAAATACGATTGTGTCGGGTACGAAACGCGGGATGACTTTGCCCTTTTCCAATGAGGAGCGCGTATGGATTCCTCTCATCATCTGTAAAATTGAAACAGTAACCCGTGGCGTTGTGAGTATGTTCGCCGACTCCAACGCTCTTGGACCAATCTGTCTAGGTTCGATTCCTGGTACGACAAGAAATACTTTTTACGACCCCACCTCTTTCGAGTCACTGACAATGCTCAAAGAGTATAACTGTCTAGAAAAAGCTTCTCAAACTTGGCCGTGATAGAACAATAGCACGCACAACACGAGTGGTTGCTGAGAAGCCCTGGCCCTCTACGGACTGTAGCGCCGCCCATATTATTATATTATATATATGATAGAAGTAAAAGGCAATTCTATATATATAGCAACCATGACGATTTTACCGAAACTAAACCCAAAAGAGCTAAAACAGCAACATGGTCGCAGTCATTACTGGGTGCTGCCTGTTGGAAAAGAATGCTAGAAAGTTATTTTGCTGCGATCCTATGGCCTCCTATGAAGTTCTCGATTTAAGCATCGATTTCAAAAAAATGCTCCTTAATCCGTAGTGTGATATCTTAAGACTCTGTCGCGAGTTGTTCTCCTGAACTAAGCCTGTTCGTCAGCTCGTGCATTCCCCAGAGGAGGGTAGATGACAACTGCTAAACCTTCACTAATTTCATCTGTAGACTGTGAGACTAAATTAATCTCACAATTTGTTTGAAATTGCTCCTCGAACTCTGCTTGGATGCTGTAATTTAGGGTACCGACCTGTAGCTGCTGTCTACACCCAAAATCATCAAGAAGTCTTTCCTGCATAGACCGGGGTTGAGATAGGTGTTGTCTGATTGCTTGCAGTTCACAGTCACTCTTTGTCACGCGGATCTAGTCGATCCTCCTCCGGATACCAGTTGGCGCTCTAAACAAGGTATCAATGATTGCTTACGCTAGTATTGCTTAGTCCGGACAGCTTCTCGAAGAGTAAGCCCATAAGTGACCTCTTCTTAGAGTGGGTTGGAAGCTGAACTCCTGCAGGAAAGGTGGTTTCTTCCTCTTATTCATCTGCAACTCTAGCAGAAGTATGAAAAAACAAGGTATTCTTAGAAGCCGAACCTGCGTTGAAACTATCCCCCTCCTTGGCTAGGGCTTCAATCGATGGTTGGGAATGACTCTCCAGGATGTAAACAAACGTAGCGCCCCCTAAAGTTAGTAAGCAATCCGCGGCGTTCTTGTTATCTCTTGACAGAAAAGACTGCGGACGACTTATCGGCGCCAAGCTCGCTTTAGCAGAAAAAAATTATGGAAGACAACATCCGAAAAGCTTGTGTGCCAACAGCGCGGCAGTGACAACGTCGAAGACAATTCTAAATACAGGCTTGCTCAGTCGCATCAGACTATGCGGGCGCTTAGAGTTGTGTAGACCGCCTGCCCCGCCTGGCTTTGATTTGTAAGCAATTACTTGAAACAAAGACAAAAGTGACGTCAATTTTGTCTCGTCGTGTTCTACGCTACTCTCCAACTTCAATCCTTTGCCAGCGTCGGATCTTCTGTTTTTCTTGAGAGGCCACCACTCCTATTCCTCTTCTTCAGAAAATACTCTCTGAGTTGAAGTTCCTTTAAGGAGCCACCTACCTGAACTTGAAAGCCAGCTATTTTGTCAAGTCCTTCCAATAAAAAGCACACCATTCTTTGTGCAATTCTCTCCTGCCTCAAGTGTGAAAAAGTTCATAATCGCCATGTCGCCACGTCGTCGTGTGGTTTGGTCTCAACTCTCAACCACCCCCTCCCCCAAGCAGGGTCATTGATAACACAGAAAAAAACCACGAAGTAAACTGCCATGAAGAGCAGCCTTTTGTCATGCAACGGCTTGACACAGTTCCACTCACGGTGTGATTCAATGGAAAGTGAAACTCGCAGTCAGCGGCGCAAAAGACTGCTGAGCTGCCACTGTGCACGCGACTTCCACTTTTCAACTGCAACCAGAGAGAAAGGGTAGCGCATCTCGCCCGATTGCGAACTGGGGGACATGCAGTGGCAGTCGCCCATTGCCCATTATCTTTAATTTAATTTCTTCTCCTTCTCCAGCCACCCACCTGCTGGCGGGGAGGGGGTAACGGCAGACAGATTCCCATTGTTTGACGCCATTTAAGTCCGTCCAAAGAAAACGACACAGAAAAACAGTTTCCACCGTGCAAAGCGTGCTTTTTTTTGCCGTACAAAGTTTGACACACATTCTCAGCGGCCTCGTCTGGTAGATTAGAGAGCTAATTAAAAAAAGCACTAATTACTGGGACGGGGGAGCACACGAGTGCGACTACGTTACGACCTGCCGATGGGTAGAAAATTGCCGCCACCGTACGTGTGGGCGGACGTAGTGGTAGCAGTCAGCAAATACTGAAGTTAATTTGCCTGCGAGCGCGACGCCTAATATTTGAGTCTGGTCGGCGCTTCGGCCGATAGCCAGACCAGATTCTATTTGAATTCGTTTTTGTCGAGCGCACTTTCCTTCCACATTTTCGGCGCACTTTCAACTGCTGCAGCTTGGTTTTATGTGATCTGCTATAGTTTTTGTTTTTGGGAGTCACTTACATGGTCTTTGTTGAATTTTAATTGCGACTGATCAAAAGAGACCGTAAACCTGATTCAAAGAAAGTCGAAAGTTAACCCAGCGAGTGATTAAGTAATGACATTGAGTCAGCGTTTCGTGTGTGAGAGCCTTAACCAGTTTGACGGACGAAGAATGTTTTAATGTGTTGTTGCCTGTTGATGGTGGTCAGGCGGCTGGGCTTTCAGGTGGTAATTGCACTCCACGTGCGTCGGTTTTATGTGTGCAATGGTCAATGCTCTGTTCGTGACTGTTTTTTTTTTTCTCTCTCTCTTTCTTCTGTTTTGTAAACGGAATTCCGTAACAGGCGGTGTTGACTCGGTAAGGTTCACAAGCTCGGTCTTAGTTAATATTGCATTTTGACTGTTGACCAAATATGCTGGATTGACTTCAGTTTCTTGTGACAGGTGCAGTCCCACAATTGTAAGCAGAGGACGACGAAATAGGGCAGAAGTATCTTTTGGATCCGAAGTCGTCCTCTGTTGCATTGATCCACTCGGGCTCAGAATCGAAAACTCTTGGAGGCGCTCTCAAGTTGCTTATGCACCTACGGCCTTACATTAGTTCCGTAACATCTTTCGTAGAAATCTCATCAAGCGCGTTGAAGAAGGGTCTACCAACCGCTCGCTGTCTGGCTCTAGCAAGAGCAGGGCAGGCGCAAATAAAATGATTTCCACGCTAAGTTGGTTGAGGTCCTTTTCAACTTGGGTGCGCCACCTTAGACGCGGGAGTCCTCTGTTACGTTGTCCCACAGGTTTGGAGTCGAAGACTCTTCGGAGCTGAGTTGTCTATCCGCTCCTGCCACCTTAGGCGTTGGATCCGCAGACACCTGGCTAGGCTCATGTCGCTGTACAATTCATGGTTGAATCTTTTCCTCCAAAAGCCATCAACGGAGAACAGGACCAAAAATCGCACCCAGAACTTTTCTCTCGAAGAGACCAAGGACTTGTTCCTCCGCTTTTGAGATTGTCCGTGCCTTCGCGACGTACAGTAGGACTGGGATGATCAGTGTCTTATATATAGGCAGCTTGGTCCATCAAAAGATGGCTCCATTACTTAATTGCCTCTTGAACCCATTGAAACAGCGGTTGACAAGAGTTATTCTGCGTTTAATTTCGGTACTGAGGTTATTCGCACTGCAGTCCTTACCAACCTCCAAGTTATAGTTGCCCATTGCGGCGCTTTGTCCAAGATGTCGATGTTGTACATGAGAACAGCATGTATGCACTTCGTTTTGCCCTCATTCACCGTCTGACCCATTTTAGCCGCTTCTGTTTCAATGCCAGCTGAGTTCTCTGTCATTCACGTCAATGTCATCGGCGTATGCAATCAGTTGTACGGACTTCTGAAAGATCGTGCTTCTAGTACTGGCGTGTGAGTCTTGCACGATCCTTTCCAGGATGATGTTGAAGACGACACATGACAGCACGTCGCCTTATCTAAATCCTTTTGTGACATTGAAGGTCTCGGTGAGTTCGTTACCGATATTGATGGAGCAGCGAGCTCGTTGACAGAGAACTCAGAGAGCTGGCATTGAAACAGAAGCGGCTCCTCGCACAACCTGATGAGCTTGGCAAGAATGTCAAAATTAGACATGGCTCGTCTCTATGCACGCCGTGATATGCGACCTTGAAATCGACGAATAAGTGGAGGGTGTCGTTTGGCAGTTCTTGGATCTTTTCCAGGACCTGCCGTAGTGTGAAGATCTGGTCTATTGTGAATGTGCCCGGTCTGAAGCCACTCTGATATGGACCTATCAGAATGTTAATGAAGGGGTCTCCTTTCGTCAGTGTAGACTGCTAAATCCTTGCACATCTGTTCGCTATGCCATTGCGTTCATTCGGGGATTAGAGTGTCAAAGCCTTTGATAGGTTAAGTCTGAGAGCCGTGTAATCTGTTGGGGGTGATCCGAGATGTCTTGCCATGAGATCAAGGACAGAGTTGTGAACATATTGGCGCTGTGTGCTGAAGCATAACCGTCAGAGCGTTTGACTGAGTCGACCGTAGAGCGCCAGTGGTGCCTATGCATGTGAGGGCCAACCACCAACTAGTGATCCGCCAGTTAGAATCGGGCGAAGCACCGCCTGCTTTCTTAACTCGCTGGACTACGTTTAGCTTCCACTTGAGTTTGGGATCTATGGTGATACCGAGATGCTTAGCGCTGGAAGAAAGAGAGAGTGGTTGGGAAGGGGGAAGTTGCTTGAGTTTATTCCTAAGTATGCCGCATTTTGCATTTAGCCCAGGTACTCACCTTACTCGAAGCACCCCCCACGATCTCACTGATCACAGTCGGAATGTCACTATGCAGTCCGCATTGTTGCTGCATTGATCTGGAGAGGATCGTCAAGAAGTATGAAAGGAGTACTGGCCGACACGACGGTTTGCAGCATAAGAGGACAACAAAATGCTGGGGCAAAGTACTGGATCTTGCCCCGATGATTTGATGGAATTTCATCACTCTGTCCTCGGTTGTGGAGATTGATAAACTCACGCTTCCGCAATCCGGTCTCTGATCTGGGCTGTCGTTGTGGGAGAGTGTAGACTGTATTCGCCTCTGTCTTGTAGCAGAAATCGAATCCCACCTCATCTTCGCTCAGGTTGAAAGCTGTTTTCCGTACATTCCAATACCCACCGAGGAGATGTACATATGTGCCAATAGACAGTCTGTTCCACTCATTGCACTTCTAATGCCGTCCGATGCACTTGGCTAATGAGATTACAGTGAGCGGCTTTATCCAGTATCTAATCCAATTTGTCTCTTAATGATTTAAATTTCCTTCCTTCGATTCAATCGACTTTGAGTTCACGCGATTAATTGGCGTTCGTTCTGATGTTGAATGGAGCCATTATCTCAATGTTTTCCAAAAAAAAAAAACAAAAACACCATAAACAGCACAATCTTCCCTTGCTTGTCATATAACATAGAGTCCCACACTTCATGCCTCCTTCAATCGCAAAACATTTCGCATTAAAAATTTCAAGAATTTCGCAATATTTTTTTACGAAATCGCTGCGAAAGGTGTCGTTTTATCAGAAATGATGCAAACTTTGATAAGGAAGTTGAAACTGCTTCCTTATCGTTTTCATTTCTCATAACTCCGTGACATATTTGCCTTTGGGCAGAGAAGTTTATCGCGCTGCTTTCGATGTGTTACCGTATCGCGTTTAGTTCCAGATTGATGGTCTTGGATTTTTGTTTTTTCGTTCAAACTGAAAATGTGTCGCGAATTGAATTCCACCGTTGTGGTCATTGGGTGTTGGAAAGTTTCCAAGGCAGTGCCTTGGATTTGTTTGATGAGAGATTGGGGGATAGTTGTGGAATTCCATACGTTTGACGGCAGCACGCGTTTGAGTTCTGGTTTCGGTAGTGCTTGGACTTAGAATGGATGAAGGTCTTTTAAAGTTGGCACTACAATGAGATACCAGCGTTGAAGAACCAGTGAAGTGAAGTGAATATTTATGCTACAGTATTAGGTCTAGGTTAGATTCCCGCTATGCCAAACAATTTGCACGGCTTCACCTCTTTTGAGTCAATGGTAATGGTGCATGTTCCATTCCATTCCACGATTCCAGACAGATGACGTAAACACTTTTATTATTTACCTTCAGTAGAATGTGGTGCACCAATATAACTGGCATTTTTATTATATCGCGGCATGCCGCTTTTGCTTCATCACACATGTCTCTTAAAAAGGAACAATCCGTGTGTTCTCTAGAACTCTCTGTACTTCGCTCTTCCAAAGCTATGTGCGAAAGCAGATCTCGACGGCGGCCTTTTTTTGGTGCCAAAAGTAAATCTAACAAAAACGGTGTATAGATTTAGATTTCGATAAAATTTTTGCATTTCAATATATTTATTGTTTGGATCTTGCACTTATGAGTGGACGTCATTCAAATGTCCTCAACGAGAGTTCGATTCTGACAGGCTTCATTTTCGATGATGTTCCTTCACTCATCGGTCAATAACTCGGTCATAACTTGACAAGTGTGTGCTTTAACAGCGGCAAGAGATTAGGGATGGTGCTTATAAACTTGATCTTTGCATTAGGTTGGTAGGTAATTACGTCTTAGGTCAATTGTGCTCCTCCTAACTAATGGTTTACTACCGTGAGATCTACTTTTAGCCGTGAAACCATCCAAATTCACATCTAAATCTAGGGGTTGCCAGTTCTGTGAAGGAGCGCTTTCCTAGGAACTGCATCCTTCCTTTACTAAGGTTTTTTTCTACCGGTGTCTGCAGCTTCAGCTTTCTGACATCACAGCTATTTCGGCTTGAAAGACGTAAGTAGTATGTTTGTCTTATATTCTGCGCTGCTTGCCAACTTTTTAGTATGGTAGCGTGACCGTATGGCTTTTGCCCTCCAAAAGCCCGCCTCTTTGAGCCTCAGGGCCAGTAAGGCTGCACTATTGCTGCAGAATAGGGCGAGAGGAGGGAAGAAGAGGATTGCCTCGAGTGCTGCCATCGGTGATGTTCTGATGATCTTTGCATTGGTACACAAAAAAAAATCAAGAGCGACTAATCAGATGATCTTGAAGTACGGTGGCATGTTCACATAAAAAAAAACCGCGAAAAAACACGAAACAGTACAGTGATTTGTTGTGGATGCCATGGTTTTTGAAAAAGTTACATCTAGATTTTCAGTTCTCCATATGCGACGACTACTCTGAGCCTGATCCCTGAAGAAAAGCTTAGCCTACTACAACTGGCGTATGTCCTACACATTCCGTAATTCGCTAGCGCTCCATTTATTGAGTGAGCTTGAGTTGCGCTCAACGTCAAATCGAGGAACATGGATAGTCCTCAACGCGTCCACTAATGACGGCCATTTTTTATGTAGAGCCTGTATTTCCATGATGGACATGCCTTAAGACATCTACAACAGAGCAAGTCTCTTCGACTCTCGGGGGACTCTTAGGACTCGAACCTGTGCTGGGACTACTTGCTTTCTTGGTTAGGGCTCCAATCGATGGTTGGGCATCTCGGCGTAATAAAGGGCAACACAGCTAAGCGTGCTTGGCCTAAGCGATGAAACCCTCTGCGAAGCCTGTGGAGAAGACGACGACACTGCATAGCAATCCTATTTGCCATTGTTCCACCTCTGCTTGGATCAGATGGAAGTTATTTGGTGCAGATGAAGTGAGCGCTGATGATGTAGGCTCCTCATCACAGAAGCACCTGCTGGTCTACTTCTGGAAGATCGAGAAATTTCAGCGAATGTAGATTGCTGCCTCATGCCTAGTAGTACTGGAATCGTAGTGCTCCAGTGTGGAATAAAAAAACATCTGACAAAAAAACAGTCTCTTCGACGCTTATGTCGACTATAATCTTCTCCTACTGGGCTAAGGATACCTACTACAGAATTACTATTTTGTTTGTAAGTGCCCATAATTTGAACAAGTTTGGCGATAGTTAAACTAGCCATGTTCCAAAAATGCTAAATATTAACAGTCTCGGATGACAGCTCTGTTTGACGTTTGTGTTTGAAACAGGGATTGCCAAGTCCAGACCACGAATTGGATCACCCAACATTTTTCTAAAATGATACAAAAATGTCTTTGAAAAGGACCTTCCCCACTGATTCACATCATTGCCATCGGGCTCGGTAACTAAGTCTCTCAAAGGGGATGTACATAGTTTGAAGTCAACAGCAGAACCTCATGAACATGCTTTGAAAGCTACATCATCGACTCACCTTGAAATGCAAAACATTCGTCCCTTTCTCTAGTAAATCCCGACTCATGCATCATTTCAGTCAATTTGAACCCAATTTCAAGATCAAAACCATTTATTATAAACCAGCCGAGCAGATAAATCTCGTTCGAAACCACTGGCCACGCCCATTGCAAAAAATAAAGACAAAAACCACCTCACATAAACAAATTTGCTAAGACATTGCACTAGAAACGATAAATCAGCGCGAGGGGGAAAAGCGACTTTAGCGTACATTCGTTCACCTTGTAACCTCGTTCCCATTGCAACCACGAGTCAGATCCAGCTCCGGTGGCAGAATCCACTTATCCCAAATCGATATGGAGAGCAATAATTACGGCGAGGAAGATCAAATGGAATCGCGTCTAATGCGGACGCCATTGGCAACGGAATCAGCAGGTGGCGGCAGACGCATTTGATTGCCACGCAAATGAATCTCCGCGTACACACTGCGTCTGCGATGTCTTTGATGGAAAAAATAAAAGAACGAAAAATAATAAAAATAAAATAATCAACCTTTCACGTCTCGGTGACGGCAGCGGCAGCAACACCGGCGATGACGACGTGCAAGGCGCTTTAGTAGGTCGGCTTGAGCCACTTTTCCCCTCCCGTGGCGGCCTGCTCCACTCACCACACTCGGGCCAGCAACTCTGCGCTCTGTGCACGAACATACATATTCATTGCCGCTGTGGAAGGAAGAATTTCTAGGTTAATCAAGGTTTGAAAGTTACCACAGCCCATGCATCGGCGAACGACTAGCGACGACGAATGCATGCCTTGCGCTGCTTTGTATTCCTTTTACTGCTTCGCCGTTGAACAACGCGTCGCGCCGTTGAGAGTTGGCTCTTGCTGCAATCCGCAAGAATCTTTTTTGGTTACGCAATAATCGCTGGTTTGTGCATACCGCGGCGATGACGGTAAATGCGGGCCAAAAGCGACAGAAACGGCCGAGGAGGAATAAAACCAAAAATTTATTCAAGAATCTCGAAGCAAAGCGGGCACCCGAAGATACAATCAACTGACATGGCCAGAAACGAAGAAATCCCCAAGGTGTCCGCTGTGCACGTCACATGGCACACACCTGTGCCAACGCGGCCGCCTCATTATGTGGCCCGGGACGAATCGCGAAGCTCTCTCGAGACCGGCGCGGCGCGTTTGTGTGTGTGTGCCATTTAGAATCGCGGCCGGCGCGGATTCCGATCGGTAATCGGACGGCTCTGGCTATAAAATTGATTTTATGAAATTATTATCCCGTATCTTGGTCTCGGAGGCTGCTGCTTCCAGCGAGCGATCTCGCAGTCGGAATGCGCCCGAATGGCGTTGGTAATGTTCTGCTATCTGCATACTGCCACTGCGGCGAGCCTTGACAGGTGGTTCGCTGAGCTAGAATTTGTGCGCTGTGCTCGCGAAGTCTGTAATTAGTGCTATCTGGGCAAAGCGAACTGGTTGCCCACACTAGAGGAGCGACGAGCGACAAGCGCGGCAAACGGACATCCTGCTCGATGTAGGTCAGCAAAGTGCAGCAGTCTTTGGGAGAATCCGTTTTGTTAATGCGTTGGCTTCTATCAAATGGATGAGCAGTCGTGGACACGCACGGTGGTGATGATGCGAGTAGATTTGTTTGGGATGCCAACCGTAGTGGAAGCACTTTCCAGACTTGAAATATGACACACATCCGGTCAGAGATTCACGGAGCGTCTACCGCTGATTGGTAGTCGAATGTAGGCTACCTCCAGCTGTCTAGACAAAGCACTCGTCCGCTCTCATTGCATTCTCACAAAGGTTCGTTTTCCGCTTCCTCCAAGTGGAAGAGTCAACTTCGAAGACTCCCTTGGATGGAGATGGAGCCAATGTGAATTGGTCCGATACAGAGTTGTTGATGGATGCTTGCATTGCGAGCTATGATAGCAGCGTCGTATAGTTTGAAGAGTTTGCAGTTTTTCGATGATTATTCGAGAGGTCTCGAATACACTCGATCCTCCGCAATCGACTATAACTCATCAGAAGCTATGTCCAACCGGAACCAGGCGAGTTTTTGCACTTGGTTAAGCCACGTCGTCTTGGTTTTGCCAAGCGCACGCCTTTCTGATGGAATCGCATTCAAGGCACGCCTCGGAAGTCGTGGTGATGAGGACATTCGTACCATGTGATCAAACCATCTAGGCATAGCCATTTCCGTCCAAAGAAGCAACTGCTCAACATTAAGTTCCCTCTGGGAGAATGTCAGAACTAATGTCCTTCAACAAGGTGTGAAGTTTTCTTGCGTTGAATGCTAGCTGCAGCAAAGGAAATCTTGAACTTGTTGGACCCTTCTTACTTATACAACAATGGGATTAATGATGCATCGAAGTAAAGCTTATTACCATCATTATTTGTGAATTTGGTTGAAAATAATCTGAGCTCTCTGAGCAATCTTTAACTGTCCATTGGATGCCACTCTCTTAGCAATGATTTCGAATCAACGACAAAACAATCATTGACGTCGAGGAGTGTAAGCCAAGCTCGTGGAATGACGCCACTCTCTGTCTACCCGACAACTACACTTCTTATACCGCTAACTAGCGTCCAGGAATACTTACTTACTCATCAGGTCAACAACCATTGGAGGGTCTGAGCCATTGGACTGTCTGAGTAATTCATATCAGGCGGTCCCAGTCATCAAGAACAAGCTGTCTTGCGTCCGCGATAACTTCATCATCTATATCGAAGGTAAGGTCTTTCTCTCCTTCTCGAACCAGGAGGCTGGAATTCAAAGACCCTCTTAGCTGGATTATTGGTGTCCATACGCTCAATGTGGCCAAGCCAGTGCAGTTGATGGATTTTCGACTTACTCCACACCTTGCTACAGCTCGTAGAGTTGTTACTTCTCCTCCATTCACATTCCTCACACAACCGGATCCGTTTTCCACGGATGCCGAAGACGGTCATCCCATCGAATAGTTTCCTGCGTTGAAAGCCGTCGTATGCGGCTTTAAAGTCAATGAAAAGAGCAGTCGCTGAAGTCGTGGAAAGTGCCGATTGGTGCGATGCAAAATGGCATTAGACGTTCAGACAGTCAGGATGTTGTAGGCGACGTTGATCAGGGATATAAAGGGTGATTTTTTAGCTATTATCTTTTTTGGCAACACTGGTTTAAACAGCTGACGCACGTTTCGTGTTTTGTTTCACTGTCAAACATCTTCAGTTTGGTCTATAATTTAACCATGAATCGTCTTACAAACGAACAACGCTTGCAAATTATTGAATTTTATTATCAAAATGCGTGCTCTGTTAAGAAAGTTCATCGCGCGCTTCGTCCATTTTATGGTCAGAAACTCATTTTTGGCTCAATGGGTACGTATATAAGCAGAATTGTCGATTTTGGAGTGAATATCAGGCAGAAGCATTGCAAGAGCTACCAATGCATCCAGAAAAAGTCACAGTTTGGTGCGGTTTATGTGCTGGTGGCATCATTGGACCGTGCTTCTTCAAAGATGATGCGAATCCGAACGTAAGTGTGAATGGTGAGCGCTACCGTGAGATGATATCCAACTTTTTTTTGCCCAAAATGCAAGAGCTTGACTTGCATGACATGTGGTTTCAGCAAGACGGTGCCACATGCCACACAGCACGCGCAACAATGGACTTATTGAGGGGCGAGTTCGGTGAACATTTTATTTCACGTTCGGTACCGGTCAATTGGCCGCCTAGATCGTGCGATTTGGCGCCTGCAGACTATTTTTTGTGGGGCTATGTTAAAGCTCATGTCTATACAGACAAGCCCGCTTCAATTGACGCATTGGAAGACAACATGGAAGCATTTATTCGTGAGATACCGGCCGAAATGTTGGAAAGATTATGCCAAAATTGGACTAAGCGGATGGACCATTTGAGGCGCAGTCAAGGTCAACATTTGCATGAAATAATCTTCAAACATTAAATTATATGGACCGTACTATCGATTCAAATAAAGATTTCATGCATTTTTCTGAATTTTATCCGTTCTTTTTTGAAAAACTTTCCTATAGCTTTTAAAAATCACCCACATACCTCTGTAGTTGTTTTAAGAGGCAGGATCGCCTTTTTTTTTGAAGGGGGGCTGATATTCCAGTCGTCAAACATGCTTTCGTCTTCACAAATGATCTGGTGCAGGCTTCCTACCAGAACATCGCCACCGGCCTTGAAAGTATCCAGGATTGCATGGCTTTAATACCAAAAATTGGGTTTGCAATGACAAAAGCTGTGTTTTCTCATTGACTTTATCCACCAACCTTCAACCATCAACTTTGTCGTCGCCATTGTTCACTCCTTCCTTGACCCATTGCACCCATGTCGCAAAACAAACATATTCTCTTTCTAAAACCAAACTAATTTCGTATCTCTTTCTCAATTCCAGGTTCGCTTAGAATCAATTGGTGCCGAAGACATAGTCGATGGTAATCCCAGATTGATTCTCGGTCTGATTTGGACAATTATTCTTCGTTTTCAAATTCAAGAAATTGAAATCGATGTGGTAAGCTTTACGAATTCATTTCCCTTCGCCTCCCCTCCCAGCTCACGTTTAATTTTAGGATGAGGAAAACGAATCGTCAGAGAAACGTTCAGCCAAAGATGCTCTTCTGCTGTGGTGTCAAAGGAAAACCTACGGTTACCCCGGAGTTAATATTCAGGTAATGCCTCGCATCAAAGTCGCGCTGTCGAGGTGAATGATTCGTCACACAAATTTGCTTTCTTTTTTGTTTTTTGCAGGATTTCACATCATCATGGAGATCTGGTTTGGGTTTCAATGCGCTCATCCACTCACATCGTCCCGATCTCTTCGAGTACAGCACGATTGTCAATTCAAAGAACTCAAATATCGATAATCTGAATCATGCGTTCGATGTGGCCAACAATGATTTGGGTATTCCAAGGTATGTCTGCAGCTATGCGCCAACTGTATTCGGGTCACTTATGTGCTCTTGTTTTCTAGTTTGCTGGACGCGGAGGATGTGGACTGTGCGAGGCCAGACGAGAAGTCCATTCTTACATACGTTGCGTCCTACTATCACACATTTGCGCGCATGAAGAATGAACAGAAGAGTGGAAAACGTATTGCCAATGTAAGTTATTATTTTAAGAGAGAGAGAGGGTGTACGTATAATCTTGAGAATCTCACTTTTTTTTCTTCGATTGCGTGGTCCCTTGGAATGGGACTTAATCATTGGAGGGGCTTAGTCGATCGGAAGAAATGTTTCGTTACAATGCACAGTCTGTCTTATTTCCGATTAGGCAGCTCTGAAGTAAAGAGGAAGGCCGTTTGTAGTCCATGATTGGTGGCGTATTTATTCAAAATAATCCCCCTTCAAGCCAATACAGTCCTTTAAACTTATGGACATGACGTGTGGTAGCATGTCTGACACTCGAAATCCGGAAGGGTCTTGAGAATGTCGCTTGAAGCTTTCTGGATGGTAGGTAGGCGGATGTCTTAAACGCTCGTTTGGGAAGCAGCCAGAAGTAGCACGGCGGAATATTACCAACACACGCGTATAATTAGGCTTCAAACGGCTGTGCATTCTGATCAAACAAACACCAACTGACAACGCCCTTGTACTCCAGTCGAAGACGATGAACCCTGTCCCACAATCTCTTAACAACAACAAAGCTGTACACAGTGTGTGATCGGCAGTAGCTGGCCTGACATAGTGGGTAAATACGTTGACTCCTGAGCCGTGGGCTCAATTTCGAAGCACGAACAACGTAATGTTAGCCGTTACCCCTTTTGATCCCTGTGTACCTGTCTAGAAAAAGTTTCTCAAACTTCGCCATTCGTAGCATAAAACAAGTGAGCAGGCACAAGACGAGTGGTTGCTATAGAAGACAGGTGTAGGCCTTATGTATATGGTGACCAAATAAGAATGATGAAAAATAAATTCAAATGCTACAGCAACGATGGGAAATATAAAACTGATTCTAGCTTTATTCTGAAGTCACATTCATGCCCTTTTGTACGAAATAGTACATCATGCAAATGACCACCTCCGCTTAGCTGGCAGTGCTTCAAGAGGTCGGTCCAATTCTTGATGATTCGGTGCAATACGCATGGTCGGCGTTATTCCGGCAATAGTGTCCCGAATATTGTCCTCGAGCTGGTCCAGTGGTGGGCTTGATAACGTCTTGTAAGACTTGACGCAGATCCAGAGAAAATAAAATAATAGAGTGGTGTGTGCATGCATGCGCGGCAGCCAATTTATGAACTCCCGCCGTGACACGATTTAGTTGCCAGATTTCTCCTTTACAACTTCGACAGTTTCCACGCTTGTATGACATGTAGCGCCGTCTTGTTAGAACCACAGCTCGGTTATATCGATTTTGGCGAGCTCTGGCCACAGAAAGTCGGTCAACATCGCTCTTAACCTGAGACCATTGACCGCGTTTCCCTTCCCGTTTCGAAAGAGATAAGGTCCGTTGCTGCCATCTTGCACAAGCCGCACCAAACAATGCATTTTTGTGGATGCATTGATCCTTAGTCGATCATTTTTGGATTACGTTTCCTTCAGTATCGGCAATATCAATTTTGCTTGTGGACATGAGTCAAAAATGGGCCTCACCTGAAGGCCCGAAATTGTAATCTTGACCAAAATCTGGATCTCCGACCTACATTTTCTGTGCCCAATCAGCGAACTGACGGCGTTTTCTTCGATCGTCTGGCTTCAATACTTGCGTCAGCACAATCTTATATGGACGCTGGCCCATATCCAACCGCAAAATAACCCGGGTTGACTCCATGGCGATGTCCTATTCACCTGATCGGCGCCGAAACGGCATTCCTGGGTGTTCAGCACTGGCCTTTACGGCGGCTGCATTGACAACACTACGGTAGAGCGCGGGAGCGTGGGAGATGCTCTTCGATATGTCATAATACTCATGACATGCATTTTGTCTCTTATCCTTGTTTATTTTGTGCATCATGTGCGTCTCCAATCTTGTTCAGAGGATTTGTTATCGGACCTCTACCAAGAGCGGTTTTACTGGCCAATTTACACTACAGCGCCAATCTCTGGTTTGGTGGATTGTCTTTAGGTCCAAAAGAGTGTATTCATGCTCAAACATTGACCGGCGAATTTGCCTACACAATGGAGCCATGATTCGCTACAAAATTCACGTTACTTAAGTATTTACAACTGAGCCAGAATTTCAATGATTTGCTCACGTTCGCAAGTGTGAAACGATACAAAGGGGATGACAGACCTTACTGAATATTTTGACAGCTGATAGCATTAATAGCTGCTGAAATATAGCAAATGTCAAAACTGTCATTGCTATCTAGTTCACAGCCTGACCTTATGCAACGAACTCGGACTCGACGCTGCACTCGCACTTTCTCCGTCTTCATGTGGGGACTTCAATGTCGCGCTATGCCTTTTGGTGAGTACCTCGCTTTGGAAACTATTGTGCTTCATCCATTGCCAGTGACGATATACGACATGAATGTGATCTTTTTTGGAAGGATTCCATGTTTTGCAATGTGAAACAAATCGCGGGCTGATATGTCTCCATCAAAAATTCTCTGTAAGAATACGATGGACCATACTTTTTGAAACTAACGGTCATAAGGCAGATTTTTTCTGACTTCTTCAATGTTGTCTTCCTTCCTCGACGTTGTCGGATTGGGTGAACCTTCCCCATCTTCAATGGCCTCCACGACCATCATGGAGTGTAGCAAACCAGCGGAGTACTACTAGTAAACGTTTTTCATCTAAGTTCCTTGGGCAGTCGACTTTCGCTGCTGCTCCGTAGCGAATATTCGCCAGACTGGCACATTGTATGTTTGGTTACAATGTCATACCATTCACCACATGTCATTCGGTGTGAAGATAGGTGAAAGATGAGCCTACAAAGTTCAAAAGACGAATCAGAGATGGCGTGACAAATGGTTGTTAATTCAAACCACTCTCACCAGAAATGGGACGGACTCTGTATCGCCATCGTTCCTTGTACACACTTGCATGTCTGTCAAAAGTTCCCATCCACCCTTAGACCACCTCATTCTATGATTCATCTTGAACCCCGCGGCAGTAGTAAACGACGTTATGCCCCATAGCCTGTTGCCAGCTTTACACAACTTAAGCCAACAACTTCCCGTTCCGTGCGTTTAGTGATCCATGATCGGATAATGAGTTCCCACATCGAACACACTTCCAACATCCTGTGCAATAAATTTTCAAGGTGCTAGCACCCTCCCACCTCGCCTCCCTCCATCGATCGACCACAATCGGCTTAGCGCGTCCCACACTTGTCGGTCGGTTGAATTTGATTTCGATTTCTTCTTCGTGCCTGCCATCGCCATGCCCTCCAATTGTCGGTATGTCGGTATCAATAACCATAAATATCATGCTCCAGTTAGCCGCTGATATGTGCCTCCATCAGCCTATCGGCTCAATGGCACTCTGGCGAAGCAGCGTGTCCGGCAGACACTCGCACAGACGCTGCTGTAACCCAATCTTTGTCTGAAGAAATTCTCTGAATTCTTTCCCACACCACCAGATCGTTGGACAACTCATGGACGCAGATCGGAAGAAAATGCACTACGAACGGCTGACGACGACTCTGCTTAGTTGGATCCGAAACAAGACAATCGAACTGGCGAAACGTGATTTCCCCAATTCGCTAGAGGGTATCCAAAGAGAACTGCTGTCGTTCAAGGAGTACCGCACCATAGAGAAACCAGAAAAGTAAGTTCGCCCCGCAAGGCCAGCTGCCACCCCCACAGTGTGACTGATGTGTTGCTCTTCTCTTTAGATACAAGGAACGGAGCGAGATCGAAGCACTGTACTTCACCATAAACACACTGCTCAAGTCGTTGAATCAGCCGCAGTACACGCCGCAAGACGGGCAGCTGGTCAATGACATCGAGAAAGCGTGGCAGCAGCTCGAGAACGCCGAACACAATCGAGAGGTGGCGCTGCGCGATGAACTGTTGCGCCAGGAAAAGTTGGAGCAACTTAACTACAAGTTCGAGAAGAAATCCGTGCTGCGAGAGGGCTATCTGAAGGAAATGATTCAGGTTCTGTCCGATCCCAGGTATCTGCGGCAAGTGGATGCGACGTTGAAGAAGCACGAGGCGATATCCGCGGACATTCTGGCCCGTGTGGAGCGTTTCAATGACCTGACAGCGATGGCCAATGAGCTGGAGCGGGAGAACTACCACGGCAAGGATCGGGTGAAAAAGCGCGAGGCCGAGGTCATGGAGAAGTGGCGCAAGCTCTTGGAACTGCTGGAGAACCACAAGTTCAACCTGTCACAAATGAGCAACCTGATGAACTTGTTGCGCGAAATCGCGAGCACCCTGGAGGTCATCAAGGAGCTGCAGGTTCAGTTCGCGTCCGAGGATGTGGGACCCCACTTGCTGGGCGTGGAGGAGCTGCTGCAAGCCCACTCCCTGCAAGAGCTGCAGGTGAACACACTCGGCGAGACGTTGAAGCGGTTCACGAGGCTGGGCCAAGCCTACAAGGACCAGAAGGACGCAGCGATTCTCATGCAAAAGCTCGCAGAGCTGGACAAGGCATACCAAATGTAAGTGAATGGGGGCCAGTTTAACGTTGCATCGTATTTATTTTCCTTTCCAGCCTGTTGACATTGTGCGCCAAGCGCCGGGCGTGCCTAGAGGAGGCCAGGAATTTCTACCACTTCATGGAGGACTACGACAACGAGGAGAGCTGGCTGGTGGACAAGCAGAGAATCTGCAAGACCGGCATCTCCGCGAAGGACCTGCGCGCCGTGCTCTCCCTGCAGCAGAAACACAAGGCGCTGGAGGACGAGATCAGGTCGCGGAAGCCAAAGTCATTGCAGATGAGCGACGCCGGCAAGAAGCTGATTACCGACAAGCACCCGAGGTCGTCCGAAATCAAGCTCAGGATACAGTCGCTGGAGGACCACTGGAAGGCGCTCGAGGATCTGGTGGAGCTGCGCCGCAAGCAACTGGAAGACGCCGCGGAGGCCTACCAATTCTACACGGACGCCAACGAGGCCGAGTCCTGGCTGAACGAAAAGATGGCGCTGGTCAACTCGAACGACTACGGCACAGACGAGCCCTCCGCCCAGGCGTTGCTTCAGAGGCACCGCGATCTTCAGGGTGAACTGAACGCCTACTCCGGCGACGTTCTCAACCTCAATCAACAGGCAGAGAAGCTGATCAAGGCCGGAATCTGCACACTAGAGGTAAGACAACACTCCCAGCACCCAAACAGCGCTCAGTTCTCATCTGTGAGTGTGTGTTTTTGCTTCCTTTCAGCTATCAGCAGAACCAGAGCAACTGCCAGAGGTTGAGCAGGAGGAGTGGGTGAATGAAACGCGCCTGGTTCCGAAGGAGGTCTGGGAGGAGGAACTCGTCGAGAAGCTGGAGCACAAGAAGGTGACGGAGACAAAACTGCTGCCGCACGTCAAGGCCCTGTTCCCCTTCGATGGGCAGGGAATGAAAATGGAGAAGGGAGAGGTAAGTTGTCGCGCCATTCACGCACCGACTACTGAAACTAAAGCGGAACCATTTTAGGTAATGCTGCTGAAGAGCAAGACCAACGACGACTGGTGGTGTGTCCGCAAGGATAACGGAACGGAGGGCTTTGTTCCGGCGAACTACGTCCGCGAAACCGACTCTATGCCAGTGCAGTGCATTGTCACGAAGCCGGAGAAGGTCAAGACGAAGCAAAAGGTGAAGAAGACCATCCTCGTGCGCCAGGTGGTGCCGGTGCGACGCATCAAGCCGTCGAGTGTGTCGCAAATCAAGCCGCTGGTCAAGCGTCGTTCGTCGACAAACATAAACGACAACTCGGACAGCGTCGAGAAGCGCCAGAAGCGCATTAACGACACCTACAACGAACTTCAGGAGATGGCCCAGCGCCGGCATGCCCTCCTCGAGGACTCGATTCACCTGTTCGGCTTCTACCGCGAGTGCGATGACTTCGAGAAGTGGATGAAGGACAAGGAGAAGATGATCAAGTCCGACGAAGCGGATGGGGTCGAGAACGCCAAGAGGAAGTTCGAGAAGTTCCTCACCGACCTGTCGGCCGCCTCGAAGCGCGTTGAAGAGATCGACACCGCCGTGCAGAACTTCTCACGGCAGGGGCATTCCCAGTTGGACAAGATTCTGGCGCGACAAAAGCAAATCCACCAGATCTGGCAGCGCCTGAACAACGCCAAGGCCGAGCGTGAGAAGAGCCTGGAGGGAGCGTCGAGTGTGGAACTCTTCAACCGAACCTGTGACGAGGCCAAGGTCTGGATGAGCGAGAAGATGCTGCAGCTGGACACGGCCGTCATCAGTCCCGACCTGAAGACCGTCCAAGCGCTGCAGCGGAGGCATCAGAACCTCGAGCGCGAGCTGGCACCAGTGGAGGAGAAGGTGAACCGCGTGAATTACCTAGGAAATTCGTAAGTAGAGCTTCAGGTCAGACAGTGAGCAGCTGGTTGACAAATCATCTCCTTTCAGGGTCAAGAACGCCTATCCCGCCGAACGGGCAAACGTGACGGCGCGTCAGAAGGAGGTCACCGACATGTGGAAGCAGGTCCACGCCAAGGGCATCGAGTTGAGGGCACGCATCGAGAACGCCGTGGGACAACAGATCTTCAACAACAGCGCCAAAACCCTGCTGGCGTGGATTGACTCCGTCAAGGATCAACTGAACGCCGACGACACAGCCAGAGACGTGGAAACCGCCAACAACTTGTACAAGAAACACAACGAGCTGGGCGACGACATCAAGGCGCACGACAATGAGTTCGCCGAGGTCATCAGTCTGGGCCGTCAGCTGACTGACGGCAAGCCAAACGTGGCCGAAACCGTGAAAGTCATCGAGCGTCTCACCGCCGAACAGGACGCCATTCATCGCGGATGGGTCGAGAAGCAGAAGTGGCTGCAGCAGTGTGTTGAGCTGCAGATCTTCAACCGCGAAGCCGACAAGATCGACGCCACCACCAAGGGCCACGAGGCGTTCCTGGAGTACGCCAACTTGGGAGTGAGTCCACTGAGAAGTGCTCGTGGTGTGCGATGCTGATGATGTGCTCTTTTCTTTGCAGAATTCCTTGGACGAAGTCGAGGCGATCTTCAAGCGCCACATCGACTTCGAGAAGAGCCTCATGGCACAGGACAAAATCCTGAAAGCCTTCTCGGACCACGCCGACAAGCTGATCGGAAACGACCACTACGACGCCAAATAGTAAACGCTCTAGGTTCTCTTTCGATTCTTTAGATAAACTCCTCTTCTCTCCCCGCAGCATCGACAACCGAAGGAACCAAGTGCTGGCCAAGCGGAAGGCCGTCAAGGACCGTGCGTTCGAGCGCAAGCGATCCCTGCAAGCTTCCAAGGACTTCCACAAGTTCTCCGCCGAAGCCGAGGATCTGGACGCCTGGCTGAAGGACAAGACGAAAATCGCCGGCGACGAAAGCTACCGGGATCTGTCGAACCTGCCAAGGAAACTGCAGAAACACAAGGCCTTCGAGCGGGAACTTCGTGCCAACGAGGGCCAGCTCAGGAACGTCAACAAGGACGCTGAGAACCTGGTTGCCACCAAGAACCGCGTCCCCGAAGTGCAGAATATGGTCGCAGACCTGAACAAGAAGTGGAAGGACCTGCTGTTGATCTCCGAAGACAAGGGTGAGTCGTGTCTTGAAGGGGACTTCAACGAGGACACTGTTAAACGTTCTTTTTCCCTTCCCCAGGTCGCAAGTTGGAGCAAGCCTTCCTGCAGCGCGAGCACAACCGTGCCATCGAGGATGCCAAGAAGAAGGTCGATGAACTGGACAGCGCCCTCAAGAGCAAGGATGTAGGCCACGACCTGCGCAGCTGCAAGGACTTGATCAACAAACATCAAATCCTCGAGTCGGAGATCACCCTCTGGGAGCAAAAGATCGAGGAACTCGTGTCGTCGGGCGAGGAAATGGCTCACGAGGGTCACTTCAATGCCGCCAACATCAAGGACGAAACCAAAGACATTCAGAATCGCTTCAAATTGCTAAAGGATCCCATCAAGAAGCGCCGTGCCGAGCTAGAGGAGAGCCTGAACTATCACAAGTTCGTGTTCGAACTAGACGCCGAGCTGCAGTGGATCAACGAGCACATGCCGGCGGCAACATCGAAGGAGTTGGGCCAAAACCTGCACCAAGCGCAGTCCCTCTACAAGAAGCACAAGAAACTGGAGGCCGAGATCAAGGGCCATCAGCCGATGATCAACAGGGCGCTTCAATCGGGCGAGGCCCTGATCGAGCAGGACCACCCCGAGAAGGAGAAGGTCAAGAGCTTGTGCGGCAAACTGGAGGCGGCATGGGGAGAGCTGGAAAGCAACGGCAACGACCGGGCCAAGAAGTTGGAGATGTCGCTGAAGGCTCAGCAGTACCTCTCCGAAGCGGCTGAGATCGAGTCGTGGTTGGGCGAGAAAAACAACGTGCTGCGCTCCACCGACTACGGCCGGGACCGTGATTCGGCCACAAAACTGCTCACGAAACACAAGGCCATCGAACTGGAACTGGACACCTACTCGGGCATTGTGTCGGAGATGGGACACAATTGCGGCGCCATGGTCGCCGCCGGACATCCGGACGGCAAGATTTTGGCCGCCAAGCAGACGCTGATTGACAAAATGCTGAAGAGCCTGCAGAAGTTGGCGACGCAGCGACAAATGCGTCTGATGGAGAGCCTCTACATGCACGAGTACTTCCTGGAGTCGGCTGAGGTTGAACAATGGATCAAGGAACAGGATCAGGCCGCCTCCTCCGAGGACTACGGTCAGGACTACGAACACTTGCAGGTGAGTTGGACCCGCGCAGACTTTGCAGCGAAGGTCTTACGCTTTTCTTCTCTCCCCCGTAGCTTCTGCAAAACAAGTTCGACGACCTCAAGCACCGCGTAGAGGTGGGCTCCGATCGGGTCAACCAATGCGAGGTGTTGGCCAAGAAGCTCGTCGAGACCGAGAGCCCATACGCCCCTGATGTCGAGAAGCGCCAGGAGCAGCTAAGGTAAGTCGCCTTTCCAAAGAAATCACATATGCTTACAGCCCTCTTACAGATCCTCATGGGAGAACTTGCTGAAGCTGCTCAACCAGCGCGAGCAGAAGCTGCACGCAGCCGGAGAGATCCATCGCTTCCACCGCGACGTTGCCGAGGCGCTGTTCCGCATCCAAGACAAGAGTGCAGCCCTCTCCTCCGAGCTGGGTAAGGATTTGAACTCGGCGCTAGCGCTCCTTCGGAAGCACGAGGGATTCGAGAACGACTTGGTCGCATTGGAGGCCCAACTGCAGGTCCTGGTGGAGGACTCAGTCCGTCTGCAAGCCAAGTACCCATCGAACGCGAGTGCCATCGATCAGCAGCAAGAGAAAGTGGTCACCGCCTGGAATGAGCTCAAGGAGAAGTCCTTGGCCCGTTCCGACCGGCTCGCCGCAAGCTCCGACCTGCAGTCATTCCTCACAGACGTGCGCGACATCATGTCGTGGTCGTCGAACCTGAGGGCAGCCCTGCAGGCTGAGGAGCACGTTAGTGACGCTGCCGGAGCAACAGCCCTGAAAATCCAACACGACGCCATTTACGGAGAAATCGAGGCTCGTGAGGAGAAGTTCCGGCTGCTGAACGAGTTGAGCGACTCGATGGTTCAGACCGGACACTACGCAGCCGCCGAAGTGGAGGAGAAGTGCTCGGCCATGCTGGACGAACGCCAGAAGCTGCACGCGGCCTGGAACAAAAAGAAGATCATGCTGGAGCAGAAGATCGACTTGTTCTGCTTCCTGCGCGACGCGAAGCAGATCGACAATCTGTCCAGCTCCCAGCAGGCGGCGCTGACAAGCTCCGACTTCGGCCAGACTGTGGAGGATGTGCAGAATCAGATCAAGAAGCACGACGAGTTCGAGCGCGTCATCCAGACGCAGGAGGACAAGGTGGCCCTGCTGCAGGATCACGGCCGCAAGCTGATCGAGCAGCGCCACTACGACAGTGCCAACATCCAAGGCATCCTGGCTGGAGTCCTGTCACGCCGGCAGCGGGTTAAGGACCTCTGTGAGATGCGCCGCTACAAGCTGGAGGACGCCCTGCTGTACGCCCAGTTTGTGAGGGACTGCGCCGAGGCCGAATCCTGGATTTCGGAGAAGAAGAAGAAGATGGAAGCCGACGAAGCCAGCTACTCAGAGGTGTCCAATCTGGACGAGAAGATCAAGAAGCTGCAGAAGCATCAAGCATTCCAAGCCGAAATCGCCGCCAATCAGGGACGGATCAAGGAGATTCAGGAAACCGGGCTCATTCTGATCGGCAAGAAGCACGAGTCGTCGCCGGAGATCAAGAAGGCCATCGAGAGCGTGGTCTCGGCCTGGAAGAGCCTGCTCGACGAGGTGGACAACCGCGGCAGGGGCCTGGAGGAGGCCCAAGACATACTGGAGTTCAACAACCAACTGGACAAGATCGAGGCGTGGATCAGAGACAAGGAGATGATGATCCAGGCCAGCGACACCGGACGCGACTTGGAGCACTGCAACGCGCTGACGCGGAAGCTCGACGACGTCGACTCGGACATGAGAGTCGACGACCAGAGGGTGAAGCACATCAATCAGCTGGCCGACAAGCTGATTCACCAAGGAGAAGTGCCCGCCGAGACGAAGAACATCGACGAGAGGAGGAGCGACTTCAACAACCGCTGGAGGCGTCTCCAAGGAGCACTCGGCGCCTACCGCGCCCTGCTGGGCGGTGCGAACGAAATCCACGTCTTCAACCGGGACGTGGACGACACCTCGGACCGCATAGCCGAGAAGGCCTTGGCCATGAGCTCGGACGACACGGGCCGCGACCTGGCCGCCGTGGAGACCCTGATCCGCCGAGAAGACGCCCTGGAGCGCGACATGACCGCCGTGAAGCAGAAGATCAGCGAACACGAACGCGACGCCATGGATCTAAAGAAGAAGTACCCCGATCGCCTGCAGGACATCGATAAGAAGCTGGACGAGCTCAAGAAGTCGTGGAACAACCTGCAGGATCTCAGCATCAAACATCGGGACGTACTCAATGACGCATACCTTGTGCATAAGTTCGTCTCTGAAGTTAAGGAGCTGGAATCCTGGGTGAACGACATCATCAAGAAAATGAATGCAGCTCAAGCGCCGATGACGATCACCGAGTGTGAGACTCAGCTGGAGCTGCATCAGGAGCGGAAGGCGGAAATCGATGGACGGGACAAGGCGTTCGCGGAGCTCAAGCAACAGGGCGAGAGCCTGGCGAACGTGGGCAAGTCCAACGACGCCAAGCAGTACCTGAAGATCTTGGAGGATCTGCACAGGACCCTGCACGGCGCTTGGAACGATCGCGCCAAGAGGCTGCGCGAAGCACACCAGCTGCAGCTGTTCAAGTCGCAGGTGGAGCAGGTCGAGAACTGGCTGGCCAACAAGGAGGCCTTCCTGAACAACGACGATCTGGGCGATTCCTACCAAGCAGTCGATCGGCTGATCAAGAAGCACGACGCCTTTGAGAAGCTGCTCGAGTCCGACAACGTCGACGAGTTGGAGAAGTTCGCCAAGTCCATTCTGGAGAGCGATCCCGAAGACGCCGACATCATCAGGGACAAGCTGAACTACGTGCTGAAGCGCAAGCAGAAGCTGATCGCCCAGTCCCAGGAGCGCAGATCCAAACTGATTCAGTCCAAGCAGCTGCAAGAGTTCCTCAGGAGCCTGTACGAGATCGACCGCTGGCTGGTGCAGAAGCTGCAGATCGCAATCGACGAGAACTACCGCGAGCCCAGCAACCTGCAGAGCAAGATTCAGAAGCACATCGCCTTCGACAGTGAGTTGGTTACGAACGGATCGCGCGTGAAGGACGTCATCTCGGAGGGCGAGGGCCTTATCAAGGACAATCACTACGCGAAGACGGAGATCGCCAAGCAGCTGGAAATGCTGGAAGCCGACTGGGCCAAGTTGACCAACGCGTCGAAGGAGAAGAAGGACAAGTTGAACCAAGCGCACGAGGCGCTCACATTCAACCGCAGCATGGACGAGTTCAACAACTGGATGGACGAGGTCGAGTCGCACTTGTCGAGCGAGGACTACGGCAAGGACCTGGCCACAGTGAGCAACCTGATCAAGAAGCACGAACGCCTGGAAGCCGACGTCAATCATCACAACGAGATCTGCGATCAGGTGAAGCTGACCGCCGAGAAGTTCCTGCAGGCCGACCACTTCCTGAAGGACGAGATCCACGACCGTGCCACGGCGACCATCAAGCGGTACAGAAGTCTGCACGAGCCGATCGCCATACGGCGCGAGAACCTCGAGGATTCACTGAACCTGCAGCAGTTCCTGCGCGACGCTGAGGACGAGCTGCAGTGGCTGACCGAGAAGGAAGCCATCGCTGGCTCCGCCGACCTGGGCGCCAGCCTCATTGCTGTGCAGGTCCTCCAGAAGAAGCACCAAGGCCTGGAGGCCGAGATCCTGTCGCAGGAGCCGCTGATCCTTTCGCTTCTCCAGCGTGGCCAGCAGATGGTCAGGGAGGAGCACTTCGCCCGGGACCAGGTGAAGTCCAAGTGCGACTCGCTGCAGTCGAAGTTGGTGAATCTGCGCGACTTGGCCAGCATCCGCCGGCTGCGTCTGCTGGACGCCGTCGAAAGCCAGATGTTCTACGTGGAGGCCAACGAAGCGGAGGCCTGGATGCGCGAGAAGCGCCCGATACTCGCCTCACAAGACTACGGGCGCGACGAGTCGTCAGTCCAGTCGCACATCAAGAAACTGGAGGTTCTGCAGCGTGAACTGCAGTCGTTCAACGCGTCCATCGAGAAGGTCAACACACTGGCCACCAACCTGACCGAACGCAACCACTTCGACAGCCAGAACATCAGCGCCAAGAATACCGCCGTGGGTGCACAGTACCAGGAGCTGCTGAAGCTCTGCAGGGAGCGCGAGCTCCGCCTCGCCGAATGCAAGAAGCTGTTCGAGTTCCTGCGCGAAACCGAGGATCTGCACGAGTGGATCGGCGACCAGATGACGGTGACAGCGTGCGAGGACTACGGCGAGGATGTGGAGCACGTGGAGCAGCTGATCCTGGCCTTCGACTCGTTCATTTCGAACCTGACCGCAAACGAGGGTCGAGTGCAGGCGTGTCTGACACGCGGCGAGGCCCTGATCAAGGAGAACAGCCCGTACCGCTCGTCGATCAAGACCAAGCGCGACGAAACCAAGCAGCTGTGGGAGGAGTTGAAGGACCTAGTCAACGCCCGTCAAGACGCCCTGGCTGGAGCGAAGCAGGTGCACGTGTACGACCGCGCTGCCGATGAAACCATTTCGCTGATAAACGAGAAGGAGTCATCGCTGATATCCGAGGACTACGGCCAGGACCTGGAGAGCATCCAGGCGCTGAATCGCAAGCACGCCGTCTTCGTGGCTGAGCTGTCGGCCATCAAGGAGCAAGTGGACCAGGTGCTCAACGAGGCCTCGAAGCTGGGCGAAGTGTACCCCGACGCCAAGGAGCACATTGAAGTGAAGCGCGATGAGACCATCGAAGCGTGGGCCGACCTCAAGGAGAAGACAGAGCTCCGCCGCGGCAAGCTCCAGCAGGCCGAGCAGCTGCAGTCGTACTTCGACGAGTACCGCGAGCTGATCGCCTGGATCAACGAAATGCTGGCCAAGATAACCGCCCCCGAACTGGCCACAACAGTAGCCGGAGCGGAGGCTCTGCTGGCCAGCATCAAGGAGCACTCGGCTGAGATCCGTGCCCGCGACGAGACATTCGTCAACTTCACGGAGAATGGCCAGAAGCTGATCAAGGAGAAGCACTTCCTGGCGCACGAGATCGAGGAGAAGATACAAGTCCTCCGGCAGCGCCATGACCTGCTCACCCTCACGCTGCAGCAGCGCAAGGAAATATACGAACTCAACCTGGACACGAGGATGTTCCTGAAGGAGGCCGAGATCCTCGAGAACTGGATCACAAGCAGGGAGCCCTTGCTCAAGGACTCCAAGCTGGGCGACTCCATTCCCCAGGTGGAGGACCTCCTGCGCCGCCACCAGGACTTCGAGAAGACCGTCGCAGCGCAAGAAGACAAATTCAACGCAATCCGCCGCATCACCCTCCTCGAGCAGCGCTTCAAGAAGCAGGTCGAAAACGAGAAGGTCGCCAAGCGCATGGAGAAGGAACGCCTCGAGAGGGAGCGCCTCGAAATGCTGAAGCAGCGCGAGCTGCAGCGTCTGAACGAAGAACGCCGCCGCACCGAGAAACAGAACGAGAACCGTGCTAATGGCGTTGCCGAGAAGACGCCCATCTTCTCGTCGCCCATGGTCACGGTGACCCCCTCGCCGGTGAGCACGCCACTGCGCAGCCCCTTCGACGAGGAGTACTCGTCCCCGAAACCCGTCGAGACCGTTGTCAGCCCCTCGGGCGTATTCGGCGACCGTCTGCGCCGCGGATCGGACACGAACATCAAGCGCGCCGAGAGCATGAAAGTACCCCCGAAACAAGCCAAACGAACGCCATCCTTCACGACCCGCCGCCGGGCGCAGAGCTTCCGCAAGAACGGTGGCAAGGCCGAAGGCTTCGGCCTGCCGCCAGTTGAAATCCAGGGCTCGCTCGAGCGCAAGCACGGCCTGCAGTCGGGCGGCAAGAAGGCCCCCGTTCGCTCGTGGAAGCAGTTCCACACCGTGCTCTGCGGCCAGCTGCTGTGCTTCTTCAAGGACGAGAACGACTTCATTCAGCAGAAGACCGCCACCGCGCCGGTCAACATCCTCGGAGCCAAGTGCGAACGCGCAGAGGACTACACAAAGAAGAAGTACGTCTTCAGGCTGAGGCTGCCCGACGGCTCGGAGTTCCTCTTCGAAGCGCCCACCCTGGACACCATGAACGACTGGATCCGCAAGATATCCTTCCACGCCGGTCTCCCGCCAAATCTACAGCTCCTCAGCTACGACGAGTCAGTCAAGGTATGTCTGCCACTCGGCTGGACACGGCCCCTTACTCACTCTGTTCTTTCCCCCTTTTCAGCAATCGAACAGCTTCCCAGACATCAAGCTCGCCAGCCAAATTGATTCGCCTGTAAGCTCGAGGACATCATCGCCCGACTCACAGCGCCGCAGCAGACACGACTCCATCAACAGCAGCCTATCCGGCAGCAGTTCGACCACGCCCCAGATGAACTTCCTGCAGAAGCAGCTCCAGTATTCGCAACAGCAACAGTATTCACAGCAAGCCAGCGTAAGTTGCGTCGCATTCGCGGTGCGTTGCGAATGAAATTCAAACGTTTTCTGGTCACTTTGCAGATACCTGTGCACCAACCCGCGTCCCCGACAGGATCGTACGGATTCTCAGAACAAAAACCGCCGATTCCACCGCGCGGTGCCCCGCCGCCAGTGCCACACAGACAGAGCACCGACAATTTGGTAGTCATGAGGAGTCGCAATAGCGTCGGAAATGGTTGGTATTCGGTTCGCCCCTCGGCACATGCACTCTTATGCATTATTCACTTGCAGATGTAACCGATGCCAATTCAAACTATGGAAGTATGTCAAGATTATCCCTGCAATCGGCAACACTTCCTGCGGGCATGGGCGGCATCCAGAACGGCTCAAACGAGGAGGTCGTCGTGATTAAGAGGAACAGCGAGGGCAGGCATTCGGGTAAGCTGATTGTTTGCTTTTCTTGCGCTTATGGTATTTGAATCATGAGCTGAAAATGCTTTGCTGAAGGGTTCCATCTAAGAAGGTGGATTAAGCGTTCATCCTTCCGTTGCCCATGGTAAGGGATTTGCGCGAAGCTGGATAACATTGGGCTGCTAGGAGGGTTTTGTCGGTTTCCCATCGAACATTTGAAAAGGAGGTGCTTTAATCAATTATGTTTCACCGAATTTTCGGCGGGACTGTTTAAAGCAGACACCAGTGGATTAAGGATTTAAGAGAGTAGAGGGGATTCAACGAAACAATCAGGTTTTTGAGTCGATTTTAGAACAATCCATGGTGATACCTCTGAAAGCGACGACAACCTCGTAGACAGAGGTGCGGTGTGCTTGGCTGTCCTACATAAAGGTGGCTTTTTAAGAGGTTTGGATTTCAACTTGAGACCACTGCTCGTGGTGATGGGCGATTTGGAAAATGTGACTTGATTTACTGACAGAAGGAATTGCCATATAGTTGCCTATAGTTCACCTCTGAGTGTCAGCAAAGGAGAGGTGAACTTCGAACTACTTTCTGCAGTGGCCACTGGTGATGGACTTACTGTTGTTCCATCAGAAGAGGAGCAGACCTCCAGCTTGAGCTTCGAATTTTAAGAAGGCCTTCTTGGCAGTGACTTGCTTACTTATCATGCCTGCGACATATTGAAGGTCTGAGCCTAAGTTACATATAACTGCCTTCCATCGCTGACTGAGCTGGACACGCGGCTTGAAGTCATCAAGATTGAATTGTCTTGTGACCGCTATTACTTCGTCTGCATATCGGGTCTGTATATCTAATCGATTTTCCTCTATTTCTCGAACCTCAGAGAGGCTCAACACTCAGGATCAGGCTCAAGACCTCTTAAGTGGAGCTAATTTGATGTGGCCGAGTCAGTGTGTTCCGGATCACATCCATGGCTTGGTACTGCTCGTAGAGTTCGCGGTTCCATTCACCTTCCTCGCAGACAGACATCGGATGCAGGATTTTTCTCTCGTAGGCACCAAGATTCCCGTCTCCTTTTTCGCTATTCATCCACTTTTCAGCTCCGTATAGCAGGACTGCCTAATTAAGATTTTTGTCGAGAATGATTTTTATCCTTCGAGTGGTTTGGTCCAGTTAGGATTGCAGTCATTTGTGTAATACAACATTTTGACTTATAAACGAATCATCGAATCATATAAAAAATCGCTGTTCAAAATCCACAATTTCAATTTATCAAATAAACTATACGTGTACTGCACACAACACGTGTATTACACACTACACGTGTACTACACACTTTTATACCTTCCTTCGTTGCGTCGAATGGTGCATTGAACGACTGTGTGTGCTTGTCGCGTTATGCATTGTTCCCGTTCGATACAAATTCGGTGGTACTTCTTCTTTTGTAGCGCCACCTAGTGTCGTGTGTTTTTTTTTATGAGTGAACAGACCCATTTGTGGTATTTATTGTCTTTCGTCTTTACACGTACCTGCTGAAGCATAGTGCCGGCCGATCTGGTTGACGGTTCGATCTGGTGACTGCTGAGTCCGAGAATCGCCAGGTTGATGTGTGGATTCTTTTTATTACTTGCTGTCGCAAAATTCGTGATATATCGAAAGTCGTTGTCTGTTGTCATATCGTGGAGGCTGCACTTACGGATCACTTCGCCGAAGATGGTGCCTGAACCAGCATGAAGTTTTCGAGCACGATTTACACATCTTACTCCGCGCAGGCTTCGTACACGTACACGTTGGCGTGCCACTCACTGTTCTCCCTTAAAGGAACGCACAGTTTTATGCCGACTCCGAATGGCCAAGCTTAAAAAGATTTTTCTGGACAGCTTTATTCTTTGAGCATTGTCAGTGAACAATGAACAGAGAGGTAGGACCGTGAAAGTTATCGTCGGGGTTTCGAGCCTAGAGGTCGAGATTCAAGTGCATGCGAGTCGACGCACAGACCCACAACTTCACGGCCGCGCATATGTACCTTGATCATTTTCTTCACTGTGTCTTCACTTCACAGTGTCTTCACTTCACAGTGTCTTCACTAAGAGTAAATCAGCTGCAACTTATGTGGGTGACGGGACACTGTGACATTCTGGAGAATTGTGAAGCGAACGAAGGCACCAGAAAGAGCACTACCTCCGCACTTCGCCTTTCCAGATAGAGACCTACAATCCTTGTCCGTCGCTTCTGAAAACCTTCTTAATCGGTCTATCGGCACTGGTTGCCTCACTACAAAGCAGATATGGCCTACTATTGATCCAAAAAGTGGGAAGAATCTTAGAATCATTATCGGCGTCATAACCTCTCATTGCGTCATTGGAACACATGCTTCTTGATTAGGCGCCGAATTTTACAGTAGCTGCAGACGCGAAGAGGCGGAAGAAACTACTGCACATCTTCGGCGCTGCTGTAGTGCCCCCTCCTCCCGTAGATACCATCAAGTGGACGCCTACTATTTTAACAATCTGGCGGAACTAAGTAGCATCGGTATCAGTCATCTCCACTGCGCTAACTGGTCTGCGAAATAAAGCCAATCAGATCTGTGTTGGAACATAATGGCCCTACTCTGGCCTAAGAGTGACTGCTACCAATTAGCAGTCACTCCTAATAGTGGGGTCCATCATGACCTAAGTGAGTCGTGGCTTGTCCAACCTAAGTGATTTGCCACCTGGTCCCTACAAATCAGGAACTATTCATGTCCCTTCTCCTATCGACTTCTAGCACTCAAGTCAAGGATTTAAAAATTCAACGGCCATCTCCATCGCCGGTTGAGAGAGACCACTTCACTCCTTACAACTCATCATCATCATCCTCGAGAGATCTCCTGGTCATTCGTTCCTCCGCCATCGACTCTAACTCATCAGCAGTTGTGCTCAAGCGAAACCAGGCTAGTTTTTGGACTTAGTCCAACCACCTCCTCGTAGGTCTGCCAAGCGGTCCCTGCTGGTTCCTGCTGGTACCGCATTCATCCCCTGAACTGTCTTTTATATTCATTCTGGTGCCTGTTCTTCCTTTCACTTGCTTAAATGGACCAAATTAAGCGGGGTAATGAGATGATCATGATTCAATAAGCTAGACTAAAACCGAAACAAGTGGCGGCTGGTTAACTTGAGGAACAACAAAATATGAACACAGTGTGCTCATAAAGTAGAATTTGAAAGAAAAAAAACACCATTTTACACGACCAAATGCGCGAAACTCAAATCTTGGAACACAAAAAGGTGTAAAGCGGAGAAGGAATTAGCATCCAAATGTTCGACAAGCGAAGACGAAACGACAAACCTTCCTCGGCAACCCAATAAATATCACGTTTGCCTAACTTTTACCATTTGCTTCAATACTCGAACTGCAGTGTCTTATTTGTGACGTGTCATATTTGTGCCGTTTTAAGTGTTGCAAATCCCTGTGGTTGTGTACAGATGAGTGTGATCTCTGCTGAAGCCTGTCAAATGTGAACTAAGCCCATTTATAGCAACTTGCAGGCCGGATAATCTCTTTCTCCCCAAAAAAAACCCACCATCGTTGGTTTCCTCCGAAAAAAAAAACTATGTATATTTCTTTTTTGATTTTGAATAAATTCTCTTAACAGAAAATCCACCACCATTACCAACAACAATGCCTCCACTAGGAGGACACCAAAGAATCAGTACATTCGGTACAAGCCACAACAACCAGCAGAGTTACTCGCAAAGTTTCTCAACACCGAAGCGTGCATCCGCACTGTTGATACGATCTGAAGGGAATCGATCGGAGAACAACACCACCGCTGGAGGAACTACGAAGCGAACCGTTCAGGCATCATTGTCTCTGGGTGGTGCCGACGGTAATGGCAATAACAATAATATCAATACAACAACAACGACGACGACAACGACCAGTCGAACAGTATGCCACTATTCGCCGGAAAATAATTCAGTAACAAACCCCAGCTACATGGGTATCAATACGACGGACGTCGCTGGTTAGCATTTCTTCTCCTTCCCTCTTAAATAATTTTGATGTTCTTTTTGTTTGGATTGGATTGGATGTGGTGTGGTGTGGTTTAATGGTTGCAATCTGATCTTGGAATGAATGCTTGAATGGGAGAATGTTGTTGTTTTTTTTTGGTTTTATTCGGTAGTTTGATCTTAAATGTAACAATTTTGTGGGCGGAGTGGAAACTTGAAACTCTTTTCTTAGAACTAGATCTTGCACGAGTCTAATTTTAAGTCGGAAATGGGCTACAGCGTGTCGGGGCGAATTGTGTCTATGCATGTGGATCGTGAGTTGCACACTAGTATCCACCAATTTTCAAATTGGAGTCTGCAGCTGATTCAGTTCGAGTGGTGAGAGGCAAACTAGTGGATTTTTCCACGAACGATGCGAGGGAACTGAGAATACAAAGACTGGGGCTAGCTAGTAGTTTTTTATTCGACGAACTGTGCGAGGTGAGGCCTAACGTGGCTGAGCCATGTGAAGCGAATGGGACCATCAGAGAACTGGCCAAACAAGTCTTCGAATTTAGGCAAGAAGATCCACAGAGCAGTGAACGTCCATAGACGCGATGGGGCGCGTAACTTTGAGGCAATCTCATTCCACTAGGAGTGCGGCAATAGAGCCAACTAGTAAAAGAAAGGACTGCGCTCGCTAGCGAATGAGAGACAGTCGCATCAGTTGATAGCCACACGCACAATGGAGTGGATAAGTTGGAGGCGATCTCAACACAATTTGAGTGCGAGAATAGAGACAGCTTCTAAAAGAAGGCCAAAAATGCTGGAAGACCATTTGCAGCAGTGAACGTTTATAGAGGCGATGAAGTGCGAAAGTTTGGATCAATACCAACACAAATGAAGAGACAGCTGGCAAAAGAAGGAGCTTGGTAGCAAATGAACACCACAGCCTCGGTCTAAAAAGCCGGAAGACAGTCACATCAATAAACAGCCACAGGCACAATGGAGCGCATTACTTGGAGGCGATCTCAATCCACTGCAAGGACGGAGACAGCTTCCAAAAGAAGGCCTAAATAGAAAAAAGCTGGAAGCTCAGGTGTGAACGTCCATAGAGGCGATGGGGCGTATAAGGTTGAAACAATCTCAACACACTTGAATAGGTGCGCGCTAGCAAATGAACATCACGGCATCAGTCCAAACAGCCGGAAGAATGTCGCATCAGTGGACAGCCACAGACAGAATTGAGCGCATAAGTTGGAGGCGAAGTCTTTCAATCCATTTTGAGTGCGAGGATGGTGGCAGCTTCCAGAAGAAGGCCCAAAAAGCCGGCAGATCACGTGCAGCAGTGAATGTCCATAGTGGCGATGAAGCATAAAGCCATAAAGCACATAAGCTGCGTGTGATCTCGACCAACTTGGAATAAGTCGCTGGAAGCCTCGGGCAAATGAAGGTGCTGCGTTGGCTAGCAAATGGACACCACAGCTTCCAGTCCAGGCCACAGTGCGGCACTCGAGACTGTTGACAAGAGAGAGCACTGAGTGCTCGTTGGTTCATGTCGCGGACATAGGACCACTCGAGGAAGAAAAGTCAATCCTTCAGAAATTGTGTGGTGAGCCTCTTCATCCACTGAAGTCATGCTCATTGGTAGCAGTAGCAGTGGTTGCCTACCCAAAGCAACAGAAAGCACTCATCATGTGCATTATATCGAAAGAGCGCTTTTATCAAGCAACCAGGCAAACGAATGCCAAGCGCACGTGGTCCTTAAAGAAGCATCAAAACCACCGAACATTCTTAAAGACTTAAAGATTTAAATTCGACTTCGAGGACAAAGGTCCTCACGTCATTCCCTCTACGCCATCAACGAATTCTGGAGAAGTGATTTCAGACTACTGTCCCTTGTCGAGATGACATTTCAAATATTACAGAGCTTTGCATGCGACTGCAAACTAAACGCTCCCTGTTCCAGTGCACCTCAAGGATACATACACCTTGTCACGTCCATTCATCCCCGTTCCAGTGCGCCTCAAGGATGCACCTTGTCATCGTAAAGCACGTCCATTCAAATGACTTGAGAGAAGCAACACAATATTACTGCACACGTAGTCATCTCCAGGACCAGGCAAACAAAGAAATGCTCAAAAAAACAGAGTAAAAGAGAGAGAGACTCACAGCACAACTCATCCCTGGCGGAATACAGAAAGTCAATTCATTTCACCGCGCGCATAGACAACGACATTCGAGTGCGACCACACTGTAGTCATTGTTAATTTGTTGGACATTTCTTTTCACACTCAATTCGGAATGCTTCTTTGACTTAATCAAACTTTTCTTTCAGGTCAATCGGTGAAATTGACCCGTTCATACCTTCGAACCAGCGCTCAAGGTATATTGGTCAACGACACCACCACCACCGCCACCACCACCGCCGTCATCGTTAGAGCGCTTGAATAACCCTAGAATTACATTATTTTCCCCTCCTTTTTGAGGGGCTCTAGTTGCACTCTCTCTTCTAATCATGTAGTGGCTTGGAGACATTTTCTGCAGCTTCCTCTGTTACTAACCCTTAAACTACTCGCTTTTCCTTTATCTTACATCCTCTGCTGTGCATGCTACCCCTCCCCCGCAAATATGTGCCCAAAATCAGTGAACTAATCGATGTACATGCGTCTTTTCAGGATGGGGAACAAGTCGATTTGAAAACACACGACCGGTCTCATTGCAACCGGACTCAGTTAACATGTCTCGGGTATCGGCCGAGAGCTCTAGCGAAAGTGAGGCACAATCGATATCGTCCGTTTCCGGTGTGAAGGGCAGCAAAAGCAAAGAGGAACGTCGCAGTGGCATGTTCAGGATTTTCGGTCGAAAAGATAAGGACAAGGACAAGTCAAGGAGAGCCAGTCAACCACCGCAATAATTTGTGAGCCCCCTCCCCCGAGAACCCCGAGAACTAAGCCTCTCGCCGTTGTTACTGCGTTATATAGGTTGCACCTTTGCAAATTGGAGTATAATTTATTTTCTTATCATTTCTTTTATGTTTCTTTGTTATAAACGAAAAAAAAACAGAAAAAAAAACCCAGCAGTTAAGTCTACATGCAAAGTTAGTGTCATTATAATTATTATTATTTTTGTTAGGTGTTTAATGTGTGTTAAATGTTGGTCACAACATACTGGACGACTGTTAGAGTCGCGTTGAAATATTGAAAATATATAAATATTTTTGTTTTCTTGTTTGTCGGTCCTAAAAGGACGAGAAACTTATGTCAGTTTTAAGAGAAAAGAGCACGAACACCGCGCCCACGAGGCGGAGTGTGTTCGATGGGGGGAAAAACACAGTTCTTCTTTTTATATATATATATACATATTTCTTAATTTTTTACGTATAAATAATTCTATAAATAATATGAGAGGATCCGTTAAGTGTTAACTTCATTCGGAGAATGTTTACTTTAACCTGTGTATGTTTTTATTTTTCCTTGCGTTTTATGCTTCTTTTTTTTTGTTTTGTTTTTAAAATAACTTTAAATTTATCAAAAATTCATGTTTCCGTACGTAAGATATATTATTTTATAAAGTAATTATTATTTTTTTTTGTTTATATTTCTTATTTTTATTATTTAATAAAATATATGAATGGAAAATTTTAAATAATATATTTCAATAAATTTATCAAATGTGTTGTATTTTATTGGTTTTGCGTGTTCTTATTTTTGATCCACTTCTCCGATCTCTTGATCCTTCTCAGACCATCTGACTTACTTATCAGGCGAACGACCAACTTGGACCGTCTAAGCCTGAGCAATAGTTGCCTTGCATCGCTGACGGTCCTGGGTACGCTGCATGCAGTCATGGGTCAGCGATGATTTTGTGTTTTATACCGAAGCTTCGACTTTCGTCTCTTTCTCGAACCAGGAGGCTGTGATTCAAAGACCCTCTTAGCTGGAGCATTGGAGGATCCTTCCTGATCATCGGTACATCCAATTTTGCGTCGACTACAAAACACCAGCTTAAGGAACCCAAGGAAAGCTAACTGGCTGAGGTATGAGAATATCCTACATCGCTACCTGCGCTGAACCAATCTCGAAACAAGATATTGACAAGTTGGAGCAGGACGTCATAAAAGCTATTAACTCTGCCTGCCCCCTGAGCAGAGTGAAGGAGAGTAGGAAGTCACCATGTTGGAACTCAAATCTAGCTGAGTTAGGCAAAGCCAGCACAAGATGATTTAATAGAGCTAAATTCTTAAGAGAAATCGCCGACGGCGACCTCTAACAGCTGAGCCTTAAGACCTAAAAAACGGAATTAAGAATGCACAAAATAAATCCTGGATGGCATCCTGGAGAAGCATGGAATATACTAGGGAGTGCTGGCGTCTAAGACTATTATTATCTGATAGTAATGTCAACATATACGTGCAAAAATCTCCCGGACCATGTAGGGAATCCACTGAAGATGCTCTAAGGCTCCTAATAGATACCCATTTCCCAGGAAATAAGAGCACTCCACTCTCTGGTATGCACCATCGAGAAATACCTTGAGAACAAAGAACACATTTTACTTCTTTATCGAAGTGCTGACAGAGCCGAACAGTGGCAAAGGATATATATATGATAGTCCGTGCAACTTCTACAGAAATCATTCGTAGGTGCTCCTAATATCCTACCATGCTCATCTAGTAAACAGTGCCACGCCGTGATATCGATTTCATGGTCGCGCGTTGTTTACTATTTGTTTCTACGTTTCAAAGCATTCACATGCGATCTATGCAGACACAAGCGTGTGCACTTAGCCTCTGTCTTCGAACTACTACTACCACATGGTGAAATCCTGAAGCCTAGTACCTGCGACAGAAGATGTTACCCCACCAGGAACGTCTGGGGGGCTGCAAACGAGAGAGGGGGGAGAGTGAGCCTAGCCGAGTTCATCTCTCTTTTAGGATGGCGGCGGAGGAGCCGATCAACTGATAGGCCAAAGAGCGCATCCACAACTCCAGTCAGTAGGAGCTACCTGGTTTTCAAGGATAGGTCGGGACCCTGGAATACAGACGACGGCGGATGAGCTCCCTTTCTTACATCTACCGACACCGGAATGTTCCGGGCTCTTTTTTCCGTGTGCTAACCAATTGAACTTGTCCTCCCAGTTGGAGGTTAGAGTTCTGAAACAACAATCTGCCTCGGATACGGACAGATTCACTGTTGACGACTCCAGCAATCGGAAAAATAACAGTGATTTTCGGTTCTGCACATGGAATGAGGTCCCTTAACAGACCACGTGCAGCCGATGAACTAGCGGAGGGCCTAGACTGCTATAAAGCAAACGTTACTGTAATCCAGAAAGTGCGATAGGATTGGCCGGGCAAAAAGGGGACGAAAAACTGGGATATCTACTACTGCGAGAGCGAAGGCAGCGGTTATTTGGATGTGGATTTGTTGTTTTAGGCAGACTTAGCAAAAAGGCTTTAAGTACATAAGCGAATGCCAGATAACAATCCGTATCAAGGCTAAATTCGGGAACATCGGCCTAATCTGCGTCCACTCCCTAACAGAGGAGAAGGCAAAGATGACGTCTACGATCTCCTAGATATAAAAAAGAGGTAAAGGTAAAGAGGACATCTTTGCTAGATTCATTCGTAAGCACAACATGCATGAACTTCACTCGGAACCTCTCTGTAGCTGGCACGCGGCTCACAATACTTCAACATCCTTAAAGGGACTTGGCTGTACCCTGATCATTCAACCGTCAACCAGTTTGTTCACGTTGGGATCGACGTCAGTCACTTCTCCAGTTTTCTTGATTTCCGAATGTTTCCAGTTCGAGGAGTCGAGGAAGAGAACCACGGTTTAACGTCGAGAAGCTGCAATCACAGCAGACAACAGCCAGAAACTTTGCCGGTCGAGTCTTCCTGAAAATCTCAAAAGGTTCTACGCCGCCTGCAGGCACAATAGACGAAGAGTGGAGCCGTTGAGTCATGTCAAAAAGCCATCAGAGAAGTCGCTTCTTATGTGCTGGATTTTACCACAGTACCTATCAAAAAACCCCCGGTTTGACAACGAGTGCAGGCAGGCACATGCAGCAAAGAAAGACGCATGCCAGGCAACCCAGCATCGAACTACGAGAGCTGTTCGTGACCACTACGAACGGAAGAGAAGAGAAGAGACCCGGATTGTCAAGAAGTAAAGAAAAGCACGAGGAGATGGAAAGGTGCCACTGCAGGAGACGTCCGAAAGTTTCACCATCACTTGATTGAGCCAGCATGCTGCTATCGTGTATTTGGGCTTTAATGCACGGAACCTTTGAAACCCGCGCAGAACTCCGGCTTGACCAGCGTTATTTGACTGTAAACAGCGAGATACCGGACAATGGTGTTGCGAGAGAGCTTAGCAGTTCTGCTCGTGCTGGGCAAAATCATTTTATTGTTCCTCGTGTGTGGTTAAAGCTGACATTTACATGCTGTCACATATCCCATTCGTCCTTTTAGTAAAGCCGTCTCTAGCACTGTCAACCCTTATATATTGTTGCACGCAAGTTTTTTCCCTTTGTTCGCCAGTTCCAGCCCGTTTGCATTCAAACAGTCAGAGATGTCCTCTGTTTATACTTCTATACACACAAGCTCTGTAGAGCAATAAGCAAAATGCGAAACAGTCAAAGATGATTGCTACGAGTACAAAGGAGTTGCACGGCAAACATTTCTGTTTGCATCTTCGCTCAGTCCAAAGGTATCCACTTGCTGCTGCCATCCTATTGTTGCTTGTCGAAGCAATGACTTATAAATTGGTTGCATGGCATTGTGATATTTTTATTGAAACGCTTTTTACGTTCTCTTGCTTGATTTATGCTCTAGTGCTGTTTGGCACATGTTTTTGAAGGACTCTCTGTGCCGGGATATGCGTGTTCCACTGCACGGGATTCTTGGAGGGGGTGCAGTCCGCCTCTTTGTCAAATTGTAACATAAACCACTTGCGAGGTTTTTGAACAGCGGCTAGTGTCCAAACTAGTTGTGAGGCCGCAAGGGGTTTCTGGACTGTCCAGAGACCAGTTGTGGATCGGGTTTGCGAAACCGCAAGGGGTTTATGGATCGGGGCTAGTGTCTGAAACTGGTTACTGAGCTGACTATAGTCTAAGATCCGACTATAAGGAGGAGTAAGGAGACTTAAGTGAACATAACCAAAAAAGCAAACATACAGAAATGACACACTGTGACCAGAATAAAAACTTCGTGTACTTTCGTTAAGTTTCGTTCATTTTGGTTTACCTAAGTGGGGCGAAATGAGTTGATCTCTACGTTCGTAAATGAGAGTATATGCAATCGTTTCGCAGTGCAAAACGCCACGCAATGCTTTCAACGAACTAAACGTACACTTATTGCCGCGTAGGAGGAAAAGGTCCACACACTTCCGAGGAAGAAAACCACGTGTGCTGTAGTAATATGACATGTTCCATGGAATCATGCAGACAATACAAGACGTCTCCCCAAGTTGTACGAGTTTGTTATGAGTTCCAAGCAAATTCCAGCTTCGACGGCGAAGTGTATGTTTGGCTTACAATCAGTTTGTCCAAGGAAACTCCAGCATTTCCTAGGACGATGGCAAAATAATTGCCACGATAAATAAGGTAAAACAATTGTTTCCCTTCACGAATCCTGCCAATCAACTGATTCCCATGGCAACAGCTTCTTCAAGCTGCTTCACACCAAACTGCCTGGACGCAAGTAATCCCTCCAAAGAGGAAAGTTTCAATTCAATTACTGCGAAAGGGGATGGACGACAGTTGTGCGGAACATGCAGGTCGACGACTTGTAACTGTGTCAGTGGCTCTGTGATTTGAAACGGAAGCCATTCTCCGGTCTCCTCTTGCCAGAGCAGTGCCAAGTAAACTCGTCCGATTGTCTTGTAGCCTAATGGCATCTTAGCTCAACGAATGCGTCAGGTAATCGAATTAGGTGGCTGCCTTCAGCTTAATTACAAGATGGTGATTGTTCTATTAAGGACGGATGGCTGGTTTCCGGGTACACATTCCTGACTGGCCTCATTACCCACCGCCACAGCAGTTGCCTTCAATTGCACAATAGATGCTGAGATACACAGATCATCTAGCTGTAGCAGTTCATTGTTGAGTATAAACATTGACGATGATGCATAATGTAATTGCGGAGTCCATGACACAAGAGAAAGTCCTTTTAACCTAATTCCACTACACGATGTTAACCAATGCGTTGCGGGGCACATTACCCTCCACTTCGGTGTACTCCCAGTCGACAGCGTCTACACACATCGCATCGTGGTCGGTCTGGGGGTGGGTGGGGGGGTGTAATACAATAAGGATATCCCCATGACATCGTTCCTGGCGCTGTTGCAGTCGTACGTCTATAGTTCTATAATGCCATTTAGATGTAGGGAATGCTAATTCCATGTCGAAAGTCCTCATCGTGGTGCGGTTAAGTAATATTGAGGATGTTTTAATATAAAATCCTCCAGCTGCAGGAGATGGAATTTGCTCCTCATGACAAAGGAAAGAGGAAAAACTTTGTTATAAGCCGGGATAAGGATACCATGGGGACGATTCATTTATTATTTTTCCTCTTTTTTCTTGTTTTGTTTTTTTTTTTTTTTTTGCCTCCTCCAGGAGCAGACAGCAGACAGGGCATATGTAGGATGTCTGCGCCACTGGTTATCGCTTTACATATAAATTGAAGATGTCTTTCATAGTGAACGACGAAGGTGATGCTCGACGACGACGATGTCGCTCACAATGGGAGGTAATGATTTGAAATGTTATTTGATCTTTGATGTTGAATCGGTGCGGGGAGCGTGGGGTTGACTACACTTGTTTAGCAGGATTTTAAAATCGATCGTCGGCTAGTGGGAAGTGAATGAAAACAAATGCTGTCGCGACTGGAAATATGGATGGCACTACAACCTGAGGCCTTGTTTCTGCAGAATCCATGCGTGTCGTTCGTGGGAGTTATCGTTCACAAGGGGACGGGGCCTATAGTTTGATGATGACTGCGAACAGATCTTACTAGGCAGGGGCACTCTCTGAGTATTGTCAGTGACTGGAGAGCGTGGATTATAAAAGCTGTTCGAGTCGTGAATTGAACCCAGATACCCAGCGCAGATGTCGAGCAGCTACCCACTACTCCGCGTCGAGACTGGTGATAAATGGTATTTTGTGAAGCGATTTGTGAAGAAATATCGACAGGATCATGGCGAACAGTGGGGCTATTCCTGAAAAAAATGTAATAAATTTTGTTTTCTTTTGACTCTGATTAATGCTTGACACCATTAAACAATTTGTTAAAATTCTGGTCATTGTGAATCGAATGAGACCTACACTCCACTATTCGATAGTACTAACCGTTCCGCTTTTTGGCTACTCTGCTCCACTGTGTGGCGTGATTTGGACTACATTCAATCCCCAGTGGAGGGTCATCCACAGAGCTGGTGCTACGTAAGCTCTAGTGACTGCGTTTCCATGTGCGTACGTTATCACGGACCTGGGCCTCACCCAACATGCCTCTCCAGCCAGCACGATCTCTCACCGGCTATCTCCAGTTTCGCACACCAAGCCGGTCGAGCGGGACGACTTGTGCGTGGACATCTTCTGTTGCGTCCTCCCACAGGCTCAGGGTGGACAATTCTTCGGGCAGGAGATATGTTGTCCACACGATCTACATGACCTAGCCATCTTAGCCGTTGAAACCGTTGACGTCTGCCTTAGTTCGTGTTTGAACCTTCTTCTCCAAACGCGTCAACTCAAACAGGACCAAAGATCGCACGTAGAACTCTGTCGAAAATACCAAGAACCTCTTCATCCGTTTTGGATATAGCCCATGCCGGTGCGTCGTAGAGATGGGCACGATCAATGTCTTATACAGAGTGAACTTGGTCTTCCGAGAGAGGGCTCTATTCGGTACTCAGTTGCGTCTTGAGCCTTCTGGTGTTAAGCGTGTGACTTAATGGTTGCTGGAACCGTGGGTCTCTCATGTACTGCAGCAGTGTTGTCATCTGGAAAATAGCGTTGACATCTAGAACTTGAAAAGTTGAGTTAAAGTGTCTAACAATTTTTAGAAGACGATGTTGTGTGCTGGATATCTTATCCAGGTGGGATTTTGCTGCGTTTCCCCAGGCCAGAATGGCGTATCTGATGCGCGATTCTGCTAACGAGTAATACACCAGCTTAAGCACTTCTACGTTTGTGTAATGCTTAAGATACGTCATTGCGAAGACGGTGCTCTTAAGTTGCAGGCGCAGGACGTTGATGTGCTCACGCCAAAGAGAGTTCTCGTCGATGGTAATTCCTAAGTATTTAACAACTTCGATTTCGTTGCTGTTGGTTGGTTGCGGACAGCGGTCAATTCGATGAAAGATTTGGAAGATTTCTGCAAGTGTTGATGGAGTGCGAATGTGTATCGCCATTGTTTTCTTAGCATTTATGACTAGGCCATTATCATGGCACTATTCGGATACAGCGTTGAATTCGTCCCGCATTATCTTCACAGCCGAATGCAAGTTTTGGTGTTTCACCACGATTGCTATATCGTCGGCATACGCATAAGCAGTCGATTTTTTCAGTAACTTCAGTAGCTCGTTAGTGAAAATGATGAATAATATGGGGTTCAATTTTGAGCCTTGTGACACACCGTATTTGAATTCCTTTTCAGTACTCAATTTATCAGCTGACAAGAGTTATTTTGCGTTTGATTTCGGTACTGATGTTGTTTCTACTGTTTACCGCGGATCCGAGATGGACGAAGGCCTTCACTACCTCAAGGTTAAAACTGCTCGATGTTGTGCATCCATTCTCGATGGCAGCATATTCTTCGTTTTTCCCTCATTCACTGCTAAACTCGTTTTCGCCGTCTCCATTCCAATGCCAACAAAAGCCTCATTGACGGCTCGCTCTCTTCGATCAATCACAACAATGTCTTCCGCGTGTGCTAGCAATTGAACGGACTTTTGGAAGATTCTGCCTCTGATCTTGTGTTGGCCAATGAGTTGCAGGATCTGCAGAATGATATTAAAGAAGACACATAGCAGCGCATCGCCTTGTCTGAAGCCTTTTTTGGCAAGACACGCCCTCTATTTCCGTGAACTAATTTCACGTGGATATACCATTTTTTACTGCATTGAAAAATTCATCTTACAAGGCAATGGCATGCCCCGTGCCACTTCTAAATGCCATTTTACATAAATAAAATCAGACTTATGCTCCTCCTCGAACCATCAAAGTCCCTAGCTTGAGCTGGAGTTTAGTGGAACCTTCACGGTAAAATCCACATCATTGCACAACTAGTAAAGTTCGTGGCAAATCTTACCTACCTCGACAGACATGGCAAAATACTGCCATATCTTCCAAAAAATTGCTTTTTTAAAAACCATTTCCACTATCGACGATTACCATCAGCGTCTCCGTCGGCACCTACTCTCTGAAAGTCTTGCACAGGAAATTTGACCCGCCCTAATACCACACAACAAGAGGTGTAATTACGAAAGTAATTCAGTGAACGGTGTCCATTTAAGGTTTGATTTTCAACACCTTTCTCAGTGTGACCTAACTTCGCGGTTGACCGCTAATTGGGGCTTGCTTTAATTAACTATTTTACATTGTTTTTTGCACTTCATTGCGTGCGGCATGCATTGGTACAACAGAGAAATTATAATTCGATTTCAATTGTTGTCTGAATGGATGAATCTCTACGTCAACTAACAAATTTGGAAGTATTATTATAATTACAAGATTTGGGGTCTAAGAGACACTTTTTGTGTTCGGTATTGGAAGCAGCTTTTTTTTATAATTTGCGCGCCCTCAATGGCTTGCTAATACCCTTAAGTGTCCGGGGTCAAGACACAGCACGGGCCGAAGGTATAGGGGGAGAAAGGGAGAGGAGGTACCTGTGCACATTGGTCTTAAATATCTGCGGGTTGTAGTCTGTGGGAAATATAGGGCTGGGAAGAGGATTCCAAATTCGCGTAGTACAGCTGAAGAACGAGTCTCTTAATTTAACTGTGCCTCCGAAAGTAGGCTTAAGGGTAAACTGATGAGCATTCCTGGCGAAGACGAGTATTGCGGGTGAATTCATGGAGAGGAGGAATGCAGTTGGCTAGCTCACTTGAGCATCGTTTGTTGAAATAGCGATAAAAAACGGACAAAGCAGAAACGGTACGTCGATGTTCGAGCGAGTCTAATGACTTTGCGACATTGTTGTCTTCTATAAGTTGTATCGCTCGCTTTTGGGTTCTATCTAGGTAGGTGCAGGGTGATCTCTGGGGCACCACACCAGATATGAGCGTTGTACTCAAGCTTGGGGCGGATATACTAGACAGATACTTGAGTTCGTGGGGCAGGCTTGTTGGCTTAGTCCCACGTCAACTAAGAATTGTGAATAACACAAAGAAGAAAATGTGCTAAAAAGTCACAGCGACTAGAAAGGTAAGGCGATGCATTGAATTGGTCTAAAGTTTCTCTAGGGAAGGTTAGACATGAATGCATTCAGCAGTGATTTTGAATCGGAATATGATACCATTCATTTCGTGTTTCGAATTTGGTAGGTCTGTTTCAGTTACATGTACCAAATTGAACTGCCAGCGGAGGCTGTATATGTTTAGTTTAAGGTGTGCCATTTTGCAATTTGGACAAAGTTTCACGATCGACAGCTAAAATTTCGAGGTAGTAAAGGAGTTTGTCTACCTCGGGGCAAACGTGAACTCCACAAACGACATCACAGTGGAGATCGCCCTTGGCAACCAGTGCTACTTCGGTTCTGTCAAAACAACTGGGGTCAAAACTCCTGACTCGAAGGACCAAAATCATGCTCTACAAAACTCTTATTTTGCCAGTCCTGCTCTATGGAACCGAAAGCTGGACGGAAAGCAAAACTGCAGAGCTGATTCTTCGAAAGTAAAGTTCTACGACGGATATATGGTCCCGTCTGCGAGGAAGGCGATTGGAGGAGAAGACATACGAGCTGTACCAGGATGTGGATGTAGTCCGAAAGGCAAAAATCCGTCGACTGCACTGGCTCGGCCACATCGAGCGCATGGACAACAATGCTCCAGCAAAGAGGGTCTTTGAACCCGAGCCTACTGGTACGAGAAGGAGAGGAAGACCGAATCCCCGGAAATCGCGGACGCAAGACAGCTTGATCTTGATGACTGGCAGCAGCCTGACCAAGACCGTCAACGATGGAAGGCAGCACTTGCTAAGGCTCCATGGGTCGCCGGCCTGATAAGTAAGTAAGTTTTGCAATATGGATGGTTAAACAATCGCTGAAGGTGTTAGCATTTTGAAAACTTACTACGGAAATAGTGACTCTACTCTACTGACTAATAAGAACGTACGTTTGCGTATTGCGATGGTCGACTTAATCCATCTGATCGCAGTATAGGCAGAACTGAAAAACCATTCGAAGATATTAGCTCAGTTACAGACGTCTTAAGGCCAGTTCATCAGAGAAACGCTAGCTCTGCGGAACAATTGTCAGTTGTTAGTGACAAGAGCACCAAATCGCACTTGTCTTACAAACGATTATGGTATGTTTTGCATTCGCAATAACACAAACAAAACTTGAAGTCAGCTGAGCACGGGATACCTCGATACCCATCCGCCGATTGGGTGCTATAACGTCAGCCTTTTGATGACCGCACAACACCTCTTCATCGATGACTAATGAGGTCTATATTAAATCACTGAATACGAAGTGCGATGCTCGTTGCTGCTTGGTAACTATGATTTTTTTTCCACGGCAGGGCACTTACCTCAGGTGCAACCTCCAACCTGGAAGGTCAGGTCCTATGTTAGTCCCCTTGGTTTCCCGACTCTTATATACCTGCGCTCCCAATAAGTCGTAGTAGCTCTATAAGGGGGTTCAATAAGTTATAAAGCGTCCCGTTCCAATAGGGACTTTCGAACTTTGATACTTGTTATCGGCCATATTGTTGAAGCCACATCTGTCAAATTGCCTGGCAATTATTCAGTCTGTTTTGCCAAATCACGCTCATCAACACGTGCAAATTATAAAATTGTTTTATCAAATTGTCCCTACATAATGGTATCGATATGCCATTCAAACGGATACAAAATTTCGATGTCCTCATCTCATAACCAAGGTACTAGGCACCCGGGATTACCCCCGTAGAGGTGAGAGTAGGTCTTGGGAGACAGAGGTTGGAGTGTCGGCGCTCGTGTCTTCATAAAACGCTTTATCGCTAGCCATTTGAATCACAGTGTGGCGCCATTTGGTCTGGTTGTGCCCGTGGTCTATACTGGAAGGTCATCATCGTCAAAGGCAAATGTTAACCGACTGATTTTTTTTTTTTGTTTTGCCTCAAATCGATGATATGGAGGGCATGTGGCATCATCACGGCGGTGCCACATCTCACTCAACACGATTTGGCTTTTATTGCAGGGACCATTTCCTGGACGAATTATTTCTCGTTTTATTGATGTGCTGTTGCAGCGGGCGAAGACAGACAACCGACGCCGACACGACTGACAACATGGCACTTGGAACCACGAGAACCAGGAGAACAAGGAACTGACTCCCCCAACGATTTGTTCGAAGGTGGATGTGCACAAGTGGGGTGTCAATCAAATCGACGCCACCAACAGGACAATATCGGCGGACAGTAGCATCTTCAGAATAGAAATGTAGCAAAAAGAAAATGGACTGTCCACCGAAGAGCTATTTAAGAACTTCCATCATCTATCGACGCGCCTTGCAGACCGATGGTATAGGCAGTACGAGGGAGGGGACAAGAACTGGCCCGTCCGAAGAGCTGAGCTGTGCAATCACAAGCGGCCCGCCGTCCTCTTACTCGGAACTGAAGCTGCCTGTACGGGAGCACTTTGAAAACTCTTGGGATTTCGAAATTTTTTATAAAAGTATGTAGTTTTTATGTAAAGGGTGATTTTTTAGCTATTATCTTTTTGGCAACACTGGTTTAAGCAGCTGACGCACGTTTCGTGTTTTGTTTCACTATAATTTAACCATGAATCGTCTTACAAACGAAACGAACAACGCTTGCAAATTATTGAATTTTATTATCAAAATGCGTGCTCTGTTAAGAAAGTTCATTGCGCGCTTTTTCCATTTTATGGTCAGTTTAATCGAAGCTCATTTTTGGCTCAATGGGTACGTAAAAAAGCAGAATTGTCGATTTTGGAGTGAATATCAGCCAGAAGCATTGCAAGAGCTACCAATGCATCCAGAAAAAGTCACAGTTTGGTGCGGTTTATGGGCTGGTGGCATCATTGGACCGTACTTCTTCAAAAATGATGCGAATCGTAATGTAACTGTGAATGGTGAGCACTACCGTGAGATGATATCCAACTTTTTTTTGCCCAAAATGCAAGAGCTTGACTTGCATGACATGTGGTTTCAACAAGACGGTGCCACATGCCACACAGCACGCGCAACAATGGACTTATTGAGGGGCGAGTTTGGTGAACATTTTATTTCACGTTCGGGACCGGTCAATTGGCCGCCTAGATCGTGGGACTTAACGCCTTTAGACTATTTTTTGTGGGGCTCATGTCTATACAGACAAGCCTGCTTCAATTGACGCATTGGAAGACAACATGGAAGCATTTATTCGTGAGATACTGGCCGAAATGTTGGAAAGAGTATGCCAAAATTGAACTAAGCGGATGGACCATTTGAGGCGCAGTCAAGGTCAACATTTGCATGAAATAATCTTCAAACATTAAATTATTTGGACCGTGCTATCGATTCAAATAAAGATTTTATGCATTTTTCTGAATTTTATGTGTTTTTTTTGAAAAACTTTCCTATAGCTTTTAGAAAAGACAGCCTTTATATAAATAAAGGAAAAATAAGACAAAATAAGGCTTTATCATAATATTTGAAAGAGCTTATAAAATTGTATATTAATTGACACCCTTGTAAAATTGTTGACACCACGTAAAAGTACAATGGTTGACAGTTATACACAGCTTTTGACACAATGTAGTGATATATTTATTGACAATATCTTTAAAAGTCTTACAAGGCAGGGAAAAAAGGATTACCTTGATTCGTTTACCTAAGAGTAAATATACATTTTGCATGCTTGATCTTATGTCCGAAGATCCCACTGTCCCCACGGCATTTACCGGTGTAGCCGGGTCTGTTCTTAGTGAAATGGAAGGGTGTCGAAAACGACTTAAACCAACCATTTCCGGCATATTTTTTGAATTATCCCGTTTGTCTCCATCGAGAAGCTCGGCATGGAGCACATCCTCTTTTCGTTTAGGAAATGGATGTGGTTATCCAATCTTCCAAGGCTTCTTCTTCGATAGCAGTTAAAACTGTCCTAGGACCTTGATCATGATCGTTTAAAATAGTTCATATAAAGTAACTTTCTTTTTTCAGTTCCTTAATGCATTTGTTCTTGTTTCTGTGCTCGATTTTAGAGCCACCAACAACTGATGTTAACTCACTGAAATTTTGCACTAAACTGAGTCTCTCAACGCACGAGTGTAGAAGAAAAAGAATAAACGATATAAGAAAGCCGTTACTGGAATTGCTCCGCATTTAAACCAGTCAGACCTTGTGCTTGAAGACGGTGTCAATAATTGTATCAGTTACGCAATTGAGGTAATACATCAAAAATGTATTTCATTTAAATTGCCTTTCTTCTTCTTTGTTTGGCGCTACAGTCCGGGGTGGACCTGAGCCTCAACCAACAAGCCTCTCCAGCCAGCATGATCTTTCGCCAGCTGCCTCCAGTTGCGCACAATAAGGTTGGTTGAGGTCTTTCGCCACTTGTGTGTGCCATCTCGTTCGAGGATGTCCCCTGTTGCGTTGTCCCAATGGCTCGGAATCGAAGACTCTTCGGGCCGGAGCTGTTGTGTCCATCGGCTTAACATGACCTAGCCGCCTTAAGCGTTGGATCCGTAACATTCGTGGTTGAATCTTCTTTTCCAGGCGCCACCAACGCAAACGGGACCAAAGATTGCACGCAGAATTTTTTTCTGTCAAAACGACCAAGAACTTCTTCATCTGCTTTCAATAGAGTCCTTGTGTCTGCGCCATAGAGGAGGACAGGGATGATCAGAGTGTTATATAAAGTCAGCTCGGTGTTCGCTACTCAATTGCCTCTTGAGCCCAAAGAAACTAGAGTAATTCTGCGTTTGATCTAGGTACTGGTGTTATTGTCCCTGTTTACTGCAGAGCCAAGGTAGACGAAGTGCTTGACCACCTCAAAGTTTCTGCTGCCCATTATGACGCTCTGTCCGAGAAGTCGATGTTGTGCGTCTTTCCGTGATGACAGCATGTACTTTGTTTTGTCCTGATTTACTGCCAAAGCCTCATTGACGGCTCGTTGTGTCCGTCCAATTACGTCAATGTCGTCTGCGTAAGCAAGCAGTTGAACGAACTTTTAGAAGATCGTGCCTATGGTGTTGACGTTTGAGTTTCGCACGATCTTCTCAAATACAATATGATGATGCAGAAATCTCATGACAGCGTTTCGGCTTGTCCAAAACCTTTGTTGAGATTGAAGGTCTCGTTGAGTTCGTTACCGACCTTGATGGAGCAGCGAGAGTTCTCAATCGTCATCCTGCACAACCTGAAGAGCTTGGCAGGAATGTCAAAACTTGAACGCGACGAATAGGTGGTGGGTGGCGATCTGTATCTCTTCGGTTTTTTTTTCAGGATCTGCCGTAATATGAAGATTTGGTCGATGGTGGACTTTCCCGGCCTGAAACGGCACTGATAAGGACCTATCAGTTTATTGACGAATTATTTCGGGCTTTCACACAAAACGGCAGACAGGAACTTGTACGCCATGTTAAGGAGACTGATCTCCCTATTAGTTGGCGCAGTCATATGGGATTCCTTTTTTTGTGGTAAATTGCCCTTGGGAACCAGAAATCGAACAACCTTGTAGTTCAAGTTGGTAAAAATAGGAGAGATAGTATTGAGGACAGCGGCAATTGATGCAAAAGAGACGAGATACGCGAAAGATAATAACAAACAGCGGAAGATATTGCTGGAGAATGAATTGGGAGACCCTGTACTACGGAAAACGTAGACATTAGGGGAAGTATCAGTCGTTCTTTCTACGTGCTGCTCTACAACGGAGTATACATTAAGTACTATGAAGCAGGTTTAAACATTCATTCAAATTCATTATCTCAAGAGATTAGCTAAATAAAGCCTTCTTGTAATGAATCACTGATTTCTAAGGTCTGCCTACATGGATAAAGTCGTAAGTCTTTGTATACGTCAACAAAATACCACGTCTACGCCTCCTGATCGAGGATTAAAAAGTGAGCCAAAAATATTAAGTATTCGCCACCGAATTGAAAATAGAAATAAGATCGTAGTATCCCACAAAAAAAATCAATGAACGCAAGTGGCAACAGGGGAAAAACAGAGTTCCTTAAGCCGAAGCGATTATAAGTTTCGAAATAATTCCAGTTTTCGATGTTCCATTAAATTCAGGGAACAACGGAAATATCTTAAGCTCTACCTGCTGCCCCCAAGGGTACAAGTCCATTCAAACTTGTGTCATTTTGCAAAAGTTTTTGCGACTCATCTAATCTCATTACATGATGAATGTCTCCATGGCATGGCCGGCAACGCTTTGCTGGCATTAAAACAGAAAATAAAAGCCCATCCCCAGTCCGCCGACTTAATCACCAAATGAATGTTGTTCCTCAAAAGCAGTCCTACCAAGAAATTACAAATACCCTCAAATGAATCACCATTCTGAGACGCTCCCGGACCGTCCGGAGTCGGGAGTCGTGAGTGGGGAGTGGGGAGTGGGGAGTGGGGAGTGGGGAGTGGGGAGTGGGGAGTGGGGAGTCCACCCTTTCCGTCCGTAGCGATAAATCTTTATCTTATCGTAAATTTTTAAATATCCTTGCGGCCAATTGCTCCATTCAGACCCTCAGATTTGGACTCGTCGAACACACAAATCCCGTCACTTTGGCAACATTAAATTTATCACTTCACTCTGTCCCCCTCGCACTCGTCCATCGGCTCTAGGACGTCGATATTCATGTGAATGATAAATCTCTGTACACGCGTCTGAGACCGGAGTCCTTGTGGATACACTCTCAACCCAGGCCGCCCATCGTCAGGTGAATCAAAGCACGTGAATCGTACTCATACACACCTTTTTCTGCCCGCCCAAACTGCCATCGGGAACATTCCCTGAGGGGTACAGTCGAGTTTACATAGAGTGTCTGGCGACACACAAATGAAGAGCAAGAGACCCTCTCCTCGGCTGAGACGACTCTCCGTGACCACCACGCACAAGAGGACCGATAAAGGAGAGCATTTCGCACAAATTTTTATGGCTGCCTACCCTTGCGCTCTTTCAAATTCCAATCTGCTGTGTTCGCCTTCAGAGTACAGTGCGCTTTGTTTGAAGCGACGAAATGTTGTCCTTTTTTTCGCTCTGGTTTTATGGGAAACAAAAATCTCTGCGCGTGCCTCGGATGGTATACACAAGCTGCGAGCACTCTCCCCCACACACATACGCATACAACTGAGAGCAGGACTAAAGTGAGAGAGAGCAAGTGTGCTGTCGAGAGAGAGAGCAGTTTCGGGTTGAAAGTCCTTTGTCCTCAGCAAGCGACTGTCGAAGCCATCATTACTGTGATAGCGTGCGTTGCGATAAGGACGATTCGGTTGGTGTTTCCATTTATTTTGTACCACTCATCCAAACTATAAACAGTTTTACTATTTTTTGTTTGTTCCTCTTTCATTGAGTCCTTCGCCGAGGCCAGTGAAAAGGATGTACGCTCCTGTGTTGGCTTGTCGTTGGGTTCTTGTGGTTCGTGTGGCGGTGTTGTCTCAGTTGCCTCAGTTGCAAGTGAGCAATTAGAGCCTTCGAGCAGGGAAATGCTAAATTGTTTATCCCAACGCAGTTCAGTGTGCTCCGGGAGCTTGTAAGTGGAGAAAAGGAAATCCGGAGAAGCTAAGAAAATAGCTGAATCCTTTGCGGAGCAGTGCTTGTACAAATTGTTGAATGTTTGTGAAGAAGTGATTTTTCTATTTGTGATTTCTCGAGGCCTGTGAGTGAGTGCAAAGAAGAAAGAAAAAAACGCGCGAAAATTAAGGGTAACCCCTTATTAACCACAGCAACGACTGGTTGGGGGACTGGACGTTTTTTTCAGCCTTTTCCCAACGGGGACACTCTTGGGGATTCATGCGGACAAAGTGAAAGGTAAGTCCTTCAGAGATATCCTTTCAGAATCAATGAGGAAGGGAGTGGCGGGTGGCGGGTGGCGGGTGACGTTTACAACCAAGTCCGTGACCACCCTTCGTAACTTATTGCCACTAATTCGAGGGCGGATCAGGTCAATAAATATGAATCCAGGCAAACAGTATTTCCAGCAGGAAATGACCCAGACCGTGAAAACCATGAAATTGCCCTCATCCTGGGATAATGACTGGCTAACCGAATCGGTGGCGGATATTTGTTCGGAAACAACTTCGCCTTCCTTCGCTCGCCTTCGCAGACAACGGTGAAAGATTTGCAGTGACACTGAAAAGTTTTCGGAAACCTAATGAGTAAAGTTTGACGTTTAAGTTGTGCGCGGGCATGATGTTTCCGCTTTGATACCGGTGTCAGTGATGGATGCAAGCTGTGAGGAGTTTGCACGCACTTGCATGCCACTCTGCCCCTGCAACGGAGTTCTTTTTTTTCTTTCTCAAAGTTTACTTTGAACTCGAACAGCTGAACAGATGTGCGTGTGTGTGTGCCGAGGAGTGTGACCAACTTTTAATGGAGTGGTGGCGAGGAATGCTGAAAAACCAACGCACGTGTTATGAGAGTAAACTTTAAAAGCGGAATTTATAATTTGCCGGAAAAGTTGCCTCCACCATCCGGTGTTAGTGATGAATAGTTTCGCTTTGTGGATGTAACAGATGTCGGAACGTGGAGAGTCTGTTATTCTTTGTCTGCTTTAGCTTTGAGGAGTTTCCGAAGAGAAACGAAGTTGAGTTAATTAACATGCGATCCAATTGGTGGAACTCTTAAATTGGGATTGAATTAGTTATCATTGCTTGGGCTGTCGGGCTCCGGGTGCTCAAGCTCTTCGTGTTGTTTTGACTTTTGCCGTTGAAGCTTAGAAGACGGCATGTTGTTGTGGGTTCCCAACATTTGTACTGATTTTTAAAAGAAGTGTCTTCCAAGGGACGTGCAGTTAAGAGACATTTTCCGTCCGAAGCACTAATGATAAGCCTTTCTTGTACAGGACAATCAATTAAGACTCTACTTGCTGCAAGGTTTAGGGAGTTCTAGGGACAAACCTTGATAGGGACTCCTCGACAGTCGGAACCCCTGTGTCGATTGGTCCTACTTCGAGTCCAATCTCGAGAGCAGCCAAAGAGATTGACACTCTCCATGTATGACAATTTTTTGAATTGAAATTGAAAACAGCATAAGCAGTCACATCCAATCTATCAATGTCAACGCAATTTTTAAAAAAATATGCACGCGTAGCTAGACAAACGCCGCAAATTGAAACTCTCGCATTTGAGATTGCAAGAGCCCGTCCGTCATTGCGATGACATCAAGTCAGTCACTATCTCAAGTGCATTTCTTTGCATTGCATCATCCGTTCCATTTCAAGTTCGCATCAGACAGTGTGACTCGGAGAAGAACATGAACGAGCTCAATTTGATACCTTCCTTCCATTAGGAGGAGTATTGCATTTGATATGTTTGCACAGAAATACTCATTCCTCATTGAACTTTGATGTGAGACACTCGAGCACGGTGTCTCGTCGCACGTTCGTCGTTCATGTGTACTTACACACATCGGGCACGGGGCATAGAGACCGATTTGATTGATGGAGCTGCAGTCTTGAATTACCCAAAGAAATCTACATGGGATAAGGCATCCAATTACGGTACAAATGGCTTACTACTTCAAGAGAAACTGATAGAGCCAATCAATGCAGACAACATTCGGTGTGTCTGCTATATCCGTGGGAATTTTCCTTATTAGTTCAATCAAAAAGATGACAATGATTGGGAATTAAAACCGATCGATCTTAGATTGGGTTTAGGGCGCTGATAGTACAATTAGACTACACTAGGTCCATTGTGCTGCCACGGGGACCGCCCATTGGCAATCCAGCTTTCTGTAAGCACGACGGCAATTTGAGAATGAAGCGTAACAGACTATCGGCGGATGTGTCTCGTAAGACGGCGAGGTTTTTATAGAAGGAGACTCGAAGTTGCAGACTCGAAGTCTGTGTGTCGATAGACGATATTTTCAGGTACATATGACGTGAGCCCAACCTGAAGTAACTGAAACTTATTCAGATCAAAATTCGAAGTGGCCAGGCCGTCGCTGTTTTCTGAAGAAGAACTTAAAAAGGCACAGTCCTGAAAAACTTCTTTCCACATGTTGAATACCGCGTTAATACCGCGACGACAGTAGTTGTTCAACGTACGTAGACAGTGATTGATTCCGCTCCCATTTAAGTAAGACAAATTTAACGAAACTCAACGAAAAGGAATGAAGTGGCTAGTAATGCTACAGTGTATCGTTTATGTGTTCCCTTAAGTCCACGATGGTTAGCCCTATATATTTGAAGAAAAAAGAAATCATCGGATTATAACACCGTGTCTACTCTAGGCATGCTGTCATCTCTACCACTGAATGGCTGTGTTCTTTGTTTCGTTCACGGAGACCGTTTGCTTCTTGACTGAGAAATTCTCTGGCATGCTCTTATTTCACCTTCCCCATTTTCATGTTTACCTTTCGACGCAGCAGATGCTGAGTTGGATTGACAAAAGTCATTTAGAACACCTGACATCTCATGAATCTCGCAGACTCACTTCGTGTGAGCTCTTAGTCATCAGTTGTTTATAACTCTATACCATAACGCCTACAAATGACCGAAAATGAGTCTGAACAAAACCCTATTGCAGTTGTATCCTTAATTGGAACGACGATCAATTGTGCACCGCAGACACAATTGACCCACTTCTCACGCTCAAGAGCTAACCTCTTTGAATGGGTTCTATCTCCACACACGTCATCAGATTTCATTAATTTGAAACATGTCTCATAAATCGGCCGCTGATGTATTGTTGACCTTTAAGCGTGTGCATGTAGGTCTCCCAAAACAAACGAAACAAAAAAAAGGAAACAGATTACTGAACACACACCTGACAGATTTATTAAACGCAATATCCTTTTCAACAGTATGCCGCAGTTAAGCTCACAACTCAAACATCATCCTCATGATGCAGAATAGCTGCAACTATCAATTGCAATCTACAAACGTAGAGAGAAGTTGATGTTTTTTCCCAATTAAACGAAATTTAACGAAACTGAACGAAGTGTTTAATGGTCACAGTGTATCACATCTGTGTGTTCACTCGATTCTTTCAATTGACAGCCGCCACTTAAAGCTAACTTAACCCTACAGTCCCTCATCCACTTCGAGCTCACGAATTATAGCACACAACCCATGCACATTTCGACTTGATTATAAACAGAGTTCTACGCGAAATCTTAAACCTTAGTATGCAGTGTCATGAATTGAATTGGCGTACCTAACACACGTTGAACAAGAGGACACTAAATAATTTGGATTCAAAAGAATTCTATTTGACAATTTCTGATTGACAGCTAATCAGTGTACATTCAGTTGAAAAACTTTGCAAAGAACTTCCGAAAATCAAAATCTTTTGATTTCTCTTCGACCAGCTCGACAGCTATCAACTGTGTGCTTATTGATAATGTCGCACACGAGTTTATTTGGACAACAATAGAGAGAGAGAGAGAGAGAGTGTGTGTCAAGTGAGTTGAATCGGGAATGGTGTGCAGGGGTGTACTCAAATCCCAGCCGGCTGATAAAGTTAAAGAATGTCTGCTATAAAGACCAAGTCATAGCTTATGCAAATTAGTTTGAGGCGCCGCGTCTATGACTGAGAGGCAAATACTCGACAGCACCCGACGGCAAACTCAAGTGGAGAGAGTATCTTCGCCACGAAATTGAATCATCGACCGCAGATAAAAGGCCCAATCATAATTGACTCAATAAAACTTAAAGTGATGTCAGAACCGAACTTCTTGGAACTTACGCAAAATTCAAATACTTACGCAAAATTCAAATACTAGCTGTCTCTTGCGCACATAGATTGACTGATTTCGCTCGTACTTAAGTAAGCAAGAATGAACGAAACTTAACGAAAGTGAACGAGGTTGTTTTTTTATGGCCACAGTGCATCCTTTCTGCCTCTCAGTTGATTCAAGTCTCCTCAGGAACAAAAGGATTCATCGGGTGTTGACCAGGGTAAATATTCGACCGTACCCAATTCCAATTGACAGTGGAGAGAGTTCGAAGCATAGACACTTTTTCCTTATCCAACAGTAGTAGCTACATCGCAAATTCCTACGCTTACACGGTGCACCTCACCAGTTGTATAATGAAAAGGGTTTGTTCTTGCTCGAAACTATGGCACAACCATAATGTACGTGAGAGAACTTAAATCAACTTAAGCAAGCAAGTGAATTGTCAGTAATGAATCACTGTGACCATAATAAGTGCTTTTCTCATTTCGTTAAGTTTCGTTCACTTTTGCTTATTCAAGTGGAACCAGATCAATGGCTCCGAACGTGTACGAAAGGAAATTTCTGTCGGAATTTTGTGAAAGTTCATAGAAGTTATTATAATCACTTTGATTCCTTGATCACTTGACCATGTTTTCGACTGAAATTATGGCCAGTTCGTGAAACACTGTCATGGCAATGGTGGAAGTTCATATCCGCTGTTGAAGTTAGCATTTTCTAGCACAGCCAGTCAGCTCTGACGGTCTGAAACTGATTGATGGCTGAATTGTTCAAAATTAGCGCTGCTGTTGGGTACCGGGCCATCGCTACTCTGCCGGCAACAGTGAAGGGGATGAACTTGCTAAGCTAGCTGCAACCATGCCACTTGGACATGAACGCTCAACTCAGTGTCACTTGTAGATCAGGAACTAAGGAGCTTAAAACGCAACTAAGGAACATTTGATGGGCAGTACATACGAGCTCAGCTCGGTAGAGAGTAATGTAGACTTTACACTGTCTTATCGGGGAGTTTGCTTCAAAACACTCTTCAATAAATTTGACAGAAGCCGTCGTGGTAAGGAAGAAGCTAAAGACGTTTGTCCCTCTAATGCATATGACTGGCGCACAGTCCAAAGATTGCGTCACCTCGGGACCGCTTTCTATAGAGACCTTAGCGATTTGAAGGACATGCTCATAGACTCTCTTCTTCGCACATCACGTGCATTCTTAATCTACCACCTTCTTAAAAATCTACGGCTGTCCTCGCAGCATTCACAAACAGGAAACAAATTGCTAAAGATCTGAATAAATAAATGCCCAAATCACACGCACTTTCATGTGGTTGGCACTCTTCGATATCCTCAACAGACCTGTCGCACCATTCACTGAAAAGCCTCCACCGCCGCCGCCGCCGCCGCCGCCGAAAACCGAACTAACAGCCCTTACAAGACCACGATATGGAAAACAGTGTTTAACAAGCGGTTAACAGCAACACGTAATATCCGGAGAACACTTGGAGCCCGTACAGCGTTGCTGCGGCTGCAGGACCCCCTGTTGAACATGTACTTGTACTCTAGCGCTCGTCAAATGCAAATTAATTCAAAGTGCCACGGGAGACTAAACACAAGGATGCAACACGAGTAAGGAGATTAATATCCATGTTGTCATGGAGACGGCCGTAAGTATACATGAGAGGCTGGTCGTTCGTGTGGCTCCAGGTCTAATAATTGAATGTGCCCGGGCACAAGATGCATCCGGAGCGCCCAGATTGCAGTGGAAGTGCTAAGTCCTTGTGTGTGCTTTTGAAGTGCCACTAAGCTGGGAGACGAACAGGGACACTTCCTCCTCCTGGACAACTGTGTACCTTTCAGATGACATCTCGGCGTTGGGTAATTTGTTGACTCACAGTCTTCTGACATTTGCTTTGCACTCGTGTAGTCCTTCAGTTGCTCCAGTGCAGCATACACATGGCCGGCACTTGGTGCAGGCAATTTCGAATTCATTTACACATTTCATCGCCCCCAGGCGTGGTAGTTGCTCACAATTCAGGCGCCACCTCAGCTCGTGCGTCCGTTCATTCGGTCATTGTGCTCACCGGCGAATTCAGGGACGTCTCGAAAGGGATAATGTATTCGAAAAGGTGCGCTCGTCCACGAGTGGGAACGTCAAGTGAGCCCAGCATAAGTGTCAATCAATTCATTGTCTGCTCCATCTGTCCATCTGGCTTTTCGGTCATCGCCACATCATCACCGCCGGCAAGGTGCGACCTCCCCCGCAGTCCAATCGGCAGCCGGCATTCTTCAAATTCCAATTTGCCAAGTTAATGGATCCGCACGATGCCCGCCGATGACTGGTCGCCGCTTTGGCATTTCTCCTCGTCCGACTCTCGCTCCTCTGACATAATCTAATTCCCTTTTCTGTTGGCCTTTAATAATTTTTTGTTTCGTCTCGGCGCGGCACTGGTGGGCGTTCGGTCACGCTAAGGGCCGCATTATGTGCGTCTTCGTACGACGCAGAAGTGGCCAAATGTCGGTTGTGTTTTGTGGAACAATTGTTTGTACAGCGGTGACGTTGACGGACGACGGCGAACGGAGAAAGGAAGACGGAGCAGCAAACTTTTCGCTTATTATCCTGTCAGCTTGAGTCCATACGGAATGGATGATTCCATGGCATTGTTATGGTGCTCATTTCCATTCCCCAGGGCAACCCCCGCCCCAGTCCATTCCGGTGTCTGCTGTCATCGTCATCATCAGCTGAATGATTTTCGCATGATTTGAGGAGAGTCCGCTGCGTGAAGAGGGTCGCTTGGATCCCCCAAACCTTGTGTGCTTCCTCTTTGTGATGTTTTTCCTTGTGCGTGTCCTTTTTCTCACCATTCTGACCTTCCCTCTATTTTTTTTTGCAGCTCTTTGCGCTCAACAATTTTTGACAGCGTGACAAATTTACAATCGAATGGAGATTTGACACATTTCGAAGGGATACATAATTTATTTGCCTCGCCAAGTGGTGTTTTGAAGGAAACGCCAAGCCCTCGGACTCGGATATGTATTAGCGGTAATGGTGTTGGGGCTGTAATAACCATAAATCTCGTGTTCCAGCAGCTGCTGCTCAATCCGGCTTAAGAGAGAGCGTCGATTGTGTCGGATACGTCGTGTGTTACGCCCAATATTGTGTGGCTGGGCCCATTTCTCACAGAGGATACGAGTTCTTTTTTTTCTTCTTCTTCTTCTTCTGCCGCTCTTGTGCTGTTTTGCGGCGCAAAACAAATGAGCCATCGGAGGAGTTTATCAAACGCCTGTAACTCATCGAGACAGGCTGTGGAAGATTTAGGGGTGACAGTGATAGGATAGAAATTTGGCAATTGCTGGCAGTGACCACAAGGCGGGGACGTGAGTGTTTTGAGATGTTTGTGGAACTGCTTCTGGTTTCAGTTTAAGTGGACGTCTATAGGCGTCGGAGACGATAATGGTGTCACGCACAAGTGAATAAGGACCTTGGCACACAAATTATTGACCACGTAATGTCTTACTTTGAGTGATGTTGTATTCCGGGGCTGCGGTGGGCTAGCCTTGGGCGTGGAGTGTGCTTAGAGGCAGCATTGTTTGGTGACGCTATCTTGAATTAATTGTCTGGATCGAATGCAGAGAAGACGGAGAAGGCCACACTGAAGTCGGCTTGCATCTCTGAACAGCAGAAGAACGTAGTAAGTCCATTCACCAGTCAACAAGAGTGACTCAAAAAAGTTCAATTCGGTAAACAGCCTTAGTTCTCGAAAGACATTCTCAAAGAAATACATTTAAATACTCACACAAGCGTGAGTTGAGTTACTGTCCAGAAAAAGAATGATTCCAATTGATGACATTTTTCCACTTTCTTGCAGAACTTCCGATAACCAAGGTGGCCACGTCCGCCGTTGACGTTTTCGGATGGACATCAGTTGATCTCTCCACGACACAAGTTTGTAGAAGACGTCAAATTTTATGGAGGACGATGAACCTCGAAAACCAGCTGAACGCTGTATGTCTTTGGGGTTGCAAGACCTTCTACTAAACACGCACTATTTTGATTGTCAAATAAAGAAGTAGAAGTCCGAAATGGATCTGGGCAAAGCTTTTATAGCAACCACTCGTTATATTGTATCGATCACCGGTGGATGGGACCCATTTACGCTGACTCCAAACGGCGAAGTTTGGGCTTGACATTGTGAACTGTGGAGTCGTGAATTATGGAAGTGTCTATGATTTAACCCCGAACCCTCGCCGCACATACTCACTATATTCCTACGGCCTCTATATGTTGAATAAGTAAAGCAAATAATGGATGTAATGATGATTGAATCATGTGCGTACTTATATCTTACTTTATCAAAATCATTCACAAGGAACACCTGTTGTCCGGATGGACTTGTGCTTAACCAACCGGCTTATTCCGCTGGTACGTAATCTAGCGCACTCTCGGTTTGTTCAGGTCCTTCTCCAAATGTGCGGGCTTCCTGAAGCGCGTCCACTGCTGCGTAGTCCCATGCGTTTGGAATCTAAGCTGGAGACAATTTGTTCATGTGCTTAACAAATTTCGCTTTACAGCCCGCAAAGCTCGTAGTTGACCCTTTTCCCCTAGAGGTCATCAACACAACGCAAGCAATGACCAAAGATCGCACGCAGAACCTTTATCTCGAAGACGCTAAGCAGGTTTGAAATTGTTCATGTCTCTGCGGCGTACAGCAGGACTCGGATGATCAAGGTCCTGTGTAAAGTGGGATTGGACCTTGTTCAGAGATTCGGAAGAATGATTTCTTGTTTTATCTTTTGGTTCTTGTTACTTGGGAGCTAGGTTCATCATTATCGACTTACACGCCGCCAGCTATCGAACGCGGTCTAATTGTACCGCAGTCAAGCCCTGTCGTCGATGTTGTAATTTTTTAAGGAGAGCAGTCCATAATGCCATGAGACATAAGAAAATATTCAAGCTATGAGAAAAAAAAAGTAATAACTCTTGCCATATGCTCGAATTTGTGAAAGTGACATAGTACCATATGCATTATGTCATGGCACCGAGAAGAGGACATACGTCGTTTTTCTCTAATTCACCGGTAGACCCATTTTTGGCACTTCTACGGCACTGCCGTGACAGCTCCTCATCACGTCTCGCTCCGTTCAGCTGAAAGGACTTCTGGAAGTTCGTGCGTCTCGTGTTGGTCGATGAGTCTGCACGATCTTCTCAAGAACAATTTTGACGAAGTCGCTTGAAAGTGCTCCGCTTTATTTACAACTTTTGCTGATTTTAAAGGCATCCAGGCGTGCGTTACCGGCTTTATTGAGCATTGAGAAGAGTCCGTCACTATTCACACTACTTATCGAATATTACATGAGTGTGAAAACAGAGTAAAGTCCGTCTCAGCGCACGTGTGGATCTACAGTTCGAAGTAAACCTGCGCCTCAACCAGCAATCCTCTCCCTCGCTGTCTGAACAGAGCAATGTCTGGCTAGCTGTCTCCAGTTCCGCACGCCAAATTGGTTAAGGTCCTTTCCCACTTGGGTGCGCCACTTTAGATGCGGTCGTCACGGTTGCTTTGTCCAACAGATTTGGAGTCGGCACATTCCATCGCACTTCCTGTATGTTGGCGATGTATTTTTTATAGCAGTCAAGGGCAGTCGTGAGTTCTTCCACCGTACGTGGCCTGTTAAGGGACCTCACATTTCACGTGCGGAACCGAAAATTATTTTCCTTAATTCCTCTGCTGGGGTAATCAACATTATGCGTCCGTATCCGAGGCATGTGCTCATCTCCGTGCTATAACCGAGTGGGGGAGTTCCCCTCACGTATAAACCCCATCTGTGACCGTCACTTTTCTTTAGCCTCTGGCAGGGGGGCTGGATGCATCCGGTATCGGTAACTTAGCTGAGGCTATGAGTCCCGCGTTGTCATATGGGGCCTCGAAATCAACGTGCGCTTGTACCAGCACTTCTTTCTGTCTTTTCTATTATCTGCCGTAGTGTGAAGGTCTGTCTATGGATGACCACTAATAAGCACCTGTCTGATTTATTATGGCAGGCAGCAAGGCCCTCGATGCTCAGGGGAACTATTCATCGGTGGTAGGCGCAGTCACAGACCGTCACAATTTGAGATTTCACTAGACATTCATCTTCTCGTCTAACCACACCTACACAAGAGTCGGTGCATAGGCCAAACCCGAACATAGCCCGTTGCTTAAAATATTTCAGCTACCTGCGTAGTGTCGTAACAAACAGTCTCTTCTCTTTCCTTGTCTCCCAAAAATTAATTCAACCCGTCGCCATGATCTCAATGAATCTCATTTTGCCATCCAAGTTCCGACCTGTCATAGGAAACAACTTTGACTACACCCATGGCCTTGTGCAGAAAAGCTCATGATTTTAATTCACCCTGCGTGCACATCACATTTCGATACACTTCTTCGAAAATCCACTCAATACGTGCACATTTCTCATTAAAATTATCATATTACTGGGGCTTCTGTGAATACGACTTTCCACGTATGATGAGCATCCAAATGACAATATGTATCTAATTCCGAGAATCTGAGATGGGTTCCTGCAGTGCACCTGCACAGGCAAGGGCTTTAAGTAGATTAAAGAGTGCTCGACGTATGCGTTGTTTTCCTGAACTCTTTGTCATGGCTCTTGTGTTCCTCAGCAAAGTCAGTTTCTGGCATGTCGATGTGGTAATGCGCTTATGTGTCGTCCAGTTTCCCCGTATGGCTCGACAGGCTTTATCAGTCCACCGGTGTACATATGCTTTCGACGGAATGGACAAAAGATGATGGACTTTCTGGCAAGAGTTAAAGAGATCTTGTCTAAAGGACTCGTACAATGTGGCATGTGGAGACATTAATTCACTGTAATGAGCTACTGAGATTCCACTTGTCGGGCATGCTTTACTCCGATTGTATCTGATTGCTGAACTAGTACATGTGGTCAACCAGGTCAGCTCCAGGCGTCTTATAGACAATCCATCCGCACTAGCAGTCTTTCTTAAACTTCTGTCACGGTATTGCTGTTGACCTTTCAGTCTCTATGTCAGAAGGACAGAATTCTCGCCTATCATCGTCCAGTTGACCATTATGCCTCACAACCCAAAAAACAAGTGCCTCCAACAAATTCTCTGTGAACTACTTAGCCGGGCAGGCATTTCGTCAATCATGCTGAACATCACTGGAATCAACTACATTCACATGTCTTAGATCAACAGCAGACAGATGTTGTTCAGCTCAGTTTCATTATCATCCTCTGAGCCGCATGATTCACTAAAGGAATGGCGGGGATTAAAGAACGCACAAGGGATCCCTAGGCCACTCGATCCTCCGCTATCTGCTCTAACTTATGATGATCTATGCCCAAATTCAACCAGTCGAGTTTTTGAACTTGGTCCTGGGTCTGTCAAGTGGTCGCCTACCTGATGTCGTCGCATTCAAGGCACGCCTCGGAAGTGCAGATAATGGCGACATTCGCGTCACGCGATCGTACCATTGAAGCATAGCCCTTTCCGTTCGAAGAAACAGCTGCTCAACATTGAGTTCCTCTCGTACTGCCGTATATATCGTCCTCTCACGGCAATTAACAGCACGAACAAATGTGATCTCAACAGCTTGTATTCGCGATGCTGTGTAGTCTTTCGGTCATTCCAATTAATTTCATGCCCATAGGTGAACTTGGCTTTGACACCAAGCGCGACCTTCCAGATTACAGATCTTCCAAGCTGTGTCAAAATTTACCCAACTTGGCCTTGCTACAGGAAAGCTCAGCCTTACTCCTGCCGTCACTCGTGAGAAAGACGCGCAGACACTTAAACTTCTCCACCTGCTTCAATGTGACTGCAGTCACATGTTGAGTGCATTGAACAGGCGTTCTGGAAATGAGCATATTCTCTCATTTGTCGACTTTAGCCTTCATCCCAGGATCTGCACATACGGCCACAACTATCAAGCACGCGATGGAGTTCCATCGGGGAAGATGTGAGGATAACTAAGTCATCTGCAAGAAGAAGATGACGTACCCTCAACTCTCCCAATGTGAAACATTCCTCGCCACGGCTGCACTGCCCAGTCCATATATAATATAATGAAAAAGACGCACTCTTGGTGAATGTTCTGGATTTAGCATCGTTAACCAGACCACAGCTGCTACAGTTTGTATATAGAGACTGAAAGACTCCTCAAAAGAGAGCTATCAAACCGGTATTTCTGCAGAACACTCCAGAGGCACCACCTCGAGGCACTCGGTCGTATGCCTTTTCCAAATCTACAAAAGAACACATTGCACATTACTTTATTCTAGCTGGTGCGAGGGCTTCCGGTTTTCAAATCTGGTCCATCACAGGAGTTGTCGATCAGGGGTGGTAGTCTGACTAGTGGTGTGCTGGCGACTTCGCTGTCAGCTCACTCTACATAGCCTGACCTAGTGTGAGGGCTTCCACTTAGTTCCCACGCAGTAATTAAGACTACACAAGACTGATCTACTGTCAAGGTTTGCGCAAACTGCGTCATTTATTTTTCGTTTGCCATTGGATGTCAGTGTCAGTTGTCAATGGCTGTCAGAGTGTAGACCACAGCGAGAATCTTAACGAAAATGGTAAAAGTGTGAATTTCGTGTGCTGATAAATTTGAATGGTTAGGTTAGTCGTTAGGTTAGTCGGTAGACGGCATATAGGCCACGTCTCACTTAGGTCCAGTTGAACCCATTGTGATGTCCATTCGGGGGTTGTAACTTCTTTGCTCCTACTTCGTCCCACTTCGTGTTGGTTTTGATGTGTTGATCATCCATCCTGATATCCCAAGTTGTCCTATTTGTTAGATCCTGGTGATTTTGGAAGCAATATTCACTTAGTCTTCCATGTTTCAACTAGAAGAGACAGGGGCAGTGACAGAGGTAGTGAGAAGTGTCCAGTTTTTATTTCACGGTGCCGCAGCCTGTGCATAGAAAGCCGTTGGCTAGTCCCATTTTCATTTTTTAATGAAAAATCACCAAATTTCAAAATTGGGTTACCAGACTTCCCCGTTTTGCATACAAAAATTCTGTTCGTCCCCCTTACACAAACCACTGTCCTTATAAAATATAAAACTTAAAATTGAAATTGAAAAAAAAAAACATTCGAAAGCAACGGCCACACTCAACAATTTGTCGATACGTTTTGCTTGACGAACAAATTAAAAAAGTCAAAATGCCTTGTCTACCGCACTACAAGTCTACAAGTCTGCCAACTTGTAGTAACGAGCGTTTACATTGACGATTTGCACGGTTGTCAAGCAAATTGTAGCGACAAATTGTTGAGTGTGAACGACGATAATCACAAGACTTAAAAAAAATGTCCTTAAATATTTTTAAAAATATTCTCTGTGAACACATCCATTGGAAGTTCAAAATTCTTTCAAACCTGAATTCACTCATTATACTACCTCTCACTTCACGAGAAACGCATTTTTATTTAGTTTTTCTTACTTTGCTGTTAACATTTTCAAAAACATGTTTTATCCCCCCTTTTGAATAATTGTCCCCCCTTTCGCCATTTTTAATCTGGTAACCCTAGTTAAAAAGTTGTTGACTGAATTCCGTTGAGGTGTGACCAGCACAAGTGACTCCGAACGCTCAGCTCGAGCAATAGACGTTATCACGCCAGAAATGTGCAGCCGCAATTCGAACGAGTCTTCGCCCCGTTTTGTTACCGTGGACGAAATATGGATCCATCCCAACAACACCAAGAAACAATCGCTCCCCGGATGAACGCGTACCAATGAAGGCCAAGGGTCAAACACCATGGCAAAATCAAACCCGCACAAATGCGTCTTTGAGGAAACCGTTGACTTTGTAGGGAATAGAAATATTGCAAAACACTTGAGACTATTTCCAGAAATAAAACGCTTGTTTGGGAATTGCGTTCAAATGCCAAACTCAAGTCTCAGTCAATTTGCGCATTTTATGAAATATTTTAGCTCGCTTGTCACTCTCCTGGTCTGTATGATGTGCGTTGTCATGGCTAACATGTGTTGATGTTCAAAGGTCGAGTAGGGAACTGAAAAACTGCAATTGTTGCCACTCGTTCACAAGTCGTTTGCCCTCTTATCTCGTCTATAGACGTCTGTCTCTTATTTGTAGCACTCCAGTTGCTCACCCTGACGTCGGGGCACTTAATGATTGCGGAACGTTGTGCTGATCTATTTTCAACTGGTTTTGTGTTTCAAGATGTCATTCACTTAATAACAAGGTCTGCTTTGCGACAAAGACAGCACAAAGGTTCCCCTGAAACTTCGAATAAGAGCATTATTTTGGGTACATTTTCGTCTCTTTTGAACGACACTCTGTTGGTTTCCGTACAGCTCTTCTTTGAAACCGAATCGTTTTGTTACACCCAGTACCTGGTTGATGTAGTTCCCTCCCAATAACGACCCAGAATCCCCTTTCTTTGGCTGCCCAGTACAGGAAATTTGCACAATGTGTGTGCCGTCCTCCAGTCATAGTGGGTTAGCATCAAATGGAGCGCTAACTACTGCTCCTGCTGACATTGCAGAACGATGTGTTTTTCCCTAATGAAGCATTTCCTAAAGAATTTTACTTAATTTTACAAATCAATTAATAAACTTATCATTTTATACAAGCAACAGCCCTTCTGCCTTCACTAGTCTATCTTTTGTCTCGTGATCTGTCTTGGTACCAGATATTTAAGAGAATTTGTGATTACAACGACATTACGCGATATTCTAAAACTTGTTCCGAAGAGTGTCAGTTACTGCCAATCAACGACGGGGTGTGTAGCAACTTATTTTTCTGAGCGAGAGTCTGTATTCGAGTCCGGAAGGTTATATTTTTCCAGCAATTGAAATGAAGTCCGAGCTAGTCGCATTTTGCCGCTAACAACTCAAGATCATCAAGCAGCACTGCATCACACTCTGCTGGGTCCCAGGTCACAGGGACGTAGCCGGCAATGAGGCAGCTGCTGAACTTGCCAGGAAGGCGACCGAAATCGACTCATCACAAGCAATCCTATGTATTCAACCACCTCTTGCAGATGTCAAGAAGAACGTGGATGACAGAATCATAAAGGTAGCTAATCAAAGGCTGGAATCTCTCCACTTGTGTGACAACTCGTATGGCATGGCCCAAGATTAACCTATTTATCTGAGCTGCCCTCAATTATCGACGGAAACTTTCAAGACATTGTGTTACCACGCGGATCTAGTCGAACCTACTCCGCAAACTAATTAATGCTTTTGACAAGAAGCTGGCTGACACTAACGTTGCTTAGTTCCTCCAGGTTATTGAAGAATTAAGCCCCTAACTGCACTACATTCGCAGATGTGCACAATATCCTCTTCCTTGTCTCTGCACCTTCTCCAGAAGTCGTTGTAAGGCAGACCCAATTGTCAGTGCCAATGGCGCAATGCTCTATGATGACGCCGATAAGAGCTCTGAGAGTCAGCCTGCTCATTCCAGTTACATAGGCTGTGCGATCGCGTCGGATTGAGAGCTGGCCCTCATGTGTCCATCTGTGCCATCAGACCATCTGCGGTTGGTGTGATCAACCGTATCACTTACCTCATTTTGAGGCCGACGACCCATGGTGTGTCTGAGCCTGAGCAATTTGCTGCCGTCCACCGATGACGATCCTGGGCACGCTGCTTTCAGTCATCCAGACTAAGCTGTCTTACGTCAGGATTTTGTAGAGCAGGATCGCCTTTTTTGTGGATTGGGCATATGGAGCTGATATTCCAGTCAGTTCCAAGGCCAGATTTTCCACAGGCCTCGAATACCTCTGATGATAAACCATCCACCTGCGGCTTTGTTGTTCTTCAGCTTTTTAATGGCTTTGCCGACTTCTTCAAGGCTAGTTTGGAGGACTATTTCATCGACTGGGGTTGGAGTTTCCTGATTCCCTGATTCCCTGATTCCCTATCGGTCTCCCTGCGGGTCAGTAAGAAGATTATTCTCACAATTTCGAAGAGCATGGTTTCCGTTCCTTAATTCGGTGGCCAGGCTTTTGGCTTTTTTATAAAAGGACCGGATTTTTTGTTTGTCACTAGAGTCTTCTATATCTTTGAGCTGAGAGGCTGCGAGAGAGTGGGGCAACGGTAGCGAATCTCTACTCGTTAAGACTACTGAGCGAATGTCCTTTCTAGTGAGATCGTCAGCCACTGAGTGTTAAGACTCGGCCGCCAAGTAAGTGGGGTGTTTGAATACTCGGCCAACTTGTCAAGAGATGGGCAGAAATATTCGACTTACATCGACTGGTTCATCTTTCTCATTTCGATGGCATCACCAGACATAGCCTTCTGTCGTTGCGACAGCTCACTAATCCACTTCCCCATACGCAACAACTTTATTTGTCAAAGATTCCACCGAGGGACCAACAAGCATAACGCAGAGGCCACTCCACTTTCTGGTCGGCACCATCGAAAAATCCCCTGATAACCAGGAGTACACGATGGAAGCCTGTCTAGACATAGTTGGAGCTTTCAACAACGTCGAATTCTAAGCGATTTGCACCGTCATACGGAACCTGAGAATCGATAAATAACGTCTTAAATAACAGATGAACTGCATATCAGCAAGGCAACAATTGTGCAGAAAGTAGAGGAGCACAACAAAGGCTAGTTCAATCCCCCTTTCTCTGGACCATACTAGTTTGCTATCCTTAATAGATAAAGGACTATCGGTTGTAAACCCGTAGTCTATGTGGATGATGTCGCACCAGCAAATCGCACATCACGGGCAAATCTCTAAATACCGGTAGAGACGTGATTGAATCGTACCTTTAAAAAATTAGCAAAATGGACGGACAGTGTCGCAATTGATGTCAACCCATCCAAGACTGAACTTGAACGGAGCTCCCTACAAATGAGGAGGAAGAGAAAGCAATACTGTAATAGCTCGGCCTTCCTACCTAGCTATCCACCGAGTAAGCAACGACCTTCAAAAGACCAGCAGAAGAAAATTTGTTAAAATGAACGATCCAAATGCTGATGTTCAAGCTCCCACCGATTGGCCTGAGCAGCTGGCTTCAATTCTTGCCTGAGTTGAACTCCATAAGAGTGTAGATGCAAATCCAAATGAAGAATACGCCGAAAATCAAAACCAAGTTCTGTGATCGCCGTGAAATCGGCGGATCTTCTGCAACAATTTTACAAATGGCAGCTATAGATAAGGCTTGTTGTAGCAGGCTAAGCTGGTAGCTTCAGTGTCGAGGAGGAGGCGTTCAATTGCATGACTCAGCTAGTCAGACGTTTATTGTCCTCGTACACCACAAATTTGCAAAGGAAAAAAGTTCGTGACTGTATCTAGCTGAGATAGAAGAGAGAGGTAGAAAGCCTAATGCACACCACGGCTGTCAACTCTAATCCAAAAGTAGACCTTTCTAACACCCAAGCTGATAGAAGATTGATATGACGCTCTATGACAGGAACAACACTTTGTTCTGTCATTGCGTCTATTTTTTTTTATCAATTCTATGAAACCTACTATCCAACGGTGAATGGATTTTCCCTCAATATCAGTTGTCACACGTCAGCTGCTGTCGCTCGAGACACACCGATCCGATGTCCCTTTGACACGGACACCCTCAAAGGCATCACGGCCAGGCACGTTTTAAAAACAAACATGCGGCATGCGTTAAGCTCTTCCTCTGCAATGCACACTGTGCACTTCCGCCCACAAAAACGAACACAAATTAGTGGAACAACATTTTTTCGCATGACTGCCGCCGAATTAATTACATCCCATGCATTCCACTTTGCATATTGATCGCTACCGTCCGTCATCGATTCAAAACAAAAACACGGTGGGGCGCGGTTCACAACCGCCCTCTGCTGGATTTGAGCGCCCATTCATATGCAAATTACCGGCGAACATCGAACGTGTATCGGCCGGATTTGAAATCCACTCCGCCATTTGAGTTTGCGAGTCCCGCCACTCGATGAATTTATTTACACCCCCCAGCACCAGCTGCAGTGTTTACAAATATTTGTAAATTAATTCCACATAAAGTCCACGCGAGCACGGGTGTGTTCAATAATTGAGTAACTATGGGCAGGCAGTCGATATAAATAGCAGCGATGTGAATCCCGCCGAGGCCGGCTTATTTGGAAGGCCTCAAAATTGAAAACAAACACTCGAATGGAATTGATTTAATTGGCCAGGCGAGTGGAGCGAAATGAAGTTACGAACGGGCTCGTGGATTGAATTGACAGTCGGTTAATTTGGGGCTGCGAAGCATTGTGCTCTTTGTTTTTGATGTTTTCCCAATCGACCCAGCCTCGTGAAGGGTGCGGACGAGTGTTTGTAAGAAGATCCTTTCGGGTGAAGGGATCTGACAGGTAATGTCGGGATTTACGTAACCTTGATTACCCTGTCAGCACCAACACGTGGGGTGCGTGTGAGCTAGAGTGAGAGCAAAGGGAAGCGTGACAGGTGACCTAGGTTTTTGGATTCTTCCCCCGCCAGTGGAAGGTGGTGCCCTGTTGAATGGGACACGTCAAGAGCAGTGTGCAGTTACTTTGTATTCAAGTACGACCGTGGGGCGAAGGGGAGTCTAGATTCGGTGACCAAATTCGACGAAATAAGGATTTCAGTGAAAACTTCTCAAATCCATTCCCTGTCATGTCCATATTTCGATATCGTCAGCCAAGGTATTCAATTCCATCGAGCACGTGCTGCTCCAAGTGTTAGCTTTCTCGCAAACCTTCGGGTCGTTGCTCGAAGGTCCGCCGAGGACTGGAAAAATCCCACAACGACACCTGATACGAGAGTAGTCGCCCACGGGTTCATCACGTCCTCTGCCCTCCATCCGTCCAGACAGTGAATCAATGCACAACAACGATGTGCTCTATGTTTGTAATTTAATAGAGTGCCTGTCAGTTTTTGGCAAAAAAAAAAAGTATCACAAATCGACGGGGGTTTCAGCTGAACCGCAACACCGCCCAACCGGCCTATTATTAGCTGAAGAGGCGGCCACTGTGTCAACTCCATAAAAATGTCATAAAAACGTAACACTCCCTGTGCCCCAAACCAAGCACCAGGGGGCCCTTATCCAATTAAAACCACAGCCGGAGGAGGATCCACCGGGGTGCTCCTATCCAGCCCACGCACGGACGTCAGCGCCCACTCAAGGAAACAATTTGTTCTCGAGTGCGTAAATATCGGTCCACTTCTCGGTCTGTTTGTTCCCGCAAGTAGGCCTTCCGATGCACGAATAGACCGAACCGGAAGCAGGTAAATCTCCAGCCCCCGAAATAAAAATTTATACCACTTGATACAAGGTGATCCATTCTCTATTGGACCACCCACTCCCTCGCACCCAACAAGGATGTGTGCCTGCGTGTGTATCCTTTGCCCTGAAAGTCCACACGCACAGGCCATGCACACGGGGCTGTTTGCCTTGAGTTGGGTGGCCACTGGCCAGTGAAAATAAATAAGGGTCCCCTCTCGCATCGCATCCAAGTGGGAATTCATTTTGAACATGGGTCTCGGTCAGAACAACACCACCCACCCTCCCCCAGGGGGGTATGCATCGGGAGGCGATGATGAGGCCGATGACGAGCGAGCGGTAAACAAAGGCGTATCATCAGTGAGTTTATTGAATATCCCCTGCTCCTCTGGTTTGAAATGTTGAAAATTTCCCCAAGGAATCGGCCGATGTGTGTGCGCTCTGATTCCTCGCACGCAACAGAGCGTGCAGCCCGGGGGTGGCCGGGACATGGACTGCATTGGAAATATTATTTGAAATAATTCAATTTGCATTCGTTGAAACGTGCCTTCGGTGAATGCGTCCCGGAAGGCAAAAAAATAAACAAGAATACTGGCGCTTCCCGGGATTTAATGAAGTCATATGTGAATTGCAAGCAGGATGCTTTTAAATTGCCTCCCCCCACAGAGAGAGATAGGGCGAGCTAAAGTCAATTAGAGGGAAAATTCAATCCATTTGTTGGGCACCCACACACGGCCGGAGGAGGTGCTGCCCCTGTGGCCGGGCGCATGGTGAGGTGACTTGAGGCCGGGGGCAACTCAGGATATCCAACTGTGACTTTCAGTGCAGGAGATTGGCATGCAATTAAGTTACAGCAAGATGTGGCATGTTAATTTTGAAGATACTGAAGGTGCTCCAAAATGCGTGTATAGGTGCGTGTGTTTGTCAATCGATCAAATTTCAATTCGACGTGGAGGGTGAATGGATTCACCCTATCCCACCCCTCGTTCATCGGTTCGAGGCTGTCTGTGTGAGATGTAATTAAACTGGGGTCCACCTTGAGCTGAGGTCGTGGATGTCGCTCCACCCATTGAGTGCACAGCACAGTCGGAGAAATGCTCATGTGGCTTTTTCCGAGGAAGAGCATTGATTGATGTTGCTCGTGATTGAAGGAGCTCGGAGCACCACCTATTGGGCGAGTTCAAGGCCGCAGACAAGAGCGTGCATAGAGTCGGGGTGCACCGCGCTGTGTCGGGTTTTCACAACCCCGCCAAATTCGTCAGATTGTGCAAGATGACGATGGGGTGGGCGAGCTGCTCCATCAATGTTGCTGACGAACTCAGCCAGGTTTTCAATTTCAAAAAGGCTTTTCTGCGAAGGCGACGCGCTTTTACTTCGTCAATCTCAGTGACTTAGATTAACCTTGTGAAGCTTCAGTTCTTGGATCTTTCTTGACGTCTTTTTAGAGACAGGCGATATTTCGGTCATGATTCCGTACATTTACGTCATTGGCGGTACACACTGCAGTACAGCATTAATTGCTCTGGGGGTGCAGCGATCCTCAACCGCACAGAAATCATTGCCTGACAGTGTCCCATCTAAACAGATGCCAATTGTTGCATAATTTGTTGTTCTGGGAGGCTAACGAGCGGCATCTGGTAAATTCGTCTCCACTCTGAGTGACAGAATACAGAATGCCTTCGATACGCTGCAAGCATGGACAGAAACATGTGGACTTGGCGCAACACACAACAAATGGAACTTGTACTCTTCACCAGAAGATACAAAATCCCCCACTGTGTGGCACTGCTCTGCAACTAACTGCCAGTGCGAAATTTTGTGGGTCTCATTATCGTCAAGAAGCTAAACTGGAGACTAAATATTCAGGATATGGTTAGGAAGGTCTCTTCAGCCTTAAGCAGCCATGTACAGCAGCCATTGGACGCAAATGGGGACTACTGTCACGCATCGTTTACTGGCCTTTCAACCCGATCGTCAGACTGACACTAATGTACTGGGTCTCAGTTTGTTGGACAGCATTAAGCAAAGCCGTCAACTGTAACGCACGCAACCGGGTGCAAGGACTGGCCTCCATGTGTATCAGTGGAGCGTTGAGAAGCACTCCGTCTGATGCACTTAAGGAATTTTGCCACTTTAGAGGCGGGAAAAAATTGCCTTTTTTACGAAATAAAACGAGATTGCAATAAAAAAGTACTTATTACTAATATTTTAAACGATAAATTTAAGAAAAATTAATTATTAGAAATGTAACGAATAGCGATTAGCCCAAATACCGGATATTCGCTATATTTTTGGTTAAATCGAGTATATTATTAAGAGCAGAGTATGTAGGTACAGCGTTATACATTCTAGTTCAAACACGCAAGTGAACAAGTTGTGGTCTGGTTCGGTTGCTATTTTTCTGCACGGATTGTGTGTTGAATTTGAAGAAGACTACCGAAAATAAATAGCACACACAGTTGGAATAAATTACACGTCGAACTAAGACCTGTATATGAGTCCTTAAGTCATTAGAAGACATAACAAAAATGACCAGACTTTCATCTATCTCAGAAGTTACACCACTTGATACGACATTAATAAGGTACATGTAAAAAGATGAAACCGTACGAAGAACACCCAATTTATTGATCATCAGAAGTTCATTAACTTCTGAATTAAAACATCGTTTGGACCTTTATGAAAATCCAAACCACCTAGTAGCAACTCTTCTAGACTAGAGAATCAAGGCAAGTTTCTTAGGACCGATTTAAATCGAGAAGGTCCATCAGAAAATTCAGTTGCAAGTTTTAGAAATGAGCTACAAAGACGATTCCTCTAGAAAGAAAATTATTTGAAAAGTAATATTATTCGCGGTGGTGGTTGTGCGGTATGTGCGGCGACTCCTACGCACTTGTACCTATCTAGGTTCGATTTCTGGTACGACAAGAAATACTTTCCTCGGCCCCACCTCTTTCGAGTCATTGACAATGCTCAAAGAGTATAACTGTCTAGAAAAAGCTTCTCAAAATTGGCCGTTCGGAGTCGGCATAAAACCGTAGGTCCCTTCCACTCGTGATAGAACAATAGCACACAAAGCGAGTGGTTGCTGAGAAGCTAGGCCCTGGCCCTCTACGGACATGTTTTGAAAACAGTTCGGACTGAACGGAATATTCACCCTTATGCTTGGTGGTTAGTTAATCATCTTAAGTACCCAATTTTAGCAAAAGGTGCGAAGGTCTATCTTACATCACCAAGTAGCAGCGTGTACAGCGAAAGGCTGTTTTCTAAAGCCGACATAGCATGCCAAATTAAACGCAACTGTTTTTTACCGGTTAATACCGAAAAACTTGTAATTCAACCTTGTATTCATCATAAGTACGAATTTTGTAACTTAATTATTCACTGCTAATGAAGAAAAATCATCTTTATATGTGTTAATGTTTTATTTTACTTATCCTGTTTTTGTCGAATATTGGCATCTTGTCGGATAAAAAAAAAATTGGTGAGATAGCCAGATAACGGCTACTATCCTCTCTAGTAATTATGGTACATATCAGTGACCGTAGCCACCCAATCCAACACCCACCCTATAGTCCAGACCTTGCCCCTAGTGATTATTTCCTGTTTCCGGATTTGAAAAAATGTCTTCGTGGAAAAATGTTTTCGGATGATGAAGAACTTAAGTCGGCAATAAATGGGTATTCTGTTTAACTAGAGATAAAACGCGAATTAATAATCACATTTATATGAAATTTTACATGAATGCACCAAAATAATAGTATTACTTGATAAATAATTTATACATACAACTACGGCTTCACCCCGATACCGAGAATATATTGAACGCCCCTCGTATATAAAAATTAGTTTTTCCGATGACTTCTCCAATTTTTCAGGGTCCACGACCGGACAAACAGCTCCTGTAATTTTCCAATTGCAAAAGTAATTGTCTTTTGATTTTATGTAATAACTGTCATAAAAGTACGGTGGTTTTTTAATTTTTAATTTTCAATTTTTGGCCAAATGGCGCATTTCCAAAGTGCAAAGTAGGATCAGATAATTGTTAATAGCAAATGTACAAGGAAAAACATTCGTACATCCATATGCAATGTATTTTTCAAGATATAATCAATATCGGTTGAAAATTGACTGAGTTGTGTTTCCGGCCAACTTAAAAAAAATGCAGTTTTGAAATACACGCGTTTAAAGTTTTGAGTAGTAGAAAATCATGAGCTATTTAATTTGGCCCTTGTACTAAAATTCGAAAACCGAGTGCTAACTAATTTTTCCCGACCGTAATATTTTGAGATATATTTTTGTGGTTTTTGGGGACAATTTAAAAGAAAAACAGGCCTAACGCATAAGCGAGAAGTCATCGCCCTTCCCCCACAAGGGAAACTATTCGGTAAACAAGTAGCAGCCAGCACAGCCTTGAGACTCAAAACACTTCGACTGTGGTCCGAACTCACCATCGGTCACGGAACCATTCTCAACGAGCTCAGTTTTCCTCCCATCGACACCGATCGCCTACTACCCCAAGCCATCTTCGAGAAGTTGATTATGCTGGTGGACATTCTTTCCAGATCGGGTTTGATGTCTGACAACCAGACGCTGGTCGATCTCCTGCATATCTACACAAACGGATCGAAAACGAACGATGAGGTGGGTGTAGGTGTCTGTTGCAAGGACCTCAATATTCGTCTCTCCTTGAAACTTTCCAATCAGTCATCAGTCATCAGTCATCAGTCATCAGTCATCAGTCATCAGTCATCAGTCATCAGTCATCAGTCATCAGTCATCAGTCATCAGTCATCAGTCATCAGTCATCAGTCATCAGTCATCAGTCATCAGTCATCAGTCATCAGTCATCAGTCATCAGTCATCAGTCATCAGTCATCAGTCATCAGTCATCAGTCATCAGTCATCAGTCATCAGTCATCAGTCATCAGTCATCAGTCATCAGTCATCAGTCATCAGTCATCAGTCATCAGTCATCAGTCATCAGTCATCAGTCATCAGTCATCAGTCATCAGTCATCAGTCATCAGTCATCAGTCATCAGTCATCAGTTATCACTATACCGTATTCCAAGCAGAAACCATTGCGATAAAGGATTCACTGCCCTGTCTGAGGAACAATGTAATATCCAAACGGGGAACGTCATCTAATATGGGCGCTACAGCCCGTAGAGGATCAGGGCCTCCACTCCTGTTGTCCGTGATATTGTTCTCTCAGTTCTCTCGAGTGGAAGAGAGCTACAGTTTTATGCCGACTCCAAAGGTCTAGTGTCTGTCTCTTAATGAGATGGCTGAGCATTTCACAACACACCCCATGTGGCTGCCGGGACGCTGTGACATACCGGCAACTGCAAAGCCGATTAAATCACAAGGTGTGATAAAACATCTTCTCTATCACCAGGAGGAGATCCACCTTCTATGCCGAACGCTACAACCTACCATCTTCTTAAGAGACATGCAATTAAAATAACCAACCACAAGTTGCTAGAAGGCACCTTTATCGTAAACGACTACTCCGTTTGCTCAAATTGAGTAGACCTACACTCAGGACGTTCATCAGCGTTATCCGGATATGACTGCAAAACGCCCGCAGGATGGGTGTTCCACAAATCACGTCCTCTGCTCATGTAGCGCTCTGGCAAATCGTAGGTACTCACATCTAGGGTCCTACTGTTTCAATAATCTCAGCGAACTAAATAGCGTCAGCATTAGCCAGCTAAACTCATTTGTGACAACCACCAACTGGTCCCAGGTTTAGGAGTACTCAATCCGCGTGGTCTTAGCGTGACTCCCTTCTGCAGTTAGCCACTCCTATCTAACATCAGGCTAACGAAACGAATGTTGTTCTGAGCCTTCGGAAAATCATACTCAGTTGCGGCAACATACGCGGGTTGTAAGTTACCTCTTCCTACTCCTTCAACTCTTGTCAGTTGACCCCTTCATTGACCTGTCATGACACATAGCCCTTGTAAGTCTAGGCGTACCCCAGCATGTCTCATTCACCTCGTCGCTAGATCCTTGAAAATCGAGTGGTTCAACTAAATCACCCAGCAGACGCCACAAAATTCTTCGCTGTAATGTGATCGTCGCCTCGTTGCCATCGGCGCTGCGCGAAATGTAAGCAAACATTCGCCCTGCTCCCCCTCCAATTTTATGATTTGTGCGAAAATTATTTACAGCATCCCCAGCTGCCCAAAATGTTGTACAACCCGTCTTTGTTTACCCCTTCAGCCACTACAGACACCGGAGCGAACCTTACAAATCGATGCTTCCTTCGCTTGTCAGCAGCGTCCTTTTTCCTTTTGCACTCGCTGTTTGTTCGTTCTAATTGTCTGAAGTTTTTCTTCATCTCGCACAAGGAGCAGCCAACAAACAAAAAAATTGACCCACCCCACCGCCGCGCCACACCACGCCACGCCGTTTGTTATTCTCCGTCTCGTCCTAATTCACTGACGGCGTTCCTCAGTCACTCGCAGTCGTGCTTGAAAATTGGTTAATTGCAACGGTAATTAAGGGACTTAACGAGAATTCATCAAGGATCCGTTCCAAGAGGGTTTGACTGCTTCCGGTAAATCAATAATGCCACTTCAGGGCAACGGCGCGCGGCAGTCCCTCTTTCACTCCGGATGACTTAAGGTTTCCATTTTGAAGTGATGTTTCCCCCGCAACTCCCCCTCCGCCCACAGCCAGTGACAGGGTGAAGCAATTAGCTTTGGTTTGGTTACGAAGCTACCCTGCGTTGGGCTTTATCCACTTTAAGGGTGCGCATCGCTGAGGGTGTCTCCGAGCGACAATTGAAAGCCATAAAGGGATTTTTTTTGACATCTGCCGGTTGATGGCTGATGGTGGTGTTCCATGTATGGGGTCGTTAAAAGTTCGTTTTACGACTCTGCGCACAGTCAGTTGTCGTATCTGGCTGCCGTGCGGGGCTTTACGACGAACACGGAAACCCGTCAAGAGATGACCTTAAGATAATCCCTTAGCTGGCGGCGAGAGAGTACATGTGTGTGGCGAGAGAAAGGCGCCGCAGTTTGATTGGGTTTCGCTAGTTCGGTGTGAGATTTGCATGGGAAATGGTAAATAAATCACTTTTAAGGCAGCTTTATGATTTTGTGCTCAATGCGCTTGAGGCTGTGTCGCATGAGGGGGGCGTGTAGCTTTATTCTTCAAGCCCGTGGAGCTCTTCAGGCGTGATTTCTAACCTTGCCCATTCCACGGTAAACAATTGAAATTCCCGACGCGTCCTCTGAGGACGCACATTGCCGAGTGGAACACAATCAGACACGCACTGTTCCAAAGCTGACCCCAAGGAGGCATGCACACAATCTCGATAATTGGCAACGTTCAGTCTGCGGCCGCAGATGTGAGCTCAATTTTCAACTCCCTCGCAGCGGGTACCTACTCACTGGCGCACGCACTCAACAACAATGCGGCACGTTTCTTACGACCTTAAATTGTAATTTGAAGCAACAGCAATGTGCTTCGCTAGAACACTTAGACCGTCGCCGTAGCGAACCTATCGACAGCAACTGCCCGACCGTGGCACAGTCCTATTAGGGGTTCAGCTGCAACCCCATTCAGGCAACGCACACGTATGCAGCATTACTTATCTGTGCGCTGTGCCACACCGCCTCCAATGACTTTTTAATAGATATAAGCCCTTTTCGTGTAACAACCAGAAGCACCATTTGTTCGGGTTCAAAAGCCGCCGGCATCGATTCGCATCGTTCGCCGTGGCATTCGATATTTAACCCCCGCACGCCATCCAGATGAGGCTGGAGTCCTCTGCGTGCCCGACACACGCACACCTGCATCTGTTCTGTGCTGTACCGGTACCTGTCACACCCCCTGCTTGTGTGTGTCAGCCTCGCAGATCCCTAGACTAAATTAAGAGCTAAAATGGCTGTTCTCGATGCGTGACCAGAATTCTGCAGGAATCACCACCACCACCAGGCACATGTGCGGAGCATTCATTAGTTACACCTTCCCCCTCTGCGACCTTCCTGGGTCCCGGCGCGGCCACTGGAACGTAGGACGAATGTCAACAAGCTGCCGCTGTCAGCAATACAAACAAGTGCTCAAAAAGAACAGAACTTTAATCCACTGTCCACTGTCCACACACTCGCACCCTTGCGTCACTTAACGCCAAGGCCAAGGGATTATGACAATCGGCACCTCGCCGATGATGGATTTCAAGTGCAGATAAAACATTAATTACGGCCTAACGGCGGGAACAGGTAATTTCATTAAGAACCAATTTTCCCGACGGTTAAGTGTGCACTTAAGCACGTGCGACATTACTCGGGTCGTAGCCGAGTTTAGCAAGTATCGCTTTCGAGTGCTCACATCCGCCGGATGGTGGGATGTGGGATGTTCCGTGGATGTGACGTTACATTTATTTTCTTCCGTATCTTTGTGTCGTTAAACGTTTGTTGTGAACGAACATTTATTTGCTGCTGGTGTAGCGTCATCGTGTCTTGTCTGTCAAATTGGCGGGCTCCCTTTGCCTTGTGATCCAGCTTTATTGGCGTCACTCGTAAAATCCTTCGAACTGATTTCCGCTTTATGACCTTTTGTTGGAAAGTCACTCAGGTGGCCTCTTGCGTGCGGCCGCATGCCACTGACAATATAAACAAGACGACTTCGTCGGTTTTAATGATGTTGAACCAATCAAGGTCGCTGTTGCCGAGTTGGGACGATGACGCTTGACAGCGGTGACACGTTGCTCGCTTATTTAACTTTTAATCGACCCTAGTTTTCACGACCGTCTTAGCCACTGTTTTGTATTTTCAGTCTAATTACAGTGGAAACTATCATGCGTCACCGGGTGGCTATCTGGATGATTGGCACGAGGAGGTAGCGTAAACGACCGTTGATCCTAGCAAGCCACCGGGAAGTTGGTAATTTTTCACACGATTAGCCCTGAGTTGGAGATTAAAGTTTCATGGGTGCTGTCATGTGTGCCGGTTCCCTTGGATAAAAGGGTATTTCCGATGGTTTGACGAGCGTGGTTAACGCAGAGTGGGGGTCGAGGAATGGCAGTTTTTATGATTTTAAGCGTCATCGGGTGTTCGATTCAAAGTGTGGTCAAACGAAGGAAATAATAGAGCATGGTCTTGACGACATAAAATAAAGAAAGAAGGACCTCGTCGACTGGATGTTAACAAATTTCCAAATTTAACGACGGACAGCAAGAGAAATTTGACCATGGTGACGTATACGCAATATTTTTCTCATCAATTTTAAGTCCTACAGGGAAACTCTCATATACACAATTTATTTTTAAGGTAACGTCTTCCAAACGAAACCATTACACTTTTAGTCTCCCCGTCCGTCAGGTCTGATGCACTTTGATAGCTCCCACATTTATGGAGGCGATTTACATGCAATTTTGGACACTAGACTAGACATCAATACATATGCTTTCATATTTCAACGGGGGCGTATTACGATTCAATTTACGTTAAATTGAGGTGAACACTTAAATTTTGTTGCACCCGACTGAAGGTTGAATCAAACTATTTCTCTTTCGCTGGCAGCTCACTACACTACCCAACTACAACGTCGTTCAAGTGACTGCCTCGGCTGGCTTCGCAATACCGTATTCTGTCAGCCAAATTTTCCAAGACCCTGTTGATGGCTTCGGCTGTAGCTCATGGGTTGCTTGGATGATAATGGCATCAAGTGCTTCAATCACTTCCGGATTGTTAGCATAACATTGGTCCATCACGGTTCACCACAAAAAAAAAATGCCAAAAGGGGTAAAATCGCAGTTTCGTGGCGGCCAATTGACATTGCCAAGACAATTGACATTATAACACGATATCGGAGTTAAGTGCGCAAAAATATGGACTTTGGTATGGGCTGTGCGGCATGGTGCGCCATCCTGAATGAACCAGAGGTCGTCCAAATCCATGTCTTCAATTTCAATAAAAACAAGTCGGTTGGCATCGTTCTGTAACGTCCACCGTTGGCCGAAACGTTGTTGATGTTGATGACGAGTTGATGTTCGCGAATTGGGTCTCACGCTCTCGGCTACAGCAGCCACATTCTCATATATGCGCACCGTACGACGATGGGAACCATGAGTGTTGTCCACTAGCATACCAGTCTCACGTACTTTTTGCGTACAGCAGTCGCGGTGGGTGCTTCAATTCGGCCAAAAATTCTCTTCCAAAAACGCATTGTTGGGCTGCACAGCACTCACTTTGAAAATAAGTTTTCAATATTCTCCAACGTTGTTCAAGCGTAAAGCGATACTGACTTACTGTCAAGATTTCGAGCGGAAAACAGCTGTCAGTGTCAAAATAAGCTATGATTTAAAAAAAAACCACTAGATGGCCCACCCTGAATTTAGTCAAAGGTCTGCCCATTTCGTTTTCGAACGTTTAACCAACGGTGAGCGCGAAAATTATAAGAGTACTAGGTGCTTTTGGCATAGGATGGTTGACGTAATTGTCCATCTGAACATACCAAGGGTATTCCGGGTATTCCGGGCAACGAAGGAGCCGATGAATTAGCAAGGAAGTTGCGGGTCTGCCACTGGCACAGAATCAGGCGACAACCAATCCCCCACTGAAAGCAATAAAATCACGGCTAAGAAAAAAGCGAACAAATTATCTGAATCCTTGGCCATATTCCGGTTCGTTTTTGCTTAAATTCTTGATCCCTGTAATTGCGTGTTCAGTAATTACTTCACTAGGCCGTTCATTAGCAGTTCATAGCACATTTGTTTCTGGTATCATCCAATACAAAGTACAAATACCTTCCCGTGGCTGAGTGGTGGAGACTTGGGCTGGATTTTTTGCGCTTGGGATGGTCGATCTTTAGTCGGAGTATGCTAACGATAAACGGCCTGTGGATGCTTTTCAGCAATTAAGCTTCCAGCAAATATTTTTTGTTGAATTTTTGTTCTTTGTTGAAAGGTGTCAACCATTCAAGGTAAAATATGTATTTAAACTGATTCGCATTCAAAACGCAACTACACCTTGAAGGCGATTCTTGATGACAGGCATAGATTTTATATAAAATTCTTAAAGAAGGTCTAAGAAGAGCATTTTTCATCTATCTACGTGTTGTGGTATGAGTTCAAATGAAACTTTCTATGGGGATGTCCATATCCATCTACCAAGTCTCATTCAAATGCGAACAGCATTTTAGGTGCTAGAGCTCTGCAAACATCCAATCTACCTGGTTTATCGAAATAAAGAGATTACAATCGTCCATCTGACCGAACGACCAGTCAGCTGACAATGGCATACGTAGAATATACGCCGGTTGGTTCACTGTTTGGATCAACAATTTGTACCTAAGACTTCCGGTGTATAGCGACAGTTGCGAACGTACGAGTTCATCAAGGCCGTCGTTGTACGCACATGTTTGTAGTTATGATTTTTCCACGCACCTGCTTACTTTAGATCCATTTAAATTTAATTCAATTCAAATCAATTACAACAAGTAATCCATGAGTAATGCTACATCCTCAATCTTTGATCCCCAATTAGAGAAAATCTAATAAAGTGTGTGCCTTCCTTTGACTGATTTTCTCTCCGCGAAGTACGCGTATAGAGTATTTTTAACCGTGAACCCCTGCCAACTCCCGAGTGGAAACTGGAAAACCTCAGCAAATCCCATGCCGCCTGAAGAACCCACCTCGCAGCCCACCTTTCAATTATCTTATCCAAATAATTAAAGAAGAACCCGCACAAAGTGCGTAACGCATAATGCCGCCTCCATAATTCCGGAGCAGTGATAAGCAAATTAGTTTGCCGAGCAAACAGCGGAAGCCGTCACATCATCACATTGCAACCCAGCCGAGAGCAGGCGCCGTCGAGTGCTCTCAGCCCACGTTGCCCGACTTCGAGTGACTTACTCCCTGTCCCGCATCGTTTTTTGGCCTTCTGACCTTCTCGTCGCGTAGTAGTTGGCAAATTTCGGCGAAACACCGACCATCGATGGGCCATATTTGCAAGAAGCATCCGCCGCGAACAAAGCTACATTTCGGCTGCTTCACATTGGTTCGGCCCAATTAGTCTCGTAAAAGGCCGCCCACGCACCAAGCAGTGATAGTGTTACGAAATCCACTTACGGATTACGTGGAACGTGATTTTCTGCGAAGATTTCGAAAACTCCAGACGGTAAGCTCATTAAAAGCGTACGCAACAGCGTCCAGCAAGGAAGTCCCAGTCAAAGTCAAACCCACGCTCGATCTAAAAATATTGCGCTCAGGAATGATGCCGACAGAGAGTCCTTAAATTGAAATTTATGTTTCGAGTGGCCGGGCAGATGGACCGTGGATTCGATGGGAATTTCAATGATTTCCTCTGTTTTCCGGAACTGGCATCAGCGTCACACTCGATTTGGTCGGTGGTTGGCATTCGGGCAGTGGAAGGATAAACGGAAGTGTGTGTTTTGGAAATCGATTTGACACAGTCTGGGTGGTTCGTTTATGGCAAGTGGAAGAAGAGTGGTTCGATGATGGGTAGTCATTCAGGGTTAATTATTTATTTTAGGAACTGCTACGCTAAGCATCCTTCCGCCACACTTGTTCTAGTACTTCGGATCGTCATGTAGTTGCTTCTGTTGTCTTCTAGATTTCCTCGCTTGCGGCATCTGTAGGTGTTTCCGTTGTCGAAATTAGCCGGATTTCCAGATGTAAAGTTGGGATAGGCTTAGCGTAGGTTTTGTTTTGTTTGCGTCTAGCTGATCATCGCTGCTACGTCCAGCTGTTTGTGCACTAATTTTTGAAGTCTGAAGTGCACTCATGAATATTTAGGTATTTTGACACAGTGCTGTCATCTTCTTCCTTATGCCGTTACACCCTCTTGTGTGCAGGCAGTCTACGTCGTTTATTATATTTTAGTCTTCATCCTTGTTCTGGGAATATGCGGGCACGTGGAACGGTGCTACCGGGACAGGACGAAGTGACTTTAGTGAAGTCACATTACGTCTTGCAACTTATTTTGTATCATCCGCTTTAGCGTTGACAGTAAATCGTCTACGTATAGAATGAAGCAATGCTTTTAACCTTTACCTCTTTTGGATGATAAAAAAGTCTCATCTGCTACTTACGTTGGCATAAATAAAGCTTTTGACATGGTCGATCTTAACATCTGTCAAAGTAAACTAGCATTGTCTTTCCTGATTTTGCGGTCAATATACCACTTACTGCTTCTTCGAACGGGAGAGGCTGTACTTCGATAGTTTTTGGCTCATGACACGAATGTCCACATTATTACGACTTCCGAGGCGGGCCTTGAATGCGGCTTCATTAGGTAGAATACCGCTTGGCAGACCCAGGATGAGGTGGTAGAACCAAGTCAAAAAACTCGTAGGGTTGCATGGAACCTGAGTTAGAGTCGATTGCGGAGCATCAAGTGGCATGAGGACCTCCCCTGTATGGTTTTCCCCCGCTACCCCCTTTCTAGATCAATGCGGGTCAATGAAGATGATGATGATTTGCACCCTATTTGGAAAATAGTATTCAAAGAAACAAAATATAGTGATGGCAATAATATTTGTCTGGGTGTTCCACACGGTTCCATGCTAGGCCCCATTCTTTTCCTCATCCACTTAAACATCCACAAACTAATAGCCTTTACATATAATCTCACTATCGCTTACATCTCAACCATCCCTTTAAATACAATTGCGTAAGGGGGCTAACCGCCTATGGATCGTTTCTGGCAGATGGCAATGCTTCCAGTAAGGCACTTATTTTGTTATCCGCTACGTTTTGGGATGAATTTTTTTCCTATTTTCTTGTTTAATCGCACTACTCTTAGCATCTTAGCAGCCAAGGCGTTGTGGGTCTATTCGTCAACAGCTGCGCATATATGGTGTCTAGGTTCGATTCCCAGTACGACAGAAATATCTGAGTCACTGACAATGCTGTCTGTCCTTTCTGTCTCGAAAAAGCATCACAAACTTGGCCTTTCGGAGTGGTTGTTGTAGAAGCTAGGTCCTGGCTTTATACGGGCTGTAAATGCTTTAATACAGTGAAACTTCTCTCAACGGGAACCTCTTTATAAGGGACATGGTCTGCTCTTCTCTTCTCATTATGGACATGGTCCGGGCATGAAGATAGTGCTATTCGAAGGACCCTCTCTATACGCGGATATGAGCAGACTATTGAGCAGTTGGACCGTCAAAAAAGTATGGTTTTAACACTTTTCGCAAGACACAAGATTCAATTTCCTGAGCGGTGAACTACAGTGAAATGAATTAACTAAAGAAGTAGTTCAGTAAACAGATTTGAAGTAAACTGATCACTCTCTGGACAGAACTAAAATGCGCAGGCCTGACAAATATATTGTGTACATGTTACGCACTCTGTTTATAGAAACGTACTGTATTTTTAAATTAAATTACAGAGTAAACTGAATTGACACTAGTTGAGTGTTACTACGTTTTTTTCTATCAACGGACACCTTAACATAACGGACAACCGTATATTTTCTTTTAATAAAGACACCATCGTCTGTGTCTGCATCTCCACTCAACAATCTGTTTCGATTCAATCGACAATCGATACTCGCAATAAGGGCCATAGTCTTTATATTAATTTTGATACAAACAAGTGGACTTAGCTTTGACCCCTGCGGCACACAGTACTCGACATTTTCTTCATCACTGATATGCTCATTAAATCTTACTTCGAATGATCTGTGGCTTAAGTAGCTTCAAAACCAATGCCCTCAGCTGTCTCAGGACTTGTTTGCGAGTCCAAGCGTCAAAGACCTTCTTGAAGTCCAACTGTGCTTCTTGTCCAGGCTTCGCTACATTTAGCTTGCAAAGCCTCCTTTCATCCCTTCTGTAGATACAAAGCCTAATAAAGACCCAAAGCTCCAAGCGGAGAATTATGTGCAAACTGTCTCTATTCGAAGCAAAAGACCACTCCATCACGAGAACGCATCTGCTCCCAGTTAGGCGGTCAAAATTCACTAAACTCCCGTCCAAAGTCGATAATTTCCCTAAAAGGGATTAAAGCCATCATCTGGCAACGTTTACAAATTTTCTAATTATCTTCCAAGCTCTTCGCAAACCTCCCATGAAAACCTCAACCAGAATCCCTCCCGCAAGGCGGTGCTTCACCTGACAACAAGAGAAACAGGAAAAAAAAATTAATTAAAAACATTTCAGTCAATCAATCACCTAATGAGCTCTCGCAAGACCGCACAACAGCACAACCGCTGCTCAGGTGTGGCAACCCGAATAGAAACCGCAACGATGAACGAAACCAATTTAGGCCACAATCCCCGAAGTACCCCCGCCAAACCACAGCACATACTTCGTGTGAAAACACGAATTATGATTTGAAAATAAATTATCCTGGATACCCCAAGTCTCTGTGCTACAGGACACGGGGGCGAGGAAACAGTAGCAACAACAGAAAATGCAATAAATTCACACAAAAACAAATGGCGTCATGTTTCCGCTCACGTGGCCGACAAGAGTATCCCCGAAAGCAGAATGTTTCCACAAACGACAACATCTCGCCCGCGGCGGCTGGGGAAACTAAAACGCTACACCAGCGATTCTCATCACATGCCAAAGCAGATCAAATGTTCGTTCACAGGACGACCGACGACTGGGTGATGGGGCGGGAGACGAGAGACGAGAGACGAGAGACGAGCGACGAGCGACGACACAAAGCAGCAACCCTATCACGTGCAAAAAAAGGAGAAGAAAGAAATAAAAGCAAGAAAAGGGGTGAAGGCTGACTAGAGCACGTTGGCAACTCACGGAAGGGGATACAAAGTGTTGCAAACTTCCAGCAAACAGGATGCAAGACTTTTCTTTCTTTCGCCCACCTCTCGTGCGCGTGTGTGTGTGTGTTCCACTTTATCCGACGAAGGGGACCAGAAAATTACTCTGCACAAAAACAAAGGAAAAACGAGGAAAACCCGGAAAAAACAACGAAAATGAAAAGTTTTTCCTCACATTTTCCGCCGTTAAATTGGAAACTTTCAGTGATGTTTCACTTTGCCGCCAACAGGGCCCGCTCGTCCCCAAAGACACCGCCGCCGGCCCCATCCACGCCTTCACCCATGCAACTGAAACTCGTGTCGGCCGTGTGTGAAGGTATTCGATGTTCGGCGAAAGCGTTTACGTCCTGTGTGCCCCGTTTGGCAGATGTGACAGTGCCCACCAGTTGGTGATGTATACCTCTGCCGGTGTTGTAGCACTCAGTCACGTTTCTGTTTTCATCTCGGGCAGGGGAGGGGGGGAATGTAAATTCACAACTTGAAGGACGACTGTGACTATTTTGTTTATTCAGGGATCCAGGGGCCGTTGCCTTGACTTGACTGCGGAGGCTGGCCGGTGCGGCGACGAGGCTGAGATGGAAATGAATTAGTTGGAATCATTTGATGGATTCCATGTCGTTATTTTTTCGGCAACTGTGCCGGGGACCGGCAGATAGGCGACCATTTCGAAAGGACCCGGTGCGGCGAAGCGACCTCGATTCAACTCTATTCTGGCTTTGTGTTTACGTTGACGGTTCGCTGATTTGATAGGTTCATCCGGTTAGATGGCTTTAAGCAGGGTTTTAATGGATTTGCAAAAAAACACAGCGAGCAGCAGTGTGCTTTGATGGCCCGGAAGTCGGCTGCCTTTTGAAGTACGCTGCTCTATCGACAGATTGGTTGGATGCCAGTTGGATCTCTTCATAATATCCAAAATATCGGGAAAGATTCTGATTAACCGATTCGCCACCGCCGAGCACAGAGACTAGGCAAACCGGCGACTTTAGGCAAGACTTGGCACAAAGGGCGCTATCATGGCTTAATTGATGTTGAAGTTAAAACCGAAGATGCTACATTTTATTATCTGTCAGCCGGAAGGGTTCAAAAAGGCGACACAACTCCGAGCCATCGAGTACTCTAGCAACAATTCCTTTCAAAGCGTGGTGATATAATGAACATAATCTTCTCTTTCAACAGAATGTTACATCTCTTCTTGTCGATGAAACCGTCGACTTATTGAATAATGTCTTCGATGTCTTCTATGTCGTGCTTTCTGCAAGATCTTGTAGTTCAAAGCCGCACTTACGTTATTCTGAGTTTGTTCTAATTGCTGATGATGCTTGTACTGCGTACCAGAGGCAAGCGATGTCCCGGACTACCTTGAAGTTATAGCTGCCCATTGCAATGATTTATCCAAGATGTTATATGTCCTTTCTTGAGGGCAACATATACTTCGTGTCGTCCGCGAGTAAGGCTAGACTCAATATAGCCACTTCCTTTCATTGATTCATTGATTGCTCGTTGCGGTAGTTTACTCACGCCAAAATTGTCCAAGTATTCTATCAAGTGGACGTACTACCGAATGCCAGAGAGACTTGTGAGGTCTTCTCAAGAACGATGTGCAAGAAGCGACATCATAAAGGTCCGCCTTGTCTTTTCTTGGCATTGTAGGCCTCAATGACTGGATTACTTCCAACCTTGAAGGTGCACCGGAAGTCTCCATCGTTAACCTGACGAGGAATGGCAAATCTAAGCAGCGCGCTGTGTAGTTTGTGTCGGTGGCGCTGCACCTACACCCCTAGATGGCCAGGGCATAGCTTGTTAAGCAACCATTCATGTTGTGCGTACTACTGTTCTCTCACGAGTGGGCGAATTAGTCACCTACGACCGCGTTTGAGCAGCCTTTTATGGACATTTATTCTCTTTGAACTGTCAGTGACTCGAAAGAGGTGAAAAATATTTTTGTCGCATCGTAAATCGAACCTAACAGCTCGTATCTACGCACATTGTAAAATGCTGTCTTGAAACCGACGTGAGTGTCGAACTTCATGCTCTTTTCCAGGATTTCCAGCAGCACGAAGATCTTACAATAGACAAGGGCCTTTCATATCGTTCATAAACAACTTCAGGCGCTCACACAAACCGGCAGAGTGAAGTTCTTGTTTGCGGTCTTAAGTAAACACATCGATCTGTAGTTGTGACTCTGGTAAACGATGGTTCCTTACTCCACCCATACCTTACATCGTACAGATGTGACGGTGCATCTAATCACCAGCGTCAAAGCCGCGGCATTTCGTTTAAATTCGATGCCAGGCGCACCATCCAAGGTCAATAGAGAAATATTCATCATTGAGTATTTTTTTCGAATAAGAGGCTGTGCAACTTGATGCAGACATTGGAAAGAAATAATGTTCCATTATGAATCGGAAGCCCTAATGAACTATTATAGTATAGTAAACAATTGATCAGTGTTTTGTTTAAAACATTTTTAATATGAAACCAACACTTTAATAGTGACTGTTTTCATGGATGATATCGTCACACCACACATCACCGCACATTAGCACACTTCATGATTATACAGCAGATGCTCGAAAGTAAGGACTCTGTGACCTGTGTGGATCTTGGAACCGTGACAAATTAATATACTCTTTTTCACTAAAGGCAATAGACTGATAGACGATAGCAATCGAGTTGTATTGATATTAGAGTTTTGGCAAAGAATCACTAACTGCGATTTTTCCACAGTGATTAGAAAATCGCAATCGCAGCCTGAGACCGACGTTGATTTAAACTGCGATTGCGATTGAGTTACCATTTTCCATAATCACAGTCAGACTTTGGAATCATTACGCAACCTCAACCACGGCTTGAAATCACAAATACGGCATTTTTACAACAAAAATCGCAGTTTTAAATATCACAGTGATTACAAAATCGCATCGCAGTTATACCTGTTTTGTTATACTCGATTTAAGAAGGTCTTGTTTTGATGAAACATGTTGGAACAGTGTAATGGTCGATCAAAGACGAAAGTTCACAACATTAGCTTTGATGGTATTCATTCTGAACACAAATCGGCCGGGGGTGCGTTTTGGACTTTGGTCAATTTACTATTCATTATACCAAAAATGTTGTAAAGAACGGCAGCAAAAAGGTAAAAAAACGGTGAAGTCTAAGTATAAAGGCGTACAAACACGGTGTTCTTCAAGCTGGACGGTGGGGATTAACCAGCTTTAGCGTCTTATGTCAATAACCCTCTGGTGGTCCTCTGGTGGTGTAGTGGGTAAGTGCGAAGATTCGAATCCAACGTTTTGTGTCTAGCTCCAATTCCCAATCAGTACAACTTTCATAATCCATAGTTCCTTCCATCCCGCATCACTGCCAATGCTCGGGAAGTGTACCGCTCTAGAAAAAGTTTCTCAAAATGTCGCTGTTTCGAGTCGGCTTAGGCACTGTATTCGCCCTACACTCGTGCGGAAACAAAAGCATGCACAACAGGAGTGATTGCTGTAGAAGCTAGGCTTAAGTTCAGCTCGGACTGTAGGCCATATTCTTCTTATTATCTTGTGGAAGCTTGTAACGAACGCTCCGGAACCTATGACAATACTCCATCCTCCACCGACCAATAGACAGTGCACTTCCAACTGACTTAGGCGCGAGCTCAGATTTTGATCATCACCTTTGATGCGAGCTATCCGATCACTCGATTGCCTCGTTCATGTGAGACATGCCTTGAAAGTCGCGACGGGGCCCTACGAATATGTAGTTCTCACCTGATTCTCATTCAAAACTACATCATTTCCATACCACGATCTGTCCGTGTCAAGTCCTCCTCGCGTCGCCATCCACCAACTCCAACATTACTCCTGTTGCTCTGACGAACCAATGTCCCTCCTTTGAACTGTGTAACCAACTTTTCACATAAAATGTCATACATCAACACCAGCAACAAGGAAGAACAGAAACGCAACCTTCCCGATTCAACCCTCGCAGTCCCATCGTTCCCACACCACTCCCAGCATACTTTCATGTGGTCAGCATTTATCTCATCCTGTCAAGCCTTCAGTCGTGCCCGCCCCTTTAGCCGCCCCAAGAGTCAAGACTCACTCATAACCGTTACAGTAACAATTATTCACTTTCATGCCCGGACATCAGTCCACTCGCCCGAGAGGGGATTATGTCCTCTTAAGTTGGATCATAAAACTCATTATTGACTTGTATCTAATGCCACAGAAACTTTTAATGATTCCCCCGCAAAAGCAAAGTGCCTACAATCACAGCTCTCCTAATCTTTGCGCCATTTCCCTTTATGGGCTTAAATACTTCCACAAACCTCAGAAGTTTTGCCAAGTCCTCTTTATCTCCACCACCCCTCCCTACACTCACCGGTCGCCCACAGGCTTTCCAATCGAAACGGCCACGGTGAAAGTGTAAAGGTCGCCAATGAATACTTGATTTCAATCAGACACCATCGGTTCGCCCGTCCAGATGTACCGGAGACTACAGATGTGGGGCGGCTGTTTGCCCGCTTGTACTAATCACTTGACATCTCAATGGATTTTCCCGGTTCACACACGAGGTGATGAAGTGCTGCTGGGCTGGCTGGCTGCCTCGTTCCACTGGAGGCTCTCCTGTGCATACGAGATTACCATCGCAATTATTTTTCTTTCCATCTCCGCGTATCGGTACCCAATGGAGGCCGGGGTGAGGCCCTCTTCGATTCCGAGAATTATTTTCTCGATTTCCGTTTGGCTGTCATGGCAGCGGAGCGGCGCGGCGTGCCAGGCACAAGGCGACGTGAATTATGTCAACTCCATGTGGATCCTCATGGTGATTCCGGGGAATGCCCAGGTAGCAACCGTCTCGAGGCGGGTTGAGGACAGCCGTGCACACGTATCGTCGACGACGCTGGGTGCGAGAACAGGTCTGACGGTACAGACTGCCGGCTCGAAGGAAAGGCCCTTCGTAACGTGTGGGCATGTTGCCACGGGAGGCAGTTGCCTTGGCAAGGACTCCCACCCACTGTAGGTCACGTCGTCTGCTGCATGGGGGGGGGGGGGCTCCTTTTTTTGATCTGGAAGTATTTCCACTCGAAAACAATATCACCCGGAGGCGCAGTGAGTGAACCATGAGAGAGCGTTCAATCGAAACGGATATCCTATCCATTGGGGGGGGCCTGTGGTAATTATTTCATACGTTGGAGCATGTACGCTCATAAATTTCCGCCTCCTTCTTCCACCAACCACCCACCAAACGGCACAACAACAACGACGAGCACATGTGCTGGTGGTGAGCGGTGCGGTTCTACCGAGGGCGAGGCGAAATTTGGAAAGTTTCGTTGAATTTTTGAAGAGAATCACTTGCGGCTACCGCCCCATGACGGGCGGATAATGTGTGTACGAGTACCAGGGCGAGTGGTATTGTAATAAATGTCGAGCCGTCATCTAAGGGCGCGTTCATGGGGCGCTTAAGGAAAGTTTTAATTATCGCGTGTTGTCTGTGCGAGAGTTATTGTTTACCAGCGGTCTGGGTGCGGTTGGTGTGGGCTCTTGAAAGGAATCGACATGCCTTGAGCAGATGATGGTGGCAACGGCTTGAATGGTGATGTGTTTTTTTTTCGATCCCCAAAGAAAAAATACAATCTGCGGCGGAGCAAGTTTTGTGAAAGTGTCCGGGTGGAGTGGAGGAAAGGGTGGTTAAACTTTTATGGGCGTGTTAACAATGATCTTCGATTGGAGTCGATGTTGAGTGGGGTTTAAAGTTGAGTGTGTGGGCTTAGCTGTGTTTTTGAAATCCTCCTTTTTTTTTTCTTTAAAGTGAGGAATCTCCCAATTCAACTGTATAGTCTATTCACCATTAAAGGAAATTGAATCAGAAATTCAATTTTCTGTCGAGACGACTATAGGTCAGCAGCCAGCGAAGCCGCTGTATTGCGTTGCGGTCATATTACACAAAAATGTAGTGCCTGCTACGTAGTGATTCAATGAGTGAGCTGCATTTATAAATCAAATTTGTACAAATTTAAGAAAGACAATTGTTGTTCGTGCTTTGTTTTATGTAAATATATTTCTGCTTTTTGTTTTATGTAAATATATTATTTAATTCTTTTTAATATTTATAATTAAGTGGATATTTTAAAATTTAAATATTTTAGTATTTTTAAGGAAATTTAAAATAAACATAAAATTTTGACCCAAGTGATGTTGACGAGGTTAGTTGTGTTATGGTCATTTCTGGCGACGCATTTTTGCCACTATACTCCTTCCACTGACAATAGCTTTATTTATAAAATAGACTTATGCCTTTCGTAGGCCAAGTTGGGTGACGTTCTTCGCCATTTGTGTGCGCCATCGGAGGCTTTCTCATAGGCTAGTCCATGTAGGTTTATAAATGGTGTGATAAAATTAAGAAGGATTGAACTTGAAGGGTTTATAATATTTGAGACCAGTAGATTTACATAGTTACTACACCAAGGATGTTGGTAGTTCTATAAGAGCTGGTGAAATTCAGCCTGTTATACACATCCATCGTTAGGAACACTTTTAAGTAAGGATATGCTTTTACGTTTGATGTGGTCAAATTTTGCAACCTAGGAAGTCCCGTAACTACTCAGGGTTATGCTCGCAACGGGGACCTATTATTTAAGCTAACTTTTTTACAAAAGCCTTCGAGAAATCGAATTGATTAACAAAAGACATACAATTCTTGTCAAAAGGTTTTGCCTTACTTCTCCGACTAGGTTTGTCACGAACAGAGAGCACCGAATACTGATTGAAGTAAGCTGGGCAATGGGAAAAAAATTCTACCAATTTTGCACCACTATCCATGTAATAACAGTGGCCGCCGTGGTGTTGTGGGTATGTGTGTCGGCTTCTACGCACTTGAACCTCGGCGTCTAGGCTCGAATCCCAGTACGACACACAAAATGTTCACGGCCTTTCTTTCCAGTCACTGACAATGCTCAAACTTGACCGTACAGAGTGGGCAAACAAAAGCACCTACAACACGAGTGGTTACTGGGAAGCTAGGCCCTTGTCCTATACGCACTGTAGGGTAAACTAGGTCTAGCTACTACATCAACAACTTTTTAGTGGTTGTCCCTTAAGTGTCCGGGGTCCAGACACAGCACGGGCCGAAGGTATAGAGGGAGAAAGGGAGAGGAGGTACCTGTGCACATTGGTCTTAAATATCTGCGGGTTGTAGTCTGTGGGAAATATGAGGCGGGGTCAAATATTTCTTGCATCGATTAAGGAAACCTAAACATTTCGCAGCATTTTTGGCGACCTCAAATATGTGATCGTTCCAACTAAGTGTTCTGTTGATACACATACCAAGGATGGAAAGCTTTCCGGTTTCATCGACACAAGCACCATTCATGGATAATGGCTGATTAGCAAGGGTTCGCTTGAGAGACAGCAGACAGCATTGAGTTTTAGAAGCATTGAATTCCACTCTGTTGTTGTTTCCCCAGTTAATTATGCTGTCAAGATCGGAATTCAATCAGCTTAACATACGCTGCCGTTCCAATTCTACGGCCGAAGGGCAGGGTCGTGAGTCTCGGAACGAATATGAAAAGCTGAGGGTGCTGTCATCAGCGAAGGAATGGATTGGATTAGAAGTAGCAGACAAGAGATCATTAATAAAAATGAGAAAGAGTGTCGGAGACAGAACAGAGCCTTGGGGTACACCAGCATTTATTTGGTGGATATCAGACTTGAACCCATCCAAAACAACTTGAATTGAACGGTACGAAAGGTAATTTCTAATCCATAGAAGAAGAGATTCATCGATACCATATGCACGCATTTTCGACAAAAGAGCTTGATGCCAAACTCTGTCAAATGCCTTAGAAATATCAAGTGCAACGATCTTGTTTTCACCTGCATTATGCAAAGATGTGTTCCACTTTTCGGTGAGATAAGCTATCAAATCTCCAGTGGACCTGTTACTACCGGTCATTAAGAAGCTTCCGCGATTCAAGATATTTCATAAGCTGACGATTTATCAGCGTTTCCATGACCTTAGAAAGAAGGGACGTAAGTGCTATGGGTCGGTACGAGGTGGGTGACGAAGATTCGCCCTTTTCAGGGACAACTGTACGAGTGCGGAAATGGATTTTTCCCATGGTGAAATCAACGCTCTCAAGTACAGGTGGAGACATATTGGAATCTGGCAGTGTTGAGCTGGCTGCAAAATGCGCCGCAAGCAGATTGACTTTGTCTAAAGAGCTGACAGCTGGAATGTCATTGCAAATGAGCGTGGGAATTGAAGACGAGGTGGAATTCTTTATGGTTTTTACAAATGACCAAAAGTTTTTGCTACCTTTGGGACATTGAAGCACTTTTTGCCTCAACTTTTGATCGTACGAGAATTTCACACGTCTGATAGTTGCATTGCAGTCATTTCTGGCCCGTTTAAACTTATTCCGGTTTTCCTCAGTAGGGTTGGCTTTGTATGCCCGGAAATTCAACTCTCTCAACCTGATAGCCTCTTTACAGCTCGAGTCATACCATGCATTTTCTTTGGGCTTGATACTTTGTATACTTTGTGTGTTTTTGTCTTACGATTTAATGGAAACTATATTTTTATATCGACCCCGAACTGCGATGATTGACACATTTGTATAGTCTCTTGTATTCTATGAGCATTGTCAGCGATTCCAAAGAAGTGGGACCGCAGTGCCATAAATAGAACCTTGATCAATTTGCGTACCTAAGGTTCAAGTGCGTAGGAGTCGATTTGCATACTACAGAATATACTGGACTACTGAAAAGATAGGAGACGTTCGTATTCGTATTATAAGATTAGTTCGACGAACCGTATTGGAATGTCATCCTCACGAATGGCATCTGATTTAGTGGAAGTTGCAGCTGCATTGGGTAGTTCAGTGTTCTAAGGAAATAACAAGGTCGTCCAGTCTGTGTGCACAGTCTTATGTCTGATGGAACATGGATCTGATCACATCTTCTGACCCGCATGATCCACTAAAGGAGTCGTGGGGACAAAACACACACGAGAGCTCTCCAGACCACCCGATCCTCCGCCATCGACTCTAACTCATCATGAGCTATCTCCAAGACCAACCAGGCGAGTTTATGAACTTGGTTCAACAACCTCGTCCTAGTTTTGCCAAGCCGTCGCGTATCTGATGAGTCGCTTTCAAGACACTCCTTGGAAGTCGTGACGATGTCGACATTCGTGGCACTTGACCAAACCATAAAAGCATAGCCTTTTCCGTTAGCAGAAGCAGCTGCTCAACATTGAGTTTTTCGTGCACTGGCGGGTGTCTCACCCTATCCCGGCCAGTAACTCACACAACAGCACGAGGAAATCTCATCTCTCAAGCTTGGCCGAGATTGGTATCAAAGCCAAGTTAGCCCGAATAAACTTGGATTTGACACCAATATCGTCCTTCCAGACTACAGATCTTAAAAACTATTCCAAAATTGGACCATTCTGTTGCTTCTTTTGATGGAGTATAATGCTTCATTAAGGACATGAGTGATTATGAATTTGTATCGTTTGAGGTGCTTTGGAGGAATTCGTTGAGAAAGAATGTGTTTCTTTATCTTTTTAAAGGATTTTTGTCTTTTGAGGTTTATTTTTGAAGCAATGCCTAGTTGGTGGGATATTGACAATACCTGCAGTTTCTAAAATGTGTTTGCATTCCTATGTCTTACTCAATGACATAAACAATCTACGTACCAAGTTTCATTCAAATGCGAACAGCTGTTCAAGAGCTGGAGCCCCGCAAACATTGAAACCCCCAAGCACTCTAATAATTTAAAAAAAAACATATTCATTTACATCGTTCCAAAATCACGGAATTTATTAAAGTATTTATTTTCTGTCTTTTCAGTCGTAACTTCTGAGGATAGCGTCACATTATCAAGGTAAGTTCCGTCAATTTACAAAAATAGCTGCGCACAAGTTGCTGACAATCCCTGTCGGTTACGCTGTTCATTGGATATCCTATCCTGCTCCTCTGATATGCGTTGAAAAGAGAGCTTGTCACTTGTCAAATGAATCATTAGTTAGGTCAACACTTGTTCATATCTACAAGCCAAGGAGAATAAGGGGAGCAGCAGCTGACAGTCTTCTATGTTAAACTTCTCGTGGTACACTCGCCCCATCAACCGCGTCTCCCAGCGCGAATCTCATTCAAAAGATAAGACAAACATTAGCGGCTTCGTATCAGATCGACTATCTTTCAAGGTCACCAGCAGATCACTCCATGAGAACAAGAACAGCGATACTGTTGGCTTATCAGCATCCAATGCCATTCGACTGAATGTGGCCCATGGTCAGTGGATCGTGTACACACTTGACGACAGTCGATATCGCTTGAAGATTCCCTCGACCAGCGACAAGTGGGCGAGATAAGCATCCGTTCGCCCATCGCTCGTGGGTTGCACGCACAAAAAGTAGCTATCCGCTGGAAGTATGGTTGAGCCTCTCTGTCGATTGCTTGTGGCGTGCGTACTTGCGGCTGTCGTCCTCTTCCTGTGCTCCTTCATATACCGTCACCGTATCGTCTGTCGTTCTGCGGCCAGTTCAGGTACGTTAAGCGGATGGCTTCATTCCACTCATCTAAGACAACTCCCATCGACAGAGCTGACAAGCAACTCCCAACTCATCAGTGAAGCGTGCCTGCAGTGCATCTGCGAGGCACAAGTGACATGTGAGCCACCCGAGTGCAGGTTGCGCCGAATGTGCACACACTTCAGAATCTCGCAGCCCTACTGGGTGGACGCAGGACTGCCGACAGTGAGGGGATCTCATGGCCTCGACGAGGACCCCGAAATTGGTAACTGCTGAAATACGGTCCATAAGCTGCGGACATTGTAAGTGCAAGTTGTGCGAACATTTTCAGCATACGTTCGATGTGTCCATAATCCCTTTTGTGCTGCACGGGCGGTGAGCGGATATGTAAGCAGACACCTGAGTGACTGCGATGGCGATGGAGTGCTCAGTTGCTACGACTATGCGAGGATACACCTGTACGGGCATGAGGGTTGCACGAGGAGGAACTTCACGGGCGGCAGCGAGGGTTGTTTGCGACAGTGTTTGGCGATGTTTTCCGAAAAGTGATTACGTTGTGAAGGGGAAGGGGGAGGGGGGACTGGTCAGCTTATGGTTAAGTTAATAAAGTTAAGTGCGGGGGAACGTGTTTACATTTTGCGTTTGACTGCTAAGGAAAGATTTTGTCACGGAAGTTTTTAAGCACTCGCGAGTAAAATTATATCAAGATGGACGTCGAAATGTGGAAGGGAAGGCCGTTTGAATAAAGAATGGTGATGTGTGAGTGGCGTTTAACTGCGTAGTTATTGGAAACGCAGTGAGTGTGTGGGTTGGATGTCCACGATATAGCGAATTTTGTGCGAGTTATCTTGTGTACGCGGCTAGGATTCCTTAGTAGGAGAGTCCGTGGGAGTCTGCTCTTCCTCTTGTGAATTTTTGTGTGACGGTGAATTTGGAAAGTCATCTATTATGCCATGGGTAGCTTCTCAAAATTGATATTAAGAGCTAAAGCTTCCAACCCTTTGACCATGTGGAGCGTAATTGATTTTTGTAAGAGGCAACTGTATGCTGTGCTGAGCAGCTACTGGTTTCTGTGGTGTTCAACTCTATTGTTTCTAGTCCAATTTATTATGATTTCAAAGTTGGAACTGAACATATTTAACATGCTTTGCCGTTCCAATCATACGACTGAAGGGCAGGATCGTGAGTCTTTACGAGTGCTGTCATCAGAGAATCGGAAGTACCAGACCGGAGATCATTTATAGGAATGGTAAAAAGTGCCGGGCACCAAGCAGTGTCTTGGCGAACACTAGCACCAAATAAAGGCGTATATCGGCCATAACTATATAAACTGAGCGGTTCGAAAAAGAATTTCTACTCAATAGAAGAAATGTATCGTTTTATCGAACACGTAAAATTAGCTTGCGCATGAAAAGTAACGCGCCACGTTCTCCTTGATTTAATTTCACGTGAATTCAAATTACACGTCGCATTGTAATGTTGTAATGTTCTTGTAAGACGTATGTACGTGACACGTGTTAGCTTGTAAGATCCGTAAAAAAATTGATGATGCTTAAATCTGTAAATTCCATAGCGGATATCAAGCACAGCGATCTTACTTGCTTTCGTGTAGAGTGGGCAGTGATTAGATGCACATTTCGGTTGGATATGCCATCAAATCGTCGTCGGTTGGATATGCCATCAAAAGCCGTTGCTGCTAAAGTCGTTCTGCCCGACAGTAAGAACCTTCAGCAACACAGGATGTTTCATAGGCTGTCAGCTCATCAGCGCTCATCAGGTCGATACGAAGTGTTTTTGAGAGCCATTCAGTCTCTACACACAAACTGTAGTTCCTATGTTCGGGCGTTGGACGTCCCCAGGGGTGCGTCTTGTGACCTCTTCTATTCATTTTATATGCGGACTGGATGTTGCAGCCAAGGGGAGGTATGTTTTCCATTGGGACTGCCATAATCTTTTTGCAGACCTCACATCCTCGCAAACGGTACTCCAGCCGGGCACTCGATAGGTTTGTGGCCGTAACCGTGCTGATGCTGGTAGGAAGCTTAACGTGACAAATCAGAGGTTATGGTCATTTCCAGAACGCCTGATCAATGCACTGTAAATGATAGTGGAGTCCCATTGAATCGCAGATGCAAGACAACTTGGTCTGGCGGATTGGAAACAGAGTGCCCAGGATCGTTAATGACGGAAAGCAACAATTGCACAGGCTCATGCCATCCATGTGGCACATGCCTGATATCTTGTAAATGCTTAATTTAGTCGTGCAAAACTACCAGATGACACTCTAATCTGGGCGCGATCCCACTGTACCGTAGTGGATCCCCCTTCGGATAGTTGTTAGAATACTACCGCGGTAAGGCATGTCTGTCCATTTAAGCCCGAGGTACAGCCATTTGTTTAGGAAACATCCTCAATTCTTTGATTTCCCAAAATCTCATAGACAATGGCCAATCTTGTCATCGATTGATGTTCACATTAAACAACGTTAAAAGACAACTAGTCCTGTACGTTATGGCAACTTCCTGGTGGTATCCAATCGGTTGTGAAAGCTTCACCAGAGGTTATTCTGGAACCATGGGTGATAAGGAGCCTCCGAACCTTGGTGCGTTGTTTCAGCATATCATGGCGGCTGTGGTTTCAATCTAAAATCGCTGGAAGAAGTGGTCAGTTGGAGTTTATTGAGGGTAGTCGTGTGCGAGACGAGTTTGTGAATCTTTGTGGAGTTGCAAGAACAATCAGGTTCTTTGACACAAAGAGCAACAGAGGTCTTAGATCGGCCACACACTTCACCACGGCGAAGTTTTTTAATTCTTTATTTCTTCCAACTCTCACATATCGTCATGAAATTTGGATAATGTCCAAACGATCGCGAATACAAGCTGCCGAGATGAGATTTCTTCGTGCTTTTGTGGGAGTTACTCGCCGTGATGGGTTGAGAAACACGGCAGCATGCGATGAACTCAATGTTGAGCACCTACTTCCTCGAGCGGAAAGTACACTGTTTCGATGGTCTGGTCGCGTGGCATGAATGTCCCCTTCAGCACTACTTCAAAGATATGCTTTCAATGCGACTCCAGCAGGTAGGCGACCGCTTGGAAGATCCAGGACAAGGTACATTTCTGTTGACATATGTACCTACAAAATTCCCGCGATGACGTCTGTCCAGCACACCTTGCTTTCCTTACACCATTTGGCCGTTCTAATCTGGCAAACAGTTGATTTGAAATTTCATGTAAAAACCTTCACGTGTTCAATGCTTTCGCACGTGTTCTGTGAACAACTCAAGGTGCATTTAGTGATTTGTAAGATTTCGTGAGTAAAGAAGTCGCATCACATTTAGCTCGTGTTAAAATACGTCATTGAACACAAAAAATGCGTGACATTAAGTGGAGCGACAAAGAACACTCTCTACCGCAGCTGCATGATACGATTATGTCGAACGGGAGTCATGCTTCACCGGACATGCACACACAATCGTTGGATGAACCATTCGATGCAACGAAGGAAGGTATAAGAGAACCCAACTCCAAGTGGACGGGCGCCACTTTCGGTATTTCTTTCCACTGCTGGACGACTATGTTCCAGTCGTTCCATTCACGAAGCGTGTAGTACACGTGGAGTTTGTATCGTTGATTTGAAAAAAAGAACGGATTGTGCCTAGACTACTGGTGACATAGTCTGGTCTGGTAGGTTAGGTTAGGTAGTTGAGCTGCCAGCGAAATCGCCAGCACACTTAGACCATGTTGGTCCATTGTCATACCCATAGTCAGACTACTACCACTGATCGACAACTCCAGTAATAGTGCCGTTAATTTGATTCCAACTGCAAATGGTGACTGGACTAGATTTGAAAACCTGATAAAAGCGTTTTAACGTTGCTTTCACTGGGATTCGAACCGGAACCAATCTAACCAGAGGCAGGCACTCAACCAACGGCGCCATCCAGCTGTATTCTGGTAAGGCACTATCCGTTTATTTCAAATCAACGATACAAACTACACGTGTAAATGTTGTGGAACAAACGATTTGAAAACTGAGCATTAAAGCCAATGATTGTTCTTGGCGGGCATCAGCATCTCGTCAAAGAAATCAAATAATTCGAGACGTCGCTGATTCTGCTGCCATTTCCTTTGGTTCAGCTAAGACGACAATGGGCAGTATTGTGGGTAGACAGCTCTTATTCCATCGCACACTGCATGGGGTTCTTCATTTCGCCAAAAGTTCAACTCATGCTGGTTGCACAACGTGGATGATTTAACTCGGGTGTCTTCTGGCTCTGGTGGCAACTGTCACTGGGGACGATGTCTCGACACGATTTGGGAGATAACAACCGAACTGCTGCGCGATTTCAAGGCCATTCACCAAATCGACTTGAACAACTTTTGCATCGTTGGCAGAGGGGGAGCACCTTGAAGGCCATGCGTTACAGGGCTATAAACAATTTTACCTCATTTGCTGATCACAGTCTGTGAGTCTGATCACATTCCTTCAATCCACTTCGTGTCATGTAGAATTCTGCGAGACGAAAAGTTTCTCCACCGATCCCTACCGCGTCCTTGAAATGGTCGTTTCTATATCGCTCAACATTTTTCATGCCACTTCGCACCTTACAAGCATCAAACACCCTCGTTTGTCTACCAACACGCGCGTCCTCGAGAGATACGCCGCTTCTTGGAGCTCCGTTCGTATTTCATTACTTAAAACAAATCCCGTGACATTTGTCACACAACATCGCCCTGCACTTCATAGGGACCGTGCTGCGATGGAAACCACGACATCAAGTCTCAGATATGTACCCACATTTACATGCCGTGACTCCTACTCCACCCCCCACCCACACGGGTTCTATTCCAAGGCCACACCACCGCGGGGCACATTCACGTCAGAAATGACTTCGTTTTGAGTAAAACAAAAACACATCCCACCCCCAAGATATACCGCCCGTCATTATTCATAATCTGATGGTTTTTTTGTTTTTTGTTTCCTTAAGGAAACCCCCCTCCGATGTGGCCTCAGCTGCAGCTTGGATGTGTCCCCAGGCAACCCGCAGAAATCTACCCCCTGACCTGACGGCCACTTAATGCGTCAAGCGGACACAGCTGCCAATAGATGTCATGCCGCCGCCGCCGACTCTCTCGCATCTCCCCAAGACAAACATCTTATCATCCGTCAAGTCCTACGAGCAACCGTCTGCCCACATGTGCGTCGCCGTTCTCATGTTCACGTCGCCCCCAACGACGACGGCTCAACAAAAGAAATCTCATCCTTAATCTCAACGTAAACAGTCTTTATTTAGATAACCATGACAGAGTGTCTGCGCCCTCCGCCCTCCGCCCTGCGCCGTCCTCCGTCCTCCGTCCTCCGAGGGCGGAGTGTGTCACTCAGGGCTTCCGTGCAAACATTTATCCAACAGATCCTCCATTCGCAGGTCTTCATTCAGCAGACAGCCTTTGGGCCCGTAGTGATGTATCAGCATGTAATCGACGCAATCAATCACCCCGTCCTCGTTGCAATCGCGCCTGTATACGCGTACGTACTCGGTGACAGTGCGAGCGGCACACTGAGGGCTGTTCACGCAATCGATGTACTCTGTGGGAGTGGACACAATGTGCCATTAGGCTGGATGTCGTATACGAGAAGTGCGTCATTTCAAGCAAATACGTACCACTTCGGGAGTCGCCAGCAGCGGTGTCGAGTGACACGTCTTTTGTTGGCTTGCCGGCGTCGATCCAGTACGACTTGTGAATCCTGAAAGTGCCGCACGGATCGCCCCGGCCGCAGGTTTTCGGCTTGCATCCAGTCTCCACTTGGCAGATGCACTGCAGGCACATGTCGCTGATGTTGAAGCCACGGTTTGTTGTCCGTTCAGTGGATGGGGCGGCCGTCGTCGATTCCGCTTCGAGGTCGGTTACGTTGTCGCAGACACCCGACGAGCAGTCACCTTCCATGGCAAGAGGTGACACGTGCTTGAGGGCAGGTAACCCGCCGGGCGTGTAGGACGATTCGGCGCGCCTGTGATGGTGTCGCAAGAATATCACGCTGCTCAGCAGGAGCAGAGTGATCGCAAGCGAAACCATCGCAACTATCCGACAGTCGATATTGGCCATTTTCGCTCCAAGAATTAAACCACTGCGCGGCAACTGAGACAAGACCGAACGGCGGGTGTAAACTGAGAAGCGCGACGCCCCGCTTGGGAGAATCGCTTCTCTGAAAACGCGATTGCCAGCAGGTGACCCCCTGATAACCTGGCGGGGTACACACCGCCGCTCTGGCTTATCGGTTCGATGTCGCTCTGGAGCATCGTCGTCGTTGTAGCTGTGGAAGTGATTTGTTTTTGAAAAGAATTTTTTGCCGAACGCCGGCAAGCTGTTGACAAAAGCTGATGATAATCAATAATCTGTTGTTCCCTCTCAGAATTTGAATGGATGCAGGAATGCAGCGCGAGTGGCTGTGAATCCTTTTGTGGAACGAATGCTGCGAGCGCATCTTCAATTCGATTGCAAATTGGGGGGGGGATGAGTTTTTTTCGAGCACACGACTCAATAAAGCCGACGGTGAAACGTCCTGGGGAATTTTTTGACAAAGCTCTTGTGAAGAAGTCAGTTTCAGGAACTAAAAAAAACTGAATTTTGATTGAAGGGACGTCTGTCGTGAATAGACTCGCTTCAGAGTAGTTAATATGCCTTCGTTGTGGGGAAGTAAAGCACGATTGTCGAATCAATTTATCATACTCCCCGGATGACTGGATTTTCCGCTGTAAAGGATGTCCCAATTCCACGTCAGTCGTTTGATATTTTAATTCAAAGACAGATCCACTGTCAATTTTCGGGGTCCTTAATTCTTAAGAATGTCTCTCGTTTTCTTGCTTGTGTGGCGCTACATTCTAGGACATGAGCGTCAGTCAACATGCCTGTCCAACTAGCTAAAATTTGAGCTAGACAGTAGGCATTTCGATCGTTCCTTTTCAGTTGTGGACGCTACCGACGTGTAGGCGAGATCTCTCTTTATGTTGGGTCTGCTCACTTAGGTGCTGATGGACCTATTGTGATGCGAAAAGGGGGAAAATCCCATTTCACCTTTCTCGACCCCATTAAGTCTGCCCGTTTAGTTTCTTCAGGTCCTAGAAGAAATGTTATCCCAGTGTTCTGTGGCGCAACTGATAGAAGAGGGGGCACTGGCAGAGATAGTGAGGAGTATCCTCTTTTTCTTCTTCGTCACCACAGCTTCCAGTTAGTGCTCCAACTACCATCCTGAGCAAATTTTTCTCGCATTCTAGGAGTTTGTCGGTTTTTTGCACTCCTCAACTTGGTCTACCGCATCCGAGTGGTCTCATAGGTGTTTGGAGAGTTCCACCTTTTATTAGCTTCCGCTATGATCGTGTCGTGTACTTTCTTCTTCGCATCCGTTTGATGCATAGGATTGCCTGGGATGAATCGGTTTAAGCCTTTTTCTGGGAAGTTTATACGCTGTGACGGCTATATCCCTGTCCCTCCATGACGGCTATATCCCTGTGACCTGGGACCCAGCAGAAAGCAATCGAGTGCTGAGCACTAAGAACCTTGAGCTCTTCGCGGCAACCAGCTTTGACTTGATTTCTACATCCGAAAATGCTTTAATGGCCGCTTGACTGTCAACTAGAATGGTAATATCAGCCGGTGGTAATCCCGACATTGATATCATTTTGGCCACTTCCTCGACAGCCTTCCCTTGAAAAACAGTGTCATATCCAGTCACTCTGATGGAGTGGTGCATGTTTAACAATTCGGAACAAACTGCCCACAGGCACAGCCTTTAAGCATCTTCGATCTATCGGTATACATGTGCGTGGTCGAATTGTTGATGGGTTCTATTGTGTTCACTCCTCCAATGTCGGGATATAACACCGGAAGTGTATTTCGAAGTCGACAAAATGGGAGAGACTAATCGCTTTCAACATGTTCAATTTGTAGTCTATCCAGTATACTTGCATGCCCAGTAGAGCCCACACTTGGATTGAATGATCCTAATAACGCTGCATGTATAGGCCAAGTGGAAGTAAGACATCTAAGCCAGCAGTTGGAGTAGTAAAAATTGCGTCTGTGACACCTAGGCATGCAAGACTCTGTATATTTGTTAACAGCTTTATGTTGGTGGATTTCAGGGAAGCCTGCCGCATGTCAGGATTTGTCTGACAATCTCTGTGTGGAGATCTTAAGGAGGCGACGCAAGATCTTTTTGTACCGCGTTGTCCCTCAGTGTTGCTCACGAAAACTTTCCGGAGCCGAGCGTCCATTCGATCTACATGTCCTAGCCGTCGGAGACGAGAGACTTGAGTTCGATTGACAAGGTCAATGTCGAGAGTATTACCCGTAAAGTAAGTCGTTTAGTCTCGCAGCACGGTACACAATCTGAACGACTTTTCTCTTCTAGTGACTGTGAATATCTTCGTCCGTTTTTAAAAATATCCATAATTCAGCATCATACGCCAGGTTTGGGACCATTAAGGTCTTATATAGAGACAGGCTGGTCCTCCGAGAGAGGACTTTAGTCAAGAACTGCCGTCTAAGCCCAAAGACCCAGCCATTGGCCAGAGTAATCCCTCTTTTCATCTTCGCGGTGATGTCAGAACTCGGGCTTACTTCGGAGCCTTGAAAGACAAATTTCTTCATTAATTCAAAGTAATTGCCATATATTGTGACGTTTTTTTAAGATTTTTTGTATACAGTATGTATGTATGTACCTCGTCTCACAACACAGCCCACGTACCCATTGAAAGGCCGCTGTGTTCCTTCTTATTCTGCGAATTCCATCGGAATATACAAGCAATTGCACACACTTGTGGAAGGTCGTCACTGAAGCCTTTACGTTTGACTTACGCACGAGTTTCAAATGTGACAGCGTGTCGCCTTGTATACAATTTTTGTTCACGTCAAAGCTGATGTCATTGCCGACTTGGACGGGGCAACAACCATTAGTCATCTTTATTCTGCAGAGACGGGACAGTTTTGCAAAACCAGACAGTGTTCTGAATAACTCGTCTCTGTAACTACTGTCATACGCGGCCTAAGAATCGATGGACAGATGAAGAGGATCGAAACTCTAAGTCCTTTCGAAGTTCTGCTGCATTGTGAATATCTGGTCAAAATTGGACGTCGCTGGGTCCAACCCGCATCGATATTGTGCAATTAGAAGCCAAACGATTTCAGGCGCTTACACTAGACAGCAGATATGGGTTACTCTACAATCCATGGTGAACTTGCTTCTACCTACGACCTGTGCACACCTGTGGTTATGTGTTTAGATGTGTATTATCGGAATCCAAAGACTGGAGTGCATCCGACGACATCGAATTTTTCACCTAAACATAGCTCCCACAACAACCCAAATCTGAAATCCACGGTCTGTCTTCTTGTGGTTCGGAAAGCAAATCTAAACAAAGCACATCAATGATATCGATTTCTACGAGATGTTTATTTGTGTATATTCTTTGGATTTTTTCCATTCTGAGTTGAGCATTACGTGATTCAAATATATTCCATGGAATGTGTGCAGGTCTCGGTTCTGTCGAAGCCATTTCCAGTGACTTTTCGACACATATCGCACAATCACGCGGCAAAAACTTGACGAATATTTGTCCGTTTTCCATCACCATCCTTTATGTACATCAGCATAGACCATGCCGGTCAGGGAAGAATCCATAACACATCATCCAGCTTAATGTGACATCTGTATTTCATTCTGATCCATACCGAAACCCACATATTCTCTCACCACCAAAAAAACAACCCCTAAAATTATGTGCAAGTAAGTACGCCTCGTTACATAAAAGCAACCGGAGAACTCCATTTCAAAATGGCGACGAATGGAGCGCACCAAAAAGTTCTGGAGCTCAATGTGAGAAGTATAAGTACAAACGCATAGGTCAAAGCAAAAGAATTGAGTGCAAGCGTTGTGACAGTTCCGTAAAGGCGTTGAGACAGTTCAGTAAAGGCGTTGATAGAAACAGCAGAAAAATAACAGCCATCGAACCCTTAGTAGCAAACATGAGAAATCCACACATTTGTGAATAACATATCAATACCTATGTATGCCAGTCTATTCATGTTTACTTCTTTCATGAGTGATGAATAGCTACCATCGATTCCTTTACTCAACAATCGCTTCAACGCTCGCTTGTACATTCATTGCGGGGGACGTAATTGTGCCACCCAATCCATTAATGATGTACATACGAGATAATCGATACATAACCCAGTCCACCTCGTCGTCCAGTGGCAAGCATTGCGAGTATGTAAATTTGTTTGTAAAGGATTCGCCTGCTTTTCATTTCATTAGTTCCCTATGCACTTCTGCTGCATTGACTAGACATGGGAGATCTCTTTCAAGAGCGATAACGAGTGAGTCATAGCAGCGCGCATAAAGTCATCTGGTTCCACTCGGTATACTGGCGCTGCAGCTGTTGGACTTTGCTGTGCTGATGCGATAGCGTTTGCTGGTTCGTTGCACCTATACCCTTGCGTTGTGTGATTTGTTGACCCGTTGGAAACTCGGTGTTATCACTTTCGGCCCATTGTTGAGGCTCCACTCGATGTTGCTGGATTCAGGTTTCTGCTTGAATAGGTGTACATTCACGCCGACTGTCACAGTCATGCGTTCACAACTTTCGCCAAGTTTATGGAGATGCAGCGAAACTAAGGCATTTTCGATGCTTTTAATGATTTCCATACCCTCAGCGTTGTTCCTAAGCCCTCAATCAATTTTCTCGATCACACGTGATTTGTCCCCTTTGGTCGTCCTTAACCCTGTTAGGTGAGGTACAGGTCCACACCGGACTGTCGCACCACACAAAAAAGGGGAAGAACGAGGAGTCCACGCGTCTGGAATAACTTATCCAATTCCTGGACGTCCAATGCCAATAGTTTCTCCATATCGTCGATGTTGTCCTTGTTCGCTGGTTAACTTCGCTGTTTAATTGGGTTGAACTCGTATCTATCCCCTTGTCGTTCTCGTCGCTTGTCTGTTGTTCGCCAACGTCGCCACTTGTCCGTTGGGTCTTCGTTGGAGTACGTTAACAGCTGTCCCTCTCCTATATGATTACTTTATTGTGCAGGAGCAGGGCTCACCATCTTGCCGATCGCAGCGGAGTTTCTCTGACATTGACAGCGTTAAGGAAACCTTTCTGCAGAGCTTAACGAACGCCTCTTCTTTTAGAATCAACTAAGTTAAACTTGCTGCACACGCCTTACTTGAAGCTGTTTCGTCGAGAGAGTTCCACGTAGATTTGGAGACGTGATAGTCTCGCCAGCAAACACATTCCCAGAGCCCAGCACAACCATTCCATTTGCGTGATGCCACTCCAATGAGTGAAGAAATCAACGCCAGAATAAACCTCTTGCATGTCATTTCCGCGAACTCAACGACAAGGCAACTTGACGTGACCTTTATCAATCAAACTCAGATGCAGGCCTAAGCACTCGTCCTTGTCGTGAGACAGCGAGAACACTCCACTGTGACAAAGACTACTTGCGACGCCAGCCTAATACGCTCGTCGCCATCCATCAAATGTACAACAATCCAATTTATTGCATAACTTATTTTATTGATGCCAAAACGATAACACTCGAACGGTTATTGTGTTAAAGACAAGTCGACGGAAGCACATGAATCCTTAAAGCAAACGTTAGCCTCCATCTGCCTTCGTCACACTGCACACCGCCCGAGGCGTCGATGCTCTAAATTGCAAACAAGGAGCAAAGCAAAAAAAAAAAAGAAAGAATTCGAAAATCACTTCCAATCCAAGGCCAATGGGATTCGACGTCACCCTCGTCCTCCCTCTGCATCCCCCCGTGTCTTCCCATAGACGAGTGAACATAAATTGAGATCTATTTGGCAGCGATTCGCACATCCTGCCACGAGGAGAGGAGCCGTTAAAATGCAAAGGAAGAGAAGAAAACCGAAAAAAAAACTTCCTCGTTTTATTGAATTAGAATGGCTCTAAGTCTAAAGCCTGAGCGTGGGAGGAGGTGTTAGCAGCCGGAGGTGTACTCCGTAAGGAGGGAACACCATGCGACACAGACGGGCTGGCAATGAGCTGTCTGGAGCACACTCGGCCCAGGGATGAGCTGAAACTATAAAGCCACCCCGAGCGTATTCGTTCGACAGCTAGGGGTGGCCCAAAACAAAAGGCAGCGTGGCACGCTATTTAAACAGAAATCAATGAAACCCACCGGAATTTGGTGGAGATTTGTGCGGATTCTCTGGTGGAGATGACCTGTTTGCACAAGAAAACCATAAATTACGTGCTACGAGCTTCTTGCGCCGCGACGGTTGTGATGGCCTGAGAGATACCAATGTATGACCAGGCGCTTCAAGGCCTGTCGGCCGGTGATTAATTTTCCTCTTGAACTCGACTGTTGTTTCGTGAAGTTGTCCCGTGAAGCGCACTATTTCATTCATGGCCGTTGAGTGTGTTCACTGGGTGACCGCAACTTAAACGAGTTCAGAAGTTTCTCTGGGAGGCTTGTGGCTTTGGGGGTGGCTTCAGGGTATTCCTGGGATTTACCTTCGCCTTGTGATGGATGAACTTATCAAGAGATCGGTTTGGTACAAAAAAATACTTGGCTTCTTTTTCCCAGAAAGTTATGGAAAAGGTGCAGCAGAGTTGATGATGAAGTTTCAGCAGGTTCAGTCCGGGATGTGGTTGTTTTTTCGATGAAACTATTTGTGTGACGATGAAAGTTGTGTTTTCTCGTTTTTAATCTCATTTTGCTAACATTACTCTACTACAGTGGGGAGTAGTGGGAGGACTATGTGAATCAAACATCGTAGAACCACGTCCTTTATTTGGATGTTGCATCAAATTTGAAAGTGCCTATAATTGCTTATGTGAGCAAAACTTCTGCACCGACTGTGATTTGCGTACGTAGAGAGTGATTTATTTCGCCCCACTTAAGTAAGCAAACGTATATTCAACTTAACGAAACTTAACGACACTTAACGAAACTGAACGAACTGATTATTTGAGTCGCAGTGTCTCATTTCTGGACACACGACCGACTGTCCATTATGATTATGCCCTAATTTATAGAAGGACAAATTGAACACCCAACATTCTACGTCATTTGGAATTTTATTACTCCAATTTAAAATGAAACAAATTCAGAATAAATTGTATGCACGCAAGAACAGAAAAAGAACCGACAGCCTTAAGACAGCTCATGGGTGCCGCCATTTATCCAGGGCTTAGGATACCCAACAAAACAGTTGTGTCTGCCGTTCACAAACATGCACATACAGCTCCATTTCAATTTAATTTCGTAATACCCTCCATTGGCCATCGTCCCACCAGCCTGGCCACCAATTTTATGTAACAGTTGTCGTGCAAAGCAACAGCAGCAGCAATCCCTTGAAGAATACCTCCCTTTGGAAATAATTTACAACACCACTTAAAAGTTTTGAGAACATCCGGCCATGTAGCGAACATATAATTACCCTGCCTCAGGTGCTCCAAGGTACTCCTGGCGATAGTGCTGCCCGATATAGCAAGTTATCCCCTACACTGGACAGCCGGGTCGTCCTTCTTTAGCTCTGGCACACCCCATTGTCTCCTTTCGCGTTGCAGCAGCAGCGACCGGCCGAGGCACGAACACTCGAGTTATTTCGAATCGATAACTTTTAAAAATAGTTTCTTCGGGCTCATCTCCCACCTTGGAGCCCTCCGCCCCCCTCCCCCTAGACAGAGACAAACCAGTCCTTTTGGGAGATTTTTTTCCGTCGTTAATTGCTTTAATTGGTCATTTCGTTGGCGGTGTTTCGCCTGCAGCCCATTGGGGGCGGTCTGCTTGGGGTATGATGGGTGACGAAGGGCCAAGGGAGTAATTACATCGCTTATTCAATTGGAAGTACAGGAGAGTTTCGTGGTGACCTTCTTCTGGTATCTCAGCGGGGGATTAAGTGGACTCGTGCATTCGAGTGGCCTCGCCTTCGCGTGTAGGGCGGTATGGTTGCTAGAGTGACACAAGTGTCAGGCACTGACTGGAAAGAGGCAGCTTATGAATGCGATCTCAATTAACAGGACCCTAAGGACGAGCTCCTCTTGTTGGTCCTAAGTAATCGAAATGACACTTAACAAGTTGTTGGCAAACTATCGCAACCGCTTTTGCCATTTGTTTCCTTTCAACTCCCTCAAGTGGTGTTGTTTGTAATTATGGAATATTTTCTGCATGGGACGTGAGCTGCTGCGTGGGGTTGAAAGGGAGAAGTACTCTCGTGGTGTGAAGGCGGATGCGAGACTGAGAGTGAACCTCCACTCCACTGGTATGCATGCGAGTTGGAATATTCAATTCACACAGTCCATATAAAGTTGAATCGAGAAATCGGAAAATGAAAGGAGTTCAAAAATGCGGGAAGCACTGCTTGCATTATTTGCTCGACGGAAAGATGGCATGAGCAAGTTTAGTTCCATTCGCGTAGGGAGCCTGCGGCAGGTGGTAACATAGTCATGTCTGCAGAATAACTTCGTGCACTGCATCATCAAGTCAGGTAGCACCGCGTGCATGCTCGCTCCGTAATGTACTTCGACAATTTGATTCGGTGTTGATTTCCGCTTCACACACACCCTCCCCCCCCCCCACTCGTCACATCCACCACATCCATTAGATCAAAATTTCTATGTCAATTTGGAAAATCTTCCCCCCGAAGCTTGCAATTATGCACGCAGTTACACAGCTGCATGTGCCGGCAGTGCATCCATGAAATGGCGCCCAATCATAACCCGACCAACATTAGCTAGTAATTAACTGATCACGGTTCATCAGAGTTGTGCTGCATCCTCTGACATAGAATGCAACCGCGAATCCTTCGTCCCATCCACATCGCAGAGAATTTATATTCAGCTGTGCGAGTGGAACAATTTGGTAGCTGTTTACGGCGGCATTTCCATTTTCTCAGCCATAAATACATAATCGTGCTGCTGGCAACAACAGCAGCCGCAGCAGGAGCAACAGTAACAGCAGCAGTATCAGCACTGGCGCTGGCACTGGCACTGGAGAAGGATGAAGTTGTTTTTTGAAAATTGAAGCGAAAGGATATGCGTACACTTGTGCTGTGAATTCGCTGATTCATTATTCATGTCAGATACTTGATTGCTTTGTTTATTCCTTAAGATAACACTGCGTATAGGGTGTTCCGTAAAATGAGATTATTTACGATTCAGTTGTCTATCAAGTCAGCGAGAGTTTATGGCGTGTGCTCTGCATTGCCACACTTAATCACTTTTAGTGGGCGCGTGTGTGATGATAATCTGGAGATAGTTGACTAGTTTGTGCGCTTTTTCGTGTAGTGACATGGTTTATGTTCTTGTTAGTTGACTTTTACTGTTGATTTAGGTCTTTCGGGGGGCTTACTGAGGTTTACTCTTGATGCTCTTGTGGAACGAGAGCACGGCCATAAAATGAACCTGAAAAAGTGAAATGTTCCATTGAGGACGTGTGCCTATGCAATAAACTTCACTGCAGATACGCTATGCTATGCTTGATGGAGGATTTTTGACCACGACTCTAAACATTACGACCGGGACAGCTGGTCTCAGGTTTAGTGGCTGCGTAAGTTTAAAGGGGGAGATTCAATGATGCATGCGGCGTTGCTTGTGAAGTGGGAACGATCATTGCGGTAGACGATGGCGGTGTGTTTATTCTGCAGGCAATCACCATAACGCCGACTGACAACAACCACTTTATACAAGGACGTCTGCTTTAGCTGTAACTGTTAGGGTTGCCATTAACGAAGCGACACACAGTGGGGCACAGTCGCACAGTCGCAATAGTAGCGTCGCGACGCAGCAAATAAACTTCTTCGGAAAGCGAAGTTGAAATAAAGAAAATTCACTCTGGCCTCATACCACATCGAAAATTGTGTGCAAGAGCGCCGGTACACACCAGAAACGAAATATCCCTCGTCTGTAATGGCTTAAGAGGAAAGTGTTCCTGCGTCGTTGTATTTCTTTGAATTCCTTGAAATGTGGATTCGGATTTAATTCGGTTGGTCTTATATCTTGTCTCCCGCAGAGATCGCGTGTGTATCTTCTCATCTGTTCACTTTCCTCGCGGAGAGGAATCAGTTTCCCACATTGATCCGACAATCAGTTCCGTCAGAAATCCACTTTCAGTACCGACAAGGGTGGTGTACCTCATAATTTCGGTTCTTCTCGTCTGAAGCTTACACATAATTTTCTTAAACACGTTTCAAGAAATGCCGTAGTAGTAAGTAGTAGAGTTGGCGACAGTCGTCTATCTAAAATGTACGCTCGCATTGTTGTATGTGTTATCAAATGCCTATCACCATGGTTGCGCTACCCGGGCCTCAGCCAACAAGGGTATCTAGCCAGATCGATCATTAGCTAGCTGCCTCCAATTTCGCACGCAAAGTTGTTTGACGTACCTTTTCACTTGCGTGAGCCATCGGAGGGTCCCTCGGGGGTGATTTCGAAGATTTTCCGGGCCGAAGCATTGGCTTCCATTCTCTCTACATGACCTAGCCATCTCAATCGTTCGACCTGCACTCTTCTCGCTAATTCGATGTCGCTGAACAGCTCGTACAGGTAGTTGTCGTATCTTCTCTTCCACTCACCGTCTATGCAGAGTGGACCGAAAATCACCGGAGGAATTATCCTCTCACAGCAGCCAAGAGCAACCTCATCCGTTTTTGACAAAGTCCATGCCTCTGCGCCATATAGCAGGACTGGGAAGATTAAAGTCCTTATAGATTGTCACTTTGGTTGTAACTTTGGAGTAAGGGCTTCGTTTTTTGTGCTTTCCTAGCCCAAAGAAGCAGCGATTGGCAAAAGTTACTCTTCGGCTCGTTTCAGAGGTGGTGTCGTTTTTTGAGTTGATAGCGGTTCCTAGGTAAACAAATTCTTCTGTGACGATCTGTCCGCTCATTTACCGTTAATCTCGTCTTCCAGGCAATCGCAATACTCACAAAAGCGCCACTGACATCACGCTGCGGTCTTCCGATTATGTCCATATCGTCCGCATATGCGGTTAGTTCGATGAACTTCTGAAAGATTGTGCCTCTGGTGTTGGCGTGCGATTATAAACAATTCACGGAAATGATGTTGAAGAAGTCTCATGACAGCGAATGCATGGTCTTGTCTGAAACCTTTTTTGACGTGAAAGGTTTCGGTTAGGTCTTTGGTTGCCTTCATGGAGCAGCGCTTATTCGCCATCATCATCCAAACGGACGAGTTTTTTAGGTATGCCAAAACTAGACATTGCTCTGTATAGCTCGACTCTATCAGTAAAGTGAAACGCGGCCTTAAAATAGATTAAAAAGTTGCGGGCATCGATTTGTTGCTCCTGGTTTTCTTTTTTTCCAAATTTTTGACGCAGTGTGAATATTTGGTCGATGGTGGATTTCCCTGCCTAAGGCCAGGCTAGTATGGACTTACGTTCACAATGTCCAGAAGACTGATGCCTTTATAGTTGGCTCAATTCAGAGGTTCTCCTTTTTTGTAATCGGGTAAACAATGCGGAGGTTTCATTCATCGGGCACGCTTTCTTTGATGAGTTGGTGCATGCTCCTTGCCCAGTCATCGCCTGCCACCTTGAAAAGCTTGACCACTAAGCCGTCAGCTCCAGCAGCTTTGTTAGATTTCAGTTTAAATACGGCTTCTTCACTTCATTGGAGTCCGGTGGTCGAAGTTGTTGATCTATATCGTCCCTTTCATTCGGGTTCAATTCGTCGAATCATCCCCATCGCTGTATGTATAAAAAGCAATTCCAGGCACTAGCACTAAATTAAATATCATATCATTTTTTCTTATAATTCCCAGTGAAAATGTACTCAGAAGACCCTTTGTTCGTGTTTGAAATAGAGGTGAACTTCTAGAATAGTTTTTAGTACCAGTTTTTTTTTAATTACTAAGCTGGAAAGTGACCATAGATCTGCGAAAAAGGTGTTCGGGCAAACGATTCGCCGACTCAGAGGAAAAAAAAAATTCAACATCATCGATGGAGTCAAATCCAAAGATGGGGTGTAGCTTTCCAATTAGGCGGACATCTTGGGCAGATGGAGCGAGCACTTTTCGGAGCTGCTCAATCCCAAACAGGGCACTGAGGATGACAGACCCGTAGTCTTGAGTGGGGCGGCGAATAGTCCAACGGTGGAGGAAATCATTTTGGCGATTGAATCGCTAAAAATTGGAAAATCCCCCGGTGTGGATGAAATCCGGCCGGAAATGCTTAAGGCAATGGGTAAAGTGGGTGTTTTTCTGGCTCTCTCGTGTCATTAAAGTGGCCTGTTTGGCCGATTAGCAAACTGGGGTGATTGTCCCACTTTTCAAGAAGGGGGACAAAAGAGATTGCTCCAACTACAGGGGCATATCTCTTTTAAGTATCCCCGGGAAAGTCTATGCTAAGGTGTTGGAAGCGGATGGGGGATGAACAGTGCGGCTTTCGTCCCGGCAGAAGTACAAGCGACCAGCTTTTCACTCTAAGAATGGTACTTGAGAAGGCGTGGGAGTATGCCAAGCCCATCTACAGTTGTTTTGTTGATTTGGAAATGGCATATGACGGAGTCCCTCGAGATAAACTCTGGAGTGTCCTGCAGGAGTATGGGATTGATGGTCCCCTTCTGAGGGCCATTCAGTCTCTATACACAAACTGTAGCAGCTGTGTTCGGGTAAACGGTGCTAAATCAACACCTTTCACCGTGGGCATTGGACTTCGCCAAGAGTGTGTCTTGTCACCTCTCCTTTTCATTGTACATATGAACTGGATGTTGCAGCGCAGCCGAGGTGAGGAATATTTCACATTGGGAGTGTTGAGGGTAAGTCATCTTCTTTTTGCAGATGACTTGGTTATCCTCACATCCTCCCAGACGGAACTCCAACGCGCACTCGATAGGTTTGTGGCCGGATGTGCTGATGCTGGAATGAGGGTTAACGTGGACAAATCGGAGGTTATGGTAATTTCCAGAACGCCTGTTCAATGCACTCTGCATGTTAGTGGAGTATCATTGAAGCAGGTGGAGGAGTTTAAGTATCTCGGGGTCTTTTTCACGAGTGATGGAAGGAGCAATGCTGAGCTTTCCGGTAGGATTGGTCAAGCTGGGTCAGTTTTAACACAGCTTGGTAGTTCTGTAATCAGAAAGGCCGAGCTTGGTGTCAAAGCCAAGTGAGCGGTTTTCAACTCAGTATTTGTTCCAACTCTCACCTATGGTCATGAAATTTGGGTAATGACCGAAAGAATAAGATCGCGAGTGCAAGCTGCTGAGATGAGATTTCAGCTGCAAGCTGTTGTGGGAATTACTCGCCGGGATAGGGTGAGAAACACGGCAGTGTGCGAGGAACTCAACGCTGAGCAGCTGCTTCTTCGAACGGAAAGGGCTATGTCTCGGTGGTTTGGTCACGTGGCACGAATGTCCCCATCATCACGACTTCCGAGGCGGTCGTTGAATGCGATTCCATCAGGTAAGCGACCGCTTGGCAGACCCAGGACGAGGTGGTTGGACCAAGTCCAAAAACTCACCGAGTTACGCTTGGGCATTGCTCCTGATGAATTAGAGTCGATGGCGGAGGATCGAGTTGCCTGGAGATCTCTCGTGCGTGGTTTACCCCCGCGAACCCTTTAGTAGATCATGCGGGTCAGAAGATGATGATGATGATGATGATGATTGTCTCTTTCGTTAGTTAGTGAGAAGCCTGCTTGTACTTATGAGACTTATATCCCTCGTACAACTTGTTTTATTTTTCATGTCATTACATATTTATAGGACGTACACCCGTGCCAATGCATATCCATAGACTTGGTAAATAATTCATTAAGCTTGACAAACTGATATGAACTTCACAAGGGACACCTACTATGCGCGAATTTTTCTCCAATCCGACATCAAAAATGGTGTCATCATCATCATAGCCCAAGTGGTAAACAATAAGCCGTGGCCTACTTACTCAGATTTGCGAAATGGTGTATTTAGGGGCATTTTGTGGGTGCTTCACTCACTGGCTCCAGACAATGTGAGACATGATTTTATGCCCTCAGAGTGACTTGTAGAAGTTGCAGAGACAAACAAGACAATTCACCTCATTTCCATTTGGCTGACTGGTGTCCAAACATTTTGGCAGATTCAATCACGTGAAGAACATCCTTTTTGGATTATCGTGGCCTCCTTAGGAATAAGCCCTGTAACAGCTCTTGGTAGCAACGCGTGGTTGCACACTCAGTTGGATCATGGCACCATTCTCAGCTGAAAGACGCAAACGACAAGGTAATCGTCTTAGACTTCATGACAGGTTGGTGTTTATGTTAAGATACAGCCACCACGAGTACGAAGGTTCTACAAGATGGCCAACCGCGCTGCCAGGTTGAAACTAGGAGTGAGTCTAGCTAGGAACCTCCAGCTTGATTGATTCCAGGTTTTACTCAAGCCTTGCCACTCAACGGAAGACTAAATGCAAATCGTCTTGACCCACTGTAAGATGTGCCTTTGACAAAAACGACCACCTGTCGATGCAACCTTCCTCCCCCCCCCCCCCCACACAACAAAACATTTTACTAGGTCACTCTCATCACAATATTGCCGCCTCAATACATCCTTTAACTGATAAAATCCTCCCGACAGCAGCTGTGCATAGAACAATGAAGGAAAATGGCTAAACATGTCCGTTCCCTTTTCGCCAGCTGACAATAGACCAGACCAGATCCGTTAATCATTGATTTTCCACACGTGTACCACCATAAGCCATACCAACGGCAGCATGGCCCACCCCACTCAATGCCCCCGAGCAGATATCCTTTCACTTGTATTTGCATTTCCTTTTGAATTGAACATGGAAGTCGAAACAGCGGCACCGACACCGAAAGGACATGTGTGCTAAATCGATTCACAATATGGAATAATGTGAAGTCAGATTTCATTTCCCACCCGGTCACCCCCTCACCCGATCTATTTGAACAGAAATTAAGGGATACGGGTGACACCCAAAGCGGAGCGGGAGGGATATCCTGGCTTTCAGCTTATGTGTGCCAAATTCAACCGAGTGACAGCACGGACGACGGGAAATAAAAAGCACTCGCCGGCGTTTAAAAAATGAAATACACACTGTTGTGAATACAATTTGCAGATGGGCGTGTATGTGCGCACGTCTGTCGATGGATGAAAGGATGAATGGAGGAAATAATGGAGTCACCCTCAGCCCTGCTCCTCCTTTCGGTTAACCTCTGGCAGCATTCGTCTAAAATAATAAAATTTTCTCCAGAAAGAGATGAGAATGCTTGAGTGAATGAGATCATCATAAGCACACTCAACATCAGCCACACACACGAGAAAATTGTTTAAAAAAAAAACGACAAAAATACGTATACGCACGAGTGTCCTTCAAAGTAATTCGCTCTCGCTTCTCTCACCCCCGCCCCCAATAGTCAGAGCACAATGTGTGTGGGGGGGGGGCGGGGGGAGTGCAGGAGGACAATAAAAATTTTCCGGCACACTCGTATCCGTTCAGTCATTGCTATGACCGGCCAAAGTCTCGGGTAACCGTATCTTAATGTCCGAACGTGACCGTATTTCACAGAATCGTATAATAACATTTTGGCTTTATTGTGTACAAATATTGACACTGGCCGTTCTATTAGCCCCGGCAACACCCAACAGCCAGACGACGATGATGGCCACGATGATGATGGCGATGATGGCGTTAACATGGCGAGTCGGAGATGAACAACCAGCGTCTCCCTTGGAGTGTCAATGGCGGCGCATAATCAAATTTGTTGCTCTCATTCATATCAATTTAGTTACACTGGGAGCATTGCAGATTGGATCGGACGCGAGGGCGTGACTGATGTTTGGCGAGACTTTCAACTCGACTTCTGTCGAGTCACTCGTCGTGGTAATTAGCCGAGAGTGAGTCATCGCAAAGCACACTCACCTGACGTCGACGACGACGCATGCAATGACTCGACAAGGGGGTTGAAGGCGACCTCGGTTTATGGACCCCGAGGCATAAAACCCCGAAAAGGCTCGATGTGAACGGTTCGCCGATAGATTGGGTAATAATATTCATGAGGCAGTGTCTAACGAATGGAATCCCATGGATTGACATAAAAAGCGAAAACTTTCCCCAGCTTAGGCGGTCGAAATCCTGCGGAATTATGAAAGGATCCAAGCCTTAGTTGAACAGCCTCAAGCGTGTGCTTGGGATCGGGGTGGGGCAAGGGGGACTGTGAAAATATTTGAACTTCAATAAATTCCAAACATCAAAAGCTACATATTTCGTTTGGTGGGGAGGGGGGGGAGGAGGAAAATGCCATAAACAACGAGATGCTATAACGTCGCCGTCGCTATGATTTGTGAGACAGATGTGGGTCGTGAAAGAACATCGACCGTGGAATGGGGATTGAAACAGATGGATACGATGCGTCGTTCATCATTTGAATGGCATCGCTCTGGTCGTAGATTAGTAAATGGTTACGACAGAAAGTTCGAAGTTTATGTGACTTGTGAATCGTTGATGAGAATGACGGCAATTTAGCGCGAGGCGGTGTGATGTGTACTTGCGAACGAATAGATGCTTTGGCAGTTTATGCAATGAAATGAATTGTTTAGCAACACGAACGACTGTTTGATGAATGAGATGGAGAGGATTTTGCGATTGCGAGCGTAACTTAACGATCATCGATAAAATGTTTGAAAATGAATTCGTGGAATTGGATGGACTGATGTGTGTATACGTTTGTTTGTCATTGGTGTTTTGGAATACTGGGGGTGGCGCGATGGGCATTGGAGTAGCACCATCCTTTGACTAGCTATAGACTCATTCTGTTGGAGGTTGGTACTTTAAGCAAAGTATGGCCTACTAATAGCAGTAGTATGGGTGGCACTACAGTCCGAGGTGGACCTGTGCATAGCCTCTGCAGCAACCACTCGTGTTGTGGGTGCTATTGTTCTATCACGAGTGGAGGGCACCTACAGTTTCATGCCGACTGTGACCAGTGAAGTTTGAAAAGGTTCCTCTTAGACAGGAATTTTACCTGAACTTTATTAGTGACTGAATTATGAAAGTTGCTCGTGTTGAACCTAGGTACACAGTGCATTTTTCGACACATCTGCTTAACTTTGAGAACTCTATCGTTATTGTTGCTACCAGATAGCAACATAACCGCCTTATCATGGATGTCGATATGCGTTTGCGCTGCACTATCGCAAGCCAATACACCACTCCTCAGCCTGGACGCTATTAGAAAGTGGTATACTTTCTTTTGTACACAAGCAGTAGATTTGTACTGTAGACAGGCCCAGGCCCCCTTAGTATCCCACAGGACATGGTTGTCGATAGAGTTGCCTAGATATTTGTATGCATCAACAACCGCAATATTATTGCGGTCTACTGTCGCGGCACATCCAAAAGTCTTAAGCAGTGGACTTCGAATGTGCATTAATTTTTTTTTGGATGCGTTGATTACTAGTCAGTTGTCATGACATCATTCGTTGACCTAGAAAAACCCTTCTTGCAATCAAACTCACTGCTGCGTTCCCAAATTGATGATATGCAATTAGCAGTGTGTCATTCGCATAGGCAAACGGGAAGCTCCTCTTAAACGTCTTAGCATTTCGTTTGCACATAAAATGAAAAGAAGTGGACCAAGCTTTGAACCACAAAATCCGCTTCATCTGCGCCAACTACTGAGAGAAAAGTCTGCTAAACATCGCTTATAATATCTGCTCTGCCGCTTTGAGTGAGCTCCTGAAACCATTCATCAATAACCTGATAGGTCCTCATCAGTGCGGTTTCAGGCCGGGAAAGTCCACTATCGACAGATCATCGAATAAACCCAAGGGATGCAGATTGCCACCCACCACCTATTCGACGCTTTCAAGTGCATAGAGACGAGCTGTGCAACTTCATGTCTAGTTTTGATATTCCTGCCACCTGGATGACGATGGATAACTCTCGCTGCTCCGTCAATGTCGGAAACGAACTCACCGAGACCTTCATGACGAGCTGTCATGTGATTTCTTCAACATCATACATGAGAGGATCGTGCAAAACTCACTCGCCATCACAAGAGGCACGATCTACCAGAAGTCCTTACAATGGCTAGCACATGCGGACGACATTGACGTGATTGGTCGAACACGCGTTTGCTGGTATTGAATCGGAGACGGCGAAAATGGATTTAGCACTGAATGAGGGCAAAACGAAGTACATGCTGTCATCGAGAAAGGACTCACAACATCGACGACTCGGCCATAACGTCACCGTAGGCAGCCATAGGTTAGGATAGGTAGAGTGGGCTGCCACCGAAATCGCCAGCACACTTAGACCATTGTTGGTCCATATGATACCTATAGTCGGACTACTACCATTGATCGACAACTCAAGTGATAGTGCCGTCGATTTGATCTAAACGGCAAATGGTTACTGGACCAGATATGAAAACCGGATAAAAGCGTATTAGCTTTGCATTCTCCGAGATTCAAACCGGGGACCAGAGACAGGTACTCAACCAACAGGGCCATACAGCTGTTTTTACAACAACCCCAGGCATAACTTTGAGGTAGTTACGGACTTCGTCTACCTCGTCTCCCATCTAAAAAGTACGAACAACATCAGTACTGAGATTAAACGCAGAGTAACTCTTGCCAGACTCTGTTTCTTTGGGCTCAAGAGGCAATTGAGTGGAAGGGAAGAACCAAGCTAACATTATACAAGACCTTGCCCATCCCTGTCTTGATCTATACCGTGGAAGCCTCTACAATCTCAAGAGCAAGATGAAGATGGAGTTCTGCGTTCAATAATTGGTCCTGTTTGCGTTGATAAGTCTTGAAGAAGAAGATTGGGGCTGTACAACGACATGAGCGTAGTCAGGCGTCTCGTTTTCAACGCCTTAGATGGATAGGCAATGTAGTGGATAACACTGCATCAGCTAGAAGAGTCTTCGACTTCGAACCAGTGGGACAACGCGATAGAGGACACTCACGGAACTGATGGGGCACACAATTAGAGAAGGACCTCAACCAACTTGGCGTGCGAAATTAGGGGCAGCTTGCTAAAGATCGTGCCAGCTGGAGAAGCTTGTTGACTGAGGCCCAAGTTCACCCCGGATTGTAGCCTCATTTGAAGAAGAAGCTTTGACCCTTGTCGAACGCAGCACTGCATTTTTTACTGATTTTAGAAGCAGAAACCAGAAAAAAAACGCTTCTACCAAAGGACGCTGTTGGCGTCAATGGCTTATAGCCTTGGATAATGAACAGGTCTGAGCCCAACTCTTAAGTAATTGAGTCCCTTCCCACCAAGTATCTGTTAATGACGTGACTAGATTCCACTTCGGTTCCGACACCTTAGATCTGCCCCCGAGTTGCTCAGTCATGAATTTTCTTCAAAAGATAGATAATTGCAAGTGCCCAGCGGACCGATTTAAAATGAAAGGTCGCAAATTCCTCATGACGGTTTTAACGACCCCGGTTTAGGTGGATTGCAGAGACCGGAAAAATGATTGAAGAAAGGACGTGTCACGTGCAAGTCGGATCCGAAGGGGTTTACATCACAAATCTGTCATCACCACCTGGCTGGCTGGCTGGCTGACGAAAAGGGATGAAGTAAGTCAAAACGCATTTTAAAGGCATTACAACGCGTTTAACTATTTAATTTGTCGGCTTTTATTGAATCAGGTCTAATCCTTGCATGCCAAGGATGTGAAAATAACCTTTTTTCACTCTCTCTCTCTCTCAGTCCCTCCGGTTCCGGTGAGGAAATTTCCATTACCCCATTCCATCGGCAAGAAGCACCCTGCCGGCGCGCTCCTCGAGAGGAAAGAAAGAAAAGAATGAATGCCAACATTGGTCGCATACATTTGAAAGGGATGAAATATCCTTTCTTCGTGTTCTGCTGCCTAATTTAATTCCATTACAATGGCACTCGTAGGAAATCAGATTTATCTCTGAGCCCCCTCATCAGACCCACCACCCTCCCATGTCCTGGCAACAGGACCAAAAAAAAACGAGAAGAAATCCTTTGACTAGGTTAATAGCATTCCACGTTTGTGTGGGTAAACACAATTTTCTCTTTCATTAGCCTTTTATGTGTGAACCACGCATTATTACGTCCCAGCTCGCGGCAGAGCGTATGCAAAAGAGATATTCTTCTCAGCGGAGGGCATAAAAAATGTTTCGTATTTTTTTACAACTTTTTCATGCTAAGCAGTAGCCCGTTAGCCCGCTGGAGACACACGTGTAGCGCCGCGCCGCACCGCGCCATTGTGGGCGGCGTAAGGCGGCGACTCCATGCTCCCGGCTCCAGTCATCCTGCTGAGTGCACATTTGTATTTGCATATCCTTTCAGTTGGGTCCTTCCGTATCCTTTTCGCCATTTTCCATTAAAAACACATTTTGAGCATAATTTTGCACTATCGCCGCACAGAGCAGCACCAGAGTGGGCACAGCACAGCGGTGCTACCGGCAATGAAGTGGCTTTTGTGGAACTTTATATCACTCTTATGGTTTTCGGTGCTTTTGATCGACCACTGACGCTATGCATGCACACGGACATGTGTGCAGTGTGGTAACTTTGTTGGAAACTTTTACTATTTTCCCGGCAAATATTCGATTAAGCCCCCCCGTCCGGTTATGAGGCAGTGGAGTGGAATGCGTTCTTCAGACTCGGGGATTGTGTTTGAATTAACATGGAGTGCGAGTAGCCGGCTATACGATACAACTGACGAAAGAGGGTGTGTTGCAGCAAGCAGTGGCTCAATAATGAATTTGCGAAGTGGGCTATTGAATGAAGTTGCAAGGTGATCTGGGCGAATGGAACATTTTCAAAGAGTCGATGGAAAGTGGAACGAATGCCCGATATGCAGCAGTCTGTTTTTTCGTATTTCACTAGAACATGCCCTCGTAATAAGCTCTTCATTAATTACAGCACAAATGACCATGAGTGAGTCTCTCTGTAAATGGTAAATGCTTTCATTGATCGTTGATGTGACAGGAGCATTCAAAGGATGCCTGAGACTGATAAGTATACTAAATGTTCTCAAATACGAAAGAGCGCAACCAAAAACGATGTAAAAGTCCACGGGGCGATGATCTTTCTTACTCAGCGAAGAGTCACGGTGCAGCGCATCAAATACATCGGAGCGGGCATCGGTTCCATGGCGAGGAACCAGCATCCGCCCGTACACCATTCCATCTTTGTGTGCTGCGAGGTTTATTTCCATACAACCATACTTCATAGAACTTAACAAAATCTTCGAGTGGAGAACGATGAGCTTGGGTGACACCCTCCAGATTCCATACCGAATATTTGCTTAAGCAGTTCAGAGTACATGCGAAAGGAAAGGAGTAATGGTTTGGTGGCCATTTCGTATTCATCAAAGGTCTTCGTCAGTAAATGCCGGGCATTGTTTCGGTCTCGTCGAAAAGGGACCGAAGTCTGATCAACTGGATCAACCCTTCAATCTTCTTCCCCTTTACACACAAAAAATGTCTCCACAGCCTGGGGATGTACCTCGGGGCATCAGCTAATAAGCCACTCCGTATATCAAACCTTCAGTTCCACATAACAAGTAGCTTGAAGGGTTTCTCGACTTTCTTGAGCGCAAGCGAAGCCTATAACCTAATCTCAGAGGCTGTTCCGATGTTAGGAGAAGTCAATCCGCGTGGTATCACAATGAGCCTACTCTGGCCTAAGTGTGACTGCCCTTAGCAATGAGCAACCTAAGCTAACCTATCTCAGAAGCTGGGATACTCAATTGGCGAGTTCGTGTGCCTCGGTTGTCCTTAAAATCAACATCAAGAGCAGCCATCTCAAGTGTTGGATCCATAGACACCTGACTGGATTTGTCTCTGTTCATAGCTGAATCGTCTTCTCCAGTTGCAATCGACGCAAAAACATCAAAAAATCTCACGCTGTACTTCACCCCCGAAAAATAAACGATTTTTCCATCCGCTTTCGATATATTTAAAAAAAATTCCTTTTATTTTATGGAGAAAATAAACATTTAGCAGAGTTAGCGTTTGGACCACGACGACGGCCGAATCCATGTACATACGAAGTTAACGAAGCGTCTGCTGTACTGGATCCTCCTCTTTGCCCGACCGGTGTTCTTCTTCTTCTTCTCTTGCTTTTCTACATTCAGTGTCTGTTACTTGACCTTACTGGCACGCGCCAGCGGACCATGAATTTTACCACCGATAATTGGTACGGCAACATGCAATTCAAAGGATGACAGACTGCTCACAGACGCATCATTTTCCAAAGCGCTTCCTTCACAATTGAGAACGAATTCCTCAGTGATTCCCCTAAGTTAAGCCGGTTGAGCCTTAATGGAGGCGATTGTGTCATTTTGAGAAACTTCTAGGGTCTCAAGACCATCCAAACAACGAAGAAAAAGTTGCATTCTTGTCACTTCTTTAGCCATTTACTTGAACTTCACGTCTTCTATACCCAGCCTGGTTCTTCCAGTATGGGTGCTGTTACTCAAGTGCACCTTATACTCAAGTCAGGCATTTGCAAGAGTTATTCTGCGATTGATGTTCGTGCGGATGTTGCTTGTGGTGTTTACGGAGTAGCCGCGGTGTTGCGTATTAACGAACGCAACCCAAATCTACAAGTGGCACGAACTCCAGGCAATATCGAAACATCATGGCGGTATATGTATTTCCTCTCTACTCCATTTTTCTTTTCTTGTCTCGCTTGATTTTTCTTCTTGTGTGTAATCTGAACAGAAGCAGACTGAAGTTGAAATAAATTAAGTTTTGAATTACATGTGAATACTATTGAAATATTGAGTTTAATTTCATTTCAATCTAAATACACAACACGCGGTATAGTACAGCAAATAAAGGGTGGTTAAATTTTAAGGGCCGATGTTGAATGTAAGCCACACCTAAACGTCAAGTTTTTTTCTGCATTTCATTTGACATTTCTCAATTTCAGACTAACTCAATTTGAACCGTGGAAAGATACGCGTTAAAGTTATTCAGGCTTATTATGAAAATGGGCGATCAAATCAAAATGCATATCGTGCATTTTCGAAATCGAAATCATCTTCAGTGATGAGGCACATTTTCACCTCAGTGGATTCGTCAATAAGCAGAATTGCCGCATTTGGGCGAATGATGATCGAAGAGTGATTGCCCTCATTCACCGCCGAACCCATTTTTTTCGTCAATGTCACCGGCATATGCCAACAGTTGTACGGACTTCTGGAAGATCGTGCTTCTCTTACTGGCGTGTGAGGCATGCACGATCTTTTCCAGGATGATGTTGAAGACGACACATGACAGCGTGTGGCCTTGTCTAAATCCATTTTTGACATTGAAGGTCCAAATGAGTTCGTTATCCGTTTAGATGGAGCTGTGAGAATTCTCAATCGTCATTCTGTACAACCGGATGAGTTTGGCGGGACTGTCAAAACTAGTCATGGCGCGTCTCTATGCATTCTGTCATATGCGGCCTTAAAGTAGCGAGTAGATGGTGGGAGTCGATTTAAACATAATGCGTCTTTTCTAGGATCTGCCGTAGTGTACAGATCTGGTGAACTTCGCTGACATGAAGCCACACTGATATGGACCTATCAGAATGTTTCTACATAAAAACACCAGGAAAGATAAGGATACTTATCCCTCGATAGTCGACAGAGTCAGAGGAGTCTTCTTTTTTGTCGATCGGGCAACCGATGCCGAGATTCCTCTCATCGACCATGCTATACTCCGACCACATCTTACAGATGAGCTAGGTCATGCGCCTAACCAGATCATCTCCAGCTGCCTTATATATTTCAGCTGACCATCCGCTATGGCTGGCTTGGTTAACTTCAATCTTGATGTTAGTATCTTGACCTCATCTAGATCGGAGCGATGGAGATCTCGTCTCTCATCGTGCAGATTGAGTGGAACATTCTGCCTGACAGCAGTATTTGGCCCCTCATCGCCATTTAACTTTGATCTTTCCAGAATCTCAGTATCGACTGACATTTTCTCTCTCGAAGCCTCTCTCCAGGCCATATATCTATGGGATTACTGTTTCGATTACACTTTGCTAAAATGCATCGTTCCTGCCGTAGGACCTCTCCATCTCTTCGACCACGCGCTTCTCGTGTTCTTTCTTTTTTTTTCTCCTCTTTTCAGTTATAACATGCAAAAGGAAAAAGAAAATTATGTTGAAAAAAAATTAACGTTAATTGATCTTATTTAGTCCACCCTGTACAATCAGTGTATAATCTGTCACTATAATCAAATCGGATAGATGTGCCATACCTCACAAAGTGGTAACCCTCTTCAATCTGTATCCTGATTTTAAACGATTTAAATGCAGTTTTGTAGATCTCGGCAATGGCATTAATTTGATTTGATTTGCCGTCCGAAAGTCAGATCATTCGTCCTTATTCATTTGACTGGCTCGAGAGCATTAAACACATGTATGTACACCAATTCTCCTGATTCGAGAGGGAGTGAAAGGAATCTTGAGCAGGCGGCCGCAACACTCTTGATGAGTAGCCCAGGACCGCCATTAAAAGCAGGCGGCAATAGCTCAGTCTTAGACCCCCCCAAGGATCGCCGGTCTGCCAAGTAAATAAGTAAGAAAATTCCTCCGAAATTGTACAGACTTCATTCCATGTTATACACATTCAAAACTCGAGGACAACAAGCACTTGACTGGCGTCTTATTAAAAACGAATTATTCATTTTCGCGTCTCTTGGGATGTCAACCACTCCGTGTTTGGTTTCCAATCTGTTCCCCTCTGCGTGAGTGTCTCCCGCGGTTGCATAAAAAGCACTTTGCCCCACAGCCCTCTTCTTATGGTCTCCTTCAAATCAATCCCCACTTTTTCGTTCTTTTCTTTGCATACGTTTCTCATTTTTCATATTTCCCTTGGGCCCGGTGGCAACGTGAGAAGATAAACAAGTCACGAGTTTCCCATCGGGTAAGCTAACATGCGCTTATGCAACGTTCGCTGAGATCCAAATCAAATAGTTCCAGAGACTAAGCCGGAGCTTGCGTTATGCAGTGCAGTTTGTTGCAGAAAATAAATCGAGTGCTTCCTGAACGGGGATTCAAGGAAATGAAGTTTCCATCCGCAAAAATGTTGCGCTTTTCACGGGGGGAGAACGTGCGTAGGCAACGTGATTTGATTTTCTCTGAAAGCGGTGATGAAGTTGTTGCAGCAAATACAAGCGAAAACATTCGTGAAAGATTGAGAGGACATGTCCGTGACTTGGGATGGTTAAGGATTCCCGTGACGCACTTAAACCATGCGAGTGTGAGTTCAGTTTCCTGTCAGACTTGCAGTGCTGTTGAAACGTTCAGACAATACGATCTGTGAGCTTTTTTGTGCACGATTCGGTGAGACATTGTATTTGCGAGTGTCACAGTTGCATTACTATGCAGCAATTGCTAAAATCGTTAAGAGGTCTTCGTTTGTAACAGAGGAAAGGAATTCGTCGTAGAGAACCATATTTGTTTTTTTGTAGTAATTTGGCCACCCATTGGCTGCTTGCTGAAAAGCCATTACAGCCGAAGACTGGTTCTGATGCAACCACCAGTAAACGTGCAGTTCTTTAGCACGGTCCTTCCTATTATGATGTCGCTCTGCAGAACCAGGAGAGATCATCGTAGCTGCGAACGACATCTCGTTCGTATTGTACGGAAGATAATAGTCGTGTCTGGATAGCTACTAATTTGGGAGGAATAAAGCTATTAAGGGAAGCAATTTCATATTACATTACATCGGGGTAGTAAGCGCCGAAGATCAGGTTGTTAAAAGAAGTCAAAGCCTGTACAATATGTCTTCAAATTATGTAACTGTTCCAGTTGGGTTCTAGCATGGTTTTACACGACTCCATTAGAATAGAACTATTTGGACTCAGAGTCGGGTGTACCATATAAACGGAGATTTCAAAAGCCTCAGACGGCATGATGTATTTCATTTGGGAACGATTCTCGTTTAACCACGATGACTAGACGAGGACTATGAAGCAGATTTCCTTCAGCCTGATATCAACTGGGTTGGCTTTCGATTGTCAAAATGCAGATATTCTTACTTCAATATTCACAGCTAACGGCCGTCGCTCTGGGTCAACTACGCCGAGCTTGTCAATCAGCTTTTGTTCGTTTCCTATGAGGCCAATTACAGTAGGAGGTCTGAAAAGAGCAGTTTCGCATTTCTAATAGTTGTCGATCAATTTGTCGTGTTGTCAAAATTGTGGAATTCTATCGCAATCATCACAAGCTGCAAATAACAAAGGCCAACCAACTGCCCCCAGTTGTAGACCATTTTTAAGACTGTGGTAAACCGTTGCATACGTTTTCACGACGAAGACTGTTTTACTTCTGCCGAGTCGTAGCCATACGGTGACGAACGTCTGTTCCAAACCAATAAGACACTCATACGTACACTGTCTCTTGTTTTTCTGAATATTTCCACTGAACATCGGGCACCAGTTTAGACGCAGGATGTTAATTGCCCTAATTATGAACTCAACATCACCTTTTGAGCAAGGCATCGCTACAATGGACAGCTATGTAAAGGGTGATTTTTTAAAAGTTGTAGGAAAGTTTTTCAAAAAAAAAACACACAAAAATTCAGAAAAATGCATGAAATCTTTATTTGAATCGATAGTACGGTCCATATAATTTAATGTTTGAAGATTATTTCATGCAAATGTTGCCATTGACTGCGCCTCAAATGGTCCACCCGCTTAGTCCAATTTTGGCATATTCTTTCCAACATTTCGGCCGGTATCTCACGAATAAATGCTTCAATGTTGTCTTCCAATGCGTCAATTGAAGCGGGCTTGTCTGTATGGACATGAGCTTTAACATAGCCCCACAAAAAATGGTCTAAAGGCGTTAAATCGCACGATCTGGCGGCCAATTGACCGGTCCCGAACGTGAAATAAAATGTTCACCGAACTCGCTCCTCAATAAGTCCATTGTAGCGAGTGCTGTGTGGCATGTGGCACCGTCTTGTTGAAACCACATGTTATGCAAGCTCTTGCATTTCGGGCAAAAAAAAGTTGGATATCATCTCACGGTAGCGCTCACCATTCACAGTTAACTTACGATTCGCATCATCTTTGAAGAAGCACGGTCCAATGATGCCACCAGCCCATAAACCGCACCAAACTGTGACTTTTTCTGGATGCATTGGTAGCTCTTGCAATGCTTCTGGCTGATATTCCCTCCAAAATCGACAATTCTGCTTATTCACGTACCCATTGAGCCAAAAATGAGCTTCGATTAAACTGACCATAAAATGGAAGAAGCGCGCGATGAACTTTCTTAACAGAGCACGCATTTTGATAATAAAATTCAATAATTTGCAAGCGTTGTTCGTTTGTAAGACGATTCATGGTTAAATTAAAGACCAAACTGAAGATGTTTGACAGTGAAACAAAACACGAAACGTGTGTCAGCTGCTTAAACCAGTGTTGCCAAAAAGATAATAGCTAAAAAATAACCCTTTAGATTCGAGGTGGTTGGGGGGTATGGGGTAGGCAAAGTACCTCATCTTCTCACTGAATAGGACTAACAACATAATTACCGTGTTCAAAGGTAGAATGACTCTTGCAAACTGCTGTTTTCTTAGTCCCAAATGGCAATTGAGGAATAAAGCTCTCTCGAGATAAACCAATCTGACATTGGGCACACCTTTGATCATTCTAGTGGTCGTCACAGAGGCCAGACATGAAGCATTTTAAAAGCGGGCGAAGATTTCTCTTTCTTTTCGAGATAACTATTCTGCGGCTAGCCAGCCAGGCGTCTACGGATTAAATGCCCAAGATGGCGGCCGTGGGGCACACAAGTGGAGAAGAAACCTCAACCCACCTGGAGTGCGCCACTGGAGACATCTAACCAGAGATCACACTAGCTGGAGAAGCTTATTGGTTGAGACCCAGGTCCACCCTGATTGAAGATTTGTCGCAGTCGATGTGTCTTTATCCCGTTTAGGGTCGGATAATATGCATTACTCAGCGCGTTGTTAAACAGTTTTGTGCACATTTTACTGCTTCAGTGGATTGCTCTTGCTCATGTCTAGTAATGCCAACTTTAGATTTCACAAACATACAGACCGGTCCGTGAAGAGGTTGTCACGCAATGGGCTCTTACTTGGGATTCGATTTTGTTACATCTACATCTGCTTTTCGTTGCTTGGCATAGATGCCTGGATGAATGGCTGAAAAATGGCTATGCCCTTCATCACTCGTTCACCCATATTCCGTGATGAGCGGGAAGGCCTCTGAAGACGACAACTGCCCACCAAAGCGGAGTACGTCTGGACATGTGGAAAACGTTGAGATAGACAGGAAATGGCTGCACTCTGACTGCTGTGTCCGTGACGTATTCAGAAGACGGCTGGCATTCCTAAGATAATAGCCCTTCGCATTCTTACCGAGGACTTTGGAATGAGATAGATCTTCCAGCGAATTATTCCACAGCCATTGCAAGGCCACGAAATCTGTCAACAACATGGAAGTTAACAGTTGAGACGGCAGTGGAGGATGTGCGAATGTAGAGGAGTCCAATCAAGACGATGCTTACTTCTTCGTGGCCAAGGGTATTATCCATAAAGAGTCGTTTCACAAGGTCAGACAATGAATGTCCGATTTTATTTAGGCATTCTGCCGAGAATGGGGGACAAAACTGATTGTGTTCGACCGAAGTGCAAGTAAATTAGCAGTTGATTGCATGACAGTACGCCAACGCACTAAACTAAAAGTCGATGTTCATAGAAAAGGCATCACAGTGCGCGACTTCCCACCGTACTCGTCTGATCTTGCACGGTCCGACTTCCTTAACTCAAATTAATGTTGAAGGCAACGCCCACATACGTGCCATCCAGAAGGTTTCGAGGCAATAGCGGTCTTCGAGAACCAGACATTCATCGGAAACATTGACGTCCGCTTTCAACGCTGTGTTTACTCGAAGGGGGACTAGTCATTTTGAGTAAATCCGATGAAAGAAATGCACTGCAAAGAGCAGTCTCATCGGAAATGTGACAGACTGTCTGAAAATATTGACATTAGCCATTCTCTGAAATCAATTACGTCAATCTCAAAAACAGCAATTTTTTTCCCGAATTTTAATTAAATCCTCGTAATTCCAAGCGTTTCCAGTTCAGAGGGCCGTTTGATGGCCTGTCGCATTAATTCCTGAAATTCCAACAGAATGAAATGTCGGAGCATGTCTCATGAATATGTGTGAATCCTCAAAACTCACCACCGCCAACCAGGCATGACATGGACGCTGTCCGACACGTATTTCGGGCGAAAAAAAAAACACACACACACTTTATATTGTGTTTGGGTATTTCACATCAAAATTGGTTTTTCATCGAAAATTAATAAATCTCTGCGACACGACGACGTTTTATCAAATTCTGCGTGAATTGAGTGTGCACGTAGCCCGCAGGCGATGAGTGAGTGCTGAGTCCTATGAGGACATTGAATTCGACAGAATCCAAGGCCACCCCCAGTCCCACCCGGGTAGCGATGGAATTCATTAACCTCTGCTGCTTGCTGTCGATGTGTTGGGTTCGCTTCGAAAGTTCGACTTTTTAATTGAAATTCTTCTAGCGGTCCTCACACAAAACACGAGAATCCCTTAATTTGCAGAAATAAAAATTCAGACGAAAATATTCAACCCCACCTCGCCTCGACGAGTGGGTGGGTGTGGGGAGGTAGAGAAGGACATGCCTCGGATGCCATGCCCGTCAAAGGCCGGAGTATACATAGTTCACTTAACCACCAGCAACTTTGCCCGAATTTCCCGGTCCGTCGGCATCGAAAATTAACGCATACTAATGTCAGTTAGTTGTCATCTCGGCGCGGCGACGCATATTTGATTGGCAGATCAGAGGGTGTGTGCTTGTGTGCTTGTGTGCGTGGTAACCACAATTAGGCGTATGGAATGTGATTAGTTTGGAACACATTGCGTGTGTTTGTTCGTGACGAGAGTCCTTTTGCTCCGCCGACCAGGTGTGAGAAGTATAACTTGTTTACACCTGATGTCACGATTAGACTGGGTACACAGGACCCGTGTAAATGTCTGCACAAACTGCTGATGGAAATTTTTCGCAAGAGATGAGGTGAGGTCTCGGTCTGGCTGGTGTCGCATAAAAGTTTGCAGCGTTTGAGAGGCGAATTAATTAAATCTATTCTAATACCGTAATTTACGAGCTTACAAGGTGTTATGGGCAACGCCGAGTAGTTTTGATTTGATTTCACGCAACGTTGGGGAGAAAAATGGGAGCAGGGTTGATGAAATTTAATTGAATTTGTTTAGGAGCGCTACGAGATCTGCCAACTGGAGTGCAGTGTGCAGAGTGTCATCAACAGGATCAAGAAACTTTTGTGCAGAGTTTGCAAGTTTGATGTGAGTCGGGACATGGTGTGATTTAACAGCGACTATAGAACTAATCAGCTTTGGAAGTACTTACTTACTTATTTACTTATGTATCAAGCTTGCAACCCATAGAGACACTGAGTCTGAGCATTAGCTGCCTTCTGTCGTTCACGGTCGCGGCGTTGACGTGACTGTGACACTGTGCTTGTTCAAAGTTGCCTTGCGTCCGTGCACCGAAGAGTAAGTCTTCACGAACCTGGGCACTCGAATACAAAGATCCTGTTGATTGAAGCATCTGTGTACATGCGTCCGAAGTGGCCGACGAATTCTTGGCTTCCGGACTACTTCCATACTTCGTGCCTTATCCTTCATTCACCTTCCTGGCAGACAGGATTATGTGTCCGAAGAAGAATTTTACTATCTAATGAGCGAAGAATCAGCTCTGCTGTATTGCTTATCGTCCAGCTCTCGGTTCCGTTTAGCAGGACTGGAGGTTCCATAGAGTATAATTTTGGTCCTCCGACTCAGGAGTGTGGACCCTGGTTGATTCTACAAACCGAAGTAGTACCGATTGCCAAATGCGCTTCTGTGTCGGATCTCCACTAAGTCGTCATTTGTGGGGTTCACATTCGCCTCGATGTAGTCCAACGACCTCCAAACTGCAACTGCCTATAGTGATGTTTTGTTAAAGGCTGAGTGCGACGGAATTCTAGCTCATCTCGTTTGGCCAGTTTTTCAAACGCCAAACCACAGCGATGTCGATGGCATTAATCGACTGATTGGTAGATGGAAGAAATCCCTCAACAACGCACCTCCTAGCTGGAATCTGGTGCAGACTTCAAACGGCTCTGAAGACTGAAGACACTGGCACTGGTACTTGCCGAAAGTGGCCAGCTTTGGGACTGCCAATTAAAGACTGTCATCAGGCATGTTTCACAAGCAATTCCTTAACTCAATCGGGCACAAGTCCTTGGATAGTCTGTCCTCCAGAATCGAATAGACAACACTATCCTCAAATTCACCTTCCTAACCATAATTGATACTCGTATACTCAAGTTATTTTTAGTACTCGTGCGTGCACACTAAAATGATATACCGTGGCAATAACGGCCGTTTCGTTCAGTTTCGTTAAGTGTCGTTCAGTTTCGTTAAGTTTCTATAAGCTTCGTTGAGTATCGTTCGGTTTTGATTACTTAAGTAGGATCCAAAGAAATTGATTTCTACGTAAATGCCAGCTCATATTTGAATTGCTAATGCTCCCAGAAGCATTTTATTAGCAGCGTTGCGAAGTTTCGGGGCAGTTTTTGTGCAGTTTTGACATAAGCTTAGGACCATTATAGCACCAAGCATTATGTTGTCGTAACTAGGTTGTAGCTCACACACGATTTTACATAAACCCTCTGCCGCTCCTCCAGCAGTCGCCATTCAACTTGGTTAAATGTTCCAACATCCTCTACATCCCGTCGCTTCGTCCTTAATTTAACACGGACATCGCTGTATCTGCGGTTCGACCAAGAAGGAAGATTTCGTCTTCCCCATGCCTCACATAAGACAAAAAAAAAAGTCATTCCCGCTCCACGCTCATAAGTCCATTGTGCGGTAATATTCTGGCGGTGATTTTCCGCAAACAGGTGCAGGATTAACAACATGTGACGTCACCTCAATCCATTATTGCGTCCTGACAAAAGACACAAGTAAACCGGAATTGCCCGGCGCTAGTGCAAACAATTCATTTGTATGACAGCAACTCCATATTCTCTCATCATTGGAACGACTTCACTGCTAAACGACAAGGGTTCACCCGTTTGCCCACAAGGCACTTGCTGCAACCCACGTCCGCCGAGTCGGGGCGGGGGTGTTGGGCTTAGGATCGGAGATAGACGAGTATAGCGTGTGTGAATGTGTGTCTGGTACGACTACTATCGTTGCGTCTTTGTTTGAATTTATCCTCTAGCAGGTCGTTTGGCTTCAGTTGTGCGATGTGGTGTCCTTCATCCTCTCCCAACCTCCCCCCCCCCCCCCCCACGGACTGTGCGTCCACAGCACGCCAACAGACCCCGGTGGCAGGAAGAAAAATGGCAAAGCACGGAGCATTCAATTTGAGCAAGGAAAATTTGATAAACGGCGCAGCCTGTAATACGAAATTGCTCGGCTTGTTTTGCATACAACGCACGTATTATGAAATCATTGCAGAGAGCGCGCGCCGGCAGCGAGGAGAACGCGGTGGCTTCAGTGCCGAAGTGGGTCGACAAAAACACGGTCCTCCTAGATTGTCTTCCCCCCTCCCCCCCCCCTGCACCCACCCCCCAGTTCAATGCCAGTACCAGAGCACACCAACACTCTAGCATGACATGAAAGTCATATCCTTTTACCAAATACTTCCGATGGGACAGATAAGGCCTTAATGGGCGAACCGTCTGATGTGGGGGGGTGTGATGGGGGTGAAGCGCGCTACTGGGTCATTATTTCCGACAGTTCATGGTGCCGGCGTGTTAAAGTTGGTGTTTCGTCTGCAAAGCGAATGGGTTTGCTTCAGCCGGCGGTGGGAGGATATCACGTACTCGTAACGCAGTAAACAATCCAAATGGAAATTAAATCAAGAGATATTTTTATGATGTTTAAGATACTTTGTGTGATCAGTATTTTGCCGGCGAAAATTGGGCAAATTTGGGAAATTCGAAAAACGAGAATGCAAAGCCTGATAGAGGACGACAGTAATGCGCGTTCGATGAAGTGTGTGTGCGTGTCGAACTGGAGGGAGGAAGGGCGGTGATGGCGTGGAACCCGAATCTATTGAGAAAGTTTTGGCCGATGATGGGATTTCCATTTGGTCGGGTTTCGGCCTGAGTGACTGCAGAAGTTTTCCGTTACTTTTAATGAATGGATAAAGTTGTGTGAACTTCGGGGGATAATGCGATAGTGACAAGTGTTTTTTAGGTTCCCACGAGGCGAAAATAAATGGACGTTGCTCGACGGAGAAGTTTCGCAAAGGCGGGCCCTTGTCACAGGAAATGTAATACCGATTGATGAACTCGTTGCTGGTGCAGTCATTAAACTTGATTATCTCTGCAGCTACACGCTGCGCGCTACACAAAGTGGCTGAGATCGAAACTGAAATTCAAAATTAATCTCGCTGCAAATTGATGCTCAAAATTTGTCGCAAATGAATGAATGCAAAACTTGACGAGAGGGAGAGAAGGCTGAAAAATGAAGTGGAACTGCAACGCATTTCGAAGAAAATACTTCGATTAAAGTTGAAATTAAGCCAGAGACTCTGAATTGAATCCATTCGGGCATGTTTTTCAAAAGAAAACTTTAACAATATAAGACAACGTTTTGACTTCGACGAAAGTCGTGTTAATTTTTTAAGCGGTTGGTTTTCAGTTGTCAGGAGAAGCTCAAGAAAAGTACAAAAGTGTATAAATCTTTGATTTGGGTTGTTAAAGCAATTATTGCCATTTACTCTTCTTACCATGTTGAGCACGACTTTTTTTTAAGTAGTCCCTGCGGAGAGTCCAATTCATGCCGCGACTCAATCTGCTCTGAAATTTCATTTGGTTCAAGTGTCTCCTCCAGTCTCCGTTTGGTATGAGCTTCAGCTGAAAACTGTCAAAATCCTTAGCGCTACACTAAGTGGCTGGTGGAATGATTCCCATCGACATCCTCGTGTACTGGATGAGCTAAAATCCTCAAAATCCCAGGCATTCCAGAAAAACGTCAACGTCGACTAAGGGCGGGGAAGTAAAGAAAATGAAAACCACAGCCAGGATCCGTTCAATAGACCAATAGAGTAATCTCGATGAGATAAGACCACAAATTGCAGATGGACTCATATCTTGATTCCAGAAATCAATGTATGGGTAAGCAGAGCGCAAGGAAATTGCAACTACCACCTCAAGCAGCTCCTGTCTGCTCACGACGGCTAGCGCTAGAATCTATACAGATTTGGACCTGCCCGCTCTGTCTATTGTCCCGAGTGACCAAAGCAGGAGGCGAACATAAAGCACCCAATTTTCTATTGCGGACGAGGAATGAAGAGTGAATCTATCAGAGCCACCAGAAATAACTGTGAATATGATGAAGTCCGAAGAATACTCCCTGGATATCTGCGGGCGTGTAAGAACCGTGCAAATAGAGCTGCGAAGAATAGAAGTTGCAAGTAGAGCGGCACAACCAGCGGAACAAGTGGCAGCAACCGAGTAGCATGAGTTACTTGGAATGTGTGGATTAGTATCCCCGAAATCGAATGTTTGGGCTTACAAATCGTGCATGTTGATAGCCCGGTCTATAGTATCTTTAGAAAGTTACCAAATTCTTGGGTAGGAGCGAAAAAATAGCACTAAGTTAGTGGATGTGCCTCATATCCTGGAAGAAATCACTGCACTCAATGTTTTCCTCAATTCCGTGGACGTATACGAAAGTATTTACTGTTCACAGATCCACACGACAATTGTCGAACTTACTATCTCAGGATAGTTGATTTAGACGTGCTGTGGTACACTTAATACTGATGATCATGTGATTGAGTGGTGTCAAGTCAACGCCCGCCGCGCCATAAGATGACACAGTCACCTAATTTCTCCATCACAACTTCGAGTGTTGCGTAGCTTGTAGGTATGGCATGTAGTACTGTCTTGTTGGAAACACAGCTCTGTTCACAGAAAGTCGATTAACACCGCTTTATACAGAAAACCGTTGATGGCAACGATTTTTGCATCATTTTTGTTCTTTTGGCAGCCATTTGTGGAGGTTTGCCTGCAGAAGTCCACTGATTTGATTGTTCCTTAATTTCTGGCGTTTAGTGTGGTGCAGTATCTAGGATACATCAGCTGTTGAATGAATCGATTTGTGCTTGAAAAGTTCCAGATTCTGTCAACCCGAATCGGTTTCTGGTCCCAGTTTGGCATCCATTTTGAACTTACATCGTCCTCTCAGTTGTCATTATGATTCTGTTTAACTAGAGATAAAACGCGAATTAATAATCACATTTATATGAAATTTTACATGAATGCACTAAAATAATAGTATTACTTGATAAATAAGTCAATTTATATATACAACCACAGCTTCACCCCGATACCGAGAATATATTGAATGCCCCTCGTAGTTTGTTTATGCCCAAATTGGTATTTAGGGTTCAAATTTATCATTTGTAATTGCTCCAATCTCCAACCCAATTACTGCAGCGTCTTCCAAGCGGAATTATGCCCGTTTCACAATCTCGCGTTGGTGCCTCGACTACGTGCTGGTTACGACATTTGCTTTGAGGGATGCGTGTATCACCATCAGCTGTTTTCTCTTTCGCACCCAATGAAAGTATGGAGTAAACGCAGGGAAATTTCAAAAAGCACCTAAATGTTTCACATATTGGTGAGAGAATACGTTGATAACGTGAGCTTACATTGTTCTCACCACACTAATTTTCCTGACAAAAGTCAAAACGTAGCACGACGCAGTGAATGGCATGGAACCATTGTATTGTGTGGTTTAAAAAATGACTCGACGCATCAACGCAGTATTGTGAAACTGGCACTAATGGCGATTAGCGAAGCCCTGTCCGGGAAAAGGTAGAACGTGATATTCGCCCACGATATCTCCATTTTTTCTGATAGCCAAGCAGCAATTAAGTCCTTGGCACTGTTTCCCTAAACTCCAAATTACTAATCGACTGCCACGCATCTCTTAACAAGATATCCGAACAGTTCAACATTCGCCTGTGCTAGGTGAAAGGCCATAGAGACATTCCGGGAAACTGCAAAGCTGATGAACTCGCTAAATGCGCCACTAGTGACTAGACTGCCTGTTGATAGTTTATCTTTTAACATACCTATAAGTACCTTCAAGTTACAGCTCCATTGTCTCTACGCAAAGGAAATCAATGCCTGATGGTCGACATGCATCACTTGTCGAATCTCAAAACAAATCTGGCCAAATCTCGATCCTAAAAGATCAAGCGATCCTATCTCCCTAAAAAGATCCACAGGACACTTCCTACAACGCCTTCACGCTAAAAGACTAGGTCTATTTTCCAACCGCTTTTGCAGAAGCTGCCTGGACAAAGAAGAGGTGGAAAACACCCAACACCTCCTTTGCAATGCTCTTGCCTCAACCATGAAAGCCACCATAGGCTCCTACTTCTTCGACAGTCTAAACGATCTCAGCAAAATACCGGCCAACCCACAGCAACCCTCTTTATTTTTGGGAACACACGTGGCTGTACAATGGGGCTAATTTGGCCTAAGTGCATTAATGCCACTACCTGCTACCAGATGTCAAAGTTCGGCTGTTCCTATTGGCAGACCCTTTATGAGAAGCTTAACTTGTTATTTAGTTAGTTTAAGAAGAAGGTCAACTGCAACACTTTAAATCGATCAACAGCGCCCACGCTGCAAGCAAAATGAAAGCCTTACTTCCGTGTGGTGCAAATGAAAAATGAATCACTCAAATCAGATTTCACATCAATTGCAATCCGCAATTAACAGGTGTAGCCATTGCATTTTCCACACACTAGCACACAACAAACGGTTCTTAAATTCACAGTCGACAAATTTCATTTGCAGCCGGGGGTAAGGGGAAAACGCAAAAAAAGTGCAAATTTAATTTCATTTCATTTTGAAGGCGAGTAATTAAGGGTCATCCATGTGATATTCAGCACATGACGTATATATTATTCAGCGCATCCCCGTGGCCGGGGGTATCGAAATTGCAAAGTGAATTCGTCTGAATTTTAAATTTAATTTCATAAAATGAGTGACTGATTACCCCTTGTGCACGGCACGGCGAATCGAACCCGGTCGAGCTGCGTTCGTGTGGAAAAAATAATTGTTCGCCCTCCGCGCCGGGTACAGACCGTTGCGTGCAGCCAGCCAGCCCTTCCCGTCGGTTTGGTCGACTGTGAAATTGCGTATCAATAAGATATGAGCATCGTGTCGCTGTGGCCTCGAGTGCAGTGTGCAGTAGCAACTGAACTGCTCGAGTGTGTGCTGCACAAATTGTTGGGGGGAGGGGGGCGTGAGGCGACTCTCCGGAAGACTGGTTTGTCTGTGACGGAGGACCAGAGTGCTGGTGTGAGGCTGCTTAGTACGTTGTAGCGCTCGTGTTGGAAGTGCATTTGAGTAACTTTCACGGAACGGAAAATCCTCTTATATCCGTCGGCTTCGGTACATTTTTCGCTATCGTCCCCCTTCCCGTGGAATTACACCCCCTTCAGGACAGCTGCCTTTCGACAACAGACAGTCGACTGGATGTGTGCAGAAGTTATTTTATTAAAAGTACTTATGTGTCGGAACAAAACCGCATGGGGAACGACGACGACGACGAAGTGGATCGGATTAACGCTCAGCTTATTACGTCGTTAATGAACGGCGGAATGAAGTTGCGGAAGTTAAGCTATCACCGAGGCGGCAGTGCCATGGGATGGGCTTTCATTCTCTGAATCTTCGGATTAATTATGTTTGATAAGTTGTACAAACAGCACGGCGGATGCATGTCGGATATTAATTCGTGCTCTGATTTTGAACAATGCCCTGCGTCATGAAGATGGCGGGGAAGGAGGATTTCGAGAAGGATTCCGGGAACTAGTGTACAGCCTGAGGAAGTGACGTGTCGATTTGAATTCCAGACGTTTGCTTTGAGTAAATATTGATATCATTCAGATCGTAGGTCGGATTAGGAAAGCGAGTAGGCACGACCAGCTTGGAATCCTCTGCTGTCCAATGAAGCAAACAATTCATCATTTTCTTCGACACACTTTTGAACCAGCATTTACATCCGTACGAGTGATGATGTGGCCGCCCACGCATGCACCCGCCCTCTATGTGCCTTATCTCCGCAGTCTGTACGGAGTCATTGTGTTGCCCTTCGGAAATTACTTGTTTTCCCCAAACCCACTGTCATCATTGCGTGTATGTCTTGTAGTTCCTGCTCGCCAGTACATCCAGTGGTCAGATCACAATAATCCTGAACAAGATTGCACCTGCACACAAGACAACAACGATTGGAGCTAAGATGCATGTTATGACAGATCGAGCATCCCCCACGTTCTCACGCACTACCATAGTGTTGCCAATACACTAGACACCTGATGGCCGATGAAGCCAGAAGGAGATTCATCTGAAATTTCATGCGCATCTCAGAAGAAGTTCTCCCCCAGCGTTATTTATCGCGAGTGACACAAACTGGAGCAGTGAGTCCGTAACATATGTGGCCAGTAAGTGCAACTGTCATCGTTGTACTTCTACACTGTCGTGTGTCGGATGGCAAGGAGTGCTCGCAAGTGGATAGTGGAAGTGCCACCAGTGGAGTGGCTAGAACTGGGAGATTCGGAGATTGGTCAGTGCTGGTTATGTTTTATTTTAGACACTACACTGGAGCACTCAGACTCAAAAACTGATCCATTGTACTACCAGGCAGCAACCTGCATTTGGTGAAATTTCATGGTCTTCCGGATTAGAACCGGCAGGCGCTTCTGTGATGAGGAGCCTACATCATCAGCTCCCAGCTCATCAGCACCAAATAACTGCCACCTGATCTGAGCAAAGGCGGGACAGTGGCCGAAGAAGTGCTCTGCAGTGTTGCCGTCTTCCCCAAAGGCATCGGAAGAAGGTTTCATCGGTTAGGCGAAGCACATTAGGTCTTTGGCGAAATTGTAGTGGCCCGTTAGTAGTCTGCAATCCTTTCTATCAAGAGACAACAAGACAACCGCGGATTTCTTACAGACGTTAGGTACCATGCGCTTGGTTTGTCTACATCCTGGAAAGTCATGCCACCTCCGGTTGTGCTGTCGAGGTGCCCAACCATCGATGAAAGCCCTAACCCTGGGCGTGGGTAGTTCCAACGCAGCTTAGGGTCCTAAGAGTACCTCTGCTGATCCTTGTCTTGTAAGTTCATTTCCTGGCCCGGGACCCATGTTTTCTGAATTTATTTGTCCGCGAAAGGTAAAGAGGTATGATAAGTGCAGTTGAATCTGATGTTCTAACATATCATGTATCAATCCTTGGAGGTTGCACTTGATAGCTTTTTTCGAGCGCTGTCCCCCTCAGAGACACTGAGAGTTTAAGTGTAGGCCTGACTATTGGTAATAAATGCCAGTACACGATGCCCAGTTGTAATCCCCATTTACATCCAATAGCCTTTTTGTGGCTGCATATGACCGAGTAGGTATTACTGAACCGTATCTTCAACTTCCATATCATCAATGCCTACCGGAGAAGACATTTTTGTAGGCTTTAACGAACGCCTTTTGAGCCCCCAATTTGTAGTATTTTATATACAAAGGATTACACAGTTAAATTAATTTGGGCTCAGTGGCCACTTAAAACAGTTACCACGACTTGACTGCTGGAATTCAAGTGTAGTTCGTTGTAATGCGTGTGTTGCTTGGTCAGTTCCGTTCTGTTCGTTCTCGATCCTTTGTTAGTTTTATTGTAATACCCGGCTTGACAAGCGGCCGTCCATCCCGTTGTGTCGCTGAATATTGTGGCGTACATGACTTATTGGTTGTGTGTGTCTCGATGAATAAGTTTGCAATAGATTCTGTGACGCACGTTAACCAGTCCTGCATGTATGCCAGCATATTTACCATCTCTGAGTAATTTCACTTGTCAGGCGTTATTTTGCATAGGAAACCGAAAAGGTATAAACCTTAAAACAAAGTGCGTACCTATTACGAAAGTGACGTTAAACTGAATTTCGAGTTTTTCGATTTAGTGAGTAAGAGCGTCATACTGAAGGCCCATTTCCAGAAATAAGAGACCAAAGAGATATCCAACTTCTACCTCTCTTGACCCTTAATTTCACCTGACAGCGTTTTTTGTACGCTTTTTCTCCCCTGTCTGTGAATACGTGTGTGCTCTTGCGAACAGCTGATACCCCTCCCCAACCGTGGTAGTGGGATGAATTAGAGTTCTTATTTGAAAATTCGCTCGTTACTTAAACTTTGGTGTTAAATTTTCAACACAGAAAGGAGGGGTAAGCAAACTTCTGTCTGAAGTATGTTCATGAAGCAGATTTATTATATTAAACTCCCACTTTTGGGAATTACTGTCTGAAGCACTAGGGTGAATTTAATAAATACTTTATTTAATGTACATATTTATTTTTGCACATGGATGAATAATGCATATAAAATGCATTCGCGCGAAACTTGTGTAATAATAATAATATACAAGTACTAATAATAATAATATTGAAAAATTTGTTTTACTCTTTTAGTTAATTCCAAATTTTGACAACCATATTCATGAGCTAGTTTTAGTTGCATTATTTAGACATTTTTCTGAACAATTATGAAATTTAAATCCATGAGTTTTCACAATTCATGAGTGATATACAACTGCAAACTGATCGCCTATATATTACTTTGATGAATTAAATTGATTCAAAATATGCCTGTAAATAGATTTACATATACTATTTAAATAGCATTACATTTTTATTCACCCCAAGTATTATATGTGCTCTTAAAAATATGAGTCTACTTTTGAACACCCTCCGAACAATAGTACATGATATTGGGCAAATCCACGAATCTGCCGACATTTTCCCACAAAATCCACGAATCTGCCGCCATTATCCCACAAAAGAGAATCGGTCGCCATATTGTAGTGGATCCATGGTTTTTGTAAGAGTATCACACATACTCCCATACAAGGAAGTTCTACTACTCTCACATTTCTCTCCGGTGTTGACTAGGGGAAATTCTCGCCGAAGTTGGATATATCCTTGCTCACTTATTGCTTGAACCCGGTCACACCAATCCTCATTTTTACGAAACCACTTCTCTCGGTTTTCTGACAATCCTCAGGGAGTACAGCTATGAAAATCGGCTTAAAATATAGGCTTTAGAGCCTCACAATCTGAGAGTATGTCTAATTTCACGTGGTCACATGACACTTACGAATACGTTCCACACTACACGAACGTAATGTGCTCACGTGTGTGTCATAAACAAACATGAAATTAATGCAGTTGATCACATGAATGTTCTAAATGTATTCGATCTAATTCTAGCCATTCTACTTAAAATGGGCGGCTCTATTCATACAAGAAGTATTTCATATCTGAATCTCGTGGTTCACTTGAAATTAAGTCACGAATATTTCACGCACATATTTATTTCACGTACAGTACGTGCGCACGTGAAATCATATATCAAACTGGCTCCCTCTTCTAGTGTCACGGCACTTTCACGCAGGAGGATTTCCCTTAATCAATCCAAGACTTGGCAGTTGTTCATGTTTCCTTCCGAAGTCGATAACTTCCTACGCTACGCACGCCTTTTCACGAGTCGTCCTGCAAACGCTTAACACCTTCACCCACAATCAATTCATCGCGTCCGAGAGACGAGGTTGTCTGCGGCATTTTGTATTCCTTCAAGTATCCAATTGTGACAACGTACATATGCCACCTGTCCAGTCGCCTCATGAATTCCTAAATAACGCCGCACACGGTCGGTCCCAAAACTACAAAAATAAACCTGTCCGCCCGCATTTCCATCGCCGCCACGGCACCGAATCAATGTCGAAGAGCACCGACGCCCACCATAATCAACGCAATTCGTCATAATTGCGAGTGAAAGTCCACGGAAATGTCATGACCCTAATCAACCTGAGTCCAACCGAACAAGAGACGTTTTTCCTCCCCAGCGTCGAGTGCCCCGTCCCGCCGGGAGTGAGGCGAGGCATCCACCGACCACCGCCTCCTGAATAATTCATCCTTTTGCTCCTAATAATGAAATCATTATATTTGACTTGCAATCTAAATGGAAATTCCAACTGCTCGCCGCCCATCGACCCAACTGGTGGCCGGCGGTTCGGGAGAGCTGCAAAGTCGAATTGTTACAACCACAATTCGCTGAATATTTCATGCACTCCCGGTCGTGTTGTGGCTTGTTTCTGTGGCCCAGTCGGCGACACAACAAATCCTCTGACGTGTCCATGCGGAGTGAAATCCGTTTGAGGTACGACGTCATGCGCCGAGCGGGGCTTGATCTATTTTTAAGTACGTCTAATAGAGAGTGACGCCTTGGCTGGGTGTGGGACTTTTAACTTCCAATCGACACGTCATCAATAAGGAGCCCAGCTCAGCTCGGGGGATGGGAGTGCTGACGATTCTCCGAATTCGACACATCCACACAGCGGTAGGATGGGGGGGGATAAAAGATGTGTGCTTGGCACCGTTATGGCAATAAATCTTATCTCCAAGGCTCCGGTGTGTGTCACAAGGAGGCGAAAGATTACCGAGTCAAAGCCTATTGACAGCCGGTTGGGCAGCAGACGCGGAGGGAGCCGTATAGCGTCGCACCTAAATTCTTTGACCCAGATTAGGGAATCGAATGAGGCACGAGAAAGGAGCACAGGAAGAAGCGCCCTCGATGAGATTGTCTCCGTCTCCGGCTTCCTTCCCGCTATCTGAGGCATACGCACAGGACTTCGACAACAACGTACGGGTACTCGTGGGAGGGTACAAGTTAAACATCGCAAATGGTATGCACTTCACCAGTGAAAGGTCAAAGTTATTATCTTGATGGACGTCGTCGAAAGGAGGGTAGGTGAAAGAGAGAGAGAGGCATTTGAGTGAACAAATTTGTCTCGTCTTTGTTCTTCGAAGTGGCACGTCCTGGTGCAGGATATGATTGAGAATTAGTTTAAATTGTTTGCTCCTCGAGTGCTAATGTACAAAGGGTCCATTATGTTAAGAGGTACATGCTGCAGGAAGGCCGCCTTCGAGATTTGCGTGCGTGACCGAAATCAGTGATTGACTGCAAGATGCCTATCAGCGAGATGTCTTTAATTGTTTGAGCACGAATCAGATTTGTTCGGCATGCTGACTGTGGGTTATGGTTGAGGGGTTGTTTTTAAGAATTTCTGAACGCGTCAGACTGTCATCGTCTGATGGGCAGAAGCTGAGTTGCACCCAATGCCCATGAACGTGACTTGGTGCAGTTTGAGGAGGACCTATCCCACTCAAGTTGTGCGTGCCATTGTTCTCCCATGGGGGGAGGGGTATTTTTGCTGACTCCGAACAGCAGAGTTTGTGAAGCTTTTTCTTCAAAGAGATGCTCTCGGAACATAGTTAGTTGTCCGAGAGACGTGAAATATTGAAGTTGCTTGTGTCGAGACATCCAGCTGCCCATTATATCACGGCTGTTACTGCATCTTTAAAAGAATCTAGTGGCAAGCTATTCCAGCATTTCGGCCGCAAAGACAAGCGTATTACATCCAGCGGGGCTGGACAATTGCACTCGAATGGATGAGTTCAACTGCGCGGAATGTTGTAAAAAGTACCAGGCAATGGAGACTCACCTCCAGTTACTGGAGTATCTTCAGGAAAGCGACGAAGTCGTTTGATCGGCAACCCGGTAGGCTTAGGCATTTAAGTTCAGTCTAGAGAGTCTTTTTATTCAACTAGTTCGATCTTCTAGTTCATTTAGTTCAATGTAGTTCACTGCTCAGAAAATTGGGTATTGTGCATACGTGCACACACATGCGCGGTAGTTAAACAAAAAAACAATTCTGATGTGTGCAATGCCTATATATACACAAAGCAAAGCACTCAATTTAGTTGAGTTTCGTTCGATTTAGTTCAGTTATTCTTGCTTACTTTACTCACTTGTATGCGGAGTAAGGTATACCAGAGTTTACTTAACTACTGAACTAAATGAACTAAAATGAAATGATATTGTGAACTAGTTCACTTAGTTCACTTTTTAGAGCACTTTTTTGAAGAAGTTCTTTCGAACACGGTCTAAAGTAAAAGTGAACTGTGTACGGAATACGAGAGTGTATCAACAAGTGTTTGAATACAGGTGGCATTGGTTGAGGAATGATGGCATTACCGTCGTGTACTCTCGCCTTTCAAACAATACCCTAAAAACGTTAAGTCTAATTGAAACGTTATCTTATTCTGGCAGTCAATTCGATAATAGGTGAAGAGCGGTTTGTGTGACAGAACTGACCACCCTCGTACGTCATCGAGCGCTGCGTTGTACAAATTGATACAATTTGAGAAGGGAGTAGTTAAATTGGGCAATAAAATATATGAATTTGTAAGACACGCTCGGACGACGAGTATCAATTCCCCGCTTCGCAGGACCGGAGATTTTTGTCTGTCTGCGCCATCTAGCACCCGCTCTTAACATCGGGTGCAAGACCTTTTATGCCGTCTTATGTGAACGCCAGAAAGCGTTTATGAAAACTCTGATAGATTCGATACCATCATTGTGGTTTCAGGCAATGCAAGTCCACAATACAATTAAACCCGATCTTCACACTGCGGGAGATTCTGGAAGAGCAGATCGACACTGGCCATCCATAGATAGCCACATATGACAGCATAACTCGAGACGAGGTTGTACACGATGACGATGAGAAATTGTCTCTGCTTCATCAAGGCAGGTAACGAACTCACCAAGTCCTTCTAAAAAGGAGAGGCATGGTGACGGGCATCTTTCTTTAGAAGTCAGCATTCAATGATGCTAGCACCAAGACGGAAGCGATTGAAATGGGTCTGGTTGTGAACAGTGGGGAAATCGAAGTATATGTATATGTTGGTTCAAAGAAAGGCCATATAACATCGATAGTCAGGCACTTCGTCTACCACGGCTGCAGAGTAAAAGGTACAAACAGCATCAGTACCGATATCAAACGCAGAATATATCTTGCCGGCCGCTGTTTCGTTGAGCTCAAGAAGCAATTCAGTGACAGGGCCCTCTCTCAAAGGAAACTGAGTCTAGCCAGGCATCTACGGCTCCAACGCCGAAGGTGACTGGGTGCATGGATACCACTTCTCCGGGCAGAAGTGTCATTGACTCCGACACTGTGAAACAACGCATCAGAGTACGCACGTCTTTAATGTGCCGCACAGGCGTGTAGAAGCATCGGTGATACGCCCAATTTACTCGGCACCTCCTAGAACGATCTAAGTGACGAAGCTTCATCATTGATCTGCTGTTCTGTCAGAGAAGGTCATAGAAGTCATCCTGGTCTTGTCATCCTGGTGCTCTGTCGTAGGCATAAATCAGGCTTGATGTTGCTGAATTTAGCTTTAATGCTGATTGTTCGTTTTTTTTTTTAATCGCAGCTTAAGAACGTTTGCCTTAGACTTCCTCGCACATTATATCTAGTATATGCAAATCTACGTCACTGTTACACTGTTACTAGTATATGCAAATCTACGTCACTGTTACGTCACTCTCCAGATATCGCAGTTTTTCATCCTTTTTTTCCCAGGCTATAATGCAACCGAGGACATCCGCGAGAAACATTCCACGTGGAGAACCGGAATTTGTCCTTGATCCGTTTTGTGTCAACAGAAAATCTGTCCATTTCCGATGCCGTGGTTGTCTCTCGAGAATCATTACCCGTTGTGAGGATGTTAACATGCGCATAACCTCCAACTGGCATGTCTGGCCCCTTTTATTTGACTGCCGGGGGAAGGCTCCGGATGTATCCAGTGTCGGCTGTGACCAGCATCCCCGTTGGTTCTGAGAGAATAAACCCATCCGCCGCCGACTGTATTCCAAGTTCCCGATCTGGTATTGAAAGAATCCTGTGAGACCAGAGCTCCGAACATGCCGGGGTAGCTCCAAATGGACTGAGTACCAGAAAGCTCTAGCCAACTGGCGCTGTGGACGCCACTATTGGCCAATTAGTTGATCAACTAATCATCCGCACAGAAGGATGAACTCTGCTACAGAATCGAACTCAGTCATCTCTCGTTTTCCTCATGCGGTTACGTATGCAAATCGAATAGAACATGAAATGAAACTCCGACTGTTTAGTTCAATGAGAGGGAGAGAGAGGGAGATGACCGTAATACTGTCCACGAACAGTCAGTGACGCGGGTTTGTATACTCGCGTGCATCTGATGCTACACGTACTCCATCTGCAGTCAAATGTATTGCGCCGCGGGGGTGTACACGCTTGCCAGATTTCAACATGTCGAGGCTACAGTTTAAACCTAGATATTAGTTAATCGCCTCAAAGTTTCATAAAGATGGGAAACCTGGAGGTGCCTTCCATAAGTTGGGCCCCATCAAATGCCATACCAATAAATAGGCCCCTTTTGTATGAAGCACTTGTTTGTTTTCCAACGTTTTTACCCGCAGTGTCGTGTCAGAGACATTGAGCTCCAAAGTGGAATTTAAAATTGACGCAACCACTTAACAAAAATACTGAGTTCCTGATATACTCACCAACCTAATAAGACGGATATGCAATGTCGTACCCGCTTGCATAACCACGGTAATTAAAACAAATTGACACGCTGTCATAACAATTACGGAACCAGCTGAACAAAGTTATCTCCTCCCCACAGGTGCACGCCTGACTCAATTGAAAAGACGGCGAATTGTTCATTCCTCTCCGGACTGACATAAAATGTTTAAATGACTCAATTCCAAATGAAAAGCGCCCACACTCGCCTCTGCCGTGGCCCCTCTAACCTAACCGCGCGGGACCATTAAAGCGACATTATAGACGAATTACGCTGAATAATTGTGGCATCTCACGAATAATGAAACACAAATGAAATGCACGCCTCTAAACTGCTGACTCGTCGTAATTTACTCCGGAAGGACCTTCTCCCATTGAACGCCCTCGCGGCCCCATCATAATGCCATCCTTCACAGCGGCCTGACTTTATGCGTAATTCATTCGAAGATATTCTCCCGTCTTACGCGTCGCGCTTCGTCGCGAGATATGAAATTAAAATTCAACACCAACCGAACGGAAATGTAAACACCATCGTCGAGAGCCTTTCTTTGGTCCTCCGCCGGAGCGGCACTGAGGCGAGTGTGCCCTCAAATTAAACGCAGCAACCACCCGGAGGATTACTGTCGCTATCTGCCAGTCGAATATGCTTCATCGCAGGAAGAGCCAGTTAAACGTAATTTAAGTCTTTCGCAGGTCATAGCGAATTCCGTTCTTTGTCAATAGACGAGTTGGCTGCGGCTCCCCGGGCGTGTACACGCCGAGTTCGGCAAATTGCGCGTGAATCTGAATTCAAATGAACGTCGCCTGGAGGACACACACAAATAAATCGACGTAAGACGTAAGACGTAAGAGGATCACACTTAATGAAACTTTGAAGTAGTTTCAGCGAATTGAGTTGTTCGGCTTCCCGCTCTCGGTCTTGAGATGCAAATGGAAACACATGTCGAGCCAAGGAGCCTCTTGGATTGCGCAAGAGGTACGCACGTTGAAGTGAACCGGGCGCCGAGGACATGGATGTAGATTTGCCAAATTGGGTTCTTGTGTTTCGCCTATGAGTGGGGCCATTGAGAGGAGTGCTCGACGAGCTCTATACAAATGGACAGTTAATATTTATTGGGGTTGCATAATAGAAACGACTAAAGGGACACGTGTGTGATGCTGGTTGGCCCGGTCGTGGGGCGGAGGGGGTTGTACATCATGAGAGGAAAGGAAGTCTCATTCACTAAATGAGACGGAAGGACGATGTCGAGTGGAAGAAGACAGGGAATCGCAGATATCACTCGAAGGACTCGGAAGGAATAATCTGTGCGCGGCTGTGTGTACACTGAGTAGGGAGAGCACATCGTTCCGGAGATTTCTTCTTCACAATTGATTCTACTTATTGTTCCCTATTTCATGAGTGACATTATGACCATCTTAGGTCTTAAGGAGCTGGGTGCGGGTGGCATCCTTACTCGAAGAACTGTGAATGTCCAAATAAATGTGGCCATTTGCGTAGCTCTCGCAGCAGCGACACGTGTTGTGCGTGTCATTGTTCGCCTCACGAGTGGAGGGATCCTGCGGTTTTATGCCGACTTCGAAAGGCAATAGTTTGGGGCTATTTCCGAGGGAGACAGGATGCTACTGCCCTTGTCTGGCCACGCTTGTGTGTGCTTTTATCGGTCGTTCGGAACTCGGAAGGTGTAAATGAAAGTTATCTCGTAAAAGCGGGCCCATTAGGCGGCCATTTTTTGGTGAGAGCTCATCAAATCATTATCATTCCCAGGTCGCACACGAAAAATTGACGAATCCCCCCCCCCCCCCAACGGCAAAGAGCACTCAAAACTGCTCCCGAAATAGAACGTCATGGGCGCTGAGTGAGAGGAAACTAAGTTAATTTTGACTCGCCCCATCCCAGCCCATACATTTGAAGGATATTTATTGACTTTGAACGCACGTGTCTCGCATACATTGCGCACGTCGTCACCCGTCACATGTCGTTTTGTTTCAGTCCGCATGTGTGCGCCAAAAAAGCTGGGAATCATTAGCGCTCGTTCGGGAATGAGTGGAGACACAGGCACAGGCACACTGTTGCGTCAGCACTCAGGCTGGGTACGAGAACAATAATTAATTTATTTGCACGCCGAAATGAGTAATGAGTCGAAGAATAGGTATGATTTCCCGGTACCCCATTACTTGCCGGCAATCCGTTGTGTGATTATAAATAATTCAACGGGATCGGATCCCGCGAACTAATTACACTCCCGGATGAGTTAATGAAAGCCAAACACTCGTCTAACTTCACAATTATCCGGCCTTCAATTCACAATTCATGACATTCAAGCCGATTGGCGTCGAATGAAAGGGCAAAAAGCATCCCCCATTCGCCCTTCGCGTTTGAATTAGACCCTCCCCCTCCTCACGACCACCCGGCAGGACTAAGTATGTGTGTAATTAATTAGTGGTATTCATCCAGCGGCGGCGGCAGCGGTTCAATATTCGAAAATAATTCATCCGATTGCGATGGAAACAAAGAGATACGATATTCAGATTTATTGGCATTAATCCGACATGGAAGAATGAGACGGCGGTTAGGGGGTAGAAAATAACGTTTTCCCTTGATCCACTGCGCCCCGGCAAGTGGGGTGGGTAATCTGTTGCGGATAAATATGCAAAAAAGTCTGGATAATAAATCATTTTACAGTCGAATGAGTTTTTTTGTTTCGACCTCATGTGGCTGGTCGATTGGTCGAATGACTGGAGGGGGTGGCAGATGGAATAAATAATTTCTTGGCCCTTGGTCGGAGTCAAAGCAGAAACGGGCGAGGGTTGGCGAGGACAACTGTGCGCTCGAGTAGTTCCATCGCTTGAGCCACTTATGAGGTCGCTGGATTTCCGACTATGACCGATGATCCGTCTTTGATGAGATAACATGGAGTTTTTGTGTAGTTTCTTTGTGAATTTTTTGCGTTATTGATGCTGCTTGTAAGTGGATCGAGTTTTCAATGTTTTTTGTAGACTTCTTTGCGGGATTGGGACCGATTTGTGCTTTAGGAAGGATGCCGAGAATGTGGAAAGGAAATGGTTTCGTATTCACAAGACTAGTTAAATTTAATATTCGGGTTTCTTATACATCTTTTAATTTTTAGTTGAATATTAAAAATTGGTTTCTGGTCCTGTCTTTGACATCTTTGTCAAATTTCATGTGAACACCCCCATTTGTCAATGGTTAAGAACGTGGAATCAGAATGACAAGTGAATGTATAAATTTGTTAAGCAAAGAAGATGCAACTTATTGGACCGGATGTAGCCTGTACCCATCGTGTTAAAAGGCCTTCGAATGAAGCAAAACCCCTCGCCATGATCCTTGACTTATGTCTCAAATGGAAGGTGTATGTTGGAAGGTAAAATATAGAGCTTGCAACAAGCGAATCGATGAAAGCGAAATCTACTGGATAATTGGAAAATGTTTCAGCAAGTTGTACCACACCTAGCGAGTACATCGGCTTTGCAATTTCCCGATACGTTATAGTGTCTCGGCACCCACGTGAGGTGTATATTGAAAGGCTCAGCCATCTCGTTAAGAGGCAGCCTGCAACTAAGGGACGTTTTTGAGTTCAACATGACACTGTTCAGCAATTTAATTGGGGCCTGGCTGGTCGCGCAGATGGTGATCCCTTTTGGATGTTTCATTCTTCTTTACCCAGGACAAGTGTGGCTTTTATCGCAATGGATTCTGCCTGAAAAACTCGATAGTGATCAGGAAGCTTCAAGGAGAAGGCAATATCGATGTTCTCGGAATGCACACCTACTCCCACCACTGTCTTCGATCCGGCTGTATAAATTCGCAGGGGATCGGCCCGCGCCTGTGTGCAACTGCTCGAGCTGGACGCATTCCCTTAGTGAACGAATCTACTCCAATACTCATTTCTTTGAAAGAACCTAAAGCTCGTAGACAAAAGCATTTATACGGGCTATGCCCAATCACATTTCGAGAAATCTTCTAGTATCTTCAACATACTCTACGGTCCCCAGACTGAATTTATCAAACGGTTTTAACGCTCAATTCGCCCAATGAACGGCAAAACACGGACGGCTATAGCGTAAGTGCGTTCTCGGAATTCCTGATCATTTTCACAGCTTGCAGACTGCAGACCATTTCGAGTGTATTCCAGGCGGAGCTTCTTGCCATTCGTGAACTGCATCGACTAGTCAAAATAAGGGGTGATTTTTTAAAAGCTATAGGAAAGTTTTTCAAAAATAAAAACACATAAAATTCAGAAAAATGCATGAAATCTAAAGTTTGAAGATTATTTCATGTAAATGTTGACCTTGACTGCGCCTTAAATGGTCCATCCGCTTAGTCCAATTTTGGCATACTCTTTCCAACATTTCGGCCGGTATCTCACGAATAAATGCTTCAATGTTGTCTTCCAATGCGTCAATTGATGCGGGCTTGTCTGTATAGACATGAGCTTTAACATAGCCCCACAAAAAATAGTCTAAAGGCGTTAAATCGCACGATCTAGGCTGACAATTGACCGGTGCCGAACGTGAAATAAAATGTCCACCGAACTCGTCCCTCAATAAGTCCACTGTTGCGCGTGCTGTGTGGCATGTGGCACCGTCTTGTTGAAACCACATGTTATGCAAGTCAAGCTCTTGCATTTCGGGCAAAAAAAAGTTGGGTATCATCTCACGGTAGCGCTCACCATTCACAGTTACGTTACGATTCGCATCATCTTTGAAGAAGCACGGTCCAATGATGCCACCAGCCCATAAACCGCACCAAACTGTGACTTTTTCTGGATGCATTGGTAGCTCTTGCAATGCTTCTGGCTGATATTCCCTCCAAAATCGACAATTCTGCTTATTTACGTACCCATTGAGCCAAAAATGAGCTTCGATTAAACTGACCATAAAATGGATGAAGCGCGCGATGAACTTTCTTAACAGAGCACGCATTTTGATAATAAAATTCAATAATTTGCAAGCTTTGTTCGTCTGTAAGACGATTCATGGTTAAATTATAGACCAAACTGAAGATGTTTGACAGTGAAACAAAACACGAAACGCGCGTCAGCTGTTTAAACCAGTGTTGCCAAAAAGATAATAGCTAACAAATCATCCTTTACAACCAAAATATCTTGCCAATGTAGAAGGTTGCCATATGCATTGACAGGCAGGCAGTCATCAAAGCTATTGCCTTTCCTGCTTCATATTAAAAACTAGTGTAGGAATGCAGGGCCACTGAAAATGTCCGTAATCTGGATTCCAGGTCACCACATCTTCTCTGTACTCGCCCAGCCTACTTCTTCAACGATCCCAGTGACCTACGTGAAAGTCCCAATTCCAGTACGCATCGCGTCATCTTTCAGACCTTAGACCATAGATACCGTGGCAATGCAATGAATTACCCCAACTCCAAGTGATTTCTCTTAAGTCCCAGGAACGAAGCTACCTCTTCGAAGTACCGAAAAATAATTGACCTTGTAAGCACGCAGTTTGCAACCAGTTTCCGTAGTGTAGTGGTTATCACTCTTGCACAGACGGTTTACAGATCCACAAAACGCGGAAGTCAGGGCACTGAAGTCTGAGATCAAGAACCTCCAACAGTTAATTCGAATAAATTACAGTTTGGCTATAAGCTTGCACTGGGGCAATAAAATCCGGGCTGTACAATCCAACAACCCGGGTATGTTCCCGCAAGTAAATAAAATATTTCGGAGGAAAGATCAAAATGACATTCAGGTCGTTAGACTTCCCAGGACGACACCCAACGAACAATTACTGACTTCAATTGGCATCGATCCAGGTGAGGCAGTGCTAGACAATGATTTCTTCGTGGTTGAAGATCCCCAGGAGAAGGTTAAAGCTATTGGTGCTGTGTTCCAGCGAGTGTATACGGTCAACGAGGTTAGTAGGCCGAATCACGATCTGGAGAACAGAGCCTTGCTAAACCACTTCTATCTGCGCAACGAGATAAGTCAATGGCGATCCGAGAATCCTGGTTTCACCAGGTTCAGTGACGATAATATGGCACATAGTGCCGTCGCCTACGATGTAAATCACATCTTGATTTTCCAAGAAGATCTTCAGGGTATCTTCAACTCGCTGAAGAAGAAAAAGTCAGTGGGAATCGATGGAATACCGAATATTGTGCTTCGCCATCTTCCCCCCGAAGCGGTCCAAATTTACACAACATTGTTCAACAACGCGCTGAGTAATGCACATTACCCGGCGCACTGGAAAACAGCTGTAGTGCAACCGATCCCTAAACGGGACAAAGACAAATCCATCCCGACAAATCTCCGGTCGATCAGTCTTCTTCCCTGCATAAGCAAGGTTTTTGAAAAGATAGTCATAGGAGTTCTGAAACAATGGGCTGATGAAAATAAAATAATACCGGACAACCAGTTCGGATTTAGGGCGGGGCATGATACCATACATGCCGCGTCAAAGCTGGTATCCGACATTCAATGGAATAAAAGCAAAAATCAGTGCACGGGTGCCTGTCTGATTGACTTGGAGAAGGCGTTCGACACCGTTTGGTTGGAGGGTCTCTTCCTCAAGCTGGTCAGGCTCGGCATAAGTAAACCATTGCTATATACGATCTATGCCATGATAACAGGTAGAAAGTTCGTCGTGAAAAGTAACGGCGTAACTTCTACCACGGTCTTTGACATTAAAAATGGTCTTCAACAAGGGGCTGTTGGTTCGCCGATCTTGTTCTCAATATTCACTGCGGATCTTATAGGTTCCATGCCGCACTTAATTGCGTACGCCGACGATCTAGTAGCGTACAGATCAGGTCCGAAGGTCGAAGTAATAAATATCCTGTTGCAGCGTGACTTCGAAAAAATTCAGCGATTTTGCGACGACTGGAAGTTGATTATCAACTTCCTGAAGTGTGAAACTACCCTTTTCAGGACCCCGTTGTACACGGCACCGCGGGATACGCGCCAAAACTGGCGCAAGTTCGGCATAGTTGACCCGCAAGGACGGCCGTGAGCTGTGAAAAGTGTAGTTAGATATCTTGGCATTTGGCTGGATCAATATCTGTATTTTGACAAACATATAGATATTGCTCTGACGAAAGCCAGAAAAGCCTTTGCTGCGGCAAGGAGGTTGTTTTACAGCAGCCAACTTGATACCAGGGTGAAGGTAATCTGCTACATGGCCCTCATCCGGCCAATTATGGCGTACGGTTGTCCCCTGTGGTTCAACGTGAGTCCTTCCCAGATGGAAAAGATGAGGTTGTTCGAGAGACAGTGTCTTAGGAGCTGTCTCCGTTTGTATCGTACACCCGAGTCCGAGTACAAGAGGTACTATTCTAACGAGGTCCTGTACAACGAGGCAAACCTGAACAGGATAGATAATTTTATTATTAAGCTGATCAGAAGGCACATTGCACGGGCTATGACTTCTTCCAACAGTCTGATCTTCGGGGCTTATTACCCCAATATCATGTACCATGAAAGGGTGCGCCTTAACGGCTTTATTCCTCCCGAAGCATTCCTTTATTTAGACACGATTGGCCTAATACAGGATACAGACGGATGCCCTGTTATCTTCCATGTCGTACGCCGAACAGTGGACAGGCGACTCCAATACGAACCGGATGTCGCTCGCACCCACGAGGATCTTCTTCGGTTCAGTAGAGCGATCCCCGCTCGTGACAGGAAAGAGTCTGCCAAAGAACGGCTATTTTACTGGTGGTTACACCAAAACCAGTCTCCGCCACCGCTGGCTTTTCTAGATGACCAGATAGTTGACCATGGTGGCCAACTTACATAGGTTTAAGGTAGCTATAAGGAAAAAAAAAATCTAAAAAACATTAAAAAACGAAAAAACCAAAAAAAATTAATAAAAACAAAAAATCAAAAAAAAAAAAAAAAAAAAGATGCACCACGGCGTATAAAATATATATGTTAGGCATATACATAAAATATACGCCCTGGTGCACGTGTCCGTACTGTTACGGACATAGTTAAGATAGTCTTAAGTTTTATGTTAGGGTAAGTTAGTATAAGGTAGTTTAAGTAGTTAAGTAAGTTTAGTTTAGCCAAGTTTTTTGAAAATTTTCTTGGCAAATAAAAAATTTGATAAAAAGATTGTCTTAAAGACTATAAAAAAAAAAAAACATAGATTAAGCCGAAAGGCACATTTTTTAACGTAGATTAGATTAGCTTAGAGTACCCGCATAGGGTCAGTAGGTTAGTATTAAGAACATTTGTAAATTCTTAAGTTAGTTAAGCTAGTTTTAAGTACTTTTGTCTAGCAAGTAAGTCCACAAAATTCAAATAAAACAAAATTACATTGAAAAAAAAAAAAAAAAAATTATCACGTGTGCTTCACACGCACAAGGTCCCCGGTTCGAACCCGGGCGGAAACATGTCCGAACAGTGGAGTTTTCCTTTTTTTTCTTCCGGTCACAAGTGACATCCCGCGAAATAAGAAGGCAGATGCATTGGATTGGCAGGGGTCTGGCGGTGCGTATCCGACTAGAAGCAGTCAGGGCTAGCATTTTTATGCACTTCCATGATATAGCAAACGTCAGATGGGCCGGACGGAGAAGCGGTGGAGCATCAACCGATCAAAAACAAGCGACCTCTTTCGGCGATGATATCACACGTTTGCTGGCGATCTGGAAATGGGACTCTGGCCGATGGGCGAGTATGTGATCAATCTAGGTATCCCACGCAACATAAATTGTAGCAATTTCAACAACACAGCTAAGAGGGAGACCTTAACACATTTCACTAGTGCCTGCCCGGCACTTGCTAAAACCAGACACCGAGCGCTTCGCAGACCCTTCTTCACCTCACCTCAGCTGGGCTCTCACCGAAACACCGCGTCTCCGTCTCCGTGCGGCGCCACAGTTCTAGCTGCTACAGCAACCACAGCTTGGTATCTACAACTGCTCGAGCCAGACTCATTGGTTTGGAGATTCTCAGCTCCAATGTACGTTTCGGACATGCTGGGCAACATCGACCGATCCACAACAAGGGTCTTCTTCGACGAATTCGACATGACACTGGCCGATAGGAGATCTTGTTGTCAAACCACAGCTCCTAGACATGCCCACTCTTCTCATAGATGGAGGCTCATTGAATGGAAACCACACGGCCACGGGTGCTGTACCATCCAACTGGTAGTAACGAAAGGGTTGTGAAGCCACTTCAGAAGCTATATTCTGGCACTACGGGCATTCAAGAGCTCGTTGAAACAAACAGCGGCTTCAGCTAGCCCAGATTTGTGTGCGTCTTTGTGGGAGCGTCGTGGTGGATATGGTTTATGCCCAAGTTGAGGGAAGATGTGTGTCCTAGTCCGAATTGTTCCTCGAATGAGACTCTGAAGCGAAAAAGCTTGTATGATTCAAAGCATTGCGGAGATGCCCAGAAACTGGGCTCTCTGACCTAAGGAGCAGTCGAAGGCTTAAGATCATTCACTCCACCAAGGTACAGGACCTGTGCGTACAACTTTAAGTCATTGGGTAGGTTGGTCTAGGTTAGGTTTAGGGAGGAGAGTGTGATGGTTGAACATCACTTCCAATCGGAGGCCGTGGGGCCCATCGTGAATCCCTTCATTTGTGGAGGACACATTCTGTCAACCTGTCCTTTCACGTGATGGCTTAAACCACCTCGTGCGATATATCAGCATCCGCTAAGTCCATGTGAAGAGTCCAGCGAAGCTTGGCACCGATTCGGGAAAGCTGGGCAGTGGCAGAGCAGACGTTGGATCGTCTCGGTCTCTTCCTTCTGCCGCAGCTCTGGCAGAGATCGCTGGATTCCGCGTTGCATTGTTGGAGCATTGTTCCAATGGGGCAGTGTTCTGTGATCATTGTGACTAGCACACTGATCGAGTTTCGCTCTAACGACAGAAACTTCTTTGTCTTGCCGTTATTAAGCTCTGGCCACGTTGATCTTGTCGTATGACCGTCATTTCTTGCGAGCCAAGACGACCAGTGGGTGGGTCAGTAGGTACCTGAGTGCCGAAGTCAAGATTCTGCATGTTAACACTGGCACGTCGTGGAGATTATCATGGTCATACCCACATGGTCGTGGTATTGTCATCCATTCTGCGACTTAAAGAGCAGCAATAAGTTTTGGATCGGCCTTGCACTCTAAAGAATGTGGCAGGCAATTGCTAAACACAACCTTTTGGTTCTCATCTCTCGACCCCTTGGGTGAGTGGAGCTGTAAGCCTCTCTGCCAGCAGATCACACTCCCTTGTGGATCTCTCGGACATAAGACCTAAGATTCTACAATCTTCACCAACACTGCGCCCCTAATTTCCAAACATCGTCAATCTTGAACTTGAGCTCAAGCAGGGTATGCGGTTATCCCCAACCTCCAGGGCACCTCACTCAGTCTGACGTAATGTGACAATCGCGCTAACAATAGACACACAAACCGAACGAATGTTTTCTTGGCATTTATGGCTTCAAACAAACCGGATTTCGGAATCGGTAAACTTTTTAATACCCTTGTCTTGTCAACCGGTTTGCCATTAGTAAAACGAATGAGCTTCCGAAAAACATGAATAGTCTTGCATAATTTTGAGCTTTTGATTGAGGCGTCCGTGGCCATAAAAACCGCCACAAAAGGGGCCCGCAACTAAGCTCTGAAGCGTAATTCACCTCGCCAGTAATTAAATGTCCACCGGAAGTCACTGTTAAATCGATTTTTTACGCAGGTCAGGGCACACAGTTTAATGCCTCGTTTTACTGACGTCATAGTCCTTGGGCGGCGTTTTCAAAAATTGAATTCCAACAAGAACAAGTGAGTAGAACAAAGGAAACGACCGGCATTTCATGCAGGAATTGTAAAAAAAGTAAATTGTTCGCACAAAGCCGAGCCATCACCTAAGAACGCCACCTCAGCAGAGAGGCGACCGTAAAAATCTAACTCATTGCCCATCCCCCAGGCAGGGTACTGGCACTGTCAAGCCAAGTATTTGTCGCAACTTCTGGCCATCATCGTTTGTCATGCCAGGCGGCTGACAAGCACTGCGTCGGTGTGTGATTCTTTTTACAACCCCTCTTCGCGAGTTCGCCAAACGACTGCACTGGCAGTAAAATCTTTCACATAAAATCGCTCATAAATACGCTACGGTCAAATTCGCTACCAGTGCACGGCGGTACGTAGTAGGGCGCGCGTAGAAGCCCCAACAGATGTCCCAAGACCAAAAGTTATGGGCAATAAAAACAAAAAAAAAAAAAAACAAACCTAAGCGCGGCATTAATTAATCAAACTTCAGCGAGGCTCCCTTGTAAAACATCGGCAACGGGTTCAACGCCTGTGCGCACCTATTCCGCGTGTCTATCCGCATTGGGAATTGACGTTCGGAATTTTTATTGGCATCGGCTTCGTCCACGTTCGCGTTCGCGTCGCTGGCAATAAATTGAAAAGAAATCTTTTGCGAAATTCCATTCTGCTCACTCGCACACATTCACGTTACTTTATTCGAATCTACATCACTAGACAGGTACAAATCTACACTAGGTCCCCCGCTAAAGGAGGTGCACGGGCAATCACGCTGCGTACTGCAGGCGACGCTGCCTGTCGATCAGCTCCTCCTGGCTGGGGTGCTCCTGGATGTATTGAATGGCGCGCAGGATGTGTTCGGGGGTCGGTGGGGCTGTCGGTATATGACTTCCGATGGGCTGGAATCCATTCGCGTCGGCAGTGTACGCCAGCTCGACTAGTTCACCTTCCGGTGAATAGTGCCGGAAGCCACCGCTCGCATACTGGCCCCCAATGCCTGACTCCTGGACTGTCACACCGTTGCTCAGGTCGTACTCGAATGCATACGAACCGTCCGCATTCACTTGGTTGCCAAAGCGGGTGACTTCGACGGGTACCTCCCTCTTAACGACAGCTACAGCGGAACTGACAGCGCACACGATAAGTATCTGCAAGAGTAAACAGCTATTTATTTCGGATACATAGGTTGACAGTGAGACGCACACTTACGAGTTTGAACATTTTGTGATTTGTTTGAGCGCCGAAGACGTGAGCTAGACTGATGGTGATCAATTTTTTGAGCGTATCTTTTATACCACAACGTTGCGCGAACTCGTATCGCAGGTAGTGTCGCAGGTTGTGCTATCAGCTGTGTGGGGTGCCTTCGAATGGCTCACTAATGCAGCGCGGTGTTGGGCAATACAGTTTAAAAGCTTTTAGGCGATTTGTTGTGTTTTATGCGAATGCAAAATAGTTCATAATTAATTCGAGTAATATTTCATAAACCACAGTCACGGTTATGACAGCCTGACCCAATGAAATATTTTTTTCTTAATGGTTTCCCATTTCCCAGCCGGGTGAGGCCTGGGCAAGTGTCCTCTCGGCGGTTACATTATGTTGGTCTGTTGAAGGAACTGAGCTCTGAACATGGGCACAGAAGCTATCGCCGTCGCTGGAAATTCTAAACGAGTGACCACATCGCGTCGCGAATGTGTTGCGGTCCGCAAACTGGATATACTCTTGACCTTACGTAACGGAATTTTCGTGAAGTGAGCAATAAAATGCGGGTCTGAATACAGATGGAAATGCTGATGTGATGAAATCCAAGAAATAAATCTTCAAACTTCCGCAAATTTGCGAAATTTGTTTGATTTGCATAGGCCTCCATTAATTGAAAATATTACATTTTTATTCATGACACATTTGTGACGATTTTCAGCTGCGATTTGCATTCCGAGAGCTAGGGATTCGATTAGAAGTGACTTCAGTGGATCGAGGTCCCATCAGACAGCCGGTAGCGATTAGAGCCGTCACGTTACTTTCGTGACTACTCGCGAGGGAAGCAGTTTTTTTTTTGTATTTGACGGCCTATAAGTCAACGAAACGTACAATACAATGGAACGTTCGTATTAGTAGACGACCAGAGCGGTCGCGAAGGTTTTTCGTGACGTTGGTTACATTTTTACGTTTTTCTTAACGAGACAATTGTGAAGATTTTTTACCAACGGCTTGCCTTTAAGCGGGAGATGAGAATCAACTCCAATGTATGGCAGTACAATTGCACAGCCGATAGCTGATCAGCAATTTTTTTGAAGCCGTCACGTTACTTTCGTGACCATGGAGAGAGGAGGCTGTCTGAGTAATTGAATGACTTAGGCATTGACTTGGCGTGACAATTCAAGGCGTACGATAAAATAACCCAACATAAACCAGGTGAAATACAGCTCGGGTCGAAAAGGTTTTTTTCGTGACGATGTCCACATTTGTGACGAATTTTCACCAAAGTCTTGCTTTCAAGTGAGAAGTTGGAATTGCCTTCACAGCCAGTCCCATCAAGCTGCCAGTTTAATTAAATAAGTCAACGTACCTATAAAGCCGTCACGTCATTTTCGTGACGATGTACCAAGAAAACAACTTTTGGTAAATTTTTGTCGGTGTGTTGAGAGTGCAGTGTGAATTGCTAACATTGTTGCAGTCGCCCAAGTTGATGGTACCTTTATTTAGTGACGCTTTAATGGTGTACCGGCAATGTGCCCCTGCGCCGTGACAAGAACGAAGTAATTGGCATCGTCGTAGGAGCATATTTATTGCAGAATGAGTGAGAGAGTTGGAAGAATCAAATGCGCTTAGATAAACTGCACATTTCTTGATGCAAGTAACGCTTCGATCGTCAAGATTTTTCGTGACGATGTTTACATTTCTGCATTCTTATTTCACGACACATTTGTGATGACACTCAATAAGTGTTGACTTCATGCGAGAAATTAGAACTGCCTTCACAGTCGGTATCGCAAAATTACGAGGCAAAACCGTCATTCTCATACAAAACCGTCACGTCAATATCGTGACGATGCGTGAAGAAATGCGTTTTTTGTGATTGAAGGGCTATAAGTCAATGTAGCGTACAATAAACTAGACATTTTGTAACACTATACCAGCCTGTGATGGCTCTGATCGTCACAGTTTTTCGTGACAATGTTTGCAGAAACGCCTTTTTTTCAGTACATCAGACGTCCAAAAGTTTTTGCTCCAGTGAGGCGCAAGTTGTTTGCTGGCTTAGACGATGACTGGATGCTTGTCATTTTTGTGGCGTTACTTAGAGCCAAGCATTTTTTGGTGGTCATCGTGACGACATTTTCATGAGCTCCAGTCGGTTAGATCGTCAATAGTTTTCGTTTCCGTTAGCAGGACATTTTCCGCTTGTTCATCCCATGATGACGACTCGTCACGATATTTTTGTAACGATATTGGGAGCTTATATACGTCAATGGAGGATGTAGTCAACACAAGAGTTTCAAGCAAACCAATGTACTTCTCGTAATTGTTGTCACGTTATCATGCGACGACTTTAGACATTCAATCTGTCAGCCACCTCATGACTATAACAGTCACGCTATTTTCGTAACGATACAAACAGCCATCTGGTTTCACATTCACATTCACACGACCACATTTGTTATTCAGTCATTCATTCCTGGGTGCTTTCGCCAGAAGTATTTTTATACCAATCTGGCTATAGCCGTCACGTTATTTTTGTTACCAATAACCTTTTTTTTTGTGGCAATATTTATTATATTGTCTTTTTCTTAGTAAATCAATGGTGATCGAGTGTCTTTCGAATTACTGCATGCGTCACGTTAAGTGAAGTCGATGCGTGACACAACGAGTTTGTTTTATGGCTTGATCAATGTTGCCAAAATTTAACTAACTGACCTGATTTGTGCAACACTGCAAGTATGCACCACGTTTTTCCGATGAATACTAGTAGTTTTGGAAATGATGGTGTAAAGCATTTAGTAAAAGACGTCATGTCACTCTCGTGACGGTCGATCGACGGATTGTGTTTCAATCAAAAGCTGAGTGACAAGAAAAAGGAAGCAGTTTTCAAATGGCTTTATGGCTTGCGTGACGTTGCCAACACACAAATTGGTTTTTGAAAAAGAAAGTAACCAGACACGGCTAATCCCACGATATTTCCCGTCGCCATCATCTCGTTTTACTAAAAAGGAAATTTGTTTGTTGCGCGAAACCCGATGCGTCATTCTTGAGTTATGGCCTGTCCTCTCATTCCCATCGCATCGCCATCGAATTTCGAAAAATCCTTTCTCGGTGCTCAACTGCAGTGTAAAAGGAACCCCACTTCAGGTGTGGGCCGCGTGATATCTGTCTGTGAAGCCAGCGGCTTATAAAGCAGATCCTTGTAATCGAAGGACGCAATTTCTTCGTGAGTGAACAATTTTCGCAGTGAACAATTTTTAATAAATGTATTTCATCTCAAATTGAAACCAATGCCATTTATATGAAGAACTTCGGAAGCAGATTATGAACTTCCTCACAGTCCCTCGAGGTACCTGGTTTCACTTAAATCCATTTCATATCACCACATGGCCAAGGCAGTGTGTGATTAAATCTCTTTCTTCAATTTCCTTTGAAACAGATAAACGTAAACCATGAATAAAATATGCCACGCGTTATCTGCGTAAATGGGTATTTTTACCCTTTTTTTTGGAGGGTCATGGATGATAATCATCATATTTCCAGGTCATGCGAGTGTTGCTGTGGAGAAGTTTCCCTCGACTGAAGAAAGTCTCTTCTCTTCTCTTCTATCCTGGCGCCTTCAGTTCTTGGGTAAAGTCCTCTGTGATGTATTGTATGTATTCTTTTTTAGCTGTAATCTGTATGTAGGGGCTTTCTTCTTTATTCAGCAATTTGTTCCTACTGTGCTTGAAGACTATTTTTTAATCCATCGTTACTTTGGGGTTTTTTTTCTCATCGTATTTATGTGCGGCTGCATAGAGAGCTTCACCGGCTTCTCTCCACTCCACTCGTGAATCCAGGTGTCATCCGTTGTCACTTGCGGCGTGAACAAAATGTGTTTACTCTTGTTAAACAACTCCAAACAGGGGGAGAAATGTACACTTCGAGCGGAGTGCTGGATGCACACGGACATTCGAACGGGGCAGCAGACTTGGGTGTGTTGAGAAGGGGAGGGGGAGGGATTGTCTAGAAGGCACACGTTAAATATGAGGCCATGAGTTGATTTGAGTGGACTTCTTGAGATATGTTCCAAGTTCCCTTGATTTACCGAACAAGACTCTTTTTGGAACCACGTATTTCCTCTCAGATAAGCAAACAAAGATTCAGATCCTCTCAACCTTCAGCTTCCTTCAAGACAAAAATGCTAGAAATGGAAACCTACAGAAAGGACAGTAAATTGAAAGACAAGTCAAAAGCTGTTGCTTGAAACAACATTAAAGTCCATTTTGTGAACTGGGCTTTAGTAAGCAAAAGTGAACGATGCCGTTGTCCGATGATCTCCGCAAGCACTGGTAAGTGTATGGTGTGAATTCCACTCCACCCGCGTAACAGTTCACGAGGGCATTGCAGGGTTATTCGTACCTTCTTCGCGGTAAACCCAACCGGCTGCCGAGCAGGATAGGCCGGCCGCCGGACGCTCGCGTACTGTTACCATTTAAATGCGATTCCATTAAGTAGTCGACCGCTTGGCAGATCCAGGACGAGGCGATTGGACCAAGTCCAAAAACTTGCCTGGTTGCGCTTAGGCATCATTTCTGATGAGTTAGAGTTGATGGCGGAGAATCGAGTAGCCTGGAGATCTCTAGTGCGTGCTTTGCCCCCGCGACCCTTTAGTCGTGAACCAAACCCAACGAAACTGAACGAAGTGCTTATTAAAGTCACAACTTTTGATTTAATCAGTGACTCTTGAGAGCCTTGGAGTGCCGCATTTATGTACTTATATAGAGCATCTAGACTAAACTGCTTGTGGACGAAAGAAGTGTATTCTCATGTCTAGTCAGAGCTGCCTAAACTTGATCGAAATTATGTAGGTGAATGTTGCACAAGTTAACGTTAGGATTTCAATTATTTGATATTATAATATTTGTACTCCTAGCCTTGCGTCATTCGGGCGGCCAGAATGAGCGACCAGAGCGATTAAAATTCTCTGTGCCTCTAATATACTACGATCAGATTTAATTTCGTTTAAGGACCTCCCTAAATTGATTACCTCTTCACAGACAGAAGTTTCAGGGCCGAAGAATGGGAAGATGCCTAAACACCTTCTCTGCTTCTGGTGAAGAGAAGACGTTGGTGCTGACTCTTCCATGAATTAGGCCATGAATTGAGCAATACAACGATATTAGCTTTGGTAACCTTAATCGCTCTGTTATCACCTCAAAATTGTTTCGACAGCACGTAAACTCTTCTAATCATCTTGATGGGCCTATGACATGATATGTTGGGCTGTTACAGAGGAGGGAGACCGGGAGAGAATCTACAGTGCACATAGTTTGATCTTAAATGTCTTTGGATTGTAGACCGTTCGGAATATTGGACTGGGCAAACCATTCCATATTTGTGTGGTGTAGCTGGAAAAGGATTGTCTCAACTTCACTAGCGCCTGAAATAACGCATTCGCACTAAGTGTTGTCTCAGTACAAATACCAAGTGTTGAGCCGTTTTGCACGAGGAATAACAATTAGCCCTTTCCTCAATTGACTCAAATAGCAACAGAAGCTACCCCCTTGAGCAAAAGAGAGAGTGGCCAACGATGGGGTGAATCAGAGAGGACATGACATGGGCAATCGTCTTTGAACGGGAAAGGGTATGGTCGTTGGTTTGCTCGTGATAGAAACTCGAATTAATACAAGAATGAATATTATTTCGGTTGCATCGACAAAAGCGCCTCTACACAGTGTCTGCAATGAACTGTATTGCCTCGGTCCACTTTTTGTGTAGTTGGCAGTTGCACGATGCGTGGCCAGTGATGGCTTGAAAATATACCTCAGATCAGCTATATTTAAGTGGCTTCAAGACTTCCTTGGCTTTTTTCGGGTCTTCGCTTTTCGTCTACTCGAGAATCCGCCTTTTCGCTGCCTTCGTGGTATTCATCTCTTGACACAGATATCAGTTTCAACCCGTGATTTCATGCCAGTTTATTTCGTGTTTTGTAGATGTGTGTGGAAGGAGGAATGTGAATCTGACATCTAGGCCCTAGAATTCCGACTCAGTCAGAATTCGCTCCGTCTGCGTACCACTTTTCCCGTCTTTTCTTAAATGTTTCTTGTGTCTGTTCAGGATTGTTAAGTATGCCGAACTTATGGCTTGCCTTGCAACCTCCCGTCCAGCCGTGGGAGTAGTTCTCATCAGCCTTTGTATTTTTTAGCTGTTATTCCACGTTTCTGTTCACATTCTTGCCATCATACTATAACACCATAGGAGCTGGCATTCTCTGTATGAGGAAATCCTTCGATCATACTGGGTAAGCCGCGTCTAGCGCAAGAAGGTCTCTGAATCCGAGGTCCTGCTTTGAGAAGGAGTGGAAAACCGGATCTCTGGTGCACTCATCAAGCCAACTTTGGGTTGGTGACTGAAAGAAGCATGACCATCAAGGATTAAAAGCAGCTTTAGCTTAGGATCAGACACTCCACTAGTCGGTGGCATGAGAAATAGGCAAGGTTAATCCCAGACACAACCGCTTTCCTTTTCAGTGGGTGTACTGATAAAACAGACTTCACAAAGTTTGAAGTTACCATACAACGGTGGGTTGCAACGATTGTGAGGAATCTACCTCGTGTAGAGGCTAGTCCATGTCCATCCGGACTGTAGCGCCTGTCCGATGAAGAAGATGCAGCTTATAATGAAGTCTAATCACCACCCGCGGCTTCACTCCCATTCCAGGGATAAAAGAAGGTCTTGAGTCAAAATGCACTCATGACAGAGGTATTTTTCGGCTATTCGCGCTCCCAGCACTGACTGTGGTTCTGTCATGTGACTTCATTCTTTATATCGATAGATTTCCGACTGAATTTGCAGCCCGCTGTGAACGTCACCCGATTTGCATAAGCTTATGACAATGTGAGAAACTATGTGTGTTTGGCTCTGAGTTTCTGTGCAAACTGTGCTTCTCGGCAGCGATGAAGTGTGTTATTTAAATTTCAAGGACTGTCGCCTGACCCGACGGAGCAGAGTGTTGCTAGCAGCCATCTCTGAAACACTTCCCGACCCTAGTCGACATTCCGCAACAAAGGAATTCACTCGCGCCCCCCACCGCGTCGTGATGTTCAATCAGCAGTTTCGCTGCACATTGCGGGGCGCACACCCACGAGTCCACAGCGCAAACTAGTCTTCGAAGGTTCCCCCCATTGTGCGTATGATTTGTAAAGAGCACCATCCAACCATTCATCATCCAGGGGTCAAAACCAAGCCGAGGTCGAACATGTCACAGTCACAGAAAACATACCGCCGCGGTGGCAAAACAAGATCTTCGCTTGATTTTACTTCAATAATCCGACCAATAATCTGTCGAAATCACGAAATGACACCGACACCGACTGAAACCGGTCCATTGTGTCGGCTACTTATCGAAACAAACCTCAATGCAAATTGATTCGAAAGTTTAGATAGCAGATGCTAATTAATCGAGCGATTTGACGGAGTGGCAAGTCGCTTTGTGGGTGTCTCAACGCGTTAATGGCATCGCGCTGAATTAAGATGCATATCGAAGACATTCGAGAAACGAGCGCCGACTGGTAACCGGAGACGACCATTTAGGGGCACCCCTTGGATGCGACGGTTAGCCCCATTTGTCACCGATTAGCTGGCGGTGGTGGTCCGGCTAATCGGAGGATGGAGCAAGAAACGAAGCTAATTTTGTGCATCAATCTTCGCCCACTGTGCACAGAATGCCTGGTTGGACAAGCGAACATTCGACGATTCCGCATTCTAGCTCGATTGTCGAGAGAATTTGGGCGCACATGCGACTCCCGTGTGTTGTGCTCTTGCTATAACCTTGGCCGACGGTGTGTATCGCTGTGTGTGAATGTCATGTCAGAACGATTTTGATGGCGAATGCCCGTGGTATTGACTTGTGTTTGAAGAGCTGATGGAGCCGTTGGCACTCCCTTTTTCCAGCCACTCCCCAAGAAAAGCCGTAAAAACTGATAATTCTGACCAAAGGCTGACGCATCGAAAGGCGACGAGCTGAGATTATTCACGTTCTCGCTGGTCGCTGGTCTGCCAGAACATCAAAGATCAATCAAGTTTGTGCGCGGATTAGTCAGGCGCTTTGACACGACGTGACTGTGAGCCGTGGAGGGCTGGCGGAGAACTAGTTCTGGTCGTCTGGTATCCGCTACGAGTTATGCATTCAGTTCGATCTGCAAAACACGAAGATTAGTCGTGTGTGACTAACTCGCCTCTGAAGACTGGTCTAAATGTGATGGTACTGGGCTTATTTGCCATTGATCTCACACGAGTGGAGGGGTCGCGCAGTGTTTTGCCGAGTTCGAACTGCGAAATGGGAGAAGCTTTTTCAAAATAGAAGATAACTCTTGAGCATTGTAGAGATTGTCTTGAGCTAGATTCTGAAAGGTCTTCTCATCGGGAACTCAGCCTAGGCAAGTATCGTCGCTACTACTGTAGTCTAGATTCACTTGCGTACATTTTCTATCCAGAGGCTGTCAACTTGCCTTCTGACTTCTGTTCTATTGAGCGAGGGCACAAGTGTTTGTGGAACGGGAAGAGAAAGTGTGTTTAGTTGGTTCTTCGGCTGAGTGGGCCAATTTAGTGACTTTAGAGGTAAACTGTTCCTTAAAACCGATCATCGACTACAACCATCCACCTTTACATCGGCACATTTTCAATGGAAAAAGTCAGGTTGCCAATAAGGCACTGGAATTAAACGGGCCTAATCACGTCTCGATTAGTTCCAGCTTGGTTCAATGTGATGCTCATTTGGGGAAAATGTCCTCCTGCTTTTCTACTCCGTTGTTGCGTTGTCTAACTTGGTATTGTCAAACTATCGTAAGTCTCTATTGTTCAATATGCGCCGTTGTGAAGCGCATCATTATAGGGTAGCTAGAAAAGGTGCGTCCTTATGGCTGTGGCTCACTTATAACAATGTATTGTACCCTTATCTACCGTGAGACCTACTTTAGTCCGAAAAACCAACCAGATCCACACACAAACCTAACGAGGTTTTCAGTTCAACACCGCTCAAGTCTAGCTCTACGAAGAAGTGCTTTCCTTGGAACTGCATTCTTTTTTCTGCCAAGGCTGGAGATTCGTAGAGCAGATGTAGGATAGATTCTATTTCTTCCTCGTCTCTGCAGCTTCTGCAAAAATCGTCATGCGATATGTTCAGAAGTATTGCATGTGCACCCATGGCACAGTGCCCGGCAAGGACTTCTATTAGCATGCAAACTTCCTTGTGACTAAAACCGATCAACTATTATGATTTTTTTTCCTCAGCATCGGCCAAAGAGCCCTTCCTGTTGCTCCAAAACACACACCAACCCATATTGGGAGCTTAGCGCATACGGGAGTTCCAGATATTCTCCCAGCTCAGACTTCATTTTCGCTTTTCACTTTCCGCCTTTTCGTTTCCTTGGATACGAGTACATCCTGGTAGCCGGCAGGGAATCACCGAGTTCACCAAGAATATCTCACTGATGCTCTGTCTTCACAACCAAGTCAAGCATTGATGTCAGAATGTCGGATTGTATGGCTTTTATTGCCACTTGGCTATCAGAAAAAATGGTGATCGATTTGTCGGTTACCATGTGGTCTCTCAACGCGAGTGCTGTCTCGTGCATCGCAGCCACTTTGGCTTGAAAGACGCTGCAGTCGTCCCTATTGCTAGGAAATTGTTCACAGAAGACCTCCGTGCCCGTACCCACGTTCGTCTTTGACCCGTCAGCATATAGGATGATCTCCCCTACTGCTATTACCATTTATTCCTGCCACTTTTTCTGGTCGAAAAGCATGCATTATGGAAGCTCTTCTCCTGGGCTAGGGTTGGTGGAAAGTAGTCTGGTTGTCTTATATTTCCTGCTGCTGTCCAACTTCATAATACGGCAGCGTAACCGTCTCTCTGGGCCTAAGGGCCGATGAGGATGCACTGTTGCTGCAGGATAGATCGAGAGGAGGGAGGAATAGGACGGCCTGTAGTGTTGCTGTCGGTGTTCTAATGAGACCACCTGTCATTCGTAGAGAGGCCGATTTTTGGATTTTGGTTAGCTGTTGGAGAATAAAGGGCAGTTGTTCTGTTTTACTCGGGTTGACGTTCAGTCCTCGGGTCTGTGTCTAGTTATTAAGTAACATCAGTCCATGACTTCGACGCTCGCTAAGCGTCGAGGATGGCCACATCGTCCACGAATGCGACTACTGGGAACTCTTCTCTCTTTTTATGATTTCGTCAACCACTAGGATCCATAAGACAGGTATAAGGACTCATCCCTGGGTGTTCCTATGTTCACATTTCTAGTGCAGCAGAGATCACCTAGAACGGGTACATAAATCTACTATTGCCATATACAGCAGTAAGAAGGCCATGAGCAGGAATTGGGGCTCTAAGTTTCCAATTCAGAGATAGCCTGCCACTACGTGTCTAAAGATAATGTCTCTAAGTTGTCACTCATCTCAGGAAGATGCTGGCTGGCTGCTTATTTCAAATTACACCTGTGTTGGCTACCGAACCAGGCCAGGAAACTGTAAACGTACCCGCCAGACGCGCCGCTATTATCTCCATCTACACTAAAAAAGAGTGCATGATACAGTAACCCCTAGAGCTCACCTCCTAGTGCTCCAAAGAGCTGCCATCTGGGATTGGGGAAGCATGCTAGGAAGTGTGGAACCGTAATGAATGACTTCCACAGAAGCTGCACGGATGAAGAAGAACCCTTTCTCAATGATCTCTGCTACCGAAGCGTCATAGCTATGGAAGGATTATATCGCTGTATCGCCAACAAGAGCTTGCTCTCCACCAGTTGGTCGTGGGTGGCAGTACAATGAACTGTTGGGTCTAAGTGCATTCCTAAGCCAGTGGTGCCTTCTACATCCTTCGACAAATGTGATAGCTCATTACAAGCAGTCGATATTTGCACCTGTCACATGACACGAGATCTTGATTCCGTTGAATGCGCACAAGTGCACACCAGTGGAGTATTAAACCCTGTCGACTATTAAAGTATTAAGTGCTACCTGGAAACATAATCGCATTAGAGCTTCGGCATGCCTGAAGCTGATTTTGTTGAAGAACACAAGTGCTCTGACAAAGAGTTTAGAAAAATGGGAAAACGTACGTGGAGCACACAGTCAAAAACTTCTACTCAAAGCTCTCGCCTGTGCAGGTGCCCGATGCCCGTTGCTGGAACCCCTCTCAGATTCTCGGAATCAGATATTGCCATTTCCAATGCTCATCATACGTGAAAGGTCGTTTGCACCGGAGCTGCAGTAACAGCTTAATGAGAAGTGTGCACGTATTTCGAAGCGGATTTTCGCAGAACTGTGTCGAAATGTGATGCACGCGGAGATGAGTGAAAAATGTGTGCTGTTTTGTGTTCTGCCATGGCGCGGTCCGTAGTTCCAACAAAGCAAATGTAATGAGACCATCGCATTGAATTGTGTGGGTTTTCAGCGAGAAGTGATGGACTACTTGTCGGACACAAAGGTTCCTTGGTTTCAACACGTGTTTGGAGCTTTTAACAATGCCACGCAGTCTGCTTACGTTTTCAAGGCAACTAACGGGGTTCTCATATTGCCCGTGCAATGGCTCATCAGCATAATATGGTAGGCAGAAAGTATGTTCGATAAAACAACGTTTATCCGAGCCATCTATTGGAGGGTAAGCCCTCTTAACACATCTATACCGAAGAGGTTCTGATGTACACTTGTCGCTAGTTCGAGACGAATATTGACACGACATGCCAGTCGCTGCTTGTAGTTATAATGCGAGAAGTGTATGCATTCGATTCCACCACTGTAGACAAATAAGTTATGTGCGTATGAATACTAGTTTCAGTTTATAACGTAAGCCAACTAGGACTAGGATTTCGAAATATTAACATTTTGGTCCTTCGAGCCGAATTCAAAACCAGGGACCTATGTCGATATTCTCCTCGCCACGTCCTCCAAAATGATTGGGTCAGCGTTTGTGTTCTGTTTCAGCGGGATGTGTGGAAATTATCTGTAGCTTAGATTCTGGTTGGGGACAGGCGACGAGTTCAGGGAGCTTCAAGGAAAGGGCAGTATTAAGGTCTTCCGTCGTTCTGCCGTCTTTGATCAGTCTGTGTAGCTACGCGGGATCATCCAGTGTCTGATTGACGGACAAAATCCGATCTGCAAGGAATTGTGGTGGAAAATATCTTCTCCAAGATGGCTTGGGGTAGGAGGCGATCGGTGTCGTTGGGAAGGGAAAATGAATTCTTTAAGAATGGTTGCGTGTCGGATAGTGACTTCGGACCGCAGTTGTTGTGTTGAGTGCGTTGAGTCTTAGTGCTGTACTGGCTGCATCTTGTTTACCGAATAGTTCCAGTAGAGGAAGGCGGAGGAGTATAATGAACATCAGACAGATTGCATCTCAACGCTCTACTGATATACGTGCAGGCCAGTCTTTGCGCCCAGTTGAGTGCCTTACAAATGACAGCTTTCTTCTTTCTTTAATGCTGTCTACCAAACTGAGACCCCGTAGATTATTGTCGGTCTGAGGCGATCGAAGTGAAAATCCAGTAAGCAATTTGTGGCTTTAGTCCCCCTTCTGCATCCAATGTTTTTTTTTGTACAGCAGGACAGCAGAGGCTAAGTCGTTGATTCGTATTTGAGCCTATGTCTATAGGCGTAATGCGCTTCGCAAATGTCAAAAAACGGGCTTCTCCTACGCTCTTGAGTTGACATTTGATTGAATTTACGCCCGCTTCCCAAAGGCCACAAAAGTTGCCGGGCAATGAACTCCCACTTCGTTGCTTCGCTTGCCAACGCCTCTGCCACTTTCTTCCAGTTGACTTGTGTCCCTTTTAATTCCGTCGTTAAATCGCCTTCACAGCCGATGAAGTTCCTCGTGAAATCGTTCTTCGAAAGGACGTCGGCAATTTTTCCAAGTTTCCCACCAAGTTTCTCCTGCATTAAAAGAAAGGTGTACATTTCTTGTTACTTGTTAGCCTGACCATGTTGCTTCAATTTGCCTGCACATAGCCTGCCTGCGTCCGTACTGACTCTGCCTCACCGGTAGCCTTTTCGTTGAGATGACAAGCTGACAAAGGAGCATTCCTGGATGAATCATTTCCTTTTGGCTCATGGCATTCGACGAATTTTCGTCTTCCGAGCTGCCCGTGTGCGCTTTATATTTATAGCTCGTTGCTTTCTCTTCATATGCACGTCTTGAGCGTTCACGAGAAGAAGAATTCACGTCTTTACCTTGCTTAATATGCAACCTTGCCTCTCTACAGCTGAACTAGCAAACTTTAACAGAGCGTGTCTCTTGTGACTCGAACTTGCAGTTGCTTCGACAAGTCGAATCAACAGCTGTTCGTCTACCTTTCACAAGAATGACGTTTGTACTAGCAACCGCACGGCTTGCATGGAAGTTCGTCTTTTCTATTTCCGAAAAGAATCTACCTCCCGCACTCGCAAAAGTTACCCATGACTCTCCTTTCCATTCCAAAGAGCTTCAGGTCCCCAAATCAAAGCACAGTTTCACTCTGAATCGATGTCAATTGACGTTGCCAACTCAATCAATACGCAAATTAAATCCCCCAATCATAACTTCCGTACCAGCCCATCGATAACTTCCAACTAATTGCTTTCACTTGATGTCTCTTTCAGATTCACGCCTGACCAGCTGCAGAGCACCACAGTCCGCTGATGACTTCCTGTCACAGCGCTCAGCCGAGGACACCCAAATCACCAGTCGCTCACCTCTCGCATTTGAAAGAAAAGGAAAATTCCAAATTCCAATTACTCGAACGATTTGGCCAGACCTTCACTAATTGAAATCCGAATCCTTCGCTCGCCAGTCGAAGGGGTCCGTGTTAATTGGACGATGCGCTGCCAAAGGCCAGTCAACGTGTCGCCTTTGCATCGTGTCACTGGTCACCACCCATCCAACCGGAACCGGAACAACTAAGAAGGCCCCATCGCCACCACCAACACGACGAAAATCGATTTTCATGTCACCAACTGACCATCGACCGGGCAATGTCTGCACAAATACATTCTGGTGTAGAACAAAGGATCATTTAATAAATATCGCTAGTCAAGTCGGCGCCTTTAAAATGGAATGCTCCACTCGGTTGAACAAGTGCGGCACCTGGTTCTGTACTCGCACCAATAATAACAACAACAACAATATGACATTCAACAGCGGGAACAATGAGCTAAATGGACCAAAGCCGATACCATTTACGAGTGAAATAGTGCAGGGACCCGGCCCGAGTCCGGGCAGTTCGGGATCGTGTGACGAGAGTGAGCCGCCACCAAAGAATTGCTACAGACTCGTAATGCTCGGGTAAGTTGTGGGGTTATTGAGGGGGTTGTAATTGTCGGGGGCTCATTGGTTGACTTTATGAATTGTGATGCAGGAAGTGCGGTGGTGATGCGGGTGGCGTGGGGGAGTGTTATGACGATCTGTCTGGCATCGATGCGCTCGACTGCGGTGAATTCGTAGCAGACATCTGGCTGTCGTTGGCGTTTCGAGACGCTGAGGAGGAACTGCTTAAAGGGGTGGGCAAAGGGTTATGAATGTTTAGGGGACTTCCATTGAAGGATGGATGGCTTTGGGAGGAGTTTTATGATGGTTCCTCGGAACTGACTCTGCCACGTGCATGTGCTGGTGTATCGGAGTATCTGATTCCTCCATTGGAAGTGGTGGTCCTTGGCGGATAGGACAACAAGGAACAACAAATATGAAAATGGGTTTATTTAAATTTTAATTAGCTTATGACTTTCCATTGAATGCCGGGGTTTCATTATCGATTCCAAATTTACGCTGAATACCCCGGGACTCCACGACCTTTCAGTGCAGCAAGGGTATGGTCTATTGCCTGGTACACTGGCTTTTCGTGTCACTAGTAGCCTTAGCCCACACTGGGGGACGTGGGAATTGGATTTACGTGGTCTCCTGCCGATAATGCATAATTTCACGACGCCGTTTTTACGCTGGACCAATGCCGTGAGGAGAAATCTGAGATACCAAATTTGGATCAATGATACCGATCTTAAACCTCAGCTGCTTTTTGGTTCGTAGCACCTGGTTGTATTATCAAATACTATCCACATCACGGAGTCGCGCACGACATCCCCCATTAGTCGTCATAAACTCTCAGACATGCTGGTATGATCTCCACTTTGCCCTGCGACTCTGGGTTTTAAACCACCTCCGCCAAAGCTTACTTCATCCGATCAGACTGAAACCAATGCAAGTCTCGGGGGCTTTCCTGATCACCCGTGGCACCAGACTATGGCCTCTGGTCAAGCATTCGCAACCGAATGGTTAATACCAGCCATATCCTCTAGGCGGCTAGCCTAAAGTGTCATTCTATGTGCCTCAATCTGTGGTCATCAAAAATCCTTTATTTATTAACGAGCATCGGAGTAGGGACAGCCTTAGATCAGCCTTTTACGACAGGCATGCCTTCTTCTTCTTCCTCTAATGTCGCTACAGTCCGGGTGGACCTGGGCCTTAGCCAGCAAGCCTCTCCAGCTGGCACGATCTTTAGCCAGCTGCCTCCAATTTGACACGCCAAATTGGTTGAAGTCCCTCTCCACTTGTGTGCACCATCAGTTCCGTGGGCGTCCTCTATTGCGTTGTCAGGACAAGGATGATCAAGTGACAAGCATGCCTTACCTCGGGTATATCCTAACCCCGTACCCGAAGTGGGCACACTGGGGATACTGCCCCCTTGGAAACGATGTCAACTGACACCTCCTTCACCGCGTGCAACAGATGGCCAGCGAATCTATTAGAGGACAACGTAATCTGCCGCTTTGAACATGCCTCTAAATCTTTTCTCGCTTGATTTAGCAGACAGGACAAAACAATATAGTCCGCCACCACAGCGGTTAGATTGAAGTCATTGCAAATGTGGAAGGAACTCTTTTCCGGGCAGCCTTTCCTGTTTGCTACCTAAACTCCTCTTCAAGAACAACTTCCTAACCAGCCATCTCTCCAGGTCCCAGCTCCCCTGGTCGGTCCTTTGCCAATCTTCACAGATGGATCGAAGTTAACGGAGCAGGAGTCTTCCCAAAGGATCTGAATGTTCAATTATCATTTCTATTGCTGAACCACTGTATCGTCTTTCAGGCGGAAACAGTAGCGCTCTAGGAAGCCTTGCCTTGTCACAAGTATCGTTCAGGATCTTGTAGTCAGACGTCCAGTGGAAGGAAGAGAATAATAACAATGTGATATCGAAGACATATCGTCACATGTTCTGATAGCCTATAAAGATATCTGTAGGCACTGTGGCCAGGCTAAGGAAACTATGGACCACGTACTGACCGATTGGCAAAGCGTCTTTCTGACACACCCCGATATCAATTCAATATTCTGATAGTCAGGCAGTCTTTGGATTCAGTCACTTTTAATTCGAAGACTTCTCTGAACTATCGCCTATCTCTTAACGAGATTCAGCATTCACCTCCTGTGGGTGTTTGGATTCCAGAAGAATTGCGAAGCAAGACAGACAATCGGTCGTTCCGGGTGGTATCTTCCAACCATGGCTCTTGCTACTGCAAAACATCTCTTGTTGCTTGAAACGATTCTCCTTCATCGGATGGCGCTATAGTCCAGCCACGGGCCTAAACTAACAAGTGTCTCCAGCAGGCAAGGTCGTAAGGCAGCTGCCTCCAATTAAGTTAACTGAGGTGCTTTTTCACTTGTCTGCATGATGATATGATTTCGTGCTCGTCTTACGCTGAGTAAAAGACCCCTTCTAGCAGTTAGTATTCGGGTGTCTATATATATATATATATATATATATCCATGCGTTCTAAATGGCATCCCTTATCTTAGACGTTGAATACATAGACGCCTGGTCGCTGTCAACGCATTCAGTTCGCGGAATCTTCATCTCATTATGCCATCAACGCAAACAGGGCTAAATATTGAACGCAGAACGCCAAGGGCTTCTTCAACTGCTCTTAAGATTGTCCATACCTCCTTCGCTTGAAACGATTAATTTCTGTGGTCAGTGGTCTGCAGGTGCCATGGTACAATTATGGACTCGTACTTCAAACTAGTCTCTCGCACTCGTTGCTCAGACTAGTTATTCCCACTTCTCGAGAATTGTTCAAGCTTGTCGTTCAAACCCATTGCTCAGACTATACGGTCTGAGGGCACCGTGGGACAATGGCCTATTCTCACTCTCATCCCTAGACCGAACGACGCCTTGTCTGAGGCCATTAGAACACACGCCTTTAGACTGCATCGACCCTATAATGACGACCCTGCAGATCGTGCATAGATGGGGAAGAAATCGTCGAGCATCTTCTCTACTCATGCAGCGCCTTCTGATAATCTGGCCGAACCAAGCAGCACTAGTGTCAGCCATCTCCATCGCTTTGGAAAACGCACCAACTTTATAGGCATCGTCCTAAGTGTGACTACTGTGTTAGCATAACCTAACCCGAGCTGTTCACCTTCCCAATCAACTGTCACCAGTGACAGTCACCAAAAATCTCTCCGAGAGCCCATCTTTCAGCACACACTGTGCTCCCCTCATAGGTGGCACTCCACTCGAGTGTCACTCTCAGTCTGCCTTCCGCATCTGCCATCACCATCTGTCTGCGCCCAGCTGTTGCCTCATCCCCCAGTCAGCCGCTGTGCCAACTTTTACGTATGAATTGAATTAAATTGAGTCCTCACCTAATTAAGGAGCGAAAAAGAAATAAAATCTCAATGCCACTCAACTTGCATTCAATTCGTCGGCATCGCCAAGCTCCGGCTCGGTTGATTTTTGTTGTTTTCTCGAGCAGTCACCCGCCGCTGACCCCACACACAGACGATGGAAGAGAGAGAGAGAGAAAGAAAAAAACACAAAATCCATTATGACGGCGAATGATTTAATTTTCACGTCCTTCGGTCGCCGGAAATATGATCCATTAGGGATGAGTTGGAGTTCCACCGAAGACACGACGGAGGCGAAAATGCCTCGAGATGAACAGAACTAGCTGGCATCTCGTGCTCGGCGCGCTGCTTAAAGCTATGCTCGCAGCTCTATCTCCGCATGAATGGTTTCGCTTTAACTGATGCTCCCCCCCCCCACCACCCCCCAGTCAGACAAACGGCCGCTGCGTCGTCTGCGGCGTCGCCTCTGCAGTCACCAGTCATCGCGCGCTCGCCATCAAATTAGGGCACATGACATAAATCAAAAGTCCTTCGAGAGAAATCACATTTAATTAGACCGAGAGCGTTTCGTTTCGTATTTCACTCTCCCTCTTTCCGTCTGTCTCTCTGCGTCTCTTCGGCGTTTTTCTGATTTTGATGATGTTTACTGGCCAAGAACTCCCCGAGGGGTGGGGGTTAATTGTTTTTTTCCTCCGATTTTTTTTTGCTCACACATATTTCGTATGCAAATACGAGGGAATTGGACGGGTCCCACGGCCCACGGTGTGTAATGAGATGGATTGGGATAATATCTCAATTTCGGTAGTTGCAGGATGGAACCTGTCAGAGTGGTGGATTATGAACTTAGATAAGGATTACGATCGACGGTGGCAGTGGTGTCGGCGGTGGCTTGTTGGGTGCTTGGGGGATAATAGGAAATGCCATTAGATTAATTACACACGGGCAGAGTCTCTGAAAGTATTTTGTTTGTTTTGTCTCGTTGCAGGTCGGCGCGAGTCGGCAAGACATCGCTGGTGGCGAGATTTCTGGGCGGAAAATTCGAGGAGTCCTACACGCCGACCATCGAGGACTTTCACAGGAAATTATATCGGATACGAAGCGAAGTTCATCAGTTGGATATTCTCGACACCTCGGGCAATCATCCATTTCCGGCAATGAGGAGATTATCATTCCTAACTGGTGAGTTGAGTGGGGGATCATGGACGTCGTCGGTAACTAGTTTCAGACCTCCGGCTGTGCACGGGGATTTCTTTTGTGATTGATTTTGATTTGTGCGAGATTTAGTTGCTTCTTTTGCAATTTGACTTAAGGCTTAATTATCTGATTTCGGAAAAGGAGGGAGACTAGGTTGTGTCTTCGGACGTCGCACAGTGGGGTGGCTGACTGCAAAACATGGCATTAAGCCCCATTTTGAGCAGGGCAGCTTCTTCTTCTTATGGGCGCTTAAGTGATTTCTCTGCAACTACTAGTCAATTTGATGGGTTGCTCAGCAGGTGGAATGTTGTGGGTGGGGTGGGTGATGGGAATGGTGTTTCTAGCGGGTGCAAGTAAAATAAATAAATTACTAGGAAAAAAAAGGAATGCATCTTCCATACCATTCGAGCGCGAGTGTTTTCGGGAATGTCCTTCTCGAAGGCTCTTTATATCCTTTTCACGCTGGCTACTTTTCAGTCGGAGCTTAAAATCAGAGAATTTCATGAACAACAGACGTAAGGAGACGTAGGGAACCCATTGAAAAATAACACACAGTGACCAAGTTTCAGTGCAGTTTCGTTAAGTTTCGTTCATTTTTACATGAGGGAGCGAAATCGATCACTCTCTATGTCCCTAAATGACAGTTGTTGCTGGAATTGATCCCTTAAGTTCCCAGAAGTATTTATGGCCACTGTGACATTTGGCGATACTTCTTTCTGTTCTGGCACTGGAAATGTTTGAACCTTCCGAGACATTTAGAACGTAAACACCAATTACTCGGCTATCGACCAAACAGGCAACATTGTCGGGCGACCTTCGAATCATCCGCCTACTCCTCCATGTGTGCAGTTGAGTATGTGAGCAGTCCTTATTTCGCTTGACCTTGTTGTGTGTAGCGGTTGTTGTCGTCATCGCAGCAAAGGTCGCCATTTAAACATTTTGTTTCATCAGACTGATTATTTTCTCGGAATCATCGTTCAATCAGTGAATTGGCCAAAAGTCATCAGTAAATAAAAGATTGACTTCCCTCGGGTGGGCACGAGCCGAGTGGAGTGTTTGATCATTGTCTGCTCAATTCGCTGGAATGGAAATTATTTGATTCCAAAACGGCGCAGACGGTTGCCGGGCGCCATTTGAATCTGAATCTGCCTCAACTTCAAGAGAATCCATTCGGCAAAGGTAAATCGAACCACTCGCACTTTGTGTTCAACAAAGTGTCGCACAGTAAAGCATCTCCCATTGGATTCCCCGAATTGACGTGGAGAATGCTATGGGCCACATGATCTACAGCCGACTGCTTCCAGCCTGGATTCCCCGGCACCACAGATAACGACCGAGTGCTTAATTAACTCCGCGAACAGTAAACGGCGGATAAATCCAGTCAAAATAGCGCTGCTCCCGAAACTGGTATCGTCGCACAACAACACCCCCACCGCCCAACTTGGGTTCTAATGAATTTAAATTCTCGTGCGCTCCTTCCGCGAAAGCGATGATTGATTTCCCAATCCGCTTAAGCTTAACGGCCTTGATGCTCTCTGCCTGCCTAGATAACCCCGCCGATGAGCACTGTGCGCAGTCAGGCGTGCTCCGCCTCCACAGAGATCTCTGTGGACTTCATAAACCTCAACAGGAGAGAGAGCAAAAAAAAAAAGAAGAAAACAGCCGACTGTGTGCCCAGACCATAAATAAGACATTAAAAGTAAATCGTTATGGATTTGCTGAATGTGAAAGCTGTGGAAATATGTTTAGCCTTTTGCGGCGTCCCGTTTAAGTCGTCTGCAGTGGAGAGTGGCCACAGAGAGCGGGCACCATTAACCAGTGATTGTGTCAGCTGGCTTATGTGGCATTATATCTGCACGCACAGGCGGGCGGCACAGGTGGAGGGTTGGAGGCGTATCTAGAAGTGAAATGATTTCGCCCACACAGTGCCTGTCAGAACCGTGCACATGGTTGGCTTGTTTTTCTATTGTTGCGGTGATTAGGGGTATTTTTTAATTACCCATCGCCTGTACGCTTTGTTTCGTGGCCTTTGATGGGCGCTCACGGTACGTAGGGTTTTGATTAGATTGTGAGTGGTCGCTGTCCGGAGCAGGGGAGCTGGAAGTGAATGCAATTGGAGATGAGTGGAGATGGAATTACGTGTACGCAGAGATTTCATAGAGATTTCATAACGACCACTCTTCAGGCAGTCGTGATGAGTTGCGTGTGGCTGTATTCACTCGTGACACTTGGTGCTCAAAGCTTTGGATGGGTGCAAATGCACTCGTCTGCTTACTTTATGGGTGGGATTCTTGTAATGAAAACAACTCAAATGACAATATCGCGAGGACAGAACGGTAGAGATGCTGGAAGATGGCAAAAAGCGATCCTCCCACCAATTGATGTGGAGTACCATAGAAATCATTAGAGCACGAGATGCACGATGACAAGGCCAAAGAGGTTATTCGCAAAAATGATGCCTCACAAGCCTCTCCATGGTTGAAGCTTGTAGCAGGTCCAAAGGGATATCGCTGAGTCAGCCTTTTCGAAATGGTTCCGCTTTCGTAAGCGGATACCCTACTAAAGCCGACCCAAAACTGTGCAAGACGAACCCAGAAAGGAGCACTCCTCTTCCAATTGAATGCAGACGGTGACAGACAAACTAAGCAGTACAGAGACATCATTGGAGAACATTTTTGAGTGCAAGTCCGAACTCTAATTTAGTCAGTAATGGTGTGGACCCTCAGGACTGAGATTTGGCAAGCGATGAAAGCCGATGTACTACGCCGCAACACTGAGCTTGTCACTGGAATGTGCGAACAAGCGTCTTCGGTGTGGCAAGGTAAATATCGGTTTAGTGATCTGACGCATACGCGAATGCAGGCCCTCTACCAGATGTGACAGGTGCTTAGAATTTGGGCACACGGCTCACCAGTTGAAATGCGAGCATGATCAGTCAAAGATGTGCAGAAGATGCAGAGACGAAGGCCACATAGCTAAGCAGTGCCCCAACGAAGCTCTGCGCTTCTGGTCCAGAGCTGATAGACCAGACAATTCTTACCACGTAGCCGGTAGCTACAATGACCGGTCGTCCAAAAAGCACTAAAACAAAAAACACAATGAAAGTGATACAGATCACTGGTGGTGTGGTGTGAGATGTGGAACGGTCTTGTGAAAACTATCTTCGATTTGAGACCAAAACAAATTGGGTGAACTTTAGCTACAGCGATGAAAAATGAGAGGACGGTTGCATCTTCCAAATCCTTCCAACGATGAAGTATGGACCAACGAAGTCACACCAGAAGTCCAGATTTCACACAGTTACTTCTTGTGGTTGGAATGGTCTGCAACAGTTACATGTGAACGTATCCAACGAGTCACCGAGTGGAAACAGAACATCATCGTTGACGAAAGTGTTGTGTGAGATATTCCACCCCGTTCAGGAACTCTCCACGGATGGTTCGTAGAGAGTAGCAGCGTCCTTCCGAGAGACTCAAAAAGGTTCGCCATTCAAAAAGGTTTTCCGATCATTGCTGCGTGTTTTAGGCCGAGAATATACAGACTTGTTGATCCACTGTCGTGGCTTATGTTCAATGTTACACCAGGTCATGTAATTTGTCAATCAGGTGATATTGCTAAAAATTACAGCGATAAGTACGGGGACTGGCCGATGGAACACACGGTCGCAGCTGTCATAACACGACAGAACCAGAATCCACTACTCACTGTCTGTGCTCTTGTCCATCGCTTGTCAGAGCAAGGCCACGTACTCTAGGCAAACCCCGCCCCGAATTTCTCGGCAAGATATCCAAAATGAACATCAAAGTCAATGTCATAGCCTTATGAGCAGGCCAGCACTTAGGACTCCCATTGGCGTTATAACGAAACACTGTATCATGGGCACAAATGGCTTCACGATGGATCTTCCTTTCCCACCATTACCTCCCACACATTTATTCATAGGGATAGCTCTCGTTGTGTGCATGAAGCAGGAATGACCAAAAAATACCAGATGAAGGAGGGCACGCTATCTGACCTAAACTAGGGTCCAAACGCATCGCCATGTTTATGTCCCTAAAGGACGGTTGAGCAGATGAAGAGAAAACAAAGAAAAACGTAAGGTTTAAATTGTCGTAGAAAAGGAAACAATTTACCGGAGAATGACAACCGCGGCGTTGTTGGCTTACGCTTCAACTCCTCACCGTAGGAGTAGGTTCAATTCGCGACACAAACAAGTCCCATAACTCGCGGCTCCACCTCTTTCGAGTCTTTGATAGTGCCCTTCTTAAATTGTATGTCCCTTCTAATCATGAGGGAGCCCAACACAAGTGAATGGTTTAAAAGGCAGGCCCAGGTCCACCTCCAACTGCAACTCCAATAACTATGGCTGTGCGTAGGACGTGTTTAACGGAAGACTCAATGTCCCGCCCGAGGATCGCGGGACCATGTATCGTCAACATCTCTTTGGCTACCTATTGTATGCGCATGTTCACAGTGTTCTTAAAATAACGCAGAAATTCTACGTCAGTTCCTTTGGTGTTAAGGACGGTATTGTAGCTGGTGTCGTAACAGATCTTACTGAAATTTTAATACGACTTAGCGCCTTCACTTGTAGTTTTTATAGAATTTGGCTGCACATGTAATAGAGAGTCAGAGACCGTTTCACGTCTACCACGTGTCTGCCCAGCTCATTCATTAGACACACATTCTAAGGAATGAAGACGAATTAAATCTCTGTCCAATGGCATATTGACCTATTCCCGATTTATGGGGCATGGCGAAACCATGGACTAAGCCAAGTCAAATCAATATATTGTTGACCGCAACCTACCAACCTACAATTATGACGACAATCCACAACACACTTCCGTTTGTTCCTCTTTTCGATTTCAGCTCAAATTGCAGCTGAAACGGATTCAGTTCGCCCAGCTTTGTGTGGTCTGTCTCCATCTACTGTTGGTGCCTTGAGTTGCCATGACCTTTGTTTAAGCCTTGATGTGGTCGACTACTCATTTGTGCGTCAATCAGTAGACGTGAGCGCAGCAATTCTCCACTCAAACCTGTTTGTATCCTCATCTCAGTTTGCACAGGCAAAGGAAAATCCTTGAGGATCAGATTCAGCAGATAAACTGGTACATAATCTCCACCTGCTTCATTGGCGACAGTCAGTCAAAGATGCGGCGACCAACACATGGCTACCATGACCTCACCCGGTGCGGCTGAACAGATTGTCTGTCTAGTTGCAATGAATTATCCCCTATGTCACTTCATAGTTTCCACAGTCGACAGTCCATTGCTCTGCTTGATCTGCACAAAATTAGTCTGACTCGACGACAACCTATTCATCCATGAAATGGAGTTGAATGCAAAGCCATCAAAGGACAAAGGATTCAACTAGCTGTGCAACGACAAACATTCATCGCCCAACAAAGGCTCTTCTAATGACGGCGCGCCGACCCTGACATCGCAGCGTAGTCCAGCGTCCTCCGGAATCGCCTGCAATTGAAGGCCGTCGTCTGTCAAGCAACACCGTTCACTCTCAGTCGCAGCAGTAATAAACGAAGTCCAAACAGTTTCTCAGCAATTGAATTCCAAAGAAAATTATTATTAATTTCCCCCTCGCTCGGGGCGATGCAACTGCAAATTCGCCCCCCAGTCGCACGGGCGCAGCGATTGTTCCGCGAATCTTTGCACAGCCAGCTCTTACAATCTCTTAATGTTTCCTTTTTGTGCTTTTCATTCCACAGGCGATATCTTTGTGCTCGTATTCAGCATGGATTCGAGGGAATCCTTTGAGGAAGTCGTCCGACTGCGGGAGCAAATCCTCGAGACCAAATGGAGTGCACTCTCCGGATCGGGTGGACGTTCAAAAAAGAATCTACCCAAAGTGCCGATGGTCATTGCTGGCAACAAATGCGACCGGGAGATGAAGTAACCGACCGACAACCGAGAGTATCCTTTGATTCGCAGCCATTAACTCTTGTTTTCGGTTTTCCGTTTATTCACAGGACCGTGCAGACGGAGGAAGTGCTCGCCTACTGTGCCGGACAGGACGCATGCTGTGTGTTCGTCGAGTGCTCGGCCAAGAAGAACGTTCGAGTGGATGATATGTTCTACGAGCTATTTCTGGCGGCGAACCTGCCGCTGGAAATGGCACCGAATCATCATAAACGTGTTAGCACAGCCTTTGGATCACCGTGCACTCTGCCGCCACCGCATGCCGCCTCGAATCGCTCGAAGAAGTGCACTCTGTCGATTAAGCGGCGACTCAGCGATGCATGCGGTGTGGTGGCGCCCAACGTTCGACGCCCCAGCATTCGTACGGATCTGATGATAATGCGCAGCAAGACCTGCTCCCTGGGCGAGGGCGGCGGCTCGGATGCGGCGAGCTTCGGTTTCATGGGACGCACCGCGGGCGGTTGCGTTTTACAATAACTTGCTCCCCCCCATCCCCCGCCGCTCACAAGCGTAGTTGACTTAAGCATATTTTAGGTTAAGTTCGGTTCTACTGGTTCACAGAATACTGCTACTTTAAGTATAATGCTGACAACTGCTTTCGGGACTTGCTCCGGCTTGCAACTGCGGTGGTCCATCTGTTTGACATATCACTGAATCTGCGAATTTTACGAACCCCCTCCGCTTGGGTGGGGTACTGGTTACGGAACGGATCCGTTCTGCGAATTTCGACTGCCGGAGTAGGGTATTTATGACTGATTTGCATATGTTTGGGTCAGGGTCGGTGCCATGTCTCGTGGGCGTGCGGGTCAGGAAATTATGGAAATCATTATTCTTATCCAGGCCCCAGCCGATGTCCCCGGGGCGAAGGGATGTCCGATTTGCATTTCGTTTTTTTGCGCATGGAAATGATGTCGTATCACACCTTAGACGGAAGGTACTTGGGAATATCCCGACCCAGCTTTAACTGCTTCCAGACGGGGAATTGGCGATTTTTGAGGTTTTGAGGGCGGCGAGTCATCCGAGACGAATTGACTGCATGAACGATGGGAAGAAGTGTTTTGGGTGAGCTCTCCTTGAGTACCAGCGCTTGACATGTGGGAGATGCTGAAGGATTGAGGGTCCTTGAGTGAGTTGAATTTTCAAGTTCGTACAATTTTTTGGGATGAACTCAATTGGGAACGTTTGTTTTTTTGAGGATGCTTCGAGTGGGTATGGAACGGACTAGGAATTGGAATCGGGGGTAGACGTTAGCACGGAAGGTAATTGAATATGTCTGCGATTTAGAGCTCTTGACTAACGATTAAAAAGTGGGGTATTTTATCCAAATGTGGCTTAGGTTGAATCATCGTGATCACGTGGCATATACGTACGCTTCACACTATAACCGACTGCTTCAGTAAATCGCAGTACTTTCCGCGGTGTAGGAAATTTCTGTTTCTGTTGTGAGAAACGTTTGAAGACAGCCGCTGCATATGCAATCATTGGCTGGTCCCAATGAGTGATCTAACTGATATCGCCAGCAACTTTATGTCGCACTTGGGCCAGTGGTCCGAGTGGGTCGCGCCTGGAATCTTCGACTTTTACATCGACATACGCAAGTAGTGGTTTAATCCGATGTATGACCTGAAATGGATCAATATCAACCCATTCCTGGTCAGTTCATCAGCTGCTTCATTGCCAGATGTGGCCCTGTGACTGAGTCCCATCTTAGATTTGTCGAGTGCTGCGTACTAAAAACCTTGGTATTGAGTTCTACTGCCAGAATTGCTTTATTTAGTGACTGACTGTATGTTGCTTTGTTGCATTGATATCATTTTGGCCACTTCCTTGACCGCCAGGGAAGTCTGATTGAGTAGTCATACATGCACTAGCTAACGTTTGATCCATATATTTGTAAAATAATGGCTGTTTTATTGACCGGGTCGTTAGATGTCAACGTGTCAATGCATGGAAAGTGGAACTTGAACGGTCATCCAGTATCAAAGACGAAGGAGTAGAGTTGCTTTCGACTTGGTGTATTAGCTTAACACTGCTAGCATTACCAGTGGTACTTAAAAAGCGGACACCAGTTTCGCAAAATTTCTATAGCAAGCAGGTTAGGTTTGTAGCGAATTTTCAGATGAGCACTTTTGTGTACCACTGTTTTTGCATATTGGGCTCATAATTTGAGTCAGTTGTTATCATATTATGTATGCATTTTCGATCATCCGATCAGGTGAACGACCTGAACTCTCCACACATTGTACATAACATATGCATAAAAGATCTGCCAACGAAGAAGCAGCGGGCATTAAAGGGATTACCTTACACTTGCGTTTGTTGTTTTGATATACGCCTACAGGTTAGTGAGTAGACGCGTAAACTACATCTCACTTAGGTCCTGGTGGACCCATTGTGATGCAATTTGGTAGACCAGTCGGATCATCAGGAAGTCACCATTATTGGACGTATGACTAGGGGTCGTTGGCAAATAAAGCACATCTCAAACATAAGAGTTTCAGCTGAAGTTTCAAAAGAGGACTCGTAAAATATCTAAAGCAGCTAGCCCGTTTCTAAAATCATTTGAAAATCCACATTCATCCACATTACTACTGTTTCAAGTGATAATTGTGAACATGTTTCTTTGGTCATCGACTCTTACTGAAACTTACTCCATTTCCGTCATCACTTTAGACACTTATAGTGGCTGGCAAGTTAAGGCCCAACTATAATATACCTAAGGAAGCGTAAGTGAACTAAAACAATGCAGCACACTGTGACCGCACACACACTACGACCATAACATCCTCTTCGTTCAGTTTCGTTCAATTTTGCTTACTAAAGTGGGAGCAAAATCGATACCTCTCTAATTGCCTAAATGATAGCTGGAGTTGGAATCTTGCATAGAACTACTTTTCTTTCGGTTCTGTACAAACAATGCGTTGCCACAAAACCATACTTTGAGTCACACGTTTGGTCAAGAAATCAAGTACTATAGAGATATCACGAAATCCTATGTGATACAAAGTGAGTGTAGACAAGTGAGGTGGAGGTCTAGTTTCACTAAAGGTCGATTTCAGGATCAGTCCAAGCTACCACCTCCACAGGAGTAACACAATAACACTAATGCGTTTTAGCCAAGCGTCCGTACATCCTGAGCATGTACATAGATCCATTAAATGGAAGCTAAACTGAGACATTAATAATACGATTCTTAGCCGTCAGTGTTAAATTATCGATGTTCATGAGTTCCTTTTCTTTGGCTGGCGCTACAGTCCGGGGCGGAGCTGGGCCTCAACCAACATGCCCTTCCAGCGACCACGGTCTTGTGGTTGTTGCGCCCAGATAAGCATGTTCCACTGATTGAGCTCCCATTTCAGCTGTGAACGCCACCGGAGGCGTGGATTCCTTTTACAGCGATGTCCCTCGCGAGCAGATTGGAGTCGAAGATTTTCCAGGCCGGTGTCCATTCGCTTTACAGGGCCTAGATATCTGAGATGAAAGATTCGAGCTCGTAGCTGTACAGCCGACCATGTAGCTGTACAGCCAATACAAATCGTCGTTCAGTCTCCGCCTCCAACACATACGGGATCGACTTTCCTTTCGAACCGACCAAGAATCTCTTCGTTCGCTATTGGTGAGTGTATAGGCTTCTTCGCCATATAGCAGGACTGGGACTATGAAGGTATTGCATAGGGATATCTTGGTCCTTCGGGAGAGGTCTTTATTCCTCAGTTGCCTTCTAAGCTCACACTCACAGCGATTAACAAAAGTGATCCTTCATTTTATGTCCTCGGTGGTGTCATTGTTTGTGTTCACTTCGGAGACTATGTAGACAAAGTCAGCATGTATTGGCTCTATCGACGCATTGTCCAAGAAGTCCGTGTTGGTGCACCTAGACAGCATATACCCTTACTCACCGCAAGACCCATTTAGCCGCTCCCTTCTCGATGATCACATATATAAGTCGCACTGACGCTCTGTTCATCCGATGATGTCAATGTCATCGGCTTATGCGAATACTTGTACAGATTTGTGGAAAATCGTGCCTCTTGTCTTGGCGTTCGAGTTACGCATGATCCTCTCGAGAATGATGTTAAGAAAGTTGCATGACAGTGAGTCGCCTTGTTTGAATCCCTTATTTACATCAAAGATCTCGGTAAAGCCTCCTAAGGCGTCCAGGTGCATAGAAAAGCGCAGCCAAAATCGATAGACCATACCAGAAAGCTTCGCAAACCCTTGGTTCAAAATTGATTTATTTTAAATACCCCCTACTTGCATACGTCTCCGGCAGCCTATCTCAAAATTCTTCACTTAACAAAACTTTCATAGCGCCCAACGCGACTCTTTCTTTTGCCTAATGTTGAAAAATAAATTTAAAACAAAAATACCAATTTGGAAGACAATAACATAAAAATTTGGACATTTGAAACAAATATCGAAAACGTCGCTTTAAACGAAGTGATTTTTTTACACTTGCGCAATACATATATTTCATTTACTCATATCATTAAAAAATTGAAGAAAATATATATATAAATATAATTAATTAAGAAAGGAAATGAATATGTAAACTTTTAACAGAGTTGATAAATAAATATCCCAAGAGTTATTCATATGCGAAAATATATAAGGAAACAATTTATACAGTTCATAAATAGGTAAGCTTAAGGATAAAAGAAAAAAAAAAACCAAAACTACTCGTAGCTATTGAAAACGGTTGTTGAATGTTTTCTTAGACACACCTAGACGCACAGAAATGTATTAAAATTGTTCTTTGCAACCAAAGTACCAGTATTCTAAGAGATCCACGGTAGAGAACACCCCCAAGAATGTAAGCAACAATAATTTGTAGAATTTATTAAAAACAAACAAAAAAGAATATACAAAAAAAAAAAAATAATATTATTGTTACGAAGGAAACAAGTTTACTGTGTTAATTGATAGAATAAAAATAACTTAAATTAAGTCACAATTAGCAAAGCAAAATGTTGTTAAAATTTACATACTTGAGCGAAAAAATATTGTAATTATGTATGTGTTTTATATAAGCATAAATTTAAATGCAAAAATGAAAGGATCAAAATGGAAAGCATGCCACAAATGTTGCTTGTTTATCAAAAGTGAACTCAGAAATGCACCCGATGATTAGTTAATTCACTTGCATGTGCAACAAACAGAAAACAAAAAAAGAAGAAAAACTAGAATAAACTTAAAGGAATTAGCCATCATTGATGCACGTTAGAGAGATTGTTTTAGATTTTGCTACCAGAACCATGTCTATGTCTACAAGAATAACCCAACTTACTCTATATGAACATTAACTACTTACTATACGTGTATACATGAATGTGAATTATTTTCCTAGATGTTCTTACTCAGTGTCAAATTAGTTTCGTGTTTTTTTTTATGGTTTTCTGTTGTGTGACAATGCGTCACACGCCAAGGAAGAGAAATAAAATATTTTATCAATCGCGACGATTACCACCGATAACTAAAAAGAGAAACAAAAACAAAATGTTTACCTACATAAAACTATATACATACATAGTCACATAGTAAATATTTACACACCCCAATATGCTATAAACTATATATCTACTAAATATCATTTATACTCGTGTATATGTGTACCTCTATTTGCAAAACAAAACAAAAAAATATATATCTATATATATGTGTATTTTCTTCTCTACATATACATGCATGCATTATATACCTATTCGTACATACTACTCTTGAATGTGAATGCCAAACAAAAAAAAAATAAATAAATTATATACCTACCATATGTTTGTAATTCATAGTTAAAAACAGAAAAATGAGAAAAAAAACAACAAAAAAAACTCAAAAAACAAGGACATTTATGGTTCTCTTTATTTCTATTGATTCGATGGAATGGCTAGATGATGTGAAGTTGGAGGATATCTATACAATTTATACATACATTATAAGAAACAGAAACAAAATTGCGAAATATATTAAATTTGAATTTAAAGCGATTAACACAGATTGTTTGAATTTCAATTTATTTTCCTGTTCGTCATCAACTTTATCATGATTGGAAGCAATTGTCAACAGTGGTAAGCTTATTGGTTTTTATGACATTTGTACATACAATCGAACTTCGACAACTCGCACATTCACGACTCGATTGAAATTGATTGACGCCAAGACTGAAATTTACATGCAATGGTTCGAGCTATCGAATTTCGACTGGAAGTGATACATTATTGCTTGGTCGAGTTGTTACGTCTGTGATCCTCAATGGAGTCTGCTTTTTAATGGCTGCTTTTTAAGTTATCTGGTTGAGTCTTTCAAATATTATTTGGAGTAAGAAGAAATCCATTATATTTCCAACAAATGGCTGTAGTAATCCATATCTCGCCTTGTATACGTTTCGTCTACCACCAAACTAAATGCATCGCGCTCTGGGAGGCCAATTGTCGAAAATGTCGATAAAATCATGGAAATCGTCGAGTTTGACCGTCATGTAAGCAATGTTTCGATTGCCCAGGAACTGAATCATGCACAAAAACCAGTTTGGTACCATTTGAACAAATATAATATTATATGGGTGGCGCTACAGCCCGTAGAGGGCCAGGGCCTAGCTTCTCAACAACCACTCGTGTTGTGCGTGCTATTGTTCTATCACGTGTGGAAGGGACCTACAGTTTTATGCCGACTCCGAACGGCCAAGTTTTAGAAGCTTTTTCTAGACAGTTATACTCTTTGAGCATTGTCAGTGACTCGAAAGAGGTGGGGCCGTGAGAAGTATTTCTTGTCGTACCAGGAATCGAACCTAGACAAGTAGGTCTAAGTGCGTAGGAGTCGACGCACATACCCACAACGCCACGGGCCACCATTTGAACAAAGCTGGATATAAAAAAGAAGCTCGATGTGTGGATACTACACGCGTTAACGCCAAAGAACTTCATGGACCGAATTTCCATCTGCGAATCGCTGCTGAATTGCAACAAAATCGTTCATTTTTTTAACGGATGGTGACTAAAAATGGATCACTTGCAACAACGTCAAGCGAAAACAGTGGTGCTCGAATCGCGATGAGTCGGCGCAAACTGTAGCCAAGGATTGAAGGTGTGTGTGATTGGTGGAATATAAGCTGTTCTCCTACAACATAACTCTTAATACGGACCTGTACTTACTTATCAGACCGGCGACCCATGGAGAGTCCGAGCCTGAGCAATTGCTGCCTTCCATCGTTGACGGTCCTGGGCACGCTACTTCCAGTCATCAAGACCAAGCTGTCTTGCATCCGCGATTACTTGGTCTTTATACCGGAGACTCGGTCTTCCTCTCCTTCTCGAACCAGTAGGCTCGGATGCAAAGACCCTCTTTGCTGGAGAATTCTTGTCCATGCGCTCGATGTGGCCGAGCCAGTGCAGTCTACGGATTTTTGCATTCCGGACTACAGCCACATCCTGCTACAGCTCGTACAGTTCACGGTTATGTCTTCTCCTCCGTTCGCCTTCCTCTCAGACGGGACCATATATCCGTCGTAGAACTTTTCTTTCGAAGGTACCAAGAATCAGGTCTGCAGTTTTGTTTAGCGTCCAGCTTTCGGCTCCATAGAGCATTACTGGCAAAATAAGAGTTTTGTAGAGCACGATATTGGTCGTTCGAGTCAGAAGTTTTGAGCCCAGTTGTTTTGACAAACCGAAGTGGCACCGGTTGCCAAGGGCGATTCTACGACGGATCGATTGTGGAGTTCACGTTTCCCAGGTGTCAGGTAGACAAACTCCTTTATTACCTCGAAATTGTAGCTGTCGATCGTGAGTTTCGGACCCGTGTTGACAACAATTGAACCATATTTGACCTATATCGAACCATTTAGAGCCATAAATTTCGTTCGAATAATGGATTTATTCATAATTATTTACACAGATCTCATCATACTAACAAAACGGATATTATTTTGTTCATGCTTCATTCTGTTGCCTATCCCATTCAAGCGAACTTCGTCCAGAAACGTAAATATGTATGTACAGTAAAAGTTCTCCCCAGCAGACACCCGCGGGACCATCAGGATTGTCCGCTGTGTAGGGGTGTCCGTTCTTGGGGGGTCATTTAGAAAAAATTGACAAACAGAATTCACTTCTAATTTTGGTTTCAATGTTTATTCTAAGGGGGGTTACTTTATTTGACTAGCCTTTGGAATAAAATCGTGTACTCTCGATTTCATGAGTAAACTGAACAGCGTGAGACACAAATAGTGATAATTCGATTACAAAATCACATAGGTAACATAGGCACAAGATATGATTCCACAAATTCATCAAGCACAAGGCCGGATCCGAGTCGCACACATTCCATCACTCAGACAGCGGATGTTACCACCAAAATTGTTGACAAAGCTCATCCTATCTCAACCTCTCACAATTCATGTGACTGTAAATCTCTTCTGGTTCTGCAGCATCAAAGTCTCTCACAGTCAAACCGCCAGTAGTTGCGGACGTAATAAAGAAGTCAATTCATATTAAATTTAAGGAGTTTTTTATTCGTGCGAAAGTTGTTCATCTGTCGCATAACTTGCAATCACCGATGGTCCCGAGCAGACTATTGCCTACCGTTTATGCCGAATATTTTTTCTTCCACTCCATCGTGAAGCACGAGCAACGACTTTAAGCAGCCTCTTAATTTTGCCGATGTGGCAGAGAAAGTATAGTTAACGGATTTTTGTCTACCGGAATACAGGCCTTCTTTGCTCGAGCACTGCTGTCCATGAGGTTCAGCAGTGAGCTAGTTCAGTGGGCTGGATTTCGGCTTCCGGACTACATCTACATTTTAATACAGTTAGCTTTTGCTTTTTTCTCCACTCACCTTCCCGGCAGACAGGAACAAGTATCCGAAGCAGAATATTTCTTTCGAAGGCGCTAAGAAGCAGCTCTGGTGTTTTGCTTATCGTCTAGTAGTAGAACTAGAAACAGAACCACAAAATCTGTTGATAGGAATGAAAGCAAATTGTTGCATTTCCTGGCGAACCATGATTTGAAACTACTCAAGGATGTAGTAAAGCGCTCAGTTTTGAAACAATCCCATCGGCTTTGTGCGTCGTAAATTTCCCACTATCGATCGCAACTGGGTCACTTTTCCACATCGGACAGTAGATGTTGAATGCATTGCTCTATTGATGCTGTAAATTGTATGAGATTGCAATAACAGTTGTACCACACTTCATTAGCACTTTAGCAAGAATACAGCAGATGAAGTGCAACGTAAATACGCCTCAAAACGTCTGTAATCTGGTGGAGAACATTTCTTAATGCAAATATTCCATCATTCACATTTGTTCATACTACCACTTTGAAGGACGCCTCGAAGGAGTTAAGCTTTTAAAAAATCCTTCGGCATCACGAGCTGTCAACATGACAAATGTTCTGATGGAAGTAAATCGGAGCACAGATTTAGATTTTTGAAAGTTTTCACAGAAAATTGGTTCGGCACCCTGTTTTCATATATGTATGTATGTATGTATGTACTTAAGGATTTTTAAGAGCTTTTCACTGCAAAAGCTTACCTGAAATAGTGGTTTTTATGGAGGAATTATAGGAAAAATGCTTAAAGCTATTAGGAGCGAGCTTTCGTCCTGAGACTAAAGGCCGAAAAAGGGACATTTCGATAGCTTTCTCCAGGACTAAAATTTCAAGTTGTGGCATGTTTATAACTTAGCGGCGATATAAACCGAGATATTTGAAAGCTTAATAGTGAACGGGGACTTTTGAAAAAAAAAACGCATTCGCTACGACTGGTGAAACATTGTGCACTTGGCAATAGATGGCTGGGGCGAATGAAAGGACCGACATATATTTTTGTAGATGTTTATTTGCAAAGCATGTTCAGAAAATATTTTCACGAGCATATCAAGCTCAGCAATGTGATTCTGCCATACTACCAATCACGTTGACTCCTCTTCCCTGAAAGCATTGATGTAATAAACCAATTCTATGTCTGGTGCCATTATTTCTTATTTCTGGATTTAAAGAAAAAGAACAAGCGACAGCTGTTAAGGCTCTGAATGCATTTCTTAAATATCAAAGTTAGTAATATCGGGTGATATGGATCATACCTCACTGATAAAGTACCAAGGCGGAAACCAAGAGTGGTTACAAGCTTACGGTGGGAGAAACTGCAGAACAGTGAGGTGCGGCAAAGTTATGCACGACACAGGACTGGCAAGTGTTGGTAAATTCCAACTGTTCCATCGCATGGGGAGGAAGTATGGCAACAGTTTTTAACAGCTGTCATTGCGGAGTGAGGCAGCTGGTGGTGAGAAAAGAACTGCATGGTTTAAAACACCCGGAGTTCAAGAATTCATCAGAGAGACAAAGAAGAAGACCTACAGAGAATGGACTCTATTGGACGACGCTGCTTCTCGTGATCGTAGCTGAAGAGCAATCCTGAAAGGAGTTCGGCGAGAAGTTGGAATGCTACCCTAGATATGCGACATGGGTGTTCTGACAAGCCATAAGTTCGGTTAACACTTGGCTATAGCGATGCGAATTGAAGGTCACGGCTCGCAAAGGGAAATGCAGATCGCGAGTACCTTGTGTCAAAAAAGTCAATCAAAAATGTTAAGCTTCTATCAAGCCATGGAATTGAAACCATAAAATAGGCAATGAATGGAAGGGTTCGCCATAAAAGAAACAGATGTTTCAGAAAAACCTCAATTTCCCTGCGAACACAATGACAAGTGCTGTTTTTACGGAAGTAGTAAATTTTGATGGGTTCACAGTTGTTGGCTTTGCATAGTTCCCCCGTAGCCACAAGATTTATTCATTATCCCACTAAATGAGAAAAGTGTTAGTTTTACGATGAACCCTTCAATTATAAAACTGCCAACCGTCGCATCGCATTAAAGTCGAACACGTTGTCCGATTCAAGCATTCATTTGTGATCGCCAGTCCATAGTGCATCTCCCAGCGGAGATTGACAAAATGAAACGCTTCGAATGCGTAGCATTGAACGCATTAACAAATTAGCATTTTTGTTTCCAAATGCACGTGGCGCCAGTCAAAACCAGTCAGAGAGATCTCATTTCCAATTCTCGGTTGGCAGCGAGTGAATATTATGGAAAATAAAAAATGTACATGCGTAAAAACAACTCGAAATCCTCACTAAAGTGCAAATCATTGAAATACGTTGCGCACCACATCGTTCACGTCAATCCAATGTTGCAAGCTTCACAAGTTCGACTGCAATTTAATGGAATCCCCAGAATTCAAGAACAGAAGGAAAGGAAAAGTAAGAAAAATACCCCGCTTTCACATTCATTTCACTTATTTTATTTTATACTTTAATCTCTTTACAATTAAAAACTTATTCATACGGAGGAGAATGGGTTGACTTTCATTGAGTGAATGAGGATGTATCTTTATTTTACATATCTTATTTTCATTCTGTGTCGGAGTGTGTGTGTGTTTCGTTTCATGTTTTTTTTTTCTTTTTCCATAAATTTCTTTTATTGCCTTTGTGGTAAGTAATTGTTTGTATTTTCGAATGAATCCGATGTATCTTTGGAATGCTATCGGATTGTGTATCTGTAGAAGGTGCTGAAATAAATTGTTGTTCCTTCTTTTCGATAGAGTCGTGGATGAGATTTTATTTATTTTTTTCTATTCGTTTTTTGTTTTGTTTTGCTCTCATGAATGATCAGCTTAGATTTACAAAATACATTTTCAATGGTAAATTAAATTTATTTATAATTATTGGAATTTGTTTTAATTCTTTTATTTTATGTACAAAACGTATTGCGTCATTGTCAATCTAACTATTTTTTTTTATATATTTTCTTTTATAAGAGAATTAATTTTAGTTTTTTTTTTTTATTTTTTTACTATTTTTAGGAGAATCTCTTTTGATGCAATTATTTCTTGTTTGGCAGTGTAAGGATGCGCAATATTTAATATTTCATTTTTATACGAGTTTTTGCGATCTCGGGAATTTTACTAGAATGAACAGATTTTTTCGGTTGACTTCAATGCGAATTTGACGATTGGACACAGAAATGGGACTGGTGCGGGCGAAGAAGTCTGTCTAAGCTGAATATGAGGGCTTGAACTGAAAGGGTTTATGGTTATATGGGTGTGAAATTGCAGGAGAGTGACACTATTTTTGGGCAGAATGATTTGCTCGTGATGGAGTTGGAGGAAAAGATGCCGACGAGATGGAAAGGCGACTAAAGGAATCGGGTGCAACAGAAGGTAAGACGCCCATGGTCAGCGCCCAACTCCTCATTAGCCAGAGATCTTGGTGCTGACTGAGAAATACCCAGCCAGGAAGTTGTAACCGAGGTACCGGAGCCTGTACATCGTCACTAAGGTGCTAACCAACGACAGGTACGTGGTGGAATATATCCCCCACATACAGCTAACTCAATGTGTGCGGATCGCCATAATGGCATCGAACATGATAAAGCTCCGTGCTGGTGCGAGCTCCCGGACAAAGGGATAGACAAGGACGTCAGTCAAGAAGCAAAGCCCGATTTCGAGGGCGAGAGGATAGGATGGCCGAGATAAAGCATCAAAGTAAATATATGCCCGTGACACATACTGTTCGGGGACAGTGTAACGTCCGTGCAATCACATAAGCGATAAATAGAGGTCATTGAACTAGGTGCCCCTGTTTCATTACAAGCTCTCGATTCACTCGAGAATCGCTATCAAAAATATAGTCTGCCCAGTCTGACGACTCGGCTAAGCAAGCTGAACAAGAATTATCGTTCAATTGATCAAATTTTATAACGATTGCTAAAATGGGTATGATACATCCAACAAAATGCCCTAGAAGTTGTAAGCTGGATCTCGGAAATATACGTGAACGCACTAGCTTAATGTTTGCACATTAATTTGCCTCTTTTTTGTATTAATCTATGCTGACGTAGACCTCGGCAGGGCTAAGGACGAAATAATTCGAATTTGCCTTAATAATAAATATAACGGTATAGTCTGAGGTGAACCTGGGTCTAAGTTATACAGCAACCACTCGTGTTGGGCGTGCTTTTGTTCCCTCACGAGTGAAGCTTACTTAGAGTCTTACGCCGACTTCGAGAGAAAGGGAAATAAAGGTTATTCATGTCGTGAATTGAAGCATGTCACCAAAAGTAAGAACCGACGTACCCTGCCCCTACGCCATGGATGACTGTTTGGAGATGCTGGCTTGAATATGTGACAGGTAGCTGGATAGAGCATTTAACATTAACACTAAGTTCAATGTGGTCAACAAATAAATACAAATGCCACTGCGATTCCACCGAACCCTACATTACACAGATTCATCTACGCTTGGCTGGTCCACTTCATCTGGTAACATATTGTTGAATCGACAACATACATGAACCACACTAACGAGCAGTCGTTGACCCTGTCGCGAATGTATGAACACTACTTGTAGGCCGCATTGTCAGATATTATGAGGGTAAAGCATTGAGAATATTAATGTAGTCGAATGCGCAGCATAACTTCTGTGTAAACACACGTGTTTTTTGACCGAGCACGACCACCTGAATATTCATGAATTACAAAAGTACTTTAATAGCTTGTATTCACTATTCGAATCGGGGCTTAAGTATAATCCAGCATCGGTAGTTACTAACTTGCCCAGTGAACTCCGTCATACATAGGTGGAATCTAAAATGTCCATTCCTGGTGTATCGTGGGATTAGACAGTACTAAGTTCAACTCAACACTCTTCTTCGATCGAATTGCGATGGGTGACTGAAAGATTAGGCGACCAAAAATCGAACATATGTGAAGAAACTAATGAAATTGAGGCAAAAACAAGCCTCATACGACAAGCTCCATGAAGTTACAATGAAGATAAATATATCCGATGAAGTGCAATCTTCAAGGTCATTCTGCATAGCAATAGCTAAGCAACCTAATCATCTCTGTTTTCAGAGAGTTTGTGGACCACTCACTGCAATATGTGAGGCTATGGCCATCGCTCTAACGTTACCTAACTTAAGTATGTATATCCGTATAGTTGGCCAATGGCTTAAGGTTCCGAGCCTTGGCTACGGAGAAATTGATTTGCTGATGGTAACTTCCTACAGCAAGTCTATTATAAATTGTTTGGCACTTTGTATCAACTTACGTAAGGCCAGGGACTTATATTCTACTTTTCACTCTGAATAGCCTTAAAGTCAGGATGAACTAAGGACTCGAACTGCGACTAGCATTAGGAGTATTGGGAGTGCTCTAATCGCGGCGTTCACACACGTTGAAGGCCTCAATGAAGCCTATGGCTGAAGGAAATGAAGGATTTAGAATGAGGTCCCATCTCCGCTGTCTTCTTCACTATCGACACGGAATGAAATTCAGTAAAATCAATTACTACGAGTTCTCTTTCTCTGTCAATTCATGAGTGACTGGGATTGTTAAGAGTGGTGTTCCTCAGTAATAACTCAATTCACTTTACATCCTTGAAATTGACTTAAAGGGTTCCATGGGACATATGTATCTGATCAGAGACAGTTAGACACCTTACAGACATCATTTTATCAGTTGCAATTACACGTTGTCAAGTAGAACGTACGTCCGTGTTAAACTACACAAGATTCACGTAATCACGTGGGCGTCCTAAATGTGCGTAATGAGGTGCGTAATTACGTATGATCCTGTAGATGATGAGCTTGGATTTGACGTTTGATTGCAATTAATTTGGTGCCGAAGTGATATATTATGAAGATTATGAACTGAATAATGAAATACATGGTACTAACTATTTCACGCCCATGTCTATTTCACGAATATCACTTAAGCTCCAGAAATCGACGTTCGAGGAATTTCAAGGAGGGAAAAAAGCATTTCGTTGATCTAGAGACCGAATTTCTCCCAAACTAATATAGTTTGACGTGTTGTGCTAATATGACAGTCTAATCAGTTGCTTGGCAGATGGGCTTGAAAAACAAGACGAAAGTGATGTGGTGCCGTAGCTGATGAACAAATGTAAAGTAAATAGCATATTGGGCAAGTCTTTGGTAGGGATGTCTTCGTAAACGTCAGACTAACAAAGATCTTGCGGTACACGTAGTCATGAACCCTAAAATCCGTCTGTCTTCGACTTCGTTCTTAGACATCAAAAATGTGCCGTAAACAAGTCGACGTCAGGGGATTGCACAGCAAAACATGCATGCAGTCGCACCTTCGCATATGAGACTCCCTACAATCACAGTGGTTGCCGCGATTCCCTTCAGAGCTAATACGGGTGCGTGTCCCTGATTTGAGGTCTTTTTTCATGTTTAATTAACAAAATTACGCCTCTTTTATGGAAAGCATCACTTTTTACTTCGACGGTATCTATTTCTGTCATCCTGTCATCAAAAGCACTTCAGACTTTTAACGACAGCATTCTGTTCCCACAATCGTGAACTTAACTATTCAAATAAAAGTTCGAGCAAATCCGTGAAATGATATTTTTATGCACTACAAAACGACGGATGGCGAGTGAGTCATTAAAATGTTTCTAAATAAAAGCAATGGATGCCACTCAAACCATCAAGGACGAATCTAGTCGTCTATTCAGGTCGTTCTGTTGTGATATTCGCGAAGTTGGCAGTGGGATTCAATGGGAGTGGGATGTTTAAAATTAGGTACAGTCATTGACAGCTGGTAAGTGATGGTAGTTTGTGTGAGGAGTTTATCACCACATAGGTTGGATGTACGTGGGTGGAAGTGGCGTGAATGAGACTATACGAGGTGTGTGGCTATAGAGTGCACATAGAAGAGATGAGATCCATCCACGAGGCTCTGCAGTACGGATTGGTTTGAAAATAAGAGTCAAATATTTTGTCAGGAAACCAACTGGGGCTGTAGCGATGTACCGAAGATGGCAGTCTAAGGAAGTGTGCTTCTGGTCACTTAGAGGGTTTCGATGTATCGTAGGCTTCGGCTTGTCAATGTCATACTGGTGCATAGGAGGTGTTAGCCAGCCCATAAGTCAAGAAGAATGACTTCGTGTGAATTAATAAAATATGGGTTAGCCTTTTCCGCCACAAAAACAAGAAAAAACAACAAAATCGAAAAGCAGTCAACTCTGTCAGTCATCTCTTTTGAGTAGATCCACAACTGCATTATCTTGGGCAAACTACTCCTCATGGAAAACAAAATTTGAAGTCATCCTTGACTTAAATCAATTGAACACCCTTCAGCGAGGCAATCGTAAGAATGGCTCTCTGATAAATCTAAATCTAAGTAAAGGGGGTGCACACATATTCTAGACCTCTTCCTGCTCAATCCCATATCAGTGCAATGTCAAACGTTCACAAAGAAGTTCAGAACACGGCAAAAAACTGTTCAAAAATATTTAAAACAACATTTAATTTAACATTTCCTTAGACAACTTAAATAAATTTTCAACAAAATAACCGCCATATCAAGCCATTTCTTGTTCGTTAAATTTCTTTTTTGCTTGTTTCGATATATTTCCTAATAAATGTTTTTCTATTTTCCAAAGAAATATATTTGCGTATATATTTGATTTATATTTTATTTTTTTATTTTGTTTTGCGCTACATTCATCGAAAATTCACTTGTCACTATCAGAAAATCTCCTTAAGACTAGAATTTATTTATCAACTGAATTCATTTAAATAGGTTCCTTAAAAACAATCCACAAAATGACTACGCGCTCTCATGTTTACCTCTAATATCTAGATACACAAAACTTTCAATGTTTCAATGCAGTACTTGAAATATTCAATAATTTGTTTTTGTTTTTGTTTTTTTCTTTTTCGTTAATGTACAATATAATATATAGTTCACTCTTGTAGTGTATGCCTAGGCTTAAGTATAATATTTTATAAATACATATTCATTTTCATTGTTGTTTAAATATTTATATTTAAGTTATATTCTTGTTTTTTTCTTTTTTTATTGTATACTAACTAAAAATTGTATTTTCGTATAAAAAACTTATTTAATTCTTTCCTTTTTCTTTGTTTTGTTTTTCATTTTTTTCATTTTCATTTATAGTTTACTTTACTCAGCTTTTATTTCATTTTTGTTTTTGTTTTTTTTTTTTTTGGTTTTTAAATGCAGTTTTATTTATTTTAAATTAAATTTAAATGCATGGAGCGCTTTTTTCTTAAGCAAAACGAGTTGTTTGTTTTACAAGAGAAATGAAATAACTTAAGAGATACATAGTATGTTGAAAGGTTTTAATACAAAAGTGGATGGTAGTGGTTTTGAGATTTATGTGTGTTTTTTTTTTTTTTTTGTTTCTTTTGCGGATGCATGTGATGAATAGTTGTTTGTTTTTTTTTTTCATGAGAACGGCATTCATTTCAATTAGGAGAGAAAACGAACAAATTGAGTCCAAATGAGTGATGAGCCCGCGTTCGGATAATCTTTGATCACGGTGTTTGTGTGGTTTTGGGTGCTTAATGACATCTGAGACCCCCATTGCCATCTCACTATGGCACACAGTTTCATTAATTTTTATCCGCAGTTAAGTGTTTTTTCTTTTTATATTTATTTGGTATTTTTGAGTTTAGTTCTGTTAAGTTGTGGGTAATTATTTTTTTGTTGCAGTCAGTGTATGCTGGTCTGTCATTTCAGGTTGTGATCTCTTTGAGATATTCTGCGTACTCATCTGCTGTAGAGAATTCTCGGTATCTGAAATGGAAATAGAAAAGGCTTTATGTTAAAATATGAATTTAAGTTGAATGTGATTCAAGTTGAGGAGTTCAGGAGTACTAGGTGATCTTGTAAACGGACCACATGCAATGGATGATGCCTTTAAGCAGCACTTACAACAGCCGACCGGGGACAGCCGGGATAGAGTGAAGGTACGGTAGGTAGGAAGTACTGACCGCCACGGATATTTCTATGGCCAACTTAGACCAACGGAGGGTGAATTTTGAGGCATTTGAATCGAAATAACAATTCAAGGGAGAGAGACAGCCCCTGTTCTTGATGTAGTCCTGGCAGATTTAAGGCACAACCACTAAAATGCTTCAGAAAAACAAAGCCATAGGTTCAGACTTGTGACCACCAGAGCTCTTCAAGGCCGGTGGGGATGTTTGTTTTTTTTGTACGGCCTCCGACTCGATGACATTGCGACAGCACGTAATATGGTCTGAAGTAGCCCGAGGTTCTTGCGCAAAAGAAGCCAGGCCGGAACATGGCGGACTTCGATCGGTCGAATCTCCAACCAAATCGACCACGTGCTTATTGACAAAAATCATGCGTCAAATATCCCGCATGTGCGAACATTCAGGGGAGCAAACGTCGACTCTGACCATTTCCTCGTGGCAGCATGATTCAGAGATCGACTGTCCAATGTCAAAAAGCTGCGCCAGTCATCAAAGAGGAGTTTTGACACTGAACTCCTGTGCACACCGGAGACTGGCGGAGCAGACGAAGAGCAATTAAGTGAGAGATGCCTGCATCGAACACAAATGCCATCGATATATTCCCGCTCGGCCGTCAAAGAGATGGCTGAAACCATTTTAAGGTACATACCACCTTCGACAAGAAACCCCTAGAATGATAGCGAGTGTGAGCAGAAGAAACGTTCAACCGACGAGGCATATCCAAAGCCCTCCGAACGAAAAACTAGAGCAGCGCAAGAGGAGTACCAGAAGGCGGGAGGAGAAGAAGCCTTTACGCCTGAAAAACAAATCTCTCGCAACTTCCCAGCTCAAGGATATTGAAGAATCTAGGGACAAACAAAAAATACGGGCCTTTAATAAGAAAATTAGAAGTATGGCCTCAGGCTTTAGGAAGGGCACCCTCATCGAAATTGTACAGCATTTCCAATCGCTGCTTAACGCGCCTGAGTAGAAGAGAGTGATAGGGAATCAAGAAATCATCTGCTGAATTTGTGAAGACGAAAGCAAGTTCATATGTCCCATCTTAGAAAATAGATGGCCCTACCTCTTGCAAGAACTAAATAGGCAGATGGAGTGAAGATGCTAAGAGGTAGTAACTCGGGCTTTTTCTCTAAACATGCACTGCTCCATCAGAATCCCTGTTTATTACAATGTTTTTCTAGCAAAAGTCCTGGCAGTCCAGGAAGCACCCAGAATGATATCAACGTTGGAAATACCACCGGTTGATATTAACATTATAATTGACAATCAAGTGGCCATTAAAGCAAGTCCAAGCTGCGAAGGGCTTTAGGTTCTTAGCACGCAGCACTCGATTACTCTCTGCTGGGTCCTGGGTCATAAGGATGAACTTGCCACGAAAGGGTCTAAAACCAATCGATCCCAGGCAATCATATGTTTCGAACCACCTCTTGCGGATGTCACAAAGAAAGTGGACGACACTATCATAGAGGAAGCTAATGAAAGGTGGAACTTTCTAGCCACCATTCGGATGATGAGGCCCAAGTGTAATACTGCAAAAACCGCCAAGCTCGTTCACTGTGACAAAAATGGTAGTTGGAACATTAACTTGCAATAATCATCTGAAGTCTCATGAAAATGGGACTAAAAAGACGACGAAGAAAAAAAAGAGGCCACTCCTACTACCATTGCCACTGCTCCAGTATCTGCCAGTTGACGTACAGAACACTGGAGGAAGACTTCTTCCATGGCCTCCAAGATCTAACAAGAATCCTATATCTATTTCATATCTATTTTGCAATTCCACCACACTGACGGGGACGAAGAAGGTGTTGTTCTTCTTCTTTGGCTGGCGCTACAGACTGGGGTGGACGTGGGCCTAGGCGAGGAAGGTGTTAAGAGGAGAAATTCCTCCTACGGGTATTACAATGGGTCCATCCCGACCCAACTGAGACGTGGCTTAAGCGTCTACCCACTTACCTAACTTAGAGAAGACCGAGATTATCCGTCGTACCACGCTGCCATCAATGTAAGGCACCAAGCGGCGTAGTTCGAGGATTTTGGAACCAATCAAAACCTGCAACAGATGCGAGGAGATGCCCTGCTGTGCACGGAAGACACCATCTTGTACAAATTAGTCCAAATGTTGGGTTATGCAGATGACACTAACACACGACGTCGCGCGGTCAGAACATTTCGTGGGAGAAGGTACTTTACGAAGATTGAAGGTCAGGCGAAACGAGTTGCTCTATGAGTACAACAGGGATATGCTGTCAAGCAGGATCATAGGGAAATTGCGCTAGATTCAATATAGAAGTGGTGAAGGAGTTTGTCTACTTCGAGGCTAGTAGGAACTTCACAAATGACATCCTAGTGGAAATCCGACTAAAGCCCTCGGCAATCGTGAATACTTCGGTTTGTCGCAACAGCTCGGCTCTTATCTCCAGATTCTAGGCGACACAACCATATTCTGTGCCAGTCCTGCTGGAGCTGATAGCTGGGCGATCAAGAAAAGGCGGGACTGATTCTTGGTCACTTTCTAGGAGTAATTCTGCGTGGTCCTCTCTGAAAAGATCGTGAATGAGAGAGAAGAGACTGTACAAACTTACAAAGATGTGGACGCAGCCGTTGTCTACACTGACTCGGGCACATTGAGCGCATGGAAGCCAGTAATCCAGCTACGGGCTTCTTCGAATTAGAGTCTCCTGCTTCGACAAGTAGAGGAAAATTTCATCCGACTTGGTGCCTGGAAGCACTATGCCTGCGTCCATCATCAATGGAAGTCTATTGTTCAGACTCAGGCCCTGCATGGCTCACAGGTTCGATAAGCAAGTGCGTGCAGCGGGGGAGGAGCATTAAGCATTTAATCATTATTACCGCCTTAAGAAACCACCTCGATCAGTCACCATTCAGCAGCGTTAATGACACGCTTAGGAGTCCATTGAAGCCAGTGCGCACAAGAGAGATGCCACAAATATTCATCCGCATGAATGGCACACACGACGGACGAACCTCCCCCCAGAGGCCAACGAGGTGGAGCTGTAATCTTTTCTTCGAAAGCCCATTCACGCCATTCGCTTCCTCTAAGTATGCTCATTAGCCGGCCTCTTAGCAGGCACGGCTCCACCCCCGCCGCTCCATTCAGCGCCGTTCATAAATCATATTCGTTGCTGCAATTAATTACATCCACACGAGATTTTCTCGAATTCAATAGATAATTACACGTGCAGACAAGCAAATAATTGCTTCAGGCACAAATCTCTTCTCGCACATCTCGCGCCATCAGATATCCTTTTCACAAGCAGCTATCGTAGTTCTTCCACGAATGCGAAGCCAGAAGAAAGAAAAATTGATTTCACTTCCCGGGCACACGTCGTCCGCCTGTGTGCTTCCGCCCAACCGCACCACAGCCGTCCAATTCACACAGCAACACACACACACACAGTGGAACAGTGGGGAAGTGGGTGGCAGCAGCGGCGACTAGGACGGCGGTAGAAGTATCGTGTTTTGTTTGCGTTTCAAAAACAGGAAACCCCATTACAACCGGAAATCGGTAAATTACTTTTTATCACATTATTACATCAGGACTAATTTTCGCCCACAATCAGTGAGCGCAGCAACCGAGGGGCCGGTGCGGAGGGCACCACGACACAAGGCACCTTCCGCATAATTGGGGCGCACAATAAAAGCTTGACATATGTGCAAAGCACAGCCACACACAAGCGCTGAGTGGACGCCGCTCAAGCATCTGCCGGGTGGGGGGTGGTGGGAAATCAGATCTCGGCAAAATCCAATAAGGACTTGCTTGCTCGGTCCATTATCTCAGTGGGGATTTGTTTTTTCCTCGGTTATTAATTTAGTTTCCGCCACAAGGGAAGGCACGATTCACCGACCAAAAACACATCATCATCGTCGTCATTCTTCCGAGGACGCTCTCCCACTCACACACTCCATTACGTTCGGCGCGCCCTTCTCCGTCGGATTGGGGCGGACCGCTGCCAGAAACATGCAACAGCATCGACTAGGACCCCCCGCCCCCCAGGAATATGGAATAATCGACGAACTTGAGGGGGAGACCAGAGACCGGACAACCGGCTGGACAAGAACTTACCTCCGTTCGCTGTCGAGGTCCCTTTTCCTTCGCTGGTTCTTCGGCACCACCTCAATGCAGAGAATAATAAATTGATTATCGCAGGAGTAGCGCTCCTCGTCCATTAATTTATTCCCCAGCAGACTGCTGGCCAGGCCGACCTTGTCCATGGACGATGACATCCATGCATCACAATACATTTCCTGAGCTAGTTCGCCATTCCGATGCGATCCGTGCCAAACGACCTTCTGTGACCTGAAATGAAAAAGAAAAAGGAACAATTTTAACAAAAGCGAAAAAAGGTGGTTTTTTTTTTGGTTTGGTTCAGTTGCAAGGACTCGCTCCCTGCAGGACGAGCGTTTAATGAAAATTGAGATGGAATTCGGGCCCAACTGGCGGCTGGACTAAATGAGATATCATTCGGCATTGCCGTCGATGCCGGCGCTCCGTACCTTGCCCTCAAAGTTATCAGGACGACCGCACGGGTGTGCAGCTTCCAGGCCAGGTCTGTGTGCAATTAGTCGGGTTGAGCCGATAATTGAGTTTGACGAGCGGGCGGGGTTATTGATTGAGGGTCAGACAATGGACTCAAGGATCATTTTTAACTTTTTCACTTGCCTTTGTGCTCGGTGAAGGCTAACGCTGCCGGCCGAGTGGAGTTGACTGTGGCAGCAACGACGCTACCTGCCTCCATTTACCGAGGCAAATGGAATCATGGTGTGGGGAGAATAACAGGAATTTATGAGCCCACAAAGAGGCACGAAGCGTTAGTTGTAACGTGAGACTTTCTGTCTGGGCGCTGCTCTGGTAACTGAGAGAAGTGCCAAAGAGGATGGGAGGACGACTCAAACGGGGGAGTGGAATGTAGGCATTCAACGCTTTGATGGTTTTATGGTTGATTGAGGGTTCCAAGTGGCCATAAAATAATGACCCACTGTGACTGTGGATGGGTGGCAGTGGATGACGATGTTAGGGGTGCAGTTTGGGGAAACAAACATCCGGCAAAAATGCACCAGAACGTGGTTGGTTCGTATTTCCCGTGAGTGTAAGCATATTCAATTCCCTCACATCACAGAGAATGCTTTAAATTTACGAGAAGTGCTCCACCGGACTGTGCAGTAAGGAGCACTGTGGTTCTTTGAGACTGTTCCACAAATGAAGTCAAGAACCGAAACAACTGACGCATATCAAGGTACATTTTTTCGGAGGAACAAAGACGAAAGCTGGCTTCAGATGTGAGGACTAGGATAGGTTAGGTGGTTGTAGTGGCTGACTGCTAAGGGCAGTCACACTTAGGCCAGAGTAGGCCCATTGTGATACCACGCGGATTGACTGCTCCTAACATCGGAACCAGTTGGTGCTTGTAGTGAAGCGATTTAGCTGGCCTATGCTGGCGCTGCTTAGCTCATTGAGGTTATCGAAATAGTAGGCCCCTAGGTGTAGGAACCTACAACTAGCCAGAGCGCTGCACGAGCAGAGTAGGTGATGAGTATTTTCTACCTCCTCTTCATCCACGCAGCTTCTGCAGAAATCATTATATGGGGCACCCATCCTGCGAGCATGAGTGCCAATTGCACAGTGCCCGGTTATGACTGCTATGAGAGTCTAAGTAGACTGAGTGACCGTTTTAGGTTAAGTGATGGCCAGATTTCTTTTGTTTTAAGGCAAGTGGTGCCTTCTAGCCATTTATTATTGGTGGTTTTTATTGTATGAATCTTTAAAAGGTGGTGGGCTGTAGCGATTGGCATGGAATGTGGTACCCCTGCCATTGATAGGGAGGAGGTTGCACCACACCTGTCGAGTTCATCGGCTTTGCATTTACCTGGTATGTCACAGTGTCCCGGCACCCACATGAGGTGAATGTTAAAATGCTCAGCCATCTAGTTAAGAGACAGCCTGCAATTAAGGGATTTTTTCGAGTTAAACATGATATTGTCCAGGGATCTTATAGCGGCCTGACTGTCCGAACAGATGGTGATATCCCTTTTTGATATCAAGTTCTTTTTGAGCCATGACAACGCCTCTTTAATCGCTATGGTTTCTGCCCGAAAGACGCTTCAAAGAGATACCAATGTTGAGAGGACTAGCTGTTGTAAGCTTATATTTACGCTTCACACGCTTTATCACATTTTATTGTATGTTAAAATCTGGCCAGTTTTTAAGACCAACAACTTACCTCTCATCTCCCATTTGGTTAGGTTTACTGAGTCGTCGATGGTTATAATTTCCTCTTAAAGAGTACTGACACACTGAAGCTCTACAAAACCTAATCATGAACGCCAACGATTGTATGACCGAGATGGCTATCTGAACATTTGTCAGTAGAATACAGTACGTCATAGGTTGCAATGTACAGACTCAATCATTTCGCGGTACCGAAAGTAATCAGTTCCTTATTTCAATACATTGCTTGAGTCTTGCCATTATGAACTGAATATAAGTCTCATTCACGTATTGTCCGCAGAAGCTATTGCAGGACTCGATTATGGCAAGGTAATTCTTAATGACTCTTAGAGATTCATCAGACCATTGCTCAGCCATAACGTGGCTATCGTAACGGCGCGGCTAAACACTGTCTTGGTGGCTGGCCACTGATGTGGAACCGCCTTGACTCCTCCAACTCCACGACTTCGATGTGTGCCCGAGAAAGATGCGGTCAACGTTTGATTACTGCGATGACATTTATAGTAGCGGTGACTGTGACGTTAACATCTTCTTCATTTTCGAAGAAGTATAAACCAATGACATCAGCAGACCAAGATATACACCATTAAGCGACTTTTTGTAGATACATTTGAATACTCTCAGCTCCATGTTGTGCTGTGGCTGAACTTAAGGTAAACATTTGCAGACAATTTTGTTTGGTGAACATGATTGATACACAACCACAATTCAAATACCAACTGTTGTCACAAACAGAATCAAGTTTGAAATTATGTAGGTATTGTGTTCAATTCCAATCTCTCTTGCTTAAATAGAGAAGAACTTTATCAAAAGAACTTTATCAAAAGTCTGATCTTAAGTCATAACTCGATGGATGTACACAGCCGCGGTAGGTCCTATCCTCAATTCTGAGTCACAGTTTGGTGGCCGTTCGCGTCTCCAAAAAAGTACGGCAACAGACGCTCAGACGGTCATGCTCATGCATACATGGTCTTTTACCTATCGACCTTCACATTCAAAAACGTAGCGACACACATTGCAATCAGACCCCGAGTGTCTCTGCTGTTGAGCTCAAGACCATATGGCCATAGAAGCATCCTGGATTCGATACCGAGAGAACTCATACGGTTTCGAACAAATAACATTACACCTAACTTAGATTTTACAAAAAATGTCGACGTGCTCCGGGCGGGTATTTACTCAGATTAGTCTCACCCGTCGTCGAAATTCGACGATTATGTGTTTAAATGCGTGCTATGATAATTTCTCGTAATAGTATAACCTAATTCCGTACATTTGTTTACCAAAGTTACACTCAATCGCTTGGCAAAAAAACATTATGCATACCTACTTGAAATTACCTTTCCAATGGTAAAAATATCATGCATTCGGTTGAGTAGAACGGGGTATAAGCGTACCACAAAATCGGCAGCACATCTCTGAGCATCTCTGCAGCCCACAAACTCCGAAAGAACGCCACAAATCCTCTGCATTGGGTAGGCAAGTCGTCAACTTGATTGTCAGCCGAACACAACGTCAAAGCAAAGAATAGTTACCTTCATTGACAATCAATCTACCATCAAGGCAGTTTCATCGCCATTCATAACCTCAAAATTATTCCAGGTAACGAGGGAGCCAACGAAGCCGGCGAAAGGAGGTGCTCCACCTCAAGCACACATACAGTTTTTAAGTGCTCTACAAATGAACAGCGAACTGCAAGCCCGATCTTTCAGAAGTATCCATTTTCCAGCAAATACAAACAAGAAATTATACTTTTTATTATGCCAAAATTTGCAGTTGGTCCTGTGTGCATTGACGCCATTTGGAGAAGACGATTCAACCAAGAAATGTACGAGCTGCCGAGCGACATGAGCCTATCGAGGCGTCTACTGATCTAACGTCTAAGGTGGCTGGGCCGTGTAGAGCGTATGGAAGAGTTTTCGGCTCCGAATCTGTGGGACAGCGCAACAGAGGAAACCCGCGTCTGAGGTGGCGCACCCAGTTGCAGAAGGACCTCAACCAACTTGGCGTGTGAAACTGGAGATAGGTAACCAGAGATCGCCCAAGTTGGACATGCTTGTTGGTTAAGGCCCAGGTCCACCCCAGACTGTGACGCCAAATGGAAGAGAGCACTTCATACTTTAGCCCAAAAGCACTTACTTGAGATATATTCAAAAATGCCATCCCCTCAAATATCCTCCAGCTAGTCATCGCATCGAAATCGCAACACTGCTCTGAGCATTCGAATGCAGTAAAGTGGATTTTTCCACATTTCAACCAATTAGTCCAACACATCAACTCTTAACTTGGCAAGGACTAGCCACTTGGAACAAAAGGGCAAAAAAAAAAAAGGAAAGGACTTTTTGTATTCCTTATTTCCTTCACTGTTCCATTTTGGGGATCTCAAAGGATGTTCCTTGTGAAACAAAAACAAAAAAAGTCGGATGAAATATTTTAATCATCGCCTCGGCGCAAAGACCAAAAGACCATCGAATCCAATTAAAAATTTCATTTCTCCTCATCTCTCATCAAACTCTCGTCTGTTTGATGGGGAAACACAAAAAAAAAAAACCAGAACGCCTAGGAAATGACATTCAACGAAGATGAGGCGGAAGACGAAGGCGAAAAAAAAATGTGTAGTTTCGTCCTTTGGAGCGTATAAGTTTGATTAAGAACCCCCCGTGACGCGCGATGGTGGATGGCGCCCTCAGTGCCAGTGGATTTCTTAATTACAGAGGCAATCCCAGTCGCCACCCACTCGGCTGCGGTTATGTCTCATAGGGCACTCTGGCAATGGAGCAGCGCACAAAAAATCCAAAAAAAAAATTTGCGGAGCAAGAAGGAATGAGCGGGAGAATCCTTGACTCTCCTCAAGGCTGATAATTGCTTCTTAAATTAATTTTGTTAGTTCAGCTTAAAAAATGCATGCAGCGACGTAGACGGGCGCCAGCGCTGACCGGGTGGTATGCGATGATGACAGCGATTAATAGTCGGACAGCCAGCGCCACCACCAACGACCACATCATCGCATCAAGCAATGTCCTTAATTATCCGAAACATTTTCAGTGTCCTCCTCCAACCCTTCGGTGCAGACGAGACTGCAGGGCGACAGGCAGCGACGGCATAGTTGTCGCCGAGCGGGGTCAGCCCCCGAAAACTGCGGTCGGGAATAGTTTTACAAGTTATTTGCACTGTTCATGAAGTTCAGAGACAGACAGACGGGATTCAGTTGATGGTGGGCTGGGTGAAGGGGGCGGTGCGGCTGTCCTTCTGTAATTAGTGAACCATTTAATTTCCTTGCAAGGACTCTTAATTTCTCTTCGTCCATGTCGTCTGCCCGGTTTTTTTCTTGAGCCGAACTCTAATTCAATGAAACTATAACAACGCGGGTGACAAGGATGATGATGATGATGATGATGATTGGGGCGGCATTACGTTCATAATGATGCCACCGAGGCGGTGGAGGTCTGGGAAAAGTTGCTCCTCGTAAGCGCAGAAAAGGACATCATTTCTGTTTTATCGCACGATCCCCCGACGGACAAAGGGAAGAGATTTGAACTGCGAATCGCAGATGAATTGTCGCCTGTCAGACAAGGACGCTGACCGAGTGCTGCTATGGTCTGGTGGCAGGACGCCATTCCGTCTGCAAATCAAACGCCGTTTAAACCCTTTCCTTGCCGGAATGTCTTTCTGGACGAGAAATCTGCTCGAATGCATCTTCGTCGTGAGGAATTTTTTCATCACCACCCCCTCAGCACCCCGCAACCGCAACAAGCATCGTCTTGAACTTTCAGTTTCCCACTCCCCACAGCTTGTGCTCCTTTTCGACTGCCATGGCAGCAAATTACAAGATGTCCCGGGCGAGGTTGAGGAGGGGCGGCAAGGGTGAACATCAAAGGAACGAACGTGTGGACGAAGTGTCTTGAAGTTTATTTGATTTTCTTGAGGGCTCCTGCGTTCCTAATGCCTTCGTTATTTGCATGCCTTCAGCTGTGTATGGTGTTGCTTGTGTGAATGCAGTAACGTCTTGCTGGCGTCGTATGTACGACGCTACAGGACGACTGCTGCCCCCCCCAAAGGGGGTTTTGTCAAAACGGCAATACTGTCTGCCTTGCGTAACACTCTCGAATTTAGCACACAAAACTGCCGGCAGTGGGAGTAAAATGAAGCGGAAAACAAAGTGCTTCAGTATTCGGACTGAAAATGCATAGTTAATGTAGTCCATCACTTTGGCTTGAAATGGCTGCTTAAAATGAGTGCCGAGCGTGAGTCTCTGTCGAGATTGACAAGAAAGGATACAGTTGTCTAGGGCGAAAGGATCATCATCACTTGGATTGCTTTTGGAACATCATTGACTCTGGGTTGTCGAGAGATGACTCTGAGGTGGCATCTACTGACTGACGAGTGAGTAGAAGTCTAACAAATTTAGAATTAAATGGCATCAAAGCTGAGATGGGAGACATTTGGAAGGTGCCTCACATCGGCGGAGTGTGGCAGAAGGTAGCTGATCAGAAATGTTGTCATGTTCGGCGGTGGGTACAGAGTACAGAAAGCAGTCACGACAGAAGTGTTTGTTGAAAAGTCAAGGCAACCCGCCTGAGTTGCAGTTCACCTACAAGTATGTGGAGCAGGTGAAAGACTAGTCGCATGACGGACTATTTTTATTTTTCGATCCTTCTTGATCTTGAGCAAGTCGCATTCCGTCAAGCAGGCTTAAGGGGAAAGCCGAAGCACCACGGTTCATCATTCGCCACAACAATTCATCGTACAGCATAAGAGTATAGGTGGATATTGGTGGCTTAAGGGTGCACTTAGGAAAGGCCGTTAAATAGTGCTACTACTGCTGCTGATTTAAGAGTCGACTCAGGCAGAAGGGAGTCTATTTGCCCATTTTTCAGATCGCATAAGTCAACATTGAAGGGGCTCCGAAGTGTCGCTGTCCGAAGACGAGTTATAAGACCCGGGTAGATGCACAAGAGCAGAAGGCAGAACTATTGCAAAAGACTTTGAAGATTGCATTGAGTCTCCTAACATCATCAGCGATCAGTCGGTGCTTCCAGGTAAGACACTCATTAGTTTACTCAGCTCAACTCAGCTTTATTCAAGAGGTGTTGCATTTGATGTTTGCTGGCCCTATAGTGCTTGTTATTTCGGTTGCCAGCAGCTTAGTTTGTAGTCTCCTTAGGTACAAGTGGCAAAGAGTGTCTCTGCATATGTACACTTCACTGTTAAGGCGCAAGTGGCATTTTGTAGCTAGCCTGGCATGCCGACGGACGGGTATTACGTTCAAATTGAGCCATAGACAGTTTGAACGTTGCGAATATTGGCGAAAAGTCGACTGCTCCTTTCAGTGTCACCAAGCCACCAGTGTGGTAATGAGTGCTTTTTTTTTTGCTGTTAAGTTGTGGTAGTTTACTAGTTTTGACAGCTTAGCAACCACAGATTCGTGACATGTGTTAAAGTCAGACTTGTACGACAAGACAGTACTGCCACTTTATCAAGGAAAGACCCACAACCGAATAACGAATCATTTATTTCTGTTTAGTGGTATGTTTGTAAGGAAAACGGCCGTATTTGGTTCAATGAGAGTCCTCAGGCAATACCAAAGCAAGGTGCTACTAGGGATAATGCACCGTTTGATGAGGTTTATGGTCCGGCGGAATTCTTGGTCCGTATTTTTTGCAAAGACGACCAGTGAACAACCTTGCTTACAATGCCGCCTGCTGTCGTTCGATGACTTTGAATTAGGTTTTGCCAAAAATGCACAAGCTGAACTTGTTGATATGTGCATTCATTTCTCTCCACTCTAATACATATTTTAAACAATTTCCAACTTTCCTGCGGTTACTTTGACGATTAAAAGCTAACCCTTTCAAAAATCAGCCTTTAGAGGTGCACCGAGTGATTAAAGGGTGGGAAATCATTGGTCCAGAGTTGTCACATATTCATTTTTGGGAAATGAAGTTCATGTTCAGGAAGTAGCTGGGTGCTGTGTAGTTATTACTTTTGGGCAGAAAGTGGATATTATTGAGGATCAGAGCATGTCAAGTGGACTGAAGTGAAAAGAGCTAGAGCCGGCGTTGGCTACAGTCTGCCGATGAACAGTGTACGAGTTCGGATTATATCAAGCGCTGGTACTGAGCGTCTCATGTCAACTGTCGGTGTCGATCAAGTATGTTATATGAGGTCGAAAACACAGTCGTCATTAATCGAGGATGTGTCCTAAGGGGTTTGAGCATTACTAGAGAATTTGTAGCTTGAACCATTTACAAGAAGATTTTCAATTCTTTCTGAAGGGAACAATTGCATTGATGCTCTGTCCGCAGCTGTGAACCCATAAGAAGTCGTGGCACCCGACGTGGCAATCGTTCATTAGAAACTAGCTTCCAGAGAAGGAGAGAGATAAGGCTTCTTTGCGGAGTGGCTCCAGTCCCCCTTACACGGCATGCACAACATGAGTGGTTGGCGGAGAGGCTAGGGATTAGTGTGGAAAAATGGCAATCTTTGATATTCGCCCATTTCCCTTTCAAAAGCCAAAAAAAAAAACCAGTCGACTCGACCGAGTCGGCGTTATTGCTCATTGAATGAACGCCTCTTTGGTCATGTGCATCTGCCTGCCAGTTGCCTAGATACCCATAAATAGTCACAAAAAAAAAGTGGCTGTACGCCTGGTCACTATTGCTTGAAGTTGAGTCTATCGTAGAACAGGTGATCAACTATAGAATTTTTTGGCTTGTCAATGCTGATCACATCATCGACTGCACCCAAAGTCAAGCGTGGGGTTCTCTTCCAAATATGGGAACCCCTTCCCTTACCCACTGTTCTTATGCAGTCCAGCGAAATCATTTCTGCTTCTTCATTATGTGGCGCTAAGTACACTCTTGTACTTCGTCCTCAACCAACAAGCTTTTCTAAGAAGCCGATTCCAGTTGTGCACACCAAGTTGATTGAGGTCCTTAGTTCTGAGCGCCACTTTAAACGCTGGCGTTCGAAGCTGACCCTCAGAGGCGAACACTCTTCAATTTTGTTTTTATATTGTACGTCGACCATAATGTCTCGCAATGCGCCATAGGTCTAGCCAGTCTTCATTAATTCGACATGGTAAGACTTAAACTAAATACTTGCAATCTCAGATGACAGTTCGGTTTGACAAATGTGATCGCAATAGGGATGTCAAATCCGGACCACGAATTGCATCTTGATTGTGAGATACATATAAACATTCAATAAAAGAATTATGGGAAATAATACTACTAATGATAATTATTCCAAGACGTTGTAACACAAGTCTTAAGTTTTAAAAATCATACATTCTATTCTTTCATATTAATAACCCGTCACTTAAATTCTAAATAAAATTCGAAACCAAAACGAAAGTTAACAATTAATTTGATCACTTTAGGCAAGAACTAAATCAAACACCCTTTTTCTCATTGAAGAAATATGTTTTGTAAAATATCTGCCTCAATTGTTGACCATTTCTGCCTGAGGGCTTGTTTAAGAGGGAGAGCATGGAGGATGGTCCATTGAATTAATTGAATTAAGCCTCAACCAGTTTTTCTATTCTCTGCTGGTGTGCATTTGAGCATTCACTTGTTGGCAAATCCAATTGCTCCCATGATTATTGGCTAGAAATGGAATTAAGCTTCATCGGAGCACTTGCATACTGTCGCGACTGCTCACTTTGAAAGTCGTGAACTGCCTATCCAGCCAGCCATTTGAAGAAAAGGCGTCCCGCATCATCACCGTGCCGGCATCAAAATTACACATTTGGAAACATTGGGGTACCTTCTGAAAGTCACGCCAATTGGGACCATTGGGACCATCCAAGTTCCATCCACTAACTTTGGAATTGCGGTAGAATCGAACGATGTTTGACTAGAAACAATGAATTAGTACGCTGTCCAGTTTATAAGAACTCTATTAAAATGTTATAATATTCGCAAGGAGTTCAAGAAGGATTAGTTATCGCAACGATTCAATTTAGTGAGGACCACTGATAGTGTCGGTTGTCGTGTTCCGGTTTTTCCACAGAAGTTCGCTTATAAACAACACTGAATCTTCCCTTCTTCTCCGAGTAAACACAAGTTAATGGATCCTTCCCTGTCGACCATACTGTAGCATATCTCCTCCGACCTCACAGCAATCAACTACAATCCAATATATTGCGGACACTTGAGACATGAATGTGTTATTCTGTTGGAGAGCGAAACATTGCTCTTCGTCTTTGAGTTCCTCGAAATGCATTTCACATGAGCCGTGGGGACTGGGAGGGCCTTCACCAGCACTATCCATCCACCTTGCAAAAGTTAATTTGAAGTTCGGAGAATTTGTTGCATTCATTATGGGGCGGCCGAACAGACCGGAGCAGCCACTGCATGTAACGACTCTGTGTGAAACGCAGTTAGACAAATAGTTTGGCCCAAACGACTCCGGAGTGGTAGTTCATCGTTTGGCCAGGTCCAGCTCCTGACAGGACCCATCAAGGAGCTATGATTTGCTTGTTGCCCTAATACGGTGTGTGTATCCAGGCGTTCGTCGTCTATTTATCTGTACCATCGAGTGTGGCAGGGAATTAAGTTTTGGAATTTACTCAAACTCAAATTGAATGCCGCAACGATTGCTGCACTCACACCGGTGCTAGTGGGTGTGAGGATACTTATCCTTAAAAGGTTGCGTTACGAAATAATTTGCGAAAATATATTCATTTAGAGTCGGCAGGCGGAGAGCTACTCTCTATTGTGTGCCGGCGAGACGAGGGATGATTCCGACGATTTGACGTGCCCGGGGATTGTTTGCTCAACCAGGGACAGTAGCTGGGAGGTGGATGCGAGAGGGTCTTTTTTCGGTGCTGAATGGTTGCAGGCGGCAGGACTAAGACGTTAGAGTAATTAATTCCGTTGAAGGATAGTTTGTTGTGTGTTTGATTTTCGGGCTAAAGTTCTGTTGTTCAGCATGTGGTCCGGGGAATGGGGGGCGGGACCTCCCCCTGCTGCGCCGGAGGTGCGTGAGGTGGCGGCCGAAGCGACCCAGTTGGGTTATTTAATTTGAGGTATGAAGTTTAATTAAAAGTTAGTTATTTCCATGAGTTTATAGATTCAGCCATGGCATATTTACTCAGAGAAGTAGAGCGGCTCGTGTTGACTGACTGGGGGGATGTGTGGGAAATATGATTTGATGGGTGGGGAGGGGGGAGGGGGTGAAAAGAGATTAATTATGTGGGCGTTGATGCGACAAGAGGGTCGAGTCGAGCCTGTAGGGCTTATTGATTTCTGTCGTGATGTCCAGTCCGGTCGGAGGAGGTGACTTTGTTTGTTTTATCCCGTATTTGCAAATGCAAATGAGGAGGATTTGATAAGAGACACATCATTACGACAGGCCGACGAGAAGGTGATAGAGGCTGAATGTCCTTCGAGCTTCATTACAGATGCAAGGCATACGGTTCATCCGTATTTTGGGGTTAATTGAAGGGCCGTCAAATGGGACTGCTGGACCACATTTATCTGTGAAATCGGATTATCATCTGTGGACGGGTCTTCTAAGACTGAGGCTCATGTGGAAATGGGCTTTCATTTGAAATGAAGTCACTTGGATTGGGCAGATTAAAGGGCACATCACCTGGCCATTGCACTGGGAATTGGGTGACTGGGGCCAGGGTGGGTGAGATGTGTGAGTTGATGCTGTATGATGCAATTGCTTTGAACTAGGAGATGGTGCTAACGAGCAGCTGTCACACTTAGGCCCGTGTTACCATGCGCATCTATTCGATCCTATTTCCCGAACCTTCAAGACAAGCTTTTCATAAAAAGGTGAAGATGACTAGCACTAATGCTGCCTAGTTCAGCCAAGTTGTTCTGGAAGTAAGCCCGTAAGTGACATCTCCTTCGGGAGGAGAGGGCGCAGCAATTGCAGAGAAAGTGCACATTTGTTACCAACTCCTCCTCTTCCTTCTCCTCGTCCTCCTCTCCTCGACAGCTTTGCAGAAGTCGTTGTAGAGCATATCTAATATTAAGGCGTGAGATCCACTGGCGATCCACAAGAATGGAAACCCCATTGACTGCGCCAACTAACGACGGATAAGTCTCCTATACAGCGCTTATAAAAGCTTGTCTGACGTAACCTGACAAGGATGACATACCAGTGTGGCATCAGGCCATGGACTTCAGACTACGGCTGATCCTGGCAAAGACCGAAGAAGTTTAAATCGACACTTGCCACCCATTCCTCGACTACATGGCCGCATATGATAGCATGTCTAGAGACGAGCTGTGCAAGACCATGTTTAGTTCCAAGCAATCTTGTCAAACTCGTCAGATTGTGCTTTCATGTGAACATGGGAATTCTGGCTGCTCCATTAAGGTCGGTAATGAACTCACGGAAATCTTTAAAGTCAAAAATAAATTTAGACAAGGCGACGCGCAGTCATGTGACTTCTTCAACATCAACTTGGAGAAGATCGTGCAAGATTCACTCACCAATGCTAGAGGCACGATCGTCTAGAAGTCGTACGGACCTCAAAAAAGGGAGGACAACATTGTCTTGGACAGAGCGTCACAATAGGCAGTTGGAACTTCGAGGAGTTTGTCTACCTCGGGGCAAACGTGAACTCCACAAACGCCATCACAGTGGAGATCCGTCGTAGAATTGCCCTTGGCAACCGGTGCTACTTCGGTTTGTCAAAACAACTGGGCTCAAAACTCCTGACTCGATGGACCAAAATCATGCTCTACAAAACTCTTATTTTGCCAGTCGTGCTCTATGGAGCCGAAAGCTGGACGCTAAGCAAAACTGCAGACCTGATTCTTGGTACCTTCGAAAGAAAAGTTCTACGACGGATATATGGTCCCGTGTGAGAGGAAGGCGAATGGAGGAGAAGACATAACCGCGAACTGTACGAGCTGTACCAGGATGTGGCTGTAGTCCGGAATGCAAAAATCCGTAGACTGCACTGGCTCGGCCACATCGAGCGCATGGACAAGAATGCTCCAGCAAAGAGGGTCTTTGCATCCGAGCCTACTGGTTCAAGAAGGAGAGGAAGACCGAGTCTCCGGTATAAAGACCAAGTAATCGCGGATGCAAGACAGCTTGGTCTTGATGACTGGAAGTAGCGTGCTCAGGACCGTCAACGATGGAAGGCAGCAATTGCTCAGGCTCGGACCCTCCATAGGTCGCCGGCCTGATAAGTAAGTAGTAACTTCGAGATAGTTAGGGACTTCGTCTATCTCGGCTCCGCAATAAACATCAGTACCGAGCAAGAGTTACTCTTGCCAACCGCTGTTTCTAAGGGTTAAAAATGCAATTGAGTAAAAGAGCCGTGTCTCGAAGGACGAAGCTGATTTTATATAAGACACATCATCCCGGTCCTGTTGTACGGCGCGGTAGTATAGACAATCTCAAAAGCGGATGAAGAAGTCTATGGTTATTGGTGCGATCTTTGATTGGCTTGACGGCATTTGGTGACAAAGATTGAACCACGAACTGACGACATAAGCCTAGACAGACATCTACGGATCCAACGCTCAAGGTGGCTGGACCATGTCGAGCGCATGGACATTTCAGCTCCGATCCGAGGAGTCTTTGACTGCGAACCTGTGGGACAAAGCAACAATGGACGCCCGCGTCTATGGTGGCGCACGCAGGTGAAGAAGGAACACAACCAAATTGACATGCGAAACTGCGGACAGTTGGTGAGGATCGTGCTGGCTGGAGAGGCAGTTCGGTGAGGCCCAGCTCCACCCTGGACTGTGGCGCCAGAAAAAGAAGAATAGTTCCAATGGTGCAGTGCCCAGTGATGACGCCGAAAAGAGTTCTGAGATTGGGCTTACTCATTCTGATAGTGAGCCAATAGACTGCTTGCAGCGCTATGCTTGGATGGTACATAGATCAGATCAGACAGTGGTCTGCAGAGTACCGAACTAATGCCACTTACAGCGAGTTCACCGGCTTCGAAATTCAAACCGTGCCCTGAGAGACGTTCGACAGACGTTTCTCACATCTATTGCCTCTAGAAATCAGTTTTCGTCACGTCCACAAGGTCCACGCAGGACCCTCTGTGGGACAACCACCACTTTCCGTCATTGACATCGGAGTATATACAATTCGACAATGGAAGCAGGTGAAGTTGGTGATGGCGTTTTCCCTAAACAAGCCGATGTTCTTCTTTCCAAAAGGCACCCAGAACATTGCAGCTCTGATCATGGCAATTCGGGAAGCACTAGCTCAAATGGAATGCAATAACCGCACGCAACATGAGCATTTTCAGTCAGACAGTCAGACAGCCATTAGGGCACTTAAGGCAGTCTCACTCCAAAATGGTATCAAGCTAAGGTTAGCTTGGCACGTGAACGGGCTTTAGTCGCGTCTCACTTACTAAGGTCTGACTGAACCCATTGTGATGTCCATTGAGGGGAATGCATACTCTTGCTTATGTATGAGCGCTGTTCAGTCTGTGGTCAAACAGACTTTAAATCAGATAGCAGAGAAGTTCAATATACACCAACACTGGGTGCCAGGACTGACGAGGCATTCCAGGATACTGTAGCAGCGGATGAGTTAGCTAGGAAGTAGTCCAGTGAACAATATTCTGCAAGGCCACACCTTCGACGAACCGAACTCTCCAGCACGGGACGGCTGACAAACACGTCATGCCCAACCTCCAAACTGATGCCAGAATAGATCGTGATCATTTTGTGACAAGATCCCTTTAGAATATCGCTAGTTCGTGACGTGTTGTACTCTGGCCATGTCGTTCGACACAGTTATTTAAACGAGACTATCTAAGGTTTGCCATTTTCAAGAAATGTGATGTAAGTCGCCCAAGTCTGGGTAAGTTATGCTGTCTGAGTCACCACAGGACATTTCCTCCCGGGAAATCCCACCAGGAGAATAGTCGTCATCGCAAAACAACTTCTGCAGAAGTTGCATGGCTGAAGGAGGGATAGAAAGTGTGCAACATCTCCTCTGATGTCTTGTTGGTACATTTTCACCGCCTCAAGTGATTTAAGTGGGATACCCATCGAAAACTTGTTCCAAATGCTTCTCTAAAGTGGTGCAAGTGGCAGTACAATGGACCACTCAGGTCTGAGCACATTCCGTCAGCCACCTCAACCTGGGCAAACAATAACCGACCGCTCCCTCATCAAAATGTTAATTCAAACCGCACTTGTTTCCACCGCCATCTCATGGAGTTCCCTGCATCCCTCAATTCCACATCATCACAAATCTAAACTCCTCGCGCGAGGGAGGCGCCCAAATATCACCACCGTCCGTCATCCAGCTCTTCCCAACCCATCTTCCCATCCTTGCCTACTTGCAGTCGGAGCTACTGAATGCCGGTAAGAGATGACGAGCTCCTCTCCAAAGGCCGTATCCCCATCAGAAACTTATCCCGGCGCCAGACGAGACAAACAATCTCCACAATGAGTGCATCATTAATCTCTGCGGTTTATTTATGACTTCCAGAGTGCAGTCGGTTGATCTCACATAAAACAGCAAACAACTCCTTCAGCTAGGCCCGGTTGTCTCCCACCGCCTTGCCGCCATCATGCCAGGATGCACCAATGTGCGGTTGATTAACATACTGCAATTGCGGCTGGAGTTGAGTGCGCCACCGTCGGTCGCACCACCAGCAGCCGACCAAATCGTCTGGATGTCCCTTGAAGCGGCTCTCGTCGTCGTTTCCATCACAGACGGCGGCAGTCATTTGTCTGGTTACCCTCGGTGCACGCTGGCACTTGAAACACCTCGCAGCTGGGTGCAGACCTACACGTCGGGCCTCCCCTCCAACCAGCGGTGCAACCCCATCGACCGACCGTGTCGTCGTCTTAAATGAATAAATTCAAAGTATGCCCGGCACAAGATGAAACTGTGCGGCAAGTCGAGGTCGCTTCACATCCACGCCCAGGCCAGCCGTTGCCTGTGTGATGCCCGGCCCCCCACATTTTGTTGCATCCTAATTGAGGTAAAGTGAATAAGTTAACTTCTGTCAGCTGCAAATGCCTCCCATGGGCTCGATGCAATGTAAATGTTGACCCTCTTCTGCTGGCTCGTCCTTCGTCCTTGGCCCAGCACACTCGGAGCTTGGTTCGCTACACGTTTTTTTTTCTTTTTTTCACTCCTCCTCGGAAGTTGTTTCGAAAATACAGTCTATCCTGCGGGATAGTTTATATCCCGTTTAGTAGTTTATCTTCCTGACTAAGGTGCATAGTTGGAGGGGTTCTTCGGCTTTTTATGACTTTCATGGGAAACTTTTCTGAAAATATTCCCCGCATGTGTGTGTGTGTGTGCGAGTGTATCCGATACTAAGTTGCAATTTCAGTTCATTCCGTGGCCGTGGTCGTGCAGATGAATTGTAGTCAGGCAGGTCTGGCCGAGAGGAGTGGTCGAGAATTCAAATTGGAGGGAGTTGGCGCCCCGGCATAACGCTCAGAATAAATCATCTTAAATGGTCGATGGGAATTCGAGGCAGGGTCCTCTCCAAATGTTGAATCGATAGGAAAGCCATCCAGTCGAACTGGAGCACAATTGGCAGCGGAATCCTCCTGATTTGGGCTTGAAAACTCAGCGAGGGAATTTGTTCAGCGTGGACCAGCAGCAGTGAGTCAGAGCTTCCAGCAGCAGTCAGGCACACAGAAGACGAACGAACGCAGCAACTGACTCCAACCGTGGCTGTAGCTGAACACCCTTGCATCACTAAATCTAGTTAATGCTCTCAAGGCAGACTGAAAAATGAAAAGCTATAACAATTGCCAGGGCATCTGTGCGTCCAACTTGCATCAAAGGCCGGCCTTGAAGCCCGTCTTGTCGGTAATATCCGCGTTCACTCCATAATTTCCTGCACGCCATTCCTTCCTCTCTCTCTCTCTCTCTGGCTTCGGTCCAGCATTAAAAATATCCTTGAAATCCTTCTAGACACACACACACACTGCCCCACATAAGGATGCTCGTTCTCAGTGCTTCATGATTTATAATCACCATAAAACACAAAACCTGTGGCGGGTTATAACTGTCCAAAGTGAATTACACGCTGCAACTCATTTCAGTTAACCATCCCGAAAACCGCACAACAATGCCCCACTCTCGGCTGCCAACCGTGAAGGTCCTCCACGCAGTATAGTGTTTCATTTATTCATTTTCATTTTTCTCGTTTTTAAGCATTTTCCTTAAAATAATTACTCCTCTCTGTGAGGTCATCTGCTGGCAGCAGTAGGTGGCCAAAGACAAAGGCGGAACGATAAAAAGAAGGCGAAACGAAAAAAAAAATATATGTACTTACCATTGCGGATGAGTGAGTACATCCTTCCCACTGAAACTGTAGATTCGTGGCGCTTGTGAGAAGAAGCCACCCTGACCGTTGAATATGCTATTCCAGGAACTGAAGAGGACATCTCCTCTTGTATTTACAACCGGTAGATTGCGGTCACTCTCTCGAACAATCGAATGGATGTGTTGTGTTCTGGAAATGCAAAAAAATTAAATAAAATATTAATATGCTGAGGGACGAGTTGCACAAGAACAAAGGCGCTGTTGGTCAAGCAAATTTGTGACAGATTTAGATTGAAGGCACACGGGGGGAGGGTGGATGAAGTGATATTAAAATGTATTTCAATTTTGGTGTTTTTCCGAAGGTTTCACTGTCATTTTGCAACGGACTGCAGTTGACAGCGTGGTAAAGGAGCTTAGGTTAGATGCTAGGACATTGTGGGAGAATTTACTCCTCTCTGTGGAAGTGATTGTGTGACAAAATCGTTCAGATTTCACTGATTCTCTTCGATAGAGGGTGTTTTTGTTTGGAGGAGCATTACCTTACATGTTATTTTTTTCTGAATAACTTGTGAGTATTTTGAATGCGATAAAATATACTAACTAAAGAAGAATTTGGGGAATTATAAAGTATTTGTACTAAAGTTTGTACTAAAACCATTCCTCCAATATAGCATTCCAATGTAGATATGAACACGCACATAAGGTGCGTGGCGTTTAGATTGCAAAAATTTCTGCCCGTCCGTCATTATACCATCATCACATCGACATGTTCTACCTCTACATATTTAGTACTAAACTTTTCTAAAAATTTGGTCTAAATTCGGCAATCGTATTCCGTCCAGATAACAAAATGCCAACTCGTTAACCATCAGACAATTATCTCACCGATATGTACCACTTCTACATAGTTAGTACTAAACTTGTCCAAAAATGTAGCACTGAATTTGGCAATCGTATTTCGTTCAGGTTACAAAAATGCCTACTGGTCCACCATCATCATCGCATCAATATTTACCACTTATACATATTTGATACAAAAGTTATCTAGAAGTTTAGTAGTAAATTCGGAAATCGTATTTAGTTTAGTTTACGACGCTGAGTTCCCTTCCGTCCATCATCTCATCGATATTAACATTTCTACATATGTAGTACTAAACTTGTCAAACAAATTAGTACTAAATTCGGAAATCACATTTTTTTGCATTGTATGTAGAGATGATCATTATTGTACAGAAACGACATAATTGTCCAACTGAGCGTACTAAAGGCTGCTTCAAAATCAGCGTTTGGATGGCCATCAACTTGAGTACATAACACATGCAACCTTCAGCAGACACCTCTCTTTCAAAGTGACACACTCAATGCCTCCGACCTGTGGTCTGTGGGTGTCCACTGATGTCCACCATTACCCCAACGAACTATATTTCATAAGTCAACACATTTTTTCGCTCACTTCAAGTGCCGCACAAACTGAGTCCAATCAAAACCAATGGTGGCAATGATGGAGCACAAAATTCAAGCAGTTCGGCGCAACTGTCAGCCTGTCAGCAAGCTCGTTGATTTGATCACCTCGGCGGCCCACCCACCCGTTAAGCACCCCCACTGTCCGGGCATTTAGTTACTGCTCAACAAACGTACAATTGACTCGCATGTGTCCAAGTGATTAGGCGCCTCCTGTTAAATGCCGCCATTAACCTTTATTGAAGCAAATACCGGAACCATTGTCACTTGCGAGACACACTTCGGCTGTGTGGTGCCCAACACGCTCTGCAATCGACACTCCCGTGCGTCAGCCGAATCGGCCCCTGTGGCCCATTGACTGGTGGCTATAACAATCAGTACTCGAGCCATGTGCTTATTTATGTGTCCTGCTGTCATCCCAGAAAAAGGTCAAGTGAAATGACACGAAAAGGGAAAGAAAAACGTAAACGAAACCATTGCCCTGTAACTAAACTGGAAATGCTTTTACCAATATTACAGTTCAAATCCGGGCAGCGTACCCCTCGCCAGAGTCTGGGAAGACTCATGCTCCGGAAATCTGTATAATGGAATTGTTTGGCAAATCCTATTATCCGATAGAATGTGCTGCTGCCTTGATGGAGAGATCCCAGATACGGGTATCGTCGCATCCATCTGTGCTTGCTGTGCGGAGTGCCAAAAGACAGAGTTTAGTGGCACCAGGAGGGGGTCCGAAGTGAGCGAAGGAGCTGACAATTTTGAATTTTAAATTCCACTTCGAGTGTGAGCCGTTTTGTTGAGTTGAGACAGGCGCTGCAGGTGTAATGCGACTCGGGGATTTGTTTGTCTCATGACATGACTGATGTACATTCGAACAGGTCGACGCAAGGATTTCGGATAAGCCAATCGGTTTTTTGGGATGGTTTCAGACAGAGTTAGAGCTTGTGACTGGCACGACTCTTTGGTTGGTTCTTCTTGAGTTGAAGATTCAGACATTTTCATCTTGCCTTTGCAACAAAATAAGTCAGGCGACATTATTGACGAAGCAGACCCTCTGAATCACGAAACCTTGAAGAGCTGGGAGTTTCCTCTTTCAATAGAGGTGACATAGTTTTACCAATACTCTTTCGGACCCGTTTGAACTGGTCACTGATCATCAGTCATTAGTGAGGATTTTCAGTGTAAACAAGCAACGCAGGTAACAATCCCGATGACATAAGCTGCACTGGGACTACGACTGTCTCTGATGTTTGCCAGTAAGCCCCGATGTTGAGTTTGAGACATCTAAGGAATCATGCATCACAGTGAAGGTTATTTCTGAAGCATCAAAGAATTTTAGGCCCTTGTTGACTAGTGTCCGACATCCGTCTCGAAACGGCAGGTTGATGTTAGAGGACAACCTAACAGGCGCCTCAAAATTATTAATTGACTACTCGTCCACTGCTGGACCATCATTTCATCGATATTTCCCACTTCTACATATTTAGTACTAAAGTTGTCTAAAAATTTAGTACTAAATTAGGAGATCATATTTCGTTTAGATTAGGAAAATTAATTCCTGGCCCTCATTAGACCATCATCTCATCGACATTTCTCACTTCTACATGTTTAGTACTAAAGTCGCCTAAAAATTTAGTACTAAATTCGGAAATCATATTTCGTTTAGATGTCAAAAATGTCTTCCCTTCCGTAGATATTTACCACATTTACATATTTATTACAACAATACACTTGGAAAAAAAGTGTATGTACAGTGAGTCGGAACTTCCGGGTGATCCTACACCTCCTCCCACTGGACCTTTACATCAAGCATGTAGTCACGTGCAGCGCCATCAGACTCAGAGAAGCGGAAGGTTGGTCAGCGAGACCGTATGGCCATAGCAGAGCTCTGCAACTCCAGCTTGAGCACCTAATCCCAGTTCCCACGGACTTCATTACATCCACCATAGACTTCTGGCAGACTTCTCTTCAGACACCATAGAACTGGGCACAATGCCGATTTCCATTCAGAGAGGACTGGAAGACCCAATCACTCGCCTCAGAATACCACTTTTCTGATGTACACATATGGATCTAAGCTAGACCACGGTGTAGGCTCAGCGGTCTTCTCGGCGGATTTCAATATCTCCAATTCTTACCTCCTCACAGATCATTCGAGTGTCTTCCAGGCTGTAGTAGTACCTTTCCTTATGTTACAGCCGCAGCGACAGCCAAGCAGCCATAAGCGCCATCTCCTCAGTAAATACTTCCTCTAAGTTAGTGCAATAAAGCAAGGAAAAGCAAGGTCAGAAGCTGGTGCTGGGTTCCAGGCCACAGCAAACTTAGAGGCAAACGAGATTGCCGACGAACTGGCCAAGCAAGGAGCTTCCGGCAACGCCCCCACTAAATTGGTAGGTCCTCGTATCAACCACCTCAGTGAACCCTCCGAGATCGCTAATTTCTAAACTCCACAGGCTAGGTTTAGCAAACCGAAACAACCGAGGCCAACTGGTATCAAAACGGCGCGCAACTTGTACCTGGTTTGAGCTAATTCGGGTAGCCACTTAAACAACGTGAACTGTGAAGGAATCCTTAAGCGCAAAAGATTTTTAAAATTACGTACACGTGCTGCTGAAAAACGTATCAATATCTTTCATTCAACCACACCCTCTGTGGTAAGAGAAAGCATTAAGAATCCAATCGATTCCGTTGGGTTGCCCACACCACGAAAGACATTCATCGCGCACTGGCATCAATTGCACATGATGTACGATCGGAAATGCCTCAGCCAGGTGATACGTACCCAAGCTGTTGGTCGACTGACGAGCTCAATTCACATGAACATGAACATGAACGACCATCCAAGTGTGTTACCGCAGAAAGAATTCGCATTCACATCCACCGAAACGCAAATCGTTATCCGAATAGCCGCAGCTCGACCCAATGGTGTACAGTCGGTCGACACACATTGCGCTGAAGCGGTCGCACGAAGGCCGAGCGTGGCTGCAGATGATGTATTTAGAGTTCGAACTTTGGCGGTTAATAATCGAAGATACACGAGCTTCGCACATGGACCGAGTGCATTTCATTGCAGCACATCCAGCGGAAGGGGCGGCAACCAGTTGGCACCGATCTCACCCTGCTCCGCTCACGTATGCTTAAGCATTTGAGCAGATGCATTTCGTTTTGAAGCGCTTCCGATGTATGCAATCGGAGAAGATTTGTCGGCCAATTTGCATGCATCTCCGGCGAAGACGAATTGGCCAGAATGCTGTTTACACACCCCGCACCCCCCTGCATCAGCATAAATCATTCAAATTTTCGTAACACACGATACACCCGGACATGACAAAAAAAAAAAAAAAAATGAAACGCAGGGCGCCAGCGATAAGTGAAAGGAGACCAGAGAAAAAAAAAGCAGGAAACAAGGACAAAACGAAAGAAGAGCGTTGCTCAAACGTTCTGCATAATGTAAGCGGCCGCCCTACGGCTCTGTGTAGATACCTCAACCTCATTCATCTTGCTCTTGGTCGTATCCAATCCATCCTCGGCAGCACACACTTTGGGGTCAAGTTGTGAATTCACACAACCTTGCCAAAGCAATTGGGGAAGCACAATGTTAAGCGGTTACCCTCAAACCCCCGGCCGTGCATGTGTGAGTATATATCTGCACACCCAGCCCAGTATCTTCCGCATTACACTCAGACCGTCCTAGTTTGAAGTTTGCTCTAATTAGGTAAAAATAAGGTATATGCACTCGGCACTATGTGTGTGCGTGTGTGCTTGTGTTTGTATGCGAGAGAGATACTTCGCTCGGGTATCTGGTGTTCCGAATGTGGAACAAGGATACGTACGGTCATAATGGATTCAGTGCTCGTACATTAGTTAAATATTTGCAGATTCTATTCTTCTTTTCTTCTTTTCGCTGTCGCACCTCCTCTCGCTCAGCGTCGCTTTAAGCTGTAGCCAACTATAATGAGGCCCATGCGTGGGTATGGGCACAGTACGGTTGATGGACTTTTGTGTGTTCCCGTGTGAAGAGTGCTCTGCCGGGCGAAGTCCATAAACAGCTTCAATGTTTAAGGTGACAGTGCGTACTAAAGTGAGGTGGTTTCGTTCTTCCTCCGGCATACATACATGCCGGTGGAGGTGGATAGTTGTGAAGGACACGGGGAGTGAGTGTGATAAATTTAGCATCAGGCTCTTGAGGAAATGGCGTTAAAATTGCTTCCACCAACTTGAATTGCGTGCGAATGGTCATCTAATGAGGGGACGGGATGGATGTTCGTCTTCATGGTGATGGTCGTGATTTTATGAAGACAGTCTGAGGGCGAAGTTGTCAGGTAGAACCATGTCTTGGACAGTTAACGGAGGAAACAATTGAGGGCCAAACAAAGGTGGCTAAAAGGGGTGCGTTTTCGCAAGTCTTTGCGATGTCAGACCTTACAGCACGATCCAATATGAAGTCTCATTTAAAATGTCACTCTGTTGATGAATTATTACTTATGAGTGCAAGCTTTATGGAAAAATTCGGATATATGAGCGCGCTTATCCCACGCCTCGCATTCACCTCTACAGGACAATACCTTCTTCAGCATAACAAATTTTATTGGAATGAGATTCAGGAACAACAAAAAAACACTGGAAATTTTGGTATCAGACTGGGCCACCACTGAGCTCAGTCTATAACCTATAAACCTAGTGTGCACGACATAACGGTCTCGCACTCCCTATAAGGATCAATAATGATATCTTCTACACGATGCAACATAGTCGCGCGACTAGGCACAGCCCATGTTGGATGTTCCTCAGATATGCTTGGGTATTATCGTATTGACCTTTGTCCCTCCTTTATTCTTGTTTTCTCCGAGTTGGGTGTTGAAAGTACTTCTCTGTGACTTTCTCCAAGCATGTATGAAAAATGCGGAGAAACAGAAAATGTGAGCTTGAACTGAAATTTGGATGATTTCGCCGTTTGGAGGCAAGGTCACGTAAGGAAAGCACGGAGGAGCGTTTCATGAAGGAGAATATCCTTGGTAAACTCGGCGATCACCTGCTGTGTATCGGGGCATACTGGGATCCAAGGTAACGAACAGGCGGACAGCCTCGCGAAAATGGGTTCGGAGCTGGGGGAATCTTCACCAAACTCGTACGCGCGCGCCCCGCTCAGTTCCATAAGGAGATAACTAGAAGACGAAGCCCTGTACATAGCCAGAGCTCGATTTTTGGTCTGAGTATTGGAGCAATTGCGAGGACTCTATGGCTAATATTAGTCCCTGTCGGGCACTGCGCTATCGGGCACTGAACACATCGCACAACGTCTTTTGAAGAAGCTGCAGAGATGAGGGAGAAACAAAATCTGTCCAACATCCGCTCTGCCAATGCCCAACCCTGCAGAGATATGGAAGCAGTTCATAGGAGGAAACGTCTTCGTAGAGCTGAAGGACTTAAGCGGTGTTGAACTGAAATGAAATATGTGGATCTGGTTGGTTTTAGGACTAAACTTGGTCTCACTATAGTCAAACACTCGCACTGCCAAGGGCACAATGGACTCAGAACGTTGGTCTAAGTCAGACACGACCATAAGGCCGTCTTCTTTATTTGGCGCTACTGTCCGGGGTGGCATCAGCCAACAAGCTTTGAAAAATAGCACGATCTCTGGTTAATTGTCTCCAGTTGCGCACGCCATGCTGGTTGAGGTCATTCTCCACTTGGATCCGCCATCTCAGATGCGGGCGTCCTCTGTTGCGTTATCCTACAGGGTCGGAGTCGAAGACAATAAGGCCGTCAGGGCACCAAATTAGGTCTCGTGTTTAAATGTTGCACCGTGTAGAGTAAGCCTAGGAACGCGCTCGGAGGCAATACTGTAAAGCGGTGTCGCTCGTCATCCACATCGCCTCTTCAACTTAACTTCGAGCGCATCGATGGACGTAGCGCTGAGGATCTTTTCCGGTTCAGCACACCGACTGATATCAAGGCACTCTACAAATTTCTCGTGTTTGAGGGGTAAGCTCTTTCGTCGAACACTCACGATCGTAGTTCGACTGCAAAAAATGGGAAACGAGTCGTTTGCTGTCAAGCATCGTCATTGCTTGAGGTATTAAGTGAGCTGCTTCTTTGTGACTTGATTCTCATTTCTCGTCTTAACAACAATTTAAGGATTGTGGAAGTAGCCAACTGAAAGTGTGCAAACTTCCACAAGTTCAGAGAAAAAAAAAAGGTCCTTCGCACCGGATTCGATGCGAAAAGTAGCGTCACCCGAAGAAACACACACGAACAATACCCAATTTATCCATTTTCTCAATCATCCACTAATTTATGAAGGTTCCCTCGCAATCACCTCCACGTCCTGACCGAAACCCCGAAACCCTACTCATCAGATTCCCCTTGATCCCCCATTTCCATCAAGTAGCACTCGCGTTCAGGGATCACCGTCTTGGGTACCCGAATCCACTCGAGATTCATGTTGACTCACCTATAATCGACTTTGCAGACTTTTACTGAAACCCAATTAATGATGTAACTAGCAGAACATCTCGCAAATTGCGTTCCTTTATCAGGATGGGAAGCGGAAAACGGAAAAACGGTCACAAAAGCACAGCAGCACATCCACCTCAGATAATTACTTCCCTGTCACCCCGACCCTAATGCACATTATTCACATTTCGGGGAGCGGAAACAACAGCTTTTATGTCCTCTGACAGGCTCCACTCGGAGAAAAGGCGACAAGCGAAACTACTCAGTGTTCTCCTGCTTTGGCGTTTTGTTCTCTGTCTTAGGGGACCTCAAGCACACCCTCAGAAATTCAAAAACAGGTGTTCCGACACACACACACGCACGCATACACATCCTCGAAGAAGGATCGCATTGTTGGACAACTCGAGTGTTCGCTGCAGAAACATCCTTTTGAACACGTTTCTCGGGGAAACTTTCCCCAGCTCGCCCTGCATCGCGCGCCCACTTCGCAAATGCACATCATCCTGCGTTGCGATGGAGACGACACCCTTTTGTGCTTGATATCCAGATACACTCAGAGGAGGATAAGCTTCACACCTAATCTTCCAGAGGACACTTCACACCTGACAGATGGTGCTCCCGGTGGCCTGGCCCCCTCCGTAGTTGCGCAAACTTACATCGAGTGGCAAACAAAATGTTGTTCCTGCAATAAGGATCTGGAAATGGGCCCGATAACGGCTTCGTGAAATTGTTTTGTATCTGCTGGATGTGTTTATCTGCTGTGTTCGTACAGCACAAAATTTTACGTGTTAAGCACGTTTCCGAATTGTGTGGCAACGCGTCGCGCCGTCCCCCAGCCACCGCCACCATCTGACATTCAATTCAATCGACTGTCGAGGGGGTGGAGGTTCTGCCATATTGCTGCTGCCAAGGCTTGAGGTTAGATAAACCCCGGGAGATGCTCATAAAAAAAAGGAAATTTTCGCTGAGCCACACGGTTTCCGAAGCGAGCGACTCTTGTCACCTATCGATTAACACTCGAGCTAACAGGTTGCCATTGTGTGTGTGTGCGATCTTGAGACGCCACCCACAGAGGGTGGTGTGACAGGCGATGTGTGTGGGGAAAATGGGAAAAAAGAAACGAAAGTTGCTGAGTTGCGGGTATGCTTTGATTGACTTTGAAGGAAGGAAGGCGGGCGGGAGGAGGAGGAGGACACAAGCAAGATTGAAATTGATATGACACAAAACAATGTACACTTACCTCGCCGAGAGGAAGGCTCTGAATGCTTCCTCAACTAGGCCAGCTTTTCTCGCCTGTCGATGACACTGGAAGTCGGCACGATGTATTCCTTCGATGTTGCCAGAGTGTGGCTCATTAAGTGCTGCGATTCGTAACTAGAGTGGGAAGAGAAATGAGATTCAATTAGCTTTGACTGACATGTTGACTGAGTTAAAATGGATATGCATGACAAAAAGGGGGGACAGAGTGGTTTGTTGGCGTTGTTGGCATGAATTAGTGAGGCACGTGTACTGCCTTGTTATTGTGTGTGAATCCTAGATGTTGACACTGAGAGAGAGAGAGAGAGAGAGAGAGAGAGAGAGAAAGAGAGAGGGAGGTATATGTGACGCGCTTGACAGTGTATCAAGAATATGTTGATCCTTTGAATTGGGGAGGTTTTCTCTAGGGGAATAAATATTCGCTCTTAGACATAGAAGCAGTCAAGGGACGGAAACATCAAAAGTTGCCATAGATCACCAGAAAAGAAGAATCAGTCTGCAAAGGAGACCGAATTCACAGTTGGTTCGGGCGACCAGAGGTTCCAGAAGTCAGATGAACATTTCGATCAATGTGTCCGCATCACGTCCAGGATTTAAGCGATTAGCGCTGATAAGTGTATATCGGCCATGAAGGAGCCAAAAGATGGAAGGTAGGCGCTGATAGGATTACTACAGAGTTTTTAAGGAATACTCCAGCTGTACAAGGAAGCTATGATAGTCTCCATCCATGAAAGAAGGGAAATATAGCTGATCTAGCTCATATTTCGAAGGGTCAGTATCGGAAAAATGGTTTTATAAGAAGTAATTCTGAATATTGAGCAACACATTCCAGAGATGGCAGTTTAATTTACTGAATTTACTACAAATTGCAGTCCTAATCAACATACATGCGTACGGTAACTAATTGGACAGCCAATCTCACTATGTTAAGTTGAAATTGAAATTGAAATTGAAATTTCTGGACAGTTAAGGTTCCGGCCCCTAAAATAGTTTACATTCATTTTAGACAAATGCATTAAATACATACGTTCTTATGGGAGATGACACACAGACCAACTCTGAAGTCGACGGGACGTTTGTAGTTGCTCAATTTGTAACTATTTTTTTTTTCCGTCAGCGTTGACAGTCGTTACATTGTGACGTTTCAATCGAATTTTAATTTACTCGTCGATCAATTGCATTTATTGATTATTTTTTTCATCGTGTAATGAAATAGCTGAAGATTTGCTATTTGTTAAAATCCACGTGGAGGAACATTTACTAAGATAGAGATCAGAAAAGTGATGCCATACCAGGAGTGTGGACTCTCGAATCGGACACATTGATGTAGAAAATTTGTTAAAATTAGGACCGCTATATGGAAAAGTGAAACGCTAGGGTCGCCCTATTACTATAACTGCACGGGTGAAATGCGAAGTAGTCAAGGTTGCAAGCTGAACAACATTAAGTTCTTCGCCATGATTTCGACTTAGCCAATTCAAATAGACGTATTGTGCAAATTTAACGAAGTTCTGGTACCCTTACCTGGAGAAAAAGTAAAGGTAAATCTGCCTTGCAAAAACGTCACAGATACGCATGTACGTCCTGATTATGCGACCAAGTATTTATTGTGGACCGATGAGTGGAAGAAAGCTTATTTTAGTGATGAGATGTGTACTTTGAATGGACCTGATGGTTAGCAAAGTTCTAGACGCGATAAAGGCACAGAGTGAGCTTGAACATAAATCATGGTAAGGGCCGTTTTCAGCTATACGAGAAAAACTGAAATACGATTAATCAGTAACAAAAATTAAGATGAAATACTTATTGGACTTCTCGGATGAAGTGGACTGAACAGATGTTCTTTTTCAACAAGACAATGCATCAAATCATAGAGCAGCCATGCTTAGCAATTGGTGTAATTGTAAAAGCATTGAAACCGTGAAGTGGCCAGCTCTCAGTTCAGAAAAATTATATTTTTTTTTTTTTTTTTATAATTTGCGCGCGCTCAAGGGATTGCTAATACCCTTAAGTGTCCGGGGTCAAGACACAGCACGGGCCGAAGGTATAGAGGGAGAAAGGGAGAGGAGGTACCTGTGCACATTGGTCTTAAATATCTGCGGGTTGTAGTCAGTGGGAAATATAGGGCTGGGAAGAGCATTCCAAATTGCGCGTAGTACGGCTGAAGAACGAGTCTCTAAATTTAACTGTGCGTCCGAAAGTAGGCTTAAGGGTAAACTGATGAGCATTCCTGGCGAAGACGAGTATTGCTGGTGAATTCATGGAGAGGAGGAATGCAGTTGGCTAGCTCACTTGAGCATCGTTTGTTGAAATAGCGATAAAATACGGACAAAGAAGAAACAGTACGTCGATGTTCGAGCGAGTCTAATGACTGCGACATTGTTGTCTCCTATAAGTTTTATCGCTCGCTTTTGGATTCTATCTAGTAGGTGCAGGGTGGTCTTTGGGGCACCAGACCAGATATGAGCGTTGTACTCAAGCTTGGGGCGGATATACGCCTTATAAATGAAAGCCAAATCAGAGGGGGTGAAATATTTCTTGCATCGATTAAGGAAACCTAAACATTTCGCAGCATTTTTGGCGACCTCAAATATGTGATCGTTCCAACTAAGTGTTGTGTTGACACACATACCAAGGATGGAAAGCTTTCCGGTTTCATCGACACAAGCGCCATTCATGGATAATGGCTGATTAACAAGGGTTCGCTTGAGTGACAGCAGACAGCATTGAGTTTTTGAAGCATTGAATTCCACTCTGTTGTTGTTTCCCCAGTTAATTATGCTGTCAAGATCGGAATTCAAGGAGCTTAACATACGCTGCCGTTCCAATTCTACGGCCGAAGGGCAGGGTCGTGAGTCTCGGAACGAATATGAAAAGCTGAGGGTGCTGTCATCAGCGAAGGAATGGATTGGATTAGAAGTAGCAGACAAGAGATCATTAATAAAAATGAGAAAGAGTGTCGGAGACAGAACAGAGCCTTGCGGTACACCAGCATTTATTTGGTGGATATCAGACTTGAACCCATCCAAAACAACTTGAATTGAACGGTTCGAAAGGTAATTTCTAATCCATAGAAGAAGAGATTCATCGATACCATATGCACGCATTTTCGACAAAAGAGCTTGATGCCAAACTCTGTCAAATGCCTTAGAAATATCAAGTGCAACGATCTTGTTTTCACCTGCATTATGCAAAGATGTGTTCCACTTTTCGGTGAGATAAGCTATCAAATCTCCAGTGGACCTGTTACTACGGAAACCGTACTGCCGGTCATTAAGAAGCTTCCGCGATGCAAGATATTTCATAAGCTGACGATTTATCAGCGTTTCCATGACCTTAGAAAGAAGGGACGTAAGTGCTATGGGTCGGTACGAGGTGGGTGATGAAGATTCGCCCTTTTTAGGGACGGGCTGGACAAATGCTGTTTTCCATCTGCTCGGAAAGAGACCTAAAGAGTAGGATAGATGAAAGAGAGCGACACATCTCTTAATCCAATGCAGTCAGGATTCCGCAAAGGACATAGCTATGTGACAGTCTTGTTAAAAGTAGCGGACGAGAAACGAAGAGCTATTGGCGAATACATTTTACGAAGACCGACCATACTCGCTCTACTTGACTTCTTTAAAGCACTAGACTGTGTTGACCCAACGACCCTTTCTCATGACTGTTCACCCAATTTCTTCTTACTTCTTCTTACAAGTCGAGCCCAAGCTATCACATTCTTGTGATTTACTTCAAGGTTATATTCTCGTTCCTTTATTATTTTCAACGTCTATCAATGAGTCCAACAGAGTTGTCCAATTCATATCCTTACAGACGATAGTCAAATCTACTTCGTCTTGATATGATTGAAGGTTCAGGTGCCAGAAAATAGACGAGGATTCTCACCAAGTGGGCTCTTAAAAGTGATCCCCTCGAAGGACACTTCTTCCATTTACAATTTCCCGAACTCATAGTACCATTTTCGATGACTTTGACCATCTTTCTTTACAAAACTTGATAAAAGCAATCATTGCGACCTTGCGGGATGTGTTTGACCTTCACAGGACTTGATCATGTCTCCGAGGAAATTCGCATCCTCCTTGGATGCTACTTGGAAGCAGTTTTGAGCTACAGGTCGGAGCAAGTGCGAATGAAGTGCGTATGATACCATTAGTTTAAGTGGGTAGGAGGTGTCGTAGACCCTTGCTCCGATGTAAATACGTCGCGACGAAAGAAACATCCACGTGAACACCATCTCTGAATGGTCGGGGAAAGGGAAATGCCCATGTTAACTTACAAACTCCAACTTACCATTCGTGGATACCACTGTCGTTGAACAAATTATTCCAGAATGCAGCATTTGAGAGAAAATTAAGAAGAAAAAATACGTTCATTCATTAATTCAAAAGAAAATGACAGCAAAACTTTCTACTTCTACAAGCACACACCGTACAAACGTACGCTACGGAACCACAAAATTAACCCAAAAAGCATTTAACGACACTCCTACCGCACACACAGCCCCACCCCACCCGAAGAGTATATTGAACTCCGAGGTCTGCATGAGCCAGGATTAGGTTAATAAAATTTAATTCATTCAAAATTCTACCCCCAGTCACCGCAGCAGCAGCAGCAGCAGCAGCAGCAGCACACACATTGAATCTGAATCTCTGTGGGTAATTGACTGTGATTCTGTGGAGGGATTGGGGTCATACATGCTGCTGTGGGAATCCTCCTTAAAAGATAAATAATTAACGTATCCCAGAAATAAACACACGCATACACACGACTACACCACGAGTCAACACTCAATTGGTCAAAATTCACCCACGCCCAAGCAGAAGGCACAAGGCCGACGACGACGACGACGAGGACGAAAGCGAACCTCAAGACCATTGTGTGCCGGTTGGCCATGATGTGCTTTTCGCTTCACCTGGGGTGGATTCAATATTAATGAGGGGTATTGGATGGATGCCTTATTAATGCATTCCTCTGCTAATAGAAGGTAAGTTCATTTTTCGCAGCCCTACACACACACGCGCACACACTCAAACACAAGCACACACAGCGGGATCACGGGCACGGGAGGGGGTCGTTTTTAATCAAGCTTTTGACTTTAAAAAGGGGCAAATCCGGGGTGAGTGTATTTCGCAGGAGATAACTGTAAAATTGGATTGGTAATAAAGTTAGGGTACCTTGAGCGTGAAGCTGCTCGGGTGTCTATGAGTGGGATCGGGATGGTTTTGTGTTTATTTTTTTTGTTCGTTTTTTTTTTTTGTTGCCACCCTTTGTTTGCCCTTGAATAACAAATTTCTTATTAAGGACGGGGATGGTCCTCTCTGGCAGCGTATGTGTTCAATTTTGAAGTTAATAAGAATTTGAAGTCTTAAGCGGATTTAACACTCGGATGTTGGCGGAGAGTCCTTAATGAGTGAAGGGTTTTCGGGGAATGAAAATCCGATTCCGAAGCGATGTGGTGTGCGACTTCTGGTGCGAGTGGGGGGGTGGGGAGAGGTTCATGCGGAGGCTTTTATTCAAATTAAGCTTAACGGCGGTGTGGGTGCGGATGATCAACGACGCCGAAGGGATGAGCGAGTAAAGGGTTTCCACGAGTTTCAGATGATAATCCTCTTTGCACTTGGGCTTTCATTGCGATGCGTGCTGCGGAGTGATGGGATTTTGGTTGGATTTACGAGGGAGTTTTGAAGGAGCCTTTTAGCTGAGATTACTTGGTACAACTTGACCCTTGCCGCAATTGTCGTCATTTTGTGAGGCAATTCGTGGTCATCGTGGCGCAAGCAGTCTGGTTTCAGTCCTCGAACGTTCACGCTCCGCCTCCCTCGACTCCCGAGCAACGCTCAGAGAGTACATCTGTTTGAGAAACGCTTCGCCATTCGATGGCCGGAAGGTTCCCAGTACGCCCCCTCCATAGCGGCTAGGCTCAGTGCATGCACTGCTTCCCAATCCCACACGTCTAAGATCCAACTTCTTCTACCACGTTGTCTCAAAAAGAAAACCCCAGCGGCAAGGCAGGAGTGAGCATGCCCCGCTTAATTGGTGTATCCTGGTAATAATCATTCCAGCCATCAGGCCCACGCCCACGCACACACGGCACTCATTGAAAAATCCGCAGGATTGCCTCGCGCACCGAGACTCACCACAACCCCGGTTACACGACTGAAACACCACGCCACCCCATCATCGGCGCCCGCACCGCCTGCGAGCCATGACCTTCAAATGCATTAGTTCCCCCCGGAGGATTGTAGCGTACACGCCCGCTGTTGCCACCACCGCAACTCAATCAGCGTGGTTCGTGGGACGTAGCGAAGAAACATCGCCCCCTGTTTGTCTGCCCGGTTCCGGTTTCAAAGGGCGCGCACACGGAAGACGGAGTCGTCGTCGTCATCGTCTTCGCGGGGATGGATGCTTATCACCCGCCCCCAACCCAAAGTGAGAGGGAAACATAAATTTAAAATTATTTTGTTTACGTGCGCGTATCAAATGATTTTCAACGAATAATTCGCAATTCATGCCCCGGAATCGCATAATCGTCGACTGTATTACGTAGCTTGACTCTTGTGCAGCCCGCTGCGTACACATCCGAATGGTACGTGTGCGTCGTGCTACCTTGTGCGTGCGGTTGGGGGCGGAAGCTGGCACACATACACACTCCGCTGAGCGTTGCGTGTTATTATTCAAAACCACGCTTGGGTTGTAAAGCATACACGCAGTCATACAGGAGATGATCTGCCTCATTCACCATATGAAGCCAACTATACATAAGAACGCCCGCAAGACGGGCGGTCGGTCGGGCCATCACCGGCAGCAACAGACGCGGCGGCTGAGGGTTTAAATTTTGCATGCCTGCCCTTTGTGATTTTCACGAAAATCTGTTCCGCTTCTTGAATGGCAGCTCGCGGAGACGGTGGATAAGGCGTGGGGTGGGGTGGCCGCTTTTCCGGCTCCCGAGGTCGTATGTGTATCCGGGAGCAGATTGAAAGAAATTGAATGGCAGCTATTTTCGCGATTCGTTGAATTTCCGTCCGCGTTCCGAACATTTGTTCGGCGTCTGCCTTTGTTTTTGATGCGTGCCACCACATAGGACCCTTGAGAGATACTCTGCTGCTGTGTTGGACATTAAAACCGGGCCGTTTGCCGGAGACAATACAACGCCGGCAGGCGGAGGGTGCCTTGAGAATCATTGTATGGCACATTTAAATGTGTCCTTCATGGGCTATTGACTGACAAACAGTCGGAGCCAAATTAGAGTGTAAACGCGACCGGAAATTATAAACATTAATCTGTGCGTAAGCATGTCACGGCACCACCAACGATGGCTGCGACCCATTCTGAATTGGCTGACGGCGGATATATTCTTTTTAATATCCAGCTCGCCTCCCCCTGGGGGGAAGGGTTGGCCGTTATTATTCGCCGACGACCTTAGCGCAGAGGAAAGGACAAATATGGTGGCTGTGCAATTTACATTGTTCTCTGAGGTGTGCACACGGGACGGGAAGTGCCTCGTTATGAGCGAACAATGGTTAAGCTGGGACAGAGGCGCACTCATGTTTAACGACAAGCTGAGGGGAGCAAATGTTGACTTGGCCCCATGCGCGGGTGTTAAACGGAATAATTGAGAAATGGGCTCAAGGCTGGCGGGAGCGGGTGGGCAATTATCCGAGAAAAGAATGGAAACTGCAGTATGTCAAGATATGTCGCGGAGTTTAGACTTAACTGGTGGGGGTGGAGATATGAAAGAGAACAACAAAGGTACAAGACGTGCATCAAGAATTGAAATATGCTTTGTTGCGGAGCTTAGATCAATCCAATTCCAGAACCCGAATGGAATTAGACTGTGGGAGGCACTCCGGTGGATCGTCTTCTGCTGGCGCTACATTCCACGGTGGATAGGGAGACAAAAATAATGACAACACATAGCGGCATCAGGTACGAGGAGGAGTATGTTGTTCGATAGGGCAGATGAGCCCAACCGCATTTAACTCAATTGCCGAGAGCTACGTGCAGCAAGACTGTCCACCGCAAGGAAAGTTGGATCTGTGTATGTATTTTTCGGACAATTACGTACAATTGATGCTAAGTGATGCGGGCAGTCTGGGAGAAACCAGCTGGAAGTCAGATCAATTAGAAGCAACGATTCATAAGGGTAGCTTGTTTTATAACCTGTTCATTGTTGCTCGTCTCGCAACTTTAACTACTGGCGTAACCCGAGAGAAACTCAGTCAGGCTCTGGAAACGGCGAGAGACTAAGTAAGCAAGACATACTCTTTAATTACGGCATGTGCCCACCATGAACGGCAATTGCAGGCAGATACGTGCTACTATATATCTGTCACACACTTTTGCGAGTCTTTAGTTTGATCGGGGATGTTGTAGCTGCGTTTTAATGCTGAGCCGTGGTAACAGAAGTTTCTGATTTCCTGGAAATTATAGCAGCGATTTTTGACATTCAGACCAAATCGTCGATGTAGCGTCGCGTGTTTACTGTCAGACACAGTCGAGTGACTTCCATCTCAGAGCTGGCTACGTTCAATCGATCGTGTTAATGTCATCCGCGGATGCTAACAGCTGAAAGGACGGTCTGGAAGATGTTTTACACGATCTGCTTGAGATGTTGAAGAAGTCACCCAACAGCGTATAGATTCGTCCGAAACATGCCTTGACATTGAAGGCCTCTATCGACACCATGACAGCTTTAGCAGGAATGTAAAAACTATAAAAGTTGTACCTACAGTCTATCTTTAGCAATCTTTAGAGCTGAAGGCAGGTTCATGAGTATATTGAAGGTTAGAGTAAAATGGCGGTGTTTTGGTAGAAACCGTGCACCAGATCATTTGCTGAAGTTGGGACGACAAAACTAGCCCGAAGACTAGGATATCAGCTCCACAAGTCCTATCAACAAAAAAAGCGTATCTCTTGCAACAACTTCACATAACTACGTGAACGTCCTAAATGTATGTGCGTTCCTGGCATTACACTGGAAATGTTTAAAGAAATTCACGTGTAATTATATCAAGGAGTATGTGTCACTTTTTATATCACGGACAAGTTCAACGTCTATTCACGCTAATATAGTATTTTTTTAGTTTCTTCGTAATTCTGAAACAATTGGGGAATTCATGGAAAAAGCAACAGGAACGAACTTTACAGCGTCGTGCTTGATTTTTGTATCCTTGTGAATTTGGTTACTTTTTTTCAGCCGGTTGCAAGGCCGATAGTCAAGTCAAACGGATCTGAAGTAAAGCCTTGTGTTGTCACGTGCTTTCTTCAGCGTCACTCACAGAAAATATTGTGCACGACTCACTGGCCATGGAGGCGCAATCTATCAAGGATCGGTACATTTTCGGATGCCATTGACTTAATTGGGTGACCACACGACTTATTGTTCTCAAGCTGGTGCTGGCTGGCTGATATTGAATCAGAGGTGAGTCTTTTTGTCTGACAATAAATTAAAGTGGAACAAAGTTGTCTGCCTGTATTCAGTCATTACAATTCAAACGTTCAATTAAGGACTTCAGCATGAGCTTACGAAGGCGAGGTTCGATGCGGAATAGGACTGCGTCTGTCTCGGTTCACAGAAAAGAACATTTAAACTTTCCAAAGCCGCTTTTTAAGTTGAAGACAACAGCAGGGGAAGTACAATAAGTCCCACGACATCGTAGTGCCTTCTTTGGTCGACTTCTCCTTGCGAGGACAATAATCCACCATGGACACAACATAGTAGGTTGCAACTACAACCCACACATCATCTTTCTTTCTATGATCTTACATGTGACAAGGAGTTTACATTGCCCCCAGCCGTGAAAGGAGGCTAATACCCAAAAAAAAAACACCACATTCCCATTCACATCAGTTGTAACAATCTAAATGGATGCCGGGCTTTGGGACTCGCCTCCTAAGCCCACCTCGTTCGCCTAAGCTTCCTCAATTGTATGCCAAAGACACCATCGTAGCAGGAAACCCACTTATTCTCAGCGTTATCTTAAAGTTTTGCGAACGCAAAGCAATGATTCTGTCGCCCCATTTGAGCACTTCTTTTCCCGTCAAGCGCACCCAAGCAAAAGAGCCGACAGTCCTGTGAGGCCATCTCGGAGATCTAATCCCCTCCGATGACTGATATCAAGAGGTTGACGAAACAAGTTCCGGGATCCCATGAAAATTCAATAAAAACAACGCATCAACAATCCCAGAAACCGTTCGTCTCGCCCACTCGCCGGATCGCCATTTGCGTGGATTACAACTCTGAACGCTTGTATCCCTTCCAGCTTACACTAGAGATTTGTTTGGGGACTCTCGACAAGACAACACGCACACAAACGGACATCCTTGTTGAACACAAACTATTAAAAAGTATCTGGCTCTATCTCTGTGCCAGAACTTGTGTGCCAAACCCGGTGGCCTCTTCGCCTCCGTGTAATCTTCTGCTCTCCATCTTTCTTCGTTGCGCAAGCAAAATATTTTAATATCCTGCACATTGCCTGGATTGAAAGGCACCACATCTCCTTCGCCGCCTCGACGTCAAACAAAACAGCATCTTTATCTTCCCACTTGAGATAAGACCGACAAAGAAGTAGCCGTGGCAGCGGCGAAGACGAAGACAGGCCTAGGGAGGGACAGCAACATCAGAAAAGGCAACAAAATGCGAGAACGAACAAAAAAAAAAATGAAAGGAAATCACAATAAAAGGGACTTTTTTCGCATTTCATTATAAATTCTTCCTGTGAACAGTGAAAGTAGGCTGCACAGAGACACGGATGTCTGTCTGAGATGAAAGAACCACACACAGGATTCTCCACTTCTGTCACTTTTTATTTCGTCCTATCCAAGTCCCCCTCCACCTCCCCCTCCGCGCAACCATGTCGACCCATCATTCTGTTCACAGATTGCTTGTGATCTCTGCACAATTTACGTATCAGCCGCATGTATCTATCCATCTCTTAACCCTGCCACGCCGAACAGAGTATAAAATCCACGCATCTCCCACGGGTCCTTGAAGAACACCACTGACAACGACGACAACGATGACGGGGTAGAACGGGGGAAAAAAAACGTAAAGTAAACCGCAGAACAGAAATAGGACCCTCCACACACACACACAGGCACTCACACAATACGTCAGGAAATAACGTTTAATTCACATTTGCGGGAAGCAATCACAAGGCAGAGCAACAACAAAACGAACAAAAAAAGGCGACGAGGTGAAGACAACGTTGGATGACGATGAAGGATGGCGCAAGGAGCACAAGGACAACAAGCTCAGGATGATGTCGCCGAGAATTGTGTGTCACAGCCAAAGTGTGTATCTTCCAGATTATACAATCAATTTGCATATTTTATTTTTCAGATTTTCCTCCTTTCCCCTCCCTCCCCCCGCTCGGGGTTGCGGTGGTCAGGTGGGGTGAACACTGTTTGGTTTCCATTGTATCGAGACCTCCGCTAACCACGAAGTTAATTACACGACACGGGGAAATACACACTTAAACACACATTCCCCGACCGCCTCCCCCTCAGCCAAAGCAAAAAAAAAAACAAAAACAAACAGGACACCATTTCGTGACAAAAGTTAAGTTTTATGTGTCCTGACATTCCTAAGCTGAGTGTTAGCAATGCTAACCGCCCGGCCCTGACTCAAACCTCAGCACGCTCCTGTTGTACACGTTCTCAGTTTGACAGCACGAATATCTGAGAGCGGAACTGAATATTAATCACGTGTAATCGTGTCATACGAGATGTGGAATGTGCTCATCAATTATGTAGCGCTTCATTAATTGTGTACGTATGTGTGTCTGCAATGGCGGAGGAGGCGGCAATCAGAGGACGGAGGTGTGTACATGTGGCTTGCAAGGATTGAACGCTTCCCTCTAACTGACAATTGAGAATTAGGGGATGTACTCGCGTGTAGCGATTATGGTAATTCGTTTCAGCTAATTTTTGAAGCTTAACGAAGCTTTAAGTGCTGATGTCGGATACTCCGATCAGTTGGCAGCAGAATGTGGAGGCGCGAAATTCTACAGCACCATATTCTGGGAACTCATTGACGGCATGATTGCAGGCATTGTCATTTGAGACAGTGAACAGTGAACTGCGAGTGGTCGTGGTGAGGCAGATTGGAAAAAAAGAAGATTTTCTCTGATTCGTGCGAGAAAGAGAGGAGTGACTTCCGGGACGGAAAATCGGATTGCGTTCTGGGAAAGATTGTCTCATCTTTAGAGCTGAAGGCAGGTTCGTGAGTATATTGAAGGTTGGAGTAAAATGGCGGCGTTTTGGTAGAGACCGTGCTCCAGATGATTTGCCGAAGTTGGGATGACGAAATTAGTCCGAAGACTAGGATCAGCTAGGATCAACTAGGATCAGACTAGGATCAGCTCCATAAGTCCTATCAACAAAAAAAGCGTATCTCTTGCAACAACTACAGAGGTATGCATATCCTGCTCAACGTCGCTTACAAGCCGCTATGGCTTTCAGCCCGGCAATTCGAGCATAGACCAAATTTTCACACTGAGACAAACCCTGGAGAAGACCAGTGTGCTTAAACCACCTGTTCATCGATTATTAAGCCGCGTATGACAGCATTCATTGGAAGGAACTAATTGAAGCTATGGCCGAATTCGAGATCCCGAGGAAGTTGATCCAGTTGTGTCGCTAACTCGGTAACACATACGCGATGCAGCGAGCAGTTCGCTCCGATGACTGCCGAGCAGTTAGAAACCTGCACCGGATTTATCAATGAGATGCGCTGTCGTGGGACTTCTTCACTCTGGTACTGGAGAAGATATTGCGCCGCGCTGCTGTTAACATGGAAGGTACCATCTTCAGCCCAATTGTTGGGTTACGCAGATGACATACACATAGTCGCGCGTTCCCAACGTGCCACAGTGGGAACTTTGACGGTGATTGAAGAACAGGCGACGCGAGCTGGTTTTGAGGTTAATGACAAGAAGACGAAGTATATGCTGCCGATCAAGAAACGTACACCACCTGGCGCAAAACATAACAATCGACAGTTTGTCTACCCCGGGGAAACGTGAACTCCGCGAATGACATTCTAGTCGCCCTTGGCAACCGATGCTTTTGTCGAAAGAACAGGGCTTAAAACGAACAAAATCATGATCACCAAAACCCTTATTTTGCCAATCCTGCTATGTATACGGAGCCGAATTGTAGACGGTAAGCAAATAAACAGAGGTGATTTTTGGTTCTTTGGAAAGAAAATTTCTATTTTGGATTTATGGTCCCGTTTTGCCTCTTGTCGGACTGTTGCCATTGAGGTGCTATTGGAGTTGACTCCTCTGCATCTAGTGGCTTCAAAATGTTCAAACTAAACAATCATGAGAATGGCAAAAGAACGTATAGGAAAAGACAAGTGCATTACATCGAGACAAATTGATGCTATTTCCAAAACTAGTTTACGATACAGCTCAGCTCCAAAAAGGACTGAAGCAGTGAATCCATACCGCACAGGCTGAGCAGCAAAATGGTATACAGACGGATCAAGAACTAATGAAGGAACAGGGGCGGGGGCATTCGGACCCAGGACAAAGTACTTCGAACTCATGAGCCCCAGCATCATTCAAACATAAATCTATGCCGTAAACAGATACGTTCAAATCAATCTTGACAGAAACTATACCAACTGAGACATGGACATAATGTCGGACAGTCGACACTGTATCGTGGCACTAGATTCCTCCATCATCAAGTCCAAGCTCGTGTCGGAATGTCTACATAAGCTCAAAGAATTGAGCAGGAGAAATAGAGTAAAACTCTGCCGGATACCTAGCCACACGGCGATAGAAGGCAATGAAATGGACGACCACGTAGCTAGGAAAACAGCATCGGAACCCTTCACAGGCCCAGAACAATTGCATGTCCTCAAAAAGGGATTCCTGGAACTAGAACTGGACAGAAACCTGGAAGAAAGCTCATGGCACGAAGCAGGCCAAGAAACTTTCAAGTCAATATAACCGAAAGAGGTTTGAGGCATGTGTCGAAATGAGCAAGAACAAACTGCAGGTTCAGGGGACACCTACGGAAACTAGAGGAATCAGAAGAAGGTCTCTGCAAATACTGTCGAGAATCTAATGAAATTCCAGAACACATTCAGTGATTTTGAAAATTTGTAAAGTCGGCTGGAACTTGTCGGACTCGAATTCTATGATCTCTCTGTTTGTACCGGAGACTTCTTGGGTTTCTTTCTCTAGCGTTCCATCTTTATTAAGCACGAAAGTCGCAACACTTAAATCTTCTAATTCTACTGGGATCTCCCCGACGGCCGTGGTTCTTAACTATACCGTTTCAACCAATGTCACTTCTGAAGATGAATTTGAGACTGGATTGCTGATCAGCTTTGACTCTTCTTGCTTTCATAGCCAAATCGGCATCAAACCCAACGTTCCTTAGCAGGGCTGATAATGCTTCCATCACTACTGCAGCCATATTAAATTTGGAGGATACAGTGGGTTTCTCTGGATCGGACGATTGGACGATTGGGGAACTTGAGCAATTACAAGGTTCTTAACATTACTCCTTACACATTTGGAGCAATCTATAGCAGTCGGGTTTAAACAAGCCACATTTCCGGAAACCTTATAGCCACCCTATCCTTGTTTTTAGGAATAGCTTCTGAGAGAGCTAATTGTAATCACGTACCGTTGTCGTCCATATGCGACTGTAATGGATGGAAACACTAACGTGCGCCGGCAGGATTATGCGGTCGTCTCCTTAGACAATTTACTTGGAAACTTGGCATGATACGTAAGGGATTGTATTTTTGTAGTTTTTTTTTAGATGAGGTACTAGTGCCTTCACCCTATTCCCCCAGCTGTATCCTCCTCTTTTCATTGGAAAATTATGAGCTCCATTGTCGATTGAAAATTCCGAGAAATACAAATTATGACCTCCGAAGCAACTTAACACATCTGACAAGCTGTCAGACTGCTTTTAAAGTGCAGTTTTCCCAGTACTCTCGAGCTTTTCAGATTAATGTATGATTCTCGGAACAAGAGCACTAGTGGTCGTTGGGGGGAAGCTGTAGCTTAGCATTATTTTTCTCAGATCTGACCCAACCTATACCTCGCGTATATCCGGAGCAACTTTAAAAACCCCCTTAACTCCATTCCTTCGCTTTGATTGATTCATTCAACACAACAAAAAACCACATAACACACATCTCCGATTGCAGTGCCCAAGGCAAAATCCCACGCTTGACTTCATACGACACTACTCCCCCAATAAGACTACACCCATACGAACATGCAGAACAGAACTAAATCAAAAAACAACACATTCCATCAAAACGAAGAATAAACTGACACAAATAACTACCATAAAATAGGAACATTTCAAAATGACATGCAAAAGAAGACGAATTGTGCCTGAATATGGTTGAAATGACGAACGCTAGTCGCTCTCTGCGCTCAAATGATACTTAAGAAAGAATAAATATTCAACACGAAAGAAGAAAAAGAAACTACAAGAAGGGAAAAAAAAAACACAAAACTCGTTTTACCGTTTCATACTCCGGCGATATTGTGAACTGTTTGAGAGTAGAAAAGATACATTTCATGTTAAACATTAATTTATTTTATTCAATCAAGGTATTGCATAAAAGAATTTCAAAACGGGAATGAAACCCCCACCTATTCAGGAGTTACAGAATTTTAAAGAAGTAAACAAAACGTAATTAAAACAATGTCTTCTTTTTTTATGTTCTTTTAAAGCAAGGCGAAAAAACAAACATCGATGTAAGATTTAAATCATCCCGCAAGTGGTGATAGATCTACATAACTGGGTTTCTGAATTTATAAGATTCATGATCAACTATTAACGGTATTTAATCGTTTTTGGCCAATACCTATAAAATTATTAGCATCAGAATGCTCGAAATAATTTAAATTAAAGACGGTATTTTGAAATGTACTTTTTGCGCGGTCCCGAAGCTGCTAAGTCCCGAAAAGGGCACTAAGGATGATCGAGTCGTAGTCTAGAGTGGGGCGGCGAATAGTCCAACTGTGGAGAAAGTCATTTTGGTGCGGAATGAAATCCCACCAGATATGCCTAAGGCAATGGGTATAAAGGGAGTGTCATTAAGGTGGCCTGGGAATGCGGCGAGCCACCTCGGGTTATAGTTCCTCTTTTCAAAAGGGGTGACAATAGAGATTGCACCAACTGATAGCTTTGTGGCCGTTTGTGCTGATGCTGGGATGAATGTTAACGTGGACATATCAGAGGTTGTGGGCTTTTCCAGAACTCCTGTTCAATGCACTCTGCATGTCAGTGGAGTCCCATTGAGGCAGGTGGAGTAGCTAAAGTACCTCTTCGTCTTTTCACGAGTGATGGGAGCAGCAATGCTGAGCCTTCCTGTCAGATTGGGCAATCTGGGACAGAAACAGCTTGAGAGGTCTGTAATCAGGAAGACTTAGCTTAGTGTTAAAACCATGTTAGCTGTTTTTAACTCGGTGATTGTTCCAACTCTCACCTATGGTCACGAAATTTGGGTAAAGATCGAAAGAATAAGATCCCGAACAGAAGCTGCCGAGATGAGATCTCTTCGGGCTGTTGTGGGAGTTACTTGCCGTGATATAGTGAAAAACACGGCAGTGCGCAAGGACGTATCGAGGTGAATTGAATATCAAGGTGCTCGTTTTCGGAAAAAAGCAACGTCCCCTCCAGTCTATCAAGCTGTCACCTCCTAATGTGTGTCTACAGTGGTTCATTTCGAAGATCGGGCAAATATCAGTTAAATCCATCCGGAGACTATCCAAATTGAACTTCTTCTTATCTGAGAAGATAGCCTAAAAAGCAAGTAACTTCCCGAAGCCCAGTATACATTGAGCATTCCAATCGGGCTTCTTTGTAACGTTGCAGTAATCGCTGAAATAAGCCATTTTTCCGCGCTTGATGTTTGGATTACGCTTAAGTGCCGCATACGGTAGCGTATACTTGCTAAAGTCTGCATTGCAACTCAATTTGGTGGTACCGCGAAGGCAATAGTTTTCAGAACATACATATTTTAAGTCTAAAGTTATTCTTTATTGTTTATTGGCGATGTGTCGGCCAGACTTGTCTCACCTCAGTCTCTTTAGGATTAGGTTGGGTTTAAGTTACTATGACAGCTGAATTAGTTGTGTCCCTGCTTGGATCTATTGTGTTACCACTGGCCCGTGGTTGATACACCAGTTTCTCGTTAGCCAGGTGACTAACTGACACCTAAGAAATCCTACTATGATCCACTCCATTAATCAGTTATAACAAGATTGAATTTAGCTATGTTCATATTCTTGATGAATAACATATCTTCTAGGCGGCTGCTGAATAAAAAAGTCTAGCGTGCTTTGCCTTACAAGGGCTGGCCAGGTGCCGATATGGTGTAGCATGATTTCTACTTCCTCATCCCTACAACTCCTGCTGAAGTTATTGTAGGGGTCGCCCATTCTTCTGGCGTAATGCATACCACCTTAATGATTTCCTCCCTGTTAGGTTTTAGGAGTGTATTCTTTTTCTTGGAGTTATTAAAGGCCATATTTGCCTCGAAGTCCTGCAAGTGTACTATGATGGATCAGTTTCATTATGAGGCTGCTGTTTTATTTGAGACATCGGAGTCCACTAAGCCGGTATGTACCTTCCACTCGTGAGAGCGAAGACCTGGTATTGACTATCCAGAGAAAATCAGGACCAAGCGCGCACAATTGTCTGCCGAGTCATCAAGTCAATCTTAATCAGCCGTTCAAAAGTAACCACTAAATTTTCTTTCAAAGAATCACCTAGTGGTCATATTGAATACCAGCGATACCCCTCTGATCCTCATCATCAACTGAAGCAATTTCGATCGCATGTGTAGCTTCGCATATACATACATGCGACGACACAGTCCCTACTATTGGACCTTGTTTCCATCAACGCATGGCTGCGTTTTAGAAACCGATGGCTAACGTTAGATCTGTGCATATATTTTTACGATCTTTACCGCCTATTGTGAGCCGTCGAGTTAATTTTCCCTCAAAACATGTGTAAGTGATACGCATTGCTTTTCTAAAAGGCGCAGATGGTTGTGTGTTGAGCCGATAAGTAACTGATACGCAAGTGCGTGTTGTTGTGACTGTTGGAGACATCGAGCTGCCATGTTGGCTGCAGACTGAGCTAGACGATTATTCAACAATCAAAATTGCGGGCTTTGGGATGGTCACAATACCCACAAGTCCACAAGTTGACAATGCAACCGCAGAAAGCCGCAGATTGTTGGGCGTTACAGGCCAACGGCATCATCGATCTGTCTGGGTACTTTTTCGTAAACAACGCTCATACTGCCCTGGAACGTACAGCTCGAACGATGGATGTTGACCATTTGCTTCTGGAGCAAATTGGAGGATATGGATGTGAACGGCAAGTGCTTCCAACCGGACGGCCCTGTGGCCACACCGATAGACCACACAGGCCACTATCACGAGGTACAGTCTACACGAGGGAGTTAAGGGCTTGATTATCTCACACAGAGGTGACTTGAATAGGCCGTGCACTGGCCGTGACACTTAGATTAAACAACATTCTCAAGTGATAAGATGTTTGTGGAGCACTAGATCTTCAACGATTGCTTCGATATGGATGGAACTTGGTATATGCAATGCTTATGTTCTGGACAACGAAAGGGTACCCTTGAAGTAGTAGTAGTGTCATTTGTCATTAAATGACAGGTCGACGCCAATCAACCGCAGGCCACGTTAGCCCTCAAAGACAGCATAACCGGTGTCATCCTTCAAAAGCAGCCTAATACGTTCTGCAGAGTCTTCCAAAAATAAACATCATAAAAACGCCATACACCCAAGTCGAAGTGGCCATATTGAATCGAACTTGAGCCCACACATAATGCCATTAGTAGCTATTTCGAATCTTTTAAATAAAACAACAAATTCGATGACATCTAACCTACATCTTGTAACACTTAAATTTAAAATCTACCAACCCCATTGGCACATTCCTGCGAATGTCTGGATATTTCCAAGTTTCCGCCTGGCGACTCTGTGTTTGAGTTCGGTTCGTAAAGGCCAAAAGATCTCTCAGACCACCGAAATCAATGAGGACGTCGTCCACCAGAAATGTATGACAGTGCCACGTGACACAAAGTCAAGAGTAGTCAACAGATGCTCCGAGCCCGGACTGACTATATCAAAGCCTTAAAAAGCATCCGCACTACACACGCCATCCAAGGCGGACCTTACTGAATGGCTTCTGAAGAAAGAACACCGCAGTAGCATGTCATTCCTTGGGTCTTTCTTTTGTCTGCAGTCGGCACCATGTGGCGTAGGAAAAGCATTTAAAACTTAATCCACGTCACATTCAAGTGGGCGCCATTGCCGCTCCAACCAATTCTCAGTAGTTCAAAGGGCTGCCAACCGTGCTTTCAAACGAACGAAAACAAGATTCCAGAATCTTTATGCTGCTGATGGGAAATGGTAATGCCACCAATCGATGACAGTCAGTCTAGTGCGAATGCTTACTTCCGACCAATCCATTGAATGGGGAAATCCCTCACTTTGAATCCCAAAACAGTTCACTCGGCAAGGACGGAGATTCCGATTCAAACAGTGGAGGCGCATAACGGTTGCTATTGTGGAAAACTCATTAGGAAAACTTATGTATTCATGAGATAGATTAAGTGAACTGCCATCTTCAGCTCGTGTTCGAGATGCCTATTTGTGTGTAGTCCTTTGGAGTACTACAACAGCATCCAATCCACTGGCATTACTCATTCGCAATTTCATTTCGCTTCTCTGGGCCGCCCCCACATTGCCAGGCCAGCCCCCCCGCCCCCCTCTCCGCCATCGACTAGTCGTCGTCCTTAAGTCTTCCTGAGTCAGTTTTATTTCTGCAATGAATACAGAATTAGTCTGGTCTCATTGATTCGTTTCGCCGGATAGCGTCTTCACCAACCAGCAATCCACCGGCATCCAGAGCAGCAGCAGCAGAGTATTTTTAGCGCAACAAAATTCACTTGTTTTCGTCGTCTCGCGCCACCCACCCCACACATGGATGTCGCCTTCGTCCTCGAGATGAATGTGCCAAGGTGAATGCAATTTCTGCAGTCTGGCGGATTCACGGCATTTCAATCGAAACAAAAAGAAGAACGATTCCGAATTGAATTAGCGGCATGATGTCAGAGTCTCGCTGAAGTTTTGTCTCCATCTGTCTGACGGCAAAAGATACACCTAGGGCTGAGCGTATCTATCTGCCAGCTGTTGTGTCTAATTAGATGAGTCTGTGGGAAGTTACGGAAAATCACTAACAATCGCGGCCTGTGAAGAGATTGTTGTTTCGCGGGCATGTGCCTCGGGAGGAATCTGGTTTGTTGCGAAATATTTTTTGAAGATATTTTCATTTTGAGACGATGAGCGTCGCTGAGATGGGGGTCGATAGTCTGAGTGGTTCGATAATTGGAAATCGAATGGGTTATGCGACTCGATGGGCGTTGAAATTCGGGCCAGAGCACTTGAGACTGGATCACAGTTGAGCGTGGTGGAGTTCATGACGTGCACCGAAAAGCCCGCATGAGGGCAGAAGTGAATCAAATGCATTCGATTTGAAATCGGGGACAGTGTGTCATCAGTGAATGGGCAAAATGAATCCAAACGAGATCGAGAACCCTTTCACTTCTAATCAACGTGGATTTATCCACAGAAGCGGCTCTAGCCCAGTAATAGTTTAAATTGGAAAGTTCGGATGTTTGGAAGTTTGCGGAGCTCTAACTCTTAAGCGGCTGTTCGGATTTGGATGAAACTTGGTCTGGACTAGGATATAGGCTAGCATCAGCAAGGAAAAAAGGTTCACGATAAGTTCCAACACCCTTTTGTGATCCTTTCAAATTATCACCTACACCCATTTTGCAAACGCAACGGATACACGGAAAAACAAGTGCTCCCAAGTGCTCCCAAAATGAGAACGCTTGCATGCAGTTCAACTTCAACTCCGCGAACCTATGGGACAACACAAAAGAAGACGCCCGTGTCGAAAGTGGCACGCACAGGAGAAGGATATGGGAAGGTCCTCAACCATCTTTGAGTGCGTAACTGGAGGCAGCAAGCTGTAGAGCCTTGTTAGTAAAGGCAGTACTTCAAATGAACACTCAATCGCTGCGAATGGTGGCAGCCTTCTCCTCTCCAATGCAGTAACGTTTGGCAGTTTTATGAAAAATCCCTTGCGAATGTCTATCCGCACATCGAGCGCACGCTTTAATTACAAAAATTAACCCGGTGAGTGATAGACTTCAGAAAGGCTGAACCATCCAACAAGATGAATCGCATCTCACCATCCATCCGGAATCCAAGAACTGACAACTCAATTCCAGCCCCTACGCACCCTCTTCTTTCACTCTCTTTTCCAGAGTAAGGAGGGCCTGTGTGCTGGCCGTTAACGCATCAATTCATCTTCAGCACAGTGACCCGGCCGCCTATTGAATGCCACACGCATGGACAGAGCTCTATGTCCACTTGCAATACTCAGCCCTTTCATCGAATACTCACCTGTGTGTACTTAATCTCAAATACCCGCCCCCACTCCATGTAATTAATCATTCCGAGAGCACAATGAACTGACGGGGTTATCCAAACCATGACACCCTACCGCGCGGCGAATTTTATTTCTCAGTTACCACACATGTAAGGCAACATTTCTAAGGACCCTAAGGACATCGCATTCTTTTCCTTGTTCTGTTGGTTTGCTTAGCGAGCGAATATATAAATATTCAGGCCACCTCACCGTCAAGAGGCACAGCCCCAACCAACCGCCCCCTCCCCCTTTCTGGTGAGGATAAAGCAGCAGAAGACGAAGAAGAATGAGAAGACTCAAGGAATGAAAGGAAGCTGACAACCCATGCAGAACTCTTACGCGTATTACTTCGTTTCGCCATCATCCAAGCGTGCTCGGGACCGAAATTTCCTTTTTTCTCAAAAAGATAATCCAATTGCGTCAATGACGATGCGATGAGTAGTAGCGTGGTGGTGGGGGAGGGGGGGGCGAGGCTGCTGCTTGGGGGTTTTGTGTGTGTGCAGGACGACTTAAGGACGAATTCCTCTTCTTCGGTTTTGTAGCTCGTCCCTTTTTATCGCACAAAATCATTCCCCGTGAAGTTATGAAATTTTTGCTTTCTAGATTATCGTTTGGTCTCGTCTTTTCTTTTTGCCGCATTCATTTGTGCGCGCCTCGCCGAGGCTTCGGCAATAGTGCTCAAGACCCAAACAGAACATAAGGGATGAATTCGAAATTACTTTCGTTGCCCCCACTTGGGCGCGGCCCTGGTTCTTGGCATAATTTTATTTATTTTTTATTATTGCATCGCCTTTGACTTGGGCGGACTCAGTCAGTCGGCGAGAAAGGACACGAAGGAGCGAAGAAATGAAAGAGCCGAATTGAAAAGGGCCTCTTTTCGGGACGAAGCGGTGCGGCTGGCTATGATGAATCCCGCATTGAATTAAATTACCTGCCCAAGTCAGAGTGTTCATTGATTTGGAATACTTTCGTATTTCTCGGGATTCCCGGTGCGGTTGGCGAAGGTCCGTCACTCTCTCTCTCTCACTCTGGCCAAGTTGTCCTGTTCAAAAGTTAAGCACTTTGAACCTGTGAAGGTCCCGTGCTGGTGTGTGGCGACTCCTTTCTCGTTACATTTGACCCAGAAACCGGACGGACAGATGGGCGACATGTATGAATGGGGAAGGGAAACGAACGAATGCTCGGCTACGCCTACGCCTACGCCACACATCTCATTCTGGGATTCATTGACTTGACAATGGGGGGACATAGTAGTTATCGCTGGAGCAGGCCCCCCGGTCCCTCGGAGGGATACGAGATGGGAATATCTTGAATTGAAATCACCCCGAAAGTAATTTGAACGGAATAAAGTTTCTTTTTCAGTCTTTTCTGCTTTTTTTCCTGCTGTTCAGTTCGACCTGAATGTGTCCATGGGAGAGTGGGTGTGTTGGTGTGTGTGTCTTCTTATGAATTGGAGCTGTTAAGACGTCAATCTGAATGATAAATTGAAGTTTGCTTTGCGGAGCTATTCTTCGGCTTGCATAATGGCTGGCCGTAGGTGGTAAGAGTGTGAGATTAATTTGAATGTGATGACCTGATTTTTCTTCTTTTTTCTTTTTTTTTTTGAGGTTGGGTGGTGGATACTGGATGGTGACAATGGAGCAGCTTTTGTCCTGCAATAAGCATCAGCAATTTGTCGGCTTTGGTGGGCTTGTACGAGGATGCTGGTCGTGTGTTGACTCTTGAGGCGCTTTGTTGATTGCTCGCTATCTGGTATCTGGGTTAATGGTTTCGGGAGGACTGGGGCAATGGCGGCGGCGGTGTACTTAAAGTGTAATTGAGTCGAATAGAGTGTCGTTAGCGGACTTAACCTAAGTCGGATCAACAGTGCTTTCGAGTGAGTTGATTTCGAGGAATTATTGTCACAATCTGCATCCGAATGATCCAGGTCTGGATGGCTGGAAGTAGCGTGCCAAGGACCGTCATCGATGGAAGGTTGCTATTGCTCAGGCTCAGACCCCATAGGTCGTCGGCGTGGGAGAAGACGAAGTTGTCACAATCCGGTGGGAATCTGAAGGAATTCTTGGTAATTTGTATGAAAGATCGGTCCCGGAATCGACATTGGGATCATTTGAATCTGGTTTTGAATAAATGCACAATCGAGAGACGAAAGAGCGTTGGTTCCGGTACATGAACGATTGACAGCCACAAATGTGATTTCAAACTTAGACTGGATAATAACGTCGTCAGAGTCGATAACATTACCTAATGCTGTCCCTCGTAAGGACTCCGCAAACAAACGCCATCATGACTCCATCGTTAGTCATCGTTACGAACTCAGGATTTGGGCCAACATCCTTATAAAATCGCGCTGACTCAAGAATTGAACCCGGACAACCATTGACAAGGCCGTAAGTTCGCCAATTCGGAATAGTGGCCCGAGATCCCGATAGAGAACACTCCAGCACATATTGGAAGTTTCATTCTAAGCTAGATCAACCCCAGCGGACATTGGAATGCTTTTTGCTCTTTTATAAATAATTGCACGAATACAGCTTTAAAATAAAGCTAGACCCGATTTTATATCTCACACCGTTGCTGTTTTATTTGAACTTATTTTCCTATCGTTCTTATCCGGTCACCCTGGAATATATGGTTGGCGGTGGTAACAAACGCAAATGATTTGCTTCTTATCAACTTCTCATGCAGAAATCTGACTAAAAGCGACTTTGAATTATTGGCGGAGGTATGACGTTGGGTTTGATCGGATATGGGGTTGCCTTGCAACCGGATGCTACGTCCTACGGCCAGCAAGAGGTGATAGGCCACTTCGTAAGCCAAAGAGAACCCAATAAGACCTTAAAGCATGCGCTCAATTGGTATCTGAGGCGAACTGAATTCAAACGCGACATCTTTGGGTAGCGACTAGGGACAAGGGAGTGGTATGAGACATTGACTGGTGATCATGATAGGGCCAGTAATCAACTGTTGGTCCTGTCCACTCGTGGGAGAAAAATAGCACCCACGGTACCAGTGGTTCCTGTAGGAATTAGGTCTATGCACAACTCGGACCGTATGTTTATTCTTTTTGAAACCAAGTGTACCAGTTAAGTGACCAAAACCACAGGGCACTGTCCGAAAGTCAAATTTGTCGTTCTTTCAATGAAATTGGTTGGGTTGTAGGGACCAATGAGATTATGAGACATTTTTGACCAACTTCCTGCTCTAGAAGAGGCTGCGCGTGAATCGTCGGTCAAATTCACGGTCATTAAGTTCCACTTTCCCAGCCCAAGACCCTCGTCAATGCGCTAATTGGGTTCCAGTCCGTGCCTCTGTCTCAATAGCCACTTAAAGCAGCCAAATCAACAACAACCGTCAAAAAACAGACCTTTTCGTCGACAAACCACTTCGTCGGGCCCTAATCATCTACCCTGACTCCGCCAGATTACGTTTCAAAAACAAAAGACGTCAGTCCCACCTGATTAACGTGAAAACTGTGCCTCATCGGGCGGCTATCAACTGACCATCCACCCGACTGTGATCACGACAGCAGCGGTTCTCGCGCCGTTAAGAACCCCTTGAGACCATTTTCTCAACCCTCTCTACCCACAGACTTCTCGATGATGAGCAGAAAATAAAATTGTTTCCCTTCCATCGCCACTTTGCATGGACAAACAGAAAAAAAAGCAAAACACCGAACCAAAAGATAACCAAGAAAAGAAAACAAAACGAGAGAAAAAAAGAGAAAAAAAAGATCAACAAAAATAATGAATACTCACATGTGGGCCACCCTCCAGTGGCTGTGGCAGATTATTGAGCAGATTTGAGGATTGCAAGTCAGGCCTTGCGGGCGGCGATAACGTCGTCGGCGGTGCTGGTACAGCAATCGGCAGCAGACTGCCCAACTGAAATGAAAGAGCAAAACAAACACAAAATGAAAACACGATTAATATGTAAGCGATACCCCCAAAAGACAGCCCCGACCTCCCAACCCCCCCATCGGCATGCCACTCAGGCACTCAGTCAAAAGATAAGTCCATCCACGCAGATTCCTTTTGACCGGGCCCGGCCGCCCTATTGCCGCGTCAAATTGAATGAAGACAAACAAAAAGTCATTCAGCCGCAATTAGTGAACGAGCGTCGGGCGGACGGGGTGCGGCACACAGCGAGCGCGCCACGGATCCCTATCAGCGAAATGGAATTTTTTCCTTTGCCTCTCCTCTTTAGCTTTTCTTTTTTTGAGGTCTTTTTTTTTTGCAGACTTTTTGTGTTGTGCTCCTGACGAGACCATGTTTACTTTTGTCTTCATCACAGGAGACGGCTGTTGTCAGGCGAAATGTTACATTATTCCTTGGTCCTTGGAGCAGACGTCATTTGAATATTGTTTCTTCTTCTGTGTCTCCGTCATTCGGAGCTCCATTGTGTTGCCACGACGCGAGGAGGAGCAAGACCAGAAGAAGAATTTTATAATTCATTTGGCAAATGGTTAGTCCCAAGGTCTCCCAGCAACTGCCAACCTCAAAGGATAATGATGATCTCCGGCCTAATCTGCATATGTGATGGGCGTGTGTGGCTGCTGCGTGAAAGTAATTTATCATTTCCCGAAGTTATGGTTAGAGACCCGGTTTTTTTGCTATTTGTCTTCGTTTTCTTGGCGCGGCACTCTTGAGTGTCAATGTGTGTACAAAACTCCGGTATTTATATCCTGCGCAATCGAAGGTGCACGCGTGTGTGTTTGCCATTTCCGCTAACCGCAAACACTCAAGCGCCGCTCTGCCGCTCTGCCGCTCTGCTGCTCAGTCCCGCGAGACAGACTCGTGTTCGGCGCGGTATCTTTGGTGCGTCTATCGCTTGACTGTGAGCTCCTTGAGATTCTCGAAAATATATTGCGTGTATTTAACCTTCCAACACAAATCCTTCACGTCGTACACGGTGCTTGGCCTCCCAAGGATTCCCTCCCACCCGCTTCCAGATGTAGTCGGAGACGGGGAGCAAAATGAATAACCAAAGACAAGCGGAAAAAGGACACGACGAACGTTATTTCACGGGGAGAAACTTTTGCTCGGATAAAATCAGGATTTTCCACATTAAACGGTTACCAACTTCCACACACACACACACACCGCATTCAAGGAGCATGAAAGGAGGAGACGCACAGAAAGAAAAAAACATGAGAGGAAGTTCAACGGGAAATCGAAAATTCCATATGATCTCGTCGCACACACCCACACACAGCTGGGGAGGGACAAGCAAAAAAAAAAAAAACGTTCGCCTTTATTTTTCTTTTTGAAAACTGATTTCCGCTGCTTTATTATGGCACACTGACGCAACCTCATCCGCCCATATGTGCGCGAGGATACATCTGTGTTAAGGATTTTATTGACTTAACCAGAATACGGCGGGAGTGTGCGGAACAGAAGCAAATCAAAAGTTTTCCCACGAGAAAAGGATACAAAAAAAAAAACGTCAAAAAGGGGCCAGCGGGGGGCGAACAAGTCTTGCGGCGAAAATTCATTAGTATTATTCTCAAGGATACGAATATTTGCATATTTTAAAGTGAAATTACATAAGTTTCCTTTATCCCGTGGAATGTATCGTTGACATGCATTTAATTACGTTCCACAGGGCGTTATGATGGGTTACTACTTGCTACTTGCTGTGGGTGTTTTGATTTCGATTGTTGAATGCGTAACATCGTCTCGGTGTGAGAGTTCCATTCCTACCACATGCGATGGAGTGGGTGGAAAGGAAGAGTGCAACTTTCGTAACAAATGTGCAACTCTTGTTGGGTTTTAATAAACGACATGATGGCTGCGCGGAAGTTTGTTATGATTCGTCTTGAAGTATGTTTCGAATTCGCGGAGAATGACTTTAGGATTATAAAGCCATGCAGTGAAGGATTGAAGGCGATTTTGTGGAATAACGCGCCTGCATTTGCGGTGGAGAGGAACATTTTGGTGTCGGACTAGTTCTGAGCGTGACTCAAGAAGAGTGTAATGGTTAATTGATTTCAGTCAACACCAGTGAGTCGTCAGAGTAGTGCAGAGGAGGACAACATAGGAGGCGTGCCTGCATCCACTTATGATTACCCAGGAAATCTGAACTATTGAGACCTTGAGGTCGAAGAAATACACTGTTGTAAACATCACGAGTAAACAGGATCAACAGTCGTTTACACACTGAATGCGTCCAAACAATCTTGGTTAGAATATGAATTTGAAACAGCATCAGATAAGTGCGCTAGTCCGCAGCATACTTTTAAGCAGTCGTGAGTGAATTTCCCGTGCCATCGCCGGATATGTTCAGGAAATGCAGTGTTTGCATGTAATTTTCCTAAGCAAAGGCTGAGCTGCCTCAGGATTATCAGACGTCACTTTTTAAATGACAGGCAGTGAGCTTCTTCTTAGACGGCAGACAGTACTGTGGCAGACTTGGGCATGCCTTCCATGAGTTATTCTCAACATATTGACAACTGAAAAACAAGCGCGAGTATATGAGCCACAGGACCACGCCGAACTGTCGCGCTTCCTTTATTTTTAAGCACTGTCTAGGAAAAGGTTTAACGGCCAAACCTATTCAATCCGTTGTGGAATGTCGAAAAAATGGGCAGCTCACGTGAGAGAGAGGTAAAAAATACAAATACAGTCTACAAGTGGAAGCCATCATGATTCTTGCCGAATCTAGTAGACGAACCTCTTAGCTTGTTGGTGGATTCAGGACACAAGGTACGTATATATTGGACACCTGTTTGCAATCTGGCAACTACGATTTTTGTGAACTCTAAGCGTGGTAACCGTGTGGATGTGTATCAACTCTTTCTTACTTGAACCTACGCTGTTTAGTTTCGATTCCCGGTAAAACAAGAATAATTTCCATGGCTCCACCTCTTTCAAATCACTGACAATGCTCAAAGAGCATAAATGTCTAGAAAAAGCTTCTCAAACTACTGTAGGTCCCTTCCACTCGTGAGAGATCCACAATAGCTCGTGTTTGGTAGACGGTCTGTTGCGCCTCCCACATTATTATACCCTTTGGTCCTTTATTTGAAGAGCTGGAAGAAATGCAATTTACTTCGTAACAATATCATAAAAATTACATGGAGTATCTTTCAAGCAGAAGTCGATGCCATATACAGATGCGCTCAGATCAATCTTGACAGGGACTATACCTGTGACATAACAATAATGTCGGACAGTCGGATCTGGCACTAGACTCCTATATCACCAAATCCAGGCTCGTGTGGAAATGTTGACAGAAGCTGAGTAGGAGTAACAGAGTAAGACTCTGCTGTATACCTCGCCATACAGGGATAGAAGGCAATGAAATTGCCGACTTCCTGGCTAGAAAAGGAGCATCGGAACATTTTATAGGCCCCGAACCATTCTGCGCTAAAGGAGATCACGTCCTCAGGGAAGAGTTTAAGGAACTAGAAAGAAGGAACCGGGCAGATGCATGGAACAACGCTCATGGTATGAAGCAGGCCAAGAAACTCTTGGGTGAACATAACCGCAAGAGGTTTGAAGCATGTATCACAATGAGCAAAAACAACCTCCGTATCCTAACAGGCTTCCCAACAGGGCACTGTAAACTCAGGGAGCACCTAAGGTAACTAGGAGTATCAGAAGAAGGTCTCTGCCGATTCTGTGGAGAATCTAATGAAATTCCAGAACATATACTTCTCAGATTCCTAAAGGAAACTGGCTTAGAGAGAATACTCTAGGATAAATCTCTTCACCTTTGCGCAATAAGAGCAAGTAACCCTCAATACAACTCTGAAAAGAGCTGCATGGGAGGGAAGCTCTTAAGAAAGTAAATGTATGAATAGGGGGCATAATAGATCTAAAGGTCGCGGTGCAATTTACCCTAAAAAATAATAATAATAAATACGGGGATATTCCAAGTTGAACCTAATGATCTCGATTCTTCCAGTTTTTTGTATCTGGTTAGTTCTAGTAAATGACATGTATAACCCGTCTTGGGTAGATGATATCTAACTCGTATGAATGAAGACCACCGTTAAAACTCCCTAGCTATGTCCAGAAATGAGGAAGACGAGCTAGATGGACGCGGAGATGAAGAGAGAATCAGAATACAGTGGAACGGCGGTCATCCAACAAATGTTTTGCAAGGTGATGTCGATTTATCGACCATAGAGTCGGGCCATAGAGTGAGACTGCTTCAGACCACCTATAGTTCGTAACTTTTTGAAAGAGAGTTTCTTATAATCCGACAACATTACACATCAAGGTGGCCTTCAGATCATATGTATGTGGAATTCAGTAAATTAATCAACACAATAGAAAGCAATATGTGTAGAGTCAAATTCGTGGTTGGGCAAACTAGTTACAACCTCTTTAAACACACATTAAAGCAAGATCTTTCAAAGCAAGTTGTGTGGAGTAGAGTCGCGTTGTGAATTGTAAACGCGTCGGATTACAGGGGGGGCCGGTTAAGACTGGAGCCGGATTACTGCGGGTCCACAACTCTTGGTTGGTGCTACCATTTTCGCGTTACGAAGGTAGTTCATCAGGCATACTTTGTCTTTCATCAAACTTATCAACTGTTTTCATTTGTCATGACAGGAAATGACAGAAAAACTGGTAAAAAACTGCCAAAAAAATGAGCCACCACTAGTGCAAATCCTTCAACTTGTCGAAAAATTTGCGAGAGAGAGTGCGTTCTCTTCCTCTCATTTTTCTAATTTTCCAACAAACTTAAAGAACCGCAGCACGACGCAGTATTTTCGGCATTACCCTTCTATTACTTGTGTTGAAAGACGGCAGTAGAAGCAATGCATTTTTCTGTTCCACCCACAAATCCTTGAACATATCAACGACCCCAATTTCATTCGAAAGCAATGATGGTCACAGTTGTGTCACTTACCCAAACCTCAGTCATTTCAACCAAAGCTGAACGCACTTAGGTGCTCGTGTAAATACGATCCACAACAAATACAACGCAGATGTGCACACAAATTTAATCGACCTCCTTAGCTGTTATTTCAGCAACCCCAAGTGGCCACAAGGAGCCGATGCCATGATTGTTTTAAGGATTATGTAACAAGACTTGTGTGTGTCAACAATATCCAAGCAATTGTGGATTGGTGGTGATAAGCCGTTTGGTCCAGATCGTTCTCGGGATTATGTTGAGTGATGTCTTCTGGCAGATGAGATGGAAGCTAAAAGTTAACAAGTCTTTGATTTTGTATCTGAGTATTTGGCTAGAAGAATTGACTTTCGCTGTCCAATTAAATTTACTGACGGACATTGTAGCTAAGGGGACAAACACATCGGAGTTGCAAAAGTGCGAGGTCAACAACAGTGTATCTATGCAGCCAGGTTCTAGCAGTCCACAGAGGGTGACTTGTGACAGGCCAAAAACACCATAGCATGAATGATTAAGGCTTAAGGTAGACTTAAGTCCACTCCGGAATGTAGTGTCATGCTAAGAAGGAAAAAAAAGAGTTAAGTATAAAAATTGCAAAACAAGTGATTCGAAATGTCCTCTCTCTGCTCTCCAGCAAGGGCGAAATCGATCTGGACGGTCATCAATGACAGTAAGCAGCATATCCATCAAATAATATCTACTGGTCGCATAGTTCCACTCAATCTGGACGGTGAGAGACCAGAGTGCAACACATTCCGCCCGCCTAATCTAGACGAGGTCCAGATAGTAACATCAATACCGACGTCCAACCAGGCTATTCGTGCGGACGATCTGTCCGCAGACATGTTTAAAGCAGCTGCCACACTCGTCAAGTTGTGCAGGATGACAATGGAGAATGTTCCATCAAGGACAAAAAAGAAATTAGGCAAGGCCACGGGCTGTGGTTTTACAATCTCAGGAGCAGATGAAGAAGGCCTTGGTGTCTTCGTTAGATAAGTTCTGCGTGCGATCTTTGCGTTGACGGCATTTGTAGGCGATGCTGCACAACCACAAAATGTGCGGGCTGTAAAGCGACATGAGTCTAGCTAGGCGTCAATGCATCCAACGTCTAGGGTGGCTGGGCCATTTAGAGCGTTTGTTCAACTCACCGCTGTTCCGAGGAGGCTTCGACTCCGAACCTGTGGGACAGCGTGGCAATTGAGGACGCCCGCGTCTAAGGTGGCGCACCCAGGTGGAAGTGTATCTCAACCAACTTGGCGTGCGAAACTGGAGACAGCTAGTCAGAGTCAGTTGGAGAGACTTGATGGCTGAGGTCCCGGTCTACACCGGACTGTGGCACCAAATAAAGATGGAGACGAGTGTCGTCTACCACAAGCCATTGTTTCTAAAACGAAGCATAATTTGTAGTCTAAAGGCTTAGGGTCTGGACTTGGATTGAGGTTTTAACATCTTTGTCGCAGAAATGGGGCCAAGTGACTCCATCGTAAGCGACTCCTCACCACATGCTGTTTGGTTTCCATGTTTAACTCCCAGACTGAGTTCGGAAGCATATCGTAATGACAGAGCATCATTCAACATTTTTCGCTTGCTAGTGAGCCTTGCTCCTTTCCCACATATTGCGCACAAAACCTGCCCCATTTCACGATTCCACACAAATGAGGTTAACACCTTTAAGGCAGAAATGTCACTTGTCAATAATATCAGTCAAGTTCAATTGGGTGCGTTCAATGCTTTTTGAAAATCATAGCGTTAATTCCATGAACGAACAGGACACACTTTCTGATTTTGATGAACAAGGAGTTGCAGTCAATTTGAGACTGAATACTCTGCTGCAGCATAGTTGAACTGTTGTTGTTCGGTTACCAAGGTATGTCACAACAAAATAGTTACAATGGCCCTGCACCTCATTTGGCCACTTCCTTCTGCCTATTGCCTGAAGTACACACTTTTCCGAAAAGGGCATATCCTATCGATTGGATGATCTCCTTCCCATCCGGGATGTTTTGTTTCTGCTCGACATCTCCGATGAGGATAAGAGGTATAAAGAGAGATGCATGGCTCGACTACCTCACCATGACAACCTGGAGAATATCAGAAGACAAGGATTAATTCGTATCAAGTGGGAGCATCTTTTGCAAAGTCCTCTACACCGGTGTCCCGCCCCATGTCTTGTTTCAAAAAAAAAGAAACAGTCGATTAGCCAGAAAGCTCTCAATAACGACACTGAATGAAACGAATGCCGGAATGTAACCTAGATCGCCCCAATTTCACCCCAGTCGCCGTTCAGCCGGTCGGTCGTATTTTCCACCCTCATGCTTGGTTTGCATTCGAGTACCAGGAGACTCAACGAAAGGTTGATGTTCCTTGAAATCATTGAAAACTGCCTTCGATTCCCATTTTAATCCCCTGAAATCAGCACAGAATGTGCCGGGCGCCCCGCATTGTTCGACATCAAAAGACACTTTCAAGAGGGCCTCTTCGCATTGTCTCCACCTCCTCGTCACTTGACTCAGTCCTCTCTCTCTCTCTCTGTTTGCGTTTATTTTGCAGAAGTCTCTTCCGGGAAACAATAAACAAAACACATCCTATTACTAAAAGTCATCAAACATACTAAGTATATTGACTGTCGTTTGGTATTCTTACATTTTTTTGCTTTGGCCTCTTTGGCTTGAACATGTCTCCGTCGGAATCAGCATCTCCAAGTATCCTTCTTCGTGAACACTTACACTTTTTTCTCGTGCTTTTTTTCCATTCAATTCCAATCTTGGAGTTGTCGGTCCCACTTCAGATGTCAGGACATTGCCAATTCAAATCACATTGATTGAAGTTTGTTGTTTGTTATTTAGCGGGAGAGCGCGAGCCGGCGGAGTGGGACGAGGGCAATGTCTCCGCATGAATGACAAGCGGGATACATTAAGGAGCCTAGCGCACACAGTACAGCCTCGTCTCCTTGTTTACTAAAGTACGACAGCGAGCAGAAGACCGAGAGAGACAGAGAAAGTGGGAGACCAGGAATAGTCTTTGCTGAGGAATGTGTTTGCGTAACGGTGGGCGATGTCATTTTCATGCCTATCTGGGCACAGCGCCCCTCATCGCCGCTCAGTCGGGGAATGGCGCCCAACCCTAGGCACCTTTGAACTTAATTTCGTGGCCGAGTGAAAATTTATATTTTATTTACATTTTCCCAGCCGAAGGAGACGTCTGCCTGGGCCAGGCCGACTCGGCCATGTCCTTCGCGATTCAGTTTATTATTAAGTTTCGTCCTGAATTACAATTCTGCGACGGAGTCTGTTTACGGTTTTCAAGTATTCTTGGAAAATATTTGATTTCCGTTAGGTTTATTAAAATTTCCACGAGAAGAGACGAAAAAATGAGGAGAAAAGCTGAGAGGAAAATTTGGAAAATTTAGCAAACCACCGGCGCGTCGTTGCTGGCGACCGGCGGGCGGAGTCGATTTAAATTCAAATGGCACGCTATTGCTGGAACTCATTAGGCGGGCATCTTGTAATTTGATGATGAATCATGAACAGTGGTCCATCATCGTGTTGTGGTTCATTTGCCGGCATTCATGCGTTAAATAGAAAGCCACTCTCTTCTCGTGGACAACGTGTCTGTGGAATGCGTCAGGCGAGGCCAGTGATGAAGTGCCTTTAAGTGAACTTTAATTGTTCGGGGAAGCTTGATGAGCCGTCTTTTCGTGGGAAGTTTAATGAATGGCTTTCAAATGCAAAGCTATGATAGGGAGGCGCATGTCTAGGATGGCCAGAAACTCGCGTAAGTTGTTCTTTCAAAAGCAAACATATGTTCATGCCAAGCAAAGCTGGGGCTAGACTTTATTTTCGGAAATTCAGTCAGAGGCTTTATGTTGAAGCAATTAAGCTCTAAAGAGAGATAATTTTAAGAGTTTGATGTCAATGTACGGCAAAAAGAGGGGAGAGGCTGAAACTTTAGTTTCGACATCCCGAGGTGTTGTGAGACAGCCTACCCAGGGAATGGCTAGTCGATTACATGAAATATGAAAATGACCCACTTTTTGAAGCTCGATACAAGCAAAGGCAAACAGAATTTCAATGCTCCGAAATGTGCTGTCATGTCATGCCATTTTGACAACACACAGGCTGATTAACTAACTCCTAGCCCAAAAGGGTCTACACGACTATATAAGGCCTCTTCTATCCATTGCATCAGTCGTTTGGTGGAATACGCTTTCGGGTAAATACGTAACTGCTCCCGTCTCTAAATTTAAAAAAACGGTCTGTCTCACCTGCATAGGAGCCTTCCCTAGTACGCCTGCCTCTACCTTTGATGCACTTTTGAATCTCCTCCCCCTTGATATCCACATCATGCTGTGTAGTGTCAGGCCGCCTTCGGCTTAAAAAGAAGTGGTCTTTGGTACATCTGGCACTATAGTTTAGACGACCTTGCGCCCGCATTTCCTTTGACACTAGTCGCGTGGATACGCCGTCTGACGCACGGGCACCAGTAATCCAGCTGCGACGTACACACAAAGACAAATTTCCCTGCACGATGGACTGGCTTTGGCCAGAATCTGAGACAGGAAATTACTGTAGTCGAATCTTCACGGATGGATACAAGACAAAGGAAGAGTCTAGTATTGGCGCCGGAGAGCGACAAAATGAGACTGTACACCTCGTTAGCAAGCGGTAACATAAGCGAGCCACGAACTTTATTGTGAAGAAAAGGTGGACGGAACGGAGTATTTGTGTCTGTAGCTGCAACCAAGATGTGCTTAAGACCTTGTTAAGCCCTTTAGCCACTTCCAGGATAGTTCAGGAATACAAGACTTCTCTGAATCTTCTGCAATTTCTTGATGGGCAGTTTAAACTTCCTAAGACTTCCCCAGGTCCCGGCCCAGGAAATGAGATTGTCGACGAACGTGCTAGACAAGGATCAGAGGAGGTGCTCTTAGGACGCGAACCAGCTCTGGGACTACCTCGGTCGTCTGATATGGCTTCCATTGGTTGTGCCTCTCGAGGAGATGGTATGACTCTCCAGGATGTAGACAAACCTAGCACTTGCTCCCTAGCATACGTATGTAGGAAATCCACGGCATTCTTGTTATATCTTGACAGAAAAGACTGCAAACAAGTCACCGGCGTACTAATGAACCGCTACACCTTCGCCAAACACCTGAATTTGCGTGGTCTAAGTGCTCATTGCCTCTGCGACGCCTGTGAACAAGATGACAACACTGCAGAGCACTTCCTTCGTCACTGTCCAGCCTTTGTTTGGATCAAGTGGCAGTTCTTTGGTGCTGATGAGGTGAGAGCGAATGATGTAGGCTCCTCATCACAGAAGCGCCAAAAGACCATGAAATTTCAGCAAATGTAAGTTGCTGCCTGAAAACAGCTGGATGACGTATACCGGCATGCGGATTGGACGCCGATCAGAGTGAAGAATCAGCGGGAAGTGTAAATATCGATGCTTCGGCCGAAGCAACACAGTTTAGTAGAAGCGTTCATGCAGTTGATAGACTCCGCATAAAAAGCATCCAAACAACTTACCAAAGTGACATCACCAACGGTGCGGATTACCGCCACCACTTTGGGTTACGACTGCTAAAGCCGAGCCGTGGCGTTGTTGGTATGTGCCAGAAATCGAACGTTGCATAGAGCTGTGTTTAATTCAAGACACAAGCTGCACTTGGACTTTGACTATCATCATCATCTTCTGACCCGCATGATCAACTAACGGGGTTGCGAAGGTAAAGCACGCACTAAAGATCACCAGGTCACTCCAGGCCTATGACTGGCCAAGAAAATTGTCTCAAACTTCGCAGTTCGAAGTCAAAAGTCAGTAAACAATAGCTCCTTCTTCCGCTTTTGATCCGTCTGCAAACTTTCAGACCATCTGTCCAAGTCAACCGTCCAACCATTCTTTTGTAGGACTATACGAATTGCAGTACGCCCCTTTTCGTATAGCTTCCACCAATGGCTACACTCTCCACGTCTTCCCCCTTGTTAGAGTTCCACCTCTCTGCAGGGACTTTCTGGTTAATGCCACAACTCTCAAGAATTTGCACAACCCCACGACGAAATATGTCACAGCTACTCCTACTCTATCCAAGGACATTCGTCGACGCAGGGATAACGTGTTTACATCCCATATGACCACAACCCTCTTTCTCTCTCTCTCTCTCTCTTGCAGATGGAATACTTGCTAAGTTCAAGGTGAACCAGAGTGCCTGCGAATAGTTTCTGCATTCCATCGTTTCAGCATAGTTTCTGGGGACTTTGTGCATTCCTGCAGCCCCGCAAGACCTTCACAGAGACCGTACACCGTCAAGTGTGTCGAATGAGTGAATAATTCAAATTCCCAAAAGACTCCATCAGGGCAAGATTCCATTCCTTCATGGTTGCTGTTTCTACTCCTTTGACACACACTTACACACACGCACGCACATGCACATGCCAGGAGTAGAAATTACAAGATGATTAATTAAATTCTGTAAATTAGAATCCATACTTGTTGAGTAGCAGTCACCAGCAGCCGACAAGTACCCGCACCGAAGTCATGTCGACCCCTGGAAGCTTGTAAATAATTCACCATGTTACACACCAAATGACCCGAAATACCTTAGGTCCGATGATCCGATTCGAAAGATACGAGCGCCCGTCCATAGCGGGCAAGGCAAACAAACAGGGTTAGCCCTCTCTTAACCCTTGTTTGTCCGCCGCCGTGGGAGGACGCCTCAAGCAGAAATTCCTATCTCGTGCATTAATTAACAGAATCATACCCGGATTCCCTGAATTCATTGGCTCATTGAAAGCCAGAGATAAAAGTCACCTTCGAGCCATGCTGCCATGCTGCCATGCTGCCATGGTACCGGGCATGCATGAGGAGCTGAATTGTAATGTCATCTTGGGACATCTGCCCACTCACTCACGTGCGTGCGTGTCGCCGGGAGAAGATGATAAGCCAGCTTTGCATAAACAAACGGTACGGAATCACTATGCTGCCTGGCGGGCATATCAGTGTTGACGCTGGAGGTGGTGTGCATGCGTGCGTGTGTGTTTGCGAGGAAATAAAACTTGATGAGCGCTCTCATCACACACGCTGAACAGCTGAACAGATGAGGGATAAGTTCAATATAGACTCTGGCCGCGGGCTATGAATTGATTCGCAATGGAAAATGAGTCGTCCGTGCGTCGCCTACAGTCGATCATTGGCAAACTGTTGAGCACCGGCCACGGTTTGTAGGACACTCTCAATCGATGGCAGGCAACGATAATGTAGGCATTTGCTTAGCTTAAGCTGAGTTGACTCTTTAAGGTACAACCTTTTGGATGGTTGATGACTCGTTGGGGGGAGGGATTTTTAATACAGTTCGTCTTCAGGATAAGGATATGACCGGTGGACACTGGAGAAATGGGAACATTTAACAACTCCTAAACTGAACATTTTTCATTAGACAAATGATGACTCCCTATGCACCTGACGAACGACGATCCTTTCCCCATTTGGTGACTTAACCCCGATCTAGAAAGTGCGGTGGAATAAACGGGGCAAAAAGAGGATGAAAAACTGCGACATTTTCTAAGGCGACTGCAACAGACAGAGGCGCTTGTTGTTCGAGGCAGACTTTGACAGAAAGTCTTAAGAATTGTTTGTATAAGCGAGTGTCTCATAATAATCTGCATCAAGGCTAAATTCGGGAAAATCAGCCTGATTTGCGCCAACGCCCCGACAGTAGTCAACGATGACATGTCATATATGATCTCTTAGAAAGGTCATATAAGCACGCGATTGCCACACCTCAACAAAAAAAAAAAAAAACCTGGCGGTCCCCTGATCAATCAACCGTCGAATCAGGCACTCCTCCAGCATTCTTGATGTCCAAACCTACCGAGGGCCAACATAGATTCGAACCATTTCCTTGTTGTAGCCAAGAGAAGAACCCAGATATCGAGAGATCAACGGAGTCGGGAAAGAACACAAAGGTTTGACGTCGGTAAGCTACAATCTCAAAGGATCCTTGCCGCTCGAGTATCCCGAAAACTTTCTGTAAGTTCGAAGTCGCCTGTGCAAGCAATCAAAGGAGATTGGAGGCTTTGTCGAGAAGCTATCGAGACAGCTACCACTGATGTGCTGGGTTTTATGACACCATCCAAGAAAAAGCAGCGATGCTAGAAGTTTATAAAGGCAACGCTGCAGTAGACGAAGGATGACAATGGAGAATTATCGCTGCTCCATCAAGGACGGTAACTAACTCATCAAAGCCTTCCTTGTCCAAAAAGTATTTAGACAAGACGACGCTCAGTCATGTGATATTTTGAACATCATTCTTGAGAAGGTCGTGTAGAACTCACTGCGTGTGGGTGAAGATCCACACAAGATCACAAGAGGCACGATCATTCAAAAGTCTGTACAGTTGCTAGAATAAGCGCAATACATTAACGTGATTGGCCGAACACAGCAATAAGTCAATTAAACTTTTTCTGGTATTGAATCGGTGGAAGTCAAAATGTGTTTAGCGGTGAATGAGGCCAAAGGAAGTAGGTATTTGGTGTCTTTAAGGAAGGAAACACACTATCGCCGACTTGGCCACAACGTCACTATAAGCAGATATACTCTCGAGTTAGTTAAGGACATCGTCTACTTCGGCTCCCAAGTAAACAGTACGAACACCACCAGTACCGAGATTGAACGCAGAATAAATGTTGCCAATTGCTGTTTCTGTGAACTTAAGGGGCAGGTCTCTCGAAGGGCCAAGTTGATTTCATACAAGACACTGATCATCACAGACCTGCTGTATGGCACAGAGGTATGAACAATCACAAAAGCGCATAAAGAAGTCCTTGGTCTCTTCAAGAGTAAATTTCTGCGTGCAATGTTTGGCTTTATGGCACTTGGAGGAGAAGATTCGACCACGAACTGATCCACGAACTCGACCACGAACTGGTAGCCAGGCGTCTACGGATCTAACGCCGAAAGTGACTGGACCATGTTGAGCGCATGGACAACTCAGCTCAGGCCCGAGGATTCTTCGAGGTGTGAAAATGCAGGCGGCTAGCCAGAGATCGCACAAGTTGGAGATGCTTGTTGGATGAGGCCTATATCCACCCCGAACTGTAGCGCCACACGAAAAAGAATATGCCCCGAAAATTCACAAACAAAAAATTATATTGTCGTCTTCATGGGGACATATAAAACATCACAGAAGATTTTGAATGCGACGTTTGAGAGGCTTATCCCTTTGTGGTTGGAACACTCAATGGGGTCTACCTTCTTGTGGATCGGACTAACGATACAGAGATTACACTCGTCGGCCATGCATTCCTTCGACCACACTTCAGAGATGAGCTGGCCAAACGGATCTGCTCTGAAGATTTCAGCGAACATTGGGACTGAAGTCTAACTAATCTGTTGTCCGCTCTGTTGTCCGTTGAACCCTTGATGTGGTCAGGCGCATGCAATTTTCGTTCATCATGGCCTAGATTGAGTGAAGCGATCTGCCTGAAAACGGCAATTTGATCGTCGAGAGCAGTCAGCAGTCTTAAAGTCAGGTCTTTCGAATGCAGAACTTTGTAACCGTTGGAGGCTGCAACTGTTGTGGACATCATTCTGAAGCATATCTCACTCTCTCAGATCTCGCGATTCTGGTACTCTTAACTCCCGAGAAGCCGAGTATGCTGCTTGTCCCATCGTTTCTGATCGTAGAGCTCAGAAACAGCTCTCGTAGTATCAGCTTGGCTGTGAATTCCAGAAAAACCATGAGTTTCGTACAGCCCATCACATCAGTGGCAGCTGTTGACTGACTCTTGACTCTTGACAACTCCTGTAATAGTCTTCGATTGCAGGGGCAGGTGCCGTCGAATGCGTCCACAAGTCGCAAGTACGTACCTCTGCCGGAAGAATCATCAAAATGACATTTGAACTGATTTGCAGACCTACCAACACCGCAATGTTATTGACTGCCAGTATCTCCACAAATGGGACAGGTCTTCTTTGGAGTTGGGGATTCTCAGAAGATGGTGAAAGCAAGCGAAAACAGAGCCCTGCCAATTCAATCTCCAAAACGAGACAATTCAATGGTCAATGGTCGACAACGTGGCAACCAAAGTCGTCTCCGATGATGGACACAAGAGGACGAATTGAGTGGAAATCTCTCCTCTAAAGCGGTCTAATAGAATGACAGATTTTCACATGATGCATTATGGTTTACTCGAAAGGTATGCCCATCGACCGGATGCTTCGCTTACTGGTGATCGACACTGGTAAGCATTTATCCTACATCTAAGCGGATGTCGCTCTAGAAAATAGCTGTGATCTCACCCAGACGGGATGGAGAAACATTTATCCCTTCTGATGAATAATCTCCTCCGCCACATAAAGCCGACTCTAATCGACTTAAGAAATTACAGGTATTGCCAAGGGAGATGAGCCGCCAAACTCCCTCCTGGCACGATGGCCAAAGTATCGTCTTTCAAGAGGTACCCACTCGAGTTCGGAAACCATGCCTTGACGAAAATAACTTAATACCGGGCAACCAGTTCAGACTAAGGTCAAGGGATGATACCAGCTGCACTGACTTTCAGCTTTTCCACTCAGTCAATGGGACGTGGCTCCAAAATTGGCATTCCTTAATTATTACTAACTATTGCCTTTTCTCAAGATCCACTCGAGTTTGAAGTGTTCGCCCAACTTCTCTGCATTTTCTGCATCTCAAGATTGCATCCGATTCGCATTTCGGCTGCATATCTCCAATCGGACCTGTTCAACAGCACTCCCAAGTTCCTTTGGTCTCTCCGCATGAACGCTCCACTGCCCTACTGGGTGCCGCATGCAATTCACTGAAAAGTCAAAATCCCCAGCCACTCAGCTGGTAACGCAACAAAACCACCAACCCTCCCCTCCCCAGTGGCTGCAGCATCTTTAAGAGATCTCTTTGGCAACAAACTTAAAATTGCTTTAAACGACCAAACGACCAAAGGACTACACACTATACCTCGACATGATGAGTCATTGGGCAAACGGTAAACTTTCTTTCGCTTGTCTTCTTCACTTAGTTTGCCATGATTTTGTTGGCAATGACGCAGTTTCCACTTTGCGCGCCCCCCACACCCCAGACCGACCGCGACGAGTTGGGGGGCAAGCGCAAAAAAAAAATCGCCCAAACTTCTTCGGGAATGCTTCACAAAATACAAAATAATCACTTGGCCCATTTCGTTTCGTGGCATTGCCGCATTTCTATCGTTGTATGTCCACCCAGTCCCTCGCCAGAAGCTCCATTCATCAAGCATCCACCTGAAGTCGAATCCGGCGAGGAAGGGTTGGTTTGGGGCTCCGCAAGACGCAAAGTTAAAACTTTCAGTGCAGGGCCATGGACTTAAATCAAATTAAGGAACAACTTATTAACTTTTAGTACTCCGTCTTGGTCGTGCCAATGCCGATGCCGATTGCTATTCCATTTCATCTCCGTCCCCCACCACCCACCTCTGCATTCGTGGCGGTATCGGGTTCCATGTCCGACTGGCTTCGTTCGTCCTAAATAAATATCAAGCGGTTTGATAATTACCGTTGGGCATCGACTCTAAATTACTCGGAAGAAGTTGCCAAACTTTCCGACACGTCATGCTCTAGCCTAGAGAATTGGTTATTCCAGCATCCAGCATCCAACAGCCACCCTGCTCATCATTCCGGCCTCGTTGTGCGAAATTCATTTCTGCACGAGAGATGGCAAAACAAATCCCGTTCTGATATGGCAAGGATACGAGAATGTTTGCCCAATACCTTATGCGCCCCTAGGGCAGTTGGCCTGCCCGCCCCGTTGTCTGTTTACAGGGATTTTTCAGTTTCGTGGGAAACGAGAGTGCCATTGGGGCGGAGCCTAGGTGGCAGCGGTGGCCTGACGTTGGAATGGAAATGGAGTTAAAGTTTACCGTTCGGAGAAAGTTTTAATCATCCCTAAATTGTTTATAGGGACATGCTTTGAATATCGCTGGTTTCGGCTTCGTATTTCGTTTATTCCCCGCAATTGATTTGAATAGAGCTCGAGGCGGCCCTATCGAAAGGATTGCGTTCGGAGATGGGTTCTGGGCTCTGGCCTCTGCGTCTGGGACTGCCATTGCCACGACGGCGCCGCCATGAGAATGGGGTCAGTGTTCAGGTGAATGAGGCACCTCGGTGCCGAGGGAGTGGCAGCTGACACACAGACAACGGACGGAGCATTGTTGTGCAGACCCTCCTGAGCATACAAAGTTGAAGTTTGCGTGCACCCTCATACCGCTGGAAGGCTCCTAATTTCGTTGTTAGGTTGAATTAATTAATAAACTTGTCGATTGATGAAAATTCCCCGACAGCACCGACTGACGTGAGATACACACAGAGTGCAAACAGAGATATTTTGTGGATCAATTGCAAATATTTATCGGCGCGTGTATTTGTGTTTGTGGAGAGGGGGGAGGGGGATGCCGAGTCAAATGGACATGAAAAGAGCCCGGGAATCGGTTGAAATATTAATCATTTCAGAGAAAGAAGGTCGCATCAACCGGGGGATTTCCGCAAATATCCTTGCGGAATCTCAGAAATTCTGATGGAAATAGCCGCATGTGGTTAATCAAAAAACAGTAGCTTTCAATCGAATTACTGGAAGACTGGTCGATTAGCGGGTCACCCAATTTGCCGACTTCATCTGGGGTTCACTGCCATTCGAGGCTGCGTTTAGTTGAAGGGTTGTTCAGTAGTTGGTGCGTTTCGAGGCTTTTATGCAGATCATGGCGACGTATTCGTCCATCTGAGCATACTGCAGTGAAACTTCGAAGTCTGCGAGATCATTAAAATTGTCCGTTATATCGGGGTGTCCGTTGTTGAGGGGTAACATAAGTTATTTCTCACCATTGACGTCCACTTTTTGTTTTGAAGTGAGCGTGTCTGTACTAGCCATTGGGATAAAAGCGAGGACTCTCAATTTCATGAATAAACTGAACAGCGTAACACTCGAATAGTCTCAATTCAGTTCCAAAAGGCATACAAGGCAACTAAACACATCCTCGTTTTTGGTTCGAGTGGCCGTTATTAGTGTTACAACTACTCAAAAGGCGTTGACATGCATGTCCGGATCCGATATGGAAGGGGGCCGTTGAAATGTGTGTCCGGAATAGAGGGGTTCCGTTGAAATTCATGTCCGTAATAGAGGGGTTCCCTTGTAAGTGGGTTGAATTCACGAATAAGACTATCTTTGTGCAGAGACCATGACGAATTGTCCGCAAGGAGAGGTGTCCCTTATAGAGGGGTGTCCGTAAAGAGAGGTTCCACTGTACACGCAAAACTGTACAACAAATTCGAATACTAACCGTGTTGCACATGTCCTAAGACTTGTCCATTATCGATCTGCACGCTTTACATTAAAAATTAGTTCCCGTTCTTGAAAGTCCTGGTAACGATCCAAATCTACGGATTTCATGGAATATTATGGCTTGCCATTCTGGACTTGCCATTCATTCGAAAGCTGACATATGTCATTGTTTTAAAATGATGAAGACTTACGGACACCCCTGTATAAGGGACACTTATCTAGCATCGCACTGCCTCTGATTGAAGGCTGGTGTTGCCCTAGCATGCGCATTTCTGTGTTTGGTCTCTTTGAAGCTGATGCCTCCCAAAATCGAAAAACCGACTCTGGTGAAGGAGACGTTACGCACCGTTGCTCCAACACTGGAGCCACTTGAGTTACTACGGCTGTCCGGTACTCGCTGGTTGCGGGAAGAGTACTGTGCAACTAAAGGCAGATTACTGGGTGACGACTCCATCGAGGTAGTGAGCAAGTGCTTTACCGACATACGCCGCCCATGATCGTCGAGGTTCCACTGTTCAGCGATAATCTGGAGCTGCGGAAACTTGCTCGTAAAAGCTGATCGCTAGACGTCACGTCTAAATGTGGCTGCTGATCCGTATTCACTCTTGCGATTCACGATGCACGTGGGTGGACAATGGACATGGTATGGTCTGAGTGCACTATTAGCCACTTGGTGCCCTCCTACCTCGACATTTGGCTACATTTCTGGTAATTCAGTTCCTTGTCATTTCATGCACCACATGTCATCCTGAACAGTCGTCGTCTTCGAAAACAGAGCCCATACCCTGCGTCCAACTAACCGTATCCGACATCACGCCGAATTCGTTCTTCAGTCACTTCGTGCTTTTTCTTTAGCGCTTCCATTAATGGCCTCGTTGGCTAGAAACACTTTCTTTTTTCCAGTTATTCAGGCAAAACAGTCAGCGTGTTAGCCTTGAAACATTGACACAAACCTTTAAATGACTAATGCGCCGCTCTGTCCACCACTCTGACATTCATTACGCACGCATCAGCCAACCGATAGACGTGACCCGTAATGTGCGCATTTATCTAGTTCCGTTCAACCGGGGCAAGTTAAGGAAAATGATACCTTTCCGCTTCGTGTCCTCATTAACCTAATGCACGTCAATCCGCGGGGACCAATTAGAAGTCCTCCTCTGCACAATCAATTTCGCCGACCAATGAATCATTGTGCATCCACATAATTGCAGGAAAAATATTAATTTCCATTATCACAAAATTAATAGCTTTCCACGTCGACGAACGCAAAACGACTCGATGAATAGCAGCAAAACGCTCCATAAGGGTATCTCTTTCTCCCTGAATGCGCACCCCCATGCGTGCATGCATGCATCGATTCGATGTGTAATTAGTTTTTCCGATGAGCAAATTTCCACAACAAATTCAAATTCAAAGCATAATAGCACTCGCTTTCGCCATTTTGCACATTGACCCAGTATCGGAGTTTCTCTCTCGGCCTCTGCCTCTGCCTCTGTCGGTGCATCTGCATCTCCCTCTCGTGTCATGAATATTGAAATGAAATTTCAATTTCCCTTCAAAGGATAGAGACAATCTCATCGTCCTCGTGATGGTGATGCGATGCTCCTGCTGCTGTGAACTGGTTGGCTGGGCGATGGAGTTGCACCAGCTGACCACGACCACCCAGTACGAAGGCATTCAAAGTAACATTCCCCCTCAGTTATTATGCGATTAACTCTGACAAATCGACACAAAAACGAGCGAGATTCGTCCAGGAGACACAACAACTAGGACAACTACAACGACGACGACGAGGATCACGATCACGACAACCCCCAACCCCCAAACCCCATCGAAACCAGGCCACCGGGGCAACAGCAGCAACATCATTTTGAGACCAATCCGCTCTGACAGACGTTCAATATCCAATCGGTATAATTGAATTCCATGCATACCAAGGCATCTAGATGGGGAATGGAATGCGTGTGCGGCTGGCTGTGCCTACACACCAGCATCTCACCGACACACAGATCCAACTGCATGTTGGCGCAAACAATTTACTGGTCAATACTTACCGCAATGTACTGCCATCCCTTGTTGACTCGCACCAGCAGTGCCTCCTCCTCGGTGATGTAAGCTATCGTTCCGGCAGGACTCATCGCTGACTTCTGCATCGTGTGTGTGAATGGATATGGAAAGGACAAAATATTGATATTTATATTTAATCAAGTTATTAATTTAAATCTATACGAAGGAGGCGCTGTGTTTTGCCAGGACCACCACGGACACGCAGCGCCAGCTCCCCATCATCGGGACAACCGATTTAATTTGTCGATTTTCAATTTGGCATCACTGCACCATCACGGCCGGACTGACGAACGGAAGGTTTCGCTGCGGTGTTTACAGGAAATAGCTTCTACACGGCCTTTGATTGAGTTGTGGCTGTGATTTACTGAGAATTAAGGTCCTAATGAATGAGAGCAATCTGAATTAATTTCGAAGCAATTCAGTGCATGGCCGCCATCATGTTGGTCCACGTCATGTGAACCTCGAACCGTCATTCGATGTGAAGAGCCGACCCGAACTGTGGGTTCCAATCAGATTGTGGGGCTGGTTGCAGCCGCACAAAGGGCCGTACTTGGAACAAAAGTAATAGTCATGAGGGGGATGGCGTCCCTCCCGAGGATGACGTCCCAGGCCGGCATGTGGTGAGGGAGAATTTGAAAGCAACATGGTCTGACCTGTGTACAGAGTTGCAGGGCTTTTGAAAAGAGAAATTCAACAGGAGCAATGTTTGAGTAGATGACCTTATCAGTTGCGTGTGGGTAGGACACTCGTCGGAGGTACACCGCGGTTGCGGGCGCTGTGTGTGAGTTTTTGGGGTAAAATATCGCTTCAGTAGCGGCGAAACGATGGAGAGTGATTATGTAAGCGTACACCGGTTTAATGAACTTTCGGCAATCATTTCAGCTCACACTTTATCTCTAATTAAACTGGAGGTTGTTAGTTTTGAAATGCCGTGTGGTTTTGATTAGATTTTAGGGTGGCTCACCATAAGGTTCCGGCCTTGGACCTCGATTTTACAGAACGGGAAATGAAAATTGGGGCATTTTCTATTTTTAGATCAAAATGAGAAGCTCTTTAAATGCTTGCCAACCTTCTGTCTTAAGTCTGTCCACGATGAGCTCTTGAATTCGCTATAAACCCAAAAAATGTCAAACTATGCGCATCATTACAGTCCGAGGAGGACTAGCTTCTACAAGAAACACTCCGGTTGTGCATGCTTTTGTTCTCCCACGAGTTGAGGGGACAAGTTTCGTAACGACACTGGCCGTCGAAGTTTGAGAAGCATTTTCTAGACGGGAAGACTCTCAGTGCATTGTCAGTGACTCAAGGGAGGTGGCGCCGTGAGTTTTTAAATTTGTTCATGTCGGAAATTAAAGGAAGGCAGTCAAGTTTGCAATCGGCTCATCGCCATACTGCTAATATAGCAGTGTGACTCGAAACACAACCATAACGGGAGTACGTAGACCTAAGAAAACTTTCTAAATGGAGCGAATTTACAGCAATTATAAACGGTAATCATAATAATGGCTTCGTTCAGTTTCGTTAAGTTTCCTTAGATTTCGTTGAGTTTCGTTAAGATTCTCTCAGCGTTTCTTACATAAGTAGGGACGAAATAAATCTGTTTCTTTTTTGAAATTTCTAATTTTGAAAGTTCGACGATAACTCTCATGTTCTCAAGACAGTTCATGATTGGCTGCTTAGGTGTTCATCAGATATTTGGTCTATTGACAAAATGTAGCCAAATTGCACCAGACACGAGCCAAGCAATAAGCCAAATCCTTGTCAAATATTAGAAAATGCTGGTCATTGTTGACAGCTTAAGCGAAGTTTCGATAGAAAATGGTTGAAAGAGGATGAAATGTATGAGAGGCTAAATGGCTACAGCAAACGTTGCCCTTAGTTTGTCTAGCCTTAAAGTCTGCATAGACATGTGCACGATTATATTAATTTGCCTCGAAGCCTCTGACCTTCTTCGAGCGATTCATTAAATGCCAGACTCACATTTTCATTATCCCGGCAAACCAGAGCAAAACCACAATAATCCCGAATGGCCACAAGACTTAAGCCGCTTCCCGGCGACCAACGTGCACGAGTCACAGTTCTGCCCTAGAGAACAGTTTAATTTCAATTAAAAATCTGGCCCACTCTCCCTCCCCACCCAGCCCGGCCCAAGCACTAAGTATTCACCGCAACTGATGCTTTCTGTGCCCTGTGCCCACTGACCGTAGCCATTAATTACATGTAGCACACAGCTCAAAGATATTCGTCATCGTTATGTACGCACTTTTATGTGGTCTCATTTTTTGCGTTTCCAGTCCAGTCCTGGCAAATCCTCAGCACCCCTCTCCCAGCCCAGCTTTTGTTATGATTTCCCACAAAAATTAATTACCTTGGTCATTTCTTCAATGTTGGCGAACGTTAAAGCACCTGGAACGAATCTCATGTTCGATGACGACGACGACGACGCCGACGAGGGCAACTCATCCTGTCTTCCTGTCGACGGTCCTGCGAACGGGAAAAAAAGCGTACGGGAAAAAGGAAAAACAAAAGAAAGAAAAAGAAATTATTAAATCCACAAACTCGGACACGTGGATGGAATGATTAAAAATTGCTTCTCCCCTCTGCATCAACACGCAGCATAGGGACGAAGCAACCGCTTTAAAACGAACGAAACATGTAGAACAGGTGAAAAAAAAGAACGTGTGCGTGTGTGAGTGGAACAAAGAAAAAAAAAAGAAGATAAAACGAGGCATAACATGATTCTGGTAAACTGAACTGAACTGAACTGGTGAGTGTAAAGCAGAAACAAGGAACTCTCCTCTGCGGAGACTGATGGTGCATACGTAAATGAATAGAATCTCATGCTCAACACATACACATCATACATAAGCACAGCTACTCTAAACGGATACACAGCCATTTTGTGTTTGCTTTGAGGAAACGATACAAGTTCTGTTGTGTTTCTGGTGTTTGGTGACGGAAAAAAAAAAAACCGGGTGATGTGACCGTTTCACTAGATCCTTCGGATTCAATTGACTCAGTTCACAGCGGGGAGGGAGGGATGAGCTTGGAAATCGAGATATCCCGGCGGAATGGAAAAAAATCAAAAAGAAAATCCCATGGCCCCTTGAATACAGTGTGATTGGAAAGTTTAGACACGCTTTGTGAAAAATTAAAAGGTGATCTATTTTGAATTGCATGCGGGTTTTTCCTCTCAGCGGGTGATTGATTTTTGATACATTTAAAGTTTGGTAGATTTCCGATTGAGACATGCATTTTGATCGGAAATTCAGGAAACTTAAAACGCGCTTCGTTGTCGTTAAGCGGGGAAGTGATACACTTTCTCATGAACACGTGAGCTCATTTCACTGGTGGAAGTTGTAAAACATGACCATCCATTCAATCAATTAGCGTGGCAAATGTGATCATCGTATAGTCGTGAATGAGTGGCAGACACTAAATTAGGCCCGAAACCACTTACTCGGGCAATCAATAAAAACGACAGGCCTCCAAATTTAGACAATAGGTTGGAATTGGAAGTACATGATTGCCACTCTATTCAAGGGTGTAGATCGGTTGGTTTTTTCCTTGATTGCATCCAGCGCATGGGCAACTTAGGCCGCTTTTACACACGCTAAATTCGTCTGCAACTTGTCAAGCTTGTAGGCATGGGAGGTGAAACGTGCAAGGGATAGCCCGAGTTGAGTGTGCTCGAGAATTGCGATTGATCATTCGTATACCCTTTTATCTCTTTTCGTTTTTTCGAATTGCTTTATTCTTGCCTTTTCAGTATTGGGTATTGGATGCATGCTATGCACATGTAAGAAAGAGATGACGCATGTGTGAAAGGGTGGAAAGCGGACAAATTCAGCAGGAATTGCAACTGGGTTACTCCTACGTGTAAAAGTGGCTTGCGATCACCAAATGGGAATTGCAGAAAATCGTCAGTAAAAAGATGCCTGTGTAAAAGCGGCCGTACTTGAACTAAGAGAGTGTCTTAAATCCGAGACTTCTGATGTGAGAGGGAAACGAAGACCGAATAATCGGCAAAGAGACCAAGTGGCCGAGGGCGCAAAAAAGCTTGGTCTTGATGACTGGAAGCAGCGTACCGTCAACGAGAGACGGTAGCCGTTGCCCACTCTCAGACTCTCCATAGGTTGCTGGTCTGATAAATACTACTAAGTTTTGAAGTAGGACACGTTTTACTTGTGTCAGAAAAAATGTGAACACTTCTTAGTCCAATCCTGTAACAATCACAGGATACCCAATTTTGGCCAGTGAGCCGTGCAGAAGCATGCAAGAGGTGGATTCTTCGCATTTAAAATTAGGTGGTGACTCTGAGTAAGTAAGTAAGTGACTCTGAGGCAAGTCCGCTTTAGCGTCGTATATTATCATCAGCCATACAAGACAATACATAATTTGAGACCGATTCAGAGGTTCCTTTTCATTTTGGCAAGCAAACCCGGGCACTTATTGGTCCACACTCGTACAAATGAGGCAATATTTTCTGAACACAATACCAAAGTAGAGTGTGTCACATCTATTAGAATTGGGCCGAATCAGGTTGCTTACCGAGTGTCAAACAGTTTTCTAAATCAACCATAGGACATGCAGGCCCTCAGACGTATAGATTCAGAGATGTGTCACAAATTTCGAAGCTTACAGCCGCAGGAAGCTAATCAGGAGCTCTTATGACGGCCTGACTGTCAATTGATTTGGAAAGGTGCAGACTAGTATGAAGAACAGATAGTTCTGGAGTTCGCGTGTCTGTCAAATGAATCTACGAGCGTAAATTAATGCGTCAAGACCCAGTGTTAGTTATCTAGGTTAAGTGTAGTGGTCTCGCAGTCTTTGGAGTAGCTGGGCAGATGACCGTTAAAATGCCGAAAAATGCCTGCCGACTTGCGTTCGGCTGCCGCTGCTTATTTGTGGGGATTTATTTTTCGGCTGCTTTCGACAATACTACAAACGACAGAATAAAATTCAGATGGACTTTTATGTCTAGCACAGCCGACTGCTAAAATATTCTTATGCACGCCACTTCATCATATTGACTAAAAACGTCTAATTGGTTTATAGGCGGATACCCTTTCACTACATTGCATAGATTAGAGAACGTGCATGTGGGATGCAATAGAAAGACGGCTCTGATTTATATCGACTACGAAATGCGAAATTTGACAAGCTTTGCGACACTTGCAGTGACTGGAGAGATGGAGCTGTAAAATATCCAATTGGTGTTGGGACCATAACCATAGCGCCTACCGAGTATGCCAAGCCAACGCCCTAGGCGTTAAGTGACGAATTGAAACTGAAAGACTCTAAGTAAAGTGATGACAACCTCTCCACCACAACCGCCCTGCATGCAGAATCCAAGCCAAGCCTATTCATTGACTCCGAAAAAATGGTAACTCCGAAATATTAACGTGCGTAATCATTTAAGTTTTAACGTGTGTGCAGCAACTAACTCAAACAAAGCGTCTGTAGGCCTCCGAAAATCGCACTACATACAATACAAACGAAAAAAGGAACACAAAAAAAGAAACCAAACCGAAAAAAAAACATAAACAATCTAGAGTAAACAAAAATTTGTTGACAAAGCAAAAGATACACACAAAGTAAACGTAAACAACAAATCAACCCACCGCACCGCTGTGTGGAGTGGACGTGGAAAAAAGGACATTTTTATGCAAATAAAGCGGAATGCGAACATGAAACAGGATATAAGAAGAATATAACGGGCTAGCAGTAGTAATTTGTCGCTGTTGTGTTGTGATGTTATTTTTTTTTATTCTTTTCATTTCATTTTTGTTTTTTTGTCTTCTTGTAATAGCGGCTGTGTGTACATATTTTTTGTTGTGTCATTTGTGTCTTAACAATAGAAAAAGGACACGTGCTAATTACCGGAAGTACTTTCAGGAAATTCCTTTAGGTTCTGTAGTTCTCTAATTGCTTTGATTTCGTCTAAGGGTGACCGTCCATCTTCGAGGAGATGATGATGTGACAACAACACAAAAACGGAGGAAAAATAAAAGAACAGAATTGAACCGCGTGGGAAGAGGAAAAAAGGAGAAAGTATACGGAAACGAGACAAAAAGACAAATGTGTTCTCTCATTGAATGGGAAAAGATGAAAATTCTTAAGACGATCTTAGAGAGGAGAGGACATGGCAAGGGTTTCCTTTTTTTTTTTTTTGGTAAATTAAATTCTGAGTGAAAGTCACGAACAGATTTACGCACAATACACAATTGGGGGGGAAAACGGAAGAAGGGAATTTTCTGTGGAAGTGGGTCTTACCTGGGCGTCCGAAGCTGCGGAATTCCAGGCCAGGATCACCTTTGGGTCCGACTATGGAGATGCCTGGCATGCCGGGAGGTCCTGGTGGTCCGGGTGGACCTGGTGGGCCTGGAATCGGTGGTGTTCCCGATGGCATACCTGGTGGGCCGGGAGTTCCACTGCGGCCGTCCATTCCTCGTTCGCCCTTCTCGCCCTTGAGCTGGAAATAGAAGAAGTTGGCTTAGATTTATGATCTTTTGGGACGCGGCTGAATGTGTTTCAGTGTGGGTGGAATTTTTTGGAAACACCCGCATTGTCTGTTTATATCTTGGAGAAGGCACGTCCAACTGTAATTTTCAATGCCATGGATGATACCAGGAGGAGGTGTGGGTCGACTAGAAAAAATATGGGCTCAAAATTCCCTTTCGAATTCCACCGTCGAAAGTTGACAAACTCTGAGAAGATAGCTTGGTGCCACACCGAGTGCTCGAAACCGTTTCTGATACCAAAACTTTCGTTTTTCATAAAAAAACAAAATCCGTGGTTAGTGAGTTTAAAAGATGTCGCTGTCGCTAGAGAATGATGCTCGTACGGTCGCGTGATTGGTCTTTGTTCTATGAAAAGGATCCCGAAGTAGCTTGAGAATAGACGTACTGTACTTTATTCTGCCACTTGAGCACCTCTATAGCTTTGAATGACGCCGGTCTTAATATCCGAACAGTATGCATGTCCTGTTTTTGACTTTTTGCCGCGTTGTAAGCACAGGGGTAATAATCGACTACTATGTGTGCTTGGGACACATTTCTCGGAGAGAGAGGTGAATAATGAATGCTGTTAGTATCAAGAATTGAACCTAAACAGAGTCACAACTACCCACTACGCCACAATGGCCATAACTTTGCTGATGTGCTAGAAAGAGTCGTCATCAAGTGGCAAGGGTCTCACTGAGTTTCTTGATATTGATATAGCGTCTAGCAAATGCAGATGAAAAAGTTGCTCAATAAAATGTCGAGTTGGGTGATAGTTCCATAACAGCTGCACCTTCAAAACAGGATTCTTCCAAAAAAGGCTCTTGTCAACGATTCAAGGATATACTTTAGTCTAGGTTGAAGACTGCTTTTAACAGCAAACGTCTTTAGTGAGACAGGAAAGCTTGCCAGCGATGGCAATTGTAACGCCCTGTCGTCTGAAGTGCCGTGATGTGATAATGCAACTTGTTAATGAGAACATAGACAGGAACTGTGGCCATGAAAATGAACAGGAGGATCCTATGAGTGTAGCTCTCCCCTTACCTTAGGGCAGCCGTGGATAAACATATCGTTTGTCTCTTTTCTTCTGGATGGCCGTACATCGCTCAGAAATTAGACACGATGAATTTAGAAAGCAATGACCACTTATTTCACAATGGGTCCTTCAGGACTTTCTCCACTTGCGTGCTCCAGGAGCTAGGTGAGGTGATGCTTGTACCCGTCTACCCGATAACCTAACCTAATCGACGCTAGATTTTATACGGGATGAGGTCCGTTTCACGCCTTTGAAGGCTAAAGCTTCTTGGTTTGCATCCCGGGGCGAATTTCAGTCAGAGGCCCTACGAATCAGTGCGTATGGAATTTTTTAGAAAGTGTGGTGGGAGTGCGCACTGCGATCTCAATTTTGCACACGAACAGTTTGTGCCATGAAGTGTAAGCAGCATCGTATCATCAGCTTTGCCATAGCTCTGGACAACAATGGTGTGCAGTGCTTTCAAGCAAAGGGTTGGCCTCTTATCACAACGATGCAGTGGTCTTGGCCTTCAACCAACAGGCCTCCCAGCTAGCGAGGTACTTGTCTGTTATGTACGACAAGTGAGACGTGGCGTTTACGTCTTTTTCACTTATACGCGCCACCTTTTCTCTTCTTCTTGTACAAACCATGCCGCCATGACAGACGGGACTTGAAGAGATCTGTTGTATCGAAGGGTTGGAATTCATCCAAAAGACGTATTGCTTCCCTTATGACAGATATCTACCTATTTTGTAATGGATCTCTTTCCACTAAAGTGAGTATCTCCTCATAGAAAAGACGTTTCCAAATCCACGGGTGTGCTGGACACTCACATAAAATGTGCTCGAATGTCTCATAATCTTGTCTTGACACAGGTTTATTTTTTTAAGGTGGTAGTTCAGGCCACAGTGGCCAGTAAGGAAGCCTGTTAGCAATCTCAAGAGACACAATCGGGGCAGAGGATTCCCTTCTAGGAATAAGGCCTGATTAATCATTTGGAATGCCTAAGACCAACCCAGGTCAAGTGGTCTAAGCGAAGTGTGTATTCCCATTCCTTAAACAGTGTTGCTTTTGTCTACTTGATGTTACAGTATGGTTCGGAACCCATGGACGCAGATTCAGAGCCGGCCCGGGCGAGCGTTGCCTGCAATCCCCTTGTGTCCAGGGACCCAGCCGAGCTCCACTGTGTTAGTCCATTGTAGTGTTTCGTAGCAACAGTTGTTGAGGAGAAATTAAGTTGCACCAAGTGTTGCCTGACTGTCTGCAAATATTTCAATTCTAGTATCCTTAATACCCTTGAGAAGATTGTGTCTGTCGCCGATCACATTGACGTGGATTTCGGCTTGAAACACGGTAGGACTCGAGCCCATAGTTGCGCAATTCGTTGTGTTGGGTCCAAAGACAGCACCTCATCCATTTTTGATCCGTGAACTACACCAGACTTCTGGGGCCTATTGCTGGAACACCATTCGTCCAATTCTCATGATCCAATATTTCTACCTCAAATAACATGGCAATACACCTCCTTAGACGCAGGCGTCTTTGCTGCTTCCTCCCACAGCCTCAGAATCGAAGACTCTGGTTCATGCGCTCTGCACTGTCTAACGACCTTAGACGGTCCATCGACGTTTTAATCGAAAAAAATCAACATACAGTCAAACAGACAACTGATGAGACAGCATCAATTTATCCAATTTCCATAAATCAATAAGAGGTCAGAAGACCCTTCAAATAAACCAAATCAGCAGTCCAAAAATCCACTCCAGTGAAACGTAAAATCAACTCCTCCACGAGCGCCACTTAAAAGACACATAATTTATTCGCAAACTTCTGTTTGTCCAGCAGTAGGACCGCGCTCTGTCTCTTCCTCTTCCTCCTCGACCTCCCCACCACCGCTGAAGGGCACAAACAAAAAAAACTAAGAATCTGCTGCCATTGTTGCTGTCATTCGCTTTCAAAAAGTCCCATTCTGCTGAGTTCTTCAAAAAAACTCATTCCGACAAACAACACGCGTGATATCACTGCCATTCGCAATCGCTTCCCATGGCCGGTCATCCATCTGCAGTGCTTCCCCGGTGGACTGGGAAAATCACACTTCTGGGCAACATTAGGAACCACGATGTGCACATCTAGCGAAAACTTAGACAAACGCACCCGAGCGGAAGGACTGAAACTTTTCACTATCCCCGTACACCATCCAGCATAACGGGGAAATCTAAAAGAGAATCAGCAAACTCAAACGAAGAGCAGTTTCATTTTCGTTCGCAGAACAATGAAAATTGGACAAGTGGAACGGGGGGGCAGAGAAACAGAGAGACAGAAGGGTTCACATTCACAGCCGGTCGCCTCGGCCAGCACAGCCCCCGGCGTACAATAACGCTTCTCCATGCACAATTAATAGGAAAACTTTCCATAAACCTAACGCCTATTCGCAGAAAATCTCTCATCCGCTCGACCACTTCTCTCCCCCTCCACACACACTCACACACACCCGTCATCGTTCACTTCCCCGCATCCGGTCGTCACTTCCGGTGCGACTGTGTCTGCTTACTTTTGTTTATTTTTTGTATCTATCTGCACAACGGGTGGTGGGGTAAACTTTTATAATCGATCCATATCCTGCAGGCCGCCCCCCTCCCGCTCGCCGGCCGCGTTGGCCAATTGAAACTTTCGCCCAGCTATAAAACTAATTGATGGCAATAATTGTTCCACTCTGGGGAAGGATTCGTTGTTTAACAAACAATGATCTGCTTTCAATTGGTTTTTATTGTTCGCAGTGCTCATCGGTGTGTGCGTGTTTTTAATTGACATCCTGTGCACGGTCCCTCGCGCCGCCACCGCCGCGCCGTCCAAATAATGTGTTCAGTGACAAGCGCGAAGACATCATCAAGTCGCAAAAAAAGCACGAATGGAAGCCACAAATATTCAAAGGCACACCCACACAAGAGCATCTCTCCTTTGGCGCATTGCAGTGCCTCGTAGCGTTAGAATGCGTTGAAAAAAGAAATCAAGTTTCGGCATCATCATAATCGTTCGTCGTTGCGAGGTGACGGCATCGACAACCGGCACAGTCTGCCTGGCAGACTGGCACAGAAGTCTACAAAGGAAAGAACAACACAGGATCGCGTCGTGTGTGAGCTCCTTCGAATCGGCCCCGGTTGGGGAATTCATAAGGTTGATGGAGTGCCGTGAGTCTTTCATCTTGCGAATTCAATATCTTGCGCTGCGTCCCTCCCTCGGCGAGATGCACGACGGATACAATGGGAGAGAATTGCTGCGGGGAATTGAATCGCGGCGCTTGGGTGTGCCATTTGCAGTCGGGGCGACGCGGCGGTCGCTGGAGAGACGCGCATTCCACGGAGCTAGTGGGGAAACAATTGATGAAATTAATATTTGAAGGGTGGCTCCGGGTCCACGGATGAGGGAGTAAATATTTGCGGTTGCAATCACTTTTTGCTGTGTCGTTAATTTCAAGTGGCCCATCTGGGGGTGGTGGCGTGATTTTTCTGCACGTTGAACAGGAAAAAAATGCGGGTGGCATCGATGCGAGATTGTATCAATAAATTGAAAGGCCACAGTTCCTGTTGCTTGGAGTCGAAAGAAGGATACTCTGTCAACAACTGGAGGTTGACTGGGAACAGGTGTCATTTCGAAGTGGTATCTGTTGGCAGCTAGAAGGGGAGACGTTTAAGCGAAATTGGGTTTGTTGACATTTTGTTTAAGGGTTCATTGCAAGTTGACTCGTTTAGAGGTAGCCTCGTAGAAGATGCAAGTGGCATTATAAAGGTAGCCATTCGGTGTCCCTTCTCAACTCAGATTCATTCTGTTTTCAGTATGAATTATGTTCGACCCCTTTGCGGCATTTTGGAAGAACTGTGAGCTTTCAGGAAGGGATGTGGGAAGAAGTAGAAATAGTTCGGCTTTCATATTGAAGCTGACCCCCATTTTTTAAGAGAATGTTTTCGAGTAATGCAAGCTGTCGTGCTGCGCGCGGATACTACTGGTTCAACATGATGGGATATCGCCACAAGTTTGTACTGGCGTCTGACAGATATGACTAACCCACGAGCAAGGGAAACGTGTTTGAGGTGAATAAACGGTTTGTCTACCTCGGGGCACACGTGCACTTCAAAAAACGACGTCCTAATGGAGATCTGACGAAGATTCGTCATCAGTAACCGTTTGCACTTTGGTTTGTGGAAACCATTTGGCTTAGAGGGTGTCTCATTCTATGAGCCGTAATCTTGCTCGACAAAATCCAGTTTGCTTATCCTATTCTATAGAATCTAATCGTGGTAGATAAGGAGAAGGCAGTACTAATCCTTTATGAATAATGCCACCGAGAGGAAGATTCTACGTCGGATCTATATTGTCCAGCATGAGTGGATGGATGAAGACACCACCACGAACTCTACGAGTTGTGTAAATATGTGAATGTTGTCCGAAAGGCGAAGATCCGGCAAAAGTACTTGCTGGACCGAATCAAACTCATTGGGTTATGAACCGTATTGTTTGCGAATCAGGAGAAGATCCAAGTTCCGGTTTAAAGACTCAGTCGTCGCAGGCGCAAGCCAAGTTTATCATTATGATTGGACAGGACTGGACATTAAGGGAAATGAGAAAGGCAAGGATAGAAGGCAGACTCAGGTTTAACTAAAAAGCCACATGTGAATTTTATATACAATAGTGAACAAAATGTCGTCACTTTCCTTGAAGTCGGTATTTATCTTAAAAATTAGACCAGTTTATTTGTGCAAAAAGCAACCGTTGCCGTGGCAGATGAAATTGTTTTGAACAACCCCCATGTTTCCTGATACTGTACTTCAGCAAATATGTTGTATATGTATATGCTCCTACCACTCAAAATATATGCATACACCATAGAATAGGATGAAGAACTACAACTGGAGGCACCGCTGCATTTAAGTGAAGAAACCGTGCTAGTAACGATGTTTATTTGGGAGTAACGTTTGCGTAGTAGAATACTCGCTACTCAGTAACGAATTAAGTGGTTATTCATTCTACACGATCGCAAATCCCACCAAACAGAGATCTGATTGTTTTCGTCTCAATCGGTAAAGAAAGGTTGGAAAAGCAACAGTCACAACTGGTACGGGCGTACAGCGATATGAGGATACCTTTACGTCTCCGTAGATGATTAAGCAACTTTACTTCAGCTTCAAGTGTATTCGACGACGATATCTTAATACACCGCCAAGGAGGACAGCCACGTTTTAAATTAGGATGTGCAAATAGGGAAGAACCTCATCCAATTTGGTGGCTGAAACTGGAGACAACTAGCAAAAGTTGTGTCATTTTGAAAGGCTTATTGGCTGAAACTCGTGTTATTTCCAACACATCCAGCTGTACTTTACTCAAAAAGCAAAGTCGTCTCAACGACAAAATTTTGGTATCAAAAGAAAAAAAATATATAAAAAAGAAAAAATTCGGCGACGAGGAGAAAAACTGCCATTGAAGTCAGAAATAAGCCCTTTTGGTTGTTGCTTAGAAATTTAGTTCTCAAAATCGTTGAGTTTGTATGGGTCTGAGTATATTAACGATGTAACGGCAAAGGCATAGGTACTGGCAATAAACCACGTCTGAGTAGTAAAATTGGGTCTCACTGCGAACCTCTAAGAGAAGATGAATCCTATCAAATAGAGGATTCGCTTGTCAAAATGTGTCGTACTACAGGATGATCCAAAACATTGTCCTTTCATTGTTTTCAAGTTTCGATCAATAATGACAGCTAGTTGTTGTATCGCCTGACACTCCATTTTTACAAGCCCTAAACTATTAGTTGGTGTGGTGGCCCCTGGCGTTGTGGGTATGTGCGTCGACTCCTTGGACCTACCTGTCTAGGTTCGATTCCTGGTACGACAAGAAATACTTTTCACGGCCCCACCTCTTTCGAGTCACTGACAATGCTGAAACTTGGCCATTCGGTGTCGGCATGAAACTGTAGGTCCCTTCCACTCGTGATAGAACAATAGCATGCACAACACGAATGGTTGCTGAGAAGCTAGGCCCTGGCCCTCTACGGGCTGTAGCGCCACCCATATTATTATTATATAAACTATTAGTTGTCAATTTGTTGTTTCAGTGCTGCCAACAATTTACTGCACAAATGGCGGTAAATTAAAATCTTGCGTTATTTTAGCAACACCCTATAAACATATAAGATGCAGTGTAAGGATATTTGAGTGAAAGTATGTTTCAGTACATGTCGATTGTCATCAGATCTGCGAGTGATTTTAGAGTCAGTCGAGTGAATCGAAACTCAGAAACCAGAGGCCAGAAATGAGCGTGCGCCACAGAACCAAGGTTTTTTTTATGGATTCCGATGCCGACTAGCATAAATGATGTGTGTGTCAGGAAACCACATCATCTCGTCAAATGTGTGGGCTCGGATGGCAACAACAGAGTTCAGTCTGTATCCTTGTAGCCGGGGTGGTAAGTCGCACCAGAAGTCGACTAGTGTTGCTGCTGTTCCTGTCAACGAATTGGTCTAAATCTGGGTCTGCCACCACCTCATAGCCTCACTTTTGTGGGTACTATACTTTTTAGCCAAAGAAACAGTCACACATCCTGTACCATCGACGCACAGCAAGTGAATAGGCAAAGTGTGCTTCGTATCCATCCTCGGCGACTTGTTTTCCTTGAGAATGCGGTTGGAACAGGCTATGAAAAGTTCCCCAAAGTTGCTTGAAAATGAAAATACCTCTTCTGCGACTTTCTTTTGAATATCCACGGAGCAACAAGGACTGAGGATAAGCGCAGTGCCCATTCGCGCAGTCCATTGTTTGCAGAAGCTATGAAAACTGCCACCCTAGCGCACACCAGCACTCTAATCCGACAGCATGTGAAATGTCGAGCAATAACTCAAGATCGCAGAGCACAATCATCATTCGGGACTCGCTGTCAACTCTCCGGGTGCGGTGCGCGTCTCCTTGAACAAATGTCAGACAAAGTTCTCGTGCATCACAAAAAGCAGCCATATTTTGCGAAGGGAAACTCCAAGTTAGGGGCCGCTCAAAACAAAGCACACCACCGTTCCGCTTCGCTTCACAAACTTATCTGTCACACAAACTTTCGAACAAAACACAACACAAATCACCGGCACACATGCACTCGCCAGCTCTTAACCCTATTCAGCACACGATCCTAAACCCCCCTCCCAGCCAGCAGATGCGGGTAAGCAGCTGACCTTTACATCGCCAACTTGCAGGGAACTTATCTCTCAAGATGCTTAAACCACATCAACCTCGCTCCGTAATTAATAATGTCCTTCCACATAGACCGCCGCCGCAGCAGAGAGACAGCGGCCATGGTGGATGGAGGAAGGGGTTGGTGGGGGCGGGGAGGTAGAGGAAAGAACTTCCACAGAGGATAACCGCACACAAGTCTAAATTGCATCCACGTGTGCCTTGGAAGGATATTTTGCCTCCATTCTTTGCCCAAGAACCTTGAGCTTTGCTGAAATTATGAGCGAAAATTGTTGTTTCTCAGGTGGTTTTGCGGTGGAAATGCTTTGCACTTTGGACGAGGTGTGATGTTTGTGAGGATTAAGGGCGTAAATAAGAACCTTTGTGGGAGCATAAATCTTGAGAAAAATTGCTGGGCTTACCCCCTCTTTGCCGCCGGAATCGCCCTTTGCTCCTTTTGGTCCGACGTCGCCTTTGATGCCGGGACGTCCCTGTGGTGGATTAAACGAGAAAAAGGAAGAAAGATGAGATAAGTAGACTTCTCTTTGGAAGGAATGCAATTCGAGGCTTACCGGATGTCCCATGTCGCCGGGCAGTCCTGGAACGCCGGGGGGACCGATTGGTCCGCTGCTTCCTTGCTTACCGTGTCGTCCACGCATGCCCTTCTCGCCCTTTTCACCCTTGGTGCCGTTCAGCATCATGCTGTCGCCGCCGAAGAATGCCTGTCCGGGAGGACCCTCTGGGCCTCGGTCGCCCTTCGCTCCGCCACTGCCCTTCAGTCCGCGCTCACCCTTCTCGCCCTTGATGCCGGGCAGCCCAGTCTGGCCGGCAGGTCCGGATGGTCCAGGCTCACCAGTTGCGCCTTGACCGCCCGTATTGCCCTGCGGTCCGATGGGCCCTGCCGGGCCGGCTGGACATGTGCACTGGGTGATGTTCATCTGGGTGTCCGTGTAGATCACAGTGCCAGGGGGCCCCGACGGGCCCATTGGGCCGACGTCGCCCGGCAGTCCGCGGTCGCCCTTGGGTCCTGACGCCCCCGGTGGTCCTGACAGTCCCGGCAGTCCTGGTTGGCCCTGCTCGCCCTTCATTCCACCCGGGCCATGAGGTCCTGGGTGACCCTGCAAAAAAAAAAGAAGCAAAATACCACATTAGACAGGACGTGAACCCCCCCTCCAACACGCCGAATCGGAGAGGAACTCCTAGAGCCCGTCATGAAATTCAAATTGAATTCCAATTCAGCTCAGTCATTCGCGCTCCTTTGGAACAAATTAAATTCCACACCCGTGGCATGGTGCATCTCCCCCTCCTCCGTGCGACGCCCTCTGTCAAACAATTGCAGAGACAACACGTTCGTAGCTCACTCCTTGGAAGCCATAAATTCACTACAATCGTCCTTGCAACACGGCTTCTCCTCTTCGGTGCACATTACACGTATGAATTATTAAAGTGGGAGCTCCTTGGAGCGAACAGTTTATTGGTTGCCGAGCTCTGCAGGCAGTGCCACCACCCCGCCCACTCTGCACAAACCTCACCGCAGCCAGCGTCGGTGTGGGCGGGTGTGAGTGGCTTACCGCGAGTATAAAGCCTCCGCTAGCGTGTGGCGTCGTATTGCTGAAAGAAACTAAGCCAAGCTCTTGAATACAGCCCCCCTCACGACCACCACCCCGCCCCAGGGTGAATGTCAATCAAACAGCAACCTGGAAACAAATTATCCTCCTTGCACTTTGTGCATATGTAGATTTAACCAAATTAGTTCGTGAAAGGATATGAAAGCCCTATAATTGTGTTACGTCTTGTTTCATCCCCTCCAACTGAATAGTAGGGAGGGGGGGGTGTTTGGCTTTGGCGCTCCTTAAGGATGCACCCAAATGAATGCATAATTTGCTTTCTTTCGATTTCCAAACACGACGAGGCTGTTGGAACACGACGGATGTTCAGTGCGGGTGAGTTCCACACCCCCCCCCCCCCCCCCCCACCACCCTTCAGCTGGTGCCTTGTCGAGGTATGTGCACATTTGTGCTTCTGTCAAAAACCCTTCACGAGCACATCCATGCTCGCATGCAAGAGGTGATTGCGTTTTCGCTCGAGAGTTTGTGCATTACGTCGAATCGATTGAGCAAGGATGTGTGCACAGGGTGTACGACGCTCCTTTTGATTTACGGGGGGCGCCATTGCACTACACCAGTCCATTGTTGGGCGGTGCGATGCATGCGTGAGTTTGAGTGTGTGTGTGTGCGGCAGGAACAATGTGTGTCTACTTGCATTGCCCTGAGCGCGCTTGTGATGTGTGATTTGCTATGCTAATATTTTTCCTATTCTATTATCCTTCGTGTTTTCGGGTGACGCTACACCATTCCATTCCACCCATTTCACCCATTCCACAAATATGTAGCTTGTCGATTGATTGACAGAAACGTTATTCGGAGTCAACAGGAATTGGCATAAGTGCACGGAGAACGCAAGTGCACTCTTGACATGGCCGGACGGAGTGCCTGGCAATGTCCTGCATGGGATTTGAAGCCGTGAGGAATGGAAATTGAAGAACAGTCGATGTTGAGCTGAATTGCCACACACATTGACATTTGCTCTGACATACATAGTCGCGTGTGCACCACTACAGTGGAGAGTGCAGCAACGGGTTGGACTGAGTCAAGTGGTGTGGACTTGATTCAGAGAACTCATGGCTAGGACAAGATCGATTTGAACAAGGAAGAGAGGAAAATGGTTTTCTACTAATATGTGTAAGTGAGCAAGTTTTAATGCTTGGATGTTTGCGGAGCTCTAACTCCTAAACGCTTGTCCGAATTGTGATGAAACTTGATGAACACATTGCTTATGTTTCGGATTAGGCGATAGGCTGCTTCGTGATGTTTGTAAGGCTTTGCTTCTACTAAGAAACGCAGTTTTATGAAAATACCTTTCTAGAATCAACTCACGAGACTGCTAGGATCTTTGGCGATCGAGTCTCCCGGAAATTTTTTCTAAGTTCGTCGCCGCCTGCACGAATACTGGAAGTAGATCGGGGACGTTAGCAAGAAGCCATCAAAGAAGCTGCCACTGATCTGTTGGTTTTTTCGACATCATCCCTGTACAGCCCATGATTTAACAATGAGTGCAGTCAAGTGCATGCAGTGAAGCAGGAAGTGAAGCTGTAGCGAATAACGAGAGATGATCATGAGCTCTACAAACAGAAAGGAAGCGAAGAGATCCGATGGACAAAATGTCACAATGTCTAGTCTTGAACTTGAAGCGTGCCAAACTCGTCAGGCTGTGCAGGATGACGGCGCAGACTTTTCGCTGCGCTTTCAAGCGCCGTATCGAACTCACCGAAACCTTAAATATCACAAAAGGATTTAGATAAGGCAAAGCACTGTCATGTGACCTGGAGAAAGTCGTGCAAGATTCACACACCACCACCAGAGATCTTCCAGAAGTCCGTACAACTGTTGGCATACGGTGGTGAAATTGACGTGATTGACAGAAGACAACTATCCGTCAATGACGCGATTTTTGAACTCAAGACGGGTAAATGGGTATGGAGGTGAATGACTGCTGAGCGACGTAGGTGCTGTCGTCAAGAGAAGACATAAAACATCGACGTCTTGAACAGTGCGTCACCATAGGCAGCTATAACTTCGAGGTAGTTATGTACTTCGTCTACCAGGCTCCCCAAGAAACCCTACAAACAATATCCGTACCGCGATCAAACTTGGAGTAACTCTTGCCAACCGCTGTGGCAATGGGCTCAAGAGGCAATTGATTAATAGAGCCGTCTCTGGAAGGACCAAGCTGACTTTATAATATAAAACACTGATCACCGCAGTCCTGCTGTACGGCATGGAGGCATGGACAATCTCAAAAGCGGATGAGGAAGTCCTTGGTCTCTGTTTGCGTTAACGGAATTTGGAGGAGAATATTCAACCAGGAACTGTACGGGCTCTGCAGTGATAAGAGCCTAGCTAGGCGTTTACGTATCCAGTGCCTAAGGTGGCTGGGCTATGTAGAGCGTATGGACAACTCAGCCCCGGCCAGAAGAGTCTTCGACTCCAAACCTGTGGGACAACTTATCAGAGGACACATGTGGCTAAGTTGGCGCACCCAGGTTGAGAAGGACCCCAACGAACTTGGCGTGCAAAATTGGAGGCAGCTGGCTAAAGCTCGTGCCACCTGGAGAGGCTTGTTGGCTGAGGTCCAGATCCACCCCACAACGTAGCGCCAAATAAAGAAACGAAGAATGAGAATCAACTCAAATCACCAGCTCCATCCGAGCTGTGCCTGAAAACAGACGGAGATTAGCATGAACATGGAAAAAATCCAGGCATCTCAGTCAAGCTACATGCAATCCATTTTATGCGGTTTGTCGTTATATGGTTTGTCGAGTCGCCATTGTTGATTGAAGGGGTCACCTGAACACCTTGTCAGCAGACACCTTCCGCAGTAACTCGAGAAATCTCTGAATCTGTGTTTCTCTGTCGTATACGTAACGGAAATTCCTTGTTTTTGCTTAGATAGGGAGGTAGGTTGGTGACTTAGCTGACTTAGCGTAAATAGTTCCGCAACGCTGAAGTGCTAATCCACAACCCACTATTCAGCATTGGAAGCGTCCTGCTACGGAAACAGAACGACTACAAGTCGCGAATGAAATCGAGAACGAAATCAGCAAGCCATGTGTCTCGCTAGGAATGACCTTCAATCAAACGATTATCCCAGCCCACAGCTGTGCCCTTCTCAGCCCCCAGCTCAAGGCGAAAGGAGTCTTAAGGTCAAAGCATTGTCAAGTGGAGCATGCAATGGACTTGACTTGCAAATCAATGCATATTAAGAGTATGCAATATATTTCATTTGCAATTCATGCACAAATCCGCTTTCCAAGGACTCACAGTCCTTTCGCCAGCCCCCGGCGCCACCGTTAACCGACCGCCCACCCTCGCCCAGTCTCAGGCAAATGAACATCGTCACAGCCACCCTCAATGTCCATTATTCGTCGGGCAGAATGAGTGTTTGCCTGCTGCCTTCGAGATAGTCCCTGATTGGAAATGCATGAATTGTTCACTTTTCGTTTAAATTTTCATTTGAACCCGGTCGCCTCAAAGTGCCCATGAAAACTGTCTCTGTCAGTGTCGTTCACTCATCCATGCATCGGCCCCCCCTTTTGTGCTACCTACGAAACAGAACGCATGCCAATCCCTTGTAATAATTTATTCTCGAATCTCAGGTCTCCGATACGTTTCGCATGGCACTCTCGATGGGTTTAAACGTACACCGGGCGGCAACTGGCAACTGGCAACTGGCAACTGGCAAGCAGGTTCCATAACATTTCATTTGAGCTGACACACTATTCAATTCGACAGTCAGTGCTCATAAGAATATATTGGATTCGGTGGTAGCTCCATCCGGAGAGGAGGGCTTAAGCGACTCCCAAGTGGGTAAGTCTGGGTGTTAAGGCTTGAGTGACAGTTTTGGGGGTAAGGACTGTGCAGTCGCACTGGGACGGTGCATTAATGTTTCAGTGTGAATCAAGGTGTGACGTTGAGTGCGAGCGAGGGGCATTGTTGGGCGACAGACACACCGCACTCTGGCTGGGGTGGAGTGTCATCAGTGAGTCGGGAGTCGGGACTGCTCGTTTGTCTTATGACAACGTGGGGGGTCTGGATAAACTACAATTGCACGCAGTGAAGCAAAGATTGATTCAGCTCCATTGTCACGTTGGTGGCAACATTTGCTCATTGAGTGGATTGAACGCAGTCACATGTGGAGAGTCTGTTGATTACTGGTCCGTTGATCACCACGGGATCTTGATTTCGAGAGCTCGCTAAGAGGCAGCAACGAGGTTTCCATCAGCAGCTCAAGGATAAGTGCAATAATCGGTTGGTTTGAAATGCAATACTGTCAATGTGTGGCGGGGGTTATAGCAAGTGTCCTGGCATTCAGAACGAAGAAATGACGACAGCAGACTGCGTAAATCTCACGCACCTTGACATAAAATGTAGTTTTGCGACAACTTCGGAGAAGTTCGAGCACCTTTTAATTGGCAGATCCACTCCCAGGGCCTTTGTCAGTCGACTTGAAGGAGGTGGAGCAGTGAATCATGAAAGATCGTGTCGGGAATTGAAGCTACACACGCAGTGTAGAAGTGACCGCAACGGCGGCCTTTATTCCGACATCAGGCGTCTTTGACAGAGCGGCAGGGTAAGCGGGTAGCTTCAGTGTCCAGAATGAGGACGGCGGCACGGCGGGACGGTTGCGCGGCTCAGCTCGTCGGCCCCGTCCTAGTTCTTGTCCCTTCGCACTTATATCACCCATCTTCCCCCTCGACACTGCCGATCCTGCAGATCAGAGGCAACGATCAAGAGTAGTGCTCGCATCAAGGACTTTGCATCAAGTTAGTGATTCGCCGAGGAATTCGTCACAGTGGCACTTCTCTAACAGGGCGAAACCTGAATACGTCGAAAGGTATCTTGTGTCAAAAATTTGTAAAAAAAAAAATCTGATCGATTTTAAGTCAGACACTGAGTAACGAGCGGGCACGAGCTCCTTCAATTGAGCAATGCTCTTCAGGTTACGACCCGAACCAACTAACAGGACCACATCTGCGCTCAATCATCGCTGAGAAACTGCGAAATCATCAAGTGTGTGGCAATCAGTCTTCGTAATCCTTGGCCATCCATCAACTGACAAGCATAACCGAATCCTTATTATCCTGCTTTTGTTTCGAACGACGAATCAAAATGATTCACCAAGTCCATGATCGATTGGGAATACAAATGAACGGCTGCCATGCCATAGGTGAATGCCTAACAATAAATCCTTTTACCCTCGTCTCCCTGCCGGGGTGGCATGGGCCCAGCTAGCCAATCCCCGACATGCTGAGCAGCATTAAAGTATTCCAAGCGCACACACTCACGAAACACACACACACTCGACTCTCCCATAAATCGCCGAACGTAACTAGTGCCTTTCGATTTTTTGGTTTTTCCGCCCGTCGAACTTCATCTCGGCAAAAGGTTCTCGTCCAATAAATTAAGTGTGAAATTGAATAGATAACGAGATGATATAAGGACCTCATTGACCTTTTTTTCTATTTGGCCGGGCACGACTGGGCCGGCATATATACCGGCGCCCACACCCCCCGCTTGCATGACTGACAAATTGGGTTGTTTCTTTTGGTTCCTTCGTTTTTCCTCTTTTTTTTTTGCTTTGTTTTCTGCCTAGTCTGTGTCGGAGGTGTAGACCCTGAAAGGTCCTTGTTCCTTTACGCAAATTAAAGCGGCGGCAACGATACGGAGCAACGAACAGGAGGAAGGAGACACTAAGAAAAACAGGAGAGAAACAAGAGAAAAACATTGTTCATCAAGCAGCCACTTACCCTGTCGCCTTTTGCACCGGATGTTCCTGAGGTGCCACGTTCACCCTTGGATCCCTGCTGTCCACGTTCACCTGGTCGTCCGGAATCGCCCTTCTCGCCGGGGTCACCCTTTGGTCCTGGTGTGTTGGCCCATATTCCAGGCGCCGTGCCCAGTCTCGATTCCTATTTGTTCACACGTGTATGTGTGTGGTTTTGTGATGCGTTTGTTATCACCGACCGTTCACAACAAACGGGAAAGGGAAATTGGAAAAAAAAACGAGGATAAAGATGGCAAATTAGAATATGATCTTTTCTGTGTGTGAAGGTTTTTTTTTTTTTTTTGATATTTTTTATAATTAGTATGCAAAGAGAAGGATAACATGGAGTCCTGAAGTTGACATATGGGGAGTGCTCTGTCGCTGAGCTCATAGAACGGCCATCATCACCGTCATTGTCTATTAGCCGGCTTGGGTGGCCTGGAGAGGGGAGTGGACATCACCGCAGAACATTCAAAACCACAGAAGCTATTTTCTTGGCTTCGGTTTCTGTTTGGTGCTGTCACCCTTTTTTCGATGACAGGACGTTGTCATAAATCTCGGCGTAATTTGATTTTGAAACTAGTTCGGCTGGAGTCTACAGTATGGCCAGCAGAATGGGTCGTTGAGGGGGAAATGTTTAGAATGGCTTCTGCAGGTTTCACTAGAATCTTCTTCTTCCTTTTGGAGATGTGACTTGGATCAATGGGTGAGAAATGAGTTGCGGAATTTTTGTTAAGGCCCCAAAGCTTGCAAGACTGTTTATCTCTCAATATCAATAAAATAGCTAACTACACTATATAGGGCCTTCGAAAGACGTCTAATGACACCTATCCAACCATTCAAAGAAAAAAAGACAGTAAACATGGAAACACTCCAGGTTTTGAGAAAAACCGATGAAATTGAAAAGACCTTAGAGGAAGGTTTTGCCACACTGTTCTTGACGTCTCTCAGATGATGTATCGAACCACAAGCTTAGTCGGCTTCTACCAACTTCTGGTTATCTGTGTGGCCCGACAGTCTGGTGTGGACATGGGCTTCAATTCATTAGCTAGCTGCTTGCACACCAAGTTTGTTGACGTATTCTCCAATTGAGTGCATCACCTTAGAGATTTGATGCGTTGTTCCAATGGATCAGCTTGAAGCCCTGAGATATAGATGACCAAGCCGATTACGGCGTTGAAGAGGCTCAGCTTGGAAAAACACTACAGACCGAGGCGCTGGGATACAGATGACTTAGCCGTCTTAGGCGTTGGATCTGTAGACTCCTCGATAGACGCATGTCGCTCTATTGCTGCTACAGTTCGTGATTCTCCTACAGATGTCCCTAACTCGTATCTTACCCTACTATCGTATGTTATGGTGGAAAAGAATACTGCGATTTTAAGGGAAATTCCGCTGGGATTCCGCCAGTGAGTGCCCTTAGCCCTACTCTATTTTTGTTGTACCCTAGGTGCATTCCCTTATCTTCTAGGGAGTTCAGCGGCTGTTTTGACAAAGAAAAAGTGTAACAATGTATTCCACTTCATGGTCATTAAAACAATGGCATGAGAAGCCCCATCCGCCAAATTTAAACAACGAAGACGTTCGATTTAGCGCAATATAAAGTACCAACGCTTTCAGCAAGTACATCTACCACCTGCTTAAGGGCCACTTCTAGAAACTCAGTCCAAACTGGCATTTGCATATGTTTTGCACCTGTTAATTTCGTATCTTTACTATTTTCTGATCTATACTGACATCTTTTTCCTATTTCTACTCGTTTACTTCAACAACAACGGTCCAACCATAATTGACGTAAGAGAATTTAGGGCGGTCGAACAAAATTTAACGAAACTTATCGAAACTAATCGGAGTTGATATTATGGCAAAAATGAATCAACTCTGTGTATTCATTCTCCATGATGGTTGGAGCCTTGTTGCTTCCTTAGTTTCTACGACTCTAGCAAAAACTACAATTTTATTTGTACTTTGAAAGGGTGCCATTTCATTTTTGTCGAAAGAATTACCAGTTATGGCATCGGAGCTTCGTCAGTGGCTCCCGAGACAGAAGGTGTGATGCAAAAAGTTCGGAATCTTGTCTATCTGCTAACAGGCTGTATATCTTGCTGCCAATGCGGAGGCGGGTCTAGCTTCTACAGTACCTCCTAGTGAGAGGAAGCTAGACCGAGGTACAGTCCAAACTGTAGAGCCATCCAAAATATTATCAATATGACGCCTGATGGGAGTAATTTTGAGGGAGACTATAATCAATTATAAAGGGTGATTGATTTAGATGCTGTATTCTTCTTATTCATCATGGAAGGATGCTCTTTCAAGAAAATCAGCGTAGGAACTGTGAAAAATGGTCTTCCTGAACTTTGAGCAATATGGTTTCGATGGACCATCCGAGTCCGCAAGTTCGAGTCTCAGTGTACGCCATCCGAAGGTATGCGAGCAAATAGACCGCATCCAACCATTACTCACGTAATTGAGGAAAAACGTCGCTGGAAGCAGTAATCCAAAATTGGGCTTTCGCAATGGACCTTGTAGGGTGTATTCGCAGGCAACGTGAACACGAAATTAAATTTATAAAGTAAATGTCAGACACTGTTCTTTCAGGCCAAAATAAAGCCTTCACCACCTAAATTATTTTTTTGTGTTGTATTTAAAATTTAAAAAAAAAACAGGTCTTAATGAATCGCTCTTTGTACTCCGATAATTTTCAGCGGCTCGAGAGAGGTAACGCGGTGAATTATGAAATTTGTTCGTGCCGGGCATTGAATTTACATACTATTACTCCTATTGGACTTAGGGGTACATAAATACATAATCAAGCAGCGTGGAAGATTTGTCGTGATTCCTTGTCCCACTCCAAGATTACCTAGCACCAGGAAAAACTAAAGAAACGTTGCATTAACCTGCTTGACTTGGAATTCTATCTCTAGTCTGGCTAAAAAATGCTACATCTCTGGGCCTTCCATGTTCATCGGCGTCAGATGACACAAGCTGAAAATGCAAATTTGCCTACTCATACGAACCTAGTCATTGTCCTGCAGAAACTTCATAAAAGCAAAATGTCCACATTCCGACACTCCATTTATTTAAGAATTCCCATTTCCCTACTACACGACATCTTGCTTGTGACAGAATTCCGTCTAGCAACACACAAGCGTCCCTTTTTCCTCGACACACTGTCACAACGAAATATTTTCCATTAAATTCCCGATGTCACATCACCCGCCGACAGATGACGCTGACGAAAACCAGCTCGTACCTCCCATCAGGCACAAGAACTATTAAAAAAAAAAACGAACCCCTCAAAATCACTTTGAAAACTAAAATCTACGTTACTCTTGTGTGCCATTAGCAACAAACAGGACACACGAGAAGGGACAACAAAGAACAAATGGAAAAAAAAATAACACACACAGGCACACAATGTTCTCCTCAACAAGTCTTCAGATTATTCTGTTGGCCATGGCATGGCGTTGGTGGCGCGGTGTAGCTTTTGTGATGAGCCAGTGTGTGGAAAATGGGGAATTTGCCAGCAAAACTAAGTGATATCCTCCTCCCCTCGACGATGACGGTGAGTGGCGTTGTCCAGAGCACATGTTATGTGGTTTAAATTTCAATTCAGTTCGTTGAAGTGAAGTACATTCATAAAGTTTGTGTTTTTTTTTTTATATTTTTTTCTGTGTCACACTCTTATACCTTAAACGTCCTGGATGGATCCCAATTAATCTGTTTTATCATGAAGGTAAGCGTGAAATTATATAGCCTTTAGAACTGACAAAATAAACGTACAATCAAGTGTCTGAAATCAGCTTTATGCTCGGCGGCAGTTTCAGGTTAAGACATGGTCGAGTGTGTTTGACCGACCCGTAAGGACACTCGGCAGAATTTAATTTAATGCACGACATCAAATGACGCATTAAAAGAGCGGTCTCCATTCAGTGAGAAAAAAAGGACACCCATTTCTTAACCGATGCTCTGCCAAACATAAAACTGTTCATTTTCCTCCGATTTACTAGATGTGTGTGATAACATGTGCGTGTGGGGGGCTGGGATGGAAGGACATGGGGGGCAGATAATACACAACAAAATCACTAGAAAGGAAACATGATTAAATGAAAAGAAAAAGAGAAAAAACGAGGAAAATACACACAACAACTAGATATCCTCGACGAATATTTTCACAAATGATATCCTTTCTAGTTGATGAGTTTTTACCCTTTTGAGAAGAAAGGAAGAAGTGTATATCCTTCCGGTCCACTCTAAACAGGGACAGTTTCAATAAAAAAAAAATGTGGGGATGGATGTTCAGCTAACAACAACACGAAATAGAATTGAAAATATTTCACAAAGACGAATAAAAAAAAAAAAACACGTGAAACATGAAAATGAAGAGGCAACGAAACGAAAAAAAAGAACGAGCAGGAATTCATTGGATGACGAAGAAGAAAAAAATAACTCACTGGAGGATGCTTTTTCTAAAATATTCCGTTGAAATTTCGATCCGAGAACCATGGGTTCCGGTCCGGTGGGAGGGCGTGTGTGAGCACACACACACTCACCCCCTTCAATGGAATGTCAAAAGGACACTTAATAGAAACAAAAGCAAATAACAAATGATTACGTGGACTAGACCAAGCGCTGACCGGTAGTGGAACTGGTCACAATGGAGAACAAAAAATCCAGTTGAACTAAAAACCAAAGTGAGGATGGAAACAAAAAAAAAAAACAAACAAAAAAACAATGGGAACGAGGAAAATGAAAACGGAATTAAATAAACTGTTCGTCGGATAGTGGAGAATTATGTACGCGAAGGATTGTTATTTATGGCCGAGTCGCAAACACACAGAAAATATGGAGCTCGGGGAAGTGCCCGGAATGAAGTTATTTTCGATTGAGTGAAGTGGATGCAGCTTTAAGCCGCATACAATCCGCTTTGCAAAGGATGATGTGTGAATAATTGAGACTTGCATTTCCTCGTTTCTCTGTGAATGAGAGCATTGTCTGAGAGAAATGTGATTAAGAGAACGATTCTGCTCTAAGTGCTGGACTTATGATGATTTGCTTAAGATGAAGTGCTTATGTGAGTCGGTCTGTGGCTGGGCAAAAGGCAATCGACTGAAAGGATGGCGTCACCGATGGCTACTGCTTGAAGGATTTCGATGGATTTGCAGAGTTTGTTGAGCACGTCTCTTGGGATTTTCTCATCTCAACACGTCTTTGGACTCAGTTGACTTTTGCATCACAGAGGGGCATCCAATTTGTGGTTTGCGAAAGTAAGTGCACGCAGAGACCAACATATACTGCTTGGATCCGGCCGTTATGAATGGAATTCGACATTTTCTTTCATAATGTGCGCCCGCTTTGAGGATGACTAATACCTTTAAGTGTCGGGCGCCAAAACATAGCATGGGCCGAAGATGTAGATGGAGAAACGAAGCGGGAGCACCTGTGAACATTGAACTTGAATATCCGTGGATTGTAGTCTGTGGGAAATATTGCGATAGGAAGAGCATTCAATATTCGTGAAGTGCGGCTGAAAAACGACACTCTTATTTTATCTGTGCTCCCGAAAGCAGCTTTAAGGATGAACAGCATGATTTAGGGTAGACTGATTTGGCATTCCTGGCGAGACAGGTATTGCAGGTGTATTCCTGATGAGGAGGAATGCCATTGGCTAGTTCACTCAAGCATCGTTTGTTAAAATTGCGATTAAGCATAGACAGGAAAGACACGGTACTAAGGAGTCTAATGACTATGAGATATTGGGGTCTCCTACAAGTTTAACCGCTAGCCAAATTAAAAGTGCTAAAAAATGACCTGCATCCAAGGAGGAAACTTAGACATTTCGCAGCCTTTTTGGCTACCTCGAATATGTGATCGAATCTCGAACTATGTGCTGTGTTTATACACATACCAAGAATGGAACGCTTATCGGTTTCATCGACACAAGCGCCATTCATGGATAATGACTGATTATTAAGGATTCGCTTAAGTGACAGCAGACAGCATTGAGTTTTAGAAGCATTGAATCCCAATCTATTGTTCCCACACCAGCTAGTTATACTGTCACGATCGGATTTCAATGTCATTAACATACGCTGCTGTTTTAATTCTACTCTCGAATAGCGGGGTCGTTGTCTTCGAACGAATATGAAAAGCTGAGGGTGCTGTCATCAGCGAAGGAGTGAATTGGATTAGAAGTAGCAGACAGGAGATCATTTAGAAAAATGAGAAAGAGTGACGGAGCCAGAACAGAGCCTTGGGGGACACCGGCATTTATTACCGGTGGATATCAGACTTGAATCCAGTTTCTAATCCATAGAAGAAGAGAGTCGTCGATACCATAGACACGCATTTTATAAAAGAGATATTGGTGCGAAACTCTGTTAAATGCCTTAGAACTATCAAGACAAAGATTGGTTCCACTTTTCGGTGAGATAAGCTGTCAAACCACCAGTGGACCAGTTGCTGCGGCAACCACACTGCCGGTCATTAAGAAGCTTCCGCTATTGAAGATATTTCATAAGCTGATGATTTATCGACGGTTCCATGATCTTAGAAAGAAGGGTGTACGTGATATGAGTCGGTACGAGGAGTGTTAAGATTCACCTTTTTAGGAACGGAAGAGACCTGAAGAGTAGAATAGATCAACAAATTTACATCAGCGATTAAGTTTTTGGGAGAATGTCATCCGGGCCAGCTGATTCGTGTACATCGAGATGTTTAAGCACTCTGGCAACTGTACGAGTGCGAAAGTGGGTTTGTTCCATGGTGACATCAACGTTCTAGGGTGGATGCAAATTAGAGTCTGGCAGTGTTCAACTGGCTGCGAAATGCGCCGTAACCAGATTGGGTTTGTCCAAAGAGCTGACAGCTGGGATGTCATTGTAAATGAGAGTGGGAATTGAAGACTAGGGGGAAGTCTTATGTTTTTATTACAACTGACCAAAAGTGTTTGCTAAACCCTGGGACATTGTAGCACTTTTTGACTCAACTTTGGTCATATGAGAATTGAACGCGTCTGATTATTGCACATCATTCGAATGTCCTCCACGAGGGTTCATGCACGAATTTTTATGACGTGAGCTTATATTGTTACATTTGGGCCAACAACCATATCCCGTACAAGAACTTCATACATCAACTCAAAAAGAAAAACAAGAGGTGGTTGCTTCGTTTTCTCTTCACTACTCGATCGTTGTCTTCCCAAAAGGCGGAAGCTGTGGCAACTCCTGAAGCTCTGCCGTGCCTCAAATATCTATCAGCTATCAAACAGCCATTAAGGCACTGGCAGGCAAAACTATTGACGACAAATGGAAACGTTGTCAAAACGGAAGCTGAGTTTACCATAAAAAAACCCTTGGTTTGACAACAAGTGCAGACATGCGCATTCATCGAAGCAAGCAGCATATCAGTCGACGCTGCACAAAAGGACGGAGCAGTTCGTGAGCTCTGCTAACTTAAAACAAGGGAAGAGCACCGACTTCACAGAAGGAAAAACGGATTGAGACAGCTGGAGACGAGCTTGAACAGCTTATGCACCAACTCATCTGTAAGATATGGTTGGAGGAAAGCATTCCAGGCGAACGGAATGTAAGTATCGTTTGGCTAGATCGCAATAGAGTAGTAATAAGTAGTAAATTCTACGCGCGATTTTTGGTCTTGTTTGCGTTGAGCAGATTTGGAGGAAAAGATTCAACTACGACCGGTCCTAAAGTGGCTGGCCCTTGTAGAGCGTATGTCAGCCCGGCCCAAAAGGTATTCGACTCCGAATCTGTGGAACAATTTAAGAGAGAACACCTTTCTCTACGCTGAACACCTTCCTCTAAGCTGACGCACCCAGGAGGCTTAGGCCCACCCCGGAATATAGGGTAGCAGGACAGAGAGTCATTTAGGGAAATCGTGCAACTAGTGCACTAAGTTCAGAGCAACTTTGTTCCTCTATTTCAATACAAGACGTATGCCCTTCGTTATCTACGAACTTTGGTTAAGAAGGAAAGTAACCGATTTAAACTACATGAGCTGATTGGCAAGCACTACGTGACAAGCTTCCAAACAAATCTGTGTCAAATATGAAAGGCGAAATTTTAGACTGTCAAGAAAGCACCGGCAAATGGCAAAATGGTGTACAATTCTTATTTGGTAAACCAATGTTTCTCATTTACTTTGGGATTTCAAGTCAAAAATGTCGATGAACTATTTAAAAAGAAGTTCAGAAATCAGTGGATTTGAAGTTACGTTTGGCAACTTGCCTGCATACCATGCTTTCTGTAAATTCTTCGAGATTAGTTTGATGCCAAAACATCACGTCCCCATCAGGATTTGATTTATTTTAAGGACCTTCTGCTGAATTACACAATTTTCGAGAAATACAAGAATTGCTTTTCGACTTCGACTCATGCATTCAGCAGTTGAAATGAATCAAGTTGAGGGTCGTGTTTTGTCTGCTAATGAGCGTCTTAAACTCCGAGCCTGTTTGATTCCTCTACACTTCAATGCGATCACCACACCGGTAGCTGCTCATATCGAACGCAGTACGAAGCTTGAGAGAGAAGAAAAAAAGGTAAACTGACTTCCTGACAATATTTTGCGAAAGTTCACAATTTCTTCAAACAAATATTCCTCATTTAATGACAAAGTTGTCGTAAGTGCCTAAGCCACTCCCGGAGATATTCAATGTTTGTCCTCAAGTGGAACACTACCTCCAAGGTGCTTATAACTTTTTAAGTCCTTCCTTCGCCAAGCTGCTTACACCCGGTCGCCTTGAAACTTCAGTGCGCCCTCGTCATGGCGACGACGGCACATCCCACATTCGCTTAAATCCATCACGTGCATATCTCAATAATGAGCCATACTCAAATAATTACCATCCTTACACACATAATATGTGCTCCACGGTACCCGATTTACACCCCTTTCACCCCGTTTCGCAGACAAAAACCGTTTAAGTTCTCATGTTTTACCCGAAAAATTGAGTTCCTTACAGTGTGTCGTCCTCAACATGAACACCAGAAACAGCGCCACGAGCAGGCATGTTATTGGCGGTTGGGGCTGCACAGGGTGGGAATAGTAAAAATAATAGAACTTGAAATCTTAAGAACCCACTCAACAATTTGCATACTTTACCACCCCATAACTGGGATTGACCTTATGGCATGACTTGAGAAATCATTCCCCCTGCACCCCTCCCCCCACCGAGCACACACTCTGACAGGGAGACGTGTGGTAAGAATGTTTGCATATAGCATAGTGTGCGCTCACGAATTCTCCTCCCTTTTTGCCCCCCTAAACGCCATGATTAAGCACGGAAATAACTTCCGCTAGGCTAAGAGCAGTTTTCTTTAGCACAGCTCCGTGCAAACATAAACACCCTGTGTGCACTATAAATACACTGTCGTCGCGTGGAGTGAGTTGAATGGGGGGGGGAAACGAAAGTTTTTATGCAAATTTCACTTGTCTTCTTCGACTCTGGCTGACGTTTAGTTGTGTGTGAGTGTGGGGGGGGGGGGGGGGGAGGAAGGGGAGTTTGGTATCTTAAAGGATTTTCCAGCCATAATCGTAAAAAATCCTTAAGACACGTCTTTAGCTTCTGCTGCTTCATCGCCGGTGATGGTGGACAACAATTCCGACGAGTAGTGCCATCGGTCTGTCGCTTCACTTCATTCCAGGTACCCGTCGCGCGTCGTTAGGCCATCATCAAACGCTGAAAGGACGACGACAAAGCACAGTCATAACAGCAAAATAGAAAACAAACACAAGAACCAAACAAAAAGAGAAAAAAAAACAAGTTTGAACTCAAATGGAATGAGAGCGCGTCCTTCATCCCTTCATTTGAGCCCTTTTTGCGCGCCATAACATCAAGATAGCGACACAAATTGGGAAAGCCGCGCCTGGCTGTTCTTATACCGCCGCCCAAAACGACAGCCCACCGACCAAAGGGTACCAGCGAGCGTGGACAGAAGCCGCCCAGTGACGGCGAAGGTGGTGGGTCGGCAGTTAAAGGGAAGGAAATTAGTTTAGGCAAATTGTTTTCTTCGGAGCGTTGGTTTTTCTTCCTCCCTCTCCCTCTCTCTCTCTCTCTCTCTCTCTCACTCAGCTGTTCACTCTGACACGAAGCGTGTAAAAGAATGCCACCCGCGAAGACTGAGGCTTCTGTTTTTTACTTTGCAGTTTAACTGTTTTCCCCGTGTGAACGGAAGTCGAAAGCGAACACGACGAGGGCAATGGCTGTAAGGTGGAGAGTGGGTGAGTGGGAGAGTGGGAGAGTGGGAGAGTGGGAGGGAGAGCCAGCGCACAAAAAGAAAATCATTTTACAACTTACTTAGAAAATTGCCGAAGGAACACCACCAAATGGGTGGATGGGCGCCGTCCACCGGGCGCAATGGATCAGCAGTGAGATTCACCCTGGCACGAATCCTGTAGCAATTTGTTTCGAAAGGAATGACATTAGCGCGCGCCGCGCGAATCGGAGGTTGAGAATAATTGCTTAATGATTTATTTGACGGACAGTTGAAATTCCTTTGGATGAGGGTGGATGCGAGAGGATGGGTGAGGCTGAGGTGTTGGGGGGGGGGGGGGGGGGGGGCTGGGTTAAAAGCATAATAATGGAGTCATTTACAATTTAAATCAAACGAGAAAACTGTTATTATTCACAAGAACGAAAGAAGAGAAGAGAAAGAAAATAACAAATACTTACATCGTACGGATCTGGTAGACCGGGTGAGCCGGCCGGTCCGGGTGGACCGACTAGGCCTGGCATACCATCCAGACCGGGCTCACCCTTCATGCCCTGCAAGCCCTCGGGACCACGCGCACCAGGATCGCCCCTGTCGCCGCGGTCACCCTTTGGACCGGGGGCACCGCGTTCACCTGGCACACCAGTGGCACCCTGCAAAAATAAAAGGAAACACAAAATTAGTCTCGACTCTCGTGTAATGAATGTATGTTCGGTGGGATGGGAGCGGATTGGACTACGATTACACGGACGGAGGGGGGGGGGGGGGGGTTGTCTACATCACATTCTGTGTTACAAGGCGTAATACAATCTGTTTAGCAGCAGAGTACAGCTTCGGAGGTGTAAGGCGTTACCTAAAATTGCCTAAATTCGCTGCGTAAACATCCGACCGAATGCGTGTCGAAGTCGGCGAAGTCGAGGGCTACAAATACTAATGGGAGCAGCAACACAACAGCGACGACAATGACGACATCATTGCGATTGTAATTCCACCGAAAACAACCGGATTATCGCCAGGAATTTGAATTCTGGCACTGTCGCTGTGTTTTCCCGGTCTTTCGCTGAGATGCCGCCGATGGGGGTAGGTATTATAATTAAACCTAGCAAGGTGTACTCTAAGCGGGGGACTGCCAGGATGGAAGTTGAGAACAACTTTAAAATTTATGTCTAAGTGGGAGGAGGCGAAGCGTGGGGTAATCCAAGCCCCTGCATGGGGTAGCTGTTCTCTGCTTTTTTATTTTGCTATGATCAAGGAGGTTTTTAGCGAAAATTTAATTGGTTTAAACTACAGTAAGTGAGAGTAACGAGACGTTGTCTCATTAAAGCACAGCGCGGGGCTGGGCACAGTGCTATAAGCCGGCTTAGGAGTTGCTCTAAGTCCTCTCTCCGAATTGAGTTTTCGTGTTACCGATTTTTTCTTCAAGTAATGCTGAAGACTCTTGTCCATCTGTAAGGAGTGAGTTATTTGGTTTTGCTGTTTTTTTTTCTTCTTTTATTTGTTTCGTTTTATTTTGTTGAATGAGATTACGAATGAAATTTGTGTCGTGTGCTAATGGAAATTTAGGTGGTCTTGAGGGGGAGTGAGAGACGAATGAATGTGAATGCGTTTGGTTTTCGTTTTTGTCTTCTTCGGAAGTGATTCACTTTTAACATTTAAAACGTTAAAGGTTTACTGCCTACGGCTGCTGACGAGTATAGTCTGATGTTGAGGTGTTATGTTTTAAGCGCTGGCTACATGTGGAGTTTGTGGAGTCAAAGAGTGAGTAGCTTATCGAACACTTGTGGTGCAAGTGTTATGGCAGACAGCTGTTTTCTGCTTCTGGGTCTGGGCAGCTGGATCTGGTGGACACGTGTCTTCATGTTAAGAAAATGGTGTATTCGTGATCATTGTTTTTCTGGTCATTTAAAAGATTGAGTTCAGTGGTTATTCTCCGTGTCGTCGTGTGCCGATGAATGTATCGTTTGCATTTCCACCTAATGAGAGCATCTAGGTTCAGACGAGACACAGAACGTGTGACAAGTTAATGTTCTATGTCCCCACGTGTGCACATATATCGTACATGACAATTGAACCGATTTTGCCTTGTTTTGGGGATCGAGTCAATTGCAGATAACACTTATATTCCAATTTCATTTCCTTCAGAAAAGGACGTTGTATTGTATAGTCTTCCAATAGTGACTTCCGTACTTTGACAGTTGATAGCGGCCATATTGTTGAAACTACATCCGCCAATTGGCTACCATTTATTCAGTCTGTTTTTGCCAGACATAGCTTTCATTGCTTTATCAAAATGCACAACATTCTAAGGGCTTCACCCATTTTGCCGTCGCCATAAGATGAGGCTCATTTCTCGATAAATGAGTACTTCAGCAAAAAAAATGTGTCGAATTTGTGACGATACCAATACACATGAGTTCCAAAACCGTCCAATGCATACCGAAAAAGTCACTGTTTGGTGCGGATTTTGCGGCGTCGTCGGTCCATATTTCTTTGAGAAGGTTGCGACGTTGGCCAGGCCATCACTGTCAAGGGTGAGCACTATACATAGGTCGATGATTATCAACTTGTTTTGGTTTGAATTGGATGTTATGGATACCACCGACAAGTAGTTTCAACACATCGCGGCGCTACATGCAACACAGCTAACGCCACGGTCGAAATTCTGCACTAGCGATTCAAGCGCATGGTCATCTCACTTGGAGGCCAACGAGCTTTTGCGATTTGACCCCGTTCGACTTTTTCTTGTAGGGTTTTCTGAAGTCGCATATCTATGCGAACAAGTCACCAGTGGCCCTCAAAGCATAACTCATGTCAAATTCAGTTTGATTTTTTCGCCAAAGTCATGGAAAATTGGACTTTTCGGATACGCGTCACCCTGAGAAGCTGCGGGGGATTTTGGAACTATGGAACTATTCGATGATATCTCACACACACTTTGTTTTATTTAAGTTTAAATCTAGGATGTGCTTAATGACAGACCCTTTATCTTAAGATGGACTCTACGAATGTAAGCTTTGCTTGCTGTGATCCGTTCTGTTGCTGGAGTGATGTTCGGGGGTTGTTCGACAGTAACAGTGATTTTCTTTTTAAGTTCAATTTATTTTTGACTGTTTTTGACTTATGATATTTACACCATTAGAAAGGTAACATCGCGTAGATGTGCACAATGCGTTTTTGCCATACAATTGAGTAGAATCTTGGCTGAAACATGTACAAAATAATGTTACATTATTCATCAACTATTACGAATTAAGCGGGAAGAGTTTACAGTCTGCAAACGCGCACTCTCTTGACGATCATTTATTCATGCCCATCCAACATCATTTTAACAATTTCTTACGTTGTGGCGTCCTGGGTCCTATTTGGTGTGGTCTTGCGAATGCAACGAAATTCAGTGAGCCACTTGTGCACCATTCTATGCAAGGGATCCGGCTTAAGTTGTCTATGCAATCCGAGCATATACTGCCTTTTGTAAATCCAATTCAAATTCTAGATGGCTATGTCTTCCTCTACATTCTACGACATAAGTGCGAGCATCGTCTGATTTGACGAGATTGTGTAGCGCTTATTGCTGTGGTACATCCTTGTGGCAGTATCATCTGCGTACTCCAACCCAACACGACCGAAGAGGACAGTTCATAAATCATCAAATTTATTTTATAAACATTAACGGCCATAATCTGGACCCTTGACGTATTCCATGTTGTATTTATTTTTCAACTCTCAATCCTCTGCTTTAGGGACAGTTTTTAAACCAAGTCAGGATGCGTCATGATACACTAATATGTCTAAATTTTATGAGAGTGATAGGATTTTTTTGTGAAATCAATAAAAATCGCTAGATTTTGGTAGTCTTTGTTGGATGATGGTCCTTGGTTAATTTGTTGGACGGATATGCAAAGGGTACATTTCCTACAAGGAGCACGTGGATTTTTCGTCGCTTTATATGTTCTGTCAGCGCCGACGTTCATCTGTTGACTTGTTTGACAATCTCTATCATTCAGCATTCTGATCCCAGCAGAGAATGACTCAGAAACTGTGATCAAATTTCAGTAATTCTAGCCCCATCATCAAGATGTTAGTTCACTGACGTCCACAAGAAATGAATCACTTCCTGGGAGGTGCACAAATCATACAATTCCGCTTGCCGCGGGCCATTGGTCGGTGGGTGGCTCCTTCCACACTGCCACAGCGCAACTGACCTCATCACCCAGTCGAGCATGCAACGCTTTTACAGCTTAGACAGAAAGAACTCTCCTCATTTGTTCGTAAAATTGAGACCATAGCCGCATGGTTTCGCATGACCGGGCACAAGCCCAGATATTCGTGAATGGGATATTCCCGGTACTGCCAGTGATTTCGTTTGCCTTCCGACGAATACGAAGCCGCACCGCAGAGGCAAAACTAAGTCCTCAACATCACTGTTATCATGCAATCTAATTCATTTGTCTTAATTACATGAATCGTGCGCTGTATGGCGGGCAACTGGAGCATGAGACTTCACACACGGAAAGTATGTCAGGACATGTGACAGGGAGACGCGCACAGATGAGGTTGGTGAGTGATAAATGTGAACTGCTTATGGTGACAATGCACGAGAGGAAATGGAATAAAAATGAAAATGAAAATGAAAATGAAAATGTCATCCTTACCGTGAGCCCAGGAGCACCTGTCTTTCCTTCCTTACCCGGCATGCCGGGAGGACCTCGTATCGATTCGCGTAGCATTTCGCTGTCCTTTATTGCTGCTAGGATATCAGACGCGTTGCATGTACACTTTCCGCCGTACATCTGTAAAGAGAGCGAGAGAGAGAGAGAAAACAGACACATTAGTAAGTTCCTGCCAGCTTGGGGTTGATTTGAATAAATCGTTGGGTGCATTTCATTTGTTTCAGGGCTGCCCGCAACCGACGAGCCCGAATAGAGTTACATTCCACCGCCCAATAATAAACCAGTAGCCCAGGTGACACATTTGTCCAAAATAACTTGTGTTCTAATAAATTGCAGCCGAGATACGAAATCACATTCCCCAGGTCGACTTGGCAAATTCCATATTCACCTCCAGTACCGCCGCACATACACACACACGTCCTCGTCCTAGGCCGTAGGCTCGCAGTGCGATATCCCGGCGTGCGCGTATACTTAACATATTTCGCCGTGCTCCACATCCATTTGGGCCCGTGGATCGGGGAGGGCGTTTAGGGCGACATATTGAGGCGATCAATTAAAACCGCGCGCGTATGGCACGGGCTCTCCCATACCCGCCATGTGGGTGTGTGTATGTGCCGCGCAACGTTTGCGAAAATAACGGAATAGGAATAAGCGAAATTTCATTTTGAACTTGATGATGATGGCTGCGGTAATGGGCGATGTCGGGTGGCATTTGGATTGCGGTGCTGTTGGGGTGTGCTAGTCTCCTGCCAGCCTGCACCTGGCATATAGGCGGTGTGTGTCACACGCCACTGGCGGCTGTTGAAAGTTCATATATGGATTTGCAGAGAGGCCCCACACTTCGGCGCGGGGGATAAATGAATTTCATTCAAAATTGTGTGTGGCAGCAGGATTGAGTGGCGGCGCGCGAGCAGGGACGAGTGAATGAAATCATTTGGAAGTAGAAAAGGATTTCGTTTTGGCGCACCACTTTCTCGGATTTATTCCATCGAACGTCATGTCCGCCCGTCATCAGTGCCATCGTCTCTGGCAGCGGCGCACAGCCGTCACCGGCGTCGCCGCAAATAGCGAAACAAGAATAAATTAATGAACTCGGGGAAATAATTTAACATTTAAATTATTTTGGGTAATTAGGATAATTTCAATTTGAATAAATTACTCCGACGAACTGTCGGGGCTGACGGGGGTTAAAGGTTGACTGACTGGCTGCTGGCTGCTGGCTGGCAGCGTACCACCGGGTACTGAATGAGAACGACGACGACGTACGGCCAGAGTCGCTCGTCAAGGATAATAGTTCCACATTAACTAAATGCAAATGTAATTTGAATTTATTAACATATTGCGCTCCGGTAAATGCCGGGCTTGATAATATTTCTTCGAGCTGAATGATTACGGCGCAGTCGTTTGCATTAATAAGACATGACGTACGACAGAGAGAGAGAGAGAGAGTGAGAGCGTCGACCGAGCTGGTTGCGGTGTGGAGATAGTTGCAGCAGCTGCTGCTGACGCTCCTGTTGTGATGGGAGTATGTGATTCAATGGGCGTCCTGATTGAGCGAATGGCACGGGCACAGGGACGGGGATCCAATTGGAAATATAATTGAAAGCAATCAGGGGATGGAGCGTGGGATAAGTGCAAAGTGTGGTAACTTATCATTAATGTGTGTTTTCGCAAGAACACCACAATCGAAACGGAAGTTAGCTGTGAATGTGTTTTATTTTCAAGAGAGTCATTGACACACTTTCTGACGGAGTAATTATAACGCCAACAGTTGACGAGGACTTGATTGGCGTGTGTGTGCCGAGGACAACACTCTTCCTGGTTTATTCATATGAATCCACGAGATCGCTTATTTAAATGAGTGATTTTCCCAGGATTTCGATGGAATTCTCTTGAAAGGCCATCGAAGCGTGGTCATGCTAAGTGCTCCATTGAATGTTCATTTCATGAAAAGGGTGAGCAAAGCTCTGAGGAGTGACTTGTTTCGATGAACAATGGCAGTTGTCCAGAACATGTCTTTCTGATTTCCAAATTTATGGCGTTCATGGTTAGGAATACGATTTGACGAGTTGTTCTCGACAAGGGACCGACGAATGATAAGCCTTTAGTTACTCCAAACTTGCACTGAGCAGTTAGCGCGCTGAGCAAAGAGTGCAAATCGAGATCATCTTCTTACCTTTAAGGTACGTTATATTGCGAAACCATCACTGCCCTTGGATAAGAGAAGGCTCAGCGATGCTCATGTATGTATCTTCGCGTCATGCCCGGATGCCATGAATTGATTAAAAGAGACTCGTGATCATAATAAGCACTTCGCCCAGTATCGTTGAGTTTCGTTCAATTTGGCGACATGCCAGCAACGATCCCTGTCGATGCACAAGTCAATCTGCTATACAGCCTCCTAGCGGATTCCTTGTGGGAATATGGTTAATTGACTTTAACCGATAAGTTATCTCCTGGCTGTAATCCGCATCTAAGGCAGATTCTACAACATCACCCTCATATGTGGACACGGCTCTACCGAAAACGATGAAGACTCTTTCAAGGAAGACTATTACATTCGCTTGTACAGTGCTTACGGAGCCACTCTGGAATACGAGACTTCACTACCAAAATCGGTAAGGACTACATCTTTGGCGAAGAGATCGGAAAGCAAAGCTTCCAAGGCATGACACCAGATAACGGCTTCCGACTCGCTGACATCAAGATGGTCAGAAGTAGCTCGAGTTTCCCTCCATTTTTCCATCCACACAGTAACTTGGCGAACTTCGGGCAGTTGATCCGCCAACCAAATCGAACATGCATCAAATACCGTGGATTTGCAAACATTCAGGGGAGCAAACGTCGACTCTGACCATTTCCTCATGACAGCACGATTCAGAGCTCGACTATCCAATGTCAGAGAGCTTGACCAGCCAACAAAGAGGCGTTTTGACACTGAACACCGGAGATTGGCAGAAGAAGACCAAGTTAGATACATTCTGCTTTGCTTACGTCGAAAATCAATACCACCGATATCTGGTTGCATTGCTGTTCGGTCGTAAAGGAGTTAGCGGAAACAACTTTAGGCTACCCACCAACCCCAAGAAGAATGGGTACAAAAGAAACATTCAACCAACGAGGCACACCAAAATCCGCTGCAATGAAAAACCTGAGCAGCGTAAGAGGAGTACCAGCCTAGAAGACAGGATTAGATGAAGCTTTTATGCCTGAAGAAAAGGTCTCTCGTAACCTCACAGCAAAAAATACGGGCCTTCTATAAACAGACCAAAAGCTTGGTCTCAAACTTTAGAAAAACACCCAGACTCTTTGAAATTGTAATCTTGTTACCAGAGATAATGGAATAAATGGAATAAATTCCTCCATTATCTCAGCTTGTTACCTACTCGGAGGGTATAGTGGATGCACTTAAGATCCAGTCCCAATAGTAGCTCAATGGGCCTGTCCAGGAGAGAGTGATAGTGATGATTTAAATCCCAACTCCAGTCGAAGAAGTAGTCCTCCAAACCAGCTTTGAAAAAGCCGGCACAGCCATTACAACGCTGAAGGGCAATAAAGCCGCAAGCTCAGATGGTTTACTACCGGAGCTCTTCAAGCCCGTTCTGGTAGGGTAGGTGATAGCATGCACCATATCATCTGCAGAATTCGGGAGGACGAAGGGATGACCGACATTTGGAATATCAGCTCCATATGCCCTATCCACATATCCCTGCTCAACGTCGCCTATACGATCCTGGCCAGCGTACTGTGTGAATGTCTTAAGCCGTTTACATAGCCCCAGTGCGACCTCCGGCCCTGCAAATTGACTATAGACCAAACATTGGACATGTTTTTTTCTGGTGAATACGATTTGGCGGTTTTCTACCAGAACCATGAAGCCGGTCAAAGATGTGATCTCTAGGGCATACCATCCGATTCCAGAGTACCTCGAAAGGGTACAGATAAGCCCGGCCAAATTTTCACATCGTCCAGTCCGCTGTTGATGCGACACTCTATTATGACCACATCGTGGCCCAACAAACTGAGGAGAGTCTCCTGTGGTTCCGCTACATCGAGTGTGACGAATTCTTTGACTATTGATTATAAGGCGTACAGCCCTACAGACACCTATATTCTGCGTAAGCTAACTTAACATGCGGGAATTAGCAGGAATGATACACTGCGAGCGTAATAACCATTTCGTTAAGTTTCGTTAAGCTTCGTTCAGTTCAAACTAAAGAAGGAGGCGAATGTTGCAATTATGGGCACTTTGAAATTTGACGTTGCTTCTAATTTTCGGTATTGACATAAGCTTAAGTCTTTGTACGTCCATTATGGTAGGCTTCCTATGGTGGCTGTCAAAAAACTTTAAGGCACTAGGAGACCAGGGCTAGAGATCTATCAAATGTCGAACATAGAAATAAATATCTTGGGCTCGTACAGTAATTAAGATTACTCAAGTAAGTTCATTTGGTAGTAAATAAAATCAAGTTAAAAGAAATACTTACAATATTCGATGTGTCCATGTAGGGAGCGTATGGGCCGGGATCTCCCTTGGGACCAGGGGGACCAGGTGGTCCTGGTGGACCACGTATACTGTCCCCCTGGGGACCCTTGGGGCCTCGTTCACCCTTTTCGCCTTTTGGTCCGAATGCTGAAAGAAATGAGAAAAAGAGAATTGTTAGTTGTTGAATAGAAAAAGTCCTCGCAATCTATTCGATTCAGATTTCAAGGCCTCTCTGGGACTCAGTTCTGACGTTAAGGAGTCCGTCAAAGTTTTCTTTTCGAGTGGAAACCCCTAAATCTCTAGCCTGTAAGTCTTTCTCACCGGACGGCAGAATCAACGCATTCGTTTTGTCACCGGAAACGTTTAGGAACAGCTGAGAAACGTCATACACCCCAAGAGAGCATACATCCATTAGCAAGGAGCAACCGGCAGCAGTGCTTGCATCCATTCTGTCAAACGCAGAGCCAAGGTTCAAGGTTCACTAGTTTGACTTACTGACAGTTTGTCATTACGCGAGACTCACGCCAAGTATCTTGACGTAATTCCCAGCGGCACATCGCGGCACATTGCACCACCACCTCACGCTGTACCAGCGTGCATCTTTCCGCGTCGAGGATTTCCCCCAGGATTGTGGTATCCTGAAACATTTTCATTTCAGAAATGCACTTTTACCAACTTCGCTCGGAATCGCTCACTCATTTCATGGGAAATACACTCGAAAACAGTCTTATGCTGAGTTTTCCCCACAGACAGTCGTGTGGGGGGTTTCGAATGAAAACGGAACTTTTTGAGCAAACTCACACTCACCACTAGTGACCCAGATTCAGATTCTCCACCATCATCGGACCACAACTCCGGGTTCCGAGTCTAATTGCGGTTGCAGCAGGCTCATGCTGCTTCATATTCTATTGGGACTTCTCCTAAATACCGTTAAGCCAGCTAAGGACCCCGAGATCCTGATTACAAGATTTCTATGCCAGCGATTTGCATACACAGGCTGCTCGCCCCCAGCCGCACATCACACATGTACTCGTTGGTAAGCCAAGCGCCAAGCAACAAAGGAGCACACGAACCATATCATCACAACAGCAGTGCTAACTCCTTTTAACAATTTTTCCCTCATCCACATCCGTTATTACGTGCATCATGCACACGCTGTATCCTTTCAATGTGCAACCCAGTGTACTGAGCGCACGCTGCTCTGACGTTTGAGCAGAGCTGCACACACCCGCGCACGGCCGCGGTAGGATTTGGTGGTTCTGCAGCCTTAAAGGTTCGTTTTATGTCAGTTAAGCTGTGGAAACTTTTTCAATCAATATTCCTATAAATACTGTGGCCAAGTTTACAAACACCCCCTCCTTCACACAAACCAACCAGACAGTGGGGCACAAAAGTCCTCTCAACACTTCTGCCAAAAAAAAAAAAAAAAAGAGCCGTCCACTCAACTCCACTTCACTTCACGGCAGTGCCAGTGCTACAGCAATACAACAACTCGTATGCACACAGCATGGTTTGGAAAAATTAATAAAACTTTTACCGATTTCCAGGAGGAGTCTCGCCTGCCTCACGGCCACTTCTCCTTTTTCCGTTGGTTCCGCTGACTGCGGTGTGTGTGCATTGATGTCCCACCATGCTGGCGCGGAGGCAATATTCTCATTGTACCGATTTATGGTAAACTGTCATAGACAAAGTTTTATGGCGTGTACACCCCACACTGCCGGCCAAAAACAAAAAAAAAAAAACGGTCCACCAAAGCCAAACCAAAACGGGCATAAAAAGTTATAAAGCCGAATGAGCGAGCGAGAGCTGTGATTGAGTGTGTTTATGCATGCTGCTGCTGCTGCTTCTACGGCTGTCCCCAGGATCCCAGTTGACTCGGTGATGTCCTGTGATGTAACGATTCTCTGTTGTTTTTTTTTCCAATTGCCCTTAACTTGCACGGGGTGTGGTGCGACGCGGCGTGGACTGATGGCGGAGCAAACATTTTTCCAGCGGAATTTATACGATAGCGCGCTGATAGTTGTGGATTTCCTGCGGTGATATGGTGAAACTTTGAGGATTGAAAATTTCGTAATCGGCTACACGCTGCGATGCTGCTAATTACATTTTAAGTCGGAAATTACAATTTTCTCTGCTCATTGTGCCAGAGGCGTGGATTGTGGTCGGTGGTGGGCTGGTTTGGTCGGGCTGGCGAGCTGCTGAAGAGCAGAAGTTCATGCATATGTGATCATGGTGGTCGGTGCATGCTTGTAAGGCTGTACATGAGGCGGGTCCTTAACGCATAACCCCGGACCACGGACTGGAGACCACGTTCTCTATCCTAGTTGATCAAGTTTGATGCAAAAAAAAAAACCTTCCAAATTATTGCTGAAAGGTTTATCGTGTTATTTTCCATTCGCTGATTTAAGCAAGAGGATCGTCAAGGAAGCGAAGCCGGCACAACTGGTTGGCCGCACCGAAAGCATCAAAGAACGGTCTAGGAATGGCGGCGGAACCCGGTTTTCAGTTCTTTAAGCAAACTGAGTCAAAATCAGACATTTCGTGTGATACGACTCGAAGAACGCGATGAAGGGGGGCTTAAAACGAGATGCAATCTGGTTGGCCTTGCGCTGGAGAGCCATTCCAGAGAAACGGAAGGCTTCACAAGAAGGCGGCATGTCTTACACAATGAGAGGAGTTTGAGTACGAAAGTGGAGTTCGTCAAGGCTGCATACTGTTGCCAATATTGTTTCTTGTCGATATCAGCGTGAACATTATGGAATTCGATGGACTATGATATCTCATCAGGATATCACACCTTGACTACGCTGACGATGTTTGTCTACTTCCGCATCGGATAATGGACCTTCACTTGATAGCCCACAATCTAGAAGATGAAGCACACAAATTCGGGCTCAAAATATAACCCCGAACATTTCTAGTACCCGTGCTCAGCTGAATATTGCCGAACAGGAAGTCGAGAAATTGAATATACACATGTAGGAAAGTTTCTATATTTAGGAAATGTACTCTCAGCTAACCGCTGTGACACCGAACTGGGTGTGTGCAGCAGAATCGGGAAGACTAAAGCTGCTATCCGAGGTCTGGAAGAATAATTTTATTAGCTTTAGGCCCAAGCTGCGACTGGCGCACATGCGTAGTATCCCTAGGCTCCACGAGGGTTTGAAGGACATAAGAATAAAACGAAAATCTTACCGCAGATACGAGTTATCGTCTAAGTCGCAGTTATAATAACAATAATAAAGTGTGGCACTACAGTCTATGGTGGAAAAAACCCTCACTTCTGGCTCAATTGTGCGTGTTGTACGTGCTTTTGATCCCACAAGTGAGGTGTGGTGATAAATCTACAGTACATGACATTTTCGGGCTTCATTGCAGACAATTTCCTGGTCCAGTTTGAAACAAATTTTGGCGAGCACAAGCGGATTTTGAAAACTTTTTATCGATTTTAAAGTCGCATGCGAAAGCATTCACCGCAATAAGCTATTCCATGCGATGGACCAATTAGGGGTTGTGGTTGTGTGACACCACGCGATGAACTGTGTAGTTTGGTTCAATGGCCTCTGAGTCGCATAAAACCTGCACCGGACCTCGGCAAGGAGATCCGCTGTCGTGTGACTACTGGAGAAGATAGTGTAGCGGGCTGCTGCAAACACGGAAGGCACTATCTTCTACAAGTCGGTCCAACTGTTGGGGTACGCAGATGACATCGACATCGTGGAGCGTTCCCAAGTGCTGTAGTGGAAGCTTTTACGGCGATTGAAGAACAGGCGAAACGAGCTGATCCTTAGGTCAATGAGGATATGACGAAATATATATGATGTCGAGCAGGAATCGTTCCACCACACACCACCTGGGACAAAACATTACAATCGATAGGTGCAATCTTGAAGTAGTAAGGAAGTATGACTACCTCTAGGCAAAGGGAACGGTACCTTAGTGGAGATTCGACGTAGAATCGCCCTTGGCAATCGACGCTACTCTGACTCGAAGGACCAAAATCATCATCATCATATTTAGTGGCCTGCATGATCGATCGGTCGTGGGGTCAAAGCATTCACGAGAGATCTCCAGAGGACTCGATCCTCCGCCATCGACTCTAACACATCAGGAGTTGTGCTCAAGAGGAAACGGGCCAATTTCTTCACTTGGTCCATCCACCTCATCCAAGGTCAGCCAAGCGGTCGCCTACCTAATGGAATCGCGAGTTTATTTTTTTCGTAAGTCCCGGTCGGGCGTACCCAGAAGATGGTACGAGCAATCCGGCAGTGGCCTCGTGAGCCGTCAGATTCGGGCATGGGAAGGAATCAGAGGGCAACGGACAACGGACCAAAATCATGATCCACAAAACCCTTATTTTGCCAGCCCTACTATATGGAGCCGAGCTGGTTATTGATGAAAAATTCGTCGTCTGATATATGGTCCCGTCTGCGAGGAAGATGATGGGGAGAGAACTCTCAGATCTGTGAATGTAGACCGGAAGGCTCGGCCACAGCGAGCATATGGACACCAATGCTCAAGCTACGAGGGTCTTCGAGTCCGAGCCTCCTGGTTCGCGAAGGAGAGGAATACCGAGTTTCCGGCATAAAAAATAAGTCATCACGGACTCACGTCAGCTTGCTCTGATGACTGGAAGCGGCATGCCCACAACTGTCATCGATGGAAGGCTATATATACTATATCTCCCTCCAAAAGTGGAGAAGGACCTCGACGAACTTGGTGTGCGCAACTGGAAGCAGCTGGCGAAAGATCGTGCTGCCTGGAGAGGCTTGTTGGTTGAGGCCTAGGTTAGGTAAGGTTTCGGAAGGGGAGTGTGATGGTTGAACATAACTGCCACTCGGAAGTCTTAGGGCCCATTGTGAATCACTTCATTTGTGAGATATACATTTTATCAACCTATCCTGTTGGCTTAAATCACCCCGTGCTAAGTCCACAGTCTCTATGAAGAATCTTTGGCCCAGCGAAGCTAGGCTCCGATTCAGGAGAGATGGACAGTGGCACAGCAGATATTGCATCATCTCGGTCCCTTCCTCGTTGCCGCAGCTCCGGCAGCGATCGCTGGATTCCGCGTTCCATTTCCGGAGCATTGCTCCGATGAGGCAGGGTCCTGTGATCACTCCGACGAGTGCATGGATCGCGTTACGGTCTAACGCCAGAAGCTTTCTTGTCTTGCTGTTATTAGGATCTGGCCATGTTGATCTTGTCGTGTGACAGTCATTTTGTGAGAGCCAAGACGAGTTGGCGTCTTTTTTGTATTATGTCGCTTATAGTCCAGTATAATGCACTGATCGGTGGTTGAAGTGATGTGTTCGCTTCGCTAATGTCCATATCAGACCCTTGTCTGGCCAGTTCGTCTGCTCTAGAGCTGTTATTAAGCTGTGGCCTGCAACCCAGCAGAGTTTGACCTTATGGTGACTGATGGACCTTAGTGCGTCGCGGCAGTCCATAACAGCCTTTTATCTCTTTGTACAGGAACCTATTGACTTCAGTGCAGCCTGGCTGTCTACAAAGATAGTGATACCTGATGGGGGTATGTATGTGTTTGGCTGCTGGTTTAGGCCTAAGTCCAACCCGGACTGTAGCGCCAAACAAAGAAGAAGAAACACCTTCCGTAGTCACAGGCCTGATATGTAAGTTATTTCTCTTTTGTTGATATGAACCGATCGTCAGATTTGTCGGTTTCATTCACGCTCCGTAAACTCCTGAGTCCTGGAAAACAAATATTCGTCACGATAGTCGCCCGATGTGTGTCGAATAACGATCGAAAAGAACCACAGTCACCTTGAACACTGAGCACTAGTCATCCACTAATGTGCAACGCACCAAGGCTACACGCGCACCCTGCGCCAGCTTAGTGCTCCCCGCACTGATTTGAGTGCCAATGAGAATTCATTGCTTTTCTCTCAACCAATGAATTTCAATTTTCAATGACAAAAGTTTGACCTAAATTTATTCACAGTAAATCCAAGTGAAGCAGTCTTACCTGGCGGCGGTGGAGGCATCGGCGGCTGTTGTCCTCCATTCTCGTTGTTGTAATCTGTCGCCTGAAAGAAAAACAAGAAGAAAAAAAAACACACATCAATATCATCGAAAGCATAAGTGAGCTGGTGTATGTACACGAATCTATAAGGACACACTCTCAACATGATACTGACTTCCAGTTGACTTCCTCACGACCTCAATTTTCATAAATTCAAATCCTCAGAACTCATCGAAGCGGTGAATTTAAAAATCACTCCGCTCCGTCCCCCGAACGCTCACCCCCCGCCCGGTTCACCCATTAGACCGTCAATCTTGTTGCAAGCCACCCTCGCGTCGACCCGAATCAAATCGATTAAAGTGTCACGGAAATTTCAATAATTTCCTCTCACTTTCATCGGGGCCATCACTCATGGCTTCCCGGGTGCCACCTCTACTGTCAAACGGTGGCTAGAGTCACAGCGTCGTCGTCGTCGGCGTGCCTAGGAGGGGGCGCTCCGTCAATTACGATATTCATAAATAAATATTTCGTTCGATAACCATATTTCACTGAAGAAGCGTTCCGCGCGGAAAAAAAAGGGGTGAATCAATATTTACGTTTGCCACACTGTCAACGACAATACACATGCAAATAGGGGATATGAATCAGAATTGCGGGTGAAATGAGTCGCACGGAGAGTGAAAGTACGTGTCTTCCTGGTCGGCGGCGGCGCGGCCTTTATGATCACGGGGAGGACGTACGAGTAGAAACATTGCCAGCGATACCGGTGCTGCCTAGAGCTGGAGCGGGCGAGGCGAGGGAGACACCACGCCAAGGTGTGCAATGATGTATAGGCGTGCAGGTACTTGTTACCCGAAGGTTATGTCCCCCGTGACACAATTTTTCCCTCCATTAGCTTTGAACTACTTACGAAAAATACCATAAATCAATTGTGACTGAAATTAGCATTTTGAGCGGTGGGTGGTGGTGGGCGCTTGTCTGGTTTATGGAATGGGCACTCAGGCGAACACAGCCCCTGAGGGGAGCTTGATTTTCATGTGATATCTGTCAAGCAGATTACATGTGTAAGGCCGGAACAGCAGTCCATTGACTTGATTGAAATCGAAACTTCTTGTTGTGTTGGGCTACAGTGCTTTGATTGATGGCTTAACCGCTGCAATGGCATTGTTCGCTTTAAGTGGCAGAATGGATATCCGATCTAGTCAGCAGGTGGCAGCAGAAGTGAGCTAGATGCTTATCACAGAGCTGCAAGTAATGAAGGCGACAATCGATTTTCCATCACTTTATGGAACATCTCTGGCGGTACAGCGGTGATTTCGACACGAATGTTTGTCGTGAGCAAATGATTTCTGAAGCAGCTGCAGACATGAAGAAGAGGAGGATCGTGTACAACACCTCTGCAGCTGTCCTGCACTCGCTTCGATCAGGAAAGCCATATTGGGGTCTTACTTTTTCGATAATCCAGGCCACCTCAGCGAAACACCACGGGACTGGTTATTATAATGCAATATTAGAATTCACTGACAAATCATAAATGTCATAAAAAGACAGCCCAAACCCTCGTCTTTGTTAACTCACGTGGCAGTACAACGGACCCAACTGGCCTAGGTGCATCTAAAGACACTTTCAACCTAACCTAACCTTGTCCTGAGCTCGTCAATTGTCTAAAGGCCTGCTGTATGACTTGGTTTTCAAAAAAACCCCCCACAAATAAGTCCGGTGAGGTCCAACCTAGAGATCTGTGTTGCCAGCGAATGTCCGCTCTTTTTGACGCAGCACACGTCCAGGAAAACTGCGTTGCTTGATTTTCAGTGTGGCATGGCGCACCGTCTTGTGATGGCAGACACAGTGAGCCACCATCCACCGATATCGATACCCTTCGTCAGACATTCTCTGAAGAAATATGATTCACTGTCGGTTTTAGCACAAACGGCCCAAACAGTCGCCTTTTCGTCATGCAATGGTTGCGTTGCCCAAATGCGGAAATTGTGCTTTTGAACAGCGCCAGAGTGTGAAATGAACCTCTTTGGTCATCAACATTTGCTACCGAAGATCGACTTCCGCCATCAGTGTAAACGATTCGAGGGACTGTTTGGTTGATTCGGTTGCATTTTATTCGGGAACAAATGCAAGTAGTATCGTCATCATCTTCTCACCCGCATGATTCACTGAAGGCGTCGCTGGGGTAAAGCACGCATAAATGCAAGAACATTGCTTACTTGCTTACTTTTCAGGCAGACGACCTATGGAAAGTTTAGTGGAAACAATAGCTGCCTTCCACCGATGACGTTCCTGGCCACGCTGCTTCCAGTCACTCAGACCAAGCCTACGTCTGCGTTTTGTACCGGAGGTTCAGTCTTAATTTCCTTCTCTTGGCTGGAGCATTGGTATCCATACGCTCAATGTGGCCAAGTCAGTGCGCAGTCGGCAGACTTTTCCCCTGCGGATTACATCTACATCGCGGTTGTGTAGAGCTCGCGATTGTGTTGGACGTTCAATTTTTCATTCGAAGACACCAAGAATCAACTCTGCTGTTCTGCTTTTCGTCCAACTTTCGGCTCCACATAGCAGGACTGGCAAAATTGGTTTTGTAGATCATGATATTGGTCCTTCAAGTCAGAGTAGCAAAAGGTGGTTCTTTGTCGGATCTCCACTAAGATGCCGTTCCGTGTACGAGGCGGACAAGCTACTGCAAAATTGTAGCTGTCGATTGATAATGTCGATTGTCACAGGTGGTGTGTGGTGGAGGGCTTCTAGATTTCTTATTATCTTCATTGAACTTAAGATCAGCTCGTTTCGTATCATCTTCAAACGCCGCAAAAGCTTCCACAACGGGATGCTGGGAACACGCTACGATGCCAATGTCATCTGCGTAACCCAACAGTTGGACTGAATTGTAGACGATGGTGCCTTTCGTGTTTACAGCAATTCGCCGCGCCGCGCTATCTTCTTCGGAAGATTGAAGAAATCACACTACAGTGCTTTTCCTTACCGGTGAATCTGGTGCATGTTTCGACCGGCTCAGAGGTTCTTGAACCGACATTGCCGACATTGGACATTGCATAGCGTATGGGTTAGAGTGGTGCCACACAATCTGATAAATTTTCCCAGGATCCCGAGGTCAGCCAACGCATCAAACAGATCCTTGCTCCTTGCGACACTTGTAGGTTCTCGGCAACACACTCTTTCTCTCTCTTACCGCTTCAACCAGATCACTGGACCGTCTTCGGCGTAGATGAACGGCATGTCGACGATCTACCACTGACCAAAAGACGAGTAGTGTCGTCAGACGGTGCTTGTTGGCCAAAATATTCTCGATGAGTGCACGTTGAGTTAACACAACTGAACGACTATTTTCAATGTTCAGCATCACCATTTCGGCGCGTTTTCGAAATAAAATATATAATATATGGGTGGCACTACAGCCCGTAGAGGGCCAGGGGCTAGCTTCTCAGCAACCACTCGTGTTGTGAGTGCTATTGTTCTATCACAAGTGGAGCGGACCTACAGTTTTATGCCGACTCCGAACGGCCAAGTTTGAGAAGCTTTTTCTAGACAGTTATACTCTTTGAGCATATTGTCAGTGACTCGAAAGAGGTGGGCCGTGAAAAGTAATTCCTGTCGTACCAGGAATCGAACCTAGACAGCGTAGGAGCCGACGCACATACCCACAACGCAACGGGCCACCACAACCGAACCGAAATAAAAGCTGGTACATCAATAGATGGCAATAGATGGCAGAGCACGATAGGACCAGGAAATAAGTCATCAATGGAACCAGAAGCTAAACTCAACGCAAAGATGATGGTCAATATCAGATGGGCGACGTACTTTCCCCGAAAGGCTTCCTTCAAAAGCCTTTAAAGAACTCCCACAACGCCGCAATGGACGGACGCGACCCTCTACACAGAAAGAGTAACCCTTTCAAGCGTCGAAATCAGGCGAGGGTACAGGCACACATTAAAATTCCCAAGTAAATCCATTTTATGCGAAATTCCAACCGATTCAACATTCGATTCCCCTCGAAAGCGTTCTCAAATCTCAGTCCAAGTGTCCAGTCAGAGTGAGAGAGCTACATTTTGGGTTGAACAATCCAACCTCAAATGACCCCATTAAGCCCAAGCGAAACCCCATCAAAATTTTCTTGAAATCCTCTCCCATCCCATCCAATGCATATCACTGTTTCCAGCCTCATCCGTTTCGAGGTCCATTACATTGTTTGCGAGGAGTACGTGAGCCACGAAACAACTGAACAGTGTAGCCAAGGAGTGTAGGTACACGGCGATTTACGGCAGATTGTTGCACAAGTCGACGGAACGGAATATCACGTCTGACAGGATGATGGGATGGCGGCCAGCAGTTCTTAGTTATCCTCTGCCTGTCCTTTATGAGTCTGCAATTTGCCAAGCTCAATTCAGCGTGAGCAATGAAACTGCCGACGAACAGGATTACCACGAATCAATCGGATACGTTGTAATGACGCTGAATCACTCCATTGCCTCACTGTTCTTCCACCTCTCGTCAAACCACGTTCCACACACACACGCGTGCACACCAATGAAAGAGGATTGTTTTGATGCGAGCTCCCTGGATGATGATGATGACGATGATGAGGACGACGTCGATGGACATCGACCATGATGATGAAAGTTGTGATGATTCTCGCTCTCCCCCTCGTAGTCGTTGCCGTTGCCAGGGAAGGTCCCTTTAAAATAATGGGGCACAAGTAAAGTTACCAATTACCGATTGCTTGAGTCTGGTCTACTGGCTTGTCGGTTCTCTCGCTCCAATGGTAATAATGTTCAATGAAAGGTCCACCTCCGCCTGGATGTCCACCCCCACCTCCGCATCCATCCGGTTCGCCTCACTCAGTCGGCTAGGCATTAGGGAAGGAGTCTGAGTCCTTGTCTGTCCTCCCTCGTCTGTGCTGTGTTGTTGGGCCAACTAACCATGAGGGCACTTGAAATGATGTGAAACTAATGAGACATTCCGAACTGGATCTGGCTTTCGCTTTGGCGGTATGATGGCTGTGCACACGGTTTCTGGGTCATTTGTCGAGGACACGGACACGACTACTCTGCGGAAGAGCAGACATGAAAATAATACAGAAATAATCGTTAATATCTGCAATAAGTCCTCGGTCTGGTCTCGTGGCATCTGGATGCTGCGGTCTGCGACAGAGTGGCTGCCGGTGTGTCTATTCACGTGGCAACCGGGCTATTGGTCAATTATCAACCTTTAGTGTAAGCTGAATGGCGGCGAAGGCCATCGCTTGTGTCCCGATGCAGCAAGTTGCTGTGTGTTTACAGAAATGATAATTGGTGGGCCGTTCAACGGACCACAGGCATGGCTGATGTTTGGGTTTTGCGACGGATCTAAGGATATGGATACCGAAATGAGTTGTGCATGGACATGCTCCTTTCATGACATTTTCATTTTTTGCTTCCGAACAGCCATAAATAATTCAGAGCAGAATCCGAGTGAGGGGAGGGTGGACATCAGCAACTCAAAGACTGGTTACAGATCGGAGCAGTGTTTGAAACCGTTTCGCTTCTAAAAGGTTTTCAATTAAGATCTCTGTTTGTATTTGACTGTCTATTGGTGCAAGCAGAGCTTTGAAAGGAATGCATTCAACCACGGGGACGATACATGCAAAGGAAATGCAATCACAAACGCTCATCCCATCTACGCAGACTGAGCAGGTCTCAGGGCAATTATCGGCGTCATTACGGCTACCATGTGACGGTTTCTTCCGTACAATGAGGAAGAGAGGGACACCATACATCACCAAATCTCTTCATGCACTACCCGACCTGAGGAGTCTTCGCCTCTGCACCAGTGGGACAATACAACAGAGGACGCCAGCGTCTAAGATGGCGAACCCAAATGGATTCGGACCTCAATCGACTTGGCGTCGAAAACTGGTGGCAGCTAGCCAGATGGCGCTGGTTTGGGAGGCTTGTTGGTTGTGGCCCAGGTCCACTCCAGACGGTTAGTCAAATTCTCGAGGCAGTTAAAAGAATAAGTACGTACTATTCTTCTTCTAGTTTCTGCAAGAGCGGGGTAGATACCGAGGCAGTGCGAGTGGAGTCTTCGTACGGTTTTCTTTTCCAGCTCTTCTCTGCAGCTTCTATAGAAGTCATTGTAGGGCGCTCCGAGTCTTCTCGCTTTATTGCTCAGCTTGCCCAGATACCACCACGCCTGCAAGTATCTGCTTCTGCCCACCTGCGATTGGTGTCTTTTATGGCGTTCGTCATTAGCTGCGATTTTACTGCCTTCAGTGGCGGATGAGGTGTCTTCTGATCCTGTGGCAGTGGCAGTCCTGTCCCTTTTTTTTGTACCAGCCTAATTCTTTGTGCCAGCCTAATGCAAGCTTTCATCTATCCGCAATCTCCTTCAGAGATAGACGGCAGAGCTTTACCATCTTGGAGTTGATGGATGGTGTTTCCAGAGCCTCAATGAATGATATGCAACGATAGGTCTACCCTTAGTCGCACTCATTGATCGCCGGCAGGCTGCCTCTTGACCAGCTTTTACTTCAGCTTGGAATGCACTGCAGTTTGGTTCGGTAGACGGTGAGCCAGTGAAATCTTGGAAGACACCGGAACATGTACCTTCATTCGATTTTGCGTAGATTTCCATTTTAGCCAGATTAGGGATATAGTTGAGCAAAAAAAACACTGAGTATTTTTTCCCAGTTTTAAACTGCGATTGCGATCTAAACTGCGATTGCGATTGAGTTGCTACTTTTTCACAATCCCAATCGCAGTTTAAAATCAGTGTGCTCAGACCTGTTCACAGTTAGACCTGTGAATATAAAATCGCAACTTAACCCAACTCTAGCTACGGACATTATCTCCTCCCAATTCTCTCGGGGAGAATTGTTGTATTGAGCTTTATTTCGATGTCATCAAGAGGCGTGTTCGAGTTTTCCATATGGCCTTTGATGTGAGTTTTACCCCATCTTAGTCGTATAGCTGTACAGAAGGAAAGAAAGAAGATTCAGTGACATTTCTTGGGCGGCTGTAGGCGTTTATCTGACTGCCCATGTAGTACAGATGCATGCTGATCTCTGTATTCTGATTATCTTAATAGATTTAGTTTGTCTTGTGGTGTTTGTCACCAGACTAGGACGTTGTACGTCAGTATTGGCCATGCGATTGCAGTGTCCAGCCAGTCTTATTCTTATTCTCGGTCGGATTCCTCTTTTGGGTCCGACGACTTTCCTGCAAGTATACAGAGCGATCGATGCTCTTCCTATGAGCTTTTATATGTTTTGCTTCTAGCTTCGTTTCATGTCGTCTATAAAACCTTTCTTTCTTTTTTTTCTTGTAAACATTACGAGTTCAGTCTCGGATGGATTGACATCAAGTCCGATGCTGTCTGACAACTTTGCTAATATTTTAACGTTCTGGGTCTTGAGAATGTTCCCATGATGGCCGTGCGATGTCATTCGCGTAGGCTATCTATTTGCACCTGATCATGTGTAACGTTTTAAGGATATAATAAACAACCACGATCTAAAGAAGAGGAGATAGGACTCTACTTGTGTGCCCCGTGTCTCGGCAAACCCTTCGTTGTGCACAGTAGTTGCCTATCTCCGTTCTCTCGGCTACACATTTCAACGTTCAGTTCTGGTATTCAATTGGCTGCGAATCGCTTTACTATCGTGTACTCCTTGTTATCAACACGATATTGCACGAGGAGTAAAAATGATCCCTTCCCTCAAACGAGTCAAATATTCAGCATAAGCTACCCATTTGAGTAAAAGAGATAGAGGCCAACGATCAGCTGAATCAGAGAGGACATGACATAGGCTATCGTCTTTGGATCGCGAAAGGGTACGGTCGTTGGTTAGCTCGTTGTAGAGTTTCGACTTAATACGAGCATTTTGAAACAGAATCAACACAAACCGAGCGGCACACCACACAAAATGTAACTCAGGACGTGACAATCAATTCAATTGAACTTTCTAGAGATTTCCAAAGACCGCCGTCCATCAATGGCATTCATTGAAATATCCATAACACCAACAACTAAATCGCGTCCACCTTCCCCCAACTATAGTCATCGGTACCTACGCACTACCATCAAAGAACATCAAAGTTATAAACCGTAGAATAGGGATCGCACGAGAAGTAAAACACAAGCCAGCAAAGAGCCAACAAAAAAAAAACAACCACACGTCGCATAACAAGTTCCGTAAAACTTTCCTCTAAAACACAGGAAGTGAGCACGAGGCAAGAAACTTTTTCGCCAAACAAGAAAAAAACCTAGAGACAGGACAACAAGACAGAAACCCCTCTTTTTTCCGCTTCGTGCAACTCACCGCTCATTCAGACAAATCACTTGGGAAGAGTTTACCAAACGCAACTGTCATGTGGACCACATAAACTTTTGACACACACCAAGGGCAAACTTTCTCCTCCTGTAGCTGACCGTGTGTCCCGGGGGCGGGCAACCCCTGCACTGGCTCTTAATCGAGCTCGTAATAGATTGTCAATTGGACGAATGTCATACGAACCACCTGGCCCACCCACTCACTCACTGGTGGACGAGTTAAAAACTCATTAAACCATACCTGAGCCCGGTCAGCACACGTTGTGTGTCTGAAACCGAATCTGAAATAGTATCGAACACAGGGGAATTCGTCAACCGGCCACCCACACTCCGGTACGATGCCCGACGCACGATGTGTTTGTACGCAGCACCGTTTATACACAAGTCCTGGTCAACTATTGCAAAGTTCTCATAAATTCATCTGACAGCTTTATTTTTCCCATTTGGCTTCCACACGTCTCTGGACTCCATACGCTTTCTCTCTCCCTGAGTCTCTGGGTCTGTGTTCCCTCCTAGATACCGTTTTGATATATTCCAGATATCATAGGAAATACAATTTGTCAAAATGTCAGGTAGCATTGCATGAGACACTGTGTATGCTTATGGCATCAAGTGGTACACACACGGGTACAAGGAAGAATTTCAAATCGAAATTGATATCCTTCTGGGAATTATCTCAAACGTGTTTGCTTCTCTTTAAGGTCTCTCAGGTCTGCCTTCCCTCAGCTAGCTGCGACTCGAGCACACACCACTTTGATAAGAATAATTGTGCGACGTGTTGTTATTACAATTTAATGGAACCAGATCCTCACAAACTGTACCTTGTTACCGGGCCCCCCTTTTTGTGTTTTCGATGAATTCATAATGACACGTCACTCCTCAAATGGTCTCTCCGAGGACACCCGAGGACTGAGGAGGTAGCTCTTCCTTTTCTTGTCTTGGGAAAAAAGAAGATAAATTGAGTCTTCGAGCGAACGTGGACGACACGTTGTCGTGTGCCAGGATACTCGATACTCAACCAGACAGAACTCCGTTCGCCAAAGTCAACGCACAGAAAAGCCATCAAGCAGTCACCAGTCCATAGGAAATGGGGGAGGGGGTGAAAAACAAAGTCCGCCTGCCGCTATTCTACATAATACAAAATCGATAAACTATTAAAGGATATCGACTTCAATAAAGTATGCCTCCATTCAGTTCGGTGTGTCACTTTATACTTTATCCGGCTCGAAGGACCAGCGAATACTCTGCTCTGGTATTATTTTCGATGGGAAATCGGGAAGAAATACAATTTTCGGTCGAACAGTCTCGCAGAGAGCGGATGCTATAAGAGGAGCATCTTCGTGTGCCTTTCAATGAAAACCGATAACAGTAACGAACGAATATAACCAGAGCACGAGGGTCGTTCGCTCTCCTTTAAGGATCTCCTTATGTTGCTCGTGAGTATCTTTTATCATCGATGCGATGATTGTTTGACCCAGTTAAGACGTGGTGCTCTCGTTCACAATTAATTTATACTTTCTGTTTGCTCCTGGTCGTTCGTGTTCTCCGCCATTCAGTGGAGAACATCCCTTAAAATCGGAAGCGCGGCGCAGAATGGGAAATTGAAGAACATTATGAAAAGGATATAAGAAACGTCGTAAATACAGCGAAACAACTCTAATAGAAATGTTGAAACATAGTTTCTGCAAGGAATAAACTTTCCAAATAAAGGACACAGAAAAACACCACTTCAGGATTGCCCAAAGAGAGCGTGAAAGAGCGACGGAGGACCAGGACGAGGATGATTATGAGATGGGAAACCAAAACAACAACAAAACAATGGCGGAAATTAAATGTTACACTTGCATAATGAAATAACAAAAAGGGAACAGAGTGCAACAAAATGCAATAGAAACAGCGACGCACCAAAGAAGCAGGACCAAGTCGGTGGATGCAAAAGGAGGAAAAAAAGCAGAAAAACTGTTCATTTCCCTGAACGGTGTTGCAGGCTGGCTGAATGGAAATGGAAAGCGTCAAGCGGAGAGGTGAGGGACGAATGAGTACAGAAGAAAAGAAATTCATTTAGTTCTTCTGTTCAAGTTTAATTCTCTCCTTCGCACAGCAGCCATCACCCCCTGTCTGTCCACACGCAGCAGTGCCATGCCGTGGCTTGGCGTGGTGTATCCTTTGAATTACATGCGAATTGCAGAAAAGTGTTGGACATTTTTGTTCTGTCTGTTGTTATTACAATTGCGAGCAAGGATAATAGAATTTTATCCTTTACTTTGTTTAATGTTGTTTTTTTTTTCGTTTCGTAGTCTTCTTCGTTCATCTCTTGTGAATTGTTTTGTTTTTTTTTTTCTTTGCGTTTCATTAAGTTTCCCTGTTTGTTCGGGGATGGTGACTGGTGAGTGCACTTGCTGCTTTTGATTAAAATGTGTTCCGTCTATAATGGGGAGTGTCATCCATCCGGCGGTGGGGAGAATGGTGCGCATTTATATTCGATTTTGTCGCCCTTGTCCTCGCGTTTGTGACAAAGGGAATGATTGCATTTGAGTGTAACTGCGAGCATTACCTATGCAAAGGTGACACTTTCTGGGATGAAGGTCTTAGCTCTGAGAGGTTTCTGGCGTCAATCAGCTGTATCTGTGGTCATTGAGAGTGTTATCCTGTCCATTCAGCTGAGGTCAGTTGAAGGTGGTCGGTTATGGCACGCCACTAGCTTCATCATCTGATGGCTTAGAGAGTGCTTACTTCGTCTTCAATTTGAATAATCCTCACCTAATGTGCAGGATGACGATAGGGAATTCTCGCTACTGCTTCAAGGTCAGTAACGCGCTCCCACTGAGACCTTTTAAGTCCAGAAATTTTTGTAGACAGCTTAGATGCAAGGACATGTGACTTTTTCAACGTCGTTCTTGAGAAGATCGATTAAAACTCCGTTCAGCATTTGCTGGCGTTGTGATGGAAGCTGCTGAAAAGGGTATGTAAGCAAAAGAGAGGAAAGCCAAGTACATTATGTCCTTATGAAAGAACATACAACATCGACGTTTTCGTGGACAGAGCGGTACAAGGCGCAATCAAAGGATTCGAGGCCTGAAGAGTGTTTGACACACCACAAGTGAGACAACGCAATAGAGGACGCGCCGAAATCACTGACGTCCCGAAATCCATGCCGCAGCCAATTTAACGTACATAATTAGAGCCACCTTGCTAAAAATCATGCCAGCTGGACAGGTTTGTTGGTTGAAGACCAGGTCCATCCCGGACCAAATAATATAACTCGATTTACAACCGTCTGAGAACTAAGGTATACGTTGAAGACTCTAAGTCCAATACAGCGAGTCTTCAAATCGGCCTATTAGATCATCGTCCGCGAAAAGCATTGAATTCGGAGTTATAGGATTTCGCTCTTCATTATCGACCGGGATGGGAGTGAGCGGACGTCGCCATGAGTGCGTTCCGCAAGACATCATATTTAGAACGATGGTATTTTACCAAGAGATCCTCTTGATGGATGGAATGAGATGTTCCCAAGCTACTCCCTTTTTAGGCTGTATTCACAGAGAAAGACTTTCATTCCTTTAGCATCTTCGATCAACAACTTATTTGCCCTAATAAAGTTAAGGCCGTTGTCACTGTAGAAAAACCTCACCACGACACAATTGGCTTGACAGCCGCTGTGCATTGATCGAAACTAAGATCGGTCAGTATTTATGTATATCTGCCTGCTCTTCATGTCTGCACAATCTGCTACAACATGAGTGAATGGCATAGAGTCAAACGCTAAGCGAGCCTTATGAAGCTAGTCCATTATCGGCAAAACCGACATAGCCTTGAGCCGACTGCACACAAAGCACCTCCTTTTCCCGCTCTCTCAACAGCTCCACGTATACTGCTTATCCATAGAATAGTAGCAGTAACAGTTCACATGCGAAAGTTCCTTTGGCGATGAATGATGATAATCGATGAACGGGTCGGAAGGAAGGATTCCGTGAAGCATATGAAGAATTAGCCCTTTGCACTCTCGATCACAGTCGTATCGTACCATCCTCGTCCAGAAACTGAGGATAGAATTTGACGAGCTGACATTACCAATTGAACTGACTTCGACTTTACGAAACTCGAATGGTGTAACGAAGGCTTTCTTAATGGTCTCTTTTCTTAAAATACGTGTTTGAACCGTAGCATTAACGTAGCATTGAACGCATTGACTTTGAGGGAGAAAGTCCATCCGGCTTTAAATCATGCAAACATGCAAACAGTCATACGCTCCGAAATAAAGCCTTTGTTTAGAAAAATGGAGCAACATTTTATAATCCGGAGCTACCTATTGTGCCGTTCCTCCAAAGAACGTTTCAGGAAATCTGGGCCTCTGAACCATCTTACATCTTGATGTCCCATCTATGCATTGTCAGCCACATTCTCGTCGGAGCCTACGTGAAACAACTAAGGGGGAGGGATAGAGTCCACGATCTGACCTACTCGAGTTGCAACGAAGGACACCAACTTTTTGATGCAGTTGATCCAAGATACTAGAGTTTTCGAAACAGAAAATAAGACCACCTCGTCAACAAGTATTATTTGTGACTCTATTATTGTGGCTGACAATCGGTCGCCCACCATAAAAGCTTGCAGCTCCAAGCGAGGCATTGATAGTTGCAAGAGACGCGGCCTTCGCCATGACCTGTGGGACTTCTACTTCATCTTTGCGAGAAAGCAGAAAACAAGTCACAGCAGCAAATGCTTTTTCCGATGCGTCCACAAAAACTATCAGACGTACTCTGGCATCCATCCTCTGATGAAGAAGGAAGAAAGATATGATGGCTGAGGACGCGAACGCGGTACAACCTTTGTCTATCTCCCGTGCATGGTTAACTTAAGTTCGAACAGATTTCGACTCCGAGCCAGTGGACCAATATAACACATGGCGTCGGCGCCCTTGTCTTTGGCTTTGAACCGTACTCCAAATTCGATGCAGGTAGCAGTTTGATATGAGTTGATTTGTTGTATATATGTCCAATTAAAAGCCCTGTATTTACTGATTTGTATAAAATTACTATACGTCGATGCCTTCACGTGAACGACCAGTGTTCTCTGGACGAACAAAATAGAACTAAGGGAAAACACGAATTCAGATATCAGGTAATAGAGAGATATCGACTTCACAGCCGATTGACCCCTGTCCTTGTCTATACTACTTTATTTCTGCGCAAAATTAAGGAAAAACTCATCATTTCGTTAAATATAAAAAAATTAGTGACTTCCAGGACTTGCATTTGGAGTCACTTAACACACGATAGTCAATGTAAAATTATACACCGGAAGTCAGTAAATCTAAGTAAAATTTCATGAAAAAATAAATAATAATAAAAAGAAATAAATAAAAATCATACCGTATCGTAGTCGCCGCTATCGTCGCCCAAAAAGTCATTCTCATCTAGCAGAGACAATTGATATTCATTCGGAATCTCAGTCTAGTCAGTAAAATAAAGCATAAAACAAAAATTAAATTAAAACAAAACATAAAATTATATGAAAAAGTAAACCCATTCAGGTGCAGAATGAAAACAAAAACCAATACACAAAGTAAATAAATCCAAATCGGTGCGAAAAGGTCTGTTTGCGTGCAGTCTTGTTACAGCCAAGTCGCCTGGGACAAGATTCGTTAGTTAGTTTGCCGGCGTCGGCCAACAGAAGCTGGGGCAGATTGGGTTTAAATCGAGGAAAATAAATTCCATCAAAAGTGTGTTAGTGGGTGCTTGAAGTTTTAGTAAATACGGTTAGTCACTCTTTGAAAAGGGGGGGGGGATATTACAATTACATTTCACACATATTCCATTCCATGATTGCTATTGCAGAAAAAAAAACAAGTTGTGTCGTTTAAAAGCCTAGAATTTTGTTAGTTGCCCGGGTAAAAGCCGTTTTCATTGCGTGTGTGCTACAATTTTGAATAAGAATGATTAAACACCATACCGTTGCAATGGGAATTTCACCCTCACCACTACTCTCGGATAGCGATTCATCTGGCGGCTTAACCTAAGTAAAAGAACAGCATGAACTAAATTGAAATGAATTTATGTGAAAAAATAAAAAAATCTGAAAAAAACAACAACGGGAAATGAAAATAAAATGGGGGCGGGGGCGGGGGCGGGCAAGTAACCATTCACCCAGTTAAGGGATGGGGTTGGTGTTCCTGTAAAATCTATTATATGAATGTATGCAGAAGAAATTGAGCCCAACGACAGATTGTGATGTGCTCATTTAATGATAAAATGTCCCGTGGAGACGCCAGGGAGCGGAGTGTGGGTGATCCTGTTGATGAATGACGCATGAGCAGTCCCCCGGGTAATGATTACAATTCAAATTTTTACTGCAATTAACCTGTCACCACTTAAATATGAACGCTTTGTGAACTTACATGTGTTTTGTGGTAATCGCATGACAATTCAATTAACAAGTACCTGCAGGATTAAGATGATCAATTTGACGAATTGCCTAAGGGGTACAACCCATTTGTGGATACAAGTGTGAAAATGTTTGTGTGACACTGCAGTGCTTTAATCGTTAGTGGTTTCGGAGCCTAAAGCTATTGTTGCGTCGCGATGATGATCAGAATCTGGTCTTCTGTTGCTTCGGACAACGTGTCTTAGAAGGGAATCAACCACATATGCTTGAATATACGATGCCACTGGCAGCAATGTCTAACCGAAAGAGACGCGTCCCATATGACATTCTAAGGAAATTTAGAGCGTGGAATAATTCTTGAGTCCACAAGGAAGAAATGACAGAACGGGTATGGTTAGGTTCGACTGGGAAACTGCGGACAGCAGGCACACTCATTTCAAAACAGGCAACTCCTGCTCCTAAAACTTGATACGAAGCTATTTAGCTAAATTACGCTGAGCCAGCTCAAGTGATCCTAAAACTAAACTCCTCCACTACTCACCTGGAATATAAAACTAGCATTAGTCAGAAAGAAGCTTCTAGGGAACTATGTACTTAATGATCACGAAGATCTGTCTTGGTCGTCAAATTTGGGTAATGACAGAGAAAACTAGGTGGCGAGATGTTTTCTTTGTGCTCTTTGGGGAGTTACTCGCCATGAAAAAGAGAGTGAAATACGGCAGTGAGCAAAGAACTCAACTTTGAGCAGCTGCTTCTTTGAACGGTAATCACTACGCTTCGGTGGTTCGGCCACGTTGCACAAACCTCTCACCACCATCATGACTTCCGAGGCGTGCCTTAAATTAGATACCATCGGATAGGCGGACGCCTGGCATATTCAGGACAGGGTAGTAGGGCGAAGTGCTCGCCTGGTGCATGGGCATAACTCCCTATGAGTTAGAGACGATGACCGAGGATCGAGTGGCCTGGATGTCTCTCGTGCGTGCTTCCAACAGCGACACAGTTAGTGAAAAATGCCGGTCACTGAAGAAGAGATGTAATGAGAAGATATATCGAAATACCAAATAGCATCCTTTCCACTAATAAGTCCCTTAAGGCAACTACAGAGCTTGGAGCTACTGTACGGCTATTGTTTAAAGGTCAGAGCCCATGGCAATAGAGGGTTCTGGTGAATAGAATTGCTGACTCGTAGACATCACTCTTTCTATCTACCAGTGCTAAGCACCTAGGTGTTAACTTAGACCCCAAACTCAGCAGGAAGTTTAACGTAGACCAACGATCACTAAAAGACTACAGCAGACAGTGCCATTAGGCTAAGAGAGTCTGGGTGCTGAACTCTATGTCCACAGCACCATCCTAGATCTCTTACCGAGGGATTTCGTATCATCCTCAACAGACTACACAGTCCCAATACGTAATCTATCAAATGGCTTCTGAAAGTTTTACTCCGGAAAGAACGGAATGGCATGACGGCCAGATGTACAGGGATATTAACTGAACAATCTACATGGACATCTCTTAAAATGGCGTGCCATTAAGTCAAAATACACCCAAAAATCTTCAAGGCAGAAGGCTGTTGATAGCCAAGCAGCCATCAAAGCTATTGCCGCCTTGAATTCATATTCTAAACTAGTACATGAATGCCGGACTGAGCTAGCGTTAATGGAAAGCCAGCTCAAAACGTCCCTTAGTTGGGTTCCAGTTTACAGTGACATCCCAGAAAATGAGAAGGCCTTCAATGATCGCTTGCCGAGAAGGTGTAAATCCCACCGTAAATAGTCCTCTGTACCTCTGCGAACTTCCTAGCAAACCTCAGATGGGCCAGGCTGACAAGCTGTGCCACATCAAGCAAGATATGGCCTGAGTGCAACCGATTTAAAGCAAAAGAACTCTTTCGTCGAACTCGTCATGACCCGTTGATGACCCATTGTGCACTGACAAAGATTATCAGAGGGTTCGCGTTCATGCAAGGGCCTCGGGCGACAAGCCTTGCCGTTACTTTTCGTAGAGGATCGCAGTTATTACGGACAAAGTAAGTCCAGTGAAGTGCAGTGGAACTTCCCTATATCGGACACCCACGGGACTATAGTGATTGTCCGTTATGTAAAGGTGTCCGTTCTAGAGGTTATTTATGAAAATTCACAAATAAAATTCAAGTTCCACTTAAAAATAAGCGAGTTTCGCTATTTTTTGCTGTCAATTTTATGTATAAAGTGAACAGGGTGACACTCAAATAGGGACAATTCTGTTCAGATACACAAACAGGTCGTATCGAGCTGTTCATTATCAATATGCGCTGAAATTCATTTCTATGTTCAGTCTAAAGCGTGTCTGTTGTAATACACGAGTAGCCATATGATCATGCCGGGACCAAGACGAATGGTTCGTAAAGAGAGGTCTCCCTAATAGAGGGGTGTCCGTAAAAAGTAGTTTGACTGTACTAACTATTGACTTCTGCTTTCAGATGATGCCTTCTTCTAGGCGCACTTGAGGACCGACAGTTTGTAAGGATTTGATACCCACTGTACGATATGTACATGGTGGCGACCAACCTAACAGGAGTAACCTCCCAGAAAAGGCTTAAATGGAGAAAGTAATCAGAGAAGAATCAGTCTTTCAACCCGAGTGTGATAACACCGTGGGCTGTCCATACACTCCACTAATAGATGAAGTCATCTGCAATTATTTGTGCGTTTTCTTCTCGCTAACTAACTGAGATATTGAGCAAAGCACGTGATACGAGAAATCCATAAGACCCCAACCACTGTCGGGATGGCATGCGAAAAAATGTCCTCAATTTCACACAGGAGCACACAGATTAAAGTCATTACCGAATATTGGACAGGCCCCGTCCTGGCATTTATTAACCTCGGGTTACCTTTCGCGTCTAGACAACAGGCTCGCCCACGACGCTGTGCATAATAATGTAATCTGCTCTCACCCGACTTATGGCATTCTCGCTCATCCAGTCAAGATGAACATGGCCCACCCCCCGCTTATTGGAAATTGCTTGCCAACAAAAATCGACAAGCTCCTACGTTTGATCTGAGCGAAACTTCCCAAATTGCAATTTCATCCGTGACCGGAGACAGCGATTCAGTTCGTTGTGCATTACTGAACAAACATTCCGCCCGCCCCCTGCCCCGCTGACTTGAATCTCAATTCACAAATCAAACAGGTCATCAGACCAAGGCAGGTGCCATTGTCCATCCTCCGCCAACCAAACAATGGCGATGTCAAAAGAAAAAAAAAAATAACGTGACTCCAGGGAACGTGTACTTTCAAGGTATTTTCTCCCCGTCCCACGTTCGCAGGTCCTGCGGATTTTTTAATTTTAATTTGTGCAAGCTCCACTGCTCGCTGCTCCCTCTGAAGAATGTAAATTGTTTACGCGAACTCTCGACGAACAAACAAATCAGAAGCAGTTTGCAGCCTTCCGCTCCGGCTGCTCGCGGCCCCTAATACGAGTTGCGTTTGTCAGGATGCAGAAGAGGAAGAAAACTCAACGACCAGAGCGATTCCTTTGATCAGCTGGCAGATGCAAAAGCGATTCTGACATGAGAAAATTTAATTAAATATGAGTAAGGACTCACTAGTACGCATGGTTAGGTTCCTTTTGAAAAATAGTCGTACGGCATCTTTGGGGCGGGCAAACGGGGAGAGTGAAACAATTTTAAGGACGTTCAGAATGTTTCTTGTGTTCTGTGCGAACTAAGCTTCCCCACCACCCGGAGATCCTTTTGAGACTGCGAAGAATTCCGGGAACGCATGTGGAAGACTTTCTTCGTCGTGGTTCGTAGTTCGCATTCAAGTGAGAATGCAACAATTGCCTGCGTACGCGCTGTGAGCTCACATGTCTTTTGTGTTGGCTGTTGTTCTCTACCGAGGGATGGAAGGAGTGGCGGGTGGTACAACATCTACAGAATTCCAAGTTGTAACCCCAACGTTCGAGGATTTTCCCAAGCGCTCATGCACTCGCTACTCCCTCACTCATGCCATCATCGACAGAATTAAGACGACCGACACTGGAAACGTCTTCCCGCCCGAAGCACTCAATGAAAATCTCCCGTCCATTTGAATGCAAATCCTCTTTCATATCCGAAAGCAATCTCTGCGCCGAAGAGCTCATGTCAAGTGCTTGCCCAGAACAAACAATTCCCCAAGGGGGCCGGCAAAGAAAAAAGCTTGCGAAGTAATTATTCCAACGACTAGAGTTAATATGTGCGGATCTTCATTCCGTGCGATTCCATTCTGAGGGAGCAGCCAAATCTCAGTCAGCGCACAAGCACTCACACGTGTCATCGTCACTCTGCGAGTCCATTCGTACAGAAATCCAACTTAATATCAGATAATTGGTTCAACAAATGGACGATATCTCGAGGAGACTGTGCGGCATGCGTGCGTGCGTGCGTGGTGACCAGTGACAACGGGGATTCCCTGTGTCGGATACGGATACCCCAAGGGTCGAGGCACTCAGCCTCACACTTACACTTGCCGGGACATGCTGTGGCGTTGTGTATTGAATTCCGTATTACTCTCGGACTATATCACAAGGGATTACACTGCGAGCATCCTCCCCTCGCCGAGAGGAAGACGAGGAGAGACTGGCTTAATTACACCAACCGTGCGGAGGACGGGTTCTGGTTAAAAATGAAATTCAACCAAAAAGATAATCCTCACTTTAAGGGATCCCGACACGCTGGTGGTGTCGTCATCTTCATCACCCTCCACCCCCACCCTACACCTACTAATACATTTCAGCACCCCCGCATGAACACGACCGCAGAGAGCACACTTCGGGCTTTCTTCCACACACGACAGAAGGACCCAAAGCGGGGAATGTTGCCGTTCGTGTGGGCTTGTGTACCCACTTAAGCTTGAGTGCAAAAATCCAATTTAATTCAAATCTCCGTTTAATTGCCAAAGGATAATGGATACAGGAAGCGACCTCACACTTCGTCCAAAAAATGGGTTAGGCCTATCAAGTCTGTTCCAACCCCGACCAGACGGGGAACAGGCCAGCCCCACCCGCCTCATCATTATTCACACATTAACGCTTCAATCATACACACACTCGCTGGTGGAATGTTAAATGCACAGGTTCACAAAGGATTCTTGGGAATCATATTTCATGCGAGGATGACAACGGCACGGCCGCGGCCCCGCCGCTGGCAATGACGACTACTGCGATGTCGGTGCGTGGGGCATGGTCGTGGCGGTGGCGGTTTCGGTGCGGTTTCGAGAAATAATGATGTGGTCGCCTCCTACTTTCGTTTGTCGGTGAAACGGTGAAAACAGGTGCCAGGATATTTGAGGCGGCACGTTATCCAGCGCCGCGAAAAAAAGGGTACACATAACATTGGCCATTGTGGCTGCGCGAAGTGAGTGAAGTGGTCTTTTGTGTGCGCTCCCTGGTTAGGTTTCTACTTTATCAATTTTGTTTTGTTGCCGTTTTGTTTCGGCATCATTATAAGAGTCCTTTGGGTTGACTGGGGGAGATAGACTTAGTCTGCGCGTGTGTATGTGTGTGGCCTTAATGTATTTTTAATCGATGGGTGGCGGGGCAATTATGTCTAAGGAGACACGCGCTCCTTCACAGACGAGGGGTGTGGACAAATCATGATGATTATAGCTTTGAAGTAATTACAAAGCGGAACTCTTTCGGAGCTGAGGGTAATGGACTTGTGGGTGGAACGACCAAATTGGCCGTTTGTTGGCTTTGGCACCTATCGACTCAGATTTGATGGAATCTATGAGGCTGTCGTTTGCAGTTCGAATTAGTGTGCAGAGTGGCGATTAAGTGGCGTGGTTTTTGCCAACATTTATATAGCCATCGAGAGGGAGGGTGATGGTGCGCCGCTTGTAGGACAGTCTTTAAACGGTGCAACAATTCTGATCAACAGCCAGATGCTAAAGCATAGGGAACGCGGTTAATTTTCCTTGTCGCTACGGCATTAGAACATCGTGTAGAGAGCACTTCTTCAGTGAAGGCATGGGGCGTTAAGCAACTGGAGACGTGATGATGAGAGGCTGGTGCTCATCCAGTTGCAGTGCACACAGGAAATGGTTGAGTAAGTCTGTCTAAAATGAGGCTTTTGTTGGCAAAAGTTTAGATCTGAATTGAAATTCAGACTCATACGTTGTTTACATACAACAGAATAGTGTAAAGGAGCCCAAGAGACAGATGGGATCAGAGATCCACAGTGGAGACCAATGGATTGAGGGGCATGATATAACGAGGGGAAAAAAACAACGTCTGCTCCGCCACGCCAGATCGTGTAAGACTCCCACGCCAACACTAGAGGCAGTCTGTCAGTCGGCTGTTAGTTGACATGATTGGCACAACTCAGCGAGCCGTCAATGAGGTGTAATGGGTCCGGCGAAAGCGAAGCATATGATGTCATCAAGAAGTTAAAAAAAAACATCGACTTCTTGGACAGAGCGTCATAATTGGCAGACATAACTTGAGATAGTAGGGGAATACCTCGGCACCGCAGTAAACTGCACCAACAACATCAGTACCGAGAACAAAAGGCAGAATGAATCTTGCCAATCACTGTTTCTTTGGGCTCAAAAGGCAACTGAGTAATGGAGCCTTCTCTCGAAGTATCAAGCTGACCTTATGGAAGACAATGATCATGCCAGTCCTGCTCTACAGACATGGGGCAGAGGTATGGGCATTTTAAAAGAGGATAAAGAAGATGACGCCCGGGTCTGTTGTGCCTAGTCAGAACTGTGCCAAGCTTCTGCAACGACCACTCGTGTTGTGCTTGCTATATACATCTGCCACTACTTGTGGAGACTCAGTTTTGTGCCGACACCGTAAGGAGAACGACTGAGTACTTCTGGCTTATTTTTCATGCTCATTTCGATCGATTTTGACAGTTTCGATGATCCGTTGTTGTGTACATTTTGGTGGATTAGCAGTTGAGGGATAATTGTGGAATTAATCTGCTCTTTTTCCGTGCCACTCCGGATGATATTTTTTTGGAAAAACTTTTTTTGTCATGACCACTGATCGACACCTCCAGTGTCGTTAATTTGATCCCAACGGCAAATGGTGACTGGACCAGATATGAAAACCGGATAAAAGAGCATTAACTTTGCTTTTTCCGGCATTCGAACACGGGACCCTTCTTACCAGGGACAGGCACTCAACCAACGGCGCCATACAGTTGTTCATATGGATCCTAGTCGTCGACGAAATTATAAAAATGCTGAAGTTGATAAGTTTCACAGTAGCCGCATGCGCGGACGATGGGGCAATCCTCATCTCAGGGGAGTTTCCTCTTTCAGCGCTTAGGGAGCGTCGCATTCATTGACTAATGTGAGTTAATAACTGGACGCAGACCCGATAAGTGAACGTCAACCCGAGAGGAACATCCATAAGTTCATCTGTCCAACTATGAATGGAGTTGATCCCAAACTCTGAAAGACGGCTAAATACCTAAGCGTCATAATTGATTCTACACTCATGTGAAAGGAAATCACACAGGCACGTATAAAGAAGGCGAATGTGGCGCTCTATACGTACAAACGTGACTTCTGTAAGACATGGGGTCTCAAACATCTTGATTTCCGGTTCTTTAGTATAATGGAAAGCATTGGAGAAGAAATACATTCACATACAGCTAACCAAAGTTCAAAGATCGGCCAACCTAAGAGGTCTGAACTGAAAGCCCGTATGCATATTGCTTAGCTTCATAAGGAGAAAACTGGAAGACGAAGCTCTAGATAGTGCCAGAACTCGATTACTTGGTCTGGGTAAAGGAGCAAAAGCAAGTGCTACATGATCGACGCTGAGCAAGAAGAGATCATTGTCGTTGATCGGTTTTAGTCGCAAGGAAAGGTGTATGTTAATGGGAGTCCTTACCGGGAACTCAGCTATAGGCACACATGCAATGCGTCTAAACATACAGCGTAATGACTCTTGGAGAAGTTGCAGAGATGAGGAAGAAACAGAATCTAACCAAAATCTACTCTGCGATTGCCCAGCCCTAGCAAAGGAAAGGAGGTAGTTCTATTACTTCTTCGTAGAGCTGAAGGACTTAAGTGGTGTTGAACTGAAAAATCTTTAACAAATTGGTCTAAGTGAGCAAGGCCAGCAGGACACTCAATTACCTACCTACCTATGTAACATTCTACATGTACGGCTTTAATTTCCGATTAAGTCTATAGCCAATCACCACTGCGTTGGAATTCAAGCTCAATTGTAAACTCAGTAGGCGATGAAATCGACTGCCTTGTTGCAAGGAAATCGCCTTTTCAAATGCCACACAAAAGAAAGGCCTGCTTAAAGTCAGTCGGAGGCCCCCTTCAACATGTCAGAGTCAATTCAAATTGGCATAATGGTCAGACTCTTATACTCCCTCATCTAGTCATCGGATTGTCTTGCAGACAGCAGTCACAGGGAGTGCATAACAAATTGACCACACAAAGGTAAACACGACTTGCCCGTGGAGACTCCCATCGACTAGAACGTCAACCTTTTAGATTCAATCAAACTTAACCATCGTGCACAGCTTTGACCATTTCTAACAATCTTTCCGACTTCAATGAAAAAATAACTGAAAGTCTCGTCCCTCTCCAAGGACATCTCTCTGTGTGGCAGCCGCTTTGTTCAGCTGAGCTCGGGAAAGTATGCATAACATATACTTTAGCTGTAAGGACTTACTTGAGTAAAATACCTGCATGAATATGTGCTTTTTTCTCCAACCGCGCCCACAACACCAAACACAGGAGATATTGTTGTGCGGCAGCACTGACAGCTGCTAGTGCTGTTGAAATTCTTTGCCTCCTCAAAAGCATAATGACAACAAAAATATTTGCTTGCATATAAGCAGATTGTTGAGGGTTCTACGGGAAATGCACTCCAGGCAATTTCTGTACTTATGTGTGAGAGACCTATTTAATGACTGACGACGAAGACGACGACGACGACGACGACGACGACAGTGAGTGCCCGGGTGCAGGTGGATGGAGTCCGTTAACGTTCCTTGTTAGCCTCGTCCTTTTCGTTGGCCTTTTGTGAAGTTCAGCCTCAGTGCAGTCAGTTGCCTTTCATCCTTTTCAAAATATGTGCACGTCCTTATGTGAAAAAGTATGAAAATAAAAAATTCAAGTGCAGAGCGTGGAGCGAGAGAGGGTGGTCGAGAGAAGGTGCAATTGCCGTGGTCGCTGTGCACAATGCTTTGTGTTTTTTTGTTGCACTGAATAATGGGTCGCTAGGCCTTGTATTTGAAGTGCACCAACCAACAATCAACAACCGACAACTAAGCCGACGACCGGCATCTGACTACCGAGGGACCAGCAGCGACCAAAGGGACGGACCGCCGCCGCCGTCGCCGCACGTGTTCTAGCATGAAGAATTTAATTGTGGGTAATTAAATTGCGGCTGTGCGATGGAATGAAGTCCTTGCGATGTAAATGCCCAGCGGTGTAGACTATCGAGGATATGTGTAATAATTTGAAATAGCTGCTGTGGCATTTTGAGCGGGCGGGCACTGGGAATGAAAGAAAATCAGGAAATGGTTAAAGAAATTAAATCGTTTACGACAAGATGATGGTGCTCAGATGGATGCCAGCCACTTGAGGAGGAGTGGTAGATTGTGATTGCCCAGAGTAATTTCCTTACTCCAATTTCGAGTTATTCTCCTGTGTGCATGGGAAGTGATGGCAGTCTTACTGTCGAGGGGAGTGGTGGTCTTACGATGGACAGTTTGACGGAACTGACTTTTGGCCAAATTTCAGCTCGTTTGCAGGGGGATGAGTCGCTGCGGACTTTTAGAAGCTTTTTAAAAAAAGGAATAAACAGCCTGAGACTTTGTGATTGAAGTCTTCCATTCGACCTGATGATGTTTCTTGGGTACGGGTATTTCTGATACGAGAGGAATGGAAATTTGTTTGAAGTGTAAACGTTCTTCTCGAGGGAACCGCTGGCAGTTGAAGTCGCAGATATGTAGATACGTCTCATGATAATGTTCACATCACATTCTGTAATAAAAAATGCTGTCAGAGGCTACTGTTTAATCGAGAAGCATGGCGACAGGACTCAGGTTTTTCGCAAAAGCTTAGTAGATCGGCAATTTCTGACGGAACAAGTAGTTACACGTGATAGCGAGCGACGTACGTCTGTGGCAACGTGCATAAAATTCACATGATCACGAGTAGGTACTAGGAATGTAGGTAGGCTGGTAGTGGCATTAATACCCTTAGGCCAAAGTAGACCCATTGTACAGCCACCCGTGTGTTCCAAAAAATAATGAGTGTTGCCGTAGTTTATGACAACCTGTCGGTTTTCTCTACAAATTTGACTAACTAGCGTTGACCGGTATTTTGCTGAGGCCGTTTAGACAGTCGAAGAAGTAGGAGTATGTAGTGGCTTTCCTGATTGAGGCAAGTGCAGGACAATCCCAGAGGAGGTGTTGGGTGTATTTCTCATCTTCTTCGTCTAGGGAGCTTCTACAGAAGTCGTCGGGGAATAGGTCTAGTCTTTTTGCGTGAAGGCCTTGTAGGCAGTGTTCGTTAATTATTCGCACTGCAGTGCTAATTTTGGATAAGATTGCTTGATCTTTTAGCATCGAGATTTGGCCAGATTGTCTAGGTATAAATCTGCGTGAAATTAATGCACGTGAAAGATCACGCACGTACCTAATTTAAATTGCTTTCCACCCCAGTAAAATAGAGTTTTCAGGGGATATTATAAGCACCTAAGAAGAATTTAAAGCCTGTCAGAAAATGTTGAATTCACGTGTAATTAGATACGCGTGAAATTAAGTACGAGCTACGTGCTATTTCACGCACGGGCTAATTTCATGTGAATGAAATGCCTTGGCACTTTCACTCGCATTGTATGTGGATTACCAAAAATCATTAACCTATAATAAACATTAAAATTTAATATGATTTAATACACATAACTACTTGTGTCATTGTTGATAAGCAGCTACTAATACATGAGATGATGAAACTAATGAACTAAATTAAATGAAACAACGTATACGCCCCACTATGCCCACACACAGAAAATGTTGAGCTCTGCGTTTGTTAAAATTCGAATTAACACACACATTTTGATTTTAACTAAAATTTGGTGAATTCTTGCTGGGCCACAGGCTACTCGAGGCGCAACTCATCGCCCATCGTAGCAATGCGTAAATATTGAATGTCCGTTTAGTCACAAATGTTGCATTAGCTTATTGATCATAATTGGTGGTTTGATTTAATTTTCCAATCCACAGAGTGTCCTCGTCCACATTGGCCTCGTGGTAAATATTTACACATGCACCCGCAAACCTGTATTTACCTTGGCCCAGCAATCACAGCTACTGTTGGATTGTTGGTTTGCCTTTTTTTTTTTTTTTTGCATATGCATCGGTTGATGAGAGATTACTTTGACAGAAAAATAGACTCATCAACTAAACGCCACACACTGGTGGGTCTGGGTGTAAATTTAAAATTTAGTCGATTTAGTCTAACAGTGTATCGTGCCGTTATCAATTAACATAATTAGTGTTTACACAAAATATTTGAATAATTAAATAACATTATTTACCCCCCGGGCAATATGCATGGGGGCTGGCTAAACGACGGAAGAGAGAGAGAGAGGTATTATGAGGTGATGCCTGTTGTTGTACTTACCAGCAAGGTTGTGTTACATACGACGGGGATTACTTCCGAATTACCATAAATATTCATGTTTTGCACCACGAACTGTTTGGTTGAGTAAATAGAATAAAAATTGAATTTAAATTAAATTTAGTTTGTTTGAGGATAGCTAACAAATTCTGTGGTACGCCGTCGAAGCACTTTGTCTGCCATGAATGATTGTTGGTGCAATGAATGCAAGTATTTTCTTTAAAATATTGCAAATTCGATTGAAGCATAGTAAGGGAGATTTTTTATACAGTACGCGCAGATTTTTGTCGTGTTCGGATATTTATATACGCTTTTGATGATTTACTTGATTTCTGAAAATACCAAATTATTTAATAAGTGGATAGACATTTCTCCGTCTGCCTACAAAACTTTTTTCGTGTAAATAAATCCTTAGCGGTGACTCTACAGTGAAAGTCTCACAATTAGTGTTGGAGACTACCGAATGAATCCAAGTGCATATAGTGAAACTCGCTTAAGCAAAAAACCCGCTTAAGTGAAAAGATTCACAAATCCCCGTGTACACTTACATACATTAACCGACGTTCGCTTAACTGAAAAACCCGTTTAAGTGAAAAAAAAACAAATGTGGCAAATCGGTGTTTCAGTTAAGCGGAGTCGATTGTAGTTACATTCTTCCATCTCAGATGATGTGAAGTACTCGTGCTTTTGGACAGAAATCACGTATTATGGAGATAGCCGACTTCTTCTGCACTTGCTCCCTTAACATTTTGTGACAGTATTATTTTCTAACATTTTCACGGACCACTCAGAGAATACCATTCAGTGGTTCATGACTAATTGTCAAAATAATTGTGAAAATCAATCACAATCAGTTGTGAAGTTGGATAACCCCATACTACTCGATTTTCGCTTTTAACTCAATAAACATACAGAGACAGAGAAGGGTGTTAGAACGAGAGGATAAACAGAAATCACCAAATCCTGTTCAGATAACAGATTGGGTTACATTTGAGTGCCAGCCATAACTTAAAACAGAACATCCGCAGTACATCTAGAAAGTCTCTAAAAACAGAAAAATATGTGCATCTTCAGACATGACCAGGTTGCTTTACCATTGATACCGTCAATCAAAGCGCCCGCAAAGCCCGTGCAACATTGTCACATCATTGAGGGAGTGAGTAAATTACCAACTGTGGCTCGTCGTTCATGATCTAGCCGAAGCTGAGTTGTTGCATTCACAAAAAAGGAAAACCTTTTGACTGCCCCAAAATAACGATCAGCGTAGTTTCAGGCCAGGAAAATCAACCATCGATCACACCGGAAAAAAAACTCAATGAAACTCACCACCTACTCGTCGATTTCAAGGCCGCATATGACAGCGTAACATTCCTGCCAAACTCCTGCAGGTTGACGATGGAGAATTCTCGATGAAGATCTTGCCAGTAATGAACTCACCGATACCCTAAATTTAAAAAAAAAAGTGCTAGGCAAGACGTTGCGCTGTCAGTGATTTTTTCAATATTATTCTAGTGAAGTTCGTGCAAGACTCACACGTCAACACTAAGAACCACGATCTTACAGAAGTACGTGCAACTGTAAGCATATGCCGATGACTTTGACGTGATTGGCAGAACACAGCGAGTCGTGATGTACGATGCGTTTGTGGCATTGAGACAGAAAAATGGGTCCAGGCGATGAATGAGGCCAAAACGATATAAATGTTCTCTTCTAGGAAATACGTACACCATCGACGACTTGGCCACGACCTCACAGCTATAACTTCAAGCTAGTTAAGGACTTCGTCTACCTTGGCTCCCAAGTAGACAGTACGAACACCATTAGTACCAAGAAAAACCAGAATAACTCTTGGCAACCGTTGTTTCTTCGTACTTAACAGACAATTGAGTCATCTCTCGAAGGACCAGGCTAACATTATATAATACCCTGAACATCCTTGTCATGCAGTACGAAATTGAAACTTGGACAATTTTGAAAGCAGACGATGTAGGCCTCGATATATTTTCAGGAGAAAGTTCTGCTTTTAAATCTTTGGTTCTGTTCATGTAGATCGTACTTGAAGAAGAAGATTCAGCCTCGAACTGAGCAGAGACATGAGTCTAGCCAGGAGTTTACGGATTAAAAGCCTAAGTTTACTTGGTCATGTAGAGCGCCTGGACAACACTGCTCCGGCCCGAAGAGTATTCGACTCTGCACCATTGGGACAAAACAATAGAGGACGTCCACGAAACCGTTGACGTACACAAGTGGAGAAGGACCTCAACTAACTTGGCGTGCGAAATTGGAGGTTGATCGCTGAAGATCGTGACAGTTGGAGAGGCTTGTTGGCCCAGATCCACACCCATTACTGTAGCGTTAGAAGAAGAAGCAGAATAAGAAGAATAAGAAAAAGGATAAGAAGAAGCAGAAGAAGAGTTTTTGCTTTTTCAGCTTGTGCTAGACCATGGGACGAAGGGTATGGTAAGTCAGTCTCAGTTTTATAACTGGTATGGTCGCCGTTTTTCTGTGTGCCCTGATCATCATTATCGATCAGTCTGAATAGAGTGAGTACATATTTCATTTTCCGTTTGATTGTTATAATAGCAAACGTGGGTTGGTGGATAGTCGCTTAGATTCCCACTCAGCCTGGTCCATTTCTGATTAGGAGGAAGAAGCATTGTGAATTTCCTTCGTTATTCAAATTTCTCCCTCTAGACAAATTACACATCGTTGCAGTTCTCGGCGAGATCTTGCATTAAGCCATCCTCGCACTTCTGATAGCTTCCAAGGCAAATGAGAATTCAAAAAAATTAGAAGCCCCGGTCGAACGAATTTGAAGCATCAACCAGCCGGACTCACTCAGGTGACCGAGTAAAGTTCAACTTCTCCTCTCTCACCAATCCCAGAGTTCAATGTCTCCAAAACCTAAAGTATAATATCGCCCATCAAATTGACAACAGACTTCATTCGATTATTGCATTTGGGTACATGTCCACATTCACTTCAATCCACAAACACGATGTTTAACTGCAAACAAACACTGAACACAAAGTGAGTGCCGGCCAAGGCGAGTGCCTTTCACAACGAATAATCCAAAAATATATTGCAATTCGCCGAAATACCCATCAGCTGCAGCATACCTCACACACACATATGCGCAAATGTGAAATAACTAAGAACTATAAATCCAGGCAAGCTCAGCAGAGCAAATGCATGTTTTGTCAACTGAGCCCTTAACTCCGGCCAAATGTGCTGAGACCGCAATGCAAAAATCTTCAAATACCGTCAACATCCGACACCCGAATCCCCAGTCGACAAATCCCACAAAAAAGAGAATTTCTAACTTAAACACCTCATAATCCTGACATACTGCAACAAACCATCCTGGTACCTGCAGTCGTTATTAGCATTCAAAATGTATCTCTTTCCGAAGGGTGGGCGGGCGTCACCCGTCACCCGGTTCGGAAGCCCGCATCAGAACCTACGAGGAGGACGGAGGGGTAAAGCTTCTCGTAAATAAATTGAATGTGACTTCAACTCTCGGCCGTGGCAGACAGTGGGCTCTGCAAGTGAGGCTTTGTCCAACGGGTGGCCCTGTTCGAATGGTATACTTTCGCTCCCCAACACAGTCTTGAGCGGTTGAGCTTCACTTTCGACTGCATTTCATTTCGCAAACCCACCGCCAACCGACTGCCTTATCCACTCAATTAAGCCCCCGTCTTGTTACAACTCAACCAGCCTGATTCAGTCTCGGCGGTAATCCCTCAGACAGACTGTAGCACCCAGTGTGTTGGTCTCTGGCTTCTTAGGTGGAGCACACATTCGATTGTGAGAAGCAAAAAAAAAAATCGTCCCAAGCCAGGACTGTCTGTGGAAATGGGTGACAGGCCAATGAAATGTATGTCAACAGGATATGCAAATAGTAAAGGAACGCAAGTTAAGCTTGGAAATTCTCTGTGTCTCTGTGTGTGCCTCTCTTCCACTCCTCCACTCTACTGTCTTTCTTCTGTCGACGGTATGCTGGATTCGTTGCCTTTTGCCAATTCCAGAGCTGTCATCGTCAACGACATAGTCTGCTGCCTTGTGCTGGCTCGTAGGAGGATGCAACTACAAACGTTTTTTCTGCTACGTTCACTGCAGGATTTCTCTCTCTCTCTCTCTCTCTTTCCGCCCTGCACAGCGAACACCCACTCTATCGTGTAGCAAATGTTTTTGTTTGTTCCCTGCTCAATGACGCGGGAGGGAGCAGCAGCAGCAGCACCAGCTACGACAGATAGATACGACTTGACAAATGTAGACGAGGACGAAGACCAAGCAGAGGGAACCTTTTAACTTCCAATTCCGCATTTGGTGGAGGAATGCCAAGCACGTCATGCCGCACCGTCCCCAGTGTCCTCTCTGGCTTGGCTTTGTGCAGGTGTGAAGAGCTCTGACTTTATCCGTTCGGATTCATCTCGCCTGATTACGTTCGATGTCAGAGCATTTAAAGTTGTTTTATTCCCCCTTTTTTTTTCATCTGCTGTCGTCGTTGTCGTCGATGTCGTCGTCGTCGTTCTGTGTGTAGCTGCTCCTTTGACGCGGTGTCGCAGTGCCAAATGATGCGTGAGAATGCGATCCTTGCGGTTCGATTGTGGCACTTTTAATTCGAGTCAGTCTCTAACCGACCCGCATCGGCGTATTTACGGGCGTCCGCCCCCCAGGACGACGCTCAATCAGCTGCGATAAATTCTAAATCCGTTCCCGCTGATAGTCGAAATCACACACAAGCGCACTGTGCAACATTTTTCCACTTGATTCAATTTGATTTGAGATTTCCAGAGCAAACCCACTTCCATGGTGCGCGGCGGGGGGGCGAGATGGTGAGGGTGTGCTTGCTTTGTGCAATTTAGTGTTTGCCTTCCGTGCTTTATTGTATCACAGTTTTTTGAGGCAACTCTCCCCGTGGCTGTGCGACGACAGTGGTCGGGACGAAACTCGTTTAGGAAATTTGTCAAAGCCACGGCATTTGTATGTGCGACTGGGAGTGGGTCTCCATGTGTGTGTTTGTGTCTGTTTGCGTTCGGGGAGGTGCAACAACTATTTGTCTTGTTGCACGTTGAGTACACACAATGGCTGAGTTTGTGTTTGCATATTGCATCCAAAATTGCCTTAGGACTCATTCCGAGGTATTTCATTAAAAATTTAAATACATACACGTGCATGAGGATATTGCACACACTCCAGCTGCAAGCGAACGGTGGGTGGTTGGAGCTGCTGGCTAGAGCTACCTTTTAAATGAGACCTGCTATTATGCAGGCAACACGAGCACGAGTGTCGTTCCTGTGACGTGCTAGATTGGCTGTGTTGAGATACAGTGTTATTTTTGTGAAACCCACTGCCTCTCCCTCTCCCTCCCCCCACCACCAAAACCAACTCAACTCCTTCCGTCATCGTCCCATTTGCAGTCGTCGCTGCAACAAAGTATAAGTTATGTGCACTTAGGGATGTAGGTTCGGATGTCGGTGCACACGGCACCGCGATGGTCGTTTCTTTGGCTGCGCTTGTGCGTCCTGAGCTGAACATGGCATAGAGAGTGTGTGTGTCGTGGATGTTCGTCGAAAGCACTCCCGCCGTTGGGAGCTATAATTTTCATTTCGCCTTTTATTTCTTTCAATATGCTTTCCCTGGTGTTTAGCTCCAAATGAATTCATCTTGATGAATAGACTATTAGTTGCTCGCGGGATGACAAGTGTTGCTGCTTTGCTAGAATGCGTAAGTAGCTTGTGGTGGAAGCGATAAAAGTTTTTTGGGAGTGTGTTACGTAAGCGAGAACGGCTGTGTTACGGTTCCATTTTGGATAGAACCCATATTTGATCAAATCCCTACATTCAGCTTTGTAATACCATTCAAACTGAAAAGTATGTTATAACATGCAGCATTGTAACGCTCGCAAGATCGTCATTACATTCTTGGAAAGCGATTTAACGCAGGACTTTTAGGGAAAGGAAAGCAATTTCTACAGATTTTTACTACAAATCAGTAAAAAGCGTGTCGAAGCGTTCTCAAGGCTCCTCAAATATGCAATACGGAGCGGATTCTGATGCTGATGAATTGTTAAATGCATCGATCACATCGGAAAGTGTAAGAAAAACAAGGCGCTAAGGGCCAGGTTCACTAAATATCAAATAATTTTACTTGTTAACACGCCAGAGATGTATAACCGGGAACATTGAACACTGTACCACGAAAATTCCTGTCTGGCAAACTTTACAGAGACGGCATCTTATGTTGGGACTACATTGGAAACTACATATGGGACAGATCTTCATTGATGTGTGTGATCCACCCACCACTCGTGAAAAAGAACTCGAGATACATAAACGCCTCCACCTGCTGCAATGGGAGTCCACTAACTTGTAAAGTGCATTGAACAAGCGTTCTGGAAATCCCAATAACCTCTGATTTGTCCACATTAACCTTCATCCCAGCATCAGCACACACGGCCACAAACTCATCCAACGCGCGCTGGAGTACCATCTAGGAGGATGTGAGGATAACTAAGTCATCTGCGAAAAGCAGATGACTTGCCCTCAACTGTCCCAGTTTGAAACAGTCCTCGCCTCGACTTTGCTGCAACATCCAGTCCATATATATAACGAAAAGAAGCGGTGACAAGTCGCATCCCCTTCTCGGTGATAGGGGTTGATCTAGCAACGTGTTATGTATAGAGGCTGAATGGCTCTCCAAGGAAATCCATACTCCTGCAGAACACTCCAGAGTTTACTCCGAGGCACTCGGTTGTATGTCCTTACCTTCCATTTGTTCCATAGTTCAAAGTGGTATTTAGAATTTTGATGTATGATTCTGTTGGACAAAGAACTTGCATACAATTTTGTATATGATGTGCTGATGATTCTGCTGAGGAAACACAGAGAAGGCTGTGGAAGCCTTTCGGTTACAATGTGATGCCACAAAAAAATGTTTACTAGTGCTACAACGAATTCAAAGAAGGCATTAAAGACCATAGTAGCAACTGATGAACCCTTACGAGGGCTATTCGATAAGCCAGACAATTTTTTTTGAATCAAACTGGATTTATTTTTCTGCTATGTTGAGCTCAAATTGTCATGGACTATTAGAATGCCAATCAATCCAGAATTAATGACCAGTGAAATGAACTAACAAAACTAGCGTCATCGATTTGAGTAGGCCTAGCTGCTTCATTGTACTGTCATGCTCATTATTTGGCTATGATCCATTGATCACTGTAAGCCAACCAAGCAAGCTGAGGGTGAAGCGCAGGACCACACAGGAATTTACTTACATCTGCGAGACGTTAGAGCTAGGTGGGTGCAGAGGAGGATGCCCTCTATAACTTCTTCCAGGCAGCTTCTGCGGAAATCGATCGCCCAATCGTCGAACTGATCTTGCAGTGACTCCGATTATACGAGAGAGAGACCAGTTGCTAAGAGTGACCGGGATATAGTCTTAGTACGGCTACATTGCTTTTTTGTAGATGTCGAGGGACATAGTTGGGAGAGAGTCTGCTGCGCAATTGCCAAGAATGTCTCGGTGTCGTCTCACCCAGCAGAGGCGAATATTGAAGTGTTTAGCTGAAGCAGCTAGAGATAAACTACAAATTGGTACTAATTTCAAATCCTTAATGTCTATCCGACAAACTTGGAAGTTGCTAATACAGCGTCTTAGCATCGTGTTAAACGGTTTTTCTACCCAGGAACATGGTTATTATTTGCATTCACTTTTCTCTTCAGTTGTCCTTATCTACGATCAGCGGAGGGATAGTGAAAAATGAGAGAAAACAGTCTCTGTGTCAGGATCCTTTCCTGCTTGAGTAAATAAAGGATTCAAGGGTTGCTCGGTGCTGTGGTGGATTGCCGTTTGAGATCACTCTCGATCGAACTATTCACGAGAACGGTCACAGTACCGAGTTACTCAGCGTGAAGTATTTTGGATCCAATATTTATTCAATTTTACAATCGATGATGGTGTCCTGATAAGTACAACATTTAAGTCAAACTATTCCAAGCCCACATTTAGTTTCAAGCGTAATGAAAGAGAGGACATCCTACACTTTATAGTAAAATGTCCTCCCCTCAAAACGTCACACTCACAGCTGAAGGATGGACCTACATCCCGAGCGCCTGTAATCCCTTGTACATAACAGAGGGAAAATTGTAACAACAATCGGAAAACGTTTAAAATGTTTACTGATTGACGCTCTTAAACCGCACCATACAGACTACGGGCTTAAATTTGTCCAAAAAACCAGTCGTTTAACTCAAACATTTTAAGCATTCGCAGCGCGGTGTGTGATAGCACTTCCAATTGAATTACCCGCAGCCAAGCGGATATTCCTGAAAACCCCTGGCAACGGATGCGGCTTAGAAAAAGTCCACTATGTCACTCTAAAACAAATTTCCCCCCATTTACAAGCCTCACCATATCGAATCAAATTACTTGTCACCGAATTTTTGCGCTCATTTTTTGCCCACTGTTTGCTTTTTGAATCGAAGCATTCTAAATCTGCTGCGTCCACATCCAGCCGGTGACTGCTTAATTTGATTCCCGGCAAGCCGAACTTTTGTATACGTTATTTTCGGACAGAGGCAAGCAAACAGAAGGAGAAAAAAAATATTCAATTTTCAACCCGACTTCAATTATTAATTGAATGGAAAGCCAAACCTCAGTCATAAAAAAACTGAAGCCCCACCGCCTTGCACTTCAAACAGCAGTAAAATGAAAAATTAACGTCCTTTATTTTATAAAAGCCACACTCTACGAATGGCCAGAAGCAGAAGTAGAGGCAGTCAGCAGAAACGAGCATTGGGCTACAACGTAATATCGTGCTCTGCAACAACACCTGCTCTGTTTAACCAGACATTCTTGTTCGGATGCCCAGTTCCGAGTTTCGAGTTCCGAGTCCCCCCGAGCCGGGTGGGGTTTATCAAAAATTCAACAATTTCCGTCCGAAATGATGTCAGGAATAAAAACACCAAACCAACGATGACGCTCAATCCCAATTAGCAACACTGGTTCAGGGGGAGGGGGAGGCGAGTGACAACTCAACTGCATCACATCTGTGCCCACCGACACCAGTCACCACCACCGTAGCCGCGCGAACTGGGTCACAGGAGCATGTGCTCTAGGTGCTAACGGTTAAATGGTGGCAAGTGGGTGGGTGTACACAAAAAAACACAGAAGACCTCCGCAGAGGGTGAAGTGGAACGCACTATTAGCACTTAATACCGCTTGCAACCAACACAACACCGAGGCAACACGGACTCCGTGACAATTAGGGTGAAGGAAACATGTTGTCGTAGCCACGGCCTGCAGATGTGGGTGCACCGTGCCCATGCCAACGCGCTTTTTTCGCCTTTTGTCTTCGTCGCCTGTTCCATCTCACAGCAGATAGGACACATTCCGTTCACTCAACTTTCCGGGGACATTAGCATTCGTCGCTTTGTCGTGGTTTTGCTGCCGGTTTGTGGGAGGCCCTCTACGCCCGTCCTGTCCTGTCCGGTTAGTGGTCGCCCCTTTGGGAAAGTTTTTCATTAAAATTAAATTGTTTGCTTCCTGATAGTCGGTAGTAATTAGTTATTTCCACTCTTCCCGAGCAGAAGCCACATTAAGCCCGCCTGTCTATATGACACACATGGAGCCAAGTGGCAGGACGACAGAAATTGAAAATCTTCACGAAACTTTTGCGAAACCACAGCCGCACACAACAACTGCACAAGTGACCGACTTCAGTGCTTTCTAGAAAAAAATGTCGTTCCAGTCATCCCCTAGCAGCCGTTTCACAAAAATAACTGTTGACCTAAAAACGTTGAAACACAGGATAAAAGGACGAACCCGACCGGGGACAGGAATTAAAAGAAGCCAGCACAAAGGACCGTGTGCATCTGTGAGAGGAGGAAACCTCAAGGAGTGATATGTGCTGCTGGACACATAAAGAGCCGGGATATCGCACATGTGCTTGCTCCCAGCTTGCTACTCCACTTTTCAGTTGACATCGCACTCTTTTATTAAATTCCTAATTTCCAGTGACATTTTCGGTTTTGCAGCATACTGCCGCTCGAAGGACCACTAAACAATTCGTTTTTGGCATGCATTGTAGCGGGGCACAGGGTGCACCACTTATTAAACGCGGAACCAGTTTTCCGACAGGATATCAAATTGTATGATGTTTGTTGCTATTGAGAGAGAGAGGGAGAAATGTTTGATTAAGAGCGGTTTTTACAGAGATTCTGTTCTGCAGATACAGTTGTGCGGAGTGTGGTTGATTTCGGTTGTGTTGGGAGCCATTTAATGAAATGCGCACGTTTTATCGACCTGTACACAAAAAGGGGAGTGGATGTGTGCTGCATTGGTTGTACTCCCTCATACTGCATCTCTCAACAGCTTCGTTACGCACTTCAGACTGAAGTTGACCTGATGCAGCACTGGCTCTAGCTTTTTGCCTTAGCCACGACGAGCTGAAGTTGTGTTCAGTTTAATGTAAATAAGGATAATTGTTGCTAAAATCGGATCAATGTATTATTTTGAACATTCGTCGCAACAAGGATTTCTCATCAAGAAATCGCATCAAGTGAAGTGAATCTGATTTTTTTGGGCAACTACTGAAGGAGAAGGTGATTGATGGATGCGTTGTTTCACTGGTTTAACGGAATCGAAGAGGATTAACAATAATAGGGATCGTTAATGCTTTTTCACCATCGAAGAAGTGCGGCTTGAATCGGGAGCGAGAGTACAGGGTGTTCACCCTGCTCTAGAAGTAGCTATGAGCTAACTGCGATCGATTGTGATTTAAACTGCGATTGCGATCCAAAATTTGATTACGATTGAGTTGCTACTTTTTCACAATCGCAGTACATTTACGCGTTAGTTGCTCTTTTTCACTACCCCGTTCGCATATTGATTCACACAAATTGTTTTATGTTTAACGTCATGAAGTGTGGCAATTGTCCGCGCTTTTTCGATCATGACAAATAGTAGTCAGTATAGGCGAAATCTATTGAATACGGCTTATAGTGACAGCTCAGCAGTACATTCGAGTTTGACGGAGGTCAGATTACAACTCCCCGATACAAGATTCGACATGCATTCAAGGGCTAAAATGCGTCACATGAGTATTATGACATATCGAAGAGCTCATATGCGCTATCGTAGTTTGGCCAATACACTAGACGGCTATACAGGTGGAGCATGTTCACCATAAGCAGTCAGACGGACAGAGCGATTCGTTTATTTGATCAATGATTGGATTTCTTTTCTGGATGGGAAGAAGCGTCAGTAAATCGAAGTGAAGTGACGAGGTTCTTAGAAGGATCATGCACCATCGATGAGTCCCATCGGATATTGGTTTAATTAATCCAAGCCTGACCGAAGTTCCGGTTTTGATGAAAAAGGGCCAGGCCGTCTGATAGAAGTGACAACGGAAGATATGGTTAACCGTATTAACAGACCGCCGGTTGAAGATGAGAGAGATTGAGCCTTATTATCGAAGTGGGTTCCATTTTTAGTCAAGGTGTAGCAATATCGTGGTTTTGTGGCTGTTGACGAAACACGGGTAAGCCACCGTATGCACAAAATAAAACAACACTGAATACAGTGGATTTCGCCAGGTGAACCAGCTTCAAAGTGGACTTTTCGCGGAATTAGATGGCTGAACAAATTTCGAATATCGCTGCAAATCTAAATCCAACGAGCTTAGAGGAGACTTTATTGAGAAATATAGTCAGAATCAAAAGTCGTTGCGAACGCTAGCGTCTTTATGCGTTTTACTCATTTTTGTGGTGACTATAAGTAAATAATAACATTGCACTGTCTACCAGGGAGAATTTAGTAGAGCCCTCGAAAGTATTCAAATCGCCACAAACTACCTGTTGTAGGAATGGTCTTCAAATCGATCTTTAGCCATCAAACAATGAGGGACAATGAACTCTGTCATATCGAGAACGATTGATAGCAGCGGCCACAAATTTAGAAGCCGAAAGAAAGGCGATAAAAGAAAGCGTCTAAATCTACCATTCCACACGAAATCCTCCATCAGTTCAACTTCATGGCAATGAGTGGGAGACCCTTAGCTGGACCTGACAGGGACCAGTCTGAGTGCTCTTGACACAGCTTCCTTCTCTCCACTGAAGTGAGGTCGGTGAACTGGTACTTTAAACAACTGTCCTTATTCTCGGAGTACCAGTTCCATTTCCTGGTCTATATCAGATCACTTCCAAGGAATTTTGGTAGATGTTATGTGCGTAGAAAGAGATATGACACGAAGTAGTCACAGGTCGTTGTTGTGCCCTGTAAAGCGATAGAGACACATTAATGTGACAAAGCAATAAATTGTTTTTTTAGTGAATTTAATCACCTATGTGTGGTAGATAATCTGCGCAATAATAATAATTGCTCTTTTCCACCGAATTGGAGATGAGCCTAATTTGTTCATTGGTGAAGGTCAGGTTTCTAAATTGGTAATTATGGAACTTTTTTTCATTGAATTGCTAATCAATCGCTCACCAAATTCCAGCGGAATTAAATACAAATCCTGAATTCGTTTTGTAGCTCATTTTCGGTTTTATTTTCTGTATCAGAAAATTACCCCAAAAATGAATAAATTAAACTGACCCTGTGCCGGTTCTGTACGCATTCTGAGGGCTCTGTATTGAATTTTTTTTTAAAAGACGGAATTCTGAACGCCTTCGGTCATCCTGGCGTACTTCTGCGCTGGCTGTTTAGACACAGTTCCCGACGTCGACGATTTTCATGATTCACGGGTCCACCTCCTTAGCGTCACTGGCAATACTCAGAGAGTGCAACTGTCTAGAAAATGTTGCTCAATTGTCGCCGTTCAGAGTTAGTATCACAGCCACTTTCGAAGAAAAATGACACCGACAACATGAGTGGTTGCTTCAGAAGCTATTCCCGGGGCCAACGATATCAAACTGTTGCCAGAAACCACTAAGCATCCCCTTTTCAAAATCACAACGCAGCTGAGCTGACATCCACTTCTGTCTGATTCCAACACTTGATCTCGATCGGACGAATGGACGTGCACGCTTTAGTTTTTGAGACGGAACCTTAAACATGAAATACCGAATCTCTTGTGGGGCGCCACGAAAATTATGGAATTGCACAGCAGGAGAGCCACATTCAATTTCCAGTCTTCCCTCGTTTAGGTCAAGTCCAATGTAAGTACACCAAAGTGAGGTGTTCATAGCAACACAGAAGTCGTTTGATTTCTTCCCGCCTTGTGTATAGTGCCGAATCCTTCGATCGAGCACATGAATACATTTCGTTTTGCAACACCCTGCCAGTGATTTGATTCCTCACAACAACCGGATGCAATCATGATTCAGTGGAGTATTAGCACTTGCCAGTGGGAGAAACCAAAATGTGTTCAGTATTTGCACTGGTTTTTGCCAACTCAACCAACTCAACTCCAGGTGCCGATTTGAATGTGTAGTCGTCAGGCTGACTGGTGGTCCAGAGGGATGGTGATTGCGATTGCGATTGCAGAAGCTGATGGAGTTCCAATGGAAGTGACATTGATTAAAATTGATTAATATTTACATTAATTTAGTTTACCAGTTTATTTGGATAGAATTTTCATTGGGACTGTGCTCGTCCGCTGTGCTGCAGCTATCGGCCATGCCATGGGTGACTGCTCGGGCTCGGATGGCCAAATGGGGTGATTGTACGCACCCTTGAATGGTGCATGCAATTTGCAAATGTCAACTGGGAATTAGATGGCACTGATAATTCCAGTTGCTTGAATGTTTTGATTGTTTGCTCTGTTTGCCGTTCTGTTTACATTGCTGGGTTACTGTTTACGGTATTGTGGACGTCGCGTGGCGCCCGACTGTCGACGAGCTGCTGTATGCTGGTGAAAATGTAAAATATGTGTTTGTGTTTGCCTCGGCGTAGTGGATTAAATTTAATGGTTTCGACTAAGAGGTGACTTAATTGAAATTGAGCGCGAGAGGATAGTTAACGAAATGCGCCGTGCTGTGGAATTCAAATGCGGACTCGTGGGAGAGGCTTATTCACTGATTACTTTGCTGTTTCTGCACAAAAATAAAGAGTTGTATCGTGACGGAGAAAATTAAATGAAGCGTTCGACGGAAGTTTGCAAAATTAGCACGTACTGTGTTTAAGGAAGCTTAGCACCGATTGCTGGAACAATGACACAGATTGGTTGGGTTGATTATTTTATGTTGAATAATGATGTTATCAGACTTGAACGGAAATGAACGAAACTTAACGAAACTTAACGAAACTGAACGAAAATCAACGAAACTGAACGAAACTGCTATTCAAATGGCGGTAAGGATTTCGAAGAAGATCATTGTGAATTAGAATTGCCGCAAGGTATTCACGTTAAAGAGAATGGCATAGAATAGCAAATTGCTGTACCGAATACCTAAGCTCCACTTCGAGCAGACTTCCCACTGGGAGTCAGATTATCAGACACTGGACTCAGAAATCTTCACAGATGGACAGAAGATGGACTACTCCGTGGAAGCAGGAGTCTACTCCAAGGATTATACCGATTATGCAGCTTCGTCTTGGCCCAAGTGACAATGTGATATCGAAGAGAGCTATTGTCATAAGCTCTGACAGTCAAGAGGCATTCAAGTCTCTCGATACAGCCACTTTAAATTCGATGAACTGTCGGCTACATCGTGATGAAATGGCCAAGTATGCAACGCCACTAGCTCATAGCCCTTTCCGGGGGAGAACTGTACTCTAGTGCGACGACTGAGTTAGAGGGTACTACGTACCTCATTACAACTTGCCCTCAATTTTGAAGGTGAGCATAGTCTTTCTCAGAACAGGTTCACTGCCAACCAATCTGTTGGTGATGTTGGGATGGGATCTCGACTCAGGACTCTACTCCCTTCATTGAACGATTCTCGGGATGTAAATCCCAGCTTTGAGTTCATGCATTCCCGTTACCGCTTTAATCCCCATACACTGCTTTCAAATATCCCCTTAACGCTTCACGCCCGAAATAATTAATTAAAGCAATCACAATCACGGACCACAGCACAAGAACCCACATCGCAACGAGGTCCACAGAGGGAAAAGGAAAAATCAAAAGAGGTTATGTTAACTGCCCCCGATTCTAATAATGCACTCTCAAGTCCAGCTGTGCGCACATGCCACGAGCACAAGTCCACTCCAATGCATATGCGGCACATACGAGTGCACCAGCAGAAAGAATGTTGATTACTCATAAAAACCGCAAGCAAAAGCTGTAAGCTAAAAATGACCCATAAGCACCTCCGAGCTGCATCCTCGAAAAAACATCAGAGTACCTAGTCATCCCCCACCACCCCTCCCACACATAAGGGCAACCCTTCTGGAGGTAATTTCATTTTCCAGTCAACCACCACCACATTCACCGCAAGCCCGTGTGAATCCCTGGAGCAAGGAGAAAAGGCTTATAATGAAGTATTTTCGTTTCGTTGGCTACTTAAAGCAATCACCCCCTGTGCCTGTGCAGTGTGCGGCTGCCATTGTCCATGTCCGAGAACCTGCCCCGCCGGGCATGTGTGAGAGTGCCGAGCCCCTTAGATGAACAGCGTGTTGGCGGCTACTGCCTGCAAACAGAACTATCAAATGAACAATACAAAGTCACAAGGAGAGCAGATCCTGGTTCCACCTCCCCTCGCCCAACGTCGCCACACAACAAAAGCCGCAATAAGCAGTTGCAATTTAAGTCCTGCCTAATTACACATAAATTCCATATTGAACACAGAATTTCGTAGTCCTCTTGCCACTTCGTGGAGTGAACGAGAGTCTGTCGGTCTGTGGCCGGAGTGGAGCAGCAACAGCAGCAGCCACAGAATATTACAACCGATATTACTGGGGTCAAAGGAGACACACACAGGCCCGCACCCACACCCACACCGGGACCTAAGGTGGCTTCGGTTCGTCGAGACTGGATATGGCCAGCCACGGACCGCCAAAGGTTCAAATGAATGCGATGCATGGCACGGCTAAGCCATGATTTTCCGTTTTCTTTTTGCCTTACTCCTGCAGATTCCGGATTAAAATGCTACACCAGCAGAATTCCGAGGGTGTACGTAGGTGAAACATTAAACACAAGGAAGCACAGAAAATAACACAAACACACATAGAGAGGGAGAGGAGGGAGAAAAAAAACGAGGAGAAAAATAAAACACAAGCTGGGAAGTAGGAACTCACATCGCAGCCAAGAGGAGAGTTGCACAAACTCAGCAGAAACCGAAGTTAGCCCAGATGAATCCGGCCAAAGCCACTTCACATGAGCAACTCTCATCCAGACACGGGACGGGGGACGAGCGGCAGCATGGAGCAATGTCTGTTCCACAACACGAACCACCACCGGCACCAGTATCAACCACCATCGGTGCTATATCACTGATTAGTAATTTATACTTTAGGCAACAAAAACTCAACCCGCTAACGCCCACTCATCCCAGACAAACCTGGTTAAATGACCCGAGATCTTGCTCGCATTACCACGACATAATCAGCAGGAGAGAGTCGGCTCCGCCGGTCCCCGTAGCTCCTCGCCACTGTCTCCTGCGTTCACGGAAGCGTGCAGAAATGCGAACGCTTTAGGGGCAAAACTTTTCCAAATTAGAATTTGAGGAATGTATCCTGGAGAGGCAGTCGCCGCGCCGCGCCGGTTGACTGTGGTGATGGCTGCGGCGGGCGCGGGCTTGGAACGAGCAAAGAACACTTGCACGCTCGCGTCGCTCGGATTGGGGACAAATAAACTCGGAGCAAGACGTTAGGCAAATGAATTTATTTCGTGTTTATGACAATGAACCACCATCATCGTCCACAGTACCACCGCCCCTGGTAGGCACCAGCAGTGGGCACAGAAGGCCCCGGGAGGGGGTAGCCTTGCGCCGCGCAGTAAAAATCTTTATTGACACTCAACTAAAAGGGTAGCACAACGTCGAATATTGCCTTCCATCAGCAGCACCACATCTTGCTGTTCTGTCGACAACGACAACGACAACGACAACGAGAACGAGAACGACGATGACATCGTCATTACGTAGCATTCCGTCATCCCATCACACAAGGGTTATCATCTGCGACGCACTGAGATTCGCCAAATAGATACATTCCTGTGGGCGGGCTGCTGCTTGGCGGTGGGGGGTGCGAAACGAAATTTTTATGACAAATGTTTGCTCGCAGAGTTAGCAGCTAATACGAACGAGAGAAATAAACTAAGGAATTCTTGAGACGCTTTATGTGCGGCTCGTGAAAATAGATGAAGTGCACGGGATACTTTGTGTTTGTCTCGCTCTAAGTACTATATTTCCTAGCCACGCCGCGTCGCGCCCACAACCGGGCGCACGTGCAGGGGGCAGAGTCCGTCGCCGATTCGAGAGAGTGGGGGGGATTCATTAGGAAAGTTGTGCGCGTACAAGTTGACTTATTCGCCATGAATAGCGAATTAATTAGACGAAGCGGATGGCTGCAAGTTTTTTGGTGGAACATGAAATAAAAGATTTTTTTTCCGGGCGAAAATGTTGCCACCATTACTCGCTTGGATGGGGGGAGGCGTTGCGGGTGTTTAATGGCAAGTTAGGGCAATTAGCCTGGGTAATGGGAGTGGCTGATTGCCATTTGCAGAGGGGGAGGGGGGAGCAGTCGTGTTTTGTCGTGACATACGAAAAAAACGTGATTTCGTCAGATGGAGGTGGTTGTCGGGATGGCGAGAAAATGGCCCACAATTGGACCGAACCGCTGGCGTTGGTGGTGACATTAGGCGGCTTTGGAACATGGAATTATTCTCGCAGGGGGCGACTCAAGGTCGATTTGTGATTAACTGGTGGATTTAAGACTGATTAGGCGGACTGATGGCTGCTCAATCAGGATCGACCGACGGAGCAAAGATGTTCGACTAGGAGAGAAAAAAAAACTTAAGGGTCAGTGAACTAATCGAAAATTGTGACCCGAGTGGATTCAGAAAATTTCACTAACCGTAGGCATGATTCACAAGGGATGTCTCTACCGATGGAGTGAGACCGCCCTGCTACGACTTTGTGGGAGTTGGTGGGATGAGAAAGACGAGCATCCATTACTTCGGCACCAGTGCAGCACTTGCAGCTGCTACGAAAAGGACGCAAACAGTGATATTCTCTTATGGTCTCCAAACCGTAGTGGGCAGTAGCGTCAAGCTGGAGGTACTCAATCCTCGATGCAAGAATTTCAAATTCATTAATTCATAGCAAAGGTATAAGAATAGGTCCGTCTAGGGGTCATAAATCAGCAATAAACGGCACAATACTGGTGCTTGCTGTAACAACTAGGCCTAGACCCACATCGGACTGCAACGCCACCAATAAATATTATTGTCTACGGACATGGAGCAGGCGCTGGTGCGTCATGAAGGACAACACTTGTAATCCATGCTTCGACCATTTTGACTCTCTTGCCAAAAATTTCCAAAACATTCCCCTAGACGGGCCGACATTGTTCAACCGAACTACTCTGCGCACCGTAAGGATCGTAAGGCTGAATTGTTCATTATATTAAGGAACTAGCGAAAAGTTGCCGTGCTTGTAGGAGCATTCAAAAAGACCCGACAAAAGTTGTAGCGCACCTGCTGGAAGTAGCGTCTCACTCTTGGCAGCTGGTAGATTATAGATTCTGTGCGATCACAACCTTACTAGTCTTACTTAACTTCTCGAAGGCATTGGACTGCGTTAAACCGTCAATACTTCGTCACAAATTGTCAACTCAATTCAACGGTCGTCTTTTTGTGATGTTCACAATGGAGTACCTCAACGTTCAATTCTCGGTCCGTTATTATTCTTAATGTTCATTAATTATCTTCCTTATGTGTTGTCGTATTGGAAATTTCATATATATGCAGAGGATGATCAAATCCACTCAAGTTTTCCTCTTGGTGTGGTTGAAAACTCGGTTGATAAATTGAACGAGGACTTGTGCTCAATTATAAAGTGGGTTGAAGAAATCGCGATCATTTTCAAAACACTATTCTTCCCTTTCAAATTTTTCCCTCGATAGAACTAAACTGTGTTGCCGACGAATGTAGAACCTGTCTTGTATCTAATATTATAATAATGCGTCTCTTAAAGGTTTGTCAATTTGCAAATATATACTCCCTAACAACGTGAAACTAAAGCTTGTCAAAACACATATAGTCAACCTCTTAACCCATGGCTGTGACTTGTTTGCTGACTGTGACAATTTCTTTCTGTAAAGATTGTCAAAAGCAATCAACGCCGTTGCACGGTATGTTTTTAACCTTAGAACGTTTGATCATGTCGCTGAACAACGTTGCATTCTCCTTGGATATGAATTTAAACTATAGATCACACGTCTTATTCATCAAAATCCTTCACAGAAAACAGCCTGGTTATTATTGTGAATACATAACTTTTTGTCGGTCGAGTCGAAACGTGACGTCGAAGCCTCCTATTCATACATGTTTAACACCGCGCAGGCATTTCTTCATTCATGCTGTACATCTCTGCAATCTACCTTCACTGATTTCAGAAATAATTTGGGTTGTATGTAAATTTAAATTTAATATTTCTAAAGTAAAAACTATATTGCAACGACGCGCTTGGGTGTTGGAGCTTTAGCAAGCGTTAGTACGCGTTTTATTGAGCTTACTCTAATTTTGTGTCAGAACCCGGCAACCTCAGTTTTCCACTTCGAAACAGAACGCCGTGTTTGACAATTGAAATATTCTGAAATAACAATTCCAAGGAAAATTATGAATTAATAAATATAAACAAAATCCCTATCAAAAATGAATTACTTGCACAAATTGTCGCCTCAGTTTGCCGATAATTCAAACTGAGAAATAAATATAAAAATATTGTTTCGCAACCGGCAAAAGGCCAGACTGAGTAGATAGAGTAGCTCCACCTAGAAGATTGTGCTCTAGCTGGCCTGTAAGATATAAACTCTGGACCGACTCATTCCGACTTAGACAAATAATTTATACGTATCCTACTTAAAATGTCAAAGTCGGAACACCCGAACGCGGAGTTGCGATAAAGCCATTATGCTCCCACATATAAAATCTCAATTACTCAAATCTGTAAAATGTAAATTTATGGTTGCCACTTTCTTTACCGGCTTCCTTCAAAAATATTTATTTATCCAAGGTTATATTTTAAGCCCGACTGCTGAGACGTGCCTTCAATGCGATTCCACCAGGTAGGCCACCGCTTGACAGACCAAGGACTAGGTGGTTAGACCAAGCCCAAAAATCACCCCTGCGACTCCTGAATCATGCGGGTCAGAAGATGGTGATGATTACGATATTTTCAGCCATGTACGAGGGGCGTTCAATATATTCTCGGTATCGGGGTGAAGCTGTGGTTGTATATATAAATTGACTTATTTATCAAGTAATACTATTATTTTAGTGCATTCATGTAAAATTTCATATAAATGTGATTATTAATTCGCGTTTTATCTCTAGTTAAACAGAATCATAATGGCAACTGAGACGATGATGGTGAAAATTGAGCATCGCGCTGTAATTAAATTTCTCACTAAGCAAGGAAAAAGTCAAAAAACTATTCATGAAGAGATGGTGGCTGTTTACCAGGGTCCCGAACCTTCATTATTAACTGTGCAAAAGTGGTCAAGTGAGTTCAAGAGAGGCATAGAGAGCATTGAAGACAACTCCCGCTCTATTACCATTCACACCATTCTTCATGACCATCTTAACCTTTCAAAGGTCAGTGCAAGGTGGGTGCCACGAATGCTCACAGCGCCTCAGAAAAAAGTGAGAATCGCATGCTGTAGAGAGCTTTTGGAGATGTGTAGTGATAACACGGACGGTGTTATGGATCGAATTGTTACTGGTGACGAAACCTAGGTTCACCAATATGACAATGAAAGCAAACAAGAGTCCATGCAGTGGCATAAAAAAGGAACAGACCCCCCGAAGAAGTTCAAAGTCACTCCGTCTGCCGGGAAGCTCATGGCCACAGTTTTTTGGGACTCAAAGAGAATCTTGCTCATTGAGTACAAAAAAAAACTCGAAACCATCATCGCCACATTCTACGCTTCCACTTTGCATAATTTGCGGGAGGAAATTAAAAAGAAAACGCCTGTTCACACGGCGCGAGTTTTCAAGGCTGCTGTGCGAGATTGTGGTTTCGAAGAAATCCAACACCCACCCTATAGTCCAGACCTTGCCACTAGTGATTATTTCCTGTTTCCGGATTTGAAAAAATGTCTTCGTGGAAAAAGATTTGCCGATGATGAAGAACTCAAGTCGGCAATAAATGGGTATTCTGTTTAACTAGAGATAAAACGCGAATTAGTAATCACATTTATATTTATATGAAATTTTACATGAATGCACTAAAATAATAGTATTACTTGATAAATATATATTTACAACCACAGCTTCACCCCGATACCGAGAATATATTGAACGCCCCTCGTACTTCTAAAAGAATAGTATATTCTTAATGTACACTGCAATATAGCAATCAAAAGGGAACAGCAACTAAGAACTCCTTTCAGCTAGAAGTGCCAGCACACTGGGTCAAACTGAGCCGTTTACCTACGTAATGAGACTTAAATGACAACTTCGCAAAGACCTTTCATTCAACAATCGAAGGGTCTTTTTGAGATTAGCTCTATTTTCGAAAAATCAAATGCTGCAGCAGGTATGGTATCATTCCTACAGTGGCTCACCAAACTTTGCACATGTTCGATGTAAATAAACAAGATGAGAGGTTCAACATTCGATCGATCAGACACCCAGTAGCGCCCGGGCTAAATGTGGGAAAAAATCCACCCTCGCCCATGACAAACGCGTTTTGGAAAAGCAATACTTTAACAGCTAATTCAATGTCCACTTTCGTGTGAAAATGACACACCTCTGTCACCTCTGAGAACCATTCCGAAACCGCACAAATCCCATCATTCTCTCTCTCTCCCTCCCTCACTCAGATCCAATCAGAGGTCATTCCTCATTCGAATGGCCCCCTCAACCCATTAGGACATCGTAACAAATTAACATATGCCCCGGTGACAGAATAAAATTATTCTCTTCTTCTTGAGCCATTTTATCTGCGCTGACAAATTCGTTATAATTCCCTCAGTGGACAATGGCATTAATACACGCCTCGATTGTTCTCGGTTAACTTGGTTTTCAACAAACCCCCCCACAGACACACACGCAGGCACACACTTTAGCAAGTAAGCTTGAACAGAAAGGACGAAAAAGGATTTCCTAACATTTCCATGTTATCATGGCATCGCTATCGCTTTCGGATTTTAATTAATAACTTCCACAGGATACGACAATAATTTTGAATAGCATGACAAAATGTTTGCGGCAGTCAAAGCAGGACCTTTTCGTCCGTCCACTACAACGGGCGCCTGGGGCTATTCGCCAGTCGGGCACTCATCTACGGGCTAGTGGTGATGATTAGTTTCCTTTCAATGGACTGGCTTCAACCCACCCACCCGCACACACACACCCAATAAATGGGAAAGGAAACAATGGCAACAGCAAAAAAACAAAATCGTTTAATTCCATTTCCAGTTAATGCTCTCCATATTATCAGATGACAGACGTTATAAATGAGGTATATTCACGATCGAGTGTGGTGTAGTCGTCCTAAGCCTAGGATACGACCGGGAGATGGGTTTGTGTGTGAGGAGTGCTTCCACACTAGGACTGGCAGGATTGGTCATTTACTTTGAATACCCCTTGGGTTAACTTCCCTCTTACTTTTCGCATGTCCACCATCCCCACTGGCTTAGGAGGATGACTTGGGATTCTTATTGTTTTACGATAGGGTGGCAGGCACTCGCATGGGTGACTGTGTGCGCGCGCTACGCGATTAGTATGATTTATTGGCTAAGGTAGCCACATGGAAAGTATGTAATCTGTATTGAAGGTGGCTTAAGGGCAATCGATAGGACACTTATTCATTTCCATTTCAGAGCACCATCGACAGCTAATTTGTCGCACCCGCCAAGTGGGTGTCTGTGAAGTGATTTTTCACTTAATGGGATTTTAATCCTGTTTACACACGCTGCCGAGGCAGGTGGCTTGGTATTTCGTTCATCGATCAGGTGAAGCGTCTTCTGCTTAGGCGAAGCAGAGGAGAATGAGGCTTGGGTGGGTATTTTGTGGGTGATTCATTGTGAGCTGTTTTTTTTAACTTTACATTAAATACACAAAAAGGATATGGATGGGGGAAATGTTAGTACTGCCTGAAAGGACACTGTCCGACATTTACTTTTTGGGTATAATTTCGTGTAAATGTTGCTTGCGAGTACAGCGTACAAGGTCCATTCCGAAGGTTCAATCTCGGGTCATTGCTTTTAGCGTTGCGACTGGTATTTGCCCGCTAAACCGGGTCATGTTGGCTTCCGGATCCTGAATCGTAGCTGGCTAATCTGGCTGGATGTTGTCTATTCGGTCGAGTTTCATTCAATGACGCACAATGAGACTCGAGCTTGCGGATGGTAAGGACAACAACAGAGTCGGAAGGTCATCAGTTTTCAAATAAAGCTGATTTTTTCTGTATACCAACTGTGTTATGATTTGTCAAGCAATACTGAATAAGAACAACACAACGACATGACTCAACTTAGAGTGATCCGTCAAGAAACAATCCCAATTGAAGAAAAAAACAAGTCCAAATGAATCACTCTACAGTTTCTTTAAATGTCAAGTCCTTGCCATGCATTCTCTCTAAAAAAATAATCCATACACTTGGACTTCGATGTCGATCTGATTGGCTTCACAAGTACCCATGTTTGTTGCAAGAGACATTTCAAATTCCCTGGAATTCAGAGCAGAAATTGTCGGGAATTCCAAGAATTCACGGAATGAACCCCAAAGGCTATCCATACAATTTCCATCACCAGACTGAACTATGGAATAAAGATAAATGAAAATTCGCATCGTACCCGTTTGAATATTGTCCCCAAACGGAATGTTGTGCATACCTATCGTCGGCAATGAAAAAAGCAACAGCAGACATTCCGACTTGGCTTGGCTACAGATTGGTTTAAAATTGAATACCCTTCAGCAGCTGAACGAGCATCGATCCCAAAAGTACGAGACATTGCAGAAATTCCACGTCGAACCTTCGCAATGGTAAAGGGCAATCAAAATTGAGACGACTCAAAAATGGACAAAAATCATCCATCCTCCCGGACCAGAAGTCGAATATATAAAAGAAAAATCAAGGAACTGCGAGCCAAACATGACTCATCTCATAAAACGTCCTCTCTTTTTCCATTTCTACCAGAAAAGGATGTGAAATCTGAATTAAATTTGTCATCAGAAGGATAACAGAGAAAAGGAAAAAATAAAACCGAACAAAGATCCGTTGACGACGTCAGAAGACATTTTCACTTAAGTCCTTCGTCCGTGCTTCAGCGTATTTCCTTAGCCACTACTTAATGGCGAGCCTTGACCGATTGTTCCTTCCTTCAAAAAGCTCCTTTTCCCAACTTTTTTCTTCATCAAATCCCTTCTTTCCATTCTTTTGCTGAAATAGAAGAAAAGGATAGAAAGCGGATTGAAGCATTAATTGTCTTATGTCGCCTTATTCATAGAATCGTAATTATCACTGTTGAATGTCCTTAATTTGTTCTCGAGAAATATATTTTTTTCTCCTTCCTTTTTTTTGCGTTTTCTCCTTCCTTTCAAATCCTTTCGGTATGTTCGCTTAATTCTTTCGCTTCCTTCCAGTGTCATGACGATTTGAATCGCTTTAAATAGAGGCGCAGTGTTTGGAAGGGACGTACTCGAGTGGAGAAAAGTTTAAACGGAAAATGTTGGCTTCATGCACGGCTTGATGGAAAATTATATTGCCGACTGTGGGGAATGCTCAAAGGAATTATGAGGGATTTAGCTGACACCTTCGCTAGGTGATCAAAGGGAGAGGGTGATTCCCTGGTTTTTTTTTTCTTCTTTTTTTGTGCAAATCTCTTCAATGGATTAATTATGAAATCGGAGAAATGTGCTGTTCTTGTGCGGCAGCAGGGTAAGGAAGTGATAAGTCCAAGTTTCTTTAGAAAATCCTGGACCTGGACAGTTGGAGTGATTACTTATAGCGAATGCTGACAGTTGCAGGTGACTTTGAACTCGTACTTCCTTGTGGCCACAGAATTATTTACTCTTCTTGGGTGAAGAAGATAAGAGAGGAAGAGTAGAATGATGATGAAAATGGGTGGTACAATGATTCGACCTTTAACTCAACTATAATAATAATATGGGTGGCAGCTCGTAGAAGGCCAGAGCGTAGCTTCTCAGTAACTACCCGTGTTGTGAGCGCCATTGTTCTTTGACGACTGGAAGGGACCTATAGTTATATGTTGACTCAGAAGGGCCAAGTTTGAGAAGCATTTTCTAGACAGTCATGCTCTTTGGGTACTGTCAGTGACTTAAGTGGTAGGGCGTGGAAATTATTTTTGTTGTTCTGGGATTTGAACATAGACACCGAGGTTCAAGTGCGTAGGATCCGACACACAGATCTACAACAGCCGCCACCTTGAAGTCAACTATCGATTGAAATGTCTTCGTAGCATCGTGTAAAAGGTCTGCATTGTGAATGGATGTGCGCCTCGCCAGAAGTCGTCTATCAACAATCTGATAAGTCCTTATTTTTGCTGTTTCCGCCACCGAAGGAGTGTAGATGGACATTCGCCACCTATTCGTCGACTTCAAGCTTGCATCTGGAAGAGTGAGACATTTTTTTCTCGTATTGCCTACAAGGTTTATAAGTGCTCGCAGAGCAACTAAAAGGACTACAGACTGATGGGCCTAGGTTCTTTGGATATTAGGGCTGCGAATCGCCTTCGATGTTCATCACAAATCCTGACTTGTTCTCGAACCAACTTGCCGATTGTAGTGTAAAGCTACCGATAGGTGAACATAAGTCCAGCCTGGACCTCTTTCAATTCAGCACAGAAGTGTCTTCACGAGTATATGTTTTTTTTTTTTCAACTTGGATTTGTATACCTTGCCTCAGTCGTGCGCGCATATTTAAATTCGTTTAAGCCGCGTTTAACGACTGTACTCAGTTCAGCACACCACCAGGGACGCCTGGCACCTATACCTGATTTCCTAGGAAGCCAAGCTTTTTCCTTATTTAACCTGTCGGTGGTTGTATTCGCACATACGAGTACATCCAATTCCCCGAGTTGTTAAGAGTTTGACAGTTGATTAGAAATTTCTTCAAACTTGATGCGGTACAGAGGCCGGATAGTCCTCCTCAGATGTCTATGCATGATGTGCTCAAGTGGCTGAACTCTTATGTCGAAGTGTAAAAAGGAATGACCTGAGAAGGAGTTAGCTGTGGCGACTAGCGTTACCATATGCGGATGTCATTGAATGCATCGAGTCGTCAATGAGACGTTTCCTAGCATTGAGATGGAAAGCAGCACAAATGGGTCTGGTGGTGAACGAGGGAAAAACGAAGAAACATATATGGCGTCGTGAAGAAAGGACATACCACCACAAAGGACGTCTTTGACAGACCATCAGAATGGCCAGACTATAACAATGGCCAGATATAACGTGTAGATGATGAGGATCTTCGTCTAAAAGGTTGTTTCAAATGGATTTCAAGACACAACGAAGTAATAGAGCGCCCCCTAACGAAGGATTTTCAGTCTGTTCCCCACGAAGTATATTCATAGCCCCAATGGGTTCACTTGGAGATAACAGAATGTCTGCTCTGTATTCCCGATAATTTGAGATCTCTTTTAGAGAAAAGTGGATATTTGTCAAGCCGATTTACTCCCATCGAGATCCTTGCTCCATCACCATGCTCCATCAATATACTGAACATCTCATTCTCGATACTCTCCCACCATAGGGCTTTTATTCATTCTATACCTACTTGTAGCAGATGTGATTAAAATCTAGGATTCGGAGGAATGAACATGACGTGACGGGATCCATGCTGTCACAAGCAATGTCTTGGCGCTCAGCACCAAAAAGGATTGGAGTAATATATCCATAGTCCCGCATGAAGAAACTGGGGCAGGGGTGTTCGGAACCAGGACATAGCTCGAACCCATGGGCAAACGAACCAGCAGACGAAATAGAGTAAAACTCTGCTGGATACATGGCCACACGGGGATAGAAGCCAATGAAAATACCGACTTCCTAGCTACGGAGCATCGGAACCCTTCACAGGTTTTCTCAGAGAAGAATTCAGGGAACTAGAAAGAAGCAACCCGACAGAAACCTGGAACAAGCATCACACGTCGTGACGTGTAGAGAGAATCTTTGCGCCGCCCTTGATTGCAGTGCTCTTCATTAGTTTCTATCATTATTCGTTCAGCTGGTTAAGCAACACAATTTATTATGAACCAAAATACACAATACATCCATCCATCCATAGACAACTTTCAGCACAGTCAGCTTGAATAAGAATGGGTGACTACTACCGCAGTTAATAGCATCTAAGCAAAGGGATTGGTTACACTCATCGCAAGTCCATCGTCGAAGAGGTACTGGCACCCAGTAACTTTCTTCCTCATCAGATTGGCAACAGTTTTCATTAGTATTTACGCGAGGTAGTCATTTTGGACGTGTTGTAATGTCCATTTCAATAACGTGGCTTCCGGTGTTCTCAGGTGTACCACAAGCTTCCGCTGTTGGCCCGATCTTGTATAGTTTACATTACATACGTCGACTTTCGCAGAGAAGAAGAAGCTAGAAGGAACTTCTTTAACTCAGCCCCCTCTACTCGCACATCCCATAAAAGGTGCTTTGATTTATCGAACACCACGTGTTTCCTTAGACATTCCGATTTAACAAAAAAAAACCGCCGCAATCGATTGTGCTGTAATGTGATGTGCTGCCACATTGTTGATATGTAAATTTATCTCGACCACGAAGTCCATTGTGTCGAAGCCGCTCCATCATCCGAGCACACGTCCCTTCATTCAGTGATTAATCGCCGAAGAGTGACCGCAATTTCAAAATCAAATTAATCAATTCCTTCGCACACCACAACTCAAAGCTGCACACAACTCAACCTCAGCCACCCCAAGAAGTTGAGCACCTCGTCAAAAGACCTGTCGATCCAATCAAAGCTACCACTCAGCACACACCTTCATTCCTGTCACTCATCCGAGCGAGATAATTCCAAGTCATCGGCAAGCCCTTCACAATGCTCGCCGCCTCACAAATCATTCCTTCGCATCGATTAATGATTTATCGCGAGGAACTTCTCGCCTTCACCAGGCGTGAATAAAAATCGGGAAACAAAGCGCGCCACGAATGGCGAAGCCCAGCATCAATCCCGAGGCGGCACTTGGCGCAGCCAAAATAATGCATAAATATTCAACAAGGACAAGCGCCAGCGAACATGGGCATTACAGTGTTACCGGATTACAGCGTAATAATATCGATGAAATAAATAACAGTTTGAAGGGACGTGGCACAGCGTGGTGCGACGACCTAGTCGCAACGCCAGACTTGGAGCAGCCGTCTACCGAATGCCAGGCTCCTACACACGGGCGCCATCTGCAGCGAGGATGCCCGTTTATCGACTCCGATTGGTTTAATATAATTTATGCAGCTGGCGCCAGTGTCATCAGGTGCAAATCCTTTTGTTGCCTCGATTTCATTGTGCGCTAAGCGGGTGGATTTTAAAGGGTGGACACGAGTGATGAGAGCGAAATAAAATCACTCGAGCCCAGCGGAGAGCGGCCCATAAAGTAATTGAATTGTACGGAGCGAAGTTTTATCGTCCCTTTTGTCCGGTACCCCTTCTCCGTCTGCCCAGCGTCATCACCGTCTTCTCGGGCCCACGAAATGGGTGTTGTGAGGTTTGTTATGCAAATCATTTTTCTTTCTTTCAACTGTGTTTTTGTCGAATGGGTATTAACGGCGCTGCGTTGCGGAGTCCGTTTAGTTCGTCCTTCACGTTGTTCGGGGGGGAGCCAGCAAAAGAGCGGAAATCGTAACTTGAAGATTTTATTATCTGCTTGGGAGCAATAACTTTTATGGTCCACTTTTTGGCGAACAACCAGCCAGAGGATCAGGCCTTGCGCCAATGAGTGCGAGCGAGAGGGGGGCGTGCAGAGAAGATGAAATGGCGTGAAAATTATTTTCGAATTCATTAAAACGAAGGAATCTGATCCCGCTGTAAGGACTTGCGAAGTCCATCATTTGAGTTTCGCTGGATTGGAATTTAAGCTTCCCTGTCCATGAGTGAGGAATGAGAGTGCTGGAGGAGTACTTAATGGGGTTAGACGGAGATAGAGCACGGAATGAAGATGGAATGTGGGGGGGTGATAGCGATAGGGTTGGGATAGGATACACGTGCCGTTGTACGGAACTTTGCATGGGGGCGGAATGGGCGCGTGGGCGAGGGAAGTGCCCTGACCTACTTGTCGGGCAGGGTTTTACTGCTGGCAGGGGAGACGTTCCGAGTGGGGCTCTTAAAGTGTCTTCATCAGCATAAAGGAAATGACTCAAATTGTGAGGTCAAAGAGAATCAGTTAATTGGTGGAAGGATTCAAAATCCAGGATTCATTATTCGGTGCATCGTTATTCGCGTTTGTCGGGGAACTAGTTAAGACTTTTCTGCCAGTGCCTGCGTTGTACCGATTCGATGGAGTGAGACATTGACTTTCATTTAGCATTCAGTTCGGATGAGTTGGAGGATCAGTCGGAGGATGAGGTGGAGGATGAGTCCGAGGATGAGGTGGAGGATGAGGTGGAGGATGAGGTGGAGGATGAGGTGGAGGATGAGGTGGAGGATGAGGTGGAGGATGAGGTTGAGGTGTGGGTGGAGGAGAGGTGGAGGAGAGCATGAGGTGGAGGATGAGGTGGAGGATGAGGGGGAGATGGGATGGATGCAGTGGAGGATGAGGTGGAGGATGAGGTGGAGGATGAGGCGGAGGATGAGGCGACAGATGAGGTGGATGTTGAGGTGAAGGATGAGGTGGAGGATGAGGTGGAGTATGAGGTGGAGGATGAGGTGGAGGGTAAGGTGGAGGTGGGGGTGGAGGAAAGGATGAGGTGGAGGTGGAGGATGAAGTGGAGGATGAGGTGGTGGATGAGGTGGAGGTGGGGGTGGAGAAGAGGATGATGTGGAGGTGGAGGAGAGGATGAGGTGGAGGTGGTGGTGGAGGAGAGGATGAGGTGGAGGAGAGGATGAGGTGGAGGATGAGGCGGAGGATGAGGTGGAGGATGAGGTGGAGGGTGAGGTGGAGGATGAGGTGGAGGGTGAGGTGGAGGGTAAGGTGGAGGATGAGGTAGAGGATGAGGTGGAGGATGAGGTGGAGGATGAGGTGGAGTAGAGGTGGAGGTGGAGGTGGAGGTGGGGGTGGAGGTGGAGGAGAGGATGAGGTGGAGGATGAGGTGGAGGATGAGGTGGAGGATGAGGTCGAGTAGAGGTGCAGGTGGAGGTGAGGGTGGAGGAGAGGATGAGGTGGTGGATTAGGCGGAGGAGATGCTGAGGTGAAAGAGATGAGATGATGAGGTGGAGGAGATGAGAGGATGAGGTGGAGGATTAGGCGGAGGATGAGGTGGAGGATGAGGTGGTGGATGAGGTGGAGAATGAGGTGGAGGACGAGCTGGAGGACGAGGTGGAGGATGAGTAGGAGGGTAAGGTGGAGGATGAGGCGGTGGATGAGGTGGAGGAGGAGAGGAACTATTTTAATGTGAAAGGGTGTGATTCACACATCATTTCGATGACTTTAATTGCTTTTTTTAAAATGTACTAAATGTCCAATTACATCGACAAAGCCACCATCAAAGCATCGTCATTGATTAATTATATCCTTTCGTGTGGCTGAGCACCGGGTCCACGGACCGTGCAAGCCACCCTCCCATCGCCCGTCATTATTTCCGATAATTATTTCGAATGGATTTTTCAATAACCGCATAAAATAACCAAGCGCCCGGGCAATTTAAAGAAAATTTAAAGTACCCGCAATATGTCAATACATTAAAGACCCAACATGAGCACTCAAAGAGGACACAACCGGTCCATCCACCCCGCCCCCTAGATGGCCGGGACCAGCCTGCTGGATGGCAACAAAACGAAAATTAAAAGTATAAAACAACGTAATTGATGCAGCAATAAACAAAACATGAAAAATTATTATAGATACGAGCGAATCCATCCGCCTCCCTCCCGCATCGGGGAGCACAAACGAACTGAAAAAGGAATCGGCGGAGAAGACGATGGCGCATGCATCCCATGCAGCAGGGCCGCAAGGGGCAATAAGTGTGATTTTTACTGAAAATTAAAAAATATTACGCTCGCAATAAATTCGCGATGGCACTAGTGTGGTGGGGTGGAGGAGGGCACACCCAGCTGGATAATAAAGCACGTACTATTATTATTTTTGATATTTTCCGAAGCCAACTTGCCTGCTGACTCTGCCTCGTCTCAGCGATGTTATCCGCATCTCTTTGGCGGTTTTTTCCCCTCGTTTTCTTTTTTTTTTTGGCTTATAACTTAATTTCGTATTACGGCTTTGTTATGGTCGCTATGGTGATTCCATTCCACTCACTGATTGCTTTCGAAAAGGGCGCGCAGACTGATGTAATGGACATGTGGGTATACGATGTCGATTGGAACGCGCGCGCCATTCATCTGGACATACATACAATATAGCATTTAAATTAACGACCAAATATTCCGGGGATGGTTGGGAGAAATTGATATACAAACACAGCGTGAGCGGAATGCGGAAATGCGACGAAAACCCTTCGCCCCGAAGTACCGAATGGGAGAACATGATTTTGTGTGTTTAATGTGAGAAAATGAAACCGGTCATCAATCGCCTAGGGCACAGAAAATGAGACGTTTCATTGGATTGTAGTCAGATAATGCCCGAGTGAAAGCGCTGCAACTTCATCGCCTACAAGCTCTGAAGTCAGTGGGGATACACTTGTTCATTTGAACCGCCAGTCGGTTAGGGCCGGAGACTATCTAGCTCGCTGTCACACGGTACGTCGAGGCATACAACTGAATCTTCAGCCTACGTCAACCTTCTTAATGATTCCATTCAGTTTAAAAAAGCGATTTTCGCCCAGAGAACAAGTAAATTTTACCGGAGAGGGGTGAACAAGTCCAATGAACCTCTCACCCGCTGTTGGACATAAATTTAAATTCTGTCTGGCGCCCTAATGAGGTCCGCGACAAACTCGATTCCAGTCCCCAGTGCCAGTTAATAAGGTTTCATCGAACCATATTCGATTCCAGAATGGTTGGCATGAAATTAAGGCGTGAAAAGACTTCAAAAATATTCCCCCCTTACTTTGTTGGTTTCAGATTTAAGCGAACAAATTCATAAAGGGAAATGAAAAAAAATTATCCTCACTCCACGGCACGCCACAACGTCGACACAGTGTGCCATAGAGGAGGGCATAATCATACGAGCCGCCCATTGGACCTAGCAGAAGGGTTCCAGCAATTGCTGGGGCTTTAGCGAAATTTTGGTCACGTCTGAGGGGATTATTGCATATTGCCCGAGCCCCTAATGAGAAAGCGAAAATCCAGAAGGTATGAGCTGATCCGACATGCGTCCAATTTGTTTCAAATTACTTTCGGAATGGCTGTACATGCGTAAGGAAAACGATCTTCCAAAGGGCACATTTATTGAATCCGCACTCTGATGCATAATAATCACAAGTTCGTTGATGTGGTGTCGAAGTGCCATCGGTTGACCTTTGGTCTTTCCAGAGACAATCCGCACCGATCTTAGTAAATCCATATGCGATGCAAATCCATGTCGGTTCCAACTTCAATGACTCATCTCAACTTCCGAATCAGGAATCGCAGTGAAACCCCATTCTCACCTATCGCCGGATGAGATGATGGTAAAATGAGCCCTCATCGTGGAACAGGAGCCCACTCAGGCGTAAATTACGAAAAGCAACTCTCGATCCTTTTAATCGAATACAATTTCTTTGAGTGCACCCCTTGGCGCGCCCGTGTGCGACTCACTCGCTCACGTGCATCAATTTTGCCGTGGTTTCATTGCAACAGCGTAAATTTGAAAGTGCAATTCTGTTAATTACAATCCAATTGGTTCTTGCTTTCCCCACAAGTCTGGTTGTTTTTGTTTCTCTGCCTCCTTATCCGCGGCAAAACAACAGCCTTCCGAGAGGTGGCCTACTTTACATCGTCAGCATCGGTCTCGCGCTCCCGTCGACAAACTTCGAATTGGAACATTTTGCGCCCTCACCGCCACTCACCAGGTACGAGTAAACCTTTCAATAATCCCCTGTAAATTGGATTCTCGCGAACCGCTGAAAAGGCGTGGACATCGCGAACAGTAGGCCCAGCAAGGTACGACCTGTGGCAGTGTATTAAGCGGAAGTTGTTCCCGCGGAGAGGGATTTAATGTTTTCGGATATTTTTTCAAAGAAATTCATACGAGCAGCGCAGTCAAATTGGCTGATTCGGAGAACACGCTCGAAATTCAAGTGAGCCGATTGTGGAGAGGAATGTGTTCGGGCACTGGAATCGGTGCTCTGTTGACAGGGACAAAGTACAGCTATCCAATTACCAGGTAAATAAGTCGGGAGATTTTAAGTTAATTTGGAAATATTTTATTCATTTTTTTTTCTGAAATAAAGGCAGACTGAGAATTTGACTCAAATAGTACAATTCCTTGGAATCCTATCTCATTTGGCACTTCAGTGGACATTCTGATAAGTGGAATTTGGCGCCATCAAAATCTGGCATCCACTGGTGTGCCGCAGGGGTCACTTTATTTTCATCAATGATCTTATTTATGCCCGCACAATAATCCAATACATAAATTGGGTGATGACAGTACACTCAGTATACCGAAATCGTTTTCAGGAAATAGTGCTAGTCTTTCGGAAGTTAACGTTTGGGGATGTCAAACTCATCAAATTCAGACCGCCACCGTAAAGTAGTGGCTGGGTGGGTACCGCACAGGTATCTCGGTTCAAACCGCGACACAAGTAACTTTTATAAACCGCGGCTCCATCCTTTTCGTGCAACTGACAAGGAACAAAGAGTAGAGATAAAGCTTTAGGTCGCTTCCACTGGTGATGGCGCGCTGACAATGAGCGGTTATTGTACGAGCCTCTAGCCACCTGAAAGTGGACTCAGTAGTCCGTAGTCAGTAGTCAGTAGTCAGTAGTCAGTAGTCAGTAGTCAGTAGTCAGTAGTCAGTAGTCAGTAGTCAGTAGTCAGTAGTCAGTAGTCAGTAGTCAGTAGTCAGTAGTCAGTAGTCAGTAGTCAGTAGTCAGTAGTCAGTAGTCAGTAGTCAGTAGTCAGTAGTCAGTAGTCAGTAGTCAGTAGTCAGTAGTCAGTAGTCAGTAGTCAGTAGTCAGTAGTCAGTAGTCAGTAGTCAGTAGTCAGTAGTCAGTAGTCAGTAGTCAGTAGTCAGTAGTCAGTAGTCAGTAGTCAGTAGTCAGTAGTCAGTAGTCAGTAGTCAGTAGTCAGTAGTCAGTAGTCAGTAGTCAGTAGTCAGTAGTCAGTAGTCAGTAGTCAGTAGTCAGTAGTCAGTAGTCAGTAGTCAGTAGTCAGTAGTCAGTAGTCAGTAGTCAGTAGTCAGTAGTCAGTAGTTAGTAGTCAGTAGTTAGTAGTCAGTAGTCAGTAGTCAGTAGTCAGTAGTCAGTAGTCAGTAGTCAGTAGTCAGTAGTTAGTAGTCAGTAGTCAGTAGTCAGTAGTCAGTAGTCAGTAGTCAGTAGTCAGTAGTCAGTAGTCAGTAGTCAGTAGTCAGTAGTCAGTAGTCAGTAGTCAGTAGTCAGTAGTCAGTAGTCAGTAGTCAGTAGTCAGTAGTCAATAGTCAGTCAGTAGTCAGTAGTCAATAGTCAGTAGTCAGTAGCCAGTAGCCAGTAGCCAGTAGCCAGTAGCCAGTAGCCAGTAGCCAGTAGCCAGTAGCCAGTAGCCAGTAGCCAGTAGCCAGTAGCCAGTAGCCAGTAGCCAGTAGCCAGTAGCCAGTAGCCAGTAGCCAGTAGCCAGTAGCCAGTTAGTTGCCAGGAGCCAGGAGCCATGGGCCAGGAGCCAGTGTGTTGAAGTGAACAGCTTTCAAGAAGCCCTACAAACAAAATTGTTGTCCTTCGACTACGGCACGATGGATAACCCAACGTTGGACTGACACTTCCCCATTACAGTCCTCCGCTCGGGGTATGTAAACTCATTAAAAGGGTTGTTATAAGCCCTTGAAGGGGAGTGTGTCAGAAAAAAATGACAATTAAAAATCAATTCCTCCCTGGTCCTTGTCTCAACCCATAAATAAACAACTGATCTAAGCTGGAAAATCATTTTCCTTCCAAACTTGCCAGCACAACTGTACCACCACCATTCACTGGCCACCTAAGGCAGCTCCTCCTCCATCTCCTCATCGCAAGAGAAACCGTTGTGCATATTTGAAATCAAAATCCGCAAACCAAAATCAAATCCACCCAAGTGAACAGAACAGAAAATATTCTTTTTAATCCCAACTACATCGCGTAGCTTGTGCATGCAGGCAAAAACGACACAATCCAACCGAGCACCTGCCAGGGAGTGGTTGTTCAAAGAAACGAAATGTAATCAGACTGCAAGCCGCTCTCGGCAGCGATTCAAGACCGAGCTTACGAATAATTTACAGCGATTCGCCGAACCGGGGCACCATTTAATTAACCGTCCGTCAATGACCGGATTAATTTAACTCATCCGCAGGATAACGAATTACCATTGAACGGTCCCATAAATTCAAAAACGCAGCACCATACACCGTGTTTAGCAGCAAATGTGGCGTGTCCTTTGTAACCGCCGCCGCACAGGCTCATTATCAAATTGAAATCACATAAAAGTGCACCCCCTCCGGCCGACTGCTGCGTCGTTCGCGTGACTATAAAATCTAAAACTGTTTTGGGGACCTTTCCATTGAACCAGCCACACAAGCCGAAAGGAGTATCCGGGGCGGGCCAGCCTCGTCATACACCCCGAGCGAGCGAGCGAGCGTGTGTGTAGAGCCCATTCATCGAGCTAAGCGTACCCCGAATGAATTATCAACATTATTATCAGCGGTCCAATAAACAATTTAATTGGGCAATTCATTCGGTACTGCTGTGGTTTTATTTCAGCGAAACGCTTAATAAACTTTCATTGCATTATCTGCGAGTGCTGGGCAGGGATTCCTGAGCACCCGGCGCGGCGGTGGGCGCGCAGATCGGATGGCCCGGAATCAAATAAACTTTTCAACCAAGACATTCGGAATATCGTCGTAAATCAAATATCGCACGCAATCGGTTTCTTTCCCTTTTCTGGCCTCCCCCCAGGACTCAGTTCGATGCTCATCTCGACTGTCTCAAGATCGAGCCGACGACGACGGGTGGTCCGGGTGGGGACCGGGGCGTCTTTTTTTTTTCATTTAGAAAATCACCACCATAATTCATGACGCTTAGTGTTATCCTTATGAGAGTTTGGCCAAGAAATATGATTTTTATTGCAAAGTGAGTGGCAGGACCATAAGGAGTCGGTGCGGGACGGCAGATAGAAGTAGAAACCTCTGGTGAACGACGAGTGAAGGAACTTCGTCTTCGGTCTCGGCTTGTGCTCGCCGCTCTCAGATTTGTGAGTTGTAATTTGTGGTGATTTTTATTTTTATTGGCCAATGTTTCTTTTTCGACTTTCTTGTTCTTTCTTTTTTGCGTTGCTTTGCTTTGCCTTGCTTTAGTCCTTTAATATACAGTTAGCTGAGATGGTTATTGGGATTTATTTCATGAGTTCGACAAAATAGTTGCTGCGCACTGGGGGAATTCAGCTGACGAGGATGATGAGTGTATTGCCGGGAGTGATATCGGACGGCGATGGTAGTGGGGTCGACGACGGTCAGCAGTGTGCGTGTGTTGCCTTTAAGTGTTTTGAAGAAAAATCACATGTCCAAGGGAATCATACTTAAGGGCGAGGGAGTATTTAGAAAATTGTGGTCCTTCGAAGGGATGTGGGTGGAACAAATGTTACGTATACGTCACAGTTGGTGTGAGTGTGTCCTAGGAAGCCGAGATGAGTAATGGTCGCTTAAGTTTATTTTAGAGGGGAAAATGAGAAAAGACCTAAGGCGTTTGGATAAATGTGATTCCATGTGTGGACTGTGGCTTGAGGCTGTTGGGTCACTGACGTCGACAAGGAGCCATCCATTTGAGTCTACGTTGGACTTAATTCATCGGCATATTGCCATTAATCATACAAGGGTTCTTCCAGATAGGCTGCTGCAAAGTACGTCTGGTTTGAGTATTGATGATGCGGACTCAAAATGTCGGACATATGCTTTGGTGGATGTGCTACGCTGTGATCACTGACGAATGAATGGCGATGAAATGGTCTATTTAGGAGCATCGGTAGCTGCAGACTGTCTTACATAAACAACAAATACCAGTCTGACAGCCTTTGTGTTCTCGTGAAATCACGTGCACATAAACTCTTGTTACCCGACATTATTTACACGGGTATTCGCTGTCACCTAAGTAAAAAAAACATCATGGGTTGCGGTAAAAGCCGTAGTGGACCTGAGCTTACAAGCATGCCATTAAATTGACCACGTCGTGGAGATATTGGTATACCATTAGCTAATTATAAGCTAACAGCGTGTCAATCGTACCAATCTCGCCCGTACTTGATGCTAAAAGTCATGAGATCAAAGATGTATTATAAGGTATGAAACGTGCTCGTGTCGCCTGAAACACAAGAAAATTTGTCAGACACGTCTGCCCGTGTATTATCCGGGTATCCGTGTCAGACTAATTACATGTCTATTCATATATTGGACCATATATAATACAGAACTTCACGGGAATGCTAAAAATCTCATTATCTGGTCAGTTTGGAGCGTTGGAGCTTGGGAGGTGCTCTTCGATATGTCAGAATACACATCATGTCTTTGTTGTCTTGTGTGCATGCCCAATACTGTTTCTGGGAAATTGTGATCTGACCACCGACAATCTCGGTTGTACTGGTGAGCCGACACTACACGTCTTATTGCACCAGAGACAAGAAGAAGACGACAGGGCCCTTCACTTCCTCAAAAACTGCCCAACAGTTGCCTTTATAGGAAACGGTGCGTACATTTCCCTTCAATAAGCTGACTTCGAAATTACCAATCAAATCCAGAGAAGGATTGCAGAAGAACTAGTCAGAAAGAAGACAGAAAAGCGCCACAAAGTCATCAAAAACGTCCTGTTGACCAATAATCAGAGCACGGTTAAAGCACATATACCCAAAAGTGGACCAACAGTAACTTCAAACATCCCCATTTCCAGTTCTCCAACAATCGGAATCGAATGACCTCAATTCAAGCAGTCAACAAAAGACTGACTGATAAAACGGGGGGCACAATCATAAATTCAAATGTCGTCAGCAAGTCATTTATTAAATCCATTTCCTGTTGACATTAGTTAACCCTGTGCACTCATTATGATGTGCGCACTGACTGACATCCTTCCGAGGACCAACTTTACACATGGCTCATGTTAATCTCCGTTCAAATGTAAACAATTGCACACATATTTACACAGTCTCACACACTGCCACTTATCCCGATCGTCTAAGCCAACAATCACACCATTCCCACTCAGCGCCACTCAGTCGTCAAACAAGTAAGTCCTCCTCGAAATATGCAACAACACACGACCTGACAACTAAATCCAGAATCCAAATACACAACATTAGACTTATCATTGAAATACCAGCCGCAGCTTTCCTCAAAGTCCTTGTTTGTCATAGAATTTACATAAATATTCCTCAACGCCCGCTCTCCCCACGCCAACACGCTCTGCACACTCCAGCTAACTGTGCAATCACATCACATCACATCCATTAAAAGCGAGACATATCTCGGATATATTACAAAACATAAACAAATTTTTATTTCGAAGTAATTCTATCTATTCGATCGTGCACATTGAATCCCCATTTGGATTTCGAAAAGTACACAGCCATCCCACCTTACACCCACTTCGCACACAGTACACAGCACAGATTCCTGTGCGCCCCATAAATTCCTAAGCACTCACTTACAACCCCCAAAGGAGGAGTTCCTACAGTCAGACATTAAGCAGAAACGCTTTCGATGATTTATGAACACTCCACGCTGGCTGAGGTGTGAGCGAGAAGGATTCCAATTCGGATTCGAATGCGGACTCCCGCCCTCCTCCGACCAGCCATACATGCAGGATTCAGATGCGGAACGGAAGGACTTGATAGATATGAATTTTTGAATCTCTCCTCACTTTCATATGAATTAATGCAGCCGCAGTCGCAAATGAGAAATATGTCCTTTTACCCTGCGGATGATAACACAATATCTTGTCCTTCGGATGCGTTTGAGTTATTACAGCTAAACTGCTGTGAAGGCTCTGCACACTCTGCCAGCTTTTTGTTTTGTTGCTGCTTGTGAATGTTGGCCCGTCTATTAGGATGAAGTGGTGGCTTTTGAAATCATTGTAACTGCCCGTTGCCACGTCCCACCACCATGCCACTGGCCATGAGGGGAGGGAAAAAAAATAAAAAAAAAAAATGTTGCGCTGCGTCCATGCGATGGCATTCCAAGGAGAAACCACCGACCACCAACCGAGTAATCATCAAAAATGCTCTCACTATGGAGACCATCAACAACAACAACAAAAACAAAAAGAGGAGAGATGATGAAGAGGGAAGAGGAGCAGGAACAGGAAGAAAGAAAGGAAAATTCTCGTTGAGCACGCAAGGATATCATTTGAGGAGATTTTCAGAATGACGATTCGAGGCGCAAAATCCCGGATGAATAGGCAGAGGAATGCGTTTAGGAAACCCACAACCGAGGTGAGGCACCACGTTCGTGGGCCCGAAGAGATTGAGGGGGGGCCCGGTCGAGGAATCCTCAGCTCTCAGCTCAGGGAGCACCCAGTGGCCGCGTCACGCCGTGTTAAGCCAGGATAATGGTTTTATTTTTCTTATTCGGTTTTTTTTTTTTGTTTAAGGTGTGTATGCGAGGCGATTGTGGTCGCCCTAGTTGCGGTGCGGTGCACGGTGGTGTGAGCAAAATGCCCGTTGAGGCGTACAGAGATTATTGCTGTCATCTGTAGGTGCTTTGCGTTGATTAATGTTGTGGCACTTTCAATCGCCTTAATAAGCCCACAACGGCCACGACGCGACGGTGACACCGTGTGGTGGCTGATGATGAGGATGACTGTACAGATCCTGTTTTGGTTTCATTTAAATTTTGTTGGGACCAAGTTATGAGACGTGACACCGCTGTGGGGCGATTGTAAGCGGCTTACGGGCACAGTTGTACTTTTGCCAAAAATCATTTCATTTACCTTGTCCATGACGTTGCAGAGGGGGTGGCTAGGCTGGCAATAGACGAGAACTATGCCGTGGCCAGGGGAGCGGCGGCGGACTGACAAATGAAGTGGGAATGGACTCAATTACGTTTATAAATTCGCTTTGCTGGCTGGCAAACAGGAAATTGTTTTGAGCTCTTAAACTGTTTTTCTTCTCTTTTTTTTTTGCCATAAATGCGAAATGAAAACGGTTATGCTTTTCAATTATGCCTTTCAATTTCGCTGAGCTTCAGAGGAGTTCCCATTTCAGTCGCCTCGATGTGCGAGATTGAGGCCATTTGTCAGCGACCTCTAACTGACCGATTAAGTAGGCTTTCGAAAATTATCATTTCGAAGTCAGGAAGTACCGAGGAGCTGTGGGTATTGGTTGACTTAATTGAATTTGGACGTACTTCGCGGGCTATTTCAGGCTCGATGCAGCGTTCTTCTTCTCATGAGACGTTGAAGGTTTCTGATGATTACCATTCATTCTGTGGCGGCAACTGGCGATGAAAGGTCTCTCCTCTGGTAGACTGGGCCTTTTTTGTGAATGCATAAGGCATGATGCTCCGAATTTGATTTGTAAATGTAGGTTGTTCAAATCGACTCGCGATTTGTCAGAGAGGAGAGCGAACTGAAATAAAGACATGCCAACGGGGGGCAGTATCAATGAACGAACATATCTTGCTTTTCTTCAATTGGGGAGGTAGACATAGGCCGATAGTTCTGGAGGCTTATGAGGGAAGTTGGAAGCGGACTTTGCTAACAGGCTTATGGAACCAGTAATGGATCCAGACCAGAAAGAAAATATGACATCTTAAAACTTAGAACTGACTTGAAACGTTGCATGCGTTTTGATTCAATGCTTCATTTACAATTACAACTACTTTGTGTGAAAAAGTCTGTCCATCACCGCATATTTGAAGGCAGTTGAACGTGGTTAAATAAGAAGCACTACTGCCGTAAGGATCTATAGACCTATTGGCCAGGAGGACAGTCCAGCTGTGAAGTCTGATATCTGAATAGTAGCAGATTTCTATTAGAAAGCTTGTATGTTTAGATGCTCAGATGTTTGTGGAGTTCCAGCGCCTAACTGCCTCATCCATCGGACATCTACAACATTTGGTGGATAGATTGCTTACCTTCTAGACTAGGATATAGGCTTAGTTTGAATACACTTTTTTAAACCGACCCAATTCAACACCGGTTGAAGTGATTTCGAAAAACCCCAGATTGCAGAAATCTCTTCTGAGATTTATGCTTATGCATCTAGGCACACACCACAACCAAGGTCCAACAATACCCGCTCCTAACTGACCCATCTGTAAACTTCATTTAGAGCGTTATCTTTCCTCCAAGGTGGGTTGCTGACCCCCATGCAGCTTCATTGGGGACTATAATATAATATAATATGGGTGGCGCTACAGCCCGTAGAGGGCCAAGGTCTAGCTTCTCAGCAACCACTCGTGTTGTGCGTGCTATTGTTCTATCACGAGTGGAAGGTATCTACAGTTTTATGCCGACTCCGAACGGCCAAGTTTGAGAAGCTTTTTCTAGACAGTTATACTCTTTGAGCATTGTCAGTGACTCGAAAGAGGTGGGGTCGTGTCTTGTCGTATTAGGAATCGAACCTAGACTGGTATGTCCAAGTGCGTAGGAGTCGACGCACATACCCACAACGCCACGGACCACCACTCCTTTGGGGACTACGATCTCATAAAGTCTTGCAATCTACTACCGGGGGCCATGCGTTTCCTGATGTATGTTCTATTGCTAACCTAGCGGCCTTAACCTGCACAGTGATGTGTTTTGAGAGCACTTTCTGTTTCGCCCGAAGTGTAGATGCATGATAGTCTTTGAATTTTGTTAAACGTAATAATTTATAATGTTTGTTTGTATATAAATATCGTCACAATACAAATTTGATGGCAGGTGAAAACTCAATCAATCCAAGTCAGTTCGATTGTCATCTTATGTGAAGGCTGCATTCGGCGATTGAATTCACATTATCATTGGTCCTTCGAGCCGGATTAAGGAATTGCTAGAACAGTGACAGTCTATTGTTAGCGCGTAGTGTTGTAGACATACAAATTTATTTGAACAATGAGTGAACAATTTATTGAAATTGCACTAGATGCGGAATACGGATGAAGACTACAGAGTCTGGACGAATTTTAAGAGGAAACTCGAGCGGCTGGGAAAATATTGGACTGACTTCCAAGTCAACAAAGGGTAGCTCGAAGATCTGAGGGAAGTCAATACCAATCATCTATACTTCGTTGACGACAAGTTTAGCCAATTGGAGTCAACGTACTATAAGACATCAAGCGTAGCTTGAAGGAGAAGTTAAATAAATATCAACCAACAGTTCGTCCGTCTTCTGCGAACCAGGACCATCTGGTTCGCAGTAGTTGCTCAAGTGTATTGGGTACGAACCAAATAGTGGATCGAGTATCAAGAATAAAGACAGTGAATTAGAATTGAAGAGGTTGACAACTGTAAAGAATAACTCCTTGAGAATAGTGGATAATTTGGAGCTGGGACAAAATAAGGTCTATTGAAGCTTCAAACTAGAATAAGTGAAGAAATGTTGGAACAGAATCGATTGTTTAAATGAAGAAATCATGTCTTCACTTGAAGAAACAGATTACGAACAACCACGCGTTGCCAACAATGAATACGTTAATCTGGCGCAGATGTACCAAGATTCGTACATCCAACTAAGGGAAGCGGAACAGCTACGGAACCAACCACAGATAGTGCCGATAGCGCAAAGATTAATAAAATTATAAAAAAATACCAATAACCATTCCCTAACTTGGTGGAAGTAACGAGGAATGACCTTCATTTTATGAATTTCTTGAGCCTTAGTACATCAGAACGAAGGCATTACCAATTTTGAGCGCATCCAGTATTTAAAATTAACCTTGAAGGGGAAAGCAGCCAGAATCGTCAACCACATCAACAAATTATGGAGCAGTGATAGTTTTGTGGACAACATGGTATCGAAATTCAGCCGATCTGAAAACTCCTTCAATCACATGCTAGCATTTGAATTTTGTTAAACTTTTTAATTCCACAAAACTACGATGCGATCATTTAGGTGCATACTCGGAAGTTCATTTTACGACTTATTTCACATGTGGTTGTGACAATCACTCTTACCTATTTCAGAAGTGCTGCCCATCAGGACCAAAAGAATGGGTGGACATTCCAGGACAGTTTATGGTCTTGTGGTATAAATAGGAAATTGACCTTCTCCGTAAGGTTCCTCAGATAGTGCCCAATAAAAGGTATTTTTTTTTTTCTTTATTCATCACAACATTTTTTTAAGGATCTCACCAAAAGATTATCTAGAAGACTTCGCCCTTAACGTTCACTACGACGGCTGTATCGGTATCGTATTAAATAGTCGTGATGAAGATCTCGATCATGACTTGTGGTCCTCTTTTGAACCAACACCGGGGCGAAGAAAAAAGCCTGAGATTGGAGAGACCTTCCTATCTGCAAATGGCTACCATTCTCATTTCACATCAAGGAAACTATCCCAAGGACACGCATTCCAGACCTCACATCTGGTAAAGGATAATCGAAATAACCACCGAAACTGCACCCGCACCATTCAAAGCAATCGGATATCCATGTCATAACTAGGCAATGACCATCTCCAAGCGTTTCATAACGACACCCATTTTCCGGCCCGAGCATAAATTCCCCCTCACATGGTCACACCGTAGTGCGTACAAATTACACTCGTCCACTGTTCCCAGATCATATCCTCCGGACAAATCTATTGGTTTCACTTTTCTGTTTGTAAAAAAAAAACAAGCACAAAACACAAGCCTTTGATGGGTGTGTGTGTGTGCTTGATAGTGGCGCACGAAATTATGCTAACCGAAGGACCTCACGTTTTATCTTAACTTTCCCTTGGGCAACGCGCATCAGCCGCCTTATCCTTATCACGTTCCATTGGTGAATGTGTCCGAAAATAAACCAAAAATAGAATGGAATGACATTGTGATGAAAATAAAGGCGCACTCTGGCCGGGCGCCACCCGCCACCCGACACCACCCACCGCAGCACTCAGATTGAGAAGCCGAAGTGTGTCGACCATTTGTTTTTACATCACACCCCTTTCGCATTCAATCGTCCAGCCCTATCAGTACCTGCAGAAGGACGAGAATGTCACATTTCCCGAGAAACAAAATGGAAAGATATAATCATAAAAATCAAAAAGAATTCCTCTGTCGTATTATTCTAATGGCGGCGGCGGTTGCAGCAGCAGCGCGGCTGCGGGCGGTGGAGCGCGGGATAATGGAGAGGCTTAAGGAGGACGACTTACACGGAAGCGGAGGCACACTGCGAAGGGCCCTTAAGACACGAGATAAAGGCAGAAGGAACGAAAGGAAAACGGATTGCGAATAGCGCTGATGACGGTGTAAGAGGGTTCCTGATGGCAACTGACAGGAGACGAGGGGTGTCCTTTGCGGCGTTTGGCGGTGCCGGGACTGGTCCACCGAACGCGGAAGAAAAGGGTAAAAGCTGGATTGTGTTTTTTCTCCTGTTCCGCAAGTGAAAACAAAGGCGAGATGAGTGACTTGCGTAGTCACCGAACAGGAGACCAGTTGAAATGATGTCCCTTAGTGATTTAATTCCTTTCCTCGTCTTGTCCCTTTTGGTGCGTCAATTTTTTATTTTGACGGCGTTAAGTAAAAGTGATAATTTTCACGAGTAAATTGATTCTCAGCAAACTGCCAGCGGCAGAATGTGCTCCATCAAAGGCAGTGGCGCACTGCAAGAGTGTATCCTTTGCGAGTGATGTCGGGATGTCGTGTCATGGGTCTATTTGCATGTGCGAGTGCACGGCGGCAGTCTGTCTCCTTGTGATCCTCTTCCGGGGGTAATCTAAGTGCCTGTTATGCACTTTACAACACTCGCGATGTATTTGATGTCAAATGCAGCTCTTTTGCCACGAAAAAGAAAACTTTTCGAATCGTTTCTGTTTGCTGGAGGGAACACGATGCACCGTACAAGACGCACAAGGACTACAAGGAGATTCCTTAATTTGATATATACACATGGCAGTCTTCTTTGCGTTGCCTAATGCTTATTTTAAATGAGTTCCTCTGTGCGTTTGCCCTCTGAAAAGGGGTACCGGGTGTTGGATGAGATTGGATGCAAGAGGCTGGAGTTGAAACGAAAACAAGGAGCTATTAAATTTCACGACTTAAGCTGCAATCTAAGGAGAACACAGAGTGCAGAGGATTCCGTTCTAGTTTATGAGTGACAAAGCCCAAGCTTATCTTCGGGCTGCAATTGAGGGTCGTTAAGAAAACTGTTATTGTACGCTGTGTGCATTGCGAGTGCAAGTCTCATGTCCTTGGGTGCATTCTTAAGGGAGGTTGTTTAACGCCTTTTAAGTAAATTGAGGTCATTAAGGTCCGAGACTCGAGACGGAGGACCTAATTAAATTCGTTTTAAATCTGCATGCAATTAGACTTGCCGGAGTAGTAAAGTGCTTCGGTGCACAAATCACTTCATTCGGGGATGTGGCTGGTTTGGGTGATCCGTTCACTGTGTGGTGAGCAGTTGAAAGTTGAGAGCTCACTTCTTTAAGAATGCTTAAGACAAAATTTAGATTTTTTTGCATGAACATTGGGTGCCGTCGTGAACGGAGGGATCGGTGGGTCGTTCCGTAGCGGACTGCGAAATTAGAAAATTGCTTAATTTAAATATCTTGAAGACTGTTCCACTGGTGTATTTCAAAAATGACATAGACTTGTAGAAATTCATTCCGATCTGCCTCCCAAACTTATGCAGACTAAGGAAGCGACATGTGTAGAGTGGAGACTTACTCTAGTGGCACGTCTCATTTGCACCACTGTAGGAAATGTTGGAGTATTTCTTGTTACACGGTCTACACACTAATATTACTCTGACGGAGTGAGTGCTCAACTACTATTCTTAACCACGTTTTGGCACACTTAAGGATTGTGATGGATTCAGCACATGGCGCCCCCAGAATGTTTTGATTGCATACTTCTAGGCCGTTGACATTCATCATTTTCTTTCTTTCTTTTCACATTCATCGCCTGAGAGTCAAGCCGGCATATTTTGGGTTGGAATTGGGTCTACAGCCGAATAGGATTGTCCTCCTGACGACCATAGACAACGCCGTGAGTTCTTCTAGTTGGCCGGAGATCCGGATTTTGGGCGAAACGTCATCTTCTCGGACGAGGCCAATTTTTGGCTCAGCGGCTATGTGAGCAAACGAAATGCCATTATTAGAGCGAATACAATCCACAATTGTTCTACCAAGCATCAATGCATCCACAAAGATTAACTGCTTGGTGTGGTTTATCTCATGGAGGCATCAGTGGACCTCAGGACCTTTTGAAATGCAGGAGGAGTCACCATTACCGGTAAAGGTCTCAGGTACAGAGCGATGTTGACTGACATGCTGTTGCCAGTGCTCGACAACATCGATATAACCAAGCTGGGATTTCAGCAAAACGGTGATACATTCCAAGCAAGCGACGCAACGAAGATCGAAGATGTGCGGACGAAATTTAGCGACTGCGTCATTTCACGACAAGCTGTCATCAATCGCAATCAAGGGACGTCCACTCGATTTATTCTCTGTTCCTTCGTCCAGTCCTTAGTCTACACTAGCCAGACAACCATTTTGGCCGAGTTCGAGGCGAGCATTCGAGGTGCTATTACCGGAATACAGCCGCACATATTAAACCGAGCCTTTCAAAACTGGACCGACCCTCTGAAGCACAGCTACCTAAGCGACCATTGGAATGACATTGTGTTTTATACATAATGTCATGAAAGTAGCTTCAAAATAAAGTGAGAATCAGTTTTGTATCTTGCACCGCTGTTGTTTTATTTACATTAATTTTTATATCGTTAGTATCTGGTCGCTTGTGGCCTGAAAGCATACATAAGTTAAGTGCTGTGCTAAAAGCCGCGAGTACTTCGCGAAGGCCTGCTTGGGGTTGAGACAACGTTGGTATCATTCTGAAAATTTCCTTGACCGCCATTCACTTAAAGATAAGAACGTCTGTCGTCTGTTTCCTTTGCCATTTTCGACACGAAGGTATTGTGTTTAGTGACGAAGTCTACCATCTCCAACGAAATCGATCCCAAAGAGGTCCTCGAAGAAGAATGAAATAAACACGATGCGTCATAGTCGCAGTCGCTTAATAATACCTACCACAGACTACGCCTTCAAGAAGTGGGTGCAATGTCATCAGAGAAGAATGAACATCTCTGTCAACGACGGTACCACCTTCCACTGTGCCACATGCCAGCTGGCGATGATGGAATCTATTTGGAACTGTAACGCATTGCGAACATATTTATTTCTCTTTTAAATCACCTCAGAGAGTGTCAAGTGCCATAGATTCCGACTGGATACTCAACCTTGACATCACTGAACTCCTTCATCGAATCGCCTTGAGTTCTCCGCGGCGTGTAACAATCTCTTAACAAAAAAAAAAATCCTGAAAATTGACACGTTTTTTTCCCCTCGAGCGTGATTATTGAAAAACGTCTGTCAGACACCCTCACAACAAGGGAAAAAAATGTGAAGAAATCTTCGACACACCCACGAGCCGCCTGGTGAAACCCAATAATTCCCCATTAACTGTTGGAAATTAATCTGGCAGAAAATCCACTTGGGTATCGGAGAAACCGCCCAAAGCGATGGCGCTGAGGTTCCAGCGCCTCGCTCTGCGAATGCACAACCGTTCCACTTGCAGGCAGGCCAACAATGAGGGTGCTCAGACGTGATCCTTGTTAAATTTTCGGTTTTTGTTCGTTCCTTCTCGCTGGCTGTGGTTGGTGATGGGTCTCAAAGGATCCTATCATGTGTGCATCGGATACATGCACAAAGCCGTGCAATTTTTCGATACCAGGCGCTGGATGATGGAAACATTCGCCGTCCTCCTGCACCAGTGCGGTTTGTTGAACTGCTTCCGTGTTAAGGGGAAGCGTTCCGGGAACGCCATGTGCTACCGTATGTGGTAGCGAAACATTTTTTACCCCCCGATGAAATGGGTGGAGGTGACGAATAAAAGGAAATCTTATCCCAGTAGGAGTCACTCGACCAACTAAACAACTCCCGGCACTCAAAAGCCACGCGCGTTCCCGGCTGCTGCTCCCGTTCCCGTTTCAATAGAAGCACTGAACAAGTGAAAGCTGATTTTTTTCCCTCCCATTTACTGTCAGTGGATGGGGAGACAACCTGCCAAGCCCGGCAGGATCAGGATCACGTAGGAGGTGTGTGTGGGACATGCTAAAGCTTTTCCGCGTTCCGTAGTTGCGTGTTTTTCTCTCGTCTTTTTTTTTTGCTGCGAAATCGCTTCATTGTTTCCATTTCAATCTGACAGATTTGTGGATGAAATGAACGATATTGTGCGCGGCTCTGAATGCAGCGATTGGCGAAGTGGAACGTATTAAGCTGCACTGTCAGTCGGTTCAAACGTTTACCCGGACTATTCTTGTGTGTGGCGAGTGACTCTATGCACGGCTAGCAGAATTGAATGGGTTTCAAAAATGTTCCATTCTATGGTCGGCATTTGACATCGAATTTTAGAGACTGGTATTCTTTTGATAGTTGCAGCGCCATGGTGACACAATTTAGGTGCTGTTGCAACTTTTTCGGGGTCCGAATTTTAGGGGAAACGAATCAGGTGATGTGGTACTTTAACGAAGTTCCTGAGAGCAAATTGTTTTGGTGTAGTGAATTTGTCAACAGGAACAGAATGCATGTGTATGAAAACAATGCTCAAAGAGGTTGCGACTGGCTTCATAAAATGGTACGTTTCCATGGCAGACAAGCAGTGAAATAGTTCCACTGGGATTATTATCTAACCTTTTCAGAGGTGGGGCAATTCGATGTGATACAACCTGGCATGCGCCTAACGTCAGCTGTGCTTGATGTGACCAGATCTCTCAAATCTCACCGGGACATAGGGCCAAAGCAGAGCATAGCTATTCTTCTCGACAGTTAAGGCTATTGTTACCACCGTAGCCTCAAAGCTAGTCAGAATACGAGCTAGAAAGTTACGAATCATGCGTGTCCCTGGACATGGCACTAAATCCGGTAATGAGAAGTCAAACGGATGGGTTAGACAAGGCTGCATAGTCCGTCTAGGTCAGTCAAAGCTGAATTCACGGCACATTTCCATACACATATATCCTGCCTAAGGTGGTCTCTGTCGACTAAGTGACATGACATAGGAGAAAGCTGGAATTCAAATTAGTGTTGCTAATAACGCCTTCTGACACGGCTGCATCTACAATTGAACCAGAAAGGGAAACCCTGATCCACTTTATTACCACTTCCCATGGGCTTGCTAGGCAGGGGGGAAAAATTCTCGATTCGCTTGACTAGACCAATAGGAGAACCAACAACGAATTGATAACTCTACAGCATGTTTCTAAAAGGTGTTCTAATTTGTACTTGACAGCTTTGAACTTTTACTGTCAACGCACACTCAAATAAAACTGTCAATTCTAGCCTTAGTGGCATTCAAAGGTTTTCTCAAAAATGGGACATCGCTAAGAGCATGCTGTGACGAAATAAGCGTGTATTGCGATAAAGTCAAAATAAAAACTAAATCCCCTCGATCCTATGAAGCGACGTTCGTTCTCGGATAGCGCTCCTGAAATGTTGGCAGAAGATGACCAATTTCATCCCAAGATCATATTGAAGTGCATTTTTGGCTTGGTCAACAAACAAAAAAAAACTGTGGTGTGGTTTCTATGCCAGTGGTGTCAAAGGCCCGTTTTTTTTATCACGTTATAGTCAATGGAAATCGCTTCATAGACATAATCAAAGGTTCTTTCTTTCGGGTAGACATAAAAATTAAAACATTGAAAGTTTTCTTAACGGACACTCCTTTACGGATAATTTGTCACGGTACCGGCGTGAAGATAGGGCTATTCGTGAATTTAACCCCTTTACGGACCACCTCTATACTAGATACCGCAATGAATTTCAAAGCATATTGCTACGGACATGGAAGAGACAAAAAATAATGTCTGCATGTATTCCCTAGCATATATTCCCTATAGTGATGCATAAACTATAGAATTGTTCGATAGTTGCAAACTATTCATTTATTCGATAGTAATTGTGATTTTTTTTCACTTGAATAGACTTTGGACTACCGAGTCCAATGAATGATTTTGTTCACTTGTATATAATCAGATTATAAAATGTTCAAAAAAAATGGTTGATGTGGAAAACGAGATGTCTTCCCCGACCCACTCCTCGATCACATCTTTTAGAGACCAAGTACATGAATGAATGAATGAATAAAACTATTCGATAGTCGATATCAATCAGTTACTAACAATCGATAGTGCAATTCATTCGATAGTTCCGATCGCTAATAAAAACTCAGCGTTTGTGGAGACGTTAGAAACAAAGAATCGACTTGAAGGAATTAAAAACAAATTATTTCATTTTTCCAAAAAATGTTGGCTTTTGTTTTGTGTATGTTATATTTGTGGATCTTAACTTATGTGTTTTGCAAACAGAATTAACGCAATTTCAGTGTGACACTGTTAAGTTACTCCAAGAAATTTAGTGTAAACGCTTTTATTGTAATGGCTAGTGAAGCACATTAGAGGGGGTTACTAGAGCGTTTTAGATCTCTTTAGTGATTTACATTACCCCTCTATTACGGTGACCTATTCATAAAATCATGATGGTCTCGCGGGTGTCCGCTACATCGAACCTTGGCTGTATCTGGTTTCAAGAAGACTGTGCCACAAGCCACACAGTGGGTATAGGTTAGGTTAGGTATTTGGGCTACCAGCGAAATCGCCAGCACACTTAAACCATGTTGGTTCATTGTGATACCAATAGTCAGACTACTACCACTGATCGACAACTTCAGTGATAGTGCCGTTAATTTGATCCCAACGGCAAATGGTGACTGGACCAGATTTGAAAACCCGATAAAAGCATTTTAACTTTTTCTTTTACTGGGATTCGAACCGGTGACCCCTCTAACTAGGGGCACGCACTCAACCATCGGCGCCATCCAGCTGTTTTACACAGCGGGTATACTAATCGACTTATTCGATAAAACGCACTACCGATAAATGGTCTTGTCGATTGGCCACCTAGATCGAGTAATTTAGCACCTCTAGACGTTTTCTATGGTGTTACGTTAAATCAACGTATTATACCAACAATCTGGCATCGGTGAAGGTGCTCAGAGCCAATATTGAACGGGAGATGGCCGACGTTTCCTTCGAAATGTGTGGCGGAGTCATCAACTAAACTTGGGTTTGAAGAACGTCCGCTGTGACCATGGTGGACATATGTCGTCGAATTTCAACTAGTCACATACATAAATTGATTGTACTTCAAAGCAACATTCGAGAGATCTCAAATGTTTTCTGTTTTATTTAAAAAAAAATGTCAAGTCCTTGTTGGCAAACCCAAAAGCTCCGACTGTGGTATCATTATGGCACTTATATATCGATACTGATTCAGTTTCTCATTCACATCTACATCTTTGTACAGCTCATGGATTTCGTGCCTCGTTTACCTATCTGACAGACTGGACCAAATATATGACAGCTCAGTCGTTCTGCTAATAGCCCAACTTTTGGCAAGACCTCTTTAAACGCTGTATTGCAAGCAATACTTCACATGACGCATATAGACATTATTATGAATGTAAGTACCTTGACCACTGGTTGACCTAGGGCATTGAACTTAAGCCTCGCAAGCCATGCAAGCACTCTTAAGACCACCCAAGCAGAGTGAGTGTTCGACTGGCTTATGGTACCTCCCCCTCCGAGAGCCGTGGTCAATAACATCGACTTCATTTTTGGAGAAAGATAGATAGAAGGATTTTAAAAACTGCTTCTCTGACACCCCAAAAAACAATTCGTGTTACTAAAGTTCAAGATAGCAATTAAAAGATAATGGAAACAAAGGACAATATTGACAAAGAGCCAGCTTGTAACTCACGACACATGTAATGTGTAATCGCACATGTCTGTGACCACCCTAGGTCCACAACTGAACACCATACAAGTGTACAAATTGCGAACAACGAAAAAAACTGAAAAAAAACGAGAGCAACAAAATGTATGTCTTGAAGAACTTCTCAACAGAAGTTAAGGATCTCAGAGAAAAATCTTCTCTAACAAGAAAAAAAACAGAAACGAACACAACGCAGAGAGATTATTTTACCTCCTCGCAAGGACCCTTTTGTTGCAGATATCGTCTGTATTGCGTTCAATGCAATTATTGTCTTTGTCCACTTCACAGATACAATGCTCCTCGAAAAGCTTTCATACGTTTACGAGTATTTCCTCATTTTTCCAACTCGTTATTGTATAACAGAGATATTTCAGTGAACCGAATAAGATTTCTGTTAAGTTTTGTGTGTTTTTTTTTCTTCCTCTTGTCCCACTGAGATGCTATATCGATTCTTCATACATGGAGTCTGTTGTAGCTTTTCGTGAAAAATGAAGGATAATTGAAGGAGTAATTCTCATTAGAACCAAACGAAGTGGATACCTACCCTCGGTCGTTCGTTTTGTTGAGACCACTGATATGGATATAAATTTGAACGCATCAATCTGCGCTGAGGTACTCTTGAGACTACTTAGTACGTTATTTGGATTAATTATAGTTGCATGGTTGGTTTGCAGCTAAATGAAGTGATCTCATTATTTTCCATATCCAGTCCGAATAGGGGGGGAGCCAGCCGATAGTCGTATGTGGACTTCTAAAAATGGAACACAATTGAATCGTTCGTCCGTCGTTGCTGGCATGTCATTGTTCGTGCGGATCGGCATTATTAGCAATTGTGTGACATACATCATGTGTCCTTCTGCGGTACGGCTGAACTATAAATAGATTGACATCCTTAATGCCGTCCTTGAGGGGGACACTCAATGACATTGGCATGATGAGAAATTATGAGATTTCCTTCATATTCCTTTTTAAGAATTTTGGGAGAATAGGTGTGTTAATGGGGAATTTATTCCTGGCATAACTTGGTCTCTTTGTCTAATTAAACTCAGAAGAGGGTCCTTAATAAATACGATCTCATAAAGCATTCCATTGCTTGTCCAAGGGCGTCCTCAAGAAATGCAATAAATGGATACGGAGCCGTTACGAGACTCCCTGGATTTAGATGCAGTATTTTGCCAATAAAGGAACTTGAATGGAATGGCGCCCAACAGTGGTGTGCTGTAAGCGATTGAACGTAAGTGGAAATGAATTCAGATGATATGTCGTATTTTTAATAGTGACCATAAAGTGTTTAGCGTGAAGTCCACAGGACTCTGTCCCCCAAAACGAGAGATAATAGGCCCAATGGATTGGTGATGGGTTATGATAACAACCATGAAATATTAATCCCGTTAAATCCGAGTGAGGCATCAAGTCGTTTTGATTTTCTAAGTTTGTAGCTAAATTTCATGGTTTCTTCTTTTAGGAATGGATTTCGACATTGTTCAACTGCGCCTCATAAGAATGCCATGAGAAGGGACTGCTTCTACTCTAGTCTGCACGAGACCAGAGTCAGAGAGGTATCTCAGCTGTATTTCTATGGCACACAAATATAGTGTGTAACCAGCCATGTCCAATGAGGAGTCCTCCGATTTAGAGTATATTAATCAGGTGCCTTGACATGCAAGTATCAAAATCAGAACAGCGACAAAATCAGACAAAAAAATCAACAGGGGCCGTAACAAAGGGTTATCAGGCGTCCGACAAGAAGTATTTCATCACTTAATGACGAATGGACGTCATTTTGGGAGCTAGTTGAGTGTAGTAGTTCACCGGAAAGAAAGCCTTAAACGATGTGGAACGTTAAGGGGTAACCCTCACTTCTCACAGCCATCAACGAATTATGCATCTACTGGTTGGTGATTATCGACAGCATTAAAAAGTGGCTGGCTTTGATACCAGCTCGCCACGTGCTTTAAAATTGGAGACAGTTTTGAACAATACAAGAGTTGTTTGGTTAATATTCTAGCTTTAAATGCAACAGTTTTCCCATCACCTGCTATTTACTATCAAGTCTTAAATAAGCTGTGCCATTTAGCTTGCGTTTGAAGCCGATCAAAGTAGAGAACCACGTGGATTTCAACGAAAAATTGAGCACCATAAGTAAGCTGCTGGAGTACACTAGCGATTCAATAATTATGTCCGAAATTTGACGCTGATGCTAACCAGTTGGTGCTTCTGATAAATCATTGGAGACGACTGCCACTAATGCCACTTAGTTTGGTCAGGTTGTCGAAGTAGGAAGCTTCTAGGTAAGAGTGCTGAAGTTAAAAAAATAAAATGCACAATTTGAGTTGGGCTAAGCTGCGATTTTATATTCACAGGTACAATTGCGATTTTCTAATCACAGTGGTTTAAACTGCGATTTTATGTATGAAGGAAAAGCATTTCATTCGCAACCACACTTCATTATATTTAACATGAGATCGTTTTTGTAAATGAATATGCGATTGGAGTTGAAAAATAGCGTGTGTATGGTTTCAAACGGTGATTTCGATTCTGGAAAAAACTTCAACTTACGATTTTAAACTACGATTGCGATTGTGAAAAAGTGCCAACTCAATTGCAATCGCAGTTTGAATAAAAGATTGCGATTTTTCAATCACTATGAAAAAATCGCAGTTTGCGGGTTTTGCTCTACTCCATGCACAACAGTTTCTTCCTTTTACTCCGCAACTTCTGCAGAGGTTATTGTAGGGAAGACCTAATCTGGAGGCGTGGTTTTAAAAGGTGCAGTGCCTAGTTATGACGTGGACAAGGGTTCTGAGAATCGATCTAGTCATTTCGATCAGGCTGAGTGAGAGTTTTGGATCGAGGTTAGGCCGTAATGGTTTCTTGATGAAGGATTCTACGCCGGTGGAATGACACAGTGAAGATGGATGCCAAAATAATTGACATTTTCGTTGAGAGATAAGCAGCACTTCAGGAAAGTCTTTGAGTTGATTGTAACTGCACCCAGAGAAGATTAGCAGACGACTGTCTGTCTGCTGATTAAGTCTATTGGCGGAAGATTGATGAGTATGTCCATAGCTGTGGGAGGGTTGTCCTTAACGCTCCGCTGGGACATACGCATGCCAGCCGCTGCATTCTAAAGAGCGGTTTGCAATTGATGCCCTTCTCGAGCGCAGCCCAACAAATCGCGACTCCATACAGCAGAATGAGCTGATTGCTGATATGAATAGCTAGTGGAGCCCGAGACGCTGTTGCCCCCATTAGCACCCTATAGTATTTTTACAACAAGATAAAGTCGTGGAGGCCTTCTTGCAGCATTCCTCGATCTTGGGTTTCCAGCTTAATTCCCCGTCCAGGATAATAGCTGTTTAAGAGGGGTGCCACTTATCCAGGGATGATGAGAGGGTTTATATTTCCTGGTCCAAGAGGCAAATAAAAACAGATCAAATCTTGTTCAACGACTAACATTGTGCTTCAATTGCTCTTATCCAAGAGCCATCAACAGCAACCCATAGACCAGGAGCCCATGACCATCTCCCACATGATCACGATCCCACATCAGCCACAGCGCTTCTTACCGAAGAACCCACACCACACAGCTGCTTAAATCACATTCCAAACTCTTAAAGCAATTCATGTAAAACGTTTAATAACCTCAACGCGTGCTCCTTTCCCTCTCACACTCGGCAAACATAAATAATGAAATTCCAATCCACTACCCACTTGGTCATGTTGTAATTTTTTTTTTTGGTATAATATAACAAGTAGCGGAGGATGGGTGCTGTGTCCAACACTCAACACCATATGGCCTGGACTAACCACAAAATCAATAAATCATCGCTTTCGAGCTGGTCGGCTTGAAACAAAAATTTCACCAGAAAATTGAGGAAAATTGAGGAAAATTATGTGCCAGAAATCTCATCACATCTTTCTGGTCAATAAATCCATCGGACATATCGATGCCCATCTCAGTGAAGCAGGCCCTCCCCCCACACACACACGTCCCTCCCTTCCTGCCACCGTGCACAATTTGTAGCCCAGGCATGTTCTCGAAAAATCAAAGTGCATCACAAGGAGACTGACGACGAGGAGGGTGAGGATGCAACATCGTATCCAATTCTAATTTCACATTCTGCACGACTTCACCACGATACTGCAATAAGATGGTTTAAAATGTATCCCATCCATATGTTTTCTCTCTCACAGCCACCCCCGAGGACTGGCCGCATCGGTTGCATGCAGGATGTACAAGGGTAGGTGGCCTACAAATGAATCGAATGATTTCTCGAATCTTGATTACTGTCAAGTGCACTTAGCAAGTTGCCAGCATCTCGGTTCGAGTTGATATATTCCCAACATGTTCCAGGGATCGAACGAGATGATGTATGATAGGTGTCCTGCCAGGCGACTGGGCCGAAAGAAGTATTGAGGCCATCACCGCAACGGAGGGGAAAAATTGCGAAAAATCCTGCAAATGTGTCTATGCTTTGGTTGAATGAATTGGATTTTCTCGTTTTCGTGCTCGTGCTCGTTCTCGGTTTCGGTTTCGGTTTCAGGGGGCCCCATTGAAATTCGGTTGTTGGACGTACACACTTGGCAGTTGGCACTCGATGTGGATGAACAAGGAGGCCAATTCAGGAATCGTCATTCTGGTTGTCATCGTCTTTGAATTGGATCCCTTTCTTTGCTGAAACACCACTTCATCGCTGTCGTCGTCGTCGTCCAAGCCGCCGCTGCCGTCACAGAAATTAAATTCCCGACAAAGTGTGAGTGCACACATACAATGGGGCAGCTTGTTCTGCTGCGGCTGCTGCTGCTCCTGGTGATTTTATTGCCTTGTCCTTTCGTGTGTTTCTCTTTTCTTTGGCCCTGTGTTTGGAAGGAATTTTTTCCAATCTGTGCATCGTTCACCTTTTGTTGGTAGCCTTGAGCCTCCCAGTCGGATCCCTTTCTCGTCCTCGAGCAAGGATTGAGAAGGCATTATTCATGCTTTAGCTGGAATCACTTCAATTGAATCGGCGATGCAAGGGGGGTTCCGTGGAGCCGGAGGCTGTGTGTGTACCCCGTGCACCGGTGTCCCACTGCTTGTGTGCCTAATCCATATTCTTCTCTGAATTTCGACAGTTTGTTGTTGCTCGTCTCTTGTCTTCTTCTTTTTTCCGATGTAGGCCCTGTCAATGTTCCATTGTTAGTTTTGCTGATTCGCTGAATTCCTTGCTGTGATTGTTTTCGGTTCCCCTGCCTTCCCAAAATGATAATGCTAGATGTGCTCCGGACAGGGATTCAGTCCGCCTGCCACCGCAAGGTGAGAGCGTGTGTAGGTGAATCGACTGAAATGTGATTGTTGGCTGTTACGGGTGGCCTCCCGAACGGTTTGTTTACACACGTTCGAAGGAAGGAATGTGCCAAAGGGAAAATCCTTATCACAATTTCCTCGAGGATTTTCACGGGTATTGACTTCAGGATGTGTTGGTGGGGTTTTTATTCGTTTCTTTCTTTCTCGGACGTTTCCTCGACTTGATGTAGGAATTTCCTGTGTTTTCTTCTGGTCTCCTTACTCTCTGTGGCTTTTGAGCATCAGTAGCCCCGCTGAGTGGGCGAGTGGGTGGCTGAAGTGGAGCTGAATAGCTGATTTTCATTTTTCGCCATTGTTGTGTATTGAGATGTGATCTCTGAATGGAAAGTTAGCTGGCACTTCACTCACGATGCCCACGATTATGGTGCTGCTCGTGGGAGTGGCGCAGGCTTGGGGTGCAATTTATTCGATTCGTGTGGGGAGGGGAATTCAATTAAATTAATTTAAGTGAATTTGGTTCGATACAATCGCTGAGGGGAATGAAAGCGCTGCCCGAGGTGAGAGAAATCGAGAGAGAACCAGTCTGTGGTTGTTATTCCCTTGCGTTGGTGTCTTGTTGCGAGTTGAAGAAGGTAGAAATCAGAGTAAGGTTGGAAGTCGAGCAGTGGCTGGGAAAATGCGAAAAATCGTTCAGCCAAGAAGGTGTTACAAGTGCATTTTTGTCGAATTGCTACAAATGGCAGATACGGTGTTGAGGAGGAGGTTATGTTAGGCACATAAACAGAGAAAGAAACATTGGCCAACAGGAGTCATTCTGCGGTGCATCTCAGTACTAATGTTGTTAATGCTGTGTAGCAAGATCGAGGTAAACGAAGACCCTAACCATCTGGAAGTTAAGGCTGCCCAATGTGACGCTATGTCCAAGACGTCAATGTTCCTGCTTCGTTTTCCCCTTCATTCACCGCCAGACACATTTTAGCCGCCATTAGTAGCGTCATTGTCATTCGCCAACAGATGAACGGACTACTGGAGTATCGACCCTCTAGTTTTGACTGTTGACCCGTGAGTTTTGCACAATCTCCTCGGGAGCGATGTTGAAGAAGTCACCAGCACTGTTGACCCATGAGTTTAGGGACATCTCCTCGGGAGCGATGTTGAAGAAGTCACCAGCACTGCGGGAATTTAGGCAAAATCTCTTTTTGACATTGAAGGTCTCGGTGAGTTCGTTATCGACGTGCGAATTCTTCATCGTCATCGTGGACAACGTGACGAGATTGGAAAGAGTTCCGAAGCCAGACATGGCGGTGTACAGCTCATCTGCATACACGCTGTCGTATGCGTCTGAGAAAATCCAAAAATCGGCCTGCCTAGGCATAACTGATTGTCTCAGAACAACACAGACGGCAGCAATCGAGGCCATCCTTTTCCTCCCTCCCCTCGACATCTTCTGTAACAGAAGTGCAGCCTCCTCGGCCCTAAAATTCAGGGGGCGGGAATTTGGAGGGATGTACCATACGACCACGCTGCTATTCTAAAAAGTTGGAAAGAAGCGCTGGACATTAACAAACCGTATAACTACCCTAGCCTCGGAGAAAAGTTTCTATCAACGTTTTCCGGACGGGGGACAATGACATGGATAAGGGGTAATAGCAGAGGGGGAGATCGGTTCATACGCAGGGGCAGTGTCTTCTGCGACATCTTCAAAAAAGCCTTTGCACTAAGATACGACTGCATCTGAAGTGGCACACGAAGCAGCACTCGCATTGAGGAACCACAACGTAACCGGCGAATCGATCACCATCTTCTCTGATAGCCAAGCTGTCATTAGGGCCATTGCATCAGACGTCCGGGTACCGAAGCTGGCATGACCATGCAGACAGAGTATTAATGAGATATCCTTTGTAAATTTGGGAGCCCTCCGATGGGTACTGGGGCTTACTGGGATCCAAAGTAATGAAAAGCCGGACAAAAATAGGTTCGGAGCTGGGGAATCTTTAGCAATTTCGTATGCGCACACACCGCTTAGTTCCATAAGGAGAAAAGTAGAAGACTCGCTGGCTTGGTCTGACTATCGGCGTTACAGCAAGGGCTCTACGGCCGATGCTGAGCAAAAAGTGATCAACATTATAGATCGGCAAGGAAGTATACACCCTAATAGGAGTCATTACCGAGCACTGTGCCATAGGTACACATGCAATGCGACTGAACATACCGCATAATGGCTTTTGCAGAAGCTGCAAAGATGAGGAAGAAACATACTCTATCCAACATCTGCTCTGCGAATGCACAGCCCGAGCAGCAAAAAGAAGACAGTTTCAACAATTGGAGAACTTAAGCGGTGCTGAACTGAAAAACTTCCTGCGATTCATACACGAATCTGGCTGGTTTTGGGGCTACAGAAGGTCTCACGGTAGTTTTAACACAACGCCACAAGGCCACGGCCACAAGGCCATTAGGGCACCCAATTACCTACCCACCTACAATGCGACTGTGAAACCGATGAATAGGTGTCGATCTGTACTTCTTGTGTCTTTTCAGGATCTGTCACATTGTGAAGGTCTGGTGTGGACTTCCCTGGCATTGATGGTGTTTCTGAACGGCTTAAGGCGAGCGCAAGTGCTTGTCCTGCGATAGCTGCCGGACGCAGAGGGGTCGTCGCAAGCAATGCTTCCACGGACCATATCTCAAAGATTAGCTGACGCATGCAACCAAACCCAAGAACACCTTGATGCGCTTAAGAGATTTCAGCGGAGAGTCCATCCTCGTCCCTCGTCTTGGTCGGGGATGGAATTCTCGTCTATCATCGTCCACCATGAATGGAGAACCATGAATGAAACCGCTTCTTCAATTTTGGTCCCATCAATTGGGCCACGACTTCGTTCATATTTCTTGGAATTCCCATCTTCTCTTCTTCATCTCAACTCGCCTTTCTTTCCTCCTCAATGTGGTTGTTATCGAGTGAATAGATGTCTTGAACGTAGCAGCATTTAATTGCCTCAAATCCCACTCAAAATCATTTGAAAATGCTACCCCACATCAGCTTACAACGTGCAAAATTTTGTTCTCCAGCCAAATCTGTTGCTAATGAGCATCGACTGCACACGATGAGAAGGTGTGCCTTTAGGCAGCAAGGATGGTACATATGTCAATAGCAAGCTTAAACATCCTGCGGCCGAGCACGAAAATGCGGCAGAACCACTCTGACAGCCTTTAAAATTTTAATGACGAAATCGAAACGGGTATCTGCTCCAACGCTGCAGCTCTAGCTTTCATTAGGCTTTCCCCTCCCGCCTCCCCAATTAGGGATTTCCGGTACAATCTTACCCGTTGCCATGGTGTCCTCCTCCAGACCCTATTCTAGGCCCGCCGGCAACATCAACTCAATGCGAAATCGTATCCAAATACAAATGAGAACCGAAAACCAAACATACGCTGTGCCGTGCAGCGCAGGAAAAGTATCAGATACAATACCTGGGAAAGCGGAGGACGAAAAAAAAAATGATGCTACACAGCAGGCCATGGCAACATTGAATGCCATGGCGCACATATTGATGCCATCGAGACGTAATGTAGCCGCTTTTAAGCCTTAAACACAACTCCCTGGGCTGTCCTACATGTGATAACGTATCAGCCAGGATATGTGAAAACAACCGAAAAGGGACGAAATTATTAGTGAACCCCTGCATGCGCACACACGCACACAGCCAATGGTTGGATACGAATTTGGGTGTGTGTGGGGGTGGGGGCAGTAACCGGAGCTGGTAACTAGAGGAAAATTGTCTAACGACCTTCGGGAGGAAGGGACATGGACTAACAAAAAAAAAAGAAACCGTGAAATCCTAAAATAAAACGTCCCATACATGTCGAACACGACCAAATGGCATTTTGTCCGTAGGAAAACGGCGCGAGTACGTTCGCAGATAAAAGCACACGGAAACATTTTACGAGCCACCGAATTGACGGGCGAAAACGCAAAACAAAAAAAAAAATTGGAACCGTGGGGGGATGGCGCTTCGGATTCATGGTCTATTTCGTAGATTGACTACATGGTAGTTAATCAAATTCTAACTAGTTCGCTATTACTATTACGGGTTGTTTTTCGAAAGCCTCACGAGACCTGAGGCTTGCCTGCGAGTCGGGAGTGACACGGACTGTGGTATTTTTGGCGATTAAGTAAATTGGTGGGTGGGTCTAGCGTGTGTGTGCGTTGGCAGTGGAATTCTTGCTGTGGATGAGATTTAAGAGGGATCTTTGGACAGGTCTTTCTTGGATTGGACTGAAGAAGGAGTGGTGGGTGTAGGTACACTTCTGTATCCGTACAACCCACGGAAAAATTCATTATCTCATGCACCCTAGCCTCATAGGAGCATGCCGTCTGAGGAACGGATACCAGTAATCCAGCTGTGACGTACACTGAACGTCGACTTTCCCTGCACTCAGGATTACCTCTGGGAAGAATCTCTAATGGCTCCTAGACCAATGATGGATCTGGCGCTTGCGCCTTATAAAATTACACTACACACCTCGTTAGGTAAAGTTGCGTCGGTTTTCCAAGCGGTAACCTATGTGATTCTAATGGCCACGAACTACATAGCGAAGAACAGGTAGAAGGGGCGGAGTACCTGTGTCTGTAGCGACAGCTCTGCCTAAGGCCTTGTTCAACCCTTTAACCACTTCCAGGATAGGCCAGCTTTCTCTGAATTTGAACGGCAGTTTAAATTCCGGGTTCCGGACCAGGAAATGAAATCGCCGATGAACTTGCTAGACAAGCATCAGAGGAGGTGCTCCTAGGACCCGAACCTCCCATGGGAAAACCCGCGTCCTTGATTAGGGTTTCCATCGATAGTTGGTGGCATGACTATCCAGGATGTAGACAAACCAAGCACATGCCCCCAAGCGTTTGTAAGCATTCTTGTTATCTCTTGAAAGAAATGACTGCGTACTAACGGGCCTAGGCGTTGATGCCCTCTGCGATGCCTGTGGCTAAGACGAAGACACTGCAGACCACTTCCTTCGCCACAGCCCCGCCTTTGCTCAGATCAGGTGGCAGTGTCATCACAGAAGCGCCTGCTGTTTCTCCTCCGGAAAACCATGGAATTTCAGCAAATGTAGGTTGCTGCCATCGCGGACGCATCCGGCCTAGATGGCAGGACCGTCAACGATGGAAGGCTCGGACCCTCCATGGGAAGTAAGTAAATAGGTTGCTGCCTGGTTGTATAATGGACCTTTGAGTCTGAGTGATCCACGGACAAAAAAAAATCCCACTTGCCAGTTACTGCTTCATCTTCCAGGCAGAAACCACAGCGATAATGGATCCAAACATCCAAAAGGGATATCACTGTCAGTTCGGTCAGTCAGGTCGCAATCAAGTCAAAGGACTGTCGGTTGTCTCTTAACGATATGTTGGTTCATTTCAAACCACACTTCATGTCAATGCTGGGCTACTACTTCATACCGAGCAATTGGAAAGCCGATGAACTCGCTAGGCATGATCGTTTAGAGACGCCCGTATGTCTCTCGCTACAGTCCACCATCTTCAATTAAAATCACCAGTCGCAAGTGCCTAGAATCCACCACGAGTCCTAAAACAAACCAAGCATGGGAAACAACACTTAATCTCCGACAGTCACTCAGTCTACTCAGAGGGCCAGCGCCAATGTTGTGCGATTTTTCACTAGGATTACATATTATCCCTTTTCTCAATCGCCTCAAGCAGGAACTGAAACTACCCTCTGGAGCAGCAGTGTGGATGCATCACGAGGATATGCCAGGCAATCGTCTTGGCATCGCGAAGGGATACGTTCGTTGGATTGCTCGTGGTTGAAATTCGACATAATAGTACTCTCACCGGCGTCAAATCAGAGCTCTGTTCAATTGGCACGCAGTCCCGTAAGATGAGTGATGTATTGACGATGAGGAGAAGGAGACCACACATCATATCATCAGCTCGTGTAGACGTAGCCGTAGGAACGTCGTGGGGCCTGCTTTTTCTTTAATTTGAGCGAAGTGAGCAGCATCAGTATGTGCCAGCTGAACCGATATGATCTGGGCACCAGCTGGTTCCAGTTATCGGAGTTAGTCAGTCTGCGTGATATCACAGTTGGCCTACACTGGTCTAAGTGCGACTGCAGCCAGCCGACAGGCGAAAGATTGACAAAGATCGAGGCACACATGCAAATGTAGCTCACCTTGCCTTGAACCAGTTCACATTCAGTCCACAGTTTCGAGTGTCGGAATGCTATTGAGATTTGGAGGACGTTGCGCTTGAGAAGGAGACGCGAACTGGGTGACAACAAGCTACCTCAAGCATGCAGGACTCCCATTTATCGGCACACTCCTGTGGCATCTGCCTAGCTTGCAATCTGATTATTGAACCCTCTTACGACTGGAAGCAGGGCATTTCAGAAGATGACGCTCGTACTCTCCAAGTTTGTCCGAAATACTGAAATCCACAGAAAGTGAGCATTATTCCATGCAGTCGCCACTTTTCTCTAGAAAGGTTCAAGATGTTCCTCCGGAAGCATTTTTTCTCAGCATCTTCACTTTGAATCGATGATAATCAGTCAATCACTGCCTAGTGACACTCAGCAAACCCCTTCGATTCTCTTCAACTCCTCCATGAAACCGATCCACATCTTCAGCTCACAAGCTTAGCGATTTCTTCACACTCCCTCGACGGTGGAGAAATTCAACGTTTCTAAACTCTGTGTGAAAGTGAGTAATCCACCTCCTTGCGCAGCTCACTTTGGTGGCTAATACGATTTCGAAGGATTAAATCATTCGCAGCCACCACCCACTCACACAACATCAATTATCGCTTCGCAAAATAAAACAACACGAAATCCTTTTGCTTTAATTAAACGCAACTTCTATGGAATTTAATTTGCGGAGAGAGCACCACGCGGCGTGCACCCCCGCACCCCTGCGCTGACAATCTGGTGTTTCTGTTCTCAGCCACTAATTAAAATTTCATTAATTTCCAACGTATTCCGCCGAGTGGGTCTCTCTCTCTCGCGCCACCTGTGTATCGATTCGAAATCGCTTTCGCAGGTATTGGAAATATTTAAACACCCCAGAGTGCAAAAAAAAGGGACAGCAAAAAAAAAAAGCACCCGCCCCACATCCGCCTTCCGACCACTCAAAAATCCGTTAAAGGCGAACTAACTACGGATTAATTACATTTGGGATTCCAATTCGAATCGAATTTCCATCTTCCGTCACTGATTCATATCCAAGATGAATCAACGAACCGCGCTGATATCGAATTTCGTTTACCGAAAAAGTTAGCCAACCCAACCCGCGCCCTGTCCAGCCCCATCCACCCACCGCATCCAATCAGCAAATCTTGTGCTACCGGTGTTTGCCATCAGACCCGAGATGGTATCTGCCAAATGGATTCAATTAAAGTCATTCGAGGTGTTTGCTTTTATTGAGTTAATAGGATCCCTGAAAATGACCAATGTACCCACGTTCCTCCTCCGTCCCACATCCCCCACCCACACAATCGCTGCCCGAGTATCTGCGAATGCAAATATTAATAAAGAAAATCCACCCCGATTGCCAACTCGACCGCACTTGCTTGAGCGTTTTTATCTTCCCATTTGTTGGCCTATAAGTTTGCGCAATGAAAGGATGCTTCGCGCGTGGGTGGTTGCGGGGGAGTGGAGAAGGAAAGAGTCAAAATTGGCCGCCTCGGAAAAAGCCAATCAATTGAGGATTTCTACCTTTTTTCTTCGCCGTCATCCCACCGGGTAAGGATTTCCGTCTCCGCTAAGTGTCTCCGGGGGGGCCGTGCCTCAGCACGGTTGGGAGGGGGAGCCCCAAATGGCAGCGCGCTATGCGGTGGCTTAAAACTTCGTCGAGCGGGTGGAAGAGGACTGTCGATGAAATTGATTTTGCTCCCACAAGCCCCTCCGCTCCGCGGCGCTTGATGTGGAATACAATTCGCCATGTTCATCTGTTTTCCATTAGAGGCGAGAAGGCCGATGCTGCTGCAGGGGTTCGGCAGGCAGATACATTTTTTTTCCGTATCCCCCTTGCCGGGAATCGGTAACAACAATAAAATCGTTCAACAACTTCAAGAGCAAACACGAGTGGCAAAGGCAAAGCGGAGGCAAAAGAAGAAAAAAAGCACCATACAACGGCCAAGTGATGGCAGAGTGGGTGGGGCTGTGTGGTGAGGCGGCGTTGTAAAAAATTTGTTTGATTGTCCTTATTCAATTCTTTTGCAGTCCTTTCTTGTACACATTGTTCGTTTGGCATCCGTTGGCTGGTTTGGACTGCCGCAGCGGCAGCGTGAGGGCCGAGGCCGAGAGGCTGCCGATTAGGAAGTGATGCTTGGCCTCGACTTTCTGCCGCATGCTGGTTAAATACCCTCGCCGCCGGGGGTGAAGCACGACAAAGCACCAACCATTGATATGGAGGTGTTTGTGTGTGATTGAGGTGCGTGTGTGGGCGGGTTGTTGCTAACATAATTCGATCGTAATAAAATCTCGGGAAGATTTTGTGGAAATCATATGAACACACATGGCCCGACGAGTTTGTGTTCCGTTTGGGGGCTCGTCTGTGCTGCGGGTGCTGGGTGCGTTGTTGTTCCGAGTTGCATATTATTTATTTGACAAGAAATTGCCTGTGGATGGAGGGCTATGCGTAGGCAGAGCGAGTGTGCGTCTGGCAAATGGCAGAGGCCTTGTGTGGAAGATTAAAGAGGCTGTGGTTTGTTTTTCATTCTGCTGGCTTTGGGGAAAATTGGATGGATTAGGTGGGGGAAGAAAATTGATGTAAACGTCGTTATGTCACCAGTTTAACTTGGGGCTTTGCATGGAAAACATGGGGCACGAGCATTGAGCTTCTGGCTTATGTGTGTACTGACTGAACTGACTGACGACTGACTGAACTGACTGAACTGACTGAACTGACTGAACTGACTGAACTGACTGAACTGACTGAACTGACTGAACTGACTGAACTGACTGAACTGACTGAACTGACTGAACTGACTGAACTGACTGAACTGACTGAACTGACTGAACTGACTGAACTGACTGAACTGACTGAACTGACTGAACTGACTGAACTGACTGAACTGACTGAACTGACTGAACTGACTGAACTGACTGAACTGACTGAACTGACTGAACTGACTGAACTGACTGAACTGACTGAACTGACTGAACTGACTGAACTGACTGAACTGACTGAAGAGCGCTGATTGATGAACGAAAACTGAAGAATTTCAACGAAACTATTTAAATGCAAAGGCCTGGAACAGGAATGGGAACTGAAAATGGAAAGCCGAGGAACGACTGATGACTGAGTACTGAGTACTGAGTACTGCTAACGGAAGACTTTAGATTGACTACTATTTCATCATCTTATCGTCTTGTTAGTTCCTGGTTACCGGTTACCGGACGAAAATCAACAGAGCTATGAACAGACGTTCTTCATGTGTCTTCGTCAAGTTCACGGAAATGTTTACCAAAAAAGTCGTACGAAAGTCAAGGATATATTGAATTACTTCACCCACCACCCCGAATGAACACAGTTTCTTATCGTCGTGCCTCCTCACTTTAATTCGCACCAACCGCACACGTCTCGAGCACATCACCACCAGCAGGTGTCCCCAATACGAGATGAAACGTGCATGTTCCTCCTAATCCCCTTGAACTCCTCAATTAAACTGATGCCGATGATCACATGCACACATCCAAATGTCACGATTAAGAGTGAAATCCTTTAACCTTTAAGGTACAGACTTCGAGCACAGAATGCTAATTTTGAAAAGTTAACTAATTGGCAGCCGATGCCAGATGTTCTACTCCCCATCCTCATCCAGTGAGTCTAACAACAACAGAAACTGCCAGAAACGAAATGAAAACGAGAAAAAATCATGAACCCTTTGCCTGGGCAGAGAGAGAGAGAGAGGGGGATATAGCAAGAGGGACTGGGACACAATGAACGACGAATTGCAGGAACATCTTTCCTCTAGCAAGTCAACGAAATAGACCAGAGGCACAGGCTGCCAACGCACACCATGAAATTCTATGGCATGGCAGCGCAAGGACGTTCCCATCATAACACTAAGGAAACGTGACAAAGTGCTGAAACGAATGGCAGAGCAAATGATAGTGAAAATAAAAATCCTTTCCAGAGCGTTTACCTATCCTGCCGTCTGCTTTTTTTTCCTCTGTGTTACAGAGCTCTGGGCCATGGACCGGAGAATGACATAAAATCGTATCAATTCTGAAGGAGTTGTTTCAGGGTTGCCCCAACACACGAGTAGTGTGGGTGTCCGAGGGATGTTGCTTTCAGCACTTTTTGCAGTCGTTATTTTGGTATTCTCTTTAATTTAATCTGCGCCGTATGTTCTTGCACGAGGCAATATCAGCGTGAGACTAGCAGGACCTCGGCATTTTTTTTTCATTTTCGCTCAACTGGCTGGACTTTTCGTAATCAATAGATCGAGTGGTGGCGAGGGACAGCAAAAAAATAATGTTAAGGTGTCGTCGAGAACACATCCATCATTACGGATAAGAACGGAAGTAGATTGTGACGAAATAAAAACAAAATAAGAAATGCTGATGGGTGGGCAGGAACTGGATTATATCATTCGATCCGTTCTTTTGCTGAGGCAGTCTAGTGGAGTACGTGCATGTGTGCTGCATTTCTGCATGTGGACAGAGTGTGGACAAGGGCTACAGACACTACAGAGGCTACATGCTACATTTCAGCAGTTTTTTCGAGTCAAAAGTAACCAATAAGCACTGTCAGTAACACAAGAGAGGTGATGCCGTGAATAAATGGGCTGTCCGTGTCGGGAATTCAGATTACACACCCGATCTACGTCACATAACCAAAATATTAAGAGATCCGATCGATTTTGATGGATGTGGCGAGGTAACCCGTCTAATTGATCGACTGATGGTTACTTTCGGTGGTGCTGATGGGGGCATGATGAAGAATATCAATTTGCACAGATTTGACGACGCCCACGATGTCACTGAACCGAAAATGTGTTCAGGAGTTGACACAAATGACTACAGAGCTGGAACTATAGCTGACTTATGAAACAATCGCAATTCGACAGTCCCTTCCGCCAATTATGTTCCAAATTTTGTGTCTTCCTCTGCTTCTGACGATTCCGAGGTAATAAAGACCTCATTGAGGAAATAATGACTCCCTTAAAATGGAGAGTTGATTGCTGTCGCTACTTAGTGCATGCCTGAGCCACACCAGACTGACTTCCGTCATCTTAAGCGAATGCAAATTAGACTTATGCACCTCTGCCAACCTTGATAAACTCACTCCCAGCGTGTTCACTCAACACAGCAGCTTGTTAGAGTTTCCTCTCCGTGACATTTCAGCGCAACCAAATAAGGGCCAATTAGAATTCGTCCATTCGCTCACGTTCGCCCAAGATGCTCACCAAGCAGTCCTTCACTAACAAGCAAGCAGCCAACAAGTGCACCTGACCCGTGCGCCAACCAACCATCAAGCAAGCATCACAACTTACGCAAGAACAATTAAATGTTGTCACAAGGTATATCCATTACAAATTTCGTCCTTTCAACAACAACATCCACTTCGCACATATTTGCAGAGAAATCCAGACTGACTGCTGTGCTGTCCTGTGAGGACGAATGTGAAACAAAAAACATTCACGCGATTGTGTGCCGGAGCTCGTGAGAGCGCTGGATACCTTGATATAGCGCGCTTCAACAATTCCACTTGAGCGCTACAAGTTCAAAGTCAACACTAAAAGGATTCCTAAAAGCATACTTATCCTTCCCTAAGGATGTCAAATAAATTGTTGTGAAAACAATTTCATCTTTGTGCCCAATGTTTTGAGGTACTGCTGCTTTTGGCGGTAATGCTGGCGGTGGGTTGAGCTGGCTGTGTTCTTCACAAAGCACCTCGGCCACAAATGAAACCAGCCCTGACCCTAGCCAGGCGCTGAAGAGGGGGGTGGGCAACCTTCGACAGCAGTGCCTGCGCTTTCTTGAAGGTATTCTCCTCAAGACCATCATCATCCGTCTTCTGAAAAAATTGTACACACCTTGTTCTGTCACTTAAAATATTTTCCTCATCACCAGCTTCTTCTCGTCGTCCGTGCCGTAGTCCTTGATGGTTGTGAAATATTTTTTTTTTCAATTTCATATTTGTTTCTTTTCTTTTTTTTTGTAACACCAACGCCACCGCAAGCACCAGTAACTCGCCACCTTTGGAGCACCACTCATAGCGTTGAATGATAAATGATGTTTGAATGTCCTTGCATTCTTAGAAAATTACAGGATACTCAAGCAAAGATTTTCCGTCTTTTTCTTTTTTTTAATTTTTGGCCTTCCGCCTCGCCACCTCATTTGTTGGCTTCGTCTGTCGCGAGTGTGATTACAAGTGCAAAGCGAAGAGGACGAAAAAGAGAATCGGCACGATTTATCATTCACGAGATACTGTAAGAGCTGAAGTGCTGTGTTGAAGCTGAGTGACAAAAGTATAGCGTCGAGGGTGCCTTGCATACATGTGCAACACTATCTTGTATCGCAAATGTCCATCAATCATGTGAGAGATCCACTCTCCCTCGCCGCCATCGGATAAAAGTGAAAAAAAGGAAGAAAAAGATTTGAAGACTTCTCAAAGGCGATTCCTTTTTATACCCGTCGACAATTGATGAACAGTTCCACCGAATCGTGGGCTGTGTATGTGTGTGCTGACAAGGGGAATGGAAAATGCTGAAATGAAAGATGAGGTGTATCCTGTTGAGTTGGTCTTCTACTTTCAACCGAATTAAATCATATTGTGGGCATGTTTTTGCGTAGCAATAATTTCTGTACGCACAGCGTTTGAAGGAGGATTTCTGCTGAGGAATAATGGAACCATAGGATCTTGTGGACTTTGATGGGGGCGTAAGTCGGGTTCGCTTGCGGGTATGTGAAATGATCTCAAAAGCTGCGGGGTATGGTCTTTTGATTGAAGTGGTCTATGTGTAGTCGTGGGATTTAATTTAGTGTATTTGAATTTATCGCAAATCGCATGTTGTTGAGCATATCGTGGGATAGCAAGTGCCTCAAGTTGTTTGCTCGTCTAAAGGTTAGAGAGAGGACCAGTGGCAGGAAAGAAAATGAGAATGATTTGGGCAATGTCCACAAGGCAGGCATTCATGTTATTTTCACTTGTGTCAATGAACCAGGCTATTACGCCCACACTACACCATGACAGCCATTGGTGTTATGTAGAGTCATTCGTGGAACGTGGTATGGATTTGACATGCTTCAAGGTGTCCTGTCATCCTAAAGTGTCAATGGTTAGCCCACGGGTTGCCATTTGATAATATGAATCGTTCAAGAGTCGAAAGCAACTTTGCACTGTCATCTTTAAACTATCAAAAGATGACAGATTGTGGTGAAAAAAAACGTTCATTTGAACGCATTTTAAGGAAAACTGTTTGAGGAGACTGGCTATGTGAGAGATACCTTAAGGCCCATTCATATAAGCAAGCGAATGGGGCAGTTGGTTGAGTGCCTGCCCTTTCAGGGGTTCGACTCCCAATGAAAGCAAAGTTAATACGCTTTATTCGGTTTTCGAATCTTGCCCAGTAAGGGTTGTCGATCAGTGCTAATAGTCTGACTGTGTATCCCATCGGAGGGACATGGTTCAGGTGTCCTGATAATTTTCCTGGCAGCCTACTTACCTACCTACCTACCAAACATGTATTAGAGGGCTGTCAAACTTATGGCAAACCGGCACAGAAGTAGGTCCCAGAGCAGAGCATATCAAGTGTTTCCAGTCCCAATCTACGACGTGAAGGCTTTGATGGGCTTTAACTGTAATTTACCATTTCATGTGACTGCATTGCAACATGATGTCTGTGAAATTGCGTGTACGTGTAATAATTTAGTGTCACATGAATCTAATTACACGTGAATTTACAATTTTTTGTACTAAATACCAAATTAGTGAATTACCGCCTTGTGCTGTTTTGTGGTTACCACCTAGTACCTGATGTACGTTGAAGTTAGATTCAACTTTTGAAAAGACGCTTAGCTGCTTTCGATGTACCAATAAAATGAGATGCAATCAGTGTTGGGACTTTACCACAATTGAGGTAGACTTTAACTTCCATTTTGAGAAAAAATTTCAAATCTATCGCACAAAAGTGCAAATAAGTTTTAGAACTGACGACTGTGTTACAATACAAAAATGTGAGCACAGAGGGGTTGGCAGCTGTTTATTTAGATTTTAATGTACACCTTTAAATGTAAAAGTAAAGTCCCCAAAGCACTGCATACAATCCATCCAAGAGATGTACGCATGAACTTGGAATCATTTGAAAATACATGCTTTTTACAATAGTACCTGAGTCTGATCGCGGTCGAATTATTCAAGAGTTAAAAGCCATTCTCTCTCATCAGACGACCACAACTCTTACATTAGTAATATTGTCGCCGTTTTTTTAATTTTTTTTTATTTTTCTCGAAATTTATTGGAGTGGGCTTAACTGTCAAGCAGTTTATATTCCCATGGACTCCTCGTCTATGTGCCACATCTGAACTGTGTTTTATGAGCTTCATGGAAACCTCTATATGTACGCACAAGAATTGATTTCACGTATATTCTGGACGCACACTTAATCTCGTGAAAATTTTCAAAAAAAAAACACATAAAATTCAGAAAAATGCATGAAATCTTTATTTGAATCGATAGTACGGTCCATATAATTTAATGTTTGAAGATTATTTCATGCAAATATTGCCTTGACTGCGCCTCAAATGGTCCATCTGCTTAGTCCAATTTTGGCATACTCTTTCCAAAATTTCGGCCGGTATCTCACGAATAAATGCTTCCATGTTGTCTTCCAATGCGTCAATTGAAGCGGGCTTGTCTGTATAGACATGAGCTTTAACATAGCCCCACAAAAAATAGTCTAAAGGCGATCTAGGCTGCCAATTGACCGGTCCCGAACGTGAAATAAAATATTCACCGAACTCGCCTCTCAATAAGTCCATTGTTGCGCGTGCTGTGTGGCATGTGTCTTGTTGAAACCACATGTCATGCAAGTCAAGCTCTTGCATTTTGGGCAAAAAAAAGTTGGATATCATCTCACGGTAGCGCTCACCATTCACAGTTACTTTACGATTCGTAACATCTTTGAAGAAGTACGGTCCAATGATGCCACCAGCCCATAAACCGCACCAAACTGTGACTTTTTCTGGATGCATTGGTAGCTCTTGCAATGCTTCTGGCTGATATTCACTCCAAAATCGACAATTCTGCTTATTTACGTACCCATTCAGCCAAAAATGAGCTTCGCCGCTGAACTTTCTTAAGAGCGCGATGAACTTTCTTAACAGAACAACACGCATTTTGATAATACAATTCAATAATTTGCAAGTGTTGTTCGTTTGTAAGACGATTCATGGTTAAATTGTAGACCAAACTGAAGATGTTTGACAGTGAAACAAAACACGAAACGTGCGTCAGCTGTTTAAACCAGTGTTGCCAAAAAGATAATAGCTAAAAAATCACCCTTTATAAAGTAGGTTGTGCATTTTAGTTCAGTGCAGAGAACGCTCCATTTAATTCAAACATGTTTATTATATATCTATATATATTTATAGAAACAACCTTGATGTACATAGTGCCCGTATCTATACAAAAAACAAAGCAAAGCACTCTTTGTGGTTGCGACTAGTTCGATTTAGTTCTGTAATTCTTACTAAATTACATGCATGCAGAGTAAGGTACACCTGAGTTTGTTGAACTACTGAACTAAGTCAATTAAAATAAAATGGAGTTGTGAACTAATTCATTTAGTTCACTTGGTAGAGTTCTTTTTTGAACTAGTTCGTTCGTGAATTACAATATTAAGTGATTGCAAACAAATTTATCACGAACACGTGATATTAATTTCACGCATATTTTTGTGGAATTCGTTGTACAATACCTTTACACGCATGGACGTGCCACGTGATCGCGTTTAATTAGATTTATGCTCAAAATCGAAAGCACTAGTGAGCTTATTGCGATTTTCTATAGAAAGACAGACAAAATACCTCGCGTCTCTACATAATATAATTGCGCTGTAGTTTACATCTCTCACACCCATGACAGCTAAGCCTTTTCCGACAATTAGACCCTCTCTTCACAATAACGTTCCAAAATCAAATCAATTTCCTACCACTTGCCAATACAAAATGCTTAAACGTCGCCAAATAAACAGAGAGTCAATTTTAGTATCAATTTTCCATTTTATCTCGAATTTCATTTTCTCGGTAAAATTGTTCGCTGTTGAGACTGACTATCAATTTGCTCAACTTCAAACTGAAAGTGTCCGTGAAGGCGAATGTAAGTCAATCGAATTACGCGTACCTGCGAATACACAAGGGGAATGCACGAGTATGTATTTTATTTGTATTTTTCAACAATATTCGAGTGGAAAATGAACACTTGCCGTTTCGTCGTCCTTTCAAAGGAATCTCTTCAATTTCGCGTGAGAGTGTCATGATTGTGAGTGCGTCTTGTGAGACACTGATTTAATATTCTTCGCATGACAGCCACTTGGTGTCCTTCCATGCAAAGTGCAGCTCCACCGCCCACACCAACTGGTGCGACAGCAGACGACGTCTAATTGATTCAAAAGTGGTACAAGTGCACAGTCTTTTGATTTCCCTGCAGTGAATCTAACTTCAACGTTCTTAAATAATTAAAAGCGCCACCCCCACCCACCATCCCCCATCGTCGGTGCAACAGATATGAGTATGTGTGTCTGTATCAGATTCAGAACCAGGTTAAAGTTGCCCCTCGACAGCCATTGTTTTTTACGGGTTTTTGTGGACGGTATGTTTTCGTCCTTGGGGGGATAAACTGAGTTAACTGAACGAACGTAAATCGAAAAAGACGTAAAATAGTTTCACTTCTCTCCGAAAACAGGTCTGCAGGGTACCATGCAGATCTCGACAAAAAAACTAGAGAGAACAACACTAGCTTAACTTTTTCAAAACTAAAGCAAAACAGACCAAAAAAAAAAAAAAAAGAAGGTAAGAGAAAAACACCAAGAATCGGAGGGGGGCGAGGGAGAGAGATAGAAAAAGTTGCAACACTAATTACGGAAAGTTCCCTACCAAGGCAGACCTAGCTCAGGGAGGGAACGGAGACGGCTCGACAGCAGGATTTCGACAGATGCTGCCGCTGCTGCAGGTCTGCTATCCACTCCTACCCTACTGTGCTGATGGACCGTTGTTGTTGACGACGAAGCAAAGAGGGCTACTCGGCGTGGAAAATAAAAGTAGATTTTTGGGGTTCTCCTGTCGGGGGTAGCCTGTGTGTGCACTTCACAGCAAAACACTGCAATTATCCATTTTTAAGGGCGGGTCAAAGTGACTGGCGGCATTGCCGGATCCGTGGTGTGCTGCTGCTGAATGATGGAAATGACGACTCTCTTTAGTCAACTTGTGGGTGGCGAAGCCATTAATTTGTACTTTGATGTAGATTTTGTTTTCTTTTTTTTTTCTTTGCTTGGCGGTGGACGTAAGGTGGGTGAGAAATCATTTCCCTAGAAGTAAACATGTTTGTGTCTAGCTCGTAGGAGGGTTTTCAACTAAGAGACGGTGCGCGGCGCGGCAGTGCTTCAATCTGAAGAGGAGGGAGTGCATTTGTCGTAGCTTTTTGCCCTTGTGTGCTATGCTGTGCTTATCCACACTCTGTGTGCACTCGTAATGGCTGGGTGTGATAGTGCTTTTGTTTGGAACTGGTAAGTGAGCCGCAATGGGTGGGGTGAGCCGTGCTGAAAGTGAAGAATAGAATTAGGTGAGCAAATTAGGTTTTGCGGTTGACTCTGTTTTGAGAGATATGCGCTTCGTGGGGAGACCACATTAAGTTGAAAGGGGACTTTATGTGGACACCATTCGAGGTTATCTTCTGAGGCAGAATATAGCTACTTTTGGCGAGTGTCGTAAGTTGAGCGGGGGCCTGTGAGAGGTTTTTTTGTTTTATGATGTCCAGATTGAATTTTATGCGTTGCCGTTAGTGATGCGGACGGAAACGAATGCGAATGAATGTGTTTTCTTTTCTCTGAGATTAGAAAACTGTTGTCGAGTAGTCAGATTTCGAAATAAAGGGACTTCCGAACTTTGACTGTTGATAGCAGCCATATTGTTTAAGCTGTCAAAAAATGAAATGTCATTTATTTAGTTTGTTTTACCAAATCACCACGGATGGTTTAACAAGACGTGAGAACGATAAAATTGCTTTTCAAAATGAGCGCACTGCTTAGGCAACGTTCCGCGCACTTCTATTCGAAATATCATCTTCAGCGATGAGGCCCATTTCTGGCCGAAGGGGTGCGCTAGCAAACCAAATTGTCAGGACGATACCAATCCACACTAGATCCAAGAGCCTTCAACGCATCCCGAAAAAGTTACGGTTTGGTGTGGATTTTGGGCTGGCGGCTTCATCGATCTAAAGAAATGAGAACGATGTTTGCCAGGACATCACTGTCAATGGCAAGCGCTACAGATCGATGACTACCAACTTCTTTTGGCCTGAATTGGATGATATGGACACCAAGGACATGCGGTTTCAACAGGAGCTACGTGCCACACAGCTCACTCCACAGCGATGGTAATTGTCATCTCATGTATTCGTTGAGAAAGTGTTCCTCAAAACCCATTGCAAAACAAATTAGAACAAAATCTCATACACTACTTGACATGGAAATGGCATTGACCGGATAAAAGGTGCCTGGGACGTCTGGTTTTTGGAATCGAGCATAAAGCAGCCTGTTTCTAAATCCACAACACACGCAATCTGTCTACCAAATTTCATACATATCTGACAACATGTCAAATTTCTAATTTACAAACCCTAGCACGATTGGCAGTTTATTTGCCGTCATTGCTGCTAAGGTTTGCAAGTAGACATCGAAGAATTAATGCAATGGATGACAAAATTCATGATTCAGCTAAAAGGGGTTAACATTTTTTATATTTTTCGCGAACTTAAGGGTTTGAGAATACACATTAATGTCCTTAACCAGTACGGGTCTTACTGAAAACTGGAGTGAGTTCGCCGTGAGATACCGAGGCAACGTCGAAAATCGTACAATGGCAAGTATGTTTGCAAATGCTCGTGATAGTGGTCAGAAATGCGCATACAAATAATAGAAGGCTGTCTAGTTTCTCTTTTACAGCCGCCATTGATAAACAATCTATACAACGTAAGTTTTGGCTTACCTGACATTCTACGTGGTTATCGACTTCACGTTGAACAATGCTATAAAGATGACCACACTTGCCTTGTCTCTGAAGTTCAGGAAGAGTACGGTTCTGAATCTTGAATCTGAGTGTTATGTCGTCGACAAACAGTTTAGAGCAGTCCGAAAAAAGATCATTGATGAATGTAGGAAAAGAGTAGGACACAGAACGGATCCCTGGGGCACACTAGCATTTATTTATTTTTTTTTTTTTCGATTTTTGACTTCACCCCTTCTAATACTGCTCGTAACAAACAAATTCGAAATGTAACCAATAATTCAACGAGGAAAACATAGATCACCACTGACTGCCATCTGTTAAATGCCGTAAGAGAGATCGGTGTTAAGCTGTATCAAATGCTCTCGACATATTCAGAAATTGGTTCCACTGATCCGTGAGATAAATCGTCGAATCCAGTAGGTCCTTGCCGCTGTGCTTGTCATTCAGACATTCATACGATCTTCAAAATATTTCCAAACATGAGAATTAATCAAGTGTGACATCCTTCTGAAATTCTCGATGTAGTGCCTTAGTTCGTCTGCAACTTGTAGATGTTGGGGATCTGGGCAAGGAACTGTGGCAGACTGATACATTTTTAAATTGTTTCAGTTTTTAAATACGTGTTCGAAAGAGTTCGGAAGAGGATGACTGCCCGGAAGTTATAGAGAACTCCCTTTCTTTGCACGCAATAAACGTCATCCATTTTTATCTTAAGTTTTGGTCTGATAATTAATCCAGTGCAGGGACACCAACATGCGTCTTGCTGCTTGATCATCGCTCCTATCCCTGTACTAAACTTTAGCACTGACAGTAAATCGTTGACGTATACGATGAAAAGAAGTGGACCTACCTGGGACCCATGCGGTACACCGTACATAACACTATAGAACTGTGCTAACATTTCATCATTTTCACATTTTTTGGTCCAATTCACAAGCATTCGCTCACAATCGAAAATGCAGATGTGTACTTCCATCAGTTCAGACCGAAACATTTTAAATTCTGATCAAGAAATGTCCAAAATGAGTGATTTTATGGCGTTGCAACCAAGACCAGTTCGCAATTCCCTTGCGATTACAGAAAAATTGTAAATCGTTTTCAACCACTGTTCGGACTGAATGTCAGAAAAATTGGTCAGAAACTCGACCAAAAAAGTCATCAAACCAGATTTTGCCAAGCAAGTTTCGAAATAAACCCCCGCTTAAATATCGCAAGTACCTGACAGTGTCGTCGGGGAGAATTGCACGTTCACCAATTCCCCGGGACATTCAGGCAGACAGTAGCAAAAGCGTTTCGCAAACTTTTGATTAAAATAAATCGAAAAGTCTTTGTATCCTGAAGGATGAACGATGCGCGCGTACATGTCGACTTTTGGGTTACATGTGTCTTTCATAATTTCCATTTTCATATCATGTACGCCCACCCCGTACGTATGAGCCCATCAAACTTGACACAGTACACCCTCGAACAGAAGACGATCTTTTGCGCTTTACTTTGTATTACTTCAGCGCGTCTTTTGACATCGCCTCACTCAACATAATACGTTGCTTAGCTCTCACTTGATGGAAACTTCTTTAAAAGTTCCCTGCTCCCAGTTACACCAGTTCCCAGTTCCCAGTTTCCCACCGCGGTCGTGTGCTGTGCATCTGTGTACGCAAATACGTGAGCGTGTTTCCGTTTCCTTCGAATGCAAAAAAGGCTTCAGAGTATTTCAAAGTTTTGCTTGTATTATGTGTATCGTGAGTTCATGACAGATACCACCCCGTCCCTCCCTCGGCCATGGGGTTGGGATGACTTGAGGGAAAAAAGTTGTTCTGCGGTTCGTCGTAAGGATTATTGTTTCATAACTTTGCGTTGTTGTTTTGGAGATTTTCGGGATCTCCCACTTCGGGCTTCGTCTCAATTTGCATCTGTGGGCGTGCAGACGACATAACTCATATTTAGCGTATTACGTCGCGTAGCTGAGCATATCTGCCGGAGCCAGTTCCATAAATAAGACGGCTGTCGGCTCAGCTTACGCGGCCTAATTGAATAGACAAAAGTTCTCGGTTAAATTAAGCACCCATGGAATATTCTTTATTTTGTCATTCTCACTCCACCGCACGCGTATGTGAGACGTGAGTGATTCCATCCCACAGACGGAGGGACGGAGACGCGCTCATCTATTTTGCACACATCCACGTCGTCTATTTAACCGCAGATACGGGCGAGGGGACTGCTAAAGTAGAAAGTAACTGCTCTAATGTGCGAATTATCTTCTAATTGAGTGTAAATATTTAATGTGAACCGGGTCGAGGGTGTGGATGTGTGCTCGTGGTGGAGCAATAACAATTATCGCAGCCCCCACTCTGTGCAGAGATGACAGTTGGCTGGGGGACCGCTCAACGCCCAAGGGAGCCTGGCACAGTTGGCACAAGCCACGAGGAGTGAGACCGGAGACGTGAATGAAATCGCACTTTAGAGAGTAACACTGCGGCGATGTGTTCCATTTGTCACACACACATGATTTCTTGCTCTGCTCCGGTGCTCGGATGGTGGGCGGTAGCGGTGTGAACACCCTTTTTATAGTTTAACATGTGAATACAATTAACCTGTTTGTGGACTTTCATGATATGCTCGATTTGATTAAGGGAACATGATGCCGAGAGAGAGGATGTTGAAACTAATTGAGTGGAGATGGTTATGGTTTACCTTTGCCGGGGATGTCTGGCAATGGGACTGCGACGCCGCCGCTCGGCTTGGAGTGGCGAGTTTGTGCTGTCTGAGATGACTTCGGGGGAAATGGAACATTTGAAGAAAAGCTAAGGTTTTTCCTTTTGGATTGGATGGGAATTGTGTGAAGACGCGCCTTGTGCACTTGACGGAGGATGATTAGGTTGCGAGAAATTATTGACGGGCAAAGTGGTCTTGGACTCGTTCTAGGACAACGCATTAGAAGAGGGATGTCTCATTATAATCTGAATTGGAGGCAGCTGGCCAAAGATTGACCCAGCTCGAGAGGCTTGTCGGTTGAGGTCGAGGTCCATCCTGGACTGTATCACCATCAAAAGATGATCTTTACATGATGGTTCGTTTTAAGATGAGAACGCATTAAGCTCTCCTTACAAACTTTGTCGTAGTGGGTCAGCCGTTGATGAAGTACGAAACAATTAGGGATGTAGTCGTGTATACACCGCCATAGCGAAAGTCATTCTACTATATGGTTCAATCGTTTGGTGGAACACCCTTGATATTGTCGCGCACTCCCGTAGCTTATGAAAGTTTCAACACCAGGTGAGCATCAGTATCAGTGGAGGGCTCACAAATACCACACTGAGGCCCGATTGGCATCCCATTCTATCGACTAATCCCAGCCAACTATCCAACTGGTCTTCTCGCATCTTCACAATGGCCACTGTGACTACTCACATGTTGATTCATAAGAAACTAAACGCGCCTAAAAAACAAGAGACGGATTAGGAAGCGGAGTTTTCTCAAATAATCTTAACATCAGGTTGCCCAAGCGACTCTCTGATCATTGCAACGTGTTTCAGGCTTTTAGGGAAGCACTATCCTGGCTAAAATGGACTGAAATATCCGTTCATGATGATCGCATTTGCACCGTCGTTCATCGCTGGGGGAGATTATCGACGTTTTTGAATGTTACAAGGGGAGTACCACAGGGCTCAATTCTTGGGACATTACTTTACTCACTATATGTCCATGAAATACCTACAATACTCGAGCTTTGTTCCTGTCGTCCATGTACGCCGATGACATCCAACAGTCCCCACTAAAGAAATTGATATTAGTGTCATAAATGGTGAACCAAAAATAATGTGTACCGAGGGCAACAATTTACGTCTTAATCCCTATAAATCCAGTACGCTCGTCATTTACAAAAAGCTACTTGATACAGACGATTATCCGCAAGTTAGACTTGGTAATGTGGACTTACATTATGTACTAAAGTCTGTAGTGGTCCGATCACCTGAATGGTACCCTTGGCAAAGTGTGTTGCCCTTCGCATTCTGTGGTCTTCACAGCGCTTCTTAACGAAACTACTCCTCGCCAAAGCATTGATCATTCCATATTCCCATATGGACGGGAAATATTTTGCAACGTTGATTGATATCACGAGAAGAGAGTTAAACGATGCGTACAGCTAGCTATATCACCAGAATTGTTTATAACTAGCGTTATTTTGACCAAGTCTCCCAAATCTCAAAATCATTTTTTGCTGCTCCGTTGATCGACCGATATGCAATCAATCGGTCCGTATCATTCTTACACGAAAACATGCAAATAAGGGAGCCTGATTGTCTATACAACAGATCATCAGAGACACGCCTGCCTTATCTCCGACCGATCCTTCGTCATTCATGTCACCCGACTGTGGTATTGTGTCAGCATAAATAAGTCATCATTATCATCATCTTCTAACCCACATAATCCACTTAAGGGTTGCATGCACTAGAGACATCCAGGCCACTCGACTCTAACTCATCAAGAGTGGTATGCGCAGGCGCCATCAGGCAAGCTTTTCGAATTGGTCCAACTACCTCGGCCTGGGTATGCTAGCGGTCGCCTACATGATAGAATCGCATTTAATTCACGCCTCGGAATTGTGGTGATGGGGACATTCGTGCCACGTGCCCAAAGCCGTCGAATCATAGCCCTTTCCGTCCGAAGACTGGCGTGTTTCTCACTCGACACATCGAGTACATTCAATGACAACACAAAGAAATCTCACCTCGCAGCTTGTATTCTTATTATTTCTGTAAAATTTCATGACCATAGGTGATAGTGGTAAGACCGCCAACTTGGCTTTGGCACCAAGCTCGGCCTTCTGATTACAGATCTTCCCAGCTGTTTCAAAATTGACCCAGCTTGGCCCATCATTCAGGAAAGCTCATCATTACTCCTTCCACCACTCGTGAAAAAGACGCCGAGATACTTGAACTTCTCCACATGCTTCAAGGGGGCTCCACTAACATCCAGCGTACATTAAACAGGCGCTTTTACCATCAATAAGTAAATAAAATAATTATAAGTAAATAAACTGAAAGCTGAACAATTTAAGATGCGCCAGTGCCGGTCGCTGGGTCGCCGAGATATTCCGGGTAGCCGCCAACCAAACGGAGACTATCGGAAATCTGAAGCTGGTTCGATGTCAGAATGTCAAAATGTCTATGATGCTATGGCGCATATTTCCGTTTTCCTATCAGAAAGAGTTGATCGATGTGTCGGTTAGGTTGTGGTCTCTCACCTCTCTAAGACGCTACAGTCGCATCTTAGTAGGATTATCCGAAGAGGACTCAGATGACTCCCGAGAATGCAACAGCGCTCGTCTTTGAGCCGTGTACACTTAGCTACACGCAGACCACTAGTTGAGGAGTTTGCAACTCAACTCGCGAACACTATATGTGCATCAGGGACCAAGTGCAATGACTAAAGAATGATCGATGTTGCTCAAGCTAGATGCCAAGCGTTCTGATGTTATCCCATCATAGATCTAATTTCAGTAAAATAATGGACATCTTGACAAGGAACTGCCTAAATGGGCGAACATACAAAAGACTTGAAGTACCCTGCAACGATTTTTCACAGAAGATGTTGTTATAAAGGGGAACACTGGAAGCATTCAACACCTCCTGTACACCGGCTGTGGCATACCTCTGAGCTCCTTCCTTGATTGTCTACATATGTGATCTGAAATGGAAATGTCTGGTTTCCTGGTTTTCTGACTAAATTAGTCGATTTGACTTCCCAATCAAAGTCAATACAACTTCCGTACCTCCACCCCTTAATTTCACATCTTATCCCAAGCCCATGAAAGCATTCCACATTAATGGACACAGTGTGGCAGTATTTTGTGTGTTCTCATAAGACAGTTCATTTCAGACTTTAACTAATCACACTACCTACCAGACTGTCGTCTAATCACAGACACTACCCTGGCGGCCCCGGCCCCTGCCCCGGTGGGTGTGTACAACATCTCATATTAATGCCGGTCCCTTCAGATCGCCCTCCCACCACACACCCACGTAAGCACCTCACCTTGCCCTCCTCACATCGTCCTCTCCTGGGTTCAAATACCGGTCCATCAAAGGTTCATGCGTACCATTAAATGATAAGTTAATTTGCCTGACCCTATTCCATCCACTTAAGGATCCCTTTTTAAATGAAAAATTACAAAGTAATTGCTTGTCAGTTGAACCCGAACAAGGCGGGGCCCTCCCATCGCCCCCCGCCCCCCGCCACCCAGATCATGAGCAGAACCCAATTAAGGGGAATTTCTTTTGAGGATTTCGCTCAAAATGCAAACATCTCCGACGAACATCTCCCGAGACATAGAACTTAATTAGAAGAGATGTAAACTCACATCCTCTCCACTGAGGCGAAGTGCCAATAGGGAGATGTTTACCCTAAAATTAGTCAAGCACCATCTCGTGTGGCACAGGCACACACACGCGACAGGGAAGCAATCCCTTGCCTTGCGGTCTTTGCACTTCATTCTCGGAAAACTCCTATTCGATGTTCCCGCTGATGATGTACACGTCATGTGGGTGAACCGTTTTGACGCTTCATGGAGCCAACTGCAATTTGTCGGGAAGTTGCGTCGCCTCAAAGCTCGAACTCATTTTATCCGCTTCACTTGACACCAAAGCATAACCGCCGTAGAAGGACCTGCACTCGGTGGACCGCATCATGACGTAGGCGCGTCGTGTGATGCTGAATTACATCCCGAGAAACTGAAAAAACCACACGCATGCAATCACTGAGGAAACTGCTGCCTTTGCCCGCACAGGAAGACAATAAATCCGAGTACAGACAAACACACGAAGATTTATGAACTTGATTTAATTTTGAGAACAAAAAATGTGCTTTCCGGCTCGAGCGAGGGGGAGAGAATGCACTGTTCACGAAGCCGGAAGAAAATAATGGTTTTCATTGACTCCAAGCCCCGTGGAGGGAGAGATGTGTGCGCTGGTGCAGCATCCCAGAGGTATCCTTTTGCCTTTTCATCCACGAAACTGAAGTGTGTTCTCGTTTCTATTTTTTTTTTTCTAATTTAATGAGAGTGTAGTTCTTGGTTCCTGAGAAGGGCCAGAAGATGAGTGGATTTTAGTGCATGCATGCGGGTGCGGATTTGCTTTTGAGGTTCGGAAAGTCTTTGACGGTGCCGGTTGGGTGAGTAGGGTCACTGACTTGGTTCCTGTTGGATGGGCTAGAAGAATGCAGCGAGTTTGAATGCTTTGACTAGAGAGCGGGTTTTTATTAGAAACTACAGTGTTTGTGGGCCAAATTTGAACGTACTCACGTCATGGGGGAACTTGTGGCCTATGGTCTGTGAAGGGCGTTGGAACTCTATGCCTGTGAGGGGATTATGCGTACAAGGGTCTGTACGATTAAGATGCAGCCGTATTTGGCAAAGCTCGATCCGAAGCAGCTGAGGACGCCTAGGACTGCAAGATGGCGCCCATAAATGGTACTTTACTTTTGTCCTCAAAATGGTGGCAGATGATCGTAGCATATTAATCTTGCTTTGGAGCATTCATTTTGATTTTTTTTATTGGGAAGTTCAATGTTAAATGTGAAAAATTTGCAGTCTATATCATAATCCAAAGCATAAGCAATTTATGTACCAAATTCCATCCAAATCCGAAGAGGCGTTTAGGACCTAGAGCTCCGCAAGCTCCGTCTAATTTATAATATCAGTAGGAAGTAAGGCAGCACCTTGAACTTCTGCGTTCACAGCTGCCCGACACAGTATTCTGTTCAGAACCAGATATATGTACGCCACCTTAGATGCGAAGGACATTTAGCAGGGATACACCAGCAGGAGGTATGGATGGGGCTTGGATTGGTGGGTGACGCTCACCGAAGCTTAGAACCCAAAAACTGATGGAGACATTGATTAAGACGAACAAATTCAGCGAGAGAGTGGGAGGTAATTATAATGCATGACATGCATCTAGCTCTTATCTTTGTTGACTTGCGTGCATGTCCAATCTTGTATCAGGGAAGTTGTGGTGTACCCACCGATAAGTGCGGATGTACTGGCGAGTCGACGCTATAGTCCGTCCGAGAGATGACAGGGATTTCTAACAGAAGACAGAGGAAAGACCAGCGTGCCATTTGTTCCCCATTCTGTCATTGCAAAGACATGAAATCTAGAAACTGGCGACGATGGTAGATGGTAGAGATGACTCCATTACAAGCCACTCACCAAAATTTAGAGCGCGTCAGGAAGGTCAACAGAAAATATAAAAGACAAGACAATGCGGATGCAGGGATGTCGAATAGAGACGATGATTGGCGTTTTCTTCGATTCTATAAGTATTATCTGGGAACATTAATTTCGCCCCCGCAATGTCTCCAGATGTTGGGTGTTCACTTGAGATGTAGAGACACCAAAATGCATCGTGTTCAACCGGAGTACAATAAAGTTGCCAGTTGGTCCTAATTGTACGCGAGTACTCGGCCAGAAAATGCATCACGACGCAACGCACAACCCGCCGTACTCGCCTGATCTAGCACTGTGTGTATTCTGAATGCTTCCTTAGCCGAAAGTAGGGGTATGCGGGTATGAGCTCTTATAGAGGTAGTCACACTAGGTATGCCTACAGTCCGATTCCTAACATTCAGAAGCTCTAAATCAAAAATGGCTTCGGGTCTGGTTCTTTGATAGCGCATATTACATGCGTGGCGCCACAGGCCGGTGTGGATCCGGGCCTAGTTTGCACAACCACCACTCGAGCATCTACGCATGCATCTGTTCTCTCACGAGTAGAAGGAACCTACGAGGCTAAGTTTCTGTAGCTTTTTCTAGACAGACAGTTCAGTGACTCGAGTCATATTAAATCAAACCTAGACACCGTAGGTTCCAGTGGGTAGCAGTCGACGCACAGGCCCACAACGCCGTGGCCGCGACTGTAAAGGACACTTGCAATTGTTATTCCGACACCAAACATCGAAGTTTGAGAAGATCTGTGAACATTTTCTGTGACTTGCTCCAGTCGGGCAGCCGGAAACCGAGTACCCTCAGCGTTTGAGTCACAGCACTTAGCCAATATGCCACAGCCACGAAGAACTTAACCCGGCTTGTACGTCAGTGTATAGAATCTCATCCGACACTCACAACGCTCGGACAATAAAACGAATTCAGTTTTATTGGCCACATTCAATACTGTTTCAGATTCCCACATAAGCGTGACAGTGTCCTCCAATAGAATACACCACTACACAATTCGTGCATACATATCTATTCAGCCAGAAACACAGTCTATTCTCTGCACCAACCAGCAAGCCATCAAAGCAAACGATTGTCGGCTACAGCTCATTAAGGCTCATTTCAAAGAACATTAAACCCGTTTAATTAACAACTTCGTTGTACATAGTGAGCACAGTGAACAACATCAACCATCATCAAAAAGCGAAAACTCATAAAAGGCTGAAGAGGCCCCCGATCTCGATAAGCACGGACAATTCCGAGACTAATCGAAAACATATTTCAGTTATCAACAATTACCAAATTTATGACACCCTCAAATGGGGCCAACCCCATACTTCCGTTCGCAAAACTCGATTCGCTGCCTGGCCCTTAGATGAGGTCCGCTGCTGGCATACTGACTGCCGTACGATGAATATAAAATGCCAATTCTATAATCCATTGCCTTACAATCGATTTCAATTGAAGGACGATAAAATAAAATTGAATTCGCCCGGTCGCTCATGGAATGTCATTAAATTGGCTGAAAACAGAACCAGAAAAAAAAGGGACAGAAACACGGGCCACGGAAAACTGGAGGAAAGATGGTAATAAAAGTTTAAGGCGAGCACTCCCCCCCCCCCCCCCCCCCTTCCCACCCACCACACAGCCCGCAGAGGACACCGTCATACAGAACTACATGCTGCCGCAGCCGGAAGGGCAATTCCCCATCCGAGCTGGAGGAGCGAGGGAAAAAAAACGCCAACGGAATCTGGGATTTCAAATCAATTTAAATTTCCCAGTCATTGCAGTAATTTCACCTTGAATTCCCATTTTACGATATGCCAGGATAATTTTACTGGCAACCCCACAGAGGAAGGCAGCTCGGTGTCACTCCACTTTAAGGGTTAGCTGGTAATTCAATCGACTCGAATTATTTTGTCACCCACATTTTGTCAGGTGGCGGCGCAGCGGACAGGATAATATCTCCCTCCGACTCTCTCTCGCGCCGTTGACTGTCTCTATCTGTGTCCGTTTGTCAATTGTTCAAATGTCCTCGTTCGGCGGTGGCGATTGAATCTGGCAGAACAACATTCACCGGCCGGAGTGATTTCTTGCACCGTTCACCCACTTGTCAGCCCCATCATTGCCACCGCCCGTGATAGTGTCCCTTTTCCTGTTGATACCACAGACTGACGGACTCACTCTACAGACTCACCACCCATGTGCACGCCACATGAGAGAGAGACAGAGCCCATCCAAGTGGCTAGCGCTTTGGAAAGAAAATGAATCCGAAAATAGGAGTAAAAGTGGGCGGGTTAATTCCGGCTCGTAAATCTAAGGTAGCCCCGTTTTATTACCTCTTTCCGTTGGGGTTACACTGAACTTGCGTTCTTCCTTTTTTGTGTGCCCATTGCCACTGCCAATGACTCTGGCGTCGTCGGCGCGTCTGCTCCTCGGAACCACTGCTCGCCTGGTCGGGCATCGGCTTTGGCTTCGACGTCGGCTTCTTCATCGTGATTTCCACTTAATGGTGGTCTGATTTAAGAGTTTTAATGGCGAATCCAATGTTGGCTTCTTGCAAACGTTGCAAACGCTCTCCCACTCTCTCACACACAGACACACACACACATAGAGAGAGGCCAACTTTGGGCTGAGGATAGCTTAAGCGCCTCCGCCTGCTGATGGGAGGACAAGGCGAATCAGTTGGAGAAGAATTTGCTTTCCCGCTTGGGTGCTTGCTTGCGTCCGTAGTGCGCGCTGTGTGTGCTGAAGAAAGTGGCGCCCAACCTTGAGAAGTTTTTCGGGGGAATTGTTTTCGTTGTTCATCGTAAAAGTTAGCCCCCGTGCCAAAATGTTGTCGGCAACTTGGGCAAGCAGGCAAAGGAGCCCAGGAGTGAGCGAGATTTTACATAATTCCCTTAAATAACAAAAGAATTTACAATATTTGTTCGCTCATGGGCCGATGGGCTTAAGTTTTACCTAAAAACGATGTAAAAGGGTTCTGTCAGCCAGCCCCGCAGACCCTCATCCACTCACTGCCACTCTTTCTCTCTCTCTGACTGTATTGTATACCATTCTATTTGGGACGATAAAGCGGACGAGATGCGTTCGGCGTTCGGCGTCCGGAGCTCGGGATCCTCTTTGATTACTTTCATAGTTTATTAAGTAGTTTGGTTTGGTACTTAAGAGGATTATGAGCGCGTGGACTTTTAAGTACACTCTTATCCGTCTTAGCCTTTGGGGCAACAGGTCGTGAGGCATTAGTGGAAATTCATTTTCAGAGTTCAGCTGCGTGAGAGGAAGTAATGGCAAGTGGGGTGTGGGTGTGGGATGTCGAACTGAGTCATAGAAAATGTTTAGCTGTGAACAACTGAAAAACTGAATGAAATGGGTTCAAGGACGAGCCGCATATTTGTTACGGTGTCTGGGTCTGAGTTGGAAATGAAAGATTGCTGAAGTTTGCCCGAATGGAATTCCACTTAATGGGAGGACATTAATCGTCGGCACAAGAATCACGGCGGGGTGGAGATGAGTATGATGTCCACGCCCTGTTTCTGGAAGCATTTGAAGTGTAAGAGGCGGGACACAACTAAAATCTGATCCTATAGTGGGAGTCAAATAAAATCTTACGACCCTTGAAGGCTTTGTTCTTTGAGCTCTGAAATTTTGAACACGAGATTGTTTCGTCATCATACACGAGAGGTTAAGAGACGATTAAGGCATCTGAGAGGAACGCAATAGGAGTAGCAGGGAGTATTTTTATGGAATCGATAGAACAAACTGTCAGCCAAGGCCGCGGATCCTCTTATAAACCCGCCAATACACAACGAAAAACGACTAAAAACCAAAAGTCGTTGACCCGAAATAGCAAAACTTATTCCTTTTGCCCCACTCTTCAATGCCAAAATTTAACCTCGAGAATACTCCTAGGTAATTAAACAGCAAAAACAAAACAAAAAAAAAAAACCATGCCGTCGTATATTAAATTGAATAACTCAACACGCGTGTTTTATCGATTTTCTGCCACCGTCCGACACAGAACCATTGAAGGTTGACTTTGAAATTAGGTTCACATGATTGCCACACTGTTCCGAACGCATCGTGCACGCACATTTGGGGGGCCGAACATTACCCTGAGAGTGAAATCAGTCTACTTACACCTGTCGCATGTTGTTTTAAATGCTTTTATCTAAAACGCAGATTTTAATGGTAGCTACAGTCACAGTCATTGGACATTCAATTTCTGCTCCGAAGGTCTGGTGTTTCCTGATGGCTGTCATTAGCATATTGAGTCTGTTTGGTGGTGGCAACAGCGAGAATAAGGGCAACTGGGGTGATTCAATGGCGAATTATTTGCACTCATTAACTTAATTAGGTGACTTGTACATTTGTTCGATTGGAGTTGAATTGGAATAGGGATAATGATTCAATTCTGTTTGAAGACGAGTGGAGATCGTTTTGGTTTACTGTTGGGCGCCAGGTATGTGACTGCAAAAATCTCTGTCATATTGAGTTGCAAGGAAATATCATGCCTTTGCGTAGAAGCAGTAGTTAGTATTTTTCGAAAAATGAATACGGTGTCCTTTAGTAAATCGACCTGGAAAGACTGCTTACATTTTAAGAAAGTCGCAAGCCACTAACAAAACCTTGTATTTCTCAGCCAAAAAGCAACACAAATCAATGATTATATAAGAAAAAATATCAATATTCCATTAAAACTTGATAAATGAACACAATGGGTCCTGTCATTGTTAATGCCAGAGCAGTTGAAGAAAAATGTTTGAGTACATAATACCGAATCCCCTACTGGAATTTTGTTGAATGGTGTGAATGCATTTGTATAGACTTCCCTTCATTACTAACGCAACTCAACAATTTGTGGCGTCCTGTGTAAAGGACCGTGCATTTATTTATGTTGTATTCAAGTGCTTATGAGAAACTCGGCTCTTCATATAAAATAGTCGCCAAATGTCGCAAGAAAATACAAATATGTCACAAAAGAGGTTTTTTTTTTGAAAAAGTCGTGTTACTGTGTCTGTGCTTCAAAAAAGTAGAATTGAAAGTCTTGCAGTATTTTATTGCCACCAGGTGAGTAACGTAAAAACGGGTATTTTTCCGAAAAAACTTCATAGAGCACGTCATTCTGATTTGAAAAATATGTCACCAAGACCGCCTAATCAATACTTACTGTCCGTAGATAAGCGACTCATCTGATGAGGCGTTCAATTTCATTAATTTTCAGACTTCATCAATGACCCCTTTTTGTGATTTTTACGGCCCCACCTCTTTCGAGTCGCTGACAATGCTCAAAGATTATAACTGTCTAGACAAAATCTTCTCAAACTTGGCCGTTCGGAGTCGGCATAAAAATGTAGGTCCCTTCCATTCGTGAGAAAAAAATAGCACGCACACCACGAGTGGTAGCTGATAAGCTAGTCCCTTACCCTCTGCGGACTGTAGCGCTACCCATATTATTATTAATATAACGCACTCATTGGGAGAAAGGAATGGGTATTAAGGAGAGCTAGAGAATATAGGTGAAAGGATAGCGAGTGAGGTGACGATGTGCGTTAATTTTGAATCGTTGCAAGTTGTATGTTTCTGAAAATATTGAGGAAGGCAATTAACTTCACAATCGAGTTGTGCGTCTGAAAAAAAAAACTTCTAAATTTCACTATGCGCTCGTATTGAGGCTCCAAGTAATAAGGATGTGCAGAAGAAGCTGACGGGGTATTTCTATCCAACAACATTTGCATTTGTGATTAAAGACCTGTATAGGAGTGCAAGCATCAAACATTCCGGCGGTCTGCTACAGAAGACAATTAGCTGCATATTATCCGATCACCTTTCAGTCTACATGCCAACAGGTGGACAGAGCTCCCGCATAAACATGCGTATTTTTTATTTGAATAATATACCAAAAATTGAGAGATGATGTATTTAGTTTTTATTTACATATTTATATTTAAGATGATTTAACAATTAAAAAAAATTCTAAAGCAACTTAAACAGAAATATCATGCCGTAAGAGCTAAAATAAAATAAATTGTTAATTGCACCAATCGGGTCAGAAAAATGTCCCTTTTTAGGTTTATTCGACATTTTTCTGAGAACCAAAAACTGAGACCTAATACGAACTAATCCGATACTTCAGCGATTATCGAGTTACTGGCTAAGCCCGTCTGTCATGCAAGTTCGAAGTCCTATTCGGAATCTTATTCAATTGTCATTAGGGTCAACAAGCCGAACAACTCTGTGGATTTAAGAAAAGCGTTGCTTGTGCAAACGCCTCGTCGGAAATGGGACAGACTGTGCATATTAAAGTGATTACTAAGACCATAGCCTATCACATTAAATAATGTCGGCAGCAGAATTGACTGCAGACTCATTCGTGATTTGACTGATATTCGTTCGAAAGGTGTTTTGTATCTTTGAGTTGCAACCCTGACGATGTTTTTCTGTACACATAGAAGTGTTTACAACCTCAGTCAAATCGAACAGATGTAACTGACCGATCGAAAACGTCGGTGTTTCTAAGGTCAGAAGAAAAGATATTCGATGCTCTTAAGAATTCAACTCGATGTGCAGACTGTAAAAATGTTCCATCTTGAATAAAGTTTGACGTACCTTTAAAAATGCACATTTGTCAGTATAATGGAACCTTAACCATTTCCGTCCGTCAGTCTCTGTCCCTCTTTTCATAGCTCCCATCGTTAAACTGAGCCTAATGTTAAAATATTCGATTATAGGCGAACGGTCACACGAGTTAACACAAAAATTCAATAAGGCCTCCCCTCAAAATGCTCCAATTACTCACACTACCTGCCACGACCCTTGATACAAACTGTGTTCATTTGTGACACTCATGGGCCATGAAATATGGTGCGACTCAGGCAGAATAGCCACCATAATCGTATACGGTTACAATGGTGTCTCCCTCGCTCTAAATGTCATTAGGAGCCAGCAATTATCTTTTGGCCTTGTGCAGCTGGATTACATAAATCCCACATAAATGCCAGCATACGTGCATGTGTGCACGTCCAATTATCACATCAAGCTCTGCTAAGCCCGTCCGTCTAAACATCTCATTATGCCAGTTGACAATAGTGAATTAACAGTCCGGTGTCAGAAGATCCCTCGGACAAAGGCAAAAGCCAAATGAAACCCTCTGTGTTTCCGCCCTACCAAGGGCGGGGCGCAGATCCAGTTATCCTGAGAGAAACATATTCATCCATTCGACTGACTGGCATTATGTGCCGGTCTGAGGGTGCAATTGGAAATTGCTACCGATTCTGTATCACTCACCTTCATTCATAAGGGATCATTTCTCCCGACCCACTGGCCACCCATTTAATCGATCGATGCACGAAGAATGAACGGACCACATTATACAATCAAATAACTCAATTCCTGTCCGTTTCAACAGATGGGGGAAACAGGGCCGGCGGCCAGGAGTGAGCCATCGACCCAAAGCTGGTGCACTCTAGACCAGTCTGCTGGTGGGTCAGTAGAAGACATCAATATTCCAGGCACGGGAACAGCTACCAGCAGTCCCATCTCCGCGTCCGACTTGACTATGAAAAGTTCAACCCCTTCGGACATGAACATGGTCATACGCCGAGCACCGCCCCCTTTGGACAGCTCTGTTCCTAAGCACATCGTTGCTACTAGTGTCGCCATGGAGTCTCACTTGTCTGCCGTGGACTGGGAGGTAAGTATGCCGCGAGTTCCTGTGTGCGTTCGACTCTGGTTCATTTAAAATTCACAAGCGCATTACAATACGAAGTCCTTTAAGTTGCTTGCCATACTTGGCACTGGGAAAGTGCTGTGGCCAAGGAGCGGAGCGGACAAGGAAAAAAGTAAAGTAAGTCACAGGACACATTATGAGAGCTCCCGTGTTTCTGTATGCGGTTGGCCTCATTCAATCGGAGAACAGAATGTAAGTGTCTCAGTCGCAACATCCTGGAGACATACTCGTACAAGTGTGTACAGTCCTCATTTAGCCAGGTCGATACGGGGACATTGGTACCCCCATGCTCACGTACTCATGTATGTTGTTATCTCAGCCATCGTCAAAGCAAACAAAAATGGGAGTTGTTTCCCTTGGCCCCACCGACAGGGGAGCACCTTCATTCAACCAATTTGACAGGACGATACTGAGGCTGTAGACATCCTCCACCGTGTGGAAAGTTAAAAAAAAAAACATACTCCATCCTGGGATACACTGGGAACGGTGCCGCCTCCCGTCGGAGTCACAAATGAAAACTCGTTTGAGAAGGGAGCAAAGTAAATAAATAGAATGACATTTCGGCCGGGGGATGGGGCGCCGTGGCACATCAGCCGCCAGGTGGGGAGTGAAATAGTAAAAGCCAGAGAAGAATCCTTTGATAGATTCTGCAGACCGGGACGGGGGACGTATATTTTATGCTGACATTTAATATTTATGAATTTCGGTATTTTTGTCTATTTTTACGGCAGAGTGACAGCTTATGGCAGTTATTGGAGGCTCTGGGAGACTTCTCCGTACTTGCACTGTGGTCTGGATCAGGTTATTTGTCTCTGCGGTGGCGGTGGCGGCGGCGGAGTCTGTGCTGTTTCGATGGTGGGCGATAGTGTTGGAGGTGTACAGGGACTCATGAATAAGCCATGAGGTACGGGTTGATTGGCTAATTTGGGGCACGTTGTAAAGATGGACAGTAGCCCCAAGGAATGCGCACCGATGGTTACATAAAGTGAATCGTTTTATTAGTTCGGAGGGGGTTCGGAGGCTGGGAGGATATTTGATCGGTACTAACCAATAAAACGGAAATCATGTTGGCTGAGAGGGTTGCCGGCCGTAGTTTTAGATTTGACAGCAGGAGTAGGGACATCTGGGAATGCCAGTACTTTCTATTGTTTGGGACCTCAAGGAAGGACTTCAAGCCAAAAAGTTGTAACGGGTGGTTCGTTAAGACGTGTTTTTTTAAATGTCACTTAAAACGCAAAAATTGAGGTTTGACGATGGAAACCTTAGTATGAAGCATGAAGGAACAGAGTCTAAAATTTAATTTTGATTATATGTATGTGTAGCATGCGACTACGCCGCACAAGGTCCATTGTGAAGATCCAATTTTCGAATACTGCTGCTAGCGTTGCGACTAGCCTTTGCCCGTCTACGCTAGTAATGTTGGCATCCAAGTCCCGGATCGCAGTTGGATTATCATGAAGATCTGTGACTTCACATACCCTCCTCGAATTTCCACTGATTTCCATTGATTCACAGCACATGTAGCTCGAAGTGCACGAAAATCATTTTTCACAGACCGCTGATTTCGTAACACAGCTGAATAATTTCGAGACGTTGCTGAGGTGTGAGGCTTTCCACGGTGACTTGTCAAAGAATCCTGAATCAGAATAACCCCAGACCATGAGGCCACTTCCACTCGATCTGCCAACAAGAATTTGTTGAAAAAAAAAAACGAATCTCCCTCTTAAACGCTTCCTTTTAGGGGTTATTTCGAAGCAGGTTTACTTCAAGGCCACATCAGCACTGAAGGTGGTTGCCTATCAAAGTCGAGACAGTCACATACTGTGATCCAGAATCCACGGCCTTCACAGAATTGATGAGTCAGCTGTCGGGATTTATTTGAACGTAAAAATGAGGCACTCAGCTCCTCACACGACGAGACACATTTCGTTCATCCGTAAAAACAAAGCCGTCATATTTTATGAGAGCCTTTAAGGTGAAAACGTCGCTCGTACGTAGCTCATACGTACACAAAATCAACTCAACTCAAAGTCATTCAAATCGCAAGGACTTTCCTTCTCTCGGATACTTGTCCTTCAAAACAAAGAAAAGCAGTGCACTGCACTTTAGACACCGCCCCGGCCCGGCCCAGCCCTGAGCTAGTTCGTTCGAGGGGGCATGAAGGGCCATAATTAATGGATTGAAAGTTTTTGTGTTTGCCGCCCTCAAAGGCGGCCGAACGTTATTATGTGTCTTTCAAGTCATTTCATAGAATGACTCTTAGACAATTCACTCGAAAGTGCTTTCGAAACTTAATCGACCATCGCATTCAGGGTGAGAGATGCTGTCTATGTCTGGCGAATGGGACACGCCTAGTGAGCACTTTCATTGAGAGATACCGACCGACCGGCGATACACCCAACGCCTCATTCGAGTGGGTGGCCTTAGAGATTTATGACGGTCTGGTTGTGTGTTCGGATGGTCTGCGGCGGCGGCGGTTGTGTTAATGGGACATTGTGGGCTGCATAGTGGGAGACGTTGAACTGCAGACGGTATTTAATTCATCGATAATGATGGGAAAATGTTGTGTTTTTTGAAAATTTCACGCAGAAATCGAGTGGCTGCCAGGGGAGTAGCTGATAGACGGGGTCAATGCTGGGGATGATGGAACTATGATGTCTTGCCCTTGAATGGATAATCAAAAATGTCATCGGTTCCATTGACTGCCTTCAAGGTAGTTTCCAAGAAGGTTTCTTGTTTCTAGGATTCGACAGACTCCCGCATCGAAATTCACCTCAAATTTAGCCTCAATCTCCGCCTCATTAGGCAGCAAATCGTCGTCAAAATACCCTGCATTTTCCCATGAAATCAACTAGGGCATTGAAATTCAAACAACGTCCTGATCGAATGAAATTATGAACTGTCCCGCTTACAGTGATTGCCATCCGTAAATACTTGATTGACTGTGCCACAAACTCACACCGACGTCTAGAACAAATTCACATTGAATTGCTCTCCGATCAAGTGAGTAACATGCACCTGATGTTGTAAAATCCTGAAACGCATCCCGCCTTGACAGGCCTCACCACGGGAAGACATCAGGTATTCAATGAACACACACACATATGCTCGTACTACGTACGTGACTGGGCGTGCTCTCACAGAGCTGGTCGATGGTGTGCATCTCCATTTCCATCTCCTTTCTCGAATGAGGTCAACATAAATTGTGTAAGTCAGGGCGACCCATCCCTGAATGTCACATCCATCAAACATGCGATGGATGGTTGAGGGAGGAAGCGATTAAAATACGAGTGTATTTAATTAATTTCCAGTCACAGACGTTTTGGCCAGAAAACAAACCGTTCCCTTGGTCAATGTAACAGCTGCGTAAAAGTTTTCCTTCCTTCACCACAGATGGATGAATATCAGAGCAACCATATCCGAGTGAGGGAAAGCCAAGGCACTCAGTGACATCTTAGCAATCTTTAATTAAAAGGACCTCGGTCCAGGGCTGGGATTAAGTAATTTGTTCGATTGTTCTTTCGGATCGATGATTGCTCCTAATCCTCGCCAAATGTTTCCCCCCGTCAAGCATACTCCGTTCGTCATCCCCTTCGTGGTACGCGGTCATTTCTCTGCATGACGGTGTTAATTTTTGTATTTCTTTTCTTTCCCAACACCGGTCACTGTTGCCATATCAGTAAATTAAAGCTCTCAGCCTACCGTCGTGTGTCGGCAGACGAGCATGTGCATTGGGCCATCGTCCGCCTTTTGTTTCATCATTAATTCACGAGCGGATCTAATTTGCGCTGAGATGACGTCGTCAGTCCGTCGACAGAGAGAAAGAGAGTTGTGCGATGTTTGCTTTCATCCCGGCTTCTGTTGGACCCTTCATGATTAATTCCGCAGATAGTTCCATTTCATATTATTCTCACTGCCGGCCAGGGGTGATTAGAAAAAGAGCAGTGAAGCGGAAGCACAAAAAGGAAATGTTTTGCTTTTAATTAAAATTTAATTCAAGAGCAAACTTTAATTAGCTCCAATCCACAAAAAAAAAAAACTACCCACAAGATGATCACCACCCTGCGACTGGCAAGCAGTCATTGTAAATGAGGGTTCCTCATGCCACCGAACCAACCAACCACCCGCCCACCCTTCAAACATCATCCCAACCTCATCATTGTCGTCATTATCACGGAAAGGGTGGGGACTGGCAATGGGACCCTTTGAACTGAGGGAAGGTCGCCTGCTAGGCCAACGTATACACATGCCAAGCCAGAGATGTACTCGTTGCTCATTTCGCTGTGCTCATTTTATGGCTCGAACTGTATCCATATCCCATCCCTCACACGCTTCCCACTGATATCGCTTTGTACACTTTTATTATGATTGGCTTTATAGGCATCTGTCTAATAGGCCAAATCATAAAACGGAATTTTGATATTTCTCTGGCATGTTCCGTTGTCTTTTGACATAATGCATTAATGCTTGACGGTTTGACGGGGCTGCTGACTTGCCGAAGAGGGGGCGGGAGCGCTGCTGTTCATGGCTTTTACATTTATTAATGTAATTCAGGATTTTATTTCACTTTGCCTTGTTTCCTCTGCCACTGGATATCGGGGGGTAGATTCAGTTCGGGGCGGAGCGACGCGACTGCGAATAAATGCGTTCCGATCGCACACTGCGGTGTTCGTGTGTGTGTGCCGCCGGGTCTCGAATTGATGGAAGGCTACATGCTAAAGTTGTTTAACCTTTATGGGGGGAGGGGGGCTCGGCTATAAAATGTATGTACCTACATGTGTAGACCGTAAAGGTGAGCGCGTAATAATAATTTTGTTTTTTTTTTTTGCTTCTTGTGAATTCGTGGATGTTGGCGGGTGGAGGGTGGGGGTGGGCGTTCGACGAGGGATGGTTTGAGTGTGATTGTTGTTGGTGCGTTTTTATTTACACATGTCAAATAGTCACTTGGCTGGGGCGTGAAATTGATTCCATTTATGGGCTTTAATCTCAGGCAGTTGGTGTTAAAATCATACCCAGTCATCATTATTTGACGTTATAATCGCGTCATTTTTCGTATGGGGGTTGGTGGCGAATGTTGACGACGTGCTCAGGATGCTCAGGATGCTCAGGAAGTATCCAATTAAAATTGGCAAAGTGGAAGGCTGGCACTGCACGTCTGAAACACAAGGCAGGAGAGGCTGTTGACTGCCATGTCGACTCGCCTATTGTGGAGGTCGGAGGCAGTATCCATTTTATCTTTTTCATATTACGCCTCAAAGAGTTATTTAACCAGAAACCAGGACCATCATCTCACATTCTCCCTGCTGTATCTTTCACTGTACAGCAGATAAAATTCTTTGTCGACCTCCTCTCAAAACAGGTCACCCGGATCGATAACGTGGGTATATGCCGAATCATCGGCACTAAAACGCAACCAGAATCGAGTGACTTTTGACTCCTGCCGATGTAGTAGAGTTTCCGATACACTCTCTGGCATCGATGAGTCCGGAACACTGGATCAGTGAACCTTAACTTCAACCACCCCTAGCGTGCATGAATAAAACTCAGTAACTTTATCCAATTCCCCATAAAGGATACGTTGACCCTACGACGAGCAAGTAATCTGGACTCCGATACACCTCGCACACTGCATGCGTTCCAGTTGCTTAAGAGCCTGAAGCAATCATTGAACAACCGCACCTATGACTCAATCTTTTCCCGTTCACCTTTCCGTACCCTTATCTGCTGAAAAGAAGATACAATTCCATAAGTACTCCACGTTCGAGAGATGTACTTCAAGCATCGAGCATACGCCGCCTACCCACATCATCCGCATGCAGCTGCAGCTGAATGATTATGAACATTTAAGCCGAGTGCACTTGCAGATTTAACACCTACAGGAATTAGATTTTTTACAAAAAAAAAAGACCGAACGATAACACGGATATCGTGCAAGAGTGTATGCAACGCTAGGGGGACGTACCCTAAGCCTGGATGGTATGCACCGTGGACATGCTTCGGATAACACCGCAATGTGTCCCTTGGTTCCACCCGAACTATTCAAAACACAAGTGCAACCGGCGCCGCCAGCAGGCAGAGATGTATCTGCTCTGCTGGGAATTTATCCGACAGCCAAACGTTTCAAACTTTCTGCATGCGATAAGCCACCGTTATTCTCCATATTTTCCTTCACCCATTTGCTTATTTTTTTTTCCTCTCTCTCTTCTGTTGTGCTGTGTTTGGGGCCAGGGGTGGGTTGAGAATATGTGGCAATACACCACGTTGCTGGTGTCAGGTTTTGTACATTCTATCAGATTATCGCATTCACCCATATGCGTGTCGCTTTGTGCCCCTGTGCCTACAGACATGGGGTGATGCTGCTGGGGGCCTCGGACGGGATAGTTTTTAGATAGTTTACCATGCCACAGTGTGACCAAGGGAAATGGGAAAGTATCAAATAGAAAAAAGGTCCCAAAAACGAGCACAAAAATACTGTAGCCTGTAACTACAGTGTCCATGGACCAGTGCATCCTCGCACCCCGGCGTTCACCTCATCCCGGTCGGATTGCAACCGATTTGCCATGAGAATTTCGTCCGCTTTCTATTTCATTTTTTTTTTTTTTTCAATCTTGTCCAGAGGATTTCTCGTCCATTTTCGGTCCATTTTTTTGTTTGGCTCTCCATTTTCTCTCTGTTCATGTTGCACTCATGATTTTTGATCACTTAATTCCGGTCTTTGTACAAAGTTGCGATTCCGGCAGCCTGTCGGCAGTCTGCACGGCAGAGCCACTCTTTAAATATTTCAAGAACAGAGAACACCGACATCGAGGTACGGCCAATTCCCTAGGCAAACACACAAAAACACCGAGACGACGACGAGATAGATATCCGATATTAACTGGGATTGAGAATTGAGATTGCCAAGTGGATGGACAATAAAATAAAAAATCAATTTCGTTGAAAGAGCGAACAGAGTTTTCCTCCAATTCCAATCAAATGGAAGGTTTTTTATGAATATTGCAACACCTGCAGCGGTGGTCCTCTTTCTCTCTCTCTCTCTCTCTATCTGTGTGAGTGAATTGGCTGTGCTGACTGATGCCGAGACACCATCATCAATTCCACCTCGTCGATAGTCAATTAGAGTGCAGATTCGCTTCAATTTCGCGTAGCCATGGTTACGTACGAGCGCTTAGTTACAGAGCGCTCCATTTTACATTTCCAATGTTTTGTATCATTTTCCTCATTGAAGCTGCATTCCAGGTTAGAGGAACATTGTTATCAGAATATTCCCTCTAAGTTCGCATAATAAGGTTGTGTACCCAGTGAGGGGTTGATGGGGACGGGGAGGCATTGTCCGTCCTTACTTGTGCAAGATTGTGTGAATGCAAGGGGGTCCAGGTCCGATGGGAATCATAACACCTGCATGGTGTGCACATATTTTATGCACCAAATGGAATAGTCTCGTATCCTGCAAGTCAGGATACACTCCATTGTGTTGTGTCGCTCTCTTTGAATTGTTGTTCCGAGAGTTTAGCATTTAATCAGAGGATTATCAGCGAAAAATACGAGCTTTGCACAGTTGTTAATTAGAACGACATTTCGTGTGTGTTCAGTAAAGGGAATCCTTTCGGACTCAGAATTCAGATCAGGAGTCTTTGTTTCGCATTTTCGCATTCGCGCCTATGTTTGTAAGAAATGCATTTCCTCCGGGTGATCGGGTTCGATTAGTAATGTGATGATTATTAGTGATCTTAGGCACTATGTCCGTACTCACAATCCATTTGTTTTTCGTAAATCATCGAAGCAATCGGTGGAGGCATGTCTGAGGGTCCAGAAACATTTGTTTACGGCATAAGAAGCTTCCAACAATGTTGCATCTTAATGACTAAGGCCTATTACCCACTCACAAATAAGAGTTTTCAGTGGAATGCGATCATCGCTCGCGAAAAAGTCACACGCCAAGACGTGGCCTTGCCTAGATGACATATCAGAAAGCCCACAAGTAGCTGTTGTGAAAAAAATAACATGCATCCACAATTTGATCAGTGCTCGGTGCCATTGGAACCATCATCGGATCCTTCTGTTGCAATGCCACTGTTTAGGTAATGGCAGTTAATGATGCTCACTCGTCGAATATGATATTCCAGTACTTGTCCTTTGATTGCGGATAACAAGACGATATCCGGCTCATTATTCAATTCAAATACTTTGTAGTCACTGTACAGCTGGTGGATATGGGGATCAACTAACAAGCCTCTAAAGAGCCAACTCTGTCAAGAACACCCTTTGAAGTATGAAGGATGTCGCACAGGTTCTTCGGGCTGGAGGCAGGTTTGTCAATTGGCTCTGTACAACCCTGCCAACTTAGGCCATGTATCAGCTGACACCTGGTTAGGTTTGGTTTAAGGGTAAACCGGTGTGAGCCACGTCTCACTTAGGTCCTGCTGGAACCATTGTGATGTCCGTTGGGGATAGTATCCTCTTACTCCTTCTCCCCACCAGTTATCCCATTCAAGCTTTGTGTTATCTCAGAAGAGACATTATTGAGATATTTGTCTGATCCTGGAGGTCTTGGAAGAAATATTCTTCAAACGTTCTATACCTAAACTGGCAGAGACTAGTTCAGTGGCAAAGGTAGTGAGGAGTATCCTCTTTTCCACCATGTCGTCGCATATAAAATCGTTGGCAAATCCCATTTCCGTTTTATGATACTTCAGATGATTATGGCCAACTACCATCGACAGCAACTTCTTGTCGCATTGAAGGAGTTTGTCGGTTTTTGTACTGTTGAGCCAGAGCATCCAAATGGTCTCGCGTGTGGTTAGGAGGGTAGGTAGGTAGGGTGGATACATAAACATGCTCGATTCAGATGCTTGTTGTCCATTGCGCTGTCACTGTCCGGCTTTGCAATTTGGTTGGTTTATTGTAGGATAAATTTTATATTTGTGTTTCACAAATCTTCGAGTCGTCTAGTAATCTTCTTGTTCCTGCAGGGGCGGGCCATGTTTCAAGGTAGTGCAGGTGGTTAGAGAGTTCCACCTTTTAGACGCCTGGTTAGACTCAAGTTGCTGTACAATGCATATACTCGTACTTCATGCATGATTCTTCTGCCAACAGGACCAAAGATTCTCTCCAAGATCCCAAGGCCCGCTTTACCTGCTTTTGAAATTGTCCAGGACTGGCCTGATCAAGACCTGAATGTTCAAGAAAGGGCTGCATAATTCAAGTGGCTCTTGAGCCCAAGAACCGTTATTCAGCTGGAGTTATTTTATGGCAGTACTCAGCCGAGCTAGACAGATCTCCCGAAGTTTTAGCTTCGGCTGCTCATTGTGACACTTTGTGTTCTCTCTTGAAGATGACACAAACTTTGTTTACTGCCAGCCCGACTAGCTGTGTTTGACCAATTAGCATGAGCATTTGTTGACCTTCCCAAGAGTGATGTTGAAAGAATCACACGACAAGGCGTCGTTTAGTCTAGAACTTGGATTCTCCATCACTAGTTTGGCAGGAATCTCCTCTCTAAGCACGCTTTCATATGCTGACCTGAATCATACTGATCGTAACCGCTTCTTGATTTTAGTCATGCACGCAAAACGGTAGAGAGAATCTTGTACCCTGCACCAACGATGGTTGGCTGGATAGGGCATCCTTCTGATGGATCGGGTAGACATTACTGAGGTTCAACTTATCGTGCATGCATTTCTTGGGATTATATTTTCTGATCAGGGATTTAACGCTGGTGCTTGAGGGTGTACGGGCTATGTAAACAAGCTCACGATCGCCAACGTGAAGGAACGTGAAGGAACGAGAGTGCTTAAGAAGGGAAGGGAAGGCCAAGAAAATTGTCTATAAAATAGTAGTACGTCCTGTGGCGGGCATATAGCTGATTTGCCAGACCTACATAGTCCCACAATCTATACTTATGGAGTTGTAATGTAAATAGTCAGACACGGCTACAACCACGTCAACACGTGAAATTAAGATACACGTGAAATAGTACACGTAACTTACTCCGTGATTACTTACCTCTTCGCTAACATTTAGGGTGTTCACGTCACTACGTGAATTACTTCCACGTATATTTACACGTGATCTCGTGAATTATATAGTGTGACACATAGGTACGTTCTGCTTAGTCACGTATAATTAGATGCACATTCAGAATCTTAGTCCCTGTCTGGGTAAGACAACAAATAGTAGAATGTTTGAAATCGGTAGCTCTTTAGTAGCAGTCGCCCGCCACACATTTGGTGGCACATCCTCACATTCATTCGAAGACCTTGTGACCTGAGCTCAATATTTTTATCCCCTATTTTCAAAAACCAGCCGCCATTCATCGAAATTAGATTCGATGGCAACTGTAAGCATTTCAAGGAAGTCCTAACGCGGCAGAACAACTCATTCAACAGTTTATCAGCTCCACAGTGGAGCACACTACACACGTTCAAGGACCCTCAGGCCCTCAAACGAAACATAATCTTTATTTCCAGTTGAATCCAAAGATCAATACATCAATCACTCACTTAAATCAATGTTCAAACTCTGTTGCTTTTGTATTCCCCTCATTCTTTCATATATTTTTTTTTTGTGAAAAATAGACAACTGCTCCTTCACAACCTAATCCATCCACGTTTGTACACATAATCTAAGAAATTTTTGAGAAAAAACACAACGACACACATTCCCATAAACACCTCTGAGATGAAGCGACGTGAGCCACGACAATACTGTCTTGTTACCATATCCGCCCAACCCCCATTCCATCGGCGTGTACATCACAAACACACACCCATCCACTCGAACGCTTCCTCATGCAACAGCAAAAGCAGGCTGAGATACATACGGCGGTGTTCTTCTTCCCTTCAACTCGATGCCAAACAACTGGCAGTGAATCAATCAAACGACAAGGACTAAAATGAAAACCTCACTCACATTCTCGTATCGACGGCGCGTCGCTTGAGTGTCAATTTTGTGAATCTTATTTGAGCTGAATGAGCGACAAGCAAGAAGGTGGTGCCTTTGCAGCTATTTATAAGCTTTTCCATCTTGTGTACAATGGCGGGCTGGCGGGGCGGTGAAGTGTGCTAATCAAAGGACATGCGATACACGACCAACGCATTCGCATGCGGAGGGAATAATTAATCTTTGAAATAAAATATTGTTCGAGTGCTTGCCTTTGAGGATTTGTCAGGAAGGTCAGAGAGACAGCGAGAGAGAGTGTATTGACGGGTGTGGATGTATGTGTGTCAAAGTGCGATGACTAATTTGATTAAGTGTCTTTTTGTGTTGTCGACTGATGCTTGTCGGGATTTCTTGTTTTCCCAGGACACACACAAAATTGGACGTATTATAAGTAATGTCGAACGATTATTTATCCAAGAGGACATTGGTAGTCACCGACACAGGGCCAGTGTGTCGTTTTTGGTGAAAAGGTCAAGCAAATTATAGCTGCCTTGAGTGGAGTGTGGATGGAGTTACGTGACAGTCTCACTGTCGCACATCTTTTTTTTATCAATCAACTAATATGTGTGGTCCTTAAAGTGGAGAGGACTTCGGGGACGAACTGGTCATCATTGCGATCGGCCCTGTGTGTGCCATGGAACCCCGTGTTCGGTTTGCGGGTAACTCTCCGGGGAGCTGTGTCCATTTGGATGGACTTAGTTGGGGCTGTGGACACCCTAAAGGGCATTGTTTAAGGCTACGTTTCCGAAAGTCCTCTGTCAAATGAATTTGACCTCAAAGAAAGCAGAAACCTTAAGCGTGTGTGGGAAAGCTCAACTCAAGGCCATCAGATGAACAACCAATTCCATACACCTCACGGCGCACCATTGCGAGGCTTCAATTGCTTCCCAAGTGGCCACGTTGCTGGCACTTACAATGTGCTCTCCGCTTCAAATATTAATTCGCCATATCGCCCAAGCACCCGAAGTACCTTCCAGGGAGCAGGTGAACAGTGAACACCTCGGCATGTCGGAGTTATCGACGATGATGCCAACCAAACCATCGACCGGTGTAATTTCCGACATAACCCTGAATCAACGACTTGCATGTAATCAGAAAACCCCTCCGAGGGTATGGCCATGCAGACAGACAAATAAAAATTAATGACGTCGGTTCGCACTATAATCCACCGCACTGCCGAGCAATGGAAAACTTTCTCACGCGGCATACCCGTTAACGTGCGTCGTACCCGCCGATAGCACTCTATTTCTGTGAAAACAACATAAATTTATGGGACCACGCGCCCGTTTGGAGTGTCCTTGAAAGAGCACGTCATGCATACGAAATGTGTGTATGGGGTGCCAGTGACGAGAAACTACCCACCACCCCAAACGCTCTTTAGCGAGCAATTTTATGTCTGCTACGGTCTCTTGGCGCGAACTACAACTTTTCTCATCTCACACGTTGAATACGGTGGGTGGTGGAGCGTGGGGGACGGAATGTAATGTGCTACCGAGAGCGGAAAATGAATTTTTCCTCCCTCATCACAGGTATCCATCACAAGGAAATTACTTCAATTTTAAGTTATAGCTGTGCTCAGCGGGTACAACATTCTTCAATCCCTGCCTGACAAATCCTTCAAAAAGCCACCCACTCGCCACGCCTCCCCATCATCAAATATGCAACAGCTCACTTCCGTGGAAGTTGCCATTCTGAAGTGAGTGTGTTTTTCGGTGTTTTTTTTTTCTACCCTCCATTTTGTCCTCTTGTTGCAAGCTGTTTACCGTCGTCACACCACCCTCATATCCCGCCCGGATACGTATGCAATCAAACTGCAGTATAATGAAATAACGCCGGCATTTATCTTGTCCTTTAAATAATTTCGTATAAAACAGAGACCGATGGGGTGTGGGACGAATGAGGGGCGATGACATCGTCTGAAAGGCGATGAAGAGTAATGACGACGTCGAGAACGTCGACACGGTCCCCGCCGATGACACAGATACGATGGCAAACTGCAACAAAGTCGACATCGCAACGTCGTCGTTGTTCTCTTCGTCGTCCTTGTCAAAGTTATCATAAGCATCCCCTCGCCGTCGCCGTCGCCGTCGCCATCTTCATCGTCGTTGTCGTCGTCATCTTAATGCCAAGAAGGAAAACCGTACAGATAAACATGCACATAAAGAATCCATAAACTAGCACACTCTGTGCAATTTTCCTCAAATCCAATGTTCATCCTCTCAGATCAGCATGGATTTAAATTTTCACTATCTTCCAACACCCATCAAGTTGAAGTGGGTAGCCACATACCACGCGAGGATGCCCCCACTTCGCCCACTGCATACACTGCATATAATTTGAAACTCATTGCATCGCTCGTCCCTTGCATATGCCATGCAAGGATGGCTTAAACGATTGATCAGCTATTACGCGGCAAGATGACAAACTTCTTCGTCCTGTCGTCCGTATCATAAACTTACATGTGAATGTATGTTGTGCATATAAATTATCCACTCAAAAATGCAATTTCCTATGTGGAACTCTAAGCCCCCTTCCCCCGCAGTCGGTCGGTGGCGGGCGACGGGCGACGTTAAATATGTATACACACTACCATCCGGGGGAGCGCAGCACACGAGATCTCTCTGCACAGTGCGACTGCGACGTGGAGACTGGCGAAAAGGATTTCAGATACAAACAGTTTCTCGGAAATGCACGTCGTTGCGGAGGTGCTTGTATTCAACGCGGAGACATGCTGATTCCCCTCCCCCCTCCCCAACCAACATGAGTGGCTCTCCCCGCAAAACATGATGCCGAGGCTATTCATGGCTTTTAAGCGGCTGAAAGACACCCTCAGTCAGTCATCATCACCGTCGCCACTGCGAACTAGGCAAATCAGATAAAGTTCGCAGTTGCTGCTGTCGCGTGCAAATAGTTCAGAGCACATCAACCCCTTTCAATTCGGCGAGGCATTGCTTGGCGATCTCATTATCGCGGGGTGGAACGCCTCGTGCAGCACTTCTCCATCGTCATCAAGGAGAATTTATAAGGTGCACCGTGAAAGGAGCTTTTCATAATTCACCTCCCAAACAAATGACATACTGCGACTCGAAGAAAAGAAACGGAACACCTTGGTCCTTCATCGACGACACCACCACCTGACGGTGACGACAAACTTGCAAGATTTCGATGGTTCCGTGTGTGTGTGTGGATAAATCCCTTACGTTGCACCAATGGGAAGTGGAAGTGTCAGGCTAATGTGTGGGGTAGCATTTGTTAAGTTTTTCCAACATTTTCTTTGTGCTCCTGCTCCTGGTCGTGCTCCACACACCATCATCCACCACCCAGTGCTTTCTGGTGATAAACGACACTGGGACGCATCTTTGGGAGTTCTTATCTCTTCGGTTTGCCTCAGATGAATGTTATCTGGCAGGAATTCTCACTTGAGGCTATGAACACCTCAATATACCTTTGGTTTTGCTATGCCACACAAAAACGCACACAAACAAACACACACACACACTCCCAAAAGAAGGATGAACGTCCATCGTGAGAGCCGAAAGAGGTGCACGGATGAAAGCAGGGAAGCAATGAAAAGGGGATATAAAAAGATAAATTTAGGTCAGGCATTATCATAGGGAAATGTATAAGAAGAGAAAAAAAAAAAAAGAAAAGAGTTGCTCTCCGAGTGAGGCGGGACGAAAGTAGACCAGTGAACTGAGGCGCTAGGCCTTGAGCCACTCTTCCCAGCGTGAGGATGGGGTTTGTCTTCTTGGTCTGCTTTTCATTCGTGTTTCGGTTTTTCTGCCCCCCACACACACAGTTATTTGGCAAACCTGTGACCAGAAGGCAATATTGTAAATGGGTTAAACGGTAAATGTGGGTTGAAATGTACTTAAAAATTCATTTAGGAATTTATTCAAAAAAAAAAAATGCGAGGAAGACTTTTGTATCTTTTCTGTTTTCTACTATCGCTGCACCTTCTACGACAGGTATCTCTGAGATTCGAGAAAGATTCCGGTTAAGCAAATTTCCACGGTGGGAGAGAGGAGGGAGTTCTGGATAATTGAATGCATAACAGAGGTTAATTGTGTTCTCTGAAGTTTCATTATCTCAGTAGCTACTGAGATCCACTTTGTTTTATTGCCAGTGAATCGGGGCACGATTTGAATGCCAATGTCTTCGCCGGTAGGGTTGAAGTGAAGTGTAGCCAAGCATGGATTTAAGTTCCTCGGGGTGTAATTATACTCGAGAATGCCGAGTGCAGGTGGGGATGAATCAAGACAAAGTATTTCCTTTATGGAGCGCCACAGAGGGCCTGATGACCACCTGCTTTGGGACCATCGAGAAGTAAGACGACGGACGACCCTGTCAAACATTGACAATTTGTTATCGTGTCCGTGATAACAAATTCAGCGAATACCTTTTCTGCGGGGACTTACATCGCAAATAGAATTGGGCAATTAATCACAAACTGCGATTTCTTCACATTGATTGAAAAATCTGTGAACTGTAACTGCGACTGGCTAAAGCGTGTTTGAATAGTGACTTTTCTTAATCGCAGTTTGAATCGCAGTTGCTACTTTTTCACAATCGCAGTTTGAATCCAAAGACACGATTTCATGCTTGACGTCAGACACTGCTCCGAGCAATAGAAATCACACTTGCTACCCGAGCGATGTCATTCCAACAAGAATTCCACTAGAATTTTCCAAATTTGGGAACCTGGGTGCAGAGCAGCTTCAGATCACTTCTGTAGACTGTTAAACGTCGAGAAGGACTCAAATACCCCTGTCAGGGGGTTCCACTCCATCTGTATGATGATAGACGCGAATTCCGTCCCTCCAAACTAGACGAGGTCAAGATAATAACATCAGGCCTGATATTTAACAAGGCTGTCAGTGCGGACGGTCACTCCGCTGAAATCATTAAGGCAGCTGGAGGTGATCTTGTTGGAAGCCTGCACCAGTTCATCCGCAAGATATGGTCGGGGGAAGCATGCCCGACGAGTGGAATCTCAGTATCATTCGCCGGATCTACAAGAACGTAGACCCTTCGATAAGGCGCGATCACTCGCGCTCTCCTACAGCCGTTTATAACAGTGGTTTCAGGCCAGGGATGCGTGGCGTATGCCAGATCCTGGAAAATACCCAAGAAGTGGAAATCGCCACCTACCAGCTATTCGTCGACATTCCTGCCAAACTCGTCAGGTTGTACAGAATGATGATGGAGAATTATCGCTACTCCTATCCATCAAGGTCGCTAATGAACTCTGTGACTTCTTCAACATCATCCTGGAGAAGATCGTGCAAGACTCGCATGCCAACACTTCATGCACGATCTTCCAGAAGTCCGTACAACTGTTAGCATACGCGGATGACATTGATTTGTTTGGCAGAACACAGCGAGCCGTCAATGAACCGTGGGGGCAAAACCCGTCTTGGTGTTGACAAGGACAAGATTGAACCTCGAATTGTACAGCGACATGAGTCTAGCCATGATCCAGCCATGTGGAGCGCATGGACAACTCAACTTCTGCCCGGAGAACCTGTGGGACAACAGTGGCGCACACGTGTGGAGAAGGATCTCAACCAACTTGGCAACATCCGAAGTTCGCAGCTGGATGAAGATCGTGCCGGCTGGACAGGCTTGTTGGTTGAGTCCCATGTCTACCCCGGACTGTAGCACCAACTAAAGAACAATTGTGCGAAACAGCTTCCGTGACATAAGAGCGAAAGCGTTCTTGGCAAGTTTGGGATCATAGATACCTCATGCATTTTTCCCCTTTAACGTGTGTGATGAGCTAAGGTTTTCAATGTGGACATAAAGTCCACCGGTCTCTCTTCATGAACACATTTTAACGAATTTCTTCCTGCGTTGTCCTTGTCATATTAGGCGTTGTTGTGTCGTGGTCGATCTTTCCTCTCCCTTTGCCGTGAAATGGACGCTAGATCAAGCTCAGTACCTTGTTTCGGAGCCACCAAGGCTTCAATGTCCATGCTCTATAGAGCACGGCAACATTCTATTGGGAATTATTGCGCAGGGTGACGACCACTTGGCCAAGTCATCAAAGGGGTTCAAATCGATGGCGTGTATAGTTTTTTGATATTACCATCGTGTGGGTTGTTCCACAAATCCTAAGCAATCTCCTCTTTCATTGGGCAGAGCAATCTTTTTACCACCTTTTTTATTGAGGCACAATAAACCTAACACGATGGGCTAAGTTCCTGTATGCCTACCTCCCACCTTTTCGCACACCAGACCAACAGTATTCGTTACTTAAAAACCTTGAGACAAAGTATATTTTTTACGCCTGAGTTTCAGCCACTTCGGAATCACAATCCACTCCGACTGATTCCAGAATTTAAGGGACAATTTGACTACACACCTTTTGAGGGACTGACTACATTTTTAATTAATCCCACATATATGTATTTAAAAACCCTTATCAAAACAGGAAAATCAAAGAACGGATGAAAATAGATTCAGCGTCAACGCTGAGTGTGATTTATTTTCGGAATGCTGCTCTTCACGCCTATTTGCAACTCATTAATCCTGATTCCGATCCGAGTTTATTCTAATTGACACAAGCGCTGCAGCCTCCTTTATTCAATGTCATGTGCCCTCATCTCAATTTGCATGCACGACGGAGGTGGGTACGGATGTACATCGGTGCGTGGATTACTCACTGCTGTGTGTACATCTGTTTCGAGATGTATCCTTCACAAATTATTTATAACGCAAAATATACTTCATTATAATCTGATTGATGAGCATCGAATTCGAATTTAATCCACACTGTCACTGGCGAACACAAGCATCCGCAAACGATGATGTGTATGTCATGCAAAATGGAATGGAGTTCATTTTCCAAAACAACAAAGCGTGGCGTATTCGAATTCGCAGTCATTGAAAGATGTTTGCCTCCCCGCAAACGGTCTCATTACTATCGTCGCGTCGTCGTCCCGAAGTTTGTGTATCGAACTCGTTCCGTGCCGGTCTGCGAATCGGCAAGATGCGGAATGAGAACCAGATATACATCACGAAATAACATCAACATTATTTAGTCAAGCAGAATTAATCATCTTGACGAGGGAGAGGAAGACGTTTTTTCTTTCTCCCAAAAATTGCTCTTTTCCCTTGTCATTGAGGGTTCCTTCAGTCGTTGTTGTGGGCTTTTGCCCCTAAGCCACCCCGCCTGCCCACCTTCGTGCGCCAGTTTTGGGGGCTTCTGCAAAGTATTATATTTCTCCATGATGGCTGTTTTGAGTTTTGTACTTTGAGAAAGTCATGTAGAACGACACAAGGCGTCGTGCGACAAGTATGATTGTTTTCAAGTTTGGAAGGCGAACTAATTAATCACATTATTACGAGGAAAAGATTTTCAATTTAAATGCGAAATGGCTCCGTGTACAGAGGCGGCTTGGGTACACAAGGCTTTCGGGAGCCGTGCCGACTTTCGTGAGAGTCGAACAGGTGTTCTGCTATCCACTCAGAGGGCTCGGTAAATGGTGGAAAGGTATTTGCGAAGCACGAGTATTGTGTCAGCTTTAAATGCCTTGAATTGAGATGTAGACACGCATTACAACGAACTTAATGCCTGAAGTTCACATAAATGATTCAAGAATGGATGCTCAGAACTACGCAATAAGTCGGGTGTTTTTTAGGAAGAGCGTGAAGAGTACAATTTTTGCATTTATTCCATTTCATTTGAAAAGCCAGTGACTTTTTGAATTTCGTGTGCGCACTAACTTTATGGGCGACACTGCATCCCATCAAATTGCCGAAGAAAATATTTTGTATACGAAAGGACACTGCCTTGTCAAATGCCCCTCATAAGACGCTCGACTTTTGTCTTGTGGAGAATGGCGGTAAATGCCTATTTATCAATCAATTATCTTAAGCAGATGCATAGAAACGTGTTTACACATAGATTCTATCAATTTTGTTCCACTTTTCTGAAACAGGTTTTTCAACTGCTGTTCTAAGTTTGGCCAGATTTGTGCAATGGCATGAAGGTTCGGCAATTGTGGTGGAGTTTCGAATACATTTTTTTACTTCGATTCAAGATAAGAGTCCCGAAATTGCTCACGCATTGTTGTACGTGCTGTAAAATGAAGCGATTTAAGGCGTACCATACCACTGAATTAATAAAATCATTACATTTTTTTGGAATTAACTCCGTCTTATGCTTAAAAAGTACTTTGGGGACTATTTTTGGCCGAATTTGTCTTTTAGTTTATTTTTTAGTACTGATTTTAGTACACTTTTTTTTGTTACTTATTGCGACGATCTATTTTCTCTTTTGTAAGCCAACTTGTACTTATTAATTGAAAATTGACTTCTATCCCTCGTTCATGTCATTTACAACCTTACATGAGGATGTACGAGTTTCACTTGGAGCAACTGTATCTTCAAAACTGGCTAAGTATGGTACCAAAGACTTGGGGTTTCATAATAATACGGCAAGTGGCGATCCAATATAGAAATGGATCAAATGGACAGAAGTTACACACATCAGCGGCGTTGTGCAAGATGGCCTATGGTACTGTTCGTCAACATGTTAGACGTCACTGGCGTTGACTAATCACCTTGTTGCGGCTCAAGTAGTTCCAATAGCATCACATCAATTTGAGGACAAAATACTAAGAGATAGTCAACCCTACTGCTGGTGAAGTGAGCAGACAGTACACCGTTCCAAGAACCAAAGGTTGGGTGTCAAACCAACCATGAACGAACTCTCCCAGACGTCTTGGCGAGGATCTGTTGTATTCAACTTTAGTGCCAAAAAAACGTCTTCTCAAAACGAGGCAGTGTCAGACACAATGCTAGTGAGCTAGAGAGTCTTCATAAAACCCTTATTTTCAGTCCTGCTAAAAGCAGCCGAAAATTGGACGTTAAGCAAACCAGAGCTGATTCTTCGTGCCCTTGAAAGAAAATATTGTACGTCGGATATATGGTCCCGTCTGCGCGAAAGGTGACTGGAAGAGGAGACACAACCGCGAACTCTACGAGATGCACCAAGGTGTGAATTTAGTTCGGAATGGAGAAATTTTACGACTGCACTGGCTGGGCCACATCCAGCGCATGAACAACAATGCAAAGAGGGTCTTCGAATTCGAGGTTCCTTGTTCGAGAAGGAGAGGATGACCGAACTCCCGCTACAAATACCAAGACATCGCGGACGTAAGACAGATTGGTCTGGGTGAATGGAAGCACCGTACCCAGGACCATCATCGACGGAAGGCAGCTATAGGGCTCAGGCTCAGACAGTCCATGAGCCGTTGACGTTTGAAGTAAGTAAGTAACAGTATCCGTGTACCGGGGTATTGGTATGTAGGTAATTGGGTGCCCTGACAGCCAGGCAGTGGCTTATTTAGCCCAACGTATTGGGTCCATTGTGACCTCGTTTACTACCGTGAGATGCACTTTATTCCTAAAACCAAATGAATCTTAGGAGGGTTCTCAGTTCAACATCGACTAACGCCTCCAGTTATACGAAGCAGTGCTTTCTTAGGAACTGCCTCCTTTCCTTTGCTAGGGCTGGGCAATTGCATGTGAGCCAATAGCACAGTGCCTAGTAAGGAGTCCTATTAGCATGCGTACCTCCTTGCGACTAATTCTGATCAATGCTGTCTATCCAATACCAAATACCGACATTTAACTAGAGAACAACCGATGTCGCGGCATAGTGAGTAGGTGCGTCAACTTCTACGCCTGTGGTACCCCGACAGGAGCAACTTTCATAATTCACAGATCCCCCACTTTCGAGTCACTGATAAAACTATCCCCATCTAGAAAAGGCTTCTAAGACTTCGTCGACATAAAACTGTGCGTCCCCTCCAATCAACAAGAGCACAACATGCGAAGATAGTCCACCTCATCTCTGTAGCTCTATTATTATTATTAGGGAATGATTACCAAAACAACACGTACTAAAATAACACCCTAAATATCCCTAGTGACTTTCTAAAGATAGCACCCCGGATCTAGGTCAACGAAAGGGCCTGTTGTTAAATTGGCCTACCATGTGCATGAGCCTTCATTCGCTCTCCATTATCTTCAATTATAGCAATTATCAACTTGCTGCGCGACAGCAATCAGTCATAATGGAAGCCCATCCTCGTCCACTATGGACTTTAGTGTCACCTAAGAAGACAGCCAGGTTGTAAGCGTATTTTATGGAAATTTGAGTGCCTCCTCCTCCGCCCCAGTCACAATGGCAGCCATGGAACTCAAAAGGAACGACTGAAGATCATCGCGTAGTGATTATTCAAATGGCAGTCAGCGTGTGCTTCTGGAAGCCTTCGAATCAACCTTCAAACCTCCTTCAATTGCATGCGTACCCGACAATCATAACCTCAGTCAAATGCCCCACCCTTTTAATTAATTTATAAGACAAAAGAAAAAAAAAAGAAAAGCACACACAACGTTCAGCTTATTCAAGTAGTCCACCCAGGCCCCAGGAAACTTTTCACATGAATCCTTGGCTTGCGTGTGTTCGCCATCATCGTCGTGTGTACCTGTCTAACTTAAACGAATATGTTTCCATATCTTAAGCGACCCAACTCCGGACGTTTTCATATTCATTTCAAGGCCTTGACAAACGATTATTTGAATACAAAATCATTTAATCTCATCCCGAGCGAATAAACAACCATTTGTATTGTACAAATCATCGGGGGACGTAATTGACGTTAAATTTGAGGCACGCATTCGTGGCACGGGGCGAAAACAAAACGCAGGACGTGAGACGTCATTCGAGTGTCGTGCCCTTGCTATGCTCTCTTTCTCTCTCTCTCTGTGCTGCCCCGTCTTACAACAACTCGACGTGTCCTTTTAATAATAATTAATCATGCTCAGGGAATGATTTACTGTAGCGGCTTTTAATTTCTCTTAAGTGCTACGCAACAATTTTTCCGACAAAGAACCAGATCTGGATGCGGGGGCAGGGCAAAAACAAGTGTATTCCACACACCCACACAATGGGGCTTGGGGAAATGTTATCCCGCTCTCGACAGTCGGTACTCGATAACAAATTATTACATGACCAGTGTTGTTCAATTTGCCTTTTTAATTTGGCTTTGTTTGCTCGTTTTTTTGGCAAGTATTTTCTTTACACACACTCGTGCGGAAGTTTATTTTTAGTCAATACACGTCGCATAAAGGTCCCCCGCTCTCCGTGTGTATGTGTGTGTGTGCCTGTGTGTTAAGGGTTGACTGCGGGAGGTGGAAATAGTTTTGTGGAAATATTTTATGAATTATTCCTCATATCGAATAGCTACAAAAATGGGAGGTTTTCGGGTCGCTTTCACTTGAAGCCAACCCCCATGTGAGCGGAAATGTCAAGTATGTCGACGGGTAGAAGTCACGTACCGTTGGCAGGTAACTTGTGCTAAAACATTCGCTTTCTGTGATCCTCTTGCTGCGTCTTCTATTTTTATTTTCAGAATAATGTACGCAAAGGAATTTAAAAACCTTTTATACCCGCCCCCCACATGCGTACACACGTCAAAGGGGAGCATTTGCAGGGTACACAGCCGAGAGTAATGTGTTTCTATGACAGTTGACGGAAGAGGTTTGCATTTAATGAATGGAAGTGGTTGAAGCGTTTTCAGGATATGAACTGATTTGAAAATTTTCGACAAAATGAAATTCGGAAGGGTAACCATGGTTGCGATGGTTTCACAAGAGAAGCGGTGGCTCAAGCTGTAGCGTTCATTAAATGACTAAAGTGGAAGCGTCGCGACAAAGTTGTTTGTTGCGCTTTTTTGTTCTCTCTGCCGTTGAAGTATTGATTCTGGTAAAAATAGAATTTTGATGAATTTTTGATTCGTTTCTCGGTGACTTTTGCCAGACTGTGGGTGGCGCATCATTTTGCATTCTCGTCTGCTTCAGTTCGTGCAAATTAACTCAGAGGTGGGTTGATGTGATGCCCGGAGACTGACTGAAGCACAGACAAGAAGATGGAGGTCACAATTTTAAAGGTCTGACATCAGTGTACTACACATAAATTACTTTTCTCCATCCAAGAAGATCCGATATGACACAACAGAATAATAAAATAATTGATTATTCTGTTGGCCCACCAATTCATTGAACCTAAAGACCTTAAGTCGACAGCCTACACAAAGCAAGTCAATATATCGGCTTGACACTGAAAGGACTACGTATGTCGGTTGACCATGGCTCGTGTAACAAGTCCATTGAAAATTACAAGATTGCTACCGAAACCAATCAATAACTTTAATGGCCTCTGACAGGGGAGATGGCCTGGTGTGCCTCCTCCTGAATCTGGTGTGGGTGGAAATAAGTCCCTGACTGTGGCACAGAGGGCCCAGAAGGAACATCGGCACCAAGTCCAGACACTGCCTGCTTACACAGATGATATCGAGCCGATTCAATTCGGCTGGACAAAATTCATTACAAAACCTAAGGGTACACGATAGTGGAGGAAGGGCAAAGTACACGATGTCGTCGGCGAACGGAACACAAAGCTGCCAGAGTATAGACATGAATTTGAGTCAATGGAGGCGTTTAATAAACGTGCAACAGTCCATAGCTACTTGTTTGAAAGTTTGCAAGAAAGCCGAAGTAAATAAATAAAAAAAGTGTAAATATAAATAAATAAATAAATAAATAAATAAATAAATAAGTAAATAAATAAAAAAGTAAAAAAACAAATAAATAAATAAATATGTAATTAAGTAAATAAACAAATTAACAAATAACTAAAAATAAGATATTAATGAATAAAAAGAAGTAAATAAATAAATTTAACAAATAAATAAACAAGTGATTAAATAAATTAAATAAAAAAAGTAAATTAATTAAATTTCAACGCTGATGACTTTATGTACATAAGCCAACAAAATCAAATTGCACGATCTTGGGGCCAATGAAAAGGTCCATTTAGAGACATAAGACGTTCGTCAAAGTGCTCCATCAGTAAATGTATACTGAGAGTTGCTTAGTCGGCATTCTGTACTGCTGTATCCTGTAGCAAACACACCAGCACATAATCTGTATCAGCCGTTGCCAGTAACGTTCTGGCCGTTGTTCGTCATTTTTACAGTCGTGTGGCATTTTGTTTATTTACGTATTCATAGTTAAACGTCAGCCCCTAAGCCGAGTTCTTGGCGAAAACGATAGACCAGTGGCCTCCATTCTTGAACAAAATAATTTTTTTAAGGGATTAGACCAATATCGTTAATTGCTGTGCAAATTTCTTGAACACTGTCATCGGCGCGATAGCTTCGGCTGTACGAATCTATGTATTTGACAATTAACCCCTTGTCCAACAATTATACTGAGTGGATCCCGAATATGATTGAAGTCGTGCAGACCATGACACTGATGTCAGGGTACGCACAAAAAGTATTTTGCCAGTCTTTGCAGCTTGAGCCGCAATCACAGAATTCTACGGATAGTTGTTCAAGGAGGCACGTCCCGCCAGCAAGTAGCTGAAAAACAACTTGAGTTTGAAGCTACATTTCCGTGTCCGTCTCATATCTCGTTTCTGGGTGTAATGTGTCTCCCTAGGACTGCATTATAATCGGCGAAGAACCCGTCCTTCCAGGCTCCCACTCACAAGTATTTGAACAGGCGGCAGCGGCAAGCCTATCTTTGTTCTTCCGGATGAACTCCAGGCCGAGGGTGACACGATAAAATTAGGATTCATGCAGTATTTTGGGCTGTTTAATGGCGTATGCCAATATATCCTAACCAGGATTACAAAGAATTACATTTTTTCGGTGAAAACTAGTTCCTGGGTAATTTGGGGTCTGGATATCGGGGTTTTTTTTTCTAAGTCATGTACCGAGACATACGAAATCCTACGAATAATCAGTCGGTCCCGTCTGAAAACGAAGACAGAGGACATATCTCGTATGATCCAAAGGTACTCAACTCATAACCCCATTTGGAGTCACAAACTAGATTACATTGCTTATTGTATTGACCTGAAGAGCTTTCTGAATAAGGCTTCGGGATTTGGCGGAGATAAGGAAGTATGATGAATAATTCTGATGAATCCAGAGTGTACTAAAGCCCCACTAAACACTAAGCTTTGGGGCAACTTGATGTTCAACACAACCAAGAAAGAAGGAAAACATGAATGGCTTGCCAAAGCAGGTGTACAAAGGGATTATGTTGCCGCGTCCATTCTGACCAAATTAAAAAAATGGATTTAAAAAAAGAAACTCTCGCAAAATTAAAACTTAATGATCTCCACCAAGTTCAATGTGCGTCGACCTTTGAATGAGTTTATTTGTTCATGGTTCAAGCAAACACATGCGTAAATAGCCCATACTTCTCGCCATGGACGTACCGGAATTGATTGGTTTTAAATCAGCGTATTACGTGGGGCTAATTAAATTCAGCTGTATATTTATGGGAGGTAAAAATCACTAACATATCGCATAAACAAAATACGTAAACAGGTAAAAATTGAAGCTAGTTCCCTGCGGCAAATGAGTATAAACATTGACGGATAATTGATGGATGTTGCGTAGAGCATCTAAAAATATCCGCGGCATTAAATTGAAGGAGGAAGCGGCATAGGGATTTATGAGATTCGCGAGACTTAAGGTACCTAGTTCTTTAGTTTAGGTGGAAATGATGTGAGGAGCATTTTCGACATGGCAACTAATGGAACTGGAAAAGGTGTTAGAAATAACACTGGATTTTAGTAAGTCCCTGGTAAGTGAACTGACAGAATGTGCTTCGATGGATGTCTACAATCAATCACTAAGCCAATACCACGTCCCGTCTTCACCTCTTTGGAGTCAAAAACAATGCTCAGAGGGCACAACAGCTTGGTCGTTCGGTGTCAGTGGAAAACTGTATGTCCTTTGCACTCTTAGGAAGCACAAGTGGTTGCTCCAGAAGCTAGGCCCAGGTGACTTCGGGCTATAGCGCCAACCATAGTCTACGAGTGTGTCCAGGCTGAGCAATTAGTAGTCGACGTCGTAGGGTCTTTTCGGCCTTCCAACAAGTTTTCTTTTTCATCCAACCCTCTGTTTCTTTCAATCAAATCGTCGTCGTTTTTCCACACAGCCCTTTATCCACCAAATTTTGAAGCATCTTCTTGTGCTGTGTAAGCGAAGGACTTTATTGACTTCATCGATAGATGCTGGGTTTGGTACACATTCTAATATTAAAATTGTAATAAGAAATCAGCTCTCGTTTCCAGTTGAATTTAATTAGTATGCGGCAGCTTCTCCTTCGCTTCTACTTCTTCAGATGGGGCTAAAGTTAGGGTTGGATTTTGTCTAAGTTTTTGGAGTAACCAGATCTGTTGTGCATATTATTGTTCTTCCACGATTAGTACGGATCCACAGTTAAATGCCGATGCCGAGCGATGGTGTTTGACAAGCTTTATCTACACTTAAGCACTTCTTGAGCATACAGAGTGGAATCCTAAGGGCAAATTATGGCTTTTGAGGCACACTCTCTGAGCATTGCCATCTGAGAAAGGTGGTGCTGGGAAACATGAAGGTCACAGCGTCCGGAATCGAACATGGACCTTCAAAATTGACACCCAAACATACTGTCTGAATAATTTCAGTTACTAGAGTCAAGTGCTGGCATTGAGATGGAAGCGGCTAAAATGGGTCTGGCGGTAAATGATCGCAAAACGAAGTATATGCTCTCCAAAAGAAAGGACATGCAACATCGACGTCTTGGACAGAGTGCTGCAATGAGAAGCTATATAATCGAGGTAGTTAAGGACCTAGTCTACTTCGGCTCCGCAGTTAACACACAAGTACGAACAACATCAGAATAACTCTTGACAACCGCTGTTTCATCGGGCCCAGTAGGTAATTGAGTAATAGAGCCGTCTCTCGATACCTAAAGCCCAAAAGCGGCCGAAGAAGTTCTTGGTCTCTTCGAGAGAAAAGTTCTGTGTGCGATCTGTGGTCCTGATTGCGTTGACGTCGTATGAATGACAAGATTAAACCACGAACTTTATAGACTGTTTAGCGACATGAACCTAGTCAGGCGTCTATGGATCCAACATCTAAGGTGGCTGGGCCATGTAGAACCCATAGACAACTCAGCTCCAGTCCGAAGAGTCTTCCATTCCGCACCAGTTATACAACGAAACAGAGGACGCCCGCTGCTAATGTGGCGTAACCATGTGGAGAAGGACCTCAACGGACTTGGTGTGCGAAACTGGAGGCGGCTACCCAGGGATCACGCCAGCTGGAGAGTCTTCTTGGTTGAAGATGAAGCCACCCCGATGTGTAGCGCGACAGGAAGGAGATGAAAAGTGTGAACATTAGCATTGGACATCGGCAACACTTCCCACTTGTCATCGCTTTTTTTTTTTGTGTGCAACTACAGTCTCATGTAGCCCCAGTAGAACAACGATTGTAACTGATTTTGAAACATTCTTGAAGTGCATTTCGTGGGTCTGTTGTTCAATTGTTTGTTTGGTTTAAGCAACGTCGTCCACACCGGCCTTTTCATTAGCACAGCAGTCGTTAAATATGAGCACCTTGTGACTGACGAGCTCATCAAAATGGCGAGCTCTCAATGCAACATGGACTTTGTCTACATTGGTTTGGCAATTAGACTGAACAATGACCAAATTTGTTTTACTAATTCTATAAGCAGCCTAAAGAAGTACAGACTGTACGACACCATATCCGATAACGCCGTCAGGTTGCTGGAAAGTGTACAGATGACGAACACTCCTGCATTTCCTCATCGCCACATACATTTGGTCAGCCAACATTCAACTGATCCCACGATTTCAGGCAGACAGGCAAATTATGCAACCGATCACGGGCACCAATGGTTGACGTCGCAATCGCTATGGTTAAAGCCTCACAGAGGACAATTGAAGAAGATTTGGAAACGTCGTCAAAATTGCATCGAGGAAGCTGCCACTAAACCACTGAGAATAAAATCCTGCTGTCAAGTATCAATGGGAAGTCAGACGCTCTCGCTAAAACATACAAAGTAGTTCGTCAGCTCAACGAACAGAAAATAATGGAAAGGACCTGGTTTCTCAGGAAAAAAGAAAGAACATGAGAAACGCGAAATCGAGGAACTGGACATGTGTGCATGGCAGAAATGATGAAATGACTGTAATTTTGCCAGGAAGAGAAACGGCGTCAAAGGGATACCAAGTTTAAATGTAACTCTTCCGAGCTGCCAAGCTGACGTGCTAATTGACATGACAAAGGGAATACATCAAGAAGGACTGACATATGTCGCATGTTTTCACTTCACTTAACCACGGTGCCTCTAGTCGATGGTTTGTTTGATTGTCAGGGCATTCGAGGACAGAAACTCCATTTCCTTCCTCGCGGGGGACTTAACTCAAGTGTGACTGTTGGATAAGAGCACATTCTATGTTCGCCCACTCAGCGATTGCGCTGATAAATGCCCCTCTCAACTTGAAAATCATTCTAATTACACGGCAATTACACAGAATTTACCCAAGCAACATGTAGTTTGAAGAAAATACCACCTCCACCGACTCCCCCCAAACAGGCAAGAGACGTAGATACAAAGTAAAAGCAATTTTTGTGAGTGCTCGTCATTACCTTGAAATAAACACAATCTCCCATCTTTATCGGTTTCTCCCAAACACAAATAAGCTCGATAGCATCTACCGAAAATAGGTATCCCCACCGAAATAGCATACGAATCCGTACAGGCGTACAAATCGGTCCAATACACCGAGCTAATCAGAATAATTATGTTCGTAAATGTAACCGAATTACCATCAGTTTCCTCCCGCTTCGTAGTCGGTGGGTGGATTCAGTGTAATCTTGGCTAATTAAAGTGGAAAGTGTGTGTGTGTTTAGCTCAGACTTAAAATACCGTCACCGAGCACCGAGACCCATGAATATTTCATTTTTTGATAATTAATGTTGTTTTCTTGGCGTTTTTTTTTTTTTTTTGTCGAAAAGTTCATATGTACCTCTTGAGGGCGAGGATCAGGACGAGATGATAAACAAAATGCCCGTCGTGAGTTGGCATTTTACCGAAACCGAATGGAAACCCACGTCGCCTGGAGTGTGCGTGGGACATTATTTTAAAACCTAATTAGACGAACGTGTCCTCATTATCCGGTATCTAGTGTCGTCAATAAATGCTGAAGATGTTAGATTTCTGCTTAAATTATCTAAGGAACTGACAATATATTCACTGATTGGACACTCTTCCAACAGACAGTGCCAGTGTAACACGTAATCGTGAGCAATCAAAGGTCATTTGTCACATATTTTGGTTACCATATCCGATGGGCGATGGCTATTTGGTGTGCCTGTCACAGGTGACTGTCGTAGTATCACCCATGACGGTTCCTTGTCAGATACCGTGAAGGACACTGAATGGCAACTCTAAAAGGGAAATCGAATAAGAAAGGCCGAAAGCTGAGAGTCGACTTTCATATACGGTCACTTATTCATTGTGGTGGGCATTCATTGTCATGCTAGGCCGATTGGGTGTCAATATTTCGATCATCATGGACAATGCGTATTTGATTTCGTTCACGCTTGCCGGACAGTGTTCGATACCAGATAAGAATCCGACAAAGAAATTAAGAGTTAAGGGAAGCACTGACAGCATGTTGACGTTAATGACATCGAATTAGGGTGCTCCTCCTCCACACAAGCGCACGATGAATATCTTTTCAGTCTGCAGAGGAACGTCAGCACTCGAGGCTATTCTATTCCATTGACTTAGTCGGTAACAGCAGAGCGGTATTATCGGCCCTGAGTTTCAACGAGTTGGTGCTTTGAAAATTAGCAAGATGGACAGCAGCTAAAGCAATAGACATTTAAACTGGCAATAGCCACCAACCTCGGATCCGGAAATCAATGGTCTCTGAACAGACACCACTGGCATTAGCCAACAGACACGGGGAAGGCACGGGCGTTTTCTGTCACCTCTTCGTAAAGTCCCTGCCACTATTAGACGATTGTAGCATTTTTCAGGTGGTTTTGACAAACGAAGCAACACTAGCGCTGAAAAACCGCAAAGCTTAGCGAGTAATCGATTATGTGCCCATAATAGGAGTAATCAGTCGACTGTACTCGGCCACATAGAGCCACATAGAGCGCGTGGACATCAGTGCTGCAGATAAGAAGGTCTTTAAATCCATGCCACCTTATTGGAGAAGAAGACGAAGAATCTCTGGCAAGAGACCAAGTCATCCCAAATGCAGGACAGACGACGTCTTGACGACAGGACGCAGCGCGTTCAAGAACGTCAACGATTGGAGACAGCTATTGCTCAGGCTTAGAACTTCCGTGGCTCACAAGTCGGATAAGGTGTCCAAGGAAATGAAAAATCAAAGAGACATTCGAAAGAGGGCTGCGTACTGAAGCGATAACTTCTGTGAAGACAAAAGTGGATTACGAAGCTTTGGATAAAGCAAGACATCGATGGCTGAGTCTGGATCAACAGGGTCAACAGAGAGGGCCCTATGGTCGACTGTGAACACAATGCAATGAGGCAAGACAAGCGGTGTCTTATTGAATATGTCACATCACAGGCATGACAACACAGGAGAAACTGTGAAAAAACTGAACTCTTTCGATGAGTTTTATGAATTATTTCCCACAAACTGGAGTTCACACGGAGAAGTTATAATCAATCACAATCTGACGAAGGAAATGAAAGAGGTTACAAAATGTAGCTTAAGTCTCTGCAGTCTCTGTAGGCTTCGTCTTAAAACAGCAGAAGCCACATCAAACAAGTTGTATCATGAACGGGTTCGGTTAAGTTATAGTGACGACTGTCTTGGGAATACGGTCCACTTTTGTAGCTTCCAGCCTGAAGGCTCGATTGCCACTTCCACTATTCCTTTTTGTGGTGTTTATTGTAGGCAACATTTAATGTCAGTCCTTTGCTACAGCCACTGAGTCATTTTTGCCAGTCCTCGATTTTTAGATTCAACATGTCTTCTAGGCCCCTATTGGAATGTCTACCTAGCTTCCTTTTTCCAGATGTTGCTAATGTTGGAGAGGTACCACAGTAATGGAAAATCATTTCATTTTCTTCTACGTTTTAGCTTCTCCTACAATGTTAGCTATAGGGAGCACATATTCTCCTTGTTTGATTGCCCATAATGAAGTGCTCGGTCCCACAGATTCCTATTGTCCTGATGGTGTTTGTAGTAGGAGACTGTGCGCTCCGTACTGCGACATCGAACTGGTCAAACGCGTTAAAATCTCTAAGATGGCTCCGTCAAGTAGCGCGAAGGAAGATCAATGCTCTGACACAGAAAGTCTTCCACTTCAACTCTGAGGGACAACGCGGTAAAGGAAGACTACACCTCCAGTGGATTACACAGCTGGCAAGGCACAAGATGAACTTGCATAGCTGGAAGCAATTAGCTGAATGGAGAAGCTTGTTGGCTGATGTACAGGTCCACCCCTGGACTGTAGCCCCAGCCAAAGAAGAAGAAGTGACCGGGTCGATCCGGTGGCCTTGCCAATGTTAGTGCCATACTAAACAAGGAAATGTACATATATGAAAACAAAGAAACCGAATTTCTAATTTAAAATTACGTCCGAAGGTCTTCGTCGACTCCCGATTTATCGCTTAGATTGCCTGGCATCGAGATTGACTATCAAGCAATTTATTCTTGGTAACTTCAAAGCCTGTCAGACATCACTGAACTGAGTTACTAAGTACTTAACTTCAGTTTTAAAAGCACCCTGTGCACACTCTAGTTGCCCAATTCAATGAGAGACACATTACAATGATCCTGGCCATTGGTACACACATTTCCTTTACAACGACAAGCGGTGTCCATGTAAGACCCACGGAATTCACAATTCATTCTTTCTTACAATTCCCTTCCCCTTCGCTTGCATCAACGAGAAATAGAATAAATTCCTAGAAGTCCTACTAGCAGCAGCAAGGTTTACAAAGTTCGCAAAATGCCCTTATGAGTCAAGTCACAGAGTATTGTGCATAATTCAATCATTATTTCATCCTGTTTTGCATTCAAATTGTATGGATTGAATACACACTTTCTGGGGTCATTAGGAATTCTTGGAATGTTCATTGTACAGCTGTTCAAGCATTCACATATTTTTAGTGCGCCTCCTCAAGCAAGCAAGTTGCTGAAAGTATTCAACAAAAAGTTGTATTTCTGTACTTTGTTTTCAATGAAATGCTCTAAATTGGCAGTGAAAAGTGACGAGACTAATTGGTTGCGGAACAGTGTCACGGCATGCAGATGTGCTGAGAGGCTTTTCGCAATTTGCGGACTGTTCTAGGATCCGGACACTACGTCGCCTCTACGAGATGGAAAGGTAAATGACTGACAAAAGGTAGCAAACAACTACAAAAATACAATCCTCTATACATCGCTCAAATACATGCATCATTCAAGTAAATCAACTGCAAAAGATATGCGTTCGTCCATTGTCTATAGTCTGAGAGTGCGTTAATTTTGAAAACGATAGTGTGCGCCTTGTTTGAAAGTTGTGTAATTGAAGAGTGTTTTATATTTAAATTCTTATGAAATATAGCTTATTCATAAAAAAATGTAAAAAAAGTGCGATCTAAATCTAGACACAATTGGGCAGTATTCGTCGTAACAGGGTGCGAAACACGTTGAGCAGCTGCTTCTTTGAACCGAAAGAGCTATGCTTCGATGGTTTCCTTACGTGACACCAATGTCCCATCATCACGACTGCCGAGGCATGCCTTGATTGCGGTTTCATCAGATAGGCGGCTTTGCGGCAGGGCCAGGATGATGAGGTTGGACCTTATGACTTTGAAACGATGGCGGAGTATCGAATGGCCTGGAGAGCTCTCGTGTGTGCTTTGCCCCCGTGTCCGCTTTAATGGATCATGCGGGTCAGAAGATGATGAACACTGAGATCAAAATTGAAGAACATTGTCAATGTCCGGCGCAGCCATCAGGCGTTAGTGTCTTCAAGCCCTTAAAATCCCATTCGACGACAATGACACCTGATTAGAAGCCGAAAAAAATGTGGGACAAGCACAGACGAGAAGACGATCCACTCGGGTCGGAACTTTTTAACGAACCTATTCAAAAAAAATGACATTGTGGCGTCCGAAATAATGTGTCCGAAAATGAGGCTTGCTTCCATAAACACGGCAGCTATTGATTTCTTGAAATGCATTAAGAATAATGCTCAAGCTCTATAATCTTCCGATCCTGAGAAAATCAAAGAGTACTCCAAATTTAAGGTGTGGAAAATGTCCCGAAGTGCTTCGAACTCTTAAGGCCTGCTTTACATCTCCGGACTGGCTAACAGCTATAAGCTGGAGTGCAACTATCATGCCTGGTCTAGTGCACCAATAATAACTTTGCATTTACTCTACTACAGAGTGAAGTCATTCGACTCCTTGGAACATCGTGGCAATACCTCCTGCCTTTCATTGTTAACTCGCTTTTTTTATAAAGACCGTTGCATTTCACTAGCCAACTGCATTCCACTTCTCAAAGAATTCAAGTGCAGTCCGCAGATACGAATGAAAGCTCATCCATTCATCTTTGAGCATACATTTCGGATCCACGAGTTCTTTCATAAACAGAACTTTTCGAAATTCGAAAAGACTCCCCCACACGGCGTGTGTTTTTTTAAAACCAAAGTGCACCAGTATCTCTCTTGTCTTTCCTCTGACCCTTTCGCCTCGCGATATATTAACTTGTTATGAGGGTAGTCATAAACCTCCTTGAACGCAAGTGTATTATAAAAACAAGCAAAAGGCTGTCAGGACAGAAACAAAGTGTGGGAAATGAGAAAGAATAAACGCCGCAATAACGATGCAGTCAGAAACATTCCAAGGGTTTACGAAGGTAATTGGCTTGAAAATTGCAAAAACTCTGCTGTTGTTCTTGACAAATATCAACCAAGGAAAGGCAAGATTTGCTTGAGGAATCCCTTGTGCTCTTATCAGCGGTACGTAAGGAATAGCCTTCATCAATAAATTGAGACAAGAATCGATCCAATATCAAGGTGTCTTAGAAAGTAGCAAAAGTCTGTTAAGAACTCTTAATGTTCCACTGAATAAAAGATCACATGGAACAGCATTCGCTTACAAATTGGATCTATTCACTGGAAGATGTACATCGGTTAATTGAGTCAGAATTAATAATTTGCCTTAAGTTGATATATAATTTATACAATAATAATAAAATAATAAATACAAAATATTCTCTCAATTTAATTGATAAAATTTAATGTTGTACTAAATCCTTGCCGGCCAATCATTCACATTTCGCGAACATAGAAATGCGTCCTAAACAAATTAAGCCCAGAAATAGACTCCCACAAAAGGTTAGCCTGTACTTAATTTTTGATGGTTCAAATTTCAGACAGCAACCTACTAACCAAAGCCTGAAGCTCTGCATATTCAACCCACGTAACAAGTAAGTGCGCAAAAAAAAGGTCGAACCACACACCTTTCACGAAGAATATCCCTCCACGGAGTGCCTTAAGATGAATTTATTAAATCCCATCTCTGTTTGATTGACACTTCTTTGCAAACCCAATTACTCCGAGTTTAAAAGCGCCCCCTATTCTCCGGCCGAATGTCTGACAAAAACTTACATCCGCCACGCTGTTAACCAAATTCAATAATCGCCCTCAATTTCACCGAAAATTTTGCACTGCTCCAATGTGCGTGCAAAAAATTGTTCATCGTTGACAGCTGTGTCCTTTAAAATCACCGTGAATCGATTTAAAAATAAAAAATACGAGTAAATAAACCTTGACGAAACAAAACAAAGCAAAAAAATGTGAAGAACCATTTATCCATCCACATCACGTACCTGTATCCTAGCAGCAACTCGCTCGCCGTGATAACGCTGTGGCACGAACCAACCTTTTGTCGAACCGGTCACTAACACAATTCCAAGAAGGAAGAAACTTATTAACGCCGTGATAACGGCTTTCGCCCGACCCGATATAACCATCGCCATTATAAGGAACTTTCTTTTTTAATATTTATTTCCGCCTCAATACAAGGAAGATTTAATTTAATTTCGAAAAAGCACAATAAAATGGAAAAAACCGGAAGGGAGGGGATTTATTTTTTTTTCTTTTTAGAAGACGCACTTCACTCAGGGACGTGGTAAAAAGCGACGAACCAGTGCAAGGCAATGACAAATAAACAACACACACCGTCGAGATTGATATCTTTCGCGCAGAATGGACGTTGGTATTTTTTTTCTTTTCTTTACTTTCAAGCACTTGTATGGCAAAGAACAATATTATTACACTTCAAACAACGCGCTATTTATCATACGGACGCTGGTTTCCCCGGGCAAACACACACGCGTTTGATTTGCTTCAGATCCCCGATAGGAGCGGAAAGGGAGCTCTAATGTGAGCAGGTGAATATTTTATAATTTCTCATAACACTCGCGGTGTTAGCCGCCGATAATTAACGGAAAGAAAAAGAAGAGACTACCAGTAAACAGACGACACCGACGACAGGCAAGATGATGACTTTATTATCCCTTCTTCCCGATGAAGTAATTATTCGAAATAACAAACAAAAGGCGAAGACGCAAATTGCCTTGCGAGGGGAAGGTACAGAGCACGCGGACAAGACGACGGCACACGGGGGCAGATGATGATTGCGTTTAATAAAATATGATTAACTTGTTTGATCGATTTGCCTAATTTCACGTTCTGTTGATATTGGTCGATGACTGAGTGCTTCTAGGCAAGTCGAAGTCAGATATGGCCAGACCAGCTTGGATATGCTGCGTTTCTTTGATATGGTTTCGCCGTGAGTTTGTATCGAGTTTCAAGACACAAACATAATCCGGAGACAGAAACAAAAAAAGATTTCCTTAATATTTCCAGAGTTACACAGAAGCGAGGTACTTGTAATCTGTTCACAACCCCTTCTCGAATTATTTTTTTTACCCCGTGTCGGTTATGACAAATCGGGTTTACTAACCAGCGTGCGGTAGTTACTTTCTATGTTTTCCCCCTTGCCGGAGTAATCGCGTATTCAGTTGCACTTAATCCGGCCTAATGACTGACTGTGTTGGGGGGTGTATCTCTGCTACCACTTACAATTAATATCACAATATATTCTTTTTATGTATATGAATTTTCCGATTTCTAACAGATAATTGACTATAATATAATTAATTGAAATTTAACATTTTTTCAAAAATACTAAGTAACGATGCTTGTGTTGACAAATTGACAAGGGAATTGTGTCGTTTTTTTTCTTGTTCGTTCTTGTAGATACTTTAATATCTCATCACAGTTCTACTTCGTTTCTTTTTCTTTTTTGTTTCAAACGGAAAATAAATATATGATATGAGTATATTTAACCTAATTATGTTTTTTTTTTTAAATACAATTCGCCTAGAGAGTGTGAGTTGGATAGTGCACGTTTTAGGGGGTAAGATGATATATCGTCATTCCTTCGAAAGATGACAGGTGTTGCTGATGATAAGGTTAAGTGGAGCCATAAGACTGTGGATTCATTTTTTTATTTTCCAACTTCGCTGTTAGTTTGGCTTTTTGTGTGTTTTATGCGAGTAAACACGCGACAGTTCTTTGAGCCCGCGCGCAAACCGAACCGAACCGAACAGAACCACCGCACCGAACACCACTGCCCGATGACAAGGACACGTTAAAAGATATGTTTTTTTTTCTCGTTTTGCTTGTGATATGTACGATTTTCCGCCGTTTGCTTTCCCACGATTTTATTTCCGCTTATCCTGTTGTTGTATTTTTTTTTTGGTTTTGTTTCTCTCCTTCAATTGATTTACATTCGAATGGAATTGTAGTTTAATAAACCAATAAAACCGATCCACTCGATGCTACATTCGCAGGGGATTGCGGTTGTAATGATATGCAAAATGCAGTCCAGTTGCCCTCGCAGCGGTAGGCAGGTTCAACTGATTAATTCTTCATGAAGAATTTCATTTTTGTTTTCCTCTCGACTCGAATTGCGAATCCCAATGCACACACGTACACACTGTTTATTTTGTGTTTATTAATTAACACACGAATCTTCTACGGAAGCGATTATATGACAGAACGCGGGCTGATTCGTTGCTTTTGGGTGGTACGGCCACATCTATCCGTACTGAAAGCGCAGACAATAGAATATGTTGACGATAATAAATTGAGTGTGACTTTTCCAGGGATTAATCCACATGTTGTTGTTGGCCATTCAATCAGTGATAAATGTGAGTTTCGCGCGCGTTTTTTTCTTTTTTGTTTGCTGATTTTCTTCTCCTTCAGCAACACTCCAACATCGGGACCGACGACGACGACGAAATACCCGGGTATTACATTTCGAACTAAATTCGTGCGCTGATGGAGTGTTTCACGGGCGATATAACTTTGTTGCTCATAGAAAATGCGAGTGTCGAGAGATTTTTCGGATTTTCCAACAGTCGATTCGTTTTTCTATCCCGACGAACGAGACGATATTGGCCAGCTTTCCAGGACACGATGGCTTTAGCACATCTTCACCGGTTGTGTTACGATTCCAGACTGAGGTAATCGCACTCAAAAGTTTCCACTATAAGAATTTTCCTTTTTTCCCACAATGGATGAGCGTTTGTGTGGCGATGTGCGGCTCATTTTTGGTGGGTGGTTTGGCTTCGATTCTGCTGCGGTGGGTGGCGTTGATGGGCTGACAAAACAACAAGAGACCAAAGTGCGATGGTGGCGCCATATCGCCGTGCCGTGGCAATGGGGTGGCAAATTTCGGAAGCTCACTGTGCTGACAAATTGTATCCTCTCCAGGATGTGGCTCTCTTGAGCTCTTGAGTGTGATTTTGTCAGCGAAGGACATCCGTTTTTCTCTTTTGGTGTAATTCAAAAAGTTGCCGCTAGTGAAAGAAGTGGCGCTGTCATCTCCAGAGAGAAAGTGCGGGAGCGCATGACTCTCTCTCTCTCTTTGGGAGGCTTTCTCTTTTGAGATACTTTTTTCTGGCGGCTGGGCGCCCGACGGAAGAACTTTATCGTCGTCACTCGATAGACGGGCAAATTACCTCTTAACAAGTCTAGACAATTGCGCCTAATTAAAGTTTCCTCCCTCTATGCAGGGGCAGGTAATCGTTGTCGGGACTGATGTTGAGTCATTTTTCGCCCAACAAGCAAAACATTTCAATTTGACAAGCATTCAATGTGTCTCCGGTTATTTGTAAGTGTTTCTCGACAATTGTCCATTGTCAATGGGTGAGCGAGCGAGGCGCGGGGTGGTAGGTGAAATAGCTGAACTTGGAATTTAGGTTAAATGGCATGTGGCTTTGCCGAGGGCAATGAATGGAAACTTAAGTCCATGGGCATGGTCATTTTTTCTGTGACAGTTCTGAAGGTCCTTGCCATTGTTACTGGTTTTATGAATCATTTAGGTTTGAGGAGTTACACTCTGTTGGTAATCACAGCGGCTAATTGCTACTTGATGTGCTTTGAAGTTCGTTTGTAGAGCGATGGGAGGGGAGCATGAAAAGCCGAGGGAAAAGTTAAATAAGGACACTAATTGCGCTTTACGAGCGCGCATCAATTATTTTTTAATGGGAGTGCCCTTTTATTTCGCATCTGATTTGAAGGGCACTGTTGCTGCGAATCAGTGTAGGGAATGATGATGTTATATTTTTTTGTGAAACTAATTTCGTCAAGCAGAAAGGACAGAAAGCGAAAGATGGGATCAAAGAGCTTAAAATGCTGCTTTCAGATGTGCGTGCGAGTAGTCTGCACACCGAAGGGAGTCCTGGGTTTTTTCCTGGTTCAATTTCCTGAATAACAGGTCACTCTCTGATTCCACAAGGGGGAGGAGAACCACAAGTAATGAATTATCCTGAAGACGTAGGGATGGCGACGACGTTGCCGTCATGCTCCATGTTGCATTTTACAATTTGCTTGTGGATCCCTCGCCGTGGATGAATAAGTACACTGACGATTCCATTGTACACTTACTCACTTTTCATGGTTAAATTTTTGATCAAGTACACGGTTGAGTGGTCGACTTTTCTACTCCTCTGCAAGATCAACTACTTTCAAGAGGTTTTCCCCTGCTGGTCTGGAGACTTTTCGGTTCTTAGGCAATCTGTACATGATGCAACATGGGAGGTGACACGTACAATGCGAACAGACGCTACATGCCATATAACACGATGGACCAATTAAGAGTTTGGTCAAGAAAATTTTTCTCATCTTCGACCGACTAAGCAACGCGATTTGACGCCTTCAGACAATTTTTGTTATGGGGATCCGTCAAATCACTCGTTTAAGCTCGAGGGATCAATAGGCTCGAAAAATTTTCTCCAAATAGTGATTTACTCATGGACCACTTAAGACGTAGCCGGGGACAACATTTACATTTTTTTGTCGGAGGTTTTAAAGCTCCACACTGCAGAACTCAGACTCATGGTCTTCCGGAGGAATACCAGCATGCGCTTCTGTGATGAGGAGCCTACATCATCAGCTCCCACCCCATCAGCACCAAATAACTGCAACCTGATCCGAGCAAAGGCGGTACAGTGGCAGAGGAAGTGCTCTGCAGTGTCGTCTTCTTCATAGCCGTCGCAGAAGGTTTTATCGATTAGGCAAGCACAAGAGAATGTATAGTGGCCCATTAGTACGCCGGTAAGTCGTCTGCAGTCTTTTCTGTCAAGAGAAAACAAGAATCCCGCGGATTTCTTACAGACATTAGAGAGCAAGAACTTGGTTTGACTACATCGTAGAGATTCCTTCTACCTCCGGTTGTGCGCTCAGGAAGCCCAACCATCAATGGAACCTTCTTTGTACCTTCTCTAGCAAGTTCATCGGCGATCTCATTTCCCGTGATCCAGCCGCGAATTGAACCTGCCGATCAAATTCAGAGATTACTGGCATTCCTAGCCTATCCTGGAAGTGGTTAAAGGGTTGAGTAAGACTGTCGCTACAGACACAAATACTTCGCCCCCTTCACCTCTTCTTCACAATATAGCCATTAGGAGCACGTAGGTTCCGCTTGGAAAACCGACGCAAATTGACCTAACCGTAGTCTATTATTGTCGTCCTCCACGAAGGCGCCAGCGCCAGATCCATCATTAATTTTGGCGCCATGCTTGAAGATTCGATTCCATTCCTTTCCTGGCTCAGATTGTGACCAGAACCTGTCCTGAGTACAGTATCCGCTTTGTATGGACGTCGCAGCTGGATTACAGGTGTCCATGTGTCAGACGGAAAGGAAGAGCGAGTTGTACCAAATATCACTTCTTTTTAAGCGGATGAATGTCTTAGGAGTGCACCCCTGATGTGGATATCAAGAGAAGGGAGATCCAGAAGTACATCAAGAGCAGAGCCATGCGTACTAGGGAAATGTTCGATCCAAGATAACACAACATTTACATGCCATTTTGTGTTCGAAATCTAAATGCCAAGCATTGATTTATAGACCCCAACAAACAAGCCTCAAAACAAAAGTTGAATACTCTCCCTACTTTGCCCTTAAAAATCATGATTCTATTACAAGGGTGATTAATAGGTTTTGCAACGTACACGACGAATGAATGTGAATTACTTTCATAATTTTAATCATTTCGAATTTGTTTTTACAATGTGTTGCAAGTCGCTAACTGTCACATGCAATTGGTTGTGATGAGTACGCCTCATTGACTGTCCTCAAACTAAAATTCGAATCAATTCCCTTAATATCGACTGCTATTGGCACTCACTTTCAAACCGCCTTGAGTCTGATTTTCTTCTGACGCACGACCACAAGGTCACAGACTTGAAAGTCCGTTAAAGTATACACGTCCTTGAAGAAGGCATAAATAAGAATATTCCCAATAAATTGCGTCGTAGTTTACCACAACAAGAGGATAATTGATGTCTACGATGCTTTAAGAGGCAATTATCGATGGCAAAGTATGCTAATGCGAGGAATAATAGATGCAAAAAGTCCTAATTTCGATGCCGTTGAACGTCGTCAATATTGACGAAGGGAGAGCAAGTGAAATTTAATTCTTTCGTTCTTCTACGAGGCTTTCGTTAAGACTATTGAAAGACAAGAGCTTGTATGGAGAAAAGGCATCTGACGGACATTGTGGAAGGGATCCGAGTTCAGAAATAGAGTCCGTAAATAAGCTGACGTCTCACAGTATGAACAATTTTGTCTTCCATTGTGGAAATACCCAGCATGCACTCTAATCGTTGTAAATATAATTTGCTTCGATAGCTCTCTCAATAAAATTAAAAAGTCTTTGAAGCAGAATCAAGCATAGGGGTATGTTTTAAAAGTTCTCAATAAGAGCCTTGTGAGGAAATTTATAAATTTATTTTCAAATCGAGTGCGATCGCACAGCAATCATTTTATTTTTGAATCCAAGTGGGATTGCATTCATACCCTTGCACACTATGACGGCCGACTGCCTCGAGGTGCAGTGTTCTCTGTAGTGTTCTGCAGCAATATGGAATTGATGGACTTCTTTTCATGGTCATTCAGTCTCCATTCACAAACTCCACCTTTTACCGTGGAGGTTGGACTTCGCCATGGGTGCGTCTTTTCACCTCTACTTTTCGTTACATACATATATGAACTGGATGTTGCTGCGCAGCCGAGTCGAGGATTGTTTCACATTGGGACAACATTGGAAGGGTAAGTCATCTTCTTTTTGCAGATGACTCAGTGTTCTTCACATCCTCCCAGACGGTATTGGAACTTGGTGTGGCAAAGCAAGTTAGCTGTTTTTAATTCAGTGAGGAAAGCGCTTTGGTTTTGGTCACGTGACACGAGTGTTCCCATCATCACAACTTCCGAGGCGTGCATTGAATGCGATTCTTCCCTTGGGCAACCGTATGGCAGTCCCAGGACCAAGTCCAAAAACTCGTCTGGTTTCGCTTCGGTATAGAGTTGATGGCCGAGGATCGATTGATGTTGAGATCTCTCGCACGTATCTTGCCCCACGACGCCTTCAGTGGATCATGCGGGTCAGTGAAGATGATGACTGCATTTTTTATTTTCATTTTAGTTTAAGTTTATTTGTAGTAATTGCAAAAAAAATCATTTTTCAGATTGTTTATAAAAAATAAACTCTCCGAGTGTGCATTTCACTGAGGGATTGGTCTTAAGACTAGATCCATAATGGAGCCAGTCTCTTATTTTTGCTTACAGTTTTGCATATAGTCCGATCAGATGTACGAATGTGTTGACACAGAAGCACAATTTTAACACATTTAACATGCACGTACGGCGTCGGATGACAGTTCAGTTTGTCACTCCAACTGACGGGACGTTTATTTAAGCCGTCATATTTGAGCGTATGTTCTTAGAAAATACAGCGCCCTTTTAGATGAAGCATAATTCTTAATTATTGTAAAAAAAATTCAAAAACATTACAGTTACATCGTTTGCTATAAAAACTTTTTATTTCCCTTTACTCTGAAGAATATAGGCGATTATTTGAAATATACCAACTTACCGCGACCGAAAGTTTGAACATCTTCCAGAGTCAACGTCTCCAAATTACTAAATATCCGTTAAATTTAAAAAAATGACCGCCATTGCTCAAAAATTGAAACACTGTGCGATAAACAAAAATTATAAAATAATTATGTGTTAGGTCTCAGTGCTGAGATGTCTCCATAAACTGGTCTTTGTAATAACAATGTCTTGAGCCTCATGCTTATACCACGAATTCAATTCATACAAGGGGTATAAGAGGACCAACTAACGACGTAGCTATTACTTTAGGTACTAATTGAGTTCGTGCCGTAGGGGACAACCACCACCTCGCTGAAGTGTGAGATCGATCTAACACCTCTAGTTGTTCTTTGCAGCACCCAGTTGCTGTGCAACTCCACATTGAGCTGAATCATAATCGCATCACATCGCGAAGTCGCAATCGAACATCACATTATGATCGGTATATAGTCCATGATGTGAATCTCAAACCCTGCTTACGATTTGATCTTGAATTACAGCCACCCCGGGAATGGGAACAACAACCTCTGAATACAGCTCCTGGTAAGGTTCCATACCTCCCAGGTGGGTTTCTGGATTGGATTTCTTAAGGTAAACTAACAAGCGAACATCTGTTCTTTGGGTATGTGGTTGAATGCACAATCAATGGCCTCTCGCATCCATCCTCAAACATTCCAGATGAATATTAACATCTACTTGACATTGAAAGTTTGAGTTCGCAGTGAAAGTTCTCTGTCGTAACAGTTTGGTAAAAAAAATGAGTCATTTGTCTGTCCGAACTCAAGGGCTCAACTAACGTAATCCAATTCTTAATATTAACTTTCTAACGTGAGCTCCTGTCGTATAGGAGCCAGCAGTCAATTCACCCCCATTAACGTCCATGTTTCAAAGTAAAAAACGAGACAAACTTCCCTCTCCCACCAAGCAAAAGGATTCACACATAACACACAATAATTTCCAACAGACTTCAAATGCCAACACATTTCATACTTACATCGTAAGGGATATCCCTGCAGATTTAATCACTTCTCCTTCTCCGGCGGGGAGCCCTTCCAAAAATATCATCAAATACATCCGAAAGCCATTGAGTAGAAGCGAAACACTGGATCGAATTACAGATGAAATGAAATAATTTGGTATTTTCGAAGGATTTTCAAGTAAATCCATCAAGCATCGAACATTTCCAGTGAATCCGGTTCTCCCTCTAACTACCATGTTAAGCAATAAAATGGAGTAATTCGAAGCATATCCTCGCATTCGGATACATTCAGAATCGAACGGAAAACTCATTTAATCTCGTATGTTGCGTGCCTCCGGTTCAAGCGCTCCAGACACAAGCACCAAGGATTTCTTCTCGTTCAATTAAGAAAATTGATTCCATGTAGCAGAATGCACTTCCCATACATGTACGTGATACGTACATATTTCATTCATGGCAGACAGCAGAGGAGACTGCTTCGGTCTCGCTCTCCTCGACGACGTCGACGACGTACCACATTCACTAATCTCCGCATCGGTAATCCAATGCCAGAGACCAGTGGATAGACGAGAGCGGAGACTCACATCACAGGGAGTTGAAATTAAAATCGTACTTACCTCGAAATGGCCTTTCAATATTGGCCCGGCTTGGCCCAGGTAGATGGTTGATGCTGAATCAAATATCAGTTCAATGGGCTCTCGGTTGACCATCACCGACTGCATCTCGACGCAGTTGTGAAAGAATGTTACCTGGTCGGAGAGCATTTTAAATGCGACAGACTGCCATTTGTTCGAGTAGGGAATCTCGAATGAGACCAACTTTTTGGTCGCCCACAGATCGGTGTTGGTGTACAGGAGAGTGATGTTCCACTTGTCCGTGGTGGCCGGACTGAAATGAATGCCCAGCTGGACGATTGTTTCCTCGGGATTCACAATGCTGAATAAATATCCACCGGTGCGTGTCACCGGACGGAACATGGATATAATTGCAAACTCTTGTAGTTTCTCGGGCAGATGCAGACGATACGAGTCCTTAATGTCGGCCGTCACCGAGAACTCATAGGCGGAGAAACCGTCGGCGCCCGGCACAAACCTAACGCCGTCCATGGTCTTTATGGTTCCGAGGAGATCGAATTCCATCATGGCATCTGGAAGAACAAAAAAGCAACGATTTAATTTTTTTTTTAATTGATTGTCTGTGGAGGAGGGTGAATGGGAAAATAATTTGCACACAGGGAATCACACGCTCCCAGATTAGCAACAAACGAGCGCTCAAAGGGACGCGCTCCCCGGTCTCTGAGGAGGAGCTTTCATTGTGATTCACTGGTCCTCTTTTTTCAATTTCATTTCAGATTGAATCCTGGACGGTGAGGGAGAAAAATAAAATACCCCCCAGTTGGTGGGGTGAGGAGAACAGACACACACACACACCCGCCGTGACTTCGTGGAGAGTAGCAATGAAAGCACACCGACGACGACGCCGACACGACATGGGAATAAGCTACAAAATTTCATCTTCCGAAAGCAATTAACCTCGCTCCTGGAAAACAAATTGTGCTCTGAATGACTAAAAGGCACGCTGACAATTTCAATTGCAAAGCTGTTCCCTTTGTTTCCGGAATTCCGTCTTTTGGCATTGATTCGTTCGGCGGCGGGGGCGGGAGTGTGGGCCGTGGGAGGCCAATTGAGTCGTCGTATTGGTGTCGATTTTTCGGTGGGCGTTGGGACTTAGGACTTAGGAGGCGATTTATTATTGCATGGTGTGCGAAATCACATCACTCTCAGGATGACCTTTTTTCTTTGGAGTCGTTGTGTTTTTCATGTTCGGCATTCAATTCGCAGGAATTTGAGACGGCAACGTGGCAAGTTATTCACGGTTCAAATGATTGAATTTGAATCGTAAACAATATTCTGGCGATAATCTTTTTGTTTTTGCGGAGGAATTTGTGTGTTATTCAGCTGCAAACTGGTCGTGTGTCGATATTGAAATATGGGGTGAAAAACGTCTTCCAATAGGTGACTCATTACGATCTGTTTTTTGTTATCGTATCATATCTTCTTCTGGCGCCACAGGCCGGGTGGCCCTCTTCCTTAGCCATCAAGCCTATTCAGCTGGCGCTATCTTCAGCCATATGCCACCAGCATGCCAAATCGCCGAGTTAGTTGGGATCCTTCTACAGCTTTGCACACATGCTTCTGCCATTTTGGCTGTTACCATAACAATTTCCTAGATGGTTTGACATTGCTGAACATGTGGAAAGGACCTTCTCTGCGTTCAAATATTCTCACACAGCTACTCTGCCCACACGTAATGATAGTAGGGATCAAGGACTTGGTGAGCAGCTACGGCCATGGCCCCTGAATCATAATCAAGGAGCTAGCGAACAGTTGCCGTGTTTGTAGGGCATTCAAACAGAGCTGATGAAAATTGTACCGCATCCGTGAGAGAGCCAGCATGTCACTCTTGGAAGTGCGGACACCACATATCGACTACACTGAACCCTTCATGCTCATTTATTTCTTAGTAATTCTGTTTTTCGCGTTACAGTCCGTGGTGGTCCTGGACATCAGCCAACAAGCATCTCCAGCTGCCTCCAATTTCGCACGTCAAGTTGGTTGAGGACCTTCTGCACATGTATGCGCCATCGGATTCGGGTCGTCCTCTATTGCGTTGTCCCACTGGTGCGGAGTAGAAGACTCTTCGGGCTGGAGCAGTGTTGTCCATACAGGCAAATTGGATTCGTAGACGCCTGACTAGGCCTTCTATAGCTCATATAGTTGGTGGTTGAATCTTCTCATCCAAATGCCGTCAACGCAAACAGGACCAAAGATCGTATGCAGAACTTTTCACTCGAAGAGATCAAGGGCTTCTTCATCAGCTCTTGAGATCGTCCATGCTTCTGATATGATCAAGGTGCTATATAATGTTAACTAGGTTCTTCGGGACTCTTCGACTCCTCAATTGAAGGCCTTTTGAACCCAACGATATCGCGATGGACAATTCTGCATTTCATGTCGTTACTATTGGTGTTCGTACTCTTTTCTGCGGCGACGAGGTAGACGAAGTCCTTGACTACCTCAAAAGTATGTCTGCCTATAATGACGTTGTGGCCAAGTCGTTCTTCCTTGGGGACAGCATATACTACGTTTTGCCCTCATTCACCGCCAAACCCAATTTAGATGCTTCTGTCTCAAAGTCAGCAAACGCCTCATTGACGGCTCGCTGTTTTCTGCCAATGATCTGCGTAATGTCATAATCGTATGCTAACAGTTGTACGGACTTCTGGAAGATCTTGCCTCTAGTGTGACTTTTGTGCGATCTTCTCCGGGGTGATGTTGAAGAAGTCAAAATCTCCTTGTCCAAATCCTTTTTTTAAGTTGAAGGTCTCTGTTAGTTTTTTACCGACCTTGATGGAGCAGCGATGTATTCTCTATCGTCATCCGGCTCAACCTGACGAGTTTGGCAGGAATGTCTATGCACGCTGTCACATCTTCTTTATTTCGGGCTACAGTCCGGAGTGGATCAGGGCTCAATCAACTAGTCCCTTTGCACGCTGTCATATGCGGTCTTGAAATCGACGAATAGGTGGTGGATGTCAATCTGCATTTCTTCAGTTTCCTCCAGGATCTGCCGTAGTGTGAAGACTTTTTCGTTGGTTGACATCCCCGTCCTGAAACCGCACTGATCTTATAAGCTGTGTTTAGGAGACTAATCACTCGGTATAGTACAGTTTAAGACGTCTCCATTTTTGTTGATCGGCCAATCGATTCTGAGGTTCCGCTCATGGGGAATGCTATTCTCCGACCTTATTTTACTGTACCAGAAGCTTATTTTCGACCCTACTCTCGAATTGCTATATTGACTGGCGATAACGGACTTCTCTTCTATCGTCTCCATTGTGTGGAGTGGAACATTCTGCCTGACAGCAGTGTTGGTGTCTTCGTCGCCGTTAAACAGTCAACAGAAGTGATCTTCTCAGATTCTCAGCATCGACTGCCACTCTACAAGTTGTCCCTCTTCGTCCACGCCGGCTTCTGACCGAAGTTTATTCAAATTGGATAGCTGTTTTATCCTTAAGTAGAACTTTTGGACATTATTCCATAGTATACCGTAACTCCTCTACATTACCGCGATCCCTTCTTTTAAGTTTGAAGAGCTGCTGAACTGCTCTCGTCATTCTGCTTGCTTCACTGAATATGCCTGGTGCAAAGCAAGGCGTTTTAAACCACAGCTCATCGGAGGCAGCTTCTCTGGTGACGTTTTGACTACGTTTCCATTTTTCGTCGATGGTTTCATCTGGCCGGTCTGAAGCTTCAAGTCTACCCGATCGGCAAAGTTCCTAGCAGTCGTTTCCGATTGTAGCATTCCGGCGTCAAACTGTTGTGAACTTTCTCTACTCCGTTGGCCTATCGACGTCCGTGTTTTGATCTTGGTTTCAACAAGGAAATTATGAGGCATGGATGATGAAGTTTGTTTCTGAGTCTGAAAGATAAGTGCCTGACATTTACTTTTTGAGTATAATTTTGGGTAAGTGTTGCCTGCGACTACGCCATTGTCCATTCTGAGAGTCCAATTGTGGATCACTCCTTCCAGCGTTGCGACATGTATTTGCCCAATTTAGCGAGTACTGTGGTCTTCCAAATCCTCGATCGTAGCTCACGCGTCAGGTTGGATGTGGTTTACCCGGTCGGGTATCAGTCAATAACGTGCACTCGGAACGTCGATGATTTCGTCCATATTTGGCTCGAAGTTTTCCACAGAACGCTGATTTTCGTAATGCAGTGGAATAGTTTGGAGGAGTTCTTGATGTGTCAGACTTTCCTTGATGATTTCTCAAACATTTCTGAATGAGAATACACCAAAATGAGGCCATTTGCGTGATCAGTCGAGAAAAAAACAAGTCCAAATGTATCACTATTCCCCGTCATAAGTTGAACCCCATTCCCACCGTAATGAATCGGAACTCATATAATCCTTCACACTTTACGTGAGCATCGCAACAACCACCAGAAGTGTGTCAGCTCAGATAAGCCATGAAGCAGTGGAAATTACTTATCCCTAAGTATCACCTCATTTATCAGCCAAGCGAACGGGATCAATCAAACGACGTCACTTGGTAAGACGTACGCGGGCTCCAAGATCCAAGCAACTACACTCCTTCAGGACTCTCCAGCGTGGGATGGCATTTAATTCAATTTGCTTCTAATTAAAAGCAGACTAAGGATGCTAGGTGACAGACATTACACCAGCAACTTACACTTTGTGTTCCTCTTCCGACTGTTTCCATTTTCCGATCTTGACTGGTACCCGCCCGCCACCTCAATGGCTTTGAGTTTAATTTGAAAACGTCAACACCTCCAAGACTGCAACAGCGAGGGGGAAGCCGTGTCCCGTGTAAACACACGCTGCCTTTGATACGCAGCGCTGCAAGGAGATGCAATGTAACAGTTGAAACCCTACATAATTACACATTAAACTTCTGAGTGGTTGCTGAGTGTTGATAGTGTCTTGGCAAATCCCGACCAGGAGAAATTCGCAATATCCTTAATGAAAGAAGTTTTGCACAAAGAACCCGTAACAAGCCAAGGGAAAGGTATCGCCTTGCGTGTCTGCTTTTAAATGCCAATGGTCGGGCGAGAGAAGACAATGTGACGGGCAAACGACGAGACATTCCTCCCGTACACCACCGTCGGTAGCGCGCGATATCCTGGCAATTTATACTCGCACTCTATCGTTAAGTGCACGACTGTAGTGAAGTCAGAAATGGTTGAGAAGTGGTTGACGATGACGGCAGACGTTAACAGCTGGCGAGTAACTGAAAGGAAATGCAGATAATGATGCGGAATAACTTTGATCTTCTGTTGTCAATTGCATGCACTGGAATGCGAGACTTTCATCATGTGTGTCAGGTGACATTCGCCATTTGCCATACCTACTTTGTCCCTTGAGGCATCTCTCCTCCTCTGGAAAGGTCGGTGAAGTCAAATCCGGCGTCAAGAAGTTGGGTCGACTGCGTTTATCTCGCCAATGATTCAATTTCTTTCAAATAAGGGCTCAAAAGTGTATTCCCGAAGAGTACCCATCTCCATCTACCATTTTTTTTAGGATAAAGCCACCCTCAGTGCCGCGAAGCACGCTCCCGAAGTCCAACTACAACTTTGGAGTCGTTCAAGATTGTCTGTACAATATGTGACACCTAAGAGTATGCAATAATAATATGACGTCATAACCATATGCATGCCCCTGGACGCATACTGTATAAGTCTGGTGTCTGTTATTAACATGACCTTTACGAGGCTGGCATACATTTGCTTTCGCTTCCGATGGGGACGCAAGATTCGCGTTGGTGTCAAAGATTCCAATCAGTCTTTGTTCAGTCAGGCTCAGACTTGAATCAGCTCGTGATGCAATGGCCACGGTATCGTCGCCCCTGTGCAATTACATGCCAAAGTACGTAACTATTTATCGCCCATTTGGTCGCTCAATCGGCCTCTCGAATAAGTGCAATTCATAGCTTGGCGCCGCATGAGACTTCACGTTATTCAACATGGCATCGAAGAGTGATTAATGTGCTTTTGATTTGACACATGACGTTGGCTTGAATGGAATTCACAGCAGATGCTTTGAACAATTATTAGCGCTGAGTGAAAATGAATGACTAAACAGTCTACAGCGCTGAATAATGTTTACTCATGTCCAGCTCAGAGAAGAACAATTGGTATTGAAATGAGCTTTCATGATCGTCTATGATAATTACTCAGAATTGAGTCTTTTGTCCGGTTGAGGGAGATGTTGTCTTGCTCGGATGTTAAGTGGTGATGATGAAATGTCGGTATTCAATCTGAGAAGAGGTTGAGTTAGGTTCAAGAGTATATGAGACGACACGGATTGGACGTGTCCTACTTCTCAGAGCTCGATTACGCTGATGTTATTTAGCTCGTTCAAATTAGGGTCCCGATGTCCACGATCATAGGAGTGGTGGATGGGTGTCCCATAAAATGATTTCTGCATAAGCTGTGTGGATGAAGAGGAGTTAGAAACCACAGATCATCTACTCTGCTCGTGCAGCTCTCTGGCTAGTCGTAGGTTCCTACATTTAGCAGGACTGCCGTCTGCAGTCAGACACTCCAACCTAGCCTAATACTCCCGATGAGTTGCGAGAGCATTGCACGAACAGAGCAGGTTGTATATAGTTGCCTCATTTTCCAATAGTCATTGTGAGGGAGCCGTATCCGAAAGGCATGCCAAGCTACCCAAAGTTGATGAGCGGAGTTAAACATTAAACACCTTTGAAAGCCAACTCCGTTGTTGCACAAAAGGTTGAATGAGATGGTTGTGGACTATATTCTGCTCCTTCTTCTTTGCGTGGTTGTACAAGTGATTGTGTGGATTTATGTGATCTCCAGATATACGCCTTATACCACGAGGTCTAGATATACCGAACCAACGCCGTATTTTGTTCATGTCATTTGCTACCTTGGTAAAGTGCGAGGCCAATCTAATACCTTTTACTGGTCTTTGGGCTCCAGCAACTCCCAACTGATCTGGTCTTAATCTCCAACCTACTCTGCGAGGAGTTGCTCCAACCAGTTGAGTGCCGTGACACCCAGGACTTGCAGCTTTTCCTTAAGAAGAAATGTGATTTCCGCTCAATGAACTACATATGAGAAGATTGGACTTTGCTAGGGGAAATACGAGCAATTGATCACTAAGCAGTAAGGACTGCCGTAGGTAGGGATTCTTGTCGGTACAGTACACTTGTGTGCCGCACCTTAAACGCGGGTGTTCTTGGTTGCGATGTCTCATAGGCTCAAAGTTGCCGACTCCGATACCAGTTCTCAAGTTTGTCCATTTGCTTTACATGGCTTGGCCACCTTAGGTGTTAAGTCTCGTAGAAGCTTTATCCCCAGATACCCTCACCGAAGAGATGATCAGACATCGCTGGAAGAACTTATCTCTCGAAGAGGCTAAGGACTTTTTCATCCGCTTTTAAATTGACAGAAGGAGAAGGCTGGCGCAGTTGGCTGATTGCCTGTCTTTGGTTATAGAGCTCCCCGCTTCGAAACCTGGTGTAAGTCAATAGGCTTTTATCCGGTTTTCAAATCTGGTAAAGTCACCATTTGCTGTTGGGATCAAATTAACTATCACTGGAGTTGTCGATCAGTGGTAGGAGTCTGACTGTGGGTATCGCAATTGACCAAAATGGTCTAAGATTGCTGGCGATGTCAGCCCACCTACCCAACCTAATAAATGTCTTGTAGAAACTCAACTTTGTCCTTCGAGAAATAGATCTATATGACTCTATGAATCAACAGCGTTTGACAAGACTTTTTCTGCGTTTAATCTCAGTGCTGATGCTGCATGTGCTATTTACTGCGGTACCGGCGTAGACGAAGACCTTCAGCAGCATTCAGAAAAACTACAGCAGCCCATTTTGACATGTTTCTCAAGTCGTTGGTGCAGTGTGTCCTTTCTCGAAGACGGTATACTTCGTTGTGGCATCGTTGCCTGACCTATTTTAGCCGATTAAGTAGCAATCTTAGTCAACGCGCGTCGATTAGGTTGAGCCTGGGCTCTCTCAAGAGCTTTAAAGACTGAGCTGGGCCCTGAGTTATTCGCATCTGTTCGGACATCGGCCTTGAAGACTCTCCACTCCTTGCCTGCCATCTGATGTGGCAATTATGTGAATTTTTATGGCTGGTTTTGTTTACTGCGTTGCTAATTGATTTAGGCTGTTTTTAATGATGTGTCTAAGCTGCCGTGGGTCCGAGGTATTATAGCGGTGACTTTGCGCTTTGGTGTGTTGCACACATTGGCCATGAGTTCTAAGATGTTGTGCAATTTGAATACCTTCTGTATGTGCTCCTGTCTATCTGGTGCTAGGATTTGTTTACTTGCCATGATATCATCGCCTTATTTCCTTATGAACGCAATTGAGGATCGGATAATCCATCGATGACGCACTCTAGAAGCTGCTATGATTATTTGGAAGTACTCTTGTATACTATCACTTCCCTTGAGTTACTGATAAATCTGTAAATCCTCTCTACTCATGAGAGATCGATAGTGCGGATGACGTCAAGAATGACTGTAGCTCAGGAGGTTTAATGATGCAGAACCAGGTTCAAGGACTCTTTCGCCAATCGAAGTGGAAGAAGAGAAATGCAATCGATTACAATATTGTTGCACGAAATATAGTGGCGGTCATAAGCACTATCGCTCGACAACATCAAAAATCAGACTAATCCCATAACATGCTAAAAAGGACATCCAATTATTCTTCGTGAAATTGGTGCAAAAACATCCATCTCCCTGTATCTCCCTTGCCACAAATGAGAACACAAATCCTGCAGCATTATCCGTCGATAAGTCAAACACGACAAGTATCCTCTTGCTCATTCATTTCACTAAAATCACGTCCATCCATGTTTAAAGTGTGTTAACATGCCAGCCACCGAACCAACCATTATTCTTGTTTATTAACATGGGCGAAAGGAACCGCCTGACGCGACGCACTGAGTCCGCAAAAAAAAACTGATGACTCCTCAAATTGTTCACAACGTAACACTGATTCCATCCTGGAGGCGATGAATTCAATTCCATGGAAAAAAAAAAAAACAACAACACAATCACAAAACGAGGAGGACGCAACACAGTGTTTCCCAGAAAAACAAAAGGATACAACAGGCAAACGGCAAAAAAGCAAAATTACATACACAATAATAACCGGTGTGCAATTGACAGATTTATTAAGGGGTGGACAGCGCAAACGGAAAACGGAAGCAAGTTACGAGTATGTGACCAAGCCAAATGAGTGGCGCTCGGTTCAGTGAAAGGATATTCGATTGCAATTTCTTACCTTTTATGGATTGTCCCCATAACTCCAGACCCTGAACAGTGGTGCTGGCAGTTGCCAAATAGATAATCAAACATATTGATATCCTGAAAAAAACAAGAAAGTGTTTTAAAGTATTTGTAAATTGATTGAGGGTGAATAGGTAAGGGACTTGGTAAGACTGTGCGGACTGGGGCTGCTTGCTTGGTTGTGGCATGTGGTAGCTTTCAAGGAGTTGTTAACATTACTTTTGATGTATTGGTCATAGATAGAGAAATAATTGTTATTTATATATGTGCGATGTTAAAACTAAAAAAACATATATTTTTGGTGTGGGCAACCAAGGGCATAATGTCTTTACTGATTCTGGACGACAATACCCCGGAGGAGGTACTAAATATGCGGATACATTTCAACAGCCTTCAAAATGTAGAAAGAAGACGAATAATCGCGAGGCCTTCAAACACGATCATATACCATTTGCTAAGTTCATACAAAGTTCAATCTTAACTTAAAGATTCCGTAGATAACACGAAACAGGATTATTACTTCATACGCACACGATCAACTTGGCTCACGTAATGCAACTGATGTTTTATATTTCTCTTGCTGCAAAATCTTTGCTGTTTATGATGTCAATCTACGATAAATACTGTTTCCGGGATTTTTTTTGGAGACACCTGTATTTTTGGCTGGCCTTTGATACCATTATTTTGTCGCTCGGATGACTTTGATTTTTGATTAAAGCTCCGCTGGATGTGCAAAATAACACACTGTGCGCCGTTGCGTAGTGAATATGTGGATGGTCGCACATAAACGTACGATATCTAGGTTCGATACAGGAGAGAGTATTCCTGTAGAAGGCGTGAAGAACTTTCCACCCGACTGTTGGCAACAAAAGACGCTTACTTTTAAGGTGGCGCACACAAATTGAGAATAATACTAACCATGTTAGTGTGAACAACTGGCTTTTTGAATGAATGGGTAGGTCAACTTCCAAGAATTGGAGAGAATTTTAAGAAATTTGAGACGATGCCAGTGTACATGAGATCCAACCTCCATAAAATGGGTATCACAGATACTTCTGTAGGAATTGTGGCCAGGTTAAAGAAACTGTGAATCACTTACTGACCGACCTTGACAGAAAAAGATTCAAAGCAATAAAGAGAACATTCGTAACAGGGAAAAACTTTAAAGAAATCCCATCCAGGAAAGTTGTACACTTTTTGAAGACAGCAATTGAATCCTAGGCAGTGCCAAGGGCATACAATAGATCTTTATGGTAGCAGTAGTAGTATCTTCTGTGATAATCTCGATATCTTCCATTCAATTCAATACATGAGATCCAGTGGTCAATACAGTGGTGGCCCGTGGCGTTGTGGGTATGTGCGTCGACTTTTTTTTTTTGTTTCATTTTTATTTTGTTTTACTCTTGTATATTATTACAATCCTAGACAAAATGTTTAATTCTAGCTTAACTCAAACACTTCATTTGAACTTATTACTAACTTACTGACCCTATGCGGGTACTCTAAGCTAATCTAGTCTAGAACTCTAATTGCCTTTCGGCCTTCGGTCCGAAGACGTATTTATTAATTTCGTTTTGCCAAGAAAACTTAAAAACTTGGCTCTTCAAAGGCTATTTGTCTTAAATTACTTAACCTACCCTAAACAATTCCAAACCGTAATAAGCGTCGACTCCTACACACTTGGACCTATCTGTCTAGGTTCCTGGTTACGACAAGAAATACTTTTCACGGCCCCTCCTCTTTCGAGTCACTGACAATGCTCAAAGAGTATAACTTTCTAGAGAAAGCTTCTCAAACGGTCGTTCGGAGAAGGCATAAAACTGCAGGTCCTTCCACTCGTGATAGAACAATAACACGCACAACGCGAGTAGTTGCTGAGAATCTAGGCCCTGACCCTCTATGTGCTGTAGCGTCACCCACATTATTATTATTCCATGAGATCCACAGATTTTTGAAGGCTCTGGAATTGTGAATGTCTGCACAAGCTTCAAGTACGTACCAAATGGAGCAAAGCGAAGAACAATATTAATCCAGGTGACCTTGTTCTCATTCAAGCGAGGCGCGCTTCACCCACCCAATGGTTATTAGGGCGCATTCTCGAGGTTCACCCTGACGATGACAGTCTGCCATGAGTCCGGACTCAGATCTCCAACGAGCCATTTGGAAACTTGTTGCGTTACCCAAGGACGATGAATCCGAACGATATGGTGGGCGGAAAGGTTATCACACAGGTGGGCGAGACTATCTAAGAAAGCGGCTGCTCTACTTGAACACAGACTGAAGTGTGTAGAAAGCCTTGATTCTGATCATATTTTTTATTTAACGTCTCCCTGGTCAATGTTTGATGTTTAACAACGGCCCGAGCACTGCCACAAGAACAATTAAAATCGCCCCTAAAAAAGCATAACACTGCCTACCACAGAAGCAATTCGAACATTTAATGAAACTCTACTCCGTCTGGAGTGCGAGGCCACTTGATCTGGGCAGCTTCTAATTCGTTCTTTACGCAGTCTGCTCTGATTGACCTCCTTCTTGGTCAGACTTTACCCCATATGAGCATCGCTGCATGCCGGCAACTATGTACAATCTAAACAGTACGTACATCCCCGGCTCAATTATTTATAGACGCGTGATGTGAATATCCGCCCGCTTGCCTCCAGTGTTTATGCTAAAAAGATCTGGGGAGTTCCCCTCCACAGTACACAGTACAACAGGAAATTCGCACTTTTTCCGGGAAAAACATTTTCCAGCCGATTTCTTTGAAATGTGAATTTATTGCAGCCAGTTGAGAACAGTCAGCAGCGAGCCCACGCACGGGATTGCTTCAAGGAATAAATCTCAAGTCATCCATCATATTGCTTGGGTTCACGTTGAAGTGATTTCTATCGCTCATCGCGCTACCGCTGCACTAAACAATGCCTACGGTCGTAGCGGACACCGAGCGCAGCACCTGATCGGAGGTGCTTCTGATTTAATTAAATTTCCGTTCGCATGTGAAGCGCTTTTTTGCCGCATGATGAATTTCTCCGGAGCGTCAAGGAAGGACTTCCCACTTCCCAGAGAGTGTGTTTGCGGATAGGCTTGTTTCGGTTGCGGCCAGGTTCAGTGGCCATTACGCCATTCAAATCACAACGCTAATCGACAATCCTCCATCACCCCAGAATTGGGGGGAGAGGACTGCTCCCACCGCTGGCGACTCCCATAAATCATTGCAAATTGAAAATTCAAACGATAGCAATAGACAGTAGTCCGTACACTAGGGTGTGTGTACAGTCCTAGACCACTATCCATGCCAACGAGAACCGACGAGGCGCACTGAAGGGCTTAAGCCGACCGACTGGATCGATGCTGCTGGTGTTAGTAGAGCCATGCCACTGGTAATCAATCAATCAATCGTTCATTCAGATTCATTTGCTTTGTGTGCTCACATACGAGAAGGATGTCGGCTCGCAGGCAATAGAGATCCGGATTTGATGCATGGCTGTTGGCCAGAAATGGGACATAAATTTGTGCCCAGATCCGCCGCGGACCGACGGACGAGAGTAAGTTCACGTACATGTTGCCGTTTCCATTATGGTTTTCCTGTGTCCTCTTATCCCATCGATTGGGACTGCTCTATGCTTGACAACGTGTCCGCAATCCCTTTCGGTGGTTCGACAATAGGTCTCAGTCCGCATCTGTAGCCGGAATGACGTTTTTGATTGGATGCGGTTTAATTGATCATTAGACAAGTGTTAATCGATTTTCTCTAGGAGGTCAGTCGAGCGAGTGGATTGCCTCTATCGTCGTTATTATGCAGTGGTTTTGACCACTATTCATGCGGAGTGGATTTGCATTTATTGCCGTCTGCGGTATCGACGATGTGAATTTAATTGTGCGATGAATAGAATCGGGGTAATTCAGCGTGAATGAAATTGTTTCTAGATTTCTCATTTTCAACAATTCGATAGTAATGCCACTTGGAATTTGATGGCCAATTGCATCTACTTTGCACTCCCTTCCCATTTTTATATTCCCACTAGAGCCTCGGATTCTGAGCGCATATCTACTTTCATCTGGTTAAGTGATACGTACCTACTTGTCGTCACACTCGAGATTTCAATTCACGTGACTTTGGTGCAAATTGTCGTACGCATTTGGCTTCGCGGACGTTTGATATCATTCATACAGATTCAGGTAGTGAGAATATCGAAGAGGGACGTGTAATATGTGAATATTCATTGCTTTAGCTTGCAAATGGCACTTGATAACAACCCGGTTTGATTGCAATGGAAATGTTATGTAAAATATAGCTGAGAAGGGGGATATGAACTTTTATGAACATTTTATAATTTAGTAAAAAAATTATAAATTCACGTGTAATTGGTTTCACGTGAAAATAAGTCATCGAGTTCGACTTATTTCAGGTACATCACGTGATCACAATCGTAGATTCTAATTCCCACCATATGTTGGGTTATATTCAAGTTGCAGGCTGCAGACTTCAGGCACCCGGACTTTAGACCGGCGCGGTGGACCAATTCCATGAAAATAAGATGGTCCAAACATTGAACATCAAGGCAGATAGGGGAGTGCAACTACCACCTTTTGCAGTTTCTGTCTGCGGGCTACCGCAAGTATTTATTCAAATGAGGACACGACAACTCGCCTTACTGCCCCGAATTTCAAATCACGGAAGAGGTTGCGGAACACTTGGTGTCCCATTGTAGACACTTTGCGGCGGACAACTGACCTGGCAAGTGCAAAGAACACAGGCAGTTACATGACTCCGTCGGAGCAGAACTGGACAGAGATCTACTCATACGTAGTGAGTGTGTGCAGAGCAAACTCCGACGGGCAGAAATACTAAGAGTACAAGAGGCAACTTCTGGCGATGGAGCAAAACTGCTAACCAACCATCAACAGAACTTATACCTAACGGCAGTCCCGAGGGGGGAGTTGTTGACGAGGTTTTTAGTACGTAGGCGCATTCCTGGCATCGAGTACATTGCGCTTAAGATCCGTGCATGCTAGTAGCACGAGCTTACAACATCCATGGGGGCATACAATAAAAAAGGCGTATTTTGGTACCGATTTAATCAGGTGACAATTACAATGAAAACGTGTTCGTGATATTGGCAACCTGGTGTATAATACTGGTGGTTCTTCTTTGGCACTCGTTTATTGAGGCTCCGATCCTTGGCTATCTTTTTCTCTTGACTGTCCACCAGTTGCCACCCAGTATTTGCCCCAAGTCCTCTTGTAGTTACTCTTCACTTTGGAGGTACAGTCTTCTTTTTCTTCTCGAACTGGAGGGTGAGACTCTATGATCCTAAATGACGGCTAACCGACGGATTACTATTCATGTCAGTTTGATCAAAATTTTGCTTGCACAGGAGGAAGCAGCATTTTCTTGGTTTCGTCTTGTTTTCCAGTTGCTTTCTTAGAAGGCAGAACAAACTATTTATCTTATTTTCGAATGAATTTGGAATCAACTCCCTTGACATTTTGGTACAGTGAAACGTCTCTATAGCGGATACCCGCTAGGTGTCCGTTCAAGAGAGATAAACGTTCCGTGTTTTTTATTTGTGTCGACCTTATGTAATATTTGACAGTTTTTGTTTCAGTTGTCCTTTAGTAGAGGTAACATTTCTCTATGTACGCTAAAGTTCATGCCCGTGTCCGGTATAGAGGGGATCCTGTGTAAAGGGAAAATACACACATGAATAGATCTATCTTCATGCCGGGAGCATGACGAATTATTCCTAAAAAGAGGTGTCCGTTATAGAGGGATGTCCGTAAAGAAAAGTTCACTCTGGGTACTTGTTTTTTTTATTTTGATACTTTTCACCATTGTTCTCTCAGCAGAGTAAGGATAGGCGCGTTGCACTTAGGTTCTGACGTACATGTTCCCAAGTGATGTCCATGTCAACTGTCCTACTTCGTTGTACTCTTTTTTTTCTGAGCTGTGGCCACTCATCAAGAAATTCTTATAAACCTTCAAAGGCACAATTATGGTGTCTCTGCCTTGACGTGTGACGTGTTGCATGTGATGCGTATCTTCTTACTCGTCTTCTTCGCCACAGTCCTCGAAGATGTTTTCCTTAGCGAATCAGGCGAATGTGACCAGACACCACCCCACTGCCAATACTACCAACATTTGGTCGCACTGATGGAGTTTGTCAGCTGCAGGCGCGGGTGATTAAAGAGCATCACATCATCTTATTTTAATGTAGGAGATTGTCATTCGCCTTTATCTGCAGCTATTAAGTGAATTCAACGAAAATCCACCGAGTGCTGCGAGCCAAGACTTCTTCGAGACAACATGTGACTACCTTCGGCTTCATTTCTATTGTCGATCAGCCGGCGGCCGTTTGGCCGCTTATTTAATTCACATGTCCAACACTTAAAAAAACACCGCCATAGTAGGCAGGATGTGGAATTGAGCAGAGCATGTCCAAGCCGAAGCATCATTTGCTCTTAACTCTCATCCTTCCTAACTTCTGGTGCATCTCTATTCACATATCGTTTGCGGAGCTTATGCATATCTGCTTGGCCATTACACCGTGTTAATGTCTGATGAATCTTTTCAGCTTGTTAAGCACCTCTAACAAGTAAAACCACAAATCGATCATTTTTTTCAAATTAACAATCATCCTCGGGGTGTAACATCACTCACACCCATTTCGTGGCGCTTGCACCACAAAGTTACCGCAACCAACTTGCATCAGATCCCAGCTGTTCCTCTCCCGAGGCGCTCCCAAACGTGAGTGTCTGCTGCTTAATCGCAGGCTCATTCAATGGACTTGATCAGGTTGTGGCATTTCAAACATCAATCGAAATCAGAGTCGCTACTTGACAGCAACGCTGTGCGCATCAGAACGCTTCCCATATGCACTCGCATTCACATCCAAGACCGAGCATCTCATTGACCCTAACCGAAGCAAGATTCACGATTGAAGTGAATGCAGCGAAATTCCAAAACCATCCCACATTAATTTACAACGCCACGCGACTCGCACAAGAGCGTATCTGATATCTTTTACAGTTCGTGTGTTTATTTCGGGATCGCTGAGGTGGTTGTTTTTGTCTGATTTCCCCGAATGCGATTTCGACACCAAGTGTCGAGAGCTTTGAAATGGTTTGGTTTGGTTTCGAAACGTTTTCGGGTCTCCCTCTGTCGACTCACTCGAATGGTGACTGTATCTCGCCCATTAAGTAGCTATTAGCGAAGTGGTTGTTCTCTCTCGCCTCGACTGAAGTGGCTCCAATGGAGGCTACCACTTGACGAATGGTTGGAGATCAGGTCGCGTGTGCCACCTTAGTGCATTGGACTTGCACCAGCGCAGAGCGCACACCGGCCAATGGGCATGGAAATATGATTGATTGACGATTACCTGAGCATACCTATTGATTGATTCAGGTGAACGGGTGTTCGGTCATGTAACAGAGGTTTCCGTCAATCAACTCCAACCGGCCATGTGTGCGTTGTTGCAAATCTGAATCGAATTACCTGCTCGCCGAAGACTGGCCTTATGGCCATCGACGAGGACTGCTTGCCATCGACGAGCTGAAGAGCGTAATTAATTTTTTTTTATGGTGAGAGTGACTTGAATGGCACTCGATTTACTGATTAATGACCTCATTGAGAGACAAATGGCCACAATGACTTCATCATCGTCAACGTCAAGATGTGAAATTCGAATCCGGAAAAGAAGGAGGCTCACTCTGCTGCTCTCCATCAGCAGGCCCTTACTTATCTGAATTGGAGCTTATTCCATCGCCAGCCATCGGTTGACAGACAGACTCTCCGATGACATTCGAACGGAGTCACATGTTAATGCGCTTGTTGATTAATTAAGAACTAATGTGACCTTATTAGGCTAAATGACAAGGGGTGACAAGCAGATGAACTGATGAGAAGCTGAAGATCTGGCTGTCAGTCAGAGACAGTGGAAGGCGATATGTTTTGATGGGGAAACATCTTGGGCGGGTCGGTGCGATTACTTCGGACGGCCGAGTGCCACTTAGGAATGCATGAACGTCTTCTGCTTATTCACTCCCTTCTCGTACACTCCGTGGTGTGCAGCCTATGACATTTCAACATCTGACATTTCGAAATTGTGTAATTTCCTGGGTGACTGGATGCATGACAGCCCTATGTAATTGTCGTTGTGGGGAGATGGGCGTTCACATCGTCTGGTGGGGTAATGGCTGGCATTCCATGTCTTACCTGGAAAGGGCTGCACTCGCAGTCAACCGAGGAGTGTTTTATTGATGAGCACAATCAGTTTTTTTCCCGCCAGTCTGATTCGATGGATGGATGTGTGACCTAAGTGTTCGCACTCAGGCACGATATTTGAGACTAACCCACGATGGACATTCGGTTGGTTTACCTTGTGTTTTCGGATTAGAGAGAAACACTCGGACAAAAACAGCTTAATGCTTGATGTGTGAGCGTTCCCAAGTGATTACTACGTACTTCGTCCTCGATTACAGTGGCCACAGTTTAGGGATGGTGCCGAAACTCGATCGAAGCACTGGATCAACTTCTATGCAACTGCCCAGCACTGATGTACATCAAAACAGGACAAGGACCACAATTGGCCAGTTACTTCTTATGCTCACACGAAGATGTGAGAATCTTTCATGATTTATTGAGATTTGCGCACAAGCCCGGTGTTAAAAGGTTAACCAATTGAGACTTGGCAACTTGGAACATTAACTTTACGCATCCTTGAACCAAACTGTCAATGTCCAAGGATTTAGGAGAAACAACATTTTCATTGACAACGTTTCGAATGAACGAACATTTATTCATAATTAGTGATAGCAGCTTTAAGGGCGTTGACGCCACTGCTTGATCGTAGTTCTCGTCCCAGTAGGTAAGCTGAACTTTTCGCTGCTGGATATTTCGTGCCAGTCAGACAACGGGTTACTCGAAGTGCCGAGAATATTGATGCCGGTCAAGTATCCGTGGAATTGAATGCCGTACTCAAGACCTGGCCATCGCTAAGACTATACTGTGGCGAATTTTACGAAAAGATTTAGGTCTGTATTCTTTTTTAAAGAAGTTTACCCAGGAACTAAAGCCCATCGATCATATGAAGTGACGTCCATTCTCAGACTGGAAACGGATCTAGAAATGTTGGAAGAAGATGACCAATGTTTACGCTAAGCCATGGTGCTGATGGTGACGTGCATTTTGTAGCTAAACGGTTTCGTCAACAAACAAAATATGGGTCATTGGTCATTGGTGAAAGCCATGATGTGCTTCAAGAATAGTATGGTCTTCATGCCGGTAGTGGCATTGGGCCGTTTCTTTTTGCATTCTTGAAAATGACCGTCATGTTACAGTGATTGGACAAGGGGTTAAAGGTGTGTGGTTTCAACAAAACGGTGCCACAAGCAACACAGCAGGTGCAACAATCGACTTATTCGATGAGCGTGTTATATCTAGAAATGGTTCTGTCGATTAACCGCTACGATCTTGCGACTTAGGACAGGGGGGCTATGTTAAATCATTTACCGATGTCAATAACCTGGGGTCATAAGCGGATCTTAGAGCCATTACTGAACGTAGCTGCCGTTTTCGTATTTTGGTGGATTTATTGATAGCAATGCGGCCATTAAAGTCAAAAACATGCTGCTGCGAAGAGCTCAAGATTCTCAGCACGCTGCTCTCAACTACTTTATGCTGGATCCCATATCACAGAGCGACGAGGCAACGAGGCAGATTAACTTGCCAGGAAAGGGGCTGAAACTGACTCATCGTAGGCAAATTCTCAATTCGCAAACCACCGCTTGCGGATGTTAAGACAAAATGGATGATAAATAAAATGTGGAACTCTAACTACCACTCGGATGCTGTGGCCTAAGCTTAATAGTTCAATAACCAACAAACTCTGAATACCGCAAAAAGATGCTCGGGAAGGAGCACAAACTGTCTATAATCATCTGAAGTACTATGAAATGAAAATGGGGCTAACCCATGGCTTCATATGCAGACGCTGTGGTGACGAAGAAAAGAGGATACTTCTGCCTACATTTGTCACTGCCTCAATCTCTGCCAATTGAGATACAGAATACTAGAAGAACACTTCTTCCAAGACCGTCATCTAACAAAAAACCTTCCAACCACTATTTTTACGTTTATTTGGATCTCGGGATGGCTGGGTAACACACTGACATTACGAGTACGGTGTTAAGAGGAGAAATTCTCCTACGGGCATCACAATCGGTACATCAGGACCTAAGTGACACGCAACCCACTTACCTAGCCTGACCAATCGGAGTTTCCGTCGACGACAACAAATCGACCGCTGCAAATATGCCCGTGGCAAGCATGCGAACGACGTCGAATCATCGTCATCATCAACATCATCTTCTGACCCGCATGATCCACTAAAGGGGTCGCGGGGGTAAACCACGCACGAGAGATCTCCAGGCAACTCGATCCTCCGCCATCGACTCTAAATCATCAGGAGCTATGCCCAAGCATAACCCTGCGAGTTTTTTTTTACTTGGTCCACCCACATCGTCCTGGGTCTGTCAAGCGGTCGCCTGCCTGATGGAATCGCATTCAACACCAGCCTCGGAAGTCGTGATGATGGGGACATTCGTGCCACGTGACGAAACCACCGAAGCATAGCCCTTTTCGTTCGAAGAAGCCGCTGCTCAATGTTGAGTTCCTCGCGCACTGCCGTGTTTCTCACCCTATCCCGGCGAGTAATTCCCACAACAGCACGAAGAAATCCATCTCAGCAGCTTGCACTCGCGATCGTATTCTTTCGGTCATTACCCAAATTTCATGACCATAGGTGAGAGTTGGAACAAATACTGAGTTGAAAACCGCTAACTTGGCTTTGACACCAAGCTCGGCCTTTCTGATTACAGAACTACCAAGCTGTGTCGAAACTGACCCAGCTTGACCAATCCTACGACTTCGATTTCCATACATAAATGTTTTGATTGTACTTCAAGCTAATAATATAATTTTTAGTCGTTCAACCACACAAAAATATCCCTCGTCACTAAATGAACTACCAGCAAGACTCATTTGTCTTCATTGTATCCCCCTAAGGTCTGGTGTCGGTCTGAACTTGAACCACCGAGCCTCTCCAGCCAGGTTGGACATGTTCATTTTTCCCAAAGGATGGGAGTCGAAGGCTATATGGTTCGTAGTGAACTAGGCCATGCTCTCTACACAGCCCAAGTCGCCTGGCAGGACTGGGTGATCAGTGACTTCTAGAGAGTCTGCTGGATCCTTGGAAGAAGGGCTTTACTACGCAATGGCTTCTTGAGCCCCAAACAGGAGTTGAAAACATATATGCGCTGTTTGATCTCGGGGCGGATGCCGAGGTACCCGTAGTCTCTGATTATCTCAATCTGCCTATTATGACAATCCTGCCGTCGCCGTCAGTTCAGCGTATACTTAAATTTTCTCGTTATTCTTAGCCAGTTCTATTCTATCCGCTTTCGCCGAAATGCCAGTAAATCACTCATTAGCGGCTTATTGTAAATATCATCCAACTGGGGGGTCGTGGCTCTAGAACTGGTTTGTGAGTTTTGATCTTTTCAAGAACTATGTTCACAGGGTAGTGTCCCATTGTTTAAAACCCACTTTAAAGGCCAATTGAGTTCGTTATCGATCTTGATGGTGCGGCGTCATCGATTTTCGTGCACAATCTGACAAATGAGTTAGGCATTCAAACCAAGACATGGTGGCGTAGAGAAGTACGTCGTCTTCGACCTGGTATCAGTTACGTCTGCACTGCTATCCTCCAAAAATCTAAAAGAACACGTCAACTTAGCCCTCGTCATCATCCGTCCAACCACGCCTGAAAGTGCTAATGCACCCCACTTCTAGCAATTATCAGACCCTCAACTCAATCCATTACCGGAACCTACGCCGCCTTTCGGTTAACCGACGGTTTCCCACCCATTACACGAGACCCAACATTAATTCGACTTAAACGAATCCCGTCGTCATACCAAAAATGCCAACCAACCTCCCCGCGAAGGTGACATAAGCCCACGAAGTCTGGCAAATTAATTGCCTCCACTTAAGTAAAACCTAACGAAGCGGAAACTAATCCAATCATAAAGCACATTATGACAATCTCAGCGAACGCAATCGGGGAGAAATTATAAATCGCAAAATTTTCCCCCTCATTATATCGGCCCTACGAAACAAATAGGCACATCCGCCGCGTGTAACCAGCCACCAAAGGCGCGAGAATGAATGACAGTAATGCCGCATAACCCTTATTGACGTCTGCACGTTGATTTCGATATGAAGTCATCAATTGAGATCAAAAGATTAAAAAGGCTCCCACCACCTTCACCGGCAGCCCTCGCGGTGAATGGAAATAAACATAAAACACAAACTTCCTGGCCAGATAACAGTCAATATCAGGAGATTAGGAGCCCTTCCTTAACTGGGGCGAGGAGTCTTCCTCTCGTTTTTTTCTCATTTTTTTCTCTTCTTCACGCCACAGGCTCTGGTGTCATTATACAAATAACTTTTCCGTCCTCTGTTCATTTTTCATTCAACTGCTGATGCCCTTGCACCCGAAAAATACTCAACTCGTTTGCCACCCGCTCCACGTCTGCGGTTTGGCTTCTGCGGCGAGGAGTCCTGAACGTCTTCATTGTCGTTCGACGGGAAGGCAAAAAAGAGTTGTCCACCGGCCAGTGCACAAGAACAAAGACAGGGTGAGTGTCTTGAGAACGGCTGGAGGCCAGCGGGGGGTTTGCATACCGCCAGTCGAACGTCCGTTTATTAATCGCCTTTGAGATGTCCTTTGACGTGGGCACTCGGGGCGTTATTTTTCTTCAGCCACACAAAAAAAGCAGAAAAAGGGAGAAGAAGACACTTCTTATCCGGAAATTTAATATCCTCATTCTTGGTCGAGTATGACAGCGTCGATGGAGGCGGTGACTGTGGTGACGATGGTGGGGCGTTGGTGACGATGGTGTGCTATTGACAAAGCCCCTCCGACGACAACCACAAGCCGCAGACTAATCTTTGAAACACGACTGCTGTTCGAAGACAGAATTGAGATTCAACGCCAATGAAGGAAGGACAGTCAGCGAGGAAACCCTATGGGTTGTGTCTACACGCTGTTCCTTGGATGTGCCCCTGCGGTGTGGCCGAAAGGTGAAATTATGATATCGCAAGGGATATCCTTCTCCATCCCTGGCCTTGGTCGCATCTTATTTTTCATATTTCCACGCAAAGGAATTCTGGTGGATTTGCATTTCTGTTTGAGAAGAATGCAAGGCAACTCGTGGCTGGGGATATTGAACGGGCTGTGGATTGTTTGCTTGCGACTTTGACTGGCTTAGCTTTGAAGATGAATCGTTTGACTGAAGGGCTTAAGCGGCATTTGCTGGATTCGGAAGTGAGATATTGCACCTAGCCTCAGCTCCCCGACTCACGTTCAATGAGAATGATGTTTGGGTAAAGTAGGAGCGAGGATTGTAGGTGATTACGGTCGGACTCCATTCAATGGGAAAGGGCATTAGGTGTGCATTTGTGGCCTGTCTGGAACTGTTATGATGTTTCAGTTACTTTTTAGACTTTCCGGGGAAATGTGAGGAAGATTAAGAAATGTTCATCGTCGCTACGGCAGAAATATTGACTAGTTCAACTTCAAGCCTTGCAGGCACACCCTCAGGATCGGAAAGGATCTTGTCAACATCGAATCTGGAGTCATTCTCATTTCGAAAGAGTAGTTCTTGGCAATCGACTTTCCGGAGTTGACGATGAAGGTGCCTAGAGATATCAGACTAGGTGCTTATGAAACACCATTCAAGATCACAAGGGAATGGTTGATATGAAAATTGGAAACAACAGCCATTTATTGTTGAAAGCCTTATTGTCGTTGGCAATTGGAAGGCTGTGAGTCAAGTTAGACCTTTTCCAGACCTTTCAACACACAGACTACAGACATTAATGAAGTGCACATGAGTTGTTAAAGACATCAACCAACTTGGGGGCGGAACTGCAACGGGCCCAGCGTTTGTCACGGACTATGGGGAACGTCATTATCGTCAATCAGTGAATCATCCGTGAGAAGTCTATGTAATTGAACAAGCGTCGGTATTAAGATCAAAAGAATATAAGTTACTTCTAGAAATTCTTGCCAAGGCATCAAATGCGATGATAGCCAAGCAGCCGTCAAAGCTATTGCCTCTGCGACTGCATATTCAAAACTACTGCAGGAATGCCCGGTTAAGCTAACGCCGCGTCGTTAGACGGCTAAATCAAAATCTCCTTATTCTGGGTTCCAGGTCTTAGTGATATCCGAGGAAATGAGAATGCCGATGAGCTGGCTAGTCAGGGATGTACCCCTCAGTGGTCACTTGTAGAGGAGGTGCATATCAGTGCAGGTGCAGTCAACTCAGTCAAATCTCTGGGCATTTCCTTGAAATAAAAAACCTCGCATGGGACAGACTTACAATCTGTGCAACATCAGGGAAAATCTGGCCTGAGTGGAAATGATCTCCTTTGACGAACTCGTCATGATTTCGCTGGATTGGCTGCGGCCTCTACGGGATACCGATGGGAGATCATGACGTCAAACTAAGTACCCTAAATTGTCGCAGTTGCAACACCACAGCTGAGAGGGAGACGATAATACATTTATTTTTTGTGCCAGCCGAAAAAATTGCTGGAACCAGAAAGAGAGCAAGAGCAAGAGAGTTGCAACACCACAGCTGAGAGGGAGACGATAATACATTTATTTTTTGTGCCAGCCGAAAAAATTGCTGGAACCAGAAAGCGAGCGCTTCGCAGATTCTTCTTGAACTCACTTGACAAGTTGCGTGGCATAGTGGACATGAGGTGGACTGCTAGCTGAGTTGTTACATAGAAGATGCACCAGAGTTTTGGTTCCCTTCCAGTTCTGAAGTTACTGCATGTGTTGGACGAGTAGCTGGGTCTGGTTCTTAATATGACTATGTCCGTTTTTAATGCCGATATAGATATAGATCGTTGCCTTGCTATAGCAAGCTCTGGCTAAAAGCCGTGCCATTACATCTACGGCAATTACGAGGAATTCCTAATCTAAGAGCGTGATCTCCTATTGACCAGTGCCCCGTAATTATCGCTGATATTGCAATATCGGTGCGCTTTATTGTAGCCGTATGTGGATCTGGATCATAGTGATCTTTGTATTTTATAAATCGTCTTAAGATTTACTTTGCAGTTCAGTGATGGCCACAAGACCAGAACACCATATTTTAGTATCGGCCTTAAATCAAGTGAACCACTCTTGTATTTAGTCCTCATTTCAGTCCCAGAGATTTCATACAGACGTCTAGGGAGATTTAGGCTTTCTTAATACGTTATATTCGGTTTCCACTTTAGTTTGCTGTCCAGGATGGCGACTATCAACACAGTTGTACGAGGTTAAAGGCAGCTTGTACAGGTCAGTGCAGTACGTTCAGTGGTTAATTCCACATGTTTCTAGCCAATTTCAGAGACTAAGTGTCGAGGCAACAAGGTGGGAGTTGTGTTGTTTGATTTCGACAGTTGAACTAAAGCTACTTTGCTTCTTGCGCAAACCTTTTTTAAACATTGTACAATCCATGATCTTGAATATTTGTTAAAGGAATTAATAATGCGTTACAATCGAATATCGCGGCGAAGATCACAATCATATGCCCATTCCCTGTTGCTACCTAAATATCACCTCCATGGCACATAAGTCTTGAATCAAGCGCTGGTCGACTCTAATGTTTGCAATGCATTCTTTTTTGATTGTCGTCAATTCAACCTAAAACTGCAGTTTCAATTTATTCTCAACTTGAGTGTGACATCAGTCAAAATCAAACCGAAGTTCAAGAAACCCCTCTTTTACCAAGTCAGTTGCCCAAAAAGCAACCTTCAGCTATTTGCCATTCTCCCATTCAAATGCCACAATCCCAAGCCATTCGCAAAAAACCCAAAAGGGCACACAGCAGCAATATCTGTTCGCTCCCATCGTTGACCTAATCCATTACACCGCACTCCTCCAGAAGTGTTTCTAATTTCATTAGCATCCAACCTAAATACTATCCCATCAACAGACGAACCGTGCACCACAGACTGCCTCGCACTCACATCCGCCTGAATCACTCTGTCTAGCACGTCTGTGTGTGTCATTCGGCCGCAGATATTAGCCTCCCCCCTTAAGCAGATCGGAATATGAAACTGGCTAATTGGGCGCCACTCTATTCGCCTTTGCCTTCGCCTACGAGCGGGGCGGAAATGCAACCGCCAACTGACAGCGAAGATTCACCAGCTCCACTCCCAAATATCGCGCGTCGCGGTCGCTTCACTCCCAACATTCAACACCGGGAGACACTGAACCGTGCCAACAGCTGAGCTGTTCCTATAAATAGCATACCTCCCAGTTGGTTCGACGAGACACTACGTTTACGATATTATTAGCGAAACACCCTCCGCTGCATCCGCCTCGGTCGTGTCGGGTGCGCTTCAGCAAATTGGAATAATGCCAAATTAACAAAGAGCTTTGCAGAGAAGCTGCGAAGCCATGCTGAAGTACTACCACGCTTTGGCTCTGCATGCCACCAACCACCGCCATACACCGAGTCTCAAGACGGTGACAGAGCATCGTGCTGTTGCAGTGCTGCTCTTCATCACAGCGGCGCGCGCCAGAGCGCTACGTCGGCGGCGGCAATGGGGAAACAGAAAGTGCAAGTGACACAGTAAGCTGACGGCAGACAAAGCCAAGTAGTGTGTGTCTGGGTGCATCGCGAACGCGTGCTATGTTTAGAATAGAAATTTCGCGGGAGCTCTGACACAGATAGATTACTGGAGGCACACTTTGGTGCCATTTGCATCCACATGCAGGAGGGAGGGCTCTGCTTTGAATTTCAGAAATCTAATTAACCGGAACGTTGGCGCTGAGGAAGTTCGAAGCGTTGTGCTCAAAGGAATAAACAATGCATACTGTGCCTGCCTGCGTGTCTTAGCTACTAATTTGCACACGAGGAGGTGGTGAATACGACGCTTATTTGGAGTCGACTGCATGACAAGCGCAGTCTTCAGTCGGAGGGGTGCATGGTGGAAATTTGCTTTGAGCGGATTTTAATTGAATATGGTTTTGAGATGAAATCGATGGAGACTTTCAACGGGCGGGTTCCATGTGACAGAAAATTCAATTAACAAAAAACCACACACTTCTTTAGCGTTTGAGGAGTCAAAAAATGCGTTTTAGAACACTGAACAAATTTCTTCGCCCTCGACGCGATCGGAAACGCTAAAGAGGATTCCAGAAAACAGAGGGCTGACCGTAAAATGCATTTGTTTAAAAACACTGCTGCCTCTTAGGCGATATTTATCGACATTTTTACTGAACTGTGGAGAGAGAAGGAAAGCTAGAATGTTCCACTCAATTTGGACGATAATAGACGTGAATTCAGTGCCCCCCATCTAGACGAGGTCACGATAGTAATATCAAGACTGAAATTTAACAAGGCTGCAGAAGCGGACGGTCTATCCGCTGAAATCTCTAAGGTAGCTGGAGAGGGTCTGGTTGCACGCCCTACGAGTGGAATCTCAGTATCGTTTGCCCGATCCACAAGAAAGGTGACCCTCACTCTGCTTCCGGCTGTAAAAACTCACGCTTGTAGAACCCAACCATGCGACGCATACTAATCTATGCAACACTGACTTTCTAGTCCAAATTTCCTAAATTATAGTTCCTTCAAAACAAAAGGAATCACAAAAGCGATATGAAGTCATTCATAAATATATTTCTGAGTACAACGTACACTTTCAAGTCACCCGTCTAATTACTGTGTTCGTCCTGATAACTCGATGTGAATACCTTACGTCCCACCAAATACTCATTCTTGATAAGCATCCATCCCTGGAGGGCAACACAAAAAACTTCTGTCCACAGCAGATCCTGCACGACCATCCCAGATATCCCCAGGAAGGTGAACACCCTGAAATTCGTAGCTTCCATTGATGATTCGACGTTCTAAAGAAAATCGCCAATGATTCTGATCCCGCTCTGGGCAGACGTAATTTAATTAAGACGCATAGATGGTGAGTGGATGACAAGATATAACAACCAACTGTACGAGCTGTTTGGCGACATCGACTTAGCCAGAAGAGTGAAGATCACATAGAGCGAATGTAAACCATTACTCCGGCCCGGAAAGTCTTCGAATCCACACCCGAGGGACGGAACAGTAGAGGAAGACCGTGATGTAGGTGGCGCACGCAAGTGGAAAGCGACCTCAACCGACTATGTGCGCGAAACTGGAGGCAGCTGGCTAGAGACACTTTGGTTGGTTGAGACTCAGGTTCACCCCGGACTGTAGCGTCACATTAAGTAAGAAAGTAAGTGATCATAACAGAACAACCTCAAATTAAACCCCTCTAAGTCCACAAGTCGTATCTGCTGAAGAAGTACTTTTGACCTATGTACCTACATTGTTTTCCCGCAATAATTCTAAATAAGGTACCAGATTAATTCATCATTAACCTACTGAAATGCTACAACTGCTACCTACGACACTTTGCTCACTTCCAAAAAAGGTCAATAAAACTGCGTCTTTTTAAATGTTTAATAATGCCATTCTTTACTTATAATTGCTGTAATCCATCCACATCTCGACTCTGCATGTAAATGGAGATTAAATGTTGCCTTTAATGACTGTGTATATTTATAATGTTTCTAGGTGCTGTAGTGTGCCTCATCTTTATGCTGCTGACTTAGGCTTGTTGTATTTCTAGATTTTCGTAATATTTTGTGAATGTACAGAATTATTCACCGGGTGTGGCCAGATTACCTTCATGATATGCTAACATGTGCACATTCAGCTCGCGGTTTAATTTTACGACGATTCACACATCGCATTGGATCCTTGTACCTATATGTAATTCGCCTGTGAAACAAATACTCAAACGTACTGCAGACAATAAACACAATTGCCGTTTTCCAAAGAAAACTTTTTATTCATATCTCAAAAAATACAAAGATATGTACTGGCTTATTGGTAAGCACTACAAGCTACGAGTAAGTATTGATAACAAATTGCTTGTATACAAGCAAATCCTAAAACCAGTTTGGACGTATGGCATACAACGTTGGCGTTGTACCAAAGCAAGCAATATGAATATTATACAGACTTTTCAAAACAAGGTGCTTAGAACTATTGTAAATTCACCATGGTATATCAGAAACGACGATATCCACAGAGATCTAGAAGTTTTACCAGTCCAAGATGAAATCAAAAAAATCTCTTACAAACATAAGCGCCGCCTGGAAGAGCATACAAACTCTGCAGTTTATTCGATCCTTGAGGAAACTAACGTCTTGGGCCGACTGCAAAGGACTAAACCCCTTGATCTCGTGCGATAACCTACACCCGCACATGGTTGCGGTGTTAGCAGGAACATTCATTGAAGAGTCACCTGTCAAACGTATATAAATCAAGAAATACAAACTACTGGATAAGTGCTTCACTTAGTTGTAGTCGAATATAATATTTAAGGGGAGGTGGTTTTAGTGAGTGAAAATCTCACACTTCTATGGTCGAACGTTCGCCATAGAGTCTTGTTGAAGATTTCCAACCAACCTCGGAAAAAAAAAAAAAAAAATCATATCTCTGAATGAATGAAAAATTTACACGTTACTCATTCAATTTATTATTAGGCAGGTTCTGAAGTTCACTTTCACTCGCTATCGAAATTGAAATCGACCAGAATCGATTTTTGGTGTTCCAGGTTTTTTCATTTTTTTCATTTTCATCGAATTCAAAATCACTTTTTTCGAAGTAAATTCAAATTATTATGTGTAAAATTCAAGTTACCCGTGTTCTAGATTTCTACCGATTGGATTAATTCGACCGAGTTCTAAAGGCCCCTGCCCATAGAATCCGTAAACGCAACGCATTCATTTGGTCGGTTCCTTGCGTCGCGTTCTTTGTGGGATCTAAAGGCATGCTAGCAATGGATTCTATGGGCCGGAGACTTACATAAATCGTCTTCGAATCAGATGACTTCTGTCAGCCTGTGAAATTGTGAGTTTATTATTTTGATTCCATGTATAGTATAGCAACAAAAATGGATGAAATACTAGAGGTAAACAAAGAAAACCAAACAACGTACAGTGAAATGCAATCAAGCCTTTTTGAAAATTGTAAATTTATTCACCCGATATTGATATAAAAAACTGAATTGCATTGAATATGAAAGCCAATTGCACTCATTTTCACTTTACAACCCAAATCAAGACAAAATCTAAATTCATAATTTCACAAACTGACAGAAATCAGCTGATTCGAACACGAAGATGATTAAGAATTCCATCAAATTCACCAAATCGATAGAAATCTAGAACACGAAAATTGATTTCACTCGATGTGGTAATTCTTTATCGATTTTAATTCATTTGAATTTTGGAACCTGCTGTATTCCTTTCATTCTTTTCATAATCATCATCATCCTAATCATCTTCTGCAGGAATCTCATTTTGGCAGCGTGTGTTCGTATTCGATCACATCCTTCCAGACGGAACTCCAGCGCGCACTCGATATGCCGTATGTACAGATGCTGGGATGAAGGTTCACGTTGACAAATCAGATGTTATCGTCATTTCCAGAACTGATGCTCAATGCACTCTACATCTTAGTGGAGTCCTATTGAAGCATGTTGAGGAGTTCATTCGTTTATTTATTTCTGAACCTGTTTCTATCTGCGATCTTATTGTAAAATTGTTAGTTTTTAGATCCTTACTCTATTTTACTGTTTTTAGTATTACGAGGGGCGCTCAATATATTCCCGGTATCGGGGTGAAGCTGTGGTTGTATATATAATATTTATTTTATAATTCGCGTTTTATCTCCAGTTAAACAGAATCATAATGGCAACTGAGACGATGATGGTGAAAATTGAGCATCGCGCTGTAATTAAATTTCTCACTAAGCAAGGAAAAAGTCAAAAAACTATTCATGAAGAGATGGTGGCTGGACAACCACAGCTTCACCCCGATACCGAGAATATAATGAACGCCCCTCGTATTTTTCCGCTTTTAGTAATTAAATTAAAACACCTTAAATTAATTCATTCTTGCTTTTAAAATACCTTAGTGTCCTGCAGCATCATTTTTTATCTAAATATTTGCATAAGAATGACATGAAATGGCATGAATGTTATTTTATTGACTTCCGTGCTGTCAACGTGGTGACCGAAGCAGACACAACTCAATGCATAAAAGTATCGATTGCACAAAATACAGGTATACATAGAATCACCGAAAGAAATGTCTTATTTCGAAACAAAATCAGATTTTCAAGGAAATTATTTCTTTCGATATACAATAATTGCTTCACCTTAATTTATACATTTCTGTTTTTCTTAAGTTTACTTTCAGAACCACAAAATGAGAAACCCTGCATAATTTCATTCACGGTCTAAGTCCTCGAGCTCGATTTTTTCGAGTGCTTCGGCATGAACCTTGAAGTCATGTTCTACTTTAAAAAGGTTTCCTCAGTTTTTGAAGCCGGTCATTGAACTTAAACAGTTTTCCATCCCGATTTCTGAGAAATAATCCTACTCCTTGTGTCTAGACATAGGATTGCATATCTCCAGCCCTTAGCACACCCTCCCTTCTAAAGACTTCACTGTTTAAACCACTTTCTATTGGAATCCATCCTTCGCCTTTTTTTTTGTATGTGTTGTCAAAGTTGTGCATGCCCTTAATTAATTAACTTCAAACTTATTCCCGTCAGAGAACCTTTCCCATCAACAAGTGGCGGTTGAAATTCTTCCACATGTATTTTCGATTCAATTAGAAATGCCAAAAAGCAGGCACCGAACCTCTGAAACATGACCACGAAATCCCCACAGCGTATGTGGTTAGGCGTTGATTCCCATGATCGAGATTTCTGTGCGTTTGCATGAATTGTCTAACAAGCCAATTGATTGATGTTCTTGCGAATGTTCGACATGAGAACATCCCCCATTCCCCATCAATTGATTCCTTCAAATTTAATCTTGAAAATTCTCCCATTTACCGAAGCGAATTGGATCTGCTTAGCTTTACCCCTCGAAGTGGTGGAGAACAACATTGAACTTGATTCGATTACCCATGACTTTTCATTCACACACACAAGGGCACACAAATGAGCGCGTTTGTGTGGGAGGGAGGCGTTTTTGGGAGGCGTAGCGCTCCTGAATGCGTGAGTGCGCGTATCGAACCACTTAACCCAATTTTGAAACAAACTTTGAGTGGAAATGTCAATGATACGCTTCTGTTTCACATTAAGGCACTGGCACTGGGTCTACTATGCTGACTGCCTCCTCGATACGGCTACGGAACACGAGGTAAACATATACAGCCATGTGCGCTCCTTCACTGAATGCCGGGTTTTGTTTTAAGTGCTTTTCTGATTATTTTTCGGGAGTTTTCTTCTCGACGAGTTTCGTTCTTTGAGTTTCGCTTGTGGCTGGGTACTTGTTGCCGGTGGCTGGTAAGTAATCAATGGTTGTGTGTGCGTGCGTTTGGAGAAAGGATTGAATTGCTTAGGTTTTGACCATCAAATCTGAGGAAATGGAACGCTAATGTGTGGGAAAGATATGACTAGTGAAGCGTGACGAGATTCGTAGATTCACACAAAAATGACACTGAATTGACAAGCAAAATTGTGAAAAGGCTATGCAGTCTCAAGGCCAATAAGGGTCTGAATTACTTCTATGTGGGACTTGAACTTTAGTTTGGAGATGATTGCTCGAGCTCCAAATATTTCCGAAGAATTACCAAAGCCTCTACATTGCCACACATCATGGAAGAACTGAAAGACTCGGTATTTTATGGAGCAACGGCGCTGAAATGTCACAAAAGTGTTTTCAAGCTTTTTTAGGGGCCTTTGAGTCACATTAAAAAATACCTTCAATTTCTACATCAATTCGGTAATACGAAGTGAACTTCGAAAGATACTAAGTTCTGATAAGCTGACGAAAATAAACAGCCTAAGTAACACCTTCTCAGCTGAACATGATTTGATCGTGAAACACGGGACCTGCTTGATGGGTAGTGGGTTGTAACATGTAACCTAGAAGATCTATGGACGCACACTATGTTTGTTGTGTTTGTAATGCTACACCTAAGAGGTTCTTTGAGAGGAAGATCGAAGAATGATCAAGTAATGGCGGACGCAAGACAGCTTGGTCGGACTGGACTGGAAGAAGCGTGCCCAGGCTCAGACTTAGACCCGCCATGGCTCGATATTCTGATTGGGTTGATATCCGATAGATGGCGATACTTATTGTTTGGTGTCCTAACCCCAGCTTTTTTTATGTTATTCACGCCACACCACTACCCTATTTCAAAGATTTCACACTCCTCAAAATTTCTATGTCAAAGAAGATGGTTTGGATAGCAAAGGCATAACTTAACAATTGCATTAGAGTCCCCGAGCTTTGACAAACTATCGATTTGTTGATGACTAAGAACCTCCTTCGTACGCCGAGATTTGACGTAATGTGAAAACTCGGGTAATTAAAGTTCTATTGGCAAACCCTCCTAAGATAAACCAAATTTTCCGTTACTGTTACCACGGTGCCGGCATACCACCCGCTCTGCACAAACTACAGAAGGACGTAATTAATGAGACCAAGACTTTGGAGGACGGACGACAGGGTCTGTGGATTCAAGTCCAAGCAGCTTCCAAAAGTCTACGTCCAGAGTATGTAGGACCCACTGATTCATTCGACACAGACTCTGTGGAAGTGTGCAACTGAGGACAATCCATTCGTCGACATTTCCCCGAACCTTCAAACGACACGGCTTATTTCAATAATCCAACGTCATTAAACAAACCCACCTTCCAGTAACTTTCCAGCAGCGATTATGAGTCAAGTGATCAGGAAATCCGTCGATTAATATAACGAATTCATCGGAATGGAGATTGAAACAAACGATATGCATAACAAGCAGCCTATTTATGAATTCCATCTCGTAATTACCCGTAAACGGGGAAAGGGTGGCGCCAATTGCCCGATTGGTGATAATTGGCACACTAATAGCCTGTTCTAGAAATCGCGGCCGTAAACAGAAAACTAGATTCCAATGACCACTGCCGGTGAACACAATCGACTTGCATAATATTTCGCCGTAAATGAAAAGGCTTTATAACTGCAATTTGCATACGTATGGCTTGGCTGCATTTTCCAGGAGCTACCCGTCGCACGGGACATTGCTAAAACTTGTAATGAAAGTCACGGTCACTTGAATTGTATGCAAACAAGTTGTAAACCGTCCCAGCTACGAGGGGCAGATATACTCGCACTCGTCCCGCACATGGAACATTGCAATTAATACGTTTTGTTTTTTTCGAACTCACTTTGTAATGATTCGATGCACAGTATTGAGGAGCACCTTCTGGCCGGATTACGGCTACACGTACGCATACAGCGACGAACATGACACTCGGCCAGTGCAGTGGTGCGATTAAAATGCATCGCATTGTCGGCCGGCGAGGAAAGCAAAAGCGTGCCGTAATGTGTTCGCATTCAGTATGAAAAACCCCGTCGGCGTCGTCGTAGTCCTCGTCGCTTCACAGAGAGCCCTGACCATCAATTATGCTCGCTCGGGTACACTTATGCAAATGAAAATGAAAACTTATCGATCGAAAACGTTGATTTTCTTTTAATGCCAATTGAATTTGAAGAGTTTTTCCATCGGAAAGATACTCGTACAATGGGGCTGGGGAAACACCGCCTCAAGGATGAGTCAGTGCGGACGGAATCGCAATCGGATTCGGATGGTTTATTATGGATTCTCTTGAATCAATAAGCCAAGGGTATGCCGACGTTTTGTAATGTGAACTGGTGGGGAACATCTGCGCTGGTTTTTAAATGCGAATAAGTGAACCCTGCACGGACTACCGCGGCGGCATCTGTTTATTTTTGAACACATTTTCGAGAAAGAATTTACTAGGTTTGAGGTGGCGAAAGGATTGAAACCTTGAACATGGATTCGAATGGGAGTTTAAGGCAACAATTTATTTGAAGAAATTCAGCTGGAGACAGGCTGAGAATGCAAGTTGAATGGAAGGCAGGTAGAATTTTCGGGACCACTAACCCTCTTTGTGCGGATGGAAGGTGTTTAATACGGCCTCGCGGTGAACGAGGGAAAACGAAATACATAGAAGTAGTCGGGGGCTTTGTATATAACAGGCTAACAATGAGATGACAATCGCTCTTCTTTTGATCAGAAGATGCACTTGCAACAAACGCAATGAACCCTCTCTCAGAAATCCTCGTTGAACAAGACGTTGACTATCAAAATCTACGGCGCTGAGGCACAGAATGCATCAAAAGAGAATGAAGAGGCAGCGCCATGATGGCTTGGCCATATACGTGGCATGGACTGCTTGCAGAGGAGTTTTGCAGAATTTGACCCAAAGATCGTGCTAGCTGAAGACACTTGTCAGAGTAGGCTCATGTCCACCCGAACACGAAGTGGAAAAAGTATACATTTGAAAGGCGTACAAAATAGTACACATTACGCTATGTAATTGCCGCCTCGTGACGATATTCACGTTAATAAACAATACACCCCGTAGAGGACCAAGTTCTAGCTTATACTCTTTGTCAGTGACGCGAAAATTATTTGTGCCGCAGTGGGAACCTGGACGCCGATGTTCAAGTGCGTAGGAGTCGACGTACAGACCCACAACTCCACGGTCACCAATGATCTTGTTATGCGTTTTTATTACGTGAAAGTCTATCCGTCACATGACTAGCTCTCCGTTGCGTGACGACCTTCAGTTCATTCTACTCTGTGACTCGTTCTCGGTTTTCTTACGGTCTCTCTGTTACACGACGACCTGCCTATTGTACGACAACCTTTCTCTTACACGACGGCCTTTTTACTGTTTATGACGTCCCTGTTCCTTCCACGTGACGGCTGCCCTGTAACATGACGACCTTTCTGTTACGTGATGAGATTGATCTGTACATTTGTTGCTTGATGAGATTTCTGTTACGGGACGACAGCTCTGTTGTCTCTCTGTAACCTTCTGATCGATCTGGTATCTGCCCCATCCTCAATATCTTAGCAGGCTCTGTGTTACTTGACAATTCATCTATAATATGACGGCGTCGTTTTCACTATTGTTCGACAAGTTTTGTGAAATCTGTGACGTAACATGACAACTTTTCTGCTCATGAAGTTGTGACGCCTACGATTATTTTCCAGTGACGGTTTCCGTGTTTCTTGATACCGTCACTCTGATACTCGATAATTTGAGAACTTCTATCAATGCAAAGGTCTGTAATTCACATAAGATCTTACAACTTTGACATGTGCATTGGCCTGCTAGAACTCTAGATGAAACGCATTTAGGCGCTTTTAATGGTGAAACGTCACATCACTTTTCTAGAATGATAAGCTTGCTGTAATTGCAACCTTAGTAGATGACACTACATGTGTTACTAGTGCGTTACTAGCGACTATGGTCGAAAAAGTGTCTCATCATTGGACTCTCCTCATGGACAACTAAAGCCCTAGTTTTAGTCAATATGTTCATAAACTTGTATTTAAAATATAAATGGCAGATATTCGCTTACGAGTACATTTGAACATTTTATACACTTCTTCAATTTCCCCGTGTACTTTTATTAAAACTAAAAACCAAACACTACCAAAATCACCATTTACCTTAAGGGCAGCGCTAAATCGTCACCTCAGTGTGAGTCATCTCCCAAACCAAAGGTGATCTTACTGAGAACATAAAAACGGCATCACCGCTCCCGTTACGACATTGAAAATAAACAAGCGAAAACATGTGCCTAACATAAGTAATTAAAGAAAAAACGTGCCACCGCTAGGCAAACATTTGCAGAAAAAAGTCGTCAAACAGATGTGACAGAGACCTGGTCAAAATATTGATTGGCCTTTTCGGTGCCTGATCACAAGCCGCCCGTAAACCATTCGCATGCCGAAGTCTTTAAAATCCCATATCTCAGCATTTTAACGACACCGCTGTCCTCAAGGTCTGCCCCCGGACTTCGATGACACAGATTTTATTTCAAGGAAAACTCAAGCCTTGGGTGTTGATTACACGACATCAGAACGCAGACGTTCTTTCAGGTTTCACTGAGGAATTCAAATGTAAACACGGTTGCTCTTGATGAACCGAAACCCGAAAATAAACAAAAAAAACAAAGCCGAATCCGTATCACGTGTGGGCGATGAACGTTGACAAAAGTGGTTTAACCGCGTTTTATGATACTATTTCGCTTGATTTTTAATGCTCTCCATCTTCACGGTTTTATGCCTGAATGATTCCCTCTAACAGGTCATAAAATGCCAAACTTGTAACGTTTGCTGTCAGTCGTAAAGTTGTCAATTGATATGCGAGTCGGTGCTCCTTTCCGCTTCTTGCACATGTGGAAAGTCCAATTGTCATTCGAAGCTTAACATCCCGACTGCACTGGGTTACAGTAGACGGAACGCAACGGCAATTAATGATTTCATTAAAACGCCATAAATCATTGTGCAACCTTTGGCGTAACATGTGTATAATTAGGAGGGGCGGACGGATACGAGTTTTATGTACGAGGCAGCCATTCGACGAGGGTGTCGAGTGGGTAAGCTTGTTTTATGCCTCCGAGGGAGAACGCCCAAGGCGGTCTTTAATTAATTTTGTATTCAGCTCTGGAAACCAGTGACCAGGTGCATTTCGAATTCTTAAAGTGTCTAAGAGGAGAGTCAGATAAAGGTTTGTAACGATCGGCGATTCGAGGAAACTAGGATTAGGATCAGTATATGTCTGCTTTTTTTGATAGCTGACTTACTCCAACGACCCGGAAACAATGGCAGGAACAAATGAAAGTAGCAGAAGAGGAGATTGCCCTGCAAATTGACGGCTCAAAGACGAGTCCAGGGGTCTGCTATGACTTCTTCGAAATGAAACCTTGCACTAATGGCCTGTAGTGTCTTTCAAGCCGAAGTGGCCGAAGTGGCTAACACTTGCCTTGAGAGACCACAACATAACCCACAAATTGATAACTATTTTTTCTGAGAGCTAAGCGACAATAAAGGCCATAGCATCAGACATTCTGATATCGAAGCTGGTAATGTTGTGCAGAATGAGCATCAGTGAGATATTCTTGCTGAACTCGGTGACCCTCTGCTGGGTATCGCGGCATACTGGGAGCTGAGGAAACGAAAAGGCGGACAACCTCCCGAAGAAGGGATCGGAGCTGAGAGAATCTCTTGCAATCCCCTCTGCGCATACGCCGCTCAGCTCCATAAGAATAAAATCTAGAAGACGAAGCACTGGATAGAGCGACAAGGGCTCTATGGATGATGCTGAGCAAAAAGAGATCAACATCATTGGTCGGTTTTAGTCGCAGGGATGTACGCATGCACTGGATGATTGACTGACATGCGTTTATCAAGACAACTGCGACATGACGAACAAGATGTCCTCTGTGCTGCCAAACCACCAACCATTAAAAATTTAGCAGTTTCACTGAATTTAACATACTTTTACATGAACTTTACCAAGCCGATGACGATTTTAGTTGCTTTAGTGCGTATTCGATGGCGGTTCCAAGAAAAAAAGGAGAGGGAGAGAGACCCAAAAAAATAGTACTAAGCGTCACGTCGTTTTATTTAAGATTTCCAGAATCATCGTGTTATAATAAAAAAAGCGAGAATCCAAGATGTGCTTGGCCCTAGCTTCTACTACAACCTCTCGGAGATCTCGTTAAGAGAATCGACAAAGAGCCCTAGCAAGGGCACAAATAACGTAAGCTACTACAGAAAGCTTTATAAGGGGTGCCCAGTTTACGGTTGCGTAAGTCCCAATGGTTCAGTGATCAGTACTGATTGTCGTTATTCTTGCAGTGTCAATATGAGTTTTTTTGATACAAGCATAGCATAATCTGACCGTGTTTTCTTAGAAGACGGTTAATTGAGTCCAACCTTTGCTAACTGATCTTTAGAAGTTTGTTGAGATGTCTGCCTTGCCTGGTCGGACGGATCTGATGACGAATCGGAGTGTGCACCTGCAAAGTAGCTAAGCGATGAAGTTCGGCTCCGTGTCTGGCCAGTTCGTCGGTTGTGTTCACGAACTTTCCTGCTTAATAAACGCTGGGGTGGTTGAACAATAATCCTAAACTACGCGCAGATGCCAATATCATCGCTGGTCCATACTATTTCTAGCCGTTGAGCTAACGAAAATTCAAAATGTCTATGGTCTGCGTCTACGCTGAAGAAATTTGTCTACAATCACATCGGATAATGGACCTTCATTTGATGACAATCTAGATGCCGAACTGAACTGAACATTGCAAGTCGACGTAGGAAGTCGAGAAAATGAACAGCTTTCCGAACTGGAACTGGCACCAAACTGGATGTACATATACAGGATAATCGGGAAGCAGCGTTCGGAAAGGTATCCACGATCTGGTAAAGCAGTGCTGCTTTATGGGTGCAGTACCTGGAAAACCTGGACACGTTCACCACACAAAACCTGCAATCTTGCGTTAACAAATGTTTAAGAAAGTTGGAGAGAGCTGAAACGCGTTGCAGAACTTCGAACGAAAAGGCGCGTAGGCGTGGCTGACGCCCTATGCTACTGGAATTGGAGTTAAAGGACATATACTAGTAAGAAAGTAAGTAAGTCCACGATAGCAAGTACATCCACCGATTATTGAACACATCATATCATGGAGATCGATAGGTGGTCTGTTTAAATAAACAAGTAAACTGAGTTCAGGGGCACTTCATTTGCTACCGATGCATTCTTAAGAAGCAGTTAATGTTGTAGGGCTTCACAAATTGTACCATGTTGCAAATTTACCGTCAGTGGCGAAACATGTGATTATTTTTTCCAAGAAGCGTTTTGCTTCTAAGAGTGCGCTAACATGTCGCGTTATTTCAGATACTTGCCACGTGACTGACATATAGTTGGGGTTATTGAAGGGAATCGTAGGTGGTAACATTATCTGCAGACAGGGTCCATAGTCTGGCCAATAAAATATGTATCTAAACGGAACCACTTACTGACATGATTATCCTGTGCCTCTGATCAGCGACTCTCTCAAGACACACTCCCAAATCGAAAGCCATTTCATGCATTTTAAAGAATTATCAAGCAGCTTGCGTCATTCAATTTACTTTACCTGGCAAATCTGCGGCAGCCTGTCATGGCCGTAGTTGATTTTCACTCAAAACAAAAACACGTCCTCGCCACAACCATGATACCACAGCACAATCACACTTCACTTCTGTACTTTCGCGCCAAAAACACAAGTTCAAATTCGCACATCACACGAGAACGATTGGAAACAGTAAACACCGTCGTTTTCGAAAAGAACAAGACTATTTTTCAATTTATTTCGAAGTCATTCGCCTCTGAGCGCATTCCAAAAATGAAAGCACAAAACAAAAAACCTCGTTACCCACGATAACCTCTAAGCAGACAACCTCTCTTCAAATGACTCCGACTTAGGAATCTTCGGTAGCACGTAATGGGCTCCCTTATCTCCTCGTAAAGCACCACAGCTTCCCATTGAGCATCACACTATCCCCCGTGACACAGAGAAAATGGGGAAAAAATCGAAACACACACACATACGCTGAGTACATCCAAAACTAATCTAACTCTCGGAGCGATAAGCTGCCGACCGCATTACGGACGGAACCCATCCCCGGCTGCGGCCGAGAAATGTGCGTAAAGCCGCAAAAAAATGACAGAGATTATGTGCGGTCATTGCGATGATGCCGGACATGACTCGGATTTCTCTGCGGAGGTCGGGATGTGTGAGTCCTAATGAAGGGATTTCGTCTCTCCGGGAACATTACCGACCCCTGGAGATGACGCATTTGAATGCTGCCAGCTGCCCTCTTGTACAGCGTCGCATGTGTTTATCGCGGCGGGGCACTTATGTCGCGGGCGCGGCGAATTGATCGCGAAATTGATTGAATCAATTAGCTTCGCGCCGGGGTACGGTGCCGGCAATGAGTAGTCAAATCAACTGCCAACAGTCCGCCGCCGTCGGGCACAGCTGCCGGCAGTGCACATTACAAGTACATACGTTTAGTCATTCCGATTGCGATCGTTGATAGCACGGTCAGCGTTGCAAAGCATGGACGGATAGCCGGCATAAATCGTTGGCTTAATCAAATTGACGGGCGATAATTGCACAACTGGCAATAGATTACCGGCCGACACCTAGTGCCGAGAGGTGCCGTTTAGCCCCTGTGGAGGTAACCGAGAGACCAATTTGCAAGCCAAACGTGTGATTAAGTCTCCCGGCGCGGCGCACCAACACCGATCACAGCCGGCAGTCAACATGTTGCCGATTTTGTTTTAGAGCACTAATGGATTTTCGAAAAGAAACCCCAAACACCCAGACCGGAACGCGTTCACCCGATGAATCCAAATCAACACAACTGCCAGCCCACCGCACTCGGAGCCACACGACAGGCGACAAAAAGCGTGCTGTCAAGTTGATAAGAGGTCCAACGAAAAAAATGACAGCGTGGTTGGAGGGCTTGGCAGTTCTGCAGAACATCACTTGTGCTGGAAAATTTTCGACACCGACAGCAAAAGCGAACGAACAGGTTTTCGGTTTGCCAGTAATTCATGTATACACTGACAGGCGAACTTTTAATCGGAATTAATTGAGTGGCGCTTAAGATGAGATACACCCCGAATCGCATCGCGCATAGGCTTTTAGCAATTAATCGAAAAGCGAATAAGCACAGCCTCGCCGAATGGGAGAGTACCAGTTGACCCAAATACCAGTCGTCGCGGTCGTCGGGAAGCGATTGTGTGCTGCGGCGTGCGGTTAATTGGAGGAGTTATGTTATTTTAATTGAAGTGATAGCAAATTACTCGAAAGAATGTGCCGATGATGGGTTGCTGAATGCACAAATTCCGCATGGCTGATGGTGAACGGATTTTATTAGCATTTGAATTGATTGGCCTTGGCTGCTGAGGACAGTCATGGCCTTAATTCGGGAGATATATACGAAGAATAATTGGTGACATGTTTGCATGAAGAGATTTGTCGTTTTTTGGTTGCGAGTTGGGGTATCTGCGAAATGGATTAACTTATGTGGACGTCGCCAGTGGAGTGTTGGGCTGCGTCAGTCAAACTACTTTATGGGCTAGGTACATGTTCAAGGACATAAAAAACTAGACAAGGTCGTCAAAATAATCAATGGCATGCATTTGATATTGCTTTTCGTACAAAATCTCAAATTTCTTCAAGATAAGCAAATTTGGATATTTGGATGTTTGTGGAGCTCTAGCTTCCAAACGGCAGATCGAATTTTAATGAAACTTGGTACATAAATTGCTTATTTTCTGGATAGGGATATGGGTCATATGACATATTTCCCGAAAATAAGAAATTTGACTTCAGTTCGGAAAAATGCATGACACACTGAAGATCTCATCAAAATTCCAAAAATCAAAATCATCACTCCACTGTGCATCTACGGTCTGCTAACAAGTGCAATGTCTAGCAGTTGGAAAGTCCGCCATCATTACAGTGAACGTATGATATAGCGACAAGCCACTGTGGAACGAGGCACTAAACCAGTTCATTGTAAAGAAAACCCTATAAGCGAGTACCAAAGAACTGTCTTTTGTTCTTTAAAATCACACATTTACTTCAATTTAGCAGTCAAAGATAAACAAGTTGCACCTTGTAACATTGTTCTTACAGCTAAACGCATCGATACCTCAAAGATAGTAAATGATCACCTCTCACCTGCACCTCATCGGAATCCGAATCTGAACAGTCGCCATTTTTTCGCCACATTTTTTCCCATTTGACACCAGCTGCGATGATTCATCCTAATTCCTAGACACGAGACCTACTCGTACCATCATCAGATATCTCTTTGGCAGTTTATGCTTTTTGTTCCCTCATTTGTCTAGAGACCACCCATCTAGACGGATTATCAGATTTTGTTGGAATAACCCTTCTCTAGAGAGACAACTTGCAAATGTCGCAACAAAAAGCAAATGCTAACCACGTACACATGCTGATAGCTAGACTGAATTGAAAATTATCCAGCAAAATTCTGTGAAACTTAACTTGGTACTGTCGTTTAACTTTTTGCGAAATCAACGGTATAAATCCAGATATTCTATCGTACTGTCTAACGAGCTGTCATTCACTTCTCTGTGTCTCTGAAGGAGAACTGGAATCTTGTAACTAGATAAGGTCAAGTTATTCAAGAGCAACCCCAGGGGTGCCAATGCTTGCAGTGAAATGGAATGCAGATGTTGTGTGAATCTACTTCGCGTGTTACGTAGATGATGTAGCTAGATGTAGCTACTAGTCAATAGACACAAGCCCTGCGAGTGGGAAGGATAGCCATTCTTTTTTGCATATTCTCTCTAAAGGTATTTCATGCAAAATATAATTGCGAGCGAAAATAAGTTGAATCGGTAATAAGGCGGAACTTGGTCAGCAAAAGAAGTAGCATTCAGAAATAGAGATCGATGTAGTTACTGATGGAATTTTGTAAACCTTACTTTGCATCTGTAGTGATTTTCTTTGAAGTGATATTACTGCTAGGGGTCAATTTCACTTCGAATCAAAGAAGCGTTCTCCTTATAAAGATTCAGATATTATACCTTATGCACATCAGTAATCGTAAAGGACTTTAAATGTACATATATTGTCTCCGTCGAAGACAGTTCGATCCGACTACTGTAACAGAAGTGTATGCGGGGAACAACTAAAGGCCAACGATCTGACACGAAGTTCTGAATTTTATCAAGAGATTTACTGCACTAGACGCAACGTCAGTGCGCACTCGAAAGGTTTGTGGTTGTGCTAATGGCGGAAGGTTAACGTGGACAAATCACAGGTGATGGGCATTTCAACCATTCTGGGCTGATCAATGCACTTGACATGTTATTGGCGTCAGGCGGAGAAAATTAAGTACATATCTCGGGGTCTTTTTCACGAGTGATGGGAGGAGTAATGCTGAGCTTTCCTGTAGGACTGGCCAAGTTGCGTGCATTTTAAAACAGCTTGAAACAGCTAGGAATGCCGAGCTTGGTATCAAAGCCAAGTTAGCGGGTTTTTAACTCAGTATATGTTCCAACTCTCACTTATGGTCATGAAATTTGGGTAATGACCGAATGAATTAGATCGCATATTCAAGCTGTTGTGGGAGTTGCTCGGCGTGATATAGTGAGAAATACGGCAGTACACGATGAACTCAACGTTGAGCAGCTACTTCTTCGAACGAGGGGCCAGACTGACAAGCTGCACAACATCAAGAAGACATGTACCGTACATAATTCACACTGGCGCAGGTGTGCCATCACATCTGAGAGGGAGACCTTCACTCATATCTTTTGCGCCTGCCCGGCTCTTGCGAACACCTGGTAGATCCTTCTTGGATTTCATGTCACCCATCGAATGGGATACACATAAATGATAAGAATCGGTAGTTAGCGATCAAGAATTTTGATGATCTTAGAATGTCCGTCCATGTTAGAAGTTCTCAAGATTGTGTTTGAATTCAAAGGGATTTAAAAAATACTGGTCAACGGGTGTAATATTAATCGACTAATGTTTACATTTAAACAAATGCCATTGCTTTTCCGTCTGCCACATCGATTTTGGCTGTTTTCTATGACTATTCTATATGTGGAACTAATTTTTCAGAAAAACTGAGATTGCAGGTTTTTGCGTGATTTTTGACACGAGACTAACCAAGGATTTGTTCATGAAACGAACTTGTAGTTAGTTCTTGGATATTTGTGCTCTTAAGTAGTAGGCGTGCGTCTCAATAACTGTGTATGCGATTCTTCAATATAGAGTCGTACAAAAAGTGTATAGAAGTCATTCACAAGACTTGTATAAAGAAATGAAATGGAATCTTGATCGAATGCCTCCTCAGTCATCACAGTTTCCCCAAACAGGAGCTTCATAAAATAGAAAACTCTGAGCGATTTTTAGTTCTGTGTTTTTTTTTATTTTTTGTACTATACACACATGTTTTTTCATACAGTACCAATAGAGACTTGTAACTAAGGAGACGACAAAACGAAGTATTCAGTGCTGACCTGTGATTGATTTTGAAATAAGTACACTTAGCGTCTCGTACATGTTCTTACCGCTTTCGTACGTCAAATATGTAGTACAATATTACGGTTTAATAAACAAATAAAATTGAAGAGGCTCGAGCTAGATATGTATATTCTTTATTTTTGGAAAAAATTTGTTTGGTCTATGAGGACACAGCTACGTGCCAAAATTAGATCACTATACGAATTCCTTCTATGTACACAATAGACTGGGAAAGGCAGTGAGTATGAGCTTTTCTGAAGTGGGTTCATCCATTCAGTTTGAAGAATAAATTACATAATCGATCGGGAGCATCAAAGATTATTAGTTGTGGACGATAACGGCCTGCAAGGTCTGTCAGTTGACCGCACAGAAATGTATACTGTCTGTTGTGAGACAAGATGGGTGTCATACGTAGTGATGTATTGTGAGACTGTTTATTCCTTTCCTAGTTCAGGACGACAAACAGGAATGAGGTGTTGTCTTGCGTCACAACACCAAACGGTTTTGGTTGACAACGGCAACGCATCGGAAGTTACAAACAATTGGTTTGAAAAGTGTAGCAGTACTCCTCAATAATACCGATTCAGAGAGAGAATGAGTAATACGAGCATTCGATCATAAGGAGTGGACGAGGGCAGTCGACGGTGTAAAAATGAGTGATATTTAATGAAGCAGAGTAATTGACAAATTATCCAATTGTTATATTATTGCAGCACACTTTGACTCTTACTTTCTCCGATTAATGGCATGACGTATTCCAGCAAAAATCACAGGATAGCAGTCAACAATGATCACTAGTAAGATTAAGCACTAATGAACGCTTTTGCGCTCACTCGGTCGGTTACTTTGCCTGCTCGCATCTGCAATTTGCTCGATAAACAGCGGTTGAGGTTGTTCAAAGAAGTAAATCAATGTGTCGATTAGTAGAGGACATCACAATTACAAGTAATAATGGATCACAGACCCTGCACCACAAATTCATCTTCTGGCGCTTGTCGTGAAACAATAATTAAGTCCAAATCAATCTCCAATCACGCGAGTGCCTGTGTGTCACTTTCATGGCAACTTATTCGCGTCAGCTGCACGCGAGAGCAACCCGCGGCCGTTCACGTGGCACGACTGTTTCAGTAACTTGTTGTCGCCTGTCCGACACACAAAATGAACACAAAATGCTTACTTCAATCAACATCTATTAAAGGCTATGGGTACAGCCTCCCCACGAAAACCATTTTAGGTCATCTGCTGTCGACAGATTCGCAACACCTCAAAACCCACACTCGCTTCACCATTTAACACCTCAATCGAATCGAAAGAGCCTGGCTGCATGGTGGCGTGTGTCAGTCAATCGCCCACAACGCCCGCAATGCCTAAGGGCAAGTAACACTACAATTCACATCAAAATCAAACTCACCTGGTTCTCAGCACAGCGAAAGTTTTATCCATGCTGCGGCGGTGTGGTATCTCCAATTGATTTGTTTCAGTTGAGTGCAGCGAGCACTTAGAGGGCGGTGTCAGTGTTGGGCGGAGGCAACGTGTCAGAATACCGCTCACCTCAGTTTCACTAAAAAAAATTGAATCACTTCTTCCTTATTTTCTGCTTCTGTTTGGTTTTATTCTTCACAAATTTTCTTGGAAGTCAATTAATGCTCTCCGATTACATCCCTCTGGGGATCATTGTATCTAGAGCTTGCATAGCACCCCAACGGTCGTTGTCTTGGAGCTGCGCAGATGGTACCTGGAATGAAGAGAAAAAAAGGGATAAGATAATGGAAGTCAGTTGGGAGCTTGCAGGAATTTAGAGGATCTGTTGATTCACCAACGGACGGTAGCACGTGAAGAGACAGAGCTGATGGTGAGTTGGTCACGGTGCATGTACACTTTCCACACGACTGACTGTGAAATTGACATTTCGGTGATCAATCATGGCGGTGTCTGGTGGAGGATATTGAACCTGGAATGAGTTTGGAGCCACCAACTGCTGCCACCGTGGAGATCTGGCGGAACACGCATATCCAACGATGACGCGGTTGACATCGAGGAAATTACAAATGCAGCACATATGTGCAGGTTTTTGTATTCCAGAGACGCCCTGCGTGTGACAAGATGGGGAGCTTCATGCGATGGGTGGCGGTGGCGGTAGCGGCGGTCGTGTCAAGAGTGCAGTTAGGTGAAATGTGTGCAATTCGGCAGGAAGTGAGTTATTAAAATGCACGATGTGTGCGCTGGAAGTTTCTGGCTGGTGCATGCCACACTTGAAAATATTCGGCGGAGATTTGGCTTGCCACCGGGAGCAGGCGGTTCGTTGCCAAAGAACGGAACTTAATGAGCCAAACGCAAATGATGAATGCGACTGCAAATGAAGGACAGGGAGTGGAGACTTTTGGCATTGTAGCGCATGGTTAACCATGTCAGAGATGACGCGCAGAACATTTTGCAAAATAATTTATGCATCAGACACCGTGCACTTAAAATGGTTGATAACGGTTTGTTCTGAAATTGAGTGAAAGCTTCGTAAGAAAACGAGGTTGCGAAAGCACGCAAACGAGTTGGCTAATCGGTAGAGGCAAGTGCTTGGATTTTGGACCTGGAACATGTACGGAGAGTGGGGATTTTCGTTCTCTAACGAACTGTTGCTTCGGATGGATGTTCAACAGACTGAGTGAAATTGTTCTTAAAAACCAGTGAGTCCCTTAGTTTTTGAATATATCCTAATTGTGCTGTGCATTGCAAGCGAAGATTTGTAACATCGCCTCGACTTTGAGTTAATTTGATTGAATTGAATTGAAGAAGAGTAGGAGAGGTGTGCCACGGTTTTCATCGATAGTCCACAACGTCTACAGTTTTCTGAGCTGCTGTGCCTCATATTGTATAGGTGGCAGTTTGAATGCTAAGTGGCCAGTAAGTGCGCCACGTAATATCTTTGATCGATAATATTTGAACGATACTGAAATGGCTATCGCCAAAACACTGTCGCCAAAACGACAGTAACTGACACTTTTCAGTTAAAGTGAAGCAGGCAAAACGATATCTTTCAGGCGCTATCGTTTTTTTAATGCTTACATGAAGCTAGGGACGATAGTCGCCTTACGCGATTAGAGCTCAGGCTTGTTCAGAATTAGGCTCTCCTTGACTCTGGGATCGACCTTCATTCTTCGGAGTGCGTAAGTCGCTCCTGACTGTTTCAGAATTGGATGCGGGATTTTTTTGAGCAGTTTGCGTAAGTGTTGTTGTATGTCAATGTTGCTAAATCCATGAAGAGCGAAGGCCCAATAAAGATGTTCTTACCCCTTTTTTGTTTAGACGTCTGCCTTTTAATTATGGTTTCCATGTCTTGGCATCCAAATCAGTTTTCACATGTTTCTTTGCCAGCGTGTGAAGGTCTGATAGCGTTGGGCGTCATCATTCACTCAAATATTGCTGTTAGTCTATTATCTTTTAGGTAAAATGATTTTGGATTTTTTGTTGCAGTTTAAGACTGGTGTCATGATCATTCACTTTGGAGTGGTTCTCATCACTCCTTTTGTACAAATGCACGCTAGCCCTTTTAGTTTCTTCAATCTGTTGTGGGCCGGTCTCTGTTCGCATTGAATATCCACAAGCTCATTAGGCCTCCAGCCTAGTCTGGCTAAATGGATGTCCACAGCGATGGCCAACCCTCCTCAAAAAATATAATTTAAAGAAACTAATATGGTACAGAGAATGATATGCATAGCCACAACAGCCGCTTTTAGGTCCACTCCCACAGAATGGCTGACGGGCTCTTAGATACCCTCCCCCACCAAAGCTAGACATCATCATCATCACATCATCACATCATCACATCATCACATCATCACATCACGTACCAATACATTCTACCTCGCTAGGGATGCATGGAATGGAGTGCGTCTCTGTCTCGTCCCAGATGTGGACATATGCACTGGCGGCTCAGAAATGGTTTGCGGTTTCAGAGCGGGTGTTTCCTATGTAGTGAATGCAGCATATCCACCTCTTTCACAATATGCTAGTGTTTTCCAAGCGGAAATTGTCGTAAGTTCACATTGGAGCACTAGACAGCACAACATAGCCAAGTTATGTATGTTGACAGTCAATCTGGAATTGGGGCTAGGGAGTCGGCCTGCATCACCTCACTGATAGTCAGGGAATGCCGCTATGAGCTGGCATCTCTGGCAATTCCACGATTCTGGGGAATGAGATCTGACAAGAGATCCACACTTTATTGTTCGATCGAAATGGAAGTGCCGATCCCTAGCATTTCCCGAAGATACCCAGACTTAGATGGGTCCACTTAGGCAACTGTATAACATCTAGAAAAGTGCTCCATTTCCAGATTATAATTTGGGAAGAACAAGAGATATCCTTTGCAGACCTCAGTCCGATGTCGGATGTAGGGTAATAGTAAAGATCATCATGGGTCACAGGCTAATAGGCGAACACAGAGCCAAATTGGGCATCTCCTATAATGATCACCGACTCTGATATCGCTTCAAAAAGCGAGAATCTGTATCGTTTTCACCGCATTTCTTTAGCACTTGCTAGAGACAGATATCGACCTCTGGGAATATTTTTTATCGAATCTCTCGAAGAGATATCCAAGATGACTATCAATTGATTGGTGTTCTTCCTAAACTCTTCAAGATGGTTCCGATCATCTCATTGCAGAGCTGTGATATCAAAACGTCACTTGGATTTTCTTTGAGAACCGCTAGTACACAAACGCGTCTAGAATGCTGGCTTCGAGCAAGTCCAGAGTGGTTGGCTTGTTATTGACGGAGGCCGAGAATGTAGTCAAGTGATTGATGAACTCTCCCCGTGTGATAACCCAGTCTCCACATTTCTCTTTCACAACTTCGTTCCGGCCTTGTATGGCATGTAGCTCCATATTGTTGGAACCACAGCTTACATATAACGGTGTTGTTGAGCTCTGGCCGCAGAAAGTCGGGTAATATCGCTCTATACCTGATGCCATTGACGGTAATGATGCCTCCTTCCCCATTTCGAATGAAATTAAGCCCGATGTTGTCGCCATAAAATAATCCGCTCCGACAACCAACCTTAGAGGATGCAAATTAGCTTGTTTACGTAGTCACTGAGCCAAAAATGGGTCTCGAATAAGAAGATGATCCGGCTCTCCGACCAACTGAACCAAAAATGGGCCACGTGTGAGAAAATGATCCCGATGTCCAGCCAATATTTCCTTTGTCCATTTAGCGCTCTATGATCGTCCGGCAAGATAAGCCGGCTTGACTCTCTAGTGATGCGCAATAAAGCCGATCGGCATCCATGTTGCGGCGTCTATGTTTTCTTCATTTCTGAAAATTGTCCGTGGTCACCCTTCATTATTAGTCTTAAATCATTCAATGTACACTTCTTCGTCTGGAGTTCCACCACCAAACAGAACAATACGCCTGAAGGACTCACTCAGTACTCCGTCAAGCCGTCGACCTACTTTAATGTGATTTCGCAACCAAAGTCTGCCATCGTTTCGGCAGCGAAGACGGCACCATTCAAAAGTTTTGCGATATGCTCTCGAACAAGTGCAATCGATGCAATCTACCCGGGAAACTTTAAAGCCTTCATCAGTGCGAAACTTGAAGAACGGAACAAAGTATCATATCACCTCTCCTCCCTCCCCCCGAATGTCTCTTAACTTTCTGACCCCAATTCCCGAAGCCATATCATCGAAAATGCTTCCCCTCGAGTCTATTTATGTAACCACCGAGAGATATGACTCGATGTCGGCCTCAGTCATTACGGGGGCGCATACACATACCGGAAGTAGCTTCAAGATTCATCGGCTCTTGCTCTCCCTCCCACCGCCATGCCGTAGGAGGAGAGTTTTGATTTAATGAGGAAGCTATCTCATGCAAGAGGAAGTTCACTGAGATCCCCCTCACCTCCGCCCATATCGTGTCATTTCGTGGCAATCTGATCGACGACAATATCCCAGGAAGTTCCAAAGAATTCAATTTCATTCCTCCTCAAGGCCTACCTCTAGCTGTTGCGGAATGAACGAATGATGTTCCATTGCAATAATTACTGCCAATGGCAGAGGCAAGGCACATGCCTCTCCTCCACTGGCACTGAGTGCCTTCGGAGAACAAATGTTATGAAGTGCCAGTGTTGTGCCAGAAGTGTGCAAACGTGACTTTCCTCCTTGATTGTTGTTTTTGTAGGAAGCGGCGTTATTGTTCACAGGGCTGACAACGCACATCAGCTCGTTCTGTTGGCACTCACCATTGGTTTCCCGTGCTGCCTGCCCATCCAGGAACCCCGACACACAATTCCGATGGAGTGTGCGTGTGGGTGGGTGGGTGTTTGGTTGTGTGTGTGGGCACATTTGAAAGCCCTAACGACATGGTATCCTTATCTTTGTGGCTTCCAAGTGGAAGTGGCTTCATTCACTTGTTTGTTCTGCTTTGCTGTGTGTCTCCTTCGATTTTGCTTTCATTTCCTTCCATCACTTTGACTTATGCCTCCTTAACCTCTGAAGATGTTCCGCCAGGGAGGGTGGCTAAGTATAGAGTTTTGCCAATCTACCAACTCCCCTCGGGGCCGGTGGCGGATGAACGGCCCAGGACGAGCGATGAAATAAAGATGTAATGACCTTCTTTGGGGAATTAAATACTTGACTTTGTCAGCTATGTTCGAGGGTTGAACTTGTGAGCCCAGTCGGTTGGCTCCTTGGGGGGTGGTGATTTTTCAAAAATCTCTCACTTCAGGGACGGATATTGAATTCTTTTTTCTTTCTTTTCTTTTCATTTTTTTTGTATTGCTTGTCGAGTGGACGACAGTGAAGGGGTGCTCAGCGTTAAACTTTCCATTGACTTGTAACTTGCCCGCCTGTCTTGTGACCTTTTCCAGCCTTTCCCCCCCTGCACCACGAAGGCGACTGAATGAGCCATTGACGAGATGATGGGGCGTCATGATGGGATCATTTTCTGTTTTGTTATGAAAATGCTTGTTGTTGTCGGTGAAAAGACGATGGGAAATATTTAAATTCAGTGCTGAAGGGATGCCGTGGATGAATTCACATTCATTGCCCGATTGTGTGTGTGGCAACTGTGTGAATACAAAAATCCGTCGCCGGGTGTGAATTGGAAGTAATCGATCTGATGCAGCAAAAAGCTGCTTGATATTCTGCTCATGACTACCTGGTATGGTGTCATGTACAGCAAGTAGCAGTATCGCTTTTTTTCATATTTATTGCCTTTTTCAATTCCCGCTTAATTAAGTTGTCAAGACGCCTGTGAACGAAGTGGTGGTGAGTTGAGCATCGTAATGCCTCCACTTTACGAGCTTTTAACTGGGTTTGGCTTCACTTGTGGTGCAATTCGTTTATGTTTGGCTTAATAGGTCTCGTTTATGCCTTCCAAGCCTGATAACTTAATTAAACACATAATATGGGTGGCGCTACAGTCCGAGCTGGAGCTGGGCCTAGCAGCCACTCGTGTTGGGCATACTATTGTTGTATCACTAGCTATTGCTTTATGTCGATCCGAGGAGCTTAATTCTAGGCACTTATGCACCTTCTTATGTACTCTGGGCATTATCAGTGACGCGATAGAGGTGGAGCAGTGAATTTGCGAAAATTGAACCTAGACACCCGACGCATGTACGACATTTATTCCTCAAAATTAATCTTCGGTTTGATTTTTGTAAGTATTTTTAGTTGATCGTTGTGATTCGGGTTAGTACAATTTAACCCGGAAAGAGTAAGGTTGCATCTGACCTCTATTTGATCCCAATAGAATGAGAATGTTACCATCATGGATTTAAGTAGGTGTCCAGAGTCTTTATGACAGCTTAGCTGTTTATGTCTTTTACTTCACCTTGTGGTCCGATGGGCGAAGAGTCATTGCGATGAGGAGAAGATCCCTGAATATGTGCCGTCTGACTAGGCTATTATCACACTATGCACTGTTTTGCGAAGTCCTTGATGGGAACAAGTCAGCCCGTTTGTTTCGTGATCTTTTTAGTCTGGCGTATTTCGGTATGTTCAGCAGCTGTTGCTCCATCAGTTGCACTCTCTTAGATTTACAGACGCGTTGAGTATCAGCTTCTCGTAAATATTCAAGGCATGTAAATACAATAGCATTTCCAGGACAGGTGTTGCTATGAGTGCCTCTGTGGTGTATGTACAAATAGATCTTTGGATTATATTGCACTTATCTTCAGTTTGATCTTGTTTATTGAATATATTGTAATTATCAAAATTCGACACAGCGCACGCGAATCGATGGTACCGCCGTACCCGAAATTAGTACGGTGAGCAATTCATCTCTCGATTTGGACTGTTATTCACCAGTGACCAGGTTACCAGTCAAATCACTCGTTTATGCCAACAAATCGTTAGTTTACTACGATAGCCCTTTACTTGGCATCGTTGTACTATTGGAGGTGGTAAAATGGAACGAATTCATCGTACAATACGTCAATACCGCAGAATTAATAAAACCATCCAATTTTTGAAAATAATCCCGTGTTATACTGAAAACCTTTCAGTCCGAACCTCACAACTTACTGTCGGGTCAACCCAGCCAATAAATTGTGGAATTTAATTGTATTAGTACTCGTAATCCCGCTTCAATTTCTATACTGAAAAAGTACTTCGGTGACACTTATTGTCCGAGTTTGACTTTGAAGTGAATTTTTAGTACCGTTTTTAGTACTAAGTTTTTAGTTGCTAATTTCGTCGATCTATTGCCCCCTTTGGTAGATGCTGGGGAGACTGCTTATATTTATTAATGAAATAAAATTCACCTCAGGTGGGTGTATGAGTTTCACTTGATGCCTCTGTACAAGCTTCCTGGTCCTATTCAGTCGTTTTATCCTGCTACACTTTGACTGCGATCTAACACCGGACAGGATCCTACATATTTGGTCACAGACTTAAAGACAAAGATCGGGATATCCCATCCATTGCATCTCCAATCCAATGAATCAGCCACGAGCGGGAGAACATTTTTGTAATTTATTCAATCGCTGCATGCAGAAAGAATCACGTTATTCCAAGCAATTCCGTACCCTTTCAGTTGGGGGCAAGCAGCTCACTTCAGCGCTCGCACATGGCACAACTTGATCGTAAATACGTCTGTTTCGAGCTCATGAATCATAAACTTCGTCATTTAATGGCAACATGTTCTGATCAACTTGATCTTTATTCAATATTCTATATTCCTAGTGTTTAATGGGAAGGGTCACATCAATAAAATTCTTCAGATTATGATTTTTTTTGAAATCGATGGTTATCCACATGAAGCTGACTTAATTTCACGATCACAACCCAGCCGCACAATCCGATCTGTTACTCGATCACGCTGCTTAGCGACGAAGCTTACATATGGAGCCCAGGTTTTATTTCTTTCCACTTCCGTTGGATATCTCGGACTCCCTGTGTTTGCTTCGACCGTCAGTCAGTTTTATGCGCCACTAGATAGAAGCGATACCTATGCAAATCGCAGACGCCTTCAAGATCAGCCAGACACAAATGACGCCCACGCATGTTTTCGAGAATAAGTCCGTATCTCTGATCGTTATCGATCATGACGGGGCTTCTTATCAGCTGCGGGCATATGGATGGGAATCAGATTGACGTTCGGTCAGAAGTGTCAACGGATCATGCGAATTTGTGGGAGAAGTGTTTTGGTAGAAGTGTGGGCGAGGTTGGTGTACCTCGTAATACTTTCTTAAGAAAAAGAATATCTGGGTAGACTAATCCGAAGCCCAAATCAGCATCACAGACGAGAAATAAAATCGAACCTCAATCGAAAGGTGTGACCTAGATTCATCCTAGTATGGACTGCCTATTGGATTGCTAAGCACTAGCTTATAGTTGGAAATGGTGTCGTTGCCGAAGAATTGTCTTTAGAAAATTCTATGCGGTGATAGTTTATTAACATTTTAAAGCTGTAATGATGCTAAATGAACTCTACGTTTAGTGGGCTTCCTGTTTCCGTGCCCGTTTGTCTCAATCGCAAATTTGTCTGGATTTGGCGACACTGCTCCCTAGTACAGTAGAGCGTTTTATCATGCTAAGCCTTGGATCAAGCGAAAACGAAACTTGATTACTTCATCCAACCATGACTGGTCCGGGCACTGTCATTAAGATGCTGTATTACGTCCGCTATTACATGTTATACCGGAGTTCTTTTTGAAAAGATAGACTGCGATGACCGTCGTAGCATGAGCATTATTCAAAGCTTTATTATTATTATTCATAAGCCAAGTCGACTATCTTTCGGATTCGGAGCTCGCGATTATGGCTGCCCTTCCTCGCAAACAAGACAAAATCGATCGTGAAGTTTTTGGTGGCATTTTATACAACTTTTGTCTTCATTAATCCAAAGATCAATCGGCTTTACCTGCTCCCCGATCATATTGACTACTGCTGCAACTCCACGAAGGGACTGCGCTATGATGTCAATTTGATCTGTGTCATCCAAAAGTGACTGATTTGTGCAACATAGTCTTCCGTCTTCTACTAGCCCTTAGCCACTAGCCACTAGCCACTAGCCACTAGCCACTAGCCACTAGCCACTAGCCACTAGCCACTAGCCACTAGCCACTAGCCACTAGCCACTAGCCACTAGCCACTAGCCACTAGCCACTAGCCACTAGCCACTAGCCACTAGCCACTAGCCACTAGCCACCAGCCACTAGCCACTAGCCACTAGCCACTAGCCACTAGCCACTAGCCACTAGCCACTAGCCACTAGCCACTAGCCACTAGCCACTAGCCACTAGCCACTAGCCACTAGCCACTAGTCACTAGCCACTCTGACTCAATATGGACTAAACTTCGTCATTTAATGGCAACATGTTCTGATCAACTTGATCTTTATTCAACTGATTCTTTATTCACTAGCCACTAGCCACTAGCCACTAGCCACTAGCCACTAGTCACTAGCCACTAGCCACTCTGACTCAATATGGACTAACAATGTTAGAAAATTCAGCAAGTTCCTCAATGAGACCATTTCATGTGAGTCTTGGTCATGCTCTGATAAAGTTCGGGTCAAATCTTGAATCATTTTAGAAACGCATAAAGCCCGATGATGAGATCTGCATTGACACCAGAAAATAGTGATCTCAATTACTGACTGAAATCACATAAATCTCTGGTTGATTAGTTTATTTCCTAATGCACTGCTTCGTCACCATTCTTCGACGATCTAGGAACCACCATCAACTTCTTCAGATGTTGGTCTTTGGACTCATTCTGTGATCTCATGAATTTTGTTCTTGCATCATTCAAGCTACTGACACAGATTGGTGTGGGATTTTAGAAATATTCCCCCACTCGTTCGTCAAACACTATTCCGCAGAGTATACTCCATACGAGTTACGAAATGCATGCACAAAGAGCACTAAAAATAACAAAAAACCTTGCAACCGGCTCAAGAGAGACCGCTCCTTACTTACCGAAGTACACCAATCTGATCGCCGTTCATTCTTTTGATTACGTGTTATCGAACAACAAGGTTGCATGAGATGTTATCTCGTGTCATAACTATCAACAAGAGCTGCAGCCCGAAGTACTCATACATCTCAGACATGCATCACAACAAGATTGTCGACCACCAATTATAGCGCCCGAACGAGAATTAATTGGCGGTCATTGCAAATGAAAGTAAATATGTCACGCGAATTAAATCAAAGTTGGGCGCTTAAATCTGGTATAAATACCTAGAACCTAGTGTCTGATTAAGTTGTTAACCCAACAACCGGTTATACAAATGGCACAAATTATCAGCCCACGTCTTGACATGCAGATTACGGATTAACCCAGCTATCCGAACGTTTAGCAGAAACTTGCGTGCCGTTCATGCAGAAGGAGACATTACTCGAGAGAGTTATTGAATATTAAGGAGTTACCCGCCGCGGTACAGGCATTTACAGCTGCTGGGAGCCACCTGTGGCGAAAACTAGACGATGTCTTTATGAATATGCTTGCTAAAGCGGAGCTCAAATAATGGCCTGCTTGAACGTGATCGACGGCGGACTGATGCATGAACGAACTGAAGGCGACAATAAATATCGGCCAACGGTCTTCAGATGTGACCCAGATTGTAAGGAATGCCTGGAGGAAATATGTTTCTGATTTGAATCTGATTGGGTTTAATTATGGCACATGGGGGAGATTGCAATAAAATAATAATAATATGGGTGCCGCTACAGTCCGAAGTGGAACTGGGCCTAGATTCTATAACAGCCACTTGTGTGGTGTGTGGTTTAGTTCTATCACGAGTGGACCCATTCGGTAACGTGAAGCTTCACCGGCTCTGAGCCTCAGAGAGGTGAGTTTCTGGAGGGACAGATCAAGCGGTCGCTCTGTCTTGCTAAAAAGTTGGACAGCAGCTCAGCACAGTTATCACCAACTCTAGCCCCGGAGAACACTATCCGTGAATGTTTTCTGCACGGGAAGAGGAAGGGCACAAGAGGAGATCTGCGTATACTATGTTGACTGAGAAATGAGCGCGGCTACAGCCACAGGCTACCACTTCAAGAAACCCCTAGCACTAAGAGACGATTGTAGCATTTTTCAAGTAGAAGTGGCTACGATACACGAGACAGCCCTTCCGTTGAGAGACCACAATGTTACCGACAAATCGACCATCATTTGTTTTTTTTTTTTTTTAGTTCGTTTTTGTTTTATTTTATAATTCATTTTTCTTACATGCTAGACAAAAATAACTAAAACTAGCTTAACTAACTTAACAATCGTTCTTACATCTAACCTACTGACCCTATACGGGTACTCTAAGCTATACTGAACTAAATTTTTGTGCCTTTCGGCTTAGACTATGGTTTTTTTTTTTTTTTTTTTTTTATTTTGTCTGAATTTACTTTCTGATTAGTTTGGCCAAGAAAACTGGTAAAAAACTTGGCATTATACCATCATTTGTTCTGGTAACCAAGCGGCAATAAAGGCCATAGCATCAGACGTAGTGACGTCGAACTGGTCAGGTTGTGCAGACAAAGCGTACTGGCATGGCAAGCAACCGAAAAGCGAACAGTCTCGCGAAAAAGGAATCTAAGGTGGATGGAATCCTAACAATCCCTTAACCTTATACGTCGCTTTGCTTCATACGGGAAAAAATGGAAGACGAAGCTCTGGACAGAGCCAGTACTCGACGGATTGGTCTGGATATTGGAGCAACAGCTAACGCTGAGCAGGAAGTTTTCGGCACCATGAACACACCGCACAATGACTGCAGAGACTAGGAGGAAAGTGAAGTTGCCCAACACCTGCTCTACGAATGCCCAGTCCTAGCAAAACAAAGCAGGCAGTTTCTAGGAAATCTCTTCTTCGTAGAGCTGTACGACTTTAGCAGCGTTAGTCGGTCATAAAGTCGACCGTGGCACCCATCTAACTAAGACGAATGGAGGGCTACTACAGTTTTGTTTTGCAGACCTCTAATGGCGAGGAGTGTCTCTCTGAGCCAGTAGCAGTGACTCGAGAGATGTGGAGTGGTGAGGTTTGAAAGTAGCTCGAGTCGGGAATAGAACATTGACAACAAGGGCAGGAGTAGACACAAAGACTTACTAAGCCACCACCACTGCTTTTTTATATTCTGAAAATATGTACCTCGCATTATGGATTTGATTACTGGGTGTGCTAGCGTGGAATGACTGTGTGGTTGTTACACTTTCGCGAGTGGTTTTTTTGAGAGATATGTGGCTCTGTTCATGTTTATAGTATCTAGAGAAGAAGATTGAACCACTAACATCGTCAATCAGTCAGGCTTCAACGGATATAGAGCGTGAGGACAACATGGCTTCATACTACTGTTCCGCTGTTCAACAATACAACAGCTAAAGCCAGCGTAGAAAGTTAGGAATGTTCTCCACCGAAAGCTGAATTGTCTAGCTAGTTGAGAACCAGGTCCTCTCCGCAGCAGAACATTTTTTCCAGTGAATGCAATTCAGTTCGGTAAATATGAACGCGGAAAAACCATCGTCCATCTGCCCAAGCATCTATCCCATAGAGCCGACACATCAGCACAGATTTGTGGTCCCTTTCCTAAATCACAATCCATACCTTGCACAACGTGCCATGTGTCTCTTGCCATTCACGTCCCACGAAAACCGATCCAATCGAATGCAATCACTCGTTTGAATACAATTCAATTCGGTTGCGCCATCATCTTGATTAAGTCGCATCTGAGCTGAAACCACGCTCGTCCTTGGTCGCTGCGAAAGCAGCTTCTCCGGATCAGTGCACCCGTTGCCTAAGCCAGCCAATTTCTATTCAACGCCACTCTATAAGCCGCCTTCACAAAGTCGAAATAAAAATTGCTAATGCGACTTCCCTTCCCATTTCAATATGCTTTCGCTCCTCGCAGCACGAATTGTTTCAACGAGCGCGTCACCCCTACCCCCACCCCCACCCACAACCACTGGCAACACGAAACCTTTTCAATAATTCACTACAGATCAGGGTACAGAGCAATTTTCCCAATACCTGATGTGTCCCCGGCGTGAGTACAGAACAAATCGAACAACAAAAAAATAACAGATGTATCCATCACCATCGAAGACTACTGAGATTGATTTTTACTCCCAGCTGAGACGCGACAAATTCAATACAACTACACGAATCCTTGCAGTCAGCCAATTTCCCGATGTGTATGAAGTAATAACCTGCAACCGTCACAACACCTCATATTGCAGCCCCGGCTCTATGCGCCGTTCCCCCAGACGTATTCAAAACGATCACATCACTCTTCCATGACGACTGGTGGTTGTTCCAGCAGTATCCGCACGGTTGCCACAATGTCCCAGTCTTCCTCGTCGTCGTCGTCGTCGCTGTCGGTTGTCGTTGTCGTTGTTTGCTAAAAGAAACCAATTTCAGTTTGAATTACCATCGGAAAACGAGGTGGTAGCAGCAGTGTTTGCCAGCGCATTACCTGCAGTTCAATCCCCAGCAATACCACCCACCGCGAGAGTGTCGCGTTTGTGCAAAAATGTATCTTCCATACTTGCATAAATATCAACAACTTTGAAATAGGAACAAACGTGACGTATTCCGTTTCCAAGGCGCTCCCTCTGGTATGCCGCCAAGCGCTGTGCCGCCGGGGGAACTTAATTTACAATACGAATCCGTGGGGGGTTGGATTGGGTAGCGAGACATGAATAGAATTGAAAAATGAAACCAAAAAAGTTACCCCCAGCGCTTGGCGAGAGTATTGCAGTGCACTTGATTTGGTTTTTCTCACGGATTCCGGTCTGCTCTTGGGAGTAGGGGGTGGCATTTATAATTTGATCCCTGTTGCGGTAAGGTCAGTTTAGAACGCAACACCCCACATTTTTGACGCAAACACAAATTGCACACGGGCATGGTGTACAACAGATCCCGGGAGAAGACTTTGGTTGACGGCACAGACATCTGATAGGTTTTTTTTTCCATCAGAACGTGGTGAGATGACTGAGTGACCGTGGATATCTCTCGGGGGACGTCGCCTGTCTTGCAAGTCCAAGGAAGCACTTCATTCTTGATTTGATTGATTGAACTGGAAGCGAGTGTAGAATTACACCTCACTGGTCATTTCAAAATCTTTGGTGCGGCTGTAGGCTCGATCGTGTCTGGGGAGCCATCAAAGTCTCAAATTCAGTCTGCAACCGAATATAAAACTGCGAATAGAACGCTTGTACATGCGATTTCTTCAAAGTGTTCTTTTATGATCAATAATTCAGGTTCAGACGGCTGTGACAAGATCGCCGAGAAAATTTATAGACTTAAGGTCCTGCCCACAAGAAAAAACCGAAAAAAAAAATCGTAAAAATAAACCTCCCGCTTTCTTGGTCTCATTAAACTTTCCCATTTTCAGTCTCACCTCATACTGGCTAGGTGATGCTGGACACGGTACGAGTGAACTTCATTCGGTCGTATCTCATTCGCGATTCAAGAACTTGACCATGAAGCGCGTACTCCCTTGGGTGTACTGGAATGCCTTCTCGTGCCGGCGTTTGACTGACATGACAGACTTTCATGTGTTCCCGTCTCAAAGGTTGTCTGAATATTTCTCAAAATGACATCATCTCCGATCCCTATTCGTTATAATCGGAGTGCACAAGTTTCTTTTTGATTTATGTCTGCCCATAGATGAATGATCTATTTATACTTCGCTTCAATTGGAATGTCTCTGCACTGAATAATCACATCGAACCGAAGAGAGTCAATCCTGGCAAGTCAATTAAATCGCCACACTCCCAGTCGACATCTGGAATAAACATCTTTTTGTGGTTACACTGCTTGCGACATCGAGGCAATTAATTCAAACACTTCATAGGCGGCCACATGTCCGGGTGTAGCTGTCGATCAGAAGCAGTGACTTTTCACTTTCATATACATTTTTCGATTGCTTACATAATGCATGACAGAAGCGGGGATAATTACGAAATACTCTGCGGATCACTTTCGGGAACTGGCCTATTTATAGACATCGTCGTCGGTCACCGATTTATGATGGGATAGGTCCATGAGTTTCTTGAGATATCAAAGCGTTGGGAGTGTGTTTCTTTGAACCTCGATCGCATTGGGAACACATTCGTTCATTAATGTTGCGCAACAGACATCTTTGTGGCATCATTGAGGCACTGTGGCCAATAAAGATATCTGGTGATGTGTAATTAGAGTTTTATTAGATTTTCTGAAATCACTACACAACGTCACCGATGTTGTCAAGGACTTCATCTACCTCGGCTAACAAGTGAGCAGTATGAATACCATATGTACCGAGATGAAACGCAGAATAACCTTTGCCAATCGCAGTGTCCTTGAGCTCCAGTGGCAATTGAGTAGTGGAGCCCGCTTTCGAACGACCAAGCTAACGTTTTGGCCCCTTCTGCTGCTGTAGTACAGGAGACATGGATAATCTTAAGAGAGTCCTAAGGAGAGTCATTGCTCTTTCCGAAATAAAAGTTTTGCGGTCAGACTTTGGTAATGCTTGCATTGATGGTATTTGGAGAGGAGGATTCAACCTCGAGCTGTATGGGCTGTACAGCGACATGCATTTAGCCACACATCTAGTCAAGGATTAAACGCTAGGTCAAGTAGAGCGACAACATTGCTTTAGCCCGTTGGCACATGAGGGCATTCTAGAACCACTACGAAACTACGAACAGCTATTACTCAGGCTCAGCCCCTTCAAGTATCGTTGGTCTGATAAGTACGTTAGTACGAAACCGATGATTTACACAAATGAAGAAGGACGTCAGCTAACTGCGAGGACGTAGTTAAAGGCAGCTGGCTACAGATCGTGACAGCCTGACAGGAGTGTTCGTTGGAGGTAATGGGCATGGCGGACTGTACGCTGTGTGTCTCAGTCACTATATTTTACTATATTAATCATATTTTCATTAAACGCAACAAATATGAGGCGTGTCTATTGATTTCATAACTTGTTGAAGAAAATAGTTCTGGTTCGTTTTTTTTTTTCATTTTATGTTCGTTGATAGATGCACTGGGAGGCTGATTAAATTGAAACTTCGCATTTCACCTAAAAATCGTTCGATCTTGTATCAACAAGAAGGTTATTACTTTTTTTTGCTCTTTTGATCTTCAAGGTGGAACAATGAAACTTGCCAGGATTTCACTCCATTTATTAAAGAAACGGCGAAAAAAAAACATCCCCAAATATTTGTAAGGAAGCATTATAGAGACAGAGGAAGTTTAATTACTAGACGATGTGACTTCGGCTAGTCCTACAAAAAAAAGGATATCAAGGCTTGATATTTTTTGATAACTTATAGCAATACTAAACATTCGCATAATTTTAATTGACAACTGTAGAAAAACTGTGTAAATAAAGCCATAACAACAAAGGTCATCACTAAATCGTAAACTAAATTACTTAACAAAATGGATCCCGGAAATACAATCGATATGAAGAAAGCTTCCTTATTGTATGTGCGGCCTAATTGCGTAATCCCCAATGAATGTTTGCTTATTTCCATGTTAAATATATATTTGACATCAGTACACTTTATCTTTTAAAAATTTGTTCCATTCTAGTGCATTTGTTCGTCCTGTGCCAGAGTTCGGGGCGAACCTGGGCTCCAACCAACATGCCCTTCCACTCAGCATGGTCTTGTGCTAGTTGCTCCAAGCACGCTCAGCTGATTGAGGTCCATTTTCAGGTGTGAACGTCAAAGTAAGCGTGGTCTTCCCTTACCGCTTTGTTCACAGGGATTGGAGTCGAAGACTTTCCGAGCTTGAGCATTGGCGTGAGACGAAAAACTCGAGCTCATTTGACTAGATCGTTGTCTCTGTGCAGGTCATCGTTCAATTTTCTCCTTCAATCACGGGTGATGACATTCAGTAGCAATAAAACGGCTCCCAAATGGTCCTTATCTGTCATAAACTTGGACGTTTCCAAGTGGACGAAGAGGAGCTCTTTGTGATAGGGGATTTTTGTTTGATGTTCTATATGCTTTTTTCCGGTTCACACTTTGCGCATTTTAAGGTAATCGTAGTCGATCATCAAACAGATCAAGTACTTCGAGGCATAGTGACCAAAGCAAACATCAAACTATGCTGTAATTAATTTATCGACAGACGTTTTTCATTCAACATTCCATACGGTCTAGAATTGAGTCATCTGTAGCTTGTAGGCCAATTTAGTCACAATAAAATGCATCATCATGTAAAGATGGCAGGGATCAATTGCTCTCATAGTCTACACACATTGTTCTCAAAGAGATGCGGTCCGATCCCGATCGTGGTCTCCAGCTAAGTCTTTACGAACATATTAATTCAAGAAGCAAAGCCATAAAGTCAAAAATGTGTTTCATTACTGAGAACAATTTCATCGGAAGATCAGTACCCACTTGTTGTTGCGTGACCAATTAAATCGGGTTGCTCCTTCGTGTGGCGCCTCGATTTTTTACAACCCTGAATTGTCAGCTGCCGCAATGGATTCTTTTTCGACGGGCACGTGCCAGCACAAGAGACTCCATGTTCTATAAATTAGTCCGGCTGCTGGGCATTGCTGGTGACATTGACATCATCTCGTTAAACTTTTACGACGATTGGAAAAACAGGTCAAACGAGCTGATCATGAAATTTATACAAATGTGTGTGTGACGTACTCGTAGTAGGCATATGATTGAAGGAAAAGAAAAACGTGCAATTTAAGGGGTGAATGTAGGATGTAGGATGTATGTAGTACTGAGTACTGAGTACATGATCAACAATCTTCCTGCGAAGACAGAGGTCTGAAGGCATTGGAAATTCAAGAAGGCTTTGTCAAGATGACTGGAAACAGGCCGTCCAGTATTGTCAAGGCTGGATAGCTTATCTTTTTAGCTTCTAGAACTATGGACATCGGAAATGGGATATTAAATGTATCAGCCGACTTGCAGAAAGCCTAGCCCTTTCTTTTAACCACCATTACTTTTGGTGCTACTTGGTCACAGTCTTGAACATCTCTTCTGCTGAATCGCAGTGCAACAGCACGGCTGTAGTGAAGTCGCGTCTCTGTGGTCGTCCGAGCAAAGTGAAAGATTAATTGGATCTGGATCTGGATCCGACCTGCCTGAGAGAAATGCTCGTGGGGAAGGTACTTTAACAAGCTTCTGGAATTTTTTGACGTTTCACGCGAATATACACGGGCCACCTCACACTTGGGTTGTACGTTTTGACCAAAAGCCAAAGTTCTTTGGCCTCTTCTCGAAAAGCTGGTTCACAGTCTTCTTGACGACTGGCCTCTTAAAAGCCAGTTGAGCTGGGTTCACTTTTTTGGTCACAGGCTTCTTCTTCGGTCTTGGGTTCTAAACAACCATGTTTGATAGCTGTTTAAGTAAATGCAGATTATCAGCGGCTATGTACAAAATAGCAGCTAGTTGGTCTCCTTGTCAAAAAGGGAAAGACAACCACAACTTGTAGAGTTGATGTAGAGTATCTCAAGATACTCCCAAATAAGGGCTTTATAGAGCCGTCTCTCTCCTCGACGAAATCTGATGTGTGCTTCAAACGGTTCGGATGTCCTCGAAAAGAAATGCACGAATTTTCCTGGGACCCCTAATTCGCTCATTTCGTCGAATAGCCCACTATGAGTGCTGCCGTACACACAATTTACGTTACGATAAGAAGAGGGTGTGCGTCGATTTTAAAATTCGTCTGCTTCCCCCGAATCTGTCTTAATGTAAATAAATGGTCTACAGTTTAGATGCTGAGCTGACATCACTACTTTCACTCCCCGTGCATTCAATGCTTTCCTCATTTCCCGAGTCACGCTTTCAAACTTGTGGGTGATACATAACTTCTTTTTCCCAAGCTAATTCGTCGCTCATTGCATCCTCCTCCTCCGCATAATCAGTTTCGGTTTCGAACAATTTCGTGGTGTTGTTATGAAATACCCCGTCGTTTAGCATTAATGCCCAATTAATGAATTTCAAAGCCGATCCGTAACGAAGAAAAGAAAAACCCACGCAATCAGTATTCGAGCATCGCATCGTTATCAGTTGACTTGAATATACGGACGTGGCTAAGGAAATTGAAATTGACATCAAATTGCCATTAAACCGCTGACCCACATGTGATTAAATTATAATTAAATTAGCTTTATGGTTTCAGCTAATCCCCGGGCAGACAAAATGAAGAAAAATAAACAAGACTGGCATTCCTATGCGTGATAGTTCCATATTCTACGCTCTTTGAGGCTGTAAAAGACGTGTGATAAATCATTGTGTAACCGTGCGATTTATGAGTGCGGCATGAGGGGCGATGCAGGTGGTTGTAAAATGTTCAAATTCGAAGACAAAAAGAAGACTAAACAGTGCAAGATGCAAATTGGATGATCAACTTTAGTGCTTCTAATTGGCGGATGGAGGAAGTGGAAGTGGAAGTGGGCTTCGCGACAAGGAGCATCGCACTTTGATTTTATTGATCGTGTTTTATGGTCTCTCTCTTCTTCTGGTGAATGGAGTGTCGAGACAAATGTGAGAAGACAAATGGAAATGTTGTTTTGCCTTTGTGACTTGGATTGAATGCCACCTCTTTGATTGATGAGCGACAAATGACGGAGAAAATGTGAACATGAACAATTTCCTGAATCTTCAAGTGGTCTAGTCTGTTGGCTGGATTGTGGAATGTTGGCCTTCGTCTGAAGGTGACATTGTTCGTTAAAAGCATTCCGAGCCTGGAAAGTGGGATTTTGTTAAAGATCAGTGTAAACATGTCAGCTATGGTGTCGGAATGTCAATTGGTGACGAAATTCTTGGGTTTATAAGCAATACGCCGGCGCACATTGAGTCCGAGTCTAGCACTGATTACGAGGACTACGTTGGTCAAATGTTTGCTAGTATATATAAAATGCCAGCTGAACTGAAATGGGGTCATAAAATCCTGACTAATGTGTATAAAGAGCTGTTTTTGCGACGAAAAAGCGTCCTAAAACGAATAAAACACAAACACCTGGTTCTAATATGACAATGATCCAACGCACGGGTCGATATTGCAAGAGACCCTGGTCATCGACATATTTACAACCCAAATCACTTAATCCCCATCTCAGTCTCTTCTGGTACTTGATAGATAGGAAAATTCCGACATGCAAGTTTACTATCCAGTACGTAAGTCTGCTGGCCACCAACCTCGAAAATTCAAAATTCGACATCAAAAAGGCATCAGGAAGTAGCTACTTCGGTCAGTTTAAAAAAAAACTAAACAAAATGGCTAAACAGTTTTTTTCTTTTCTTCGAAGTGATAATCAACGACCACAAACGTTTGTTTCGTGCGTGAATTCAAATTTGAGGCGCATTTCCACTTAAGAGGATCCGTCAATTGGAGCACTTGGTGCACAAAGACCCATTACATCCACTCAAAGCCACTTTGTGGTGCGGCGTTCACGCAAGAGGAGTGATTGGGTCGTATTTTTTTGAGAACGGCATCGGGAATACGGTCACTATTACCAGCAAACGCTAAATGGCCTTGATAAACGACTTCTTACTGCCGGCATTGTATGAGCGGGTTTCAACAAGACGGTGCAACCGCACGCATAGTCACAATGGATAGTGTGAAGGAAGCATTGCCTGGTTGCGTAATCTCCCGGATGGGCGATTTGGCATGGCCAGCAAGAAGGCTTCTTTCTTTGGGGTTACTTGAAGTGGCGGACTTATGCCAACAAGCCTCAGACAATCGCAGCCTGTAAAGTGAATATTCGACAGCAAGGCGAACAGTAGGTATAACCGGAAACTTTGCGGAAAGTCGTGAAAAACTCGATAAAACGGGCATAAATTGGATAATTAATTTTTCTATGTTCTTTGTGTTAGTATTCTGTGGGTGTAACCTGAATGTCTTTTGTCGAGTGTAAGCAATTTGAGCCGATTACTTCTGAGGAGAATCACATGGTCAAAAAAGTGAATACCTCTATCCTGAAACCGTGATAAGCGTAAAAGGAGATTTTAGAGGGATATTTGTTAAATGCTGGAAGTCACTACTCCACGACGTCCAGGAGTATCCTCTTTTTCGTCATCGGCACCGTAGCATCTGCTTATAAAGTTGTTGCCTAGTCATTTGATAGCCAGTTAGTGTTCCAAATAAATCGGTTTTTTATTGCGTTGAAGGAGTTTGTCTGTATTTGCAATGTTCATTTCGGGCCAGAGCATCTGAGTGGTCTTACAGATGGTTATTAGCTTACTCTATGATTGTGTTATCCACATTCTTTTTGACATCCGAAGGAGGTGTTTTGATACATAAGATTGCCTGGAATGAGTCAATACTGGTCCTTTTGTTAGAAAGTTCATCAGTTGCCTCATTACCGGGTGTGTCCCTGTGAACTGGGGCCCAGTAGATAGTAACCGACAGCTTCGCTGCAGCCCGCGACCAGCTTGGACTTCTTGTCAATTGGTTTAATGACTGTGTGACTCTGTGAGCATTATCAGTGAGTCAAGTCGGGTGGTGGAGTAATGTGAATGCCATATGAACCACGAAACAATATGGCATTGCATTGAATATGCAAGGATAATGAAAGAAAGTGTCCTACACTTTGAGCCGATGAAGTAAATAAACACGAGTATTTCTCTTACTAAGTCCCCAACGATCCCTATGTGCTCAACAACTAAATAATCTCTGAAAGAATAAGTTTGTCAGAAATGAAAAGCAGTAGTAGTGAGTAGTTCGCCGCTATACTTGACCTTCATAGATTTCACAAAAGCGTTTGGCAGGATCCAAGCAACAACGGCTGCGTCCAAATTGATGTACAAAAAAAATATTGTCCAAGAAGATGTCATGAATCAAGCCCTAAAAGATCAAAGGGGTATAACATGGAGTATATATGGTTAGCTGAATCACGCACAATTACGACGATATGAAGTCCAAACTACAAAAGATCGCGGCAATTGCATCAACAACTGGACACCCTGTTAAGACCGTAATACCAAGAACGTTGCGTATCAACGCAAATAACTCTCGCACGTTCCAATTGAACAACACCCGCTTTGACGGAATATCTTGTCTGTCCTAGACTAGGGCTGTGAAACATGGAATGCAGCGCCACGTCTTTTAGAAATATTAAAGATTCACTATCCAGAAACGATATCCAACACACGACTATTGTCCGCACGAGTAACTATCCTTAAAAAAAACATGGAATTGTATCGGACAGACGCGAATTTAATTATTTTGTTGTCGCGCTGTGCCCCCTCATAGGAGTGAGAGGAATCTATATATCCACTCCCGACAAAAATAGTCCGCCTTAAGGTGCAGTACTAGCCTTCAATAAATCAACAGGTTCTGGCGATTACATCACGTGGAGTGCGGACAGCGGAAGACACGTCGACACATAAATCATGATTCTGACGTCATTAATGCTAAGCTGAATTAAAAATCCAATTTACACCACAAGTCGGCCCCAGAGTGACACCCATTTCGAATTGTTCCGGCCGTGAATTTCCACATCCACTTTCCCCGAGGGAGGAGAACATGCAATCTTGCATCCGTCCCGGAAACGATGGCCCAACTTAGTGCTGATTGCCAAAGTCACATAAAACATTAAGAAAACGCAGTCCATAAACTTTTTCCGGCCATGACCTGATTGCCAACATAATCTGATTTCCTCGGCTATTTATAGAGGCTGCAACTCGGAATTGAATCCAGAAACGATCAACACATTCGGAAATCTTTTATTGAGCGCCGCCGGTTAAAACGACATAAACATTTAACAGTAAACGTCATACCGGGTGGGGATGCATAAAATCACCATGCGCCATAATGATAGACGGTGTCGGAGTTAATGTTTTCACACCTCGGCGAATATTGTCACTTGATCTTACACAGCCACTGACATTTTGCAAAATAAAAACGACTCGTAATGAAGGCGCCCACCCACGGGCGGTGTGCAATTGAAATGTTTTCCGAGCACATCACAGCGTCGTATATGTCGCACTCATCCCGTTTGACACATCAAAGATTCGCACTTTGAAAGTTTAATAGTCCGTTCTGTGATGTGGTGTCGCTGAATAATGTCGCGCTTTATGACTGTTGTTTGGCGCTGTTTACTTAAACTACGCGCTGCGTTTGTTCATTTTAATTTGACTGGGACGCCGATCAAGTATTTCGTCAATGGGACCACACATCGCTTGACGTTCGTGAGAAAGCGATTTGTCTTTCCGTTCGGCTTCTTCTGAGATAGCTTGCCGTCACTTGTTAATTAATTTAAATTCTCTAGTTTAGTATACATAAGGGTTTTAATTATGCTCGGACGTCTTTTAATAGACCACCAAGATCGGGCAGTCGTTCGGCCGTGTCGTAAGAGATACTCGTGGAAACTGGTGTTGTATTGAGCCAGGGTCGTCGGGGTAATAAATGGCTCAACAAGATTTTTGTCAACAAATTGGAACACGACACTGCGACACTCTGCACTGCACCTCCGCAGAGGTGCGTGTGTGTGGCGTAAAGCCGGTGGCCACTGCTACCAGACGTCGTATCTTATGCATGCATTAGGCGATTACATTAATCGCATCAGGCTTGAGGGGGATTTGTCCGTGGAATAGGCAGGGTTTTGTAAACAGCGTAAGGTGATTCTTTGCGTGTAAATTGGTACAGCGGTAGTGAGAGAGGAGATTATGACGATGAATCTCATTTATGGTCGCTGCGTCTTACAGCTGGACTTGTTTTTGTGAGGATATGCCGACGGGGGTGGTCGTGGCGTGGTGGGTGGGTGCATCGGCTCCTGCGCTGGTTGTTCTAGTTAATTTTCCGACACGAACAACAACTGAAACAAGGCAACCGGTTGCAATGTGGTTGCACATAGCGACATGGGAAATGTTGAGAGAAATTAGCATATGAAGACTATGACACCCCCCATCAGTTTACTTAGGTGGTCGACGATCAGTCTTATGTTTGCAAAACTTGATCTCATCGGGAGCGGACTTCAATTAAAGAACTCGTTAAAGTGAAGAACCTGCAATTGAATTCCCACCATGAATGGTGCAGTGACACGATAGTTAATGTTCGCCTCACGGCAGGAATTAGAGTTGAGGGGCACGTTTCTAGTAGGGCACGTGAATCGTTTGTTAATCACTGTGCTTTTTAAGGATTTGCAAGTCGATCAGCAGTAGTCGATCTTTATAAGATGGTTAAGCATAGCCATCGGACCATGGGAAGACCCATAGTTAAAAACGTAGGAATCTACGTTGGACAGCCACATCACTATGAATTGGGTGGCTAGCGTTGTATGGAGACCAAAGATGAGTGGCATGTTCGAGGAGAGGTCTGACTTAAGTGATGTGGAGGGATGTAGTAACGTAGGAGAGAAGAGAATTCTTTGGAACAGCGTTTTAAAGCCAAGGAAAGAGCTGGTTCTATTAATTATTAATCATATGGTCAATGTGCAAATGGAAATTTAGCTTCCTCTCACATGGGATTTCTAAGTCATGTATAAAAAAAATACTCAGCTCGTTAAGAAGATTGTTGTTGTTCCGGGAGGTGGGGAAATGAGATTTAGAGAAAAGTAACGAACAGCAGAAACGTATAACCATTGTTAAGTATTATTGAAATACATAAATGAAAATGAAAATGAAAAAATGAAATGACTGGCATTTACAAACGTTAAGTTCGAGACACTAGTTGTAGCACCAAATGCTGAAGGAATTTAAGGTCGTTTTAGAGTGTAAGCGAGTCGGTCGAGCTCGAAATTGTCTCGCTTATTTTCATATCATCTGCGTAGGTAGACAGAATGGATGATGTGGTCGATATCATTAATGTTTAAGAAAAATATTAGGTCCAAGATGACTGCCTTGCGGAACGCCCGATGAGGCAACAATGGCGTTGGACGTTGAGTATCTGAGAAATACTCTGCAATGGCGATTCGCAAGGTATGGTTATGTCACGCGAAGGTATGGGTCGAAAAACCGTGGGCATTTAGTTTGTACATATAGATTATTGTGCGACTGATTTTGTCAAAGACTTGGCTGAAGTCTGCAGTAATGATCTCCACTTCATCCAATGTTGAGAGAGTTTTGGAAGCAAATTCTGTAAGGTTAGTATTTGTAGTAGAATTGCATTTGGGGCAGATAGCTGCGCACTGGTTTTGGTTGAAATTGAGATCAAGCATCGTGGGGCAATGGGTTTGCAATTGGCACACACCATTCAAACAAGCCCCTGGAATATGGTAATCAACATCAACTGATGAAGAAGACGTCAAGGGAATTAAAGATTTTGTACGATTAAAAACATTAGTGATACTGTCAACATCTCTTTTGAATGAGTAAAAATCCTGATGACACGTGTCTTTTACTGACTGAAGTAATCTTTCCCAATAATGTAGTCCGGAGATTAGACTATCAAAAAAACGACAGTGATTTGCTACATACAGTCCTATTACTGCACAATAAAATTAGCTCCCACACACAACAGTCTAGCGAATAGATTTCAAAGCAGATTCTTTAAATCTGTCCGTTTTATGGTTTCCACTGTCCATTCTTCTTTTCCTTCATAAATACTACTTAAATATATGAAATGCTTTTCACACAATAATTGTCATTGCCCTAACTAATGGAAAGAATGATCTAGCCGCAGATCTTCGACTGTGCAATTGAACCGATTCAGCGAATAAACATCCTTCGAAGCAGCTGAATCTTTTGCTTGTCATCCATTTCGAATTTTTCTACATTTTTGACAAAGTTACCACTGCTCTCACAAAGTACATAGACAACACTCGATGCAATATAACCAAAAGACCACGTCTAGCTTAGAGGAGTCTAATTAAGCAACACATGAATTAAGAACTGCAGTTGGTGACACAAGTAAAGCAAGAAAAACATCATCCACTTGTTAAGCACTTGCAAGTCAGTTTATCGTGAAACGTACATGCATAGACTCCCCCACTTATGATCAGTGGTTCAATGCCAGACGCAAGAACTTTGAATTTTGCGGCATCACCGACCTCGGGTCACTAATAATTCGTAACGACAACCAGACCCCATATTTGCAGGAGCAAACAAATGGGATTAATCACGTTTCATCTCAACCAAAAAGCAAATAACAATTTTTCAAATAAAGCACAGCATAATGCCACCAAGAGCGATATCAATTAACGAAACGGAAATTATACAAGCAGAGATCGTGATATTACCGAAATTGGCACTTACTTGTACGTGATAACGATTGTTAATCCAGACAATGGCATGTCGGGCATACCGAGAGCACGACAAAATTCCAACCGAGAGTCAAAAATTCCAACAGTCAACTGGTTTTGGTCGGATTTAAATCCAACGTGACTATTTAGTCGAAATGATGAAAATCGATCAAAGCGATCCAAGATTGAATACAACAGGCAAGTATTATAAATCACCTCATTTTTTAGCATCAAGAAGTCTGATGCAACTGCACGGCATCTGACACCAGTCTGAGGCCTTAACCAGATGTTCTGGGCCAAGTGAAAGTCTCAGAGCTAACAGAGCAATGATCTACGTCTCAATCTGTTCGAGAAAGATTCCCATCATTTGACTCGTTTTCGGAATCTGATTTTATAGCCTGTAGTCAATCAGCCGAGAAGGAAACGGCGCGGCGTAAGCCTGGTGAGCATTTATGCATATGGATTCATCACGAGAATGATTAACTGCCATCATCAAGATTACTCGAGGAGGAGGCAAAACGTGTGCTAACGAGTGCGGTTTGTCATTCGTAAAGCCCGAAAGGTGAGTTGCACCCTGCCAATTGAAATATAACAAGAAACCTTGTGTGATCGGAATAAATTAAAAGTTTACTACTTTTATGAGTTGCGGTTGGATTGACTGCTCGAAATAAATATCTGTGGCGTGAGTAACGCGGTATGACACAAGAACTATTCCGATTGGATCATCCGTGGTTGAATTGTTTATCAAATCAATTCGTTTCCCGACCCTCAACCGTGGCAATGAGTAACAGAATTAGATCATCGTTGCGTACGTTTTCCGAGAACTTCTTGAACTGCGTGAAGCAGGAAGTCGATTTGCGTATTGTGTAGATGGTTTCTCTATAAAAAATGCGAAACATATACAATTTTGTAAGCAATTACGTGGTAATAAAAAAAAACGGCTCTTAATACTAGCAAACAAATTATCCAAAAGCAAGGAGACTCATTTGACTTCGGAATCTATCGAGGGATAGGTCTCCTTACAAGATCTTCTCACTACCATTATATGTATCCGACTGAAACACAATTTGACAGGCAGTTATCCGTATGACGTCAGGCCACGGAAGTCCACCATAATAGATCATATCCTTATACTCAGTTCAGATCCGCACTCACCACGAGCTAAACACATCCTTGTCTAGTTTTGTCATTCCTGTCAAATGTCAGGTTGTGCAGAAGCATAATGACAATGGCGAGTTCTCACTGTGCCATCAAGGCCGATATTAAATTCATAGAGCATTCTCTGTCACGACAAAATTCCTGCAACTCGCACAGACTAACACTGGAGGCATCATCTTCCAGAAGTCCGTTTAGGAGCTTGTTGTACTAGCACTTTCTGTAAAAGTCATTAGTAATGCCCAATCTTCTAGCGAGATAATATGTATGGATGAATATGTAACGACCTGAAAAAAAATAAGCTGTAATAGATAAAATAATCTGGATAGATGTCAATTTGTTTTAACAAGCACAAGGGACAATACCTCGTCCCAATTAGTAACTAAAACAATTACAACTAAAGACTGTACTGAAAATTCACTTCAAATCAAACTTCTAGTAAAATGTTGAAAGCCGCTGTTTAGAGCTCCTTAGAGCGTTCAGGGATCAGTCTGGGTTTGGTAATCTTGGATGCTTTTCATACAGTACTTGCCAGTTAGCCGGTGCTAATTAGTTCAGTCCCTCTGGAGTATCTCTACAGAGGTTAGATTGGTGGAGAGGCCGAGTTGTTGCGGAAATGGCTTGCTCGTCCCATTCCCAGAGGAATGTCATCTCTAAAAACAAGGTTTCTAAAAGCATTCTTGTGTAGTGCATTGTTTTTTTTTATTTGGGATATTGACACTGTTTGGGAAGACGACACATGGCACAGCATAGGCTGCTTGGCAGAGACTACTGCGACAGGAATGAATTGTATACTTATGCCAAGACAGCATTTGTCGAAAATATCTCAGGGAGGCGAAATCTTCTATTCATATAAAACTTAGTGACAAAGTGCGAATGTTTCCCTCTACCGCTCGTAATTTTCAACCGATTTAGTTGTTTTTTTTTTAATTTTGATTATGACAATACAACGTGATAGGCAGACAAAATTGATTGTAGTCCCGATAGGTGGCGCTGTTGTTGGGATTTTTATTGTTTATTTTTTCCCCATTTTTTGATGATTTAACTCAATTTTTCTGCACTCTCACCAGCAGGTGGGGGAAGGCTAGTACAGTATAATTTAACTGAATGAATGGTCTACTGAAAATGTCGTCGCGTTCGAAAATTCGGTCAAAGAAGAATACATTTTTCGAGAATTTGTTGACAAATTTTCCAGTAATTATTTAAAAAGACAGCAACTAAATCGTTTTGAATTTTAAACAATTCCTGACCCTCGCATACGCACGTGAACTTGAAGTCTTTATTGTTGCGTCAATTTGGAAGAATATTTCACGGTGATCCTATAAGTGTTCGCTTCCTTTAAAGTCATTGCTTCCAGCGTTGCTTAGACCGGTATTTGACCAACTACGCGAGCAATGTTGGCAATGGGTCGTAGCTGCTTTATCGGCTAAAATGTTTGACTTCACCTTCTGGTCTGGTAAACTCGGATGGGCAAAGCGGACTCGGTCGACAACTTTTAACGCTTAATTTTCTTTCATTTCCATCAATTACATTATGGTTAAAGAAATAGCGCTTTTTGCAGCACTCCTTTCCATTACTTCCTTTAAATCTCATACTCGTGCTATGTCTTGAATTGAGGATTTCTAATTAAGTTGTGAGGATTGGTGCACCGTCTTCTACGCCTGAGGTATCAGGTACCATCCCCGAATTCCCATAGCGATCCAGATGGATCCAGACTCCAGACAGTCACTTCGTTATACAGAAATTCGAATTTTTTGTATCAACTTTTTTCAAAGCAATCAGTTATTTAGCATTCCCGGCAAAGCCTTCACCCCGATCCTTTATATTTGCATCAGCACTTTGCCCTTCCTCCAGGTTCTTTGAACAATACACTGCCCCTTTTTTATGTATACAATCTCTCGTCCCATGATATTCAGAATTGATTCCTTCAAAAAATTGTGCGGTACGGAACCCTAAGAATGTAATCACTGTCCGCACTGTACCAGCTCTATGTTCTAAAAAAAATGTGGTGATTACATGCCTGACAAAGTCTGAAAATGTCCAGTCCCAAAGGTGTTCGAAAGTTAAAAACGGTCTTCCTTAAGATTTTTTCGAAAGCACATGTCACGAAGGACATTAACCCACTTGTTAAGCGGACAAGCTGAAAGCACATGTCCCACCAAGAGATATCTAACCCTGTGTTGTGTACATTTTACTGCCATCTCTGATGATTCTCCTTAAATTGATGCCACCTGGTTGCTGGTACTTAACCACTCCGTGGCTTGTACTTTCTCATCCATTTAAAGCCTCAGCTACATCGACTGCTAGCTGAGCCTTCCATGCTTCGTATGCATTTCTGGTTCCTGGTCTGTCTCTATCCACGAACATGCTATTTGCATACTTTCAGTATTTACAGCCGATGTGACCGTTCACGTAGCACACGACCATTCATCACCGATCGATAGCAAAACTTAAATTGTCCCATCCCCAGGACACACAGGGTCTCTCACAACACCGCTTCAGTGCAATAAAACCAACAACCGATTTTTATTGGCGTCGTTTTACTGCCGCCTGTAATTGAAAATATAAACCTTTTGGTTCCGACCGGTGATCAAGTTGAATTCCTTTTATTTGATATTTTCTTGTAACACTAATCGTCCATTAAAACGCGTCTGCATTAAATGCGTCCTGTAAAGCAAGTAGTTACATCATCTGCGTTCTATTTCGTTTAATGCGCACTCATTCTCCTTCTGGGTTGATTTGAATTTGAAATTGTTGTGCCGGTCTCGAGACGGGCAATTAATCATCATCGCTGACCCAAGAGTCTGATTAGCAATTATATTCGCAGATTTATTGATTTCTAACTGTTACAATGGAGCAGTAAAATAAAACGGATTGATTAAATGAATGACCTAATTTTGAGTTTCATTTCATCATCATCGGACATGCGGTTAGTGACAGCTGAGACGTCAATGTCAATGTTTCCAATCCAAAGCTGTCAGTTGCATGCATTCCTGATCAAAGGGAAATTAAGTGATAGCGGGTCTTGGTCATGCGTTTTTCGTGATATCTTTGGCGAAGATCTTGACTGGGATGAGTGCAGTCGCTAGTGGGATTTGGATTAGTCAGCGCAGACCAGAATGATCTCACTGTGTGCGGAATCAACGGAGCGTGTTATCAGCTCGCTCGTTCCCATTCCTGCCTTCTTTGAAAGATCGTGTGGATTTTACTTTGATTTTTGCACTGGTATACTTATTTCAGCGAAAATATCGCTGTGGTTAGACTTCTAAGCATTCAGCGCGTTGTGGTTAAATGTCATTTCTGGCTTGTTGACTCAGAGTTTGACAATTTCATGGGAAATTGGGGCTAACAAGGGAAAAGTACACTTTTAGTCATGACTTCAGTTCGGGCTACACTCTAACAGAGATGCTGATTTGATTTGATTTGATATCGGATTCAGCTCTCATTTCACCCTGCAGCGTGTAGACATCTCCGGGATCGCGTGAACATTCCGGCGAGGAGAAGACACAGCCGCGAACTCTGTAAGCTGTAAAAAGATGTAGAGGGAAAAAGAAGTCGTCGGCGGAATAAACACTAATGCTTCAGTCTTGGAATCCGATTCTCCTGGCTCTAGTAGGACTAGAAAAGAGAGAGAGAGCCTCCAACAACTTGGACGCAAGCTAGCTTGGTCTTGTTGACTGGAAGCCACGTACTATTGGCGTATTGTCATCACAAACCAGTGTTTTAATAAATGCGAGTCGTACTATATATCTGAAGATAAGTTGAAAGCACTCAAACGGCAAAATCTGTAGGAAGACCTCTAAAATTAAAACTTAATTAATACACACCAAACATGCATAGGACCCAAAACAGAACCTTGAGGAACACCCCCTTTATAATATCTTACTCAACTTCTTATGCACATCTTTGATTTCAACTTTTTGTGGCCGGTTTGGTTTATCTAAAATATCTAATTCCGAAATTCCATGTCGATTGCTTTGTAGGTGTGACTGACAGATGGACGAGCAGACTGCAAAGAAATACATAAGAAGTCAACAAAATAGGCCCCAACTCCCAACTAACCATCAATTGTTGGTATATGAGTCCAGAGAGTATATCAAAGAAACGTTTAATGTTTTTACACATCCTCCACACAAGCCATCACCTACTCTGCTCGACATAAGCACACCCTGCCATCTGAAGATATACTGTCATGAGAGGATAATGGTTAAGCGTTTAAAAATAAATCGTCTTTGATTTCAATATTTTATTATAATGATTCCAGTGAGCATTTCAGTCAAATTGACATATGACATCGGACCGGAGTTCAATGGATTTCTTGTGAAAACCACAACTTTTCGGTGTTGACATGAACATTATATGTTCTGAAATGCTTAATTCTGCAAAGTCCCTGAAATGATGTTTGTTAAGACTCCCACATGATGGCTGCTCGGAGGAGATTTTTTTTCTGAAAATATGCTTCGGTACGTTCGCAATTGAATGTCAAATGATGACTTCTACCGTGACTTCGGATTTAAAGTAGACACTGAGATTTTTTTCATTAGAAATTCATTGTTAATTTTTGAATAAAAAGGTCTATGCAAAAGTGAACAACGCGAGGGAGGCACAGACATGTGAGTTGAAAGCTGAACACTGCTTACAAGCCTAAGTCCATTGAATGACGGGCTTTATGCCCTTAGATGTTTGATATATGTTCTCAGTTAGAAGACGGTACCACAAGTTCCCTATTCGATTCTGAGGATGTGTTGACATTTTTAGGCGTTTCTTGCATGCAATTGGTATTTTTTAAAGGTTTCATTTTTAACTTGTCATCACTGTTCATTGTGACACTTAATTTTAGAATTTTTAGCTGATTTGTTGCCAATGTGGTTTCCCTTTAGATCGTGCATAAACATCTTCACCGTCAGCATTTGTGGCTTAGAATACAGAAAATCACAATAAATTAGGAACTACAAAAACAAGGCCGACTACAGCGTTGTGGCCAGTGGTTACTGAATTGTTTCGTTTCCAGTTTAAATTCCCTACCGACTCGAATGCATAACCATATTTTCACGATCTTCTAGTGATTCGTTCGGATAGTCGCAAAAAAGTTTCGAAAAGTAGTGCGGTGCTCTGAAAAGATGGAATTTGTACTAAACTTGAATTTGAAACGACACGTGTCGGCGACAAATATATGAATTGTGGCTCTGGATATATACAACATCGACAGGGGATTTTGTTATGAAGGGGCAAATGAGGAGAAATGTTGGAAGGGACATAATTAGAGACAAAAAATCCACAAAATTAGGCGATGAAAGAATTCATTTAGAATCACAATGATTTTATCACATTCTTCGTTCCAAGCAAGAATTTAGTTTCAATTTCAAATATTTCCGAATTTCAACAAAAAAAATAGCATTGAACATTATTTTTGAATGGCGCCACTCTCTTGATATCCTCAAATTCTGTTATGACCCAACCATGTTCATCTGTGGTCGTCTCTGTCTTGATTCACTACTCAGAGATAATGCTTGTCCAGATGAAGCTTCTCCAAATCAGCCGTTCGGAATCGGCATAGAACTGACTTCGTTACAAATCTTCACAAGTACGACTTCTTTCTTCAGATTTTCTCCGCAGTTCTGTTTTCTATTGTCTCGTACTTTTGTGTGTACTTTTGTCGGCCTGTGCTTAATGTGTGCGTTCGTATCGTCCTGTGTAAGCCCCCTCCATTCGCGAGAGAACAGTATCATGCCCAACAGGAGTGGTTGTTGTAGAAGCTAGGCTCAAGTCCACATCGAACTATAGCGCCACCTATGTCTTTGCTATTAGTATTGCATCCCGTCGTCAATGGCACACTTCCTCCAACTTGTTCATTGTTTTCAAATGCGACTCCTTTACCCGCTGAAGCAAGGAACACAAATAAAGGCCACTTAGTGTCGATATTGCACGAGGAATACAAATGATTCCTTTCCTCAATCGACTCAAAAAGTAAGTTACCCTCTTGAGTAAAAGAGAGAGTGGCCAAAGATCGGGTGAATTAGAGAGGACTTGCCACGGGTAATCGTCTTTGGTTCGAGAAATGGTATGATCGTTGGTTTATTTGTGGTAAAAATTCGCCTTCCTACTAGTCTCTAATCAGCAATTCCACCTTATATCTACTAAGGTAAACCTTAATTCCCACAAAATGACTGGTCAGCCGTCTAATATGCCCAAACATACAAGCAACATCCCAACGGAATAACATTATTCATATCATAAACTAGTCAATTTTGAGGAAGTATTTTTGCACTAAACAGGTTCAAATGCGGAACCGGTCAAAACCAGATCAAGAACGATACGGCATTTAAGCCGACGACTTGTGACCCAACGTTATCTGCGTAACCCAATTGCCAACAAGCCTTAAGCTCTGGTCATATCAAACAATAAACAGTCAATTTCACCACTTTCAATTTGGTCAACAGTTAACGACCACTAATTGACTTCGTGGCCGGCGGACGGAGTTCGCCGGAACTCCTCTGCCTCATGACCAAAATGAAAATGTTAATGAAGGAAATAAAATTAATTCAGTTGTCAATATTTCATCGATTACGCGGCGAACGATTTAATTAAATATGATAAAGACGACCCGAAGAGGTGCTGTCTGCTGGAGAATTTCTATACGTATGAACGTGACAACGCGGCTGTGTTCAACAAGCCGCCTTTGACTGCTGAATGATATGGAAATTCAGGTTTCCGCCATTCACCCGAAACTAGGTTCACAGCAACAGCCTCGCCGGGTTAAGAGATAAAGATGAACATGATCTGCGATAGCCGCAACTCATGTCTCGAAATCTACATGTGCTTAGTGGCGAATACAACATGTGTTCGGTTCTCCGGGCACCGCAGTATCTGCACCACCATCAGGCGCATCTGCTGTGGACAATTTGTTGCAGTAATTACGCTTTCGGTGGTTGCGAGAGAGGCGACAGTTGCAGTCGGGGCTACCGCACATCCACTAGGTACCCACAACACATTTGTGCAACAAGTTATGATGCCACTCCGATTGGAGAGTCTTGTGTGCCTTGTGCTTGAATTTTCTTTTGGTTTTTTTTTTTTTTTGGTTATTCTGAGCAGACGCGTCCCAGTCACCCACACGAGAGAGACGGGGTGCGTGCTATGCGGAAGACGCGGTGCGGCGCGTTTAATAACATCATCAGATTTGAAGCGAAACGAAGCCGTAAATCTTGCGGAATCGAAATGCCGGTATTTTTAGAAAGCCAATAATGTTTGATTCGTTTTTTTTTTCAAACAAAATTCGTGGGGAACGTAAATTTTGAATGGGAGGCTGCGTGATGCTGTGATTTTAGTTCGCGATTGTGTTTCATCACGGTGCCTCGCCGCACCGGTGAGAAGTTATTGAGGGCCCAACGGATGTATCGACCGCGTGATTTGGCGAATTTGAGTGAAATCAGTGGAATGGCATCCAGAGATACGGGAGCGCAGAGCTGCTTGTTTTGGGTTAATCTCGAGGCTGAATGAGATTGTTATCACATTTCGTGAATGGTCGCTTTATAAATAGACTCCCTTTGCTGCATTCTATTTTTGATGTGATCTCAGATGATTTCCAGGAACGTTCAAAACACACATCTCATGATAAATCTGTGACAATGTGGATGGGACGGGCAATAGCCTTGGGGCATATTAGCAATTGTGTGATGAAAGGTCTTGATTGTCTATATTTCTTTGGGCAAATCATGAGGAGGTGGATAGATTCAGATCCTGTTTGTATTCGTCGCAGAGTCAAATTTTGTTGCAATTTTAGTTGATATTTATGGGATCGGCATGAGCCTACTTCACAGTTCTAAGCCCATGTCATTGTGTTTTCAAAATGAAAACGTGTGGTTGCTCTTCGGCTGTTTTGCAATTTTGTTCTCAAGTAAGATTCCATATCGATTACAATATATAACTGAATACACTGCTTTTGACATTGCTAAAGCATTCGGCATGGCTAACCACAAAATCCAGCTCAGAAAACCGAAACAAACTGGATTCCGTGGTTTTATGGTCACCTTGCTAATGTCATATCTTTAAAACAGGTCGCAAAGGATCAAAATCAATGATATATGGTGCGGAGTTAGATATTCCAGCGTTGGTGTTCCTCAAGGTTCTGCTTTGGGTCCTATTCTGTTTTTTGTGTATATTAATTGCTTGTTAAGTCTTATCATTAGAGGTTCTCCATCCAGCTTTTGCCGATGATATCGGACTTTCGTACAGTTCCAATAGTGCTTCGAACTTAAATTCAGATCTAAGCTTCAGATCAGCACTGCTTTGCTGATCAACAATTTAATTATAAGCTCTAAGCCGAAAGTTGTGTTTTTTAGTTTCTGTTCGACAAATCAATTGAATGCAAATGAATACTTTCATGACCCTGAATGTCGAATACGTCGAGTCTGGTCAGTCTTCTCAAAAAAGTCGGTTGATCGCTGTTTGGTCGGTGTTTCATTGCTTCATTTTTCACTTGACGCTCGTAGACTTCTATCAGAGCACAGAGTGGTGTAAGTAAATGGTTTGAATCGTTGCATTTTCTTAAACAATCGGCGTTATTTTGCATCCAAAGTCGAAAATTCGAAGAGCTTGTGAATTGTGTTCGCTCCAATACCAGGAATTTCCCTTGTTGACATAACCGCTGGATTAAAAATGGACTTAAACTGAAACATAGCAATTAGAAAAAACGATCATCGAGGCAGGGCAAACTCCACAAATTTGAGATCCGTCTCATTTTGGACCCAACTTGTAATCAGGCCCATTTTGGACCCAACTTGCTGCTTGAATTTAAGCAAACAACTAGACTCAGGGCTCCTGACATGAGGCACTAAAATCATGTTCTGCTAAACCGCTCTTCTGTCAGTGTTACTATGTGGAGGCGAACTGTGGACGATGAGCAGGAAGGAAGAGGTGATTCATTTCAGACGACTGGTATTTGTGCTGTCTGCGAGGAGAGCAAATGGATTACTACTTGCTGTCCAAATGCGTGGATATACTCCGGAAAACGCAGGCCTTACTTACTTACTTCTCAAGACTACGATCCATCGACAATGAGCCTGAGCAATCCCTGCATTCCATCGCTGACGGTCCGGGGCAAGTTGCTTCCAGTTATCAAGCCAAATCTGTATTGCCTTGGTTTTTATTCCGCAGATTCGATCTTCCTCTCCTTCTCGAACCAGAAGGCTCGGATCCGAAGACCCTCTTTGCTGAAGCGTTGTTGTCCATGCGCTCGATGTGACCAAGCCAGTTCAGTCGACGTAGGGTTCGCGGCTGTGTTCTCCTCCATTCACCTTCCTCGCAGACGGGGCCATATATCCGACGTCGAATTTTTCCTTCGAAGGCTCCAAGAAGCAAACTTTGTTGTCTTGTAGGTCCATCGAATCAAAATATCAAAATCTCGGAGGATACTTTAGAATCACGTTTGAATCTCAAACGCATTCTCTGCCAAATGATTTCTTTCGATTTCACAAACTACGCTACACCTTCGTCTATCGGCATTAAAATGCCATCGAATATCGAAATCGATTTGACTTGCAGTTGAAATGCATTTATTGTCACCAGCACTGGGTGGTGATGTGGCTTTTGCATGGCTTTGTTCAAGTTCCTCTTGCGAAGGTGAGGGTACACTTTCGCCTTCATTTCGACCATTTAAGCGGGCTAAGAATACCAGACGATGTGCAAGCCAAATCGATTCTGATAAAGCTTGACATTGATACGTGTGACGGAATTTTTACAAAGAAAATGCCGACTACCTCAGTTGCCATAGACTTGTGTCCAGTAACAATCGATTTCAAATGGCCCATTCAGACTCAACTCATAAACCGGCCATTAGATAGCCCCCAATAATCAATCGAACACCGTAGCCCTCGGTTTTGGTCAAATGAAAATTAGCTTTTCAGTAGCAATCTCGCTTTATGTCCCGAAACTGATCACACTCATTTCCCCAAGTGCCATCGGATTGATTTCCTCTCCATTCATTCAGCCAACACCCGGTGCGGCAATTAAGTTCGGGTGTCATGCACCCTTAAGCTACCTGTAAACCGAGTCGCTCGAAAGTGAGCCGATCCGATCGCGCGCACCTTTTGATGTGATCCCGCAGTAAGTGTTAATTACGGTCGTTAAATTCACATAATGGAAGTGTAATAACAAGCGACCGCTAATGCGTCCCGAAAATGTTTGGGAATCAATAAATATGCTAATTTAAACTTAAACAAAAACGGTGTCTTTGGTAAACAGAGCTAAGGAAATTAGATTGCAGTTCCGATAACGATACCGTTTTTTAACGATTTGGCTGAGAAAGCAGATGCGCATCCACGCTCAGTAAGCAGCCTCAGTCAGTTTGGTCTAGGGAGGAGTTCATTTTTGACTTGCGGGTGAGCGAAAGCCAACTGCCTCTGGGTCAGACTTTCGATTTTCATTTGACTGAAACTTGATTTTCCCCTGTGACTGTTGTGCCATTAGAGATGGACAATTAATCGTGAATGAGTCATGGAAGATTAAATTTGATTCAACGGGGGCATCTGTTTCGGATAAGTGGATGAATTCGGTTGAATTCAAGGGAGAGGCGGAAAAGTGAAGATAATTCGTTTTCGTTCCTTCTCATGCTCTTGGAGATGATGACGGTGTTGTGAATTTGGGTCAATCGTCTGCTCCCACCAGAGGACTCGGAATGTGATCATTCGCGATTACTTCGTGCGCAACCCAATGTGTGATTACACAGTTTGGAAGCTGTGGCGCTTATTGCCAACGCTCCCGGCTCAGCTGGTCAACCTGACAAACTGGATGGCGATGTCTACGAACTCCGACACTTAATTATAGCAATTTGAATAAAATGTGTGTGGGTTTTTAGCAATGCGAAAATCGCTGATCCATTATATGCTAATGAACAGACGTCTCGGACATCAGGTGTTTATTGACGAGAGCACCACTTCACACACATCTTGGGGTGTGTCGATCATCGAGTGTCTCCAACTCAGACAAGAGGCTGAAGGTATATCTGCGAAGTGAAGAATGTATAATAAAACCGAATCATAATTATCCATATTTTCAAGTCAGTTGTGCCATTCTAATATATGTAAGCGATAACGTAATTTTTGAAGAATTCAAATAATCGATAAACAGACGGGATCTTATGCAAATCACTTGTTGAACTTGATTTTTTTCGCTTTGTTGACTTATCATTATTGAATTTATATCACCATTGATCGTTATCATCGAATTTGGTGGTCCAGGAAAGGTTACCGTGGCAGCTTAGGGTGATGGTAGTGAGTCCCAGTCTTGACGCCACAAGAATATTTTTGATTGCAGTTTGATTTGCGGCCGTGAATGATCTGAAGACGTCATCAATGAAATCGGAGATATAAAGAATTTGGAAGAGATCTGATGGAAGTGAGACGATTAAATGACTACATCCCGATCAGACATCAAACCACGGGACGTCTTCTATCCCTCGCTATCTGAAACCCAATTACTAGCAATCGCGGTAGCAAATTCTAAAGCAAACGGTGTTGTGTCTTGTTTAGTCATAAGTATTCGTCCCATTTTTAGGCAGTCAAGGAAATATTTGCCAAGTGTCTTGCTTCTTTTATAGCCTGTGTTGCGTAGTTCGATAGAAAATGTCCCAGTTTTTCGATCACCTACGATACTCTGCATTTCTTGCTCGACTTTGGTTAGACGACACCAGTCCTAGTCCGTGGGCATGGTATCGATTTCAGAGAAACTGCAGAAAAACTTGGTTCTTAGGAAAATTAACCTGAACTGTTTACCGAATGCCGAGTCACGGAATAATGTAGATCGAGCCTGTTGATGAGTTGTTCACGAAAGAAGATTGTGACGATGAAGTCGTTGTTGTGAACAAGGACTTGCCAGTAATCGAGGAGTTCACGACTCCATCAGCCAAGAAAGTTGGAAGTTCGCAAGTGAAAGACTTCGATCATCGCTCGAAGAAGAAGGGCCAAGCCACAAACGTGACATTGTCGCCCCCACTAGGATCCCAACGGCTGTCAGGTGGACCGGGACATATACCAAACCAGGGTTGCTTCAGATTGCTCTTTATCGTTTCGTGTGCTGCTATTGTAGCCGAAGTGATTACTTTACCTCACCAAAACTTGTAAATTTGGCTATGCCAACCTTACTCCACTTTGAGGATGGCTGAGAAAAGTGAGGAACGTTGTTTTGAAGCCAATCTTGATTGACTAGGACTGTATGAGATGGCGCAGAGTCCTGTTGAAATGTTCATAGTCTGCGGCCGAAAATATGCGACAGATTCTGCGTTTATTTTACCCAAAAGGTCCAGAGGTCCAAAGATCCTAGTGGAGAATAGAGAATGGCCGTCAGCAGTTACTGTGACCCCGACCATTATTGTCGTTTTCTGGTGGACAACGAATTTAGAAACACCTCTTTGGTATGTAAACTTGATCATTTTGCTTTTTAAATATTCCTCAATTGGGAACAGAGCCTCATCGTAGAAAACAAAGATTTTCATGGCAACAGGCTACTTGCGTGCAAACGAAGCATCAACTCACACTCTGTCCATCTTATTTTCTCTCTGCTGTTGTGTAAGATCGTGTATCTTTTGAAACTTTAAAGGCAGCACCACTACAGCACAATTTCACCATCCAGAAGGCACTGACTGACATCCTCAAGGCCATTTCGGTCATAATCTCATAACTACAGACATACCAGTGTACAGTGAACGCCACAAAAATTGATGCTAGTTTATATGAAAGATGTGTCTACAGGCATTTCCATAGATGAATCACTGATGGCGTCGTGATTAGTTGTCATTTAAACCAGTCTCATCGCTTTGAGATCAAACTCATTAATTCGCACAAGAATGTGAAAATTGTTGCTATACTCGATCATTCTATCAATATCGCAATCAAACTAAAATTTTCGTAAGAACTTTGTGAGACAAGAAAACAGACGTACCCCTGGCTTCAATGGCTTATGGGCGTCTTTCGTAACAGCTAGCTCACCTCACCTTGGTTGCACGAATCTGATTGATCAAGAGCGGTCACTTTCACTTCGGCAGTTGGACGGGATGTTGCTATCGGTTTTCGATCCAGGACCTCAAGATGAATCGAGAAAAAAACAAACAAGTCCTAAGGCCTTTCTTGGCACGTGACAGACAGCAATCAGTGAAATAAATTAATATCTCAAACGACACAATCGACTTTGGGTCTTAAACCACCAACCAACCACAACCGCTCAGGTTGGAACCAACGCAGGTCTCAGGCGCTTTGCTGATCACTCGTGGCACCCGACAATAGCCTCTGGTCAAGCTTTGGCAACCGAATGACTACTACCATGCCATAACATCCAGGACCAGCCGCCTATTGTGTTATTTTCATTCAATGAGCCTCAATCTACATACAACAATATTCCATTGTTTATGAACTTGTAACCGTCATAATTTCGAGCACTGGAGTAGGGACGTATCCTAAACCAGTGGCTCTAGCTCAGAGTCTTAGTCGCCTCCTATGACAGGTAGGCATTACCTAAGTATGCCTTACCCCATAGCACATACCCTCCTCCTTCGGGTATGTGCCATTGGTGCTAGAACATTGGGAAAACAAGTGATAATTAAGTTAAGACTACTCTATGCAATTTGAGCGCAACGTTGCATCAAAGTGACTGACTAATCGGACAGCCCTTGATAAGATCGTCGATATCAGAAGCATAAAATCCCGAGCTTCATGGAAAATATCTCTCTCTCAAGGTCTACGACGTAAGTTGTCAAGGAAGCGGAAACCATTCGCATTTCTGTTTGTCCTACATTGCGACGTTGACTTTAAGACTCTCCGGATCTCGTGATAACATATCTGATAAACTCAATCAGTGAAGAAATGTGTCGAAGAAAATCTGTGTCAGTCCAACACTTGGCGCCCTGCTTTCAACCGAAACGCTCGTGCTTGACTGCGAATATTACGAGGCCTCACATTGTTCTTCGAAGCTGTACACCTCGAGAAATTCACGCTTATCCCATATCTCACAGCTGGCCTTGACAGAAATACCGGGTCAAATGCACATTTCTGCCCACCTTCTCACGTCTATTTTCGCTGTCCAGACAGCAGTATGGTCTCCCAAAGCGTCGACAGCGTTGATGAATGCGTCGCCAAAAAAGCGAGCAAACTTGCCATTTCCACATTGTCATTGTTATTCAATTCATTGCCAGATTAGCCTTCGTGTGATTTTAACGAAATTGTGCATGACATCAGAAGTGGGCGTCAAAGGACACTTAAACTCGATCAACGGCCATGAGCTAATTTTTTCCGACATGAAATGTCACTTAATCTTGACAATGCCTCTGACCACATTCATGCACTTTCCTACACACACTCTCCCCATCCCCGACTACGGCTGATTTACGAATGCAATTCTTCGTCATAAATATCTGAATCTGTCAACGGCATACCCAATCCAATTACTTGTAAAAATAAAGCCTGAAATAAATATGACTAACGCTGGCGATCGCCAAAGATTGCAGCAGTTGTTCGAATGGAAAATGCTTGAGTAATTAATTCGAGAGAAAAAACAAAAGCATTGCAACTGCACGGGGCACTGGGGAGCACGCAACAACAACAAAACCGAGGAGAGAATACGTTCTTCTCCAAGAGGAATAACTCATTCGAACAAACATGTGTCGCCGTGCATTTAAAGCGAAAACTTCCAAGTTCCCGCCATTATTTATGTGCGTCTTGCCGTTCCGTGTGACGTTTTCCATGCACATAAAATATTTTGTTGACATTTGAATTCTGACAGCTTTACGCACTAAGATGTATTGAGTATGCCTAATTTTTTTTCTCGTTTTTTTCTTCAGTTTCACAATGAGGGTTATTTAGGTGGCGAGTGATAGTGGAAAAATGCAATTTTGTCTTTCGGAGTGTTTGCGACTGCCGGCGGGTTCACTGACTTAGTTGTGCTGTTCCGATGCGACAAATTTGACGCGAATAAAGATTGTGTCTCTGCAAAATCGAACTGTCGCGGTCGGAGGAATTTGCTTTTTGTTGAGACAAGCAAATCTTATATCGCTGGTGTGGGGAATTTTGTATCGCGTAAAATCTACCACCATTCCGCGCAGATATTTCGGGTGTGCTTTATGTCTCGAGACTGGTGGTCTCTGACTTTAGACGTTTTTCTTTCCTTTCGTCTGCATGGGGTACCGCAAGGTGTTCTTTGTCCTGGCCTTTGCGGATCTAAATGCAAGTTGATTACGCTTGAAGTTTCTGGGAAATCTAATGACTTAACAACATATTTTTTAAACAAAAACTTTAAATAATCATGAAAATTTAATTGCTGAAGTATAGGGTGTCCCAAAATGAACCCAGGAATCCAATAGAAAGCACAAAACACTTTCATTATTTTGGAGATATTCTTCAATAATAAAATATGAGAACACGTTGTTGTATCGTGTGATGCTCCCTTTTTGAGAACCCTAAAATATCAGCTGGTGGCGGCTGTCGCGTTGTGGGTCTGTGCATGGACAACTACGCACTTGAACCTGCGGTGTCTAGCTTCGATTTGCGGTACGACAAAATTATAATCCGAGGCCTCATCTCTTTCGAGTTACTGTCTAGAAAAAGCTTCTCAAACTTGGCCGTTCGGAGTCAGTATAAAACTGTAGATCACTTCCACTCGTGAGAGAACAATAGCACGCACAACACGAGTGGTTGCTGTAGAAGGTAGGTCCTGGTCCTGTACGGGATTCAGCCCCACATATATTATTATATGATTATTATTAAACTATCGGCTGTCAAATTGGTTTTTAGCGAAAATGGGGGCAAATTAAAATCTTACATTAATTTCTGGGACACCCTATGTCAGAAAAGCATTTATGTACGGCATTCGACGTCGTCGTGGATTAGTTGAACCCATTTTTCTATGACTCGGCCAAACATTTGGGTTGGAAACAGCGGCTGTCCCTCGTTCAATATTGCCTCTCAGCTCCTCTTACAATGCCAGCGTGGTGACTAATGAAACCAATGACACCGTAAAAAAGTTCCAGAGGTGTGAAATCCCACGATCTAGGCGATCGACAGGACCAACACGCTCATCGAATAAGTCGATTGTTACACCCGCAGCGTGGCTTGTGGCACCGTCTTCTTGAAGCCACCTAACATTGATGTCTAGTCCATGCAGTTGACCACAGGAACAACGTTGCAACATGTCTGTTTAGCGATCTCTACTGACTGTAAAGTGTGACGGCTGGCACCAGAATTGCTAACCAGAATTACTATCAACAAATAGCTATAAAGCTCTTAAGGTTGACGTCAATGTTTTGACATTGACCGTTTGGTCATTGCCAAGTTGTAAAGTCGTTGTTGAAAAACCGACTTACACGTCGCCGGCGATTCAGCAGATCTCAATCATGAAACTGTCTCATCTTGTTCATCGAATTTGATTCATTTGGCGGTTCACTTGATACGCAGCATTACTATTTAAACAACACTTTTAACACGGCACGGATGGTGGTGATGATTTTTGTTGATCTCGAAAGGGTGTCTGGGTGGTTTTTCCGAGTTGGTGACTAACTTCAAATATGTTGGCCCATATCCTATTCCAGAACATACGAAAATTATTCACCAAGTTCCATAGAAATCCGAAGCTAGAGCTCCTTAAAAAACAAACAAACTTCGATCATTCTAATTTATGATATTAGAGGGATTAACATATAGTAAATGTCAATCGTTGCCCATTCACTCTGAGTTGTTGCGAATCAATGTCAATCAGTGTGAGTGGTTGGGGAAGTTTTATTTTCTTGGGAATCCATATCAATCATTGTGAATTGATAGCAACCGTTGTGTGAGGAATATTTATGAAACTGTTTTTAAAGCGATCTTATCGAATCGACGTAGATTTAATGTCCAAACAGATGACAGACAGCACGGCGCGGTGGTCGTGACAAATATGGAAGGAATTGCGTTCTGAACATCCTCGACACACTTAAAGGGACCTAGAGACAACCGATCTACTGCTCCTTCGAAGACGAACTATACAAACAGCATACCCTCCTGATCCTACTTGAAGTCATACTGGGAGAAGCTGCTCGCTGATTCTCTGTGAAGTTTCACAGCAGATGGATGATGTGTCTAGGCATGGGTGCTGACTTCTTCCCTAAGGGTCTAAACGTTCAATTGTCATTTCGAATGCAGAACCATTGTATTTTGGTTTTTGGCGATTGCAGGCAGGAACTATAGAGAGCTGAAAAATATCGTCACACTGCCTGAAAACCAGGCGGCGACCAAGTCTCTGGATGCAGACGCATTTAAATCGAAGACCCTGAACTGTCTCATATCTATTAATGAGTCGGCCGGGTAATTTAGCATCCATCTTATGTGGGTGACGGGAGGCTGTCACATTCCAGAAAATTGCGAAGCTGACTATTTCGCTAGAAAGGGAACGGGGTAAGCTCTCTTTCAGGGTGGAGGACTGTCATCCATGCCACTTGAAACGAATGGTCTGATAACACTGTGCCTCACTACTAAGCAATTATGTCCCACTCTCAATCCGAGGGGATCGCATAGCCTGATCAGACTGAAAAGTCTGACTCTCAGTTGTTTTGTCGGCGTTATCACTTGGCACTGCCGCATTGAAACTTACGCCTTCAGATTGGGTTCAACCATGACTTCTGCAGAACTTGCAGAGACTAGGGAGATGAGGAAACCATTGGACACCTCCTTTGCACTTGCAACGCCCTCTCCTTTCGAAGGAAAGATCTCCTAGGAACTTACTTGTTCGATTACCTGCTCGAACTAAGCAACATTAGTCTTAGCCACCTACATCGCTTTGCTAAAAGCTCCAACTGATTTGCGGAGCAGGATCGACTACATCCGCATGCTGACATAGGCCCATTACGTTGGCAGGCCTAAGTGCTTGCTGGCATCCAGCCACCTTAACGTCTCTCAATTTGTCTGTTAACTTTTTTCTATTCTTGTATTCAAATTCACGTTTAAAATTGCCCTCAATTACCGCAGCAGGAACAAAATATTGACACAGACTACAGACTATTTCATCACACAACACCTTTCACATTCAAACAATTCTCATCGGCACTCAAATGTTACTCCAAGTCTATTCATATTTTCGTCTTCCTTTATCGCCAAATCTGCATACATGGGCTTTGATAGAGTCAACCGCATCGCATGAAGAAGAATCTAAATGTTCCCATGGTCGAGTTACGACAGAGCACCGAAATTCGTTTAACAAGAACGTTTGCTTACCCACGAAACGCTTTCTGTTTTCTCTGTCAAACAACCAACTGCTTATTTGCATCTTTAATAGTTTCAACGTCTTGCTGTAGTTGCGCGAACAATGGGACGTTGTAGATGCTCTGAAAGCAATGAGAATGACAGTAATTCAATATGAACTTTCTGTGGGGCATTTTTGGTTCTTCTTTTCATCGAAAGATGAGCATAGTTTCAAAGAAAATTTGATTGGGTGAAAATTTCAATTTCAATTTCACTGCGACACAAATGTGATTAACTCATCCATGTTGTTTGATGAGGTTTTCTCAGAAGATGTAAATCGACTATTGGGTGCATTGATGTAGCAAAAAAGTTTATGAATATGCAATAGAAACGGAGACAGAAAGTGCACTGAGATGGAGGTCTCCAATATATATGCGACCTTGGTGACATGCTTTTAGAGTAACAAATGAGCAATGCCAGAATTCGGGTACCTGAACACCAATACGAGGCAACTTTTACCAACAATTAGACCATATCGTAGAATAAAAGCAGTGCTCTTGATGGCAAGGGAATAACAGTGGGAACCTAAGGCTCGTATAATACTAAATTTGTTCTGCATTTTCCATGCAGCTTGGCAATCTTTTCTTTTTTTTTTTGAAAAGAGACAGCAAAAAGAATCATAAGCTGTGTGTTTGTTTTTTGAATTTTAAACAAGGGACGTAGTGTCACACGGACTTAATTGTTGCTCTGGAAGCTACTGTGCTCCTGAAGTCAATCCGTCACGATTATATGAGGACAATGAGAAATACCCCGCACATTTTAATAAAGGGTGGTTAAATTTTAAGGGCCGATGTTGAATGTTAACCACACCTAAACGTAAAGTTTTTTTTCTGCATTTCGTGTGATATTTCTCAATTTCAGACTAACTCAATTTTAACCATGGAAAGATACACAATCGAACAACGCGTTAAAGTTATTCAGGCTTATTAAGAAAATGAGCGTTCAAATCAAAATGCATATCGTGCACTTCGTGATTCGTGATGAGGCACATTTTCACCTCAGTGGATTCGTCAATAAGCGGAATTTCCGCATTTGGTTGCTTGATAATCCAAGAGTGATTGTCGAAAAAACAATGCACCCACAAAGAGTGACTGTTTGGTGCGGTTTATCGGGCCGTATTTTTTCCAAAATGAGGCCGGTCAGGCAGTTACAGTGAATGGTGTTCGGTATCGTGAAATGATAACGAACTTTTTATGGCCCGAATTGGAAGATATGAATGTGAACGATATGTGGTTTCAACAGGACGGTGCCACTTGCCACATAGCTAACGAAACAATGGCTCTTTTGCGCGACAAATTCAATGGCCGTGTTATCTCACGTGGTGGCGATGTCAATTGGCCGCCAAGATCATGTGATTTGACACCGTTGGATTTTTTTCTTTGTCTTTGACTATCTTCAGATACAATAAAATGGTGCCAGGAGCAATGACTCCTAGCCGACCGCAGACAACGGACCTTCTGGTTAAAGTAATGTCATTGCCATTGCAACAGTGGTTGGCCAACATGCCTAACCATCTAGTAGATTTTATTTTGGATTAGCGTCTAGAAACGGAATTGAGATTTTGAGTGAAATAATTGCTAGTTTGCCTTTTTCTAAGGGCAGCCAATGTGCAGACTGAGTGTTTTGTTGTTATTAGACAGTTAAGGACGCTGCGTGGCCACCGCGTAGTTGCGAGTAAGTCGTCGATGTCTGTGCTGCAAGCAGCTTCTTTCTCGGCTAACTGGCAGTGATCTGAGAGAATAAATCGTCAAAAAGACAGTCGGCATAGAACTGTGGATGAACTTCACTTGCAGGAGAACAATTGTACAATTGTCAAATATTAACTGCTTAAAATAAGTGGTAGGCAGTATTGTTTTCTCTAGCGATCCGAAGACCAGACTGTCCAAGCGAATCTATCCGTGATATTAGCATTTGCGGCTATCAACGCAGCTATGTAAGCCCATGGATCGTATCTGAACGTCGCTCGTCTAGGACATTGGATAACGCTTTAAACTTGGTCTGTCCTGGGTTACGGACCAGTGATGCAACATGTGGACTACGAATAAATGAGCCAGCAATCCAACTCGCGAACACTAGATGGACAGCAGGCACCACGTGTAATGCTGCAATAATAATTTGGCCCAAGCTAGATCTGAAACATTTTATAAAATCCTCATAGCTTCACTGATCTAAATTGAGAAAAATAAAAGGGCACTTTGACCGCTCACTGCGGTCGGCGATCACGCAAAAATACAACAATCATATAGGTACTCTGCAATAAGGTTTGCAAAGCCTGTCCTGATGAGGAGGACACTGAAGATATTCAACACCTCCTGTCCGAAGTAGAAGTCCTATTCTAAGACGATCTGAGCTATCTAAAAGACACATCTGTAGATTGTCTTCTTCGGTTCCTGGGCAGTCCAAGTTTGACGACGACAATCATCTGACGATATCGCTTGAATGACAGTTTCGCTTCACGTTAGCATGTACAAATGATACTGGCTGAAGTTTGCAGTGACAGATGGTTTAGTTGGATTGACAAGACGTGATCTGAATAGTTGCATGACGAGAGCTCTGAATAAAAAAAATATAATACAATATTTCTTTAGACCCAGGCGCGTGGCAGTACTCTGAGTGAATACTACAATTATTGAGGGCCTCAAGAAAATTCCTCATAAGCGGTTGCTGTTGAAATTATCCACTCTACCCTTTGAATCAGTATTTTTGAGGTGCCACGCCTCTATTCTTAGCACTTCGGACTACAGCACCAACTGCAGCCTCTGCTGTGAGACAGAATCATATGTTAATCTGGGCTTTCACAGATAATAACTTCATAGAACATCTGATGTCAAAGAGAGAAGTCTATTGAATCACAAACGTATACTGAATTAAAATGTACGTCGTAACTGAATGCCGTCCGAAACTGGGTTACCACCAAAATCAGATCAGATGTCAGATGCTCCAGTCGACTGACTCCCTCAAGCTCAGCTGACTTATGACGCTCTTTGTCTTCTCGCTGAGTTCTTGGTAATAAGATGGTCAAAGATACCTTCTTTTTGAAAATAATAACGTCTTCCTAAGAAGCTGAGCTGCGATGCAGATTGTGTAGGTCGATTGTGCATTCATATACAATTTATGTGGCTCTCTCTCTCTCATCTTATAAAGCGCTGGACATACAGTACATCTTAGCCGAAAATAAGACATGATTTGAACTATTCGCGGAAAAATGTTGATACCTCGAGCGCCTGTGTCGATCATGCACACTGCCGATAATCTTCAACAGTCTAATCGACCTTTATTCAATCGTTCAAATCTCACTCGTTTAGACAATTTAAGGCCAAAGCTGAATTCTATCTGGAATACTGACAAAAATGTAATAGCATGGTGGCGCTACAGCCCGTACTGGACCGTGGCTTAGCTCCTACACCAGCCACTCGCGATGGGCGCGCTACTCGTATTATTCCCTCGTGGTTGGGGAAGAACTGCCGAATCCGAAGGGCAAAGTTTGAGAAGCCTTCCAAGAGAAGTGAAAGAGTGAAAACTTCATGAAAATGGTTCGTCGTGCGAGGAATTGAATCTAAATAATCAGCGAATGAGTCGACGCACATATCCACTTCGTTACCACGCTCACATCTACAAACTCATAAATCTCGTCAATTTTCCTAAGCACTCGACTGATAAACGAGCATGAATACCAACTGGCTTTAAGAAGTAAACTGATTCCGAAAACCAAATGCTGCTCGTTTCCGTAGCCGAATGATTTCAAGCAGATAAACAGCTTTATCTTCATCGGCAACTTTATTTATTTGTTTAAAGTTTCGCTGCGCGATAAAAATCGCGAGATTTAGTTTAGGGCGCCCACGTAAAGATAGAGAGAGAGGGCGAGAGTGATTGAACACTTACCAGATAAACACATTTCGCGCACTCACATGTTTCGCGTAACTCAGTTCATTTATCTCAACCGGAGGCTGCGGATCGTAAATTCCCAATCTTGCTTTTTTTTTCGAAAGAAATTCCAATTAGCCAAAACACATGTAGAGAGAAAAAAAAGTAATCTAAGAATAAACAAAGTATCTGAAGGAACTCACTCAAGTATCTCTGAACCTAGTCACACACAGCGTCTCACAGTCAGACAGTTTGGCATGCAAATTAAGATAAACCATTAATATTTTCTTTTCGGTCCTCAGTCCCTGGCTGGCAGCCCCTGCTCCGCCTACTCCTCCGCCACCACCATCGCCCATGTAAACACTCACATTAGTCACATAAACATTCCTCATCGTGGACTGCGCACACTCAAACTGCCGGCATGGATAATGCCCTGGCCCTGGCCAAAGCACTCAACGGTCGGAGATGCATATAATATGGACCACGGCTAAAAATAGCACTCGAAATGCAATTCAAAATCTGGACCGATACACTCCCCAAAAAACGAAACGACACAAATACAGTTTGCATATGATTTCGTCGTGGAAGTGCCTTTGCGCGTCGTGTTTGCATTCCCAACCACGTGCTGTGGCTATCTGTCACATCTCCGGCCATTTCTCATATCGAAGACTGTGCAAATATGTGAACAGTGTGTCACAATCGCCATTCATTCAATGATAAGCTGGTAGCACTTGCGCAACGGTACAGACATGCGCGAGCGTCGAATGCAGTTCGAAAAGCCACTGCAGTGGCTTATCAAGGAAATAATAGCTTTTTGCAAAATGGAACAATGCAAAATCAAACCACATGTTGATAACAACCGCACAATGCACAGACCACCGCGACTGAGGGCGACAACAAAGTGCAACAAAACAAGAGCGATGCAGCACAACAAGCTCAAAATGAATAGTGACTTCATTCAATTTTAATTGGATTCACGATCTGTGTTGCCTTGTCACGCATGTGCGACTGCTGGATGCAAGAAAACAGCATCCACACACCCAGCACATCCGCAGATCCGCGCATGCCATCGATACAAGGGGCAACACAGAAAAAAAATAAGACCAAAAAAAAAGGTGAAAAATTCAAAAGCAACGCTCGCTTCCTGCTGCACTCATTACACATGCATTAGGGTCACACGTACACACATGGTATCTGAGAGTATCTGTGCGGTGTTGTCATCGTATTTCCTTGGACACTCAATAAATTATATCGCTCCAATGGACAAACCGCAAAGTATGTACTTTGTTCACCTTTTTTTCACCTCATTTTTCGTTTCTGGCCAAAACCACTCCCAAACAATGCAATCTAGGAGTACGCAAAAAAAACAAATAAAAAAAAAACCACAAATATTTGTGTAAACACGAGGAGATCCTTTCAAGATAATGCACTCCGACACTGACAGGTGACAATGTAAGGCGTTCCTCGTATTCAATTAGAAATACCGAAACGTATCGACGCTAAAAGCGCACAACAAAATCGGGGGAAAAGGAGGAGAACACCGATGGGATACACGAAGGGCATTAATTTTTCGATTAATATGCATAACTCATACGCCCGGGTGCACGTAGTCTCGGTGGCGTGTCCAGCGATTACCGACCAACTACTCCGGCACTCTGTTCCCCAAAAGGTGTGTTGTATGCTGGTAATAAAACAAATACTACCTGTGGCAGGGGGCCTGGAACTGGAAATCCACGTGACAACGAACCCGCTGAAATGGTTAATCCACAAGTATCTCGGAGATGCGCTGATTTTCAAAAAAAAAAAACCTTCGTTTTTTTTTCGCTCAAAAGGACTCACTGGCACACACTAAATGGGCACACAAAACACGCGCAACACTCACACACACGTGTACGCCGAGGGGGAGAGATATCAACAGATGCACTTCACATGGATCGTTAAGGATCCTCCTCTTATATCGACTCGCTCTGACCACTTGTTTTATTTTTTTTTTTTATTTTTTTTTACCTCTTTTCGGTGATGAAATATTTCACATAACAACTTGATCTCAAATTGATTTGATTTAATCGCTTAATTTGCCGGTTTTATGGGCGGCACAACACACAACACTCTCGAATGTGGTATCTTCTCAGCAGAGCACCGGTTCGTCGGTGAGATACACTCGCACGCACAGGTCGGTGTGGCACGACGGCAGCGGCGGCGGTGTGGAGATGCAAAGATGCAGAGCCACAAAAAAACAACTAAATAACGACAACAGCAAACGATGACGACAACAAAGTTGACGATGTCTCGAACTCTCGAGTCTTCGACTTCGACGATGACAACCGGTATCTCTCGGATAAATGCTATGCGCGCTGTGCTGTGGGTAACGTCAAACGACAGACTGAAGCAGGCATTTTACTTTTAGAACGATGATACCAGCAAAGAGAATTGCCTCCATTTGTTGTTGGGTTTTCCATTTCGTGGAGTGGTGGTGGTTGCGGTGATGGTGGTGGGTGTTGTTAGTGGTTGTGCTGGTGTTGCTCCGTTGCCGTTGTTGGTGGTGCTGCTGCTGCTGCTGCTGCTGGTGCTGGCTGCGATGGCGGCGGGGGATAGAGAGCAGTGGGTGGGTTGGGTTTTTGATTTCGATTCGGATTCGGATTCAGATTCAGATTCGGGTACGGGTACGGCTACGAGTACGGAATCTCCAGCTAAATGTGTGCTTTACTTCTTTCTGAGGGACTTGTGACAAAACATAGCGCTTGGCTTTTCCATCTGCCTGTCTCACATGAAAGCAACATTATGACATCGACAATGGCACTGCAAGTTGCCATCATTTACACTAACGGGCAGCTAATGTGTGTGTTAGAGGTGTCCCCACGAATGTTGCTCCTTCGGCTCTGTAGGAAACAGTCCACACCGCAGTGTTGTTCAGCGACACACAGTGGTGTCAAGCGAATTTTGAGTGAATTTTTAGAAGAAAAAAAACTAATCTTGAATGTGACTCTCGAAAGGATTGATAGGCCTTAAGGCCACAATGTGCCGCGGTTTAGGACGTCACGTGTGGTTGTGATGTGTATATGTTTATAAACAACTGAAGGCGTACTAAGGAGGACTTTCGTAATTATATCTTTACAAGAAAAAGGAATTATCTAATTTTGGACCACTTTCCTGCATTATTCATTCATACCTTGGTAGCTAATGATGCAGAGGGATGAGCTAAGTGTATTTACCACCCCTTTAGCCGAGGGCTGGTTGAAACAAGGCAGGAAATAAAAGCTCATAATTATGCCTGGATGTAGTTAATTTTTAGGAAGCACATACATATGCATACGGTATGCACGTGTAAAGACTGGAAGCAGAATTGGACTTTTTTTGGAAATGGAGTACATTGTATGATGGAGTGTTGAATAAAATAATTATGGATGCCAAAATTCGGAGAAAAGTAAATTTAGAAATTAAATATGAAGCTGGAACCTGAGAAGAGATTTTCTGCCTTTAGAGGAATAAAATACAATTTATTGTAATTATAGTGGAACCTTTCTAAGTTGAGCAGCCGCGGGAGAAAATGAAAACCTTGTTCCAAAAAAAACAACACTTAATCTTTATTAAATTGATGTTTATTTGGCTGTGGTCGAAAGTACACTGTACTACATTTTTCATATGTACCTACATGACAAAAATCTAAAATTGCTGATCGATTATTTCGGCTTCCAGTCGATCGCGATTTTAGTAGTAGATGCTGATTTAATCATTCTTGCTGAACTTAAATCAGGTCGTTGGACATCCGGTACATTGCTGACTGGTGTTGCTGGGGTTTTTGGCACTGACATAACTCGCGCGGTGCAAACTTTTCTGACAAAGTTAGGCATGTGGCCTAACTTGTAAGGGTGTGTTTTGATGTGAATAAAATACAGTGGATACCTAAGTCGAATTCTCACGGGATATCAAAATTAGTTCGAGTTAGAGGGAACTTAGGGAGAATACACTGTATGTAAAGTTGAGTGAACAAAAACCATTTTATTTATTAAAACGAAGTGAATTAGGATTGGAAAGTAGAAAATGTGTATAAACACATATACGTCACAAATTTCATTTCGCTTCAACCTTTGAAGGCAGCACAAACTAAAAATGCTGCGTCATATTGTTGATGAAATTCCTGTGCTACAAAAAAAGTGGGTTAGTAAGCAGGTTATCAACTTACGCAACAAAAAAGGGAAATTTCGGTCCAAGTTCCAAGTGCAATATTTTCCTGATAAAACTTCCGGACAAAACAGAAACGGATTTTGTTCTAGATTTTAAAGGGCATTTTCTCTATTTCTTCTCATCGCCTGCCCTTTGTTACTTATCTCTTCATGATTGATGCCTCGTATGACAATCCTCTATGAGTTATCACTCGTCTACGTCTTCGTATATAGTAATTGCCCCAATCGTAGCATGCCCTTAACTTTCTGTAAATAAAACATCCAGTGTTGCATTAATTGACTTCGTCCATTTTTTAATATTTAAAGGAAGTAGGTATTTAGTGTAAAGTTTTTATAAGCTAATTTGAACACTCTTAAAACAAGTGCTGCTAATATGAGGGTTCATATTCTCAACCTCAGACTGGTTGTTGAAGTAGTAATCTTATAGACGACTGCTTCTTCGGAAGAAGTGACCGCTGCACGTACAGAGTAGATGTGCAATCGTGTATTACTCCCCCTCGTCTCTGCAACTTCTGCAAAAGTCGTTATTGGGCGGGCCTTTTCTAGAGGCATGAGTTCCAATGGTACAGTGCCCGGTAATGAATCTGAGACTACTCATTCTGATCAGGCTAAGTGTAGGCCATAATTGTTTAGTGATGAGATATCCAGTGCCAGTAGACAATCTTATATATCATCTATATATGAGTAACCGTTTCAAGCCTCAGTAGATGTGTTTTCAGTTCCGATTGGCTTGGATGGCAGATCTCCAGAGACTGTGCCCTTTCTAGCAAGGTCGTCTGCAAGCAAGCTCGTCCGTTCCACAAATATCTGGAATATCACAGTGTCCCACCACTCACATGATTTGGATGCTGAAATACTTGCCCATTTCGTTGAGATGTTGTCGGCAATTCAGAAAGGTTTTTTGAGTGATCGCACTCAGTTGCCGTGCTGGCCGCTGTCTGGATGCCGATTAAATCGATCGGCGGAAGATTCAGGAGTATGTTTAGTACTGTGGTCTTAAATCAGGAAATGCTATTTGGGATGCACTTTTAAAATAAATTTATTCTACTTTATTTTTGTTACAAGAAACTATTATTGAATTGTAATTAAAGTTTCTTTTGGGGTCTTGCCAAATCATTCTTTTTCCACACAAATTTCCACAAATGTTTTCTTTTTGGGGTACGGGTTTTGCTAAAAGCATTCCTGGGATAACGACATGATAAATTCATGTCATCCGCTGCACTCTATCGAGAGAGTTTCAATTAAGCCCTAGACAATGTCATGTTCAACTCAAAAAAATCCATTTCATCATTTCACTTTAATTTGTTTTATTTGGTTCGAGCGACTGTAGTGATCGTAATTTGCTGAATGAATCTTTCCCTCACAGTTTCCTACAACGAAAGCAACTGATTAATTGGCTTTGGCACTGCTTCAAGATCATTCACATTAGAATCCCTTATCCAAGTCAGGTCCGTGAACTGCAATTTATTTGTTGTTTCCAAATTTGTTGTCATCGATTTTGGTAATTTTCCTATGGCTTCTTACAACTACATGCCGACAGAACAGTGAAACTCTAATGATCTCTTCCTAGATTGAATGCTTGAAGGCATGTTGCAACACAACGCTTAAAAAACACCCTTTACAATAGAATGCGACAAGCAACAAGAATTGTACATTTTGACTCTTTGAGTACGAAAATATTGTCAAAAGCTTACATGGTCGAAATTTATGCGAACTGTCTATCCATCATAAGCCAATATGGGGTATTCTTGGTACAAGCCATTAATAGAGACCAACAAAACAGAATCGATTAAGACACCGCTACAAAATGAAAACATTTTCTTGTGTCTTCATTTTTATTATCATAATTTTTGTCTCTGCAGTGACTTGTTACATGTTGGTCTGGCTTCAGCTCAGTGTCAAGAGAATCGTTCTTATTGAACGCACGTCAACCAAAGCAGACAAATCGTGGAAAATTTATTCTGTTACACTTTGCTTTGTGTTTCACAATTTTTTAGACTTGTCAACTTTTCACGTTTTTTCATGTTCATGTCTTAAATCCGTTTTTATTTTATTTTGTGGTAAATTTTTAGTAGACATTCTAATAGCAGGGAGCCTATGAAATACTGTCTGAGAGTGCAAGCATAAGGTCACCCATATTGTAGTTAGAAATAAGATTTGATTTTATTTATTTTTATTTTATTTCAGTATTAGAATAAAAACAACTTTTGAGTTTAATAAAATTGTACTTAAACGTGCAAGCTCTTGTCCTTTTTGTTCTACAGACTAATCAAAGATGTCGAAAACATGCTTTTTCGAAACCCGCCGAAAAGTGTGTTCTTCGAAACGGAGTAGAATGAAACATCTATCAATCAGTGCTGCCAGAATTGCTCACATATAAATTCGTTACAATTCATTACAGAATATTGATTGGATCTTGCGGTTCTGAATGAATAATAACATCATTCAAATGTTCGTCACGGGATTCGATTATGGCAAGGCCATTTTCTATATTCCTTCGACAGGTGTCGTCCCTATCTTGACGAATATTTTAAAATTTGTACGAATTGGCGGATTCCGTGCATGAACACAGACGGTCGCATAGCACAAGAAGAAAGCCAATGGCCACAAATTACATGCTCTTGGTTGCCACTGCCCAGCGAATATCACCAAAACGAGAGACAACTGGTCCAAGTCTTGCAATACAGCCAAAACGGGTTGTGTTATGTGATATAGCATGGTCTTGATGGCTCCGACCCGAAGAGCACATGTGACAACAAAAGAGAGGACAATGGAGAAGGACATCAGTGAACATGCTGTGCCCAACAAAAGCAGGTAGCCAAACACCGAGCTGTCTGGAGAGTCTTGCTGGGTGCGGCTCAGGTCGCCTCGGACTGCAGCGCCATACAAAGTCGAACGAGATAAAATATAACCCCACCACTGGTGTATGACGGTGCGACATCCATATCTTCGATTTGAAACCAAAAATGCAAAAAATTTGGGTACAGTAACAGGTTCCACATTTTCGGACAAGTAAGATCCAATGATACCACCAGACCAAATTGCACGCCATTCAGTGACATTTCACATGCTTCCTTAGACCGTTCCTTAAACACAGTTGAGAATGTTAAAATTCCAAGCTTCCTCACATGAAGCAGTGAACGCCACTGAATGGGTCACCACCCCCACTGTGCACTAGATGCCTGTTCCGTTGGCCACATCAAGTAGTGCCACTGCCAGGGAATTGGCTGAGAGCGAAGTCGAGTACCAGGCCAGAGAACGGTGTAATAAAAGTGTATCCCCACCACCGGTGTACGATGGTTCGGCAGAATGGGTGATTGGCTTGCTGTTTCGGTGGTGAGCACTTTCAACCCTCACGTAGGCACGCACAAAACTACCATCGCCACCGTGCACAGAGCCCATTTAGAAGTGAGTATGCCCTTGTTGCTGTTGTTGTTGTCAATGGTTTTGGTTTTCATTTTTTTTTTCTGTGTGTCTTCTCTTCCTTTTCCTATCGCGAATTGCTTCCGAACGGGTGTAAGCCGAGATACTCGTGTATCTACATCTCCATGCACACAATGAGACAGAGGAGTCAAATATTTCATGGGATCTTCCATCCGCACGAGGAAACTGTCCAACCAACCAACCCATTAGCCACCGAGCCGCCCCCAATGTCCCACTTAGGGGATATTATATCCCTAGGTCAGATTGGAGGGTTCACACTCACGCACACACACCACAGGCGGTGGCAATGACAGTGGCAGTGGGAAAATGTCAACGGAAACCACCATCATCACGATGGCACAGACAGGCTACCACACGGTCGTGAGAACTACACCGCACCATGTATTCCGAATACCATAGCAGTGGCAGAGGATATCTATGAGCCTCTCCATTAGTCCTGAAAATCCTTGGTCAATTTCATATGCACCAGCTACCGCAGATACAACGGATTCGCGCGCAAACTATAATCGTCCACAAAACAACGCGCCAATCTGGTGAGCCTATCCTCAAAAATATAAAACAGACTGAGTGCGTCCCCGTTGCTGAGCCGATGATCCTCTGCTGCGTCCCAGCGTGTCGACTGAGATAAAACATTCATTTTGGTCGCTCGGCACAGCCGGCGCTGGGTACATACGCCGTGCACGGCGGCGATGATATTGCCCTTCTGGGGTGGTGGGGCGGCGTTTGCTGTCGACAGAGTGTGTATAGTTTGCCACATGTGTTGGCGCAAATATTTGTATTTGCATACCAAAGTGGAGCATCAACCCCTAGGGACACAATCATATAAACACCTCATTGCATCGCACCACCAACAGCACAGCACCAGCCTCATCCGAGCCCACCGCCGTCGAAGGGATAGTTCGGTCCAGCCAGTGTGTAGCGTGTCCCATTCAAATCTCACTTCGTTGTAATAAAATAAAATTAAATAATAAAACAGCCAAGCCAAGCGCCGAGTCCTCCGTACACACCCGTGCCGCCATATGGTGCCGAGTGTAATTGTGTATCTTTATCGTGAATATCTGCGAGCAACACGGTCTTGAAGAGGGCTTTGCTATTCTCTCCCCACCCAGTGCCACACTGCACAGTGCTCAATGCCGCTCGCTGATAAAATTTTGATGAAGCGAGCGGCAAAACGGTGCAAAGGAAGACAAAAACAAACAGGGATGGGGATATAATTTTTTATTTTAAGACTCCTCGGACAAGGGATGCAGCTGGGCTGAGTGATGCAAATGAAAGTCATTTCTTTAGTGGTTTTCCACTCGTTGGTCGCTTTCCGTTTTCACCGGCATGGGCACACCACACGTACATGGGGACCTCAGTCCTCGCAGGGAAGCGCAAATAAAATGAGAGTTATTGCGGGAAATAATTCGCAGAACCGATCACGTGGAATGGGGTCGTGGTCGCGGTAATGGAGGCAGTGGCGGTGGTGTTTGTTTTTTGGCGAATTGATTTTATGGGCATGCAATAAATGTTTTTGACCTTTTTTCCTGCGACTTTACTTGGCATTGTGATCGATTTGATTGGCATGCGGTGTTACTTCGCTTTGAGAGCTGAACAATTGAGATGGAATAAATGTTTTAATGGTCTTTCGTGTGCGATTTGGCCGAGATTGTGCCTCGCTCTGGATGGTGGAGCAGTCTTTTTTCATGTGTGCCTGTGTATCTTGTCGCGTATTGATTTGCTGTGTCTTTTGGGGAAGATGTGTCAAGGATTTTGGGTTTAGTCAGACTTCGGATTATTGCTTAAGTTCATGCTTATGGAGTACTTCTTCTTTTCATTTTACCAGAAATCAGTGGCCCTGTCAATGGCATCAAATTAATTCGGCTGAGGCAAATAGCTTCTCATCAGTCCCTGCGCGCAGAAACATTCAGATGACAAGGACATCGATTTAAGATGACATTTCAATTGACGGCAGTTAAATCTGTTCGTTCTGAGAATTTCTGTGAAATGTGTTCAAGGAAGCCTCGGCTCACTTCATTTCAGCAAATGACGTAGCTTACCATAAACATGACATGGTTTTTCTGTACACCCTGCATTCCAACGCTGCCAGAGCCCTTAATTTCCTTTTGCAATTACAGTCATCCTCGTACTGTAGTGGTTGTTGCCAGCGAAAATACCGTGCGGTAATTTTTAATTTCACTCTTTTGACTGAAAGTCGACATCAGGCATCACTGAACTGAACTTTTTAAATCAATTTTTTATGGCATTCCATTGCGCGCGGAATTCTTCGACATTCTTTCGTGCTTGATTCCGCAAACATCCAAGTGGACAGTGTGCGCAGTAAGATTGAAATTCCCACAGTTGGTCAGTATGCATGCGAGAGAGGTCTGACGCAACCCTCCCTCGTACCAATGGTATCTCGCTTGTGAGCTAAAACCGCGGCCTGTGACCGTGGTCTTCACTGAAAATTGCATACAGATTCACTTCTGGTTTTTTTAAAGGTGTACCATCGTGTCATTTTCTATAGACTGAGAGAGGTTCAGGGAAGGGACTAAAAAGGATTTTTCAATAGGGACCCATAGATTTTGACAGGCCATGTTGTTTTCTTTAAATGCAAAAAATGTAACACAAGGGATAACTCGCTCTTAGTGCCACAGTAAAGAGGAATATAAGTAATTACTTCGAAGTGGCGGCCGTAGCATTGTGGGTCTGTGCGTCGAATCGACATACGTCGACATATGCGGACGACATTGATTTGATTACCAGAATACAACGACCCGTCAATCACGCGTTTGCTGCTATTGAGACGGAAGCCGACTGAAAATTGGTCTAGCCGTGGAAGAGTATATGCTGTCCTGAAGAAAGGACACACAATATCGACGTCTTAGATAGAGTGTCACAATGGGCAGCTATAACTTCGAAGTAGTTGAAGACTTCGTCTACCTCGACTCCGCAGTAAACAGTACAAACAACATCAGCGTTGCGATCATCTTGCCAACCGTTGGTTTTATGGGTTCAAGAGCCAATCCCCGTGGCGCAGAGGAACTCGGCCTTACGAAAACATTTTGCCGTGGGCTAAGGCAGCTAGAGAAAAGCGACTTTCTTCCTGATTAAACCTGTTAGCAGTTGTAAGAGGACCTCAATTAAACGAAAAAGACATCTTAATTTTTGGATGAACGGGTGTCTCATCAAGCTTGTTGCAGGATTTGGGATAATGCCAATGCACACGAGTTTTATAATTGGTGTGGATTGTGAGCTGCTATCATCGGTTCGCACTTCTTCGGAATCGACGATGGTATTATTCTCACTGTAGTATCGGCTAGCTAGTACATCCGCGCTTGCCGATAATCCGATCACAACTCCCCCGATGCAGGATTGGATATTCAGACGATACCACAAGGATAAGAGCTAAGATACGTGTCATAAGTATTGTGACATATCGAAGAGCAACTCACACGTTCCCGCTGACTACCATAGTGTTGACAATACATTACGCTCCCCATCAAGGGATCAAACAATTAAGCCAAATCGACACTGTATTGTTCTGCATTGTTCGAGGAAACCTAGTCATTTGCCTGAATTCCTGGCGATCTCACGGTCTATTGGTACATATGCACAGGATAAAAAGACTTTTGGTTTCATCGACATAAGCGCCATTTGCGAGCAGTGCCTCTTTATTAAATTCTGCCTTAGGGTGGAGCAGAAATTCATTTGACTATGCTGTCAAGATCGGAATTCTATGTGCTTAAAATACGGCACCATTTGATTACCAAGGGATAGGCACGTGAGTCTTGAAAAAAATATGAAAAGCTACCCTCATTTTGAACTCAATTTTGAAGAAACAGACAGAAGATCATTTTTAAAAAAAGAAATGAGAAAGAGTGTCGGACACCGAACGGAGCCTTGGGGAACATCAGTGATTATTTTTGTGGATATCAGAATAGAACTCATGCAACACATCTTCATTGAGGTGGATTGATTGATACCACGAGTGTAATAATCCTGCTTCCACCTTTAGATTGAATTCACATTCCAGGGAGACATGTACGTGAACGACATGTGCTTCCAACAAGATGGCGCCACGTGCCACGAAGCTGATGTCGGAACGGAGAGTGCATGGTCATCTCCCGCAGTGGCGACATGGACTGATCATCAAGATTCTGCAACTTTTTATGCGGGGTTTCCTTGAGTCTCTGGAATAAAATGCAAATTCTGTTGGCGTAAATGTCCGCATAGTCTGTGCGATAGCTTGAATTGAGCAGGATTTATGCCCCAGACTTAACGACAAATTAACTTTTCACATGCCCCCAAAACTAACGAGGCCGTTGTCATACACGTACGCCTCAAAATAACAAAAAATTGTTGATATCTCACAAACAACATTTTTTGTCCATTCTCTGTTAAAAACCTCTTAATTTTTGAAGAAATTCGATACAAACTGATCTACCCAAAAAAAACACAAGTCTTCCTCTCTTAAATAGGAGACCAGTATCTGTTCTAGCTCTTGGTTTACTGTTCCGTTTTCGCATTGAAACTAGGTCCCCATAGTTCATCGACTCCTCACCCAATCCCCATCCATGTTCGATCCGAAGCAGCACAACTGAACAGCGCAACGAATCGTTTCATCGACAAAGCATAAATTAAATTCGATCCGACAAACTGAGTGGAATATCAAATTCATATACAGACGACATCATTATTGAGAATCTCTGCACGAATTAAAGCAACAAAGACACAATCGGATACGAGCGATAACTGAGGTAAAAATATCCCAAGTGAATTCTTCCAGACGGAATGTCTTTCGTGAGCGCTGTTCGCCGTCCGCTCTGGAATTAGTCTGATCGCAACAATGTGATGCCGCACAGCTGGCTTGTTAACATATCGGCGTCTTAACGGATTCAAATAGTTCTCCACAAATCGATTCTACTTTGCCGCCGCGCCGCCGGTTCACCCAGATCAACTTGTGACCCCGCGCGGTGTTTGAAAAAAAAAAAACCAGAGAATGAATAGGTTTTCTGTTTGTGAGCCGACCACAGTCGGTGGCGGTTTCCTTAGCACCTGCCTGGTTGATGATCATTGTGGAGCAAGGTTGTGTTCTTTTTTTTGTGGTGGATTATTGATTGAGTAAACAAGGCCTCGCTTGTGACCGGCCGTGAGGCATTCATTAAATCTTTTCGATTTCATTTCAGCTCGGGTCGCTTTGACTTTTCATCTAATCAAGGAAAGGGTACGTGGTACGAACATCTAGTTCGGCTATTGTCCTCATGTTCCTCACTGAATGTAGAGACGCTTGGCTGCAAATTACGCTCCTACCTGAATCCTTGAGGGACTTACAAACAATTCACACTTTCGTTCTATTGCTGCTGTGTGAATGGCATGGAACTTGTTGGATTTTACAATAAGAACAGCGATCACAGTTGGCGAAGCGAAGCTGTACACCTGAGATGAAAGAAACGATAAACGTGACGAACCAAGTGGATAAGTTGACAGTTGACAGTATAATGAGTTGCGTTTTATGATCAATTACACGTTAGTCGAACGTGTTTGGTCTTGACGTGTGACTTTTGCCTTTGAGGGGATGTGACGAATCTCGCCTCTCGTCTGTCGTAATCGCGTGCAAGTTATGAAATGTGATGTATGACATTTGGAGGAGTTTACCGTGTGACGCGTAACGTGTAGCATTTGGCGCTAGTGAGTTGTGACTTTTGACGGTTAAGGAATATGATCTTACACTTTCTCATGGTACCCATAGTTGGGGTATTTACGGTCAGAAATTATTGATCGTGGTCATTGTCCTTTGCAACGAACATTGCCTCCGAATCTTTTTTAGGACAGGAACTAGCTAGCTATATTAAAGATTTGTTTGTGCCCTGGGACTCTTGTTCTCTGTGCATCCGAATATTTTCATCAAGCACACCCCGACGTTGTCACAATAAGGGCCAAGTAGCAGATTATCCTCACCCTCGCATTGGGTTGGCTTTTGCGAAACAGTCTCTTAGCAAGAGTACCTTGGGCTCTAGCCAGATCAGCATCTACATGTTTCTTAAAATATTATTGCTGATTTAGCTTAATCGCCAGGTATCTTACCACACCTCTTCAAGTGTCAGTGGTGCCTAACACAGCAGAATTGGACAGTGTATAAGATCGCAAATTTAGTCCATAAATCAATGCTTGCCATTTACTTTCCCATGTTTATTAATTCATGTAAATGTTGGCCATTAGTATATTAGTCCATGGGTTAGGTGAGGTAGGTGGGTAGACGGAAGTCTCATTTAGGTCCAGCTGGGCCAATTGTGATGCCCGTTGGGGAAGCAAACATCTTCATTATGATGTCTTATTGAATCTGCAAAAAACTTGGAATTGCAGAGACTGGGTGGGGAGGAGGGGGCAGTTACAAATGTCGCCGCCACCGCCTCTGAATATAAGACGTTGACTAGTCCCACATTCATTTAGACGTACTACAGAGGATTATGGCCAGTTTCTACTCCAACTGCCATCGCTAGTCAACTTTTTGTCGCATTGAAGGAGTATGTTCTTTGGGGTAGCCAAAGCGTACTTGTGGTCTTGCAGGCGTTTGGATAGTGCCACCATCTAGTTGGCAACTCTGTGATTGTGTCGTCCACTTTTCTCTTGACATCCGCAAGAGGTGGCTTAATTAAAATAATTGCCTGGGATGGGTTGGTCTCCGCCCATTTCCAGGCAAGTTCATTCTCTCATCTCTCTCCTCTCGTCGGTCTAAAACGAGGGATAAGCTGCTCAGTAAACTCATTTTTCAATTATTGGTCGATCATGTGCTGAGTAGCATATAGCGCCTCTTGCTGGAACCGCAGCTCATGCGATTTCGGCATAAAAAAGTTATAGCCATTGACGATAGTGTCTTCTCCAGGCGGTTTGTAGTCCAGTGGGATGCGTATTTTTATACGCATCCCACTGGACTACAAACCGGACCAAACACCAAATTTCCGGGTACATCGGCAACTCTTGTAAAAACGAATTCCATTTGTCGCAAAATATTCTCGCAGTCACTCTCCAAGCATCTTACATTGACCTCGATCCTAGTTCCTGATCTGTATCCAGTCACAGTGGCCCTTCCAGCCATATCGTGTCAAGGACAACAAGAAGAGCACCCGTGCAATGTCTTTTGTTTTTGTTACATTATTTGCTGGACACCAGTTTTGACGCAGCATCCGAAGCTCCGAAGCTCCCATGCTCTCGATTTTACGCGTTATTCAGAGCATTGTTGAATAAAATGACAAAATAATGTTCCACGATGTTCAATCGCTTCCTGTAAGGATTGCAAGATCGTTTGCAGGTCTGCCTGCGATATGTACGCGTGATGCATCCCTTCATTGGATATAGCAATGAATGCCGATGTCCCACAGCTTTGACAGGACGCATATATGCTGGAGTTAAGCTATGCAGGCATATGGCTTACATATGTTTAATCCGGCTGGCACCTGGTAACGTCTGGAAAGCGAAAGACGACACGGATAACGTTCAGCGCTTTAATGAAATCGCCAGCAAAATGAAAAAAAGTAACTCGTTCCCGTATCTTCTAAAACTATTCATAAACCTCCAAGCGTAAATGGAAAAGATATTGTTTCTGACAGTTAAATGTGGTAGCCGCTCCAAGAGCACCCGCACCATACCATCCCACAAGAGCAGTCTAAACAACTCTGAAACCGCTTACGCCAAGCCCGCAGGCGTCATAACTACTCATTCAAAGAGAACGTTGAAGCTTATCTCGCAGCATGCAGCAGTAAGCAGAAGCAATACAATCAGTTTGTTGCTTTGAGAGCAATCGCAGCACACGTCATCCATTTGTCCACAATGTCCGGGTAGGATCACCCGCTATCCACAGACAACTTGCGGAAAGATATAAATCACCAGATATTCTGTTTGAAAACAATACACCGAAGCTGAATCGGAAACAAAAGTCCTTGTGACAACATTTTATTGTTATTTCTTTCCCGGACTTGGTCCCGAGGACCAGCACGTCGTGTGCACTTTCAGTCGCTTAAGCAGCATTGTCACCTCCTCCATGCGGTGGCATCCTTTTTTCGCTCGGCAAAGGAATACCACATACCGTCCTTCTATTACACCTGCCACACCGCATAGACCACTGAATGCCGAGCGAGGAGCGGTTTGGATGCACTGTCCCCGATTGGGAGGGACGCGCAGCCCTGACATCTTGGAACCCATTTGCCTTTGGCAAGTTGGTATCATCCGAATAAAGTCAGGAAAATAATGGTAGCATCCGTTTTGTTGTGGTGCCGGGAGCATTCGAAACTCGGCGATAGAATTGGAAAACGATGCTGCAGAGCCGGCGTGGGTGTGCGGGGGAGTGCTGCAGTGGTGGACTCAAGAAAATTGAAAGTGGATGTAGGGATGTTGGTGACTCGAGATAAATACGTTCGCTGGGTTTATCCCTGTTGTTCGTTCGATTTTGTCGGTTTCCTTCTGTTTTCGTGTTTTTTTACACTCCGTGAAGGGAGTGCTCATGTACATCAGCACTTCGGTTACAGAGAATCCCGGTGAACTTGGCTGGAGCGTCACATTTATGGATTTGGATTGCAAATCGGGTGCGGTGCGAGGGAGAATTTGGCAAGTCGACCCGGTTGCTTCGAGTTCTGCTCTGACAAGTGCATGTGCACACGTGTTCGATATCAGTTCAGAAGTAGTCCATCTCAACGACATGCAGTGAATGTGGATGTATTTGCGGTTTTGGATGTAGATCCGGGATAAGAGTAGGTGTATGAATGACATGACATTTCACTGCATTGTCTGTGGCTGAGACAGGACACGAAACGATTTTAATCGACATCTGCAACACCTGTCAGGGAGTTTGGGATAAGTAATGATGCTTTGGTGTGCTTTAGACCAATCCCTGATGTGTTGATGTGGTGAATTTTGGTGATTAGGAGCAATGAGTCGTGCTGGTTAATTATCCTCTTTTTGATGAATGGCTACTTATCATATTAAGCAACTTAATACCCGGCTGGAAAAAAATCACATCTTTAATCAAAAGCCGAGGAAGCTATCTTTGGAGGCGTTTGCAGTAGAAAAACTAATTTTGGGCCTTCGTGTCCTACAGGTACATATGTATGCCGGGAGGGTCTCATATTCAATTGTTCACTCTCATTTCTAGCGAGACAATGTACCACGCGTCGGTATCAAAGCCCAGCCATTATTAATTAAACTAAACTGAAACTTACGTCAAAACTGAATGAAATGTAGTCAGAAGCATCGTCAAATTTGAAATGTATGCTAAATTCTAATTCCATCAGACAACTACCATTTACGTATATAACGATTCATTTCACTTAACTAAGTAAAACTGAACGAAACCTGACGAAAATCAACGAAGTGGTTTATTACGGGCACAGTGTATGATTTCTACCACTATAGTCAATCTAAGTCAAATTCAACGAAACTTAACGAAACCTAACGAAACTCAACGAAGTGGTGATTTTGGTCACAGTGTATGATTACTGCAGATAAAGCCAATCCTTTCCCCACTACATAAGTAAGTAAAACTGAACGAAATTCAACGAAGTGCTGATCATGGCCACAGTGTATGAGTTGCCATACTTATTCCCCTTGCATGCCACCACTGATTCTAACTTCATGTATCTGCAGATAACAAAGGTCAAATAACCCCTGAACACCTGGACGAACATGTTGAGTACTGATTTATTGAACTACGATAGAGAATAGTCCGCAAGTACACCGACTCCTTTCCCACAAGTGCTGCAACAAAACAACTCAATAAATCAATTTTATCCAGGCCCAGCAACTTGTTTTCACCAGTTACAACTTACAATCCTCACGTAGTTGCAGTCGACCTCCTGAAAAGGAAATAGCGACCGCCTAAGGCGACGACCCATTAAAATGCCTCCACTCTTAAAGTGGACACTGTAGACCGATATTGCCACGCACAGTTGCTGACACTCCTCCTCTCGCCGTACACTTGTAATACCAACCACTTCACACCCATTAATCGACATTGTATGTGCGTGTGTGTGATTTCTGTGTTTTCTATGTTTTCCTGTAATAATTCTCGTCCCTATAGCAATCAGAAATATTTTCACTCCTCCCCAAAGCCAGTGCGTTAATCCCCACAATTAACGACAATAACTGTCAAATGCACAGCGCGGGAGCAGAATGAAAGGGATACGGAATTCCACCAAGTCGCACACCTCACCAACCCATAAAGATATCATCGAGACGATAAAACCGAAAAGAAAGAAGAAACAAAAACATATCAACCGAAAAGAAAAACGAAAGCGAAGACGACCGCGACGACGAAGTCGAACAATCCGTATTTTTACACCCTTCAGTCGTGGCTCGACCGACGACTGGTAATAAATCTAAAATTGTTCAACTAGTTGTATCTGTCGAGTATCTCAGGCTGACTGCATACACACACACAAACGCACGCACACACCGGCGGTGGTGGGAGCATAATCGAATCAAAAGTAGTGACGTCGCACGTTTACCACTTCGTATTCATCCAGTGATGTGTCTGCGACCACGACGAGACTGTGGCGTTAACGTTTTCGATTTGTCGTTGCTTTGCTTTTAATTGGATTCTTACGAGATATATGGTCGACACTTATTCCTCCCCTATTCCCGGTCCTGTTAATTGTTTTTTTTTTCTTCAAAGGTTCACCGACAACTTACAGGACTCAATTAGCCGCAATGGCACTAAATATGCTCTTAGCGAGCGTGTGAAGGGAGTGCGACTGCCACGGATAAGCCGGGTGAAATCGCATCACTTTGTCGTCAAGAATTTCAACTTCGGATCACTTACGGGGTGCAAGTGTAAGGGGTTTGCTTTCAAGTTGATGGATGGATATCACCTCGCCCGCATTGACTCGAAGTGGTTACGTATCTTTTTTTAATTTGATTGCTCTAGTGTGCCAGCGTCCGGAAGTCGAAGATGGTTTAGATCTTGTGCGACGGACATGTTCAGTTGCCACCTCCGAGATGAGAAACGATGGACGGCCGATCATTTTCAAGGCGGAGACAATGAACTTAACCTGATACTGCTCTTTTGTAAAGTTGTTCTGAATAACGCGTCGTTGGACTGTTTAAGGTTTAACGAGGTAAGATAGGTGGAGTCTGACAGTCTTGACTTATGGCAACTTGCCATGTTACCGATGAGATTCGTCACTATCAAGATGCCAAAAGTACGATTGCGAATCAATCTACAAGGGGAAGTCTCGCGTTTGACGAAAACAGTAAGACGCTGCATTGAGATGAACTCACAAAAGCCGCCTACAACACATCCGGAAAGTTCCTTTCCAACCACGGACTAATGTCTAGTCAGCATCTGGAAAAAAATTTTGGGTACTGATGCTGATCTCTCATCAAATCTTGCCAACCGCTGTTTTTTTTTTTGCTCTAAAACAGCAATTGAATAACAGAGCCAGAAGACCAAGTTGATTTAATCAAAGTCTTAGATTATCCCTGTCTTGCTCTACGTTTTTGGTCTTTTCGAGAGACAAGTTCTGCGCTCGATGTTTTACCCTGTTTGTGTTGATGGCATTTGCGGAAGAGGGCTCAACCGCGAACTATATGGGCTGTATAGCTACATGACTCTAGCCAGGCGTCTACGGATCCAACGCCTAGGACGGCTAGTCCATGTAGAGAGTATGGAGGACAACGCAACAGATTACTGCCACGCACAAAGTGGTGCACACAAGTCGTGGGAGCCTTTACAACATAGGACCGCAGCATTTCAGAGTTCAGTCGCCGAAGTGTAAATCGAGTCGAACGTAAAGTTTCTAATACGAAATTACCGGTGACAAATTGAACGCCTTGTACCGTGTACTGAAGAAAAGCCTCGGTACACACAAGTTTGCCAAAATCAAATTCTTGCGTCTTCAATCTTCCCTACCTCGAAAATGATGTCCCAAAGGATTATGGTCGCGAAAAATCGCGGTTTTCGAAACTTAGGACAAGGCTCAAGCAAAATTACTCATAGATTTTCTACTACTCAAAACTTCAGACGCGTTTATCTAAAAACTGCAAATTGGCTTATTATAAATTCAAAAATTACAGGTTCGTCTCAGAAAGACTAATTTTTCGGCCTCGAGAGTGGCCTGTCCCCTTAAGTGTTTGCCAACTTATTATTCCAGTCTAAGTTTTTTTTAGCTTCTGAGTGCATTGCAACCATTGTCGTGTTGAATGGTTTCTTACGGTATTGACTACATCCAAAAATGTACAATTCATTCCAAAGATCTTTGCGTTGACGTTTGGTCCACACAGAGTCAACCAGCAAAAAGGGAATATGGTGAAGTCTCCCCAAAGTTCAGTGTATCGAAGAATCGCTTTGATTTCGATTCGGGTGGTATTGAGCTCTTCGGCCAATTTACCTTTTTTACAAAATACATAAGTCATCATCATCTTCGCGGGTCGCCGGGGCAAAGCACGCATGAGAAATCAAATGTTGCTCGATCTTCCGCCATCGACTATATTTCCTCAGGAGCTATGCCCATGTAGAACCAGACGAGTTTTCGGACATTGGCCAACCACATCGTTCCACTGCCAAGCGTACGCATAACTGATTGAATCGCATTAAAGGCACGCCTGGGAAGTCGTAATGATGGGTACATTCGTTCCACGTGACCAAACCGTAGATGCTTCGATGTCCGTTTCCAAGAAATTGGCTTTGGTATCAAGCTCAGCCTTTCTGATTACAGATCTTCTAAGCTGTTTCAATTTTGATCCATCTTGGCCAATCTTACACCGAAGTTCAGCATTACTCCGCCCATGACTCGTGGAGAAGACGCCGAGATACTTAAATTTCTCAACCTGCTTCAACGGGACTCCACTGACATGTAAGATGCACTGAACAGGCATTCTGAAAATAACCAAAACCTTTGATATGTCCACGTTAACCGGCATCCCAGCACAAGTACTCGTCACAAACCTATCGAGCCTGAGCTGGAGTTACGTCTGGGAGGATGTTAGTGTTAACCATAGAATGCGTTCAAGATTTTGAAAAATAGAACATTCCATGCCATCATCTTCGAAAAGTTTGCCAGATCACAGTTGAGAGAGTGTTGTCATTAGTAAATGATTTGTCCTAGTCGAACGACCACTAGGAGTCCAAAAACGCACAAGGCTGTACCAACTGAGACCGTGGTTGATGCATGGAAGACATTCGGATATGAAACTCCGAAAATCGTTTGCCGGGAAATGCCGCTATTCCACCAAGTCTACTAAGGTTCTTAAGTCCTATATTCTTCTTAAGAGAAAACTTCAAATCTCAGAACTTATAAATTATCCATTGTGCCTCATGGGGAGCCTTTAGAAGTGCCTTAAATGGCACTCACCCAACCGTTCCCCTTCTAGTAACCCACCATCCAATAATCGCAAATCTCCCCTTCTTAACTGCCCCCTCGGTCGGTTCGCTTTCTTTAAAGACACTTATCGCACACCTCATCCATTCGCCTAAGAACATTACAACATCAAGCACAACCGAAGCAGACGCGTCGCCCGGCCACCATACGAAACAACTCTCATTTATCTCACTCTTTAGCACATTATAACGCCACCCCCATCGGATAAGATCGCCCGGCGCAGCCATGCTAGCTGATGTGGAGACTTGCCATCGTTAAAGGGTGTCAGGGTAAAGAGTCCTTTACCACTGCTCACTCCATCGCAGTCTGTTGCCACGTCGATAATCATTCAATCATGAAAGTGATTTTCTCACATCACCTTCAATCGATAACTAATCAATTCGTCCGGGCGGTGGGACGCTGATGCTGGTGTTTATCGTCCCTCAATCTTTAGCTGCGTGGTGGCAATAAAACTACCACTTGTGCCCTACCATTATCCCGGCAGGAAGTCCGTTCGTCCGACCACCACCGCGACCACCTTCATCGCCACTGCATTGATCGTCTCCATTCAATGTACATACGTGTGGGTTATCTAGGAAGCTCCCCGAGTTTAAACCTCAAAGGTGCTGTAAATTACCACGACCACAGCTCATCCGCTTCGATGGCACGGCAAGGCAGTCACCATGGTCTCGGTGCTGCCGCCATCGCCGCCGCCGGGCCACTGCAGACAGCTGTTAATGTACTTCCTTTTGTGTTAAACGGACTGCACTTAACCAAGATAAATGGACTTGAATAATAAATTTAATTATTTTGATTACATCGCCAATCACCTTAACGCCACCGCCACCGCTACAGCCATCAACCGGATGAGTCGTCCTTGTCGGAGGGTGTGAGGCAGGCATCGCATTGAGTTACCGTCATGGACCGCTAACCAGTCGGTGTCATACTTCTAGTGTTTTATGGACTGGTGGCAGTTTGCGTAATCCCGTCACTCTGCCGCCCATCAATGGGCCTACGATTTATTGGCAAAGCTTTTAATCAAACATACATCGCCGGGGCTGCACGTAATGAATTTATGCATGGGACTTAATTTTTTATTGGCTGTCAGCTTGTCAGCTTGTCAGTCGGCGAAAGATGGCAGTGTTCGCGAAAACGTATGATGCCGCTTTTTCATTAATGATTTAATGATGGGGACAGTTAAATGACGGCTCTTGGGTTCTGGGGCACAGTGAATGAGGGTATTCATTTAATCCGGCCGCTCTTTCGTTGTTGACCACTCGAAGGTCCGCCGGACAGGGGGCATGTTTGCATGGCATGAAGGCAGGTATATCTAATGGCACCGATTTATTGGAATCAGCCGCAGATACTGATCTCAAATGAGTCCGAACTGCGACCGAAATGATTTATGGATCGGATGGGACCACAATCTTGCAGACGCGAGTCGAATCACGAACATGTGTTTACCAATTCGAGATGTTCCGCCTCAAGAGGACCTGATTGCTTGCAGCATCAGCGGATGGGAGGTGTTTCGATCACAGACGGACGGCACATGAAATCAAAGAACCTCACAAGTGTGTAAATCTAACTTATTCCACAATACGCAGTCGGACATGAAATATGACTTGTGCGGCAAAAAGAGGTAAACGAGATGTGTGCGATTTTGCAAGATACCCGCACCACCGGTTGATGTCGGTTTTGCTGATTGAAGATTTGTTTTCGTTTGGGCATGGAATTTAAATTAGACTTAAGAGCTGGCCCTTGGGCTGATCGCCGAATGGGAGTGGACATGACATCCCTTCAGGTGGCGGTACGATGCGATTTTTAAGTAGCTCGCTTGCGATTTTTGCCGATCGCCTGTGATTAAGGACGTAATTCAGGCTTTTGACCACACCGCCATTGTGTGCCGAATTCGGAGTTCATGATCCTGTTGCAAGGTTGAAGGGGAAGCATTCGCTGCAGTTGCCACTGAGAGACTGAAGTGATTTTGAAGTTCTTACCAGAGCACTAGCTGGCTAAAAGATAGATGACGTGTTTCTAGCCACTGACGGCAAATAGATTATAGATTGTGTTTCAAATTGAAGTAGAGACACAATAAGCTAAATTACTAGAAACCAGGGCGGCGTTGTGATGACATTAAAATACCGTCCGTTTCTATTGAAGTGCAAGCTGGGAGTAGTACGCTAAACGTAGTCTCACGTTCATGAAGTTATACAGGATTTTGTTAAGCCACAGCAGGCTACCCCATAGACAATGCGTCGATGTGCGATGGGCAGTTTAAATCACGGAAGGCACTGCCTGACATCGATATCATCCCACGTTCTCTACTTGATGACTGAAGACCAGGCGAACTAGTGTCAATGTTAATTAGGAAATCACAAACTATACGCTGTGGAGCAAGAATAGGTTCATCGCTGACAACGTAGCGATAACTCATTACTATAGACAGCCACAATTTCGTTATTAAGGGCCAAACATTAGCTCCCCATGTTTCATCCTAAGGGAGATCCTCAGCAGTATCACTCTTGACAACCGCTACTGCTTCGTTCGAAACAACTACCTCGAAGGACCAAAACCATGCTCAACCAGACCCCTATGCTACCAGTCCTGGTATGTGGAGTCGAAATCTGCGCGACTTACAGAACGGGCTAGAAGACACACGGTGTAGGAAATGGATGTAGTCTGCAAGGCAAAAAGCCATCGACTCTGGTCTAAATTGCACTAGAAGCTCAGATGGTACTCGAATATGAACCTTCTGGTTTAAGGAAGAGAGGAGGCCGAATTTCCGGTATACAAGCTAAGCGATAGCCGACGCAAGACAACTTGGTTTTCGTCGTTGGAAGCAGCTTGCCGGGGAAAGTTGGTCAGCTTCAGTCCACTCGTCGTTGCCTTGACTAATAAGCCAGTAAGTAATACCACTCGCAGGACAGTAATATCGGGATGAATGCATTCACTACGTATCACTGCAAGTAGTAGTAGATAGTAGTATGTTAGGAGAATGGGTTGCCAACGAAATTGTCAGCACATTGCTTTCACTGGGATTCGAATCGGGAACGCCTCTAACCAGGGGCAGGCACTCAACCAACTGCGCCATTCAGCTGTCATTTACTAGCCAGATAGTAGTTAGTAGTAGTAAGTACTCCTAAAATGAACGGGAGGTGAACAAATTTAAGAACCTCCTGTGCAACATGACACATTTATTGGAATTCGATCAGGTTGGGTTCGTGGAACTATACTAAGTTTAGTTTAGCTTAGTGTAGTTTATTAAGAACAAATATAGTTGTACATTAACATTACAAGAAGTTTTATAAGTTTGTACAGTCAATTGAAAGGGTACAGTGAACTTCCCCTAAGTCGAGTAGAATTAGAGGGAGTTCGACTTAGGTCTTAGAGGATGGTTCCTTGTATGAAAAATTGAGGGAAATTTGCTAACAAAAACTTCGAGATAGGGAGAAATGCGACTTGGAGAGAGTACGCTCTCTAGCACGTGGTAATCTGATCAGTATGGAATATTATTCCAAATAGGCAGCTGTTTCAGCTTGCTCTAATTAGACGCTAAGCACACATCGCAATGGAACTACAAGTTGGTCAAGAAATGCTTCTAAGCTTTCTCTGTCGTTTTTTGTGCTCGCCTGAAGTCGTTTATAAACAATCAGATACGTCCATATCAGTGTGGCTTCATGCCAAGGAAGTTCACACTACGGCAATATGGCAGAACATGGAAAGACCCAAGAAGTTCAAATCGACACCAACCACCTATTTGTCGATTTCAAGGCCTCATACGACAGCGTGCATTGAGACGGTCTATACAGCGCCTTGCGCAATATGATTATGAGAAGTTCATGCTCAATGTCAAAAAAAAAGGACTCAGACAAGTCGACGTGCAGTCATGTGGATTTTTCAAAATCATTCTTGGGAGGGTCGTCCGGAACTCACTCGCAAACACAAGAAACTCAATCTTCCATAATTCCGTACAATAGCTAACACACGCGGACGACATTGGCGTGATCGTGAGCCGGCAACAAGGTGTTAGATGGCATTGAATCGGAGGCAGCCAAAATGAGCTTAGCAGTGAATGAGGACAACACGATGTATAGAAAGGACGCAGACTATCGACGATTTGGCCACAACCTCACTATATGCAGATATAGATAAGTTAAGCTGGTTTTAAGTATATTTATGTCTGTGGTGGCCCATGGTTTGGTGGGTATGTACGTCAACTCTTACCCACTTTGACTTACCGTGTCTAGGTTCGATTCCTGATACGACAAAAAACGACGGCCCCACCTTTTTTGAGTCACTGACAATGCAGCGGTAAAAGTAATAACTGTCTGTCTAGAAAAAGCCTCTCAAACTTGGCCGTTCGGAGTCGGCATTAAACTGTAGGTCCCTTCCACTCGTGAGAGAACAATAGCACGCACTACACGAGTGGTTGCTGAGAAGCTAGGCCATGGCCCTCTACGGGCTGAAGCGCCACCAATTTTATTACATTATTCTGTCTGTATTTGCGAAAAATGAATTTAATAAAAAAACAAAAATGAAGAAAAAAAAGGGTTATTCATTAACTTCGTGAGGTCTCCATTTACTAGAACCATTCGGATTCATGTTGGAATCTGAGGAAGCTTTCCTCGTCAAACGGCAGAATTGCCAGTAGCATACGTTGTATCTGAATATGACCACTGGCAATTATTGTATTTCCTTTTGGATCTGCCCTGGAAAAAGGTAGTCTCTATATCGTTTTTGACTCGATGTCTAAATTCAGTTTATGCTCAGCGTCTTCGTATAAGCCTTCGTTTTCTGATTTCGAACTTACACCTTACGAAGTAATGTTCACTTGCTTGTAAGACACACACAAGAGACCCCACGAAAAGAAGAACGATGCCCCACAGGAATGCCACCAATATCATCTTATCGTTATCATATCGCACAATGGTTCAGTTCCTTTTCTTTATTGAATCCATTCAAATGTTCACGTGGTAAACGCGATTTGAATTTGAATTCATGTCAATGAACTACCGCACTGTTCACCAGACCAATTCCGCCCCATCACTCCCACAAACTCCCAGCAGTGCCATTTCGATTTGCAATACCATCCGCCATCAGCCATCAGCCAACCCCAACACTTACCAGATATCCCTCGAAGAACTCAAAACTAAACAAATAAAAGATACCGCTGCTATGATTTATGGGATCATTAATATTTAAGTGCTTTTATAATAAATCGATTAATAACAAATGGGACGGACGACCACACCCCTTTCGAACTACCCATTCATGCGGACGGTGGCTGAACGTCGAATGCGTACTCGAAACGACTTCACATACGATTCACACTCCAGTAGGCAAAAACCCAAAGCATATGTGCATAATTTGTCCCCACCCTCCAGACGAACTTGTCTCTCACCATTCCATTAGGCCGCGTCCTAAGTATGCATGCCAAGCGAGAGAGAGCGTCTCTACGCGCCTAGATAGTTTCGTTTCAAGTGGGATTCTTGGTGTACTCGTATGGCCCATTAAGCACTCGGGCACGCAGATGATGGCGATGGTGAATTGAATATTTCTTCGAATACATCTTGATTAAAACATTACGGCGATGATGAAATTAAAATGATTCGCTTCATGAGCTCTGCACAGAGAGAGCTCTCTGTGTGCTCTCGAACCGCAGAGTCGAACGCAATGCCGCTGATGGAGATGTCAACGTTTCACTGGGCGCGCCTAAGTGCGTTAAGCAACCAGAGATGAGAGTTTTACGACAATAAATGTAACAATCACACAATTTATGAAGCATTTAGGGAATCAGCCGTCGGAATCTGCACTGCGAGTGGATTTGGCCGAGAGTGGGGTTGGGAGTGGACATGGGCATGTTGAGTAAGCGCCCAAGTTATGACTCGGATTTAGGCGATTTCGATATTCCGCTGAACAGAAATTCGTTAAGCTTATGTATGAGAGCCATTCAACGTTAAGTGTGTGCCTGTTCAGCTTGCCTTGGTGGGAAATACTTGCTTATCTTGCGAGGAGATTATTTATGCATATAGGTAGAGTTTAGTGTGAATATGAAAGGCGTGATGGATTCTGTAATAACTTAGCCTAGAGCCTAGGTATCCACGGTTGATGGATACTAAATCAGGCGCGTGGTCTGCTAATGGACAGCAATTTAATCCGCTTAGATGCCCGTGGTGGTGACTTCTGTATTTCGATAGACTTAGCGGGTACTTAGTGTCTCCTCATTTAATGGATGTGGAATGTGTTGCTTTGAAGTGTGACAGAAACAGCTCAGAGGTCTGTTGATGCTCGAATGTCCACCAGGTACCACTTGACTTGTTGCGTAAGAACGTTGATACTCACGTTGTATGTCAAGGTTCGAATACGGGAACACTAACTCTCGTATTGCAAGGAACCTTCTCTCTTGAACACTCACAGAGTTTAGATGTCAAAGGAAAAGTTTAACATTACGAAATATCGCGAGATAATCGTGAGGGAAGCCCTGTTTAACTCAGTAGTATCACAACACAGTCAGTTTAAAAAGTCTGCAGGGTGCCCAGATAAGAACAATAGAAAAGGAAATTGAAATAAAAAAATTACTGTGGGAGGTATGAAATTGGTTCTGGTTTAACTTCGAAGCTACATTCATGCCAATACGTATAACATAGCACATCATTTAAATGGTGGTAGCCACGACTTGGCTGGTAATGCTTCAAGTGGTTTACCCAAGTTTTGATGACTCGGTCCAATATGTACTGAGTTATTCCGGCAGTAGCTTACATTGTTTGCCTGATCCATAAAAAAGGAGACCCTTTGATCTGCGCCAACTACAGAGGCATCAGTCTCCTAAGTATCGCATATAAAATCTTATCTGCCGTACTGTGTAAACGCCTAAAGCCATTCGTCAACAACCTGGTCGGTCCATATCAGTGTGGCTTTAGGCCAGGACCAAATATTCACACTGCGGCAGATTTTGGAGAAAACCCAGGAGCAACAAATCGATACCCACCACCTTTTCATCGATTTTAAGGCCGCGTATGATAGCATCTTTAGAGACGAGCTATACAGAGCAACGTATAGTTTTGGCATCCCTACCAAACTCGTCCGTTTGTGTAGGATGACGATGGAGATTGCACGCTGCTCCATCAAGGTCAGTAAAGGCCTAACCGAGATCTTTGATGTAAAAAAAGGATTCAGACAAGGCGACGCGCTGTCATGCGACTTTTTCAACATCGTTCTTGAAAGAATTGTTCAAAACCCGAACGCCAACACCAGAGGAACAATCTTTCAGAAGTACGTCCAACTACTCGCATATGCCGACGATATTGACATTATCGGAAGAACGCAGCGTGATGTCAATGGCGCTTTTGTGGGTATTGCAACGGAGGCCGCGAAGATGCTGTCAACGAGAAAGGGCACCAACACCGACGTCTCGGTCAGAACGTCACAGCAGACAGATATAACTTTGAGGTAGTCAAAAACTTTGTCTACCTAGGCACCGCTATCAATTCAGACAATGACACCAGCGCTGAAATCAAACGAAGAATAACTCTTGCCAATCGCTGCTTCTTTGAGCTAAGAAAGCAATTGGTAAACAAAGCCCCTCTCTCGAACAACCAAGATAACGCTTTACAAGACCTTAATCGTCCCAGTCCTGCTCTATGGCGCGGAGGCATGGACTTTGTCAAAAGCGGATGAACCTGCTCTTGGTTGCTTCGAGAGGAAAATTCTTCGTGTGATTTTCGGTCCCGTCTGCATAGATGGTGAGTGGAGGAGGAGATATAATGACGAACTATACGGGCTATTAAGCGACATCGACTTAGCCAGAAGAGCGAAGATCCAACGATTGAGATGGCTAGGTCATGTAGAGCGGATGGAAACCAATGCTCCGGCCCAAAAAGTCTGCGAATCCACCCCTGAGGGACGGCGCAGTAGAGTAAGACCGCGACTCAGGTGGCGCACGCAAGTGGAAAGGGACCTCAACCAACTATGCGTGCGAAACTGGAGACAGCTAGCTAAAGATCGAGCTGGCTGGAGACGCGTGTTGGTTGAGGCCCAGGTCCACCTCGGACTGTAGAGCCACCTTAAGTAAGTAAGTAAGTTTAGCTTATAGTTTATTACTAAAATTGTATATAAATAGTAATTCACAGAATTCAAATATTTTATTTAAATTGGCAAAAACAAAATGGCGTCTAGAATAGTTGACTTGTTAGCCTTGACTAAGGACATGACGTAGCCCCAGTGAAAATAAACGAGTGGTGCCTAGGCCCATGATGTGTTGACCGAGTTACCAAGCTTCCCCGTTAACACTGAGGACCGTACAAAGAATGCGTATATGGGGCTCTATATGCGCAAACGTGCTTTCGGAACAAAGGATAGGTCTTAAACCACGGAGGGTATAATGGTTATGCACCATGATTGTATGACCGATCCTGACTTACAATTATCTAGTATGGTGCACAGCATTGCAGAGGAAATATACACAGCTAACCAGAATTCAAAGATCGGTCTGCCTAGGAATAACAGGTTGTCTCCGAACAACAGCGACGGCAGCACTCGTGGCCATTCTCTTCCTCCCTCCTCTCGACATATTCTGCAGGAGCAGTGCATTCTCATCGGCCCTGAGGCTCAGAAAAACGGGGTTTTGGAGGGAAGGACATAGTATCACGCTGCCATACTAACAAGATGGACAGTTGTACAAAATATAGGACAAACAGACTACTTATCACCGACCCTAGCCCCGGAGAATAGATTCCATGAACACTTTTCGGTACGGAAACAATGCGATTAAAAAACGATAATAGCAGAGGGGGAGATCGCCGTACAGGCGCGAGGTCTTTTGCCACTTACACTGCAGCATCTTTCAAGACAAAGTGCCTGCGGTACACGAACCAGCACTCACGTGGAGAGACCACAATCAATCACTATTTTTTCTGATAGCCAATCAGCTTCCGACATCGAAGCTGGTTATGTTGTGTGGACAGTGCATCAGTAAGATATCCTTTGTGAACTCGGTGGCTCTCTGCTGGGTACCGGGGCATTCTGGAATCCAAGGAATCGAAAATGCGGACAGGGAGAATCTCTACCATACCCCGCTCAGCTCGATAAGGGAGAAAACTAGAAGACGAAGACCTACCTACTGACATTTGGACTGCTCTGCCTATGATCTGTATTTTGCATGACATCTTCTTATCCGTGAAATCGTAGGACATTTTTCATCTCGTTATGTCTCGTCTAAAACAAGCCAGATACAGTTCTACTCGTCTATGGATTGCATGGAGAGCTGTGCTGTCTGTCTCCGGTGGGCCGTGGGTATTCCTGCATTAAGGTACGGCCAGTTGCCTGCGCTCAACCACATCAGTCTTCTGAAGGCGGACCGGCCGCTTTGGTAGACTTCAGGCTCGCTATTTTCACCTTGAATCCGTCTAAGTCGTGGGAACGGTATACTCGACGTTGATCGTTCCTTGTCTCACGATATCCTCCAGTGTCGCAGAGTCTCGGCACCCACCAGAGGTGATTTTGAACATCATCCGTGTCGAACTGTCTACCTCTCAGTTGCCACATTGTTCAAAAATGCTGCGTCTCCTGACTGAAAGGCATTTTTAAAATCAGGCCAATTTATTTACAAAAATGTTGATCAAAGGCAAAGACTCACGACGACAGCTGAAACCCGCTCATCAACAACGTCAAACATTCCCGCTGCTGAAGCACATTCCATCTGGAACTGATCTCACCGATCGCAGAGCAAATAAAATTAGAATCTATTCTTTATTGAAAACATGTTGGCATTCCAAATCGAATGATAATTCAATTCCATTAAAAATATAATCCAAACGAGCCCGCCTCCGTCGAGCGGCAACTCCGATCAATTCGAAACATTAAACAGTTCGCACAGATATGGTCGCAGAACACGACTCGCCACTTACCGGCCAAATATACGTTATTTATCCGTAACCGGAGCCACTGGCCACCGGCCAACTGATTAGAATCCGTCACACAACTAGACGACTCGTGTGTCAAAGCCAACAACCCAAGCGATTAGACTTCATTAGGAACCCCGAGCAGAGCCCGCTTTGATGAGTACATAAATTCAGTTGAATTATTGCAGAGCTCAATACATCATGACGAATTTTAATTACCGCCATAAAAGTGATAACTACTCGATGAAAACAAATTGAACGTCTCTTTGGGGAGGAAGAACATTTTATGTTCGCCCAAGATGGTCGGGCACATTGAGCGGTGACAGCTGGAAACAGATGACCATTGGCGCCAACATGAAGCCGTCTATGAAATATTATCAGCGGAACACTCCCCGCGCCACTTTGCATATCAGGTTCCGAACGTTTGTGAACGGAAGCTGAGACGGGACAGTCTTCGTGGATTGCCGAACGGTCTGGAATTCGTCGGAGTTGCCTCAGAAGGCACTCACTCAGGCGACGTAAGCAGAGGGCTCTGGTGTGTTGCGGCATGATTAGGTGATTGTGTCGTTGGCATAAACACTCTTAAGTAGGTTCTCAAAACGGGGCTGCTCCCCCCTTAATGCCCATTTGCTTGCAGGAAGTATGACATTCGCTTTATATGCAAATCGAAGCCGGTTTGGCGGGCAGGTTATCACGCTAGTTTACCCATGATTTGAAGCGCACTGGGGAAACTAGTTTGGAAACTTATCCCGGCGCTATTTGCTTCTTGCTCGCCATTCAGTTTCGCCAGCCGATGTGAATTGATTACGACGAGGGAAGGGGACCACCACCAGCAGCGCGGTGGCCAAGTGTGACGATCATCTTACTAAACCCCCGTGTTCGCATGCGACAGTAATCTCTGGGGACATTAATTGACTGTGGCGATAAGAGCAGTGCGCAATCTGTGACGATCAGTGACTTTAATTACGCGCCGCTTGACGTGGACCACTCTAAGCTCCTGCTGCAGCGCGACCACATATCGCGACCTTATCTATCCGCCGAAGGAACCCCGTGTCAGGTGTTCGAGCGTCTGATTGGATTCGGCAGACGGAAGGGGTAGCGCGAGATTTTTGCGAATGAATCGGCAATTAGTGGCTACGTTGCGTGTTTGTGTGGACTGTGGATTTTATGGAGCTGTCAAACATGATATCGCTAAATTATGAAACTGGTACGACTCTGTCGAGTGATTTTCGTGAATCCATGTGTATCCATGCAAATAAACAACGAAGCTCTTCAGATTTTCCGCAAATAAATTGTCCGCCTTTCATGTGCGGACGGAAGGCGGATGTTTGGCGTGTGAAGTGTGCGCTTTGAAGTCGGGCATGTGTGTGTGTGCGGGATGACGATTTACGATTTGGGAATACTTTTTGATGACTTCTGTTTAGGGAAGTCGAACAAAATAGCTTAATGCTTCCTCGTTGATTAGGAAGATAAATTGAGTCGAATGATGGCAGCCACTGTGAGGGGTCTTGGCAAATACTTGGGGAATGCGATCGAATGTGTCATCGGTTTTATTCGAAACGATGTAATTGCTTAAATTGGACGCTGTTGCAGAGCATCTGGGGAAATATTCTCTAGATTTAGCAGATTTAGCGTAGTGCCATTAGAGATTACGATTTCAAGCGAATTTCTCGTCATTGCGTGAATTCGCGTCTCACGGCAGAATTTCCATTGGTACAAGTGGTTTCCCTGGATAGCCAGAGTGTCCATAAGTACCCGATGTATCCGCATCCGTCATAGTATAAATTACACTCACATGTGTGGCCGTGAAATGGAAGTGCACATGAATGAGGTTTTACTTGTTGATGATTCTACTTTGTCAACAGCTCCAGAACCCAGTTTCCGAGCTCTCAGTGTGGTCTATTTTTGTTTTGCTTCAGGTTCAGTCAGTTGGTCCGCGGTCAGGCCTAAAATCCAGATTCAAAATACCCCAAGTTCCTGTTTGCGACAAGCCGAGTTCTTCTGGGCGACACGGAAATGATTTCCTCCATCGGTTGAACAGTGAGCTAGATTAGACGATTTGGCTCAGCGGGTATGCCAACAAGATAAATTGTAGTTATGACAAGGTGACATCATTGCACCTGATTTCGTTCGATATGAGGTAGGAGACGTCGTTGCCGTCAAAGGTCTCAGGTCTAGACCGATGGTAACCGACTCTCTGTGGGCAGAGCTCGAAAGGTTTGGTTCCAACAAGATGGCGATACATCCAATGCATGAGACGCGGGGCTCGTTTTTGTAGCTAATCGGGTGGTCTTATAGTCGGGGCTCTCTTAAACCACCGTGTTGGGTCCATTGTTCCTTTGCTAGGGAGTGGGTTACTGAGGTGAGACCAACTTTATTCCTGACACCAACCACATCCACATATGAGTCTTAGGAGGTTTTTCAGTTCAACACCGCTTAAGTCCTCCAGCTCCACGAGGAAGTGCTTTCCTATAAACTGCCTCCTTTTCTTTGCTAGGGCTGGACAATCGCAGAGCAGATGTTCGATGGATTCTGTTTCTTCCTCGTCTCTGCAGTTATTGTGCGCTGTGTTCAGACGCATTGCACAGTGCCGATATGGACTCATCATTGGCAAGGATGGAGGCATACTAATTGCCTCCATCCTTGCCAATGATGTGGATCTTGTTTTGCTTAGCGTCGTCCATAGAGCCCTTGCTGTTGGTCTTAGACCAAGCCATAGAGTTCTGGCTCTTCATGTTTTCGTTTTTTCCTAATCTCTCAACGCTTGTGCTGCCTCTTGCATTGCAGCCACATCGGCTTGAACGAAGCTGCAGCCATGCCTGAGTGCCAAGGATTCTTCAAAGAGTTCACAGAAGACCCCCGCGCTCGTCTTTGAGCCGGCATTGTATAGGGCGAGCAACCCGCCTGCAACTACCATTTGTTCCTGCAATTGTATCCCGACCGGAAAGCGCTGATTGAATTTCTTCTCCGGAGCTAGGGTTAGTGGTAATGGCACTGGTGCTGGTGTTAGTCCAGGTCGTGTCCTCTAGATCGGTGAACTGAGCTGACTTTCAATTATGTACGTCTCCGTAATATTCGTCGAGCCCGAGTGCGACACAAGCAAAAATCCAAAATTCAAGGCAAAATCCTACGCCGATTACACGTCCCCCAGTTGAGTGCAATCAACTATAATGCATTTCCTGCGCTTTTAGCGTTTTCCACCCCCACACAAGGGCCGGCAAAAAAAGCTGTCCAGTCGAATGCCTTTCTCCTGCGTCTGTTTTTCTGTTCGCTTATATTTATTCCACCCCCTGCAAAGATATCGAACAATAATCAGTCGAATTGATTCTCTTCGCCTCGGCTTTCTGCTCCATTTGCGATGGCTGTCGACCGTTGATGGCACTAAATCAATGGGCGAAATGAAAAATCAATTGAACAATCTGCCGACTGATTGTGGCGTCCTGAACGGCATCGGGTATCAATGGAGATCTGGGCTGGGGTTCAACATGGTGTAGCAACCCATTGTCTTGCCATCGTGGACGATGATGGGTAGGATTGCACCGAACAATCGACACAAAATTACAGCCTTAGGCGGCAGCAGCAGCAGCAGGCTTTTGAGTTAATAAAAGAAGCGAGCCGATGAAAAAGAGACGAGAAACGATGGCTATGGGGATTGGCAAGGATGGGTTGATGATGGCTCACGCTTGTCAGCGCTCAGATGCGATGCAATTGGCGAGTTCGGCTCTTGTGGAGCGAACGACTGATTATCTCCGGCAACGGTTAAGGCAAGTCAAGGTATGCCGGAAAAATAAATATAATAACAGCTTTCAGCGGCGAATACCAGCGAAATGAAATAATTACTTTTATTGTTTGCCGTTCTCGTACCGGGAGTATTAATGGCGGAAAATATTTGCAGAGTCGAAATATGAAAAATATTCACGTGGGCTTCGCCGTCGACTAGGCTTGACTTATGTATATGCGGGCATTTATCCGAACGGCCGAGGGAAAGCATTGATTTACTCTTGGAGGGTTCCACGGCCGATCCGTGCGTATTTACATCAAGCAGTGTGCGGCGGTAAACGGTCGAAACGAGTACTGAAAGGTAAAAGTTGAATCAGCCCAAACCTGCGGGCTCAATGGTTTGTCCAGTGTCCATACCTTTGATCAGCGTTTTGTTAAATTATCTGGATGTCTGTACGAGTGTTAAACTTAACAAGAAATCGGTAATTTTGTTAATTCTGTGTGTTTAATTATAATGGAAATCAGGTAGAAGTTCTGAAAGTCGGTCAGCTTACATAATTTTGTGTATTAATGATGGTTTTTCTGCAGCTTTTCATTCTAAGGATACATTAGAAGAGGAACCCCACAAGGAGGTGTACTCTCATCCCTTCTTTCGAACGTACAGGTAAAAGAATTTCTAGTAATAGTAGAAGAGGCTGAGTGTGACTGCTCTCTGCAGTCAGTTACTCCAACTCAACCTAACCTAGCATATGGCTCTATAGCTGAGACCCTTGGCGGTAACGGTGTCCCCTTCCTCATTTTGAAATAAATAATATCCGATGATGCCGGCATACCATAAACCTCTGCAAACAGTCAATCTTTGCGGATGAAATTTTGCTTGTTGGCATAGCCGCTAGCCCAAAAAAGAGCGCCGTCCGAGAAGTCGATTTCTTGACCAAAATCAGGCCATCCGGTCAACACCTTCGCCGCCCAACTAGCGAACTGGCGGCGTTGTCTACGATCTTCCAGCTACAATTCTTACGTCAGGAAAATCTTATACGGACGTAGGCTCAATTTCAACCAGTCCAGCAAAATAAGTCGGCCGGTATGGTGACTAAGTATTACACCAGTCTTTGTTTAGTTGAAGACATCAAGTCCAAAAGAGTGTTGTCACGTTCGCACTCTTCTACGGTGCGACGAATTTTGTAACGATATATGACATAATGGCAAACCTTACTGATTGTTTTGACAACTAGACGTCATTGATAACTGTGACAGATGCTAAAACAAAATAGCATTGCTTTCTGGTCACCCTTTAGTTCGTATCGTACATCTGTCGTAGTACAAGTGAAATAACCACAAATGATTTCAAAGCTATCCAGAACTCAGTCTGCTGTAATTTATCCCCCAGCTCAATATGCTGCCAGTTTTACTAGCAGCTCTAGTTGTGTGGACGTTTATTGGGCTGGTTATACGTCAACTCATGAATCAAACCCGTCTAATGATAATTAGAATAATCTGAAGCATATACAATTGTTCATCACTTGGTTTTTGGAAGAATATTTTTTATTAACGCCATCTAGTGTGTAGCATTAAGAAGTAAAATATAATATGGCCTTAAAATGCGGTATAGTCCTAATGTCACTTAAATTTCTAGAACAATAAAAGGTCACGATTTACATTCACGAGCGAGCAGGCTTCGCTTTCATGAATCCACAGGAATCTTAAGGAAATACAACCTTAAATAAAAAGGCAAAATGGTGAACTGTTTTATTAGAAAACGTTTTCTTATCCAAACACAACACGTTTTCCCCTGAAAAATAATTACCTGAAGATAAGTTGTCCCTCTATGATTGTTCATCTTACAAAATATTTACTTTTAGTACCAAGTACGAAGGTGATGTCTTGTCAGCCGGTGAAGGGCATTCATGCGCCATGCAACACAATGTTTCCGAAGAACTGAAGTTATATTCATCTAAGATCAAGGAAAAGGAGTAAGTTCTTCAACGCTTTCAACCAACTCAGGATGGCTCTGATATAATCTGAAAACTTTTTAAATAAACGTCAGCAAGTAAGTATTAAGGAGCAAGATTCATGAACATTGCTTGTAAGAGCAATAACGGTATGAACCAGACTTCTTATATATCGTCGGTGGATATATTGTAATCTTTAAGAGGGTGTTATTTCTTTTGGCGGACGTACATAGACTTGATAGTGTTTTTGTGTTGAAATTGGAAAATACTCCCGCTATTGAACTTTAAGTGAATTTTACTTGGGATCGTTACATGTGGTAAGTGCCGTCAATCCTCAGTTTACGCTAGGCTTACATCTTAATCCGTAGCATGTACCTATGCGGCTTCCAGCCCGGCAAATCGACCATAGATCTCTTCTTTCGATTACAAAGCCGCACACAGGATTCATCGCAAGGAACTATTCCCCGCGATGTCCGAATTCGGGATACCGGGAAAATTGCTACGGTTTTGTCACACCACCGTCCAATTCGGTTCGATGACTTCTGAGTCGCTTGAAACCGAATTTCGGTAAGGAAATGCGCTGTCGCTTCTTCAATTTGGTATTGGAGAAGATAGTGCGGCGGGAAACTGAAAGGCACTACAAGTCAGTCCAACTTTAGGGTTAAGCAGATGATATTGACATCGTCGCGTGTTTTCAACGTGCCCTAGTGGAGGCATTCATGGCAATTGAATAAGAGGCGAGACAAGCTGTTCTTAATGTCAACGAGGATGAAACAAAATATATGCTGTCGAGAAAGAATTGTTCACCACATGGGCAAAACAGTACAATCAGCAGCTACAATTTTCGGGTAGGAAAGGGGTTTGTCTACCTCGGGGCAAACATGAACTCCACGTCCACAACCATCGAATGCTGTCGATGCTCTACAAAACTCTTATTTTGCCAGTCCTGCTATATGGCTGGACCGATAGCTGAACGATGAGCAAAATTGTAGAGCTCATCCTCGGTGCCATTTTTCGTTTAGGTAAGTAAATCGGCGCCTGCCTTATGATCCTGGCACAGATCCACATCATCCACATATCTTAGGAGGTTTTTCAGCTGACCACCGCCTAAGTCCACCAGCTCTTTGGTCGTCTTGGGAAATTGCAGCTGCATTCGGTGGACTTCGGTCTCTTTCCTACGACATCACTACGCCTTTTATGGGCTCCTGCACAGTGGCTCCTTTTATTGAGGGCTACTTTCTATACAGCACTCTGCGATGTGAGTGCGTCGCATATGTTGGTTTTGCCAGTTGGGTTTTCCTTTCGACCTCGGTTTGATTAGAGCTCGTCTTATTGATGCCCCTCTTCTCAGAATCTTTGGGTTGGCTACGATTTTTTGGCCCGGTCAGCTCGACAATTGCTATGACCTTAGTTACCCATGCCGCGCTTTAAGATATTCCCTTTCTCTGCGCCATCTGATAATTTCTTTTTCCGCTTGGGTTTATCTGGGGTACTCCTTTCTGGTTCAGCAAGCAGTTGCTCCTCCGGTTCCATGGAGATTTCCTCCTCTTGATTTTTTCCCATTTGGGCTTCTTTCACTGTCGCCGTGTCAAGGTCGTCCGCTAGCATTGTGTCTGAGAAGGGGTCGTTTTGCGATGGAGTTTGCCGCCTTTCTTATATGCTCTTTGCTTGTGCATTTGTTCGTTGCGTTAAATTGTATTGTAGTCACACTAATAAAGGAGGAAAGGCGTAGTCCGTCCGCATATGCGAGTAAGGCCTTATACAACAGGCCCTCGCCCAGGCGTCTGAGGGAACTTGCTCATGGTTGGTTTGACCCCGAACCTTTCCTTCGTGAGCACGCTTAACTGTCTGCTCACTCCTCCACTGACATTACGTTTGACTGCCTCTTAGTGTTCGGTATTCAAATTAATGTGATTCTCTAATCATTGGGCCCAACACCGCGACGAACGTGGATAGTCATCGCCAGGGCACCCTAACAGCTGAAGAAACGATGTGTGAATCAGTTGGTTATCCAAACGGTGATGATCTAGCCTCCAGCACCCAACTGACATTATGCGTTCACGCATTCCGTGATCAACTGGGTTCAATTCTTGAGCAAGTTCTACCTTCATGAAGATGTGAAAAGTACAATCAGCAGCCACAACTTTAAGTGAATGTAAGCACAGCATCCCGAATGATTTGCATCGTATTTCAAATCGTTAAACTCTCATGCAATAGACCATCAAATGGCAATCACTTTATCTGCGCTAAGGTACCCTAACCCTTAAGGATACATACAATAAGCGGAGCGATTTCAACTTCACAGCTGTAAACTCAGATCGTATCTGAATGCAATCGGACATAAACACTCTGTAGTGTTGTATTATTTTACGAACCATGTCAAGTAGCTTTGCAGTTGGCATGCCACACCATTCTGGTTCCCTGTACAAAAAGTACCCGAACGGGCACGAGAACTTTGATCATTTTTGGGGAAGTAAGTGGCTCATAAACGGTGGCCGCCTTTATTTATAGTTCGATGAATTTTGCTGTAAATTGCTGCTGTAAACTGGCTGTGTCAAGCAGCCACTGCATGCCAGCACACTGACTGATTGAATGATGCAGAAAATAAGTGAGCCATCAAATTGAAAGTGGCAACAAAGTGTAGAGGCATCATTCGACACTGAATCCTAGCCCAATTTTAATTTATTTTCTTTAAAAATTGGAAAACGAAAGGGGAACCATTTACAAGTGGTTTATTTTGGCTGACAAACTATTGAGCCTGTGGCGGACGAGACCAGTATGCTTAAGACATTATACAAGGCCTTCAGATCGGGCAGTCTTTATGTTCTCCGTGCCAACAAAATTTGTTTACAAATATTTAGGAATGCACTATTTACGTTCTACACTAAATGTAAATGAAGATTAATCTAATTACTGTACACAGGACTTTAATGGGTAGGTAAGTAGAAGTGACTAGTACCGTGGTGTACTTAGACAACACTTCGGGTTCTTTGTTGCCAGTATCCAGCGTAAAGAACTTGGCTGCTCATTGGCCTTTCTACAGCCGTTCCTTCCCACAGAAGATGTTAAATAATTATGAGCTCATATTGGAAGCCTAATTTGACGGGAATCTAATGGCACCACTTCACGCAATTCGCTGTGAACTGTCTTCTGTGACTGTACTCACTTATACTTGCTTAGTATTATGTTTATTAATCTTCATCGAAATACCAAGTTTTCTGTAAGGACCTGTTTCCACGAGCATTACCGAAAGCGATAATTCTAGATTAGACTGCTGTCGCCTTTTTTACATTTAGAGAATACCCCAGATTTTAAAAACATCTCTGGTATTACATCAGCCTTGTAAGCTTTGTTGTAAAAGAGTAGTAGCACCTCGAGGAATACAGGCGTGAAATGTTTTATGAATGCAGGTGGAATACCATCCACCCCTGGCGTCTTATTATTTTTCATTTTTCCCAAGGCAGTTTTCAACTCATCCAAACCTTAGAAACGATCAAATTAGGCAAAGCAAACTGGAAGTGGAATTCACCTGCAGTTGAACATGAACAAGAAAACAGCTGTAGATCGGTTTGACATACTGCCAAGTCTTCTCGAGTACCATTCTTAGAGCGAATAGTTGGTTGGTTGTGCTTCTGCCGGGGCGAAAGCCGCACTGCTCATCCCCCATCATGGAATTGACCATAGCTCTGGAACGCTCCTCCAACACCTTAGCGTGGACTCTCCCAGGGAGTCTTAACAGAGATATGCTACTGTAGTTGAAACCCTCTTATTTGTGTCTTTTGGGTATTACTTCTTTGATGATGTTAAAATTCCTCCCTCTGTGTCGGCGAATGGTTTGACAGAACACCTTTTTCGCAGATCTATGGTCACTTTCCAACTTTTCTCCGAACTCCTTCCAGGACTGCAACTCTTGCTGCTCGCACAGCCGATTTGCATGTTCTTTGAGCCTCAGTGTACTGATCACGAGAAGCAGTGTCCCCCAAAAGAAGCCAGTCTATGTATGTATTCTACTTCTCTCTGATGGATTCTGGGAGTCCGGGTGTTTTAAGGCACTCAGTTCTTTTCTCACGACCGGGCGCCGTTCCAAGCCGCTTCACACCACGAACATCCCGCCCAGCAGCAATAACAGCCATTGAAAACAGTCGCAATTCTTCCTGTACAAGCGATGGAACGGTTGGAATTCCCGTTTCAGATACATATGTCCCGTACATAATTTTGCCGCACCTCCCTCTTCAGTTGTTCTCCCAGCGTGTGTCTGTAAACCAAGAGTAGTTCCGGCTTTGGCAGAAGAAGTACTTTACCAGTGTGGTACAGTGTACACAAACACAACACCCGGTGGTGATCACTGGACAGTTTAGCCCTTCTCATCACGCGAACGCCACAAACCATCCGTTTCACACACGATGGTGCCACAAAGCGTTCAACAGTTTCTGTTGAAGAATCGGACGTTACCACGTGTATTTATGGATGCCTTTGTGTGGAAAGAAGGTGTTCAATACGGACATGCTTTTGCACAGCAAAAGTCCAACAACCCCTCTCCGTTCGCGATTTGATGGGGATCGCCGTTCCTCCCAATTACTCTCCCCCATCTCGTTACGTCACCACCCACGTCATGAACTCGCCCATCAGCATATAGGAATCCATCTCAGCTACCTATCAAGAGCAGCATCAATTTCATCCAGAAAAGCCGCGTACTCCAACTCAAGATTTGGTGCATAACCTTGTACCGGAGTCAAAGTTTACCTTTCAAGTTTCAGCATTGAGATCCCGACTCGCCCTCTTCGTGGTAATCACTCCAGTACCCTGCCTGGGAATTTGTGAGTATCCGCACTCCAACCTGTGCACACATTTGAGGAGCAACTCCCGACAGGAACAGTTTCCACAAGTCCGAAAGGTTCACAGTGCTTCGTCGAAGAGATACCCATAAATTGGATGAGCCTCTATCTCGCCACAATTGTACGCGATTGACACACCGCCCTAATGCGAAATTCCCGCGGTACCACTAGCTTCATTTGTGGCTTTCTGCCAAGCCATTCTCCTCCGTCATTAGCTTCGAAATACCCGTATTATTAGAAAATTTCACAAGACCAGATTCCGATGAAATGAAAAATATCGTCTCTGTGCCGAGTGCCGACACATATTCTTTTCGTAAAAATTGCAACAGATTCAGAAAGCTTGAAATTCTCTCCCGTCGCAGTCGTTCCGATTCGAAAAGCTTTTGTGAATGAAGCAAAAAAGGGGGAGAGCTTGCGAAGAATAACATCGCACCCGGCACCACTGACGTATCATCTCTGGGTGCGCGTGTGTGTTCGTTGTCGTTTCATCGTTCTGTTGCGAAAGTCAACGACACCGAACGTAAACACGTGGTGGAGCCGGTATGCCGGCACGGCACTCAACACCATCCATGTGCACCGCTCCGAGCTGTACCGCTGCTTGCGATGGTATCCGTGAGACGACTTCAGTGAGTACACCAGCTGTGTGGGCCGTGGGAGTGTGAGTGAGTGAGTGTGTCATTGAGCACGTGTTACTCTGCACGAATTCTATGTTTTTGTGTGTGGCTCATTTGATGGGATTATCGTGTCGATTAGGATTAACGATTAATTTGCAGTCTTGAATCCTATGAATCATGAATTCAGATCTATGACCCACTTTTTCCCTGTCAGCAACTGCAGTGAATCAGTCGCATGGGAGTCGCACGATTGAGATGGGATCGGTTGTGGAGCATCATGCCAATGGCACGGCAATTTTCTCTTGATGCCTCACTCTATCTGTTGGAATCACGCTCGAAATGAGGACGAGAGCATGAATCAATTATGTAAGCACCGTGGAGGAATGTCTCAAGGGGTCCCCTTTCGTCGGCAACCAGTGAGCGACGACGCACTCGGCATGGAGTTGTGACACTTTTTCTGACGCCAGTCATCACACTGACCTACCCAAAAAAGGTGACGTGTCTGGCGAGCCAGTTCCGTGAGACCATGAGGCCTTGGCGCAGCTGGCAAGGCAGAAACCAGTAATGCACGGCTTTAAGAGAGTCGCCGCCGCCGCGCCATTCAACCGTCATGGGCCACGGCGCGTCGTGTGCGAGAGGACCTTTCGCATTCAAGAGAGATGACATCGGCCTAAACAGCCGACTATGACTGATGAGGCTCGCTTTTTTGCTTAATTTCGCTTGATAGCCAGCCCCGAAGGTTGAAAAGATTTTAGTCACTGGAAAGATTCGTGCCACTGCCAGATTAAGGATTCGATGAGTCAAAACGTGGAATTGCATCACGCAGTGCGGCGTGGAAGAGCCGCTCGCAATAATTTATGCACACGAATTCGAATGCAATTTCGGATTCATGTTACGGTCCGCTGAAATAGGTTCGCAAACGTGTCACATTAATGCAACTTTACTGGGTCAACCAACTTTGGTTGCGACTGTCGCCGGTTTGCACGGCACTGTGCCGGTCTAACAAATGCAGAACAAGTGGCTGGGGGACACGGATAATTTGTTTCAAATGCAACGTCTGTACTGGTTTGCCACTTGGGTTTCGTTTCCCTGAACCGGCGTCGCAGTTGGCGTTGATGTTGCCGAATGTTGCGTCCGAATCGTGGAGTTTGCCGGATGGTGGGAGTGAATGCAGGTGGTGACCTTCTTGGCCTTAAGAGCGAATTCCTGGGAGGGAGTTGCAGTGATTTACGCATTGAAACAGCACTTGCCAGAATTGCTGAGTTAAAGAAGCTTTACGGGGCAGCTACAGTCTGCATTGGAATTCATTCCTCAGTTTGTCGGTAGAGAAGTCAACGCATATGCGACTGCATACACAAATGGATTACTCCACTGAGCACTACAATGGGTCCTACTGGACCAAAGTGAGACGTGGTCACCGTCTACCCTCTTACCCAACCTATCCAATGTCTTAGAGATCTTAGCAAAATAGTCAAGCAGCAGCAACCAACCGTCTTGACGTGATGTTCATTTCCACCTCGAACGACAAATCATCTACCGCAACGAGCCTATTTACAGTTAAGAACAAAAATGCGAATGCAACTGATAGAGTCGGTCCACTTCTGTTGAATTATTGAACATTTCGGTCCTTCGAGCCGAATACGTCATTTAACAAAAAAGTATATAACAAGCAGCGCAAGGAAAGTGTATGCTGTCTTAATCAATTAGCACATTTTATGGCATTTCCGCCATGATCTACCGCCCCAGCCATGGAAAGAGACACATTTTGGGTGGCAGGAGTATTATTTCTACCAGATCTAGAGCACAGCATCCTGGTGAAATGCGAGGATCTTTCAACGCACCTTTCTTTATTTAGAAGCGACCATGTGCAGCGAAGTTACAGACTTCCTACGAATGCAAACAAAGCACCTAGTGGCATGTCGCCAAATACACTTCTGTTTAACTTCTGTGAGTGACTGACCAGTAGCGTTTAAGAAAACAAAACAAATAAGCGCTTATAAATTGAATTACATCAAGTGGTTGGAATTCTGAAAATCGCATCGTTTAGTGTTAACACAACACCACGCGTCATGCGGTGCCTCTAGTAAGCATGATGGAGCCCCATTAAGACTCTTTTGGTGGCGTAATGGAAAACAAATTCTTTCACAGCCCGGCCCGCACGCCAATGAATAGCTAATAAACCTGAAGAGAGAATGTGCAAAACTCCTCGAACTTCTGTGTAGGCACGTATTCGGCTCCCCTCAACACGGTAATTAACCAGTCAAAGTTGCAGTCGGAGTCACGTGAATGGCGCTAAAATTGTGTTCGTTTTAATTGAACAAGAATGCAGGTACCCAATATGTGGCGATGGGAAGAGCTACTTTACGGTCGTTCGGCATGAGTCACCATGTCCTGTTTCTGTTCCTGTTCGCTTCGAGCGTAATCAACCATGTGCCGGTGACGAAAAACGGCAGAATACACAGACACTAAAGTAACACTGTTCAAAATTGCAGCAAGGCTGCAACTAATTTCGTATGCAAAACCGATGGCAGGCAAAAAGGATTGCGCCAGGACAACTTTTGCTCGGATGCATCACTTCATCATGGTGACGGCAAATGTGTTCGTTGTCGTGTGCATGTGTCGGCGCTTGGGAGGGGTAAACTTTGGTTGGCGTGTGCTGCGAAAGGGTAAAATTAAATTTTTGTTTTTGGAATTTTCCAAATTACTCCGGCTTAAGATGCAGACTGTGCCCGAAATTAAATATCCGCTTTGCGAGAGCATTAGTGAGGAGTGAGCCCTGAGGATGTGACGGGCAAGTGTGTGAAAGCGAATTTTCTAAGACGATTTACTCTCACGCACCTGCTGCGGAGATGGTGTCGTCCTCTAATGTGTGCAGTACTCTCAAATCAACTCAGGAGAGGACACCGGAATAAGTGATGCAGCACGGGGGGCGGGGGATGTTGTGCTGCCTTTGTCGTGCACACATGCTCAAGTGCAATTTGTTAAGGGATTCTCCGTAGTGCGTTTGGTTGGGCTCTAGAAAGAGGAGCTATTAGATCCTTGAAAGTAATTCAACCGGTTTATGCAGTCAGCTCTAGACGTACAACAGTGTAGTCGCAAAACTTGAGTTGGTCAACAGTTTTAGCAATTAGTTGGGAAAATATATACGTATTCATGAGTGTACCGGAGAATGTAAATGATTTTTGAGCTGTTGGCTTAGGTAATTACGTTTGCGGCGATGGAAGCATATTTTGTCGAGCATTTTGGCAAAGTTATCACTTAATGGGTGGATGTAAGATATGCAAATATTCTGATTGTCATTGGTTCACACTATTAACTTCTCAAAGGGATTTAATTGTTGTACCATTCTAAGAACATACAAATATATAATAAGTAGATAATAAATATAATTTAATATTTGCGGTTGGTGTTGGTTGGGCATGTTCCTGACCACGGTTCTTAATTGTCGCAGCACTCTACTAATATAAATAGAGTGTGATTCATCGTGAGGTTTGATTTTCAATAGGCTTTTTTGACAGATCACGCGTGACTTCTATCAAACTGCTTCGTCATTTGCTGTATTACGAAAATCAGCGTTCTGTGAGAAATGTTTTTCGTGCGATTCGAGGTACAATTGACCTACTGAAACGGCTATTGCCAATACCACTCGCAAATTTGACTCCCAGTTTACATTAGTTGCTGATACTAGACTGGTTACACCACACCCAGTACGTAGTGAAGAGATTACCGCAGCTGCAGCTGAAAGTGTAGGCTAATCGATTCGTAGTCGTTCTCAGCAGCTTGGCTTGACGTATTCGACAACTTGGTTCCTGAAATTCAAGTACATGTTCTCGGTCTGGTCTAGTCTGGTCTGGTTTCAACAAGACGGCGCTACGAGCCAAACAGTGCGTGAAAAAATGACCTACATATCCTCTGGGGATATGTAAAGTCTCAGGTCTTCAGGAATAAGCCAGCTACGATTGATGCTTTGGAAGTCAACATTACTTGTGACATTCGCGACCAGTCACTATGCTCGAACGAGTCGCCCAGAATTGGATCTTCCGAATGGACCGCCTCAGACGTAGTCTTGGCCAACATTTACATGATATCATTTTCAAAAAGTAATTGCCATGAATTGTTCTCTTAACCGATAATAAACATTTTAAGTTCACTTTCAAACTTATGTGTTTTATTTTACATTATAAATCAAACCTCATGATGAATCACCCTATATATAAAAAATGTATAATATTATCTTATATAATTTTTTTAGTTTTCTCGTGGACGTCTAATGGCCTATACAACTTCCGGTGACAAATTTCAAATTCCTTCATGATATCCTTCACATTCAATCATCAGTCTGTACACGTTTGTCACATTCATCGGCGCTCGACATATTCTACATGTCTTAGCCTGGTCGTATACGTGTGACTAGACCACCTTCGGAAGCTTACGAGGTACTAGTAGGAGATGCACTTGGACATAGTGTGGCCGATTTTTCTGTCACGCTGGACTTAACAAAGTTTTAATTCACTGTCCACTTGTAGGGAACAATTTAGAGCTTACGACAAAGCAGCGGAGACTTCTAGTGGAGATTTCTGTTAGGTCACTGAGATCGTTAAAGAAGTAGGCTAGGGAATCTATGTCTATGTCTAAGGAATGCCAGAGTCAGCATAGAAGGACATACTCTCTCTGTTTCCCCTTTGTGTTCACAGAACTTCTAAAGAAGTCTTTCGTCCAAGTACAAATGAAAGCTACTTCGTGGAGCGGGTTTAGTCTACGCCGAATCATACTGAGCGTCAATTATGACGTACCCTCCATCCATCTATTCCTGGTCAGTCGGGTTGCTGTCTCGCATCTCAAAAAGAAGGTATTTCTGTAGAAACGATCAGAGACAAGGTGGGAGCGTATCTGACAAGCTTCCTGTCACATGTCAGTGGTCCGGTATCCAACACAGACGCATGTTAATCTATTTCGCCATCATGTCTCGAGATCAGCGAGTGCTTGCTGCCAAAAACCACAGCATTCCCAGTGACTTAATGGCTGTCAGACTGTCACACTAGATGTATTCATCTTCTGTGAAACTTAGCACTGACTTGGATCCGCCGAAGTCCGACTTGGCTTCCGTATAATACAACCAACTTACTTCGTGGTTGTATCTTCGCATCGTTCTCACCGCCCAAGGAATGACCAAGGTTTTCTGCACCCGCTTCTGACAGTACACATGCTTCTGCAGTTCAAAGGAGGACTGGGTGAGAAGGGTTGCTTAAAGCAATAAAATTCTACTTCCCATGTGTGGCCATGAGCTGATCTGTCCTAGGATGCTTTAACACACTTGATTTAGATGTTTTATAATCGAGAGGAGAAACCAAAAAAGCGCCAATAGACACAGGTGGCGTGGCGTCGAATATTTTGTATCATCTCTTACACCAGAGGCTGGGTGTCATGAGCATCTTAGCTGGCTGTCTTTGTTCGTCCATCATCGTCAACTTTAGGGAATCAAGTATCCACTAAGTGGGAATTTGGTGGCAAGCTGGTTTTTTGAAATTTTCGGAAGCTTTCTTGAGGACAATGCTGGGTTTCAACCGCTTTTAAGGAGGTTCTAGAATGTGGGAAAAGATTGCAGCCAACTTTATGTGCGTTCATAGAAAGATCCTTTTAGTTGCAGAGGCAAGGCACACACCAAGAAAATACACAATAAACCGCTCTACTTTTAAGGCCAAACTGTGATCGAACCTTCTTGGCCAGGAATAAAAATTATCCGCATCCAAGACAAGCACTTGAGTGCGTTGGTGTAGCAATCGCGTTCGTTCTCGTTCTCAAACTTATGCTTGCACACCGATTTGAAGTAAAGAGTGACCCCTCAATTGCATCGTCATCCGACCCTAAGCTCACTCTCACACAAACAAAGCCCCAGTCAAAGTCTACAGACCGCATACCGCATGCAGATCAAATCAGTCGTGACATGAAAGTCAATGGAAACAATGTTACATCGGTCGGTTTTGTCCCCGGGTGGCCTTTCGATCTGTCGTTCTCCACACACACATGACCTGTCACTGAAACCTCGCCACAACATCGTTTAGTGGCGAGAGACAGACTCGTTACCATAGTGCTCTACGTGACCACTGCACCGTGCCACTGGACCCCATTCAATTATCGTCGTTGATCTAAGAAATTTCCAAACGGCAGTCATTATCTACACAGATCGAACCACCCAGTCGCGGTGCAATCAATCAAAGCTACCGACAGCCCGACCATTCGCCGTTTGCCATTCGCCATTCAAGCCTTCAAACATTCAACTCATTGAATGGGATTTGACAACTGGCTAGTGTTGAGCATAGTCACCGCATTGCCGCTCGGAAAATGTCACAATGTCACATCTCCGTCTGTCAAAACAAGGACCGAGGCAAATTCACTACACGAACACGATGTCAGTTGTACCGCGACGGATTTGGAAATGTAATCGGTCGTGCGTTCGCTGCGCCGCGTTGTTCGAGATTTTCTCTGCACCGACCGTGATGCTGGCAGGGAGGAGGGGCGAGCTTAGTTTTTAGGTAGCCCCATTTGTATGCACATCTGGTAGCAGCGGTGTTATTGGCGCCATTCCAGTCAAGAGATGTAATTAAATTATTGCTTACTGCCAGTCGATGCAAATCAGCTGCAGATGCAGCACTCGTACATTCTGGATTTGATGACGCCATGCCAGGGGGATGCGACTAATTACCACAAATTAACACACTCTTCACGTGTAGAGCCGGGTTTGTGTGCTATTCTATTCGCCACCGATGCGGCACGGGCGACTGGGAGCGATACAGAGTCGCAATTTCCCTTCCATGCTTTTACGTTCGTCGTTTTCGCGGGGGGAACGGCATTCGCGTCATTAGTAGTGGAACGAAGCCCGGTCGGATGGGACGTTAACGTCAATTGCTCGGAGTTATGATGCGCCCCCTTGAAGAACCTATAATCCCGTCAATGGCAAGCATTAAAAGGGAAATAAAATTGTTAGTCTGCACTGATAGTATGCACAAATTCCCGTCTCCGATGGCCGGAACCATCTTCATCCCCGGCGAACGCCAACGCGCTCCCGGGGAGTGCATAGCTGACTTCAGCTTCCAAATAAACAGAGCGGATGGAAAATGGGAAAATAACTTCCACATCCTTCTTCGAGTGGCGCACATGAGATGTTTGGTCGGGCATCCGCCACCGTTCGCAAGCTCGGTAATGCATTTAGTAGCTGTTTGCCTGCATAGTCGTAAAAGTTTACTTTACATGTGTAACAGTTTTAAAGTTGTTTCCGCTGTTTTTTCTCCTCTTCCCTTGCTGCTGTTGAGCATCTGCAGTTGCTGTGCACGCCGTATTGACGTATTTGGGTATTTGCGAGGATTTCAACGTTTGACATGTGCACAATGAACGGAATTGTGAAATGCTTGCTGCTTCACTCTGCTGCTCTGCCGTTAAGCAGCGATTTTACATTGTAGTCGAATTTGAAATTTAATTTTCAGCGCCACTCCCTGCACGGGTAAATACGGGAACACAACGAATTCTGCGATGGCAGTCAGCATCAGGGCGGTGGCACTCCATGGCACTCCAGTTGCCAGTTTTAAGCACTCTGATTAAATTTGGATGCAATTTCTGTTGACATTTCGATGGAATGGACCGTGCACGGGTTCAGATGCGACGCCAGAAGGAAGGCAAGTGACAAATTCGCATTTCTTGTTTGAACGTTTTGCATTTTTAACCAAGTCTTAGGGTCAGTGTTCACTCGCCACGTATGGAATAAAATGCTGCTCGAAGGACCGTCTGGCATTTATTTGGGAATAGTTTGAGGTCAGTTGTAAGTCTTTACCTGAATTTTAAGGGACATTGCGGCTCTTCGACACCATGTAACTCTCTGAGCAACCTCAGTGACATCATTGATTATCCACTTGGTTCTTTTAAGAGTAAGATGTTCAGTGAATAAGATCGATATGGCAGGACTGTCTTCGTTTAACAACGAGCAGTAACGACTGACGGTAGAGCAAAATCGGACTAAGCCCTTTTATTACTCTGTACTACCACACCTCCGACAGTTTTCGATCCTCCTTCCATTTGACTCAGTTGCGGAGGGAGACAACGTCAATATTGGCTCACATGAGACTAATAAATAAACCACTTAGTGAAGCGGCAGTCGAATAGTAATGGTTGATGCAGGCTTTTGGTTTGGTTTGATTTTATAGCAATATATAAACACTGTCAAAAAAGTTCAAGAGAGAAGAGAGGTAGAAGTTGACTATCTCGTCTCTTGGTACTTGATTTCTACTCCAAGGCGAATAAGGAAATAAAGGAGCTGGATCCTTATGAAGAGGTTTTTCAGAGTTTTTTCAGAGACCAGACAATGACAGAAACGATGAACTTGCTGGAACAGGGGCTGAAATAAATGTAATCAAATCCCAGCAAGTGCGATTCTCATCACAAATCGTAGATGGTTGGGAAGTGACAACTGTAGAGCATCTAGACAAACGAGTGCTGCACTGAACCGATTTACTACAGGCTTCCAGCTCTGGCCTACTATTGACCCAAAAAGCTCACGCAGCCTGATCAGAATGAATGAGAATGAGAATCAGTAACCTGAGAACCATAATCGGCGTCATAACTGGGCACTATGCCATTGGAACACGTGCCTCCAGATTAGGCCTCTTCAAACTATTGCACATCTTGTATGAAACTGCAGAGCTCACTCCTCTATTAGAAAACGTCACCGAGACGCCTACTATTTCAACAACCTGGCGGAACTAAGTAGCACTAGCATCAGTCATCTCCTCTGCTTTATCAAAAGCTCTTATTGGTTTACGGAATAGAAACAATCAGATCCTCGTGGTAACACAACGGACCTAAGTGTGCCTGCTACCAACTAGCAGTCAACCACCTCAACCTAACCTTACTACGCATCGGTCACTGTCTTATTCAAGGGGAATGGGCAGTCCTTCAATGACTTGGCTGGGTGTGTGAAGAGATGAGGAAGAAAATGAAGCGACCCTTCCTCGTGTGAAGAGATGAGGAAGAAGATGAATCGACCCTCTCTCGAGAAAACATGTCGCAGTGGCTATAACACAAATGAAACACCAAATGAGGCTCCTCATCACAAGAGGAAGACCAAGAAATTTCGGCGCAACAAATAATCAATTGACTTCAGTCATTGATTAAAGACTAGCTTGCAATGGTTGCAAAGGCACAAAATTCGACCTCTTGAAAGACGTGGAGTCGATTCATTATGAATTCTAGTATTCACGTCTGTCGAATTTTCGGTACTTTCCTTACTCGAGGGTGTCGCTTTATTGAAAACATTTATTCTTAATGACAACATTGTTGCGTCACAGTCAAGTGACACGACATGTTCAAGTGTTTCGATACAATGTTCCGGTCAACAACATTTTCTATACCCAGTATTTCTACCAACATGTTTCGTATTCCCACACAGTTCGAGAGTCTTTTAGCTAAGACTCAAAACTTAATCGAATGAATCAATATTCGAATGAATTCCTCATGGAAACAAGTTTCGAATTTATTCGTTAGGAGTGAATTCGATGTTTAATTCTGACTACGAAATCTATGAAAATCACGAGTTCGAATCGGAACGGTTTATGTCTTCTCTAGAAAAAACATTGAAACACTATGATATCGTAAATCTGAGCATTTGAGTGGCTTGCAGCTGACTCGTAAATTGTTTCACAATTAAAAAACAAAGGCCGAGTGAGCTGCCAACAGTAGGAACCTCAAAAAGAGACCACATCGAAAATTATTTTCAACTAATTCTTAGTGAAGTATGGTTTATTTAATTATTCGAATAATTTGAGTTCACAGTTTTATTTCGTTTAAGGTGAATAGCGAGACCAGTCTTGAAGGGGTTGCCTGCGATGTGAGGACACGAACATGTTTTATTCCAGCAACGCCTGTTGGAAATATCGCTTTCGAAACCGAAAGATATTAATGATAACTCAGGTGGATCCATGGGATTAGTAGACCAAACCGCAGGCGCGTCGTGATGTGGCAGCCGGTTTACCATCGATAGTGATTGCTGTCGCTGCTCTGGGCGAAATGAGGCAGCTCGTTTTTCGACGTCGTTGGGAAGTTGTGTTCGTTTAGCAGATTATATGCGTTGAGGTAGTATTGGTGGTGTTTCTAAGGTTCCTAATTGCCTCGTTTGAATGATTGCTAATGTCTAGAATCTGCTTTCTGAACAGTACCACCACGTACTCACGTACTGCTGCTTCTTGATGCTGTGGTGCTTTCGCCGGTCCCTATCGAAGGTAAGACCAGTACATATTTGTAGTAGGTATTTTCCTTTCGAGAATTGCGAGCTTGTTTATGTTCGTCTTCATGGAAAAACGTGCGTTCAGATGGGCCGTATTGTAAACTAGCAGATTAGTCTTTTCTCATAACCCATTTTGCCTACGCCTCAATGGATGGATACAAGGGAAGTCAAGGTAGAGGTTTTTTATCCTTTGTTATTTCCCTACCGTTAGCGGATCACTATCTTGATGCTTCGACATTTGGTCACCTTAAAGCCCGTACAGCACTTCCTTTTTCCGCATTATTATTGCACCGCATACCATTGCACAAAATAAAATTATAACAGTCCGAACAATTCGCTATTGTGATTTAGTGCGTACCTACAAGCCTTATAAATGCAAAATGTTAAAATGCGGAATAATGGTAGTGTCATACTTCTTGATACACTTGCTACATCTACTTGAAGCTAGCAGACTTCTTTCAAGAAAGTTTTCTCCATACAAACATGGACCATCGAAAGCACCACAGCAACAAAAAGCTTTATGACGAAGCACGCATCATCCCCTTGCAACAGTACCTACATGGTGACAATTTTCAGAAAGCAGCTTATTGACATCAACAACCGTCCTATCGTTAAATCGATAAAAGGACGGACAAATATTGAAACAACTTTCCCATTCACGATGGCTGACACGACAGTTTGGTGGTGTTCTTGAACTGATGGTATTGCTTGGAACTTTCTTTAGGAAATTGTGACTTTTGTGAACTCTTACATCCTATGTACTCCTACGTGGGTGTCGTTTGTTTCGATTAGTACATGTAACACGCCCTATGAGACAATGTCTTATGTTACGCATTTCCCATGCGTTCTTTTTCTCGAAATATGTATATACAAATATTAAGCGACCGAAAGAAGAAGATCTGCTACTTGAAATGCAGCCGCAATTGTGAAACTGTGAAAACTGTGCAATTATATTGAACAAATGAAAAATCGTCGTTTTTCTTAAAATATTCCATCTATTTATTGGCATGAAAGAAATGTGATGAGAGGAGACCAATGGTTTAATTTAAAACTAAAACTAATTTTCCAAAATTCATTACCCCAAATTCCAGGGAAACACATTTCTTTCAAAAACTTCGAAAGCACATTAGGATTGGAATCAAGATTTGGGTCTACACCTAAAAAAATGCATATTCAAGTTCACGGATTATTAATATTTGTGCCAACAGTCGAGGCGAACAAGAAAGTCTACTTGTACTAATTGTGGTAAAACTAGTAAAGACACAAGCTGTTTCATCCCACACCCCCGCAATGAAATCAAATTTTGTCTACCTATTTCCCTCAAACTGAACTTCTTGCGTCACATTCTATGTTTTAGTTTGTTAGTAAAGACACGAGCCTAGTGACAATGATTTGAGAGCCACTGAAATACCACACTTGAGGAGGCAGAACCAAGTCAGTATTTCTCAAACGTTTTATTCAGGTGAATGTATTCGTTTAAATGGAAACGCATTTCTCGCCAGATGGAAGGACTTTCTTTCCCTCATTTATCCAAGTTCCTGTTCATAGTCAGGTAGAAGTACAATACCACATAAGACTACTACAAGTTAAATACGAGCATCATGAGCAGAAATGGCTGAAATGTAACTTTTTTCGAATAACTACATTTGTTACGTCTGCTACCTCATTGGGTAGTTAATGTAGTATACGTAGCGCTAAGTGTCAAAATGTAGTTAAGATGTCAATTTAACGTCAGTTCAGTTGTGTTGTGAAATTCATACAAGGCTTGGTTACATGGTGACAGCCCTGATGACGATGGTTCTGAAAGACGAGCCATATTGGAGTCTAGCATCTAGACAACATCCGGGAATAGCCATCTCTGATCATGAGGCATGTAAAAGTACCATAAGAGTGGGCATTGGAATGAACAAAATCAATTCTAGGACCATCTACTCCTTAGACCACGGTATGGGAATCCATTTGATTTCAATTCGAGGAATGGATCCCATTACCGCACATCAGGTGTCAGAGAGAATAAAATACGAAAGCTTGAAAAAAAGAGCGCAACAAAATGCCTGAGTCTCAAACGACTGTATAATACCGATTAATCTTCTCTCATCCTTCTTGTGTGTAGATTTCTACACGTGCCATCTTGCTCCGCCTTTTATTTGTGGACGCATTTTATTTTGATCGCTTTGGTAGATTTTATGAAGATGAAAGATATATCCCCTGAAGATTGTGCTGGTAAACTTTCTTCTGAAACAGTTGCAAACAAAGATGCTGATGATCCCGATCTTGGTGAAAATCCAAGTTTACGTGGAAAATGCCTTCGCATTGTATGTTTTTTGTGTTGTTTGTCAAAGACGAAATGTCAATCATGTCTGCAAATACTGGTTTTTCTCTTACCGCTGTAGCACGATAGCCTTTGGTCAATTGTATCTACAACACAGTAGTGCAATACAGTACATACAACAAGTGCTGTGTTGTCGGTAAATACAAATGAAGATTGATAAAACGGCCTTTTTAGCATTAAAGAAGCTTTGGTGGAATGCTTCAACCATTGTAGTGTCTTTTGACAACAATTTTTGATCACGATCCTACGAAGAAAAGAAGTTATACATTGTTATGTTGTGAAATTCAAACCATCAACGAGATCCAAAACGACTCGTTCGTCTTGTCTTTTTTCCCACGAGCTGACACCAATTGCGTTTCCCAATCTTCAAAACATAACATGTATGTACGTATAAGAAAATCAACCAGAATTTTAGTCCATATTGTAGTGGTACCAACGGCATGTCTTGACGAAAGTTACATCGCCCACGAAATCCAAGTAATTGCTCGTCAACTGTAAGACTTTCACGTGGATTGTAATAGCCTGACAGTAGGTTTGTCTGACGATTGTTGCTGTCTTCTAAAGGGTTGGCCAAAAACAAATTTCTTTTTAAAAATGCAATGAAATGAAGAAACATAATTTTATGTGGCCAAATGACATCGCCAAGATGCCTGATAACATGATTTTGGGAGTTTGGTGCGCAAAAGTTCAATTGTGGCATGGCGCGCCGTCCTGCAGGAACCAAATCCATGTCTTCAATTTCAGTAAAACAAAAGTCGGTTAACACTACTCTGTAACGCCCACCGTTGACCGAAACGTTGTTTCCTCATTTTCCAAGAAGGCCACAGCAGTCGCATTCTCATCTGTGCGCACCATACGACGATGGCGACCATGTGTGTTGTCCACTAGCATACGAGTCTTACGAACTTTTTACACAATCTTGCATACAGCAGTCACGGTGGGTGTTTCATTTCGGCCATAACTTCTTCTTTTCAAAAACGCACTGTTTGGGCTACACAGCATTCATTTTGAAAATAAATTTTCATTATCGTTGTTCAAGCGTAAAGCGATACATTTCGTTCTGCCGAGGTATGAGACACACGGGAAACAGCTGTCAGTGTCAAAATAACCTATGATTTAAAAATAGAAAAACCACTAGATGGCCCGCCCTGTACTTGTAACATCATCAAAACGTATAACTCGGTTCATATATTCAAACGTCTTCTTCGACATTATTGCTCTTAATACGGGACGACCTTTTTTCAATAAATCAATTGAAGTTTCGTTTTTCGATACAAAACAAGTATGTCAAAAATCATTTGAAATGAAATAGAATACAACAACGACTTAACTATAAACACCAGCTATCGAATCGATTTGTTTGTGCTCCTTACCGTATATAACTCGTGAATGCGCATTAGAATGCTCGAAAATAATACTTTCAATATGTGGTGGGAAGAAAGGTAAAAAAGAGAGCATCTTTGATATCACTAACACGAGCTTTTGCATATCTTGTTATTCCAGGATGAAGATAAATCATATTTTCATTCCGCTTTGGTGCTGAAATGGTTGTGGTTGCCACACGATACCGTCTTTTGAAACCATCAATGGGTCCACATTCGCACTTTCAACAACTGATTCGTTTGTTACATTTGATTCACTCACTTCTTCTTCAATTTCAGAGTCACTATCGTCTGAATAAGTGGTGGCCCGTGGCGTTGTGGGTATGTGCGTCGACTCCTACACACTACCTGTCTAGGTTCGATTCCTGGTACGACAAGAAATACTTTTCATGGCCCCACCTCTTTCGAGTCACTGACAATGCTCAAAGAGTATAACTGTCTAGAAAAAGCTTCTCAAACTTGGCCGTTCGGAGTCGGCATAAAAACTGTAGGTCCCTTCCACTCGTGATAGAACAATAGCACGCACAACACGAGTGGTTGCTGAGAGCCCTGGCCATTACTTTAATATCGTCTGAATTAAAGTCGTCGTTATCACCTACATTTCTTCAAATTCGTCATTTCGTCTCCAGAAATTTCACTATCGTCCATGACTTTCATTCAATAATGCTTCCGTTTCTTTAACTGTCAGATACTTTGGTCTCGACATATGTAGTTATTATGATTATTAAGTTGGATGAAGGTAAAGCACGTTTGGGATCGATGGTTTTTCTGTTTGCAGAAGATAGCTTTTGCCGTCGCTATTTTAGCCCGTTTCAGTACATTCTACATATTCTTTGATAGGCTTCGGTCTGTTTGCTGTCTTTATGTCTTCTGTATAGTCGAGGGCGTTCTTTGCAGTAATCTTTCAACTCAGCCTTAAAACAACTATACTCTGTGCTTCTTTTCTTCTTTTTCACCGTTGACGATGTAGTCAGAATATTCTTAGAAATTCTGATAAGGCTGGATTAAATTAACGGTACTTTAGTAATTAGTACTGTAAGACCGCTTTTATTCTTCTCCTTAGATGTTTAAAATTTCATATTCACATCGTCTTAAAACGCGTTGGATTTTCTCCTGTCTCGAGGTGGTGCGAGTACCGTCAGATGGGTTTGAATTAAAAACTCGAAGTGATTCGTTACAATTATGCAGATGGCCCTAAAGTACAAACCAGAAGATGTTTATGTCCAACGGCCACCGTCTCCGATTCACACCCACAGTCTGTCATTTCTCATTTCTCATTCACTTAGACGCCAGTCGCCGAGAGGCCAACATTCGTTTTTACAATTAAGGCTTTATTATGCAAAAAGCAACCGAAAGTCCCAAACTATACCCTGGAGGAAAATCGTTTGCACGAATAATAAATGGAATGACGGATGGGAGCGGCGCGGCGCCCGCCGATGACAGTGGGGGACAACAGCTCGTTCCGTATTCGTCTTCAATTTCACCATCTCCCAGGTGGGCGCATCGCGTCTGCCAAACTAAGCCCTCCGCCCGTTTACAAATTCAAGCAAATACTATTCCCAATTGAACGGAATAAATGAATTAAAAACCGCAGCTATAAATATTTCAATACGTCCTGATTCAATTTGGTTTCCCGTTCCGTCCATCTCCGCAATCAGCTCCGTTAGGGGTCGCCGGGCCGAACAGAACTTTGTCCAACAATTTTTCCTCTCAAATTAGATTAATTCATGATTTGGCCAGGAGAGGGTGGCGAATTTAAACGAAACATCATCAGCCTCTGCCCACGGACGGGGTACGACCACCATTCACCGGCCTTCACGTGGGCCGTGCTTGCTCTCGCTGTGACTTTCGCACATGGCCATGGCCAGCGTGCCATTTTCTTTTCGCAATATTCGTTCGCTCTCCCAGGAGTTTATTTACCCAATTTTCCAATAATGTAATTTTTCTCATTTTTTAGCCTTTTTTAAGAAGCGACTCGACGATTCGGATGGCTGTCGGATGCCACTGCTCTCCGACTGGGTCTCCGGCACCGTCTACAATCATCTACAGATATGTACGTACTCATCCGCGTTCAAATACGGTAAAAGGAGAACGTAGCGCAAATATTTGCCTTCGATTTGAATTTTATCCCCCTCATGGGTGGCCGTGGTCCTGGACGCGAATGGAATGAGATCGGTTGGGGGGTGTGGATGTGCAGTGTGCCCGCCCCAAGAAAACGGGAACTCACATCGACATCTCCACAAAGAACCCGGTAACGGCAACGAAGGCAATCATTTCGCAAATATGTGCACAGAAGAGGACAAGGCTCCACACTTCCTTCCAGGAGCATGCGAAGAATGATGCGAGCCTTCCCAGTGTATACACACAGGTTAAGTGTATTACCTGGGGACCGAAAGTAGCACATCTTTTCGCATAGAAAACATGTCTCCCGATCTTCTGCCACAGCGCCGCGCCGTTCAACTGCTCGCCGAACAAGAAGGAAAAGAATAAATATAAATTCCCGGTGCCGGTGCCGCGCCGTTGCCGTTGCCGTGGCGTAATGAAAATTTCAACGATATCCTGAAATTGATTCCTTTGATAGGAAAATTCATGCAAATATAGTTTGCGGAGTGGCGGTGACTGTGGCGGTGGCTGTGGCGGTGGCTGTGACGGTGGCGGTGGCGGTGACGGTGGCGATGGGGGCGTGGCGTTTGGTACTGTTGCGGAAATTAGCATAAAATTAAGTACACACACAAAATATTGCCTGTCCTTGTTGTCCCTGTTGATGTCGTCGTCTTCGGCTTCGACTACGTTGTCGTTGTCATCGTCGTCGATGTCGTTGTCGTTGTCGGAATTTGCCGTCATCCAGTTGTGTATGGCTGTCATTCCGGCATTTGGCAGTGATTATCCGGAAGTGCATAAGGCAGTCGCTACATTATTATCTGAGCTCACTTTGATGGTCCTGACTGGTGTATCTTAGGGGGCATCAGCTGGGGGCCGGCAGCGACGGTGTCGGCAGCATGTGATGGCAGAGAAGAAGAAACTTCGCAAACGGAATCTAATGCAAATTGTTTCGAAGTAAACTTCGCCGCTTTCCTTCCGTCAGTGGTGCTGCACAGTTATCTCTTTGTGCGGATGTGTATACGTATGTAAGCCACAGGAAGCCATTAATCAGCCGCCTGTTCACAAATCCAAAGGAGAACATCACAGGACGAAGTTCCATAAGCGATTGCAGTTTCGCATGCAACCGCGCGCTAATTTGATAATACCGTAACGACCGCCGACCACCAACCACCGGCCGCCAACCGCCGACCATCAACCGTCGACGCAGACGTTGGCGTTCATGTGGTCAAGGTCCCTTTTGGTCTTCAAGTGGCTTTAAGTGGTCGTATCCGGTTGTCTTATTCATTTGCATGTTCAAAACTTTGGACAGATTGAGGTGGTTTATAGCCATGACGATGGATATCCGCCTGCCGACTCGGCTTTTTTTCTCCTCCTCCCCTCCATCGAGCTGATCCCTGTGATTGTTGTTTGCTTTTGCCAGTCCTGTGGATACAATCATGGGGGCGTATTATTTATGGAAATTGCACCGACCAGGAGATTGCCTGTGTTATCTAGTGTAACCAAGGCATGACCTGCTCGGATGGAATCACTGAATTCCCCATAACGTTCGTGAGCGTGATTGCTTTTGGCGTAACGCGGCAAAGTTATGGTTTATTCGGTTATTTTTCTCCCTTCCTAATTCATTTGCTTGGCCGGCCGGCCGACCCACCAATCTCACATAAAATAATGATTTTGTAAAGTCTGGCAGATAATCTCAACAGGATCTAATCCTGAAGAATGACAGTGCCTCTTGGATGCTCGGACGAAGCCAATGGAGATTAATCTTTCACTTATCTTGGAAAGCAATTTCACAGCTAAAAATGTTTTCGCCTTAATGGGAATTTGCCTAGGGGGCCATCGCCCTCGTTAATTAGGTGGGAGGTGTTTAACCTCACATTCTCGCCGGACTGGAGGGTGTGAACCGAGCATATTTTTCTCACTTTTCGAATAAGTTAATCGTGAGAATTGCAGACAATTTATGTTTTTAAACCGAAGTCGTTATTGGACTTTGCGCAGCCTTGTGGGAGTGGAACAGGTGAGTTATTGTGGCTGCTTGGCTCCTTAGAGGGGTGTTGCTTGTCTGATTACTTACTCCGCAGTTGAAGGACTAAGTGGCAGCTAATTTGCAAGCAGAGAAAAATCGCCACTGCTCACAGGATCAGAGCTTGAAAATAAGTTTCGATTAAGAGAGAACATAAATAATGATGAGTGCTGGAAATGTGCTTGTTTTTGCAAACCTTTGCAGGTGGAAACTCTGGAGTGTTCTGCAAGAGTATGTGATTGATGGTCCTCTTTTGAGGGTCATTTCTCTATAAACAAACTGTAGCAGCTGTGTTCAGGTTAATGGTGCTAAATTAACACGTCTCACCGTGGGCGTCGGACTTCGCCAGGGGAGCATCTTGTCACCTCTTCTTTTCATTATATTGATGGACTTTATGTTGCAGCGCAGCCCAGACGACGAATGTCTCACATTGGGAGAGTTGAGGGTAAGTCATGTTCTTTTTGCAGATGACTTAGTCACATCCTCCCAGACGGAAGCTTAACGTGGACTAATTAGAGGGTAATTTCAATGCACTCTACATGTTAGTGGAGTACCATTGAAGTAGGTGGAGAAGCTCAAGTATCCCGGGAACTTTTCCATGAGTGACGGAAGGAGTAATGCTGAGATTTCCTGTAGGATTGGCCATGATTCGTCAATTTTTAAACAGCTTGGACGATCTGTACTCAGGAAAGCCGAGCTTGGAGTCGAAGTTAGCCATTTTTAACTCAATATTTGTTCCGACTCTCATCTATGACAATGGTTTAGGTAGTCACCGGAAGGAGAAGATCGCGAAACAAGCAATTAAGCTGAGATTTCCTCATGCTGTTGTGGGAGTTACTCGCCGTGATAGGGTGAGAAACCTGCCAGTACTCGAGGAACTCATTGTTGAGCAGCTACTTCTTTGAACGGAGATGGCTATGCTTCGATGGTTTGGTCACGTGGCACAAATGTTCGGACAAGGTGGTTCGACCAAGCTTGGGCTCATAATGAGTTAGAATGTATGGCGGAGGATGGAGTGGCCCCATGGAAGATGAGATCAGATGGAATGTTTCGAAAGTACTTGACTAGAATTCCATTTCAGGAGCAGAACATATTTTTTGAGTGGCAAGTGATACAGAAATCTACCGAAAAGCTCCTCCATTGACAATAACTTCCACCATACTCTGCTAATATGCTTTCAACCCTCTGTTGGCTAAATGAAGCAAACTGATGTCCATGGCAACAAGGTCCAAAAATTCAAAAGAGTATGACAACATGGTTTGTAACGTAGTTTTTCCCTGACATGGATGGACACTTCATCAATTTCGTTTTGCGAGTTTGATGTCTGCCGACAGACAGAAATTATGTACTGTTGCCTGGATTTCCAGAAATATTCATTTTCGATTAAATTTTGAATTTTTAAATGAAAAGTATTCACTGTTACTTCGTTAGACTAGCTACTAAAGATGAGTGGTCGATCAGTGGTTGGCGAGCCATAATTGACTTAGATTGATGTAAGCTTATGTCAGAACTGAACGTAAAGTAGCCAGAATCAACCGAAAAGAGAAATAAGGGAGTATAGAGATAGCCGACTTCACAGCTGATTGCCCCCTGCTCTATCGATGAATTTGACGCATATTCACCTAATTTTTGACGGTTATTCACGAATTTTTGACAGTTATTTACAATTCATCGAACATTGTCTCATATTCAGGCACACTTGTTTGCAAAAATCTCTATCCCACGAAAATAGCGGCTGATTTGTGAATTTCTGCCCTCAACAAAGTCAAAATTCATGAATTGCCCACAGAATTCGTGAATTTGACATTCATCAATTCGTGAATTATAATCACAAACCCAAATTCTAGATTTTATTAAAAGTTGTATCGTCTGAAAATATAAAGTTTGACCAGAAAGTGTTGTATTAAATTAAATATCAACGATAAGATTGTATATTTGCATATATTCTATCAGACCAACGGTATATGTTTACGGTTTATGTTATTAATTTGTATACTACAGAAAATAAAAGACTATTATATATATTAGACAACAGTAAAATATTTTGTAAATAGACAGTTTTATTAATGAATATAACGAAAGAAATAAAATATAAATAAAATGTATATTTATGCGTTAGTTGCATTTAATTTCATATGATTCGGCAATGATTCGACGCCCAGAAAATAAACGTGTAAAAACAAGACGTTACTGCAACCATGGGTCAGCACAGTCTACATGAGTTAATTACACCACGTATGCATATTGTTGGATTTAAATTTTGAAATGGGGTAAATACATATTGATAGACGTAAATAAGTACTTTTAGTAAGAGCAGAGCTTTAAATTTGTTCAATTGGTCTGGCTTTTTTTTTTTGTCATTGTATCTCTTAAAACAAATTGCTTCTTGTAGTACACAATAGTTACACTCGAAGCAACGCGTCAGGCCTAATTTTTAATTTAACCATAATTTGATTTATTAGTAGAAATCAAATAATATTAGAGTAACATAATGTGTTACATTTATTTTCTTTCATGCCGATGTATTAGCCCCTAATCTAATAAGAATATTCCTTAATATTGCAATTCGTGAACGCCGCCCAAAGCTAAATTCCTTGTGCAGTTTCCCCTACTTTTCGCGGTAAGAAAAATTTGGAATCTGATTTGAATTTTAGAATTATAATTGAGGTATATTATATTTAGCTTACGCATTTCATTGTGGTTGCCGTGCCGACCGCTAAATAATTCACCTCGGTAGCTTGGAGGGGAAGGCAATCAGCTGTCCGGAAAGCTCACACGTATTCTCCTGCCCCGTGTCGGTGAAAACGTTATAAAAATCGCTGTCAAAAAAATTTTAGGGGAAAGGGAGGTAGAAGTCGGCTATCTCTATACTACTTCATTTCTGTCCGAAAATTTCCCATTATTGCTTTTGAGAACTTTTGCAAAATTAATACAAACACTATTCTGAATAAGGTGTCCCATAGTTCGGGTAACTGACTGCTGCAAGACTTGAGGTAAGAAATCATTTATCATATACACCGATAGCAGCACCATGTTGTGCTGAAGATTTGGCAATTAGTAGCAAGATTGCCATGCTAATATAAAAAAATGCTCTTGGTACATGGTCATCTAAGGTTTCAGTCAACCTTCATGAAACTATAACTTCACGTGGTAGTGTCAAAATGGAGAATGAGTAAGAATCAATTAACTGACACAGTCCCATCGACTATGTAGGATCTTTGGTTAATTCTGTTGTCGATCAAGTGGTAGTAGTCTGAAGTTGAACAACATGGTCAAAGTGTGCTGGCGATTTCGCTGGCAGCCCAACTACCTAACCTTACCTTTATAACCACCGAGGACCAAGGCCACTGTTTGTTACAGTTCTTACAAGAACTATTATTGCTGTTTTTTTTGTTTCCTATGGAATTTTTCAATCTCATGTTTTAGAACTTAATTCGTAAAGTAAGTGTACATACGACGGAAATCGTACAGTCGACGATGGATTACACATCTGAAGTACACACAAAATTTGTTTCTTATGTCCGAGTTATTCTTATATGAACGAATACATGTATATAAGAAACAAGTTTCTGAAAACACTGATAAGTTAAACGAAATTTCTTATAAGGATTCGACGCAAAAAACTAGAGAGCAACATTCAGTTTTCTTTACGTTGAAATTTTTTTTTATTAATTTTCAAACAAAGTAAAGATATTAAGTAAAAAGCAGTCCCACATTTTTTCCCACAAAAAAAATGTAATCTTACATATTTTGCTCGGCATCATTATCCAAGTAACGCCTTAACAAGTTCAATACTTGTCGCTGACAAAGATGTCAAGGCAATCGCTTCAATAGGTGGCTCTAAGTTATCATCCAGCTCCTCGAAACAGCCTTAATTTTCCAAATCTCTTAGACACGTTTCATATTCGATGTTATAAGTATATTCTGCTTCAATAGGATCATGTTCACAATAATTCAAATTATCACATGCCTACCTTACTGTTGTACTCGTGTACCCGTAACTATTTGTCATTGTTTCTTAAAGGTGCGTTCGCAATGTATATCGTTACTGGATGATACGTGACCGAATAGACCACATCCTGGCCGATAAGCCAGCAACAATCCAGGATTCGGAAGTCAACATTACTGAAGTAATTGGCAAGTTGCAACAGTCGCACTGGAAGGCCCAACTTTGGATCACTGCTGAATTTGTTAGTGATGACCGCTTTATTCGATCCATGCTGTCCTTGTCGCCATTTCATCAGGTTTGGAAACATGGCATAGTCACAGCCCGCAGGGTGATTTAAGATTTAACCATGATGACGGTAACAGTCTTGCATTTAAAGTTACTGCTCGGGAAATGCAAAATGTCACTGACTTATTAAACTGTCATTTCAGCTCCTCCTTCGAGTTATTATATTCCTAGTCCTCCTCCATACTGCTGCCGATTTTAGATTGTCAAAGTTCACGCGACATTTTCCCATCCCTGCATCCCTCTTGAGAACACTCCGCGTTTAATTGACTGAAGAAACTACGATAAAAGGCAATTTATGCAAATGAGCTGATTAAAAAGAAGTCGAGCAGTGATCCTTATGCCACCCTCCTCCAGTGAACTGCCATCAAATTGGAAATCTTTTGACTTGCAGTCTGAAGCTGAGATCCAGTCATCTTCTTACATTCTTCACTAGGCTTAATATTCCGCTTTCCCTGTAGGAAATCATCATCTTCCACCCCAACCGCCTCCCCCCCTTACGCACTGATTAAAGACTCTGACTATTCCAGTTAAGTGACGGCTCATCCTCTCCAGTCGCAGCAGTTTGCCGAAGCGAAATGGAGCACGATAGAGCAAAGAGTTCCCTGTGTCTTCCACATTCACACAATGCCCGAGCAGAAAGCATCACCAACCGAGGCGTACAGGTCGTTGACATAAAAAGTATTAAAACAAGTAATTTACAGAGTTCATCCTTGCCAAGTGAGAGTGCACATTGTTAGCCCGGCATCGTCATCATAACCGTCATCCTGGCTGCATGGCCATTGTGCATTGTGCGATAAATGGCTTTACACTTGCACAGCCAGTGCTAATGCGTGTCTGTGTGTGGGTGGTTTTGTTTAAACGAATAACTAATAGACTATCCTTCGAGTCATCATCCAGCTCGTCAGCACCGCCATCAGCGTCATCAACGGCATCACGTGGACGTATCCCACGTGTAGTGGTTTAATAAAACATGAGGTTTATGTAGTTTCACTTGCATGCTCTTAAATGGTTTTTCCACTGCACTTGGTCTTGCACGACCAATTATTATACGGTTTTTTTGTTCATATTTTCGCAGCTTGTTTTCTGTGTTGTGTCAGAACTTGTTTCCTTCTGTTATGACTTCCTTGAGTGTTTTGTATTATTTTTCTGCTGTTCATTTTCAATTAAATATCTTGATTCTAGTGAACTTGTTGCTGATTTCGACGCAGTCTGAGGCGTGAGTTCACGTGAGAAGGAAGTGCCAACGGAAAATTACTGAGTTTTTGAATTAATTTTGTTTTGAACTCTCAAGAAAAAAAGAAAGCAAACTGAAGCTGTAATTAGAAGGCTCCTACGCTGTTCCGACGTCAAGGTACAATTCCCAAATGTCGGATTCCAAATTTCAATGTCCATCTCAACCCTCACCGAATTCGCACTCCACTGGTTGCAACTCAGGCGGCAAAACAAAGTGTGTGCTGTCCTCAAGAAGGAACACACAAAATTGACGTCTTGGACAGAGCATCATAATTGGAAGCTATATCTTCGAGGTGCTTTAGGACTTGGTCTACCTCGGCTTCGCAATAAACAGCACAAACCATATCAGTACCGGGATCAAACGCAGAGTAACTCTTGCCAACAGCTATGGGCACAATTGGGTAATGGAGCCGAAACCGAGCTGGCTTTATATAAAACACTAATCATCCAGAGGCGTGGACAGTCTTAAAAGTGGATAGGGAAGTCTTTGGTTCTTCGAGAGAAAAATGCTGTGTGCGATCTTTGGTCCCGTTTTTTGTTGACGGTGTTTGGAGGAGAAGATTCAACCACGAACTGTATACAGCGACTGCACAACGACATGAGCCTATTAAGGAGTCTATGGATCAAAGGCATAAAGTTGCTGGACCATGTAGAGTACGTGGACATCGAAGAGTCTTCGCCTCGAACCTTTTGGACAACCCAGGACACAAGCGGCTAAGGTGGCGCATTCATTTGGGGATGACAACTTAGCGTGTGAAACTGGAGGCGGTTAGCCACAGATCGCGCTAACTGTAGAGGCTTGTTTGTTGAAGCCCTTCTACCTCGAACTGTTGCATCACACGAGGAAGAATTTGGCGGTTGCATCTCAGTGGCCTATGTGCTGTACTTATAAAAGATAGATAAAGTTGATAGTTGACAGAACTCATAATGCTGCACTGATGGATTACTTAAATGAGTCATTGTCTTCCAAGGTTTCAATGAAACCTACCCCCGTAGGCAACCGACCGAAATAGTGCTAAAGACGACCCCTCCAAGGTCCTGAACATATTCCTCAACCTGCCGCCGATAAAGTTATTCGGCAGACAGGCTGCGGTCAGCACGGCGATAAGTCTGAAATCGATGCACATGTGGTTATAGGTCTTTACCTAAAAACATCGACCTTCTAATATCCAAGCTACTCTTGGAGAAGAACTTCTCAACCAGCATAAACTGCCTATTTGGTACACATGCAAAAAGATTAGGACTATTCTCAAATGACTTCTGCAGCAGCTGCCTAGATGAAGAAGTGGAGTAAAGTATACAACACCTTCTCTGGAGCTGCCCTGCGATGATGAAAGCCATATTGGGCTCTTGCTTCTTCGATAATCTAGGCGAACGTGTTAATGAATAAAAGAACATGTATTTTTTAGCTGTAGATTTTTTTTATTAGGAAACTCAATAAATGGAGTAACGGAAGTGTGACAAATATGTTAAACTGCTTTGCTTTGAAGCTATTATTTTGCTTATTTTAAATCAATGTTATTCTACACTCCACAGCACAGATTCGATGTTAATTCCTTCGAAGGATTCTTACAAAGTGGCAGCAAGTGGCCTTTGTACAACTTTGGACACAAGTAAACTCAACTAGTACGTACAAAAATGCACTAAAATGCATCAAAAGGTCTGTGTCCGTCGTGGGACATTGACCTACAATTGAATAAAGCACCAGTTTGGAAATTTGTGAGGAGTTAATGGTTTTTTTTTACAGATATGCCACACGGCGATATAAAGGGTCCAATGTAAAATCAGTGGATCTCAGTTGACTAAGAATGCTTGTCCGAAAACTCTTCAGATACACCCTATCTACGGTTGACACGTCAGACTATTGAGGGACTTTCAGTACATTCCACACTCCACATCCACTTCACCGATGTGCCAATCCAGTTTTATTCGCTTCCGATTACAAATTTAATGGTATTAGCTTGCAATGCCGAAACCCAGCACCATCAGTCTTCCAGTCAACACCGACTTCTAAGGCTCAGTTTTCATAAAACTGTGATGTCAACTCAACTCAGATTTTCCATTCAAAATACTCACCATTCCCTTTGATGCCATGAATAAAAGACGACAACGTTTAGCGACACCGTGGCAAAGTGCAGTCTGTCCAAAAGCAAACTCAACTCACATCTGTTGACAACGCGCCTTTATTTCATGTAATGGCCTTTGAAAATCCACAAACTGGGACACAAAGCACAAAAGCGCGTCCGAAATACCTTTGAAATATATCACCCACTTAAGCCCATTGTCTGTGTGCAACATTTATTCAAGTTTAACTATTGAATTCAATTAATTCGAAATTTAAACTTGCACAACAAATGCCCGGGGGAAGTATAAAAAAAATGAATACTCGTAAAAAAAAAGGAAACAACACCAGACACGAGAGTATCCTCTCTGCGAGCGTGGATATTTTATGGCTGTTGTGTTCGTATTTATTATTAAGAACGTGCCATGAGAGTCGAAACAAAATAGGGACAATGAAATCACAAAAGTGATACCACTCAGCGCATCGTATTCCGTGGATGCCGGCAATCGAAAGAGAGGCGAAACAAAAAATATACATAATCGTACATCAACAAGGGACGCACATCTGCTGTTGCTTTGTGATTTTTTCGTTGAAATATTTATAACTTTAAAATCAGACAAAACACGGACATCATCCCCGGAGTTTCAATAATTTCGTTTTTTGAGCATGAATCAAATGGTTTTGGGAAAGTTGGGGACACATTCGGGAAAAGGTGCGACATCTTTGCTCCCTCTGAACATTTTGGTATGGGGTCAAGAGCTTTGCAATGGTCGGCATACGATTTCTATTGAAAGCTTAACTTTATGATTTTATGGACAGACAGCCGTGTTTAGAGAATACTGCGGCGAAGGACAGTAGCCGGTGCCCAGAAAGTTTTTCGCCGAAGGACTTTATGGACAGTACCTGGTGTCCAGAAAGTAATGCGGCGAAGGACTTTATGGACAGTAGCTGGTAGATAGAGCCATGCGACATTTCATCTGTTTTTATTTTGGCTTATTCTCCCGATCTTCTGTTAGAGTACGTAATGTAAATGTAAATTTTAGATCATACACACAAAAATGGTCACTTTCCCTTATTTCGACAGAATAATCAAGAAATTTCGCATCGTATGTAAACTTTGGTGACATTGTGTACACCAATGCGTTGCTAATTGTCCTATCAAACCTTTCAATCGTCTTTCATTATCGAGTGAGTTTCCCTTAAAAACATTCAAGAAATGTATCGAATTTGCAATTTAACGATGTTTATTCACTTCAAGTCTCAGCAAGCATCGAATTTCGTCATCAATGATAGCTTCAAAGGGTTTTCTTTCCCAGAACTGTTCCATGAAGACTGAAATGGTAGAGAGCAACAATAGCCGGAGATAATGCGTCATGTTTCACTGCCTCATCATAAAAACTTTGCATCTCTTCTCCGCCTTAACAGAACTTGATACGACAGTCTAAATACTTTGAGCAGAGTTATAAAGCGGCGTTCATTAGAAGCGGAACTACTTAAGTGCCTCCTTAGTGACGTTCTTTTTCATTTGACTAATAAGGTATAACCTTCCACAGGCAAATGTCAACATCTGGCAGCAGTTTTCTTTTGAGACTTATGTGTGTCAACAGACACGAAATGGATCTCTTATACTGAAGCCGCTCCCTGTTTCCCCTGGAAATGGGCTGTCCTCAAGTGAGTTTTTTTTTTTTTTATTTTGTCCAACAGAAGTGTGGTCTGAATCCATTCGCAGTGGAAATCGACTTGACTGCCATTTTCCGCATTCATGGCACACTTCAAAGGAATCATTTCTTCTCGTCTGTCAATGAAATCTGTCGACCTTATTGCCCCTCCGGCCATTGACCACATCCTGTGCACCCGCCATAGATTGTGGAATTTAATGTTTGTGTCGATTCATTCTGGATTCCTCAGGAATCTTCCCCGGCCGACGTGGTGACCGAAAAATACGTCAGAATGGAAAACCTTCGGTCGAGTAGATGTTCCATTTAGGCCTTCAATAGATGCCCAATAGAGGGGAATAGATATTTCAACGCTAATTGCTGAAAAATTAATCCCACATTATCCAATATGAATCATCGGCGACCGCCCGAAATGCAAATTCAAATCCGAGCATTGCCGGCCGGGGAATGGTTGCGGCAGAGTATGGTTTCTAATTGATTTCCCCATTTGGTTTGCAGTGTTGTGGAATCGCGAAATTGGCCATCCGGGCTTGGCATTGACATCGTGGTCTGCGTGTCGAATGCAGCTGCTAATGGGAAATGTCGAAAGCCTGGCCAGGGTCTCCGGTGCGGTCCGGCATGGCGGCACGGCGGCTTGCGATTGTGTGTGCGCGAGGGGAGGCGCAGCCAACCCTTTATGTGATTTCTGATTATTAATTTGCAGAGCAGAAAGGCCAGTTATGGCATTTTGCGTCGACGGGAGTGTGACTGGGCGGTCGATGGTGTGGGTTGATTGGCTGGGTAATCAATGGGCCGTCGGTGGTCGGGGGTATGTCAATGCAGCGGATTCCGCGGGATTACATTGCGGAGACATGTGAATTGAACAGGAATTCAGGAGTTGATGGATGGAACCTATTGCGATCGATAGCGTTCGCATATTTTCTTCATTAATTTTGAACTACATGCGCGATGTGTTATGAGAAAACAGCTTTTGCTTTTTGAAGGATTTTGGTATGCTTAGCGGGATTTACGACGAGTGAAATGTGGGTGTGAACGGATATTGATTTGGTTGGAATTTATGGCTGTGTCAGAGCGAGGACTTAATGAGGCTTCTGTGTGAGAGGTGCATTCCATGTTTTGTAATGAGTGAATGCCATCACTGAATGACAAGCAAATTAAGTTCTTTCTGCGAAACAAATGCTTGCAAGACCTTACGTACGGAATATTTATTATTTCCCTATTTTTTTAGGGTTGAAGAGTTTTGTGAGTAAGAACGGAATCAATCGCTTTAATGAAACGTACCACCTTGCCACAGATTGTTCAAAACATGAAGACTCGATTTAGTACATCCGGTGCAACCGCACAATTTTGGATGTATTAAAGTGCAAACAATCTGCGGAGAAGGACTCACCAGGTAATCTGCGGACCATTTAGTGGACGATAAACACCACAAGGAACACCAATACAAAAGCGAGTCCACATAAGTTGTCTATACGCCGAGGGACATCCCAAGAAACAAGGTGCTATTAGAGCGAACCTGAAGAGATGTGACGAAGAAGAAGATGAGCGTTGCAGAACATCGAGAGGAGCCAGGGAGTCCAGAAATGACGGTACGATCTGCGACACCGCAAGCCATCCAAGTTCGAGGTGGGTGACCTTGTATTGGTCGAGCATGAAGCAGCCGCAACAGGTGAGTTTTAGCTCCAATAGTAAGTTGGAGCCGCTTTTAGGGGCTCCATACATCATAGACCAGATGATGCCGAACGACCGGTGCATAAATAGTCGAAGACATCACAGGTATGCAGTGAAACCAGAGCAAATTCCGCACCATAATGAGCACTGACAAGCTTAAACCGTGGTTTGAACTGCAGGAGGAAGGGCTAGCGAGAGCTACGATGCGTCGATATCGGACCTGACCATGAAGCTGATAACGTTGACCCTGCTGATGGAGAAGACGGAAATGTTGCCGGGAGTAGAGCTGACCAAGAGGACCCGGATTGTGGGAGCACGATAGCTTAATGCTGGCCGAATGTGAGGAATGAGAGCGACGTATGCGGATGATGAGGAGATGAGGTGGTCAGTCACCGTCGAACCGCCGAACGCTGAAGCGATCACACTTCATGTAACGAAGAAAGCTTAATAAAATAATGTGAAGTAAAACGATTCAAAGCGGACTGCAAAGAGATCATCTTTGGAGAAGTATTCAAAAGGCGTCTCCATTTGGTCAAAAATCATACGTTGATGAGGTGTTGCTTTAGGCGTTTCACAGTACGACGAATAATAGTGATTATCGATCACTGACTGGTAGACATTGGTGATTGCCACCGACCTGTGATTAGGCAAATTGCCAAAAAAGTCTCAGACATCCTATGTATCGCTGGTCTAAGAAATTAGAAAGATGATCGTGCTCCATTTCCACCAAACTTATGGAATCATTTGGTAAAACCATGGCGCCATGCGTCGAAGCAGGGGATACGGCACACGATGGCCCAAGACCCAAGAAGTTCGCCAAAGTGGATCACGTCGGTAAGGCCAGCAGGGCTCCCAAACCTCTTCGAAGTATGGTCTCGTCTGATGACTCTACAGCGTCCTAAAGTTCACCTGAAACTGAAAATCATTGAGGGTACGGCTGCATGAAATGTGGAATCACTGAAGTGTTCCACAAAGCGATTAGAACGTTAAAGCAATTGCACATTTTTCCAAGTCCCCTCCCCTACAGTTTGTGAGTGGAGGCAATTGAAAAATAATAAAATGACTTCCAAAGCAAGCACGGCCTCGAGCCCACGATGAATTTTCAGCACAACCCTCCGCCATTCCACGCAAGTCTCAAGTCAAAATCAAACGAAACAAGGAACGTTTCCCCCTTCACATAAGTCCTAATCATCTGGGCAAATGAAATAAAGGTTGCTTAGCCGAGTGTAATGAGCTAACGACTTCCACTGGCAGTTCGAAAAGTTATTAACTCCCTCTCCCGACACACGGCACCACACCCCAATTGTCGTAATTGAATTCTTCTCCCTTCCGACTCAAAGTCAATAAGGCTGCTGGGAAAAGAAAAGAAAAAAAAAAACAATTTCAATTTCACTCATTCACGGCGAACGTTTAGTTAACTCCACGAGAAACCAATTTTCAATTCGTTCGCAATAAACGCTAATAAAGTTTTCCCAACAAACAATAAATACCGAAAATTGATTCTCATTCGAAGTCGGCCCGTTGGTCGGCCGGTTAGCGACGTGCCGCGTCCGTACCACGCCGCCGAGCGTACGCCCACTCTAGCCAATCTGAAACCGCTGTGTACACAGCAAACAAATGTCCCCAGGGGGCGATTTATTTAGTCCTTCCTATCCTTGGCGAGCGCCGTATCGCCCTTGGCGGCATCGAGTTGAAAGCTGTGCAAATATATTGCCCAGCTGATGTTGTCGTATTCTTAGTTCACAGTTTCGGTTGTCGTTTGCCATTGTTTGGTACCTGCGGCTGGTGCTGGTCCCTTACCCATGGCCACTTGTTTCCAAAACTATGAAATTTTCTTTAATTTGAAACGAACACAGGCACCAACCCCGTGCTCGCCCACTCAATTGTTCGGCCCGTGACCGTGCACTCGGGAGGCCATCAACTCTGTTGTGTGTTGCCACCTTTGCGGCCGATAATGCGAGCTTCCCCGGACAGAGTTGCTGCCACCGCCACAAAAGAATCACTAGACGTTGCGATAAACATCTCTTGAACTAGGAATGCTCAGCTCTGCTCCTGCCACAGCGGTTCTCGTTTCACGGCGAACATTTGCCACCGAAAGAAGTTGTTGTGTTTTTTTCTCTGACAATAAATTTTGGACAGGATTTCTCGCCCAGGCACATCGCCTGTGCTGTGTGCACCTTGGCCGAGTACACCCATGGACGGGGCCGGAGTGTGGACTGATTTATTTGCGAGTGCCAAGCAGAGCATAGTTGTGGGGGTGGCGCTGCCGGAGAGACACATGGCCCTGGCACATGGTGGCGACTATTAATTCTGCTCGGCAGTAGTTTTGTGCTCGTGACAGCGCCCCAGAATGCCTCCTCTAGTGCGCTGGCCGTGCGAGCGCAGTGTGAGTGTTTATTTGAAGACCTTTTTTGTCGTCCTCCGGGGCGGAGCGCGGCGACGGTTCATCAGCACCACGGGACGGGGCACTTCAGAGATTCTAGCATTTTATTTGATATCCATCGGATTCTGGATTTTATTTGTTTTCGTTCAGTCTGGGTGCTGTCGAAAATGTTCGCCCTTCGTTCGCCCGGTGCCCACGGCCGCGGCCCCATCGTCAAACACAGAATGCAAATATAAATGCAGGCGGGTGTTAGACTCGGTTAACCGAAGCCCACGGAGAGAAGTGGGAATCAAAATGGGGACTGTATGCATGGGAAATGAACATCAGGAGTAAGCTATGAGAAAGGACGCTCTGTCAGCGGGTGATGTATTAGAGCTAGGAGAATCTGGTCGCTTTTTTATGCCGCCTCTGTTGTCTGTTACTTTTTGTTTGGTAGCTTTGGTCGGTGTGTGCGCCCCGAAAGACGACGAGCTCGTACATTGTTTGTTTATATGGCCGCTCCCAGAGATGAATATGTTATACGACGTTGAGAATGGCAGAGAGATTTATTTAGATGGATGCAACAAGATTTAAAAGATGTCTATTTAAGTGATGAGTTAGAACTGCAGGCGAGATGGAATGGCTCAGAGGGTGGTGCGGCTAACGTCGCTGCCGTTAAACGGCAGTAAAATCTGAAAATGGATATATTTTACGATGTCCTTACACTGTTGATGTAGCTCCGGCTTATAAAACCAAAATGAGCGATTCTACGTATCAAGATTGACGTGCTTGTCGGCATGTGGCCGGATTTGTGATGAGATGGGGCGAAGGACCTCAAGGATTTCAATGTTGGGTAACAACTTTTCGAGAATGTTGCCAAACGAATCACGAATTTTATACAACTTGAGTGGCAGGGAATGGTTACACATGGCGTATTTGTTTATTTTTTTTTTTATTTTAGTGGCGTCATGGAGGTCCACAACGACGTCTGTTTATGAAAACTAAATCAAGTGCTGTTGTTTAAGATGTTCACATACTGGGGCGGTACTCCCACTTCTCTGCTGGTGTGCTCCTTAAGGCATTCCAACTTCCAACTTACAATTAGTTCTGTACTTTGTACCGAAACATTACTCGTTACTTCGCTGTCATGGTGTACCTCATTGCAGTTCTTTATTTTACAATTTGATGCGTCTGTTGTAAAAGCAGCTTTTTCTTATTGCTATTATTTTGTGTGTAATGTCACTAAGTATCGTCAAGGGTTTCTACATCGGTGTGCTTCATTCGCTTTGTATATTGTGTCTGTTTTGAGTGCGAAGAGCTATACACTATACCAGGAGAAGTTAGGTTTCTGTACAACTTTTTAAAGTACAAATGAATTTAAATGAAAGTAACGAAAGTAACTAGTGACGACATTTTTGCAATGTTTCCGTTTTTTGAAAATGGTTATCTTTAGATGTTATCGGGTGTATCTAGGAAGAAATGACATGGTCAGATTACCATATATCATGCACTAACGATCTACTAAAGAGGTCTCGCACATTTGCTAAAATTGTAGCGAAAATTACGGGGCGCTGTTGGCTCAGTTCGTGTGTTTTTGTCCAGCACTTGCCATTGCAAGGCAACGGACTCTAGACAAACCCGTCAAAGAATTGAAAATGTTCCCGCGGCAGGATGGTTCTACTTAATTCAACTTTCAGAGCTGTGTCTTCAAAATGGAACTCATCGCTGATTGGGTTCTCAAAAAACCTTCCTCTCGAATTCTGACTTATTTTAGACGACTAGTCCCCGACGAGTTTTTGGACTTGATCCAATCACCATGTCTTGAGTCTGTCAAGCAGTCGCCTACCTGATGGAGGCGCATTCAGAGCACGCCTCGTAAGTCGTGATGATTGGCTTTGACACCAAACTCGACCTTCCTGATTACGGATCCTTCTGTTGTTGTTTCAAAAGCTAGGGCAATCCTACAGGAAAGCTCAGCATTACTCTTCCTACCGCTCGCCAAAAAGACTGACATGCGACTCCACTGACATGCAGAGTACATAAAGCAGGCGTTCTGGAAATAAATATAACCTAGGAATTGTGCATGTTATTTTGTCTACTTTATGTAAAAAGCGACCATAATGGAAGTACGTAAGCTTGAGTTAAATTAAGGCAGACGAGCGAGTACACTGAAATCATGACACTACATACTTACGACTACCAATTACCCATACTTACCACTTCCTTCAGTTTCGTTGAGTTTCGTTAAGTTTTTGCTTTCTTAAACGGGACCGAAATAACCCTGTCCCTTATTGATTGTCGATCATCTGTCGATAACAGTCGATTGGTTTTGGTATTGCGATTGTCGATTGTGATAGATATTAGTCGACTTTCCCTTCTCTGGTGCATGGGACCTCACACACTGTATCTCTCTCTCTCTCACACAACTTCTGTTAGTACGCCATTAGCTAGGGAGGGGATGATAATTATACTCTTTTACACGATTCATAATTTTCAGAGGATGGCTGTTTTTCGATGTTACAATTTACCCCAGTTGCTTCTAAGCCCGCACTAAGGAGCATTCATTGTGGTTGGCCCTTAAGAAGCATACCTGCAAGCACTCATTACTTACGTTCGATAGCAACAGCGCATAACTGTGCTTCAGCCCATCATATTTGAACTAAGTAATTCACCAGTGATTCCAAGCAATTCTATCCAGAGAATAACAAAACTCATCGACTACATCAAAAACATATAATTTACATTAATTTATTTATTATGTATATATATATCATTTTCTTACTTATTGCTTTTACATAAATGTTTAGTTTTAATGTATTTCTTTTTTTTTCTCATCTTTTAATTTATACAATAACGTGTAATGCAGTATTACCATCCCGACTTCGTCATAGTCAAACGTTCAGAAAACTTTTGAAAATAAATCGAAGATGCCTAAGTGTCTTGCATTTTCCTTTATTTATATGTTAATTTACAATTTATACAATTTTTGTTTATAGTTATTTTACGATTAACTTTACGTTCAAAACTATCCTATCACTTGACGCTTTCGTCTGGTTTTTTTTTTATTTTTGGTTTTTTCTTTTCTTTTTTTTTCACTTTTGAGTGGGATGAGTTCTTGACTAAGTTTTAAATTAATATTTACAGATTTTAGAAAAAGAGTGTACAAAAATGAATTCTCGGTTAAATGACCCGACTGACAGCCGAAATGAACAATTTAATCGAACAGATTGTGCTTGTCTTCTTGCGGAAATAAATAAATGAAAAGAATTTACATCTGATTTTTTTTGTTGACTCATGCTTAAGCTACTGAATAGAGTTCGTATTATTCTGGTGATGGTTGTGTTTGTGACACATTCTGTTTAGCAATTAGTTCATATCTACTTAACTAACGATTATACTACTGCTAGCTTAGATACAAGTTTCTGTTGAATAAATGTATGCTTCACTCCTCATGTATGTACACTAGATATAAATTTATTCCTCTTATCAGATAAAAACGCGTCTTTCTTCCCACATACATTTTTGTTTTTGCTTATTTCACTACCGGCAAGGTGCATTACATACCACTCGCCGCTATCAATAAACTAAAAATGGAAAAGAAATAAAAATACAAAAATGTTGTATATCCCTCGTACATAAAAAAAAAAAAAAAACAAACAAACGTTGAACCACTGGAAAAATTATCACCGTACATGCACCAGCTTCGTGCAGTCGCTCAATGTTGAATTTGAAGGACTTTGGTGCTGTTGCTCTTGTTGTTGCTGCTGCTGTGGTTGTTGGTGCCGACTGGTAACACAACTGAAACCCGCAGCTAGTCGCAAAAGCTCACATAGTAACAATAGCAAATTCAGGAATGATGTTATTTGAGTTATGCCGGCTGTTAGCTTAGATGTTGGCATTATTCTTGTGGCAGCATTAGTTTGCATCGCTTCTGGTCGCTCACCTGTAACGAGAGAGTTGGGTAAACTTTGCTTCAGAAAACTCAAAATGCAATACACTGCCAGAGTTTAAGGGAGAAAAAAGAAACTAGAAAAAAACAAACTATGTGTACGTATCACAAACGAGACTAGCGAATGCATCTGTACCTACTTTAAATGGTTCAACATTTAGTTTTACAACCGCCAGTGGCCGGAAGCAACGCGAAAAAAAAATATGCACAATGTCGGATATGGCAAGAAAAAATCTGGGCGAAATAAAAAACCCCACTCCCTTCGTGATGTGAGCATATTTGCAGGAGAAAAAAAACCAGCGCACACACAAAATAACAAGTTAAATGTAAAAAAGCAAAGTTTCATGTTCGAAACCCTTGACGGGAAGAATATGGTGCTTCTCGAGCATGTGAACGTTGCGGGCTAATGAAATCACTTTGTGGAAAGTTCCTAGCGCTGAGCGGGGCTTACTTTTGTACACATCTCTGCAATGAGTCTCGGGGAATTAAATCACCATTAAGAGTCGTTTCATGGGACATGATTGAGTGGAGTGTTCGTAGTGAGTGTGGGTATATTTTTTTTTCTTTCCTCTTTCTCGGGATAAAACAAATATGTGCAGTCAAAGGTATTTTGTTGTTAAGTGCTTTTTGCCTGATGAATGGAGTAAGGGAAACGAGGACAAAAAGACAATGCACTTATAGGGCGGACAGAGAGCATTAACGTTGTCGTTTTGCTTGTCAAACCGTCTTTTTTTTCTTTGTTCCTTAATTAAAAAGCATCGTGGTCATTGTTATTAAGGGATTTTTGTATGGCGGCACGGATATGGTATGTTGTGAAGTGATTAAAGTAAGCACCGCTATGAGGTTTATTTTTTGAGAACTGATAGCTAAGAAGCATTATCCGACTTCCAGGTTTGAGCCAGCCTTAGATGAAGGGCCAGTGTGGACGAGGAAAAAGTATGATTAGATATCTGTGGAAGCTCAGAAGAGCTCCATCTCTACCAACAAAGGAAATGCCGAGCTAATATCAATTGTTTTTTTCACAATTTCCAAACCACAATGTCCTAGTTGATCGGTTTTAGAGATACTCGCTTTGCTTTTGCATTGCACGTGAATTTTACATTTACACGAAAGTTTACTTTGCGTCGGATAAATTCTTAGTCTTAGAAACTTTGAAGCTTCCGATTGGGCAACAATTTGGAAACTAATCACAACTTGTTACGCTACACCCAACTGATCAAGTGTGCCTCCTTAGCTCACGTGAAATGAATACACGTGTTTACGTGAATGCCCTTTCAGTGAGATCCCCATTTAAGATTTATTAATGCTGTCTTGGACATCGTTAAAGTGTTCACCACGGGCACTTTTGCTGCGGTCGATTCCTGGAACCTAATTTTTTGTGACGGCTACACATTTCGACGGAAAATATTTATGTTAAATATTTTCTCTATTTATGTTAAATATTTTCTCTGAGCTGCTATAACAACGCAGATTTGTTGGCATCGACCAATAGACCAGAGGATCTATGCGAACAATCGACAGGACCATCGCACGATATAACAATGTTCATCGAATTGAGTTGTGTGGCTTGTTGCACCATCTTGTTGAAACCACACATCATTAATGTTTTCTCCATGCAGACTTAATTCATCGAACGGCTTTGTCACTCGGGAAGGAATGGCAGATGTACAGGCATTCAAAGTGGGCAATATACATCGACGGCTCTAAGATGAGCGACTCCGCCGTTGCGTTTATGTTTTCGGCATTCCTGAACATTTCCATAGCCAACAGACTGCCGAACAATTGCAGTGAGTTCCAGGCGGAATAATTTGCCAATCGTTACACAATTATTCAAGTCAAAATAAATCCTAATATCTTCCAAAGGCAGAAGTTGCCATATGCAGCGATAGCCATCACAGTTTTTGCCTATGTTACTTCAAATTCAAAACTATTGCAGGAATGCCGGGCTGAGCTAGCGTCGTTTGATGGCGAACTCAAAATGTCATTAATCTGGATTCGGGGAAATGAGAAGGCCGATTCACTGGATAGACAGGGATCTGTCCTTCTGTTTCACAAGAAGCATTTAACGCCAAAATCCCTACACACTTCCGTGAAATAGCAAACGTCAGATGGGCCAGACTTACAAGATGGAATAAATACAACCAACAAGAACTCGTCATGATATCGCTAGATTGGTAATGGTCTACCCGGAACACTGGTAGATAATAGATCGTGCCTTCCAATGTTGCTACAGCCCTAAACCCATAACGTACGTCGCTTCATATGATCGAGTGGCTTTAGTTCCTCAGTTAACTTCATCTTATAAGGATGCAGGACCCTTTCTTCGTAATGTGGTCTTAGAGGTGGTTAATTCGTGAGATCACCTTGGCAGCAATATTATAGGCACCCTTTGTGTTACTGGCTGCCAGGGGAACGGCAGAAATTTTGAATCAAATTCGTTCACTAGAGTATGAATCTACTGGGACTAGAGTTACGACCAAAAATTGGAGTAAACGCTCTTAAAGTTGCCATCAACCACACGGAATCTTGGTAATGATTGCAGATGTTATTGAAATTGAAGAAAAGAAATGGTCAACAAAATCTGCGTTATTCTGGATTGGACAATCGCCGGGTCAAGGTCCTGGGATAACTATGCCCGCAGCAATTTCAAATGACGACGTCATTCGAACCCCGCATTACCAATTGGGCATGAATGAAAGATCGTAAAGATCAGTGTCGCGTTAGTTGACTATTGACCAAAAATGGATTCAAAGTAATTCAAGTGAATTTCAGTGAATTTCTTACACTTCACGAAGCCTGGATACATCAAAACACAACATTTATATACCGCAGCGTCCCTTCCCATCCAGCACCGCGGTCCTTTTCCAGATCCTTGTATGGTAATAAATCCAACACGAAACTTCAAAATTTCAGAACCAGATGCCAGACAAGTTCATTTTCCTACACCTGTCGGCCAAAAGCAAGTGTTGCATCTACGAGAAACGTCCAATCCCTCCATGACACGAGTGGGAAAATGCCCCATTGATGACTGAAAAGAATCGCCATCCTGTCGCAAGTAATTAAAATCCTCAGCAAATACCCAATCGTAGTGTGGTGGACGTGCGTCTGTTTTTATTCCATTGATTCGTAGCGCGAGAATGGAATTAACCATATCGGCTGAAATTTTGTTCAAAAATGTCCTCCTCGCCGAAAATGGCGAAAGTAAACACTTCCGAAATCCTTCATGCATATTAACAACAGTGCACTGTTTATGAAACGGCTCAGCCATTGCACCTACGTATCAATTATTGCCCCTCCAGAGAGCACGCAATGCAATGCCAGTGAAAAGCGCAGATTTTCTTCTTTGCATTTAATTGGTGCGGCAATCTCGGAGGATGGAGGAATGACGTATGTGCAGCAATTCGCATTGAAGTCACGTTTCCCTCAGATTTTCGTTGGGACTGCACCTCCATTTCGGTAAAAATGCGATAGTCGTTGATAAGGGGGAATGTGGGTCATCATGTTCGTTCCATCAACTGCTCGAGATCTTGAACCCTCAATGCATCCAAATGCAGTGGCTGAATACGTGCTGTCTTGCACAGGGCAGGACGAGGGGTGGAATTCAATGCACACCGCATCCACCCACATTTTTTCGCTGATTCAGACTCGTGCAACTATGTACTTAAGAGCACTGAATCCTAATCGGTCGTGTGTAAACTGAATGTTGTCCCGTGTGTACGAGCGCTCAGGATGCAGACTCACTATTCCAGCGTGCTTATCGGTGAGATCTGGGCACTGCAAGCAGGGATGTAGGTGATGCTGCATCTGGTTCAGTCCTCAAAGGAAGGCTTTGAGACCGAGCACTATCTACGATCTGCGGACTACAAGGGGTGTAATGTGAAAACATGCAACCCTAAGCCCCGTGGATGAGTGAGATTGACGGCAAAAGATATCGATGAACGGGGCTAAATGCGGGGGAAACTTTGAACTTACCTTGGAGCACATGCACGCGGATGCTGGCGATTTCAGTGTTCGATGGATAGCATGAGTATTTGCCGGAATCTGGCAAGTCGGCGTCGTCGATGAGCAAAATTGATTTTGGATCGTCCGATTTGCTTGTTATGAATGTGATGCCTCCACGCGATGAGTCCTCACTGATGACCTGTACGATAGTGTGAAAGAAGGAGAAATGTTAGTGCGTTTGATGTGAGATTTTAATCAGATTGATGATGGGGTCGTCTGCTTGAAGAGTGATTGGTGTTCTGGTGGTCTGATGCCTTGCGGTGCTGTACAATGCGGGCGAAAAGCTTAAATGATTGCTTCAGATCGGCTTTTGTTCGAAGTCGGTTGCCAGTGCGTTGGTCGAATGCACTCTCAGGTTCCACAAGGCGACCAGAGAGCAATGATGTTATGTTTCAGCAGCTGTCAGCGCTACCAATGACATCCAGCTGTCAAAAATTGCCATTTGATCACGCATCGTTTCACGCTTGCCGGGTGTACCAAATTTGTTAAAAAATATCGATAGTCCGGCTAGCGAGAATTTCGTTGTGAGGTCGGTCGTCATCAAGGCTTCAGTGGGCAGGCAATTCGTCGCGTCGCGGAGAAGAGCATGAGTACACTCTTTTGGACCTTAAGCTACCAATCAGACACAGCTTGATGCGAAATGAATTAAATATTGCCGCCGTTGCGTATTTCTGCGCCGAGCAGCTGAGTTGGACATCGCCAGAGATGGGTTGAATTTTGGGCCTACATCCGTAGAAGATTATGCTGACGGAAGGATTGAAGCCGGTCGACCAGGAACAATGCCATGAGTTCGCTAATTCAGCGCAGGAAATGTGGGCCGGAAATACGGAATTTGCCAAAAACCCCATCTTCTGTCAAACGATGCCCATTTTTGGTTCAGTGGCTAAAATAACCAAGATTAACATTTTAACATTTTTGGAGCGACCAAAATCTACTGGTGTCCGACAAATCACTAATGTATTCAGAAAGATTGACTGTTTGGAGTGGTATATGGCAAGGCGGCATCATCGGACCTTATTTCTTTCAAAATGAGGAAAGAAACGCCGTTTCCGTCAATGGTGTCAGGTTTATAGCGATGTTAACCTACTTTCTGAGACCAGAGCTCGACAACATCGATATATCCAACCAATGGTTCCAACAAGACAGCGCTACACGCCGTACATGCAAAGAAGCGCTCAAATTTGTGAAGAAGGAAGGTGGCAACTGGGTCATCACACGGCGAGCGTTCCTCAATTGGACGCAGTGGCTATGCGTATTTTGTCTGGGGCTAGGTAAAGTCCATAGTCTGGGCTAACAACCCACGAAGTCCGAGTCAACATTCGAGACGATATTGTCAAAAAACCGCTGCACATATTGCACGAGTTATCAAAAATTGCACCGACCGCTCGCACTCCCAGTGATGCCGTTATGGCCGCTATTCAAAAGTTGCGCACTCCCATACATAGTGGCATGAACGTAGCTTCAAAATGAAGCTACAATCAATTCCGTACCTCATAACGTTGTTGCTCTATTTACATTTCTTTTCCTCTAGTCCTTATCTGGTCACCATGAATGTAGCTCAAACAAGTCTTAAATTCGAAGAAATTAAGTCGTTTATAAAGGAACACCTTGATTAATTTGCGTGTTGGAAATGTCACTGCGGACAGCAAGCAAATAAACATCAAAACCCGACGAAGGAGAAAACTAAATTAAAAGCATGCTCTGCCAGCGTCTACGTCAAAGTGAGCACCGAATCCACATTAGCACCTTTGTCAATCAATGGAAGCAGTTGCCATTTGAGTGTGAAGTTCACAAGGCGGAAAACGGCCACATTGCATCCCGGCGACCGAGTTGACACAATTTTAAAGCCACCCAGATGCATGCACAATCATCAATAATTTGCAGTCGACAAGGAACAAGATCAATATCGAGTGATAGAGGGCTATGCATTGCATGGGGAAAAATTACTGTCGAATCGAATTTCTGGTTAAACTTCAATTAATTGACGACATAGTGGCCAAAGCGACACGAGGTGCCCATGAGGATGCCGGATGGAAAGCCCCATCCAGACACATTCCATCCGTGTGATCAAAATGGAGGAGGATACCAATCAAACAGGCAATCTGTTTTCTTTTACAGACAGCAATTTGGGACAGAAACCTCATCTCTGACGGAGGACAAGGCAATCTCCTTCGGTGAGGTACAGCACTTCAGCGCATGTGTGTGTGTGTATGGGAGTGTGATTGGTGGGAACGTGCAGAGTGAACTTACCTTGTCTTGATGATACCAAAATATGTGTGTCGGTGGCTCTGGACTGAACTTTATTGCACACGTCAGATTAATGGTGCTTCCCTTATCCACGTACAGGTCTGGACCGCCGAGTATTGTTGCTGTTGGCACTGGAATTAGACACATACAAAAGGGATTTGTGAGTGAAAAACTATCGGAAAAGGGATTCCTTTTGTTAGTTGCGTTCGAGCGATATGCTCGTCTTTTTCTTTTTTTTTTTTTGTTCATGTGGAGTTAGTTGTGTTAGTGGACACAAGATGATACATAAATGGGGGTGTGTGTGTGTGTAAATGGGATCAAGGATGATGTTACAGTTCAATTGATGGCACTGCATTAGTTTGCCGTGCAGACCTTTGCTGGTCGAGCAGGAATGCATGTTTAGTGATAAGCTGGCGGTATTAAGAAATGCAGCAGCACAGAGAGGTATCTTACTTCGGTACGACTTCAATAGCAATACGCAACACCTACCTACAAAGCTCCACAGTGGTTGCTGTTGTGTGAGGCCAGGTCTACACAACGATGGGTACAAATAGCGAGCGAAAGGACTGGAACAAGAATAAGAACAGAATCAATGCAATTACATCGTTGAATGGTGGTGAATGGGCCGGCATGGGACGGAGCACACAAGGACGAGGTGAAGGTTGCTGCTTCCCATGTATCTGTTCATCTACAGCTGATGACAATTTTAAGGATTACCGAGCCAATACGCTTGTCTTATAGTTTTGTCATCCTTTGTTCTGCATCTTTGTGTGCTTTGCTATTAGTTCTCGTTTGTTGAATGTGAATCGGTATCGATTTTTCGTTCCCCTTTGTGCTTCTCCATCCTCGCCACGGTGGGCAAGTGTATGTGAGAAGGAAAGCAATTCAATATTCTGTGGCAAAAAAAAAAGAAGAAAAACTCTCTTTTTGGTATAATTTTGTGGAGGGTTTATTGTGATTGTGATCTTAACTCGGCTGTTAAGCTGTGGTGAGTCGATTCTCCATTTCCCTTATGTTTATACACGTCCTTTCTGTGGTCCCTTATTGTCTTGAAAAAATAACTAATTCAATATCTGCAAATGTTGACCACATGACATGGACGGGAAGGATTTATTGCATTCGAACGGAAGACGATGTTAGCTTGTGGTTTTAATGAGACTCTTTCTTTTTCCAGTCTTCGAATGAATGGACTCTGGTGCTCTGGTTTGCATTCAGAGATCTGTTTGTAAAGTCGATTCTTCCGCTAGAGGATGGAGTATGAAAATATTGAAAGGATTCTTAAGTCGATGTCCGTCCTCATTCTCCATTTAAGTTGCATAATGAACACGAATGAAGGAGCTCTTGGATTGGAGCGATGATTGTATTATGTTTTTGTATTCGACGGTATATAGAGAGGGAGAATGATAGCAGTCTGGTCATGGGTTTTCGGGTACACAGCCAAATATGGCTTCTCCATGGGTGATGAATTAGCTAGAACGGGAGTAAGCATGTCTTTGGCATCACAACAGGAGACATCATGTCCCCTCTAAAGCAGTTCATACCGCAGATGGATGGAACAGGACATGTGCTCTGCACTGAACCAACGAAAAGAAAACGAATTTACTTCTGAGGATAAACAGAATGGACATTAGTAAAATCGCAGGCTAACTGCCTTATGCAATCAATGCAAATGGAAGCTCCCTCGAACTGCTATTGTAGGAGCTGTAGAAATGAAAAAGAAGTGCAAGCGACCCTCCATTACATCGGCACCTATCCGATTCGACGGCCTAAGTAAGATGCCGCTTGTACTCGAAAAAATAAGTGTGATTCCTAAGAACTACTAAAAAAATAATACTAACGAACATTTCATGAATAAATGGCGGAAAATGACAGTCGTGGTCTAAGAACTGTTTAAGCTGAAAGCGTCAGCATAGTGGACCCAGATCTGATGCGAGATTATGAATGCGGGAGTTACTAGTCCACACAAGTGGAATTGAAGACCAACCAACTTCGACAGTGAAATAGGTAACAGAAACTGCATAGCATAAGCGCAGACTAAGAGACTTGTTGGTTCACGGTCAGACGCGATCATGACTGCAGAGTGCAGAGCCGTCTTAAGAGAAGAGAAAGGATATGAATGCAGCGGAGAATCTTTAGACATTGCTTGCACGACGGTCATGCTCCCGTCGTTTGATCAATGATCTAGCCACCTAAATGGAATGTGACATGTTTTAAGGTCCCGTCAGCAAAAAAGGAACAGCGGACGACTGTCCCTAAGTCGAACTTCTCACTCGAATTTTTTGTTAGCCATGTTCAGCCATATTTTTCCATACAAAAAACCATCCACTAAGTCGAACTCCCTCTAACTCGAACTAATTTTGATATCCCGTGAGAATTCGACTTAGCGAGAGTCTACTGTATTAAGGGATGGCTTCCGTCGTTGCGAACGAGTACTTAGTACATCTAACAGTAGAACTTTCCAAATTAAGTGGAGGTTTAATTATCAAATTTTTGATGCAATTTTTGAATCCCCCTTTAGGAAATTTCTTAGCCAAAGTGGCAAAAAATCTTCAAGTGACGATCAATCAAATCAAAAGTCGAGCTTTCTGACCCTACAAGTCTTTGTTACATTGAACAAAAGTGGTAACACATCGATATGCGAATTCTGAAAATGTTAAAACACGGTTTTGGATCTAAGAGTTCAAACCACCAAGGATCAAAATATGGATTTCTGTGAACTTCCACGACGCATGAAAAGTCCACCCTGAAATGGACAAGTATCAATGGTGTCACTCACATTCATCTCATCTACTAATCACGCAACAACAACTGACACAGGTTGAGTATGAGTTGCAATACATGTCAAACTGGACTGAAGTTCGTTGTAAACTGAGTTAAGGCGATAGTTGACTGTCGCACTTTGAATAGTGACGTTTGACTATCAACTATACTCCGCTCTGAGTAATGGGATCGAAAAAAACATGTCTCATTGCTACATTTTAAATTTATGTTTCAATATTTTGGCATAACTTTGGAATGCATTGACTATTGGCTATTGATTCGTATTGGATGAAAAGTGTGTATAAATTTATAATAATTAAGTGCTGTTGCATACCATTGATTACAATATATACTTTTTCTGGTTGTGTGTGTATTGATAAATGCGCAAATGTGCGACTCTTAAATTGACAATCACGTTATGCAGAGCAAATAAGCGTGCGTTGCGAAATCTCCGTAGTCGATTCCAACCCTGAAATAGTTTAAGGTCGTTGCTTAATATTCAGAATAGCTTCTTTCCAGTCATTTTTACGGTACGGAACCATAGGAATGTGAGTGGTACTCGCACTTGACCAGCTCTATATAGTTTTAGTATTTATGTGTCTATGGGTGCTTTAACCAAAAGTTTCAACATCGATTTGAAAACTCAACGATTGCTGTGTGAATCAATCATAATGCCAGTCACTGTCACAGAACCCTTCAAGCACTCAAAACACCATTAACAAATTCCCTGAGCAAAAAACTACACATCCATGGGCTATTCCACAAAACATTTTATCGCTCAGCATGGCCTTCCGTCATCTCGAAGCACAAAAACGAAAACGAGACTTTTTCCCCTTAAAAGCCGAATGGCACATAACACAATTTGTCATATATTTCATAACCCAACTAACACACTTCGTCAGTGAAGCATTTTTTTTTTTATGAAATTACCAGCAAAACTGTCTGCCCCGAATTCACATCAACGTTGGATTTTAAACTAATTCCATCTCGGCACTGTGTCGGCACTGTACCCTTCGCCCACACGCTTCACATGTGTTCCAAAATTTCATTGTAAATAGAAAAGTTTGTGCGGGTAGTCTGGGGGTGCCCTAGACCCACGTGATGACATAATAATGTCAACCATTACGACACCGCTTATTTAATTAACCTCATCCTCACGGCCGCCCATCAAAAATACATGACTTGATCCTATTTAGCTTCTCATCCCGCCCGTCATACTTCTGAAATTCACATATACCACGAACTACCGCACACACACACAAACACACACAAACACACACGTGTGCGGGCGCACATTCAAAAACTAAATGCCCGCCCCCGCGAGAGAATGTCGCAAGAACTATGGATTGTCTGCTTGCCCTCCAGCCCGCAACACAGTGTATCCACCAAACACGGAGTAACTTTTCGGGGGGCTGCCAACTTTGCATTTGCAAAAAGATGGAGGCAAACAAAAACTCTGCCGAGTGCGCAAGGATCAAATGGACGGGTCGGGCAAAAAGTACACTTCAATAGCTATTAAAATAAAATTCACCAGGAGGATGCGGAAAAGAAAATGCACGTTAGTTCGCAAGCAACCGGATGCCATTAAAATCTCATTATAAGCAACCGCCAAGCCCACACCAGCCATCGACCCATCAGGCTATTCGCTGATGTGTCGAACACCGTGACTGGGATCTGTTCCGAAGGAGGGGAGCAATGAAATGGAAGGGGGTGGGGGTGGGGGTGGGAGCGCTGAGAAAAACTTTACAAGGATTAAGCATTAGCAACAAACAAGTGGCAAGAAAACAGCACTCTCACAATCAGATTAGCACAAAATAACACGTGTTAAGAGGATACACATCGTCAGTCGCCACCGTTCGCGTCCCCTAGCAGGCATCATATTACACTCTAGGCGGGTTCAAACTCTAGTTGTATTAGCAGAATGCAATAAGGTACACAAACAAAAACTAAAGAGAATCTTGTAACACAGACCAGCGACGGTTTGAATCGGTCCATAGAGTCCGGCAAACTCGTCGTCACTTCCTTGGTAGACCCGATCGGAGCTGATGTAGAACGTATCGTCGTTGTAGTACTGCTGCAGCAGACTATTCTTTTCGCTGTCAATGATGTCTGCGAATGATTTTGAACAACACAGATACATGCATGAATGCTGGATATTAATTATTCATTCAGTGTTATGTTTATAATTTCAATATGCTTGCACTGTGCTCAGGGCCAGGCGGTGTCCTGGGCCCCTCTTCAGTGCCGAGCTACAATCTCTGCCATGTTGTCCTAGTTTCACAATGTTCTGCGTCTCAATTCCAGCCGGGCAGAGACAGAGATGCTGGGAGAGTGAGAGAGAGAGAGAGCATCTCTTGTGCGTGGTTTTTACGATCCAACAGATATGGCACAACGGGTGAGTGGGTGGAGGCAAATGCCAACCGACAACAAGGATGCATACTTGAGAGGATGATTCCATATTTCAAGTGCAATGATGCCGGCTTGCGGGTTAAGGGGTGGAAAAAAAAAACGAGCGCAAATCTCTGCACTCGTACGTTGGAAAAGTTCGCGTAAAAAATATCTCAACATAATCGTTACCACCGTTACCACATTACAATCCATAATCAGATTTGAATTTTTTCCCTCCTCACTGCTCTAGCCTTCCTTCTGCTTTGCGGTCATTGCAATTTTGCTGCCTGTGTGGCGGGATAGCATCATATCCTGTGTGGCGGTTGGCTCTGTGCTTGTTTATTCCGTCGTCGTTACTCATCGCGGAGACTCGGGGCAGAGGAGGAGACATTAATAGGTTAAGCATCAGGGGCGGATTTTCGCGCATTGGGCGAGGATCTTTCAATTATGTTTGTTTTTGTAGGAGCTTAAGCACTTTGAACATTGCTCGTTTCCAGTAATTAAGAGCCATGAGTTGAGTTTATGTTTCCGCAATTTGAATATCTCTTGATGGTCTTAATGCAGTTTGCTCTTTAGATACAATCGCTGACGAGCACAGTGGTAGACATTAAGTGGGGGGTGTCAGTAGTCCGGCATTTGATCCGAATAATTTGAAAAAATGAGAAAATCCTTCATAGTTGTGTTTTATTCAGCGCCCGACGTGTGCTTGGCTTCGTTGATGAAGAGTGAATTTAGCCACACTTTGTGGTTTTTGTAGTAAGTAGAAAACGCTCCAGTTTTTCATTTGCACTCTTTGACCCATTTTATGGGCTTACGGATTATTGTAATTTTTTGTTTCTTTATCTGTTTCATGACCACGCCATGATAGCTGCATCTAGGGAACGTTAGGTATCTAAGTTCAGTTGCCGACACGATGAGCAATTTCCATGGTTCACGATGCTACACCTCTCAAGGTGCAGAGTCTGCGAATTCTCGACACACACGAGTGGTTGCTGTAGAATATAGGTCCATCAAAATATATTAAGTTCCCATTGAATCTTGCTACGTCAAATTCCGACTGACCAGTATGATGAAAGGACATAATTACCCACGAAATGAGCAGAAACTTGACAGGCTGACGGCTCCTAACGTATGTATAACTTTTAAGTCTACAAAGCATGATCCGTAAGACTATACAAAATCTGTTGCTTAATTTCGACACGGGGAGACCCTTACATTTTTTCCCCATACACGATTACCACCTCTGCTGTCAAAGTGTACCATCATTCTGGGATGTGATTCTCAAAATTAGCTACTATTCATTTGTATACAACAATTGTTTATTTCTTGTAATCTGATATTTGGTCCTCAGATCCGAAAAGATTCTTTGATAATTTTTCTCCGCTGCTCCTGTTGACACGGGACTAAAAATGTGAAGCCTATTTGGATTAAAATATCGTCTAACGTATTCAGCACACGTATTAACGACTATATCTTATTCATTTTTGTATTATAATTAATTATCTTATTTCATTATTTTCATCAAATTATTGTCTGATAAATGAATAAGTAAAAAAAAATATTGTTTAATTCTATTTTTATTTTAATGGCTTCGATATGACAAACGGGGAAGTGGTCGTTAAAACGTTGTAAGCGTTGATAGTTGATAGCGGCCAGACTGTTGAAGCGGCATTTGTCGGATTGGTTGTAGCTTATTCAGTGTGTTCAGCAACAGGGTAGTTCTGTTCGGGCAACGTTCTGCGTATTTCATAGAAAAATCATCTTCAGCGATGAGGCCCCATTCTGGAAGAATGCGTTCGTCAACAAACAAAATTGTCGAATTTGGGACGATACCAATATACATGTGATTGAAGAGCGTCCAATGCATCTTGAAAAAGTCACTGGGCTGGTGGCGTCATTGGTCCATATTTAAAAACACTTTTCAATAGCACGATGCTACGTGGCACACAGCTCACGCCACATTGGATCTCACGTGGCCTTGATATGAACTTTCCACCGAGATCGTTCGATATGACCCCGCTTTCTTGTGGGGTTTCCTGAAGTCGCAGGTCTATGTGAATAAGCCAAAAGCTTCAGCGCTCCTCAAAGCCAACACAACCCTTGCAGAGAAGCCACCGCGGACATTTGATGCTAATGAGCCAGGAGTCAATTTGGTCAGAAAATGCTTCTCAAACTTGTCCGTTCGAAGTCGGCATAAAATTGTAGGTCCCTTTCACTCGTCAGAGAACAATAGTACGCACAACACGTGTGGTTGCAGTAGAAGCTAGACCCTGGCCCTTTATGGGCTGTAGCGCCTTCGTTGTTACTAGCAATGACATTGTAATTGACGAATATGTTGGATTTGAGTTTAGGAGCTTCTACCAGTACTTGACGCGAAATATGTGAATGAATACAAGAAAACGTCTTGATGTCACTCCTTGGTGTAGTGACTTAGTTTTTAATTTGTTGTTTAATTACTGACCATTCACTGAAGACTTTATCAGACCATTCCTATTTAAGCTGCTGCTGGGCAAGCAATATCATTGAATACTGCTCCATATCGTGACATGTTAATCCAGTGTTTTGTGTTTGAATGATGAAAAGAGTATTCGTCAACATTGGCTAAGTCTTCCTCAGCTTCACTTGTGTTGAGACATAAAATAATCTACTTTGAGGCTGTTCCTTATGTTCAACTTTCTGTTTTAATCATACTTCTTTACGCCAAACTGATACAAATGTTGCAGTGCCTAGCGTTTGAGTTCAGTGTCAACTCCTCAAGCCACTTGGGCATATTGCTATAGTTCTTACCGTGTTGACAGCATAGGCGATGCTGCGTACATGTATTATTAAAGCAGTTTCGCAGATGTTCCCTTTTACGTTCCATTGAAGTTACAATCGTGGGCTGCATACACCACCCTTAAAGTTGATCACACATGGTGGATTCAATTATTTATCGTGTTTTACTGGCGTTCCAAAAAGTCAATTTTCATCTTGCTTCCCTAATTCGCCTGACACGCAAAAGCTCGGGGAACAAATTTGATAATTCCGCCACAGCGAGATATCATTGCTTTCTAATCCTCACTCGTCGCACTGGCGGCTTACCAGTAAAGCCATTCGATTCAGTATTGCTGGGATTAATGGCATTATCGGTGGCGTTCCCTTGTTTGCCACACACACTCAATGCATTCCACATACGCCCGAGTAACTTTCACATGCATGTTTTGTCTCTTGTTTACCCCTGAACTGCGATACACACCCAGTTCGTAACCGAAATCCACCCCTGTTAGATGCACCCGTGGCCTTGATGAATGAAAAAATCCTCCTCTCGTCGGTTTTGTTTGTTTGTTTTTATTTTTTTTGTTGACCCGCCTCCCTTCGTGACAAATTAGAAATGAATTTCATTTCAAATGTGCCCGCACTCCACCGTTCGCCGCCCTTTTCGAGGACTTCTCATGAATAGCTCTAGATAGAAATGAATGAAAGAGAAACAGAAAAACAAACCCCAACCCATCCCGCGCACACATTCCATTCGCACACAGCAACCAAAAACTTACCAACAATATTTAAGTTCACCGAGAAACTTCGAACTGGTTGGGTGGAAATTTGGCACTCGTACACCCCGGCGTCACGTTTCTGAGCCCATTTTATTTGCAGCGTCCACTCGTCTATGTCCCGATGGTACGATGTTTGGAATCTCTGATCTGTGGTGTACGTGTAGGTGCCAACGGTGAGTATGTGCAGATCCCTGTGACGTATCCATGCGACCTGGAAATGATATGATGAATGTTAAAAAACACAAATACAAGTGGAGTTGCACATAATGCACAGGATGAGTCATTGTGTTGTCGAGGATCTATTACTTATATGCTCAGACTAGAGTGTCTACTTGTCACTGCAGCGAGGGAGAACCAAATGTGCAACTGAGCACATTTTGTGTCGACCCAACCTTAAAGTCATTCAGGCAGGTCCTGCAACGTGTGAATGCGATTGCACGATGATGTGAGTCAGTGAGGGGGCGACCGAGGGGAGCTGAGTGAAGATATGTAAGTAAGGCTGAGGCTGAAGCTGAATAGCTTGTCGGTTTTTAGGTCAAGTGTTGACAACACACACAGACCGGCGAAAGGAATTTCGACCCTTGCAACGACGAAATTAATGACGAACAGCTGCAGTGGCATGCGGAGCCTTTTGTTTTGAGCAGAGCGGGGAGGAATTTTGCTTTTTGTGCAGCATTGTTTGTTAGTTGGATGATGGCATGTGAATAACGGTAGCAAACGGTGTGAAAATTTAAATTAATTTGATTTATTGAATGACAAGGAGAGCATAGGGCAACAGATTGGAAGTGAGCTGGGAGCTGTGATAATCTCAATTGGGTAACAAGATTAAGTAGCATACTTTACGCCCGAATGCGTGCAGTGCATTGCATTGCTTTGCTGAGAGTTGGTCGGTCGGGTTGAGTTCTTTTTCAACACTCTTTGTGTTCGGGAGACGTGACGACCTCAACCGTATGTTGCCCGAAATGATAAATGCGTCCGAGAGTACGTTTTTGCGAGAACATGTTACGCACAAGGAAGATTTAATTTGTCCGCTGCTTCGGTCTTGTCGGGACTGGAAAAAATGTTAATCCGTTTAATGGAAGGATATTTTTTATGTGCGCCTTTTGAAGGATGTTAGCTGCTGAGTCATGATATCTCTTGGTTAAATTTTAGTTATGACACGAAAAAATTATGTTTTTTTTATGGCCAAGTGCTTGTGCGCACACTGCTGAAATTCTTTTACCCATAAAGCTGGGTTTTAGTACGGTTTGTTGGCAAAAGCTGACGATGGCGGCAAATGTGAACTGAGAATCGTGGACAAGCCAAGGACAAGTGGCCAAGCCAAGGACAAGTAGCAGATGTCACGGGAGTGACATGAGGCATGTAGTACTTGTGAGCAAAGAAACAGATACTCTTGCGATTGGTTTTTACAAGATGAGGAATAGTTGGCTAGCTGCAAAGAGTTGCCGTCCCGTGACAGAATACACCAGCATACGCTTGTCATGGCATTTAGTACCACGCCGACTGTCATTCCCGATGATTCTGGTGAAGGTCCTCCTCACCCAGCTAAGCGTTGTAGTCTCGTAGAGCGATCTTGGTGTCGAGCACCTCTCCGTGCGGCAATCATCGAGGAAGTTGTCAGAGTTTTTTTTATGGGTAGCTCTGTCCGCCGCGGATTTTGGATGTCTCTTGTGGTCTGTTAAAGGACCTCAAAGTTCGAAAATCGTTGTCTTATTCCATTTGCTGGCGCTATTAACAGAAAATCGGTGCGTATCCGATTCAATGTCCTGTTTTTGAACCAGGCTATCTTTGCGTTCTGAAGAAGCAATGCTAACGTACAGTCCATCCCTTGAAGGACATACCAGTTTCGTTGAACATTGGGCGAATGGTGCGTGCCGGTCAGGTCACACGTTTGGGTTAAGTTTACACCAAATGAATAGGGATAGCTTAGTTGGTGCCTCTTCGGCGATGCTGTTGGACATTCATAGGCTAGCAAGTACAACACTGCTGACGTCGCATAAACCAGCATCGTGATTAACCTCATTTTCTAACATTTTACGATGATAACTCTATGAAGCAAAAGCTTACTAATGGAATAATTCTTTTGAGGGGACATGGGGTGTGAAATTTAAGGGGTTATGTTAGACCTGTGCCACCGACCAAATTCGCACGAGCTCGGAACAAATGTGTGTTGTGTGCATAATGTGACAATGTAGTTCCATTAGTTTCCATGAAGTCTCTGAGAGAATATGGTTCGCATGAGCGACGGACAAAGTAAGTGCCTACTACAGAAAAAAATTATTTAAAATTATGATGGATGACAAATACTATTCGTATGCGTTTATGAAGGGTTACTTGTAGATGTTAATGTTGCGTGAGGTGAACTTGTGTTTTTTGAGCAGGGTGTGCAGTGTCCACTTTGCACACTCGGACGAGGCTTTACGGTATACAGGTAAAGGGCGCTTATAAGAATTCAGTCGTCTGCATAAATCATGCAGATTTCGCGGTGTTGATTTTTCAAATATTCAAACTTGAAGGCAGCTGTGAGCAGGCAGTGTGTGGGTTAATGATTTTTCGAATTGTATGCTCAGATAGATGGTAAATAGCAGATAGGTGGCGGCCGTAGCGTTTGAAGCTCTGCATCTAGGTTTGAATCAAAGTACGACAAAAATAATATTGAAAACCCAACCTCTTTCGAGTCACTAACAACGCTTAAAGAGTATAAGTGCCTAGAAAATGCTTCTCAAACTTGGCTGTTCGGAGTCGGCGTAAGACTGTAGGTCCCTTCCACTCGTGAGAGAATCATAGTATGCACAATACGGGTGGTTGCTACAGAAACTAGGCCCTAGCCTTCTATAGGCTGTAGCGCCACCCATCCTATAGTTATTATTAGTTAAATGCACCACAATGCATGTAATCGGTCTCATGGTTGTTCAGATGAAAGCTATCCAGACAGTATTCTAAGGCACACGAGGACAGTGTCGGAGGTACTTCTGGCGATTAAGTAATAATATACAATTTTTAGTAGACTCGTTTGTCAATTAAATGTGGTTTCTGATTGTATCTTCGCAAGCATTTTTAAATCCTAACAATTTGAATAAAATTGATAATAATGCAAGTGAGTAAGAAACGCCGCGGCTATATGTTGTTTCTTGTACCTATATAATCCAATGACCATATAAGAAAGTCAGTCAGTCTAAAAGAGCAGTACTCCATAGTGACAACAATTATTATATTTAATTGTAAACACTAAGAAATCCGAGCATTAAGTCCGTTTGATTTCAATTGCCATCATCTTACTACATACGTGAGTTGCAAACGTGAAATCTGATGAGTCTTAATCCGCCCTCCATAAGCGAAGTCCCTTCACCACTGATCTTAACTTCAAACCACAGCCATCTTATTCATCAACTGCTACCCTCTAGTAGACCAAAATATTGTGACTACAGTGTCAAAACTTAGCTTAAAATGCGTATCCAGAATCAAAAACTCAAATCCCTTTCCATCACCATTCAAGGCCTGAATGTGCACTCAAGCCATAATGAATTTAATGAGTCACAATTTCCCCCCAGTCAGTCAATTCATGGTCAGTGGCATTAGCCATTGAACACCACTAGATTGACCCCCAAAAGTGAGCAATTTGAGTACTCAGTGCGATTAAATTATGTAAAACAAGAATGATCATAATTTTCGGGTAAAACTAAAAATTGATTGCCTCATATTTTCGCAGTGTCAACATGCGATGTATTTCCATCTCCCCAAAAATCACATCCTCAAATAAACTGGCCAAACGATTGAAAGGACATGGAATATTCAATTCAATTCATCTGCATGCATCATGAAGCCATAATCCCAACAAAATCCCTCAATGGATGCTATAATAATTGTCATTCGAACGAGGGCCCCCGCAGTCGGTCGATGTGTATGCCTCATTAAAGCCTTTCGAATAAATTTCATTATGCCTTCGACTGTGAGTAGTTCGCCAGCATGGGAAAATTAATCAAATTATGTGAGAGTAATATGCTGTCCGAATGAAATAAAACAGAGCCGGGATGAAATTCGTGGTATTTGGCAAAAAAAAACTCGTAAATTACCAGGCGGGTTGTAAAAACAAAATTAGTTTGTTTCTGTCCATACTAATCAGTATTACGGACTTAATTGTTGTGGGAGCTGCAAAATTAAGTTTTCACATTTATGCCTGTCAAATGCCATGTTTAAGGGATAACATGTGTGTTCGTCGAACTGGAATGAGGTGGATTGGATATCAATTTAAATCAGTTCTGTTCGATTATTTGAATGGAAATGAAGTTCCTTGACTAGCGATTGACATTGCTTGACACCAACTTGCCTCTGCTCTCCAAATATGGAGGATTTATACACTGGCTTGCATTGTCGGATATTCGTGTGAGGCATGCAAACGTCATTCAAATGTCCTCCACACTAGCTCTTGGAGGACCCGATTCTGGCAAGATCAGTTTCGATGACATTGCGACAGACACATATCAGGCCATAACACGACTACTACAAGCCACTTTTGAATCACTTCTGGGTAAGCTCATAATCCATCTTATTGTTAATAATTTACCCACGTGCTTGCATAACATGGAAGGCTTGAGTTTCGTCAATTCTCATGGCACTTTTCACAGACGATGCATTCATAACTTACTGCTAGAGGTATCAGTTTAAGTTTTACTTAGAGTCTAGCCATTGTAGTGGTTCGCACATGTGGCACCCAAATATGCCACTTCTGTCTACTAGTCGACTAAGCTTTCATACGCCAAGATGGGTCTTATAATCGCTGGTACCCGATTTATTTCTGATTGCCACCTACTGTCTAATTATCTGGGTTCTATATTAGTTGAAGTAAAAATAGAGGACCGATCATAGTTAAGCTTGTATCAGAACGGAATGATAGAAGCTTAAGGTTCACATAACAGATTCAGATTTAAGGTTCACATAACAGATTCAGGGAACATAATAAAGTTGAACTGAACGAAACTCAACGAAACTGAACCACGTTGCAAATATGGATACAGTGTATTACTTCGGTGCATTCTAAGTGCTTTTTCTTCTCGCTTAAGAAAGTAAAATTGAACGAAACTCAACGAAACTGAACGAAAATGTAGTTATGGATGCATTATTTCGGTGTTTTTTCTTGTCGCTTAAGAAAGTAAAACTTAACGAAACTGAGCAATGTTCTAATTATTTGAACAACGTACAATTCAGTGTATCTGCTCGTTTGATTTGAGTGTCCTTACGCCCATTATAGTCGAATCTTAAGTAATCTGTATCAACGTATACTCGATTATTTCAAGCTCGGTTGCAAGTACTTACTTGCAAGCATCTAGTATCTACTGAATGTATTTGCTATCAAGTAAATGTGCATTGTCGGTGTATATAGAGTCCCCAATTCCTATGAGAATCATAGTGCGTATGTTTGTTGAAGACTTTGTGTATGCAAGGGCTTCATACTACTATTCGTATTATTGTAAAATTAACCTCTTCAAAGTATAAGAAGCGTCTCCTGAATCCATTGAAGCTCTAGAACTTAGACGCATTAGATAACTTAAACGATTATCCTCTTCTATATCGCTGCTTTTATTACCGCTGAATAAGAACGCCCTCCATTTCACAAAATCACTATCCGAAACGATTGTTTAAATTCCACTACAGAATCCCCTCTGCGACTTACCACTTACCCCAAGCAGTTGTTAGCTTTGTGCATGGGACAGCACTCCTTTCTCTAAGACCAACCATCCCGTGCATCTTATCAATACAGTCGAGTCAATAAGACGTGTTGTCATGGTTTGACAGTGCTTCATCCCTCAAGAGGGAATGGTAGCAGACAGATATTGCGAATGAAAAAATGATCCGTCTCATGAATACGTTAAAACTGACGAAGGCAAATTGCTGTCGCGACTTATCCTCTCCGTCCATCATCCATTTTTCCCATCATCATCTCTTCATTATCCTTCTGCGCATTGTTACTGAAACTGAAACTGAAATACGAATACTCGTAGACAAACACACAGCAACGCACAACAACAACAATAACAACAAAGAAATGGACGAGAGAACGTCAATCCAAGCAGCTGTCTGGTGATACTCGTATAAATGCTTTTATCCCTTTCAGTTGTTTTCTTGTATCTACGAGTATATTCCACTCCCTTTTTATGGCATTCCTTTAAGTGTAGTGTATCTTAAGTGATGCTACTTGCTGAAGAAGAAGTTAATTATGTTGTTGGATATACTGTCATGACTTGAAGAGATTCTTTCGTTTCTCCATCGCGATGGTATGGATTGCCATTAGAGTGTGTGTGTTTGCCCCTCACCCACGCAAGTCGTCGAATTTTGATGGATACGAATGGATCTTTGGTTAGGTCTTAGAAACTCTGCACCATGCTACTTGAATAATGACTTCAGCGCTGTTCTTCCGGTTTACACTGTCTAGTGCTTTTTCACTCAGATGTCTCTTGAATTTTGATTGAATTTCGATTTTTCCTTGGTCTTAAAGATTGACGACTTGGTCGGTGATTGACAACGTTGCAGAATCAGGAGGGGGAGCGCTCTGACGTCTCTATGACATGAAGCTAATAGAAAAATGATTTGACGTGGATTAAGGATGCTTTACGATGTATTCATCGATTCGTTCTTTTTTTGGCTTTGAATGGGGGGAACTATCGATTGGGGGGCGTTGTTAAAATTCCCGGGGCATACACCGAAGTACATTTATTGAAATCCAATGGCACTCATCCCCAAATCGAAATTAACTGTGCGAATATTCATATCGAGCTGAAAAGTCAAATTCAGCTGTTAGCACTAAGCTGAGTGGAACGTAAATCACTGGCAGATGAACGTCATGGTGGAATAGGCAATAATCATGCACATCACTGGCGTTAGTGAGGACTAATATCATCGTGGTATCACTCAAGTTGTTCGTCAACGTCACTCATGGCCGGATTAGCTCTGTTTCGAGGAAAGTACCAACCAAACAAGGGCTATACAATCAATGCGGCAGACCTGCATAAGCTCTCTTGCAGAAGGACGTGGAAAGATTTCAACGCTGTGACCAGTGTCCTGTAACTGGAATGACTGCTGGAATATATGCCTCCAGACTTCCAAACGGAAAACTTGATCCTGCCCAAAAATTCTGTGAAATTAAATAAATTATGTTCGACGCTGACGAGAGTGTGCTTAAGACCTTGAGTCAATCAATTCCATGCCGTGTCCAAGAACTTTGCTTTTCGCAGAATTTCATAATTCGTGACTATGCTTGAGAAATTACCATTACAGTGGCGCTTGTTAGCTGACAGGACTCTGAAGCAGTTGGCAGCGGACACCGATTTCCTTTTTTGGAAGAAAGGGTACGTCAAAAGGCAACGAAAATGTCAATCCAAACGAAGTAGTAATGCAACTGGAAATAGACACGATTTCAAGTGGATTGTGGGCTGACAGGATCATCAGCCCGTGCTTCTTAGACAACGACGATAGCATCTCCAGCAAACATAGAATGATGCCGATTGATGGTAAACAAGTTCTTTTGGTATAACTTGATTGATGTGGATGTGGAGTATGGACGACATTTGGTTCCAACAGGACAGCGTTACGTTCCACACAGCTAATGCCACAATGGATATTCTCCAAGAATGGTTCGAGGACATGGTCACCGCGATATGACATCGTCAAAGAAAACCTGCAATTTGATCATGTGGCGTGTCCTTAAGACCTCCATCTACACAAAAAAAGCTGTTTCGATAGGAAAACCATTTAATCCGAAAATCAGTTGGTAGAGTAAGTGCTGCAGATATGGCCCCCTAAGCGGTTGAACCAACAACCAAATCTGCATGTGCTCATTTCCTGGATGTGAATACTCTCATCATTTCCTCATAGCAGCACGATGGAGTCCACCAAACAAAGTCAGAAATCTCAACCAAATAACAAAGAGGAGATTTGACAGTGGACGCCTGACAAAACCGGAGTTTGCCAGGGCCTATGACGGGCAGCTAAGTGAGAGATTCTGGCGTACGCCTGCATTGCACACAAACGCTTAGTCATCAAAGTAAACATGCGTGGTATGAAGCTGACTCTGAGCAGACGAGACATGTAACCGGTGTGGCATACCAAAGAGCGGTAAAACGCAAAACGCATGGAGCGCAGGATGAGAATCGGAAGAGAAAGGAATGGTTTGTCGCAAGCTCCCGTTAAGTCTGACAAAGTCTGTCTGTAGGCCTTAGGAAAGGCAATCTTCCAAATTGTTGGGGCAATCTCGTCGTAACGGCTTGACAGCTTTGTCTTTTCACTGTTGTGTGTTCGCTTAATCAAAAATGTCAAAACATTCAGCAAAAAAAAACAACAGTTTCGTCGTGGTTCGTATGGAAGACAATTTATTATCAAAATTCCGAGTCGGTGACGGTGATGACAACTGATAGTCTGGTGAACAAATTTGAGTCTAAATTCTCGCTGCTGTATGTCTCCGTGCCAGTAAGACGAGGAAGGTTGGACCAAGTCCAGAAAATAAATGAACAAAAAAATGTATTCCGCGGAGACCGCACGTATTGGACTACACTGCCACACTATGGCAAAATTTTGTGAAAAGATTAAGCCAACTAAAGCAACTGGATTGTATGAAACGGGGTATGCATGTACGTTCTCGGAATGGCCTCTGGAAATGTTGGACGAAGATGACTAAAACCATCATGCGCTTCAAAAACACCATTTCCTTCACAAAACAGTTTTTGTATTATTCTCTCGGTGACACTGGGCCCCTTTTTGTAATCTTACAGTCAATGAAGATCGCTATAGAAACATCACGTCTAGATCGTGGGGCCACGTTAAAGAATTGGTCTATACAAACAAGCTGTCAGGCTGTATCTTAGCGACATAGCTGAGCATTCCAATATAGAACTCATGTGAGTGCCAGGACACTGTGGCATACCGGGCACCTGCAATGCCAATCAACTCGCAAGGTGGGCACGTCTTATCTAACACCAGAAGGATATCCACTGTATGCCGCCGCTGCAGCCTGCCGTCTTTTTAAGGTACACACAATTAGAACAACCAAGAAGGAAATGCGTGGACTTCTCATTCCATACATACATTTTTTGATTGTACTCCAAATCAATGATACCATTTTCAAGATATCTCAAATAATTGAATATTTGCGAACAATTATTTTATTTTATTAACTGAGCGTATTTTCACTTAAGGTTCCCACAGATACTCCTCAACGTGTCCAAATAGAGCGTCATTGACGGCAATTTGTTTCTTGCACAAAGATAAACAGTAGAAGATCATGTATGGTTCCTTGTGGCACACCGCTATTCCTTGAAATTAATTATTCACACGTGCTGTAGGATATCATACGTAGAACACGATACAACAGACTCTCACTAGAGCTGTCGAACAACTATATTCGAAGGGAATCCAAATTGATTTCATAGTTTTGCTAACGACCGCAAAAAGAACACAATGAACTGCAATTGGCCGGAATTCAGTTTCGTAGAAGTTCTTGATAGCGGGACGTGCTGTAAAGAAGAGGGTGGTCCACCCTTAGGGACACAAAAAAACAGACACAAAAACCGTCCTCATTCATCGATGCAACCGAGATAGTGAGTCACGTTTAATTAAATTTGAACACACATAAATGCTACAGGCATGGGGGCGACGTATGCACCCCACAACCGTACGAGGATGCAAAATAGATTTCAATTTTCCATTATTTCTCGTGTGAGAGATAGCTTTTGCCTGGCGCCCGTGGGTGAACCTATCATGGAAATTATTTCCCTCACGGTAGTTATCGCATCCCTCCTGTCAGTTCCACACCCATATGGGGAAAAAAAAAAACACACTCTCATCCACATGTCATTATGCAGCATTTTTTTGCCCATTTTCGTAGCAATTAAGTGTATACATTATACAAACCGTTTTGTTGCCCAAGTGTTTAACACGACATCCCAAATATGCAGATTTCCCAACGAGGGACGTGATATTCCTTGGCATAGTAACATCAAAATACGGCTCATTCCATCTGTGGCCGTGCGGGGAGTGCAGTGGGGGCGAGTGTGTCGGTTTTTGATCCAAATTATTGTGATTCACCGATGGTCTCTGGTAGCACATGGTCAGACCTGAAATTAAAAATAAAAACGGATATGAAAGAAATGAATAACCATGCATACATTATCGTAACGTGAGAGATACAGCGATGAATATGAATGAACGGGGTCGGGGGATGACGCCTTGGATCATCAATCATTTCCGCTTTGACTGAATGAGTAATCATAGGCTCTGCGCTTTGACGTGCAGAAGTGGAAATTGTTCAAATGTTTGATGGCGCTGCTCGATGTGGAGCAACCAGTGGAGCATGCATAGAGCTGTTGAATGGCAGATGCGTTTGTCACTGCCGATGGAGCGGTCTAAAATCGGATTTCCTAAAAATAAATTTGATCCGGTAATCGATTATTTTGATGGAAATCCGTTTCCATTATTCAGGATTGATCTTTTGATGCAACGCTTTGAAGGGTTGTGCGTTAAGTGGGCAACGAATGGTGAAGGAACGGCCTGCTAATGGGGATTTTGATTAATGTGCGTTTTTTGATCCCTGGTCGACGCAGAATGGCGTTACACGTACTTTGGTTTTGGTGTACTGCTGAGCCACAACATGAAAAATCTAGAGACCTGGATAGAGCCAGAACTCGATGGCTAGGTTTTCGTATTGGAGGAACGACAAGCGCCCGAAGCAATGCCTAAAGCCGAGGAAAAAGAGATCCACATCATCGGTCGGTTTTAGTCGCATGGATGTACGCTTGCCAATAGAAGTCCTTACCGGGCACACTTCCTCCATGCCCCTCCCAGATGTGAGGGATATAATATATCCCATAATGACGTTTGCAAAAGCTGCAGAGGTGAGGAAGAAGCAGAATCTATCCAACATCTGCTCAGCGATTGGCCAGCCCTAGCAAATAGAAGAAGGCAGTTCCTAGGCAATCACTTCTTCGTGGAGCTGGAGGACTTAAACTGTGTTGAACTGAAAACCTTCCTGGTTGGTTTTAGGACTAAAGTAGGTTCCACGGTACTAAAGCATTCACAAGCAAAGGCACATCGGACCCAACATGGTGGTCTAAGTGAGCCAAGCTCATAGGCCAGCAGGATATCCGATTATCCACCCACCAAGTACCAAGTCACAACATGGTCTCTGGTCACAACTGGGATGAACATGTAGCTTGTGAATTGTGAACTCTGTGATCAAGTCACATTCTCCCTGAAATCAGACGTGGTGTCTGAAACGCACATTTCTTGAATTCTAATTAAAATCAAAATCGCCAAGCGAACGAATCGATGCTGACGGGAATTTCTGAAATAATGTAACGAAGCAGACTAGAGTAAAATTATTTGGACTGGTAAGCTAAGCAACGACAGAATTCCATTTTAATTGCGCTGTTTAATCAAAATGTATGACGGATCTGAAAACGTGAACATTTTTTTTAGCTTTAGATGGCGGTCCAAAATCAAATTAAGATCCCCTGCTGTGCCGTAGTCGGTGAGTGCCTGTAATCATACACCCATTGTCAAACGCACTCACTTTTTTTTTCCTAGACAAAACATCAAAATTTGAGCACTCTCCGACCTTCGACAATGGTTTCACTTACTTTTTTTATAATTTGCGGATGCTCAAGGGATTACTAATACCCTTAAGTGTCTGGGGCAAATATTCAGTGCGGGCCGAAGGTATAGAGAGAGAGAGAGAGAGGGATAGAAGGTACTTGCGTACATTGGCCTTAAATATCTGCGGATTGTATTCTGTGAGAAATATTGGTCCACTAGTCTCTAATTTTAACGAAAGCTGGCTTAAGATAAACTGGTGGGCTTTCCTGGCGAGACGAGTATTGCGGGTGAATTCATGGAGAGACGGAAAGCGGTTGGCTAGCCCACTTGAGCATCGTTTGTTAAAATAGCGATACAACAGTCATTTGTCAGTGACTCGAAAGAGTTGAGTCGTGACAATTATTTTTATCATATCGGGAATCAAAAGTAGACACCGTAGGTTTCACGACCACGTTCATACCGCCCGGCGCCCACTTACCTGGAACTTGGCAATTTTTGTGATACATCAGCGAATGTATGTTTGCAGATACTTGAGACCATCTGTGAGTGTTCTACGTATTCATCTCATAAATGCGATATAATGTCCGGAGACTAGGGCACTTTCCCTAGGGAGCTGAATTATTTGAAAATCTGTCTTACAGGTGCACACTAAGAGTCTGTTTGTGTCCTTTGGTTTTCTTAACGACGAATAAATGAAATGAAAAAGAGTTTGGTTCTGTGCGACAATTTTACAAAACATACGAGTCTGTGCGACAACCGGTGGTGTCACTCCGACGAAGGAACCAGCAAATGACAGCAGAAAATGAGATCACGTTTCTTTCTATTTGCCAGCCTCTGTTGCGCACAATCAAAGCCTCAAAGAGAAATCTTGTCCGCAAGCATTTTTTCCCGAAACGAAAACAGAAATTCCAAGCAAATTTTGAGACTCTCGTAATAGATTTCATTATTTGATTGTACATCATTTGTCATCGTGTGTTCCTGATTCCACACAAATTTGTCATTTTCTGCTTCCGTCGACCAGGCAGGACAAATATTGATTTGTAGTCTCCAAAGCGGAGCATCCATCTCGGGGAAACCGAACAGTTACGGACGTACAAGAAAATCCAATTTAGGATGACCAATCATCATCATCGTCAATACCTTGGAGGAAAGCATTTAAATTAAAAATTCCTCCCACATGGACGGAGCAAAGAACAGGAGTCGGCGAGTGGCAGTGGGTGCGAGTGCGAGATGACGGCAAAAAAGAGACGGTCAAATGAATGTCAGAGCACACAGTGAGAGGGGGTAAGTGGCGAATGGCGATGACTTAAATCGAGAAATTTCAAACGGAATATTTATTTAATAACTCCCATTGTTGCTGCGGCAACTGCCTGTGGCGCCTAGAAAATTCTGATAGAATTCAATTCGCGATCCGAGAAATTAAAACAATGCGAGCGGAGAGACAGGTTCGACGTACGAATGTGCAATCATTTTAGTCTGCATTCAGCAGCCGCCTGCGGGCAGAGTCAAAACATCTTTGTGCGACTAAATATTTCGAAAAGCTTTTACGCCAAATATTGACTCGAAATAAATGATTTTGAATGCCATTGAAGTTGAACGTGACTCCTGTGCGGGCGCGCATGGGTGACGACTGACGGCATTCGAGGGACATCGGTTGAATTTTGAGATAACACGAGCATTAGAGTCTAGGATAATTTCGGGATACTGATCAAAGCGAAAAATTAATGGACAAGAATATTGTATTCATGAGGTAGCTCTGGGACACGCTGATTGATTTTGCCGATGCCTAACCATCCTTAAAATGAGTCTTTGCACAGCGGAGCACCAGACTGGCACCCGGCCCCCTGCCTCTGGTCCCAAGTCTCATTGAGTACGACTCTACTTGCTGGTTTTGATTTATTAATTCTGAGGACATTTGGGTGGACATTGAATGCCAGCACAATAAAATTGAAAATAGGTTGGAGATGCAGATGGAGATGTCCTCCATCAGAGAGGGAGCCGATCGTCCTGTATGTGATGGAGGAACATTTGTGCCGCTCCAGTGAACTGTGAATATGCATTTTAGATTCGAATACGAATGAAGGAGAACAGACCGCAGTGCGGACACAATGGGACTTTATTTGCGATGTGTATTATTGAAATGGACTTAAAAGGCATCCCTCTCTCGAGAGAGAGAGTATGGAAATCCTGTGGCAGTCCTTGTGTTGCTAAGACTTTATTCGTGCTCATATGCATTGCATGGGGAAATATTTGAAGTACGATTGCGGCACATTTGGTGGAGTGGAATGCGAGTACATCTCTCAGATGGGTTCGGAAAATTTAAGATGGTCATTTGAATGCTCTTGACTGCTTTATTTCAATGCGAATACGGCAAGACTAGTATTTTCTTCGAATAAAAATGGAAAACTTGAATGGATTCATGGGCCAGTGGGTTATTGAAAATGTGCATTATGAAGTTGATTCAATTGATCGGCGAAGGAGTGGCCCACAAAATAAACTGAATGGATTGAAGGTCTTAGAAAATGCAGCTCCGAATGTAATTTGAATTCAAACTAAGAAAAGGGGATTTTTTTAAGTATATGATCTCGGCGCTACAGTTCAGGTTCACCTGTCCCTAGCATCTCCAGCAACGACTCATGTAGTTCATGCTATTGTTCTCCCACGACATCGTCATGAGTTTGAGAAACTTACTCTTCACAGTTATACTTTCTGAACAATGCCAGTAGACAGAGGAGTAGTGTGGCGCCGTGAATTATAATATTTGTTCGAGACGGGAATTAAACATATATCTGCCTGTACCCAACGTAGGAGTCGATGCATCTACCCAATACCCCACTGCGGTTCGCTAGAGAAAAAAATACCCACAAATTAAATATTTTCTGAAGACAGCGGAAAATAGAAGTAATCAATCTTTAACTTAAAAATTAGTGTGGATTGAGTCAACAATTTAATAACTAATAAAACACCAAGATCGATGTGGGATAGACATTGAGGATTCAATTAAAAAAGAATTCAATTTAAAAATGCATGTACAAAATTCAGAAAATTGGAGGAAGACAATAATGATGGAATTAACAAAAATGATCGACATTATTATAAGGCATTAGCTTCTGCTGATATTTATGACAATCGGTAAATTTTTATTAGCGATTCAAGAACGTTATAGTTTATCGTAAGTAACCAGTCTTAAGTTTTTTTTTAAAGCGAATTTAAGTGAATAATTGTGTTAATAGTAAGAGCCAATATATTGAACAATGAAGGGGCTGTAACAGTAGTACATCCTCCGATATCTTTACAACACTTTCGAATTCAGTATCAAACTGGTAAGTAAAAGCAACGTCGTCTGCGAAGGCAGTAGACATTCCATTTAGGTTTAGGTCAAAGATAGAATTAGTATAAATTAAGAATATCAGGGGACCAAGAACTGAGCTGTGGAACGCCATTTTTTAATAAGCGCGGATCACTAAAGCTTCCGTTTACATTAAAAGCTTGCATGCTGCGTTTTAGGTAAGAAGTAAATCAATTATGTACTGCTCCTCTAAAACCAGCGTTGTACAATTTGTTTGATAAAAAGTCATGGTGAACCATGTCGAATGCTGTCGTCATGTCAATGAAGAGAGCCATTGCGGATTTATTATGATGAATACTCCCATACAACTGGCTAAGCACTTTCAAAATAGTTATATGCTTGTCTACTTTAATTCTATCATCACGTTACTTTCAAAATAGCATCCTCAGTGGACATACCTTTTCTAAACCCAAACTGATTGTCACTAAAAAAGTAATTTAATTTAATGTATTAAAGATATCATATGTGATTTTATAAGTTTCTCGAAAATCTTTGAGAACGAAGGTAGTAGAGAAATAGGTCTGTAGTTTGCCGTATTTCTTGTATTTCCTTTTTTTAAATATTGGTATAATTTCAGCACTTTTAGGATACTCGGGGAAGCAGCCGTTTTGAACACTATGATTAAACAAGTAACAAAGAAAATCCACTACGTAGAATCATATTTTATTCAATAAAATATTCGAGATACCATCACTAGTACACGAACTTTTGTTTTTTTTTAATGATATTATCACATTAAGGATTTCTCTTGACGTAAAGGGTTGGAAATGAAAACTTTTCAGTTGAGTATAAGTTGAGGAAGCGGCAGAACAATTGCAGTTGTGTGAGGTCTGTGTAGTTGGTTTCAGCTTTTCAGTATTTTCCGTGAAATACTCCTTGTTCGAAATAGACTGGATCAGGATAACTAAAACCATCTATTTCCAATTTGCTGATACATACTTGCTGTCTACATTTACCTAAGATATTATCAATTACTTTCCATTATTTTCTCACATTTCCTCTGGCCCGTCCAAACATATCAGAATAATACTTGCGACAGGTTTCTTTGATATTTTTGAGGACAGAGTTGCACAGCTTAGCATATATTTTTCTAAGTTTTTGCGTTTTGTGCATGTTTGTTAACTTTTCTCGCAAACTTGTTTTTTTCTTTTTATCATATGCAAATAAAGTTGTGGTCCGTGGCGTTGTGGGTATGTGCGTCAACTTCTATGTACTTGTTTCCACCTGTCTAGGTTTGATTTCTGGTACGACAAGAAATACATTTCACGGCCCCACATCTTTCGAGTCACTGACAATGCATGGCCGTTCGGAGTCGGCAAAAAACTGTAGTTCGCTTCCACTCGTGATAGAACAATAGCACGCACAATACGAGTGGTTGCTGAGAAGCCTGGCCCTCTACGGGCTGTAGCGCCACCCATATTATTATTATTAATGTTATTATGCAAAAGCTTATACATAAGTCATCCACGGTTTTGTGTTTTTTTTGTTTTTTTTTATGGGTGAAAAAGAACTGGATGTGCGGTAACTAATGTGATGTTTTAAGATTTTTAGAAAGATATCGAATGTAGACGTTGGGTTAGGTTATCAAAATATTAGGGTTCTGAACACATTCAAAATTAGTTCGTTGAAAAATTGGGTATAAAGGTTGGCATAATAAAGCAACACATCGTGGAGTTTGTTTGATAACTATCTTTAACGATGAAAACTAAAATGAATGTGGCTCTTGTTAAAAGCCTCAGCGTGATTTGAGAATAAATGTAGAAACTTGTTAATCAATCCGGAGAAATCTGGAACTAATCCAAGGAAACAGCTTCACTGGCTATTAAATTATATCCTTAGTATTATATGCCCGAAACTGTGCATACAATGTTGTTCCCCGGAGCAGAAATTATTTCACCACCTGCATTGTCTGTGGAGTCACTGCCATAGGCAGCCCACGAAAGCAGAAACAAATGCTGAAATCATCGGATCCATGAATTAAAAAATTAAGGCGTGAACCAAAAGATTCACTTCGCAGGCTTTATTATGCTTTGAGACTCAGGTTTGTAACACCAGCCTCTGCTGAGCTGCATCTAAGCACTTTGAATCTAGTACTTTACATAATTTTAAATTATTTCACATATAAACAACAAAAACGAAGGCGTTCCCGACAATGTAGCAGCGCAACAAAACCATCACTTAGTTCGCCTCAAACCATGCAACCGAGTAATCGTTACCACTTGCACCACAAACGATTGTAGCAGCATGCACTCGTGTATCTGTCGACAACGAATCGATTCACCACAGCGAGTGAGAGATAGAGAAGAACCTTGTGCCGAATTCGTGGCGCACCCTCGCACAGCAATCCAACGCAGCGTGAATCCTTTAATCTCAAGTTCATAATTTGCCGCACTTGTAGGTCGACGTTTCACTTTATGCACTCGCGAAAAATTAGGTCCTTTGCGACGTTGCTCTTCCTTCAGTTTCTTGGTTTCTCTAGTGATGCCTTGAGTGTGTGCATGTGTGAATGAGCAAGGTGGCATTTGAAACGTTTTAATTACGTCTGCATGTCGGTGGCTGCTGGTGACTGGTGAGCAAGTGAGGATGGTTGCAATGTAGGACTTGTCCTTGTGTGTGCTGTTTTTGGCTTCCCGCCTGGGAATATGTGGACGTGTGTGATGTACACTGCCAGAATCCTAGTCATCCATCGAGACTGTCCGCGGACTTCATTTGTGCAACGTCCCGCAGACGTGTGGTTCGTTACTATTCGGTTGGTTGGATGGTGTGTGTATGTGTGCAATCAAGGAATGCACATCGCCGCTAATGCAGCGCTTGATTAGACGTGTCAATCATCCCAAAGAGATTAATCGCCCACGGAGATGGTCTGAGAATCGTGATGTAACTTCTTCAAGTGTAAGGAGCTTCTCTCTTTGCACTTAATCACACCAACTTGTTCCATTGGCCTGGAAAAGAGCCAAGAGTACACACTCTTCCAAGAAATTAGAAATTGGCTCCAATTTGGTCCCGACTGTAAACGAATTTAATTCTCAGAAGACCAAAGGATACTTCTGTTGTCCCTTCTCGGTAAAACTCCACCAGAATGTACGTAAAATCAATACGACGACCTGTTACACAATATTGATTTGACGTGCAAACGTTCATTTCTCGATTCAAAAGATTGGAAAACACCACAGCACACCACGACAACGTATTTATAGCATCGGAATCATCTGAATGTTTGTTGACATCTGTTTTTATCAGAATTGTGTCTAAAAATAAAACACTTAGACGAGCGTATTCCGTCTTTTTCTGTGCGTTAAAGAGCCCCGAAATGTTTTGACATCAGATCCACCCCCAAACATTTGTTTCTCTTTCATATTTTTTTTTTTTGTTACTTTGGTGTCCTCCGCGCTTGTCTAATTACAAACGACATTCTCAATGGCAGGTTGGCCTGACAAAAATTCGCTAAATCGCTCATGTTCTCCTCTCGAGTGTGGGAATAGGTTGAAATGTGAAATTGTATTTAAATTTATTTATGCAAAAAAACACGATTGAAGTTTGAGTGGAGGAAAGTATTTCTGTGATCATTTTATTGCATTGCAGACGTTTATTCAAATTCTTGCCGCTTTCAGTTCATCAGAATGTGGAAGAGGGAAATATTTGTATACCACAGCTTTCGGTGTTGGCAAGTCATTGTTGTAAACGAATTTGGTTATTTTAATTTAATTGATCTAAATATGCGAATAATTGTTGCCATTAAAATGTGGGCTGACGTAGCTGGAAATGAGGTGAAAAGGCAGAAAGGATGCTCGCCAGGCCTTTACAATTTGTATCAATAACTTCTACAGGCTCACGGGTTCAGCGGTGTTTGGTATTTAGTTAATAGCAAAAACAAAATAAGAGCGTCGAGGTAAAAACAAAACCTCTTCCCCATTGTTAGATAACGTAAGACATTTACTGAAGCATAATGTTCAATCAGCAAATGCGACGCCTTTATAATTTTGGTGTGTCCCTCTCCCTCACTGAGACTATGTCAGCTTTTAATAAACCGGTGATGATGACTGACACTAATGCCAGCAATTACAAAGAAGATGTACAACAGTTTCTGTTCCTCTTCGTCTCTGCAGCTTCTGTAGAAATCATTATAGGGTACACCGACAGTACACATTTATGACACCGATAAGAGTTCTGAGATTCGGCCTACTCCTTCTGATCAGGCTGTATGAACGTGAATAGGTCTGTGAATAGGCCATAATTGTTTCGTGATGATGCCAGTAGACCACCCACGATTGGTATACGCTTCAAAATTCAGGTGGAAAGTGACAATGTTCCGGCACCCACTTAAGTTGGATACGGACACACTTGCCTATCTCGATGAAAGATTGACGGCAAGATCTTTGGAGAGATCTTTGAGTTGAATGTGACTGCGCCCATAGATTTGACCGCCTCCTGGCTACCGTATCTGAATAGAGGGTATTTCATTAAGAGCCTCCTATCTTTAAATTTAAAAAAAAATGTTTTATTCGTTTAAAAGGCGTGTGGAATATAACATCTTTCAAATGTCGGCCGCAGCTTCTCTGAGCATCCGAAATGTCTTGCCATGACTCTGGTGCATAAAACAGCTGAATTTGGTCGATGGCATAACCAGTTGACTTTGAGGTCGTACTTTGTGTCTTATTCGCATACCCCTGTAACTTCAGGAAACCACACAAGAAAAAGTCTAAAGGGGTCAAGTCTCGCGATCATGGTGGCCAGAGACACGCAGAATTTCCAAAGTTGAGTAAGCTGTGTGGCACGATGCCCCTTCCACATGTCGTTGCTGTCGATGACATCCAGTTCAAGGCAAAATAAATTGGTAGTCGTCCACCTATAGCACTAGCCGTTTACGATGATACCCTGGCCAAAATTATTCTCAAAGAAAACGGCAAAACAGACGGAACCAATGGCAGCCAGTTTGACAAATGTAGCTTCAACAATATGGCCGCTATCAACTTTTAAAGTTCGGAAGTCTCCATTGGACCCTTTACATTGTTTTTTAACCAAGACAGTGTTTCCTTTGAAGCTGTAGTTTCAGCTGCAGTGACTTGGTAGTCGGAATGACAATTCCGATATACATATACCTTCATAGTAGATATCCGTCTTTACCCATCTTCGAACCATTTGCGAAGATTCGCAGAGGACCATCTAGCATCTGGTGATCCGACTTACAGTATGATCTGAGGTGGGGATGCTAGTAGAGAAATTCGTATTGAAGGGAACAATAATATTCCGATTAAAGAAATTTGAAAACAGACATCTCAATTATTGCTGACAAAAAAAATAACACCCACACACAGTGGTTCACAGCGGTACCATAATCGATATCCGCCTGAAGTAAGTCCTTCCTACAAGTGCATCCTCCGCAGTAGGATACTGTACACCGTGGGTAGTCCTTGTTAAAATACAGAATTCAGGTGTTCATTACTGGACCATATAGGGATTACCGTTTGTGTGTCATTTAATATGAATTGAAGCACAGAGAAAGGCCTGTAGGCAACTTCTCACGCGTTCCCGCCTTCAAATTGGAATTAATAATTCGATGCACACTCTCTGATGTGCATAAACAGTAAGCTCCGGTCGTGAAAAGTTTTAAAATCTCGTCGCATTTCATTTACTTCCAAATCGTTACGAGTTTATTCCATTTCCCGTTCTCCAACTCAATCAATACGAACCACCACCTACGTCCGTATGAATTCCAAAAAACCCAGACCGAGGCAAATAAACATCCAAAAATACTTCGGTAATGTGTAACCAGGATTCAAGTAATTAAAAATATCATTCAACTTCAACCCTATCATGGGAATTGAAAGAACATTCAATCGGCATTTCTGTGCACATTCATAAGAGGACCGAAGTACCCCGGAGGTCTGGTGTACAAGTATCCTTATGAGCGTGCTGGCGCCAGAGTCCTACGTACGCTCCAATTAATTCAATTCATTGCGGGAATGATAAAAATAGCGCGCCGCATAACATTTACATGCTTAATCACAACATTGACCTTCACTTGGCTTAGCTGCAAATGCGACCGACGCGCTCTTTAGAATGCAACCAGGTGTTAAATACAAACATGTAATCACCCTTGAAGGGGGTGAGGGGCTTAAAGGACGACGACGACGACGATGGTGATGATGATAAAAGCCACGGTGACGACGGTAAGGGTGATGCAGACGGAGATGATGTCATTACCGTATATCGATCATTAAGGGGATACACAATCAAAAGGATTTTCGAATTTATTTTCACTTGTCAGACCCCTTAATCCCCTCGGCTAGCTATTCGAGTGAATAACGAAGTGGAACAATTTGATGACATGCTGTAACGTTGGCCTTCAATTGAGCCCAACCCCCATCCCCCTGATTATGGTGTCAACGCGGGCGGGTGATTAAAGTGTTATTTATTTATTTTCGTGTTGTTTTTTTCGTCTCTAAATCCCACGGGATAAGGGCCGGCTTGTGGTGGTTCGTGACATGAAATCGTTTTCGTCGGTGGCTGTGACTTTGAAGGGAAACCGATGTCGATGCGGCTGGCTGATGATTGGCCTATTAAATCCGGTCGCAGGTCGAAATATCAATTAGTTCTGCTCTTTAATGGTCACCCATTCCACTCTAATGTGATTGCCTCGGGAAAAAGGTGAGAAGGAGTTGCCGATTTGAGGTGCAACCAGAGGTGGACGTGATTCTAATTTAAATTGGTCTGGCCGAGAGAGTGAAATGCTAAACAAAAAGGATTCTCAAAGTGCCACGAGCTTTAATTTCAATTTTCGTTTTGAGTTTTATTTTTCCCTCCGCTTTGGCGTGGATACTATTCCGTAGCAACGTGAAATCCGAAGGAGCGCCGAGGGAAAGGATCAACAAACCGAACCGAAATTTCGATGGAATGGGCTTTATCGTTGAAAAGGCCTCAAATGTCAGGGATTTAAAATTGATATCCAAGGAGACTCTGTTTGAAAGGGTCTTAATACGAGTGCACGTGGCATTTCCACAAATATACTCGACCTGAACCCACAACCCACGTCTCGTACTCCACATCGAATATGGGATGATTTATGAGCTGAAGGACTCTTAGAAGGAAGTAATTAAACATTTTTGGACCTGAACTCCTCATCCTGGTTGTTCAAGTCCACTTCGATGGCACTTATGGCTCAAACTCAATCAAAAGTCAGGCCATGTCATTGAGGTATTTTCTTGATCGACATTCAATCCCCCACACTGTTTCCATTGAACTCATTAGAATTCAACCTTTTCGATTGCAAGTGATCTGTGCCACCTGACGTTCACCACTCCCGAGGGTAAATCCATCAATTCCGAGTGACAAAAGTCAATCGATGACTGCCTCAAATTCTGCAAAAGAAAAAAAAAAGCGGATTTGAATTGTGCCCCAAAACCGAGCGTAATCTCAAAGTTTCATCCGCTTGAGAGAGGACCTTTCATCCTCCGTCGAAATAGTTTGATTCAATAATAAAGCTTAAGCGGCACTCTTCAGCCTCTCATCCATTTCCCCGGACGGTGTCACAAGTTCTCGGATCTCAACTTATTTTTTAAGTGAATTTCTATTGATTGAACCCCGAGCCGGACATAGATACCGACCGAAGGACGAGCAATAAGAAAAGGAAAAGGCACGGGTACAACGTGAAAAACTTCTTCTCAGCTTTCAAAGTTTTCTAATTGAATGGGGCGCTGTTAGAAAAACACCGCAATGTTTGTTTCACATACACACCCCATGCTGACTGCCTAATAGCACAATTTTACTCCATTAGTATGTGGTGTTTGTTGAAAACACAGGAAAAAAAAGGGGGGCACATAGGAGAAGAAAAAAAACGTACACGAAGCATTACAAATCGCTATCAGCCGCAGGGGTGTAGTTTGCCAGTACTAAGTATTTCAAATGCTGAGAGCAAAAGATAAAAGTTTTCCCATCAGAATGGCTTCTAGCTTTTGCGGCATTGTTGGCGCTGGCAATGGTCTGGTCTGGTGTGTGGAGTGGTGTGGCATGGATTGGTCGTTGCCTTGTACCTTCTCTTTTTTACGGGTTTTGTGCACTTCACTGTCATCACTCACCGTGAATGATGATTGTGTCTGTGAAACATACAGATGCTTTAATTGCAGGCAATTTCAAATGCAACGATGGGATGGAGTGAATCGGTATGGATTGGTGGCAGCGGACTCCACCACATGGTGGGGTGGGTGGTTAGTAGACGCCTCCTGAGGGAAGAAGAAAAAAATGAACTGAGTTTCCTAAAATATGAACACTTAGGGGAGGAGGAAACGGGCAATTAGTGCGATACTTCCAACGAATGAGGTTTACATTGTTGGAATTATTTCAGTTGGTGATGACCGGGCTAGGGTTTCCAAGTTAGCGCATTCTTTTGGCAAAATGTGGCATAAAATTGGGAAGGAATTTTGCTTTTCAGAAGGTTACGATTTACGAGATAAAATTGTTCAGCTATGTGTTGAGTTTCAGATGTATAATTATTCGAGGGAAACAATTGTGTATGTTTATGCAGAATGAGCTGGCGAGAGGGAACGTAATTCATTAGCAGATTTTCGCAGAATTTAGTGATTTGCGAGGTATGTCCATACTGAAATGCAAACGCAACAACATTTTGAGAATACTATCTGCAAGGCGAAAAACTTGTTCGTGAGCTAAGTGGAAACAGAATGCGAATTATTTGAAGAATCCTTGACATTTATCAAAGAATGAATTTAGTCGAAAATCGACCACGAGCTAACCAACGACCGTACCCTTTCGCGATCGAAAGACGATTCCCATGGCACGTACCTTACAAGAGGAAGTGACACTTGTCGTGAGCATCATAGAATCTACCGTTCACAAATTCCTAATTGCAAAACCTATTCATAAATAATTGGAAATCGTCGCCAGTATATGGATGGCACTACAGCCCGTAGTGGGCCAGGGCCAGTGCGTTCTATCGTTCCCTCATGAGAGAAGGGAACCTACAGTTTTATAAATTCTGTAACTAAAGCAGCGAGAGTGTGTTCGGCAAAACACTGTTCATACATAAAAAAATATATCCCAATTCGATTCGCTGAGGTCTATATATTGTGCTCCAGCCTTTCCATCACGGCGATGTATTCTAAATCGAAAATGTCCGCGTACTAAGAGAATTCATTACTTCATTTTTAGTGATTGTCGATTCTGGATGATTCTGTTTTATTTGAATTATTATAAACTGAATTTATTTTGAATTACCACATACTGCAATCGAACAAAAAAAAACATTTTATTTTACTTGCCCATCTACACCTGAATCAAATTTACTGGTAGTTGCAGAACAAAAACTAGAGGATTATGTCATGAGTCAAATACCCTTCTGTAAGTGGGAACAGGAACCGAGTCAAATAATGTATCTTAAAATATTCCAGCGTCATCAAATTGATGGACAGACTTGATCTGATAGAAATGTGTGTAGGGTGCAACATTATGCCAGTTTCATCGATCGAACAAGGCGATCGTCCAACCACCTCGTCCTGGGTCTGCCAATTGGTCGCATTCAAAGCACGCCTCATGAGTCTGATGATGGGGATATTCGTGCCACGTGACAAGACCATCGAAGCATAGCACTTTTCGTTCGAAAAAGCAGCTGCTCTACATTGAGTTCCTCGAGTAGTACCGTGTTTCTTACTCTATCATAGTGAGTAACTCAAACAACATCACGAAGAAATCTCATATTGGCAGCGTGTATTCGCTATCTAATTTGTTCGGTCATTACCCAAATATCATGACTATAGGTGAGAGTTGGAATAAAAAAGGTTGGATTCAAAACCACTAACTTAGCTTTAACACCAAGATCGACTTTTCTGATTACAGATCTTCCAAACAGTTTTAAAATTAACTCAGCTTGGCATATCCTATAGGAACGCTCAGCATTACTTCTCCCATCACTCGTGAAAAACACCTCTCCACTAGCTTCAACGGGACTACACTGAAATGTATAGTGCATTGAACAGGCGTTCTGGAAATTACCACAACCTCTGATTTTTCCACGTTAACCTGCCATGCATGAGCACATACGGTCACAAACCTATTGGGCCCGCGCGTGGGAACTGCATGGTGCATAAAAGACGACCATCAATCCCATACTCCTGGCGAACACCCCAGCGTTTAACTCGAGGAACTCGCCTTTACCTTTGTCTACAACACAGCTGTGGGTCGGTTTTACTGTGTGTTTTATCGCAATTGGTGTAAGCATACATATTTTTAGTAACTTTTCCATCAACTTACTCTAGCAACGCCGTTATATTGTTCAAAGAATGTATAACAATTTTTGAGAAGGAAAGCGCTGAAGCCTATTTCTGTAGTAAAAGTTATGACAAATCATTCTGGGAAATATGTATAAAGGGATTGCAATAAGTAAGTAAGGCTTTGTACGACGGCCCATTGTCATGCTGCACAAATCAACAGACAACTTCCTTGAACTCTTTTTGACGTCTTCATTCGACTCTTCTGCATCTGCACTTCTTCTTATTCTCATTCAACATATCTGGTAACCTACATTTCATGCTCTACCCTACAATGAGTGACACGTAGTGGAAGCACCACCTTTTCATCGCCAGTTACGATAGGTTATCGGAATGCGGGGTCTTTCCTGGCAGATTTCATGTCTTTGCATGACTCACTGTCACGTCTTCATGCTCCTCCGTGAGAGAATGTGTTACAAATCGGGGAATCGGAGAAATGTCTCTTTGTCGATAAGAATGCGATGGAGAACACCTTTAGAAATGCCAGTTAATGTTTGCGGACACACAACGAACATCATTTTGTGACTTTCTCTGGGATTTCGGCTTCGGGGAGCAGTCGTCTTCTTCAAGGTCGATCACGAAATCGATCAGCCTACCAGGCGTACCTGTGCCGGCGATAGACATGGGCGCCTCAGAGATGGCGCTGCAATTGGATGTTAATTTAAACAAGCCCCTTGGGAAACGCGGCAGACTGTGTACATTTCTTTTTAGTCACACTGCATTAGCAACGCCATATGTAAGCTCACAAGCTTAAGCTGCCATCCCCTACTGAATAACTCCTTTCAAAATATGCACCGAATGTGCCTAGCAAATGAATATCAAATGCGATAAATTCGATGCAAAACATCTTATCGTGGCAACCCTAGACACAGCTCAAATGAACGCAAACTCCTACATTCTCATTCGCATTAAGAACTTGGCGATAGCACAACAATTTAATGCGTCTTGCTTACCACATTACCATGCCCCCAGTCACCCCATCCATCCGCCAAACAGAAGCTGTCGGTCTGTGCTCACTGTGCCAGCAGGGAAACTATTACACTTGTTATGATAATTGCTGCTTATCAAGTGCGAATGTAGTGTACTGCAGATGGAACTTATGTTCCATGAGTCCTGCCTGGTGGCACTCGTTTTCCTTATGCGACTACAACATCCCACCCTCGTCTAGCTCTACATCATCACGGTTTTTCTTCTAATTACTAAAATACTTGAAGATACTTTGCGGAAGAGCAATTCACACACGAAACCCCGGTACCTCTTAGCATTGTTCACTTCGTTCGTCGTTCAGCCCCGGGCCCGATGGTTGTGCTGAAACGAGGGGGCGAGCTCTATTTAAGTTGATAATTTTGTATAATATCTCGTATCTTTCGGGGCTGGAGTGCGGCGGAGTGGAGCGACTGTTTGTCTGCCCAGACAATGCAGTGAAACTACGTATGTTTGAGCGCCTTCTTGCGGAACTGTTTGAATGCCTTTCAGGTTTTCGGTACATGAACTTCTTTATCAGTTGTGTATACATGTGTGCTCTCAAGTTTGTTGAACTTTCCGAAACAGGAATTTCGGGATGGTATTCTGTTTTGTGAGCTAGCGAGCTCCTTTGTGCTGATACCTCCTGAAGAGTGCACATTTGCTATCTAGTGACTACATAATGTTTTGAAGTTTTAAAATAAATATATATACGGACACATGTGGGGGTTGGGGTGAGGGAGGGATGGATTTGAATTCTGTTCGAGTGAAACGATTAAAATGTTTGCACGAGGCAATCTGTGCGGAAAATGTTCTACTCTCGGGTGGGGTTCTCATTGTGCAAACTTTCCAAAAGCCGACTTGGTGATTCCTTTGAGATTTATTCACGCGGATCGGAGTCGGAGTACTGTCTAAAGTTTGAAAAACATAATAAGCTCCATAGATGTCTGGTTTTGTTCCGTCGAGTCGATATCAGAGTACAATGCTGCTTGAGGATTTATGCTCTTCTCCGTCAACATGAGTGAATTATGGGTATTGCAAAAGCAATAAGTTGATGTCACTCACATTTCTTGACTTTTTGACGTTCGTCTTACGTTCGTTTTATTTCCCACTTCCCTTTCGCATGGCCGTTCCATTAGGGAGTACATTGGATGTGCATAAATCTATTGAGTTGCCTTCGTAAATAGTTTGCATTTTCTTCGACACAAATGGGGCAAACTTAATCGAGTTCTTAATGATATTCGCTGTAGGGGGTCTGTAAGCTTTGTTGGTCGTCGTATTCTGACAATTTACTCGCCGTTGCTTTAAGGCGAGAGCATTTTTTTGCATTTCTGTAGCAACCTTAACTAGCTTAGCTATCCTTACCCAAGCTGGTGAGCCTAACCATGGCAGTCTGTGGCTTATATTTACGGACACACAGTGCACTATAAGCAAAGAGAACAAATGTTGCTAGATGTCGGCAAACCCAAAATAAGTGACCTAGCGAGAAGAAGGTTCAGCCACGAACTGTACGGGCTGTCCTAGCGTGTCCCGATTCAATGACTAATGTGGCTAGATCATGTGGAGCGCATGGAAAACTCGGCTCTGGCCCGAAGAGTCTTCGGTTCCTGGATATCCGCGCACAAAACGGAGGTTTTGCTGAGAGTTCCCATTTTCATTATTTTTTATTCAAATTAATTACTTACTTTGCTTACTTATGTCCTTTAACTGCCCGGGGGGCATAGGGCGTCAACAACGTCTGCGCGCCATCTTTGTTCGAAGTTCTGCATCGCGTTTGATCTGTGAAACATTTGCCTAAGGCGTCCCGCTCTTTTACCTGGCTGGGTAAGCGGATTGCACTGCATGGCATACTACGCAATGGTTTCTTCGCGACGTAGGCTTCGTTCAGTTGGTCGCTGTTGTTAGAAATGCTAATGGCTTTAGTTTTTGGTGTATTCATCTAAAGCCCCACTTTGTCTGCCTAGATTGTGGGCGGTCAAATAAAAGTCTACGAATGCCATCGAATGCTATAATTTCCGTCCGTGAATGTTGATAGTATGCTCCCCTGTCGAGCTCCACTTTGTATCTCAAACTCCTCTGACAGCTTCCCATTGTGTAAGGCGTGACATTTACTACCTTCATACATAGCATTTATAGCAGCTATTTGTGTATCCGGAATGCCTCTACTGCGCAAGGCCAATCAAATGCGAAATTTTACTCAAATTAGCCCAAATGAATTATCGTTTCTTTGTCCGAGACACCCATTGACAAAGTGTTAGCTTCGATTTGATTTGGATTCAAAAACAAGCAACTCACGCATTATACGATAAATGCATTGATTGCAGAATGTGCCTGGATTTTTGTGGATTAATTTCTTTGGAGAAGACATCTGATGACAAAAGCGCAAACAGAAAATTCCAATCTAAACTCACAAAGTATCTTCAGTCATCGTCAAACCTCAAACTGCCCATATTACTAACGCTGAATTCGAACACCAACTAGCATTTATGTACGCAGCCAGTGATTGATGTTGCTTCCACTTAAGTCAATAAGTACGCTCCTAAATCGCAACAGGAAATAAACCAGTAAGGTCGTTGGCATGCGGTGCTGCACGCTGGGCTTCCACGCAAGAAGAATAAGAGCCCCCTACAAGAGCTGTAGAGGTGAGGAAGGAGTAGAAAGCACGCTACATTGCCTCGGTACCTGTTCAACCCTTGCAAGGAAACAAGCTGGTCAACTATTCATACAGCAGCCTAAAAGAATATATGTCAAACATCAAGACTCAGAACATAGGAAAATGCATCAAGAAAGTAAACTGATTATAACCCAGTTATGGAGTGGATCATCTTAGGATGGACCATTTGGATCCCGGCAGGTATGTCTTAGGTTTCACTTAGTTCTGTGGCCAACAAGGAATATATAGTGTAATAGATAGTGATATCCATTGTGGTCAAAGGTTCAAAGCTGAATCTAAGTGGGTCACAAATGATTCAGCTCCGACAGTCACTTCAACCTCACCTAACCTACGTAAGCAAAATTGAACGAAGCTTAACGAAAATAAACGAAATGGATATTAATGTCAAACTGTGTCATTTCTGTTCATTCGCTCCAATGCTTCAGTGGAGTTAAGACAGCTTACATCAATTATATTTGGATCTGAATGGTGTCCTTGATACCATTCTGCTGCCATAACCTAATGAATGGCTACAAATCGCAGTTCCAGAGCATAATTTGTCATAAAAATATCCACCGAATAGCAACTCATTTGTACAATTCAACTTCAAAACCCTTTTCATGGTAACGTGATCAGTGAAAGTTTTTTCACTTGTTTTCGGCAACTATTCAAGAACTTTCTATGAAGCAAACATGTTTACTGTGGAGGGACAAGAAAAGGAATCCATGTTTTATTCTCTCTGCATTCTCTGCAAGTTGCTTGTGAAAAACATATGCAAGTCCCTTCACGTTCAGATCCCAGACTAAGGGTTGATTCCATTTGATTTTAACTCCGCCGATTACGTCAGTTGGAAATCCTCTTTACTCAGATAAAGCACGGAAAATACTCAAAAGAGCCTCACTCACTCAATTAAATTTTAATTCAATACTGTTTAAACTCACCGAAGAGAATCCTTTCATTCAACTGTTTACTTTTCAATTGATGCCAGACCAAGTGTTGAATCTTCTCTTAAGTAAACGTTCGCCAAAAAAAAAAGAATGCATTTTCCACAAATTGAATAAAATCCATTTCAGTTCGGTCAATCGTTCGGTTGAAAATTGCATTCGTCGCGTTTTTTTCAAGTTTAATCAGTCCGCCATGAAGGGAAAACTGCACCCACGCACGAACATTTGCACATCGTACATGTGCGCCGTCCCTTCATTATTTTGGAGTACGTGAAAGCATCCAGATTAAATGGATGACAACAGAGATGAAGAACAAAAACAATCCCCACCCCCGGCCCACGGTGAATCAACAATGAGTGCCGCACATGCAATCAGCCAAATTACACACACTAACGCCTCGGCTCTATTTCGAACTATTTTCACCAAGCTTATGTTCAAAACCCCCCGTCTTTACGGGCCAAGCGAGACAAGGCCACACGGCAAGCACAACATATTCGGGATACTAACCGCAATTTTTCCAGGGCATTCAAGACTAGATTCTGCTGTTGTTTTCTTTTTCCGTCACATCCCAGTCCTGCGCTAGGACCTTTCAATGTGCAAATGCATGTGGTAACGAAGAGAAACATATTTCATCATCAGAAAGTCGGCTATGAATATGCTGATGTTGCAGCATTGAAACATTGAAACAGCAGCCCTATTTCGGCGTATCGTCGTGGTTATTATTTTCAGAAATTTGCATCCGAATGCGGAAAAAATTCTTCAAATGGGAAAATGGATTTTGCAGCCATCCGCGAATCCGCGTGTATGTTTGCACTCGCACGCGAGTGTGTATGTGAGTGCATTGAGAGCAAACATTTGCGCAATCATTGCAATTTAATGAATTCAGGTTGTGCAATTGCAGAGCGAGCTCGCAAACGCGGTGCCGGTTCGGGTAAACTTGTGCAGATTGCTCCTGCTATCGTGCACTTTGGCTAACTACACAGCGAATGTATCGAGTCCGGGTTCGGTTTCGCTGTTCGATTAGCTTTTCAAATTGCTGAGCACTTCTGAGTTGCAACAAAAAAAAAAAAAATATTGACGCTGTGATGGAGTAAGTTGAGTTTCCTTTGGCAAAACTTTCAAAGTAAATTGCCGTGTAAATCGTTTGATGTTTTCACGAGTATGTGCGCGCCCTTACAATTGATCTGCGATGTTCGGAATTTCGAACTCAAGAGTGAATGTGCATCAAATTGTGTGTGTGTGTTTTTATGCCGTTTGTCTATCTTTAAAACTTGTTAAGGAAGGGGAGTCAGGAACAAAACCATAGCACACACAATCGACGTACACGGTGATCAAGAAGGAACTCTGAAAGCCATATTACGGCAAGTTGAATATTTTTGGTAAATAGTGAGCAGGAAAGCCACTGTCAAACATATATATTTAATGTTGTGGTTAATTATATGGCCGGTGCCTTTACTTCAAGTGTGCCCTCCTACTTCTTAGGTCGATTGTTTGTTTGTTGACATGATGCAAGGAAAACAAGGTGTACTGCTGTAATTAGTTTACCATATATCAGCATCGAACGAAACATTTGCTCGAAAAATCCTCAATTTTCAAAGTGCTCTTAATTCCTTTGATAAGATAATACTATGGGCGGCGCTATAGCCCGTAGACGGCTAGCGCCTAGCTTCTTAGTAACGACTCGTGTTGTGTGTGCTATTGTTCTATCACGAGTGGAAGGGACCTACAGTTTTATGCCGTTTTGATCCCATTTAAGTAAGTAACACTGAACGAAACTTAACGAAAGTTATCGAAGTGGATACTAGGGCAAGCACAGCTTGTTTTTCATACACCATGGTCGCTTGACTGTTGTGAGCTTGCCAAATGTGCAGTTATGTTTTGGACACGAATTTTTGTTTGTTTTACATGTCCTCACAATGAAAGCCTTTGCAAATTTACAATGAAAGCAGATCCAATGATCCACTGTCTTCATGTTTCACAACTGCTGGAGGAAAACAGTCAAAATTGATGCCCATCAAAGTTTGCAAAACCTTGATGTTCCCGCTTATAAAATCATCTCTGCCGGTTTTGTGTAATCGCCTGAAACCCTTCATAAATAACGCGATTGATAATTATCGACACTCATCATATATTCATCGATTTCAAGTTTCAATTCAGTATCTGTAGGGGCGACATATATAAGGAATTCTCTCATTTAGGCATCTCTGAAAAACTTCGTCTTCGATGGATAACGATGGAGAATGTCCGTTGCTCCGTCAAGGTCGGTAAGTTTCTACCCGATACGTTTGATGCCAAAAAGGATGTAGGTAAGGCGATGCGACTTTTTTAACATAATACGCGAGAAGATCGGGCGTAACTCAGTCGTCAACACTAGAGGCACGACTTTCAACAAGTTTGTGCAACTGCTCGCGTATGCCGATGACATTGGCATCATCGGAAGAACTCAGCGGGCTGTCAGTGGGACATTTGTGATCATGCGAAGCGGCTAAGATGGGTCTTGCGGTGAATGAGGGTAAGACGAAGTACAAGATCTACAAAAAGGTACATCTACGCTGATGTCTTGCACAAAATGTAACAAAAGACAGATATAATTTAGAGGTAGTAAAGGACTTTGACTACCTGGAAACCGCAGTAAACTCCGGAAATGATACTACCGCGGCGATAAAACGAACCATAACATCTTTACACTTACATGCCTATTGCAAAATAAAGCTCTCTCTAGAAGAACCAAGCTACGTCCATATGATAACTTGATAGTCCTGCTGTATGATGCAGGAGCTTGGAGGAGAATTTTGAACAACGAACTCTACGACCAAACGAATTTACATGTCTCGACTCGATGGCTGGGTCATGTAGAGCGAATGGACAGCAACGCTCGTCGAAAGATTCTAGTCCAACACCGAGGGACAACGTGGTAGAAGAAGACTAAACTGGAGCTCAACTAGAGTTCAACTAAAGGGTGATTTTATAAAATCTATAGGAACGTTTTTCAAATAAAAACACATAAAATTCAGAAAAATCATGAAATCTTTATTTGAATCGATAGTACGGTCCATATAATTTAATGTTTAAAGATTATTTCATGCAAATGTTGACCTTGACTGCGTCTCAAATGGTCCATCCGCTTAGTCCAATTTTGGCATACTCTTTCCAACATTTCGGCCAGTATCTCACGAATAAATGCTTCAACGTTGTCTTCCAATGCGTCAATTGAAGCGGGCTTGTCTGTATAGACATGAGCTTTAACATAGCTCCACAAAAAATAGTCTAAAGGCGTAAAATCGCTCGATCTAGGCGGCCAATTGACCGGTCCCGAACGTGAAATAAAATAATCACCGAACTCGCCCCTCAATAAGTTCATCGTTGAGCGTGCTATGTGGCATGTGGCACCGTCTTGTTGAAACCACATGTCATGCAAGTCAAGCTCTTGCATTTTGGGCAAAAAAAAGTTGGATATCATCTCACGGTATCATCATCATCTTTGAAGAAGTACGGTCCAATGATGATACCAGCCCATAAACCGCACCAAACTGTGACTTTTTCTGGATGCATTGGTAGCTCTTGCAATGCTTCTGGCTGACATTCACTCCAAAATCGACAATTCTGCTTATTTACGTATCCATTGAGCCAAAAATGAGCTTCTGACCATAAAATGGGAGAAGCGCGCCATGAACTTTCTTAACAGAGCACGCATTTTGATAATAAAATTCAATAATTTGCAAGCGTTGTTCGTTTGTAAGACGATTCATGGTTAAATTATAGACCAAACTGAAGATGTTTGACAGTTTTAGATAGGCACTTCAATCAGCTGGATGTACGAAACTGAAGGCGCCGTGCTAGTTGTTGATCCATGTTCACTGAGGTTCCCGAAGGGGTGGGTATATTGCATTGCTCGAAAGACCTCAGTATTGCCCTCTCTTTGAGACTCTCTAACCACTGTGGTGTTTTTCAAGCACAAACCATTGTCTGTTGTGGTGTTATAGGCGGACTCTGCGCATAAGCAGAAGCTGCATGGATGAAGATGAGGTAGAAACTAGTGCAGTGGCTACGTACTCACACCTAGGTGCCTACTTTTTCAACAACCTCAGGGAATTGAATGGCGTCAATATAAGCCAGCTAAACCACTTCGTCACAGGCACCTCATGTATGAGTACTTCGTCTCTGGCTGGGCTAAGGGTGATAGTAATCTGCCACTTATAAATTTAACAAGCCATAGAGAGAAGAAACATTAAACTGAAGGACCTAATATTAGAACAAATCCGAGCGAGCAACTGAGTATACGCGACTAAAAGTGAATCACATAAGCATTCAATTCTCCTCCGATCACCAGATTCTGCTAATGCTGCAGTAAAATATTGGCCACTTCACAGCCTTTCCATTAAATGCCCTTTATTAACGTCAAGGGAAAATCACGAATTAAATGGCTTTCCAAACCACATTTTTAAGAAGCTAAATGGCTACCCTATTAGTTACCTTGTATCCAGAATCGGACAGACTCCTTCCTCTCAACAGGTGCAAATGCTTGTGGCTAAATAATTTGACACGTTCCAGCCATCAAACCGTAAAAGCCTAATCGATTACATTCAAATCCTAGAACACCAGCGCAAAGGACCGAGGCCCATTGAAATCACGTCCCGTATCCATATTAAAATAAAAAGAAAAAAAAAACACACGAAAAGCCCCCACATTGACGTGCACTTAAGAGCAATACTTCTCAAAAGTGTGTCGTCCTCTAAGTACAAACCACTTCCACTCAATGAAACACATTTATTGAAGCGTCCCTCTTCTCCATTCGCACACGCCTCTAACGACACTGCTTTTTTTCTTTCGCTGGGCAAAAGAAATCCTCTTCACGCACTCGTCCATGCCAGAATCCATTTCACAAACTATACGACACAACGGTTTCGAGCTAAGAACAGAACCGTTTTAAGACGTCAATAATATTTTTCGTAAACACATTACTTCCATTATTTTATCGCACAATCCGATGGAGGGAATGGCAACACATGGCACCCATTCGGGACATCTGGGTGTGCGGCACAGTACCCGAAGAGATTGCCCCAAATGCCGAGGCCTATTTTGGAAAATCCCATGAATTCTTAAAACCGTTCGTCGATAAACGCCTTACAAGCTGAATTAATGACACACCATCAGGGGAACACAGAGACCCGAAACTAACTTATCCCAAGATCCACCCACTCCGCCCTGCACCGGAAAGCGCCTTGTTATGACTGTTTAATGGCGTGAGCAGTACGAGAACCCACTCTGGAGGCCTCCACTGAGCACTGGAGTTCCATCGGAGCCCGGCTCCTTCCCTCGTAGCTTTCGTTAATTTATTTATGAGTCTCATCCCCCCGCACATACTCGCCACTCACGCCGAGAATAAAGAATTCCTTTTGACCCGAGCTAATTATCTTCACGAACTTCCCCGGCGAACGGCAATCTTGTGGCTTCACTCGTGTGCAGGCTTTGAAAACAAACGTGCGGCGCAGCACCAGCAATTCACGGGAGGAGCTGGTGTCGGTGCAGACGCTTGCAACACACGGAACTGGGGCGTTACAATGAATTGCCGGATTACCAGCCCAAGAAATCATTTTAATCAAATATTTGGCTCTCCCAATTTTTTTCAACTCCGTGATCTCCCATAGCTCGGGCAGGACTCGTGGGGTTGCTAAGTCGACATTCAATTAAGGGCCAGGCTGGGCGAGTGTGTGGCGATTTAGAAAGACAGAATCTAGTCGGTCGGCGGCATAGACCGTGATGTTGGGCGAAGCTCTAATTAAAACGGACGGCACTCGGGTTCACCGCTTCAGTTCCATGCCACGAGTGATTCCTGATGGCCAGCAACTTGACCGCAAGGCACGAGAGTTGAGCAAACACCGGTGACCTATCCGTTCGGTGCTAGCTTTCCACGCGCAGAGTGACGCGGCGCGGCCATGGAACGTCGCCGATGTAACGTGCAGATTGGGGCACAGACCCAGCCACACACACACACGCGGCAGCGGAAGAGGGGTGTGTGCATGTGTTTTCTGGAGGAAATGCCCCACGTCCGCCCCCGAGTACTCTTAAAGTAACTTGCATTTCATGAGGTCATAAAAGTGGCCAAAAGGGGAATGGAATCTATCCGTATCCGCGTGTGTGTGTAATGATGACGGCGATGAACTGTTGGTGCAAATGCAGGTGAATTATTTATGGACGGAAGCTTGGCAAAATACAAAAAAAGGGTTGAGTGAATGTTTTATTGCACCCCGGGGTAATTGTGCTAAGGCTTGGCAGAAGCCGTCGTCGTCCTCATCGTCGTCGACGACGACGGCAGCAACGGGTGCCGAACGAAGGGTGGCGTTGAATGGGGTTAAGTTGGGTTTGGGGAGGGCAACGTTTATTACGGCACATGTACGGTGCCGGTTAGATGGAAAATCTTAAGTGCAGTACTTTCGAAAAATAGCAATGGATTAGGAAAATTGTTGATGACTTAGGAAATGGATTTGAGTGTACTAAAATACTTGGTCTATGGATGTGTGGGTGTTGCTTTATTCACATTCGCCTGAGAGTGTGTGCACGTGTTTTGGAAAATTGCACAGTTTAGTGGCACTAAAAGTGAGATGTTGTGTTGAGGACTTTGTCAACTGCCAGCACGAGCGGGACGGAGGTGGATGAAATGGTTTGGGGTTGTGGGGGATCTGTTTAGGCATCTTAGATAATCTGTGTTTATTTGTGTGTTGAGTGCGCTTTCGAATTATTCCTTTGAGGCGAATGAATGGTAATCAAAATTTGGATATGCGTCTGGCGAGTTTCTTTTTTTTTTCTGGGCCAGCAGCGTCTGGACAAGAGGTTTGTGATGGCAAGTGAGGTGATACCGAGTTCAGCATAGCTTGGTGTATGGAGGTGGTCAGAGCTTAATGGTTTTTTCATTGGGCACTGGAAGTCTGAAGAATAAGGTTTGTACTTGACTTTTTCTCAGCAGCCAGGCGTAGAATGCTTGATCTGAGAAAGTGCAATGGACTACATTTTTAAGCCGCCTTTTGACGGGGAAACTGCGAACGTCTTTTTTAATTAGTCTTTACTTCTTTACTTCGGAATGACCTCGGAATGAAATACAGCGCGATGTTTGATGTGGAACGAAGATTTAGCATTTGTCAGTTAAAATCTAAAAGTCGTTTTAACAAAACAAAAATATTTTGGGCGACAATTAACATTTCGGCTAGTTTGGCTCCGCTGGTGACCAGAATAACCCATGTCGGAGCTTGAGAAACCTTTGATATACCAAGAACTACGACAACCTTGAAGAAGCGCTTTAACCGCCATTTTGACTGGCGGTCACAGTGCGTTGAATGTCGGGCGCTGAATCTGTTCTGTCCCAAAAATCCATGAGCCTGCCTAAGAATATCAGTTTGTCTCAGAATAACACTGACGACAGCACTGGACGCCATCCATTTCCTCCTCATCTCGATGTATTTTACAGCAGCAGTGCAGCCTCCTCGGCTTTAGACTCAAAGAGGTGGGATTTGGTTCGAAGAACCATACAGTCGAACATACTACTTACCACCAACCCTAGCCCCGGAGAAGAGCTTCAATCAGCGCGGACTGGAAACAATGGCAGAGGCTCTTTGAAAAATCCCTGGCACTAATAGACTGCAGCACCCGCGTTGTGAGACCACAACATAACCGACAAATCGGTCACCATTTATTTCTGATAGCCAAGTGGCAATAAAAGCTATTGCATCTGACATTCTGATATCGAAGGTGGTTAGTCTCTGCTGGGTACAGGGTCATAGTAGACTCCAAGGAAACGAAAAGGTGGACACTGTTTCGAAAAACGGATCGGAACGCTGAGAATCTCTAGCAATCGCGTATGCGCATACGCCGCTCAGCTCAATAAGGAAGAAACTAGAAGACGAAGCCCTGAATAGAGCCAGAACTACTTTGATGTGAGTATTAGACCAACGCCAAGGGCTGTATGATCAGCGGAAAGATATCATCATTGCTGATGGGCTTCAGTCGCAAAGGTGTACAGACGTAGACGAGTCCAGCCCTAATTTATGAGAACGTTTCAGGCAGTATAAGTAATACATCCATAACCTCGGGCGTATGTGTAATCATAAACGTGGTAGCTAATGGTAATCAATCCTTTTGCTTATCCAGACGATCAACGTTGGCGGGACAAGAATATCCGATGAGACAGTATATAGTCGTAGTGCCAAGTAATTGGTCCTTCTTCTCGTTAGTCAAGCTACTCACTTAGCCTGCTGCAAAAACTCACGCGGGAATATTTTTCGTTTTTATATTAATTTTCATATTTTCCATATTAATATTTTGCAGGAAGAAGGGACAAGACTCCTTCACATGTATTTCAGAGAAATAATGCTTAATCGATTGTGGAATTATAAGCAGACTATATTGTTACGGCTAAGCCTCTGAAGGGAAGAATAATGGCAGAGGATCGTTTTAGATTGAATGACATTGCTTGCAGAGCATTAAGTGAAGTTTGGCCGTTCTTCTAATTCTACTTCTTGTCGCTTCTAGCAAAGTTGTCTCCAGAGCTCCGAATCGAAGACTCATCAGGCTGAAGTCAAATTGCCATGATCTTCGTTATTCTCTCGTCCACTACCAGTTCCATTTTAGACGCTTCCAGCAAACACCTGCTCACTGCCTTCGAGCATTCACGTTAGTGTCACCCGCGTTTCTGTACGATCTTCTCAATATATGTACGTTACTGTGCCCGAAATGTCTACACCTAAGAGATGTTGGTTTCCGTTTACCTATAAACCAAATTTCCCACGTTCTATGCCCCCCCTCACCCCTTGCGTCGTTCTAAGCCCATCCTTGATCCAGGCATACTCCCAGCTCCTCCTCCGTCAGCTTGGGAAATTGGAAAACAGTCTCAATTCCGAATTCTGTATGTGGTTCCAACTGAGCGGTACGACTAAAGACAGAGATGGTAGTTTCGACTGGTCGCCAAGATTACACGATTTACCATAAAGTCCTTGATGGAAAAGATGTATACCAAATCAGAACCAAATGTCTGCGAAATTCTTATCAAAAAAACTGCGAATCGTCTATACCCAGCTTTCGGTTTAAAAATCATTTCTTTTCAATTTCACGGCAAAAAAAAAACCCGGAAGCTGTTACCACGTTCCCTGGGTTTCATGGTTTACATTATTGACACGAGGCTATACTTTGAACCTCCCACCCCCCACGGCTGCAAAAATAGGTCGACTCGCATAGGCTTCAAGTCAACCACAATAACACCTCTGCACAGCCGAAAAAAAAACAGTATCAAACCTACCCTCACTAGTCCCAGTCAAATATTCCCAACCAATTATTACAGTAAGTATACCCCTCAGCATCGCCTGCAGCACCATGGTACCGGCCCCAATAATTAATTATTACTAAAATACCTAATTGCGGCTGTTGGCTTCGCTGTAATCAACACCCATTGGTGGATGCGTGCCAGACGAGCAAAGGCCTCTCGTCGCACATCGCTCAGAAAACGATTTTCCTCAAAAATGCAAACAAATTAATTGAAAACCCCCGCCCACGCGTAAGTAAGGAAAACTCTAAACTCCCGTCCGAGGTGGAAGGCCCAGACCTTGGTTCTTCAACCATTCTCTTGGTTTAATTACACGAAAATGCGAAAAGAAGTGAAAAAAAAACAGTGAAAAGTGAATACAGGAGCCCGTGCATGGCAGCAGTAAAAACAAGAAACAAAATGAGAGGAGAGCGGGCGGGGAATTAATTTGGTCGAAAATGTAAATGTAATACTTGCTTAACTCAACCAGAGAGCCGAGACGAACCGAGCCGAGTTAATTAATGTCATGCAAAGCAAATTAAAGTATCTGGCTTGGCGTTCGGCGGCCTACCTACCGACCTTCCGCACTCCTGTCTGGCAGACGATTCGTGTGTTCCTCAGTTCATATAAAATACGTGCTAATTAAGAGGGCTGCATTAAAACGGGAGCAGAGGAGGCCGCCTCTTTTGTTCGTCAAGAAGGCACATGCTTAGGCCGCCAAAAGAGGCGGTCTCTGAGGGTGGAGCGCGGTGAATTGTGATAACTTTTAGTGTCCCGTGCATTTTAATAGCGCGTGTCGCTTTGTTTCTTCATCGCATGTACGCGCACACTAAAGGCACACAGATGTTCAGATTTTGTTTCGTTTGGTCCTCACCGCAACGGCGCGGCGCGTCGCAGTGCTTGTTCGCAAAGTAATCGCCTCAAGTCACAGAAGCTATGTCGCCGATCCATTACGCACACATGATGAAGGAGGTTGGGCTTAGGTTCGCGACACTGGCGCTCCTCCAAGAATCGATCAAGCAACATACACGACACTTAAAATGTGATATAAATGTGATGTGGCATTCATCTGACAGGGGAACATCGGTCATTAAGCCTCAACCGTTGCCGTCCCTGTGGATGTAGACGCTCCCGACTAGCGACGGGATGGGGGGAACGATAACAATCGTTTGGCATCTATTTTAGGGACATTTCCCTGGCGAGGAATTCACAAGAATGCATGTGTTCTTGGGCGAGCCAGCCTTTGTGTGAGCGATATTTGGGTTTCGATAATTTGAATGTTTCCGGGATTAATCGTTTCCTCCTCTTAGTTCCAGGCAATTAGGGATATCCCTTCCAGAGAGATCTCTCACCCTACCGAGGAGCGCTAATGAACAAGCTGCCGTTGGATGGGTTTAGTTGGGCTCCTCCATTCGGGATAGCTTCACGGGGACGTATCGAAAGTTTTTGCGGACAGTGTTCATTAGCTTGTTTACATAAATCGGCTGTGGGACGTGGATGGCAGCGGAGACAAAAGGCGGACGATAATCGACTACAGATGTCCTTGTGGGGTGTGTGAGAACAGAGGACCAATTCACATAACCCAGATCGTTTGTTTCGCAAGAGTTGTGCAGGACATTAAATTTAAGAACTACTCCAACACACTAAGGGGACTCATTGGAGGCAATGGTCTGAGTGAGAAATTTGTGTCAGGAGCAGAGAAACCTTATAAATAAACATTATACGCAGCCGGATATCTAAGCTACTCCGTGTCGACACAAATCTCTTAAAGAGGACGACGCTTAAAGAGAAGGACAATGGTAATAAAAATGAACGTTCCCATATACAATGGGGAGGGAGATGCTGTGCAATGCAGTGACACTCGAATGTTCGCAGTGCATTTAAGGGGATCAGGAGGAGATACGTTGAACGATCCACAAGAAGGAGCAGCTCTCTGACTGGGGAATCTTTTCTGTCTAGTATTGTTTTTGACAATATTTTTTGAACAGTCGGTTGGGTCCTTATCAGAAATTGAGAAGTTACTCATCACTGCGCTAGGTCTTGCAATAGTCCTAGGGATTCAGAAACTGGTATCATCGCCTTATTTGGCGATTCAAAGACTGCCAAGAGGACGATACAACCGGAAACAACTCGCTGTCAGGCAGAATGCTTCTCCCAATCCGGACGATGATAGAATTCGAATTCGTTTCCCCAAAAATTCGCGAGATCAAGATAGTAGCACTGAGATAAAGCTGCTTGTGTGGACGGGCTTTGCGCAGAAATGTATAAAGCCGCTAGAGACGATCAGCACTGGCTCATTTGTAGGATAGTGTTGTAGAAAAGAATGTCTATATCCCGTGCCCGATACTCAAGAAATTAGGCTTCATTGACTGGATCAACTATTGCTTATTAAATCTTCTTTGGAGTATTATGTGCTCGCCTGACGTTCATAAAATATCCGTCTTTATCAGCGTGGCTTTAGGCCAGGGAGGTGCACAATAGACCAACTCTTTACACTTTATACTGAACCTCGAAGACCCAAGAAGTCCAGATCAACAACAACTACCCACTGGACAATGCCAAGACCGAGTATGACACTCTGCTCAGTGATCAGTTGTACACCGCCTTGTCTAGTTTTCACAGTTTAGACAAATTTGACAAGTTATTAAGGGCGTTTGTGGTGAATTCACCCTAACTATTTCACCTAGACATTCCATGTCCCTTAAGACTTTCGATAAGGCGACACGCTGCTATGTGACTTCTTCAGCATAATTCAAAAAGCTCACTGGTCAACTCTAGGTCCACTATCTTCCAAATCTTAGTGTACGCAGATAAAATTGACTTCATTTCGGAACACGGTGAACCGTCAGTGAGACGTTTGTTGGAAGCGAAAGCGGTTAAAATGGATCTGACGGTGAAAGAGAAAAAAACGAAGTATAGTCTTGGACGATGCATCACAGTGGATAACTATAAATTCGATGTAGTCAGACACTTCGTCTACCTTCGCTCCTCGGTGCACGTTAATACCAACAGCAGTGCTGCGCAGAAAATTTCTTGCGTGTAGCTGTTTCTAGAAATATAACCCTCCGCTCACTTGGTACATGACTTGATCATTCCAGACAGTAGTGTCGACTTTCCAGTACATCCGGTCTTGTCGGTAGTCAGAGCTCAACTCCCTGATATAAGATTGGACATGCAAACATGACAAAGATAATATAACCTCCCGCGTCCCCACGCTCCCACGCTCTACCATAGTGTTGCCAATACACTACACAGATCATCTAAGGTGCGAGAAACGTCTTCTTCGTACATATTTGTTTCCACGTACGTTATTTTTGCTTCAGTGGCAGTGGGAGTAAAAGATTCAATCCAGAATTGCACGGGCTGCTCAGGAATCTACCAACTTGCGTGTGGACATAACAGCTCCGAATGCTGACAGGACTTGAATCCTGTGCGACAATCCAGCAGCACTTCCGTCTCGAAGGTGATGCACACAAGTGAAAAAAAGGTCTCATTCAATGCGCTAGCTTGAGAGGACTGTCGTTCTTTAAGACCTTGGTTCATCCCAAAATGTAGCCCACACAAAGTTGATCAAGTCGCGGGAGCAAGAGGTTCCACACATATGCTCTAATGAAATAATGCAACAACATCGTCTCTTGAAGGTATTCCAGAATATTGGCATTGAATAAGCATACAAAACGCAAAGTGGTGTCAGCTCAAGGTTCAAGCGTGGGTTACACCTTCCATTCAAAGTCCCTGTTTGCTTTAAAGAATTGAATAAAACCATAATATGATGATCCATACTACATCGTGAAGAAGTCCTTACTTACCCCAAAAAAAAACTGCGCTTGATCTGGGTTTGTGCCGATGTTGAATAAATTCCGAGCTACCAAGTTCCACAGAAAAATCCACAAATAAATAAATAAAGTCACGCTCTCCACTTCTTCCCATCGGATTAACATCAGCAGACTCCTACACAGCCGATTGTCAAAGAAACTTTGCCGAACTCTCCTGCTCGCCCATAGTTCAATGACATCTGCAAGTTTTCTCTTGTGGTACCTGTGCTCAGAATGTTTCGTTCGTTAGCTTGTGAAGAACGCTGTACCATTCCATGACATTTTGTCTTGGCACAGAGGTTATTTTCGCTTTCCACAGTCCATAGCCAACGACCAATACCATTTGAATCCACACCCAAAAAAATTCTTCTCATATTATTGCCCCACACCCACCGAGGTATGTCGGTTTATTTCAGTAATGCCAGCGGCATTTTCAATCCACTCACATTGGTTGGTCATGTCAGGCACGCAGACATTGCAAACAATTCCATGTCAACAAGACGAACTGGACTGCCTCAGCACATGTCAAAGACATGACTAAGCCTTCAAGGACCCATGTTCCAGCTTGTAATATCTGCCAATCCTCCCCGGCCACGCTCACAATTATCAAACAATGTTTCAAGTTGATGCAGTTGTCTGCCGCAATGCAAGCGAAACAACATCAAAAGCACACCACCCCGACCCACGTCACCAGCGCGCACCCACCCGAACCTGGTCAACAACTGTGCAGAGCCGTACGAATGAAATTAACGCACTTAATTAGCGGACAAGGCAAAAAGCACTCGCTGCAGAGATCCACTCACAGGAGCATGAAGAAACAAGCGCGCGCATACGCTCCCCAGTCGTACTCTAATGACCCCCTCACTGCTGCAGAAACGCTCCCAGTGGCATTTTTGTTTTGTCAAGGACATTTGAGTTATTATTTCATTTAAACATTTTTTTGCTGTATTTTTGGTCTGTCGTCTCTTCGGTTAGCTGTGGGGTCGGGTGGCGAGGGGCGGTGGTGGAGAGAGAACTATTGTCGGGGTAGATTACTTGGCCACCATTTCCACACTGCATCAGCAAGCATAGCCTCTACAGCCAGCAGTATCCTTGCATTCCTTTGGCTTTGGCCGCTGTGTTGCTGTTGTTGTTATTAAAAATCCTATTTGCTGTGAGTTCATTTTCTGCTTATCCTTGGTGGCGTTTGTTGGATTTTTTTCGAAAGAATCTATGCCACACTGTGTGTCTCTGTGTCTCTGCTCAGATTATGCTGCGAGGACCTTACTGGTGCTTCTGGTAGCTTGACGACTTCAATTTTCTCTCTGAATGAAAGGAGTCGTTCCATTCGAGATGGAAGCTCTTTCCTTCAGTTAAATATTTGATTTGAAAGGGATTTCCTGAAAGGAATCAATGGGGAATATAGTAATTGATTCAATTGCCCTTGGGAGTGGGAAGCAATATAAAATATGAATCGTCTTGGACGCGATTCGAAAAGGAGTTCCTTTCAAAAAGTGACCGATTCCGATTGTGAATGAATGGAGGACATTAAGATGTCTTCCGATGGGAGATGCGATAACTTTATGGCTCGTTCATTCTGGACAACCGATGGCAGTTGACGGGGAAAAAAAAGAGTCGCGGTGTGGAAATTGTGCGAAGTCATTCGAAATATTTTTTCGTGAAGCTGGGAAAAACTACAAGTTGACGCTGATTCGATTTAGGAATTTTATTGGAAGAGTGGAGGAGTTGAATGGACAGCGTTCGGCGAAGTGATTACTCGTGAAAGTACCCCGTTCATCTGACCACTCACTGAATTCGCCTCGTTTCACAATATTTTCAAGCATTCACTTTCAGTCAAGAACCTACTTTTCATTGCATCTTTCGCAATGAATCTTGTTAAGCACGTAAAGCTTAGTTAAAAGTCAATCTTCACGACTTACAAATAAATTTATTAGAATTTTCTACATGTTCCACGTTCACTTGTTCCCTAATAGTGTGACTGAAATGTTGCGATCTCACTGCTCAACAACGTTACTCTAGTATATATGGATTGTTAATGAATTCTAACTCTAACCTCCACGTGGTGAAGAATGGGCACTGAACACATTTTACCCAAGATAAGGCAGTCTACCACGGTTGGATGTCGTTGGCGGTTGCTAACAAGAAAGAAGAGGGAGTGAGCCTGTACCTGGGCTTAGATCTTTTTGAAGGTTGTGGAGCAGAATCTAATCAAGTAATTCGGAAACAGTGGCACGCAAGGCTTTAGTGAACGGGATATACTACTGTAAATGGTGTTCAAGTCTAAAAGACTTGGCATCTTACATCCAAAGTAAATGATCCCTTTTCTTTGAAGCCCACTCTGTCTTCCTTTTCGCACGATGACTAACACCGGGTGCATCTAGACCTTTCACCTGAGGATAAAAAACGGCCCCGGCTGACCAGTTAGCGGCTGGTGTTAAGTTAACTCCTGCTCAAGCATCTCAAGTACTTCTCCAGATACACGTCCCTATACCAAGCATGTGCAGCTGATAGAATCGCGGGGGGAAATTCGGTGGATTTACAGGAAGTGATAAAATCCACTTAAATGGATCTGGCGGTAAAGGAGAGTAAATCGACGCGAATGGATGCACAACATCAACAACTTGACCACTTCGCCTACCTCTGCTTTATCTTTGGCTTTGAATGCAGTGGCGAGGTAACAGAAGTACTCGAAGTACCAAGCTGACTTTATACATGACATCGTCCTAGACCTGCTGTACAGTGCAGAGGTATGGATGACGAAATCGCACTTCGAAGTGATGTCATTTAAAGGAGAACATTCTGTCATTAACTATATGGGCTCTGCTGCGAATCAAGTCTGAGCTTGAGGTCTGACCGGAAAAGCCGTCAATTCCTAACCAGTGAAGCACTTCAACAGAGGATTGCCCATTTAAGGCGGCGCATAGACTTGGAACTCGATCTAAACCAACTTGGTCCGCGAAACTGGAGAAAGCCGAAGTATCTCATATTGCGTGACAGCTCAATGCCGGAGCAGTAGTTCAAGTTTCCACAATTAATACACATTTTGATCACACACGTTCGATGTTCAAAGAACAATCGAACGGCTAACTGAAATCCCTTTCCATCCCCTCAACTTGGTTGAGCCTTAAAGCAATCACTCCCCACTTACATTGCATTAGCCTGACATGAGCACATGCATCTTCCAAGGGCTTATCTCGCCCGAAGTTCTCGTGTTTTCATCAAACTCCCACGCAACAGCTGCATCGCAGAAATGGAACATCAGAACTAAAAGTCCTTCATAAACATTCGTGGGAATTTTCGCCGTTTAACCCTAAACTCTTCATTTCCTTGCTGCGAGCGTGGTGAAATTTTCGCAACTACACCGCCCACATCTAAACCGAAGTTCCTTCCTTACACAAAGTAAGTCCGCGAGCGTTGCGTGCCGCTGCAGCAAAGATCCATATTAAGACTCTCGCATGAAATAACAACACTCCACGGGTAATCTCTGTGCTTTGCCACCATCGCCTGTGACCTTTCTTACGTGAATCTACCCCCCCTTCAGGTGCACATCGTCAGGTGCAAAGTTGACAAGTGCCGGTCTCGCAAAGGCGATTATTATCCTACACTTGAGCACACTGGCAAAGCCAAATGCAGACACCCGGAACAATTAGCCCTTGATTGGGGGCGTGTGTGTGTATTAAACATCCCCACACACTGAACCTGCCCGGTTAATTTCCGCAGCAATCAACACCCAACCACCCAACTCTATCTGCTTACACCGACGAGTGCGGCTCCAAGTGCCTCCATGCGGTTCCACGGTGTAATGCATTAATTATTCGCATTAATTGTTTTGAAACATCCACTTCCGCAGGGAAACACGGCCCGTCGTGCATTCTTATGTCGTATCGGTTTTTTTTTCGGATCTGAGCAAGCCCACCACCCACTAGTCTCTTGCAAAAATGTTACTGACCGTAATTAGAGTGACCACATCAACCGCAGGATTTATTCCCGCAGCCATAGACATCCTCGATAGGCCGTGGAACATTCATCTTTGAGGTTGACGTTTTTTTTTCCCCACTTTGCGCCCGTTTCCCGGGTGTAAAGCATGCCGTTGTTTATGAACTTTAGGCGAGATAATTAAAACAGGCATTTATCTGATGGAGATTGTGGGGAGGTTGGGGGTTGTGCTGGAATTTCGCTCGCGAATGCGAATAGTTGCGGCTTTGAAATATTTCGCGCCTATGTCTGCGGCCCACTCGAACAACTCGCTCAATGTGTGACAGTGTCGACGAATTGCGCTGAATATGCACCGCAATGGGAATTGGAAGTGTTAAATATTCACTTTGGTGAATGTTTACAATTCTTCTTTTCCTCTTCCTGCCATTAAATTTAAAAATAAATCATTGAAGTCGTAAATGATGAAATATTGAGGTCATTCGCGAATAAATTCTCTAAATTTTTGCAACGCGAGGTTAATGTTATGTGACCCTGTGTTCATGTCGAGCTTGTCGCCGAGGTTAAAGGATTAATGGCTTGGAGTAAATAGTTGGGATATGCCTTGGAATTTATGATAATCTGTTTAAATGAAACCTTGAAAATGTGGGCGATGGGGTGGTTGCTGACGAAACTAGAATTGTACATGTATGGAATTTATATACGAAGAAAGCGAACAATCACAAGTTTATTGGGTGGTATCATTGATATAGGCGGTATTCCTGCTTACTGCTGGCGTCAATTCCTCAATCATAAGCACATTTTGACAGTGATAAGGAATGTTTTTTTGGCAGACAATCGTGGTCTGACTGGCAGAACGTCATCCATTTTGTAGTTCGGTTAGAAACTTTGAATGAAACGCATTTATGGTTTCGATTTTGATCAAATTCTGGCAGTTATGAATACATCATTCAACACCATTCAAATGACCTCCACGAGAGTTCTGACAGGACTCGATTCTGAGAAAGCAACTTTCGATGGCCTATGGGACAACAAAGGCACACAAGTGTAAAAGTACTTCAACCAACTTAGTGTGCGAAAATGCAGACAGTTGTTAGTTGAGGCACAGGTCTTTTTGAGTGTAGCGCCACACAAAAAAGAAGCATCTCCGATAACTTGTCGACACATATCGGGCAGTAAATTCACAACTACAGGCATTTCAGAAAGTCAGAATAAAGCGAACATTTTAAAATTCCTTAAAAAATAGATGTTTAAGTACAACAAATTTGAGAACTTGATAACTTGAAGCAATACTTGGGATTTTTTCCATTCCTTACTTTAACTTTCTGAAATTAATATGCTGCGAACCTCCTCCAAGGTAGTTCAAATGTTCAATCGGGTTGAAGTTTGGAGACTTAGCTAGCTTAGCTGCTTTGCTTGGGGGTTTTGGCTCTTTGTTCTGTCGGAAAACAAAGCTTCCCAAAGCCACATTTGAAGCAGAAGATGCTAAATTTTCACTAATGATGATGAGGTAAGCTGGAGGCCTTGGAGAAACTGGACCTCGTGTGCTTCCAGCTGCAGCTGTACTCGAGTGAGGATCAAAAGCGACCCATTCAGCACCTGTAAACGCAAATTCACAGCCTCCTCATGACGATTCGATCGCTCGAAAAAGACATTCATCTGATTGGCAAAGCCCGCGCCGAGGAGGGAGATTCCGTAGAACTACGTCACGATTTCGAGCACGTTCATAAGTCGATACGCGAGAACAAGGAAGAGCTGAATAACCTCAGCGAAACTCAGTTGTCTTGTCAAAGCATGGAGTCGTAATTTTGATTCAATTTTGACAACATTTCCAACGCCGCTGAGGGAGAACATATCCAGATCATGACTGACACTCTTCCCTGCCTTTTTTTTATAATATGCGCGCGCTCAAGGGATTGCTAATTCCTTTAAGTGTCCGAGGTCAAGACACAGCACAGGCCAAAGGTATAGCGGGAGAAAGGGAGAGGAGGTCCCTGTGCACATTAGTCTTAAATATCTGCGGGTTGTAGTCTGTGGGAAATATAGGGCTGGGAAGAGCATTCAAAATTCGCGTAGTACGGCTGAAGAACGAGTCTCTAAATTTAGTTGTGCGTCCGAAAGTAGGCTTAAGGGTAAACTGATGAGCATTCCTGGCGAGACGAGTATAGTGGAATTCATGGAGAGGAGGAGTGCAGTTGGCTAGCTCACTTGAGCATCGTTTGTTGGAAAAGCGATAAAATACGAACAAAAAAAAACGGTACGTCGATGTTCTAGCGAGTCTAATGACTTTGCGATATTGTTGTCTCTTACAAGTTTTATCGCCTTACAATTTCTTGCATGCACCTTTGGCTAAGTCTTTCAAATAGTTTGCACCACATTCGCTTCTTGATTCTGGAGTCTTTTGTAAACTCGAATTTTCATTTATTTTATAAAATAACACACTTTGACTGTCCTGGGTCAGAAGTAACTTCAGAAGTTCTATTATAAAATCTAAACACAGCAAAAAAGGTTCTTCAATCTGCACACAAAAAGAAAATTGCACTTAATTCTGCGGCTGTATTAATTTTTGAATAAAAAACTGAACAAATTTAAATATGCAAATAATGTTATGAGATACGACTTGAGCCATATATCCATTGTTCTTCATCGAACATCATTTCGATGAATGAAAAAGTTAATAATTGGATTTGGCACTTATTTTGTCGGACAGTGTATGTACAATATGTATGATAGGTGCAATGCGATAATATGAAACTGAAATCGATACATTTTGCTGATGGATGGGCATCTGTAACAGAACCAGTCTCTTCGAATTGTTTACTATTGCTAATTGTTTGCATGTTTTTCAAAAGTAGGAAATTAAGGAATCCGTCCTGGGATTCCAGAACAATAAGTTGGCGAACGCAGAAGCAACGCCACCCTTCAATCCTTCGACTTACTTTATTCAAAGAAAAACAATGATTTTAAGCGAATTTATTTCTGCATTGTTGACTGTACAATGTCTAAAATCAGATTAAGTCAACAACTAAGTTGGTTCCCAACCATCCGAAATTTAGACTCATCAGTTTTATGCCGACGCGTGTACCCGGTGCGATGCAAACTGATGTTCGGTGATCGTGCTAATAGCGTGACGCAACTTGATCTTCACTAAATGTGAAAACAGGTTTGCACCTGAATAGACTTAGTCAGCAATTCTCATGCGGACTACTACCCTACATGGGGTTTAGGGCCAAATGTGCGGGGTTAACTAGTATCTTCTTGTTTTCCGTGTTATTCTGAGAACAGTACTTTTTTTAGTTCAACATTTTTTTAGCTCGAAATTAATTTTGTCGAGCTGTTACCTGCTTTGTTAGTTAGTAAGAAGACAGCTTGTTTATGATTGAGAAGAGGATATCAAGACCATCCAGACCATGTATTGGATTTACATGACTTGGTTGATAGATTGTAAACTTGTGCATAACAAGAAGTCGGTATATCCCGATCCGTTCAGCGTCGAGACTGAACTTTAGGAACCAATAACGAGTGCTGCACAAACTTGTCTAAAATTTAGGATCTTCATTATATCGCCCCTATAAAAATGAACAAATGATATTGTCCCCTCAAATATTTTAACCACAAAGCAGACCACCCTCAAAAACTTCTCAGAACCTGGTTGTTTCATAGATCGGACATAAGACATGACTAAAAACCACCGCTCTGAACATAAAAGAGACTATCATGACAAGACTTTCGTAATTGAGCAGAGAGATGTAGAATGCGTTTGACAGCCAAACGTTTCATTTAGCCACTTAATTGCCTAAAATGGTCAAGCTTGGGTAGGATATTCTGGCCCCATTTCATTCTGTTGGTATAATTAGAGCAAAAATGTCAGTTCCAGATTTGATTTAAAACATAAACTGAACCTTGCCCAAAATGTACAGTGCGCCATGCCTCCCCAATCGGAGGAAATAGTTCAGATGCCCATCTTAATGGCTCCAGAGAGTTAATCTATTGTACCTACAAATGTCTTCGCTTACCCCCGACAGTTCTTGTTTCTTTAGAAGATAATTCATTCTCGTGCTGTTGCTAATTTTGTATAAAATAATATATTCTGTCCTTCACTTCTGACTGCACGTTGGAGAGTACACAGTATACCACTTTAATGGGAGTGAACAAAAAGAGGCGGCAATAAAATGTACCACCCATTAGGCAGAACCCAACAACGACAGCAACCCCTTTTTTTTCCACATTTACATTTTGCCTTGTTCTACAATAGCTTAGCGCCCAGCTTCATTTAATTAAGGAAGTATCCCCAACGGAGCAAGGACATTTTCTTTTTTGTCTTTGAAGCACTTGAAATGAGGACTGAAAGGACTGTGAGTCGCCCTGGGGGGCACTATCGGAATGAAAACTGAAGTCGCCAACATAAGTCTGTGGAAGGGTGCTCCTTCCTGGTGGTGGCTCCGAGAATATTGACCACTGCGTTGCACTCTTCTGGAATGGAATGCATCTTGAACGTTAACAGGAAGATAACGCCGCTTCTAAGTCTTGAAGATGCGTATCTATCTGTGTTCATTTGGACTGAAGGTGAATTGAGTGAATTAAAATTAAGTTGTTGCCTAATATTGAGAATTGCTTTTTTAAAAAAAAATGTTTACGGTATGGAACCTTCTGAATATGAGTACTAAACGAGCTTCATTGGTCGCTATCCGAATGGAAACGGAACCTCAGACTATTCCTTGACAGACGACACTGCGAGGACAAGCAAACTCACGTTGACAGAAAAATTAAGCAAGTTTAAGCTGATGCCGAAATATTCCCTGTGAACCAACAGGTCATATTGCATCAGATCAGCACTCCCAACTGATCAACAACAAATCCATCGAACGACTGCCATAACCCGAAAATAATACCCACCCCACTTGGGTCCTGGAAAAATAAAATAAAATAAAAAATCTTCAAACTCTCCATAACGCCGCCCACAACCACCGTTCACACATTTCGAGCACATTCTCCGTATGAGCGCAGCGAAAGAAAGAAAATCTCAAATGAAACTTAGTAAAGTTCCGCGAGGGAAAACCCATGAAAGTAAACAGCAGCTAGACAACAAGAAACTTTTTTCCGCGATAATGAAACCTTCGGAAACTGAATAATCTGAGGCCATGAATGCGAAGTAGATTATTTTGCTCCTTCTCGTTCGTGTGCCCTGCCAATCCATGAGTTACATCGATTCTCCTCCTCGGTCTCCTTCTCAATTTCAAGCCAACAATGAAATGTATTCGAAAACTTTCCAACAGCTCTACTTCAGTTGCAGTCAGGAGTTTTGGGCGAAATACCCGGATAACGGGTGCCAGCCACCCTGGCCACCCACCACCAGAGCTCCAGAGCCCCACCGCACATCCAGATTAGTTTGGCACCACCACACAGTATCTATTCTGGAAATCGATTACGGTATTTTGGAATTTTTTTGTTTAAACTTTCTCTCTCTCTCGGAATTTTCGCCAGTAAATTGCATCATATGAGCCCAGCAGACTGTGGGCAAGGAGTGGGAAGTGGCAGGGGCTTAGTTGGCTCACCTTAGGCAGAGCCAGGCACAGTGGCGAGTAGAAAAAGCTGTGCGCTCGGTTAGAGGGTTTAACTTTTACTCGATAATCCTTCAATACTGATCAAACGGAAGTGAAGGAGAAACTGAGTTTATCACTCCGCCCGCACCTGCGCTCCCTCCCACCGGTGCAAACACTTGTTGGCCCCTGCCCCCCACCCTCATCCTCCCCCTACAAAAGGATAACTCTGCTCAACTGATTTTTATGGACTAACTTAAGCTTTTGTTGCGCCTCGCTGTGAGCACGGAGCAGGTTTCACCTTTATTGCGGCACGTGAATGCTTGAGTAGGGAACGCTGCATCCAGTGTTTGTTCTTTGCCGTGGCCAAGGGAGCTCTTATTCACCAGAATGGCATTAATATTAAAAGGAAAATTATGAATACGATTCTGCGAATGGAGAATGTGAGTACAAGTCGGGCAAGAGTTGAAAAGGCAAATAAAAATGTTTTGGCAAGGACTTGGTTATTATTCTTTTCGGTATGTGTCTTCTTTGAATTTGGGTCACGAAGTGACTCTGCGTTGTACGGTGAGAGGAATGAAGAGGAAAAACGTATAAACACAGGCGATGCGCAAGACTTTAGTGCACGTTGTACTTTCGTTTTATAGACACTCGCACTTGGATCTGGGACCGTAATAAAAAGTGGATTTAGCAGATGAAATCACGTGCGAGTTTCATTTCCTTTCTCCTCCGCTCCGCTCAGAACTGGGCTAATCCCTGTAGTTGCACAAAAGGCAATCTCTCAATCGGATCTCAGGAATTCTCATCGGGGAGTAACAAAAATGATTGAATGCATTCATCTGCTCTGAAAGTGGATATGAACGTCTGCATCTATGGGTGTGGGCTCTGGGTAGTGCTTCAAGGCTGATGGAATGGAGACATTCACAATCAGGAGATGCTTTGTTTTGAAAAACCAATTTAAGGCTGTACAGAGTACAGTCTTTGCGGCAGGTGGGATCTCATTCGGATTTATTTTGTTCTTGATTAATTTGTAAGAATTCGATGGTGATGCGACTGTGGACGAGACAGCAGAAATAGTGAAGAAAATTGTGACGATAAATGCTGCAATAGAAAAGAGAAGGAAAAAAGTTTGAACGGTGTCTAAACGATGGCGACGATACTAAAGGTATAGGGTTCTGTGAGACATCTTAGAAGTTGAGAACCTGAACAAGGATAACACGACTTCTTTCCTTTGCCTTTACACTTCCCGGTGCTGCGACATCGTGAACAGTAGGTGAAGGTAAACCGAAATACACACAGGATATCTGCGATGCGACATGAATGACGATTTATCGACAGGGGCATTTTTAGGGGCTTCATTGCAAAGCTCCACAAGTTTATTCAATTTTTAAAGAATTGCAACTCCAAGATTTACGTTGTCGATAGGTATATGTTGCCGAAGGCGATGTTCAAGGAAGTGGGTTTTAGTGAAGAGCAAGGACATAGTCTCTTTATTATCATCTCATCTTGCGCCAACCAGTCCTTTATTTTCTTCTACTATGCTGGTCACTCACTGGATAGTTTAAATGAGGATGTGTATTATCTGTTGATCCAAATAGCAGGGAAAACGACTGATTTTTAAAGGAAGCGTAGGACTACGAAACCGATTTTAGCGGGATGTCGACATCGGCAGTCATGGTATACTATTTTTAATGATGTCGCTGATCGAATGGAATCTTTTTTGCATATTTTCTATTTTCCAAGCTGGAATTCAGATCCGTGTGGCCCAACACGACTTGAGGTTCGATACGCTGGATAAGTGACCCAGTAAATGTCTCGATTGGATCATCGCGTACATGGTGCTGATGCTCGAGTTTAATCTGCATTTATCCACATATGTTTGATATATGATCAGGTGCATGAGAGCGCGGAGAAATTCTAATTAACAAAACGAAAAATGCGGGAAAAAATTATAACTACGTATGTACTATTATTTCACTTCCAATCGAGAGAACGAAACTTAACGAAGCTGAACGAAACTTATCTAAACTGAACGGAACTTGACAAAACTGAACTAAGTAGCAAAAGTTACAGAAGACAGAATTGAATTTTAGAAGTATTGAGTTTCATTTGACAATACTTAGCATATGCTGTTATTCCAGTTCTGCTATCAAGGCAGGGTCGTGACTCTAGGAACGAATTTGACAAGCTGATAGAACTGAAAGACTGAATAATTCATCAATCAATTGAACAATGACTGTAGTGTCTGAACAGCTTGCTGAATTCTTAGAAACCCGCCTTCAACTTTATGACCCTTCCTTAGGTAGGTTAACCTTATACCCAGCCAAACGAAAAGATAGATAAAGTTTGGTTTCGCTAACAATTAAGTAAACAAGTGTGAACGAAACTGGACGAAACTGAGAGAAGTAGATATTCTCGTCACAGTGCCTAATTTCTGTGTAGTCGATCAATTGTTTAACTTGATAGCGAAGGAGTTAAGGGGATTAGCTAGACGTAGATAGTACATCATTTATAAAACTATCAAAGAATGTCGGAAAATTAAAAGATGAGTCAGAAAAGCTTCGCAACGATTAGAGTGTCATATCATCCCTTTCAATCTGTCTTTAAAGGCAAGCAGAAGTCCATAAACGTGTAACTCCACCCTAACTTAATCAAACGTCATAAGCAAATGAACGCATCAAGTGACTTGCTGTGCAAGACTGTACTGTTGATGTACGTCTGCTTTTGCCCAGCACTAAATGTCTATTCACCAAATCGCCAGAGGCACTCCTTTTTACCATTCTTCCTTAGGTTCAGATGAACAAACAGACTCGACCTCAAAAGATTGGCGTCTAATTTCCTGCAGACTAAATACACCATCACTCCTTAATCCACAGAAGTGCAAGACTAAAGAACGACCTACTAGCATGTGGTGTCGATTGTATGTTACACCACAACATACCGAACGACTACCAAGGACGAAACAGGGCACAGATATCTGCTTTGGTTCAGTTTTCTTCCTTAACATACTTTTCAGTTTGTACAAATTTCTCCCCTTGCTTCTCTCTCTATCGCACTGTTTTTCTCTACCATTGCTGTGTGTGCCAACCTACTGCACTTGTACATCGTTATGTGGTATTGTTGGCAAACACAATTTGCTAATGGGAAACAATTTCATCCAAGAGAAACTGTAACGACGACGACGACTCGAAGGTTGCCTTCGATTGTTGTCGTCAATGTGGAGCACTGGCAATATTTAAGATTTCTGATTTACTCGCATTTTGTTGCCGTTTAAGGCCATGTATGCACTCGAAATGGGACGTGCCTACTTGTGCGAGTTCATTGACTTGCTGCAGTGAAGGGCACTCGTTCTCGGGAACTTTTAAGTTACATCATCGCTCCTTAATGGAAGCACAACGCAATTTATTTTTGTTTCATGCTTCACCCTTGCTCTGGAATTCACAGCACAGATATTCATTAACATGCAGCTCATGCGGAAGGATTTCATTTTTCAAATATAAGATTTATTAACGGCCAAGAAAGTGCGAGACGCAATGAATAAATCCTCGGATGGGAGGATGATGCGCGAGAAGGGATATTGTTGGATGTTCTTTAAATATTCAGCAGCCAGTGGAACGGCGGAGAGGGGGAGAAAATTGCAAAAATATTATGGTTTATCCTTACATCCGTGGGATGGAGCATTTCCTGTCTGTTTCTGCTCCTTTATAAGATTACCAAGTAGGGTAGTAGTTTTTTTTTTTTTTTTGTTCGAACTTCGAATATGCCGGGAAGGAGGAAGCACAGTTTTGTGATTTATTAAATCGCTGGAACAACTTATGAAGGCTACTAGGTAATGAAATTTCCATTGAGCAAATAGATTTGAATTTAATTTAAATTTTTTACGATGAAACGAACGGGCAGCGCTTTGTTGGAGACTCGGTAGATACTCGGTGAGTGAGTGAGTAAGCTGTTTGTTAATTGCTTGAACAAAGGAGGGTATAAGAACGAAAATGTGGTGAATGCGAAGAAAGGGAGTCTTTTAGGTCAGCATTCGTCTCTTCACTTGATTATTTTGTTGCGCATTAACACTGGAATCAATGGATCGCCACTTGGGATAGCCACACGATTGTATGCGTTTACAAATCTCAAGTTACGCAGTTCGTCACCACGGCAATCAGTGGCGTTGTGGGTGATTCATTAAATAGGTAACCACTGCAGTATAAACGTAATCGCATTCGAGTAGTAAACAGCGATCTACAATATTGCGAACAGTCCTAGTGGCATCGGGTATTTTGGTTTCAGGATAGGCACCAGATTTTGCGTGGAATATATGGGGATGATATCGGCTACTCCATGCCCTACGTCTGTTGGACTTGCTGTCACGACGAGGCAGTCCATGCGATATAATGGCACCATTGCAAATATATTGAGCATTTTCGAGGTGAAGGGCTTCTACCAGACCACCGATGGCAGTCATCATCAAAGCCAAATCGGCTACCACATCACCACCCGATCCCAAAAGGACTAACATGGACTCGCCAACTCGTTGTTAGCACTGGAAATTGTAGGATGTACAAAATAAACACTAAACCGATATTGTAATCCCAAATTTTGGGCCCATAGTGCTAAGCCAACGCCCAAACCATTAATTTTAAGCTTAGTTTGTAATTTGAAATATTGTAAAAAAAATATTTTTTGTTCACAATACAATTTTTAAATCGCCTTTACTCGAAGGCAGCAGTGCATGGTTCAACGTGGCAGTTCACAGTTGGCCATGGATTTTTTTTATTATTCTATTTATGAATAAAATGTTCATATCCTACATGTACTGAAAGTGTTACTCTTAGTTATGTCCTCTTGGATTACAAAAGTGGATGACGTACAGCCACCAAGGCCGACCGTGTTCGTAAAAAAGAAGCAAACTCCAATTAATTTCTCTTTCTTCTTTTCACAATCCACGAATGCGGCAAATTATGTCCGTACCTCAATCAACACGGATCGCCAGGTACCACCAACTCTGACTATCAGCATAAGCCCATTGAGCTTCCACACGGATCAAGACGAAACTATTCCGTAGCCCAGTTAATCCCTTTACATCACTCTTTCTTCGATAGAAATGGACACTGCAGAGCAAAGAAGATTTCCGATGGTTTCCTCATTTTCCTTACCTCTTCCACTTCTGCCGAAGTCATTGGAGGGTGGACCCATTCTAAGGCCGTGTGTGCAAATGTCACAAGGCCTAGTGACATCGCCGATGAGAGCTCTAATTGTAATCTAACTCAGTCTTATCAGAATATTCTGAGTTAAGACCAAATATTTGACCAATATTATTTTGCTTCTACAATCAGGGAAATTAAGTAAGCTGTAGTCATATAAATGACAGATCGCCTTTCGGAATGGGCATACGACAATAATGACATAAGGGCCATATGAAAATACTTGGCCATCTCGTTAAGGGACAGTCGGTGGTTGAGGAAGGTACACGCTTTTGTCGTAGCATACAGCATATTCGCTATACCATCGATCTTCCTTTGAAATCTAGATCTTACTTCAATCGTTGTCGACGAAGTTATTTGCCATGTTCTCATTAGCTAGCTTCTACCACCATCTTTGACGTATAATGTTTAATGTTTATATAATGCAAGGTCTGCTGTGAACTAATTTAAAACAATGATCGTGTGCACTTCCTGCAATACATCATGGACTGGATTCTCGATGAAGTCAAGTAAATCGTCTGTGGATGTGGATCGATCGCCACGATGGCCACCATGCCCCTAAATGATCTGCAATCTCTGGCCCATCACTGAGGCCAAATGGCTTTATATATCAGCACAGAAAATTAGCTTCATTTCATTCTGAAGGCAAATTTCGGGTCTGGTTCGAGAGATGATGTACCTTCCAAGGGTTCCCCGAAAAACTTAAAAAGAAAATGCGCAGTGCTCTAGAACTGAGATTCGTTTCAACGATATGGTCATTCGTTAAAGAAAAATATCAGTGGTCTGCACATAGCCCTCATCTTGGAACAATGGAAAGTGGACCAATAATTCCAACAGTGACTGTCAGTTTTAAGGTGTCACCGAAAAAGTGTTTGAATTGCCTTCTCTTTAGATATGTGACTTTTGTCTATCATGTTCCAGGTAAGATGAGCCCTTTCCCTTGGGACTTGGTCAATTATTAAGCATTTCGCCGAAAGATTGACAGTAAATTTAACAAATTTTCCTTCAAAATCGTCACATGTGTAACTTGTTCAGCAACGATGCTCACTTCTGGTTGTTCGTTGTCAATCAGACAGTCTGTCAATTACCGTCAAATTTTCGGCGAAATGCTTAGTAATTGACCAAGTCAGAAGGGAAATTGATCATCTTGCCTGGAACATGGCTTATGAAAAAGTACAAGTACGAAAAGCCAAGCAGAGTCCAATTAGAAAAACAGGTTTCTGAAGAATCCCATCAAACATATGCGTTTCACTCTGACTCTGCACACACAAGCCAGTGTACACACGAAATTTACTGGATACGGCTACATTTACGTCCTTTATGGATGCGCTCCACTTAAGTGAAAACTTGCAGACGTAATTAAAAAGTTGCAACTCGATGTGCGCACATATTTGCGCGTTCATATGCAGAAGAACCAACAGACAACCCGACCAAGTAAACGGTGAGTGACAACACGGAGAAGGACATACATTTTTTTTTTTTCGTTCGCGTACACTGCCAAAGTGATTCCCTCCGCCCACAATCCACGAACGCGGCAAATTATGAACTTGAGATTAAACGATGCAGAGAGACTGCTCTCAGTTTCCTCAGTCTGGGTGCAGCGAATTCGGAACAAGGTCTCTCGTACCTTCTTCGCATTTAATCGCTCTCTCGTTGCGCCATCGATTGTGACGGTGTTTGTCGACAGGATACTCACGCCAAAGATAGATGATTCTTTTAGCTTCGATGACTGTTAGTGTTCGGGGCGATCATCAGCGTCAGCATTGTTGACGGCGAGATAATGGATGCTGTTGAGGGGAAATTTTCTTAATCCTTCCTGCTTGCCAGCTCTTCATTCTCTAATGATACGCTTAAGTGGATTGCTTCCCTCCTACATCATCCTCTTCGAATTTTCCTGCTCCTTGTGTGGTCTCAATGGATGCATGGGGGTTAGAACATTAACAGGAAGCATCTTAATTATGGGGCTGTAAGCTGGTTCTAATCACTGAGTGCGTTATTGGTGAACTGTGGATAAGAGGATAACTCATGTTTCCCTCTTCAAAATGAATTAGGTAATTGTTTGTGGTTCTTCAGAATTGTCTTCACTACCGCACCGCCGGAGGGAATTAATTTGTTTCTTTTTTTTTGGGTTCTGTCACTGACGTTGGTTAAGAGTGGATTGGAGTCTGAGAAGGACTTGGTTCCTGTTTGGGATTTATATTTTATAAACAATCCGGACTTATGATCTTCAGTTTGGGAAAGTTGTGACGTTGGCAAATCTACGTCAAAATGATTGACGCAATCCTTGGGGATGAAGTCGCAGCTTCGTTGTACGTGACAACAACGATATACACACAATCTGCTCGGGAGGATGTTAGCGAGGATGAGGATTCACTTCGCTTCGCATAATAACGATATTCAAAGTGTGTCTTGCGAATCATGAAACACGTGAATGACCATAAATTTAGGCGAATGTGATTGTTGCTCGCTGCTGTTGTGAAATTCGATGGAGTAAATTTATTCATTCATCTCGGCAGATTTTTGGTCGTGTGTATTTCGTGACGGGTCGCGACATCGCTACAGGTTCATGCTTCTACCTAGTACCGGGGCGCGAAGGGAGTATAATTGACACGAAGAGCCTCGGCTCGGAGTCGGTACAGAACTGCATGTCCTTTCCAATAGTGAGCGAATTACTTGCACAACACGACTGATTACTGCTGAGGGTGGGGCCAAGTCCTCCATGTACTAGACTATAACGCCACCGGAAGTAGGAGAATACATGTTCCGGTATAAATTGCACCAAGGGTAGATAGACACGCCTTGTATCTGTGTGTGGAAGTTTTCGTAGGGTTAGGAATATTTGACAAAAATATGATGGGTACCCTTGCATTTAATTGAAGTATAGCAATATACACCATTTTGCCCTTCGGACGAACTAAGTTCATGTTTGTGAAAAAATTCCCTCGAATGCCCATTTCAGCACCGATTTGAAGGCCTATTCCGTCGTTCGCTTTTTAATATCCCACAAACACTGTGTCTGATTGACTTGAACCTCGACTTAATGTAGTCTTGGACACAAATCGATGTATCTGATGGTTTTTGGCAGACATTCCACTTCAGGGCAGTTGAACTTCCTGCAGTTGCCAACGATTTGGCAAGTTGACGACGCTGAAGGGTTCTGGTTACATAATGTCATGTAATGTCTTACTGGGATGTAATTTTGATGCCGATGTAAATAAAGTTGGTCTGGGAGGCAGTTTCTAACAAATGCGCGTCCCTTAGTCAAAACTGAAAGCACAACAGGATAGTTCCGGCAGAAATCTTTCACATCTCTGCTGCCGCATTGTTTGCACTCCTACGCGATCTATTCAAAGCACATCACTGTGTAATTTCACACACACCCCTCATCTTTGATAGATCCCAATGATGAATGCCGTCACACGCAGCCCCAAGGTCGTTAAAAAATTCATGTGCCTCGAAGCTCATTGCCCCCGCACAATGCTCACGAGACGGTAAGGCAATATTTAACAAGGGTAAATACAAAACTTTTTAACCTTCATAGACCGAGAGTCAGGAATAACTTTTGATGTGTTCAGGTCGATTAAGTCGTCGGGCGCCCGTGTGCGGCATGTGGGGGCCCATTTGGATATGACATTCAATTTAGGCATTACGAAGGGTTCCCTTCTCCTTTTTATGTCGACGCTCCCGCCAGGTGAACCCTGTAAAAGTTTAAATTACGAAAAGAGGCAGTAAAATGAAAGTAATGTGAGACTTTCATTCGCCATTGTTCCCTATCAGGATCTGTAAGTTTAGAACTTTATAAGTTCCTCAATTATTTTTCCCTCGTAATTGATGTTTGCTTCAGTTGCGGATGATGTGTACGAGTTCATCTGCTTATTCGAGGTTACGAGATCAGTTTTCTCTTTACAGGACGTGCCTTGTAGTTATTTCGAAATTTAATAGGACACCGCAAAATACCAAGGGTTACGATGTGCGTTTTTGGCTTACCTGCAAGAGAAAGAAAACGAACATTTAATTGGGGAAATTTTGAAGTGTACTTTTTTAAGTGTATAATAATAAAAATATGGGAGTGGCCCGGCAGTCCGTGGAGGACCTTGGTGTAGGTTCTACAGTAGCCACTTGTGCTGTGCGTGATATTATCTATATCACGAGTGGATGGGACCTTCACTTTAATGTCAACTCCGAAAGGAGAAGTTTGAAAAGCTTTTTCCAGACGTTTCTACTCTTTGCACATTTTCAGTAACTCGAAGGAGGTAGAGCCGTGAATTAAAAAAGTTGCTCGTGTCAGGGAGTGAATGGAGAGCCCTCAGCTGAGGAATCGAAGGACCTAAATACTATGCGACGGTGGCCTTACTTGTGCGTAGTATATTTTTGGATTAAATAACAAGGTCCTAACGAGAAAAAGTTGGTTACAGATAATATTTAAGATCCAGAAAAAAAATCGTTTCTTTCAAATTAGGAACGTAAAACGTCGATAAAACTAGTACTAGTACTTGGGCTGATAATGTAATGAGGTCCAAAAATACTTTACAGTCCTGGATAACGGAGTCTTACATAAAAAAAAAACTATCGGTTTTATTTCAAATTCTTTCAAAAACTTCAGAATGCTAACACAACGATGGTGGCCCGTGGCGTTGTGGGTATGTGCGTCGACTCCTACGCACTTGGACCTACCTGTCTAGGTTCGATTCCTGGTACGACAAGAAATACTTTTCACGGCCCCACCTCTTTCGAGTCACTGACAATGCTCAAAGAGTATAACTGTCTAGAAAAAGCTGCTCAAACTTGGCCGTTCGGAGTCGGCATAAAACTGTAGGTCCCTTCCACTTGTGATAAAACAACAGCACACACAACACGAGTGATTGCTGAGAAGCTAGGTCCTGGCCCTCCACGGGCTGCAGCGCCACCCATATATATATATAACACAACGATCATAGAATTGAGTTAACTATAAAATATAAGCTGCCAACGACAACAATAAGCCGACGTATTCACTCGGCATCACTTGTATATTTCGTCTTGATTTGAGGTTATAGCCTCCCATGCCCTTTGTAGAGGAAAACAATTCATAACGATTTGCTTCAACATAATGCTCGATAAATATCTCGATATGAAATACTATAAGAAGAAAATAAGAAACCAACCACATGATAATCTCAAGGAGAGATATTCTAAACTGTGCAGAAAAATACAAGCTACTAGCACAACACCTCTTTTAAAATAGTCTGAACCGTTTCAATTGAGAGATCCGAACTGAATCACCGAGGTTTCTCGTGATTATCTCTCTCTTAATCGATTTTCGTCAATTTTGATTTCTCCGTACTACGTGAACGACTAAAGCCGTTTGCACCGCACTAATCGGCATGTACTAAGGGGGCTCCCGGCATCGAACGGCGACTATAGGCCAAATTTTCACACTAAGGTAAATCCGGGAGATTGCCAGCGAGTTTACACACCAACTTTTCATCGGTTTTAAGGCAGCATACGACAGCATTCATTGCAAGGAACTATTCGAAGCAATGGCCAAATTCTAGATCCTGGGAAAATTGATCCGGTCGCACCACTCTAACAAATACGCGGTTCACCGTGCAATTCGGTCTGCACCGGATTTCGTCAAGGAGATGCACTGTCGTGTTCAATTTGGTACACATTTTTTTTTCATTTCACTTCTTTCGCTCCAAACGTGCCCCGAGTGCAATTATTTACGACAATTGAAGAAGAGGCGAAGCGAACCGGTCTTATGGTCAATGAGAAAAAGAGGAAGTACATGTTTTCGAGTAAGATTCGATCCGTCACACACCAACTGGGACAAAACATCACAATCGACAGGTACAATTTTTAGGTCTAGGTAGCGAAGGAGTTTGTCTGCCTCGTGAAGGTGGACTTCTGAAACGACATCATAGTGGAGATGCCACGACGAAAATCATGCTCTACAAAAGTCTTAATTTGCCCGTCCTACTACTATAGTCGAAAAGGAGCCGAAAGCTGTAGGATAAGTAAAACAGAAGAGCCGATTCTTCGAGAGCATGGACAACTATGCCCAGCTAAGAGCGTCTTCTAATCTCGAGCTAGTTCGAGAAGCAAGACCGCATCTCCAGTATAAAGACCAAATCAAGCCAAGTTTGTGTAATCCCATGGTCGATCTATATTTTTGCCGCTTTCTTTGGTTTCTATGACCTGTTGCCCGTATCAAGCGTCATCATTTGTTTTGTGACAAAGCCTGTGGCAGGGGGGACTAGACAGTTTAATGCAAAAACGGTGGTCCATTTTGGCCCAACACGGTCCATTGTGCTGTGACTTTTCGGATATCCTGGCTCCTAGTTGACCTTATAGCAGTTCTAGCAGTACTGACTTTAGTTCTGTTTATCAAATTTTGTCTAGGCCACATCGATTTGGTGTGGCGTTTTTCAATAGCTTGCCGCTTTCAGTGAGGAATGTGATCCCTCCTGATTCTTTCCTAATGGCAGACCCACCCCCTTCCTTGGTAATTTATTGACTTTTGCGTTACCCAGGGACTCAGCATTGGGAAAGGTTGCATCTGCTCTCTGTCTCCTTACGAGCTAGGCTGCAGAATGTTATCATCTTAGAGTTGATCGATGGTGTTTCCAGATCTTTGATGGGTGCTTGGCTATTTATGTATAGAACAACAGACCTTTCGTTTATCGGACTCATTGACAGTCGGAGGGGTGCCTCTTGAACAGCTATTACTTCTGCCTTGAATACACTACAGTGGCTCGGTCGACCTAGGGCCAGATGTATCTCTGGTAAACTAGCATATAAACCTGAACTTGTGCCTTCATCCAACTTGGATCTGTCCGTGCAGATTGCCATTGCAATCGGGTGTCGGTCAATATCTCCGCCTCGTTCCTCTCTCGTGGGGATTATTGTGACTGGTTTTGAAAACCTCAAAAGTCGTCAGGTAATCTGATTGTCTTGGGAACTTCGAGCTTGTGAATCCATCCATATACCCTTTGCTGTGAGTTTTACACCAGCAGCTCATTTCTTTTAGTTGTATGGCTGCATATGCAGCTGTAAACTTTCCGTAAAATGTCTGATGTAATTTTTAATTTAATTTTAGATACACCTAGACTACCTTAAGCATTGGATAAACCTCAACTCATGCTGCCAAGCCCTCAAGTTACTATTAAGGTGCCATCGTCAAATTCCGACTCTGCTACGGCTAATGTGTCATACTCAACAAACAGTTGTATCCAAAAAGTTGCAGAATATGTTGAAAAAAAAATAAGTCTCAGTTGCCGTTTCCCTTCACCACTAAATTTGACCCATACCTGCTTGGCCACTAGCCCTTACATGGACTCATTCGGGACCTCAATGGAAAATTTCAGTTAACTGACGTATATCCCCTCCACTTCATATCAGCATAAGCACACAAGAAAAATATCACATCCCACGCGCTTGTTTCTCTATTTGAACAAGTCCCTTTGGACTCCGTCCACAAGGACGTTAAACTGCACGTGCTGAAGCCACCCTGCACCTGGGACAAAGGTGAATCGTGTTATTATTGACTCTTCGCAATTCATAAGTGCCTAGTGCCTAGTGCCTACACACGTTGGCAATTGTGACCGCTTCACGTCGTCCTTGTCAAATGGCGTCGTGATCTCGTAATTTCATTCCCATGACCCACAAAAACCGTTTGATGTGGAAACCAAAGGGGGTGGGTGCATAAATAATTCCTGCACGTCATAAATATCAACCGGATTGGCCTGGCATCGCATTAAACGAGCTCTCTTTCTAATCCTCCGTCGACGATGAAATATGTCGTGCAAGGCACACCCGCTCATCTGTTTCACGTTATTCACGGCGTGGCATCGCCCCACCCTTCGCGGGGCGGAGAGGTCGCTGAGGAAAATCTGAACAACTCAAGTCCCGCTGATGCGGCACGGATAATGAAACATTTCGCGTGCATTTAGAGTGCGGTGTCAGTCAATCTTGGGACGGTATCTCGGGCCATGAATGAATTTCTCAAACGGAAAAGCAGTAAATTGACGAGCTAACAGAAGTTACAAGAGACGAGATTCATTTGCATCTGAATTATGGTGGCGAGCAACATCAGGCGTGGCGGAACGGAACGGACCCCCAAAAACATCCCATTACGACGATAAACTAAAAATAAATTCGTTATCTTATTGGGTGTGAATTGAAATTGCGTTATTCTGTCTGGATTTATGGGCAATAAATGAGAGGAAAAGGTGGCACGGTGTGGTGGCAGAGGTATTAAGTGGCTATTAATAATTCGAGTCGAGAAAAGACTACCACGAGAACGGTGTCGCTGACGGCGACGGAGATAGAGACGACAGCGGCACCATGAATACCCGCGTAATTGTTGATGTTTGTGTCTATCGCAGCCGCCCGCCTCGGAGCGTGTTCAACAAGGCAATGAACAGGAGCGGACACCGTGGGAGTGACGACGATTTATGGCGTATCTGTTCGGTAGTTTATGCTCAATTTGCACGATCTATGAGTATGTATGACAACCGGCGGACATATGTACGCCCGCTCATATAGGTGGAGCGATGAGGTGAAGATGTATCCAGAGCGGACGCCCGCTACGTGTATCCACTTGGGATGGATGTAGGCACTCGGGTTGACAGATGCTAGTAATCAATTATGTTCGCGTTTGTTCAAATATTTACCCCCTTAAACGATGTGGCCGCCTCCTAAATCGACTACATCCGTGGTGCTGCGCTATTTTTGGCCACCGAGATGGGGTTTAGGGAGGCATCCATTGAATTTAGGTGGCTGCTTGTGGTGTGTGTGTGTGTGTTCCCCGACCTGTTAATAGTTTCCCCGTGTTTTTTTTTTGTTTTCTTTTCTCACTTTTTTTGTTCGCCTGTTCGCCTATCTTTTTCCTGTTGAATACTAGTGACACAAAGCTAATGGATTGTGTAAAGTGTGCGGTGGCGCTTAGAGCCCGACCATGTACTGGTTGTAACTGCTAATTAGGGAGTGATAAACAAATTTAATTTCCACATGAGGACACCACAGTGGTGAAGAACTCTCTGGGGCAATAGACACACAGAGTTTGTTTTGGCCCCATTTTGGTTAGCCACGAATGTGTGCACATATTGATTGTTGGCCCGGTGAAATTGACTGTGGTTGCGGAACTGTAATCATTTCTAATGGTTGATTGTGCGGTCGGTGTATCGCAGATGTAATGTGCTTACATGCTTCATAGAATCATTAGTACAAGTGTGCCGGTTGTTGATCATTGTGATAGTTGATCAATTTTTGTGGGGGGGGGGGGGGGGGGATAGAAGGTGATTCATTCAACTAAGTGGTATGCATTTTGGCTGACGGGGGTGGTTAGAAGTGCAACGGTACATATTAGCAGATGGTAGGTCAATACAAATTCAATTTAAAAAAAATCAAGAAGAGGACGTTCACATGAATGGCAACTTGAAACAGCGATGTATCACAAATAAAAACGTTAGTGACAAAACAAGAATAAAAATGCATGCTATGCGGTATGGCAATAGTTGCGTATTTCATTATAAAATTATTTTGTCAAGAAAAAAATCACATTTAACGATTTACATTTTTTCTTGTAATAAATTTGTTTCCTCACTGCCTTGTCAAGCTGAAATCGCCACCCAAATTCACTACTAAAAAAGCCACGTACGTTTCAGCTAATATTGTTCTGTTCCGTATTGAAGTGGCTACCATCCAAAAATTCAATGTCAAAGTTAACCAAATTGGCAGTTCACAGTCGCGGAACGATATTTTAAAAAGATACAAAACTGATTCAAAAACTATGAGTGTACACATGTGATTGAATGTTGTTACCCTCTTTCTTAGGACTTATCATATATCAATGGTGCCCGCTGTAGTTTCCCTAACAGTTTGACTTTTCTGAGGATCACTCTCAATTAGAATCTGAGTTGAAAGACTAGTTTAATAGTAGCCACATTGTCGCCTGTGCCGACCCCCAGCAACGAATATTTATCTCTCGGTGGACCCCTCCCAACAATGGCAATGAAGAAGTGTAGTCGAATGATACTAAAGACGTGTTTTTGATGTTTTATTGAAAGGCCGTCGCGGAGCCCTTTGAAGTGCTTATTTTTTGGATACCATAAACGATTAGGGAAACTATATGGCGGATAAGCTATGCTTTGCCCCATCGCCCTGAGAATAAATCTGTAGGGATAGCCCTAGTCATTTCTATCAAACATGAATCCAAGAGGGGATCAATAAGTATACAGGTGACGTTGAAGAAAGTGCTGAAGTAAGTTGGTACGACATTTTTTCTGGATCAGACAGAAATTCTTATTAATCAACCTTCGTATTGTAGTCGTAACCATTACAAGGTATTGCCTGTTGTGAGAACATTCACGAAGAACTATAATCTTCAGAAAAGATAGCGTTCTAAATCGACTACACATTTACAATTTGGATTCAGACTCGCAGAAGAGTATCGAAAGTCTGCATCGCTTCAAGGTAAGATATCCTTCACAAGAATACAGATTAATCCAGCGTGTGTTATGCCGACTCCAAAAGGTGCATTTTTTTCAAGACTCTTATACTCTCCAAATATTGCCAGTGGCACGAAAGCGGCGGAAGCATGAATTATAAATGCTGTTAGTTTTGGAATTTGCTCCCAGACATGGATTTTAAAGCTTCAGCGATTTACTGACAGTGGGTCTTTGATCAAACATAAAGTTGGCTAGTGCGGTTAAAACTATAATGCGAAATTTGACCTACACGAATGTTACTGTTTGACATCAAGCTGCTGACAGACAAAGTTCCTTTTCAAATACATTTATGAAATGAATGATTGTAGCTACATGGAATATTCAGAAAATGCCATGCTCTCTCGAAAGACCAGACGTCAGCGAGTACACTGTGTGCAACAACACAACCCAAGCGGAAGAATACTACGTCTCAATGTGCTTGGAATAGCACAACCTAGGAGTGGTTGTTTGCTGCAGAGTAGGAGGCAAACGCCTTCCGTGATCTAAAGAAGACGTAAACATATAAGCACTCTCCACTTCTTCAGCACAATAAAATGATTTATTTTTTACCTGAATAGTAGGAATATCTTCAAAGGCGCTAACGTCCGACCACCATCCCGGTTAATTTCAATCTCCATCATCAAAGTGCGGCCAAAACTCGATTCAAAACCCAATGAACAATTCATCAAAATTACTGCGATGAAATACACAACAATAATCAACTTAAGTCCTGAAAATTTCACTCAATTAGAGCCCCGCCCAGTCGCCACAACATCCGCCACTTATTATTTTTTTTTTGTTCATTTTCAGCTCGGAAATGCCATGAAAATGGCGCCCAAAACACAACCACTCTGCTGAATCTTATCAATAAATCATCGCAAGAAATGAACCAGTGTCAGGGTGTCGGGCCAACTCCATGCACCGCGTCAGCCACCCACCCGTGACAAATGTTACTTATCGCTTTGCAGCTCTCTCTCTCTCTCTCCCGCTCTCCCGCTCTCAGTCGGAAACGTGACGCTTTGTCTCTGGATTTCCTCGTCGCAAACGGCGGAAATAAATTTGTCAAATCATTTTCATATTTGACGTCTGAATGGTTCACATCCTCGTTCCCATTCGCATTCGCACTCCGTCACCCGATTCGTTCTCACTTTCAGTGGGCTACAGTCTTCAGCGTCGTCCACGCCTCACGCCCACCCAACACACGCTAAAAAATAACCATTCTCGCGTGTGTCTGCAGATCTGTGGCAGCAGATAAAACAGTCCTCCCTCTGGAGACTACGAAAAGGATATCAAGTGAGAAGCTTCCAAAAAGGGAACTGATTTATGATGGCAACCCGGCTTTGTCCTACAAATTAATACACCCACGCACCTTCCGACAAATTTATGTGTTTGTTGCCGTGCAACTTGTACCAGCTCCACTCGAAATCCATTTATCCCCTGACTTCATGTTAAAAAATGCACGAGGGCCAGGCGGGCACGGCAGCGGGCCCTTATTTTGCTTGCATTTGTTCTCGACGAATCTCCACTTATCTGGCAACCGAAATAACGACCAGAAAAAGAAAGTGGAAGCGAAAAAAAAGCATCCGAACATCCTCTAACATAAAATCAATGCCAGTGCTCATGTGGATGGGGGTGGGTTTGAATATGTTTGCTCTTGGTTGCTCCATTAGATATTCTCTTTTGAGGTCACTTCCACACTATGGACATCGTTTTGGGTTGATTCTGGCTGGCTGGCAAGCGCTGGCATATTGTCATGTGGCAAGGTGGCACGGCAGCAGCACGGTAGGAGGTGTGTCATACTAAATCATCGACAAGCTACTCGCCAAGCTGCGGTGGATCTGAGGAATCACTGGACGAACATTAAGGGCAATTGGAGGAAATTCATCATCTGTGTTCTGGATGGTGGCAGGAGTCTGGATGTGAACGAGGTCCAGTTGGGGGAAGCAGTGTTGCCAATGTTTGCACATGTTATCGCATCCAACAATCCCACAAATGACTCAGTCAAAGCTGGAATTCAATATTTTTGTCCTTAAGGAAGATTTCGTTCAAATGCAGTAGGGTGGAGAAATGGCGTGCACTTTCTGCAAGTTCAATGTTAAGTGCTGGTTGCCAGGCAAGCAATATGGTCCGGCGATGACTGTGGCCATACGATACATCAATTCGACTTACGGATACTGTGCCTTGCAGGTGCCAGCCAGAACCAGAAACTTAATAGGTGAAATGAAAACCCATATCTGGGCATTATGAAGTCCGTCCTGCTGGCTTCCAGAATCAATTTACTTCAGTTTCCATTTGCAACCCGAGAGGAGAGTGAAAGCATAATCCCCGCAGGCAATCACCGCTTCTTTAACCTTTTGCGACAGGTTACCGAGCAGCTGTTTCCCCTTTTGGCTGCTATTCTAGCCCGCTTAGCAGTTCTAATCCCCCCCCGACCCCCTCTTTCGATTTAATTTTAAAGTGAAAAGCAGTACATCGTCCGACGTCGATGTTAATTATCTTTTGACCATCTGTGTCCAGCAATTAGAATCCATGAAAGTAGCTCATTAGAGAGCGGCTTCATTGGAAAACCTTTAATTATCCTCGGTCGTCAGATTTCGAATCCTACCCCCGGGCTAGACAGACGTAACTGTCATGAATTAGCCTCAGATAGGCAGTGGACTGATTTTTTTGTTGTTCCTTTTCAAATCGATTTGACGGCTAAATGGCCAACAGAAAAACCGCAATGTGCTATACCCAAATCACAGCCTGCACAGAGGACGAGGAAATGTCGAAAACGATTCGCAATTTGTCATTCCACAGACAGATAATGTCAAAATAATACCCTTAAGCGCCTGCCAAACCGAATAGCAGCCAAGCCCAGAAATCGAAGAAAGAATGGAGAAAAAAAGCAACACAAAACCTGCCAAAAGCTCGTTGCACGGATTGATGTATCCGTCGAAAGATTGTACATACATACATACATGTATTCCCGGGGGCTAATCACAGAATATGTGTAGGCCTGGGCGCATAGTTCGGTTTCTGTTTCCTTTTCTTGTTCCTTGGGCTTGGGCTTGGTGTTTTTTTTTTCTTGTTTTGATTTCCGGTCCAATTGAGTGTTTAGCGGGAAAATAACATTTTTATTCGAAATGATTTCGGGTTTTTGTGTGATGTGGGTGTCTTTTGTATTCCTCGACTGCTTGTATACAAATCATATTGAGGATAATTCATTTTTGATGGTCTAGCTAGCTACCAATTGTGCGGCTGTTTGGGCACGGGCTGGCGTTTTGTGTGGGCTTTGATTAAGTGTTGCTGAACTGGTGGTGGGCGTTTTTGCGATAATCTGTGCGGCAAACAGCTGCGAGGGTTGCTTACAAAAGGACCTTCAGCCACTTCAGAAACTGACTGAAATCAGCTTTGAAATATATTTTTCGTCGCTTTCTTTGTTTCTTGACGTTTTAATGTCCTTACAAGGACTTATCCATTTTGTAAATATATCATTGCCCTTTGAGGACAGTCGTATTTATTGTGTAAACATCGAGATGTCTCTCTGTCTCGAGGAAAATATCGAAATTCATTCCATTTAGTGGAACAAACCCTCTTAAGGTGTGTATTCGAAGACCATTGTTCGGATGGCACGATGAACCTGTGTCACGAGGCGTATTGTTCAAATCGTATCAACAACAGCGACAAACTGGGGTCAAATTTGGGTAACAAATGAATGATATTTCAATGAAATGTTCAATCGTATCTGTTCGACGGTTATGATGACTTTATTTTGCGAACTTCTTACACAATTTTAAAGGGTGACCAGATAAGAACGATATGGAAAGAAATGTAGACAAAGTGGCAATGGAGTGAGATATAAAATTGATTCTTGAACGGCACATCAATAAAATTACTTCCTTGGCTTTCCTGACATTGGTTCAAGCATTCAATTTGTGCGGCGTTATTTCCGCAATATCTCTAATTTTGGCCCGGAGCTCGTCCAAAGTGGTTTTGTGTCTTGTTGACTCCTCTATGAACTTGACACAGCCCCAGAGAAAATTATTGAGCGGTGTCAAGTCACATCAGTCGTCAAATTTCTTCTTCAACAATTTGAGCGATGAGTTGCAAGTACGGCATGTTGCGCCATCTTGTTCCAAACACGGCTCGACTATATCAATATTGTCGAGCTCCGATCTAAGAAAGTAGGGTAACAGTGCTCTACCTGACACCAGAACTAAGGTCCGACAATTCCGCAATTTAGCTCGATGACGCCAAAAATTAGCCTTGTGTGGTTTTTTTTGTCTAAAAGCCGGATTTTCGGCCCACTTTTCCATCGCCGAATAAGTGAACTGACTTCGTTGACTATTGTCGTTCGGCCTTAATTCTGGCGTCTGCACAATTTTATGTCGGTCCAAATTCCAACCATCTCAGGCGATATCCAATTCAACTCATGGCGCCAAATTGACATTTCTGCGACTGTTTCCAAACCAATATTTGTCTAGTTGATGACTTAAGGTCGTAAGGTCTGTGCATACGGTCAAATTTTTCAACGGTGCAAAGAATTGACGAAACTCACGTTGCGAATTAAAACTGCAATGAATATCCGATATTTTGTAATAATTTTCGACAGTTTGACAAACGAGAAACGATGGAATGAAACAGTAAGCCTTACTGAATATTTTGTCAGCTGATGCCATTAGTAGCTTCAACAATAGCAGTAGCAATCATACTGCGAATCTGACACCAGGCGAATCTTCACAGATGGATCGAGGATGGGTGAAGAAGTCACTTTGAGGCCTACCACTTCAACAACCTGGTCTGCCATCGACCACAGGCCGTAGCTCACTTAGACCAAGCATCAGTGTCAATCATCTCTTACACTTTATCAAAAGCACTAACTGGGGGAATATGTCCCGAAAGTTGGCTTCCGACATACTTTCCAGGCCACTGATCGAACATCAGCCCAGGTTTACTTTCCTGACTGCTGCAAGTGTTAGACATAAGCCGAGGTAAGCAATGGTCGTCTTCACGTCTGGGTCATCCCCACAGCACGGTTGGTTATAGGTCGCTCCCATTCTCCTTTCTTGATTTCCCATAAGGCACTACGAGTAAGCCAGTCGAGTATAATTTAAGTTAATTCTGTGTTCGAACAGTGCAGTCCGCATTTGTGTACGGAAAAATTCCTCCCCTGAGTGTGACGCCATTTCAGAAGACGAAGAATTCTTTAGGAGCACCTCCCATGTGACCCTATCTAGACGGTATAAGAAACACATCACTTAAGTGCCCGAAAGTAATTGAAATTGTTGACAGTCCCTGACCGGATGTCATCAAACTACGCGATGAATTACCTTCAGCTGCCCCATATTTTCCTTCAAAAGACAGTCCACAGCAACGTAACCATTCGAAGAAATTCAATTTGCTAATATCAACAGCAATTGCTATTTGCACCAATCACTTAACACATTCCAGCATTTCAGTTCTGATTAAAGTGCCCAGCCGTATGCATCCACGTGTAACGCTGGCGCTCCCCCAACCTCTTGCATTGCACATAGCTGACAGACAGAATATTTATTTTCTATTCGATTGAAGGTGCCCCACCGATTAGAAAGCATATCGATGTAATCCCTACCTTGCCATTAACAGAAGCACCCCCAACCCCCTGCAGCACCGCCACCGCACACTGGCTCGGCGGCACTATCATCAGCACCATCTTTGTGCTCCACCGCAAAACGTATTGACGAATGTTTAATGTTATCAATTACGGAATTGAAATTTAATCCATTACGCTTAATGAGCTCAGTTCAATTAAATTAAGCTTTCCGCATCTAATATCCGGTTTCACTAGATTATTCCAATTGTTGGATATGATTATCGGTGTGATTTAAGTGAATCAAGTTAATCACGGTGCCGGCATTACAGTGTGAAGGGGTGATCGTAACTGCATTAGTGGCGTGGTACTCCAGGGTTGCAGTGGATATCATTTGACGGGTTGATTCAGTTGACACCTTCAGAAATGGGGACGCCTTTAGGAACAATTTTAACACATCTTGAATATGACGTGTGGCTGTTCGTAGACAGTTTGTCGCATTTTCGACTGCTGATTGATTACGTCATATAGCTGACTTGGCAACTTTTTGAATGATAGTCATCCCTCCGCCCGCGTCGAATACTCTTTGCTGCGTTCAACGTAGTCCACGTTGAAAAGGGGAAAAAGCCTAACATATTCATAAAATTAGTCAGTATACACGTAGAACTTGATAATCTTCTTCTTTGTGGCGCGTGACAGTTCAGAGCCAATCTGGTTTCTAGCTGCTCTTCCAAGTTGCAACCGAAAAAGTTGGCTGAAGTCATTTCCACTTGTGTGAGTCCGTCCTTTAAAACGTGGTCGCACAAGCTCGAAGTAGAAGACTCTTGAGGCTAGAGCTAAGCACAGACCAGATAGCTTAGTCTTTGATTTGCAGACGACTGGCTAGCCTCGTGTTGCTCTCGGTACTGATGTTGTTCACTGTGGCATGCACCGACGTAAAGTCGAAGTCCCAGATTATTTCGAATTTAGTCCAATTGCGACTCTTTATTCGATACATCGATGCTGTTTCTTGAGGACAATGTAGACTTCACTTTTCCCTCATTCCTTGCTAGACCCTTTTTGGTCTCATCCGCTTCTCGCTGCGATCAACCGAGAACGTCATCCGCGTATACTTAAAGCTGAGAACGGACTTCTCTAAGATGGTTCTAGTACTATCGGCCCGTCGCTTTGTCTAAAACCTTTTTGACATTAAGTGTCTAGCTGCGAGAGCGAGAGTTCCCCATCGTCATTCTGCTTAACCTGACAAGATTGGCAGGAATGTCAAGACAAAACATGGTGGTGTGTAGTTCGAATTATGCACGCTGTTCTGGGTGGTGAGTTGCGATCTGAATTTTCGTGAAGTTATCGCCACGAAAAGTTGGAAATAAAAGCATTGAGCCAAGAATTCAGTTTTTCTGTACGATTTTTTCTGTCTCGTGGGAGCGAACAGAGGATTGATGTCCACATACCAAACACAAGAGCCTAACAGAAACGAGTTCTATTTCCAAATTTCAGAAATACTCGCCCTTACTGGGAATTCTTGGGGAGAAATCGCTGTTCCTCGGATTTATTTTTTCCCTGGAGTTGACTATTCCCTCGCCAATTTCCTCCAGAAACAGGAATTCCAAGTTTACCAAGAATACCACAATTGGTTTTTTTGAGAGGAATAACTTTGAAAAATGAATTAAATGTCGAAGTTTGTGGAGTTCACCTATATGCTTCTAAAGGTATGATAAAATGGGGTGCATTCGGCAGGCATTTTTAAAAGTTATATCCAGACGATTTTTATTTATGACTTTGAAATAAAAAAATATGGACTTTTAATGCAACATTGCTTAAGCTTTTTAAAATTTAAGAAGCGTGTCGGCGAATGGATTTATTTTAGACAATATGATAATATTTATTATTTTAACAACAATGTGATCTATTAATTTAAATTATTTATTAAATTTAAATTCTAAATTGAAATTCTCAAGTTTCACGACTGACAAGTGACACGTAATTACATCAAAGACCTGAACGAGAATTGCCAATCGGCAATAAGTGCAAAATATGCTAGGGAACTTAAACGCTTATGTTGACAGTTTGAATTTTCATCAAACGGCCGGTTGGATCGTAGGCTCCTACAAAATCTAGGTCGAATTTCTTTGGCATTGTCATTTTTTTAAACAAAATTAAGGATTAAAATAAATATAAAAATCCCATTCAGGTATCTACATAATTCCGACAGTGATAGATAGAGATGTTGATGACGGGTTAGTTAATCACGGCAGTTGCAACCTAACTTACCTTCTCAAAACAGATGTCTTTGAAAGGTGGTTTTTTATCACAAATTTTTCAATATCCGCTCTTCGAAGGAACCTGACGTTGACCATTAATTTCGCTCGCTCTTCCCAAATATGATTCTTCTACATATGGCAAATACACTCCCGTACTCTCATTCTGTGTTTTCTTTAAATCTTCCAAAGACTTTAAAATCGAAATTGACTTTTGTTGCTCAATGACGCAATACAAATGAAAGACCGATATTCATCCTACCAGCCAGTGTCCAATAGAACGTACTGGATGGCGAAATTGGTTGAGTGCGTGCCCTTGGTTAGAGAGGTCCCCGGTTCGAATCCCAGTAAAAGCAACGCTTTTATCCGGTTTTCAAATCTGGTCCAGTCACGCACTATCACTGGAGTTGTCGATCAGTGGTAGTATTCTGACTATAGTTATCACAAGTGTGCTGGCGACTTCGCTGACAGCCCACTTACCTACCTACCGAGGTTGCTGCTGGTAGTACAATCGACCAGTTTTGAGTCTGGGTGCTGCATTCTATCGTTAAAAAACACCTAAGACAAAAAAAAGGTGTCCAATAATTCTTGTTGAGGCGTTGTTTGAACAACCTTTTCGAACAAACTAACTCAAACACAGGCAGAAATAATTAATACAGTCCAAGACACATGACTGGAACATACAGTAATACTTCTCTATAACGGACACTCGCTGGAGCGTCACCATTGTCGGCAAGGGGAGGTGTCCCTCATAGAGGTATATCCGTAAAAAAAAGTTTCATTGCACAGAGATACGAGTATGTATATAAACAACAAAACAAAAAAAATTGGTGGTACTACAGTCCGAGGTGGACCTGGGTTTAGCTTCTATAGCAACCACTCCTTACGTACGTGCTGTTGTTCTATAACGAGTGGATGTTATGTACAGTTTTATGCCAACCTCGAAAGGCTAAATTTGAGAAGCCTTTTCAGGACAGGAATACTTTCTAAGCATTGTCAATGACTGGAAAGAGGTGGTGCCGTGAATTATGAATTATTGAACCTGGCACCCCCGTCGTAGGAGTCGAGGCACCCACTCACTACGCCACAGCGACCACAATTCAAATTGTGTTTTGTATATTATTTCCGTGTGCTTGAGGTCAGAACAGTCTAGTGTATACTAGTGCATAAAGTAAACGTTGAAAATTAAACAGTTTAATTTCCGAGACTTCGCCGCTGAAGTCGGCAACTGCACAGAATGCTCAGTGGTGTCTCGCACAGTCATTTCAACAAATAAATACACGGCAATATTGGGTTGTATGAAATGACAATGAATTGAGAAATTTATGTTGGCGCGTATGTATGCGAGTGTGGTAGCACGTTGATTTGGCAGAACTTAGTAGTAAATTTAGCCATAATTTTATTCAGAATTTCTTATTTACGAAGCGAGCGCAACTCGTACTTCGCCAGTGTTGTAACTCCTGTTCTCGAAACATCGTTCGAAATCGTCACCGATTTAACGACACTCGCATACATTTTAACCGAAAAGAACTTCCAACAGAAATATAATGAATTCTCTTCCCGTCCCACAAAAACCATCATCGTCGACCAGTGCCCGAATATGATATGCAAACCCTTCTTTTGGGCCTTGGTTCCATGTGCTTGAACTTACAATTACACTTCTGGTTTGCCAACGTATGTCCACCCGAAAAGATTTATACCCCAGCAGCGAGTGGAGGACATTAACAATACAGCGTGACACCATGTGGGCGCAACACGACTTACACCAAAAATAAAGAAAATAAAATCTCAACCAAAAAGGATAGCAATACCCACATTTCTGGCAAAAACCCATAAGAACAATCCCATGACAAATTATAATTTCATGTTACCGCAATTTATGTCCTCTCGCAATGGCCGAGCCACCGCCGGATAACACATCCCCCGTACAAGGAGGCACACACATCCATTTGCATCTGACCACCAAATGATGTTCATGTCCATGGGTACGTAAGTTATGCAGCAGCAAGCAGCGAGTAATTGCCCCGTTAGAGCCAGATAATTCCAACAAAGGCCACACTCGTATCTAGGGAACATTTTCGGAGCCCGCGCACACCTCAAGGCTAATTATTTTGGGTCAACCAACAATATATGTGAGCCTCGAAGCATAAACGCCGTTCCCAAACCACTGCTCGCGTCCTCTATTCCAGGCCGCCCAGCAAAAATAAAAAAGGAAATTAATTTCTCCAAAGAACTAAACAGCCACGTTTTATACAAATTAATGAGCCGCACGAAGCCGCCTGACAGCGTGGGAGGGCGACACTCCGTATGTTAAGAAGAACGGCCAAGAACGGTGGTGACGTGAATAATGTGCCCACCTCCATCGCAACTCGCATGCCATTAAACATTTAAATCCACCCTCATTCAACTTTATGTTCCAGATTAAACGCACTGCCCCGTTGCCGGGGCTATGCCAAACAGGAGGTGTTTGTCAAGACCGGGCAACGGATCGAGAGTGATCGGAACGGAAAGAGGCCGCCGAATTGGTCAGCGATTTAATTTTCTTTTAAAAAGTTCGGGTATTTGAAGGTTAATTGGATTTTTTTCCCTCGAGAGTGTATGCGCTCCCCGATGGGTGGGTGGGTCCGAGAGGCCTATGATTGCCTTTGTGCTTTATGCGGACTTACTGCACCTCTCGGGGCGGAATGGTAAATTATTCACCAAGAAACTTTGGTGTTCCGAAAGTCCCCTAAATGTTTGCCGGGTCAAGTAGTGGGAGGTCTCTCTATGAATATTTAAATGCAAAGAATTATGGGAAGCGGCTACGCGGGGGGATAGCCGCTGACGTGCGAACGTCTACCATTCAACACCTAATGACTTGGTGGTGTACAGGTATTTGAAAGGCTTTTCAAATTTGTGAATTATTAAGTATTTCTCGGAGGTATTGATTTACTGGCGATGATAGTAATTTGCAGTGGTGGCAGCAGTTTGATGGCTCTTTTTATTCTTGGTCTACAACTGTGTGTGATGGCGCTAAGTTCCTGACAACGCCCTTGACCATCCCTAAACTATTAAAATTTATTATTTTGCAGGCATTTTTAACAGGTTTCGTAGTCAAGGATCCCATATTATTATCTGTGTGGCACTAGAGTCCGGGTGGACTTAGGCCTCAACCAGCAAGTCTCTTCAAATTGATTTCGAACACGAAGTTGGTTAAGGACCTTTTTGATTTGGGTGCGCCACCTTAGATGCAGGCGTCCTCTGCGTTGGCACAATGATCACATCTAGTGTTTTTTTTAAAATGGATGAAGTATGCGTTACAGTCAATCCATATGTAGTAGTTGGCTTCATATAGTTGGCACAACCGACTCTTCCGAAAGCTTTGAGGCTTTTTTTTTGAATAAATATTCGATCCTCGTAACTTTGAGTGAAGAAAACAGAAATGGTGCACAATCAACGACTTCGTGAAGTTTTGACGTGACGCTGACTTTAGCGATGGTTCATGGATTGGTTCACTTAAACGCAGGCGATAGTTGCAAGTCTATGAATAGTTTACGAATAAGACGCCCTTTCAGAACTGATTCGTTTCAATGGGATACATTCGAACCGAGGATTGAACACAGGATATGGCAAACTTATTACTTATGCCATATTGATTAGACATTATGTGCCGAGCTCCCAAGGTCATATCTTCTGGATGTTTGAAAACCTCGCAGTTCAAAAGGATATTTGGATGAAACTTCGTAGATAAATTCCTTATGTCCTGCATTAGGTTATATGCTATATTTCCCTCAATTTTCCAACCATAATGGACGTAAGCCATCGAGCGAATAACCACTTAGCTCAGATTCGTTGAGTTTCGTTAACTTTTTTTTTAGGTAAATGGGAACAGCAGCATCATCAGGCATGCTGCATCTTTTCATTGAAGCTCTCATTTCCAGCGGCGCAAGTATGAGTACGAGTATGATTCTTATCTCACATTTTATTTTATTTGACCGTCGACATCTGACAAGTATGCATTATACTTCTGGTAAGGCTTGAGGGAAAGGAAATTCCAGTGGCAACAAATCATAACATACCTAAAAGACGATGTACATAATAATCCAGTGGAACCTGTGAGGTTTGCCGCCCTTCAAGTTGGGCTAAGTCTGCACCAGGAAAATTTCATACAAAAAAATAAGAAAGGCCTATGTTGGAAACCTGTCTGTCTTGAAAGTTGGACGCATAAAATTTGTGATAGAGCTGTGTCTGAACTGACATTTGACAAATGAAAACAGCTGACTGGAATTAGCTTAACGACAAAAGCATTTGAAATCAGTGTATACAGGAAGAACAATGTTTTCATCCGAAGAGGATGAAGAAGGATGAATCAAAATGCGTGGTCGATTTTGCACTTTGGGTAGATTTGAACATTACGCTAAATAGAAGTAGATCTACCACAACTGTGGTGAAGTCTCAACACTGCCCACTACGCCACGGCCATCCGCTGTGAGCGAGATGAAAAGTTTCTCATTTCTTTAAAAATAACCCAACCAAACCCAGCTACTTGTACAATGGTTGAAGATCCATTCTAATGCAATTTTTCTAATCCCTTAGGGGAATTCGAGAACCTTTTAAAGGGTTTTACGGCCTTGAACATACGAGGGGCGTTTTAAATTGTTTTTATTCCCCTAACATCAATGCATTTGTAACATCTTGAGATAAGCTTTTTTAAACCCTCAAAAAACTAAACTTCCTCTTTCTCTGCAAAATACCCATTTTTTGCCGACGGAATGAAAAAATGATGTCGCCGGAACAGTCTTTTGAGCTTAAGGAATAACCAGATATCATATGGTCCTAAATCAGACTTGTACGGTGGTTGTAAATCGAGATTAAGTGAATTTTCGGCAAAAAAAGGGCATAACATCGATTATCCAACAAAAGGGTTTTTGGAATCAACCAAGATTCGAAAATATTTCAAAATGCTCTGGTATGATGCAAATGAAATTTTACCAGTACCAGTGGGTTCTCTAATTGTTAATTGACTAAACTGTTAATCGAGCACAAAACTTTCGATTTCTTTGTCGTGTAATTCATCTAATCCTATCTCTACCTTCGACACTACCTTCTTCAAATTATTTGTGGTACTTGCAATCTTTTTTTGTAATCTGCAACGTTCTGAGCTGTCTGCAGCAGAAACTTCATTTCGCAATCAAAATTAAATGCAACCAACCAAATGCTCACCAAATGCTCAACAAAATCAGATCGTCAATGACAGTATAACCAACCAATCAAATTTTTCTCCAGAATCGCCTTAGTTTTTGATCCATAATTCCTCATATTTAGAGAAAATCTTAAAAGGGATTTACACTTAACAAACATGGAATTTATAGCTCCAACGCATCGCTTTCTTCTGGTATGCTTATCGTGGTGAGCCTCCTTAGGCTGACTAAGATCCTCACTATCTTGAATAAGAAAATATTTCAGTTAACAAGAAACGACAACATCGCAGATAGCATTGAACTGTCTTAGAATCAAGTTGCTGTGCTAACCGATAAGTTTTCGTTTTAATTAGTTTCCGTTCAGACCTCGATGTAATAGTTAAGCCAAGCAACAAACTCGCTAAACATGCCACGGAATTTGCTAAACTCGGCTCTCATATGCCATCAAATTGAAACCACCGCCAGGCTTGCCACCAAACTCGTAAACTCAGTCTGCGTAGTCGAACATAGCTGATAGCTCGCAGCGTGCATAACTTTACCCTTTTGGAGAAATAACCCACACTATATGGAATTTCATGAATTTCCAAAATGATGCTTTTTAATTAGAAAAGTTCAGTGCTACCTTCGTAATTGCTTTCACAACATTAGAATAAAAATACACTCCAACCCTGACGATGTTCCAGTGCTGCGCCTAGGTACCGCGAGCCACCCATCGCTGGGTAAACTTCTAGACGTCGTCAATAAGTCTTTCCGCGGGCCATAACCACTTTGGAGTAAATATTTCTCCACGTATTCGCAACATTCTCCGAACGACGCCTGGATGAATTTTAATAATCCCCAGACTGAAAGCACTTGTCAGAATTTAGTCACGCCACTCGTGATCTGCAGATTGAAGCACTTCTTGTTTGGATGTCAAATCCTATCCGTGATAAAACGTTGCGTTGACACCGACTCACACATGTCCCCGGCCTTGTCTAATGAATTTGAACGCACCCGGCCTGAGGTGCGCGTCGGATGCGAGATTGAAGCGATTATTCATTTTCATGGCGTGTACTTACGATTGAAATTAAATGCGTGGAAAAAATCATATGCCTTACCTGAAATTAGAAGAAAATGGTTTTCATTAGAACACACGAAATTGAGATTCTTCGAATCAAAGCAGAGACAATCGACGTTGACATCCCCTCAGAGACAGAGAGACACTCATCCCGAGAGGAATTTTTGTTTATTTTTGTTTATCTTGAACGACAATTGATTGGCATTTCGAGATGCGAGTGAAGGAAATGAATTAATTCGCAATTCGCAATCCCATTGCAAATCCCTATCCTCGGCAATTCATCATGTCATCATGTATACGCAAAGTGAAGCTCGCGCCCTTCCCTTTCTGCATGAAATTGCGATTTCCATACGTGACAGCCAAGGAGCGAGCATACAAAATTCCAATTTATTCACTTTCAATTGGAATCGTTGAACGCAGATAAGGCGCCTACTTCAATAATGACAGTCATCTAATATAGCCGAATTCTATTTTGCGATGAGATCCGAAATAAGATGCTGCTCAGCGCTGCCTCAGCAAAAGAGGGAAACGAAAAACCTGTGAAGAACCATTCTGAGCGATGCTGGCGGCGGGAGAAGGGACGGACGAACGTTGCCAAAGGACGAGAAGCTACAATAATTTATCATTAATATTCATGTTTTGCAAAGAGAGGGGGAAAAAGTGAAAAGAATTAATGATGTTCATCATAATCGCTTCACCTCTCACATCAGTTACACTGCGAGACACCACCATCGGGTCACTGTGGATTAAGTATTCTGATGTGAGCAACGGTATGAAATTCTGAATGTTAAATGCGAACCTTATTTCCAGTGTCAACCGACGAACACTGCCTAGAAGTTTGAGGCATTAATTCAAGCACAACCCTGGAAACAGACAAATACGGAGACAGTTGAGTGAGAACGGTTTTTCATTTCGCACGCACGAGGCCATCGTGATACCTGTGAAAAGGTAGAAGTACGGACAGGGACAAAAGTCTAGATAAGACGAGTTCTAGGGTAGCTGGTGCTTTCATTATTAACTAATTTAAATCATTTCATACAACTGCTAAGCCCAGCAGCGGAGCATTGAAACTTTCAGTATGGCACACGTCATATCGCAGTTTCTGAGCTCCATGGTTGATCTCACAGGTACATGGCTCTGGGGGTAGATGGTACTCCGGTAGAGTTCATAAAAAGTAATATTCATGGCTATCTTCAATTACTGATTACAAGGACGAGCACGGGTACAGGCGCGGGGGTCTTCTGTGACGTTTTTGAAAAATCCGTGGATCAAAGGGACGACTGCAGCGTTTCTTTAAAAGTCGAAGTGGCTAGGACACATGAGGCGCCACTCACTTTGGGAGATCACAGCGTAAACTACAAATCGATCACCATTTTTTCTGATAGCCAAACGACAAAGAAGGCCATAGATGCTATGGAAATTCTGACATCAAAGTTGGTTGGGTTGTGCTGACAGAGCATCCTTGCTGAATTCGGTGATCCTCTGCTGGGTACCGGGCCACAGCTCCGCAAGGAAAAAAAGCTAGAAGACGAAGCCGTGGACTTGAAGTAATAGCAAGGGATCTATGACTGACGGTGAGCATAAAGTGACTAACATTATTGATCGGTTTCAGTCGAATTGAGAAGGACTTAACCGGTTTTTAACTGAAAAACCTCCGAAGATTCATTTGTGGATCCAAAGTAGGTCTCACGGTAGTAAACCATCCCAAACAAGGGCATAATGGACACAACTTGTTGGTCTAAGTGAGAAAATAAAAAATGCGATAAATGCCTACCGGAAAGTTATGGAGGTATCTGCCTTCTCTCACACATACCTTATAGCATCGCTTGACAGTTTGGGTGGAGAACAACAATTGGCTAATAATCTTCTTCCATCAGGACCTGGGGACTGGTTTGGCCGTTAAGCAGTGGAAGTTGGAAGTGCTGCTTAAATAAATCCACATTCCCCCTACGCCACCTTATTCAACCTATCCTATCGTTAGACATTCTTTAAAAGTGTTTTCAAGCTAATTCTCGTTCAGGGTTCTCTAAATTGAGGACGATTGCTGGGATATCTACAGAGTGGATTTCAAAACCTTTGCTAAAGGTTTATAAGAAGCTTAGCCCACATACCTCTGCTACTGCATTTAATGGTAGTGTCTCGTCAGACTACCTTTGCGGTTAAAGCAGGGCTTTCATAATGCTGTGTACTTAGGCCACTTGCATTCTTCTTTACGTAGATGACATAGCAAATTATCTACCAGTACTTTTACTGAAAGCCGAAATACTCTTCAGCAAATTGAAGAGCTACTGCAACCTATGAGACTTAAGTCGTACTCAACAAAGTTCTGGAAAAACTACCTCGGTTTGCTTATGAACTCTAATCTCGACATGAAAGAGCATATTCGTCATTGAATGTGGTGATTTTGAATGCCACTGCAAATGCATGTCCAAAAGTTTGGCAATAAATACTTTGAACAGTGTGTAACTGTTCAACGGATCTTTAAATTTACGCCAACCCTTCCTATTTACCTAAGAATTTTATAACAATTTTTTAAATAGAACCTCCTTCGCGGATTCCTAACTACTTTAGAGCAAAATGTTCAACTGGTTTTTTCGATTTTGTAGTCATGCCTTGAATTGTCAACTCTCAACAGACGGCATTTTGTCTACTTGGCGTTAAGAGCAGCAGTCTGTCTGGCAGTTATTGAGTTACCTTTAGCATAATGACTAGATTCACAGCACTATTCGCGATAGTTTGTGGTTAAATCTTCAACTCCAAACTTCCAGCGGAGAACTTTTCTGTTCAAGGAGCTTCTTCATCCGTTTTTGAAACTTCCCATGCCTCTTTGCTGCAGGTGAAGACTGTGATGGTCAAGGTCTTGCATAAAAATGCTTGGTTCCTCGAGGTACTGCTCTATTACTCAAATGCAGCATGAGCTTCTAATGTTGTTCGTATTGTTCAAGGAGACGAAGTAGACGAAGTACTTGGCTATATCGAAGGATTTGACATTTTGACGCTTTTGTTATCTGTCCCTCCTTAAGGACCTTTTTGACATGGTTCTCCCGTCAAGATGACAAAAAGAAAATCAAGCTCAATTAAACTGTAGCACCAAATTGAATTCCTTGTACTTTTTTATGTTCGTCGGTACACATTAAAATTGGTCCTCCTGAGGGACTGATTAACCTTCTCGACACCCGAGATGATGCAGATCGTTGAAGATTCCAGGAACATTGTGCGGGAACCGCTTTTATAGCCCTACCGCCCTTCAACGCAAAGAATGAAGAAGGTGTTTATGTTTACAAAGGATTCTTCGCTGTTCTTTCAAAACCAAATTGACGTACTTCACCGTCACCGGAGCATCGTTTAGGGATTCAGGAAAGTGTGCCTTTTTTGCAATTTCAGAGAAAACACGCGAAGATTCATCAGATCAAAAGGAAAGAATTTAATGGTTGAGTTGGGATTCAATTAGAAATAAATTAATTTCCCATTCCAAGGAAGGAACCTTACAGTTGTTTGCCCCTATTACCGTGCTGCGGAGAATTTTCTGAAAATGCCTTTCATTTGTCCATGATTCCAGGGAGATTTCTGATAGAGTCGAACTCGAGTTAGGTGTTCGATTTCTCGGTTCCTGGAGGAAATATGTTCAGCCAACATCTCATGCAAAGGTCGTTGGTTTACAGAGTGGCTGACATACTTCATTTCTTCCGAACTCAACCGCTGCCTTGGTCGAATTTGTACTCCACACAAGAGTCGCAGATTCAGAGCGTGCAGCTATGTACACGTGATCGTGCAACAAGTACTTTAGTGACACTAAACACAAATTTCATGTGATGCGTCCTAAATATACATAACATCGATAATTATAATATTAGTAATTCACGTGAACACGTGAACTTCCTAAATGGACGTGAACAGGTTCGTGTACGTTCCTGCGCGCTATATGGTTAAATTATCGCAATGGAATTTAATCCTGGATATTATAAAGAACTAGACATCCGGTGAAAATTGATCAAATCACGTGAAATTAAATTCACGTGGAATTAAGCCACAGAGTACGTGTCACGTACATCCGTGAAATCGTAGACTATACAGATTATCACAGAATTGCAGCTTAATGTGAGTGAGACGCGACGCCCAAACGAAATACAGCAAGTGGTACAATTTCCCGCGGACTTGACTGTGGCTTGGTGGTGAACTGCCACCACATCACCCAATTAATAACGAACATTCGTCACCATTTACAGATGAACGTTTTTCTATTCTCCCATAATACTTCACAGACTCCACAGCTAACCGCAGTATCCAATTACGGGTATTGTTCAAATTATTTTCTGCATTTCTTTCTTTTCCTCCGCTGAGGGCTCTCCGAGCGCGCTCCTACCCGTCCTTTGCCGTCGCATAGGCCCTTCAAACAAAACCACCATCCTCATTGTGTCTGGAGGATATCATAAATACCAAACAAATTAGAAAAGCATAGCAATTCGTTCTACCCCCTTTCACAAGGACGACGATGTGATCCAACATGCCTTGTAGACATAAAAGAAACAAATTAAGAAAGTTCCATTTGTCCATTGATGTGCTTTTGTTTTGTTTTCGTCATTTTTCTGTTCTTTTTTTTGCCGTGGTTGGCTCCTCTTATCCCTTCTGGATTATCCTTTTAACGGATTTTCGCTTGCACTGGCCATATACGTGAATATGTTGTTGTCCTTATCCCGAAGGCGGATTATTACACCGCCTCCCCCTTAACAGGGACTACTTAATCAGCAGACTGGAATAGGAGTGGTCTTAGCTTTGTGCTTCTGCCGCAGCCGGTGAGGACACCGGCAACATGATGAGGACTACAGCAGCGATGATGATCCTTAACTATGTAATAATTTACGACCCCCCAATGGGGTGTGTATCCTGCGAAAGGGGTTGAACGGATGCCCTCTATTGGGATACTTACTCGATCATAAAAACTAATGAAGTGAAACATAACCTTATTAAGTTTCCGATTTTTGTATTTCACCCCTGTTTTGTGTTCAACGTGAAAAGGATAACGAAAAAATCGCTTAACCAGTTTCATTTCGATGTGTTTTGCTGTAGCTGCCGCGTTAGCATGTTCGCTCGTCTGTGTGTGTGTGTGTGCGAATGTGTTGGTAAACACTGCGTTTAAATCGAATTAAAGTGTTTGTTGCTCCGAAGCTCATGGAAGCATGTTCGGGTCAAGGGAAGCAGTGGTAATTAAGCTAATAACATTTAGTTATTTTCGTTGCTCGCTATTGAATTACACATGCAGGACTTCTATTTAATTGTGAAGCGGATTTCGTTTTGTGTGAACGGGTCAGATGAAAGGGGGGGTGCCGACACAAATACGAGTAATTGACGGTTCAGTGTCCTTTCGCCTGGTTGTTCCTTGATAATTCTGGGATATTATGTATAATAAAGGGATGTTATTGTAGCTGCTTTGTTTTGTGCTAATTATAGGGCGCAATGGCGACAATTAATTGCAATTAAGATCTGGCGTCTCTTGAAATGAGAGCCAGCGACGGAGTTTGTGCCGACAGGATTGTCTGAAATGGCCCTCATAAAGTGGCAGCTTAACGTGCCGAACAAGCTTTTCATGGGAGAGCGGATATAAAATGATTACACGAAATGGTTTCGCAGTAATATTTCGAGTTTATCTAATCTGTTCGAGATTTGAATCCCTTTCGACTATTATGGGAGAATGTACACGCGTTGGATTTGGATCGATGGGTGAGGGAAGGGGTTCGACAATGAAATCAAAGTTTCTGCGGAATGAATTGAATCTACATAGTCTGCACCTTTTTGAACGATCTGTGGTAAATGAGGGCAACATAAAGTATATGGCATGGCCGGCGCGGACATGGCCAGAGTGTCAAAATAAGAGATACGACTGGCCCTCGTGATGACCAGCACTAAACTAACAAAATTGGCATGAAAATGCGATTCAGAAAGACTCTTGCAAATAGCTGTTTCCTCTGGCGACTGATGTTGACATTAAAATAAAGCGCTCAAAGCGTGCACGTCTGCCCAATGGCGTTTGTCGCCTCGCAATAAGACAATCAAGGAATAGATACATAAGAGCAAAAGGGATTATCCCGGAGTAAGGATCAGCTTTGGGTGAGGCCCAAGTCCACCCCAGACTATAGCGCCATAAGAAGAAGAAGGAAAATAAAAGAGGGATCAGCTTTCACTTCAAACACGTGGGAGGTTGGGAGCCCGAAGGCTATCAGTGTTTGTTCCAGTTTTTTTTTTTTATAATTTGCATGTAGTCAAGTGACTACCAATACCCTTAAGTGTTCGGGGTTAAGACACAGCACGGACCGAAGGTTTAGACGGAGAAAAGAAAGAGGAGGTACGCGTGCATATTGGTCTTAAGTATCTGCGGATTGTATAATAATATTGGTGGCACTAGAGCCCGTAAAGGGCCATGGCCTAGCTTCTGCAGCAATCACTCGTGCGTGCCTTGTTCTCCCGCTAGTGGAAGGGACCTACAATTTTGTACGGACTCCAATCGATCAAATTGGAGAAGCTTGTTCTAGACAGTGATACTCTCTGAACACTGAAAACTTTTTTTTGTCGTACCAGGCATCGAACTTAGACACGTTAGGGTCAAGTGCATAGGAGTCGACGCACATACCCACAACGCCACGGCCAACACAGTGCGGATTGTAGTATGGGGGAAATATTGGGCTGGCAGGAGCATTCCATATTCGTGTAGGTCAGTTGAAAAACGAAATTTAAATTTACGTCCGAAAGCAGGCTTAAGGGTGAACTGATAGACATTCCTGGCGAGACGGGCATTGCAGATGAATTCATGGAGTGCTGCACTGTACGTCGGTGTTCGAGCGAGCCTAATAACCAATGTCTCTGCGATATTGGTGTTTCCTATAAGTTTCATCGCTCGCCTTTGGATTCAATTTAGTAGGTGCATGGTGGTTTTGGGGGCTCCAGACTAGATTTGAGCGTTGTGCTTTTTTCAGCAGCCTTATCAGAGCAGGTGAAATATTTCTTGCATCTATTAAGGAAACCTAGACATTTCGCAGAATTGTTGGCGACTTCGCACATACCAAGGTTGGAACGTTTTTCGGTTTCATCTACACAAGCGCCATTCATGAATAATGGCTGATTATTCGCTTAAGTGACAACAGACAGCCTTGAGTTCTAAAAGCTTTGAATTCAACCAATTCAACAAACAACCGCTCTCTTGTTCTTACCTCAGTTAATTATGCTGTCAAAATCGGAATTCAATGTGCTAAATATAAGCGGCCATTCAAAATCTACGGCCGAAGAGATGGTCGTGGGTCTTGGAGCGACTCCGGTCCTAACAGGAGATAGGAGATCATTTGTAAAAATGAGAAAGAGTGCTGGACACAGGACAGAGCCTTGAGGGACGCCAGCATTTATTAGATGGATATAAGACTTCAACCCTTCCAAAATAGCTTCAATTGAACGGTTCGAAAGGTGGTTCCTAATCCACAGAAGAAGTGATTCATCGATACCATACGCAGGCATTTTCGACAAAAGAACTTGATGTGTAAACATTGATTCCACTCTTCGGTGAGATAAGCTATCAAATCACCAGTCGACCTGTTGGACGTGAGTGCTATGTGTCGGTACGAGAAGAGTAGCGAATGCTGTTTTCCATCTACCCGAAGAGCAGAATTGATGTCATGACTACCAGCCCTGACTGCGTTGACACAGTCATCATATCCATCCGACCTAATTTCGACCACCACATGATACCGCTCATCGATTGTCAGAGCCTTCGTTGAATTGCCAGCAAAGTAGTTTCTAGAGCATCGCGATACCATGCACTTCAAACGCCAACCAATGCGCCACACAAAATTAACTGGCGTGTCAGTAATTTCGATTGACGACGGTTGACATGAAGACACCATGCAACATACCGCGAAATTGAACCTGGCAATCTACATCCCATCGAGACGCAATCACTGACAGCCCTGTGTGCGTCCAAGTGTGCGCGGGTTGAGCATTATGCAGAATTACACTACGTAATTAATCGAGTTGCTTATCGCTCTGCAATCAGCTGACGAAGCAGATAAATCCGCACAGATATGTGTGTAATACCAGCCACAGTGCATCGCCGAAGATAACAACAATTCAACAACCGAATTAATTAACACCACCCCCCCTAGGACTGGAATCTATTTCGCCCACATCGTGTTATTAATCAGCATAAACATTACGATTACGTGATTAAACATGGAGATGCACAGTACAAGCAACACCTTTATGGGTCAAGGATTACACCACTAAGATAAATTACCGTTGATAGTGCATAACATCCCCTTGGGTGGTCCCCAGTGCATCACACCTTGGCCATAACCCGTCGCCTCAGAAGCACCTAGCGCCGAGCGCCGAGCGCCGAGCGCCGAGGAAGTGATAATGAATTGGGGAATAATTCATTGAATGGAATCCATTCGTGGCGCACAGATCCTGTGTGAAATTGGCATCCCTTGCAAGCCGATAGCTTCGCTTCCCAACGATACGTGTACGTGGCGGCGTTCGGCTTTGTGGAGCAGAAGTATTTTCATGCCAACATCACGTTGGCCACAGCGAGTGCGGTTCGGGCCACCCAGACGGCCAAATTAATCAATCATAATTATGCTTGTAGTGTCCTACAATGGACAAGTTGACATGTTCAAGGATTTTTTGACACACTGTGGGTTGGTCATCTGCACGTTGAGCGGAAAGACGGCCGGACGTAGAGCGCGCTGTGCCATCAATCAGCGTGAGACCGTTCATTTGTTTGATAGGCTCCGGCTACGGCTCGGCAGCCGCAAGCGTAGTCGTGGTCAATTAACTTGAGGGCTGAGGGATAAGACATTTCCATGAGGATACGGATGATGAGCCCCAGAAGCAGCAGCCACAGCGATACGTGACGGACGTTGGCAAATGATTTCTGTAAGTATCTGGCGGACATTTGTTAGCTAGAAAATATTCGGTTAATGGCAGTGGATGATGGGTTATTTGTCATGTTGGCTTGTCATGTCGTGACGGTTATTCACGTGTTGCTTACGAACTCTGGGCTGGACGTGTGGTGCTTGGTTCACAGAAACAGGTGTGTGCTCAAGACTGAGACATGACGATGAAGTGAATGTCACATAAATCAAAATGGGATACCACATAGATTGCAAGGAATGCATTTTTGTTACCTTTATTTGTAATTTTTTTGTCAAGATAAAGGAATGCACTGAAATGAATGCAATGAATTCAATTGAAATATACTGAGAACTTGGCCGTTCGGATTCGGCATTTAACTGTAGGTCCCCTCCACTCGTGATAGAACAATAGCACGCACAACACGAGTGGTTGCTGAGAAGCTAGGCCCTATCCCTCTACGGGCTGTAGCGCCACCCATATTATTATTATTATACTTGAGAGGATAAGATGACAACCTTTAAAGATGAAGCAAACTTCGAAGCTTGTCTCGGAGATATGTTACTTCACTCTGGTTTAAAGCAATTCATGGTCACCATCTCGATATTTCCGGGATGGCTACTTACTTCTCGGGCCAGCGACTTGATTATGCTGTCTTCCACTCCTGTTTGGTCTCTATACTGGGGATTTGGTATTCATCTTCTTCTCGAACTAGGAGACTCGGATTCGAAGCCCTCCTAGCCGAAGCAGATGTGTAGCATATGAGTGTCAGGACATAAATACCATGAGATAAATGAAAGAGGCAGACGTCCAAGCCAAAAATGGGGCAAGAACTCCTTTTTTCTTAGCCTCTCCCTCTTCATGGATTTAGCAACACGGACATATAATAACACTTAAACACCTGGTGAAATAAATGCCACATCTGATTCTTTAACAATCAAGAGGGACCTACACACTTTCATGAAGATCGATCCCAAGAGAACCAAGAATCTGAACACGCCTGACCTAACGATACAATTTGACGCACTTACTGGCCACTTCTCATGGAACTACTACCCGCACGAAATGCAGAGCACAGCAGCTCAGAAAACTGTAGACACTGTGGACAATTAAAGGAAACCGTCGAGTGTCCAAATCTGGCATGAAGCTGATATAAAATAACGAACAGAATCACCTAAACAGCAAAATACTATCAAGGCAATATATTTAGAGATATTATGAAAATGGTCAAGGTAGCTCCAAGGTTCTAGATCAAGAAAGGGGTCACAAAGGATCTATCGTGGTCACAGTGCTATGTGATTGATATAGTCATTCCCCACTCTCTTCAATTCAATTCAACAGGGTTTGCCAAGGATCATTCTTCGTCACCTTTCCACGAGTATGTCATTTCTGGACTAAACGGCTTATGTACGTAAAAAGTCTAACTGTCGATAATGAGATTTTGAACTAGTTGGTGAGTGACTGACCTTCAAACATACAGCTTGATTCGCCTGATCTTCAAACGCTGTGAAAGCTTCTTCCACAGCAAGCTGGGAACGACCGACGATCTCAGTGTTATCTGAGCAAACTAACAATTGAACCGGTTAGTAGAAGATAGACGTTTACACCTTATACGCGAACACAAGCAGTTTTTGCAGAAGTCGGCTCCCAGTTTGCCTCCATGGCTGGCGACAATTTTCTTATTTAAATCAGCCAGATTCATATATTCATTTCGGCAGGAATTTTCAATACAATCCAATTTAAGTTATTCTGCCCCTCGAAGAAGTATCTCCTCAAAGTCGCCTTTCGCAGAGGACATGTCCAACATATTTCATTTCTTATACGTCCCTACAACTGCTGCAAAAGTCGTTGTTCCAATAGTAAAATGCTCTGTAAGGACTCCAACTGATATGCGTACGTCCTAGTGACTTAAACTGATCATTGATTGATCATCTCTAACCATCGAATTTTGACTTTATTCCAGCAGCGTGTATAAATACGGTATCGCTAGAGATCGCCTCTCTTCAGTGCTCGACTACATCTGTTATATTTCTGCAGGCAGTCCCTGCAGGCGTCGTACGGTGGGGGCAGCCTTTTTAGGGGCTAAACAAATTGTTCCATATTTTCACTATGATGGTTCACTGTTTTCATAATTTGTTGAAGAAAACAGTTCTGGTTATTTTATTTTTTATTTTATGACCGTTAGTGCCACTGGAAGGATCAGGAACCTGGAACTCGTATTTCATTCAAACATTCTCATTTTTGGTATTCAGTCCTGTGCCTAAGTTCAATCTCCGGCACGCCAAACGAATTTTATAATTCATTGCGTCAGCTCTTTCGAGTCACTAACTTCGAACAATGCTCAATGGGAAACAAATTGTAGGCCCATTCAACTCGTGAGAGAACAATAACGCGCAGAACACTAGAGGGTGGGGCTTAGTTCCGCTCATATTATTATTGTTACACAATTTTTTGCGGGAATCTAACCACAAATGACGGAGTTGCATTGTCGTTTGGTAGGCGTCATCGGTTGCTTATTTTGTAGCTCACACTCGCCATCATACTCTATAGTCGTAGGTAACCCAAGGTAGCCTCTGCTACAATCTTCATAGCAGGGCTACAGTGAAACTATATATCGTTGGCGATTGTGTTCAATGTGTACCACGCAACTACTTGCTGTATAAGGTTAAATGTCAACATGGCCCACTTCTCCACAGGTAAAACATTTTCATGTCTCAATTTCAAGTTACCAAAAGTCAACAGCTTTTCATAAGTAATCCCCACAAAACTCTTTACATAATCACCTTCCCATCGGCAACTACACAAGCATACCCCGACGTAAATCCTTCATCCGTTAATCTCTTTATCCGTGAGCCGGAATTTGTGAATAAAAAGTTCATTATTCCCCTTTCATCAGCCGCAGTAAGGAATGGTATTTCAGCCCGACTTGGATGAGGCATCATCCTATACGGGATGTAAGAATTCCGACAGGGTGCTAGGGAAACACCGCCAAGAACCGGTGATGCAAGTTTGTTCCCTTTGCGTACATATGTCGCATCCCATACACTTCCCGGCTGATATCTAATCCATCCATTCCGGGCGATTTCGAGTTAAGTGAACTGTTAAAAGAATTCGCACAGTTCGTATATCTAGCACTTACTTACCATACTTTCGCACATAATCAACAACATCAGACGACTGTGTGTACACTTCCGGTTACAACGAACCATCGGCGAACGAACAGACTAAAGTGTAGGGGCCCCAATGTGTGTAGGCAGCCACGCTATGATAAAAGCCGTGCGTCCGTCATCATTCATGCCACATTGATGGCCTCAAAGAGTCCTTGTTTAATGCTACTCAGTATTATGAATTAAAAGCCTTCCCCGTGACATGAACTTTTGAGGGTCTAAATGGGAGTGTGTGCGTGTTTATGTCGGCACCCAGGGGTTGATTGAGGCTAAGTGGATTCCCGGCGATGAATGGTGGAAAAAGAAATGAAAGAAACGATGAAAGAGAAGAGGATATTAGTGTAGGAAGTTGAGATGCCGACAAAAGTGGTGTCGGTCAAAATGTGCACAACATTTGACGAGATGAAGAGGAATTTTGTATGTGGCTGGTCTGGGCTCTCTTATGTCAGACTGCTGCCGAAGGGCAAGTGAAGATAGGGCAAATGTGAAAGAAAGGTCCATTTGAATGAGTGTTATGAACTAATGGTTCCGGAGAAAGATGCGTACTCAGTCAGAGGAACGATATTGTTTTAAGCGGCGAATCTTAAAATCTGGTCTTTCCCAAAAATGCATTATTAGTCGAAGGATTCTGATCGGAGTGCAAAATCGATCGAAACATCGTGACGTTCTCAGTCTGGTCTTAAAAAAGGCAAATTGAGCAAATGGCACAAAATCATGTTGGCTAGGGTTCAGTGTTCTCTCTAATATAAATCGAAGCCAGCCAGTTTAAATCATACTGTCGTAGGTACCCTCTTGAGTTAAGGAAACAGTCAGAAGTCGCAAGGCGCTCTGAGCACGATTAAGTAAGTATGTTTCCAGAACAGGAACATGACTATTAGCATTCAGTTCAAAGTTTGCGTGAAGGACTACCTATGTATGTCACGCTCAAATGGCAGCACCTATGCAGTTATCTACAATAATTATGACAAATGCCCTTGTAATCGTGGAAAACGGTGAACATCGTCTTGAATCGACTCTTTTGAATAATTGCTTCTTCTTATTTACATCCGGCTTATCGGGTGACGTCTTCATAGGCTGTTGGCCCTTTAGTGACTCACTACAATTACTACTCTAATTGACTAACTCTCGTCGTAGTTTTCACCTCCGTGAGGGAATCTGGAGCAATTATCTTTCTCTTTCCCAAAAACGTCAGTATGTGTCTCTGAAGAATGCCCGTCATCTACTCAATAAGTCTCAAGGGTCCACAACAGTTAGAGGACATACTTTTTGAATGTTTTGTCATTCCTCGAGGTTCTCGACTTCGGTGAGCGTTAGCCATCTACAAAGTCTTCTCATCCAGAGAAGCTGAACTAAACGATCAACAGATCACTTTTACACGTGATAGACAATTCATCTTCTTTTTTTTTCTACTGGCCCTACAGTCCGGTGTGGATCTGAGCCACATTCAAAAAGATTCTCCAGCTGGCACGATCTTTAACATCATCATGGGTGCACAACCTTACACGCGGGTGCCTCTGTTGTATTGTCCCACATGTTCGAAGAAAAAGATACATCGGGCCAGTACTGAGTTGTCATATGCTCTACATAGCCCAGCCTTCTTAGGCGTTGGATCCGTAGACGCAGTAAAGTTCGTAATTAAATCTTCTCCTCCAGATCACATCAAACCAAACAGTACCAAAGATCACACGCAGAACTTTCCTCTTGACGAGACCAAGGACTTCCTCACCCGCTTTTGAGATTGCCTCTTTACTGTCATATATATATAAGTCAGGCAGCTCCTTCGAGAGACGGCAAAATTACTCAATTGCCTCTTGAACCCATAGAAACAGCGGTTGGCAGGAGTTACTCTACGTTTGATCTCTGTACTGATTTTTTGTTTGTAATATTTACTGCGGAGCCGAGGTAGACGAAATTCGTGACTATCTCAAAAGTGTATCTGCCTATGGTGACGTTGTGGCCAAGTCGTGGATGGTGTGCGACTTATCTTGAGTACAACATATACTTCGTATTGCCCTCATTCACCGTTAAACCAGTTTTAGCCGCCTCCGATTCAAAGCTTCATTGATGGCTCACTGTCTTCGACCAATCACCCCAATGTCGTCCGCGGATGCTATGTAGCATTTATAAAGACCTCTGGAAGATCGTGGCTCTTGACTTTGCGAGTGAGTTCTGCTCGATCTTCTCCAGGATGATTTTGAAGAAGTCTCATGACAGCGCGTCGCCTTGTCTAAATCCTTTTTTGACATTGAAGATCTCGGTTAGTTCGTTTCTGACCTTTCTCCATCGTTATCCTGCTGTGGCACTGTACAGCTCGTCTCTATTCACCGGCCTGAAACCAAACTGATAAGGACCCATCAGATTATGGTTTCAGGTGCTCAAACTAAACGGCAAAGAAGATCGTTTAGCAGAAATATCCCTCTGCAATTAGCACAGTTGAATGGGTTTCATTTTTGTCTCCATTGCTAGGGATAGACACTAGTCACCAAAAACGTGTTTCATCTATTTCGAATAACCTTTAACCGAAAGGTTTACATTCGTTTTTTTAGTTTTTGCCACAGACTGCCATACGGGGTCTTGGTTATAATGTCCTGTCTATGTACAGGATGCTACAAGATTCCTTGTGAAGAACATGCAGGAGGTGTCTATAAGACTCGCGTTGCAATTGGCTGTTATTCAAAACAGTCTCATCAGAAATGTGACGCTTATTTGCGGGCAGCTTTGCAAATGTTTCTGGTACTCGGAGTCAGAGGGACTGAAGCAAACACATGACGTTGACGTAGCGGAACAGTTTGCATGATTTCAGAGATGGAATGCCACAATCAAGCATCTGAGTGAATTTGCCGGCATAAACTCCTGATTTTATTTGCATATCCTGAAGACGGACCATTTACTCTGACAGCGCTCCTTCACATAAAATTCACTCCGCACATGCATGTACCGAAAGACATTCCGGCTCGGTGCTTTATCCCACACAAACAGACAAACAGGCAAACTGACAAACAAACCCTGTCCATTAAGCTCCATGCCCATGCTCGCGTATTGCAGCCGCAGCGAATATAGAAGGAAATCTTTCAAACACTCTGGTACACATTTTAATTTCTCACCACGAAATTCCCTCTTCACATGACCATAAGCATTTGGGTTTCTAATCAAAATTCCTCCTCAACACCACGCAGCGAGAACAAGTACAAGGAATCCGCTTAAAATACCACAGAGAGACAAAAGAATCACACATTTGGCATTTTTCGTCAGAAAAAAAAAACAAAACGAGCCACCCCATCCGTGCCGTCACACTAACAGAAATACAACAGAAAACAAGAGAAAAAAGAACGAGAGAAAGGATAACGCTGCCCGGGACCCAAGAGGAAGAACTTAAGAAATATTTCCTCGCACGTTCCGCAACATAATCCTTGAGGTTTGCTAGTTTCACATTCTCTGGCACCATGCAGATACGATCTGGAGCATTTGTATACTCGCTCACCATGCAACTTCTGGGGTTTTTTTTTCATTTTTGCGTGCCATCAGATCCCTCTCGCCGGGGTGCCTTTATCCACGGTACGGTCTGTTCTGATGCCACACACAAGAATTGGCCAACAGGCAAAAAGTAAGTAAAATGTTGCACAGCATCAATGTTGAGGGTACTCATTCATTCATTTGAAATGGTTTCACTGCGATGGCAAGGGAGCGACGCGGCGTCGCGAGTCGTTCGTTTCATTTTTTTCCCTAGTCTAATGCTTGTCTTGTTTATATTTCTTGTTCTTGTTTTGCGTTCATCCCAGAGATGGCGGAACACTCTTGTTCCGTTCATTTCGAAACAAAAGCATTTTCAGGATATTCACTTGACTTTTTGGTCTCTCGTTTTCACTCGGAATTGTGCTCGTACTCCCTGTCAGTCGCCTCTTCTTCTCGGGCATTTTGCATCCATCCATGGTCCATGATATGTGCTTGCCGGATGCAATCCTGGGGAACGGAGAGCCGCCACCAAGTGAGATCTGGAATGACATTTTTTCTCCCTCATGCATTGTCTCACCACCACCAGAGCGACATTGTTCGGATAGTTTTTCCTGCTTTTTTTCCCTTCTCTCTATGGTAGGTATGTATCTCCATTCAACATCCTCATTCGGCTGATGGGGAGAATAAGAACATTCCAAGTTAGCCTGGAATGGATCGCATCGGATAAATTATTCTTTTATTCAATTTTATGTCACAGGGATTTCTCCTTTGATGTGAACAAGATGTGGGCGGTGGTGGGGGTGCTGAATGAAAATTCCTTTCAGGTGTGAACTGAGAGGGTGAAGGAGTTATTTTGAGATCCGGAATCTCTTTGTCGTCCGAACGGAGCCTTTATGGTATTTGGAGCAGGATAAATGTCGATTCACACCTCCACTGAATTCGACTGTGAATCGCTGACTGTGTCGCTGTCATCACATCAACTGCAGCGGTAATTTATTATGTCCGTCGGGGGTAAACATCAACTGCCAGACGTTCAACGATACCCCTCCGGCAGCACACATAATTTGAGCGCTTTTTTATGTGTCACCACTCCCGTCACGGTACTCAATCAATAGCCACCATTGTTACAGGACCAGGAGTCAATATTGATTTCCCAACGCAAGCAGATTCCAATCCTTACCTCAGATCAGAAGGCCACGACATTCGGCCTTCACCCGGGCAAATGGGAAATCATTCAACGACCGCCGCGCACCGCGTCCCCCTCCCGGGAGAAAAGGGGCAAATCATTTAACTCATCACTGGGATTTGTGGAAATTTTTCTTAAGTAGTTTCGGAGTGGCAGCGTTTCGCGGGAAACTTTCACAATATGGATGTGATGCGATGGAAGTTTCCCAATACAGCCAACAACACACACCTCAGCACACCTCCACCGCTCCCACGGTGCGGCGCGACGGAGCCATTAAGGATTCCTGTGTGTACCTCGCCTAGACGCACTAGAAATGTGGGAAAAACTCCCACGAGTTGCTGCTGACACCATGGACGGGGAAGGAATGGTTGGTTTGGAAATTTATTCGAAGAACAGGAAATTGAAGTAAGGCATTCGGTTTCAAACTATTGATCCGTTTTGCTAAGTTGACTCAAAGTAAAGTAGAATCGTTTATTCTTCGTTTTGTGGAATTTCCTAAGTTCAACGGATGCAGGTTGCGATGGCGAATGAAGGTACGTCCCAGCGGGGCGTGCTTAAGGGTCACAGAGTGCCACATAAATACCCGGCCCGGACGAGGGAGTGGAATGGCACCGAAACCGAATCCCAATTCAATCATTCCATAGTGTGTGATGTCATCGACAGTCGGGGCGGTCGGTTGGCCTGCTTCAGGTCCGTCAACAGCTCGTGTCTGTAGTTTGACTAGTTTTGAATTAGGAATGATGTCTGATAAGGATAAAGGTTGCTGAGAATCGATAAAGGAGGGGACCTTCCCAGCTCACATTCACGGTTGATGGGATATTATGGAATGTTCTCGCTCGCTTTCATTGACTTGACTCGAACAAAACAGGCGGGCCCTGTGTTCAACTGTCAAATCAAATGCCACAATGGCATAACCATAACAAGATGTTCTCGTGTCGATAATGATTGATTGGAATGCCTTAACAAGTCACAAATATATTTTCGAAGGGAATTGCTTTTATATTGCTGACGTATGGTATTCAGTGACGCAAAGGGTTTGATAGAGGTTAAGAGCGCTTTGAATAATCCGTGGAGTGAGTGGTTCTGACGTAGATGTGGAGTCGATGTATTTGTAAAATCCATTGTTGGGACGGGAATTGAGTGTTTGGCTTTGTTTTACGTTCAATTGGTTTGACGTGGCAACCGTGACGTATGGATTATTTATTAATTCACTATTGTAGTGCTTCTATCGGTGCGAGTAGCACGTCTTGAAAGGAGGAATTTCTTTTGGCGTCATTAACATTTAAATTTAGAAAACCCATGGGAAGTCTTGCAGGTGGAGAAGATCTCTAGAGATAAGGGAATCTCCATGTCTTTCTCCGTGCGTCAGAAAGTCTATCGTCATTGGAATTAGAACAGCAAGGCACGGGTGTGTGAATAGAGAGGGAGAGGAAGAGCAGGTCACGTGTGTAGCTCTTCTCCCTCTTTCTTCACACACTCGTAACTTGATGTGTCGTGAGTTGAGAAATGTTGTTAGTCTCGTTGGCCGAGGCCTATGCTGAAAGCCCAGGTTCGATTCCCGACCTTACAAAATTCATCTCACATAAGACCGTCAAGGCTTATAGTCACAGGTTTTAAACCGCAGGATCATATGAGACAGCGTATTCCATAATTGAGCCAGAAGCACTGTCAAACTTTTAAGTGATATTTGAATCTGCCAGTCTCAAAATCTGTCAAAATGAATTGTCATTGACGTAGAAAGCGATTAATTTTGCTCACGCTTACGTACACAAAAGTGAAGGAGACTTAACGAAACTTAACGAAACTTGACGTAATTTAACGAAACTTAACGAAAATAAGTGAAGGTGTTATTATGATCACTGCCTTTAACTTGAAGTCCATTATGTTTGAACCTTAATGTTGTAAATGTATTTAACAAAATCACAGAAGTATACATTTTTAAATCGTAGTGCTGTAGTAAGTACGTAAGTTTCGGATGACCAGAAAGTTAAAATTACCTCCACAAGTGATGGTCGAAAGACAATAGCCTCCACACTTACACATGGTCCTCCTTTTCGATACGTTTGTGGCCGTTCATTAAGAAGTCTAAGTACAAGACCTCAATCTAGTTGATCTAGGTTTCCTTGCGTGCGTTATGCTACACTGTGACCACAATAACAAACTTCGTTTAGTTTCGTTAACTTTTATTTCGAATCGAATGGCAAACTCACCAGAATCTTCCAAGCAGAAACTATGCCATAGGCAGACGCGTTCAAATAAATCTTGACAAAAACTATACCAACTGCGACATAGCAATTATGTCAGATAGTCGAACTGCTATTACGAATGCCTACAGAAGCTCAAAGAATTGAGCAGTAATTACAGAGTAAAATCTACCTAACCAGCGAACTAGAAAGAAGGAACCAAACAGAAACCTGGAACAAAGCTCGTGGCATGAATTAGACCAAGAAACACCAAGGTTAGTATAACCGAAAGAGTTTTGACGCCTGTTTCAAAATAAACAAGAACGACCTTCGTGTCCTAACCAGCTTCCTAACAGGGCACTGCAAACTCAGGTACAGCACTTAAGTAAACTAGAGTTATCAGACAAAGGTCTCTGCAGCTTCTGTGGACAGTTTAATGAAATTCCAGAACAGGTACTGTGAGGAATTCTTTGAGCCACTAGCCTAAAAAAAGAATGATACCTGGGCAAGCACCTACTGTCAGAGAAAGAAATTAAGTCACTCATTATAAGACTCCTAAATGAAATTGGCTAGAAATGAATACTCTGGAATAGATATCTGCCACCGATGCGCAACAGGAGTCCATGACCCTCAATACAACTCTGAAAAGAACTGTATCTGAGGGGCACTCAAAAGGGGGCACAATAAATCTAAAGGTAGCGGTGCAACACACCCCCCCCCCCCCCCCCCCCCTACAACAACAATGCCACAGATTCTATTCACTTACATCAGGCGCCTATTACTACATGGAGGAGCAAACCCATTCCATGTCGCCAGGTCACGTACCTATATCAAGACTTCAATGGAATGAGTCTAATTTAAAAAAAAATGTTTGCATTCACTCCATTCTCGAGTTCATACGGTCCTCCTGCATAGAGCCAACCAAAAAAAAAATCGAATAAAATACCAAATATAAATTCATACACTCCATGCCCAATTTAGGGAAGTGTCCAAAAGTCACGTTCGTCATTTATAGTTTTTCCAGTGTTGAATATTGTGTTATGATGCACTTGCACTCCTCCTGTACAAGTGCGCGCTGTCGGCAATTTTCAATTTCGACTTTTTACGATCTGAAAATTCAATTTGCTACTAATACGAGAAAAAAAGAGAACAAAACCGCCGAACAATAACGAGGAAATGGAAACACATGACAGGACCTCACGTCCTGGCAATACCAATTACAAACAGACAGCGATGCCTCTGAGAGCCACTCAGTCTGTTGAATGACAATTTTCTATTGGAAAATGATTAGAGCCAGGAAAGTCAGCATGTGGTGCGGTGGTGTGGGGCGACTGGGAGGACTTGTTAAAACACAGCCAAGTGGATGGCAGCATAACATTCGCATGTACAGTGCTTCAAATGTTCCCCCGTGTGTGTGTGTCCCTGCATGAGCGAGTCAAAGGAGTCTATCGATGGGGCTACACTACACTACATGCTCACAAGGCGAAGCTGAGAGGAAAGCAAGCTTTAGCTGACAGTTTGCGTGATTCTATTAAAAAAAAAAAAGAGAAAACATTTTCGAGTGCCAAGTTTAGTTTCTCGGCATTAGGCCTCCTCCCTTTGAGTGGTGCTTTGTTTAGGCTCCTTTACACGTTCGTCGTGTTTTCGACATTCCCTCTGTCGCTGCGTGTGTGTGTGTATGTGTGAACGTGTTGTTTCCCGGCTACATCCGTGGACTAGATCGCGTTGTTCTTATTGAATAAAACATTCGCCTGACAGTCTGTTTTTATGTCGCCCCCAATAAAGCGATTGCTTAGGGGTGACGGCCGCGTGCTGTGCGACAACGACAGCAGAGTGTGAAGAAGGAGCAAAGCTGCCGCGCCATTGTGCACAAGGCGGGCGGGCGTATTCTTTAATGGTTTCTCGACAGCCTCCTAATGCTTATTATTGAAATTGAAAATTGTCCACGGGGGGCTGATGGGCCAGGGTTGGCAATCTTTTTCTCTCTCAATTCTTTCCCGTTGACACGAATTTAATTGCTGTTTATTGACACAGACACGGTATTCCGTATTCCAGGCCATGTGTAGGCCCTGAATCAATATGAGCGTCTAGCTGGGGTGGGATATCCTCCCGCCATGGCCACCACTTTAATAGATACTTTAATGGACGAAAGTTATTGTTTTATGAGTAGACCAGCTGAGCTCTGTATCTGCCCGTTTGACAGCTGAGCGAGTTGGCGGTTTAAGTGAGGCTGGGCTTTCCGCGGGGCACATTTCTGCTTATCCTCTTGGTGATTTATACTTGATTTGGTGATAAAAAGATGGAGATTTTATGCCCGTGAAATTTACAACGTGGAAAATAAGCCAGGAGACGCTGTTCGACTCGTATCCACTCCTGTCAGAGTGGAGGTTATAAAACACGAGGCGGTCGTTAAAAAGTTTTGTAGGCAAATAAAAGAGTTAAAAGCTGAAAGGTGCTCCCACCGCCGCGGAGATGGCTATAAACACAAGGATTTCTAATCCTGTTTACTGTCACGTTCGGCATCGTTTTGTAATCCATTAGATTATTGACGAAATGAAGTGAATATTCGCGGCTTTATCGCAAAACGTTCTCCCGACTGCGGTACACAAACGAATTTGGTTTGTCAAACGCGTCAAATGCTGGTCAGTCGCTTTGCGTCGCCATAAACCACAAGCTCATGCCGTGGTTGTTTTGGTCAGTTGGCGTGCTTGTGCGATATCATAGGGGTCTCTTATAGCACTCCATTAACCGATTACCTTATTATGGTTTTGAGAACACGAACTGTTTATTGAGTTACCGACGAGCAGAAAGTGGGAAGGTAAATGTGCCCGCTAACGAGGGGGTGGACGTGGAACGTGATGGACAGTGGATACCGTGTGAGAAGTGACTACAGAGTGGGATCGTTAAAACTCAATTTGCCTTAATAGCTGCAGATAACTTTCGGTTAGTGACTCATTTATTTTGTCCACTTTTATTATGTGGATTTTCAGAAATATTCGTTCAGTGATTTATGTGAGAGATTGAGAGAGACTTCGTGCGAAAACCCAAGCAAAGTTTCTACATGACCTCATCCATCCAAGTCCTGCTCAGCGAGGGGCAGCGAGGTCCGCCTTATGCCGATTGAAGATCCCCCTTCGGCCAGTCGACGCAACAAAAATATATTTACAACCGAGCTAGATCCATTGGTTTATGAAACATCAGTATTTCAACGCTCAATGCTGTGAATGTGCCAAAGAGCTTGTAGACAAATATGTTTTATTTGACTATACTCCATTTTATCTAAATTTGCTAAAAATGCTAATAACATTACAATGCGGCTAGTGCTGGATGTTATGGTTGCTTGACAGCTTTGACAGAGGCTGTATTCTGGAACAATGGAAGATAAGGAGCCGTTGAAACGTTGGTGCGGTTTCAGGGTGCTGTGAACCAAAGAGCAATAGAGGACTTAGGTCGTCCTCGCACTTCACCAAGATGGAGCAAATGTCCATAAGAATGAACTGAATTAGAACTGGAAACCCTTAACGCGTTGATTCAACCTAGTAGCCTACTGACAAGGGGTTACAAGGGATTTGAATAATAAATACAAAAAAGAGATGTAGACCACCCAAAATGCATGGAAAATAGTGTCCTTTCGTACGAGACTTCCTGCTTTCAACAGAGGAAGGCCACGACTTGAGAATAATCCCAACCAGTTATTGGGCAAAACAGGCAATACAAACCAAATGATTGTGCGATGTGCAGACACTTGTCTGGATAGACCTACATCCGAATAAATTTCGTTGTTTTGCCCAATAAAGCTATCAGCTTTCAGTTTCAGTTTTTTTCTTCCGCAAAATGAATTACGTACTTATTACACGCTGATTCTGAAAAAGCTACACACATGATCTACAGAAACAATACCAAATCTATTGGCTGACTCTCTAACAGGAATGTCTGAATAGGCATACCAAAGGGGTTCAGACTGGGTCCTTTATGTTTTTCTCTTTTTCAACACTCGCTTTGTCAGTCACTTCGTTTACGGTCGATATCAGTGGTTGGAAGACCAATCTTCACACAACATTTTCTCCAGCGATGAGGCTCATTTTTCTTTCGGTGGATAAGTTAACAAATTTCGTCGACTGCACTGGCTCGGCCGCATCGAGCACATGGCCTACATTGCTCCAACAAAGAGTGGGGAGGGGGGTAAGTAAAAAAAAACACATGGTCAACCGTCGAAAGGCAATATTATGCGCATAAAAACACTACATGGTGTGCACTTTGTTCTTGTATCTTGGTTTATACTTCTTCGAAATTGACGAATCTGTAACCGTCATCGTCAACGTCAAATGTGAACTGAATTTTGTTGGCTTCAAATATCGAATATGTCTATGATGATAAGAGCCATATTTTACACAACACAACATGACCTGCTTTGATTGTCTAGGAAACTGTCTTGAACGAAATATTTCGCGTGTTGGCGATGTAAACTGTGCAGTGATCACAAAGTTCACGTGTTCTTGTCGCCTTTGGATATCTGTTTGAGGGGCTATGGAAAAGATCGTATTTATGCACACATTCTGGGAAACTTTTGACGATTCGAAATATTTGTTAAGTCATGGTCGAGTTTTTGCCTGATATCTGCCGAAAATTCATCGAATAAGATCTTGTCAACGAGTATTGTTGCTAAGAATTTATATTCCATTCACAATGGCAATGTCCAAACAATGCAATCAACGAACAATTTTTTTAAATTTGGAATGAAATTGTGTTGTATTTCAATTTACTCTCGGAACCACAAAATAGATTACGCTGTACAATTGATTACTTAGTCTCTCTTTTGTCTTACAAGACCTAGAACACGTTCACCATCTCACACTCGTTTAGGTCGCTTTTTCCGTCGATCACTTTCTTAGCCAGCCTAACCACCACCCTGTAACGCACTGACAATCACTCAACCCATTTTTTGGACTGACTCCTTTTCAAAAGCGCACTTAATTCGATATTCTGAACTTATCCATATTAATGAAGAGTACACCAAGTGAAAGCAGTCCTAATCCCTAATGACCGTCCTTGGAGTCGAAACAATCCATTTCCGTTTTCTTCATATAATAATGGTGATCCAGTACTGTAAAGCGCATAACAACTTGTACGCTTTCAAGTAAGCCCTTGCACAATCATAGATTTCCACTGAATAGCCGAAGCAAGGAAAGACCATGTTTTGTTCAAAAGGATCCCTTGACTTCTGCCGCACTAAAGACTACCGAGCTGTATCCGCTCTAGCCATTAACATTCCTCCGAAACTGGATTTCGTTTAAACGCATCACTTCCTCCAATCAGCTCTCTTTGAAGGTTTTTGCAAAACAATCCAATTTCCAGATGATAACGATTCTTCAATGTCACTGCTCTCCGACCACCATCCGCTGACAAACAAAATAACCGAAACTGGGTCACGGCTCCTGGTATCTATCCATTACTATCTAACTACTTTTCCGCAGTCATCCGTCCACTCTGCTCCGACGACAGCGTGACTGTGCCTTTTTCCCCCATTTTATCGAAATTCAATTACAAAACCCAAAACACTCAATTAAAGTCAACCGCTCTGCGGGAAAATGTCCCGGAATTTGATTTGGAGAAAATGGAAAAGGTAAAAATGCCTCCATCGGGGGAAATATTTTGTTGCGCCTTTGTGAACGGACATGGGGGCAATTTTTATTCGATTTCACTGAATTGAATTTGAAGTAACAACGCAGTGGTGCCCACTTCGATGGAATCACCCGCTTTCCATCGGAACGACCTCAGACCTAATTGAGGTTACAGCTAGAATGTATTCTCCGCTCTGACCGTGTGTCTCTGTGTTGAAGAGCCGAAAGTGCCGTGAAGGACCGTCGTGTCGGAAGGAATTTTGGGCTGTTCACATAAAAAATCATGAGTAAGGCCAGCCATAAGCGTTCAGTCAGTTAATGAGTGGTGTGTACAAGTCGGATGAGGATACGATGGCGGATCTGTGTGGTCGTCGGCGACTACGGAAGACAACCAGCAACAATGAATAAAAATTGACTGTCATTGTTGTAAATGGTGAAAAATGAAATTTAATTTTCTCCGAATGGCCCGTTTTCACTTACTTCCCGCGTCCCTCGGATCGTCCCGCAGCTCGCCACGACACGATACACTTCCCCGAGCATCAGCTCCACTTTTGTTGTTCTTTCGTACTCCCATCTCCCATCCAGCACATCGGAATCGCTATTGTATTGTTGCATTTGTGCGCAGAGGGGCGGTCACCCTCACCCGGGCTGTATTGTGCCAGGATGTTGCGATGAGAATCATTACATGAAAAATAACATCTTTTATGATCGTGTTTTCCATGTTTCCCTTGTGCACTGTACCGGTGGCGGTGCGGCATGGCGCGCGGCGTACTGAACTGACAACAATGCTGCAAAGCAGCACCGGTATCGCGGCCACCCTGCCGATGACGGTGACGACTGCGGCTGGCAGCCATACAGCAGCTTCCTCCTTGGCGGGTATGCCCTAGTGTCGGGGAGAATAATGATGCGCCATCGAGGTTGTAGTCGCATGTCCGTGCCATGTACACAGCTCGCTGCTCTAATTTAAAATGTATTCCATACTTTTGCGAATAATTTTAGCAAGGCGTATGGTGTTCAACCTATGCTTGTCAAACGTCCGCCGCGCCGCTAGCACCGCCCGCAAGCCTTTGTGTGTGTCTTTCTCTCTCTCTCGATCCGCCTTTTGTGAGGAGGCATCCTTTGGGACAAGAGAATGATTATTGCCTTGATCCATTTCACTCCCCATCGTGGAGCCCATCAGCGTGTACATATTTAATACGGCATATTTATGCATGCGCCTCTATTTCTACTTTTCGCGTTATGCGTCTCCGCACATGAGAACACATGTAGATGAGGCTGTTGCGTCGCCCAGCACAAAGATAACGAACAGCGGTGCATAATGGAAGCCAAAGGACGCTCTGTCTGGCGTCTGATCCTTTGGGAACAAGTTGGCTTGCAATGGGATGATTATGATGGATTGCTAATGGAAAGTACAAATCGGAGAGCTTTGTGCGAAAGTTTGCCTTTGCTTAGGAGCCGAGATGACACAAGGAACACGTTCGCATTCGGTGCACGGTATGCCAAAGTTATTGATGCTTATTAAAAGGACTGAAAGCGTTCATTCATGAATGTAAAGTGATTGCAGGAATTGATATTTGGCAGAAAGGCGACGACAACGAGAGTAAACCCTTTCGCTCCATTTTCCGCTTCTTCTTTTTTTTTTGTTTGGTTTGAATTAGGGTTGGTTAAACGATTCTGACAACGCTGCCCCCAGTCGCTGTCGGGTAAATTGATGACGGATAGAAGAGACGGGGGTGAATTGAGTAGGAAAAAAAAAACTGAACGAAAAAGGTAACAAGAGCTTCTGTTTGGCATGCTGGCCTTTTTATTGTTGGGTCAAGTAGAAAAATAAATGGAAAATAAGAAATTTAATTTTGAGCCAATTGACCAGAGAAGGTGGCTCGTTTTCTCCATAGTCAGCAGGGAGATATCCCTTCCGGCAGGTTTAAGGATAACAGTATGCTTAAGATTTATTCCCTCACAAGAGCGTGGGCTTTTGTTTGGGTTTATCCCTTTTTGCATTATTTCCTCGAATCTGCAACAAGAGGAGACACATTTTGTATTGAGCAATTTCCGGTTGATCCTTCTCAATTGAAAATGGATGTGTTGCAGGAGTGTGGGATGTGCTATAAAATTCGACTTAATTTTCCTACGATGTCACATATTTCCATATCACAAGAGGTGACACAAATATAATCTACAGCTGGCAGATTGACAATACCTTTTGTCTTGTCAACAGTTCTTAGGTTTAGATAAACAGATGGATACATTTGTTTCCAGTTAAGGCAAATATTAGATTCAGACGTTTACAATTTGCCTGTGACTTGTGAATATTGTTTAAAAAAAAGGCAAACAAACAACAGAGACAGAGGGATGTACCCTTTGACCTTTTAAGCTACGCAACGGATTTTACAGCGGTTTTCATCAACAGATAGAGTTTTTTTATTAATTTGCTGAAATATGACGATAATTGTTATCGGCAGAAATCAAGCCGACTGACAGCTTCCATCGAAAATGATTTCTTAGAAAAGTGCGGCGTGCGGCTCCCGTGTCGCAAGGGTGCAGAAATCGTATCAGCTTTCCAATGAGCCTTCGCAACTTTCCTCACCTTTTTTATTGCAGTTCTCAGCGTTGGATATCGGAAGCAAGTGACGCATGTGTAAGTAAGAGACACCGTACGTGTGGAAAAGAGAGAGAAGCAGACAATATCGTCTGCAATCGAAATTTGATAACTAGACCGTGTGAACGCATGGCGAAGTGAGGCTCGCCTTAGAATCGGGATTGGCATAGAGTTCATAGAGCATGGCTTGCCATACCCTTAACAAGGATTTGCATAGATCCAAGAGTAGCAGAGAATCCTCTGAACAGTGTCATAGTCAGACCGAACAAAACTGACAAACCAGCCACACGTCCGAGAGAGCAAATAAAGCAAATTCCGCCATGAATTACGATTTCTTCGATTCCAGTAAAAATGAGTATCAATAGGTACTAGGACAGTAGTGTGTGATCACTGCTCGGCATTGAAATTCAGGACGAATCCAAAGGCATGTGGTGCTTACAAGGAAAATTAAAATGAGGAGAAATTCTTCCTCCACCCGAACCACTATACTATCTCCGGCATCCAATCAATTCATACATGCATACTTTGTTACAATACCACATTTCAAATAATCACTTTCAAGAGTACGCAAGTTATAGAGTGGGGTTGTATGTCCACATTTAAATTGTAAGGTCAAGTATATCATTTAGCTGGCAGCTTGTTACCAATTTGGCCCGCTGATCCCAAATCTCTGCAAGTCTATCCCAGATCCAGAAACACGAGCATCAACGAGGAGTTCAAGTGTCGCCATCAAATTGATAGTGATTTTGTTAGATCTCTACAATGTTTGTATTGCCTCATGAAAAAAGCAGCTGTAAGCATTGTACTTAAATACAGCCTGTAGTATAATCTAATTAAAAAAAAATCACGTTGACACCGCATTAGTATCTACATTGTACCCGTGCGAAACCGGGTTATTTTAAGTTATTTTAAATATACAATTAAAGCTTTTTGCAATACTTATTCAAAAGCCAAGGAAGACTTAACCTCATCTTTAGCAGCTAATTTTGCGATATTTGGAAACATCTTAATAGGACATTGAAAGTATTGCCATGTCGTGCGTTGGCAAAAATAGCAGCAGTACAGCTTGGAAAACCCGTTGTCTACAAGTTAAAACAGGTTGGACCCACAACTGATAATTGAGGCATGCCAGTATCAAGAGATATTGAACGGGAAAGACCACTGTTAACATGAACATTAAAAGACCGATAGCACAGACATAGTCATCTTTATGTGACCCTCGCAGCTCTAAACCACAAGGGAAGGAGAACACCTATGTACCTACCAAGCGTGGTACCCTGGATGTAAAAGGCAATTGTTAAACAGGTATTGATTTACCATATTCTTGTACATATCTGTATCACGAGAGCATATCGATCTACACCCTCAACCGTTCTGGATTCAATCGACAATTCTCCATCAGTTTTCAATTGACATCATTCGGAAAATGACAGCATTTGGACACAAATCTAAGCTCTCCATAATAAGAGCCAAACTAAAAGGGATACTTAGATGAGACCTAACAGCCCTTGTCCAATCTGTTAGGTTCAATCCAATCCGGGTGCAGAAGTAGATACTCGAGAATCCTCGATATCGCTGTCCCTTCTATGAATCAACTGCTGTTAGCTAAATCTGGTTAGTAAGCTGCTCTCCATGGGTCCGATATATGACAAATTCATCATTTGCTGCATAGGAGGCCATGAAAGCTGTCACTACTTCTTCTTTGTTGGGTGGTGCTACAGTCGGGGATTTAGTTGGAACTGAACCAATAAGCCACTGCAGTTAACACGAGCTCTGGCTAGTTGCCGCTAGTTAGGAACATCGATTGGGTTGTGGTCCTTCTTCTTGTGTGTGTGCGCCACCAGATCGGACTTGAAGACTTTTCGGACCGGGCCGCTTTACTCTAGGAGGCGAAATTGGTTAGATGTAATTTCACCCTATGCTGCGTCTCTGATTTCCCCCCATGAAGAGCTGCCGAAATGATTAGGCTAGACTAGGGTCTTAAGACACTGCTTCGGTCATCAGCAACTCAATAAGCTTATCCTCCTTATCTAGTACAGATCAGGATATACTCTGTCCAAAATAATAGACGATAAGCAAGCAGAAAGAGTGGAATAATATGTACCACATGTAAGCCAGATACAAGACCTTTGCAAGTCGCAAATAACCATCAGGCTCGGAAAGGTAAGACGACCCAACCTCTGGTTTGGAGATCATTTAATTGCTAGCACTAGGAAATTGATTCCCTCCCTGAAATCACCTTGTTTTAGACCGTAACGGATGAAGCAAGACACACACTCTGCTGTTCCCAACGTCGCAAACCACAATAGACTAAGCGAAGGTAGAGAATCGTTACAGGTTGTCCGTGGTGGCATCGAGTTAAAACAGCATAACAACATTTCAATGACAATAACGTTGTCATACACCGCACATGTAGAGCTATCTTACTTAAATTTTGAACATTTCTCAAAACCTGATCACTGTGAGCATGTGAGTCACTACCAACCACCAAATATTCAATTGGTGGTGGTTCGTGGTGGTTCGTTGTCCCTTAATAAATTGTCTGTTCAGGTGAATCCCTTTATTTAATGCTATCACCGACGAAGCTAAATCGAAGCTCAATCAAGCAAAGAGCATTGCCCGCTTCCCACATGCGACAACATTTCGTGCCACATGAAGATATCCGCAAGGCAACATCGTTTTAATTGACACTCAATCAGGAAAGCCATTCAATTCGATCTAGACTCACGCTCTGCTTCCTTCCGGAGAGCCGTATAAGCCATAAGCCATAAGCTATAAGCCATCCTCAATCTAATTGCCACGAATTACCGATCAATCCCGGTGACTGCATCAACCACGAACCACCAACCACCACCCTGCGCACTGCGCCATCACCGGCAGCACCCAATATGAATGAAAAGCATTTATAATTCAATAGATTGCTTCATAAACCGGAGTCTTGGCGTAGCTTGTCAAACTAATGCATTTATGTGCGCACTTCTATCTCTCAGAATCGAAGTGCAAACACTTTGGGCCCAAACAACACACAACGGCCCACTAGACTTCATAACAACAAGTGCTTCACCATGCACTTTGGCCATGTCAAATGGGTATGATACGATGAAGGCGTTCTCTCCTTCGGCGGCGGTGGCGGTGGTGGTGGTGAATGTGGTGCCGGGGTGGTTGCGTTAATACGTGAGTGTGGAATGTATTCGTTTTGGTGAACTTCCTTTGTCCGAAACATCGCTGAAATTACAGTCCCCGTTCGCCAGGGACAACATGTCGCACAAGGACTTACCGCAGTGTGCGTTCTATATTCCCTTCAACCCCCGTATGCCTCTGCCCCATTGTGTGTTCCGGGCAATTTCAGGAGCATACTTTCAAAGAGCGTTTTCTGCTTCATGTCCTGGAAGGACTAAGCAATTTGACCCACATTCACCAGACCACACACACTCCGAGGGGCGTAGAGGCATTAAAATGCGTTTTGTCTTCCATTGTGGTCCCCTCACGGGTTGCACAAGTGTGGCGGGGACCTATAATCTGGTGAAGTCACAAACTTAAAAATGCAATGTTCATTAACAGCACAAAAGGAACACGAAAGAGGATGTTCTCGACCAGCCCAGCCGCACCCGACCAAACTCGACCGAATCACAGAGAGAGATAGAGAGAGGGAGCATTTAAATTCAAAATTCTAATTCAAACAGAACTCAAGAGGTGGCCATTGCGGCTGGCTGGGTCAACAGAGAAGGACATCCTCATCATTTCAACAGCGGAGAATGTTTGCATGATGTACTCGCACTTGGATCTCAAAAGGAACCCAGCCATCTCCTTTTCGCCATTCTTTTGTCACACTGAAGGATTTTTATTTTTTTTTCTGCTTTCACTGTGCAGTCATTCAAATCATTTGCATTCCTTTCGCAGGACATTGTGAGGTATTCCGTTTCGTTCACTTGAAGTTGTAACGCTCGTAAGGCACTTTATATCATTATCCCGGGCTCAGTCGAAGTGTTTGCACCACCTTCAAATGCACTGCACGAGCTCTGTGAAGTTCCTTCTCAGCAGTCGTCGACGTCGACGTCGCTTCCTTTTCATAATTTCCACCTTTCTCCGTCTGTCTTCCTTCCCTCAGTCGCCGCACTCAGTGCCCATCGTTCAGATAAACGTCGAAGCGACGACCCGAGTAGATGTCTAGATTCTGCAAGTTTAAGAATCCTGAGCTGTAGCAAGCCCTCCACCGTCAAGGGATGTGCGAAAAAAAGGGGGGCCGTTCCGACCAATTCCAGATCCGAGACACTTTGACTGTCAGCTTCATGGCAGGTTTCATCATCAGATGCTGGCATGCTGGCATGCTGGTGGCAGCATAACGTAACGATGAATGCGTTTATCGTCACCGGTAGTCGTCGTGGGGCTTAGGGCGGAGATACTATTGGGAAGTGATCATTATTTTGCGAAATGGTACAAGTGAGGAAAAGCGAGAGACTCATCGTTGTGTACTTACACCCAGTTCCTCTGCACGTACATATGAATGAAATCGTTCTACCACTCCATTTGCATCTCGAAGGGGACTTTCTAAAGTCTCTTCACACAGGAAACACCCGCCGCGCCCGTTGGCAATGGAGGTTGTTTCTGAATCCATGCAAGAATATATTTTTTATTTCAGATTTATTCTCACCCCTCCGTTTGCAGAGAGTAGAAACCCTGGAGGATTTCACGTCCTCAAAACTGATTCAAATGCGTTTCGTCGCTGCCACAGGGGTCTTATGTGTATAAATACAGTTGCAGGGTTAAAAGAACCCCTCGGCCTTTGATGTTCTTTCACGAGAATTCGTGAATGGAGTTCAAGAAAAGCCCGGGAGCGGTATGCGGTCGCTGGGGTTGGCACTTATTTGCGTAGGTAAAACTTCATCCGGATGCACATAAATTAGAACCTGTTCGCAAATCTCCTTGGACTGGTGTTTTGATGGGGTTCTTGGAATACTTGACTTTCAGATTGTCACAAAATCGATACCGTGCACGTGTAAAATATTTGTCTTAGCTTTTGTGGCAAAAAAACAACTGTGAATGAAGAGGAAAATTATGGAAATTGATGAAGTCTATTATGCTGGAAATAATCAATTCATTCATCAGATGTTAGAGGACTGGGAGGAGTCGCCTAGAATGCTCATTGCAATGGAGACAATGTACATTGAACCGAGGTATGGTGCTCCTGTGTCTGCACTGTTTTTTTTTTTCAAAAATATTCAAAATATTTCTTTCAACTTGCCTGCAGCCTGCAAACTTATCTATGTGAAATTCTGATAAATACGCTTTGTCATGTACATGTCAAGCCATCTTCAGTCGAACCCAAAACAGGGATCCTGTGCTTTGTGTTTGTGCTGAACGAGTAAAGTTTCTTTGGGAAAGCGAGTGGCATTCGAGTTCAAATCCAGAAAAGAGGCAATTCGTATACCAAGTTCGAACCAAATTCGAAGACCCATTTAGGACCGGCAGCTCAATAATCACCCATGCACAGTTTAGTGCCGAATTTCATCCAATTGCGTGGAACAACTTGAGGGCTATAGCTCCGCAAACATCGAATTTTTGTATATACGATGTTTTGGAGAAAAGGGCCATGTCCCAGCTCAGAGCTAGGGTAATTTTGAATCAAGTTTTAACCGGATCCGAAGAGCCGTTTATGAACTAGAGCTCCGAAAACATCGAAATATTCTAACTTGTGGCGTGAATGGAATATCAAGAAAGCTTGGACACGAACCAAGTGATCTACAAAACGCAACTGTCGCAATATATCAGAAATCGATCGAATCAGGGTACTGAAACCCAACAATCTTTTCAGAAGTATAGGGTGGGCCAAAGGGAAGTCTTCTTTTTTAAATGCAATAAAATAAACAAAATTTATTTTTTTCCAGGTATTATGGACTTATTGGTAAGAACAAACTTTCCCATTAATTATGAAATACAACGTCGTTCAAGTGGCTGCCACGACTAGCTTAGCAGTAGCACATTCTGTCACCCCAATTTTCCAAGACCATTTTGATGGTTTCGGGCTGTAGCTCACTGATTGCTTGGATGATATTGGCCTTCAGTGCTTAAATCGTTTCCGGATTGTTGGCATAATATCGGTCCTTCACGGTTCCCCAGAAAAAAAGTCCAAAAGGGTCCAAACGCAGGTCCGAGGAGGCCAATTGACATCGCCAAGTCGGCTGATAACAAGATTTGGGAATTTGGTGCGCAAAAGATCGATTGTGTCACGGGCTGTGTGGCATGGCGCGACATCCAGCATGAACCAGAGGTCGTCCAATTACATGTCTTCAATTTCAGTAAAAAAGCGTCTGTTGTTTCCATCCTCACGTTCGAAGAAGGGCACAGCAGCCACATTCTCATCTGTGCGGACCGAACGACGACGGTGAGCATGAGTATTGTCCACTGGCATACCAGTTTCATGAGCGTTTTGCACAAACTTGAGTAGAGCAGTCGCGGAGGGTGCTTCATATCGGCCAAAACTTATTTTCAAAAAATGCACTGTTTAGGCTACACAGTGCTCACTTTGGAAATAAGTTTCCAGTGTTCCCCAACGGTGTTTATGCGTATAGCGAATCATTTCGTTCCGCGGCGGTATGATACTGACTTTCTTTCAAGATTTCGAGCAGGAAACAGCTGTCGATGTTAAAATACCATTTGATTTAAAAAGAACCACTAGATGGCTCACCCTGTGAAAGTACATATGCCTCGATACATAAAAGCCGTCTAAAAAGTCCATAGTCAAAGAAGGGCAGTGTGTCTAGGGACTCACCAAAAGGTTTTCTGGAGCCCAGTCGAGGAATTACTATAACCGACGCGCCAGCTGAAGCAAGACAGTTTAGTAAAAGCTTTCTGATTGTTCAGTAAAAGTGCTGAAGTGATCGCCTTAAAGGCAACAATGTCTATTTTAAATAAAGTTAATGTACGAGTGCTCAGTAAAAGTAGTGAATATGGTGTAAAGAAGCTGTGGAAGTAACTTACATACTTACTTCTCAGGCAGACGAGCCATTGCTGGTCTGAGCCTGAGCAAAAGCAGCCATCCATCAAGCGAGTTGCTTCCAGTCATCCAGATCAAGCTGTCTTGCGTCCGCGATGACTCGATGTCTTTATACCGGAGGTTCGGTATTGCTCTCCTTCTCGAGCCAGGAGGCTCTGATTCGAAGACCCTCTTTGCTGGAGCATTGTTGTCCACTTCTTTGTACTGCTCGTAGAGTTCGCGGTTGTGTCTTATCCTCCATTCAACTTCCACGCATACGGGACCATATTTTTTAGAAGTCACCAAGCTCGGCTAGGCTAGGTCCCAACTAGTTTTTGGAAATCAATTTATGTACTGTAGAAGTGCTGCCTCTTATTTCGTTCCATTTACCGAACCATCTCTTCAAATTATTATTTTATAAGCCCCACATTAATTGTATGTTCCAACAAATATCAACACACGCCGAATGGACTTCATAGAAAATCAGCTTTTGACTCATGTCGGAAACCTTCTGCCATTCAAACTGATGAGCACCAGTACACCAAGTGTCAACCACTTAATTGCAGTATATAAGCATGAATACTTTACGGAGAATTGACACAACTCGCAGGTCCATCCAGGACAATAATTCTAAGAATCAGGGGATTGACCGCAATCATTCGTGTGAACCGACATTTCCGAGAACATACAATACCCCACACTGTAGTTGGCGTTAAGTGAGCCAATCACACCACCAGTACCCATGCAAACATCCAACTTTTTGTTATTTCGGATGGACTTGCAAAATTGGACAAATGGCCATTCAACGCCAACAGGAATAACACATCCTTTCTGCTTGCAATTCACTTAGGGTGTTAACTTTTTAACTCCGAGAGCCCATTATTCCTTGCGTCCGCTTTCAAACGAAAGCCCAAGTGCCCCGACACAATGCAGTCGCAACAAATGTGTGCAACTTTACCGACAGTTGTTTGCGTGCTTCCCTGTATTTCACATCACTCGTTCCTCCTGAACCGAAACCAGCCAATTTAATTACTATTCTCATTGCCGATGACCATACACGTGCTTGTGCTAGCATCAGCAGAAATTCCTTCAGTCGAGCGCTGTCTGCTGAGTGCTGGGTGCAAAGTAAATGAAATTGGAAACCGGAAAAAGGCCATCAAGCAGAAAATGGAAAAACTTCTTCACAGTCAGGCAATTAATTTAGATGAAACCTTAGCACACCTATATCACTCCCCATTCAGTGCGCCCACCAATAGAGATTCCCCCCAACAATACATGTAAGAGGTGTGTATCTTTTTCACAGTCGCCCCAATCCGAGCATCCTGCGTGAACACCTCCTCATGACATGCTGACATCCCGCTCGGAATCAATGCGATGAGTCTGGACATATTCCACTCCAGCGCCAGCGCCAGTGCGAAAGTGAAACTCGAACAGGTTTAATTAATTAATAACAATGCCCCGGACAAGAGCAGGACACTTTCCTTGATTACTTTGATGAGTTTCATATCAGCGCAGGCACCGCCCGCGCCTTCACCGTGACATGGATTAATGTCACAACAAACAATCAAAAGAAAAAGAAAAAACCCTCGCCAGGACCCTTGGACACTCGGAAGAGAAAGAAGACAATTCAGACACAGTGTTCAATTAAAGTTCCTCCCCCGATGTGGCACACAAAATTTGGCACAAAGCCAGACTTATTAAAAAGTTATCACCAGCACCACAAGCCACCCACACGACAGCAACACTCTCCCACCACCGGCATTCGCCGCAAAATTCCCCAATCAAATTATGAAGCGACACAAAAATGTATTCGAAGCTTGCAAAAAACAGGCAACCAGAGACGGCACAAACAAGAACCACGCTCGGGCAGAGGTATGCGGCGATATCTCTGTAAATCCACCTAAATACGAAGATATCCTTCAGGCACCTCAACTGCTGCTGCTACGCAGTATCTGATAGGTATTTTTTGTTGCCCAAGCACAGAGGGAGGAGACGATAGAAAAAAGCGTCGACATTAGGAACGAAAATTGAAATAACTTCCCCGCCTGGAGCGGGATGAAGAGAATGGCGACTCAACAGGGACACACTGCCAGGGCATGACAGAGTAGATTTTTTTTGCTGCTGTGTACTGTCCTTTCGAGGTGAACATGTGCTAACAATAAAGTATCCGTGTTGGCGACACAACCTCATTCCTGCACAAAATTTGAACAAAAGTGAGAATGAGTGGGGGTCACTGGCAGCGGCGGGAGATGCCGGTGAAGGCCAAGACACAGCTTAAGACCAGCACCGAGTCACCAGAGAAGAAAATTAAAATACTCGTAAAATGAACAATGCAAAGAAGTAAGAAAAAAAAAGAGGCGAATGTACAGCGAAGCAAAACAAAACAAAATCGCAAGGACATTTTAAAATAAGCCAGGAATTAACTCCGGAGCACACTGATTTCATAAGTAATCCGAGGAAGAAACAAAAAAGTGCGCTTGGCCTTATTCAAGAGCACGTGATCTGAGCAAACGAACCCACCTCCGCAGAGCGGAAATTGACCGAGGAAAGCCGAGAAAAGTTCCAGGATTCCGCTGACAGGTGTAGAGATTTCCCAACTGCGGCCATCGTCTGTGTGAAAGTAATTGTCTTCTTCTCCAAACGCGAATGAGGCCGGGAGAGAACGAGAGAACGAACACAAGACTGTTTTCTTTTCCTATTCATTTCGAATATTTAGTGAGCATTTCACGGACAGTGGCAGCATTAATGTGCAGTCGTTTGCTTGCAAAACAGCAAGGAAGCGCAAGCTAATTTTTTTTTTCGCTCTCCGTCGGCATGGGTATTAGGTGCACGTTATAAACAGACGGCACAAGGGACCGTGTTTTTTCTTCTCTTTCAAATCAAACAATTTATTCGCTCGGTATATCGTCCTGCCAAAAGGCGACCCACGTCACCCGCTCACCCCAAAAAGTCATGGCTTGTCTTACGGTTGTTAATCCTCCGGCTCCATGTGACGATAGCAGGGTAAGGATAATTTTATTCAAACCCATGCTGAATCGAATCCGAAGTGTGTACACATACACACATCTGTATCTAACTGAAGTGAAAATCACATGAATTTCTCTTTTACGATATACACAAGGTTTCGGTCGCCTCCGACCGAGGCCAATACGTGAGAATCAACCCCAACCACTTTTGTTTCACACCGCCCACAACGAAACAAAAAGAAAAAAATGGAGAAAAGAACGAAGCGAAGGGAAAAGAAAAGGGATATTCACTGCATGATTTATTCGTGCAAACACACTGGTTTCTCTGGTCCTGGCCTTCTACAGCAGGTGCTCCAGCGGCGCCTCAGAAAAAAAAAAGAAAAGAAAATAAGCCACCCACACACATCCTGAGCACAGCGTGCGTGCGGGGGTGTGAACGAGGATAGTGTAGTACAAAACGACTGCCAAGGGAGAATTTATCATTTCAGATCAGCATGGAGATTTTCAGGATTTTTTCCTCTCTTTGTCCTAATAGAATACTAAGAGGAGGTTTCCAAGTGTATCATTTGCAATATACTAGCAATTCGTTTCGCATTCGATGGAAATGGGTGTTGCGCGAGGGGGCTGGGCGATATGATGGACCAAATGGGATTTTTCTCTCGTTTTTGTAGCGGATGTTGGGGATGGGTTTTTTTGTCTCGTCTTTTTTTTTTTTTGGTATATTTTTGCCTTCTTTCATTTTGCCCTAAGTGAAGAGCGGATGAAGAAAATGGACAAACGGAAGGATTTTCTTTTGTTGTGATGTATGCATTTTCGATGAAAATACTCTGTTTAAAGGATATTGCTTTAGTGGCGATGATTGGTTTGAATATTTGATTTTTGCTGGAAGCAGTTGTGCTGGGTGGGGATTTTTGCAGTTTGGTCATGGCAAGGCCGGAAGCTTAGTAAGGTCCCGTTGAAGAGTTAGAAATGAAAGCAACTAAAGCTGGGGGAAAATCGACTGTCCACCGTTCACAGAATGAGTAAGAAATAACGTTCAATCGTTAAAGTATCAATTATATTTTTAAAAGCTCGCTTGAGTCGAATTTCCCGTTGATCCCAAGAAATGTACCGGATATCTGAACAGTATTCAGCTTGACCTTTGAAGTGGGTTCCGACACCCAGAGTGACCACAGTGAACCATTGACGCTATTTGCCTTACATTGACTCATCTTAAATTTCATATCTTGGTCTTTGCTCTGCCAGTGGCAAACATCCAATCTGGCATCTCTGTCGAAAAATAGGGATGGAGCAGAGAGCATCATGATAGACCGGAGATGATAGACGAGAATTAGGATGCAACTGAGCGATATAACAGTCTCTCGAAAGAGCCAAGCTGACTTCATATAAGACACTGATCAACCCAATTTTGCTGTACGGCGCAGAGGAAGGGACAATTTTAAAAGCGAGTGAATATGCGTAGCGTTGACCGCATTTGAAGGGGAAGATTCAAGATCCCAAGAAGAGTACCAGATATCTGACAATTATTGAGCTGGACCTCCGGACTAGAGTCAGACACCCCAGAATGACCAGAGTGAATCCTTGTCGCTGATCTCTTACGCTCAACGGTGCTCACGTAGATCCAATCCGCAAGGTGGATCTTTAATACCCAGTATGCGTCTTGCGTCTGATACACATACTGTGCATTAAAGGCCCACCTTGCGGATTGGATCTTTGATCTCAGTGGGTTTAGTTTTTTGTAATAGCCGAGACCGAGCCATCCCAGGCAATCCTATCGATTAAACCAACTCTTGCGACACAATCATAGAGATAGCAAATAGAAGGTGTTGCTCTCTAACAACTTGCGAGACCCCCGTAGGATGATTTGGCCCAAGTTAAGCAGTACAAAACAGACCGACAGACACCTTCTGTGCGACAAAAAGTAGTCATCGACGGTAGTTGGAGCACTAGCCGGTCATATAGGATTAGTCAACTTCTATTCCTCTACCTAAACTATCCAAAATGATAATTTACACAGTCTAATTGCATATTTCGTAGCGTTTCAAACGTCCAATGTGACAGTTTGTCGAAAATCGCTGTGGACCAAAAAACGAATATCACGTTTTGTCTTAAGTTTGGAATTTCATTCGAATTCATGAACAACCTGTACGCTGACCAACGTCTACTCCGTGCACAAGTATTCCATTAAGTTCTTATAGATTTCGTGACTACGACCTTGAATACGACTAACACTTACGTAACCCGAGAGCCTGGCGGAGTGAAGAAAACACTGAGTAAGTCAAAGCGTTGCAGGCCGCGAGTTTGACTTGCCTGACTTAAAGGAAGAACTCGAAAATCTGAAGGTCATCAGAAATGCCGAAAAAGAAGAAGTACTGATGAAGAAGAGTCGGATCACAGCGATGTTAACCAATGTGCTCGATTCCAGGACGTTGGTGCTACAGTGTTTGTGTAACGTTTATGAGCTTGATTGGCTACTTCGAAAGGGCATAAGAAAATGGGTTGTTCTGGTCAGATGGTAGGACGAAATTCATCGTCCGGAATACAGACAAGTTGACTGTCGTTGTTGTTGCATCACAGTGAATCCGCGTGGTATGAATTTATTACGCTAGGAATGTATTCTTCTTCTCCTGTGAACTTTGATTTATTTTTATAGAGTTGCACCACGTACCATTTCTGAACACATTCTATCTAAGGGGTTTAAATTGGAGGTCACTCCAAAATAGTCTTGTCAGAATGAACTGCATCATTATTTTGCTCATAAATTCCAAGCAGTGCTTTACTTGGCTATATCTTGTAGATCTTGTAGCATGAGAACATTTTCAGATTAATGGGGTCCGAAATTTGTGACAGCTCAACCACTCACCTAACCATCCGATGGGAGATCATCTCATTTGATACGATATTCCTTCGTTAATCGATTTGAGCACGAAAACCAGGCAAAATTCCAGCTACAACTATCGACAAACAATCGCTTGCCGGGAATGAGCAAGAAGAACACCAAGGCCCAAGTGAAACAATTCTGTTTTCCAATAAAAGGATAACAAATTTCTTCCCCACCCCCAAGCCACACCCTCTATCGGTATTATTTATGTGCACAGTAGTCGTTCAGAAAGTCTCATCACAATTTGAAATCAAATATATGTACGCCAAGAGCGAAAACAATTCCACACAAAAACTAATAAGTGCCCTGTCTGAGAGCTATTTCCACAAGATGTAGATTATTTCGAATCCAATGGGGAAAGTCTACCTCAAGCATATTACGCACACAGCCACTCGAACACCAGCATTGTCCGAATAGACGAACAAACTCAAAGCCAAACTCAGTTGCATGCCGTTGCCTGCTCAAATGAGAGATTCTTCAGGGCCGTCCTCCTGTTTGATGACAGAAAGTATCAATAACAGAGGTATATTACGGTACGCATTCGATTTAGGCAAGAGGTGAGTAGCATGCCTTAATAAAACATGAATTTATCAAGAGGAATATTGAATTCCAGTCGATGGAATTCAGATGACAGGGAGCAGGGAATACCCACTTCATCAATCCCACAATGCGGCACTTAGAAATTAATTCGTAAGTGAACACAGGATTCGATCCGGCTCAACATTTCTGAAAGCTAAAACTACCACAAAGTTCTTCTGGTCAAAGAAACTGAATTCAAATGATATCCGATTTGTAGCATTTGTTTATGTATCTGAAGGTGCGGGTGGCTAACGTGCACAACAGTGACAATAAGAGTTTCAATCTTTTACATTCCCGTGCCCAATAAATATGCTTAGATAAGAGAAGAACGATAACGCACCCAAAGTATCCGATTAGACGACTGCCGACAAATATGACTATGGAAGGGAATGCGTATGATTTGCCATTACTTGAAGGAAGATGACTGGGAAAGGAGGAAAATCCATATCGATGTGGTTTGTGGGGTGAGCCGCCTCAGTTTAATTCCATGAAGTCCTTTTGCTTGCCATTTGCTTATGGTTGTAGAATCACTAACATTTCTCGCATGAAACATCACATTTTAGGAAAGTTGATCATGCGATGTGAATGCTTTTTCACTGGCATTGCTATCGCGACATTCAAAAAACATGTTCATCCATTATTTGTGAATATAACGAATTAAAAGAGAACCCAATTGCTATGGTGGCCCTTGGCGTTGTGGGTATGTGCGTCGACTCCTACGCACTTGGACCTACCTGTCTAGGTTCGATTTCTGGTACGACAAGAAATACTTTTCACGGTCCCACCTCTTTCGAATGACTGACAATGCTCAAAGAGTATAACTGTCTAGAAAAAGCTTCTCAAACATGGCCGTTCGGAGTCGGCATAAAAAAAACTGTAGGACTCTTCCACTCGTGATAGAACAATAGCACGCACAACACGAGTGGTTGCTGAGAAACTAGGCTCTACGGGCTGTAGTGCCACCCATATTATTATTATAATTACTGAACTCTGCTGAAAAGAAAGCAGATGTAAAATGTTTGGTTTCCAGTGTCTGACGTGGCAGAGTCTTAAATGCCCACGAACGTTGAATGGTGTGCTCTTATCCGATTAATCGGGAACAAATACATCCTCGACAAGACTGAGATCTATTTATTTGCAGTCCCAAAGGCTCCGAGTATAATTTACACATTGATCAACCAAATGAATGTGGGTGACCATTTTATTACCCGATAGCCGTAGATGGAAATTGCATTATAAGCTATCAACTTGCTGCTGATATAACAATTCCTTTTCTTGTTTAACAGATGCTCCAATCACAAGACACTTTGATCAACTAAGGTACTTATTGCTTTGAGAAATAAAATCAGTTTTGGTTCACAGTAAACTGGTTTATTTTGTTCATCTTCAAATTTGTTGGTCCTTCGAGCCGGATCTTAAATTAACGAAGCAGTAATCATTTTTGCTGAGCTCAACAATTATGTGAATAATTTCTTGCATTGCTCCCAACATGTGGTCTACGGAATGTCCTCTCGCAGCTGTAAGCGAAGCATGTGAAATAATTGAAAGCAGTCATATTCTGATTGCGTCATCTAAAGAAGAAGGTAGTGACTGTGTCTTTGAAGTGGTCACACAGTTGGGTTTATGGTCGATTCTACGCAATCGCTGCACTCATCGCGTGGATAGCTTTTTCAAGTCTGTTTCAAGTTCCAAATATTTATGTTAAATGCGGTGTACCCAATCAGCCTACAGCTTCTGCCACCTCATGTATTTTAATTCCCCGGTCGTCGAACATCATTGCATCTTGACGACCTAAACTGAAACGATCAGCACCACTGGCGACTATAAGGGAACTCAGTAAATAACTTTTCACCTAATTATTGACACTGGGCTCCCTTGTGTTTATCAGGGTTAGTATTTGGTTCGGTGGTGGATTTCTTTAAACAAAATTGAATGCTTAAACTTTGCATGAAATTCACTTTTCTCCATTCATCCATTCCAATCATCAATATTTACGAAGTTGTCTGCTAACTTAATTAAACACAAACTTAATTAACCATCATGCTCCAAACCGGAAATCAAACACTATAGAGATTCAGAGCTGATCATTGAATTTGATTGAATTTTTGAAATTTATTTACACAAATACTGATTATCCTTGATCCTCCCCCATCGACCTTAACTCATCTAGAATTATGCCCAAGCGGAACCTGATGGAATCGTATTCAAGGCGCACATCTCGAAAGTGGTGATGATGGGGATATTCGTGCCACGTGACCAAATCATCGAAACATAGTCCATGTCGTTCGAAGAAGCAGCTGCTCAGCATTAAGTTCTTCGCCCATTGCCGTGTTTCCCTATCACGCTAGTAACTCCTATTCGCGATCTCATTCTTTCGTAGGTGAAAGTTGGAATAAAAACTGATGAAAACAAAGCTCGGCTTGGACACCACGCTCGGACTTCCTGATTAGAGATTTTCCAAGCTGTTTCAAATATCAAGCCAGTTCTACAGGAAAGATCAGCTCCCACCCACTTGTGAGAAAGACATTGTGAAATTTCTTTATCCTGCATTCGACCATAGCTGTAGGACGCGACTCCAACATCTTAGCACGCACTATACCGGAGAGCCTGAAAAGACCATATGCCCCTGTGTGTTATTCACACGAGAGAGCCAAAAAAAACTCCCATTTTAACCATTAATTTAAGCATTTGTGCCAGGATTGCATCTGCAACAACGAATTTGCGGACTAATCTCCGCCCCACTCAAAACTACGGGGTTGTTAAAAACGCTTTAATTCGGAATGGTTGGGGGGTAGATTATTCCGAATAAACGAATTTTCCGAATTAATGATAGATTTTTTTTTAACAACGACTTATTTAATTAATCCAAACAACATCTAAATGTGGATTACCGGGATGACCCCAATAGACATTTCGATAATTTGTTCTGACTTCTACATATTGGAGATCTATTTTCCAACTATCGTGTTTAATCATTGCGTTATTTAATTTTTACACAATAAATTTAAAACCGACTTCCATTTAATCGGAAAAAAATCTCTTTATTCGGAAAAAAACTCGAATCAAATTAAAAGGCTTTTTCTGTAAGTATCATTCTTAATGAATCGCATAAAGATAGCTTCCATGTCATTTCTTATTTTGTTAACTCTCTTAAGGGATCTTAGTAATGCATGAGTACCTAATTATCGACGGGTCCTGTCCGTACATCAGCGTTACGCCCTTAACATTCCTGCACATACTCATCCAGTAAACCATGCATTTTTATTCAAAACGATCAATATTTCCCAAGATTAGTAAGAAATGTGACTTTCCCCAATTTTCACCACCAAAAGAGTCTGTTCACGTGACAGTAAATTGCTCAGTGTCTCCGTTGATTCAATCTCACAAAACTGTCCTTCCTGTGACCACCAAATTGTGTGGAACAGCGGATAGTAGCGGTCGCAAATGCCCCGTCAACGATTTCTGGTGTAAGTAGGAAAAAAAACCATTTCAATCGATACACCCCCATCCGCCACTCGACGCGGACGGTCCTTGCCAGATACTCAGCCTCCCACCGTCGCCCACCCAAGCAATCAGATTCTCGACGAGACATTTGTGTCGCTGCATGAATGGTTGCCTTGCCCATTCAATCTGCTTTTTAACTGTCAAAACAACATCAACTACTAATAACCTCTCTGTAGACTGGCACATTTCTGCAAATGCGAAAAACACTTCTGTTCGCCGGAGTTCGTAGACAATAACAGTTCCTCAAGGCTGAACAAGTCAGCGTTTTCAGCGCCACTTTCAAAGGGGAGAAGGACATTTTCGTTTTCCCCCCAACCGGTGACCTCCCGCCCCAATTCACTCTTACGGTACTTAGCTTCCGCCAATGGCAGCATCCATTTCCATAAATACCTCAACCTCTCTCACGAAATTAAATTACTCTGGACAAAAACGAATTTCTGAACTGCCAGCAGCTGTGGCAAGAGTTGCCTTGCCTGAAGCGTGTTTGCCCGTTGATACCAAGTGATTGCTGGCACACACACATACAGATCACAAAGTTTCCACAAACTATAAATCTTTCGAATTGCTATAAATTCTGCGCACAGCACTCCACGGGATAGCGTCAAGGTGCCAAGGCAAATGCTCCATAATGATGGCAACGGTCTCGGAGACCTCTCTCAGGCTCTGAGGACTCATTGCTGCCAGTTTGCCGGTTGCCCGCCCGAAGGCGTTATTCGATAAACCGTGGCAACGAATTTAAGTTGGCCACCAAAATTTTATTCCCAAACATTCGCTCTTCAACTCGAGCTGAAGTGGATTCGTGCCTTATCTGCCGTCGGTCGCCGGGAAGAATTTCCGCAGCTACATCAGCTACAGCTACATCTGCTGCGAGATAGTGCGATTTGTTGCCAGCATTTTGAAGAGTCGAAGTGAAGCGAGAGGGAGAGTGTTTTTGGCAAAAGGAATTTCACTTTATGGATGCGCGTAAAAAGATTCCGTACTTTCGACGACCTTTGACGAGGGCCCACGAATGGGTGGCAAATGGACCGGTGGGTACTTAAAAAAGTAAATTCAATAAATCGAAACGGATTTGCTGAGGATATCCCGAGGTGTATTGACACACCGCTCCGTGCACAGGATGTAACGACGATGGGATGAGCTGCGATAGAGAGTGCTCCTCGCTTCGAAGAATGGCAAATTTCTCCTATCCAGCGAGTAATTAATTGCTGTTTGTTGTTTTAAGTAATTGTCTCTGCAGTTAATGAAATGCTGTTCAAATTCAATCGAAGGCAGGCGAGCAGGCATTTCTGTTTGAAGAGCAAAATTGAAATCAGATTAGAGCAGATTTCATTTATTGATACTCGGGTGCAGGAAGGTCGGCAGGTGGAGCTGTGAAGTGCGGAATTATGTCAGTGATTCGAAGAACCAGTGAGAGAGAAGAACGAACAGAAGTGGATGTGCTGTGTTCATTAAAATGTTTTACTCATTTGTTGGAGACAATGTTGGCTCGTTGAGCCCCCTCAATTCGATTAGAAATAGCCTCCCGTCATGGTTGCTCCGAATTATTTAAGAAATAGTTTTCAAAACCACCCGATGTCTCTTTTGTCTGCTTGCAAGGCTATGTCCAATGTGTAGACAATTACACATTGCAATGTAATAAGGAGCATGAACATCGTCTGGTACAGTTTCTGTGTTTGCGTTTGGTTGAATAAATAAGGACAACTGTCATAATACGTTTTAATAAAACTCGCAGTGCACTTGCCACTGGATTTGCAGACATTTGGTGGCTTCTACGCTCAGAGTTCAATGCAACACAAACTTTTCACTATATACGTCCTTGCTCACAGGTAACAAAATAGTCGATAGACTGAGAATAAACTTCCTTCGAACATCAAGCAATTATTTCAGAAGAGTCCTTTTTCTTGTTTATTTGGAGCTACAGTCTGATGTGGACATGGGCCTTTAGAACCACTCCAACATATTCGGAGCTCAGGTCTAAAAAGTGTCAGATCGGGGAATTGGTAACAGAGTCAGCGGCAGACAAAACATATAGCCCATACACTTCAACGGCGGCGCTCACAAGCGCAGCGATATAACCGACACCAGATGCACCCGAGCCTTTCGCCAGTGAGTTAAATAGATTAGCCGGGCTTCCCAGTTCAGTGTTGTGCGTGAGGTGAACTGTGTTCATTACTATTTTCGTGACCCGTATTATAGGTACTTCCCTATTCTAACTAGGCATGTCTGATCCAGGAAAAACAAACAATGTCAATAAGCCTCCACATTGCTCTAACTAAGGTTGACATCGATACAATCAATTTTTTGTTTTGTTAAATGCTTGTTTCCTCGAACTAAACATAATTTATCTCACTTGCATAGACCATGCCAACTGCTGAGCTGTTAATATCTCTGTGGACTAAGAACCCTTCTCGACAAATGTTCTGCGTAGAATTTCTTGTCCCGGAATGTAATCTGAAGCAGTAGCTTTAACCACTAACTATATATATGGGCCATGGTTTCGTTACCAGGTTAGAGTGGCTGACTACATAAGGCAGTCACATTTAGGCCAAAGTAGGACCATTACGGCTAGGCCATGGACAACTTAGCTCCAACCCGAAGAGTACTTGACACCGAGTCAGTAAGACTACGCAATAGGTAACGTATTCGTTTATGATGGCGCACACAGAGTGAAGAAGAAGAACTATAACTAACTTGGTGTCCGCAACTGGAGGCAGCTTGCCAGTAAGCCATGACGGACCGGACTTGACATAGTTTCATTTAAATATTTCAGGAAGGTGGTGATCGTCGCATTGCCTCTTGCCATTCATTGGCCCTAAAGCCCCATTTCCGCTGTGAAAAGAAACTTTCGTCAATCATCGATTGAATTGGTAATTGTTGGCGCGCACGAATTATAATTAGACTTAGTCCTCAACCAATTTGGAGTGTGCCACTGAGCCATGTCTGTTGAGCCCTAGTTCCAAGTCAAACTGACGCGCCAGAAAGAGGGCAACAAGTCAGTTCCAAATCATGCGCGCCTATCGTGCAGAAATTATGTCCACGTAACGTAGTGGGCCTCGACTTCCGCGCAGAAGTTCAATGGATTGATCCTGCTACAAACACAAACAACTACATTCAGTTAGTTGGCCAATTCGAAGCACAGTAGCACAGAGTGCATATTCAGCTAAGTATCCTTACATGCATTACCCATTTTCAAAGCAATCTAACACGACACCAACTACAACAGCAAATGTAATCCCAAAAGCACCCCATTACTCGCTTTTATGCAAAAGTAATTCACAGATTTGTCGGATCCCAATAACGTTCAGAAAATCCTCAAATGTCAAGTTATTCTAATGCAAATATTTAGACAATTTGCAGAGGCTCGGCACGTTCCACAACGAAACACTTTGTCTCCTCACCTGTCACATGACACGCACAACAAGAGCGCACACAGACACTTGTCATCAGCAGGACCCGAAGGCCTGGATGCTGCTGAATTTTGCAAACAATACAAAGTTAAGGTATCTTGTACATTACAATCCAAACAATGACTTATGAATGGTTTAATAGCCTCTGGGCGAGTTTCTTGAAAAGGTTCTCTCTGTTTGCCCACTCACACCTTCAGCCATCTGCAGACGGGACGGGAATGAAGTCCAAACAATGCTTCAGCTTTTCATTCTCAGAAGTTTCTTGTTGTTGTAGTTGCGCATCTGTCAGCACTTCACCCGAATTGCAGTGAACAAGGAGTGTGTGTTGAAACACAGTCTTCTGCAAACATTTACTCTCGGATAATTGGGGCATCTTGTATGACACATGGATTTATGCCAACATTCAACACACACACACGCGCTGAAAGATGTGCACGCTGAGGACGAGCTAACTTTACTTCGGATTATATTCTCAAAGTAAATAAAACAATGGCATCGTCTATTGTCCCTTTGAAACAAAAAGATTTGTATTTGCATTTGCATCTACGAGGTTGCTAAAATGTAGGTTGCTTGACTTTTATTTGAACTCACTTTCATGCGAGTGCCCGACACTCGTACACACTGTGTGCCAACTTCGCCCTGGAAACCCTATTTAGTGTCGCGTTTCTTAATCCTGTGCAACATGGAATTAAGGGATCCTTTTATGGCTCATAAAACCCGCTTAGCTCTGCAGTAGCTCTTTGCATTATCGTGATTGGGTTCGTTACCCCCCGATCGTAAAACGTCCCCTTAATGGCGTTGTTTGATGCGCGCACTTTTCGTCGGAATGCAAGAACAAATTTCCGCAGGACGCCTTTATGGGGCTCTACTGAGGTGGCTGCTTCGTAGAGGGGGTGGGGTTCACCCAACGAGCTGTTGTTCACCTGCCAATTTGGCATATTTAGTCGCATACTTACGCGGCAGTTGTTAAAATTAGTCAACCATCCGTCGGGTGGATGGGGTTGTTGGTGGTTCAGCGGAAATTAGGTTATCAACTTTGTATTATGAATTATGAAAGTGGAAGATATGCCGCCTGGGGACTGTGAAAGGACGATGGCGGCTATGAATTTCGGTTCGCCGGAGGGCTCTGAAAAATTGATTGTGTTTTGTTTTCGGAAAACTCTCGATGGACTCACATTTCAAAAAAGGTATGTGCGCCGCTCTGATCTGTCTGCCGGGTGGTGATAGAGAAGAGGGCGCAAAAAAATGATTCTATTCCGCCCGTGGTCCATGCTGTGTACATGCAAATGCAAAGGTATCTGCTGTCACTGAGGGTTCGGAAAACTGAATTTTTTTCCCGTGACGGGCCGAAGTTAAAACATCACGACAATGGTATGGATTATGGAATTTCTGAAGCATGGTGATGCGAGGCATCATTGTGTCTGAATTAAAAAAGAGGTATGTATTTGATTTGGAAACTTCGGGAAAACAATTCAAGTCAAATTGCGCAACTGTGTGATTTCGGTGAAAGAAGAAAAAATTCATGACAGGCTCCATGATATGGTTCAATCCACCACAACTAACCACTAAATAGAACCAGTAATTTATATAATTTCTACTTCAACTGTGGTCATTTCTGGGAGTAGTTGGCGGCTGCTTCACCTACACGGCTGGGTTTTTGAAGGAAGGCCTGTTTGATCAATTATTTGATGGACAAGCGAAAGTCTTAGGCCCTGCAAGATGACGCGTAAGCTGGTTCACTTTGAGCAAATTGGGGACATGCACATGCCCTGGTTCTTGCCAGAGATTAGCACCTCGATAAAAGCCTTCTTCGTCTGAGTGTTAGTCCGGTGTACGATGAAGAAATTGTGGAACTGTGGAACAAAGCAACAGAGGAAGCGTCTGAGGTGGAGCACGCAATTGGAAGTCCTTCTCCAACCACATAAAAGCAAAAACGGGTAGCCCTCGGTGTTATAGGACATCCTCATGTTCAAATCGTATGCGATCGCACTCGCTTGAAAACCTTGTTAGAGAAGGTCAGGCTCTCTTCCGTAGGCAGAACCACCAATAGGAAAAAGAGAAAAATCCAATTCATATCTCTTCAGCACGAATTTGATAAAAACCGCTTCTATCATTGTATTGATTCTGTTGTGGCTAAAGGGACACCATCCATATATATTTATAGGGCCATCCAATTCGCTGTCCGGATTAAGCACCGCTGATTCATCCGAGACTATGGGCATTTAGCTTGAGGCTTGCCATTTTACAATGCAGATAGCTTAAAAATCGTTGACCGTATTAGTGATTAATAATAATATGGGTAGCGCTACAACCCGTAAAGGACCAGGCCTGGCTTCTCAGCAACCACTCGTGTTGTGCGTGCTATTGTTCTATCACGAATGGAAGGGACCTACAGTTTTATGCCGTCTCCGAACGGCCAAGTTTGAGAAGCTTTTTCTAGGCAGTTATACACTTTGAGCATTGTCAGTGACTCGAAAGAGGTGGAGCCGTGAAAAGTATTTCTTGTCGTACCAGGAATCGAACCTAGACGGGTAGGTCCAAATGCGTAGGGGTCGACGCCCATAGCCACAACGCTACGGGCCACCACTAGTGTGATTAAGAACGTGAATTTATGCGAAATCTTTCATTTTTTCACAATTTTAACACAGTCAACTTATCAGGTCGTCGATCCATGGAGCGTCTGAGCCTAAGCAATAGCTGCCTTCTATCGCTGACTGTCCTGCGCATGCTGCTTCCAGTCATCAAGATTAAGCTGTCTTGCTTTTACTTGCTCTTTATACCGGTTGTTTGAACTTCCTCTAGATCAAGATTTTGGGCTTGCGAGTTTAAGCCCAGCTGTTTTGCCAATCAGAAGTAGCATTGTTTGCCATTGGTGAAGTTCATGTTTGCTCATAGGTAGAACAACCTTTCTTACTACCTCGAATTTATTTGTAGTTGTCGATTTTGATGTTTTATTCTAGGTGATGTGTGACGGAACGCTTCTTGGTCCAGATCATATATTTCGTCTTATCGTCATTGACCTTAAGACCAGATCGCCTCTTCGTCAATCGCTGTAAAAGCTTCACTGCAGCAAGTTGGTAATGCACGAGAATGTCAATGTCATCTGCGTAACCTAATAGTTTGACTGACAGCTGTCCGATGCCCTATCTTCTAAAGTACCAGATTGAAGAAATCACACTACAGCGCTTCTCCTTGCAGACTTCGAACGCCTCGGAGGTCCTTAAACCGGGTGCGTCACAACCGGATCAGTTTTCAAGGGATCCCGAATTCGGCCATCACTTCGAGTTGCATTGTTCGCATCTTAGGAAGACAAAATCCAATCACACTGCCGAAAGCCATTGCATCAGCAAAAAGTCAGTGTACGGTGTGCAATTTAATCGAGTGGTGTCTTTAGTCCACACTTCGTAGAAAATAGAGAATGTCTAACCGTCGTATATTTTTGTCGAGGATATGGATATGGAAGACAACACGATGCTACATATCAAGATGAGTCGAATGATGAGCCGCCGTTTGACTATCATTTTTTCTTGGTTTCTTCTTAACGCTTTGCAAATGAATATTTGTCAAGCTATGGTGTGTGCGTGTGTGTGTTATGGCCGGTCGGTGCCAAAAAGATTTCTAAGAGTATGGTTGAGTTCATAATTGCAACATTGTTGACAGAAATGTAATTAAAATAGTAAGAGAATTTCCGGATAATGATTTTTAAGAACCACTTTCGAATGAAGAAGTCCAATCTAAGGTTTCCAGTTTCAATTTGACTGTCACTTTGCTTTTATGATCGCAGTTGTCGACTGCTGTCATGCATAGCCAATGCAGTGTATTTACATTTATGAACGCAAAATTTTATAGGGCTACAGCAGTTCGACGTTTTTGAACTCGGCATATCTTGTCAGAATCGTATCCTGCAACAACTCCCACGGAGGGTAATGTAATGATGATGGCAATGAACGCAAGATTTATTAAAGTTTGGATTCCGAATGTGTTGTATTTATTTTTACTCTCGGAACCACACAATGGATTACACACTACAATCGCTTAATTAGTCTCTCTTTTCTCTTACACCTGGAACACTCTCGCCAGCACACAATTCTTCAGGTCGACCATTTTTTACTATTTTAATTAAACATTACGAAGAGTAACCAAGCGGAAGCAATGCTAATCGTCAATGACCATCATATTACTCAACACAACAATCCATTTCCGTGCCCTTCATGTGATAACAGTGATCCAGTACTGCTAAGCGCATAATAAGTTGTACGCTATCAAGTAAGTTCTTGCTGAATCTTCAATCTCCACTCAATAACCGAACCCATGAAGGACCATGTTTTGTTTAAAATATCAAGAGACTTCTGCTGGACTAAAGACGACAGCACTGTTTCTTCTCTAGCCATTAACCTTCCTCAAAAACTGGATTTCGTTTAAACGCATCACTTCCTCCAATCAGCACTCTTTGAAGGCCTTTGCAAAACCATCCAATTTCCAGATGATAACGATTCTTCAATGTCTCTCCTCTCCGACCACCATCCGCCGCTGACAAGCAAAATAATAGAAACTGGGTCACGGTCCCTGGTCCATTACTATCTAACAACTTTTCCGCAGTCATTCGTCCACTCTGCTCCGATGACAGCGTGACTGTGCCTTTTTTTTCATTTCATCGAAATGCAGTTACAAATCCCAAAACACTCAAGGTCCACCGAAATAGAAATGCGATCGAAATCAAAATCATGATGATGACCCTATACTGGCGTATGAACACCGCACTTGTGTCCTCTCAAGCGCTCAACAGGCCAGTAAGTGGCTAGGGGCCTTCATTCCACCAGCAAATGTGCTATGGCATGAGAATTACATTTTGCAGCAAAGGCCTGCATGGCACTTCCCTTTCTTGTCACGCAATTTACGGTCAAGTGGAACATTCGTCAATGCATAATTTATCGCTTTAATTGCTCACACCTTCAGCTTCCTCAACACGGTACAGAATTTATAATTCCATTGAAATTTATCAGATAATTACCATCCGCAGGTTTATGTCTTGAAACGGTTACAAACAGGCTATCAGTCAATGGTGGCAGGGAAGGGAGAAAAGCCAACAGTATTCAACTTATCTAATTCCTGGAAATAAGGACCGGTTACATGGGTATGGCTTGAGTTGGCTAGAAAATTTAATACTTTCTTCGAGAGAATTTCGTAATGTTTTCATTGATAACGATTAGACAATACTTCTTGGAGATGGCCGCCATTGAAGGGTCTGTTTCTGAGAAATCCTAGTTATTTTGGGAGTTTTTTGCAAACAGAACTTTAACGGCGGAGCAATTTTCTCTGATTTGAAGATTCGTTAAATTGTTCGAGTTTATCTAAGTGATTACTTTGCATTTCAAAGGGAAGAGTTGCAAAATACACAACAGACGGGCAGAGTGGGTTGTCTAGGTTTGTTGCGGAGAATTAAGAGTTGTTTCAGGGATTTTCAGAAAAAAAAAAAATATAAAAATCATTGTTGGCACAGACACTTTTTCTCCCTTTGTGGCAATCGCTTGTGTTTATCTAAATTATTGCTTTGCATCTCAAGTTGGCTCTGTTCAAGAAATTCAAGAAGGATATAGTCTGTGAAAAATTAAAAAACAATAAAAAAATTGTTTCTCCTCAAGGGAACTTCTAACTGCTGTTGTAAATATTTGTGTCTATACGAGGGACATGTACAAGAGGAAACATCGAACGCCGATGGCGCCATCTTCTTCATGTGGCCTTATAGTTCAAAGTGCGCATACGCCCCAACCAACAAGCTTCTCCACTTAGCGCGATCTATGGATAGGTGCTTCCAAGTGTGCAAAGTGCACATCTCGTTGCTTCCCCTCTTGTCTTAAGGTCCAAACATAATGAAAGTACATGCGTTGGGTTATGTCAACTGAGGAATTCGAGGGAATCCGAAGAAATGATACGCTGAGACTGTTGCGATCGCTATTCGTTAAGTTCGTTAACTTTTTCTTACTTAGGTGGGAACTTTTTATATATGTCAGTTGGTATTTATAGTTCCCCTAGATAAATATGCGCACTTGATAAGGATGCTTTTCACTAGATTTAGTTTGATTTTGACGTACGCCTAGTCCATTATGGTTGGATGTCCTCTGCTCAGTCCATGCGTTCTACATGGCCCACCCACCTTATGCGTTAGATCCGTAGACCCCTGGCTAGACACATGTCGCTATACAGCCTGTTAATATAATAAAGGGAATATTATGAAACCCTTGATGGTTTTAAGGGAAAAGTTACTAGTGAATTCCAGGTGGCGATTGGAATCGCATGTCCAACCATGCGAACTGCAGAAAGTAGTGAAACGTGATTCTATGTACATACACAGCGTTTAGTATATTCCAGCTCGATTGTTCTCTAATTTCAAGCTAGTGGGATAAAACAGCAAAGGAACATGATGATAAAGGTGGGATAATGTATATCTCAAACCGATAAATAGTAGAATTTACTTCTCGTTCGACAAGGTTAAGTTAAGTCAGTGGGTAGACGCGCAAGGCACGTCTCACTTAGGTCCTGATGGACTCATTTTGATACCCAAAGGGGGAATAAATTTTCCTCTTCACACCTTTCTCCTACCCATCATGTCTGCAGGTTGTCCAGCCATCCTGAAATTATAATAAACCGAAAAAAAAATTGTTTAAGGAGACTTTAATTAGTTCCTGTAGGTCCTAGAGGAAGTGTTCTATGCCTCACCTGGCAGAGATTAGGGCAGTGGCAATGGTAGTGATGAGTATCCTCTTTTTCTTTTTCATCAACACAGCCTCTGCATATGAAAACATGGGTCAGGAAACAAAGATTAAGCTAGTGTACCACAAATTAAAACGGACGCAAAAGGAAGCGGCCCAGACTAACGAATTTCGATAAAGGATCAGTTCACATATCGTTGCAACTGTGTTGACTGTTGTCCACATTTTGGACAGTTCATGGCAGCCGTAATTTCTAGCTCCTGTTGTTTTCTTCCCCCATTTTTGAAGCACCAAAGAGTCAAGCATGAAGTCTTTACAGACGTTGCACGCATTTTTACGTTTACATGGTCAAGCTAGTCAGGCTAAATAGTCGCCTGCTTGACTTTCTGTGGTAAAAGTGATGTCGATCAATTCATTGAATAATAAATTCATAAAATTCTAAAATTGAAAATATCACCACAGTTCGTGAGAGTGTGGAGAAACACCTACAGTTATCCTCGGCCTGTCTTAGGCATCAGCTCAGCTATTTTGGCATCTAGACTACCGCCTACCTTCACGCAAAATTTGATGAACCCAAGGTAAAGGAAATAGATAAATACCACCACGACGTGAGTATGTTTTGTAAAAAGGTGAAACTTCACCCATGGTGTCCTTGAATATCCTTAATTATTATTTAAAAAGATTGTCAGTTCTATTTATAGTGATTGTCGCGCTAAGCCGTTGGTTAATGCTAGAATGCAAAGATAATGCTTAGAGATTTTCTATGTCGGTCTGATTTCCTTGCCGACCGCAGTGCTCCATGTAAGTGTAAGCTCGTCAAAAACACTAGGACGGACTCACAAGAATTCGAAACACCTGTTTCCATTCGATTTTCCGCCCGGCATATTCCCATAAAATGTTTTATTTCAAAACAATGTCGCTTACTTTCATTGCCTTCCCCCCTTTTTGCTTTGTAATTTTCCAGTGCTTGCGTCAACCCCTTAATTTCCTGCATACAGTCAACCGGCAACAGATTCCCGAACATAATCCACGGCACGTAAACAGCATCTCTGAAGAATCAAAAGCACCCCCCATTGCGCGATTCGTGCTTGTAATGATATGATAATTAAATGAGAAAATAATACTGAGTAACGAAGGAACGTTAATTCGAAATGAGTATCATGCTGACGCTACTCACACGAGACCCAATCAAAGGCTGCACGAAAGGGGAAATGCACACGCCCATCAGGAGTTGCCTCGAAGTCAATTCACTTTTATGTTTTCCGCTTTTTACGGCCAAATGTTCACATGATGGCATTTACTACTAAAAGCAGTTATTTTTTGCCGGATTAAACGCAAACACGCTCACGGAAAATACGAGTATTTTCAACAAATCATGCAGAATTACACAATCCAACAGTTTTCGGCGGTGCCGACGTGTGCGGCTTTAACTTCCATCGAGGGAGATTTTTTTGAGTTTGAAACCAGAATTGTTTGCTCTTTTACAATGGCGTTGGGACTTTTGCAGGAAATCAGGAGTAGTTACTAAATATTTGCTAGTTCGACTGTCCTAAATTTCAAAACATGCCAGATGAGGGCTAGAATGTGTGGGCACGCAGAGATGAGGCTGCATTTTGCTTTTGGTTTATTGAATCCAGCAAAAAACGCTGTTATTAGTTTGGGTACATTTAAATTCTGTTTCGCATGACACAATTTTGCGGCCCACTGCGGATAGGAAATGGTGGCGTGTCATATTTGATCCTGCAACGCACACACAATTTTCACATATTTGCATTGATGTTATGGTTATTACAAATATTACGAAAACAAAATAAAAATAATTTGTAACCATTCCCGACAGAGACAAAATATCTCTCTCTAATTTTGAAATCCTTCGAATACGAGAATGGCAGTAGCTTACAATTAAGAATAAGAAGTTAATAGAAAACAATCGGTTCTTGATAATTTGACGCTCGTTGATTAATCACTCAGTAATTTGTAAATTTGAATTTTAGGAGTCAATAGTTTCTAATGTTCAACTGCTTTTTGAGAAATTCATGCTTGAAACACAATATGGCTTTGCTGCTGGCGTTTTTCACGTTACGAGTCTAGAGTTTCCAACGCGCATTGAAATGTCAACTCAATTTATCAGCTGTTTTCAATTCACAAATCCCACATTAATAATATTGTGTCCTTACTACTCCACTAATTTCACCCGATAAATTAACCTCAGTCAGCTATTGCCTTTTCTCAAATGTCAGTTAATTTGAGCGAAGATCTTTCAATTTGTAAGGGAGTGTGAATGAAAGCGCCTCTGGTACTTATTTTTTTCAACATGTTGAAAAACCGTACGTGAAACTGCCCTCTTCTATGACATTGCTCTCATTTCGCTCAAGAAGGAGCGAAGCTGTATTTTGTGCATACCATATGATTTGCCTGTGTTGGAAGACAACGCCCGCAGCAAAGTCCTATTGTGTTTCAGGCATCATTTTAGTCGACGATAACGATCGTCACGTTCGATTTATTACAGAGTAAGTATCATATTATCTCAAAAAATGGGCCAGTCGATTGGCCACCTAATTTGTGCGATTTAACGCCGCTTGACTATTTTCTGTGGGGCTACGTTAAGTCATTGGATTATGCCAACAAGTCGACGACGTTGGAAGAGCTCAGATCCAAAATTAAACGCAAAGTCGTTGAGTCGTTGAAAAATTGGGTCCAACAAATCGAGCGCTGCAAACGTGCCTGCGGTGGTCATATGAACGAAGTCGAATTCCATTCATAAATATTTTGATTGTACTTCAAGCCGATAGTAAAGTTTTTGAAACATCTCAAATGGTTTGCGTTTTATTTAAAAAAAAAGAAGTTGTCAAGTCCTCATTGGAAAACCCAAAATAGTAAACAAATAAGAAGATGCAAGAAACAACCAGAAAAAAGGCAAAAGAGACGGAACATGGACCAAAATAAAGGACTCTAATCGCAAGAAAAGTGAAACATGAGCAATGTTAGCTTGCAGATGAACCAGGAGGGAATGGATCTATGACAAGCTCAAGTCTGCCAACACGATTACTGGGGGTCACTAGAGCCAACTAAGGGCGAAGACGATTCGTGCAAGAACGACCACACTATGCCCATGTATTAAGTATTTTTTATCTTATCTTTGCCCCTGTATTGAGAGCTAACAAAATTTTATTTCCCATATTTAGACACTTCTGATTATTACTTGTTTCGATCCTTTCAGTACAAGCCAACATTCCAAGGAAGTTAGTAAGAAATCACCTTGAATACTAGATAACCTGAAAAGACGAACCGCAAAAAACCATAACGAATGATATCCATCACTTAAATTACTTAATTTAGCTGAGTAAGTAATAGTAGTCTTCGGGCGTCACCATAGTAAACAAATGTCGCTATTCAAGACATTTTGCTACACTTCTACGCATAACCTACCAACAAGCTTCAGTTTCAACAAATGTTACTACTATTCTCCTGGTCACAGCTTTACTCAAATTTTCGAAGGCTCAAAACAAGGAGGTGCTTTTAAAGGACTTTCTATGTGGTGTGTGGCTCCAAGTTATACTCGTAAGCCCTTATAAAGCAACAATTCAAGAGCTAAATAATGAGATAATTCGGCACATAAACGGCATAGAACCTCAATTATGCTTCAGCGTCATCGAAAATTTGGACCATCGGATGGAGGTGTTGGCCGATATTTTGTTCCATACATAATTGAACCATACCAGTATTATCATAATAAAAAGAAATGACAATAATTTCCTAAATAATTTGTGTTTTATTCAAAATCAACATCGGCCCTTAAAATTTAATATGTGACATGATAGAAAAATATATATTCGTCTTACTAAATAACAAAAACAAACAACAATTCGACACAATTAATAATTAAAACGCAATAAAACTTAAAACGTTACTAAAAATGCAATTTGTACACCAACTAAAAAAATTATTTTTATTAAATAAACAAAACAATACATTTCGCTTTTAGTGTTTATTCGTATATTTTGTTACTGTTTTGGGATTGATGAGAGCAATTGTTTGCGAATACATATTGTTTTCAATTCTGTTCCACTTTTGCTCCTGCTTTAAGTGTTGTCATAAATAGGTACATATTTTGCGTCCATTTTGTGCATTTTACTTGGGATCGGTATACTAGAGATCTAGCAGATCTCTAGTTTACGCACCCATGGTTGTATGTGGTATAAAATAAAACGATTTCAGGCGTGCGATAACAACGAGTTCATAAAATCATAAGATTTCTGCAACTAAATTATTTAGTTATTTTTTTTTTTATTTATGAATAAAATTTACTTCTTTCCCTCGCACAACTCTTTTTTTTACATATTGACATGAGGTAGTACGAGTTTCACTTGGAGTCACTGTACATGATGTAAAATTAAAATTACTGTTCTTCCGAATGCACCATCTCTATGAATTTCGGCATGCCCCCGCCCATCCCATTCAAATGCACAAAGAACTCACCAGCAAGGGCATCGTCTACCTACAGTCAACAACAATTATGGATCTAGAAGGAATTATTTCGCTGCACAGGATTCCATTCCAACACCACAGCTTCCGAATAAGTGACTGCAAGTATTTACTTTGAGGTTGTTAAATTCATAAATCCACCGCTTGCACTTTTCACTTCATCCGCACTCTCTAACTCTCTAACTCTGACGAGACTTAGCCGGTGTTGCATGTTGTAATGCTGTCTAAAGGGCATTTGTGATGTCAAACTTTGGATGCCGTCAGTTCATGGCATCCCCATTTTCACGTGTGTGCGCCACGCCAGGAGATAACTTTTTGTTATAACCCCCTAATCGTGTGGCAGTTTTTGAGAAACTTTCACTCTCGACAACATCCCCGAAAACTCTATTACGCCAACCTCACACGCACGGCTCTCGTGTTCGAAGGGCAACTTGGAGTGGCTTAGTGCTTAGTGCACTGCTCAAGATAAGGGGCAACCTTCAAGCTGTGCCAAGGCGATTTGGAAACTTTCAGTCGCTCGTATTTAGATTAGATATTCAATTAGTCCTTGAGGGAAATCAATTAAATGAAACTTTATGGCGGCGCCCTCTTTATTTTCGCATTACACTGCATGCGAGGTCCTTAAGTACGTATTCAAATTTGAGTACATCACAAATCCATGCGACAGCATTTGAGGAAGTGGGGCCCCACTGCCGAGCTCGGAGGAGGCTGGAGGATGGGTGCGAAGCCAATGACGTCCTCGGTATGTTAGTTAGTTTGCCTTGACAGTGTGCTCCAGATTCGGATTCCTCGAGTTCTTCGAGAGTGTGAGATGAGCTGACATGCGTGCGCCATCGTCTGGAGGGGCTGCAAATGTTATCCAGCCATTAAGCAAATAAATTATGCAAATTACGTGATTGGTTTGCTCTATTGAGCTCTCTTCCTGTCATTTGCATATCATTTTCATAATATAATATGCGAATGCCGTTGTGAGCTCCTTCCCGACTGCCCTGGAGATGGTCTCAACGATCCGGGATCCCTAGGTGGCTGTGCGGTTCGCGCCTGCTGTGACGGGTGTGAGTGCTGTGTCGGGGATCGGATACGCATTTCGAGGCGCAAAGTGTGTAGCACGCAAATTTGTCGAAATTGTATTTGAAAAGTCCTGACGGAAGAGGAACAGATTGGATGGCACATTTCTCTTATACGCCAAACCTAGAGGGTGGGCGTTGACATGCATGACACGCAGAAGTGTACTGGCAGAGTCTCAGTAAATATCTAATTAAAATGAAATCTGCTCCGACGATAAACATGCTGTAATAAGCCACGTCGAGTTATGGCATTCGTGCGAGGATGTGAAGAGCGCGGCGCGCTGGGAAATATTAATTAGACAGCGAAATGTTAGACGATAAACTTGAAATAGTCCTTAAATGAGAGTCGAGAACTTTCTAACTGACTTTGAATGAAGGCAATCTGAAGCAATTTAATTTTTGGCACTTCTCTGTGCAGACAAGGGGCTGTGATTGTTGTCAGACTGCTGAGATTTGGATAGACTTCAATAAACATTTGTCGACTACGTTAAAAAGTTATTTGTTGGCTAATATTCAGTATATGTTGACTGGACAGTTGGAACATTCTCATGTGGTGGTCAAGCCAAAGAGACACGTTACTCATAAAGAAACAACCCGTCCCACGTGACAACAAATTAAACGCACAGAAGAAGGCGACACTTGTTTTCATGTGATGCCTTTTTTCGCGTTTGCTTGAAGCCTTTGGGTTAATACAATGTGAACCTAATAAATACTTCGCTTCGTTTCGTTGAGTTTCCTTAAATTTTGGTAACTTATGTGCGACAGCTTGTACATAGTTTAATGCGAATGGGGATGACATCACTTGAGTTAGGGATTTCTTAATCTTTCCCTTGGTTCAATTAAAAGAGATTAGAGGGGAAGCCAGCAGCCGCATGGCATGTACAGCTACTAAGGTATAGTATGCAAAACTTGTGAATAGCACCACCCCAGTTGGGTGCAGGTGCATGTGTGCGACACTGTGACACTGATACTCTTTTAAATGGCTATCATGGATTGTTGTTAAGGGAACTTATTTGTCTGATTCTCCTTAAGATCCCGTTCAAATAAAGAAAGGATGTGTCTGCATGTTTGGGCTTACAACCGCGTCAAAGCACTCCGTGAAGTCTAAATTGGTTGGACCGCACACTGTTGCACTTTATATGAGCTCTCTCAGTACAAAATGCAACATATCTACGACTTTGCCGATAGTTTCTAGTACTGCACTGGAAAGTTCATACATAGAAACTGGTCCATTGTACTACCAGGCTACTGTAACCTCTTCTGCCGGAAGAAGAGGGGCTCTTATGATAAGGAACCCACATCATCAGCTCTCAACTCATTAGCGCTAAATAACAGCCACCTGTTTCGAGCAAAGGCGGGACAGTGGCTTCTCCACAGGCGTCGCGGAGGACTTCATCGCTTAGGCCAAGCACATTTAGGTGTTGAGTGACGGTGTAGTGGCCCGTTAGTACGCCGGTAAGACGTCTGCAGTCTTTTTCGTCAAGAGATAACAAGAATGGCGCGGATTTCTTACAGACATTTGGGAGTATGCGCTTAGTCTCCTAATTCCCGATGAGTCATGTCACCGCTTCAGATCTCCAACCATCGATATAACCCCTAACCAAGGACACAGGTAGTTCCAGAGCAGTTCCATGCCCAATAGGCCTTTTGCACAGTGGCTCCAAGTGAAATTCGTACACCTGAATATGTGCAATATGTGTGATGTGATGAAAATAAAACTTAAAAACTTTTTTGTTCTAAATATTTTTAGTTACTAATTGCGTCGAGCTATTGTCTCTTGTGTTTTATACTAAGAAGACGGCTTGAGGGTAAAAAATGGATTTCTATAAAGGAGGGTGGACGCGTTTCTCTTGGAGCCACTGTATGTACATATGACTCGTCTACATACTGATTTACTATTTTAACAGGGGAGGTTGAAATTTTTGTTTTGGTTGTGAAAATCATAATTTCTGTCCCGACTGAGTGGTGGCCCAGGGATTCTTCATCAAGGTCGTCAAGGTCTCACGTGTTCTAGGGTCTCACTGATCAGCCAAGAGAACTTACTTGATCCAAGAAGCAGTGGCAGTATGTTGCGTGACGCTGCAGAATAGGACCGATCTACATACAAGGATTCCCACGTCGCGATGCGTCGCCTGAGTATGAAAGTAGATAGCGAAAGACAGTGCTAAAGACGTTGTTTCCAAATCTAAGTTGGTACACATTACACACAACAATGGAGCCAACTTCGGCAGACCACATGTTCATGATGTTGAATAGTCAACTTGGTCACACACCTTGGACTGACCAACAATATTATTTCGCAGTACCAACTGGCGCTCCATGGAAACTGAGACCAGCCCGTTCACTGCCGGGGAAATGTGATATATTATGTCTTCGAAGGACAACTTCTTTGAATTATAACAGCAAAGCATGTGTATAATCATTGATGTCTTACTCTCATTCCTCCGCCTTAAAAATTACATTTCGTTTCTTTTTTCATCAACAATCAAAACGTCTGCTCCAAAAAATCGATTAGTCTGTTAAATCAATAATTTCCATCATACCGGCCGGTAACTTCGAATTCTCATGCATAAATAACGTCAAGTAGTCTGAGTGCCTTGACAAAGGCCTCGCGAAGACAACGAATATGCGCCGCAGAACTTGCCTGACATTCAACAGTAACCACTCGCAATCATTTGTCACCGTCTAGGGTACTGGCGTGAGCTTTTGATGGCGTCTCAAACTTCGGACGCACAAGTATTAAACCAAATACTGCTAATCATGGCAAGTGGATGGAAGTGGCTCTATCCTAATGATGTCATTCAGCCGAAGGAGGTAAGCTAATTCATTCCGAGCATATGTGAAACAAAATCATAACTGTTGGTTTTCCCAGAAGACGCCCGAAGAGACCACTTCTGCTTGCAGCACACAAAACAAAGCTTCGACAGCTAAAGGGGCGTCCTAACCTTCAACCCTCTTCGACAAAGGTTCCTCCCACACGGCAAAACTGTTGCCCAGCTAATTAAGAGAGAAGCTAAGCTAAATAATGGTACCACTCCAGTCATTAATTACAAGCACCACGGCACTGAATAATTACTCTATTCCACGTCGAGTCCTGTTTATTCGAAGAATCAAATTGATATTTCACGCCATCTCCGTATCGCCCAGCCGGCAGGCAATCGCCAATCGCCAGCAGCAGACAACAACGCCGAACGGTGATCAAACAGTCAACAAACATACTGGCAAACATTGCTTTTCATGTCATTTTCCGGTCAATAGTTGACTTCAAGAGCGATTCATCAATCACCCGCAAGACTATTTATCACCGGCGATAAATCACAGAAAAATCCACTGCCAATTGCCATGTTTTAACATTCTGACACGTAGTTATATTTTAGTCCTTTCGACTGGAGTTAGCTGCCCTGCCAGATGATTAATTAAGTTAATCGCATTACACGGCAGCTCCGGCCCATTCGTCATCGGGGGTACTTACCAACCTTCGCTTTCCTGCCATCAACCGAATCGAGTTGTCGTTGTCCATTTTTTTTGTTTCCATTCGGCCCGACAAGGTGGGGGTGGTGAAATGGCAAAATGATGCGTGTCCGGACGGTGCGGTCGGTGCGGACTGTGTGTTAAGCAAAATGGAGAACTGCTAACAACCTTTTGATTATTCAAAATGGTTTTGTGCGTGTATGCAGATTTCCAAGCAGACCCTCCAGACCGCATCAGCCGGCGCGGCGCACGCAAACAAATAAACAAAATGCTCGCAATTACATTTGCTCCCCTGCATGTGTATGCGAAGGGCGCTTAAATGTGATTAACAGCTTCTAGACCGATAATAGGCTACAAAAATGTTATGAGAAAATGCCACTGGTGTTGCGTTCTCCTGGATGCCGCCATGCACGCAACGCTCTGCTCGAGTGTCTCGTTTGCCATGTACTGCCTTCGAACGAGCTGTTTCCGTGCGCCATCCACCACCACTTAGCCTGATGAAAAAGTTGCAGGACCTTGGCTCCCCCCATTCTAGTGTGCTCTTACAAATTTGCGCTGTGTTAGCGCACAGTGTGCTCCTTGCATCTCGGTACCGAAGTTAACTGAGTTTGAGAGGATACACAAAAATGCAGCCCTCCCCGGCCTCGCTGCGAAACTGAATGCAAGCGGGCGTTGAGTCCCTACACTCGCAGAATGATGTGAAGCCTTTCAGCTCTCATTCACGTTCAGGTGCAGAAAAGCCCATTCTGTTCCGTCGAATTTACGACAAATGCTGGTCCAAACAATGCGGTTGCCGTAACGACCTGCAACGCTCTTCTGCGCCCCGACTGCACGGAAGCATCAAATGTACGCTTCGGCATACTGAAACATGACTTTTGGCAGCAGCTCCAGGGACGGAGGATAGAGATGTTTCTTAGTAATTACGTTGTCTCGGTTTTCGGCTGAAATTAGTTTGTGTGGCAGCTCGGGCGAGAGTATGCACAGAATCGGATGTTTGCCCTTTTTGTGGGCACGATTCCATGGGATGCCCGATGCCGAGAAAAGTTCTCTTGGGGGAAATTCGTACTTCCTTTAAACTTGTGTTGGTTTTTGCCGAGAAGAAAACTTTCAATGAACTAAGGGGAGGTGCACATTTGAAAATTAAGAAACACTCCGAAGTTGTTGCCTTTTTCGTTTCTGTTGCGGGCGCAACGAAAGGTGAACGATGCAACCAGACGCGCGACAGAAATGGGACGGCTGTCGAAATTTAAATATTTGTATTCGTAACGAACGTGCAATTACACCCAGAAAATGAAGAGGGTGCGTCTTAGTTTAATTAAAAGCGAAAAGGGCAACGAATATTCAAAAGTTATTCAATGGGAATTACATTAGAATTTTGACTACAGACTGCTGACGGAGAACAGGTGGAGCTGCTCCTCTCCCAGGGGAGGTATTTGCCTTCCGTCGGTGTTTGACGCTTGAGATTAATTTGTTAATGAAGAAAATGTACACGTGGTGAACTGAAGCTTTATGCGCAGGTTAGTGAAAGTAAACAGTTGACTCACAGTTTACGCTGCCTCACCCATGATGGCAGCATTCTTGGTCGCTTTCGGAATTGGGCAGTTTGTTGAATTCCTTTTCGAATCAAGTTACATATAAATTCAGCTGAAAAGTACTGATCAGCAAGTGATCTTATGCCACAGTAGAAAGGTGAGCAGTCCTCTGTTTATTTTACGTCTACAGACTCAACTCAATCGTCCAGTCGACCTCTTGGACCCTCCCAAAGCTAGAACCACTAGAATTTCTATTTCATTTACTATACCACTTCTTAAACGAAATTCGGAGCGCTGGTTACAGGAAAAATTTTCAGTATCGTTTGAGCGATCCGCAAGGCAGGAAACTCCTTTGATTGCGCCAAGTTTTCTTAACATCGTGTACAATATAGATTATGCCGTTTTGTGTCATTCCCTTTAGCCATTTATGAACAATCTGGTCCTTATCACGGCGGTTCCAGGACAGGGACGTCAGATGTTTAGATCGCCCAATCGCAAGAGAGCTTCAATATTAAAAAGGAGGTATTTTTCTAGGCGACACAAGCACAATATTTGGGCAATAGAGGCCTCTCTCGAAGGATCATCAGACTTTGATCATTACCATCCTTCTGTTCTGCCCAGAGGCAAGGGCCTCTGTGTTTCAGAAGTGGATGAAGAACTTCTTAGTAGTCTTGAGTGAAAAGTTCTGCTTGCTATTTTTAGTCATGTTTGCTTTGAAGACAGCTGGAGGGAGAAGATTCAAAAGAAAGCTTGCTGTGGCGTCGCGTCTTTCACTCCGAAACATGGGCGGCGCAACAGAGGTCGTCTGTGCCCAAGCCAGGAAGGGCTTTAACCACCTCGGTCTTTTAATGATCACGGCAGTCACAAAACTCTACCAAAATAGTAAGAGATTCCAAGTAGTACCGGCAACCACATCTGAAACCACTGCGACTTTAGTATGGGTATCCATCACGTGTAATATGGCGGCTCGACAGTCGATGTTGAACCTTGGCCTAGCTTATACAGCACCCACTCACATTGCGCGTGCTCTTGTTCAATGACGAGTGGATGACCTACAGTTTATACCGAACTTTTTGAGCACTGTCCCTGAATCGAAAAAGGTGGAGCCGTTAATTACGACATTTCCTCGATTCGGGGTTTGAACATCGAACCTCCAGCATAGGAATCGACGCACTAGCTCTCAACGACGCGGCGCGCATTGGAACAAGCCCAGAAAAAAAAACATAATTTGTTGAAGAAAACAGTTCCTTTTTTTCAATATGTGTTCGTTAGTGACACTGTCAGAAAGTTGGAACTTCGTCTTTCACACAAAAATCATCTGTTTTGATAAATGAAGTCTTATATTTTGTTGCCCCTTTGTTCTTAGAGACAGAACAATGACACTTCCCAGGTTTTCACTTCATACATTAAGGAAAAGGACAAAAATAATAACATCCCCCAATATTTATAAAATGTCACAGTAAGGAAGTAGTTTGATTACTACAAAAAATCTCGGCCAATACCCGGGCCAAAACTTGATATTTTCTGAAAGCCAATACCAATACCAATTACAGTGGGCTCTCGCTAAGTGAAACTCTCTCTAACTTAAGCTAATTTAGATATCCCGTGAGAATTCGACTATTGACAACTGCAAACAATTGTGGAGATAAAAAGTCCAAACGATGAGCAAAATGGATGCCTATTCCCAGAATTTCACCATATTTCTCTTTAAAACCGAATCATCAAAAAAAAACATAAATTCGATGGTGCGAGTATTTCACGTCACCGATATCCATCGGTCCAGAACCAAACATTTCACGTAGCCATCTCGCAGTAAGCCTGAATAATTTATGACTGAAATTTAAATTTACAATTTTTAAGCCCGATTGCACCACGCATTTGGCGAAATCTTTTTTTGTTTTCCCCTGAGATGAAATGCCTGTGTTTCCTTTCCTTTCAACTCAATCAGTTTGCTTCTACTTTGATTGCATAAAATTGTATCCAACTGTTATGAATGCATGTTACCCTGTCACTGTGGCTTCAACTTCTGGCTGCAAGTCACAGGGTCGGTTTACTATCGCCCCGTTTCTTAGTGTTTAAGTGCTCCGCGTTCTAGTGGCATTTTGGAAAATTTATAGCCCACATCACGGCTTCGGTGACCTCTCAAAATAGCGTTGCTATTTAACGACAGATATTTAATTGATAATTTATGACATAATCCCTGCAGTTCGTGAAAACTAAACTCGGAGTGTTTAAACAAAATCCTCTTTAATTGGTGAGATTTTAATATTTGTTTACAACAATCTTATTAAACCGTGCATAATTTACACGAAATAAAATGTTTTATTGGCTTTTTATGCGACTTATAATTTATAAATATTTGTTCGTCGTAAAAATTAGGTCTTAGTGTGCCTGTGTGACTTTGAATGGAATGTTACCTCTCAGCTGGACGGATACGAATGTGTCATCTGAACTTACCTGGAAATAAAAAAAGGAAATTTATTGTTTTAAAAATGCGGAAAACAAATGCATGCGGACACAAAAGAACATTAAAAACGAATTAAGTAACTTCGCGTTTCCTAACATTTAGGAATATGTATATACTTTTTTTATTTTACAAATAAACATGAATATTTATATTATTTTTATTTTATAGGATATTGCTTGATGGGGGATGCAGAGCTTATGCTCTTCAACATTGAAGACACTTAATTTGCGTCAGAGTTGATCCACGGAATGTGTTCAACTTAGGCGCACGACATTGAAGCACATTTTATGGATAGTTTAAGTGGCGCCAAGCATACCTGAGGATCTTTATTTAGTTGTCACAACTTTGGATTGACGATTATATTTGTAGATTCAACTGGATAACGTTTATTTTCGGCACATTGTATGAGTCATACGTGTACAAAAATCAAATTTAGCGTTTCTTTCATCCACGATGGGACACATGTATGTTTTTTTCAGATCTTGTCAAATTAAAAACAGAGCGAATGTTTAAGTTTCTCCTTCCTGGCAAGTTATTATGAGGGAAATATATGGATGTACCTACTTCAATGTATTGTTTTGTTTTGCATCTTGCTATTATGAATGAAATATACATTCGCTCAAATATCCTCCACGGGAATCTTCGGAGAACACGACAAGGACTTATATTGGTTCACATTGGTCAGAGAATCTGTTCGAAAGATTACTTCCCAGTTCGTAAACTACCTCACATGGGTAAAGCGGGCAGCTAAGGAGCAGTCGTGGAAGAAACTTATTGGTTTGAAAGCGTTCATAGGTTTTCGAAAATTCTTCTTTTATTCTAGCAAACCATTCGCCGACTCAGATTAGGGAAATTCAATACCACTGAGAGGAGTCAAATCCAAAGATTTGATTTGCGCAAGTAAAGCAAGCCAATGGGTTGATTGTCCCTGTTTTCAAAAAATTGGGTACAGAATATAGCTGAAACTACAGGGGCATACGTCTACACTAAGGTGTTGGAGTTGCGTTCTAGGGCTATGGCGGAGTCCACGACGAAAGATGAACAATGCGGCTTCATTGCGGCGGAAGTACAACAAAGCAGCTTTTTACTTAAATGCGGGTAGATGCTCGAGAAGTATTGGGACTATGCCAAACCGATCCAAAGCTATTTTGTAGATTTGAAAAAGGCATTCGATCGAGTTGCTGTAGGTAAACTCTGAGATGTTCTGCAGTTATATCGGATTGTTGGTTCTCTTTTGAGCCAGTTGTGTTCGAGTTCACGATTGTAAATAAACACCTTTCTCCGTGGCCGTTGGGCTTCGCCAAGGGATGCGTCTTGTTGGGCAGCTGCTTTTACGATGGTAGTTAGATATGGCTCAGGCTCGGAACCTCCATGAGTCGCAGGTCTAATAAGTAAGTAAGTACACATATTGGGTGGAGTTACAGTCTAAGGTAGACCTGCTTTTATTAGTCGGTATTGGGCCTGGGTATGCTATCGTTCTCTCGTGAGTGGGGGAACAGCAGTTTTACGCCGACTCCAGATATGCCAGATGGTAACGCTAGGAACCTTTTTCTAGGCAGAAATTAACTCGAAGCATTGTTGGAGACCGAATCGGCATACGATTTATCACGCCACGTTCACTACAACATAGTCTAAGACAGCAGGGAATGGAATCTATTCACATGACGGACTTCAAAGTGAAGAACTCTCTTGTTATAGACATCATCTCAGGCAATGCCGATGTTTTTTTTTTTTTTTTTATAATTTGCGCGCGCTCAAGGGATTGCTAATACTCTTAAGTGTCCGGGGTCAAGACACAGCACGGGCCGAAGGTATAGAGGGAGAAAGGGAGGGGAGATACCTGTGCACATTGGTAAATATCTGCGGGTAGTAGTCTGTGGGAAATATGTATATATAATATATAATCTTATTCCATGACACACGATGTTTCTTGCAGCGGCTTAAGTCCGTGCATTCTTTTCTGACTACAATTAAAAGTATAAAATTCGATAAGGTAAGGTAAGGAAGCAAAGATAAAGGCTGCAATTCTTATAGAAAAACGACTGAAAAACTCGCTGTACAAACTGTAATGCGTTTGCAAAACAAATCTGGTGGACGTTGCGTACTTTCAATTAATTAAACATAAGTTGATTCCTCTCAATGCTCTGTAAACTAAGTTGTCAAACATTCAGCACAGATACAAGCACACGACTGATGCTCATTGCATCTTCTTTTCACGTCAGTTACCGATTCCGAATTAATCATCCTAAACAAAACCCTGAAAGCAACTCGCTTCAAATTTCCTCACTTCTTTAAAACACATCTACGGTAATGACGGCGAAAAAAAAATCAGAAAAGGAAGTACGAGCAAAGTTGAAAATGTACTAAGTTATCCTTCAGAAATCAACCCACAAGACCTTCTATTCATTACTCGGCAACTTATTCGGCTTGACTGATGCGAGTACGCAAAGTTTCGGCGAACTTTAGAATTTACTTTTTCACAGTGCAGGAACCGTCAGGAGTGATGTAGCACGCCGCCTCGTGTAATGAGGCTGCCTGCTCGGGTGGAACCCATTTGAAAAGAATTATATCCGCCCGCATGACAATTTAAGTAAAATATGTTGTCTGTGATACGCCACAGCACATTGTTGCTGAATAAAGTTTTCTCAGAACATTCGCCACACAGTTTCGCAGTGGTGGCAAACTATTCGTCGTGATGTTAGTCAATCGGGGGAACTAATTTGCGTGAGTAGTTTTCCCATTAATGGAAAGGAGGTCTCCTGCTCGATGATGGAATCCATTAATGTGTGGCCTCAATGGCTTACTTAATGCGGCAGTGATCAGTTCGAAACATGAAAGAGATGACTAATAAAACTGAAATTATGTACTTATCGACTTGTTCGAAGCTGTGATATATTTTGTGTATTGATGTGGGTTTAATGAGGAGCTGAGGTCGATTTGTGAGCATATTTTAAAGACGCTTTCCAAGTACAAGCTTCTTTCAAAAAGTCCAAGGAGTTCCCACTCCCCACATCGATGGTTAATCAACTTCGACGAAAAATCGGTTACAATCAACTCTAATGGTGCCAGAATATTCATACGTGCGTCTATAAATCACATGCTCGTGGCATGCTCTTACACCACACACCACTAATCCCATTAATTAAATGTAAACATAGAAGGCTGGACAACACTATGCAGTGCCGTGTCGCAAATAAGTCAAACAAAAAAAAACACCATCAGCCTAATGACCTCAACACCGAAGCCCCTGAATTACAAATTTGATGCGCAGCACTGTAACACAGGAAATTTGATTTATATGCATGATTTGTTTTAATTTTGAATTAAGCCACTACCGCGCCGCACCTCCTCGTTAAAGAGCGCCCTCAGCAGATCAAAAGATAATCGAATTCATGCATTTCGACCATTCAAAGGTATTTATGAAATAATTTACAAACTAGCAACATATTAATTTCGAAGGAAAACATGTTTCATGTGTGCCCCCTTTTCATTGAATTAGCAATATTGGTCAGTGAATGTTTAATTCAATGTAAATTCCATTAATCTCGTACTTTTTTGACAGCAGCGAAAAATGATTACACGAGTATTATTATTTAAAATGTTTTTTTTTCAAATATATTTGCTTTGTCACGCCGTCCATATGGGGGCGACGTAATGCTTCATAAGTTATTTAGTAATTTAAAAGCACACGCATTACTGCATGCCTATCGGATTTCGGGTGAAAAAATAATTGGATTTATTTGCGTGAGCAATTAGTGTGTAAACAAAGAGCCCGCATTGAAATGTGATCTGAGAACGAACAGCGAGTTGTCCAATTATTTGGCTTGATAATTGGACATTAGTTCAAAAAATAGAATGTATCAATGTTGATTGTGCTTTAAAATCGATATTCGTCTCTTTCCCTGTCTCCAGATCGAAGGGGACTCGAAAAGGATTAATTTTAGAACCGGACCCTTGTAAGGTAGGAGGCATTTTTTTTTATTTAACTTCTTGTGGTGGCGGTACAGTCCGGGGTGGACCTCCGCTTCAGCCAACAAGCCTCTCCAGCTGTGATAATCTTTGACCATCTGCCTTCAATGTGCTGAAGGCAGAGTAGTGTTGTTTTTACAAATGAACACACATGAACATTTTTTGAGTTTCTGGTAAGTTAAACCCGTACCTCTACGATCAGTACCACGATGTGTATGTAGTCCGGAAGGCAACAATTCGTCGATTGCACTGGCTCGCACATGGACACCAACGCTCCAGCTAAGACTTGATTCAAATCTGAGCCTTCTGGTTCTAGAAGAAGATGAAGACCGAACCCCTGTAGCTTGGTCTTGATGACTGGAAGCAGGGTGACCAGGACCGTCATAGATAGACGCCAGAAGGCAACAAGTATACCCTTTCAAAAAACAGCGCTACTATCCTGATGTCCATCTGAACGGACACTACATCTTTGCATAGATCAAACAATAGCCAGGACAGATGGATGTACACTTATATCGTTTAGACTATCCAACAAATTTGAATGCGGTTTCCATCAATAGATAAAGTGATTCAATCGAAAGGTTTTTACGTATGGTTCAATATTGTTTTGTGTCAATTTGTTAAAATATGCCGATAATTGCTCAGGATGTCGGAAGAAGTCAAGCCGAGGGAGAGCTTTCATTGAAAATGATTTCTATGAAAAGTTCAGGGTCTCCCGTGTGCAGAAATCGCAGCATCTTTGGAGTGCGTTTCGCCCTTTTTTGGATTGTTGTTCGCAGCGTTGAGTATCGGATGCATGTAACGCATGTATGAGTAAGAGACAACGTTTGTGTGGCAAAGAGGGATAAGCAGACAAAATCGTGTACTATCGAAATTAAATTGACTGTGTGAAAGGATGGTGACGTGATGCTCGCCTTAAGACCAAGATAGACATAGAGTTCACAGTGCTGGAGAATCCTCTGATGAACGAGAGGCTTGCCTTACCCTCGATCGGGATAAGCACAGATCTCAGAGTGCCAGAGAACCCTCCGAACAGAGACATAATCACACAGAACAAAACGGCCAAACTGAATCTAGCCACAGGTCGGAGAGAGCAACTAATGCATGAGCAAATAAAGTAGATTCTGCCGCGAATTACGATTTCTTCGATTCCATACCAAAATGATCCTGCATTATCAGCAGCTTCTATGACAGTAGTGACGGTGCATTGATTATGCATTGAAATTCAGGGAGCAATCGAAAGGGATCGTTATCATAACGCATTTCAGGTTCATGTCAACATTAGGTCGAATATATCATTGGGTGACTGCATCCTACCACCGTGACTCTCTGATCGCAGATTTCTGTTTTCTGTTGCTTCAGTTGGCTCTCTACCATTTTAGGTAACTAGCGTAAAATATGAAATGCAATAACAATTTTTTCTTGGCATTCAGCATTCATTGGCAGTCCCACTCGTTCTCTTCGTCACCAAAATCTCTAGAATCTATACGTAAGTATGTTCAAAAATCACCATAAGTGTTACCAAACCTTGTAAATTCAACTTCATTCAATTTCAACTCAACGATTTTCTTCGCCTCTTCTTCTTAAGTGAGGATGCGGTCCTTGGTAGATATGAGCCTTGGCTGCAGCAAACATCTCTTGTCAGTTCGATATTGCCATGCGCTGCTCCAATGTCTCGTTCAAGAGCTCTGTTGGCGATGTTAGAAATGTCCCAGCAAGCTCATATGCTACATTAAACCACTGAAGTGACGCATGTAGTTGTACAGAGAGGAACTTCAGGGAATCATTTTGACTCCGTCACGGTAGCCCCTTGGAATAAACACTTCCGGGCAAAGCTGTTAATCTCTGCGCAGAGACAAACTGCACATAAAAGTACAGAACAATAGACCAAACCATTCAAAAACGGCCACAAATGCCACAATTTTTTAGATAACCCCTAATGTCCAACTTCCGTACTGTACCCAGCTGTAAGTGTTCCCACAACATACCCCACTTGAGGCGAACTTCTAGTGTTAAATAATAATTTATCCACGAACAAAGACTTCTCGTATGCCCATAAATAGGTAATTGAATGATACGAGAATTCAGTCGCAACAGCTGTTTCCCTCGGTCGATCGTCATTTATGATTAAGCACCGATGAATGCCTGTGTACACATCTACTTATGTTCCCAATTTTAACTTGGAGTGATGAATAAGTCGACAGCAGTTTGCACTCGAAAGCCCTCCTTGAACAGGGAAATAAATTAAATTATTTACTACTTTCCGACATAATTTTCTTTCCGCCGATAAAGGGGATTTAATTAAAATCGTATTTTCCCCCATTAACTTCCTGCTCGCAATCTGTGAGTATCTGCACCAGCGTTCGGTCAATGGCTGCACTGGAATTTGAATTAAAAATAAACATAAAACTAAAGAATGCTTGCTTTGTAGTCAGCAATTTGATGGCAACTTGAACATCATCGGACATCAAGGGGAAACATTTTTTGTGTTCGTTTGCCTCCTCAAAAAAAAAAAACAATCAACAGCATAATTTGGCAGTTCTTGAATTTAATGAATTTAATTAACACACTTGTCGAAGGTCGAGTGTGGTGCAATCGAACCGCACTCTATGCCGTCGATGAGCTCGAAACACTCGTTTATTTGATGCAATTCATCGCATTCTATCGAGGCCCCCCGAGTGGATGCCACAATTTCAATAGAAGCCAATCGCATGGGCTTTTGAATTTATTCCGCATGATGATTCAGTGGGTTGAAATGGTTTTCATATTTAATTATCTGCATTTTTCCTGCGCAAGAATAACTCGAAAGAACTACGAATAATGGCTGGGTACTCTCTTGTTCTCGCTTCATAACTTTCAGTTACTTTTAATTTGACTCTGCAGAGAGGGGGAGAGTTTTTACGGCTGAGCGAAAAATGTTCTTCATCGACTCGGAGGATTGTAATCAAATGTGCACTTGAAGATGGGCGGCATTTCAATATAAATCCCATTAAGTGTATAAGAATGTTTGCCGCTGAGAGGAAATGTCATGAAGACGACTGCAGTTCTGCTAGTGACACCGTGCCTCTGTCACGTATCCATTCCATGTGGAGTCGTTTGAGTGCACGCCTGCATTCTGAGAGAAGCACGTGAATTCGTTCAAATGAAAGTTTAAAAACGATCTGCCTCCAGTTGCAGAACATCTCATTTTAAAGTCATTTATTATAGTTCTTTGTAGGTTACCGTCTTATTTAATGCAGGCGGTCTTTATGAACACTCTGATACACGTAAGGTTACAACATAAGCAGTCGCTACAATTTGGACATGCCCAAGTAAGCCTCGATTCTAGCTTTCTCCGCACCAGGAAGCTATCAAGAATTCGTAACTGTAGATGAAAATTTGATTAAACTTCCATCGTAAATGAAGTCACTTTTCATTTCTTTCCTGTCATTGACAAGTTTTCAAGGGAGCATCTGCCTGTTAAAGCTTCTGAAACTTCCCCACATGGAGTGGGCATAAAACTTGTGTCTACTCATACAAGAACAAAAACACGAACAAGAGGAATGGTTGATGTAGAAACTAGGTCCAAGTCCGCCTCGAACTCTTATGGAAGAAGTATGGTTTCTTAGGAAAGTGAGTAAGTAAAGTAAGAAAAGAGGAAGAGATTCAACATCTAGAGTTTGAGAGGTCTCTTGTTCATGTCCAGGAACAATACGATGATGGTGGGATGTATAGTCGTATTTGTGGAGTCCATGATGTCCTTGACGGCAATGTTGTTGTAGCGAGTACGAAGATTGCCATAGTCGGGATAAAGTAGGTAGATAGCCAGAGTTTGCGAAGAACTACAAAAAATTAAATGTGGGATCATCGGTCCAGAGAAAGCGGTTCGTTCTCAAGCCCATCCTACCTCTTGACGAAATTTTCGAGTATTTTATCATGCATCTCAGGTGAGTGCGGGACACTGTGACATATTTACCAACGAATTGTGAAACTGTAGTCGCCAGGCTAGGGATCACCTCCACGAATGGCTACAGCAAATAATCTTATAAAAACTCAGTCAATCAGATTAATCAGTCTTGAGTCACAAATTTGGGCCACACTTAACCGCAGTCTATTCAGTCTTCGTAGGCCCCCAGTCAGGATACTCATCGATGTCACAGTGGCCGGTGCGCCATATGCACATATGTGTCTACACTGTCTCTGCACGTGTAGCAGTCACCACCCCGAATAAATCCACCTGGATGCTTACTTCAGCAATAGTCCAAGCGAGCTGAGCAACTTCAGCACCACTTAACTGAGTCGCTTTGTAAAAAACAGTGCGTTGTGAAACAATGGGCCTACTTATGGCCAACTCGATATTTTGTGCAGGGAGCTTACGATGTATACGATCATTCATTTGATGAACAATTGTTGGAGTAACACGAACCAGAAAGACAGTTCTTCTTTGAAGTCGCGGGTGTACCTCAAGTATATGTCTTGGGGCCTATTCTCTTCCCATTAACTATCAATATCCTCACACATTTTGGAAGAATGTTTGACTCCACCACTACCTATGCTGATGCCGTCGGGGAATATATGTTAATGCCTATTGAGTTGGTCGAAGATTCAATGTCTAGATTCAACAAAGGTTTGTCAAAAATGTTCACTACAAACTACGTCTCTCTATCGCTTGTAGATTGCTATGTGGAGAAGAAGGATATCGTGTAAATATCCTTAAGGCTCTTATTCTGATGCAGATTGATTTCAATTGAGTTTGTAATGTGGGATTACCCACAGCTGTGGACCTGAGACCAGATGAGACTTTCAGCTCGATGCCGACTCCGAATGGCGATTTTTGAGAAGCTTTTTCTTTTGTCAGTGGCTCCAAATATGTGGAATGTACAAGTTGCTCCTCTCGAGCATTGAAGCCATGATCGACGCAACTACTCAATGTCATCGACACGTCATTTGTAGACAATCTGGAAAATTAATGACAAGTGGTTTTACTTGGATAAGCTGATGATCGGATAAAGATAATGCACACCTATTAATCAGACCTTTTTTAACGAAATTTAATGCATCCGTTAATCTTCAGGACTGTGAAACTGACATCTGACAGGACAGGGCCAGCTCGTCAAGATCGGGATTTATATCCACGCGGCCGATTGCCGTGAATTGTTGATAATTATTGCCAAATTGACGACCCCAGTTTAATTCCATATTACGCGATTAAAGGAAAAAAACTGCGCTCTCCCTGCCCATAAATACATCAATTACCGATCGTAGTCTCTTTTTTGCGCAATTTATTTCGCACGCGTTTTTATTAAATCATCGCCGAGGGCATAAATTGTAGGAGCCACCAGCATCCGATCCTCGCGCACACTACATGACCATTTGGTCGATAATCATGAAAAAACTCGCAGTCAAACTTAACGAGGACAACAGGACGTATTTTAATTAAAATCCTGTCCAAGTTGTAACCTCGGTAATGAGGGTGTTGCACAAGGCTTAAGCCAAACTCACAGTTGAATTTCTCTGGCTGCACCAGACCATGAGCGGACCGCCACCCACATATGCTAGCGCCCGCACGTATGTGCTTTTGTTTGACATTTTAATATCACTTCAATGATCAATTTGCATAATATTCCTTCTGCCAGCGGGATGATTATATTTATTAAGTCCTTTTTACATTGAAAAACGAACGGACCGTCGCGTCGGTGACATAAACAAATAGTCGTAAGCGTTTTATGCGCAGTATGTTGTGAGTGCATCCCCAAAGGCGGGGTCACATTCGTCGAGTAATTTCATAATTAAATGAGCGGGATTAATGCAATCGAATAGTCGGGTGGTGGGAGGCCCCCTTCCGAAGGTGGATGAGTTCCCTGAACCGGCGGTGATGTTGTGAAATGAGAGGCTCAAAGGCAGACCGTCACTGACACGCGTTATTCTGGATAATTGCAGTGGCACATTCGCTGCAAGCTTGTATGTCATAGATATGAGGCTTATTTTTTTTTAATTTGATTTCAAGGAGCAATCAGAACTGTTTACATTCGCGTGGCCGTGAATGGGCGACGATTGGAATTGTTGTCAGGAATGCCGGAGTAAATTAAATCAATCAAGCCCCACTTGAATGGTAATTTATTTATTCTGTGGGCATATTTATTCAAGAGATGCAATTAAATGTAAGCCCGATGAAAAGTTTGCAATTGCATTTTTATTTTCGTTGATAAATTTACAGCGAAGTATCGTTGACTGCCGAATTTATTGGCTATTTCCGGATAATTAAGGCTGGCCTCTTTCAGGCTCGGCGGTGGGTGGCACTCGGGTTTTTTTTTTTTTTTGGCACGCTGCCTTGTGCTTGTGCAGCCAATTATGTTGTTTATTTTCGATTTGTGCTTACTGTTCACATTGTAGTCTTTAATTTAATCTCTTCGCTTGATGGAAGGATTCTAATGAATCGCGGGTACCCTCGAATAAAATTAGGTCGGCAGCATGACGCCGATGATGAGCGCTTTAGGGTTTTAAAATTTTACGCATTATCGATTTATGAGTGCGCACATTTCACTGTATTCGAAAGAAGGTGGGTTTTATGCGATTATAAAGATTTGAAGTGTGAATTGTGAGAATGACCCACTTTAAAAGCGTTTACGTGTTTAATTGAGGGGGCGTGTAGGCTCTGCTTGATTTAGTATCCGCATTGCAACGTTCAACCGTACTCATTAAATCTTCATCGTTTTTTTTATGGAATGGAAGAACAGTCATTGAGGGCGATGGTAGCCATGAAGACGAGTCCAACAAGTTCCCAAATAATGATTTCAATTGAGTCGAAAACTTTCACTGTGCCAATAGAAAACTCTGTTGATGCGGGACTTCATAGGGAATGCATTCATGTCATGGCTTTTAAGGGGTTTTCATCATAAATCATCAGTTGACCCTGCCTCGTAGGACGATTATTACGACCAAAAAGTTTCTACCATCGTCTGCATGTTTGTGTTCCGTATGATCGATGAGAAAAGCTTCTTAACTATTGTACTGTTAAAATCGATCAGAAATCGGTCGTAGACTATTTATCATTCCAGCGCGCCGTCTCCTTTCGCCTTCGTCTATAATCGTGAATCAACAAAACTCGCAGATCTCGTAAAATCATCGAAAAAGAATTATTAATCGGTATGTTTAAAGGGCATTCAGCAAACTTATACCTGACGGAAAAATCAGAATGGATATCCTTTTCTTTAATGCACTATAAATGTCGTCTATCTGAAAACTTGGTTCATCTATAATGCTCCTTCGAAAATATGATCTGCCAAAACTGAGCAGTTTTAAATTTTAAATTAGTAGAAACAACATGAGTGTGTGCAATATGGCCCACCCCATGTGTTTGCAAAACGACATTAGATAAGGTAAGCTACTTTTCTAAAGTAATGCACAAAGCATGTCACAGAAAAGCTATCCCACAAACCAGTCTTCGTCAGATGAGAGTAAGGATAATCTCCTGCCAGACGACTAGATGCATCTCTTGCGCCAGCCAGTAATCTGCTTATAAGGAAGGCGAAGCTTGGGTACGTAGTTGCAATCTGCACTTTTATTGGTCTTTGATTACATCAGGAGCGCTCTTGATGATAATCATGCTACAATATTAACACTACCCGATTTCTCTAAAAGATTTGATACATTCAACAATTTCATTCTTTGATAAAAACTAAGGAAAGAGTATAACTTTTCAATATGGATCACGAAGCTTCTACGTTCCTACATGCGAGGGAAACTGCTAAGAGTTGTTGCAGGTGAACGGTACTCATATTTATTAGCAGTAAAGTGCGGTGTCTGTGGTGGACCGTGGCGTTGCGGGTATGTGCGTCGACTCTTACGCCCTTGGACCTACCTGTCTAGGTTCGATTTCTGGTACGACAAGAAATACTTTTCACGGCCCCATCTCTTTCGAGTCACTGACAATGCTCAAAGAGTATAACTGCCTAGAAAAAGCTTCTCAAACTTGGCCGTTCGGAGACGGCATAAAACTGTAGGTCCCTTCCATTCGCGATAGAACAATAGCACGCACAACACGAGTGGTTGCTGAGAAGCCAGGCCTGGTCCTTTACGGGCTGTAGCGCCACCAATATTACAATTTATTAAAGTACGGTGTCCCTCAAGGATCGATTCGTTGGACATTACTTTTCTACAGGTATGTCAATGGATTTACTATCAATACCTGCTATCCATATGTTTCGTGTAGACAGCGTAAACGAAGTGGCAATTCTGATGAATGATGATCTTCAAATGATACGCTAAAAGCTGCAAACTGCCACAACTTTTGTTGCTTATAAGCGTATGTTTCTTATAACTTAAACATGGATATAAGGATGTACGGATATACGAAACAGAAGTTTCTTATAAAAAATGTTCTTTCCAAAAAATAAATTCACTTTATTTGAAAAAAAAAGAAGAAAATTCACGCGTTCGTTCATATTTAAGGAACATTAAGATGGGACTTTTCTGTGTCATTAAAAAGTTTTTTATACACATCATATTTCAGAAGAAAACTAAGATCGGTGTTAATCGGTTTTGTAGACGTCATTTACTGTACCTCGTTCGTAGAGCAAACAGGCAGCAGCGAGTGAAAAAAAATGTACAAGTACAACTAGTGAATGAAAGAAGACGATCAGACTAATCGAACTAGGGCTGTGTAACTTGCTAAGCGGCAGTGATCGGGTGCTTCGTCTCGAGCTAGGATTTGTAGGAGTCTTAATGAGTTAATAAGCGTAGGCGAGATAATTGGGAAAATGGAACATAATTACACATTAAAGTGATGTTACGTTGCTCTGACGAAACTTCATCAACCGATTACAGAACTTTTTACTATGTATAAACGATCATGAAATTGTATAGGGTGACTATTCGGGTGTGAATCACATTTAAAGAAGATATTAAAAATATGTGCTTGTAAGGAGGACCTTACAGATTGGAAGCCATGCGTTCAAAGTATACGAACCAGTCCAGTCCAGGCTCAATATAGCTGGACTGGCAAAATGAGTACTTTGTAGAGCATGATTTTGGTCCTTCGATTTGAGCCCAGTTGTTTTGACACAAAAGTAGCAGCGATTGCTAAGGACGATTCTACGTCGGATATATACTAATCACTGGTGGAGTTCACGTTTGCCAAACTGGTTTGCAAAACTGTGACTGTCGATTGTGTTGCATTGTCTCAAGTGGTGGGTCCAGCGACGACTCTCGCACAACAACATACATTTTGCATTGCCCCCACCCATATTAAAACGGTGTCGTTTTACCTGTTCTTCAAGAGCCTTAAGGCCGAATGGTGATGTCATTGTTTTCTGCGTGACCCAACAGTTTTGGGCATTGGCAGAAGATAGTGCTTACAAATCCCCCTGTATCGGATTGAAAAAATCACACGACAATGCGTATCTTTGCCGATATACTCGTATGATGTCAAACCACTCGGAAGTCGTTGAACCGAACTGCATTGTGCTTCGCATATCCGTACCGGAATCAAATAGTTCCTTGTGATGAAAGCTGTCGTATGTGGCATTAAAATCGGTAAATAAATCGCCGGTCTATTCCGGGATTTATTTAAGGTTGCATACTGAGAGCGAGCCCGACGGGAGTGATGGAAAAAAATTTAGAGTCTATGCACAGCCTTAAAGATTGCTCGCAGACCCACCATTAGACCAAATCTAGTAATTACCTCGGGTCAGCCTCACAGAAAATTAGATTGTTTTAATGACAATGGGCAGTCAATTAATTCGGTTGTTGCCAGTCCCTATCGACCACAGCCCACCAGAAAAACCTCAATCCATGGAATTTATTTCACAAACATAGTTAGCCGAATGGGAAATGTCGGCTGAATTCTAATCAAATTAATGCGCGGCAAACTGAAAATGACCGTCATTCGTTCACGCGTCAGACCATCGCCTCTCGAATGTCTGCCGTGGTTGACCTTTTTCGTCACCTTGTGTGAAATTATTGAGCTGACAGATCTTGTTAGCACCCATCCGACGTTGATTCAACGGAGTAAATGAAATTGGATTGTGGAGAGGAAATGCATTCACTGATTGGGGAGCGCAAATGGGCCATGCAGTTGTGGGAACTCGGTCCGATGCAGGTGTGTGTTCAAATTTTTTCATGAGCTTTGTTTTGACTTTTTTTTAGAATGCCATTGTTTTTGTATAAAGAAGTAGTTTAAAGCCGTCCATGGTGTGAGTCGGTGGAAGTTCGGGTGTCTGTTAGCTGATCAAGGGGCTTTAACAAGCTTAGCAATTCCTTTGAAGTTCCTTTTAGTTCGGAAAAGATAAGTCCCCTTGATGACAGTAAGGGTAGATGCCTCCTTTCGCATTCCTTTTATTTGCTGTTAGCTCATTTGGTATTTGCCGAAAGCAGTCGAATCAACTTTTTTAAAAAGCATCTCATACACAGGCCCCCCAAAAAAAAGGGCAAGTCACAACATCAAATATTAGATACAGCAGCTGTGACAGCATCACTTTTTTTATCGAGCGACGTCCATTGTCTTTGCCTTAATTGCAATACTTTGCAGAATTTAATTCGTTTTCCGTTTTCAGATGTGTCTCTGTTGTCCTTTCCTCCACTCAACAACGAATCAATATTACCTTGCCAAAGGACCAAAAAGGACATTAAATTGAGTTTCACTAAACTAATGAATTTTTGTGCTGTGTTTCGAGTTTTTTTCTTCCCTCTCTTCTGCTTTCTTCTGGTACTCGGGAAACTTTTACATTCCGTGTCCGTCCCTTTGCTGTGGCCATGGACAGTCGAGTGGGCCACTGCCGACGTTCCGAGGTGACGAACGATTCTTTCCGAGTTCGAAATGAATGAGTTATGAAGGTCGATCTGAAGAAGTTTTCGCTTCTCTTTCCTTTTGTTTCGAATAATTGAAGGCACTTGTTTGTTTGTTCGTTCAGAAATATTTCTTTCCTTTCATTTCCGGTCCGGTACGGGAGGGGATTGTTCAGGAAAGTTTTTCCTTTTTGCCAATGTGACGGTGGGGGGATGGGAAGTCTTCCCAGATCTCTTCTTGTGCAGAGTTATTCAGGTTAACCTGAGAGAAAACTATGTGTATCCATGGCAACCTGTCTAGTTGAAAGGCTTCTCAGTTCACCATTCCCCGACAGATATCCGGCATTTGTATTCATGCGCTGCTCAGTCCGTGTCGGTGACAGATTTCACTTGGGTGTAGTTCGTTGTCTCTTATCCTGGAAGTGGTGCTTAATGCGAGTAAATTAATACAACTATTCCGGGCAGATAACATTTCAAGGCGATATTCTCAGATAATTTCCCCAGTCACCATTCGACACCGCTCCGTTCGGGGCACTGTCAAAGAGATGCTTCTGCGATATGCACGCCCGCAATTTCAATGTTAATTCGCAACCTCCTCGATGCGGATGGAGTTGTTGTCGCTGCGTTTCCCGGTAATTGTGTACACAAATTTGTAAGACGATCTGTAGTCAACCTAATTACCTTCTCCAACCCTAGTCTGTGTCAGTGGATCCGTTCTAATTGTTTTTTATTGGCTTTCTCAGCGAAAGTAGTTGCTCCGGTTTTCCCCGAGATACACCAAGATTTCACCACTTTCATGGCGAGGTGACTCACGAAAGTCGGGACATGTATGCGCAGATAATTCGCAGATTACTGAGATTACCGAGACTAGCAACCGTAATCCGTTTTAGACTTCGCAATGCTCTGCAACGAGGAATGATTAAATGGATTAGAATGGACCTTCGTCTTGTTTGTCATCTTGGGGGTAAGAGGCTGGATTTGGGGGATATTCTTACATCGAAAGGGTTTTATTCGAAATGTGTGAAGAAGGTCATGGCTAAGCCGTGCCTCTGGGGCTTAGAAAAAAGTTGATCCATTTGAAAATTGAAGCACTGGGGCTTGTGGACTGGGACTTGTGGGGGATGATTAAAAGATATTTCGGGTGCAGGTAGGAGTATCATAAAATTGGGCGGAGTGGATATACTTTTATCTAATACAGAACAAGCTAGGATTTAAGGGGCTCATCTCGGCTTAATTAAGCGAGTTCTTTATGCTTTTGGTGATCCCATCTGTCTGTCTGGTACAATTTCATAGCCATTATGTACATTTATCAATCGATCGATGTGCAATCTCCTTCGTTCGTGGTCCTTTATTCTTCACAGGTGTCCGGAATGTCACAGTGGCCTGGTACCCAACACAGGCGAAGTTTGAACCGTCCAGTCATCTCTTGCAGAGATGTGTGATAGCTGAACTTTACAGTTAAATGAAATTGATTACCTGGCTGTCCATTAAAATGCCAACATCACGGATAAGATATCAAGTTCCATGTTAGCCAGGGCAGTGCTTCACGAAGTCCCATAACTTCAGTCATCATCGAGTATTTCTGCGAATGCCAGCCATCACTGTAAACATGAACTGTGGCAGATTTTTGGTTCGAACTTCACACGTTCTGGGATTTGGGAAACGAAGTTTTTGTTCAAAAAGTAGAGAATATGAGTGTGTCCAGAGCGTATCACTGTGAGGAGGAACTGTTGGCTGGAGTTTGTCGACATGAGATATCCAGAAGAGCGAGTTTGAGGATTACGCTGAGCGTACCTAAGGATGTGGTCCGTTGCGTTCTACTGATGCAAGTACACGTCTGGCGTTGAAGCTTTTTTAGAGATTTATAGTGTAGGGCTTTATGTAGGATGTGCCAACAGACGTTTGCAGCTTAGAACAGAAACACAATGGGCTTTAATATAGCTGTGTGGATATATTAGGTTATTTTGAGTCGAAGACCAACTGCTTATCATCTGACATAGAGCGCGAGCAGGGCTTTCGTGGTGTCTTCAGTCATATGCCTTAGTGAGCAACCACTCGTGTTGTGCGTGCTATTATTCTATCACGAGTGGAAGGGATCTACAGATTTATGCCGACTCTGAACGGCCAAGTTTTGAGAAGCTTTTTCTAGGCAGTTATACTCTTTGAGCATCGTCAGTGACTCAAAAGAGGTTGGGCAGTGAAAAATATTTCTTGTCATACCAGGAATCGAACCTAGAGAGGTAGGTCCAAGTGCGTAGGAGTCGACGCACATACCCACAACGCGACGGACCACTATGAAAACTGTGTGCCCATCTAAAAACCACTTTGGTGACAACAAATTCACCGCCGAAAACGCCAGCTCTACACAAGGTTCACTAGCAAACAACATCGGATCGCACCCAAGATAGCCATGAGCAGAGATTGCTTTTGATGCTTGGGTTATAAATTAAGAAGGAGGACTGTTCGGTCTGTCAGTGATAGATTCAAGGACGTTTCTTCGTGATATACTTTTCCAACGATATTCCAATCTTTTTATGGGATTTTTCGAAATTCTTTCCATCGACGATGTTTTTTTTGGAGGTCATTCCCTTGCAGATGTCCACTTCTTTGATTGACATAAAGTGGCCCCCAGGCCCTCGTTTGATTTTTTACGTTATAGTGATGCGGTAAGAGTCGTCTATCCTCCTATCTAAGCACTGTGCTTTAAAATGAGGCGATATTAGGTGTATGTGCATGTCACTAAGTTAATAAAATCATACAAATGTTTGAAATAATTCCGTGTTATACCAAAAAGAAGTATGTACTGAAAGAATTTTATTTTTAGTACTGTTTTAGTTCTAAAAGTTACTAAATGCATTGTGCTGGTGTACCCTTTGTTACTTAGTTAGAAGATTGCTTGTACTTTTTAATACAACGTAATTGAATTCCATCCCTCGTACAATTTGTTTTTTTTTTTCATGTCATTACATATTCGCCGGATGGTGCCCGAGTTTTACTTGGAGCCAGTGGGTATGTATATCTAAGAATGTCTGAATGTAATTTCAGCTAAGCTTCTTAGTTAAGTGAACTGCTGTAGATTCGTAGTTTAGTTATCAGATACAAGTTAACTTTTTCAAAAATGCCGGGCGGTTGCAAGGGAGGGAACGTTCCATGTCTCTAGGACCACCTAACTACACAACTTCATCGCCTATGAAATAGTAGACAATACCAAAAGTAGCATCGGTTGATAACTGACCATATCAATCCAAGCTGAAGATGTCAGCCATAAAGACCTACAACATACATTCATTTCCATCCATTTACGCCTCAAAGCACACATCTAAGGACAACTTATTGCCGAAATCCTTAAGCACATCATCAATCCAAGTTATGTCATTTTGATTAACATCGAAAACTGAATCCGCTTAAGTCCCGGGGAATATAATACGTAAAGCAAGGAAAAAACCCACAGAAAAGCTGCAAAGAAAAATCACGTACACATTCAGAACGTCCCGAGCGTAGGGGACTTGCACATTTATTTGCACCACTACTGCCAGGAGGGATATATTACCTAACTGCCAAGAGACATAACAACAGCATGGCGTGTCCAGAGATTTGCTCGGATTCGAGCACCATCCCCAGCATAACGTTGAGATTTCAACGTGTAAGCAATAATGAATCCTCTGATCCTTTGTGATATTTGATGACATTCGCAATTTCAGCCAAAATCCACTGCCACTCACTGACACATGACAATCGTAATGTAATCCACAACCACCATTCAGCACTCACTACCGCCCGTCATTCACACATCAGCAGCAGTCACAACCGCACGCCATTTCGTCGACAATGAATTCATATTATGTTGCCACTAAATGAAAGATTTTTGGTGAAAATTCGATTTGGCTGAATGTCCTTCGTTCAGCGTTTGTTGGTCGATCAATTAAAACGTAATCAGGTTTGAGTACTCGCCTTCTTCTTCCTAAGAAGGGCGACAGGACGAACCTCAATTGATTTTTTTTTCCACTTCTGGGGATGATGTTAGTTTCTTTCCCTGCCTCGGGTGGATGGCTGGCAAGGACATTTGTAAGTATTTGCACATCACCGAGGTTCTCTATTCGTTTAACTGAAAGGATTTTACATGCGTAACCCTTTTATGCAAATTTTATGCGAAAACATAAATATTTTATGCCGCCCCACCTACTGGTGCAATCATAAAGTACGCACAAAGAGCAAAACGGAAAAATGAAATAAAATGGATAACACGAAATGTGCGATTCAATGAACGCATTGACTTCACTTAAACTGAACAAGAGAAAAGCAAAAAGAGAGGAAAAAAAATGAAAATGAAAGAATTGAGCGTTCTTTTTTTTCGTTTTGAGCCAGCGGGGATTTTGTGGTGGGAAGATTATACTGGCTCTTCGTGGTAACGTGCCTGGTCACGTGGCTGGTGGAAAACTATCAGAAGTAATGAGGGCGCATTTCATGCATAATGAAGGAGTACTGTCGGAAATGGACTTAATTGCGAGTTGAGTGTAAGAGGCAACAAAAATGTTTATGACCCGATGTAGTCATGCAGAAGTTGTGGGCGAGTCAGCCGTTCAAAGTGGGTGTGTCAAAGGAAGTTGACGCAGTAGTTTGTCGTGATACTAAGGCTGGCAGTTCGCTGCTAACGAGGGGTGGCATAAAATTGTGCACTTAATACGGCTAGAGGGGGTGGGCATCAAAAATGGAAATTAACATTCAAATAACCAGCTAATTGGCTGAAACCTTTCACATTTGAGATCATAACATTTCGGGTCATCTTAACAGCCAAATAATGATAAGCTACGGTGGGGGTGAAGTAGAATGGTGAATAGACATACATACAGCAACTCACCCCCAGATTGTGTTCATCAAAGCACCCTCTTCAAGTGGATATAATTGCTCTGAGGTGCATCAAAAGTGACTGATTTGAAAGATAGTCGGGTTGGGTGAGATTAGTGTGATTGCCACGAAGCAGATCAGTGGACTACTTCGGGAAGGAATATACAAGTCAATTAGCATTCAAAGAGAGATAATAGACAGATTTGCAATTTCTGGATAAAGGGGTTAGTTCTGAGCTTATAACCAGAGCTGAGTTATTGAAGGAGTATTTTCCTTGGTACCATTTTCTTTAACTTGGGAGTAGTGGACAGGGTACAAGAAAGTACAAGGTTGTCTCATATTTTTTCCCCTCCTTGATCCACCTGGATACGTCGATAAAATCTGCTCCCGTTGCTCAGCTTCCATTACTGATGACAGCCACAACACACAATTTTCTTCTTCGAATTGACGATGTCTGCTGGTCTTTTTTGCAAAGGAGTTTTTCTTTCATTTTTAATGTCTGTGTCTGGTGTTGGTTCCCACGATGAGGTCCGCCAATACGGATTAGGATTGCAGGGAAAATGTTCTTTGTCTAAAGTGTCTTTCGATTTTCTCTTTGGATTAAGAAGTAATTTGTTCGGTTATTGACTGGGATACACTCGGGGTAAGAGGACTGTAGTGTATTCGTATGAATGTCAGTTTCGTTAAGTTTCGTTGAATTTAGCTCAAGCTAATACGTATAAAAAGGTAACGCCGACTATAGTTTATTCAAGTAAGTAGCAGATTTCGCTACTTCTTAAGTAATCAAAAGTGAACGAAACTTAACGAAACTGCTCAAAGTGGTTATTTTGATCGCAGTTGTCGCTTCTGTTATGGTTAGCATTTTTTTCTTGCTCATCACCCTTAGCTCTAGGCTCAATCATTCATAGGGGACTAAACGCTCGGTCATAGTCCACAAAATGTAGTACTCTTTTCGACCTTCTTACTTATTTACTTCTCAGGCCGACCTATGGCGGGTATGAGCCTGATCATTTCTACCTTCTACACTGCGTAATTGAATAAAAACAATAAGCAAACAAACCGCACACTCTGAAATACTATCACTTTGGAAGGGGGCATTCGGACGTAAGATATAAAGCAAAGGCAATCTCTTAAAAAGGGGCATTTCTGTGACAGCAAAAGTGCTAAAAGGGATACCAGATGTGGACGCACTTATTTAAATCGCAAGCGAAACTCATGACAAATGCCATAAATAAATTTAGGGTTTTGTTTTATTCAAGACGACACTTGGTTTAAGAGCTTGCCTTACCTTCGAAAATCAATTTACTAGGCTTTATACGTTATGAGGCCGCAATTCGCTGGCGATCCAAATTACTGGTCAAATAAAATAGGAAATAGCCGCTCAGGACCGCTGCCGCTGTCACGCACATGTACATGTCGGGGAATAGCCTTGGGTCTGAAAGCTTTACATTTTGATAGGTTTACGACCGTCCAAATGATAAACGCGTGCATGTGATTTTATTTATTTTATCCAATATCTCCTCGCCGAGGCTAAGGCGAATCATATCAGAGCCGATGCCCGCCGGGCTTGCAAATGAATTCTCAACAGAGCAGACGAGCGCTCACACGCCTGTACATATTTCATGCTGATAATCGCATCATGTCAAACTGGCCTACACCATAAAGCTAATGCAATTTACCCCGCTTGACCTTTGACGTTCTGGTATTTTTTGTTCCCCTTTGGCAGTCAGCTATTCACTTTCCATACCATGTGATGTAAGCACATCCTTACAGCGTCTCCACACAATCGAATAGACATACACACGCACCCGGATGATACGACGGTATCCCAAAAATAAAAGGACACCAATGCTTTATAGCCCCAGCATCGAGCCCGAAAGATGATGGGAGTAAGCAAAAAAAGGATAATGAGGGTCATGCCAATGCCAATGCCAATGCCAATGCAGGCAAAAAGAAGGGAAGATGGCAAGGAGAACGGCAAAAGACAACGACACCAGAGATATACGTGTAAGTGTCGCAAATCTGGATGCTTTATCGATTGCTTTCTTGAATTTATTTGTGTTGACGGATCTTGTGACATTTACAAGGATAAACTGGACATTTGCCCGCGCAACCTCTTCAGTGTTGACTAGCAATGACTGGGTTACGATGTGAGGATTCCTAACGCAGATCATTGGCGATATTTCATCGATAGAATCTAATGTGAACCAGGATTCGTCAACCATAAATAAACGGCCACTAAAGCAGGCCACTGCCAGGAATAGCACACACATAGATGAGAGAAGACGCCGTCTGAGGCAGGGGAATACAAGGATGTCAGGAAAATTAATTACATAGCCAAGAAGATATATGTACAGTCGAACAGGAGAGGCTAACATAATTCATTGCTTCTTGTGGTAAACGTAATAATGTCCTTTTCGCCTGGGAGTTTCTCTTGTGCTCTCTTGGTGTCTTGTCAAATCCAGCCCGGGCATCGCAGCGCCGCGTGGTATGGGCTAGGGGCGAGGCATGGAGTATATTAGACATGTGTCCTGAGGTTATTTCGTTTGTAGTCTCGAAATTATGAGATTGATTGAGGATGCTCGTTGTGTGTCCTGTTTTCTTCTTGTTCTCTTTTCTTGGATACACACACACTCGCGAAACTACATAACTGTCAGTGGGTAATATCCTGTAATTTCGGAATGGTTAGGCTTGAATGAGCTCGGTAAACGGCGAGGGAAATTAATGATAGCAAATATATTTATTGTTTCGAGCTTATTTGGTGATTAATATCTCCTTTTTCTGTTTGTTTGTGTCCCTTGTTCATTGTTGACAGAGGATAATGGACGGGGCTGCGTCAATGAGTGTAACAAACTTTACTTGGCTGCAAGTGTGATTAGATGGACAGCTGTTGTTCGCTGGAATGAAGGGTTTCGGGAAAGTGATTTCGACTTGTCTGTGTGTACATAGGAGGCTTGAGGTCACTTCATTGACTTTCATAAGGATGGACCCATGTGTCGTTTCAATGGGACTGGAATGGAGTTTTAAAAAGGCATGGTTGAGGGCGTATACGTAACCTTTTTTTTAGATTATCATGGAAATCCTGAAAGGTGCTGAAAAGGGAATATTTCATAACCACTTCATTATGTTCTTGGTAGCAGAATGTCATCACGTTGTTGGGGAATGCAGTAAGTGCGCTATCTCTGGCTGGTTGCCTACAGTTGCCGTTGTCTGATGTGTTGTATCACAGGATCGGAGTCGACGAAATACCATTCAGATATTAAAATTCATTTGGCATAATCGTCAATAAGAGTTGCCTGCACTTAGATTTGTTGTTCAGATTAAAATGTGTAATTACGTTTTCGCCATGAACTTGAGATTAGTCGAATGGCTTGGGATCTGTTTCAAGTGCAGACCTCTAGTCCCTTTGGACTGCTATAAAGTAGCTGGCCACAGTTGCACCAGATAGTTCAGGTGGTATCTGGTCTCTTGTCGTATTTCAACTTGTTGTTTCCAAAATCAATCTGAGTGCGAACATCTCGGCAATGTTTCTCGACATAGAGCCATTTGGAATATTTATAACGTAAAACCATGAGGGGATAAGTCGCATGGAATGCCTGCCACAGCGATTTATTTACTTAACCGGGATTAAATCCTCTATTGGTGATGTTAACTCACGTATGGAAATAATGCATAATAATAATACCTGTTGCCCGTAGTCGACCTGGACCAGGACTCTACAACAACCACTCGTGGTAGGCATGCTATTGTTCTCTCACGAAGGGAATTCAGGGGATCATTTTCTTTCTCCTGCTTTACACTCTGATTAAAGTTATTGTCGGAAATTTAACCATTGCACCCTGCATAGGATTCTACGGACAAACTCAACCGTCATGCAACGAATAAGGAACTGGTTAATAAATTATTGGTATTTGCAATATGACCAAGATATACATTCGTTCGTCAACTAAGGGCGTAGTAATTCATAGGCTGCTGGTGCTAAAACAAAATTTGTAATTGGTACCCAGAACGAAGTCTAACCGCATGGTATCCAAACTGCTCCGAGAATATTACTTGCAGTAGTAAGTGCCATAATCGAGAAAAGCCAAAGTTTCTGATAGGATGAACATTTTGGGTTGAAAAGCTCACCACACAGATGATTTTAACTGCATGGTTTTTTTATCGTCTTCACCCAAGTTTTGGTTAGGTTAGGGTTTGGCGGCTGTGCCTCACATTCAGTCACTGGAAAAAGTACGTCTGCACAAATTCAAGCGGAGTTTTTATATGAATTAGTAATGTGCTTAAAATTGGGCAATATATAATAATAACCCAACAACTAAGCAAACATATGAAGTAAACACATGTTAATCACGTAGAGGGATCTCCCATAATACGGGGACTTATGGCATCTAGCGTAGGCAATTTAGTATCCACTGATCAATAAGAGGATGGGTTTGGTTACGTGAACAATCTTAAGTGTAACCTGTGTTAAAATCGGTTGCAAGCAAAGCTTAGAAGTGTCATTTGTTGGCAATGTATATATTGTAACATATTTGCTTTATAACCTCATATCTCCTGCATTACGAATTTCTATAGAAAACTGCATTTAAGATTTTGTTTAAGAGCCCAAATTGAGTGACTTTGGGCCTATTGGTTCACTTCAGCCGCATCATTTAATGGCTTGAAGAATGGTTGTCCTAGAATTTTATGACGAGTTGTGGGATATCCACATCTTCATCCACCCATGTTTCTTTTCAGTTTCTGCAGCTATACTGAACCCCCTGAGCATGGTGACCCATTCCGTCATGATCCCAACTGATTTGCTTCAGATTACACTTGATAGCGAGATTGGTAGTTTTGCTTTGGCGATCTTTTATTTCTGTTTCTGTGTATTTGTTTTCAGCCGACATTCTGTGTTTTTATTTTCAGCCGATCTTTTAATGCTTGATATCAGTTCGAGGAGGTCCATTATCTGAAGTTATAGAAAGCACACATCAGCCGCGTAGTCCAGGTGCGAATCGAAGCCAATCGGATTCATCCGTTTTCAGATGTTGTTTAATTCGGTGCACAATTATTTCTTGCTATAACCGGGCCAATGCTACAGCACATAAAATATAATTCATGCTAAATAAATTCGGCTCAAGTAGGAGAAATGTGGCATTCTGAGGTCCTTCACTTCCCGAGTCAAATTCTAGAATCATAACTTTTCCGGGTACAGCGGCTAAAAGTCATCAACATGTGATCATTTCTTATCCGAGGAATATTTGGGACAGAAGATCTTTTTTTTGACACAGGAATTTGTCCTTTTCGACGCATTGTTTAGACGCAGTATCATCATCATCATCATCTTCTGACCCGCATGATCCACTAAAGGGGTCGCGGGGATAACCCAGCACAAGAGATCTCCAGGCAACTCGATCGTCGGCCATCGACTCTAATTCATCCGGAGCAATGCCCAAGCGTAACCCGGCGAGTTTTTGCACTTGGTCCAACCATCTCGTCCTGGGTCTGCCAAGCGGTCGCCTACCTGATGGAATCGCATTCAACGCCCGCCTCGGAGGTCGTGATGATGGGGACATTCGTGGCACGTGACCAAACCACCGAAGCATAGCACTTTCCGTTCGAAGAAGCAGTTTCTCAATGTTGAGTTCCTCGCGCACTGCCGTGTTTCTCACCCTATCCCGGCGAGTAATTCCCACAACAGCACGAAGAAATCTCATCTCAGCAGCTTGCACTCGCTATCTTATTCTTTCCGTCATTACGCAAATTTCATGACCATAGGTGAGAGTTGGAACAAATACTGAGTTGAAAACCGCTAACTTGGCTTTGACACCAAGCTCGGCCTTTCTGATTACAGAACTCCCAAGCTGTGTCAAAACTGACCCAGCTTGACCAATCCTACCGGAAAGCTCAGCATCACTTCTTCCATCACTCGTGAAAAAGACCCGGAGATACTTAAACTTCTCCACCTGCTTCAATGGGACTCCACTAACATGCAGAGTGCATTGAGACGCAGTATTAATGGTGTAATATTATCCATGTACCTTTCAGTCGCATGAAGTGATCTTGCCCCCCAAGAGTGATTCTAAATTCAAATTAAATTCTTACCCCACGCGAACAGACTAAGGATGAAAGAAAAACATGAAAAATTGCGTATTTTAACGAAGTGTCAGTGCATTTGGATTTATCCGATAGCAGACTGAACTTTGATAGTGCATTTTCCTGTTCACTTCTTAAACATGTTTCTTTAATAAAGTAATTACTATTTTTTTACAAGTTATATAACACCAAGAAATTTTTAAATGAAGATGTTCGACAATTTACTTTGCAAACGATATGAGGATTTCCATAATTTTCAATAAATTTTTAATGAAATTTAAGAAACTGAGCTTCCATAACTGCCACTAAAGTCCTTGTTAAGTACAGAAAAAGAAAACACTAAAATTGTATGCCCCATCCCGTGGGCAATAAACCATCTTCGCTAAGAAACTAAACAGGGGCTAAGAAAGTGTGCAAATTAATGTTTAAACTGCTGCATAAATTCATGAGTAACTCGTATGCTAAGCGTGGAAAATGTGTTGGGGATAGCGTGAAGACTGCTTCCTTTAGTTTCCGTTCCATTTTTATAGCTCCGACTATGATATCAGCGTTCCAGTTAGCGTCACTCACAAATTAGTCATAAATCCGAGAAACTAAATCGTTGTCTTCAATCAAATTTTTATCGTTTCTTTCCGTAAACGTTGCTTTTTTACGACACTTGCCTGTCAATCAGGGAACAAGTGGTTTTTAACGAGCTACATAGGTCATTCCAAATGCCAATCATAACAGTCTGCTTGATTGATTCGCCCTTAACGGCGAAATGAATTTTATGGAGCTCCGAATCGATATTCGATGATGATACGAGTACCTTGTGTGTATCCTTTTTGCCACCGAAACGCGATGTGCTGATTATAATATGCGAGCACAAGAACCATCCACTTTTCAGTGCGAAATGAGGGGTAATTGGAGGTATTTTTAGAATTCGCTTCAAATGTGATGCTAAACATTTGTGTTTTTTTTTCTTGTAAATTCCAGCATCGATAAACACAGCACAACACATTTCCCTTCCGCTTTGTAAATTTGTTCAACCGAAATTTAATTTTCATTTACTCGACTCGTAAATCAACAACTTTTGGCAAATTAAAGGATTTACGACTCGTTTTAAAATTTCCACTGCAGCAGTAATGTAATTGCGCTATAACTGGAAGCCAGGGGGTGTTTCGCTAAGGCGGTCGGGTTGGGCTATTAACTTATTTATTTCCTTTTATGCGCATTTACACGCACCGTGGAACGCAACGTTAATAGAAGCTACATTTCTAGTAGGTGAGGCGAAAGAACGACAAAAACAACAACATACCTGCAGATATTTTATCGCCTCTTCTGAATTTCTCCGCCAAAAGTCAAGTAAGCCCGGCGTGCATGACCTGGTTCGGTATGAGAATTCAAATTCTTTTCAAAAGACCCCACTCCCTTCATTCGGCTGGGTTAATCACAACAATGCCCCGGAGATCCTCGGCCTCGCTCGGCGAGAGTGCCATGCAATCATATTTCTTCATTTCCTCAATTTCTCAACCCATGCCAAACACCACGCGTCACTTCTTCTCACCCCCGTCGCGTCGTCGACGTTCCAGCCAACTTTGCTGACACTTGCGAATGACGGCTGCTTGGGGCGGGTGTGATGGGCGGTGGTGTGGAGGGGGGGTGGTGCGACGCTTGGTGCGACGTTGCATTATGATACACATCTGTCAGGAATAGAAGAAAATTACGAAATATCTCGTACGACCCCGACCGTCGTTCAGTCGTTCAGTAAATACGAACATTTCATCTTTTGATTAAAATATATTGTCCGGGTTGAGTGAGAAAGGATGTGAGTCGTATTACGTAAGGAAGGAAGTGACAACAAGTGAACGACCGAATTGTGTGGGCACATATGCGAAGTGTGAGGCGAGCACTCCCACGAACATGTTCAGTCCCTGTCCCGTCCTCCGACGTTTAACTTAGTTTAATTGAAAGATATATCGTGAATCTAATGGCAATTTATGTTCTCGGCACAAAAGGACCATGTCAGGAAATATGTTCAAATCCACTTCGCTCTGCTTCCCTCTCTCTCTCTCTCTCTGGTGGTTTCATGGAGACGCAGATGAAAATGTCTTCAGTTCCATCCACGAAGTGAGGCAATTTGGGCACATGTGTGCTTAGTGCTTAGACGAGTCTCCCTCCGCCCAGTCCCCAGATGCAGATGGGGACATTTGTAAATCCTTTCCTTCGGCTTGCCATTGTTTTGTTTAAAAATATTAAAATGTACCATGAGTTAAATTGAAAAACCGTATGTGCCGAGGCAAGGGCAAATAATCTCCACGATGAGAGCCAAATCGAAAGAAGGGTAGCAGCCAGCAGCCTCTCCGTTCAAGGGCTAATGGATTTAAGCCCCACTCCATTAAGCGCATACGGACCGAGACAATATGTGAAATCAGAATTTTTTCCATACGTCCCCTGACGGGTGTTTACTTATATTCTTGTTTTTTGTTTTTTTTGCTGCTTTTTGTTGAGCTTGCCCCAGTGGTGTGGCAAATTCATGAGTGCAGACAGATTCCTGAAATGTGTGAATATTAAAAAGTTTGCCACTCTCGCAGAGATAAGAGGGTATTTTGGCTTTAATTTGGAAATTTCGGCTTATGTCTGCCTCGATGGCGGAGGGATGGTAATCCAATTTTACGATTTGTTGGCTTAAAATGCGTGAAGACGTTAAGTGTGAGCGTCATCTGGGAATGCATTGTATTGCTGCCGAATGTGCTGCATTGGTCGTTTTGGAAGAATGCGGTTCATTTGAAGGGAATTCATAATGAATCGGGGTTTACACAAGTTGTTGAGTAGTCTGGCAGAATTACGAAGATTCGAAAATGTATTTACTTTATTTTGCAACTTGATATTTTTCCTTTCGCGAGGAGCAACTGTCTTGCGCCTCTTTAACCCGCATTGATCACTGAGGTCAATAATACCGTGTGTCATAATATTTAAAAATATTGGAAAAGTTGTATTATTATTTAGTGAAGCGCCAGCTTTACGCAGCTATTCTAGTTGTGATGTGGTGACAACAAACAATCATCAGTGATGCGAAAATTGCGATAATTCCCTTGTGAGCGATCAGCTGTTGGATATTCTGGAATACAGCTCGAAATAAAACATTCAATATTTTAACGTCACGGTTTAGTGATGGTTTCGGATGCATTATTTTACTTTTACCAAATATTAGCAAAAAAACAAAGGTAAGAATAAGACCTGCAAACTTGTCGATTTTTATACAAAAGTAGCCACAAGGTAACAACCTCATTTTATTGATACTCAACGTTTTCTAACATCACCCACTGATTCTTAATTTGGTTGAGAGGACTGGGTATTGAGCTGTCCTCCTGAGAACCCATACCTTTTCTACTTCAACTCAACTTCAACAAAAAAAGCGACGATACGCATTACACGATCTGTACGTTAACACTAAAGTTCAGAGTTAGATTATCAAATCAGCAAAAGTTGGTAGTAAGCGTATTATGATGTGGGCAGCCTTTACCTGGCACGAGGCTGGTGAAAGTGAGACAGTCAGCCGGATGGACACACCGAAATAATGATGGCTCTTTTAAAGGCGGAATCTTAAAAAATGCAGTAAAGCCTTACGTTTTATGTATCCTAGCTTAGGTTAGATAGATTGGATATAGGTATTCAGCAAGGGCTAGTGTTTGTTAAAAAAGTGGGCTCCTGGTGTCTCGAATACAAAACCACAGCCCTCGGGTACAACTTAGCCAAACGAAATCGTTGACTGTGGAAGTCGCACTTAACTACCATTTTCATCTAAATTTGTTGGTTTCTCTATACTTTTCCTACCTTTTTGTATGATAAACTGTTGTTTAACTTTATAGGGCACCAAACACACGTAATGACATCACACGAAACGTAGTCTTTGTCAGACTTAAGGCCCACAGTGGTTGTAAAGATACTTAAATCATACTTAAATAATCGGGCGAATACACAGACGTGATGCACTGCGAGCAAATATTCGCTTCACATAGTTCCGTTGAGATTAGTTAAGTTTCGTTAAGTCTATTTCGACTTTACTTAATTAAGTGATAGCTCAGTCAATGGCTGTCTTCGTACCTAATGACTGTTGAAGTTCTGGAAAGGGTAAAGTAAGGACTCGAGAAAGTCATAACAACTCAGAAAGGACCGGCATCCACCATTCCCAGATGATGATGCTATATATGCACAAGCATTAACTCTGATATTTCGACAATTTTACAAATCACAACATGTTACATCCACTGCTGAAGTTAAACTAAGAAAAGTCACGCACTAAAATTTGTGTATTCTCGGTCCATCTGAACAATAGCCAGTTCGCGCCTTACTCTGCCGACAGAATCATACAGTGGCACAGTAGATGCGAAATACTGTCAATCCTTCTTCATCCATGTAAATTCTGCCATGTTCTCCCAGTTGTCAGTGTCTTTTTGGAGTTGATCTCAGGTAAGAGGGATCCACGTAGTCTTTGGTAAACATTGGCAGAGTAGTGGCGCGTCTGACGAGGTCGACCACTTAATAATGTCGCTGTGGCCTTTCAATTAATCAAATCGAACACACAGATGGATTCAGTCGTTAGTTAATGCATTTTGAAGAACATAACAGAAGGCAAGGCGGTGTCCCATGATCGCACGTAAGCAATATGTGTTGTTCCATTCATCAACAATGTGGTGCCATATTATGGTCGTGACTTACTTTGCGACTGGTTTCATGGAATCCATACACCTCACAAGTCCCTTTCGAGGAATGTGTTCAATGGAGGAAGCACCTTTTCTGGAAATATTCTATTCCAACGCCACCCTTGAGACTGATACCTCCAATTAAAACACATTGAAGACAATAATTCAAAAGAATCTCTTGGATGGCTTTCGCATAATCCCATTCACGTGTTGAATTCACAAGAGCCATTTACCATGCTCAAGTTTAAATACCCGCTCATCACTCCTTAAGACTTTCCTCGCCTGGCTTTGCCCTTAAGCAGCACTCATTTGAATACCTGAAGAACGAAACAGGCTCTCCTTATTTACATATCCGCAATTACCGAGAAGAGCCCACTTCCCCTTCGGCAATGGTAAACAACTTACATTCTCCTTATAAACGCAAATTAGGGCTCTCCCACATTATTTTCTTATTTTGTTGATTCAATTCTTGCTGATACCTTTCAGGCATATTGCAGCCCCTAAGTGGATGGAGCAACAAACGATAAGCGCCTCGGGACTTTAAAGTTCAAGCAAAGAGCATGCTCTTCATATGCATGATCAGATAGTCCCTAGAGTGTGGAGTTAATGACAGAAATCACGCCTTTAGCTGACTATTTGTGTTTGCAGGACGGTTGGAAATTTCCTTCGAAGTTTGCACAAAAGACTCAAGAAAGTGGAAAAAAATGAAATCCTCAATGCGCCGCAATTACAAGAACCAAGTTGCTCCTTAAAGATCTCATTTCGGTTGCCGAAGGACTTGGAGTCTAACACCCCGAACAATGCCTGGCATTTCCGCACAATCGCCAGAGAGACCAACTCCCTGATTGGTGTGCACTTGGCCGTGGCTAGCAGTCTCTTCGCCTGGCAGTCAGGACGAAGCGAAACTCGACGAGCTCAAACCAATGGAAATGATATCAAATTAAAGCGAGAATTCTTTCTTTTACTTCCGACAATGAAACAAACGAATTTAAATCTTACCTCATGCAGTCCAACGCCCGCTACGGAGGACGTTGCGAATTGGGAAGTGACCTGCCAACGCGAAATGCCGTCTACGAAACAGCGGAGAAATGATCAACAAGAAATAAATAATAACAACGTTGTCGTCGTCGTCGTCCTCGGTGGTTGTTCTCTCGACTGTTCTGCGTTTCTCAGCTTTTTCGTTTCGGAATATTTTTTCGCATTTTATATTCAAATAAGGCTATTCTCCGCGGAGCCTTATGAAGTAGAGTAAATTGAAGAACAATTTTTCTTAACAATTCGGGTGGAAACATTTAAGAGCCCTGGGCGCAGCTGAATTCTTGGGACGTTTCTTTTGTATTTTATTTATTTTATTTTTTTTTCTGTTGGTTTGCGAAATATGCTGCATTAGGTGAGGATTACTTTTAATGAAGATAATTTGATAGTTGAGACGCAATGGGACGTTGTTCGTTTAAATTGTCCACAAAATAACGATGAATTTCGAGAGATTTCAATGTACGCCTGTAGTTTGGCATATTGTCATTGACAATGGGAACTAATAATTGCCTGGACCCGAGAATGTGGACTCTTTATCGTCGTCTTCATTGAGGGACTGAACAATTGAACATTCGAAGATTTTTAGCACGGTTAGCATATTCCATGACAATAGTTAAATGCCGTTGGAGGAAAATTAAATGGGGGTGGATAGTATTTTTAAAATAGGATGATTTTCGTCAGGTTGTCAGGATGGCACTTATAACAAGTCTGCATAGAACTCAAATTCACACGTCTGACGTTATGTCATTTGCGGTCGTTGCAAAAACTTGGCCCAGGTCAACTACGGCCTGTGGGACCACCCTTTTTGTATTATTATTATAATAGGTGATTCAGACCTTCTTTTTTATTCTTACATAAAATACATAAAACACATTTGAATAATAGAAACACAAAATTATAGTGTCAGACATTCAGTTTTTTAGTAGTACATACAAGGTCCATTCAGAAGGTCAACTTTTAGATTACTATCGCAAGCGTTGCGACAGGTCTCTTCCCAATTACGCGAGTAATATTGGATTCCAAACCCTGGATCGTTAGCATGAATTGGTCTGTTCTATCGCATATCATCCAAACAGAGACTTGAAGTTGCGGATGGTAAAGGCAACTATGGGTGGTCGCCGTGGTATTTTGTGATAGTGCGTTGATGCCAGGTGAGATCCCCTAATTTACCCCAGCATTACATAATTCATTGCTCACTACAATGTTCAAGGAGTATTCCTCGGCACATTGCTTCCAGTCATCAAGATCAAGCTGTCTAGCGTCCGCTATGTCTTGGTCTTTTTCCCTCTGATTTTCGAACCAGGATGCTCGAATTCGAAGACCCTTTTAGCTGGAGCATTGTTGGCCAAATTCAAACACTCAATGTGGATAAACCAGTGCAGTAGACGGATTATTGCCTTCCGGACTACATCCACATCTTGGCATTGCGGTCGAGATTGCGGTTGTGTCATCTGCCTCCATTCAAATTCCTCGCAGACAGGACCATTTATCCGTCATAGTCTAAGGTACCAAGAATCAGATCTACTGTTTTGCTTAACGTCCAATATTCATCTCCATATTGTAGCACTGGCAAAATAAGAGTTTGGTCCTTCGAGTCAAGAGTGTTGCGATCAATTGTTTTGACAAACGCAAGTAGCAGCGGTTTCCAAGGCGATTCTACGTCGTCCGGATATCGCCAGGTAGCTGTGTGGATTCTTTTGCGAGGGAATCCCGTTCTACTATGACCATATATGTGCGGTTGCAAAGCTATCGGAGTAGGAAGCCGGTATCTGTTGTCGTCCGTTGTCTGTTCTCTGTTCCTGATCACTCCGGTTCCAAAGATGTCTCCGAGCACAATATTGACATCGTACTCTGAACAGACTCCGTAGTCACCGTCCATGAGGTCAGGTGATTTTTCATACTACAATTAAATAATTTGGAGACGTTGTTGGGGGATGATTATTTGTCAAAAAATGCTGATGATCTACCAACAAAATCTAAGTATTTGAATAAAAATAAGTCGAAATCAATAAGTCCACTTTATTTTTAACAACTGAATCTTACAAAAACAAATTACTTACAAACTATTTCCAACAGAATCTGTAAAGCTTATAAATGTATAACAATAAGTCAACGCCATTGATAAACATAAACAAGGTTGCACAAGTTTCTGCTAAGCTATATCCTTTACGGTCCTGGTCATGTTGAAAGCAAGCCGTCTTGATGACTACCAGGAGATTCGGTCTTTCTCTCCTTCATCTTCTCCTGCGGGTGCTCATGCATTCGTTGTTGCCAAATCAGTGCAGTCTACTTTTTGACTCCGACTACGTTTACATCTTGGTACAGTTCAGAGAGTGTGCCGTTGTCTCATCCTCCAAAAGGCGTCGAATTTTTCTTTCTAGGTACCAAAAATCAGCTCTGCTGTTTTGCCTTTAGTCCAGCCTTCTGCTCCCTATAGCAGTACTTGCAAAACAGCAGTTCTGTAGAGCGTGATTTTGGGCGTTGTTTCGACATAAAGAACGATGCAGTCCAACGGTTGCCCTGCGATCCAAATCTCCTCTTAATTTCTATGTTCCTCCGTCAATTGCAAAGACGAGTGAAACTATTGCAAGTAAAATTGCTTGTCAGATCCCAATGAAGCGATAAGCGGTGTTTTTCTCGTTATCAACTTATATCCGTATTCCACGTCACATCTGCCACGACCTTGCTCCACCATTTGAGATTACTTCGAATTTTTCGAAACTATTTGAATGGTAAAACTTTCACCAATGGTGACGATCTGAAATCACACTTGCTCCAGTTTTGTGCTCGCAATGGCGCAGCATGCACGGAATCACAAAGTTACTCGAACTCCTGCAGAAGGTCATCAAACAGCAATTGAACAATTGAATTTATATAATTGATTGAAGTTTGCTTTGAAAATATATAAATTTCACACTTCAAAACCAAAACTACTTGTGTGTCAAGCCAATGCATTTGCAGTCGTTTTGTGAAAGAGGTCGTAAACTTTTTGAAAAATAAAAAGTTGGTGCAAGCTAATAAATGCGTGCTTGACTGTGTCGGGGTGTTCTCGAGATATTGTCGATACGATTCATCGCGTTGGTTTGGTGTACAAGGCAGATGGCAATTGGCTGTTTGTGTGACCAACAAAAGCAGCACAACTCACATCCACCAACATTTAAACTGGTTCATGTGGGTGACAGCTGTGGGTAATCACACTTAGCCCACAAGTGAGACACAGTGGACCCATCGTGTTGGTCTAAGTCAGCCACGGCCGCAAGACGTTCCTACCTAGCTCAGAAGTGGGATCATTGTGATAAGACGCGGATTGGATTTCTTCTACAGTTGGTCCTTCCTACGAAGCGATTCAGTTGGCTGAGGTTATATGGACGGGTTGCTTAGGAGTAAGCTTCCAGATGTATACTCCGGGTGACGAGAGTTCTGCATGTTCTCCTTCCGCAGAAGACGTTGCGGGGGTGATAAATCTAGAGGCCGTGTTCCCTTGGCGCAGTGGTTCGTTGTGCCCCCAATACGTGCCCTGGGTACAGGCCTATTTAGTCTGAGTTGACTTCCTCACATTACAGCAGTCTCATCAGAAATAAGCCATACCCTCGTTTTTTGGTTCCAAGACCGTTGCCAACTCGACTTGATCTCAACCAACTTGGTGTGGGCAGCTGGTCAACACCCGCAAAAGTTCGTGTTTACAGCAAAAATTAGTGCTTTCAACGCAGACTGAGCTGCCATAGAAAGAAGAAGAATATCTAAAGAAGTCTGCTGCTTCTTCGCACGGAAAGGGTTATGCGTCGGTGATTTGGTCACGTGGCCGGAATGTCCATCACCACTACTTCCGAGGCTTGCCTTGAATGCGATTCGCGACCGCTTGACAGACGCAGGACGAGGTAAAAGAAAACTTGCCTGGTTGACTAGGTCATAGGTAGGTAATTGGGTGCAGCAACGGCTTTTTAGCATAACTCCTGGTTAGTTTGAGTCCATGGCCGAGGATAGAGTGCCCTGGAGATCTCGCGTGCGTGGTTTTGCCCCGCTACTCCTTTAGTGGATCATGCGGTTCACTGAAGATGATGATGATGAACCTCGAAAGCTCTCAAAGGCTTATATTCCGAATCAATCTTCCCGGAAAACACTCATCCCCATCAACAAGTGCCTTCCCTAAATCTCGTCTTCAGTCGGAATGTCTCAATTAAGCAGACAACAACATGCGCCATCGGTCCTCCTAAAGTTCGTCCCCCCAAAACTCCTGATTAATCGACTCCTTTCCTTTTGGGTTCGTCCCCAGCTTGTGTGGAGGTAATGACCTTAAAATTGCGGAGGGTGTCACACGCCACACCCCGGGCATTATTCAACCGCAGCACGATACAACCACATAATCACATCGTGTCAGCAGCAGCAGCATCACCTATTGTCGCCCAACTTCCCGGACACTGGCCCCTGTACTGGCTTTGACTCGCCACCAAAGGAATTCAAAATTATGCACGCGTTTAATTTAATATTTACACTTCAGATGCGCTGCGAATCAGCGGCAAGGGGAGCCATGATGTACCGTGAAAACGCGCGGTCCGCCTCTGGTCCCCCTCTGGCCCCCTCTGTGACACTTTCGGCGGGATCTCATCCCATCCACGTCGAGCTATTTATACCAGCCATCGTGTGTTTACATCGCGCGCCGCTGCGTAGGGGTGTCGAACATTTGTTTGTTTAACTTTTGGGATTTCGGATTTCGGTTTGTGGAATTCCTAAAAGACGAGGCGCAAAAACAAAACACTAAAGTACGCTCCGGAGCCACATCACAGCGGTGCGCCCTATTTGTATCCGAGTATCTACGGGCATGGTGGACAAAATAAATGTTTCCTCACTTTTTATGCACGGCTTTTTTCACATGTTCCCCGAAGTGGGTGGGCCTCTGAGCAGCGACGCGGCAGTGGCTGTGGCGGCGGCTCTCATTTTATGGATGGTTGTGCCTTTGTTTGTGCTTTGTCTTGGACATATTTTTATTTGACGCAGCACGACAGTGAGGAATCTGTTGGATCCATGGATCCCCGGATCGATGCCGGTGTTGCGTGGCCTTTGAAATGTACGCGAGGGTTATGACGAAACAGATGGATGTGCGGGTGCGGCTGGGGGATTCATTGCCGTTCACTGTGTGTTTTACTATCTGGTAAACGATCTTGGAAGACACTTACGAGCCCGAACTTTGTTAGTTGTGCGATAGCAGGGTGCCAATGACAGCGACAGCGACAGCGAAGTTATTGAGGGAAATTAGTGAAATTGGGCATTTAATGATCGTTTAATGGGGGGCCGGGTAAATTGGATGCGATAAATTCGTCGGTGTTAATCTGCTTGACGTATATCGCTTGTCGCAGGCGTATGCTAAAGTTGAGATAGCAATTTATTGCCCTTCTGCTACGGTGCCGTGTAAAAATTGAATGCTTCTAGCTCGACACACGCCTTAAATGGTAGATAAAACGATTATGTGATTTGTAACCGTTTTGCTTTGCTGCTCGCTTTTACGATCTGTATCGCAAATGGATGCGTGGATTTTATGTCACGCCGTTGGAGTGAGTTGTAACGTCCCGTCTGTTTGCGGCCCGTTTGTGGACGGCTGTCATCGTGCTTGTCTTTTGAAGATACCGCATGCGACCATTTGATGTGATTGCTGCAAGAAGCTGCATTCCCACAGCGATTCACGGAGTTGACAATGACATTGACATCATGCCACTAAGCGGCAAGTGTTCCAGAGGCGGCCCTTCAAATAACCACTACCGCAAACACTGTAGTTGGCATTTTCATGGGTCGCTGTCGTTTGAGAGCATGTGGGGGTGGACAACTTTTGGATTTGAATTTAAGGCATTGAGCTGCATTTTGAAAAATTGACAGCAGTTGCATTCAGAAGCGTCTTGTTTTATTTCAAGTGGTTTCAATACACTTGGAAACAAGATATCGTCACCGCGCCGGTTGCAAGTAGGTTCGTCTAAATGAGGCAGTTGAATTACCATTATTCAAGGATATCCAAATCGGTAACGACAAATGGAGTTCTGCTGTTGACCCTATTTTAGGTGACGGACATTTCTTCTTCCCAAGCAAACACTATTGCAGCGGATAGTGGACCAGGGTACAGACTGTCGCCTTATCTTGGTTTCTCAAGATTATCTCCTACCGTGAGTCCACAGACCATTGGTCCTCCGAGAGTCTATGATCTGGATTACCGCTGTCGACAACTGCAACATGCCAGCGTTCTTTAGCTACTGCCGAGTTCTTTTGCCTCTTACGCGACTCGTCAAGACATCTGCCCGATGGCCTCCTTCTTTCTCCTTGCTTGTATTGACCGATCCTGGTGCCTGATGGTGGACCTTGCCTTCGCAGCTGGTGCGTCATGCCATCAGAGTAGATTCCATTGTCGCTTTTGCCCCTCCAAGCATTCCCGTTTCTCTTTCCGTTAAGGAATCAGAGTCAACAACTCGAGTCTACGCAGACGCCTTTTGACAGTGGCGCGTTGTTTCAGAAGGTCACTCAGCATCGGTTTACACTATCGAGTGGCAGTATCCAGTTCACCTCCCCTGGTGATATAGTGATGAGGAAGGTGTTCCTAGCGGCAGAACCGACTGTTTCTTCTCGCCTCCACCAGAGCACGCACTAGGGCATGGGCCAAAAACGTCCTTAGTGGTAGCTTTAAAGGTAATTGCGGTGGCATTGTCACTAACCCCTCCCACCTTTCGATTGTCCACCACCATTTTTGAATAGAACATGTTCTGACACAGGATGTGGGGTGTGGTCCTAAGTTCTTCATCGCTGCTTACCTCTTGGGGAGAGGCCTTTTGGGAGTCCTCAAATGGCTCACACCTTACGACAACGATCACACTTTAACATCTTTTGGCCAAGACTATTTTAGAGTTTCGTTGGTATTCGAAAATTCCAATCGAAATACAATCCCAATCGAAATACCAATTGTTGGAACGCAGAGAGCGACTGAAAACAAAATTGAACAAAAATGAGCGTTTGGATGTTGTGGTCAAAGTAAATCACTTCTGCATCTTCGCAGTGTTGCTTGAGTTGTCTTACGTCTCCTTACTTCCATTATGCATGCTTGGTCCTTAAGGCCCTGGGTAAAGGATCTAAGAACGCTCTACCTTTCAAACACTTCCAAAGGCTGTAATTAAATGATATGATAACTGGGTTTCATCCTATAGGTCGGTTCAATTAAATCTTTCAATTATGTTGGTGAAACACTAGAATAGCCACAACAAAATCTGTGCTCTCAATAGTTTCCAGCGGGAATGATGTGGTTTGTGGAAGGTCGGCGATTCGCTCATGGTCGCAGAGAAATCTATTTTCTCGGGTCACTGTCAAAACTCAGACTAGACTGTCAAACAAATCTTCTCAGAACTCTTACGTTCAGAGATGGCAGACAGCTGTAGCTTGAAATTAATCAATCAACCTTAGCCTTGGCACATTTTCAAACATTAACGCTATGATGTCATTCCGCTCGAGAACTATTTCTATTGTGATGAATTACCATTCATTTGGCCATCAGGACGTGAACTGTCGCGTCTATCGGAGAATTTAAACTCTGACGGATGTATGTATGTATACAACTCGCTTATTAAGTGGGGGTGGTAATCAGGGCGTCATTCATCGCTTGACGAACTTCATATGTATACCTTGACTAATTTAACCTTAATTGATTATCATTTTTCGCAAACATTGGGGTTCTGAGAGATGACTGTATTCAATTATTCTGAACTGATGATTCTCTGCAACGAGCACACTGTTTATTTATGTATTAAGAGTTCTTTTCTGCGTAACAATTCAAATTACTGAAATGAATGGGAATGAAAACGAGTTGTGCATAAATGCAGAATGTCCGATGTTCCGGGAAATATCCAATTCGTACATTATTGGAATCAATCAATGCCCGAATGTTGAGGTACTGATGCTGGCTGTCGACTCCTACGCTGAATCAATTTCCGAAACGAACAACTTTCATAATACACAGATACACCTCTTCCAAGTCACCCACACCGCTCAGAGTGTACGAATATTACCCGTCAGAGTCCGCATAAAAATATAGGTCCCATCCACTCGATGGCACCCTTAATAGGACCAGATGTAGACGAGGCTGACGGTCCAAGTATTTTATTATTATTTTTGTTCATTTGCAAGCCTGCCAAAGTCTTTCACAAAGGTTGCCAAAGGGTCAGCACTTTGAATCTAATGAGGCATGTCATTCAAATTCGAGACTTCGATTCATCACTTACATTGAATCAGTAATTACAAGTGGTAAGTGGGCGTGTCAACGAATTCGCCTGTCAGCAGCTATCCGAAGACGACCACTCACTTCCACGAGAATACGAAATGAGCCTTTAAAAGGAATCCGCGCTAAGAGGTATCGTTTGTTCCGCCAAAATCCGGTGTCTAAGTTATAAATATTTACTTAGGTCTTCTTGAATTATTGACAACTTTCGGCGTAGTTACTTGTGTACTTTGAATTACATTTCGGCGACGAAAAGGAATGCCCAGTGTCTGATTTCCTCAACAGATGGAGGGTCTTTTCTTGGGAGACGTTGAGGATCAAGGTTGCTTGAGGTTGGGGCCCATTTGCTTTCGTATGACATTTTGTGGATATTATTTTTGTCGAAAGTCAGAAAGATGCGGTGGATTATTTTTAACTCAAAGCAAATCAAAGTGATTTAGGAGTTCACTTAGGTAGGAGGAGGAGGAGTTGCCACGAGATGTGGGGGTCTGGTGATTTGACGAAGGTTAGGAAAAGGTCTATCGCCTCAGCTGGCGTTAATGTTTTTGTTTGTCAACAGTTTTTATGCTTAGTTGAGTGCTTAGCTTAATTTTGAACTCATTCAAGATAAGATATTTATTTTTGGAATGAATATTTATTTGTCCCACAAGCTTGGAAGGTCGAAAAATTGTTGCCTATGTTAAATATTGCTTCACGTTTGTGAATAATGAATATTCGATTACAACACATTAAGGAGTTCCATAAAGAAGTGCATGTACCATACAATATTAACTGAGGACCAGGTCCCATTCAAGATTCCGAAAAAGTGTGTCAGTACTTCCAGTTGGGACCCATGGCAGTCAGCCCGTTTAGCAATCTTTCAAGCCAGTAACCTGACAAAATAAACGTCTCTGCGCCCATGAGCGAATCGTGGACCTAACACCTACCTCATTCCCACTGAAAACTATCGACAGCACAGATTTTCGTATGGCGATTTTTGTGTTTGGCTTTTGGGAAGATCTAATTTAACCCACCTCGAGGATGCTGCCTCAGTTATTAAATCATTTAATTAAAGACGTCGGGAGTGTTGAAAGGTAGAGCGTTCTGAGATTCTTTTTCCAGGGCATGTCCGTAAGGAGACTTACGACAACTTATGCAATTGTTCGAATATACAGATGTGATTACAAAACCACAAAATTCAATCGCTCTATGTGTTTCAACAGATGACTACGTATACAGAAGCACAAAATTGACGTTGCCTTTGACATATTTTCATTAGATTAGACATAAGCTTAAGCTTAATAATAATAAAAATGTGAGAGTGCTATTGTTCTCTCACAAGTGGAAAGGACCTACAATTTAGACAGTTGGACACTTGGAGCATTATCAGTGACTCGAAAGAGGTGGGGCCGTGAAAGTTATTTTTGTCGTACTCAAACTGGAACCTAGAATCCGATGTTCAAGTGCGTAGGAGTGGACGCCCAGACCCACAACGCCAAGGCCGCCACTTAAGCTTGCTTAGGTCAATTAGGCTTGGGCCTTTGATACCAACTGAAGAAGTCTTGTAAGATGTGATCATTTTCGAAACACAATCCGTTTCAATGGAAAGGACACCATGAGCACAATCATATGTCTGCACAAAAAGAAAGCTCTAGGATTTTGATTTATCGGTAGAATTTCTAATCAGTCACTACCTACATAATTGGGGGGTAGCCACTCAGTTCATACGTATTGTATTGTAATTACATTTTCCGCCACTCAACTGGGAAATTTATTTCTACAGCAATTTGGAATTCCATCCCCATGAGGTTTGATTTCACTGGAAACACATTCCCAGAGGTAGACATGTAAGTACACTTCCGTCTAAAAATAGATTGCCACACGTACCACCTCCACTTAAGTCATAGTAGGCGTCTGGTTATTGGACGAAATTATAGGCAGCTCGATACGAGGACATAAATCATGATCACAGGACATCCCTGTCAACCGATTCGAATCGAAAGAGCTAATGCAGCCAGGCTACCATTAAGTGATCAAATGTAATTTTAAGGGGTAATTACTTCCAATAAAAACCAAAGTAAATGACAACATTTACCGAGAGTTGTCATAGAAAATTTATTGGTGAAAAAGAAATCGCCTCGGATGGAAGTGATGTAATTTATTTGTGTTTGAGTGGTGCTTTTGATAAATAAGATAGGAGGGGGACCTTATAGGGTGTCTTAGTTTCTCTCACAACAAAACAGATGTGGGGCAGCGTCCATTATTACGCAGAGCAGTTTTTGCACACGAAAAAGTTTCTGCTTTCTTGTTGCTGAATTAGTGAAGCAAATTGTGAATGTTGTCTTTTTCTTCCGTTTTCTTCAATCTTCTCGTCCAGAACGTGAGCAGATTACTGATTTCTATCTGAAAATGAGATAGGGACGATTTAGAGCCTTTAAAAGTGGCAGAGCTCTTGGCGAGATCAAGCCGGAGATGATCTGGTTAAGCTCATTTACTAGCCAATCTGTAGGTTATGGTCGGAGGATAGCATGCTCGACGAGTTGCATATGCCCGATACGATGAATCTCCTAAGCCGCATTGAGTCGGAAGCGGATAAAATGGATCTGGCGGTACACGAGAGTAAAACGGACTATATGCCGGCTATGCACAAAATCGAAGAGTGGGACAAGGCGTCACAGTGTAAAACGCAGGATAGCTCTTAGCAACGGCTGTTTGTTTTTGTCTAAGTCTGCGACTTTAAATTTCTAGGACAATTCAACCGAGGAAGGAGCATAATTGAAGATTAACCACGGGCTAGGTGTTGTGTGATATTTGAGACATGTGACATGTCGCTGGAGAAGAGGCTTGTCAAAGAGTTGACACCCAGGTTCACCCCGCACTTTAGTCCCACACAAAGATGAAGAAGAGCTGCAATTTATTCGGACTTCAAACGTGAACCAGGGAAAGGCTTAAGTTACATAAAACTTAATGACTTTGAGGAATGCTTCACTATTTAAGAAATTATTCTGGGTTTTCGATGCAAGACCTCATTTTGTATGTAATATGAAATAATATGGGTGGCGCTACAGCCCGTAGAGGGCCTGGGCCTAGATTCTGAGCAGCCACTAGTATTGTACGTCCTATTGTTTTCTCACGAGTGGAAGGGACCTATAGTTTTATGCCAAGTTTGTGAGGCTTTTTCTAGACAGTTATACTGTTTGAGTATTGTCAGTGATTCGAACCTAGGCGCCGAAGTACATGTGCATAGAACGCACGTACAGACCCACAACGCCACGGCCGCCATGTTGTTTGTACCCATTAAAAATAATCTTTGTGGATTGAAGGATCACTGCACGGACAGTCTGCGTCATGATACCCGAAATTAACTCCATAACTTCCGTAGTTTATGCAACAGCTCACTACATCAGATGGGATTAGCATATAATTCTTCAGGCATAGAAAATGTAAAGCTAAACCAAGGAAGTTCAAAATGCCTTGGACACATTTTTCATGCATGATGAGGAATAGCTTAGGTTAGTTGGTAGATGCCCAAACCACGTCTCACTTAGGTCCTGATGGACCAATTGTCAATTGTGGAATAGCTTAGTTTTGATGTTCGTACAAATGCCAACCAAGAGCAGAGAGACATAAACTCCGCGTTGATACTAAGCCTTTCAATCACAGTCTCAGTCTTGTCCCAAATGCTACGAGCTCAGTGACACCTTCTACAAGCTCGAATACAAGAATAAGTGTGCCTTTAAATACTGAACATAAGGCCATCAAAGCCTGCTAAAATATCATTATTTTCAAAGTCAAAATGTGAATGAAACCAGTTCGGGGTTTTAAGTTGCACTTAATTACAGACACCAGGAACTCTTCAACTGACTACAACCCCTGCTGCGGTTTTACTTGGAAAGGGGGGTTCAGGCTGCAAAGTGATTCTCAACCCTTCTAAGAAATAAGACACCTAAGAAGCTAGAAATAACCACCCACCCAGCGAACAACAACTTCCCCCAACCGCAGCTATGGCATGCAAATTTATGAATCCATAAAGCTGCAGAGACCCTTAAAAACGTCTTAATAACACACTTTCCCTTGGCCATCAAGTATCTCAGCTCATATGTTCCTGTTTACTCCCGCCTCTGAGCCATAAGGACGAGAGAGAGGAAGAAATCCTCAAAACACTCGCTAATAAATTCATAGCCCAAAGTAAAATTAGTCAAAAAGTCGTAAACAGCGGTAATTAAGAGTCCCAACCGCAAAAAAGGCATCGAACTTTCTCTCCCCCACGCTGAGGGTGGCACAGCACAAGATGAAATGAAACATTTTATCGACGATAAAACCTCAAGCGCCACCCACGAAAATTGAAATAAATTGCTTTTCGACAGAGAGCGAGCGAAAAGAAAAAAAATCTGGAATTGCCAACAGGGGCGTCCGCCGCATGCACACACGCCCATCTGGACTTAATCGAGTCAAAAACACAAATAAAATTCAACATTACTCAGCCAGTGGGGGCGATAAAGTCTGACGAAGCAAATAAAAAATATAAAAAAAAGAATAAATAAAAATCACAATATGACATCGTCAACTTTTGTCGAGGTGTCATTCGTCACCCGCAAACCAAACTTTGACATCCGCCATCCCAAGGGATTTACACAAACAAACAAAAAGCCGAACAGAAAGCGCAAAGGGCGGCTGCCTAAGCACACAAGGCACCGCACACACCCGCCGCATGATATTTTCGTGGAAGTCTCCTAAAATATATGCAAATGAAATCGTGGTATTAATGTGTCATATTTGTTGGCAGGTCCTCCCATACGCAGTCGACAGGGCGCGCCGTTGAACAAACTGCACACGACATGCTTAAAAATTGCCACTGCTCAAAAGTTAACGTCTTGGAATTATTCTATTTTAAATTAAAACAAAACACGGAATGGATTTCCTCAAGTTTAGAGCGCCATGTCAGCAGCAGGGACTGTGGGGAAGGCGACGATATGATTTATAACTTGGAGCATTCCAACCGCAGCCGGGTGAGTACCGCCCGCAACCCACCGATCTCACACAAAAGGGATGTGGAGCGATGCGATGGGTTTGGGCAGCAGTGTGGTATCCGCAATGTTTCAAAAAGCAATTAGCAGCAATTCAAAATGAATCAACCACTAAACAACAAAAGATACATACCCAGCAATGACAAGACCGCCACCACGCCGCGCCGTGTCCTTTATCACTTAATGCGGGGGAATAAATCTCTCAAGTACGCACACACGGACGCAATCCGGCACGAGCACTCACCGAGCGACTTGTGGCGAACGTGTCTCAGTGAGGCAGCAGGAGGGGCCGGTACACACGTCTGAGAGGTGAAGCCATAAACAACAATAATAATTGTATCCGAACGATGCTCAGCCTCAGTCGAGAGGTGGAAGGCGGAACAGCAATCTGCTGCTATGGATCGAAAGTCGCTGTACCTGAATTGAATCAACAAACAGAACTTTGCTCGTTGCCCCGAATAGTCACAGGGGCCGGTGATAGACAAGCGGCAAATGTCAACAGAATCTGTGGCATTGCGGGACGCTTGTTCCGCTCAATCTGACGGCAAGAGGCGGAAGGCTTAAATTGACTGGCAGATGGATGGCAATGTCTGCTGAAAGGGTGACAGGGTACATGTTTTTCTTGTTCCCACTCCGCTGGGAAGAGGCCTGCGTGACACGAGGGCAAATTGGTATTCTCAACATTGCACGACAGTGTCACACTAGGATGGCTTCTGCAAATAGTCTTCAATCGAAAATGAATTTGATTCAGTTTTGAATTTTGAAATCGTTTGCAGTGTGTTGCTGGTACCGGCGCTGGTACTGGGCTACTTTGGTCGTTTCGTCAATTAAAAGTGTTTTTGCAGTTACTGTTGAGAATTAAGGATCAGATGCAGCGGTCGTATGACACAAATTTCACAGCCATTGGAACGACAATCGTGCCGCCATACCAGAGGCAACCATCACCGTTCATGGCTCCTCGACGTGAAGTTTCCCTGGTTAGCGCTTGCAATAATTACCCTGGAAATGATCTGAGCGGCAATTGTCTAGGTTGGGCTGGATCGCAATTTCTAAGCTACTCCAAAAATCTTTAAATTTCTCGGAACTTCATCAAAAGTCGAACTCTTATTTCCATATCCATGCGTAGAGTACGATTATTTTCATTCCCACATAAACAAGCAAAAGTGGACGAAACTTAACGAAGCGTTTTTTACAGTTACAATCGCTCGTTTGAACAACCTGACTTAGGTCTCCTCACGTCTATTATGATTGGCCACTCAAGGGTGAGACAAAAGAGCAATGCGACCGGTCAAAGGCCTCACAGAGCAACAAAGTCGAAATAGGTAATAAAATATACGATTTAATTACTAGGCAATTTGTTTCTTCCCACCTTTGGATGACGTCAGGTCGGTTTCGTGGCTTCGTGTTCAACAGGCATAAGTTTAACGTTTTATTTTATACATCTCGACTTTGGTCAATGACCATTTACAGTCTAAACGAACCCGTAAAACAATGAAGCTAAAAAAAAGAGGGAAAGGTCTGCCCGTTTCATTTGTTTTCAAAGCAACAATTATATTTGTTCCAAAGCTAGGCGCAAAAGTTGGTTAAGAAATGTGTATTTTGCAACTTCTGTCCTTCGTTTTATTGGTCATTTCCGAAATTTTACGACTGAAACTGGTAGATACGATTAAAATGAGCCCGATGTGAGGCATCAACCTAACGATGCATCGACCATTACATTTAAGAGCGTATATATCAAAGTTATGGTGCTGGCCCACTTTGATCTTGGGTCAAGCAGGAAGACCCAACGGTCAGCAACGTCGGAGTAACCTTAATTGTGTCATTAAAATATTTATTGCTTTGAATATCCTTCTACCACCACTTTAGTGAAAACAGTCATTTTTGGGTGCTGAGGATTTTCTTTAAACAGGAATTAATTTAGAGCGAAGTTTTAGACTTGATTTGACTCGGTAGTGTGGATTTTTTGAAGACAGTCTTCCTCCGAACATACAGTCTGTAAATGAAGGGAGCACCGAAGGTAGAATAGAACGCAGTGTACTGGCTGTGGGTACGACTATAGTCCGATAGATTACGGCGTTAGTCATTGGAGTGTTGACATCAGCAATGAATACCCAGTAGGGTCAGTAGTTATGTAGGAGGATAGGATAACGCGTGCTCTGCGCCGTTCAGTAGGAAATACTTAAGACCAAGGAGTGCATTTTTGAAACCCTCCCATTACTAAATTAAATCAGTTTCATGCATGAATCCCATTAGACCCTATTGTATTTTTTTCTTCTATTCTATGAAGGATGCGTTTGCCAAAAAACTGTGTCCTCTTCCTTGGGCACTCGCAGAACAGACGTCAAACGGAATCAATTTATTCTTCGTCTCTGTAAAGGCGCTATGGGGGTGCTAACTTTCATGATGTGAGTGCCAACATCACAGAGAACAATTCAACCAAAGCCAAATATTTCCAATGATCTATTATAGCTCAGCGCCAGTATAGAGTTCTTGCTGTAGATCGGATGTCTAGAATCAGGCACTATTTGCATTGTCTAATGCTTTGTCATCTAATTTGGCAGAGGGTTTATTCCTCCAGTTCATAGCCCATATCTAGAATCGATATCCGCTCCTTCATTTTCCTGGACACCACACACAGCAGTTGATCACGGTATTTACAAAAGTTATTCGTCTCACGTTCAATCTACACGAAATTACTACTTTTGAGGTTAGGATATTAGTTGCTACGACTCTGCTTATCTTAGTTGGATCCATAGAAATCGGTTGGTTGGTTTGCATTGCGGTCGTCAGTGCTGGTTCATTTATTGCTACCACATCCGCCAGAATCAAGTTACAGTCGTTCATGTTATCTTCCAGACCGGTCTCAGAAAGCGTCTGGACATGTGTTTGATCCATCAACTGAAATACAATGTACAGTACAAGCAAGTACAAGCTGTATTGGTTGATGACAGCTATTGATTCAACATCCACAAATATGTATGTCTAGAATCTACATACATCATGGAGCGCATACACCCAATATTAGTTAAAGCAGCATTTTCAGACGTCATTCCGTAGAATCAAATCGATCTTCTTTTAGCCTGTAGCAGACTAAACATAGCGTTTACCTTCTGCGTACCTATTAGGGAATTCTGAATAATTTAAGACGTCTCGCTGAAGCATCTTAATGATCGGAAAAACGGGTTAGGCAGCAACAGGATGACTGATTTAATGGCATATTGCACTGAAAAGTGAAAATTCCAAGAGCAGATGAAAAGGCTCTTGGTTTGGTCTTGTTTTCCAATTCAACCACGAACCATATGAGCTGTATAGCGACAGATGGTGCATATATAAATGGAGAAGCAGCTGGGCTCAGGACCGTGCCAACGGGAGAGGATTGAGTTGGATGAGGAATGGGTCGATCCCGGACTGTATCATCATCAGAAGACGAAGACTCAGCAATCTGTCTTTTTCAGTAAAAAGTACATGCGATGAATCTCTTTCTTTCAAGTCAACCATCAACAAACTCCTGTGTTCCCCAAGGTTCTGTACTGTGTCCGACACTCTTTCTCATTTTTATAAATGACCTCGTTTTTGGTAGCCCTTCTTAATGAAAAGCGAAAAAAAACAAAAAGAGTTCGAAGCGGTCTACGGGGACTTGTCAACTCTATGACAGTCATGAGATGTTGGGTCAACGAATTTAAACGTGCGCGTGCATCTGCTTTTGTTGGGGAGTGGTGATCTGTCCGCTCGACAGATGTGGTTACCGAAGGAATCGTTGAGATAGTCGTTGAGACAGCGTGTGGTAGAACTACCTGCTAAAAACAAAATAAGCCATGAATCTGTCTGTAATTCGGTATGGCGTCGTTTTTCAGATGGCGGTACACAACGTAAATGAGAATTCCCCTCCCCAACTCCACTTGTTTGCACGGGTATTTATTGAATCACGGGTAATCAGCGGTAATCTGAAGTAGGATATAATGATTCTTTCCACGGCGCTAGGCCTTGACTTGGGACTGTCTACGTCTAAGCACATACTTCAGGAGCTAATCTACGTAGGACACCCATTTTTGAGCTGCGATCGCTATGTACATAGAAGCGTTGGAAATGGTCCTACCATGCACCAGGCAACCATAGTCGCCACATAATTACATATGTGCCAATGCCGCACATATTCAGCTTGTTTTCACAACCAGAGATCTCAAGTTTCAGCCAAGCGACAACAATCATTCCTTCAAGTCAATGCATAACAAATGGCATGCACTGGCAGGGGACCCATTAAACGTTCAATATAATTATAAGAATTCTCCGAATTTTTCATCGAAATCATTTAAAATTACTCAATAAATTGAATGGTCTGCCGTGTGGCATCAGTCGTGCATCGGCAAAAAATCAATTCTCTCCGTTGACGTTCGCACTGAATTTATTACGAATGCATATTGAAATTTGTTATGAAAAATGAAGCTAAAAAACTGAGTTTTCAGGCCTTCGGCTGATTTTTGGTGAATTTAAAATTCATTCAGAAAAATGGCGCTAAAACCCGGGAGCAGTTTTGAATTTGAATATCGCACCCCGGCCATTAAGCATTCTGTTCAAAATCTGTGTACAGGAAATGTGATAAATTGCCCATCGTCCCGGACGTGAAGTTGGCGGCGGGCAAGGATGGGATTAAATCGATTCAAGGTACCAGAAATATTTTATTTCCGCTTCGGAATGTATATGCTTTTGCCAAGCAGCTTAAGAACTACACTGGACTGGTTTGATTGGAGGGTAGATTCAAGCGGGTATCTACAAATTGTCTCATTGAATGATTTAATTTTCAAAATATTCTTGCGGAAGTATTTCAATTTCGTTCTGTGGGAATACACAAATTCACTTGTATGCAAAAATTCAGAAGAGGCCAGTTCCCAGAGCATGGTGCAGGCGATTTTTTTCAACTAAATTTTGTTGCTTAAGCGCGTTAAAGGGATTGACCTAAATACTTGCTGGGAGGGAAACTGGAAACTGTGAGTGTGTATTTCTGTGGATATTTTTTCTGAGAATCTGAAAATGTTTGCCTCGTTTTTCGACGGTGGAGGATATGAATATACTCCACAAGTATCTTCCTCGAATCTTTAAGCTTGCAATCGGTTAAATTGGGTTAAAAAAATGAGCTAAAAATATGCACATTGAACTTGGAGATGCTGTATTTTCGAGTGTTCATGCGCTTGTTAATAATATTCAGTCTGTCACTTCTTTTCTAATAAATTAAACATGTCACTTAGTCCCATCAACACTTTCTGGGCAGGAAACTATGGAAAGAACAAACGGTAGCAGCAGAAGGCAGATCGTTCTATTCACTGTCGGCTCTAAGCCGAACGCGAGTGTCTTCTGTGACCTCTTTGTAAAGCGAATAGAACACGAAATGAAACTCCGACGGTTTAGTTTAATGACCTTTATCTTTTCCTTATCATATCTAATCCTTATGTGACCGTAACACAGTTCGCGATCAGTCAATAGCGTAGGTTTATATACCCGCGTGTCTTTCAAGCCGAAGCGGCTGCGATACACAAGGGAACACTTGCGTTGAGGAACCACAACGTAACCGACAAATCGATAACCATTTTTTCTGGCTGACAAGCCGTAATAAAGGCCATAGCATCAGACATTCCGACATCGAAGTTGGTTAGGTGGTACAGATAGAGCATCAGTGGGATGTCCTTGACGAACTCGGTGACAGTGGTCGTGAACGGTGTGTACATACTCGTGTCCAAGAAAATTAAAAGACACTCCCGCTAAAGCTCAGCTCCATAAGAAAACAACTGCCAGGCGTATCTCTGGACAGAGCCAGAACTCGATGGGTTGTTCAGAGAATCGGGCGAGGGTTCTTTGGCCGACGCTGAGCAACAAGAGATCAACATCATTGAGCAAACTCAGTCGCTAGGAAGTCTGCATTCTAATAGAAATCCTAACCGGGCACTATGCTATAGGTACACATGCAATGCGTCTGAACAAACAACATACCGACTTTTGCTGAACCTGCAGAGATGAGGACGAAACAAAATTTATCCAACATCTGTTCTGCGATTGCCCAGACCTAGCAAAGAAAGGAAGGCAGTTCTTAGGAAACCACTTCTTCGTAGAGCCGTAGGACTTAAGTGTTGTTGAACTGAAAAACCTCACAAAACGCATATCCAGACCAAAAGTAGGTCTCATTGTAGTTTAAGCACGGACCCAATGCGTTGATATAAGTGAGGCATCAGGGCACCCAATTCCATAAGGTCACAGAGAGTTATATTCACAACTTGGATCATTTAGTGCATAAGACCTCTCAGCACGAGGCACGAAGCACTCAGAACACATTTCTGTAGTTTAATCTTTCATGATAAATTCCGATATGCATACGCAATTAATTCAGTACGAACGTCACCGGCGGGTATTGATTTTTTGCCGATGCACGAGTCATACTGCGAGACCATTAAATTTGTTGAGTAATTTTAAATGATTTCGATGAAAAATTCGGAGAATTTTTATAATTATCGTCAACGTTTTAATGGCTCCCCTGCCGGTGCAATCCCCATTTGTTATGCATTCCCATAATTAGTTGAACTGTGGCGTGTGTATAAAAATAGAAAGAAAAAAAAAGACGGGAATGTATCCTGGGCTGCGGCAAAATGTGCTAATTTGATTTATTAGCTTGATTAATGAATCGTTGATTGGAATTACTCCAGTAATTTTAATTGCTAGTTCAAATGCACATACACGCGCAACGCTAATGAGAAAATGTTGTTAAGGTCCTTAAAAGTAATCATTCGGATATAGCGTACAGTTTGTCAAGAAAGTGAGCACACACGAGGGGGTACAATGAAGCTAGTTTTATGGCAGATGAACCAGTATCGAGGATCAGTGAAATGTGGGCCAATTAGAAAGAAAATAAATCAAATTCCCTTTCGATAAGGAAGCAGCAAATAAAAATGAAACAGAGTCGGTGTAAATCGAATTTCTAACAACGAATCTTCGACGTCACTATGGACTTTTTTTAAATGGGGGCGACTTGAAATCTACGCAAATTCGAGCGACACAGTTCGGAGCTTTGGCGTACTTCTTTGAAATCAAATTATCTTGGGCGGTCGGACATTCACCCATTCACACAGGTGTTCCTCAAGGTTGGAATTTCTGACCCACGCACTTTCTCATTTTTTAAAATCTTCGTTTTACTGTGCATTCTGATCAAAAATTGAAACTTCACCAGCGGGGGAGTCTGGCTCACGGCCAGACTCTTCACTAGTAAAGGGAGGGGCTGTGTTTAAGCAAGAACCCATCAAACTCTGATCTCCATGGGATGCATAAAGGCTGTACAGATATAAACCAAGTGAAAATGAATGAATGTGCACATACGTAATTTCATAATTCTCTTTCGGCTATTTGCTGACATAGATGCAAGTTTCTGCTTTCCCTGCTATAGGTGTAGGAGAAGGGTGTGTATGAAAGAGGGGTCTGTGACTGACGCCCAATAGTTTAAATCTTATTCGTGTACTTAGACAGAAAATTCTTTCAAGCAAACTGAGAGACAGAATATTTGATACAGACTGCGTCACTGACGTGTGCGTTAATACAGTTAATTGGACTAAGTACATATTCGATGTAGTCCAGAAATGTCTAGGTTTTCATTAAAATAAGCAAGAATGCTCCTGAGTTGACTTCAGTTTACAGACCTACATGGCCCAAGTTTGAGTATAACTCTCCAATGTAGTTTTGTACTCCGATGATACCTATCTGCAACTGCTAGATGTAATCCATAAGCACACAGGGGGAGCTGATTTTGCGAAGTAGCTTGATACGAAAAGAAACCAACGTGTTGTCGGACAGCGCTGAACAAAAACACTCTAACAAAAATGTATCAAACGTTCTTGCTCAATTAGATGCATACCAGTGTTTTCCAAGCGCTGGCACATGTATCACAGTTGGAAATACCATCAGCTGATATTACCATTCTCGTCAACAGCCAAGCGACGATTAAGGCAATTCCTACTTCATCAATAAAAATCATGTCAGTGGCATGCTGTTGTGAAGAAGTCAAGCTTCTTTTTATTTAGGAACTGATAATTCCACGCGGGCTTCGTGATCAAAAGATGATATTGCCGTGTTAATTTTGATTCATTCAAAGTACCATGATCACCTAGTCTACGAACGGATGATGGTGCTCTTTAACCACCTCATAGATTACTCGGTCGATTTGGGATAAGTTGAACAGTGCTACGGCTAGCAACGTAATCTCCCTTCTCTTCCGTGTGACAAAATGTTGCTGGCGGTGATAAGTGGAACGCTCACTGACCAGTACAGAGAGTCATGTACAGTCAAAATGAAAATTACCAGCTGTGTAGTGCTGAAGAGGTGCAAATGGGTTAAGCCTCATTGGAATTGCCATTCTCCCAGTCTTTTTCTGAATGTTTCTTCTCCATGATCATCATGTTATTGCATTTATTTCTTTAGTTGGCTGGGAGATGGCTGAACATCGTTCATTAGTAAACTATACAACGAACGAGCATGAAGACTCTATTCACACCAGGTCCTAAGTGAGATGAATTCTCTCGAGATTAATACCACGTACATAACATAATCCAGACATCGAATGCCGCCCATTCGTTTACCACCGACTCCTGCATTCGATGTACAGCAAGGTTGCATATTAGCATGCATACCATATGGGGATTGTCGAATTAATTCCCACTTCATCTAGTCAAAAAAAAACCTCGTTTCCATCCTCCCCATCGACATCGAGCCACTATCTTCCCTTGAAAAACTTAAACACATTTGTTCGCACTTATTTGAGAACACAATTCTATTTATACCCGCAATAGGACAATTTTAAAAATAAATATCATACAAAAATACCTCGTTTCAGACAGACAAGCGGGATACAATTACTAGAAGCGTTTGTATCCATAACGAAAAACGTAGAACTTCCTATTTTGCTTACCTTGACCAACTGTGCATAAATCTCTTAAAGATTTCACTGTCAAGATAAGATTTCACAAAATGAAATATTTGCAGATGTTCTGTGATGGAGTGCTTCACGGATGTACAAGGTCGTGAATAGGAACCACTTGGTCGTGACTGTCTGATGCACGTACAACTTTTTGTACACTTCCTGCGTACTGCCACGTAACGTTTGCTCGAAGAACGTGTTTACAGAAGGCATGAATTCAAATTAAGCAAATTGAGTCTAGAAAGTTACGCCAACATGGTGTCAATTTTTGTTCGCTTTCTCATTACCAATGGTGGGAGGGAATCAAATGAGTTTGAATACGACAAGATTATGAAAATTCTGTGGCTATTCTACTTTTGCAATTGCTATCAAAATTAACTTAAGCAAGTCAAGTAAAAAAACAAGCAGGCTAGGCCCTAGACACATTCTTTTTTTTTGCGCGTACGCCTGGTTGTGGCATGAAATCTGTTTTAACTTTTTCAGACAATCTTATCACAATGTGCCTTTCTCTGATCTACGTGTGAGTATTTTCTACAGACTGCAGTTTAAACCTGTCAGTGCCATCTGCTTCCAATTTCAGATTCTAAATCTGCATTTGATCAGTAGCTACGTTTATTGTGAACATGTGCATTTAGGGATCCCGTTGAAGAATGAGGATGTATTCGGTGATCAGATTGTATCACTAAAAGGACTTACAAGTGGAACAGACAATTAAATGATGGCAGAAAAAGCGTTGGAGATACAGATTGCCATAGAAAAACAAGTCAATGTCCAGCTTTTTATAATAAATGGATCATTAATAACCTTTTCTCCAAATCGTTCCAGAAACCACAACCACATTTCCCTGATCAAATCAACCCTCGTCAGATTTCATCTGTCCGGAATACCATAAATTCCATCAAATGTAAAAGGGTAGTAAAGGGTGGTTAAATTTTAAGGGTCGATGTTGAATGTGAACTACACCTAAACGTCAGGTTTTTTTCTGCATTTCATTTGACATTTCTCATATTCAGGCTTATTATGAAAATGGGCGTTCAAATCAAAATGCATGTCGTGCATTTCGAAGAAAATCATCTTCAGTGATGAGGCACATTTTCACCTCAGTGGATTCGTCAATAAGCAGAATTGCCGCATTTGGGTGAATGATAATCCAAGAGTGATTGTCGAAAAACCAATGCACCCACAATGAGTGACTGTTTGGTGCGGTTTATGGTCTCGCGGCATCATCGGGCCGTATTTTTACCAAAATGAGGCCGGTCAGGCAGTTACTGTAATGGTGTTCGCTATCGTGAAATGATAACGAACTTTTTATGGCCCGAATTGGAAGATATGAATGTGGACGATATTTGGTTTCAACAGGACGGTGCCACTTGCCACACAGCTAACGAAACAATGGCTCTTTTGCGCGACAAATTCAATGGCCGTGTTATCTCACGTGGTGGCGATGTCAATTGGCCGCCAAGATCATGTGATTTGACACCGTTGGATTTTTTTCTTTGGGCTTATTTGAAAGAAAAGGTGTACGTCGATAAGCCAGCAACAATTCAAGAGCTAAAGGATGAGATAATTCGGCACATTAACGGCATAGAACCTCAATTATGCTTCAGCGTCTTCGAAAATTTTGACCATCGGATGGAGGTGTGCCGCCGAGGTCGCGGCTGTTATTTGGCGGATATTTTTTTCCATACATAATTGAACCATACCAATATTATCATGATAAAAAGAAATGACAGTAATTTCCTAAATAATTTGTGTTTTATTCAAAATCAACATCGGCCCTTAAAATTTAACCACAAATGGTAATTAAGTTTGGCTTTTTCTTCTTTTTTTGTCGGGGATTTTGGAAAATTTAACCACCCTTTACAATGGAGCAGTTTTTGACTCTGAGTGCTGCTGTGTAGTGTTCAAAAACCTCCGACAAAAAAAAAACCCATGTGTTTGCTGGTTGTTCACTAGGTTTCAGGAGATAAAAACCGAATTGGTGTGCGCTTTTTGATGCCCATTCTGGAAATTGATTTTAACAGTTATATAAGACTATATTACATAAACATATATATATTACACTATATTACACCATATTATAGAGGCTGCATCAACCATAGCAATACATAAACGAAATCCATATCCCTGCGAGCAGACCATCCACCAGCTTCTAAGCGGGTCTCTCACGCGCAATACAAATTGAAAGGAGAGCCCACAATTGTACATTATCCTACGATATATTCACACAGTAAATCTTTGACGGATGCCATAAGTGAAATAAATGAAATCTGTTACAACTGCCAGCCAGATTTGAACAAACATCCCCCAAAAAACTTGTTAAAAGAATTGAAGTTTCATCATTTGCGACCCTTGATTTGTGACTACAAGAGAAACAACCACAAGGCTTTCGTTGGTTTTTTCAGTAATCACTGGTTGTGTGAATACTGAATACTGATGTTCTTTCACATGTATCTTAGAAATTATTCTCGGAATTGATTGCTTTCGAGTAGAGTTAGGTAAAAAATCACTAAAGGCCATATAAGCGAACTTTCAGAAACAATCCGTTTCCAACAAATATGGACAGAAAGTTATACATACAGGAAGTACATCCTGGTATGCAAAAAGATGAGCATGGATTTATCGAGTTTTTTTTTTAGACAAAAATCTCAACAAAAGCTAGTTTCTTCTTCTTCTTCTAGTGGCACTACAGTCCGGGGTGGACCTGGGAATTAGTCAACAAGCTTCTCCAGCTCTCACGATCTGTAGCCAGCTGTCTCCAATTTCGCGCAAAAATTTGGTTGAGGTCCTTCTCCACTTGTTGGCGCCATCGGTTTCGTGGGCGTACTCAAGACTCTTCGGGCTGGCAGTGTTGTCCATGCGCTCTACATCTTAGGCGCTGAATTCGTAGACGCCTGACTAGGCTCATGTCGCTGTACAGCCCGTACAGTTCATGGTTGTATCTTTTTCTCCAAAAACCATCAACGCAAACAATACCAAAGATGGAACGCAGAACTTTTCCAAGGACCAAGGACTTCTTCATCTGCTCTTGAAACTGTTCAGGCTTCTGCGCCATAGAGCAGGACGGGGATGATGAGAGTCTTATATAGTGTTAGCTTGGTCCTTCGAGAGAGAGCTCTACTACTCAATTGCCTCTTGAGCCCAAAGAAACAGCGGTTAGCAAGAGTTATTCTGCGTTTTATCTCGGTACTGATGTTGTTTGTACTGTTTACCTGGGAGCCGAGGCAGACGAAGTCCTGCTAGTTTTAGCTAGTTTAAGTCTCCTAATTAACGATTTTAAATTGTTTCTCTGCGAATCAATCATTCTATTTGCGAACTACTGTCAAGCTGATCGCAATACACAAAGAAGCAAACGCAATCCACAAATTCGTGGGTGAAAAATCGCAATCGTAGTCTGCGCTGAACTGTGATTACGATTGAGTGCAATCGGCTTATTTAATATTTTTTTTCACAATCACAGTTGCTGTTTGTTTCACACTAACGTCATGAACTTTAGTAGGTGCAAATGAAATGGGGTATGGGTATACAAGATCTCTACGTTGATATTTTTAATCGTGATACGTTTACTTATCATACATTATGTTTGCAATGTTTGAATGACACGTTCATCATTCGACTTTATTTTGCTTAACGAAATACACGCTTTGAAGTTAGTTGTACAGTTTATTTATTGCATTTTGTTGTTGTTCCATTTTTTACAAACAATTTAAGCTGCTGTTTGAATTTCATTCTGGTGATTGAGGTAGGTCTGTAAATCAGAACGTCGTAGGATAGAAAACAGGCAAAAATAATAAGTCGGAGTAGTGAATTTGTAGAGATTTTATATACTATGTCTATGTATGTATATTCATACAATTAAGACTGAATGGCATAAATGAGTGATATTTGTGAGTGAGTTTTAGGACAAGGGAGAATCACATCATCGCAAAAATAATAAAAAGTTTGAATCCACAGATTAAAATCAATGTGATTAGAAAATCGCAATCACAATATTGTACAAGTGAATATGAAATCGCAACTTGGACGAACTCTTTTTTCGAGCATTCCATGATAGATGGAGCCCAAGGGAAAAGGTTTGGAAAAAGAAACAAGCGAACAATCATAAAATTTATACTGCACACGACTTAACAAAAACGAAGAAAAAAACTACATTCGATTGGCTCATGAACATCCGGGCCTCAGTGGGCCGCGTTCCCATAACCTCTTGTCTCCTAACTTTATCCACTCGATCCAGGACGGTCTAAAATATGTGAATTTCTGATTTCCCTGCTCCCAGTGTAGGGGAAGGTGATCGACCCCAAAATAGTGTCAAAATTTCATAAGGATCGGATAAATAGCTTAGAAGTTATTTGTTTACCAACAAACGGGAATAACGAACAAACAACAGTGTATAGGTACGGGCAATAATTGCTATCGCGTCCAAACAAATCATGACCAAAAACACAATTGAGCAGCATTAAGTCTGGAATTAAACAAGATTAACCTCACAAGTCGGTTCAAGTTGCCAGACACTTCACGAGCCTCAAGGAGAACCCAGAAAAAAGTTGCACCCACTCATGCGTCAATCTCAGAGTCCCCCATTTGCAACGGCAAACAAGTGCCAGGTCACTACTGTGAAACGCTTCGCCCTAAAACCCTCCGCCTGTCTGCACTTAAATCCCATAATGTTCCAAACTAATGCGGAGACACACACGTAATTATGCACGTCCACGGCTTCAGTACCATGAAACCAATTCAACAAACCAACTGTCAACTGGCAACGACACAAGACTGGACGCCCTCGTGACGGCATATTTTTCTAGGAAAAAAAACATGAAAATTAAACAGACACTCTGTCGAATGGGTACTAAAATCGATTTCCAGTCTGCAGCGTCTTGCACCACGTAACCGATACTTTGTGCACTCAGTTGGACTCCAAGTTAATCCTTGAAATTTCAGCATCAGTTCGCTCCAACTTGGGGTTGCCTGCCAAGTGGTTCAATGACGGCCAGAGACTCTGGAAAGAATGGCAGTCCGAGAAAAATCGATTAATCGTCCATAATCGACGCAGATTCCTGCACAGGAATCCATTGTATCGTGCATCATCGACGGGCACATCAAAAGGGGAAGTCAACCGAAGCAAGAACCAAGAAAATTGACCAAGCGAAGGTGGCACCGCGACACCGAAGTGGGCGTGACTCAAAAATGACGACTGTCTAAAAATACCAATCTTATTTGTGAGTTCCTTCACCTGTCACCAATTAATTGATCGACTTTCCTTTAGTTACGCACCAAAACAATAAACGAGGGCCTCTGAATCAAAAGAGAAAAAAAAAGAGTAACAAAGCGAAACAATCCGCTCAGATACAAATTATATCCTGCCAACGAGGCAGAGTGCCACTCGATGGCAGACCGCCTGCTTTTTTGAGTACGTCATCTCGATTGATTAATGACTTTAAGGACTGATATACACACGTACAACTGTGAGAGAGAGATTGCCTCAATCCCATTGCGTAACCGGCTAGAAGAAATCCGATTAATCAGACACACTTTCCGAGGAGCCGAGCGGCTGCGAATGCTCGAGCACTTTAACCCTTGTCGGGGCGACTTAATCAAATCATTTCGCATGTAAAATTATTCAAACAATTCATTCGACTATGCGAACAGGACATTCGGGGGGAAAGCTTCCCAAGGGGTCGGCTGAGGGGGTGTACTCACTTGTCATGTAGAAGAACAACGTTATAGCAGCGATCATGGTGACAGTTCATGTGATGTTTATCGCTCTCGGTGGTGATAGTTGTTGCTGAATTTGTTGCTGTCGTCGTCCTAGATACGAAATAATAATTAGCGCTAGATACGATACGATGTTTGTTTATCGGCCGCACGGTTTGTTGGTTATCTGATTATATTCCCATTCGACATGCCATGTGATATCCAATTTATATCGCAATTAAAGCGATTATAACGTGTCTCGTGGTCATAAAGTATTCCTGACTTATTGCACTACAACGCCCTCCCAGTCGATTTGGAAAAAAAAAAAAGACAATAAAGGGTCTTCACTACACGTCAAGCGTACACTGGCACACGGTTCTGTATCTTCAAACAATTGCTCCCTATTTCAGTGTCGACACAGAAATAATAACACACAACACATGGGGCACACGCACGATGTTTAAGCACTGCTTCGTTATATTCGTGACAACTCTTTCGAAACGCGAACTAACGATGAAATGAAACACCAACCGCCCAACAAAGATGAGGGCTTGCAAGGTTACAAGGACATAAGTGTAACACACGGTGGGCTATGCACATACAGATTTCGTTCTGTTTTTTTTCTCTTCTTCTTTGCTTTTCTTTTTAATTATTCACACTTTCAATTAGTTAAAGCGAGCGAGCGAGCGAGTGGCAGGAGAAGACAAACGTTTTCGCGACGACTACCTCAATGGGCGACGAGGAAATGCATCCTTTGTATGGGACTCTGTGACGTAGCATATCCTCTGGCATTATACAGACATTGTCGTCACCATCACGCTCATCATCGTCATCCTCAGTTGCAGCAGCAGCAGCAGCGTCCTTGTCACAAACATCGGTTTAAGTGAAAACGACGCGACGCTTTTGCCTTTTTTTTTGCTTTTCTTTTCGTTTTTTTTTCTCTTTTTGTTGTTGTTTTGTTTTTGATCACCTCGTCACTACACACTGTTTCGTTTATTTTTCTTTCCCCCCCTTTAATCCTCTTTCCGCGCTCGGGATGTACCTGCAACAGTATCTAATGGATGCTACACCGGAACACTAATTAAATTGAGCACAAGCACATCAACCCGCGAGCGGTTGGCCCCTGACTGACGGAGGAGCACGTTGTTATGAAATTATTTCGGATTTGCAAGTTTTATCATGCATATTGATTTTTCGAACACCCTGCCCGACATCGAACTCAAGTGGAAGTCGTAAATCGCTTTGCAAGTATCCTAATACCCCGGAGGCTGTTTATGCTAAGATCCACTGGCAGCATCGCATTTTCACTTCATTACGCGGCGGTGCGGGGACACTGCATCCGATCGGAAGTCGAAACGATGAACGCGAGCAATGTGGAATATCCTTTTGGGATGGATCCGGATTGCGGTGCGCGTTGCCGTTGAGTAAGTGATGGGAATTTTCAAAAATTTATTTCCCCGAACAGCACTGAACACGGCAAACATGCAACAGACAAAAATGCGTTAGCGAAGCCCTAACCACTGGATGCGTCGCTGTGCCGTCGCGTCATCGATGAGAAAACGTCGCAAAGATACTGAATCTAGAACCTGGTGTGTTAACTGAATATGGGGAGCGCAGGTTGTGTGGATCCTAATTGAATTTATCTCGCCGCAATTCGCCGCACAAGAGAGGACCTCAACTGAGACTGTGCGCTCAAAATAGAACCCTGACGCAGTACACACACGACGAATTCGCCGCAGAACGACCCCCACGGCCCACAGCACAGACTAGGTCAGTTCGGTGTTGTCTTTTGTTTGTTTGTGGATCGTAAGAGAGGGCATGCGCTTCGCAAGGGCTCTTCATCACTACATGGCATGGCATTGCTACTCCTTCTGCTGCGGCCATTCACTACCCAACGGCTGGTCGAATTGCGCTCAGATGAATGCGATGGCAAGGGCAACTAATCGTGGATAAACTTTGAAGCAGGACAGTTGGCTCCCCAGCGAGCATACACACGAGCACTCGTACGTGGTCACTCGTGACCGAAGAGAGTTGTTTCGAGTTACATGCCACACTTTCACTGCGATTCGAAATTATAGTCGGTCCCACGCGGGGCATCAGGATCAGACGACAAATCCCGTCATTCCTCCGAAACTGATGTGAAGAATCATTGCGCACACAAATCAAAAGACTGCTTTTGGCCTCCTTGAAGCGTTCGTTTCTCCTGAATAGACTCACTTCATCCCCGCGAGGAAAGTCAAATCATCTAAGGCTCCTTCTATTCAATGACTTCACAGCCGGGATGAGAGTATCCCGTCGTGCCGTTCCTGCCAGCAGCAGACAAGTTATGCTCCATAGAAAAATGGTATACACAGCCCAGATAAAAAAAAGAAAAGAAACAAAATGCAAAAGCTATCACTACTCGTACTTCTGAAAGTCCCGATGGATGGTGCACAGCGAGAAGATTTGAGGGGGTTCGAGCAGAAGTTCGCCGAGAGACAGGCATTTGCGGATTTGTTTATTTACATTAAACGAGCATACACATGCACACATCTATCGCAAGCCCAACAATGGATGAACGGATAAACCGGGAGCTGAGCATGAAAGAAAAAAATGCGAAAAGAAAGGGAACAAAACTTGACGAAAGTGGGTGGCAATTTCTAATGAGAACGAGAGGACGTAGCATTGAAGTGGAGCGTTTGTTAAAAGGTGTCAGAACGAATGCAATGCGATGCCTTAATTAAGTAATGAGCAGTTGACTGGTGTATTTCAATGAACACTAAGATAAGTGTGTTCAAGTGCATCTGTATCTCGAATAAATCCAGTCAAAGTGCATGTTGAAGAAAGGGATTACAATTCTGATTTGGATTATATTTTAATGTGACTGGAACGGCTTTATCTAGTCTGACAAATGTGATCTCATTCGGATTTGTGAACCACTACACTGGCATATAAGGGAAGAAGACACTGCAATAGTGAACCGATCCATCATCCGACGCACAGTGGTCGATTTAGGGTCATTAGGACATTGATTGAATTGAAGAATATGGGCAGTGCTGTGCCCCTTTCCTTGGTCAAGGACCTTAGAGCTATCTTGAGAAGTTTGATAATAGCTCTAGAGTCTAGACGGGATATCCTGGTAGTCTGTTCCGGTTGAGGTGATTCTGTTTGTTATATTATTTCCGCTGAATGGCACATTTGGACACTCGACGAATAGCTGTTCCATGTCCTCCTTTGATTGTCCACAGTGTCTACAACTGAGCCCCAGTTCGTGCAGGTGATAGTTGCATAGGTCCGGCTAATTCAGTTTTAGGACCTTCTTGGTTCTCCAGGAATCCACCATCACGAATTTTTTAAATCACATATGTCTCTCCTGACTGATTCAGAATTGGATGCGGCAGTTGTTTAAGTACAGTATGTAAATGTTGCTTAATCCATGAACGGGAAAGGGCCGAGTAAAAGGAGGTCTTGCCTCCTCTTCTGCTTGGATGTCTACCATTTAATTTTCCTAATGATTTTCATGTCGTGACACCCATCTCAGCTTTGACGTGTTTTTCTTTGCCAGCGTCTTCCCTGACAGTTCTACATTTAAATGTAAAGCTTTTCAGGGCTTTAACTACTCTCTGGCTATCTGAGAATATCGATATTTTTGCGTTGAGTGGATTCCTATTGTTCGTGCAATCTTCTGCCTCATTTAGGGCGAAGAGTTCAGCTCGGAATATTGTAAACTCTCTAGGGAGAGGCATGAACAAACTAGGTCTCACAATGGCTGCTCCTACTCCAATTCGACCCGGCTGTGTACCATCTTCAGGCATCGTCATACATCCAAGGATGGCTGTTAGCCTATTATTCTCTTTTAGGTACATATAATGATTTTATAGTTTTAGTTAAGGTCGAAGACTAGATTCAGGAGTTCACTGACTTGGATCGGTTCAATGCCGCTATCGCTCTTTTTGAGAATCTCTAGCTGACCCGTTCGTATACTTTCCTTAAAGTTGTAGATTTTTTACAGGGCTACAGCTGGTCTTGCAGCTTCAGCCTGGACAGCATAACGTGGCTGAGGTATGTTTAATAGTATTTCCATAATTGCCGTTGGTAGGGTGGGGTTCTCATTGCTCCCGTTGTACAGATGCACGCTAGACTTCATATATTGCTTAATTTCCTGATGGTCTGTCTGTGTTCGTATTTTTTCCACCAAATTACAGTATCATAGAATGTATGCATAAGCTCATTTCTGGGTTAAGACCCTAGTTTTTTTTCCCACAAGCTGTGTTATAGACCAAAGCGCTTTAACAGGTTTTCTGCATGTTGTATTGATATGTGCATTCCATTCCAAGAATATTACCTCTTCGTTTAGTATAATGGATATTTCTTTAGTTCTGACTGAGATTTCCGACGGAAACAGTTTTTTCACAATGACGTTGACTCTGTATAAAAATAAAATGGCTCAGAACTCCTTCGGAACAAAGTTGACATCATAGATGTGCAGCTATGCCCTTCTGATGTTTCTGCAGAACCTTTGGACACTTTCTAAGCAAACCCACATACGATTTGATCTACGAAACCACATGTCGTATGTGCATTTTCATTTGAATGTCCGCTCATCCTTACGCAATGATTCCATAATAGTGGCAAGTTGGGTATTTTACGGGAAATCCAAACATTATGGTTCCACATTTGGCTAACACCACGATGAACCATTGAGAGGTTCGTTTGTGCATTGAAATATTTACATATTCGTGGAAGAAGTTGATTTGCTCTTTGACTGTGCTAATGGCAGTAAGTATCAAGAACAGCACAACTTGCATTTTCTGCTTGCATTCAGCAAGCACATTTAAAACCGCCCTAGGCTTGTGGATACATAGAGAACTTCAACCACTTTGCTTGAGTACATCGTTTAGGTTTATTTTCGGAGAATTGGAACAGGATTTCAGCAAGTTTCACATAATTACACAGCATACGTGTGCACGTCGTAATTTTGCGTTAAGCACAGGATTGTTTGGCATGCTACTCCTGTCAGAGAAATAGATTCTGATAAATAGTTAAGTTGATCTCCGAAAACAACTGAATGACAAGTGGTCGAAGTTTATCATTTCTGTTTTCAGAAAACTGGAGCAGCGCAAGAGGAGTACTGGGCTAGAAGACAGGAGAAGAAGCAACTGCTACGCCTGAGGGAATGGTTTCTTGCAACGTCCCAGCACAAAAATACCGAAGAGTCTAGAGACAAGCTAGATATACGAACCTTTTATAAAAAGAAACCTTAGGCTTCAGTAAAGACATCCAGGCTTTTCGAAACTTTGAGCGTAACCCTGTTACTGACACGCAGGGATGTATTTAAGCAGCACTTCCAACAGTGGCTAAGCGTTCCTGAATAGAGTATACATAAATAGAAAATCAGGAAATCCTCTAGTCAACGAAGTAGTCCTACCACCCAACTTCAAAGAAATCGTCACAACCGTGAAAAAGCTGAAAAACAACAAGGCCGCAGGCTCAGTTGCCAGTTACCAGCAGAGTTTTTCAAGGCCGGTGGCGATGTTCTGGCAGGGAGCACGTAACAAAATGTTGGTAGACGTAAGCATTCCCGATGACTTACTTTAAAAGAATATAATATTCTTAATGAACAAAGATACTATGAAATAAACAAATGAAATGAAAATATCAACTTCATATGCCCCATCCACAAAAAAGGCGATATTTCTTGTTCCAACAACTATAGAGGTATGTCTCTACTCAACGTCGCCTACAAGATCCTGTAGAGCGTACTGTGTGAACGTCTAAAGCCGTTTTGAACCGCACTAATAGGCACATCACTGACCGCCTACTACCCCAGGCTATCTTCGAGAAGAAATTCTCAACCAGCTTTCCTTCCATATCGGATTGGATGTTTGATAGACAGACGCTGGATAATCTTCTGCGTATTTTCCAGACGGATCGAAGACTAGCGAAGGGGTGGGTGCTGGTGTCTATTGCAAAGATCTCAATATTGCTATCTCTTTGAAGCTCCTTTATCACTGTAGCGTTTTTCAGGCAGAAACCATAGCGAAAAAGAGGCATGGCTTAAAAACAACGTGATATCTAAAAGGGATGTCACCATCTGTTCGGACAGTCAGGCTGCAATAAAATCCCAACTCAAAAACATCCCTTAATTGCAGTCTCCTAACTAGATGGCTGAGCATTTTGACATACACCTCATGTGGGTGCCGGGACATTGTGATATATCAGGCAACTGCAAAGCCGATGAACTCGCCAGGTGTGGTACAACCTCCTCCCTATCAATGGCAGGTGTACCACCTTCCATGCCGATCGCTACAGCTTTCCATCTTTTGAAGATACATGCAACAATAAATGGTTAGAAGGCATTCTGGCCATCACATTCACTCAGTCTACTTAGGCTAGGCAGTAGTTAATGAGTATTAAGGACTCTCATAGGAGTCATAACCTGGCACTGTGTAATTGGCACTCATGCTCGGAGGGTGGGTGTCCCATATAATGATGTCTGCAGAAGCTGCATGGATGAAGAGGAGGTAGAAAACGCAGATCACCTACACAGCGCTTTGGCTAGTCGTAGATTCCTACACAGCTAAACAGCATCAGCATTGGCCAGCTAAATGGCTTCACTGCGAGTATTGGTTTCGAAGTAAGCAGAAGTCGATCCGCGTGGTACCACAATGGGCTTACTTTAGCCTAAGTGTGACTGCCTTTGTCAGTCAGCCACTACAACCTAACCTAACCTAATCGGCACATCCCCGTGCGGCTTCCAACCCGGCAAATCGGCTATAGACCAAGTGGTCACACTTAGGCAAATTCTGGAGAAGAGAAACCGGTATAGGAACCAAGTTATCGTCGACGCAAGACAGCTTGGTCTTGATGACTGGAAGCACCGTGCCCAGGAATGTCAGCGATGGAATCCAGCTATTGCTCAGGCTCAGACCCTCCAAAGGTCGATGGCCTGATAAGTAAGTAAGTATCAGTCTGTGTCATTCGTTCGACTGCTTAAGATGCCTTCGATCTCTTCCTTACCTCCGTTGTGGTCGCGTTGTGAGTGTTGTAGTTGTTTAAATAAATAGATGGTTATGTACATTTTCCACAAATTACTGGGGGACCATCCACATATCCTCCGCCTGAAGATACCCCATTCCCGCTCATGCTGAACACTTAAGGCACCACCACAGTAAAACTCCTTCTTCTCCACATTTTCAACCATTTTCACCATCGGCCAGGAAGGTTGGGTGAGTTGTACAAAATAAAAACGATGAATTTGTAATCACTCCCCTTGAGTGCCCTTAATGCACACAAAACCAATCGATGGCACTCAGATCAAGGTTCCGCAAATTATCAGTCTAATGGTCAACTTCAATTAGCCGACATCACAATCCAGTGATCGGAAAACAATACATTTTCTATTTTCATTTGCTCAACACATCCAATGCCAATGGCGCTCTAATGTATTTGAAAATAAAAATAAAAATAATAAAAAGAAACAAATAAAAATAAAATCCAACTGGAATAGATAATTTGTCGAGTTGATTGGCGATTGAATGGCAAATATTGCTCTCGAATGTCCACCCACATGGACTGACAGGCAACTCACACAGTTCCATTGCAATGGAAATCTCAATTACGGTTTATTCGCTGCCACGGTCGTTTTGTGATTCACGCTTGAATTCATAAAAAAATGTTTATGCACATCACCCCGCAGTTCCATAGAGCAATTGGAAAGTTAATACATACTTTTTTTTTCGCCTTTTCATGAGTGGTCAAGGCAAGTGTAGTCGCAAATTTGCCGGCGAATTTGAAGGATGGGTATTTTCCCTTTTGCTGGATCGAATTATTCCTTTGTTTACTTTCACGAGCAGACAAATTGAGACATGAATGTTGTGTTTTTTTTTTTTTCCAAAAACATAAACATGCGTGTACATGTTTAAGCATTTGCATATAATGTGAGGACAATCTGCTTGCGGAATATATGGAATGTTGGTGTCGCCTAGCTTTGAACCTGGATGTCTATGTTGTCACATATTTATACTGAATTCAGTTCAGTCATGAACTCAGTTTTGTGGGAGATTAAAGTCGTATACATGCCTGCAGGCATAAATGGAAGTCTTTAAATCAGAACTGGCTTTGTTAGGAGATCAGCATGGATAGAGACTGCCTTAACTCCGAAATCAGATGGGGACAAGTGAGTATTTGGACTTATGCGATCTCCTGCCATTAGGTTTATACCACGAGCGCCATTCACCTTTGAGGTTCAGTCAAGTGCGAAATGAGTTCATACTTATGGACAATTCCTCCACCTTGGTGAAGTATGAACTCTCTGCTGTTCTTTGGATCGCAGCACCCGGTTGTGGTGCAATTCCACAACGATTTGAATCATATACCATTGACGTCTCAGAGTCGCACACGCTATCCCTCTATAGTGTCTTTCAGACATTCTGGTAAAACCTAAACACCCTTCCGCGAATTTGGGTCTAAGCCACATTCACCACAACATTCCGACTAGGGACCCAACCTCAACCGATCAGTCTGAATACGCACCTAGTTTCAGGGCCTCCTGATGTCCCATGGCGAAATACTCTCTAGTGAGGCTTTCGTAACCGATTGGGCACTATCAGTAAGATGCCATAACATCCAGGACTAGTAACTTTTTAAAGTTATTTTCAGTCAGTGAACATCTATGACAAGATTGAGTATAGTCAATGAAAATAGGAACTTTTGGGACATTCAAAGAGTTGAGCTTTGGAATAGGGATATTTAATAAACCAATTACTTTTAGTCGCCTCTTACGATAGGCATTCTTTACCTAGTGTATTTTCTCACCATACCCGATGGGAGCGGGCGGTCGAAGTTGGACAAATGAAGTTATGTTTGCTGTTCTTACGTGGGAGAGAATGGTATGATTGCACTCTCATATTATAATCACTGTCAGCGTGACGGCATACGTTCATAAGTAAAACAACGATTATGGCTGTTTTTTTTAAATTTTAAGGGCCGATGTTGAATGTGAACCACACCTAAACGTCAAGTTTTTTTCTGCATTTGATTTGACATTTCTCAATTTCAGACCAACTCAATTTGAACCATGGAAAGATACACAAACGAGCAACGCGTTAAAGTTATTCAGGCTTATTATGAAAATGGGCGTTCAAATCAAAATGCATATCGTGCACTTCGTGATTTTTTCGGTCAATTTAATCGTCCAAATGTGCGTATAATCGTCAAAAACGTGCAAAAATTTGAGCAAACCGGGTCTGTAGGAGATGCGTAAACACCAGTGCATGCTTGTACAGCTCGTAGTGCAGAAAATATTGCTGCTGTTAGCGATAGTGTGGCTGAAGAGCCGTCCACCTCAACTCGTCGTCGTGCCCAACAATTGCACCTCTCACGCTAGTCGTTGATGAACATTATGCATAAAGACTTGCATTTACACGCTTATAAGGTGCAATTAACTCAAGAACTAAAGCCTCTTGAGCATTTCAAGCCTCGTCAATGGTCGAAGAAATGGCAACAGTGGATGATCAATTTTCGAAGAAAATCATCTTCAGTAATGAGGCAGTCCTACAGTTCTTGTGCATTTCGATCAGCTTAGTGTAATAGTACGTTTACACCGCATCTAAATCGAACATTTTGGCTAGTTTCAACATTTCAGCCTGAATGTTCAGCATTTCGCCATACATTTTACAGCATTTCGAAATATTGGATTTTAGCGAAATGTTGAATTTTGTCGCTACATTTGCAAGTTTGTCAAATCAAATTCAGCACGTCACTTTTCAGCCCGCTGACATAAACAAAAAACAGCTGTCAACAAAACAATCATTCATTTCAAATGATAATCCCAATAAGAACGGAAATATCTGTAATCAATTCCGACACTAGATGTCATTTGGACAGTTATCGTATTTTCTTACTCTTCCCCAGATTTTCTTTCTGTGAATGCTGCCGTGAACTGAGTGTTCACTTTCAAAATGTGTAGTTTTTTTGACATTTTAATATTCTCACAATTTTGGAATGTTACAACAAAATAAACTATATTCAAAAACAATTAGGTTTACACTAGTAGAATGTAGACATTTTTTTTTAATATCTTACCCCGAAATTTGTGGATATCTTGTGTAAAAATTGAAATTGAATTAAATGCAACGTACCGATAGTGCCACTTACATTCCAATCAGTCCCAACTGACTTTTGGTGACCGAAAAACTTATCAATCAAAAAAGAAGAACATAACGATGCTCTGATCTTGAGTGGTATATTTCAACTTTGTAACGGTAGCCATGAAGAAGGACGCAAAATGAAATTAAAATGAACCAAAATTCTTTATTTTTAGTTAAATATACGCAACGAGTTAACTGAAAACTGCCGAAGTTTGATCAAATTATTTGGAAGGTGAGTGGTCCAGAAGCTGTCGATGAATTTACTTCTTCTTCGAATTCAATGTTTTCTCTATTTGTGCCAGCGACTTCGTTGATCTCTAACGTTTCATATTTAATCAGCACGCTAACCGCAACACCTCAATTTCTTACCCTCCTTTGAGCTCCCCAGGAAAGCATCGATTGTTACATCTACAGCTGGATTAAGTACAGCATTGATGACCATCTTTGACTGTTCGGTTTAAAAGCCAAATCAGCATCAAGTCCGAAGATTCAGTGGGTTTATCTGAATCATAAGATTAGTGAGCTTAACCAAATTCACGATTCTAAACAGCATTCTTGACAAGCCAAGTTCCCGGAAACTATTCTGTGTGGTGTATGGTATATTCCTATGTTTCTAAGAACAGCTCCGTGTTAAAGTTTCTCTTCGTCAGGGCATGACCCAAGTATTCCGATTACCTATCACGTACCATTGTCTTTTAATGGAACTTTGAGGGCTTGAAAGCATTTGCGGCGTGCGGGCTGCTCTATGTGGATGGTATTTGGCAGCAACGCATACAAAATTATTTCGTCATGGGACTGAGAATGCACTTCAATTTTGGTCTTACTTTTTTGTGCAGTTCGAGCAACATGTGGTGTCCATCATCGACCTTCCAAATCTGTAGGATATTATGGCATCCCATCAGCAAATTCTTTTATTGCAAATTCTATTTATTGGATGCTAAAGTCCAGCTTCCAGCTACGATACATGATTTGGACGCCACATTTCTGTTAAGCAGGGATCGAAAATTGGACCTTTAGAATGGAACTTATACGACGTGGTCAGTGGCAAGATTTACACGATATTATACTGAAAAAGTAAATGTCAGACATTGTTCTTTCATGCCGTAGTAAAGTTTGTATATTTTAATTTTATGTATTTTATTTAAAGCTTAAAAAAACAAGTCTTAATGAATCACTAATTTTGAACTGTAACAGTGTACTTTAACGAAAATAAAATGCAGTTGAGTGCGAATAACGTTGTTACACGCATTTTTGTCGTCCTTTGTCAGATGTTACCAACACTACTCTGAGCCTTGTCCGTGACTGAATGGAGATGGTGACGGGAAAGTGAAAGTTGTTGTGTCCCGGACTGAACCGTCATCCTTGAGTGCTCGACTTGACACACCGCACAGTTCGTTTCGTCTGTTCTTCAATCGCGATGAAAGTGGCGGCTGAAATTGCGCTTTATACTTGCCCATATTCGTCCACTACCTATATTGTTTAAATGCACCTGTTTGACGTCACTGAACTACCCTCTAGCCAGGCACCACGGCGCGGCGGCACTCACTCTCACTCACATTGGTGAAGGACAATATCCAGGGGACATGCTGCTAATTGATTGAAAGAAAAATTACCACCAGTTTTTCAAGTCCTGTCGCGACCCAGTGCCGCATTGAATATTGATTTGAATAAATCTCTCACATTTGACATTTATGGCTCGTGGATAATTATACATTCCAATGCGCACAGCCTCGGTGAAAAGAGGTTTTGGCGCGTTACCCCAGAAATGTGCTTTGAGTTCCATTTTCAAATGATTATGCAAATTTGCCGAAGCCATTAAATACCGCGTGTGCTTCTTTGTCGACGCAAAATAAAAATGAAACGAAGGAGAAATCTCAAAACTGCTCGATTATGCGAGTCTAATAAATAATTGAGGTGACAGTTGGAATGACCCTCTTTGCTTGACGCTCGACGCCCGACGATGACTGCAAGGCTTTCCGGAATCCCTAAATAGATGGGCGTTCACGGCTCGGGCCCTGATCATATCACAAAACCGTTAGACCTATTTTCTGGTTTTCTGGTCTCCCGGTCGGTCCATGGGGGAAATTAATTTTTAGAATAAATTCTGTTTTAGCCTCAAAATTCATATAAATTCGTGTCACATAGGCCAGACGCACACCGCAGGATAACGGGATAACGGGGCAACGGAATGTGAGTCCTGAAGGCAGTTAGTGGCCATTTTTGGTCGTTTGGATTTTTGTGTGCCCACTGCCTACACACCACCCACGCACTGTGCCATACATTTGCATGCGTCGGAGTGTATTGAGTCCACACCGCATCCGCCAGCGAGAATACACTTTGGAATGATTTATTGCCACGTAAATATCGATGGACAAAGGCGGAGAGAGCGCTCCAGCGATGCGGCCTGGGTCGGTCGGAAGAACGGGGTAAAATGATTAACGAATCTCGATTGAGTGAGTCAAAACAGAGGAGGGCTCAAAGGGAGCAGCACAAAAATGGGGAAAAGAAAGCCCTTAATGACATCGGAATTCAATTTGGAAACCCGAATGCGAGAGGGTTTCGATGGTGGCTGGTGGATGGCGCTTGGTGGTTGGCGGTTGATGGGTGTAGTGGGCAGTGGGCGTTTGGCGGTGTGGTGTGGGCCGCGCAAGGATTAAGTCATGCACCAAGGCGTACACACGACCATCAATTGCGGCGCTGGGCGAGGCGAGAGGGCTATGCGGTCCTATTCAGCGTTGAATGGCAATGAAAGGGGAGACCGACGACCGACGACCGGCAACCGGGACTGAATAGAATGAGTTATTATGTGACACGCAATTATGGACATTTATAATTAATGCATGTTTGTTCGGGGCTAATGCTCACTGGGATTGGATTACAGAGTGTTTCTTTTTCGCCTTTGTTTGGGATTTTTTGTGTGTGTTTTTAGCGTTTTATTTGGAATTCGAATAATAATGGCATTGCATACACAATGAGCGGCGTTTGTTGTTGTGAATAATGGGTATGGAATGGCAACGTGTGAAATGGGCTCGGAACTGTTTTGTGTGCGATTCGCTGGCACCTGCTCATCGCTCTGGAGGGTGGAGATAATTACAGAGTGCCTTAACACGAAACTAAACATTTAAGCATATTCGGGCTGAAATCACATATCGTTACTGTGTTGCGGTGTTGGGGCGCAGATCGCGTGATGAGAATCCGAACGTGAATCGGGAGGCTTAAGCAGCAGGGCTTTTGTTGGAGGAGGATATTAATTCGGGGAAGACATTTTCGGTGGCCTTACAAAACTCGGGATGTGTGTTGAATTTGCAGCTGCTACGAGACAGCTTCACTTGCAGTTCTGCCTGAAATTTTAACATTGGCATTTTGTTGTTGACCGGCAGTGGAGCGCATCCATAATTTCTAATTAAGAGTTCTACTATTTTGTTCCGATTCTATCGTTTTTTTTTTAGGTTCCGTCTAGCAATCAAATTGTATATAATTTCGCTCTGTCCGTTCGTACGACCGTCCGCCATGTGTATCTCACTTTCACAGCATCTACATTTATGAAGGGATTTACACGAAATGTTGGCATGTAAAAACATGGGAGTATTTAGAGGTAGCAAAAGTGTGACTCCTCTCTCCCATTTCTGAAACAAAGTGAAAAAAAATTCTGAAAAATCGGCATCCTGCAAAAATATTGTCATCATTGTTTTGATGAGCTTTCAATGCGTCTTACGAAAACTGGCAGATAAGTATATGAAAACTTTCAATGACGTCAGCATGGTGCAACAAAATTTTGTGAACAGTTTTGCTCATAGTATGAGTGCCCTTCATTGCCATCGGAGCGATATTTCAACGAACATACTAAGGTATCACACTAGTTCTAACTGGTTTTCAAAAGCTTAAAGATGTACGACGGATAAACGTTGTAGTGCCAAATTTAACACTCCAGTTCTGCTTCTAAAATAGTATCGTTGGCTGGGTAAATATCATAATTTCTTTCCCTTTCTGCTTCTTCAGATGTATATGGTTTAGGTTTAGAGTTTTAGGTTTCTTTAAGCCTTTTAAGTGTTCTCCGAGAACAGCCGATTTGAAAACTTCGGATACACTGAACATTTTTCCAGCCTACAGACTGCCAATTTACGTCAGCATCTTCCAAGCGGAAACTCTCGCCATTAGGAAGCCGCCTTGTCAACTTAAATTTCATCCGAATACAACGCCAATACAAAGGATAGCTATTTCTTTGCCATCAAGACAGTTTGCATGGACCTTCACAACCTCAACATTGGTCCAGAAATGCCCCAATGAGCTTACTGCAGTCGTGGAAAAGTTCAAAATAACTATAGTCTGGGTTCCAGGGAATAGAAAGATTCCTGGTAACGAGAAAGCCGACGAACTGACCAAAAAAGGCGCTATGCGTCATCTGCTATGGACGCACACATTCCACTTGGGCTAGTAAAGCACGAATTGTATAATATTTCTTGGAAGTAGCTAACCTTAGTTGGTCTCAGATAACTAACCGTTTAATATCTAGGGAGATCTTATAAATGGGGCTCACACTGATATTGCTAAAATTACAGCGAATCCTTGAGTCACGTTATGTGTTCTTGTCTGGCGCTTGCCAGGACAAGGCAGGGGACTCTAGGCAAACCCTTCTTCGAATCGCTCTAGGCGAGATATGCAAAATGAACATCAAGCAATTCATAATGTTCCTGTACGCCGTACGACGGTTCTAAAAGCACATCAACTTTTAGTGCTGTGGCTTAAAAATAATGCACACAAACACAACTTCGGCTGTAGAGCGGTTTCTTTCTTTTCTTAGGTTATATTCGTCAGCGACAGTAAATGATAATTCTTTCTTATGTAAATTAACCATTAATGCGAAGGTATTCGTTCAATGTCCAAATAACAGACGTTTTACTATGTCACTTTATCGCACGTTTTTTTATAATAAATAGTTAAAAAGTTCGCTTGCATCTATTAACAAAAAAAATTAATAATAACTGAAATTAAAAATACGCAAGTACATATGTATGTATGAACGTATTCCACAAGGTTTTTTTTCTTCTAATATTATCAACAGCATATAACTTTTACTCTGAACGCACCCTTAAACCAATGACCAAGCTGTCATTGTCAAAATATTCAGTACAAGGCACAATTTCCATCGTGGACCTGGGCCTTAGCCAACAAGCCACTACATGATCTTTAGCCACGATCTTTAGCCAGCGGCCGTAGTTTCGTTATTATAAAGGGTGATCCGAAATTTACGCAGGAATTGAATTAAATAGAGTTTGTTGTCTTTAGATTGTTATTTTTTTATTGAATCAAAAAGTACAAAAACATCGGCCGTACACACTCTTTTGTTTAAATTTTGCATGATAATTCTGCATAAATGTCCATCAATATCATCCAACTTAGGCGGAAAGAACTTTGTTATTTACCACGGCATCTGCTAGATTTTCAAAAAAACCAGCCTCATTTTCAAAAAAAACTGTGGTATAAAGATCTCTCTAGCCCAAAGTGCGTCCCAAATGGTGACACTTTGTGGATGCATTTTTGCTCCGTTTTTAATAACCCTAAACTACGAGCTGTTAAATAATTGTTTTGTTTTCAGTGTTGCCAATAATTTAAATGGTGGGAAATTCAAATCGTTCGTATTTTTTTCCGTTTACCTGTTATCAATATCCCTCGAACAGACTCGTTGTACAATTACTAAGTGATGAGTAATTCAGAACTTGTCGGTCGTTGCATGACGCAAGCTTAAGCTGATGAAGATAAAAGCAATAATAACCCCCACTCACACACTTAAGTACCTCGCTGCCATTAAAAAAGTACGAAAATTCCTCCAAAGGTAGTTCAAGAATGTATCTGCTGTCCACAAATGAGACCACGACATCAGCTTGGCTGAACATTATACAGAGGCCTCCAAACCCTTCAGATTCCTCAGAAGAAACCTTGCGATAGCAAACGAGTGCTTCCACAAACAAATCATTGGATGTCGAACTTTTTTCTCCAAATCGATTATCAAGTCCTTAGATCGCTTAAAGACACAAGAAGAAGTATTTGCCTCTCCAACTTTTGATTCACTTCCATCCTCTCCGCTTGCAGTTTAATCAAAAAACTTTCAACATCAACTCCATGTACGACGACAAACAACTTCAGACTGCCACGGCAAATATCTTTGAAGAAATCATTAAAAAGGAAATACTACGTCCTTCTGAGGGGAATAAGACATTTAATTCACTTTTCGCTGCGCTCTCCAAATATGCATTCCGCCGTGAACTTTACCTGGCATCGCAGGCATCGTGTACACACACGACAAACGTCACCGGCACCAGAGACCGACTCGCAGGACAGTAGAAGGAGCTAGGATCCTTAAGTTACCCTCTCAGAGGGGAGAAGAAAAATGCATGTATATTTTTAAATTCGTTTATTTTCCGCTCATTTTCCTGACAAAACGTAATAAAGCAAGAGATATGTGCACCTGTGCTGGGGCGAAAGTTTGCCGTGTCACAGGTTCACCCGTCACCGTTCACGTAGTCCACAGTCCGAAGGAACGAGTGGGGGGAGAGGAACGAAGAGAAAATATAATGATGCTGATGAGTTGTTGCTTATTGCCCCGGCCATGCAGAATATTTGCCGGGGTTAAACATTTCCAAAGAATACCAAAACCGTGAGAGTTATGAGCTGTGAGTTACTGACAGAGTGACTGACACACAGTGTGTGTGCGCGCTCCCGGGTGCGGGTACACGAATAAATAAATAAATAAATAATTTATCTTAACGATACTAATTGCTTAAAGGACGACTCGTCTCTGCTGCTGCTGGTGTTGCTGATGTTGCTGCGAATGAATAAATCACAACCGAACGACCTCAACGCCAGCCGATGGCTGGAACAGTGACTCGGCAGCCAGCTTCAGTTTCTCTGACACCAGACGGGCGATTTTGGGGGTGCGCCTCCAGACGAACTCCCGGGTGCGGTCGTGGTTGTCCTTGCTCTCCACCTCCACCTGCAAAGATTGAGAATTGCACAAATAGAGTAATCAAGCTGTGTGCACGCTAATTATCGCAGTGTGTGCGCACTCACCTGTTTCGGCTGTTGAACCTTGATGGATACGAGGGTGGCCTGGTCGTTCACCACGCTGAACTTAATCCGGCCGATCATTTCGTTGGTGCGGGCAGTGGCTGTCTTCACGTTGCGCACATTGCCGCGCTTGAATGACTTCTCCACTTTGAGTGTCAGTGGGCCCAGTGTGAATTTGCTTTTAATTGTCGAATTTCTGCCCTCCGGATCGGTGACCACTTTTGCGTTACCCACACGACGCAGCGATGCCAGACCTGAGAGTGTGCCCTCAGCGCGACGTAGTTTTTCTACACTGGGTGCCGCTATCGAATTGGCCGACGTCTGTTTGAGCTTTTGCTTTGACTGCTGCTTATTGGTATTGCCAACGGCTGCGGAACTGGCACGAAGAGGTTGCACTTTTTTCCTATTTTTCGTGCTCGACGACGACGGCACTGTGCGCTGCTCTGCTGGGTCGGTGCCGCCGGATTGCGGTCTCGTTTGGTGCTTTGTTTTGGTGGATGTAATGGAAGATGCTGGTACCACTGGCTTTGGCTGTTGTTCAACGGCGACAGATTCGGATTTGACATCGGCTACGGCGCTCTTGTTGTCGTTTGCATCTGCGGAACGAGCCTTCGTACCACCAGCGACTTTTTTTGTTTTGCTAAATGAACGAACGATAGAGGGTGCAGTGACAGAGATGAGCAGTCGATTCTTGATAGAAGGATATATTCGGATTGACGGCAAGATATTGCAAACAACGAGGCAGATTGCATTCAGTTTTCATCTGGGTTTATCGGTTTTTAGATTCAAATGATTGTGTGCTGTGGATTTTGGGTAAACCAGCCGCATTGAGCGCATCGGCTGTGTACACAATGGCATGGATTGGCATTGCTGAGAATGGTGGGTGTGTGTGTGTGTGCGTTGCTTGAGGGGATGGATTCGATTCGAAGGTTGTTTTGTCGCTTTGTATCTGATCTGCGGAATGTGGTGTAAGTTTGGGGAATGCTTCTTCAATTTTCCCGTGACGGATTGAGACTGCACAGGCTGAGGGTCTCTCTGTTGAGGATTTTTGTTTCCTTTTATGGGAATAAACCCGTCTAAATATTGACACAGTGCGAGATTGAATTGAGATTTAGAAAATGAAAGCTACTTCTTATGTTTCCGCAGATAACAGTGAACAAGCAGCTAGAAGCTTATTGGACTGGTTGCTTAAAGAAAAGGAGCAAGGACCACTACTTTAGAACAACTTCGTCTAATTGAACTGTTAACTGTCATTTATTTAAAAGCTTAATGGAGGTGTCAACAGCACCGAGAGGAGCATCAAGTTCAAATAATTAAGTGGTCACAAATTAATGAGGAATTATTTTCAACAGCGATTTTGATGCGATGGACGCATTGGAGATCTCGGAATGGATTCGGTTCCATAGTATATACGATGCACGCTACATTTCAGTTAAAGGTCTTCCGAGTCGTTTGAAACCTGCGACAGATTTGGACAAGAAGTCATGAGATATCTTCAATCGGATCTAGTACGACCAGTAGGGGTAAATACGGAAGGCTACAAGACGTTCTAACCGTTGGTTCACGCAGTGGGTACCGAAACCGACATCTTTGTGGGTTCCGAACGTGTATTAAAGTCTCCCTGAGTTGGTGCAACTGTAACAATGTGTGTTGGGTGAGATGTCTAGTTTGACGGCTTGATCTCCTATCGGCCAGTGTTCCGTACTGACTGCCACCGAACTAGCAATATACTCGATCGATTGTGCTCGTATTAATCGTCATATTAACTTGATGTCGAATTCTAGCCCATCTGAAGTTTGCTATTACAATGAAGTGCGTAGAGATGATGTGCACCTCCTCTGAAAGCGAGCACTGTTTGTCAGATCCTTGTCCAGTCTCTTCATCGGCTTTGTTATTTCCTAGGCTGTCACTTTTCATTCCTACGATGCCTGGAAACCAGATAAGGGACATTTTGAACTGACCTTCTAACGAAGCTATAATATTTCTGTACTACTTTTGACTATGAAGTAAAGGAGGCAAATAGCTTTAATAGCTGCTTGGCTAACAACACAAATGGCAACCTTCTGCCATGGCAAGATGTTCGGGTGCATTATGACTTGGCAAATAATTCCGCCTGGACAACTCTTGAATTGTAGGCGTTGAAAATGTTCAGGAATTCCGATAGCCCACCCATCGTTGAGCCGTCCGTCTATATAGCCCATTATAAATGCCTGCACATCCCGCTTTGTCATTAGGTTCCTTCTAAGGATTTAAAGTGTCAAAGTCGTTTGATAGGAGTCTTAGGATCGCATAGTTTTTGAAGTTGATACGATCTCGGTATAAGATCTAGCTTGCTGCGATAACCATAGGGTTAAGCTATACAGCACCTGGGGTCTCTGAGCTTGATGGTAATGTCTTTTATGTGCAAGTCCAAATGGAGAAGGTGTCGGAACGTCGGACAACCAGTGCTACTTGTCAAAAGAACTTGACTCGACAGACCGAAATTGCCAACAAAAGTCTAATTTTGTAGTCCTGCCGAGAGCTGGGTGATAGGAAAACCAGAAGAGTTGATTCTTCGTGAATTCGAAAGAAAAACGTTGGTACTATATGGTCCCGTCTGCGAGAAAATTGATGGAGGAGCAGACCTATCCGCGAAAGCAAGATGAAGTCCGGAGGGCTAAAATCAAGAGACTGCACTGATTCGGGTCGGTATAGTCTTTACAGGACTTAGCTGTGCGCTAGGAAATGATGCTGTTCACCGGGAAATACAAAAAAAAAACACCTTCAACTTCCCCTGCCTAAGCGGTCAACGACTATGTCTTTCAACAAATGCCTGAAACTTAGCTTGAAACTGATTATGAAGCCTTGTATTTCTTTCTTTGCCTGCAATAAAGCTTTAGGAAAAGGGTGTGGCCTTCGACTAAACCTAACTCGATGGACGTATACAGTCGTGGTACTTATTATCCTCACTTATGGGCTCTTAGTTTCGTATCAACGGGCGAGTTAGACAACCTCTTTATTCGATGTGACGGTCATGCTCCATCTTCTATCTATCCTTCACATTAAAAATATAGCGACGCGCAGTGCGACCAGAGTGGGAGCTCAAGACCCAGTTTCATTCTGGGTTGGATAACGGGCGAACTCATACATATCAGGTTACATACAACCAAAATTAGATTTTTGAAATATGTCGAGGTGCTCCTCCCCACCAAGTGCGTAGGCCTCTTCCCGGGTGTGAGGAAGAGATGGTTCAAAGATGAATTGTTGGAAATTGTCTAGGTACTCAGAGCATCTCTATAGCCTACACACACGTGTTCAAAATGACAATATCCTGGGTTCCAGGGCATAGAAATTTTTTTGGTGACGAGAATGCCGAAGAACTGGGCACACCAGGAGCTGGCCTTCCAGTCCGCTGGTTTCAGAAGACTGCATTTCAAGTAAAAAGACCAAGCGATCGCAGAAGCAAGACAGCTTGAATTTGACTCAGACGCAGGGTCTCCATGGATCGGAGGTCTGACAAGTAAGTATTCTAAGTACAGTCCGACCCATGTTGCTGTCGGACTGTACTAAGAACACCATTTTTATCTGAAACTGTATTATGTTTTATTACTCCGGGGCGTTGTACGTATGTGTTGACACACATTGTTGAGGGGTTTTGGCTTATTCCCAAATCTGAGTCGCGTTCATAATTCACGGCTGTAACTCTTGAGAGTCGCTAACAAAACTCGATGCTCTTCTGTCTAGAAATAGCTTTCAGAATCTCTAAAATCGTTCGAAGTAGATTGTTCCACTCGTGTGATAAAAATAGTTCACAAAGCAAATGTGTTTGCTGTACAAATCAGAAAATTAAACTTCAGACCATTCAATACTGAGTGCGATTTTATGCATAGTTGCACATAGAAACTGGAAGCCATCATCAACTCAACGAGCTTGGATAAGCAAACATGAGAGCTGTTGATTAGACAAGCGAATTTCAAAGTTCGCCAAATTCCATAAGCCATTGAATGGAAGCTCATGTGAAGGAGAACAAATGAAGAACTTCTAATATGACTTGAAACATAGCACAGTGCAACGACTAAAGCACCATAATACGAAACTTTGAAGATGTGGAGAGATAGGACAGGAATCTCTTCAAGCATGCAGTGCGGTTGTACTCCGACATAATAGATGACTGCTTATCGTGAAATGCCTTGCAACTCCTTCCTTAACTTGCAGAAACGGCACGTCATTCAGGCAACAAATGAGCTGGTGATACAGCTAACAGATCCAAGTCATGGCCCACATCAATCAACAAATTCACGAATCAAGCAGAAACAGAGAATAAATCCGCCCAAAACAATTGGATACCGCAATTATCTCGAAAATTAAAGGAGATGACATGCTACCGAGACACCCCTTTTTAGGGGATTATGAGGTGAAGAAAACCGATTTTGACATAAATACCCTTTCAAACAATTTGCACAGCGCACACCAGCAACGATTGCAATCTGACAAAAGCCAGAAGCACTTTGCCTCAACCAACGAGCTTGTGCAACAGTCTATCCAATCGCACGTACAAGGGGAGCTAAACAAATGAAAACAGAGACGGGTTCCGGATCATTTTCAGAACATCACGGTGATTGTTATCATTTCTCTCTCACTTCCCGAATCAGGAGCAGTGAAGTCCTAAATTGCAGACATCTCGCAGGAGGACGCCCGTCTGGATGTGGCATGTATTCAAAACCACCACCAGCGCCAGATGTTCTTGAATTACTTTTTAAAGGAAATACATTCAATTTGTTTCAGCCCCAAACTCGATCTCCTTTAATCCAGCACGAGTGCAATATCCAGGACAACCGGTGTTTCCGTTCGCACACAGAACGGACCTGACTGAGAAGACCGAAAAGACGCATTGTTCCTTCGAAGGATACACTTGCTCGCACGTATCCATCACCGACAGCAAAAAAAAAGAGAGAGAGGGAAAAACCAACAAGGATAAACAATTACCTTTTCTTGTTCGTCTTTGTTGCACCAGCTGCAGTCGCGCTCAGCTTCGCCTTTATTGCCTGCTTCGGTGTTGTGGCCAAACGAACTTTGAATGGATCATACGAATCGGATACGATGCGATTGATTCGAGCGAAAATAGCGTCGATAAATTGATTGTGACGGTCCTGGAATGCGTCCTTTGGCATCTCAATAACAACGTTCTTCTCCGCAACGCCTCCGCCTGTCGAGGAAGTGAAGAAGATAAAAATTTAAAGGTGAACACAGTGCTCGAGCTCCGTGCGTTCACACACACACACGCGCACGCACAGTCAATTGCATTGAATTGTTAACTGATAAGCACTTTTGTGGAATGAAAGAGGGAAGAATTCAATTTGCTCAAAATAAAGTTTGCAATGGGAGGAGGGGATGATGGCGGAACAACAAGCTTATCACCGACTACAGCGACTACAGCCAGGCGCGGCGGGCGCATGGAAGCTGTGGATGGATGGATGATGGTGGTACATTTTGTTTTTGCGGCTGGTTATGGTTGTAGCGGTGGGGTTAGACTAATGTTAGATTGCATATTTATTGGTTAAGCATAATTAATGTTTTGCATGTGAGTATGGTTTAAGCGTTTAAAGCGGTGTTTTTGCGTTTTTTTTTGTTTTTCTTTGTTTATTTTAGTGTTACTCTTTCCTTGGCGGTGGGCCATCCATCGGCTGGGCGATGACGGCAGCAGGGTGGTGACGGTGATGGCGATGGTGCACTACAACTGGTTATGACGACATTGAAGCAAGCGTATACGTTAGTTTTCGTTGTTATAGCAAAGCGGTTTTTATGGTTATCTGGCATGTTAGGTATTTAAGCGAAAATGACAGGGTTTACTACTCCCTGCCGTTCTTGTATGTTACTTCATTTCATTATAATCATCTGAGTTTATGAGTAAGCAAATAAAGCTGAGCTATTTGAGCGGTGGAAGCGTGTAACAATGAAATTTCGGGTAAGTTAGTGTTTATTTTTTTTCTTTGTGTCAGTGTAATGAAAGGAAATATAAGCAGGCGCTCCATGCAATTAGGCAAAAATTAAAATTAAACCAAACATATGTACAACTACAATTACATTTAGCAAAGGACAGACACAAGCAATTGCAATCATTCGGAATATAGTTCAGAAATCATTTCATTTTTACCACCGCGTTTTTATGGACGATAATTGTGGCTAAGCGGCATGCATACGTACAGACTTACCGGTGTTCCGTGACCCAGAGGCAGTTAAGTACCCAAATTGAAATTTGCAAGTGCGGTGTTGAGTTGTCCGCTGACCTAGATGGCAGTGCACATGCACATTGGAACTTTGCGCTTTGTGCATGCTGTGCTCGGGGATATTAACGAGTGACTCTTGGTATTGTGGCCGTTTTACTGGCGCTTGATTTGGGGGAAGTCTATGATGCGGTGGCGCTTTTTGACTTTATGTGGGGGAGTATATGCACGGATTCTGTATTCTCCATGCTCGGCATTGGGTCACTCGATATACTTGGTGGAATGTGGGAGTCTAGTATCATGATGATTTTGGGGATTTTGGGGAAAGTAAGAAATTTTAGCATTTTATGCAAACAACTGGTAGCATTGCTATGGATATGAAGCTGGACTGCTGGTTGTTGCAGAGACTTTTTGCGTGTCCTCAGAAGGACGAACAAATCAGAAATAAAAGAAAGCATCATCTTTTCCAGTCAATGAACACATGCAGTGGTTGAAACAATGGCCTCCGGAGGGAGTCGTCAATGAGGCTTTGCTGGCACTGAATCAGAGCCTGCCGAAAGGGGCTTGACGATGAATGATGGGAACACAGCCTCGCTAGTCCGAACCCTCGCTAGCACGGGCACTACAGTAGTCCAGATACCGCTCTATTTCGGAAACTTTCAAAATGTTACTCATGTACTCCGGACAGTATATAACCTGACTCTGTTATACGGACATATACTGTGGTCTATATGCACTAGGAGAACAATTAGTAATGACCTCTTTAGTCAATCGACTCAAACGACAACAGAAACTACCCTCCTGAGCTAAAGAGAGAGTGGCCAACGATCGGGAGAATCATAGAGGCCAGGCCACTGGCAATCGTTTTTGGATCGCGAAATGGTACGGTCGTTGGTTTGCTCGTGGTAAAAATTCGCCGTAATAAAATTAACTTGAGGGAAGAGCAGATTTTAATGCTGATCAGTAAGCTGCCTTTTGGAAGTTCTTCCGAGAGCGACATGGGTTCATCCATTCTAGCAGCTCCTGGCAGAAAATTAACCAAAGTTCGTGTTACTTTTATGCCATGATCTAACGCATAAGATATGTCTCTTCGTAACCTGAAAATCAGTTAGTCTGAAGGCCTTCAAGAAGGTTAATCTAGGAGTAGCTACTTAAAAAGGCCTGATGACGTCAAGAATAATTTTATTCCAAAATGAGTCTACAGGCAATAAGATGTCATTAAAAGCGCCTTTGGTTTTGAATTGTGCCACATCTCATCCTAAAGAGGATTCAATAAACTTTGTTCCTAACTTATTTTTACCGCCTAATTGTATGGCAGTCAGAACACAACGAGCGGTCAATGAGGCGTGTGCTGGCATTGAGACGGAAGCGGCTAAAATGGGTCTTGCGGCGAATGAAGGCAAAACGAAGAACATGCTGTCCTCAAGAAATGACATACAACATCGACATCTTGGACAGAGCGTCACAGGGGGCAGCTATAACTTCGAGGTGGTCAAGTACTTCGTCTACCTTGGCCCACTAAACAGTCCAAACAACATCAATACCGAGATCAAATGCGGAATAACTCTGGCCAATCACTCGGGCTCAAAAGGCAATCAAATAGCAGAGCTCGTTTCCAAACTAATTTTCCCGCGGCCAATGCATTGCAAACAACATAGTGATTGCAGCAATATTTTGTACTTCGAATGATGTCATTTTCGCAGACAATTGAGGCAGTATCAGCTATGACTGACCTGCTGCTCTGATAATTGGTATTTGATGACGATTTAAAACTCTCATTCCCGCAACACGACAGCTGCTGTATACCCTAAGAGTGAATGCACTCACTACTTGAATCAAAATGAAATTAAAATGAAAGAAAACGCTTAAATTCCCTAACGGAAGCAATTTGCCATTGAATACTTCATCTCCACAAAAAAAAAAAATCTCAGCTGGAGTACTGACATTCAAGAAATGTCAGACTTGATTGACACGTTCGCTGATAATAGATCTCAAGCAAGCACTGATCCCGTGGAAGAACAAAATCAATCGATGTCACCATGGTTGGAGTTTAATGCGCATTTTCCTTCTAATTCATAAATCAATCCAAAAAGAAATTCGCAGAAATTTAATCAACGCAAACCTGACTGACTGCTGGGATCCATATCAGCTGGCCCTCAACGTTCGCCTCTAATTTCGTTATCGATTACAAAAGTTCGCATCGAATTCTTAGAAAGTGTACCTGTTCGCATTCGGGACTGTCTCAAACGATAACTTTCTTCGCAGAAAACGTTCGTTCTTTGCTTTTGATTTCGATTCCTCCCCCCGAACTGTCGCCCTCTGTGAGGACTCCTGTTGGCCTACATTTTTCCTCCCCTTGCACTTTTTGTTTCTATTCAAAGGACTGTTCAAAGCAGGAGCTAAATTTATTTTCGATAATGTTCGGCTTTTAAGAAACATTATCCACGAGCAAAAAAAAAAAACGGCAGAAACGGGAAATAAAGAAAACTTCTCCGTAAATGTGGAAAATTCATGAAAATCACGTTAAGACCCGGAGTTTGTTGAGTGTGAAGCTGGGGGAGGCGAGGAGTTTCTTGAGTGTGAAGATGGAGAAGGCGGGGAGCCCGTCATGTTAAAAATATCAAAAGACCCACTCCGGAAGCAAGGTAAAACATTGGCGCTGTTGTCGTCCTTTCAAACTTTTTCAATTAGCAACTAATTTAACTCGCCCCCCTTCCCCCACTTTGAATAAACCCCTTTTAACAAGAACAAGACGCTCGAAGGGAACATTTACCATGTTTTCCTTTCTTACAACAATTTAAATAATAGACACCACAAAAGCCCATAGATGAGAAAATAAAAACAAAACACAGCATGAATGAATGAAAAAAAAAAATATAAAATAAAATACATAGAAAACAAAAAGCAAGGAGTGAAGCAGAGCACACACAAACAATGTTTTTTTTTTTCTACGAACAAAATACAAGAAGCGACAAGAAGAGAGAGAAAGAGAGAGAAGACAGAAGAAAAGGATAATCTACAAGTAGGCGTAGTTTAAGAAGAAGGAATTATACAAAGTTTGTTTTAGATTTCTTCAAAGTACTTAAGCTTAATGAAATAAAATCTAACACAATAGATACTACGAGTACACAACCATCAGACACGATGAAAGTTATTTATGTAATTAATTAAAAATTTACAAATTATTTGTTTTTTTCTTAAACGCTTGAAAAAATTTCGTCTCGTTTTTGGTAATAAATGGGTTTTCGGTGTGAACATTCGATGCGATTGGTGGATGTGTTGATTCGTGGGGTTTCTGTAGTTTCCACTTGGTCGGCGACTTTATGGTAAGTTATTTGAGGGGCAGGCCTTTTGAAAGTGGCAAATTCGATAGGACCAGGTGGACCATTGCGATTATTTTGTCAGTTCAAATGCATTGATGGACAATTGTTGTTGAGGAGCAACACCACTGATCTACACATCAAATGAGGAACGAATTGAGTATCAAATGCGTTCATCTACACTTCAAGTGAACACCAAATGGAGTAGCATGAGCCAGAGGCTTGACAAGTTGTCATGTGTCAATTTAGAAATATGTCAAAACCGACAGTGCCATCCAGCTTAAAGTGATGATGACTGTGTACATTTGCTTCATGGAAAACTGCCCTGCATTTGGACACAACATTTTTAGGCATTTCGTCGATCTGATGCATAGTTCAGTCAACATGACTTGACATCCACTTCAACTGCTTCAGTGACATGACATCAACTGTTGAAATGCATTTGATTGATGGACGTTGTAGCAAATAGTTCGCCACATTTTTGGCACATATATTGTCTCACGAGGACAATCTGCAACCGACTGTACACAGGCACATGGCATGGAATAAGTGTCAACAAGGAAACCGGATACTTTTGCATATCGCGCAGTATTTCTTGTCGCTGAGCATACAAATAATCCACTAAAAATATTCCTACGAAGATCCACGCGACACCATCTCATTGAATGTTCACACTGTACACCCAAAATTTTGTATCTAAATTCATTTCTCTAAACCACGCCATTTGATTTCCTTTCGTTTTCACACCCCGAAGATATAGTCATTTCCTATACATACTCGAATGGTGTTTTTTTGCTTTCTACACATGTAATAAAACACAACATTTTTTTTCAATAAATTATACAATTTCATTTTCTATTTTTGCTTATTTGAAGTAATTTTTTTTTTGTTTTTTCTAGTTTTTCAATAAATAAATAAATAAATTAAATAGCTTATATAACAAAAGGACACAATATGATTCGTTCATAAAAGATACGCATTTTCATTTTTTTTTCTGATTTGTTATCTTTAACTAATCATTTCTTAAAGATCTCATGTTGGAATGTGTGTTATGTCTGAGATGTGTTTTTGTGTGCTTACTATTTTTTTTTTTTTTTTTTGTATGATTTGTTCTTTTTTTTCTTGTTTTGCGCAAAAAAATGTTATAAATGAGGTGAAATCCGGCGGGTAATATTTAGATTATCTTTCTAATTTTGATGGGACACCATTTTTCAAGCGTTTTATGGTACCCAACCACCCACTGAATAGCGTTTTGTGTTGTGATATGATGTAGGGTCGACATGGATTGGTTTCATTGTTTTTTTTCTTTTATCTACTACTTACAAAACAAACATTAAATTCTACATTTATCTAGAAGAAAATACTTTCTAAGAACGAAATGAAAACAAAAAAAAAATATCTTAAAAAGAGTGATATGATCGTTATTTCTTGGTCGGTTGTGGAGTTGAGTGTGAGTGTGTATGTGGTGTACCTTATCGAGTTAGATAGCTTGACTAGCACCAAACTCTTTTTATCAGTTTTCATTTTTCATTTAGCTAACTCATTTTAATATCGATTTGAATGGGTAAGTGGTAAATTTGATTTTGTTTTGTTTTTTTTTTTTTTTTGATTAATGCAACTTAGCCGATTTTTTAGATTTTTTTTGAGATTTTTTTGACTCACGTGCACGCCTTGCTTCAATGACATCGTCACCAACGATATCATCCTCGTCGTCATCATCGTCGGTGTCATCGTCGTCCTCGTCGTCATCATCACCGGTCAGGGCGCCGGTAATGTCATCCTCGTCATCGTCATCATCATCATCGGATGATTCGATTTCATTGGCAGCAGCAGGGGCAGCGGCTACAGATACCTTGGCTGTAGTCGATTCTAAGGGTTTGTTATTCAGCGATTGGATATCGACTTTAGTGTCAATGCCAGTGTTCTCTTCGTCGTAAAAGACATTTTGTTCACCTTCAGCGACTTCATCAGCAGCGGAGGCGATCGTGTTCTCGGCATCGGACGCACTGGAGGCGGCCTCTTCCGCTGGCTCCACAACATCAGCCTGAACTTGGTTAGCGACGGCAACTGGCTGAACTGGGGCAACAACTGGTGCCGCAGGAGCAGCAGGAACAACAGGAGCAGCGACAGCGGCAGGGGAAGCGGCAGCTGGACTGGCCTCATCTTCATCGTCATCATCGTCGTCGTCGTCATCTGAAAGGTATAGTTGAATTCAAATTTGATAATGAGCGGGATGCATGCAGTGTTTTAGGGCGTTTCCTACCTCCAAGAATATCATCGAAGATTCTGTCCAAGTAGTCATCATCATCATCGTCCTCCTCATCGTCATCGGATGTGGTGGCGCCTGGTGCAGCCTGACCCTGTGGAGTATCGTCCTCATCGTCATCATCCTCCTCATCATCGTCCTCCTCCTCATCGTCATCATCGTCTGCAGCGCCCGACACGAATTGTGCTAAATGAAAATCACTACTCCACACCACAAATGTTCATTTCACACTCACCATCATCATCGTCCACTAGGTCACCTAGATCAGGCTCATCATCATCATCGTCCTCATCGTCGTCATCGTCATCATCGCTGGCGGCGGCAGCAGGGGCAGCTGGTGCTACATCTCCATCGGCTGCTTGTCGGCCGAGTGCTCTGGCCTTTTCCACCAATTCATGATTCTCCACCAGTTGGACGGGCGACGAATGGCACTCCAACAGCATAAAGCCCAAAAGGCACACGGCTAAAATGGCTAGTTTCATTTTGTGCTATTCTCTCTCTCACTCTCTTTCTCTCTGTTGTCCCTCCTTAAGCCTGTAAGTATGAAAAAAGGAAATGCCATAAGTACCATAGAACACGGCCAGCTCCGCGGAGTGTTTGCATAAATTTCTCTCCACGGAAATGAAATTTATTTCCGGGCGCAGTGTAACATGGTCGCATTGTCGTCGTCGGCACCAAAGAGTGTACGACGGTCGCGCCTTTAAGAGATGTTCGTCTGCATATAAGTGGTCAATTTTTATGTTGTTTACCTTTCTTTTATGGTGCGCGTAACATTAACCCAGTTAACATGACTGAAATACCTGTTACCTGTTACCACGAAGAAGAAATTCTATCTAGACGGTGGCAGGCAACGACAACGTAGACGGCGTCACAAAGAGGAGTTCAGTCGCTCGACGGTGTACACACAAGAGTGGACTCTTAACCCACTTCTGGCACTGGTGCACAAATCATATACCAACACTCACACACAGATGCCCATGCATACGCGTGTGCAGAGCGTGTATCTCAATGAAGCAGAAGCAAGTAGGCACGGGCAAGCCGTTGGTAGAACGTGTACGTGTTGCCTTCATACATTTTAATGTCGCACTAAAAAGATGCAACAAAGTAGAAGACGGAGAAGGAGAAAAGCAATTTGAGTGCAGAAGCAGGAAGACACGAGATAGAACAACAGTAGTGACTGGCCGACTCTGTGGTACAGTGTTTCCACAGCTCTCCACACGCCATTCAGCTCGAGTGCAGACATCCCCACTGGTGCACTGTTGCGAAATGGCAATGAACTTGGAAGTGCCAACAGATAGAGGTGTTGCTCACGTTTTCAAACGCATTTCGCGCGCATTCTTCCGTGTTCTGACCGAAGAGTCATTGAACCGCCCCTCAATCGCCATCGATTAGGTTTCACCGTCACCGTCACACACAACAGCTAACCGCAATACGCCGCAATCAGTTATTCATCGGGCAAACTGGAAACTGTTGGCAAATATTGAATTTGATAAGAAACGTGAGCCACCAATTTGCCATTCAAATCAAGCCAAGCAGGTGTGACACTCCGCTCTCCACGAAGTCTTCTTTCGCCTGGCCTCTGACAATGGAAAACTTTTACTTTTACTTTTTATTCTTTTGTGTCGTCCCAATGCCCATCTCTCTGCGTGCATTCAGAGTTTTGCGACAACTTTTCGTGTAAACACGGCAACAATTCCGTGGTCAATTGAATAATCGGCTGCCAACAAAGGCGGACGGAAGATAAACCGAACTGAAACTTTCTAAGGGAATTTCGTTGTCTGTCTTTCTCTCGCATTTTGTTTTCATCGCTCGTTCGCTGCGAGTGTGTCCGCTGAGAAATCATTTCACGATTCAGTCTGTCTCACTGGTCGCGGCCATGTGCCAGATGGATGTGTCCAGAAGAAGAAGAAGAAGGAAAGACAACTACTTGGCTAACGCCTCTATACGGACCACTCAGAGCCTAGTCATCGTCGTGAATTAATTGAGTGAAAGCTCTTGTACGAATGTATTTTTTTTTTTTTCGTTTTCTTCTTCCAAATACAAGTCGACAGAGAAAACTTGACCCATTGTTGTTTTAATGTCCACCTAGAAATGTGAGATGTGTACACAAAATTGGAGAAAAAAACGATACCAACGAGGTAACGAGGTAAAAGTGGCGGTGGTGGTGGTGGAGGAGGGCTATGAATTTAAATGTGACAAATCAAACAAGTTTGAAATTAACACCGATTGTATCTAACAGTCATTGAAATAGAAATTAACGGTTTGTTGGGTTGGATTGGCTGGAAATTGTGTACACCTACGCTGATTAGTATCTAAATGAAGGTGAAAGCATTCATTTTCGAGATTTTATGAATTAACTAACTTTTGTCACATTTTTTTCTTCAAAATATATAATTTTTGAATTTTTTTATAAATCATGCCTCAAATTTGTTCGAAAAAATACGCCTCAAATTAAAAGACAATGTTTCACGGATGTGTGCAACGTTAAACTCGAAATTTGTCTTGAAGTGTGCACACGATTCAATGAACTTCTTGTGGGTACACATCACGGGTCTCAAAAGTACCCCTCCCACGAGTGCTTTAATTAATTTTTGAAAGAAATCCAACTTTTCTCACTTGTGATAGCCGTATGCCATGCCACCAGTCACCTGCCAACAACAGTCGCTTGAAATCCGTCTGGTCGTGATTGACAAGCTGATGGGTATCAAATAATTGATAGCTTCATTTTGTGATTGCAGCCAATTGACGAAAATGTCACGATACTCCTCCTCGGCAAGTGCATAAAATCTGAGCCCAACGATGTTTTAACTTTCCAATTTTTATCAATTTTACGATCAAGTCCAATCAACGAACGCCGCACGTAGCGCGGCTGACCCGAAAGTTGGTGTTGGCACTTTCACAGAAGATGATACACATGCCTCTCGCATTGCGAATTCGACGGAGAAACTAATTGAAGAATATCTTGTGGCGTCCATGGTAGTTGATGGTCTTGTTTTCTTGATTTTGGTGTTGTTTAGTGTCGTCAGAAGTTATGTGTCTTATGAGGAAATCATAGAAGGGATGGTCTGTTCCTGATTAAGGGAATAATAAGCAAACTTTTGCGCACGATTTTTGGGGATTTCTACATAATTGCGACCATTTTTCCTCATGCATCATTTTTTAGACTAAATTTTATATACGAAATTATATCAATCAAATGAAACAAATCGAATCAAGTGGGAAAGAACTTCTCTAGAACCTCCTCAAAACCTTTTATACAATTTCGCATACATAAATATGTGCATATAAAATATACTTCATTATATAATTATAAAATATATATATAATAAAATATAAAAAGCTCCACATTTTGAGTGAATCTCACAACCAGACCAAGTAGCGTCTCAATCGAAAAATATTCCAATCACAAAACTTAATTAAAACTTAACCAATACCATTCAGTTGCTGGGTGCCAAGATAAGAGCACAAAGTTCATTGGACTCTTAGATAAAACTCAAGATGTTATGCAAACGGTATCTCGACAAATGGTCGTTAATTTGATTAGCGTTCGGACGGTAAGTGACTTTGAAACTAGTTCTCGCCCCGCACTGAAGACAACATAATTTGAAGATGTCACCGGCGACTGAAGCAAAATCACTTCTTGCAAGAATCTCAGACGCATTTAATGACGAAAATAATCCATGCCCATGAAGTGCCGATAAGACCCGAGCAGATGTCACGCCAACAACTTAGGTGACATCGTAAAAAAAAAGAGACTAATTAAAGAAAGAAAGCTGCGTTGGATACAAGTCAAATGGGGAGTGAACCGTTACACAGTTAGACACGATACACGCACTTCAAGAGGAGGCTGCAAGCTAAATATTGATTGAAATCATTCAATAGTCGATTACGTCATTAAGTTCGTTTCATTACTTCATTGCTTGAAGTGGACATTCGATTCAAGCGCGCATAGAACCAAGTATGCAAACAACTTCAAGCAACTGCCCCACAGACATCTTTCACCAGCCGAGGAAAAGCAATCGAAGTGATCAACCTCAAATGAGCATTCACCATATTTCAGCAAGAATGAAAACAAAACAAAAAGGGGGAAAAAAGTAACACCACACAGAAATGAGGCAAACAACTCGACCCACACTTCAACCCAGCACTTATCTGTGGAATAATCGCCCTTCGGCGGTTAAACTTCTCTCCCAACCATCTTGATGAACTTATTCTTCGATATTTCCACATTTCATTTGGTCTGAATTAATTCCACAGAATAGCACTTTAAAGACAAGAACTCCGAACGGATTCAGGTCTGAGCCAGATTCCCTCATCGCATCGAATCAATTTTCATCATATGTTCGTTTGAATTTCTTTTCCTTCGCCACACAACACCACCATGACTACGGCCACGGTAGTGTAATGGTTGTGCGATGGGATTTCAGTTTGCTCTGCTCAGACTTCTGCTCCAACACCCCATCGATGGCAAACAAAGTTTCCCATCCATGTACACACAGTGAAGCAGACCTATCATCGATTCCCCAGCATCTGCAGTTGAACAGACGGAATGGTAATTATACTGCTTCAGGGCGTACACCCTCTCGCTGCTGCTGAGATCCTTCTAACGGGCCGAGAATCGGCCGAAACGAGGCCTCACTTTTTTTCCTTGCCGTATTTTCGCCTAATCTAAATTAAATTACTTTAATTCTTTTGCTGCAGTGCATACTAAGGCGACCTTTCTTTGGGACGAGCTCCTGGGATAATCGCAAGTGGCATCCACCAACTAGAACGCCATTCGATCTGAGAGCAATCGAAAAAGTTTGTTCGTTTCATGGGAAACTGGATGGCGAGTGTGTGTGCTGCGCTCTTACATTGCCCCAGATTCACAGTGACACAGAATTCAAGATACATCGCCACTGCTACGGATATATTCAGAGGAGCACTGCCTATTTACACGCACACGCAAGTATCTGGAACAACAATCTTGTCCGGGTGGATTGTGCAAATAGTACACACACAGGAAGACACGGAGAGAAAACAAAAAACTCAACTGCAACACGAGGAAACAGACTAGAAGAGGAAACAGAAACCTCACCTGCAGGTCGAAAGTGTCATTTGCCACCAGCATTCACACCTTCAACTCTGTAAATACCACACAGAGAAAAAAAGTTACACCACACATAGAGCAGCTCTCGAGGGGGAGAGGGCGCGCAGGCGAAAGCAGCAGTTTTCGCAATCATCCTGGCGTATCCTAAAAATATGACGCCCGCTTATGCATTGCCACTCTGCCCCGCCTCATTGTGCAGAGGTGTTAGATACAACCGTGAACATCATCAATTTGCTCGAGATATATTGATTTTTCAGTTTTACAGTTGTTTTGTTGTTTTTTTTTTTAAACATGTTCGCTCCCCGTTTGTGGTTAGTCGCTGCGACGACGAGGCGACGCGGCCATGTGTACTCTGTTGGCTGTGTTCAATTTTAATGAACTTGAAATCTGAACCAGATACCGGTTGAAATATGTGTAATGAGATATGGAGTAAACTTTCTCGGTCGCAACAAGAAAGTGGTAAGCCCGATGGGGATTGCAGCCTGGTAATGCCAGCCCCGATATGCCGCAGGATTTCGCAAACTTTTGTTTTCCTCCACATCCCTCTGGCTCGGCTTCAATTTTGCGAAAAAGGCGCGCTGCTCTTGTCGAATGCCCGAAGTTTGCACAAGCCCCGACTGCGCGATTGGAAAATACTCGTGTTTACCACATCTCTCATGGCCACTGTGCATTGGACTTGGTGGGAGATTGGATATCTATTTGAATGTTACCTCGAGGATGTTTTTTTGACGTTATTTTTATTTCCTTTTCAAGATTCGATTGGTTCTGGTGAATGGAACATTTGGGAGATATTGCAAATATGTGAATGTTCTAATTCAAGGAGACAACACACACATACACGTGAAGTTGTTGGCTTTCATGGCAGTCGATGGAAAAATCGAAAAAAGGATCGTTTCGAATCGGATTAAATAATTCAACCAACATGCACTTAAGTGCTGCAAGAGCTGGGTGGATGAAATGTACGTTGGTCTGCAGTCTGGCTGGAATTGGATTAATGAATATGTAATATTCCTAGGAACGTCATCTGCAAACATTTAATGTAAGCACTTACATTGCAGAGTTACCAGGTAAGAACTGGCTTTCGGCAGCAATAATATTTTGTCAATTGGACACTTGAATATCTGATGGTGTCCAAGAACGACTACAGCCAGGCAATTCGTCGAATAAATACTTGTTCTTGGAATGGAACAGACAGAAGAAGAAAATCCAATTTACAGAGACTTATTAGATGAGTGCATCAAATCCAATCGGGGCACAATTACTACGCCAGTCATCTCATCCTTAAGCGGATGTGAGGATAATGGTAGTATCCTTACAAGTCTTTGGGGACAAATTTGATACGAAGGACTAAGACGTGTTAACATTCGTTCTTTGTTTTTGGAAAAAAAACAGAGATCCAATTTCCAATTTCGACTCAAGCTTGCACTCAGTAAATTGGTTACTTTTTGGTACAAACATTTCTGGTCTGGTCAACGATCATCTTTACAAATCCAAAACATCCCAAATCAAATGAATCAAATTTACAATCGATTAATGACTAAATTTTTGTGCGTCGGTTTTGAGCTTTGTGGAGAAAATATGAGACGATCTATTCGATCGAAATTAACAACAATTTTGGTTCCAAATTTCATTATGTCCCAACAATTAATACAAATTTAGTACCGACGTTCCTGGTATGAATTTTAGAACCGATATTACTTGTTTCTTTGGGTATCAAATGTAGGTAAGTGTGATCAACGATCTTTGGTTTCGAATTGCAAACTATTGATTTTCGACCTTTCTGACGAAAGTATAGGACGATCAATATATGAACACGTAAAGATTTTGGTTCCAAAGATCAATTATTCCCCACAAATTTTGGTTCGTACATTTCTGGTCTTTCTGGAGGAAGTATCCAATCTTTTCCCATAAACGGATTTTGTGCCGACATTTCTGGTTTCTATAGTTTGTCAATGTGGTCATAGATCGTGGATCTTGATTCCTTTTTCTAACGAACATGAGCAAAATGTGAACATCTAAAGACTTTTGTTTCAATTTCGAAGGAAGCCTGCATACACAATCACATGATTAAAATTTGGTACTAAAATATTTAGTCTTTTTGGAGAAAATACAGGAGAATTAATAATATTAACAACAAAATAATATCGTTGTCACTGATTGGGTTAGTTTTCGGAGAATTTGCAGGAAAAATTAATTCAGTACAAATGTACTAAATTTGGATAAAAAAATGTTCCTACGATTTTTATTTCTTTCGGAAAAATCCGAATTAAAGAACAATGCAATCGCCATGACAGTAAGGCACTCTTTAATGGAAACAAAAGCTAAGATTTTTTTCAGTTCAAAACTCCAATAAAATATATCCATTGCAACCGATATGTTTTTTTCTACAAAAGTGCATAAATTTGGATAAGTTTTCAGGTGGGAACAATTTGGGGAGATAATTTAGTACACAATTTTCATGTGACCTGATCTGAGCGTTCTAGGATCACAAAATTTGTGGAATTGTGCTGCTGACAGTGAACAAGCTGATAAGAGGTATCCAAACAACTTGGGTATCAACAAAAATGTATTCCAAAAAATAAAATTCCTCTTGTTTGGTACTAATAAGTTGGTATGATTAAATGATTCACCCAAAATGACATCTTTCCAAGAGCAGACTCAAGTCAAAAAAATCAAAATAAAGTATGCCAGGACATTGACCAACTTAAACACCCATCAACAAAATATTTGATCTTGCATCCTCGAATTCAAATGCGATTTCACAACTGCCAGCAAATTTACGACATTGTCTGGGAAATCCGCTATCCGCCAAACTAGACCAGACGATCCAAACGGACCAATGTATCCTTTCTCTTCGCTATGATCCACACAATATGCCAATCCAACCAATCGAGACAGATACATATCCTACACCGGTTTCGTGTGCAAAGAAGTAGGTCAAGAGCTAACTTGCTGCCCCAAAGGAAAACGAATCGAAGAAAGATTTTCTTTCTGTCCACAGCGCAGGCACCTCACTTTCTTTTTCTCGTCTCGAGCGCCACAACCAACCGAAATGTATTCGAAAACCTTGGCACCAAAAAAAAACAAAAAATGCATCACTTTCTCAAATATGAACAGCATCCCAGCGAGAAAACATGAAAACTCACGGCAACAAAAAAAAAACAAATCAAAAATACAAGCCCGCCGTGTCGGAGCTAGTTTTGCCTTACGATTGCTTGTGGTAGCTTCCTTCTGCTTTACGGTATATCCACTGAAACTCTTTCACGCTGTGCTATATGCACTCAAACAGGCAATGACAAACGAAAAAAAAAAAATATGTTAACTTCCAAACTGAATGGTCTTCTCTCGGGACGGGACCGACACTCTTCACTCTTTGCCACCGAAACTTCGATTGAACACTGAGAAACTTTTCACCTTTCGTTTTATGATGATACTCCGGGTACTTTCCTTTAGTCCGGGAGTGCTGCTGTAGTTCTTTCTTTCTTCTTGTGGTCTCTGCTGCTTGGTATCTCTTTCTCTCTCTCTTCCGTCGTACCACTGGGTATAATATTGTTTTGTCTCTGATTTGTTATTTGTGGCAACAAGAAGCGCGCTTATCGAACCAACGAAGTGAACTGATCAACAGCCGAACCGAAAGTTACCATCATACCTGTTGACGCCGCTAAGATATTTAGCTTTTCATTTTTGGATTAACAGTTATCCCACAGCATAGACACACACCAATCAATGGGCCATAGATACATTCGCCCGGCCGATGGTGTGTGTGGAGAGTAGTTCACCAACACACACACACACGGTCAGTAGTCAGGTCTCTGGCTGGCTTAAAAACAGCAAGCAGTAGGCATTTACTAGCGAGTAAGTAAGCGAGTAAGTAAGTGAGCCTGGGCATCAAAGTGAAATCGAATTGTGCGCAAAGGTATGTGGCTCTAGATACTTTAGCAATGCGCATACCCATTAAGCATACTCATGTACTCGTACCAGATACTCGTATGTATTCAACATCCGTACGAAGAGCCATAATAGATTCACGTCATAAAGTCCGGGAATAGCTGAAGTAGCAGCACTTCTTGCAGATCAACTTCAAGTTGTAGTCGGTGCAATGGAGGAAGGAAGAGAGCGCGGCGACATACACTCGGAACGAGACTTCCCCGTGACCAAATGTTTTCTTTCTTTTTCTCGTCTGGTTATGCAGGTTGCAACTCTAGTAGCGAGTGACCTTTGACTCTGGACAGCAGATGCCATTCGAGAGCCAGAGACTAGCTTGGGCAGCAGTGAACCCGAGTTGCGTCTACCAATCCAAAGGCTTTGGAGGCAATTACAAGGTTTACGGTGAGAACTGCACCGAGAGCATGGGCTCGTTAACCGCAAGATACAAGTATCTTTGCATCTGCACGTTTGGTGTTCACATTTATTCGAGCCTACAGCCTGAAATGGGTAGAATTAGGAGCATTTTGTAAGGTTAACCGTTCAGTAACAAAACAAAAACAAAGAAAAAAATGTTAATTGCGTTTCATGCATGAAGTGCACTCAAGAAGTACACATTTCAGAGTGGGACAGCACTCGTACCGCTGCCGCGGAGCACTCGTACGATGATGGAAGATTGCATGACTGAGGAATTATTGTTTTATATTATTTCCTAGGAAGAGAGTGAGATGAAATAACTGTGGCGATTAAGTGGGTTTGGGTTGAGGAGGCAACGAAAGTAGGTAGATTTTGTAATCAAACTGTACTTTGAGATGCGAGTAGAACTCAACTTGCGCGAGATGGTAATGTGATGGCTGTAGTTGTTTAACACGAAATGAGACTATTAAAAGCAGCCTCTGTGTGAGCGGCCCCACAAAAAACAAAATAAACGAAGAGATTGCACATCAAACTGTGTGGCTGGCACTCTGCATGTACTATTTTAAGAACCAGTTAGAGAGACTGTCTTCTGTGAGTTCTGTGAACTTTGTGGTGTCTGAGCCCGATTTGCAGAACGGAAATGCTGGCCGATTAAATTAAGTGCAGGCTTATCGCATTCGCATCGACTGACTCACTGAGGTACGTGAAATAAGGCACACCAGCAAGGGCCCGGCAAAGAAGTCGATCGGGGTTGATGATCGACAAGTTACTCATGCACCGCGGCAGTGAGTTTCGAAATCCATTTCAATGTGATTTACTCATCTTCCCGTATTTTGCCAATTGACTGAGAGCAGTTCATAAAGCAGTCAGATCACTTGGCACTTACCGGTTGAACAAAAATAAATCTGTGAGTAACTCAATTCACGTGAAAAGATCGATGTAAAATCATTGAACTTTCGCTGGGCGCCACACGTTCGATATCCTCAAGCCAGCTGCAGGAGAGGAACCACTGTCAGAGGTGGTGGTCAGACTGACAATAATGAAAACTCTTTGAAATCGTCGCCATTCAATGTTGTTTGATTGAAAAAAGATACTCCATGTTGATAAGAGTCCTCATGCAGCAAACGATATCAGATCAACTTCACAGTAATATAGGCTTAACAGCGCACAAATTAATTGAAGCTACAGATTCGTGCAATTATTTTAACTTATCCGGCGTATTGCAATGCAATCAGTCCAGTGTTCAGATTTAATCACAACAGTTTCGTGTTAGCCTACGCATGCATTACAGCACAAACATTGCATCGGTAGGCGCTTCAGAAAATGGTCCATAGAGTACTTTAACCGGCACTCTCTTTGAACGTAAATTGAAACAAATACCAGAAGCAGAACTTTTGGCTCGATTCAAATTGTTCCCTGTTCGTTTATTCAGCCAATCCCACTGTGCCTCCACTGCCAACTAAGATCCACAAACCGAAGGTTGCGGTGTACTGCCAAATTTATTTGACGAGAGAAGACTCTAGATATTAGTAAATTACCTCTTAGATCCAAAAAATAATTGGTCATCAAACGCTTACATCAAATGATGTATGATTTTTTGGTGTACATCATCATTTGCCTACCCAAGCGTCCAGGCGTCTACGGATCCAGCACATAAGTTAGTTGGGAAAGCATCGACTCCTACACACTTGAACTTGAAAATACCTAGACTCCGACTCCGACTCCGACACTGTGGTACAACATAGTAGACGACACTGACACGACAGGTACGAGGAAGGTGTTAAGATGATAAATTCTCCCTACGGGCATTGCAATGGGTCCATCAGGACCTCAGTGAGACGTGGCTTACTCATCTGCCCACTTACCTAACCTAACCCAAAGTTGCCTGCACAGATAAAGAACGACATCGGATCATGAAGCTGTGCCAGAAGACCGGACCAATTAGTCCTCTGTATGGTACCGAAAGCAGCGCTATAAGCAAACCAGCAGGGCGGATTTTTGGTCAGAAGATCCGGTGAGATGGAAGCGACTCAAAATACCGCGAACTGTCCAAGTTGTACCAAGATGTGGATGGAGTTCGGAAAGGAAATATCCGCCAACTGCACTGGTTCGGCCACATCGGGCGCATGTACTGCAAGGTCTGAGGGTCTTCAAATTCGAGCCTCCTAGTTTCAGAAGGAGAGCAAGACAGATCTTCTGTTGTAAAAACCAAGTTATCGCAGACGCAAAACAGCCTGGTCTTAGTGATTGGAAGTGGCAACCGTCAGCTATCGTAGGTAGCCATTATATGCCTGGTACGTGTATAATCTATAGAGCATGCTAGCTGGAAGGACTTCTTGGTTAAGACACATATCCACAATGGACAGTAGCGCCAGATGGAAGAAAACTGCGAACACACGTCTAACTAAAGCCAATGGCACCCTTAAACTCTTCACATCCTCCAAATCCATCAAGTGAAAAGCAGTTGAACCGTAAATCATTAATGAAACCCAGATCATCGAGCGTATGAGTCAACGTACGTACTCACTATGCTACAACAACTCAATTGCCTCCTGAGCCGAAGCACTTGATTTCAGTAGTCTCGTCGTTAATACTGATCACTGCGTACCGCAGGTGTACGGCTAAGTCGAAATTGCAGCTGCCCACTGTAGGGTTCTGTGCAGAATGGTGTGTGTCCATTTAGTCCTCGGTCGCCGCCATCCTCATTCTAGCCACTTAGGTCTCAATGCTAGCAAGCGTAGTATTTAATAAAAATTCCTGCTATTGGAAGTGCACTCGATTAGGACCAGGGATCAATGGGTTAGGTAGTAATTCGAATTAAGTGATCGCCTGCCAATAAGCATTAATATCACGAGGTCTTTGTACCTATTGGCCAGTACGCTGATCCAACGCCTTAAATGGGAATCAGAAGTACTATTTCTAGGTTAATGTTTATGGACACTTTCATCCACTTTAGTGAAATGTGAGTCCTATACTGCTATTTCGGTTGTATTATGTAACTCAACTTCGACTTGGATCATGTACCTTTCTCGGAGTCCCACGCTCTATCCCTATGCCGGACTTGTCGCCTAATTTGCTACGTTTCATTCTACATATGTACTTCAATCTATGATGAAGATAATCCATTGTTCCTATGCTTGTAACCGTCTTAATAATGAGCACTAGAGTAGGGACGTCTCCTAAACCTAGCTCAAGATTTTAGTCACCTCTTACGACAGGCTTACCTTACCTCGGGTATATTCTAACCCCGTACCCGAAGGGGGGAAATAGATTGGGTACAGTCGCAATGCCTTTGAATTAATCATATCCAACTCTTTAATTCAACTCATTTCAAAGGACGTAGACCGCGTCTTTATCTGAATGAACAATTCTTGCAATTTCAATGCTGACAAGGTCGTCGCCTGTCCGGCGTTACGTGTGACATTACAGATTGTTAAGGTCCCGTTCCTCCACTATTCAGACTAGCAGCAGCGCTAGCACCGACGCTCCCGTCGAAGTAACTGAGGATTTCATTGTGAGTTCCTGAGAACAGCTTGAATCATACTGGCACCTCTATAATTTTGGTCAACTCGTACACGTACCCCCTTCACTTTGTTGCATATCGTAATGTGAGTGACGCTGAAGCTGAAGTCTCCCTACTGTAGCTCTCAGGCTTCCTTGAAATTCTCGAGTTTTGAATTCTACTTGGTCGAATCGAGGACTTTAACAGTCACTTTACTATCGACAGCGCATGCAGATTGCTTTTAGGCCATTTGAAGAATTTGTCTATGATGCCTCGAGAGTGTGTGGCTACAATAACATCGAGTTTCGCAAGGACTCTGTTCTTTTTCGGTTCAAATTGGGTGGAGAACCAATTCAAAACGAACACTCGTCACGCACAAATAGTTGATTCAACGAATTTGCTGTGTGACACTCCAAGTAAGTAGCCTTTCGTCGGAAAGGAAGGGTTGGAAGGGCATGACCAAATATTCCACCGACCACCTACTCATTCTTCGTGAATCATAGACCCTGAGGTTGCGGGGTCAACGTCTCCAATTGCAAGACTCCCAACTAGGACCCTAATGATAACATCACGAGCATTTGAAAGACTCGACTCCAATCAAATGAATGCCACTCGTGACTAAAAGCGCCATCGATAATGATGAATACGCTTCACGCTCTTGTTTTTTTTTTCCATCACGTTAAACATTTTTTCATTTCTTCCCATTCAAACAATCTCCACTCCTTCACATCTGAGGTCTTCGCCTTCGGCTGGGCAATTCCCTCCCTCCCACGAAAACAATTCTCCGAAACGTGACAAAGGATCACAATAACCACGGCAAGGCTCAATTAAGTAAACTCCGTTCGACAATCAAATGACACATGCCGCATTCATTGCACTCGCAACTGATTTACAAGCAAAGCCAATAAAGCAAGCATTGTCGCATTGTTGGCCGTGCAAAACGTGCAAACACACTCGGAGTGCACACAAAGAGCCACCAGCTCGCAGTAACGGCTTTGCATTCAAAGCCTTCTTCCATCAATTATCAGTATCACCCTAGAAAGTACGGCCTTATGCGTTCGCGAACGAAATCCCCAGAGCCGCACCTCGCTTTGCACAGCCACTGCTGACTGCACGACGAGACAGTCGCGTTTATCAGAGCAAATACACCTGCGGTGCGACGCCTCCTTCCCGGCCAACTCTGCTGGCTGCATTCGGATATCGTTTGGGTAGCTCCGCACTTCAGCGAAAGCACCTCCCGCCGCTATTCTGCTTTGCACATCTTTCGCTGGAAGCCTGAAAAACGTTAAATGGCCCCCGGATCGTTTGGGGGCCTAAATGAACCGGCACACACTTGTGCAACCACTTTTTGGACAATTGGGCTAATTTAGTTGTGAGCACACGAATCTCGTACCTCACGCCGCATGTGACCAAGCGACCGGAAACAAAGAAGGCGGTAAGCGAAGGCTTCCACCGCCCGCCGCCATCCGCGCCCTAAAAGTGTCGCATTCGTAAACCAACCGAGTTACACTTTCGACGATGGGTCTCGATGTATCTGTGGGCGCATAATTGAATATTCCAGACCGTAGATGTGACTGACTTCCCTCCTAAGTGCCCCTCCCTGCCCGTGCCCCGGTCGACCATGCGACGAGTCTAAGCATAGTGCGTGGAAGGTTCGGGCCAAAGTGGCTGATGTGATTGGAATTTAATTTGCGTGAAAAGTTTCATTTTTAACATTTTCTCGCCGACGAATTTGAGATACATACGCGTACCCATACACACCCGTGCTCTGCGGCTAGCTGTTCACGCCAATTTGTGCGGGGAGCCCCATTAAGGTTGACGATTTCTACTTTTTTTTCTGTCTTCTTCTTCATTCTTCGGTCTTTGCGTCTTCTTTCTTTTCACTGCTTCACCACCTGTGCTGTCGCCCACCTCTTTTCGGCGCCGCCGCCACCGCTGCTGACCGGGTATGCTGGCCACCGACCACTGACCAGTGACCACCGGAATACTCGTAAACGACGTGCGCCGCGATGACCGTGGCAAGACGACACACAGTCAATGTTCGGATGACGATGAAAGTGGCTCATGTGCCTCGGCCGGTTGTGTGAACAGTGAAGGTATGATGAATTGGACGCCAGCTAATGGGGGTGAAAACTAATTGGTGTGAATTAATGTCTACAAAGTCATCATTGAACTGTTGTTGGGATGGTTGACTTTTGATGGGTTTTTATGATGATTGCGGCAAGTCAGTATTTTGCTCGTGAGTGATCCTATCTGAGATTGACTAGGGTCACGTGAGTGAAGTGTAGGCAAGGAAACCATAATAATAATAATAATATGGGTGGCGCTACAGACCGTAAAGGGGGAGGGCCTAGCATCTTAGCAACCACTCGTGTTGTGCGTGCTATTATTCTGTCACTAGTAGAAGGGACCTACAGTTTTTTGCCGACTCCGAACGGCCAAGTTTGAGAAGCTTTTATTAGACAGTTATACTCTTTGAGCATTGTCAGTGACTCGAAAGAGGTGGGGCCGTGAAAAGTATTTTTTGTCGAACCAGGAATCGAACCTAGACAGGTAGGTTCAAGTGCGTATGAGTTGACGCACATACCCACAACGCCACGGGCAAGGAAACCATGCTGAAAGAAATTCCCTTGTGTGCTCACATGTTCTTTCCCCTTCAAGTAGAGCGAGAATTAGTGTACGATTCGAATTTATTGGGACTTATTCACTAGGTTCTCGGCTCTGAGTTAAATGTGTACACAACTAAAGATTCAGTCATACGAAATTCGGCTCGAAACGGCATTCTTATCGCATCCCCTCGGATTATGTGGCTACTACATTGGGAGTTCTAGATTAACTGGTAATTTTCTGAGTTACAAAAGCATTCGTTAATGTGGCGGTTTGCTCACGAGTCTTTTTGTGAAGACTACAGGTTAAGGCTGTAGCCATCAATTGTTGGAGATATATTTGTCTGCGAAGCAGGCAATTTCGTTTAGCATCAGGGTCATAAGGCATCCACTGAGAATTACTGAACAGCATGCTCACTTCAGCAAAGGCTCGTCCATGGTGTCCTGTTCCGCATCGTATCCGGGGGTGATCTCTCTGTTTGTCCAGACTGTGGGCAGAAATATTTCTTTGTGCGGTTTTTCTACGCAATCGTCTGCCATGAGCAATGATGAGCTTAGAAGGCTCCTTCTTCCAGGTTCAGTTAAAAGTTAGATTTAAGGGAATTAATTTATTATTAACTTCCTGCCATAATTCACTGCGACTGTTGGCATCTACCAAGTCATTGTCTGAACGCTCTTTAGTCTAGATAATTGCGTCATTAGCGAGTTGCGAAGTTTACCATTCATTGTCACATGGTGTGAAGATGCGCCCTTGATCAGCCGAGAACAGTGCTGCTTAATTTGGGACGTAGTTAATAAGCCATCAGCTCCACCGCTCACTTATACCGTCGAGTTGGGTTCACTTTGCGAAAGTCGTCAGTCGTAGGCGATAGGTGACCATTGAGCCAAGGACGCACATTTGACCTGTGAAACTTAAATGCAATGTCTCAACTCTTCGGCAGGAGCTGAGAGGCTTATGAATTACATGAGCACTGAATTAAGCACCTCTAATGCATCATGGAGTTATGCTTAAACTACAACACATGACCGTCTGCTTGTAACCCGTGTTATTCGAGTTACAAGAGGCAGTTTCTTATCTCCTGCACATTTTTGAGTATGACCGATGAGCATGTTTCTCAAATATTTTAAGTAATTACGTTGCTTTTAGAGCTGGAATGGGAAACATTTTACTTTTATGGAGATCCTTGTTTTTTTTTGTAGCCATCACAGAGCACACAAAACATTGTTGTGGAGATGTGCAGATTCCAGATTACTTCCGGAGGTCAGGAGCATAATGTCATTGCTGGGATGCCTGCTGTATGAAGAATGAAACTTGAGAGCCCAGGTTACTTCATTGAAGTACTCCAGCATTTACGGTGTATATTTGGGAGTATTTGTCAACATTTTTTTGCACAAAATGATCGGTTTTTGAAGTAACTTTGTAACAGTAAGAAATGGGTGTTGGGAATGCATTTTCCATGTTTGTATAAAAGTCCTTTTTACCAAACCGATTCGGCACAGAAATCGTTGTAGTTTTGTCACTATGTGTACCTGCTCAATAGTCGAGTGATGTCGTCTGAATTCAAATTGATGGCATTGGGAGTAGCATTGGTTTGCAAGAAGCTTTCAAATATTAAGTAAAATCATCGGAATCAACGGGAGCGTAGAGATTTGTGGGCTGAAGACCAATCTGGGACAAACACAGATTGATGGACGTTTGGTTTTATTTTGAGTTATTTTACATATTTACACATCCTTTTAGGTGATATTTAGGATTGATGTGACATGTTGATTCCACTACAACAAAAAACAATGTTTATAAACAATAATCGTTGAACTGTAACTAGGACGAAATTTGTAGTTTGCTCAACCTAGGCTAACTCATGTACATATAAGTAAAAAATGTGGGAAATCGCAAATATTATCCAAAATTTATATTTTCTTTTCCATAGTTTAAAGTGAATGTAAAAAAATAATAAACGAAACGAAAATTTAATGATATTGTAATTATAAATAATAAATCATCAGTTCATCATCAGTTGAGGCCCTATTGTTGAGCCAACTTTAGCCTAATTAGTGAAAAGCCTATTTTTAAACTCAAATTGTGAACTTTCTGTTCACAATTAAATTTGTACATTGCTTTAAAACGCTCCACATAAGTTTCAGTGGCTTCGCGCACATTTATTTCACCCGCGTTAATGAAAAGGAACCGGGTCGGGAAATGCATATCCGCATGCTAGTACGGTATGTTAGCATTTTGACTTTGACTGAATTTCGTAGTAAATTGAAAATTGCTTGAAGGCTATGTTTAATATTTAGAATTATTTTTTCCTAAAATGTGGCTGCCGTGGTGTTGTTCGTATGTGCGTCGACTCTTACGCACTTGAACCTCGGCGTCTAGGTTCGAATCCCAGTACGACCAAAATAATTTTCACGGCCCCACCTGTTTCACTCACACTTCTCAAAGAGTAATAAATGCCTGTCTAGAAAAGGCTTCTCAAGCTTGGTCGTTCGGAGTCGGCATAAAAACTGGTCCCTTCCACTTGGAGCGAACAATAACACCCACAACACGAGTGGTTTCTGAGAAGCTTGGGCCTGGGCTTCTACGGGTTGTAGCGCCACCCATATTATTATTATTATAATTCTCCTACAATGTGCTAGTTGATGCGACCCTTACTGTTGTATCAAATGCATTTTTTTCTGCAAAAATTACCTTCTGTAGTTATAATGATTCATCCGGCAGATTCTGTTCAAAACTCTTAAACATTTTATGTAGCTGAAGAAGTTTCTTTTGTGAGCCAAATAATGGCTTAGAACTTCTAAAAGATATCAATTCCCTTAAGGTTAATAACCAAGTGACCAAGTATATGCTGTCAACGAGAAAGGACACCCAAAATCGACGTCTAGTACAGATTGCCACAATATACAGATATACCTTGGAGGTAGTCAAAGACTTTGTCTACATAGGAACCGGTATAATCTCAGACAACGACACCTCAGACAGCGCTGGAATCAAAGGAAGAATAACTCTTGATAATCGCTGCTTTTTTGAGCTAAGAACGCAATTGATAAACAAAGCCATCACACTAATCATCCAGTCCTGCTACATGGCACAGAGGCATGATTTTTTTTCCAAAAACGGATAAGGTTGATCTTGTCAGCTTTGAGAGGAAAATTCTTCGGCTGATTTCCAGTCTCGTCTCCGTAGATGGTGAGTATAGGAAGATATAACAATGAACTGTACGACATCGACTTAGCCAGAAGAGTGCAAGTCCAACAATTGAGATGGGTAGGTTATGTTGAGTGAATGGGAACCAATGATCCGGCCCTATACATTTTCGAATCCACACGCTTGGAACGGTGCAGTATAGGAAGACTACTACTAAGTCAGGCTTTTTTATTGAAGCTGCGCTTTTGGACCACATCTCCTTTATCCATTAAAAAGCATATACTGCCCTTTACGTTGAAATAAATGAAGCTTTCGACATGGGCGACCATAACATCCTTCTAGGTAAGCTATATAGCATTTTGTTTTTTCATAATTATGCGCTAAATTAGTGTTCATCCTATTCAGAAAATGGGACTCAAAGAGTACAAGTAGATGAAATAATAGTTTTATTTTAGGTGTTCCGCAAGGGTTCATGCATTCTTTTCCTCATCCACTTCAGCTCAATCTTTAAGCTTCCATTTAAAGGAAAAATAATTGCCTTTGCCGATGATCGCTTACATCTCAGATATAAATCACGATATTCACTTCAATAATTATAGGCTTATAGTTAGTAAAACAGAAAACTTAATTAATGCTTTGAATTTAAAGAACTTGCGGATATAAATATTGTGTTTCATGCTCCAGACTCTGAACAAACTATTATTATTTAATGCCAACTGTTCAGGACTGGGATCTACACGTACATATAAAGAAGAAAGGATTTGTACCATTAAACCATACAATTTCATAACTATTTTCATCCACTGTGTGTCTCCAATAGGAGACTTAAAAGCATATACTTTGGAATGCTTCGTTCCAAGCTAGAATTTGCAAATTGTTGCTGAGGAGGAGCATACTTAAATAAATAGCAACCACTTACTGTATTGCAAGTACGCAATGTAAGGAAGGTATGTAGTGCTACTCGGTTGTCCCCCTCTAGGGTTCTTGTTTTGCAGATGTGGATTCTTCCAGTAAGACACCTTTATCTGTTAAAAAGGATGCCTTAACCACAGAATCTACCGACAAAGCATGTACCTCTGCCCATTTATAGCCAAATATTTAGTTGAGATTCCAGAGAAACTATAAACCACACCGCGAGCATTAAACTGCCATGCACAACGGCCCCCGCAACTGACCAGTAAAACACCATTTTTACCGCCATAACTTCCAAAAACATATTTATCCACTCAATATTCGATCATATTACCGACCCTTCACTGTTTCGATTCATTTACCCACGGACTATAAATAACCCATCGGACACTCGTGTCCGAAAGAGAAACCAAGAAGAGTTTCGAAAAAGTTCACACCAGAAGCTACGCACCAACACCCGGTCCTGCTGACGAATTTTTCCTTCCGAAATGGGGCCACTCAAGGGTAGTCCCGGCCGAGTGACCACCGCTAAGCCACCAAAAGTGAACAGTTAAATCACCGTCCCACCATGCCCGTGGTCACCATCGTCGCGCACAAGGTTTGTTGACACGTTTTTCTTGTCTTCTCCAAGGGAAAAGTGCCTAAGTGACGCATTGCGTGATTGGAAACACTAATACGGCTTGTTCAGATTCGGGGCCCCCCGGTGCTGGTTGGTTGGTTGGTTGGCTGGCTAGCTGGTTGTTTTCTTCTTGTGGAATTCGGGAAGTTTTACTTTCGCACCTTAAAACCGAATCGATGACACCGACAAAAAAATGCAGATCACCTGGTGACAGCACTTTCTCTTTCTCTTCCATCGCGCGTTCATCGACGTCGTCGGTCGCTGGGCTTCGGCTGCTCGTTGTCTCATCACCCATCGTCGTGGTGGACGCGCAGCGATTTGTTCCTCTTAGAGTTCGAGTTTAGATTGTTTGTCTCGAATTTTGTGTGCTTTTCTTTACGTAACACAGCGAAACGTCGAATTCTAAGTGATTTCCGTTTGCATTGACACTGAATTAATGAATGGGATACAGATGTATGCGCGCAGATACGTAGATACGTCGATACCGAGAAGAGATACAGGGCCCGGATTACAAAGAAAAATGTATACATCAGATGCGGAACACTTAATGAAATGAGAAAGTCTTGGCATCTCTCCACGGCGGCGGCGGGGGTTTCACATGCGTGAGTTAGCGAGAATTAACGTCGTTTTTTTCACTTTTTATCTGTTGCGTGTGACGCAATACTCGTATCTGATCGGCTGTAGGTAGGTAATTAAATTATTATGCAGTACGAATGATGTGGGCATTTCTAATTGACTTGAAATGAAATAATCGCTTTAAAAAAATACCGAGAAAATTCAATACGACACGTTTTCGTTGAAGTCGCGCCCCATCCACGAAATCGAATCCGCCCGAATGGTATTGTCGGGGCAAAGAAACTTTATCTGCGCGACCAGATGAATGGGGAATTTCAATTGAATCGTCAGTTTGAATATTGTGGTCTTCTTTTTTTTTTGTCCTCCTCTTCATTGCCGCGTAAGTAAGTATCTGCAGACTTTGAGTACAGTTCGAGGTTTTAAAGAGATTTAATTACCAGCTGAATCTTCCTTGTGGAGGAGTAAGTTTCCGCGCTGCCAAGGAGAGACTTATAATGAATAGTCTGCTCTTCATGGAGATGTCATAATTATCCTTGAGTAAGTTCCGCTCTCATTGATTTTTACATGAGAATGAAAGTTTTGTGTAAGTTTTCATCTCAGGGACGTAATGGCTCTTAATTGGGACTATCGAGGACAGTTCCCACTTACTTTGTCCTCGTGGCAGTTATCCGCAGACTGGGATATTGACAATTGCCTTCAGGGTGGATATTACAAATTATTACTTAATTGCTGAGGGGGCCACTTATACACGTGCGATGGAAATGCCAATCAAATCATGGTTAAGTGCTTGTTTAATAAGAAAAAATATAGGTGGCGCTACAATCGGAATTGGACTGGGGCTTAGTTTCTACAACAGTCACTCGTGCTTTGGGATATTGTTCTTTTAAGAGTTTGGAGAGGACCTAGCGTGTTATGCCGACCCCGCAGAACTACATTTTTAGAAGGTGCTTCTAAATACTTATGAGTTGTCAGTGATCCGAGAGAGGTGGAGCCATGAAATACGCTTGATTTCCACCTACGAGTTGACGCACATACCCACCAGACCAAGGAGACTCAAAGTAGTTTTGATCGAAATAATTGCTTTTTCCAATCCAATACTTTTTTTCATATAATATCAGACAAATAGCAGCAGGCACAGTCAACGGTCCAGATTTCTCGCCTGACAGTTAGAACTGAAGTAAGGCCACAATAACTAGATTCGTAGTCAACATTCTGGTACGGAACCCTAAGGAGGCATTTTTTGAAAGTCATTTGTGTGATGAGACTGTCTTTTGTTGTTAGGTAATGTTTGATTCCGTGATGAGATTTGTAATGAGGAACATCTTGGAAGCCGGATGCGAAATACGGTTAAATTACATATGATGCAAGCTTTTCAGAAAGTGGGCATAAATATACCTGTTGTCGAATGACCGTTTGTAGTTAAGTGTGATTTCACGCAGATCCTGGAAATTACCCGAGAAGAGCAGATCGACAATCACCACGTTATATTCGTTGATTTCGAGGCCGCATAAGACAAATATTTGATTTTTGTTGAGATCACAGATAGCTTTATGTTGTACACTTACTTTTGAGACTGACTGTATTTGTATACAGACGATCTATACTCCGTCGTGTAGGCGACGCGCTGTCTGTATGTGACTTCCTCAAGAACACTCTTGAAAGGATTGTAGAGACAATGCGCCGCACTAAAGTCACGATATCTAAAAGTTGATGACATTAAAGTGATTATAAAAGCGAGAGATGGAAGCGGCTATAATGGGTCTGGCGGTACTACGAGCTGTATAGCGACATGAGTCTAGCCAGCGGTCTACGGATTCAATGCCGAAGTTGGCTGGACCCTGAAAAAGGCATTGATGAATGATGATTAAGCTCTGGTTTGAAGGACCTCAACTAACTTTGTAGCGTTACCAAAAGAAGAAACAATATTGAGCAGGTATTTAAGAGACCACATTCTTGACTACTTCAAATAGCTTTTGGATGTACATCCTCATAAGACCCATCCTTTTATACTATAATAATATAATATGGGTGGGGCTACAGCCCGTAGAGGGCCAGGGCCTAGCTTCTCAGCAACCACTCGTGTTGTGCATTCTCTTGTTCTATCCCGAGTGCAAGGGACAGTTTTATGCCGATTTCGAACGGCCAAGTTTGAGAAGCTTTTTTTTTCTAGACAGTTATAATCTTTGAGCATTGTAAGTGACTCGAAAGAAGTGGGGCCGTGAAAAGTATTTCTTGTCGTACCAGGAATTGAACCTAGACAGGTAGGTCCAAGTGCGTAGGAGTCGACGCACATACCCACAACGCCACGGGCCACCACATCCTCTTATACGGCGTATGTATTAGTATGGTGGCTCGTACTCAACGTCCGTACCCACCTCAACAAACTAAGAAAAGAATAAAGACAAGCCTGCGTATGCATCAGTGGAGCACTTAGAACTACTCCCACCGACGCTCCCGAAACTCTCCTGAACCTTACCCCCTTGATATCTTTGGTAAGCAAACAGCAACCAACTACGCAGTTCGTCTAAAGGCATCTTTTCAACGTTACAATCTCACCTTTGGGCATGCCAAAGTTCTACACGAACAAAACCTTACTTGAATTTACTTAGACTACACCTCACTACGACACTTCCCAGACAACACCTTCGAAACCCTGATTCCCGACAGAGACATGTGGTATGGTGGCACTATTCCCTTCAGTAAAGCCATTCACTTTTACACAGATGGATCCAAAACGGATGATGGAGTAGGAAGCGGCGTTTTGTCGGAGGGTCTACACCTGAACAAATCAGTTCGTCTACCCAATCACTGCTGCGTTTTCCCAGCGGAAGTAATGGCGATTAGCGAAGCTCTGTCCTGGCTAAGATGGAACGGGATATCCGACCGCGATATCTGCAATTTCACTGACAGCTAAGCAGCAATCAAATCCCTGGCATCGTTCTCTATAAACTCTAACCTAGTAATCGACTGCCGTGCATCTCTAAACGAGATATCCGAACAGTTTAACATTCGCCTGTGCTGGGTGCCAGGCCATAGAGGCATCACGGGAAACTGCAAAGTTGATGAGCTCGCAAAACGCGCGACTAGACTGCTAGTTGATAGCATCTCTTGTAACATAGGTACCCCTATTACTACCTTCAAGCTGAAGCTGAATAATCCCTACGAAAAGAAAGTCAACGCCAGATGGTCGACAGGTAGTAGAGCGCAAGACAAATCTGGCCCAATCTTGATCCTAAAAGATCAAATGGTCTTATTTCCTAAAAGAGATCGAAAATTGGCACTGCAGTGGGTATATTCACCGGACACTGCCTCCTAAACCTTCACTCAAAACGACTAGGTATATTTTCCAACGAATTCTGTAGAAGCTGCCTAGACGAAGAGGAAGAGGAAAACATCCACCACATCCTCTGCAACTGTCCTGCTCTTGCCTCAATCAGGGAAGCCACCATACTCTCCTACTTCTTCGACAGTCTAAACCACCTCAGCAAAATACCAGGCAAAGCGCTAGTCAAATTTGCTGAAAAAACCAACTGGCTGTCATAAGCCCCCCTTCATTTCCTTCTCACTATCTGAACACCCACGTGGCGGTACAATGGGCCTATACTGGCTTAACTGCATTAATGCCACTTCCTATCTACCTACCTACCTATCTGGCTCAATTCTTGACCATTCCTCTTTGAGTGTGGTTAAGCTCCACTACCGACACATACATATGTCCGTCCGCCTGCGTAAATTCACCTCGCCAGGATTTTCAAAAGGCATTCAATTTGATTTCGGCCTTCAGAGCGAGTCCATTAAATTAATTGAATTAAACTTCAACTAGTTTTTTTGGTGTTCATTCGGGCATTGTCTTGTACGGCTTGAAATGGAAATAAACTTCTTCGGAGCACTTGGATATAGTCGCGACTCTTAATTGTTGATGTTGGATGATGTTTAAACCATGCACTCCCCCCACACCTCCATAACGGCTCACGAAGCCATTGGCGAGTTGCTCGTAATTCCTTCGGGCTAACTCCGACCGTCAGCCGAGCGGGACAACAGGGCAGGCGGTTTGTCTATTTTTGTTCGTCATATGAGAGGGATGCGATGCCGTCAGGTTCGCTATGGCTTGGCAGATCCAGGATGAGGTGGTTGCACCAAGTCCACAAACTCGCTCGGGTGGGCTTCTGCATAATTTCTGATAAGTTAGGAATTGTGCGTACGTGCATTATCCCCGCTACCTCTGTGGTATGATCCAGAGCTCAGGCCATAACCTCAAATTTAAAAGTGGTTTTTAATTAGAAACGCACTGTAGTTAGCCGCATACTCACGAAATGTCTGTCAAGGCAGTGGTGCAGAGGTTGGGATATGAAATCATTTTTTGGGATTGCTCAAAAGACGGAACGAATAACGCCATAGCGTGATTGACAAGGTTGTTCCCAGTGCCCTTGTACGTCATCAGTTAAGCATCCACCTGATGAGTAAACACCAGGCCATTCTCGTTGAGAGTTACAAAACATCGAACGATGTTCCGCAATGACCACAAGAACAACAAAATGATAGCTCATCACACACAATAGGCCGTGAAGGCAGTGAGGGTATCCTGCTGCTTCAATAAAAGCAAAGAGTGTGATCGCACGTCGGTGTTCAGAAAAGCAATCAGGAACCTGAGAAACACGGTCTCTGGCCAACACTACCTCAACGCGCTAAACCTAGTAAAAGAATAGGCCTTAACGACGACGTCAAACAACAAGCTGTATCACTTCTACTCGGATAGCAGTCACCATCTATACTAAGTCGGCTTCAACACCACCACTCCTTACCAAAAGGACCAACATGGACACAGCGATCTGAACCACCCGGTGTAAGCACTGGACATAGTAGGCTATAAGACACATATTTTGCTCATTCGAATTAACATGTTTTGTGAAGACCGCGGAATTCTGTCATCCACAGGCCTAAGCTCCTTTTCCATAGACCGCTCCGTGATGTGTGATGAGGACTCAAAAAGGTTAACTTGACATGTCTGTTGGATACATTGAGAAGGCACCGTCTGGATCAAATGTCTAACATATGCCATGTAGTTAGTAGGATGATTAGATGTTTCTTGACTAATCCAATTCTCATTGTCCATATGATCACCGCGTGGTCGTCAGTAGGAAACATCAACAGAGTGCCACAAGGGTCGATGATAAGATCGATTCTTTTCAATGTTTACACTTCGAACAGACTCGGAACAGAAAAGAGATGCAGGACACTCCTGTACGTCGATGTGTCCATGATTTAAGCACAATTTCACGAGATATAGTCACTATATAGGGGAATGAACATCATGTAGGCCACCTCTACCGGAAATGGGAATCGTTAGTGTCAGCGGCAAGTCGGTACTTACATACGTACATCCGGACTTCAGCAGCAGCTATCAAAGGAAGCAAGGGCAGAAAATTCCTAAAAAGATGGCACAACCAAGCCGTCAAGCATTTCTGTTGCATGAGGAATCGCATTGACTTTCCAACAGAGAACAACCGTCCGTTAGACATTTTATACGAATGAATACGCCTTAGTCTCCATGACTGAAGGCAATCTTACCCTGCTTGGTAAGTTTTTCAAACAACTTCTCATCCCAGTCGCAACCGAGGGAGGCTTATGCAAATAGTTCTTGTCGAATCGTCAATTGGTGACAGCAGCCGCAGCCAACTGTGTCACTTCAAAGGTATGCATTAGTCATGCGGCAAGCGTAAGCTCTTTAACAAGAAATCTTGTTGTTGTCACCGTTTTTTTCTCGGTTTTTGTTTTATCATCCGAATTCAAGACGCAGAAATTTGTGTTAACTCGGAACCGTATTGATCTTCCCCATTGCTGATGCGTAAATATTTTAGTGTCGATCATAAAAAGGGAAAGTGCACGATGAATACAATCACGGCATTGAGATGGTCGAGATGCGATAAATACAGAATTGCTGCTTAAATGCAAAGCATGTAAGTGGAATTACATCGCAAGGGTATGTAACTGTGTCAACGGACCACTTATAAATGTTAAGCGTGCATTTTTTCCGATTTATCGCCATCCAATGTGACCAGATGGGTGGACTAAATGCATGAAATAAATCAATTTGAGGAGACACACATGTCCGAGGCATTTCAATTTTTTTGATCAGCCACTGCACGTAGATTATGTGTACATCGAGAAATTGGCTTTTCATGTTCGGCGTGTAATATGACGGCCGACCTGAGGCTGGACTACAACCGCCGAGGGGCCATGTCAGAGTAACGACACCGGAGGAGTCTCTCTGCTCACATCTGATTTACATTACAGCAAGCATAATGCTGGCACTCATTCCAAACCCATCGCAAGAGCGTGTCTGTTTTCGTTCCCATTCTAAACTTTTTGTGCAAACAATCGCCGGCAGCAGCGTGCGTAACGTAATATGAGTGAAACATGAGAGGTATCTCCGATTAACAGCGCGTTAAAGGAACACAAGCATGCCAATCCCAGGCGAAAATAAATTATCCCAACTTTCCGTTCCTCGTTGCTTCCCCTGAAGGTGTTAGACACAAACAGACTCTAATTGCACATTAGTGCTGTATCATTGGCCACCATCGTCATCGCCACCGCACCACCAAAAGTTGCCTCAATTAAAAGCCAGGCTGTGCGCGTCCCTTTGACAACGCTCGCCTGCCCAAGGTAAGCCTAATCAACTGGCAAACCATTCCCCATTTGGCGCGTTAATTAAAACTAGGAGTTTCGCAGGGAAAAACTTGCCCCAAAGTGATAATCCCTCAACTTTAGCTGGCTTTAATTAAATACAGCTGAAGGACTGCTTCAGGTGTCGCTGTCCAGACCGCATCGTAACGTTGCGCTGGGAATAGCTGCCAACCAAGCTCGCCGCACGATTGTCGTCCTCATTCGCATTCGCTTACCTTGGAATTTTCACGACCGACATCGACATTGACATCGGCATCAACCTCTCTGTGGTGATGCGGAGTATTTTCGCTGAAATTTCTTTCTTTTCGATTCTTTTTTTTTTCGCTGAAATACTTGTCTATCACAGAGCGCACGTTCTATTTCGTCTACGTGATAAACACCTTAATGACAAGCAACAAATCGGGCCACAAGCACTTCAGCGCAGAGACGAATCCATTTGAATCTGGAATTCCGCTGACAGACACACACCCGTGCACACGGCTGACAGGACACGAGTGACAACAATGGCGGGTGACAACAAAAACCAAAAACGACACAAGATGGAAGACAATTCGAGGGGAAAATGAAAACTTCCTGTGAAAACGCCGCGTTCGGCAAAGTTTTTAATTCTCAAAACACTGTGGGCGAGGGCCACGGCGCAGCGACGAGGCTGCCTGTCTGTGGAACACATTTCGTGTTCGCTCCACTCGCTGCTGGTGGAGGTGGTGTGCAGGCGTCGTCCTTGGGCACACCTCAACTTGGAGTGGGGGAATGGGGCAGGTTACCTACCCAACAAACCGAACAATGTATACGTGTACGTAGGTTGCTGCCTCGGAGCGAACGTGTTTCGTTTAGTCTTCAGTATTTTTTTGAGTACTTTTTTGGAACATTACCCAATTTCGAGAGCAACTTTTTGGAAGTTTGAACACTTGTCAGGCACAAAGGACTGAGTTATGGGAAAATAAGCCTGCATTTGAGAGATGAAATGGGCCAACGGGTTGGCGCTCCATGGGGTGGGGTTAATAAAGAACAAATTGAAAGTATTGTCAACTTTTTAATTAACCAGATTAAGGAATCCCTCTGAAATGGATTTACTTTTGAATTATGCTCTGGAGTGTGGCGCAACTGTGATGGCAAACTCATCTGGAAATCTTTTAATTCTAATTATGAACGCAAATACATTTTTAGCCAACTCGACTGAAGTGAAGCACTATTAGTGCGGAGAATGTGAGTGGTTTTAGAGAATACACCGAAGGAAGGAGTACATCATTCTCTTCGCCTGGGTGATTTCGGCTGCTTAGTTATTCACTGTTATATTTTTGACTCCTCATGCGTGGTTAGTGACGTGTGTCGAAGTCATTGCCATTTCATCGTGAAAAGATTTACGCCAGAAAAACGCTTAGAAATAATTGCATTTACTATCAAAATTCGTGCTCTTCAGCGACGAAGGTCATTTCTGGTTGAATGGGTATGTTAATAGACCTACTAAGGCCTACTTGATACGTTGAGCAACCTCGAGCGTGAAAAAATGCGAAAAATCTAAAATCGGAATCATTGGTCCGCATTTTTTTTCAAAGGTGACCATGAGAACAACGTTTCACTCAATGGCGCCTGCTCTCGTTTAATGATTTCACGGATTTTGATGCTCAGAATTGACTGAACCAAGTCGACATGTGGCTCCAGCAGGGCGGCGATACATGCCACGCTGCATGCTCGCGAGTCGATCAACCATTTGAGAAATAAGTTCGATGAACAATTTATCCCTTGTTGTGGGCCGGTGAAGTGGCCGACTAGACAATTTGAGTCAAACTACGTCAAACCACATGTCCAGCATCAATTGTAGTCTTAGAAGACAATATTACACGTGTTACTAGGGAAATACAAGAAAATAAGCCCCAAAAAGTAAGTCAAAATTAGAGTCTCTGTTTGATCGTAGTTGGGGTCAACATTTATAAGAAAATTATCAATAAAGTAGATTTGGTCCATCAATTCAAATAAAAAGTGTATACTCGTTCGTTTTCTTGTATTTTTAAGAATTAAGTATCTTGGGGTCCTCTTCGCGAGTGATGGGAAGGTTTTCCTGAGGGTTTTCCTAATTGTCCAAGCTGTTTCAATATTGGCCCAGCTTGGAATTTCAGAAGGGAAGGCAGCGGTTTCCAACTTGGTTTTTCTTCCAACTCTCACCTATAGGCATGGAATTTTGGGTAAGGACCGAAAGTGAGAGAACGCGAATAAATGTCGAAATAATGCTGAGATAAGATCCCTGTTGTGGGAGTTTCTCGCAGTGATGGGATGAGAAACACAGCAGTACAGGAGGAACTCAGTGTTTAGCAGCTGTTTCTTCGAACGGAGAGGGCTATACTTCGATTGCTTGGTCACCATCCCGACTTCCGAGGCGTGACTTGAATGCGATTCAATCAGGTAGGCGACAGCTTGGCAGACCCAGGACAAGGTGGTTGGACCAAGTGCAAAAACTTGTGTCACTTGGGTATAACTCCTAATGGTCGATGGCTGAAGATCGAGTGGCCAGGAGAACTCTCGTGTGTGCTTTAACCCCGCCATCCTTTTAGTTGATCATGATGGTCAGAAGATGATGATGATGATGCACCTTTTCATGTCAGGTGTTGTATATATACATACATGAGCTTAACCTACCCACAGCTAATAAAATATTGACGCAAAAATAGCTCTGTTTATCCTGAAACCATTTCGCTTACTTTAATCCAGCATCAGATGTTTTTGGGTGCAAAATGGATAACATATAGGAATCCATTACTTGTGAGGATTCTATAAAAAATGCTAGTTTTGTAAGTCTCCTAGCATCATCCCCCAAATCACCTAGTTTCCTCCAAATACCCGATGGAAACTGGACCTCAAAGAGCGAAGAAATCCTAAAATCTCCTTTTCGATAGGCACTTCCAAGGCAACTACTCCATAGGAGCAGCTAACCAAGACGTATCTCATCCTAACCCCCATGCAGTTCCATCAATATCAAACACACAGAAGTCATGTGGGCACTCAAAAGCTCCAAACTAGAGTTCCCTAGAGATACCCGGGTACCTGGTATATTTCGCCTCTCATACTCCCCAAATATTGGCCCCCTCCTTCTTTAACCATCATACCCTATAATATGTACCCATACCTCTAATTCGTGACTCGGTACCTGACATCCCCGGGTACCAGCGAACTTGGACTTTACCCGTAATGCTTGGGTACCCGGGTACTCGGTAAACTGCAAAATTGGGTATTATCTGGGTAAAATCAGGAGCCCTACTTTAAGCCCTTCAATTAAGCAGGAATTGAAGGAATTATTCCAGAGAACAGCAGACCTTATGATGTCACCTCTAGAGAATTTTTTCAAAAACTGCATGTTCTTAGATCGTGTTGCCAACCCCTGAAAAAGAGTGAAAGTAGTATTCATTCCCAAGCTCCCACGTCAAGGAACTTAGAGCTATCAGTCTCTCCTCCATTCTCTTGAAAACACCGGACAATTAATAGACCAATATATCAACAGACCTTCACGTCCCCAACAATAGGGGCAAATCCGTAGAGACAGCGCTCCACTCCCTGATAGGAGCCATTGGAAAAATCGACCTCGAATATAAGGAATTTACCCTTGTGGCATTTCTTGACATCGAAGGTGGATTCAACAGCATTTAAGCAAAGGCAGTCTTCCTTACGCTTAACAACCTCGGGATCGAAAAGTCATTGGCACATAGTCTGCAGCGTTATGGCCCAAGTTAGGAGTTGATGAAACGGGCATTTCGTTCACTTTTTTCAAGGAGTAGCAGTAACAAAGCGGCTAAACACTAAAAAGTGCAGCAGCTCGGTTTTGTAAGATTTATAGAAATACTATCAACTTTTCGCATTACAAAATAATAAATACAGGCGAGAAGAATTCAGTTCAGCACGACATAGGAATTGCCTTGAGTTCTCGTTGTGAGTGATTTGCGTTTAAACTTCCAGGCACTGGACTCGTTACTTTTTATTACGCGCCATTGGAGGCTAATAATGGGGAATGAATAACCGTCTAACTCTCTAAACCATTGCCATATGAATTCTCGTACCCTTATTACCCCCCTTTCACGGTCGTGCGTTCTTCGAAAACATATTGTCATTGGCAAAGGCCTTGAAAAAGTTTAGACTCAATAAACAAGGTTTCTTTATGCCCTTAAAAGGGGTCACATGTGCGGCATACGCGTTCATTCAGTGCAACTCTTTCCTCAGAACGCCGTAAACATCGCTTGGGGAAGGATTCCCCCGGTTGTCTGCTCAAGCGTATCTCCATTAAATTTCGAGCAGCCTTCGTGGCTCGAAGTACAAGCGTTTCGTGGTCTCAGACAAAATCCTCCAGTTGATCGCCTTACCAGAACGATTGCGCGTATGCTTGCACAGAGTACCCAAAGGGAGCCCGAAAATGTTGCGAATTATTAGCCGTACCACCGATGGCAGGTGGCTCCAGGATATTTGTCGGCAGCTTTGCACGGCGACACCCACTCAGTCTGCGACATTCTTTGGAATGCGATCCCCGCACAAGTTTATACAATTCGACTGCATGCCACGGAAGATATTTGCGGCACCCGCATGGCGAACAAATGCGTCCATCACCTCGTAAGGGGTGGCAATCATTTTGAATTGTATGCGCAGTTAATGGGCACGGAGAGCGAGTGAAACCGAGAATATTTGTATTAAATTTCTGAGCTACCGTCATTCGGTTAATTGAAGTGGAAGTAATTTAATTTCGATTGCACACACATCCGTACTCCCAATGTGTGCCAAACAGCAGGTGAACGCTCATTTGTTTCACTCTCGCTAGGCACCTGCGGCAAATGTTTGATGCATGATGGGAATGCTGAGCACCAGAAATGAGATTGATTTTCCTTGGAGGCTTTTCCAAAAGCCGATGATAATGTGCAAATTCAAAACCTGCTCTGAATGCGATTGAAAAGACGGCGCGTTTCCACACGATGCACACACGTTTCCAATGGCGGAGGCAGTGTGCACCGGCAATAGATTTAATGTTCTGCTGCCGCACATTATTATACATTCCCATGGCAACCTAGGAGTGAACAAACAGTCACATGAGTCGCGGTCAGAAGCCAGGGGAAACGTGCAAAGCTGCAACAAAAGGACTCCGCGGAGCATGTGGCATCCGGTCACTTGTACTTAATAGCCTTGTAAGGTGGGTGCACGTTTTGGGGATTTAAAAGTTTCCATAGCATTGTTTACTCCGCACCACGATGGAAATTTGAGCAAACACTGCGGAGGGAGCAAAAGTGTTTTCGACGCCGAGAGTGGTTTGTTATCGACGAAAAATATTATTTACCTGGTCTTTTGCGTTAATGGATACCAGACAGCCGCCCACGTTCGCTGCCAAAAATCACAGACCGGGGTTGAGGAGCTCGCCGAGACTGGGTTCCGAAGTTGAGGATTGCCCCATCATCCACGGGGTGTGACAAAATTGATTGTTGTTTTCCTCTTTCCGAGAAAAGCGTTAAAAACACGCTTCTGTAGATGTTTGCATGCATGTCACTGCCGGTCGTTAGAGCTGTTCGAAAACGAATGCCAGAAGCAGTCGAAATCTAACCACAGCCAAGCTGACTCTCCAACACCCTCGATAACCGCCGGAAGGTTAATAATCATAAACGCTGATTAAGTCCACTCCATGGCAATGGGATGCAGTATCATCTCTGAACAACTCAGCGTGCCCCACAGTTGCAGACACGGGCGCCATCGCCGACACCGACGCCCAGCCAGCGTTCCTCGTTGGCCATTAAATTAAAATAAAAATGCAATGGAACACGACTCTCTGCTGGTCTCTGTATCGCCCTCAGATACGGGTGCGCACCCAGCGACAGCGTTGGCGGTTGCAATACATTTTTGTCGTTATTTCCTTTTTTCATTTTGCGGCACAATTTTTAAGCTGAACACTTGAAAGGATAAATATTACTCGGTAACGGTGGGGCTGCTGGTGGCGTTGCTATATGCCGCGAGCATAATAATTGTACGCTGGTACGTGAAACAAAGCGGGAGGTCAGCTGGAAGAGGTGCATCCCGCTGGGGGTCAGTTGCGGCAGGCAGCAAAAGCAGGCAGCAGCTAGAACTTTCGTGTTGCCCTTCTCTCTGGGGCGAAAATAAACGAACGAAGCCCAATTTCATCCCTTCGCGCGAATGGAGTTTTAAGTGGCGCTGCTACAAGAAGTTGGCAAGGAGATATCGCCCATACTTTGTCGCTGTTAAGTGTGTGCTCAAGTGAGTGTTCAAGAGTGTACAGGAAGGCTACTGTCATGGGCCATTATAAACAGTCAACGACCGACCAAAACGGGCGGGAACATCAGCTCTTCCTTTTTTTTTGTTGGTTGTGCTGCGCTTTCGAGCAACTTTTCATTGTCATCGAAAGGATCCCTGAAGGAGACAGAGCAGAGGGCGAACATTCACGAGTTTTATTTACGACAGACATTTTTAAGACGACGTTTATGTTTTCGCATTCTGGTGCAACGTGAGTGAGTTTCTGCTTCTGTCCGAATGTCTGTTCGAAGGACTTATGGGGAATTTGTTTGGCTGTACAACCAGGCGAATGTGGGTGGTATTGATGGGGTCTGGGATGAGCCATTTGCTAGCTGGGGGGCGAGGAGCTGGTGTGGTGTAAGATTTTTCTTCACGTCTGTGGCAGTCGTCAATTAATTACATTTTAGTCTTGCCGCTGTTGTGATGGTTTCATTCTGTGCTGCTCTCTCGATTAATGGAACTCGGTTGATGGAGGAATTTAGCTAATGAAAGAACTGAAGAAGGGGGCGACTGCTTGACAGGCGATATTAATTGGAAAATAGAGATGCTTGGGTTCACAGTATTATCTGGTTGTGTGGACGGGTGGATTGCTCTTTTTAAAAAAAATACACAGATATTGGATCGTGTGGGATTTACTTGAACATGGTTGCGCCAGTCCGTGTGGAATGAGAGAGTAGATGCAGTTTCCTGCTCGTCCCAACGGGATAACGACGTACATCGCATGTTGTGGTGGCACTGAGGGATCAGCATAAGCTCCCGTAGATGCGAACTTCAGTTCAATTCATTGGCAATGCAGAAGAGATTGCATAGAAGCGTCACAAATGGCTTTTTGCTTGTACAGTCAGCAGGTCTTAGCTGCATACAAAGGGACCATTTTCATATGCGACGAAGGGAAATTCTGGATTTTTTCTATTCACTGTTGCTGCTTGAATTGCCTGGAACCAAGTGTAATTAATAAAGCTCAGGGAACGGTTACTTCCACGGCATGTGACAATGGCGTTGCTTTTTATTCCTGGTCGACTTTATTCGGGCGCAATTCCCCGGCATGAGTGACATGTTTGACAGTGGTAGAGGGTAGTTTATTAGAGGTGATGACATAATTTGTTTCAAGGCGTTGATATGGCGTCATATGCAGGCACAGGCGTCTAGCCATCTGTCAACGAACTCCTACTCTCACATCCGAGGACTTTCGACTGAAGAGACTGGTGCACTTAACACCTATGGGACGCGAGGGAAGAGAGTGAATCCGTACCAGGGCTCATCTCTCTTGACGGATTGCGGCGGAGGACCTAATCAACAGATAAGCCAACGGCGAATTCCGGAGCTACCTCGTTTAGCGAGGCCTAGCCTACACCGATAACATTGACATGATTGGCAGAACACAGAGAGCCGTGAATGAGACATTTGCTGGCATTGAGACGGAAGTGGTGAATGAAGGCAACACGAAATATATTCTGTCATCAAGATCTTGGACAGAGCGTCACAATGGGCGGCTATAACTTCGAGGTAGTTAAGGACTTCGTCTACTTTGGCTCTGCAGTAAACAGTACGAAAAGCATCAGAGCCGTCTTTCGAAGGATCCTGGGCAAGCTACTACGGATCTAACACCTAAGATGGTTTGGCCATGTAGAGCGTATGGTGAACTCAGTTCTGACCTTAAACGTTTTTGACTCCGAACCTGTGGGACAACGCAACAGAGGACTCCCGCGTCTAAAGTGGCGCACCCGAGTGGAGAAGGCCTCAACCAACTTGGACATAAGCAATCAATCTGTGGAATTTCATCCAAATCCGAACAGCCCTTTAGGATGTAGGGCTCCAAAGACATCTTAACTTTTTAACGTACACTTGCACGCTCGGGCGTCGCAGGGGTTAACAGCGCTAAACCAACGGCAGGTTTTGAGGTAATATTAAACTTATTACTACATGACATGCAGACTACATACTGCAAGGATTGCCATAAAGATCAGCTTATCCAGCGGCTGGCTCCCAAGTTCGAGATCAAAATAGCCCGATTCTCCTCCCCCATCACGGCTTATTCGTTCTCTGGGGCCAGCAAATACTTACTGAATATGAAAGCAAACAAATGAGCCTAGTTAGGACAATGACTGACCTTCAGGACATAATTACTTGACTCATAGGCAAGACCCTCTCACTCAACATTATTTGTAACATTTGCAATTGTAACGACTGTCTGTCGAGTTCTGTAAGAACTGCGAAGTCATTGGCATTGCTCTCTCTCTTTATCAAAAGTTAAGTAAAAAAATGTTTGGCCTATTTCTTGTGAATTCCTTAGCTCTGCGATTGCAAATCAACAATGCCAAAAATTGCCTTTAATTCTTTGAACAACTAAGGGATTCCTTGCCCTATCCTGCTTCAAGATTCTGTTCTCAGCAGTAACTAAGCAGCTTTAAGTGGAATTTGAACACTGTTATCGTCGCTACGCTCTTCAAACAGCCATTAGCGATTAGAACATTGTCATCCTCTCACCAGGATACACTTGTTACGGTTTCCTCTTTCTGGCTCCTGACAGCCTCTCACTGTGCCTTTATTTGGCTGTGTACTGAACTAAGACCTGTTAGTTGAGCTCCATTGAGCTCCATTGCGCAAAATGGCGTGAATATCGTGAGTTGCTATCACCACAGCAGGCAAGCCCGCCTTCATTCTTCAATCAATCGATTGGAGTTGTATGGCATCTGTCGAGACAAAGCACAACACGGAGGCTGCACTTGCCGAGGCGTTGACAACCGCACCGATGACAACGAACACGCTCACTGCTGTTTGTCGGTTTGTTCATTTTGCCGGTGCAACCTCCTTTAAGGTATCACATTTAATGTGCATCCATTGAATGCGCCCCATGCACATCTCCCCCTGAGCCCCCATGGGGGATGCGGAACTCATTGTTGCTGGTTTCATTGTCTGCACACATCAATTGGCAAGCCACAGTCTCGATCTTACCCCACAAACTCCGGCACACCGGCAAGTGAATGGGGCACACTCAAGGATTCTTTATGGAAATCCTTCTCCGGGCGACTCGCAAAACAAAAGGCATGCCAACAACGGAGCTCTCTCTCTCTCTCTCTCTTGGCGATACGATAACGTAGGTAGACCCGCACCCGTCACGTCGAATAATAGGGATACCGATCTCAATTGCAGTCTGAACAGCCCCCATTCCCACACACACTCTCCCGTTGTTGGAAGCTGCCTTGGAGTTCAACGAAGCAGCTCAGTGAAAGACACTTGTGGGGGTGTTTAAATTAATTCTCACTTGAAATGTGTTCGGTATTTAGTCAAAGTTCGGGTGCCAAATCGAGGCATGGCACACAGGAGCGCTGTAAAAGGTGGCTACGTGCCGTTTGCTTTTCTTCCGAGTGCATGGTGTCACATTCAGCTTGCGAGTTGGCAATTTAATTAAGCACTCCCGGGGGAAAGGGGACTGATTTCGAATGCAAATGAGCACAAGTCGGTGTGACACGATTCAATCAACCCTCATAAACGAGAATTCGGCAGGACCCAGCCGAACGGATCGTCTTTGTAGTGGTTTCGCACTTTTTATGTCTGACCTCTGCTGCGTGGACGAAGGGATAGCATCTGGGCGATAAAAGTTTATTCTTTCGCAATGATTTTGTGAAATATGTCCTGATTGCTGATTACATTATCCTGCAAATGAATCTGCTTCTTCAGTCATCTTCTCCTCACCGGGGCTCTTAAATATGAAGGCCTAGTTGAAAGATTTATGCAAATTCGTCGTGGAGAAGAGACGGAGAAGTTTACGAAGTCCGACCAACGTACATAATGAATGACGAAGCTTTTTGTTCGTTCTGAAGGGTGAGGATTGCTTGGACTGGAGATTTCGTAAACAAATCGATAGCACTTGAGGCAGATGAAGGGCCAATGTGAAGCGAAGCGTTAAATGGGCTGCTGGGCGTACACGCTTGTGTAAGGCTTTGCTTTGCCATTGTTCATTGATTTATGTCTCCCGGTGAGGTACTTACTCTGGCGAGCTCATTTCTGTCTTTTGTGTGCCGATGCTGGGCTTTCTGAGTCGTTTTTACGTGCTTTCCAGTGCCAGGTATGCCGAAAATAATCTGGAGCTTAAATGTTAGGTTTCGTTAAGTTCGGGTTAACGGTCTGACTGTGGAAGGCAGTCCCTACTATAATGGATTCAAGGACAACTTATAAAATCGAGAGCACACTAGGAAATAATACACTGTAACCGAATCGATCGAGTTTCGTTAAGTTACGTTCAATTTTGAGTAATCTAGTAGAAGCGAAGTGAATTGCTCTCTACGTACGGTTGTGTTTTCAGACACAATTATGGAGAGTTAAAATATTTGGAGATACTTCCGGCAACTTTTGGTTCGGTTCTGAGTTTGCTTGAGTCAATTATGGTTGGTCCTTCAGGGCTACGACCCGAAGAGTCTTCGAATACGAATCTATGGGACGTCTCATTAGACGACGCCGCGTCTAAGGTGGCGCATCCAAGTGAAGAAGGACCTCAAACAACTGGAGGCAGCTAGCCAGAGATCGCGCCCCAAAGAGGGTCCGAACCTTGACAATAGCTGCTCTCTAAGTCGATAACAATCACTCATATTGTGGTTGCTCTTTTTCCCCCACAAATAGGGACACGTACTTTCTTATGGCGACTACGAATGAGAAAGTTTGATGCAGTTGCACTCTTTTTTTGAGCATTTTCAGCGACTCGACACACACTCAAGTTCAGTCAAACACTCTTGGTGACGATTGCATACGTAATCTGAATCCCTTTGCAAACAACTGCTGTACTCCGTCAACATGCTCCAACTTTATTCATTCTCACTCCGATGCAATGTTTGTCATCGTTGGCAAACATACATGTTAAGAGGATGAAATTCACGTCACAAGCCGCTCAAAAAAAAGTGTAGAATATAACCTCTGATCCAACACCAAAAGTGTTCACAAAAGTTTTTGTCTGCCAGACCTGTTGTGGTCCACAATTCGCCAGAGGCACTTCAACACTTTAAACTACAATTTCGTACCAAAAAATATTATTCCGTAGTGGTGAACACGCCAAGTGTGTTAACATAGCTATCAGCTGCAGAGCAGAGTCGTCACAGGAAAAGTTGAGTTCTCTCTCCCGTCACACGGGTGTCTGGGTAGTTGCTGTTTTCCTGGAAATGGAATGAATTTGTAGATATTTTTGAGGGTTTCCCTCTTGGGGTTGTTTAGCTTTTTTCGGTTGTCATCTGGTGAGTGCGTGTAGTCACACTTCGGAGGGAAAATGCTTAGCGCTTTGCACTCGTCGTAAAAATATCAACTTACAAAGCGGTTTTGGAATTCTTCGAAGCAGCACTTGAAGAAGAACTTGTGACAGGATCGACTGTCTTGATCCATTTGACTCCGCTGCAGGAAGCACTGCTTAGCGGAGTCATCTTGTGGTTCTCCTGCTTGCAGACACCAAGCAAACACTCCACCCCCGCGCAAGAGACAATGCTCTTCGCCAACTTCCTGCACGCTACTCTGTCACCACGTTAACCACACCAAAGAAGAAGAAAAAAAATACGTAGCCCACATCAAAGGGTGTGATAACATTTAACAACCCCGAATACTTTGGGGCATTTTCCGGCGACCGCACACCTTGCTTCGCCAAGGATTTACGGAGAATTTGTCAAAATCACAAAATTCCAACACGGAATCCGCTCTCCTCTTATCACATCCACCCCTGCAGCGTCGCAGTCGAAACTTCACCGAATTACTCTAATTATTCGCAGTCGCCCCAAACGACAATGGGAATGGTTATCGTCCCGTCCCCATCGGCTTGACGGGCAGTTGTTTATTTAATTTTTTCCGCCCCGCTGTTGGTGCGGTCGGTTTTTTTTAATCAATTGCCACCATAACGATGACAGAAGTGGACCTGACGAAAAACAAAATTATTTTCAAAGGCAACCAACTACCGGAAGGCTCGGCGTGCCCGAGATGGCAGCAGAAGCAAAAAAAAATTCACCGAAATCGGTGATGCCCAGCCTTTGAGATTAACATCTCGGGTCGAGAGGCGAAAACCGAAAAACCCTTTTCATCCGAAATAATGTTGATAAAGGGCCCGCAAAAGTGGCGGGAGATCTGTGTGCTCTAGCGTAATGAAAAGTTTCACAATAAAATACACGACACCCACAAGCGGGTCGGGGCGTCGCATCGGTTTTTTAGGGGGCGGCTGACGGCCGGCGGCCAGTCGCGTCGGTCCGGCGGTGAGGGTAGGTAATTTCATAGATAGATAACTTTTATAATTTCGAAATGAGAAAGTGATAGACCTTTCCGATACGACGCGTAAGAATTCATGGGCTTTATGAAATTCAAATCGTGTTCATGGTAATCTCTATCTCTCTACCGCCCTCACTGCTTGGCGGCGGTCTACCGCACTGTGTAGCTATAAAATATTGCTGAATGTGACATCAAAGGGCTGTCTGAAAATAGCTTCGTTCATTCAATGACCATGCCGTGATAGGAATTTATACTGCGACGAGATCCATGAAAGTCGGTTTTACTAGGTTTTACGCAAACTTTTCAGACCATAACTCAGCTGTAAGGTTTGAATTCGGTTTCGACTGCCTCAGCAAATAGTGATTTATCAGGGAGACAATAAGAAGCACGACTGTACGGTGCTCGGTGCTGTTTGAGATCTCATCTGTTCGAATCATCTTTATGGGGTCATCAACGTTCCGAGTAAGTGCCCTGCTGGTGAAATATTAAACTGAGCTAGAATCGTTTCACGAGGAACGGAAGGATGAGACCGATTCGTTTATTTTCTCATCATTAACTGAACTTAAGATAATCGTTCGGTATTTCTGATTGAACTTTTAACAGTCGTATTATCGCGATTTGAGTGTGCAAATGGTGCAGTTGTCGTCGACTAGATGTTGTTATTATTTCACAGAATGGTAGGTTGCCTCATCGACAGCAGGTTGTGATGATGAGAGAAAACATTCATCGAATCTGTTACAAAAGCTTGGAGAGTGCAAATTCGTCTCGAACGTGGTGAAACTGGTTCGCAAGAAGTCAAGACAAAGCCTCCCGCCTCGTTTTGGAGCTTGTTTGAAGCCAAATATGGTCTCCATTCGTGAGACAGCAGCACGCCTGCTATAGAAACTGTCGCAAGTCCACCGTAGACTACATAATATCAATATCGGTGTCGCTACAGTCCAAGGTGGACCTAGGCCCAGCTTCAAAAGCAACCACTCGTATTATCCTTGTTATTATTCCACCAGGAGTGGTTTAGCCTCAGACAACATGCCAAAGAAGTAAACCTATGCAAGATCTGAAACTGGACTTGACGCTAAATTCGATCGCACTTAAGTAAGCAAAAGTGAACGAAACTTAACAAAACTTATCGAAACTTAACGAAACTTACCGGAACTTATGGAAACTGATTGAAGTGGTCATTGGGGTCAAGGAGAATAAATTCTGCATATTCGCTCCATGAACACCAATGCTCCAAGTTAGAGAAGCAGACCGAAACAGAGATTTTGTCTGCCATGGAAGCAAGTCTGCTAATAGCATGTCTGATAAACTATCGATTTTGCTGTGTAACGATCTTTTTTGTTTAGAAGAACCAAATTAGAGACGATTGCCAAAGGCTACCATTGTGCAGAAATTAACGAGATTTTGTCAAGAAGCAATCGCATTCAACACTCGTTTTTTGGCCGGAACCTTCATCGGTTTTTTTAGCCTGCGGTAAAGGTTGGCCTCTCCCGTCGTAGAATCGCCCTTGGCAACCGGTGCTACCTCGTTTTGTCAAAACAACTGGGCTCAAAACTCGTGACTCGAAGGACCAAAATCATGCTCTACAAAACTCTTATTTTGCCAGTCCTGCTCTATGGAGCCGAAAGCTGGATGGTAAGCAAAACTGCAGAGCTGATTCTTGGTCGGATATATGGTCCCGTCTGCGAGGAAGGCGAATGGAGGAGAAGACATAACCGCGAACTCTACGAGCTGTACCAGGATCTGGATGTAGTCCGGACGCCAAAAATCCGTCGACTGCACTGGCTCGGCCACATCAAGCGCATGGACAACAATTCTCCAGCAAAGAGGGTCTTTGACTCCAGAAGGAGAGGAAGACCGAATCTACGGTATAAAGACCAAGTAATTGCGGATGCAAGACAGCTTGGTCTTGATGACTGCAAGCAGCGTGCCCAGGAACATCAACGATGGAAGGCAGGTATTGCTCAGGCTCGGACCCTACATGGGTCGCCGGTCTGATAAACAAAACAAACAAACAGAGGTTGGGAGACGTGAAGATTATACCAGTCTATGTCTTGGAGCTTATCCCGAGTAATGAGGTTGGCTTGGGGGAGTCTGAGGAATTATTGATATATGAATCAAATCGTTGTGGAGTTGCCAACACAACAGAGCTTTTAAGTCGGCTTCACACTTCACGAAGGTGGAGGAAATGTCCATAAGCATGAACTCAAATGGCACTTTAAATCCCTAACTCAGCTCGATGAATAGGTGCCCGGGGTAGGTCTGCTTTTCTTGAGTATTTTTCGGAACTTGCCGTAAGTGGGACTAATTGGCCTGCTTCCTTATGCTTCTAGGCGTTCACCCAAATCGGCGAATGATAAACAGACTTTTTTTTTTATCTTTGCGCAGTGTCCCTTCTTGTAGACTGAGCAACCTTGGTCGATTGCAGAGCATCTCTTGACAATAAAGATAAAACTGCATAGTAGTCAAAGAAACTTGTAATTACAACCATTCCGACTTCTATGAAGACTCTCCAAGAACTTCTAGCCTCACATTCAGAGTTCAGAAGATGACTGTCGTCAATATCAACCAATGATCGCCCATTCAAAAGTGCTAACGAACTCTGATGACATTTAGTGTTACCGTCACTATTCACATGCTATTACGTACAAGCCCAATGGAAATTCATTAATGCCCAGCAATCAGAATTCTATTTAGCAGTCATAAACCGGATTGCGATCAGATTTAATTAAGTCGAGGACGGCCTCGCGACCACTGATTCACACACGGACGCGATAAATTATTGCAGCCAAGCGAGAATAAACCCCCAAAAATATTCCACGTCAGTGTCCGCGATTTATCCCGTCCAGCGTGTGTGATGCACTCCGGCTCTGGAGTGAAATCACTGCTGATTTATGTAATTAGAAGTGCTTGCCAAATTTGAGTCGGGCCCCGGATAATATGCGGTGCCAGCAGGGGACCTGCATGGAGCGCCATCCCTGTGTGATAGTTTACACGCCAGCAGCGAGTATTGCTTTTCAATTCCGTCCCCACTGGCCACTGGGCACCGGGCCTACTGGGCCTAGGGGAGAAGGGGAGGTAAGCCAATGCTTAATGCCTATTCATAATAGTGCAATAGATTCTGGCTTAACCATATTTAGCAGTGATTCTGTGGATTTATTGAATTATGGCTGCAAATTGAAGCATGAATCGGCGGAGGTGCACGTGGTATATTGAATTTAAAACCAAACACAAACTGATTTGATAGCACTGCAATGGGCGTTGGCATAGGCACACGCGTCTCCGAATCTCATCTCAAGGGTAGTGCAACATTGTGTAAGAGGCGATTGGTTTTTGAATTGCTTGCGTTTTTAATGGGTGAGTGGGGCTACAGTTGGGAGGGGACTTCAGTGAATAATCATTATCAGCCAGCTGAGTCTCCACTTGTCCGTCTCTAGTTATGAGCGCCAAATTGCTACCGGCTTGTTAAGCTTGTGATCAGCCTCCACTATGTTTTGCCAGAGGCTTGACGGCGAATTTTCTTCGAGTTGAAGCTGTGTTGTGAGTTACAACGGTGTTGGAACCACAGCCCGAATATATCGATGGTGTCGACCTCTGAGGCCACTGACGGTAATGGTGTTCCTTCTTAATTTCCGTGGTCTTCGGAAGTCATTGCGGATCCTCCATTTTCAGTTTAGTTTATTCATTTTCGACGCAATGTGACTTTTTTTCATATATCAGTCAAGACAATTAGTGGTTAACTTGTGTCTATGAAGTGAAATATGCAGAGACCTTATTTCAAAGTGCGATGCTGGTCACAGAAGCATTCACTGTCAACGAGAGGAGGCCATCTGCGCTAACTTGGCTCTCCACCATCAAATACTCACCCACAATAAGGACGTAAACACACACCCCACTCCCCCACCTGCCGTTAAAGAAGAAGACCAGGTGCACTGTTCACCAAACCATGTCACAGGCCCATAAACCATTCGACAATGCTGAACAAAATTCGTACCAACATTTTACGGCTTACTTCCGATAACGAGGTCTACCGTCGGCGGCGGCCACCCACGCAGTCGAGCTTGTCTGTCCGTACTCCCGAGCGTCTATTCTATGTTCAGCAAGGGAGGGATGCCCACAAACGCTGGATTATGTTTAAATTCAAAGAAAAACACACCAAACCACTTCACATTGTTGACACATTGACATGCCATCGCTGATATGTACATCAATCATTATTTGCAGATTCATTGACGTTTTGTTGCTCCTCCAGAGTCTACCACTTTTGCGACCGCCTCCCTGTCTCCCTCCAGCCAACACCCCACCGAACTCAATTTATGCTCACTCACATGTGAGATATTCCCTCGACGAGTGACATGTGAAATTTAATCATTTTTAAGTTCGAAGTAGCTCGTCATGTTGTTCATCGTCGCACGGGGGCTGCCTATTCAAGCCCGCCGATCCAACAAGCACTCGAAGGCGAAGCTCAGTGACGGGTATCGCAGCGAGGCATGTTCGATTTTGTGTTGTTATGGGGCTGATAGCTCCTTTCTTGTCGATTCCCTATTTTCTACATATTTGTTTTTTCTCTGCTTTTCAAACAAAATTGCCAGTCACTTTCCGTGTAGTTGATTGTTGTGGTGCATATTTTTAGCTCCTTGTCAGGGATGTGTTTTGATATTACGACGATTCATCGTCGACGAGGTTGACATGTGTCATTTTAATGCTTCTTACGAGCTCCTCGATACGCTGTCACGAGGGTTGTTTCTTGATGAGGGGGACAGCTCAATGTTGATTACAGATACGGCGGAGTGTTCCACGGGCGGAAGTTACTCTTTAAGTGAAATGAACTGTCAGGGAGCAATTAGCGGGATTAGACTGTCGATGAATGTGGGCGTATTCATCGGTTAATGGCAGTTGATGGGGACGGAAGATGCCTGCGTGCGGAGCAATAAGTTGCAATTTGTTCTTCAATTCGAACGTGGCGTGACATCAACTTGTTTGCTTGTTTGCACAACATCGTTCATCCTTCGACGGGGTGGGAGGTAAGCTCTACCGGTAGGGTTGTCGCGATGTCATCATGCATGACTCGGAGTATGATGGTGATTCTGTCACCCGTGAGTAATATGGAAACTCATCCTAGATATTCCAAGGCGTTATCCGTCTGAACTATGCCAGATCAATATAAAGGAAGGTTGACTTTGTTGAGCCTCCAACCAGTGAGAGATTGGTGGGAATTGAAGAAGGCCAGTATTGGAAAAGCGCCCAGGAATGAAGATTTGCCAACGAACAGCTAATTTGGATGTCGCCCTAGGGTCAACCCGCCTCATTTTGTTTCGACCGCACATCCGAATCCACCACACCGAATTAAAGCAGACTACATGGACCGGTGCGTCGCATGGCGGCATCATCTGACCACTTGTTTTTAGAAATGAAGCAGGAAACACCATTAGCGTCAATTTTCTCAGGTATATTGTGTATTCTAAGTTTGGCGATACACGGTTTTGCAGAGAAAAGCCGTTAACAGCGGAGTTATGCTTCTTGTTAATGTTGCCAGTTAATACACTACTGTTGATATAAGATGGATTTTGATGCGTAGTGATGGCCTATGCGAACGATGTTGCCATAACCACATCTGAGATTTGTCTCCACAGTCTGATAAAGAATTCCCTTCTCAAGTCCGATACATGGCCAAAAAGCTGAGGCACCAGAGACAATCCACGTAAGATTTGCTCTTCACCGGGAGATGTAAAATTCCCTTCTTTGACCCATCTCACACTTACTCTTAATCCAAAATCTCTGATTCTCGTCTTAGACATCAAGCACGATCGTGTTCCTTAGAACGTATGGAAGACAGCTATTGCTCAGATCCGCAGGCCTGACAAGTGAGTAAGTAAGTGTTTCTTGACGTTTCTCGTTGGGCATAACAGGTTGCCTTCTCTGAAATCGTTGTTAACATCCTTACGGCGGCCTCTACTTCGGACATGCTCAAAATGACATTCATTCCTGCTGTAAGAGTCGTTCTCATAGCAGCCGTGTTGCAGATGCAAGCCAGACTTTGAGGAATTTCCTTAATTGCCGAATATCTCTTGACGAGATAGCGACAACCCATTTCCTGTCTCAGTAAGCTGTGCAATGTCAGCATTTTCCAATTAAATCCCTTCGTAACAATCATTAACTGGTTGCAGGGGAGAGAGTTATCCAATCGTCGTGATATCACAATGGGCCTAAGTGTCTCCCTCCCGTCACTTGAACCTTTCGTAACCAAAGATCCACTGCCAGGGACCACGTACACATTAGAGCGCTCCTTTTGTGACGGAAATAAAGTACCTTAAGCTGTCTGTCGATTTACGGGCTCCGTGTTCTGCAAATCTTACATTCGATTGTTTCAAGTCGTGTGCTTTGTCCGGTCTGACACTTCATCGCCAGGCACTAATCAAAGGTGCCACATAATTGAGTCGCCATCTCGAAGATTACCCTTACCTTACTGACATCGAGTCACGGACGAGTGCATGACACTGGCCAACCAGCAGCGCAACCACCAATCTGCACCGCAAAATCTAATTCAAACCATTCGACCATGTGCCATTTGTTAGAGTGGACTGTGTCCGGCGCAAGCCTCAAGGTACACGATACACGCTCGGAACTAATCCCCATTGTTAATTGAAAACGGTGCCGATGTCCCCTGAGGATTGTGTAAACGAGCATGTTATCTCGTTATGCATTGCATATACACACCGCAACCTCATCGTGATTATTGCTGCAAATTTACAAGCAACAAGCCAATGCGGTTGTTGAGACCAACCCCCCCCCCCCGTTATCCACCCACATCCAGTCGATTCTTGAACGACGAAAGATTTGTGATAACCCCAGCATTGGAACGCAAGCAATTAGAGAACGAGAGAGACGTCATTGTCATTGCCATTCTCACCCGCTTGGTAAGTCGCCCGCCCGTTCAAAGAGAACACTCGTTTCGGAAACTTAATTAAAATACCACACTTTCTGGAATTTTTCCATCGTCTGCACAGCGCCAACACTCAGCGCCTAATAATTCGGGCAAGCCTTGCACCCCCAGTCCCCGGCAAGGCCAGATATTTACTTGGATTAAGGGAGAGATGCACTGAAATACCCCCAGTGGCAGTGTCATTGCGCCCACCAACCAACCACCCACCACCGGTCGGTGCATGCAATTTACTGTGAAAATTTAATTCCCCAACTTTGTACGAATTCCTGATTGCGTTGCCAGAATACCTGGCACACATGAATAACAATTTGGCTCCTTACCTGAGCGAAAGTGTGCTCCCCCACCCACACAGCCGGACCCAGCCCTCCGGTGGGTGTCTATTTGTGTCTCTGAGTGTCGAGACTCGGCAACAAAATTGCTTTCCCACACCCCCCGGGGCGGAGTGGGAAAGAAAGAAAAATGCATGGAACCGATGTGAAAGTCAACCGGAATCGTTTCTGCATATGTTTGCCGTTCCCCCGGCAAGGACACATCCCTCGTTATTGCACACTTGTGTACGGGGGCGCATGAGGAGTGAGGACATTCTTTTGAAATTCGATTATGACCACAGCCTGGTCAGCTGGTGGCACGCACATCATGACACATTGGCTGCAACGGTCGCCGGGGCGGCGCAGCGGCTTAAGACATTCCACTAAGCCCGGGATTTTGCGGAAAATTAAATATTTCGATTTGAGGGCGATTTTCCGTACGAGTCGGGCCCGAATGAATTAAATTTTTGAATTTAATTTCTTCGGCTTTATTGTATTTGCATGGCAAAGTAATTTTCTAACTGAATTAAGGAAGTGGCTGGAGCGTGGGGGTGGTTTTCTGGTCGAGGGGCTGGCGACGAGCAAGGTAGCAAGTCTTGCAAAAGTTCGAAATAAGTAAATTCAACTAGAGGGCTCTGCAGATAAAGTCGGTCAAGGATTTCCTGGCTCATGCTGAATGGATCCTGTTGTGTATGGAGGTGGGGGGAGAGAGAGAGAGAGAGACAGAGATGATTCGTTGTCATGTTTGGAATGTCAACTTTGGAGTGGTGAACACTTTAAATGGGGACTGTGAAGTGAAATTGGCCTAATTGGATGCAGGCAATAGTTTTGAAAGCTTCCTGCATTTGCATGTGAATGCAATTTTATTTTAATCAAGTCGTGTCTGTCTGCAAATTTATGTGTGTCCTGGATTTGTGGACTGCAACATTTTTGCCAAAAATAAGGGCCACCAGTCCCTGCGCTGTTTGAATGCAGTGGAGAATGGGGAGATTTACGCCATGAATATTAGATCTTGGGAGGCACGTACTTAATTGGGGGGATCGCCTCACTGCAGGCATTTGACTTAATTCTATTAACCGGGCTGAGCTAAGGGAATGAGTGGAGAGCTCCTAGAGCCCATCAATTAATTTTTCATCCAGCTTTTTTGGCTGGAATTGCTTTATTATCTGTCTCCCTGTGTTTTGTGGAAGCACAAAAACCTTAGGAAAAGGATTAGTGTTGCTCGTTTGGTATAAGCAATGAGTGCAGAGTCCTTGCCTTGCCATTGCAAAGGTTCCGTATTTCTTCTTTGGCGCTGCAGGCCGGGGTGGACTGTTGTTTGCATTGGACCCACTGAATAAGAATTTCTGGCTAGCTGTCTACAGTTGCACATACCAAGTTGTTTGTGGTGCTTATTGGCTGGTGCAGTAACCTCAACGATTGCTTCCTCTGTTGCGTTGTCAAAATGTCAGAGTTCAAGATTCTTCAAGCCGGAGCCAATTGCTCCATGAGCTCTGCAGATCGATCCTTTGAGAGATGGTTGTATTATGCAATTGTCTCATCAGCCCAGAGAAACAGCGGTTGGCCAGAGGTATTTTGCGTTTGGTCTCCATATTGAATGTGTTAGTTTTGTCCTGTGGGTCGAGGGGCTGAGGTAAATAAATTCCTTGACAACCTCGAAGTTCTAGCCGTCCATTTTGACACCCTGTCCAACACGTGGGCTCGTTGTTGAGGACTTCATTTCATTTTTACCTCCTTCACCCCCAAACCCATTTTACATATTCAACTGATAATCGGAGTATATTTCCGAACTTTAAGGACTAACCACTACATGACATTGAACACACTCCTCCATCCCCCCCCGACACTGACCACATGGTAGAGCTTCTCAACATTATTGCCTCCAGATCCTACTGGAACTCTGACTATACAGATACAGATACTAAATGATCCTTTGCAATTTCTTTATAGATTGTTTGAAGACAAGCGAAGGCGAGGAAGCACATTTTTGAAAGTTTACAAAACAAGCAAGCTTCACGTGGGTCCTGGGACACTGTGACATTGCCAAAAAATTGTGAAAGTGTCGAACTCCCCAGTAGTGAGCCTGTATGCCACTGGCCACTGCAGAACAGCCCGGTACGAGTGTTAAGCAGACTTACCCCTCAGTAGTTGGAACAGTCACTGGTCACTTCACTCCCTAGATTGCTTTCCGGTGACCACGGCATACAGACCAGTATGTGCATGTTTGAAAACAGATCACTCCCACCCGGTACCCAGAAAGGATGCTTTTTCCAGGAGAGGCTGACCGCTCCAATGCTTTTATATTACTAAATATATTAACCTGGTCTAAGTCGACGAGACGAAATTCTTGACCTATACCGTCCAGATTCCGTGGAAAATTCTGCCTGACTGCAGTACTTGCCCGACCTTGAGCCACTTCCTTACCCCAGTGCTTTCTGTTTTAATGAAAACAGCTCGTAAAAAACGGCTTTTCATCCTGAGAAACCGGGTGTCTGCCCTTCTTTTGTACTGGTAGATGTCACGAACAGTTCTCTTAGGTCTACGCACCGTTGGCTTATAGCCAGTTTAGTACGCATTGTCAGAATGGGAATTTTTTTTCTCGAGTGGTTCCCTTTGGTATTACTCATTTCAATGTCATTCAATCAAGCTTCCTAGACGAAAGCGACTCGCCTGTAACCCATACAAAAGCAAACCGTGTGTTTGGTAGGACACTTTGAATGATGTCCCTCTTCTCAAAATATCTTCTGAGGAATGCCTAAAACATAAGATTGTCCAGGTAGTGAGTCCTACCGGAAGAGCGAGTTCACTCGGACGTCCTAATAATAGCATCCTAAGAACACACATTTCGGCATTCACGTCAGAAATACACCTATTCACCCTCAAAACATGCCTCACCCGCCCTAATCATTCGACTCACTCGTGCCCACTTAACACGATCGTCCTCCGCATCTCGGAGTGCGCCCATGCGTCGATGCACATGAATAATCCTCTCAACTCAACTCGACCGCAATTCGAGTCCAAAATACTCAACCACACACCAAATCAAATCTGTCAGCAATGATTCAGATCCGCATGATATAGGGCCGCCCCTTCCGGTCGATTAACGCACACATCAATCCGAGTATTATTCAAAACCCCGCCGCGCCGGGGAGTGGAAAAAGAATGCCATAACCTAGTAATATCATAAATTCACTTCCGCCTCGACGCACTGGCCATGGACGCACTACTCCATTTGGAGTTCCCTCCCGTCCGCGGGTGGGCACGTTCGGTAGCTGGCGGCAATAGTGGCAACGGAGCGGCGTCTGCTGCGGCCTGTGCTCAAAAACAATCATCGACGATAACACAATAATTATTATTTACTGAGCTTAAGCGGCAGAAAATTGAATCCGAATCGAACTCCATTGCATGCCATTGACCCACATTGACTGTAACAAAACGAGCCTTGAACAAGTTAATCCCGCGGGTCAATAATCCAAAGTTCCCCAGCTCAACCAAGGAGTCAGCACAACAGAACAGACACAGGCGCACAGTGAAGCGCTGAAAGATGACCCGGGAGACATGGTAAGGACGTTTGCTAATGTGTCTGCTGATTCCCGCCCACCAAACCAAAAATGCAAAAAACCACGAGGGATAATGGAGAGTAGTAGTCCTGGCAGATCCTTCGAGACTCTAAGTGGGTGGGAGGGCCCGGGCTCTGATTCTGTTATTGCTGCTGCCTACACTGGTTTTCCGACATTCAAGTGTCGGTACTCGGTGACAGTCGTCAGAAAAAAAAAGATATTTTTGCTTCTCTTTCGGCGCAAGACGAAAGGACACAAGTGCAGATTTCCTCTCGTAAACGGTTGAATAAATTTACATTTCAGATGCAAATTAAACATCTTACTCTGGAGTTCGTGTCCTAATCCGATTGGATTGAGTTTCCTCGCTGTCACAGTGCCTTTTTGTCATTTTGTCCCTCCTCTGCAAACAGAGCTTTATTGTGCAGTTCGAGGTTCCTCGGGATTTTTTATTTTTTTTTTGATTTTTTCCATTCTTCAAGGATATGCTCGGCTCTTCCGTTCGGTATATCTTAAGAGGATTTCTCGGTATCTCCGCGAACAATGGAGCCGGTATCTGCGAGTCTGATAATCAATGTTATCATTCGGGATTTCTGTTGCATATTTAATTAGGCGGAGGGGATTTCGCGTAATTAATATCGCTCATAAATAATTCATGCCACGGGATGTGTGAGGGTACACCTTCGAGCATCGCGATGCGGGAACCCCTTCGCGGGAGCCAGCTCTGTCATTGCTGATGCAAAAGGCACTCGTGCCTAGGTCGGGTAGCTGGTTTTTTTTGTAACGACGACGAATCTCCTGATCGGGGACAAGCTGCTAGATAAGTGGCGCGGATGCCTGGCCCGGGTGCTCTCATTACGTATTCGCGGGGAATTAGTCCCCGGGAAGTCCTTCACTTTGTAATTAGCTGAGGCGAAAAATGAAGGGGTGTTTAATTCTGTTAAGGAAGGATTTACTCGCTCGAGGTGTGATTATGACGGGGACACGATTTGTAAGACCGGGGGGAGGAACTTGTGAGCAATTGTCTTAGGTTGCGTGTTAAGAAGTGTTTTTTTAACACAGACGCTGAACCCACTTCGCTGTGCCGTGCATTAGAGGAATCCAGCAAAATCGTCGTTCGACGTTGGATATACCTCAAGCAAGGAAATCGTGCCGTCCGGCCCGAAAAGTCTTCGAATCCACCCCCGAGGGACGGCGCAGTAGAGGAAGACCGCGACTCAGGTGGCGCACGCAAGTGGAAAGGGACCTCAACCAACTATGCGTGCGAAACTGGAGACAGCTAGCTAAAGATCGAGCTGGCTGGAGACGCTTGTTGGTTGAGGCCCAGGTCCACCCCGGACTGTAGCGCCACCTTAAGTAAGTAAGTAAGGAAATCGTGCTGCATACAGTAAGCTTAAGAAGCGTATGCCATGATTTCTGATCATTTCAGAAAGTGTGCTGAACGAGCACGGTTCACTTGTAAGCTCGTGCATGCCGATCGATGATAATGTTGAGTGTACACCTGACTGTACTTGAAGAGTGTACCCGGCAGGGCTTGTCAGCTAGACGAGCATGCTTGACATGTGCTCGATGAGCACACTACACGAGCATGATCAGCGAGCATGTAATCCTTTACAAGTGTGCTTGGTAAGATTGGTGAACAAGTTTCTTGGACGAGCTTGAGTGCGTTTGCCCAGTATGGTCTTGTCAATGAATGACCATGCTCGACGTCTGGAAGTCTCTTGGGCGAGCTTGATCCACGAGGTTCATAGTCCAGTTTGTTTTACTTGTGCGTTTAATGATCATACGGGTACTGAATGAACACATGCATGAATTTACTGGCAAGGCGTTTCTTTGCCCGCTGGAGAAACCATTGTTGACGCCTGTGCTGAGCGACTGTATTCTGTATTAGACAAGGTACGCCCGAGGACTGAGGTTGGCGAGCATATTCGACAACTGTGTCTAACGTGCATACTCAAAGACTTTGCTGGGAGAGTGCGTCGCCTGTGCTGGACAAAGTACGATCGACGACTATGTTTAACGAGGCAAATTCGACGAATCAGACCGAAGACTACGACAGATAGTGCTGAATAAAGTATGCTTTGTCGAGGATATTTGGGTGCTCGACGTGATACACAACGACTGTGCTGGACGCAGTATGCTTGACGAGCATGCAATGAATTTTCGACGACTGCAATGGACGAAGCATGCTCGAGGACTGTGATCGACTTGAGGTCGCTTATACATAACGACTGTATGAGAGAATGTATGACTGAGGACTGAGCCTGACGATCAAAATCACTACTGTAGTTGACTTTACTATTCAACGACTGTACTGCATCACCAAGCTCGTCGACAGTTCTGGAGGAAATACATGTACTTGGTGACTGAGCTTGACAAGCGCGAACCACGACTATGCTGGACGAGCATGGTTAACGAAGATCCTAGACTAGTTTTGTAACTACACCTAAGCATGCTCATGAGCAGCATCTGTGTATGCGATGAACACTGTTCGCCGCCTGTGTTGAAAATCGAAAAAAACGCAGTTGCCCTCTTGTTCTTTAACCAGCGGAAATGTCTGTTTTGCAGGAACATATGAAAAAGCTTTCGGTTAAAATCTGACAGCGAGGAGCAATTATACAATTTCAATTAAAACACAAAGCACTAGCAAATTTCCGCCAATTTGGACTATCAACTGGAAATCAAAATCACACCGTCGCCGCCACAAAAAGTTCACAGCTCGATTTCCGTTCAAACATCGAACTCGGTCTGCCCGCAGCCTGCAATAACAAAATAACAAAAAAAAACCCACTTAAAAGTATTGCGGTAAAAAAGTTGAAATTCCGCCCGCCAGCTGCAATCGTAAATCATCAAAAATTCACCCCGACACAACCTTTTTCGCTGTGTTCAAATTGTGCCCTGGCGGCGAAACCTGTACACCGCTGCAGTTCGAATTGTCCACGCAGAGAAACGGCATAAAAAGCTGCGTAAAACCTGCCATCCATTGGGACACATTACGCGCCTTTGTCCCATGTGCATGCGGCGGAAACGCTGAACCTCCATTTAACCAATTGAAATCCCTCACCGCCAATGGGGCGGACGACACGCTCTTACGTGAATGACAAGGCGAGGTGAGCCAACTTTCCGTGTTCATAAATGCACACAACTTCGGGCTGTAAACCTGTCCTCCATTAATATGTGTCACCAGCAATTCACCAATCACCACGCCCTTGGCTCGCTCGGAATAAGATGAAGCTCACGTGCTCGGGAGGAATACGTGAAATCCACGAGGGCAGATGTTTCCTGGATAAACAGTCGATATCGGCATCCAATGAAAGATATTTCGTCCTTCACCCGTTCGCCTCGTCCACCCACACAAACGGGCGACCTTTCAATCTGTAGTCTGTGCATTCGGCAAGGATATTCAACGAAATTATTTTTTCTCCTTCTGCGTGAGCGCTGCCTTTCAGGATAGTCAGGATAATTGAGGATAATTACAGCCGCATGTGTGAAATCGAAGAAGTTTGAGTGCTAACACAATCGAGCACGACGCACTGAATTTCTGAATTTCTGGGGAAACGCTAAGGAATATAGTGTCGGAATTCTACGAAACCGAAAATCACTCAACGTACATACATATGTGTAGTTCATGCAAACGTGCCAAACACGGAAATTGCGAGACCCACAGACGCCAGTGATATCCCCCCGGGTTCGGTTTTTTGATTGTTTGCTTTAAGTTTCTGCTTTTGTCTGTGGTCTTTAACTGCTGAACTTGGGATTCTTAGCGCAGCCAGGAGAATGCGGAGGTGGAGTAATTATTCCTGTTGGTTCAACCAGAGACTTCAGCTGTTAGGATATTTGTAGCAGGCACATAGCTTAAGCACGTACATAATCTTAAGCAGTATGGTGATGCGGTTAAGAATTTAAGTGAAGCTCCAACAGTCGCTTTAAACGAATGTGAAGCAATTATCAATAGAGAGGACTTTTGCAATTAGCGGGAGACAAAAGCACCGTCTCCGCTTGTCGGGTCACTGCGGACTATTCCAAGGATAATTGAAAGCTGTTTAAGAAGTTCTTCGCCTACTGCCAATGAATACCAAGGCAAGCGGTCATAAATTGTTTCGACACACCTGCAATCGAGGCCAAGGTGGTGAAAGTTTGCAAAACAGAACTCTGATAGAAATAGTGGTCAGATGCAATGCTTTCTATTAGACGGGTCCCTAGCCAAAAGGGTATCCCGGGCAAAGAAAAGAAAGCAACGATACCAGGGGCAGGCATACATTTAGCATCACCTCAGAAGTCACCCAATTTTCAATATTTCTGTTTCTATTCTAGATGGAAGGATCTTGCCACCTGTAATCAAACAAGAATCATTTTACTACAGGGGTGAGTAGAAAAGACACAACCAAGATTACAGTCGTACTAATTCCACTCGCACCGTTTTTGGGTAGTTTGAGATGTCATCTTGAACTCGGAAAGCAGAATCAGACGCTTCGCTGAGAGTGGTGATCGTGGGGCTGTTGTAGAGTATGTTGATTAATGATTACGTTTGGGACACTCCGAGGTTTTCGAGTCTTAGTATTAGTGTTCACCCTGTTTTCTTTTTTTGGAAATGCATTTTCTGCTGATTTTCCGTTCAATTTCATGTAGTTCAACAGCCACATTCGGGATTATCTGAAACCATATGGGGCATGCCTAGGACATTCGCGGATGAAAGTGTTGCACATTAGCGGCTTCGTTTTTAATTCTAAATCGTTGGAGTTCAGAACATCATAGAGAGTGAGGTTGGGATTTTTTAATTTGGTAGAGTTAATTGTAACCGCTATGCACAGATGGCAGTGGTGATGCGTGGTATGGTGGTATGGTGATGCGTGGTATGGTTACTTTCCGATTTAAAGTCAATACTTCTTACAGAATATATTTAAGTAGACATTATACGCAATCTATCCATTTATTCATTTAATTACAAACAGTAGTTTAGAAGCCACAGCTCCACAAGCATCCAATATTGATAATTTTAAACACATGCATATTTTATTAGTTTCATTTTAGTAAAAAAATGTGTATAAAGGGTGGTTAAATTTTAAGCGCCGATGTTGAATGTGAACCACACCTAAACGTTAAGCTTTTTTCTGCATTTCATTTGACATTTCTCAATTTCAGACTAACTCAATTGGAACCATGGAAAGATACAATGGTCGGAATGGTGGCAAGAAATGGCAACAGTGGATGATCAATTTTCGAAGAAAATCATCTTCAGTGATGAGGCACATTATCACCTCAGTGGATTCGTCAATAAGCAGAATTGCCGCATTTGGGTGAATGATAATCCAAGAGCGATTGTCGAAAAACCAATGCACTCACAAAGAGTGACTGTTAGGTGCGGTTTATGGGCTGGCGGCATCATCGGGCCGTATTTGTTTCCAAAATGAGGCCGGTCAGGCAGTTACTGTGTTCGCTATCGTGAAATGATAACGATCTTTTTATGGCCCGAATTGGAAGATATGAATGTGGACGATATGTGGTTTCAACAGGACGGTGCCACTTGCCACACAGCTAACGAAACAACGGCTCTTTTGCGCGACAAATTCAATGGCCGTGTTATCTGGTGGCGATGTCAATTGGCCGCCAAGATCATATGATTTGACACCGATGGTTTTTTTTCTTTGGGGTTGTTTGAAAGAAAAGGTGTACGTCGATAAGCCAGCAAAAATTCAAGAGCTAAAGGATGAGATAATTCGGCTCGTTAACGGCATAGAACCCCAATTATGCTTCAGCGTCGTCGAAAGTTTGGACCATCGGATGGAGGTGTGCCGCCGAGGTCGCGGAGGCCATTTGGCCGATATACATAATTGAATTCAAAATCAACATCGGCCCTTAAAATTTAACTATTTATATTTTTTTAAGCCGATTTAGAAATGTTAATTCCATGTGGAAAGATTTATCACATGGAAAATAGAGCTCCAACATTTTATAAGGATTTAATATGCGTGCAGAAGATGATGGCAACGACGATCACTCTGTCTCTGCAGGCATGTGACCTCATGTGTCCAACCTTTGCCGATGTATGTACGTCTGGGCATTTTGTACTATACATGGTCCCAAACTGACCTCCGCTGCAAAGTCAATTACTGCCATCATTATCATGCCTTTAGCCGAATAATATTCGTCGGTTATTGCTTTACCCTATTCAAGGTAGGCCATGGAAATGACATCGGGTGCATCCAAAAAAACAGACTATGGCCATGAACCTTTTGATCGACGGATCAACTTGTCTTTCCCTGGAGCCCACTCACCCGAAGAAACTCACTCGTTCTTGATTGTTTCTTGGTCTCCAGGGTGTTAAGTTGGAACCATGTTTCGTCCACGGTAACGAAACGGAGTTAAAAGTAAAAAAGTTCGCCAAGAAGGTGTCACACGGTTGAGCTTATGGTCGATTGTGAGCAATCGCGGCACCCATCGCATGGCTAGCAATCCAAATATTCAAGTAAAATGTGCTGTGCTCGATCAATTGATATGTCTACACTCTCAGCCACCTCACGCACCTTAAGTCTCCGATCGTCCAACATCATTCTTACGTGGAGATATCGATCTAAACGTTCAGCGCCAGTGGAGCTGGTAGGTCTATAAGGGGCTGCTTGTGCTATAGAGCAGCAAATTTACTTTTTGCCAGTCGGAATGGAACGGAAGACATAACTCTACGAGCTGCATCAAGATGGTGATGTAGTCCGCAAGACAAGAATCCGACGACTGCACAGGCTCGGCCACGCTAACAGGAGGAGTGTTGCGCTTAAAGTTACTGTTTACAAGAAGTCACTGACTCATTGAACTGTCCTTGTATTTATTACTTTCCGATTCGTTGTCAAATTTCCAGGAATCTGCTTGAAATCTGTGCATATCCCAGAATATCCTTATTGTTTCGTCACCTCTGTTTGGTCTCGTTTCAGGGATGATCAGAGTATTAATGCAGTCCTATAGTGCTGGAACAATTTCGTGCACAGAATTTTCATTCAAGGACCTTATGTGGCTCACCTGTTTGAATGGATTCTGTTGTTTTAAGCTCCATGTCACCTTCTTGTCATGATCGCAAGCTCTACACTCAATCCCACTAAAAATAGAATCGCCGTAAATTGCGTTTGACCTCATCTTGCGAATGAAAGGCATTACCACGAATGCAACAACCACCATACCGCCCGACAATCGTATTGAATATAAAATTCACAGCTACCATTAGGTAGCCACCCGCACCATTCATTGGCACAGGGTCACTGTACCCAATTCGTTTGGCGTTTGTTTTATATTCACCATCATTTGCATGATAAGCAATCTTAATGTTTGTTGTTGTTCGGATTACTCGGGGAAATTAAGCAATTATCATAAATCACTTGAGGGCCAATCGATTCGCATCAATTAGCAAACGCACCCGCTCTGGCTACTGCCGTCGCTGCCGGCGATACACACAAGGATCCGTATTCTGTATTTCGGCAAGGATCCAATGCGCCCGCATCGCAGCAAACATGCCCGAACATCCACGGAAGCCTGCCAAAATCAGTGTCGAACTCTTTTCCTCGACATTATCTGCAGTTCCACAGGCCCACCTGGCGCCTGCTTAATGGACCATTCAGGTTGAAAGGCTTCAGCCCCGAGAGCAAATGTGAAGCTCATATTCGTCTAAGGGCACCGCACATAAACTCACAAGCACACGTAGCCACACGTACACGCTTTGTGCGCGATAAATGGATCAGCAGGGTGCTCATCATTTCACTCGGGAAACAACGACTGTGTGTGTAAGTAAAAATAATGACTAGCCCCACATCAAATTCCGATGAACTTCGTTACATAGCTCTCTCTCTCTTCAGCAGAAAAGGATACACGTTCAAATAGCCTAAGGTCCTGTAATGATGAGTTCTTTTCATGATACACACACCTATCCATGTAGACGCCCACGCGGAGGCAGCTCCCTGACACACATTCAGTTGCGAGTTGCTCGAGGAGAAGAATAGAGACGTCCGGAGCTGATAGACGGCAAAAAGGAAACTCTGAAGCAGCAGCCAGGCTTCGAGCACATCACATGGACCGATGGTAGGAAGTAACATGGTTCCATTAGGGATATGATTTATTGTGATACGTGAGGATATCAATAATGGCACACTGAGTAACAAGTAGCGGATAATTTGTTCGACGCCGATGCGAGAATGGGGGCAAATGGGGGGGTTTCTCTCCGTCTCATCGCCGCGTCGTGCCAGGGGATGCTCGTATCTCTGTCACCTCAACCAGGACGAAAACTAGGCCGGGTTAGCTAATAAAGTGAACGGTGACTGCTGCTGACAGGTGTGCGATGAGGTTAAATCGAAAGATTTTCTTCAAATTAATATCTCCTCCTCGATGCCTTCAAGGTTCCAAGGCTGTGCCCATTCCTCAGTCGCCTGGCGGTGCTGTGTCGTTCTCGAACCTCATCGTCGTCACCGCAGCGGGTTGTGTACCCCCATTGCCGCATTCGAAGCTCGCAAGTCAGGCAAAGGGACTTAATTATTGGCCTTAAATTGATGTAACGGTGCCATGCAGGGAAATTTTAAACTCACCCGCTGGAGGATGAGCATGAAGACCGCATCGAGGGATGAGCCAGCTACACGTGTAAGCAATTTATTTGCAACTTGAAGACGTCGATGATTGATAGGCAAACGCTGCCGTGAGGTGAGAGATGAGAGGTGAGGGAGAAGCCCTCAAATCTGAATAGGGTGTAATTCATCGGGGATTGATTGTCAATAATTTACGAGCCGATACTCGCACACACGCTGATTGAGAAACGACGATTGGGAGCGGAGGGCCAACGAAACCGGAATCATATCGATGGGAGATGGATTTGTTGCAAATCAGTTACGGTTGACAAATTGAGTTTCTATGGTCGGAAGGAAGGAATTATCGTGCGCCTGATAAGGGGACGGGGGTGGAGAATATGTCCCATTTAATTTTGGCCCGGGGGCAACGACACGGTTTTGCTGTGTTGGCGATGATCTTGGTATCGAAATAGATTTTCAAAGGAACGGTCCCGAATTATTCTCGAGATGAAGTACAGTGGAAATACCACAAGGTGTGGGTGTGGGATGAATGAAACTGGGATTCGATACTGGCTGGGTGTAATTTGTATAAATTCTGAAGCACCTTCGGGGCAGGTCTTTTGAACTTAGTTTGTTTGTTCATTTATTGGTGAGTGCGGTGCGCAGTAAATCTGCGCTCTAAAATGGCTGTCCATCTATTTATAAGCATATTCTGGCGCAGAGCCAAGTGTGGGTGTCTAACCAGGATAGCTTCGGTGTCGAAAAGGAGGTCGGCGGCACGCTTGTGGTTTGTACAGCTTAGCTTATCTGACGGGCGGTACTTGCCACCTCACTCTCACACCAACCGATTACAAACAGAAAAGATTACCAGTCAGAATCTGGTCCAAACTGAAGATAAAATTCGTTTTTTAAAAAAAAACTCTCTTGAGGCAAAGAAAGCACAAGAACCTCCCAGTCAACCTCCCAGAGCTTCTGGCGAGTCACTGTGTGTGGCCTAGCGTTATCATGCGATTGCTTCAGAAGGCCATTAGATGCATGGTCCAATTGGTAAAGTACAGTTTCGAATACATAAAGGATGGTTAAATTTTAAGGGCCGATGTTGATTTTGAATAAAACACAAATTATTTAGGAAATGAATGGCATTTCTTTTTATTATGAAAATATTGGTATGGTTAAATTATGTATGGAACAAAATATCGGCCAAATGGCATCCGCGACCTCGGCGGCACACCGCCATCCGATGGTCCATTTTTTCGATGACGCTGAACCATAATTGAGGTTCTATGCCATTAATGTGCCGAACTATCTCATCCTTTAGCTCTTGAATTGTTGCTGGCTTATCGACGCACGCCTTTTCTTTCAAATAAGCCCAAAGAAAAAAGTCCAGCGGTGTCAAATCACATGATCTTGGCGGCCAATTAACATCGCCACCACATGAGATAACACGGCCACTGAATTTCTCGCGCAAAAGAGTCATTGTTGGCTGTGTGGCAAGTGGAATCATCCTGTCGAAAGCACATATCGCACAGATCCATATCCTCAATTTCTGGCTACAAGAAGTCCATTACGATCTCGCTATAGCGAACACCATTCACGGTAACTGCCTGGCCGACCTCATTTTCAAAGAAGACAGCCCGATGACGCCCCCAGCCCATAAGCCGCAGGACGAACTGGGTGAGCATGCACAGGTGTTTTCACATTTCCTACAGACCCAGTTTGCTGAAATTTGCGCACAATTCTACCGATTCGGAATCACGGAGTGCACGATATGCATTTTGATTTGAACGCCTATTTTCATAATAAGCCTGAATAACTGTAACGCGTTGCTCGATTGCGTATCTTTCCATGGTTCGTATTGAATTAGTCTGAAATTGAGAATTTTCAAATGAAATGCAGAAAAAAAATTAGACGTTTAGGTGTGGTTCACATTCAACATCGGCCCTTAAATTTAACCACCCTTTACATTGAACTTATTTAAATGGTTCCAAAGCGAATTTTGTGAAATGTTCATATTGTGGACAATCGAAACAACACTTAAATGATTCTCAGACTCCACTTTCGCGTTTGTATCTCACAGCGCATGGAAATCGCTCACAGGAAAGGATTTCGAGCTGGTTGGGGAAGCCGCCAGGTATCGTTTAGATATCGTGGGTATCTCTTCGACGAAGAAAAGAGTATCTAGAATTGTAGACCTTATGCACAGGTGGAAACTCTTCCTGTCGAAAATTGGACCTCAAATGTCTGTACAAGGCAGGTATGGAGATACTCACAAGTCCCAGGCTGGCAGACATGGTATTGGAGCGGATACCGTTAGGAGGGAGATTCGGGATTTTAAAGCTCAAGATTGAAATGTCAACTTTAGCTCTAGTCCAGGTGTATACATCAAATCTAGAATCAGAGTAAGCGGCTTTCCTGGATGAGATTGCTGAGCATGATAGGGAAGTTGAGATGGATTCCTATATCCTGATGGGTGACTTCAAGGCTCAGGTGGGTGTCGATGTAACGACATGGGGGTGTGTGATTCGGAGGAACGGTGATCTTCATCAGAAGTTGTTGGACTTTTGCTGTGCAATTGCCATTTTCATAATGAATACCTCCTTTCCACACAATAAATACACGTGTTACCGTCCGAGTCTTCAACAGATATCTTTGATAGATCTCTTTGTGGTACCATCGTGTATGAAACGGATGATTTGTGACGTTCGTGTGATGAGAGGGGCTGAACTGTCAGCTGATCATCACCTGGTGTTATGTATGCTGAGCCTCACTCATATAGTACCTCTTCTGACAAGGCGGAATCCAAGATTGGTTGCCTCATATGGTGGGAGAAACTACAGAACAGTGAGATGCAGCGCACATCTGATATCTGAAAGGTTTGAACGAATTCCATGTGTTCCATCGCATGTAGAGAAAGAATGGCGACTGTTTATTTGCAACTGTCATTGCCTCTGCACGATTTAGCCTTCACAGCCTACGCCTTGCAGTTGACCACCGCATGCGTGATCTCACAGAATGGTGGTGAATTCGTCAATATAGTCCAAGTCATTCACACCTATTTATCAAGATAAAAAATTGCAATATACTTACCTATCTCCATGGCGAAACCTCCTAAGTCATAAACCCATTTCACAGGCGAAAGCAGTTGCTTCATTTGATTTGACGTGTGGTCTGCCACTTGCAGGACATCTTGCCAAGGTCGGGGTGTTCCTCCAGTTAATTTTCTTGTGATCATAAAAGTATATTATGACAACTTCAAAAAATTATTTACATTGTTTACAATTACTTACATTGTTCAGTACTTGGATAAGAAATGGAATGGAAATACAACAACCAACTATTGCGTCAGACAATCCAACTTCAGCATCATATGTACACCGCCCGTCGACGTGTTTGAAAACTCCATTATAGAAGATTTCTGTGCCTAGGGAGCCTGCTAAAATAACACGCGGAAACTTCAATGATAAGATCGGTAATACAATTTTCATGCCTCATCATGAGCAATGTACACGCATACTTCCGTGTTTCCCTTTTTCTGTGATGCTTATCACAAGTAACCCCAAGCCGCTTTTAAGTTCCTCCGGTCTAGGTTAATCGCATCCTCTTGCACTTGCACGTCTAACTAGTACGTTATTTTCAAAAATTCATTTCATCTAATCACACTCAGTCCTGTATTCACAACACTTTCGTACATCTCCAAAACGTGTCCTTTGAACGAACTGAAAGTCAACTGACTTCATGTGCAAAGCAAACCTCAACCTTTCATGGTCGAATGAGAATTGAAAATACCGAAAAAAGTAATGAAAGTATATAATATACATCCACACTGAGCAGCGTCGACTATCCAGAGGAGAGCCGCAACGAACGGGAGGTCTGTGGAAATTGAAACCAGCAGTAATGATGTCCGGGTGCAGAAGAAGCAAATTGAAAAATTCAAGGAATATTGGAAAGAAAATGAAACAAAAAGTTCAAGTCCGCTGGGAAATATGTGAGTGTGCTTAAAAAATTGACCACCAACCGGGTGCAGACCACTTAACTGAGGTCGGCAATGGTCCTTGAACAAAAAGTGGTGTTGTGGTGGAAATGAAAATGAAACAAAAAAAAGCTGAGACACGTGATGGCTCGGTACAGTTTTTCACCCCTGGAGCTATTGTGCAAAGTTTTAAAGAGCTTCGTGTCCTTGTTTGCCCAAAACAAATCCTCTTAAAGAATTGACCTTGGTGGCTGATGACTGATGACTGATGACTGATGACTGATGACTGATGACTGATGACTGATGACTGATGACTGATGACTGATGACTGATGACTGATGACTGATGACTGATGACTGATGACTGATGACTGATGACTGATGACTGATGACATGCTACACAAAGCCCTAATCTAATGAATATCCTCGCCAACTTGCGTCACAAATCTGCTCCCGTTCCCCCAAAGCACCCACAGGACACTCATCCCCTCTCCCCGAGCACAATTAATTTCCCTAATTGCAACATCTTTCCAACAATTACTCACCCACAATGGCCTCGCATTCACAAAAGGTGCAGATCCATCGGCATGCGATAAATTCGACCCAGCTTAACGCCGAACAAAGCGAAATCGCTCCGTTCAATCAAGGATGTTATAAGTCGATTCAAGTGTCAATTAAAAAGGAGCACGAAGTAAAATGAAAATGAAATCTAAGACGGCCATTTCAATTGCGGAGCACAATGGAACCTCGCCCAGACAACAAAAGATGGGCATGCTTTCCAACCCTCCCCAAATTTAACAATTGAAAAATTCCAACAAACACGGTCGGACACACACACCTGAACACACGGACACGCGTAGGTGAACCAGACCAACCCCATCAAAGGAGAACTAATCTAATGACCATTGCAAGGTTCAGTGATTCTCTTTGTCAATATTTAACGGAAATTAAAACACCTTCAAGTGCTGCACAATCGAAAGGAAGGCGCAGTGGAATCGTTGAGTCGCTGAATCGGTCGGAGAGTGTGTCTGTCTACGGTATTTCCTTCGACTGTGCCATTCTTCTCTGCGAGTGCTCCGCCGTAATGAATTGACCATCCACCCATAAGGAAGGAAATAAGAGACTGCCAGCAGCCAGAGGACAGCCAGCCGTGAATAGGTGTGATTGCGGGAGGAAAGGAAAGAATGCGAGGATGGCAAAGTATTCGCTCCTTTATGCAGTTTTTCAGTCTCTTTTCTTCCTTTTAATTCGGGTAATCCTTGTCTATGACACGCATTGATGCTTAAGAGACAATCTTCACGAAGTGCTATCCCGACAAGTTGAGTGGAATAAGAAGCAATTTGTAGGCTGTACTCCTTCCTCGGTTGGTCTTGAAGATTGAAGATGAGCAATTAGAGAAAGGACATCCAACGACTCTGGCAATGGTTTGAGCGAAGTGCTGTAAGAATGTGATCCCCGTGCCAAGGTTTTCCAATCGCATCCGGGGATTATTCTCGCCTCTTCGTGCTAGCACTCGGCACAATTTGGTCGGCGATAAAAGTCTCCAAAGATTGCTCGTTTATTCCGAGGTACGAGCAATTAAATTAGTGGATTATTGCCTCAGATTCTGAACATATGCCAAGTTAGGTGTTACTTAAGGACGTTTGCTTTCTTCATTTCGTCAACCTTCTGTGCTCTGCAGATTAGTTGACTAGTGAAATTGACTGTGAAGTTTTTTTTCCGTTAAAATGGCGCCCAGCGTGAGTTCACTTGTGTTTCGTTGAATTGGATAAGCAAGCGTTGAATGGCTAAGCTTACAAGCGGATGGTGATTATGATGCATTCTGCATACAGTCCCGCAGAAACAGAATCATCGTCGAAAGTCCCTGAGGCACAGCCCAGATTTGGATTGACTATGAAAGAGAGTCGCGCTAGGATAGAATGTGTCTCCTTCGTACGAACTGCCCGCCATCATTCTATCAGCAACGAACCTCATCCCAAAACTTGACTTTTTAAGTTCCCACAGACAGCTCTCCTAGCCTCGGACAGGCGTAGTACTCTACCAACATTTGTATTCTCTGTCACCCTGATTTACTGTGTTATTGTCCTTGATAATCAAATTACTGACCAATTCACGCTCCATTCAGAAGACGGACACTGTATTGTAGCACACATCCGCCCTCGGCCAAAGAACGAACATCGAAATAGCAAAGAAACGCCTCTGGTGTGCATTGCAGCCCACCAGGCACCAGGGAAGGAAAGTGTTCATGTGTAACGTCACTCAAACAAGCTATTCTCCCATTGTTAGATTGGAGAAATCAAAACACCACGACAAAAAACCACAGCTACTTCCGCTAGAGAGAGATTCAAGTTAATTTGGTGAACTCATTACTAGGCTATACGTTTTTGTGTTATTGCCAAAAATTATATATATACAAGCCGCCGCGCCGGTGGAAGGACAGTAGGGAGAGAGGAAACTTAAAGTTGTTCCAACGACGTGCAGTTTTCTGTGACTTTTGAATAAAATTCCGCTTGGCCTGTTTTGTAAAGAAAAAAATGTTCACAGACTCTGCAAAAACAGTAACCAACCGCCTTTTTGGCAACGCAATGATCCTTACCACAACGAGATATACAATAGTAAGGTTGGAAAGGACTAGACACCTTTGGTTACTCAGCAATGTACGAATGTATGTAGGTCATCGATCGAGCAGCACTCTGCAACCCATACATTTACCATCTCATCTCATCTTCAGTGGTCCGCATGATCCATTAGAGAGGTCGAGGGGGTATAGCACATACGAGAGATCCCCAGCCCACTTGATCCTCAGCTATCGGATCTCACTCATCAGGAGTTAAGTCCAAGTGGAATCAGACGAATTTTTAGACTTGGTCGAACCAACTCGTTCTGCGTCTTCCAAGTGGTCACCTATGATGATGGAATCGCATTCAAGGCACGCCTAGGACGTCGAGACGATAGGTGCATTCGTGAGACGTGGCCATACCATCAAAGCATAGCCTTCACCGTTCTAAAAAGCAGCTGCTCTACATTGAGTTCCTTGCGTACTGCCGTGTTTCTCATCCTATCACGGCAAGTAACTCCCGCAACAGCACGAAGAAACCTCATCTCGGCAGCTTGCATTCGCGATCTTATTCTTTCGCGCAGCTCAGCCACCCCGAGATATTTAAGCATCTCCAACTGCTTCAATGGGACTCCACTAACATGTGTGGACAGAGAGCGTCGAGTAGGGATTCTGGCAATAACCTCTGATTTGTTCAAGCTAACCTTCCTCCCAGGTATCAGGCCACAAACATATCGATCCCGTTCTGGAGTTTCACTTCGGAGAATGTGAGGATAACCAAGGTCATCCTCATCTTCATCTTAAAAAAAAAGATGACTTACCCTCAACTCCTGGCGGCCGTGACTTTGTGGGTCTCGAACCTTGGCGTCCGGGTTCGATTCCCAATACGATAAAAATAATTATAACGGCTCCACATTTTGTAGATCACTGAATATGCTCAAAGAGTTTAACTGTCTAGAAAAAAACGTTCTCAAACCTGGTTCGGAGTCGGCATACAATTGTAGGTGCGCGATAGATCAATAGCACGCAGAACATAAGTGCCTGCTGTAGAAGCTAAGCCCTGGCACTCTACGGGCTGTAGCACCATCCATATATTTATTATTATTACCCTTATTACTACCCTCATCTCACCCAATGTGATGTATTTCCCGTCTCGGCTGCCGTTTAATATCCAAGCGCAAATATGAAATGAAAAGGAGAGGTGACAAGACGCAACCTTGGCGAAGTCCGGCACCCACAATGAATGGTGTTGATTTAGCACCCTTAACCTGTACGACGCTGATTTAGTTTGCGTATAGAGACTGAATGGCCCCCAAAAGATGACCATTAATCCCATACTCATGCAAAGCGCTCCAGAGTCTAACTCGAGGCACGTACGCCTTTTCAAAATCTATAACACAGCTGACGATCGGTTTGGCATACTCCTAAGCCTTATCGAGTACCAAAGTGAAAAGCTTATCGGATGTACTTCTGTCGCGACAAAGTCCACACTGCTCATCCCCCATTCAGTACTCGAGCATAGATCTAAAACAGGTCTCCAGCACCTTAGTGTAGACATTCCCGGGAGAAATAAAGGACATACGCCACTGTAGATGGATCAATCTCTTTTTGTCTCCAGCTTGCCCATCGCCAAGTGTCTCACTGTGCGCTCCCAACTCACCTTCATGACACGAAAGAGCCACGAAACTCCCTCTTTACACAGTGCTTTAAACATTTCTGGTCGGATTTCATACACACCGGCAGATTTGCCGAATGAATCGCCAAAAAGACTTCCTCCACCATTGGCCTATTCTCCGTCCCACTTAAGACTACGGATCTGTCTTCAAAATGACTGAATATACCCCTTTGCTGACTTAAAAGAAGGGCAAAGTGATTTTTTGGATCTAAAATAGCCCATCGTCGAAGCACTAAAACCCTGTACAGTTTCCGCTTTTACAGCCACAAACTGTTCAACGTTTGTTGTGAGCTGCGTGCTTACGTGCCAAAGCTGTTACTACTTCTCTTTCATTTAAAATTTGGAATTGAAGGTGTTAAGTCGTTTTTCAAATCTTGCTTACTGATTGTCATTAGCACCTTCGTTCGACAGTGCACTGATAATTCCCATGAATTCAAGCTGTCATTCCACGAACACACTCCCACACGAGGGTACACATTTCTCCGAACGTTATCATGTCTTCCGCAGAAATACATTCCTGAATTCGAGTACCCGCGTTCGAACATCCCACAGTAATGCAACTGGAGAAATCGCAAATTCTTTCATCGCCAAGCTCAGCTGATTATTTACAATAATCCGATTTGTACGCTGTGCGGGAAACAATTAAAACCCCAAATAGATTTCATCAACTAATTGCGTTTCTCCAATTACCGTGAATTACCAGTGCTCACACGGCACAGGTTCGCATCAGCAGATTTCTCCCATCTGTGCGAAGCAACAAACGCCATCGGCATCCGAATTTCAGCTGCGGGAGGAGGATTACCATTTGGGACACAATTGTAACCATGTACTATCGGTTCGGTTATAATTAACTGGGAACAAGAGCGCCAAGGAATCTATTCACTTAATGAGCGAAATTTCGAACCTTGTACCTATTCTTCTCGGAAACATCCATCAGCTAATTTCGCAGCACACATACACACACTCGTACGGGAACCCAGGCAAGACCACAATTCCGCCCCAGTGTGATGTGGGCAATTAGATTCACCGTCAGGAGCGGCAGGCGCACCGAACAAATCAATGGCCCGGCGAAGGACCATCCGAATCCCAGATATCATCGTAATTTACTGAAGCGAATTATTTATTTCATGTTCGCTTGGTGGTGCGGATAAAATGACGTATACGAGTATCTGGCATTAGATACAGCTGTTCGGCAGGCGGTTTTCGTGTGAAATCCTTTTTAATGACAGTGATGGTGAGTGTTGTAGCACAAGGATGAGGACGAGAGGCGAGAGGCGACAGGCGACAATGGTTGAATTGAAATGTGCGGCTTCACCGTCAATTTGTTTTGTGAGCCGTAATTGAAATGGATTACCTTATAAATTAGAGCCGCTAGGAATAGATATGACATAATGTATCCGAAACGGGGTGGTTAGAGTAGCTAAGGGATACGTTGAAAGTGATATGTCATCAGTTGGTGACCCAACAAATGACTGGGAAATTATTTGCCCACTTTAATGGGCGAGAATAATTTGCAGCAATGGTTTTCGATTACGTGGTGTGGAAATGCTCGTATCTCGATTGTCGATACATAGCCCATTCTCACTTCGTGCGTGTGGAAATCGATAGACGTAATTTGGTAATGAACTAGATCCAATGGCGCGGGCCGTTCACTATTTTTTACAAGAAGGCAAAGTGCTTGGGGACCAGAGGTCGACAAACGTGTTGTTGTCGATATAAGCCATGCCGGGTGTCATTGTGAACTGGTCCCCAATAATCCCAATATCCAGAGGTATCTGGACACAGGAGTACCCGGAAATCGGTTATCAGCCGTCCATTGGTCAAATGTGATGGGGGTACACATTCAATTGTCCGCATGGAACGATCCTCTCAAATTTCCTGCATGCCAGTCTTAAATGAACTCATCTGTAGAACATCTAGGAGAACATGAACAGATTGCAAAAACACCGAACGATTGTGGGAGCTTGCAAGTACACATACAAAGGAGTCTCACTTATACGAATCTCCTCTACATGTGATATTCAGCTATACGAACAATTTCTCGTTCTCCGGTGATACTCTATTGAACTCTGCTACTACTCACTTAAAGGGTGATTTTTAGCTATTATCTTTTTGGCAATACTGGTTTAAACAGCTGACGCACGTTTCGTGTTTTGTTTCACTGTCAAACATCTTCAGTTTTTGTCTATAATTTAACCATGAATCGTCTTACAAAACGAACAACGCTTGCAAATTGTTGAATTTTATTATCAAAATGCGTGCTCTGTTTTGTTGTGATTTGTGTGTTCAATTGTGTTCAGCGACGAAGCTCATTTTTGGCTCAATGGGTGCGTAAATAAGCACAATTGTCGATTTTGGAGTGAATATCAGCCAGAAGCATTGCAAGAGCTACCAATGCATCCAGAAAATGTCACAGTTTGGTGCGGTTTATGGGCTGGTAGCATCATTGGACCGTACTTCTTCAAAGATGATGCGAATCGTAACGTAACTGTGAATGGTGAGCGCTACCATGAGATGATATCCAACTTTTTTTTGTCCAAAATGCAAGAGCTTGACTTGCATGACATGTGGTTTCAACAAGACGGTGCCACATGCCACACAGCACGCGCAGCAATGGATTTATTGAGGGGCGAGTTCGGTGAACATTTTATTTCACGTTCGGGACCGGTCAATTGGCCGCCTAGATCGTGCGTTTTAACGCCTTTAGACTATTTTTTGTGAGGCTATGTTACAGCTCATGTCTATACAGAAAAGCCCGCTTTAATTGACGCATTGGAAGACAACATTGAAGCATTTATTCGTGAGATACCGGCTGAAATGTTGGAAAGAGTATGCCAAAATCGGACTAAGCGGATGGACCATTTGAGGCGCAGTCAAGGTCAACATTTGCATGAAATAATCTTCAAACATTAAATTATATGGACCGCACTATCGATTCAAATAAAGATTTCATGCATTTTTCTGAATTTTATGTGTTTTTTTTTTGAAAAACTTTCCTATAGCTTTTAAAAAATCACCCTTTATAAGAAGTACTCACTTATACGGAAACTTTTCTGTCCCCCTCATATAAGTGAGACCCCACTGTAGGTTTCACTGATATTGTGAGAAGAGCAGCGACTTCTGACCGATATGGTAGTACGCAGACTGTGTAGGGTCCTATGCAGTATGTGTAGATCTTGACCAACTTAATTTTTAGATCTCGGCTAAAAGCCCGATAAAAACACACTTCGGAAAATCTGAAGTGGTTTTCGAGATGACTGTGACTGTATTTATGTATCAGAAATGTGGTTGTGCCAATTACGTATGCAGAAGGTACATGAGGGTCAATTTAGGACAATAATTCTTTATTTGAAGTGGTTACCCGCATGGGGACTATAGCCACACATGGTTGATCAGATATTCACTTCGATAGTCAGACCGACACTAAAGTAAGGAGTCCCCGTTTGGTGAAAAGCTCTAAATAAAGCATGTGCATCAGATAAGCGTTAAGAAACCATCTGCATCCATCTGCTGCGCTTGATATATTCCTCCACCCCCCTCGGCTGGACCAAACAAGTAGCAGCCAGCACATCCTTAAGACTCCAGCCACATCGATTGTGATCCCAACTCAGCACCGGGCAGTCAACTATTCTTAACGAATTCAAATTTCTTCCCAACGACACCAATCGTCCACTACTCCATGTCCTTTTCGAGAAAAGCTTTTCTATCAGCATCCCTTCCAGATTGGATTGAAAGTCAGACGCTGGCCGATTCCGTGTGAATGGTGGGCTATCCGAAAGCGTTTTTCTGCTTCCTTATCACTATGTTCGGACGGCCGGGCCGCAGTTAAGTCCCCAGGCAATGTAATTCTCCATTAAAAACGTTTCTTAACGAGATGGCTGAGCTTATAATAAAACGTTATGTGGGTGCCGAACGACTATAAAATACCGGACAATTGCAAAGCCGACGGCAATTGAATATATGCCTCTCGCAACAGCCTACTACCTTCCAAAGTCTCATACAATTCAAACAACCAACCACAAATGGATAGCATGCACTACTTGCCTTAAAACAAAAGAAATACGGCCCCCATGCCTGCTCCGACTAAGCAGACCTGCACTCAGGACCCTCGTCGGTGTTGTAACAGGCCACTGCGCAACTGACACACAAGCCCGCAGGATTGCAGATGCTGCATGGAGGAAGATGAGCTAGAGACCACACTTAACCTCCTCCTCTCATATAGTGCCCTGGAACGTCGCAGGAACTTTTCAATAAATTCGGCGACCCATGGAGGGTCCGAGCCTGAGCAATTTGCTGCCTTCCATCGTTGATGGTCCTGACTGGATACTTCCAGTCATCGAATCCGCGATTACTTGGTCTTTATACCGGCGATTCGGTCTTCCTCTCCTCTCCTTCTCGAACCAGTAGGCTCGGATTCAACGACCCTCTTTGCTGGAAAATTGTTGTCCATGCGCTCGATGTGGCCGAGTCAGTGCAGTCGACAGATTTTTGCCTTCCGGACTACATCCACATCCATATCCTGGTGCAGTTCTAAGAGTTCGCGGTTATGTCTTCTCCTCCATTCGCCTTCCTCGCAGACGGGACCATATATCCAACGCAGAACTTTTCTCTTGAAAGTACCAAGAATCAGCTCTGCAATCTGGCTCCATAGAGCAGGACTGGCAAAATAAGAGTTTTGTAGAGCATGATTTTGGTCCTTCGAGTCATGGGTTTTGAGCCCAGTTGTTTTGACAGACCAAAGTAGCACCGGCTGCCAAGGGCGATTCTACAACGGATCTCGACTGTGATGTCGTTTGTGGAGTTCACGTTTGCCCCGAGGTAGACAAACTCCTTTACTACCTCGAAATTGTAGCTGACGATCGTGAAATTTTGTCCAAGGTGGTATGTGACGGAACGATTTTTGGTCGACAGCATATATTTCGTTTTGTCCTCATTGACCTTGAGATCAGTTCGTTTCGCCTGTTCTTCCATCGCCGTAAGAACCTCCACTACGGCACGTTGAGAACGCGCAACGATGTCGATGTCATCTGCGTATCCCAACAGTTGGACCGACTTGTAAAAGATAGTGCCTTCCGTGTTTACAGCTGCCCTCGGCACTATCTTCTCCAGCACCAGATTGAAGAAATCATACGACAGCGCATCTCCTTGTCGAAAGCAAGTTTCAAACGGATCAGAAATCCTTGAGCCGAACTGCACGGTGCATCGCGTATTTGTTAGTGTGGTGCGCACAACCGGATCAGTTTTCCCGGGAGCCCGAATTCGGCCATCGCATCGAATAGCTCCTTGTGAAGATTTGGTCTGTAGTCCATTTGCCGGGCCGGAAGCCGCACTGGTATGTGCCGATTAGTGCGGTTAATTGTCTCAAGTACCAACAGAAAGTGCCAACGTTGGGGTAAATCAAAGGACATGTCTTGGCAAAATCCAAAGTCTTTGGATCGCGAAGGGTATGGTCGATGATTGCCCTTGGTAGAAATTCACCCCAAATGTCAAGGACCTACTTGCAAGTGTATACTCAGCTCAGTAACCGTTTTCAATAAAACATTCATACTCATCTCAAGTTCAAGTTTAAAGGTATATGTTTGTTACATTATGGCATTATTTTAAATAAACTTAAATGAATAAATGCATGAAAAATAAAACAACTTTTCATTCAAATTGGGAAGGTTGCACTATGTCGTTGTTTTTTTCATAGAACTTTACTGAGCTGCTACACACTTATGAATAAAACTGGTACCTACTGCCTAGAAGCAAAAGTTATCAGGATGGGTAGATACATATGTTTGCATTTTCCTGTTCGTCAAACTATAAATGTCATTATTTTGTTCTTCCATGGAAATTGCGATGTCATATCATCAAAGCAGAACGTGACCGTAAAATTCAAATTCGAATTTCGGAATAAATCTTAAAAGAAATGGGAAATCTTTTCTACAAAACATATCAAGCATTTTAAAGAGCATCTCTCCGTGATTTCTCAGTCTTTCCGGTCACGCCAGTCAATCCTAGATATTTCCACAATTCGCCGAATTCGTCGAGCTTTGAGATTGACAGCATGTGTCCAAATTCCAAAATAAATAGAAGACGGTATGCAGAATAGTATTCAGTCGGACTACAAAAAATTCCTTGAATTTATTTCTGATTGGATCAGTTCGGGGAAACGGCATTAATGAACTGAAAATGAATCCTACGTGATGCATGTCAAACGATACGACTTGTCACATAATTTGGTTTCTTACATTCAAGCGCTTCAACAAATCAATAGAAAAAGTGCTATGATTCTGTGATGTCAATGAGCTCAAGGAGTCTTGTTCAAAGAGGAGAACGAATACAGACTTCCCAACTCACATATGACAGTTTAAGGAGCTCCAATTTGTCAGTAGTTACACAGTAGATGGGGAGTTGACCGACGTTAACATGACAGTCCCTTAGACTTCTTCGTCTTCGGTCAGACATGCATACAAATTCCCTCCTTGTTTTACAACTCTTGCGATTAAAATGAAGATGAATACATCAGTCGGTCTAAGACTCAGCTGATATTACCTATTATTCTTGACGGTACCGAAGACGCTGTTCCAGTTATAGAGACCAAGCGATCTCACGTCCTTGATGATTTGGACTTAAAGCAACGCCTTTGTCTTTTTCTCGAGCGAAGAGGCTCGGATTTGAAAGCCTTCTTAGCTGAAGCAATGGTGTCCATACGCTCGATTACAATGTTCAACGCTTTTCGGAATACATCCACATCTTCGTACAGCTCGTAGAGTTCGCTGTTTTCCTCCATCGATGGTTGGGCTTCTCGAGAGCACAACCGGATGTGGCATGACTCTCCGGGATGCAGACAAGCCACGTGCATGCTCCCTAACTTCTGTAAGAAATCCACGGCATTTTTTGTTATGTCTTGACAGAAAGGAATGTAGACAACTTACCAGAGCACTAGCGGGCCACTACAACTTCGCCACACACCTAAATGTCCTTCGCCTAAGCGATGAAACCCTCTGACGCCTGTGGAGAAGACGACGATACTGGATATCACTTCCTTTGCCAACTTTGCTCGGATCAGGTGGCAGCTGATCGATGCTGATAAGGTGAGAGCTGATAGCTCCTTATCACAGAATCGCCTGCTGGCATTCCTCCGGAAGACCATGAAATTTCATTAAATGTAGGTTGCTGCCTGGTAGTACAATGGACCAGTTCTTGAGTCTAAGTGCACCAGTGTGGAGCTAATACCCTCAGCCAAAAAAAAAAAAGCAATATATATCCTCTTCCATCAAGGCATGTGTGATGATCTGCATAACCCAACAGTTGGACCGCGTTGAAAGTAGCTTCTGCACCTCCCTCTCCGTTACTAGATTGAAGAACTCAAACGACAGCCGCCTTGCCGAAATCAGGTGCAGATGTCAAAGGCTTCCAAAGTCAGAAGTCTGTCATCCAAACTGCAGGGAGTAGAGCGTATGTTTATTGCACAGTGTAAAGTTTGCCGCGCGTTGGGCGCCATGATGTGGTGTCACTCGTAAAGCTGACATAGTTGGTAGAACCCGAGATGTGAAGGATAATGCTCTAAACTTCTCATGTACATTTTCGCTATCTATGCTCTCTTAGGAGTACAAACTGAGAACTTACTTTTCACAACATCTCCTCTCTCCGGACCACGAACTCCGGTTTATTGAAAGCTCCAAATGCTTGCTAATGAATGGACCACCTGACAGTTAGTCTATGTGGACATAATCTGGTTTAAGTGCATCTTTAAGTCATATTGTCGCCGCTGCGTACTGCGTAGGGAGTGTCTAGGTTCTATGCCCAACATGACCAAATTTCATAATTCACGAGTCTAGAAGAGTTTCTCGAACTTCAGCTGTCACTGTAGGCCCTCTCAACTCATGAAAGTACACAACACTAGTGGTTTAAGTAGACGATATGACCAGGTCAACCTAGGTGTATGGCCCACCCAGACTATTATTATTATGACACGTGGATCTTTCAGCCAATTCAAACCGGCTACCGTCTTGAAAGGCACTTATCGTAGTCCATCTCCAACGACGATTAAATCTGAGCAACTCCATGACGTTCAATCGGATTAACGATACCCCCCACAGCACAAGAAAATCGACTTTTGTTTCCGCAATTGTACACAAAAAGGGTGCCTCAAAGAGGACGCACGTGTCCCAAAATCAGCCACACCGTCAAACCCTTCGAGAAGACTTCCATTGTTTCTGGCAAAATTTTCAGTCGAAAGTCTTAAAGTCGCCTCCCCCACAACTCGACGCCGTGATCGTCTCCTCGGCCGAGGGGCTGATTCAACTTCTAATGGCCCTTTGTGATGAGTGAATGGGGACGATTGGAATGCCTGTGAATTAATTAGGCTTACAAAACCGCAACGCAACGGACCCTTAAATATGGAGTTTCCCTCGTTAACAAAACGATAACTAATTAAACCGCCCGTCACATGTGCTGTCGTTATGCCATGTGACGTTCGTGTTCCTCGCCCTCTCACCTCGTCCGTCAACATCCAACAAGCTCATAAATTATTTAAATGCAATGAGTCCCGCGCCCTTTCCCTCAAAGAAGCATCTCTCGTCATATATTGTCTTGTCTTAAAGTTCCTTTTGAGGATCCTGTTGAAGTTGTGCTCATCTCCGTCATCGTCATTGTTGCGAATCGGAGAATCGCTCTTCAGTGCAGCCTGCAGAAAAGGACTAAGAACTCGTCAAAAAAATGGAGTCCCGCGAGTCATGTTAAATGGAATTAGAGCTCGTGAAAATGTTGTCAAACTTTTCCATTCGGGACCCGAGCGTATTAAAAAGGATAAGTTTTATGAGTCCTTAAGTTGCCTTTGTGCACGTCTTCACTCAGAAAGGAAATGAGGCGAAAAACACTGAGAGTAAATCATTTAACCACACGAGTCGAGGCGGGCGCAGCTCAAGGACCTGTGACAAAGACATACTTTTGTCAGCGTAATTTCATCCTCGCCGAAAGGGGTCGTGCCAAGTCGAAGTTAAACGCTTGTTTTTTTCTTCTCTTTTTGTTCGTCTTCACTCAGAAATTCTATTAAGCACCTTCGCCCCAGGACTCGGCAATGGCGTTACTGCTCCAGAGTCTGCCATCCGCACTTGAGGACCGCCTCGCACTGGAATGGAAGGGAAAATTGCTCGCGCGAAGCTGCTGTTATGCAGGACATATGTTCGGATGAATGACGAAACGAGGCCTGTTGTGAATTGCCAGTGACGGACTGGTAAATGGTGAATGGATTGTTTGATTGCGTGGATGTGGGCCTGGGCTACATTGTGGACGCGTCGACGGAAGGCCGTCCTCGCTGGTCGTAACCGTAAAACATAGCGCGGACGGAAGCGTGTCCCCCCGACAAGAGTACACAACGGTCGCATAAATGTTTTATTGCAAAGGATTATGATGGTATGGATTTAATTACTGAGGATCCTGTGCTGAGGCAACGGATACATCTGGGATAGGGCTGGAGCTGGGGCAGCCCAGATGTGGGGTCATAATGAAAATCTGATTCACCTAAGGATTATTTTTACTATGGCGCCTATGGTTATGTTGTGTACGGAGCGCGAGCGCGTGTGTGCGTGTCCGTGTCAGTCTTGAGAATTCAGTTACAATACGCAATAGAAATCACAATGGGGTGTCGCGCAATACTTTAGGATTGCGTTTGGAATTAGGATGGCGCGTTGTGTTTTATGACTCTTGGTGCGAGTGATGAAATCCGAGACGCCTTTCGGACGCTGTGGCTGTGGCTCGGGCTGCTATGTGTCGTAACAGAGAAAAAAGTTCGCGTTTAATTGCTAAGCGGAGGGTATTAATTTTTTGGCCATTTGATTTGTTCGGATTGAATTTGTTTAAGCGAAAATTACATAAACCTTCATGGCCGGAAGCATATAAATGAGCTTTGTCCTCATTTGGTCATGGCTACCCGCCCGATCGGCTGGTGCTTTGATTGAGTTGTGTAAGTGGCTTCAACTTGAATGAATTAGGGCTCACGACTGGGTTCATGTGGAGTTATTGCTTTGGTGAGACAATGGAAGTGAATTATGCCGGATGTGGCGAAAGTATGGCGACGCATGGGCGCTCGTGGCCGCCGGAGATGGTTATTACATGCCTGATGATTGTCGACTCTCGATAAGCCCATAATTTGAATTATTGACGAGTGGATTCGGAATATGGGTTGATCCCTAGGAGGTCACAAGCGCTGACGACGAGCAACGGAGTAGAGGCGGCGGCGACTCACGGAAATGGAAATGGACTGTGAACTGTGAAATGGTTTATCGTATAGTGGATTCTGAAGAAAGCATGGACTCCCAGTGGCGTCACCGGTCAGGTATTAACCACCTTCATTCAGCACCTACGAACGTCCAAGTGGTGCACACATATGGAGAAGGACTTGTGCGCCAGCAGCCACTTGGAGGTAGCTTCGCAGAGTTCATGCAAGGCAGGGAGGCCAAGTTCATCCCAAATAGTAGCGCCACACGGAGAAGAAGAACGTCCTCGTTGAAATGAATCATCAATCACTCTCAACCAGAACTCGTATCAATTCATTGCTTAATTTTTGCTCCTCCAACAGCACTCACGTATCCACGGGTTCATCGTCAAACATAAAAGCCACTCATCAGAGAAAGGATCTCCCCGGCAATTTCGTGGCACGCTTTGACCTCCACCACCACTGTGTCAACGATGGGGGTGTGAATTTCCACCCACATTTCCTTTAATATGCGTTGAAAATGCGCCCAAGCAAATCTCTTTTTTTTTTTTGGAACCCATCTCCCCCTCGGAGTTCACCACGTACCAACCCCCAATGGATAACTAAAGGATCCCAACACATTTCCCGCCGACGACCGTGAAGTACCTAATTCAAATAAAAAAAAAAAAAAACCCGCAGTGAATTGTAATTTTTCACGTTCACTGTGTCCGTCTCTATGTACTTAAACCACTTGAAGTGCTACTAATTACATTTTGTAGGGTAGCCACAGACATTATCCTCTGACCGCACAACACACCGCTCGACCTCTGCCACAGACCTGCACACAGGCGTACAATGAATGAATTGTGTGTCCCATTACGAGTGCCTTTGGGTGCCTTAAATTAAATGGAATATGTAATCGCACAAATTGCACAGCTAACAAGCAGCCATGCGGACTGGAGCGTGGAATGATCCCACTGTATACAGAGATGGTGGACGGAAGCCGCGCGCTCGTCTCCAGAGAGTTCAATGAAAAAAAAAAAAAAAAAACTCCAACAGATTTCGCTTTCGCATCCCAGCTCCGGCTACAGCGAATAACAGCAGGAACAAACAAGGAGCTGAAATCGCAATTAATCGGTAAATAAATTTGCTGTGCAACAAATTCAACAATAAATCCATCCTTTCAAAAGGATATTCGCCAATTAAGGGCACGTACATGACGGGAATTTTAATTGATGTGACTGCGCGGCACTGCTAGTGGACAGCCGATGTGTGGGCACAACTGCCAGGCTCAGAGCATAGAACAGTCGGAATACTCAGACCCCCAGCTACGGAGCGGCGGCAACTGCTTATAAATCTTTAATTAGTTGATAGCATCGCTTAACGCCAAGGATGTGGGACGCACTGAAAGTGTGACGGAATGCTGGGACTATCCTTGAAATCATGCTGTGCGGCTCGCTGCGAATGGCCGCATGGGACGACGCGCCTCGCCGCTAAGTGGGAATGTGTGTAGGCAGACGCGTGTATGCGGCAATAAAGCGAATTGTGGCGGATGGGGCGTGGGACACCCTAATGAGTGGGAGAACACTGAGCTCCTAACACGGAAAATTGGATATTTTAAATGTAATTTATGGGCGCACAATGAGCTCCTCCGGAAGTTATTTGAATGATAACAAGGATTTCACCTAGACGTGTGTGCGAGCGTGTGTGTGTGGCATGCGGCAGCTACTTAACTTTATCTGGCAGGAATGGTCTAAGGCATGATCCTGTTAATTTAGGGTGAGCTCCAGGGATGTACTCTGAATATTTATATCTCTTGCGGTCGAATTGGAATCGAGCAACTGCTTATAGGGGTGGGTTGTTTACAAGAAAGCGTTCCCGACGATTTAAGCTGGTTGTCGATGGATTTTTGCTGTTTTTTTCAATTTTAATCTGCAAAGTGAACCTAAATGTATTCGCATTATGACTGCTATTATGGGCTGAGCTGCCAATGATTTGTAAGGACTGCTCAATTTGGCATTCAAAGAAGGTTTTTGTTAAGACATCTAAGGCGATGAATAAGTGATGGGCGATAGAATAACGTATTTAATTGGGGGAGAAATGTTGCCTAGAATAGGACAATTTCTTGAGCCCAATGCAATCAGGATTCCGAAAAAGGACATGGCTATGTTGCAGCCTTGTTGAAAGAAACGGACGACATACGAAGAGCTAGACGACGACGAGTCGAACTCACTTGCCTTACTTCACTTCTCGAAAGCATTGAGTTGACCGAGGTGTTCTTTGTCATAAACTGTCCACACAATTCAAATTCTGTAATTCCGCTAGTAAATTCGTTTCCTCGTGCCTTACTGAGCGAGTGCAAGCTGTTAAGACAAAATAAGTCGCTGCTATCATCTTTTTGTGATGTAAGGAATGATGTGCCTCAAGGTTATAATCTCGGTCCGCTATTATTTTCAATGTTTATCAATTATCAATCAGCTTCCTACTATGTTGTACTATTGTAAATTTCACTTCTAAGCAGACGATGTTTAAATCTCTTTCTTTACTCTTGCGATTGAATCTCCTTCTTTTCTCTCGCTTTCCTCTTGTGATGGTTGAGGTTTCAATTGCTCATCGTATTGTTGATTGTTGATTCATTGTTCGCTGGTTGTGATTATTTTTCCTCCCAAAAGTTGAAAGAAGCAATCAACACTCCCGCATGGTATGATATTCACCTCCACAGACCTGATCATGTAGCCGAGCAACGTCTGTAGATCAAGTCGCAATGTTACCTTAAACGTTCCGTTCATACTTGTTGTCGCGCAAGCATTTCTTGCTGGTAGTTAATGTCTACAACAGCTGAATGGCGTAGTTGGTTGGGTGCCTGCCACTGGTTTGAGGGGTCCCCGGTTCGAATCACAGTGAAAGCAAAGTTTACACCCTTAAATCCGGTTTTCAAATCTGGTCCAGTCCAGTGCAGTCTTGACGTTGGGATCCAATTTATCGGCACTATCACTGGATTTGCCGATCAGTGTTGGAGTCTGACTATGGGCATCACAATGGATCAACTTGGTTTAAGTGTGCTGGCGATTTCGCTGGCAATCCATATACGTACCTACCTACCCTAATCTCTGGAATCACCTACCTTCACAGGTGCGGTCTAAGACTGAATACAGACGATGTTGTTCCTCTTGTTTCTCTTATTTCCCCAGTTCGAGCTGAAATAATTCCCATACTTTTCTATGCTCTCTGTGCGAAAGCCAAGAGTGGTTCAACGCATTCGGTGGGAGTAATTGCAGATTAGTGAGATGCACGGCGAATGCCAACTGTTCCGTCACATGTAGAGGAAGAAGGGCGACCATTTTCAACAGCTGCCATTGCCTCTGCGCGGAATGTTTCTGGAGTGAAGCGGGATCGAAACACCCGGAGTTCAAGAAGCCATCAGAGAGAAGAGGAAGATCTAGACTGGCTTCTCTTGGACGATTCTGCTTCTCGTGACCAAATTGTTTGTGCTGCAACTGAAGAGCAGTTCTAAAAGAGGTTAGGCGAGAAGTTGGAAATCGACCGGAGATCTGCAAAAATTGTGTCCTAGCAAGCCATCGCCCACTCAGAGGATGGAAATTCATCATGTAAGTAGGAGTCAAATCCAAAGACTATGTGTGACTTTTCAATGAGTTTTACATTTTGCGAAGGTGGAACTAGCACTTTTCGGAGCTGCTCAATCCCGAAGAGGGCACTGAGGATGGCATACCCGTAGTCTTAAGTGGGTCGGGAATAGTCGAACTCTGGAGGAAGTCATTTTGCCGATTGAATCCCAAAATGTAGGCAAATACGCTTGGTGGGCAGTTTCAGTTTTATGGCCCGAAGGCTAACGTAGAAAAATCAGTAGTTATGGCAGAACGCCTGTTCAATGCGCTCTACAAACATCAAGTGGATTCTATTTAAGCAACTGGTGAAGATTAAGTACCTCGGCACTTTTTCACGTCTGATGGGAGGAGTAATGCGGAGCTATGCTGTAGGATTGGCCAAGTTGAGTAAATTTTGAAACAGCTGCCATCCGTCAAAATATTCACTAAGGACTGCCATATGCCATATCACAGGCACTTCGTTCTTCAAAAAGAAGAAGGAGACACGGTTACCGCCAATGGTCACTGGTATACGTCGCTATTTATCACAGAAAGTCGTGACCAGAGTTCGAGCTGTGGCTCCAACAAAACGGCGCTACATGCAAGACAAGTTACGGAACGCTCGAAGCTGTGATGGCGTTATTTGGCGACTGGGTCATCTCACGAAGAGCGTTCATCAAATGGTCGCCGCGGTCATGCCGCTTGACACCAGTCAATTATTTTCAAGTCCTTACTGCATGCCAACAAGCCCAACCACTTTACACGAGCTAGAGGACAGCATTCGAGACTTTATTGCCGGAATAACGCTGCACATGTGTGTCGCCAAAAAGGGGACCAACCGATTGAAGCACTGCATGAATGTAGCTTCAAACTGACGCAAGAATCAGTTCTATATCCTTAACCCCGTTGTTGTTTTATTCAAACTCATTTTCCTATAGTTATTATCTGGTCATCCTGTATTTTTAATGTAATTTTTTTCAAAATTGAACCCACTCCAAAAACTACAGAAACCCTCCCCCTCATGCAAACATTGACAACCATACAAGCACAAGAGCAACTCCATCTACTCAAATAAACACCACATTCAAACTTCCCACAGGTCGCCCCCTCATAAACTAGGTGTGGACTCCATGTGGACAAGTCGCCATCTGCCTCCGGCACGGAAGAGAAGAATTAAGTTGTAGTTTCTGAACATCTCGCTTTACTCAGCAGACAGCAGAATGAAGAGGAGAAAAATGGAAATAGACCGTTGAGCCATTTTGACTTCAAAAGGCTAGCCACAGGCACAAATAAACTTTGTGGCGTACAGTCCGTGGTTTTTCTGGAACACATTTCTCCACCTTAATTGGCCCTGAACACAATTTCGCCCCAGACTTGTGGAGCGATGGTATTTTTGCAGCGATTTGTTCGGTGATGTGGCTGTGAAGGCTCCTCGGAATGGTTCAGCACTTGTTCATTTGGAGAAATCCAACCCTTCGATGGTGATTTTAACTCAATTTACCTTGGGGACTTGACAAGGTTGAGGAAAACTCGAAGAACATAATTTGCTTTCGCCGAAAATAGTTGGGCACATGGAAAATGTGAAGACTCTCAAGTGCCTTACAATTTGAGATCAAATTTATTCACTTAAGGTGTAATTCGCCTGCAATCCCTTTCAATTCTGACGCGGAGGCAGGGTCTGCGGTGGTGCCTGTGCTCGGATAAGGGAAAAAGTTTTTCCCCAAACCACACGCAGTCGGGCCAGTGGGCTTATCTTTGGGGAAACTTTAAAATGCGAAGTTCGGATTTCGGAGGATGCTGGATCTGCTTGGCCATTGATTTGATGAACGCGAACGCCGCTGTTGCTTTAAAAGATATTCCCTCTCAAGTATTTTTTGGTTTTGGAGTTTTGAGGGAAAAAGTTTTGTAACTCGACGAGAATATTAATTCGATGATTTTAGTGGTTTTTCTATCGCATTTTTCATGGTCAGTGGAGGCAACAGTTCGGATTTCGAAAACTGAAACTGGGTTATGGACGCTGCCATATGAGGGTGTTCCTTCACATTCGGATGGCGCCTAGGATGAGCGAAGATGTTGCTGAATCATACGAGAATGGAAAGTTAGTCGAAAATGTCGTTTTTGGTGGCGTTGCCGAGGAAACAGCTATCATTGTAGCAAAACCACACATAATGCGAAGGACCCGGCTGACAAATAAAGACTTACCTCTATCCAAAGGCAGTAATGCCAGGTTTCTTCAGAAACTCCACCTATCTTCAAACACTGGTACTTTTGTAGCCACCCACGTTCATCACTGCGTTTTTGTAAAAATGCTAATCTACTTGAATTTCTTTACAGGTTTTCTTTAAAAATTCGCACAGGAAATGGGCGCTGGGACATTTCGCATGTGATCGGCTACTCAGGACCATGATCGTACTTAGTATATCCAGCGGAAAGCAGTGGTCCATTCCCCAATGCATACGCAATTGATGCAGTTTTTAGGAAATAAATCGCAGTGAACGCTGTAAGAGGTTTCTGTTCCAGCATTAGCCACCGTGGAGATGGAAGCTGACATTAAACATTGTCGAATCAGGGTCCCTCTATAAGACTCATCACGCTTACCGAACGGTACCAGGGGGAACGAGAGTAAGCAGATGCCAGTTAGGTGATGTCGATAGACCGGTAACTGTGTTTATCAGCAACCCATCAAAATGATAAAATAGAAACGCGAGGCTATAAGGGATCGCTAACAGGGATGCAAAAGGGCGGACAGGGCAGTTCCATCAACGCAAATCACTCCTCACATCTCCCATTTTGGAGGTAGACTACGCATAAGTGCTCAGCCACGGCGGCAACTGGTTGTAATTCTTTAATTAGTTGATAGATCGCTAAATGCCAAAGATGTGGGAATACTTCTATACGGCTCGTCCCCGCATCAGACGCCGCTAAGTGGGAATGTTTGTAGACTGACGAACGTATGTGACAGAAAAAATGATATGTAGCGGTCGGGACAGCCAAATGAGTGGGAGATCCCTGTGTTCTGACAAGTGAAATTGGAGGCAAAGCATTTAGTTCGTTGACTGCCCATTTTAGGCGATCTCTATCAATGCTTCTGCTGAACTGTGTTGCTTCGGCCGCCGCTCTGATATTTATAGTTCCCCAATTGGGTTTCATTGTAAACTTTTGGGGAATACCTAGCTGCCTGCCGATGGAGTTTTCGCTGACTGAGTGACTTTTATGTAAATACGTAGCTCCATTTGCTTCTGCGATTTGTTTTCGTTGCGGTGAGTACAATACTCGACAGAAGGCTGGTTTTCGATATTTTCGATTCTGGATTCTTGTAGATGACACTGACTAATTGGCTGGTGTTCCAGCTTAATCCTTTTTTAAAGCGATTTAAACATTTTATTATTTATTTTATTATTATTACAACTAAGCTTAAAATTAAGGGTTAGGTAGTTGCCTCAACTGATGTACATTGCTTAATGGTCTTATAATGTCCAGTTGCGCAGTGCGTACTCGTATATCAGGTTGCTCAAATCCGTTTGCCCCATGTTTGTCCGTTTGGGAGGAGGGATAGTGTGGTTGCCGATTTAGTCTCGATGATGACTGCTATCGCTGCTTTGGTAGAAGCCATGCAGCTCGTTGTTAGATGTCGTTGGGAAGTTCTGCTCACTTAGCAGACTTAGCGCCATGAGGTAGCGTTGTGCGAGGATGGTTTTTCTCTGGTTCCTGATTGCCTCGATAGGATGATTGTTGATGTCTAGAAGCTGCTTTCTAAACGGTGTCACCATGAACTATTACAAGGGGATCTCTTCTTGTTGCTGTGGTGCTTTCGACGGTTCCCCTCGAAGGTGGGACCGGTACATATTCGCAGTATTTTACTGCCGTGCTTCTCCATGCTGGTCTTTGAAATGGTAGGCCATATTGGGAAGCCGTACGTTAAGATCTGTCGTAGTGCTCTACAAGCAGCATCTTTATCCTCAAGCTTAATCCATTAAGTTTGCGCATCAAAGGATAAATGTGATAGAAGCTTAGGTCGGCTTTTTTAAAGGTCAGTTTTGAGTGGCAGTGGAACTTCAAATTTGCAGTGAATTTAACGCCAAGATAGTGACCTATTTGTCAGTTCATATTTCCCTACCGTTATGAAGCACTATCTCTATGCTCCGACTGATCTATGCTGTTGATCTGAATCCACCTCCGGATGGTCTCCTTAAGCACATAAGTATCGATTTTCTAGCATTGATACGAATACCCCATTTGGTGTAGTAGCCAAATTCTTCGCTGTCTGGATTTCGAACCTTCGCTTGGCGATCGGTGGTGACTTCGTGCTGGCATAAGTCCGCAAGTCATCTGCAAATAGACAAATGTTCACTCTGTTGGTTGGAGGCGGTTTATCCGCCGTGAAGATGTTTAAGAGCAGCTTCGACACCTGCGCAACTCCAGCCATGGCGGCATGCTCAGTTGCTTGGCTGGCTTCCACTTGAACATAGAATCATCTAGAATGCAGAAAGCTATAAACTATTTTTATGAGGTTGGAGGGGAATCCCAGCTAAATCCTTTTGCTCACGCCACACTGTGTGGCAAAATAAAACTTCGCTTCATTTTAAATTAGCTGGTAATGGGCGTTATGCCTCGTAAATGGGACAGACTCTGTAATTGAGATGTGACCCGTATACACCCGTGTTAACTTAGTGCGGAGACACTTCAAATAATCTTAAGGCGCGCCCTGAGAACTGTTTCTTTCAAAAATCACTAATGGTACGATACGGTGGTGGTTTCCGTCTTTTCTACTTCACCGATCAAAGGCGCAAAATTCAATAAAATCAATCATCTCGCAATTCTGACAGATTTTAATTAAAATTAGCACAGAACCTTACTTCTACCAATGGCCAAAAGGCGATCTCTACACGCTCATATTAATCAAACCCAATCAAACGAGAACACTTTTCTTTCTCCATTCATCCTTTTTCTTTCCGGAAGCATACAGCGCCCTTATTCAACTCTGTACCACACACCGGAACACCTGCTGTTCGAATTGCAATTATACCAACACGTTTCATAGCCGTTCGGAGAAATTTCAAATCACCCTGGGTGTGCGGGGACACGATTCTCTAAATCCGAATATCCCTCTGCCACCCGCCGATCTCGTAGAAAATCATAATCAAGTGAGTATACACCAACATCGCATACGTTTCTCAATTCGTTTCAAGGATGGCATCCCATAAAGAAAATGAAATAAGAGGAGACCCACGCCCAACCCAGCCACTAAGAGTTTCCACATTCGTCAAAAGCTAGGCGAACGCATTCGACACACAAGACGATCCTCATGAAATTGATATGCGAGAGGAGCGGCAGTGTGCGGTGGCTGCCGAGTCCTGGCATAAGACCCGGCAACGTGGCGCACACCAGTAGCGGTCTAAATGAAAATAGTACATAGATCTCCTTTGGTCATACCACGTTTCAATGTCAATCACGTACACACGTGCCTCCCCTCATGGCGGCCCGGACGCCGTCGTGACTGTTGTTGGTGGATAACAAAAGCACAAGCATAAAATATACTTAAAAACACGAGTGACAAGTGGAATATTGTATGTCGGCAGGACGGAGGAGGCACAAGGAAGTCGCTCTGTGTGTATGCGCAAAAAGCCTGTCAAATTTATTTGCCAGAGCTCTCAGGCTGTGAAAAGTGTGCCTGGTGATTGCATAGGGGGTATGGCGCTCCGTTGCCGGGCCAATCCCACACCAATTGGTGACCTTTTTTCGACGCTGCCTAGTGGGAACGGTCGCGGTGGTTCATTCTTGCCTCCACGATAGGGTTCGGCTTGTGACAAATCCCCGTAGACAGGAGTTGGAGATTTCGCTATCCTTGGGGAATTCTAAATGAACCCTGGCCGCACATATGCAACGACGCCGACGACGACTACCGGTATTCTGTTGACGCCTTAAACTTGAACCGGACAAAGAGGACACTTGAGTGCTACGGATGAGACGGAAGAACCTCAAGCGTCATGCCTCTTCAACGGCACTCGTATCCATCGATCGCACGGTTTGATGGCAACCGAAATGTATGTGTGTGCTGCCGAAGGAGGAATGATAAAATTTTCGACATCCACGTACGTGACTCACTATCTGCAAAGGATTATTTCGCAAATGGAAATGGCTAAGCAAATAATAATAAAGCCAAAGCACCAGCAAGGCCTTTGTCGTCATCGCTCGCGCTCACTCGCTCAGGCACACAATGCGCAGCGAATTCTCGTACATTTCTGGCGGCGAAATTAAAAACTGTAGCCTGGAGGGGGAGGTGTGGGGGGGCAATAATAGCCTCACAGGATATTCGAATGCTCACCACTGGCACGAGGAATTGTCGGCGATAGCAGACGTTGCATATTAATAGGAGCTTCTCGGGAATTACTGACAAAAGGACGAATTGAGAAACCATGTGAGCGGGATTACTCTTCAAAGGATCACTCGGCTGCCTCCGCCGAACCGCTTCCGCTTCTTTTGCGCCTCGCCGAGGTGTGTTGCGTTCATTTCGCTTTTGTTATGTTAATATCTCATATTTGGTGGCATTATGTTGAGCTATTTTTCGTCGTGTCACCGTCAGCATACCAAATGAGCGGCGTGCACAGGGTTCGGAGGCAGTCGCCTGCCTGGCTGTTCCGTGCTCATAGACGGATGGATTGTAAGGTGTCGGATGCCGGAGAGGAGGCGGAGAAAAAATGCCGCCACATAAAAGGTACGTATACGTCTCAGTGCGTGCTCATTTGCATGTGAAAAACATTTTACCGTCTTGATAAAATGCCATTTGATGTTTTATGATGCTTGAAGTTCAGTGCTGTCTGCACACGTGTGTGTGTGAGCATTATTTGAGGGGAGGGGGGAATCATCCTTTGAGCTGAGCGCGGAGTTGGGCGCTCCAATCGGATACGGTACGGTTTCTATCCATTTGACAGTGTGCACGACGGTGAAAACAGGATACATTTCGTGAGTTAATATGCGAGCCATATTTTTTATTCTCTCTTGGAAGTCATGTCTACTAGATGCCGTGCTTTTTTTTTTATGATGAAGTGATGTAGACAATTTACATGAAGTTCTGCGGAGTTGGGCGTGATTTTGTGTGAGTGTAGTGGAAATAATGTAGCTGCCAGTCGGGTGATCAGATTCGTGTCCTGCGGCGTGTGTCGTGCACGTCAGTATTCAATTGAGTTTGGGGCTTTTTGTTCCCTTTTTTTCTTATACTCCATGTGACGTTGTTCTGGATGAGTGGATAGTGGGGCATGAAAAGCGATTTGGAGTGTTTAGGTTTTAATGGAAGCCTTTCAGGGACGCAACGTGATCAATTGTTGTGGTAAACGGGTTGGTCGGTAATAAATAAAGCGCCTGGTTCGGCGTTCAATCGGGAGCTTGGAAAGGGGAACGAATTTAAACACATTTTCATGTTCTGCCGTTGATTTGAATGTTACTTGTGTGTTCACTTGTAATGAAGAAGCTTACTACTCCTAGGTTGCATGTTATAAAATCCTAAAATGATGCTGACCTACAGTCTGTCCACAGGGTCGATAATGCTTCTTCATGGTATGAGACACTATGATTAGTGCACTCTACCTCATTAGCTGCCTTTATTGTCTACATTCTCTCAGCAAACGAAGGGGACACCAGTTAGAAGTTTGATTTTCAATATAGCGCCAGTGTTTCTAGTGCATTTGGCAATCGAAATATAGTTTGTCGTCAGTATCACTCTCCATTTTTTTCGGAATTCACACTACGTTTTCTTAGTGTATGTCCACAGTATCTCTTTACAAAAGAGATGTTCATCGCGCGACTAAGAGTCATCAATTTCTCTTCAAAATTAGCAAGCTACTTCGGAAACCATGGTTCAGTTCGTCAACATTCTGCTGCTTGTTGACAGACTAGGCTCACTCCTCGTTAAGTGTGACGGGGCCACTCGAAACAAAGTAAAATTACCAAAACATAGAATAATGGGAATAATTAATCCGTACACAAAACCTACTTAAAACATCTCAAGTTGACCAAAGCCACTCAATGGAAGGCGCTATTTAGTATCGAATTGTCTTCAGTCTACAGTGAGAGTAGTCAGGTCGCTCAATGACGGCGCTACGTGCGATGCAATCCAGTTTTTGAAGATGACATTTGATGACAACCCTATGTCTAGAAATACTTACTTACTTATCAGGCCGGCGACCCATGAAGCGTCCGAGCCTGAGCAATTGCTGCCTTCCATCGTTGACGGTACTGGGCACGCTGCTTCCAGTCATCAAGACCAAGCTGTCTTGCATCCGCGATTACTTGGTATTTGTACCGGCGATGCGGTCTTCCTCTCCTTCTCGAACCAGTCGGCTCGGATTCAAAGATCCTCTTTGCTGGAGCATTGTTGTCCATGCGCTCGATGTGGCCGAGCCAGTGCAGTCGACGGATTTTTGCCTTCCGGACTACATCCACATCCTGGTACAGCTCGTAGAGTTAGCGGTTATGTCTTCTCCTCCAATCGCCTTCCTCGCAGACGGGACCACATATCCGTCGTAGAACTTTTCTTTCGAAGGTATCAAGAATCAACCCTGCAGTTTTGCTTAGTGTCTAGCTTTCGACTCCATAGAGCAGGACTGGCAAAATAAGAGTTTTGTAGAGCATGATTTTGGTCCTTCGAGTCAGGAGTTTTGAGCCCAGTTGTTTTGACAAACCGAAGTAACACCGGTTGCCAAGGGCTATTCTACGACGGATCTCCACTGTGATGTCGTTTGTGGAGTTCACGTTTGCCCCGAGGTAGACAAACTCCTTCACTACCTGTCTAGAAATAGGTAAGTGAATTGCCCTGCATCATCAATTATATGTTCACTTGAGTGGGCGTTGGCATGTGATTCATGCAGACCCCGCAAACATCCATGAAGTGATGCTGGTCAATCCATCGTTAACCAGTTTGATCATACACCGATCGACATCACTGAATGCCCCATGTATGTATGGAACTGGCAGTTCAATTCGTGGGCGTTCATTTGGAGGTCCACAAAGAAAGATCACTCAGCCAACCGCGCGAGATAAGCGCCCGTGTGAAGATCTCTACATTGTTTGAACCACTGAAAGTCACTGAAAGTGAAAAACTGCACATTATTCAAGGCGATAGTGCACAGATGCGTAAAGACGAGAATTGCACCAATACCACAGGGATTGGAGTTAATTGGAATCATTTCCAAAAGGGCAGGCGAATCGATTGTTCAAGTTAAGAGTTGGTAAACGAAGAGGATGCCGCCTACTTTGGGGCGTTTTTTAAGGGTTTACAAGCTGTAGTCAGTCTTCGTAGAGTATAGCAAGGCTGTCAGACCATGAGAGACCCCGTTATGCAAAACGCAAGAATCTACGTTGAACAGCTTCAATACGAATTGAGCGGCTGATGTAGTATGGACACCCAACTTGACTGGCATATTCGATTAGAGGTCTGACGTAAGTGGTGTAGTATTTCGTAACGTAACAGTTCGAGAATGGACCAGCAATTTATGAAGCCAGTTAAAGAATTGGCTCTTTGAATCATATGGTGAATGTGGTATTGGAAATTTAGATCCTTATCACAAAAGATTCCTAAGTCCCGTATAAAAGCGACTATGGGCACTGGCTCGTTGTAAAGGTAGTATATTCTGGGACAGCATTTGCGCGAGAAAGTAATGGACTGGCGACTTACTCACGTTTAATTCAAGGAAGTTGTTGTCGAACTAAATGCCGAATGCACCAATGTAATTATTGACCTACGTAGACAAATAATGTAGAGTATTTTATGATGTAGTCGACATCATTGATGGTTAAGACAAATACCAGACGACCAAGCTGACTGCCTTGCCCTGCGCAACGGACAATGGGATCTATATAGTTTTAGAGAGTGTTTTAGAGATCGATCAAAGTTCGTTTTTGGGACGTGGTGCAGGATGGCAACAAGCGGTGGTGATGGAGTGACATGTCGTGTCTAATTTCGTTTCATTCCTACCAAACTCTTCAGGTTAAGTAAGATAATGATGTTGTCTTGTCTAGCGAAAAGTTCTGCCTGCAATCATTGGCTGTTTACATTTATTGCGTCCTTATCTGAAGATATACCCACGCCTTGTAGGACCTGTACTGTGCCATGTGCAAGAGTTCGTCGATCCAATGCTGAGCCATTCGACCTCTTTTCGGGTCGGAAGAGTCTTTGACAACGAATAACGCGTGACGCACACAACTGGAAAATAATCCCATCTGGTGTGCGAAACTGGAGGAACAGCTCCCTTTGAAGAGGCTTGGTTGAGGCCCAAGTGTGTCTAGTTCCATACAACAGATCTGATGAGAGAGTAGGACATATAAATGAAAGCTGTTGTGTTGTACAAGATTTCATCCACGGATTGGTTTTTTTTACTATCGATCCATCAACTTTTTATTGGAAAAAACTGTACGAGTTCCACTTTCAATAAGCAACTAATAAAGCGCACCACATCCCTATTCACCGCTTCACTCAATACCTTTCACCCTCTCCCCCAGGATCACATGGAGAAAGAATACCGACGTCCTTCTCAACTAATTGCCCGCACAAGAGCAGAAGAAAGAAACCTCTAATGTGCACTCAAAGCGTCTATTCTGTCTTCGCTTGCACTTGCTACTAATTTGAAAAGTAATTTACCAAACTTCTTATGCCGCGTACAGTTCCTGTAATTGTATTCCCCCTCGAATGCGTCCTTGTCAAGGTGTCCTAACAACGTTCAATTATTCTCAACACAAACAACGGAAACGAAGCGACTCCGAGACAGGGGAAAATATGATAAGTGCAATAACAAGTTGAACATTTTAATGTCGCCTTCTGTTCGCGGGTACTATCTCCTCTCAGTCTCCCTTGAAGGACCTCAATTGAGTCAACGTGCTGTTTTTTTTTTCCATTTTTAATTGATTTTGCTTAAGTCTCGTCAACTTCTCGGGTACGGAAATATCTTTTTCCTTTGCACAAGAGCTATTACGGGGAAAACGAAAGCCCTTCAAGTTGTTACTTCGCTTCGCGTCCGAGTACGAGTAGTCGTCGTCAACGGAATTATTTTCTTCTTCCAGTTAACGGCTTCTGTTTTCGATTAGTGCATGGGGTAGTGAAATGGGGTATTTTTGCATCAATTTGAGGTGTTTAGCTTATAGATTAGAATTTATGAAAAGCGTATTTATTCCGTTTGTTTTCTCTAAATTATGTGGTTTAACAAGTTCAATCGTTGGTGGTCTGACGGTGATGCCTTCATCTGGATCAGAGTAGACTGGGAGAACATTGTGTCATGGGTCGGGATGGGTCTGACATACATGAAGTTCTGGAAAATTCGTCACGCCGAGGAAACATTATCTATGATCTCTGCAGAGTTCTCAGGTTTCCATCAAACTAACGAGTTTGAAAAGGTATTCTGCTTTATATCTCAGAGGGTAATGGCTGATGACAAATTATCCGTTTTATGGGAAGATCGTTCGCATAGCCAATTGCTTTACATCCAGCTCATTCTCATACTAACATGAGTTCAATACCCGCCATGCTCAAAAGAAGGGGAGATAGTACTCCACCTTGCGATGTTCCTGTGTTAGCAACTCTGCAGTTGTGCGTGTCATCAAGCAGAGAATGTTTTCCTTCGCTTGCAAGTAACTGGTGAGCTTTCGTTAACAAGTTGTTCAAGCGCAAGCCTTTGATTTGATGTAGAATACCCCCAAATATGCTTAAGAATTCTGCCATCTTCTCTGGCGATTTGAATGGTATGAAGTGCCTACCATTAGTATGAAGACCACTTCCTCCAGTAGGCGTTAACATGATCCAAGGGTGTTCAGCAGGAATTATGGCATTAGGACCAGCTGATTTGAAGGATTTTTCAGCGAATGTCCTTCGAGAGTACGGCTGACCCATGGCTTTGGTTGCGATCCTTGTTGGATCTGATTGAATTCTGTAATCGCTCCACGCGGCCTTTGAAGGTGCCCGGTGCGGAGCTGGTCACTTTCCTGGTCCCCGGCACTTCAGGAGCTGTATTGAGGCCCCGAGGGCCACTGGGTTTTGAGTTCCCAGTCGGTGAGAGAGCTCCATTATAATTACAGGACCCAATGGTAGCGGAGAAAGGAAGGTCAGGCATATGCAGAGATCCGCAACACGCAGCCAAGGCTGATTAGCCCGGAGGGACGCCAGGTGGCTCCGGCACACCGTTAGCGACTGAGCTAGTTTTAAGAATGGGCCCCAGCCAAGTTGATCATCGGCACTGTACGTGTGACGCATTGATCCAGCTCACCGGAGGGGATGAGCGGGGGAGGGTTAAGAATTGGGTGGATGGAGAAGTTGGCTGTATCTTGGCTTCATTGACCTTTACTAAGCCTTCGCATCACATCAAGGTGTACAACCACGCAAAGGTATCGGCCATACTGCCAATCAAATCGACATCGCCCATTTGTTATATTTCCTTTCTTCCACGACATTTGGTCAGTCAGTAGTTACATACCTTCCGTTTACCTTGTCCTATCTTGAGATCGAGTAGCTGCGTTCTTTTCTGGACATCTCTTTATCCATGGGCTGCAGTTCGGTATGCGATTTCGTCGGACGGTAACACGACGTGGAAGGCCCTGTTTGGCCAGATAAACTATGAGTACCAAAGACCGTAAAAAGTTGTCGAAACACAATTTTTCTTTCTAAGCAGCCTGTTCAGTTCATTGTTCAGGTCCCAGTCTTCGGTTTACCCCTTGGCCTGCGGGTGTGTATAGAGATGAGTAATATTTCTCGTCAGGAAGGATGTTACCTAGATTACAGACATCCAATTAGTTGCTCATAATAAAATCGAACAATTACTCAACAAGTAATGGAGGCTGTTTGGTTTTTCAGTTTTTTCACGGGTTTTATCATTTCTGTTTCGAACTGAACTGCGAAAACTAACTTACTTAACTAAGTGAAATTAGATACAGTGGGTCCAGGTGAAATTCGTACACTCTCCAGTAAATATTTAATGACATAAAATAAATAGAACAAAATGTACGGCGCGGAGTGTGTTATTTTGCAAATTTAGCGGAACTTAATTCAAAAATCAAAGTCGTTCGAATAACAACAGTTTGGTATCAAACGACAGGTATAAACAAAAGTATTAACGTTCCGTAAAAAAAAAGTTCATGGAGCTATACCAAGCACAACAGGAATAAAGATCCGCTAGATGTCGAAAATAACACACTGTGAGGCGGTTAGAAGTAAAAATAAAAAAGTCAATTAGTAACTAAAAAAAACTTAGAACTAAAAATTGTACTAAAAATGTAGAAGTCATTTTCGTTGACACATCTTTCCGAGAACACAGGCATACTTGTTGGATTCGAATGCGCTTAACGCAAGTGTAGCGCAAAAGTGCTTATCTTCGCAAAAGGTCGTAAAGCATGCACGTGGGTATGGGACAAAAAATATTTTATAGCAGACTCTGCTAAAGGAGTTCATGGAAGCTCTTGATGGCATTCGAGCATTCAGAGAATGCCGTCTTCATTCATTTGAGTTATACAACAATGGGCACAACCTGTCAGAATTCAAACAAATTAAATAGAGCATCTGCTCCTTGAATACGTGTTGTGGCCAATCTAGGAAACTGCAAACCAGCGAAGCTTCTTGTTAGCTCTACAATGCTGGATTGCTCATTCCACAATCTTTTCAAATACCAGCTTCTATGGAAAGCTTCAGCAGCTGTCCACCTTTCTGTGAAGACATTTCTGCGAAAAGCCAGGCGTGCGCTACAGACGTCTAAGATGAGGACGAGAATTGTAAACTAAACCTTTCTACCCGGCAGTGCACATTGTTGCCTTCCCAGAAATTCGATAGAATACCCAACATCCAAATGGCGCTCACCGTAAAAACTGTATGCGAAAAATTATCTTGGATCATATCTGGCAAAGGGAAAAAAAACAGAAGCACCATCTCCACGTGCCCCATCAATCCCCCATCTACTTTCCCAGGCAGATGCTTCGTTACGAAGAACGAAATGCAAGGAGTGAGTGAGTAAGCTCTTCCTTTGTGACGGATTCGGATCCGGGACAAACGGATACATTTACAAGAGCATCTCCTGCAAAGATTAGGATATATTGATTAAGCAAAGATTTATGGTGCGACACACTTTCTACCTGGTTACAGAGATCGCTTTGCGTATTACGATGTTGATAATGGAGTATCCCATTGAGACAGGCCGATTCAATTAATGGATATACTATCGAAAGGGTTTACACTCGTCCACTAAGGATGACACTGACAAGCAGATAAATGATCACAAGGGATGAGAACAGCTCTATACATACCTAGTTCAATGTAATTAATAAACCTAAGAAAGATAAATCGTTTTGGTTAGAAAATGTTCAAAGATGGTTTCTGGAGTGGTGCAAGGATGTGAGCGACCGGTCGATTTTCGGGGGTTTTGTGAGGCCTTTGTAGGCGTAGCCTTGTCGATTGAGATTAGAAAGTTTAATTTTGAATTGATGAACATCTGGAATGCTTGTAGTCGACTCGATGTTTGAAGAGGAATTATGGAAATTCAAGGTGTTGTGGTTGAGCTCTTTTCGTCTCTCGGAAGGAAGTGGAATTATTTTTCACTAAAACTAGGAGCACCTTATGGAAACAGGATTCAATGTATGTTTTGAAATGTTGTAGAAAATCATCGAAAAAATTAAGGTGTTATCCAATTCGTGGTCCGGGTGTGACATCATTGTTTTAATCAGATTCGCAAAACCGAGCTGTCGTCCGACACTGTGAATGTTTGCATTTGACACCGTGGGTCGATCCACGACGACAACGTTTCAAATTGCAAAAGCTTGATAGAAAAGCTTGTTGGTAAAATCAGATCTGCTTCCAGTTCAGTTGTTCCAGATATTGATCGCCATAGTTTCGGAAAACCAGTTGAATATTCAGATCCTTGAAATAGACACACAAGGATATATCTGTGAAAATTCCCCGAGGACCGTCCAAGCTTCTGGTGGTTGAGAAATTCTTCTCGAGGAGGAGCATGCGGTCGGTGTCTTCAGGTGGGGATCTATTTCTCCCAAGGATAGTAGTGTCGACAACGGAGTTCTTTTTCACGCAAACAGCGATTTCAACCTTTTCGCCGTGCTGGTCGGTGCAGTCGGTCTGTCAAATAAGTCTATCGGCCTTAAAAGCTTATTCAGTTTGTATGGGATTCCACATGTAGTGGGTCCACATATAGTGGGATGATCAAAGACAGCGATGTTGTATTTCCTGGTTAAGAGAGCTAATTCTGTTTTCGCCGGATTAATGCCTATACCGCATTCTTTAGTCCGTTTCCAAGAGACCGTGATCTTTTCAGAGTCTGTAGAAGTTCATAAATTTGAAATTTGCTTTTAGAACCACAAAACCGCTGGGAATGGAGCATTGTCAGGAATGGAGGTGAGAGAAATAAGTTTAGTAAGACGGCCTAAACCCTGGACTGAAATCGAAAAAGTTGACGAGCAGCCAAGATTGGGGAAAATATTGCCCAGAGCACCAGCATTTTCTGAAATCTATGCTAACTTTAAAGCTGAACTCTGACGGAATAACTTCTCGATCTGTGGCGCCCATGTAGTAACACCATTCCCGTAAAGAAAGCCACAGATCGTTGGGCTAATGAAGAGTCAGTGAGTCGCTGTTTCTCCCTAGAACGGCTCGTTTTCTGCATCCACATATTCAAGTAAATATAAATTATTATCATTTTTTTGTTAGTTTATTGCTTCATTCTGAACTTAATACTTCTTACTTAATAACGCGCCTTCGAAAAGGGATAGTTTCTTATTTTTTCTAATTAGGTCTTCTTTCTCGACTTCTTTCTTCGTCTATGTGTGGAAGCAGCTAGCCGGGCAGAACTAGACTCCGCGCTAAAACGTCAACCACATGCGAGGAAGAACGAATTCAAAATGTATGAGACGTCAGTTTAAATGTTGATCTAAGTCCAAACACCCCAGCTCACGCCCTGAATTCCGATAGCGTACGGAGATCGCAACAAAGGAATATCCGCTATCATTGATCAGACTCCAGTCACCATCATCAGCATGTATACAACCATGGGATTATCTCCAAATAGCGTACATCCAAAGCTTTTGAAGTAATTCAAATCACTTTCCCAAGACACATACCTTATTAACTTGTGCACTTTCATGCATTAACCCTTCGTCAATATTGGAGTCAGAATTTCCGACACTCCGAGAAATGGTTAACTCTGTCTTCATGCCTACAACAATTTCAATAACACATCCCTGGCCACTATAGCAGCTATAGCAGAGTGTTTAGGTGCACCGACCTTTACGTTGAGGGCGATGGGTTCATTCCCCCGTACGCCATCCCGGGTTCACCACTCCTGAGTCACAGACAACGCTCGGACAGTATAATCTGCCTAAGTAATCCTATTTTGTTTCGAGTCGCATAGAACTGCAGGTCTCCTCCACTGGTGAGGCAACACGAAAGGCTAGACCCGGGTCCAACTCGAACCTCACAATCAGGTGTTGAAGAGTGTCCCTCTGGTCCGACCGCAACAGAAGCCACTTAATCTGATTTAAACTCATTGGAAGATGTCACAATAAAGGGTCTTAAAACACCATACCCATATTCAAAACCACAGATCGGACTTCAAATTCAACACGCATTCTTCGTCCTCAGAAGCAAGGAGTAACAGAGAATTCTTCCTTACGAATTCCGAACCTAAGTTATTTTGTTCAAATGCATTGTTTGAATGCCTATCCAGAGTCCTCTAGTCACTGAATGCTCTCAACTTAAATTCAATGAGCTCGCTGAACTCTGCTGTTCGACTAATGGATATGATCTTGTGCTGAAAATGCGTTACAGTTGAGGAACATCATCGCATGACATCGTGTTCTATTCTTCTGTTAAGGGCCGGCCACCGACGCAGTCGATGTGGGGCAAGCTTTCGCACAAACTAATTCAACCAAGACCAACGAGCAGCTACATATGACCGCATAACTCATGCAGAAGTACACATTCACTGCAGACCTCCTCTCCCCCATCGTCCATCATCCATTATCCATCGTGACTGCTCACAATTCTGCGATCGATTTCCCAGGACCGACTATCTACGAGTATTGCTTGAATTATGTAAATTGGAAAATAGTTTACCTATACCCACCGAGGGGTTGCCGGCAATATTTTATCTCAATTCAAATTGAGTTAGCTGTAAACACAGAAATACTCGTCCTTCTTGTGTGTTGTGGTCATCTTCCAGGTGAGCAGGGGAGCGCCACATCATGCCGAAGACCGAATCGATAGAGTGACACCGTACCGAACGAACATCGTACTCGAATTTATTACGGGCAGCAGAACTATTGTTTCGTCAGGAACACACCCGTTCCCAGGACTCGCAAGTCACATTTGTCAGGAGGAGGAACACCCGGCGGCTGCCAACAAGTCGAATCTCCAGACAGCCGGTTCCATGCTCTGAGCTCACAGTCCGGAGGCAGGCATATTATTAAATTCCGGCCCCATCGTGCAGGCCTGCACACCTCCATCTGTGCGCACACACGCACCCCCCACTTCCGCAACAGCACACATGCACCAAATGAATAATGTTTAGACTTAACGCTGGCTTCCATGAATACGCAATTAGTCAAATTGTCAAAGGAGCGCCTTGAGATTTCCTGGCTAAATGTTTGTGTTATAATGTGCAATATCCTTGTAATGTTTGTGCTAACAACAAAATCATCTCGCATGCCGAGTCGAGTCGGGACCCACAGCCAACCAACCAACCGTCCACCCACCCACCAGGACTTGGGCGGAAGGATAATATTTGCATACGCTTCGCTGCAGCTGGAGCACCATCAGGAGTGGCTACAGCCAGAGCAACGACTTTACTGCTTTGCATCTCACTGCTCCTTGGTTTGTGTTTTGTTTTTTGTATGCTTTCACACCCCGTTGCGTTGAGTGTATACAGCTTAGGCGCGTACGCCGTATAGCCGTTGAACAATGAAATTATCTAGCAGCCCGATGAAATACTCACGTTAGGCTCTAAAATAGCCACTCGCCTGGAGTGCGGAGTGCGGCGTCTGGGGGGGTGCCTGGGCGAGTCTTATTTATGAGCCCGTGCCGGAGGGTGAATGTCCCACAGTCCCTCGAGAGTGAATAATATTATTACAGCCTATCAGTACGCATATCATTTGAAATGGCTTCAATGGGAATTGCGTTCGGCCATCTGCGTTCATGGGGTATCGCCTCCATTTGAGATCGGCTAAGCCCTTATCAATTGCCCGGGCTTAGCATGCAAGTCGAAGGCGTTCGCCGTATAATTTCGTTGTTTGCCTGTGAAAATTGTCTTCGGCCGGATTTATTGGAAAATTACAACGGACCTCGATTGCTCGCCCGTTCTTGTGTGCGTGCTCGTCCTCACGGATACCTGCCTCTTTGAGGTAACCAACATCAAACTGCTGCTGCTGGCGAGTGAGTAAAGTGAAGCAATTTATTTTGTCGACTTGATGGAATCGATTACGGCCCATTCCAATGTATTATGCGATACCGGTGTGCGTAAACCAGAAGAAAGCAAAAAAATGCGAACAAGTTTTCCTAGGTTCCTTTGCCAGCTCTGGCTTCTGGCTCTGGCCTAAGCAGGTCCATGGATTTTATGGTCACAGTGACCTGAATTTGATGAGATCCTTTATCAAGAATTTATTTTCTTTGAATTATGTCATCGTTTTGGAAGGGTACTTCATAGTCGTCCCCGGTGCGGGTGGGAAGGGGGGGAGAGTGAAAGATTGATGGAATGACACGCCGAGAGTTATGGTTGTCGAATAAAACAAAGAGTGTAGCATACTTCTGGGCTGTTACGGGTTTGCTTGATGCTTCTGAATGTCGTTTTGTTGTTTATGGCAGAAAAAGTGTTGCCAATATATTTTGCTTTGAGAAATGACATCATATTTTTGAACCATTTATTTTGTGCTACTACATTGTCTGGCAGACTTTAAAAATAGATGTGCATCTTTTGTTTGGATACACAGTGGCATGGGCTGGTGCTCTGGAAAGGTGCCAAGTATAGTAGATGAGCACTTCAGTAACCTTGGGGTATTCCCACATATTTTGACTATACCTCTCTCACTAGCAGATAATACATCATTGCTTGTTCATGAGTTTCAAAAAAATTCGTCATATGACGGGGAACTATGGATTTTCGGAATTTCCTACATTTCTTAGGGTAAGCCGATAATGAGGAAAAAAAAGGAATGCGCCCGCTGACCGTCATCACCATCATCATCATCTTCTGAACCACATGATCCACTAAAGGGGTCGTGAGGTTAAAGTACTCGGGTGAGATCTCCAGGCCACTCGATCCTCCGCCATCGACTCTAGGTCATCAGGAGGTATGCCCAAGCGCAACCAGGGGAGTATTTGGTGTTGCTCCAACTGCCTCGATCCTGGGTATGCCTACATTATGGAATTGCATTCAAGACACGCTTCGGAAGAGTCGTGATAATAGAGACCACGTGCCGCGTGCGCTGATGAATTGTTGCATTTTTGGCTATCTGATCAATTTTTCGGAGATCATGCTACAAAATCAACAACAATAGGAACACCTTAGTGCGAGAGGTCTGCCAGGATAATCGGAGACCTAACTACAAGCCTCATTCAGACTGCGTCACATCCCGCTCGTTAAATCTGACCGAGATTTAAACTAGATTTAAGGAAGCTTTAAAAGGTATGCGGTCAGACTCGCATGTCGGTGCAGCTCTCTTCGAAGAAGACCAGTAGAACAGGTGGTTTACAAAAGTCAGCGCAATGTCTAGGGACAACTTGCAGTCTACAAAAGTAGGTTCTCTGAACGAATTATCCATAATTGTCCGAATCTTGAAACTGCGTCTTTATTCACCCGGCGTTGTTGCAACACCATTTTTTTGAGACAGCAGGGAGTATTCCGGTTACTCGATGACTGGTGAAGAGTGGGAATAGAAACAACTTGGTTTCGTGAAATTTTAAGAAACCGTCTAGATCAACCACAAGACCAACCATCCGCAATCATAAACCTCCTCCACGGCATCGTCCACAGTGCATCTAAGCTCCTCTCACCGACCATTCAAGGGTGCATCAAATCCCAAAGCCCTTACTTGCCAAAGTTGAATAACAAATCGCCCCTTAAACTAAACTTATTGCATGCAAGGGTCTCATTTGTTTCGAGAACTTTTCCCACCCAGCAACGGCCCCCGCACAACTGTGACAATACCGATGAGAAATTGCCAAATAGAGTGTCATTTGCCTGTGCCCCGCTCGATGGTGCACATGCATGTGCCCTGAGTCGGCCGTCTGCGAGTCTTTTTATGGAAAAGCTGTTCACCCTAAAATTTGGCAAACATGTAATTGCGATTCGAAAATCTGCATTCCCAATAATCTCTCGAATGAATTTGCATTATTTCGATGGGTCCTCGGCCTTCGATACGGTGCACGAGTCCATAGCACGGCATGGCACAGAACACGGACACTCGTTGCAGAGCCGGTCGCATGAGGAGGAGCGTTTCATTAGTGCACTGCTGACAATGGCTGCAGCAGCCCTCTGCTCTACATTCCCTACTCAGATCTACACACGTACACATATAATTAGAAAATCAATATGGGACACCGAAAAGTGCTACACACCCAGCAGCCGGCACTCGGAGCTCGGTATTCGGCAGGGTGTGGATCCAAAGTCGAAAGGACCATTTGACCCAAAACTTGAGTCCTTATTTCCTCGTATGGCGTATGGCGGTGGCGGTATGAGGACGGACCCGACTGCATCGTGTTTTCCTCTGCACTTATCCCGACTGTGCTCTCGAAAAGCGTGTCATTACTCAAATACCGCACGATGTCATTGATTGAAACATTTTTGAAAATCGCTGTCGTTGCTGTTGCTGCGGTGGCTGTGGGTGCTGCAGATGAGACTCCTGAAGGATGCTGGTGGCTCCGGGGCAGTAATGACGTCGAATGCTTAAAAGTCGACCGGAGGTACCTTTTTTTTGTTTTTTTGTATGTCTGTGCGCTCAGTGGGAGACTATTTTCCGCTCGGCTAAAGTGATAAGGCGACGCGGGCAAGGGAACGGTCGTTGAGCAATTCTCTTTGGAACGATTGTAGTGAATGGTCTGTTGGGTTTCCTTGCTATTGTCTGCCTCATTATTGAGCTCTGTCCAAATGGGGGGAAAGAACAAAACGTACTTGTTTTTCGTGGTCATGCGTGCTGATGCTACTGATGAGATGTACGTCCATCTTGTATCAGAATCCAAATGATTTTCCCTGCAGGTCGATTGGGAATGACTGCATTGTCTAGTATTTCTGCTAATCTTATGTTCCATTTAACCGCAAATGTTCTGGGTGAACTTCGGCCTAGCTCTTGAGATAAGCACTTATGTTGCGTGCTACGTGTGTCCGAGAGTTGGTGTGTTCGAGATCGAATCATGTATCAGTGCTCAAACTGACTTGGGTGGCCACAGCTAGTGGTGGTTCGGCAGCACCTGCTCTAATAGAAAATAGAAGTCCGCATTAATATACAATATGTCAGTGTATACAATACGGAGTAATAAGCCTGTTATAGATGGCGCTATTGTAACGCAAAAACAAAATGCGAACGGGAACAAAAAAAACCATTTCTCAGCAAATATAAACAAAAAGTTATACTTCTTGGTATACCATAAGTTGCGCATTTAATCATCTAGAAAAATAGCAACAAAAGCTAGTTTAAATATGTTAACGAGCTTTATAAGCTTTTTTTCTGCGAATCAATCATTCTCTTTGCGAAATGTCAAACTGATAACGCAATCCACAAAGAGGCAGACGCGATCCACAAATTCACGAATACTAGTGTTAAGTGTGAGAGTTTGCGACAGTTCACACTTCCGAACAACACGCACACGTTATTGAAAAATAACGTATGGTTTTAGGAACCCTACTCCAATTGTAATTTGTGTGATAGATGGCAGCATTTGCCTCCACTTTATTAAACTTAAAAAAAACGAAACTTATCGAAACTTAACGAAACTTAACGAAACTGAACGAAAGTGTTATTATGGTCAGAGCGTATTATTCTTGTTTATTCGTTCGATAATTATTTAAATTATATTATTTATCACCTCACACTAAACGATATTTAGCTTTTCTGTTTGCATTTTCGCGGAAACGCCTTTTTCAGAAATAATGCGGTACTCCAACTGCTCAGTTCATGGACACTGCATTCACCTTGTGGGCACCAGTTCTTAGAACTGCATGAAATATTAGTCTTTAAATGGGTTCTGAAGTCATATGGAGGAAAGTACTCGGGTGTTTGCCAGGAAATTGATATACAGCCTTCTGGGCTACCTCTGTTAAAGCCATTGTTTAGTAAACTGATCGTACTAGGTAGTGAGTGGGTAGGTGGCCGGTAAGCCACTTCTCAGTTAGTGCCAGGTGGACCCATTGTGATGTCCAATGAGGGAATGTAACCTTTTTGATCCTACTTTGTCCCATTTCATGTTGGTGTTGATGTGTTGCTCAGCCATCCTGATATCCTTATAGACCTAAAAATAGATTTTAAAGGGATATTTGTTCTGATCCTGGAGGTCTTGCAAGAAATGTTCTCCCAGTGTTCTATGTCTCCATTGGCAGAGACTATCGCTCTGGGTGACATCAGCCTCTGCATAAAAAGTCGTGGGTTAGTCCCATTTTAATAGATGAATGGGACCAGTTAGTTCTCCAACTGCTATACCGAGCAACTTCTTGTCGCATTGCAGGAGTTTGACTATTAATGCACCATTGACCTTGGGCCAGAGCATCTTATAGGTAATTAGAGAGTTTCACCTTTTATTAGCTTCCTGCGTGTCTTTGTAGGCGGTTCAATATTTTCGCTTTGTCTGCAAAGTCTGCAGCTGGTAGCTCCCACTCGTAATTTATGGCCAAGGAGTACGTCGATACTTTACAGTACAGGCTATGCCGTTCTGGGTCGAGGTGATGGAAGTTACGCTCACTGTGGGGGACTAACCGCTTCGGATGAACGGACGGACATCAACGACGTAGCGATAAGACCTCTACGAGCCGTACAAATTTGTGAATTTGTGAAGCCCACATTGGGTGAATGAACATTGTTGCCCTGCAAAGAAGCAGGAAAAGGAAGAAGATCGAAGCTTCTTTACGAACAGCAAGGGATCATGGGCGCAAGGCAATTTGATTTGGAAGCCCATGGAGGAAGCCCCAGAAAGATCATTCAAGGGCGTTTTAGTTGAAAATCGGGCTTCGACGAGCTTAAAAGAAAGTAAAAACTCATAAAGAACTTGCAACTTCAACGTCCTAGTGTCATCAGTAGTTCTCCAGTAGGTTGTCTTAAGTGTCGTTAATCCACACGGACTGTACTCAAATTCAAAAAAAAATGTGTTTCTCCCCCAACACCAAAATTCGATTGTAACAAAATATTTTAATCAAAACAGAAGGGGTTCTCGTCCGAAATCGCTCCCATCCCATAGTCATTCAACAAATAATACCCAATCCAGGGGAGAGATCAACAACCATTCCACTGCACCCTCCCCAGGGATACGAGTCCCATCCAAAGTCAAAGTTAATCCCTCCAATGAAGTGATTTTCCTTTTATTTGGTGCCCAAGTGATTAATGACTCTTCCTCGCAAATTAATTCGCCTCCACCTCGTTCAACATTTAACATTCGATATAAATACACATGTTCGACCATAATAAATTGTCTTTGCCCTAATTAATCCGCTTTTGTGATGCATTGGCGGCCGGGGCCATATCCCCCCAGTAAAGTGTAACCACTTCAGTAGCACCGGCCAACTGTTGACAAGAAACCCGTTCCTGACTTCGGACAGAGGGTCACTGTGTTCGGTTCTCCTCAAGTAAGTGACAGAAATATTTTATTACTCTACCCGTCCACCTCTAACCCCTCCAGGCGACCGCCTGTGGTCACGGTCGTGACGTACATACGAACCGAACGGAACCACAAAAACCAACCTTCATCTCGACGAGCAACCCTTTAATTTTGCGAATTTTGATATGATTTCCCGCACTCCCCACCCGACACAACTGTACGGGGAACGACGAAGGAGGGAAGGATCAAATGGTTTATTTCCGGTGCGTGCTGGCCGGTATCCCGCGTGCGGGTGGCAACGGCGGGATTCATTCGGCTCTGATTTGTGCGGAAATCCTTTATTAATTTTGTATCGGTGCTCGTGGTAGTTTACACACGGCTCGCCGTTTAAAGAGATTTATGTAGATTGTGCTGCGGTTGTGTGAGTGCCCGACGGATCGGAGTGGTTTACTTTTGAGCTTTGGACGGTATTGATAATCGGGCTGGCGTGTAAACACGTTGTTATTTGGTGATGTTCGTGCTTGATGTGATGTTTGTTGAAGTGCGCACTTGTGGTTGGCCAGTGTAATAATAAACTATCGCTCAGAAGTGAGAAGCCTCCACTGGTACCACATGGGAGCAGGCGATCTGTAGTCGGTTATCGAAATAATGGATTCAACCGTATCAAGGACGTCCTCAGGACGTAGTTGGTTAGGAAAATAATTTTTCGGATCAAAGAGCTGTGGTCAGTCGGTCAGTCTAGTAACGATTAAAACGGTCTCGTCAGTAGACCACGTGCGTAAGGAGAAAACAATTTTGAGGCTATTTTCAAGTTGGTCACTGACTTAAGGATCAGAAGGGGCTTGTGAAAAGGCGGGGGAAAAATCGTCCAAAAGTCAATAACTCACAGTAGAGACCAGGAGAGTAGGTCCCACACAGTGAGACACCTCTTTTTGATGTTCAACAGCAGTCCTAAAAGGGTTACCTAAGAGAGCTCTCGCTAAGTTTCTCTGCCTTATCAAAGCCGTCCTCGGGCTGGAACATGTTCCTAGGCAAAGGAAATTGGCAGGAGTTTTAATGGCATTCAGCTATGGACCAAGTACATCGCATAACTGGTGCAGTGGGAAGAGCATTCGAACAAAAATGTGTCGGTTAGCCCGTCTTTCCTGAGGATTTCCAAACCTTTTTCAAAACTTTGCACGAAGGCTGAAAACATAAATTGTATCAATTTTTCGGATGAAGCTATATAGCATGATAACGCATTATCATCAGACAGGATATTTCGCGTAAAGCACTGCAACGAGGGTAACTTACCGGGCACCTAAAGGAGAGTCGATCACGTCAATGAACTAACCAAGGTCAGTGATGTCTTGAAGCCAGTGTTCGACTTCAACATAAAATATGAAATCATTTTGCCTAAAGGAGAAGAATGGTCCAACAGCTCTCCTTGGATGGATGACGAGGCCGAAAGTTGGTATACAGACGAAATAAAGTTCGTAATTTACACATGCCTCTCCCTAAAGAGTTCTCGCAAAAATATCGATAATGTCGGATAATCAGCCAGTTCTCAAAAGCCATAAAGAGCTTTACATTTAGCACCAGGGCTGTCTAAGAAGGCTTAAAATCACTTGACACCCTGGCAAAGAAACACAGGTGATATGGGTACCGCGACATGAACATCATGAGGGCAATGAAAAGGCAGACAAGACCTCCTTTTATTGAGCATTTCCCTCTTCAGGAATTTAGCAACATGGACGCACAACAACACTTAAGCAACTGGTTAAATAAATGCCGCATCCAATTCTGGAACAGTCAGGAGAGACTTACACACTACAAAAAATACATGAGGATCGATCCCAGGATAACCATGGAGGCCCTAAATCTGAACAAACCTGACCTACGAGGGGCGTTCAATAATAATCACATTTATAAGAAATTTTACATGAATGCACTAAAATAATAGTATTACTTGATAAATAAGTCAATTTATATACAACCACAGCTTCACCCCGATACCGAGAATATATTGAACGCCCCTCGTAAGTATACTATGTGTAGCTTCTCCTGCTACTATCACCTGCACAAAATAGAGTACGGTAGCTCAGAAAACTGCAGACACTGTGGACAATCAAATTAAACCATGGCACACCTACTCATCCAGCGTCCAAATCTGACACGAAACAGATATCAGATAACGAACAGAATCACTTTAGCAAGTCTAGAGGGATTATCAAACTTCTCAAGATAGCTCTAAAGTCCTAGATCACGAAAGGGGGCACTATAGATCCATCGTGGTCGTAGCACTATGTGATTGCTATATCTACGTATTCTTCAATTCATTTCAAACCACGGAAACGAATATTCTGACTTTAAAGACAAAAAGACTGGAGAACCGCAAGGAAGTGTTTTTGGTCCTCTTCTATACATGAGTTACTCTTGTGTACTTGTCACGCCACTATTGGTAACAAATGAATTAGTCGCAGAGTCCGCAATGAAATTTGTAACAACCTGGTTTAGATCGTGTATATGAATGCACGCAAATATGGTGAATGGCGCCTAATTAAAAATTAATTAAGTCTGTTGATCATATATCCCTCTGAGATGAAGCAAACTGTCGCGAAAAAGCACGTTAAAAAGAAAAGTCGGGTGCTGTTGATTGTGGTCATCATATTGTCAGTCAACGCGCCTCTCCAACTGTCAGGGTCGTTAGACACGTCCAGTTTCGTATGTTCAGCGCGGTAGATAGGTAGGCAACTGGGTGCCTTTACGATCTTACGGCCGTGGCGCATTTAGACAAACATGGTGGGTACATTGTTCCATTGATGGATGTTGTCCTTGTAATACCATGAGACTTTCTTATGCTACTAAAATCATCCGGATTCATTTAGAAACTGTAGGAAGTTTTTCAGTTCTACACCGCACAAGTCATCCAGGTCTGCACAGAAGTGCTTTCCCAGGAACTGTTTCCTTGTCCTTGCTAGGGATGGGCATTCGCAAAGCAGATGTTGGATAGATTTTATTTCTTCCTCATCTCTGCAACTTCTGCAGAAGTTCTCTGGTATGTTTCGTCGCAATGCATGGATGCCTCTTGCACAGTACCCGGTTAGGTATATTATTAGCGTTCGGACTTCCTTGCGACTAAAGCTGATCAATGATGTTGATCTCTTTTTGCACAGTGTCGGCAACATGGCCATTGCCATACTGAACCAACGTGCTCTGGCTCTATCCAGGGCTTCGACTGCCAGTTTTCTTCTTAAATATGTTCAGCTAACTGAAGTCCCTTTTCAGGTGGGTACGTCAGCGGCGGCAGCGAGCTCTTTTTTTGCCCGTTTGTCAGTCGGGGTTGGAGCGTTGGTATCTATTCGCATTTCATGATATTGTCTTCTGAGACTCTCGATGAAAGATTCAATGTCCATTCTCTCATTCGTGTGATAAGGGGTGTACCGATTGTACCAGCGGAGGACTTTCTTTACCGCGCTGTGCATCGGAGTCGTCGGTCCGGGTCGCGGTGCTCTACATACCCCTTCCATCAGTCGTTTCGCATCAATTCGTTTGACTGGGTCGATGTCGCTGTACTGCCCGCACAGTTAGTCGTTCAGTCTCTTACTCCAAATGTGGAGTCAGCTTCATCGCTTAAGGTGGCGAGTGTGTAGTAGAGCAAAATGCGCCGACAAACCTTTCAGACTGCGTTACGCAATGCAATTAAAATGGAATTTATTTTGGAGCCTGTTGGCGATCGGACCTGTAAGCCACGCAATTTATGGACATCTTAAAGGAGAATGATTGCTAAGGATATCGCAAATCGGACGTGCAGATAAGTCTACGGGAAAGCTCCCAATGAGTGCCCTCTTATCGCTACAAATTGTAAACTCCAATCCCTCCTTCAAATAGGTACTTCCCACACACCCATCAGCTGGAAGCAACATTTCCGTCCACTACATTAAACTTCCATCGAACCCCTTTGAAATTTTATTTACTGTGTCAATATCCCATCCACACCATCATCACGACGATATCGGCTGCCACTTTGTTCACTAATTCCCCCCAAAAACAAAACATCGTCAGACGACACTGGCACGATGTGTAGATATAATCCTTTACGAACACCATCCACTCTCCTCACCTTTTGCACACAGAGCAGCACACAAACGTTAACCGCTTCATTGAAGGTCCATTGTGTCGCCCATACGCCCGCTCTACAATGTGTCTGGGTCACCCCCATCCTATAACTGCAATCCGATGTCATCAATGACTCCAATAACACTAAAAATCATGCACCCATCAACATAACCATCAAGTTGAATGAAATCACATCACATTGCCAACTTCTGGCGCTGCTGGTGCCTGGGCATGGCCCTGGGCCTGAGGATGTGTGTGTGTGTGCCTGTGTCTGTAGACGTAGACGCAACTCCGAACATTCTCTCCATGACCGCACCGGAAGACAATCACAAATTGACATTGTCGCCTGGGCAATCCCATTTCGGAGTAATTGTGTCGATATAGCAGAAAACTTTCATTGTTAGCCAAATTCGTTAGTCGGACGAGTTTTCGCCCACCCATCACACCCCCATTCACCGCCACCTGAAGTAACGCACACAAGCAGTGCGCACCGACACCGACAACGTCGTTTGCTTTTACGATCGAAACATGCGTTCACACAGAGTAAACCCTTCATCAGGGCGGGCGTGCTGGCAGGCCCCCATTTACGCCCGTTCTCCGAACTCGGACCACATAATTCAATTCGTTTTGACTTTAATCATTGGGTGCAAATGACATTATCACCAGGTCCTATTAGGGACGCTCTCGTCGTTGTCTCCGTTGTCCTGTCCGTCCAGTGGAGTGACTTGGAGCTGGCCATTGGCGACGGCGGCGTCACCCTAAATGTGAAAAGTTTTCAAAGGCATTCTTCTTCCTGCACCGAATTGGAGACGCAGAGATCTTCTTTCAGAGTCAGCCCAAGCCACCCGAATGATGCTAATCTCTCGCAGAACCCGTAAACAAGGCATGAAAGCTGCTGCTTATTACCAATTCACTGTGTCAGAAGTTGTATCCTTGTTCTGCTCTGCTCTGTAACTTGTTGACATGATGAAGTGAACTTTCTTCAACTTTTCCCTCCTGCCACCCCACCGCCGTTCTTCTTCAATGCTTCACTCCGCAACTACGATGATGAGGTGCAATTGGAGAACTAAAGTTTAAATTAATGCGCTGCTGGCTGAGGGTAATTTTTCTGTTCGCCACAGTGAGTGTCCTTGGTTGCGTGGCATCGTACCTACACGAGCATTCACCGGTGCCAGTTGTGTGGTGCCTGCCCACTCCCGCTCGCCGGAAGGACGTGCCGGTTGTGCGTTGTGACTTTGTGACCGAAATGTGAGCAATCGTCAAACTTTTACGGTGCATATCCTGGGAAATTGTATTTTGGAGGGTGAGTCGTGATTACAGGCAATTTTAAGATGTCCACGAGGCGACTGGATCGGGTGCCTCGTTCTTGGTGACCATAAATCAAACAGTCTTGAGTGAATTGTTTATAATCATTAGAGGCGGCGCGGCGCGTCGTTGGATCATCCGGTTCTCCGCGGCTGGACGTTGTAATACATTTATGGAGTGGAAGCTGGACCGTTTATGGACCGTGCGTCGAGATGTTGACTGCGGCGCGGAGTTATGGTTATGGAGGCCCTAATGTGATGAGCTCTGGGGGCGAGTGTACACAAGTTATTGATTTGTATGCGAGGTTGTTGCGGGCACTGCGGAGAGACTGGTGGCAACTCCAAGTGCTCCGTTTGCGGGTCAAATGATGATTAAGTTTCCCCGGCTTTTTTTTTCGTTCGCTTTCGCGTGTTTTTTACGACTCATTGGAGGCGCTGTGATGGATTTTAAGGGCCTCTCATGCTGGAGATTATTTCGTACTTACTTAGTGGAGCGGGATGGATTACTTAGAGCAGACGCCTCAAAGTCAAGTTCCGGTCGTAAACGCTTTGGGGAATTATTGGAGAGCGCCGCGCGGGAGGCGTTTTCGTTTAGCAGCAAGTGATGCTGTTGGACTGATATGATTGTTGTGGGAGCTATTGGAACCTCTGAAGTACGCTGAGTAGGAGTCATGAGATGTTTCACTGAATTACCTGAGAAGTGGCTGTTCCGTGTTTTGACGGTTTTGACTAAGAGATTGATGTCCTTCTTATATTTTCATCTTTTTAGTACTCGGCCATTCCCAAATGCTTCAGTATAGGAGAGACGGAGAGCCGAAACCAATGTCAAGGAAGTGGTTTTTTTGCAGGACTTGGTAGATCTAGCAGCGTACTAAAGGGTCTTCTAGTTTACGGGGGGATGCAGTTCATGGAGTAAACGTAGCTTGGTATTTAGCTGCTGATGCACACAGGGATCTGCATGGGTACACACATCACATCACAATAGATTGCACGTAGTCATGCAAAAGTCGGGCGGCAAATGACAAAAGCAAAAAAAAGAGCTCACGTCCTTAACAAAATAATAATACTTTTATCATCATCTTGATGGATTCGCTTGATACACTAAAAGGATCGTGGGGTCAATGCACGGACGAGAGATCTCCATGGTACTCGATTCTCAGGAGTTATACCCAAGCGAGTTTTTGAACTTGCTCCAGCCACCTCATCCTCGGTCTGCCAAGCGGTCGCCTGCTTGTTGGAATGCAGGCACGCCTCGGCAGTCGTGATGATTTCATGTCATGTGTCAAAACCATCGAAGCACAGCCCTTTCCCTTCGAAGTGGCAGCTGCTCAACGTTGAGTTCCCCGAGGACTGCCTTGTTTCTCGCCCTACAGCGGCGAGTAACTCCCATAAGAGTACGAAGAATTCTCATCTTGGCTGCTTTTTTGGCGGTCTTCTCCTTTCGGTCATTACCCAGACTTTATGACAATAGGTGGGAGTTGGAACTAACACTGAGTTAAAACTAACTTCGCTTTGACACCATTACTCCTCCCATTCAAAGATACCTGAACTTTTCCGCCTGCAGCAATGGAAATCAACTAAGACGTGTAGACAGAGTGTATTGAGCAGGCGATCTGGAAGTTATCATAACTTCTATGTGTCCACGTAATCATTTATCCCAGCATCAGCACACACCGCCACACACCTATCCATCCTGCGCTAGAGTTTAGTCTGGAAGGACGTGAGAATAACTAAGCCATCTGCGTGTACTTACCCTCAAATCTCCCAATGTGAAATATTCCTCGTGATTCAAGAAGGCGACCGAATCTCCGGTATAAAGACTGTCATCACTGACTCAAGTCTGCGTGGTCTTGATGACTGGAAGCTGCCGGGTCTGTCAACGATGGAAGGCCGCTGTATGTAAAACTCCAAGACTCCGTGGGTCACACACCTGATAAGTAAGTAAGTGCAATAAGTTAGTAAGGCAAACGTCTATGAGGACCCAAATAATATTGTCATGCAGAGCGCTCCTCTCAATCTTGACGATGATGGTCGAAAATTCCATCTCCATGACCTAAACGAGGTCAGGATAAGAGTATGGCGCCTGGTGTCTAAGATTGATGGTACGGGCTGGCTTGTAATTTTGGTTGGGCGCATGGGCCAGTTCACCTGAAAGATACACTATCGAGGTACAAGTCTCCTAAACGGCAAGATTTTCTCCCCCGTTTTGTAGGAGCGCCTGAGGCCATTTATCAACGATCAGGCGGAGGTTTACCTCTGAGCTCTAGCGCCACAGAAGATGTGAGTGGCGACCGTTGGTTGAGTGTCGGTCGACTCGTACGCACTTCAACCTAAGGTGTCTAGGTTCGACTTCCAGTACGACAAAAATAATATTCACTTCCCCACCTATTTTGAGTCATTGGCAAAATTCAAAGAGTAATAACTATCCGAACCGTCTGTATCGAAATGTCCCCTTCCATGACTCTGGCGCACCCATCAGGCTCAATTGCCCGATAGCATGGGCATATTCTGACTTTGAGGGCCGCTGTGGTGTGTGGCTTATTCGCATAGACCTTCAGAAAACCCAACAAAAAAGTCTAAAGGGTCAAAAGCACGATCTCAGTGGCCTGTTCAGATCACCTCCAAGTGAAATGAGCATGCCCACGAATCGAATTTCTAATGCGGCATAAATTGTATGGCACGTAGCGCCGTCCTGTGGAAACAACATGTCGCCGTCTATGGTGATGGTCTGGCCGACGTCGTTCTCAAGGAAATATGAACCGATGACACGCCGCCAGCTTAAAATCCACTTTCTTTTGGATCTCATGTGGATTGGTATCGTCCCAAATTCGAAAATTTGGTTTGTCGACGTACCTTTTCATACAGAATGAATGAGGCCTGTCATAGCTGAAGATGATTTTTCGATGAAAACTAGGGCGAAGCGCGCGGAATGTTGCCCAAACAGTTCACCCATTTTGATAAAACAATTTTATCATTTGCACGTATTGTAGAACGCTATGTCTACCCACCGGGATTTGGTAAAATGACAGCTAATTGACTGAATAAAATTTGACAGATGTAGCTTCAGCAATATGGCCGCTGTCAACTGTCAAAATTCTGAAGTCCCTATTGGGAGGTCTTTTGTATATATAACACACACAAGTACTGATTTAACTTCAATTGATATAGTAAAATGATGAGTGACCACAGGGATGCATACTTTCTCCAATTTTGCTACCAATTATAATGAGCTTGACAATCCATTGTATTCAGCGCGACATTAGTTAGCAAAAAGGTCCGAAGTATAGGACTGGCAATGTGCTTCTAAAACATGACTTCCGCTCAGCTAATCATGTAGAAAAAACTTATGCAAAACGGCTGTATCAAAGAAAAGTACGTCGGTAGGTATGACTGCCGTGACGCACTAATTCCACTTTGTAGATCTTGTTCACCAATCCATCGATTGTCAGAAACACTAAAAAGAAACTAATAAGCTGATACACATTTTTACCTCAAAACAGACCTTCTAATCCATTGAAAGTGTAACTACCCGGAAGCTTCTTTCCACTTACTGCGAACGATGGACAGTTTTCAAAGTAGTGGAAGATAGTCACGTCCTCCCAACATCATCTACTTCTCTCGTGATTGCCTATTAGGCAGTAACCATTGCCAAACTATCGTGGAATTAGTATTCTTTCCCAGCGAACGACAAATCGCAGTTATCAGCGAATTAATCACACTTTCCACGGCTGAAGCACTTCAATGACAAATTCCACTCGGCCAATCAGCCAGACAAGTGGAGCATCCTCCAAGAGCCCACAAACAGGAGGAGAAGGGAGAATTCCTGGCCTGGTCCCTGATTGGTTTATCGACTCGATATCCTGTTCGGTGTCATGCCCTTGTTTTCCTCGATCTCAATTGTGGCAGATTCGACGCCCTCGCTCATGGTCTATCAAACTCATTTATCTTCAAAGCCACCTTTAAGAACAACGTGTCAACCCATTTGACATCCCTCTCCATCCCCCTCCCGTCCGCTAGTTAATCGAAAATGGGTCATTTGCGAAGGGCCTCCTTAGGTTGTGAAATCTGAAAGCCCCTCGACGCCGTGCAACCGCGCTGCCTTGCCGCCGCCCTCACATTACATGCGAACCAATGATTACTGCCGCGCAACTAGATGAACGTGACATGAAATGAAATCCTCTGCTGGCTTTTGACTCCCTTTGATGGGCAACACAACTCAGCATTCTTCCATTCTTTTGTGTCCCGTTCAAAGCCAAAATCAATGTTCACCATCACCCGCTCCCACCCAAGGAGTGGGTCGAGGGAAATAAATTGATCAAGATTGAATTGTCACGTGGATCCACCATACACAGCCATGGGGAGAAAGTTTTATTGCTGAGCGCTTTTTTTGCCTCTCATCCTGTCAATCGGCCTTTTGTAGTTTCGGCTCAGCACTAATTCCCGCCCATGCCACGGCTTCATTTTCGCCTTTTTGGCGATAAAATCAATTAGTTTGGTTGATTGATGAAAGCGGTGGATGGAAGCGGAGCCCCGTAAGGACGCGTTAGGCTGGGATAAGTTTATGAATGATGACACCATTAACGAAACGATTAATGTCTCAATATAATGGTGAGGTTGACTTTGAAGCCATTCGGTGTCTGCCTCGAGCGCTTTTCACCAACAAAGAATATGTCAACGGGCGCTGCTGTAACGCAGGGGGGACGTGGAGCTGTGGCTGTGTGCGTCGCTCGGTTGTGTTATTGCTTTTAGTTGAGTTCTCCGAGATAGTTTGGATAGCGAAGGGTGAAGGTCGACTTTTTTATGGGGTGTCGTGGCGAAGGGCGGCTTGTATAGTGCCGATTGTGCAATTCTTAATTTTGAGATAAACTGTGACAATGGGCACGTTTTCGATGGCATATAATGGGATCGCTCAACCACTGGCACCACCGCCGCCGCCACCACCAACACCAGCACCGTCGATGTCAACTTGGCGCCACAATGCTAACCTTTTACGATAAACTATTCAGATGAGGCGACCTTGTTGTGTGATCTGAACGAATGTGGTGTTCGGTTAAGTGCGTGTGGAACGGAAGCCGATTCGATGGGTATTCTTGGCGGCTCTTGATAGGAATCTTGTCTTCCAATTGCGGTTGTTGGGTGGTAGCGAGGACATGGCATTGCATAATCACGAACGACGCAGATTCATTTGACGTTTGAGGTGTGTTTTGTATGATGTCACGTCACTGATTGCGGGGGGAATCTGCACAAAAAGCTGATGCCAGGGTTGGGGCAACAAAAGGATTTCATGTAAGAGTTACAATTTGCCTGAATTCTTTTGGTAAACATGCAAGAAAATGAGCTGTGCAGAGTTGGGAACTGCTTGCCAAACTTCCCCTCTAGTGCAATTAGCTAAACTCGAAGGAAATTTGGGGAGAGAGCTGGGAGAAAGCACAATCTTCGTGTTATTTAGACGCACTGTGTAAACAGCACATCAATAGTAAATTTGTGAACAGTCGTGAAAAAAGTGTAGGTTGTCTCAGAGTAACCTCGATCAGGACGAAGCAGAGCAAAATACAAGAAATGGGCGTACTGCCACAGGAAGGAAGACTCAATGACGATACCAAGAGCTGCCTAAAATATAGTGAATTCATGAGAGGCTTTAAAAAGCGAGATCAAATTATTTTTTTTCGAAATTCAAAAGTTCATGCTTGTGGCAGTAAATTAGAGATAATAAGCTGAAGAGAGGATTGTCTGGTCGGTAGGGTGTATAGAAAGGCTAAACGACACGCTGAGTGTAGACGATAATGAGTATCAGGAGTTTAGTACGATAAAAAAGGGGTACCAAATAAAGTTCCTTGGACTGACGTGACACTTGAATCAAACTTTATCATTCTTAGGGTTACTTACCAGATTGGCATCAGCGAAACACTTATAGTGTATGCGCTTCGAATCATACACTGCTTTTAGATTGAATTTAAGAAGCGACTTTTTTTTTATTTGCGGCTCCAACGAGTACATCGGCCCATACTCTGGCCCAAAGATTACATAAATCCACAATTAAGATGTCGCACACAAATTGAGTTTGAGATAAATCTTCAATTCGATTTATTTCAGTTGGAAACTCCGATCGGAGTCGACGAAAACTGTAGGTCCCTCCACTCTTGAGCAAATGCACGCAGATGACGAGTAGATGTTGCAGAAGCATTTCAAAACTGGCCTTAGTGCCACGCCTACTATATTACTACATCTTCATAATTGACGCATGATATTTGGTCTGAATTCATACAATTTGACGTAAAGGAGCTGCCCAAATAATATCTACTGAAAAGCTACTAAGTTAAGAAAAAGTACTAAAAATAAATGTTTGTTTGGGGGTCATTGTTGATTAGGTTACAGCTGGATAGAGGATCGGGTCTAAGTTACAATAAAAACTGCAACATTTTTCAAGTCGTATCTCTTAAAATTTGTACTAAAATAAGGTGTCAACGAATTATTGTATTCATTTTTCGCGCACTCCACTGAATGCATTGAAAGTCCGGTTTTGTCTTCAAATGTGAGAACGTGGGTGTGCACGTGGGCTGTCAGCGAAATCGCCAGCACACTTGTGATGCCTATAGTCAGACTACAATCACTAATCGACAACTCCAGTGATAGTGCCGTTAATTTGATCCCAACGGCAAATGGTGACTGGACCAGATTTGAAAATCGGATAAAAGTGTTTTTTTCACTGGGATTCGAAACAGGGACCCTCTAATCAAGGGAAGGTACTCAACTAACTGCGGCATACTCTACGTGACATCGTTGCTTGTCATTAAAAAATTAGCGTCAGTCATGGTCATCCTCAGTGTGGGAATCCAATATATTTTGTTAACTTCTTCTTTGTATTTAAAGTTCCAAGATGTTGAGAGCTTTTTCTTGGCTTGGGCAAAAATAAAAAAAACATCCTGGAGTGCAACACTGGTGACAAACAGGAAGACCCCGTTGACACCGACGCGATGTCTAGACTGGGTAGTGCCAAGGCATCAGGCGGAAAGAAATTTAAGAAGACTATTATAATTGCCTCAGTCGCACTGTAGGCAGAGGGTCTCTTCAAACTACCCACAGAACATGCAAAGCAAATACAGAAAGTTTCAACCAAAAAATAAAAAAATAAATAAAGTAAAGTGGCCGATTTTGTTAAAGGAATTTACGCTATCATACTGCAATGAGAAGAAGAGGGGGAAAGCGATTTATTGGGTTAAACTGAGAGATTTTTGGACAAATGGACGAGAGCACCAAATTTATAAAGATTACATTCTTGTTCATGGAAGCTTTGAAAAAGTCGCACGATTAGATGGCAAATGCAAGCCAAGCAAATTAGATCTGTCTGTTGAGAGTGCAGTTAAATAGTTAAATCACAAGTGGTTAAATTTTAAGGGCCGATGTTGATTTTAAATAAAACACAAATTATTTAGGAAATTATTGTCATTTATTTTTATTATGATAATATTGGTATAGTTCAATTATGTGTGGAACAAAATATCGGCCAAATGGCCTCCGCGACCTCGGCGGCACACCGCCATCCGATGGTCCATATTTTCGATGACGCTGAACCATAATTGAGGTTCTATGCCATTAATGTGCCGAATTATCTCATCCTTTAGCTCTTGAATTGTTGCTGGCTTATCGACGTACACCATTTCTCTCAAATAACCCCAAAGAAAAAAATCCAACGGTGTCAAATCACATGATCTTGGCGGCCAATTGACATCGCCACTACGTGACATATTACGGCCATTGAATTTGTCGCGCAAAAGAGTCATTGTTTCGTTAGCTGTGTGGCAAGTGGCACCGTCCTGTTGAATACACATATCGTCCACATTCATATCTTCCAATTTGGGCCATAAAAATATCGTTATCATTTCACGATAGCGAACACCATTCACAGTAACTGCCTGACCGGCCTCATTTTGGGAAAAAATACGGCCCGATGATGCCGCCAGCCCATAAACCGCACCAAACAGTCACTCTTTGTGGGTGCATTGGTTTGTCGACAATCACTCTTGGATTATCATTCGCCCAAATGCGGCAATTCTGCTTATTGACAAATCCACTGAGGTGAAAATGTGCCTCAGACGTGCCACTGACGATGATTTTCTTCCACTGTTGCCATTTCTTGCCACCATTCTGACCATTGACGACGCTTGAAATGGTCAAGAGGCTGTAGTTCTTGAGTCAATTGCCCCTTGTAAGCGCGTAAATGCAAGTCTTTATGCATAATGTTCATCAAAGACGAGCGTGAGAGGTGCAATTGTTGGGCACGACGATGAGTTGAGGTGGACGGCTCTTCAGCCACACTATCGCGAACAGCAGCAATATTTTCTGCAGTACGAGCTGTACGAGCATGCAATGGTGTTTTCACATCTCCTACAGACCCAGTTTGCTTAAATTTTTGCACGATTTTTCCGATTGTAAGCACATTTGGATGATTAAATTGACCGAAAAAATCACGAAGTGCACGATATGCATTTTGATTTGAACGCCCATTTTCATAATAAGCCTGAATAACTTTAACGCGTTGTTCGATTGTGTATCTTTCCATGGTTCAAATTGAGTTAGTCTGAAATTGAGAAATGTCAAATGAAAAATAACTTGACGTTTTGGTGTGGTTCACATTCAACATCGGCCCTTAAAATTTAACCATTTTAAAATTGAAAAAATCGAATATTAATAAAAAATCCCAGCAATAGCGCCCCCTATCGGTTCATCAACTTATTTGTTTTCTACCTATCACATTTGTGCAACTAAATTGGTTGGAAATTATGGGCCGTAGAGACTAAAGAGAAACATACGCATTTTCCCACATAATTTCGAGTGGTGGTCCCCAATGACGAATGCTATAATGTCCAGGCGTATTCGTTAAATCGAAATATTCGTAATATCGAGTAAATAATACTTGTATGTATCGAGTGTCAACCATTTTGTTCGTATGTTATATAGAAACACCAATCAATTTGAAAAAAAAGTGTACGCTATACCGGCATATCCTTATACTGGACCACCACTGTAACCGATCGTTTTATTAAAAAAACAAAGGGCTCGATATACGCCACATCCCAACACTATCATAAGTAGAGCAGTGCTATCAAATCTTGTCCCTGAATTCGAAGTAATTTGGCGGTGTTGCTGGGTATATTTGATCAATAGTGTCAAATGAAAAATGTTTGCTAAACATCACCGAAATGATCCTGTCTAAGGCACCCAAGTACCAAGGTGTCTTCCGGTCCGGCAAATCGACTATAAACCGAATATTCGAGAAAACCTTCGTGTGAAGTCGTAAGTTGGACGATAAGCAAAAGAGCGGAGCTAACTCTTCGTGTCGTCGTGGGTGGAGGGTATTCGAATCCAAGGCTCCTGCTTCGAGAAGGAGAGGAAGACCGAACCTCCGGTATAAGGACCAGGTCATTGCAGACGCAAGCTTGCTTTTGACAACTTAAAGAAGTGTGCCCAGGCAGTCAGCTCAGGCTCAGACCATCCGTTCCTGTCTCCACTGTGTGCAAGTTGACCAATGTTAGCAATTTAATCAAGGAAGCAACGTTTGTGCGGCCGCTGCGCACCATCCGAAGAAACCCATTAATTACTCGTAAAATGTTTTCTCCGATCATTGCAAATATACAAAAGAATTGATGGTATTAATGGTGGTCCATTACCTGAAAATGTATCGTCTTGCAATAGATTAATTCGCAACCAGATCCGATCTGTCTCTCACCAAATTTGCTCAGGTTAGCAAATGGCCACAGCAGTGCTACGCAATATGCAAAGCAATACCCACTCCCGCTCGAACCCCCGCTCAAAGTGCCTCCCACTTTCCCGACGACAAATCAATTTCGAAAAAGAATTGTCGCCCATTTTGTGGAGTTTGTTTTTCAATTAAAATCAAGACGCAAAGACTGTGAAAATTAATTTCCATTTATCTACGAATTCATCAGCGGCACCATGCCGTGTCCATAAATTTTCATTCGAACGCCTTCAAATCAAAGTCAATCAATCTTTCATGAAACGCTGCGCCCCTCGAAAGGACGCATCATTTATCAAAATATTTTACCCCGCCGCCGCCTGTTCCAGCAGCCGTCCATTGGAACGGTCCGTCCGCCTTATGCTCTCGCTTAAATTCACAAATTGAAGTGCAAACACATTATTAATGCATCCTTGACATTTGTCGTGACGGGAAATCAGGGCGTCCTTGGCACGTTTTTAATTACATTCGTCGCCCTCTTCAGTTTTCTGTCCCGTCCCGACCCGGGTGAGATGACTTCCAAGGCAATAAATCGGAGTTGTCAAAAAGTTTCAACTCCGACTCCAGCTCGAACTTCAATTCCTATTGGGTCCACATAAATTATTTCAATTACACAAGTGACCTTTTAATTGCTGTCCCACAAAATCGCTCCAGTCAAAGGGGCAACTGTCGAACCGCCCAAGCCACTCGGAGCACCCAAAACCGCCCACGATAGTGCTTAGCGGGGAGCATTAAACACGACTTAAGTATCTAAGCCCCTTAATAGGTTAACTTCTCGTACAAAGCGCACAGTATCCCGCCGGGGGTTGGGGGAGGATAATAATTTTGCTCATTGTTCGGCGACGGCAACAACTACGCCGGGAATGACTGTTTAGAGAATTTTCCCAGACCATTTTTGGTCTGCCCGCCTGCCCCATCTACTATCGTGGCGCACTCTTTCGTATTTTCAATTGTTTGCCATTTGTTTATTGTTGCAAGCCCTTCCATTTTGCCGTTGTTTGTTCGCTGGCTCCATTGAACCGCAAGGGAAGTTTCGGTGGCAGTCATCCCATTTTTGTTGTTTGCTTGTTTTCGTTACTCGTCCTTCCGGTTCTATTCGACAATTGTTTTTCAAAACGTTGTTTCTATTTTTTTCACATCATATACCACACCGTTGCGAAGGGGTAATTGTGAGCAGAGGTGGAGGGAGTGACGCTGAAAGTTTTTTTTTGTTTTCACCGCTTTTATGGGTTATTGTAGGTTATGAGGAATTTTTTTCTGTTTTTCACTCCGAAAAGGAGGTCACATCGAGAAGCCATCCTAAACAAAAAAGCTGGAGAAAACAAATTGACTCGGGCTGGCATCTGGCAGGGGGATGCGTTCGTATTTTCATATTTGTCTCCTGTTACAGGGTTGTTGTGCAGCTGGGAAAGTTTCTCGCTGTCTTGCTGGGAGATTATCAAATCAATGATGTGACTTTATTTTGCGAGAAAAACTTTTCTCGTATATTTTAATGACATTGAACGGAGGTGCTTAGTGCTTGGGAAGGGAGGCTTCTTGTTTTTGAACGTTCGAGAGAAAAGCAAAAGCTGCTTGTGCCCTCACATGTGTACATGTTCAAGGACATGCTGCCGCAGATTAAATTATCTCTTGAGTATCCAGGTCTTAATCTTTCGGCGGTACATGCGGAATGAAGGTCATGTCCTTAAGCCGCTGGATGCTCGGTGAATTCTGCGAACGAGTGCGGTGTTTATTTACCTCTCGATACATGAGACTGTCTCGTCTGAGATTGTCTAATGGGATGTAATTTCTTGTGCGCATATAGAATGTCGAGGTAAAGCGGAAAATCAATGAACCTTGTCTGGTTTGAAGACATGAGTGTAGCTAATGACGCTGATTAGGCGGGTGTAGGCACACCATTCAGCGTTCGTGGGCACGCACGTTTAGGAAATGAAGAAAATACGCCACAAATGTCACGATTTGGAACGGAACTGGTGTTCATCATTCGATTTTGACTTTCGGCGTATCCCACGCATCTTTCTTCAACAAATGGGAAGTCTTGCGTTCAGGATACGGCGCTCCTATGTGCCCACACGCATCGATTTAAGCTCAATGAAAGCGGTGAGTTTATTTTGTGCTCCTTGTTGCTCCGGCGGATGACAATCTAGTACATTTTCGCACAAAATAAGAAGCTGACACCTCGGATCGCTTTTCCATATTTATTCTAGCTGGCTTTTGAAAATCAGCTCGTTGTCCTGTCAGTCGACTGTCTGTATTAGTCAAGCATTGTTCTACCCTCGCGACTACATGAGTCCACTGTGGTAACGAAAACTTTTGTCTTAACATCATCAGCGCTTAATTATCTCAGACTAAAAATAGGCATATACATGCGGGACAGGCGTCTGTTGCAGACAGCGCAGACAAGATGGTTCCAATGATGACCACACAGTGACTAGACGACATCGATACCAAATGATATGTGTCGACAGCAAAAACAGAGCCCTGGAAACGTAGACGGACATCTGTGTCGAGACAACGATGACTAGACAACGAGATGAATGAAGATATTGAGAATTGACACCAACTCAGGGAAAGATAACACAGAAAAAAGTCACATAAGAGGACATACGGTGGCAGTTGTATGTGTGCTCGCAAACAAGCAGTGAATGGTTGTATTGTCTTCGGAAATGATGCTGGCTTTCCAATTAATCACGCAGTCATAGAAGAAGTGGGTTGTATCAAATCGATGCCAGCATACATTATTTTGAACTTCGATAAGTTTCGTTCAGTTTTGTTTGCATACGTAAGTGAGAATGAGATAATTCGCATTCTACGTCCGTAACTGACTGTTGGTGTTGAAATGATACACTCTGTCAATAATAACCGCTTCGGTATATTTCGTTGAGTTTTGCTTTCTTAAAAGAGAACGAGATCAATCACCTCCTACGTCCGTAAATGACTATTGGTGTTGAAAATGATACACTCTGTCTATAATAATCACTTCGGCAAGTCTCGCTAAGAGTTAGGTTTCGTTATGATTCGTTGTGTTTCGTTCAGTTTTACTTTTCTAAGTGAGTGCGAGATCAATCGCATCCTACGTACGTAAGTGATTGTTGGTGTTGAAAATGATACACTCTATCTATAATAAACACTTCACTAAGTTTCGTTCAGTTTTGCTTACTTAAGTCAGAGCGAGATCAATCGCTTCCTACGTCCGTAAATGACAGTTGGTGTCGAAAATTATACACTCTGTCTATAATAACCACTTCGGTAAGTCTTGCTCAGATTCGTTAAGATTCGTTTTGTTTCGTTCAGTTTTGTTTAGTTAAGTGAGATCGGCATCAATTGCTTTTTATGCCCGTTAATAACAATTGGAGTGGAAAGTGATGCACTCTGTCTATAATAACCACTTCGCTAAGTTTCGTTCAGTTTTGTTAACTTAGGTATGAACGAGATCAATCGCTTCCTACGTCCATAAATGGCAGTGATACGCTCTGTCTACAATAACCAGTTCGCTAAGTCTCGTTACGATTCGTTAAGTTTCTTTAAGACTCCTTAATTTTGGTCCGGCACATACCCATGTCCTTCTAGGCTACCGCTCAACCTGACGAATATCAACAGTTTTTTTAATTGATTTACCTCCAAATGAAGGCTCCTTGAGACTCTATCTAACATTGACTGTCACAAGAGCCTAGTGATTGCAGCAGAAGAGAAAAGTGTAGCAAATCCAGCACCGATCCATCCTCAGTCACACCTCCCTCCTCGTTCAATTTCATCACGTAACCCTTATTCAAACGCGATTCCATCCACACCATCATGAAACAAACAAACAAACATCTCTGCGGAAGATAATCTTTTTCACGTGAAAATCATCGTGGAATATGGAAATTTAATTTGCTCCCGTGCTCTGGCAAATGTCCGGATTTTCCGCTCAGCTTACCTTCGATTCGGCATAAATCACATGAGTTTCCCCCTTTTTTCCCTCGCATTTGCTTCCACTTAGAGTCGCTCGCAAACAGCCCTTAATTCAAATTCTTGAATATACACGCATTTTGGGGGCGCCAACACCGAGATCCCCGGCGTATTTCGCGTCTGCTACGCGAGGGCGAACCGAATCGACATTAATAAAACAAATGGATGAAATTGGCTTTGAAATCGCATGAACAAATCAAGCGCAAAGACGCAAGAGAGTAAATCTCTCCCTTCACGTATGACCTTGTAATTTGTCTGCCGACTGCCACTTTGCCGAGGGGGGAGAGAACAATAAACACAATAAGCGGAATAAACACAGCCCCCACTTCAACGAGGTTTCGTTGAGTTTTGCACGAGTGTATGCAAATAAATCACAGGACGGTCCAGTTCACTTCCGTCCGTCTGGTTGTGTTTTCCGGTAACACAAATCCAAACTAATGCCCTGCCGCTAGGACATCCAACATCCGATGGAAGGCGAAGCAAGCAGACTAAGTCGTAGGCAGTCTCGGCTTTCTTGCTTACCAAGCCAACACACTTCATTGATTTTCCTTTCCACTTCAGACTCGTGTGGCTGTGTCTCCGAGATGTGTGCCCTGTTTGAATAAATTCGAATCATTTTTGAGAAACCCCTTGATTTGCAGATGTGCCGTCGTCTTCCGCAGCAGCAGCACAAGTGTGCTTGGTCGCATTAAGAGATGGAGGACATAGTCAAGGCGACCATATAATAAACTTATTTGTCTTGACTTATCCACTTAAGTTGGTATTCCTGGCTCCTGCAGCTCGGGTATCCGTCTGGAATGCCCAATGCAGGAGATGTGTGCTCAGTGCTGGGTGCGGTGGCTCCACTCGACCATCGGGCAATTTATCTTAACGATGGCTACGAGGATGAATACATACGAGCACAAATGTGGTGTGTATTTGAGAGCATTACAATGCGATGTAGAGCGTACGAGCAGATGAGTAGTTCTTCTTTTAGTCATGCGACTTCTTGTCTTACCGAAGTCCATTGGCATCTTTGGCATCTTTGGGGACTCCGGGGCAAATGTTCAATCATGCAGCAAACTGCTTTCTTTTTCCCTGTCACCCGGCCGATGGAGGATGTTGTTGTCTTGTTATTCCAAGTTCTGATCTCCATGGATTGAGCAAATTGAAAGGATGTGCATTACAAGTTAATGGATCTGGGTGGGTCATGTGATTGGATTAGGGTAAAAATCAGTCATAGATGTTGTACACTGATGGCCAGTTCGAGCATGAAACGGATAGATGAACTGTTTCAGATTATTTGTGGAGACGTTGCCATCTCTGGACACAGGATGTCGGTTCTAGTTGGTGTGCGCAGTCTTCCGTGAGGCGAATGATATTTCCATGGGATGTCCGGTTTATTTATTTGCGTCATCGTGGCTTGAACTAGACCAGCATTTGCAATTACCCGGTTAATGAATAAAATTAAGAGACGTTTTAAATTCCGTCTTTGATAAGGGGGTGATTTGGATTCGCTGTCATGGCGTTTCTTCTTTGGTTGGCGCTACAGTCCGGAGTGCACTTGGGCGTCAACCAACCAGCCTCTCCAACTAGCGCTACCTCTGCCTAGCTGCCCCCAGTTGCGCACGCCAAGTGGGTTAAGGTCTGTCTCAACTTCGGTGTGTCACTTTATATGCGTCCTATGTCGCCTTGTTCAACTAGTTCGGAGTCGAAGGCTCTTCGGGACGTGCGCTCTACATGGTCCAGCTCCCTTAGGCGTTACACATGACTAGGCTCACATCACTGCACATGTACAGTCCATACAGTTGAATTTTCTTCTCCAAAAGCCGTCAACGTAAACAGAAACAAATATTGCAAGCAGATCTTTTCATTTGAAGAAACCAGGGGCTTTCTCATCCGCCTCTGAGATTGGCCATGCACCTGCTCCCTGCAGCAGGACTGATATAATCAGTGTTTTATTTAAAGTCAGCTTGGTCCTTCGATAGACGGGTCTATTAATCAGATGCTAGCGACGCGATGCTATGCACTAATTGAAAATGGGACTAACCAACGACAGACCCTGGGGCGACCTAGAGGAAAAAGAGGACAATCCTCACTTCCTGTGTCACTGTCTCAGCCTTTTCCAGTTAAGTCATCGCCGGTTAACAGTCAGCAGAAGTGATATTTCGAGATTCCCGGTATCGACTGCCATTCCACTACCAGTTGACCATTTTCGTCCCGGCAGGCTTATGTCCATTGGATGACTGTTTTACCCTTTGGTACAGCTTTTGGACATCATTTCCTTCCAGGTCTCTTCCTTTCATCTCTATTCGTAGAGCTCACAGGAACAGCTCTCCTTGTTCGTTGCAGCATCACTTTGTAGACCTTCCTTGCGACTTTGGTAGTGTCGTAAGACCCAACACATTAGTGGAAGCTTCTTGACAACGTCTTGAATCTTAATCGATTGTTTGTGCTGGCGATTGGGGTTCAAGAATGATTGAAGATCTCCTCATGCGAATAGAGTGCAAAAGAGACACAGTTCCAGATGAGAGGGTCGTCGAATCCGAGCCTCCTAATTCGGAATTGAGAGAAAGACCGAACCGATCGCGGAAGCAAAACTTGATGACTGAAACCAGAGTGCCTAAGACCAGAGCAAACACGTCCCAGCCGGTCAACCATGACATGTGGGATACTCTGCATAGGCGGTTGGTTGAATGCCAACTACCTCTGGTCTGATTGAGACGAGTGGAAACGAAATTGTTGTTGAAATGTTAGTCTGAAGTCTACACGCGTTTTAAAAAGACCGCCTGACTCATGACGAAGAACGCAGCAAATTGCCTCAATACGTGTCCGACGAACTTACTTTTATTACATGAAAGATGGGGATTAGATGAAAGATGGCAACCGATAAAAATGTTTCACTTGCCACATGCCCCCAGCTAGAAACTGACAACCACATCCCACTTGTGCAAACAAAAAAAAACCTCACTCCATTGATTTCGCATTTTAAATACGAAGCAGTCTGCGCCTCTACCTGTGGTGCCATCATCAGCCATATCCCCTGGAACGCAATTATACAAAAGTGAAGAGAAGAAAAATGATAATCTACGCTCGTCATGCATTTCAGGACTTTCGCTTTCCGTTGTGCCTGTCGATGACGTTCCCCTTCGAGAACGAAACAGGGGGGCGCTTCCCTTTGTTATACGGATACCATGCAATGACATAACGACAGCGTGATATGGCCGAGGCCCACATCAACCCTCGGGATCGGTGGTTAAGAAGGTGCTCACCGAGAGAGAGAGATATATAGGTTGAATGGGCTTTTGTCCTGAATGAATGCATAATTTCCCTTGGGGAGGCCTCTGCAGGACGACAGGACGGCAGGCGGTACCGACACAAGGAGCCAAGGGGAAATTCTTTGAAATGACGACGACGGCAGCAACAACGGCCTCCGTTCAGATGCACGTTCATACCTCATACACCCGTGCCCGTGAGTGTATTCAGTCAAAATGGCTGCTTAAGGTATTCTGGGGGTATCTCTATATCCACTTTAGTCAGTTGAAAGCTTCCAGTCACCTGCTTCCGGAGAGAATATTCCCTCCCTCTCCGCCACGACGACACAACGTGCAACGTGCCCTATTAGGGGCGCTGCCAGCCCACGTTCACATCTGCTGAGGCTCTGTGTTGCAGACTAGTCGTAGCTGAGCTCGTACATATTTCGATTTGCTACACCAAGCACCGGCATATTCAGAGCCCGAACAATGTGTCTGCATGGTTGATAAGTTTCGAGGGTGTCTTCGGTGCATAGGCTGGGATGTGGCAACGGTTCCCCAAGGATGGGTGGCAGCAGGCGAATTATGTGTAAATATTGTTCTCCAAAGGCAGACAGGTGCTTACAATGAATTGGAAGTGCATAGGCGTATGGCGGTGTTCGCCGAGGTAATGCTTTCAATTTGAAGTTATTGTCGGAGAAATATATCTTCGTTATGGACGATAAAAGTTCACACCTGTGCTTGATGTTGTTTGATGTGATTGCACGTGTCGGCGCGAAGGGGGTAAGGAAACCCATGCGACTGATGGCAGCGAGATTGGAAGTTTATTAAAATGTTGAGTGGTTTCGTGGAATATTTAATGCGAATTGTGTGATGTGTGATGTGTGCAGAACAAAGGGCAGGCAGGAAGGCACAGGTCGTGTGCTCGGGACGAAGTCACAGGAAGTCTAAATGGGTTCATTTCCAAGAACTCGCTCACATTTTAATGGCGCAGCTTTTCAGGGTTATGTTCATCTCACAAGCCGTGCGGTCTTTCATTGCGTTCAGCTGAGTTTTGATTAATTCAAACGCGGATCGTATTCGCTTTTATAGTCTCGAGTTCCAACTGTTTGCCGGGGTATGAGTAATGCTGCACAAAAGGGGTTAAAGGCAAAGAGTGGGTGGTACTTAACGAGCGCCTGTCACTTACCAGGAAATCTGATCAGCGGAAGGAGCAAACATCACCAGATGAGTGAAAGGGTTTGAAGGCACGCCGCTCACCTTTGTGACTGGTTTTCACGTGCGGGCTCACGGTGCGGCTAGTGGTGGCTAGTGGCTAGTAGTTTGACGGATGCCGTCGATATGGGCCACAGATGTGTGCAACTGGAGGAGACCACAGCTGGTGTCTGTTTGCGTGTTCTTCCTACCCCTTGTTTCAGATTAGAATGTGTGGCCATTTATGCCTAGAGTATAGTGGGGGACCTATTGTTACATCACTAGTCTTGGGTTGGACTGATACTAGCGATGGTCTTAGGTCTGTAATACTTGCGCTAGCTCGGATCGTATTGGCTAAGGTTCGAATCCTGTGGCAGTGTTTCTTCTCCTTTTTTTCGGTTTATTCGGCTTTGTAGATGACATGATGTTGTGGAGACCCGCAATTCTCCAAAAAGAAAAAAAAACAGTCGATGCAGAGGATGGCTGGATCCATCCACTTCAGTCGCATTCTGACTTCGTGGATGGTACCTGTTGCTTCGAAGAGAAAAGAGAAATAGAGCAGTTACTGTTTGTGTTTTTTTTTATGACAGTGATGCCGTCTAAGTTTTAGAACTAGTGAAAAAAGGTAGGAACGAATCATCGTTTGCGGGTGAAACAGCGTATTTTAATCTTTTGGCTTACATCGATTCGAGGCTTTTCCTACCCAAGTATGCTAGTTGTAGAGTCAAGTTGGACGTTGAGAAGTATTAGCGTCCTACCCGGACATTGAGGAGCCATCCCGGTGGAGTATTCCCCAGAGAAGAGTAAATTATGTATGAGAGTCACACTCGTCAAATGAAGTGTATTCAATATTTGTGCGTCCAGCGGATTTGCAGCATCAGACTAAAGAAATTCATGGCCAGAGTATTTTGGTATACACTTTGGTATATCGCTTTAACCTGATGTCTATGGGTGTGCGTCGAAATACGAAAGAATAACCAACGTTGATAACGTGAAATACGCCAGATCATAAAGAACCACGATTAGTTCAGGCGGTGGCAGAATGTGTTCGTACTACCATATCGGTGGGAACACGGTCCGTATCCCGGAAAGGAGGACCATTTGTGATTTGTTTTTCCATTTTATTTTCTTCATCCTTTGAAGTACAGAATTTTTTTTGACTGGATGTTGCTCTGTTTTTCCAGAATTCAAAAGCGGACTACCACCTTATTGTCGCAATTCAAGAGGTGGTTGATCGTGAAGGATGTAAATTGCGTGGCGCCCACATTTAAAGGAAAACCAACAACAAGATCCCGGCCTGTCTCCACGGATGGTCGGGCATCCTCCCGATGAAGGTCGCCAGTAGGTTGGAAAATCGGTGTATCAAACTTGTGCCAGATCAGCACATAGAAAGGGCTACGAGAAGGGTGCATAAACAGAACGGAAAGTGCATGAAACTACCTTTATTCGGTAATTTCAGGTCTACACTGCTCCGCGGCACTTGTCTTACTCATTTGATAAAATGCCCGTTGAGCACATTTCTTCAATCAGACCACAGACCACTCTGCGGATGCCAACACTATCCGCTAGACTCCGACACCATCGCGCCCTAATCAAATTCAAACACCAATCACAATGCTCAGCTGAATGCAACCCGTCCACACAAGCACTTATCAAGATTGCAACTTTTCAGTTGTAGACCGCCACCCGCACCAGATCAACAGCTCGCTGCTCACTTTGCAATCGGAAACGCGCCGTTCCCGCGCGAATGCACTTCAGTCACGCAGAAAGTATGTATTCTCGTCGATGGCCTACTTAACTTGAAGGATTACAAATTTTTAAAAACCCATAAGCGCCTTGCATGCTGATGCGCAATCATGCAGAACGCAAAAAAAAAGGATTTACTCTTAATATCCTCAATTATTAACTGCATACCAATTAGGCGGCTGTTCCGGAAGCTTCGTATGTGTATCCATTTTCAGGACTTTCATTAAAAACGCATTTCCATGGCTGATCCACGCCTCCAGCCGCGCATAGGCTTTCAAATTGGTAGGAGCACCAGCCACGTTGGCACTAAGAATATGCGAGCTCACCACTCGCGGGGGATAATTATTCCGCGTTTCTTCAATTCCTTTGCTCTCTTCCGCGTCCCAATTCGTTTTGTTTGTTTCACTTTTTATCGCTGAATTATGAAGCACGCTCGAGTTTTTTTTCGTTCGTTTCGTTTTGTTTTGTTTTATTTTCCGTCCCTGTCAGCGAATTAATTCGACTCGAAACTACCTCACGCGCTGTGGACTGTGGTGTGTAGCCAACTGGGCGGTGAATGGCGTGCACGAAATGCCTTTCAAAAGGATCTGTTTTCGCCTGCCACCGCCCGAGCCGAAAGTGAACGTAGTGACTGGGAGTGAGGGGCAGACGCAGAGGACAGGACTAAACGTAAATATTTACACTACACGTAATTCTGCACCTCTATTTGCAAACAGGCGTAGAGGAGCGTAGGCGCATAATTAAAAATTTCAATATCCAGGACAATGGGGGATTTCAATAGAACGCCTGTCCGTCGACGTTCAATAGAACGCCACGCATACACACACACGTGCGTATGGACGATTTGTGAGCTTAACAAAGACGACGTCGGTGCATGGGCGTGCGGTCGCCTTTGAAGGGGTAATTGTTTTCGTAAACACACTTTGGCGGCGGTATTAGTTACACGAGCCGTCGGGGTGGCTACGATTTGCTGCTGAAAACTTAATCAAAACTTATCCTCGAGGATATGCTGCTCGTATCTGCTTACAGGTTGGGCAATTAAGACTTTAAAAGGCTCAAGCACAGTTACCTGGGACGGGTGGTCGTTAGTGCGGTAGAAACTGTGGCAAATCGTTGATGTGGGATAAGGGGGGACGTTTATAGCTTCATCCTGCAATCTTGAGGGGTACGTCCTTGAAGGTAGACCTAAATTGCAGCCAATATCTTCTCTCATAAGAGTCGGTCAGTCCTTGGAAAAGGTGGAATTTGTTCTTAGGGACACTTGATTAGATTGATCGGCTTCTTATACGCAAACGTTTGAGCTTTTAACTGGATCCCTGGAGGGATTTCTGGGAGTTTCAATGGAAGAAAAGGTCTCAAGCAATGTAATGATGCAAATGTAGTTGAGAAGATAAGCCAAGTGGCTGGCATTGGTCTCGATAGAGAAAAGCCTAACTCTACGTCTAGATGCAGTGGAAATAGACGTAGAGTAAGGGTCCCGAACACGCTTGAATGTCCCTTTTGTAAACAGGTTGGTTTGAAATCATCTGGAGGCTTAATTGGCATAAATTGGTCCAGGCGCTGCACCTTGCGTTACAAGGATTTTGTATATCTTCTTAGAGAAGGTAAACATTGATCATCCTGCGTTCATACGTAAAATGCTGAATAAGTGCCTGACGTCGATGGCAACGTGATCAATCTGTTTGACGTTTGATTAATCAGGCCAGGTTCCTTTAATGATGCTGAGGTGTGCATACCGCGTGTTAGCTATAACGAGGGAACGCCCCATGACAAAGTCCATCACCCTGAATTCGTTATCGGATGTGTTGTCGTCAAGGCTGTGCTTAATAGAAGTCCATGCCCTTCGCTAGCTCTTCGGCTGCACGTGATCGTTTAAATTCACTCACATTAAACTCACATTCCACGTGCAGAACTAAAAATCGTTGAAGTCCCTTAGGCCCCGACCTGCCTTGGCAAAACCTTTTAAACCTAACCTATTTGCAGATATGTCGGATCGGCTCTAAAGGGAGAGCGCACCAGGTAGCTCTGACTGGCTGACTAGAGCTCTGGATGCCACCGTTGCCCACCTCCTCCGCCGCCATTCATAAGAGCTCGTTTACCAGCTAGTAGCCACCAACGACGTGCCACGGTGCTGGTGTATCCCATCTTCGATCGACGATTCTCGACTACCAGATTTCACCACATGAAGGTGAGAGGAGGAATTCATTGACTGATGCCAAGTGCAGGCGCCTGTGCCTGCATGAGACGCCATATCGGCGCTTTGAAGTCCAACGTATACATGATCCACTAAAAAGTCCCGAGCTCTAGAGGCAGGTTGGGGTTTCTGCCCAACTTCTCATCTTCACTGGCTGTTTGTGCAGAGAAACGTCTCAAGATGGCAGAAAACAGAGCACTGGTGCTTGCCTACTTGACTTGGGATGGCGTTCGAAACAGCGTGGTCGGGCCCTCTTTAAGTTCGTCAACATCAGCATAAGAAAACCACTCGGTACTGTACACGATCCTTGAAATGATTACACATAGAAAGTTCATCGCGATATTACTTCTACCACTGTCTTTGAGCTCACAAGCGGTGGGTTGTCTGAGATGTGACATCGTCTTTTTGAAAACACATGTCTTCCACATTTGATTTGAGGCCACCAAGGTTGATTAACATTTGGCTATATATGGGTGAGAATTTACGTTCCCAGTGACGCCTACATATTCCCCACTTCCGAAGAAGTATAGACCAATGACCCAACCAGACCAAATTGCACGAAACCCACAGAAACTCACCATTGTTCTCTCATGAGTGGACTTACTTACAGATTTATGCCGACTCCGCACAGTCAAGTTTGAATATTATTAGTGATTCGATAGAGGTGCAGCATTGAATTACAAAAATTCACTGTCAAATGGCGGCAGTGTGTCCAGGAGCTAAACAAAAAACTGTGCAACCCAATGGAGCAAGTATTACATAAGGTAGCCGAATTGAATTGAATTGAACAACTCAGAGAGGGTCACAAAAGACAACAGTATTGCGACCGTAAAGATCTAGTGTACAATTTTCTTTAATTCTAGGATTTAAGTGCTGTGCATTTGACAACAAAGACTGTTGCGGACGTTCTGTTATCATTCATGAACCTTTCTTGGGCAAGGCTTAAGCAGTCGTTCATAGTTTTCCTGATAAAGCCCACTTTATGGAGGTGATAATAACATGCTCCGTGTTCTGTTTGTGCTCCACATAGCACTATTAGGTCAGCTTTATTAGAACTTAATGAGCTTATCTTGCTCGTTTGGGATTGTAGTTTTTTCTATGAACAGCAGCCGAAGCGACGCAATTTTTTTGAATGCGTTCAGTAAATGCAATGGTATGTATCGCTTAAAGGCAGCAATGTTTAGTGCATAAAGTTTTTATGAGAGTAAGCAATAAAAGTAGCGAATAAAATTTGTAGTGAAGTCTTGGTAGTAACTAATATTGAGAAAAAAGGTGTGTACAGTGAAGTGCTTTGTTTTTATTTCGTTACAATCTACTGATCGAACCCTAGGGCGCAACAATTCAGGTGATTATTTTGAGTTTATTGGATGGTCTACAAAGAACCTGAAGTGCAATCATCGCCATTTTAGCACTTTTAGTAATCATCCACACGAATCGACGATTGATTGAGTCCCAGTTGCGTTCTTCATAAAGTCTAGATGTCCTAACCGCTCAAGCACTTAGTTGTCCGTATAAGACGGCCAACGCATCTCTCCTCGCATACGCCCTCAAATTCACCAAGACCCAGTCACCAGTAATCTCCTTGAAACCGGTAACATATCAAATCCTAAGAGTCTCTGGCCTTAAAGTCATGTTGACGCAACATGTGCCTGGTAGTACATTTTTCAAAAAACACAGAACATCCTGCCTTCATGGAACTTCTCACCATACGCCCGACTAAGTCTTTGACACGGGAAAACTTCTTGAGACCAAACAAAAGTTCCACCTGATCTTCCAGACACTGTTGAGCTCCTGAGCCACACTCACGTGCCACACCGTCAGGCGGAGCTTTGCCACTTTAAGTCACTTTAATCACTAGCTAATGTTTGTCCTTGTCCAATTTGAATTCCAACTCAAGTATTATTTCAAAAAGAGATCACCGACAACAAACAACCAACAACCGACTACAGACAAACACTTTAAACTCCCAACTCAACAATAACAACAGCAAAATAACGAAAAGTGTGGAGCCACCATCTTTCCAGGAAAAAGAAAGAAAACTTCGCAGACACCTCCTGCAAGCACCCCGAACAAACGAGCGCCCTCAGAGCAGAGCAGAGCAGAGCAAATAATGAATGCCAAGCAACGCAGGAACGTGTGGAAAGGGATCTCGGCGACTTGTCACATAAATCACCAAAAGCAAAAGCAACTGAACGGGAAGAAAACAACAACAACAGCAAAAAAGAAAATTTTAAATCCCTTACAAAAAGCATCTCTGAGTGCGGAATGGAATGGAAACGTGTGTGCAGATGAAGTTCCATACAAAATGATCTGCTATCTGTCAAGGACAGCAGCATCGCATGCACACGGCTCTGTGCGAAATGGGGGCTGGTTTCTCTTGAAATTAACTTTTGTCCCCTCCTGATGGGATATCTACATCGTTGAATGGCGGCGCTGTTGCTTTAACTGAGTGAGTCACGGATGTGCCACCGCCTCGCCATAGCCTCGCCACAGCGACAGCAACCGACTCGAGTGGGATTTGAAAATTAAAAGGTTCACAAAGTAATCCGTATTTATCATTGGCGGTGAAATCTCATTGTTTATCTCAAATGCACATAAGTACTTGAAGGCAAATGCCCTCAAGGTACGTCTGGGTGACGACTCTGAATGGGCGCTCCCGGCCGGGGTGTGGGCGGGCAAGTTGAAAAATTGCGCCGTTCCCCGAGACTGATGTGCTGTGTATATTGCGCGGGGGAAATGAGAAACCGACGGCTGTGACTATTTGTGAAATGAATGACTCTGCGCAATTTGAATGTGTCCCCGTCAGAAGATTCCCGAATGAAAGGCGCCTATCCTAGCTGGGAATCCTGGATCGGATGGTGAGGAGCGGATGTCACTCCGTAATCCGCAGCTAACAAGGCTAAGTCGGAGGGAAGAAAGCATTGACCGCGGAGGAACGAAGTAGGTAGTCGCGTCTCAGCAGGAAAATTAAAAGTTTTAATAGAAAATACGTAAGTCGACGGAAGTCTCCTTGTTCGCAAAGCCGATAACAAGCATCCACGGGAGATTATCGACTGCCACTCGAAACGAAAGCAAAGCGACGGGGGAGGAAATCTGTGTTTACTTACATAATTTGCCGTCATAGAGTCGTCTGCCTTCAGACAAACTGATGCGCGTGCTCGCAGAACGCAGGTAACGACGAGGTTCGTTGACAAACAACGACCGGGTTGGGTATAAGGGGAGGGGGAGCGACTCCAAGACTTTGTCAGGAGCAACGAAACGTTCTTGCACTTAGTTGAGTGCATTTCGAGCACTAAACTTCTGCCAAAACAATTGCCGCCCGTTTCTCGCTCGCTTAGGCACCCGACCGAGCTGCGTTCCTTTGATGGAATATTTCCTTCTTCGCTCGCCACCGCAGTGAGTTGCGACACAAGGACCTCGGCTCATACACCACACCACACCACACCACACAAGGGCTCCAAACTTTGTCAGCCACTCCACGGATGGCAACTGCTTTGACATGCAAGAAAAACCGCTCCACGTAATCCATCCCTGTTCAATCTAAGCCCGCCAAGTAGCCACTTGAGCAACATCAAAGCTGCGACCACTCGTAACTTAAGCCACGCCAGCAGTCTCGAACTTCTTTCTGCAAAGCAATTATCCAGCCCAAGCGGCGATGGGAAAATACGAGGGCGCGTGGGGGTGTCCCTTCAGTGCCTCTGGCTGGGCGCACAGTGCGTGGTTGACCTACTCAGCCATCCAAGCAACAAGCATACAGCGACAATGCCATCGTAATCATAAATGCGGCCATCCACCACCCACGCCAACGCCGCCGCCGGTAGCAGACATTTAGCGCGCAAAAAAATACGAAGCGATCCTGGAGTGCAGGAAATTTTTAAATTACCCACCACAGGCCACAGGCACCACGAACTCGCCGATGCACTCGAAACCCATCCATTCGGCTTGTGTGTGCGTGGATGGGGTGGCGCTGCAAGGAAATTGTTTATGACAGTTGAATATCTCGAGCAAACGACAATGGCTGCGCAAAACCAAAAAGTGAACAAGAAAAAAAAACACGGAAAACCCAGTGGAGAGGCAAGCGCCTAAAAGCACACTCTGTGCATCCAGCGAACGCATGGACTGTGCAGGAATCAGGTCGGGTGCAAATCTTAAACCACTGCAGCTGCACATGCCGACACTGCTACTGCCGCACGTTTATGGTCGAAGCGAAGCGAAGAGGCGCGGCGCGGCGAAGCGGTGTGTGCATATTTCTCTCCAGCAGCGGATATCGCTGAAAGGAAAAGTTACCGAGCAGTGAGAGTGCTCTGGTCGAGGGAAGGAAATACTGCCACAAAACATGAAAGAATCCACTCACCTCGACAGGCCCGTTGGCCACATCACTATTTCAGCTTTATCTGGCCTTTTTGGTTCGTCGACGGCGGTTCGGAGCTTAATGAAAAAAATTACCTTCGCCCGAGGACCGAGAACCGAGGCCCGAGGCCCGAGGCATGCGTGCCAGTCTCTGTGGTGTGTCTCTGGAGAAGACTGCGAGCCGGGATTCCCTGCTAACATGCAATTTTCCTATTACTCGGAAGCGAACATTAAACATCGCTCGTCAGCGCACTCCCGCGGTGTGATGGCGATAACGACGATTGTGGGGGGGAGGTTGGGGGGGGCAGCACTGAGATTCCCGCCAAACGACAAGCACGGAACTTTAAAGTCATTATAACCATGCTCTCCCGTTTTTGGAAACGATTCTGCTTTCCTCGCAGATTCGGCAGGATGTGGAACTACATGCGGGTAATCCGCAACTGCACCTAGTCACGAAACCCGGTCGACATGTGCTGCTGAGAGCGCTCCGCGCCAGGATAAAGCACAGACTCGTTCGGGAGACAGGTGAATACACGGCTCGTGTGCGCCGGCAGTCGGCACAGCACCCCCAAAACAGGGGGTAATGGCGAATTATCATGAATGCCTAACCAGTTCCCGGTGCGGGTCTCAAAAATCCACAAACGTAGGTCCTCGCGGGCGATGGATGGGGCTTAATAAATTAAACTTTCGTCATGACCTAACTGCCGACCTGCATGTGATGTCACAGAGGCTGCCGCTGATGAAGGAGGTGTGCTCGCTGTTTATCTTGTTCCAGCAGCGGCCGGAGAGCCATTCGCGCGTATGCCAGAAACGCGATAAGTAACGATCCTTCCCCGCGGTCCGTGGAGTTCGTGTCATCTTTCCGAAGCTGGTGACATGATTGAAATGTTGCATTTCAAGAAGGACCTCCTGCCGAACGGCCACTTGAGTCTGAATCATGGGTGGGCTCCTCCGGCGGGGGGAAGAGTGGGGGGAGGAGGAGCTCTACGTGACAAAAATTTAGTTTGGCACGCTGACAACGGGTTGGCAGGTACTTGCGGGAACTTGTTCAAGTTGGCTGTAAGTTTGTTTTCGGATGATATAGCTTACGATGTATCTGCTGCTTCCGTTGGCAGGCGGGCAGGTGGGAAATGTATAAATCCTTTCTTCCTGCTTTTTTTTGTTTGCTTTGTTATTCCTTGAAGTTTTTGCTGAAAGTTTGGCGGTGAGTGTGAAGTGGAGCGAGTAAATCGGCTTAGTTTCGTTGGGGCGATGCAAAGTTGTGTGGTTGGCAAGCGTTGCGTTCGTTACGATGTTCAATGTCAGAGCGAATCTGATGCATGAAGATTAATGATGTGAAGTGTGTGTGTGTGTGTGTGTGTGTGGGAGGGGATGATGGGTGGCATAATTGCTAGACATGGAAATAGTTGTATGACGTTTCCCTCGTCTTGTCTCTGTTTTCTTTGTCAGCATTATTGGGTTCATCGAGAACGGTGCACAGACAAGAACAGCACTGGTGGTCTTCGCCTCTTATTCCGTTTTGTGTGGCGATACAGTCCGGGGTGGATCTGGCCCTGGCTTAGTAGTTGATTGATGATTCTCCTTTTGTCTGCGGGACTTTAGACGAGAACGGTTTCTCGTGCCACAGGCTCGGTATCGAAGATTCTTCTATCAGGCCTCGGGAAGCCATCAAACGTATTCCTCGAAGGTTGGCGCAGTCAATGGAATGTGCTAATCAGAAATCAGCTGGAACACGGAAGGACGACCCAGCGGAGGAAACGACAAATTAAAGGGGCCCCAACAAATACGTGCGAGACGTTTGATGTTGACCTCGTCTTGTCCTTGCCTGGGCAGTCTGCGTTGTCTGCACAGACAACTTTGCGCAACACTTCTGCTTTGATGGGCGCTACCTTTCAAGGTGGACCTGGGACTGGGGGGATTACCCAGCGGATTACACGACAAATTGAAGGGGCCCCAACAAAGACGATAGTAGAAGCTAACAACAGCTTCCAAATTTATTCCGACTTGTTATCATTTTGACGGGAAAACTAATCTGTTTGCTTTAAATAAGCAATCTACGCAAAGCTCAACCACCAGTGCAACTCCACACAAAAATTACAAGTATTCAATATCAACTTTTGTCTAAGTTATCGCAGGCGTCCGACTACGCACACATTATGTGACCAAAGACGCAGCTATTGCCACCAACATTACCACCCGTTCCACCGTGTGCAATTCACAACCACACCACCGACAGTACAGCGAGTGAGGTGAACGCTGTAAAGGCCACCACTCGATGAACTTCGAGCAATTAGAATAAGTTGTAGCAAAAGTTTGTTTAAGGGAATAATTTAACCGCGAACAATGCCACATATCAAGAAACCAAGTGTTTACTTGGTGCCCCACGTTGGGCGCCAGTTCTTGAAACACGTCCGTGCTCTATAGTGACTATTTGTAAAGTGACCTCATTTGACTTAGAAACTTAACTCCAATCTTCACGGATTTAGTACGTGTATACACGGTGGGAGGAGTGGGTGTTGAACTCTTCTCCAAAAAGCTGAAAAGCATTCTCTCTCCCCATATTCTTGAAATTATGATGATTCGTGTGGGGACTGTCCTTGTTCAGATTGTGCTTGGAGTGCTTGGATTGTCGTGATCTCTTATCGAAGGAAGGTCACCTACTCTGCACGTGCAGCGCTCTGGCTAGTCTAGGTTCCTACACTTAGGGGCCTACTATTTCAATAATCTCAATGAGCTTTGTAAAGAGCGCCAGTATAGGCCAGCTAAATCGCTTCACTACAAGCACTAACTGGTTACGATGTTAGGAGAAGTTAATCAGAGTGGTATCACAATTGGCCGACTTTGGCCTCGGTATGACTACCCTCTGCAGTCAGCCACACCTAACCTATTGAAGGCTTTGTTCGAGTACCGCCTTGATTGTGCCTCAGGTATCCATTCAGTCTTTAGGGTCACTCTCCAGCCTTTGGTTAATGACTCGACTATTTAACATCTCTTGCTTTTCTTTCAGTTACAGCACCCGGCTGTAATGCAACTCCATACTAAGTTGGATCATAATGCTATTCACATCTCAAAGTCGGTCACGACCATCAAAAGATAGTCGTGATGTGGTGGTACTAATCTCCTAGAATTCGGTGCCCAACACACAGTCAGGCTGTAACCGACTGAAAACTGGAGTGGCTACTGAACTCCCATACAGCTTCAAGTATTTTGGATTTCCTTACAACCCGAGACTATTTGCCTATCATGAGAAAAAGTGTCTTTTCTGCAAAATGAGGGACAATGCGATTGATAAGAATTGGTAGTAAATACATTTTGCTACGAGCTGTTTTTGTTCTAGAAGAAGCACTGGAATAGGGCGGTTTTGTCCTAAACCAGCGGCTCTAGTTCGAGCCTGGCACAGAAGGAACGCAATTCCCATTCGTGATGAATGGCCACAATGACCATGATACTAATCAAAACCAGATTAAGAATTTAGTCTTCACCTAGAGGACGTGGTTGACCAGTTCAACATTCGCTTAATAATCACTCGACAACATTGCCACTGGATATTGCCACAGTGAATTGAACATAGGCATGTTCCACGTTACGCGCTGTTACATTACTTCGATACCAGTTCGATGAATTACTGCCGTGCGGCTGGTACTATATGGAACACCCCGTAGATCTCTCTGTCTTGATGGGTATAAAACTAAAAATGCCCATCATGTCCTATGGACTCTCCCTGGCTCTATCAGAGCAGGATCCTCCTTCTAATCTCACTGAATTATGATGATACATGTGCACTATAAACGCTCAAACCTCGCTCCTAGGTTAGGTTAGGTAGTTGGGCTGCCAGCGAAATCGCCAGCATACGTGCATTGCGTCCATATGGGTATCACATAGTCAGACTACTACCACTGATCGACATCTCAAGTGATAGTGCCGTTAATTTCATCCCAACGGCAAATGGTGACTGGACCAGTTTTGAAAACCGAATAAAGGGTATTCTCACTGAAATTCGATCCAGAGACCCTTCTAAGCAGGGGCAGACACTCAATCAACTGCAAGCTGTTAATCTCGCTGCTAGATTTGTGTTGTGTGATTTTCTGGACCCGCGGTTTCATACAGTTTTATGGCGACTCCAAACTGCGAAGCTTGAGAAAGTTTTTCTCTACAGGCACTCTTTCTGAGCATTATCAGTGACTCGAGGCAGATGGAGTCGTGAATTATGAAAGTTATTCTCGCCGGGAATTGAACCTAGTCATCCAGCATATGAATCAACGCACCTATCCGCTTACCACTTACTGACAAATTAGGGTTTTACTGACTTTTTAGAAGGGCGCCATGTATATTTTCTAAAGCTTGTCAATTAATTAAGTGGCAGAATTTCATACTCAACCAATTCGAATTGGAAGGCTCGCCTGATGTGAAATTGGGTCTTCAACATCTCAGTTGAAGATGACTTCTGCCGCGTTCACCCATTCTTTGTTCAAGCATTCTTTGGGACAGAGTTAGGTGGTGTAAACCCAGGCAAGGCGATGGATTGCTACACAATCCTTGCAATTCCTGGTCAAAAATCGCCATCATCGCAATAATAATAATATGGGTGGCGGGGCTACAGCTCGTAGAGGGCCAGGGTCTAACTTCTCAGCAACCACTCGTGTCGTGCGTGCTATTGTTCTCTCACGAGTGGAAGAGACCTACAGTTCTTATGCCGACTCCGAACTTCTAAAAAGTTATACTCTTTGGGCATTGTCAGTGACTTGAAAGAGTTGAGGCCGTGAAAATTATATTTGGTCGTATTGGGTATCAAACCCAGACACCGAGGTGCAAGTGCGTAGGAGTCGACGCGCAGCACACAACGCCACGGCCACCACATCATCACAATCTCAACCAAATATTGCTTGTCAGAAAATTTCTACCAAGTCTATGAAGGGGCGACAAGGGCTTTATGGTTCGGTCACAAGTCTGTGCTTCCATGTTGGGCATTGGTTTTTCAAGACCCCTCCACTCAATCATTTGACTCTACTGGAATGGAACCTCAAGAAACCTGGCGTAGAGCGAAATTTCCCGTCACAATAATTTAATCAATGTATTTTCCCTAGGCCCAGCATTTTACCTCATTTCACCCAGTACTTGCCTCAATCTCTTTTCTGAGTGAATTCAAAATACACTCAAACATAATTCCCAACATACCAACGGTTGGTGCATTCACTATAAACTAAGTGGTTCTTGAATTCACTGCTGGTGCAAACACTCATATATAACTACAACTCCCAAACTTCGAACACAAGAAACTGTTGAAGTTTGAATAAATTATTCATTTTGGTGTCATTTAGCACAGACACATCGTCAGACCACAGAATCGAGGAATACTCTTAGGAGCTGAAGCAGTGACGTACCTGATTGTTTGACATCCACGCAACGGCACGCATTTTATTCGATTATTCAAGTGATTGGCTACTGTTTGGCTACACTCTGGAACATAGCCAAAAATGTAGAAAAATAAGCAGTGTTGCATTTCAGTCCCCTTTCTCAGCAGTCATCAAATGTTGCTTTGGAACTTTATTCAGATACAGCAAGACGCTCTAGAACAAAGTGAATAGCAAATGAACTAAAGAAATTCAAGAGAACTCACAAAAGCCAGATCACGCTTGCGTTGCTTATTCTGTCTGTAGTTCCCTTCTATCTGACGCTGGGCATTGAAAACAGTTCCAGAAGTTTGCCTTATTCGTCCTGTTGAACTGACTCGGAGATGCAGCGCAGAATAATATTCGGTTGGTTCATGTTCTTATTTTCCGAAGCCATGGCGGCGGTAGGGATAGTTTGTCTGCTCGATGAAAACGAAAAGTGGAAAAATCACTCGCTGCTCATGACAATCAGCATGGTCTACGTCAATGGCCACGGTGGGTACGGCATACCGTCTTCATTCAATCCGTGCTCAACTTCTCTCCTCTCTCTCTCTCTCAGGTATGATTCTATTTCGCCTCCTTCCAGGCGTGCGAACGCGAAAGCTGAAGTACATTCACGCCGCTGTCCATACCCTGGCAGCCGGCCTGGCAGTTTTTGCATACATTCAGATGTCCGGAAAAAAGAAGCTCTTCAGTCGGCTTCACTTAACGTTGGCCCTTACAACTGCGATAGCGTTTGGCCTTGAGGTTGGTGTGCAAAGCGGTGTGAGATGCCTTTGGTTTTCAATTTTCCTCGTCGATATTTTCAGTGGCTCAGTGCGGTGGTTGTGTTCGTGTACATGTACTCGGACCAAGTGAGGCGCAAGATATTCTCCGGATGGCATAACTTCTTCGGGATCTGCATCCTTCAGCTGTCCATAGCAACCGCAATAACGATGATTCAAGAAGTGCATTATGAGGAGTTCGTTTGGCTCGTTGTGTATCTCAATTGTGCCTGATTGACTGTCGCATTTTCAGGAAGACGAACACAACTGGCGGCGTGGCAATCATTTCTCTGGTGATGTATGGGGTGTTCATCAATCTAATTGTGCTCAATCCGTACATTGAGTGGCGATTAGTGGGGCCTATCTAGCTGCGATGGAATCTAGTGGGGAGGAAGTGAAAATAAAAGACTTTTTCTTGTAAGAAGTGCTCTATTAAAGCAGGCACCTGGTGTTTTAATTAGAGTCCGGACTGATGTACGTGAACACTTGAAACTGACGACTAAGTACACTGCTTAGTATCTAACGTAGGGACAGTGTCCGTAGTCGTCAGTGGTAGCGGTGGCTTAAGGATGCACTTAGACCTAGCTACCCATTGTGCTGGCACGCAGGATCAAGTAATCCCGTTAAGCTCCGGTTGTTAAACCATCCCGTCTTGTTGATGTAGCAATTGTTTTTCCTCAAACCGCTGAGATTTGTTGAGCGACCTCAGTTCTAGATGGCCGACAGAGGTCCCTGTTTGTGAATTTCGTTTTTCGATCGGGCCAGAGACTTTTGCATTCATGCAACTTCTGCAAAAATCATTCATAAGGACTGTTTTCTAAAATGTTCAGTAGAAAGTGCCCAGTAATGGCATCAACCATGATGCTTATATGGGTCTGCTGAGGGGTATTAGTTCTTTAGAGCACTTGGACTTGAGCTCCGATCAAATAAGAAAGGAACTTGTAAAAAGGAAAATCGAAGTCCAATTCCAGCCCAACTGCTAGTGCTTTAAGCTTGTAAGCTTACAAGAACTTTGTTAAATAACATTTTACATCATATTCAGGGTCCACTTGAAAGGAAACAGCTTTAATATAGCTTTTGGTGGCAACTAGGAAGCTCTATCTTTTTCTTACGTATTTTCTGTTATACAAGGAGCGTTGTGTAGCCCACTCAGCAAACTTTTGAGCACAAAAGAACAACAAACGTAGAGCTGTTGAAATTAAGGTGGGGATGAAGTGTTTAAACAAGGCCGAAGTCCAGACGGCGCTGGACTCGATTGCGTGACATCCCATGCCTCCACTGGTTCCACATTTGTCTGCTACTATGAAATTACTGCAGATGGCGTTGTGATGGTTTTGCCGCAGGTTCTGTGGTCCTGCGCTCACCCAAATTGTGGGAGCTACCGTTTTATGTAGACTTTATTTGGCGCTACAGTCTGTGGTGGACCTTAGCCTCAACCAACAAGCCTTTCCAACTAGCGCAATATTTGCCTAGCTCTCCAGTTTCGCACGCCAAGTTGGCTGAGGTCCTTCTCCCCTTGGATGCACTACCTTAGCCGCGGGCGTGTTCTGTGGCAGTGTCCCACAGGTTCGGAGTCGAAGACTCTTCGCGGCGGAGCCGAGTTGTCCATACGCTCTACATGGCCCAGGCACCTTGGGCGTTGGAGTAATAAAACTAGCCGAACATTGTGCCCATTTCCCTCAGTCACGACGGTTAGGAAAGCTATTTGATGTAACAAGCCGCCAGCTCTTGCAGAGGTGACTTATTGTCTACAAGTTCCCCAGTGCAATTGAAACACTTTTACAACAAAAGGGTCCGAATTTTGTCGGCAAACTCTAGCTCCGCCTAGTTCCAACTGCCAACCAAGCCAACTTCGGAGTTTTCTTATGAAATTAAACCCGGAAATAATGTGAAAAGATGACAGAACGTTGATGAATGTTGGAATAGGTTATGTGCACATTACAGGCTCTGGTTCAGCAAGTTCAGTCTTCTTCCTATCAGAGTGCAAAAAGGTTGATGATCATCAGAAATTTAGCAACCCCTGAATATGCAATGCACTCTGAATGGAAATCCTTGTACAATTCCAGTTCCACCATCTCTGCCTAATGTACACACAGTAGTTCTCGGAAGTCTCCACACATGTCAATTGACGTTCCAATTAATAACAAATTCCACGAGCACTTGAACTCGAAATCACATCCGCCCCCGGACCCACTTAATCTCTTCATAATCTCCGACTGTTTTTGCCAGAAAACTCGGCATTATCCCACATCGGATGATAGCTACGCATCGGGATCTCTTGAGCCCATTTAATCAGGGAAACACTTATTCTGCCAGCACATGTTCATGTGAAGGAGATCCCTGCAGACGCCCACAAGCCGATGAAACTATTTTAAATTCCATTTTGCAGTGCCATGAATTGTCTATGACGACAATGGGGCCCGGTCAACAAGCGGGCCTAATGGATGAATCCGAGAATAGCTATACGATTACACTTCATGCGCTTGCCGATAATTTGATACCCGGAGTCGACAAAATTGCCATGTAATTCGTCCGACTGCCGAGCACTTGTTCCGAAATTGCCAAATCGGATTAGTTCATCCAGTGGCATTGTGGGCCAGGGCCAGAGCCAGGAAGCCGAACGGGCTGATGCCACCGAAAATTGTGCGGAATGAATTGGGTCACCGAGTGGGATGGCAGACGGACGTCTCCCAGTCGCCTGTGCAGGGGTGTATCTCGGAAATGAGATACATTAAGTTGGTCGGGGAAGCAACCGAAATCACATTTACTCCATCAAATTGTTGCGCAGGACAGAGATGAAATTGGATTGGAAGGAGCGAGCGAGTCCTGGACTAAGCATATAATCCGTGATGGACGATTAATCTTGGGCTGGTATTTAAATTACTCGATTTAACCTTGTGATGGGAAACGCTGATGCTATGGAACTATGATCCGTGTCGACGGGGAGCGGAAGCGGCGCTTAATCGGATGACAATTATGATTTGCGTGAATTATTAACGAACTATGAATTTTGAAAACGATTCACTGGAGAATGTGATGTGTCATTGAAGTCGGAATGGTCGTTTGGGTAGCATTCTGGCGTCGCATTTTATGGGCACGTAGAGGAGTGATGATGGCACTCCATTGATTGCAGGTTTATGGGCAGTTGACATTTATTAACGCCACGAGATGTCAATTGTTTGTCAGTTATATGAAGAATGAAGGACACCTCCAATTGACGACTTTGTCAGAACATCACGGTGGAGGTGGTCAAGGACCTCCTTCAACCGCGGCTTCCCAGTAAGTAGTTAAAACAACATCAATACCGAGATTGCCTGGAAGTCGATGTTTCATTGGGCTCAAAAGTCAATTGAGGAATTGAATCGTCTCTCTAAGAATCAGTCTGACAATATGAAGAGGCATTGAGATTTGTCAGCCTTGCAATAACTGATTGCCTAGGTTCTGAAATGAGTGCCGCCGGATCGTTGTATCATGATTCCCCCTTCGGAGTCGGCATAAGACCTTGTCCCCTCCACTCCTCGCGGAATATTAGAGTCCACACAATACGAGTGTTTCCTGAAGAGGTAAGAAATAAAGCACCAACCATAATGGACGCAATTTGCTTTACGTGAAACTAAAAAACCAAGCGATTACACACAAAAATGATCCCCTATGACTACTATGGCCGCTTCGTTCACTTTGGATATGTTCGTTAAGTTTCGTTTGGTTCGTTCAATTTTACTTTAGAAGAAGCAATTTGAAGAGGTCAAATGTGGTGGTAGTTGGTAATGAACTTTAGCTTAAGTTTCCAGATGCAATTGTGGGCACTTAAAAATTCGACGTTGCTTCTGACTGCATTTATTATGGTTGGGCCCGTACTGTGACAACACTTTAGATGACATTCGATTATTTTCTTAACGTCCAAGTATCTTCAGCAGTATATTTCATATACGACTGATCCCGCTCCAACTTAAGTAAGAAAAACTGAACGAAACTTAACGAAACTGAAAAAAAGTGATTGTAATTGTGTACTGACTTCATTGCTAAAGTTGACTTAAGTCTTCCAACAGTCCATTACGGTTGTGCTTTAACTAACCAACCATGCACGGGTGCTCTGTGAACGTGTACAAAGGACGTTTTCTTGTCGAAATCCGAAGCATTTCTGGGAGGGTGTGTACACAAATCTATATTCGTAAACAATTTGAGGACCAAAGAAACTGATTAACCAGCTTACAAGGGATTTTCCATTGACTATTTGCCTCCATTAAGGATACTGACATCCCACGATACCCCAATAATCGCGCGTCTCTTTGATGCGCGAAAGTCTCAATTGCGCTGTTTGCCTGGAAGACTGCCTTATTGACTTTAGAAATCATCTGCCGTGACATTTAATTACGATTTCCTGATCGAATTCCCCAACTCCAAGTGAAACGAACTAACAACGGAAATACATAAAGTCGTTAGTATATGAGTCCGTAAGTACATACTCCACCGTCAGCCGATCTAAAAATAGATCCAAACTGCTGTTCTCCGCGCTCACCATGTTCCCGCTCTCCTTCGTCGCAAATCTGAATGAAGGATGACAGGTGGGCATAAACAATGCAAAGCTCAGCAACATCGCCAAGCTTTGCCCGCTCCTGTCAACCCAGAAAGGACTCTAAGCTCAAATCCGTTTGCTGAATCCAAGCAACTGAGGGGATCCCTTCGATGTGTGACATGCGCCCTTGACCTGGCTGTGGATGTTCGAAAACCTACCCCTCTCGGGACACTAGTTGCAATTGAAGCTCGTCGTCCAACGATATTCCAGGTGTCCTGCGGTAACTTCTCAATCCATCATGCTTCGTGTGCGAAGAGCAAAATTATTTAAATATCGCTGTGTGTGGGAATGGGATTTTGGGGGGGGCGGGAGGAGGGGTGGGTTTGGAATTCATTTCAATTGGAAACCATTTTATTTCGAAGAGAAAACTGAAAAATAAATGAAGATTCTTCTGGGGCATGAATAAGTTATGAGTGCTCTCACATCCCTTTTTCGGCGGAGGAAAGGTAAAATTATGGGAATCCCTTTCTGTGATACACTCCAGGACCTGCTTTTGTGTTTGCTCAACCTTCCCGCAGAGCAGGGAGGAAAATTGATTTTAAGGATTTTCTTGTTTTGTTGTTGGAAAGTGCTTAGATAGTAGTTCTTCCCTTTCAGCGTGCTGGGATGTTAATTATTTGAGGATTATAACGATTTTCATGTCGGCACTTGTTTGCTCTTCGTTTGTCCATTGGAGGCAATGGAATTTTGCTAAGAAGGCCAAATGTTTTCTTGCCGGGAATGATTCAAATTTGTTGTTTGGCTGCAGGGTGAATAGAAGAGAAGAGACTGTTTGTGCACGTCCTTGTCGACAAGGACACGGCAGAAAAGGAAGCCCACATCTGCAACTGTCTGCCATCCAAGTCGATGAAGGTAATCAAGTCAGTCCTCCTTCTCATTGACTACACGAGGCCGTATCGCCGTAAATTCAGTTGAAGGGTGGTTTGAACACACACCCCAGTCAAAGACCACCACTAATTGTCACGGAAAAAGTTTCGCAATCCTTGATTAGACCCCAAAGCATGAAAGTGTAACAAAGTCACATCAAGTCGCAGCCGGCTAACATCGTTAATCCTGCTTAACCTAAACGGTCATTCATGCCCAGCACATGGTCTAGATCATTTATAAATGCCCTGCTGTCAGCTCGTACAGGTCGTATCAACTTGTCCACGGTGGCAGCACCGAATATTCCACTCAGACACTCACTCCTAGGTCCACGTATCGAGTTATTAATAAATCTTCCTCACGTAAAGTGTGTAACCTGAATTCCATAGAGGAATTCATGACAGCACTGGGCATACACGGGGACGACGACGCGACGCTAAGAGCTATAATTGCAGATGTGTACACGCTCGAAATGCAGACGACAACGACAACGGCAAGGACAGCGTCTAATATTTCAAAGGATACTATTTCACATAATCATTTCTTGTGTTGTCCTTACGTACAGTTTCGTGCTTCGGACACGAACATTTACCGAGGACGAACGAAACGAGAGCGCAACGAGGACAAGAGCGTTCACAAATTGGATGGCACTGGACTGAGGCAATGACGATGATGTTGAGGATGAGATTGAGGACGATGATGATGATGACACAGGACACAGTACACAGTACACAGAATAATGTTGACTGTGATGTTGAATTGGGAAAAAAAAAAGGGACTTTCTAACTTACAATTACTGCTCGTTCCTAGGTGCTGTTGCTGTTGAAGATGAATGATGTGAAATATGGCGGCCAATTCAGGAGGAGGACTGCCAACGTCAAGGATGCACGGAATCCTTGTTTTCATCTGCCTGACAGATAAGTCATCAACTGAGTGGAGTATGTGCCTGGATGTCGGTTGAATTGCTGGCATTAAGCGGATGTGGAAGAGGATTTTAGGTTCATATTCACATCTTCCGTTGCTTTATGGGCAACATTCCATAATCCGATTACATTCTTGTTGCCCTTTTGTGTGTGCCATTGCAAAAGAAGACGTAATTGAGGCCGGTCTCCGCTGCAACTTCCTCTTAATGACCGGCGTGATACTGAGTTACGACCGGCCGGACCCTCTAATGAGTTTTTGATAAAATTTAATAAAATATGTTTTGTGTGAATATCAATGACTAGGTGAGCTTCACTGAGTGGTTGCAGGTAACAACCGAGTTAAAAACCGCCTGCAGAGCGGTTCTTCATTCGAATTCAATCCATTGCTGTGCACAATATCATATTATCCACGACGATGCTCCAGCAATGAATAACGGGTCGACCCTGGTCAAATCCCACAAGAAGTGTCGTCTGAAATGTGTCATTCTTCAACATACAACTATCACTGTCTTGTGATAAGAACTACCTAGAAGGTAATCATGTATGACGACGTGCAACATTCCACAAAATTCAATAAAAATATGTTGTAAATACCGTGAGGACATTTTATGAAGTTCATTCTGCTTGGTTCGTTCGCACGGTTTTTAAAAAGAAAAGTGATGTGCAAAATAGCGCCCGACAAAATTGGCTGAAAATCTTCTCGTCGCAACAGACATTCTAATCAAAAGCACAGTTGTGTAAATGTTGGGATGATTACAGGAACTGTACATTTTCGAAATCACTAGGACTTGATCTCTAAGTTATCTCCATATAACCTGCTGACACCTCCGGTATTACCAGTGATACCTTTAGTTAGGATTCTTTTCCACGCCATGTTTTGGGATTCGTTAGAACCTTTTTGGGGAGACAGTTTGGAGAACCATTATCTTGTTTTTGATCCACGTGTCTTTTCTCTAATTGTCAAATTACGTCAACTACCCCCTTTTCCTAACGGGGTGGTGGTAACATTTTGTTTGACTGAAATTTATGTAATTGTAGGTGGTATTAACTTATAAAAAATAGGTCTTGTTAATGAAAAATACATAATTTGGTCTTGGTTCTCAGGAGGCTACGAGATCAGCGGACTCAAATCTAGCATCTCGAGTATATTTTATAATGCTATGAACGTTGCCGGGTTCTGGCGCTAAATTCTAGTAAGCCTAAAAAAAGCGTACCAACACTTGCCAAATCCGAAACTGCCGCTACGATTTAGTCTTTAAACGGAGTAAAGAAGACATCGTATTCACACCTGAAACGAAAAGACGTTTTATTCGATATAAAGTGTGGCTAAATTTTAAGGGCCGATGTTGAATGTGAGCCACACCAAAACGTCAAATTTTTTTCTGCATTCATTTCATTTTACATTTCTCAATTTCAGACTAACTCAATTTGAACCATGGAAAGATGACAATCGAGCAACGCGTTAAAGTTATTCAGGCTTATTATGAAAATGGGCGTTCAAATCAAAATGCATATCGTGCACTTCATGATTTTTTCGGTAAATTTAATCGTCCAAATGTGCTTACAATCGGAAAAATCGTGCAAAAATTTGAGCAAACCGGGTCTGTAGGAGGTGTGAAAACACCAGTGCATGCTCGTACAGCTCGTACTGCAGAAAATATTGCTGCTGTTCGCAATAGCGTGGCTGAAGAGCCGTCCACCTCAACTCGTCGTCGTGCCCAACAAGTGCACCTCTCACGCTCGTCTTTGATGAACATTATGCATAAAGACTTGCATTTACATGCTTACAAGGTGCAATTGACTCAAGAACTAAAGCCTCTTGACCATTTCAAGCGTCGTCAATGGTCAGAATGGTGGCAAGAAATGGCAACAGTGGATGATCAATTTTTGAAGAAAATCATCGTCAGTGATGAGGCACATTTTCACCTCAATAAGCAGTGCGGTCAGGCAGTTACTGTGAATGGTGTTCGCTATCGTGAAATGATAACGAACTTTTTATGGCCCGAATTGGAAGATATGAATGTGGACGATATGTGGTTTCAACAGGACGGTGCCACTTGCCACACAGCTAACGAAACAATGGCTCTTTTGTGCGACAAATCCAATGGCCGTGTTATCTCACGTGGTGGCGACGTCAATTGGGCGCCAAAATCATGTGATTTGACACAGTATTGGCTTTTTTTTCTTTGGGGTTATTTGAAAGAAAAGGTGTACGTCGATAAGCCAGCAACAATTCAAGAGCTAAAGGATGAGATAATTCGGCACATTAACGGCATAGATCCTAAATTATGCTTCAGCGTCATCGAAAATCGGATGGAGGTGTGCCGCCGAGGTCGCGGCGGCCATTTGGCCGATATTTTCTTTCATACATAATTGAACCATACCAATATTATCATAATAAAAATAAATGACAATAATTTTCTAAATAATTTGTGTTTTATTCAGAATCAACATCTGTCCTTAAAATGTAACCACCCTTTAAAACACGCTAGTTTAAACCCTGTCTGGTGGCTTTACACCAAGACCTTCGCGGTTTCTTTATTTCAATCCTACCCCACTTTCCGGGGTTTTTGTGCTCTGATCCCTCAGATTTGTTAGCACGTTTTTATGGTAAACTTACCGGCGTGGAAAACTGTAAACAGCTAATATCTGGAAGGAAAATTGTCTTAAAAGACTTGGTTCTATTTCGCTCGACCTCATTTCACCGACAAAGTGATAAACAAGCGACAGGTGTGTTTTTTACACCAGTTTCAGTTTCCATTTGAACATAAAGAGTCTTTGCTAATTTATGAGCAACCATAAACGCCCACGCCTCAATCATTCAATTCAATCTGCCATTTACCCCTGATTCTGCTTCGGTTCAAATAAAACTAATCATAAAGGCGGTACGACGCTCCCATCACTGGCAGGACTGTGTGCGATAAGTACTCACTGCCGACGGACCTTGCTAGAGAGTCCGCGTGAATTAAATAAGCGTTTTGCATTCCATACGAGCTCCATCAACTTCCCTCTTCGAATTCGTATTCAGCTCCAACCACCACGAGCACTATTTCCATCGATATGGAAATTCAATCCACCCCCGCGCACAGATCACACCTTGAGAATTTTACGAGCACTCACGGAGAATGCCCAATTCCCTCCATTCGACATTATAAGCCGATCTGTGTCTGCTTCCGCAACAACAGCCACGACCAAAACTGATTGAGTCGATGGAGCGGCGCTGCGGAACGGGGGAACTTTATGTCCTCGGATAAGAAAGTCATCAAGCAGTTTATTGGATGGGACCCAAAAGGCCAGAATTCGTCGACTAAGCTTCCCTGTGCGTGCGTGTGTGTGTGTAATACGTTTGAAAGCCAGTTAACTGGATTCCAACGTCTAGCGCACTTACTATGGGCTTTTAAACGCAATAAAACAAATCTCCTCTTACTTTGTGTCCTTATCGCTGGCAGCGAGCTTTTGTCCTTGCTGAGTGGAGTTTTATTTTCTGCCAAATCTTGTTTGCTTTTTATTGCCCGTGTTGCCTGCTTGTGTGTGTTTATGGGCCAGTTCCCTTTGAAATTTGCTTCCCGGAAATGGGTGATACTGGTTTTCTTTTTTTTCTAATTTTGCGCGATATGAATGGTCCCGCGACGAGTGCGCGTTGATATCTATTCACTTGAGAGTGTGAAAGCGGCTTCTCGGGAATGATGAGTGTGCCGTGAGGTCGGCTTTCTGTTGCAGCCATCAATTTTGATTTTATTAAAGCAGTCGTTCCATTTCGAAGGAGAGCAATTGTCTGAAGTTGTTATTGTCGTCTACATGGCTGCTGAAACGACCGTTTGTTGGAATGATGTCTGTCATGTGAGGTGGTAGGTCTACATACTCCGTATGTGTGTGGGAGCCTACTTTATGGTCTCCATTGTAGCGCCAGGTGCAGGTTTTGACAACTGTATAGGCACTGAGGCCGACATCGCAACAGAGGACGGTCTCGTTTAAAGGGACACACTCAAAACATACACTGATACCTGAAGCGGTTCCCAGTACATCGCGAACACTAGCAGCGTAAAATCAGGACTGGACTAGCATTCAAAAGTGATATTTCTGTTTTCGCCAGCAGGCAGGCGGTAGCCGTTGTGGTATATGAATCGGCTGTCCACGTTCAGTTCCGACACGTCGTATAATTCGCGATTTTTGCTCTCTCGAGTCTTGGCTGTGGCGTTGATGAGTACTCTTACCCAGTTGAATTTTTCTCTTGTTATTATATTCACGCTATGCCTAACGGTGGTAAACCACCCCAAAAACCAAGGGACAATGGACCTAACAAAGTGAGCCACTGCATAAGGACGACAGAGCACTCTCATCACCTAGTTATATTCACGCTAGTGAAATCAGGCAATCATTCTGTCCACTCGCACTCGAAGTGACCGCGACCGCGACAGCGAACATTTACATCGCATCACGCTCCAAACTCCACCAATGGATGGTAAATCACAATGGACGACACCAGTGCATCCGCTACCTACCCACCTGCCTACTCTCAGGCAACATCCTTCCGCTGCTTGCTTATCAATTAAACATATTTCCCTTCCATCACAGCCCGCATGAAGTTTTGCGATAGAACACAAAAATGAAAGCGAAGCAACTTTTCTCATTACGCTCGTAAAGTTTTCACATCACGTCAGCAAATCGCTTCGCAGTTGGACGTTTCAACGGGTGTGTAAGTGGTGAACGTTAAAGCGTATGTTTTGTGCTCTTTTTTCTGCACACATTTTCGCAGAGAATAGCCCTGCATCGCATTATGGTGTGTACACTTCATTGCTCTTGCGATGTTAAAAGGTCCTTGTACAGCCATTCCGAATCCCATTCAGCTTTTATTTAACGCTCGCGTAGTACGTTGCAAACGATTTTCTCTGACATATTAAGTGGCACTTGCAGAGGCGCTCCAAGGGAAGTGTGTCCTTGCAGATTTACGAATGCTTTATGAGTTTAGTTTTCTAGATGACTGTGTGTATGTGTGGCGAGGATTTCCCTTTCAGATGATGCCGCCTGCAGGCTGCTTGGATTTCCCTTATTTGTCGGGCAGTCATTTCCATTAGCTTCCGCTTTGATAGTGGGTACGTTTTTTCTTGGCTCCGACGTTTGTGTAAATATCCTTTCCTCTCTGACGTGGTGCTTCGGATATTATGTCATCTTGTGTTGCATGCGGGCCATTGTCTGATCCTGAGCTGATGCAAGCTTCCATAAATTACTGTCTTTGGCACGCGGCTTCCAGTCATCAAGATCAAGTTGTTTGAATCCCCGATTACGTGGTCATTGTACAGGAGGCTCAGTCTTCATCGCCTTCGCTTGAATCGTCTCAGCCGGAAGATCGAAATGAAAACATCTCTGTACACCTCATAGAGTTCGTGGTTGTCTCTTTTTCGTTTCCACATAGAAAGACTGGCAGGATTAGAATTTCTTGGAACATAATTTTGGTCCTTCGAGCCAGATGTTTGATGCCGCTTATGGATTTCACCTTTGCCTCGAGATAAGGAGAATTCAGTCGATTGCGACACACACCCAGCACTAGCAATAGCAACCATCCCCACTCAGATTAACATTAATTTATTCACTTGAAGCCCTGAACGCTTCCCTTGAATCCGCCGTATCCCAGAACCGAAATGCAAACAAAATTAATTAATCCCTTTATAAAGCAAAAAGCGTTCGCATGGCAGCGCAACAATCCCAGTCATCCTCTCCGTTGGATCTGTGTGCGTTCGAACCAAGTGTCCGGGGGCGTTTCAAAAACGATGTGAAAGGGAAAATAGCTCGCAAGGGACACTTCATTTCCAGCAGCTGGTCGTGGGAATGTGTGTCCGTATGCAGATGATTGCCAGCCCGAAGACAGAGAGTACGAGTATCATTTGCAGTGAACGTGGAGGCAGAGTGCTCCTTCGCAGGGCTGTTTGTCTCTGCGAATAGTTTGTGCGTGTGCACATATATACCTGGACGGGGCTCAAAGGCATGGGGCAATTAGTTTGCGTCTGTGGGTGGAGATCTATTTCTTGTGCACCTGCGGGCGTTGAATCGTTTGACTGAAACCCTCAGATTGCCTCGGCCTGCGGGTGTGAACACATTAATTAATTTCTCTTGAGATGCATAGCCGCTGGTGGGGTGGCTTTAATCGGATATGGATAAGGGCCCTTGGCAAAGATCAACTCGGTTTTCTTGTGACGGATTCAACATGGAAATGTATTCAACAGGGAATGATGTGAGAATTGGCTTTCAGATCCAACAGGAAATGGCTTTATTAATAAATAGAAAAGCTTACCATCTTCATCAAAAGTGGAGATGGCTTGATATCGGTTCAGAGTGTAGACTCTGCGGTTAATGCAGCTAATTGGACTGGCTACAATTAATCACTTCTTTGATGAAGTATTTTCACATAATTGTCGCTTCGCGTGTGCTTTCCTATAACAGCTGTTATATAATCGTTCATTGCATGTATCGTTCACGGATCATTGGGCTGATCATCTGTAGCATAGCTTCACGAATGACCTGCTGACCCCGGAGCTCCACGAATGACCTGCTAGTGGATAGCCGGCGTAGAATCGCTCTTGGCGCTCGAGCTGATTCTTGGTGCCTTCGAAAGAAAATGTCCACGTCGGATATATGGTGGAAAGTGGATGGTGTAGAAGACAAAACCGCGAACTCTACAAGCTGTACCAAAATGTAGTTCGGAAGCCAAAAATCCGTCGACTGCACTGGCTCGTCACTTCGAGCGAATGAACCCCAATGCTCCAACAAAGAATGTTTTCAAATCTGAGCTCCCTGTTTCTATTATGATAGGAAGACCGAACCTGTGGTACAGAGACCTTGTAACCCCAAACGTAAGACAGCTCACGCGCATTAAATCACTATTGTTGGATTTGGGTAGGTACAGTAAGTTTCCAAAATATTGAACACGCATTTTGTTCAAACATCCAGTCTTTCATTAATTCACTTTGTATGCCTTTATGAGCAAAAAACATAAAACCAACTTAACAAAAAATACATGCATAAGAATCAAACTCATTTTAACACTTTTAAAAAAGTGTTACTAATATGGACTATCGTATTGTAAATATGAACCAGGGGGGAAATTAGCTTTCTACCCAATTTAGTGCATTTTAGTTTGACGTTTTGTTTGTGTAACCGTTCTCAGTTGCATGTATATTTGTGTGTTAAATAAATGGCCATAATACGAACACCTATGGCGGGTCATATTACCGGCAGCAGGTATTAATACAATATTTTTAATTTTCTCGCTTTCAATACACTATTAATTTTGATCTCATATATAATTATTTAATTTTTAACACTACACAATTTTATACAACATTAACTTAACCTCACAACGACACATTTATTTGTAGAATTCAATTGTAGTAGTACATACTCGTAATCTCGCAATTGTAATTAAATCGTTATCACACAAGTTTATCCAAAATAAACTAAAACCAATACTAAGCCAAACTTTACTCTGATCAGGTGGCAGTTATTCACAGAAACGCTTGCTGGTATTCCTGCGTTAAATTTAGGGTGCTACCTGGTAGTTCAATGGACCAGTTCTTGAGTCTGAGTGCTCCAGTGTAGTGTTCCGAAATCCTTGACAAAAAAAGAAGAAAAAGCCAAACTTAATTACAATTTGTGGTTAAATTTTAAGGGCCGATGTTGATTTTGAATAAAACACAAATTATTTAGGAATTTATTGTCATTTAATTTTATTATGATAATATTGGTATGGTTCAATTATGTATTTAACAAAATATCGGCCAAATGGCCGCCGCGACTTCGGCGGCACACCTCCATCCGATGGTCCAAATTTTCGGTGACGCTGAATTATCTCATCCTTTAACTCTTGAATTGTTGCTGGCTTATCGACGTACACCTTTTCTTTCAAATAACCCCAAAGAAAAAAAATCCAATACTGTGTCAAATCACATGATTTTGGCGCCCAATTGACGTCGCCACCACTTGAGAAAACACGGCCATTGAATTTGTCGTTCAAAAGAGCCATTGTTTCGTTAGCTGTGTGGCAAGTGGCACCGTCCTGTTGAAACCACATATCGTCCACATTCATATCTTCCAATTCGGGCCATAAAAAGTTCGTTATCATTTCACGATAGCGAACACCATTCACAGTAACTGCCTGACCGGTCTCATTTTGGGAAAAAATACGGCCCGATGATGCCGCCAGCCCATAAACCGCACTGCTTATTGAGGTGAAAATGTGCCTCATCACTGACGATGATTTTCTTCGAAAATTGATCATCCACTGTTGCCATTTCTTGCCACCATTCTGACCATTGACGACGCTTGAAATGGTCAAGAGGCTTTAGTTATTGAGTCAATTGCACCTTATAAGCGTGTAAATGCAAGTCTTTATGCATAATGTTCATCAAAGACGAGCGTGAGAGGTGCACTTGTTGGGCACGACGACGAGTTGAGGTGGACGGCTCTTCAGCCACGCTATCGCGAACAGCAGCAATATTTTCTGCAGTACGAGCATGCACTGGTGTTTTCACATCTCCTACAGACCCAGTTTGCTCAAATTTTTGCACGATTTTTCCGATTGTACGCACATTTGGACAATTAAATTGACCGAAAAAATCGCGAAGTGCACGATATGCATTTTGATTTGAACGCCCATTTTCATAATAAGCCTGAATAACTTTAACGCGTTGCTCGATTGTGTATCTTTCCATGGTTCAAATTGAGTTAGTCTGAAATTGAGAAATGTAAAATGAAATGAATGCAGAAAAAAATTTGACGTTTACGTGTGGTTCACATTCAACATCGGCCCTTAAACCCTTTATTATAATTATAATTCAGATCATCGAATTTCACAGGGACTCTTAAAAGGCGACATTATTCAATGTTTCTTGGGGTGTCTTTTGTCAAAACAACAACTTAAAGGGACCTTTCTATACCCTTTGATTGGCCTCTGGAGAATCAAGGAAAAGTAAAACAAGTTCATTTGCAAGCAATTCGCGTCTCTCTATTTAATGAGCTGCAATTTACCTACATTTTTTACACACTCAGTTCCAAAAGCAGGTAAAGTTGTCAGATTTCTTTAACATAAAATCCATCCAAACGAAGCTCCAAAGAAAATATTCAACATATTCAATATAAACTAAAAACAGAAAAATATATGAGGAGAACCCAAAAAATGTAAGCACAGCAAGTCAAGTTACTTTTCTAAGCTCTGTTTGCAGACAGATTGCCCACTAAATTGGTAGCGCTAGATGTTCCCGTAAGTCCCCATATAATGGCTTTTTGATTTGTAGGCCCACTGTGAATTTAGTTTGTATAACCCATGCCATGACGGCAACGACACCCCGACCAGGATAGATCTATTGATGTACTACTTCCCTCATGAAAGCTAGTAGGTCTTTAGTGGTGGAGTTTTTTAAACCCACTGAAGTATCTCCTTATGGAAGATACGTTTCCCTAACCATATTAGTGCCGGACATTTGCACAAGATGTGCTCAGAAGTTTCATCCTCTTCGAGGCATAGCTGACAGACACAGGTTTAAATTGACATTACACTACGGTTCAGGACCGATGAATGCAGATTCCGAGCCAGCCCTCGCGAGCTCATCTGCGGATTCGTTGCCTTGTGTCCAGGGACCCAGCCAAGCTTCACTTTGTTGTGCCTGGCAAGGGGTTGTAGAGCATCATGGCAACACTTGACTGTTCGATGGCGATCTGTGCGCGGCGATGGCGTGGATTTCCACTTGAAACACTGTAGGATTCGATCCCATTGGTAAATCCTTGTGTTGGATCCAAAGACTCCTGCTCCCACTCTGGATTCCATCTTTTGTACGATACCAGACTTCTAGGGTCTTGTGCTGGGACACCATAAGCCCAGCTTGCGCGGTCTAATATTTCAACTTCGAAAAGCCTTCCGAAACAATGTTTTCTGACCATAATATCCGGCATTGTACAAAACACGTCTCTATTGGGGAGTGCGTTGAGTATGTCGAAGTGACCTGTTAAGTTATCTGGCTTATAATTATGCTTAAGCTGCAATTTGATGGCATATCTAGAAGCTATCTTCCCAATGAAGATTGGTAAGGGCCCGACAATAGCTTCTAGAGCTGTTGTGGGGCAGTTGCGCATGGCACCTGTTATTCCAAGACAAGCAATACGTTGTACTTTCTGCAACTTATTTGACATCGTTAATAGGGAGTGTTTTAGTCCACCACACAATGGCCGCATATGTGATAACGGGTCTCGGCATCATTGTGTACAGCCAATAAATAATTTTGTTAGAGAGATCCCAAGTCCTGCCGTGTAGACACACTGGGCCATGTGTGAATTTGGATGAACCGTGCTTTTCTTACAATTACACGAATCATGTCTCAGAGTAGGAGCGACAACAAATTTATTTTTTCATGCAACACACAATCTAATCAGATCGTCGCAGTGGGCAGCTATAACTTCGATGTAGGTACGAACAACATCAGTACCGAGATAAAACGCAGATTAATTTTTGCAAATTCGCTGTTTCTATGGTCTCAATAGCATACAAGAGCTGTTTGTCGAAGAACCAAGCTGACTTTATATAAGACATTGATCATCCCAATGGTGCTGAGCTGCTCTGAGGAATAGACAATCTCAAAAGCGGTTCAAGAAGTCCTTGGTCTGTTCGGAAGAAAAGTTCTCCGTTCAATATTTGGTCTTGTGCGCGTTGACGGTATTTGAAGGAAAATATTCAATCACGAAATGTATGGGCTGTCCAGCGACATGAGCCTAGTCAGGCATATACGGATTCAATGCCTAAGGTGACTAGTACATCTAGTACTAGGTCAATTTGGGGGAGAAAGAGCATCTATTGTTGAACTGCCTCTTGATGCCGAAGAAACTGCGGTCCGCAAGAATTATTCTTCGTTTGATCACGAAAACTGTTGATTCTTTCTAGCTTGTTCTGATCCCCTCACAATGTTAGCCAAGAATGTTGCAATCTAAAATGTGCCCTACTCCTAATTGTGTCCCACTATGTATCGACATCTTTGCTCTTAGTCTCAGACTGCGGACTATTATATAGAGGTTTCCCTCGTAGTAATCCAGAAAACTGTCCTTCAATCACACAGTTTACTGCATGTTGACTTGTGACTACACAAATATAGAAGTTGCCAACGAAATATAATCAAAACTAGAACAAACAAAACTCGCTCGCCACAGCAGTAGGGGCCCGTTCCATATCCTTGGCAACCCCCCCGTAATCCCAATTAAAACGACACCTTCAATCGAAGTTACATGCCTCGCCACATTAAGTCAACGCCATCGCCGAAGCACATCTATAGCCGTCTTCTATTTCCTGTAAGTAGTCCTTAAATCCATTGTTCACATTTCATTCTTCCAGATGTAAACAATTCGTTTTTATTATAACACCCGCAACCAGCAACAGACATCCCGCCACCCCGCCACCCCACGACCCGGAATAAACAATAAACAAAAACTGATTGCCTCGTAAAACGGAAAGAAAGAAGAAGAAAACAGCAACATGAATTGCAAACAATAAAGTGAAGCAAGAAAAACAAAATGAAACAAAAATCTTTCGTTAGCCTCCTGCCAACGGAACAGTGCCAACAGGTGAGAGTCTAGATGCCTGGCTAGCCTTGAAAACTTTCACACAGGCCAACAGTCAATACATCCCACCTCGCCTGGGGAACAGCGGAATCCACTCAATGTCAACGCAGTGTGTTGTCCTTAAAAGCTCACGCAGCGAGGGGAAATGCCACCAGTTGCGGATGAATTTCCCGAGCGGGGAAATGGCCAAATGGGACATTTTTGAGTGGGGCCTCTGTGCGAAGCAACAAGCGACATCCTAACTGTTGCTGTGGAGAGGATGGTCTTCATTTTAGCACTCACCTGGGGTACCGGAGAGACTGTTGCTCTTCTTAGTACGGGATTTCCACCCATTTGTGGAACACATCCAGGCATACTTGACACACACACACATACACACAGAGATACAGTCGATAAACTTTTCCGACTTTCTCCACGCGAGGGAATATAGCAAGGAGTCTCCTGTGCGGATTTTTTGCCCTCAACTTAGTCTGATAAGAGGCTCAATTGCGATCGAACGTTTCCGGTCGTCGATGTGCAACAAATCCAAAATATCGTCACAACTTGTATCTAACTAACTAAACAGTACTTTAATATTCAAATTTACATACTCCCAGTGAAACCGATTTCAGTGTTAAGCGAAACAAAAAAATCCTGCGCCCAGGATAGCGCATCGAATTCAGTTGAATTTCGGAGAAATAAATAAAATCGTAGAGCCTAGTCCATGAGAGCAGCCGTCTGCTTGTGAATTGTGTTTTTCGCAAACCGTGACTGAATTTATTTTCAACAGGTTGGCCTGCAATTACACAGAATCGAGTGTCGTCGTCCTCTTGCCGTTCAAAAGGATTGTGAATTTTTTGTCTGGTGATTGTTGCTTGTGCTTCTAAGTGTGCTGTGTGCAAAGTGGTGAAATAAAATACGCCAAAAATTACACACGTGAGTGCGGAGTTGTGAAAAAACGGGGCAAAGTTTGGATGAAAAGGTGCCGAAATAAACGAAAGAAAGGATAAATATTGTTTCTGTGTCCTGTGCTGTGAGGGAGGAATTTAATTTTCGGAGGAGCGCAACGATAAGGATACCTGCGAAAAAAGGTTTGTCAATTTCCGTCATTTTCTTTCCGAACGATGAACGCTACAAAAAGATTCACTCCGCTCTGGAGGCTGCACAGGCAGGATATTCAAATTTGATTGCTCTCAAGAGCCACGCAAAGAATCGTGTGCGTGTGTGTACATCGTACATTTTCCCCTTGACACCCAGAATCCCACTGAAAGGTACACATAAACCTTTGAAATCGTTCGTCTTTCAAAAGGACTCTTAACCAGACCTCATCATCGCTCAAGTGCAGAGAGACGAGGTGCAAAAATGAAAAATAACGAAACTCGTATCAAAGTTCAAAAGCATTGCTTGAAATTCTTTTCACACTCTGTGGCATTTTGGTGGCTGCGGGGCGTGAGAATTTCCAAGGATTTTCGGGCACAAAAATTCTCAAAAAAAAAAAAAAAAAATAACGTTAAGTATCTTCCTCGTAATTCGTTGGTCGTATATGAAATGGCTTGTATCCTGTGAGTGTCCTGATGTTTGCTCTGTCCCCCCTCCCCGCGTTTTGGAGGAATGAGATAATTGGTTAATTGGCGGAAACCCATCAAAGGCGTTCGGAGTGGAAAAACGCTGCACTTCTGAAGTGAAGGGGCGACCTAGAACTAGTTAGAAATCGATTTTCCTGAGGGAAAGAATTTAATGAGATCTGTGAGGCTGTACTTGGACGGGGGATGGAAATCCTCGAAGGGATTAGTTGCGAAAATAATGTCTGGTCTTTGGATTGGCAGGTATTTGTTTGAACTTCAACGAGGTCTGTTGTTTGTTTGCCCAAAGTGAAATTCTCCGAAAGGGGTGGAGTGGATTGGTTGTGCGAAGACCAGGACGATTTGGTTCATTCGTGAGAAATCACTTCGAGTTGGAGGTTTTTGAAAGTTGGAATCCAATTCACTTCCCTTTTTTTTTTTGTTTCTATAGCTTCGCATTTTAATAAGTTTTAATATTGAAATAATTTTCATCAAGTTATTGCTTTTGAATAAATTTGAATGCTCTTTGGAACATACCCATTCTTTGGAACATACCCATTCCCTCTTATGAGAGCTCATAAGAAGATGCTATCTGGACTTAGAGTAGTGAATCGATTACACTTCAGAAACTTCAAGTACAGAATAACTTTAAAGAAACATCGCACATAAAGAGTTTTCCAAATGTCCAACTTTGAAGTTTCGCTATGAACACACCTTGTGTAAACATTCAGTAAAAGCAACATTTTTATCATGGTGAAGGTTACATATTAGAAATGTGTACAAATAATTAATTTTTTTTACCAAAATGCCGAGACGGTGATTGCGAATTTAAGAGCGTTATCGGCGGTTTTTGGTCGTAGGTCTCGTCCCAGTAGAAAGGCAGTGACAGTGAGTCTAAATTGTCGCTGCTGGATGTTCCCGTGCTAGTGAGACATTTGATTAGTCTATGTGCCGAGAATTTTGTTACCGTTGAAGCGTCCGTTGCAAACGAATCAAAACAGTCTATTGTACGGCGTTCTCAAGGCATCGCGAAGACCACACTATGGCGAATTTTACGAAAGGTTCTTTGAGTGCACCCTTATAAGATGAAGTTAACTGAAGAACTAAAGGAGCTCGATTTAGGAAGGGCTCTAAAAATGATGTAAGAATATGACCAAATTCATTGCAAAACCGTCTCAGTAATGAATCGCATATTTGTCTAAACAGCTTTTTTCTTCAAGAAACTCCACTGTGGGTGAACTAAGCTGTTTTGTTTGGTTTTCATGCCAGTGGTATTTTTCTTTGATGAAAATGAGCGTCACTTTACAGTCAATATAGATCGCCACAGAGACACGTTGCAACGTTATTTCTATGGTCAATTCTTTGGTGATCCTGGACAAGAATGATATGTAGTTTCAACAAGCCACACAGCGAGTGTAATAGACGACTTATTGAAAACTCAATTTGATGAAGGTAGATGGCCTAGATCGCGTAAATTAACGCCCCTAGTTTTTAGTCTCCAGTTATCATTGGTCCATGCCGACAAACTGGCGCCATTAGAGAAACTCAGAACCAATGTTGAACGAGAGATAACGACCGTTTTCGTTCAAATGTGTGGCCAAGTAATCGAATATTGGGTACAATCAATTTACCGCTGCAAAGTAGCCCGTGGTGGATACTTGAACGACGTCGAATTTCATAAGTAAATGGTTTGAGCGTACTTCAAACCAATTATGTAGTTCTTGAGATATTCCAAATAATTTACGTTTTATTTTAAAAAAAAATAGAATTTGTCCTTGCATGTCCTTATTGGACCCAATACACACTTTTTTCCTATTTTTTACTAGTGTATTACAGAACGATTGGAAATATTAACACATTGTAGCAGTCCCCAAATCATCTTTGTGAAATACGAATGAGTTCGATGGCGTTTGCAATTCTTTATTTTCTGACCAAAACCTGAGAGAAAATATCTGGCAAGCAAATGAGTATCTTGAACACCAGAAACTCCTAAAAATGTTCAGTCAGTTTTTAGAAGAAGGCATAATAACTTTTTTGAGCATATTGTCTGCTATCCCGCCATTAACATGTGAGACGTTGTTGTTGGGCATATGCGAGTTATATGCCGTGACGTCAATTAAAATAGTCTGAAAGCGTCTCAATAGCGTGCGCCACTGATGGTTATATGGCCTTTGAACAAATGCGACTTACACCGCTCCAAGGAGGTTATTCTTTTTCATTCAACTAGAAATTAAACTCATTGCTGAAGTGGTCGAAGGGCAAGATCAAAATTTATCTCAGAGCACGAATGTCGATAGTAAAATGAAATAATTTGTAAACGTTGTTCGGGTGTTGGTCTTTCCAGTCTGTAAAGTCATCGCATATGCTGTCAAATATAGAGCAATGAAAAACCAAACAACGGCTGAGTCATCTGCCATTGCATTGCATTTTATCTTCATTACCATGCGAAATCGTTTTCTATGAGGTATCAAATGGTTCAAGATTTACAGGGTGTGCCACAAGATTCCGTCCACTCTTATTTACACATTTTACACACATTTACGCATATGGTGTGTACAGGTTTTTAAAAGTTTCTAGAAACATGAAGACTTCTTTATATGCAATTCATTATTTGAACAGAGGCATATATATCTGGTCCACACATGGTCTACGCATTGAAACGTAACCCAATTTGAAACTGAAGCTTTGTCCTTCATTGGAACATCTGCAGACATCGGAATTAACTTAATTATCAGGTCTGCGACCCGTGGAGGGTCTGAGCCTAAGCAATTGTGCAATCGTTGCCTCTATCGCTGACGCCTTTACCAGCTTCGATTTTACTTCAATTGGAAGATATGCTTCGTGTAAATAAGTGTTGCAAATTATGTACCCATTGAAAATTAAAAATTAAGTACCCCTCATACATCAAGAACTTTCGAATTTGTTCACGAAATCGTATGCTTTATCTCACATCGGATATGAATGAGAAAACTTTGCAGTCCATGGCTTTAAATATACCAAAAAGCTAAATGTTTCTTTTAAATGTTCATTTCCCAACATATTTTCTTTTTCAGTCCAGTGGCTCTTTAAATTTTTGTTATAACAATATAATAATACTACAGCCCGTAGAGGGTCAGGCCCTAGCTTCTCAGCAACCACTCGCGTTGTGCGTGCTATTGTTCTATCACGAGTGGAAGGGACCTACAGTTTAACGCCAACTCCGAACGGCCAAGTTTGAGAAGCTTTTTCTCGACAGTTATACTCTTTAAGCATTGTCAGTGACTCGAAAGAGGTGGGGCCGTGAAAAGTATTTCTTGTCGTACCAGGAGTCGAACCTAGACAGGTAGGTCCAAGTGCGTAGGAGTCGGCGCACATACTCACAACGCCACGGGCCACCACCAATTTTTGTTATTCCTTCCAATTAATTATATTTTTTTTTTAAGGCCTACTTTGGGTTCTGCAAGACTTTCGTTTCTCATTAAGTAATTAAAATCTGTGCGGTCCGAGCCTTTGTACTTCGTATGGTTTGAAGGTTGCTTCCAGGTATCGTTTATCCACTATCACTAATCCGTCTTGGTTTCTTTTTTCTTATTGGGGCCGCATTGGGTTTGGGCATCCCATATATACCTTAAAAAGGTTCACATAGCAAGTCATTAGTCATCGAATATTGGGCGAGCGTATGGATGATTATTAAAGGTTAATGTCGATTATATCCAGTTTCAACTGACTTGAGCACCCGAAAATAAACTGATACGGTATGAGTTGAGCTACAGTCAGTACTGGATCTGGGCCTAACATCTCCAGCAGCCATTCATCTTGCTTTCGATCTATTACGAGTGGGACCTACAAAACCTTCAGAAAATTGTACCATTATTCTTAGTTGTAGGCGTAGTTTGAGAAGCTTTTTTAGATAAACTCTTTGATTACTTATTGTCAGTGACTCGAAAGAGGGTGATCAATGGGAATCGAACCTAGAACTAGTACGGTCATATGTGTAGGAGTTGACTCACATATCCGCTGCGCCAGGATACACCGCAAAAAACTGATGCGTTTGTTCTTAGGGTGCTACAATCCGAAGTGGAGCTAGACCTCACCCAACATGGCTCTCCAGCCAGCTGACCTCTCACCAGTTGACTTCAATTTCGCACACCATGTCGACTGAGGTCCCCGTCGACTCATGTGCGACACCTTGTGCATGGATGTCCTCTTTTGCGTTGCCCCACACGATCAGAGTCGAAGATTCTTCGGGTCAGAACTAAGTTATACATATGCTAGCCATCTTAGGCGTTGGGTCCGTAGACGACTGACTTGACGCATGTCACGACCATTAAGCAACTGGCACAAAAGAAGCGCCATCCAATTTCTTGGTCCGGACTTGACATCCCTGTCTCAATCTAGTAGCGCATTACGAAGAGAAAATGGTCGACATAATCCTCCATTTGAGCCTACCTTTTGTTTTCAAAAACTCGAGACATTGTCATCGAAATACTCGCTTCACAGAAACTATGTCTGCCGTTGTTGATAGTGTGAGAAGATGTAAAGAAGATCACCCAAAATCAAATCGGTGAAGATCCGAATCTGTCGATTTCTGAACGATCATAGCATGCGAATTTGACTTCCGGCACGTTATGGCATATACGGACTTGCACCTGCACCTTTCTAAAATTCAACTCTCTTAAGAATTAAAGCCAAGTGACCACACAATTTGTAGAACATACTGAGATTGGGTGCTGTAATATCATTTGGATGGTCCACAATGTTTCCACTTGTGATGAGGCACATTTTCCACATATGTAGATTGTCCATATCTTTTGGCCTGAAATCGCAGATGAATGTAGAAGATATCTGGCGTCAACAAGATGGCGCCACATTGCACACAAAACGAATTGTGTTGGCCTTGTGGCAGAGTACATTTCTTAGACACGTTTGGTAATGAGAACTGGGCACAAAGATCGTGTGATTACGATGATTGTGTATAGTTATGCAAGAAATCCGGTTTATACACACAAGCCGCCAACTCATAACGCTCTGAAATCGAATATTTGTAACGTTTTGTCAGTCAGAGAGAGTCATTGAAAACTTTAATTCCCTATCGAGTCCAGCAAAAACTCACGTGAAATGCACTCGAATGATGTTATATTACATTCATAGTGGCAAGATCCTGGCACAACATAAAAGTGTTTGATTTTCATTTCATCTCTGATTCACAACCTGAATGAGACTGCATTTTGCTTGATTGTACGAGCACCATCTTGTTACAAAGTCACTTCACTGGAACGAGCGAAAATTGAAGGATGTTGACTGAATGCATACATTTAGCTGAATTTGAGACAAAATTCATTCTGAATAATATGCACCCTGTTTGAGAGTTAGCAACAGCTAAGAACATAATATTTCGGTGGTAACCCGCCTGATGGTCTTTCTTCTTTTTTTATCTAACCTCTTTAAACAAGATAAGCTGATAAGTTAGTTCACATTCCACCCACCTTCTAGATGACACCTTAATCTTGTTCCTCTTCTGCACAAAAGGTTAATTAAATGTTTTCCTTCCCAAAACTAAAGGAGTTAAACATTTTTCGGTTCGAACATGGAGTCAACTCAATCTCATTCACCCGTCCCGTCCACAACGAATCAGCTCAAATCTGCTACCACTTGCCGCATAATGTCGCACAACAAACTCTTACACCTCAATTATGAGTTGTGCCGGAGCCACACATTTTCGTGGATTAATTAAATTGATTAAGTTGAGCAATCAATTTTCGGAGGGTTTTACTCCGAAACTTATCCCAGAGCACCCTTGGGTATTCACCAGGAAAATTCAATTTAAAGGACTAACCATTTAACCTGTACGTACCTCAGTTCCTAGAGTCCAGTGCTGAGCGCCACACATGCCCGATTGGATTTTTCCAAGCGTGCCAAAAACACGTGCCCTTTTCCAAAATAAAAAAAATTAACTTTTTCACCCGAAACCAACTGTTTGCCCAGACCGCACGTCGAACACCACCACCCACACACACACATTATAAATATCCTTAAATTCACCTCTTTCGTCATTTGGAATTCTGTTATTTTTTTTCTCGCCCATTTTGCTGCTCCTCTGTGCTATTCACACACAAGCGTGCCTTGTAAAACGTGTTCATTATCATGGAGAAACATGAGAAATATGTAAATAGCTATCTGGATATTTTGCTCACACCTACAGCGACGACGGGCGACATGCTTACGCACAAAGCGAGCTGACGTCGCCGAGTAATTTTCATAATATTATCAACATTTCATACCAGCAGCAACGGCGGCGGTGGCGGCTATGGTGGTGGCGTTGTTATTATTGTTGTCATTTTTTGCTCACTCATTGACGTGTCAGCGAGGGGGGGGGGGGGGGAGGGGTTACTATTAATCCATGAAAATGTTGTTGTTTTTTTTGCGCGAAGCTTTAACTTGATTAAATGAATTTAAGTTGGTTTTTGAACGACAGAAGCGAAAATATTAGTTTCAATTAATTTTGCGGATAAATTATGGCCTATTTGTGTGTTGTTGCTTTTTGCCGCGAATGGGGTGGATGGTGGGCAGAATGTGGCTAACGGAGCAATCAATTAAAGGAGAGGCTAATTACTCGCTGACACTGGGTGTGAAATAGCGTAGGTAAATATTTTTCGTTAGCATGTCAGGGAAGTGTCATAAGAGGCTTGACGAAAGACGGCGTCTGGCGCCCAACGTGGGAACAATTTGGCTAAACATCTCCTGTTTACACTGATGTCCCACCGATGTGTCGAAAGTTCTTGGCCAAGCTTGTTCACAGAGACTCCGTGAGGACACGGGGTTACTCGCCAAACGCCTTTATACCCACTTTTTCGAAGCTGACCCTAGGTCGGAAGGTATATTCCCATTTACCTCAACTCCCAGCCCACGGCTACGATATTCCGATTTGCAAATTAAATCCAATCCAGCGTCAGCCTGAATTTTGATGAAACTTGAATAAAAACCTGACCAAAAGTTCCGTCAACCTCCTCAAAGGCACGGCTTTTAAATAGATTGACTGTCAAGGTGTCAGAAGCCCGTCATTGCCGTTCCCTTCTCAGGCAGCAACGCGGCGATTCAATTTAAATACCCCTTTGCCGGGCTCCAATCGTTTTCCTCTTTGGCAGTATGTCAGACCCGCTTCAGAAGTGTTGCGCTCAACACCTGGACACAGGCTTGACTCGTTCTCACCGCCCGTCGTCATGTCAGACGAGCCACACGAACTCGAGCGTCCCATTGTTAGATGACTAAACACAGCTGTTAAACTGGCAAACAGACTGTTCGCATGTCCACCGCGCCGAAACAATGCTCATTCGAAGATAAAGGCTTCCACGTCGGTCTTATCCACGCGCCAGAATTCGACCATTCAGCGCCATCCAAAGCTACATGCGACGTTGGTGCCCTGCCGTGAGGACTCTTCGATAATCGATGAAGTGAAGCCCCCCGCCCTATGTGTGTCATCTTCCTCCGACTCGATTACGTATAAACACACGTGAGTGTGAACGAGAACTAGGGTGGGGCGCGGGCGTCCTTTTCGTGCTTGGCTTCTGGTCCGTCGGAAGGGTCAGGCCGGGCGAAGGAGAGGGCGGAGGTTGAATTCATGTTGACTTGAGTGCTATATATAGTTCAAGGGTCTTCGACATCCTCTACACACCCTTCTGGTTTTTCATTTTGCGGCCCTCCACTTCGCATACACTTGCCGAGCCACATTTGCATGGGACAGTGGTTCGTCTGTGTACCTAGTCCGTCGCGTCGTTCAGTTTTGATTAAGCGAAACGGCTGTCAACGCCTAATGTGTGGGTGCGGGTGTGAGAGTGGCTGCAGCTCGGCGTTGGCTATTTTAGGTGAGGAATATTGATTTTCCTTATTCATCATCATCTAAGGCTGCCCGTGGATGCGGTACGGAAAAATAGTGACAAATTGCGAAATCATTTATTTTCCCTCCTGACGTCCTCGGAGAGGACGGAGTTAATTTGAGTGATCATAATATTTTATGGATGCAAATTGTAGTAGCGGATCTGTCACCCGTGACATACGAATTACGTCCTGTCAAATGATGATGGATTGGTGTACCTGGCCTCCGTGGCATCGTGTGGCGCGGAGCCTTCGAGGAGCTCTTTGCTGTAAGTGCATTTAAAGAACTCATCTTGCCCGGGAGCCATTTATCATTTTATGAGTAGGAAAGTAGAAAAGTTATAGTTATGGCATCTGGGAACGGATGGATGGGCTCTCGCATGATGGGGCGGCAAAATAAATTGAACGCACTTCAGTATAGTAGTTGGGTTTGTTTTCAAAATGGGGACAGCATATTTTTTTCTAATTAGACAACTTTAAGCGGAAAGGTACGGGAAGTTTAAAATTTAAAATCTGATCAGAAGATGATTTATCAAAAGGAGGGCGCAAGCAAACTTCAGTCAACTTAAGTCCATAAGAGTAACTTTTGCTACGCACAGTACGCTTGTGTGAGGATGAATGTACAGATTAAATGGGATTATTTAATGAGAAAAGAAATACGCGACATAGTCTATGATAGACAAGAAATCCGTCCTCCCGACATCGGTAAAGTCACGGCCGTAATATCTAAGCTAAAGTCCAACAAGGCTGCTTTAAAGCTGGCGAGGGTGAGATGGATGAAAATATGCCCGACGGTTGGAATCTCAGCCGTTTTGTGTAATCGCCTAAACAACCTGATTGGTGTATATCAGTGCCGGGTTCAGGCCAGCAAAGTCCACCATTGACCAGATATTTACACTTCGGCAGATATTGGAAATGACCCGGGAATTCTAATCTATTCATCGACTTTAGGGCTGCGTCTGACAGTATTTATATATACAATCTGTACACCGCATTGTCTAGTGTTGGCAGCTCTGCAAGACTGGTCTGTCTTTGCAGGATAACGATGAAGAACGCATGTTGCTCTGTCAAGGTCGGTAAGGAACTTACCGAGACCTTTGATGGCCGAAAAAAGAATTAAGACAAGGCGATGCACTGTCATTCGTCTTTTTTAACATAATTTCGAGAAGATCGTTCGCAACTCGTCTCGCATATGTCGATGCCATTGACATCATCGGAATATCATCGGGCTGGGGGCATATGCGAGCATCGAGAAGGAAGCTGTTAAGATTAGTCGTGCGATGAATGAGGGTGAGACGAAGTACATGCTGTCCACAAAAAAGGTCCATCAACACCGACGCGACGTCCTGGAAAAAATGTTACAATAAACAGATATTATTTCGAGGTAGTAACGAACTTTGTCTGTGGTGGCCCGTGGCGTTGTGGGTATGTGCGCCGACTCCCACGCACTTGGAGCTACCTGTCTAGGTTCGATTCCTGGTACGACATGAAATACTTTTCACGGCCCCACCTCTTTCGATTCACTGACAATGCCCAAGGGGTAATAACTGTCTGTCTAGAATAAGCTTCACAAACTTGGCCGATCGGAGTCGGCATAAAGCTGTCTGCCCTTCCACTCGTGAAAGTGTTTGCTGCGAAGCTAGTCTCTCACCCTCTACGGGCAGTAACCCCCAGTCTACCTAGGCTCTGCAGTAAACTACGGCAATGAGATCACCACGGAGATAAAACGAAGTATAATTCTGGCCAATGGCTGTGTCTTTGAAGAAACAGAGCTCCACTGTGGCGCCGGATTCTTTAAGTGTGATCTTAACCGCCAGGTGTCAGAACAAGATGTTCATGTACACGACAAATTGAATCGAGTGCAGATTTTAGTTGATCTTGTCCCACATCGTCTCCTCTGCAACAATAGGTGTAGTTTTAAATTGTGTGCCATTGATTAACTGTCAGCAGGCAACTATCATTGCCTCCATAAAAAAGCAATGACTTCCCTAAAATCGTCATTAAACTTGTGTATTATATAAACGCTTCACTTGGACTGCAGTACGTTTCAGACTTGGCGATGGTGATGGACTTGATAATACTCTCGGAACCGGGAAAATACTAAAAGTCATTACCGCCTACATTATCGAAGGTATTAGACGGATTTTAAATTAGATAAATTATATAAGAAATCCGCCATATGTGTGAATACCAGTTTTGTGCGAAGTAATTTATCAATTGCCTCGTTTGCACAATAAAAGTTGAATGCATTAGAGGTACAAAAGGTTCACGCTAGTGATCTCCTTGACGTGCCACAGGTCTTCGGTAGCACAATGGCGCTCTTCTCTCGAAGAAGCCAATGACTTCTTCCAATGCTTTTGAAATGATCCATGCTTCTGGGCCGTACAGCATAACTGTGATAATCATATACATAAATGGCTACCTACCTAGTTCTTTACCAGACCCTTTAGCCATTTTCGACACACTGCTTGTAAACGCTTAATTGAATGTTATTTCTCGATAGTTGCCGCGGACATAGAGATCTCCTTTCTTGTGGACCGGGCAAACGATACTGATTCCACTCGTCAGGCATGCTTTCCTCCGACCATATCTTACAGCGGAGTTGGTGCATGCTTTCAAAGAGATCATCGCCAGCTGCTTTCTGGATTTACGGGGAGAGCCCGAGTCCATCAGCAGCTTTTTTAGACTTCAGTCTCGAAATTGCGTGTAGTTTGGATGCGGAATTCTGATCTATCATCGTTCAAATTAAGTCGAGTCCCGATACCGGATCCTATATTTGGCTCATCATCGCCGTTTAACAGTCTGCCCAAGTGATTCATCCATCTCCCCATCGATTGTCCCTTTTCATCTTCATCTTTTTTCAGAAACGTGACAGTTTCTAGTGGCGTCTGAACTGATTGTCGATGATGCTGAAGCGACCGTTTCAGTAAACGTACAACGTGCCCTTATCGAACGATTTTGATTCATTCCCTTTTCCAGTGAATGGCGCTTAATTTCTACGAGACGAGACCACATATCCCACAACTGATTGAACAATGACTCCAATTGCATGACAATTGCCAGGTCCTATCATATCTCGACATCAATTGGCCGCCAATGTGATGTGATTTATAACAAATTCCACGCCAATGCCCCACGAACGGGTCATGCACGAGATAGAGCTACTATTCGCAAAAGCGCAATTATGCGAAATCGTGATGAAAAATTCCATCAAAGGAATGGCTATTTGGGGAGCCACTGCAGGCATTTTTCCGTATCTCTTTTTTTCGCAGAAATACGAGTCTTTTTTTTTTTTTTTTGTGGTTACGTCCATGGATGTGGCAATCTTCGAAAGATACTAATAGCCCGTGCTATTAGCATGCACGATTCGCAAACCCAAGTTCTTGATTTCGGGAATACGCCTACGTACTAACCCACACCCTGCACTCTTCTACCACTCTCCCCACGGAACTGCCGTTAGGTATTACTTCGCGGGGCTGGTTAGCGACTCAAGCTGGATCGACTGTGTTTGCCTGTTCGGCTCGCCTTACTCTTTCAAGCCTTCTTAGCTCGATCTGCAAGTTTGATATGAAGGAACAGATTTCCTCCCACTTCTCGGCTGACTCCGTCATATGACCGACTAGGAGCTCTGGTGTTGGTAAGTTTATTCTTGTCCCTTCAAATCGTCTGCAGTGGAAAGTCGTGTGTTCTGCGTCTTCTTCAGAGTCCTCACATTCTGGGCAAAGGGAAGAGCTATCGTGCCCGAACCTATGGAGATACTTTCGATAGACCCCGTGGCCCGACAGAAACTGCGTAAGGTGGAAGTTGCAGTTTCCGCTTGCTCTCTTTGTCCACGTTTCGATTGTTGGCATCAGTCTGTGAGTCCATCTACCTTTGTTTGAGGTGTCCCATCTGGTTTGCCACATTGTCATTGAGGCTGCTCTTTCTTCCTTCTTTATCCTGTTTACGCCAGTCTCTGGCCGGTTCGTCGATCGCCTTAGGTAGACCCTATGCATCTCATTTGCGAGAATGTCGATGGGGACCATACCCGCAATCACACAGGCTGCTTCGTCCGAAATTGTCCGGAAGCCGCTGATTGTTCTTATGGCGCAGAGCCTGTATGGTGACGAGAGCTTCTTAGCTGTCTCCTTTATAGAGAGAGCACTCGACCAGACTGGCGCAGCATATAGGAGAATTGAACTTACCACTCTGGAAAGCAGAATCCTTCTTGGGTATCCGGGTCCGCCTATGTTTGGCAGCATACCAGAAAGTGCTGCCTGCATCTTTGAAGCTTTCCTGCTGCAGTATTCGACATGCTTTTTGAAATTAAGTCGGTTGTCGAGCATCACTCCTAGGTATTTCAGTGATTCCTTGGATCTAATTAGCTGGGAGCCAACCCGGAAGTTTGCATAATCAACAGTCTTTCGGCTGGTTATTAAAACAGCCTCTGTCTTGTGGTCAGCCAATTCAAGGTCGGAAGATTCCAGCCAATTTTTTATCCTGGCGATTGCTTCGTTTGCGGCGGTTTCCACCTCGTGGATGTGCTTGGCCACCGTCACGACCGCGATGTCGTCAGCAAAGCCGATGACCTTGACTCCATGTGGCAGCTTTAGTCTCAGTACTCCGTCGTACATTAAGTTCCACAGGAGGGGTCCAAGGACTGAACCCTGTGGAACGCCTGCAGAGACGTCGTAGTATTTAGTACCATCGTCAGTCTGGTAGAGAATACGAGTCTATTCAGGAGCTGATGCTTCTATTTGCGCATTTCTATTTTTAGTCCGAAAGTGCAGCTCGGGGTTAAAACGCGTGCGTTTCCAATAATCACTCGCAGACACTTTTCCCGTGAATCGACAAAGAGCTTCTCGATTCGATTTTGAACTAGACCTCTGGGGCACAGAGCAGGTTAGAGGAATGCAAAAAGGAACCGTTATCTCTTGACTTGATGCTCGAGTGGGAGATATTCTGAAACACAACCTGGAGGCACTGGATTTGGAACCATCAAAATTGACATAAGAATGACATAATTTATTGAAGTCCCTTGCTCATAATTAGAAGTAGAAGAAATGGGCTACCATCCGAACATCCGGTCACGATAAGTGGTTATTAATGGTTCCTGTAGTCAGACAGTGGTGCCTACTCACTTCCGAGTCGGTTCTATTATGTCATTAACCCAGCTCTGGACGATATGGAAAATGTCACATTAACCAAAAGGTACCCCCTTGTTGAGGACCACTTCTCTGGGGTCATGTCCGCACTTTAATTGGCCTAATAAGTACGAAAAGTAATTTATTGTTCCAAAAATACCCCCACCCCGCCCAGCACTTTGATAAATTTCACTCATTTACTTCGCCCGGAGCGGGATGTGCAAACACACATGTCTCCCGGTCTCTCGCAAAAGCCAGCAATTTGTGCCCCGAGCTGTAAGCAGCTCTTGTAAGCAAACAACCAGCCAGTCAGCCAAGAGCAACTAATTAAATGAACCAAAATTTGTTTTGTTCAGCAGTGGCGCCGAGGCAAATTGCATACCGCCAGCAACACAATAACCAGACCAACAACCAATTAAATTATCCCTTTCCGGGATGTGTTCGTTGCTCGGGCGCACAACACCTAATTTCGTTGTGAACACACAGAGACAGTGCCACAAAGCCTCCGCAAGTAGGGACTTGCCCCGAAGGCTACACGAGGGACTGGTGGTATATTTTCGCACACCCCACGCTTGTGGAATATTTCCGAGATATCCTCGAGCTAATTTGTTGGATAAATTTTTTGGGGGCGAGTCTGAGTTCGAATCGACAACTGAAAAGTCTTCAATTCTTCGAAGAGTGCGGCTTCACTTGAACTCGACAACGACAACCCTTGTGTGTGCGAAGGGCGTTGGAGAGACTCCGAGGAATTCCATGTAGTTGGCTCGGCAAAGGAAACATTACCTGGCTCGTTTATCAGACGTAATCGAATCTCCCGGTCGCTGTCATCGCCCAGGGCTGGAGGAGGGAGAACTTTTAATTAACTATTTTCAGGAAAGTGTACACTTGGCGCACGTGAGCCGGTGTGTGGTTGACATGTTAAATGAGCCGGCCGATAGGCGGATGCAGAAAATTGAGTGGTGGGTGTGTGCTCTTGTGTGTGCACTCCTCGATTAATGAAGCGTAATGTGTCTGGTTATTAATGGACGCACATAAGCACGGTAATGACGATTCCATTTTACTTGGCGAGAATCGACTTACAGACCTCGAGTGAATGATGGACATGATGGACATGATGGAGTGGTTGCAGTGGCCTACTCGATGGGAAATGCATAATCCTGGAAATTGGTTAACGTTGCCGTAGTGCATCGGTTCTGCCTCCCTCGAGCTCACAGAGAATAGCTGGCAGGTAGAACTTATCAAAACATAACATGCGTTAGCGTAAAACTATAGGATCCATCCACTTGTGTGACGTAGCATGCACTCGGTTGCTATTGAAGCTGCGACCGAGTTCCACATCAGACTGATGGGGTTGCGAAAATCTGAGTTGTTTTTCGTTTGCGTCCCCTATGATCTCGCTTCTATTTATTTTTCAGTATTTTCCACCATTCCATAGACAGACCATTTTGACTTGTTTCCAAATCGTCGTCAAGCAAATCGTATCGACAAATTGTTGAGTCTGAACGCGGCTATACTTGATGCCTACCTCCATCCCTCAAGACGGTAGTGTTGTCATTAGAGGCTTACACAAATAAACGATGTTGTTTAGTAAGAGAAAACTGCATTTATTATTTTGTCCGTCACAGTATGTCTTTTCCTTTTCGGGAGTTTGATGCGACTTAACTACAAGCCCAACAAGATCTCTGCTGGAAAGTGAATACAGCCACCGGACAAGACTTCAAGCCTTTCGTGCGGGGTGTGTACGAGTACTGTCTAATCAAGAAATCAACACTGGTGACACAACCTTATGCATATTTTCTTCTAGAATTAGTACTTTAACGAAAAAAATAATTCCAAGTCTCTTAGTTGTTTGTTCGAGTCACGGCATTGTTGCTAAGGTACACAGTTTGTCAGTGGGATTTTTTCTCCAATCAAGGCAGCAATGAATTCCGTTCTAGATTAAAATCAGTTTGAAAGGGCACTTGGTTGTGAGGGGTGTAAAGTCGAACTGGAATGACTGCAGAACCATTTTGCTTACCTTATTTATGATCATAGTTAGTGACAACAATTGTGAATAATATTGCATATTGATAAGAGTGGCGATACAATCCATGGTGGGCATGGGTCTGGTACGATCTCCAGCTTTAAACCGACTCCGAATGGCAAAGATTGCAGAGATCTTTCTTGGCAGGCATATTTTCAAAGCGTTATCAGTGATTTGTGCGATCCGGAGCCGTGAAGTTTCAAAGTGATATGTGGTCTCATCCTTCCCCAAATCATTCAAATCAGAAACGTTCCTGAATTGCCGCCTATCTCTCAACGAGTTGACCAAGTATTTTAGCATCCAACTTATGTGGGTGCCGGGACACTGTGACTTTCCAGAGAATTGTGAAGCGAACGAACTTGCTAGAAAGGGCTCATGGTCAGTTCTCTTTCCGGCTGGAGATCTGCCAGACAAGCCAATCGCCATCGCAAGATACCTTGATGACAATTAAGGCCTACTCTCGATCTAAAACGCTCACTCATCGTGATCAGAATGACTAGGCCGAATCTAAGAATTCGTATCGGCGTTACAAACTGGCCATAGCGCAGTTGGAAATCACGCCTCTAGTTTATGCCTTTTGCAGAAGTTTCAGAGACGGATTTTTTAGGATGTCGGAAGCAGTTGTTGTACTAGCAGGTCCGCCATGTCACTACTGAAAATTCTGAAGATGACCCCGGGAATCAAATCGACATATCGTCGACTTCAAAGTCGTTGACATAGAACTTCCAAGTAAAATATAGAAATAATCTGACTGTCATGTGATTTGACTCAACACACGACTAACGGGACCATACATCACCCATGGCGGGTCCGAGCCTGAGCAATAGCTGCTTTTAGCCCAGTTCTTTAGACAAAGTAGCACCGGTTGCCAAGGGCGATGCTACGTCGGATCTCCACCAAGATGTCGTTTGTGGAGTTCACATTTGAGCGAGGTAGACAAACTCTTTCACTGCATCAAAATATGAGCTGTCGATCGTGATGTTTCGTAGCACGTTGTGCGACTCTTGCTCTTCTTAATACAGACTCGTTTTTCACTTTCTCTCTATATCTCTTTAATCACCATGAAAACTTCCAGTAGACACGTTGGGAACGCGCCACGATATCGATGCTATCTGCACAACTTAGGGTTTGGACAGACTTGCAGACTAATAATTGCATTGCACGTTTTTCTTGCAGACAAGACAAGACAAGACAAGACTCTTGCTAGGTATTCTAGTGGTCCCATGAAATAAAGTCAATTTTGAAATGTAGACTTGTTTTTCTTTATGAGAGCGAAATAAACCCAACTATCTCCAAATTTGCGATTGAAAATAAAAAGAAAATATGTTTTTATGGCACGTATCTGTTATCTGTTAGACTTAAGGCTGAACCAGAATGAACGCACGAACACTTAAGCGTATTGTTAACGCCATCTAGTGTTTCGTACTATGAAGTAATACGTAATGGCCTTAAAATGTGTTATTGTCATAATGGCCTAAGTAGAGCCTAAGTAGAGTGTGATATTGTCATAATGGCCTAAGCGCTACAGCCCGTAGAGGGCCAGGGCCTAGCTTCTCAGCAACCACTCGTGTTGTGCGTGCGTTCTATCACGAGTGGAAGGGACCTACAGTTTTTATGCCGACTCCGAACGGCCAAGTTTTGAGAAGCTTTTTCTAGACAGTTATACTCTTTGAGCATTGTCAGTGACTCGAAAGAGGTGGGGCCGTGAAAAGTATTTCTTGTCGTGCCAGGAATCGAACCTAGACAGATTGGGCTAAGAGCGTAGGAGTCGACGCACATACCCACAACGCCACGGGCCATCGCGAGCACTTTAAGTACCATCATCTAAACAGCCAGGGTTGGCTGATGATGATACCCACTTGTCTGTGGGAAGAAAAGACCACGGCACACAATTTGCGCCAGTAACTTATAATGGCACACACAAGTGGAGAAAGACCTCAGCCAACTTGACGTACGAAATTGGAGGCTGCTTACCAAGAATCCGTCTGACTGGAGAGGCTTGTTGGTCTAAGCCCCCGGCTCATCCCGGACTGTAGTGCCATCAGAAGAAAATTAACACTTAAAAATTACAGCAAAAGAAAGGAAGATGGTTGGTGCTTTTTGGGTGGCCCAGAATCGCTGCTAACAGAAGCAATCTAGGTGGGAGAAGAACTTTGGGGAAATCCGAAAAGTATTCCTAACTGACACGAATCGCGAAAGATTCAAGACTAACTCCATAATTCCAGGTTCCCTCTTCTTTCGCCCCCACCAATCCTCCGAGACCAAAGATTCCCTTGTTGATCTTATCCCATTCTCATTAACAGGTCCATGCAGAAATTTGTTCCCATAAGTCATTACTAATCAATTTCTAATTCTTCCCGCATCCAATATGACCTCCAATCAATAACTCGGTCAAACCAAAACAAAGCAGACCACAAAAAAAACATCAGCCGATTCCGCCTTGAGACGAGTGATAAAACCAAAAAGAGGGGCACGCAAGCACGCGAGTAGCGCAGGCAGAAGAAACCCGAGGAACATTAAATGAAATTATTATTATCCTGTCGGAAGTTATTGATTCGCCTTGACAGAGAGCCGTGCTCATCTGATGCCAGGATGTCATTGTTGTTTTCCTTATGGCATTTATTTTGCACTAAAAATATCCCATCGCACAATTGGATTCGCAAAAGCAAGAGGGAATCATGGCCAGGCCGGCTGGGTGGGTGGGAGCCGTCTAACCTTTTCCATCTGTCTCCCTCGGTAATCTTAGATTATTATTTGTGATTGTGATTTCATTCTTTTTCTTCTTGTCGCCCTCCTTCGTGTGTGTATACGATGATGTATCTCGATATGGACGAGGCATGTGTCAGGGAAAGTACCACACAAGTCCTTCGGCGATATTGAATACAATTGACGTGTTTCTCCTCTTGTCTATTTCCTCCATCGTCGTGTGTGTTATTCTGCAGCTTTGTTCTCTGTGAAATCGCATTTAAGCACATGAATAGACCGCCGGAATTAAAGTGTGTTCTGTGGGGTATTCTGTGCTGGCTGATAGAAGAGATAATGGTTCGGTCTCTGGCTGATGTGTGCGTGAGGATGCGTTGTCGGAACACTAATTAGCTTAAGGAGTTCTTAATAAAGGCACGGTTCGGCTGGAGCCCTAATTATATCATTATGAGTCGAAACCGTATACGGGGGCGGGGAGGGGTGACTTAAGCTCGTCCATTTGTCGAGGAAATGCTAACATTTACTTGGGGCGTCATACCTAGAGCAGCAGCGCAGGGACTGTGGGAAATTAGCACAGATGAGTGCTTCCGTGGTGATTAAAGAAGAGCTGGGTGTACTATCTTTGGTGGCGTAAAAAGGATTAAGCAAATCCAGGGATATGCGGAAGGGATGACTACGAACTAGATAAGCTTTTCATATGCAGTTCTACAGGGTGGACCATTTGTTGGCTTCTTTTCAAAAGCTTTATGAAAAAAACGGGCAACCTTCTGGCGAAATGATTGCCAGCTCAATTGTCTATGATTCTTCTTTGAGTGCAGCTGGACCTGAGCCTCAACAAACAAGACTTTCAAGCTTGAGCGGTATTTAGGTATCTGCTTCCAGTTGCGCACTCTAAATTGGTTAAGGTGCCTCTCCACAATCATCTCGAAATACTCAGCGAACAACATCTGCCACATCCAGCGGGACAACCAACTCTGAGTTCGGCATCTGGTCTCAAGTAGCTGACCGTGCACCTATAGTTAGAACTATACACCACTGTGGACGTAGGCGTTTGTCTGGTGGTTGTTGAGGTACCCTTGGCGGAGCGATGAGAACCACTCGAAAAGTAGAGTTGGGAGAGTAGAGGATCACTGTTCATTGGTGCTAGGGGTTAAATGACCAAAAATAATGTACGTACGTCGACTTAAGCTATCGAGCGAATACACGCTAATGGTACAATGCGACCATACAAACCAATTCGTTCAATTTCGTTGAGTTTCGTCCACTTTTGCTTCCTCACACGTAAGTGGGGGTCGCTCTGTCCGTACATCAATGTTAGTCCGTGTCGAAATTTTTTTCAAGTTTGAATTTGAGGGTTGGCCAGAAACAATTTTGGGCATGGACTATGGACTTCGTTAAGTTTCGTTCACTTTTGCTTACCTACTAGAAAGTGGGAGAGAAGAAATCGCTCAATGTTAGTCAGTATTGGATTTTTTCCTGAAATTCTCAGCATCAATTATGGACATGAGCTATGATTATGAACTCCGTTCCATTTCGTTCACTTTTGCTTACTTTCAGGTAAGTACGAGTGAAACGAATCGCTCTATACATATTGTGTTTTAGTCCGTATTGTCAAGTTCCCATAACCAATTATGGACATGGACTCGGTTGAGTTTCGTTCAGTTCCGTTCAGTTTTGCTTACCTACTCGTAAATTTGAGTGAAATGAATTGCTCTATAAATGTTCCTTATGTTCCCAGAAGCAATTATGGACACATTGAAAATTGTCGATTTTGCTGGCTACTTTGCCTTGAGTTCTAACATAAGCTGAAGTTTACTTAAGGCAATTAAGGTTTTCCCTTAACTCTTAACTTAACTCATCTGATTGTTCAATCACTTAGCCGCTCGTTACTCATTCAGTGGCATTAGTACATTGTACCCTTGTACCCATTGGCTGCTCCTTGCGATTCCATTCTGTGGTAATAACTGGAATTTGTTATAATCCTTGTGCAACTCCTGTTAAAGTCAAATTGAGAAAATTTAAATATGGTCTGACTTCGGCTTTGATTTCGCCTGAGTTGGCGTTCGTTAGTTGCCCCTTGTCGTGTCCTGTCAGACAGTGCACAAAATCACGAAGTAGTAGAAGCACGATAGTGTAGAGCTCTATAGTCCCCTCCTGAAATCTAAAATACTGCAAAAACCAAAACAATGAAGAGCACGTTTGAATGGCAACTTCAAAAGAACATTATTCAACACAAAACGGGTGGCTCATACAAGCTCCTGCAGTATTTCACATAATTCATCATCCATCCCAAGGACCATGCAACACAAAGGAGTCAAGTTAAATCCACGAAATCATATCGGATGCATACTCAGTGCCGTGTCCTTTAAACTTATAACTTTACCATTTGTCATCGTCTCCCATTCAAAGCACTCCGAGCGCCATTAGATGTCAGACTGATGTCGCCGTGCGCAAATGACAAATTCCATGGAACTTCATGCTCCGTCAGGTTCACGATATCAAATGTAATATTTCCGGTCTTGCACCCCCAATTACAAATGGCACTTGTCCGCCAAACTGAAATGGATAACTGAACAAAGCACCACGCTACCTCCAAGGGATACCTACCATACGCTGGTTATGTCCTTCACGTGCGAAGGTCGGGAGCAGGAACAAAAGAAAAACCAAAAAAAAGTCTAAAAAGGTGACTTCATTAAAAATGTATGATAAGCATTTGTTTTGTTTTTTTCCCATTGTTCCGATCCGAAGGAGGAGGGCACGCATATTTCTGCAAAGCTGCAGGAAACAAAATACATACCATCAGTGCGTCCTCGTTCTGGTTGCCACTCAGGATGGATTTCAGCCCAAGAACGATATGAATTTCTAATGGCTTTCCGAGCAAAGGGGGAGAACACAGTGCTTCCGCATGAATTACAGGACACATCCTGAAGGAAACCAAGCGCAACAGCAGTATGTACTCGGCTCAAGTTCGTCTCTGGCAATGTGCCTCCATCAATTATGCTGTCAAAACAAAAACACATTCCAATTGTTGGCCGATGGCAAATGTAATAAAAAAAGGATTTCGAAGGACCAAGATGCCAGGGACAACGGTACAAATCCCTGTAAGCCTAAAACAAACTCTTCATAGTATAAACGCCGCCGTCCAACAAAGGACTTCCCGATCACAATCCTTCACAATTAACCAATTTCCAGCAAAGTTTCGGGCTTTCCTCGATTCCCCTCGAATCGGACCAAATCAACATACATTCATGAGAAAAGGACCTTCGGGGGAAATAAAGAGAAGTTTGCTCGATACACTACGGGTCATGGGAGTACTGTCCTTCGGGCTATGCCAATTGATGTTACCTTATAGAAATTGAGACCAGATATCGGTTTGGTTTGTTGAGGAGTCTCTGAGGTAAGATGGCGGGATCCTTTGGGTGCTTTTAATATTCTTAGCTTCGAGATAAGAATCAATGTTGCAACTAAGTGGATTGATTAAGTCACTGAGAGCGAACGGTGAGCTCTTATGGGTTCGTGGAGGTTTTCGGGTCAACAGCGTCTTTAGGCTCTTTAAGTGATTGATTCTCTCTCCATTAAGGCCTGTTTTTTGGAATTTTAAATAAAACACATAAAATTAAGCCGAATGGTAGAAACCTTATTATGGACTGCAAGAACAATGTCTGACATTTAATCTTGAAATATATAATGCCGGATAAATGTTTTAGGCGATTACGCCGTAGAAGGTCCATTCTGAAAGTCACTTCTTCCAGTGTTGCGACCGGTATTTGCTCAATTTCGCCAGTAGTATTTGCTTTCAAGTCCTGGATTGGATTTGGCTCATCGGCGAAGATGTGGTACATTCTGTCGCGCATCAATCAATAATTTACACTGAGAAAGTGGGGATGGTAACTTGATGTGAGCACACAATACGCTGCTTTAAGTGCAAGAATACGGATGAATAATTTAAGGACGTCGTTGAGGTATGATAATTTATCAGAATAAGAATAACATGGCACCAAGAAGAGCTTTGCGCGAGTTTTGTCAAATTTTGTTGAAAAAAAAGTCTCGATTCAAATCATATGATGGAAACGTGATACACTTCAAAATACATTCAAACTCGAGCTATCGGTAATTAGTATGTGTGGCTTAGCAATCCTTTTCCCAAAGTCTCGAAACACTCACGACTTACCCTACATTCGGTACGAGTGCCGTAGAGTGAGAAGCACAAGCAGTCTGGGAACATCCCTTTTTGTTGGCATTCATACTCTTCGTTTCGTTTTTTTGCAACAAGAGCCCCGAAAATAAACATGAAAAAGGTCGAAGGGGAGTTCTACCGCAGCGTACTCGTTGAACCCAAAAAAAAGGATGTTTGAAATAAAAAAAAGGACCCCCCGAATAAAAGATTTTCCTTTTTTGTGTAATTTTTTGTCTGCACCCGTCGATGAAGGACAATGGTTTCTCAGGTGACTTTATTCATTAGAATCTGAAGGAGACCTCTTGATTGTATTTGATGGGGAATCTTGAATGGACAGTTGGTTATTTTCCTTCGAGAGGAGGTGACTTTTTTTTCTGATTATATTCAAAACATCTAATCGAACTGCTGAGTCGCTGGGAGCAGCTTTTTTATGAAATACAATTTGATGGAATTAAGTCAATGTGCCACTAGTTGGGGACATCCCTCTGTAGACAGAAAACTTCGCCGGAGGCTGTCTGTAAGCATCAGCGCTGTGGTTGGTTTCTCTTCACAAGAAGAAGCCAGGGTATTGTTGGAACCACTTGATGTCGTCTCATTTTGAACTTGTTCGACTCGGTACACCGCATTTTCCCCGAATATTTGGACATGAAGAAGCAATGGGCGCGACTATTGGTCACAGTGTTACCACTTCAAGGCAGTGTTTGACGATATTTAGTCGAATTTCGTTACCGCAAATGAATCAGTGAACCAATGAATAATCCACAGGACAGTGGATTTTTTGGGGAGTACATGCACCCAAGAAAGTCATGGTGGACCTGTGGGCCAACAAGATCAAGGCCAGAGTAATTTTGGGATGAACACGATGTTATTCACGTCGACTACCTTGGAGATCTTGTTTGATACGGTTTATTGCATGGAAGCATCAACGGAGCCTATTTCTTTCTAAATGAGGATGTAGACGCCATTATCGTCCATGATCTCAGGTACAACCAACTTTCAGTGGCCAGAGCGTGACAACATCAATATAACCGAGCTGTGGTTCCAACAAGACATGCCATACAAGCGACCCTCGCGCTCGAAGTTGTAAAAGGAGACATTTTCCGACTGGGTCATCTCACGACGAGCGTTCATCATGCGTCTTGATGCAACTCAACTATTTTTTCTGTGCCTAAGTCAAGTCCTTAGTCTATGCACCCAAGCCAACCGTTTTGGACGAGCTCAAAGGAAACATTCGAGACGCTATTTCTGGAACAACGATGCACCCAGTCATCAAAAAGTGGACCGACCGCTCTCAATGCACCACCAGCCATTTAAACGACGAGCTATTTAATACATAATTGCATGAATGTAGCTTGAAGATAAAGCCAGAATCAATTGTATATCTCTCGTTGTTGTTTTATTGAAACTTCTCTTCTTATCATTCTTATCTGGTCGCCCGTAATTTGGATATGATCTACTACTCTAGCCAGCACATTCTGCATACTTAGCTCCCTGAGACTATTTCCTGTTTCTGAATCTGAAGAAATGTCTGAGCAGTGGGATGCTTCGGTCGAATGTGGGCGACACCACTCAAACAAACGACTATTTTGGGGGTCTCGAAAAAACCTATTATTTTGGAGGGAATAAAAAAAATAGAATACTCTGAACTAAACGTGTCGATCTAAAAGGAGGTTAGGCACGTATCACGTCGATCCGCCAGTTGGTGTAGAGCAATGAGGATGGCTGCTACATATATAGTTCGACCAGGATATCGAAGAAATGGGCATCTTGGCGGTCCCAGTTCCATCGGTAGAATAGGGTGCTGCAAGTCCAAAGAAGTCTCTCAGTGGCTTCCTAATCCTAACACTTGACTTTTCTGTAGGATTGGCCAAGCTGTATTCTATTTCAGGTTAACGGTTTTCAACTAGACTCTCTGAATCAAGGCAAAAAAATCGCATTGTTGCGCTTGGGCCCTGCTGAGTTAGAGTCCTGCTGAGTTGGATCGAGTGCCTGTTAAATCTCTCGATTTGCCCCCGCGACACGTTAGTCGATCATGGAGGCCACTGTAGATGAGGTGAGATGAGATGTGTAAATAAGTTTGCGAAATGATTTCATGTTGAAGACAACAATGCGTCATCATTTCATAAGAATCGTGTGAGTTTATTAGTATACTAAATGGAGTTCCACAAGGGCTTTCCTTGGAATTAATTTATTTCCATTATCTAGATACAAAAATCACCCTGTGATCTAATCACGCAACTTGTCAGACGAGTATATCATCAAGTCGATTCACTCCGACGATGTCGTCTATGATCTACTTCCTGCAAGTTCATAGTCTCTCCGTATTTCCATCGTCTCTCCTATCGTTTATTTTCTTTTGAAACTATCGCCCAAACGCTAATGTCAGACGATTATCGTCACATGTGATTAGAGCCCAGTAATTTGTCTAGTGTTCTGGACAGAAAAGCACATTGAGTCAGAGTCAGAGATATTTGATCAAGGTGATGATTTACCTCAGCGTCAATAGTCTGACAATTCTGAACGTCTTGACGCATCCCTCTGTTGACTCAAATCTGGAAATCACAACGATCCGCCTTCACACTCTCCAAACCTGTAGATAGACAACCAGAAGGAGCAACCTATAAATCCAGCCACATGCTCGACCCACGAGCAGCGCCACGCCATCGCTTTAAAGATCACATCTTGCAAAACATCTCATACGAAAGTCACCACCCACCTGACTGATCCATTAAGAAGAAACGTTCCAAACCTGTCATTCACGTTGTAGGCGAACTTTTAAGCTCCCCTCATCACGAATGTGAACAATCGATTGTTTAAGATCGGCCCTTTGTATTCTCTGAAGCACTTTCAGGGAAGCACAGTCGTTCCAAAAGTAGACGTCCCCAGAGTTTAAATATAGTATTTGTCCAACGTGTGAATGCGTCAAGACCCTCCCCGCCAACCAGCACCATGTTCACCGAAGAGACTGCAACAACAACGCGTGGTTCCTTTTATTATTCCGCCAGGAGATTGCCGCGTGTGGGTGCGTGTTAGCAGCCTACACAGTCCTACAAGTGATTTTGCACACGCGGAAGCGCTACGCAAACAGATTGAACTTTGTCCACAGCGACGTGGGCAATCCACTTTGTTTCGTTTATTTTACGAGCACTCCCTGCACCTCCACCACAAGCCACCTCGTCCCCGGATCAAGGATGTATTTATAGACGACGCCTGGAGGGGGTTGCAAAAGTTTTTCGATACTTCTTGTGGGATCTCAATGAATCGCCCGCTTCCTCGAACTCGAAGTGCGTAGCAAACAAAGTCATGTGGGGATTCGCAGCTACAATGAGGTTCCATCTGGATTTTCTCACGTACCCGCGTTCGCAAAGTCGGGAGTTAATTAATTTAATATTTAGTCCCGACGAGTCTGCTGGAAAAATTTCGGAGGTAAACAGTGAATACAAATGTCGGCTTCATGGCGCCCGAAAGCGGATTCGCTCCTTTTTTTTCGGTCCCATAATTTTCTAATGAGTTCATGGTGGAAATTTCGCACTGGTTTTCCTCTTCTTTTCTGTTTGCCAGCGTTGCTATTCATCTCAGGAAGAGTAAATATTTATGGCTACATCCTCGGAGCGGATAGGCAAACACTTGTACTCGAGTGGCTGGATGCGGGCCGGAGGAGGCCGGAGGAGGCAAACTGCTTATTTAATTCTTCGGATAACATCGTTATCGTGGGCAGGATTTCGCAGATACTTAAGATGTCCTGTCGGGGATTAGGGCTTGAACGAGGGATTGTCTGCTATTTAGCTGCGCAATGATTAACCGATGGGTTGTTAACACGATGTGCGGATAGCTCCTTTGGGGAGATAAGAGGCAGATATGTAATCACGACTGAAGTGAGTTGGCTGTACTTGGTTGGATTGTGTTTCGATAGCAAAACATACAGGAGCACGGCAATAATTTGTTGTGGCCAATCTTTATGTCGTCATAACCAGAGGCATGCTCAGATGGTCTATCCTTAACGCGTTACTGCGAGACCTGCAAGAAGGTAGAGGTTTTCAAGGGTTTTCTGAGATGCGGTATTGACATTCGGTTGGACAGATTTATGGGTCTTAAGAGGCCGGACGGGAGTTGTGGCCTTTCAGCTTGCTGCGGCTGTACTGGAGGCCACCTGTGAACACACCTTAAGTCAGTGTGAAATTGCATAGCAACTAGTTTCAGCGATCCCACTTCCAATACATTAAGAGTGCCTTAAGAAATAAATTTAAATGGATGCTTAGTGGCGTAATTGATGTACCCTTGAGTGAACATGGTCATAAGCCCTTAGAACGGGCAACGGCGACGATTAAAAATATTATTATTATCCGTCAAATATCAGTAGTGTACCTTGGTCAAATAGAACTAGCTAGAATTAATAAACCCTTTTTCATTGGTTCATCAGAGAAAAAGTCAGCGAGACAACGTGGATAACGAGTTCGTTCGCCCCGACATCATAGGCCGCAGTCAAAAAATGTCTTCGAATTGAAAATGAATGTATCGCAGAACGGTTCCGAGGGAGGAATCTAAATCTGCCCAGAATGGTGGAGGGTACAGAAAGGGGCTCCGTCCATACATGTATGCTCTGAGATTTAGTCTGTTCTCTCATCTAGCCGCTACACTAGCTCTATATCGATTATGTGCAAAGAGGTGCGGCCGTTGTCTTTAGCGCTCCGCAGATGCATACGTAACCTTTGCACACAGTTGATGAGGTTACAATTAGCGAGCCTTTGAAGCGTTTTTCCTCATACTGCAATTCCACAGCTGAATATGGGTGTGAAAATCCAGCGCACAATCCGAGGCTTTAGTCCCACTCCAACGTTGTGGAGCCTTTGCCGACTCGATGTTGGATTCCTAGCTTAATTTTGTTTCGATGACCTTGTGCGCGTGCTACAAATGTCTGGTGAGACGAAGGCACTTCACTTCCTAGTATAGGTGCGTTTTATGTCAATGTTGATACTTAGTCCGAATTATCTCTTCCATTTTGCTACATTAAAGAGAGTGCAGAGACCAGTTATCAAGCGACGTCGTCCGCGAAGGCATCAACACTGCACGCAGACCCTTGCAGAGATAGGAGAAGAAAATTTCCGTCTGCCTTAGTCTATTCACATGTTCACCAATCACCGCAGTAAAAAGTTGTTTATCGTGGCCCTGTAGCGTTTGTCAGTTAAAGTGACCGTATTGCCGAAGGAGTCGTCAAAAAAATACGGTCCAATCATTCCTTCCGCGTGAACGCTGAACAAGACAGTAGCTATGAGTGGATGTAATGGCTCTTCTTGCATCACACGCGGATTTTCGACCTAAATTCGTGCTCTTCGTTGTTGATGAGTGTTGATACTCTTGCGGGGCTTAGCGCTCCATTGCTTGTCTGATTGTATACTGCAGCTGTCTAGTTCACAAATGTCAAGTATGATTGACGTACGACACCATTTCCAAAATTATATTGTAACATCTTTCGTTGACTCAATTTGTGTATGAAAAGGAAAGGCGAAAGGAAAGGTGACGAGACGCACCCTTGGCGAAGTCAAACGACCACGGTGAAAGGTGTTCATTTAGCAGCGTTAACCCGAGCACAGCTGCCACAGTTTGTGTATAGAGACTGATTGGCCCTCAAAAGAAGACCCTCAACACCATACTCCGGCCAATCACTCCAGAGTTTACCTTGAGTCACTCGGGCGTATGCCTTTTCATAATCTACAGAATAGCTGTAGATGCGTCATATTGTTGAACATGATGAAATATATACATGTTCGTTATTGTACTGTTTACATCTGGCCATCTTAGGCAGTTTTTTGCAATTGTTAGGTGACAAGCAATTTTTCAATATTTTGTTTTTGTGCAGAAATATGCAGCCCAACTTGCCATGAGGCCAACCAGCCAGGTTTCGCTCTTAGGTTAGCTTAAGTCAGTGGGTAGACGCACCAGAGTACGTCTCACTTATGTCCTCCTTGTGATGCCCAAGAGGAGAATAGATTCCTCTTTACACCTTTCGCGTAGCCATTCTATCACGTCATCTCATTGTCCAACCATCCCGACATTCTAATAAGCCTGAATTAATTCTGATAAATAGAATTAAAGTGGATATTAGTTAGCTCCTGCAGGTGCTCGAAAATATGTTCTCCCAGGTTTCACTGTACTCTAGATAAATCGTAGTCATTTTTGTTTGTTGCTAAAGTTTCATTCAAACTCAAAATTTTAAAATTACTTAATTTTTTCTTTCAAATTTATGGAAATTATTCCGGGACAGGTTGTCCACCGCGAAACTTGGAAGTTGTGATTGTATAACAGCAGAGCTCAAGACCTGATCATCACCCAAAAAGAAGCCATGCCACATGTGACGCTCACATTCGCCGGGAGAGCGCTCACATTCTGTTTGGCGTTTCTCTACATTGTACTTAAAGTTTGTCTTATTCTGGGAATCAAAACTGTCAAGTCGTTTGTATCCTACTTACTCATTCGGGCTCTAATCATATTGTCGGTTCTGTTCTTCCTATTTAACTCTGTGGAAGCTGTGGACTGGAATTAAATATGCGCTTGCTGCCGTTTTTTTTCAAATACTCGGATTGCTGGGCCTTAGGAATGATGTTTGCTTGAAAAGCCCTGAAAAGCTGTGCTATCACTGACCCATGCAGCAGCCAATGTCGGTGTCTCCCCTTTTTTTCTCTTACACTCCGAAAAAGTTATGTTTTAAAGCTAGCTTTGTTGGATTTCAATTTGCATTCTTTATTCAAATCGGGCATGTTGCATCTGAAACTCCCAACTCAATTAAATGCTCCCTACTTTCACTCATCGCTCCGTGGCACATTTAGTTTCAAAATAAACTTCAAATTCAATTAAATTCCCATCACACGGTCATGCCGGGGTCCTGGGAAATTAATTTGTTTAACCAGTCACCTCTTGCATACAACGAATCCACATGCTTTCCCATGGCAACTTTTTAACAAAGACCCGCACACGGGCGTATGGGTGGAAAGTAAAGCACAATCATAATAATTTCGAAACTTTAACTCATGTCATCACACGTGTCTGTTTCTTTCTGTTTCCAGGGATTAATGGAACTCGAGCACAGTCGTCACGTACAGGCGGCACGCAGTTAGTGCCGGAAAAAATGCGATACACATAAACTCAGCGTTTTCGATGCCCCGGCTATAGTTGTACTCGTATCTCATCGCATAGCAGCTGGATCTGAACGTACATCTTCTCATCGCCACGTTGTGCGCTCATAACGGCAGCAGCCAGCAGAAGGATAGGAGCAGCAGAAGGAGTGTACATCCACGGCCGCAAACTGTATTCCCACCGTTGTGCCGTGCCCCGTCGATTATCGATACAACCGAGTGGATTCACACAAACAGAACTGTTTATGGGTGCAGTCGGCGAACTTGAACAGAAGACGAAAACATTCGAGCGATACGACAGTGTCGAGGAGAAGACCAGACACACCGGCTTCACATCGGTATTCTCAAAGATAATCGATGGTATGCCAGCTGCAACGATGTTCTCGAAATTCAAGAGTGGCACCGCCGGTCCACAGAATCCCGTCGATACCAATCCAATAATTCAATACTTTGAGATTGGAAAGCAGACAGCATGTGCTGGTCCCGAATTGGCATGGAAAATTCATGATGCGTATCGGAAAAGCGATGGCAAGGTAAGACTTTATGTGTGTGCGTGTGTGTGTGTGTGTGTGTGTCAGTCAATTTCATGGGGCAAAGGTGAGAGGAGGAGAGTGAGGCTCCACTCAATCCACCAAATCGAAGTTGAAATACGAGTACTCTTGGGCGAAATAGGCCAATCAATTGATTTGTGGCTTCGCTCAAGGATGCGATGCGATGGCACCAGCGCCACTCTCCTGTGAGGTGCTTGTGTTGGGGAAAATGTTAAGCAGTTCAGATGGGGATTCGGTTGAGCCATTCGGGTAATTAAGTTGCTACTTGTGTGTTCAGCTGCGGTCGGCAAAGGATTTCGAAATAACGCTTGGAGCAAGGAAAATTGAAACCATGGTGATGGGAGCTTGTGAGAAGGGGGCAAGGGGAGGGGTCCTTCAAGCTTTCTGCAAATTTGATTGATATCTTCAAGAGCGGTCGGATTTTATTGCCACGAAATGGATCATTTCTATCTAGTGGTGGACACAAGCCTGGTCGATATTAGGGTTCGTAAAATGGACTACTCCTTCCGTAGCTCCACGTACCGCGGGCAATCTTCTTTCGTGTTCCAAGATTTTATGACATCGCCGATCTATATAAATGCACTGCTTTTTGGACTTAAAATCGTTGTGCCTCTGGACTGGATAAATGGTTTGATGGACGTTCATAATTAATTACATTATTTGATTGATCCCCTCTGCAGAAGAGTAGCAAAGTGTCTAAAAACGAATGTCGACCATTTTTTCCTTATTATTCCCAGGTCATGCTATATGTGGCTATAGGTAGCTTAAAGGCGCTTCGAGTGACTCTTTTCAATACGGTGAGCCGTAAAAATAATAAGAACATGGCGGAGATATACAGCAGCAAACATTGGAAAAGTTGCTGTTAGTTAATGGATTGTCCGCGCAGCAGTGAAGATGAATGGATAATTGGCTGAAATAAAAGTATTACTGGCACTCAGTGGCAGATCAGTATATTGAATCGCGGAAGCTTCTTAATGACCGGGACCAGGACGGTTTCCTGTCCGAACCACACAAATGAAAGCGAGATAGTTGCGCTTGATATTTCTAAGGCATTTGACAGCGTTTGGCACCGACTTCTATGGATTAGAGACTACCTTTCGAACAGTTCAATTCTAGTTGTTTTAGATGGGTACAAGTCTGATATCCACCAAACAAGTGCTGGTGTTCCCCAAGGCTCAGCTCTGTCAGCGACACTCTTTCTCATTTTTATAAATGATCTCCTGTCTGCTACTTCGAATCGAATTCCCTACTTCGCTGACAAAGCGTTTCATATTCATTACAAGACGCTTTCGTTCGTAGAATTGGAATGGCCGAGTATGTTAAGCGATATTGACAGCATAGTTAACAAACGAGTGGAAATGCTGTCTGTTGTCACTTAAGCGAATCCCTAAAAATCAGCCAATATCCATACCAGTCCTTATCCATGAATAGCGCTTGTGTCGATGAAACCGGATAACATTCAATCCTTGGTAAAACAACACAACACTTAGTTGTAAGGATCACATATTCGAGGTAACCAAAAAACGATGCGAAATATTTAGGTGTCCTTAATCGATGCAAGAAATATTTCATCCTTATATTTGCTTATATTCGCCCTAAAATTGAGTACAACGCTCATATCTGGTCTGGTGCCCCCAAAACCACCCAGCAATAGATCCGGAACGTATCCAAAAGCGAGCGATTATTCTAATAAGCGACAACAACAATATTGCAGAGTCATTAACCTCGCTCGAACACCGACGTATAGCGTTGTCTTTGTTCCTGTTGTATCGCTAACCAACTGCTAGCTAACTCTCCATTAATTCACCAGCAATACCCGTCTCGCTTGGACTGCCCATAAGTTCTCCATTAAACCTGCTTTCGGACCCTCAGTTACATTTAGTTTTTAGCCGCACTACACGAATATGGAAAGCTTATATTTTTATTTTACACAGACTACGATCGGCAGATATTTAAGTCCAATGTGCAGAGGTACCACATTTTATCCCCCTCTCCCGCTCACCCTATACATTCGGGCCGTGCTATGTCTTCACCCCGAACACTTAAGTGTATTAATAATCCCAAGTTATAAGTTAAAAGGAGATCCTATTCAAAATCTCATGCTTCTGGACCCATTGGTGATGAATCTAGCGTTTTATCAAGGAGATTTTATTATTTCTCATGTTCGCATACAGCACTATAAATTGTTAAGCCATCGTTTTTAGATAAAACAATTGCATCTACTTCCTAGTTAGCGTTGCGTCATACTTTTTCATTGCCATCGGATCCAAAGACATTACAATTGATTTCTGTTCGTGAAAAGCATCACTTTCCAGGAGGACCATATCCTCCGAAATAATCTGAAAGCGTATTTGGCGGTACATATTGCTAAACAATTCCATTGTGTGAATCTCAATGTCGGATGCCCCAGCCGTTGCAGCACTAAGCCGTTTTGGTTTATCTTACAGATGATACTTCGGCTATCGCAACAAATTAGTTTTTTTGAGCTACCAAACAGGGGTTTGTTTGCAAGTCTGTCTGAATAGTGAAAGGATTTTGCCGACGATTTTTGCTATGACTCATAACTGTGGCCTGCTTTTCAGTCTTCTCACAATGTTTCTCGCTTCCGCAAATTTCGGTTCACATGTCCATTTATATGGCGATATGTACAAATGCAACCACCCTGTACAAAAATTAATAGTTAACGTGATTACTAAAAAATAGTAGTTCAATGTTGTATATGCACTTTCGTGACTTAAATAAAAATAAGGCGACAGTTCGAGGTGGACCTAGGCCTAGCCGCTACAGACAGACGCTACTACAACTCCGTGCGCCACTAGTCGTGCTTTAGAAGTTCATCCACGTTAACTTTGTCTAAAAAGGGAGCAAATCAATCGGAGGATTTCCTCTAAACCTTAAAGATGACGTCAATCGAATTCATTTGAAGAGATAAAATCGAAGAACATGGATAACCACACACAATGCCAAGACCAGGCATTATAATTTCTCCGCATTAAGACATTCGACATCATAAACCCGCCCATATGCCGATGCCATCACAATAAAATCCAGTCCCCGTCGATAGCCTCCAGACAGAAACACGCCTTATTCTCCCTCAAGCTGGCCATGGAATTATTTTTAATTAATATGTGTGTATGAGGTCAGTTCGATTGTCTGCGCCGACTTGCCCGCTTGCGGCTTCAACATCGTGGCTAACCATCGTAAACACAAAAGCCCCCATCGTAAAGAGCTCTCAGGTAACATCTGCTCCGAACTGTTCCATAAAAACGAACATGTCTGGCCGGCAGTCACAAATGTCCAAGACTAATAACATTTTATTTGAATAGTCATCCACTCCCTTAAATTTCATTATCAACGCGTGGGCAAAATCCTTCGACCCCGAGGGTGCTGTGCAGTGGACTTGAACGAAGCGAGAAGGTGAAAGAAATTCCGCAAAAAAAAGCAGAAGAAAAGTCAAAGATATAACCCGAGTAACCTTTATTCTGATCCCTTCCCCATTCAACGGCCGTCCCGCGTGTCTATTCTCAGCTCGGGCAGCAAACATCGAGGAATCCCTTTGAAACTGATTTTGTTTACACCCACCGCCAGCACCGCAGTCCCACGGCACCAGCAACAGCCTGTCAAGTACTTAATGGGCTATGAAGCAGTCAGTTTCGGTTGTCACACGGCTGTCACGTTCATTTTGGCACCGCCGACCGCCGCAAGTCGAAATAATGTTGATTCAGGATGCAATGCGAACGCTTCTGACACCCGTTACCACACTCGATTCCGGATTCGCATTCGGATTCTTGTTGAGTTCGCCCATGAATTTCAATTCTTCCCTCATTTATAATCGAATTTAAATTCCCCACGCAACAGGACGCGGCGCGGCATGGCGACGGAATCAAACCAAAGGCAACCCGGGAGTTGGTCGGAAAACCCTCTTAAAATGTCGTCTCTTATGCATGACCTATGAATCATTCCTCGTAGTTTCTGTGGACTGCTCTCGGCGGCGCAACATCGAATATCCATTAAGACAATGATTCACTTCGAGGCGTACTCGGTTGGAGAGAAAAAATGATTTGTCTTCGGTCTCATCTGATCCTGGATACAATTCTTCATTTGGAATAGAGAAAATGGTGACTGCCGAGATGGGAAGTCAAGGTCGCCGCTTTGGACAAATGGGGGTGTACGAGTGGTGAAGCGGTGCTTTCGATTTTGTCACTTGCTGCGCGAGGTGGCGTCCTTATGCGAGCAGGATTGGTCCACTTTAAGTAACGAGTGCAGTAGTCGGACGTAAATGGCTTTTTCGTGCTAAGCTCGTGGCGTCAGATTAGACGAGTAAACACTCTGCTCACGTATCGGAACTTATACCTACCCTCCTTTGGATGGCCATCTTAATTCGACGCCGTTGCCGTATCGTTAGTTCTAATGGTTAAGGGCAACTTTGTATGTCTTGTGCATTTCAACAGGTCGTTAAGCGAAGGCGGTGGGAATGAGCATGGACAGCCCAACATATTGAATCTTGCCCATCACAATATCAAAACAGCCGATGGTGGTCGTGCGGACTAAGAAACTACTGCCCTCGGGTACGACAATCTCATATGAAATCGTGTTCAATGGAAGTCCATCTTAACGACCACATTCGATTAATTTTGTTCAAATACTTCGCCACAGTCAGATATTGCGTCTTCGTATACAGCGACATGCCGGATATAATATAGGATCATCCACAATGAACGGAAGGAGACATTAGGCAATCAAAACAATCGATCGAACACTGTGACCAAAATGACAACTTTTCTAAGTTTCGTAGAGTTTCGTTAAGTTTCATTAAGTTTCGTTAAGTTTCGTTGAGTTTCGTTAAGTCTCGTAAGCTATTGCTTTCTTCAATGGGGACCTCAAGCAATTGTTCCCTACGTAGATAAATGACTGTTGGCATTGGAATTTTGCATAAATTCCTTGACCCGCTCATAAGCTTTTTGGAATTTGCCTACTTCTTGTGCTTACTTTTCGCTCGGTGTTGAGGTAAGCTTAAGGTGGTTACGGTTTTGTTGCGGTTTTGTTGCAATAGCATTGCTTGTCAGAGTTCTACGAACATGAATGATTGTTATTCGCGACTTGTATGTCGGCGGATGATTTCACTTGTCGAAATATGTACGCGTCCACAGGAGAGTTCATTGCAAGAACATCTGGTGACGCAAGTTTCCTTGAATTTTCTTATGATGTTCTGGAATTTCTGAAATGAGAAGTCAAGTTTCGAGAAAGTCATAAAAAAGCACAAAAGGTGCATGCCAGAGACGATGAAGTTTGCTTGTGTCATAACTCTAGCATTGCGACCATTTTAACAAATTTCCTGAACATCAGCTGCTGCAGGCGAACTGAGAAAAGTCATGCAATTAATTTTGAGTATGGCTTGCCCCATACAGCCATTTCGGTCCATACTCTGCAGTGTTTCATTAGCCAGTCCAGCTGGAATACGATTAGGTGACGGGGTAAGCAGTTATGTTGTCGAAACATAATCCCAGCCGCTCGATCCTTTAATCAACTCGTATCCCATTAATCCAAGGATTAGTGCTCGTGCAGTACATCGTACGACCACGTCAATGATTCAGACAAATGAATAGAATTTAAAATCCACCTCACTCCCATTGCCATCGCATGTCGCAGAGCAGAACAATGAAAACCAGCAACTCCATCCAAAACCAAACCATTGTTGCTGCAGACCAGACCAGTGGGCTCGTGACTCGGGTTATCGAAATTCCGAACGTAGCACACAGTCCTACCCGGCTATTGTTGTGGGCATAATAAATTAGGCATTCCTAAACGAGGCCTGGCCGCACTCGCCACACGGGGATCCGAATGCGCACTTTTGCTGTTCCTGTTGCTGGGAAAAACCTATTTACACTGCCATCGGTGTAAGTATGGGAATGGCTGCTGACGACGGAAGGTGACTGCGAGGGGAGGGAGATTGGATGTGGCATTGTTGCGCAGCAATGGTCATCGCATTGATGATAAATTGGTAGGCCACAGGTATTGGAAATTAATTTTCTGGTGACTTTGGATGCCATTTCTAATTAACCGAATAAATAGAAATTATTTTGAAATCGCTTGGGGGTCTCGTTTAATCTCGGGCTCAAATGTGAATTTTGTTTATATTTAGCCTACCGGCATTGAGAGGTCTGCCACAACGCTGAAGTTTGGTGGTGTGACGCACGTTATGTCGGAAATTTCGTATCTGACAGAATAACACAAATATGCTTCTAATCGAGCAACTGAACTCGGTTCAATTTTGTTGCGTGATTTATTTAAATTCAATTATATCGATATTAGCAGCGTTGTTAGAACGCGCCAGCTTTTGGTGTTTAATAAGTTAATTATAAATGTGCACATGGACACCATGTGAAACCCGTCCACCCACCTGTGAATATGCAAATACAAGTTGTACTAGAGAAGAAACATTTTATTTGAGTACATTTATAGTCTCGTGCTAGCTAGCAAAAGGAACGATGGCTTTAGTACTGAACTATAGACAGTACTAAAAATTCACCTCCACGTACCGCTCGTGGAGTTCTCGGTTGTGTCTACTACTCCAGAAGGCACCAAGAATCAGCTCTGCAATTTTGCTTAACGTCCAAATTTCGGCTCCTTATATCAGGATTGGCAAAATAAGAGATTGGTAGAGCATGATTTTGGTCCTTCAGGAGTTTTGAGCCTAGTTGTTTCGACAAACCGAAGCACCGGTTGATCCTTTTTCGGATCTCTGATGTCATTTACCTGTCCATTGTGATGTTTTTTCCCAAGGTGATATGTGGCGGAACATTTCTTGGCCGACAGCTAATATTTGTCTTATCCGTTGTAATAAATATCATCTTTTTATAACTTTCTTGTTTAGTTTAAGTTTCTTTTATTAATCATATGTTCATGGAATGAGGGCGTATGCTTTAATCCAATCATATTTGGCACCGTAAAGCACCATGTCATCCTCAGCATGGTATATAGAAATCCTTCCAAATTTCTTCCGTAGCAATTTTCTCGTGCTCATGATCTTCGCCTTCTGCAAGTGCAGCTGTAGTCTGGTAGCCAGATACCGTGTCACATACCATCCAAGCATAATAATATAATATGGGTGGCGCTACAGCCCGTAGCACTCTACGGGCCTAGCTTCTCAGCAACCACTCGTGTTGTGCGTGCTATTGTTCTATCACGAGTGGAAGGGGAGTTTGAGAAGCTTTTTCTAGACAGTTATACTCTTTGAGCATTTTCAGTGACTCGAAAGAGGTGGGACCGTGAAAAGTATTCTTGTCGTACCAGGAATCGAACCCAGGCAGGTAGGTCCTGGTCGACACTTACCACTTATTTGTCGATTACAAGGTCGCATACGACAGAGTATACGATAGAGACGAGTTACGCAATGCCTCTTTTTGTCATTCCTTCCACACGTCGCATAGTGCAGGATGACGATGGATCATTCTCGCTTCCCCATCAAGGTCGTTATTGAACTCAATGATATCTTTAATATCAAAAAATAGGATATAGACTAGGCGATGCACTGTCATGTGACTTCTTCAACATTATTATTGAGAGGGTCATGCAGAACTCACTCGCCAACACAAGAGGGAAGATCTTCCAAAAGCCTGAAGAACTGCTGTAATATTCGGACGACATTGAGGTGATGGGTAGCAAACATCGAGCCTTTAATGAGGCGTTTGTTGGCATTACATCGGATGCTACCAAAGTGGGCGTATCTGTGAATGAGGGCAAACGATGTATGTTAGAATGTAAGCATGGAAAGGTGTATGCTAAGCATGCTTGAGTATAAACATGTTTGAGTCTAAGTCGACTGCCATCAGATCTGTGAGTGTTGTAAAAGTCAATCGAATGCATCGACACCTAGAAACCAGACGTCAGAAGTGGGATAGATCTCCCCCAACGTAGACAAACAAAAAGTGTGTGTCTGTGCCTGCGTTCGGTGGTGCTAAGGCGAACAATAAAAATTTAAAAAAAAGTAAATCCCAGCCCTCTGGAATACATTTTTTTGGAGAATTCCGTTGTGCACCAGGGTGATACAATTGTCACCCTGCACACTCCCTTGCAAAGTGTTGTGCCGATGTTGACGTTAGAGGAAATCTGAACCAGTTGCAGACTTTCAATTTTATACCATTTATTTCATTATTCGGCCTAGGAAGGACACACACCATCGACGACTTGTCCACAACTTCATTATAGGCAGACATATGCACTTTTAAGGTAGTCAGATACTTCGTCTGCCTGCTCCTTGTCGTTGCGCTTTGAAAGGAAATTTTGCCAAAAAAAAAACAACATCGTCCATGTACACAGCGATTGTCAGACCCATGCTAACGAAACAGAGCCTACCACCAAACAGACGCAGGAAACCACCAAGTCTTACCATTTTCCAACGACTCAACTGATTTGAACTAGTGATGGTTGGTCAACTTCGTCGCACCATTTGACATACGAGAACGATGAGAGTGGCAGTATAATGAGCCATCTAGGCCTAAGCGTATCACAATAGCCATTCAAATGGATGTACCTAACTTGCTTGCTGAATGTGGCACTATGGCGAAACGATACTTCCATGTAGTGCTTTGAAAGGCAACCACTTAAAGGCATTTTCAAATTTATACACTGACTCTGTGATGTGTTACTCGCGTCAGTAAGTGCCGCACAGACATCGTCCACTAGGACCCCATGGGATTCTGCTTTTTTCCCACAATCGCTATGATGACCGCATTGACAGGAAATTGTTGCCCTCATCCTTGATTCAAGCCACCTTTTGAGTCGTTTAAATTAAGCACGTCTTTGTAACACTCTTCTTAAAGATGCACTCCGTCTACTCTTCCCTCAAACAACAAGAAACCAGCTCTCAAAAACCCCATTTCTTCTTTGATTCATTTCAGGAATGCTCGGTCTTTATATTCGAGAAGAAAATCGCCGAGAAGCTGCACAAGCCCAAACGAAAGGAGACAATCACAGAGATCCTTCGCGCTTCGGTGAAACAACTAGAAAGGTTCCGTCACCCGAAGGTAAAGTGAATGAATTTCCCGTCAGTGTCGCCGGGTGGAAAGAACAAAAGATAACACCTAACCATTGCGTACTTTAGATCCTGCAAATCCTGCACACCGTGGAAGAATGCTCTGACACGTTGGCGTTTGCGACAGAACCGATTCTCGCCAGCCTTGCCAACATCCTTGCATATCAGGTGAGTAACGAGTGAAACAGTTTGTGTCTGTTATCTATTCACAGTTTAGGAATAGCAATTCGCTTGCACCAGCACGCTCGGCACGGCTTCCGAGAGGCACTCCGCTGAGTGCTCAACATTTATCCTAGCCGTGCGCAAAGAGAATCCGAACGACGAGCACGTTCTGACATGGGTCCTTGGAGGAATGTTGCGCTATCGATGAGAATAGGAAATCACCTTCGAGATGAACAGGAGAACGAGAACTAGAACGAGGACGGAACATTCTACTAAAATTTCCAGTCGATGTCGAGTGTAATGCATACCCTGTCGATGGTTAAGCTGTGTGCTCTTGTGAATCAGATTACGACCGAACGATGGATGCATTACATTCCACGGAGCAATTTTGTAAACTGTATTCCCTTCTCACGTGCATTCTGGGTGTACATTTACAGGAAGCTGGCACATACGGACCTGTCACTGGACCACCAAGCACGGGCGCATCGCAACCCACACCGCCGGTGGTGCAGAGACCCGCCCACGCCCGGGAGTACAACTTCCTGGATATTGAATTAAAATATGGAATTTTACAGGTGAGTGCAGCTCTAAAGCGTCTGTTCGATGCGCGTTTGTGTGTGTGAGTGCAAGTCGGTTACGAATGAACTTAATTTTTAAATTGGATTTTTCGCATTAAAACTCTCGCCTTTCAGTGGAATCACATGTGCGTGGGAGGGCAGGGCACTCTTGATTGTAATTGTCTCTGGTGTACTGAGGTCCTTTTGATTGTGCATTCACATGTCCTCGGTCGGATATTGCTGGTCCGTTGGTTGACCTTTTGCATAAAGTTCGTTGTTATGACAACAAACTTTGATTTTTCAATTGACTACGTGCTGTGCGGATCCGTTGCGGAGTTCCGAAAGGACTGCAGAATTTATTCAAATGTCAGCATTGGCGGCACTGGGGGGATGCCAGGGCAGTGTAGTTCTTCGTATTCTTATTGTTTCTTAACTTCAGTGCTGCAGTCGTCGAGACGGAGCTGAGAGAAAGAGAGGGAGGAATTGAGGGTGAGGCATCCCAAGAATCCGGCATTTTTATGCGGATCACTCATTTAAAGGCCAATGCTTAGCATATTCCAGCTTACGTCTTTATTCTTGAGTACGGGAACAAATCTTTGGAGTTACTTTGCAAGCGTTCTCTGCAATCGGTTCAAAACCATGTGCGACGGCAATCAGAAGATGGGACAGGTGTGTTTCCTCAAGTAAGCAGTTTTGCGTGACCATTGGCTGGTCGAACAGGTTTCGTACGATCAGCAGCGATACACGCGTGGCTAGTAGAACACCTTTCCCTTGCCTCTACTTCATGCACTGGTAGACTTTGTGCGTCTGAAGGTATTTTCCCACTTCGCCTTGGTTGCCCTAGCAGACGTCCTGGACTGTGCCGTCGAAGGCTCAGCGACCCTTTCTGTCAGCCGTTGCAAATTTGCGCGCCGCAATAAGAGTTCCTCTGCCTGAGAAGCATGTATTTCATTCGTGGATTGTGCTAAAACGATGGCTGTGCTTCTCTGCGCGAGTCTTCTGCTTCGACAGCACCCTTTGCACACTTGGCCCAGGATTCCAACATTGCTAGAAGTTGGTCTTTTGTCCCATACGTTGATAATCCCCACTCCTTCAACGTCTCACGGAGTTTATCCCGGGTCAGGGCTTCATATTCCGCATCCATTTCCAGCTTTATTGGCAACTAATCCCAAATTCCAACACAAAGCCGATACCGAAAAAAAAAACTTGTGATGAACAGCGCATGCCCAACAATGGAATACCTCCAGTTCATCGGTCGCAGGTGCCGTATTGAGTTCTTATTTGAATTTGGTCACTGCACATAAGGGTATTTAACACGAAAACTTGGCCAACATATTTACACGTAATTTTCAAAAGTGACCACCAGTAGGTAAGTGTGATGTCAGCACACTTGCGATATCTGTAGTCGGACTACCACCACTGATCAACAACTCCAGTGATAGTGCCGTTAATTTGATCCCAACGGCAAATGGTGACTGGACCAGATCTGAAACCGGATAAAAGCGTTGCTTTCACTGGGACTCGAACCGGAAACCCCTCTAACCAAGGACAGGCACTAAACCAACTGCGCCATCCAGTACATTAGCGACATGATTACGTGCCGTGGACTTTCTGGCCAATCATATCACCCTGCGTGGGTCGGCATAAAAGAGTCATGCAGTACGTGAGCCCAAAATTGCATGGAACTGTCGGTGTCACACATTAGACATATATACATACCCAGGAACAATCGTCTCACCCAATCCGGGTCCATTTGATTTGCTTCCCTCTCATTTATAATTTTCTATACGAATAAAAAGGGAGTTTGAGATAACAGTCACGGCACAAATTGATTTTAAGCTCCCCTGCGTGGGGTAAGTTTTCCAACATTAAAGGAACCTAAAAGGCTCTTTGTAGTTAGTACCTGATACTTGTGCCTGCGAAAGATCACAACAACTTAATTAGTTCCGCTCACTACCAAGTTCATGAGGACGGCAATATCTTTATTAAAGGCTTAGACCACAGACACACACAACTGAGTCACACAAGTGGATGTGCGGTCGGGAGAAACGTTCCCTCATAGAACCTTGGTGGAATGTGGAATGTGGATTATCGATGAGAATGGGAAATCACCTTCGAGCTTGCCAATTCGGTGCTGCAGTATCGATCAAACTAGCCTTCGTTCGTTGAACTAGTCGTATCTTGGATGGAAGTGGCTAAACCGATTGATGATGCTGTTGCTTAGTTCGCTCGAATTGTCGAAGAATTACCTTTCTATCTAGCACTAGCAAACGTTTTGGTACACGGTCTCTATTTATCAATTCACTGAATGGCTACAAATAGGAAAACGAATTTTTCGAATTGTTCTCCATTTACTTCCGAGCAACGCTGAATTCCAGCGAACTTCTTGATGGCAGACGCGTCAGTTAGAGTACCCAGGACAACAATGAAAAAATAATCTACTGCTCGCAAAAGATTCAATAATTGCCAGCACAAGCCATTGTCTTTAAAACAGATCATAATTTGCAGTCTAAAGCACTTGGCTTGCAGATCGTCCTTCACATGTGGAAATTAATATTCGAGCGTTATGGGCTAGAGTGGAGTCTTTTTGAAAGATCTCCGGTTTATTTTCGAACAGTTTCGGTGAGTTTTTGACACCTTTTTCGCAGAAATGAAATTTGGTGAGTTCATCATAAGCGTCTTCCCACCAAACCAACACAGAAACTGGTTGGTGTCCTTGTTGAACTCTCTGAATGAGTTGAGACCCATGTCGTGATGACCGAGCATAAATCCTATAATTTTGTTTGTTGAACCACTCTTCAATGGTGAATCTTTCTTCATCAGTAAAATGGATTTTCTGGATCTGTGACCCTATTTCGCGTACTAGCGAAGCTTATCCCATTCCACGAGTACCACCACGAGTCCAGACAAATTGTTAAAAAGCAGTCAAATTCAATTGGGTGCGTTCAATGCTTTTTGAGAATGAACGAGTTCATTACGTGTACCCAAACATTTGCTGATACTTAGTGTCTTTCTGCAAGACCCCTGCCACTGCACCTAAATGCCTTCCACACACGTCGTCCTTGCCCCCACCCAACCTCATCCATTTTGAAACTCTTCAGGAGCCACGCACGTCGTTTTCATCTTCAATTCGGTCCCGAAAATTCATATATGCGTAAAATTACAATATCACCAGTAAACGGATGCCGTTCTCTGAAGTTGGTGTGATTTCAATTTTCCTTCCACTTATCGACGGCCTCATCACAACGACATCCGAGTATGCAAATTGACCGCTTGGCAATTCTCTCTCTTTGAAAAGGGGGGCACAAAAAAAAAAATAATGGAAATTCATATGCCAATGAAGCATAAAATGTAAGATAACCCTTGACATTGACATCCGGCACTTTCAGCCTTCCACTTGATCTAATCTAGGGATATGCTGCCGCTGCCGTATCCATGCCATAAATGGGTTCCACTATCCTCTGAGCACTTTCCTTCTCCCCCTCAGAACATCCCTCCCGGCCCCCCTTCAACATAATTCACTTGAGTAGGTAAAAATAGAAAAGTCCATCGAACCGTCGACGGATATTTATTTAAAGTTGCCCCCACCCGCCACTGCAGCCAACTAGGCAAAGGCAGCCGACCAAGCCCTCCCACCACGTATGTATGCGCGTGTCCTCTGGGAGAGCACCACTCAGGCAAAGGGCTCTTCACTCCTCCTGCACTCAAATTGTGGACTTGACGATAATTTCCTCTAGGAATCCTTGGAGATGCTCCGAAACCCTTGCCACTCGATCCCCGTTGGCCGCATGAATTCGTAATGGGATTCCTGTTGCTCTGCTTCGCAATGCATCCCCCCGGAAAAACGCCTCACAATCCGGCACAGTTTCAATTTTCACAACGATCCCGAACTCGGAGAATCGATTCGACCGCAAAATTTCATTCTGATTTATTCCCCACGAACCGAGCACCGTCGGCCGAGGACTGAGGACCCGCCTGGATGACCCCGGAAAAAAAACAAAAATATGAACCGACTGAAAGGAGATCAATACAAATGCGGTCGGCTAGCAACGGCGGGGTTGACAGGGGGGTGCCGGGGGTCTCGTGAGCATGTGAAGGAGGCTGAAAGAAAACTTTGAAAGTGCTTTATCCTTTGGGGGATTTGTTCGATTGCCTTTGAAAGGAATTGTTTGTATAATTTGATTTTCCGCAGATTGTATTGCACGAGTAGTATCGGCCGAATGCAGAGAGCGGGACCGAGCAGAAGGACCTAAGCTCCTAATCTGCACACTGAACGAACAGCTTCGTCGACATGAAAATATTCACCCCTCCCCGTGAGCGTATCTACACGCATCCAGGTGTGCGAGGAGGGATATGGCGAAGTGTTAAGGTCATTGTTGTGTCCCTAAATAATCCCTCTTGCGATATTAGTTTTCTTCTCTCTGCGAGTGTTCCGTCGGGGATTGTGAAACGGTTTTTTTTTTGTGTGTGCGTGTGTTTGCCTGCGAATGATAATTGTATCCTTTTTCGAAATAAATGCGTAGTCTAATTGAAAAGGCCATTAGGCGAATGGAAGTTACGTGTGTTCGTTTGATTCAATGCGTCCTGCTTTTGTGGTGGCATCTGTGTGACTCTGTTTGCTTTTGTTTGTTTTTTTTTCTCAGTTAACAGAGGCTTTATCGTATCTTCACTATTCTGGTCACGTAATACATCGGAACGTCTGTCCATCGTCCATTTTGGTCACAAAGAAAGGTACCTGGAAACTAGCAGGATTAGAATTTTTAGGTAAGTCTAACCCTTCTTTTGTTTCTCCTTTTTTGAGTTTTGATTTGTTTTGAATTGGTTTTTAAATACATTTTAAATTGTCTCTGACATATGATGGGGTTCAGATGTAGTTTGTATTTCATAAATGCTAGCTGTACGACCACTGTCCTGTTGTTTCAATGAGTGGAGTTCAAGGAGTAAGGGGTTCGTAAGGACTTTCGTCTCTCTAAAATGACTTTGTAGTAATTTGTTGTGTGTTTCAAGCAGGGAACGCCATGTGGCATGTATGTAGTATCAGTTCGTGATATTTGCCTTTTTGATTCGTGTCTGGCTGCCATCACCGGCCTCGAGCTGGTGTTTCTATGTGGAGATCTAAATTGGTAGCAAACTGGATACAGGTGGCGGTTGGCTTTGAATGGCCCAAGTTTAAGGTGCGCTTTTGTTGACTACCGGCCTACAGAGACATTCGTGAAAACTATAAAGCTGATGAGGTTACCAGGCAACATTGGACCTCATGCCAGAACAAGAATCTATGCGGATTTCCTTCGGTACATGTAAATTGCTTTTGGTTCAGACGTCAACCCAATTGACCAAGACACCATGGATGCAAGGTGAAATGCGCCAAATAAGGAAAATGGTGTCAACCAAAATGTATCGCAAACGCTTCAAAATTGAAGATTATGAAAGAACATGCAGAACTTCTGTGCAACTGACCTGCCGTGGCGTCATTTAGTTGCAGATTTCTAGAACCCTCCATTTTCATAATCTCATCAACTTGAGGTCTATTCAGTGCTGTCCTAGCTTCTTAGTAAGCTTCAAATGATTCCCTTCACTGTAGTGAAAGATGACGGCTGGCGGCGGCGACAGTACACTTGAAGTTCTACGAATTAACGCGCCGGACGATGCCGTTCTTGTGCCCTCTTGTAAACCACCAGATTGCAAACGAAAACAATCGCGTGCCAGCTACAGGCTACGATAAGAGGGTAAGAAATGGCCCGTGACATCTATGACAACTGAAATGAAAGCATAGAAAATACAAGAAGGTCATGAAAGACGAAGTTTATTTCCTCTTTTTGTGGCTTTTTTTATACATTCCGTGGTGTTGCTGTATCACACCACAACCTGCCTCTCAAACAAAGCGAGTCTCAAGCCAGCTGCCTCCAATTACGCTCAAAAATGTCGATAAGTTCATTCTTCACTTGTGTACCCCACCTGTTGTGTTGTTCGACGTCGTATTCTTGTACCACCAAAAGCTAATGAAAAGGGGTGTGCAGTGAGGTATCCAGTCTAACCTGACTAATGTTAAACTACACATAAACTAAACCGACCTAGCACTACCCTAAGGCGATATTGTGGCACCATTCCAGCGTCGTTAGGCGCTCAAGGCTCTTTAAGGACCGGGGGATTCTTACTATTACTTGCCCAGCCCGTCCTTAATGTCATTTGACATTACCACTGTTATCTCCCATTATCTCACTCCCCGTCCTCGACTAGGCTTGCCGAGCAACCCCTGACCTGAAGCTGCCTCTTTGCAGCAGCAGCTCAACAAACCACTCCAAATAAATCCGAAAACTCTCTTCGATGGACCCAATAATCAGCTCTTATCGTCCGGCTGCCTACAACAAGACTGGACGGATGTCATTTGCGTGATTTTGGTCCTTCGAGCCGGGATTGGTGACTCAGGTAACATCGGTTGGCAAAGGCTCTTCTGTGTCGGGAATTCAATATGACGAAACTAATTTACATTCTCAATGCCTTAGCTGTGTATACTCAGGTTTTGTCTTAGGTGGTGAGCCAAGATAGATTCTGATTCGACTGCGTACACTTATGGTAAAGATCAGCTCATTTCGGCAACTCGAACGGAATGCTGGCAAAGTTCGCCGATGACAAGGCCATCTGTGTGTTCCCGTTTTCAGTTCGTTATTAAACCTCCTATTAGCAGTATCGAAGAATGTCTGCGGGCTAACAAGATCAAATTCGAGATGGACTTGGGCCCCAACCAACAAGCCTATACAGCTATCCAGATTTCTGGTGCTTCCAGTTGGCGCATACCAATTTGGTTGAGTTTCTTCTCTCTCCTAATTGCGGTCTGAAACGTCGGCATTCTATGTTGCTTTCTTCCAATAGTTGGTATGCAAACCTTATCTACAGAAGCACGCGCTCCTTCATCTGATCTCAACATTGTCCTTGTCTATGAAGCTCTTGTACAAAGCCACTACAAGAAAACATCTCAATTTCCTACTGAGCCAAACAGACAGTGATCGCCAAGAGATATTCTGCAATGGATCTGGATACTGATGTTGATGGAATTGTTTACAGAAGAGCCGAGCTGGGTGTTGACATTCACTGCCTTGAAGTCAGAGCTGGCCATTATCGATGTTCTAAATCCTTCTCGAACAGCATCACAACCAGTTTAGCTGAGTCTGTTTTAGTGCCAGTTAGACTGACCAATGATTCGCTGTATTTGTCCACTTGCATCAATAATATTCGCGGATGCTAGATGTTGTATGGAGTATTGTTCGGTCCCAGCTCTAATCTTGGCCAGGGACTTTTGCAGGAATAATGGAGACATCAAAGGACCAAGTGTGGCATTCATTTAAAACTTTCCAATGACTCCTAAAACTCAATTAATTCCATTTTTGTCCCAACTTAATGTGAAGTGTCTTATTTTAGTGACGGTGACCATATTATGTATTTTATATATTTTATATTTTCCATGTCCATGTCACCAGCGTATACCGACGAAACCCTAATATGGTGACAATCTTAAAAGCACTCCGATTTCCTTGTCATTGCCGCCGCGGGTGTATTCAGGTCCTCATGGAACAGCGATAACTTTACGCCGTCATCCTCCCAAATCAGACATATGATGATTGATGGTAGGACATAACTTGTCGCTGTCATAAGAGTATAGGCCTTTGACTTCGGTTGCATCCTCTGGGTCTTCAATGTTTTGGAGAAAATTGGATGATTAACACTCATGACCTGCACGCTTGCAATTACGTACATTTCCCTTTAATGAGATGAAGCCAGCAACTCAGTACACAAACGGCGTGTAGTTCAATTCTGTAAATTAATGAATTCCTCGAAACTGTACACACGACATTACACTTTTGACTGAAACTATTGAATTCTTCATTTAATTTGAGACATCCTTCCTCCCATCCGTCCCCCATCCTCACACTCTCTGCCAATCAACAACACAATTTGTTCTTCAAACAACAGGAATCCAATCGATACCAGGCTCCCATTCGAATGAATAATTTGACACATCCACCCACCCTCCAAACGCACACACACAGCTACACATGTCCGTGAAAATGAAAATTGTCTGCTCTCTTTGAGCGAATGCGTCCGCCGCCGGCGGCGCCGATGTTGGGTGTGTAAACGAAAATACAAGACGACGATATCATCGCCATCTAATTGCATCTGTTTACAATGTATCTCATTACTTGTCACCTTTGTTCATTCGGTGCGGGGATGTCGTTAAAAAAATCACCGTTCGACGATAATAACATCATCGTTTTCAAAATCAGTATCTCCTTACAAATTGGAACGAAAATCCGGAGTATCCATCCACTTCTTAACCTTGAATTGGCATTTTGCACAAGCGGGCAACAGAAGGAGGAAGGAAGAAGAAGAAAAAAAATGAATTTCAAGACCAGACGAGCGATGTCATTATTAACAAGTGAATTGATTCTGATTTCGATGATGAAATTCACGAGCCATTGAACCGAATGTTCACCTTCTAAGGAAGACATCTTGTGCGTTACAAAGAAGCATTCTCGTCGTTTTTTTATTCTTTTTTTGTTCCAAGTTCCTAGGCAATCTCGGCTGTTGTTTCCTTTCTATTCTACTGAGCACTTGTTTTGGAAACAAATTCGGTCTTCTGGCCAAAGACAACGTACTGTAAATGATGAGATGTATCTGCAATAATGAGATGATTGGTTTGAATGTACACCCAGATGAATTGGAGTGTTGTTGGAATGGTGCGTGATTGACGTCAATGCTTGGACCGATCCACTCCGAGGGGGGATGGGGGTTTCTATGGGGGTTTCGGTGGATTTCAATGTGCTCTTGCATCTGTCAATTCAGATAAAATTGTAGCACTTAATGGTGCGGAGAGTGAGAATGAAGGGGTGTACTTTATTGGTAGAGCCTATAGGTGGGTAGGTAAATGGGTGCTCTGGCTGTCCTATGGCCGTGGCTCACTTAGACCAACGTTTTGGATCCAGTGTGTCCTTGTTTCGGATGGTTTACCACCGTGAGACCCACTATAGTCCTACAACCAAACGGAGCCACATATGAAACCTAGAAGGATTTTCAGTTCAACACCGCTTCAGTCTTCCAACTGTACTAAGACGTGCTTTCCAAAGAACTGATGTTGGATAGATTCTGTAACTTCCTCTTCTCTGCAGTTTTTGCAAAAGTCGTTATCCAGTAAGTTCAGACTTCAGAGGCACTGAATGTGTACCTATGGCACAGTGCCCGGTAAGGACTTCTATTATCATGCATGCTTCCTTGCGCCTTAAGCCGAACCAGTTTTTGCTCAGCGTCAGCCATACAGCCCATGCCGTTGCTCAAACACGCAGACCAAGCAATCGAGTTCTGGCTCTATCCTTCGTCTTCTTGTTGTCTCCTTATGAACCTGAGCGGCGCATGCGCATAGGGGATTGCTAGAGATTCTCCCAGCTCCGATCCTCTTTTCCCGGGACTGTCCGTCCTTGTATTTCCTTAAAATGAAAGAGTACTCCTCGAAACCAGCAGAGGGTCACCGCGTTCACCAAGGATATCGGACTGATGCTCTGTCCACACAACCTAGCCAGCTTTGATGTCAGAATGTCCGATGCTATGGCCTTCGGCTTTGAAAGACGCTGGGCTGCAGTCGTTCTTTAGTGCCAGGGACTTTTCGAATAGCTGACAGAAGACCCCCGCGGCTGTAAGCACGCTCGTCATTGAGCCATCAGTGTACAAGATCATCCTCTCTTCTTCTATTAACCATTGTAACCGGTCCCGAAAGCGTTGATTGAAGCTTCTCTCGGGGCCTAGGGCTGGTGGTAGATACTCTGTTTGACCTATATTTTGTGCTGCTGTCCGCTTCGTTTGTATGTTAGTACGGCAGCGTGATCGGTCCTTCCCTCCAGAAACCCGCTTCTCTGAGCCTTAGTTCCGATAAGGCTGTGTAAGGCACTGATGCTGCAGAGTAGGTCGTGAAGATGGAGGTAAAAGATGGCCTCGGGTGCTGCCGTCGGTGTTCTTCGAAGACAACCTGTTCCTGGGTTGACGTTCAGTCCTCGATTCTGTGTCCAGTTGTTTACTGACATTAGTCCATGACTGAGAAGCTTCTGATGAAGGTAGGAAAATTCCCTGAAATGAGGGTGCTATGCGTATGCGGCTACTGTGACCCATTCCCTCTCCAACGTTTGTATAATTTCGTCAACCACTAGGATCCATAGGAGATGTTAAAGGATGCCTCCATGGAGTTTCTTACTGTCAATGTCTAACAAGATTTCCTCACAAAATTTCCCTACAGTTTGAGATTAAAGTCGTGCTCCAATTGTATACGAAAAGACGAACACTGTCTGCTGCTGGTTCCGAATCAAGGACTTAAATTTGACATGAAATGAGTAGTGATCCGATAATTTGACAATCATAGACAGTGGTTAAGGCCGTCGTAGCATAGGGAATAGGTGCGTCGACCCCTATGCTGGAGGTCGAGATTCAATCTCCGTATTATTCAACTTTCACAGTTCACGGATCCACCTCTTCGAGTCAATGAGAATGCGTAGTCCAGTTCAGAGGAAGTTTCTCAAACTCAGAGTCGCCATAAACTGTAGGTCCCATCCACTCGTGATAGAACAATAAAGGAGCGAGAAAGCTTTCCTTCGATTTGACCAGGTCTGTTAATAAACAGAAGAGTGGCGATTGCAACATCAGCACCCTCAATCAAGTGTCATTAAAGCCAGCAGCGGCTTAATTTGATCATATTTCTATGGGAATATTGGACGCAGGACGGTGACAGTCTTGACATAAGCTAACTTGGCGTATTTAGACTTTAGAGTCGCGGAGTTAATAATTGTCGAACCGGAATTAAACAGCAAATCGTGTAGGCTGATCTAGCATAATATGTCAAATCCTTAAATCAAAAGCAAGAACCTCTAATTTAATCACATCCCCTTTTGTGGGCGTTTCTTCCATCTGCAGAAAGAGTTAATGAGACTGATGTTGCTGACTCGATCCCATGTCAACCGTGGAGCTCGCGAATATCAAAAATGGCTCAGCCCAACCTGGATTTCACTGGTAAGTACGTGGGAGTGTTAATAGCAGCAGTTGAGTGCTAAAAATGAATCAACAACTTGATGAGGGTCGTTTTGTGAGCGGTCTTAGATGTATTTTCTTGTATGAGGTATTTTCTCTGCTCGACAGCTCCTGAAACGCAGGCACACTCAACGTGTAGCATCCTCAGCGACATGTTCTCACTGGGAATGGTTGTGTGCACGATCTTTAATCACGGTCGACCGCTGATCCAGGCTGGCAATTCATCATCTGCATATCTGAAGCAATTGGAAGTGGTAAGTGAGAGTGTTCATATAAACGGATTTAGTGAGGTGATCGAGTGAAGTGGAGTTTATTAGTTGCGGGGACTGCGTTGTGCTGGGGATGACAGTGGGTGCTTCGTTTGAGCAATGATTGTGTTAAGTTGATTCAGAGTGAAGACTTGACTTAAAAGATCGTGTCAAGTAGAGCGTCAGATTCTGAGTGTATATGGAAATACACGTCATTACGTGTAGGTACGTCGAACTTATGTGAGTGACACGCTTGACCAAATCCACTAGACCACGTGATACGCTTGACCAAATCCACTAGACCACGTCTGAGTCATAAACATATATGAACCTATGCGAATGTCATAAATGCATAATAATGTATGTATGTAAAATGAATTCACGTGATCACGAGTGTTCCTGGACATTATTCTGGAAATGTGTTTGATTGATTGGTCTAAGATTTGATTTCAGAAATAGCTTGTGGATATTGTGAACACAGAAATTGAATTTAAAAATCTGGGGAAAAACTGGTAGATTTAAGTGTAAATAGATTCACGTGTAATTATATACACGTGTAAAAAGATTAACGTGAAAACAGATCACGGACTGTTTGTCATGTATTACTTCACGCATATGCTTACTCCTCGCATAACACGTGATCCAGTACACCCGTGACATCGTAGACTCCAGTTTCAAGACTCTACATTGTCTTTGTTAAGAAAGACAATCTGGGGATTCACGTTTAATTATATTCACGTGTAATTATATGCACGTATAAATAGATTCACGTGAAAATAAATCACGAACTACGTGCCATGTATAACTTCGTGCACATGCTTATTAATCGCACATCACGTGCGTACGTGAACATGTGAAATCTTAGACCCCAATTTCAAACGTTCGCACTGTGTTCCCTGCGCACGAAAGGGGCAGATCTCAGAAACACATCTGCTGCTGTGTTGGCAAGAGAGTGCGCAATTCTAGTGGCTACACGAGCTGGCGAAAAAGACACGCTGTGTGTGTTTTTAAGATAAATGTTTGATACTCACCATGCCACTCATACGTACCAACGAGCTACTGTCACCATCGACCCAATTCGTTGATCTGAGTGCCCGTAACCATCCTACCCACGATCTAGTGTAATGACCTTCACTCAAACCACTCATCAAAAATCGACCTCAATCGCGGTAAATGCAGCACGTTTCAGAGATTAACGGCTGCGTCTGCAATGGCCCGTCACTTAAAGTAAACAAGACCAAACAACAGATTTGCCACGTTTCAAGTCCACTGCCGCCGCAAAGCCCGATCCCACCGAAAATGTTCAAACACCCTCAACTGAACGAAACAACAAATTACTGCTTGCCACGCAGAATTCATAATAAAATCCAATAATTATTGTATCCTCCCTCGGTATCCTTTCCATCTCATTATAACTTTTCAAATAAAGTTCAATTTGAGATTTAAGACGGGATTGGATCGTGTTGCCGCCACCCCTCCCAGGGGGAGGTGCTTTCACGCAATCTGACTGGATTCCTTCAGGACTGGATGTTTACTCAAAAGTTGAAGGTATGTATACATACCCGCTGCCGCCGGACAGCAGTTGACTGCCCCCCTCCGTCGAGCAGTAACTCAATGCAAATGTAATCAAAACTCCACTTCCCTCCGAACACCTAATTAAATTTTACATGGCAACATTATGTAAAGTTGAAACCCAAAGGATGTACATGCCATGACCTGCGGAGGGTAAATAGACGGCTTCCCCGGGTGGGTGTACCGAAGGGCTCTCCTCTCACCGAATGCCAGATGGCAGATGGGCGAAAAGCAAAAATAAAAAATAAAATTCTCTCTCTCTCTCCCTCTTTCGTCTTTCTTCTGCTACTTGTTGTTTTCGCTTTGGGACTAACACCTCCGTGAAGCTGGATGATGGCGTTCACAATATGTTGCCAAGGGTACCGATTCCATTACAGGAGGCAACGTCACGTCTTGTTAGCAGGGATCCAACATCGAGACCAACGGCACAACTCCTCCAATTGATTAAGTACTTTAAGTAAGTAATTTCCTCTATGTAAACGTCTCTGAAATTAGTATCCTTGCGTGTGCACGGTTGCACGTCGTCGCCCTCTCCAACCAAAGCCCCCGTCCCATCTTCCCTCTACTCCTCACAACGTGCCACCACTGTGACATGGCTTTGCGGGTATATCCTGTGGCAGCAGCAGCAGCGGAGCCACCGATGGCGGTGGTGGCACGTCCAAGCGATTTCGTTCAAATTATCCTTTTTCGCCTTTTCGGATGCGGAATAGAAACTTGCGCGGTCTTCTTAATTGCTGTCGTTTGTGTGATTGTTTGTTTGTGTTTATCTGCTTGTATCCTTGCAGTGATCCCGCCGTGAACGCTCTGAAGTTCCTGGATGTCATTAACATGAAGGATCCCACGCAAAAGTCGCACTTTTATAAGACGACACTGAAGGAGGTCCTCCATCTAATACCGCGGGTATGACTTCAATTTCAGTCGCTCGTCCTCGATCGGGGGCGGCATAGCATTTTGTAGCATTCGTTGGCACACATTGATGACGTCTTAATTTTTAATCCGTTATTTTTTTTTTCTCTCTTCTTGGTTTTCAGAAATTATGGTGGCAACACGTCTGGCCGTGCCTGCAGCAGGAGATGCGCACCGGCGAGGTCCTGGCTGCCGTTTTACAACCGGTGCTAGCGCTCGTTCAGGAATCCACTCCCGAGGAGTACGAAGCAATAATTCTACCAACATTCAAGTAAGTGTACACGCGCGTACGTGCACACCGCGTGGGCATGTGTGGGCGCGTTTCGGGGGATTATTCGGTGTTATGCTGTTATGCGGGTTCGACTGATGATGCGTGGTTAAACGAGCCTCTTCATTAAACATAAAATCGTTTACTTTGGTTTCCGGTAGGAGGGGCTGCCGCGCCGAGGGATGTATTACTTGTTTTCTTTTTTCGGCTGTGCGTTCCCTTTATTTTGCTATTACCGGAGCCCCATTAATTGGGTTGTACACGACAGGCAGCTGCAAGGGTATACCAAATACGAAATGACTTATGGCGAAAGGTGAGTCAGGAGCGCGTATAAATTTGATGCGTAAACGGTGGGCACAAAGCGGTTGAGTTCGGGGTTGGTTCAGATTTATGGAAATGTTCTGGTATACACATCTGGCTGGCTGATGAGATTCTTTTCTCGGGACTTCGGGGGTTGGGTGTCTGTTTTTGGCAACAACAGGTAACTGGAGCGCGTGCATGCCTTTGCACACGAAACCTTCCGCTCTTGTGTCGGTTCTTGTTTTATCTCCGACAACCTTTGACATTGGATACGGGTATGAGATGAGAGCTCATCGTGTTACAGAAAGGCACGCGGTTTTATTTCAGTTTCCTTCTCGCATAGCTCTTAGGAAAGTGAGCCACTGGAGTCTGTGGCACACGCGAAGTTGAAGACTAACCACGCAGCTGTCATGTGTCAAGGGGCTTCAGTTCCACATTTTGGTGGTTTCTGCCATGCAAAACCTTCGGCTTCTGCGGTGGGGGAGTATTGGATGATGTGCTTCTTGCGCCCATTTGCTGGTACTACTCGGAAATTGGAATCATATCCATGTTCTATGATATTTACATCTAAAGTGCTGCTTTGGTTATTTTCAGTTGTAAATGCACTTAACTGACATAAAGCTTCCTTCAAGTATCCATTCAAACCATGATGCTTTCCTTAAACGAATACATATGTTAACAAGTAATAAATGTAACGTGTGCCGCTTTTGAAACTTTTGGCAACACTGAAAAAAATAACAATTTGACAGCCGATCATTTAAAAATGGACCGCGACCTATATGTAAATTGTGCCCCCTTTGCTACCTCACACACACAGTTCTTTTCAGTGTTGTATTGAGGGCTATGGACTCCTGTTGTGCAAATGTGGGAGAGATTTATTCCTTTAGGAATCTGAGAATGAGGGATATTTCTAGTGACCTCATGTCTTCCACTGATAGTAGGTGCCTGCCCAGATATCTTTGTCTCTTGTGGCCAAGTGCCAGTACGTGTTCTGAAATTCCATTAGATTTTCAGAATATGCAGAAACCTGCTTCGGATACCGCTAGTTACCTTAGATGTTCCCTGTGTTTTCAGTGGCCTTTTAGTAAGCAGCACCATCGTCATCCACGCACGAGAAATCGCCAGGCCAGGCAACTCGATCCTCCGCCATCGACTCTAACTCATCAGGAGCAATGCCCAAGCGTAACCCGGCGAGTTTTTGGACTTGGTACAACCACCTCGTCCTGGGTCTGCCAAGCGGTCGCTTACCTGATGGAATCGCATTCAATGCCCGCCTCGGAAGTCGTGATGACATTCGAGCCACGTGACCAAACCACCGAAGCATAGCCCTTTCCGTTCGAAGAAGCAGCTGCTCAATGTTGAGTTCCTCGCGCACTGCCGTGTTTCTCACCCTATCCCGGCGAGTCATTCCCACAACAGCACGAAGAAATCTCATCTCAGCAGCTTGCACTCGCGATCTTATTTTTTCGGTCATTACCCAAATTTTATGACCATAGGTGAGAGTTGGAACAAATACTGAGTTGCAAACCGCTAACTTGGCTTTGACACCAAGCTCGTCCTTTCTGATTACAGAACTACCAAGCTCTGTTAAGCAGCTTGACCAATCCTACAGGAAAGCCCAGCATTACTCCTTCCATCACTCGTGAAAAGACCCCGAGATACTTAAACTTCTCCACCTGCTTCAATGGGACTCCACTAACATGCAGAGTGCATTGAACAGGCCTTCTGAAAATTACCATAACCTCCGATTTGTCCACGATAACCCTCATTCCAGCATCAGCACATACGGCCACAAACCTATCGAGTGCGCGCTAGAGTTCCGTCTGGGAGGATGTGACGATAACTAAGTCATCTGCAAAGAGAAGATAACTTACCCTCAACTCGCCCAATGTGAAACATTCCTCACCTCGGCTGCGCTGCAACCAGTCCGTATATACAATGCAAATTATGATGAAAATTAGAGGTGACAAGACACACCCTTGGCGAAGTCCAACGCCCACGGTGAAAGGTGTTGATTTAGCACCGTTTACCCGAACACAGCTGCTACAGTTTGTGAATAGAGACTGAATGGCACTCAGAAGAGGACCATCAATCTCATACTCCTGCAGGACACTCCAGAGTTTACCTCGAGGAACTCGGTCATATGCCTTTTTCCAAATCTACAAAACAACTGTAGATGGGTTTGGCATACTCCCAAGCCTTCTCAAGTACCATTCTTAGAGTGAAAAGCTGGTCGGTTGTACTTCTGTAGAAAGCATCACTCTATACAAAATCGTGTTTTCATTATTGAACAAAAATAATGAAAGTTTGGCTTTGGCAGCCACAGTTCAAAAAGTTCATATAAAACTTGGTCGCAAAAGTGCTTTAACTTCGTCAAGTGTCAAACTGGATCAGTTAGAGATGCTAAGCATACTGGTCTACCAAAAACAAGCTGTTCAAGTGCCAATGTCGTAGCAGTGCGTGTGATTCTTAGTGAAAATGAGGCTGGTCAAGCAGTGACTGGTACAGTTCTGATGGTGCCACATGCCATACAGCCCGTGAAACAATTCAATTACTGCATGAGACTTCTCCTAATCGTGTGCTCTCTCGTTTCGGTGATCAAAAATGTCAACAAGCTCACAACCACCAGTGCTTTGAGGCAGAAAATTATTTGTTGCATTAACGAAATTACCGTCCGTGGCGTTGTGTACTTGAACCTCGGTGGCTGGGTTCGATACACAAAACGACCAAATATAATTTTAACGGCCTCAATTCAATGCTCAAAGAGTATAACTGTTTAGAAGTTCGGAGATTTTAGACCACTCGTGAGCGTGAAAAATAGCACACACAACACGAATGGTTGCTGAGAAGCTAGGCTCTGGCCCTCCAGGGGCTGTAGCGCTACCCATATTATTATTATTATCAACGAAATTCAGCCTTCTACCGACAAAGGAGTGCGTCTGTAGGAAAGCCGTGGCCTGGTGTGTTATTCCATAAATAATCGTTGAAAACAATTTTCGTTGACTCGGGGGCAAATTTCGCTGAAACGACCTCTATTTCTCGTTCACATCCACCGGCGAGGGGTCCTCGCACCTCCTCCAATTTCGCCGTCTTGTAGGGATAGACCAATGCTTTAACATGGTCCCATAGAAAATGTCTAGAAGCGCTAATTCAAGGCTTCATCAAATTAAGTTTTCAATAAGTCGAGTGTTACACCCGCTCTTTGTCAGGCAGAGACCATTGCGATAAAAGAGGCACTGTCCTTGTTCAAGAACAAATATCCAAAAGGGATATCACCAACTGCTCGGACTGTCAGGCCACAAATAGGTCTTTGGACAATGTCATGTTCCATTCCAATACATCCCTTAATTGCAGGGTGTGTGTCAACGAGAATGCTGAGCTCATGTGAGTACGCAGATACTGTGACATATTGCGAAGCCGATAAACTTGCAAAGTGTGGTAAAACCTCTTCTCTGGCACCAGGAATCCAGCTTCTATGCCGATTCCTACAGCCTACCATCTGCTTAACTTACACACAATTATAACAAACAACCACAAGTGGCTTGAAGGCGCCTTCAATAAGTGGAATATAGTCATCATTCAATTTTAAACCATCACACTATCTGCTCAGAATAAGCAGATGCTCATAGGCTTCATAACCAAAAGCTGAGCAATTGATAAACACGCCCGCAGGATGGGTGTCGCACGTAATGAATTTTGCACAAGCTACATGGGTGAAGAGGAGGTAGAAACCACAAATCACCTTCTCTACTCATGCAGCGCTCTGGCGAGTAGAAGTAAGTACTCACATCTGGGGACCTACTATTTCAATAATATCAGCGAACTAAATAGCATCAGCATTAGCAAGCTAAGCCGCTTTGTCCTAAACACCAGCTGGTTGCAAGTTTAGGAGTGGGCAATCCGCGTGGTATCACAATGTGCCAACTTTGGCTTAAATGTGACCGCTTTATGCAGTCAGCCACTCCAACCAAACCTAACCTATCCCCGCTGTGTGGCTTTTTGAAACCATATGTTCATACAATTCGTCAAAGAAATAACGTTGCAACATGTCTCTGTAGCGGTCTCCATTGACTGTCATTTGCATCAACGAAAAAAACCGATAATGCCGCCATGCAATAAACCGCACCAAACATTACATTTTTCTGATGATTGATGTGTGCCCTCCTGACCAATAACGCATATTCTGTTTGTTGACTAAGCTATTAGCTTTTATCATTGAAGATGATATTTCCAGCTTCCAACATTTCTAGAGAGAACATACATGATCGCAGGTCGCTTCATATGATCAAGTGGCTTTAGTTCTTGAGTTAACTTCATAAGGGTGTAGGTCAAGATCCTTTTGAAAAATTGCTAGAGTGGTCTTGGCGATGCACAATTCTTCAAAACCTCGTGGAATCGACTGTTTTGGTTAATCTGCGAATGACGCTTGAAAGGCAGCAACATTCTCGGCATTTTGATCAACCCTTCGACTCACAGGCACGAGAACATCCAGCAGCGACAATTTAGACTCGAATTTGTTGACTCTGAATTGATTAACTACTGGGACGAGAAATGAGGGGAAATAAACGATTGTCACTGACTCAGAATTGTGATAATATATTTATGAGCATTTTTCGTTTGGGAACGTCGGCACTTGCAGTATGCCTTGGCCACATCGTCTTCTACTGAGTACATGGTTTGATTGTCGAATGAAGCGATTCGAAGCTTCATCTTGAAAATGTTCCCTACTTGATTAACTTTGAGCATTTTTTCATCGTTCCTTAAATTGAGTTCTAATCTTTGCAGCTTGATGATGTGTGTTGCCACTGCTACCCGATGTAAGTGTACATCTTTTTAATGTAACGTGGTATGGTATCGCAGTTGAGCTCTTGAAACAAAGCTTCGTTCAGAATCCTGCGCAGCTTGACTGTGTTTGCTGCAACACAATAGCGCTCTGTTATTAATATGCTAATCCGTCAGATCGCTTCTAATGGCTTCATTCCCAAGCTTAGTTATGAAATTCAACCTGCAACCGTTGTTCTCATTTCACGGCAGCTACTTGATGTTTTTCGAAGTCAGTTGCATTAAGCACTTCACAGAACCATTATCTAGAGACCACTGCCGAGGCACTAACTCAGCCCACATGCACAAATCTGCCACTTCGGAAATTTCCAAATAATCCAAGTAAATGCTGGCACGCATTTAAGATCCCGCTCTGCAAATGATTGCTTGCTACTTGAAAAAGACTCCGCGAAATCCACTTCTTGCACACGCCAAGGAAAAGGTCCCAATCATTGACTTTGCGAAGCACTTTAAATCGGCACCGAATCCTCGCCATCATTTGTCAGTTCGGAAGCACTTTCGCCCGCGTTATCGGATGATTGGTCTCAAACCGAACAAATCCCATCAAATATTCGTTAAATAAATCACAAGCCCGTATCTCCATTCAACGCCCCTCCATCGCAGCAAGCGCAAACCACATTTTGAACAGAACATCCTCGCACCCACATCCGCCGGCGAGAGGGACTTACCACCCTCCCTCCCCCCTCCCTCCTAAAACGATGCTTAGATTTACTGTGAATACTCCGAGTTGTGTGGCCCAATTTCGTTTCGTCATCCGTCACGCCAGCGAAATTTTCAACGCAATACATCCTAAGCCACTTCGTCGGATTGCAGTTTAATGTTTTCATTTGTCCGGAATCCTTGAAACAACCGCAGCCCACATCCCGTTCACGGCTCCATGCTCCCATCGTTCGCTCGTTTCGTACATCATTCGGCTTCCCCGGGCAGATGTTCCCCATCCCCATCCCCATCCCCAGTCCCTGGCCCGGAAATTGTATTCGTTTCGGCGAATTTTCTCATTTGGTCTGAGGTTGTAGTTGGCGAAATCCTACAAGTGGGTGGCTGCCACACTCGAACTTTAGACACGGAGGGTGTGTGTTATTGGAAAACTCGAACTTTTGTGTGTTCCGGAAAAGCGGTGGAAAATTGCATGAGCAAGCAGAGTGAGTGCTGCCCTCACGCGAGTTCATACATGCACGCGGGGGATTACATGCGCTTTTGTGGAAGTTTTCCGTTTAAATGTCGTCTACTTAATAGAAAATTCTGAAGGAGCGAATGTTGGATGTTTTATTTTTGGATTACATTTTCGATTTTCCTTTTCTTGTGTCTCTCGTCCGACAGGGTTGTTTTTGCATCGCCGAAATCAACTCAAGCCACCGTGACGTTGCTCGAGAATCTGCATGTGATATTAGACAAGACCCCGACGGATGAAATAAAAACGGACGTCCTTCCGCTGCTGTTCAACGCGTTCGAGAGCACAACAATACAGATTCAGGTGAGTGCTTTTTGTGTGAGTGCGTTTTTTTAGAACTACTGCACGGACGAGACGACGGGAAGTCGGCCAAAAATAGACGCAGCTGTGGCTGTGAAAGTCCGGCAACGAATTGAAGACGGAATTAAGTGGCAGGAGGACATCGACTGAAAGTGCAATTACTTGTTCAGAATCAGTGATTTCGCACAAAATGGACATTCAGGCTAACGACGCGACGTCCTAAATTTCTCTCTCGATTCAATAATAATGCTAAGGGGGTGTATCTGTCCATTAGCATTATTCAGAGTGACCAAATAAGGACGACAGGAAAAGAAACTTAAGTTAATCAACAACGGTGAATGATTAAAAATTGATTTCGCCCCTATTTTGAAACTACATTCACGCCATTAAGTATGGAATAGCACATGTTTCAAATGGCAGCCTTCGATTGGCTGGCAGTGCTTCAAGTGGTTGGTCCAATTTTTGATGGATCGGTCCAATATGTGCGGCATTATGCCGGCAATACCGTCTCGAATGTTGCCCTCGAGCCCGTCCAAAGTTTTTGGCTTTAGGTATTAGTTGATGCTTAGGATGGTTGCGGCAAGTCGCGTGATCACGGCGGCCCATTGATGAACGCTCGCATGCTGTGACCCAGTCGTAAAATTTCTTCTTCACAACTACGAGCGTTGCATCGCTTACCTCGCGTGTAGAGCCTTCTTGTAGCAACCACAGCAAGCATACATCGATATTGTCGAGTTCTGGCCACAGATAGTCGGTTGACATCGCCGTGTAACTGAGACCATTGTTACCTTACGCACTTTCTGTCTGCGCACGGCGGATACCACAAATACTTACTCAAAAGCAGACGCGACAACTCGTTCTACCGCCTGAAATGTCCAAGTTCGGACGAGGACGTGATGTTCCACTGTAGACGCTTTGCGGAGAATAGGCGCAAGCTGGCAAGTAGAAGACGCAATCGGAGCAACACTGGACGGGGCAAACTCCGAAGGGCAGAGAGATCAAAAGCACAAGAGACAGCATCTGACGCAGCATAATTGTTAACCAGTCCCACGGGGAGAGTGGTTGAAGAGGTCTGCGTGTGGTTTAGTACCTAGGCACACTCATGTGGTGGAATACTTCAGGCTTGCGAATCTTGCATGCTAGTGGCACAAAGATTACCACATCCATTGGAGCATCAAAAAATCGTTTCAAAGTCGTGGTCTGTTCATCGAGGAGAGACTTTCACTCGAACAACGCTTATGGAATTGTATTATCGAAATGTGTTGTATGTGTTTTTCGCACATTTCGACCATCTGATCCAGCAATCCAAGCCGTAGTGACCAAATCTCGCTTTAATTTCAAGCTATTTGCCATTAAGCTACTTGCCAGTACGCGTAGAGAGTGTACATAGAAATATGGTCTTGATGTATGGGGCAGTGTTAATGAAGGCAATACTTTGTTACCGTGAGCACAACGTTATGATGGCTCACGCTTTTGCTCCGCCTGCTAAACCTAGGGGATGTGTGGTTCCAGCTCGACCACTTGCCACACAGCACGCGAATCAATGAACCAACTGAAAAATCGAGTAATTCATCTCTCGTTTTATACCGCCGAGCTCGCGTGAATTTATGCCCATAATCCAACGTACAGCCTTGGCAGACAACATTGCACGTGTTGTTGGCCAGATACAAGCCAATGTGGTCGAAATTAGACTCTCCGTCGGGACCGCTTAAAACGTATCGGTTGTCAACATTTGCATAACATAATCTTCACAACGTAAGTGGCAAGCATTGAGTTGATCAACTCAAATACAAACTTCATAAGTTTTGCAATTTCTCTGCGTTCTTTTTGACAATTAAAAACCAAACGCTAAGAAATCACAAAAAAAAGTTACGCATACGTCCGAGTACACCTCAAATACTTTTCGTATTCGTTGGCTGCTATACGTGCCTACTAGTACTAGATAGTGTTGAGTCATGGTTCATAGTCGCGGTAGGTGTTGTCCAAACAATCGCGTCAACAACATCAGTCACTGTGTGTGGACATGGAAGAAGCACCCACGAGGGGGTCCGGATTAAAGTGATAGTTTCCGCTGCTGATTCAAAGATGAGACTTATGCTAGAGCAGTTTCTGTTATTTTATCTCGACTACCACACCAACCAAGTTTCACAATCGACGATTTCCTGAAAGTATCTCCATGAGAGCTCTTCCGTATCAACAATTTCAATCGAAACGGGACGCGTTTGCTTTGAGCACTCGATGACGACGGAGATCCCAATAGCAATTGCTCGTCAGCAGTTTGCTTCCATGCTCAGCGGCAAGTGCCCTTAAAACTACACTCCGTCCATTGGAATCCCTTTCGCAATCCCATGTTTCCGTGGCAACATCCAGGCCACCCCGAAAGTTCCGTTGGCTGGGCAAAAGTGAGGCGAACGAAACAAAAAATCGATTCCCAACCGATAGGCACTTCCAGTAGCTTAACATCAGATACAGATACATTCACCGATAATTCGATACACCGTACGCACAGTCGTCCAAATTGCCATGGATTGCTGGAGGCGCGTACTCCCATTACTCGTGCCGTAATTGGCAAATTGGATTAGGGATTTGCGACTGACATGCCGGAAACAATTTCTTGTCATACGAAAAATCTGCTCCACGCACTGGTCATGGCGGACCATGATTGGATGCGATATCTAGCAGGTGAATGAGCTCACGCTTGCCAGGCTCCCGTCCTCGGAGCGAATACAAATGGGCCGCATTAAAGACATGCGGGGCGGCGTCGCTTGATGGACGGGTGGCTTACCATCACGATTCCGGCGAATACCTTCGAGTTGGTCCATGAAACGTTCATAATTCCACAATTTCTCCCTCACAGAGTGCAGCCCTGGTGGCGGTGACCAACGTATACGACTGCATAGACGAGCTCTCCATACGACGGATGGTGTTGCCAAAAGTGAAAATCGTCTTCGAGAAAAATCACAACGATGTGAAAATCGTTGCCAACGTCCTGTCGTGCATCGAGCGAACGCTCGAGAAATTGGATAAATCCCAGGTGGGTGCTTGGTTTGCTCTTCGCCACTGGCCTATTGCCTGACATTGAGCTGTGCTGACGTTTGATTTTCTTCTTTATTTCACTTTCTCCGCAGGTAATGGACGAGGTGCTGCCGCTGCTGTGGGACGTACGCCTTTCGGATCCCGACATCATTCTGCGGGTCGTGAGTAAGTACGAACGAAGTGTGAGTGACTGCGTCTTTTCGGGGAAAAAGTTAATTAAGCTATTTATATTTATTTGATTGTAAATATGTGGACAGAGCCTAGAACGTTTGCACACGTGTACTGCAATATATATGGCATGTCAGGAGAAAATTTGTCATTTTGACGACGGTGTGGGAGACGGGAGGTGGCTCACTTATTTGACAGAGTGTCCAAATGAGCACTGCCCGATGCTGATGAGAATAAAGCCTGACCTCGGGTGGGCAATACGCACACGTTCATGTTTGCACTTGCTGAAGTTTTTTCACAGAATTCCTCTCATTAGAACCAACGAGCGATATTTGTGACAGATTTATGACCTCGCGTGGAATGGGCACCGGCGTAAATGAGGCATGGTGTCCACGGAGAAAGTTTTGGGGGTGCACTTAAGTCGATGTGTGTGAGGAGAAAGGAAGAAGTTGTTGGAAAAAGTTCTGTGTTCTGAACGACGTAGCGTTTTTCTGTGGAATTTTTGACGAGATCTGGACGGCTGTTAAGGAAGGTTTTTCAAGAACACTGCGGGAGGTAGCAGATGAGGTCAGCAGCAGAACTATTTGCCCATTATTACTTTTTGTATTTCTTCGTCAGATGGCCCACCATACTCTTGTGCCGGCTCGAGAACTTCCAAATGCTGATTAATAAATGGGATCTAATTTCAGGCAGGATCATCAGTTTTGTGGTTCGAAAGTAAAATCAAATTCAATTACGAATTCGATCGAATCTTAGCAAACTCTACCTCGCGGTGAATAGGTCCTATCCTCGTTCTCCAAATTCGCCAAAAACATTATATAAATGTACTAAAAAACATGTTCTTAAAAACGTGTACTAAAAAATGTGTACTAAAAACATGTACTAAACAAAATAAGATTAAGTTTGTAATATACTGGTTTTGCTGGATGACCGGATGGCAGTGAGCCACTGCCGGTAAGGCACCTATACACCCACCTACCACGGCTAGGGATGGCTTGATCAAATGCACCTCTAACATGAGTCACAAATATCGAGACTAATAGGTTAGGTTAGGTTGTAGTGGCTGGCAACTTAGGCCAAAGTAGGTCCGTTGTATTATCACGTGGATCTAGTTTATCTTAATCCGCAAACCAGTTGCTTCGATGCCAGATCTCCGTCCGGAAAGAGTACGCAACCAGTGCCCTTTGTAGCGAGTTCATCCTATTCACACACATCCCTGAAATGTCACAGCATCAAGGAGTCTAATAGTGAAGAGAACTATCGTCAATACAAACCATTTCATTGAATGCCTTGCGTGAAAGGTTTGCATGCTCCAGTTCCACTATCCCATGTCTCTCTAGACACGTTGCTTATAATTTCATACCAAGCTGACAAGCTGTCCCTTCGCTGTCCTCAATCACTTCTCCGTGTCCCTTGACAGTCAAATATCCTCCTCCCCATTGACCGTCTTTAGTGAAAATCCCCATCCTTCCGACATAACACTTCCACTGTCTCCCCCCCACCCCACACACACGCACCCTTTCGCTGGCTAATGAGCAACTAACCGGAATGCAAAATGACTGGGTTTCTCCACCACACTCTCATTGCAGACATCTACAGGAAAATGCTGTCCGACAAAAAGTACGGCTTGTCCGTCAACGTAATGGCAACCAGGATAATGCCGTCGCTTATCCCGCACACAGTGAATCCGTCATTGAATCTGGAGCAGTATACCATTCTCCTCGAGGTAAGCATGTTACCACATAAGCAACCGCACACACACACACACACACTAGGTATATATTTGTCGCAACTTAATCCACTGACTGAACGCATGAAACCTCTGAACCATCCGAAACCAGGTGCTGCAGGAGATGCTCGACCACATTGATCGACAGCAGAGGAATAAATTGAAATTGGACAATTTGTCAATACCCTCGCCGGAGCGACACCGAACTCTGCGGCATCAATTCTCATCGGATAACATGCAAGTGCCACCGTTCAATATTCCCAACTTGCGTATTGATCAGCGGAAAACATCCAGTGCCGAGGACATGGCGCGGAAGAACTCAGGTGGTAAGTGCTTGTGCTTGTGCTGTGTGCGTTTGGATAAGCCCAGTTTTTCTTTTCATTTTTTTTCTCTGTTTGATTGGTTGTTGCGCTCGCGGCACAATGCATGTGCGGGCGTGTGAAAATATTGCGCTGCCAGCCGTGAAATATGAGACACGCTGTGGGACTGACACAATGCGTGCCAGGGTGGTGCATCGGTAATTTATTGGATGTCGAATGGCTTTCCGATGACAAGCCATCGGATTGCTGTTGTTGTTGAGATGGATGAAAAAATATGAGGTTTTGTCCTGGCATCCGAGACCCTGTCGGTGTTGTGTGGATTTTCGTTGGTGACGAATTACACAGAAATTCAAACTGCTCTGATCCTAGGGAAAAAAAACTTTTGACGGATGTTAATCTTTTTTTGAAAAAAGAAAATTGCAACGGGGGCGTACTTTGAGAATATTTGAAACGTTGGGCTTGTGGTGCAAACGTCAGAGGTGTTCAAAACTCCAGCTTCAATAAGTCAGCCTTAATTTAAGGGATGCCTCTAGCTAAAATAATGTACCAACAATTTAGTAGGAGACGATGGTTTCTGATAGAGACTGCGTAAATCACGTTTACACGTACACACGTGAAATCATACCGTCGAGCCTGAAACTTTTCTGAGTTTTTGAAATAAAAGACTTGATCAGAGGTAGCCCTTGCTGATGGGATAGTTAAGCAAGACTATGTAAGGCTATTGCTTAAATTGTTGGAAAACATTGATACACTCACCTCGTGGTTACATTTTAAGGGCCGATGTTGATTTTGAATAAAACACAAATTATTTAGGAAATTATTGTCATTTATTTTTATTATGATAATATTGGTATGGTTAAATTATGTATGAAACAAAATATCGGCCAAATGGCCGCCGCGACCTCGTCGGCACACCTCCATCCGATGGTTCAAATTTTCGATGACGCTGAAGCATAATTGAGGTTCTATGCCGTTAATGTGCCGCATTATCTTATCCTTTAGCTCTTAAATTATTGCTGGCTTATCGACGTACACCTTTTCTTTCAAATAACCCCAAAGAAAAAAATCCAACGGTGTCAAATCACATGATCTTGGCGGCCAATTGACGTCGCCACCACGTGAGATAACACGGCCTTTGATTTTGTCGCGCAAAAGAGCCATTGTTTCGTTAGCTGTGTGGCAAGTGGCACCGTCCTGTTGAAACCACATATCGTCCACATTCATATCTTCCAATTCGGGCCTTGAAAAGTTCGTTATCATTTCACGATAGCGAACACCATTCACTGCCTGACCGGCCTCATTTTGGCCCGATGATGCCGCCAGCCCATAAACCGCACCAAACAGTCACTCTTTGTGGGTGCATTGGTTTTTCGGCAATCACTCTTGGATTATCTGATCTCTGCTTATTGACGAATCCACTGAGGTGAAAATGTGCCTCATCACTGAAGATGATTTTCTTTCGAAGTGCACGATATGCATTTTGATTTGAACGCCCATTTTCATAATAAGCCTGAATAACTTTAACACGTTGCTCGATTGCGTATCCTTCCATGGTTCAAATTGAGTTAGTCTGAAATTGAGAAATGTCAAATGAAATGCAGAAAAAAACTTGACGTTTAGGTGTGGTTCACATTCAACATCGGCCCTTCAAATTTAACCTCTACTTACTTACTTATGTCATTTAACCCCACGGGCGGCATAGAGCGTAAACCATGCCATTCTCATTCGAAGTTCTGTCACTCTTTTGAGCTCTCTTCAACTCATTCCTAAAGAACTTGACTCCTATTCAACTGTCAACTGTTCTGCGCCACGTTTGCCTAAGATGTCCAGCTCTTCTGCCTCCCTAGGTAAGCGAGTTGCAATGCATGGCGTACTTCGCAATGGCCTTGTCTTTGCGCCGAAGGGTGAGTCTAATCCTCTGCCACTTTCTCCATCGTATAGTGATGTTTATTGTTTCTCGGCAACATGTACGGCAGGGACTAAAAGACCCGAGGAAGTTCCTTAACCATCTATTTCCCAAAGATTACAGGCGTCGAGTGCTAATGGTGTCAACTTTCCAGTCACGGCATCCACAAAGCGTCACCAATTCCACGTTGGAGCAGATCGTTCGCAGCGTCAAGCTGATAACGCTGATTATTCAAATCCTGGATAACATTCCGAACGTAGCTTTAGCCTTCCCGATTCTGCTGCACACATCCAGTTCGGAGCCACGGCTGTTATCCGAGACCACACTTCCTAAATATGGGAAGCTATTACCTTTCTTGATTTAAAGTCCGGCAATCTTCAGTTGGGCGCGGATGTTAGAAATGCTAAGGGCTTCAGTTTTTGCGGAATTCATCTTGAGCCCCACTTAGCTTACCTCAGCTTCTAGATTGTGAGCCAACAAGTGGAGCTCAATTATCCGATGTGAAAGTAGACAAACATCGCCAGCGTCGTCAAGGTGTTTAAGGTAAGATGTCATAGTCCGTCGAGTCCCATAATTTTCTTCCGTCAATGGGGTGGATCGCTGATAACCACCAGAAACAATAAGGGTGACAGTATGCACTCTTGACGAACTCCACTTTGGAACTCGAACTCCTCTGACAGCTTACCAATGTGCAAGATGCGTCACTTACATCCTTCTTACACATGCTTTATAACTCCTCATGTCTGGTTGATCACGAGCATTTTTTATGCAGTGTTTGGCTAGTCAGTATGATCGGTAGAACTCTGCGAACCATCAATAAGTCATTTGCTGCCACTGCAACGTAAGCGGATGAAATTAGACTGTCGGAAAATAATTACAAAACTAACCAACTGCTGGCGCACATCAATGTCGACTAGGTTCTGAAGAACCTCATCTCAGCAGCAAACATGAAAACAGCAGTAGAGCGATCAAATGTAGGCAACTCCGTTTCTTTGACTTCAAAAGGCAATGTGTAGACGGTTTAGTGGTTCCCTTCTCGAAAGACCAATAGGAGATCATGCTAGATTATGGTTAAGAGCTCTGCGTGCATTCTTTGGCTATATCTTTGGTTGCCACGCCTAAGGTGGGATATGCCTATGGCCAATTTAACTCATGACTTCAATAATACAAGACAACTACAGTGAAAGGGAAGGAGGCTAATAGGAGTAATATGAGTGGTTCTATAGTCTGGTGGTGTAGCTTTGTACGGAATGTGGTACTCACAATAGTTTATGTCAAACTGCTTGTCGAATGGATGAAATTTGAAAGGCTATAATATCCACTTTACGCACAACTTCCTATTGGAATTATTTTTTAATCACTCTACACAATTGCAAAGTAAACCACGATTTTGATCGTTTTTGGATTTACTTTTATTTGTGCATTTTGTCCCGCTAGTTTAGTGAATTTGGCCACTGTGCTTCGCCAACATAATTTCACCGATTACTCGTTACCTACGCTAGATATCGTCTTCCGACCTTAGGAAGAAAAAGTTGCCTAATCCAGAACATATCAAATAACATAATATAATATGGGTGGCTCTACAGCCCGTAGAGTGCCAGGGCCTAGCTTCTCAGCAACCACTCGTGTTGTGCGTGCTATTGTTCTATCACGAGTGGAAGGGACCTACAGTTTTATGCCGACTCCGAACGGCCAAGTTTGAGAAGCTTTTTCTAGACAGTTATACTCTTTGAGCATTGTCAGTGACTCGAAAGATGTGGGGCCGTGAAAAGTATTTCTTGTCGTACCAGGAATCGAACCTAGACAGATTGGTCCAAGAGCGTAGGAGTCGACGCACATACCCACAACGCCACAAGCCACCACATATCAAAGCATACCAAATTTCATCCAAATACGAACAGCTGTTCAAGAGATCAAGTTCCACAAACATTCAAACTTGTTAATCTATAATATTACTATGATCTAGTACGATATGGTCCCTGGCATGCTGTTTCTAGTCATTGAAGAACTACCACCTTGATTTGGTCTTTATATCACAGATTCGGTCTGTGCTCTCCTTCTGATGTTAGGCTCGGATTAGAAGAATCTTTGATGGAGCATTGTTGTCTATGAGCTAGATGTGGCCGAGCCAATGCAGTCGACAAATTTTTGCCTTAAGGGCTACAAATCTTGTAGAGTTCGCATTTCCTTGTAGACAGTACCATACATTCGACCTCAAATCTTTCTTCCGAAGCCACCAAAAATCAGCTGTCAGCACTCAGCTCTATTCTGGTCCATTCTGGTTCTCCCACATAGGAAGCAAAGAATAAAGTTCTTTAGCGCATTGGCATCAGATCTCCACTAGGACGTAATTTGTCTAGTTCACATTTGCCCCGAGGTAGACAAAGTCCTTAATTACCTCGAAATTGTGTCTATCACTTGTGATGTTTTGCCCCAGATGGCGTGTAACTGAACGATTTTTGCTTGACAGCATGTAGTTGTTTTCTTGGAGAATATTAGGGGCTTAGTTTCGCGTAGGAAATGTCAATGAATTCGGAGAAGTTGATGCAATTGAATTTGCCTTGGAAAACCACCCTCTTTGAGGTCGAACCAAAAACCCACGCAAAGACACCACTTTCCTTCCATAGCTTAAGAAATTAGCATCCTCCACCCGTCTGCCTGAAATCAAAATTCTATATTTGCTACTGTCGACCTATATATAGCCTAGACTAGTCGTCCCTTCGCCTTGATATGATTAATTTGAAATCTTGATCTTCAGAGAAGAGTGACGTCAGTAAAATTACAATCTCTTTACGCCCTCAGCTTGCTAAATCGAAGTTCCCACGCACCCACCTGTTCATTGCCATTATCACGTCCCCCGTACAACAATCGACGCCCCACAACCACACCCCCACCCCTCCTCGCATCGAATTGAGAGAACAACAAAAAAAAAACTCAATCAAAACCCGTACTCCCGCAGCGATGCCACCGAGAAAATTAATTTTCCTTAGCAAACTTTTCTAATTGGACATGACACTCGAGCGTTTTAGGTAAATTTGCTATTCAACGCCCACTTTCCGTATAATCCCAGGCCGCGTCAGGACCATTGCGTGCCGCCATTATCATATTAACTGGAATTCAATCGTGATTCCCGAAAGAAAATTAAAAGTCTGTCTAATTGGAAGTCGGTCCCGTCGACTGGCGGGTGCCTCCTTCGTTTTTGAATCCTCAACGATTTGATTTCACTTCACAATTGAAAAGAGCCCTCAAGAGCAGAGGCATCTCGGCGGGACCTCCAGAGAAGGCGCGGCAAATACGCAGTCACATCCTGGGCCGTCACACAAAAATAACTTAATTATGACTTTCGGTATTTAGCAGGAGGATAATTGAATTTTGAAAATTCCCAAAGCCCCCAAACGAGCTGCCACCCTCAGCATCAGCAGCAGCAGCCACGGAGTAGCGGCAGCCACCCTCACCCTGCTGGGCTTTGTGGCTGACAACAGTGTTCGATTCAATTGGCGTGTAAAAGACATTTCCACAATCACTGCTGAAATAGGCAAGACAGTCTGCCTTCGGGGCTGATATTGCCTCTCCCTCATCCCATCCCATTTGCCCTCCCCCCTCACCGCCACAAAACCGTGTGTTTGCACGCCTTCGTGGCATGTCGTCTGCTCTGAAGTTACTGGGAATTAATTTCGAATATTTACACGGCTTAAAAGCCACTTGCCGCGTGGAGCACCTCCTTTATTGGATCGTACAGTAATAAACCACCCATTCATTGGGATTGCTTTGTTTCACAGGTTCTGGCATGCTGGGCGGTTGGTGGTTTGGCGGCTCACCCTCGTCACCGGACAGCAATTTCCTGCGCGTAGCGAATGCATTCCCCAATCGGCGTCTCTCGGACAACACGCTGATGACACCAAAAATACGCATAGCACCGTCGTGCGCCTCATCGCCAGGCGGAACTCCCGGCGGTGGGCTGCCCATTCGCCGACACTCAAGTATTGGACCACAGGAGAGACGTGGCTCGGCCATCAATCTCTCCCCACCTACTGTAAGTGCATTCGTTTTCCAATTTTTTTTTTTTGTTGTTTCCTTTTCGATTTTCTGTTATATTTTTTTGTATATGATTTTGTGTTTCATATGATTTACATCAGAATGAATAGCTCAAGCATTTTCCATGTCGCGTCAGACGATGCAGTGGGACGCACTCGAGTGCGGGTTTCCACGTGCAGGCACCCACCCACCACACAGTCTTCCAGCCGAGGACTGTGTGAGAAGGCGTTCTGCTTGCCTTTTTGGTGCTGCCTGGAGAATGGTTGGGTGTTTCGTGTTTTCTTTTTCGTTCCTTTTGTCAGAATTTTCTTTTGTTATCCACCACACTTCGACTTTACTATCGCTATTATGATTGTTGTCTTTCACAAGGCGTTCTTGCCATAGAAACGAGAATTAATCATTTTCCGTCGGTTGGTTCCTTTGAAATGAGTAACGTTTCATCCGTCCGCCCAGTCCCTGAGTGGTGTGTGCACTTTTGCCAAAGTGACGAGACCGTCTGGCAGGAAGGAAGTGTAATGGAAAATTGTTGTTTCCTGCGTTTGCTTTGCAGTTTAGCGAAGGCGGCTGCAGATTTTGCGGATTTGTTTGCCTGAATTATATTCAAGATGTGGCACTTTGTGTGGGGAGCATTGAAGCAAGTACTTAAGGCGCTTGTTGAAAGGCATAGAAAAAGATGACAGTCAGAATTTAAGAGAGACCGCAGATTGCCAACTGCTGTCCAAATTTATTGGGCATTGGACACGAAAACCTAAGAGAGTGAACTGAATTCACGGTCAGTCAATACAAATATGGCTGGAGAGGAGCTTGACCTTAGAAAAGGTGGCTGGTTGACTATAGATCACGTCTCTATCTGTTCCACTTGTCATTGGAGCTAAACGACAACATCAGCATGCTCGCTCAGCAGATGCATACGTACTGACGATAGCAGCATGATTTTAAAGACAAAGTGAACAACAAATTGGTACAACAGGCATCCCAAACTCGCAGCTCGTGGAATTTTTAATAAAAACAGTAGATGCGTCCCGCAAGGGGTCTGGACAACAATTTTCGAAGAATTTGCCCGTACACTGAAGTGAGTTTGACATGCCTAGACAACAAGCAAATTTCAAGGAAAAAAAAATGTTCACATACGCCAGAGGGATGAAAATAAATCGATGACTCGGGCGTCGAAATTCCTTTTTCAGTTTTATTGAATTGAACGTCCAGCCGTTCCAAAATACATGAAAAGTCTTTGCCCAGCTTCGCCAGCAATATCTTGTTTCGGCAACCGTGCTGCGGTCTAACGCCGACTTTGGACAATAACAAGCTCGTTCGTTTAAACCGCTTAATGATGTGAGAACTTTAGTGATTGCCCATTCGATAATTGGCGTGAATAAGGCGAAAAATCGAGGATTGCATCTTGAGAACTAGATAGAATCAGCTCATCTTGCCCTGAAGTCTATGCTTCATCAGCCTCATCACCCTGCTGATACTCCTTGGGTCCTGTTGCTTAGTCATACGCACCACTATTATACTAACTTACCATCATTTCTGGTCATTGCTTGGATTCAACCAGCACATCAAACATCGAAACGCAATCACCCTCAGATGGCTTATGTTCCGTAGAAGACCTTCTAGTGTAGAGTGCATCACCCTCATCAAATCCAGATCTCTGTCTCACCGTCCTATTTCCAAAGGAGCCATTCGAAGGACCAACTCTATTTTCTTTTCTTAATTTTTGTGACATTTTTAGTTTTACACTCGATTTATTTAACTGATTTCTTCTTACCAACATTTTATTCCAAAACAAAAAAAATATAAACCTACATTATATATTCAAAAAAAAAAAAAAATCAACAGTTTAACATACATCCTTAAAAGCAAATATTTCTAAATTTTATTTTATCCTTTAAACCAACGATCACAAAACAAAACAAAATCAAAAAATTTATATTTAAAACCCTCTTCTCGAAAACAAAACAAAATAGACGTACGGTTTCAGTGCTCGCGGAGGCTCAGGATCGAGTCTTTCAGTGCCTTCATCGTCTGCCTATGTTGTAAGTTTATAAAACATTTATAAAACAGAAAAACCGTCAGATGACAAATATAAACAAAAAAAAAACAACCTCATAACCATTCAGAATGCGTATGTGTATCAAAGTGGATAATGTTTCAAATCGCACAGTCTACCACAAAACAGTAAAAAATAAAATAAAAAAACAAGCAGCTGTTCGATGTATTTTCTTAAATACGTGCATCTCGTTCTGTATTGTATTTTTTCCGAAATCTTTTCACCGGATGCATTGTTTGTTTGTATCTTTTTGTTGAATTGCTTTCACAGAATCGAAAAAAAAAAAAAAACAAACATTATGTATATTTTTTTGTTGTTGTTTTGGAGAGTGCTTCTGGGGATGAATCCATCCCCTTTGCTAGTGAAACTACTCTGCGGCGTATTCTCTGTCTGCTAAACTATCTTTAAATTGAAGAGCAATAATGTTTTTACTCGTTTGACAGAAAAAAAATTGAGTACAATTTGTTTGCTTGTGTTCTTGTATGTGATGTTTGAATTCTGTCTTATGACCTAAGTGAATGTCGAAAACTGTTCAATTTTTGTTTGTTTCAAATATACAATGTCTTTGTTCTATGAGTTCGATTTTGATTGAGTTGAAGATATATAAATGTTCTGTTGTCAGTTATTCTTTCTGTTTTGATGTCACTCTTTTATTTTAAAACATTTATAAATATACAATTTATATATGTGAACATGACACGTATAAATAAAATCACAAACATATGTGTTTATTCTATGTTTTCATTGCCTTACATACATATACATGTCTTCGTACTGTAATTTTCTATTTGTTAAATGTATTCTTACAAATTTTCTTTTAATTTTCCATGTTTTTTTTTTTTTTTTTTCATTTTTCACTTAACTTAAGGGATCTCATGGTACATTGTGCTTGATTTTTGTTTCGTCAATGTGATTGTCAGGGTTATGGTTTAAAGTTGTGTGTACATATGTGTTTTTTAGGTTAATGTAAACAGAAACGTTTTTCATATATAGTCATTTTGAAGCGAAATTATCTTGGATTTGGGATTTGAATGTCTTTCAAGAAACATTTGAAGACATGTGGTCTGCATATTTGATAGTAGCTGGACCGGCAAACATTGCTTTAGCCAGAAATATATTCAGTCAGTCTCAAAAGTAAGAGTCCAGGAAATGTTGTCTGCGTTTTCAACAAAAACTGAATTCAAACATGACTCCACGAAGAAAAATATTAATGTGGTTTTGTGTGGTACTCAATAATATACTTCAAACAGAACAATTTATAACAATATCACAACAGCCATAGTCACAGAAGGACATAAATCGAAAGTGAAACAAAACTTATGTCGCAGAAGTAAGTGAACAATCTCAAGACCAACTCGCCTCAATAGCATTTGCCAGCAAGGCTTAGAATGGAAATGGTAGTGACATAATTTTCGTCACACTTCTGTTGCTCATAATTTTTAGCATATTGTGGACATGTCCCTTCTCGTCGATCGTGTGTCCGTGGAGTCCGCACGTTGATGTGCGTGTGCACGATTTTCATGAGCACCCGATCCTGAAGGCTGTCAGTTGCTTGAAAGCTGTTATTCTGACAAAATGTTAAATGTGAAAGTTATTGTTTTTTTTATTCCTGGCTGATCTTTATGATTCGTATCGTTTGAATTTGATTTTTGTGCAGAACACAGACAACTTTATGTTGTATACTTACTTTTGAGATTGATGCATTTTTTTTAAATAATTTTACTGACACTTATTTTAACTACGATAATTGACATTGGTGCACAATGTGTAGTGTGAAAATATCGAAAATATTTCTGGTTTCTCGGGTATATTTAAGTAAATTCCTTGGCTGACAAAATCATAAGCAAGTGACACAAACTTGATCATGTGGCAAACATGCATTTTCCAGTTACCATCATTTAACCTTGCGACTGATTGATTTTGTTAGCAATCGCTAAGCTAATTGGGAATTGCAATCGTTTGGGAATTTTCTGTCTATCGGAATCATTGGAATTCGTGGAGTAGAACCGACTCTAATAGTTGCCTCGATCGATGATGCGCATGATTTTTTTACAAAAAAAATAATATACTTTTTGGTTTCAAAACAGTTTCCGCGCAATTACAACTGTGCGTCAGCAATACATTGTGTTCACAGCTATTTGTATTGAATAAAGGGGCATTTGGTGGTAGTCATCATAGTCATTTCAGTTTCACTTAACAAGTTAAGATGGCCCTGCAGATTTGCACTGTTCGACAAGTAGATCATAAAACTAAGTATAACTTAAACTGGAATAGTGATGCTAACTGGGTGAATCTAACGGAGTTTGAAAAGAATTAGAATTCAATTTAACAGAGTAGTTGGTTGGAAAAGTTTCATGTCTTGTCATTTGATAATATTGCTACACGAACAATCATGGCTACGTTCTTGGTTACAACAGATAGAATTAAATTTAAAATGTCTATCTAATAAATCAGCCAACTGTATGGCCATAAAATGTTCATAAGGAGGTATGTCCCCTTATCAGTCATATTTAATTCAAAGACTTTCGTGGCCGCCTATGCCTTAACCGATAACCGATTATTTTAGCGTCAAACTTATAGATACCAGGACATTCCAAAACAAAGCAGACCGACTCACTAGAAACAGCATCATTTTAGTACTCTTTCCGTATGGAAATGTGCCATCAGGCCAACAATGGATCTGCAATGTGAACCCAAGTTAGACCTTGATCAGTTACCGTTCAAAGCTTCAAAGGGGTTTTAAGCACTCCCCACGATAGCACATCACCTTACTGAACTCCTGTAGTCCTTGAACCAACCTACAGGTTGCATCCCGGATAAATGTTCCCAGAATCACAAAGTCGGGATTTGCATTGGTGTGAAAAGTTGGTCTCTTCAATAGCTTTTCCAGGAAGAGTTATAATCGCCTTTCGATCCACCGCTTCACGTAACCATAAACAATGCCCGAAGATAATACTTACAAATTTGCACAGCATTTGTTCTCGAAGCCAACGATATACGATATGACATTTCCATTGGTAAACCACAAACAGCTTGCCTTTTCCCAAACAATAAGAATAGAAAAAAATACTGCTTTACAAAAAATGTAACGACACAAATAAAACAGAATTGATATTCTTCTGTGTGTCCACTAATAGTATTATTTTTTGCGCGCGTAGCGAAGCAATCGAATCCAGTCCACTATTGAATTCGCAAATATCTAGTAGCCGAGATCAAATATGGTGAGTGAGAGAGAATGATATCAAATTGAATTGATCACGTCCAATCAGTCCATTGAATTCAGTTGATTCAACGCGAGATTGTAAACGGAATTGTTGGTCGAGATGTGTGTGCGTGTATGTAACTCAATTAGTCCCTAGTGACGTTTTGATATCACAGTTCTGAGAAGAGCCTCATTTAGAGTTCAGGAAAACTATCAATTCCTGGAATGTTCTTGTGATTTCGTCAAGAGTTCCTTTGATCTCTAACAAGAGCAGAGCAAGTAAATTGGTTCAAAACTGCTACTGAAAGCTTGCGCTTCTACTTACTTGAGTCAATCATAGGCTGGCAGTTCTTAAGAAGCCCTGCCCTGCCTTACGCCCTGCCTGACCCAATCAGCATATGTACCTCCATGAATGCTTAGGGATGAAGCGCTGATCCTTACCTGGCCAGTTAGTGAGGCTGTTTATTACGGGGTACACTGCCATGTACAGGCACCCGATTCCGCTAAAACAATTACTTCCCTGCGTCAAAATTCGACAAGTTGTGAAGCTGTGGGGGTCGAAGCAAACGAATGTGGAGATGGCAACTTCAACTGTATACAACTGTAGAATAGCTATGCTCTGCTTTGGCTTCGGGTGAGATCTCACGGCAAGCCAACTTTGTTTAATATTATTTTACGAATTTTTTAATATAAACCCTTACCGATTCATCTCCACACGTCTGGATTGGCACTAATATGACCGATTTTCTCTTCTGATCTTGTTATAAGGAACAATTTCAGTCAAATATAAAACATCGTACTACAATGAACTTGCGTTCCACAGCCAGGATACTTGGAGTCTGAACACACTCTTGAAGTCTAAGGCGTCTAAAATGCAAAAAAAATGTAGCACTAGCTTCCTTCATTCATTCCTTTCATTCAGCGGTTGTCCACTGGATGTTGGACATATTCGATGATATCGGCGGCGATCATAGATTTCGACTCAGAGTCAACAGCAACGAAGCTGTCTGGAACTAGAGCGTAGTCATCTCCAGAAAGGCACATAAAGCTTGTTGTTTGACCAGCTGTGTGACTGAAAAACAAACGTCGCCTACGTCCTGACATAAATTTGACTTATAAAATACATTTAGTCCCCCTAATTCGGCTGAAACAGTCACAACGGGTCATGTACGGAGAAATATGACTTAATGACACCATAAGCTTAAGAAACCACACCCCACTACCTCTTCTGCCGCTGTGAATTTTTCTTGATTTTCCAGGTCCGCAGATGCCGTGGCCTTCTTTATTTACATACCCGCACCCAGACATATTCATCACTCAGATGATTTTTGTATAAAAACTCCTTCATTCATTTTCAGCACTTAATCATCGAAATTGGAGGGCTGTGCGTCTAGTGGACAACTTGTAATTGTCTCGGTACACAAGTGCTCTATTTGCCCGAAGCTCTGAGAATTGGCAAAATACTGTTGTCGTGCGATGCCCGTTTGCTGTTTTTGAACAAAACAATGGCTTCATGCCATGCGGTTATGGTGCTTTGGTTCTATGGCAGTTAATACTATTTTCCATCAATCGAGGAAATGGAGCTGTTCTGAATGTAAACCTGGACAGATTTGTGGTTTATGCTGTTCCAACAATTGCGAATGATGGTGCTAGCAGATGGATCAAAATAGGAATGATTGGTTGGGATTTTTTTGCGGATTAATGAAGTCGTTATTAAAGACGATTGGAGTGGGTATCACATCAACCGTAGATGCTTAAAAGAACACCGACTATTGGTGGCATGTATCAAATAATATACCCCATAAAACACCCAATTCAGAGACAGTAAACGCTGAGCGAGAATCGTTTGGCCAATAAACATGTTATTTAAAACACGACACACTGAAAGTGAGATAATACCCAAAACTCATTGAGGACATGATTAGTATTTAGTGATCAGCTAGAACACAATTCATCGCATGCTAGGTGGGTAGATGATTAGACGGGCGTGGGCCACGTCTCACTAAAGTCCTGGTGCAACAATTTAGCGCAACGATTGTTGACTTGTCTCAAAACAACACCACTTGTTGGATGGCTACACACTCCATGTATTCTTCAGTTAATTTCATACCGGCAAACACAAGCAGTTAAAAACCGATAAATGGACGCACAAAATGGGTAATGTTTCCCCAGACATAATTTAAACAAAGTGCCTCATGTTCAGCCTCAAACCTTTCTCTAGTGCCCCCTATTTTTATCATTATCAACCCTCCTTGGCTGTAAATGAAAACGCTCTGACGAGTCAAGTTTATCCATGACATCCATTGTTTTATGGTATGTTAAACATGTCATCATCATCATCTTCTGACGCACTAAAAAAGTCACGGCTACAAAGCGCGCACAAGTGATCACCAGGCCACTCGATCGTTCGCCTTCGACTCCAATACATCAGCTGTTTCAAAATTGAACCCAGCTTGGCCAATCCTACAGCACCGCTCAGAATTGCTCCACCCATTATTCGTGAAAAAGACATCGGGATACTTAATCTTCTACACCTTCTTCAATGTGACTCCACTATCATGGAGAGTACAGGCGTTCTGGAAATGACCATAACCTCTAATTTGTCATATGCGGCCACAAACCCTTCGAGTGCGTGCTGGCATTCCGTCTTGAGAATCTGTGGATAACTAAGTCACCTGCAAAAAGAAGATGGTTTATCCTCAACTCTCAAAATATGAAACATTCCTCGCCTCGGCTGCACTGAAACATCCAGACCGTGTATAAAATTAAAAGTAGAGGTGACAAGACACACCCCTGCCGAAGTCCGGCGCCCACTGTGGAAAGTGTTGATTTAGCAACGTTAACCGGAACACAGCAACTACAGTTTTTGTATGGAGACTGAATGGTCCTTAAATGAGGACCCTCAACCCTATACTCCTGCAGAAAACTCCTGTGTTTACCTTACTCTCAAGCATAGTTCCAAGCCTTCTCGAGTACCTTACTTAGAGTGAAATGTTGGTCGGTTGTACCTCTGCCCAGACGAAATAAGCGCTATTCACCCCGCATCCTGGACTCAACCATAGCTCTAGATCGTGCCTCCAACACCTTAGCGTAGGCTTTTGCCTGGAGGCTTAATAGATATATGCCCCTGTAGTTGGAGCAAAGCTAATCATGCTCGTAAAGGAAAACATCCCTCATACGCCAGAGTATTTGGACATGCTTTTACTCAAACTCATTTGTTGCAATCTCTGGCGTATGTGCGACGTTTTTAGACCTCTTATTAAACGAAACTAAATTCCATTCGGTGCGATATTGAAACTAAATTCGGGATTATCCACTAAATTCGTCAAAAGTTTCAGCTGTGAAGATGGATATCGAGAACATTACTACATCGGCGTCCAATGGCTGGGCAGGGCGATGAAGCCGCCATACATTTTCTTATATTTACCCACTTCAACGTAGGCTCGGCATTACACACATACCGAGCACAGAAAGCTGTGAGGCTCCAGTGATGTGTCATCCATCCACAATGACTAGAGGTTTCGATCTGCTTGCTTGCGATCGCTTGAAGAAGATTCGACATAAATTCGGTCTAAATTGTCCATGTTTCCCTTCTTTGTTTATAATAAGAAAGTTAACATGCGTAACCAAGACACTTGGGCGTTATCCTGGAAAGGAATCTGAACAACTGAGACCACTTTCATCGGCGACGAAAAGCCACTCGACGGCATGTAAGAGACAGTCTAACATTTACGCAAATTGAAAAAAGCCTTGGGGTTAAAGCAAACTCCTGGGGAACACCACAATTTACTGAGCAGATGCCAGAAATAAAGTTTCTTTGATTCAATGCTTGTCAAGGTAGTTTCTTGACCCTGGGCGAGTGCAACCCCCTTTTATAGAGATTCTGTGCGCTGTTACTTTCAAAATACCTTTGAGCAGTACTCGAACATGTCGGATGCACAGGCTACTCGTTAGTCAAGTCAACTTTCAAAAGCACTCCCATTCATACCAAACAAATCCACTCCCTGCGTCTACCTATTGACAAACTAAACTCTAAACAACTCTTTTGGAAAACACATCACATTTTCCATGGCAACCATGCCGACAAAGTGCGAACCATCCAATCGAATGCTACGTTGTTTGAAGGACTTTCGCCTTTGAAGCGTCTAATTAGCACGGCTGTTGCCGAATGCCAGCACACTCGCGCCCGATTATAGATTTTTCCCTAATCAACCCCCAGCGACCGAATTAATCGTTCCACAAGCAAACATTTCATTCCCCAATGAGTTCACAAAGCAAGCCTGACTGATTTATTATTCCCGGCTAATTGCCTAAAATTGAGCAGGCACTCGGCCGGCCAGACTTGCGGTGCCGCGATAGTTGCCTCTAAATATTTGACTTCCATTACCCACAATCAAAGCAAAGTAGATGTGGAGAGCTGGATTGGAAGCGGTCTTTTGTTTGTCTAATTTCAAAAATCCTATTTCATGCCGGCGCACGAGAGGGAGTGGTGTGGTTATGGTGCGGCTGCCACTTGAAATTGGGTCTGCGGTTGCGGTTGCCATTCGTCATTGTGAGCGACCCCGCTTCGGCACTGTTCCAAACTAACTTTCAAATGGATTGCGAAGGACTAACATTTGCCACATTACTCCGTCGTCGGTCGGTGTGATACATTTGCGTGGAGACGCTTGTGTTTGTCCTCCATCCGACATGCATGACACGAAAGAGCTCTCAGCGCTTTTAAGTTACGAACGCTGGGCGCATCGTGGATGGGTGGATGGGTGGATGGGTGGCTTGATGGGGACAGAATTGGACGTCCTTGTTCGGAGCTGCACTCAGCTCCAGTGGGAAATTCAATTTTGTTTATATTTACATTGTGCGGACGAACTGTTGAATATCATCCAGAGTGTGGCCTTCTGTCGGGATGTAGTGGATGTAAGGGCACTACGAATTGTCGAGTGGAACGCTTCGCAGTCCTTTATGGCAGACAAAAGTTTTGACGAACAGGACGAAAGGTGGGCCGAAATTAAATTTTGAATAAACAAAAGAAGTGATCGACCACAGACCGACTCCGCCTGGGGCTCTGCACAGTTTGTGGTGCTCAGTGTTGTTTGCTCAGATTGAAAAGTTGCGAGTGGTCCTCGATGCGATGAGACACTTCGGGTGGGGGCTTTTGTTTGGGTTGAATCAACGTTGTACAACTTTTCCAGATCGCTGGACTTGGACTCTGCTTTAATGGGCACACTTTTAACTGTGGCATCAATTGACTGTTGGCGTGCCACAACCGTATGCATGCTTCACGCTGAAAGGAATTATAAGTGAACTTCAGTCCAAACATCTGAGCCAAAGTGGAGATGGAGTACTTTTTGGAGAAAAGCAAAACAATGCAGATTTCTCAAATCATTTTTCAAAGAGATGATGCCCTTTTATTCGACGTCACGTCGCTATGCTGGAGTGGTTTTCTTTGTTCTACCACGGGAACACTGCTGAGTGGAAAGCGGATGCAGATGCTCTCTCAAAGCAAGGTGCCCACTAACCATGAATGGAGTGTAAATACGATGCACTGAACATACTCGCTATTTGATGAGTAAAAGTCATTCATACTTACCGTGTAAATGCTGGTGCCTTGACTGAAGTTGGGTGGAGTCGACGAATGTTTTTAAGGTTCTATGATTCATCTTAGTCCGTCTCTCGGCCTTTGCGTCTATCTGTCACACGTTCGTTCATAGCTCCGACGCTTTCTAATTTCAAAATATAGGGTATTTGGCTTCCATCCATGCAATTTTTGGCCGCATCACACGGAACGATGCATTGATCAATAGAACTTTTTCAAATGAAATAGGGACCCCATCGGCAACTTTTTGGTTCAGATTCCTCAGTTCCCCCCTGTGACTTAATTAAATATAAAAGAATGCTAATTAAGTGCGACTAGTAATCGAATTCTAAAGGTCCCGTACCGTAAATGTGTCTAATGAACAACTAATTCAAACCATTTCAGTTGAATTTACTGATTTTAGCACGAACTTCAGTCCAAATCGGCTTCTGGGAGTAGATTCAAGTAATTTTTTTTATATTCTCACCCAAATGCCTTTTGAATTATTGCTAAAAATGTTGCCATGCCAAAACGTAATTTTGTACAATTTGATTAGTTCTGAGAAACAATAAATATCAAAATGTGTATTTCCGAGAAGTTTAAGAGCTCAACATTATTTTTTGTATATTTTCCACTGAAATCGACAATTGAGTAGAGGTAGTTGTATTTGATGAAAATGGAAGACTCAGTCGCCTCCCTCTAAATCGATTTTTCACTGAGTTCGACTGTATTTGACAGGCCGATACTTTTGCATTTGGCGCTTATTGTTTGAAATCGTTGCACAATATTTTTTTTTAAAGGTTTTTTTTTAAAGGCACGTTTATGGTACGACGCCGGATTTGTAACTCGGCCTAGCACCACTGCTCGTCCTCAGAGGACAACTATTCATTAAGCCAGTTTTCTCTGTGAACGAAAGAACTGTTGCCAGTTTCAGTGCAGTACGCTATTTGAATTTGAATTTAACTCACGTAATGCAACTATTATTTAATTTTTCTCTTGCTAAAAAATGTTTGCTTGTGACGTATGGTAAATACCGTTTCCATGATTTTTTTCGACAAACGTTAAGCCCTGTGACTTTTTCTGTCGTTTGGTCTCAAAATTTGGTCCTACTGATTTTTTAATAAAGTTCCCCTAGATTTGGAAAATTGCACACTGTGCGGCGGAGGGGACGGTTGCAGACAACCGCTCCTCAAGTCAATTTCTGACTTTTGTAAATGAATAAAAGTGTGCTTCTGCAAAACTCAGTGTGACGTTTGGTGTTTCTTACCTTTTTGGTGGTCAGGTCCGGACTTAAAGGGCAAAGTCATATGGACGATCCCTATATAGTAACCGGTACAAGAGAACATACTGCCTCTTCGAGGCAGTAACCACCGGGCAACGAACGCTACAGCGAGATAATTTCTCTCTAAATTCTAACTAGTTTGCATACAGAAAAGGAAAATCCACTGAAGGTGCTCTTCATTAACTCGTTAAAAAGATAGAAAGTGCACTCGACTCCAAAGAGTCGAGCCCTCTGTATTTGCCCGGCTATGATTCGATCGCTAGGGCGATCAGCAGTCGGGGTATAGAAAAATCGACCAACCGATGGATTGGAGCCATGTTGGTAAGTCGTTTAATCACCTCCTCTTCTGGAGGAGTGTCGGATGCCTCCACGGCATGAATTGTACAAAAAAATAGTTTGGTTTGTCACATGTGGACGTTACATTATTCTGATGGGCGTATCTCTAGGCATTTTTTGTCGTTTTTTCAATTAAATTTTATCAGTTGGTGATGGTGAAGTAATCGTTTCCCCAAAACTTAACACTTAAAGATACAGCATTCCCTTTTGGTCTCAAAATGGTTCCATGCATACTTGGCATCGCGTTGGTTGCTAAGTTGACGGGTGGCCTGGCCTATTCATGATTTCTTTGAACTTTGCATTGTGAAAAGAAATCCACCAAATCAAATTTGCAAAAACAAAGCCTTTTCGTTCAAGAAGAATTTATGATAATTACCAGGACCTTTAAACTATCAAGTTCTTCTTGTGTTTGGGTAGAGTCATGCTGTAATTATGCTTGCAATTCTGCATTTATTTGTTTGTGGTGTCGATGCCGAAATTGTCAGAGTTCCCACTTTAAGAAACGAACAAGTCAACGTCCATATGTCATTGAGCTGGAACCTATTCGCCATAATCTAACAATTGATGACTCTCAACATAGATACACAACATAGGCGTTGAAAAACACTTTTTTTTGTATAATCCGTGATAAGAAGAAATAAGGGGTTAGTTAGTTTATAATTCTTTAAAGGTTTCTATATTCTTCTAAATCCATTTCGGCGGCTTCAATGATCACTCTTGTACCAAGATTTTTCTTATCAAATCTCTTTTTGGTATAGCCCTCATAGCTCGCAGCGATTTGGTGTTGATCTTCTCACGTTTCTAGAATAAGCTCTTGAGCATAGGAAATAGACGGAAGTCAAACTGGACTAAGCCAGGCAAATGGCTGTAGATGGCAAATTGGTCTCCAAGAACCCATGCAAAGTTAAATGTATTGCAACCAAACAAGATATGTCTTTTGTTGGCATCCGTTTTGAAACTAATTGCGTTCAATATTTCATGAGATCTATTCAATAAGCAGAAACACAGAAAATACTATAAGAGAAATAAATAGGAGTATAACGACTTCCTTTTCTTTCGAATCGATCGACGACTTCGTGTTGATCCTGTATGTTACTCGTCGAACCATCACGCTGGGACTCTTCTCGCTTGGCAACCCTCTCGTCGGCTGTGTTCTCATGATTCATTATAATGACCGCATTCAGCTGACTTTTTTCAGCACAAAACGCCTTTAAAAATGTCCTCGAATGGACTCTAATTGTCCAAACCTTTGAGTTCCTTGACATTTTGTCCATGATCAACATTATTTCATCATATAGAATAATATTCATCACCATATTCTCAATGTCCCTGCAGCAAAGTTTATAGAACTTCTCTGCTCAACAAATTGAGACATTGCTGAAATCGCTGAATAACTGTTGAAAAAATGTAGATAAAATGTGAAATTTGACGCAAGTGTCAGTGACATTACTACCAATCTAAAAAATGTATATACATTGAAGATCTCGTGCATTTTAAAACTCAGTTTCTACCTGTTGTTGAGCTGTTTGTCCACAGTGGAATCACATTTTTTTAACAGATGCCCGACATACCACAACAAGTTGAGCCACCTGTCAGCCAAATCACTCACTCATCCTGAAAATGGATGGGAAACCTTTAAGTCGAGTTCACGATTGAGTCACTTCCCACCCCTAAAGGTCGTCCTCTATTTCCCTAAATTACTCACAGAATTAGCTCTAGGCTTACATCACATTTTCGTAGATTTCACACCAACCTCAAAGATTATCGATTCAATTTTCTGTTCTTTTCCCAAAAACAATTAATTCGACGCAACAGAAAAAAAAAAACATCCCAAATAAGCGAATAAATATTCATGAGATAATTTAATGACGATCAACCCCTCGGGTCGCTTTGCTAATTTGCATTGCATAACACGTTAATTCAATCTGACTCACATTCATCGTTGTCTATCGGAAGGCCTAAAGGGCACCGGATGGCGACGAGGCCATTGCCGGTGCTTGGGGTTAAACCTCGCCACTCCATCACATCAAATGGGAATCAATGAAGAGCATGCATGAACTCATGGCGAAATGGGACAACTAAATGCGTTTGTTTTTTTGTTTTCGGTGTCCGTGACGTCTCTCTCTCTCTCTCTCTCTCTCTCGTACATAATCTCCTCTTTGTTTGCGTTTGTTTTTTTTTTAATTTTCAGCACTTTTTCTCGCCACCACCTATTTGCACATTTCTGTTCATTTCCCGATTTCGAATGTGTGAAGCCATTGATTTAGGGACTCCCTGTATCGCGCACGCCACAGTACACTGCGTGTGTTGATTTATGACTCGCATCTGGAATTGAATCAGTTCGGAGAAACCCCAAAAAAATGCTGACGGAAATGTGCAGAGGTGGATTGAAAATGGCATAAGGACAAGGGAAAAAAGGAAACTTTTTCAATTCCATTTCCCAGCAGCGCTGTGGTGATAGGTGACGACGTTGGATACAAGCCGTGGAGTTGCCTGACCCTCCCCCACTCTCTCTGATTTCTCTATGTCTTCTGCCTGTATCTTTTCTTTCCGTTCTCGGATCCTTTCCCGTTCACAATCAAAAGTTTTCATTGTTCTTACGTTTTTTTTGTTTTTTTTTTTTTGCTGCTCGTACTTATAAATACAAGAGCAGCAAGACAGAAGTTCGTTTGTGTTGATTTGTTTGTTATTCTTCCGTTTGTTATCCTTTATTTGAAAATAAAAAAAAAATATATATATATATGTGAGGGAAATAAATGTTAAAAAGAAAAAGATGAAGTTCGTTGATGGAAATGAAAACCGTGAAACATTTTGCTTTGTTTTCTTTTTATTCCTTTTTGATCCTTTGGCAGCTTGCACGGAGCATGATCGTGAGTACACGTAATTCGCCCCCTTTCCTCCAAAAAGAAACCACGGGAAGGGGGTGGTTTTTTGCAGAAGTTCTTTTTTCCTTTTTTTTCTTGTTTTTCTTACTATTTCCAAATTTAATTTCTATCGGTGTTACATCTTTGATTTATTTGTTTTGTATACAAACATCTGTTCACACCTCAAAATTGTTTCGATACACGTACTCATCTGGTTTCATTCTTTCGTTCGTTCGTTCGTTTGTTCCTTAACTTAAACGTAATGGATCCCGTAAATACATATTTATTTAAGCCATGTTGATGATTTCGTGACTGCTATGAATTATGGTGTTATTTTGTTTGTAAATATATTCATATTTCGATGTTTCTTATCTATCTCACCACTATACATACATTGTACTGCATTCAGCTGGTAAATTAAGTGCAAAGGCATCTCTCTACTAAATGTAAATTGAATTTTGTATTTTGGAATGAACTTTTGGCAATGTTTGTGTAATTTGCGGTGCGGTGCGACTCTCCGATTGGAACCGAAACACGTTACTTTTTTTCTTCGCTCTCTCTCTCTCTCTGTATTCTTTTTCACACAAATTGATTATCGCAATGTGGGTGATTGTTTCGCATAAGGCCGGGTAAGAGGAAACTTTTCAAACTCGCCAACACGACGGACCGTAGTTGATGATGTGTTTGTTTGCATTCACGGATGGATTAGTGATATAAATTCATTCATTTCACAGAAATATAAATATTTATGCTTTCATTTTAATTTCGAATTGGGGTCCTGTCCTCTTCATGAATATTTAATGTGCGCGAAGTTTGACAGTGGACTCGGGGATAACTGGTATAAAACGTATTATTTGAATATAAGGTAAATCCATGGAAATGACATCGCTATGGAGATGTGGATAATTTTATATTCATTATTGTTTTTTTGTGAAAAGTAGAAGCTGCTTAGGGTGTGATAAATTTTTTTCTCTAATAAGTGATCAGTCATTAATATGCTTCTTTTTTTGTTTTCGCATTTATAAAGATGCGCTTGCCGTATTCATTGACTCTGAAAGACACCTTTATTCAAATTTTATTTCTTATTAAATTTCATAAATATTCACCATATTCTTATCCGAAACTGTATTAATTATCAGATAATATGTAAAAAAAAACAATCAGAAAGAAGGGAATACAACAAAGAAAATTGATTGAAAATGGCATCCAGTCCGTGGTTCCGAAAGTTGCTTCTATTCTGGTTGTGATGTAGTCACACCACACAAATGCCTGTTATACGAAACGTGTTAGGTTTCAGCTGTTTCTTATTCTGGCACGCAGTTCACAAAAAGAATAGTCACCATGGTGTGGTGAATTGGTTTCGTTTTCTGGTTCCTTTCACATTGGAAAAGAAAAGATATGAAATAATAAAACACAATGTGTGGTAAACAGAACAAGAAACATCAGTACCTAGTTCAAATGCAGAATTACTCTTGTCACCCTTATTTTTTGGTCTCAAATGGCAATTGAGTAACAGAGCCCTCTATCGGAAAACCAAATTCATTCTCTAGAAGACCTTGATCATCCCCGTCTTGCTCTACGGCACATAGGCCTGGACTATATAAAAAGCGGATGAACAGGTTCTTATACGGAGTCAACTTTGTCTTCCAATAGAGGGCTCTGTTACTCAATTGCCATTTGCGGTCTGCGAGCGTTCTTTAATCCGGTTTGCGTTGACGGCGTTTGGAGAAGAAGCTTCAACCACGAAGTGTATGGGCTGAGATTGGTAGGCCATGTAGAGGTCTGGCCCGAAGAACTTTCGACTCTGAGCCTTGGCAGTGATTTTAGTTTTGTTGCAGGATTGCAGGGAAACCGAAAGTTGGACTTCTCCATTCGAAAACATTAAAAACATTATCCGGAAATTCTCTTATTATTTTAAGGACATTTCGGTCCTTTTATGAAAACGTCTTGACTTCCAATTCTTTTTATTTGAAATCATCGATCTTTTGCTTCGTGTTTTTTTTTTTTGGCAATACAATTAAACATCACTCACTTTTGTATCGCCTACTGATGTTGCGTTTATGTATGAATATTTTTTCGACAATGCTGACCTGCTGCAAACTTGCGGCAGTATTTGTATTCATGAATACATCGAGAACATATTGGTTGTGCAGTGCAGGGGCAACAATGTTGCAATTATGAACTCAACCTAGGACTGTTGAATTAAACACATTTCGGGTTTTCTATTTCAATACATTGTAAGGATTGAATATTGGAATATAACTTCAAGCAAATGCCCTCAATCGGAGTTCTTGCAGAACTTGATTCCGCTTTTCGATAGCCCTTCGACATTTATATATAGCGGGCATTAAATAGGCCAGAACAGCGATCTGCAAACCACTTGCACATTGGTGGCATCAATAAAATGTAGACTTGAACCGTCCAAGCAATTGTTCTTTCAATGGCACCGTCTTGAAACCGTGTTGAAACATATATTTCCTTGAGAAGCTTTTTCTATACAGTTATATTCTTTGAGTATTGGTCAGTGACTCGAAAGAGGTGAGGCCGAACCCAGACACGGAGGTTCAAGTGCGCAGGGATCGACTCACAATGTCGCGGCCGCAACATTTCTACTTACTTTGATGATAATAGACTGTGAAGGTAAGGCCTACCCCTTATTTTGGAAACTGAATTGCACACCATAAAGACAAGTTTTGTGGATTCAATGGTCTTGCAACTGTTACGTGTGTACCGATAAATGCAACAATTTGGAGTTACGTAACCCACCGAATGAAAAATGAGCTTCATCACTGAAAAAAATGTTGTTGTGAAAAGTGTTTATCGAAGGTCTGCTGTTCACGCACTGAATCGCTGTATGCTCGCAGTCAAGCCACATTGATTGCTCTCCTTTTTTGAGTGGCTCTACAATCCGAGGCATACCCAGGCCACAATCAGGAAGTCTCTTTAGCTAGCACGATCTCTGATTAACTACTCCTATTCGCTCATACCAAACTGGTTGAAGTCCTTCTCTACTTGTGTACGCCATCTTATACGCGGGCTTCATCAACTACGTCGTCCCACAGCCTCAATCGAAGACGCATCAGACCACAGCCGAATTGTCCTTGCATCCATCCTCATGGCTATGCTCATGTCACTGTAGGTATAGTTCGTACAGTTCGTATGTACCGCCGGGTGACTAACAGAGTTAATAAAAACCATGATCCACATAGACCCCATTTGAGCTGTCAGTTTCTAAACTTATTGGGACACGCCTTTCGAAGGCACTAACGTTTTCTTCATTCGAGTATGGAATTGATCACAATGATTCAATTAGCGTCACAGGATCATTCTGAAATGCACACGCGTCACTGTCGACGTTAGTATCGCTACGTCAAGGATCAAAGCTTCCACACAATTTCCAGCCTTACAAGTCAGCTTCTTGAACTGTTCTTAGCTTCTGCTATAGTGTACATTCTGAACACTGACGGTGTTTTGCCAGTCGTGAATGCCTCAAATTAAAGTTGCTGTGTCCGGCAATCATGCTGATTACAGTTTTCCTGTTTATCGTCCATACATAGATCAGAAATGTCTGCACCACTGTCCTTAACTTGCACACATAATTGTTGATCGCCTCTGCATTACTGGCTTTGTCAACCTGATGGAGATGATGGCAAAGAAATCGCCTGATTTCCACCAAATTGTCATTGCGGCCTCTGCAGAATTTCATATTGTTCGAGGATACTTTCAAGGCTCTCTGTAATTAACTCAGAGCCCCAAAAATTAAAGCCGCCATGACATCGCCTTCTAAGTTTTGACAACGATCCCATTAACTATTCAACATCTCCACTTTATGTTGCCCTCATTGGCCACAAAATAGGAATGTTCAATGATATCGATACCTTCTACATCCACCATCGAACTTTAGTGTTGTATTCGTATGTCACGACAGACAGCCACGGTTTTACATGACTCACTCAGTTCAAGTGACATTGTAGCATGAATTGAGTGAGCAACTTGAGACTTTTGTTACGTTTTCTTCATATTTACAACCAAAAATAGTCGTGTAGTCATACACGTCAACGCAAAAATATTCTAGGAATGCAATGACAGCCTTGAAATATGTAAAAGACTTTTGTGACTGCATCTTGTTTTCAAAGTAATAACTAAGTAATAATCATCTCCTTAACAGGATTTGAAGTGAAACCTTAGCAATTAAACAGTGTGGGACCATGTTCGCCCGAAATTCATATATTATATCCACCGTTTTGAAAAACATATATTATAATATATTTTTATATATAAGTAATTTAAAAAAATAACCTTATTTTGAGATTGACCATATATTCAAGTCGTATTGATACATTCATATCGTCATTATTTAGTTTGACTATTTAAATTTTTCTTTGTATATAGTTGTTAACTTAATATATTTTTTCAAAAAAAAATTATGTATAAACATTTTTAAATTTAACTCTTTTTTTGTTTTGTAAAATAGCATATTCTACCTGACATTGCGATAATCAAATTTCGAAAGAGAAACCTACGTGAAAAACATATAATAACAATAAAATTTTGTAAAAATCACGTAATCATCATCATAAATCATCCCCCATACCACTAAATAAACTGAAAAGAAAAAAAAAACAAAGAAATTTAAACTACACCAAACATTTTTTAATAACATCCACAGCATATCGGCCTAGAACACTTCTTAATTTTTTAAAGAAATCTTCATTGTTATCTTCCCAACCGCAGGGTGGCTCTATGCCGAACACCTCAAGCAGTGTACCATTTTTATTATCGTCTAGCATGCAATCAATACGCTCACGTCGACCATCCACATGCTTGTCATCTGGCCCACTTGGATCTGGCTCTGGCTTATTGCAGCAACTTGGCTCCGGAATGGTAAGACAACTGACCTCAGTTTCGGGTAATGCAACTCCCGTGCATCAATTAGCAATCAATGGAACTCGCAACTACGTCCGAAAGTGTCCGTCACTCAATATAACATTTAGTAACTAACGAAAATTCTAAAACAGGTATCGTTTTTCTTTTTACATATAATTGTTGGTATTTGTTTTTTTTTTACGTAAATTATACATACAATTATTTAATTTCTTTCAAAAATTTCAATAAACACAATAATTGTTGGCGAATTTATGGAATTTATAAATGAAATGAAATTAAAAATTATTGAAAGAAGTGAAATTAAGTATCGAAAATAAATGGTTTTAGCTAAATTGGCAGTGCGGTATTCAGTTGTCCTTAGAATAAGTACTGTCGACGAATTCGATGAGACATACCACATGTACATACATGTATAAAATCCCTATTTTTGTCCTTATTTTTGAACAAGCCTAACAGAAAAATCAGACATATGACGAATAAATTTACTGTTGCTGTTTTTTGTTGTTTAATGTCCGGAAGGAAACTAATTTCATTCCCCGGAAAGTATATGTACGTGTTAATACTTTTTTTTTTCAACTCTGTGTTAGAACGAATTTGTTGTTATATTTTCAGCTTTTTACAGGAACCGGGCAACGTTTAACGTGAACTCGAAGTCAGTACAACAGAGCATGTTAGCGGTTTAAGTTTCGTGCATGAAAAATAAACTTAAGTGATACAACTTCTCTTCTGAACACAAGCTAGATCTATCTAAACTAAGTACTCAAAGTCGTAAAACTTTCTCTGTTCTGTAAATATTTCTTATTTTCCAAAGGCTGCTGGGAAGGTCGTTCGTTTTTTTATTTTCTCTTGATTTCTTACTTCGACTGGTAAGTGATTTTCAGGACATTTTTATGTCAGCAAGGAACCTGTTTGAAAAGAGATCGTTCGGCTGCGGCACCTTTGATTCTGCGAGGGTCGATCAATAAGTACGATTGTGTAAAAACAGGTGGGGTTGCTGAGTAAAGGGACGTGGGCTAGAACTAAAAGCGAACCTATGAATCAGTCTTTAAATTTGTCTGGTATCGTTGACAGCTAACAGTAAACGACGGTAATCCCCCTCCAAATGTCCACCTGTTTTCAAATGCGGTTACTTATTGATGCACTTTCGCATGGCCTTAAAACCACGTTGGTCATCGACAAATACATTCGTGCATCACATAGGCTAAGGTAAAGTGGTTTTGTATTTTTTCTCAAATAAAACGATGGCCTGGTCTAGAGTAGTCTCTACCATTCGGAGGACTTTTGCGAGTACTTGAATCCTAATCACTTTCATGGAGAGCAAGATTTGGCACGGAAGTCATGCCAACTTTCTTGAGAATAGCTCGTGTTCGCAGCACAGAGTGAAAGTTCATGTGTTGACAATCTCGAGCAGAGATTCACATAATTATTTCACCATGCCGCGCTTAATTGATGGTATGCACTAGAACTCTGCATAAATGCATTTACTTGTGTTTTCCTACAGAGCACCAGTCATTGCAGCCATTCAAATTAACAAGCTTTGCGTGGCCACATCCTAGCACATTTTTTGTGAATTTACTCACTTCAGTGGAACTAAAAAGATCCAGTACAAAAGACATACAACCTTTCATAAGGGAAGCACTACGTCATTTGGATTAACTCCAACCCTTTGATTTTATAAGGTCATGTTATCGTTGCCATGGGTTGTGTAGGAGGAAAAAAAACCGATCGAAACAGACAGAGTGCACTAAATCTTGTCTAAATCGATATGAATGGGTGCTTAGAATGTCCCTTATAGAACTGTCCGTCCCAGTTTGTTAAAATAAAAAATGTTTTTGATTTTTTTTTTGATAAAAAAGCGTCATTTTGATTGACTTCGAAAAAAAATGACCAAACCAGGACACTATGTGTACACACAGTAGTGTCCGATTTTTACTGACTAAAAACACCCCTCACTTTTGGTTGTTCTTTACTACAACTAAGTTGGTTTATTATTACTCCCCTAAATTGAGCGCTATCTTTCCTTGGAGTGGGCGCGCAATAAACGCCTCATGTGCAAAGTTTGGAAAATGGCTTGGTTACAATGACCATAAAGTTGGGTACTTAGCTTTCAAGTGGAATTTATTATACCTTCGCCGATGGTATTTATCCCTAGGTCGCTTTGTATATCATAATTATTGAGATACCAGGGAGCTTACACACTAAATCCTCTGTTAGTTGCTTTGGTGCAACCCCACAGTTTTATGCCGTAAGTCCATAGAGGCTTCAGTACTTGCTTGCATAAGAGCAGTTTGTTGTACATGCTTAACTTGGAGTGCCCTCCAAGCAACCAGTGCATTTCGTTTCTCTTTCACGTTGGCCTTCCACTTAAGTTTCTCGACGAGAGTCATTCCAAGATATTTTGCTTCATAGCATACGGTATTTGGAGAGCATTAATGAAGGCAGGTCGATTTCCAATATGTCTGTGAGTAATATTTATATGCGTTGATTTGGTCTCATTGGGAGCAATGCGCCAACGTTTTGACAACTCGTTTATTTTGTCTAGAGCTCGTTGAAGCTTTTTAGTTGAGGGCTCAACTGAACTTCCCGTTGAAAGTATAGCTGTGTCAACCGCAAATGTAGCCACAAGTGTACCGTCAGTTTGAGGTATGTCTCTGGTGTACCTCAGATATAATGTAATGGGCCAAGAACACTTTCCTCCGGGACTCCTGCTCGAATCTCGAGAAGACTGGTTAGCTTGTACTCTAGGCCTTCATGCGAGACTTTGTCGAGGGCCTGGGAAACATCAGGTAAGGCTGTGGAGCAGATCTTTTTCTCCTCTTAGAACAACGTAATGCGCTGTGTGGGACCTCAATGGGTGATTTGTTTCTACAATGAGACCATATTTATTCCTACGATCGGACAGTTGCTTATATTTATGAGACTCGCGAGGAACCACTGTATGACGCAAACACAAACACAAACATAGGAATAATAGGAAATATTTGTATTATCATTAGTCTTTGAGACTATTCAAACAAATACTTATTTTCCATCTCCATCTAAGACTTCAAAGAAGACATAAGAACACAGCACAACGTATATATCATCAGCTTGTAGATAATAAGCTCCCAACTCTTTTTGAGCCCCTCTCCTTCGATGGTTAATTTCCTGGTTAAAATACAAGTTTTCCTCCGGGGCGTGTATCTGATCATATTCTACCTTCAATTTCATATCTATCCTCTCAACTTCTCTCTATCAGCTTCTATCCGCCTTCAAAGTATCAATCTTCACTCGTAACTACTTTTCCAGTCTATCCTCTGTGAACAATTTCAAAAATGTTCCTCAAATTTTTTCTTCCTCAATTTACAAAAACAAACTAAAAATTCATCTCATAGTAGTTACGTTCCGTAGTAATTCGTAGACATTTTAAATCAATTTTGCATACCAATCAAAATTTAACAAGAAACAAACCTTCAATCTATTTACATCACAATTTGGAATATTGTCTGTTTCATAATTTTTTGTTTTGAAATTGTCGACAGCGCTTATATCAAACGCATTATTTCATTTACTGTCTGCCCATCTGCCATTTATTTTGCATTTATACAAATTTATTTAGATGAAAAAAAAAAAAAACAAATCAAAAGATAAAACAAAAATTGAGACAGAACTCAGACACTTTGTATTGCAAGAAACAACAACAACAAGAACAAAAAAGAAGATAAGTTAATTGAGTCTTGTAAATGCATTTACAATTTTTTACACTGTCTTTGATTTCGAACAAATTTTTTAAACCTGCAATTCTAAACATAACGTTGCAAGGAATTGAATGACTGACACTTTAAGGCCTAAGTATCGAAATGAAATGATTTTTTTTTTTCTTAAATGTACTTAAAAAGAATTTAACTTATATTAAATAACAAAATTTACATATGACACAATTGTACTGACAAAAAAAAATATAATAAATATTCTATTAACCTCTCAAGAACATTGCTTGCCTGTACTAACCCCCTCTTCCAAAGGCCAGCAGTAGGCTGGTGTTCCTGGTTTTGTAATGTATTTTGGATTGCAATCTACAAACTTTTATACGTATCCTATGCCTCTGAACGTGTTTGTTTTTGTATTTTCCTCCCCGCCTTGTTTTAAACTAATGATCCTCAACTGTACGAGCATCTTAGATTGATTCTTTTTCAAAGCGAAACAAAAAATAAACATGCTTGGATACATTTTTTTTTTCCTTGTTAGATATTGACTGCAAGTAATTTTAAGTTTTTCCTCAGTTCTGGTTTGCTTTGATTTTTGCATAAGATGTTGGCTTCTTTATTAAATCACATTCAAAATTGGTATGCCTAACCTAAGCGATATACATATATATTCTCTCTCTCATACCGAGTAGTAGTTGACCTTAAGCTAATGAAAAAATAATACACACAAAAACACAGCTATATGGCTAAAGTTAATTAAAAAACAAAAAAACTTTTGGACAAAAAGTTGTTTACGAAAAAAGTGCCTTAAATCATTAATTATGTATATATATGCATATGTATATATAAAATGTCAAATCAGTGTTTCAAATTCATTCTGTATAGTTTTTTTGTCACTCAATAAAATTCACTTGAAAAAAGATGAGAAAAAAAATATGCTACAAAATTCTGTTCTGTAAAAAGCTGGAAATAAGAAAATTAAAAAAAAAAAAAACAAACCAAAAAATAAGCGGAAACAAAAAAACAATCCAACGGAAATGAAAGAAATTTTAAACATTTTTTATAGATAATTTTTAAGAAATGTACGCCAAGAAGCCTGTGTCTTTTACTTAGTAGTAGTTGTAGTTAATTGTTTAGAGAAAAAAAAACACACACACACAAGAATAAAAATATATAAATATTTTAATTTTATTTATATACATCCAGTAGATTCGATGTAGATTTCACTCTTTAAATGTACACATTCTTAATTGAATTCCACAACACCACACCAGACACGTACAAGATTGAATCCCTAACCCCCCCCACACAAAATGGAACTTATACTCGTACGTACTTTATAAACTATAAATGTTCTCTGTTTTTTTGAGAAACGTTTGTATTTATTTTTGATTTTTGCCAATTATGTGTTTTTTTTCCTTTTCATCATTATTAGCACACAGTGAAGCGAGAATGTACGAGCAGATGTCACCCATTTTGTTCTCCTTAATTTGATGGGATTACGCTTTTTTGTTAATTTTTGCGCAAGTCTTTACTGCGAAAGAACCAATCAAATCCTTACAGCACCTTAGTTGAATTTTATTTCTTGCAAAATGCTGTCTGAAATCAAGAAGACACTGTTACCCTCAAATAAGAAACTTAAGCCTTTTTTTTCAAACGTGTTTTGGCACCTTTTCCCATCTTGATGTTTCATGCGCCCCACAAAAATGAACTCTGAACCGGAAATGTAATGCACTCTGACAAATATTTGCCGGCAATCCTTTGGAACAGTCCCTGACGGGATTGACGATATATTGTGCTCCCCTTTTCCAATCCGATATACCACGACATGACTCTTAGCGCATTTTTAGGAGCCACAGTGACTTCCTTATACATTTCTTTCAATACCTTACAAGTTTCTAAGCAACCATCTTACTCATCTATTTTAGCGATTCTTGCCGCAGCAGTATTTCAACCAATTGTACTTCAAGGTAACGTATAAGCAAATGATATTCTTGGATGTTTCTTGTGCGATTCCTTTTATAATAAAAGCTCCGATACCTCCGATCCGCCTGGTCGTTGTCGTGCCCCCGAATGAGTGCCACCTTTCACTTATTTGATGTTGATGATATCCCCCCCCCCAAAAAGAAGGCGCAATAATATTTCAAAATCTGTTTCATATATTTCCTCAGGAAACACTTCCTCGCCGAAGCTGCAATCAGTTGTATTACAAGGTAACTAAATGTCACAATTTCTGGTTGTTTACACTCACTTTTCACCCCGCCAACATGAGCAGGTTCAAAAAATCGAAAAATAAACAACGTTGCCAAGCTCGGTCTCTCAAAATGCTTAGTTAAAAAGCAGGTGCTGAAATCAAGGATGTATGTATGCTTTCGTGTAACTCCTTTTGTCTCCCCTTCGTAAATACGTGGCACGAGCAATCAATGCATTCTCCTCAAAGTGGAGCAAAACCATTCCAAAAGCCAAAAAGTGGAATCCACCTCAGTATCTGCTCGACATTCTCTTAAGAATTTGTGATTCCTACAACTTATGTGTGTCCCTCTACACCAGACACAACTGCATCCACCTCCCCTTTACTCCCCTTATCTAAATAGAGAAAAAACTTAACCATTTTTTTTATATATTTTTTTTTTTTTTGAAGAACTTCCGATGTATCAGTGTTTGTATGTACCTTTCGCCTCTCCCACAACCCCTCTGAGATTCCAATTTCTCATATGCTTTTCTGTATGACTAACCCAAAAAAAAAACCAATACAAACAAAAAACAACATTTTTTTTGAAACTTCACTGAATTAACTCAAAATTTTTTTGTTATTAAATTTTTACAGTACCAGCTGTTCTCCGGTCGAACTTAAAAAAAATATCTATATATACGAAACAAAATTTAATGAATCTCAAACTCACAAAACTGCACATAATTTTGTGAAACATACAAAAAAACAAATATAACCACTGAAAAAAAAAAAAAAATAAATATGAAAAAAATTAAATAAATTATACGAAAACATCAAACAATATGCAGATACTAATTTTCTCTTCTTAGTGCTTCGCAAGAATGACATCTTAACATTTTACCACCTATATATTAACTTAGCAAACATAGCCATACTAAACATATACTTAGATATATATATATAGAGCATATTCAAGACATTAAAATATACAAGTAGACGTAGTGGAAAAAACTTTCAATCATATCATGGAATTTATATAGTGTCGTCTGTGTACTGACATCAGTTAATTTTAATGAACTTTTGTAGTGTTATCTACTTATATGGAGAAATTGTTTTTTTTTTTCATTTTCCTTTACTTCTTCATCTTCGTGTACATTTTTGTTTTTGTCCATCTTTACATTTTCTCTAATGCTGGTGCCGAGATTTGTTGTTATTTGCTTGGGCTATGACAATACTGATACTGATAAGCAATTTTGTCAGTCAAGCATTACAATATTGGACATAGACTGTAATTGTCCTTTTTGTTGCAAGCTCTTGGCAAAACGTATTCTGTGAGGAAATCTGAAAGAATCGTCATATTCCTTTCGTTTTCTTATGAAGCCTATCATCAGTGTACTGGTTCATCTGTCGATCAAACCATGTAGAAAATGTTTGAATACAGTCCGAGGTGGACCTGGGCCTCCGTCATCAGTTTCATACACTCCGCTGATTGCGGTCCCTTTCCAGCTGGACACGCCATGGGAGGCGAGGTCTTCCTCTACTACGTTGTCCCTCGGGCTTAGAATCGAAGACTATCTTAGCCGGAGCGTTTGTGGCTATTCTCTCTACGTGACTTAGCCACCTGAGTCGAGACATTCAAATTCGTTTGATTATTTCGATCACGTTTTAAAGCTCGTAGTGTTCATCACTCAGTCTTCTCCGCCCAACTCCTTCTGCGCAAACGGGTTCGAATGTAATTCGAAGAATCTTCCTCTCGAAACGACCAATAATCTCTTCGTCTGCATTTGATATTGTTCATGCTTCTGGGCTGGGTCTATGAAGGGCTTTTATAGAGATGTCTTGGTTCTTCGAGAGAGGGCCTTATTTTTCAATTGCTGCCTAAGCCCCAAGACACAGCGATTGCCCAGAGCAATCCTTCCTTAGACAAAGTCCTTTACTACTTCGAAATTATATCTGTCTATGTGACATGTATTTTGTGACATTTTGTCCAAGTATCGATGATGTACTTTGTCTTACCCTCAACTACCGCAAAGCCCATTTTAGCCACTTCCTTTTCGATGCTCACATGGGCCCCCCTATCAGGCCGTTAAGTTCTTCCGACGCTGTCATTCTAGACAAGTAACGAACCAGGGGAGTAACGTGTTTAGTAATAGAATAGTCGTTATTCAGTAATAGATATATTTGACTTGCTGCAACACAACCAATGAGTATCTGAGAAGCCGCAGAGACATCCAAGATCTAAAACTCTTATTCACAAAAAATGTTCCCCTTCAAAGCAAACTCTGCACGAGTCTTCAGATATTAATTTTATCTCTTGGACTAACATGATTCCGACGAACACGTCGATTTTAGATGAAGTTCGTAGTAAATTCAGTAAATTTAAGTGAGTACAGAAAACTCTTGAATTAAAACCTAAGCCAGTCCACGTGTGCCAGAGAAATTTGAACTAAACAATATTACAACTCCACGGTAGATATTCATCGCAAAGCGATTTTCGTGTAACGCATTTTTGATTAATTTTGTTCATTTTTAACAAAAGGTTATTACAAATGGACATAAATGAAAAGTAAGAGACTGAATATGACACACTGAACGTACTTAGCTAAGTGAACATTAAAATGCAGCTTGGGACGAAAATTGTTATTCACGTTTCATGATTTGTTTCCGTTTTAGAGATGTCATCGTGTTTGTATCCACAAAGTTCCCAGTACCGGTGTTTATGCTAACGTGAGTCTACTGCACTCGTATTTATGTATCAAGTCATTTTAGAACATTAAGATGCACTTCTGTTAACACGGTACGGAACCTTCGGTCTCCAGTACTACTCGCACTGGACCGGCAATTTCCGGTTCATGATGCTTCATTCCAAGCCTAATTTTTTAAGTGAATGCATTATTTGCATCAACACAACGGCTTTTAATTTTATTTGGATGCAACGACAGGGATGGCATTTACGACGATGAAAAATGTCTCTGGGCGGCTAGAAATGAAATTAAACGGCAATATGCATCGAGTGTACGCTGAAGAGAGGAGACCGCATTTATGAACCAACTTTCATTGCGATAAATGCAACATTCCACGGAAGCAAATTAATTACTGTTAATTAAAACTTAAGGACCCCTCATGCACCCCTCATGAACAAACTAAATATAGTGCGAGGCTATGTGAGACTGAAAAAAATGGATTATATTTTTATCCAAAAATTATCCTAATTTAGTTCGCAAACGTTTAAATTGACAATAAAAATTACTGGAATTTAAAGCAGTGTAATTTTATGTAATTTAATGAATATTTAAGAAATTGCTGTGAATCGGAAAAAAACGTATACCTGTTGTAAGACGCGTTTGAATTATTTTGGTGATGCCGATGATATTGGCCGCCGCACAGTGGTTTCATAATAAGTGAGTGATGGAAACAATTCAGTAAGATCGACCCAGTGTACCGATTTTAATGAAATGCGGAACATATTGAAATTGGGGAAGAAAAATTCGTTTCATGATCATCATCATCTTCTGTTCCGCATGATCCACTAAAGGCGTCGCACGCACTAGAGATATCCAGGCCACCCGATCATCCGCCAACAGGCGCAACCAGGCTTGTTTTTGGACTTGGTCGAATCACCTCGTCCTGAGTCTGCCAAGCGGTTGCCTATCGCATTTAATCGTCTTACGGTACAAAATAGTAGAGGTAAAAATCAGAAGCTAAATCAGAAAATATACAATATTTTTGGGTAGTTTTTCCTCTAGCGCCGTTACGTTGTGAGCTGGTATTTCTATAATAAACGAGCATTTTTCATAATTCACGATTTCATCTCCAGTCACTGACAATGCTCAGAGCGTGCAACTGTCATGAAGCAGGTTCCCTGCATTCAGGAGAGAAAAAATCAACTCCATTATTTCCACCAATCGATGCACATGCGAAGTAGTTCGAATAATTAACACACTTTTGCAAGCAAAAACCAAGATCAGCGTTCAGAGTGTCAATTCGAATTTGAAACAATTGCCTATGTGAACAAATTTTGAGAACATATTCGATTTTTTATTCAAAAATCATTTATGATTGTCAGTTTTCAAAAAACTCTTTCTTGTTAACCCCAAGACATGATGCCTAGAAGTTCTAATGAACTTATTTCGTGCCAGAAAAAAAAACAGATCAAAGTAATAGACAGTCGATATCCCCTGACAATGTTTGACAATGCTTTTCTGTATGAAGCTCAATCCAGCATTCAAACAACAACAAATCTTCGATAGTCACATTCAATCATATTCTCTACGAACCAGAAGTAGATTCATCAAATTCATTAGATTCATTAAATTCATTAAATTCAAATGTATTCACAAAAAAAAAACAACATATACGCTTATAGAATGCACCTCATTCTGTTCAACTTCACCGAAACGTTGACAGAAATGTATTCATTTCATATGTCACATTCATCATAGAGAATATCGATTCTAGCTAAACATTCTGCTTCTTTTATTTTGATTAAATTTAATTTATTCTTCAATTTTATGTATAGAAATCTAGTGAATTATGTATTTATGTCAATAGAAATATTACATACACTACTACTAAGCTTATAAAAAGACCTAGGCAGGCCCCTAGGCAGCAAAACCTACTAACATCAAGAGAGCGAACAAAAAATAAATATATAGAAAACATTTAAATTTTACTACGATAACCCGCGCTGGTCGCGAATGCATTCGTTTTTAATTAGGTGTAAATCAATGAAACCAAAAAAAAAAAAAAGTAAAACTTCTTCATACTCTATATCAGTACATAATTTTGAATTAATAAACTGAAAAGATTAGGCAAAATCTTATGATTAAAATAAACAAAAATATCCTTAAAACAACATTTTGGAAACAGAAAACCGATCAATTTAGTCATAAGAGATTTTTTCATTCAAACTCCTGCTTAAGCAAGTGCACAATTTTTTAATAATTCAATATCGTTGACCAAGCCAAAAAAAAAAAAATGAAAATAAATTAACCTATTTTTGCGGGCGATGTGGGGAGTTTTTGTGATCCCACATTGTATGATATTTTACCCACCCACCCTAGTCAAACTCCGTCGCAATCGTTGTATTTCGTTTTACATTTACCAAAAACCAGTTGAAGAGCATAGGAATTAGGACATTATTCGATGTTTCCATTGCGACTCGAGATAATTACATTCATCATCGCAATCAAATTAAACAATTACGACCAAATTTATGTGTTGCCATTGACCGCAGGAGAATAGAGAATAATTTCCCAACTAGAAATAACGATACAAATAAATTAGCACACTTAATTGTCAATTTTAAACATATAACATATAACAAAACAGTATTTTTTCAATAATGAAATGAATAAGAACAAAGATGTTGTGTATGCTCGTATTCGATTAAAAAACAAAAAAAAAAAACACTAAACAAATATACTCTAGAGAACAAATAATTAGTAGTTACTTGATATGAAATGTTCATCGTTTAATTTCTTCTATTTTTTCTTTTCCTACAAGCATATCAATCTATGGTCATTATTTATCTTCCAAAATTCGTTGAAAACAAAAAATGACAATCGAACAAAATACAATTAATTCAGTATCGCATAGTTTTCAATTATTGATGTTGATTCTAGTACTATATGAGATGAGAAACAACACAAGTTGATTTTTTTACAATTCGAAAATAAATGCATATTCTCGCATTAAGTATACTTGTACTTGTACCGTTTTTATTTGTTTTTGTTTTTTTTTTAACTTAGCAGAGTAATTAAATGTTAACATTGTAGATAGGAATGCCAATTGACAATCCAAATATGTAGATTTGCACATAAGGAAAATAAAGCGTACCTATATCTAAAAAAATTAACTAATTCAGATAAAATAGAAAACTAAAACTTTCTTCAAAGTTTTGATAAATATTTGATAAGAAAATAGACTTATGTCAAGTTTCTTGAGCAAGGCAAGGGATGGAGTTCAGGTAAGTATTTATTTTTTAATTTTTTGTTACATAATTTACATGATAACTTAGATACCATTTAATCTGAAACCACGCGTATTTTCAAATAACGTTTTTTTTTGCCAGTCAAAACATGATGCAACCAACAGATGAAAACGTATACTCAAAAGAAAACTTGTCAATTCAAATCAAGGAGAACGTCCGAAAGGGTTGTCAGATACCTAAGTTCATTGTGCTTTGTGTTCACTGCGCAGGCCAAACATTACACGACCCTAAAGTGTGTCTCACCTAATTGACCATTGTGAGGTGTGAGGCTTGTGTGTCGACTCATGCTCTGGGTGTTTCGGTTCAATTCCAGGGAAAACAAGCCAAATGATTGCTTTTAATGATAAAGTTCTCTATATCCTAAAATGTTTACCACATCGTACAGGATACCAACATATAGTTGCCAGTTTAACCTGCTAAGTTGCATATTCGCTTCATTTAAAATAGTGCGCAGTTTCCGCATCAAATGGAAATTAATCCTCTTATCTGGAGACGAACACCAAGTCTTCTTCTTCTACTTTGTGTGACGCTATGGTCTGAAGAGAACCTGGGCAGCGTTCAACAAATATTCCCCGCTAGCGCGATCTCTGACTGACTCCAGTTATGTACAAAAAGTTGGGTGATATCCTTCCCCACTTGTATGTGCCCTTTGAGACGCGAGACTGTTGCAATATAGACTGTAGGCTCCGAATCGAAGACCATCAAGTCATCTCGTGAAATATAAAATCTCTCTAAGCTCAGTTAGGTTATATGTAAAATCAAAAACATCCCTATAGTTTGCCGAAGCCTGTTTTACATGAGGCTTGATTTTTAACCTGCCAATCCTGTTAACTGCTTTGTCACCTTACAGTCTCGCCGAAGAGATTCTTACAACTTGTATGAATTTCCCTCAAACTCACATCAAATTCTTGTGAGACGGCGACAAGATGCACTGCTTGCCACACATTAACAGTGACAAAGCATGACCTCCGTATATAGCTAATGAGTCGTTCAACAGTCATAACTAAATAAAATAAGTTGTCCCAAAAAATATATGGAATACGACATAGTTCGAATGGGCTTCTCTGGGCGACGCTCTTGCGGTGGCTGAGTTCGGCCGATTGCATAGATTTTGAGGGTATTAGTCGAACTACGACTCGAGCAGAGCCCACATTCGGTAGAGGTAAAATTGAATAATTTCGGTTTTTCGATTCACAGAATAATGTCCTTCAATCGTTCGTGTAGAGATTCCAATTTGTGACATTCTGTCGATGCATTTTCACTTCGTGGACCTTGTGTGAATAGACATTGTCTCTAATCTGTTCACTTATCATTTCATCCCAAAATTAAAGTGATCGCCGACTATGTTTTTCTCCTGAAACCACGGTTGGTTTCAAACTGGATCAGAAAACAGAAAACAGTCCATTCGCGAAGATTCAGCCTGCATTGGACCTAGGTCTGACTGTGCAGCAAGCCACTTGACTTAAAGGTTACAGAATAATAGAGCTGCAATTGCCTGATTTTTTATTAAGTCGGCGCACCCACATGATCTCTCGAATTCAAGAGGACAAACTCCAACGACAAGATGGATCACCAATTACAAAATACGTCACCATTTACAGCAGCATTCTGTGTTACATTCTCTACAGTCGCGTTTGCTGTGGAGTGGTCATCATAATGGAGATCGAGTTTTGACAGGTTTTATAAGGAATTTGAAATGTTAAATCTTGAGCTCCAATGCCGGGAGCTATCGTATCATTTCAATGTTAATTCTCTTAGCTGTGCGAGACTTAATTGCAGTTTCCTTTCTGAGTTCTAATCATTCTCAAAACATTGCCGTTGGAATCAAGATGCCTTCATTCAAATATGTAAAGGCAGGTGTACCAAAAGGATCGATCTGTGGTCCAATACTTTTTTGTGGTCAGCCACTCACCGTGTGTTAAATATTCATCTGGAACTTTACAGTGATGCTAAATCGAAATTGACTCTATCTCGCCCCCTTCTTGTTGCTCTTAAGCTTCCTTCGTGCATCAACGATGTTTTGTTGGCAACTCACAACTGGTCACTGGAAATCTCATGTCAACACTGTTTTTAAGAGACTTTTTAGCCACGACTGTAGACTCAACTTTTGTGGAGACTATGATTAGTTCTGGGTTTGAGCTTTACTGTGATTAGTCCATCATATTATCCAATATCCGTTGCTTTAGGGAATTGTTGTCAACTCCGAATGTCGATACTCGAAGAAAGTTAGTCCATCTCATGTAAGTGTCCGTCATTAGCTTTGCTGAAGAGGCTGCCTCTACACAAGCTTACGGCCTAAGGAGACACGAACAAATATCTCATCTCTCAGTGCAAAACCTTAACTGAACCTCTTAGCAAATAATAGACTTATTTGAAGAAGAAAAGAAACACACTCCTCCCTTGTCCTTGCTGATGAACTTCTTTCTCATTTCTTCCTAACTCTTATTTTCACGTGAAAGTCATAACTGCCTTCGCAGTAACCTTCGCAAGTTCGGAATTTTTAAGAAACTATATATGTACGTACGTATCTTACCTACGATCAAAAACTGAACAAGTTTTCTCTTATCTAAGCTACTACCTAAACTAATATCATTTCAATTTTGTGACGAATTATTTTTTTCCATTTTTTAAATTTAGTATGCAAATAAAAATACAATACTAAATAGGGGAAGAAAAGCTCAATACGACTGAATAAAAAAAAAAATTAATGTCTTTACGACGACAAAAACAAAAAGCAGAATCATATAATAAATTCTAATGAAATATAAATGTGTACCCTTACAAGAACTAATCAATCAATCATCAGTGTATAGCGAAATCAAAAAACCAAAAAAAAAAAAAAATATTTTAAATAAAAAAAAAATGTTAAGAAAATGAAACTAATAAAAGATTTTGTGTATTATCGTGTGATTTCCATAGTCCTCTCATAAGAAATGTCTCTTCAAATTGTAAACAAAAGAAATATTTAAAATTTATGAATTGAAAATAATTTTTAATCAAAATTTGTGATGAAGTATGACTGTACAAATCCAAGAATAGAGCAAACAATCCACATGTGTATCTATTAGACTCTCGATCGAATTCTAGACGTTTTCATTTCAAGTCTTCAACTTCAATTCTGTCCACATGCTTGTCTGAGGGTGGCGTACGTTCTGTGCGCTTTGAAAATTTGAACTGCAAGCGAATGAATTTTGTTTCTCTTTTTTTTAAAAGGAAACACATGAAAGTAAGAGACAGCGTATGGTTATAGAAAGTTTAAGTGATTCGGAGAAACGTTTACTAGATGAAATGGAATTACAACATATTAAATGTACCTTTTACCTTAAATTCATTCAACAGAAAAAAAATAGAAAAAAATAAAAACAATTGAAATCAAATAATAACCTTGTTGGTCCTTGAATGTAAAACACACACATGAGATATTTAAGATATTTATTATAATTGTAAGTAATGAGATATATACACACAGATATATATGAGAATTGTAAAATTGTGTTGAAAAATAAAATGATTTATTTGACAAGAATGGCATTTTCTATCTTATGTTGAGTTCATGACGATTCTTGGTGTGTAGGAGGTCTTACAATCACATGTTCAGTGCGTGGTAAGACTAGGTGGGATGTGAATGACATTTGGGTGCTCTCAATCTGCACATTTTCATGCTTGCAGGTAAGTCCTAGTTGGTTAGTGTGGCAAGTTGGGTAGTCAGTGCGCCTTTCAAAATTGGAAAGAAGGACAGGTGTCGAGACTGTAGTGTATTGGCAATAATACGGTGGAGCTTGTGAGTGTGGAACGTGCTCTTCGATATGTCATAATACACATGACATGCATCTTAGCTCTTATCTTTGTTGTTTTATGTGCATGTCCAATCTTGTTGAGAGTAGTTGAATCGGTTGATTAGGTGAGCCGACACTAGGGGGACTATTAAAGATTCTGAGAAAAGACGATCATACAAATTATCTGACCCAATTCAACGATCCCTTGACCCCCATGGAGACACTTCAAGCAGCACTTCTTCTTCTGGTGGCGCTACAGACCGGTATGGACCTAGACTCCAACCAAGAAGCCCTTCCAGCTGGCATGATCTTTAACTAGCTACTTCAAATTATGCACCTCCAGTTGGCCTACCACCTTCTTCACATGTGTACGCCATAAGTTTCTTCCGCGTCCTCTGTCGAGCTATCCCCCAGGCTGAGAGTCAAATACTCATGGAGTTGAAGTCAACTGAAATTAATGTTTTCTTTATTTAGCCGCCTTAAGCGGCGATATCCATAGTCGCCTAGTTAGACCCATGTCGCTGAACAGTACGTGGTTGAATCTTCTTCTCCATATGGTACCAATGCAAACAGGTCCAAGTACTGAACACAGAATTTTTCTCTAGAAGAGGACCAAGAATTTTTCATCTGCTTTCGAATTTGTCTATTCTTCTGCGTTGGGCAGGTCTGGGATGATCAACGTCGAACAACGATCGGGAGCGGCCTCTGTTACTCAACTGCATCCTGAGCTCAAGGAAACAGCAGTTGGCAAACATTCGTCTGCGTTTGATGTCAATGATGTCCCGATGCCGTGGAGCTGAGGTAGAGTCCTTCAGGCCTCGTTCTCCTTTCGCGAGGACTGTGCATTCTTCGTTTTGCCTTCGCTATCCGACAGACCCACGTCAGCCGTTTCTTTGACCACCTCGTCATCGGCGTATGCTTGCAGTTGAACAAACTTCTGAAAGATCCTGCCTTCAGCACGATGAATAGTGAGTGTCGATACGCATTTTTCCAAGATCTGCCGCAGGGTGGCAATCAGGGCTATTGTGTACTTCCCTGTCCTGAAATCACACTGATAAGGACCTATCGGATTGTAGACAAGGTGGGCACACAAATCGGCAGAGAAGGATTGCGTCGTCAAAGGGTACTCCTCTCAGGTTGCATACATGATTACAACACAAATAATCGATTGCAACTGGATCCCAGATTAACTTATAATCCGACAAGTGAACAACTCACATCGCATTCACTCAAGCAGGTCAGCGGCCTTCAACCATTCAGCGAACACAAGAAAGGCGCAGATCCCATCTAAGGCGCATGCAAGTAAGTTAATTAAAAGCTCGTTCAAAAATACTTGCACGATTCGAAAATATCCGCTAATCCAAAGATAACACCCCCTCAAGCAGGCCCAAGTGCATTGCTTCTCCCGTAATAGCCGGTAGTCACGCAAGCCATCGAACCCTCCACCAACGACGAGCTCCTTCGACAGAACAAGAGGCACTCGGACTCGCCATAAATTGGTCACCGAACACTATTATTTAACCCTCGTCCACGTTCCATGTGAATCACCCAACGGCCCCCTCTTCAGTGCGAAGTGCCTTACAAGGGTACCGTGTACTCGCCTAAGCCCTACAAGTGTTAATCTCGTTTTTCGTTCTCGATGCCGCTAGGATTTATTACCGCGGAATTAATTGCACAAATTTCCCATTAAAGGCGATTAATTTTAGGTAGCAATTAGAACGGAAATTTATTACGCAAAAAGGACTCGCTGAGGCGTCGACCGATTGACGAAAAGCCCATAATTAACTGTATAAACGATGACAATTACATTATAATGGAGATACACGGCTAGGAGGCGCCAGCGGTGGCGGCGAGGAGCAGGCAAAGAGGCGAAGAGGCATGGAAACCGAATTTATTATCGAATAGCCAAAACTGATTACTTCGTGAAAGGGTTCCATCGGGAGGAGGCACTGAAATGTGCGTCCTTGAAAGTTGTGGTGAGTGACAGTGGTTGACGGCCAAGAACGATGATTAATGGCTTGAAGTTGATGGGCTGATTTGTTTCGGGAAATGTTCTACGAATTGGTGTTCATTCGCTTTTTATGACTTGTTGGAACTTGTTCTACGTGGGCGTCTGGTGCTGCTAGGACACTTTTAAATTGCTTTTTGATTTAGTCACATTTCCGGAGAGATCGCGGCTATTATGATTTACTTCGGCTCTATACGTCTGATCTGCTTTGGAATCGTTATCCATATTAATTGAGCTGCACATTGCGTGGAAGCATTAATTATGAATGGAACGGATGAAGAGCAAGAAGAGGAGCATTGAATGGTAACAAACGGTTAAGTAAGCAATGATGACTCAGCAGGCAATGCTGGACACCGCACTCGGAGAATTAATGAAAAACCCTATGACACAACTACAGCAACTACTTCGACGTTGATTTCACTTTTCTGGCACAATCTTCTCCTCCATATAGAGGTGTATAGAGACGAACTATAAACCGCCATGTCTAGCTTTAACACGGAGAATTCCAGGTGCTCCTTCAAGGCTGGTAATGAACTCACCGAGACCCTAAGTGACAAAAAAGGACTTAGACAAGGTGACACGCTGTGACTATGGGAGTCTATCAATATCGTCTTGAGAAGATCGTGCAGAACTCACTACAAGAGTCCAGCAGCCGAGGCGCGATCTTTAACAAGTCCGCACAACTGAGCCCAACCCGAGTCGTCTCGGATGGAATTTACTGTGAAGAGAGGACAATCTTGTTACCATCACTTGATAGATTTGCTCACTCTGCGAGAAGAAATCACATTTTACCGAATCCGGCCTGCGTCCGTAGACAAGCATCGGGCGAATTAAAAATAGCAGAGACCGCTACCGATGCCTTGGGCTCACATAAGACCTCAAGCTACAATTCCGCACTTAAGCTTTGTAGTCCTAAAGTTTGTCGTCCATTTTGAGGTACAAATATTGAATTTACATTGTTCGTGAGTCAGTGTGAAAACTAAGGTAAAGTGAGATGGTATCAGAATTTAATTGTTGACCAAGACCGCTTACAGCTTGTTTAGAGTCTAAATGCTGTTCAGTCTATTTCCTGTGCACTTTTTCTATCCACCTCCAGTCCTGTCCACAAAGTCCTTGGCCGCAATATCTTCTGGACAGGAGGCCGAATGGTTCCAGCGGTGAACCAGGGCAATCGAGACATCGACATAGGCTCCCAAGTAAATGGAGCCCAGGTAGGCGCTTGTGGAACGTAGCAGTGAATGAACTTTTACGGACACTAGAAGGACCAAGGTGCAAGGTCTTTGTCTCCTTATTACGGGAGAAGCAATGCATGTTGCCATTGCTGCCTCTGGGAAATATATATCCACGGTCAGAGATATTATGCAGTGGGCCCTCTTTAAATTGGAAAATGAACTGGAGAATCCACAGAAAATGGATCAAGTCCTCTTCACCAAGAAAATATAAAATCCCTGACTTTGATCCTCCCTCAATTCTCCCCCTCTTCTAAAACTGAATGACAGCGCATAACTCCTAGGTCTTTCACTAGACGCGAAGTTACAAAGCTGAAAACAAAATGTCCAGAAACACGTCAAAAATGCCTCCACGGGTAGGACTACAACCCCCTCATGGCCCACTGGCTATTCATATCAGTAATCAGACACATACTGCTGTATGGAGTCGCCACTTGGTGGACTGCGCTCGACAAGAGCATCAACCGCAAACACTTCGATAGAATGCAGCGAATGGCATGCGAATGTATCAGCGGAGCGTAAGCGACCATCCCCTCCGCAGCGTACACCTCATTCTTCCGGAGAGAGACTCAAACAAAAAAGAACACATTGATAAATTGACTTCAACTCGATGACTCTCCGACTCTCAGCCTGTGGAACAAGGGAGGAGGAGACGCCCTAGGTTGAACAAGCAATTTGAAAATAAGCTCAATCAACTTCGTGTGCGCTATCGGAAGCAGCTAGCCATTTATTGCACTAATTGGACAAACTTTTTACTTGAGACCCAGGGCATTACCAGGTTCACCACGCACTGCATCGCTACTCAGTGAAGAGGTAATGCCGTCGGAAACTATTTCAACCGCCACTGTGTGAAATGCACACGAATTCCTGAAGCGTTTGGGCATATCTTCAATACTTCACAGTACCGACACAAGAATTCCTCAACTAAATGTTCTGCACTCCCAGGGTTCACCCACGCTCACCCACCAATCTGATTCATTTTGCACACAGACTACACAAGAGTTTAAGCCGGTGCCCAGGGTCTGTCTATAACCGTGTGCACAAGTTCTGCGTGCATATGTTGCGTGTGTGTTTTTACTTTGCTACAACTTCCGCATGTTTATCCTATTTTCCGGTCCCTGTACCAGCCATACGTCTCTGCGCAGAACTCCGTACTCGGGGGAGGGGAGACGATGGAGACAGAAAGAGTTGGGGGTGAAAACGCTCTACCATTTATGCATACATTTAAATCCCTAAGAAAATTGAGTTTCGAAGGCACCAGCAGCATGATTTAAAATTAGCTCACGCTCTTGGTGGTTAATCGTTTATTCAGAATTTAATTAAGTGCTTAAACTGGCTTCTTGATTACGATCAAGTGAGGCTGCTGATGAAGATGTTCCTTAAATAACTCATCAAGTCAGGCAATTGTGTGTTTAAGGATCAGATAACCAATTAAAAGTCGGTGAATGCTTCTAGGTTTTGAATATCGTCGGCCCACTAAGCTGGATGCAATGGTCAATGGTACCAGCGTTTCGAGACCGCAACGTTTATGGCGGCATCTGGTAAATTCGTCTGCACTGTAAGAGACATTATACGAAATGCGTTGTGCTCTTTTTTTCATTATCAACAATAGGCTAATCCTGGATAAGACTAGGAAGGCCTCTGCTGCCCCATACAGCTGTAAAAAAAAGCCATCGGATGCTAATGGGGACCACAGCCACACATCGCTTACTGGTTTTTCACCTCGATATTCTGACCAACACTAATGACCGGGGTTTCAATTTGGTGGACAGCAAAGCAAAGCTGTCATCTGCAAGGCTCTCAACCGGGTGCAAGAACTAGCCTTGGGAAGCACTCCGTCGGATTCACTTAACATACTCCCCCACCATCCACCACTGGAACTATTTGGTAAGCAGGTAGCAGCCAGCCCTAAGACTAAAAACAGTCCGACTGTGGTCGGAACCCACCATCGGTCACTCAACCATTCTCTGGTTGGTTTTAAGGAACACAACAGGCCTAAACGGGCTTGAGTGTGACTGTTTCTTGCCGGCAGTCAACCACTTTAATTAATCCGCCACTGGCCTGAATCCACAACAGCACTGACTGATGTACAAGAAAAGAGTTTTTAACACACTCCGCTTTATGGAGAATGTTTAGAACAAAACTTTTCCGCCTACATTCAAGCCAATATCACCATGATCCTACCTACGATAATCTTACTTCATTTGTCGTACAACCCTTCCTCCTTTCAATGCTTATTTCCCCCCTTTTCTCTGCTCCTCTATAATAAATATCCACCAAAGTATCGACAACATTTGTGCGAAAGTTAATTCAAAGGCAACTTCAAAGGCCCAAATCAAATTGGTTCGCCAGTAAACACTAACTCACGGCTTACCTGCGGACCGGCGACATCGAATACAAGCACAACTACATTCCAGATGGAGTCCATTAAGCCCGATGTACACACAAGACGAGTGGCGTTCGCTAAACAATGCAAAACCCATTTTAGGCTCACAAACAACAGCAGTTTATGAAACACACACACGCAATATTCGGCCGGCGTGGTCTACCGACGGCGTCCGCAGCAAGGACAGCCGTGTGCATGTATATTTTGAGGTTTCATGACATGCATGACCGCAACTTACTGCTGTTTGCTTCATACACACAGACGCCGCCGACCAGGCGAAATCAGATACATTTATGCACACATGCGGGTACATTTACCGGTGTTTGAGGCATGAAATGAATTCTGTGCGGCGAGCAAGGTCGTTGGGATTTTAATTGCAACACCATGGGGAGCCGGAACTGTGAAGGTCCACGTTCGTGATGCCAGCCGCAGAAGTTTGAATTGGAATCGTTCTGTCATACGAGCGACTTTGAAATGCAATTCAAAATAGTTGCATCATTGAAATCATAGTTCATTCTTGGCAACCAGCTAAAATGTACCCGAACTGCAACTCGTGCACCAAGCACTGGTGTTGGAAGGTTGCAGGACTGCATTCGCATGTAAGCGACTGGAAAAAGGGAGGATTATGAATTGAAATTACTTTGACTGTGGTTGGGTTGCTACTTTCAGACAGAAAGAGATGAGTTCAATGAAGAGGAAAAATAAATTAAATGATTAAAGTAAACTCTTGGCTGACTAGGGTAATTGTTATGTCAACCGCAAGAACTGGCCTAAGACTAGCACGAGATATGTACCAGCGCTGCGCAGACCAACCATTCGACTTACCAGCAAGAGAACTTCCCTCGAATCGTTTTTAAATATATGCCGATCATCCAAGGCGTATGTGGGACGTTTTCATACAAAAACTAAAGATCACCAAGGCGTATGTGGAATTTTTTTTTCTCTGGTGACAGCGCTTGTCGCAGCAGTAGTTAAGGTGATGCAGGAAAAAATAGATAAGGTATGTAAATATTGGACTCGTGATAATGCATATTTGATGTCGGGATGTAGCCAACATCCCGAACAAAGTTGCGGGTAACAACGTTCATGGCAACATGCAAATGAGCTCGTCATCATTGTCAGATTCAACTTATTGTGAGAGCAACTGCCACTGCCATCATTCTACGTGGCGATCTGAGAAGACCGATACGGGCTTAGGTTTTCCGCGCTTGGGGAGAAGCTGCGCTAATATACAGAACGATATGGCTTGAATTTAAGGTGAGAGGTACTAGCGAACTGCTAAAAATGAGGCTGACCATTGTACACACATGAGAATGCAACAATTTCCACATAATCAGAACTCATTCAATCAAAATGCTGCTGAATGACTGTTTCAATTTGCTGCGATCATCAATTTGATAGAGAAGGACTAAGTTATTGTAAAATATTGTGCAGTTCAGGCTTCAGATGGCAACTATTTAGAGTATATTCTTGTACGTATATTTTATAAGGCCATCCCTGTTTCAATCTATGATCCGAGATTGTATAGGTCCACTTTAAAGTTTGCTACCTCACCTTATATACCGTCAAGGAATCATTCGCTGGAACGTTGAGACGATGTGAAGTATTAGCCACCTACATACATAGATCGTGTCTCTTGACGCTGCACAAAATCCGAAAAGCTTAAATCTTTGAAGACGAATGTACGAGTACGTCAACTTATGGGTAACTACCAACTGCCCGATTTGAGTCGACAATTTATCGTAAATTAGCTTGTCAGGATCGTGTTCGGCAAGAGCTCCTGTGTGAGGACAAAAGACGTTATATTCCATGCATAATGCAATGCATTCATTTCCCTTCTCTTACACTACAGTACTTCAGTACAGAATAGTGTGCACTGAAAATGAGTACCGCTCGAGAGAAAAACACTGTACAACATTCGATCGCCTGATAACGAAATTAATACACTATTTGATTTCTCTCTACTCGTGGGTGTGCTTTACTCAAATGAAACAAGTTCACGTCCAACTGTTTAAAACAGACTGAGTACACCGAGTTCACTGAATGCAAAACGAAATGAGTGGATGTTAGTCTGGCTCTTTCTTTAATCAAGTTGTCCTCAATCAGTTGTGCTAACTACGATCGGTAGTTTTCGAGAAAATTGATATTAACGAAGTAAGTGGTATGTTAGGATTCAAAAATGATTCGGATATTTCAATGGTAAGCCAAGCGATCCAGTTTTGTTAACCCAAATAATGTTTTTAAATTGTATTGTAAAAAAACAGAAATTTGTTCAGAACTAAAACAAAAACAAAAAAATTTAATCGATGTTTTATTTACATTAAATCGTCTTAATAAACTGGATTGTAATTTCAGCTTTTAATCGTCGTCTTATTGTTCTGGAACCTTTTGACATCCGAAGCATATTGAATTATTGTCATCAAATACAATGAGTGTAATTCGCTGATATCTGTGTACACCGAAAACTCGGCTGATTTCAAAACAATAATTGCAGACCTCAACCATTATAATGAAATAAATTACTTGGATCGAAATGTGACTTGAAAGAGTCTAGGGCTTAGGCCACATTAGATGCCGATTTTTTTCAGAAATACTACAAAATAAATCGAGATTCCAATAAAGAGTAATCATAATATCAGTGAATGTATACAAACATTATGTTATGTATTTCAAAGTGGCGGCTGTGCAGCGTTTTTCCGATGACGTCTGCGTTTTTTCAAGGACCACTGTCAAGCAAACAGCTCCTTTGATTCTTGAATTACAAGCCATTTTTTTTAATTTTATAAAACCGTTTGAAATCAAATGCCGCGTGTCCATAGTGGAAATTGAAAAATTTGCTTTAAAATCATCAGATTGATACGATTGCGATTGATCATCAGATAATTGTTAATAACAAATGAACTACGCAATATGAAAAAAACCCCTGGGCAAAGAGCATAAAAGAGTCATACTAAACACTCACACATTATTGATTAACTCTTGATATGAACCAAGACTAGACTTCTAACTAAAATTATGACAATCACAGATGTGCTGTTAAAGACACGTTTGCTTTAAGTTTAGGAGAAAAGCTGATATTTTTTCTTATCTCCCCTTTTGTTTTTCCCATACCATGGCTGAATAAACAGTCAGAATTTCACATTCCACTTGGAATTTGTATACTGGTGCTAAATTATAATTTTGCTAATTGACTCGGAGCAAACATGCACCTTAAAATCACTTATGTTGGATAAAATAATTACTCCGATTAAGAAATCTTTGCTGTGTACACTGAAAGAATCCACCGGCTTACATGGCAGTGAATAGAATCAATTCAAGATTCAAAGAGGAGTATGACAAGTTTGCAAGCTATGTCCAAATGTAATCCGTTTTGTTAGAAGCTATGTACTTTGAACAGCCCTTTCTAAACGACGGTCGATGGATAGAGGGTAGAGTAATTGCATTATCTCGAAAGTTCTGCCTCAACCGATGCCGAAATTGAACTCAATGTTGCCAAACTTAACATTTTGTTGTCCAACCATTTAACCCTTGTCAACAGAAACTCTAGCATTGCGCAGAAACCATGACCCGAACAGTGCAACTTAAGTGAGGGGGTCAGGGAGATATGGCACATATTGCCAGTTGCAGAACATGCTGGCGAGTAGGCCAATTTTTGTGCATTAAATTTAGGCCTTATTTATCAAAGGGAACCACAATAAGAAGCTGCAAAGAGCACCAACCATGAATGTAAAGGGTGGTTAAGTTTTAAGGGCCGATGTTGAATGTGAACCACACCTAAACGTCAAGTTTTTTTCTGCATTTCATTTGACATTTCTCAATTTTAGACTAATTCAATTTGAACCATGGAAAGATACACTATCGAGCAACGCGTTACAGTTATTCAGGCTTATTATGAAAATGGGCGTTCAAATCAAAATGCATATCGTGCACTTCGCGATTTTTTCGGTCAGCATAATCGACCAATGTGTGTCCACAATCGGTATAATTGTGCGCAAATTTGAGCAAACTGGGTCGGTAGGAAATGTGAAAACACCTGTACATGCTCACCCAGTTCGTCCTGCGGCTTATGGGCTGGCGGCATCATCGGGCCGTATTTTTTTCCAAAATGAGGCCGGTCAGGCAGTTACTGTGAATGGTGTTCGCTATCGTGAAATGATAACGAACTTTTTAAGGCCCGAATTGGAAGAAATGAATGTGGACGATATGTGGTTTCAACAGGACGGTGCCACTTGCCACACAGCTAACGAAACAATGGCTCTTTTGCGCGACAAAATCAAAGGCCGTGTTATCTCACGTGGTGGCGACGTCAATTGGCCGCCAAGATCATGTGATTTTACACCGTTGGATTTTTTTCTTTGGGGTTATTTGAAAGAAAAGGTGTAAGTCGAAAAGCCAGCAACAATTCAAGAGCTAAAGGATGAGATAATTCGGCACCTTAACGGCATAGAACCTCAATTATGCTTCAGCGTCATCGAAAATTTGGACCATCGGATGGAGGTGCGACACAGAGGTCGCGGCGGTCATTTGGCCAATATTTTGCTCCATACATAATTTAACCATACCAATATTATCATACTAAAAAGAAATGACAATAATTTCCAATATAATTTGTGTTTTATTCAAAATCAACATCGGCCCTTAATGTAGTTGACCGATGAACAGGAATATATTGCAAGAGACTAGTGCAAACTGCTTATATCACATTATTTTTACGCAAAAAACAACATTAGTTGATCTGTAGAAATAAAAAGAGTAACAAAATCAAAAAAAAAACATAAAATGCTTTAAAAATCCCATGAATTTTTTGTAGGAAAACACAAAACTGCGTAATTTCGGAACACTCTCCATTTCGGTCTCACCCATATCTAAAATTGTATTCCTAAATATCATCACTCACCGTTGCCTACTATATACACTCAATACCCATATCCCTTTCAATGAATAAATTTAAAGGAATGAAGGTGTTCCCGTGGATGGGTTACTCTGAATACGTTGCTTAAACTACTCCATTCAGATATGAAGAATAACTTAAAATTCCACATGGACTTGTCAAATTTGACGTGGGATACGTGTTCACTGTTCAGGGTCAAAGGACCTATCGCCTGTCAAATTAGATCCGGTGGGTACACGTCTTCTTCTTTTTGAGAGGAGAAAATTTGCTCGCATACCTCATGTCTGAGGCTGCTTGGAAAGGTGGCTGTTGAACCTTTCAATAAACGAATTGTAAATGATGTCCAGACTTTGGGGCGAATCATGAGTTACATTATAGCAGCTGCGATAATTTGGATGAAGGCTAATACGAAATGGATTCTCTTGTTACAAACGTTACACTGTAGTAGGTAGGTAGGTAGAAGTGGTGGTTCACAGATGGAGAACCTAAATAGCATTGTGTGCCGTTTTAATGCCATCGCTCTGATTATATAGTTGAGGAGTGTAATTGAGATATCACTAAAACCAATCTGAGGATTTTATGAAGGACATTAGTTCCCTAATATCCTTTGTAGAAATCTCATCAAGTGAGTTGAAGAAGGATCTACCCAGCGCTCGTTGTCTGGCTCTTGCAAGTGCCGGGCAGTTACAAGAGAAATGTGGTAAGGTCTCCCTCTCATCAGTGCTGTTGCAGCTGCGACAGTGTTAATTATGAGGGGTACCTAATTTTTCGGCCTGATTTCCTATCGGCCAGTGTCCTGTACAGATCGCCACCAGTCTTGCGATATCATGTCGGTTTCGCCGTAGGAGATCATGTTCTGGATCGATTATACTTAGGCAAAATTTTTCTTGATGTAGCACAGTTTGTTAGTCTGGCCCTGTGGATAGCAATTTGAGGGAAGTGCTTAGAGATATTTGCCTTGACTGCTTGTGCCAGTGCTTCATCTGCAAGTGAGCTTTGATGGGCGGAACCTTGCCTAGCCAGTTCATCAGCCTTCTCATTTCGTGGGATATCACTGTGACCAGGAACCCAAATAAGGGATATATTGAGTTGGCCTTTAAATGATGCTAGCTCGGCCCAATGTTGTACAGTAAGTTAATTTTTTTTTTTAAATTTCCCCAACGACAGGTACGTGGTGGAAGACATCCCCCATATGCAGCGCACGCAACGGAAGCTGAACACAATAATGGCGTCGGACAGGATGAAGCGCTGGTGCGACCTCCCGAATGAAGGGCTCAACGAGGACAGCAGCGAGGGAGAAGATTGCGATCTCGAGGGCGAGATCTAATGTAGGATGGCCGAGCTGTAGCATCAAATGCGCGGGGTTATATAAACCCGCGTCACAGACTGCTCGCGGATAGTGTATCATCATCGCCCGCGCGATCAGTTGGGAAAAAAAATAAAGGTCATTGTACGAAATCGACGGTGTTTCATTTCGTGTTGCAGTTTTCTTCTCTTCACTTGAGTACTGTTTGTTAATAAAAAGCTGGGACAAAGAAGAAACAGTGTATCGGCATTAAAACGAGATAACTGCATACAAAGCAGGTCGAGAATATCTTAATAAATTAACTCGAATACCCATGATTACATCAATCGAAAATCGACAAGTATAATCGTGTTGTAATAAATTATATAAATGTATTACCTGACCAAATTTAGCAGCACCGACCTTTATAGGTTCTTATTTCAATGTAGCAATAAGTGCGCTATTTCCGTCTCTCAAGTTTGCGAAGCAATGCGGATCGACATATTCATTCTGTGATTCTGTCATTATCGTGTACTTGAAGCAGAGATGGTCCGAAATTAAAAATTAAATAATTTGCAAAGAACAACGGATTTACACTTGGGAGGAATATTTTTAAAACTTTGTAACGAAATGAATGCCTTACACGTAGAATATTGAGGTTTCAAAAAAAGTACTTTTGCTACACAGATGACGAAAAATATATTTCGGACATATAAGTAGAATACATAAATAAAGGGTGTTCATTTAGACTAGTTTTTTTCAATAGTCTTTTTTTACAGATCACGCTTAACTGGTATCATGGTGTGGTCTTATTCTTATACCAAATTGTTGGACAAATCTTCTTGGAAAAACTCACACCTCAACAACGTCTCCAAATTATTCAGTTTGAATACGAAGATCAGCGTTCTGTGAAGGTATTCGTGTAACGGCGAGCAACACAGCATCAACCTTCCGAGTAAGTTATTGCATTTACCATCCACAAATTCGACTTTCAGCGGACTTTCAGTGAGAATATTGTGCGGCTGTAGTGTGCATTATGACTTAATTGGGCAAGTACCCGTCGCAATGCTGGAGCCAGTTATCAATTTGTTATCACTTGAATGGACCTTGTTCAGTGTAGTCCCGGGCATCATTTGTACCAAATTATACTCTAAAAGTAAATGTCAGCCACTATTCGTTCAGGCCAAAATAATGTTTCTACAATCCAAATGCTTTTCAAGAGTTTTATTTAAAATAAAAAAAAAACGGAAAACCTTATATCCCGAGACCTGAATTTGTTAACTATTAGTGAAAATTGACGATTTGAAAATGAAATTTGTGTGTTTGTGAATCCGTTTGTGGTCCACAGTCAATGAACGCGCGAAACCATCTTGCTGACCATTTTGTCATGCCCCAATGGTCCGCAGGATTCCAATGACGACATCATTTGAAATTGCTAAAATCTTGGTATATGATAAACCGTGACCTTCATCGCCAGAATTGTCCAACGGAATACCGTGAAATTTGTTGACAATTACTTCCGTTGTCATATCCTGCGAGCACCGCTCAGAAAACTTCTGTATGCATCTTGCATCAAAGTCTGATTTATCGAAACGGCCCACGTATGGCGGCAAACAGTTTCGACTTTGATCGATGAGCTTATTGTCAATTTTACGATGGTGACGAGACGGGTTTTAATTATATGTTCATGTGGTTGAGTAACGCAGTCGCCACTCCCCCTGTCCGTGAACTCGACTCGGCCGGAACTTCAGTCAAAACTTGCTTCCTTAGAAATTTAGCAGGAAAGTTTCAGACTTTGTATTCACTTTAAGAGAATATAGACGAGGAGAGTAAAGCCCACAACCGACAAAACATATAAATTCGAAAGTTTTGGACGTTTGCGGCCTTCTTTCTCCTAAACTGCTGCTCGGATTTGGATGGAACTTAGGAATCAGATTTCTTCTACCCTGCATTCGAATATAGGAAATATCTCCCCTTCTAACTCCATCCACAATGTGTAGACAAACAAAAAATCCTTATTGGTACCTACTCAAATCCTCACACACTCACACACTGTTCGTAAATAGTTGTTAAGCCGATATTGAAATGTATTCGAAAAATCCTGGCATCCTTTCTCCGACGAACGCCAGTACGTTACCATGTAGTATGCGTGAGTTAATGGCGTCCATATGTTGGTTGAACTGCCATTGAAGCATAAATCCCTTTGTGTCGACAAATTTCCAATGACCGGGGCGGAGGACGAACTGCTTGACAGACTGCCAGCCACTACCACGCCATGACATAATGGTTATTTTACTTTTTCTGGCATAAAGTCTGCAGCTCAATATAAAGTCGTTAGTGGAAGTTCGAAGTAATCCCGCTCCATTAACCGCACAAAAGCACGTATCCGTCGTCCATTAGCTTTCAGTGACCATTTCGCCATTGATTGATTTTAAGCGATATCCAGGAGCCATCAATATTCAATAAACGGTCTTCATGATTGATTCCCGCCCCAAAAACCAACCACTCCACATTCGCGGATCGTATGCAAATCATATTAAATCATCCATAAATTCAAGCTCATTCCGGAGGAGTCCCCTTCCCCCCCCCCCCCCACCACCCATCACCAGGTACTGCGCATGCAAGGTGCCTACCTCACCCTGGATGGGGGAGGGAAGGAGGCGAGAAGGAGAAAAGTTGCCAATCGATGTCAGACACAAGCTCATGAAGAAAAGTTTAACCAATAATTCACCCCCCATTGTGGTTCGTTTCAATTTAACTTTCCATTTGGCAGTTGGTCTGGTTGGTCTGGTGGGTCGCACCAGCTTTGCGCGATACACACGAACTGGGACTTAAGCATGTCAGGTTGCCGTTTGTCACCGCATTTTTAATTAGCCAACGTACCACCGGACTGGTGGATGCGTCTTAACTGGGACTGTCCTGTCCGCACAATCACCTGAACGGATGCACGGTGGAGATGCGAAGCGAATGGTATACACACCGAATTGAAGGTGGCCCAGTTAGAGAATTACCCTCGTTGGAGAGGACAATGTGTCCTTGGCAGGAGCAACCCCACCCCCGACAGATGGGGGTGTGGGGTAACTTTTCAATTGATGGCACAGAAGATGCTTCATTAAAATTTCACATCTTTATTTCGAATTTCTGCTTCGGTCTTTCCTTCGTTTCGCTTTCGCAACCTCGCCAGAAGGACACTCTGCGACACAATAGACACTCAGACCACCAGCTCCGGGGGTCTTCGGCGGCGAGTTGACACCCTTGCACGAGGTGAGGGCGCAGCAAAACAACTCTATTGTGATAAACGAGGATCCAAGGACACAATGATTTTTGTTGATTTTCCGATAACGAATACAGTTCTGTCGCTTTTATCTTTCATTCCCCGACTCGAATCTATTTTAAGCACAAGACACAAGCAGGAGAGGAAAGAAAAAACGCAGGATTCAAGGACCAACCGGGCGAAGGAGGACTCGCCAAAGATGCTGGCCTTTTTTCGGCCGACAAACGATAATGATATTCCCTTTGGTGTGCGTTCTCTTTGTGCCGTCTGGCTCTTCTCGATGGAAAGCAAATTAGTGCTAGTAGGGATAAAGATGAGTACTCAAATGGAGGCCGATGGGCAAACAAAAAGACAAGAGGTAGCAGAAGAGTGACACGTTAAGTGCCCGAATCTGGACACTTTGACTGTGTTTTTGCACAAAGTTGATGGGGCTTTGTGTTTCCACAGCCGGCCGGAGACAGTTGCCGGACACGTATGCAAAAAAAAATGTTGAATTTTCTAGACCATAACAGAAACAATTCAGCATTTTTTACGCTTGCTTTGGCTACGGAATGGGGAGGGGAGACGATCAAATGGCCGTTTCACGATTCTGGGGGGTTTACAGTTGGGGCTGCAGAAAGGAGAGCCTGTGGAAGAACGCAACAGGGGATGCCGTGTATTTAAGGTGAGACGCATAGGAATGGGACTAAATAGGGGGGCACAACTGGAGTCTGACTGAGGCCCATGTCCACCTGGAATTATAGTCGCACATGAAGAGGAATTTCTGAAAGAACACCCTTAGGGGAATCTGACAACGATTTAGAGGTGCTTCTGTAGTAACTCGAGGAAAAAAAATCAGTGCCAGTTTGAAAGGCTGAAGGACTTGAAGCTGCACTCTTGATGGTCGCTTTGCCAATGTCTACCGATGAGAGTGTCAACTGCACATTTTATTTGAATTATGTTGTTTATTTAGAAATGTGTCAGAGCAGACTTTGGCCTTTCCTTGATTGGCTCTGCAGTTAATTATAGAATTGGCCTTGTTTAAGGAGTGTTATGGGCTTTCACAAATTGACTTGCAGTTTCATGCTGACGGCGAAGGTTATTTTCTCTCTATTCGATGTAATCTGAGCATAGTCAGAGGCTTGAGCACGGTGATGTTGTGAAAAAGGAAGTTGGAATATCGGAAATCGAACTATGAACCTCAGTACTGTAACAGTGTGGTATCTGCCGCAGATTCTAGCTGGCGTATGTAGTGTGATTTATGTCGCCGACGTTATTTGCAACGATACATAGGCAATTGGCGACAAGACGACGGGTCCCTCGATGTCGGCAAACAAATCAAGGGTTAGGACAGGACGATGTTTCCCACGGACAGCGGGGTTGGTGAGGAATGTGTGTCAACAAGGGAGCAGTGAAAACAAACAGCAGTCGCAGTCGCAAGCCAGAGTTGAGACGATTGAGTACTACCGACTGTGCATACGAACGAATTCAATAAAGAACGAATGTGTTTTTATAAGTTTGCGTATATTATTTAACGGTAGTAGGTATCAAGGCAATGACACACTACATCGTCGCGTTGACTCTCCTATGTCGTAGCTGACTTATCGAGTGAGGTGTGGTGTGACTCGAAAATGCAGATTGTAAAGAACTCGGAAGGTCGATGATGCACACCATACGTTGTTTCAAGTACTGATGGCCGTAGTATCGCCGAATAATTTGGAGACGTTTTTCAGCTGTGAGTTTTTCCATGACGATTGGTCGAAAAACACTCAATAAGACTAAGACGGCAGCACGAGGCCAGTTATGCCCGATCTATCAAAAGACAAGGCCAAGTGAATCTCCTACTCACAGCAAAGGAGAAAGTCAACAACGGTGCAGAGCTTGATTTAGCAGAGTTTGAGAACTCATATTTTTTGAAGGGGTTACATATTTTGAGAACGAAGTATTTCACTTCAAAGTCCCTGACTTGTGAAATAACCCTCTTTAAATCCACGGGACCAGCATTGATCTGGGAGAATGACTGACAGCTTATCACCGAAAAGTGGAACAAATCTTTGCATAATGCAGGCGAAAACAAGATCGTTGCGCTTGATATTTCTAAGGCATTTGACAGAGTTTGGCATCAAGCTCTTTTTTCGAAAATGATGAATCTCTTCTTCTATGGATTAGAAATTACCTCTCGAACCGTTCAATTCAAGTTGATTTGGATGGGTTCAAGCCTGATATCCACCAAATAAATGCTGGTGTACCCCAAGGCTCTGTTCTGTCTCCTACACGCTTTCTCATTTATATTAATGATCTCTTGCCTGCTACTTCTAATCCAATTTATTCCTTCGCTGATGACAGCACCCTCAGCTTTTCATATTCGTTCAGAGACTCACGACCCTGCCCTTCGGTCGTAGAATTGGAACGGCAGCGTATGTTAAGCACATTGAATTCACAACAACAACAACAAAGTGGAATTCAATGCTTCAAAAACTCAATGCTGTCTGCTGTCACTCATGCGAACCCCTGTTAATCAGCCATTATCCATGAATGGCGCTTGTGTCGATGAAACCGGAAGCTTTCCATCCTTGGTATGTGTATCAACACAACACTTAGTTGGAACGATCACATATTTGAGGTCGCCAAAATTGCTGCGAAATGTTTAGGTTTCCTTAAACGATGCAAGAAATATTTCACCCCCTCGGATTTGGCTTTCATTTATAAGGCGTATATCCGCCCCAAGCTTGAGTACAATGCTCATATCTGGTCTGGTGCCCCAAAGACCACCCTGCACCTACTAGATAGAATCAAAAAGCGAGCGATAAAACTTATGGGAGACAACAATGTCGCAAAGTCAAGACTCGCTCGAACATCGACGTACCGTTTCTTCTTTGTCCGTATTTTATCGCTATTTCAACAAACGATGCTCAACTGCATTCCTCCTCTTCATGAATTCACCCGCAATACTTGTCTCGCCATTAATGCTCATCAGTGTACCCTAAAGACTACTTTCGGACTCACAGTTAAATTTAGAGACTCGTTCTTCAGCCGTACTACGCGAATTTGGAATGCTCTTCCCAGCCCTATATTTCCCACAGACTACAACCCGCAGATATTTAAGACCAATGTGCACAGGTACCTCCTCTCTCATTCTCCCTCTATAGCTTCGGCCCGTACTGTGTCTTGACCCCGGACACTTAAGGGTATTACAATTCAAAAAAAAAAAACTGCCATGTTTCAAATTGGCATACATCAACGACACAGAGCCACGGCCACGGCACAGTGTTAACATCGAATAACCTCACTCCACGCCATAAATTTAGTTCACCAGCATGCGAGACGACGTATGTTTGTCTCCCACTGAATAGAAATTGATCTGATCCATCCATGCCTGCAGAGCACACGGGAAAAAGGTAATCACCCCCGGCAATGGAACCCCATTCAAATTTTATTCAAAAACCGATCCAGTCTACCTAACTAATGGTAAAATATGAGTTTGCTGGAAACATTATGACGCAGGATAAGCCTTTCCCTGTGAATGCTGGCAAATAAACGCAAATGAATACATCTATGAACCGCCAAGCCCTTTGGCGTAGCGCTTTTTTTATCGCTCACTGCGTTGAGCATATGCTGCTGTTTGTATGCAAGCCTCGAGCGGGCACCAAAGCCATTCCGCCTTTGCTGCATTTATATTTATACGCCCCGAATATCCCGCAAGCGTAGTGAATTGATGCACTATTTGGGGGTCCCTGTCTAAATGAGTGTTTTATTCATAGCGAATGTGCATGCATTAAGTCTTGCGGGTAAGCAACTCCAAAGAGTTCAAATGAAATGTGATCCCCATTTCCTTGCGAATTTTGCGCAAAATGGCACGGAATGTAGTTGAAATTAGTTTATTCAGGCTGCATCTGGATGCGAAAGGCGTAACTGAATTGAAAAAGGACCGCTCAAGTGCGAGTTGTAAGTAGGTTAGGTTTGGCAAGTAAGTAATCACGCATTTGTCACGTCCTGTGATACCCTTAATTCGTCGGGCTATTTAGGGGATGTTCCGTCACGGTGATATTTGTTAGATGATCGTTGAAGGTGTACTCATCCAGAGCTCCATTTCTCAACTCTCTCTTCATCGCCACATCAGGCCATGTAAAATGTATACATATAAGACATTGACCAGCCCCATATTTGTCAGAGTCAAACTTATGACATGGCCATGGACAAACAAAAAATTCGTGTGATCTTCCTAATCACCATTTCTATTTTGTTCCTATCTAAAAAAAGCTTAAAAAAGGTTTAGGACAAGCGAATAGTTTTTAGAAATTATTGCGGCGAAGCAATTTGTGGACTGCCACCAGTGTCCAGAAAATATTGCGGGCGAAGCAATTTGTGGACAGCGGCCAGTGTCCAGAAATGATTGCAGGCGAAGCAATTTGTGGACAGCGGCCGGTGTCCAGAAACTATTGCGGGCGACCGAAGCAATTTGTGGACAGCGGCCGGTGTCCAGAAACTATTGCGGGCGACCGAAGCAATTTGGGGACAGCAGCTAGTGTCCAGAAACTACGGCGGCGAAGCAATTTGTGGACAGCGGCCGGTGTCCAGAACTATTGCGGGCGACCGAAGCAATATGTGGACAGCGACCGGTGTCCAGAAACTATTGCGGGCGACCGAAGCAATTTGTGGACAGCGGCCGGTGTCCAGAGACTATTGCGGGCGACCGAAGCAATTTGTGGACAGCGGCCGGTGTCCAGAAACTATTTCGGGCGACCGAAGCAATTTGTCGACAGCAGCTAGTGTCTAGAAACTGTTGCGGCGAAGCAATTTGTGGACAGCGGCCGGTATCCAGAAACTATTGCGGGCTACCGAAGCAATTTGTGGACAGCGGCCGGTGTCCAGAGACTATTGCGGGCGCCCGAAGCAATTTGTGGACAGCAGCTAGTGTCCAGAAACTATTGCGGCGAAGCAATTTGTGGACAGCGGCCTTTGTCCAGAAACCAGCCGCCGTCCACAAACTGCTTCGCCGCAATAGTTTCTAGACAATGGCCGCTGTCCACACATTTCTTCGCACTGTTGAACGTTGGCCGAAGCTTCCGAGTAAATATCACTACCTCCTGTTCGCCAAATTTGTCACTGAGAGCGGTAATAACAGCTGGTGGAACTTCCAACATTGATGTCGTTCTTGGCGCAGTTGGTTGAGTGCCTGCCTTTGGTTAGAGGGGTTCCCGGTTCGAATCCCCGTGAAAGGAAAATTAATACGCTTTATCTGGTTTTTTGAAATCTGGTCCAGTCATCATTTGCCGTTGGGATTAAATATGCTGCACTATCACAGTAGTGGTCGATCAGCGGTAGTAATCTGACTATGGGTATCACAATGGACCCAGATGGGCTAAGTGTGCTGGCAATTTCGCTGGAAGCCCACTTACCTACCTACCTACCCGGTCGCTCCTCGAAAACACTGTGCTGTTAGTGCTCGGCGGAAGAGTGCCGGTCAAAATGCGGAGAATGTCTTGGTTCTTTTATTTTATTTCGTCAATAAACGACAACAATAACAGGTTTCGCCTTAGTCAAAATTTATTTTTTTTTTCTTCTTAATACTAACTTAAATCTAGAAAATGCTTTTCCTAAACTGGCTTAAAATAAAACCCCAAAAAAAAATAAAGAGTTGAACTCCGCTGTACCGGTATGTGAACCCGCATTTTTATCCACAATTCTTCTTGCGTACCAACGCTCTCCGCAGCAAGGATAATTAAGTATATCTAAGAAGTCTCGCTGGTATCTTAACCGACAAAAATAAAAAAATAAGGGAAACTAAAACGCCCGACTCCGTTCGCGGTCGATGCGAATTCACCGTTCCAAGTTTTCTACCTCAATCTGACCTACACTACACTAATGGTGTACTTTGTCTCCAGTGATATTTGTGGCTTCTTCAATGCCTTGTCGTTGCCTTTTTTTTTTGGTTAACTCTCGCCTTCGGGACACACTTCAGAAATTCGACACACATCTGCTATGAGCTTGGATATCCTGCGGCTCCTTTTCGGGACGTGCTGTGACCTGCTCTTGAGGGCGTACGTACCGTGGTCAGGGACAGGGGTGTCGGGATGACGTTGTTGGAACAGTCCCCTGTATCAAAGGAAAATGCCCGTGCACTACAGCTGAAGGAGATCTAATTTTGTAACAACAGATCGCAGTACTGTATTGTCCTTTTAATTATGTAAAACTCAAGCAAATTTGGCAGCACCGACAACGGTTCGTCCCGGATTTCGTACTGATCCTTTCGGCCTGTCAAACTTGCTTTCGTTCATCTTTCCTTTATATTCAAGCTGTCAGCAAAGACGCATGTGCGACACCATTAAAGAGGAATTAAATAAATTATAAAGAAACTGAGAGCGTATTACAATTTGAATGTTTTTCTAGCGTTCACTAACACACTATCCTTACCGTAGCCACAACTCGGGTAGAACACACAATACTCAAAAACACTAGTTCTTGATTTAATCGAATTAAACTTCAAATTTCTGGACACTTTCTGGTCTCTTTTTTTTTTTCTTTCACCGCTCTGTGATCGTTCACCTCTTCTTCTGCCCTCCTACTAGTGAGTGACTCGGCTAGCATTCGTCGTGCACTCGCAACACAACTCCTAGGCCTCTTTGGAGACTTTCACCTTCCATCGGCCAACGGTGCAGCTACTTCGCACACCACTACAGCCCTGAAAAGCTACAACTACCCTCCTTTCATAATAGAGAACGAACGCGCACCTACACAGATACGAACCTGGGCACCGAAACACTTAGTCTGGTGCCCTACCCTGTCGTCTTCTTCTTACCCTTGCTATATTGTATCCAATTTCTGCCTCAGACCCTCCGGTTCTCCTCCTATCCTCTCTAATTGCTGATCTACCACATTTCCTTGCCTACTCTTAGGAGAAACCCTTTGCCGAGGACATAACAATAGTCAGGCATCAGGAGATCTGATTGAGTTCCTCAAGCACAAAGGTTTGAAGGTATGACCGCTAACAACTAAATAAGTACTGTCAAGCTCATTAACTGAGGAAACTGGACGAAGAGTACCGCAGAGATAATTCACCAAAGATAGACTCTTCGTCAGACAATTGGTCATTTTTGTGGAGAAGGCTGGTGCCAAGAACTCAACGAAGAAGGGTTTCATAGTCAAAAATGCATTCCCGCGAATATGGCACTCTTCATAAATCAGATCCCACACACAGGTCTTCTAGGACTTGCATTTGATTGGATGAGCTAAATAGATTACTCCCATAACCCACAACACTTAAGAACGAGAACTCAATCAAATCCAAGTTTGATCTGGGACACAGAATTGTCAGTGCACTCCACGCTCACCTTTGCTTTTTTTAATAAGTCTTAAATGCATCACACCCGATCCCTTTCACGCTAAGCAACAAACAAAAATGCACTCAACTTCACACGAGCCGAATGAAATGCAACCCAACCCACCCGAGTGCTCCCTCAATCCATTTCAGAGTTCCTCACAGCAGCGCTAGAATGGGAATAGGATTCCCCTGGGAATCATCTCACGATAAAATTTCCATATCATCTCTCAGCAAATTCAATCCACGAGCCCCCGAGGCTCTGATATACCCATTGTCGAACGCAGTTCGGAGGGGGGCGCCTTCCGAAATCGATAAATTGAAATAAATATGCACGCACACGGCATACGAATGCCGCAGCACTCGCTGATACCCCTTTTCACGTTGCCACCAGCGATACCACCTTTGCGAGGAAAATGTCAATAACAAAGCGATTTACAAGTCAACCTTTCATCCCTGGAATCGCTGTTTAAATAGGGAATTTATTAAATAAACGACAAGGACATCGCTCCCGCTGTACCCATATGAGGGATTACGGCAGCGACGCCTCACGCAGATGCTGCCTGCTCGGCCGACCGAATGACACAGTCGAAGACGAAATCCCCACTGTCACTGGGGAGATTTTGAATTATGCATCTAATATTTTTGACTCTCTCTGGAAATTTACGAGGATGTACACACCTACGTGAATGTTGCCTAAAACATCGGCGGATATCAAAGCCCACCGTGGTCGGGGATGGTAGGTGCGCGATATTACAGCACGTTTGCATAGAGCACAGGGCGTAGGAATCCGGGGGATACGCAGCTACTTCAGACACGGTGAGTGGTTTCTGTTTTCTTTCTCTTTTTTTTTTTTGCAGAGCAGCGGGAGATTTCACCAAATTAAATTGAATCTATTTCCAGACACTGGCATTCTTTTCACTCGAAGTGGTGAAGTATGTAGGTGCTCATGGAAAATCTCGGTGTTTTTAAAGTCATGAATTTTTAATGCGGCAATAGAGCGCGGATTGCGGGGCATGCTTTGGGCTAGATTTGCGCGTCCCTATGAATTGGGTGGTAATGGGGCGAATGCTTAGAGCAGGTGATACTTCTATTAGGGCTCATTATTTGGCAGAGCTTTTTTATGAGGCGAGGAGAAACATCTTAGTTCGTGAGGTAATGATATGCTTCAAAGGACTGTGGAGCAATTCACGCAAGGGGACTGAGCATATTTTCATTAGAAAGGGAGGAGCAAAGGTCTACGTTGAAGGTCATCCGTCCAGATGAAAGATATGCAGTCAGTTTGCTTAAGAACCAGGTTCACATTTTCAACATTTTTTCTCAAAATTAATCTTTGCATCTGAATGGACGGGATTTGTCTGATGGGGGGAGTGCTTTTTGTGTTCCAGGATGAAATTCAACAATTTATTAAAATCCATTATAACTTTTGTTTTATTGAGCGAATGAGCGTGGTCGTTCACATTATGTACTAAAGCCATGACGGTCAAGCAGGACCACCTGGCTATCTGCCGAATGAAAAAAAATTGGTTGTAGACACGCTGTTCTTGAGATTTTTATCAATACACCAATACCCTGGTTTGCGACGCTAATTGGGACCGGAAAGTTGCGACGCAAATCGAAACGACGCAATGAACATACTTGCATACAAATTTATTTTATTTCATTGGTTCCATGGCCCACTCTATAAGCTAAAAAAATTGATTTCTTTTGACTGGACTAGCAACCTGACCTGAGCCAACGTATCACCGAAACTGAGGAGCAGACATCCTTCACAACCAAGTTGAGGTTTCCCGCAGTTTAGGGAATTCCCCAGAAATTGGCAATCCTACAGCAAGACACGCAGTTATGCGTTATATTTACGTTAAAAAATCGCAATGGGACAAACATTTTCTTGTTATCGACGCAAATCGAAGCCATCGTCGCTAACCGAAACATAAACTTTAAAGTTACAGAGCATTATTAAAATACGACGCAAACCGGAACGACGTAAACCGGGATATTGGTGTATTCGATTTTCACCCATTTTTTTGTGATTTAACCTATTTTTTCTGCAGTCTCTCCAAACAGATCTAAATTACCGGGCCAAGTGGGTTGGATTTAAGCTAGTATTCTCATAGATTATAATAATATAATATGGGTGGCGCTACAGCCCGTAGAGGTCCAGGGCCTAGCTTCAGCGAGTGACTCGAAAGAGGTGGGGCCGTGAAAAGTATTTCTTGTCGTACCAGGAATCGAACCTAGACAGGTAGGTCCAAGTGCGTAGGTGTCGACGCACATACCATCCATTCTCATCGATTAAGGCAGTCATATAGGGTGCTCACAAGAAGCAACACAACTTCCAATCGGTACTCTGTACGAAATGAAATCGAGTCCAAACTGGAAATGATTGCAAACATAATTTCATCGATTTGCTGGCGCCTGCTGGAGATAAACTTTGGCATAGGGTTCAGTAGATTCCTTGTGGTCAACGCAGCACATAAAGCTGTGATCATTTGGGTTGATCCCAAAAGTTCGATGGGATTTTCCGTTCACCTGGGGGTTGCGGTTATTTTCCAAGCTTCAGTCATATCTTAAAGAAAAAGTCTATGTCTATATCCGCAACGTATATGGTCGTAAGAGCACGGCGATCTCCTGACGGTCGAACTGCCAACCAAATCGACCATGTGCTCATTGAAGCAGGACATGCGTCAAATATCCTGGATATGCTAATACTTAGAAGAGCAAACAACGAATCTGACCATTTTCTACTGGCAGCACGATGCAGAGATCGACTGTCCGATGTCAGAAAGTTGCACCAGCCAACAAAAAGAAGTTTGGACGCCTGAGCACACCGGAGACTGCGAGACTCAGACTACCTAGCATCTCCGATAAGAAACCCGTGACATGATGGCGAGTGTGAGCAGAAGAAACCTGCTACCGACGAGGCATACCAAAAAGCGCTGCAACGGAAAACAAGAGCAGTGCAAGAGGAGTACCGGGCTAGAAGACGCGTCTACACTTGGCGAAAAGGCCTCTCGTCACCTCCCAGCTCAAAGACATCGAAGAGTCTAGGGATAGACAAAAAATACGGGCGTTTTATAAAAAAAGCCATTACGCCTGGCTTCAGGCTTTAGGAAAGGCAACTTTGTTGTTGATCCTCAGGCAATAGTGGATGTGTTTAAGCAGCACTTCCAACAACTGCTTAACGGGCCTGACCAGGAAAGAGTGATAGGGAATAAGGGAATCCCAACTCCAGTCGATGAAGTGGTCCTCCCACCTAGCTTTGAAGACGTCGGCACAGCCATTAAACGGCAGAAGAGCAGCAAAGCCGCAGGCTCAGATGGCCTACCATCAGAGCTCTTCGAGGCCGGTGGCGATGTTCTGTTAGGGAGCATGCAACCAGGTCATCTATAGAATTTGGGAAGGTGAAAGCATGCCCGACGACTGGAATATCAGCTTCATATACCCCATCCCCAATAAAGGCGATCTTACCTAGGTATATCCCTGCTCAACGTCGTCTATAAGATCCTGTCCAGCGTACTGTTTGAACGTCTAAAACCGCTTTGCACCGCACTAATCGGCAAGTACCAGTGTCGCTTCGGGCCCGGCAAATCGATCACAGATCATCGACCAAAAATGTACACCAAGGAAAATCCTGGAGAAGACCAGTGTGTTTCAAATCAATACGAACCAGCTCTTTATCGATTTAAAGCTCCATACGACAGCACTCATCGCAAGAAGCTATTGGATGCGATGACCGTATTCGGGATCCCGAGGAAACTGATCCGTTTGCGTCGCACCACGCTATCACATACGCAATGCACCGTGCAGTTCGGTTCAAGACCCTCTAAGCAGTTCGAAACCTGCACGGGATTTCTGCAAGGAGTGCTACAGAAAGAGGGTCTTCTAATCCGAGCCTCCAGCTTCGAAATGGAGAGGAAGACCAGAGCCTTGATGACTAGAAGTAGCGTGAGCAGGACTGTAGTCGATGGAAGCAGCTAATGTTCAGGCTCAGACCTTCCATGCGTCGCAGGCATGATAAGTAAGTATTAAGCTTTTTCTCCCTATCGCGCAAGTGGGTGTTGAACGAGTAAGGAGATTAAAACCGCATCGACGGACGAGCTTACCCATGCAACCGCAAGCGCCCTACCGTCCTCCTGAAGCTACCCGCATCAAAATTCCTATCCAATTTGTCACTCATTTACTCCATCGTGCGACTGTCGTTCAATGGAAGTTCAATGGAAATCGAGATGGCGGCCACACAAAATTACCCTGGGGCATGCATTAACATTAATCACAGCTCTCCTTAGAAACCAAGGCTTTCAGACTTTCGGCGACAGACTATCCTCAAGATTATGAGCAAGATTACTGCCAGCTGAGCTTTCCACATCCAGCATCATTGGCTCTCATTTGTCTTCACTGTGTCCCATCCCCCTAAGTTCACCTTCAACAGGAATACTCTGCGCCATGAAAACGATTTAAATCAATGTGAAATCTTCTGGATACACAAATTTAATTTGCTACAAAATTCAGCAGATACCCTTATTCAGTGCTCACGCTGTGCGACATGAAGTGTCCTCCCAAGGAGCAAACAGAGAATAGAAATTCCAGCATTATTATTCACAAGACAGACGACACTCGTGTCTCGTCGGCACGGAGTCCGCAGTCCGCACCCGTACCGTGCTCAATTGAGTATCTACATTGCTTGCATAGATGAAATAAAAAACCCTGTCAAAACACATTCCTTCCACTAAGCGTCATCGTATCATTCCGACTTGTTGATCGTGTGTACACTCATCCTGTGTAACACGCAACACTGAATGGGGGATTTCATTTGTGCTTGTGCCTTCTGTAGTGTAGTGTGCTGCTTTCATTTGGTTAACGTTAAACTGAAGTTCTAGGGTCTTGGATGCTTTGTGGATACACATTTGCGAGTATGTAGGTCATCTCTTTGCACATACGCACACCGAACTGCAGACGATGGCATCGTTTCCAGTCTTTGTGTTGGGAATAATTCTGCCCTTGTTATAGGGGGAGTGGAAGGTAGACATTCCTAGTATGAAAGGCAGTATTATTCAATTTTGTCATGTTAGTCGCCGTCTCCCCATGAACAGGGGGACAAATGACACGGATATGTGTATGAAGCGTGTCAGACAGGATTTGCTCATACGTTGACGATGACTAAGACTTGATTACAGGAAACGAATCCAAATTAAAGGGACATTCATTTCACCGTTGGATGGCAAACGCTAAGAAGGAAATTGCGGGAGCAACTTTAAGGCGTCACCAAATGCTGGAGAGTTTCATTAAAATTAAGGCGGAGAGTATTCTGGTCTTTACATGAACTATTTTCAAAAACAGCATTTGACAGCATCAAACGCTCAAAGCTACAAAAAGCATGGATAATGCAAGGAATTCATCGAAAACTAGTAAGACTAGCAATGATGACCATGAGCGGGTCAAAGGCAAAGGTATTAACTCAATCCAAGGAGTCAGCTTAATTTCACATTGCCAATGGAGTAAGTTCTTCAATATAGCTCTCCAGCATGCCTGGAAAATGGTGGTAATATATTTAACAAGTCATACCAATTGATAGGATATGCAGATCTACAATCAAAGCTTCTGTCCCAAAAACTGAAAACTACACTTTCCGAGACGGTAATACGTCTAATAGTAACGTACGGATGCGAAGTTTGGTCATAAAGGAACTCTGCTGAAATAAATCTAAGAATCTTTAAAAGAAAAATAATCAGAAGCATACACGGTGCAAGATTAGAAAACGAAATATTTACATATGCATATATGTACATATACGGCGTACGAACGAGGAAATTAACGCAATCCTTGAAGGTGAATATAGCGTGTTTCGCCAAAGCACAAAGATGATGGCTTCGACTTAATGAGGATGGATGACTTGAGAAAACAAAAAAAAAACATTCAAAAGCAATCCTGAAGGTGTAAGAGCAAGCGGTAGACCAAGGATTCGATGGACAGATGGTGTGACTGAAGACATACGAAAACTGAACGTTCCAAATTGGAGAAATGCAGCAGAATGGAGTAACGTCGTGCAGAAGGCTAAATCCTGCCCAAGGATTAAGAAGAAGATTTTCAAAACCAAAGAAGACTAAGTCAACAAATCAGGATATGACGGCAGAGTGGTCTCTGAGTCTTCTTCTCAATCTCCGCAAGGAAGAGCCTCAGTGATGCAGTCTTGAAAGTGGCGGCAGGTCTTTTGTACGAGACCCAGTCTCGTAGTATATTTCGATCTATTCAAGTGCTTCCCTTTCGTAGATTATGTAGATCCGATCGTCACCAGGGAGAATTAGGATTCACTCCCGATATATCCACGGGACATGCAGAATCCTAATGCATTGCGTTGCGAGGAGTCGTCGAGATCACATGAACACACAATCAAAGTGTTATGAATTATTTCTCAAGCCAGGCACCCATGGAGGGTCTGAGCGCGAGCAATAGCTGCCTTCCATCGATGACGGTCATAGGCATTGGGCACGCTGCTTCCAATCATCCAGAACAAGCTGTCTTACGTTCGTGATGACTTGGCCTTTATACCGAAGGCTCGGTATTCCTCTCTTTTTCAAACCTAGAGGTAGACCGAATCTCCCGAATTAAGACCGACAGAAGCCAGCTTGGTCTTGTGATGGTCAACTATAACCGAGTGGTTTCCACTAGTAAGATGATATAACATCCAGGACAAGTCGCCTTTTAATGTTATTTTGGGGTGAGATTTGAGTAAATCAGAGAGGTTTATCTCCAAGATCGCCATAAAAGACCACATCCTGCATGAGGTACCCCTAGCGGATCTTGAGGGGAACATAGGTAAAACCCGCAATTCCAGATGTGAATTACAATGCCGAGGGATGAATGGCATTATGTCTTCGAACCGCGAACGCCGGATAAGAGATTCAACAATTCTCGTTATACAGAAGGTGAGTTCAGGGTAACCTATTTTTACCCCTTACTCGTGGGAATCGAAATTAGTACCGAAACACCCAAAAATCCTTCAAGGAACTCCGATGTAAATGAGTCCAGCATCGGCGAGCTCCAAAAACCGTCACTGAAACGGAGATAGAGGAGAACATTCGCCTACAATCCCCGTCCGTAGCTGGGAAGACTTCGAATGTTGCTGGTGACGAAGCAATGGATGTCAGCTTTAATGGCTTAATCATCGAAGATGATACTTACTCGGTTGCCAACTCGCTATCCATAAACTCCCTACGCAGCCTACGCAGTAAGATCCACAACTGCAGTCGACCGATGCACAGGCTTAGTGGAAAAAAGAGCTTAGGGAACAGGAAAGGGAAAAGTTTCAAAGAGTACTTGACTTCCTAAAGGAGACACCCAAGGGTATGGGCCTGTCACTTGCCGACTGCTCAATGGTCTCTCCTCGGAAAGTAAATACCCTGAAGCACTGATGGACCCCGTCCTGTAACGGAACAAGTTCTGCCATTGGGATGACCTTGCACCCCTTAACCAATTGAAATCAATATTTCCACAAAAATCATTCACACAAGGCTCATCAAGTTTCAGCTTCCCTGCAGCATCACTTCCAAACAGTCGAACCACACCAACGATTGCCGCTCAGACCCAACGAGAAAAGAATCGTTTTTGAAAACGGTTCCACACTCCATTCTACCCGCAGTACGTTCGATCAAGTCGAAAGATTATGTGACCCATTTGCCACGCAGCGCTTATCGTCGACGACAATCGCGCATCGGGCACAACCTCCCACGGGATTGCCTTTGAAATGAGCCACGTGAATGGGAAGGGGATGAACCTGTGGCACACAATTCCAATTCAACACCCCGCCTCATCTGCAATCCGATGCAAAAGGTCACGACATTCACAAACCTATTTGCACTAGAGGCAGCAACCTCGTTTTAGAAAATTAAATACGATTCAGTTCAAATACGAACAGGCGAATAAGTCGAAGAGCACTCGCCACCCCAAGCGAACCCCACGTAAATGGCCGTGCGGATGTGGATGTGGATGTCGAATATGGATGTGTCTGCGCCTCCCTTCCAATCTGCGGACAAATCAATCAGTCTCAAGGATACTTACTGCGATTTATCGCGAGAATGCTAACGCAGATTCAATTTGAAAAATTTCCCAATTTCATTCGATTTAACGATTTCTTCCATCAAACGCTGGAATCACATTCAAATTGACGACTGCGGCGAATTGAATAACCATCAAATGGCAGCCAGGGTGCGTACTGTGTGGGCGTGTGAAATTGCCTGTGTGCGTCTGCCGTCTAGGAGTCCCTCTTCGCGTCAACACCGCTTCTTCTTCTTCCTCGACGTAGGCTTCGAGTCTGGATAAACTCGTAGATAACCTTTTCAAAATAGTTTGCTGAAAGTTGGCCACACTTTGACAGGTACCTGTCTGCGAGTGAGTTGCCTCTCTCTCTCTCTCTCTCTCGAAAGTTTCCACTCGACAACTTGTGGCGGAGAAAGTTTCCTTTTTTAATTCAATTAAGGCACCCTTCTTGGGATCTGTCTTCCCGAGGAGAATATGTTTGAAATTAATCTTCCATAATACTTGATAATCTCTCTTGGGGGGTAATTGATGGGGAAGCGTGTTCATATCCGCTGCTTTCTTTTCCGATGAGTAATTTCCGGAAAGGTGTCGGACAGCTGCAGTCGCGAGGGGGTCAGCCTTTAATGGGCCAGCAGATGATGACCTTTTCCACTTGGAAGCGCCTAGTTGAATGGGAAATTTCGACTTTTAAGGGATAAATATTTAAATTCATCACTCAGAATATGAGGGGTGCTTCTTTTCGAATGCGGGACAGAATGGCAGGATGAAGCGTGAAGACTGGAGGCGAGTGTTGCGTGAGGCGACGTGAATACGCGGCAGCGGTGGATTTATATTTTTAAAAAATTCCCTAAAAACGATGAGAGGACGAAGCAGACACAAAAGGTTACCTTTTTTTCCCTCAACAAAGAGGTTTTTTAAATTGGTTTCGTTCGCCCTCCATCGCGTTTCGGATTACATACAGTCAGTTGGCGATTGGCAGACAGAAAGACGGGTGGATAACAATTAATTTTGGAGCTTGAGCCACTCGGCTTGGTATAGGGGAAATCATTATATGAGCGGAGTTAGACAATTTCGATGTCGTCAGAGTCCAGTGTATCGGATTCGAATAATACACGTAGGAACACATAACCGCAGGTGTACAGAAGTCGTAGATACGTCTAGTTGGGCCGCTGTGGCAGTTGGAAAATGAGCTGGGAAAAGCTAACAAATACATTTCGAAACTATCCTTCCTTGCCTTGGTAATGAACAGACTTTCGACCAGAAATAAATGAGTAAAGAGATATTCAACTTCGGCCATTTTTACCCCTAGTCCATGGCGGAAATCTTGAAGCGTAGGCCGTGAAGGATTAGTATGTAGTGGAATTCCCTTGTATTTCACACATACTTTTACAAGATTCCCGGATTGACCACGATAATGGCGAAAAATTCGCGGATTTTTTAGCAACATGGCCGCCGATTCGTGAATTTGCCCACGATCATGTAGTATTATTCGGAGGCTGTTCAGAAGATGACTCATATTTTTAAGAGGACATATATTTGTAATGCTACGCTCTGTTTACAGGAGTACTCTGCATCAATTTAATTCTTCAGAGTAAAATATAAGAAATTTGAAAAAAGTTCAAGTAACGATCGAATTTTCAAATAAGAACTCTAATTCACCCCACGGCTACGGTTGGGGAAGGGTATCAACTGTTTACCAGCTGTTCGCAAGAGCTCACACGTATTCACAGACAGGGGACAAAAAAGCGTATAAAAAACGATGTCAGATGAAATCAAGGGGCAAGAGAGGAAGAAGTTAAATATCTCTTTACTCATTTATTTCTGCTTTCGACTACTGAGCCATAAGGAACCGTCAATTTATACCACAAGTACCACAACAGGCCGCCCATTGTGTGTTATTTTACACGTCAAGAGGAACTTCATTTCTGTTGCGCTATTTGTGGCTGAACTATTTCCTGTTCGGTGACAGGATAAATGTAATTCTATGAAGATTTGTGAAACCTATAAACATGTGAGTTCATTGATAGGGGACATATACCCCACCCCACCCACTCACTACTAACCTCATGGACACAAATGTTTTTAACTAAAAGACCACTGGACCGATTTTGTTCAAATCTCCACCATGTGTTCAAAAAAGGTAGTAGATTAAAAAATGTTTAACAATTTCAAATAATGTAAGCTGTTTTATTTATTTGTTAATTCGTTGAAAGTTTTGTTTTTAATTGAAATAGCTGTTACTAAAGAGTGATTTTTTAAAAGCTATAGGAAAGTTTTTCAAAAAAAACACATAAAATTCAGAAAAATGCATGAAATCTTTATTTTCATACATAGCCCGACAAAAAATTGTCTATAGGCGTAAAATCGCACGATCTAGGCGACCAATTGACCGATCCCGAACGTGAAATAAAATGTTCACCGAACTCGCCCCTCAATAAGTCCGTTGTTTCTCGTGCTATGTGGCATGTGGCACCCTTCTTGTTGAAACCGCATGTCATGCAAGTCAAGCTCTTGCATTTTGAGCAAAAAAAAGTTGAATATCATCTCACGGTAGCGCTCACCATTCTCAGTTACGTTACGATTCGCATCATCTTTGAAGAAGTACGGTCCAATGATGCCACCAGCCCATAAACCGCACCAAACTGTGACTTTTTCTGGATGCATTGGTAGCTCTTGCAATGCTTCTGGCTGATATTCCCTCCAAAATCGACAATTCTGCTTATTTACGTACCCATTGAGCCAAAAATGAGCCTCGTCGCTGAACACAATTGAACACAAATGATGCGTGAATGCATTTTGATAATAAACTTCAATAATTTGCAAGCGTTGTTCGTTTGTAAGACGATTCATGGTTAAATTATAGACCAAACTGAAGATGTTTGACAGTGAAACAAAACACGAAACGTGCGTCAGCTGTTTAAACCAGTGTTGCCAAAAAGATAATAGCTAAAAGATCACCCTTTTGCCAAAATTGTAAGCCATATCCCCACCGAACGAAATCGCCAAATCTCCTAGTCGAAACCTCGCAATTTCGTTGAAATCTAGTTGAAAACCCCTCGAGTTCCATCGACCGTGAGATGTTGTCAAACCGAAAAAGCATACAGCGTCAATTTCAGTTAATTTTAGTGTTCACTTTTAGGTTTTTAAGCAATAGCGCCAATCGGACGGAGGTAATTTCTTCAATACATCTAATTTTAGTTCCAGCCAACCAATAGCTGTTTTGCCCGGGCACTTACAAATTGACATTTCAATCGCATTTCAAAACACTTCAACTCGGCCTATTGACGTTTTTATAAGAATTCGTCCAAATCACGCGATTATAAAGTTTTTTTTACAATTAAAATAGAAATACTTAAGAATCGCACTGTAGTTAAAATACAGCTCAGTGTCATCTGCAGTTGATTAGAATAACAGCTACTTCTTCGAAAGGACTATGCTTCGAATGTCCCCATCATCACGCCTTCCGAGGCGTGTCTTTAAAGCTACTCCATTAGGTAGGCCGTCGCTTGGTAGACCAAGGACGAGGTGGTTGGACCAAGTCCAACTACTCTCTATAGCTTGAGCATTGGTCCTGCTAAGTCATTTACTACCACGACCCTTTAGTTGGCCATGCGCGCCACTGAAAATGATGGCAGTTGACATTTGAAATGCCGTGTTCTGGCTTAACAATAGAATACGGTGGCCCTACTCAACCACTAACGTTGTGGACTTATACGCCGACTCCGTGTGACTTGTTCAAAAAGTTAAGCCCCGTCAACATTGTCTGTGACTCGAATGAGGTGCACCCGTCCATACAAAATGTTCATCGTATCGGGAATTGAACCCACGCACCTAGCTCAGTAGACGACGAACCTAACCACAACTCCACGGCCGCCAGAGGTGAAGACGTATATTTCCCCGAAATCAATGCCAAACGCAAGCCATCTGTGTGCTATTCTTATTCATATAAGAAATCTCTACGAATCCCCTTTCCGGACGGATAATTCTGATTATGACTTTGAAACCAGCGCGCTAAGTTCTTAAGCCTTTGAAACCGGCTGTACTGGCGGTAATGCACAAATTATTCAACACCTCTCCGTAAGCTCTCATGAAATAATCTGCTGTAAAAATATAGTAAACCAATTAGCCACTTCCTGCCATTCAGGACGGAAAATGGCGAGTACTGAGTATTCCTTTGAAAGCCGCCTGCTAAGCACTTAAGCCAGTCATGCAGTAAAACTGCCTGTGAAGCTGGTTGTCCTCTTTGTCAGCTGTGTCGTACAAATGGTTCTCAAAAGTCCCTCATGAGGTCCCCCACTGCAGTTGCATTCCAGAAATGAACCAATTAACCAGAATTCTAACACTGCACTGCTTGCAGATGACTTTTTTTTCCCACCGTGCGCCAATCAGAGACCTTGCGAAATTCCCCTTATCGATGTAACCTAATGATTCTTGGAAAAAATCTACTCCCTCACATCGCAACTATTACATGTTTCGTTCCAGGAACGCAACCCAATTCCTTTCTCAGAACCAGGACAATGGCACGACGTCCGTCAATCGTGCTCCTCCTCCTCTCAAAGCTGCATTCCCTCTGGCAAATCATTACCTTCAGCAGCATCCACGATGTCGTTAAATGTCAAAGCTCCATTGTCGCATCATCCGTTATCCATCAGCAGACGATACTCCAAGCAGTTGCGCCTCGTTTCATGGCACAGCTGTCATTCGATCACTTCATCGAGCTCCGCCCGCACCGTCCCGGCAATCCGGGCAATCACGGGCGAGCAACTTAAACGAGGACACGCTGCACTACTTACCTATTCCAATGAGTTTCTGATCTGTTAAGTTATTGTTTGGCTTCCACCAGACGCACGGCTATTATCGACGTTTTGCCCTGTCACTGTGCAAAGGATTATTGTCCTCTCCGCTCCACCAGTGACTGCGTCTGCAGTGAATATTAAATTCAAGGTGCAAAGTGCGCCAAGCAGAATGTTCACCCCCGAGCGGTGTGGACGGCGGCAAATCTCTGTCCTGCTTCGGCTTCGCTGCGTTCCCTTTGCTTCAGAATTTGCTTTGTTCACCTTCCTTTTTTTTTGTCCGACCTCCTTCCATTATCCTCGTCCTTATTCAATGAAGTGCTAAGGAACTTGTAGCTTGCACCCTCAAAGTTGCTGGTAAATGCTACTTAATGCAACATTCCCATTCAGACCGTTGGAAACTCGAGTTAAGTTCAATTTCAGTTCATGCTTACGTATTTACGTGAAGGGAAATAACGGTAACTGGGTAGACAATGGTGAGGCGAAGAAAAATAAAAACAGTTACCGTTGTTGAACCAGGTAATCTGCGTGAGTGTTGGTTAATTGCTAAAATATCAATTTCAGACAAGTACTCAAAACATCTGCAAAAATTAGATGCGAACACAGTCTGTGGGAAAGGTCTTGAACGGGGTTTGAATACTTCGAAAATGATTTAGACATGGGGATTGTGAGGACTTGAGTAAGAGGCTCTTGCGGCAGTTCCAAAATTTAGAGACGACTCATTTAGAAACGCAGGACTGTCTACTAAAATCATGAGAAATATAGTCTCACGAGCAGGGAATTTAAGCTGCCTGCTCTAACTGATGTAGCCCTCCCTAGACTTGAGCTGTTATGCTGTCGCTTTTTTATTTCAGCTTGACGCAAATCTCAAATATTCAGAAAATCGAAGTCAAATCATCCTGTGCATTTTCATGTCGCCATAAGTGCTACAAGTGGCAGCAGACTATTTGCAAACTTGTTTCTACGCGGAATTCAAATCAGGAAGCACGTCAATATCGATGGAAAGACTGACAAAGAATGAGGTTATGGCCTCAATAAAAAGATGGGAATATTGACAAAACGTTCAACAATCAATGCCCTTGAGAAAATAATTAGACTCCTGTAAAATTTGACTTTCCACGTATGTTAGCCAACTAGCCTTATGTTAACCTAATGTATTTTCGAAACAAAGCTCTTGGGATGTTTGTTTATTGGTCAGCAGTTAGCACGATCAGCTACAACTTAGGTTAGGTTATAGATGCTCACTGTCAGCCAGCAGCAGCTAAATATAGTGGCCTATATATAGTACAAATAATACGAGTTCCCAAATCGCATTTTTTAACAATATACTACAATATCCCTCTAACAAGTATGTCCCAGTTAAAATACGAAGAAACGTTAAGAATAGTTTACCATGGTTTACACAAGAAGTGCGTGATCTTATCAAAACACGAAATCTATTGTACTCAAGGTGGAGACGTTATGAGTGCATTGCCATCCTAATAGAATTTAAGGCAGCTCGCAATGCAGTAACAGAGTTATTACAAAAATGAATTTAGTACTTCCAACGCATGTTCTGAATTTTGGAGAAAAGTCCGTCAAATTTGGACCTTCATCTCTGGAACATCCAGTCGCTTGAATCCTCTCCTATACAATCACAATCATAAACGCACATTTTCTCTCTTTCTCGAGTTGATGAAATAACTGTAGGAACTGTAGGAAATCCCATTCTGGGTACAAAATCCAACGCAATAGTGGCCGAAAACATCCATCCGCAATTTATTAAAATCTTAATGCAAACTAACACCCATCAAATTACGCATATTTTTAATACAATCATAACCACTTTTATTTTTCTAAAACTTCGTCATCTCAGCAAAACCTGAAAAACCGCCGAATTTCTTTCATGTTTAAGTAAAGTTTTTGAAACTATATTAAATGAAATATATAATAAACTCATTTAGTTAAAAAAAAAATCATTACTAAATATCGGTCAGCACAACCCTGTTAAAAGTATGCGATAACCTACGTATCGGTTTGGATAACAACTCTTTGGGATTGATAGTCTTCCTAGATTTCTCAAAGGCATTAGATTGTGTAGATCATAAAACGCTTATAAACAAGCTACTCCTCTCAATTTTCTTTCGGAAGCTCCTTATGATATCTTGTTCGTTCATATCTTAACAATCGCTCACAATACGTGTTCCAGAATAATAAATATTTTTCAAGCCGTCTCGTTCCGTCAGGTGTTCCTCATGGATCTGTTCTTGGCCCGCTGTTATTTCTGTGCTAAATGACTTCTGTGCTAAATGACATCACCAAATGTATTACAACCTTTGAACACCACATTTACGCTGATATATATTCTTTGCTTCTGAAATCAGACAAAATCCTAGCCACAAGATGAATTAAGTGCTGAATAAAGTCTATGAATGGTTTTGAGAAAATCAACTAGTCAAGTCAAAGCTATGGTCATTAGTGGATGCAGAACTTTTGAAGTTGATTATCATCATCATCATCTTCAGACCCGCATGATCCAGTACAGTAGCCACGGGGTAATGTACGCACGAGAGACCTCCAGGCCACTCGACTCTAACTCATCAGGAGTTATGCCCAAGCGCAACCAGGCGAGTTTTTGGACTTGGTCCAACCGCCTCGTCCTGATGTGATGGAATCGCATCCAAGGCACGCAACGAAAGTCGCAATACCCTTTTTCAAAATTAGCCAGCCTCGCCAATCCTACAAGAAAGCTCAGCATTACTCCTCCATCACTCGTGGAAAAGACTCCGAGATACGTGAACTTCTCCACTTGCTTCAACGGGACTCCACTAACATGTGTAGTGCATTGATCAGGAGTTCTGGAAATGACCATAATCTCTGATTTGTTCAGCATCTGCACATACGGCAACAAACCTATCGAGTGCGCGCTAGCGTACTTGGCAAGGTCCGATTTCTTCCGACTTACCTTTTAAAATTTTCCACGCCAAGCCACTGCTGCAAAAATAAGAAAAATAAGATGTGCAAGAAACCAAAGAACTATGCAATTAATATTACATGGAAGGTGCACTATAGTTTACTCTTCCTCCTCATCCGTGAATTCTCATCACCAAATGTTAACCAAATTAGTTTTGCATCAAATTAAATAAAAAAAATATGTGTTAACATCTCCATTTTTGTTCCACAGACTGTTGACAACTTTTGTAATTTAATTCCTTCCAAGCGTTGTCCTTTGAAACCTCCCCATCAAATCTGCATTTTTACTCGGTTAAGCTTTTTCTTATTTATTTTTATTCACAACAAATGCAATGGAGCAACATGGGGCCGAAAGTAGACGTCCGAAGCGCACTTTTTTGAGCAATGAACTTTTTCGCTGAATTTCTAATTAAGTCTTACTTCACGAATGGGCGTGCTGGCAAAGGAAAAGGGAAAGTTAAAATGTTTGTGGATGCTGTTCAAGTGAATAATACGACGAGCTTATGGGATGTGGTTATAAGGAGTCTCCACGGAGTAACAGACAATTGGAATGGAATTGGAGTTGCTGAGCCAATAACCAGTAGTGAAATTACATTTTTTTATGGAAGAAGTCGCAGTACGCGTAGCAAAAGGACTGCTACGACCAAGGTTCAGTCTAGTCCCCAGTCTCGGTCTCTTCTGTTGTCACTATTGTTACGTAAGGAAAACACGGTACCCTTTTACTATTAATTCTCTGATCGGCTTATACACTCTTCATGTGGTTAAGATCGGGGTCTTCATCAACGACATCTTTTTGCACCCAAATGCATGTGCGGACATCAGTCACAAGATCGATGATAAGATGGGCTAATACTATCCAGGTGAAGACCTTAGACACTCTCTTGCCAGTCCTCAATGATGTATACAAACATCTATTTAAGAACCACATCAGAAGTCAAACTTCATGCTATTCCCCACCACAACCACATCCGCCGTTAAGCGAAAAACTACCAAGCTCCAGGCATTGAGGTAATTGAGGGTTGTCTCCTTCTCCCTTTTCGCTCTCTTCAAACTATTAACTTTTCTTTTTAACCTGCTTCTTTCACTTGAATTCTATGAGGGGTGTTATTAAGCGGTAACAAGGGTGCTTTAGCACCGTTTATACCAACGGGAAGACTAGTTGAGTTTTTGAAAGTGAGTTGAAGGAAGTAAATGAATGGAGTTTTCTTCGTTGAAGTATTGCCCATTCGATCCAGAGCATGGCTCTCCAACTGTTTTAGCTTTGACCAAAATATCGTCATCGACTGTGCCTACGACGGTTCCATCCTCTTTCGGCAGATGACAAGTAAAGAGTAGATAAAGCAGAGGCCCAAGAGCACATCCTTGCTGTAGGCCATCTTTAATGGACTTGAATACAGACGAAATGTCTTGCCTGACGCTACAGCCTCTAGGGGGCCAGAGCCTAGCTTCCAGCAACCACTTGTGTTGTGCGAAGGGACCTACACTTTTCTGCCGACTCCGAACGGCCAAGTTTGAGAAGCTTTTTCTAGACAGTTATACTCTTTGAGCATTGTCAGTGACTCGAAAGAGGTGGGGCCGTATTTCGTACCAGGAATCGAACCTAGACAGGTAGGTCCAAGTGCGTAGTAGTCGACGCACATACCCACAACGCCACGGGCCACTATGCCTGGCAGATAGTTCTCTAAAATTCCTTAGGGTTTGCTCGGAAGAAATTGGTTGAGAGATACAGAAGTCCCCCCATCGACCTCAAGATAGTATGTGGCACTGAGCTGGGATTCACCATCGGTCTCGTAGCTTGCAGCAAACTAGACTGGAAAGCCAGCATCTAAGAGCCTGGCAGAAATTCATTCACGGCGCTATTCTGCAGCGAAGAAGCAGTGTTGTCCATGTGCTCTACATGGCCTAGCCATCTTAGGTGTTGAATCCGTAAAAGCCTGACTAGGCTCAAGTCGCTGTACAGCCCGTATAATTCATGGTTGAATCTTCTTCTCCAAAAACCATCAACGGTACAGAGACAACAGTACGACACTAGCCACTGTTCATAAACTACTTCGCCCGCAATAGTTTATGGAGACGGCCACTATCCACAAAGTGCTTAGCTTACCAATGACAAGCACTTATGCCCCTTATTCCTTCGAATGAGGCTTTAAAATAACAAAGGCACCAAGTGTTGACCGCTTAACCATAAATCTTGGAAACATCCACGCCAATTAACGTCGAGTGATGAAATTGAATTGACATTTACAAACAACACATGCTCTGCGACACTAGCTGCACTTGGAAAACGTTCAGTTTCTGCAACACGGCATCCATTGGCATTCACCTCAACCCTCACAGCAAGCAATAGGAGGGAATTATATCGATTCAAGAGCACCTTTATTGCAGAGCACCTTCCATCAGGGTGCACACTCACGAACACAGAACAGCTTAAGTTTTTCTTTTTCCACAATTTCCAAGTATTTCATAAGGCGCCAGCAAGGAGTTGGTAATGGTAACAAGGGCTCACGGCATGGCATCCCCTCTCTTGTCACTTTCTCCTAAAAAATCGCTAGTTGGGTATGAGACTGCAACAGGGTCCACATATGCTCGGAGGGGATTGAGTTTCCATGGCAGTGGCCAATGAAAGAAATTGAGGGAAGGTCATTAAATTTTAAGTCCGTCAATTGTCAAGTCTGATTCGGAGTGGAGTGTTCTCTTGAGACTGCTGAATGACTGCTGGTGATGAAAACGTAATTTTTTACTCCTTTTCAGGCGACCACGTGACCGCAAGTGATGTCGTGAGCTCAGAGAGATATTGGGACGCGCTCGAACAGGTACTGGACAACACAAAAGACTGCAAGGACGACATGAGTTGCAGCTGCAGTTTCAGACCCAAGTTGACTGAATCAAGCGGTCTGAAAATACTGAAGGACTGAACATGAGGGATGATTGCAAAACTTTTGGAAGCAGAACCCTTCGTCAGAAAAAGAAGTGGGTTCTAATTCTTAGCGTTGGACTACAGTCTGTTGTGGAACTGACCCTCAACCAACGAGCCTCTCCCATTTAGTTGCGCCCACTAAGTTGGTTGATGTCCTTCTCCACTTGTGTGCCCCGGATTTTTGTCTGAGTTGAAGAGTTTGGAAAGGGGACACAGTAATCAAATAGCACTGCGACGACGATAGATCTCTTTCTCGATCTAGGACTATCTTCAGAAGTTTGAAAATCTCTCTAGATGGAATACCCAGACAGTCTGTTCTTATTAAGACGATTTTGTTCGTTATTCTAGATCTGCTTTGTGTCAGATTTGGACTCCCGACGAGATCAATGGATCTCCCTTTGGTTGCCCACAATGCCTACACTTTTCTGAGCTGCTGTGCCCCATTTTGTGCAAATGATAGTTGCATGAGAAGTGTGCCACCAAATCTCTAGATCAGGTCTGTTCAGGGCTTTCTTGGTTCTTCTGGGACCACCCTTCGTGCTTTTTTGGGAGTGTGTAAGTCACTCCTGATTATTCCAGAATTCGATGTGGTAATAGTTTGACCAGTTGCTCAAGTGTTGTTGAATATCCACGTCGCTAAGCCCATGATGAGGGAAAGGCCCAATAAAAGGAATTCTTTCCTTTTCATTACCCTCATGGTTTATTTATCCTGGCACTCGTATTTAACTCGTTTTTCTTTACCAGCGTGTTAATACTTTTTTGGTATTCCCAGACAAGTAAGCCTGGCTACCTGAGAATATCGATATTTTTGCGTCGTTCTTAGGACTTAGGTTGAATCTTCGCCTCTGGAAGCCATTGTTCATGCCTCTGTGCTGGAGTGATCAATGTCTTGTATGAACCTTGATTCGTCAAGAGGGGGTTCTGAAGGGTGGTACATTTTATTTTTAAGACCCGATGTTGAATGTGAACCACACCTAAACGTTTTCTGCATTTCATTTGACATTTCTCAATTTCAGACTAACTCAATTTGAACCATGGAAAGCTACACAAACGACCAACGCGTTAAAGTTATTCACGCTTATTATGAAAATGGGCGTTCAAATCAAAATGCATATCGTGCACTTCGTGATTTTTTCGGTCAATTTAATCGTCCAAATGTGCGTACATTCGGAAAAATCGTGCAAAAATTTGACCAACCGGGTCTGTAGGAGATGTGAAAACACCAGTGCATGCTAGTACAGCTCGTACTGCAGAAAATATTGCTGCTGTTCGCGGTGAAGTCCACCTCAACTCGTCGTCGTGCCCAACAATTGCACCTCTCACGCTCGTCGTTGATGAACATTATGCATAAAGACTTGCATTTACACGTTTACAAGGTGCAATTGACTCAAGAACTAAAGCCTCTTGACCATTTCTAGCGTCGTCAATGGTCAGAATGGTGGCAAGAAATGGCAACAGTGGATGATCAATTTTCGAAGAAAATCATCTTCAGTGATGAGGCACATTTTCACCTCAGTCGATTCGTCAATAAGCAGAATTGCCGCATTTGGACGAAGGATAATCCGAGAGTGATTGTCGAAAAACCAATGCACCCACTAAGACTGACTGTTTGGTGCGGTTTATGGTCTGGCGGCATCATCGGGCCGTATTTTTTTCCAAAATGAGGCCGGTCAGGCAGCTACTGTGAATGATGTTCGCTATAGTGAAATGATAACGAACTTTTTATGGCCCGAATTGGAAGATATGAATGTGGACGATATGTGGTTTCAACATGACAGTGCCACTTGCCACACAGCTAACGAAACAATGGCTCTTTTGCGCGACAAAATCAAATGCCGTGTTATATCACGTGGTGGCGACGTCCGACACCGTTGGATTTTTTTCTTTGGGGTTATTTGAATGAAAAGGTGTACGTCGATAAGCCAGCAACAATTCAAGAGCTAAAGGATGAGATAATTCGGCACATTAACGGCATAGATCCTCAATTATGCTTCAGCGTCACGACCATCGGATGGAGGTGTGCCGCCGAGGTCACGGAGGCCATTTGGCTTACACATTTGGCGATATTTTGTTCCATACATAATTGAACCATACCAATATTATCATAATAAAAAGAAATGACAATAATTTCCTACATAATTTGTGTTTTATTCAAAATCAACATCTGCCCTTAAAATTTAACCACCCTTTATTATTTAATTGCATCTTGAACCCAAAAAGGTAGTATCTGGCAAGGTCTTCTGCATACGATCTCGGTACTGATGTAGGTAGGTAGGTAGTGGGTGGGTGTTCAAACAAAGAGAAGATAAAGAGGGTTTATGACAGCCAGTTGGTTTTTCAAATTCGACTAGTATTTTTTTGACTCTTTGACTGAAATTTTGCTGAAGTATTTTAGACTGTCGAAGCCATACCACAGGTCTCTGTCCGGAATCAGGGTTTCGAAGTTGTTCTCTGGCAAGCGTCGTGGTGAGGTATAATCTAAGCGAATTGGAGTAGGATTCTGTTCGTGTAAAACTTTGGCATGTCCAAAGGTGAAGTCGTACCATTGAGAGCGTGCCTTTAGACGAACTGCGCAGTTGTTTGCTGTTTGCTTAGTAATGATGTCAAGGGGTGTAAGGTTCAGGAGAGTTTCCTGAGCATCGGTGTGAGTAGTTCTAACTGCTCCACTGATGCAGATACAGGCTTGTTCATGTGCCTTCCTTAATTTTTGAGTTGGGTACCGACGCCATATAAGAGGATGGGTCTTATGACAGATGTGAAGAGCCACTGTGTCATGTAAGGTTGGACACTCCAGTAGTGACCAATGGCTGTCTTGCTCATGTATAAGGCCTTCCTTGCTCGTTCTTCTGTATTTCAGTACTGATGTAGATTGGAATATTTTCAGCAGAACTCATGTAGAGTAAGCACTTAATTACGTTCAAGTCTTAGCTGCCCTTTGTGCCACTCTCTCTCTACGACGTCGATAGTGTGTGTCCTTTCATGAAGCCAGCGTATACTTCGACTTGGATGTTGAGATTCCACCGCAGTCGGACATACATTCCTCCGACCACGTCTTACAGCGGCGGACCTTTTGGACTTCAGACACAATATTGCTATCGTCGTAGGTAGGGGATTTTTCCAAGGCCGCAGTACCAGACGTGACTTGTCCTTTTTGATTCTGCGAGCTTCTGAATGATAATGATCGCGATGAGAAAGCTGCTGAGATGAGATTGGTTCGTGCTGTAGTGGGATTTACTCGCCGGGTAGGGTGAGAAACACGTCAATACACGAGGAACTCAATGTTGAGCAGCTGCTCCTTCAAACGAAAAGGGCTATTCAATGGTTTGGGCACGTGACACGAATGTCCTCATCATCCCGACTTCCGAGGCGTGCCTTGAATGCGATTTGATCAGGTAGACGACCGCGTAGCAGTCCAAGGACGAGGTGGCGGGACCAAGTTCGCAACTCCCCTGATTGCGCTTAGAGTCGATGGCGGAGGATCGTGTGACCTGGAAATGTCTAGTGCGTGCCTTGCTCCTCCGATCCCTTTAGTGGATCATTAGGGTCAGAAGACGATGATGATGAAGCTTCTGTAGAGCCTCTAGTACAACCTCCGGACTTCATGCCTGCCATAACCTGCCTCTCCATTGTCTCGACCGGGCATTTCTCATGGTCTTTCTTTTCCTTCTGTGTTGCCGGACATTTGCTCTTCTTTCTGTTTGCTGCTCTCTCCTAGTTCGTTGTAGCGATACCTTGTGGACTTTCTACTTCGCTGTATGTAGGCCTCCATCCGTTATCAATCGTCATCGACTAAGTGGCAGCGTAAACGGGATTCATTATTTGTAAAATATTCTATACTTGTGCTTACTTAATGAAGCTTACATTCAAGCACAAGGTAAAATGTAAGACTCGGTCCTAGTCAAGTCATCATTCATCATCATCGCCATGAGCTACGGCTGGGATCAGAGCCTCCTTCTGGCTGTTGTCCTCACAAGGATATGATTCCCTACAATCCACTCCCGCAAATGTCCCACCCGGGACTACAAGGTTGGAAAACTACATGTGGCGTTGCTGTGTCAAGGATGTTTGCATTATGGTTGTGTATGCGCATCTGTCAAACGACACCATACAGAGCTTAGGTTAGTTTTTTTCATTGCGAGCCAGTTCTGTTGTCCGAATGTTGTCAAGCCAGCCAGTTCCGCAAGCTACTCGGACCGTAAGGTCTTCGCCAATGGATTTGCTCAGGATGTGCTCAGAAATATATTAGAAGTGCTTCGCTTGGCAAATCCCAGCTCCTTACAATATTGACCAGTTGCATCACCGTCCCGGGCGGCTTTAGTTTAGATCGCCCTTCACTGAGGATCCCACTGACCCTGTCGCACAATGGTGTCATTGAACTAAATGCGTCGCAGGCTTAGCTCGTGGCACGGGGGAACCACCTTGTGCGAATGCCTTTCTGCTGTTATGACCCTCATTTTTCTTTCCCCGTTACCACTTAACCTCATTCCCGTCAGACTTCGTAAGGACATGGTCATTATTAGACATCAGCTCCAAGGTCGTCCTCCGCAGACACATACGCGTGCATGCGTCCGCCATTCATTCTCATTAAACCTAATTAAGGCATGCATATCCAAGTTCTCAGCAAACATTGAACAAAAAAGACAAGTATACGCCCCAGTAGTGTGCTCCGCAAAATGATCTCATCAAGCCTTCGCCGATGGTGAGAAAGGACATCACGAATTCAAACAATGGGATGGCAAACAAATAATTTACGACTCAACGAGAAGAAATGAGAAAAGCAGCAAAAAAACAGCAGAATGGGTTAGCATACGATTCGACGAGCCAACACATGCCGGGGACATAAAACTTTTGATTTGCCATGCAAATGACCGTATCAGAGTGAAAAGTCCTCGCTCAACTTTCCCAAGGTATGCGACAGCATAAAACATCGCCGAAGTCGTTAAAAAAGTGTTCACTCAACCGGCTGAGAGATGTATCTCGGCGTGTTCGTGTATCTCGATTTGGCTTCAAAATATTTAATGGATGCCGATGCGATGTTGCGACGATGTGAACAATCGATATCTAAACAATAACGATGTTTTGACGGCGGCGGCTGGTACACACCGAGTTTGGAGTGATATACGAGTAAATTGATGGTCTCGGAGGCGTCTGCTGCTTTGTGTAGTGTTTCTTAAAGTTTGATGCACTCTAAAGTCTGAACTTGGAAATAATTGCTTAATGACTCGATGGATGTGGGTTACCTTCTTGTGATGGCTTCGCAACTAAGGGCGGCTAATCGATTGTATGCCACTATCCGCGGGAGATAAGTTTGTGCTGATGACTTCGACTTTTCAGTTCAAAACTGTTGCGTCGGGGTGTCTACTGTCAGGCATTTGCTAATCTATACGAAGATGAAAGTAATTAATTTTGTTCTGGTGGTAGATGCTCCCCGATGAACCTGAACGTCCCAGCTAGGTAACCGAAACCACTTCAATGACTTGAAATTTTTCTTCGGTTTGGATGTTTGCGGAGCTCTAACTCGTAACCAACATCACGAATTTGGATGAAACTTTGTGGACCGACTGCTAATGTTTGACTTCACCTCGAACAACAACAACTCACTGACTGCCAGTATACACTATTGGCGTACATCTCTGAAAGAGTTGATGGGATTTGTCTAGTCTGCGCATTTTCACTGCAAGAAATTACAAACTGCACGGTTGATGGTGCTGAGCTAAAAATACCCCAACAGGAGAAATTGTGTATTTCGGTTAAATAGGCTGACACAGTATAAGGTCCACTGTATTGCCACGAAGATTCCTTAATATGCAGTGTTCCTTCAGATCACGGGAGACCATTGAAGGGCTCTCCGAATTATGGTAGCCTTGTCTTGCTAAGGCCTAGTAATTGCAGAGGTTGGACGTCTACAGTTTTCTCCTCATCACCATATACCAAACGGAAGGGTGTCTGGCCAAATGTGGAGTGCGGAAGTGGTCTTATTAAAAAAAGGGCACCACACGATTGCCCTACCGAGTGAAACTACTCCTTGTGATTAGTCGCAAGAAAAAAAACGATTAAAGGACAATTACATTCATGTACTCGTACTTATTAAGTTTTTTTAGGACTAGACTAAGCCTACTACCTTTCGATAGCGTGCCAGCTACTCAGGTTATGCATGAATATGAAAGCTACCAGGCTGCTCTCCTCGATGTCGACGTCGCGACGTATATAGTTGGTGTGGTGCTGCATTACCCTTGGGCTCTTAATCGCAATTTCTTATGCTTCGAAGATAAGCCTCAAATCACAGTTCTTTACTTAGGAAATAATGAATATATCACGTCGCTGAACCATACCAAAAACAGAAAATTCCAGAGCTTACTGCACTTTACTGCTGGGGAATACTTTACTCTGCTCTATAATTATTTTCCTTTGTTCTTCGTTCGAACATCGAATATATATTCATGAAACCACCCAGCACTCCTACCTTAATGTCACCCCCACTGTCTGACATCACTCGACTTTAGTTTCGGACTAAACTTTACGCCCGCTCTGATACCCTAACCTGAACTCTGGTTCTCTTTACCGCTTCCCCCACTTCGCTGTTACGCTGCGATCCAAGCATTTTCTGAACAAAACCGAAGGACAAAACTAAAATGTTCGTTCGACTTAGGCTCCGCCTCTATAGAGATCGAACCTAAGTCTCCCACTTCAGATGCCTCCGCCCTACTACTTCCACCACTCCTTGGGGAAATCGAGAACTAATCTAATTAAGTTTCCCTCTTATGTAAATTCCCTCCTCCCTACTGGCGAAAGATTGATAGTCTTTTCTTTCCATCAGCAAAATGTGGAACATTTGGTGGTAGGAACAGCCGGTTTTCAAATCTGGTCCAGTCACTATATGCCGCTAGGATCAAATTAATGCCACTATCACTGGAGTTGTCGATCAGTGGTTTCACAATGGACCAATATGGTCTAAGCGTGATGGCAGCCCACTCAGCTAACCTAACCTATGTCCGTACTATAAGGTGGATGCATAAGGACCTCCCAACTGGCGAGTCGCTATCGATTTCTTATGTTATGGCGTTATCCTGATAGATCACAATTCCTTTCCTATGACCCAAGCGGGCCGCTTCTGAGCGATTGCTTCCTTCAGGCGGTCCAATTGTTGACAATACTGGTGTGAGTTAAGAGTTGTGCAGCATCTTACATCAGGTCATAGAATATGATTTCCTGGAAATCCTACCGAACACAGCAATACCTTACTGATCCCTAATCCTGGCTTGTCCACTGTTAGCACCGACTTACCGCGATTAGATCACGACCATTTTTGCTTGACGTTGTCGTAAGTGAACCCCTTTTCGTCACCAGTCACCATTCGCTTCAAAAATTGGTAGATGTTGTTGCGATTTAGCAGTGATTCGTTGATGGAAATACGGTCCATGCAGTTCTTCGGCGTTAACTCGTGTGAAACCCATACATCGAGCTTCTTTTGTGTCCATCCTTGTTCAATAGCAGTCTCTGGCTTAGTTTATAGCCAAAGATGTGATCCAGACATTGGGCACTAAGAGCAAGTGACACCGTTTTGCTACATGGTATGGGGGACCCCAAGGAGGGAATTTTTCATCTCCTCGTTAAAAAGAATTTCGCCATCGGTTGGTTACCTGCGATGCTACATTTTTTGCCCAAGTATCAACTTCGAGAAGGACACTCTGGATGCACGTGGCGATAAATTGTCCAGAGGTCATTATGGCGTCATCGTCCGCATAACATCCAGCCAACCGCAATGTTCCAAAAAAAAAAAAACTAATTAATGGCACCTCAAATTGTAGCACAAAAGGATTATGTCACGTTGCAACGACGGTCGAGTTGATACCGGAGCTTCGAGCATACATACACCATCCGTAAATTCAATCGATATAATCCATGAATTTAAGAGTTTAAGAGATAGCTTTAAAGCCCGTCCAATTGGCGACCTCCTAATTAAACCTCCTCCGAAAAGAACGTGTCACTTGGGTGACAGCAGTTATTCAATTCAAGCTCTTTATCAAATCTCTTCCACAAAAGCCTTGCAGTTCTTCTGGTGCAGTTTGCTAATTAACCTCATCTCGTCTTACCACTGACAGTCCGTGGCATGGCCACTCACCCGGGCATGAGCCGGTCTCCATTCTCTTCACAAAGCCTTATCTCTCCATTCACATCAACCACAATGTCGTCCTCTTCACCCGAGCGAACACAAAGCGAACGGGCTCTTTCTGACATCATCCGCCCAGCCCCGCAGCTGACAGCGAAAGCGCATTGGCATAGAAACGTGCCCCAGCTCGAACTTGTCCCATTCCAAGCCACGTGACCATGAAAATGTGGCTTCCATTGGACCCGGCAATTAGGACGAATTAATTATCGTCGCTCAGAAACACACCGTGAACGCACCCATGGCAGCTTAAATGGCGCACAGCTGCGTATTCAAACTAAAAACAACAATCACTGACCCGATCGCATGGAACAATATTGATTTGTTGTGACGAAAGCCATGTTATCCCTTGAGGCTCCAACCCTCCGCACACACGGAGGACGAGACAGAACGTGCACGCACGGGATGCGAGCCGCGGCTACGGGAATATCGCGGATTATCTTTCATCTTGTTCACTGGGTCGGATATGATATGTTCCATAAACAACATCCACCGACATGCCGGCCCCGCATCCAACTAATTACGTTGACTGTCTTCCATTGAGTCAGTCAAGTACGCACGGAAACATGCCGCCGTCGCCGTCGCCGACATGGACGTCTTCAGCTGCTGAACACCATCTGCCCTCTGGCTGGGCACCGTGACAGGACTGCTATTCCCTCGCAATTAAAGGGTTTTAGCAGCCACCGCGCTTTAAAGCCCGTCGAGGGGCCGACTGCCAAGCGGATATGGGAAAGTTGTGCTATCATTTCATTAGGTTCTGCAGCAACTTCTGCTCCTGTGACATTTCACAAAGTTATCGCCGAAGTTGCTGCATTATTTCATAATTTTCGAACCCCGATAAGGGACGACTGACTTGGGAGGATGCTGCAGATTGCAGATGCAACTGTTCACGTGGCAGAAGTTTTCTGAATAAAGTCTGTGCCGGCATCTGGAAATGCGGTTTCTTCTTCTGGTTCGACGGTGACGAAGTTTGTAATCCTCCGGATTTCAACGTCAATTTGCTGCTTTGTCTTCTGGGGCAGGGATTTGGAGTGAGCCCCTTGCTTTGTGGGAATCACCTTTCCAATTAGGACGGGCGAACTTTTTACGAGTTCGTACAAAGGTAACCCAAGTGGCTGTGAGATCTTCTGCATCATTGTTCGGGCGAAATTGAGAGATTCTTGAGAATTCTGTTCTTCTGTTCTTCTGTTCGTTTGTCCGAAGTGTCATTGTGCCCCCGGCATGAGAGGTATCATGAAAAAAGCACTTACTTGAAGCACGGATTTGAGTGCTGATGGTGTTATCTTGGGACAAACACTCTGAGCATGAGGCTAACAACGATGACCTGCCTGCACACTCGGAGCTAATGTCCAGTTCTCACTTGGGACACACCTCGTCCGGGGGTGGAGTGTGTGCTGCCACATGGGACTTGTGTGACAATATGTGGATAGTTATTCAGGGCGCTTATCAATCCATAAGTTCAAGTAGCACTTGGTCAGTAGAAGAACCTTGCCACGTTCAAGTTTGCCCAGTCACCAAAGATGGGAGCATCACTTCGGCACGTACGTCGTTTAGAAAGTGAGGGTCACCCGCAGCTGAAGTGACACAGCTGGGGAGTTGGATTGCCTAGTCTAGGCTATGATTGGTGGCAACTGTAGATTCATAGGTAGCGCTTGGAGGACGAGACTGAACTGACAAAACAGGGAAAGGGACAGATGCATTGCAGTCCCCCTTCTTAAATGGATTTTTCTTGGCAGAGGTTTTAGACACTGCTCTTGAGCACTCAGACTAAAAAAAGTGATCCAGTGTACTAACAGGCAGCAACCTACATTTGCTGGAATTTCATTGTGGAAGAATGCCAGCAAGGCAAACAAGGAGCCTACGTCATGAGCTCTCACCTTATTAGCAACAAATAACTGCCACCGAGCAAAGGTAGGGCAGTGACAGAGGAAGTGTTCTGCAGTGTCGTCGTCTTCTCCACTGGCGCCGCAGAGGGTTTTATCGCTTAGGCGAAGGTTTAGTGGCCCATTAGTACGCCGGTAAGTCGTCTGCACTCTTTTCTGTCAAGAGATAACAAAAATGTCGCCGTTTTCTTACAGGCGTTAGAGAACATGCGCTTGGTTTGTCTACATCCTGGAGAGTCAAGCCACCTCCGGTTGTGCCCTCGAGAAGCCCAGCCATCGATGGAAGCCCTAACCGAAGACGTGGGTAGTCCCATCGCAGTTTCGGGTCCTAAGAGTATCTCCGCTGATCCTTGTCTAGCAAGTTCATCGGCGATCTCATTTCCCGTGATCCCGTGGTGGCCCGGGCCCCTTAGCTGAAAGCGAATCATGCATTTCCTGGAAGTGATTAAGGGTTGAGTAAGACCTTAAGCTTGACAAACACAAATACATCCCCCCTCCCACTTGTTCTTCATAATATAGTTCGTGGCCATTTATATCGCAAAGGTTTCCACTTGGAAAACCGACGCAAATTGATCTAAAAATGTGTGAAGTCTGATGTTGTCACCTTCCAGCGACAGATCCCTCTAGAGTGAATCCATTCGACTACAGTCCTTTCCAGTCCTGAGTGCAGGAAAAAATCAGCTGGATTACTGGTGTGCGTGCGTCCATGAAACTAGCGTCAAGGGAAATACGGTGCGCAAGGTCATTGAAGCTCCAGTCCGAGTTTGATCAAATACCACTTTTTTCTAAGCGAATGATGGCCTAGAGAGTGCTCCGCATGATGTGGATATCAAAGGGCGGACAAGTGCATTGAGAGCAGAGCCAGGCGTAGTAGGGAAGGCACCTATGCAGCCGAGACGAGCGCTTACGTAGTTTTTGATGCAATCAATTTTTTCCCTAAAATTTGTCTATCCAAGATAACACCCAGGCATTTAGCGTCATACAAGAATCAGGACCGTGCTTAAATTCTTCTACATGCTACGCAATGCGCTGCAGACAAGAAGAAAACACAAGCTGATGCTCATGTCTCCCCCTTCAGCGTAGTCGTAGATTTATTGCCGGATGTAGCAGATGACGAGTATTCGATGTTGCAAATGCCACGACTTTGTCCCGACCATCAAATGTATTCCATTTCATCGTAGGCGATGACTGCTCCCATTTCAGAGCAGCACCACATGTCCCAATCAAATTCATGATGATGAATACACATGAGCTGCTCCCGAAAAAGGAGTAACTTTCCGCAAGCAAACATCCCCCCGTTGATGTGCTCAACTTTGAGAAGAACCCTTTTTGCAGTTTATTCAAAAGTCTAGCCCCAACGCAAATGTGAACCTCAGACCCCGCACCCGGCCCCCGTCAGCCAGTTCAATCAGAGTCAAATGTGATTGATTCAGGACCCAGGCCCACGCATACACACAACCGTCTCCCACCGGCACACCACCCAGCCAAGTTAAGATGCGAAAAAGCCCAGGGAATCCCAGGAAATTTAGGAGGCGTTAACTTCTCTCAAATTAGCATTGTGTGGGCGGTTTGTTTTGGTAATGGCTTGACAACGGGAAAGCTACCCTCGCCGTCGCACCCGTCAAACCCTCGCACCATCTCTGCCTACGATCTACGGTAACGATGTCCTCGGTGTTGAGGACTTATTTACATCGAGGACACACCGAAGACGAAGCGGAGAGAGACAGAAGGAAAAGAAGGAAAAAAAAAATAAAAGAGTGAAAACATCAAGGCGGACATTAATCTCGGAAATTGTTCGGTGCGCTGCCTCGATCCGGTTCCCGGTCGGTCTAGTCGTGTGGCTCCTTGTGTAGTTGTTGTTCTGGCAGCTCACTGGTGGTCTGCTCAATCCTGCTCGGCTCCTGTGTGGTGGTCCATTGTGTTGTGCCTTAATCTCTGATTGTTGCAGGTCGTGGGCAAGGCCAAGGGAGGCAGGCAGACTTGCTGGAGCGTAAAAACTCCTTCGGCCGTGATGAACAAACGCTGATAGGACAAGGTCCTTGTGTAAATGCGATTTTCCAATCAGTTGCACAATCTTAGACATCGCCTTCGTCCATCCAGCGCGAGACGGTTGAAGTTGAAGTTGAAGCTGAAACGGCGCGCGGCTTGGCGGCGGCTGTGTGCTTCTGTTTCTGCTTCATTTTGATTTGTTTTCAAAAGGTAAGAGGGATACTTGTAGCCTCGAGAGGCGCTCTTGAGAGATGGAAATTGTAAATATTTTTCCGAATAAGAGCTCGAATCAGAAGATCCATCAGTTGGGGAACGGCCGCTGCAATCTGTGCATAGTTGGGTCGACCGTCGCGACCCTTGGGACGGTTATTGCTGGCTACTTGAAGCGTAGTAAGCTGTGCTTGGATTTAAATAATGTTTCAAAGTTATTCAGATTCAGTGAAGCGACTAATGAGGGAACGTGATTGTGAACTCAAAGGATAACCGGCAGCGGCCAGATTACTCGGAAGTCAGGGGATTATGTGTGTAATGCTGGTAGGTACTCGAATCGTGATTTTGTGCGGTGCGTTGAGGGTCTGTGGGGGAGTCTACTCGTGAATTCATGGAGTTCACTTGGGTCAGGATTAGCCGACCATTGGCTAGAGTATTTCGCTTGTAGCAGGTGCTTAGGTGCGTAGTGGTGGTTGATGGACTACAGTCTGGCTACTTGCGCCAGGCTATTAATTTGCTCTCCCAACGACTCACACACGCTTCCCAGCGATTGATGCAATTGGTGTTCCAAGAAATTGCACTCACTGCCCACTGATTTATGCAGTATTCATCCAACGGTTAGTGCAATGGTGGCATTTGTGGTTTTTGTTCCTGGAACATATTTGGATTCATCGCTATTACCTCGCGCCGATCAAAAGGGTCTGTACTGCCAGAACACGCCGCATCGCTAGCATCAACCATAGATTCATGAGTCTCCTAATCAATTCCATCAGTTTCGAGAGCTTCACACAGCCGCTGTTCTTATTCAGCCTTTCCTCAAAAAGTCGAACAGTTCCTTGCGTCTCTCTCCCTTAAGCCGGAGCAAACAAACCAAGCGTCAGTGAATAGACAAAGATCGACTGTTTGGTGCGGTTTATGGCACCATCGGGCCTTATTTATTTCAAAGTGAGAGATGAGAGACTGTTATCGTCACTGGTCTCAGGTTAAGAGCGATATTAACCGACTATCTGTGTGCCAGAGCTCGACAGCATCGATATGTGCGAGCTGTGGTTTCAACAAAACGGAGCTACACGCCACACAACCGACGCACCATTCGAGAGATCTGTCTGGTGTCTGGTGTCTGATGTCTGGTGTCTGGTGTCTGGTGTCTGGTGTCTGGTGTCTGGTGTCTGGTGTCTGATGTCTGGTGTCTGGTTTCTTCTGGTGTCTGGTGTCTGGTGTCTGATGTCTGGTGTCTGGTGTCTGGTGTGTCAATATCCATTTAAGAAGAGGGACTGCAATCCGTCTATCGTCCGGAGAAGAGCGCAAATACCCCTCAACGTCGTGAAACCTCCTCTTCAACGGTCCACAGCACAACTTCTCTTTTCTTTTTTATGCAGCAAGTATCATCCAAGGGGTTGGGTCTCCACACCATCATGCCATCTGCAAAGCCGCTAATTCCCAATTTACCACAATTTTCCACAAGGTCATGGAACCATAACTGGAGGGACTTGGATTGGAACAAACCGGAAAAAAAAGAGAAGAAACTCTACCACAGGTTTCGAACCTTAGCCCCCACGATCCGAGCTAGCGCTAGAACCATAGACATAAGACCACACCAGTTCAAAAATAGTGACGTAACTACTACTTCGTCAACAATGTTTGTGATCTGAGTGACATTAGCATCAACTTGCTTAATCGCTTCACACCAAGCAGCAACTGGCTCCAGGTTAGGGAGTTTTCCAGTCCGAGTGGTATCACAAAGGGTCAATATTACAGTCTGCTGTCAGCCACTAGAACCAAACCTAACCCAACAAAATGCACCACGAGACAGTGCGTTTCTTAATTCGTCTCAATGCATTTCACTACGTGGATCCAATATGACTGATCCAGGACCCAGCAGGTCGCCCTTTTCGTGCGCCGTCAGTCAGCCTCACTCCGAATGGAATTTCTCAAATAAATCACGATCAAAAGACCCTCGCACCTGTCCAATGCAACGTTCCCATACGCCGGGCCATCGACTTCCGAAATCGATGCAACTCCTACTGCATTGCAATAACACTGCCCAGGGATGGGATTCATCCTCTTAGTTGTTTATGCATCGCCCCCCAGACACCATCTCCGTCAAGGAAATCGCTTATCAAACCACTCCCTGTTGGCTATTAATTGCCCCTCAAGGCAGGTGCCACTCAAACGCCCTTCCAAAAACCCACCAGACGGACTGCTGGACCGGGCTAACCGCCTCAAAGTGTTTACATTGTATAATTTAAGGATGAAGTGCCGCGCCACAGCTACAGCACCTTGCCACTGAGACCGGTGATGGGTTGGTGTAGCCAATTATTTGCATTTGTATTACCAAAGTTCCAGCTGTCAATGGTTTCAAACTTGCCATTATCGTTACGCAGCCAGCGAGGCCACAGCCATTTTGCGGAAACATTCTATGGCCGAGGGAAATTGCTTCTTGTTGCTTGGGCTTTTTATACGCTTCCTTCTTCCGACATGGAGTGTGGTCGTGTTCCCCCGTGGGCGAGTGTGTGTGTGCGAGGCTGTAGATTGCACGTTTCCGATGGATGGGTCATTCTGTCTGCGGGGACCATTCAGGGATTTCAATTTGAGCTCTAATAAACATTTAATGTTGCGGGCTGCTCCCATCGTACATGCTTGCGACAGAAGCTGTGGGAGGTGTGGTGCCAACCCAGGGGGCGACGCGACGTCGCAAATCGCGGAACTTGCCCGAGTTAATTCGGGCTTGTCTTCCTTGCTCGCCACAAAGGAGTTCATTATTCGACGGGCTACATAAAGTAAGACATTACGTTCACTTAAAGTTTACGACAGCACGCCTGGCGTGAGAGTTCATTTTTTTTTCCGGCTCGGCTGGTGGCTTAGTTTACGCCCCGATGCGGGGATATCCTTGCGGCATGCGTGTGTGGTTGATGCGGTGTGTAAGGGATTGATAATTTTATAGCGACACTCACTGTGCGACACTGTTTAACGGTTGGGCGGGCACTTTAACTATGCCTGGAGGGACGATGACCTCGGATTGTCTTGTTTTGTGGGAATTGCTAAGTCCACACAAGGAGTGGTGGGGTTACCTTATCACATTTCCAGCAATTAATTCCACAAGAACCCCTAGACATCTGAAATGCGCCACACCGGAAACCACGTCAATGGCGTCCGCTACACCTCGCCGGGTCCAATGTAATCCAAGCCAACATAATTAAGCATCGCACTTCAAATATACACCATCGGGATCTTATCGCCATCGAAGGATGCAACCGTTGACCAACACAAAGGACAACCGCACTGGGGCAGGGAGGGCGGTCTGCACAAGCCTCTTGATATCCCCAGTGGCAGCAATATTGTTTAATTAATTTCAGTGCACTTGATAATCGATTACAATTCGAATCACACCCACGGCTGCAGTAATTGATTACCGTGCGGCCGATTGCCGATTCAATGGAATCGCCGCGCTCGATAATATTCGGATGTTAAATCAACGCAACAAGAACAACAACAGCAGCAGATGCTGTGAAAGGCTGCGAAGGATTTGCCGGCTTCCTGGGCGTAGCTTTGAGCCACGACCCAATTAATCAACGGCCACTGGTGTGAGTGTGGGGGGGAGGGGGGGGTGGATGTCATTGATATATAGATTAAATGACAGTTGACAGATGTCTTGTGGACCAAAGATTTGGCGACGGATAATGGACAAGGGCGTGTCATTGTAGTCGGATTGATTTCGTTTTTCTACTTCCCTTGTGTGCACATTAATCTTGAGATTTTCAGAGCGACCAGGACGGAACATTCGATGAGCTTTAGAGGAAATTCTGGATCCTGTCAACGGTGAGGAAGGAGGTACGCTGTAATGTTAGAGTCGACATGCCTGCTGGGCCCGCATAAAATGTAACTACGGCACGTTAGTGTGCTTCTGCTGGAGTGGATGCATGGATGCAGTGGTATGCGCAACTTCCGTAATCTGCTACAAATCCTTTTAACTGATCTAAAATTACACACAGACGTTGCAGCTCTCAGTTTGACTTGAGTTTGGCAGTTTTATTATTTTCTCGATGAACTTGCCGTATCGACCGTGTAGTGGTGCGAGGATGGATGAACCTCCTTAACAGTTGGCAGCTTAAATTTCTGACTCTGTGATGGAATAGGATAATCTGGTCGTTTGCCAACTTAGATGAATTTGAAACGTGCAAAAATAGCTTAAATCGTTTCAGGATGGTGTTGAATGGAGGAAAAATAAGATAAGGCGAGCAAACAAATACGAATGGCCCCATGTTGGGCGCCAATTAAAAGAAAGAAGTTGTCCACCTATGTGCTTGGTGCCTTGTCAATTATTTTCCCCTCAGCAGCACGGAGGGGAAAACTAAGCAACATGGTGATCTACTAATTGACACTCACCTTCTAGAAAGCTGTGATAAGGGGAGTCACATCATCTCCAATCAAGACGCAGTTCATTCAAAGTGGCGTACAACACTGCATGAGGGCGAGAAATACATTTAAGCCTTACAAAATGCCAAGACTACTTCCGTGTGTAGCTTAAAAGGGCTGTGAGATCAGTGGACACTCCCCCATTGAAAGTCACTTCTTTAGATTGGGTCCGCCCTGCAACTAGTCGACAACTACGCACCCACGAAAATGGACCCACGCACTTCGGTAAAGCATTTGACACCATCTGCAAGGGGAAACTCTGGTTTTCATCGATTTGCCACAAGGGGTAAATTATGAGTGTGTTGTGGTAAGCTGGCTTGGAGGTAAGAGTGTTGATAAACAATGCAATTGGCAGTCAAAGAAATTAAATCATGGAGTTCCACAAGTGTCGAAACGCGGTCCTCTGTTCGTATTTTCGTATGTCACAATAGCCCGAAAGAAGCGACAGGGCTAATTCAGATAGAAATGAAAGAATTGGAAATAATGTGCCGCAATGGTCTTGTGATCAACTGTTCGCGAGCTAAAGTCATTTCGTGCATCTGAAATTGAACTAAATGTTACTTTGTCATATAAAGTACTATTGAACTCGTCGAAACTTGGAAGTACTCGTATCAGTCTCTTCTTATTTTCTGGTAGCCGCATATCAGCACATTACGTAGAAAACTGAAAAGATGAATGTTTGCATTTTATTGTCCCCCTTGAAAATTCTTAGGCCATCTACTGAAACAAGTCTTTAATGCATATATAGAGTCCGGATTACGCTGTAATAACGGGTGATTTTTTAGAAGCTATAGGAAAGTTTTTCAAAAAAAAAAAAAACATAAAATTCAGAAAAATGCATGAAATCTTTATTTGAATCGATAGTACGGTCCATATAATTTAATGTTTGAAGATTATTTCATGCAAATGTTGACCTTGACTGCGCCTAATATGGTCCATCCGCTTAGTCCAATTTTGGCAAACTCTTTCCAACATTTCGACCGGTATCTCACGAATAAATGCTACAATGTTGTCTTCCAATGCGTCAATTGAAGCGGGCTTGTCTGTAGAGACATGAGCTTTAACACAGCCCCACAAAAAATAGTCTAAAGGCGTTAAATCGCACGATCTAGGCGGCCAATTGACCGGTCCCGAACGTGAAATAAAATGTTCACCGAACTCGCCCCTCAATAAGTCCATTGTTGCGCGTGCTGAGTGGCATGTGGCACCGTCTTGTTGAAACCACATGTCATGCAAGTCAAGCTCTTGCATTTTGGACAAAAAAAAGTTGGATATCATCTCACGGTAGCGCTCACTATTCACAGTTACGTTACGATTCACATAATCTTTGAAGAAGTACGGTCCAATGATGCCACCAGCCCATAAACCGCACCAAACTGTGACTTTTTCTGGATGCATTGGTAGCTCTTGCAATGCTTCTGGCTGATATTCCCTCCAAAATCGACAATTCTGCTTATTTACGTACCCATTGAGCTGAAATGAGCTGACCATAAAATGGAAACAAGCGCGCGATGAACTTTCTTAACGGGGCACGCATTTTGATAATAAAATTCAATAATTTGCAAGCGTTGTTCGTTTGTAAGACGATTCACGGTTAAATTATAGACCAAACTGAAGATGTTTGACAGTGAAACAAAACACGAAACGTGCGTCAGCTGTTTAAACCAGTGTTGCCAAAAAGATAATAGCTAAAAAATCACCCTTTATAGCGGCCTTGGTAAAACGTCACATCGTTAAGGTGCTAAGACGTTTGAAACAATGCAATGAAACTTCTGTCGGGAAGCAACACTTTCATGGCTGTTGTGCTCGACGTAAAAACGAAACTATAGGGTGTCCCAAAATTAAAACTTTGATCACCGAAACTAGAGGGAACCCGACCATTAAATGAATTGGTACAAGGACTGCATGGCATGTGGCCACATCTACTTTCACTAAACCTAAGCTATTTGCAGTCAAATGTTTTTTTTTAGTGTTGCCAACATTTTACTGCACTAATGTCGGCAAAGTCAAATGTTGCGTTCGTTTTGGGAGACCATTTACTAACACGGAGTGAGTTAGAGAATCGGGCAGCGGTGAAAGCGTTGCTGCAAAAGTGCGAAAAGAGTGCTGGCCGAATGATTGAGTTGCTATATCCACTTGGAATGTAGAGAATATTCGTTCGGTTTATGGTCGCTTCGATGAACTGTATGGAGAGGAGAGGCCAAAAAGTGGTCGCACACGTATCGTCCGTACGAGTGCGATAGTAAAAGTAATTCCCTAAGGAAGCAGTAGATCATGTCCAAGGAATTGAACATATCACCCTGATCCATGTCATGACTGATACGAGATGATCTGAAAGCCTATCGGTCGGTCCAAGTGGCATATTTTAACTATTCAACTGGAAAAAAAAAATACGTAAATAGGTAGACTTGAACATGGTCTAACTGATAAGCCTTGTGAGATTCATGTGTGAATCTGGTTGCTTTTGGAAATCAGAAAGGGAAGCATATGCATCTCTCTCTCCCATTAAGAGCACAATGAACCCAGCACACCTTACGGCGGCCATAAAGCCCTCAGGGGCCCCTTATTCCTACCTATCGATGAACACCGTCTGTTCTACAGTCCACCCGCTGTTGCAATGATCGTTCCTAATCTACATCTCTAAGGAGAAACTGCATCGCTAGCGCGAGCTGGTTTCCCATCAGTACACATGTAACTGACTGATCATACTCAGATTATTAACATCCTTTGATAGCAAACCTGATAAATAGGTCAGTACTTGTCCGCACTATGGGCCCTTCATTCTTTGAAGCCACCCTACCTACATTTCGCCCATCATGCTTCACTCCAGTTGCACAAGCAATCAAAGTGCAGCAGATCACTGAAAGGCGACCCTAATCTTCCATCAATTAGCTCCGAATCAAGACAAACTTTAAGAGAAACAGCTTAACTTCTCGCCGTTTGCGACAAATCGCTGCTCCAATGGGATAAAGGACTCACTGTTCCGAGTCCGATATCCGTATCACCATCACCACAGGAAACTCATTAAGAGCACTTGTTCCACGATTTAAGTCTATGCAGCAGATTAACCGACACCACATCAAGACACAACCTCCGCCTCTCTCTCGGAAATTATTCAATTCCCGTCCGTGACTGCCTGCTGCCGTCCCCACTGACAACCGTTCTCGGAATAAGTTTCCAACTCGTTGCATATGTGTGCTGGAACGAGCAAACCGCCATCCGTATGCTTCGCAAGGACGATTGAATAAAGTATACGATGCTCTTGCTGCACCGTTAAATAAATTCCCCTGTGCAAATCCATAATCAAATACTCGCACACACACACGATGGCATGCATGCATGTATGCACGAGCGTCAGTGCAGGTGGCTGTCGTCATCGTTGGGTTAGCGATGTCAAACGGGTTAGGAAATTAATTTCCTCCTCGCAGGTTTGCCATACCTATTCGCTTCGATATCCGTTTCATTTCGCCGTCCCCCTCCCGCCATCACACCAACCAGCACCACACCACACCTCGCAGCAGTGCACCGTGAGTCGGGTCGGGCAGGGTGGAACATGAAAGCGAACAGATTTACGAGAGGGAATATGAAAATTCTTGGATTCAGACGCTAGGTGATAATAAATGACGACGAAAATGGCCTCGAGGAGGGAGTGCAGTGCGCGGCTGGGAGTGGAAAAGTAAGGTTTCCGAGAAATTCGGCTGTGGAAGCAATCTTGGTGCGCGTACCCGATGCGTTATGCAAATGATAGGTGAACGCTCATGATGCATGTGCAATTGCACTTGAATAAGTCTGATTACAGTTTAGGGTAAGTATGCCGGAGCTCATATTTCCCTTGCGAGTCATTCGGCATAAATTAAGCGTTGCTCATGCTGCGAAATGTAGTTTTTTGCGGGTAACGGGCAAGCCAAGTGGCGTTTATTTAAATCGAATTTCTGTATACAGCTTCTCCCCTCTACTCGGCAATGCACATCCAATGGATAGTCGTTATGTTACCTAAAACTTGAGTTGAGGAAATTTATAACATAACCGCTAGTTAGTGCACTCTAGGAGCATCAATAATTATCTGGCCTAAGCCAAATTCCGAGGGATTCAAAACTTGAGTCTTCACAGATTTAGCCTGCGCGTCACCACTGGGCACTGGCTAGTAGGAGACGATGCGTGAAGATTCGCCATGTAAGTATGGTCCGAGTGCTTTCTTAAGTGACTTCAAAAATGAACAGTTTCACAATAGATTTTAATCACAGTGACGTGCGCAATGTTTTTTGTTTCCTTCCATCTACCGTTGCTGTCAACATCCTCATTAGTCATGCAAATTCTGCCAAGAAGCACTGCCCCATAACGACACTGAGCACGACGCTTATATTGGGTCTGTTTGGATACAGTGGCTTGTGGAACATTTAGGGCTTATTTTAACCATCCGACTGTCAGTCTTGTTGTTGAAAACAGGTGCCGTTCAACCATTTGACAGGTGGTGAAAGGAATCATTCAAGGGAGACGGTCCGAGTGGTGACGGGTTTGATGATCTCGTTCGCTTTTTTTTCCTGTCTGATGTCTTTACAGCCCTGACTTGCGTCCTAAAGACTACTCGAGTTGTGAGTGGTAATGTACTTTCACGAGTGGTGGGGACCTACAGTTTAAGGCTGATTCCAAACGGCGAAGCTTAGAAAGCTTTTCCTGTACAGAAGATACTCGATTGAATCTGATATCCACGCCGTAGTAATAGACGTACTTACCCGCTATGCCAAGGCTATACGTACCTAGCGACACCAAGCGCATATTAAACTGAACGGCCATCTGGTCTTTTGATGTCTTGTACATTCTTTACAACGCCTGGGTAGCTTCTTCTGTGTAGCTTCTTCCAGTATGGACCAGATGCCTGATGCCTGATGCCTGGTGCTCCCAGACGAGGCCGTTGTATTCCAGAAGCAAGGACCTTTTCAATAAGAGTTTATAAAGCTCGTAAGTGGTTCGAGAGAAGGATACTGCACTTGTTTGCATCATATTACCGACGAAAAGGCAATCCAGACATACTAGCAAAAGCAGGCATGTACAAGTTGCTTCAAACTGAAGTCCAACTTTTGCTGCAGCGCCACTGAAAGAGGAAGAATTTGCCACATCCGATGCATGTACGTCATTCAACATTAATGACTCAATTTCCCATTAAGTCTCGTGCATCTCCATTCATTTTAAATCACTAACGACAGAATATCCGTTTCCAACCGCTCCCTTCGTGGTCAACTAATCGTGAAAACTGCCTGCAAAGATTGCCAAAATTCCGATTATTCCACTCGTTGAATCTTTCATGTCTCATTACAACCATGACCCGATTAATATGTAATCCTCACATTACACGCCATCTACACCGTGGTACACAACATGTCTGTGTTTCCGGCTGAATTATTAACGAACGCAAACGCTGACAAACTAGTCTTATCAACTTTTTTGAACAAAAAGCTGAAGACTTCATTAAATTGTTGCCGTTGTTCTTGAAGGATACCAAAAAGTTGGTTTTAAGCAACAAGTCCATCCCTTCCGGTGGCCCAGCCCCACTCACATCGACGGTCATGTGAACCTGTGCTCAGCCGACACGACTGATGAATCAATAATTGAAGCGGGAAGCTATACCGCCGCCGGCAGAAATTCGAATAGGCCGGCATAAAGTCCACCAAGACCATCATGTTCAATCAGACGCTGAAATCGAATACGTAGTCGGCAGGTGATGCGACATTCCTATGACAACTGACATCTGCCTTTTCAAGCCACATCGAGACGATGGAAAATGGAAAATTTTTCGACTTCATTTCACCATCGTCGTCGCCCCAGCTGGTGGACTAATTGGAAGTACTCGATCCGGAAAATGCGTCCTTTAATTAACGAGGAATTGTATTCCTTGTCTTGCGGCACCGGGATGACCTTCCCTTGACTGTGGGACCTCAATTGACGGAAGAATTTCAAAGCGATTGGGGTGAAGGACGCCGGTCCTTGGACTCGGGGATGGAACTGGGACGCTAATGAAGTTACACGGCCCGCGGGTGTGTTCGTAAAAAAATTAATGTCTGACCAAACAGAATTCTCCATGAAATGAATACGCCAGCGAGTGGATGGGCGCCATCCACTGGCACTGCTTAGCTCCGGTTACTGGACTCGTTAATTAGAATTTTTTGGCTGTTGTTTCTTTTTTTTCGCTTTTTTGTTCTAAATTTGTCCCCATTTGATATTTTTGCATGAGGATCTCTTTTGCTCATCTCGGATGATGTGTCGATGTTATTATCTAGGGAAGACGATACCAGGGGTTTGGGCAAAGGAATGCGTATCAAAAGACTTGTTTAATTCGCTTTTGAAAAGTTATCATTCCTCGGCAATGCCTGAGGATGGCAGTTAACAGACTCGGTCAAAATGGCAGTCACCCGGAGGATGCACACAGCGACGTTGAGTAATTAACGAACGGTTTATGAACCTTTTCAAATTGAGACAAGACCAGGGGTGATTTGGAAACTTTTGGGGGACGATTTTGAGGGGGAGACACTTGTTAAGCCAGCATGCCGGCATGCCAGCATGTTATGCCACAAGCGCTCTACTTATTTAGTGCATAACACAATTCGTAGAAAACTAGACGTGAATACTGAATGAGATGCGAAGGAGGGGAGAGACATCAAAGAAAGGGGCTCTTGAACACGTAATCGAAGAACGAATATAGGAGAGAATGAATTTCCAAAGACAGGCTATATTTCATACATTGTTGGTGAGACGTAACATTTAGGGCACAGGTTCCAATTGGCAGTAAATAGTGCTGTGACAAGGCAAGCGGATGAATGGAACTGGGGAACAGACTTTTTCCAGGAGAGTAGGGCATTCAGTCATACCAGGCAAAAGCTCCAGCTGAGCAACCCGTTTAAAATGCCAATGCTTTCCTTTTGAATGACAAAAACTTCTTCCACTGAACAAAGCCCAATATTGGCATAGATTGTGGTTCACTGTTATGGCACCCAACTGAGAGTAACCATTCGAAGTTGGGTGGAGTTAGCAACATCGTTAAAAGAACGAAAATCAATGGACTAAGGTGGCTAGCTTGTGGGACCCCAGAGGCAACGACGACCTCTGTACTGGTGGTCTTCTAAAATTTAGGAAAATGGTAGGAGTACGAGGGACATCAGTTTAAGATTGATTTTATTGGTTTCTGGACACTAGCCCTTGTCCAGAAACCCAATCCGTTTCTGGACACTAGCCAATGTCCAAAAACTACCAAGTTTCCGTCAAGCAATAGTGAAAAGAGTAAGACTCCGACAGCTTCGATGTTTAACTGCTCGTTGTGGTACTCTGTAGAAAACAGTACTTCGTTTTCCCTTCCACCCACTTCCGTTTCAACACCAAAAAACCCCTTATTGACGGTCATCTGCGCGTGCTGACAGTTGTACGGTCTTCTGGAAGATCAGATCTTTAGTGTTGGCGTGGGAGTTTTGTACGATTTTCTCCAAAACGATATTAAACAAGCCCAGCGCCTTGACTACAGCCCCTTTTTGACATTCAAACGTTCGTTGCTAACCTTGATGGACACACAACCAGAAGGATTATGGCAGGAATGGCAAAGCTAGACATGCTGTTGTATAGCTCGCCTCTATTCAAGTGGAAACTCAAGTAGAAACTGAATTGACGAATACGTGGGGAGTGTGATTTGAAATGCTTGATTCTTTTCCAGAATATGCCGTAATCTGGTCTATTATGGACGGCTTAAAGCGAGCACACAAAATTGCAGAATGATCTCCTTTCGTGTAGATCCATCAAACGATACAAAAATTCAACTCAACTGGCATGCTGTCCTCAGACCATATCTTACAGATGAGTTGATGCGTGTAGGCAGGGATCATTTCCAGCTGCCTTAACGATTTAAGCAGACAGACCGTCCGCATTGCAGTCTTGTTAGACTTCATTCTTCATATCGCTATCTTGACCTTGTCTAGACCGTGGGAACGGAATTCTGGTCCAGCATCGTCTAGAATGAGTGGACCATTGAACCGCCAATGGCTCTAATTATCTTTCTTCTGAGATTTCATTCAGAAATGATGCCCTACCCGCGAGTTGACCGCTGTTTCCCGCTCGAAATATTGAAAACTTATTTCAACAGCGAGTGTTGCGTAGCCCGCGTTTTTTTGAAAAGAAGAGGTTTTGGCCGAAATGAATTCAGAAGACTGGGAGGCTAGCGGACAACACTCGTGGTCCCCGTCGTCGTACATTCGGTGGGCACTGATGAGAATGTGGCTGCTCTGGCCGAGAGTGTGAGACTCAATTCACAAAAATCAACTCGCCATCGATCTCATCGTTTTGGTCAATGGTGGGCGTTACAGAGCTAAGTTAACCGACTTTTTTTTTACATTAATCGACGATTTGGATTTGGACGACCTCTGGTTCATGCAAGATGTCGCGCCATGCCACACAACCACTAGGCACCCACTTGAACGACAATGTTGTTCACAATTAATGGGAATGTTTGTTCATACTAATTAAGCCAAAATACACGGATAGAATTTAATTTTGTTCATCTTATTGCATTTTTAAAAAGAAACTTGTATTTGACCTGCACTATACTACATATATGTACGTACGCTACTTATCCCCTGTTTTATTTGTCACTTTTGTTTTGTAGGCAAACATTAAAATTGGGGTGAATATTCAGGAAACACGTCAATCCAATGAAAAATACACAAAATTATGTCATAAAATCAAAGATGACATATTTGGACTTGCAGCCACGGAGTCCAATCTACCTGCTTACTTACGATCCCAGTAGACTTCTCTGTCACTCAAAATTCTCCATAAAATCTGAAACCCTCCATACCGCCAGCATTCTAAATTTAACAGCACACTTCAAGACCATTTGCCCGCGAACCACAAAGCGCTGTCCATCCCTCCATCCAAAAGGAGGACAGGCAAATAACAAAAAAAAAAAGCGAATCCTTAGCCGTCACTCATTTTAATTCCAACTGCCAGGATTTTTTAATTGTCAACGTTTTGTACATAATTGGATTTGAAATGCAAAGGACGCCGAAGCCAAAGCGGACGGGATATTATAAACTAATTTCACGTTGCCATTGCCATTTCGTGCATTCCGCAGGACGAAGTTTTCAAATATTTTTCCGCAACAAAAATTAGAAATGCGTAATAACCGAGTTTGATGAGATTAACTTTTGAATGGATTTCTGAATGATGCGCCGGCGATGTGGAACGTTTCGCGCTTGACTGGGTTGCGTTTTCGGATTTTGTAAACAGTTGCAAACTGCATAGTTAGTGGCCAGATTAATTTTGAGCTAACGGAAAGTTTACCATATTTTTGGATGGCTTCTGTTTCCATAGCTTGCTGCATTTAGAAACGAAATATGGATTAGTTGGGATGTAAGTTTTCATTTAATCTCTTTGTTTTTTCGTGTGGTTAAACAGTCCGGGTGTCAACATCAAGTTGGTTGAGAGTTGGTTGCTGAGTTGTCCCCCAAACTCGAAATCACTTCACATGGACCTTAGACGTTTGGATATGGGCAGTGCGTAGCTGCTAAGCTAGGCTCATGCCATTGCATAGCCATTAGCAGAATGTTCTTCTCCAGAGGATATCAACGCAAACAGGCCGAAAAACAAACACACGCAGAACTTTTCTCTCGAAGACCCTAAGGACTTCTTCATCCGATTTTTTAAATTGCCCATGCCTCTGCGCCTCAAGCCAGTACTGGACTGACTTGTGTCAAGTCAGATTGAATCTTGGAGCGACATTTACCCCATTTGGACTGAAGTCCAAAGAAACGAAAACGTCGATCGGCAAGAGTTATTTGGGGTTTCATCTCGGCACTGACGTTGTTAGTACTATTCACCGTGGAGCTAAGGTAGACGAAGTCTAGGAGTGAAAAGTTGTTGACCATTGTGACGATCTGGCGAAGACGTTCATGATATTTGTCCTCTCTACATATAAAGGGTGGTTAAATTTTAAGGGCCGATGTTGATTTTGAATAAAACACAAATTATTTAGGAAATTATTGTAATTTCTTCATTATGATAATATTGGTATGGTTCAATTATGTATGGAACAAAATATCGCCAAATGGCCTCCGTGACCTCGGCGGCACACCTCCATCCGATGGTCCAAATTTTGGATGACGCTGAAGCAAAATTGAGGTTCTATGCCGATCATGTGCCGAATTATCTCATCCTTTAGCTCTTGAATTGTTGCTGGCTTATCGACGTACACCTTTACTTTCAAATAACCCCAAAGAAAAATACCCAACGGTGTCAAATCACATGATCTTCGCGGCCAATTGACGTCGCCACCACGTGAGATAACACGGCCTTTGATTTTGTCGCGCAAAAGAGCCATTGTTTCGTTAGCTGTGTGGCAAGTGGCACCGTCCTGTTGAAACCACATATCGTCCACATTCATATCGTCCAATTCGGGCCATAAAAGGTTCATTATCATTTCACGATAGGGAACATCATTCACAGTAGCTGCCTTACCGGCCTCATTTTGGAAAAAAAATACGGCCCGATGATGTGGGTGCATTGGTTTTTCGACAATCATTCTTGGATTATCATTCGCCCAAATGCGGCAATTCTGCTTATTGACGCATCCACTGAGGTGAAAATGTTTCTCATCACTAAAGATGATTTTCTTCGAAAATTTATCATCCACTGTTGCCCATTTTCATAATGAGCCTGAATAATTATAACGCGTTGCTCGATTGTGTATCCCCTTTACTTTGTTTTACTACGATAGTGACTGCAGTTGCTTGTAAAAGCCTTCTTTAATTTTGTGAGACTGTGTAGGAGTTGTGGGTGAGAGAAAAAGAAACGAAATGCTCTATGCTTATCGGACAAATTTTTTTACAAGAACTGAAGCCTCTCTATGTTACAGAAATGGTATAATACACTGGCGTAAGAGAAACACTTTGAAATAAATGCCTACAGTAGTAATCATGGCTTCAGTTCAAACACTTCGTCGCGCCGCAAAAAAGTTTGAGCCTGATTACACTTTTTTGACCATAAGTCGGCAACCAGACATAAAGCGGAAAAACACCGTTGCCGTAGCGGGCAGTATCAAATATGACTCAGAAATGTCGATTTGAGCATATCCAGAGAGTTAGGTGAGTAGGTAGGTAGGTGGCTGCAGGCTTATGTAAAGGGTGATTTTTTAAAAGCTATAGGAAAGTAAAATTCAGAGAAATGCATGAAATCTTTATTTGAATCGATAGTACGGTCCATATAATTTAATGTTTGAAGATTATTTCATGCAAATGTTGACCTTGACTGCGCCTCATATGGTCCATCCGCTTAGTCCAATTTTGGCAAACTCTTTCCAACATTTCGGCCGGTATCTCACGAATAAATGCTACAATGTTGTCTTCCAATGCGTCAATTGGAGCGGGCTTGTCTGTATAGACATGAGCTTTAACATAGCCCCACAAAAAATAGTCTAAAGGCGTTAAATCGCACGGGCTAGGCGGCCAATTGACCGGTCCCGAACGTGAAATAAAATGTTCACCGAACTCGCCCCTCAATAAGTAGTTGCGCGTGCTGTCTGGCATGTGGCACCGTCTTGTTGAAACCACATGTCAAGCAAGTCAAGCTCTTGCATTACGGACAAAAAAAAAGGTGGATATCATCTCACGGTAGCGCTCACCATTCACAGTTACGTTACGATTCACATCATCTTTGAAGAAGTACGGTCCAATGATGCCACCAGCCCATAAACCGCACCAAACTGTGACTTTTTCTGGATGCATTGGTAGCTCTTGCAATGCTTCTGGCTGATATTCCCTCCAAAATCGACAATTCTGCTTATTTACGTACCCATTGAGCTGAAATGAGCTGACCATAAAATGGAAACAAGCGCGCGATGATCTTTCTTAACGGGGCACGCATTTTGATAATAAAATTCAATAATTTGCAAGCGTTGTTCGTTTGTAAGACGATTCATGGTTAAATTATAGACCAAACTGAAGATGTTTGACAGTGAAACAAAACACGAAACGTGCGTCAGCTGTTTAAACCAGTGTTGCCAAAAAGATAATAGCTAAAAAATCACCCTTTATAATAACCATGCTCCAATTAGACATTTACGATCCATTGTCCTTTTACTTTCCTGCTGCTACATTTCCCTCTAACGTTTGATCATTCTAATATGTATGTCTGTTTCGACCATTTCATAGCCATTTGGCGGCTTTGAGATACTCCAGGATGTCTTTCATATTTGCGTTAGTCAAATGCTCGAGTTAAAGGAATAACTGCCAAGCACTGTTCTCACGATATGAGCTGTGATTCCAATAAGACGGCAGAACACGAGAAACTTTGTAACTGGGTTTTCTCACGGTCATGCGACTTGGGGCCAGTCGAGTATTTTCTCTGAAGCTGCGTCAAGTCCTTAGTCCACGCTAACAATCTAAACACTTTGGACGAGCTCGAGGTGAACATTAGAAAAACCTGAGATTGCCGGAATAACGACCAACATATTGGACTGAGCACCAAAAATTGTACCGATAGGTTAATATTTTTTTTATTAAATTAATGCTCAAATACCACTCCTTTTACTATCCGAACTATGTGTTCAATTTTTTAGTTCTTCCGTTAAAAATATAAATTGATCGTCCATTTCAGTGTATTATGTGGATCTGGGTGGTCAAATTGTAAGGGCCGATGTTGAATGTGAACCACACCAAAACGTCAAGTTATTTTCTGCATTTCATTTGACATTTCTCAATTTCAGACTAACTCAATTTGAACCATGGAAAGATACACAATCGAGCAACGCGTTAAAGTTATTCAGGCTTATTATGAAAATGGGCGTTCCAATCAAAATGCATATCGTGCACTTCGTGATTTTTTCGGTCAATTTAATCGTCCAAACGTGCGTACAATCGGAAAAATCGTGCAAAAATTTGAGCAAACCGGGTCTGACGGAGATGTGAACACACCAGTGCATGCTCGTACAGCTCGTACTGCAGAAAATATTGCTGCTGTTCGCGATGAAGAGCCGTCCACCTCAACTCGTCGTCGTGCCCAACAATTGCACCTCTCACGCTCGTCGTTGATGAACATTATGCATAAAGACTTGCATTTACACGTTTACAAGGTGCAATTGACTCAAGAACTAAAGGCTCTTGACCATTTCAAGCGTCGTCAATGGTCAGAATGGTGGCAAGAAATGGCAACAGTGGATGATCAATTTTCGAAGAAAATCATCTTCAGTGATGAGGCACATTTCCACCTCAGTCGATTCGTCAATAAGCAGAATTGCCGCATTTGGACGAAGGATAATCCGAGAGTGATTGTCGAAAAACCAATGCACCCACTAAGACTGACTGTTTGGTGCGGTTTATGGTCTGGCGGCACAACGGGCCGTATTTTTTTTCAAAATGAGGCCGGTCAGGCAGTTACTGTGAATGGTGTTCGCTATCGTGAAATGATAACGAACTTTTTATGGCCCGAATTGGAAGATATGAATGTGGACGATATGTGGTTTCAACAGGACGGTGCCACTTGCCACACAGCTAACGAAACAATGGCTCTATTGCGCAACAAATTCAATGGCCGCCAAGATCATGTGATTTGACACCGTTGGGTTTTTTTCTTTGGGGTTATTTGAAAGAAAAGGTGTACGTCGATAAGCCAGCAACAATTCAAGAGCTAAAGGATGAGATAATTCGGCACATTATCGGCATAGAACCTCAATTATGCTTCAGCGTCATTGAAAATTTTTACCATCGGATGGAGGTGTGGCGCCGAGGTCACGGAGGCCATTTGGCCGATATTTGATGATGACAATAATTTACTAGATATTTTGTGTTTTATTCAAAATCAACATCGGCCCTTAAAATTTAACCACCCTTTATTAAAAGCTGCATTGGAGTAATACGTATAGTGTTGGAACTAGCTCCATTAACAGCCACTATTTAAAAAAAAAAGCGTACAACAAGAGTTGCAAGAAATAGCACCCAATTTTAATTGTTCATAAAAGTACCTTCAATACACAATAAAACCTAAAGCTTGGACGGCTTTGTTCACCAATGTTTACAAAAAAGGCTGCATTAGGAAGCACTTCTAACTGGTACGATTAATGTTACCGTCATTTACAATTAAATGTACTTTCTCACACAAACATTTTTTTAGCTTAACTTATAACACGCTCTCAAAGTTCCAAAGTGTGCGGACAGCCAGACGCTAGCTCAGCCTTTTGAGCGGAGCATGCCAGAACACAGCGATTTAAACCGACACCACCGTGGAAGCCTCGCCGTCCATCCACCGTTGGACCGAACGACATCAAGGCCATCGCTCAACGACAGTTAAGGTAACATCGGGCTGAGTAGCTTCAGCATTTGAATTAAAATAAATAAAAACCCTCATAGAGGGAATATAAAAAGATAAAGTCTTTAATTTGTACCCTTGTTTGATGGTACCAAATGATGATACCAAAGATTTTAATAACTTACAGGATTTCGAAAACGTTGTTCACAACAGAGACACTTCAAGCTTTGCTCAAGTCAGGCACTTGCTATCATTGAGCAAATATCGCTGATACTGATGCATTGTTCGTGTGATGTGACTGAGATAACCGCTTATGATAGTTAGTTTATGATAAGTGGAATATTTGAGAACTCGAAAGTGAAATGAACGAGAATTTAAATTTTTGATTTCATGCCAACTTTTTGGGTATTCTGCCCTAAAGTGCGACCGCTTGAACCACTGCCAGCGATATGCTGATTATATGCTGAATATAGCTGCAAAAAAACATCTGCAATTTTAATTGTCACACTGTTGTTTTATTTAGATTTCATTTCCCATCGTTCTTATCTGGTCATCAAGTACTATGCACAAGACCAAGGCAGAATACAACTCTATTCGAGGACCATCAAGTTGCTACCCAAATGTCTACCACCTCGTCACAATAATATAATGAATTGCAAGTAAACGTCGGCCAAAATACTCCACAGAGGCGTTGTATCGTTTTAAAACCACATTAGAAAATGTGTCTTTCTTACAACGAGACAGTGAACGACGGGCGATTCGTACGCGCTCATATCTAACAAGCCTCGAGTAACTTATTGTGTAGCGAGTGCTATTACTTCGAAGTTATTTTGGGCTACCACGAATAGCAACGAAACCAAAACACCTGTCATCCCCGTAAAACCCACTCAAGCCACACCCATCCCACACGGCATGTTTATGTAGCAGTGACGACCTCACACCCTCTCCTCATCAATAAATGACAAGATGGCCTTCAAATGCATGTTTCCTGAAAGAAGCTTTCACCTAGTGCGAAACAAGCTCGAATTCTGTAAAGCCCTCAACCGTTGCGAAGACCCACGGACGAGGCACCCATTTCGTACCCCACACCCGTGCCCATGCAAGCGACCTAGTCGCGGATTTATCGCGAATGCCTTTCCACGGAAGAACAACACATCACTGTACTCTCAGGTTCTACATTTTAATTAGCGCGAAAACATTCTGCACTCTCGTCTGGCAGCGTAGCGGGCGCATGGCACACGAAACAAGACGCACATTACGGCACCCGCATACCGAGGCAGCCAGTTCAGCCGGCGAATCAGTAAAATTTTCAATTTTATAGCGAAAAAGTTTAACAACTCCGAATGAATGTAAAATATGTTTTTATTATTTCATTTAAACCGTATTACATTCCCTGTGTAAACACTCGAGCCATCCCGCGGCCGGAGGGGGGGAAGTCCGTGTTCACGAATGCCTCACGAGTGTCGTACTTCCTTCTGGCAACGTTCACTCCAACCTGTGGGGGGGTGGGGTTGGTTGTGTGGGAGGCAAAAAAAACAACATTGATTTGCTCGGAATGAAAACGAGAAATGACAGAAATTCATTTTGTGTCATAATTTCGCCAACAACCTCGTGTGCGCTCGAGCCCCTCTCCCGCCCATTTGTGGCATCCTTTTGCCACCCAGCCAGCCAGCCAGCCGGCAGGCGATGAGCAAGGACTCGCAGTCATTAAAAACTTCGTATAGAAGCCATTAGTGCGATGTTGGGGAAAAAGTTATTTCCGATTTTTTTTCGCCTCCTTCCTTTTTTCGTGTGTATTTTTTTCTGTGGTGTCTGCGGCCTGGCTCACAGGATATTGTTGGCGAAGACGTGAATGTAAGGAGGAAACTTTGTTTTTTATGTGTGGATTCAGTGCATCGTCAGTGTGTGTGTGTGTGTGCTTTAGCGCTGTTCATCGGGCTTTAACTGGAAAATTGAAAATGATTAAAATTTAATTTAAATTGCGCGATATTTGGATTGTCTCTGCTTCAGACATTCAGAGTGGAAGTGCTTGGGTGGTACGTAAATTGGAGAAATTTTAAATTGCATGCAGATGGTTACGTGTGCGATTTTTCAGAAAATTCACAGAATTACTGAATTATGCTCGCGAAAGAGGTATGGTGAACGGAGGGACTCACAAAGGCGAAGCGGATAGATGACTAGCGTTAGGGAAGGAAACGAGGGAAGGAGGCTTTTAGTTAATTAAAAAATGCGAGGCCCTAAAAGGAAGGTGGAGGCTGATAGTCGCAGATGGAGTCAGAACCAAAGCAGACTACTCTTTGGTATCACGTCGTGGAGCCACGTCGTCTAACCTCCAGGTTTAAGCATTATTAGAGGGACATCCATTTTGTGGTTCCGAAAGGAAATTTAAGTAACATGGCGATAAGCGCCACGCTCGGTAAAACCAAAATCTGCAGAGTGGTCAACAGAGGCACGCCACAGAGCGATATGCTGCCCACTCTCTTATGGGAAGTTACAATTGAAATCAGGACAGTATTACGTCGTCATTATCGTCGTCAGGTGGTGCCTGTCCCGATTCACACGAAACTGTGTCGTGCAGCATGGAAACCCCAGCTCCCTCAAATAGTGTGAGAATTAAACCACGCACATTACGAGTAGTTGCTGTAAAAGCTAACGAACTGCCTGCAAATTACCAGATTTATTACAAAAGGTTTAGATAATTTTAATGTGTTCTCCATTATACTGCGCAACGTTTAGTGAGTAACTACATTTCACATGGGTTTATCGTTGGCGTTTCCAAAAATAGAGCGTTTTGATACCACAGCTGTGATAGGTGGTAGTTTTATTTGAGATTACTAAACCATTGTGTAGAGCTCGGGAAAATTAGCAACCCACTGATGCTCCTGGAGATCTCGTCAAGAGAATCGAGGAAGAGTTGACCTGGTACCCGGTACCTAGCTGTCGATTTGACATTCTGGTTCGGTCGTTGCAGTCGTGGCAAAAGGCAGGGCTGCCTAGTTTGCCCAGTGGTTGTTCTTGACTTGTTATAATCTGGCCAAGTCTAACTAGCAGCTAATTATTGGCGGCCACCGTAGACTGGTCGTTCTACTAGGTCAACTGCTATGTTCAGCAAATCAAATAATTTTTAACTTTTCCGCTAATGCAGCCGAGGCATTCTCTGACTAGTGGTGGGCGCCTTGGCAGCTTTACTGCGAACAGCTATTCTCTGTTTAGCCCGGAAAGAGAGAGAAGAACAAACAAGAACGATGGAAGGAAACGTGCTCAAAACATATGCCTTTATCACCAAAAGAGACCAGAAGAGGGCTCACGGAGCTAAGCTATCTATCCTAAACTAAACCTAACCTAAGCCCAATCTAACTCAACTCAAACCACCTAGTCCAGCCCTAAGCCGAGTCAACGCCCCTCCAGTGTCGTTTGGCAATATAGGATCGTAAAGAACCCGATGGTGTCTGAAGTTAATGCCTCATGTCCAACAGCCCACTCCTCATGTCAACCGACATGATCTTTGCTATCTCCCTTGGCGTAAGTTTGCGGGAGATTTTAGGAAGACGATAGCCACAGCCTAACGTTCCACCTTCCCTCTCCTTGCTAAAAGAAATAGTTGAGATCGGATTTGATGACATGCCTACCTTAGAGCGATGATTTCTGTTCGGAAGACGAGAAATGATATTCATTCACTTTCACATTCTACAACAAAAAGCACGCGATACTAAATGATGCAACAAAGAACATATTATACCGCATCTGCATCGTCCGATTTTGTCGAACGGGGGTAATGTACCACGTGACATGCACAGACCATCGTTCGATGCCCCGTCCGATGCGAAAGAAGGTATAAAAGATCTCGACACCAAGTGGATAGGCAACAGTCGTACACGTGTAGTTTAATCGATTGATAAATTAAATAGACGGATAGTCCTTTTTGTGTAACAGCGAATCTTATTTCTCTTATTCGTTTACACACCCATCATTTTATAGAAAATATTATTTTATATATTATTAATAGAAAAAGTTTTCCCTTCACCCTGGCGTATGTGGAACATTTTGTTCTGTTTTCTGTTGAGCTTCCAATTGTGAACTTTCTGTTTCTCACGTTACACTCCACTCACCCTGAATACGGCAATGACACGGATCATAGACCCTTGAAGAGGAGAACGCCTAAATTAAAGCAGCAATCAAGAAAACGGGCACACCACAGACGGTTTTTACGAAACGTCACCTTGGGCAGCTATTAACTTCGAGTTAATCAAGTCTAACTCATCTTCCTTCGCAGTACCAAAGAAGTAGTTTTGACATCAAGCGCAAGTTATTATGGATTCATAATGACGGTGATGGCAGTGTCATCGTCGATTACAAAGAAGTCCGGCAAGACGCGGCGCCCAGGGCGAAATCCACAATCAACGGTTGTGTTGACACTTGGTGGCCATTGTATAGATAGGCATCGACCTAGGTAGGTAAGTGGTCTGCCAGCGAAATCACCACCGCACTTAGACTACGTTGGTCTATTATGATACCCATAGTCAGACTACTACCACTGATCGACAACTCCAGTGATAGTGCCGTCAATTTGATCCCAACGGCAAATGGTGACTGGATCAGATTTGGAAACCGGATAAAGCGTATTAACCTTGCTTTCACTGGGACTCGAACCGGAAACCTCTCTAATTCACAGCAGGCACTCAACCATCTGCGACATCCAGCTGTTCTGACATCCTCCTCATTGTAGTTATTTATGTACGGGTCTCTCGAACATATGCTGTCGACCAAGAAACACACACGACATAACAATCGACAGAAGTGAAGGAGTTTGTCTACCTTAGGGGAGAAGTGAACTCCACGAACAACATCTTAGTGGAGATCCGATGTAGAATCACCCATGGAAGCCGTTGCTACTTCGGTCTGTCGAAAGAACTGGTATTTTGCCTCGTATTTTGCCTGTCCTGCTATATGGAGCCGAAAGTTGGACGCTAAACAAAACAGCAGAGCTGATCCTTGGTGCCCTCTGAAGAAAAAAGTCTACGTCGGATACATACAGTCTGCGAGGATGGAGAATACACAACCGCAAACTCAATGAGCAGTACCAAGATGTGGCTGTAGTCCGAAAGGCAAAAATCCGACGACTGCACTGGCTGCGCCACATCGAGCGTACGGACACTAATGCTCCAGCAAATTGGGTCTTCGAATCCGAGCCTCCTGGCTCGAGAAGGAGAAGTAGACTGAATCTCTGGCTCGATCCCTATAGCTGAGCTAGAAGCAGCGTGCCCGTTACATTCAAAAGTGGAAAGCAGCATTAGTTCATGGGTGTTCGTCTTGGGAAGTAAGTAAGAGAAGTCACCTCAACAGGACGTGAACAAGAATGTAACAGACGTGGTGTTTGCCAATTAGCAGGGTCTCTGAAGCAGCAGTGCTCTTGCACATACTCCGCGGCGATCCACTGAGAGACCAAGCAAATTACAAGCTCGCTGCGAAGAACAGGATGAGCAAGCGTCGCTTCTGAGAACAGCTGAATTGCCAGATGTGACACAATTACCGCATCGTCAGCAATGTCAATCACTTCTTAACAATGTGGCCACTACCAGCAAATCATCCACGCCCCACCAAGCCGAAGTTGTGTCCAATTTCCTTTTTTTAATGAAGCAACCCGTCGAAGCCCCCTCACCACATCCAATCCAAATATAAACTTATTTATTTAGCAACTCTCCTCAGGCTAACAGCAATCAGTAGAACAATCCTTCCACGCCATGAAATCCCCCCTAAATCTCCGACAGGCCAACAAGCGCCCACAACGCATTCATCTGAAATCCCAATGCCGATGCAGGTTTTCACTTTAATTAATCCACAAACTATTGGTAACACTTCTGTTGAGTGCCTGCGATAGTTTCCCCCCCCCCCCCGAAGACTGCAATTTAATTAAATAGAAGCCACTTACAATGACTAGCGTCGTTGGCGTCGGGCTGCCGGCACTGCCGTCGTCACAGCTATCGTCGCCCACTTACAATTGCATTTCGGATCAGTGATGGAGAAGTGGTACTTCTTTGAAATGCCATGAATAGCGACGAAGGACCATCGAAGTGCTATCAATCACGGTGGGAAAGTTGCAACCTAACGTTGGACGGCTGATGGCACAGTGGGTGGCTGCGATGCACACTGGCATCGTGATGCGATGTCGAACACGAGCGGCAAGGATGGATTACGTGCAAATTTCACAACTTAAGTGAATATGCCAACAGAAGAGATGTTGGCATCGATGATGACTAGCAATCGCCGCTGTTGGTGTTCATTGTGTAATCGTCCCGGACCTCTGATGTCACTCTATGCACACTGCACTCGATAAACAGGAATTTGTATGGTTGTACACGAGCGGATTTCTGCATGGGCGTTGAAATCGAATTGCGTTGTGATTGTTTCTGGATTGAAGGGAACTTACGACCCTTCGGTTCGATTGAACATTCCTGATGATGGTGGGAGTTTTTTCGAAGAAGTGGCTAACCCTGATGTGAATTTTGCAATATCCCCGCAATGGCCGCCCACCTGCACGAAACGGTGGATTGTCGTACACAGTTAAGCTACCATCAAGCACTTCGGAGAATTAGCTGCTACATGTCCTCGAACATCCTCTTACGACGAGCAAACCACTTCGGTTGAAAACTATTTCTAGCAGCTTCGAGTGTTGTTTGCTTTTGCAAGAATTGAGGCAAATCGGGGCTTTAAACTCCTTGGCAAAGGATCAACCAAACTGTTTCTACGAACTTTGCGAATTCCGCTAGAAAATCAAGCTTTGTTCTTCCCATCGGTCGTGCAATCGATACCACGGTGACTGATCTCATGGAGACATTTTAAAGAGAATCCTCTGAAATGCAAGTCCTGGAACTCCAATTTCAGTATCAATACACTCGTGTACCATCATCATTCAAGAGAACGGTGCAAAGGGGGGCCAGAATTCACCAAAAGCTGACAAGCATACCGCGACGTGCCGTGGCGGTAGTTCATCTGGATAATGATGTGAGTTTACCTACGTCATCTCCAAAAACAAGAACAAATATCCTCAACATTGCATACAATCACTGAACTTCAACGCTCAGTTCATTTGTGGCTTACAACAAAAAGAAGAGGTCACAGAGTACAGCCCTGGGGAAGTCCATCGGTCATATTATAGATACAGGTGTTGTAGCTTGTTACCAAATTGAAAACTCTCGGTCAGCCGTCGAAGGAATACTCTGATCTTGTCCTTCTTCTCCAAGCAATACTGTTATTCTCCAAAGTCGGCTCTCAGTCCAAGAACTTGTGAAGCACCTGAGTCAGAGCACAGGAATTCTCCGAACGATGTCCACGCGACTCTGTCTCTCACTTTCAACCAGGATTTCCCCGTATGTCGATGCTTCTTCTGCACAGTCCGCCTACAAAGTTAAGCGTGGACGACCTCGACTACAGACTCCTTGTGGGACCCCAGTAAGGGTTATCCTTGCAATATCTGTTCCCAGTTCTCGCAGGTTGTGGCCTATCCATTACCACTTTCGACGTTGGAACTCTGCTGCGAAGGGTTTCTGTGAATCTCTGCGCAACAGCTCTTCATTCGTGACCCGTTCCGGCCAGAAGACATCCAGGATTCGTCTTGAGCTTTTGTTGACAAAGACCTGAGGCTTCCGAAATGTCTTCCAAGTCTGGCGTCAGTATAGCAGTGCGGACAGTTCACGTTGGAGTTGAATATCCGAGGCTTGAGTTTGGTGGAGAGCTGGTTGGACCATCAGACGTCATCAAGCGAGTAGGAAGCGTGGCAAGGCTTGCCTGTACGAGACAAGGCGTCAGATTATGCGTCTCCATCTTTGCACAACGTGCTGTGGAGGTAGCTGCATCCTTTGGCCCACCTACCGCGGAGACTGGCCTACATTTTTAAAAGCAAATTTATTCTGTCACAAACACACGTCCTGCTTATCATCACTATCCTGCTATCAGCTCCACATGCCAATACTGCCAGAATGAGGATATTTTAAAGCACCATTCCGTCAAGGAGTCCAACAATCATTTTTTGAAACAGCCGCCGGTGGCACGGTTGATAAGTGCAGTTCTGCTTGTAAACAAGGACGTACGCACGCTATTAGGAGTCGTTAGCGGACACTGTTCCATAGGCACACATGCTATGCGTCTGAATCTAGCCCACATCGACTTTTTTGGAAGGCGCATAGATGAAGAAGAAATAGAATCCATCAAATATCTGATCTACGACTACCAAAAAGAAGGACAGAGTTCCTGGGTAAACACTTCGTTGTAGGGCTAGAGGACATAAGCGGTGTGAACTGAAAAACCTCCTAACATTCATTTATGAATACGAGTGGTTTTAGAGCTAAAGTAGGTCTCACTGTGGTAAACCACCACAAAACAAGGGCAACGTGTTGGACTAAGTGAGCCACGGCCTTAAGGGCTGGCAGGGCACTAAGGATCGACCATTAACACGAGGCAACTAGTTCTTCCACGCGAAATCGTTTTTTTTTCTCTTTGCGTGGACGGTGCACAACTGCTTCACGTTAAGGATCACTTCACAATGGTAGCTGGAAAGATTATTCGTAGGACGCCGCGGGTAGCGCAGAACTCTAGTCAACTGTGTGTATAACTGCATCTAGCAATCAGTCGATAACATTGCTCAGTGTGCACAAGTCCTCTGTGATTTTCTTAAGCTACTCAAAATATTCGATAGCAGTCTAGGGGGAATGTTCTTCACCTTCTGCGTACCTGGCTGACTCTGCTGTTTCCGAGATCCATAAGCACCCACTTCTTAAACGACTTTTGCAGCTTCGACGAAGTAAAGGGTGATTCATTAATACCAGTTTTTTTTAGATTTTGAGTAAAACACATGAATGAATCTGAATGGTTGAAACTTCATTATAGCCTTAAAGAGCAGCATCTGACATTCACGTTTTGAATACAATTTCCTGTAAATGTTGTCCACGACTAGGCTGTACAAGGTTCATTTTGAGGGTCTAATCTTCCAGAGTTGGAACTGACATTTCCCCAATTACACTAGTAAAGTTGACTCCAAATCCTGGATCGTAGTTAGGTTATTGGACTAAGCGTGGTCCATTCGGTCGCATCATCATCATCATCATCTTCTGACCTGCATGATCCACTAAAGGCGTCGTGGGGATAAAACACGCACAAGAGATCTACAGGCAACTCGATCCTCTACCATCGAATCTTACTCATCAGGAGTTATGTATGTCCAATGACTTAAGCCAACCACCTAGTCCTGGGTCCGGCAAGCGGTCGCCTATGTGACGGAATCGCACTCAAGGCACGCCCCGGAAATCGTGACGATGCGGACATTCGTGCCACGTAAGCACAACCATCGAAGAATAGCCCTTTCCGTTCGAAGAAGCCGCTGGTCAACATTGAGTTCCTCGAGTACTGCCGAATAGTTTGGCAAAACACTTTTTTCACAGACCTGCGGTCGCTTTCAAACTTCTCGCCGAACTCCTTCCAGGACTGCTATTTAGCTACCCTCATAGCCAATTTGCAGGTTCTTCGCTCCACTTGGTCGCATATCATCCAATAACATACACCGAAATTCGAACTTGCGGATGGTAAAGTCAGTAACGAACTCGGAGGTCGATGAATTTTTACCGAACGCTGGATTTTGTAATCTAGCTGAATAATTTGGAGACGTTGTTGAAGAGTGACATCAGAAGTCACAGGTTTCCCACCAATGGATGCGATTATCTTGGCTATCGACGAAACGGTGCAATGAAACTACTTAGGTTTAAATGCATGTCGTCAAAGCCCATTCCCCTAACCTTCTGTAGTCAAGGATCAAAATCTCAGCTACAGATATGGATCGAATCTAACTCGAGTTTCTCAATCAATTGATAGTAAAGCACTCACTGCTAACTTAGGCGTTCCTCACGACTGACTACGTGGGCCAGTTCTTTTAATTACTTTGCGTTTATCTATTTCATCCACAATTCGAAGGCCTCTGCCCTGCCTCTTGATTAACTCATCATCTGAGCATCAAATCACCATATCCTCACTAACGTTGAGTCCTTCGGCAAACTCAGAGAAATTACAACACAACTTACGTACGTTCCACTCTAAAGTTCTTTAAGCGATGGAGTTCCATAAATTTCATCATTTTCCCCAGCCTCCCTCTCAATCCTATTCAGACAAGGGACATAATCCTCCAACCAACCATCAGGACCCACATGTAGTGACGCATCGACAGTCAAACCAAACAAACACAGCCAGACCACAAAAATGTTGTCAAGATGTTATCAGCAAATGCCCCTCCTCCCACTGGCCTCGCTTTCATCCTTCGCTCCTATCCTTTACTCTAAATGATTCAATTAGTTCATGTCATGGCGGCCGCTCGAATGGTCAACAAGCAACTCAAGCACACAGAGAGGACCAAACTTTAGACATCACCAGCACCAGAGAGCCCCCCCCCCCTCCCCCACCCCTTTGGCCGGGTGGATGTGGAAAATTAAATTTACTTCCTCCGCAGAATCCCACACGACTGTAAACACACTCTGATCCGTCTTCGGGCACGCAGCCTGTGCTCTCTAGCGTTATGCCAAATCCCACCACCACCGCATAAAGCCACCGCCGCCCACCCTCCATTCTGCCCGGAATGCTATCCTGATTTGAGAAACTATTCATAGCTGCTCTGCGGTTTGCATCGAAATTATTTGTACAATCAGCTTGAGAAATGAATTGAAATGATTCGTCCTGATGCCGGTGGTGGCGGGTGCTGCTGCACTGTGACGAGTGCGAGTGAGCCAGCGCCTGTGATGGTAACGCTGGCAAGACAAAGCTTCTTAACAAATGCGGTTTTCCAATAGACTGCAGACTTTTGTCAGAGTCATTAGTCTGTGGCAACAATGGGAATGGCAGCTATCCCTCGATCTGCTCGTGGTATCTGGTGTGTGAAAAAGGCCGGGGGGACGGTGACGACGACGACGGGGCATCCTGGAGAGGGGGATTGCATCTGTCGATTGCTGGTGGAGATGACTTAGGGTTTTGGGGGATTTTACGCTCGAGATGCATTGAAATGAATGTGATGGTACACATCGGAGCATTTGCTGGCGCTACACTTGACTAGGTTGTTCGTATGGATTGGTCAACGAAGCGTGGCCAAGGGGAAGGGCAGAAACGCAGCCAACAAGAGTGTAAGTGTTCAGTGAAAGTGGCAGACGGCCCTTGGAAATGAAGGAATGGTCCGAGTGATTGAGGCAAATGGTTGGCGTTCTTCTTCTTAAGGAAGACCGACACTTGATGCAAATGTCTTTTGAACGGAAGTGACTAGGTAGGGAGGTACGTTGCAACACAACCATGTCCGTGGAACTTGGAACATGTCCGTGGTGTGAAGGCTGAAAGAGGTGGTTCTATTTAGACTCATGGGGAACTCAATTGCAACTATGTTCGGAAACTTTGATGCCACTAGAGATACTCTCTGTCTGTATACTTGCGTCAGAAGGGTCGGATCCATCCAATTAAATAATAATAAAGGACAAGTGTATAGACCATTTTGTAAGAGACCTCTCCCATGTCGTTGAAAAGCGTTGATTGAACCTTGTCGGAGCCGGACAAGCGGTAAAAGTTTCTCGCTGGTTGGTATGTAGTGAGGTACGATAGTCCCCCTATCTGGCAGTGACCGGTAACAACAGCAAACACATAACGCTCGAGATTTCCCTCCTCTCTGTTTCGGTTTGGCACAATTCCCTACAATTTTACAGGCGATGTTGACGAAAATAGCAAGAATGAAACATAGGCTGTGGCCCCACCAAGGATAAATTTCTGCCGGTTATCATTTATGCCGGGATCACTGAGCCTCGTTTTCTTTTTCACCAAATGAACACATGCCACATGCTTCTCTATAAATGCTCCACTATCTGATCTGATCACTGTCAGTTTGGAGCGTGATTTTTGTGCTCCAGGTCGACTTTGTTTTAACGCCATTTTAGTTTAAATGGCATTTGTCTATTTATATTTAAAGTCTGCCAAGTTGTAGTAATTAGCGTTCACACTGACGATTTGACTCATCAAGCACAGTTGTCAAGCTAATTGTATCGACTTAAGGCTTAAAGTGTGATCAATAATTTTTGATTCACCTGTAAAAACTGGCAGAAGACCACCCAGGGCTCTCATTGCGTAATTTTTAAGACGATCGTCGTTCAAACGATTGTATTCAACGACGTCGTCAAAATTTTGCTTAACACTACAATCGAATCGTCCCGTCGTGTCGTCAATCGTTTAAATAGTAGGCAGTTGAAGAACATCCTGAAATGGCGAAGAATTATATATCGAGAACCACACAAGGCAGGATCACTAAAAAGCAAGCTGTGGGCAGCTTTGGCTGGACAACTTAATGTCATTGGACTACCCAATAAGTCGGTACCTGCTTGGAGAAAGGTAAGTGCAGAATATTCTTGGTGGAGTAAAAAGTTGATTTAATTTCTTTTATCTATGGAAAATGAAAATTTGCAAAAAGAAAATTTGCTCTCAATAAAAAAAACAGGGGGTGGGCCATCTGATTAAATTCCTATATCCGAGCCAGTAGTAGGTGTCCAAGGAATAAGTAATTCAGTTGGCCTCCCTTTGGAATGTAGTAACAGGTAGCAGTTCGAATTGTTTAGGGCGCGATCGACTGGCGAAGTGCACGACACAGAGACACATGAGATGACTACTATGAGAGTGCTGATAACAGAAAGTCCCAAAAAAGCTGTCGAAGAAGTGCCTGAGCTGGTAATATAAACGATATTCAATATGATTTGTTATACCTTACAGAAAGATACAATCGCATGCAACCATCAACACACCAAAACGAGTTCGACGAGTAATGGAAAAGGACACAAAACTCAATTTGCTGAAATCCCAGGTGGAAGCAAAAAAGTGTTGGAGCTGTTGATACACCGCTATGAAGAAGAAAAAATCTTTCACGCCGATGTAGTAAAACTTCTTGAGAAAAGAAACGAAATCGGCGCAACTGGAATTAACGAAACAAATGCACAATAATATTAATTATGTCCAAACTCCTTCATGCGGTTATTGGAAATATCCGTTGTCTCATTTCCCATCGAATGGTCATCGCTGGGATCAGTATCTGCAATATTGTCGTCCATATTGTGGAAGATACATATGCAGCGCAAACGTTCGCAAAAGTAGCAACTTTGCTAGTGTGGTACCTGCTCTTCCTTTCTTTCCATTAAGATTCGCCGAAATATGACTCGGTACACAAATGAGATTTTGTACCTTAAGAGAAATTAGAATACTTTACAAGCAAAGGTCGACTTCATAATTGCAACATTGTTTGTTGCCCCTGCACTGCACAAAATATTCTCTCTATGTATGAACAGAAATACTGCCGCAGGTTTGCAGCAGGCGAGTATTATCAAAAACGTATTCATAAATGCAACATAAGTAGGCGATACAAAAAGTTTTGTGACGTTTCATTATATCGCTATCCGAAATACTATTCACAATGTTACTCATGTGTTTTCGTTTGCCATATTCCCCTGCAACCCTGCAACATAGTCATGCAAAGGTAATGCAGCTTATTTACATACATTTATGAACGCAAATCTTGCAGGGCTGCCGCAGTGTGACGTTTATGAACTCTACCAAAGTCTGCCTTCATAAATGAACATAAACCAACGCCGACTTAACCCATTCTTCGTGGAATGCACCAGATCTCAAACATTACCACCGACATGCTTTACTCTTTTTCCGATTTAGAGCAGTATTTGGTTTCCTCTACAGCTTATTTCGTCCGTCTCAGCCAAAAATGTTATATTCACGTTCGAAAATAAATATAAGTTGGATCCCGAAAGAGTTATCCTTCTCCGGATGCTCAGCAGCGTACTCCAACCTCGCCTTCATATTCGCTCTTCGAATATGTAGCTTTTTCCGGCTCTTCTTATTAGCCAGACGGTTTGGCCTCCATTTCATTTTATTTCGAAAAGACCTAAACAATTTGGTCGAGATGCAATTAAAAGCATTTACTTTAATCAATTAATTTCTATTTAAAATATTGCGATTCAATTGATTATAATTTGTGTTCCTTGGTGTCGCCTGATCAGCTTCAGTGGTTGGCTGCGATTCGCAATGGTCCACTGCAGTGTACTCAGTTACAGAGCTCAATCCCCAGGATGCGTTCAGCTAATTCAATTATTAATAGCTTACAAAGCCCACACGCGTTACATTGCCAATTGAAACAAAATAATGACATCTGTACGGAATCTTTTTTTATCTCTACTTAGTGAGTGACCTCAGACAGAAATCGTTATTATAACGGTATTCAAGGCGCTAGGAAATTCTTGGAATTTGTCCAAAAGACGATGGGGAAACATATTTCCTTCGCGTATTGCCACTTAAAGGTTTATGTTAAGCCGCAATATTTTTTGTAGAAAAAATATAAAAATATGTCCGCTGTACTTTCTTGTGTACGAGGAAGCGAGAAGATAATTTCTTGTTGCTGAAGTTATACCTGGTTTTTGTAAGCATTTAAACTAGTGTTAATATTCCAACTAATAGATCATTCCTCTTCTGGTTAACTTTTTTTGTTGCAAACTGTGTCCTTTCCAGTATCGTTCAGTGGACGCTTGATATCATCAAATGTTTTACTTGCCATTTTTACTACGAAATTGCTTAAAAGATAAATACCCAAATTCAATTTGGAGTGATGTAATTAGTGTTACTCTTAATGCCCTTGTTGCAGTGCGAACATGCGATGTTCTTTTTGGTACTCTACATTAAGAGTCTAATACCATGTTGAAGAGCTCCACACGGGCAAGGGCTTTAGTTATTTGCACAGCCATTTCCAGGTATGCTCCTTTTCGGAGTGGGCACTCCATTTTGAGTGAATTATTACGCAGTTTTAGCTGGCTTTGAACTGGAAATTCCCAGAATATTCAGTTCACGTTGCAGATTAGCTGTGCTGTTATGCTGCTCTCTTTTTCTACAAATGTGAATATGCTCGGATGTGGTTGGTGGTAGCACCATACTTCTTTCCTGTTCGAAATAATATAAGACAGAACAGTACTATTCGTAACTCACAGTAGAGCACAAATACACGAAACAGAAATTAAAACACAGAATATTGAAATGTTGTTTTATTTATTTTTCTTATTTGTTCACACTGTGGACCAGAAATAAATGAGTAAAGAGATGCTCAACTTCTTCTTCTCTTGCCCCTTTGATTTCATCTGACAGCGTTTTGTATACGCTTTTTCGGCCCCTGGCTGTGAATACGTGTGAGCTCTTGTGAACAGCTGGCGAACAGCTGATATCCTTCCCCAACCATAGTATTGGGGTGAATTAGAGTTCTTATTTGAAAATTCGCTCGTTACTTGAATTTTTTTCAAATTTCGGTGTTAAATTTTCAGCACAGGGGGGAGGGGTAAGCAAGCGAACAAAGTTCGTGTTCATAAAGTAGCTTTCTGCGAGTTACAGGATGTGGTACTAGGGAAAAATAATTTTGCTATTGTTTACATTAATTATTTATGCATGAATTCTCTTATTGAATATACGAATTAATGTATGTATTTTTGCATATGCATAATATTGAAAAAAAGCATTCACACGAAACATGTGTACCGGCAATTAATAAAAGCAAATGTTATTGAAATATTTGCTTGAATCACTTGAAATAAATAGCTTCTTTGCTTATTTTACTTGTTTTACAGAAATAGGGATGAAAGTTAATTGCAAATTTGTTTCAGTTAGGTACAGTTAAAGCCATTGTTCTTAACAAATTATGTAATTTAATTGCAGAAGTTTTCACAATGCATGAATGAAGGATATAAAACTAAGTTCATTTGCCAGTCATCGCCAGAATTAAATTGATGCAAACTATTCCTGTAAAGAGAGCCTAGCATTACATTTTTATTCACGCAAGCGCCTATTACAAATATATGTCCTCTTAAAAATATGAGTCACCTTCTGAACACCCTCCGAACAATAAGTACATGTTCGTGGACAAATTCATGAATCTGCCGCCATTATCCCACAAAATTCACGAATCGGCCGCCATATTGGGGTGAATTGACGAACGTTGTAAAAGTATGCGTGTAATGCAAGGGAATTTCACTACTATCACATTTTTCTCCGGTGTGGACTAGGGGCAAAAATGGCCGAAGTTGAATATCTCTTTACTCATTTATTTCTGCTGTGGACTGTATTACTCGACGCACTTCTATCAAGTGATTTCACACTGCTGCTCGGCTGCTTGTCCCGTTCCCTTTTGTCTTTCTCTTTTCCTTTGTCTAAGGAACTGCCGCTATCTGCCTGTCCGAAGATTAGCGGCGGCATCAGATGATGGCGCCGTTTTGGCGACGATCTCTGCCGACAGTCTAGGGAAAATGTTATGCGGCGATTTGGAACAAGTACCATAGCGCGACGTTCACATTATACGGACGTGTGGTATAAGCCAAAATAACCGAAAACGAGACTATAGAATAATGGTTCTAGGATCTGGATAGTTCGAGTGTTACGCCACGTTTCAGGCTTATCAACTGTAAAGGATAAAATTCATGCGTCTATCTTTGTCTAAGGTCTGAGAATGCTCCAATTTTGACTTCCTCTCTACGAAAAAAATAGCGTACGAGTTGTATGATTGATTTATACGAGGAACAATGCCACTTTACACTTTTTAGAACATTTTTAGTCTCCTCACAAAATAATTTGGTATGCATTTCCATCAAATACCACCCACATAATGCAGCCGGCGGACGAATTGCCCTCTTTTGAACGAGCTCCGTTTCCAGGATGTACGGTTTCCGGAAACGTGGCTTGTTTTCTTTCTCTGGCAGAAATAGAGAAAATTTCAATTGAATCCGAAGCTAAACTACATTTGCCGACAAGATCCAGCCAACTTCAAAATTCACTTCCACTCTAATTTCAAACAGAAACCGGGCATACATTTCATACGAAACTTGTATATTTGAGTCCTCTGGACGGAGCTGTTCTAGGGTATATTTGAAAACTGACGGTCTCGGCTTCGATCGCGACTTTTTGAGACAACTTATGAGTGGATCAGAACTAAGAAGCAATCTGTTGAAGACAGCCGTATTATAATCTCTTCTCTTTTTGTTTGTCTTTAAGTTCAAATTTCATTACTATGCAAAATTCTTTTAATTTTTTTTGATTTAATATGTTTAAAAATAAAAATAAACTCACCGCAAATGTTTATTTTTAGCTTCTGATGCTTCTTCTGGCAGTTGACCAATAGGAAGAAGAGCGTTTTCTATAACTACAGACCCATCCATTACTGCTGCATAGCGTATGAGTGCTTTTACACGAAAGTGCACAATTCTTTAACCCACAGTATTGTAAAGAGCAACCAATTTTTGTTGCATTGACTTTATTATATTTTTAATATACTTTTTTATTTATATTAAAACTTCAAAAAATAAAGTTTTCATGCAAAAGTTCTAAGACCAAATTGAAACAAAACCGACTAATGTTTGCAATTCAAATTGTTATTTATTTAGTTTTCTAAGGTGCAATGTTGTTGCCTACGCTGACGTCTATGCCATTGCGGTCTGCCGGAAATATATATCCACAATCATTCTAATTAGAAAAATGTACCAAGGATAGTACTCTTCACCAAGGAAAACAAAATGCCTATCTTTGATCCTCCCACTATACGCGGAATCCCTCTACAACTGATCGAAAGTGCAACATTATTAGGCCTCATTCTAGACACAAATTAAGCTGGGAAACATCCAGGAGCTTTTCAGAAAGGCCTCCATGGCTTTATACTGCCGTAAGAAAACCATAAGATGTAAATGAGGACTACAACCTCGCATAGTTCACTGGATATTTTGCTCTATAGTCAGGCCCATATTACTATATATCATCCCGATTCGGTGGACCGCTTTTAATAGAAACATCAATTGCAAACCGTTCGAACGAGTGCAAAGGATGGCGTGTGTTTGTATCAGTCAAGCGCCAAATACAACCCGCTCCGAAGCCGAAGAACATACTTCTCAACCATCCGCCTATAGAGTTATTCGGCAGAGAGGTCAACACGGCGATAAGGCCGAAATCGCTGCACATATGGAAGGAACTCCGATTCGGACACCCCACTGACCAAAAAAACAATGTAATATCAAGTACAGATATCGTCATTTGTTCCGACAGCCAGGCAGCGATCAAATCTCTGAGCGTAGTCGCTTTTAGCTCAAAGACTTCCCTGATCTCAACGAGATGACCAAGTATTTTAGCATCCAATTAAAATGGGTGCCGGGACTCTGTGACATCCCAAAGAATTGTGAAGCGGACGAATTCGCTAGAAGGGGTACCAATTCGGTACTCTTTCCGGATGGAGTTATGTCACCCATGCATGTCGCTACTACAAATCGTAGATGGTCTACTGACACTAAATGCCTCATTACAAAACAGCTATGGCCTAACATAGATTCAATACGCTCACGTAGCCTGATCAGATTGAGTAGACTCAACCTTGGCATTGTACCTTGGCATTGTGCCATTGGTACACATATCCCCAGGCTAGCTCTCCCTTTAATGACTGCAATGGGCGAAGAGGAGAAAGAAGTGCACTCTCCACAAGTAAAAAAATGTCACTTGGACGCCTACTACTTCAATAACTTGACAGAACTAAACAGTATCAATATTAGTCTACTCCTCTGCTTCATCAAATGCGCAAACTGGTTTGCGGAACAGAGTTTTAGAACGGGCCTACTCTGTCCTAAGTGTGACTGCTGCTACCAGCAACCTAACCCCAACCTAGCTTTCTCTCACAGCCCTTTGATACCACTCAATGAACAACACGCAAGCCCGTATGACAACCAGAACGCATGAGCAAGTGGTTCAACGGTCAAATTGCAGCCGAAGAAGTCAGTTAAATTGAATTCATTAAGAACTATGCCTAATTCCGTGGGCGAATCCCACTGATGACTGTTCTCTAGTTCTATAATTAAGTTCTTAAAATAAGACATCGACCTGCCCACATCAAAATCGCCCACAATCCGCGGTAAATGTTGCTGCCTCCAAAGCAGATTTCCACCTCCTAGATTGATTTCATCGTTATTCTCCCACGCCAAGTCTGCCGCTTCTTAATTTCAATCTCATTCAAGAGTTTCTTAGCGTTTTACGACCGCTCTAGTTCTAGAATTGAATGACGACGGCATAAGCTGTAAACTGGAAATTGCTTTAGAAGAACTCGCAGCCTTGCCTGCCAGCACACAGCGCAACTTTTGTCATCAAAAACTTCTTGCTTTGAGTCATTCATTAGTGTCGTTCGCTCTTGAGAGAATTTCAACTCATGCTCGACGTGTACAGCACAAAGGCAGGCTTTTGATGGATGCCTCTCGAGCACGGCATCGTCCTCGGGAGACAGCAAAATAAAAAAAAGAAAAAAAAAACCCCATCATTTCGACGACGCACGGCTCCCTATTCACCCACTATTCCGCCAGCAATTAGGTTAAGCAAACAAGCTTTACATAATTTTGTGTGTTCACAAACATCCTCGCATACGAACCCCTCGACAAACTACACAAGGATTCATCAAAAAATAACCACGCCGAGCAAAAAATCCTAGGTAAATCGAAGCCGTTGCTCTATTACCCTTGAAATCGACCACCACCGTGCGTCGCCAGAGTGCTGCCGCCTGAAAAGCTCACTTCCCCTCCGTTCGCATGGGTATGCCCGAAATCAGGTAACAGCATGTTCTTGAGGAGCGACGTGTACGCACCAACCCAACCAACCCATCCACCACCACCACTACCACCAGTTGCTAGTGGGGGAGGTTGTCTCCAGGTCACCGACGCAAGGAGCAACAAGCGGCGTTGAACTGTTGCTTCGGAGCCGTCGGTCGTCGTGGTACGGGTTTAGTACACTTTTGTGGAACCCATTTAGCATTTCCCCACCCTGGGCCGTGGAACGCACCCAGGATTCGTGGAACCAAAGCACACCAACCACTCGCGACTGGTCCTTTCTGCACTCAGTCCCGTGAGCCATATTCAAATGTGTACTCGGTCGAAGGCCCGCCATTTCCATCGTCAGCAGGTTTTGTCTTTCTCACTTGTCAGCTCACTCCACGACCGACGAGGAATCCAAAGCGACGTCGACCTACACTCACACACTTGACTTTGTGCGTGCGTGTCGCCTTTCGGGGCAGGCCACCCAGGGGGCGTGCAAGGAGGTGGGGATGCTATGTGGTCCTGATTAACCGCTTGTGCTTTTTAAGGATACGATTACGATATTTTGTTACAATCGAATTTGAGAAATTCTTCAGGGCAGCCCAGCCGCAATCAAGCTTTCAATGAGTTGCAGGTTCTGTGAGTCTGTGGAAAAGGTCAAAGTACTCGGCGGTTATTTGAATTTGAATAGGCCGCCAGACAGCCGCGGGCGCGGTACGGTGCGGTGCGACGCACGCATGGCTCTCGGGAGACCGAATTCTTTCGTGATTTGCCTACGCCGTGCTGCTGGCTTTAATAGCCGCTGCCGCCGAGTAGATCAAACGGCTGTAAATGTAAAATTAGCTCCCGGACCCACTCACGAAGGGAATTTATTTTCGAAACGATATCCAAAGAAATGCGTGTTTCTGTGGGAACTTCTAAGAGATTGAACGCGAGGGTGATGGGAGGAATTTTCGTAATCAAACTGATGAGTGATTGCGAAGCCAAGATGATGAAAGTTGATGTTACCTTGAGAGGAGTGATGACTTTGGGATCTGGTTAAGGAGGGCCGTGATTTTATCTTTTTTTTTTTGGGATTTTTCCTTACAGTCAGCCTTCTTTGATTGCATCAACTGTTGGGGAAATAGATGATTGTTGATCAAATCTGGGCGGCGCTTCATTGAGTCTTCAACGACGGCAGGAGCGAACAACGGAGAGAGCGTATTGGGTACGCTGCTGTCTTTCGAATAGAAATTATTATCTGCGCTTTATGGGATCCTAGTTATCACACAGCGTACTAGGGGAACGACTCGGAGCCACTACGGGATCACGGAAAATGAGGTCGCCGATGAACTTGCTAGACAAGGATCAGAGAAGGTACTCTTAGGACAAGAACCAGCGCTGGGACTACCCGCGTCCTTGGTCAGGGCTTCCATCGATGGTTGGAACTCTCGAGAGCACAACAGGAGGTGGAATGATTATCAACGATGCAGGTACACCGAGCGCATACTGCCAAACGTTTGTCGGCGGCATTCTTTCTTATCTCTTGAAAGAAAAGGCGACTTACCGAAGTACTAACCGGTCACTACACCTTCGCCAAACACCTAAATGTGCGATGAAACTCTCTGCGACAACGCCTGTGAAGAAGACGTCGCCTCTGCAGAGCACTTCCACAGCACTGCCACTTCCACCGATCAGATGGTAGTTACTCTGTGTTGAGGAGGTGACAGCTGATGATGTGGGCCCTTATCACAGAAGCCCCTGCTAGCAATCCTCCGGAAGACCCTGTAATTGCAGTACATCTAGGCCGCAGCCTTGTGACCAGATTTTGAGTATGAGTGCTCCAGAGTAGAGCTAAAAACTTCAGACAAAACAATTAGCATTTTGGCAGGTACCAGTGCTTTTCGGCCCAGCAAATGGACTGTTGACCAAGTATTTACACTCAGACGAATGCGGAACAAGACTGGTAAATTTCAAATCGTTGCGCATCATCTCTTTATCGATTTCAAAGCAACGTACATACTTATGACAGCATAAGCACTGGCCCCATCGACGGTTCTATATATCATAAGGATCTATTCGATATGGCCTGTGCATGCAAGGGGATTCCGGAACTCATGCACACCACGCTAAAATATATCCAATGCACACCCGACACGACGTAAATTCGTAGGAGATTCAGAAGACCGAATTTACCGGTCGAACAAGAACGGTATTTGCGTTGCAAATTTAAAAAACGGGCTATGTCACTCAAACATCTATACAACGCAGGCCTTGAGAGCCGTGTAAGGAACAGGCAAGTTAAAGTTGAAAGCGGGCATAATTATGGCGAGATAAGTAAAGGTGGAGTACAGAGTTCCACAAGGATCAAGACTGGGACCGCACGTCTTCATCATATGCACAAAATGATTTGCTGTCAATACGATTGCTGTCAGCAAACGACTGGATGCTCTCACGTAGGCGACACAGCAGTTAGTGTGAGCCATGTACAGAGCGAATTCAACGAAATTATTGCGTGGTGTAAGGTTATGCGCATACATCCTCCGGGAGATAGTCGGGGTTGCGACGATGACTGGTGCCGAATAAGCTATTGAATTCAATAAAAGAAAACATACGAACCGTGCCGTTCGGTTCGAGGATGGTTAAAACCTCCATCGGATTTTGCAGTTGTGTGATTTCTGCAATCTGGCACTGAAAAGCATTGTGCGGTGGGCAACTCTAAGCACAGAAGGCTCCCTCTTCTATATTTCAGTCCAACTGATGGGTTAAGCAATTGACAACGATGTAGTCGTGTATTCCAAAATTGGCGTGATAGGAGTTTTTACTGCGATTGAACGCAACGAGCTGGTCTTAAGGTCAATGAGGAAAAAGCAATATAAAGGGTTTTTCAATAGGGACTTGACAACTTAATTTGTGTAATCATCAAATAGTCACTGTCACTGTCAATTTATTCAGTAAACTCAACATTTGCATCATATACATCAAGTACACGAACGAGCAACATTTCCTAAAGAAATTCGGAGTCTGTGACCGCAACTTTAAGAGCGTTAACTTAATTTTCCGCCCTAGTAGACAAGTTTATTGCAAAAATTTGATCGATCCAAACCAGTCAATTCCACAGTGTTCTCAATAATTGGGCAGCGCTCCGACCACATTATGGCATATGTTGCGTAAGGATCTTGGTTTGCACCTATACAAGATCAAGCTGACTCAAGAATTGAAGTCTATGGACCATTTGAAGCGACGTTCGTTCTCCGATTGGGTTCTGGAGAAGATGCGCCAAGATGATGAACCGCGCAAAATCATCTTCAGTGACGAAGCTCATTTTTGGCTCATTGGTTTCGTCAATAATCAAAATATGCGTTATTGGTCGAGTGAAAATCCACATGTGCTTCACGAATCACTACTTCATTCGCAAAAAATAACTGTTTGGTGCGGTTTGCATGCCGGCGGCGTTATTGGGTCACATTTTTTCGTCGACGTTACTGTGAATGGTCAGCTTTATCGCGCCATGATTACCGATTATTTTTGGGCCGAATTTGAAGATATTGACTTGGACGACATGTGGTTTCAACAAGACGGTGCCACAAGCCGCACAGCACACGTTACCATCGATTTATTGAAGAGTAAGTATGGTGAGCATGTTATCTCAAGAAATGGGCCAGTCGATTGGCCGCCTCGTTAGTGCGGTTTTACTCTACTTGACTATTTTCTGTGGGGCTAGATTAAGTCATTGGTTTATGCCAACAAGCTTAAGACGTTGGAAGAGCTCAGAGCCAACATTGAATGCGAAATAGCGGCCGTTTCGGCCGAAATGTGTGGCCGAGTCGTTGAATATTGGATCCAACGGATCAGCCTCCGCGGAGGCCATAGGAACGGAGTCGAATTCCATTCATTAATGTTTTGATTGTACTACAAGTCGATAATAAAGTTTCTGAAATAGTTTTGCATTTTATTTTAAAAAAAATTTGTCAAGTCCTTATTGGAAAACCCTTTATATGATGTCGAGCATGAATCAATCCGTCACACACTTACTTACTTAGGTGGCCCTATAGTTTGGGGTGAACCTGGGCATCAACTAATAAGCCTGTCCAACTAGCACGGTTCTTAGCTAGCGGCCTCCTCCCATTTGTACACTCCGAGCCGGTTAAGGTCCCCTTTAACTTGTACGCGCCACCTAAGGCGACGTCTTCCTCTACTGCGATTTCTGCTGGGTTAGGTTCGAAGACTCCATGGTGCCAATTCGCTCTACATGTTCCAGCCATCTTAAGCGACTGATGACCAGCTTTCGGACTATGTCGTTGTCGCTGTACAGCTCGTATAGTTCGTCGTTGAATCTCCTCTTCCAAAGCCCGTCAACGTATACATACATAGACCGTATATTTACGAAGAATTTTTATCTCGAAGCGACTGAGGATGTCGTCATTCATAAAGCCGGACTGCTATGATCAGTGTCCTATACAGAATCTCCTTAGTTGGTCGGGATAGAGCCTTACTACTCAATTGCATTCTCAGCTTGAAGAAACTGCGGTTGGCAAGAGTTATTCTTAGTTTTATTTCTTCCGAGGGGTTATTGTAAGTTTATAGGAAAGCCAAAGTATGTATTTACATAAAGTCCCTAACAACCTCAAGTTTATGGAGCATTCTGCACAGACGAACGAGTTTGGCAGGAATACCAAAACTAGACATCTTTAATTAAGGGTATCTTCATTCTTGTGAATCGGGCAAACGATGCCGAGATTCCATTCTTCAGGCAAACACGCGTGGCCAAATCTTAGAAATGAGTTGGTGTATGCTTTCTACCAATTCATTTCCAGCTGCTTTGAAAAGCTCAGCCTGTAGGCCACCAGGTCCAGCATAGTTTGGATATTGCTATCCTCACTTCGATTTGCCTATGCGTCACACACTACCTGGGACAAAAAACCACAATCGACAGATTCAATAAGTGCAGCTCCGATGCATGGAAACCGTTGCTAATTCGATTTGTCCAAACCACTTTTGCCAGGCTTCAACAAGACGTTGCTACATTTTACACATCGCCAGCCGTTTGGGCTTTATTGTCCTTCTCATAAATGGGTTGTTTCTTTTTAAATTCACTTTCGGAACCACAAAATGGATGGCCGATTATCGAATCATCAAAAGATTCCGTTTTTCACTTCACCACCCCTTTACAGCATTTTCACAGAATTTAAAGCATTACATGTTCCTCTCTGTAGCACCACGTCAGATTCACTCGACGAGTGAAACGAAATACATTTTTAATAAATCGATAAAATTGTAAAAAAGCAAATTTGACTTGCAAATGAAAAATGTATGCAAATTAAGGTCACTTTGCAGGGGTTGTGCATGAAAAAAAAAGTAAAAGGTAGACATGCTTTTTGCCAACATTAGTCCGGCGAAAGGAAAAAAAAAAGGACAAACAAAACGTGTGGAGGATGTGAGCGTTATTAACAGGATACTTCTTTTAAAGGTAACACTCATGTGTTGCTGTTTGTTGCCCGTGGGATGGCGCCGTAATGAGCAAATGTTAATCGATTCAGTTTTGAGGAAATTATTTATTCTTATTTTATTTCGACGATGCGCGGTGGTTAGGTGTTGGTTTGAAGGGCCGTGGGGATGCTTCACTTGGGGGGATGTTCATAGAATTTAATGCGCATCTTAATTGAATCATGTTTGGAGGTTTGCAACTGATTTCGCGTGTCAAACTCACTCCTTTTTTGTGGCGGCCAATTGCCATCGCCAAGACGGCTGATAACACGATTTGGTGTGCAAAATATCAATTGTGACATAGGCTGTGTGGTATAGCGTGCCATCCTGCTGAAACAGAGGTCGTCCAAATGTATGTCTTCAATTTTAGTAGAAAACGGTTAACATGGCTCTGCAACGCCCACCGTTGACTGAAACGTTGTTCCCAGCCTCATTTTCGAAGAAAAATGGTCAAATGATGCCACCACTCTACAATCCACACCAAACTGTCACTCTCTGTGGATGCATTGGTTTCTCGAAGATAACCTGCGGGTCTTCCAAGCTCTTACAAATTTGTTAACGTAGCTGCAGAGATGAAAAAGTCGTTGTCCAATTCAAGCTGCTCTAAGGCCCAAACTGCGAAGCGATAACGAAGCGGGCGGTCGTGCACCTTCAATTGCTGAGTCAATTGCACCTCGTAAGCGAATTTCTCCTCAGACTAGTTCGTGAAATGTTGAGCTCTTGAGATCGATGCCCAGTTGATGGTCGTGAATTGAGTCTCACACTCTCGGCCACAGCAGCCACACTTTCATCTCTGGGCACCGTACGACGACGGGGATCTTGAGTGTTGTCCACTAACATACTAGTCTCACGAACTTTTTGCACAGAACTTGCAATCGCGGTGAAGTCTTCACATGGGCCAAAACGCCTTCTTTTAAAAAAAACGTACTGTTTGACTATACAGCACTCTGTTTGGAAATAAGTTTTCCTAACGCTGGTTAAGTGTAGAACTGCTAATTTCGTTCCGCGTAGGTATGGTACTGACTTTCTGTCAAGATTTCGAGCGGGCAGTAGCTGTCACTGACTTAAGAAAAACCTCTAGATGGCCCACCCTGTAAATGTGTACTCAGAAACTTCTTTTCGGCAGTGAACAGGAACGTTCACGACGAATGATATGTTGTCATGAAGAGAGGACGTACATACCGATACTACGTTCAGAACGTCATCAACAAGGACCACGTCTACATCAGCTCCGAAACAGCAACAGAAAATGACAGCAACAAATATAATCAAACTCAGAACTACGAGGGTCGTTCGATAAGTCAGTGACTTTTGGAATTTCCCACGCAGTAACTTTAAATGCAACACAGCTCCCGTCAACTGTCGTCTACTATTAATAGACTACTGTCAAGTTCTGAGCAAGTTGCATCGTTTTGTTTGTGTTTGACAGCCATTGCAAGCAGACAACCTCGTGAATTTCAAACGAAAAGTGGAAAAAGTGAATTTCATCGTTATAATCGAATATGGAATTCTGTACCATAGGTCGTAGCAACACAAATCAAGCCAGAAATCCTCAATAAAATCCATGAAATGGTGGTGAACTATCGGAGAATTAATGTGAGTAAGTTGGCGAAGTCGGAGTCCAGAAAGAAAAGGTCTGCGTGGTATTTTTGGTCCAGTTTGCCTTGACGGTATTTGGGGGAGAAGATTTAACCGTAAACTGTACGGCTGTACAGCGAAATGAGCCTAGCCAGGCCTCTGCGGATCCAACGCCTAAGATGGTTCGGCCATGTAGTGCGTACGGACAGCTCATCTTCGGACCGAAGAGTCTTCGACTCCGAATCAATGGAACAACGCAACAGAGGGCGCCCGTGTCTAAGGTGCGAAACTGGGTACAGCTAACCAGAGATCGTCCTAGTTAGAGAAGCTTTGTGAGGCCCAGGTCCAAACGCGACTGTAGTGCCATACAGTGAAGAAGAAGAGGTGGCGGAGCCTGCATGCATCTCAGCTGAGCGGGCACATCTAAATGTAACTTGACATGAAAAATGTATCAGCGCCATGGATGCCGCGATTAATTACACTCTACCATAAGCGCAACCATTTGACCTCTTCAGAGGACTGCTACACCAGCCAGCATATTCTCCAGATGTAGTTTTATTCAAAATTCACTGGCTTATCAAACGACCCTCGTTCTCAAGCCAATCGCTGCTTCTCTGTGCTTAAGGGGTACAACCGCCCTCTCCTGCAGCATCAAGTTGGACTCATGTAGAAGCCTCATCGCTCTCTATGACACCGAATCAATTCCGCCTTTCGAAGTCTCAAATCCCCATCGACCGCGACCGTGGGAAACTGCAGTGTCTCCTCGCAAATCTTTTAATTCTTTATTTTTTTCCCACTTCCCACTCAATAACCGAGCATCGGAAACTGCAAACGGAGTCGTAAACTAAACTTTACGTTTCGTAATTTCATCAATTCATAAAGTTTCTGTTCGGTCTGCCGGGAATTATGACTTTATTTGAGAATTTCCGCGAAAACAAATAAAAGCGCTCCTCACTTTCAGCGCATTTTATTGCCTACTTCCTCCGAATCCCGATGAAAATTGAACAAATTATCTCAACTCTCCGGGAATAAACTCTGTTCGGCGAATGGCAAAGCTTTTGTTGTCTTTTCAACTTTTGGTGTTTGCTTAAGACGACAATTCATCGTTCACGGTGACACAAAGTGCGTTTCTATTTACGGAGTTTTTCTCGGAATGTTTTTTATTTGAAATAAATCCTGTGGCTGGGAATGTAATCTGCTTGGACAAAATTATGCATTATTCAAGCAGCTTTTCTCTCCGGTAACAATATTATGGAGGAGATTGTGCGGGTGCTCAAGCGTCAACATGTCATGACTTCGATATGAGTTACCAGAAAATTGCACATTTTATGCCATGGATGCCGGAGATATTGACTTCACTTGCTTACATTAATGAAATTCTGGCAAATTATGAATTGGTTATTTTGAGATCAAATTCAACAAAGGGTAGAGTTCTGTGGAAACTAGATGTGGGATTCGTAATTGACTTCCGTTCGACTGGCAAGTCGATATATCCGATACAGCACATATATATGAGAACTAGTAAATTTCTTGGTAACAAAAGGGGGATTCTACAAATTTTACCAAAGCAGAGGACCATTTTGATATTTCCTCGGACCACTCATCGGTATTTTTGATGACAAGAAATCGACTAATAAAAGTTGCTGCCGTTCTTAGGTTGAGGCAAAGGTAATTGAGACGGCTTTAAACAAAATTGTGGTGAAAACCTTGTCTTAAACGAATATCACTGGACACACACCAGATGATTCAGAATGCTTATCTTGCATCTTTAACAAAAAACTAGACAAAGGCAGAGTAGCCAAATATACGTCAGAAATATTTGTAAAATGACTTATTCAAAAAAAGACTAGCACACGCAAGATATGGCAACAATCACACCGCTCAACACAAGACCTTAACAAATGATCCGTGCAATAATCTTAAAAAACTATGCACGAATGTAAACAAAAAAGGCAAGAGTTCTCAGCCCTTCCTTATGGTTTAAGAGGCGAAAAACGTATAAATTACTCTCCCTCTCTCTCTCTCTCTCTCCCTGGAAAGTCATGAGTAATGACAATTTTGCAAGCGTAACACGAGAAGCATAGACATTTTTGACGAACATGCCTCTTGAGGACCCAACATTGATGTCGTGTTACGTGTAATACTTGACAACCACGACCACATTTCTTCAAAGTTCCTTGAACAATAAGAACGAAAAAACATAGAAATTAACATAGAACTTGTTATATTTTATGTAAACTACAATAAAAAATGAAAAACTATGGCATAGGCAACAAAGCTGTACAAGTGCGAGTCGTAATCACGTGCTCAGTGCCGTGCAAATATTTTTCAGAACATTGAACAATGCCTTCAAACAATTCCATTTAACCTTATTGAATTCACTACGGACATTTTTTAGCCCATATCAACATTCGAACAACAAGCATTTACATATTTCACGATTTTTTCATCAAGTGCAATCAGTACTTCTGTGTCAGTTGTTGTTCCTTATTCGGGGGCTGTGTTGTGTTGTGCAGTGTTGCTATCACTGGGCCTCGAACCGGGAACCTCTCTAACCAAGGGCAGGTACTCAACCAACTGCGCCAGTACACTTTAAATTAAATTAGAGCCAAATATCTCCAAACTGGAACTCTGAATCAAAAACGAGTAAATGAGAACCCCAATTCGTTTGAAAAGATCTATCAATTGATATATGTATTCTTGTAAGAGTTTGCCCAACTCGTCTTCTAGGGACTCACCTCAATTACACGTATATGGCAGCCCCCTTCAAAGATTCCCATATTTCCAATACAACTCGGCTCATATTTTCATATTGGATGTGTAAACATGTCCCCTCTCGTCAATGGTGTGGGCGCGGAGTCCGCACGTTGATGGCGTGTGCATCCCTTTGACGAGACCTAGATTCTGAAGGAAGTCAGTTGCTTGAGAGATGTTGATCCGGCAAGACAAATAATCAAGACGAGTAAAATGTGAAAGTTGTTGTTTTTATTTCCGGCTGATCGTATCCATAACACATGTAATTACTTCATAAATGTACTGACAAACCGAAAAATCGAAATTAAAGGGTATTTCATTAAGCGCTTCTTGTCATTAAATTTAAATAAAACAAAGTGTTTGAGAGATACTGTAGCAGCCCTTATAACGAATTCAGGCACTCTTCTAAGAAAAAGAGATAAACACCGGTGTGAGAGCAGTGAACGTGATGAACAAGATTCACTCTTGTGTAGTTTGCGAAGCGATACGGACGTACCTTCAATAAAGTGGAAAAGATATATTCAAGTGTTTTATTATTGCTATTTCTATCGGTTACAATATCATTGACTTTTTTTATTCATTTGAACGGCCTATCGATACCATTATGTATAAATCATCGTTCAAATGTCCGCCGTGGTTTCTTTCGTTGGCGCGCATCCGAAATGTCCAATTTTTCATGACTGGCGTATAAATCAGGCTGAATTTGATCGATGGCTTTGAGGGCCGTTATGGCATAGACCTGCGACTTCAGAAAACCTCACAAGAAAAAGTCGAACGCACGATCTCAGCAACCAGTTCACATCACCTATACTTAAGATGACAAAACTCTCGAATCGCTGGAAAAAAAAATTCTACCGAATGAAACCACATGTTGTTGGTGTCCATAACATCCAATTCAGGACAAAATAAGTTGATAATCATCGATATATAGCGCTCGTCGTTGACGGTGATGGCCTGGCCACCGTTGTTCTCAAATAATATTAACCGGTGACGCCGCCAGCACAAAATAGACATATGGATTGGTATCGCCGCAAATTCGAAAATTTTGTTGTGTTTAAATTATGTGTTTAGATGTGTATTATTGAAATCCAAAGACTGGACTGGATCCGACGACATCGAATTTTTCACCTAAAAGAATCCACAGTGTGTAGTAAGGATTTTGGAGCCTTTTCATGGCTCATCTTCCAATCGCCGCAGCGGCCCAACTAGGCGTACCTACGACCTGTGTACATCTGTACTAACATATGTGTTTAGATGTGTATTATCGAAATCCAAAGACTGGAGTGGATAACATGGTAAAATGGTCGATGCTCGCGAAACCTTTCCAGAACAGAGCACTCATATTGAGAAAAAATGTTATTATTTGCACATGTAGTTGAATGCTATGTCCGTCCAGGGAGATTTGTCAAAACAAACAGATGTAGCTTCAACAGTATGACCGCTATCAACTCTCAAGGTTCGGTAGTCCCTATTGGAAGACACTTTAGCCCTTATATAGACTCCGTTAGTAAGCCGGTAAGTCGTCTGCAGTCTTTTCTGTCAAGAGATAACGAGAATGCCGCGGATTTCTTACAGACATTTGGCGGCATGCGCTTGGTCTGTCTACATTATGGAAAGTCATGCCACGTACAGTTGTGCTCTCGAGAGGTCCAGCTATCGATGTAAGCTCTAAGCAAGGACGCGGGCAGTCCCAGTGCAGGTTCAGGTCCTAAGAATACCTCCTTTTATCCTTGTCTAGCAAGTTCCCAGACTGGGACCAGACAAGTCTTTGTGAATTTAGATCGTCGATCAAATTATGAGAAGACTTGCATTTCTGAACTATTCTGGAAGTGGTTAGATGCCTTAAGCACAGCGTAACTTTCGCAACAGTCACAAATACTTCGCCCCTTCCGTCGGTTCTTCACAATATAGTTGGCGTGGCCATTAGGATCGCATAGGTATCCTCTTGGAAAACCGATGCAAATTTAACAAACGATGTGTGGAGTCTGTTGTTGTCGCCCTCCACGAAAGCGCCAGTGCCAGATCCTTGCTTTGTCCGTGAAGACTCTACTACAGTCCTTTCCGAGTTCAGATTCTGACCAGAGTCAGTCCTTTGATGCTGGGAAAGTCGACTTTGTATGTGCGTCGCAACTGGTGTACTGGTCTCCGTGCTTCAGACGAGATAATGTACATGTGACGTTTTTAATTGTAACCTCATATTGAATCACTTGGACAGGTGTTCTGGTTACTTCCAGAAATACAAACTGCCAGCCGATACGATAACAAATGAAGCATCCTATGGCTAGATACTTCACGAGGAAAGGCACGGGCGGTCACGTCGAAAAGAGTCATTCGCTCGGGAGTGACTTAGTCAATGAAATTAAAATTCTAATCGCGACTCTGGCAAGCGCCGTGTAACTAGATCAACGCTGTGTGCCTGATGATTGAGGCACTCTCGAATACGTCTTAAGGGTAAACTCGTCCAAAGCTCAAATCACGCTAGTCCCGATTGCGAGCCATTTTTCCACGAATGCTCGCCCTCCTCTCCACATGCGTCAGACGACAAACAAATCACCAATCACGATGAGGTTAAATCAAAGAGCATTCTAATTAATTGTCATCATAGCCAGCAGAACCACTTTGGCATCACTTATCACAATCCGTCGTCTTGTTGAGACGTTTGCCCCGACCTCTTGGGGGATAAAAAATTGATGGCACTTATGTTAACTGTTACACAAATCTGTCTGCGTCTAGAATAGTCTCCGACCCTCCTCGGCCTGTGGGCCGATTGTGTGCAAATTGAGATTAATTAAATTCAGTTGCGATAAATTCCAGACCAAATCGATTGGTCGCGCTCGTAACTAAAACCTCCGCCGAAGGATGGCAAGACGCACGGCAGCCATTGTCATTGTCTAGCGCCGACCTGTGGACTGGGCTCATGTTAAGTGAGGCTTAATTGCGAGCATAAATTGTTTATTGAAGAGGCTCACAATGAAACCGGTGCCGTCGGTGATTCAGTGCTCCTGTCAGTCGCGTTAATGTGCAACATTGTTGTGTTTGACGTGCAGCGGTCGGGGACATCGTTTAACAAGTACGTGCTACATGGGGGTTTATTGGGCAATAAAGAGAGCGTGTGTAGGGCGGGGAGTAATTTATGTAATCATCAGTTGGAGGACCTCGTTTGCTAGACCTCTCCCCCCGATGCAAATTTGTGACAAACAAAAAGGCAGTCCAAGGTAATGTGGGACAAGACTGGACCGGCGAGACTTGAGAGCACATAAAATGCCTCGAATAGACTCTGTGTCAAGTACGTCAGAGTTGAAAACAGTCCATGATCTCTCGCCCGACGACCAAAAGGGTGACAGTCAATCCACACCGAAAATAAACACACACTTCGCCAATAAATCTCCTCATAAAGTGGCCCAACGGAGATACACACGAAACCAATCAGAGTCCCGGCGCACATCCAGCACGCGGAACAAGTCAATGACTGGGCTGAACGCCTGAAGGACTCTCCCCGTTCGTTCGCAATTTTGCCCGCATTTTTGTCATTCATCGCTCGGGGGGTGATGAAATGAGGCCCTGATGAAAATCAATTTGAAGTCATCTATCAAAACATTCCACAGCGCTGGCGATTAGTATGCTGTGACTATTCCAATAATGAAACCGAATACCTATCCCGGCCCCTTGTGTATTCCAGTCACATTGAGGTGTCAGCAAACTTGACCTACATCCAAATAGCCGAATCCTAAATAAATATTAGCGCAGCCATTCACGTTGGCTTACATCGTTGGGGATTAAGATGGCGACATAATAACAAACAGTCGTGTAATTTTGATGGAGGACCGGCAGAATCAGACCCTTCAATAGAAAACTTTATCAGCGCGGCGCGGTGGTGGACTGGGACTGCCAGGGGGATTCAATTAGGTCTTGGGGCATTTTTATCTGAGATACTTCAAGCAGAAAGGACAACCGAGAGACGAACCACGAGAGTCAATGTACGGCCGCACATGTGTGTTTGAGGAGACCAATTTCGGTGGGCACACTCTGCACCAGAGGGGCTTGCCCAGACAGGTGCACACATAATCTGGGGTTGGCTGGTGTCATTGTGCCTTGTATTATTTGCGGCAAGTGATTCTGTTACGAACCTTTTTGTGAATGGATTGAGTTACCAAACGATGTTGGCGGACCTTTTTTTGTTTTTGCTTGAAATTGATGCTGTGGAGGTAGACGATGCTTGTGCTCAGCAGATGCAGCACTGGGAATGAGACAATGACTCTATTCCGTTCGATCCACTTTGACACTGTTACAGTTGCTACATCTAAAGGGTTTTTTTTTTAGAAGTATAGAACTTTAAGTAGGCAACTCTATTTTAACTGGCGGCAATTTTGTCAGCTGTCAAGCGATTTATTCTTAGTTTTGTTTGGCACTTAAACTTGAATAGTCCAAATTGTGCAAATTTATTTTGAAAATCATGGTTCTGTTCGAAATACGTATCGCGCACTTTCACTATGCTCACTTTTGGTTGAATGGATATATTAATAAACAGAATTGCAGTATTTAGAGTGATGATAATCCTCAAGTGTATGTTGAGACACCGTTACATCCACAACAACTGACTGCTTGGTGTGCTTTATGGGTTGGTGGAATAATTGGTCCGTACTTCTTTAAAAACGATGCTGGCCAGAACGTTAATGTCAATGGGAACCGCTATAAAGCCATAATTACTGACTTTTTCGTTCATCAATGAACAACTATGATGTGGAGGAGCTGTGGTTTCAACAAGACGGCGCAACATGTCACACAGCTCGTGCCACAATTGATGTATTGAAGGAAACATTTGGTAACCGCATAGTTTCACGTTACGGACCCGTGAATTGCCCTCCAAGATCGTGCGATTTAACGCCTCTTGACTATTTTTTGTGGGGATACGTGAAGTCGCTAGTCTTCGCCGGTAAGCCAGAAACGATTGACCACTTGGAGGACAACATTCGCCGCGTTATTGCCGATATTATTGAAAAAAGTCATTGGAAATTTGACCTCCAGATTAGACTACGTCCGAGCCAGCCGTGGCAGTCATATACCAGAAATCTTTTTTAAATTATAATGCCTGAAGTAAATTTCATGTCTTTGTTTTATCCAATTTCAAAGTTCTATACCTCTAAAAAAACACTCTTTCTACAGCCGATTTACATGTAATACTTGGATTATTAACTCAGTTTTAAAGTATTCATTTATGAATTGTGAAAACTTATGAATTTAAATTTCATAATTGTTCAGAACAATGCCAATAGAATACAGCTAAAACTAAATGCTATAACGCAACGGCGCGTTCGGGCGTTCGGGTTTGGTAAGCGTTGGTACGCGTTTTATCGAGTTTACCAGGATTTTATGTCAGAACCCGACAACCTCACTTTTCCATATCGAAATAGAACGCTCGCGTTTGACAAGTCAAATATTCGGAAATACAGTTTTCAAGGAAAAATATAAATAAGTAAACAAAATCCCTACCAAAAATGGACTACTTGCACAAAAAGTCGCCTCAGTTTGCCAGAAATTCAAACTGAGAAATAAATTTAAGAAAAATGTTTCACAATCGGCAAAACGCCGGTCTGAGTAGAGACTAGATCCACTTGGAATTTTGTGCTCTGGCTTACGATATTCCGGTCTGTGAAGCTTCAGCACACTACCGCCTCATTTCGACGGATACAATTGACTTAAATGTATCCTATTTAAAATGTCAAAGTCTGAACGCCCGAAAGCGCCGTTGCGAAACAGTCGTAATTCATAAAAAATTTTGTCAAAATTTGGAATCCACTTCCATCATATTGCTGTAAAAAACAAATTAATTGAGTAAAGCAGTTGTTTTTTTCTGTGATTCATGCAAATTTTTCAATAATATTGTTATTATTAATACCTGTACACAAGTTTCGTATTTTTTATATATGTACAAAAAATTCATAAATTAAGTAGTGTATTCATCAATACTACCCTACTGCTTCAGACAGTAATTCCCACAAATGGGTGAGTTTAATGAATCTGCTTCATGAACATACGCTTTGTTCGATTGTTCACTCCTCCTTTACTGTGTTGAAAATTTAACAACGAAATTTGAAAAAAGTTCATGTAACGATCGAATTTTTAAATAAAAAAGGATCATCAGCTGTTCGCATGATATCACAACTATTCACAGACACGGGACGAAAATCGTGCAAAAAAACGCTGTGAGATGAAATCAAGGGGCAAGGGAGGTAGAAGTTGGACATTTGCTTTCTCTCTTATTTCTGCTAAAAACGTCACATAGCACGATGTAGCCGACGGCGATGTGGTGGCCGCGGCGTTGTGGGTATGTGCGTCGACTCCTACGCACTTGAACCTCGGCGTCTAGGTTCGAATCCTGGTACGACAAGAAATACTTTTTCCGGCCCCACCTCTTTCGACCCACTGACAATGCTCAAGGAGTATAACTGTCTAGGAAAAGCTTCTCAAACTTGGCCATTTGGAGTCGACATAAGCTGTAGGTCCCCTTCACTCATGAGATAACAATAGCACGCACGACACGAGTGGTTGCTGAGAATCTAGGTCCTGGCCCTCTACAGGCTGTAGCACCCCCCATATATATATATTGTTCAGGGATACGTGTCTCCATGCTAAAATGCCATTGTTGACTGTGTATGATTCACTACAACACCTGTCACGAATCACGTGCAAACTGTCAAAAAGAGAACACTAAAAAACCAAGCAGCATAAGAATCGTCCATTAGTTCCAGAGTTTTCAAGTGGGGGACCATTACGAATGCAGCTCTCAATCAAGTAGCAGACTTTTTGGTATCGTCACGGAGTATTCGTTCCAAAACTTGTCACTGATGCCAAAATGTCTCTATAAGTAGCATCCTGTAAAAGAGGCGCTTGCTTCTGGACAGTGGTCCCGTGGAATATAGCTGAATTTGACATTTCGCCTTATTTTGCTTGCAAATGCCTAAACGTAGCTTAGTCTGCGTTAAAAGTGGAGTTGGAACAAAGAAGCGCGTCTGTCTTCCCACTGTGGCTAAGCGCTTGGTGTTAAGTCCATAAGGGGCTCGATTTATGCCAGCAGCATATTCTCTAAAATTCAGTGTTGTTTCGCACTGGTAAACGATTGATTGGTTTATTATGCTCTTATATGTAAGGCGACGCTATTACCAAGATTTAGATTCCAGTTCAGATTTCCTTCTCCTTTGAATGTGAATCTGGGTCTTAGTCAACAAGCTTCTCCAGCTGCGGTGACCTTTCGCTTACTGTCTTCAGTTTCGACCACTACGTTGGTTGTGGTCCATCTCCAATTGTCTGCGCTACCCCCAATTGCCCTGTCCCACTGGCTCGCAGTCGAAGAACTCTCCCAGTTCAGTGGGGAATATTTTAGTTCAATCTTCACCCTTTCCCTGACTAGAAACCCAGCAGAGGAAAAAAACCACTATAACCCTTTAAACAAGCAAGTCCACCCACGAACTACGAGTGTGTGGCACATCAAAGCAAAGCCGTCTCTCATTCATGAAAACGCAAACTCATGCTTTCGGCTTACGTCTCTCGGTCGGTGCACAAAAAACTGCTTTGTCACAACTTCAATCTATTCTGGACCCGGGCCCGATGGCTCCCCTGATAAGCACCCTCGTGTGGGATCTATATTTAGTAATTCGTGCGCGACGCCAATTCACCACTCACCTGACATGTGACCGGCTACCCCGTGGGAGAGGAGATATGAATGCGAAAAGGATTACCGTCGCAAGCCAGTGAGGAAAATTGAATTGAAATTAATTTTTTTCTCTCCACCCTCATCCCGGCCGGCTGCTGGAGCTTGAAAATATTTGAATTCCTGTGACGTAGGCGAAACGATAGCACACATCCATAAGCCGAATCAGCCTTGGAGCGAAAATAGGGATGCGATTGGGCAGCAGGGCCGTCTTCGAGGAGAGGCTGCCGCCGAGACGGAGTGAGTTTTATCAAAAGTATTTCAATTGAAATATTTGCAATTTTTCGCTTCGCAAATCGTGCTTGCGAACTTTAAGGGCGCTTGCCTGCGTGTGCGCGGGGCAGGCATGTGTATCTTTAAGGAATCAACGCTACGAATTGATTTGTTTCTTTACTTTGGACGAGCATTTGCGATGATATCCGTGTGTTTTTTCAGAGGATTCCTTTTGGATTCGCCTGGGAAGGTAGCGTAGATGGGAATGTTGGACATCAATCGGAGTTGTTTTGCCATCGGCGAGGCGCGGCGGTCTGTCCGAGGGGCCGTGGTGGTTTTCCGAATTGGACAACTTTGGGATTGTTTTGATACTTTACGAGGACTTTGCGAATGGTTCGCAGCGCTTGGGAATTATGCAGATTTCTTAAGTGAATGTTTGAATGTTTCGCATTGATTTTGTGGCGTGGTTCGGGTTTTTTTCTTTTAGAGGAGCTCGGTGGTTGAGAATTTAGTGTAGGAACGTCTTCTGACCACACTCTACTTCATAGAAGAAGCCTAAGATCTCAGAGTGGGATTCTTTTGTTCTTAAACATCCATCGTCCCTCGACATCACATTAACGATGTCGTGATGGCTTCTGCTTTATCGAAAAAGTTGTTAAGTCCCTCCCACGTGCTTGACACAATCATATACGACAAGGAAACCTAGAAACCTAGGTCACTGTAGTGCTACTTTTGTACTGGAAGGAGTGAACTTCTACGTAGTGTGGTGCTGCAGTTCGTCGTGGGCGTGGCCATATTGTGGTGGATCCATACATTTTGGAAGAGTATGTGTGATATACAAGAGAGTTCCACAGTCCTCACGTGTTCTAAGGAAATATGCTCGAAAAAGTGCCTCAAAATCTGTGATTCTCCGTATGAACCATTTAAGACGTAGTCGTGATCAATATTTACTAGAAATATTTAATAGAAATGGCTTGTGATATTCGTGGTTAAATGTGCTTCAAACTTAATTGTATTTTTCTTACTAACACTACAGCCAGTGGTGTGCAAGACACATTTTCCCAACTCCAAATGTGGCCTCTTAAGACGTGAAGACAGGGGAGAATACTGTTTATAATCTCTGCACATTTTTCAGAGACACTAGATAGGTTTTGCTATGAAATGGAAGTTGGTGGAACGAAGTACTGATCACACTCCTTTGACGTAGACTCGGTCTCGTGAAATCAGGCCGAATTGCACCTTCATCTGCTGCTTACTTACTTCTCAGACCTGCTACCCATAGAGGTCTGTCCTTAGCTATAGCCTGCCGTCGTTTACGGCCCTGGACACACTGGTTCCAGTCATCAAGATCGAGCGTTCTAGCGTCCGCTATGACTTTGTCTTTATACCGGATGTTCGCTCTTCTTGAACCAGTGAACTTGGATTCAAAGGAAAGAACAGGACTGGAGGTGGTTTCAAAGTGAGGTTTTGCTGAGGTGGAAATCGAAAGAGTATTCCCTAGTGCTAGCCAGGCGTAACATTCTTGAAACCGGTGAGTTTAAGTCGTAATTAGTCCGGTGTGGTCTAATGCGGAAGAAGGCTGAAGACCTTAGATTGTAGGGGCTGGCGCTAAGAGACACAAATTCCAAAAGTGCGGGGCAGTATGTATTACCAGTAATGAGTTGGCGGAGGAAGAGCAGATCGGCAGTTTTTTTTTGGGAACGCGCGACTATGTCGATGTCATCTGCATAACCCAACCGTTGGACTGAATTGTAGAAGATAGTGCTTCCTAGTACTTACAGCAGCCTGCCGCATAATCTTCTCCAGTACCAAGTGGTGGGGATTTCGAACTGTTCGGAGATACTTGAACCGAACTGCACTATGCATCGCGTATGTGTTACCTTGGTGCGTTACACCGGATCATTTTTACCAAGATCTCGAATTTGGCCGTCGCATACAGCTCCTTACAATAAATGCTATCGTATGTGTGAAGCTAGGCCCTGGCCCTCTACGGGCTGTAGCGCCACCAATATTAGTATTATTATTATATGACTTCAAAATCAATAAAAAGGGAGCGCGTATCGATTTGAAGCTGCTCCTGGATGTGAATATTTGGTCTATAGTCGATTTCCCAGGACGGAAGCCGCACTGGTACGTAACGATTAATGCTGTGCAAAACGGCTTTAGACGTTCACGCAGTACGCTGGACATGATCGTATAGACGACATTCATCTGCTGCTACTCATTTAACAGAAAAAAAATCTTGATTGATGATTTGAATTTTTGCGAAGAAGCATAAAGTATATACTTACCCAGCGAACCGTGCTTAGCTGCTGTCGTTATATCGAAAGAATAAAACGTTAATAACAGTACAAATGAAATTCCTTCCTTTGCAATTTTATTCAACTTAAAACATTCACGAACCCTTCCCCATATTAACGCCATCAATATCTTCATCAGATGAAAACGAAATTATGGTAACTCGTGAAAAAGAATTTTACATTCTCGCATTCAGTCCGGAGACCCGCTGCCACCATCGAGACTCTTTCAGTGGACGATGGTCCGCTGAGGATTTCATCGGTTTTTGCTTTCAAAGGATATCCACCATTTCCGCATGAATGGGAAATGCAAGAGGAAATGTGGTGTCCTTCTGCGCTGGCAATGAAGTCAATGCGATTGCATTCAATAAGACCTCGAGTTTCGTGTGCTCATGGCATGCGTTCAGATATTAAAAGGAACGCTGATTAAAAAAAAAAACTCGAAAGGGAGTATTAATTATCTCGAGTAATTTGAGTTCTCGAACGTAAATCTTATTGAATGAAAAACAGATAATTTTGATGAACAAAAATTTAGTGGGGTATCTATGCGGTGGTTTGTTTCTCTTAGATAGTACATGTTATGAATCACGACAATGAATCAAATCAATGAAACTCACTATGAATGAATTCTGAATTCTCACTATGAATGTGAAACTTAACGATGCTTAACTAAACTTAACGAAACTTAACGAAACTCAACAAAAAACAACGGTCTTAGCCTCAGTCAGTCAATACAACGCGAAATAAATCGTCCACGCACTGGATTCATCTCCTGATTCCTGGCCATGGATTATAACTTACTGCTGTGGTGATAAGTGGTGCTCGCATAGATCATGTGAATGAACACCACTGCAGATGCAGGATTCCCATGCATTTATAATTGCTCCATTCCACAATCGCAGCCATTCCTTCCCTTGCACAAGTGCACCTTGTCTGGTCCACTAAACTGTTGCATTCTTTGCCGGACAGCCCCGGGACGCAATCCTCCCAAGTGCACTCAATGAACGACAGTCATCCGGCTCCATGCAACTATGAAGTAGTATCCCAAAGTAACTAACCAAACCCACATTACATTCTATTCCATTATGCCTTAGAAAGTAGTGTTATTCATTTCCCCAGCGCCAGTCACCAGCAGAAGAGCCAGAAAAACCAGAAAAGAGAACTCTTTTATGACGCCTTTTATGGCAAAAGTTTTCCAATTATCTCTCGCGCGTCGGGATAAAACAAAAGACGCCAAACAAAGAATAGAATTCTCCCTCCTCTCCGCTGGCAGCGATTCTTTTACGTAATCGAAAGCTAGCCCTAAACCTTGATTTTACAACCTCCTCAAACGCCCCTCTCCACCCAGCACATCCGCTGGCAAACAGTTCGCACAGTTCGCACGGTTCGCAACATTGGTCTGCATCACACTTTGTGAACACCTGTGAGTGCACACACAGACGCACACGCTCTTGCTCTATTAAATTCCCATTTCCAGCATTCCTAGTCCCGTCGTAGTTCACCGAGAAACCCATTTGGAGAGTTCCCCGCAAATCTACTTACAATGGCTGCCATTACCGCTAACCAATGACATCGTAACTATTATCTCGTACAATCCAATTTCCGATTCCTACTTACCCTTTGTCCCACTGCAGCATTGTGCTGCCACAATGCAACCGGGGGCGGTGGGTTAGGATCGGTTCGGTGAAATGTGCTGTGTATCCACTGAAATATTAGCTGCTTCCGTGGGGTGTGTGATTTCTCCAACTGTGTGTGGATCCACTGTTTGCATAAGTAAATTTTACAACTTAACGGTGACACGGTCTGGATACACTCACATGCGATGCTGGCGGTGCTTAAAGACTGACAGCGTTGACGTGAAAATTGATTAATGGCGCGACAGTACACACAGGTTCATTCAACGTTTCAGTCGTAAGGAGGTTTCGATTAGGTTTCTGACAAGCCCTTCATGTCATACTGTCACGCAGATGTCGTTGCAGTGGAGGAAAAAAAAGATTGATTTGCGATAATCGGACGCTTTGATGGATTGGTCTTGACGTGGGCAGCATGTCTTGTTCGGCGGAGCAGGAAGCTGTTTTCATAGATTATCGACTGATTCGAGGGGGCAGTGGTCGGCTCTTTGAAATCCTGTGAGGTTAGTTCTGCAATTGGTTCGATTTGTATGAGATAAAGGTAAAATAATAATAATAATGGTATCCTTGGCCTACCTAACCACTGTCAGTGAAAACTAAATCATGTGGACGGCATAGACTAACATGGAGCCCAGCAGATGTCGTAAATTAAGCGATAGCGACTTGTTAGAAGTTCCGGGATCTTTGCTGCGATTTCCTTATGCATCTACCTTATAGGACGGACCTAGCACCGAGTGATCATCGTCTGTTCCTGTCAATGGCGAACGATTTTGCTGGTGAAAAGTCGGCTCAAGAGAGGCTTGTGAAACATGTTGCCTGTTATATCTGTACGTCAGACCACGTCATTACGATAACCAAAATGTTGCTTTTCAGTCAATTCAAGTGCTTCAAGGCTGCTTAAAGAGGCTACTCGTTGGAACAGCATATAGTAGAGCTCAGGACGCTCCTCATGGCAAATAATTCCTTGCACACACCACGAGTGAAGGATCATCATTTAACTTACTAGAAAATGTCATGTTTTTGTATTGCAAGCCCACAATTATCAACCCAGTGAGATAAAACAAAAGAAGGCGTTTAAGGTACAGTCACAAATGGGGAGAGATCTTAACCAACTTGGTGCGCGAAGCTGGAAACAGCGATGGAGAGGGACATAGATCTTGGGGACTGTAGTCACACATGCAAATTGCATATACATAATTTCAGTTCAACAAAGGACTTCTCTAAGACTTTCACAGGACAAGACTACAAGCAGCTAATACCGCCGATCTCAGAACGGCTTCCGAATATGGGACATCATTTCTAAGGCCAGCATGGAAAAGCTCGCAATTTTCGAAAGGAAAATACTATGAATATATACCGGTCTCACCTTCGACAGGGACCGTCGAAAGCACCACAGCGTGACGAAGCACACATCATCCTCTTGCCACAATACATGGTGACACTGTTCAGAAGGTAACTTCTAGATATCAGCAACCTTCCTAACGAGGCAATCAGGGTCTGAGAATCCCCAGACAATCTGCTAAGCGAGCAGAACTTCCCACCGACACTTTACAACGAGCTGCATGGCTTATAGCTGCATATCGACAAGCTATTAAGCGACGAGCAGTTGAGCGACGAGTAGTTGACCGAAGAGTAGTTGAGCGATGATCTATTGAACAATGAGTAGTTCATTGACGACCAGTGGGACGACAAGGAGCTGAGCCACGAGCAGCTGAGCGATGAGCAATAGAGTGACAGTTAATTCTTGAGTGATGAAGAACTGAGTAATGAGCAATTGAACAGCGAGACAGCACTTAAACGTCATGTAAGGAATTAAAATTATATCCACCAAGAAATTGAAATACCCAAAGAGAAAACTTAAACGTTCCTCACGGATGAACTAAAAAAGAATTTGATTGTGGAACGACGCCGATTCGTCACATTGTCCATCGCTCAAGGACTTATTTACTTGTCAGACCTGCGATCAATGGAGGGTCTGAGCAATAGCGAGCAATAGCTGCCTTCCATCATTGACAGTCATTGGCACGTTGCTTTCAGTCACACAGACCAAGCTGTCTTGAGTTCGTGATGAATTGGCCTTTAGAGCAGAGATTCGGTCTTCTTATCTTTCTCGAAGCTCGGATTCAAAGACCCTCTTAGCTGGATCATTACTGCTCATGTGATCGATGTAGCCGAGACTGTGCAGTCAGTGGGTTTTTGCTTCCAAACTACTTCCAGTTTGTAGTGTTGGCGGTTGTGTCTCCTCCATTCACAATCCTCGCAGGCGGGATATTATATGTATCTCTATCGCTCAAGGACTATAAGACTACTTACGTATTGTAGAACTCAAAATAAACATTTAAACACCACAAATTTATGTGATTTAAAAGAAACACGTCCTTACTTTATTGCTCCTAGAACCCGAGTGAACTCTTCTTTTCTCTTTTCTCGTTATTTCTTTTTGCCGGAAGCGCGTCGGTAGGAATTCTTAGAATTCATACTTTTAGGATTTATACTTTCTGTTTCTACAATTAACACAGTAACAAGTTTTATTTTTTCGAATCGCTCAATCGGCGAAAAATAAATATACATATATAAGTCACGGCATTTCGGGGACACACAAATATTTCCCCTTGTGTCTTTTTCAACTCCTTTTGCTCTAGGAGTACTTTCTTCTGAAGGTCAATTATCGAACTATTTTGACTCCTTCTTTTAGGCGTTGAAACTTTTCGTAATTGTGGAATGCTCCTTGATGATTCCGCCATGGATTTTTCTTGCTTGCTTTCTACTCTTCATTACTGGAGTTTGGCTTTTTTCTAGCAATCATGAATGGAATTGCAAACAATTTATGAAATCCTCATCTTGCATTCCAGATTTCATTTTTTAGGGCGTTGCGCCGAAGTATTCCTCTTCCGAAACAGTATTTTTAATTTTTCAAACTTTTTTAAGCATTTTTAAATCATAAAGTGTCCTCCAATGCAAACTCAACTTCTTTAAGAGTTTACTCAATACAATTCATCTTTCACACCAAAATGAAGGAAACATTCATGATACGCTTAACTGCCAAAAGATGTGAGTGGAAAGTTTTTATTAAACTTAACGAAAACTCTTTTTATTCACACCAGATGAAGTGTTCCCTCCAAAATGCCGAGGCAACACTCACAGTCAATTTGTATTCACACCACCTAATATGTACACCACTCGACAATCAATCACTTAGCCGCTGGTCGCTCATTACGAGGCCTTAGGCACAATCGAATAGTTTAGTCTTATGGGTACTTATGGGTAGTTTATGCCTGTGTGTGGTGCTTTCTTTGACATCAAAGCTGACAGAATGAATGGACGGCTGCAGTTTCTTTTAAGTCCCATCTCTTTAAAACAGAACCACTAGAGTGGCACTGCAGCCGGGATGAATCAGGAGCTCAACCAATAGCCGCATATAGCCTGTACAATCCTGCGATATATGTGTTATAAATAGAAGTCACTCAAATCAATTCGTGGTCCACATCTGACATCCCAGCTCATCCCATACGTCAAAGCGATCTGTCATCTGTACATTTTTAAATAATTATTTGCCATTTTACTAAAGTGTGAAAAATCACTAGCTTGTGCCAATTGACGGTGATGTTCCTCAAATGTTTATGACACCAAGTATTCTTCTTATCCTCCTCCTTACCGGCAGATCTATCAGAACAAAGTTTTATTGACGAATCGGGAGGGACAACAAAACCCTGTTTTTTTTTCAAATATGCTGTCCCAACCGATACCAAGTGGACCATCGGTTAGGACGAAGGCTATCCTTCGTAGGCTTCCGACATTGTTTGCACAGAATCCTTTATTGACAATTCCCTTGAAGATAACTTAATTGGATCTGATACCACTACGCATCAACTCAGAATTTCACATCTCTCACGTTCCCCTTCACTTCCATTTGGTTCCAGCATTGGCAAGGACTTTCACTTGCAAGAATCAGTCCGCCTAAGCGAGTGTAAACACAGCTCACAGTGATTGCAATGACACAGTTCAAATGAGCAGACCGATTACACATCAATGACGTCCCACTTAAAACCCCCTCCCACCCATGCAGAGGTCCTGACTTGTGTTTCAGGCCAAAATTCAATGAATTCCTGATACGATGTTGCACAAGGGACTAGATCAACATGCCTTCATGCGCAGAGCAACAACCGTTTCCGCAAGAGCCCGCTGGCCAGTTCAGCACTGTGGGTATATGCTCAGGTACAATGTTGGTTTCGTACAGGAATATGAATGGATTGCACTCGGAAAGGCCGAAGCTCTTTTCTTCTGAAAGGGAACCCCCCATGCGATGACAGTTGTAGTGCAAACTGGAGTTGTGGTCAGCCTCAAGGATGAGTGGGTGAGGTTGCATATATTTGCCTACCGTCGGTGACAGGGCACAATGCGGTGAAAGGGATTCAGTACGAGTGTGCGGTTTTGAACGGAAACTCTGTGATGACAGGTTGACGGTCTGACAATTTATAAATTTGCTTATTTGCTTGGGTTGTCCAGGTCTTAATGAGGACTGCGGGTTTCTTACTTTAAAACGGGAGGTAATTCTGATTCGAGTCAAATCAATATCGGTTTAAGTCGATCTACAAATTTGCTTAGTTTATTTTGAGGTAACCTCAAAACATTTAAAGCTCCTCACAGTTGTTCGGGATTTTATTGAAGCCGGACGTGTTCTTCGTGGCCAAGGACTAAGGACAATCAATAAATGTACTTGCTTGTATTTTTATAGGTTATTTTCAAAGCGACTTTATGGCATTCTGTTTAGACTTTTTTGGTGTGATCAGGGCTGATGTAATGTTTAAGAATGTACTATTCACAGAACTGGATAATCTAGAGGATCATTTTCGATAAAGCTTGATTTGGAAAGAAGAAGCGGTAGTAAAGGCTAAGTCTGTGACAGATAACCTTTTCATGTCCAAATATTCATGTGCAGCCTCTACCATCTTACGCACTTCTCAGTTAATCTTAATTTATCATAGGAACCGTGCACCATGATATCTAGTCGAAGAGCTAGTGAAATTTCGGAACATTTTCGAGGCTGGTGGATTTGCAACATAAATAATGCTGATACGACGGTTGCAGTGAATTGAGTTATCGAACGACTCGTAGCGTGGAAAACGCTTACTTTCGGCGGAATGACTCAGCAATAATCTCAGCAATAAATCACATAATTTGTTGACAGCTTTTCGAGAGAATGTCATTAACTTTCAAGAATTTGGAAATAACTGTGAAAAAGTAGCTTTAATTGGTCGATGGACAAGGGCACAGTCAGTGCTTGATTTCTGGATTAAAATTTTACAATGCCAGGCACTACTGCACAAAAATTCAATTGGAGCTAGTTTTCCTACAGAGCTAGGTGACAGGTTCAGCGACTGCCCGTGTGTGCGATTCTCTATAAGGGCGGCGTGGCGCGGCTGTTCATCATTAAGCTGTGTCCTGCTTGAAATTACTAGTTATTTTCGAAAACCTTGGTTTCAAAGCCAAATTAGTTGTTTTCAAGTCAAATTTTATTCCAACTCTCACCAATTTGGGTAATCACCGGACGAATAAGATTGCTAATACAAGCTGCCGAGATGAGATTCATTCGTGCTGTTGTGGGAGTTACTCGCCGTGATGGGTTGAGAAACACGGCAGAACACTAGGAACTCAATGTTGAACAGCTGCTTCTTCGAACGGAAAGGGCTATGCTTCGATGGTTTGGTCACGTGGCACGCAGTCCCCATCATCACGACTTCCGATGCCTGCCTTGGATGCGATTTCATCAGGCAGGCGACTGCTTGGTAGACCAAGTCCAAAAACTCGCCTAGTTGCACTTGGGCATAAATGCCGATGAGTTAGAGTTGATGGCGACGGATCGAGTGGCCTGGAGATCTCTCATGCGTGACTTACCCCCGCGACCTCCTTGGTGGATCATGCAGGCCACTGAAGATGACATAATATATCACTTTCGGAAACAGCAAATGGACAGAAACCAGGCACATGTGTGTTGGCTTTCGAAATTGGACTGCAGTCAATTTAATAAATTCACTTTATGTAATTTGAATACACTGCTTGGTATTCGGAATTGGTTCAATCGCTGTGTTCTTCTTCGTCATCTTTATGCGGCATAACAATTTGGAGTGGACATCGGCCTCCACCTGGTCTTCTCTGAGGTCCTTCTCCATTTGTGCACCTCGCTTTAGAACCGGACGTCATCTGCTGCTTTATCACACAGACGCGAAACCAAACACAATTAATTTTTGAATCCAAAGTCTCAGAACTGAACTCATGTGGCTGTAGAACAAGATTTTTTCCCTTGAAAAACGTTTGTACTGTTTACAGGCGAGCCGAGTTTGTACTGTTTACAGACGAGCTAGATAATCCTCCTAAATTCCTCGTAGCCGTAGGCCCCCATTGTGACGCTCTGTCCAAGGCTTTGATGTTATCCTTTCTGGAGGACACTTTGAACAACTTGTTTGTCTTCCAAACGGAACATTTATGATTTCTGTGAAATTTCCGAGATACTGACTGAAATCGATAACTCCACAAAAGGTCTCGCTGTATGCATGTTAGCATGTGCATTTCGGCTGAAGTATGTACATACGTACTCGTTGTAAGTTCAGTGAATTGAGCTGCAACAGTTTGAAGGCATTGTTTAATATTCAGAATAATTGCTTTTAAATATTTTCTAGGTACCCGCGAAGAGCGAATGCATGGCAGCTTTATTTTTACTTACATCGTCGTTTAATATGCATCATCAATCGATTTTAAACATAAAATATTAAAAAACGCGTATTAACATCTGTGGCTCGGAGGTATAACTCACACTTGACCAGGCTTTATTCTATAATCGGTAGGTACTCGAAACGTGAACTGTGCTCTCTAACAGACTGAATTGCACCACTGCATCGACCATTTACTATTGAACTGCACTTCTGTTCAATCGTATGACGCTTCAAGTGAATAACATAAATCTCATACAAAACATTGCTCTAGGGATTTATTAGCCAACCTTTGGCGATAAGTGAGAATTCATTTCACATCGCAGTTAAAAGGCATTTAAGGTCATATTCACGCTTAAGAAAACTGCAATTATTTGCATTCGAGGTGCATTTCAGTGCAAATGGTTGTCTCTAGGGGTTGCTTTTATTGTAGGCGTGCTAATAATCAAGTGACAAACCTATAAATATGAATTTCCATAAAGGATGTACATGGACTCAAGTCAACTTAGGGAATCGAGCGAATACCTATAAATGATTGACTGTGATCTTAGTAAACACTTTCGTTAAGTTTCGTCAAGTTTCGTTAAATTTTATTAAGTTTAGTTAGGTTTCGTTAAGTTCCGTTCTCTATTGCATACTTCTGTGGGACCGAAATCTTGGCTCTCTTAGTATAAAAATGACAACTGATGTTGAATTTTTGCGTAAGTTCCGTAAGTTGCATTTGAGGAGTAATTCAGTGCAAATTGTTGTCTCTAGGGGTTGCTTTTATTGTAGGCGTGCTAATAATCAAGTGACAAGCTTATAAATATGAATTTCCATAAAGGATGTACATGGACTCAAGTCAACTTAGGGAATCGAGCGAATACCTATAAATGATTGACTGTGATCTTAGTAAACACTTTCGTTAAGTTTCGTCAAGTTTCGTTAAATTTTATTAAGTTTCGTTAGGTTTCGTTAAGTTCCGTTCTCTATTGCATACTTCTGTGGGACCGAAATCTTGGCTCTCTTAGTATAAAAATGACAACTGATGTTGAATTTTTGCGTAAGTTCCTCCAAAGCAGATATGGGCACTTTGAAATTCAACAACTACCTTCCGTTCAATTTTGACATAATCTTAAGTCTTCGTACGTACATTATTGATGGGCCCTTCAGGCTCAAATCGAAATTCCACTTGGACTTCCGTTTATGGCCACGTCACTGTTTTCCATCCGAATCCGAATTCCCCACCAGTTCTTGCTAACAAATATCAGTTTGAAAAGCATATCGCCTGTTCAAAAGCAGAAGCTGGAGGAGAATTGTGGTTCAGGCATATTTCTCCTTTTCACTGGTATTGTGTCTGTCAAAGTACTGTGAACGAGAAGAGCCTTTGCACATTTCTCAAGATACAGTATCCATTCCAAACGGAGCAAAGGCAGATGAGTGAGAATGTTCTTGAAATTAATTAATTTGATGCTCGAATAATTATCTACAGGCTTCTCGGATACTTCCTCTGCAATTCGTAAGAAATCATATCACCCCCCCTCCCCCCCGTAAACGATATGGTTGCAGATGTGCACATCTGCTTACCGTCATCGCTGAAGAACACCATTCACTTAATTAAATTATGGCAAAATTGAAAATTGTATACGTGGACAACATATGTACCCATCAACAAGCGCAAACAAAAAGACCTGCCATCCCACACAGCCAACCGCAGTCCTTCACAAAAACTTAATCACTTCACATTCGTTCACTCCGACGACGGCGAAGACATACCGCACTAAGGACAGCCTCCGCTCAGTTATTCAACTGAAAGTGGATATCCTTCAAATGCAGAAAATCTTTTGTGTTAATAAATGCCTGAGTGAAGGGGACTGGCTCTCCTTTCAGACACTTTTGAACACTTGTGATCAAACTGAGTAGACCACTCCTAGGAGCGCACTCCTTAAAGGAGGTAATATTTATCCAATTTCGGTTAATTTAAACTGAATACATAACAAATTTGAAATGAATACCCAGTTGTTGTCCTTTTGTAGACGAAAGGAAGAGAAGATTGTCAAGTATCCCTACCAACAGGTGTCTCAGTGCCAAGGGCTTTTAACTGAATGAAGGGGTTGAGTTTCTGGAAAGTTTTTCATTTCCTTCCTCCATCATTTCCCGGACAGATTGCCAACAAGATTAAAGAAATCCCCGGGTGATGGTGAAGTGGAAGGTATAATTAACTTGTTTAAAGGTTAAAAACTTTTTTTTTTTGATGAAAAAAAAAATAACACAAAGAAGGCAAAGCAAAAAACAGGGACACTTCAAAGATTGTTTACCTGTTTATCGAGGGCCTTTGACCAACGGATACCAGGTAGCCGCAGCAACGACAATTTATGCTAATCCCCTGGTCAGCGAAGGTGTATATGTAAGACTGGATCAAATAAGCAGATCCAGGGGATCAGCTGGTTGTAGAGAAACTGCTTGATTGGGGATTGTTTCTCCGCCGGAGGGTTTTAATTTGTGACTTTGCTTGACGGGTTATGAAGGGTATTTCGTGTACCCTACAATTAATTAAGGAATAAGTCAACAAAAAAATATACATGGATAATTTTTGACCCCTCAGGGTGAGCAATATTGTGTGGTTTCATTTTAAAAGAGCTGTAAGGACATTGTTTTCAACGATTGTTGCTTTCAATGAAGCAAGCTTACTTTACCAGAGATGCTGTATCTCAAGAGCATAGTGTAAGTATTTTCATGGCACTGATTCGTCATCGTGTCAGCATAGGTGCCGAAGTCTTGCTTTTCTTTTTCAATGCGAAAAAAAGTGCTGTTGAAAGTCATCGAATGTTTTCGGATGAGTTAAGCAGAACGTACACCTGCATTGAAAACATACGACTTCTGATTTCGAGGCCTTTAAATGTAGAAATTTTGACACCGAACTGGCGTCTGGAGTGACTTGATTATAAATATGGCTTCTCGTAAAGGATGAACATAGGCCTGAATTAAATTGAGCTAATTCAGCGAATAACTACATACGTGGTTACACCATATTAAACACTTTCGTTATGTTTCATTATGTTTCATTCAGTTTCGTTGAGTTTCGTCAATTTTCGTTATCTTTTGTGTAGTTAAGTGGGAACGGAATGAACCATTCTCCAAGTAGAAACATGACAGTTGTTGAAATTTTGCCCAAGTTCTCCGAAGCAATTGTGGGCTCTTTGAAATTCGACGTAAGTGGTAGTGGTAGTAGTAAGTGGTAATTTGGACACCGACAACGAGGCAGTCGAAACATTTCGAAAACGAAGGCTTGCGAACATTACTCACACCACACTCATGCAGAATCGTTGAGATCGACACAAGCTGCAATTTCCAGGCGAATGAAGGCATTCAAATTTGTACGAAGTATCAGATTATGTGGATATACACGAGTGCGTCACCTGCCATCATGACAATGTCCGTCGTACACCGGTTAAAAACTATTAACAGAACTGTGGATGGGAAGTCATTTTGCACTTGCCGCGTTCACCATAAATGAGCCGTTCTAATTTTACACGCTTCGTTAAATTTCAGGAATTCTATTCACATCAAGTGAAGAGAAAGGTTTCATTCTTTCTCGGCCAATTCCGATCAGAAATGGGCGATACTTTGAATAATGTACTCATTGATGTGTAATTCAAATAAAGCCACATTTTGCAAAACACAAGAATTCCACAGTTTCTCATTATACTTCCCATAAAATAATTAATTCTGCCGAAACTTATAACAATTTAATGCGCGAAATTCATCCGGTTCGAGAGCTGAAAAATGTACCATTAACCAAGCACATGAAAATAATAAATGGCAAATGGTAAGTGTTACATTCATTTCTAAGGCTAAAACATTTTCAAAAGCGAATATCGTGAACTTGTTGTGCAGTGGAAAAATACCCGGGAATCTAGAACTCGAAATCAAAAACGTCTGTTGTTTTCTATCCACTCAACTTTAAAGTCATTCAGGTGTCATCTCAAAGATAAGGCAAACACACCTCGAGGGAACACCGGAAATTTAATTATCACACGTTCTGTGTGCAAAGTTCTCACGACATGGAAATGCAAACGATGCTGCATTTCTGTGTACTCACACGCGTCGCCATCTCACAACACAAACTATTCTTGCCTAAATGCGCATCAAAAATGGTCCATCACCAACGAAATGAACAACATAGGAACCCAATATGCATAGAGGGTGTTCTTCTGAACTTTCATTTTCACTCCTGATTCGCAAAATTTGGATGCATCCAATGAACAATTTATATTTGTTTACTAAAGCGTAAAAAACCGGATCTTCCTTTCAATTCGCGTTTAAGTCCTTCCATGATGAAAAGACAATGCAAACATGAATCACTAGTGAGCTGTCAAAAATAGAAGACTGATATGCAAAACAGCCAAAAAATCCGCATAAAGCACATCAGTGTAGTTCGTGACTATTAAAAACTGAGCTCGTATAAATTGTATATGGCTCACAAAAAAAAAACATATTTTTTATTGTTGAGTGAGATTTTACAAGAAGTGATTTCGGTTCCATTCCAAACACACCAACTTTCATCGGCATGTATTTGAAAGTGTCAAGAAAGAAACTCCTCTAACATTGTCTTTTAAAAGTCGGCTTTGTACTCCGAAGAAGACCTTCCACATACACTATCCAGAGCGGAAACAATGGCAACGGATAGCAGTAGGTAGCAGTAGGTGCATTTTGGTTGTACACTGACGGCTCAAAACTCAAAAACGAGTGCGGATTAAGCGCAGGAATCTTCTGTGACCTATTTGAGAAATCCCTGGCACTAAGAGACAACTGCAAGTGTCTTCGAAGCTGAAGTGATTGCGATACACGAAGCAGCACTCACGATAAGAGAGCTCAATATAACCAACAAATCGATTTCCTTCTTGTGGCGTACACCAGTAGAGAAGAGCCTTAACCAACTTAGTTTGTATCTTGGCCTAGACCCAGGCCCGACCCGAACAGTAGACGAAGAATAACATAGATTCAGAAATGAGGTAATAACAATTATACAGTGCATTCTCGACTATCGCAGCTAATGTAAACTGGTGGGGTTGCAATTATCAAGTTTCTGTATATATGAAAGATTGAGATAAATACATCAATAATGATCAAAAATTCAATTTGGGTGTTGCGAAAATCGTGGAGTTGCATAAATCGAGAGTTACATAATCGAGAACGTACTGTATTTCCAATTACCGACCTCTGGCTAAGCTCTAAGATTTTGTAAAGCATGTTCTCTGACTCTGTCTGTAAAGCCGAAGTGGCTACGAAACTCGAATCAAAACATAACCCGCGAATTGATCACCATATTTTCTGATAGAGAAGCGGCAATAAGAGCCAAAGAATCAGACATCCTGAGATCGAAGCTGGTTAGGCAATGCTGACAGAGTATCAGTGAAATATCCTTGATCTTTACTGGGTACCGGTACACACTGGCATCTAAGGAAACGGAGAACCGGCCAGCCTTGCAAAAACTGAATCTGAGCTAGGTCCATAAGCCAGCGCACTTTGGCTCAATCTGGAAATTGGAGTAATAGCAACGGCCATGTGGCCGACGCTGACCAAAAAGAGATCAACATCAGTGATCAGCTTTCGTCGCTTTAGTCGGAAGTTCAAACGCGACTAGGAGGCCTTACCGGCACTGTCCCATTGGCACACACGCATTGCGACCGAACATAGCACACAACGACTTCTGCAGCACCTACAGAGATGAAGAATAAATAAAATGTATCCAACATCTGCTTTGCGAATGCCTAGCTCTAGCAAGGATAATAAAAGAGTTCCTGGGCAAAGCACTTCTTAGCAGAGCTGGACGACTTGTGCGTGGTAGAACTGAAAGACCTCCTAAAGATTCTAAATGAATCCGGGTGGTTTTGGTAGCAAAAGAAGGTCTCATGGTAGTAGTTATAGGATCCATCAAGGGTACAATGAACCCAACATATTGGTCTAAGTGAGTTACGGCCGTAAGGCCATAAGGGCACCCATTTAGCTACCTACCTACCTTGCACTCCTTGCACTCCCATGGCAAGCACGCGAAGAAAGGTTACTGTAGAAGATAGGTCCCAAAAAAGGTTGCAATTCACACGGACTGCAGCGCCATCCGGAAAAGGAGAAGTCATGACAAATTTGATTGCCAATTTTAGTACAAAATATGGACGAGTGATTTAACCTCATCAATCACGATCAAATTAAGTCAAAAATGCACGGCATTTTTATCAAGGTCATCAGGTCTTCATTTTGTGAGACACGATTGTGTTCACACTCTTCGCTGCCGAGTTTTGGCTGGAGGACCATTCCCGTGTAAACGCTATTGGTTAGCCCCGCCATCGCCAAATATTATTTCACTTTCTTGCCACAAGAATTGGCTTTCCTGAAATTCCTTTGCATGATTCGCTCCTTCTTCGAGGAATTCCCCTTTTCAGTGAATCGGGAAAAAGGGGCTTAGATTTTATGCAAAACGGCGAAAGCACAAGGCGGCTTATTTAAGAGCGGAACCACAATGCAGACAAACACTCCTTCCATATTCAATCCAAATGCGAAAAGCCTTAAGTCCACAAACGTTTATTATCTGATACTTAAGCATACAGTAAAAAAAAAAAGAGACAAATCTTCAGTTCATTTCCCTCCGGAAACGATGGAAAACTTATCAAACACAATTCGTTCTTAACCTAGTTCCTTGTTCCTCTGTTGAGTATTCTCCACTTTTTACAATCGAAAGCAAAAGCTTGGCTCAGCTACATATGGCACTGGCGATGGCAAGGTGCTGCCATTCAGTTTGTCTGTTGCATCGACAATCGAATTTTCCCGTAAATCCAGTCGATGTACTTTTCAATTCGCACATACACGCCCGGCTTGTTTGAATGTCCGCACTGCTTGCCCCACGATATGATGCCGTACAGCGTCTCCGAACCTGGGAACAAATGGGAGAGAGAAAGAGAAACCGTCAAAGGCACTGCGCCTGCTGCCGCATGTGAATCTCACCCGAGTCGGAGCACACGAACGGTCCACCGGAGTCGCCCTCGCATGCATCCACGCCCTCGTCCAGGTATCCAGCGCAGAACATACCGTCTGTGATCAGGTTGCCATAGACATGCGGCAATTTGCAGGTATCATCGGACATGACCGGAATCTGTGCCGCTCGGAGATTGTTCGAGGGAGCTGAAACGAGGCAAAGGCACATAAATACCGTAATGAGTCGATGAGGATTTCCATTACTGACTTGATACGCCCGACTGTATGGAGCCCCACCCGGAAATGGTGCACAGACGACCCTCGTCGTACTTGCTGCCTTCCTGCGGCAGGCAAATCGGCTGGATGTAGTCATTGAACCGGACCGGGTTCTTTAGGACTATCACGGCAATATCGTTGTTCATGTGGGTGCCTTCCCGGAATTTCTCATGGACGTACCAGTCCTCGATGTACGAATCAATTTCTGATGATTCCGCAATATTTGCAATGTGGTCGCCTAGGCGGATGAAGTATGCTCCTTTCGGGTAGCCGACCAGGCAGTGGGCTGCGGTTAGGAGGTGCTTCTTTGAAATCAGAACGGCACCGCACCAGTGACTGGAGATGCCCCCCTGTCCCTTGGTGCGGATTGTCGCCTGCCAGGGGTGATGGCCTCGCTTTGCGATGTTGCCCCGCACTACCCTCTCGTACTCCAGCGGTGCCGGCTCGGTCAGGTTCGCGTTGAAGTGTCCACACATTTTGCGGTTATTCTTGAATTTACTGGACCTCTCCAGGAGTTCGAAGTCGATGCCGACGTCGTCGAATATTTGCGTTTGCACTTCGTCCGAGGACCTGGAGTCGGCCTTTGGGGCGCTCGGCACTGAGCCCGCGGTACATTTGAGACTCACGTCTTCCGTGTGGTTGCAGTTGTGTTCACCCCATGACCAGTGGGTGCACTGGTCAATCGCCGACTCATTGCCGACGCAAGAGACTTGGTCGAGCCAAATCGGACCGGAACCCGGACCGAAGGCATTTTTCACTATTTTCTGTAGGCAGAACAAAATGATTGAAAAATCAGCTTCATTGAGAGTAATTGCGTCACTTACCGCCTTGCCGTAGTATCCCAGGGAATTGCAGGCGACTTGAGCCTCGTTCTGGCTGAAGTCATCGTCGCAGATCGTGCCCCAAACGTTGCGGTACAATACCTCCAGACGGCCCTCCTGCTTGCTCTTGCCGCCCTTCAGTCGGTACTGCGCTGTGGACTGTAGAAATCAAAAACCCCCGTCATTAGTTGGACAGAACTCCGGCTCCGATTATGCTTACATTGCAAACGGAAGCACTCTCGTCAGACTTATCGCTGCAGTCGGGCACATTGTCGCAAACGAAGTCTATCGGAATGCATTCGCTGGACGCCTTGCAGAGCCAATAGTTGTTGGGGCATTTCATCGCAGCTGTCTTGCATTGAATTCCAACCACCTCGTCACGGCCACAATCGCTCACGCCCCAGCCCTGGAATGGGCATTCCCTCAGCGACTTCTCGGTGCCCTTGCAGTCGAGCTCATCCATGACGAAGGTGACATTGCGACCCTCGTCCGGTGGATAAAAGGAATTACCGCGCACCTCACTAGCCCCCAGAGGATAGCCCAGCTCACGGCACACCACATTGGCGTCTTCAATTCCGAACTTGTCGTCGCACACGTAACCCCATTGTCCAAAAACTGCAAATTGAAATTAATTTAGTTGTGGCGATGGAAAATTCGATTCGGAATGGTTTTTTTGAAAGAGGTTGGAAAAGGAGGAAAATATGGAGGCGAAAATTGCATAAAATTGTAAAGAAACATTGGGCAATTTGGCAGCACTGTTGTTTCATGTGAAAGGGCTTTCAGAAAACAACGGATTCAATCACAAACTCCTCCGGCTGAGGTAAATTAGCATGTAATTCATCGAATTTGTCTTATCATTGCTGAAGCCCGAATCTGATGGGGTGCCACAGGGTTCGGCGGTCATTCGTCTCTTTGCACCCATTGTGTGTGTGATGGCAGACTTCAGTCCTTCAGAAAGTGCGTTAGATGATAAAGATTTATCGACTTCTAAACGGGAAATTAACACTCAATCTGTTAAGTCAATCTAAATTTCTGTCCAACATAAGCACTATTGCCTACAATCTATAGTAAAACTTACTTATCAGGATCTAGTACAATCTTAGGCACTTTAAGAAATATTTTCCTAGGATGGTACTCGTGTTTGTACAATAAATCACCCCGGTAAAGGTAAGTCGCGAAGGTAAAGCTCACACTCGTTTCTGTACTTTGTCTAGTCTGATGTCCACTAGTGGAGAAGACAGACGAACCTTCGGAATTAAGTCGAAGACTGCCCTGTTACTGAGGAATAGCTGACGTGGCATAAACGATGCCGGGCAGGAAATCCGTGTGCTGCTCCTGGGGGGCTGAAGCAAGAGTTGATGAGATTACAAATTCGACAGTGGATGATTCAATGCTTCTTGGAAGCCTATCTGCTAAGCGTTGAGAGGAATATTTCGTACATTAGGAGCGAGGAACGCTGTGTTAATAACTCACTGCGTTATCAATATTCACAGAATTTCCCAATCTGACTTTTGTCATTTTTAGGCGACAGACGATTAGACGAAGCGTACTTTTAAAAAATTATCGGCCGAACTTCAGATGTAAGAAAAAAGAATTGAAGGCTGAATTCAAAAACGTCGAACATTTGCACAGTAAAACGGCATCACTGCTGTCTTGCGATGATTATACTGATTGAAATGTTTCAAAACGCATTGTTTATGTTAAACATTTTAAACAATAAAGAAATACTTCTAGAAATATTATTAGTTGATAATAATAATTCGAAAAATTCTAGTTTTTATTAAACATGTAGCAAGGCAAGAAGAATGCGCTTAAGGCGGATGCGCACAATGACAATGCAAATTAAAAGAGATATTCGGAAAATTCAGGATCACAGTTGAAAAATATCCAGATGATGTCTGCCAAAATCATTTTAGAATGTTCTTTTATCTTATCCAATACGTTCTACAAAATTGATTCCAATTGACCACTATCAACAATGCATAAGCCAATTTAACGATGCTCAAATGTTTAAGGTTTGCGCATCGGATACGCGGGATGATGCTTAAATGAACGTTTGCATGCCGACATTTGCGTTTATGAAAGTGATACAAAGCATCGATGCCGCCGTGATGAGTTTCTGAAGTCACTCAAAGTATGTCCTTAAAATGCTGAATTTATTCTTTTACGCCTTCAGATCTAAATGCGGTAGTAAATCCAATTGTCGTAGTATCTAAATATAAAATATATTTCTTTGTATTTTTTTCTCTTGTCTAACGAACACTTAAGTCATTAAGAGTACAAATTTTGAAATATTTCTTTTTAAAGAATTGTTTATTCAACTTTTACTGTGCGAGGTATGGTCTGTGCACGGCCTCCCAACCTGGTGGGACGATTTCTGTCGATGCACAGGCCAAGTTGACATACAACCTTCTTGCGGCGCCCCTGGATAACCTCCACAAGACCCGTTGTGAGGTGAACCAAAAAACCTCATGGACCGAATTTCCATCTGCAAATCACTGCTAAATCGGGTAATCGATAAGTAAGCGGATCACTTAAGACAACGTCAGGCGAAAACGGTCGTGGTCGAATAGCGGTGTAAGCCAAGCCAGGAAGATCTTCATCTACCAGAAGCTGGTCTCCTGATCTCCTATATTGTCAACAATGCAGAGTTCTGAAGCGGTCCATAGGAGATGAATTGTATGCCATCAGGACAACGTCAGGCCACACATATCGATGGAGACTCGCCAGAAGCTCCGGCAGCTTGGTTAAGAGGTCCTTATCCATTAACCTTATAGTCCGGACCTAGCACCAATTGCTTACCACCTGTTCCTGTTCATGGCGACCGATTTTGGTGGTTCATTTGGTCTAAAGATAGGCTTGCGAAACAAGACTCTCTCAGTTTATCGCCAGTAGGGAAGAGGGCTTTTTCGAGAGAGGAATGACGGCTTACCATCAAATTGGCGAGAAGAAATCCAACAAAACGTCGCATATTCGACATGAACCAGACCATGTTTACTCTGGCTTATTTTGAGCCTTAAATTATGCGCAAAAATAATGGACTTCTTTGTACTACGCCTAGTTTGTCGATGCAATTGATTTCAGATCTCGATATAACCGACTTCTGTTTTTCTTTGTGAAACACGATGAGCAGTGCTTCCGACAAAAGAGCACAACATGCTTTAGTCCGACTTGGACCTGGACCCAGCTTCTATAGCAACCACTAGTGTTGTGCGAACTATTGAACTCTCACGACGACAGCGGGCTTTGAGCCCATTGTCGTACCTCACGAGTTGAGTGCACCAACAGCTCAATGGTGACTACGAACGACGAGATTTGGACACTGCCAATGACTCGAAAGAGGTGGAACCAGATCGCACGTATCGGCGATTGAACCCAGAAGTCGCAGCGTTGGAGTTGATGCAGCTACTCACTCCGACACGGAGGGCACAAGTTAAGACCTTGGTATTTTGATGCCCGGAAAACAGGCAATCCAGGCAAGGCAGTCTATTAAAGTTGATCTTGAATCTTTCTCTGAAAAAATACCCCTAACTACTCTGACAAAGTACCAAATGCAGTTCTGGTATGCAAGCTCTTGAGTTTTCGTCAACATTGATACAGCAGCTATTCTTTCCCAGAATTTTATCCACGAGCTTTCAAGACTGACCCTCATCCAATCACAAGTCCCTTGTACTCACCTTTAACTTCCACTCTTCCTCGGTCCCCGTTGGATAAGCGAATCTCGTAGCCCAAGTGTTCGCATTTCTCTTCGTCCCGCCGATTGTCGCACTGCACCACGCCATCGCAAACCTGAAAGAGAGCAACACCTTCGTGTCAAAACGAGAAACAAAAAGGAGAGAACCCCTTTCTTAGCTTACCTCTAGCGACTTGATGCACTTGCCGTTGCCGCAGTAGAACTCGCAGACATCTTCCGCTGCGGGATCGATCTCTGGAAGCGGCGACCCATGGTCGTTGCGTTCATGTTCGCGCGACTCCTCGTCAAAGGGATTCGGCAGGCGGGTGTGTGTGCGGTGGAAGTCCCTACTGTGCTGATGGTAGTGGTATTTGGATGGCGGATGGGCATGGGATGGGGCGGGATGGGCGTGGCCGTGGCCGCTGCTCAAGGACTCTTGTTCACCTGAAAAGACAAGTTCAACATCTTTATGGGCGGGAGGTGCAACGGTTGTTGTTGTAGTGGTGCTAGAGGTGGTGGTAGACGTGGAGGTGGTGCTGGTTGTGGTCCGTCTTGTCGAAGTGGGTTCCCTGGACCTGGCCAAGCTCATGATGTGCGACTCAGCCTCGGCAGCCACGTCACCGGTCACCGTGCCGCTACGATTGAAGTAGGGCCGCAGGAGGAGGCGAATCGCCTCGCTGATGGGCAGTTGGCCAACCTCGTCTTCTTCCTCGGAAGAACGTTGTTCTGGCTGCACCGGAGTGGTTTGCTTGTAGAACTCCCGGTTGTAGTCCGGCGGAAGGACTCCATGGTGGCGCGTTGTGGTCGCTGGCTGCTGATGCAGTTGGGCCTGTGGCAGCACAACACCCTCGTCGCGACTGAAAATGATCTCCGGCTCGATGGTGCGCTGCGTCGTTGTCGTGGTAGTCGTGGTTCTGCTGGTTGAGGAGCCCAGGACCTTGCCGTCACGGGAATGTGATATGCCGGAGTAGGAGGGGCTATAGAGGGGACTGGCATGGACTCTGGTTATGGCGTTCTGGACAGCTGGAGGGGGATAAGTTTTGACAGCGGGAACGTTAGTTTTGACCCCTGAAGGCTGGTAGAAGGGTGTTGCCACAGATGGAGGCGGAGGGGGTGCATACTCACTCTCGATGGGCTGCTGTGGAGGAAGTGGAGGGGGGAGCATTCCTCCCCAAAGGTTGGATTCGTCCCTGGGCGCTAGCGCTGGGTATGGGGCTGGATAGGGTTCTGGAGTTGATTCCCTTGGGAGATGCGATGAAAGGACTGGACGGGAACTTGTTGGCTTTGAGGACGGGGGCGGTGGTAGCGGGGGAAGCATTCCTCCCCACAGATTGGATTCATCGGGCACAACGTGGTTGGGATCTAGACTGTCGTCGCCGGGTGAGAATGACCATTGCGGCGGTGGGCGGGGATTTGGGTCTGAAAAGGAAGGGTGGGGCGATGAGAAACTAGGACGGGGATCGGGTATTTCGGACTGCCATTCGTCGGCGCTGGGAGGGGAAGGCTTAGGCTTAGAAGGTGGTCTCAACTGATCATCGCCTTTTGGGGCGAACGATGGCCGGGTGAAGGAGTAATCGGGGTACTGGTCGGGAAATGGCGACGAGATGCCGCGATCTGGTACCGTCGACTGTCTGTCGTCTGAAAACGGCGACACATCGTGAGACGGCGGCGGCTGGGAGAAGTCGAAGTCAGGGTACTCCTCCGAGAGCGGTGACTGACCGTCATCGTCGACAGGGGGAGGAGGCATTAGGTTCAAATTCGGAATAGGGAGTGACGGAGACGATGGCGGATCTGAACGAGAGATGGACGGCAAGTGCGCGCCTCTGCTGCCGTTCCTGCGGCTGGATGGAAGTGAAATCTCTTGGACATCCGCGCCGTACACCTCGGCGAATATCTCCTCGGACGGCTGGTCTTCGTCGACGGGCTGCGCGTAGTAAATGTTCGTGGTGCTAGTTGTGTCGGTGCGACCGACGTCATAAGTGTTGGGATAATTACTTGGAGTGCTGGCGGTAGTCGTCCGTGTCCCCGAGCTTCCGTGACTGCCGTAAGTGCTTGGGGTTTGGCTGGGTGTCGTAGTCCATCTGGAGGGCGGCGACTGCTGGCTGGTCTTGGTCCTCGAACGATCGACGGTAGTTGTGGTCGTGTTCACGACGGCTGAAGGTCGGGCGCGATTCATGTTCGACCACCTGTCCCGGTGGATGATGGGAAAGGGTTCTGTTGTCGGTGTCGAAGTGGGCGGCATCTGTGTGGAGGTAGGTGGCATAGGGCGGTGGTGGGGATGGTGGCAGTTTGTATGATCGTGAGGTGGCCCGTGGTGAGGGCCGTGATGAGGGCCGCGGTGAGGGCCGTTATGAGGGCCATTGGGAGGGCCGTGATGGAAGCCGTGATGGGGGCCGTGATTAACCATCCCCTGATTTTGCGACCAACCCTTGCGCTGGGGTCTGCCTGCGTGCACTGCCTGATTCTCAATCCCCTCGCTTTCGAAGGTCTTTCCTCCGCGATTTCCCCCCGCCATCCCCTGAGATGGTGATGGCCCAGACCCTCCTCCATTCCTTCCACTGCAGTCGACCTTGTGAGCGAAGTCACACGCGTTTATTTTTGGATTAAACATGGTCTGTGGACCGCAGCTCATGACGAATACCACTCCATTGGCGCAGTTCAAAAATTTCGAGCACTCGTGCGGGTGGGGCTGTAACCCTGTGAACCCCTTCGGGCAGGAAACCTCACTCGGAGAGGATTGCAGCCTTCCCACCCGGTTGCTGGATGCCGTTTGAACCTCCTTCGCATTGAGGCCACGACACACCACCTTCGTGGGGTGGTCGCATTCCAGGGTTTGATCGTTGAACACGGTGCCCGGGCCGCACGTCTGGATGTATGCGCGTCCCTTCCAGCAATTAACGAACCGTCGACAGTCGTACGGGTACGGCTGCATTCCCGTGAATCCCGGCGGACAGCCCTCGTAGTGCTGGTCAATGTTATTTGCATAATCCCATCCTGGTCGTGCTTGATTTGCATGGCGTTCTTGTTGCTCAACGTTTGCGCTTTGCTGATAGGCAGCATCTGATAACCTTGGCTGATTGTGGAAGCGGTGCGAGCTCGGTCTGTGGCGTTGTAGCTGGCGCGCTATGTGCGGGTCGCGGTGATAAGATTTTCTCGGTTCGTGATGATTTGGATCGTAGATCTGAATGAGCAGGAATGATAGACAAAATAATTGAATTAGATTTGATTTGAGAAGAAAAGCATACGTATGTGAACAAAAACCAAATGGGGGAACGAAAGGGGCGACGAATTCCAATGAACCGATTGAGCGATAGCCTCGGTCGCATGGGGCTGTGATGTTCGTTGTCTGCGAAGTGATGCCGCCTCTCTGGGTGAAGTTTGCAAGTATTTACATAAACTGGTCGTTAGCTGATAACTTGTGTATTTCTAGTTCAAACTGATAAGATACTCGCGTTAAAAGTGACACTCCTACGTACGCTGGGAGCCAGGCAGCGATGCAATGGAGGCTCTGAAGCTGATGGGTTAGTTAACAAAGGCTTGCGATGACATTGGAGGTGTCAAATTCTTCTCAGGAGAAACAAAACGCGGTACAATTGTCGCTAGCTGATAGAGGTTGTGAAGCTTGCTAGACTTGTTCACAATTGGAAGTTAATTTTCTTGTTGTGTAGTTGTTGTTTTTTTTTCAATTTTACGCGGTACTCATGGGAACAAAATTTCTTCAACAAATAAAAATGACCCCACCGGATACACAGAATTGTATACCGATGGGTTAAGACCCGATAACAAAGTAGGGACTGGAGTGATAGGATCTAGAAGTTTCCTCTCTGCAAAGAAGCAACAATATTCCAAGCTGATCTGTTTGCAATAAACGAAGTTGCTGATCGTCTTAGTGACAGAAAACTCAATAACATAAAAATACATGTATTCTCAGACAGCCAAGCGGTTCTTAAAGCGCTAAAGAGGTACACATTCAACTCTAAGGCTGTCTGGGAAAACAAAACAAAAAACAGTGAACAGGGCTGACCTAGGAATGCCAAGTGGAGGACTAACAGGACACGGAGCATGTAATTACCACCTCCACAAAATGGGTATCACCAATACAGAAATCTGTAGGCACTGTAGCCACGCTAAGGAAACTATGGCACATATACTGACCGACTGTCCAAGCCTTGCCAGAGAAAGATTCAAAACCGTGAATAGAATATCCATAACAGGGAAGGAGTATAAAGAAATCTCGTCTAGGAAAGTTGTACAAGTTGTGAAGACAGCACTCAAATCGTAGACCGATGGAAGGGGGTACAATAGATCATTCTGGACGCAGTACTAGTGTCTTTGTGACGCAACCCGATTTCTTCAATTCAATTTAACTCAAATCAGAGTTCGTTAACTAGTGTAGAGTCATGAAAAAGGCAGAGAAACCACAAGATGTTGTCCAATCTACAGGAATGTAAGTACTGCATATGTCATGTCGTAAACCTTGAGACATGTCCTTATTGCTTTGCCTACAAGACTACAGCGCATTTCGCTGGAAAATTTGAAACAAATCACATCTAGCTTGTGCCAAAACCTAATAGACAGACAAATCATGACAAAAGCTGCTGATAGTAAAACTGCTAGGCTTTAAAACCATTGTCACCATTGTTGAAAGGAACATCTGTGTGATTGGTTCGATATACAAGAAAGTAGACCGCTTTGACAGCACCAACTATAGATGGACAGGTGTCCTTAACATCGCGTACAACATCTTTTCTGTCGATTTGTGTGCTCGCCTGAAACCGTTTATAAACAATCTGGTCCAAATCAGGGTGGCTTCAGACCAGGGATGACCACAATAGACCAGAGCTCCTGTCCGATCACTATCGCGGTTCCTGGAAAAGACCCTAGAAGTGCTAATCTCTATACACACCATACCTATACATAAGTCAATTTCAAAGCCGTATGTGGCAGCCTGCATAGAGACAACACCTATACAACGTCATATCTTTTTTTTGACATTTCTGCCAAACCTGTCTACTTATGGAGGAAGACGATGCAAAATTCTAGCTACACTATCAAGGTCGGTAAAGAACTCCGGTGAGACCTTAAACGTCAAAAAGGGATTTAGAAACAAGGCGACGCTCTGTCATACTGGAGGAGATCGTGGACGACCCAGTCCGCAACATTAGAGGCATGATCTTCCAGAAGTCGGTACAGCTGTTGGCATACGACATTGACGTGATTGGGAGAACAAAGATGAAGCATTTACTGGCATTGATACGGAAGCGGCTAAAATACGTCAAATGGTGATTGAGGGCAAAACGAAGTACATGCTGTCCTTAAGAAAGGACACACAACATCGACGTTTGGACAGAGCGTCACAATGATCATCTATAACTTCGAGGTTGTTAAGGACTTCATCTACCTCGGCTCCCCTGTAAACAATACAAACAACAGCATCGAGATCAAACGCAGAATAACTCCTGCCAACCGATGTTTCTCTAAGTCCAAGATGCGATTGGGAAATAGCCGTCTCTTGAAGACGAAGGATCACGCTGAGTTTATAAAGACAACTGACCATTCCCGTCCTGCTTTACGACGCAGAGGCATGGACAATCGCAAAAGCAGATGAGGAAGTGCCGAATGTCTTCGAGAGAAAAGTTCTGGTTGCGATCTTTGGTCATGTTTGCGTTGACGCCATCTGAAGGAGAAGATTCAACCACGAACTGTGCGGGTTGTAGAGCCGAGGCATAGCTGGAACCCACAATAAAGTTGTACCAAGTCCGACAACTCTCTTGGTATCGCTTGAGCATTGCTCCTGATGTGTTGAAGTCGATGGCGGTGGATCGGGTGCCGGGAAATGTCTCGTGCATTCGTTCGGCCACTGAAAATGGTGATGATGATGATGATATTTCGTCACTTGGGGCAGCTAATAGTTCTTGAAGTCACTCAAGATAAATATAAATACCGTCTTATCAAACGGAGGGAGTTACTGAAATGACAATTGGACCAGACGACAAATCTCAAAAAAATAGTAGCACCGACTCCTGGCTAAGATCTTAAGATCTCATATCTGCGATCTAGTTCCTCCCATTGGACTTTTCAACACTAAAGTGAACATGATATGGTAATACAGCTGACTCTACAAGTCATAAACAAACCAATCAACACACTTTTGATGCGGCCTTCAAAAAGATCGGCACATGCTTGCACTCATTACCTGATTGTGACTGACAAAGATGGATAGCTGTCTTAAAAACAAACACATGCGGGACAAGAATCACACATCTACTCCATCGTTAAAGAGCATTGACCTCCTTAAGTGAATTTAATTGTTTGGATACAAGCGTGTAATGCACGCAACGCATTGGCGTCCTCTGTTTAGTGGCCACAGCGACGATAAAGTAAGCGATCAGTAGTGACTCGGTATAACGAGACCAGTGACAAATAAATTAAAACTGCAAGCCATGGTTAAGCGAATTGCCGACGTTGAGGAAACCGTGAGATACATAATCCTAGTGGAGAGCCGACTCAGAGTCGCTTTTGGCAATCGCTGATACCTACTTCAATTTGTGAAAACTCTGTACTCAAAACACTAGTCTGGTCTAATATTTCTAATTTTGCCATAATTTTGGAACCTGGACGATAATTGAAATACCAGAGTTAATTCTTGGCGCATTCAAAGGCAAAATTCTACATTGGTTATATGGTTCTGTCTGCAAGTAAGGGGGAGCTCTTGGAGCTGCACCATGATGTGGATGTAGTACGGAAAGCAAAAACCGACTGTCATTGAGCACAGGGGTGCTCCAACTAAGGTGTAGTCGATTCCGAAACCAAGTGATCGCGGACGTAAGACAACTTGGTCTCGAAAACATGAAGCAGAGTGAAGGCAGCTCAGGCTTGCTACCTGTATGAGTCGTCGGCCTGAGAAGTAAGTACTTAAGCAGGTTGCATGGCTTTCCAGGATGTAGAGGGACCAAACCCATGTCTGTAAAAAATCGGAGTCGTTCTTGTTACCTCTTGACAACGATTGCAGACGCCTTACCGGCGTACTAACAGGCCAGTACACCTTCGCCAATCACCTAAATGTGCTTGGCCTAAGCGATAAAAACCACAGCGACGCCTGTGGAGAAGACGACGACACTGCAGAGAACTTCCTCTGCCACCGTCCCGCATTTGCTCGGATCAGATGGCAGTTATTCGGTGTAGATGAGGTGACAGCTGATGATGTGGGCTCCTTAGCACAGAAGCGCCTGCTGGCATTCCTCAGGAAGACCATGAGATTTCATTAAATGTTAGTTGTTGCCTGTCTGAGTCTGAGTGGTCGAGTGTAACGTTAAAAACCTCCGACAAAACGAAGAGAAGCAAGAAAACAACTTTGATCACTACAACCTCAATAATTTTCTGTTAGATCGCCCAGACCACTGAAAGAATTGTTTCGTTTTATGATTTAAATGCGTACAGTAATGGAGAATATAAGTTCATTCGATGGTGGTCCTTGATATACTTGTTTTTGAATCACGAACTGTCATCCGAGACCATATGCGTTAATTTAAGACTTGCTGTTTTACAATAACAATTGCTTAACGTGTTGAAGTTTAGTGTCTCTGCACTATGAGCAGGTTAGGTAGTTGAAACTATGAAGAAATAAGATGTCTTAGGGCCTATCCATCATATTCGCTCGGTGGCTACGTTAACTTGGACTCCGAGTCTGTGGGACAACGCCACAGAAGGCGCTTGGATCCAGTCTGGACATCAAACAACTTAGTGGGGCAAATAATAAGAAGGTAGGTTGCGATTTCTGTTTGATGCTCAGCACCAGTCCGGCCTGTTCTGTGATGAAGAAGGATACCTTAGATTAGGTTAGGTTGGAGTGGCTGACTGCTGGTTAGCAGCACAATTCTCTGGAGTAAGGATACGTCAACAGACACAATTGTCGCGTATGAGGAAGTAAAAATCCACATGACTATTGCACCCATTTGATCTGCTGGTGTTATTGCTCCATACTTCTTCCGCAATGAGAAAAATGTAAGAGTCTGAATTAAAAAAAACTAGTGGATGTGCCGTACATGTGGTTCCAAGCAGACGGTCCACATATCACACAACACGACTCGTTTTGGCATTCTTGCAGAAACATTTCCTGGCTGAGTTATTTGCGGTTTTGTGATGGGAACAACTTATCAAGATCGTGTGATTTGTTGCCATTTGACTTACTCAAAAGAACGTGTTTATGCGGACAAACCGCGAAGTCTTGGTGCTTTTAAAACGAATATTAGACAATTTATGGCCGCATTATTTACCCATACGTGTCGAAAACCCATCGAAAATTATCTTGGCAGAATAGTGTCATGAAAGAAGTCCTGTGGACGGCATGCGAATGATGTTAAATTCCACCCTAAGCACTTGAACACTTAAACATGTTTGTCACGTTTCGTAGCAACCTACATACAAAGTATCGTTACTCAGTAACGAATTCATATGATTTGATAAAGCACTAGTTCAGTGAATCTACTCTCCTATACCGACAACCTTCTATAAGTGACACCTCTAAAAAGATAGGGCCAGTAGTGTATTTAAACCACTTATCAATGGGCATCCTCTATACCGGACACGGACATGAATTTCAGAGCCTACTGAGAAGTTGTACCCCTAATAACGGACACAAGAAGTGAAAAATGAATATAGAATCCAATGCTCTGCAGGTATGCCAGTCTTTAAGAACACTCTGCGTTTGTAGACACGATCGCGCTCTGTTTGTACAACCGGATTGTGTTTCTACATAACAAAATGTCTTGAAAAATACGAAAATCAGTTCACGCACTCATAACTTACGTTAACCTTACTAGAACGTACACCTCTACATAACGGACATTCATGACTGTCCCGCTGGCGTCGGCTATAGAGAATTTTCACTGTAACTTTAGAACCCAATTGTTCTGAGAAAGTCTGTTACGTTTGTGGCACTAGGTGTGAACAACTTGATTGGTCTCAGAAAGTCGACGCTCAGTTGCTCTACGCTCTACTCATGCATTTTAGTGAAAGGGAGAATCTACAAACTGTAGTGAACTCTTAGCCTTTTTTCGAAACGCACACAATATTCTTCTCTAGAAATAGACTTCTCTAAAGCACAAGCCAGTACAAACTACAAACGTGGCGAAGGACCATCCATTAACCATGAACAACTGACACTAAATAAATTGACTCCCCGTCGAAGTTCAGTCGATCGCCATCAATTTCAAATTTAACGCAATAAACTGTTCCTATCAGTCCGAAGATTAATGTTCCAAAGTTTAAGGTTTCGGAAAAAACCAAAAAACACATCCAATTCACCACACACAGTAGAAAGTCCGAACACAAACAATTCTCAGAATTTAGCCAGACCCCGCATCATTTCCTAATTGCCACGACTCAATTGAAGAAATTCCTCCACACAATCTGTTTGCGAATTGAACACCCCAAGTATTCGTATGCACTGTGTAGCACTGCAACGTCTCCCCGCCCCATCAGCCCATGAGGCGGGCACGTATTTGTATTGTCTTTCCTTTGGACTCGTGGTTTTATTTTTATTTTTGTTTTTGAAACAACTCAGCCAGAACATCAAACGAGGAGAAGATTCAGAGGTCAGGCACAGGCTATTAGCTTGAATCACTCAACACTATCTTCTAGAACACATTCCCGCGTGTCACACGAGGCATTTGTCAACACGCACAAGGGATGAACTGAAAATATTTTCATTTCCCTCTCGTCGTGATTTCAGCGCGGTGCCCAGACCGTATTCAGCTGACACCAGAAGTTCGACACACTTCAAGTGCTGTTTTTAATTTAGGAACAACAAACACGATACACCAGCTAGTAGCTATTCAGCGCGACAAAAAGCCCCAAACGCAATAAAATGTGTCAGGAGAACAACAGAAACAACACAAAAACGGCCCGCGAGGCCAGTACTTTTTGAAATGTCTTATCCACAATATCTAACAATGATTCATACTAACAGATACGACAGCACCGGCGAACAGTACAACGACAAGAATTAGTATCTTCGGCATCGTCGTAAACATTTTCGAACACGCGTTTAATTATATCGCACTCGCAGACGCGAGTAAATTTTCCTTAAAATTTCTCCGTCCCTACTTGGTGGACCGTGACGTTTTTTTCAGAGATTTTTCTTCCGGATTGAATTTTTCGCGATGTACACGATGTGCTCACGACGAGCATCTTCTGCGTTTTGAAACGCAACCAATCCGTCCGTATTCGAATCAATTTCAATTAAAACACAGGCACAGCGGCGCGCCGATGAGCTGGGCAGAGGGATGCGATGCGGTGATGCGGAGATGACGGGCGGTGATGAGCACCAAAGATAAGGCGATTGCCTTCGCTGAGAATTAGTGGCTGTTATCGCTGGTGACGATCTTAAGACCTTTCTCTCTCTCGCTCTCGCTTGGTCTCTCGATCGTGTACTTTTTATTTACAGCCCGACTGGTCTTATCGCGCACAGAACCAAGGGACACACACTCGCCCGTAGCGGGAGGGTTTTTTTCCCAGGAGGAGGCGACGCACGCAGAGAACACAGAACGCATGTGGTGGCGATTCGACAAGCAATTCGCAAGGGTAGTTCGTACTGGATTCGATTGTTGTGTTTGTCGGCGGAGTTCCCAGAATCGATTGACTTGCGTATCAATTGATTGCAATTGTGTGCAGCCTCCGTGATCGGTTGCATCAAAGGCAGCTCTCGGGAGCTAGATGAATGTTAGCTGGGGTTATGGGGGTGAAAACTGGTTACATAACTTCCGGGATGTGTTTTTTGAGATAAATTGAAAGACGCCGCGGCGTTTGATACTGCGTACGTGTCTTCCTGAGAAACTACGCCCCGAACTCGCGGCGAAAATAAGCGCCACATCGAATTGGTGCGCACTTTGAGTCACTCAAGGGAGCCGAATGTGAGTAATGATCATTATGCAATTGAAAATGTGTAAGAATGACTTGGGTGATGAGGCAATTTATCAAGAAGCCCACAAACGTACATGGCCTTGACTGACGGAGATTGTTCGCCAGTCTTCATGTGTGATTGCTTCAGCTTGAGTCACTCTTGTGAAACGTCGAGGGGACGCTTGTGTTCTTGGATTTTTGGTGATCACGTACCGTGAAGACTGGATCCTTTTCCCTGCGGTTACACCAAAATCAGTCTCCCCCCCTAGCTACTGATTTTCACTAAAAAGCCATGAGACCTGAACGATGTCAGGATGTCTGACTCAGGTTCATTCCAGACCCTTCACCACCCAGCAAGACCAATCCGCAGACCAATTCCACAGAATTTAAATCGAACAAAATGCGTACATCTCAACGTCGGTTAAATAATGAGTTCCGAGAATTAATTAAATTCATTAAACGCGAGGATTCACAAATCAATATCTCGCATGTTTCCTTGAAGTCTCATGTATCAATAACCAGACTGTTGACTCCCTAGGAACGCCAATTAAGTCCGACAGCGCCACGACGGAATAAGTCCAACAAGGAGTTTGATTCAATGTTTCCCTCTTCAGTTGAACTTCAGCACTCTTGCATATGTACGGCGTCAATCGAACAAATGCTAAATTATCAATAATCTTGAAACTTCTTCGTCCTATGGGCCTCTCATTTCAATTATTCCAAAGACATTCCACAGGACAGTGCCGGCGATTGTTTGAATTCAAAACTGCGGCAAGTTCCACTCATTTGTCCGCACTCGCTGGCAGCGCCACTTGGCATCAGTCGGTCGTATACTTTGTCACATTGTGCACATCCCCGCGAACTGCAAAACAATAATAAAGAAATACTATCTGACGCATCGTACAATGTAGATATCAGAGGCATGAAATTGCTCCATTAATTGGTTGAGTGGGTCAATTCAATGTTCATCAAATGTGATTCTCCTGACAGACTGAACTTCTAACCCAATTTGCTATTTCTAATAGTTGTGTTCATATGGTTATTTATTGATGGGGTAACTGCGGTTTTCTGCAGACGATTGTGTGTGAAATCGAACGTTCTCTCCCTCTACTCAGTCAGTGCGATCTCATTTTCAGTCGCCTTCCATTTGTTTCGAATTTCAGAAGAGTCTTCAAACTTAGTGGACGAAAAAATGGGTCTCTTTGTATAAACCACCCTTGTTTACATATTCCTGTTCTTCTTCTTCCGGTCTCGGGGTGAACTAAGGTCAAACCTCTTCAGCAAACAATCGTGTTGTGCGTGTTCTCTCACGAGTGATGGGAAAGTTTGATGCGGGTTCCAAATGGATTTGTTTGAGAATCTGTTCTTGACATTGTCAGTGACTCGGGACGGTTTGTGTCGAGAAAATAAAAGTCGTTGTGCCCGGGATCGGACCGTAGACTTTTACCGACGCGCTAAGCCACTGAAGACCCAACCATAATGAATCTGAAGAGATATAAGCACAGTGGACTGCCCCTAAGTCGAATTCTCATGTGATATAAAAATTAGTCCGAGTTAGAGGGAGTTCGACTTAGAGAATGGTTTTTTGTATGGAAAGTTGAGGGATAGCGAGCAAAAAAATCGAGTTAGAGGGAATCTCGACTTGGGCCGCTTTTACACACGCTAAGCTTGTCTGCAACTTTCCAATCTTGTCGGCAAGGGAAGAGAAACGTGCAAGGGTAGCCCGAGTCGAATGTGCTCGAGAATTGCGATTGACACTTCGTATTCCCTTTTATCTCTTTTCGTTTCTTCGAATTGGTTTATTCTTGCCTTCTCAGTGTTGGGTATTGGAAGCATGCTATGCATATGTAAGAAAGAGATGACACATGTGTGAAAGGCTGTGAAGCCGAAAAATTTAGCAGGAACTGCAACTGGGTTTTTTTCTACGTGTAAAAGTGGCTTGCGATCACAAAAGGGAATTGCAGAAAATCGTCAATAAAAAGTTGCGTGTGTAAAAGCGGCCTTAGGGAGAGTTCGATTTAAGGAGAGTTCGACTGTAAGTCAAATTAAGCAACTGAAGCGAATGCATGAACACTGTGACCTATATATCCACTTTGTTTTGTTTCGTTCACTTTTGCTTTCTTAAAGGCTCAACTATAATGCGCATAAGCGAGCATGAGCTAGTCTCAAGTTTGGACAAACTGTTTCGTCATGTTTGCTAAAAAAAACATGAGTAACTATAATAAACACATGTGCGCATAGCCTCCTCTCAGAAATTCTTCCGTTGCTTGCTATATTTTTTTATTGAATTTTGAATTATTATGAATTCCCCATGTTTCCAGTTCAATTGTACGTGTATGTTATGTACGAATACCAATAAAATATTAGCTGATTTGCTCAGTTTTCAAATTTGTTTTCTTGTCTGTGTTTTATCCGTCACATTCGCACATGCGCGGTGCGATTCATTTCGCACTAGCTCATGCTTAACGAAACGTTTGTGTCATGCTTAACGAAATGTTCGCAATCTTTCATGGACGACATTATGACACTAGCTAATGCTCGCTCATGCGCATCACAGTTGAGCCTTGAAACCGAACGCCCTCTGAGTGCGTGACAGTTTGTGTTCGAATTTTGTTCCACTTCCCAGAAGAAGCAGACACTTTCAGATTTGACATTTGGCTACATTTCGTTCAGTTTTCGAAATCAAATAGAAAAATGAAGAAACCCCAAAGTATACATATATGTTAGGTAACAATACGATTTGCCTGGTAATACACCACTTGGTGCCTTGTCACTGGTCTCAGTTGACCCGACTGCAAACATTTTTGAAAAGATGATTTGCTGAAGCAATGGTATCTGGACGAATTCATCGTCGTCGCAATTGCCTCACAGCTTCCCGTCGTCCACTTCAGGTGAATTTTTAAGATATATGTATCTTGTGACATCGCGTCTCTTGATTATATTCATTGGCCAAATGCAATTATTCCATTGATAGCCAACTTCTTTGTGTGGCGCTAGAGTCCGGGGTAGACCGGGGCCTCAAGCAACAACCCTCTCCAACTAGTACGATCTGTAGCTAGCTGTCTCCACTTTCGCACGCCAAGTTAGATGAGGTCCTACTTTATTTTGGTGCGACACATTAGACGCGGGCGTCTTCTGTTGTGTTGTCTCACATGTTCGACTCTTTGGCCGGAGCTGAGTTGCCCATACGCTCTACTTACCCCAGCCACCTTAGGCGTTGCCTACAGTTCATGGTTGAATCATCTCCTCCAAATACCGTCAACACGAAGAGGACCAAAGGACGCATCTAAAATGTCCGCCAGTTCTTCGGCTGCACGTGGTCTGTTAAGAAACTTGACATTCCACGCGCCTAGCCGAAAATCATTGTCCTTAATTCGCCTGCTGGTGTCGTCAATATAAAATCCATCCATATCCGAGGCGGTTGTGGCGGCCTTGGCATTGTGGGTCGGTGCGCCGACTCCTACGCACTTGAACCTCAGCTTCAAGGTTCGAATCCCAGTACGACAAAAATTATTTTCACTGCCCAACTCTTTCGAGCCACTTCGGATCTATTGTGCCATTACTATTCGGTGATTGATACACCGATTCCTCGTCAGCCAGAGAACTAGTGATCTATCCTAAGCTGATCCACTCTATTACTGGGTTATATCCAGTTTGTTTTCTTGATGAATTTAGCTTTGTTCTGATTTTTTTCTAGGCCGCTGAATAAATAGTTGCCCAGCGTGGTTTTCCTTGTTCTTGCAAGGACTGGACAGCTGCGGTGGTAGTGTAGCGTCGTTTATACTTCTTCCTCATCTACGTAGCGCCTGCAGAAGTCGTTGTAGGAGACCTCCATACTTCTTGCGTGTGAGCTAAACATGCAGTGACCGGTGATAAAGCATACGACCTTACTGAGATACCTTTCCTGTTAAGGCTTAGGAGTGTATTTGTCCTTTTTGAATTAATTGAAGGCCGTATTTGCCTCGAAGTCCTGCAAGTGTCTAGCTCTATCCATCTCCGATTGGTGGCATTCATGGCATCCGTAAGTAAAAGTGTATTTATTACTTGAAATGAGGGGTACCGGGATCTCCTGATTAATTGAAACTTTACCTGCTACCTCATTTGCACCTATGTCCAGAGGTCTGAGACCCAACGCAGTTTGATCTTGTGCTGTGAGGGAAAAACCTTAGCCGAAGCATGGATTTCTAGATTCAATTCCTGATACGCGGAACAATTCTCACAATCTAGGTCTGTCACTCACAACGAATAGAGGTTAAACGTGTCCAGACAAAGCTCCTCAAACTTCGTCGTTCAGCGTTGACAACAATTGTAGGTTCCCCTCGCCACTTGTGATAGAACAATACCCCGTACAGCACGAGTAGAAGCTAGCCCCATCATCCCTACAAACAAACGTCACAAAATAGAGCTTATTGGATGGATCCATCCCCGAAACACAGGTCGCCAACCTTTGCACGTTATTTGTGTAATTTATCACCTCGTCACCCCAAGTTATCTTCATATCGCTGTCACCGTATTTTTGTTGATCAGCAATTGCAGCTTCTGACAATCTCGAGGCTGTCCTCGCGCTGTTATTTTTAAAACCGCCCAAAAAAATAAAATCATTAACTGCCTCTCCACGCCCGTCTGCTTGTGACGCATCATAAATATTCAAAAATGCTATTTGAACTTCTGGTGTCTTATCAGCTGTGTATTGTATTTACTTCAGTCGGTTCTACGTGGGGTTTCGTCTTTCGTACTCGGGTGCTGTGCATATTTTCGGTTTTAAAAGCACACATGAGTAAATATTTACGTTGGGTGTGTGCGTGTGTACACAACACACATGTCATGTTGCACAAAAAACTGTCTTTCGGGTCCCACCCGCATTCTTGTGACGAATCATAAATTTCCACATCTGGCAGACGTGTAAACAACATTACCGTTGCAAGTCGCCCCTGAGACACTACAAGTGATATATGGAACACCATAATCGAGTGCATTCAGTCCCCAGCTTTTTATTTGCTGATGATGAAACAGTCACTGCACTGAGCTGACGGCAAACGGAGCAGTGGCGCCACGGAGTCTGTTCCCATTGACGTACACATTACAGGTTAGATAAGATCATATCTATGCACCTTTGTAGGGGCTGCTTATCAAATCCCATGTTCCGGTATAATGCCACTAAATGGGAGCGTAAACATGTGAGGCCGCTGTAGACGGAATAAAGGGTGTTCTTAGAAGGAGGGAAGGACAAATTCGTCATCAGAAAAACTGGCCATTGTCTTGCATTTCTCATACGTTGATAGTAGTAAGTAGTGCTTAAAAATGTACTTAGATCAGATAAGATCCATTGTGCTGTCATAGGAATTGATTTGATAGTCAGGCCAACTAAATATCGTCACAAAACCAGTTGAAGCTATCAATGTAGCGTTGATGAGATTCAGTACGCCCCTCATCACATAAAGAGGCAGTGAGGGGTCGCATTGTTTCGTTTTTAAGAACCGAACAGGTGCATACGAGGTATTCAACGTGTGCGGTTGCTTCGTGACGACTACTTACTTACTCATCACGCCAACGATCCTAGGAGGGTCTCAGCAATAGCTGCCTTCCATCGTTTACGGTCCTGGACACGCTGATTCTAGTCATCGAGGCCAATTTGTCATGCGGCCGCGACAACTTGGTCTTCATACCGGAGATACGATCATCTTCTCGAACCAGGAGTCTCGGATTCGAAAACCCTTTTAGATGGAGCATTGGTTTATTGGTTTCCATGTACACAATGTGCCCGCCAGTCGACGGATTTTCCATCGACATCCTTGTACAGATGGTTGAGTTCGCGTTGTGTTTTCTCCTCCATTCACATTCCTCGCAGACGGGACTATATATCCGACGTAGAATTTGTCTTTCGTATGCTCTTTTGTTCTGACAAACCGAAGTAGCAGCGGTTGCCAAGGGTGAGTCTATGTTTGATCTCCACTAGAAACACACAAAGCTCACAACCACAAGACAGCGCATCTCCTTGTCGGAATCCAGTGCAGGTTTCAAACGGCTCCGTAGTCCTTGAGCCGAAATGCACGGTGAATCGCGTGGGCTAACTCGTGGTGCGATTCCGACTTCATCCATCGCATCGTATAGCTCCTTGGGATAAATGCTGTAGATGCAGCTTTAAAATCGATAAAAAGGTGGCGCGTATCTTTCTGAAACTCGCTTGCCTTCTCCAGGATTTGCCTTAGGTTGGTTTATAGTCGATTTGCCGGGCCGGAAGCCTTGCAAGAGGTAGGATCGTCGATTTTGTGAATGGGACATATATACCGTGAAATCGAGCGAAATTACCGATCGTTTGGAATCTACCTTGGGCCTGGTCATTATTGAAGTCTTTCATCAGGTGATGCCCTCTGCCCATCTAGTACTCGATACTTGCTGTGGAAGCTCTTTAACTCTCGATCTTAAAGTAGTGACCGACACTTGAGTGCTAATGGTTTCAACTCTTCTGGCAAGCTCCCCCACTTCACAGTCGCCGGTTGTGTTGTGGATGGTAATCCAGTAACCAACGGAGTAGAACTTTGAGCTGGTCAGCCATCTTATCCGGAAGCAATTTGCTGCGTAATTTGTCGACAGAGGAGTAAGATTGAGTAGTGGCTCGGAGCGCTCCACTGACACAATTTTCATGCTCGGCGTGGAACCTTTCTTAGAGAGTTATAGTGCACGGCTTTGTTTGGGAAGAGACAATTTGCCAGAATTACTAGACAATTGTGCCATGCAACAGAATGAGTCATACTAGGGCACTGAAGAATCAGTAAGTAGAGGTTGAAGACATCATTTCTTACCGATTGAGCCGAGCGCGAGCGTGGCTCCGCCGGTTTTTTTGGTTGCTTGACTTCCAATTGAGCCCTTTATCGAGGATGAGTTGCTATGTATAGAATGGGTCTGGTGAACGAGAGGAAAACGAAAGAAGGACATACAACATCGACGTCTTCAGTAGAACGTCACGATAGCAGCCGCATTTTATTATTGATAGTCAAGGACTTACGCATGGATAAGTTAGATCCGTCCCGATGGGTGTACGACTCGGAAACAGGGGGACAAAACCAGAGGAACACGCGTCTTAGATGGCGCACCCAAATGGCCTAAGCCAACCTGGTGCACATAACTGGAGCTGCAGAGGCTTGTTGGTTGACGCCCAGGTCCATCTCGGACTGTAGCAGCACACAAAGGAGTTCTAAGTATTTGGCATTATCAGAGACCTTGCACCTGGTAACTGGAATTATGAAGGAGCTATGTATTCACTAGTGAGGAGGAACATTTTAGTCTTTCCTGCGTTGATGCTGAGTCTGATAACGGGTGTAGGGCACTTGTCTCACTTTGTTTTCCACAGTACGTGACCTGTATGCCTCGTCCTTCAGAAGTATGAGTAGTTCCTTAAGCACTAGCACTAGGTTAAACGCATAAAACTACTCTAGTGGACGCACAATTTATTTCGAAAATGTTTGGTAATTTGTCTGATTCTTAGGAACTCTATTTCAAAAGGCAGTACTTGCAAAACGTTTGTCGGATTACCCCGGGTTTGAAACCGAGTTAGCCGACTCGGGTTGCAGCTCGGTTTGGTTGGTTGGTGATTGGTTTTGATACCACATCTCGTAGACCGTGGTTGTTTGGGTTACCTAAATCCAGAATGTGGAGTATCGGAATTTGAATAAGTAAGATTTTTTTTGTTAGCGATCTCGGAGAGGTCACTAACGAAGTGTTTGCCGAACGCGATATATCTTTGTTTGGCTAGTGTCGGACAGTCACTAAGAAAGTGACGCAGACTTTCCTCTGAGTGGGTGTCGAGGCAACTGCGACAGTGTGGATTGAACAGTATTTTGAGTCTAGTAGCGTGGATGTCTAGTCCGTGCCTAGTCCCGTTCTTACAGCCACGACTCTAGCGATTTTGGACCGATTTCTATTGAGGAGGTTCTTCTTTTCGTGTAGGAGGGAAATGTTTTCCTAGAGACTTTGTACTTGGATGACCTAGTCCACCTTCTACTAGCTAAGGGCAGGAAGTGTCGAGGTGGTTGATTGGGAGGCCTACCAACTGAGTTCATTTCAATTTCAACTCGGGTTAACCCGGTTTAAGAAAGTTGCGGTTTGACACAACGCTAAGAGCCCATTTGTACACTAGCGACCCCAAGCTTCCTCATACGTTTTTCCAAGTACTATCTGAATCAATCTGTTTTTTTTTTTTGCATGCTCGCAATGTAAGAAAAATAACCACCCACCTTTCATCTCAAGAAAATCTCCATAATCACGGTTGACCATATGGGCGAATAAACTAATGACATAAGCGGCAGGTCGTTCTCATGGCCTAACTACCGAAACCCAACTTCTTCCATAAATACCCATTAGAACCATGGGCGAGTGTGCTACGCCTCTGTATTCTTTTGTGAGTCATACAACTTCTGCCACGCCTCCACATCCTCGTGGAGTTTTCCTTTAATTCTGCAAACTACCGTTCTTCCACGATGCTGTCAACACGAGCCAGGTATTTTCATCTTCTAAACGAACTCATTGACTGTCGACTTTTCAACAGAAATCAATTTTCAATCAGCCTCCATTTTCGTCATTTGGTGATGTTGATGGTGCCATGATGAATGTCACCGTGTTCTTGGTACCCTGTGAAGTTTGATGAGTGACGCGTTGATATAAAAAAAAAACGTTTTGCAAATTCAGAGTTCAGTGTCGGAAATAGTTGCTGTGCAAATGCAACAAGATGGGATGCGAATACATTTCTTTACCAAGGAACTACTCTGTTGAAGCAAGTTTCTTCTCTGCTTGAGGATCTGGTCATTGTTTTGTTTTTAAACTGGTTTAGCACGGAATTTGCTACAAGTTTAGATGCTTCCTTTGCTGACACACAGAGAAAAGAGGCAGCAATACAGAATACAGTTCACGATGACGACTGCAACTGGTGTGCTTTGCCCCTCTAACACAACACGGAATACCATCTAATTAACCAGAATACGATTAAAAAATAACTTTTCACTTTATTTTCTTCTCCGCATCGCCCACTTTCACTTGAGGTGCAGGTGGAGGTGGACCATTCCCCGTCCTAGCCTTTATACTCATCCACAGATGCTGATAGGGATTCTGTAGTTCTTTTTCAGTTTGGGGTATCCTCACAGCTCTTCGGAAATTCGGCGAGAGAAGGAGCAAATTCTGCAGCAGTCCATACGTACTGGATGCTGTCCAGTATAAACAAAGCGCCTGAAAACCAGAAATCTCAACGCATTCCATCAAATTCGTATCAATGGTCGTACTTACCGAAGGAACAGTACAAGCAATCGGTACCATGGCCACGCTGAACACACGAAACGCATTTGTGGCTATCTTTTGCAAGCGACTAGAAGGACCAACCTTAATCATCGATTGAATCTGAAAGCAGCAGTTTGAGGAGACAGTCAAGAGATGGCAAGTTTTTCTATTCAGAACCTACTTCAATGATGGACAAGTTGATGATACCCAACATCACAGGGAGTATAAAAGAGCTATCAACCACAGTCAGGTTCGGTATCCAGCCGAATCCGCCCAAGGTCAGTTCCGTGAATATAACTCTGGCGTCCAATGAATTCGGATCGGGCAGCAAATAAACCATATTACGCAGAGCAACGGACTGGAAGATCCACAAAGGAATTTGTCCCCAGAGTACGACTATTGTCTTTGCCGGATGGCAGTTCTCACGAACAATGAGATTGTTCCATTGTTTCTTCAGCTGTTCAATGAGAAAAAATCTGCATTTATATATACATTCATGTACACAATCTCAATCTCACCGAATGATTGTACACTCGACGCGTTTGTTGTTCTGTCCAGTTAAATTTCTTCATAGCGACAGCTGCCTCCTGCTTCAATTCAGCCACAATCGCTGGCATTTCCAGTGTTATGAGGTCAATTCTCGCCGTGATTTTGTTCTGATAGATCGCCAGTGGCAAGGTAACTAACGACCGAAAGAGAAACGTTGACAGGACAATGGTTGCCCACCATGGCAGACCGGTCAGATCATGGATCCCAGCTAAGCCTTGTTGCATGTATGCCACGGGTGGGCTGCTGGAGAGTGTTTGCCAGAAGCCGGCCATAGCTGGTTGCCCTGTTGTAATAGATCTGCTGTGCTGGACGCATGTTTGTGACTGCTTTCGTTTGTCTACATGGTATGTGGTAAGACAAGAGAAAGATCTTGCCTTTAATGAGAGATTGTGACTGCGAGTGAGTGCAAATCCTGCATATTTTCCTAACCAAAGCATCATAACATTACGCGGTCTGTAACTGGAACGAAGTGAACTTCAATTAAATGCGGCATATGGGAGAATGTCATTCACTGGGAATAGTTGACTTTTAATGCGGAAATATTAACAATTGATGAAAATCAATGAAAACATAAGATAAGCGTGTAAATATATGAATTTTCGGCTAAAATTGAAGAAACTTACAAAAAATCGCCTTTTTTTCATTCAGCAATTGACAGTTCCCAGATGGATGGTTGACTGTCAAATGTCTGAGACATCACAGGGTGCAACCAGATGCATGGTTGCTTGGTTTACATATGTAATTGAAATGGAGATGGCTTAAAAAAAGGTGAAACTGAAATTTTTTAATAAATTTCAAATCATTCGTGAATTCCTAATAGACTTTGATTAATTTACGTGTTTTCTAGCAAATACGTTGTGTCCAATAAATCGTCTTTTATGGTATTAGAATCCTCTCATTTCCCCAATTATTTACCAAAAGTAGCACGACGCAGTATTTTGTTCATGTCCATTGAAATGCGTGCGCTCAAAGACGACGCAGCGCAGCAACGCATGATTGTGTTTCAGTCATGACTGTCACACTTGAGGATACTTTTTGACACTATGGGATGGACACAGATGTCAAAAATATGATCTGCTCTAGAGCTGTCTAGTTCTTGGCAAACGTAGCACAGGCCATGAAGCAGTGACAGGTATTTAAGTTTCATAGAAACGTCAAAAATTATACTGTGCATACACAATTTCAACAATTTTTAGACACACGCTCTTTAATTAATTTGACAGGTATTTAAGTTTTATAGCAACGGCAAAAATTATGCTGCGCATAAACAATTTTGAAACGCACGCTCTTTAATTAATATATTCCCATTTTATACCAAAAATTTACCAAATCTAAGTGTAGCCCTGCCCCAATAAAGAAATATTTCAAAACATTTGAAAATTCAAATTCTCCCGAACCGTTCAGCTCGGGCATATTTCCCAGCCTGCTTATGCACCGTTGTCAAAATCAGCTGCTTTCTGTTTGTATTTGCAAGTGAAAACGAGACAGCCACAGCTGGTGCGCCCACAACGGCTTTCCTGCTTGCACGCTGCACAGTCGTCTTGTCGTGTATTCTCCGTCGTCGTCGTTGTCGTCGTCATTCTTTATTTTTTTATTTTGTACTGTGAAGTGAAAAAAGCTGTCCAGCAAAAACAAGAGAGAAACGAATTATAGATCAAAAAAAAATTGTACAAAAAACATCATTCATTCGACGCAATCACAGTAATCAAAAAAAAAATCGGAAAAAAATATTTTGCGAAAATTGCTTCCATCTCAGAAAAGGTGATTGAATCATTTCTTCTTAAATTTTTTTTTGCATCGAAGTTCTTTTGCGTTTAATTCGTTTAAATTTTCCGTGGAAAAACTTCAGATAATTAAGAAGAACAAAAAAAAAATATCGAAAATTTCTTCGTAGGTCCATCAACTGCAGAAAAGTGTTGTTATCTTCCGAGAAGAATCGCAGCGTTTGAAGAGGAAAATTCGGAGATTCATTCCCAGTGCAACTGCTTCTCCAAGTGAGTCTCTGTGATCGCTGGAGGGGGGTGGTCGTGGAGTAAAAAAGGCAAAAGATGAACAGATCCCCGCAATGGGACAAAGTTCCAGCCCTTGCCCTCAGCCGAGTGTTTGAGTATTTGGACGAGGGCAAGGATCGATTTAGTGCTTCCCTCGTCTGCTGGCATTGGAGGAACATTCTCTTCCAGAAGAGGTGAGTGCTACCTTAATTTGTTGTTGTTTTTATTTTAATTTTTTCTTGTGACCGTGGAGAAAGAAAGAAGAGAGAAAAAAAAAACCAGTGATGAATGTTTGTTTCTTAAAATAGCCGAGTTGTGTTGATTTTAATAATTTTTCACTTGCTTTCTTATTGCGTTGCATTTTGAGCTTAAGTGGTGACACCGTGTTATGTGTGGGTGTTGCGCACTTGTCCTGTTGGAAATTACAGTTAATGCAGGCGAGAGCTGCTTACTTGTGTGCGTTTGCAAAAAAAAAAAGTTTTCTTTTGTTTCCCCCGCTGGCTCTGTGACCTTAAACGGGTTAAAGTCGGCTGAGTGGTGAGCCCCAGCCCCCACGCAAAGGGGGTCAGCTCGATCGTCGCTGGCGAATGCTGCTGTGGTGGCATTTTGTCGTGCCCATTTGTTGATACCATCTCTCATATACGTAATGGAGAGAAAGTGTTTCTTTTTCACTCGTTTTTTTTGTTTCTTTTTCTTCTTTCCTCGTTTGTTTAGATTTCTGGTTTTGTAATTTCTGTCTCGAATTTGGTATTCTGAAAACGTGCGCGTCTAACGACAGTGCGGGGCAGAGTTGCAATCGAGTTACAGCAGAGCCAGGCGAAGAACGCTTTGTGATGCAATGCTTTTGGGGCAGTTGGGCGAGTGAGAGACCTTCAAGGTGGAGACAATTCGGTTTTGTCGTCGGGCATTCGTGCACGACAGGGAAAAGTTTGGGCATTGTTTTCGCCTTTCACGATGTGGTTAAATTAAAACAGCTGACTCACGTCGGTATTAGAAGAACAGAGCGTCATTTGTTTTACAGAATTCGCATCGATTTGCTCTTGAGCACGATTTCTCGGGAATTCCATTTGAAAAAAAAAAAAAAATATGTCACTGCCTTCGCTGCGCTGCCATGTGAAACCACGTAGCGTGCGCGTGTATGTGGATCATAGCAATGACCATGAATACGGAATTGTCTCGCATGGACAGGCAGTGGGAATGGCAGTCAAATCAAATATGGTTCCGAATTTCGTCGAAAAGCAGATGTAGATGTATGCACGGCATGCCTAGGCATCGTATTTAATCTGGTTACGATTGTTTGTTTTTTTAACTTTCATCCGAAGGCGCAGAGAATAAGCGAAACAACAGGAAGCGATTTCGCAATCTGCCAGAGACAAAAAAAATGTGTGTGCACAAATGTACATAACTAGCATGCTCTACATATCAGCAACCTATTGACGGTCAAAACATGAAACGCAAACAATCACACTGCGCCGACTTGTGAGAGTAGTCAGCCTCTTATCTGCCATGCCCACAGCCGCACGAAACCAACTTTGTTTATGCCAAATCATTTTTCTAGGGAATTCATAGGCTTCGCCGTCTTTCATCCTTTAAATGGGACTCGCGGGTGATTAGAACAGGGGGGGGGGGGGGCTCTAAGATATCACCACATGCCATTTTAAACCAACCACATACCCAAGCCCGTACTTAAATAGAGCACTTCGTGAGAAACTTGACAACTTGTCGCAACGACTTCATGTTTTCTTGTGGTTTCGATTTCATTTCAATGATTATGGAATACCGCTGCTGGTCTAGTCGAAGGCATTTCTGAAGAAAGTAGCCACCTATTGACTGACGCGGAGTGTCACATGTGGTCATAAATAGTCTGATTGAATGTCTGTCTGTTAAATAAGGAATTTGTGAAATTCGATTGTGGTGAGATTAAGTCTTGGGTCGCTTTCATGAATGGTTAGGGTTACGTTTTTGCAAACGCTGCCTCGATCATGATTTGAGTACATTTGAACAATGTCTTTGAAGAAGATTGTTGAGGCCCCATGTCGAATGTAAATAATAGGCGGCGATGCTGTAATCTCGGCACTATAGCCCATGAAGAGCCTATGCTTCCTCAGCAATTGTTCACCAATCGGCCCAAAATCTACGGAGACGGATAGAAATCAATTATGTACACCTTTATTATGTGGTTTCTGATTGGCATAATTGACTAGCTGTCGCTGGCTAGTGACACTCCTCGTTATTTCTTAATTTTTCTGGGATTAAATGTACGTCCTTGCGCTGATTTCTTTTGTTATTTTCCTGGTGTTCCAATGTCTCCAGTGAAACTATAGCTAATCTATAAATATGTACATCATCATCATTTTCTGATCCGCATGATCTACTAAAGGGGTCGCAGCTGTACTAGCACGCACTAGAGATCTCCAGGCCACTCGATCCACCACCAACTACTCTAACTCATCAGGAGTTATGACCAGGAGCAACCAGGGTCTGCCAAGCAGTCGCCTCCCGGATGGAATCGCATTTAAGGCTCGCCCCAGAAGTCGTGATTGTGGGGACATTCATGCCACGTGACCAAACCATCGAAGCATATCCCCTTTTCGTTCACAGAAGCAGCACCTCAACTTTGAGTGCTTCGCGTACCGCCGTGTTTCTCACCCTATTCCGACGAGTAATTCCCACAGCAGCACGATGAACTCGCATCTCCGCAACATGTATTCGCGATCTTATTCTTTCGGTCATTGCCCTAATTTCATAACCATAGACGGATCTACAAATACTTCTTGTATTAGCTAGTTGCCTTCTGAGCCTAAAGAAAAACCGATTGGCAAGAGTGTTCGCTTCACTAGTCACTTCCGAGCTGAGATAAAAGAAGCCCCCGATTGTACGACATTGTCTTCTAAGACAGTTTAGTCCAAGTAATTCAATTATGGGATGCAATGCGTGTGCATGAGGATCCATTTGGGACATGAAGCAAAATACGTGCTGCGTGTGAATGGCGCATACATATAACATACACTCAAATGAATTGAGTTTCGTATGAATTTCAAAGGACATGGGACTACAATGAAGCTAAAGCCGCTCACTAGAACGCTGTGTGTCTAAGAAATCGATGTAGTATCTCCCTTCTTGGAGTACATATGTACATACTTCGTTTTCTCCTCGCTCTTAGACCCTGTTCAACGCTCCCGTCTTAATGCTTGAGCTGTCAGCGAAATCGCCAGCACACTTAGACCATGTTTGTCCATTGTGATACCCATAGTCAGACTACTACCACTGATCGACAACTCCAGTGATAGTGCCGTTAATTTGATCCCAACGACAAATGGTGACTGGACCAGATTTGAAAACCCGATAAAAGCGTTTTAACTTTGCTTTCACTGGGATTCGAACCGGGGACCCCTCTAACCGGGGGCAGGCACTCAACCAACGGTGCCATTCAGCTGTGCTCCCGTCTTAATGCTAGCAAACGACAAGTCTTTGCATTCGACCATTCACATCAACTTCATTCGCTTATGCTAACAGCTCCACGGGCCTATGGAAGATCGTGTCTTTAACTTTGGTAAGTGAGTTTTGCAAGAACAATGTTCAATGTTGAAGAGAAGTCACATGACAAACATCGTCTTGTCTGAAACCTTATTTGATATTGAAGGTCTCTGAGAGTTCATTTCCGACCAAATCCCATCGATATCCTACACACTCTGTCCAAAGCGGCTTGAAATCGACGAATATATGGTGTGTAGTGTCGATTTGTACTTCTAGGTTATTTTTCAAGAGATCCGCAGAAGTGTGAAAATCTGGTTTAATATGGAGTTGCTGGCCTGAAACCGTATTGATAATGACGCCTGGTTGTTCACATATTGACCGAGTTCATAAACGGCAAACTGCACAACCTTGAACGATTTGCTTTGATAAATGTAAATAAACTGCATTAATGTACGTGTTGTATGTCATGCAGTTGGCTGAATTCTTAAAGGATTGTAAGCCTGAATGCTAGCGGAAATGGTCATCCTTAGGTTAGGTTGAGGTGGCTGAGTGCAGAAGCCAGTCACACTTAGGCAAAAGTAGGATTGACTACTCCTAAACTTGGAACCAGTTGGTACTTATGAAAAAAGGGTTTAGCTGGCAAGATTGTTGAAAAAGTCGACTCATAGACTGTCAGCAGATGAGGTGATTTGTGGTATCTCCTCTTCATCCGTGCAACATCTGAAGAAAACATTGTGCGGCACACCCTGCGAGCGTGCATGTCAATTGCGCAGTGTCCGGTTATGATGCCGATGAGGGTCCTGAGTGAAGGTCTGCTTAGTCTGAACAGTGGGATCGTTTAAGATTTAGTGTCGGCAGTATTTCCTTTCTTTTAAGGCAGGTGGTGCGTTGGTTGTTTGAATTGTGTGTGTCTTAAAAATATAGTAGGCTGCGAATATAGCGATCGGCGAGAGGAGAGGCTGTACCTTGCGAGTTCATCGGCTTTGCAATTGCCTGCCGCAGGTATGGCACAATGTTCCGGCACCCACATTAGGTGTATATTGAAATGCTCTGCCATCTCGTTAAGAGACAGACTGGATTTAAGAAATGTTTTTGAGTTGAACATGACATTTTCCTATACTGTCGCACTGGGACTGAACAGATGGTGTTACCCCTTTTGGATATTACATTGTTCTTGAGCCAGGACGGTGCCTCCTTTATCGCAATGGTTTCAGCCGGAAAAACGCTGCAGTATTCAGGGTTCTTGAGCCAGAACGGTGGCTCCTTTTTCGCAATGGTTTCAGCCTGAAAAACGCTGCAGTATTCAGGGAGCTTAAATGAGATCTTTGGAGTAGACGCCCGCACCCACTCCTTCATCCGGCTGTGTAGATACGCAGGGGATCATCCAGCGTCTGATTGTCAGACATCCAATCCGATCTGGAAGGAATGCTGGTGCAGAATTTCTAGTCGAAAATAGCTCGGATGTCATGTCGGTCGTAAATGAGATGCAGAGTGTACGTTTGGCGAACTTCGGAAACCAATGTCATATCTCCATCGAACATAAATCCGAAATTAACCTGAATCTGAGGTTTTTTTTTTTACAAACAGCTTGGCGTCTATCAGAAACAAGAGAGCAAGGAGATATTTCAGCTTCTACCTATCGTGCCCCTTGATTTCAGTTGACAGTCTTTTTTATACAAAGTGCCTGTGAACAGCTAAAACTTTTCTCCAGCCGGGAAATTCCACTACTTTCTCATTTGTTGTTGTCGTGGGCAAAGGGGTAACTTTGGGTGAAATGCATTAGCACATCAAAAGCATACATTTTAATTGACGCGCACCTGCTTCACCATTCGAAGCACGATCAAACAATGGTTTTGTTCATAATTCAGCACAAAATATTTTCTCGATGCATTTATAAAAAAAGGTATTCAGTCCAAACAGCATTCATAAGTAGGCCATGCAAAGTGTTTGAGAGACGTTTCACTGTATTGCTGAACTAAATATTGTGCGCAAAATACGGAGTAAAAGGGCGACGCTTTTAAGTAAAAAGATTGGGAAGCCAAGGCCCAGGGCATGTTCCAAGAAACAGAAATTTGTTCAAAGTAATAAGAGTTGTTAGGAACCATTTTCGCATGAAGAAGTCCACCTTTTCGGTTTGTCTGCAACAAAACAAATCACTGCCAACTTGATCGCAGTTTGACTATCGCTTTGCTTTGATGAATGGAGTTCCCAACTGCTGTCATGCATTTAAGATCATTTTCATTTCGCACACCCTGGATTTATAGCGCAGTAGACTATTCTAATGTTATGACTTGGAGACAGCTGTGTACAGAGTTGCGTCTAAATATTCAGACAAGAGGCTCTGCTGGCTGCCGTAGGGTTTCTTTCTCGGCTACTCTGGTTGTGCCTGCCCCACCCTTGCAGAGATAAGAAGGAAATTATTCCTTTAACAACCCTGATAACTTGACGAACGCAAATATCAAGGACATCTTAAGATACCTCAAAAGTATCAACTGGTTATAAGACAGTCAAAACAGACAACTGAAGATGACGATATTCCCCAAAATAATGAAGTTGCAGGAATTTCAACGAGGAGTCAGGGCTGAAAGCAGAAAAGTGGTCTCAAAGGTCTGAGTAAAGCATAGTTTCATCAGTAAACATGCTAGTCACCCCTACCTACTCTGGTTGCAGCTTTGCCTGCAAATGAACCCTCGCCGCAGAGCATCTGTCTGTGTCTGAGTTACTGATTGCACCTTTAGTCTTAATTGTACACTCATCTAACCTGAACTAAACTAAACTGTTCTACAAAAACGTGCATTTTCTCTTTCCAGGTTTTTTCGAAATTTCAAATTTACATTGCACATCGACAACGACCGACAATGTACGTTTTTCCTGCATACCCTCTTCAACTTAACGAACGAACTAACGATGGTATTCGATTTTCTGTGTGTCTATCACATCGAGAAGATCCGACGGATCCTTTACAAGTAAGCATGCACCGATTTCCGAAGAACGGCATTCCAAAACCATGATTTTTGTTCTCTTTTGTCGCGTGTAGAATTGCAAGAAGTGATAGTCTACAGGGATTACGTTTTCAAACGAACAACGTTGGCCATGTTGCTCCTGGTGATATGATCGATGAAGGCCTCATCGATATTGAACAGTAAGTTGAACACACACGTCTCTGAAGAGAGAGAGAGAGACAGAGTGATCTTCTTGTTTTTTTGCAGATTTTTTGTGGAACCAATCAAAATAATTCTAAGTCGAAAGAAATCAGTAATGAAGGTTCTCGATATGGGCGCTATTGAGTCGCTAACATACTACGGAGCTGACTTCTTGAAGTCAATTGCAAAGCCACAGGAAATCGAGGAGCTAACCTTTGCCTCGATCAAATTCGATCCTAGTCACTATCCAATTTTCGTATTGGAACCCATATTCTTAGAGAAATGTGCATCGCTACAGGTGAGTTCGGAAGTCAGTAAAGTGTAAGGTAAAGTGAGTGCTTATTGCTTTGCTTCAGGTTTTATCTCTTGACTATGATACCCTTAATGAGGATATCCTTCGTACCATTCAAATACTTCCCCTTCGGAAGTTAATGATATGCGTTCACGGACTGGATCGTGAACATCCTGGAATCTCCGAGCACGCTTGGTTAGAGTTCTCCAACAAATTCCAGAACATCGATTTGATTCTATCTCTGGTGTACGCCTATGAAGCCGTTGAGGTTCTGCAAGTGAGGATTCTGCGTCAGAACATGCCAATAACCCATTTGAGGGTTTTATTTTGTGATTTTGTAAGTGAATCTGGTTACTTGGTCTCTGCTCAGTCATGTAATATGCACGCAATTGCAGATAAACGTGGAAGCTTTGGAGTGGATGTCCCTGTATAACAAGAACACCCTTAAGAGTGTCCAATGGATTGATTCGGTAAGTTTGCCTTCACCTTTTTGACCTCAGGGAGTGATTAACTCTTTTTTATTTCGTTTGCAGGCCTTCAAGCATCCCGACAAAAATGTGATGGATCTCTTCTTGCGGTCTGGTCAGGACCCGTTCGTAATGATGTCGTGGCGCTGTGAGAATCTGCAAGAGATTGTCATTCATGGCTACGTCCTGGATGCGCACAACATTGTTGGCATTTCGCGATTGCGCGGCAGATCGTTGAAACGCTTGGAAATATCTATGATTGATAATACTCCCTCAACAGCCAGCATGGAGTCATTTATAGAGGTATGTATGGCTGTGTGCTTGAGGCGTTCAAAATGCACTTGATTGTGAGTTCGAGTAGGTGTGACAATCTTCTGGAGGTCGTTGCGTGTGACTTGCACAACTGCAGCTTGTCACATCTAATTTCTTTATCACAGAACTCGTGTACATCTCTTGAACGAGTGTTGACTGTAGGCAAACAAGATTCTTTGGAAATTAAAAAGAGTGTCTGCTGCGGTTTGTTTTCGTTCTTCGGTCACGCTTCAGTTCGTGCTGAATCTGATCATCAAACAGCAAGACAAACACGTTTCGTTTCAGTTTCGCATGATAAATTGGTTAAGTCACAAGCCAGACTCAGCTTGTTTACGCAAACTATGGTGGACGTAAGGAGAGGGAATAAACAGAACTGACAACAATAACCACTTGACTAAGTTTGTTCCTTTTTTTTTTTGCTTACCTGAGATGTGACATCGACTACTCTCTACGTACTACAATGACGCACATCTCAAGTTTACTCAAGTCAATTATTGGCTTTATTCCGTGGTCGTGCTTTGTTGCCCTTCTCGAAGTCGATGCCAACTGTGTTGTCCATGCGCTCTATGTGGCCACCTTACGCAATGTCTCTATGATCTAACAATAAGGTCAAATTTTATTTTTTAAATACCATTCGACTCTGACGAATATTCTGATGTTGTTTCTTTTGCTTGGTAGTTTGTGCTGTCACTGGCATCTGTCTCGAGTTGCTTGTCAAAATCTCCATTTATTCAAGCTTTCAGTCTGTCAGCGGAATAAAATGTCTGCAGCAGAAGTTGAGAATGTTTCAGACTTCTTTTGGTGCCAAGGCTACGTCACAATACAATTGCTTACAAGTGGTATACACAATTCCAATGACGCGTACAAAGATCTCCCTGGGCGGACATCAACAACTGATGAACGAAACTTCAAGGAAGTCAAATAATTTGTGCGGAAAAACCGTCCATTGGCAATTAGAAACTTTGCTGATTCTGTTAACATTTCATTTGGATCAGTTCAGCATATTACCCTTGGTTTCAACAACAGCCATATGGTATATTCGTCTGATTTAGCACAGAGTGACTTCTGGCTATTGCCTAATTTCTAGAGAGATCTGCTCCATGGATGAGTATGGTACTTCAGTGTATTCTATACTGGGAAAACTTGGCATTAGAAACGAAACGATCTATTCGCTCAGACGACCCAGACCAGAAATAAATATATAAACTCTCTCTTTCCTTGTGTATGTGTCTGTACATCCGCATCGTGGTATGTATGTGGTACAGACCAGAAGTAAATGAGTAAAGAGATATTCAACTTCGGTCATTTTTGCCCCTAGTCCACACCGGAGAAAATTGTGATAGCAGTAGAATTCCCTTGCATTACACGCATACTTTCACAACGTTCGTCAATTCACCCCAATATGGCTGCCGATTCTTGAATTTTGTGGGATAATGGCGGCAGATTCATGAATTTTGTGGGAGATTCGTGAATTTGCCCACGAACATGTACTTATTGTTTGTGAGGGTGTTCAGGATGTGCATTTCAGTGATAATTAATGCATAAATAATTAATGTAAATAATGAAAAAAATTATTTAGTCCTAGTACCTCAGACTGTAACTCTCATAAAGCTACTTCATGAACATACGCTTTGTTTGTTTGCTTACCCCGCCTTACTGTGTTGAAAATTTACCACCAAAATTTAAAAAAAGTTCAAGCAACGATCGAATTTTCTAATAAGAACTCTAATTCACCCCACGACTACGGTTGGGGAAGGGTATCAGCTGTTGGCCAGCTGTTAGCAAGAGCTCACACGTATTCACAGACAGGGGATGAAAAAGCGTAAAAAAACGCTGTCAGATGAAATCAAGGGGCAAGAGAGGAAATCGGTACAGACAGGGACTCGGCGCATCAGCAAGCGAAATGAGGTGCTCCTGCCTTCAACACAGCGTGCCAACTACAAAAGAGTGTAGAATGAACGGCAGAAATCAACTAATAGAGATATCCAACTTCCTCGTATCTTGCCCCTGAAATTTGTTTGACAGCTTGTTGTAGTTGTACCATCTGTGAATACGTGAGAGGCGCTTCGAACGGGTGAAAGTCTTCCCCTTCGAAATAATGAGGTGAAGCAGAGCATTTTTTTTAAAAAGCGCTCGTTATCTGAGCGTTATTTCAAATTCATATGTTTCACCCCAAAAAGGAGGATGAGCTTAAAACAGAGACTGTGTTCAGAAAGTACATTCATATACCTGGGAGTATATTGGAATGCACTGATCATTGACACGTTACATTTGAATTCAAATATTTTGCCGCTGAAATATTAGAAAATAGGTGCAGCAAAAGGGTTTTAATATGATTTTGTGGTTGAATTCAATTTGTAAATAATCATTCACAATTCATAATAATGCAATGACGATGAAATAGAAATTTTGCAAATTCACACGTATGTATGTATGTATGTCTGTTCGTTGGTTTTATAAGTACATAAATTTACAGAAAACAACTTAATTCACTGAATTATTTCGTACTGTCACTTTAACATTGTATATCTATCGATTACAAACACTTCATTTTGCTAATTAATTCAATTTAATGGTGTTGCAGCAGAAGTCATTACTTGAAGCTTAGTTTTGGACTCATATCACATCTAAACTGTGCAGCAAAATCTGTCCTACATATCTATTATAAGCAGTTCGTAAAGACTTGCTTTAATATTAAAATGTAACTTGTGAAATAAACTTTTTTTTTCGCATGTTATAATACTATTTAATTTGCTAAACTTGATGAACATCACCCATGAAAGGTTTCCAGATCGTGGGCAAATTAAACATAAATGCATTTGACACTCTTACGGGCAAAATATAAATTTGGAGGGGTAAACAGCTGATCAAAAGACACCACTTGTGAAGTATGCGTAAAATATAGCTTCCAAATAAAGAAGTATGCGTGTTTTGCGGTAGGTCATGGTATTTTTGGCTGGAAAGTTGAATATCTCTATTAGTTGATTTCTGATGAACGGTGGTTCACGGAATGGTGTTCAACACCTAAGCATACAGATTTGTATTCAGCAATTTTGTCTTTTGATATGTGGATTTGCTTTTCTTCGATGCGCTGGTGTGGAGAGAACACCCAAATGCATTCATTTTCTGTTGTTTTGATTGTAAATGAATTCTCTTGCCATTCGAAAGAGGACAGCAAAGCAAGAGAGGCTTGGTCCTTGAGCAAGGAGGTAAGGGAGGATCGTTGAGGAAATGCGCTTAATCAAGGTGAACACCAAGTGCTATTGATTATTTATCAGAGAGTAACGTGCTTTTTTTTAACTTTGTACTTGTACGGAATGTGCGCTAAATTTACGAGCTGAAGTTTCCTTTAACTTTGTACGTGGATTGGGTGCGTTAAAGTTACCTTTGATTGATAGCTAGGTAGTAAATACAAATGAGGAGACTTAGTTATTTTGGTAACATGTGCCAAATAAAGATTTTGGTAGGGTGTACGGTGAACACTTGTGCACCTTCGAATAAACGTCACTGGTATACAGATATAACATTAAGGCTGTATCCGACATTGAGAGCCTCTGATATGCTGGATTTTACGACACAGCCAAGGGAAAACTCATGGTTTAACAACGAGTGCACACAGAACAAGCCAATTAAGACGCTTTCAAGGTAACGATGTACCGAACGAAGAGAGCTATTCGCTAGCTAGAAAGTGGTGGCCCGTGGCGTTGTGGGAATGTGCGTCGACTCCTACTCACTGGGATCTACCTGTCTAGGTTCGATTCCTGGTACGACAAGAAATACTTTTCACGGCCCACCTCTTTCGAGTCACTGACAATGCTCAAAGAGTATAACTGTCTAGAAAAAGATTCTCAAACTTGGCCGTTCGGAGTCGGCATAAAACTGTAGCTCCCTTCCACTCGTGATAGAACAATAACACGCATAACAAGAGTGGTTGCTAAGAATCTAGGCCCTGGCCCTCTACGGGCTGTAGCGCCACCAATATTATATATTATTATTATTATGAACAGAAAAGAGAGACTATAGCGCCACACGAACAAGGCGTACTATCCTCTTGTTTTCTAACAGCCACTCACTCTCATATGAAATTTCTCTCAGCGTTTTTATTTTCCTCCAATGCCATTTTAATTCAGAAATTATTCTCATCCCATTCATTAACACTCAAAATATTTATTGTATTTAAAGTACTCGGTGTGTTATACCGTATTTTTGTTAGTGCTCTATTCTATTTTTTTGTTGTAAATGCTTGAATTACGGAAATAGGGAAACAAATGTTAGGCGTTTCATTGGTTTTGTTTGTCAAAATTCCGTCTTTCAAGTACAAGCTTTTTAAGACTACTGATAATAATAATAACATTTCATAATAACAATAATGTATAGCAGAAGCATTAGTTGTGATTGTACTAGAAATAAGACGATTCTCATTCATTGCAGACCTCTGCCACCTACATCAATCACCGTTCTTAAAATACAAATTTACTATGTTTACAGGAAATAAGTTCATTGCTTGGACAGCGCTGGAAACCCCTTAACCCAGCTAACCTACATCCATCACTGGGATACGCACCCGTCTCAGATGACATACGTGACGAATTTGTCTTTGATCTCCTTCGTACTGATCTGCAAACGAATTAACTAGCCCAACCAAAATTAAATGTAAGCTGCTTGAGACGAACAAAAAAAAAGACATCAAGTAAGTCACGACGACTATGAAACACGGGCGCAAACAGAATCAGATTAAACGAATATCAATTATATCTCCACAGTTACACAGATCTGTGGTATGTTTTTTTTTTTGTTGAGTAACATCTTACATTTTATATGCAAGCGCCTCTCATACACCATATATATATATATATGTACGTTTTTTAATTTATAAACATTCATGACTACCTTTCCGACTATCCTATGCACAGTCATCGTTAATATACAGAAAAGTGTGTAACATAATTGAGTTCGAAGATGAGACTCTTTGATAATTTGTTTTCATGCATAGCAACAAAAAACCGCCACTGCAGCATCTCCTTTGTATATTTTATTTTTTTATTTTTTTTTAGTTCTTAAACTTAGATTAGAGAAATGAACAAACAAACGAAAAGAAACAAGAAATTCCAAACATTTGATGCAAATTATTTATGAAGACACACACTAAAACAACAAACCATTCTGTGATTTAAAATAATTAGAAATGAGAAGAAATGAAATACCGAACACGTATTGCGTTGTTGAATTGAATGAGAGAGAAGCAAAACCGATCGCCATATCGACGTCGATTATTATTAGTAGAATTAGTGAAACAAAATAAATACAAGAGAACAATGTAAACGAAAAAAGTTAATTGCGCAAATTCATAAGGACATATATATATTTTTTTGTTTGTATTGTAATTAAAATACTAATGTTTAGAAGGAAGATTTTATGTTTTTCTTTTCTGTTTACCACGAATAAGTGAAGAATTCTATTTGAAGAAAATTATCATTTGATATTAAATTAATTTGTTTTTTTTTTTCGTTAAGTCAATCTTTAAATCTCATGTCCTGTGTTTTTTTTTCTTTGTTAATTATTAATTTTTTGTTTATTTTTAACTACCTCTGGACATGTGAAAGGTCTTTCATGAAAGAAAATAATATAAAACACAAATGAGAGAAAGAAAGAGAAATAATAATTGAAGGACACGGTGGTTCTTTTTTATATGTATATGAATATGATCACTTGTTGAAGAGAGAATTGTGAATATTTACAACTAATTTATGTAAAACAACTAGAGAGCGGTAGCGTGTCTGCTAAACGTATGAAGTAACGATCTAAAGTGGAGGAAATATATGCTAGAAGAGAGCATTCGCATTTTACATCGCACAAATAATCTCAAACGAAATGATTGAGTGTGTGCGCAAAGGTAGGAGAGTTTGCCCTCTTTTTTTAGACAGACCCTTTTTACTTGGAAACCAACCACACATCCTCGGCCTCGGAGTCATTGATTTAACTGGCAGGTATCATCTAAGAAGAACTTGAAATCCGTGAGCTCAATTTCGTGTCCATATTCCTGAGAAATTTGCTTCAAATTAAAGTTATTGACGATGCAGATCCATTCATGTACTCTTCCATACAATTCTCAACCAGATTCAGTGCTCAATACCATTCTCATCTTCATAGTCCAAAATCAGCTCCAAATTTGAGCTCTCGCCTTCTTGCTGAAAGGATTGATGAGTAATGTGCTGCCGAAGGATGCATAGTGACCCCTTTTTATCTTAAAATCATACATCGAAGGCCCAAACATCATGAACTTAGAAATCGAGAGAATCTACAGAATCGCACAGACCATAATAACCACTTAACTCATTTTCGTTGAGTTTCGTTAAATTTTGTTTTCTTAAGTAGGAGCGATATGTACATACGTAAATGACAGTTGACATATTGGAAGCGTCCTAGCACCAACTGGTCCCTTTAAAACTTAACGATGCTTCCGGCTAATTTTACGTTAGGTTTTTCATATCAGCTTAAATGTGCTTGGGCATTAACTTGTGTATTGACAATACGGAAATTCTCAACCGGAATTCAAGATCAATTCAAGCCTAATCAATTGAAAGAAAGGAACGAGAAATGCTCACTTAAGTCCCGTAGGGTTAGTGTATCTTAAGCTCTTCTTTTCAGAAGACGAGTGATGCAATGTGTTGATAGGTAGCAGGGGTGTAAATGGGACACAATAGGCCCAACAAGTTTATCTAAGTCAGAAATAATGTAGTCCAGAGACTTCTACCTCTCTTGCCCCTTGATTTCATCTGACAGCGTCTTTTTATAAAATGTTCACAGACAGCGCTTGTGAATACGATTGATCACAGAGCGACATGGAGCTGCTCTAAAGCCTTTAGAAGTGTGCCTGATTTTAGAGCAAATCTGAGATAGGCCAGGGAATTTTTAAACACAAACCGAGTTGAACATCTCTTTGTAGATGATTTATGGTCTGAGTGAGCCACGACCTAGGGCCGACAGGGCACCCTATCACCTACATGCCTAACTGGTGTAAGGAAAACGGTGTGTTAGAGAGCTTGTCAGCACTTCTGAATCTAGATAGATGTGTTTCTTAAGCTTAGACTCCAGCACACCGTGTGGCATATAGATGCCCCTTCGACCAACATGTTGGGTTCATTGTGTCCTACCTTCCTTTTTCGAAAACCAACCAGATCCACATTCCATTATCTCCTCGATCCGGCTTAGATCTTCCATTTTTTCAAAGAAGTGGTTTCCCAGAAACTGCATCCTTTTCATTGCTGGGGTCGACCCCTCTCTGCAACATCTAAAGAAGTCATGGTGGGAGACTATTTACATTGTCCAGCTCTTCAAAGGAGCCTCTTCCCAGAGCTGAACATTCACAGAGGAGACGTCGTTCGCCTGCAACTTCTGCAGCAGTTGCTGTGATTGTCCCAAGGCGCAAGGCATTTCTGCTAAGTTGTGAACTGCGCTTCTGGCCCACAAAAACTGTCCGGGAAACATGCTAACTTCAATAATTAACAACAATTGAATGCAAAGAACAGCATTTGTGGTATTTGTCGATGATCAAATAATGAGCGACTAGCCAATTTGTCACGATATAATTGCTTTAATTAAACCGGCTATAAAATTTGACAAGCAAATGTTGAATCATTGACACAAATTAAATTCAATTCTTGCTAAAATACTTTACAAACGTAGATTCTTTGAATAAACATCAGAAATGAGTGCAACGCTCAAGTGGGGAGGAAGACTAGAGAAGTAGAGTGCTCTCTGTTACCAAATACTTCTCCATCACACTTGAATTGCGTTTTATTTAGACTCCTAAAGATTCTGTAGAAGGGAAGAGTTGAGGAGTATGTGGAATTGAACCTTCGGGCGTTCACGATACGCAGGTATTTCCATCAGTACTTGAGCATTCATTCTTGGTTCAACCATCAAACCTTTCCCTTTTTGTATTAGAATTATACTCAGCCTGTGCGCACACACTACTCAATCATTAGTTAAACCAAAACCATTAAAATAAAGTGAAGGTCCGCACTTTAGATCGTTACTTTTACGCTTACCCAAAAGGCATTACCAGAAAGACTAAATAAAAAGTATTTGTATTCCGTCAGCAAATGTGTTGTAAGGCATTAAAAGCCAAGCTCATGATTCGTTTTGATATTGTAATATGTAGGTATTAAAGAAACAAACAAAAAAAAAACAAAAAACATAACAAAGTGCATTTATAACTAACCAAAAGTTGTGCAAACATAAACGCACCAAAACAAAACAAAAAAAAATGAAACTAAATGATACAATGCCAAAAGCAAAGTGTAATAAAATGAGATGTCTTATAAGAGACGAGAGGAATATCTGAAAAAATGAAAATAATATGTGATACGAAAAACAAAAAAAAAAAAAAAACATAATTAAGTAGCTCAAATGTCAGCGCAGCTCAAAACAAAACAAAAAAACAACTAAATCAGCAAAACAATTTACTGCTACTGATAAATATGATATACAAATTGATACAATTAAAAGATAAAATCGAAACTATTGTGATCAGCCAAATATAAGTAACCTACTTCTACTATCTAAAAATATTTATGGTTAAAGAAAACGAAACGAAACATGCTACAAAAGGGGCAAATCAAAAATCAAACAAATGTTTTCAAATGTACACCCGAGAGGAGGACAAATGAAAAAATAAAATCAATCCTAAAATAGCGTGAAATCTTAGATGCGCTTAAATGCGTTTGAAGGGAACGAAAGAAAGAATGGAAGATGATGACAAACAAACAACTTAAGCAAATGAAATGTGATATAAACAAAATCCAGCATGTTGATGTTGGTGCAATGCGATTGTTACATCAAAACTAACAAAAAAATGTACAATAAGATATGAAGATTGTTATATATGTATTTATCAACAAATCAATGCCATGATTTAAAACGACAACAAAAAAAAAAAAAAAAACAACAGCAACAAATGTATTTAAACAAAGAAACAAAAATAACACTATATACGTTAGAATAGTAAGATCTTAAAAAAAATAATAACAAAACACCTACGATTTTATTTAATTCTGTTTTATTAGAGAAAAAACAAGAACGAAACAAGAACATATTTAGAAAAAAAAAAAAAAAAAACAAACAACATTTAAAATGAAAAACAAAACAAAATCGAAATGTATTGAAATTTACATAAATGTTTAATAGGTGGCACGGTTAAACGTGCGTGCGTGGGCGTGTGTATGATGCGACACTTAACTCAGTTTACAAAGCGACGATGATCGGCATCCACATAAAACAAAATATTGCATGATTTTTAATTTTTCCTTTTTTTTTTCATACATCTTTGACATCAAACGAGATAAGGAGGAGGGTCCACATGAAATAGAGAACCGTGGTAAATAAGAATTGTAATCCGTAAGATGGTTGCCTCCCATGTTTGATTTTAGCTAAATTCTTTTTTTTGTTTCGTTTGCCACAACAGTGAGAGAGAATATGTATTGTAGTGAAATTAAGAGAGAAACAAAGAACACCAAATGATGATGTGTTTTGGTTTCCACACTGTTTTTGCTTCATTATGCTTAGCTGCGTCTTAACGTTAGAATTTAGTCCGCACTGCGATAGATGCTCGTAGATGGCTGCATACGATATGAAATCTGACACACATAATAACGTGACATATATGTACCTGAAACAATTAAAATTTTTATTATACGAATTGTATTGTAATTATTATTCAATGAGTTAAGGGAACCATCATAAGATCTCCAGCCGAGTCGTTGATCTCAATCGTATAGAATTTGTCATCTGAATGAAGGTAGCAGTATGCATGTAGGTTACCCACGCGTCTTCTTTTCGCAATCGGTACTTTACTCTCTTACATCTAAAGGAAAGTGCCAACCAACAGCTTAGTGACTGCAGTGATTCATGTCATTGCAGTTTTGTTGAAGTGCACACCACAGATGTTATCAACAAATCGCAGCTTGCTTGTCGCATTTGAATTGAATAAAATAGACAATTAAAAAACACACACACTCTGACCTCAAAGATCTATTGTGCCTCCTCCTTCGATCTGGGACTTGAGTGCTATTTTGAGAAATGTCCCAGTCTCTAAAGGATGTCTTATTAAGCATACTGAGTCGCCTAATAGAAGTTCCATTGTCTTCAATTGTCTGCACTGCTTTACCTTATTCTGTGTAGACGGTAGCTGCATGAAAAGTTCCCATTGGGTCCTCCACGCAGTAGTCTTAGAGCCAATTCGTTTAGCTTTAAGGCATTTAGGATTGTAGCAAATGAACTTTCTTCAGTGTTAAAGACCCTCATGGCAGTTCCATAGCTGTTCGCAACATTTTGCGGATCAATTGGACTGCATTCAGAATCGTCGAACAGTTGCGCAGTGATGCGGCATCACTACTTTCTTGCGATGCTGATTGAACAGTTAATTGACGTCACGGAACGCATTGTTTATGTTTTTAATCCACCACTATCAATAACGCACCAGGAAGGGCGTTTTCCAAATCGTCAAATAATTGCGCATCACACTACAAACTAATGATGCAAAGTAAGCGATGCATCATGACATTTGTCGATGCTCTGTTTGTTAGATCTGTTTACAATGCGTTTTGGAATAGTATGCATTGGCATTACTTTTTTTGGAATGGTTGCCATTGCAGTATTAGAGCTATGATGCGTTTTGGAAAACGCCCGAAATTTAATGATGCTCAAATGTTTAAAGTTTGTGCATTTGATGCGCGCTATGATACTTAAATTAACGTTTGACGTTTGCAGTGATGCCGATATTTGCGTTTATGAACGTAATGCAAAGCATTGATGCCACAGTGATGCGTTTCTGAATTCACCCTTGTACATCTTCATTTGAGTACGCATAGAAAATGAAAGCCCATGTGAACATAGTTTCCGCACCTATTTTTCCCTATTCCTACCTTGGACTGGAGATTTCCTTCTCATCCCCCAACTAGACTTAGTCCCTTTCAGAAGAAGCATGATCTTTCATCGTCCACCACTGATTAGGTCCTCCTTTCACTGCCACGACTTGAAACCACCTATAGCACTTGAAATGTGTATATTTCTCCCCCTGTTCGAATATCACATATCGTACTTGGAATGATTCAAGGTTTCCATTGCATTCAGCATATTGTGCAAGTGCTGTGTGTGATCACGAAATTGTTTTTTATTGCTCTACAATTTAGCAGTTTCAAACCAATTTGTACTGAGGCGTGAGAAATCACTGAGGCATTCGCCGGAGCAAATAAAGACTTTTTAAAATCACGTTTAGTTGACTCATTCACTGTAGCAAATAGAAGTGTTAATAATCACATTTAATTGCCTCATTAGCCTTAGCAAATAGGTGCGTCTCAATTCGCAACATTGTTTAAGAAATTCTGATTGGAGTGCAGTAAATCAATCTAATAACACAGCCAAGTGCCACAACTCTTACCGCAAGAAGCATGAAGTTGTTTTTTTTTTTCAGATTTACTGAATTCCATCGCACCTCAATCTTTGAAACCTATTCCCTTTTAAGCACTTTCGAACCATCCCGTTCAAATTATGTAAACCAAAATGAAGCTGCATAAGTAACGTATCCCCATGTAGTCTTGTGCAAATTTTTCAAAAACTGGTATAATTTATTAAAAAAATAAGTAATAAATGGATGAATAATGAATTAATATTTAATGTGTCAACCCTTGGCTTTTAGTACCATTTTGATTCACTTTGGCATGGATTTCACAAGTTGTTGGCATTTTTTTGTGGATTGGATAGCTGACTCAATCAGTTTCGTTTTTGTTGTACAGTCCATTTTCTTCAGCCTATTTTTGTATATAGCCCTGTCTATGGGCTTGAGGTCTGGCGAGTTGCCAGGCCAATACATGCAAGTTACAGCCTCATCAGCGAACATTTTTTTTTAGTTTCTCTGAAGCATGACACAGGGACAGGGTTAAGTCTTGTTGAAAAAATGGGGGTTTCATGTTTTCGACAGCTAAGGAGCCAGAGGTTTTTCCAATATTTGGATGTATTCATCACTGTTCATCATTCCTGTCATTCGAATTAACGGTCCGAAAATCAGAAATTCAGATTATTTGCACAAGACTGGATTGTTGCTCATTAAAAAAGTGTCGTTACTTAGTTACAATTGGTATTTACGTTAAAAAGGAACCAATGTACTTTGGTGTGTGTACCTCTTTGTACTAGGAAATTGTATTACTTTTTGCGCTCAAACCAGAGACCCACATCAAAGAGTAAATTAAAGCACAAGACTGACATCGATATAGGAACCAACATGAGACTTCGACAATTGCACAAAATACTTTGTACTGCTCTCCACACTCACAACAGAGAAAACGCCAAACTGTAGAATGCAGCACTACACTACGAAACACGATTATAGACAGGTAACGACACTGTATTAGCAATGGTAGTTACTGTGGCGTAACGATTCGTTACTATGAAGATAATATAATGCTTGTTAGGCAATACGTGCTATTTGCTACAGCACTAAACCGGGATGTTTCAATTCTGTTCATTCACTGGGAATACGATTAATAGACACTCGAAATGGATGTAAACCGATGAATTCTTTCTTTCGTACAACACCGCACATACCTATACAGCTTGTAGAGGTCGTTCGTGATTTCTCTCCTCTTCACCTTCGTTGGCTGTTTCATATACTTAACGAGGATGTTTTTCTTCTGATTTCTGTGGAGTATCACTATTCTCCTTCAGATAACCAATAAGATCATAAAAATATGTTTAAGCTCATCTTGAACCATGGTTCGCTGTAGGACCCTTTTTCACATATTTTGTTCTGATGAATGTTAACCATTAACTCCCAATGATTTTACACAGACTTGCCGTTAACCACTTCCGTTGTTAATGTTTGATCCCTCAACCACACCTGCAAGACGTTAAAATGCTAACTTGTCGAATTGTATACTTCTTACTCTGACGTTCCACCGCATCTTCTTCTTCTTATAGTTCTCCGCTACGGAGGTTGGAAATCATAATTTGTGGTGGGTATTTACTTGGGACAATATTGGAAAGATTAGGTCAATCCCGCAGATCTGATAACCATGAGACTCTTTGTCCTCCCTATCGTCCTTCTTCCCTCTATCTTTCCTTGCAGAATTAGGGTGTTTTCGTAAACGTCAGACTAACAAAGCAATGTGTTATCTATGTTAATTAATGCAGATATACAATAGATATACTAACTTGACTCGTCCTCACCTGGTGAACTGCAGTATATACTGTTCATGAACATCAATAGCTCACCGATGTCGGGCAGATTGTGCAGTCGTAATTTTTGTATTGCAAAAAAGGGCCATTTGGAAGAAATATATTTTGTTCTAAAGCAGACCGAATGAGAAAAGAAATCCAATTGTACTAGGGCATATTGTCGACGTTTATCAAAACACCCTTAGTTGCAGTTTGCAGTTTGTGTTTTTCGTAACGCAAGACGTGTCCTGTGTACTCTACTTTCCTTTTTCTTCTCATCCGTCCCAACACCTCTTCGTTGTTTATTCTGTCTGTCCAGGAAATACGAAGTATCCTTCGGTACGACCATATTTCGAAAGCTTCTATTTTTCTAAGGCTCTCTTTAACGTCCAGTTTTCTACTCCGTAAAGCAGCACCGTCCAAATGTAACATTTCACCATTCTTGCCTTGATGTTTAAGTCTATTTATCTGCTACATTTATTTTGTAGAAGATCGCCCTCGCTTGCTCTATTCTGCACTCCATTTTCTCAGCTACAATTGGCGTAACTTTCAATTATTGTTCCTAAGTACTTGAATTCCACCGCACCACTCACTAACCATTGAAATAATAATTATGAAACAATTCCTCTTAGTAACACCAATAAAAGAATGTTTATAATAAGACTGAGTCAACATCAAGTAGTTAATGCCCCATCTACAAGCCATCGTCGAAAGAAAGTAATTTAAAATATACACGAAACCAAGCAGCAATAAGCGATAGTTTTGAAAAAAAAATGTTTACACTCAAAGCGCTAGAGTAGAGAAAAACTCTTCCATTACAGTAATATTGTTTAGTTTTAAAAAAAAGAAGAAAACATTCAACTGAAGCTATCGTTATTTACAAAGAAAACAAAAATTATATCGTATGCATGCAACAAAACAATGCATCTGTAAATAAACAAATGAACAAGAACGAGTATGTAGATATTTTACATAAAAAACAAAGTGACAACAATTAAATGTGATAGAAGTGCTGCTAATGAAGGGACACACGAAACACCAGACTAGCTTGTATTTTCACTTTTTTCCTTTTTTCAATTTCTTTTAATCAAACACGAATGTCTAATCTCAATTTTGAAGAAATGAAGTTTTCCTTTTTATTTGTACCATTAGCAGCTATTTCAAAAAAAAAAAAAAAAACAAATTAAAATAAACTACCACACAGCAGTAACACACACGTACAAGTGGATTAAAGTGATAAATGCTAACTGCTAATATCATCAGATGCAATAATCTAAGTAAAATATTATAATTATGTAGTCAATAGTAAAATAGTTAAATTACCAACACGAACCAAACTATTGAGTATCAGTTACGGAGTACGAGTACACACGTTATTTACTGTTCCACAGGGGAAAACCAAAAGAAAATCAAAACCGAAGTTGTAAAATGTTATACACACCACGTAGTAAAGAACAATTTAAAAATGAATTATTAAGAAACCAGTCATGTATGATAGCACATGAGTAAAACGTGATATATTTGTGTATCTTATTTCGTCAAAGCTTTTTTGTTATATTTCTTTTTTTTTTTTGCAAATTCTCTTTCAATTCCTCGTAAATCCCTTTGTCGTCGTAGAAGAGATTGCCCAAAATCAGGTGGGGCTCTCTCTCTTCTGCTGTCTTAAATGTGTAGATAAACAATTTCGCATGAATATCGTATGCTTTTAAGTCACATCACATGTGAACCTATCATTTTCTCTCCTATTTTTTTTTTTTCTTATTTGATTTAAATCTAAGCAAAACAGACGAAACAATATCAGTCATTTATTGAGATCATTCCATTTGTTATAGCAAAAGTGATGAAGAACAAAACAAACAAAAAAAAAAAACAAACACATAAATATAAGTAAGACACAAGAAAAACAAAAGCAAAACGTTACATTAATATCGTAATGTCTAACGTATATAAAGAAGAAGAATATATATATATATCTATATTTATAAATGAAAAAATCGTTATTACAAAATAAATATACTGTTTTTTTTTTCATCTTATTATCATGGTGAGAGGGTGCAAACGAATACAAAAGAAGAAACAAAAAAAAAATGAAATTGACACCGCATGTACAACCAAAAAGAAAAAAACACAATTGTTAAATGAAATTTTATCCTGAGAACAAGTGAAGAAGATCAGCAGTTTAAGAGAAAACAAAACAAATAAATTATGAATCAATCAACCTGTGATATTATAGTATGAACACCTTAATACAAATTGAAGAAAAAAACAAAACGCAAGTCATTAAACGCATTCATCGCCAAAAAAGCAAATAAACAAAAACAATGGTGGCGATCAAATCAGGTGGCCGGCAGAGCAAAACACCACCAAAACAAACAAACAAACAAAAATCAAACAAACAAACAAAAGTGATAAGAACTAATGAATGAAAATGAGCATTAAAGCAAATATCTATTTTAGTTGATACCCAAGAGCGGGGAGATAAAATTGAACCGAAGTGGATGAAAAGAATACACAACACAATACATGAAGTAAAAGAAGAAAAAAAAACACACATACATTGAACATCAAAGTGTCTGAGATTCAATTATTTTGCAACCAAATAGGATACTCACAAAACAAGAAAATGAATTATTTATTTTGAATGAAAACAAAACAAAGTGCCCCACACAAGGGGCAACGAGAAACAACAATTCCAATCAAAGATTTTAGAGAATTAAACAAACAAGAAAAAAAACAAGTTTTCTAATGGAACCCAAAAAAAAAGGCAATTGTCGTCGAGGCAAATTTGTTTGAATTTATTTTTACTTTGGGTTAGAAACGCAACGAAGTCCAAAAGCTTATTTCTATATTAAAAAAAAAAACAAAAATGAAAGAGAAATCTACATTTATTAGTTATAACGATACTAATGAATGTTCACGCATATCGACCAGATTCACTCTGGATGTGCATATGTAACATTTACTAACTATTATTTTAATTCTTTTTTTTTTTAATTGTTCAATGGAACATGTTGTATTACAACTAATACCAATATAAACTCCATAAGGTGGTATGATTACTAATATTAATTTGTGTTGAAATCATATAATAAATTTAAAAAAAATGTAAAGAATCAAGTTGTATGCATTATCAAACAAACAAGCAAAGAAAAATGTAGAAGAAATAAACTTTGAAATTTACAAAAATATGCATTTGTGTGGTGGTTTTATTTGTTGATGTGGGAATTGTTTTGACTTTCATGCTAATCGATTTGATAAACGAGGGAAGTATGGAGGATATCCTGTCTTCGAGAAATGAGCAAGGATCCAGGTTCTACCTCCCTGCCCCTTTTGATTTCATATGACAGCGTTTTTAATGTGACGTGGCTGTGTATACGTGTGAGCTGTTGTGAACAGCTGAAACCTTTCCCCAACCGGGGAAGAGAATCCGTGGATTTTGTAAAAGAAGAACAATGGAATTCCACCTCATTTTTCGGGGTCGTGGACAAGGGTTTATTATTGCCGAAGTTGGATATCCCCTTGCTCCCTTATTTCTGGTTGTCGACTTGTCCAAAGCGTCGCAACGGACAGCTGCATATAACTTTTTAGCTAGGCAGGTAATTCGCCCACCTCGATTCCGGCAGCAGTTAAAAAGAAAAACTGCGACCTTTTGACAATTGGAAGAGAATGACTTCAAATCCCTTAAACACCCTATTACGGTTGGCGAATCGAACGTTCTATTTGAGATGTTCTCATTGACGATTATACCCCCCTATTACGGCTGGCGAGTCGAACGAATAAATGTGTGAGTGAGAGGACTTGGTATTACTGTTGGCGAATCGAGAACCTTTGATTCGACTTAAGTGTCAAACATTTTTCGAAGTTTGATCTCACCCTATTGCGGTTACCGAATGTTCGGTAAGTTTAACGTCATTCGTGTTGTTATTTGGCGAACGGCAGGGGCTGTGTGAGAAACGGTCGAACCTTGTGCAATGAACGATGTCGGAAACTAGAAATAATACATTTATTATTATTATTTTATTCAGCTGCAAGAGGACGAATAAAAATCAGCTAACTTTAGTATTGCAGGAATTGAAGAGGTGCTTGAATTTTGAAATTTACTTTCCAATAAGTTGAAGACAAAGAGAAACGCTTCCTTATTCAGTCGGAAATATAACCTGAAACTTAAAAAATTAAGCTTTGAAATAATTTTCAGAACAACTTATTGTTTCTACTTACAGATTATCAGGGAGTTCCAAGACATTGGAGTTGTCTCGAACACACTTCCGCAGTCGAAGCATTCTTACTTTTTTGCTGTAGTTTTTATTTTCTTCAAAAAAACAAATCTATGTTGCTTAACATTTTTGTCGATTTTATGAGTTTATTAAAAAAGCAAAATATCTATCAATGAATACAATTCAAAATAAAATTCAAATGTTCATGATTTGACGTTTATTTATTCCTTTTTTTTATTGTTTTCATGGCAGCACTGATTTTTGAACTCACATTGTTAAGTTCGCCAACCGCAGTATGTCGAAAGCGTTAGTTCGCCAATGAGAACAACTCACATCGAACGTTCGACTCGCCAACCGTAATAGGGGGGATATACTGCGATTAGCTTGTGCCCTACGATTGATTACTTGCGGTAGTTATCAGTAACAGATCAGCGTGTGGATTGACTTTGACTTAGGCCTGTCACAATCCTCGGTTTCCGTAGTAATAATAATAATTGGATGTGTGGACGGAACCGATCAACTGCATGGAAATTAATAGAAAGAACTATTGGTGTCCTTAAAAGTAAATTTCGGTCTTTTAAATGAAAGGAATGAAAAAAATGTATTACGCTCCTTCAACGGCAAAACAAATTGTGAATACGTGCTGCGCTTTGCATAACATTTGCCTAAAATACAGAATTGCAGATCCAGAGAATGTTTAAGAATAAATAACATTACCAACAAACGAAATTCAAGCAGTACAGACCCGAACGCAGAAGAAATGGAATCGCTGTAGATTATAGAAAACAACATTAGATAAGAATTCAAGTTTATTTTGGTGTAATAAACAGCAACAGCGAATACATTTGCATAAGGCTTTATCGCTCTGGCTTAACAGCTAATTCTAATTTTAATAATTATATGTTAGCTTTTTAAATAAATAAATAAATAAATAAATAGTGAATACATACAGTATTTGAATGAAATATGCATGTGCATTGTAAATGATTATTCCATTACAAAATGAAATATAAATACCTTTTTCTACTCTTCGACATTGTTCTTTACACAATAACACGAATGACGTTCAAATTACCGAATATTCGACAACCGTAATAGGGTGAGATCACACTTCGAAAAATGTTTGACAGTAAGTCGAATTAAATGCTCTCGATTCGCCAACCGTAATACCGATTGCTCACACTCACACGTTTATTCGTTCGACTCGCCAACCGTGATAGGGGGAAATTCATGAAACTGAATCAAGGTCTTAATAAACAGTATTATATGAGCAGTATTTTTTGGACGAAATTTAAGGCTGTATTAACCATAGTAAAATGGTCAAATTTAGGTCAAATATGCACCGTTTTAATGGATTATTTGTTTCCGTTTTGAGGCGTTACCATCATTTATCATCATTATTCCTCTCTCGTAAAAGCGCCTAGTCTAGTTTCACAAGCCATTTTCGACAATTCCAGAATGTGGGGCATCTTTGACATCGAAATTACCGGAACCAAACAGAAAACTGTAAAATATGGCGTATTTGCTGGTGTCCATCTTCACAAAACCGTATTAATTTTCTAACGGCATTTAGTTTGATCCGATCGGACGTATACAACGCGAGATATAGATTACCAAAGGCATCTGTAAAAAGAAAGCCATTATTTGTACAAGACCTAATATTTGCACAGACTTTTTGCAAGTAACCACTGCTCCCTTCAAGTCTCGAAACTTAACCAAGTTGCATCATTCCTACTTTTCATTAGAACTTCGAAAAATTATCAGGTGTGCTAGAAATGGTTTGCGCAACTTGCGTGTGTTCGCCAAGATAGCACGCACCGAAGATGTAGTCGGTGAAAGGAACCATTTGCACATTGGTCTTAAATGCCTTCAGATTATAGTGCATTCCTGGCGAGTACTGGGGATTAGTTCATAAAGGGGAGGAATGTAATTGAGATCGCTTGACTATCGATCACTTTAGGACTCTATGTAGTGGGAGCAAAGACGTCTTGGCGCACGAGACAAGGTATATGAGCTTTATGCTCATATTTGGACGTGTATAGGCTTTATACATACAGGTTTTACCCATTCACAAATTATATGGGTTGAGCAGCTGCTTCCTCGAATGGAAAGGGCTATGGGTATTTTCATAAACTTCAGACTAACAAAGGACTGCGATATCCATGTTCATTAATGCAGATATACGATCATACTAAAATAGGTGAACTTCAGTGCCTACTGTTCATAAACGCCAAAAGCTCATCGATGTCGGGCAGATTGTGCAGTCATTATTTTTTGACTGCAAACAGGGTCGATTGGAAGAAAAATATTTTGTACTAAAGCAATCCTGAAAAGAAATGCGATTGTACTACCGCAGATTGCCGACGTTTATGAAAACGCCCTATGCTTCGAAGGTTTTGGTCAAAAACTCTTCTTCTTCGGCTTGGGCATAACTCCAGATGAGTTGAAATCAATGACGGAGGATCGAGTGGCCTGGAGACCTCTCGTGCGTGCTTTGCGTCCGCGAACCCTTTTAGTGGATCATGTGGGTGCGCAGATGATAATGAAGATTTCTATGGCGCTATACATTGTCTACCCATAGACATCCGACCCGTTGACGCTTGTCTATACTCACGTGGCTAGGCCATATAAATCGTGATTTAATCGCCATAACACTGTTCTCGTGCTCCAAACTGCCATTTATGAATAGACTACTGACAAGTTTTGAGCAAAGTTGCGTCATTTAGTTTGTATTTGACAGGCATTGCAAGCGGACAACCTCGTGAATTTTACAAAAATGGAAAAGGGTGAATTTCGTTAGCAAAGCATTATTTGTTAAGTAACAATTTAAATTTATAAATATGTTGGACTTTGCACCATAAATTTCAATAGTTGGGTAAGTTGCGTCGTCATACCAGAAGTCGTCGATAAAATCAATGGAATGATATTGGCTGAAACTGTAGCCATCATTGACTATTACATTTACTGCAGAGAAGTAGCAGAAGTAATATGTTTTCTCTCAGAGATTGTTCTTGGAGGACAAGGAAAGACAGTAACAAAGCGGAAATACAACCGTGGCAGACTGGCAGAGCGAATGTCTGTAACCGTTCGCAGCAAGATATACGGAAGATGCCGGAAGTTTAGACGGGGAAAGGCGAATAGGATTATAACAGATGGAAATAGATGCACCCAAATATCGGGTGAATTTGACAATCTAACAGACTGTTTAAATATCGCAGAATGATGACACTGGAAGAAGAACGGGCAGGCATTTTTGTACGTGATTATTTGGACAAAAAAACCAAACTGTGTTACCTCTTCAAAAGAGTGGTGAAAATCCACAAATTGGGCTACGAACTGCTACCCCACATGTAGAATTTTCTTCAGACTTAGCCCCTGCGACTATTACATGTTTCCAAAGCTGAAGGCTGGTTGGTAAGAGATTTGGCCCGAATGCAGTGATCATCACAGCAACAAACGGCTATTGTGAGAAAATCTATTATATTACATGGAAGACTGAATCAAAAAGTCACTGACTTATCAAACAACCCTCGTATAAAGTCAGCTTCGAGAGAAGGCTCAGCTCAATTAAATTGCTTTTTGAACTTGAACAAAGGAACAACATTTGGTAAGAGCTACTCTGCGATTGATGTCGGTCCTGATGTTGCTTGTACTGTTTGCTGCATAACCTAGGTAGACGACGTCCCTGACTTCCTCGAATGATTTCACACATTCACGCCAATCAGGAGAGGGGAACTGGTATGCTACTTTATGGAGACCCTTGATAGTTTACGCAGTCAAGTTAGTCTTCTCTCTAACGAATAGGATATACGATACTATGATTCCACTCGTCAGGCATACTCCGACCATATCTTACTAATGAGCCGGAGCTCAAGCACATCATCATTCGCCTTACTGGGATTCAAACGCATGTTGGCTTTGAAGAAAACTCGACTTGATTCAAAATACAGAGCGAGTTGAGGAGTTTTACTACAAATGTTATCTTGTTTCCTCAATTTTTCTTGGTGTGGTTCTACAATTTGCTGTGAACTTGAGCCTCAACTATCTTTTCCATCCGCCTCCCGTTGTGAACACCAACTTGGTGAACGACCTCATTTGCTTAGTCCCATAGGCTCGAAACGAAGCAATTTTTGAGATTGTGCAGAAATACTTACATTGCTGAGGTTATCGTTTATTCAACATTCGCAGGGGATAAGCACAATTCAATGCCGATGCACTCAAACCGACAGACCCTTCATTGCTGAGTGAGTACAGCAACACGGTACAATACAGGCCTTTCACAAGGAGCTTTATACCAGTGCGCCCTCCAGGATGCCGGGTACCAACACGATCGTGTTCCTTTTACACATGCTAAAAGCGTGGCAGACAACATGGACGGAAGGGGCTGCACTGCGGACAAGATCGCGTTGTCTTAATTATACATTCGAAGGATATACTTTTTTAGATACCAAAAAGACATTTAAGCTTGGATTTCATCTGATCAATTGAAATAACATGTTCCGGCACACAATAAAATACTTTAAGGAGTACCTGCAGCCATATCGCCTCGTCTTCACACTGCAAGATAAGTCGACATAAAATTCGTGTAATCCGAACAACATACTACACCCTTTCCGGATGCTTATCAACACGCCATCATCCGATTAAGCAACTAATGCTTCCTGCAGCGCCGAAATAAAGAAAACCCATAAAATCCTCATAAATAGATACCGAACACGAACTGTTTTATTTTGGGGCGTAATTAATCTCCACCCAGCCCCCGTCCAGGTCCCAATAAAAGCTCCCCCATTAAATTCCCTTTACATGCGTTGTCACAGCCAATCTTACATAAGGACGATGAAGAGGCTGTTTTGCTCCGTGTTACGTAACGTGAAATTGGAACAAGGACACCGCATTTGTGGGTTTGAGTGAGTGGAGAACATTTGTGTGGCGCCATCCAGTCAACCCCACCTTCTACTGATAAGCTTTTCGACCTTGAACTTTTGGCCTCGTAAATAGCCCGAGAATGTACATAGCCCGCAATTCGGTTCAATACACGGCAGGCGGTGTATGCCCGAGAGTCTATCATTTGCAAACGGCAACGGATACTTATCTCGTCCTCGTTTTTTCTTGAGCGCCTGCCTCCGGATGAGTTCTTCCATGTGTCTGTCGTGACAAAAACGTATTTATTGCGAAGTTTATTCAGGAAAAGCATGAAAGCCGACACAATCAGACGGCACCTATAAGTAATAATCGATGGAAACCTCATAAATTCAAAATTTGGCATGTGCTTCAGAAATTCAGGCGCTCCTTAGAAACGTCGTTTTTATTTAACTCTAGGACGTTCGCCAAGAAAACCGATGTGAAATCGCTTGCTAAGTGCGCAATTGGGCAGTACCCTGCAGAGAAGGGAATGCCGTCTACTGCTTGGGCACCGCGCCGGGGTGGAGGGCAGTTCTTAATTCCTAAGATAACTCTTGGCATCATCGGGCGAGAAGTGCATGAACCTCAGCGGGTATTGTCACTCAGACGGAAATAGTTTCGAGAATGCACACACGTTTGAGTGGACTCGGGCAGAGCTTTGCTCGTGAAATGTGCTCAAGTTCAAGGGGGCTGTGCGAGATGAGTGAGTGGAGTCGAAACGTGGAAAAGAAGGCCATGCTGAATGCTGATACATAATTGAAGCCTTAATTGAGCTGACTGTCGGGGGGCACTACATCTGTGACAGACGTTGGGTAACACAATCTGCTTAATTAACGTGAATCATTGGAAACTGTCAGTACGTCAGCACGAAACGATGCACAGTGGCGAAGATAATTTTAAGTTACGTATACGACCCGTATGTCGTAGCATGGCATGAATCCACTGTGTGGTGCCGAAAGTAAGCTGAAATGAAACACATTTGTGATTTAGATTTCTATCATTAAGTTAACTAGGCCATAACTTAACGAACATTCGTTGCAAAGCGTTCAAGCAATTGCGTGCATAAACACGACATTTACAATGACTCCACAAAAAACAGACATCGCCTTGCTGAAACCACAGCCATATCTGTGACTTGATGACAAGCGAATCCGTTTAACATTTAGGTGTAGGGATGAGAATTTACGATTACGATAAGATCTTTCTAATGAGTGATAAAGTCTGGACCATTGACACTACAGACCAAATTGCACACCAAACAGTGACTTCTTGTGGAGGCATGGTCTTTCGATGGTTACATATGGATTTGAATTTCTGCACGTGCCACCATTTTTAATCGTATCCACCGAGTGAAAAATGAACCTCCTCGCTGCCGAAATCGTTGTGCGAAAGTTGTTTATCCAATAATCCCAATCGGCGTATGTTCAACGCATTCCGTGGTCAGCTGGCATCCTTCCTGAAGGAGTTGCATCTTTTAAGGTTGTATATGCAAACCTAAATGAAAAAGACGGCCGGCTGTCTGTAGAGCATGCATTTTTCAATGATTTATGAGCCTAAACACATCTTTAACAGACACAGTCTCTTCGTAGCTTTTAACACTTTGGCTCAGATTGCGGAATTGTATCGACCACGACCACGAATGCTCGTAATACGCGAACCGTACTTACTACAGAATCGATTATTCAACGAACCACTTTGTAAGATGGTAAACCTTAAATTAAATATGTACACAGCTCGACGTAAGTGACTTAAACAAGGATCCAGATCAGGAATTGGATAACCCTGTAATCTTGATCTCTGGTCTTTCGAATGTTCGAGCAAGATCTTTTATCGCATTCCTGATGGGAAAAGTACACATTTTTGATTTCTGCAAACGTCAACATTAAGCAAACATGATGAGGGCTTAAATTAGGATAGTTGAGATCTTGATAAGGTGAATTTGTTTTGCCTAGAAATGCATGCACAGCCTTAGGTAAGCAACGCGTATTTGGAAAGGATTGAGAGACACACATCTTGTCAAATTTTACCGGAGAAAGCATACTACATTATGCCGGTGTAAGATTCATGGACAGTTAATTTAGCTTCAGGGGGCTATTAGTGCAGAGTCAGTGCGTCATTGTATCCTCTTCTTAATGAGAAGTTAATTTACGTCAGACTCATCCGATCCATTGGTGAATTCGAAGGCGATACCAAAGCTCACATCCCTTCTAGTGAGTTAGAACCATTGGAAAATTATCTAGGACTTCGAAAGGATATATACAGAGCTGCCAAATTGATTACATGAACTTCAAAGGTCCAGTTTCCGAATCCGAGTAAAAGCGCCCAGTAATTCTGTTTATGGACGGGTAAGTAGGTAACTGGGAGCCCTGACGGCCTTTCGGTCGCGGCGTCCTTAGACCAACGTGTTGGGTCCATTGTGCCCTTGCTAGGGAGTTTTATACTACCGTAGTCCTAAAAACCAGTCAGATCCACGCATGAATCTTGGGATTCTGTTTCATCCTCGTCTCTGCAAATGTCGTTATGCGGCAAGTTCGGGCGCATTGCATGTATACCCATGGCACAGTGCCCTATTGCTCCAATACTCAGAACAAGCCATCGTGTTCTGGCTCTATCCAGGACTTCGTCTTCTAGCTTTTTTTCCTTATGGAGCTGAGCGTATTGGCATATGGGATTGCTAGAGATTCTCAAAGCTTCGAACCTGTCGACCTCTTAATTTCCTTGGACTCCAGTATGTCCCTGTACCCAACAGAGGGTCACCGAATTTACCAAGGATATATCAATGCTGCTCTGTCTGCACAACCTAACCAGCCTCCATGTTAGGATATCTGATGCTGTGGCCTTTATTGCCGATTGGCTATCAGACAAAATGATGATCGATTTGCCGGTTACGTTTTGGTCTCTCAACACGAGTGTCCCGTTTGTAGGATAACTTGACAGTAATCTGCACGACCAGGACCATCAAGAATGGAAGGCAGCATTAGCTCAGGCTCAGACCTACGAAGGAGGAAGCACTTATACTAGTAAAAAAAAAATTGCGGCGAAGTGGATCTCTTAGCCACTCTATGAGAACCAAATGGAACTTTCAATATCGTTTCTTATAAATTCCTCGCTGAAAGTGTGATAAACTGCAGAGACTCTCTCCACATGAACACATGAAATGTCCGATTTTCACTCAGTGCGATATGCTCGACAGAATCTGACTATCGTTTGCATAAAAAAGGGACCCTTCTGAGGGTTTCAAATAGATACGTATCACCTTTCCATCATTGCAAGGAACTTGACGAACTGTCGCACCACGCTAACCTTTACACATACAAGAACCTCCGGGCCGTTTGAACTGGATTTCGCAGTTCACATCGACATCGTCGTACTTTCTCAACGTGCCGTAGTTGAAGCTTTTACGGCGAATGAAGAAGCATGTCAACGAGGATAAGTCTTCGGTTTATCCAAGCGACTGGGGTCAAAACTCCTGACTCGAAGGACCAAGATCATGCTCTTACTTACTTACTTACTTAAGGTGGCGCTACAGTCCGGGGTGGACCTGGGCCTCAACCAACAAGCGTATCCAGCCAGCTCGATCTTTAGCTAGCTGTCTCCAGTTTCGCACGCATAGTTGGTTGAGGTCCCTTTCCACTTGCGTGCGCCACCTGAGTCGCGGTCTTCCTCTACTGCGCCGTCCCTCGGGGGTGGATTCGAAGACTTTTCGGGCCGGAGTATTGGTTTCCATCCGCTCTACATGACCTAGCCATCTCAGTCTTTGGATCTTCACTCTTCTGGCTAAGTCGATGTCGCTGAACAGCCCGTATAGTTCGTCATTATATCTCCTCCTCCACTCACCGTCTATGCAGACGGGACCGAAAATCACACGAAGAATTTTCCTCTCGAAGCAACCAAGGGCAGCTTCATCCGCTTTTGACAAAGTCCATGCCTCCGCTCCATATAGCAGGACTGGGACGATTAAGATCTTGTAAAGCGTTTTCTTGGTTGTTCGAGAGAGAGCTTTGCTTACCAGTTGCTTTCTTAGCCCAAAGAAGCAGCGATTGGCAAGGGTTATTCTTCGTTTGATTTCAGAGCTGGTGTCATTGTCTGAATTGATAGCGGTGCCTGGGTAGACAAAGTTTTTGACTACCTCAAAGTTATATCTGTCTGCTGTGACGTTCTGACCGAGACGTCGGTGTTGGGTGTCCTTTCTCGTTGACAGCATATACTTGGTCTTACCCTCGTTAACCTATCTTCTCGGCCTCCGTTGCAATACCCACAGAAGCGCCATTGACATCACGCTGCGTTCTTCCGATAATGTCAATATCGTCGGCATATGCGAGTAGTGACGGACTTCTGAAAGATTGTTCCTCTGGTGTTGGCGTTCGGGTTTTGAACAATTCTTTCAAGAACGATGTTGAAAAAGTCGCATGACAGTGCGTCGCCTTGGCTGAATCCTTTTTTGACATCAAAGGTCTCGGTTAGGTCTTTACCGACCTTGATGGAGCAGCGTGCATTCTCCATCGTAATCCTACACAAACGGACGAGTTTGGTAGGGATGCCAAAACTAGACATTGCTCTGTATAGCTCGTCTCTATAGATGCTATCATACGCGGCCTTAAAATCGATGAAAAGGTGGTGGGTATCGATTTGTTGCTCCTGGGTTTTCTCCAAAATCTGCCGTAGTGTGAATATTTGGTCGATGGTGGATTTTCCTGTCCTATAGCCACACTGGTATGGACCGACCAGGTTGCCGGATGGCTTTAGGCGTTCACACAGTATGGCAGGTAAGATTTTATATGCGATACTTAGGAGACTGATGCCTCTGTAGTTGGTGCAGTTCAAAGGGTCTCCTTTTTTATGGATCGGCCAAACAATGCTGAGGTTCCATTCATCGGGCATGTTTTCCTCCGACCATATTTTACAGATGAGTTGGTGCATGCTCCTTACCAAATCATCGCCTGCGGCTTTAAAAAGCTCGGCGGGTAGGCCGTCAGCTCCCGCAGCCTTGTTGGATTTCAGTTTAGATATGGCAATCCTCACTTCATCCGGGTCGGGTGGACGGAATTGTTGATCTTCGTCGTCCCTTTCATTGGGGTTGAATGGTTCGTCCTGCCTGACAGCGGGATTTGGTTCTTCGTCGCCGTTATACAGTCTGCAGAAATGGTTTTTCCATATCCTCAGCATCGACTGTGACTCTACTACGATGTTCCCTTGATCATCCTTACAGGCTTCGGTTCGGACTTTATAACCTTGACTGGTTAACTTTACCCTTTGGTAAAACTTCGTCACCTCATTCCTGCAATAATATCCCTCTATTCTGCCGATCGCGCGCTTCTCATGCTCCTTCTTTTTTCTCCTGAGAAGCCGGTGTTCGTCTCTCCGCTCCCGAGCAGCTCTTGTCCTTCTTTGCAAGATCATGCTCTACAAAACACTTATTTTACCAGTCCTGCTAAATGGAGCTGACAATATGCAAAACGGCAGAGCTGATTCTTGATGCCTTCGAAAGAAAAACTCTACGTCGTATATATTGTCCCGTCTGCGAGGAAGGTGAATGAAAGAGAAGACACATCGAGCTGTACAAAGATGTGGATGTAGTCCGGAAGGCAAAAGTACGTCAACTTTCCTGGTGGGCACATCGAGCACATCGAGCGCATGGAAATGAATAAACCAATGCCCCAGTTAAGAGGGTCTTCGAATCCGAGCCTCCTGGTTCGAAAAGGAGAAGAAGACCGAATCTCCGGTATAAAAACCAAGTCATCGCGGACGCAAGACAGCTTAGTCTTGATGGCTGGAGCAGCATGTCCAGGACCGTCAACGATGGAAGCCAGTTATTGCTCAGGATCGGACCCGCCTATGCTACCCGGTCTGCGAATTAAGTAAATATGTACAAATTCGCATGCATTGCATGGACAACTGAACTCCGGCTCTAAATTCGTCGACATTGAGTCTATTGCGCAACAAGTCACATTCACATTTATGGTGGCTTCGTAAGCGCAACCGAAAGCAGCTAGCAAATGTGCGTGATACCAATTCAAATTCCAAATGTTTTTTTTGTACAAAAATGCAGCTCTAGATAATCAAAGTTTGTGGAACTTCCCAACGAAGCAGCGTGAAATAAACTCGTATGCTTGTGATTCAGTTAGTCAAACTGTTCACACAAATAAATTTACAGCCGCAATGAGTGCCAAAACATGATGCAAGTGCAGCAGCAACATTTTGCAATCACCGAAAATACCCCCAACCTCAGTGTCCAATGATTCCCCTGCGCACGAGTGTCGTTTCGATTCGACATATATTTTTGTTTTCACCCCAGGGTAGATGAACTGATGCAGCAATGAAAACAAAACCGCCAAGTGTGTTGCTGAACTTCGCCCCGATTGATTACAATATTCAAGCCCATTAAGATGAATCAGCTCGTGCACGCACGCACACCTCGCCGGAGTCGAGCCCCACCAGAAATAGTACTCGTACTCGGGATTCCATTGAGAAACAATGTTAAGGCCATGCCAGAAAAGGTCTTTTCGTCTTTCCATCGCATCTTGTGTAATCGCGCTGCCATGTCGACCAACACATCCACAGCCGATTGGGGCTGGTTCGCGAGAGATGTGAATAAAGTCCGACTAGGAGATTAATAGAATTTCGCACATTTAGCAAAGTGCTAACTGCTTACCACTCCAGCTTTGAAACCTGTGATCGGTGCCGACACGGTCCATGCATACACACACTTTGCCAAAACAGAAATCAGTGAGTAGTAGCACAGCAAAAGCACATGTTCACAAGTCACAAACTCACAACCGAACGACCAGCAGCTAGTGAAAAGCTTTTCTCTTTCGTTTCCCCCTCAAACCAAGTGGAACTGTAGATATCTACCGAGTGGAGATAGCAAGCGAGCGTACATGTGTGTGCGCCGCGGCGCGGTTCCATGAGTAAGGTAGCCCAACAGGCATGTTCACTCAAACGCTTGGCCGAAGAGAGTGAAAAACTTTAGTTCCCAATTGAAGGAGTCTGTGAATCGAAGCAACGTCAAAGTACATCCACTCGTGATTTGATACTAGACAAGTTCCTCGTTTCCTCTCAGCCGGAAAAAAAAAAACCAGAAGAAGTATTGCAAATTATAAATTGCACCAGTGTGTTGTTGTTATTTATTGCTTTCTATTGCATGTAACGGTGTTGCTTTCTTTTTCTATTTCTATTTCTATTGAACAATCATTATTTTATCGTAGTATTTCGTGGTTAACCGACTCGCGATACCGCTTTGCAGTGAGTGACTTTTTAACGTCGAACAACTGAGAAGCAGAGAAAAAAAAAGCTCTTTCTTCGACGACGACGGCGACTAGGGCGACGTTTAAACGCTGACACTTGGATAAAACAAAACCGAAAGAAACACGAAAAGTTGTAACGCCAATTAGTCGATAGTAATTAATTCTAAAGTATACATCCCACCTAATCAGCGGGCCACTCTATCTATTGATAGGCAACCGAAAATCTATCCTCAGGAGTACTTTTTTCACACGAAAGGTGAGTGCACTTGTTATGACGTAACGATTTTTCCCCCTCCTCATCCTCCTCCTCTAACTGGGTGGGAGCTGACCCACAACCTCGGGGCTCGGGCCGCACCAGATCACATGGCCGAGGAGAGCAGCTATTGTCATTTTGTTGTTTACCCAGTGTACGACAGTGGAAACAAAGTGTCAGTGTCTAACTTTAACCGGGATGACTAATGTCGAGTGAGTTCGTCTTTAAGGCCGAGGCACTGTCGTCACTCTGAATGAGAAATTATGAAATATCCACGAATGGTGTATGTATCTCACTTGTGTGTGCAATTGGAGGAAAATAACTTTCGGATTATTTTGAGTTCCGCGGTGCGGTGACAGCGAATGGATGTGTTTAGAGTGCGATGGGCTATAAATAGACGCATGGCTAAGATGCCGGCTGTCAGTTGTGGCTGCCTCTTGACTGCATGTTCGAATGCAAATTCGGAGAAAATGTGCGAAGCAAAGGAAGACGGCACTCGCCGAAATTGGCAGATCGTGAGTGATTCATTTGCTGTGTGTGCGACGAGTGAAAATTGATTCGATTTGAGGTTAGGTTGTGTTGAGGTAGGAGGCTGACAGGTTTACTCTCGTATTTGTGTATGACGTAATAATCCTTTGAGACGATTGCGAAGGACACTGGGAGCTTTGTGCGGTGGGAGCGTTGAGGTGTGTCGAATGCGCAAGCCGAGGCTGAGGGCTGCTTCCCTTCCTTCTGTGTGTTGTTGTTATTCACTGACAGAGGGAAGGATTTAGGTTTTATTGTGAGAATAGGCTTAACTGGGATGTGTGTTCTTAAAGAATAATTGATTATTCGGGATCAAACTTTAGTCAGATGGATAATGGATAACACGAGCACAAGGGAATAAAGTTGCCAACTAATGCAAAGAAAAGAACGTCTCCACCTGTGCTTGGGGAAAGGTGGATGAAAAATAGGATTCGGCAGACTACGTGGAGACTCTTGGTTGCCTGAGGGAAGTGAAAATGGAGTGAGGAAGTAATTCCAAAGAGAGGAGCACTTTTTTTTGATACCACAGCAAAATGTCATTACTTCTTAAATTCCCATTCTGGGGATCTGATGGAGGGAATAGAGGCAAGACTTATTATTGTTGAGGGTATGTTGCACCTCGACCATTTCAGACCTATGCTCACTTGAGAGTGACATGCAGTGCTTTCAGAGTTGTATTGAGGGTTGTCGACTCCTGTTGCTCATAGGAGAGAGAGAGAGAGTTATTCTAGAGTATTCTCTCTAAGCCAGTTTTCTTTAGGTATCTGAGAATGAGAGATGGTTCTACCGACTTCCATACTTGCCCATATATCTTTGGTTTTTGTGGACTAAAACCTCGCAAAATCGCAGTACATGGAATTTCATTAGATTTCTTCTGATATCCCTAGTTCCCTCAGGTGCTTGCTTGGTTGTTCTTGCTCATCCTGGTAAATGCCTCGCACCTTTTCCAAGAGTTGTTTGGCTTGCTTCCTGCCATGGACGTTCTTCCAGGTTTCTGTCCGGTTCCTTCTTTCTAGTTCCCTGAATTCTTCTCTTAGAACAGAATGATTCAGGGCCTGTGAAAGGTTCCGATGCTCCTTTTCTAGCTAGGGAGTGAGCCATTTTAATACCTCCTATTCCTTTTTGGCTAGGTATCCAGCAAATTGTTACTCTTTTAGAAATTGAATTTCAAAATTACGTCATCCGTCGGAGTGGCCAAGAGAGGTAGCTTTTTGACTAGTACATTGAATTGCCTCGATGTAATGCACCTATCTCTTCCTATCCCCTCAATTGATATTCGCATGATTCATTTGCTTGCACAGTCTGTAACCACTAGAGGCAATGGAGTTAGCTCCAATAGCAGCTCCATGGTAGCAGTTAGGCATGTTATCATGTCTCTCTTGCGTTGATCAGGTTTGTACTTTTGGACAATGCGTTGGCACCGTATGTAATTGTTGTAGAGGCAAGACTTAGGGACTTTCTGGTGTCTCTCTGTCTCTAACAAGTGCCGAGCAGGTCCCAGAGTCGTGTTTATAGTCACCACTTGACACTTGACACACTGCTCGAAAAATCGCATTCGCCGTCTGCGATCGACTGTGAATTAAACTGCGACTGGTCAAAGCGTGGATCTAGGAGGCCATTTCTGATAACCGAAACGAGAGAGTACGCGACAAGGAAATGTCACAAGCAGCAACTGAGAAGTGCATGGCATGTGGCACTGTCTTGTTGAAACCACATATTGGCTGTGTTATCATGTCGCTATATCGACCACCAGTAAAATACACTGCTTGGCCAGCACTGCTTGTATGGTCCAACGATACCACGCCGTTGTATCGTGTGACGCTTCGTTTTTAATAACCTAAAACCATCAGCTGTCATTGTTGATTATTTTTCGAATCAATGTTGACAAAAATTTACAGCACAAATGACATTGCTGTCAAATTTTGCGTTAAATTTGGGACGCCCTTTATTATGTGAGAAATGTGTGAATAACACGCTTATTTGTTTCAATTTGGTGTTGTTCACTTTTTTTGCAAACCTTGTACAATTTTCTGCGGCAACCCCGGTCGCCTTCTGCATACGATAATAATGGTAAATGTTTGACCTTCGCACATCTGGTAGATTGTAGATCTGTAAATTTAAATGTCGCAGGTTTAGTGCAGTAAACGGTGAACAATTTCATTCATAGATTATATAGGTTGATCTGTGGTACTGCGGCACAATACCCTTTGGTAAAGCCATACACTTTTACACAGATGGATCCAAGACGGATGATGGAGTAGGAAACGTTTAAATATGAACAAATGCGATCACTGCAGCGTCTTCCAAACGGAAGTAATGGCGATTAGCGAAGCCCTGTCCTGGCTAAGGTGGAACTCTATATCTGTGTATTTACTGACAGCCAAGCAACAATTAAATCCCTGGTACCGGTCTCTATAAACTCCAATATAATAATCGACTGCCGCGCATCTCTTAACGAGATATCCAAACCAGGCTATAGGTACATCCCGGGAAACTGCTAAGCTGATGAACTCGCTAAATGCGCCACTAGACTACCAGTTGATGGATTCTCTCGTAACATTGGTCACGCTACCCTCAAGTTACAGTTTAATAATCTCTACGCAAAGAAAATGGATGGTTGACGGACATCACTTATCGAATCTCAAAACAAATCTGGCCAAACATCAATCCAAAAAGATCAAGTAGCCTGATCTCCCTAAAGAGATCTAATATTAACAAATTTGCATCGGCCATAAATACCGGACACTGTCTACTAGGTATTCACGCAAAAAAATTAGGCCTATTCACCAACGACTTCTGTAGAAGCTGCCTAGACAAAGAGGAGGAGGAAAGCACCCAACATGACTACAACTGTCCTGCTCTTGCCTCAACTAGGAAAGCCACTACAAGCTCCTACTTCTAAGACAGTCTAAACAACTTCAGCATAATACTGGTCAATGTGCAACCATCTGGTTGCGATAAACCATGGCAACCTATTTCATTTTTGTAGGGAACACCCATGTGGCGGTACAATGGACCTACTTTGGCCTAAGTGCATTATGTGCCACTGCCTACCTACTTATCAAAGAAATAGCGGGAGGATGTGCATTCAGTCTTGGACAAAGGATACACAATATCGTCAACCTGTCTAGAACGTCTCAAAATTCTCTTTCCAATCGCTGCTTTTTCGGGAGGAACTGACAACTGCGTAGATTTAAACAAGAACAGCACATGTATACAGCCAAGCGCCTATCGATCAAAGGTCTAGCATAGAAGGCACCAAGAAGCAGCTCTGCTGTTTTACTTTTCGTCCAACTTTCGGCTCCATCTAGCAAGACTGGCAAAATAAGTGTTTTGTGGAGCATGATTTTGGCCCCTCGAATCAGTTCTGGTTTTGATCACAGTTGTTTCGACAAACCAAAGTAACACCGGTTGCCAAGGGCGATTCGACGTCTTCTCTATGATGTCGTTTATAATCCACATAAATATGAATTCTACAGCGATTCTACAAGGTTGCGTTGGGGAAAGTTGGAGAACTTAATTCCTAGCATTGCATTCAGTTTAAGGTCAGATTTGCTGTCTCTTTTCTCTCACCTCCCTTGCCGACAACATTGAAAAGTCTTGTGACGCATTTGACGCATGTAACCCGCCTTTCTTGTCCACAACATGATCGAGGTACTAAGTAAGAAGATCGGTGTTTGTACCTTCTGAAGAAAGGAGTAATTTCTTTTCTGTGCATTTATTTTATGGCCGTTGCTGAGGGTGTTATTAGTAAACGGAAAGATATCCAACATTGTGGAAATTTTGTCAAAGAGAGCGATAGCAAACCGCGAAGAATGTCAAATTGCAGCAAATAGAGTCTGAAAATCCGGTTCAATTACCCATCCAAGGAGTAACCAACATATTCATGTGCTATCACTTACGCTATCAATTGGTACCCACTACATTGACCTAAACCGAGCTTGGAACTAGGTACGAATTGTGTTCCGCCCTACTTTGCCGTTCCGCCCTATTCGCTCTTATCGTGACTAATATCGAAGCCGGTGTGGTTTCCGAAGCCGCAAAAGCTGTTTTTACCACATGCACGATAACAATAAGATTTATGACTATTTCAGTACATTACTTCATTCACAAATGAATGTTCGATGGAATTAGCTCCGCAGGAACGCAATCGCTACTGAGCCATCGTATCGTCATCAAAAATTCTTCGAATAAACTCTGCATAACTCGTTTGTCGTATTTGTGTATCCACTTATCAAATTCATCTTTCCGCTCTTATCGAAGCGATGAATGCTCGACTAATTGCATTAGGATCAGCGCTCGTCAGATAGCACTTGTCGCTCGAATCTAAACTAGGTTTATCACAGATAGCCAGACGAAGTAACACATTTCAGACAAGGCAAGCGGATTGTAAGCTTATGGCAATCTAATCTGAAGAAAGTGCCTCAAAAAAACAAGAAAAGATTTTATATGACTGTATGACGTAATGATGGCAGCAGCAGAAAATGCGATTGGATTGATTAATTATTGTATTCCATATCTGGCTTCGTCGTTAGGTCATGTTTGGAGACATAAAATGGAGAGGTTTACTGGATGATTAGGCACAAACTCAGGTTGGTCGCATATACACCGACCTCCAGTCCAAAGAGTCACCACAAACTCTCTCTGAAGAACAGATAATTAATCGGAAGTGATTAGGTTGCCTGCCCATTACTGTCCTTTATACAGATTGATTTTAAATCAATCGCGAAGCTGATTAAGTTGCGGAGATTGATATTTGTGAGGTCCTTGAGAGAGTCAAAGACGTATTAACCAAGAGCAGCAGATGCTCCAGTATATCGATCTCCTCCGATGCTCTGCAGTTCCTACATGTGTTGGACAACACCAGCCCTTATATGTGGGCATGCATGCTACCCAATTAGATAGTATCCCATTATAATGTCTCTGGATAGCGAGAGAATGTATCTAGTTTATTGCTATCGTAATTGCGCCAAAATAGCTTGTTTATTTAGCCGGAACTAGGTCTGTCCCATCATTTGTTAGCTGATAGATACCAAATAAGAACGATTGGAAAAGAAATTCAGCATTTTTCATGGAAGCTACATTAATGGCATGTGTAAGATGAGATAGCACATCATTCGAAGACAGCGAGTCATCAATGAAGCGTTTGCTGGTATTGAATCGGAGGCGGTTAAAATGGGTTTAGGTGAAGAAGCGCTTGGTCATGTCAATCGTTGGTCATGTTTGCGTTGACGGTGTTTGAAGGAAAAGATTCAACCATGAACTGTACCGCGACATGAGTCTAGCCAGGCGTCTACGGATTCAACGCCTAAGATTTGCTGGGCCATGTAGAGCGCATGGACAACACTGTTCCAGCCCGAAGAGTCTTCGACTTCGCACCAGTGAGACAAAGCAGTAGAAGGAGGACAAGAAACCGATGGTGCACACAAGAAGGGAAGGACGTTGGATGTTGTTGGATGAGGCCCAAGTGCACCCCGGACTGTAGGGAGGCCGCTTCGGCTTCGATGGCAGTGATCGGTCCAATTTGTGCGACCTCGTACAAAATGGTTATAGTTTGGCATCGATTTCAGAACAATACTGCTTAATCGGGAATGGAGTGTTGTTAGGCTCTGTCGGTAATTGCACCTTAACTTGCACATCAGCTATTATTTCTTTCCCTTGATTTTTTTGTTGTCTAATGATGTAGTATAAACTGACTGAGTTATTACACCTAAAAGAAGGAATAACAGGTTAAATCATTTGAGATTGATGTTGGGGCTTTGCAGAGCCTTTAGCGCGGCTTATCCACAAAGATGTTTTATGCGAGGTGTCAGTATGTCAGGCTTTTAGCCTCATCTGGCAAACATCTGACAATCTGAAGCAATGCATGTGGCTTCAAGTACTGTAATATCACAGGCATTTTATGTTGGAACATCTGTAGCATTAGTACGTAATCGCTGTAATTATTGGTATAGTTTGTCCAGAAGCTCCTGGGCATGATAAGAATCTGCTGTCGAAGAGCGTTATAGTAATCACTGGCGGTAATATTAGCAGCAATTAGATACGTTACTATGCTGGAAAACCTCAAGCTATCCAAACAATCCCTTCTGCTGGCTTATCCATACATGTTTTCAGGAATTTCGTTTATATCGCTTTGATTATAACGCCATTAGCCTTGCGAACATTTTATAAAATCTCTTATAAGAAAAGGATAACAGTGCTGAGACTGTACCTTCGGGAATAATTATGTGGCACTACCACTGTGCAGTAATTTGTAAATAAAGTGACGTCTCCAGACAGCGACTGAAGTCAAGGGCCAGCTATAATAGACATATGTATATGGGTGTAGCGAATACACCGAATTGATGCACTGGTGGCCACAAAAGTGAATGACTTTCGCTCACTTAAGTGGCAGAGAATTGAATCGTTCTTTGCGTACGTACATAAATGTCAGCTGTTTGAGTTCCGAGAGTCGATTATAGCCACTTCGAAAGTTGACTATGCTTCTGGCTCTTTCGTTATGTTTTGACATAAACTTGAGTAATGTGTTACCCAAGATTATGCGAAGATTCAAACATTGGGTTAGGTTGTAGTGGCCATATTCACATAGACTCTAGTCTGGATCCATAAGCTTAAAGAACTTTTAATCATTCGATTGGGACTTCCTCCACTTCTTACTGTGATGTAAGCTTAGTGCCATATTGATATTTGTTCTGTTTTATAACCACTTAGTGTTCCTCGGAATCTTACTCTCCTTTATCAGATAGCTTCCAAACACAATCTTATTTAATAGCGTTAACTCTTGCTTGGAATACGCTCCAGTGGTCCAGTAAGCGGAGAGACAGAGACATTTGTGACGATGATCCTTGCCTGTGCCTTCATCCGTCTCAGAGCCATATTTCAAAAGCAGTTCAACCTCTGTCTACATTATGCGTAGTTCTATCATCTATTTTTGGGGAGAATTACTCTGTGAATTCATGCGAAATATTAGAAGGGATAACGATAGTCCGTTGTTCCGGTACATTCGTATTTTGGAGTAACTTCGAACATATGTACATATGCATGTTCTTTCCTCAGCTTAACATACAATCAAGGTCGCAAAATGCTACTTAATCACTTTGACCACCCAACTGACCATGACGACATTGACGTCCTTGACGTCTTTGACTTATGTTCTTTGCATTCTACAAGAAATGTCCATTCATCTTTTTTTTCAAATTTCCGGCAGCCCAAAGCTCTACCATACCTCAGACTTCAAAGACTCTGTCAGTCAGTTCACATTTATATTTATCGTTGTCGTCGATATTGCACAACAATCGTATAAATTTCCGTGCATACATTCGCAATGGTCTAAATTTAAATATGACCACAGAATTTTCGCACACAAAACTGGAAACCTCAATAGAGCACATCAATCACACGCATCTGTCATAAACATGTCAGCTGTCAATAAAATGTGTCATTTGGTGATGACAATTTTTACTGTGTGTACTTATTTAATTGAATCTCCCGCCTCGAACCTCGATTGACAATTCTTTTGTTCTTGTTTTCTTTTCAGCTTACAAAATGTTTGCCTTATGGTATCTTTCACTAGCGCTCGACGAGCTTCGGTGAGTAAAAATCAATTTAAATTAAAATAAATGATCTTGCAAATGTTCTCATTTAAAAGCTCTTCAGTTGGGAAACATTTTTATTTAACTAATTGTACAATGATTCGGGGAAAGGCTTATTGAATGGACTCAAGAGTTGCCGCTGCAGGGCAATTGTACATAATACGAAATGGGTATCATTTAATATCGAATTCTCACTCAAAATTGAGTGGGTGCGCAGGAATAGTTGTCAGTTGTTGTCTGTGTTTACATTTACTTCAAGTATAAGTAGTGTATGGAGTACATTTTTTGTAAGCCTGCGTGAAATTTCAAGTAAATCAACTCTATGTAAGCTAAAATGTCACTTCTCAAAAGTCGAGATTTATTTAATGATTCAAGATTACTACCCCATCGAAAGTTTTTAAAAATATCGTGAAATCAAAAAAGTACTTCAGACAAACCTCCAGACATAAGAGTTAAAATGCAATTGGCATGCATGCCCGTAGGATGTGTCTCCCATTCAACGACTTCTGCAGAAACTGGATGAGGAGGAATAGACCGAACATCATCACCTCTGCTGGTCTCGCTACCAGTATTAATACACACTAGATTTAGTTCCTCAATCACTTGGGCGAGCTAAAGAACACGGCAAACTGGGCTGAATCACTTTGTAAGAAGTAGCAACTCCAGGAGCTATCCATTCCGCTAGGTATCAGAATAAGACATTATTGCTAATTGCAGTCTATATACCAGGAATAAAGCAGTATAGAGAAAGCCAACTTCTAGATCTCTTGCCCCTTCAAATTGTATGACAGCCTTTTTTATATCCTTGTCTCAAATCCAGGGGACCAATCAGAAAGTGTCATTTACATTATTTCGTCATTTACATAATTATTGAATAACTATCAAAAAGTTTCTCAGACTCGTGGCTAGGCTATATCTCTAGTACCTGATTTCTGCTATAAACTATGTCAAGAGTTGACAAATCCCTACAATTACGAACTGTATAGAATATAGTTTCAGTAGTCATTGAAATACCGATTGACCACAGCTCTTCGCCGCACCCTATATGAAAAGCTTCAACACTAGAGCTTCAAAAAAAAATTGTGCATACATCTAGGTGCTATACAAATTATAGTGAAAAACTTGTTCACCACGATTGTAAATTTATCCTGATCGAGTTGAATTTGAAAGCTCTTAAGAGCTTTTGAAATATTTTCAACGATGACAAATACAGCTAAGTCACACACCAAACTGCGCAGAAGAATTAAAATTTTGTATTTGCGGCTAAGTTAAGACTCCCGCATGGTAGGAAACATTTAGAGCAAGGAAATCAACTATGCCACCACGTACTTGTGCGAGGGGTGAAATTCACTTGGCATTTAAGAGGTATCTCAATGAGATGTGCACTAGGCTCAAGAGTGAAACGAACACATTGTCATCCTTCCTCTTTTGCACAAGCCGTTAGAGAAAAATAATTTAATCCTATCACAAATATAGCACAACAGCCCGTGCTAAAGTAGGGGCCAAACTTCGTATGGGTACTACTACTATTGTTCTCTCACGATCATTGTCACTGCCTCGAGAAGGGTGGTGCATAAGAAATGAAAATTGTGTTATCCGATATCGAGCTATGGGTCGTGTGTAGGCTGCTTCACAATGCCGCAGCTACCACTTGTAACGACACCGATGTAATCATATTATTCAATCCCTCAAACTATTGAAGAGTTATCCATCTATGCTCCCTTTCCTAGAAGTTGGAGAATACAAATTTGCCCATCAAATCACAAAAACGTCAAACCGTCGCCATCCTCGCACCGGCCAATATCATTACATCCATTATTTCTATGGCCATGGAAACACTGACACAATTAGCTTACGAAATGTCCAACTCAACTCGTTAGAGACTATAACTAAGTATGACAAGATTAAGACTCCACTGGTATTGATGGCATATGTATAACACCGAAAAGTTCAATAAATTTTTGCACAATTTAGGCGATTGCAAAATAGTTGCATTTAATGTTTCTAAGGCATTCGACAGACATTGTCATCAAAGCTCTTTTGTTGAAAATGCTTGGCTATGAACCGATGAACTCCTTCTTCTACGGATAAGAAATAACTTTTGCAACCCTTCCAGTCTGATACTCAGGACATAAACACCAATTCACTCCCTGCTTTTTAAACTTGTCTCATGATTTTGTCTGTGGGTTGTAGAATTTGGACGGCAGTGTATATAGCCTGAGATCCCTTAAGAAATGCCTTAATAATCAGCTATGACGCTTTTTCTGCACTTCTTAGTTGGTGTGATCAAATAATGGAGGACTCCTTAATCGCGAAATGTTAGTGTTTTCTTAAACGATTTCCGAAATATTACAGTCCATCTTATTTGACTTACTTTCATAAAGCTCAGCTACGTCCCATGCTTGAATATAACGCCTATACCTGGTCTATTGCCCCCAAGACTTCCTTGCTCCTGATTCCAAAAACGAAAGATTATGCTCACAGGAGTCAACAATATTCCGAGGTCAATCGACTCGCTCGAACACCGAGGAATTGTGCCGTATCGGTTTAATCGCTCTTTTAATAAATTATCCTCAAGCGAGCTCAATTGCATTCCTCCCTTCTGTTTCAGCCTAAGTACTGGACAGGAATGCTCATCGGTTCGCTTTCAAGACTGCTTTCGGAATCAGTCTGTTTTTTAGCCGTATCCCAATTACCATTCCCAGTTGCCACAATCCACAGACGCGCAGATGTACCTCCTCTCCCTTTCTAGATGCAATAAGATTAACTTGCGATAGCGACCGTGACCTAGTGAGTCGATGCTCCTACTCGGACTGTCTAGGTTCAATTCTCGACACGAAAAACGTCCATTATTCCCGGTTCCACTTCTCTCGAATCACTGGCAATGCTCAGATGTACTCTCTGTTTAGAATAAGCTTCTCAAACAGCGTTAGAAATCGTCCCTCCACTCGTGATTGAAGAATAGTACAATAAAAGCGGTTGCTGCAGAAGGTAGAAGGTCCAGATTCACCTCGGACTGCATCCCCACAAATATTATTCCCGTTGACTTTATTTACAGATCTAAACAATAAAAATAGCCGTATTTTAGTGGAACCACTTTGTTTCTCATGTCTTAACTCGTAAATTGTAAGGTAATTTCCAAATGGAATTGCAGACACTAATTGAAGCACGCCTTATTAGGCTAGTCCAGTCTGTCTGTCGCATAAATTCATACAAAAAAATCCCGAATGATTTCGCTCAAAAAGGGAAATGAACATCAATTTAAAACGTGTGCGCACACACACGAGTATGTCCGCCGTGTACTATCTGTCACTTCATTCACCACCCACATTCTGCTCATATCGCCAAGTGCCTCGTTCTCCAAAGCACACGCTCCTGATTTGAATGATTTACATTTTCATTGTCATTGTCACAAGCTATGTGCCATGTCTTTTGTTCAATCAAATAATTTTGGTATGTCGCCAAGAGGAGGCGGCATCCGTTCTATCTGAATCTCTCTTTAAATCACTTCCATCGCATGACATAATGTCCACTTGGCACGAATGTGCAAATAAGGTGGATCAGATGGAAATATTGTTCACACAGAAACAAAAACAATGAATCAACAAATTGCGTAATTTTATCGCAATTAGCAACGTATTAGCAAGTTATTAGCACGAGTGGTAGGTCAAACATACAACGCCTAGTTTGCGCACAAATGTACGAACATGTGTTCCAGTAAATGGCTGCGTGATGTGATTCACGATCAATTTTGATGTAAACAATACAACGATGTTTACGATCGTCTGCAAGGGGAAGGAGGGAGAATTACTTTCACGAACATAAACTGGAAAATCAGACATTTTTCCACTTGGTTGACTAATTCCTTTCGCACTTCAAAGTCGAGGCGATAAAAAAATTAGAGTTCATCACAAGTGCACTAGGTTTTACCACTTGATACGCTTATTAATCTATTTCATATGAAATTACATTCCGGATCCACCACACGAACGTCAACAGTAGCCTGCGCTAGGTGTTGCTACTTTCGAAAGCCAAGTCCATTGAGGTCCTTCTACACTTCAGTGCGTATGTAGTGCTTGTCGGTGTACAGTACTTACAGTTTTGAATGATTTTTCGCTTAAACGCCGCCCCTAACTCCAGGCAATTTACATCTGTTTTGTGAGAGTGCAGTAAAATTGAGTTAAATCACCAAATAAATGGGGAAAAAATCGAATATTAATAAATATCTTAACAACAGCTCCACCTATCGGATCCACAACTAATTTTTGCTCTGCCCATAGCCCTTATATCGTAATTATCTAGACTTCCAAAAAAAAAAACAACTAAATTGTAATATAGAAGATAATTGGCTCCACAGTCCGAGGAAGACCAGGCTCCAGTTTCTCAACAACCACTCGTGTTGTACGTGTAAAACTAACGGCGGAGTTTCAGACGCTTTTTATGCCGAGAGAGGTAGAACCTTGAATTATCAAAGTTGTCGAGAATTGAACACAGTCTCCCAACGTAAGAGAACAGCGCGTCTATCCAGAACGCAGTATGACTTTACACAGAGGGTTCGAAGACGGATGGAGGAGTGGGTGTAGGCGTCTACTCCAAAGACCTCAACATTGTTCTCTCCTCGCAACTCCCCAACTGCTGTAGAGTCTTGCAAGCAGAAACCATAGCAATCAAAAGCACTGTCCTGGCGCAAGAACTTTTTTTTTGTCGAAGGTTCTTAAACTACACTGGATCAGTCAGACTTAAAATGTGGTCCTAAAAGTGGAACCTGCATTTGCTGAAATTTCATAGTCTTCCGGAGGAGTAACAGCAGGCTCATCAGTATCAAATAACTGCCACCGAGCAAAGGGACAGTGGCAGAGGAATTTCTCTGCAGTGTCGTCGTCTTCTTCACAGGCGTCGTAGAGGGTTTCATCGCTTAGGCCAAGCACATATATGTAGGTGTTTTAGGCGAATGTGTAGTCGAGTGCAGCGGCTGTCTTACAAACGTTAGAGAGCATGCGCTTGGTTTGTCTACATCCTGGAGAGCCATGCCACCTCCGGTTGTGTTCTTGAAAAGTCCAACCATCGACCAGGGACGCCAGTAGTCCCAACGTTCTCTACTAGAAGAAAGTGATAAACATAAAGGACGTTCCTCTCTATTCTATTCGATTGGACAGCCCGCAATCAAGTCCTTAGAAAATGCCGTTTCCTACGCAAAAATATCTCTTAGCTGTGGGCTGTCTCTTAACGATACTGTGACATACCGTGTAATTGCGAAGCAGACGGACTCGATGGATGTGGTACAACCTCTCCTCTCAAACCAGAAAGAAATCCACTCTCTACGTGCCTCACTGCAGCCTAATTAAAACAATCAACCGCGAATTGTTAAAAGTGCCTTCAATCAATGGAAATATGGTCAGTCGGAGCTGTCGACAGATGAACCTTAGTCGCGCAGCAAACTTCTGCTGTGTAACGTGGGAAGGTGTAAGCCTTGCATAGGCATCAATGGTCCATTTATAGTGTCAGGTTCTTACTGACTAAAGCCACCTCCCGAATCTGTCCGTTTATTCTCCCGCGAAACTATCGGCACAAAGACTCCGACAGAAAGAATACTTTACATGCGTTACATCAAAGCATCCGTTGACGGTGAAGTACCTGCCGCTAGAGTTCGCGCAATAAATACTTTAACGCACAGCTAATCTCATTGGCAGTCGTTCATCTACACACGAAAATGCACAATTGAATTTTTTATTTACATTTGTATGTATTTTAAAATCTGCTTCGACAACAACCAACCCTCAGATGTTAGCTTAAATTCGAATTCTAGTGAAATGTTACATGTGATGACTGTCAACGCTGAGGGATAGAGAAAATTTAAAAGTTGAGTAACTGAAGCCGTCGCGTCGGCTTCAGCCTTAGGTAAAGTGTCACCTCCCATAAGAACGCATGTTATTTATGTATCTGTCAAAGTATCGCTGACGCTGACGCATGTAACGTATTCTATGTGCCGGATCCTTTACTTCTTGAGGGACTTGCTTCGTCGCGGGGAGTTTAACGAATTCGCGTTCCGCAGCCGTTCTAAATTTCTTAGATCGCACATTATTCGTACTGCTGCTTTGTCCACAGCAGCCAAAAGTTCTTAGGATTTTAACACATGGGAATTTGACTACGTTCTCTGGTGTCGGCCGTTCACAATATAGCATAATTTGCAATATAGCTCTTTCGTTTTCATACCGAGCCCATTCGAAGAAAACGTTCTCCACGTTCTCTACCGTGTCTACGCAGCGAGGACAGAACGGACTCGTATCACGGTTTCGCTTGAAAAGATATTTCCGGGAACAACGGTGACCAGTCAAGAACTGTGTAAGATAGTTCGATTTACTCAACCTTCAATCCTTGGGATTAATCTGTACGTCCATCTCCCCTTATGGAACTTGTTCCATTGTTGTTGCCACGCTTCGCTTCTATACTGCGGCTTCTTTCGAGTTTCTTCGCTTGATTTACAGTAAGCCCGATTTGCACGTGATTGTAATAGAGCTAACATTTAGATAACGTAGTGCTCTGTGTGCTCGGTGATGGACAAAAAACCAGTCCATCTCAAGCGGCTACTCTGTCTTGTGTGTCCAAACTAAACAGTCCCGCTAATCGTCGGGGCCTACGTTTTCCAAAATCTGAGGGAACTGAATGCCATCGGCATAAGCAAGCTAAACCCACTGTTACACGTGCCAAATGGTTTCAGGAGTAAGTCACTTTAACCTAACTTAATCTACACATAATGCCACTAAATATCGATTTGACACCACAACCATTAGCTATGTTTGGCCAATCCCGTCAATGTGATCCGCGTATGTTAGCAATTATACCCTATTTTCAAGATCGTGCCCTAACTGCTGGACGGTGAATTTTGCACGCTCTCCCCCAGAATGGTGTTGAAAAAACCATAGATCTTCTAATTTTTCGCACTCAGTGCCTTAAGGGTTTCCGCAGCACTTTATGGACCCTAAATTGTTTGATTTACTCTCAAACGTCTAGCTAGTCTCAATAACGTGCGGTGAAGTAGTCAACCAAACTGAGTCACACTCAACCGCATTATAAAATCGAACAACAAACGACACACCCCTTTATTACCTAACACAGCCCAACCTATTGTCTTGTCACCATGCAACTACAAAGCCCGACTAAGTTACGCAATCTTTAGAAGTCGTTTTGATGAATGAACTTCAAACTAAACCAAGCGCCACGGCATCAACTTTAATGTTGAGTATTAAAATCCAGGCCCTGTGACGGATTAAAGGTACTGATCACATCTGTTAATCACCTTGTCGTTAAAACATAAACACGACTCAGCCATAAACTTCAGTCAGATAAAATAAACTTAAACAGCCTTTATCTAGTAACGACGGTGTAGTAGCAAAAAAAACAAGTCAGAAACAACTCAAAAAAAAGCTTTCCTTTCAAAAGATAAATTCAAAGGCACACACACTCAGAGCGCAAGAAATACACTCAAAAACATCTGTTTCACTGAGTGTATTACATAACGCCAGACAACCGAACAACAGATACCCGTGCGCTCAAGTGGAGGTGATTGATTTTTCAAGCCCTCTCACGTGGTGTTTCGTCTTCCAATGGGCTACATACGCCAAAGACACCAGCTGGCACTGGCCGAGGGGGCAAGTCAAGGCTTACCGGCGTTTTTCGCCGGTTTCCAACGCACGCCAAGCGAGCAGTCGAAGAGGCCGAAGGGGTGTGCTACGTGAGTGCCCAAACGTAGTCATTTTGGGCTAGCAAAACTAAAACCGTGCATCTACACTTATTGGCCCCTTCTGTGACTGTGTCTGTTTCGCGACACCTGATCCGAAGATCAGATGGATAGATACGAGAGCAAATGAGCAGATAAATGGTCATATGATCTCATGGCAAATCAGTCAGCGGGTGACTAATCGGCGTTCAGAGCTGGCCCGGGAGTACGTTGACTGAACGTCAATTGCAGCGTGGAGGTACGGAAATGGAAACTCATTAGAATCATGCTGGCACAATGGAAGCAGGTAGAACTCCATGGAAACCCATTCGGTCGGAACTATTTCTGTACGCCCCGGCCGGGGGCTAGGTGCGCCTGCCTAGCAATAGCAATTACAGTGCACAACTGACGCATTTCTGTTTGATATTTATTTAATGGAGGAGATTGTGTTGTGCGAGGCGGCCAGCCGATAAGGGTGGTCTCGAGGATGGCGGTTGTGGGCATGTTCGATTCGTTCGTTCACGGATGACTGATTGGTGCCCCGACATTGATGCAGAAGATACAGATAATTGGGTTTTTTTCCCATTTATTTATTTATAAACTCGATAAAGGTCTGCTGGTCGGACTGACAGCGACAGTAAATTGAAACTGATAATCACGGTGCAGTTGGGTACAGGTGTGAACTGAGGATTATATAAATTGTTAACACATCTATCATGAGATTAGGTGTTTTTGATGAGTGGAAAAAAAGTGACGTCTGACTAAGTCATGGGTTTGTTCTTTTCATTGTTTGAAGAATTAGGTAATATTGAGGAGCGAATAGAACGAGATTATAGATGTGCGTACATCTTTCTGAGCATGAAAGTTGCAAGAAGTGTTGTCCTTACGTATGTTTTGGTGGCTGTCGGGACTTGGAGGAAATGCATTTAGGGCTGACGTGTACGATAACGAACGACTTTATCGACTTATGCACGTGACATGAAGAATTTCGAACATTCTATGAAGCAATGTGGTCTTGTCGATGTTGTAGCATTTTATGGTCGCAGAAATTGAGAAATAGGCCAGTACAGGCGCCTACAAGACAGCAGTGGCGTGGCGTGGAAAGGTGGACTTTGCCAAGGGTGCGTCTTGTCACGTCTCCTTTTCATTATATACATATACGAACTGGATGTCGCAGCGCAGCCGAGGTGAGAAATGTTTCATATTGGAAGAGTTGAGGGTAAACCATTTTTTGGAAGATGACTTTGTTGTCCTCACATCACAGAGGCAACACCAGCGCCCACTCGATAGGTTTGTTGCCGTATGTGCAGATGCTGGGATGAAGGTTAACGTGGACAAATCAGAGGTTATGATCATTTCCAGAACGCCTGTTGAAGCAGGTCTTTTTCACGAGTGATGCTAGGAGCAATGCTGTACTTTCCTGCCACGCTGGCTTAATTTTGAAACAGCTTGGAAGATCTGTAGTCAGGAAGGCCGAGTGTGGTGTCAAAGCCAAGTCAGCGGTTTTCAATTCAGCATCTGTTCCAACTCTCACCTAGGATCATGAAATTTTGGTAATGACCGAAATATACAAGCTGCCGAAATGAGATTTCTCGTGCTGTTGTGGGAATTACTCGACAGGATAGGGTGAGAAACACGGCAGTACGCAAGGAACTCAATGTAGAGCAGCCGCTTCTTCGAACGGAAGGGGCTATGCTCCGATGGTTTGGCTACGTGGCACAAATGTCCCCATTATCACGACTTCCGAGGCGTGCCTTGAATGCGATTCCATCATGTAGGCGACCGCTTGGTAGATCCAGAACGAGGTGGTTGGACCAAGTACATAAACTCGCCTGCATACACTTGCGCATAACTCCTGATGAATTAGAATCGATGGCGGAGGATCGAGTGGCCTGGATCTGGAGATCTCTCGTGCGGTAGGAATCGAGTTATATAGACGCCACGCCACTGTAAGACAGTGCTCCGCCTTGTGGTTATGGAACAGCAAGGGAGATTTCATGTAGTTTCTATCGACAAGCCATGATCGGCGTGTTCAGTTTTGTGTGCCCTTGTGGGTGGGTGGCAGGCGATTGGCTACTACTTTCGCTGAAGTGATAGATTCAACCAAATCTGTCATGAGAAATATCTGCTCAGTGCTCGTTTAGCAGACCTCATCATGTCCCTGATAGCCGTATTTGGATGGTTGCCGATGTCGAGCAATTTCTCGCCCGTCTCGTTCATGTAATTCGCTGGCAGAACCAAATGTCGCCACCTGAAATTTTTCTTTCGAAGTCATGAAGAATCAGGTCTGCCGTTTTGCTCTTATTGTCTAGCTTCGGCTTGAGACCTTTTGAGAAGCATTTATTCCATTCAGTCACTCCACTGTCCACACAGTTTCCGCAGTCATCCTCGAACAGGATCGCTCAAGTGTGTATTGTTATCCGCGCTTATTACAGATTGCGGCCCATTTCACGGTGACTCAAAAACTAAAAGCGAAAAAACTTGTTTGTTGTTTTTCAAGACTATACATAACACAATAGTTCAATAGTCACTCGCCGTCTAAAAACGTTGATATCAAAGAATTGAAAAATACATCACAGCGAGGTAAACATAGCATCAGGGACTGCCAAGAAAATATCGAATGTTAGAGGACTCATTCTAAAAGCGTTGGCAACTTTGGCCCTTATTTTGAATTGGATTGACAACTGACAACTTTCATCAAAAGCGCTTTGCTTCATTTCTTTCTATTTTTAAATTGCATTCCGGATTACCTGAATTCCTCTGGGATCATTTTTTTGGCTCTACACACACTTAGTGAAAACTCATTCAACCGAGAACGAGGCGACAGCATGTATCGCCTCTCCATCCCCTCATTTCGGCGCGTCATTGTGAAACGGGCAAGATCTTATGCCTTCATTATCAAAGACCAACGATCTAGGATGGGGTCTTCACTATACATACCTCACATGCATGCAGATGTGTGTACATATGTACTTCGAAAATCCTCCTGCCGCTGTCGCTTGAAATCTCAATCGAAAAATAGAAGGCCCGTCAAATGCTCGCCAATGAACGCTGAAACGAGTTGACCGTAAGGTAACAAAAGACGCATCGGATCGCTCCTTTGAATCAAAATTATAGATGAAGATAAAAATAACTTGTTTTTGTTTTCATCCGATGATGAAAAAGTGAATTTATTTTTTTGTTTTTCTTCTCTCTGTGTGTGATTATTTTTTTTTTCTAAGCATACCAAAGTATTTTATATAAGGGTACCCATCAGACAGTGTGAGAGCACACTAGCATATGGGTGTAGCAAATTAAATTAGCAACGGGTAATGAAACTTGTAGCTGAACAAATTATTTGGCAAACATTCAAGGCATTCTTATTTCGAGAAGGAATCCTCGCGAGAGAACCTGAGCTAGAGAAAGTAAATAAAGGTGTTGAAGCATTTCTTTATTTAATTATTTTTTTTTTGTTCACTTTAAAGATGTGCGAAAAAAGAGCGCTAATTTCTTACCACCACTGCTGGGTGCCTTCAGGGAAATAAATGATTGTTTTTTTCTAGAAAATATTCGACATAACAATATCGAGAAAAAAGAGTATATCTTGTTTTAACTGCGATGTCAAATAATAATGCACAGTTTTTTTAAGTTTCAATTACTGTTGTTTCTTTTACTTACCTCAACCTGGGTTAATTTTGCGTTCCGTCCTTTCCACACCGCCTCCACTAGCCATGGCGATGTTCAACATCCAATCCACAATCTGAACAACCATCCATGGTATCTTTTTTCGTGGACAAATTATGATATATAGCTTCATTTGAACGTTGGGTGCCTGAGGCATAGTTCATGGCCAGTGGAGACGGTGTGTTACGATTCTGGTCATAATGCTGCCAGTTGTCTTATATTTTTTACTTTAGTTTGCTAATCGAAGGTTCGACTTATGGCACCTTCTCGAAAGCAGGGCTGTCAGATTTGAAGACACTCTTAAGGCCTAACCATAATTGACTTCACGGAATTTAAACTTAAAACAGAACTGAGTGAAGAGAGGCCAGAAGCGTTGCAAAATGTATTTCAGTGCCCACCTGGAAACTTCAAAAATGATCATCATTACGTACGTAGAGAGTGATGGATTTCGCTCCCACTTAAGGGCCAACTATAAGAAGCATGAGCTAGTGTCAAACGCGCTCGGGTGAGTGAGCGAATACACCCCCATACGACTGCCTATATTTGAGTTCGGAACATTTCGTTGAGCATCAGTTAGTGCGATTCGAACCGCATCGTGTACATGCGAATTTGACAGATGAAACACAGAAAAGGAAAAATATGAAAAATGGTCAAATCAGCTGATATTGAATTGGAATTCCTATGTACACACGTATACGTGGAATCGAACTGAAAACATGAGAAGTTCATAATAAAAAAAAAGGAAAAAATTAAGCAAACACGGGAAGAAATTCTGACAGATGGCTGTGCACGCATGTGTTCAGTGTATGTATGTAGTTATTCATGTGTTTTTAGGAAACATGATGAAACATTTGGTTACAAAATTAGCTCTGGCTCATGCTCACTCATGTGCATTATAGTTGGTTACGAAAAGTGAACGAAACTTAACGAAACTAAGGAAAGTGGATATTGTGGTGCATACATAACATCAGTCCATTCGCTCGATTCTTTAACTTGACTTCAGACTACTTACGTCCATTATGGTTGGTTCCTTAGACAGAACACTGGTGTTCGTCTGCTCGATGCGGCCCAACCGCCTTTATCGACGGATCTTTGTTTGATGGCAGCTACGTCTTCTCCGCCATTCAGCATTTTCGCATGCAGACGAACCTTAGAAGAAGCTGCCAAAATGAGACTTTTTAGCAGGGTTAGAAGTTCTTGTAGTTTCCACTCAATTTGTTTAGGAAGTAACAAAAATCCGACCCACCCCAATTTTTTTTTCAGATTAGTCACACTCGTGCCGCAATAGTCAACTCGTGCCAAAATCCATACCAATTTTTCGAAAGTCCTAGAGCCGGTACATCTCACAGTTTTCTACGTCCCACTTGACGAAACTCCAATTTATTACGACTTGGTAGTTCTTGAGTATTTAATGACATATCTAAATCTGACGTCAAGATCGTTAAATGATTAGCTATCCAGAAATTATTTCTTAGTTACTACAAGAATAGGGCATGTGATTACGGAGCTACTGGAGTACCGTCATTTCCTCCTTCTCATCTACACAGCTCCTACATAAGAAATTCTAGGGAGCTTCTAGCCTTCTTGTCGGATTGTCTCCATTACGTAAGCTTACCAGATTGCTGTGGTTTTGTTTGCATTTACAGCAGGACACATCGTTTTTAATGTCCAGCAGGTGTCTAGTTTGCAGTTGGTGTCGCTGATGGCGTCCTCTACTAGCAATGATTTTATTAGTTCCAGTGAAGAATATTTTGCCTGTCAATTGTGTGTCAATGCCAAAACCGTATCTCTCTCGCTGATTCAGCGGCTCCCTGTGGTGCTTCTAGAGCCTTTATGTCCGCGCCGACTATCTCTGTTCAAAACATTAACAGTCTTGTGTTGCTTGTGTTACGCATGTCACTGGCCTCACGTTTTATATCGATTCCGAACTGCTAATTTTGAGAAGCTCTATCAACACATGGAAGAGACACGATGTCCAATCCAGACAATGCAAAGTGGAACACTGCCAGTTGCCATGCCAAGACTTTCCTAAAATTATCCGCTTCAGCAGACCCAACGTCCATACAGCCCGCTCATAGACAATTCAAAATGATCGGAAAACGTAAAAATAAGATTAGAGCAGAAGCATAAATTTGGCTGCACAACATGTGTTTCGCAGCGTCGATCAGTGCCAACTATTTCGGCAACAGAATCTGAGGTGGGAAAATGACTCGATGCAACAATTTAACCAGAACTGTATGCGCTCTTTATCCTCTCTTTACTGTCTTAATGCTCGTTCGTGACAGCGAATGCAAACTGCAAAGACAGAAATTATTATTTAATTTGCATATTTCAACGGTGACGTTCTATAAATATCCCACTCGTGGTGATGGATGGCTCCTGAAATTCTGGGAACGGACGAGCGAGCCATGCATCACTAGTTCAGTAAATTGCATTTGATGCGCAATCCGATGCAGATGCGGTGCACTTGAGACATGAACAGATGCCTTGTGCAATGCCCTTGAGACTCTGTCACGATTTATGTACATTATTTTACATTTGAAATCTTTTATTTGTTTTATTGTTTCTTATTGTTTGATTGAAACCTTGGTTTATTTTATTTTTGCGTTCTTTTTGTTTCTTTTTTTTCTCTTATTTTTTGCGTAATTTAGAAAACGTCTTGGGTGGACGTCGATTTTCGATATATTCAAGAGCAATAAGGTAGCGGCGAAAAATGCGATCGAGAACAAGCCCGAACCGAGCAAAGCCAGCGAAGTGCCATTGCCAAAGACTCCCGAACCAGTTGTGCAGCCACAAGTTAAGCCAGCGCCTCCGCCGAAGCCTGTAGTTCAACCGGTGGAACCACCAAAACCCAAGGTGGCTCCAGCCCCACCAACACCAGCACCAGTCGCGGTACCTGCCCCAGCTCCAGCAGTACCTGAACCAGCTCCAGTTCCAGCCAGCAATGGACCAGCTCTCTCGGCCGCAGAAACCCTGGATCGGAAGATCTTCGGTGTTCCTCCAAAGACGCTCGAAAATGGCGAATCAAAGCCAGCAGCGAACGTCAAACAAGCCACAAGCTCCTTCCTCGAGGGTGAAGGTCAATCGTCGACACTGAAACAGCCAACAAATCTGGCATTAAGGTATGACGCTTTCAAGCACGCTACAGCCCGCAGAAGAGTGGTTACGCTAAATTTAATTTCAGTTTTGATTTATTTTTATTGTTTTTGTGTTTTTTTTGCTTTAGTTCGTGTTGCTAAACGGCATTAAAGCTCGCTGTTAGTCTAGCCAATTCATTTAGATGCTCTTTCACATGTATGAACGCGCTTAGTCTGCTTTATTGCCTGCATCCGAGATGCTTGCCAGGAAATGTCTTAATTGCCCCATTGACAGTCCCCACGATCAGCGTTTTTTTTTTGTGGGAAATCTGTATCAGAGTGCTGCTGCTCACCGGCCTGAGGGCCTTCATAAGCTTCATCTCATAAACCAGAGTGCTCGTGTGTGTAGACAACATAGAAGGGGGTTCAATAAACCCCCGTCAGAGAGAACCACTCGAAAAATCTAATTTTACAATACGACGCCGTGCATTTCGCCTTCGTCGGCGGTGTAGTGCATTCTGTGGCATTCAACTCGGTCCCACTTCAGGTTTTTGAAAATAATCTCTAGATTCGAATTTCACAGCACCACGAAGGAGCCCTGCAGGGATTGAACGCTTCAGAGTTCTTAATTATTAACTTGAGGTGGAGAAATATTTTTAGCCACTTGAATTTATAACACATGGTCGGGAGCTGTCACATTGACAAGATTTATTTGAAGGTTCGCCTGAATGCGCTTTGTATCGTCAGTCAGTCGTGCATGGGTGCGTTCTATTTTTGAGGAGTTCTACGCCGAAGACGACTGTTGGGAGCACAGTCAAATTAGTGAGATTTAAGTCAACTCCAAAATTAGCATTGGGGGACCTAGAGGCAGCACGTATCGTATCATCTTTCGAATGCACATGTTTGTCCAACGTCATGTAAAGCTCGAAGGAAAGAGAGCCGTAGCTGGCTGCATTGGCCGTTTCTACACGCTGTAACTAGGGGCATCCGATAGAAACAAAGGAGAGGTGTTGCAAAGCTCTCCTGGCACGTCTCAGTGCTGTGTTGCATCATGTGGAAGCGACGATTGACAGTTCACTCGATAAATACAAGTGCCTGACATCAAGCAACACACCAACTAGCCTTATCCAGCGGTTATATAATTTATTTACGATCCAATGTGACGCTATGATTGATAACCAGCCATAATCCGAAGAGTTCAATCAGAGCCAATTTGCAATAAATCACCAAACCCGTGTGCGGCTGTTTTCGAATCGATTTGTTCAGTACAGCGCCCCACCAGCGGACAATCGATTTCACTTTTATTTTCGAAAACAAATTCACAATCTCTAGGCGGTAAGGTGGTCTTTACATGCTCCTCCACATACATCAAACGCTAGGCACGCTGCCAAATCATTTCACGACGCGAAATTATTTTTGAAAGGCCCGGTCACCTAGGAGACCAACGCCACTTGTTTGTGTCTGTTGGCCGGTGGTCAAAATTGCACATATACAGCGGATTAGAGATATATTCTACCGATTCCTTCATCAAAATGCAATTTATACGATAAGGATTGCATTTCAAAAATGTAAAAACGAAACAAAAAAAAAACGCTCTCTGTCTTTGTCAAAATTCTAAGCGGGAGCATTTTTGGTGGGTGAACGGATTTCTGATCTGTCCGGGAGCCTCTTGAGTAGATTTTGGGATCCAAATATAGATCCTCTAGCGATCATGTGATATGGCTGTGCTTGAAGTACAATATATTTCCTTCCCGCGGTGAAAGAAATCAAATTTTGCTGTTTCGTGATGTCGTTTTGACAGTTTTCCGTACGAAATCGGAAAGCAATTCACAGCATTATGTGTACGTACACGTTGACAAGACTGATGTCGGAGCGTTGTATTTATTTTAAGACGCAATCTTGACATCTAGAGATCACTTTCAGATCGACACACATGATCGTTGAGCAGTCAACATTGAATTGACAGGGTTGGGCCAACTGGCACTTTGGCTTTGAAAGTGACGTCCATCGCCCAGAAAGACGAATATTCGTTTCCTATTTGCTGAAGTTCAAGTTCATTGTCAATGAAATTTGTTATTGACATTGAACGCCAGTAAGCGATAAGTTCGTATCGTGTTTTTCGATAAAAATAGGCGAGCTTTTCAGAGGGGGGCCAAGCATATTTGTGTTTTCAAAAGAACATATGATCTAAGCGATAAAAAAAATGGATTTACGTATGCGCATAATATTTTTGACAAAAGGCAAATGTATGTGCGAATATTTATTTGCATCTGACAGTGTCTTCGTTGACTTTTACTGTTTGTTTCTTTGTTTTAATAGAAAAAAGAAAGCATATTTGACTGCCAATTTTTAAATCACGTCCACATTACGTAAAGGCGTGGTTTTTGGCAGCACGAAAGTATTTATTTGAAATCCAAAAACATTGAAAATAATAAAACGTCCCCTGGATAGATACATCAGATCGCAGCTGTAAATGAATTCGGCGGTGGTTTGCTTTTATCTCGGCGAATTTCGACGTTGGAATGCTGGCGAACAATTCCTCGTCCGATAAACTATTCACCGGGAGAAACGATGAATTGTGTAAACACTTCATGTTGCCATGCCAAGTTTCAGATTTGCACAGCGTATGCAAAACAAAGGAAATTCGTATTTTGCGAAGAAAATACTGAGAACAAACTGCACCTACTGAGGTTGAAAATAGTTTTGCATCGGTCTTCGGAACATCTGCAATCGCTTGCTAATAGTTCAGACCATGCGCTAATAGCCGACAAGACAAGATATACTGAAATGATTTATGTGACAACAATTGGGCAACGTTTTGCCCGTGAGAACAACTTACCCTCGGTGGGGGATGCCACGTTCAATGATATCGATATTTTTTCCCCCAAAATACACATCCTTAACCTTGCGCTATGTGGCTCCAGAAAGACTGCGGTACATGCCCCACAGCACGCGAATGGATGGGCGAATTTATTGAGAAATGAATTTGTTTTTTACCAGTGAATCGACTGGTTGAAACGTGTCTCGTTTCTGCAGATAAGTCAACGTCAATAGCAGTATTCGGAAACAGCATTATGTGTCCTTCCGGATGCCTATCGCTACTCTAAAACATTTACTAAAGCTAGAAACACTTGCTCAAGTAAATCGTAGATGGTCAACTGGCACAGGATGCCTCATTACGAAACAACTCTGGCCTACGTTCGATTCTAAACGATCGCTCAGCCTGATCAGATTGAGCAGGCCGAATGTCTCATTGGCGTTATAACAGGGCATTGTGCCATTGGAACTCACGCCTCCAGACAAGGCCTTCCCTACAAGGACTTCTGTAGAAGCTGCAGAGACGAGAATGATGAAAGAAACCATTGTACACTTGCAATGTAACTGTAGTGCTCTCTCATCCCGGCTTCTGGAAGCCTAATACATTGATAAACTGGCTGAACTAAATAGAATCAGAGTCAGCCATCTTCTTTGCTTTATTAAAAGCACTACCTGGTTTGCGGAATAGGTTTTCATACATCCGCATGGAAGCACAATCGGCCTATGCTGGCCTAAGTGTGGCTGCTGTCTTTCCTTACAGCAGTCAGCCACTTTAACTTGATCTAACCTAAGCAAGCAAAATTGAACGAAACTCAACGAAACTGGGAAACATTACTAAAAAAACATTGTTAATCAAACATTTTGTACAATATAAATTTTGTACAATATAATTCCGAAATCAATAAGAGTTAAACTCGGTAGATGGAATAAATAAATAAATAAATAAATAAATAAACATGACCTAAGACTCCTAACGTCCATTTTGGTACCTAAGAGTTGAAAAGACTTTGCGGCAGTTGATTGCTTTTTTAGCAACAAATGGTTATACGGTAAAAACTGGACCAGGCGACATTTAAATTCATTCAACGGATTCAACCGACGTATGAGAGATATTGCCATAATTTTATTAAGGTTAGATTAGGTTCGTGGGTAGACGTATACCACGTGACGCCAATGGAAGGGTATAACCTCTTAGATCCTACTTCGTGCTTGTCATGTTGCTGTTGCGGTGTTTAGCCACCCAGATATCCTTATGAACCTGAAAAGAAACATTGTTAGATCACGAAGGTCTTGGAAGAAATGTTCTCAGAGATCTATGTATATCTCAACTGGCAGAGGCCGTAGTATCAGAGTTGTCTCACAGGTGGCTCCTTCTATGTTCGTGTCATCCCTTTTTCTTAACATCCGCGCTGTCTTGATATATATAGGATGGGATGGGTCGGTCTCAGCCCCTCTCCTGGCCAGTTCGTTTCCTGTTTATGCTGGTTATGTCCCTATGACCCGGAACAGGATCTCCGCTTTGAAAACACTACCATAATCAGGGATTCTGATGGAAAATTACATGTTTAACAACATTTTGTTTCCTCCTTCTCCAGTTATCAAAAACATCTTAGACAACATTTTCAAGCATCTCTGTAACGATTCGGACAGCTGAAGACTATTCTTTGAGTGTTGTATATCTAACAAGATATACACACAACACTTCCCCTCCGATTATATCGCAATTTCTCTTGGCAAACACGTCGTACTCCCACTTCCATCGTGTCACAAAGTGCGAAGTGATATTCGCCTGACCGATTGCCATCGCTGTCAACATCCCCCTATCGCCTACCTTGCAATCACGTCACGTGACCCGCCTTCATTTCACTTCCCCCCATATCCAAACAGCTGATAACTTATCGTCTATTTCCTCCCATAGAAACCAAGCCTCTTCAATTTATTGAATAAGATGTGTCAAACACGAGCGTAAAACTTCCACAGGAACAGGCGTTAATTGAAAACGTCTGCAAAAAAAACGGGCACCCACACACCCAACCGTCGAACAGGCGTATGCGCTTCCCCCGATAAGCAACAAATTAATCAAATTTCATAATTCATTCGGAGACGCATGAGAGCAGAGAACATGTGAACCCTTTCATCGAAGAGATTCAGCAACGCAAATGCAAAACCGAAATTTAATTAAAAATCAATCGAACGCTGCCAATTGGCGATGGGGGGAGAACGAGCCAGGCACGACGAACAGCGTAATAATTATCGCGAGGGGATAACAAGTGTCCACCGCCGATACGGAATCCATTGGGGCGGGCGGTGCAGTTGATTAGGCCGCACATACGCACGCACGAAGCCACCGATATGACGTTCGTGCTGTGAAACACTTGTTTTGTTTCTCGTTGTTTTTTTCGCTCCTAATCGCTTATCTTTAGCCTTTCGCAGAACTCGATAGAATTTCAATGGGCTCTTCAGGCCACCCACACTGCTTCTGGACTGGGGATGTGTACGTCGGAAACAACAGTACACAGATGAATGGGCACTCAGAGAACAAGAAAATGACATGGAATCTATGTACATACTCGTTTGCAATCCTTGTCGGCCTTCAAGGTCACGCCCGTACCCACCCACAAATCGCGTATGGTTACGCAACAGCTGACAAGCAGGCTGAGCGATTTCGCTCGAGTTATGCAATCACTCCGACTCGCCGGGGTGAGTTGATATTGAGCACAACCAGCACACACAACACAACCCCCTCCTGCGAGAGCGAGTGAGCCAGTCAGGGATTTAATTGAAGAAAAATGTTTTTATTCTTTTGGCACAATGCCCAGGAATCAGCGGCATGATTTCTTATTTTCTGACACTTTATTTTGGCAAAGCAACGCAAGAAAAAAAAAGATGCAAATAATTGTCTGGGAAATGTGGGAAGTATACCTGGCTTCCTGCTGATGTTGAACGCTCCCCGGCGGGAGGTTGGGCTGAGCTTGAGCCAATGGTGGCAGAAAGAAATTCGATGGTTGCTGTCGTCACAGGGACCGGAAGTTGTGTGCTCTCGTGGGTTGTTTACTCAGCCTCTTTTAGTTACACAATTTCTGATGAGTTCATAGTTTGCTTAAAAGAATGTGAAGAGATGGGCATTCGTTTTTCAACTCAAAGTCTATGAGAGCGGCAAAGCTTGACAAGGCTCACAGTTCATGGAATTTTTCCAAGTGCTAAATCAATTTGAATTTTAGAGAGTTAACGGTAATTGATCGGCAAATTAGTTTTCTCAATTACCAAGAATTGTGGGAATGGGCTAGTTCCTATGATGCCAATTTTTCACTGATGTTTATTCAGATTCAGAGGTGATTACAGCACACTGCATGGAAACATGAAATTTATTCGCAACCTTTTCTAACGCAACGAGTGCATGTGACTTGGCTTTCAGCTGTGTCTGATTGTGTTGTTAAAACGTCCAATGAGGAATGTATTTTTAGTCTTGTAGTGCATTATTTACTAGGCAACTTAAGAAAATCCATTCGAGTTCGAAAACGATCACGAATTAGTCCCAAAAGTTGAACATCAAAGTCACCCAGTGAATTTGCAGTTGCATCCGATGATTTCGAAGCAAAACGTTTCCTCACGTGCAGTCCTGTTCAAATGGGCCAAGAAGTAATCAATAGTTTCATTCTAACAACCACTGACGCTGCGACAATCCAGAAAATTGCGAAGCGTTCGAACACGCTTGAAAGGGAACTAGTTATGGACCCTTTCCCGATGCCCATCGCTCCTGTAGAACATCTACTCAAGCTTAAAACTCTTGTTTACACAAAACGTGGTATACTACGACGCTTCACTTCGGACAAATTATGACCTGCCCTTGATCAGAAACAATTACACAGGCTAATTATACTGAATAGTCCGAATCTGAGAACTCTTATCGGCCTGATCACTGGACACTATTCCATTGGAATTCAAATTTTTAAGATTTGGCCTGTCCTACAACGTCTTCTGCCGAAGCTGCAGAGATGCGGACGAGGAGGAAACTATTGTGCACCTTCTCTGTAATTGTAGCGCCCTCTCCTCCTGAAGGAGATGCAACTTAGGGGGCTTACTTCTTAAAGCGAAACTAAACAGCAGTAGTATCGGCCCTCTTCACAGCTTTATCAAAAACGGAATAGGATCGCCTAGATGCCCGTGGTAACACATTGGGTCTATACTGCTAACCTAACCTTCCTGCTGACAAACAATTTAAACTGTCACTATTCAAGGTTCTCTTGCAACAATAATACGTTTTGTGTGCTAACGATGATAATGAGTTTATGCGCTTAACAACATTAACACAAACCCAGTGCTTGCTAGTGAGCAATTTAGGACAGCGATAGAAGGGCATTTGCCACATCTCCCTTTCCTCCTGATGATCAATTGTGATACCCTGAGGGAAGAAAGTCCTCTTGCTACTCTAGTACATTCTATCATTTTCATCTTGAACAATGTTCAGCTATGGTCTTGACAATACGACAGAGTAAATAAATGGCTTTCAAGTCATTTCAAATTTCATTTCCAGTGTTCCATTACGGAACGGACAAAAACTGGTACAGACGTATTGAGGAGTATTCTCTTGCTTCTCGTCATTGTCACTGCATGTGCATATACTACAGTCGCCTGCCTCTAAGTCGAATTTTCACAGGACATCAAAATTAATTGGAGTTCGACTTAGAGGATGATTTTTTGTATGAAAAATTGAGGGGAATGCCAAAATATGGCGAGCAAAAAAGTTACGAGAGAAATTCGACTTAGGGAGCGTCCACCTCAGAAGTTCCTTACTCCAGGTTTAGATTGATCCTCGGGCAGTCAGCAAGTTAGCTAGTTTTGGACGTGTCTTCAACAAATTCAAGTGTTCTCTAAAGCCTCTGCCGTCCTTCTGTCCTAAGCTCTTTTTCCACTAAGGCTACATGCAGGCTGCCTGTAATTGTGAACTTCAGAGCAACAGAGCAAGAATCGTCATCCACGTTGATTAAAACAGCATGGCTGACGTCAGTTGCTCTGCTATCATTCTCACCAGAAACCTTCCTGGCTGGTGATGGCGAGTTTTCGGTTTTTTTAAGGTCTCTGGTGGCCGACTCGATTGCATCAGAGCTTCGGTATACCGTCATCCTCCCTGAGAGTCAGACTTCCATAAAATGGTTTGATGTAATGGTAAAATTGTATTTTAATGTTCACCTCGTGTGGGTGTGGGGACACTGTGTTATTCCAAGTGAAGCCCTAACATCGTGGCTCTTACATCCAGCAAAACATCGTTTAATGCTTGACAGGATTAATGATCCTGATCGTAGAAGGTCTGAAGGCACCAAATGCGCTCACCACGAAACATACCTGGCCTACTTTTAACGCTGACGTTAAGTCTGACCAGTTACGACTCTCAACGGCATTGTAACGGTGCCATTTTCAAACATGACTGGGGGTCTTCCTTGCAAGAACATTTGTAGCATCCTCTGCAGAGACGAGGTTTAAAAGGAACACCTTCTCTGCTCCTGTAGCACCCTCTTCACTCGAAAAAGACAATTTAGAGTTTAGTAATTCTGGTGTCTGCCATTGAACCGATATATTAGTTCCAACTGCAGTTCTGTTTACAACTGGGTTTCAGAGTAGGGCCTACTTGGTGCGCGTCTTAGCAAAATGGAGCTATGAAGGCATAATTGTGTCAGCGACTTGTTCCTATTGAGGTTGCAGGTATTATTAACTGATCTGCGGATCATGGTAGAACCAAGTTGAAATTTAGAGTTCATCACTCTGCTACATGGTGAATAAAAGCCACAATTGACTTCGAGTTTAGGTTAGGTTGGGTAGGGCTGCAGCCAACTCCACCAGTACCCTTAGACCATGTTGGTCCATTGCGATGCCCATAGTGAGACTACTACCACTGATCGACAACTCCAGTGAAAGTGTCGTTAATTTTATCCCAACGGCAAATGGTGACTCGACCAGATTTGAAAACCGGATAAAGCGTATTAACTTTGCTTTCACTGGGATTCGAACCGGGAAACCCTCTAACCATGGGCAGGCACTCAACCAACTGCACCATCCAGCTATTCTTCGAGTTGTTCCGAGTTGTTTGTTAAGCAGACAATTGATTGCATTGGATTCGATGTTGCTACAGGTTCCTTTAATATCTAGAAAAGTTGCAAGAGTAAATTCCTTGTATTCGAGTGAATTTTGTCCACTAGTGAGTGAAGAGGCATCTCCACAGATTTGCCCTTGTTGTAGACAGGTACCCAACCTCGGTAAATAAAATTACTGTAATGGATTTTATTTCCCCTTCGAGTAACTTCCAAGTAATGAGGTAATGAGTTGTGCAGCACCTTGCAGCGCTTAAGTCCTTTCCTGAATGCAATATACCCACAAATCCTCGAGACGTTAATTATACTCTTTCCTTTCAAATATTATTGCTTCAACAAATACTTAGCATGTGAGAGCAATTAGCCAACTGTTCGGTTGACTTTTTTGGAGTCCCATGCACCAGAAAATCAGTCCATAAATGGCGAACAAGAAAACGATGTCTTCCCACGAACATAAATCTGAGTTCGGGTCAAAAGTCTGAAAATGATCTCTCATTATATCCTTGTGTCAAGGAACACATGCCGGTTCGAAGAACGTTCGAAAGTTCCTCAAATAAAGTATTCACATGCATGCACACATGCACACATTCACACATGAAAATGAACTTAATTCTGACCTGTCTCTTCTCGTTGAAACCTGTTTGAGTGTCTCCCCAGCCAAAGGTTCTTTATTTTAATTACAAGTGAAAGGATGCTTTTTAAGCCGAATATTAGCATTTTTAACCATTTTTCCATGTGTCAACGATGACAGACAAGAAGTCTCAATTTGTTTGTTCGCGACGATTAATCTAAATATTTTCATTTCCATGTGACATTCAAATTTGTCAGCCGAAATTTCGTTTGTGTGCATAGGGGCACCGAAATGGAAGCAAACAAAGCAACGAACTAGTTGCTTAGTCATCGAGACTACGTGAAACGTGACACAGTGGTGATTTATTAGAGCGACGAATGTATGTACAAGTTGGAGCTTTTTTTTTTCTGATATGATAAACTATTGAGGGATTTATGTTTATCAAATGAACAGAGTACAAGTTATTACACTCAATATACAATGTTATGTCAGTACAATGGCCGGAGCGCTGTTATCTATTAATTGCGAGTGGTTAAGGAAATGGCTCTGTAAACACCGCTATTGAAAGCAGATAATGAAAAGCGACAAGAGTCTTGACAAATCGAAATCGAAACTATTAGAGTTTAGAAAATCGTTTTAAAATTGATAGATGAAGGAAAGTGGGTTACAGAGGGGTCAAGAGAACTCTTCAACACAATCATTTAGTGTCCCTATTATGGTTGGTGAGATATCTCTTGTGAGCGGTTACCTGGTCGGGATTCTGGTGAACAGCTCAGAATAATAGTTACCACTGTGGGGTGAATTCATTGTGACATATTTTTTGATCATAATGGCTGAAACACAATCTTGCGGTGCGTCGCCTTTCAACGGACGCGATTCAATGTCCAAGAACTGCGTCAAGACACTTTTTTGTGTCAACTGGCATTTGGCACTGAAACTGTTTGACATTTCGGAGCTTGACGCACTCTCTATCACAAAGTCGATAGCAGCGACGCATGTTTGTATTTCAACCATAATCTTCACAATTTTTACCGTTCTTGTGGTGCCCACAAATTGTGAGGTTTTTACTCAGAATGCGGAAACTTCTAAACTTTGTGACTCCCCATGCTCTTTTGAGATCTTGGTAGCTCACAGATGTGTGCCAGTATATGGGAATAATAAAGTAGTGATTTTTAACCGAAGGCCAACGACCGTGGAGATCGAAATCGTTGAGTTGTGTATCGAAATGTAGGCTTTATCTTATCTTCCGAAATCTCAAACAAAAACGAACTTCTTCCTTATTTAACGAGCTGTCCGTTTTGTTAAAAGAAAGTATTCTACTTTGCAGTCAAGTGGCGTGAAGCTCTCTCTTACCTTTGCGTTTGAGCAAGGCCGATGTGGCTATATTGCCTGTGGAATTCGTTGTTAAATCTGCACGTTACACACTGTTATCTCCAAGGTCTATGCTTTAGGGATGATTGGGATATCATATTAAGCCAGCTCGTAAACAAATTGATCTCTGTTCGGAGGTCGTATTTGTATCAATTGCGTATTACGTCTCATGGACTTCTTAGCTGGTAGAAAGTGGTCTTTTGTCTCTAGATGAGCGGCTTAATATTTATTTGTGCTACATGGCAAGACGTAGAGATATTCAAGGCCACTGTGTAGGGGGCTGTCAACAACTTTGTCCTCTCTTCCTGAACTTCTGGTTATATGAATACCGCTCGCCACATTCAAACTAATGTTGCACAAGACAGCGACTGGAGACAGCTGGTGTTCGTAAAATTATGTAATCCGAACTGAGCTCAAGCACTCCAAGCAACTGCTCTAACTTGGAGTTATTACACGACAATGCTAGAATCTGAAGGAACACGCCAAAGATTATCCGTCATCAGAAACGAGTTCTGCTGAAGTTGGATGGATGAGAAGAACATAGGAAGCATTCCGCTTAGCCTGTACTTTTGTCCGATTTAAAACGATGGAAAATTGGGTGTCTCTGATTCTGATACCTGATTGCCACGTTAGAGTGGTTCCAGATGTCTTGCTGCACTTGTCCAGCTGTGATGTGTCGTGGATAGACATTCCTAGACGGCTTAAGTGAGGTGTCCATCACCAGTCTACTTCGAATAAGCTTCAAATGGTTCACCACGAGTGGCTAGTGGACTAATTCTAACTAAATCGCGTGACAGCACGGTTCTAGTATATCCCTTCAACCTCCTCAATCTGTATGGATTTTTTATGGATGCTATCTCTTCGGTAACCTGGTTGCGCCTGGTGCGTTAGAGTGGATGGTGGAGCATCGAGTTGCCTGGAAATCTCTTGTGCGTGCTTTACCCATGCGACCCCTTTAGTGGATCATGTGGGTCAGAAGATGATGACGGTTGTAAAATTGATTTCACAAATTGATTAAATATTCAAAATACTTCTGAGCAACTCGGTACTGTGACCGTCCTCGTGAATAGTTCGATCGAGAGTAGAAATCATGTACACCATGTTAAAACTTCATATCTGATCGAGAGTGATCCCAAATGCCAATCCACCACAGTACCGAGCTACCCTTGAATCCTTTATTTACTTAAGCAGGAAAGGATCCTGACACAGAGACGGTTTTCTCTCATTTCGCACTATCCCTCCGATGATCTTAGATAAGAGCAACGGAAGAGAAGAGTGAAAGCAAATAATAATCATGTTCCTTTTTGGGTAGAAAATCCGTTTAACGTGATGATGAATGATGACACTACCTCTTCAGTACAGTGACTATCGTGGCGTTGACTCCTACTCACTTCGACCTACCGTGTCTAGGTTGGATTCCTAGTACGACAAAAAATAAGTTTCACGGCCTCACCTCCTTCAAGTCACTGACAATGGTAACTGTCTAGAAAAAGCTTCTCAAACTTGGCCGTTCGGAGTCGGCATAAAACTGTAGGTCCCTTTCATTCCACTCGTGAGAGAACAATGTCACGTACAACGCGAGTGGATTCTCTTCAGTTTTGCAAGAGTTGTTCAAACAGAATCTTAAAGAGTTCACAAAAATTGACATGTCCCATTAAGTCGATATAGACCGCGAGATTTCTCCGCCGTTATTCGGAACGGCTGGAAAAGTTTGGCAAAAAAAAAATAACAAACAGAATATGTTTGTTGATTCGATTTTTTCCAAGCTCTAAAATGTGTAAAGATTTGATTTGACTTGCAACCATACTGATATGAGCCTGCACAGTGTCTCACGAACATCTTAATTCCGCAGAAATTATCGTATGTGCGAAACTCTGATACTTGACGCGCTCTAAGAGATCTCCTTTCTTGTGAAGTGAAAACGAATCCATTATCGCATTCCGGAAGCGAGTTTCTAGAGATTCCTATTACTGTGCAATGACGCCTAAATCACAATACACTTCAAAGAAGTTGATTCATCAGAAGTTGACTGTCTGGAAATTTAAAAAATAAATGCGGTTAATAAAGACGGCTTCTAGTTGGTTGATCGTGAAAAATCATGAAGCACACGAAACGTCTGGCGATGCAAATGCGAAAACAGATTCTGATAATAAAGACTAAGAAGATTGTGGTTAGGTAAAAGGTTGGCCTGGCAGCCTTACAGCCGCGGTCCACGCAGACTAAGGAGTTGAATTCATTGTGCACTTGATGAAAAAAGGTATTTCCCTTTTCTGAAATCAATTAGACTCACATTGCAGTTACAGTTCGATCCTACTTAAGCCCTGTACCTCCAGCTCTACACAAAAGTGTTTTTGTCTGCTTTCTTGCTTGACAGATCAGATGTCGAACAGATTCTATTTATTCTTCGTCTCTGCGATTTCTACAGAAGTCACTGTGAGGACTGCAAAGACGCAATGCATTTGTGCCAATGGTACAGTGCCCGGTAAGATCTCACACTCGCATGTGGACATCCTTGCGAATAAAACTGAACTTCTTTGCTTAACGTCACCATTGATCCTATGTCCGAACTCAGCCATCGATTTCTGGCTCTATTCACTTCGGTATACCGACAGGCTGTTGTTGGTTACGTTTCTCTATGAGACGATTAGCCAGTGAAAGCTTCTTCCTCAGATTACGTAGCTGACAGCAGTCAGTATGACTGGCTGATGCAGGAAAAGTATTACAATGAACCATGTGACTAAATAAATCTGTTTGAAAAAAAAACAAATTGCCATAACCTCTTCCTTCCTTTGAGACGATTTGTCTAAAAACCCGATTAAACATTAATTGAGGAGTCTCTCCAGCACATGTTCTCCATAAATATTCGGAGCTTATTGACTTTTAATTGCACGATTCTACGATTGTATGTACGTTTGAACGCTTTGATGACATCAACCTTGAGAAGCTTCGTAAATTCTCACACAACTTGTGTTCATGCTCTCGGATTGCCCTTGACACTGAATCGGTTACATAAAACCGAAGGCACTTACATAAGTTATCCCTCTTTATGCTTGAAACAACTCTTATTTACCATTCATGTATGTGAACGTGCTGATATGTACATAGTCGTACATTAGGTAGATGGAGCTGGAGACTCCATTATGTCCGTTTTGTTGGAAATCTTCATCTACTCGTTTTAATCCCTCCCTACACATACCACAGTACCTATCGCAGATGATTCAGGAGGACGGAAGTGGTAGCGCCAACTAATCAATGTGAAATTGCACAGCGGCACAAAAGTGTCTTGAACTCTACAAAGTATGTATGCCCCTCATCGACTATCGATTTTGACTTTACGACATCTTCGTGGGGCCAGTTGTATCAAGCATGAATACACTGGTATGTCTGAAAAGTATTTGTAAAGAAAGCCACCCGCTTTAGGCAGTTTATTAAATCAAATGTTCTTGACAAAACCCCGCGCCAGGCACCCAAACTTTGCTCCTCTGATTAGAGTGCATCTGGCATGTGACATGTCATGCAGTGCAACTAATAACTGCATTATGTAACTCGAGCAGAGTTAAAAGCTCACTCGTCGCTGGTAAACGATAAATTTCAATCATTCTTAAAATGCATCGACTCATAAATTCCTATTTCCTCTGAATAACAAAACACGAAAAGTAAATAAATAAATATATCCCAGCAGCGTAGGTACATATATTGTTTTATTTAGAATAACAACAGGACCCTCTCGGCCTTCCCACACCGCGTCCGCGAAAAGCTTTTGGTGGTAACTTTCAGTGTGGGTGCCCCGGTTCGTGCCGCCAGTCAGAGTTAAATACATTTGAGTGAAAACTTGTTTGTTCTTTATTTTTCTTCCATCTATTCAATCTACACCGCACGCATACACTGCGACGAGAGTGCTGTCGTTACAGCAAAACTACCGGTAGTATATAGGCGTGTGCGGTGGTGTTTGTGTCGCATATCGTGCCTGTGTGTGGCTTAAATAAAACCCAAAGTGAACACCAACCGTACGAAGAACGACGAAGAACATTTTGAGATCATTATTTCGTTGAACGTTGTATTCTACGGTTGCTAAAGGTGAGAGTTCTCAAAAAGAAAAAATTCCTTTAAATTATTCAAACATTTTTCCAAATCAAATAATTTTGTTTAATTTTTGATTATTTTCTCAAAATATCCTACTGTTCAAAGAGTTGTTCTTTTTTTTTCTCGTTGAAAGTGTAAGAAAATCTTGTGATCTCGAAATTTTGTGCTGATCTTGAAAGTGTGTGACCCAAGGGAAGGAAGCCGGTTCAGTTTTCCGTTGCTTTTTGGTCGTTTTGTTTTTTTGCGCTCGTTCAAAGATGAATGTGGTGGCTCACCTGAAAGATGGAATGATTTACCACACGTCTCGGTGTCGTCTTTGAGACTGTACCTGAAAGTTAGTTATTTTGGCAGATTTGCATTGGGCTTCCGTTTCACCCTTCCGATCGTTCGGTGTCGATGGCGATGTGTGTTTTATTTGTCCCCGAACTGGAAATGCCCATTGGTGTGCGAAATTTGAGACTGTTTTTTTTTTCTTATGAATTGTTGTTCTTGTGCATTGGCGGGTTCTCAAATGTCTGCTGGCTAACAGTTTTTCTTTCCTTTGAATGGCAATACAAAAAAAAAAGTTGCTTATAAAATAAAATTCAAGCTAAAAATAGAATCGAATTAAGTGTAATTTAAGAAAGGCGGCAAATGAGTCAACTGTCTGAAGTGGTCTACCCATTTGGATTTTTTTCAAAAAAATTCCTTAAGCAACGTCTCTAAGTGACGTGTGTGTCGACTGTCCGTGGATGGAGGAGCACGACTGGATGAACTGATGACTACCATCACTTGGCAGTTAATTGAATCCTCCTCCTCTGTCTGTCTGCCTGTCTGAGAATTTCTTTTGATTCTTCCACATGAGCTGTGTTCATTATTAATTGTTATTCATTCCTTCTCATTATTCAATTGAAACCAGTTAAAGCCGCCTGCAGTCGATCGTCGTCCCTCTTATGAAATTTGCCTCCCTCATCAGAAGTGCCACACGGACAGGAGATATAGAGAGATGCGCGCACGCTAGTAGGGATTTCTATTAATGGCCCGCCAAGTAATTTACTGAAATAAATGCACACAGCGAATAGTATGTGCATCTGCACAATGCCAGCTTCCTCTCAATAGTACTTGTCTAGCTATAGAATGGTTAGCTTTCCGGCGGGCTTACACATTACTGCGGCTGCAACAAACAATGCAAAAAAAAGAAATGAATAGAATTCGTTACGCAAGAATAGATACAACAATTTTAAATTGCTTTCGCTATACACACACCGCCAAGTTGCAGGAGCGGCGGCAAGCATTACTAAGTGTTTGCTAATTCTGTTTTACTATCTGCATGCTCTGAAATGAGGGTTTTATTACCCTTTTAATTTAGAAGAGCTCTGCCGGTTTAACGACATGTGGAGGATTTGTATTCATTCAATGAATGACTGCACTTTGTTTTGACTTCCACTTAACTCGGTGGATTTGAAAAAAACGTAACGTAACGAGCGGTTGCTATCCAACTTGGATTCATCTTTTCAAGAATTCATTTGGATTTTGGAGTGACAATTGATGAAAGAGTTGGTAAAAACAGTTCGTAGTGTTGAGTATTCTCTTGGCTTGGCTTTTCCATATTTCAACACTCTTTTTACTGCGTTTTTTTTGGTGCTTTTCTTTTAAGGACACACTTTGCAATGTGACAACTGTACATTTTCGTACTTCTTTTGCTAAAGATATCAATTTTCTTGATTTTGTTCTGTTAAGTATTGGGAAGTCAATCGTCTCATTTTTTTCCTAAGCTATGTTATGCAGTGGACTCTCCCTATGTCGAATTTCTCTCTAGATCGAATTTTTGTTCGCCATATTTTGGCATTCCCCTCAACTTTCCATACAAAAAACCAGCCTCTAAGTCCAGCTCCATCTAACTCGACCTAATTTTGATATCCCGTGACGTATGGACGTTCGACTATATCCAAAGGCAACATTTTCATTGTGAAGTCGTAGATTCTGTGAAGAATTTGAACAGTTTAAAATCCAGAACATCCATTTCTAAGTTAATGTGACATTTACTGTGTCCACACGCATTTATTTACCTCCACAATACATGCATATATATCTGTATACGTAATACTACATTTAGGATATCAAAAATAAATAAATTTGAATTTTTAAAAATAAGCTTAGGCGAGAATTTACTTTGTCCATCTATGCAAGCCGCTACTGTGTGCTTTGAGTAAAAGCTCTGAAAACCACTCAACTCTTTTGCTCTCTCGCTGATGTATAAAAATAAGCACTAACATTTTTTATGAGCTTTCAAATTACTATCATAACAGTGGAGACGAAAAGTAAGATAAAATGTTTTTAATGATGTAATGAATTTGTTTTATACCCAAAATGCATACACAAGAAATTGGTTGTTATTTTTTTAGTTGTATCTAGAATTTATTTATTAGATAACGATTCAACCATTTGAATGGTATCGATCTTATGGTCGGTTAGTGCATATTTTAATTCGACTTGAGAACCTGTACTGCATTGGCTGAGTTCGTAAACGTCAAAAAATGATGATGTTGCAATGCACCACGATAATCTGTGATGCACTGGTTGCTATTGTTTGCGCAGCGGCTGCTTTCATTTTTAGAACGCGATGCATTGCAACATTGCCAAATCTTTGCAATTAAGAACACTTGACGTTGCAGTACTGCGTTAATACTGCGCTTGCGAACTCAGCCAATGTGACAGCAATGAAGTTTCGTCTATGATTGTACTTGGGCAACACTTGACGTTTGTAGTCAAATGCAAATTCGATTGATTATAGGGGTTTTAAAAAAAGTTGAACCTGCTCTAAAGCTGCATAAAATGTATACCTACTTGTCAGTCCTTTGATCCATGGATGGTCATAAGCCTAAGCAATTGTACCCTATGGCTAATTTTTGACTTATGTATGTAAGTTACAATTGAATTTTCTTGAAACTTGACAAAAGCTAAGTCAATTGACGCAACAAAGGGTTATTCAATTTCGTGGAAACAAAAATTATAATGTGGATACTACTTCTGTGCTGTTAAGGCTCCGGCACATAGAATACTTTACATGCGTCAGCGTCATGTATTCTTTGACAGGTACATGAAATACATACGATCTTATGTGAGGTAGCACAGAACATCGCTGAAGTCAACACTACGGCTATAGTTGCTTAACGTTTCTCTCTTCTTCACCGTCACCGTTGACAGTCGTCACATTCTAATATTTTTATAGAATTCGAATTTTAATTCAACGTCTGAAAGTTGGTTCTCGTCGAAGCTTATTGTAAAATACATAAAAATATAAATAAAGGGTTGAAATTGTAATTTATGTAATACTCAAAACCGCTTGAATGTTCAATCGAAACTTGAAACTGTCATATGAAATGTGCGTTGATGTCTTCATTGTGTCATTCCTTGCCTCAGGTACTTTACCATCAACTGATGCTTTGACGCTACTCAAGTAAACTATTCTATGCGCCAGAGCCGAACCTTTACGAACACCACACTCTTGCACACGTATTGCTCCTCCTTTAGCAAAAGTGTTACCAATCGTTTGTTGACCAAATGTCCAAAGGTTTATGTTTGCCCATATTGTTTAAAAATGAACAACGCAAAATACCTCATCATTGTCTTCTGACCCGCCTGATCCACTAAAGAGGTCGCAGGGGTAAAGTACACACTATAGATCTCCAGGCCACTCCATCCTCCACCATCGACTTTCACTCAGGCTCAGGTACAACTAGGCGAGTTTTTGGACTAGGTCCAACTACCTTTTTTGTCAAAATTTTACGTGCTTTTGGAAAGAATGCATTTTCTCAAACTGCTATAATCATATTATGGCTCAGTTCCATACACCTCTCATTGGCACAGAATAAAAAAATCTTGCCATTCGTTTAACAACGTGAAGCTTCCAATTCAGATCATAAAATAGATGAAAAATTAGTGTAACATGAGTCTTCGGCTTAATGTTCATGGTTAAATAAGATTGGGCGATCGAAACGTTGTCAATGCTTTCCAACTGTCAAATATTTGTCAATTACATCAGCTCACATTCCATTTAACCCAGTCAAGCGGACAACAAAAGTTCTCTTTTTTGATCTGTAATTGTCATAATCTGTTCAATTGTCTGTCCCCCCGCGCACAACAATCATCAATTGACAAAACATAATTGTATTGTTGAACCAAATCTTACCAAGCATACCACATGCGAGCCCCCTCATATCTGGTATATAGGTACACTATCAATCAGACCGCATAGACCATTGAACCAAAAATGTAATACGAAAAAACGGCTCGAAAATAATTACTTCCACTGGCCGGGCTATTTGAAGAGAAAGAAGAAAAAAAATGCTACGATACGTGTGCTACGTGAGGCCAATTCTTTGGTAACACTTTCTTTATGCCAAATGTGTCGTCACACTCGTACTCATCAGAAATTCAGAGTACAACCGTTGATGCATTTACTGCCCGACTGTCGTCTATAATTTTCACTTTTAGCTTGGTTTTAGATTTGTTTTGATTTTTTCTTTGCCTGCACTAGGGATTGCATAAACACACCTTTATTGTCTGGTGAATGCAATTTTAATTTTGCTTCTACGACATTTGTACAACCGTTTCAATTCACATGTAAATTATTAATCATCCCAACTGTGCGCACACGATAAACGGTGGTCCTCCTTTCGCCGGTGTTAACGGTGTGCTCGTACTGACCACCAGTGGTCGATAAGGGGTTTCTCCCTCAGTCCGATCGAAATGAAGTGGGTACTCGTTTACGGTTTAGTAACCATCACCATGAGAGTTGGGGTGACAAAATACTGTGTGCTAGCCGATCGCCCGATGGATAGGGACTTCCCAAAAATGGTTTTGTCAAAGTGTATGTGGAATTTTAAGTGATGATAATTTACGTAATATTCGTTTAATATTTTTGTTGATAAACTGTCTCTTGGACAGCAGTGACATTTGCAAATTAGAGTGCTGTGAAATTAAGTCGGGCTTGAATAGCAAAACAGGAAGTCTCGCTTCGATCGCTTAGATCCCAACTGAAATCGAGTTCTACAAATTAACACTTCGGATGGGGCGGATCTGCGGCAAGTCTGTGTAGGATTTCAAAAAATAATTCGATCCATACAAAAATTGGTTATCAATCGGCGAAAATCGATTCACATTTTGACAACTGGATTGAGTTAACCGAAGCGTATCTTAGAGCCCGACAAGAAAGTAAGCTTATCTCAAAACTTAACGAAAAGTAGCCAAAAACATCGTCAAATTTCAGATTGTGTTCGCAAAAGTAGGAAGCTACACATAATTCCAATATCAATTGACATTTACGTACGCGTTTAATTTGCCTCGCATTCAGGTTAGGGAAAATGAACGAAACTTTACGAAACTGACCAACGTGGTTAAAGTTACAGTGTATGGTTTATGTGTACTTGGTTGACCATAAGTCTTTAGAAACAAGTACTTGAGAATACAACATACTCTATGGACGGCTTCTTACCAAGTAGTGGCCCGCGGCGTTGTGGGTATGTGCGTCGACTCCTACGCACTTGGACCTGCCTGTCTAGGTTCGATTCCTGTTACGACAAGAAATACTTTTCACGGCCCCACCTCTTTCGAGTCACTGACAATGCTCAAAGAGTATAACTGTCTAGAAAAAGCTTCTCAAAATTGGCCGTTCGGAGTCGGCATAAAACTGTAGGTCCCTTCCACTCGTGATAGAACAATAGCACGCACAACACGAGTTGAGAAGATAGGCCCTGGTCCTCTACGGGCTGTAGCGCCACCCATATTATATTATATTATGGACAGCTTGTAAGGCGGTTTTAAAAAATCGAATCTGCTTTTAACGCAGGGAATTCGGTGTACTGAAGTTCGTAAGCACTTCAAACTGCCAGTAATGCCAAGTTTCACAGTACAAATTCAGAAATTTGTTCAGTTTTTCAGCATTCGTTGAAACCTAACTCAGGAAAAGACGAGTAAAGTTGTTTAACCCAGTTACGAACTGTTTTGTGCATGTCCCCGGCCTTGCTCAGACATCTTGTCCTTGTATGCAAGAAAGAAGCTCAAATAACATGGAATTTAATCCATGTGATCGAATTCAATCGCCCATCCTCGCAACAAAATCTTCCTATTTAACCCTCTATTGGTCATCATCTCCTACAACCTCAGTGCCTGCTGTCACGTGGGCTTTCAAAGAAAACTCTCTAGCACCAGTGATTGCATAATACCTAACCTATAAACTACAGATAATTCGAAGGGAAACTGTCAATTCGATTGACAACCACTTCATCAAAAGTGTCATAATCAAGTCCAGTGGAACTCTCACAGCGCAATCTGACGTACACCATTATCTCATCTAAATTACTTCCATTATCTTTGCACTCGCCTTGCACAAAGGGCGTGTTTGAATAAACAAAAATCAGTTTAAAGCAGATAACGAATAAAACTCCAAAACTATTCAACTTGCATGTGATATTTATTAATATCTTCAGATTTAGCTTGATAATGGCGTTAAAACAGAAAACAGAAAACAGAAAACATTTAGCATGTGAGCACAAATGATCACATCGTGCAATATAGGCGAAATTTGTTAACACAGCCCAATGGCAACAGTTTAACCGTCCAAAGGCGCAAAGTCGAAACGAAAAAAAAATGACAATGGCAACAGTGGTTATTGTCACCGTTGGCGAATGTTGGTAACAATACTTTATTCCGTTAGTAGTGGCCTCAGTGTGTTTCACCGAGATTGAGCGGTTAGTCGTGTGTTCGCGCGATTTCACTTCCATTTCACATTTTATTTAACATGGTTTGATGATTCGTTAAGTGTTTGTTCTCGCCGGATTCCGAAATTGTGTGTTTTCCGCCCCGTTTTTTCTGCATTAACTGTGTTCCCTGTCTCTCGTGATATTCTACAGTAATTATTAAGACAATACCGGAAGTTTTCCACATCAGCCCCATACGCAAGGCTTTATTTAATAATTAACTACATGCGTGTGGAGTGTTGGGATCACCCTGCAGTTGATTTTTCATGGCAATTTTTATTTTTGTGTGGTTTCTTTTTTTTGTCTTATATTCTGGTTCAACCGTGTACCTGTTGGAGAATGTAACCGGATATCCTGCGAATTGTGAATTTCGTAAAGCCTAATTGTGTGACTAAACAGGGATTAGTGGCTTACAAAGGAGGGGTGGAAAGAATTCAGTAGTAGGGGGGGAATAGGAGAGAGGGTGGATCAGTCATTTGAATGAGATAACTCATTTTTATTCACTTCTTTTTTGGGCAATCGACCGTTTTTCGTTTTTGACGGTGTGTGCATTGAATTCGAAAGCAAACGATTATGCGGAGCAGAAAGATGAATATCGGAACGGATGCGCGCACCCGACGTCCAGACAGGAATTCGCAATTAATTCGTGATTGATGGCAACTTCTAGTCTCTTGTCGTAGTTGTGGAGTGCTCAGTCATAACTTTGATTATTTTATCACATTTTTGCTCGATTATACAAAGCCGAAGCGGGCTCACGTTTATTTTTAGTTCGAAGGTGTCGAATTTTCATTTTCATTAATTAATTAATCAATCAATAATTAGCACAAGAGCAAAAAAAAAAGCAGCAGCAACAGTGAATGTGAAGAGATCAGTGTAGCATGTCAAACCATTTATTGCCGTGTGCCATCAATTATTTAATTGCCATACACACCGCCATCGAATCGAAGTCATTAATATTTGATGGCATTTCACGCTAGACAATGAAAATGCCTCGTATCAATTTGACGCATTCAATTTTGGACAAATACAAATTCTGAATAAATTTCCTGACTATTGCCCCTCATTTAGTTTCGCATGACAAGTGGAATTGATTTAGTTTTACTTCGAATTGGTTTGATTTTACTTCAAACAGTCAGTCAGTCCTTCTGGCTGTCGACTTTTGAGTATCGATAAGTAATGATGTATTGCAGTAGTGAAGTAGACGGCGAGGTGCTTAGAAATAAGATTCCATGCCATTGATTAGGTAAACAATTATCTTAACTACTTGATTCAGTGGAAATGTATCATAAGTGGATTTTTTCACACAAAAAACCTGTTAACATGAGACGATGAGTGGAAACTTTACTTCCATGGAGGAGGAGGTGAACAAGTGCAACTTAATCAGGGTGCTTATTAATTTCTTTCGAGCGATTAATGTGTAGGTGAATGTTATCTTATGAATGCAGATAAGCGAGTACATGCCATCATTTGCTTTTAGCTAACATTAGTAGAAGGATTTGGTTTTTATTTTTAAGAAATGGGCAATCTCAACAAATGACTGACTGCTGACTGCCAGTCAAGTTGCATGAGATTATGGAATGCTATAGAACTCTGACTGTGCACCTACGTCCTGTTTTCACAGAGTGCAAGAATTCACCGGTTGACTCATGCATTGCTTCAACTAAAATTATAACCCTGCCCTCCCCGCCCATTGAACACGCAGCTATTGACATCGATTTCAAGGTCTTCGCCTAATAAGCCGTCAACACGAAACTTTAATGGCTGGACGGACGGTCCTTTGAAAAGAATATTTTCTTTACATTCTTGCTCGGGAACCACACCTTGTCGGTGCAGTGAGTTGCGTGCGTAAGGACTGGTCTGACGCGCTGAATCAAGTCACCTTTAAAATTACTTGCATGGCAACTTGGCTTTTCAATTATAGAGCATGACATGAAGTGCGGTTCCACAAGCCACAATCAATCAAGTTTTGTGTGGAAATTAGTCATTGGATGGTGATAAAAAAAAAACGAAAAACTTGTGGATTCACCGAAGTTAATCTTAATAAATTGTTGCTCATAAAAAGGGCACGGGCCCGCTTTAAATGTCTGGATTGTTGTGAATAAGAAATACACTTTAAGATGACGAGTCCCTAAACTTTTCTGTGCTAGGTGGAGAATTCCTAGCTAGTAGAGTGCTTTGGGTGCATTGGTGGATGGGAGCAAGCACACATTACCAAGCCAGATTGACTTAGATTGACACTCGCTTTTGAATTCGATCTAATCGGTGTAGTGGTGTCTGGGGTTACTTCATAGCACAGACAGCACTGCTAGTGTCCTGTTTAACAGTATTGAGAGTTGATGGTCTCCCCAAAACATAGATGCTCGTGGAGTGAGTCTCTCTTCGAACAGGAAACGTTGATATAATTATTGTACTCGCGTATAATTTATTTCTCGTGTGTTGCTTCATAGTTGAGCTAATTTCTGCAAACATTGCCAACATTTTGGTCGCCAGATTAATTTCACAACGTCGCCTGTCTGATTCATGTGCAAAAATCGAAGTTTTTTCCAACCCGGCCTGCGTTTCGTTGCCATGCGCTGGACAATCAAAAACCTACCCATACCTCTTGAATGCTCCCTCCATTCGTGCACATAACTAGCAGAGTGCAACTCTAACAAAGGATACAAAAGTCAAGGGTTCATAGCTCAATCAAATTGCATTATTAGTCATTGTCCTTGTCGATAGGAGTAAGCTTCAAACAAAACAAAAGCCAACTGACGGCAGTAAGTCACGCCAACATTTGTATGACCGCTTGTACATATGCTCAATCGCTTTTAGTGCACATCAAAGTCATGCTCTGTGACAAGCATACATACATTCATCATCTGACATCAACCACCGCACACTCCTCGGCTAGACTCTGACGTCCTTTTATTATTGAGCTTATGCTATAATTATCCATCTCCCCATCAGGGCATTTTATGAAACATTAAAAAGAAAAATAAATTGAAACTCCATGTGAATTGTAACATCCTTGTCGGAAAAACGGATATACTTTGTACATACAAGCACCTGGCAATTTTCAAATTCAGCCCGGCTCTCTCGCCAGTTCGCTCCTATGCCGCCTCTCTTTCGTCCGGTGCTGTGCTCTCTTCGAAAACACACCCCAGCACAATACACTCTTCCCTAGGCAAAGGTTTTTCGAGACTATTCCTGGAGGACTTGGTGCCAGTCTCGTGCGCGTGTCCACAAGTGCCGGGAAATATCCATCAACCCTCTCTAGGTGTGCGAAGCGGGATTTCAGAAATAACACTGATTATCTTCGGCTGGATATCCGGCGTTTTAACATCTTCTCCTCCGGCGACGACCGTGATGATGTTGATGTGCAGACAAGAAGAGAGTAACAAAATTTGCTTAGAGCACGAGCGCGTTATATCCTTGTCGTGTGACGTTAAACACTGTCTGCTGTTTTATAGCAAACGAAAAAAAAAACATAATTCCAGGGGTTTGTATAATTCAGGGGTGAAAATGGGTGTGCTCGATATTGAAAATACCGCATACAGCACTTTTAACCGATTGCAGCGTACTCCGGTGTGTACTACACTCTACTCATCGTTATTATTCTATTCGCGTACGCTAGGAATAGGGTAGTGTACTGTTTGTTTGTCTATTTTCTATAAAAGAATGAAACTAGTTGTAGCGTCACTTCTTTGATTGAGAGCTCAACCTCTACTTCTCCGTTCCACTCCCACATTGGAGGATGTGTTGCCATGAGTTTAGATTATTCGTTTCGAGATTTGGAAGTAATTGCAATGAAATAAAAAAAATCGTTCTATTCCTTGTTCTTACATTAGCCAGTCTAAACTGAAATAACACATCCATGTTCCAATTCGAAGCTAATGCATCTCATTTGCTGTTTCTCAGAACTTCTAATTTAAGGGTCAGCCATAATAGACATACGCGGACTTGAGATTATGTCAAAACTTGACGAAAAGTAGTCAGGAGCATCGTCCAATTTCAAGGTATCCACAGTCCCAATAACAGCTCGCGTTTACGACATTCAGTTAGCCCTGAAAAAAAAAAGTTAACGAAACTTAACGAAACCAAGCAAATGGTGAAACTACTATAGTCAGAATGCTTAGGTTGACATAAGACTACGGACGTTCATTATGTTTGGCCCTTAAGTGTCATGACGACTGCTGCGTTGCAATTAAAATTCAAAAAATATGCGACACTGCTCAAAATTCGATAAAGATGCCAGGCATTCCCAGATCCTAAACAAAATGTTGATGCCAGCGCAAATTATAGGGTGTTGCACCTTTTAATCGTGCTGATAGCACAGTTCTCCTGGTTGATGTCGTCTACAAATATTTTCAACCCCTAAGTACTACAAGGGGGGTGGATACACATTCATAGTTAGTACACAATATTCTCACAGGACGCTCTCTTCTGCTCTCTCGCTCTCGCTCTCGCCAAATGTCCTGTTGTATCCCTAATCTGATATTCTCCTCTACTCCTTGCTACTGCGGCATACGGCACAGCCCGTTTTACCAATGCACGATTATAGTAGAGTATATTCAAGGTACACCGAGTACAGTGAGCGCACACACAAAAAACGGTACACACCGGACTAGGGCACAAACGGAGCGCGGCACGACTTTATTTAACTTCTCGACATCATGGTAGTTTAGTTCCTTTCATTTTCCCGATTGTGTTCGTTTGTTGTTGGCAGCGCGCTCGTCGCAGATTCTGAAGAGAAAGAAGAAAAAAAAAATTTGGGCGCGGCGACCTTCAGGAAGAAAAGACCAAAAAAAAAGAAGAAAAAAATTACCGGAAAAGAACGAATACACGAAAAATACAATATTTTTTTTCTAATCTATATCCCGTGTCAAATTTTGATTTAAAATTAATCGAAATTCGGTTTTTGATTGACTTTCGTTTTTCGTTTGCGCCTTCTCATTCGCTCTGTAATCAGAACTTTGCCAAACAAATTTAAAGAAAGGACTTGTTTTTTTGTACAAACGTGTAGTATACATGCATAAAATAGCAATAGCAACAAAGAACAAACAATTGTTGTAATAAGGATTTCGTTTTTTTCGATCGAAAAAGCCAAAGATAGGGTGTAAGGATACAAATCAAAAAAAAAAGAGGAGAAAAAGAAAAACCAACGCACAAATCAAAAAAAAAAGATCTATTATACATACTCTGTCTCTCTACATATATAGAATAAATAAATTAAATACTTTTATGTGAAATTATTGAATAACTACTATAAGCATTGAACTTGTCCATATCCATCGAACAAAAGGATACACCGCGAGTGAAATTTTATATATAAAAAAAACACAGACTCATAATACTCCACCCACCCGTTCCCAGTAAGAAAATACAGTCATTTTTGAATCTACCACATAAGGATCCCGGAAGAGGAAGAGTATTGAAGGGAAAAAAATATACTTAAAAAATAGCAGCGTTTCTAATTAAGCAGCGGAAAATATAAAATTGCCATGAAAAATACAATTCTACTGCGCTTTGTGTGATTTTACTCAACTCATATATGAATATATTTATACAACCGAACCGAGCATAGTTTTTTTTTTGTCGTGAACCTAAAATAACACTAACGAACATTTTATACCAATAGATTGCAAAGGCAAAACGTACACAAATTACTATAGGAAGTGTGTGTGTTTTTTTTTTCTACATAAAATACAAAAGAATAGTTTAGCAAAGTAGAGTAAAGTAAAGCATTGTCCTTGTGATTGTTAATTTTACCTGTATAAACGATAACTTTTACATATTTATCTACTCTACATCTATAAGATTTTTCTTGTCTAAAAAAACCTAAACAACAAGAACAAATATTTTTTACATTTACAAAACAAACAATATCGTGTGTGTTGTGTGACCAAACAAAAGAAGAAAAAAATCAAAAACAAAAACCTCCCTAGTTCTTTTTTAAAAAAAACATAAATACTAAAACTATATTAATTCAAAATGGGCGGATGCGCATCTAAGGATAAAAAAGACAAAATTGTCACAGATGCCGCCACTGGTGATGCAGGAGACGCTACAACTGATGGGTGTGTATCATGGTTCTCTCTCTGTTTCAGTCTCTGGGTTATTTTTCTCTCTCTCTCTCTGCCGTGCCTTTGGACAAATATCCGTGAAATCTCTTTTAATTATCTTCGTTTAAGGATTCCTAACTATAATTTACTTTTTCAAGCCTGTTCTTCTTCTTTTTTTGTTAAATTCAACACAAAATTGCAGCGTTTGGTGAAAAAAAAATAGTTATCATTATCATATTTCGTTGCCGCCAGTGTGTCTCGAGGGAGAGTCGCACCCTCGCGCGTCGTTTATCCTACTTGCGATGATTTGGGGGTAGTTTGCGTCACTTTGAGGGGAAAGCAACAGAGTCAGCAAGCACTCTCGCAGAAGGACCCTTTTAATTCAGCAAATTATTCTCTTATATCCATTTTTTCTTTTCATTTCAAGTTTTATTGGCAGCGTGCACGATTTTTATTTTTTTTTTTTTCATCCCAATCGAGGCGATCCCTTTTTTTCTGGTTTTGTACTTTCTCAAATAAGAATAAGGAAAGGAATTAAATTAGGGGTTGATGCGCATGAGAGGCCGACGGAAAAAAGGGTGTGGGTCATTCAGAAACACGCGCCTTTCTCGTGTTTTCTTTGTCCTTCGTGTGAAGTCTTTTCCTCCAACATGTTAACTTTCTGGAAAATTTGTTGAATATTTTTTTTCAAAAAGAGCATCCACCCATTCGCACTGAGATTGCTTTTCATTAACTTTAAGTGCAACTCAGCACAGTCACACGCGTGATGTGTAATTGGCACAAATCATACCACTTCAGGCATTAAAACTGGTCTTGAGACGAGATTATTGAGATAGTTCCTCCGTGCTTATCTTAAATCACGGTCGATTTAGTTTTATCGCCAACTAAGCTAATCACATCGAATAAACTCGCTTTCTTGCTAAGAAGAGCCATTAAATGCGATGAACTTAGTCCAGATGTGTCTAACTGGTTTCAGTTGATGTTTTTTCTTCTTTTATCACTTACCTGCCTATGGGGCTTGAACAATTCCTTCTCTTTCCTTCTCACCACACCTCCCGGCAGCTGCTTCTACTGACGTCTTTCTTTTTCGCATCCGATTTTAGCCCCTGCCACCGAGATCACAAACAAATTTCCAACACTATACAAACATTATGAGAAACATAATTAAACTGTGTGGACAAATTGCTAGTCATTCCATTAAGCGCAACTTTGTTCAACGTTGTGTGTAAATCAATCTCAAGCAACTCACATCAATGCGCATACTAATGTGGTTTAATTTTCTTTCTTTCTTTGCAGAAACAAATCAGACACTATGGTTGATGCCGCTGTTCTTCAAAAATTGGAAGATGGATTCGCCAAATTGGCTGCATCCGACTCCAAGTCATTGCTGAAGAAGTACTTGACCAAGGAGATCTTCGATAATCTAAAGAACAAGAAGACAAGCTTTGGATCATCATTGTTGGATGTCATCCAATCTGGATTGGAGAATCACGATTCTGGTGTCGGTATCTATGCCCCAGATGCTGAAGCCTACACAGTATTCGCTGAACTCTTCAACCCCATCATTGAGGATTACCATGGTGGATTCAAGCAGACAGACAAGCATCCAGCCAGTGACTTCGGTGATGTGAACTCATTCACCAATGTCGATCCTAACAATGAATTTGTTGTATCAACCCGTGTCCGTTGCGGCCGTTCCCTGCAAGGCTACCCATTCAATCCATGCTTGACCGAGGCCCAATACAAGGAAATGGAAGATAAGGTTTCTTCCACCTTGTCCGGCTTGGAGGGTGAATTGAAGGGTAAATTCTACCCATTGACTGGCATGGAGAAGGCCGTTCAACAGCAACTCATCGATGATCATTTCTTGTTCAAGGAGGGTGATCGTTTCTTGCAAGCTGCCAACGCCTGCCGTTACTGGCCAACTGGTCGTGGTATCTACCACAACGACAACAAGACTTTCTTGGTATGGTGCAACGAAGAGGATCATCTTCGCATCATTTCCATGCAAATGGGCGGTGATTTGGGACAAGTCTACAAGCGTCTCGTGACCGCCGTCAATGACATCGAGAAGCGTATTCCATTCAGCCACGATGATCGTTTGGGCTTCTTGACCTTCTGCCCAACCAACTTGGGTACCACCATCCGTGCTTCAGTGCACATTAAGGTACCAAAATTGGCCGCCAATTTGGCCAAATTGGAAGAGATCGCCGGCAAGTACAACTTGCAAGTGCGTGGCACCCGCGGTGAGCACACTGAAGCCGAGGGCGGTATCTATGATATCTCAAACAAGCGTCGCATGGGTCTCACCGAATACCAGGCCGTCAAGGAAATGTACGATGGCATCACCGAGCTCATCAAGATTGAGAAGAGCTTGTAAACAGTTACTCGGCATTTTTCTTTCCTCTTTATTTTTCTATTCTTTACATTTTAAAATATGTATTGTTCGATAAGATGGAGATGGGATTAAAACAAAATCGAATAAAATCGATAAACTCATGCGATCCAATAACAGAAACAAAAACCAACCAACCAACCAACAGCTAATGTGTGAAACCATCAAAAGTTTAAAAATACAAGAAAAAAAGGAACATTTTTAATTTTAAGCCTTAAGTTTATAACTAAAAAGAAAGTTTTAAGAATGAATTCAACAGATGCGCGATTTAAAAAATCAACAATCCACCAAGAAAGTATTTAACAATTCGCGTCCGCTGGTGTTCTGCGAACACCATCTGGCGGGAGACCGGCGGACTGTGTACAAGCAACACCATTGTATAACAAATATAGAACATCCAATAATGATTGTTATAAAAATAAATAAAAAATAAACGTGAAACGAAATAATAAAAAATAATGGCATAAGTCTTTTCATTTCGGAACGAATTTTCTGGCAGATAATGCAGCTGATTCTGGGCGTGGTGTAGCAAGCCAGGAGAGGAGTATGTTTTCAAAGTGATGGTATTTTTGTATCTTTCACAGGGAAATAATGAGGAGAGGCATTCATTGCTGTTGTGTGCAATCAAATGGTGTTGCACTCGCTAACTGTGGCGGTATGTGGATTGTATGTTTGCGATAAGTTCTATCGTGAGTTTGGTGTTAGGAATAATATTGATTTGGATTTGTGTTAGGCCTTTGGTATTTTGATTCTATTCAAAGTTCCACCACCAAACCAACAAACAAGTCTAAATAACTAGCTTAGATATAGGGATGGAATCGGCTAAGATGTTGCGATGTGTCGTTGATTCACTAGTCTGTGCTTCTCGCTCTGCATAATGTTGTTGTCACTTTAAAAATTGCATGCGACATTCATGTGACAACTAAAACGCATTGAAGTCTCACTTATACGAATATGAGGGGAAATGTTCCGTATAAGTGAATAGTAGCCGAGTTGGTGTATCGAGGGGGAACGCGACATTTTTCGTATAACTGAATATTACGTGTGTAAGTGAGCTTCGTATATGTGAGATTCCACTGTATTTATGTTCATGAAAATCTGATGTGGAACAATAATAGTAAAGAGGGTATTTTCATAAACTTCGGAAACCTGCGCTAGTACAATCGTATTTCTTTTCTCGATTGTGAACACACACGGTGCAGAATATCTGCAGGCTTGCCTTAGTACAAAATATTTTTCTTCCAATGTGCCCGACATCGATGAGCTATTGGCGTTTATGAACAGTAGGAACTGCAGTTCACCTAAGTTAGTATGATCGTAGATCTGCACTAATGAACATGGATAACGCAGTCCTTTATTAGTCTGACGTTTATGAAAACACCCAGACTCACAGCAATGTTCCAAAGGACTGAACCAAATGTTGTCTAAAACTGCAATTGATATCAAACACATCGAGAAAACGTACAAATGGTAGCAAATACACGGACCAAATGTAATGTGTTGGCAAGACGCGTTACATATTCATTTCGACCAGACTTATCAGAGGATAATTTAGTCTATAGTCGAATTGCACTATCAAAATTGCGGCAGTTAACTCCTTAGCCGATTCCACCTCCAGAATGCCCACTAATTAGGAGCGGATAACAACAGTTGAAGTTGTGGTTGAATGGATGCAGCATTACAAATGCAAAAGGGATCTAAAACGGAAGACGGAACTAGGGCATTAGTCGACGTAACGTCACCAGAAATCTCGGTGTCCCTTAGACTGTCACTGCACTCTATTCCAACAAGAAGTAACAGCTATTCAAGAGGCTACTCGCGGTCTTTGCTATGACCATAAAGGCTTTAACGAAACCTTCCTTGTGCAAATTAATGTGAACAAAGAAACCTTGGCTCTTAGTACCATTTTGATTCGGTTTGGTATGGATTCCACAAGTTTTTGGCAGTATTTAGTGATTTTTTTTAGCACTGCAGTGGGTATAATCAACTGGCACTGCATCCTAAGCATTCACGCAAATCGACTAAGTCCTTTCTCCAACGACTTCTGTAGAAGCTGCCTAGACGAAGAGGAGGAGGAAAACATCCACCACTCAATCAGGAAAGCCACCATAGGCTCCTACTTCTTTGACAGGCTAAACGACCTCAGCAAAATACCAGTCAAAACGCTAGTCAAATTTGCTGAAAAAACCAACGGGCTGTCATAAACCCCCCTTCATCTCCTTCTACGTGGCGGTACAATGGGCCTACTCTGGCCTAAGTGCATTAATGCCACTTCCTACCTACCTACCTAACCGTACCTTACCTGAATAACTGAATCAATCAGCTTCGTTTTTGTTGTACAGTTCATTTTCCTCAGCCTATTTTTGCCCTACACATTTTCTTTGGATAGAGGGCTGGCGAGTTGCAAGTCCAATTCAAGCCTTATCAACGAAATATTTTTTTTTACTTTCTTTGACGCGTGGCACGGAGATATCGGTCAGATGCAGAGTCCCTGGGTATAGCGGTATTCCAGGCAACGATAGTGCCGGAGACTGAGACAGGAAGCCTACCACTAGCAACCAAAAATTAAGCACTCCCTCTTAAGACAGTCAAAAGCTTAAAACTAGCAGATGGCATCACGAAAATCGAGAGAAGATGGAGTCAAATGGAGACCTGCAAAACGGCAAGGCTAATGTGGTCCTCTCTCAATCCAAAAGGGACTATAACCCTTCTTTCAATAAACAGGTTAAGGAAAGTTATGTACATAATTACTGGACACTGCCTTATAGGTATCCACATCAGGCGTATAGGTACACCCTACCAATGACTTCTGCAGAAGAAGAAGAAACAGTCGCCCACTACCTGTATAAATAAATAATGAGCGGCGCTACAGCCTGTAGAGGGCCAGGGCTTAGCTTCTCAGGAAGCACTCGTGTTGTGCTATTTATATGTATATTGTTCTCTTATGAGTGGAAGGGACCTGGAGTTTTATGCCGACTCCGAACGGCCAAGTTTGAGAAGCTCTTTCATTATTGTCATTGACTCGAAAGAGGTGACGTAGTGAAAATTATTTTTTGTCGTATTGGGAATCGAACCCAGACGCCAATGTTCAAGTACGTAGGAGTCGACGCAAACGCGGCAAACGACTCTTGGCAAACTCAAAACTCAAACAAATAATTCAGCTCAAGTATCGTTCACTTTAAAGCTGACGGCACATTAATGCCGGGCTTACATCCCACATAATAAATCAGAAAACGAATTATGCAGAAAATGTAGAATTCTATGCTGCAACACGATCACTGAATGGTAGTGACAACTGACAGACCACTAAGTTAAAACTTTTGGACATCTATGTTTCAAAGCTCGTTAGACTCCCGAATAAATACCATACTCCGGCTCAAGCACTGCTGTAAAACAGGTAACATGATTCATGTGGTTATAAAGCGTTTTAAACATTTTATTGAGCAATTTGAGATTAAAACTAGCCTTGGAGCTAAGTATTTGGGTGTTGGCTCAGCAATAGGGGATCAACAGATGTACATTGTTTAATTTAACATTTGGTATTAAGATATCAATTTAGTCTGTAATTTGAATATCCTACAATGTCCAGTGCTTACATCAGGTTGTTTAAATCCGTTTGTCCATTTTTGACCTTTTGGGCATTCATATGTGGTAGCACGCATGACTGTCACTACATACCTTGATGAATTGCATGTCATTTTCGAAATAACTCTTCGACGTTTTTTCAGTAGATTATAGTAAAATAGCTTGACTATAATCTATGACGCCAGCCAATTTTTTTTTTTTGTAATTATGTTCCTCCACGCACCACAGGAGGTAGTTTGTCTACCTTGGGGCAAACGTGAACTCCAAAAACAATATCAATACCACGTGGTGATCCGACGTAAAATCGCCCTTGGCAACCGACGATACGTAGTTTTGTGGAAACAACTTGGGTCAAAACTTCTGACTTGAAGGAACACAATTATTATGGTCTACAAACTTATTTTCCTGCTGTACTAGTCCAGCTGTGTAATGATGTCGAAAGTCGGACGTTAAAAAAAACTTTATTAACGTACCATCAGAGGCTACTTATACAGACTACAAAAAATATTCCTTACATACAAAAAAGCCGTCCTCAAAACGTCGGATATATGGTCCGTCTGCGAGGAAGGTGAATGGAGGAGAAGACACAACCGCGAACTCAACGAACTGTACCAAGATGTGGATGTAGTCCGGAAAGCAGTCCGTCGACCGCACTGGCTTGACAACATCTAGCGCAAGTCCAGCAATGCTCCAGCTAAGGGGGTCTTCAAATCCGAGCATCCTGGTTTGAGAAGAGAAAAACCGAACCTCTGGTATAAAGATCAAGTCATCGCGGACGCAAGACTGCTTGGTGACTTGAAGCAGCGTGCCCAGAACGCCAACGATGAATATGGTCATACCCTCCATTTGTCGCAGGTATGGTAAAAATGTACGATCTCCAACAAATATAGATACAAAATCATCTCGCAAAAATCGCCGACTTATCAACCTTGCCGTTTACATCTGCTTTACTCTGCGCTCAATTGCATCGACATTCTATTTAATTTCACTATCTGATCAACTATCGCTGTACTTTATCATCCTCGTTGTTATCTGCTGAAAAATGTGTTCCCATCTTTGCTTTTATTGCCTGTTGCAACGTTTTCTGTAAGAACTATGACAAATAGAAGCAAGATATCGTAGAATGATGCCTTTTTTTTCTCAAATGACTCTCAAAGTTTTGGATGCCATGTGAGGTTAATTGTCTTCAATTCGTGTATTCCACAGTCCACATACACTTAGGCTTCATTGTTATATGCACACTCAATGCTGACACCACATTCGGTTTCGAAGATTTGAGGTTAGTTTATTTCGCCTCCATTGTCCGATTATTGGCCCACTGTCGAGTAATATACAAATTGTCTTCTTCTGATTTTCATTAAGATCTAGACAATTTTCTTCACGCAGTTATCTTTGAAGATGTACTCCAATGTAGTCCTCATTCTAAATTTAACAAAATAGTTAACTATTAACGAAGAAGATTCAACCATGAGCTATACGGGCTGTACAGCGACATGAGCCTTGTCAGGCGTCTACGGATTCAACGCCTAAGATAACTAGGTCATGTAGAGCGCACGGACAACACTGCTCCAGCCCGAAGAGTCTTCGACTCCGAACCAGTGAGACAACGCAATAGAGGACGCCCACCGAACCGATGCCGCACACAAGTGGAGAAGGATTTCAACCAACTTGGCGCGCGAAATTGGAGGCAGCTGGCTAACGATCGTACCGTGCTGGAGAAGCTTGTTGACTGAAGCCCAGGTCCACCCCGGACTGTAGTGCCACTAGAAGAAGGAGTTAACGATTTATAAACGAACCCCAAACAATGTTGTTCACTTGAAAACAAATCGCAATGCCCAAAAGTCGATGAGGGAGTTCTCAAAATTGCCGAATTTTCATGAATCAACTGAAAAATTATCAACAATCATTAACAGTTGACCAATATCATCCGCCGTGATGCATTCCCCTTGTGAGACTTTCTCTCCCACTCAGTAGGGCCTATGAGTTGTCAATGTTTTTGACAGAACGCAAAGCACGCAACGGATTCTGTGGTTCGGTGCCTTGAAACAGATTACGACGACCATTGAACTTCATTTACATTCATTACACATTCCTGTTCTGATGTCGATTTCGCACTCAAAATTATTTATTTTTGTTTTTGGTTAGTGATTAGTGATGCTCGCGCACCGTTCACAATTCTAATCCGGATTCTAAAGTCAAAGTGTCACGAAAGGGATTTCAAAACATCGCTTGAAAAACAGAAGTAGTTGCTGACAGACCTGGCCAAATTGTCTGAATTCTACTCATAACCACGTGTAGCTCACTACAAGTGCCATTCAGAACACTCTCCTTACTTGTTCTCAAACGATCGTTACTCTAATGTCACACGGTTCAGAAGTGTGTGCACCTACTGACGTCTAATTAAATCTGTTTGAGAAGTGAAAAAAGCTAGAATGGAATGATGGCCGTGTTTTCTAACAGAACGATTTTCTTGGAGTCACTTCGACACATTCAAGTGAGGTCTGTAGTTGATTAATAATGCATTCGAACTATAAACTTATCGCTCTTTCTAGATACAAAAGCTGCATGGTCGATTCAGGCGTTCTCAAGCAATTAGAAGACGGGTATGCCAAGTTGACAGCATCCGACTCTAAGTCGCTATTAAAGAAGCACATGAGCAAAGACATTTTCCATGAACTAAAGAGCAAGACAACGCCCACATTTGGATCGACCCTCTTGGATTGCATTCAGTCGGGCCTTGTGAATCACGATTCGGGCGTCGGTGTGTACGCACCCGATGACGAGGCATACACAGTTTTCAAGGAATTATTCGATCCGATAATCGAGGACTATCATGGTGGCTTCAAGAAAACGGACAAGCATCCGCCAAAGGATTTTGGCAATGTTGACGCCTTTGGTAGCGTAGATCCCGAGAGCACACATGTTGTTTCGACTCGTGTCCGATGCGGACGTTCCATAAGGGGATACCCATTCAACCCGTGCTTGACTAAGCATCAGTACGAGGAAATAGAAGAGAAAGTCTGCACCGTCTTGATGGATTTGGGCGGGGAACTGAAGGGAAACTTCTATCCATTGACCGGCATGCAGAAGTCGGTCCAGCAGAAGCTCATCGATGATCATTTCCTGTTCAAGGAGGGCGATCGTTTCTTGCAAGCTGCCAACGCCAGTCGTTTCTGGCCAACTGGACGCGGTATCTTCCACAACGACGATAAGACCTTCGTGGTATGGTGCAACGAAGAGGACCACATTCGTGTCATTTCAATGCAAATGGGTGGTGACTTGGGAACAACCTACCGGCGAATGGTTAGAGGGGTCAACGAAATTGAAAGTAAACTTCCCTTCAGTCGTGACGAGCGTTTGGGCTTTTTGACATTTTGCCCAACCAACTTGGGCACAACCATTCGTGCCTCTGTGCATATTAAGATTCCAAAATTAGCAGCCGATAAGTCGAGGCTGGAAGCAATGGCTAAGAAGTTCAATTTGCAAGTACGTGGGACACGCGGCGAACACACCGAGGCAGAGGGTGGTGTCTACGATATCTCGAACAAGCGCCGGATGGGTCTCACTGAGTGCGAGGCTGTAAAGGAAATGTACGATGGAATAACTGAAATTATCGAAATTGAAAAGAGCCTATAAATTGAACATGGAAACAGGGTCCTTTAAAGTACAAGGATTTGTCCTGCTTTAGATATCATTAAAATCTGACAAAAAAGAAGTTGACTGTATGATTTTCTTTGTTTTTAGATTTATAAGTAATCTGCACTCTAAACGGTGGTGGTGGTTGGGTGCTGTGTGGTGGCACTGACTGGCGTCAACCTGGCCATGCCCAGTGTAGTAACTTTTCCTACACATCAATTGTGATTATTTTACCTCCCAAGTGGTAGCCATCGGGTACTGGTCGTACTTCACCCGAACACAACTTGCTAAACTTACTTATAAGTGCGACCCTTGTCCTAGGGGTTACAAAAAAAATGTCTGGTCTTAGGTACTCCAGGTTGGGGGTTATAGTTACGAAGCAACAACAAGCCTCGGAAACGGAGAGAATTGCTTATGAGGAACACTGCAAACGAAATAAGGACAACGATCTTCGGATTCGGATTGGATTCATCGTTAGAGTCAGACTTAGGCAAGAAGTCTTATCATTGAGGTTTGCGAACGCGCGCCTCACGACAATTCGCCTTATATGTGCACATGCCCCCACAGAGGAGCAAGGTGGCGAAATCAAAGCAGCTTCTATGAGCTCTTGGACAAAACGTACGAGCAGTGCCCTAGCTCTTTCTATAGAGCTGGCTGGAGACGCTTATTGGTTGAGGCCCAGTTCCACTCCAGTAAGTGGAGTGGAGTCTTGGTTCAAGTATCTCGGGATCTTTTTCACGAGTGATGAGAGAATTAATACTCAGCTTTCCTGTAGAATAGGCTGGCTCAATTTTGAAACATCTTGAAAGATCTGTAATCTGGAAGCCGAGGGTCAAAGTCAAGTTAGTCGTTTTTAACTCAGTATTTGTTCCAACACTCACATATATTCATGAATGACCAAGAGAATACTATCGCGAATACAAGCCACCGAAATGAGATTTCTTCGTGTTGTTGTGGGCATTACTCGTCGGGATAGATTGAGAAACACTGCAGTACGCGGTGAATTCAATGTTGAGCAACTACTTTTTCGAACGGAAAGGGCTATGCTTCGATGGTTTGGGCACGTGACACCATACAATTCCATCAGATAGGCGACCGCTTTGCAGATCCAGTACGGGTTGGTTGGACCAAGTCCAAAAGTCCGAAGTAGACAAACTCCTTTACTACCTCAAAATTGTAGCTGTTGATTGTAATGTCATCGATTCTTGCTCGACAGCATGTACCTCGTCTTTTTTTTAACCTTAAGACCATGTCGTTTTGCATGTTTTTCAATCGCCGTAAAAGCTTCCACTACCGCACGTTGGGAAAGCGCGACGATGTCAATGTCTTCTACGTAACTTTTCTATTGCTATTTGCTATATTTATATAAAGCAATGAAAAAACAGATAACCATGTAACTTCTTCTACCAGATCGAACCTCAAAGTAAACGCTGTCCGTGAAGTCCTCCGTATTCATGGGAAATTCAAAACTTAACGAAGTGTCGTTCACTTTAAAGCTGACCGCACATCCCACATAATAAATAATAAAACAAGTTATGTATGCAGAAAATGCAGAATTCGATTCTGAACCACACTCACTTTTTTGTTGTGCAATTAAATGGTGGTGCTTGTTGTTAGGAGTAGGTATATATCCAATCTATATGAAGCGACCACAAAAATACCACCTAATTGCACTCCGATCGATTTTGGGAAAAAACTTCGAATTGAAGAAGGATGGCAAAACCACTTAGTCTTGGACATCTGTGTTTCTATGCTCGTTAAATTCTCCGCCTCAGGTATTATTGTAAAATAGTTAAAATAGTTCATGTGTGGTACCACATGCCTGAAAGAATTGTAATAGTTTTATTTTCGAAAATTACTTGACCGTTTTTTCAGCAGTTGACAGAACATCACATTATAATAATAATTCACCACAAAACGGCATCACCAGTTAGCGAAAAGGAGACTTATGCGTTTCTTCCAGCGGCCCCTTCATTTATATACAGACAATGGTGGACCAATAAGGGAAGCCTCCCGGCTATACAGTACGGATTCCGGCAAAAACATTAGACGCTGCATCCCTTAATGAAGTTACAACATGAAGTCGTAGCTGGCCTGAACAACCACCGAGTCACAGTGGCCTGCTTTCTGGACGTGGAAAAAGCATTCGACACGGTCTGGATAGAGGGACTTGTCTACAAGATGAATCTGATGGGATTCCCCTCGAACCTAATCAAAATGATCTACAGCTTTCTTCACTGTAGAAAGTTTTACGTCCAGGTAGAGGGCAGCCAGTCAATGGAACGGAACATCAAAGCAGGAGTTGCCCAAGGATCCAAGCTGGGACCAATGCTGTACAACATCTACACGGCAGACCAACCACCTCTAGCCGACACAGTTAGATGTTGTCTATTCGCAGATGACTCACTGACATACGCCACTTCAATGTCACCGCAAATCGCAGCGCGGAGGGTCGAAAACCAAGAAAGAGAGAAGTACAACTACTAAACCAAATGGGGTATCCGAATAAATGCGGAGCAATCGATACTCATGTGCTTCAGAAGACCATCCGGAGGTAGATGCAGATCAGTAACGGCATGCCCGAGCATTAAAATCGTGCTTCCGAATGGTGCGACAATAACGCCAGTAGACAAGGTGAAGTATCTCGGCGTCAATTTCACCGAGAAATTGAAATTCAACAACCACTCGAAGCTGTGTCTTAAAAAGGCCAGTTTTGGATTCCATCGCATCTACCCGCTTATGCGAAAACAAAACGGACTAAGCCAGAAGACGAAGTTGCTACTCTACAAGCAACTCATTCGGCCGATCATAGCGTATTCGTTTCCTATATGGCATACCATCTCCAAGACCAGCGTGGAAAAGCTTTCGATCTTCGAGAGAACATCGCATCTAACAACATCGCGGATAAATAGGCCGCCACACTACCACCCCCATCCCGAGAGGACCAACAAGGACACACGGAATTGAACACCCCGATGTAAAAGATCTCCACTATGTAAAATTATCTTGTAAACATTGTACATCCGTTGGGCCCCTATTGTTGAGCCAACACCCTTTTCCGCTAGCTTAAGCTTTTAGCATGTAAGACCAATTGTATAGTTTTTGTTCAAATAAAATTGAATTGAATTGAATAAGAGAAGTTGTTGCATTACCGTCGTGTACTAGCCATCTGTCAGCCAGTTCCATAGAACAGCTCGCTCCTCATCAAAAATAGTTGTTGGCTCTACTATACTTATACCTTAATACGGCTCTAGCATGTACAGCAACCACTCCTCCAGTGCTATCGTTCCTCCACGGTTGAAGGGGTCCTGCAGTTTTATGCTCTCTGGGAACGTCGAAGGTTGAGAAGCTCTTCCTAGGCAGTTGAACTCTTGGAGCATAATCAGTGACTTGAGAGTGGTGGAGCCATCATTTATGAACGTTAATTGTGTGGAAAAAAAAAAGTCGACCTACAACTACCCACTGTGCCAGGCCATCTGTTCACAAATAAAGAAATGCCATCTTCCACAGAATAAATTTTATGAACGTCAGGTACAGTGTTCTTTTTTTTATTTTAACATCTGGACACAAGTCAGATTGAGAGGGAAAGTATTTTAAACCACTGAACAGGTAAATATTCGAAGGTATGGCCATGTGTCAAGTTTTAATATTGAAATGGACATGATAATTCTTAACGACGTTTTTGCTGCGACAAGTTTAAAAAAAAGCAAACACAACTTAAAGTTCATACAAAAAATAGCCATATGATAATATGTATATCTGTAACTCCAGAGCTGATTCAGCGTCGTACGTATCCTCTGGACACGGTCTATTTTACAAGTGGCAACCCTACCTTTGGTGCATTGCACTTCATTACCGACGGAAGCGAAACCCCACTCTAATCGGAGATAATGGACAACATATGATTCTGGTTCTGAATGTCTAGTATGTGGAAATAATCTAGATCTATTCCGGTTCATCTAGTCTGTAGCAAGTTATTGCAAGAAGAAGTGCAGTACTTCTATCTATCAAATTTGTTTCTCTCGTAACATTCCCAGTTTGTTGTCGTTATTGTGCTAAAATGGTTAAGGTCTGGTACATGGATAACGAGCCCACCGACCAGAGGTTGGAGCACCATTTGAGTCCACCAGTTTTCCTGGACTTGGATGAATTATTTAAGAAAACCGGCGTCGAGTATTTTCAGGTAAGATTTTTTTTGCGAAGAAACAACTTTAAATTACGTTGTGATAACATAATTTGACGTATCAATGTCAAATCAGATAGAGAGAGTGGCGTTTCTTAGTGATGCCAAGTTCACAATTTAGGTTGTAAGTAATTTGATTTGAATTTAATTATAGATTGATCCCGAAAATGATACTCTCTTGAGTGAAATCCGTAAGGAACGAAAATACTCGTACGAAGACCAGGTATTGGAGACATCTCAGTTGGAAATAAATTAAAAACAAACATTTTCTCTCAGATAACTTGTTCTAAAGAATGTTTGCCGGATTATGAGAACAAATTGAAGTCATTCTACACCGAGCATCTGCACACAGACGAGGAGATTCGCTTCGTTGTTGATGGTTCTGGCTACTTTGACGTCAGGGAGTAAGACCTTTGATATGACATTCGTTTGCTTATCACATTAATGCATTATCTTACCTAGTGGTGATGAAAAATGGATTCGTATTGCTGTCTCTTGTGGCGACATGATTATCATTCCAGCCGGCATCTATCATCGGTTCACTTTGGACTCAAATGTAGGTTGCAGGTCAGCTTTGTGAGTGGTAATGTTCTTATGAGAATCTCATTTCAGAATTACATCAAAGCTAAGCGATTTTTTATTGGAGAGCCTGTCTGGCTGCCACATAATAGACCAGCTGACGATATGGATTGTCGCAAGGAGTATTTAGCGCAACAAGCCAATGGTTTTGCTCAGCTCGGAAATGCATAAACTGATCTACTACGCTTGAAATCAATATCGAATTTGAACTTGTACCTATACACTTTTTTTTACAAATTAAATATCCAATAAAGCAAACCTTTCGCATTCAATCTGTGACTCGCTTTAACTAACGTGGGATTGTTGATTAATTTGGGAACAATTTTCTTCTTCGCTGAAACTAGCTGTCAGATAGTAACGGATAGGTGATGGACACATTTACCAATGCAATCATTTTGTAAACCATGTACCTGTTGGCCCGTAAATGTTCGAATCGATAAACGGTATTAGCGGCGTTCGCACTCAACAATTTATCGATACGATTTGCTGGATGTCAAATTGGAAAAAGTCAAAATGCATTGTCTACCGTACTACAAGTCTGCCAACTTGTGCGTTTTGGCCCATCAGGCACGGTTGTCAAGTAAGTCCTATCGACAAATTGTTCAATGTGAACGCCGCTATTGTATTTTATTTTCGGTAAAGTACATTCGTTCGTATAAGCATCTCTCAATCTTCAACTGCTGAAGAATATCCATATTTTTGATAAGAAAATATCCGGCAATTTCCCCATTCTTTATTTTTCTTCACCTCCTTTTGTTAAATTACTCTAACCTTTCAGTATTCTATCAAATGGAATTCCAAAATGTCAATCAGCGCCACCTTCATGTCGAACGACCAACCCCAACGAACCACTCGACCTTACGTCAACCGCTCTGAACGCATCCATCACCAAAAGCATTCAGTCCAAATATCCCGCGCACAGGGCACAAGCAAATGTCCCCACAGAATACACAAGACAAAACTTCAAAAGAGAATCCACAAAAAACGAAACGTCGGTTGTCTCGCTAGTGTGCAGTTCGGTCGTCCGCCGTACGTGCATCCATCCAATACAGTAAAAGAAAACCAACAATTTTTTTTTTAGTGTAGAAAAGCAAAAGAAAACCCTAAAACAAAAGCAAAAAAAAAGCACAACAGGAGAGAAAAAGGCATAAACTGTGTGTTTGTTTTGATTCCACCGCCCAAGCGAAATCTGCTCCGACGAAGTGCAACACCGTTTGCGGATTTTTTTCACACTTTCTCCGGGCGACTCGTGGAATTTTCACATCCCATCAGCATCAGCAGTTCGAACCAAAAGCTGACGAAGAAGCAAACAAAAAAAAAGTTGAGAAAAAAAAAACCGAAGAAGAGAAGATACACAGTCTGAAGTTGTTTTTTTTTTTTTCCTTGTGTCGCGTCTCTCTCACATTGAATTCGTTAATCAAACCATGCGATAATCGATTTGGTGTGTGTACTTGCATTCGTGTGTGCTGCTGCCCATTAGTTGAGTGTGCACGTGTGTGTGCGTGTGTTTGTGTTCATGTCAGCGCTGTAAATATTCCGACCGTTCAGCAGCGCGGCATCCAACTGTGTGTACGTGTGTGTGTGCATTTTTCTTTTTCTTCGTTCTGTTCATCGCCATCGCCATCGTCTCCCGTGTCCGTCTCCCTCTTCCGCTGAGACTCTTGTTGGTCGGCTCGGCTCGGTGCGGTGCGGTTCGGTTGTGTTCACGCGCGGTCACACACAAACACTCTGCCATTATGTAAAGTAGGAAGAGAGGCAATCAAAGGAAAAGAAAATTCTACCAGAGAGAGAGAGAGCAAATTAATTAATTTCGGTTATTTTTTTTTGTGTTTCTTGTGTTTTGTCTAATTATCTGCCTCAGATCCCCAAAACAAAAGAGATATCTCGCGTAATTTTTGTGTCGTTAAGCACATCCGTGGTGTGTGCCGTCGTGTCGTCTTGTCCTCTGAACAGTGCAGTGCAGTGCGGGAGTGTGTCGTGTCTGTGTGTATGTGCACGTTTGGGGGGTCGCAGTGGTGAATTGGTTACTCACTTTTTTTTTTTTTTTTTTTCGAGAAACCGAGAGGGTGTCCCGGCAGCAGTACACCCTACCTGTACGCCAATCTCCCGCTCATCGCAACAGAAGGGAGCAAAATCCGTTCGGGAAGTATCTCCATAACTCACGTGCCGTGAAAGAAAAGCGGAAAGATTCCTCAACGAGGACGACAACGAAGATTTATTATTTTTTTTTTTTAAAAAATTAAGAATACAAAAAAAAGGAAAAGAAATATCCATCATCTAGTAGTAATCCACCACACGGTGTGCCGCCGAAGTGAAAGAAGTGTAAACGCCGTGCTATGCAAAAAGATGCAAAGTTAATTTTGAGAAAAAGCCCACAAGAAAGCGTAAAAAATATATGTATGTAAAGCAGAAGAAGCGAAAATATGCTTCTTGCGGCTGAGTGTACACAGTTTTGAATCCAACGTAACCAGTGATTGTGTGTAGTTCTTTTTTTTTTTTGCTTCGTTTCCTTCTTTTTCGAGTTGGTCATATCAATTTATTTGTGTTCGCTTTAATGTTGCTTTAGTTGTACGTACTAGATACTTATGAGTGTGAATCAAACGCAAGTGAATAGCTTTCAAAATAATTCGGTTCGTGAACTGATGTGTGGTGGCTATATATAGGCAAGTGCAGTCGCAGTCAATTGTGTGTGTGCGTGTGTGTGTTCGTGTGTGTGGTATATTGGGAGGCATCGCATCGCGCCAGGACAAGTGGGAGGAGGAGCAGTGATACACTGGGAATATACACAGGACAGAGTCAGGAATACAATCTATGCGATACTATTAATCGCTTTGTTGGAGGAAATTTTCGAAATTATTGACCCCGCGCCGTTGTCGCTGCCATCGTCATCGTTGCAGGTACATACTTACTATACATTTCCACCATCCACCACCACCACCAGCAGCAGAAGCGCTTCTTCCACCTCCACCTCCTCCTCCTCCACCTCCTTCTCCTCCACCTCCACCACCCATTCGTCGCTTACTGGGTATGATGATGGGTTTTCGCCTCGTCTCCTCATCTTCGTCCGCCTATCAACCCTTCGCCCGCGTTGCTGCTTACCCGCCCGTTTCGCCTGTTTGCCCGTTTTGCCACCCAATCCCATTCTCATTCTCATTCCATCCCGTCGTCATCCCGGCACTTAAAATTTTCTAATTTTCTCTCATTCTCGCTCGTTCCTGGCTCTTCTCGTCTCCTCTTTTCTCTTCCCTCGCTACCCCTTCATCGAACCCCCCGCGCCCTGCGAGTACTCTGACTCTGACCAGCCACGGCCAACCAGTCAGCCAGCCAGCCAGCAAGCACCAGACCATCGCTTGGATGGATGTGTGTTTTGTTTAATTAGTGTTGTGCTGTTATTTTCACTTGATCCTGGTTTAGATACTTCTTCGTTTTTTTTTGTGTGTTCCTTCTTTTCTTCCATGGATCATGTACACTCTTCTTACACCTGTCACAATTAGCCATTGGTGATGTTGGCACCTGTGTGCGTATTGCTGCGTATCCATATGATTGTCGGGGGCCTACAACTCAACTGTTGGGTGACGGGGCTGGGGGGGAGGGAGATGGTGAGCAACGACAAACGAGGAGGAGTGGTTGATTAAAAAAATACACTCTGAACAAGAGAGAAGCAAGAAAGAAAAGAACATGGCGTGTGTGTTCGGCGTAGTGTTCATGCATCTAGCGGCGAGGTGTTCGTTTTTTATTTTTGGGTCAGCAGAAAGTTTCACTTATTTATGCGCCGGGAAAGAAAAGCAGAAGCAGCCCCAAAAAACAAAGCGAAATAAGCAAACTTAAGTAAAGAATTTAAATTGAAGATTTTCGGTGATGCGGAAGCAATGGCAGGCAGGCAGGCAGTACAAGGGCGACCCAACGGACGTACAAGTGCGAAGGAGAGAGAGCGAGATAGGAGTGGTTTGTCGACTACCATCAGAACCCACCACCACCACCATCACCACCCACGCATTCAATTTTGTAGTCCTTTTCAGTTTTCTGTTTTTTTTTTTCTTTTCTTTTTTTATTTTCTTATTTTTTTTTTTATTATTTTGCCTGTTCGGCTGCCTCTGTGCTCGCAGAGTGTGTTGTTGGTGTTGCCTGCTGCGGAAAGTCGGATATACCCCATAAGAGAAAGGGTGGTGGTTCGCGGGGACCCTTTCTCCATTATTATCCCGTAGGGTATTGTGGAGTTTGTTTATGAGTTTGCAACGCACAGGGAATAGAAGTGTCGTGGTTGCCATTTTCCATATCGCATAAGGGTGATATTTACTTTGCTTTCGCTGTGTAATGGGCTTGGATTAAGGAGTTACAATTAAAGTGTGTATATACCTTCTGCAACCTACTGCTTCTTGGGGGGAACTTTAAGAAATATTGAACTTTTTTGCGCTCATTCTTGGGGTAGTTGCTGTGCGTTCGGGGAAATCGAACAATACACACCCCGTTGGGAGGCGAAGAGTAGAATAATAAACCTACTTTGTATCGGACGGGATTCTTTGAAAAGTTAACCCGCTTAAACAAGTGGACGTCTGCTAGGTAGTTGAAGTTGCTTCATTAAATTATACTTTCCCATGAGTGATGCGTATACCTTTTTTTTTCAACTTCCAGGTGTCTTCCATTTTTTTGTGGGAATATCCCGAAAATGAATTCGTCTAGAGATCCCCCCATGATCTGTGGCTAATTAGCAATAAGGGATGTTTTGGAATAACAAAAATTATTGTTTCTTTTGAAGTCTACATAGAGTACCTACTTCCGGGAGGGGGGACGTTTCTACGTCACTTTTAAAGACAATTCAATCGCTAATCGATGGAACACATCCTGCGATGTCCGTACTCATCGGAAGTTTCTTGCTGTTGACCTCAGTGGTCGAAGTTTATTTAATCTCCTGAACTGAGAGTTCGGTAACACGTTTCTTGTAACTTTAAAACCGGACAAGCAGTTCGTTGTACCTGCTTGTTGATGGACGAAGTCCTTGAAGAAGAATCTATGCATGAGCTCTGGAATATTTTTCCGGTGATACTAATCAATCAGTTAAGGCAATTATCGGCATCCGGTGCATGGAGTTTCCGTGACAATTACATTCGTTGCATCAGCTCCTCAAATGTTGGACGTTTTTTTGCGTCCAGGAAAAGTACGCATTGATCCGTCCTACACACTGAATGACAATACATGAGAATCTGCGCTCTTAAACCTTAAGTTCAGCGTTCTAATAGTAACCATGACTCGTCTAAAAATCGTTCTGGTTGGGTTTTGACATAGGTTGGCAACCTCTTCAACGTAGAGTAGTCCGTCCATCAGTCATAATTCCGAGGAATGTGTCGAAATATAGTGGAGTCTTTCAGACTTGTTAAAAAAACTCCAGTTGTTCTCATTTTACAGCTTTCATCCTATTTCATGTGGCGCTTCACTTGAGACTTCTAGTCTCCTCGTAACTTTCTCAAATCCTCTCCTGTTTCATGTGACGCTTCGCTTTCATTGCAGTCTCTTCTCCCCCTGACCACAATTTGGTATTTCCGCAGATATGCTTCCCATTTGTTCATATTCTACTATTGTGCCACTAGCCACCATGCGGTTGAAGAAGTCACATATTCTTCCGTCTTAAATCAGGTCCCATCCGATTGTGGCCCATCTCCATTTAAACGGTTTGTCTCAACAGCCAAGGTCATTGGCTTTTATCTTAGCACTCCACATCAGCTTGTGACCTTATTTCAAGAGTGCTTATCATTTTCCATCAGGCAAATTGTGCCTTCCTCAAGATCTCAACCGAAAGGACACTGAACTCTGCCATCATCCTAATGGGCGCCCAAAATCCAGACTCGTCACCCAATCCAATGGGATATCATTTTTTTTCTCTCTCTCGATTCAATGAATTCAGGTCACTGGACATAACTCATATTTGTTGCAGAACCCGTCATTCCCCACTCGAATGTGCAAAAAACCCCTCTCACTCAATGCTCTTGTCCCCATTTTGACGCAAGTGATGAATTGGATGCTGATGGGACGGTCTTTTGTGGCGGGCACTTCCACGGGAACAGCAACAATCGGTCGAATGCATATTTTATTCCTCCCCTCGTGTCGCTGTCAAAATCAAATGCTAGTTTGACACCTGTCACAAGGGCGCACTGACAAGATGTCATTACCGAAAAACAATAGGGTGTCTAACAAATTAACGCCGAGTCGCATAATTTCCGTCCCGTTCCTAATCGTGCGCTTGGTGGGTTGCTGGAATTTTCGCCGCTATCCATTACTTGGTTCAGTGGTTTAGAGATGCTACCAACCAACCCTCAGTCAGCCGAAAAAAAACCACCGCCCCCCCCCAAACTCAATCCGGGAGCCCGGCGTCAAGAACAACAGCCAAGCATCCCAGCAAATAGGGAAATATTCCATCAAGAATGGTTGGCCGGGGGGCGGTGAAAGAGAACGCAAGGAGAGGGCAAAGTAAAAGAAAGAAGGAAAAAAAAATGAATAACTGAAAATAAAAAAAAATAAAAAGACACAAGCATCCCTTTTCAGCCCCATCGCTCAACTCATTTGTCCACCCCCTTGCGCTGAAGCATGGAAGAGCCATTTCTCCACCCTTCATTCGGCTATAGTCACCAACGTCATATCCGCCGCCATCGCCGCACCAGCACGCCATTGCCCCGACGCTGCCACCCTACCAGCCAGCCGCCCAGCCGCCCAGCCACCCTGCCACCCTGCATTACCATATCATGTTATCTCTCTGGTGAGCGACGGAAATTCACCCCTTCCACATGATTTCTTTTCTTTTGTGTACCCACGCTTCTGCTGGCGCTGCTGCTTCAGCTACAACGATGACGCACATATACACACAGATCTGCCGCCCAATCCCATATGTACGACTGTGTGTATGTAGCATCCAGCAGTAGCCTCGATGTCTGTATCTGTTTATGTACGTATAAACATACATTCGTACGTAGGTATGTATGTAAGTTCGAATGTACATGCGGCCGTACGTATGTACGTAATTTAACTGATTCGGTTCTAGAGTGTGCCACGTCGCGTCCTTCGTCGTTGTCACCATCACCGTCGTTTTCGTCGACGTTGTCGTAGCCGCCGCTGATGTTGGCGGTGGTGGCTGGCTGGCAGCAGCTACGGTGACGTTGATGTCGGACGGTGTCGCTTGTATGTTTGACTATATCCAGGCACAGCTATGTGTGGGGGTGCAGCAGTGGCAGCGCTGTATACCCCTGTGTGTCCCACACCAATTTGCAGAGCCACCACCATCGGGAGAAACTACACCGAAACCCCCCAGTATCCAGTACCAGTGCCAGTGCCAGTACCAGAATTCAAACCAAACCCAACTCAATCCAACCCAATCCCACCACCCAGCCACCAAAGCAGCAGCGGCAGCGGCAGCAGCAGCGATGGGCTCCCCCACCCTCTTTGTTAATATATTGGCGGCCGTTTTGTTTTGTGTGTTCCTGCTGCTGCTGCTGCTGCTGCGTTATGTATGTGCTGCAGCAGTGTGACGAGATGAGATGGTGGCTGGCTGGGCTGTCCTGGTGGTGTGGCTAAAATTTTGAAATTTCGAGAGCGAGAGAGAATCCGCATTGGAAATGGCCGATTAGTTTCGGTACCGCGCACGAGTTTCTCTGCAGTTCGTGGTGTCGTCGCTGTTGTTGTTGCTGCTGCTGCTAATATATATATTTTTTTCCCTTTCGCCCTTTTCCTCTCACCACTCGCCGCCCACTCGGCATTGCTTTAGTTGCCTTTGTCATTGATTTTGTTAATTAGTGGTTTTTCGGGGGGTGAGCTAGGCTCGCATGGGTGTAGGTGTGAGTGTGTGTGGGAAAATTATCCCACCCCCCGAAAACCCACGAAAATGCGAAAAGGGAACTTAAATTAATTCATTTATGTTGGTAGCATCTCGAATACACGATGCCCTGTACACTTGTGCGTATGCTCGCACGCACACACACTGCCGTGATGTATCCAATTATAAATCGATAGCCCCCCACCCCCGTATCCGCCGTGAAAGGGTCCCCTGTACATAAGCAACTATGTGTGTATCCTTTGTGTACATGTTTTTGAAACACTCCATCCAAGCGAGGCAGGGCCATGGAAAAGTGTTCTTTGCTTTTTTCTCTCCTCAGTTCTGTAGTCCAAGATCCGATGTCATAAAGATAAATACCAAGCTTGACACTTGGCGATAACGGGCAGAAATCGTAAAACCATGCAAACGACCGGAGTTTTAATCCAGCATTTGGGACAGGTCAGAAGCGGCAAAGTGTGTCAACGGTTTGCTGGGACTGTGTTCCCCTACATCCATCCAATGTGTCCTAGTTTGCTCGAAGTCGACAATACTGAAAACCCTTCCGGTTCCTGGGCTAGTCTGCTGTGTGTCATAACAGGTACAACAGACAAATGACTTCATCAATTTTGTTACTACACTAGAAGAGCCACCGATGGACTCTGCGACGAAGGATTAAGTTGGGTTATGTTCGATGGGTTCGATGTGTCTGCTGTGGAAGAACTGAGAAAGAGGAAATACTCAGCTGGGGTGGTCCCTTTGGGTATTGATAATTGAATTAGTTGAGGCTCTGATTGGCGGCATCCTCGCAGGTTTGTGGTTTCAGTTTAGATTCACTTAGCATTCAGCTGGCAGACGATGTTTTCCACTTTCAATGGCATTTCGTGGCAGAGAAGATATTTTTGTCCAAAAGTGTTGTTTGTAAATGGGAGCACTTTGATGTCGAATTTCTCTAAAATGTAGCTCTTTTGTTATTAAAGCGAAATTTGTAGACCACCACCTTACCTCCCTTGCTCAACCTGATTCAGAAGACAGTCGATAAAGTAGTGTGTGGGTAAGGTTAGATTATAGTTTTTTTCTCTAAGAAATCGACTGCTTTTTCAATTTTTCAATATCGACTATGAAATAAAGTAAAATAAAACGATTTGCTTATAATAAAGGGCAAACAAATCGTTGCAGCCCCATTCAAAAGAAAAAAGCTTTTTTGTAGTGGCAAGTCTTTGTTTAAGACTCTTTGACGTGTTAAGTGCACACATGACATGCATCTTTGACATTTCGTTCACATGTCATTTGTGTTGATCGCAGTTAGCCGCAATTTCGCTATCGAACAAAACATTGACACTTGAATTTTTCGTGGGCAGAGGTAGCAATTTGTTTTGTCGTGACCGGCACTTTGTTAAGTCACCAAGGAAATGATTAAGTCGCCGAAAATCGTATATTTAAACTAGTTTTGTGGGGGCTTTTTTGTATAATAAAGATGTACAGGATCAAGTACAAGTTTCTTTTTAAAAATGCAATAAAATGAACAAAATTAAATTTTTTCCTGTATTATGGATTTATTAGTAAGAACAAATATTTCCATTAATTATGAAATACAACGTCGTTCAAGTGACTGCCTCGGCTGGCTTCCAAGTATCGCATTCTGTCACTCCAATTTCCCAAGACCGTGTTGATGGTTTCGGGCTGTAGCTCACGGATTACTTGGATGATATTGGCCATAACATCAACATCGGTCCTTCACAGTTCCCCACAAAAAAAAAGTCCAAAGAGGTCAAATCGCAGTTTCTAAGCCGGTTAATTCACATGACAGCTGATAACACGATTTGCGAATGAGGTGCGCAAAAAATCGATTGTGGCATTGGCTTTGGTGGTAGAGCTCGTCGTTCTGCAGGAACCACAGGTCGTCCAAATCCATGTCTTCAATTTCAGTAAAAAAAAAGTCGGTCAACATGGCTCTGTAACGCCCACTGTTGACCGAAACATTGTTCCTGGCAGTAAGTTGGTGCTCGTGACCTGAGTCTCACACTCTTGGCCACAGCAACCAACCACACTCATCTGTGCGCACCGTACGACGATGGGGACGATGTGTGTTGTCCACTAGCTTACCAGACTCATGAACTTTTTGCACAAACTTGCGTACATCAGTCTCGGTGGGTGCTTTATTTTGGCCAAAACTTCTTTTCAAAAAACGCACTGTTTGGGCTACACTGCATATCAATAAGTTTTCAATATTTCCCAACGTCGTTCGAGCGTAAAGCGGCTCATTACGTTCCGCGGAGGTATGATTTTCTCAAAATTTCGAGCGGTAAACAGCTGTCAGTGTCAAAATAACCTATGATTTCAAAGAAAAACCACTAGATGGCCCATCCTGTATACATTTCCCTTTTCATTTGTGCGCGCATTACCCCCGCGACCTCTGTATGGGATATTGCGGGTCAGAAGACGGTGATGAAGAAAATTGGTTATTCCTGCTTAATTCGCGGTTGCAAGTCTCGGCCGATGTGTACACCCCTTCAGTATAAAATGATGGTGATTATCCACTCTTGTGTCCTCTGTGGGTTACTCGGAAATGCTTCTCCTTTCCTTACCCTTCTTGTGAATAAAGTTTGAGGGACATTTTGAGAACTCATTTAAAGACGCATTTTGAGCCTCCTTTACTTCATTTCAAATCGGTTTCCTTACGCACACACACTGGAAGTAAATCGAACATTGGAAACCAAACAGGTTTAATCCATTTCGTTGCCTAACATCTTTCACTCCTGAGATGGAGTGATGCTAGCGCCAAATGATGTTAGAGGACTTTTCAAAACGACGAGATAAATGCGAAGCAGACCTGAGAACGTGCACGTGAAAAATGCTGCCGTGACAAACTTCCGGGATACATGTTGTTTTAAAGAAGGGGACAGAAAACCGGTTTCACATCGTCTGAACACCGACTAAGTCCGATCATCGGTAAGGACGTCATGTGCGCCCGAAACTGGTTTCTCTGACCACAGCGAAAAAGGTAAAGACAGTATCGTACCAGATTCCCTTCCCTGATTCGCAGAAGGGTTATGAAAGTTAAATAAAAATTCTCAGCAATGACTAGTTGTAGGGGCAGACTAATGTTCCCTTGACAGTCTGCGTCCCTAGATTGACTTTGCAATTCGTTCAAGTTCAACGAACTTCAGGCAAAAAAAAAGAAAAAGGTCAACGACTAGCTGCTGCTTTCAGGATGATCACATGTATTAACCGAAATCAAGTCCTATGTCAAAGCCCACACGACGAACAGGAATGTGCCTTTTTTTCTACTTCGTCTTGCCATTGTTACGGCGCCAGACATGTCAAGAGCGACCAATCATCCTCTGGGGATGGCGGCGGAGATGATGTGTGTACGAGTTAATCGAGTAGACTTTCCTTGTCCGTAACTTAATCTTGAGTTATACTACACAACGAAAACAGAGCAACAAACAAGCAAAAAGGAAACACAACAATCTAATCACTGCGATGACAACGATTTCATAGGAATACTTGACACGTCCGTTTTCGCATGTGCGTGCCGCCGCCTCTCTATCGATTTCTCAGGCAGTCAGAATGTTCGTTCGTTTGTTCGTTCCTTCGTTAGTCTGGTTCTTTAACGGCGAGAGCAAAAAATCGATAGGTTAGCTGAAACGTATCGAATTTCCCTTAAAGCGGCGAAATTGGATGCATATTTTGACAGCACGCAAGCCTATTAATCATCCATATCGTCACACGGATTTCCGCACAACAGTTCCGTTGCGCAAATTTTCGATTCTGGCTTATATGCATTACACGCGTTGCGTTGCGAATTGTGTCAATACTGAGCACACACCGTGTGCGCTTTGCTTTTTGCACGCAAAATTGAATTCTAAAACTCGTTTTCTGTTACCAACCGACCGGAGGAGAAGGAGGCTACGTTTAACTGGGATTTGGGAATGCGATGACTTCCTTTCGGGAGAGTGAGGAGTTGTACTCAACTGAACAGTGTTTCCAAAGTCGTGGGGCCCGTGAACATGGATGAAGGGAAAAGACTTTATTTCCACTGTTATGTGATATTTTTGTGTACAAATTTCATGCTTCATGAAATTTCCGTTATCGCAAAAATGTCTGAAGGACTTTCATTGCGTCGGCGGTGGCAACGATGAGGTGTGGAAGAAGACAATAAAATGTCTGCAAAAATGAACGACAATCGCCGAGAGTTGGGGTGGAGAAAAGACTGCACTACGTTTTATGATTTGAACTAGAATGAAAAGGAAAATGAAATTAATTGAATCATTTGAACAATTGCTCGGGGAAATTGTCTTTCAAGAGTTAGCATGTGAGGTCCCTTGAAGCGATAGAAAATCCTGCAACATTCAAAAATATGAGGACTTATGTTTTCTGCTCAGAAAATGAGTCTCAGTTCGGTCCTGTTTGACATTGCCTGTGGATTCTGATTGCGTGGCTGGAGAATTTGCCATCCGATTTGCCATCCGTTTTGATTCATTTGAGAAATCCAGCAGAGAATGTAAATCGTTTGTCATGAGAAGCCAATGTACGGGCACATTGTATTCTTGTTTTTTATCAACACTGTATCCTTTACAAGCTCACACTTCGTTTTTTCTTTACGCTTATGTATTCAAATTATTAACTGAGCACTGACCTACATTTAAGCTGGTTAAACTGCTGCAGCTGCTTTCACTAATCTTGTTTTTGATTGTCTGGATTGTCCGTTTCTGGATCAATGCAGCGTGGAACGCCGGAAAATAGATCTAAATTAGTTCAAGTCTCAAAGCGAATATAGTTCGAGTTTGACATGAATGACGTTTCGATCATTTTGAAATTATTTCCTGTTCGACCTTGCGTTGCGTTTATAATCCACAAAAATCGTATTTGCCGGATTGCAAAAAACCTACTTTACACCCGAAATCCATACAACCCCACTGCGACAACAGCTGATTACAATGATTTATGTTTGAGAGGAACTGTCAAAGTATGAAAAAGTTAAAAATGTACTTCGTGACGCATTCCACTTGTGTGCCGCATTTGCTATTTCCTTCCGTCTTATTAGGTCTTGTGAGTTGTCAAAATTTTGACATGACGCAACGCACGCAACGGATTCCTGCCTTTAGATTTCTTTACAAATTCGATCCACTCTAAGATGACAAGAAGTTTTAGTTGTACTACATTTAATCTTTCATTCGTTTTTTGACATGTGCATGGATGCATGGAAGGGTGCCTGATTTTCATCCCAAGAGACTGAAAGTCCTAAGCACGAGGTCTTGCGACCTACTGATACATCTCCGAGATGTCAAACTAATCAAACCTTGTCACTTGAAACCGGCACACAAGCTGGTTGCTGCAGGGCCAAGGCGAATAGTACAAGAATGAGAATGCAATCGCTTATAATTTGTCGCTCGTCATTCTTGGACTCTAGGCTTCTGTTTAAGTATTTTTTTTTGTTGCTGCTGTCCGCAGTGGAGCAAGTTGGTTGAGATTATTTTCCATTCGCATGAGACTACATAGACATGGGCGTGCGGCTGCTTTGTCTCACAGGCTTGGAATCGAAGACTTTAGGTCGGAGCGAAGTTGTCCACGCATCCCTTTTGGCCCATCCATAAACACCCAGCTTCTGTCGATGTACAGCTTGTGATTGAATCCTCTCCTCTAGATTCCATCAACGCAAAGAGGATCAAAGATTGCACACAAACCATTATTTTCGAAGAAACATAGGATTTCTTCATTTGCTTTTGAAATTGTCGAGATTCTACGCCGTCTTCTATATGTCAATTTGGTTTGTTCGATGGAAGAAGATTCGAAGAAGAACTCCCTCTTAAGTCCTAAGGAGAGCGGCTGGCGAGAGTTATTCTGTGCTATTCAAACTTGCTAATGTTGTGGCCAGTTCTATTCACTGAGGAGCCGAGGTAGGCGACCATATCCAATTTAAAGCTGCACATTGTTGCCTTGATTGCCCAAGACTTCGATTTTAGCATTTCATCATCATCATCATCATCTTCTGAAGCGCATGATCTACTAAAGGGGTCGTGGGGGTAATGCACCGCCATCGGGTCTAACTCACCAGGACTTATGCCCAAGCGTAACCAGGCAAATTTTCGAACTTAGTCCAACCACCTCGTCCTGAGTCTGCTATGCAGTCGCCTATCTGATGGAGTCGCTTTCAAGGCATACCTTGGAAGTCGTGATGATGGGGACATTCGTGTCACGCGGCCAAACCATCGAAGCACATCCCTTTCCATTCGAAGAAGCAGCTGCTTTACATTGAGCTCCTCGCGTACAGCCGTTCATATGAAACTTTCGTTGGTCGAAGGAAGAATTCAACTGCAACGGAATGCTTTACTTCCCAGCTGATAATACTGCTCGTCCACCGACTAATTTGACAGCTAATAAAGAACACATGCATCCTGCCATAGGCTTTTGTTTGAATTCACCATTGAACGGTGACAATGATATTGTCTGATTGGTTCGTAAAAGTGTTTAAAACCAACAGTGTCTTTGCCGTTTATGTTGCTGGAACCCAGCACATGGAAAGTTGCGTGCCAAGTAATTTGAGAGCTACGCGACAGCTTGCGTGGAGGAGTCATGTGGATTGTGACTGCATTTTTTGGATTCAACCACTCGCGTTGCACGTGCTATCCATCACGAGTGGAGGAGGAATCTTCGGCGAGAAGCTTTTTCTAGGCAGAAGATAATCCTTGCACATTGTCCGTAACTGGAAATAGGTGAAGCCCTGAATCATGAAAGTTGTAAGTTTTGGGGATTGAAACCAGGCATCCCAGGGTCTATGCCCACTTCTGAATCGCGGTCGCAGATCACGGACTAAAGGGATGTCATTCACATGAATTCAACTTCAGTTGCAGTCCTTGTCATAACCCAATCGAATGGCATCAATTTTAAACAAATGTTCATTTTGAAATTGGTCAATTAAATGGCATCCACGACAGTTGATCTTTAGGTTACAGTGCGATGGATGATGTCACCGAAACGTTACAACACCATTCAATGACATCACATGACCTCACACAGCACATGACACACGACTCCATCGTGACAGAACAAATGATGAGCTCACTTTGGAGGTTCAACTCTTAATCTTAATATTCTTAAGGATTAAGGCATTTTCATTTTATGCTGTGAGGCATATTTCGAATGCCATGATGGGAGAGGAGCAATCATTCTTCGAATTCATTGGCTACTTTGCAATGTTTTCTCTATTTTTTGTGTCGAGGTCATCACTGGTTTCATCTTCAATCACGATGGGATGTGTAGCCGAGCGCTTAGATCGTTGAACTTATTGCACTTCGATTTGAGGGGTTCTCTTTCATTTATGAGGATTCCATTCGTTGCCAAGGCACTGACGATGGTGAGCAGAGTATTAAGGCGAAAGTATCGCGTTTAATCGCATTCGAATCGGGTTCATGATAGGCGACAATTAGACGTGTTTAATGGTGCCGGATCACGTCATTTGTAAAAGTTAATCAGATCAGCGTCTGTCCATGTGACTGCCTTACAAGTGGGATTCAGCTGCCAAATAGAGCTTCAGTTTCCCTTGGATTTTTGTTGCTACCCGTGTTCTTGAGGGAACCTGTTCAAGTTCAAGAAAGAACCTAACCTAAAGCGCATCCTCCCGGAGTTAGTAACCGCTTTCCACAATATAAATTGGCGGCCCTTGAAAGTCTGCTCCTTGATACATTGTGACTCATCTTTGATTCTTGCGCAGACGTGTCCCTGTGCATTCGAAAGTAACGAATCACTGGTTTCCCCAAGAGAATTTAGTCGATTTCCTTGCTCGTGAGCCCATTTAGCGCGTAGCGATGGGCAAAGTTTTAAGCTAACCCTCAGCAAGGTCCAGTAAATAATTGATGAACTGAAACTAAAATTTGAAGAGATTTATGGTAAAAAATATACATTTTGTCAAAGGTATAGACGACATTGGCACTTCGTTCAAGGGGCTGTACGATATGGGCACACTGAAACTTCGAAAAGAAATAATCCCCTTGAGGGAGGGCGACAGCAGAGGGTTTGTTCTCCTTTAAGGACTTCGATAAGTAACTTTCTTAAGCGGTTGGTAATAAATATAAAGACTCTCTCAGTTTGCAAACTAGGCCATCGTCCAGCGCAGAAGACCAGGAACAGTGGAAAAGGAAAATAAATTAACATATCTCGGTTCATCTGGCAGCACTTTTTTTTTTCCTTCTCAGCACAGTTTTTATCGCTCGTTGTAAAGACGTTCAGTTGGAATTTATGCTCTGCTAGGCAAAAGCGATTCTCTTTTCCTTTATTTCGGTTTTAATTGCTTTTCATCTCGTATTCCTCGTGTTACGACGAGGTCGACGGAGGGGTCTCGTCGAGGCATGTGGCTTTCGGGGGGGTACCGTGGAGCCAGTTGACCTTTTTTTAATTACTCTTTCGGCTGTGTTTCTGTGTTTAACGATCTTCCGAAAAGCTCAACTTTTGCGAGTTTTATATTTCTTCTGAACGTCGAATGTCGTCAAATTTGTGGAGAACAAATGATATGAGACATTGATATGAGTTATTGCCAGCCCCACGCCCCCAATCGGAATCGGTCCTCTCGGAGCTAATCGATGACGTTTCGGCGGAGATCGTTATACAGATCGATTGGCGGCGACGGCGGCGGCGGCGGCGTCAGCTTGTGTTCGACTTTGAGGAGCGAGCGATAACAAACAATTCAAGAATTCTGAAACTAAAAATATACTAAACTCGTACTCACTCGGCCTAGGTACAGTCTGCATGAAAGGAGAAGTAAAAAAAAAGAAAAAGATTATTTCTCAAATAAACAATGACATGATGTAATACACAAAAGATGGGGAGGGGTGTGTGTGTATGTGTGTGTGTGCCTGCGACTGTGTGCTTGTTTGCGTTTAATTGCCTGCGTAGCGCATACCAGCCCATAGATGGCAATGCATGACGACACGGAACAGGGGGTTGAAGTGCAAGTAAGTCGCCGTTTCAGACTTACTCGTGGGTAACCCCGCCGAGGTCGAGATTAGAACAAGGCTTCTAGGTCAGTTTCACGAGGTGTGTGCACGCTAAATTTTTGCCAGTTATCTGCTTTTGCTAAAATACAATTCTTGAAAGTAATGCCCTTGACTGTGCTCCAAAAGGCAGCACCGGCGACGACGACGACGACGACCTATCACGAGATACGAGTGCACAAAAAAGAACAGGCAGATGTACATACATACATATGTACACTACACACACCGCGAGTGTGTAAATATAAATTAGTAGTAGGTAGGAATATTCAAGCAATGTACATACATAAACGAACAAAAAAAAAAAAAAAACGAAAGAAAAAAACCTGATAAACGAACATCAGGGGGAAGCAGAAGCAGAAGCACAAAGGCAAAGGAGAAGCGAAGGAGAGAAGAACAAAAAAAAAAGTGAAATGAACGTTGAATGTGTCCAGTGTTTCGTTCGATTTAACTGTGCTGATAAGCATTTTCCAGATAGGGGTATAGTGTGACACTATCCGGGCCGCAGGGCGGTAGTGCACACATCAAAAATGTCGTCGCCTGACTCACCGACCGTGTCCACCATCGATGGGGAATCAGTAACCCTAATGGGGAAATGGTAATTACAGAGATTTTCTATCCAAATAGTGATTTCGAGGGCAAACGAACGATGTGGTGTGGTGGTGGAGTCATCAGCCCACCACTGCAGGCGATATCGAATTTTGCGCACCAGCAGAGAAGCGATCGTGGAGATGAGATCTATTTTCGGGTGATTTTCATTGCTCTCACCTCACCACTGCAGCCTAAAAAAAGTGTTGCTGAACAGTTAATTTCACTTGACAGTGCGCTGGGTTGCGGTGGTGGCGGCGGCGGCGGCGGCAGGCAGTGGCAGTTTATCGCATGTGTGTATGCGTACGACGATCATGATTGTCCACGACAATCTCGTCGCTTGCTTTGAATTTTTTTTTCATTATTTTTTTGCTCTGCACGCTGCTGCCACTATAGCCCCCTTCGTGTTTGACTGCTTCGTCTCCCTCGACTGCTTCGTCGGGTTCTCTTCTTCTTCGTCTTTCGTCTTATTTATCACCATCAAGTGATTTTGGAGAGAAGAAACTGCCACATAGTAGGTTAGGTACATACGTACGAACGGATACATAAAGTATTATTTATTTATTTGTTATTTATTTATGTAGGATCGAGTCCGTCTACCTAGGCCGTTAGAGAGTAAAGTAGTACAACACGCAGATATCACCTACAGAGATGCATATAGACACACAAGTGACAGAAAGAAATCCACAAAGTCGATCTGAAAGGGGGAAAACAGGCCAGACAACAATTCGTGGACTTAGATTAAATTGTTTTCTGCTAATTAATTTTACTTCTCTTGACTGTCAGAGGAGAGTGGTGAATGTGCGCAACGTCGTCGTCGCGCGGGCAGCAGCGGTAGCGGCCGCGGCCGCGTCATTTCGTGGTTGGGTGTACATCTGTTTGTATGTGGCCTGCGCGCACACACAATATATGCCCAGTTGTAGCGCACCAGTGTTGTGGCAACTGGCTGTGATATTCTGGATACGATTTCAAGGGGCATTGAGTTCATTGGGTTTATTAAAACACTTGAATCAACTGAAACTGAATTAGTAAGCAGCAAGTTATTTAAGACACGAAGGCATTCAATTAATTATGTACTTTCAAATGGATGTGTTCAAAGAGTGATCTGCTCTCTCTCGCTCTGTCGATTGTGCCGGGGTGAGAAATGGACGCAGTGATTTTGCTATTTGTGGTGGGGATTCATTTTTTTTGTTTTTTTTTTTCAGAAATGATATCAGACAATTGATAACGATAATGTTCGCGTCGGTTTTTCATAAATATTCATTTGAATCTGTAACGCAAATCGATGTCGTATGTAAATAAGTTGGATTAAGCCGGATTAATAAGATCATTGGGCGACAGCCTAGTCAATGATGATGTGACAGTCAATTGAAAACACAATTTGTTCTTTGAGGGGACTTGTCAGAGAGTGGCTGTGTTGCAAAATGCTTGTGTCAGCGGCAGGTTCACTCATGTCCGTTTTTTTGATTTTGTTTTTGTATGATGTAACCAGCATTGTGTTTGTGAGCACTATATTCAGCGACTCGCGGACAGTTATCGTCGCTGTGACAATATTTATCACGCTTCAACTGCGTGTGATTTGAGGAAAACCAGTTTTGATAACTACCCGCCGCGTTTTAAAGGTCATTACTTTTTTCCTTTGTTATCATGGAGAATCTGAAGTGAAATACAAGAGCTAAGAATGCGGTTATTTGCATAAGACAACGTCGATCCTGTGAGGGGAGCGATTGTTACGTGTTTGGTTATGGGACAAAGGGCACTCAGATCTGTCACATGTTTTGTTGTGTGACAGCATTGACAGTTGATGCTTGTGGAGTGAATCAGTCATGGAAATGTCAATTTTTTCAGTACAATTACGGAAGTTATGTTGCTCAGCCAACATGCCTCTCCATCTAGTATGGTCTTGTGCTAGTTGCTTACCAGCTACGCACGTTCAGGAGATTGATGGCCCATTTCAGCTGCGTACGCCACCGAAGGCTTGGTTTTCCTTTACCGCGTTGGCCTTCGCGGTTGGAGTCGAAAACTTTCCGGGTCGGAGTATTGGTGTCCAATCGCTCTACTTGACTGATCCAACTGAAACGAGAGACACGAACTCGTTTGACCAGATCGACGTCGCCGTACAGGCGGCACAGTTTGCCGACTCCTCCTCTATAGACAATACGAACGACTCTCCTCTCGAAGCGACCGAAAATCTCCTCGCCGGCTTTAGTTAGTGTCCATACTTCTGCGTCATACAGCAGGACTGGGACTATCAAGGTCTTATAAAAGGATATCTTGGTTCTTCGAGAGAGGGCTTTATTCCTCAATTACCTTCCAAGTCAAAAGACACAGCGATTGGCGAGAGTGATCCTTCATTTTATCTCCGCGGCTTTGCCATTTCTTGCGCTAACTTCGGAGACTAGGTAGACAAAGTCTTTCACTGCTTCGAAGTTTTAGCTGTCTATAGTGACGTTTTGTCAAAGACATCGGCGTTGGTGAACCTTTTTCGTAGACAGCATCTACTTTGTTTTACGCTCATTGACCGCAAGACCCATCTTAGTAGCTTCCTTCTCGATGCTCACAATCGCCCCACTGAGAGCCCGTTGTGTCCTTCCAATGTCATCGGCAAATGCGAGCAGTTGCTCAGATTTGTGGAAGATCATGCCTCTGGGGTTGACTTTTGAACTACGCACGATCTTCTCCAGAATGATGTTAAAGATATCGCTTGACAGTGAGAGGATTCGCTCTTGGAAAACAGACGCACTGGGATCGACAACGATTAAAAGCATTGGCGGTTAAAAAACTGAGCCACTGGAGCTGGTAATGATGAATAATGACACGTTGTTTGCGAGCACAAGCTTCAGCGTCTGGCTTCTTCGGACGATTAAAAGCATTCGCGCTTGAAAAACTGACCCACATGACCCGGTCCGGTCCCACATGACCCGGTCAATTCAGGGTCTGAATTCTTCGATTCGCGTTTGGTGTTAAACGACTGAATGTCTGCGCTATCCCCATGATGTTTTTGAGTTCAAAAGCCTTTTAAAATGTCCGACAGCACGCGACACCCCTCCTAAGTGGTCATATCCCGAAGGAGGCGATCCATGAGATGTGGCATAAAATTTAAAGTTCCTTATTTAATATCGACGTGCAAATGGCAAGCAAATATAACTCAATTGGTAATGCTTTCAACTCTATGGCCATAACTTTTTCAAACTCAATATAAAACAGACGACATTTGCAAATTTATGGCTGCCACTCTAGTTTTATGTTTACTCCCATTTCCCGACCAGGAAACGATTCCTCAGTGAAATGAAAAGTAATGCTTGTGCCATTCCTTGATTCCATCCAGGTATCTACATAGAGTCCTCCTAAAGTAAACCCTCATTTGTTTTGAGTTTTGAATGTACTTTCACTTTCGTTTTTTTTTTTTTTTATTAAAAAAGATGTTCCACCTTTGAGTGCAACAAAGGAATAATGGGTTTCATTTTAGTTCTCGTTTGTGCTCACTTCGGGCTTCCAAAACGACGAAAGAATGACGTGCAAAGGATAATCCATGTTTGGGTTTGGACCCATCCCAGATAATATACGAAGAATATAAGTAAATTGTTTATCCTTTGTGTATTAAACTATTCAAATCAACTTTTTCAGTACCCCATGGTGGTGAAGTGTATCCTTTATGGTTATTTGACGCCTCCTGCTGTGTCGACTAGGTGTTAGTGGAGACCCTTTCGCCTGCCAGTTGGAGGAGAAGCAGTTCAACACAGACGTCTGTGTGTGGCGTCAGTTCATTTGCAACTCGAATGTAAATTGATTCGTATGCAGATGTTTGTGTGGAGTTTTCTATTTTCACTTAACTTAGTTGTGTCACCGCAATCGTCTGCAAAGTATTCACTTTCCTTTCTTTCCTCACGAGGTTTAAAGTATGGGAGACTACCTAGTCACATGAAATGATACCCTTTTGGACTTTGCACAGTGCCCAGAGTTAAGAACGAAGGAATAAATTAGTGAAGTTATTGCATTACTTCGATGCTAGTTGCTTTTAAAAGTGAAATGAACGGGGGGATAGGAGAAATGCTCGACAAGGTTTCTAAGAAAACGGCAAGTCTTCGTCTGAGCAGAGCAGTTTGTTTATCTCTCGAAGAATTCACGTGCTTTTACTGTATTTACAAAGCGACTCTGGGGAAACACAAATGGAGAGATTTAATTTTTTAGATCATGTTAAGCCAGTCGTAAAGAATGTACACGTGAATCTTTCGCAAGAGCGAAGCGACTGCACGTTTACTTTCTTCGGATTCATCATTCAAACCAAAATTGACCTTGAATAAAATACAGAATTTTCGTTGATGTTTTCTTAGAAGATTTTCAAAGAATTTATATTTTGACAGCTGTTTTCTTTGGCCTTTCATTATTGGGCCATCCTCGTTATTTAGTCCGCATTGCTTCGTGGGCGACGAACTATTCGTGCTGTATGTCATACAGATCGCACTGAGAACTCTTGCTCCGGCCAAAAGAATCTCCTAACCACAAATAAGGCCAATGATTAAGGCAGCGTACGCGAACGGAGACGGACATGAAGCAGGAAAAGCTGATTTTAAATTCTTTATCCAAAAATAACATTTTGAAGATACAATTTACGGAACCATAGTCGGTGTTTTTTGTTTAAATCTCTTCGAGTAATATTGAATTGATCCAGCATGAACACTTCCACAAGCTGCATTATGAACACAAACAGGAGAGTGATAGGAAATGGAACAACTGCAGTCGATAAAGTAGTGTTTTGCTCAGCTTTGAAGAAGTAGGCTCAGCTATTCAAAGGTTGAATGAGAAGACAGCCGAAGACTCATTCTTGGTTTGCCACTGGAGTTCAAGGCATTTACAACGACATGCTAGTCGAGATCGATCAGATCAAGTGTACAATCTTGGGAGTAGCAAGCATTGCTGGAAGATCAGTTCCAGATCGCCCCATCCACCGAAAGGGCGATCGCAAAAACCCAGCTTAAGGTCCCTTTTAAGATCAGTTCAGTCTACTGTGTCGTCTACGGCCCTTTTGGACTCCCTCTCTCTCTAGTCGACAGATGCCAGGGCGACTTGCGACACGGCAATTCGACTAAAGAACAATTTTATACCCTAGATCGATACCACGAAATCGATACGCGCCGTAGGCACTAGGTTATAGTCTCCAGTTGCCGAAACGAAGTTTGTTTAGTTCCATCTCCCCTTGTGTGGACATCTAAACCGAAGCTGAAAGGCGTCAGTACTGACTTATCAGTGCAAAAACCCTTAGAGGGTCTGAGCATGAGCAACAGCTGCCTTCCATCGCTGACGATCCTGGGCTAGCTGCTTTCAGTCATCAAGGCCAAGCTGTCCTGCGTCTGCGATTTTTTTGTCAGACGCTAGTGACCATGCGCATGGTTTGTCTACATCCTGGAGAGTCATGCCACCTCTGGTTGTGCTTTCGAGAAGCCCAACCATCGATGGAGACCCTACCAAGGACGCAAAGTCCCAACGGAGGTTCGGGTCCTAAGAGTACCTCCTCTGATCCTTGTCTAGCAAGATAATCGGCGATCTCATTTCCCGTGATACCGTGGTGGCCCGTGACCAGACGTAGTTAAGGGTTGAGTAAGGCTTTAAGCACAGCTCGTCTATAGCTACAGACACAAATACTCCGCCTCTTTCACGTGTTCTTCACAATATAGTTCGTAGTCGTAGGATCGCATAGGTTTACGCTTGGAAAACCGACGCAAATATACCTAACGAGGTGTGTAGTCTAATGTTGCCGTCCTTCACGAAGGCGCCAGATCCTTCCTTGGTCTTGCAACCAAACCGTGAAGATTCGACTTCAGTGCTTTCTTGGCTTATATTCTGGTCTGTCTCCGTTTGCTGTCTCATACCTACTGGACTCTCCCTATGTCGACCTCCCTCTAACTCGAACTAAATTTGATATCCCGTGAGTTGCTGTCAAGATCGGAATTGAATGTCCACCATTATTACTCCAAATCTCGTTGAAAATGGATCTTTTCGTTTTCAATTCAGCCTATTTCTGTGTGACTGAGGCAATTGACACAGCCCTGCAAGTCCACACCAGAACACCGAAGCAAATTCCCATCCTCCTCACAAACGAGTATTTCTTAAGTTTACCTCTGACTCAATGCCATTTCCGTGCACAGAGTATTTTTCAAAGCGTGTATCCTTGAGATAATGGTCTTAGTTGACGGACATTGCCCCATCTACCGAATGCAAAAACAAAAACACACATCATTCTTATCGTACAAGATCTATCATTAATTTTTAATAAACATTTGCATGGACATCACTTTGTGAGAGCACACATATCAAATGACAGCAACTCCAAAAGTCCGTCAGTGACACCAGGCAAAGTAATGATCTCTTGATTGAAGTCGTCTATCATCGTACTCTGAAATCTCCATTTTAATTTGTTAAACTCCGAACAAGTCATATATCCGTGACTGAGTGTGATATGAACGTGCCTTAATGTTTTGTGGATTCGTTTCATTTTCCATCTGCCACATTCCGATGAACATCCGTACCGTAAAATTGTGTGCATATTCCCTCTTCGTGCGATCAAATTACTTTGAGATCATATTTGGGTATTGTGTGTGTGTGTGTTTGTTTTCGAAGAAATAGATGCATCAAAGTGACCAATTTTCAAAGCATCATCATATCGTCTCCATCTCCAGACACTGGCCTGGCCTGGTCATAAAGTCGCTATTCAGTTGGTTTTCTTTCGTTTTTTTTTGTTTCATCTACTGTTTGCAGTTTTGTGTGTGTTTGCAGGCGGATATACATATGTACGGGCATGCACATAGTGTCGTCGTCAAATACCTGTCTGCTTTTTAAGCAAATTCACATCACTTGACGCGGATAGGCATTCTTCTTTGTTTCTATGCAACGTTGAAGATATATTGATTTTCGTTTGTTATTTTCTCCGCGGAGAGAGAACGAATCTTTGCCCTCGTACACACTGTTTAATGAGGAGAACCGAGGTGGGGTATTTTGTAGACTTAACAAAACGAAAGCAAACAATGCGGCGGGGAAAAAAATATCAAATTAATCAAAATTCAATAATTAAAACACTAATACAAAGGCAATCGACAAACAGGCAATTCGCTGAGAGATTGGAACCTGCTTTGTTCTTAAAAAAGAATGATGTCATCCGGGTTCATGGCGAGTCGTCAGTATTTCTCATCGCCACTCCACATTCCACCCTCCGCGGCCTCTTCCCCTGCCCCTTTTCCCATCAAATATTCCGAAGCAACCTCAACCCGATTATTTATTTTATTACTTACTGCGGTGCATACATTTTTGGCACAAGCACAGTTTATAGGTAGGTGATATCTTTGAGCAGCAGTTTTCCCTTACTACTCCGTGGTGTGATTTTATTTATATCATAATCGATTGTCTGATAAAAATACATTTAATCGATACGACGACAAAACCAGGGAAAACTCCGAACTAAGCAAACAGAACGCGTTATCTCGTGAACTCCGCTAGCCACAGTTCACACTTACGTCGAGAGGGGGGCATGACAGCTCAACAAAAACCCATTCACAATGGCCGAGTTGAATAAAATTGAGAAGACAAAAAAAATATGTGCCCGCCGTATGTACTTACATATATCTAGTGGTTCTCATCACCTGATTATGCACGGATAAATGTAGTCGCACACGAATTGATTTCGCTTGTTTTGTCTGCTCTCACTTATTACTGAACCTCAGTTGCTGCTAGCTAGAGTTGCTAGATCCGAAAGTATTTTTGGCCAATTTCCAGAATTCCTTAGATGATTCTTCGGTTAAATAAAGTATTCAACAAATTGTTGGCGGCTGCCGCTGCTGTTCTCTGCCACCCATCACCATTCACCAGGCGTTTATGTGTTCCGAAGCGTTTTTTTTTTTTTTTTTTGTTCGTAAGTCATCTTCTCGCTGCTCTATATTCTCGCGATATTGCTTGCATGCTGCTGAATATCGTAGATTGACAATAAAAAAATAAATAAAACACGCAAAATCAAAGGTACACACCAGGCTCATAACAGTTACGCATCTGTTCCGTAATTCTCGATAATTTTTGTGCGGAAATTATTTGATTGTAAAACCTATTCTTAGAACTTGTTAGCAAATCGTATCGACAATGATGGAGTGAGAGGCGGGTGGATGAGTGTGTGAGAGAGAGGGAGTGAGGGCATGTGCCTAAGTGCGCCGGAGGGGGAAGCGGAGAAATGATCAGAAGGAGAGTTTCAGATGATAGGGAACGCAGACAAAAAAAAAACAACATTCAATTCGATTCCAGTGAATTGTGTGCTCTATCGTGTTGATTTTTAGTGGCAGCCTTTGCGTTTGTTTGTTTCTTGTTGTGTGTTGCCTCCATCGTTGTAGAAAGTGACAGCTAGCTGATATTTTGTGTTTATTTTCGTTACAACCAGCGCCGAGTGGGGGGCTTTTTTTTTGTTCCTCTGTTTGCATAGGGTAAGATTGTTTGAAATATGTTTAGGTATAATAATCAAATTAAGATAAAACGTGTTAATTTGCGATTATGAATGGGCCCGAGTGTTGGTGGAACGTGTTCAAAGACGATTTGGCAAGCAGAAATCAATCTATGTGTGTGTGTGCAACACATTCAAAGATGATGACCTTTCACTTGGATTCGCGAGGCGGATTGAAGAAAAATAGAAAAAAAAAAACAACGGAGAAAGTTCTTTTGCATTTATTGTCTTAATTTGTGAGATCGATTCAGATGTTTCACTCTATTGTGACTCGAAGTCATCGTTGATGAGATCATCGTGCACTGTGCACGAGTGGTGCGTTCGAGGATGCGTTCACATTGGTTAATGAGAAATCGTGTCTCCTCTTTCTGCTTCTCCCTAACTCGATTCTCACGGGATATCAAAATCAGTTCGAGTTAGGGGAAGTTCGACTTAGAGACTTAGAGTGTTCTTTTGTATGGAAAATCGAGGGAAATGCTAAAATATTGCGAACAAAAACTTCGAGTTAAAGAGAAATTCGACTGTAATCCACGTCCACTGTAATTTTGAATTGCAATGTTTGCATGCATATGCATTTGAATGTTTTAAGGGAGAGGATGGGTGTACGAAGTCTGCATCAAGATCAGTCAAAGGCCACACTTACTTGTATTTCCTTTGTACACGTCAACCATGAGCGAATAGCGTCATAATCAAATTAGCGTTGATACGAGTTGACCATTTAAAATTCAGATTAATTCACATTGATTTTGAGCATGGATTTATGAACACAAAATGACACGTTTTTGTGTCCAAATATGCCTCAACAGAAATGTTAATAACCTCTCACAGATCGAAACAAGCTTTTGGAAGGTTGCTCTGTTTGTTTTCAGTTAATTTTGCAATCATACAGGTTTTTTGTTTTAAGTCGATTTGACTTGTTTATTGCAAGCAATTCTTAAGTAAGAATAAATAAAAATTACGTTGACTTGTTTGGCGAGTGAACGCTTTTATTTATTATTTCATTTGGGTGACTGGGTTTCTAGACAATTCATACAGTTTTCTTAGATGTGACAATTTTACCCACCTAATCAGCTGACTCATCGAAGTTGTGATGAAATCGCAATTTTGAAAATAATTTAATCGATCAATTGAAAGGTGGACGCCATAAAGTTGATTAAATCATAAACAGACTCAGTAATCAGTAATCAGTCCACCCTTCAATTCTAATCAGAAAAATTATCATTTCGTCGATGTGTTCGAACTCTGATGACTGATCGGTGTGTTCTGCAAGTAAATGTTCAAGTGATGATCTTTCGAAACATCTGCTCTTTTAGTAGATGCATCTCAATAAAAATCGAACAGAACTACTTCGATGGTCGATCGAATTTGTATCGCCCACATAAAGATTAGTCAGGCATTTGACATACGTCAAGGGGAGCTTTCTTGCCACCACCAACTTGATTAAATTAACAATCACTAAGATACGATCGGATACTATTAGTAGCACTTTGTTAATTATATTAGATACACAATTCTTCACAGTCAACCGCGCGACGCCATAATTGTGTAGTCTATACCGACAACGAATGAACATGCTAATTAAGTTGAAAGTATATTCATTATTTATTAAAGTAGCTGCGCGCCATATAAAGAACATTTTGATCTTAACACATTGTGCCCGTTAGTTCTGGGAAGTAATGACATGTGAAGTAATCAATACGCTCTCAGTATGCAATGGGTATGCAAATCGAATGTGATTATCTCGCTCGCTTGATGAAGCACGGATCTTAGTTTGTTTTCGGTGAGTTATTGAACGCTGGGGAGGAGTGTTAAGATGTTGTCTCACTCCATAAGGCGAAAGTGGGTGGTCACTTATCTGAATGAAGCTTTTTTTAAGGAATTAGGCAAAACTACATGTGATGCTTAGACGACATCATCTTTCAGCCTGTATTGACTATAACAATTATAACACCTAGTACACTTAGTGTTGTGGTCGCCGTGGTGCGTCGACTTCTACGCTGGGCTCTCTAGACTTAATCACCGATTCGAAGCACTTTCATAATTCAAGGCTCCACCTCTTTCGAGTCACTGATAATGCTAGAACAATATTCTTGTTTAGAAAAGACTTTTTCAACTTTCGGAGTGGGCATAAGACTGTAGATCCCATCCACTTGTGATCGAACAAGAGCACGGATAACACGCACCTTTCTTCCTCCGATATTAGGTGATTGTCCAGATATCTTTATCGTTTGTGGAATCCCATGACGCGTTCTAGAATTTCAGTAGATTCTCCACAGAACCTACAGAGACCTTCTTCTGATAACCCTAATCTCCTTAAGTACGCCTTGAGTCAGGAGTGCCCTGTTAGGAAGCTCGTTAGGATACGGAGGTTGTTCTTGTTCATTCTGATACATGCCTCAAAACTTGGCTACCTTGACCAAAGAGTTTCTTTGACCTGCTTTATGCCATGAGCTTCGTTCCAAGTTTCTGCCCGGTTCCTTCTATATAGTTCCCTGAATTCTTCTCTGAGGACAAATCTTTATTTGAATCGATAGTACGGTCCATAGAAATTAATGTTTGAAGATTATTTCATGCAAATGTTGACCTTGACTGCGCCTCAAATGGTCCATCCGCTTAGTCCAATTTTGGCATACTCTTTCCAACATTTCGGCCGGTATCTCACGAATAAATGCTTCAATGTTGTCTTCCAATGCTTCAATTGAAGCGGGCTTGTCTGTATAGACATGAGCTTCAACATAGCCCCACAAAAAATAGTCTAAAGGCGTTAAATCGCACGATCTAGGCGGCCAATTGACCGGTCACGAACGTGAAATAAAATGTTCAACGAACTCGCCGCTCAATAAGTCCATTGTTGCGCGTGCTGTGTGGCACATGTCATGCAAGTCAAGCTCTTGCATTTTGGGCAAAAAAAGGTTGGATATCATCTCACGGTAGCGCTCACCATTCACAGTTACGTTACGATTCGCATCATCTTTGAAGAAGTACGGTCCAATGATGCCACCAGCCCATAAACCGCACCAAAATGTGACTTTTTCCGGATGCATTGGTAGCTCTTGCAATGCTTCTGGCTGATATTCACTCCAAAATCGACAATTCTGCTTATTTACGTACCCATTGAGCCAAAAATGAGGGTCGATTAAACTGACCATAAAATGGAAGAAGCGCGCGATGAACTTTCTTAACAGAGCACGCATTCTGATAATAAAATTCAATAATTTGCAAGCTTTGTTCGTTTGTAAGACGATTCATGGTTAAATTATAGACCAAACTGAAGATGTTTGACAGTGAAACAAAACACGAAACGTGCGTCAGCTGTTTAAAGCAGTGTTGCCAAAAAGATAATAGCTACAAAATCACCCTTTAGTAGTTTTCAAACGAAGATAATAGCGATTCGCGAAACACTGGGATGGCTTAAATGGAATGTAATATCTATGCACTTTATTAGCATCATCGTCGCCAGTCAGGCACCACTAGAATCAGTTCTCCCCATTGTCGAAACTTATATTGAACTGCCGTGGCAGAGATAGCAGCAACATCCCCTCGTGGTGGGTGGCAGGCCACAGCCATTCCCGGGAACTTTATTCACTGTGCAACGGATTAGCCTACAATTGCTTCTGGCAACTCACACAACACTGCAGCACCCACTGTCAGAGCGATTGAAAGCAAATCCCTCGAAAGCAAAACTCAACGGAACTTAACGAAACTGAGTGAGTGGGTATTACGGTCACAGTGTATCATTTCTGTGGAAGTTGAATTAAGTCTGGTCGGGCCTTAAATATTTGTCGGAAAACAACTTTATTCACAGAAAATCATTCAATACTGTGGTCACAGAAAATCAAATCAGTCGGGGACTATGACTGCTTGGTCATTATCTCTGAAATTATTCTTTTTCTGTTGTGTGGGAGGTCAGACTGATTCTGAGCATCCCCAAATAGCGGGATCAGTGTGTATACCTAGCTATGTGTCAATAAATTGCTTTATGTTCTCCTCAATTATCACTTTAATGCCCATCTCTTGCCCAACAGTTTCCAAGTTCATTCCCATTACAGGCTGTCCAGTCGTCAGTAGTCTGAACTGTGTTTTTGTTAGTGCTTGTTTTAAATTGTTTGTTTATTTCATGAATTTTAGAATATGTTTTATTATTGATTGACAATCAGTTGAATCTGATATAATCTCTTGGTCTGCCATGCTCTCGTGGTGACATTAAATTAAACCAAGCATCAGTCATTAATTCGATAGAACTCGTTCTTGTGGAATATTTCTTAGAAAAAGTATGTGCTTGCGGGCATTACCAATAAATTTGTCAGGATTTACTGGAAACGTTTCACGTGATTGCATTTCTAGCATTCATTGTCACGTCACCAAGTGTGTCTGTTCAAATCTAAGAAATGTAAATGTATCCTTCCTGAAGAAACACGCACCTCTGATGAACTTACGACATTCGATACTTCTTAAAACTTCTTGCGCCATGATCGCAGATTACATGCAATTCAAGTACTTTAATTTTTTTTATTTACTTGTAAATGTTTACGAACAGCTTTAGAGAGCAGGCTACCCTTTGGTTGGTTTTATGGCCATTTTTTCGAGTTCTGGTTTGCTTGTAGTAATTAACCCATCTCTCGTTCATGGGCCCTAAAAAAACGTGACTGCCATTTGAGTTTTTACGAGTGCGCCGCCGCTATCTAAGAATACCGCAATCTTATGTTGCAACACTTCCTGAACAAGACGCTAACAAGTAAGATGGGAGAGAGATTTCATTCTCCAGTGTTTACACAATTTTATTAGGCAGAGATTGCTGAGTTAGCTAAAGCTTCTAGATGTAAGTTCAACTGGCGGCCTTAATTAGAGTGGAAACCGATGGAATATGAACTTCTGTGTAGAATTATTTATCTACAGTGTTGGACAGGGAATTAGCCCATTTGAGGAAGTCAACTAAACAAAGGGTGTTGTCAGTAAAATGTGTTTACACTTCGATTTATCAAAAAATAACTTGTGGGCCATAACATGCAGTGATGCGATAAATATATACAGTCGACTCTCGATAATTCGAAACTCAAGGGACCTTAACAAAAATTCGAATTAACGAAAAAGAAGGACGTAAACGAATAAAAAGAATGGAACGAAAATAGAATGGTTGACAATGTGGAGAACAGAATTTTGAAAGTGTTCTTATTTTACTCCACTTTCCACGGCTTCAATATTTTCTTTTCCTCATCAATTGACAAACACCTTTATTGTTTTGCACTCATAATGACGACTCTTTGTTGCTGTAATATAAACGGCCCATCGCATCGCCAAGGGAACGACAAGTTCTTTACTTACGTTGTTCACGTCGCATAGGTCACGATCTTTCGAAACATGTATACAGCTGGGCAGAGAACAGAGAACATAAACGACGACATATTTATTACTGAAAGGAAACTAGTAACTGATTTCGAATTGCAGCGTGTTTGCTGGCAGCTCCAATGAGCAATCACACCGAATTAACGAGCGTACCAAAACACAGCCTTTATTCAGCTTCAGTTCGTATTATCGCAAGTCTGTAAGAAAATCGAATCTGTTCTTCAATCTGTATGATTTGTTGTGGCAACAGAATCAACATAAACTCTTTCACCGACCATTGCTATTTCGTTGGATATTCGTTTTGCAAATAATGATTCTTAACCGCCGCGGTGTATTCGAATTTCTTCCTAGTACACAAACAAAGCTAAAGCTTTACATTTTTGGGCTTCCTTAACCCAGTTTAGTATTCCACGTCGTTCCAGAAGCTCTCTTTAGAGGAGGCCGGGTGTAAGACATTTATTATTTGATGCATAATTCACCCCCTACGAGACGAGAAGTGTGCTTGGGGTCATTGCCATGCATAAACGTGCGCGTCGATTGAAAGTTTTCATCAGGACAAGGTTCCTAGTGCTGTTGTAATATCTTCTTATACTGATGCTGATCCATACTAGTCCAATTCAGGCCAAAAGAAGTTGGTAATCATCTACCTATAACGCTCGCCGATGACGGTGACGGCCTGGTCAACGTCGTTCTCAAAGAAATATGGACCGTCGACACCGCCAGTCCAAAATTCACACCAAACAGTGTCATTTTCGGGATGCATTCGACTCTCTTGGATCTCATGTGGATTGGCATAGTCTTAAATTCAAAAATATTGATTGTTGACGTCCACATTCATCCAGAAATGAAGACATCGCATGATTTTTCGATAAAAACTCGGGCGAAGTGCGTGCAATTTCGGACAAAGTTCACTGAACGTTCAAAGAACACCCATTTTGATAAAACAATTTTTATCATTTGCACGTGTTGTGGAACGCAATATACCTCCATTGTGATTTGGCAAAAGAGACTGAAGAAATAACAGTCAATTTGACTGACGTTGCTTCAATAATATGGCCGACAGATGTAGCTTCAACAACATCGCTGCTATCAACTGTCAAAGTTCGGATGTCCCTATTGGAAGACCTTTTACAATCCGTCATGTAATGAGACGACACCACAGTCCACTAACGGCCGTGCACTGCACACGGTTAGAATTTAATGTTTATAGCAACAATTGAGCTCTTACTTTGATTGGTGTCCCACTGACGCTTTGAATCCAACACGACTAAATTTAGACTCGTCACTTTATAAAACCTTCTTCCAGGAGGATGACCCCCCGACATATTTGTTTGCATATTATGATGGGTTGCTCCTATGGAGCACATGGCGGTATCAGAGATTCTGCGAACGATTTCCACGCGATTCTGCCAGGATTTGCCGGCCTATCGACGCTTGTTCTCTACGATCCGCCTACTCGACTACGCACTCATCGTAGGGTCCTAGTAAGGGCCATCCTCGCAATATCCGTTCCCGGCTTCCGCAGGGTGTGGCTTCACTTTCGATGTTGAATCTCTGCTGCGATGGCTTTCTGTGAAGCTCTGCTCGAGAGCTCTTCATACGTAATCCGTTCCTTTCAGAAGACCTCCGGGATTCGTCTCAAGCATTTGTTGACGAAGACATGAATAATGATGGTGGTTGTCTTCCAAGTCTCGCATCCGTATAGCAGTGCCGATTTTATGTTGAATTTGAATATCCGAAGCTTGACTGAGGTGGAGAGCTGGCGTCTGTCTATACGAGACAAGACCTCAGTTCCTGCACCTCTTTTTGGTAAAAAATAGTGCTGTCGAGTAAATTTGTTGACATCCTCGATTTTACCGTCTAGCAGGAGCCTCATATCTTGAGCCGGTTCTCATTTGCTTTGCCTTGGCGACGTTGATTTTCAGCTATTCTGGTGTTGAGGTCCAATGCGTGTAGTTTTTCCTAAGTAGCTGCGAACTGCCCCCTTAAACTATTATTTCAATTGTGTGTCTATTAGCTTGGTTATCGAACTATTGACGTAGACCACCGTTTTGGAATAAATGCTGGAATTTTACTCCGACTCTCAAGGACTTTAAGGAGTCAATAGATCTCAGACTGCCCAAGAAGTGAATAAACATTATGTGACAGTTTAATCTAAAAAAATAATGAATTCCAGAAATATTAATCACAAATTTAAACTCAAGTATGCCATCTTAAAATTGATAGTGGCTCTGGTCTTGTCTGGGCCTTAGTCATTTGAAATGCCAGTCTACTTGTGCAGCCTTTCCCAGTTTATTCAATAAATTCTGGTGGACTGCCTCCAATTGAGACTTTCCTGTGGACGCCATTCGACTGACTTATCAGTCCAAACTATGACACACAAGAATGCTGGTGGCAAACACAAACCAGAAACACACAAAAGCACTCCCTAACGCTTTCTCTAATTGATAAACGTGAAGAATGTAACACATAAATGACCACTAATCGCGCTCGTGCGGATTCAAATGTGTAAATTAAATTTCTCGAATTCTAGTGCCAACAATAAGCACCTTAAGGGTGCTCTCCGTGTCCGATAGATTTTGCATTCGCAAGCATTAAGATATTTTCAGCTCACTTCCCACATCGGCATGAAAGAGGATGTTCTAAAAATGCCCCATTGTCGTGATTTCTCTTTGGTTTCTTTTTGCGTTTATTCTGCAAAGAATTACAAAAAATCATTGGCAATGCCAATTAAAAGACAATACATCCGTCCAACAACAACAACACGAAGCACAGTGAATGGTACGAATAGCACAAAGGAAAAACAGACGAAAACAACACAACAGAAACAGCAGTATCGAAACGTTTCACCGAGAAGACACGGTGTCGACGCGTTTGCTGCTCTCTAGAGTAGAGGAGCTAGCTATGGTGGATAACAATTTGATACGAATGCGATGATATTCATTTAGCTTGTGCCGCTCGACTCGATATCGGTTGGGTGACCATCGACGAGTGCCAACAAAACATCATCCACCCTAAAATTGACCCTCTTCGCCTGACTCGCCCGACGCGGTGCCCTGTCCATTGCTGACTCTGTCTAATGGGGCTGACTGACTATGACCAGAGGTATCTTTTTTTTTTGTGTTTAGAGGTACAGTGCCCACTTCACTGACTATGGTGAACGTCATACGACGTCGACAAGAACAACAACAACAGCACCACCACCACGACTGACTTGGTTGCCGTTGACGGTGAATACGACGACGACGACGTCGATGAATACAACGACTACGACGACCCAAAATCATATCAGCAGCAGAAACAGCAGCGGCTCACAATACAAGCAGTGAACAACGCAACGCTGTGGCCTGCGCCGCGCTGGTTTACTCTGTAAAGCAGGCGATTGCCTTGCTTTTTTGCGTAAACGATATTCACATTTCGCTCGCATTTTTATTTTATTTTATTTGTTCTTTATTTTTCTACCTCTTGCCGTCCTCCCACCTGCAGCAGCACCGTGAGGCGGCTCCAAACTTTTAATTCACTATTTTTTTGTTTTTTGTTGTGCGCTGCTGTTTCGAATGACAAGAGATAAGATTTATGTATGCCAAAAAGAATCGAACGCCCAACGCAAGGGGGCAGCACTGGCGACCTTCTGTACTGCACGCGCACGATGATCTTAACAACGACAACGACAAACGCTTCTGACGACGACGACGACGACGATGGTGATGATGATGTTGATGCCTGATGGTAATGATGATGATGATGATGACGATGATGTAGATTCGTGTGTACCTACGTGCGCTTAGAGCGCTTCTCTCGGGCACCACCATGCACATAAATACATGCACAAGTGTTCTCATTCAGTACAGCAGCGGCGCGTCAGCGTGTAATAAATATTTTAATGTTTTGGTAAATTCTAAAAATAAGCAAATAAAGAAACTCATCACGCCTGACATCGATGCACTTCACCCATTGCTATTGGCTGGCTGTTGTGTTGATATCACACGCGAAGGCTGCGTTCATTGAGTGACTCTCCACTTCACACCGCACAAAAGAAAATGGAAAAAAATAAAACTTTACTCTACTCTACTCTGCAGCTGTGCTGAAGGACATTGTCTGTGGTATTTTTGGAGAAATTATCGAATCTCGAATCGATATCAATTAGCATGCCTTACGATTAAGGAGTGCAAGGTACCTGTGCGAGAATGATTTTGTAATAAAAATGCCCGCTCCACTTGAGTGTTGTATAATGAAATACAAAAGGCTACGAATAAATTGCTCCCGATAAGAGGGAGTGAGAGCTTCTTATCGATTCAGACGTTTCGTTTATGACTTTCGTTCTGTTTGCTCAGAGAGAAAAAATGTATTTGTCACCAGAATAATTTAATGTCAGATTAATTGTTATCACAAAAGCGAGTCTGAGAGTATAATTGTTGAATATTTTTTTAGTGAGACTAATTTTCATTGGAATTTGATCGCCGAATAATTTGAAACAAAAAAAAAAGAATATATGCAGATGTATTTACACACACATACACGCATGCATCTGTTTGTACAAACATATGTATATAAAATAACGTCAAACGCAACGTCCGCGGAAATTAGCATAGAAACCTGTTTTCTTTCGCCTCTCTGCCATGATCGATGTTTGGTGGATGTTTAATGGGTTTGCTTTGCGTACTTTTGTTTGAACTCGTGGAAATGAAGACGCGGGCATGCGTTGGAATTTCAAAAGTTAGAAAAGAGGAATGGATGTTGGTGTCTACAACTAGTTATCTTTGCGCTGCTATGAATCCTCGAGCATTCATTTTGAATTTTTTGACGTCTGCTCAATGACAGGTCAGTCTTGAACTGCACTGGAATTTTATTATACAACTGCTGCTTTATGGCCACGTTTCCTTACATTATGTCATTTTTCGTCAAGTGCGTTATAATCATGTAAATCGAGCACGAACAGACCCATTAATTGTGGACGCCATTTTAAAGCACTTGACATAAGTCATTACTTTCCAGAAACTGACAAAGAGTTAATGCTGCGTACACATCGTTGATGACCGATTAAAAATAATGATTTAAGCCCGATTGGTTGTTTATTATTCATTTAATGTCATCTCCTTTATTCTTGACTGCAATGACTTACAATCAATGCGTTCATCGTTTAAATTCTTGCGAATATATTCAAATCCATGACTAGCTAAAAAAAGTTACTTCAGCCACCAGAGGGTAGCAGCAATTCCCAATTCAACAAACGTTCGCAATCGAGGGTGCGGCTCTAACCGGAAGTTTCAATTGGTTTCATATCGCATGTACTTATGCTCAGACTACATTTCTCAGCCTCAAGTTTAATCAACAAAACTGAGCCCAAGCGTTTACAAGTCGAACCAAAAAAAAAAAAAGCAGAAACATTCGAATGAGTGTTTGCCTGTAGTCAATTGAGCATTTGAAGTGGAAGACAACTCGTTTAACCGTGTTTCGATAACACTTAAACAATGCCACCTATCACATGCGTTGATAAGCCAGGTGAAACGCTGGCCCCTTTTCGTCGTGATCAACCTCAATGTAAGAATAATATTTCCTTCACCTCAATTACAGCTAAAAGTGTACTCTCCATTTGCAAATGAAGTACAACAAAAATATGCAAAACATTACAAGAGTAAATTACAATCTCCAGGAGAGATACAATTTACTGAAGCCACTTCGACACACAAACTCCCACATTAAACAGTCAGCAGTCTCTCTTGTGTGTTGTGAGGGCCCTTCTTTTGCTTTATCTGTTGTTTTGCAAACACTTACATGCATTCCTTCACATATACGATTTTGACCTGTTCAAACCGCATTACCACCGCACCGTGGAGAGGCATTTGACTTTCGCAAGCGTGCGCGCGCGCTCGCTAACTTGTCGATCGTCGACTTCCACCAGCAGCGGCAGCAGCAGTAGTAGTAGTAGTCGTCTAGAAAACAGGTTAAGCCAATAAACCCCAAGATGAGAGACATTAAGAGCGTTTCGAACCAAAAAAAAAAAAAAAGCGAAGAAAAAATATCGTTACCAACGTTGTCGTGTCGGCTTTAACTTAACCGATCGACTTTGTTTTCTCCCTGCAACCTCTCCTCCCCTCCCCCTCACCCGCTGCTGGTTAAGTTCCCGGGAGTACTCGTATGCTATAAAAAAATGATCAGTTCGCGATTAGAGTCGCACATTTGAAGGCGACGACCAAAACAACGACCACAACGTCAACGGCAACGACGACAACCGCGTCGACAGCGACGACATCGACCTCATCGAATTATCTCGATCGTTTCGAATGAAATTTAGAAGCAACCGATTTAATGAAGAATGAGATCTGTTTAGGTTTTATGGGCGATCATGACGTTTCATCTGGACAAATCTGATGCGGGAGGAAGTGTTTAAGGAGTTGGTACAAGAAGCAACATAGCAAATGTGTCACATTGGGTTGGGGGAAGACTACGTGGGGAGTGTGGAGTGCTTGTTATGACAAGTGCTTTGGGGAGATGTGGAGACATAAGTGGATGGTGAATGTTTTCAATAAAAACGAAGGGGGAAGGGACGAAAACGATGAACTCTTAAACCAGAATGAACCTTAATTGGTTGACCCCAATTGAGAAGTTATTTTAGAAATTATAGATTTGAAACTGTTGATGGAAGTGTGTGGAAATCTAGCAGACTGTGGGTCGCAGCCAAGTTAATAACGGACGTGATCGAGGCAATTGAATGTGAGGTTGCCACTTGGCACTCTGGATAGATTCTATGACACGCCTAAAGGTTGTCTGAGTTCTTTGGTTTTTTCTTGGTGGTGCGGGGAATTTTGGTGGCTTTGAGAAATGCTCGTGGGCAGATGGCTTGAGTCTAACTGTTGAGGGTTACCAAGTTGACTAAGAGCTATGGCACATCAAAGGAGCTGGGGGTCTTTGAAAGGGTCCATTTTGTTGTGTACGATCGTTGAAAGATTTGTTGAAACAGAATGGAAAAATGCATGTCGTGGCATACCAAGTAATATATACATACATTTCTTCGTATTAACGGTTTACAATCTGCATTTCTATCTAACGCCTGTCTTGGAAATAGGGCGTATTTTCGAGGCCAAGTCGCGCATTCATCTTGTCTTCGCAAAATATTGGGATGCCCCCTTCGATTCAAATGACGAAATGCCAAAATATTCAATGATGCTACCTTTTGTGACAACGTTGTCCAAACTCGAAATGCCCATAATTGCTTGTGGGAACTTAATCAAAATTCCAATAGGAAGTGTCACTACGTGTGCAGATGTAGAGAGCGATTAATTTCGTTACTACTTAAATAAACAAAAGTGAACGAAACTTAACGAAACGGACAGAAGTGCATTCACTCAATTGCTTAGATTTCGTTACGCCCTTTCTCGTTCACTTTGAAAGCTGTGACCTACCTTATCGGTCTGAATTGGTTGAAACCGCCTCTTTCCGGGCGGCGTTTATTTTTATATACACGAATTACCCTTGACCAAAAATTCAAAGATGTCTCCAGAAATTTGCTCATCACTTCAGAATGTTCAGAATGATGAAATAATACACTACATCTCTAAATATGTACGTTTATGCAATAAAATGCAAAAAAAAAATACCTAAAGACAGATGGAAAAAATCCAAACAGTCGTAATCTCTATTTAAATCCCATAAAAAAAAAACTGTAGATATGGTGTCACCTATCTTGCACATGGAGAAGAGAAAAAAAAATAGTTCGACAATCTGCACCAAAGAGCAAACATAACAAGCCATTCGACAATAAATGCTTTCTATTTAAAGAATTTGGGGCACTCACGAAAAAATAAAAAGAAAAGAGGAAAAAAAAATGGTCGTGTCCGTAGAGTACATTAAAATCGAATGACTAAGAGCACATTGACACTCATTTCTGTGCCGATTTCCACACTACCTGGCGAACAAGACTCGAAAATCGGAATTAGACGACCTGAAGGAAATATAATTGCTTCTTTATAATCCCAATTTGACAAAACATTTGTCATATTCAATATATCTACATACACGTGTACACACTTTTGCATTTCCTCCGGAAAATATACTTAGCTTTTTTAGATTTATTAGTGCACACGTCACTGAATTCTGTCAACATAATAAGTCGATATGTACAGCAATATACAGATGTATTTAAATGAACAACGTGGAGCCTAGGGTTATTACACACGTTTACCGCTTGTGTAACAAAGATTCGGCGAGTAGGTAGGTATATGGAAAAAAGAAGTGTGTACATAAAACCTGAAGGAAAAAGAAGTCATTAATTCAAATTTCATACACACGCATACCTACAAGATAGCACAAAAACAAGTTAAAGACGACACGAAGTCAATTAACTGAAACCGAACAAAGGGAAACCGCATAAAAGAAGCCAACCAACGAAAAAAAAAAGTAATATGTCTGTACATATGTATCTCAAATGTCACTTGGTATCGATGTCTTCCATTTTAATGCCACCAACCACCAGCACAGAATAAATAAATAAACCCCATAACAAATCTCTCATCAAACCATATATGAAATAAATACAGGAAGAAAAAAAAAAAAAAAAAACATCGAAAAAAAAATCCATCCCCAATCCAAAAAATTCAAAATGTTATTGACATTGAACCGAAAAACTACCGAAAAAAGATATGAAGATGTTTTAGCATAATTCACCTTTCTATCGAAAAGTGTGAACACACTGAACACACACATTCACCTCAGAGATACACGTGTTTGCTAGGCCATTCAGCGAATGCCACATTCGTAATCTGTTTTTTTTTTCTTTTTTTTCGTTCATTCGTTCGTTCGTTCTCTGTACATAACGCACGAATACAGCAGAGATCCACATCGGTTCGACGACGGTATTTTGTGGTGCAGATGTGCCTGTGTGGATTTGTGTGTTGACACATAAAAACGAAACTCAAAAAGAAAAATCGAAAACAAAGTAAAATAAATTAATTAGAAATGAAAAGAGACAGAAAATAAATTGCCATTATCACAAATTTCATTTTCATAAATATTAATTCAAATTCAGAAGAGAAGACGAAAAAGAAGGCAAAGGCAACAGACAAAACAAAAAAAAAAAAAAACAAATGAAGAGAAAATGAAATACAAAAAAAAGTATTTGAAAAGAGCAACAACCCTCATCGCTTCGGCTGCTGCTGGCCAACACCGAAGGGGATACAACGCTACAGCAAAGTCGACAACGCCGTCGACGACGGCGATATGGTCTGGTCCGAGTCAGCAGCGCGGGGTAGAGCATCTAGAGAGAGGAGTATAGTCAGCTTTCGCCACATGTGAAGGCAAAGTATGTGTGTTTAGCGTGTTTGTGTATGCATCTTGTTCAGCATTTTTCTTCTTTTATCTCTCCACTTTCCGCCGCCGCTGCCGCCGTCACCATAGCGCGAACGAGATTGGTAATGAGGTGCACATATAAAACAAGATAGCAATCACACATAGAACGGGGCAAACGGAGAATTACAGAAAAAAAAAGTAATGAAACAAAAAAAAAGGAGGAAGAAACCCAAGAAGAGAAAAGAATGACGTTATAATTGGAGTAAATCGCATATAAATTGTGCGTATATCAGAATTCATGGGTGGATGATGATGATGCTTCGGATTAATGTCTACGTACCGAGCCGACTCTATGGGTAAGCACCGGCAGTTGCGAGGAAAAAACGAAGAAATATTACCCGGAATGAATGATGATGATTTACTAAGAAGAACGTTTGGAGTTCCTTGCGGTCTCCAGTCACAGCAGACAGAACTTTGCGCTTCCATCAGTCATGTGCACTTCACTTGCAATCGGCCTGGTTTTTTTTTTCTGCCGATATCACTTAATTAAACTGCCAATACAAAAGAACTATAATGTTTGTCGATATATGCGGCAATAAAATTATTGAATGCAGATAGCAGCGCAACTCATCATAGATAACCCCGATCGATAAAAAACATTCTATTGATATGGCATTGAATCCCCGCGCGAAAGGGGTTTTGATAGAGATTGACACGAAAAGCCTGCTTTGAGATATTTTGCCGACCATATGCGGTTCATATCAGTACTTCAAGCTGCGTTGTTCACTCATAGACAGGTTTATTCTCCGACAGGAACTTATGACTGGTTCGGTGGATATTCGTTGGTCCCAGAGGATGCAGTCGTTAGCGTCCACCCGTAGACTGGATTCATGCGTCCGATATTAACTTAATGTGCAGTCCAAACTGTTGTTCAATTAAAACCACATGGCATGGTTCGCTTAAGATTGAGATAAGGTCTAGCTAGGAAAATACGCCTTCGTGGTACGAAATGTGGTTAGGTAACGACCTTGCTGGGCAGTAAATGCAAAAAAGAAATCATGAATTTGTTACCGGGGTTAAGAAGTCAGTTTCTTTGTAGTTTCATGGAAGGACGGTTCCATGGTGAATGTATGTACATTTAATAGAACAATGCCAAAATAGAGGCCAATGAACCTGGGCTTAGTAATCACCAAGCAAAGTGAAGTCATTAAATTACTAAAAAAAAATGTGCGTGTGCAGTAAGTTTTCGTTTCAGGAAGAGTGGCAAACAATTTTATTGTCCGGCGAATTTACTCGGAATCACTCACATTCCTTTATGTTCATCTATCCTTCTGTTAATGTTCGATAACTATCTGAATAAGAGAACATATGCGGTAACATATAGGTATGCTCGTAGACCTTGCCTCAATAAGGTGTTCCGTTGGTTGGCAGTTGGCACATGTGCATGGTGCTTCGGTTGCTCCAGACGCGTTGAATTCCTGGGAGAGAAATGAAACGAAGAACTTTTATTAGCGGCACAACCTCATGTGACATGGCATTCTGAAAAGTCATAAAAGAACATGTAACGCGTTCAAGTGAAAGCGATCAGGACATGCACCTTTCATGAGCTCGAAAAGGTTAATGAATGTGTATGTAGTTGGATCTAAACATAGGATAGGCATGTCTGTACCCAGGATGAGAACTCACTTTTTTAAGTAACTGGACCAGTCGACATGCTGTCGCAGTAGTCCGGTTTGCATTACATCATTTGAAGGAGAAGCAGTGTGTGAATGTGAAATCGAACCAAATGTGCTTATGAACTGGTTTTCATTCAAATGTGCTCACAAATAAAGTGTGTCCTTTCACTAGAGGCTCAATAGTAGTCGAAAAAGCAAATTCAGCAAAGAAAAAATGCCACAACTGTATTTCATAATTATTCCTCTAAACCTAGCACGTATTCCGTCACGCGGGCCTCTTCAATTTATTTTGTTTTTACTGCAAGCTACTTGAATTGCGAACATTTTAAAACTAATATCATCTTACCACGCATTGGGGGACACAGTGCTTGTTTTTTTCTTTTTTTTATGTTCAACACAAGCAACGTCCCTTCATTATCCGCCAAATCGATATCCTCGTGGGGTTGTTACGCGTCCTGCCTGTGTACATACACCTTATATAAATACTCGAACTTACATACATCTGTAGCGTATGTAAACGAAAAGGAAAGCAATAGCGCTTAAAGTCGCGTTGTTTAAATTCACCTTGCGCACACTCTTAAGGGATGCGTTCTTCATTCAATAACACAATCCTCATAATAATTCAAACAGAAGCGCCATTCAAGGGAAAAAATAAACGGAGGAAACGAACAAAAAACAAAAATAACCCCGGTTCGTTGTGTTTTTTGTATCCTTTTTCAAAAGTTCTATCTTTCACTTTGCGGGAAGGAAAATTCAATATAAACTTCATAACAATTGTGTACGGTCTTCTGTTATTGTAGACATTTAACAATCAGGGTTGGTTATCTTCTATTAATTGGTATACTAAAGACCATATTTCCCCCTTAGTTTGCTTTTTGTGTGTTTAGCGCAAACAGTCCATTTAAAGCCAAGGCCACACTTGGCAGCAGGGTAGGTCAAAGGGAATCGGCACGTTTAAGGTTCACTATTAGACATGCAATGCTTTTAATGACTTTGAAATTATTGCTCTATTGCAACGACAACACCAACATTGGCAGTTAACAACAAAGCAAAAGGGATTAGAAATGAAATCATATTTCTTGTCCACTACACTGCATGGTGTCCGTGTCCCCCATTTTGATTGTGGCAATGAAAGAAAACAAAACAAAGCACCCCTAAGTGCGCAAACACTCAATCCAACACACAACGACTCTCTCGCACTCTAAACAACTTTACTTTACGTTCGTTTTTCGTCTCAGCATGCCGGGCAGATGTTGAAAAAGCGAAAATTTGAAGAAGAAAAAAATTGTATAAAAATAGAAATAAAACGAAAACTCAAAATCAAACAATAAATTTAATAGTTCTCTCATTTTCTCCACGTTTGCAGGGCGTCGAACCGCATTCTCTAAATGGCTAAAATGGACGTTGACGATGTGGTCGACCTGAGTTTAGGTTCCGGTAGAGACTCCCTAACAATAACACCGGCCACAGTTCGCGATTTGCGCGCTCTCACGCAAAACGCTGGCCTAACGGTAACCCCGGCACCGCCACCGTTAAATAATTTCGTTGAACAACAAGATGAAAATAAAGTGCAACGTCGAGTATTACGACCACGTACTGAACCTAAGTCATATGCCGAGGCTCCGGATATAGTGTTATTACCAGCACGTGTAAATGGTCGAGCGCAAAATGGTAATATCGATTCAGAGACTGACGATGAAGAAATGCCACCATATTATCCAATAAAGGAATTAACTCCGGCCGAATTGCGGGAACGTGAGAAGGGCTTACGAAAATTACGAGAGGATTTGCGTAATGAAGAAACCAAATTGGTTTTGTTAAAGAAACTGAAACAATCGCAACATGTGATGAAAGAGAATTTGGTCGTAACACCGACAAACGTCTCACCAACTAGTAATAATAATAATCCGCTATCGGCAATACCCGCTGCACTTATAAAGGGATCATTAAGTGTTACACCAACGAATGCAGTACCACTACCAGCCCATTCAAAAAGTCGACCATCACCGAGTCTAAGGTTTGTTGTTTCTCGCAATTCGATAAATACAATTTCATTTCAAATAAATGCAGTTTCTTTTTCAGCAATAATACAAATAGCAATCGGTGTCAGACACAAACTGGAAGATCGAATACAACTATACTCCCGCCACCACGTTCATCGCTGCCAGGTGGAGCAACTCTAACCGCTGGTAGTAGCTCATCAGTGCATCGACCAAGTTCAATATTGCCACGAACCGGATCGAATCTCACCATAACACCATCAGTGACAATAACGCCGACATCGGCACCGCCTTCGGGAATAAAACCACGCAATGTGAGTTATTGTAATGTATTCAACCAGTTCGAAGGAGAATTTCTTTTTTGACTTGATTGTAAAAACAAAAAAAAAAAAAAAAAATAAGTGAACCAACACTTCATTCATTATTCACATTTTTCATACACTTTGAACAACACTCACGAACAGTAACAGTAATTTAATCATACATTCTCCATCGACACGTTCAATCAATACATCAAAGATTAGTTTGAGTTAATGTTGCGAGCGTATATCTCGCATGTTATGACACTCGGCTGAGAGCCAAGGTGACGATAGGTACCGCGAAAGGGCTGTCAAGTGTGTGCAAAGAAAGGAGTTTCCATTTAGTCAATGTAAACAAACTTGCAGTGTCCCAGGTAACCGCCAAGTGTGCACATGAGCTGTCGGGAGAGCGATGGTTATTTTCTAGAGCCACTCCGGCTCGTCCGTAAGGTTCTCGAGAGTAAATGCATAGATTTCCTCAATCATCGTCCAGTTTCTGGTCAAATGAACCACATTCCGCCATCTCGAGTTCAAATGTGAATTGCTAGTAGTAATAACGAACATGTTTAGAGATGTACATGTCACTCGACGACACACAACCTATTTACTTCGTACACACACCCACACTTCTTCATAAACATTCACGATATACTATCCAACATTATAACAAAACAGTCTTTCATTGCTAACTACTCTGATTATCATAAACATCTTTCCATCCTGCCATCATCTCGTTTTTTTTTTGTCATTTTTTTTTCATTACTAAAACATCATAAATATGAATGAATACGCAAGCAGCTAAGTGTTTCGGATAATTCAAAGGTACCTGGATCCATTAGCAATTCAGTGTCCATTACCCCAGCTCCGCCACTGTTATCACAACAACAGCAGCATCAGCAGCAGCACCAGCAACAGCAACAGCATAATGAGCTCAAGGTAACTACATGACGACGACATATATCACGCATGTATTCAATTGATATACTGACATCACAATTTCATTGTTAGAATGATCGGTCATCGACGAGAGAAGAAGTCCAAAGTCCCGCACAGAGACAGGCAGCCGCCAAATTAGCATTAAGAAAGCAATTGGAGAAGACACTTCTTCAGGTATGCCTCTCCTGCAAAATTAGCTCAACCAAGTTCAATTGGAATTCATTTCAATTGTTTTTTTTTTTTGCTTTGAAGATACCACCCCCTAAACCTCCACCACCAGAGATGCATTTCATCCCGAATCCAAGTAATACGGAATTCGTATACCTCCTGGGCTTAGAGACTGTCGTCGATTACCTTATGACAAAGGAGAAGAAACCATCGACTGTTCTCCCGCCATTTAGGTGTGCACAGTGTAAGATTGATTTCACACCTGTTTGGAAATGGGAGAAGCAAGGTAAGCGAACGCCAATGCAAACTGGGTTGAATAAATATTACGAAAATATACGCTCTCCTACAGGTAACAAGGATCCTAAAGTCATCTGTGAGCAGTGCGTGACGACAAATGTGAAAAAAGCTCTTAAGGCAGAGCATACAAACCGACTGAAACAGGCTTTTGTGAAAGCTCTGCAACAAGTAAGTGGATTTGTGACAGCATTGAGGTTTTTTTCTCCATCAGATGTTAAACAATTGTGTCTCTGTTTTTCGTTCGGTCTTTTAGGAGCAAGAAATTGAGCAAAGACTAGCCACACAAAGTAGTCCATCGCCAGTAGATTCTCATGCATCGCACTCATCGACACCAGTTCCGCCCCCACCATCAACAGTTATGATACCTACAAAATGTCAAACTCCAACACCGTCGGCAACACCAACGCCAAGGCCAACACCACCACCACCCAGTCAGCCGACACCACCTCCACCGCCGCCGACAACACCGAGATCGTCGCGGCAACACATTGATCTTAGTCCCAGCACTCCATCACCCAGTCCGATGTCTGTTGCAGCAGCGGCGGCAGCTGCTGCAGCAGCCGCCCAACAACAACAGCAGCAATTGCAGCAACAATTGCAACAGCAATTGCAACATCAACAACAACAGCAGCAGCAGCAACAACAACAACAGCAGCAGCAGCAACAGCAACAACAACAGCAACAACAACAGCAGCAACAGCAGCAACAGCAGCAACAACAACAGCAGCAACAGCAACAACAACAGCAGCAACAGCAGCAGCAACAACAACAGCAACAACAACAACAGCAACAACAGCAGCAACAACAGCAGCAACAACAACAGTCACAGTTCTCATCAACAGCGGCGGCAGCAGCAGCCGCGGCTGCAGCAGCTCAACTGAATGCACTAGGCAGCTTACCGGCCCTCAACAATTTGGCTGGCTTAGGAAATCTGGCAAACCTAGGCAACCTAGGTAATTTAGGTAATTTGGGAAACCTAGCCAATTTGGGCAGTCTAGCCAATACGTCACCTGCTGCTACAGCGGCTGCAATGCAAGCCTTCCAACAGCAGTTGTTCAGAGGTAAACATTTTACATTCTCAAGTGTCAGCCAGTTTCTATATACCGCTTTCCTTGTTGTTGCCTTTCAGCTCTGGCCGGCTCTAATCCACAGCATATGATGCAGTTCACACCTCTGCTGTACTCATACCATATGGCGATGGCGCAAGCCCAAGCAGCCGGTAAGTTAACACATACAATTATTAACGCAAATTATTGACATTGAGACATTGTCGTCCACACCGCACGTTGGGAATGCTTAAATGTGATAAGTAGCTCTCAGGTTCTCATTCGCACCTTTTACACGGTAAATACTTACAGTTTATGAATGTTAATCGTAATTATTTCCATTTGGAGTACATTCGGAAAGTGTTATGATTTTGATTGAGGACTTGTTCGAGTTGATCTAATTCTTGTTTCGGGTTCTATACGCTTGTTCATACAGAAGTTGAACAAGTTTGTTCCTGGCGCGGGGCCAGATAATCGTAGACAGATTTACTTGGGTGTGGTCAGTTGACTCTTTATTCAGTCGGACAGACCTCTAAGCTACTTCCGCTCGTTCGAGTAGGCGCGCTAGTCGTTGCTAGCTACGAATATTTTCTATGTGTGAAGGGTATTTTACTCGAACGGGTGTGGCTAAACTACTCCCTCACTTCTCGGGCCTGCGACTCAGGAAAGGTCTGAGCTTGAGTCTATATTCCTCCTAAATTGGAGTTCACAGAATATGCCGACGCACTTCGCCCAGAGCAGATTGGGAAGCAGACATCTAGGCTTCGGGTGTTTTCATAAACGTCTGACTAACAAAGGCCTGCGTTATCAGGCAAGACTGCAGACATTCTGCACAGTCTGTGTGTTCAAAAACGCATGAGAAAAGAAATGCGATCGTACTAGCGCAGATTTCGTTTCGTTACGACGTTTATGAAAACACCCTTCATCTCGAGTCTGAGTGTGTCCACAGACTGCACAAAGAGAACTGGTATTTACTCAGAAGCTCTGGGCATTTCTGTAGCCTTCTTCTTTTCCTTCTTCTAATGGCGCTACAATCCGGGGTTGACCTGGACCTCAGCCAACAGCCTCTTCAGTTGGCATGATCTTTAGCCAGCTGCCCCCATGTTCGCATCGGTCCATTCTCCACTTGTGTGCGCCATCGGTTCCGTGGGCGTCCTCTATTGTGTTGTCCCATTGATTCGGAGTCGAAGACGCTTCCGGATGGAGTAGTGTTGTTCATGCGCTCTACATGGCCTAGCCATCTCAGCCTTTGAATCGGTAGACGGCTGGCTAGGGCATAGTCCGTACAGTTCATGGTTGAATCCTCTCTCCAAAAACCATCAACGCAAGCAGGACCAATGATTGAACGCAGAACTTTTCTCTCGAAAAGACCCAGAGCTTCATCATCAGCTCTTGAGATTGTCCAGGCTTCCGTTCTATAGAACAGGACAGGGATGATCAAGGTAGCTTTCAGACTCTCAAATCATGCCATCATCTTCCAAGTGTCCCATCAAATTAGATCCCACCTGAACATAATGCCAATTCTAGGAATACCCATCAACAGTCAAGCTGCCGTCAAGGCTGTTGCATCGACCTCCATAACCTCAAATTTAGTTCAAGAATGCCGCTTCGTGCAGAAGTTGATAAAAGTTTAAAGTAACCCAGGCATACATTTTCAGTAACGAGAAGAAAGAAGAAATAAGAAAGCAAGGAGATATTCAACTTCTAACTCCCTTGCCTCTTAATTTCATCTGACAGCGTTTTTTATTCGACGTGTCTGTCAATACGTGTGAGCTGTTGTGAACAGCTGAACCCCTTCTCCAACCAGGGACGTGAGAAGTGGATCCGTAGATTTCGTAGAAGTATGGGAAATACACGGGAATTGCAATACTCTCTTTTTTGGTCGAGGACAAGGGGTAATTCTGGACGAAGTTTGATATCTTCTTGCTCTCTTATTTCTGACGAGAAGGCCGATGAACTAGCCATAGCACAGCTCTCTGTACCGCAGCTGCTTTGGGAGTACACACTCCACTTGGGCGAGTTAAAGCAAGAATCGCATCACGTTTCTTACGAACGGTTAGTCTTAAATAGTTTCGGTTTCGGTAAGACATGGTCCGCCTTTAACTTATCAGAAACAAATTATCTTCTAACGAGGGTTCGCCCTAGTAGCGCAAAAATAACAACGTTCAGAGAGAATGCACACTGACGTCCCTAAACGCCGCGCAGTGGTTCCAACAGTCATAGCAACAAACACTTACATATCGGAGATGAGGTATCAAAAGGACACATAATTCTTGTTCCACATACCGACCCTCCTTCGTATTTGTATGGAGCTACAGTCCTGGGTGGACCCGGTCCTCAACCAACCAGCCTCTCCAACTAGCGCGATCTCTGCCTAGCTGTCAGCAGTTTCGTGCGCTAAGTTGGTAGAGGTCCTTTTCGACTTGGATGCGTCGCCTTAGACGCGGGCCTCCTCTATTCCGTTGTCCCACAGTTTCGGAGTCGAAGACTCTCGGACCGGAGCTGAGTTGTCCATAAGCATTGGATCCGTAGACGCCTGGCTAGGCTCATCTCTCCTCCAAATACCGTCAACAGGACTAAAGATCGCACGCAGAACTTTTCTCTCGAAGAGACCAAGAACTTTTTCGTCCGCTTTTTAGATTGTCCATGGCTCCATCAGTGCAGCAGGACTGGAATAATCAGTGTCTTATATAAAGTCAGCTTGGTCCTTTGAGAGATGGCTTGTTTTTACTCAATTGCTTGTTTAGTCCATAGAAACAGAGGTTGACACGAGTTATTCTGCGTTTGATCTCGTTACTGATGTTGTTCGTACTGTTTACTGCGGAGCCGAGGTAGACGAAGTCCTTACTTACTTATCAGGCCGGCGATCCATGGAGGGTCCGAGCCTGAGCAATTGTTGCCTTCCATTTCTTAATTACAGTGGACTAAGTCTAACTAAGCCGAACTCACCGTAAGTCGAATTTCTCTCGAAGTCGAATTTTTTGTTGCCATATTTTGGCATTTCCCTCAATTTCCCACGCTGTGGCTAAAACATCTATGAAATATGTTCTTTCTTGAGGACAGGACAGGACCCACCCATGCACTGGTTTGTGAACGAGGTTTTAACTCGACGCTTACTTGGCAAAACAGTCAATTTCCGGTTCTTTTTTTGATTTCTATTGATTCCCTATGAAAGGAAGACTAGCGAATGACTGAGAGAAGCTACATTTACCGAACATTTATGTTTCATTTCCAACAATCTTGACAACACATCCATGTACGAATACTAATTAATTTGTGTTCGATTTTCTTACAGCGTTTAACAACAAGAAGAATGTATCCTCCAGCAAAAATGCGCCTAGCTTAGCTGACATCCAGAGAGCGGCTGAAATGCAGAGACAGTATTTGCTCGAAATGATCCCACCACAAGCACCCGGACCCAGCAACAGTCGTCAGAACAACTGGAAAACTTAAGAATCCATTCAAAGCCGAATTCGATAAAACGCAAAGCACAACCTCCATAAAGAAGCAAGTGTGAATTTAAAAACAAATCAAAACCTAAATCGCGCCACAATTTTATTTTTTGTTTTTCTAAAAGGACAACAATACAGCAGGACTCTGTTTTTTTTTTTTTTAATTAATTATTATTATTTTAGAATATCAACTCTGACAAACACGAAGAACATTCTTAGTTAAATAGCAAGACAAAAAGTTGAACACTGCAAGCAAAGGATGTACGTGAACTTGTGTTACGGCAACTATGATTTACCTAAGAGTGAAATTGTGTCTCATTAAATTATTATTTTAATCGGAAACAAAACAAAAACAAAAACCATCTATAGCTCAATTCAGATGCAAAAAAAGTAACAAACAAAAAAAATCAACTATAAATACACACACACACGCGAAAAATAAACAGAAAAAAACAAAAACAAAAAAGAAATGCAAGTGAAAATTAAGTTTTCTACGTAATGTAATAATATTGATAGAATTTTATATTTATACGTAAATGTATCGATATGTACGAGTATGAATGAATTAAGATTTTTTTCATAGTTTTACTTCATTTTTTTTTCTTTTCGCGAAGGAATAGAATGAAAACAAAACAAGCAAAAAGCAGAAGTAAAAAAGTAAATGAAAGAGAAAGAAAACAAAGAAAAAAAAACGGAATTAACCATAAACTTAGTTGGTAAATAATTTAGAAATTAAACAAAACAAACTTGCACTGTATATTAATTTTTTAATTAAATTCTACTTATTAGTATTTATTTCAAATAAAACAAAACAAAAAAAATAACCGTAAATAGATATGTATATATATGTTTACATATATGTATTTATAGAGAAACAACCCCACAAAAAAAATCAAACAGAACTAGTTTCTGCTGAATGACATGTGCGAAATGAAATGAAACAAAAAACAAACAAAGAAACCACCACCACCGCCATCATAAATGGGGGTGGAAAGGTGGGCTTACATTCAAAGCTGAGCAGGCCAACAACAAGCAGAAACAACAAACAAAGCAAACAACTTAAACAAAATGATAAAGAATATTGAAAGAGATCTTAGTTAATATTAGTTATGTTTTTTCATTACAATGTAATTGTTATTTCTTTTTATGTAAATTATTACAATTATTATTAAAACTTAGTACGATAAATAATAACTTTTTTTTTGTCATTAAAAACAAAACAAAACAAAAAAAAAATAAACAAAAAGTCTTCTTTCTTCTTGATCGTACAAATTAATTTTTAATATGCTAACAATAGACAAATGTTTTATTTTTAATTATTAAAATAGTGACATTAATTTAAATAAAATAATTTTCTGATATCCGATAAACGACAAAAAAAAAAAAAAAATGAATGAAAAAAACAAAACGAAACAAAAAATAAATGAAAGAAAGAATAAAAAAACAAAGTACAGTGTAATAGATTTTTAGAAAATATAATTACACAAGTCAGACGACATATGAATATCCAATCCATATATACATACACTCACAAAATGAAAAAAAAAACAAATGAACAAAAAGTCCCTTTTCAATTTCAAATCTCTACACAACTAACGGTAGATACCACCACCTTCTTTGAATCACTTCATCTTCTGCATGACCGCATGAAGAATATAACGAATGTAATTTTCTCTTGTTTTCCTAGTCTTTTTTCCTTGTTTTTCTTCATTTTTTTTTTCTCGAGATTTTCCAGGACAGACAAATAAATCAAATAAAAAAAAAAAAAAGATGATAGATATTGATGATGCCTTAATTTTGTTCTTTTTTTTGTGTTACGTTTAACTGCCTTGTTTTGTTAAAGAAAATGATAAAATTAGATTAGATTTTACTTTTGTTTTCGATTAGTTTATGTGTCAAAATGAAAATGAAAACGAAAGAAAAGCAAAATGAAGATGAATTGTGTTTGTAGGAATGCCATTGGCGATTGATATGAAAATGAAAAGAGAGAAGAAAAAAACAGAAACCCTATATTTTAATGTTTATTTTCTTAATTTTAATTTAGTCTTAGCGTAGTAGTTCTTTTTTAAATGTAAATAAGCAAATACCGGTGTTTAAAAACAATAAAATATAAACAAATTTATCAATATAGTTCATTTTGATTTGTTTTACTCTCTCACTCTCTCACTCTCTGCCCCGTTTGATGAGATTATATGCTTTACTGATGCAAATTTGCCATACGGATACTGAATGTGCAATCTGATAGTGAATCAGTCCTTGTTCAATGTTCAATTTTCATGCTTTACTAGTGCTACCGAAAGTGTTCCACTCTCCCCACCCCTTCTTCAGTTAATGTTTATTTCCCTTCCATCCATTCTCATGTTTTTTTTTTGTTTACACACAATAGTCATAAATCGCAAACTAGCCATAAATACCGTAAATGTATTCTTCAATAAATTTCGAATTAATTTTCACCAAAAAAAGTGAATTGAACTAGAAAGTACATAATTGAAAATATTTAAAACAAAAAAAGAAGAAAAGAAAAAAAGTAACGTTGTTTAATGTGTCAATTATAATGAAATAAATAAATAAAATTAAGTAAAAGCAATGAATAGAAGTTAATTGAAGCGCATTTTACTTCAGATTTTGTGATCAAATTAGCCACTGATGAAAGTCTAATGTGATCTAAATCTAGATTCAGTTAAGATGTGTTAAGCGACTGTATTTTCGTTCAAAATCTTAGTTAGAGAAGACCACGATGAGATTGTGTTTGTTTTTTTTTATTCTGAACACGTTTACATTTTGAAAAGAATTTGTTGGTGCCTGCTAACGAGGGACAAGCATTCTTTCACATCGGAAGTACGTGTGCTAATGATCTGAACGAGAGATAGCTACACATAGCTGTTTAATTTGCCTAGGCCTACAGCCAAAAAAATCTATTGCTTACTGAAATTCTGTGATCTGAAATTCAAGTGGATCGTTGGGTGACATGTCGCTGAAGCAGGACTTGAACTACTGTAGTAATGTCTCTTATACACATAGTCGAGTGACAGAGGCAATATTAACTAGGTCTATGGAGAATGTTAGGTTTATTTTCGTATGATATGCATACACACGATGCTCCGATAAGCTGCCACTCCAAATGCATCTCTTGTTTCCTTATTCTAATTGTCCAGATGTCCATTTTCAAGTTTGTCACACTAAACATTCAATAGCGACTGTATTAATTTTGCGGCTGTTAAGCCTGATTTCGTATTTCAAAAAGAAAGTCTCCGGCATCTTCGTCCCTCAAAGGATGCTCATTGGAAACTGATGCATCCATTAAAGCCCCTGTTTAGGAGTGATTCCAAATCTTGTACGTGGTCATCCGTTTATCAGCTTCTTCTTTTTATCTCTTTGCTTTGCCCCTTTTCGGTTCTTATTCAAGATTTGTTTGCTTTTTAGTTTCTTTTAACATAATTGCACCCTTTCACACTCCAGAACAAAATAATATATAAATCATTCGAACTAAACAACACAACAATTTATTCATAACCTTATAAAAAAAATAATCAAACAAAAACAAAAAAAAAACCTAAAAAAAGAAGCAAATTTATTAAATTTTAAGCATTAGAGCATACATAAAATCAGAATAGCGCATAAGCGATTTTTTTCATTAATCCGCATATTAACGTGTAAATGCTGAACGAAAAACCAAAACAAAAAAATCATAAAAATTGAAAATTTTTTCAACAATTATTTCAAATAAGTTGTTAGAATCTAAAAACATGTACATTTTTAAATGCGAGGCTTATTTAAGTTTTTTAAATTTAAATACAAAACACAAGAGTTATATAAGAGCAGCAAAATAAAAAGAAAAAAAAAATCAATAAATAAAAAAGAAAAAAAAAACGAAAAGCATCGAAATGTAAATAAACTATTTTGTATTTTGACTGAAACAAACCAAATTTTGAGACAAAATTTATAAGATAAAATATCACACAAAAAGCGTAAAACAAACTTTCTGAAACCGAAGCAAAAACAAAAAAAAAAAACAAAAAAACACAAAAACCTTGTATATCGTGAACAAAAAAAAAAACAAAAAACAAAACAAAAGTATATATATTTAATTTTGATTTTTAGGCCCTAATGGAAACATATTTTTGGATAAAACTAAATTTAAATTCAGGAATGTTGGTTGGTAAAGGAAATGGAAATGAATCAATCTGCGGAAACGATGGAAAATTTTGTGATCATGTAATTTAGGCAAAAAACAAAAGCAAAACAAAAATAACAATAAGAAACAAAACTAATAGGAAAGAGGAAATTAATTAAGTATTAACAAAACTATTTGCAATAATTAAGAAAATGAGAAACTTCTTCTTTTGTTTTCACATAATTTTCGTTGAACATTGATAAATGTAATAATAATTTAAGATAGAACAATTTATGTTATACATAATTATCGTCTGATTGATTTGAAGGAAAAACAAAAAACTCCATTGCATGCGCAGTAAGCGTTCTCATTATCGACATTAAATTAATATTAATGTTTAACTTAAAGAATTAAAATACTTAAACAAAACAAAAAAAAAGAAGAAAATCAAATAGTAAACAAACTACAAACATCTCTGTGTGCTATTTTAAATTTAATTGTAGATGTTATCGTACATCATCAACATAAATTAAATAAAAAATGAAGTGAATGGATATTGAAAACAATAAAAAAAAAATCGTTTCTCTTGTTTTATTTGAATTTTTAGTGTCCGTTTCTTCATTCAAGGTTCGGTCCTTGGACCACCACTGATCTGAGTGTTTATTAATGACTAACCGTCGCACACTGTGGCAGAATGCCAATCTGTGGCTAATTTTAGAGTGTATCTGTATCTTGCATCTTGCAAGATGATTGTCACCACTTAGATTAGTCCGGCAATTGATGCACCGGTTCCTCTTTAATCATAGGAACTAACTAACACCTGACAGCTACCTACTGGTAACCTAGTTGCCTATCTAGGATGATCCACTCCTCTGCTAGGTAACAGCAAATTTGTTTTCTTGATGTATTTAGTTATGTCCATAATCCTGGTCTTGGTTTTACTACAGACAGTAAATTGTCAGGCTATGTAGCGTGATATATGAATATCTGCACATGCTGTACTTGACTTCTATTGACACCAGACGGAAACTTATTGCAGCACTACTTTTGTCCTTCATTCTCTATGCTGGAGTTGTCTACAGTACTACCTCCACTGCAGGCAGAAGATAAAGCTATTCAAGAGGCTGCCCGCTTACTGTCTATCAAACCAATAGACGGGTTTTATATCGTTATAAACATAGACAGACAGACGGCCATCAAGGCTCTGGACACACCATCGCTTAAATCAAAGATGGTAAAACTTCTTTGCTGTCTACCTCTCAGGGAGATAGCGGTCAGATGCAACGTAACCACTAAGTTGGGTTCCAGGCAACGAAAGAGCCGACGGACTAGCTACAACAGGGGTGGGCCTGCCACTGGCAATTGATTTGGAGACCCCCTACCCCTCAATTCAATTAATAAATACCGTCTTACTTATCGATGCCATCAATATCACCAATACGAGATGGATGGAATTAGACACTTGCTTCGAAGCAAATATGGCCTTCAATTAATCCAAAAAAAAGTACACTAACAATTTAACAGAAAAGAAATCATCATCAGGTCAATGCATGTTGAGCTCACACGCAAGAAAAATGAGAGCTCCCTACAATGACTTCTGCAAGAGCTATAGGAATCAGGAAGAAGTTGAAGCCATGTTACACTACCTCGACACCTATCCAGCCCCTGCAAGAACAAGGAAAAAAGCACGCTAGGCGACTATGCATTCAGCCTTGAAGAAATGTCACATATCAAGATTTTGAACATAGCAATATTCACCAAGAAAACAAATTAGCTATAACCCAGTAATGCAGTGTATCATCTTAAGATAGACCATTTGGATACCAGCATACCAGTATTTCGTAGGTGTTAGTTACTCTTTTGGGCTAACGAGGACGCGGTGTATCAATCACCGGACAGTAATAGCACAATGGATCTAAGTGGATTACAACTGAAATTTTATGTAAGATTGGCACAACTTCATCGTCTGGGTTCGACCACATGTTAAACATTCCAACGCACACCAAACGAAACAAGAACACAAAAGCGTTTTGTTTTGTTACATTCTGTTGCGTTTGGTGTGTGTTCAAATAAAACCGTTTTTTTGACTAAAAATCAAAAACGTTTTGTTTGATCCAGTGTGTTTTAACCTTACTGGAAGTTCTCTAGAACACTGCATTGATGTTAAAAATAGCATTTTCTTGCGCAATATTGTTAGTGATTAGATTAGGTTAATGTGATTGACGTAACTTAAGCAGTTTTGGCCCACTTAGATCCTGCTTGGATCCATTGTGATATCTACTCAGCAGCTTACGCACCTCTGTAGGGCACTAACTAAACACCTGAAATTACCTACTGGTATACTGACATATCCTCGATGATGCACTCCTTTGCTGTTTTTTTTTACAAATGTAGCTATGTCCAGAATTCTAATACCTGACATTTCTTCTGGGCTACTAAATAAATAACTGCCTAGTGTGCTTTTCCTTGTCCTCGCAAGTGCTGGACAGGTACCGAGGTAGTGAAGCGTGGTTTCTTCTTCCTCTTCGTCCCTGCAGCTACTGCAGAAGTCGTTGTAGGGGATTTCCCATTCATCTGACGTGTGTGCCGAGAAAGCAATGTAATAATGCCATGCCAATTGTGCCATTAATGCCAGCAACCTTACTGATTTCCTGTCTATTTAATTTTAGGAGTGAGCTTGTTTTTTTTGGATTTATTGAAGGCCCAGATAGCCTTGAAGTCCTGATAGTGATTAAGACTCCAATGCATTTATATGACAAGCGTAGTTTTTGCTCGCTCTCTGGAAGTGTTGTAATTCCACCCTATATAGGGCATTTTGAGATAAGCAGTTGTGCATCACAGTTTTTACAGTTACTTAGTTACTTAGCTGCTATCTTATATGTATGTTTGTTCATCCGATCCGTTGAACGACCTGAGAACTCTCCACTCATTTCTACATAACAAGTGCAGAAAAGGTCTGCCAATTTAGAAGCAGTACTCATTAAAAGGATAACCACACACTCGCTTTTTTTGTTTCTCTTCATATACGCCTACAATCACAACATAGTTACGTTAATTCATGACGTCTATTTTGCCTTTATGCTTTTAAGCTGTGGAGCTGTGTATCGTTAAATTTAAAAACAATCAATAACGTCAAATGCTTTGAATGTGGGGTTTTGCTTCACTTTTCTTTTTCTCCCTTTAATCGTGTATCCTACTTTTCACGTGTATACACTATCGTCTTTTGCTACACTATCTATTGAGTTGGAGTTTAAAAAGGAAGTTTTACTGCTAGGTGGTAATTAAGCTTATTGTAATGTGTCCCATAAGAAAGACTGTGCATCAGTTACAAATTGATTTTAGATATTTCGACCTACTTTTTCCAATAGGACGTTAAGATGTGCTCTTATGTAGCTGTCCAACGGCTGTTATCCTTATGGTTTCTTCACAGTCTGATACAAAAACTTGCTCTAGTTCTTATTACACTCATGAGTACTACTTTTGGCAGTCTATCGTCACTAATTGCCATAACTTTTACTATATAATCAAAATGTAGTCTCAATGTTTCCAAGAACATAAACGTTTTAACAGTCTCTAAGCTGCAGCATAAAATACGCGCTATTGTAGTATTGGTTTTTATTCGAATAACAAGTTAAAATAGAAAGACATTTGGCCATAGGCTGGATGTATGTACATTTAAAGTACAATATTCCGCATTCAATGCTTGCTTGTAACTAAGGTTCACAACTTTGACACACAAGGTACATGTAATAATAAATAGAAGTAAATGCTGATTCTTATTCAAGTGTTGTTATAATCCTAGATGGACGTGCTCTTCACTGGCTTTTCTTCAATAAAAGAAAAGTGTTTGGTATATGAATCGCATCATAGAAGAACACACATTTAGACTGTTTAAGCTTAATTATGTCTCAAGGTGAATACCCTAGGAGATTAGCAAATTTATAAGAACCCACTATAGCTTTCAAAGAAGCAAAGCATACTTATGATAGGTACAAGTGAGTAATTGATCACATGCCTTAATGTTTTTTTCACGAGTTTTCCAGGACCAGATGCCTTAAGTAGGAATCTCAAGTAAACTTAAACTTAACTTAAACTTTATGGACTTATATCTCCACCTTGGTGAAGTGTGAGGTCGATCTAAAACCTCTGCTGCTCTTTGGGTCGCAGCACCCGCTTGTTTTTTGCAACTCCACACAGATTTGGATCATATACCTTTCACTAGGCGAAGTCGCACACGCTACCCACTCGTGATTAACTCTCACGCTGGTATAGACCACAGCTACAACGACGCTCCAACTTGGGGGTCAACATACACTGATAAGCTTTCTTGATCTCCAGTGGCACCAGACTAGTACCAGTAGGGTGCCATAACACCCCAAGACTGAGCGCCAGTGTTCGCAAATCAGTATTCTGTTCATACTAATCTATGATTGAGATATGGCACTGTTCATCTTTTCCTTTATTTTCTTTTGAGAGCTTGTAACCGTCATATTCAACGAACACTGTAGTAGGAGTGTTTCCTAAAACCAGCAGCTTTTAGCTCAGTATTTCAATCGCCTCTTACGACAGGCTTGCCTTACCTCGGGTATATTCTAACCCCCACCCGAAGTGGGATCTGATAGATACAGCAAGAATGGGTACAAAATGGGTTGGCTGCGGTCAAGCGATTCTATGTCTAGAAATTGAGATCAGTCTCTCAAACCTCTACATTTAGAAGATATCTGGTCTTCTTTAGCAGACGTCTACTGTATGAGTCTATCAGACGAATCGCTATAATGACGCTTACCATAGCGGCATGTTATTCTTTATTCTTTAACTTTCCAAAAATTTTGAAGCGACCAGGACCTTGTTGCTTGTTTATTATAAACTCTAGATATCCATAGATCTCAGATGAGTGCAAGCGAGATTTATTCCGCTAATTCAGCTCGATAACAGCTGGATGGCGCAGTTGTTAGAGGGGTCCGTGGTTCGAATCGCAGTGAAAGAAAAGTTACTACGCTTTATCCGTTTTTGAAATCCAGTCACCATTTGCCGTTGGGATCAAATTAATGGCGCTATCACTGGAGTTGTCGATCAGTGCTAGTAGTCTGACTATGGGTATCACAATGGACCAATAATGGTCTAAGTGTGCTGGCAATTTCGTTAGCAGCCCACCTACCTAACCTAATTCAGCTCGATCATAGAATTTAGCTAGCTCCAGACGCGAAAGTTAAGTACATAAAATATTTAACGAGTCAACCAAATGTATTTTATTATCAATATTAACGTTTATTTCTCAACGTTAGTTAGATGTTGTCTCTAGCCCGATGACTAATGTTGGTTAGCATGTATGTATGTATAATAAATCCAATATAACGGTCACTGGGAGGAAAGCACAGAGAATTGGAGCACAGATTTGGTAATTGATATCTGATTACGTAGGCACATGATGTCACGTCCATAATGTATGACCCGTTAAATTCAAATAACTACACAAATTAATTATTGAATATTTTCGTTCGGCGACCTAGTTCTTATAAGAATTGCAACCAACTTGACGTTTTGAATGGCCTTCGAAAAGAATTCCAACCGACGCAAATATGCATTGATGTCCATTGAATATTTGCATGTTTACCTTCCTCAAAACTCCGATTATACATATTGACTGTTTGTTGGTCTTCATTTACTTTAACAACATAGGACGTCTGTAAGGCGATTTCGACAACCTGTCGTCTTTTAGTCTTAGGTAAATATTTGCTATTGTGAATGGTCAGTGTTGGCATTTGACAGTTCGTCAAGCAAACTTGACAGCCTTTAAGTGGTTTTATAAAAGTTGGCAATTGCAGTGCATTTTGTTTTGTAAATATATTAATGATATATTTAATCAAAACATAGCCTTTAAAAAAACTATGTTAATTTTATTCTGATTAGTCTCCTCAAAGTGATACGACTTTGGGAAACGTAGAAATCCTCAAACACCTTGTCGAAGTGAGTGCGTTTTTGTGTTTTTTTCGTCATTTGTCATCAAAGCGAAATCACTTTCCACTATACACTGCGTTCAAGGATGCCTCGCTATCATCGTCGGAAAACTAATCGTTGGATAAATGAGGACTATATGCAATCGGCGGTTGCAGATGTATGCGGTGGTCTTGAAACTCCGTCAACTGCGGCGAGGAAATATGGTCTCAAGCGAACAACAATTATCTACCGGGTGGAGAGAAAACAGAAAATGGAAAGTCTAGAAATGGAAACAAAGCATGCCCCGCAACCATTGTTGTCGGAGATTTTTTCTGCCAAACAGGAAAAGGAGCTTATGGACTTCCTCAATCGTTATACATACCTACCATATGATACTAGTAGCAGTTACAAAGCCGCCAGGCAACTTGTTTATCAATTTGTCAAAGCACACGATATTAAACATCCCAAGATGTGGGATATAGAGCAGCAAGCAGGTGTCGATTGGCTTCTGGGGTTTATTGAACGAAATCCAGAGACTAATCTTCGAAATCCAATCAAACAGATTACCGATGGTTACGAAGAGGATGACGTAGCTCTGAAAGATACGTCAGACAAGACGCCTGCTGCAGCACTAAACTATGAGACTGAAATCGATGCATCGGCACACGTTAAGCTTCCAGTGGTGAGGGAATACGAAACTATTTTGTTTATTTATGTTCCATATGTTTACTTTGTTTTGTTGTTGCAGGATTCGATACGTAGCAATGTGTCGGTTAAACCGAAACTAGAATCTGATATGTCACACTCCTATTCATTTTCACATTTCATGGATGATCATCTGTCCGAACAAAAGAATCACATAAAGCCTGATCCATGTGGTGAATCTAATCAGAACTCTGATCCGGACACCGATGACTTCGATCACAATTTAATGGTACCCATGATTAGCATTAAGCAAGAATCTGAAACAAACACTGACATGCATACTAGAACAAAAACGAGCATGTCAGAGAGCACCGCAGAGCTTCCAAAACTGGATACAATACCAGCTGATGATGATGTTTTTAATAGTTTCGGTAGAAATATTGCATTCCAAGTTAAAGAACTGTATAGACTTAGTCGACTAGATGCCTACGAACTTATGCATGAAGTTCAAACAGCGGTCAACAGAAGTTTGACTGATAAGCTAAGACTGATGAAAAATGACGAGAATAGTAATACACAAAATAATTCAATGCTATCACCGAGAGTTATTAAAATTGACGACGATGATGAGTCTTAGTGGTTCGAATGCTTTAAATTTTGAAATTCGAGGGAAAGGATGTGTTTTTTTTTATTCAATTAGCATGACGTGCTAAATGAATTGTTATACGAGAGGTAGTTGAAGGGAATCGAATATTTGTTTAATGTGGTAGAGAGGATGTAATAAAACTTCGGCGTCTAAAGTTGAATTTGTTTCACATTTATTTCGAACGATTTGTTGATTGTGCCTGGAATGCCTCGTTGATCTTAGAAGGTTTCCTCCCATGGATCACCTTCGGTGAATTTCCCATTAGAAATATACAACACAGTTAAACTAAGTTCCTTTAATTAAATAATAAAAAAAAACCAAACAAAGTAGAATTCCCACATAAAAATTATTAACAACAAACACAAGGGTTAAAAGTTTATCGCTGGCTGTGGATGTTCATTGAGCACTCTATGACGATGACAATTCGATCTTGATACGTACAGTGTACACATTTGCCATGTTACTGCTTCCTAAGTGAATACAATTTGCAAACCAATCCTGTAGTCAGACCCTGCCAATGTTTATCCACAATCCAATGAAATGATACAAGTAGTGTTAATCAAAATCATTTCTTGCGATAATCGTGACGCAAATGAAACGATGCAGAATATTTTGTTTTACCAGATGACATTGAATCGCTGCGATGGATAACTCTTGCAGTTCCGTCTATTTGTGTATTCCTGTCCTGGCTCTTCCATAGTTTTGCAACGGCCTCTGCGACCAGTTCTGTGCCGTCGTCATCGTGTTCCGCCGATACGGTGAAATCAAACTGCCTTTTCTGACGGCTGGAAACTTTTAGTTGCGGCAAACACAAGCCCAGCGTGAATGTGATGAAAAAAATCACCAAAAGAAGATGATTGCCTCGATTGAACAGCATCCCGAAAGATTTTTGCTTTACAACGATTAATCGTAAACTGAAGCCAATTCGATTATTTTAAAGTAGATAAGCGAGGCGATAACAAAAGCTTGAACGAAAAATATACAAAAACACAGAAAAACGTGTACAGCTTGAATTAAGCTTTTATTTAGTGTTGACGATAAATGGATAGAAATAAATTAGACTTTTGGATCCTTAATCTGAGCTGGTGGCCAATCCCATTGTTTCTCTGGAGCTTGCTTCAGCAGTGGCTCCCATGGCTTCCAGCCGAGCATTTTACGAGCAAGAATCAATTCGTTTTCCGCTTGTACAATCAATTCTTCAACTTGTCCACAGCCAATTGATTTCTCTATAGTCGCGATGTCCTTGGTCTAATAAGAACGAAGTGAATTTTAGTGCCTATTTGGAAGGAACATCACTTTGTTGGCCTACCTTACTAACGACACCAGCACGATGTGCGACGATTTCCTCGGTATACTTCCGATAAGCGGCGTCCGATGGCATCTTGGTGAGGGCTCTTTGAATTTTCGCATACAACACCGATAGTGTATGATGAGGATTTTGTGCCACCGCCAATCCGGTTAGTCCAGTAGACTGGGAATGTAAGAGTTATCAATTAAGGACTGCTTTATCGGTGGTTTTTGATGGATAAAGGTTAAGATACTGTATGACATAACATCAACAGCCAAATGAAAACAAATTAGCAAAGCGGCACTTCAATTTAAACATGCAACTTCGTAAAATGCTTCCATTTGTGCCTACCTTTTTGAGAATTTTCGACATTTTGCTGGATTCCTCGGCAAATAGAGTTGTTTTGAAGAAATCCTTTACGAAAGTATTCTGCACCAAGAGGTACAAGATGAGTTTCCTTCAGAATTGTCAAATGTCACAAAAATTAGAGTGATGCCAAGTCGAATGGATCAAATAAATGTCAGCGTGAAATTTGTATGAACATCTTTAGAAATTGAAAACAATTGGTGATATATGAGCCTTATTTGAATAACAAATGCTTTGCGTCTCTTAAAAAAATAATCAATCCTGCAAAGTAAAAGTGCGCTGTGTTCTGCAAAAATGCAAAACTGAGGTGAATTTGCGGTTCGCTTTGAAATGCAAGTGATATACAATTGAGGGATGTTTTAGATATTCGCAACTTGATGGGAATGTCAATCCTTGAACGTTGGTAAAGCAATCTTTATGAGTCGTGCTGCGAAGAACAAAATAAAGTTTGCGGTCTTGGCGGTCGTAAAAAATAAAAAGGTGGTACCTGGTTTGAATTCAATCGAGTCTTCAGATTTATCACATGTTTGCGTTTCAAATTGAAGGAGATCCTTTTTGCTACGCCAAGAAACAACATTGTAACGAAAGAGGAAAAGGACGAAGCTTGGAATGAAGTCTTGACGACAGCACAGTGCCTCGGGGTGGCGTGAGCCAACTGAAAATGGAAGTTTGCCAGGGACAATATTTTTGGCTCGTGGAAGAGTCGAAGTACGAGTTGGCATTATTTTTTTGGGCTACAAGACTAATAGTTGCTTTTCGTAGGCCAAACGAGAAAATTGTAAAAATAGGACGGTAGTCCTTGATGTCGTCGATGAGGCGGTACTCGAGATAATAAGACCGGACACTCCGCCCGTTAACGACCAGTGCTTGCCAAGAGCGGAAGGCAATGGTCTAGCCATGCATCTGCGACTACCGACTTTCGGCATCCCTTCTCAAGAAAGAGGACATGCGAAGCTCATGATGATGAAATGTTGGCGTTACAAAAACAGCTGCTGGAAGTCGAAATTTACAAGGCCAGATTGGAAGCGCTTAAGCAGGAACGTGAGCTGGAACGCTTAGTTGCAAATGAAATGTTCGCCGCGAGCAGCTTTTCGCATTCAAATATTCTTTGAAGGTGACAAACGGCCGCCTTGCAAAAGCATGAGTGTCACTTTGCAAATTTATGTTCTTTTTGACGAGTTGGAGCTTGCCATTCCGTTATTGAAATACGACCCTTATAGTTGGCAACTGATTTTCGATACATCTCGAATTCTTTGAGAACAAAAAAAGTAAAAGTTCGAGTTTCAAAAGCAGGATATTTTTAAAAGAACGAGTAAAAAATCCAGAATTGCACCACCGATCGAAAATAAGTCTTTTATTGTTATTATTAAAACAAATGAAAACACGGGGGATCATTCCACTAGACTTATTTTAAAAAACATTATCGGAAAACATTCGGTTTAAATATTTAATCGAACAGAAATCACTTTTTTTTGGTAGGTCATCTGCAACATTTTACATCGGATACATGCATTGTAAATCAATAAATTCAGACCGTATCTTCAACACTAGCAAATAACAAAAATTACATAAAAATTAAAAAAAAAAAACTAAACAAAATCATTGGCTCGAGACGCATTAGCCAAACAAATGATTATCGACTATGCACGTAAAAAATGCACGGTATTTATATATGTATGTGTATGTATATTATTTCGTGTTGATCCTTGGAAGACAGCTTAAAATTCGGTTCCACAATTCGAGCAGCGTTTATTCTTCATGGCGAGACAGCACAAAATGCCAACTGGGAAGAAAAAGATCGCACAAAACAGTCCCAGGCATGAATATGAATCTTCTAGGAAGCCAATGCGGCAACTAGGGCAGCCGCCGATAACAATTGTCACGGGTACATTCACTGCCGGTGGCATATCAATTGTTCCATAGGTTGGCACGTATCCCGGCATTGGTTGTCCAATCAGTGGTGGAGGTGGTGCCGATGCTTGGAATGCATCCTGATATGCTCCTGCATTCGATCGGAGATGATCACAGTGATTAGATGAATGTATTAGGATAATCTCTTATCATTTGACTTACCAACCGGGGGCGGATTTAGTGAAGTGGGTGATTTTATAGCCTCCGTGTACGACGGAGGGTGGTCGGAAATTTCTTTGGACATTGCTATTTTTTTTTTTTGGTAGACAAATGGAATGTACTATCCTAGAGCTTTGGCCTGTTTACTGCATCAAAAAATGCAACAGTAATTATTATTTGGAGCAAATAAAATATGAGTCACTCTACCTTTTACAGTTCAGCACTTGTTTGTTTTCTAATTTCTTTTGTTTTGAAAGGTGCCCAGCTGCTAAGTGGTTGGATTCAGGGTGCTGGTGGTCGATAATGTTGTTGATAATGGCATAATCATTCTGTTTAGTTGCTGTTGCAAGGTAATTTATTCAAATGAACACAAGATTCTACATTCGGCTCCGTTTTATATTTTAGACATTAAATCGCTGTAATCGGCAAGAATTAATAATGAATATTTTCGAAGTCATAAACTGCCTTACCATCGCACTGTCTGTGTGGTTTAAGAGCTGCCAATGTTCAGACTCAATAAACACCATACGTCAAAAGCGTTTTTTTTAATGTTTTTGTTTGTCATCAACTTAGTAGGAATCGTAGAGTAGTTCTGTACTTCAAAAGTTCATTCTCCAAATCCACACATTGCGTATTTTTTCCTTCAATAACTTCTTCTTCAAAAAAAAAAACTCAATACTTTTTGCAATCATGGCAAAAATGGCATTTCAGCACCAGGCCGGCACGGCTATGGAGTGCTTAAGTGTGAGTTCTATATTCATCTGGACATCACTCTTATGAACGGTTCTATTCGCAGAGGAAAAAAAAAATCTGAGCTCCACCCAAGCATGAAAAATCGTCAAATAAGAGTACGAATTATTTGTTAATGTGTGTTCTCATATAAATTTCCCCTTTAGATACCGATCACACTACACAAAGAGGTGGACTACGATCAGGAGGGCCGTGAGATACTTAAGTGTGGCTTCAAAATTGGTGGCGGCATCGATCAGGACTACAAGAAAAGTCCTCAAGGCTATACGGACTATGTGAGATAAAATGCCCACGTATACACCATCGCCTCAATGTTTGCTAATCTATTCAAACTCACTTTTTCAGGGTATTTATGTGACTGAAGTGCACGAGGGCAGTCCAGCTGCCAGAGCTGGCCTTCGAATTCATGATAAAATCCTTCAATGCAATGGCTATGACTTTACAATGGTCACTCATAAAAAGGCAGTGAGTTACATTCGTAAGAATCCCGTTCTAAATATGCTCGTTGCTCGCAAAGGTGTCACTTCGACGTAATTTATTCCACTAACCGTGGTCCACACACAAACCACTTTAAATTATGAATTAACAAAAAAAAAAAAAGAAGAAAAAAACAAATGCTTTGCATATCACTCATATATGACAGAACATTGAAATTACCTATTGAAAATGGAAAGTTTTAAACTAGTTTTCTCGCTTTGGCATAGTAATCTACATTGTAGGCAAAATTATTGTTTAACTGATTGACGGTTGTTATATACATTTAATTTGATCGTTCCAATTCTAGTTCTTCACACTGTAGACTCGCTCACTTCTTACTTAAAACGAAACGAAACAAAGCAACAATATATAAATAAAACTGCCAAATTCTCATACAATCAAATAACATTTAAGAAACAGTGAAGAATGAAATAAATAATTTTAAGTGTAAGCGGTATAAATTAATGAAAATATACAATAAATGTGAAAGCTTTTTATATACAACAAAAAAAAAACATATTAACGTAATTGAATAGTATTTCAGAACTAATTAAGAATGAGAAAGGAATTTTTTAAAGTACGTAAATGAATACCACAAAGGATCATTCCAAATATATATTAAATAGTTTTTTTTTTTTTTTTGTTTGTGATAAGAGAATACATTTTTTTTTGTTTGTTACTTTTACATGACATCTTTTAAATAAATGTTTGTATTGAATAACGATGCAGTTGATCTTTGAACTCCTCTGAATGTGATCTGGTCCCAGTGGTGAACCAGTCCAATGACTCTTCATGTGGAGCCCAAGGGTGTGTAGATAAAACTACAGAAAAATAACATCTCAATGGACTTTAACAACACAAGAACGTTACTAAACAACTGAGAATTTACACATTAGATTACAAGTAATTTTCTCAAGGTGCTTACCACTTGAAGCAGCGAGTGTAGCGAATGTTCATCAAGAACTTCAGCTATTGCCCTCTAGGTGGACTGTCATCTAAAATTGCACAACAATTCGAAACAAGACAACAGAACACTGATTGCACCAAATTAGCACAGATAAGATGTTTATATTTTGCTAGCAATGCCGGAATTTTCACAGTATCCGATTAACTCAAGTGTGGTGACATCATTTCATAGAAGTTTCCCTAAGTGTAGAAGGAACGTTTGTTTTAATTCATAGAAGAGCATGCCACTCTACTCAGATTATCCATATGACAAACCTGTCCTACCTGTCAGTTACGAGCCACTAGAAATTGAAAGGAAAATCCTGCATTTGTGGGCAGATCACGATGCAAATCCGCGTCCGGTTTCGCCGTATTACTATGATGAACGAAGAGAGGCGATATCATTTGCTTGGGGCCCTCCATTTCCAACTGGATCCCTTCACTCTGGACACGTTCTAAATGCCGTTCTTAAAGACACTTTTCATCGCTACGGACTGCAAAACTTTGTTGAAGTGAAGAGTGGTAGGTTTCATTGGGACTGCCATGGACTGCCGGTGGAGCATGAAGTGGACAAGAAGCTGGGCATCAAAAGTGCAGATGACATTCACAAGATGGGTATATCAGCGTACAATGCGGAATGTCGAAAGTTTCTGGCCGGACATGAGTTGGGTTGGAAAAATGTTTACAATCGAATTGGAGTTCGGACAGATTTCAAAGATACCCTCTCTTCCATGACTGCGGAGAGTATGGAACGCGTTTGGGGCGTGTTTAGACGACTCTACGACAAAGGACTTGTGTACAGAGATACTAAAGTGTTGCCCTTTTCAACAGGTTGCTTCACCCATTTGTCAGACTTTGAAGCAGAGCAAAAGTGGGCGGACGTCACCGAGTTGGGAGTAACGATCGCCCTTGACATTGTTGATTCTACTGAGAAACTCTTAGTCTGGATGGTGGGGCCTTGGAGGGTGGCTGTGGCCACGGCAGTATGTGTGAATCCAAGTGCAAGGTATATTAAAGTGAGAGTGCTCAGCAGCGGGAATATTTACATCGTTTCCAAGAGTCGTCTGGCCAATATATTCCCAGATGCAAGTGAATACACGCCAGTTGTCGAGTTTGATGGCGAAAGCCTTAAAGATTTACATTGCCTCGGGCTGCACGAGGATCGATTGAGGATACTTACAGACGAGTGCATACCAGACGACGTCGGAACGGGAATCGCAGCCTTATCGCCTTACTTTGGCGACGTCGACTACCGAGTATGCAAGGCAAATGGAATTGAATTTGATGAACAACACTGTCCAGTGGACGATTCGGGGCGGTTTAAGCAATGTGTACCTGAACTCGGGGGTCTGGGAATTTTTGAAGCGAGCACAGAAATTGTTGAGTCGCTTCAGCGACAAGGATGCTTGTTCGGCGTCGAGAATATGACGCACAGACGACGCTGTTGCTGGCGATCAGATACGCCACTGATTGACAAGTTAGCTACGACCTGGTTTGTTCGAACTAAAGATCTGAGTGAGCAGATCTTGGAGAACAGCTCCAAAGTAAACTGGGTTTTCAGTGACGGTCATGCTATAATGAAGGATTCTGTGAGGAAATTCAACGACTGGGCAGTTGGTAGGAGTCGCTACTGGGGAACGCCAATTCCCATATGGACATCGCCGTCTGGAGATGAAGTTGTGTGCGTTGGAAGCATTGAGGAGCTTCTCGAATTGACTGGCTTGTCACGTATTTCCGATCTACACAGAGAGTTCGTAGACGGGCTACAAATCAAGTCGAGAGTACCCGGTAATCCGCCCCTGCGCAGGGTGTCCGAGGTGTTTGATTGTTGGTTTGAGGCAAGTGTAATCGCTCGCGAGGACGAACATAGTCCGGTGGATGGTGTCATTGAAGGCTCCGATCAGTACCATGGATGGTTCTACACGACATCCGTGCTATCAGCAGCTCTCGGCCTGCCGCCGGTTTCTAAAAATGTCCTAGTGCATGGTCTGGTCGAGACATCGAGAGGAGAAAAGATATCAAAGCGAATGCACAACCACGCTGATCCACTGCGGATTATAGAAAAACATGGCGCTGATGCATGCAGGCTTTACCTGCTCACCACTCCGTTGGTAAGTGGAGGTAACTTCGCCCTGCAGGATCAGTATGTTCCGCAAGTCACACGTATATTCACGCATTTATACACAATTCTTAAAATGATATTGCCACATTTTGGAAGAGCGGGATATATTGCTTACGGCATCACGAGTTCCCTCGATTCCAAATGCCACCCGTTCGACAGGTGGATTCTATCACGAACAGAACGTTTAGTTCAATTCTACGACACTGAAATGGCAGCATTCCGACCGCAAGGACTGGTCTTAAAGATACTCAAACATTTGGACACGATTGTAGACGTATACATGCATCTCCGACAAGACAAATTTAAGGATAAGGACGAAGGTATGGTTAACTCGATCTTGTACGATATTTTGGTCAAATTCATCCTCATGCTTCACCCTTTTGCACCATTTTTCACTGAGCACGTCTATCAGATCATAGAGCCCTGGGTTGTGTGCTCTGCGAAGGGGTTGATATGCATGGTTCCTCTCACTAATAAGGCGACAGCTCTTATTGCCAAAGATGGCGAAGAAAAAGTTGATTGTTGGCGAATGGTCGCTGGATTGGTTCACGAACTGCGCGCCGTGCATGTTATTCCAATTCAGTATAGGATCAGTGAATTGATCTTGATAAGTCCATTTGACATAAGTTTCAAATACAGTAAAACGCTTCAAACATGTCTCCTGGAAGAGGTCAACGTGCAGCGAGTGTCAATGACCAAGGAAAGAATTAAGTTTGGGGTGGAGCTTAAAGCTGATCTCAGAGCTGATGCCTCACTTCATAAGAAGCATAGTCCAGTCAAAGTTGGCGAAATTGCGTCGACGATTCAACAACTGAACGATAATCAGGTTGAAGAATTGATAAGCAACAAGTCCCTCGCCCTAAACGAAGAGGTGATTCTCCTTGAAGACATTCAAATATCATGCAGAGTAAACCAGGAACTGGATAAGAAGCAAGCGGTCAGCACTAAGGACGAGCTCGTCGTTGTCATGCGAATGAACAAGGATATCGACTACTACGAGGAAGGGACACGCCTGGCGTTGGTAAATTCTGTGTTAAAATTTAGGAGAAAATGCAAAGTGCATCTGAGTGAAGAGGCCATTGTTTGTTATTCAACGGAAGACAAGTGCATGCGGCATGCTATCGAGAAGTTCACGGTTCATTTAAAGGAATCAACGAATTCGATTATGAAGCCTTTGCAAGACGCCGGGGAACGCAAAGAGGAGGGTATACAAATGGGAGTTGACATTAAGGGAGTGCCGGTGGAGCTGTGCTTATATAAATTATAAGCGAGTGCTCTGAATGCAGCAGCTGTGATATTTTAAATTGTTTATGTAACTTATTTTTATTAAACTTTTGTGAGTTGTTCTGTAATAAAATGTTGAAGTCTTCAATGCTTGTGTTGTTAATGCGGCAGGTTGATGTCAGGGGCAGTGGAAGATCTTTTTTTTAAATTCATTTTACTTACATGCTAGACAAAAATACTTAAAACTAGCAATTGTTCTTACAATTAACATGCTGACCCTATACGAGCACTTTAATCTACTTGTTGGCCAAGAAAACTGTTAAAAAACTTGGCTTAATTTATCTATCTTAACTTATCTTAAACTAACTTAACCATTGGCAGACTCTTTCCTACCTCGAGCAGAGATCGCTCTACTGCACCGGAGAAGAACCTCGTGACCGCGAGCGACACCCCGTTCGTATTGGAGTCGCATGTCCACTGTTCGGTGTACGACATGGAAGATGACAGGACATCCTTGTGCATCCTGTTTTTAGGCCAATTGTGTCGAGATAGAGGAACGCTTCAGGAGGAATAAAGCCGGTGAGGCGCACTCTGTCATAGTACATTACATTGGGGTAGTAAGACCCAAAGATCTGTTGGACTGTTGGAAGAAGTCATAGCTAGGCCTTCTGATCAGCTTAATAATAAATTGATCTATCCTGTTCAAGTTTGCCTCGTTGTACAGGACGGGTGTTTTCATAAGCGTCAGACTTACAAATGACTACGTTATTCGTGTTCATTAATGCAGATATACGATCGTCCTAAATTAGGTGATCGTCCCTACTGTTCATAAACGTCAATAGCTCATCGATGTTGGGCAGATTGTGCAGTCATTATTTTTTGACTGCAAACAGGATCGATTGGAAGGAAACTATTTTGTACTAAAGCAGGCCTGCAGACATTCTGCACCGTGTGTGTGTTCAGAAACGCATGCGAAAAGAAATGCGAACGTACTAACGCAGATTTCCGACGAAACACTTCGGAAACACTTCGTTAGGAAAGAAATTCATGTATTCAGATTCGGGTATACGATACAATCGGAGACAAATGCGAAAACACTGTCTCTTGTCCACAGTGGACAACCGTAGGCCATAACTGGCCGGATGAGGGCCATGTAGCAGATTTCTTCACCCTGTGGTCAAGTTGGCTGCTGAAAAACCACCTCCTTTCCCCAGCAGATGCCTTTTTAGCCTTCGTCAGAGCAATAGCCATATGTTTGTCAAAATACAGATATTGATCCAGCCAAATGCCACTACACTTTTCACATCTAACGGCCGTTCTTTTACGTCAACTATGCCGAACTTACGCCAGATTATGTGCGTATCCCATGATTGACATCATGTACAACGGGGTCCTGAAAGGGATAGTTTCACACTTCAGGAAGTTGATAATCAACTCCCAGTCGTCGCAAAATCGCCCAATTTGTTCGAAGTCACGTTGCTACAAGCAATTTATTACTTCAACCTTCGTACCTGATCTGTACGCTACTAGATCGTTGGCGTACGCAAGTAAGTGCGGCATGGAACCTAGGAAGGTTTCTGCAGATTCTGCGGAGAATCTTATGAAATTCCAGAACATATACTGGGATTTTGTGCGCCGCTAACCCAAAAGGGACAAAGATATCCTAATATCAGAGGAAGAATTGAAGTTAGTAGAACCAGCTCTCATTCTCAGTTTCCTAAAGGAAACTGGCTTAGAGAGAATACTCTAGAGCCAATCTCTTCCACCTTCGTGCAATAGGAGCAAATAACCCTCAATACGACTCTGAAAAGAGCTGCATGGGAGGGGAGTTCTTAAGAAAGCAAAGGTATGAATAGGGGGCGCAATAGAAGTTAAGGGTGTCCCTGAAGGTGAGTCCAAAGGACCTCAGGCTAGCCCAACTGTTCGATTTACGAATAAATAAAATCAAAGTCCGAAATATCGTTACAAATTTAATTTATTTCGTTATCTCTACTGTTCCCGCCGATCAACTGACTGCCCTGCCTGCCTAGCCTTTCCTCATCACCTTCGATCGTTTGCCGGTCGCATGCTGACACAGGTGTTCTGCTGGCTGATGCAATCCCCTGGTAGATCATCTTTCTTCGTGTGGTCACTTGATCGGCAATACATGCGAGTTGCGCTGAAACGCATTCCCACACTTTAGTCACGCAATCCACGGTCAAGGCTAGTGGATCGTATTACTGCAGGTCGTTGCTGCTCGTGTCGTGATAACTTAGATCCTAAGGTCGCGCTGCAAATTACCCTCAATAATAATAATAATAATGGAACCTATAAGATCTGCTGTGAATATTGAGAACAAGATCGGCGAACCGGGGTAGAAGTTACGTCGCCACTTTTGTCATAGATCACGTATAGCAATGGTTAACAAGCCTGATCAGCTTGAGGAAGAGGCCCAAATGGTGTCGAACGCCTTCTCCATGTCGATCAAACAGAATCTCGGACACCAGTTTGGACGCGACATGTATGGTTTCATGCCCCGCGGAGATGGCGGTGCACAATATTCGGTATAACATCGATTCCCACTGACTTTTACTTCTTCGGCGAGTTAAACATGCGCTGGAGATCTTCTTGAGTGATTCCATCACTCGCGATGGCATTATTTGCCATGTTATCGTCACTGAACCTGGTGAAACCTGGATTCTCGGATCGCCAATGACTTATCTCGTTTCAGAGATCGAAGTGGTTTCTATGCTCCAGGTCGTGAATCGGCATACGAACCTCGTTCACCGTATACACTCGCCGGAGTACAGTACCAATTGCTCTCACCTTCTCCTGGGGATCTTCAACCACGAAGTAATCGTTGCCTAGCACTGCCCCATCAGAATCGATGCTAACTGAAGTCAGTAATTGTTCGTTATTTGTCGTCCTGGGTAGTCTAACGGCCTGAATATCGTTTTGATCTTTCCTTCGGACATTTTTTTTTACTTGCGGGAACATATCCGGGTTGTTAGATCTTACAGCACAGATTTTATTGCCCCAGTGCAAGCTTATAGCCAACTGAATATATAGTCGAGAGCAGAACATGCATTCTATTTCAAAGACGTCACGGTAACAAGTTGTAACTTGTTTGATTGTGCTCTGGTTTGGTTGCTATTTCTTTGCACGGATTGTGTGTTGAATGTGGAGAATCGATAGCACACAGTTGACATAAATTACTAGTCGAACTAAAACCTCTGTCCTAAAAAACAGTTCGGACTGACCAGAATAGCGATCCTTACGCTTGGTGGTCAATTGATCATCATCAGTATCCAATTTTCGAAAGTCTATCTTGCATCACCAAGCAGCACCCTATACAGTGAAAGGCTGTTTTCTGAAACCGACGTAGTACACGAAAATAAACGTAAATGTCTCTAACCGGCTAATGCCTAAAAACTTGTATTTATTTAGCATAATCTTCCACCAATTAATTGAAGTACGGACTCGATTTACGCAACAATCGATTCGCGCAACTCCTCGATTTGTGCAACACTAAAGTCGTCACACTTCTTGACTCTAAAAGTGCAACTTTTCAAAAAAGCTACCTCGATTAGGGCAACTCCTAGCCTCATTTTGGTTCGTCATCCCTGCCGTTAGTTTACTTGGATTCGGAAACACACATATAAATACTTACGTTCCTCTCTCCCATTGTGCCTTCATTAGTTCAGAAAATTCGTGAACCATGGGTGTTAAAAAAATATTATAAAATTATCTATTAAAAAAATAAGTGAAATTTAGTCCGAAGTAGGTAAGGGTGTGTCAGTAAACGTACGCTGGTTTCACAAGTCAACAATAAGCCAGATATAGGCAGAGAAGAAGAGAAGCGCTGTTAGACAATTTCTGATTTTAAAAATATGCGTTCAACAATAACGATTAGTTTTCGTTTCAAAAATGTGTTTTTTTTATCACACCGCCATTTTGTCTATAGAAACAGCAAATTTTACCGTAATTTCTCATTTAAAAAAATGTTACCCGATAAGTGCAACAGCCTCGGTCGTTGCAACTACCTTAATTTATATTAGTTGCGTAAATCGAGTTTTTACTGGGAAGCCTCACACCGACCCCGACCTCCGCAGAGTAGGAGTTGAATCGGAGTGGAGGGTGGAAGTCGCAGATTAAATTTATAAAATTTTATTTATTTTGTAATTATTAGAAAAGCAAGATAAAAATACAGACTAATAGATATATTTTAAATTTGGTCCTGTTTGTATTGATGGCGTCTGGACGAGCAGATTCAACTACGAACTGTACGGGCTGTACAGCGGCATGCACCTAGTTAAGCGTCTTCGGATCCAACGCTTAAGATGGCTACAGATGGCACAGCTTCGGCCCGAAGAGTCTTCGATTCCGAGCCATTGGGACAACTCAACAGAGGGCGTCCTAGAACGAGATGGCGCACACAAGTGGAGAAGGACCTCAGCCAACTTGGTGTGCACAACTAGAGGCAGTTGGCGAAAGATCGTGCTGGCTGGAGAGGCTTGTTGGTTGAGGCCTAGATCCACTCCTGACTGTAGCGCCAAACAAAGAAGAAGAAATAATAATTTATAAATACCAACTTAGTTGCTTTGTCAGCTTAAAATCTGCTCCGTAGTGGGTTATATTTCAAATAATTATTCGCTTGGAAAAGATCCTGGATGAGTCGATAAAAACTGTCGCACAATTGGTTTATTTTGCATGAGCCGGTGAAATCCTAGACTTTCTACAAAACTGAACGGAAGGTCGTCTAAAGCCATCAAACCAATCACTAACTCACGCGTCTCGTGTATGCACTTTCAACTTCAATGCAAATTTACTAATGATGTAAGCAAATGAAAGAGTGAAAATGAAGTTGTATTGTAACATGCCGCAACTCAATCTCTCTCTCGTCTGTCGTTACTGAGTGTGGTCCGATAAAAATCCGTCGGAACCGGAGACGGATTCGGATGTGCAATTTTAACCGGAAGCTCCGACATATCGGATTCGGAGTCGAAACGTATAATACTTGCTGTTAACCCTTTAATTCTTACTGTTGCATATCTGCATCATACTCTTATATGCGTTCTCATAAGTTAACCGAGTTATTTTTGTCTTGTTTCCCTTCCCTCCGTGTATAAGTTTTAACGCCAAAAAATACAACTTGAAGTCACAAGACCGAGTGCAATAAGAGTGAACACATCTTGACTGGTTTCTTTATTAAAAAGTGCAATAATTAAGTGTTTTAGTTCATGTAAGTAAATTTTGTAATGTTTCTTATATTTGCAGCTTGATATCTTTTCTCAAGGTGGTTTTGACTTGAAGCAGCGAATGTAGCGAATGTTTATCAATAACTTCAGCTATAGCCCGTTAGGCGGACTGTCATCTAAAATTGCACAACAATTCGTAACAAGACAACAGAACACTGATTGCACCAAATTAGCACAGATAAGTTGTTTATATTTTGCTAGCAATGCCGAAATTTTCGCAGTATCCGATTAACTCAATTCTGGTGACATCATTTAGTAGAAGTTTTTCCAAGTGTAGAAGAAAAAGTTTGTTTTAATTCTTAGAAGAGTATGCCACGCTACTTAGATTATCCATACGACAAACCTGTCCTACCTGTCAGTTACGAGCCACTAGAATGTGAAAGGAAAATCCTCGATTTGTGGGCAAATCCGCGTCCGTTTGGGCCGTACTATTATGATGAACGAAGAGAGGCGATATCATTTGCTTGGGGCCCTCCATTTCCAACTGGATCCCCTCACTCTGGACACGTTCTAAATGCCGTTCTTAAAGACACTTTTCATCGCTATGGCCTGCAAAACTTTGTTGAAGTGAAGAGTGGTAGGTTTCATTGGGACTGCCATGGACTGCCGGTGGAGCATGAAGTGGACAAGAAGCTGGGCATCAAAAGTGCAGATGACATTCACAAGATGGGTATATCAGAGTACAATGCGGAATGTCGAAAGTTTCTGGCCGGACATGAGTTGGGTTGGAAAAATGTTTACAAACGAATTGGAGTTCGGACAGATTTCAAAGATACCCTCTCCGCCGTGACTGCGGAGAGTATGGAACGCGTTTGGAGCGTGTTTAGACGACTCTACGACAAAGGACTTGTGTACAGAGATACTAAAGTGTTGCCCTTTTCAACAGGTTGCTTCACCCATTTGGCAGACTTTGAAGCAGAGCAAAAGTGGGCGGACGTCACCGAGTTGGGAGTAACGATCGCCCTTGACATTGTTGATTCTACGGAGAAACTCTTAGTCTGGATGGTGGGGCCTTGGAGGGTGGCTGTGGTTACGGCAGTATGTGTAAATCCAAGTGCAAGGTATATTAAAGTGAGAGTGCTCAGCAGCGGGAATATTTACATTGTTTCCAAGAGTCGTCTGGCCAATATATTCCCAGATGCAAGTGAATACACGCCACTTGTGGAGTTTGATGGCGAAATGCTTAAGGATTTACACTGCCTCGGCCTGCACGAGGATCGATTGAGGATATTTTCAGACGAGTGCATACCAGACGACGTCGGAACGGGAATCGCAGCCTTATCGCCTTACTTTGGCGACGTCGACTACCGAGTATGCAAGGCAAATGGAATTGAATTTGATGAACAACACTGTCCAGTGGACGATTCGGGGCGGTTTAAGCAATGTGTACCTGAACTCGGGGGTCTGGGAATTTTTGAAGCGAGCACAGAAATTGTTGAGTCGCTTCAGCGACAAGGATGCTTGTTCGGCGTCGAGAATATAACGCACAGACGACGCTGTTGCTGGCGATCAGATACGCCACTGATTGACAAGTTAGCTACGACCTGGTTTGTTCGAACTAAAGATCTGAGTGAGCAGATCTTGGAGAACAGCTCCAAAGTAAACTGGGTTTTCAGTGACGGTCATGCTATAATGAAGGATTCTGTGAGGAAATTCAACGACTGGGCAGTTGGTAGGAGTCGCTACTGGGGAACGCCAATTCCCATATGGACATCGCCGTCTGGAGATGAAGTTGTGTGCGTTGGAAGCATTGAGGAGCTTCTCGAATTGACTGGCTTGTCACGTATTTCCGATCTACACAGAGAGTTCGTAGACGGGCTACAAATCAAGTCGAGAGTACCCGGTAATCCGCCCCTGCGCAGGGTGTCCGAGGTGTTTGATTGTTGGTTTGAGGCAAGTGTAATCGCTCGCGAGGACGAACATAGTCCGGTGGATGGTGTCATTGAAGGCTCCGATCAGTACCATGGATGGTTCTACACGACATCCGTGCTATCAGCAGCTCTCGGCCTGCCGCCGCTTTCTAAAAATGTCCTAGTGCATGGTCTGGTCGAGACATCGAGAGGAGAAAAGATATCAAAGCGAATGCACAACCACGCTGATCCACTGCGGATTATAGAAAAACATGGCGCTGATGCATGCAGGCTTTACCTGCTCACCACTCCGTTGGTAAGTGGAGGTAACTTCGCCCTTCAGGATCAGTATGTTCCGCAAGTGACACGTATATTTACGCATTTATACACAATTCTTAAAAATATATTGCCCCGTTTTGGAAAAGCGGGATATATTACTCACGGCATCATGAGTTCCTTCGATTCCAAAAGCCACCCGTTCGACATGTGGATTCTATCAAGGACAGAGCGTTTGGTTCAATTCTACGACACTGAAATGGCAGCATTTCGCACACAAGGACTGGTCTTAAAGATACTCAAACATTTGGACTCGGTTGTAGACGTCTACATTCCCCTCAAACAAGGAAAATTTAAGCATATAGATCCAGGTATGGATAACATGGTCTTATACGATATTTTGCTAAAAATCACCCTTATTCTGTCACCTTTTGCGCCATTTTTCACTGAGCACATCTATCAGATCATAAAGCCCTGGTACTCGTGCTATCCGAGGGAGTTGATGTGCATGCTCCCTCTCACTAGAAAGGCGACAGCTCTTATTGTCAAAGATGCCGAAGAAAAAGTAGATTGCTGGCGAATGGTCGCTGGATTGGTTCACGAACTGCGAGCCGTGCACGTTATTCCAATTCAGTATAGAATCAGTGAACTGATCTTGATAAGTCCTACCGACGTGAACTTCAAAGACGATGAAATACTTAACGCGTATCTGCTGGAAGAGGTGAACGTGCAGCGAGTGTCGATGACAAAGGAAAGGAGTAAGTTTGGGGTGGAGCTTAAAGCTGATCTCAGAGCTGATGCCTCACTTCATCAGAAGTATAGTCCAGTCAAAGTTGGCGAAATTGCGTCGACGATTCAACAACTGAACGATAATCAGGTTGAAGAAATGATACGCAACAAGTCCCTCGCCCTAGACGAAGAGGTGATTCTCCTTGAAGACATTCAGATATCATGCAGAGTAAACCAGGAACTGGATAAGAAGCAAGCGGTCAGCACTAAGGACGAGCTCGTCGTTGTCATGCGAATGAACAAGGATATCGACTACTACGAGGAAGGGACACGCCTGGCGTTGGTAAATTCTGTGTTAAAATTTAGGAGAAAATGCAAAGTGCATCTGAGTGAAGAGGCCATTGTTTGTTATTCAACGAAAGACAAGTGCATGCGGCATGCTATCGAGAAGTTCACGGTTCATTTAAAGGAATCAACGAATTCGATTATGAAGCCTTTGCAAGACGCCGGGGAACGCAAAGAGGAGGGTATACAAATGGGAGTTGACATCAAGGGAGTGCCGGTGGAGCTGTGCTTATATAAATTATAAGCGAGTGCTCTGAATGCAGCAGCTGTGATATTTTAAATTGTTTAACTTATTTTTATGAAACTTTTGTGAGTTGTTCTGTAATAAAATGTTGAAGTCTTCAATGCTTGTGTTGTTAATGCGGCAGGTTGATGTCGAATTATATGCATTTTCTGGGCAGTGGAAGAGCCCTAAACAAGAGTGTTGATTTAAGCAGATCACTTGAGATCGTGACACCTTTTTTCTTTAGAATGATTTTCAAATGAAAATAAACTGATTGTAAACAATCCTTTCGAGTACAAGAGGGTATTTATATTCTTATGTGACATGGTTTATGTCGCATCCACAAAAAGGCGATCCTACTTCTTGCCACAACTAGAGAGGTATACAACAACTCCAACCACTCAATCCAGCGTATTGTGTGAACGTCTAAAGCCGATTTGCATCACACTATTCTTCACGTGCCAGAGCGGCTTCCTTTTTCCATTTCATCGATTTTAAAGCTGCATACGACACCAAGGAGCCGAATTCAGGATCTCGGGCAAACTGATCCGGTTATGTCGCACCACGCTAATACTGGCCTTAAGACAGACAATTCAATTATTTCAGTCGAAACGACGACCATTGTCGTCCTACGCTATGAGAGCCCTTATTAATTTATTCACAATTTTAAGATCCATGTATTTTTTATACTTAGCATCTGGTAGATCAAATGGATTGAATTTTGATCTAATACTTCTTCACATTTGAATTGTCATTTCTAAAATTCTTGATAGTCGTAATGCTGTCCACATTTACTTAAACACGTAAATTCCAAGTAGTAACTTCATTAAGCATCAAAAAAAACAATTAAAAAATGTAAATTCCGAGTAACCTCCCCCATTTAACAACTTAAACTTGCAAATAAACAGTCAACTGCGGCTTTGGAATGTACAGTATCGGACAAAACTAAAGCACCCCCACAAACTGAGTAGTTTTGGAACATTTTTCTTGTATCGAGTGACAGAGAGAAGCGATGAACATGAAATTTTGTTCCCTCATTTTTTAAAGCTTTTTAAACAAAACAAACAAGCAAAGATAAAAAATAAAAAAATTCATTAAACATAGAAAGATTCATCAAATCGCCGAGATAAAACTAAAGCACCCTCTAGGTACCAATGCAAAATCTTTTTCAAAAAAGTTAAAAAAAGCGTACACATTCATCATTATCACAGCTATGAATCTTTTTGGCAAAGACATAGGGTGTCTTCATGAACGTCGGCAATCTGCGATAGTACAATCGCATTGCTTTTCTCATGCGTTTTTGAACACACACACGGTGCAGAATGCCTGCTGCCTTAGTACAAAATATTTTTCTTCTAATCGACCCTATTTGCAGTCAAAAAATAATGAATGCACCATCTGCCCGACATCGATGAGCTATTGACGTTTATGAACAGATGATACTGCAGTTCACCTAAGTTAGTATGATCGTATATCTGCATTAATGAACATGCAGTCCTTTGTTAGTCTGACGTTTATGAAAACACCCATAATTAGGTTGTCTATTATGTTTATAGGCATACCTTTCCATGCATCTTCCACTGCCTCGAAAAGCTGATCGATCCACTATCTCCCTCAAGTTCTCTATGGGGTATAAGTGTGGAGACTACGTCGGCCAATCTAGAATCTCGATCCAGGTTTTGACTACCTTGCTTGTGTGTGTTTGGATCATTGTCCTGTGGAAACTTCCATATCAATGCCATCTCCTGTTCCATACCTGATTCTCTGATATCTGATATCTCTTAATACTTAAACCAATCCATAATAATAATAATAACAATAATAATATAATATACTGAATCATACTCAGTCAACAATGGCATTTTAGCATGGAGACACGTATCCCTGAACAATGTATATATGGGTGGCGATACAGCGCGTAGAGGGCTAGGGCCTAGCTTCTCAGCAACCACTTGTGTTGTGAGTGCTATTGTTCTATCACAAGTGAAAGGGTCCTAAAGTTTTTATGCCGACTCCGAACAGCCAAGTTTGAGAAGCCATTTCTAGACAGTTATGCTCTTTGAGCATTGTCAGTGACTCGAAAGAGGTGGGGCCGTGAAAAGTATCTCCTGTCGTACCAGTAATCGAACCTATACAGGTTGGTCCAAGTGCGCATGAGTCGACGCACAACCACAACGCCACGGGCCACCGCTGATCCATAAAACCATTAATTCCCAAGAGTGGCCCTATTTCCCAATCAGAGAAGCAACCACAGACGATTACAGTTCCTCCACCAAATTTGACAAGTATTTGGATTTTTCGCAGTCAGATGCGATTTGAGTGGCATTTGCACATAATCACCTGAACTGGACAGTTAAAAAATGGAAAACCGTTTTTTTTTCTGGTGAGTCCAAATAAAGGGTGATTTTTTAAAAACTAGGAATTTTTTTCAAAAAAAAACATGCTATTCAGAAAAATTCATGAAATCTTTATTTGAATCGATAGTACGGTCCATATAATTTAATGTTTGAAGATTATTTCATGCAAATGTTGACCTTGACTGCGCCTCAAATGGTCCATCCGCTTAATCCAATTTTGGCATACTCTTTCCAACATTTCGGCCGGTATCTCACGAATAAATGCTTCAATGTTTTCTTCCAATGCGTCAATTGAAGCGGGCTTGTCTGTATAGACACCAACTTTAACATAGCCCCCAAAAAAATAGTCTAAAGGCGTTAAATCGCACGATCTAGGCGGCCAATTGAGCGGTCCCGAATGTGAAATAAAATAATCACCGAACTCGCTCCTCAATAAGTCCATTGTTGTGCGTGCTGTGTGGCATGTGGCACCGTCTTGTTGAAACCACATGTCATGCAAGTCAAGCTCTTGCATTTTGGGCAAAAAAAAGTTGGATATCATCTCACGGTAGCGCTCACCATTCATAGTTACGTTACGATTCGCATCATCTTTGAAGAAGTACGGTCCTATGATGTCACCAGTCCATAAACCGCACCAAAATTTGACTTTTCCGGATGCATTGGTAGCTCTTGCAATGCTTCTGGCTGATATTCACTCCAAAATCGACAATTCTGCTTATTTACGTACCCATTGAGCCAAAAATGAGCTTAGTCGCTGAACACAATTTTTCGGTAAAAAAGTGGATCTTCGGCCAACTTTCCAATAGCCCATTCACTAAAAATTTTACGTTGCGGTAGGTCGTTCGGCTTCAATTCTAGACGATTCATGGTTAAATTATAGATCAAACTGAAGATGTTTGACAGTAAAACAAAACACGAAACGTGCGTCAGCTGTTTAAACCAGTGTTGCCAAAAAGATAATAGCTAAAAAATCAACCTTTATTACAAAAAAATGCAGATGGCATCACCCGAATAGGTAAAAGCTGATCCAAAATACTGCATCCCAACCACTCAATTTGGTGAAGGAACTATAATCGTCTGGGGTTGCTACTACTAAATTAAGGTTCGTAATACCTAAACTATAAAGTGACTCGCATTGTGTCGGTTTAATAAAATGACTTTCATAAACTATTTATTATTTTTGTACTACCACGGAACATGCACACATTTATGTTATTTCACTTGATACAGCAATGGCAAGCAGATATAAGTATTTTTGAAACTTTCTATAGCTTTCCGGAGCTGGTTATCTCTACCTCCGCTGAGTAGAATGGCATTTAGAACAACTACGATTTTCTTGACATCGCATTTTGATTCTTGCAGATTTTTGTCAATTCTTTCTTCCGAGTACATGTGTAGATTCATTTATTTTGGCCTTTTTATTCCAGCTCTCGTGCAAGGGTCAGTGCTTTGCGATGCCAATGTTTTTTTTGAGCTGTTCTGTGACGTTTTTGATGGAGAAGTGGTTTCCTTCGGTGATTTAACACTCGTTGCCCTTTTTGAATCCGATTCTTTCGATCCAGCTTTCATCATTTCCGCCGTATTTGGCTGTGATTTATTCACCGCTAGTTTCTTGTTCGGTGACTTTACTGCCCCTTCCACTGGCGTTTCCTTTTTTGTCACTTCCTGCGCCCTGGCTGCTTCTTTCCTAGCGTTCGCCAAGCCCAGCCGCATTGTCTCTCGCTTCACTTCTGCATCCTTCGCTGCCACTTTCTTTGGCGTCTCCGTCTTCTTCGCTTCTTTCTTAGCAACTGATCTTTTGTTTTCATTAATGTTGCCGCCAGATTTCGGTGCTGTTTGCTTAGTAGGTTTTGATGTCTCTTTTGTCCTTTCGGATAGTTTCTTCGTAGCTGCTTTGGGGTCCATTCTGACAGATAACTTCATAGCACAGTCAACCGATGCCGATGCCGATGGCCGCTTCTTTTTACGTTCATCTATCAATCCTGATTTTATAGCTTTTTGAGGATCAATGTGAGGTGGTGCAGGCTGGGGCTTTCTCCTCACGGGCTTTAATTCCTTTTGCCCCTTTTCTAGCTGAATTATATCACGGATGCCGCAATACAGGTCGCTAACCGCATCGAACTCAGTCAAACCCAACCGTCGTCGGTTTGAAATAACAAAAAGGCCACATTTACCCTTCGTGTGTTCTCCATCAGAGCTGCGGACCTGCAATTTGTATCTTCCGGCGACTTCTTCCAAAACCGCCTTGTTTGCTGCCAGCTTCGGCAGTTTTATTCGAACCGAAGCACGAATCGCTGTTCCCAAGTTTGTTGGGCAAAAGGTCAAGAACCCTAATCGCTCGTCTCTTACAAACGGAAGATATTTTTCTATGAAACACAGACCTCCTATCAATCGAGCGTACACCTCACCAAAGTGTCCACCTCTCTGCATGGAAATAATGCTAAGATGATCTTCTTCGTTGCACCACACCAAGAAGGTCTTGTCCAAGCTGCGAAAAACTCCCCGACCGATGGGCCAGTGTTGGAAGGCATTGGCTGCTTCCAAGAAACGGTCATCGGCTCCGAACAGGTGGTAATCAGCCGCAAGCTTCATTCGCACGGCTCTGTCCAAGCAGCACAGGGAGTGATACTTTCCCTTGCATTCGCCCACGAAACCAGTCGAGATGCAATGTAGTTTGTCCTCAATGTGATTGTAATGGTCGACTGTCATGCGAGGATTGAATGGATATCCTTTTAGTGAGCGTGCACATTGTATGCGCGTCGAAGCGATGAAATTGTTTCTTGGGTCAACGTCTTGAAATACACTAGGATCACCGAAGTCCACTGGAGGGTGCTTATCACAGCTCTTAAATCCAAAGTGGCAGTCCTTAATGATGGGATCAAATAGCTCGGCGAAGACTCCATACGATTCCGGGCAAGGAGCGTAAATGCCACAAGCAGAATCATGATGTGTCAAGCCCGATTGGATGCAGTCCAGGAGTGTGGATGTTTTAGTCCGTTTCGTTTTCAACTTCGTAAACAACTCCGGGGTTAGATGCTTCTTGAGCAACGACTTTGAGTTCGATTTCAGGAGCTTGTCATATCCTTCATCTAGCTTTTGAAGGACTTCAGTGCTTACAGCACTTCTGTTGTGGAGAACGTGACATTAAGGCGACTAGGGGAACTGTCTATATTTACCCATTGTAACGTACACAAGTGGCGGTGCGTCCGTACGCCTTGAGAACGGTCCTAAACATGGTTGGAAATAAATACGAAGAAGTGTACGCTTAGAATTTAGCTAACAATTGATTTTACAACTAGACGCAATGACAATATGACAACAACGACTTTATACTCATAAAATACTACGATTTATCGAACTCAAAATGTGTAAATATACAGGGTGACCAGATAAGAACGATAGGAAAATAATACAACCAGTGCCAGATATAAAATTGATTGTGGCTTTATTTTTAAGTGTCATCGTGTGGGAAATTCAGAAAATCAGCACGTTCTTTGGCAGTGCTTCGAGCAGTCGGATTTGAATGATTGCCTCGAGCCCGTACAAAGTAGTTGTCTTGGTAGCGTAGATTATGGACTGGCCATCGGAATGATGTCAGAAAAGAATCTACCAAAGGATAAAACAACTGTCTAATGGGTATAAACTTCGTACAGAAGCCGGCCTGTCGGGACGAAGAGGGACATCTCGTAGTAGACTCGCAGTCGATACTGAGAACATGGCAGGATCACTTCTGTAGACTACTGAACGGCGATGAAGACACCAATACCGTTGTCAGGCAGAATGTCCCATTCCACACAAGGGACGATGATAGGATGGAATTCTGTCCTACGACCTAGACGAAGTCAAGATAGCGATATCGAGACTAAAGTTGAATAAAGCTGATGGTGCAGTCGGACTGTCTGCAGAATTCTTTAAGGTAGCTCGAGACGAGCTGTTTCGGCACATGCATCAACTCATGTGGAAGATATGGTCGGAGAAAAGCATGTCCGATTGCGAGTTGTATCTCAGTATGATTTGCCCGATCCACAAAAAAGGAGTGCCCTCCAACTGCGCCAATTACAGAGAGATAAGTCTTCTAAGTATCAGGCCGGGAAAGTCAACCATCAACCAAATCTTCACAATACGGAAGATCCTGGAAAAAAAAGCCCAAAAAAAGCAAATTGACATCCAACACTTTTTCCCCGATTTCAAGGCAGCATGCATAGAGATGCCAAGTCTTGTTTTGACTTTCCTGCCAAACTAGTCAGATTGTGCAGGATGACAATGGAGACGGAAAATTCTGCACAATACTGCTCCATCTCGAAGAGTCTTCGACGGCACACCAGTGTGACAACGCAATAGTGGACGCCCACGATACCGATGGCGCACACAATTGGAGAGGGACCTCAATCAAATTGGTGCCCGAAATTCTAGGCAAACTACATAGCTTCTTGGTTGAGGTTCACATACACCCGTAGCGGCACACAAAATAGAAAATGGCACTTGAAAGGATTGCAACAGTCAAAATTAATTTCTAAGCAATTCTAGAAACACCAAAAGCGATATGATTTAAGGGACAATGATATTTAGGCGATAAATTCTACCCTAGTCCTTACGGATTTGAAATTAATTGAGTCAAGGGACTGGTACTAAAACAATGGAGAATAGGTCAGAGTATGGCACTCGATCATTTCGGAATGGAATACAATCCATGCCATGGAATTTAAAGTGGTGTATTTCTACCTTCATCGTGGACGTCGTATTTGTGCTGGTTTGGCTGAAGATTTCGACACAAGTACAACAGCCTAAGGCGCTTGATCCGTAGACATCCGACTAGAATCCTCCAGGGATCATCATTTTGAGATTTTGCATTTTGCAAGTCCTTCTATATGGAGCCGAAATTTGGACGATAATCAAAACATCAGAGCCGATTCTTTGTGCTTTCGAAAGAAAAATTCTGCGTCGAATGTATGGTAACGACTGCGAGGAAGGTGAACGGAGAAGAAGACATAACCACAAACTCTACGAGCTGTACTAAGATGTGGATGTAGTTCGAAATCCGACAATGGCTGGCCACATCGAGCGCATGTACACCAATGCTTCAGCTAAGAGGGTCTTCGCATCCGAGTCGCTTGGTTTGAGAAAGAGAGGAGGACCGAACTTCCCGTATAAAGACCAAGTCACCGATGACTGGAAGCAGCGTGGCCAGGACTGTCATCGATGGAAGGCCCTCCATGGGCCGCTGCTTTAGCCTGATAAGTAAGACAGGATACAGTCATGCAAACAACGCACATGACGCTATATAGCTGAGGAGCAGTTTCGGTAGGAATGGAGTCTTTCTACATGACCAACTTTTGAGAGAGCACCCTGCTACTGAATTTGAAGAAACAGCGATTGGTACGATTTTTTCTGGGTTAGATCTTTACTACTCGTTTACTAGTTACGTAGTCAAAGCCAATGTGGATCTTACCTGCAGCGAAGTAATAACTCTTCTTTGTGGGGTTCTGGTCAAGTCGTCTTTGGTGTGCATGGTTCCTTGCAGACCGCATGTCATATACAGTCTTGGTCAAATATTAAGCTCACTTTCCTTTTGGCTGTGATGCCAAATCACTTCTCGGAAGTAATTAATTGTCTGGTTATACTGCGTCAGTATATGAGGTTGTAAGCGACTTATATTATTCAATTTTTCAATATTATAATTCAATTGCGCGTTTATGCACTTTTTTTTGGTAGAAGTGTGCGATCATTGCTCGAAATCGACAGACGTGTGACCAAGTTGCTTTCTACTGTTCATAATAGAGAACTTTCATTCATTAAACTGCATCCTCTCATATTTCATTAGACTTTTTGCTTTTTTTTAAGAAGATTGACGAATTTTAAAGGGTGTCTAATACATTTCGTCAAGACTGTACTTTGTTTTGTCCTCATTGGCTTCTACATCCATGTTATCTGATTCCTTTCTACGGCCATAACGTAAGTTTCCCATGAATGCTACAAATAAAATGGCTTTTTGGAATATCGCGCGTTCAGTATTGATATGTGAGGTATGCGCGATCTCAGATCTATGACGTAGATCGCATATCGTTATTTCCAACTAATGAACCGTGACAATCTTTGCAAAATTAAACCATTTGAATCCACCCAACAAATAAAAATAGTTTTCAAGTGTAAATTCAAATTTGTTTCTTTATTTAGTCTTCATTAATCAAAAGCTTTAGCACATAGGTATCCTTTTTTTTGTTAATAAAAACCTTTTCCTAACTTAACCTTAAAACTTACATACGTTCTATTTACTATTTGTTCCGCATCGATTAAAAGCGAATAAGTGTGATAAAATCTTACTTTTTACAATAGAAGTTACGACATAACTAAGAAAGGAAACGAAACGTAAACACCAAACAAAACAGACCAAAGCACATCTGCGAATGCAGTGGCGAGGAGGGAAACTTTAGAATGTTAAAATTTAAACATAAACATCTATCATAGACTAGACAATCATTCCGTCTTAACAACTTCAATAGAGACTCTAAACAAAATGTAAAACCTTATGTATTCTTTTCGTTTGGTAGTTAAATAGGTAGGTACACGGTTCCTTTTTTTTCCTTTTCAATCTCTTACTCTAGACTTTGTTTCTTTATATTCATATTGTGAAATATACAAAAGCTAAGATTACAACAGTTAATGTGAAGAATTTCCTTAAACAACTTTAATACGTTAATCAAATTAATTTATTTGTTACAAATAACGAAGTAGAATTGTACTAAGTAAAATTAAGATGTAATTCACTAATATGCTAGTAGCGTCGCCGCACAACTCAATTGCACTTTCCTGCACAAAAGAAGATCGAACGATCAGTTGGGGGACTCAGTGTGATTGTGAGTACTTACATTCATGTGTTTGTTGATACAACTGACTGGACGTATTCGCGAGAGCTCACGATCCCGCTTGTAGCAGGCCAGACTGTAGTTCGCGTCGTAGTCGTATTGAATTTCAATTGGATCGACAGTGAGCCGGAATGCCGACTCCTTTGGGCACATAACGTCCACGATCAGCAGGATCAGATTGCTGGCGGGGATTGGCAGCACGACAAAAGGCCGCTCGCATGCGTGCGAGGTCATATTGTAGACAACGTTACCCTTTTCATTGTCCAGCGTGTACAGGTGGCGTCTGTGATCGCATGACTTTAGCCGCGTTCGACGTAATGTTACCCTATGCAGCCAATCCTTACTGTTGACCGCATAATCGGTCATGTTCTCATCGAAGTAGTGGTCCATTACGTCGGCAGCGGCCGCATGAAATTGCACAATATACCACAGCAGTGTATGTATAAGCCATTTGGCAAGACGAAGAATATGAATAAATGGCTAAAAAAGAACAATTTAAAGATAAAACAGAGCACCGCATTGCCGAACAAAATGGCGACCAACCGAAAATAAATGACTGGATGAGTTGTAGTCGCCGGTAGCTTCAAAGCACACCGCCTGGTAGTCGTAAATGATCACTTCCTTGTAGACTTTCTCCTCAATCAAACGTCGCATAAGCGCACCATTCACTTCGCCAAAGAATTTCCCAGTCTCCGGTCGTCTTGGAGATATTACCACGTAACCGTTATTGTCCAGAATATAGCAATCGATCTCATCGGACGTACATGTTTTTGGGCAGTCAACGCACTTTAAGATATTTGAGATGTTTTTATTCATATTTAAAGTGGCCCTATTGTCACCCCTTACAGTGCTTGTGATGTTCTTGAAAAGTGTATAAAGAGCCTTGTGCTGGAACTGAAAGCCAACAACTGCCGCTGGGGCCGATTTCCCTCCTTCGGTGTGAAATATGGCATGACTTGCTGTAACTATCGTCTCGGCGTTTGTTTCTGTAAAATAATCAATTATAAATGTATACATATCAATTGGTTTAGAATTTCGTCAGCTACCTCCAGCGTCAAAAGGAACTGAGTACACGAAACTCTCATCGCGAACAAAATGCTGCTCCACGGCTCGTTTGTACCAGACCTCATCGATGGCCCGTCGATTATTCTCACCAAATTGCTCGCTGAAAATTGGAAGAGGTATTTAGTCAACCTTTGGTCTCTTGATGTTTTGTGGTAAGCTCAGCGGGGTTTGTAAACAGTAAGATCACCAAAGAATCGTGCAAGATTTGAATTTTTGCCAAAAAGTCTTGAGACTATCTACCTTTAAATTGACAGCATTGTTTTTTTGTGGGAGCTGATTTGATAATTCTCGGTTGTTTTGTAGTTATAGTACGTTTACACCGCATCCAACATTTCGGCTAGTTTCAACATTTCAGCCCAAATGTTCAGCATTTCGCCATACATTTCCCAGAATTTCAAATTGTTGGATTTCAGCGAAATTATCAATTTCCCTGCTGCATTTGCAAGTTTGTCAAATCGAACAAACCTCTTTCCAAAGAAACAACCTTTTCCCTAGCACCAGGTCTACTATTTCAACAACCTCAGCGAACTCAATAGCGTCAGCAATAGACAGCAAAACCGCTTTATTAAAAGCGTTCCAAGAATAGGAGTAATTAAGCATTTCGGTAAGGAGATGCGATGCTGTGTGATTTCTTCAATCTGGTATTGTAGAAGATCGTACTGCGGGTGGTTATAAGCTCGTAAGGCACTTACTCTTTTTCCATTCAGTCCAAATGTTGGTTACACAGATGACATTGATATCGCAACGCGTTCACAGCGTGGCGTAGTTTTCCCAGCGATTGCAGAACAAGCGAGACGATCTGTTCTTGAGATGGAAATCTATGACGAACATGCGTGATAGCAACCTTTGCAAACATACAAACAATAAGTCACATACACCACAATATTCAGCGACACATAGGGAAGGACAACGAGAAACGAACTACACTTTGGGGGCTCGTCCGAAAATCGTTAAATCCTACATATATGGTATAGAATAGATTTTAGAATAGATCCGTCGCTCATCATCTAGTGTAAAATGTGACAGAGTAGTGTCGTCTTCACAAAGAATTTTCAAATTACGACTTCTGAACTTTGACAGTTGATAGTGCCCATATTGTTGAAGTTCTGTTAAACTGGCTGTCATTTATTCAGTATGTTTTGCCAAATCTCCATGAACGGAATAGTGTTCAACAATACGTGGAAATGATAAGATTATTTTTTCGCCCATTTTACGTTTGTCGAAAGATGCTCATTGCTGGATGAATGGGTGTCTGCAAACAAAATTGTCCAATTTGGGACAATACCAATCTCCATGAGATCCAAGACCGTCCAGTACATCCCAAAAATTCGCTATTTGGTTTGAATCAAAAATGTAACCTGAATTGGACTGTATGGACACCAAAGACATGTGGTTTCAATAGGAAGGCAAGAGATGCGTGCCACACAGCTCACGCCACATTGGAAACTCTGCACAAGCATTTCGAGGGCATGGTCATATGTATCACGTAGAGGTGAGGTGAACTGGCCATCGAGATCGTGGAATTTGACTCCGTTTGACTTTTACTTGTGGGGTTTTGTGAAGTGGCAGGTCTCTATTTGAATTCGAAGATAGGAAGTGCTTAATGATACAGTCTTCACAACACAAGAAATACCACAATTCCATGTGTGTATCTAATTACACGTGGCATAAAAATACGTCTTCGCCTACACTGAATTCACGGAAAATCACAGAATGCGTGTCGCGTAGCTATTTACACGTACAGCACCACATCTTCACGTAACCACGTGAAATCGTAAGCTGCACATAATGCAAATTTAGATTTTAAATTATGCTGCAGCGCGTTTTAAATTGACGAAGTTTGTCCTTAACAATTCAAATTCAAATAAAAAATATACCACTTACCCAGAATGTGCTTCCTCGGCTACATTTGAATGAAACTCTTGCCATCGGGTAAGGCCACTATGTGTTGCCAAAAAGGCTACAGTGACTCCAAAACGCTGCTTGAATTCGTTCCTACACAAGAACAACGAAACAAAAAAGAAAAGCAAAAAGAACAGCAAGAAAAAAAAACAAGAATTCAATTAGACTCGGACACAAAAGACGAACATCAGAGACATGAGTGCAAAGTGGTTAAGAACAGAATACCATTTTGTATTGATTACACATGTATAACACTTAGACTTCTTTACCTTGGCAACAAACCCATTAACACCGCTATTGGGCTTGAGCTATTCCACAAAAAAATGGTGCATTGTGCAATTTTCGATTGAGTAAACAAAACAGATTGTGCGAAATGAAGAGATTCAAAGAATACACAAAAGAGAATGGATGAAAATAAAATACACAAAATTAAGAGAAGTCCTTGTTAAATACGCTCGCAGGAGAGTTTAATTGAAAAAAAAAAAATATAAATACGAGTAAAATGTGTATTTGAATTTTGATGATGTAAAAGAGTATCAGTATTAGTCGTTGATAGGAATGCTTTCCATTCCGGGTGCAATCACTTACCCCTTATTGTCGTCCTTTGAGTTGAAGCTGGTGTTCTTTGAGAACCACTCGGTAACGCGGGCATCAAAGACTAACGATTGCATTAGGCTACGATCACCTAGAAATTCAAAATTGAATCGTTTTGAAAATTTAAGAATCAGCGAATGGAAAATGCTTTAGGGGTATTTGCATGTGCATGTTCAACAAAATCACTCATCTTGCTGGCGAACAAAATGACAGAGGTGCAGGTGGCTTTAAGGTGCGCTATAGTATCATGCAGAGTATCTCTCAGTTGTACACATGTGCTTTTAAGGAATACTTAATACAAAAAAGAAAAATAGGCTGATACTGCGGTGGTTATCGCTGTGCAATTCCTCAGCTAACTTGATGTTTGTTTGCATTGGTTTTGATATGTATTTACAATTGGTCAAATTTAAGGTGCGTTTCATATGTAGGCTGGCAGTAAACCTGTCTGTGGTGAATTGGTGCCAAAGACATTACTCTACTTGTAAATAATATCAACCCTAAGAGATGTGTTTGTGAATGGAAAATAAAGAGGAACAGAGTGTAAAGATGTTAACAAAGGTGTGAAAGAATCAAAGAAAAAATGAGCTTTAAGACTGAAAGGGGAGATTTTTAGAACACGTTCTGTCACTAGTTTCTTGGGTGTCAGGATATTGCAGCGTTTCGAGGGGCTAGCACAGGGAGAAAGTGAAAAAGCTGTAACTAAGTATTTCGAAGATCCGAATTAAAGATGAAATACAAATCTCGCATACTCAAAACACTCAGCTCGGGATCGAAAATTCAATAGTGGATTTTACTCACCAGCTTCTTAGTAAAGTGATGGATACGTTCTAGACTCGGTGATACCAGTATCTGAAGAGCGGTTAGTTTTAATATTCGCAAATTTTCAACTTTCATTTGAGGCTATCCCCCATTTTGAAGCAGATAACATTACATTTTTGTTTTCACAAATCAAATACAAGCAATAAATTGTTGTTTATGGTTTGAGCCGGTCTTGGTTTGGGTCTATAGAAACAAATCCAACCTGGTGGCCATCACTTAACCTAAATCGGTCACTCTGCTTACGCTCAGCAGACCCTAATTAAGACCTATCATAGGAGTCATAACCGGGCACTGTGCAATTGGCACTCATGCTCCTAGGATGGGTGATCTATATAATGATATCTGCAGAAGCTGCATGGAGGTAGAGACCACATATCACCTGGTCTGTGCCGTGTTCTGGCTCGTCGTAGGCTCCTACACTTAGAGGACTACTGTTTCAATAATCTCAATGAGCTTAACAGTGCCAGTATGGGCCAGCTTTCTACCAGCACCAACTGGTTCTGATGTTACGAGAAGTTAATCCGCGTGGTATCACAATGGGCCTACTTTGGGCTAAGTGTGACTGCCCTCTGCAGTTAGCCACTCCGATCTAACCTACGAGTGACATATTGATAATACAATTTATTTATATCAATGACAATGATACTCCTATTCGAGCAGTGAATAGAAGTAAACATTTTCTTAAAATAAAGCTGGTTTATTGCCAAGTATATAGTACACGCGTTCCGAAGGTTGCGTACCTTGAGTTTTACATTACGACTTTAAGCTAGTCGTGTTTCAGTTTAGTTTGAGTCTGGATTTACTACGAACTCTATAGATGTAAGCTATGTGTGTGATAGACATACATTTGTTAGAACCAACCGAAATTATAAGCGTTCTGTTTCGATGAGGGAATCTTAAATTATTGCTCGAACTATCACAGATATTTAGAGCACGTTTCGTCACTGGTTTCTTGGGTGTCAGGATATTGCAGCGCTTCGAGGGACTAGGGCAGAGACAAAGTGAAAAAGCTGTAACCAACCGAAGATCCGAATTAAAGATGAAATACAAATCTCGCATATCGAACGTATCTGAGACACAGAAGCATATCATCCTCAAAACATTCGAAAAGCTGATTGACATATACATTAGACAAACAGTGTCCCTAAAAGGGATATTTCAATAACATTGAACTCAACGCAATAACGTCAGCTCGGGATCGAAAAGTCCATAGTGGATTTTACTAACCCAGCACTCTTAAAACGATGGATAAGCTCAAGGCTCGGTGATACCAGGATCTGCAGAGCGTTTAATAGACGTACATCGCAGAGGAGTGTGCTCTCCTTTTTCTTATGGTATATAGGATTGAATGAACTTCTGCTGATCCTGGAAGAGACTGGGTTGCAAGGTAATTGCCTATGCGGACGATGTTGTTACAGCGGGCTATGGGAAATACATATCCACAACCAGGGTCGGCATTCGTCGAACTAGAAAAATGTCCTTGAACGTCCCACCTATCTCTTAACGGGGTGCCAAGTATTTTATCATCCAACTTATGTTAGTGCCGACACTGTGGCATGCCAGAAAATTGAGAAACGGACAAACACTAGGTGGCACTAGTTCAATACTCTTTCTGGAGATGGAGATCTGCCATCTACGCCTATTTCTACTGCAAAACATCTATTAAAGCACAAATCGTAGATGGTCTAATGACATAGGATGCCTCACTACGAAACAATTATATTATCCTACTCTTGATTCAAAACGATCATAGTGTCTCATAAAATGAGCAGGCCGAATCTCACAACTCTTATCGGCGTCTTAACGGGGCACTGCACCAGTGGAACTCACGCCTCAAATTTGGGCCTACCCTACGACGACTTCTGTAAAGAGACGGAGGACGAAATTATTGGAGCCAGCGTCCCCTCCTCCCGAAGGGGATGACACTTAGGAGCCTACTTCTTCAATAACATGGCCGGACTAAGCAGCATTATTGTAAGCCATTATCAGAGGCACAAACTGGATTGGAAAACAATGGTTTTTTGGTGGCGTAAATGTGACTGCTGCTTGCCGACAGTCAACCACTTTAATCTATGTGCGTCTGCTGCGAAAATGCCACTTTATTTTTCTGGAGGGTCCCATCAGCTGTTCCAAACAGATCAAAAGCATTCCGTGTCGGTTGATTGAAAAAAATGTTAGAAAAACGTTGTCAAAAAATGCCCAGGATCTAGGTACGTAAAAGTTGGTCTATTTTATGATTGGGAGCGAGCTATAGTCTTGGAGTGACACCGAACCTCTGCTGTCAGTACCTTCAATTGACATTTAATACATCGCTCATCATCCGCGGCTTATAGAAAATTGGTTGGTTGCAACTCTCCTCGTAATGTATTGGAACTATTTTTCAATTGTTCGACGTAATAAAAATCAAACACTGACGTTTACTGTAACATCCTTGCGCAATATAGGGAAACATAAATGTTTAGACTAACAACGAGACAATTTTCTTGTCTTGCACTATTTTTACCAAATCGCACAAATTGGACTTGAAACTCACCATAAACTGACGGCACTATTCGAAATCAGTGCTCATGGATAATTTTCAACGACTTGAGAGACAATTAAAAATGTTGTTCCCAAGACCTTTGGCGTATGAAAACCATTACATAAAAAAAATATGGGTGGCGGGAGAGTGCGAGGTGGACCTGGACCTAGCTTCTACAGGAACCACTTGTGTTCCTGCTATCGTTGTCAGAGGTGGTTGGACATATAGTCGTATGCCGACTCCGAGCGGCGAAGTTTGAGAAACTTTTTCTAGACAGGCGTTCTCTTTGCGCATATTTCGAAACTCGTCACGTGAATTATGAAAGTTTTTAAAATTGGGGGATTGAAACTGGCATCCCTGGCGTAGTTGTTGACGCAGCTACAACGCCATGACTACCCAAAACCATTAAATATTTTATTCAATACAGCCCTTCGGAGAGTTGAATGTTAAACTTAAACCTAATCTGGCAGATACATATGTAAGATGATGGCTGTTGCTCAGTCAAATTATCATCATCTTCTGACCCGTAACATCTTCGGTAGTTACATATGCCCAGGCGAAATCGGGTGAGTTTTTGGACTTGGTCAAACCACCTCGTCCTGGGATTGGCAAGCGGTCGCCGATCTGATGGAGTCGCATTCATGGTACACCTTAGAAGTCATGATGATGGGGGCATTCGTCCCACGTGACCAAACTATCGAGGCATAGCCCTTTCCGTTGGAAGAATCGGCTGCTCAACGTTGAGTTCAGTTTCTCATCATATTCTTTCGGTCATTACCCATATTTTATGACCATAGGGGAGAGCTGGAATAAGAACTGAGTTAAAAACCGCTAACTTGACCTTGACGCCAAGCTCGGCCTAACTCATTACAGATCAGTCAAATTATTGATCCTGAATGATTATGAGTCACTGATGTTCCCTTAATGGCACCTCTTGATGAGTATAACTCATTTTGATGAGTCTTTTAATTCCTCATGAATAGAAGCCATTGTCTAGCTGAAGAGGTCAAGGACGAAGTTTTGTAGAAAGTTTTGAAGTGTAAAGTATAAGAAATAAAACAAGTAAACTGAGAAGAAAACCAATAAATTCAGAGAGAGGTAGAGATAAAAAGAGAGAGAAAGGGAGAGAGTATTTGTGAGATAGATAAAAGGTATTACTGTACAAACTGTTTGTATATTTACAAGAACTTATCGCATCAGTATATGTATGTCATACTTAGGTATTTAATAAACAAACTCAAACAAAACAGTGCAATTGGTAAGAATCAAAGGAAAACCAAAGGAAGACGTCTAAATCTGAATAATACCAAGTTGCAGGAATGCATAGAGTACTCACAATAGTACGATTCTTTTTCAGTTAGCGACGGTATACGCCCAGAGCTTGTGTTAGCTGTGGATTTGCATTGTGTTGAAATGAAGAAGAAGAAAGAAAGAAAAACAAACAGTCCAAAAAGAGTAGTATTAAACCATAAATAGACGACAAGTGAAATGATAAAACAAACACCTAAAATATACTTCAGAAAATAAGAATGAATACAAAAAGAAAAAAAACGAAATACAATACGAAAATACACAAGAAGAAGAATACCGCGTCAATCCGCACCAATTCAAGGAATTGCATCGAGTCCTTGTTCCAAAATTTAATCAAAAATTCACAGATTCTATAGAATGATTGAAAAATGAGGCGAGATTTCGAGGAGAAAATGTTGCTTCAAAACAATTAACTATAGTATCGCATGCGCTTACGGCTGCAGCGTTAAATATTTGCGCTAAGTGAAAAGTATAATCAGCCCTTAGCTTCGAGCGGAATGGCTTAAACTGTCAATTTGATCTTGATCACAAGATCATTGCAAATGTTTTTTTTTTTTTGTCAGAAATGAAATTATTTGAAGAACTTTGAGGGAAGTGCGGGATGAAATACTTACAGTACATCGCAGCTGTGTGCTCGGGGGGCAGTGAACTTCTGCTTAGTGGCCATTTCCACCCGGGCCTTGACATTTTGTCCAAGAAGTGCAGGAGTTCTGCTTCTGGACTGGTAAATGTTATATTGCTGTGTTTGCAGAATAGCCTGAGAATGATTTCAAATGCAAAATTGTTGTGAAAAATTCACCAATGTTTGCTGTTATCTCGTACCAATCGGGGTGGATTTTCCATTTCTTGCCACTGAAGAAGCTCAATGTGTTGCTGCCCTTTATGCTGAGCCGGTGTATCTCGTCCTCAGCGCGAATCTGCAGGCGATTTACACCGTATTGCTCAGGGTATGTTACAACCAAAGTGAATGGTGTGTTCTGAACAGCCGTCCAGTAGTATTGGCGTCTGATTCGGGCCACACGTTTCTGAAAATGACCATCATGGCTGTAGGAGTTTCTCTTTTTATCGAATGCTACGTACCATATCATCGAAATGATTTTTCACCATCATCCACTTGCTGCCTGTGGTCTGATTTATAATTGCATCGCGAATCTGAAACGAAATTTAAGCCAACGCAATTGTTATACAAATCCTTCTTAAAATTAAGTAAATAGTTCAATTTCTACACCGAATAAGTGCAGTCTATTTCAAAGACGGAGACTCAACTGAAACAACAACAGCCCATTGTACGAACTTACGAAATCTTGTTTCTTTCACACAGGGGGTTTTGAAATGTGTAAAGGCCCAACTATTATGGACGCAAAGGAGGTTAAATGAACCTAGCAATTGAGCGAATACGCACAAATCATATACTGTGACATTGTGGAATCATTTCGCTCAGTTTCGTTAAGTTTCGTTCAATTGGGCTGCTTTAAGCGAGATCGAATTCAATCTCCATGACAGTTGATGTTAGAATTATTATGTGCGCTTTGAAATTTAACGGTGCATCGTTCGGTCCTGCCATACGTTCAAGTTTATTTCAGACAATTTCGGTTGGCCCTCAAGTACGCGTGTTTCTAGTTGTTGGTGGGTAGAAATTTACCAGCGTTTTAATATCCGTCAAATCTGTCACGCAGCATCCTTCCACGTATACTCTGCTGACATAACATACTCCTAAATGTTTTAGCTGTTGCGTTGAACGTGTTGGTTTGCTTGTTTTGTAATTAGTCCTTAGTCCACTTTTACACAGCATTTGATCCCCTTCCATTGAAACTAAGGAACTTACTAGGATACTACCCGAATAGACCACTTAATGCGATTTTAAAACAAGCAACAACCTGTGAAAATCCTACTTTGAAAGATGTACTACTTGTCGAATCGAAACCCAGGAGAAAATATGCAATAAACTTACGCCAATCAAAACCGTATTGAACTCCCTCGGCAGATGATCATCATCTAAGAGCTCAACTTCAATCATGTCCACGCTATTGTATGCCGGCTTCAGAATGTCTTGAAACTGCAATAAAAACAAAGAGATAAATCAAGTCGAGCTACTGTCAGATCCTTCGAACTTACAATTGGACGAAAGTCTGGATGGAATAGTATGTAACCGTTGTTGGTGACAATAAAAGCGTATCCATTGACTCCCAACTAAATCGGAAAAAGAATCAAGTTACAATCACACCCTGTGCAAATCAAAATCCCTTCACATTACCAAATACGGAGACAGCAGTTTTCGAATGTCCCTAATCGGCACGTCAGTTCCGGCAACTCCCAGCAGATTGGCGATTCTAGTCTGTGTTCAATTGTGACGAAAAAACAGAGAAAATAAGTGTATGTTACAAATTTGATCTCACATTGCAACGATTTGGCATCGATTACACTCGCTACGTCTAAATTGAAGACTAAATTATAATTTAATCTAGCTAAATTCAAAATATCAACAATCAAAGTTACAAAATTTACGGCAGTTTGAATACGTATATGTAATAATATGGAACACAAATTTTGGAAACATTTATATTTAATAGATATTATTTATTGTTTAAGGAATCCGATTAGCTACGGATATTGTGTACATATAGCTTTTGTTTAAGATATCATCTGCGTTATATAAGTGTATCGTATGCTATGTTACACTAATATAAGGTATATCTAAACATACAGACTTGGAGGTTATAAAGGCCAGCTAAATAAAATGGGAAAGAAGCAGATCAATTATTCGAATTCGGAGGATAACCAATACCAATTCAATTACTAAATAAAATTCAAACAAAATACGGGGGGTAATCTAATTTGATGGGAGATTTTTTTTCTTCATATTTACACTCAACAGCACATTCAAATGAGGGAGAGGTCGTTAACGGGGAGGGTATTGTTACTCAATAAACATCCAGTGGACAATTGAAAAGGCGATGAACGGCTTGTTTTAGGGGAAATTTGTGTGGAAATCGAACTACAAAATTGAATAACGCGATGGTCGGCGCCAGTGCCTGGACGACTACTTCCTCGATTTTTCGTGTATAATCAACACATCCATCGAAAGTTTACGATGCATCAGAGAAGTCTCAGTGCAAAGTGGTGCAAACATCCACTCAAAGCCACTGTGTGGGGCGGTATTCACACGGGAGGAGTGATTGGGTCGTATTTTTTTGAGAACGCCATCGGGAATACAGTCGCTATTACTGGCGAATGCTAAAAGATGAGCCGGAATGTACAAGTGGTTTCAACAAATGTGCAACCGCACATACAGCACGGGCCACAATGGATATTGTGAAGGTAGGGTTTTCTGGTCGCGTAATCTCCCGTTTCGGCGATTTGGCATGGCCAGCAAGATCGCCCAATTTGACTATCCCTTTCTGTGGGGATACTTGAAGTCGCGGGCTTTTGCCAACAAGCCCCAGACAATGGCAGCTCAATTTCCGAATTCAACTTGCGAAAAACGGGTACAAATGTGTATCAACACTGGCGGCTGCCACTTGGCGGATATCGTTTTTTCCATTTAACAGACAAAATTCTAAAGTTTCAAATAAAGATTTCCGTCACTGGAAATAATTTTTTTTTTGTAATAAAATACAAAATTCGATGATTAATTTTGCGCCACCTTCTAGTTCGACTGTGTTGGATTCTCTTCTACACACGACGTAACGTCGCCAACGTAATGGGGTTTAGATCCAAGTTGACCATTTAATAACCAGGAATATACTTAGTTACATATAAAGGAGCTCTACGCATTTCATTTTCAGACACCGGTCTGAGAGTACTCGCGGGTGTGAGCAACTAACATAGGATCCATCTAATTCGTGGTCCGGATTTACTATCCCTGTTGGAAGTAAATAAGTCACACAAAACTGTCTCCCGATACTGTCAACACACGCCTTCGCATGTTATTCCACACGCAAGTCTTTCTGCCGTTTAGCGGAATCTGACCAATTGCATGAAATTACTGCTCACTAAGCAGCAATGTTTTCATAAGACTTGAGCAATGAGTGGTTTTTAAAGTTTTCTTTTAAATGGAATTTGACTAATTTGAGCTTTCACTGTGAACGCACCCTTATACTAATGACCAAACCGTCAATGGCAAAATATTTAAAACAACATTTCCATCATAGTGCAGTTCACAAAGGAAGAATACAAATAATTCAATAAGTTCATTACCAAAATTAACATACATTGTTTGGTGGTAATTCTTGTCCCAATAGACAAGCAATTCATAGTCTAGTGAACAACTTTGAGTTTAAACTTTCGTGTTGCATGTTCCCTTCCCGGTGAGACAACGGAAATGACGAGAATATTGGTGCCGTTCTAGCGTTAGTCGCAAATAACTCGCAACAGTAATGGGATCGTCGTTACGCCGAATTTTGCCAAAGAATCTTGGCCTGCACCCATGTAAGATATAGTTAACCACTCGATCATATGAAGCGACGTACAAAGGACAATAACAATTTCATTGGGAAATCATCTTCATAATAAAGCGTGTTGTGGGTAAATCGCGAGAAACATAATAACCATCACGTGCTCCAAGAGACACCACTTTATACACGAAAAATAATTGTATGGTGTGGTTCTCACGCCGGTGCAGGGATGTCATTGGGCCGTTTTTTTTTTTTTTTTCATGTCCGTCCGTCACAGAGACAGGACCGACGTTTCTTTGGTCAATTGCATAGACTGGGCATTAATGATATGTGGCTTCAATGAGACGGTGCCATAATCCACACAGCGGGTGTAACAATCGACTTATTGAAAATTCAATTCGATGAACGTGTTATATCGAGAAATGGTCCTGTTGATTGGCCGCCTAGATCGTGTGGTATAACTCTTCTAGACGCTTTTATGGGGCCACGTTAAATCATTGATCTATGCCAATAAACTGGAATTATAAAAAGAGCTTGCAGCCAGTATTCATCGCGAGATAGTGGTCTTTTCCCTCGAAATGTGTGACGAAGTGATCGAAAATTTGGTTCAACGAATCGACAAATTTTCTGGACACACCAAATGGTGCGCGTTTCAATTTAAAAAAATAAGTCAGTTTCTTATTATACCTTGATTATAGCCGTGATTCTTTAGTAAAACAAAATTTCCATCATTTTCTTCGACTTGTCGGCATAAAATTCCCAAACTGCTTTTCCACAACAGTCGTAAGCAATGTTAGTCAAATATATAAACTGGTATAAAATATAAATGTGTAACAGAAAGGTAAGAATGTGCGGTTGAGGGCGATGTCGTAAACTCAATCAATACTTTCCAATTTACAAATAACACAAGAAATTCACTAATTTTGTCACTAATTTTGGAAGAAAGAAAGAAAAAATGTACGATTTTTCGTAAACATAATGCGAAATAAAGTGAAATTTCACGGCAGATGCCAATGCGAAAGGTATGCCTTCAAATATTTATAATTTAAAAGCGCATATGCTAAGATATTGGCCGCAACTAGAGAGCTGATATGCATATGCTGCAGGCTAGACGATGCAAAGTTCCACTTATATACAATTAGCTTGAGGAAACAAAATAATGCTGGCTTATCATTGATATGGAACAAACAAAGCTTCATATATATATTTTTTTTTTGAAGAGGAATAGAGATTATTTGATGTCCATAAAATTGATTTTCTTTGGATTGGGTAACCGAGGACCTGCTCGAAGAGAAACTTGATTGCATTCATTTTGATGCCATTGAGAGAGGTGCATCTTTTTGTGGATAATAGATGATGATTTGTAATTGAATTTTAATTCTCAGAGCTGAGAGATGTGGGTGAATGGAAAGTCTAGAGATTTCGGGTATAAAGGTACGCCAGAACAAAGTAGGCTTGCTTAGACAGGTCGCCGGGCAGAGGCCACTCCATCCTGTAGCTAGAAGCGAGAGACTGTAAGGCAGGACTGACGCATGAACTGACATTAATGGGGAACAAATTGCAGGAGACATCAGCAAACTAGGACTGTCTAGAGATTTCACGAATGAAAGAAAGCCTTAGCAATCTGACCCAAGATACCCAAAATCTGAATGAAGGGAACAATAAGCAATACAAATGTCTTTCAATCATTTTTCTACATTTCATTTGAAACTAATCAATTCTAATTATCTATTCATCTATTTATAGGTTTGTGTAAATGTTTGTGTAAGTGTATGTGTAACAAGCAGAAATCAACTATAATCCTGCACTAAGGTCAAACCAATTTTATACATTTACATTATATAAGTATTATAGTTTTTTTTTCCACGTTTTATTTATTTGTTGTAATCATTTTTTGAAGTCTATTAATTCATATTTAAATACATCAAACCAAAAACAATATGTTAACATCTAAGAGTATATATTTGTATCTATAGCACTAGATAATACGGTTATATATGTATGTATACAGCAGCGTTAATATTCGCGAAATTCTAATGAACCCAACCATCGGGATGGTTCTCGAACACACACAACTACAATAGATTTCTATGAATATATTTTGTCAACCAACCAAAAAGTATCAAATTTATTTATATTCTCAAGAGAATTTTTTTTTTTGTTCTTTTTTGTTCTATATATTTTCTAGGTATTTTTTAAATTATTTGTGTATAGTTTGTTTTTTTTTTTGTATTTTATTTAAGTAATCTCTAAACGTAGACTAAGGTATGTATTATTATAGCGCAAAAAATTAAACGATTACTTTTGATTATTCGTTCGTTAGGATTTTATTTTTGAAATACCTCACGAGTTTGGGATTCCCAGTACGCTTCGTTAATTAACACTTCTTCGGTGATATTCTATGATATATTGTACAAGTTAACGTTTCAGTGATACAGATACATTGCATATTTTTCAATTTTTATTTTTTTTTAATTCGAAATTTAGTGTTTTTTTTTTTTTTGGAAATAGATGTACGATATGTGAAAGAACATATTTTTCATTAATTAATTTTCATAAGGTTTTTGTTTTTGTTCTTTCTTGATGAAAATTGCTTAATTTCTATTGAGAGACACTTACCGCATTTTCGCGTCGATCGTACACCGGCATCGAGACTGTGGTCATGAAGTGATACTTGTCCGTTTCGAGGGGTTGCACCCAACTCTGAAAATGTTTAAATATTATGTTTGAATTCATTTACAATTTCTGTTGTTTTCCTTGATTTTATTGAATATGAATGAAAGAGTTTGATTTTATCTGAAATGAAGAACTATATTGATATTCAAGCACACAGCTGAAGTTCTCCTTGCCCACAGATCTGTAAATTGAGGACTTATAAAAAAATCTGTAAAAAATTGATAAGGGGCATGGAAGGGAGAAGTTTCGTACAGGTACTTCATTTCTGTTTTTTTTGTAGCATTGTTGTGCCGTAGCACTTGTATATATTGTATTTATAAATAAAGAAAAATATATTTTTTTGTAATTTCTTCTGGTTTTTTTCATAATTGACGTTATTTGACAGTTGATAGCTTATGGTTAGTAAAAACGGAGCGTCACATTATACAATAACGCGTTTTACACAATATCACAAAAATGATGAAAGTTTGGCGGCCACAATTCGAAAATTTCATACAAAATATTATTAGAACTGTGATTAAGATTAATTCAAATTTCAGGGAGACTGGATCAGTTGGAGATGCTAAACTCACTGGTCGTCGAAAATCAAACCGTTCAAATGTCAAATGTCAATGTCAATGTCGACGTTCAAATGCCAAACATGTGAATCAAAGTTTAAGGTCTATCAAGCCACTGTTGACTCATACTTTTGCTATGCAAACCAAGTTAGAAGTGCGAGTGGGCCAACAGTACTTCTTAAGTGCAGCTTCAAACTCCAATCAACAAATCCTTCATCAAATACACCTGCGAAAGTTGAAAGCAAATGGAATGTAGGTATTATACCGGTCACTGCCTAATTGGATATCAGTGGTTTCATATCATATCACTAAAGGACTGCAGAGATTGGGAAGAGGACAAAACCAATTCCACTAACTGGGACGTCCAACCCTTGCTGTTATGAGATTTCCGATTTAGTGGCATTACGCCAAAGAAGTCTAAGTTGCATCGACATTTTTATAAAATGCCCTACATTTTGAAGCGTACAGAAATAATAGCGCTTGACGATTATTGGCATTTTGTATTCTACATATTCTGTCGGTATGTAAACATTAACTAACTTCAACATTTGTCACACTTGAGTAGACTTTCCTTTATCAGGCCGGTGACCCATGGAGGGTCTGAGCCTGAGCAATTGCTGCCTTCCGTCGTTGACGGTCCTGGGCACGCTGCTTTCAGTCACCAAGACCAAGCTATCTTGCATCCGCGATAACTTGGTCTTTCTAGAGGAGATTCGATCTTCCACTCCCTCTCGAACCAGTAGGCTCGGATTCAAAGACCCTCATTGCTGGAGCATTATTGTCCATTACTTGAGTAGACGCGTTTTGGTGAAATCATATCCTTCACACCGAAAAAGCGCACCGAAATAGTAACGAGAAAAAAATCGGTCAGTTGTCTTTAACTCAATGTGCATATCGTCGAAAGAATCGTGGTCAAGAAGCACCACCTAACAACACTTCGTCTTTTGGTGTTAAATTTTGTTAAACCCGGGACAGTGGGAGATCGTTGACATGCAATTTAACAACGCAGAAGAAGTTCCAATGAACTGGTTGAAGCGGTAGGTTATGTTAGGCAGAGTGGGCGGCCAGCGAAATCGCCAGCACACTTAGGGAGACTATGTTGGTCCATGGTCAGACTACTACAGCTGATCGACAACCATCCAGCTGTTTGGTTGAAGCGGTAAGAGAGGGAGTTGCCAAGAACCCAAATGTGTCGTATTGTCATCGCGCGTCAGTGGAACCACCTTGAGGCGCATTTTGAACGATGATTTACAATTGTTTCCGTAGAAAGGGCAATTGATTCAAATAATACTGACGACAGACCGTCCACGTCATTTGGAATAGAGCCAGTTCCCTGGACGCTGTCAAAAAAGGGGTGACATTCATTGGTCACCTAGATCTACAGATTTTATCATGTTTTGTTGATAATATTCGCCAAAATTCGTCAATACAATGAGTGGTGACCGATATCCAACAATTATTGCGCCAATCGTTGTAAAGAGGAATTATTTTGTAGATGTACAAGGATGGTCTTAAAGTGCAACGACATTAAATCCTTTTCTTTGGAAATCATCATTAAACGTTGCCTTAACTTGAGGACTTGCACTTCTTGCGTTAAGTTCGAGGTGGGCCGGGGCCTGAGTCAACAGACCTTTCGCTTTCCCTGTCTGTAGGTGGATGCTACTTGTGTTAGCGACCTCTGCTATCCTTTGGTTAGGCGATTGATTGACCAAAGGCTCTAGATGGCTTTGGCGCTTTTGGCATTGGACTAGTAGAAACCTGACTGTCATGACTCTGACGAGCTGCAAGCAGACATTTTATCCTCAGCGTAAATATTCTTAAGTGAGTGGAGAGAATTTACTGGTCGGTCGTCTACAAGCGGACAAAGTGTGGGCTATTATTCTGCCATGTGAGTCTCAGAGGAGTTTATCAACTTCGATAAGTGGTTTAATCAGGAATCTACGATATGCTAAATCTGAACATGGCCATATATAGCGGAGAATGGTGGCCTCCTTCGTTCCCTCAAAAGAAGTTTTGCAGTCTAACCTTCTGACTAAAAAGGATAACGCGAAAAATAACACAATTTAAACAAAATGATTCAGATACCTTCAAGGGATCTCGAGGGAACAGCGAAACATCATAAATTCCTCAGTGTCTACCGACACACTTGTTGATGCACCCTTTCCACATGTCTTACCTTTTTCATTCTCTTCCAATAACGGCGCTCCTCTTCTTCTTTCAGGAACATTTTGTATCCGTATAATCGATAGTTTTCAACGTCTTCCTTCTGCTCTTCACACTGCTTCACCTCCCACAGCCAGTCAGTCATTTTGGGATCCTTCAAGAGAGTTGTTGTAGAATTTCACAAACAAACAAAAATATATCCCTCCTCCCCCACCCCTACGACTTATCAACATATCGCAACACTCACCACCTCATCGGCATACACCTGCGTCCAAACAACCGGATGGTCGTGTCGTCCCAAGACCAGCGGCCTGGCCATAACCGGAATATAGTTCAAGACCATCTCGCGCACCTCAGCCAGATCACTCAGATGCACATAGTACCCCTGATTGGCACACGCCATCCACTTGATCTCCTTCACATCGGCCACCTCCTTGCCAATCAGATACGTGAACACCCTTACCGGCATGAACGGCAAATTCTGCCAGTTGTACTGCTCGAAGATCTCTCGATAGCTAAACGGAGCACCGTCGGAAATGATCATTATCGCTTGATTGCAATGCGCCCCCCGAATGTCGGCCCGGTACGTTTCCAGCACCTCAAATGCCTTCACCAGGGCTGCCGTAAAGTTGGCAATGGACGTTGTATGGACCAGCTCCATTGCCTCCTTGAGCTCGCGTATATTACCTAGAGTTGCCTATGTTTCGAATTTCGAACGGATGCATTCAGAAGGTAAACCAAGGAAACATAAGAGAATGCAAAACGAAAAAAAAATAAAGAAAAAGAAAAAGAAAATCAAAGTAAATAAAAGCAAATTATAGAAAATTTTAACTGAAATGTATACTTGAACTAGTGTGTCCTCAAAACAGCGAACCACAGGCTTTACTTCCTCTCCAAAGGTGAAGATGTTCACAAAGTCATTTGTACCTAAAGTATCTAGAATGGTATTAACAACATGCTTTGCGATATCTAGCCTCTGTCCCGTCATAGAGCCTGATCCGTCCATCAGGATAACAATATCCTTTGGACTTGTTGCGGCCTCAATATACCATGAACGCAATCGGCAATCGTACAGATCGACCGGATCCTGTTTCCATTTCGACGCTGGAAATTGTCGCATAAAACCGGTCGAACTGCCGTAAAATTGCCACGACAAGGTCGGATCATTTTTGTAATTATCCCGAAATATTTGATCCAAATTTTCCGACCATTTTATCGCTTGTATCACTTCAACGGCTGTTTTTGAGCATGCGTTTTTTTTTTTTTTTTTTGTACGTGTGTGTGTGTGTTTGTATAAGAAAAAGAACAACAAAATCAAATGGTTTTAATTAGAATTCATTCATCCAACGGAATCGGAACACAAATGCCAACAGTGTGCGTTCAGTGCGCCCAGCCGAGACAATTCAGGTAGTCACTGCGTACTTTTGAAAATTGTGTCTGTTGGAGTATTGTACTGCAAACTGTCTATCTAACATTTCTCGGATGTTTCGCATTGGCACGGCCACGATTTCCGAAAGTTTGTCGAGAGCACATCGCATTCGGATTTCTCGAAAACAGTCGGAAATCGCACATATGTCGGAGTTTAAAGAGTTTAAAAAGATTGGGGACAAAACAAAATCTACTTCAAACGAAATAAAAATGAGCCAAACCTCGATCGAATACGTTTGTCGGGATGTGAACGGAGCTGACGCTAACATTGACGGGTGTATTGAAAAATTCGGCTTTTGGCTTTAAGACGATCTCCTTTGGAGCGACGATGATTTTTTCCACACCAACGTCTTCCAGGTCGAGTGGTGGTTCGGTTGGTGGCGGCTCGCCGGGCTCGAGCATTTCTTTCGCGTTGTAATACGAGAACGACACGTCTGGGGCTTCATTCTGATGGGACAGTGCTGTGTTCTCAGCCGTATCCATTATGCGCTAGTGTATTGCAAAGTTTCAGGTTAAATTCACTTATTTCATGGTTTTTGGTTTCATCTGCAAGTGGGGTGCATGTGCGTGAGGGGCGTTTACTTACTCTGACTGCGCTGATCTTCAGGTCCATCATCATTTTGATTTCATTCGCCATGTTGTCGACTATTTTCGGGCCAGTTCGTGACACAACTTGGGCCTGCTTGAAGCTCTAAATGGAGAGAAAATTTACAATAGGTTTTTGTATTTGCGTGCTTTTTTTTTAAGAGCAGGAACGTGTGTAGGATTGGTTCAGAGTTAAATTGCAATTGATTCTGTCGTCGGTAATCACTAAATAACTAGAAACGCACAGTTTGAGCCTTCAAGGGTACTTTAAGGTAACATTTGAATAGGAAGAGCGTAACATTTGCATTGGCTATACCGAGCTAATTGTTATAGAAGCTGAATCTAGGGGAACCTCGGTCCTATTTTTACATATATTCCGAGGGAAATAAACTAGACGTCTGGTTGAGCAGTTAATCTCTCAATATCGGCACAACACGTAGTCGGGGACACAGGGCATGGATAATGAATATCATCGAGAAATTCACGTCCATGATGGCCTACAAATCTCATCCAGTTTTGCCAGCCTTTTCGGAAATAATTAGTATTTAGTGAATTAAAGCCTACGATTTTCACGTAAATTCACGTTGATACACGATTTTGTTTTACACGGCACCATTTAGACTGATGCATGCTGTCACACAAATGCCATTAGTCAGAAACGGCTACGGCGTTTATACTGTTATACGTTTATACTGTTGGCACCGTATAATACAAGTTCACGTGAGTACTTACAGACACTGTATCTCTAATATCAATCTAAATTATTTAAGATTAAAAATAACAATATAAAATGGTGACCAGGTAGCACTGATAGTTTTTCCAATTGTCATATTTCAACAGCTGTCGAAATTACCAATTACATCCAGCTGTCAAAATATTCAGTAAGATTTGCCATTTGATCATGCATAGAAATCGAAATTCCAATGCAGTTGTAAATATGCAACGTACATTCCGCCGTGGGCTCTCACGTCATAATTCATATTAGCTTCAGTGGACATGCAATTCATTGCATCGTGGAATAGTATGAGCGTTAGTACACTCTGTTGTTCGTCGACTCCTACGCATCTGAACCTTGCTGTCTGGATTCGATGCTCAATGCTCAAAGAGTATTACTGTCTAGAAAAAGTTTCTCAAACTTGGCGCGTTCGGAGTCGGCATAGCGCTGTAGCCCCACCCACATTATTATTATATTAAGTACACTCTGTTGCACCTTAATCCACCAACTAGACAGAGATTGGTGCGGAGTAAGTAAAAGACATTTAAATAAATATTTGTAGTTATAAGTCATATCAACAGAGAGGTAGCGCGCGGTACTTTCCCGTTGAATTTGGGCCTAATTTCGTATAGGGCTCAAGAATGGATGACCCCGTGCCAGCGTCGTGAGATTGGATTGGATCGTGATAATTGGACGTTGGAAAAGTTTACCGCAAATCCGGATTATGGTCGAAATAATCATCTCGTATTTGTGGCTCAACGGCTATGTCAACAAGCTAATTCTGTTACAAGAGCGAACACAATTCACAAGTCCATCGACCAAGCATCAATGGTTCCACAAAGATTGACTGCTTGGTGTGATTTATGGCATGACGCCATCATTGGACCTTATTTCTTTCGGAATGAGGAAGGAGCCACTGTTACCGCTAGTGTGATGTTAAATGACTTTTAGCAGCCAAAGCTGGAAAACATCGATATATCTGAGATGTACTTCCAACAAGGCGGCGCTAAATGCCACAAAAAACGACGCAACGATCCGAATTGTAAAGAAGAAATTTGGCGACTGAGTCATCTCACGGTGAGCGCTTATCAAATAGACGCCGAGCGTCGCAGTGATGTGTGTGTGGCAGTTGACACTACTCGAATGATTCTTATGTATCTACGTCAAGTCCTTAATTTACGCCAACAAGCCAAAAACTCGAGCTCGAGGCAAACGCGAGCGAGACTCCATTGTCGGAATAACTAATAAATTGGACCGTCCGCTTGAAGCCCGGCCAAGGTAAAAACCAGCGTAGGCTTAACAAAAAAGTGAGAATAAATTGTATATCTCCCAACGTCGCTCAAAATTTCTTTCCTATCGGTCTTATCTTGTCACCCTGACTTCAGTCTTTACGGAACCTTATGCTTGGAATTTTAATTAAAGAAGATTTTCTCAGACTTAAATTACAGATATGAAAAAGAGTCGTATTGCGTACTACATCTTGCATCTATGACGATGTCTACGTAGCCATGGCTGATGCTCAGGACCGCTCCGAACTGTAGTGGGGTACAACGACCAAGACAGTAATTAGATATTCGTGATCTCCTGCCAAGAAGACTCAATGCCACGAGGTCTTTCTACCTACGGGCCGGTACGCTGGACCAACGCCCTAAGTGAGAATCACAAGTGCCAGTTTTGGGTTATTGCTTATGGACACTTTCCTCCACCTTGGTGAAGTGTGAGATCTAAAATTTCTGCTGCTCTTTGCGTGGGAGCACCTTGTTATATTTGCAATTCCACACCGACTTGGGTCGGTACCATCCACGTCGCAGAGTCGTACACCCTTTCCGTGATAAACTGTCAGACCCCTATCCCCCAGCGACTTTGGGTCTTGAACTTTAGCCACCAAGACGTTCCCCTCCACAACCAACCAGTGCAGGTCTCAGGGGCTTTCCTGATCACCCGTGGCACCAGATTGTAGCCTCTGGTCCAGCTCTTCGGTTACGAATGGTTGCTACCAGTAGGGTGCCATGACATCCAGGACTAGCGGTCAATGTGCTGTTTGTCATTCTATGTGCCTCAATCTATGATGAAGAGGGGCATTGTCAATAAAAATCGATTATTTATGAACTTGTAATCGTCAAAATAACGAACGTTGGAGTAGGGACTCCAGTGGTCCAGTGGCACTAGCTTAGAATTTGAGGCGCCTCTTACGATAGACCTGCCGCACCTCGGGTATATTCTAACTTTGCACCAGAAGGGGTCCCGGACCGTACAAAGAGCAGATGGAGTAAAGCCAAGTTCCACAGAATTGGTGAGAACATCAGCTAACCCATCAAGAAACTCTCAAGCCATTCTGCTAAGGAATTGTAAACAATGCAAACTTGAATGCTTGAATGTACTTCAATTGAAAACTAGAACTTACCAAAGGACCACTTTCATACTTTCGCGTGACTTTTGTAATTTTCTCAAGTGCGGGACATTGACATACGACTTTAAGTTAGGTTAGGTTAGGATAAAGTGACTGTCACAGTCGAAACCGTTGTAACCCACTTAGATCTTGATTGAATCCGTTGTGCTGTAACTGACCGGTTTGATTGACACCTAAGAAGTATCTGCTGGTGCTCTAGTGGTCTATCATGAGATCATTCACTCCATTGCTGGATTACAGCCAATTTATTTTCTAAATACGACTGCACACCTAAATTATTTAAGTTATTTAAAAACTCGCATATCGCACTAGAGCAGTGCCCTACTTAACAAGACCGACCCATTGCCCTTACATTTTTTCCATCAGTGATGCTGTGAAGATTTGTATTTCGCTTAAGCTGATGTCATGCATTTGATTGAAATCATCAAAAGAACCCTTCTCTCCCCCTCCCCGCAGCACTCACATTTAGTCACCCTATCACAGCTATGCTTGTTTATAAATCAAAGCAATCTAGAACAGATGTGTCACCAGCAGTGCATCTGTCGCAGTTAAATTACACTTGCGAGGACATGCCACAACAAAAAAAAAATACAAGAAAAAAAAAAGACAACGCATGTAATAACGACTCGCCACGACCTAATTCCCCATTAACCTATATTAGAGGGTGAACTTTTCGGGAAAAATCAATAGATTTCCCCCATCGGGGATACTCACGTCTTGGACTTCTTTTCTCCTGGTTATGAAATCTCCCAAGTGAAATAGCTCCATCCCGAGTTTGTCAGCCCACGAGTGGACCCTGAAATGCGATAATCGTGACCAGTTCCGGACGGGATTCGCTCGATCAACTTACACATTGTACTTGATGTTCTCGCCAGCCAGGAAGTCATTCCCACTCGGAAACAGCACCAGAAATGAGACTATCGTCAACTGGACCTGGTTCCTCCATCTTTCCATTGTAGCTCGCGATTTAATTTTTGTTTTTATTTTCACTTATCACTTGGAATCTAGATCTATTGTGCGACGTGGGAGCATCGTTTCCACACTTCTCTCGACTTCGACTATTGCGAGTGCATAACGAGAAACGAATGTGCTCGGTCCTTGTGCTCCTTCTTCGGAATTGTGCGAAATTTTCTATGAATTTTGCAGCAAATCGTACTTTTTATCGGGAAAATCTAAAGATGAAGATTTGTTTGAGAAAATTCCCGTCTGTACACTTTTCACAATATGGCGTTTTCCAAAATGTCAGTTGGGTGCTTTTTTTCTGAATTTTCATAAGCCAGCGTTGGCCAGAGGGGGATACTGGGTGGCTTGACACATGCCATCAAGTTGTCCCCTTCGGTGGGTGAACTGCGACTGCTCCAGGAAATTTTTGGAGATGCGCATTGCCTTTGTTTACGGGCCGTGAGCACGTGTGCGGAAAGCTGGGACACGTGCTGGACACGTGTTGCAGCGGGGTGAACAACCAAAACAAATGGTTTTCGAGTTGCGCCGTTGCATTTGTTGATGTTTTCGTGGATGACACTGTTGACTTGTTGATACGCTATCAATTGGGCGACGGGGGAGTAGAGCTCTTTGTGTTTACAAATTCGAAACATAAGTGCCTCTGATTAGGTGACACTTGTGAACGTACACAGAGATATGAATCACTTAAGCGACAAGTACATACTTACGTGTGATCTGTTCACGATGTGAATGCTCTCATTGTATTGAAGATGCTTCCACATGATGGGGGAATAAGTATAGCTCCGTGCGGGGGAACCACTTAAAATGTAACAATATCCAATGGACATAGAAAACAACGGAAAACAAAAAATGAAGAAAGGAAGCTCATTTTTGCTGCAATATTGAAGGCGGTGTAATAGGATGGGTGGCGCTCCAGTCCATGGTGGTCCTGGGCCTAGCTTCGACAGCAACCACTCGTGTTGTGAGTTCTATTGTTCTCTCGGAAGTGGCGCGGGAACCTACAATTGTATGCCTACACCGAACGTCGATGTTTAAGAAGCTTTTCGAAAAGCTCTTTAAGCTGTGCTCATGAGTCGGGACTCGAAATAGATACAGCCTTGTAATATGAAATATGCTCACATCGGAGACTGAACTACTGAACGCAGAATCGTGGGAGAGTAGGAGTCGACGTACCTTGCTAGTATGCATCTATACCCAAGTGACTATTAGGCGGCTTCCATTTTGAAGTAAAACTTGAAAATTGAGATTTTCTACTCTGAAGTTTGAAGTAAAGGCCTTTTGATTGATTTGATAAATCGATTCGAATGATTTTGATATTATTTTGCTCCAAATTTGAGTTATAGCTTAATCTAGGCATATTTCAGCCACAGCTCGGGATAGATATGGGCCTCAACCAACACGGTAGCGAGCGCTATCTCTGTCTAGTTGCCTCCAGTTTTTCCACAGGGTCGGAGTTGAAGACTCTTCCTGCCGGAGCTAAGCTGTCAATGTGCTTTACTTGCCCCAGTTTGGCATTGAATTCGTAGATGTCTAGATGTCTCGTGTCGCTGTGCAGCCCGTACGGTTTGTGCTCGAAGCTTCTCTGCTCTCGCCCGCAACGCAAATGTGACGAAAATAGTATGGGGCGAAGAACTGGGGAAATTAATGTTTTGTAAAAATACAGCATTGGCCTTGGTTGAGAAGAGTTTGATCTCAGAACAAAAGTTGCTAGGATTATTCACTGCGGAGCATAAGTTGACTGCGTCCCTAACTGCCTCGAAGTAATAGCTGCCCATTGTAACGCATAGACTGTACTGAGACTGAGATGGGACCGCCATACCTCTCTTAGCCGATTCCAGCGCAGTGCCAGCAAACGGCCAATCACGTCTGTCTCAGCAATTTCTAAAAGATGTTTAACATTAAGCTCAGAACCATAAAGGATTGGAACAATGAATCCGTAGTTCACAGACAGAGCAGCGAAGCGGTAAAATGGTATACAGACGGATCAAGAACGGATGAAGGAACTGGGGCAGCGATATTTGGACCCAGGACAAAGTACTTCGAACATCTTTCAAGCAGAAATCTATGCCATTGACAAATGCGTTCAAATCAATCTTGATAGGAAATGTCATACAGTCGAGCTGCTATTATCGCACTGGACTCCTACATCATCAAATGCTCCTCCATCATCAATCAATAGTGTGGGAATGCGCACAGAATCTTAAATAGGTAACACAATACAACTCTGCTGGATACCTGACCATGCAGGGATAGAACGCTCTGAAATGGCGACTGCCAGGCAAGAAAGGAACCATCAGAACCCTTCACAGGCCCTGAACCTTTCTGCGCTGTAAGAGATCATGTCCTCATGTTCCCAAAGGAATCCTGAAACTAGAAAGAAGAAACCGGACAGAAACCTGGAAGAAAGCTCATGGCATAAAGAAACCGAAAGTGGTTTGAGACATGTATCAAACTGAAATATGTATCAAAATATCAGACTCAGGGAGCACTTAAGGAAACTAGGGGTATCAGAAGAAGGTCTTTGGAGAATCTAATGAAATTCCAGAACACGTACAGGGATTCTGTGAGGCCCACAAATCGACTATCAGCGCAAGCAATGAACCATCTATCATTCTCAGACTCCTTAGGGACTCTAGTTTAGGGAGAATACTGTGGATTCCATAATCCACAATACAACTCTGATAAGAACTCTTTGTAGAGTGGAACTCGAAAGAGAGCAAAGGTATTAAAAGGGCTCACAATAGATGTAAAAATCGCTGTTCAATTTACCCTCAATACCAATAATAAGAATCATGACTGAGTGGAACATTCTGTGTTATTTACCTGTCTCCCGTCTTGTCGTGTGGTCACAGTCTGCGGAAGTGATTCCCCCAAATGCTCAATATCCACACCGACTCTACTACCAGTTGTCCATTTTCCGTTCCTGCAGAGTTCTGTCTGAACTTTTTTCCTGCAATAAGACCTCTCCATCTCCTCTATGGCGCTTCTGATGCTCTTTATCCCTTTTTATCCTCCTAAGAAATCGGGTCTCTTCCATTTGCCTCTGTTCGTAAAGTTGACCAGGAGCTATTGTAGTTCGTCGCAACATTGCCTTGTAGGGTGGTGGCGGTCGGCTTCTCGGAGCGTTCAGAAATCAAGAGTATCTGATGTGATCGGAAAATTGATCAATCTGGTTGATCGCTGATGGTATCATTCGTTCTTTGGGAATGATGGTTAATCTAACCGAATCCATACCTTAATGCCTGCTTTTGAACTCTCAATAGAGGACAGACTATTTAGGAGCGCTGCCATCCATTGACAGGTCAATTAATGAAACCAAGTTGGCAGTTGGCAAGTGGCTTGATTCCATTCACAGTGACTTGCCACACCTCTCAAATCGTGATCAGAACTCAGTATGTGGAGGTAACCTGCTGAACAGTTGACAAAGAATATAGGACTAAACGCACTCAAAAAAGAAGAAGTCTACATTTGTACTGCAAACTGTAATAAAAATAATACAAGTTGCGCTAAAGGACGTGGAGGCAGCTAGTTTCTACAGCAAACGACTCGTGTTTTGCGTGATATTGTTCTCTAAGGAGTGGAATGGACATACAGTTTTATGCGGACACCGAGGGAACAAGCTTTTTCTAAACAGTTATACTCTTTGAGTATTGACAGTGACTCGAAAGAGGTGAGGCCGCGAAAACTATTTTTGTCGTAAAAGGAATTAAACCTAGACCACATAGGTTAGAGTGCGTATGACTCGACGCACATACCCCCAATGCCATGGACCACCACAAACCGGTTGTGCATTTAAAAAGTCACCAACGTTACATGTGTACATCCTCGTGCAAAATTAAAAATTCTTTTGAAGGATTATTGGCGATTCATATTCATATACTTTTTACATTTTTACAGTAAACTAGATTAGCTTTATTTTCTATCGCAACATAATCATCACCTAATTCATCTCTGGATTCGATGACAATTACTGGTAAACGGAGAAGGCAATATTCCAAACGTCGTCATTCTGCTACTGGCTGATTTCCCAATCGATGAACTAACCATGGTATCCATCAGTGATTCCGCCACGACACACAGTGTTTAAAGCCATCAAGCATGTCAGTTCTTTTCTGGTTTCTTTTCTCAATGGGTTCAATCAGGTTCCTTCATTTAAGTCACGGACTTAAGCCCCACCTCACTGTTATCCTCGTGACCGTAGTCAGCATTGGACAGTCCATTCATGTTGCACAAATTGAGGATGTTGTAGAATATAGTCTTCTCCGAATCATAGAGGACAGAGCCAATCCAGTTCACGCAACTCTGCAGAGAGGGGAATGCAAAAATGCATAAAACTAAGCTGGGACTGTGGGCTGAACTTACCGCAAATATAAACAAACACGTGTACAGAACCCTGGCCGACAGAACAATTACGAAAGACAAGCCAAATAGGATACCGAGAGCTGATATAAGTGCCAGGACTTCGACCAAGTGGACGGCCACAACCATATCGACAGGAACACTCAATTTGGACTTCCAACGCAAAATCAATGAAAAGAAACCAATTTAAATCTATCAGGCAAGAAATTTTGAGTGATTTTGGCAGATTTAAAGCTATTCTAGTTGATTTTATCGAATGTGGCGACTTTGCTTGTTTTGCAAAAAGGACATCAGTTCAAGTTAGATTCGGCGAATTTGGAAAGGATCTCGAAGCAAGAAGTTACAAATACCACCTGCAGATGAGGGGGAACTCACGTTTGGTTTTCTCTGACATTTAAGACATACGAGAATTGTGTTGATTTCGAACATCAATCGAAAGCAAGAACCGTGAAGATTACTGGAGAAGGTAGAGCAAGGATAGATAGAGTTTCCAATCCTCGATGCCGAAAGTCTTAGTGATTCTCGTGGATCCGGTAGGGTACCATTAATTGACCTAGTCACCTTTAGTGGAACACGAAGATTGTCTTGCAACTGTGGTACATTTTCTCTTGTTTTTGGCAAGAAAATTTCTTCTGGTACATCTTTAAGGCTTAAAGGGATTTGATCTTGATCTACACTGTTGTCCAATGTTATTTCGTAGCGCAGGTCCCCTTGTTTTCCTGTGACTCTTAGAGACTTCTATTTGTCGTTGTCAGCATCATCATCTTCTGACCGGCATGACCAGCTGGGGTAAAGCATGCACTAGAGGTCTCCAGGACACTCGATCCTCCGCCATCCACTCTAATTCATCAGGAGTTATGCCCAAGTGCAACCAGGCGAGTTCTTGGACTTGTTCCATCCACCTCGTCCTTGTTATCTGATGGAAGCGCATTCAAGGCAGACCTCGGCAGTCGTGATGATGGGGCCATTCATGTTTCGTGACCAAACATCGACGCGTTATCCTTTCCGTTCGAAGAAGCAGCTGCTCAACATTGAGTGCCTCGCGCACTGCCGTGTTTATCATCCTACCACGGCGAGTGACTCCCACAACAGCACGAAGAAATCTCATCTCGGCAGCTTGTGTTAGTAAAGGGTGGTTAAATTTTAAGGGCCGATGTTGATTTTGAATAAAACACAAATTATTTAGGAAATTATTGATTGTCATTTCTTTTTATTATGATAATATTGGTATGGTTCAATTATGTATGGAATAAATATCGGCCAAATGGCAGCCGCGACCTCGGCGGCGCACCGCCATCCGTTGGTCCAAATTAGCATAATTGAGGTTCTATGCCGTTAATGTGTCGAATTATCTCATCATTTAGCTCTTGAATTGTTGCTGGCTTATCGACGTACACCTATTTTTTCAAATATGCCCAAAGAAAAAAATCCAACGGTGTCAAATCACATGATCTTGGCGGCCAATTGACATCGCCACCACGTGAGATAACACGGCCATTGAATTTGTCGCTCAAAAGAGCCATTGTTTCGTTAGCTGTGCGCCAAGTGGCACCGTCTTGTTGAAGCCACATATAGTCCACATTCATGTCTTCCAATTCGGGCCATAAAAAGTTCGTTATCATCTCACGATAGCGAACACCATTCACAGTAACTGCCTGACCGGCCTCATTTTGGAAAAAATACAGCCCGATGATGCCGCCAGCCCATAAACCGCACCAAACAGTCACTCTTTGTGGGTGCATTGGTTTTTCGACAATCACTCTTGGATTATCATTCGCCCAAATGCGGCAATTCTGCTTATTGACGAATCCACTGAGGTGAAAATGTGCCTCATCACTGAAGATGATTTTCTTTCGAAGTGCACGATATGCATTTTGATTTGAACGCCCATTTTCATAATAAGCTTGAATAACTTTAACGCGTTGCTCGATTGTGTATATTTCCATTGTTCAAATTGAGTTAGTCTGAAATTGTGAAATGTGAAAAAAACTTGACGTTTAGGTGTGGTTCACATTCAACATCGGAGTTCTGCAAAAAGTCTGCCAAAAGAAGCTGACTTACCTCCTCTCTCACAATGTGAAACATTCTGTGCCTCGACTGTGCTGCAACATCCAGTCCATATATATAATGAAAAGGAGAGGTAGCAAGACGCACCCTTGACGAAGTCCAACGCCCTCGATTAAATGTATTGATTTAGCTGACACAGCTGCTAGAGTTTGTGTATAGAAACTGAATGGCCCTCAAAAGAGGATCATCAATCTCATACTCCTGAAGAACACTTCAGAGTTTAACTCGAGGAACTCGGATGTATGTGCTTTGCAAATCTACAAAACGGCTGTAGATCGGTTTCGCATTCTCCCAAGCCTTCGCGGGAACCATTCTTAGAGTCGCACTGTTCATCCCCCATCATGGATTCGACCATAGCTCTACATCGCACCTCCCACAGCTTTGCGTAGACTTTCCCGGGGAGACTTGGCAGTATCTGGCAGTTTCACCAGCTAGCTCGATATCCTTTCCTTGTGAGCGATGAGATGTTCCTTGTGGCTATCCTAAGTCGATGTTGTTGTCCGTTTGCTCCCCGCACGCAGTGGTTAGTGCATGGCGTGCCTCTCCACACCCCATCGTAGTTCCTTCGGGCTAAGCCCGACCGGCTGCCGTGGCTGGACAGGCCGGTTACCAGACGCTCACGTACTGCCACCAGTCAGACCTGGCTCAAAATGGGGACATGGCACACCAATTCTCTTCTTGGGTAAGACCAGACTAAACATTTATGGAAGATGATTGAAATTCACCAATTTGGACAACTTACATGCGGTTGGGTAAATAGGACTATAACTATTTCACACGTCCTTCATTTAGCCCCAGCTTTCGAAGTTCTTTGATTAACAAACCATGACGCTCTCAAAGTTCCAAAGTGTGTCAACAGCCAGACGCTAGCTCAGAATTTTAAGCAGAACATGCCAGACGCAGCGATTGAATCCGACAACAGCGTGGGACCGAACGACATCGAACGATTAGAATAAGTAGAGTAGTTTAGTTTTCAGGTAACTTCAGGCTGAGGGACTTCAGCGTTTGAATTTTATTAAGGAAAAGAAAACGATAAAGTCTTTAATTTGTACTCTATCTAAGGCATTAACGCAATCCATAGAGTTTAGTACAGCAATAATAAAAATCAGTAGCAGTTGAACGACCTTTTACAAAAACTTGTTGCTTTGGTGATTGATTGCATATTTAACGGAGAAGTACATCCTCTGAGTAACAAGCTTTTTTGGTATTGCAGAAAGCTTGGAAATTGGTGTTTATTATTATTATTATAATTTATTGTATGAACAAGTCATTAAAATTATATGTCAATATAAAATATATACAAACCTAGCTAGAGAGGCTATTTGTTTTGTATTTGATTAATGATTAGATGATAACGTTAATTTTGCTTAACAATGAGTTCAATATTTGTATAATTTATATCTTTTTGAGTATCGTGGAGGGTATTATTAAAATAAGCTTCTAATGATAGGGGCCCGTGTCGTTGTGGGTATGTGCGTCTACTACTACGCCCTTGGACCTACCTGTCTAGGTTCAATTCCTGGTACGACAAGAAATACTTTTCACGGCCCGAGTCACTTGCCCACCCAGAGCGATGTACGTACATAAACTTGGTGTTTAAAACCACTTAAATTTGGATTGGATATTTTCCAATCATCGATGAAATTTCCACTAGTCATCGAGGCTAGCCAGGCAGCCAAGGCACATTTGTACAATAAAAGTGATTAAATTGAATCCACACTCGATTTCTTATTTACATCAAGCTTAAGTAAACCTTCAGGTATGTCTACATGAGAGAAACAATATTTCCAACTAAGAGTACTTTAGAACAGAACAAAAATAAAATTTATTTTCCAAATTAAATAATTTCGTACATATATTTATTAATCTTTTTTACTACATCATATCAATTCTACCTGAAGAGGGATCACTTTTCGTTCTGAAATACAAAATTTGTTTAGCCAACAATTTTAGAATAACAATGGATTTCACTCACAACCATTGAACCCCTCTTGCGCACGACAGCCTCTGCCAAAGCGAGCAAGAGTAGTATATAAAGCAAGATTCTCGCTATTTTGAAAGCTGTATTGAAAGCTGAAAGAATTGTATATCGAAGTAAATACAATATTGACATCAGAACTAGCACAATTGCAATGCTCTTGGGAATGGAATCATTCTAAAAACAAAAAAAAAAATAAATTGAATAGACATCGAATAGCAATCATCTTACCTCGCGGCAGAGCTCGTCGTTGTTACCAAATCTGCAGACCTCTGTCATTTTCTGTTGACGAAGAATTTTGATTTGTTTTTATTGGTTTCAAAAGTTTAAAGATCTGTGTTCGATTTATTTGGAATGTATTCGACTTATTCTCGGGTGTGTCGGTGCATTGGGGAATGACGTGGTTTTCGACTTTTATCTATAGTGCACGAGCAGTACATGGAAACACAAATGGAATTGCGATTTGTAATCAATCGTTATTCAGATTAAAGTTTCGGTAGCGATCGAACGGCGTTGACGAGCCAGTGACACATCAGCCCCGAAGTCTGTGAATTAGATTTTGTCCAATTTTGCTGACTGACAAATTTTGCTGATATGGATGTTGCATGCAGTGAGCCGATGGCGTATTCATTTTGTCGGCAAGGGGAGAGCAAAGTGCTTGGAAAAAATATGCTTGAAATCAAATATATACAATACATTGTATATTCCTCGTTCGAAGAACAGCAAATTTGAAAGAAAATACTGACACCATGGTGCACGGCAGTGCTTCCAAAAAGCAATAAACAATGGGCATGCTTATGTACTTATTGACTATATTGCATGAATGCACGAAATCACGTCCGCTTCAAGAACTTAGCGTCACATGCCCAAATGAAGATGCACACAAATTGAGACAAATGTTGAAAAGAAAAAAAACAGTGGATACTCACGGTAAATTTTGCAGAAAAATCAATTAAAAAGAACCCACAATTTATGCACCAATGCTTTTCGTACACAACTGGACACCGCACAGTTCTGCTAGGCAATAAGATCACGGACAAAATCCACACTCTTCTTCTTCTTACAGCAACCACTCGTGGAACGACGATGCCGACGCCGAACGACCAAGCTTTTTGTAGACAATTGTACCCTTTGAGCATTGTCTCGAAAGAGTTGGGGTCGTGAACATTATTTTTGTTGTATTGAGAATTGAACCCAGACACCAAGGTTCAAGTGCGTAGGAGTCGGCGCACAACGCCGCGTTGTATGGGAGATGTGGATGGAATAAATCTGTAACTACTGTACTCTTGGGCCGATCTTAATGAATGTGGGGGCATAGTACAAGTGCCACGAGTCTCACCGTGATTCAAAAATGGTGGATGTAGCTATATGATTAAATATGCAATTCAGGAATTAGATGATACCAAGTTGAAATTGCAGAAAAATTGCACGACATTGATCCACTTAAGCTCCTCGTTCTGGGGATTTGGGCCCAGCCCGGTTATAGATTTTGCACCGTCGATAGATAATTCTTCTAGCTTTCTATGGCCTCCCGCCATAGAATCTTAAATAACTTTTGTTACAGCCCATCAAACATTGCAAGAACCCTCTCAAAAGGTGGCTTCAATCAAAAGCCTGGACTAGAAAATTGGTAAGCAAAATGAAAAAAACTATCGATACAGTTTGAAGGCTAAATGTATGTTCTTTAAAACAAATATAACAATAGGTTCCGAAGTACCTAATTTTAGGAACAATTCAGTATCAAATTTGCTTAAAAAATACGTAAATTTTTGTCCCAACTTTGAGCTAACGTGCAACGAAACGGATCATCAAAAGTTAACAAAATGTTGGCTTTCTAATTTTTCTAACCTAAACCATTTGGCCGAGAAAAAATATGTCACTTTGGGTATTTTTTTCCACTTCGCGAGCACTATGGGCCACCTCTTCAGAGATTACTCTCATTTAAAATTCTACCGTGGATTCGGCCCCTAATCGTTTTGGAGATATTGACCAAAAACCGTAAAACATCAACTTGCGAACTTTGAACATCGTATTTTTTAGGATTAACAGATGTGTGAATTCATATAAGTATGACTGTATGCTTAGCATGTTGATTCGTGCTGAATTTTGTAGTCAATACAGAAAATATTTTGAAGGCATTGTTCAATATTCAGAATTATTATTTTTTTAAAAATTTTTGCAGCACAGAACCTTCGAAATGCGAACAGCCTTATGTGAATCCATGGCACGTAATACGGACGCGTGTGCTCTAGGGGTATGTGTACATACCAAGAATATACAGCAATGGCCAACAAAATAGAGACACGTATCCACGGAACGGCATATACACATAGTTTCACTGTTCATTTTGGTTTTAAGGTCTTAAGGCTGATTCAACTTCCTTCAATGCATTTGAAACAACAACTCCAGCGAGATAATCGACTTTCCAGCTGATAATAGCCTCGTCATCATTTTTAATCGCGTAAGTTACTTATTATTGCATCACGCCGTCAACAAACTGCATGCGAAATCTCAAATTTCAACCAAGAGAAGTAGGCGTTGGATGACTCTTGTCTATATGTTTGATTTCTGGTATTAATTGAGAACTACGAACATGTGCGTGCAACGCTAAACAAACCGACGGTGATCTGTGTTTGTGTGAATTGCAAATAATGGCACGCAGCGTAGAGTGGACCTCTCTAATGTTACCTTATGTTGCGTATCGTATGTTTGGTTTCCGTTTAATTAAATGTGATATCTCTCTGTTTCTAACTTGGAACGGTGGGATGGACAATAACTATACGGGCCCGCAACAACGCAACCTTGCAGACAAGAGTAGTCTTGAGAGTAGAGAGAGAGACACACCTTCTTTCTTATCAAAATAACTTCAATCGCTGTGAGAACAACGTACTATGTATTGGTTGCACTCAGGTTGAATCAAATCTCCATGCTCGAGCTCCTAGCAATGTTCCTCTTACTGAAAAGGTACACCTGGAAAAGCGTCTGACATTTGCGAGGTCACACCATGTATTCACAGATTCAAATGAGGGACGTAATTAGTGAAGTAATATATTTACTTCGGAGCGACGAGACTAAGAGAACAACATCAGTACCGAGATCAAGCGCAGAATAGCTTCAAGAACAAACTCAAAGCGCAATTGAGGAGCAGAGCACTCCCTCGGAGGTCGGAAGACCAAGTGGACTCTGTATATGACCTTGATCATCCACATCTTTCTCTGCTGCGCAGAGACATGAACTATATCCAAAGCGAACGAAGAGATTCTTGGTCTTTTCGACAGAAAAGTTCTGCGCACGATCTTTGGACCTGTCTTTGACGGCATATTTAGAAGTAGGTTCAACCAAAGGGCTGTACAGCAATATGAGTCTAGCTAGGTGTCTACGGATCTAACGCCAAAGATGGCTAGGCCAAGTAGAGCGTATAGACAGCGTAGCTCCGGTTTGAAGAATCTTCGACTCTGAGCCTGTGGAACAACTTAACAGGGGACGTCACGAACAAGGTGGCGAACACAAGTCGTGGGGATCTTAGCCGGTTTGGTGTTCGAATCTGGACACACAAGAGATCGTGCTGGCTGGAGAAGCATGTACGGTGAGGCCCAGGTCCACCTAGAACTGTGGCGCCCTAAGAAGACGAAGAACGAGACTTGGATAAACTTGTGTGGAATGGAAGGCAAACAGTTTGGAGAGGTGCTAAACGATGGGGCTAGTTTAATGCTGTATGGTTCTTCTTGGCTTGGTGTGGGCCCCTTATTTTGTAATGATGGCCAATCACCAATCAAATTTTGCCACCGGCGGCAGGAATCATAAGCGAAACCCAAAGGTTTCCGCAAAAATGGCACAGAAATACAGTCGAACCTCTATAAGTCGATTATTCACGGGATATTAAAATTAGTTCGAGCTAGGGGATGGTTTTTTACATGGAAAATTGAGGGAAATGCCAAAATATGACGAGTTAGAGGAAAGTCACAGTAGTTAAAGTACGAAGAACGTTGGGTTTCAGAGGGCTCCTCTCCGTCACCCTACTTGAATCCTATTTACAGTCAATGGATATGACATCGGTGCTCTTCTTGGTCACCAATTTGTCGACTATCCCATATCAGCCATGAAAAGTCAACGCCGGCTTAGACCGGTTTTGAGTGTAACCAATATATTTATGACACTAGAATATAGAAGCTTGTACAGCAGGCAAAGACCGCTCTGCTGAACCGGAGGAGATTATTTGTGGCTGCGAAGAACGTCGAACCTTTGTCCGCTGTTCGGCGTAGGACATGGAAGATGATGCAACATGGTTGCCGAGACCGTTAAATAAATCGTGTCTAGGTAGAGAAATGCTTCGGTAGGAATAAAGGCGTTAAGGTGCTCTCCTTCGCAGACAGTTCGAAGATGAATTCCGGAGTCGGTGCGAGTATTTATTTATTTACAAGTTCAAGTATTCATCATTCATCAATTACAAGTATTTAATCAGACGCTCTGAGCATCTCTGCAGCCTTCTTCTTCTAATGGCGCTACAGTCCGGGTTGGACCTGGGCCTAAGCCAACAAGCCTCTCCAGCTGGAACGATCTTTAGCCAGCTGCCTCCAATTTCGCAATACAAGTTGGTTGAGGTCCTTCTCCAGATGTGTGTGCCATCGGTTACGTGGGCGTCCTCTATTGCATTGTTCCACTGGTCCATAAGCTCTACATGGTCCAGCCACCTTAGGCGTTGAATCCGTAGACGCCTGGCTAGGCTCATGTCGCTGTGCCCGTACAATTTATGGTTGAATCTTCTTCTCCAAAAACCATCAACGCAAACAGGAAACAGATTGAACGCAGATCTTTTCTCTCGAAAAGACCAAGGGCTTCTTCATCTGCTCTTGAGATTTGCCAGGCTGCCGCGCCATAGAGCAGGACAGGGATGATCAGGGTCATATATGTTAGTTAATGTTAGCTTTGTCCTTCGAGAGAGGACTCTAATACTCAATTGCCTCTGGAGCCCAAACAAACCGCGATTGGAAAGAGGTATTCTGCGTTTGATCTCGGTACTGATGTTGTTTGTACAGTTTACTTGGGAGGCACGGCAGACGAAGTCCTTAACCACCTTGAAGCTGTCCATTGCTACCTATTCTGATGCTCTGTGGAAGACGTCGATGTGTCCTTTCTTGAGAACAGCATATACATACATATTTCGTTTTGCCCTCATTCATCGCTAAACCCATTCTCTACTGCCTACAGACTCCCAAATTACGCCAGCATCTTCCAAGCGGGAATCCTCGCCGGGAGGCTTGTTGTCAAATTAAATCTCATCCGAACACAACGCAGCAGAGAATAACTTCGTTGACAGTCTATCTGCCACCAAATCCGTCATAACCTCAGAATTGGCCCAGGAATGCCGCAATGAGCTTGCTGCAGTCGCGTAAAAATAGTTCATAATAACCATAATATGGGTTCCAGGGCATGGACACGTTTTCGGTAACGACAAAGCCGATGAACTGGCCAAACAAGAAGCTACCCTCCATCGCTCGTCAGCTATGAAAGTTCACAATCCACAATCCAAGACGTGGTTAGACGACAGCATTTCACGAATTAACGATCGTTTAAAGTAGACTCGCACAGATGCTTAAATTTCAACGAAAAGTACGGGGCATGGTCGATAGAGGATTGCCACATTGCCGTAGTTGTAATAACACGACAGAACCAGAATCCTTGACTCACTTCTTGTGCTCTTGTCCAGCGCTTGTCAGAGCAAGGCAACGGACTCTAGGCGCAAGCTCTTCCTTGAATCTCTCGGCGACCAAGCACCAAAGAATTGATAATGTTCCTGAACGCCGTACAATGGTTCTAAATGCACATCACCAATCATCTTTCAGAGCTGTGGTTGCAATACGGCACTGAGTGCTAATTGGGTTCTCAAAGAACCCATAAACGCTCTCCGTCGTGGTAGATTAAATTTGAGGTAGTCATTTATCGGAATAGAGGTGTCTTTGTCCCATTTAGGGACCGGTGGCACGGCAGCTGCTTTTGAATGTTGAACAATGCTGTGTACGCCTCTTCTGCATTCATGCACCATGGATCCTTAATGACTTCTTCAAGATACCCTGGGGATCTCCCTTTTGAAAGACGTGGCTTCAATCGTTGTTAAAAATGTCTTACATCTGTTCTCGGTTGATTTCTGGAAACGATTATGTTTTCAAATTTTCCGCTACGACCGAGAGGACTTTCGAACGGCCATTCGTTCCATGGAAAAAAAACACAGAAATAATTTTCCAAATTAAATAGTCTTCTCATATATTTGCATGCTAAGTTCAAACATGGAACGATAATCACGGCAACACTCGATGCGAGCGTCTGGCCGTGTGTATCCCTCACCACCTTGCCATGTCCACGTACACTACTCGATCTGTTCGATAGCCGAATGAAGGGTATCCACCGCAGTTTCAGTGATCTTGATCTAAAATGAAAATGCGCTTAGTGCCACAACTGCCAGGCGAGCAATGCGTTTCACTTACGATAATTGATAGTCCATTCTTTGCTGTGTTTATCAGGAAGTTCGTCCAGCTTGTGTTGTTCGAAAACAGGAGAGTGTGCACTAGTGTGAGGAAGAGCAGCGGGTAAATCATTACCTTTGCTATTTTGAACACTATTTTGAACGCGAAGAGGAGTGTGAACCGAAATATGACCAACGTGAGGATCCAGAATATCAGCGAGTTTAGGGCGGTATAAATTTGATCGTTCTAGAGGGGAAACAAACCAGTGAGAATTTGGAACAGAAAATGTGTGGCAGTTGTCTTACATCGTGGCATATGTCGTCCTTGTTGTTGAACTTGCTGGACTCGGGCATTTTTTCCTGTTGACGAAGAATTTGGTTAATTATGTTTCAGAATGTCCAAAGATCTATGCTGGATTCATTTGGAATGTGTACGATTGATTCCTGCTGGAGAATTGGATTTGCTTGTGTTTGACTTTGATCGAAATTTATTTTCGCTTGCCCTAGTGCCAATTGTCACTTTCTGTCAGGCCAGTTGAGGGAATCAACGTCACATTTCCAAAGGGGAAGAACCGAATTTCAAAAAATAAATCGAAAGAAATGAAAGTACTCACGATATGTGTATTTATAGACTTCCAACAGTTAAAATTCACTTTCAACAGAAGACACAATCGATGTAATGCTGCACGTAATCAACTGCATTGCACCCGGTTCCCACAGACAATAACACAACGAAAAGAAATCACAAATTTATATTAACCTTACACTTGATAACAAATACCGGCTGCACGAGTTGCCGCTGTAGTCGCAATTATTGGAGCGTATTAAGAGGATCCCCCTGATAATCGAAATAAGTGCAAGTTCGCACGATATGTGCGCATCCAGAAAATCAAAAATGCAAATTTCATTTGAACCAGAATTAATCTTCGTTTCTTCCGCATCGACAGCGTCTATTCGATTCTGTTTCAGTGCGATACGGCCGCGCACAAATAATACAACCGATTACGAGAAACCGGCAGTGGATAGCATCTGAATCCACACACTCCGTGTCGCAGACAATTGCAAGTCTATATCTGCAATTGTGACAAGATGTTTCTGTTTGGCCAATAGCTGAGCTATCCTCGGCATCCGATTTCATTGTGCGCCGCCGCCGCCTCCATCCATCCATCAAGCGGAGATGAAAACATTCTATGTTCATTGACCATATCAACACAGTAGTTTTGCAGGTGCAAACGTGCAAACCGACCATGAAATGATATTTCAGAATTTCATCAATCAATCAGTACGGAAAAGGCACTAGTTTCAGTCACGTTTATGCATATTCTGTGCGTCCTGCACCATTTCTGTTGTCTATTTATAGCATTTGCGCATGCGACAAAACGCTTTCTTTGTTTACTTCGCGTCCGAATCTCATTCGAGACACCTGTCAAACGCCATATGTTTGCAGCACATCACTGCAATGCACTTGTCAGCTTGTGTCAGCGAAGTTAGCCAAAACAAATCCATCCTTGACCCTATTCGCAGATGAAAGAAAAAGAGACGAGAGAGAGAGAGAGAGAGCGGAGAACATAAAACATGACGCAAGAGCGCACACATGTCTGTGCACTGTGCAGACACAAAGCGCACCGCGGTGCCAAATGCCAATAAATGAAGAACACCTGTGATATGTATTAAAGGTCAAAGTTTATTCTAAATGTCAGATTCGACTGCACAGTTAAATAAATAAAAGTTACTTGTCCGCCTTCCCTCGGCCCAGCATCGGGCTAGTCAGCGACGCGCTTCTACTTGTTCAGTGACATCCGTTCGACACTTGCCAGAAGTGCGTCGGCCTCCGCCACTTGGTCCTTGGTGCTGAGATTCTTCAGCCTAGCCTCGAGTGCGTCCAGATCGTCGTTGTCCTGCTTCTGTATGCACAGATATCGAAGCATCAGACTGATGAGCAGACACATATCTTCAAGAATCTTCTCTTTCTCTGGTGTTGGGTTCTGGTAGCGCAGTTTCATCAGCCGCCACTTGCTTTCGGCCAACTCGAAGGGTGTCTTGCCACTTCGGTCGTGGATGTGTACGCTGGCTCCGCCTCGCAGTAGGATTCTCACTACCAGATTGAAGTTGTTCGAACTGGCGGATATTACGGCCAAATGCAGGGGAGTGTTGCCCAATGAGTCGGCGATGTTCGGATTCGCGCCGTACTTCAGTAGCTCAGTAACGACTTCCGCGTATCCGCGACATGCGGCCAAATGTAGTGGGCTCCGTTTGTGTTCGTCCGAGCAATTGGGATCGGTGCCATTGTCCAGCATTCGTGTGAGCAGCTCAATATTGCATGTTGATGCGGCCAGCCGTAATTTTCTGCCATTCGATTCGGCCAACACGTTCGGGAAATGGCTGCGGAGTCGATTTTTCAATTTATACCGACGACGCATCTTTAGTGCGCTGCTCCCGGATGGCAAGCTGGACGGGCGCATCAGTGCTCCCATGTCGGATGGCTTCGCTTGTGGCTGGGCAAATGGATTGTCATTGCTGGCGGCATCGTCCAAAAGATTGATTTCCAAAAGGCTCGGTATTATGAGGGGTATTGGGAGTATAAAATTACCATCGTTGCTGTCGTTGCTGGTGTCCACTCCCGAGTCGTTTGATGCCATTGCAACGTGCGTCTCTGCGTTGGAATCGTGGGTGAAAATTGATATAAATTTCACCGCGTGTCTGATAATTTAACTGGCGGTATGATTTTTCACTTTTCTTTTACTATTTTCAAGAGATACGCACAAATTCTTTGTTTGTTTTTGTTTTACTTCGTTGTTTTGCTTTTCACTTTGAATGTTAAAAATAAAATACGCATGACAGCTGATGGGTGTTATTGTGTCACACTGAATGTTTTCATTTTGCCCATCTGTAGATTACTGGGTTGTGTTCAGTATCATTAATGTTTAGTGAGGCACTAGACGGGTGGCAGTGGTGCCATTTATGTTACGAATTAAATTTGTTTAAAGTTCGGTTGAATTTATTGAGGAATAGGTGTAATTATTCGTTTAAAAATTAATTCAGCCACTTTTTCTTGAATCTGTGTAAATTTATGAGACAAATCAACACAAATATGAATAGGTGAGGCGAATGAGATCTGAAGTGGATGACCTTTAATTATGTTTTCTTCAGCTATTCAGGGTACATGATTGAGGCTGAGGACTGTATTAGCATCAAGCACATAACACATAATACCAGAATTAGTAATAATCTTTGAGTCGATTATCAGTTCAATTCAATAGGTAGTATTCCATGAAGACGATGTCTCTAGACTCCCGGCTGTCTGTCACTCATCGCTTCACAAGATGGCCGTTTAGTTTCAACAACACTCCAGTGTTGAGTGTCATGCTATAGAGACTATGCCTCCTTCCACAACAGAAGAGAAAATAGAAATCCCACAGTAAACGCCTGTTGAACGAGGCAGTAATGCAGATGAACAACTCAAGATGGGCGGAAGGCACAGGGGGGACATCAACTAGAAAGTTTTCTAAATATACTCAATATTGGCATCATTGCTGGTATCATTACTGGCCACTATCTATTGGGAGAAAATTCCAAGACCCTGATGCCTTAATTGAAAATCTTAACCCTTGAAAGCCCAATAGTCCATTTTGGACACGCACTGTTTGAACAAAAAGTTTGTCCAACGAAAATATTCCAAACTGCATGCGAATAGTTTTATTACGTTCTGCTGTACAGTATACACCAGTTACCGCTTGAATCCAACTTCATTTGACAGCTTAGAATGCAGTTGATGTCTGCAGCAGAGATGAAGTATTAAAGAGATAGTCAATTTCTACCTCTCTTGCCCCTTGATTTCATCTGACAGCGTTTTTTTTTAAAATGTTCACAGACAGTGTTTGTGTATACGATTGATCAGAGAGCAACTGCAGGCTGCTCTAAAGCCTTAAGAAGTGTGAGTGAAAATAAAGTAGTATGCGTGCGTTTAGAGCAAAATTCGGGTGAAACGCGATGGGCAAGGGGTTTTCCACTGGAAAGACGACTATCTCGGTGTGCATGATTTCTGGTCTGCAGTCTGCGCCGGATGACGACACGCATTTGACGTTGAAGCTGCTCTTTTTATCATAATGTGTTTGTCGGTAATGCAGGGCGTGTCCAATTGCACTCTTCACTATCTCTGCTACTGCTCTAGTCTAAGCCAACTAAGATACCTCACTTATTCAGGTTCATAAAGATGCCGGGCTGGCTGGACGAAGAAAGGTCTTCACAAACTGCGATTTCAACTTCTCGATGCGTACTATAAGGGTACAAGGAAGAATATTTCCCCCTCTAGTCTTCACAATGGGTCCATACGGACCTAAGTGAGACGTGCTCCAGCGCGTCTACCCACAATCCTATCCTATCCTAGCTAGTCCCACAAAACCTACTTTTTTTTTTTTGTTCCATTTGTGGGTGGAAGTCTTCAACAAGACCCTATGGCGAACGTTCGACCATAGAAGTGTGAGGTTTTTACTCACTAAAACCACCTCCTTTTAAATGTTATGTTCGACTACAACTAAGTGAAGCACTTATCCAGTAGTTTGTATTTCTTGATTTAGATACGTTTGACAGGTAACTCTCCAATGAATGTTCCTGCTAACCACAAAACCTACTTAGATTAATTTACTATTCATTGCTCAATTCTCGCTTAAAATATGGATATCCTCCTGAGGCAGTGCTTACATCAGCAACATGCAGTCTCGTATAAAAGCACAGAACAAAATAATCAGAGCTATCCTGTGCAAACGCAGATGGGAGACGTCCTTCCCACTATTCCAGGAAGTCAGTCTCTTTTGACATCGATACGTCTATAAAATGTTAAGAACTGTTCTATTTACGCAGTGGTTAATACAACTCCCTTACATCAGCAAAGAATGTTGTTTCTCCAAGAGCCAAAACCGAGTTCATTAGACGTAAGTGTTATAGCACCTCATCTGTACCAAAAAACTTCCAAAGATAAAGGCAACGCAGTGGGAACTTTTAAGCTCCTCAATAATCTAAGAAAATGGCTACTATCCAAGTTAGAAGTAGAAGACTTATTTCTTATACGTACTTAACGAAGATATTGCTGCCTGTTTTAATAATCACCTTAAGGATTCATAAAAACCCAAAAAAGTGCTTCCTGAATAACTTTCTGAACTCTCAGCTCCGATTAAATCTTCGTTTGGTTTGTTTCATAACATTTTTATTGGCTTTTACTTCTCTTCTTTGCGCGCATCTAATGCACTTAAAACTGGTGTTTATACCACAAGCGCAAAACTTATTATTCTATATATATTTTAATCTATTAAATCATGGATAAAATTGGTCTACCTATTTCTTTATTGTAAATTAATTAAAACAAATATAAAATAAAATGTATAAATCTAGATCAAACTTTGATACGAGAATTGTTATATGCACAGGGTGGGCCAAATACAAGTTTCTTTTTAAAAATGCAATAAAACGAACAAAATTACATTTGTTTCCATGTATTATGGCCTTATTAGTAAGAGCAAGTCAAAATCTATGTCTACAATTTCAGTAAAGAAAAAGGTGATGTTAACCACCTTCTCTTTAACGCCCACCGTTGACCGAAACGTTGTTCCCAGTCTCATTTTCGAAGAAGGTACAGTAGCCACATTCTCATCTGTGAGCACTGTACAGGGGTGGGGACCATGAGTGTTGTCCACTAGCATACTACGAACTCTTTGCACAAACTTAAGTACAGCAATCGCGGTGAGTGAATGAGGAAGTTTTCTATACAACTGTCCGGCTCTGTTGTCACATAGATTGTAAAAAGCTAGGAGCCCATTTCTCTGTGGAATAATGACAATTTATTGCTCTAACTGGGTTATCAACAGTAGACCATTGGATTAAATAATTCAGACTTGCGCGGTACTAAAGGGTGATTTTTTAGCTATTATCTTTTTTGGCAACACTGGTTTAAACAGCTGACGCACGTTTCGTGTTTTGTTTCACTGTCAAACATCTTCAGTTTGGTCTATAATTTAACCATGAATCGTCTTACAAACGAACAACGCTTGCAAATTATTGAATTTTATTATCAGAATGCTCAAAGTGCTCTGTTAAGAAAGTTCATCGCGCGCTTCTTCCATTTTATGACGAAGCTCATTGTTGGCTCAATGGGTACGTAAATAAGCAGAATTGTCGATTTTGGAGTGAATATCAGCCAGAAACATTGCAAGAGCTACCAATGTATCCAGAAAAAATTACAGTTTGGTGCGGTTTATTGCGGCATCATTGGACCGTACTTCTTCAAAGATGATGCGAATCGTAATGTAACTGTGAATGGTGAGTGCTACCGTGAGATGATATCCAACATTTTTTTGCCCAATATGCAAGAGCTTGACTTGCATGACATGTGGTTTCAACAAGACGGTGCCACATGCCACACAGCACGCGCAACAATGGACTTATTGAGGAGCGAGTTCGGTGATTATTTTATTTCACATTCGGGACCGGTCAATTGGCCGCCTAGATCGTGCGATTTAACGCCTTTAGACTATTTTTTTTGGGGCTATATTAAAGTTCGTGTCTATACAGACAAGCCCGCTTCAATTGACGCATTGAACAATGAACATTGAATATGAAATAATTTTCAAACATTTAATTATATGGACAGCGTCAGCTGTTTAAACCAGTGTTGCCAAAAACATAATAGCTAAAACATAACCCTTTATAAGTCGACAATGCAGTTCTGTTAACAACGTTGTTTTAAAAGCTGCGCGATCCGTCAAACGTAAAAAAGCGAAAGACATGGGATACGTGCGGTTATGTTCCCCCAGGAACTTTACAAATTCCGTGTGGATACTTCTAGAAGTTGAAATCACCCAATTTCGATTGTGACTCAATTTGTTTGTTTCTCACAATCTCTTTCTCTTGTATGTATATCGTGCTTCCAATACCCGACACTGAGAGCACAAGAGTAAAGCAATTCGAAGAAAAAAAAGAAGAGATATAAAAGAGAATACGTTAATCAAGCAAACATCGTCTGTCCTTGAGCACTCGCGACACTTCATCCCTCTAACAAATTCCACCGCCCAACTACCAATGTCTTGCGACTAATACGCAGCGTGTAGAAGCGGCCTAACTGCTGCCGCAAAACTTGACTTGGTATAATAGCCTTCGATTTTAGTGAAGCGTCAGACGAAGAACGTCTGTTGAAGAACTAAACTTGGACAAACAAGTTCCGTCAAACGATTCTCTTGACATAATGTACTGAGCCGCGGCGGTTAGGATAAAACTTACAAAACACTGACTTAATCATCCGATCACAGTTCAAAATAACTGCTGACAAGTTTGTCATTAGCCCCAAAATCCACAAGATCTACATCCGGCAAGGATCTGACATCCGAGTTTCATGCCCTACCGCTAGAGTGAATGTGTTAGGCTTTAAATTGAAGATAAATCCACTGACAAACATGTTGATCCACACGCTGCTACGAAGTAAACCTCTCACCGGCACGGTGAGTTGTGGCAGGGTATTGGAAACCGTTTAGATACTTTCGTGCCGAATTTCAAACGACACAAATCCGATTTTTTTTCCCGTTGTCCCGCCTGCACATCGGTATTGGCGTAGTGTACCCCATCTCAGCTGTTGAGGATGTGTGATACGCGGCATTAGCGAGCGTCGGTCTACGAACGTCAAATGTCAACAAGGGCTTACTTCGGCTTGAAGCCGCATGTCTGTTGAGTATCACTACGAGCACGAAGAGTTCACGTACGAGTATATCCTTATTTTCCGATATGTCACCCATTCATCTATGACTGCAACCACCGCCGGAAGGGATACGAAGAGAAGCACACAGAAAAAAAAGGTGAAGGAATACTAAATTCTGGTGAAAATAAGGATAAAAATGTGATTTCCTCTTCTTCTCTTTTTTCGAGCAAATTGATTCGACTGAGGAGGGCGAGGAGGACGAGGATGGAATCCATTTTATTCTTCTTTTAAACATATTTGCAGTTATTTTGTATTTTCGGTCAGTCCTTTGAAACGGAATAAAGGAACCTACTCAGCAAATAATATATCACAGGAGCAGGAGTGTATAATAGTTGAAAGGAGGAAACGGACGAGGGGGGCGCGCTAAGGATGTCACCTAATCTCATCGGTTTCAGTTCAGTTGAAGGGTACCATGTGCATGGAACGTAGATTATCGCTCATTTTAGACGTTTTGCTGCTGCATTTGCCGGTGGAATACGCTGGCTGTTCTCTTACCTTGATTCTATTCTTTTTTGTTTTCTTTTCATTCCGCCACGACTTGTCAGGTTGAGAATGATTCAGGATCAACAGCATTTCACTCATAGTCAACATGCAATGGCTTCTTTTTTTTCCCCTTGGAGCGAGTGACACGAAGAACCGGACGTCTGGTCGGGGCGATGATGGGTGTTTGTCATAATGGCGGGGTCTTGGAGAATATTGCAACACTTTTGCGGAAGGAAGTTGGATGATATTTTGTTAAGACTTTGGTTGGAGGACATTGTGGAGAGGGAGGGCGAAGTGAAAGATTTCGGAATTAGTTGGAATGGTAACAAATGAACAATGGTTCATCTTAGACTATGCTGCAGTTTGGAGTCAACTTTGGTCGTGTAGTCACTGGTTAAGGGAGTGGAATGTGGAGCGCAAACCAGAGGACGCTAACAAGTTTGGACAATTGGATGGAGGGCATGGGCCTGTAAATCCGGTGAGATGCCAGGAACGATCCCTGTTGCCCTGTTGTGTTAGAGGGTTTTGCGCGGGGGTAACTTAACCAAGAGTTAGGAGCCAACTTCAAACCATGCAGATATCAACGCAATTCAGGAGATCCGAGGCCAGCTAAAAAGGGGATGACAAACCCGGAAATTTATTATGGCGACTGTTGCAGAGAGCGAAGTTTGAGGTAGAATTAGGCAAGAAGACTTAATCAGCCCGACCGACGAACTGAGCCGTGCAAGCGAATGCGTGCCGCCGCCGTCCACTTTTATACCAAAGCTACCCGCCTAGCCTGCTGCAAAGGCTTTAAATACATGAGCCAGCGTCTCATAACAATCCGCGTCAGTGCTACATTCGTTAATACCAGTCCAAATTGCGCCCACACCCCAAAAAAGGACAAAAAGCTAGAGCTAGAGTCATGGGAATACATGCAGTGCACTGTATTCCCATGACTCTAGCGAAGACAAACACGCCCAAAATCAAACTCAGGGTCCTAGTTTTCGTGATGGGGCGAAACACCTCTATAGTCATAACCCGGTTTCCACGCCTCAGCATTCACAATGGGACCTGGTAGTCCTCTGATCAATCAAATTGGACCGAATTGCGATCAATGTCCGAACTTGCCGAGGAGCCAAGATCGAGTCGGATATTTTCCTTCTCGTAGCCAAGATAAGAAGACGGATATACGAGAGGACAACGGAGTAGAGCAAGACAACAACAGTTTGATGGCGGAAAGCTACAATCGTGATCGACCGCTAGGAACTTTGGCGATCGAGTAGTCCTGCAGCTCTCAGAGAGTCCAACCCTGGCATTCAGAACAAATCGGTGAAAAATGGAAACGTTGTCAAGCAAAAGCTGCCTCTGATGTGCTGGATTTTAAAACGCTACTCAGCCAACCCGTGGTTTGGCAACGAGTGCAGGCAGGCACATTCAACCAAGCATGCAGCAAATAAGTCGACTCTGCATAGAGGCACGAGATTTGGTTCGTGAGGTCTACAAACTTAAAAGAAGGGAAGAGCACGAAATCAATGGCGGACAAAAGTGGAGAAGGGCCTCGCACCTTTTGTCGTACATTATAAGGCAGCTGTTTAAAGATCGTGCCAGTTGGAAGGGTTTATTGATAGAAACCCAGCTCTATCTCGGACTGTAGCACCAGTAGAAGAAGAGTGCAGATCGGGACCTCAATCAACCTGGCCTGCTTAACTAGAGGCAATTACCAAGGCGCTAGATGGGGAGAAAGGCGATCCTACCTCTTGCAACACCTACAGAGGTTGCATACAGGGTGACAAGTTTCACAGTGGACGTTTAGACTCCACTTTCACCGATTTATTCGGTTTCACAGTTTTGTTTAAGCAGGGGTTCAATTTGTAGTTTAAATCAAACGAGAGTACACGGCCGTTTAAACCTCAGTTCTGCAACTCAGTCGGCCTTTTTTTACAGCGTTCGTATTTAATACTCTCTGATATCTGATGTTCGGCAATGGGATTCCCTCCTTGAATTGGAATCATTTCCAATGGATTTCCATAGCGCAGCTTTTTTCTTCATCAATACCCGCATCAAATTGAAAGTGCTGCCATATTTGTTCGATCGCATTACACAAACGACTGAACTGCAGTTCAGATTTCACTTTGAAAGCGGACAAATAAAACCAAACATTTGAACTCGGCTTAAGATCAACAAAACTTAAGCTTAAACTTTCACTGTGAAACTGAGCATAGTACAAACGCGATGCACGGTGCAAGGACCTCTGAACCTGCACCAGATTTTCGCAAGGAGATACGCTTTTGTGTGACTTCAATCTTGAACTGGAAAAGATAGTGCGGCGAGATGCTGTAACCACTGAAGGCAATGTCTTCTACAAATCAGTCCAACTGTTGGCTTGGATGGACGAATGACATCTTAGTGGAGATCCGACGTAGAATCACCCTTGGCAACCGATGCTACTTCGGTTTGTCAAAACAACTGACGTCAAAGCTCCTGACTCGCAGGAACAAGATCATGCTGTACACAACTCTTATATATGGAGCCGAAAGTTGGACGATAAGCAGAACAGTAGAGCCGATTTTTGGCGAATTCGAAATAAAAATTAGGCGGGTATATGGTTCCGGCTGCGAGGAAGGTGAATGGAGGAGAAAACACAACTTTATGAGCTGGATGTGGATGTATTCCGGAAGGCAGAAATCCCACGACTGCACTGGCTCTGCCACATCAGACACAAACGCTCCAGCGAAAAGGGTCTCTGAATCTGAGCCTCCTGGTTCGATAAGAAGAGGCAGACAGAACTTCCGCTAGAAAGAACAAGTCATCACGGACGCAAAACAGCTTGGTCTTGATGTCTAGAAGCAGCGTGCCCAGGACGGTCATCTATGGAAAGTAGCTATAGGCTCGGACCTTCTATGCGTCTCCGGACTGAGAAGTAAGTAAATTCATGTCAATCCTTTCATTTATCATGGCTCTCCCTTTGGCCAATGCCATCTTAGTTCGTAAGGGCATGCCCAGTTCGACGGGCCTTCCCAGTTCAGAAACCTTCCTAATTTTCCAAGACCATTCCAATTCGCCAATGCCTTTCTAGTTTGCCAGAGTGTTCTCTGTTCGCCATACCCTTTTCGGTCAGCAGAGTTCTCCCAGTTCCCCAGTGCGCTCCTAATTCGCCACCGCCTTCCAAGTCCGCCAAGGCATCCCCAGGTGCCAGAGTCTCTCCAGGATTACAGAGCCTACCCAGTTCCACAGAACATTCCCATGTTTCCAGAGCCTTTCCAGTTCGACAGACAGACGAACACCTTCACCCGTGTACGGAAAAAATTACTTAGTCCATCGATGCGAAAACGACCATCACCTGCAGCGCCCATCTGGATGTCCCTCGGTGTACCCAAATAAGCACCTTAACGAATCAATCACCGTTATCTTGACAATCGGCAGCCGTTGGAATTGCATGCGCCGCACCTTCGACATAGCCTCAGAGCTACGAGCAGACTTTACGGAGCTCTTCAAATCGATTCCAAAACCCGGGGGGGGGGGAAGATTTCCCCTTTGGCTGGCACCACTCGCTCACTCATTCCGGTGTTCCGTGCCGCCGACAAGCGGACAGATTACAAAGTAGCCTGCAATCGGTGCCACAAGGAACGCCAAGAATCACGAAAAATCATACTCGATTCTGATTCGTCCCCCGCTCCCGTTCCCGTCGAGTTGGTGTTGTTTTTGCCCATCTCCACTCCATCTGGCATCCCCAAGCCTAGCGGGCTGCGAAAACTTTTCTCCCGCCTCGTCCTCGCATGCCGTCGTTGCTGGCAAAGTAGCGCAGCAACAACTGACGACGCATACGTTAAAGGAATTTCGTATGACGATAAGCAATATCGAAGGAATTCACCATATTGGCCGGGATTCACGGAGAAAGGAAAAAAAAAAAAAACTGTCTGTCTCTCCGTCGAACTGATGCAGGAAATGAGGAGACATCTGGCCACATGGAGTTGATGTCATCCCAACCCAGGCGAGCACACGCCAGCGAGGGTGGCACTGCCCCTGCTGACGGTGATGGTGACGGTGGCGTCCGCCGCTTATCGAGGACATAATTAAGATTGCAACACCGAAATATGCTTAAAATGTTTTTAGATACCCACGGCTGCCAAGAGCCTTAATTGGTTGGACCCCCGGATCCTTGGCAGGTCGCTACTTTGCATGTCCTGCCCTGCCGCCCATTGCCGCGCTGTTTATCTCCTCTGCCTCGGAGTTTAACTGACTGTCACTGATTGGGGCGATATTTTGGAGAACTATCATGACATTGGGCCAAAAATTCCTCGGCGGCGGCGGCGTCCCTTCTGCGGTGGGGCCGGGCGCTTGTTGCTCAAGGATAATGGGATGCCATTCGCTGGCTAACCAATTTCGTTTTGGAAAGCACATCTCCGGTAATTAACTTCGTCGGGCGCTGGTGGGCGGGGTGGCTGTGCTTGACTTGTCGTGTTCATCGGAGGTGGGGCGGTGGCATCGTCTCGATCCCCAGCATTGCTTGCTACTCAGTATCCCTTGTCGGGTCCTTAAATCCGTCTTTAATGGCCGCCAATTTATCTAGTATTGTACGAGCATGTGAATATTTTGTTGTTTATTTTTTTTGTGTTCTTTTTCGGTTTTTATTATTATTCATCCCGCTGCAAGGACTCTTGTGGTTTTGGCTTTTCGGAGGGGTTTTCGTTGGGATTTTATTGGGGTATTTATCGCGGATACACGATTGGGGCGCTGTGATGTGGCGTGGTGGAATGTTTCGCAGATAACAACGGTGCCAAAGGATTCGAACGGATTTTAGCATTTTATAAGCCTTTAATGGATATCCATCGGGGTTTTGCTGAGCACTACGTACACATGCACGTACACTTTTGGCGGGCGGCTGTGTTTATGGCGCATCGCGATGCGGATGAGACTGGCGATGGTTTGATTTGAGTGCAATCAAATGATTAAATGCGGCTAAATGACTGATTTTGGGCATGTAAGTGGCTGATTTTAAGCCTCAGCTGGAACGTGATTCAAAGTTGAGTTTATTTGCGAGATCAGGCGGGATTTCTGAGACGAACATCAGCCAACAGAGGGTGTCCAGGAAAAGCCGAGCAAGTAAATAACTCAATTTAACGACAACCAGCTTACAAATCGGCGCCAAATACGAAAGCCGTCGGCTTCTTCGTTGAAACAGACCCCTGTGGCGAGCAGCATCCGACTGGAACATCTAAAATTGTGTAGTTAATGCTTATCCGCTAACCAAGCAGTGGACTTATGGATTGCCCATGAAGTTCAAGACAATGTGGTGAGTTCGAACCTTTCTAGGCACCTCTCTGTCCTGTACACAGACTCATTCAGCCAAAAACAGAACTTTCACTTTTCGATCTTCGAATTGAGGCCTATTTTTTAACGTTGGCAGTTGGGGTGATGGGATAAGCAGCGATGAATTTAAAGGGTCTTCCAATAGGGACTTCTGAACTTTGACAGTTGATAGCGGCCATATTGTAGAAGCTGTCAAAGTGGCTGTCAGTTATTCAGTCTATTTTGCACAAATCACCATGAACCAATCATGGTTACCATCACCAACGTCCAACAATACGTACAAAGGACAAAATTGTTTTATCAAAACGGGTGTTCCATTCTAGCAACGTTTCGCTCGCTTCTCCCATTTTACGGTCGCCATAAGATGAAGCCCATTTCTGGATGAATAGGTACGTCAACGAACAAAATTGTCGCATTTTGGGACTTAACCAATCCACAAGAGATAAAAGAGCATCCAATGCATCCCGAGAAAGTCACTGTTTGGTGTGGACTTTGGGCTGGCAGCGTTATCGGTACATATTTCTATGAGAACGATGATGGCCAGCAGCTAGGCCATCCCCTTTCCAACTTCTTTTGGCCTGTATTGGATGATATGGCCACCAACGACATGTGGTTTCAACAGGACGGTGCTACGTGCAACACAGCTCACGCCACATTGACAATTCTGCGCGAGCGATTCGAGAGCATGTTCATTTCACGTTTAACATGGTTATCTTCACGGCATTTGAACTGGTCACCAAGATCGTGCGATTTGACCCCATTCGACTTTTTCTTGTGGGGTTTTCTGAAGTGGCAGGTCTATGCGAACAAGCCAGAAGCCACAGCGGCCTTCAGAGCCAACATAGCTCATGCCAGCGGTCAAATTCAGCCTAAGTTTGTCTTGCGGAACAGTATGGCGTTTGGAGTTGCATTTAAACCCTTATAAATATCAACTCACTTAGTCATTGAACCCGGTTGAATATGGAATACACAGATTGGATGCTAGAACGGCGAGTGAATTTGGATGAACAATTTTGACACAACATTTTCTTTAGAGATGAGGCTGACTTTTGACTCGGATTAACAAACTGTCATGTATGGGGAAGTGGTCAGCCACATATCTGTCAAAATACTATTCTTCTTCTCTGGACCTCGGTTTCAGGCAACAACCTTTTCCAGCTGGCAACAAACTTCTCCAGCTGGCACCACCTTTAGCCAGTAGCCTCCATCTACACACACCAAATTTAAAGAGGACTTCCTCCACATACATATGTGCACCGGCTTCACGGGCGCCCCCTTTTGTATTGTTCCATTGATCTGAAGTGGAAGACTCTCCTCGTTTGAGAAATGCACTCTAAATCGTGGGCCAAATTCAAGTTTCTTTTTAAAAATGGGAAAAAATGAACAAACTTAATTTTTTTCCATATATTAGGCTTTATTGGTAAGAACAAACAGTCCCATTAATTATGAAATAGATTTTAGTTTAAGTGGCTGCTTCGTCATCCCAATTTTCCAAGACCTTTTTGACGGTTTCGGACTGTAGCTCACGGATTGCTTGATTGTTATTGGCCATAAGTGCTTGAATCATTTCCGAATTGTTGGCACAACATCGGCCCATCACGGTTCCTCTACAAAAAAAAGTCCAAAGGGGTCAAATTGCAGTTGCGGGGCGTCCAATTGACATCGCCCAGACGGCTGATAACACGAATTGGGAATTTCGTTTGCAAAAAATCGATTGTGGCATAGGCTGTTTGGAAAGGCACAGCGGCGTCGGTCAGGAACCAGAGGTCGTCCAAATCCATGTCAACAATTTCACTAAAAAAAGTCGGTTAGCATGGCTCTGTAACGCCCACTGTTGACCGAATCGTTGTATCTAGTCTCATTTTCGAAGAAGGCCACAGCAGCCGCATTCTCATTTGTGCGCACCGTACGACGACGAGGATCAAGCATACCAGTCTCACGAAAATTTTGCACAAAACTTTCGTAAAGCTGTCGCGGTGTGTGCTTCATTTCAGCCAAAACTTCTTTTCAAAAAACGCACTGTTTGGGCTTCACAACACTTACTTTGGAAATAAGTTTTCAAAATTTTCCAACGTTGTTCAAGCGTAAAGCGACTCATTTTGTTTCGCGGAGGTATGAGACTGATTTTCTGTCAAGATTTCGAGCGGGCACAGCTGTCAGCGTCAAAAAAACCTATGATTTAAAAAAAACCCACTAGATGGCCCCTCCTGTACATGGATAGCTAGAAAAGCATTGAATCAGCAGACGCGGCTAGACTCATGTTGCTATACAGACCGTATAGTTCGTGGTTGAGTCTACTCCAAATGCCATCAATGCAAACAGGACGAAAGAGTGCCCACAGAACGTTTCTCTTGAAAAGACTAAGGGATTCTTCATCTGCTCTTGAGATTGTCCATGTTTCCGCGTCAAAGAGCAGGACAGGGATGCTCAAGGTCAGCTTGGTCCTTCGAGAGATGCATCTACTACTCAATAGAGTTCACGTCTTAAGGTTCACGCATTGTCAGTGGGGCAATGGATTCTTGCAGCAGATGCGTGGGTAAGTATTTTAATAGATAGCGAAAGGGAATCAGCATTCTGGAATATTACAGTTGCAGAATGCACCAGAAGGCGGAGGATATTCTGTCTGGCAGGTCAGCATAGAAGATATTGAGATGGTAACGATTGCAACGTGACCTATGTGTGTGGGATTTTCTGTGACGACGAGACGGATTTGACGATATAAGAGCGAGATCGACGTCCGATAGTTGCAGTTCGACTCACTACTCGACGAAGTTCTGAAATGCCTGCCTTGAACCTTCTGGAACTTGGTCGAAAAATTCTATGAATTTTCATTGCTCTCCCGGCAGATGAACAAGTGTTCCACTGACTCCGAGCAGCCACCCTCCTTTCCCACGTCCGTCACTCGGTTTAAAGTACCTATTGTGGCCCACAATTGTACATTTTTGTTGCATTTTTAAGATCCTCATAGACACGCAAGTCCATCGAAGGAAAAAAATGTCGTCCTCAAGATTAATTCCAAACAGAAATCATTCCACTAACCTTCGATCCTGTCAGTTTGTGTTCCACACAACGGGAGTGAGAGTTCCCTTTGAAAGGTCACCAATTGTGAACACACACAAGTGTATCGAGTGTCCTTTGAAGAACACGGACAAAAAAAAAAAATAAAAGTGGGAAGAAATTCATTGATTCCAGTATCTGTTGCAAAGAAGGACAATACCCCCACTCCGCCAGTGGCCGACGAGGGCTTTAGCAAGAGCACAAGAAACAGAAAATCATTCCATGAGATAGTTTCTCGAACGGGGTGATAAAACTTTAAGGCATCCACCCCCGCACACACACACACACCCCCACACCCACAGGGACGCACATAAATGGCAATGGACATCCTTTCTTTGGGTGGCAGTGGAATTTAATAGCGACATCTTCGCTTATACACACGTTCATCTGGAGACGTTAGTTTTTTCCCGCCGTTTTTTGCTTGCTTTTTGTTTATTTTTTTCTCTTCTACTTCTTCTGGTATCTTCCATGATGTCCCTGTGTCCTGCAATTCCAATAAGTAAAGTCCCTCCATTTCCTCGTCTTCTTTTTGAGACGGGGAGTTTTCTTTTTTCTTCTATTTTTTGAATGGAACATTGTAGCCACATCTACGGTGAAGTGGAACACTTTGTCCAGCAGCGCAGTGTCTATCTGAAACTCCACATCGGATGCAATATCTTCGTTGTTGGCCATGTGTGTGCTTAACTCCTGCCGCCGCCTGCCGCTGCTGCACTGATGCACTGTGCGCCGAGCTGAGTTCCCGCTTGAGTGCCTCAATGCCTCACGCTGAATGGATGGCGTATTGATGATGGATCGTTTTTCATCTTGTACTTATACACGTAGTGTTGGTTCTTTTCCTGCTTTTCCACTTTTTTTTTTATTCTTTCTTTCTTAACCTATCTCGCCGTCTGTGTCGTCCTGTGCTGACGGTTCGTGGCTTTTTTTTTCCGAACAGTCTTTGTTTTAATATTGCCAGACTTACATACACACAGGCACACATGCACACACACCCACTTTCAGTTATAAGCTCTAACGTACACTTAAGTACTTTTAAATTGTAAGTTATCCGGACGAAATGTGTATCTTTGGCTTCATCTTGTATCCCATCCACTGGTGCACCGGTGCACCGCCATGGAATCGATGTGCGATAATATTCGAGCACAAATTTTCCAATAAGTGAATGATGGTGAAATATTAAAGTCAGTCGATCTTATCGTTAAGTAGTTGTAACGTAAGTAATGCGAGGGATTTTCGAATAATGCTTGTGGCAAGTGCGGTAAATCGAACTGCTGTTGTTGCTGTTGCAGCGTGAGTGATTCTTCTTGACGCGTTTTTGGCGATTGTTTAGTCGGGTATTGATGTGGCCTTTCGGATGCATCTGCAGGAGTGGCAAACTTCTGCTGCCACGCGGAGTTATCCATTGTGGATTATAAGTGATGATTACGTTCCGCTTTTGATGTGTGTCGTTAATTTTTGAATGAAACCTTCTTCTGAATTTTGCACACACTCATTTGAAAGATGAAACGAGTTCCATGGCATCCACAATCACCACCACTGACCACAAACTCAATTTAGCGCCATCTCCATTCAAGCGAGGATGACATAACTGTTAGATCACACTGCTAACCCAGATACAGTGGCTCAGTTAGCGGAGTAACCAAAGCGGAAATCAAATTAAAATCGTTAATTAACTTCCACCATTGGTCTAGATATCCGGTGTCGTGTTCCATGCCATTATCCTTCTTGCACTTACGCACCTCGTTCGAAGTTTTATTGATATGGTCTCTGGGCCCATCATCGTCGCCACTATCTCGGCTGCTTACAAGGTAGCCCCATCAGCGATTTGATACTTGATAGCCATATCTCTTGGCCAGAAGTCACACGATTAATTACGTTTGCTTAATTGAAATTTGTCCATTCAACGGGATCTGGAACAACGGCAAATGGATGAGTGTATCGATGTCCTTAATCCAAGATACAACTGAATTTTGCTGTGTTTTTTTTTTTTGTTCTTTCTCTTATTCGCCTTCAATCTTCGTGTTCCTGAGTAGGCATGACGGGGAGCATTTTTTTGAAAAAGAAATGTGCTTCTTTGGGATTCTGTACCAGTGTTTAGTTTCACTTCTTGGGGGATTTGAAGCAATCCTTTGTAGTAAATGGAATGATGTGTATGTCCATTTGGGCACTTAAGGAATGTGTAATGAACCGAGGTTGAGTGTGGTAGTCCTTACTGAAGCCAAGTGTGATGACTTGCATATTTGAAGCGATTGTCTTCCGCTGAGACTGCCTGGGTGTTGCAGGATCAATTGGTAAAACTCCTACGGCAGGCTAGGCGACAATACTAAACCTTGACTTCAAGCAGATGCCCGATTTTAGCCACCAATGGGCATGCAAGCATACTAGATAGACTACACATTGACCAAGTGGAAAACGACTATACTCATCCGTTCCTTGATTTCGAAACACCCTTGTGCTATTTCTCAACAAGGGAGGGGGGACCACAAAGCAGCCATTAACAATTCGACCATATATGCATACACGACTGGAACGAAGAGGTATAGCTACCGACTGATATTACAATTCTAATTGACAGTCAAGCGTCCATTAAAGCAATTTTGTGCGCTTAGACAGGAATCAAGTCCAAGCTGGTCGCAGGTTGCAGCGAAGGTCTCAAAGTTCTCAGCACGCAGCTCTCGATTACTCTGTGCTCCCGGCATACATAGCTGGCAACAAGGCAGCGGATAAACTAACCAGGAAAGGGACCGAAACCGACCCATCCTCTGCATCCAGCATCAAACTACCTCTTTCGGATGTCAGGAAAAAGGTGGATGACACGATCAAAGATGGAGCTAATAAAAGGTTGAACTCTTTAACCGTCTCTGAGACCACTGGAATGCTGTAGCCCAAGTTGAACACAAAAACCGACAAACTCCGTCAATACGACAAAGTTGCTCGGGATGGTAGGTGGAGCACTAACTGGCTGCGATCATTTGAAGTAACATGAAAATGCGAAGAGCGAACGACTTTACATTACATTCCTCATCGGACATCATAATGGGTCCAACAGAACTTAAGTGAGACGTGGCTTACCCGCCGAGTAGCCACATACTGAACCTGTAATTCGGTGATTTTTGATGAATCCCAAGCCGATATGCAGGCAGTTTGCGTCCATGTGGGGTGGGTTTGGATCCAAATGCTGGTACGGAACTCTAAAAGGGTCAAATGACGCTTTAACTTTATTTTCGTGACAAATTAAAATGAATAGGCCGTTAGGTTATTCCTCTTGAAGGTGAGATAGGCCGAGTTCATAAACGGCCGAACTGCGGCAGCTCTGCAAAATTTGCGTTCATAAATGTAAATACACTGCATTGACTATGCATGACAGAAGTAGACAACTGCGTTCATAAAAGCAAAGCGACAGTCAAACTGCGATCTAGTTGGCAGTGATTTTTGTTTTGTTGCAGGATTGCAAGTTTGCAGGGAAACCGAAAGTTGGCCTACTTCATTCGAAAGTGGGTCTTAAAAACATTATCAGGAAATTCTCTTAAAATTTTATGGACATGTCGGTCCTTTTTGGGAAACGTCTTGACTTCCAATTCATTTTATTGGAAATCATCGCTCTTTTGCTTCGTGATTTTTGTTTGGCAATACAATTAAACATCGCTCACTTTTGTATTGCCTACTAATGTTGCGTTTATGAATATTTTTTCTGCAATGCTGACCTGCTGCAAACTTGCGGCAGTATTTGTATTCATGAATGCATCGAGAACATACTCTGTGCAGTGCAGGGGCAACAATGTTGCATGCACAATGAACTCAACCATAATTCTCACTAAAAAGGCGTGGGCAACTGTATTCAGAATAAGTCAACTATACCAAGGCCTCTATGATCGATCACACGAGAAAAAGTCGTGCAGCGTCGTCTAATAATTGGCTTGGATCGCTTCATAATCATAAACGCTTATAATCTAGACACAACTTAATTTAATAAAGCACCATCTTCTTCTGAACTTCAAGTGTCACCTTGGTCAGGAACGAACTTGTTTGGCGTCTCTCTTGTAACCACAGCATTGGATGACATATCACAACATTCCTCCGCAAAATTGATATAAACGTCGGCACTATGTGTTTTATGTGCTGCATCTTTGGATATTTTTGTAGGGTGATGTCATCAAGTCGTTGTTCAGCCGGCTAGGGTAGTTCCTCTCTTGTGAATTCATCAAACAGCGGGCTACTGAGCCCCGGTTGCAGTTACTTTCCGTTTTTATAGAGTCTAGGAGGTTCTTCTTAATTGTCTAGACCAAGTAGCTTTTTCATTGGAAGTGGCGCTCCAATCGATTTGGGCTTAACTCCTATAACAACCACTCGTGTTCCAAATGATATTGTTCTTTCACGTAATGAAAGGACCTGCAATTTTATTCCGACTCCGAATGGAGGAATCTGAGAAGCTTCCTTTGACCATTAGCGGCGTTCAAGTTTTTATTTTTGTCTGAGGTATTTTTAACGCTGGACTGGAGCACTCAGACTCACAACTTTTGTACTACCAGCAGCAACCTCGGTACGTAGGTAAGTGGGCTGTCAGCGAAATCGCCACCTCACTTGTGATACCTACAGTCAGCCTACTACCACTGATCGACAACTCCAGTGATAGTGCCGTTAATTTGATCCCAACGGCATATGGTGACTGGACAAGATTTGAAAAGCGGATACAAGCTGTGCTTTCACCGGGATTCGAGCCGAAGCTCCTCTAATCAAGGGAAGGCACTGCACCATCCAGTAGCGACGTTCATAGTCAACAATTTGTCACTAAGATTTACTTGACAACCATGGATGGGCCAAATCGTTAATGTGAACGCTCGTTAGTACAAGTTGAGGGATTTGAAGTATGGTAGACCAAACATGTTGACCTTTCTGCTTCCTTGATCGACTTGTAGTTAGGTGTGAACACGTGTGGTACAACTTTAGTACATTTTTCATTTCTGATTGAGATTTTAAAGAGTGCACATCGAATGAAACACAATTTTCAGAGGTATGGAAAATAAAAAGCGTTATTGTTCAAACTGAAATAAAAAAAATTCACGAATAATTTTGATTATAGCCTTCTTCGTACATCGGTGCATTCATTCGCAAATAGAAGAGTTTCTCCAAACCCGCTTGTTGCATTTAGACCTATGAATCTATTGTCCTGTCACGTATGTTTTTATCGATCATAGTTACTTGCTGGTTAGGGGTACGAGGCTGAACTATAGCTGCCTTTCACAGTTGATGGCCCAGGCACACTGCTTATAGTCATCAAGACCAAAATGTGTTGTGTGATCGCTTGGTATTTATACCGAAGATTCGGGCTTGATATTGTTTTCGAACCAAGATGCTCCGTGTCCATGCACTCGATGCCAGTGTAGTCGGCGTATTTTTGTACAGCCCATCGAGTATACGGTTTCGTCTTCTTCACATTTCTTCACCTTTCCTGTGGACGCGACCGTGTATTCGACACACAATTTTTCTTTCGATGGCAGGCAATAATGAGCTGCTTTGCTTATCGTTCAACTTTTGACACAGTTCAACAGGCTCCGTAGACGCCGCAGCGACTTTTAGTTTTTACATCATCTATGGAGAATACTTTTAGCTTTCGCAAAAATTTGATCTCCCGTAGGTGCAGCATTTTTGTTACAGCCCATCAAACACTGAAATGTCTCCGTCAAAAGGTGGCTTTAATTAAAAGAATGGTGTACAAATGTTTTAGGAAAAAATAAAAAAGCTGTTGATGCATTTTGAAGGCCAAATTTATGTACTTTTTAAACAAATATAACTTTAGGTGTCAAAGTATCTAATCTATATATAAATACGTGCTGCCCATTTTTGTTGTACGTTTATACATCGTTCTACTCAACCGAATGGCATGATACTTACACCATTGAAAAGGTATTTTTGCGTATGATGTGCTATATTTATTATATTGTGTTGTATTATTACGAGAAAGTATCATAGCACGTATTTAAATACATAATAGTCGAATTTTGACGATTGGCGAGCCTAGTTTTAGGAATCAAATTTGCATTAAAAAACGCGCACATTTTAGTAAATTTCAAAGTCCCAACATCGAGCTAAGGTTCTAGGTTCTCATATCTATTGACCGGGAAAAATATGTCTGCGGGACCATTGCGCGTCTTCATGAGGATTATTAATTGCCATCTTTGACAGAGTCACACACAAGAGGCTGATGTTTGTAGAATCTGGCTTGGATGCGGCCAGGCGATCACCCACTCGGTTCAAAGTCTAGAGCCTTTGACCTTAACAATTTTCCAGCAACGAGTCCGCACCTCAATACGTAAAGTCCTTTTTGGCAGCACTCTTTCATCATTCCCTGTCCTACCCAACGTATCTCCTAGATTGCGATAATATCAGCCTTGTCTTGTGTCAGTATTGTTTCGGTTGTGGAGCTGCCCTCGGAGTTTAGAGGGTTCGCAGTCCGTCGTGTAGTCGCCGTGTAGTTGTTGTAGGTTTGGCTGTTGGTCCGAGGAACTTGCAGTCGTCGTTCTGTGAAACATGTCCCCAAATTGTTAAGGCTCACCGATAAGGAGACTTAAGCCACTAAATTTTGTTCCAATATATGCCCGCCATCGCACCTAAGTCCGAACCGCACGCGAAGAGAAGCTGCAAAAATCGAAAAAGAATGAGAAAAACACCATCTAATGGATAACTTTTACTCGCACACTCCGTTTGCTTTTATAATTTTTTCTTGTATTTCGTTCGCATTCTCGTATTACTTTTCCCATCTATTCCTGTGCAACAAAGTTATCCCGATAGCTAACCCCATCATCGTCCGGCGAAGAGTTAACGCCCATCCGCACACCATTCCCGCTCCAGCCCGAGTTTGGTGGACACTCGCCCTTTCACTTGTCCAGGCCACTTACAAAGCAACCGCAGAGCACGAGGAAAAAAAAAATCGAAAGATAAACCGGAGAAGGAGAGGCGAAGAAAAATGTATCGAATATCGGAAATTTACTTTGCATTCTTTGAGAACATCAGTGCGCCGAGATGTATAGAGATTCTGTGCCCTCTGCATCGACGGATAAATCAGCCAATCCATTAGAGATCAGATGTTGTGGCATTGGTTACATAAATACACATTCGCCACTCCAGACTCCAGCTCCGCTCTGGCGCGCTGACCCCCACACTCGCTCGGCTCTAATCATAACGATGGGCACGAGGAGGATGTGCCGGACAGCGGAAGTGTTGATTTCTGCTCGTGAAAGGGTGGTGGCCGCTGCCTGGTGGCGTTGTATTGCTGTCCGTGGTGCTTGCCAGTTGATATGAGATAAAATACATTCGCTCGGGAGCGCGGCGGGTGGATGGCCGTATGGACTTTGGTTATGTGCGAATCTTTAATTAGAAGTCTGCGAGGGGATGCCACCATTGAGCGGGGGGAGGGGAGGGGCGTGTATGGGGCCGCTGATTGGAATGCAAAGCAGTTGGTGAGGTGATGATTCGTTTAAAAAAGTTGGCAGCCGTTCGCGGCTGGAGTTGGGCTTCACTTGGGTATTCATTGCAGCCCGCTTGTTCGGTCTTGATGATGCCAGACTGGGGCGCCTGGGTTGGTATACACAATGGCCACGTGTTTTGGGCGAAAGCGGAGCGTCATGAGCGTCGGTACTCGTCAAGACAAACATCTACCTTGTTGGCCATCAAAAGCGTGTCATCGTCATCCTTGAAGGTGACACATGTTTTTACATCCAAATCATCAGCGGAACCATTCAGTTGAAGAACAAAAACCATCGACAGCTGCCATTGCACAGACATTAGGGCCTCTCCGAGTGGCCATTGGACAGGAATTCCAAGAACTATTCGCCTGCATAATGTGAAGGGCCTTATCCGCATTGACTCGCGCTAACTGTTTGCAGAGGGAGTGCCATCAGGACATCCGAGAGAGAGCCCTCCAACGTGCCACCGAACTGCCGTCTCGATCTAAAACTCCCCATATGTCTGGGGAGTACGACTAATGTCTAGAGGTGCACTGAGTCCGTCGAGCCCTGTCGTCAACGCGGTTTCGAGCACCTAGAGCACTAGTCGTCGTCATCATTGGGAGACATTGCAGGAATTGAACCGACACTGCACCGGTCCACCCACCCAAAAAATGGCCAACTCGTCTCGCCGGCGGAAAGTGAACAAGAATCGCCAGTAAAAAGGGAGAACGAAGGCACAAGAGAAAAAAGAACAAGCACCCACCAGCGCAACTTCCTTCATTCGCGTAGAATTGCATAGGACGACACCACGACACCGGGACACTTAATTGCATACAATGTGTACATAAATAGTAGCTTCCGTGTAACGAGACGGTTTTAGGTTCGCAAAAACGACCCTCCTCCTCCAGGCGGCTGGAAATTGTTTGGCCGATGTGCGAAGGAATATTGAAATAATTTTTGATAGCATTTTTCAGGTCAGGCCTTCGCGGAGCTCCGGAGCGGTCGAATGTCGACGAAACGAACAAAAGGGATATCGGCACGGCGACGGGCTATGCAGTGCAGTTCGCCTGAGCGGAGTTGGGCTTCGTTTAGCGACCTCGAATGTGTTTGTCGATTTTGGGGAGATTTTTTGAAGATTTCCGAAATTTGGACGAGTGCCAGAATACTTAGCATAAAACATGTCCGGGCCAGGGGCAGGGGCGCGGACCTTAAGGTTGCACCGCTTCGGGGGAAGATTCCGTCGACAATCTTCCCGGGGGACAGTGCATTGTGCAGTTGAAATATTCCTGCTGAAATGCATTTTTAAGTGCATGTCGAAAGTTTCTCGGTGTCGCTGTCGCTGTCGGTGTCGCAGGCGCATGCAAAATGTTTGAATTTATCGATTCGAAGGTGTGCGCCGGGGTCCGTCTTGATGGGCAGTTTTTGACTGAATTAGACCCATTGACTGTGGGAGGAGATATGTGCAGCAGTGGAGGGTGGTGCTCGAATCTGTTATCGGTCTGGGGAGAACAACAGAAATCAATGGGTGGATGTAAATTCGCCAAGAGAGCAAGAGTCTTTGAGATCTGGTCACTATTGACAGACGAGCACACAAATATTCAAAGTTTTGTTTGAATAAACTTCCAATTGTGTGTGAATTATTTGCCCAAATTTGAAACCCGTTTTTCCTTATTACACTGGTTCTCAAACACCGACTATTCGTAAACTATCACGTCAATAAATTAGTTTTTAAAATTAAACTTCTTACAGAAACACGCATTGCAATGACATCAATCAGCAAGGACACAAACCACTCTCAGAGATGCTGTCAAAAATTCCTTCAGTGTACCTGCTGCCGACACCTAAATTCTGCCTGCTGTAGGTGGGAGATGCGCTAAGGTTTGACTGCACCGCCTTGGCAAGATATGCCCAACAGGATAAAAATGCAGTCCTGGGGATATCCGATGTTCTGGGGATTACCCATTGAAGACTTTGCTTCAATTTCTTGAAGGCATCATCACATGATTTGGACGTTTTATTATTCTTCTATTCTGTTCATGACGTAGTAAGTAAACTTGGTCCGACATCGAAGGTCTGTGACACAAATCCAAAGCAGCCCACCAACTTTCATTATCATAACACCCACAGCCACGCAAAGCTTCTAAGAATTATGGCTCCACCATAATTGACTCACACTTAGTAAGGACCAAACGTAGCCAGGAGCATTGCCTGGGAACATAAGCACCAGACAAACATTAACTGTGCGATTAATTTCGATCCCACTTACATAACTAAAAGTGAACGAAAAATAACGAAACTTAATGAAATCTGACAAAACTTGACGCAACCGAGCGAGGTGATTACTTTGGTCACGATGTACATATATATATTTTTTGTGGATTCGCTGGATTTTTTAAGTTAGCTTACGTCTCCTTACGTTTTTCATGGTCGACGGACCTTAAGTGAATCGCAAATAATTTAGCCTTGATGACTGGAAACTGGTGTTTAGAAGCATGGCATCAAGGCAGCTTTATCTCAGACTCGTTCCAGATTGCAGGTCGTTCGCCTGAAAAATAAGTACTAAGAGCATGTAACCTCTTTTCCAGAAGAAATTAAGGCTATCCACCAATCGATTGAATTCCAACAGGAATGTTGTGGATCTCGTGTCTCCGTGAACAAAGAGAAACTGAGTCTCTTATCAATACTGGTCTGTGTCACTGAATGAGAATCAAATCTCGATCTGCTGAACTTATCACCTTCTTCTCACATTCACCACGAATTTGTGAACTGTAGACTACTCATGGTGAGTCCTTAAACAAACTTCTATTGGAACACATTTCTGTGGCGACTTTGCAGAGGTTCTTTTGATCAGAGACTTTGAGCCAGATTTGCGTGACATTAACTCGTTATCGTATATTTTTGAGAAATCCTTAATTTCTCACTGTCACCAGCACTGTTGCTGATAATACTCTAGGCTTTATTGTTGACAGCTACCTCTGATCGAGATTCAAAGCCGACTAGTCTGTACAGGGAATGAAGAAATCCAGGAGGTTGTGGCACAACACATTGTACGACTACCTGAACTGATGAAAAGGAAACTGCAGGCCAACCTATGTTGTCATAGAGACATGATTCCGGACCTTTTTGGAAGCATTTCTAGACCATGTGCTTGGCACTCCTTACGTGCGCCTAATTATCGAGCACATGGTGGTGCACTGAAATGAAAAAAGTCCCAACCTTGTGATGGGAAATGACAGGAGATTGGACCGCACAGCGTGTACCTTTGTCAAGCCCTTCGTATAGATAGTGTCATTTATTAGATAATTGATAAACGTGTAGTTCGGCCATTTTCGAATAGTGTCAGGTAGTTGGTGTAGCCGTGGACTGAGGGTGGAGTTGTCGGTGATGTAAAGTACGAACAAACTGAGAATTTGACGAGCCAACGAAGGGTGAATGAGAGCACTTCGACTACATTCTTGATTTCAACTTTGCTTTCCAGGGTGGTTTACCCGGTCACGTGACTTCGGTGGTCTTCTAAGGGCAGCCCGAGATCTTTCAGGAAAGTGCCAGTGTCAGAGGCTTTACTTGACTTAAGTCCTCAGTGACAAAGCGTCCTTCTGCACCTCGTATAGAATTGGAAAGACCGAAACAGGAAACTGACAAATGACCAGGATCTTACGCCTCACATACAGTGTCGTGAAATCGAGATATCGAGAGACAAAGACAGCTGGAAGCGTTTTTTTTCTTTTTTTGCTTCAATGAATGTGGAATCTTTGAAAAATGGTCACAGCCCAGGTGGAAGCACTTAAATTGACCGAAAACAAAGCTTTTCAAAGAAGCTTTCTAAGGAAAGGAAACTATTTTTGTTCGATGAAAAGTGAAAAAGCCCCGATTTAGAATAAATGCGTAAATGTCAAACCGTTTTTTAAAAATGAGCCAGATGCTTACCAGACTTAGTCTAGATGTTTTCTTTCACGATAACTTCGTCAGACTTCGAAGACTGACGTGAGATAGAGGTCCTCTTCGTCGAAACATTGCTGTCTTTACATGCTCGACGAGGATTTGCTTTCCGAAGTACGTCTACTTGGCAATGCGTGGTCATTGAAAGTTCCTGCTTCTGGAGAAACTCAAAGCCAGCTTTGTTATCGGGCTAATCGTTCAGCTGTTGACACCATCTGGCAGGTGTGACAGAATAAGTGCTTGCTGAGCATGCTTGTTGTTCCTCGAATATTTTGTCTTACTTTGAGTATTCTTCCAAGACGCAGCAACACTCAAGGCAGCTTGGAATTTTCTTTCGTAATTGTTTATGAGGCAATGAGGCCATCATGTCCCTCGTTAATGTTGTGATAGAGTGGCTAGGAGAAGGGTAGTAGATAGTGTGGCTTGTGGGGTTAGGGGCTCTTGCTTTTATTCTTCTTCTCCATGCCATTGAATTTCAGAAGACTTCGACCACCAACGTGCTTAAATTATCTGAAATACGTAAAAATCATGACTGCCGTGACATAGTTGGTAGCAGCGTCGTCTCCTGCGTTGGGTGACTAGGCTCTTAAGTCACTGACAATCCTCAGAGACACTCTTTTTAAAGGGAAACCATCTCAAACCATGCCAATCGACATGAAAATGTAGGTCACCTCCGCTCCCGAGAGAACAATAGCTGTGGTTGGAGTAGAAGAACATTTTTCTGTAATATGTGCTCTTTACTTTGTCTTGCCTGCCCTTCAATAGTCGCCAACAGGCCAGCGTTTGCAATCAGTTCAGCATTCCTTACGCTCTCCATCAGCTTCTCAGCCAACATTGGTCGGCCTCATTCTTTCAGACAATCTCCGCGAATCATCCTCAGCAGGACATCTGACGTCCCGAAAAAGCCAAAGACAATCGCAATTCCTACACGTCTTTGCCGTACCCAATCAGAGTGTGTGCAGTAAAAATTTCCCAATTCCCATTCAAGGCGGGACGAGATACGAATATCAACCGAAAACCAACGTCCTGATGTGTAATTAATTCGACCGCACAACTGCAATAAGATTGACCATTGCTACAGCAACTTGGATATCGGCCAAAACTGTAACCGGCATGGCATACGCATCCCATTCACAGAAGTCAACCCCCTGGACTACAGCCGCACTGGGTCGCGGATGTGAGGAGGCGATGTGGAAGGTGATTGCTTCGTCGGTTCATAATTGGAAACTGGTCAATTCGACTCGGTCTCGTTCTCGTCGCTATCGTCCTCCTGATCCTTCCTCTATTCATTCAGCTATTTGTTGTTTTTTTTCAGTTGTTTGTCTCACACTCTCTCTCTGCCCTCGCTTGGGTTTCTCTCCAGGTCCGGGAGCGACTTACAATTCGAACACCTATCGAGCGAGCAGGAGTATAATGGCTTCGTTGTGACTGCCCACGTCGTCGTCATCGTCGTCGTCCTCCGGATCAGACTATCTCCGCACACGGCACTGCACCAATTGCGGTTGAGGCGAACAACCCAGCCAAGCAGCCATTAACTGTGTGGGCAAACATGCTTCCAATCTGGTGCGGACGAGAGCGAGACTCTGCGGGCAATGGTGGGTGGATAGCCCCCCACAGCATTTGATTCCTTCTCTTTAAAGTGCTGCTGCTGTGAGTTCGGCAAACATTTCATTCCCAATCGCAGCCCGGCCGCCGTATGCCAGTCACATCGTCCACAAGTCAATCAATTCGAGGTAAACTTCTTCAAATCCAATGCCTAATCTGATACAAATATTTGCAACAATCTTTCACGTGCCTTCGGAAAGTTTCGCCCAGTCCCCGTGCCAGCCACCAGCACTGCGGGTGTATCCGTTCCGCCTGCGGTTGACCAACTTTAACTCCGGCACAGAGGATTTTCCCGGCATCGGGTCTGGGGTGTATCTCCTGCCTGCTGTTTCAACCTGTTTACCCACGAATTACAGGCGGAAAGTCTCTGGAGGTGCTTGTATATTACAGCCAACAGATGAAACCAAAATTTTACACTTCGGCTTCGAAACTATATGCCGCTCATCGCGGCCGTTCCGCACCGCACCGCCGCGCCGCGCCCTATGCAAGCGTTGGCTTTCGGTTTACTCTCGAAGCGTGAAGCTTACACAAATCGAGTCGGTAGTGGCGTGGATTGTGGCGGTGGCTCCATAGAATGTTGCGCCTAGGATGCGTTAGTAGACTGCCGATGGGCTATAAATTTAACTTCCTAATATTTATTCACTGCACAGTGCAGCGTTATTGAGAGGATATTTGCGATACGCTGCCATGAAGCTACAAAATGCTGGTACTGTTCCATGCAATTTATGGCATCCGAGGGTGGTGACGATGAAACGGAAGTGCGGCTGCGGTGGCATACTTTTGTGTCGTTGAAAGCATTTCGTGGGATGTAGATAAATTAGGGTACACTTAAAGAAATTATGCGGCGACTGTGTGCAGATTGGATGCGATGGTGTTGAGAGGATGTAACTTGCCACGAGATAAGAAGAATCATCGACATCTGGTCTAGATTGAAAGACGATCACAGAACAGGGAAGAAAGCCTTAGCCACTTACAATCCAACTACGAGCTGGAACTTTGCGTAAGTTACCCCAATTCTGAAAGGTCCACTTCTCACCTTTCCATTTCTGCTCAAACATCCTCAATTCATAAAGAATCACAAGAATATTTCGAATTTGAAATTGCAACCTCTTACAGAAACACGCATTGACCCACTCAGACCATGGACACAAACCAGTCCAGAAATTTCCCTCAGTGTACCTGCCGCCACTGCTCACCACTGCCGACACCCAAATTCAATTTGTGATCACCAGCTGAGGGCGGGAGATGCTACCCCCCACGTTCATGTCGCCGAAACGAAGCACCACCCCAACATTATTTATTAAATAATTAATTAATAATTAATAAACTCAACCCTTGGAGCTTTTGTCGCCACAGTGCCAGGGCATTTTAACACATCACCAGTCACCAGTCAGGGCCCGTCCACACCTCGCCCCTGTCGCAGGAACTAAGAGTCAAAGGATACGACCGTATGTGTGTATCTGTGTACCCGCTGCGGGGCAAAACTTAATTATCCCCACTATTTATTATGGGATAATAATTAACACACTCTCCTCATATCCCGGGCGCTGCTGGGAGGACGGGCAAGTGACGCAGTAAATCTTTGGCCCCGAATGTGTTTGCACCCCCTCCACACATGGGCAGACGCCCTCTGAAAGGAGTGCGGCCAACTCATAAATGGAGAACGCCAAACATCCCTTCTGTGCTGCAACTGTGGGCAGAGTGGTCAATTTACAGCGCGCCACCATGGACAAAGGACGAAATTATGCTGAAAGGTGCCATCGAGTGGGGTGGAGGGGGGAGGATGAATGGCATGCATGGGGTGTATGCTTTTTGAGGACTCGTGCGTCGAACAATTTGTTGGCATCCCCCTCGACTGGGGCCACTTGATGTATTGCAATATTGCAAGGACTCTAAATTTCCTTTATTATTGTATTAGCCAACGATGTGTCCCGATGCGAGCGCCAAACAAAGAGATGCTCCTTCCAGCCAGCACGAATGTCCTCCGTCCATGCTGGTGGTGTGGCAATGGTTACACTTCGATGCCACCCTGGCCTGTGTGTTCATAGATGTCTCGGCTGATTGGCTTCGTAATTTATTGACCGAGGTGCAGAGGCAAGCCAAACCGATTCCCGATCACCGCACTCACACGCGGACACTCGCCGTGCATGCACCTTATTGTCGGGTGATAAATCTCTCCATTCCTGTAATGGGTGAGCATTACAGGGTGTCGGTCATGAAATTTTGAGGATTTGACTTCGCCTTTGCCTCGTGGGGGGGAGGGGAGACCGCAGGTGGCTGCTTCAAGATTCATGGCCTGGGGTTGCAAAAAAGCGGAAAAATTGAAAGCGAGCCGTCAGAAGTGGCGAGACTGACCTGAATATGTGTGATTTATGCGCGGGCATTCGGTTGCGAAAGGGGTGGAGGTGGAGCGGTGCGGCGGTCCAACTCACGTTCCCAGGAGTGCTTGAGAAAGCATAAATAACATGGTTGCACGGCAGCGGCGGCGAGGTGTTGTTTACATTTTGTGGGGGGGAATTTCAAGTAAATGTGCTCCTCAGTCGGTCATTCGAAACTACTTGCTCGGCCTGTGTGCTGGCCCGTCGAGAGCGGTTCCAGGTGTGGAAACAACGCTGGGTGAGGGACTGGCTGTCTACGCAAATCATGTGCGAGGTGCACAGTCTCCTGCGGCTGTTTCGGGAAGGAAGCAGCGAGGCCACGGGAATTTGGTTTAGACTGTGGAGCGGTGTGGTGAATTGATGCGATGACTTTAGGTGGCATTTGTGCTCGATTGATCAGGGAATACAAAGTCGGAAATGGAGCCAGTTGAGTGAAGGGTGATTTGTAAAGCCCCGGGACGTGTAGAAGCGATATGAATTGAGGACGGAAAGTAGTCCAAACTCCAGCTATATGAGCGTGCAGTCTGTGCATCACTAGTGACCAAGTATCAGAACCTAATCAAAATTTCATAGTGCTCATAATTGCTCTTAGGGACGTAAAACGACAACACTAACTGTCATGTAAGTGCTTAAAAAGCGATTGATTTTGCTCCCACTTAAGAGTGCTAAAGTAAACGAAACTTAACAAAACTTGACGAAACTTAACGAAACTTAACGAAACTGAACACAGTTGGTATTATGATCAGAGTGCATTATTTATCATTTCTGTATATTCGCTCGACTGCTTAATTTGACTTAGGCCTTTCCATCCGGGAAAAATGTCATTTAGGAAAGACATGTGTTCCGATCGGATCCGAATGTCTTCGTACGTCCATTATGGCCTTAGGAATTCTACAGACTTACGTCATTGGAGGCCTTCTGTGGGGTCGAGAGACGATTTCCGGGAATCATCATCAGACCTGGGATGACAGACTTTTCACGAATGCTTCGAGTTATTTTATTGAATAAGAACTACACCGTGTCCAGAGCAGAAAACGCATCTGATCTGCGGTTTCTTCTTAACTTGTCTTGATGACGTGCCCTAGACCAAAAACACCTTTGGTTAAGGTGGCGTGTACAAGGGAAGTAACCCCTCTAGTTTGTGAAACCGGAGACTGACTTTGTGGGGTAAGGTCTATCTTCACTGAAGACATGGACGTGAAGAGGGAGGCCTAATTGGTGTGTAGGATGCTTAATTGAAGGATCTTAATGTCCATGTGGGAAGTCGTAATCACGAAAGTCCTTGCTTCACCCACGCTTCGGAAGAGATGGCATTCATGACGCTCAGTAGGACAGCTATCGTCGCTGACAAGATGAAATCCAGCAAGACAGATTTAACTCATCTCATCGCCAAGTGAGTTATCGTCTGCATGTACTTCTGGAGAAATGTTTATCCCGGCTGCGAGCTGAGTACACATTCACGATGTTTTTCCTCGAAGAAACTGAGCTCAACTCTTTAGACAGCTTTTCCTGGAAATACCACATCTACATCTGTACATGTGATAAACATGTTTTCGGTTTCGATTCCATTCCACGAAAAGGGTAATTAATGTAAGTAGCCTTATGAGCCGGAAGCTTGTATATCGTTTCATTGCCGCGAGACCCATTTCCAATCGTGGTTCGACCTTTTCGCCAAGTCACCTGTTTATGCCGAGTCACAAATGTCACTCTTAACCTAAATCATTGCGTTTGAGGCCCTAACGCTGCGCAAAGAGTCAACCGATTCGGGCCCAAGGCGTGTGAACAGCAGTCATTAAGCAGGTCCCTCTTCTGGTTCGACACGTTAGCTGACAACGGTCCTGCCCATCATGTCCACTCAGTCATCACGTGCTTGATGTGCAGGCGGGCAATTTCGCATCCATGTCATATCTAAATTGGCTATCCACGCCGAGCGTGAATCCTTAAAGATCGCCTCAAAACTTAAACCCATCCGCCTAACCGCCCGTTCGCCCATCCGCCCGTCCGACCATCAGAGCCAACAACAAATTGTCAAACGGAAGCAGTCAATATCGCTTTCACCCGCTTCGGAGAGACAGAGAGAGACGAGGAGAGAGAGAGAGAGCAACAAAACACTGAAATAAAAAAAGGACCTGAAGGAAACCGATGAGAATGTGATGTGAAAAATGGTTTAACAAGGATTTTAAAAGCACTCCCCGCTATTATCCCTTTCTCGTCATTATGTAGTCCCTCCATCTATCTTCGCATTAGTCGCACTCGCACACGGACAAAGGGAGAGTACAAGTGTTTTGTTTTTCTTTCACGGCATTCCTTGCTGCGATAGCGCCAAGCGCACCCCACCCTACCACGACTGCGTGTATAAGAGAGCGGCCTCTCTCGCTCGAGACTCGAACGAGGGATGGTCGCGTTCGACGCTGCAGACTTGTGCAGCGGTATGATGGGGGGGCAAGCTTTTCTGTCGAGTCACCCAGCCCCCACCCCCTCCTTGTGCACCGTGTAGTGGGTGCAATGCAAATAAATTCAATTATGCCACCTAGACGGGGCGAGAGCGAGCCGACTGCAGCGACCGAGGGAGACGCATGCAGTCGCAGCAGACAACGGCGATGTGGGTGATTGTCCTTTGTCTGTACTGTGCCAGCCTAGAAATGTGCCAAAAAGCTTGACTGCGCGACATGGGATGTGTGTCGTGCTCTTCATGAAATCGAACTGAATCACGTTTCGTTGCGAAGCTTTCTTCGTACCCCCCAGCAGCAGGCTGGCCGTGTGCATTTTGCATCCTCATCCTTTTTTTTTTTGGTGTTTTTAAGGGTCTTGCCTTAAAATTTTTGTTTTTGGCCGTCCGTTGTTGCTGTTGTCGCTGGCTTTTATCGTTTGGGGTTGCTTCTTCGTTTGGCATCGTTCGCCGGTCCTTTTGTTGTCTTTTCACTCAGTCCGTCTGGTACTGCAGAGGAACTCTCACAGAAGCATTCGACGCACACACAGCCACACACGGGCCACACCAAATGAATGGCATTTCGGCATTTCCCTTAGCTGCATTTAACCTACACGAATGCACCCCATTCAGCTGCATACACAAACGTTGTCTGTGCGAATAATTTAATTTTTTAACTCGGCGAAAGCTCATTAGTGATCCCGATCCCAAAAGGATGCTTGCTGATGCCGCTGCTTTGCGCCAGTAACTATGGCATCCTTATTTTTGTTATTTTTCTCTGTTTTTTTGCAAATGGAAAAAAGTGTCCCTTGTCCTTCGCCTCCCACCCAACCCCCTTGCATTTCGTTTGGCCGCTACTGTTCTTTCTTGATTATTTTTTTGTCCTCAGCTGAGGGTGGGCCGGTCGGTCGGTTGATCGGTCGTGATTACAACGTTCCATCAAGTTGTCGGTGTCCTTTTGGTCGTCGGCGGCTGGGAGGGAGGGGAAATTAATTATTTTCTGCCAATAAGTTGAAGTCGTCGTCCACTGATTGTCCGTCCGTCTGTCCTTCTGTCCGTCTCGGGCAGAAACCGGAAAAGGGAAAATATGTACATATTTTCAAACAACCTCCTCGGACGGCGGAGGACGAGCATGAACGACGAGTAACGAAGATAAGGAGGACGTCCTGTTCCACGGAACTGGATTTCACTGTTCACAGGGTGTACACTGTACAGTTCGACAGCACATTTCTAGGCAACGCCATTAAGGACATTTAAAGTTTGTGTAAGTTTGTCCTTTTTTTTTGGCCAAAACGTGGGGACATAAGTAGGTAATAAAACACGTAAATTTAATAGTTCAGGAAGGCGTGTATGCCCGGCGGCGGTACCGGTCGTCCATACAGGGGGAAATCCGAAAATTGTCGCACGAAGGCCAGACAGACGATGGTGGTTGACGGTGTTTGGTCGGCTGGTTGGTGGCATGACCTAGCACATGGATGTTGCAATCGAGAGGGTCCTAGCTGGTCTGAAGAGTCGGTTGTGGAGCAGTGGCACTAGCACAGATTGAGCGATGGCTGGCGAATGGGGTGGCCCGGGAAAAAGGGGTCTGCACAAGGGGGTTGGCGGATATTTTATTATGGCACACAAGTTTACTACAACACAGAACGACGACGACGACTATGACGACGGTTGGTGGTTGATGACGATGGCTACGACTACGGAGGCAACTGTGTACTGTGGTGTGCACTGCAAGGACGATGGGGTCGGCAACGGTGGGTCGACAGCGGTCGAGGTGAGGTGCAGCGCTATGAAGGACGTTTCGTTTCCTGTTTTGGGTTGAGTGGGCGCCCGACCACTCAGACCATCGTGTGGGTGCATGTAGGTGGCGAGCTCATTTATGCTTTCGAATGGCAGAGGCAGCCGCCGGTGCGGTGCGGCGGTTGAGGGGCGAGCGTTGCTTGATTATGTTGATGCGGTGCTGCAACCCTCTTTATCGTTGCGTGAAATATGCAAGGTAGCCGCATTGTTCGGCGTATGCACACAGTTCGACTGAAAATGGTGATTTTTATTTTCCCTTCTTATTCGCTTCGAATCCTTTATCCAAACATTTTCGACGGAAAGTGTTTTGAGTGTAATGGGAAGCAGTAAATTTTTGAGTACGTGCAGTGGTGAGACGGTGCATGGATAATGGCAAATGGCAAATGGAACGAACTGGAGGACATCTGGAAATGGTGTCGTCTGTGTTCACTGTGTTGCAGCGATGTCGGTTGATGTTGTAAACGGTTGAAGATTGAATATCAGCGGTTTTGTGGTGAAGCAGTGCTTGACACACGCATCAAAGTAGGAGAGAACTTGCAAAATGTTCGCGAACGTAATTTAATACAATTTTGACTGTGCTTCTGTGCGAAGGATGCAGGCAACAGCTTCGTTTGATTGTCTAGACTTGGTTTTTATCCGGTTCAGTGGATAGCCAATCTTGAATTTTCAGTTCAACATACTTTCGATGTATTGACTGATGGTTCCAGATGAGCAGGCACTCCGTCTGAGAATGCATGTTATTAAATTTACCGAGTTCGTCGATATATTTCAAACTGAAGCTAGGGGTCACATCTAGTATTTGGTAGATTTTCATGGATGAGCTCGATGGCCGAATGAAGAGGGACAGACAAGCAATTTGGCGGTCTGTACAATCAGCGGCTTGACAAAAGTCACTCAACTTGAGGATGCACATCGGTACGGGAAACTACAGGGGTTCTTTCCTTCTCCTTCATCTTCGTTCCTTTCTTCTTCTTCACCTTCTGCGATTTTCCTTGGAGGGATACGTGACGAATAACGGAATGAGGCTACAACCTTAAGAACCGCATGCCCTTCAAGCCGCTGTAGTTTCTGTCAGACGGAGACTATGAGGATGAATTCCAGTCAAATGTCTTGAAAAGACATCTTCATTTGTTAGAATAGTGTAGCTGCAAATAAAACCTAGAATACTGTCGCATTCCATTCAGAGACAATCATTAAATGGCGAATCATTTCTGTGTTCACCTCTTGCGTACATCGAGGCACTGTGACAACGACCCCGGCAGACACGGCACTTTCTCAAGCAAGTGTTTCCACGCAGCGTGTAAGCAGTTAACCAAATAATAAAAGAAAGAAAGCCGTACAAGAACCTCCAGCAAAAGAATAACTTCCTTTAATCCCTGGTACTAACGAATGTGGGCCAATAATCCATCTTTAATGGGAGACGACGTCCAAAAGTGGTACACGTAGTGGTGTAGGAGCAGGTTTTGTGGGAGCCAGATGTCAGATATACATTCCCAGTCCATTAAATCAACGCTAACATCTCGATAATCTCTGACAGCCAAGCACTACTTGCTCTAATTAGCCCTACCTTCTACTGGAAATCTGTCTGGGAGACTCACAGCACACTGAATAACGAGGCTGGTAATGACAGGATGAAACTGATCTTCGTCGCAAATTGTCTCGATCGGGGGGAATATCCACATGCATGAGGATTTGAAGAATTTGAGAGAGAAGCGGCGGCCTTGGCGTTATGGGGCTGGGCGTCGGGTCCTACACATTTGAACCTCGGCTTCTAGGTTCGAGTACCAGAACGACAAAAATAATTTTCCCGTCTTTCTTCGAGTCACTGACAATTTTCAAAGAGTATTAACTGCCTGTCGGCATACAACTGTAGGTCGCCTTGATTCGTGAGAGAACAATAGCACGTACAACACGAGTGGTTGGTGAGAAGCTAGGCCGTGGCTCTCTACGGGCTGTAGCGCCAGACATATTATTCTTATTTTGAACAACAAAAGCATCAAGCGGCATCACTTAGAATGACCTCAATGTGACTATTTACTGTCTGCCGACAGGAAATTCGTGTAGGTTATATGATGTAGATAGCAGCCCGCATATGGATAGGAACAAAAAGCACTAAACTTGTAGTTCGTACACAGATTTTATGTGTTGTGTGCGATCCATTGGTAAAGTCTGCATGTATGCTCTTGCGGTTAGAATGATATCACTGCATGAAATACCACCAGCTGATATTACCATCATACGTAGTAGTTAAGTGGCCACAATAGTCGCATAGTGCCGCGAAAAAATCAATGCTGGGTCCTCAGCTGACAGGGACATATCCGAAAATGAAACATCACTAGCTGATTACATGAAAGATATCATCCATGTAAGCATTTGTAAGATCACTCGAACGGTTTAATCATTAATGATAAAACCAACAAGCTTTAATGTGATAAAATGTTGCTAGGGATGGGGCCAGAATCGTCATGATATGAGAGTGGAGCATTTAATTTGAAACGCTGGGCAAACAAAACACGAAAATGTACGCAATTTTACATGAATGCACTAAGATAATAGTATTACTTGATAAATAAGTCAATTTATATATACAAGCACAGCTTCACCCCGATACCGAGAATATATTGAACGCCCCTCGTAAGAAAATCTTCACAAATAATGTTGAAACTTACCAAAGGATCTTCTCATGACGAATACTTTGTTGGGAACACTCATTGTTTCAGCACAGCTTCGCAACGTCCTTGCTTCGGCATCTCTCCCCTGGAATTGCTTACCACACTTCCTTTACATATGAAATATCTAAGTCTGAATAATTTTGAGTAAGGCATTCTTAACATGAAAGTCCGGACTTTGTGATGGCCAGTGAAGCTACAGTTCTTTGTTCATCGTTCCTTTAATACAATGAATTCGGTCAAAGCCGTTCAGCGAAAGACATTCTCAGAAGAAAATTGATCCACCACCATGGTTTAACACCAGAGAAGTGTACCAGGGATCGAGTTCTTTGCCTTTTGGTTGTCAAACGCTTCTACCATCCGGATCAATCCAAATAATCAAACATTTCGATGCTATTGCGTCTTATTAGCTGACAATGGGTGTATATGCAAGTGCTGTTGAGATGAGGTGGAACCAGACGATACTACTCATTACCTCTGCGATTGTGAAAGTCCTTGTCAATTGTAACACTGTCAATAGGCGCTTAGAGAAATATAATTTTTTATACACGGCATCGAGACGTCATTTGCAGTCGATTAACAAAAAGAAATGAGAAAAATCGAACGCGCGATCGCTTGCAGTTTGCCCATCAGACACAGCAGCCTTTCTGGGTTTTGTACTGTCACTTTTCTTCTATCCTTCTGCAGTGACCGAGTCCTAGTTTCCCTGAAAGTACTTGAACTTTAGGCTTCGCTTCAAATCTTGAAAATTAAACTTGATGCTTACTAAGACTAGACTTAGGTTACTAAGAATATTCCCCAATTTTCGCCTTATCCCCGTAAAAAGCCTCGATCAGATAAAACATCACATCATATCAATTTAGCTGGAATATAAAAGGTATAGGAAATACTTAATTGAGTTAAGCCTAACTAACTATAGTGGATGCAAGGACACTTAAGTCAACTTAAACAATCGAGCAAATACACGGAAGTGGTACTCTGTGGCTTTAATAACCACTTCGTTCAGTTTCGTTGACTTTATGTAAGTTTCATTGAGTCTCGTTGAGTTTCATGTAATAGTTCAGTTTGTTTCGCTTCAAAATTTGACGAGACTTATGGTTCCTTTTCGTTTTGACACAATTTGTCAAATTTAAGTATCACCAGAATCTGTTTACCGCACCAATATAGCCCCATATGCTCATTTGTCTGTTAAAGTGCATAAAACAGATATTTCTTCTTATTTTCCTACCTCCAACGTGCAAAGGTGTTGTTTCTACGGTACTTCTTCTTAAACCTTCAACATACTTCGTACCACCGCGCTGCAGCAAAACGCAAATAACACGAGGCACAATAAAGACGGTAAGTTTAAATCAGCCCTTTTGTGTGTATGTACACTGCGTTGAAGAATCATGTCCTCTAAGTGGGATCAACATTTTTCTCCCTTCATGGAATCAAGTGGTGCTCCAACCGATGTGGCTGCCTTTTATATTCTGGCACTCAGCTCGACTTTATGGACTCCCCTTTAATTTACATGCAAAGAGGCCCGGGAACATTGACCATCACTCTAACCATTTCACCCGAATTGATATCGCCGAAGAGCCAATATTTAAGTTCAGCCACCAGAGAGCACCAGTAGACCGCAACCTGATGCGTAAATTCACTTTTTCAGATTTCCATCTTTCGCTGGGCGCCACTTTGCGAGGCAACTCCAGAATTCTCAGAACGAATTCTTTCTCTCTCTCTCTCTCTCTCTCTCTCTCTCTTTCTCAAGAGGACCTCATTTGCCACACATTTCCACCATCAAGCAGAATAGTTTCCGCAAAAGGAAAACGAAAAGTTTCCACTTTCCTCCACAGCAACAATAACAAAACTGTTTTGTTGTTATGAAAACCTCAAAAAATTAATAAAACCATATGGCTCCTTCCATTGTGCACGGCAGAGCTTATGCTAAGGGCCCGGCCTACAAGCCGGGTCCTGCATCCAGACTAGGGCCGGCTAGTCCTTTCTCCGTTGGCCAGGGTAGGGATTTTAAAATTCATAAGAAATACGGAAAAATATTTTAAATTATGCATTTCCGTAATTTTATAACGAAACTGTGCGTTTTTTAGGGACCGCCTCTTCATTCCGCCTCGCGGCGTGTGTTTGTCGTTTTTGTGCTTCTCTCCTTTTTTCTTGCATTGTTGCCACCCCACCCCGGGACCCCTTTTTTTTTTTTGGTGGGAGATTCGTCCTCGCCTCGTTGTCCTTCTGCCTCTGCCTCTGACACTGGGTATTCAAATTAATTTCTCGGCTAGATCCTTGCGCTGAAATATTTGCTGGCCTGCGTGCGGGTGTGCAGGGCACGGTGCTTGTGTGTTTTGTTTAAAATTCCAAGTGCACGAGACATCGATGAGGGCCGGAGGGCGGGCAATTTTTGAATTAATGGCGACGATTGGGTGTACGCTCTGATCTACATATGTGCGAATCCAGACGGCACACCGGTCGATGAATGTGTGTGCGTGTGGGGTTCGCAATTCTTCACGTCTAGTCGCACTTCCTTCCATTGAATCATCGTGGCTGTTGTCCTTTGTGTGTGTTTTGCTGTGCCTGCAAGTCCTAAGCGCGAAGAAGTCGAATTGGGCCTTTTTATTCCATCCCCCTTCCCTTCGTCTAGCGAGCGCCTTTATTTTGACGACTTCATGTGGTTGTTGTGCAGCAGCATATGCAGACACATAAAATTTGCATAAAAGTTGGAAAAAATGTTTGTTGTCCTGGGACATTGTGCTGTTGACGTTGTTATTGTTGTTGTTGTTGTCGCTGCTGGCTAGGCATTGCTGGCGCGGTGGACAGAGTTGAGGGGGAGAAGTTCTTTAATTTTGCGGCGAAGTTACGAGAGTGAAAAATTGTTGCATTCACGCAGACAGTTCGGTTACATCGGCTCGTTTGCAGGGAATATCAAGGTTTATTGGAATTGTAAGGGATCAGCAGAGGGATGAGCCTTCAAGCTGCTGGCTCTGGTTGTGGCATGTGTTGTTCGCATTCGATGAGGCTTGCAGGAGGTGTCGATGGAATTTAATGACATACCAGAGTTTCGACGGTTTGAATGACCGTCGCACACCGTATCACAGCATCGCTTTGTTCGGTTTCATTTGACGACATTTGTCGTGTGTCCTTCTGTGGCCTAAGTTCAGGCAAACACTGCTGCTCCAATAACGCATCGTATTGCTGTCCGAGGAGAAGAGGAGGCTTTATGAGGCACTGCCACTTTTGAGAGCATCCGTAAGCATGCATTGCCCACCAACGGAAACGCTTCAGCATTCAAATCGAGAACATGAGTGGCTACGCCCATCTGCACATTTAATTACATGCCATCGTCACTGGTGGACATCTCGAGTTGCCTTCCTTTTGGCCGTATTCTCCACCGCTTAATGGGTGGAAGCTAGTACTCATAAATCGAAAAGTTATGAGCGCTATTAAATCCCAAAAACATAACCTCCCCAGAGTACCGACAACCATCAAAGAGAGAGAATACGACATGCTTGTAGGTTTGACAATCCCTTCCGGGACCTGTGCGCAGACAAAAGGACACGCCTCAAGCCCACACACAAAAACCATAGATCCCCCAGAAGGCTGAGCGGTTTTTATTTCATGATTCCCCGGGCTCTTATCATCACTTCTCGGTGCGCAAATAAAACTCTTGTTCAATTCGGCCCACGGCTATGGTCGGCGAGGGTATTGGGAAGTATTTGATGTCCACCACGAATTTGGATTTATTAATATTCATGAACTCGGTGCGTCCTGATTTGACTCTTTGAGACAAGTAGACTACAACTATTGATGGAAACTGATTCACACTGGGGGTCCTGTGAGTAGCCAATTTCTCCTGGTCCTGGGTTGTGACCTGTGACTTTTGCCTGAAGCGCTTTGACTGGGATACACGTGGCGTAGTGGTTAAAATATTTTTCACGGATGAGTGAATGTTTTGAGTTAAAAATAAATCGAATCAGTGAGAGCACAAATTTAACATTAAACGTTAAGGGCCAAGCGTATATGACGTAAGTGGACTTAAATCAACTAAAAAAATTGAGCGAGTACCCAGAAATTATACAGTGACCACAGAAATCACATTTTTTGGTTTCGTTAAGTTTCGTCCAGTGTCGTTAAGTTTCGTTAAGTTCGCTCACTTTTGTTTACTTAAGAATGTGCATCCTTGGCACTAAGTCTTTTCAATGACTTTTTATTTACTTGGGGCGAATCTCGAAAACAAACCAACCCTTTTCTGATGGATCTTGCAATCTGAGCGTCGTCTTGCGTCAAAGTCAGTGACTTATCAAACAGCACTTCAGGAATCAACTGACCGTTGCAAGCGAGATTGCCCATAAGTGGCTCGTGACGACAAGGCCGAGAGGGATGGCACCGGAAACACCGTGAAAAAAATAAGTGAGGCGTCGGAGGATGCCACATTAGCCGTTGCTGGCATCTGGATGAGCAGATTCAACCAGGAACATGTGTGGAATATGCAGTGGTAGACGTTTACACAATCGGCAACGGCTCCAATGCCTAGATCATGGAAAGAGGGTGGCTCTAGACGGAAGAGGCATCCCTTCCTCAGCTCTGACTGCTGATGAAGATGTCTCTAGACAGCCCTCCCTTAGTCTTACTCGATGTCATGTGCGTCCTTACACACTGATTAACAATTTGATCCCCTTCCGCCGAACGGTGTTGGCTATTAATTGGACATTCCCACCCTGTAAACCCGGGACGATTCACGTCGTATTTCACACATAACCAGTGCAACACTAAAAATTTAATAACTCCACGGAAGAAGTCTCAAGCGTTGTGACGGGAAATAATCTACTCCGCGAAGCTTCCACGCCACCACGGGGCCATAAACAGGACACTCGGCAACGACCATCGCAATTTGTTACGCTGCCAGAGAGCACATGTGATGGCTGACGGTTGTGTTGGGCGGACTGGCAACTGGTAAGCCGGCAAACGGCAAGCGGAATACGAGGATAATAAGTCCTCAAACAATAAGTGTTTTCAAAAGTTAAAATTTAATTTGTGTCACCACCAGTCGCACAGCCGTGCAGCTAAAACTTCTGCCTCGCATCTCGTGCCGGATAACAGGACCTTTGTGTGTAATTTATTGTGAAGTATGATGGTCCCCAACTTTGTTTTTGTTATCCTTCCAATCTTCATCGCCCTCGCCCTCGCCCGCTAGTTCTGGTCTGGTGGGGTGAAAAGTTTGCTTTTTTTTTTCTTCCCCCATTCGATTCTGGATGTAGTGGCGGTCGGGAGTTATTTTTCCATCACCACCGCAGCGGCGGCAGCAGCACATGCCAAAACAGAGAGGGACCACATATATTTGCGGTCAGACACCCGATCGCATGGGACGCCAAGCACCAAGCACGCAGTAAATCCTTGAATCGAATATTGATTTGAATGGGAAGTTGGCAATAAATCTGCACTGCAAACAATTAATTTAAACAAAAAAAACAACAAACAACTACCTCTCCGACGCGATGAGGAGACGGCAACAACAGCAGCAGCAGCAAAAAGGAAAAAAAGACGGACCGACTCGGTGTGGCATTTAATTGATTATTGTTTTCAGTGGAACGCATTTGTCATCGCAGCAGTCGTGGCAGTGTCGTGAGGGACTCACGCGTACTTAGAACCATAATGCCTGCGGGTGAATCCCGAATCAAAAGGGATTACCGCCAGGATTCGAGTTCAACTGGCATGTGACACTCTCGGTCTGACTGTGAGCACCGCTCCATTGCTGCCATTCCAGGATCGGTTATAAATGTCCCTTAAAGCTGTTGCCTGCTTTTGGGGTATAAATCGGGTGGATAGATGGGGCGCGCTTTACCCCACCCCTACCCTCAACTATGCGTGACATGTTGAGGTTTTGCCTTTTGCTAGCGCGACACGACAGCGAGGATTCGTGTTTTATTTGAGCCAGCCCGCCACGCCATATGCATTCATATTCACTCTGACAATCAATTAAACGGCAATCGATTAAATTTTAACAATTAAAATTACATAAATTACGAGACCGATTATCTTGTACATTTGTCTTGTGCGTGTCGTCCTCGCCTCGAGCTCACGCGTTCGCGTTCCCGTTCGCGCTGCGGAAATGTGTCTGAGTGTGGATATGAATTCTTTTTTTCTTTTTTTTTTGTTCATTTCATTCATTCTTTGTATTGTTGTTTTCGGGGTGAATTAATATAACAACAGGAGCGTACAGAGAACATTTTATCACTTTAAAATTAAATTAAAGTGATGGATGAGTGGCGGACGGGCGCGCACACACACGCACGCCGCGCCCGGCCCGACACAGACTCGCCGCAGCGTCGCGGTCAGCGGAGGGTGGCTGTTGGAGGGTAATGACGGCGAAATGGCGGCATGAATTATGCGATCCTTTTGCAGATAATGAACACTTTTAATTGAAACAAAAGCGGGAACGACAGCGAGATACGCAATCGTTATGTTTCGCATTGAGGTTGAGGTTTTATTATCTTATTTTACAGTTGGCAAGAGTCGGGAGACATTTGTTCGTTACTGGTGGACACTGGGCGGTGAAATGAAGTGAAATGAGATGACATTGAGGACAGGCGTTCGGTTGACACAGTTTCGTCCTTGTCTGACGAGTGATCTCCAGGGGTGGGGGGTGGTGAACGGACGGACAAATGGTGGGCATTAGTTTTGTTTTTGGACGGAAGCTGGTGGGGCACACGCTGCGGTGTACGGCCGCTTCTAAAGTGGAGAAGAAGACAATGGGCGAGGTCTCTTCGAGATAAGAATTCTGCGTGTGATCGTTGGTCCTGCTTGCGTTGATGGCATCTGGAGGAGAAGATTCAACAGCGAACTGAACAAGCTGTACAAAGACGAGCTCAGCCAGGCGTTTACGGATTCAACGTCTAAGGTAGGTGAGCCACGTAGAGCGCATGGACAATAAAGCAAAAGTCTTCAATTCGCAACAGAGGACACAGTTGGAGACAGATCTCATCCAACTTGGTGCCCGTAACTAGATGCGCAAGCTGGAGAAGCTGGTCTGTTGAGACTGGGGTTGACTCCAGATTGAGCGCAACACCAAGAAGAAGGAGAAGGAGAAATAGACGTATATCTCACGATATTAGCCCGTGGCACTCGATGAACCTTTTCAACGTCGCTCCATTTTGTTCCAAAAGTCTTTTTATTTTTCTTGTTTCGACGTGGACTTGGGTCTCGACGCCGCAGTAACCACTCCTGCTGGGTGTGCTGTTGTTCGCTCAGAAGTGGAGGAGACCCCGACACTGATTGGGGAGCTTTTAGTACTTTTTGTCAAAGTGCCAGCGGTTTAGTGAAAGTTAAAGTCCCTAGAATTGAACGATGAACCTTGAGCTTCAATTGAGGAATCTTGGGCTATGTTAGTTCTTGTGGCTGAAAGCAGGTAGCAGTCACACTTATGCCAACGATATTACGTAGAAATGATGAATTCAACTCGTGGAACCAATTTAGCTGGTTTATGCCAATATACTGTGGATTCTCCCTAAATCGAATTTGTCTCTAATTTTTATTCGCCATCCTCTAAGCCGAACTGATTTTGATATCCTGTGAGAATTCGACTTAGGGGGAGTCCACTGTATATGTCGGGCTGCAGTCCGAGGTGTACGAAGGTTTAACTTCTACAATAGTCACTTTCATTGTGCGTACTATCGTACTCTCACGAGGGCATAGGACCAAATCCGACTGGGAATGGCTAAGTTTGAGAAGCTATTTCTATACAGAATTAATCTTTGACCATTGCCAATAACTCGAGAGAGGTGGCGATCGTGAACCTACCTATGAAACGGCGTGTATGTTAATGTCTTTCAGCCAGCTTAAGTACAATAATTAAAGAAGAGGCCCCAAAACTGTGTTCCTACAGGCGAGGGCATTGCGAGAGCAGAGGAGGAGATGTGAGTTATCAACTTTCTCTTCATCCATGCAGCTGATGCAGAAGGAGGCGACCATCGTACATGAGGCATGAGTGCCAATTGCGCAGTGTCCTGCAATGAAGCTGTAACGCATCAACTGGCTGCTGGCCTAGGCTGAGCAGAAAAAGTGAACGTTTGAGGAGTGTCTATAGTAATATAAGAATATGGGTGGCGCTAGGGCCAGGGCCTAGCTTCTCAGCAACCACTCGTGTTGTGCGTGCTATTGTTCTATCACGAGTGTAAGGAACCTACAGTTTTATGCCGACTCCGAACGGCCAAGTTTGAGAAGATTTTTCTAGACACTTATAATCTTTGAGCATTGTCAGTGACTCGAAAGAGGTGGGACCGTGAAAAGTATTTTTTATCGTACCAGGAATCGAACCTAGGCAGGTAGGTCCAAGTGCGTAGGAGTCGACGCACATAACCACGATGCCACGGGCCCCCACAGAAGTATCATAAGCGATTGGTTATGTTGATTCTGAATTCCTTTAGAAGAAGGTAAGCTACAGCCTGTAGCTAGTGACATGAAAAAATATGTTTCCTCTTGTTAAGATACATCTTTCTTCACAATGGTAAGTTGTTAGAAGAATTTGAGGTCCAGGGTGGAGTCCCTCAAGGGTGCATTCTGTTACTACTATTGTGTGAACTTTTACTGACACTAGAAAGAAAAGGGTGCAAGGCCATTGCCAATGCAAACGATATTGACATTGTTGCCTCTTGGAAATATATATCCACGATTAACCATCTGTCAACTAGACAAAATAGGCCTAGAAGTCAATCCACGGAAAACGGATATAGTCCTCTTCACCAGGAAATATAAGATCCCAGACTATGACATCTTACCTCAAATACATTGACTACGCTGACGATGTTTGTCTACTGTCACATCGGATAATGGACCTTCACTTGGTGGCCCTCAATCTAGAAGCTGAGACAAGCAATGTGGGGCTCAAATCAAATACAATAAAAACTAAAGCCACAGAGCATTTTTAATACCCATGCCCAAGTGAACTTGCCGGACTGGGTGTCGAGAAAGTCAACAGCTTTCTATATGTAGGAAGTCTGGTCTCGGCTAACCGCGGTGGTGCTGAAATGAATGTGTGCAACAGAATCGGAAAGGCTAGAGCTCCATTCGGAATGCTATCCACGATCTGGAAAAGCAGGAGTATGGGATTGATGGTCCTCTTTTGATGCCCATTCATTCATGCTATGCACAATCAGTGTTTGTGTTAACAAATCAGAGGTTATGGTCGTTTACAGAACGTATGTTCAATGCACTCAACATGTTAGTGGAGTCCCTTTGAAGCAGTTTCGGTTTTTTTTTTTTCACGGGCAATGCGAGGAGCTTTCCTGCAGCACTGGCCAAGCGGCATCAATTTTGGAACAGCTTTGAAGATCGGGAAGGCCGAGCTTGGTGTCAAAGACAAGCTAGAAGTTAGTTTTTAACTCACTATTTGTTCCAACTCTCACCTATGGCCCTGAAATTTGGGTAGTGACCGAAAGAATAAGATCGCGAATACATACTGCCGAGGGTTCAACGTGAGTGCAAGCTTGATGGAAAAGATTCGGGTGTTTGAGAGGGCTTGTCTTAGGGCTTGCCTTCGCCTTTACAGAACACCAGAGTCCCAGTACAGAAAATTCTACTCCAATGAGGTTTTATACAACAGGGCGAACCTGATACGAGTGGACAATTTCCTGTTGAAACTGATTCGAGGCCATACTGCCAGAGCGATAAACTCAGTCAATAACTTGATCTCTGGGGCTTACTACCCCAATCCTCAGTACCATGAAAGGATACGTCACAGTGGCTTCGTCCCCCCAGAAGCTTTTCTCCATTTAGACATGTACGGTCTGTTACAAGACATAAATGCGGTACCGCTCATCTTTCACATCGCCCGTTCGACTGTGGATGGGCGACTCAACCACGACCGTTCCGTCGCACAACGAGCTGAGGAGGGTCTCCTCCGGTTCAGTACAGCGGTATCGAGTCGGGATGTGCGGGAAAGTTCTGGTGGCTGGGGAGCGAGGGAACTCCAGCTTCGAACCCTTTAGACCCGGGGTAGATAGGGTAGTGCGTATCCCCTTATGGGGCGCAGTCGGTCACTGTCTTGCAGTGGATAACTTCAAAATCCATCAGCTGCAACCTATGGCCGACTTCCATAGCGTAGGGTAGGTTTAAGGTAGTATTTAAGATGCATATATGCAAATAAATAAAAAAAAAAAAAAAAAAAAAAAAAAATTGACGAAATATCCATATATGTATACAAGAAGATACATATATGCATTTATGTATATAGGGATATATGCGTATACATATTTGTATATGGGTATACACATATGTATATGCATATATATGTAGATTAGTTTAAGTTAGTTGTTTAAGTTTATTTTAAGGTAGAATGTAAGGTAGTTTGTAGTTTTTAAATAAAAAAAACAGTTAAGTTATTATGTTTTTTAAATTTTTTCATAATTTAATAATTAGTCCTTCAATATTAGTATATATTTTATTCATTGTTAGGTTAGGTCGAAAGACATAGTTTAAGGTTAAGTTTAGCTTAGAGTGCTCGCCGAGAGCCAGTAAGTTAGAAATAGTAAAATTGTTCGTCCAACTAGCTTTAAGCATTTTTGTCTAGTATATAAGCTTATCCTGAAATAATAAACAAAAATGAAATAAAAAAAAAAAAAAAAAAACATACTGCCGAGATGAGATGAGATTTCGTTGTGTTGTGGGATTTACTCGCTGTGAACACGTCAGTGCGCGAGGGACTCAATATTGAACAGCTGCTTCAAATGTTTGGCAGGAATGTCCAATTCATTGCGATTTCCAAGATGTACATACTTCGAATGCAACTCCATCAGTTAGGAGACCGCTTGGCAGACCCAAGGCGAGGACCAAATTCCAAAAATGTCATCTGTTTTCGCTTGGGCGAATTAGAGTCGATGACGGAGGATCGAGTGGCCTAGAGACTTCTCGTGCTTGCAACCTCTTTAGTGCATCATGCGGGTCGCGATGATGATGATGAGAATAGTTCGGTTCACAATCGAAGTGTGCTGATGGAACTTTAATTCGATCTTCATCAGAAATCGGTCACTTACTTGCCACACTGCCTCGGTGCTGTGAAATAAGACCGAATTCCAAGCATTTGTCAAGCACTTTCAGTTAAGTGAAGATGAACGAAAGGAAGCCCGCCAAGCACCCCCCATAGATGGGGCACTGCTGTTTGGCGCTGTCACTTAAATTAAGGAACACATTTGTGCCGGCAATAGAGTCTGAAATTCGGCGTAATTTTGCAAACAAAGTCCGTATTTCCGATAAAGAACGCGGAATAGAGTTAAATCTTGAAACTCTGTCCAATTTCCCGCCATATTTGTGGCTATGGGTCTAAATGTAGCGCCCACCTCTCCAGGTTGCAGACATGCGCCATGGAGTCACGACTCTTTTCAGTCTCCACGTTTCCTCATCGCTTTGCGTAAACCAAGGTTTCTTTTTGACAAAAGTGGAAGTAGCACTCAAGGGAATGCACACGCATTTTTGCCGCATCAGATCTCAAACGATGACCAGTCGAATGGGTAAGTGACGGTGAATAAGTCATAGCTTGTGGCAGAAATCACATTGGCCCTGAAATGAAATCCATGACTCTGCCCAGGAGAAGTGGACACAATTGCGCATCAGTTGAGTTGGTTTCAATTAATTGCGACTTCAAAAGGGACATCTTTGCCTTTTTGCATAAAAACAGGGAGTCGACCTAAAACCTTTCCCGGAAGTAGCTACTTTCGCATGTAACTGGGCAGAAGTTCCATGTCCCATTAACGAAGTGAACAGCTCAGCATTTGCCTGATTAAACAGCAATGATTCGAGCTCCATCACCATTCGCTTGGTTTTCAAGATTCGCATGAATGCATGAATATGCTTGATTATTCAGGATTTGGAACTTCCTTGTGAGTCTCCTTCCTCCGTATTGCATGTCTCAATGTCACCCACACCCTCGATCTGTGTCCACAATGTCAGACACATAAAAACCCGCTGATAAATATAACCTCATTTTGAATGCAAACAATCGATAACAATCTAGCACCTTAACTACCCCCCCACCCAATCCAAGCGCCAGCCCCCGAACCGTCTAACAATCTTCCACAAAACCACTTTCCATTCATTCGAAATATCTTAAATCAGTTTAATTCTCCTCTATCGTCACTGGAACGCACCTTAAACATGCACAAGGACTTTCCTGCATATGCCCCTATTATGCTCACCCCCGCCCCCTTCTCCCACCCCCCATACTTAGCCCGACACGTGCACACTTAAATACGTACTTCCTTTGCTAAACAGATAGACACGCAATTCTATACACAAAAAAAGAGAAAAAAAACACAACAAGCGCCCCCTCCCCACGATCAGAGCCCATCAGCCATCAAGCAGCACCCAGCACCCACCGCCCACCAAACAGCCCATCAGCCAAAAATAATAAAGTAGCCGATGGCAATGACGGCGGCGGTGCTCGGGTGCACAAAGCGAAAACAACAAACGAACGAAACAAAAAAAAAATAAATGAGAGGAAAGGCAAGCAGAAGACAAACCGAAAAAGGATATCGAAAGAGCGAAAGCAAAATGTTAAATCGGGATTATTTACTCCCATGGATATCCCTAAGCTCTAAGGACATTTAACGTTTGAGCTTTTTATTCAACAGCCAACAAAGTGAACGCAATTCATGTATGCATGAGTGCGGTGGCCACACACGGGGTGCCCGCCCCCCACCCCCGCCGCTCACAGAGTGTTCCAGTTCGGGTGCAAGTGTGAGAAGGAGATACTGAGCGAGCGAGTGAGATAGAGCGACATTGTGTGTGACAAAGTTTGATTGTTTTTATCGAACCCAGGGGGTGTCGTCGTCGTCTGTGCTCGGTGTTCGCATTCCACGGGAGTTTCGCTTGGCGGCGCGACCTGGTTTTCCGGCGGTCTGCTGGGTGGGCCGACACGACATTACCTTGTTGCGTATAACAGTTGGAGGGGAAATTCGGCTGTAAAACAAGGGGAAAACTGGGGCGCCGATTCTTGTCCCATCCCCCGCTCGGCATGTCCTTGTTGCTTTGACGTTAGACAAATTTCCCTCCCCACACCAGGACACTGGCTGCCAGAAGGAGAGCGTGAGATAGAGAGGCCAGATATTGGATCCCAATTTATCCTTGTTATACATCCTTGCAGTAGCATAGACCTGACAGCCCCAATCGGGTGAATTGCTGTTTCATTCCGTTGTCCCTCGTGCAACCCACACACACACACACACACACACACAGTCACCCCCAATCACTCTTCAGCTCCAGCTACGTCCTGCTGTGTTCGTCTGTCGCTGGTGCGCTCTTACCGCGCGCACAGCTACTTCCCGGCGGCTGGGACTGCACACTTGTCCTGCCCGTGACGAGCCGTACAGCGATAGTGTTAAGGGAGCTTTTAGTGAATTGGTTAAATTCAGTTGAACAGAGTAACTCGTCTGGAGTGGTCGTGTTTACTTTGATTACAAACCAGGATTCCGTTCTGTCTTTACATTCATTTCAACATTTTTTTCCTTCTCCAAGTCCTTGCTGGAGAGTGTTGTTTTGTGTGAGAATATAGGCGCAGGATATGAATTGAGAAAGTTGATTGTCCTGAAGTGTGGTTCTGGTTTCTTTTTTTTGTTCGCACTCTCCACTGAACCCTGTTCGTTCGCTGTTTTTTTTTTTCTTGCAACAGAAAATGTGGGACATAGTGTGTTGTAGTAACAGTTTCCGAGTTTCATTTAACTTGTGGTGTGGTGGTGTACACTTGTAACAGTCCGGTAACAAGGATAACTTAAACCTAAACAATTTTAGTTGAAATTTGTGTTTCTTTTTCTCTTCTTTCTTTTTTTTTTCTCATGGATTCTTGCCACCGTATGGCTGCGAAGGAATTTTAAAGTGATGTCGATGGATTGAAATTGAAGTTTAAACAACGTTATTTTTTCTTTGATTCAAATTTAAGTCAACTCCTTGAATGACATTTTTTTATTTTTGCTGATGTGTGTTAATTTGAAAAAAAATTTTAAACAATTTCCGACAACAGCTTGAACAGTTTTTTCCCCGTGCGGCGGAGGAGGAAGTCTGTCTGCGTGGATCGAACGTTTTTTTTCGAATTCAGGTGAGTGAACTTTGATTTTAAGGTATTTTCTTTTTTTTTTTGAAAAAAAAAAAAATTAACAAATCTGTTGAGGACAGGGTCTTGCTTAAATTTTAGAATTTGATCAGAATTTCAGCACAGTCCACGTCGGTCCTGCACAAATTGATAACCAGTGTGACCAGGTCATGGATGTGTTCGAAAAATGGGTTTCTTTGTCAGGAACTGCTGCATTTCAAACAAATCCCTTTTTAGATCGTTTTGGACGAACGAATATGCAATTTTTAACATGTTCTTCTTACGAGGCAACATACTTCGGGTAGGGCGTGGCAATCTTGAGATTAATTGTATTTGCTCGCAAGAGGACATCATTTGAATGTGGGTCTTGTGGTTTAATTTTTCGCACAACTTGATGTAAATTATGCATTTTTGGCACACTTTTTGACGAGGTCTGAAGTAATAGACGTCGTCTGAGTAAGATATTTTGTGAATCCGGAACATAATTCAGGGAGGATTCTTTATTTCTTTAATGCGCCCTTAATGTTTTGAGGCCTTCGTTCGTTGTCCGTCAATTTTTTTCCTTCTGGACTTGTATAGTTTAATTTGCGTTCGCAGCCTTAATTTTCCTAAAATCGAAGTCTGTCAATTCTAACTATCTTGTAGGCTTTTATAAGCTCTTACGAAATTGACGATAGAAGGCTGCTATCGCTGAGTTAATGGTTCACATACCTGATAAGTAAGTGAAAGAGATTGAGCGTACTTTTCTAGGAACTATTGACCAAAATTGCCTGAAGAGTCTTTAGGGCCTGCATAGGCTTGGAAAGGCTTGAGAAAATATTAAATACTTAAAATTCTGCAAGCGATCAGAAAAAAATCGAGGCCAACACTTAGTAAAATTGATTGAATTACCAAATTAAATTCTTCTTTGGGTCATGAAAAATTAGGCCACCACTTAAGGGAAGTGATAGAACTGCCAATAGGACCATGGTTTGAGTATTTTCAACACACCTTCACTCCCTATTCCTTATCAAGCCAGGAAATATTACAAAAAAGTCCAGTTGAGGAGCAGAAGCGTGTAAAGTTTTCCACGGTTTTAAGGCGAAAGTCTGTTAAAAAAAAATCTGTGCTCAACCTAAGATGTCTCAAGGCTTAACAACTGCTCGTTGAAACAATTGTAGCATTTATGTAAGGAGTTTGTTAACATTCGTTGATTTAAAGCGAACTAAAATTAACTTCCTGCTTTGACTGTTCTCTTAAGTTGAAATTATACAGTGTTGGCCAAGTAGAACTCCCACATGTAACTCTATTAATAATCATTTATTTTAATTAATTTTGTTTCTACATATTTAACCCATTTTATGGACATTATTAACCACCATATAGGAAATATGATATCACACAAATGTCCACAGTTTTTCTCGACACAGACATCAGCTCCTTTTTAGCGCGTTTTTTTTATTTCACCGACGACGAGTTGGGACAAAAGATTTGCAACACTGCCGCACAGATTGCACAGATTTTTGATTCAGATTCCGCTGTACACGGGCATCCATTTTGTGGTTTCAAAAGTATATTTAAATAAAGGACATTTATGGTTCGGATTTCCATCAAATTTGTATTTCAAGCTACTGCGTGAATCTTGCCATTATGAATGCATTTTAACATGATTCAACTGTCCTCTCTTAGAACTCGGTTATGACAAGACAAATGTGAATGAAATTTCGACAAAAATATTCGCTTCGACTTGGCGGATTGTTTGCTTGAACACAAAAAATTACATTGTCTCAGTAACAGAAATTCGAAAGCAACAAATTATACGATTTTGATTGCCTTGACCAGCTTGTATCACTGAAACGCGACGCAACTAGGACTGACACCTCTGCTTGCAATAAAGCGCAAACATGTCGTGCTGAGTGCAGCAATGCAGCGTCTTCTCATCCATATTTTCGATTTGAGTCGAAAATCTGATAAATTTTGGTTACAGAAATGAGGTGACGGTAGCACCATCCTCGTTTTCGAGGAACTATGGACAAATGAAGCTGAAAGTTTAAGACTGCAGGGAAAGTCCGGAAAAACTACGGACATCACGTCGGAGTCACCAAAATGTTTTATAAATCAATGAACACTTTTGATCATCCGCTTAGCAATGAAACAAAATCTTTCCTTAAAAATACAAATTCTTTATTCAAAGTAATGATGTATACCAACGATGGTCCCAAAAACCCACTGCCCCATTTTCCACATTGGTTTGGAGATCCAGTCGCAGTGACTCTGGCATTCAATTGAGGCCGGGCTTTAAGTCAACAACTACAACCCTCCACTAGCTAAAAATGGGGTCAGCATTGGAATGATTTTGGCTTGGGTTAAAGACTTTGAAGTCGAATTTAAATCCACGAACTGTATATAAACCAGGAGTGACTCTCTGTTTAGCTCGCTGACGTCAAAATCAACATGATTTAAAGTCAATAAAATTTGAGTGGCCATACATCCTTTGAAAATCTCAAGCCTTTGCCAAGAGGGCGAAGTTGGTGATATGTGTCCTGGTCAAACTTCGCAAATGCGATACAATTTGATTTTGAAATTTCGAGTGTATGAATATTTTGAGTCCGACAGATCTGACGACATATTGACTTCCATCCTGTCTGTATATATATGTGTTGATACTGGCAAATATTTTCCTTTTCCAATACTTCAATTATATTTTCTCTCTTCTCTTTCGAGAAGCTCTTGTAAAATTATTTGTTAAGTCGGAATGGGGCGGTCGCACAAAGCCAGAGCACAGAGTTCTAGGTGGAGCTACTTTCTACTCACTCTGGCGTTTTGCCGATTGTTTGAATTTTTTTTTTAAATTTATTATTTATTATTATTTTCAGTTAAAATATTTTGGCAACCTGATGCGACTATTTGTGCTGGTAATTCTTTTTAGATAGGGAGTTTGTTTAAGAACATTTTTCCTTAAATACTGTATTTCAGAACATTTGACTTGTCAAAAACGGGCGCGTTCTATTTAGATATGGAAAACAGAGGTTGCCGGTTTTTGACACAAGAATTCTCGTAAACTCGATAAGACGCCAACCAACGCTTGACAAAACCCGAACGCGCCGTTGCGATATAGCCTTTAAGCTTGTTACGAGCGGAACTGAAAGTAGTAGAATCCTGGTAAGCAAATCAGTGTTCGTGTCGATATGCGATGTTTTCCCTCTCAGTAGTTCTCTGTACCTCTTGCTGGGTTTGTTTTTTAAAGTGCTTGCTTTCACAAGGAACCATTTTAACAGAAATCGGCCGACTTCACAGCTGATTGACCCATTGCCCATCGAGAGACCATTTGAGAGACTATGAGTCAATTATTCGCGAATATTTGACGGTTAATTACAGAATAATGTGAATGGGTTTCTCTGATTGGTCCGTTGGGTTTGAGAAAACGAAATAGAAAAAAGGCTTTTAAGGGGGAAGAGATGTAGAAGTCGGCTATCTCTATACTACTTTATTTCTGCTTTATAATTTCTAATTTCTAATTTGTCATGTGTGTCACAGTATTTTTTTTTTATTTGACTGGCACTTCTTTTCAAAATCAAATTTTAAAGCAAAGTACTTGCATCCTGAACAAAAAAAATGTAAATCTATATTATATGTCCCGCCTCTTGCTTTGCTTCGGATAGACCGGATCTGAACTATGGGAAGGATTGGCGATAACAATATACCCGTACCATGAAAAATAAAGCAATTTGTCAGGCAATGGATCCCGAAAGTGTAAGCAGATTGTTAAAGCCAAATAGTGGACGATTCATTAAGAGACCTGTTTTTTCTAAATTTTTTTAAAAAAAAACACGAACACTGAATTTGCGTTGTGGATTATGGCCTGAATGAACAGCGTCTTGCATTTACTTTTGAATGCAATTTCGTGTAAATGTTGCACACGTTTGGTACAAGTTCCATTCACAAGGTCCAATTTTGGATTTCCATTCCTACCAGCGTTGTGACCGGTATTTACCAAATTAATCGAACAAGGTTGGCTTCCCAATCCTGAACATTAACTGGCTTATTGGGTTTCAATTCGGTTGCACATCATCCAATAGCGTACACTGAGACTCGAATTTGCTAATGGTGCACACCACATATTGAACGAGATGCACGAAAACCATCTTTCACCGAACGCTAATTTTCGTAATACTGCTTAATAGTTTGGAAACGTTGGTGTGGTGTTAGTCTTTTGATGATGATTTGTCAAACAATACTGAATAATACGACACCACACGGCCAGATAAGCACGATCTGCCAAATAAATCATATTGAAAATAAATTATGTCTAAATGAATCACCCGATGTCAAAATGCGCTGTTAATATGAAATGAAATAGTAAGGATTAAGTCCAATTACAGTTCATTAGTTAGACCGTACTTAGAATATTCATCCATCATTTGGGATTCAGTTCAAAAGAATTTCCCGAGATATACTCATTTCGAAAGTTGTATTCCTTTGAAGAGCTTCCTAAGTATGACGACGAAAGATGTAAAACAGTTGGGTTGCAAGCCATAAGTTTCAGGCGTAAGGCAACGTCTGCGACATTATTAATTAAAAATATAAATTCATCAGAATTACTTTTTCTTAAAAAACAAAAAATTCCTTTTTATCATGGAAAGACTTTTACCCGATGCAGGCTTACAAATCATTAAATTTCGAATAACAAAGTACGTGCTCTATCACAAATTTTCTTCAGTGACGAAGCTCATCTCTGGTTGAATGAGAACCTCTGTTAAAAGCTAAAATGCTGTATTTAGTCCGATGAGCAACCTCAGGCAGGAGGCTGGCATCATTGTTTCGATTGCATTACAAGTGGAAAAGGCACTTGAGTGGGCCTTCTTAAACACGGGTGTCCTCTGCACCATTGACACACATGCTCGGAATCGAAGACTCTCTGGGCCAGACCGTTGTCCATAGGCTCTACAGGGCACTGCCACCTTAGACCTTGGAAGTATAGACGCCTGGCCAGACTCATATCGCGATAAAGCCCGTTCAGTTCTGTAAAAGCCTTGCTTTGAACTGCAATCATGGAGAGACTTACACCCGAAAATAGCTTAGACATTATTGCATTTTATTGTCAACTGTCGTGCCTGTGGAAAAGATTTTTCGAGCACTCCATTAACTCCTGGTTGAAGAGGAATGTTCATAAATAAAACCGTCATATTTGTTTCGAACAGAAACCTCAGCCTGCCAAGAAAGAAGCTGCGCGTGGAAACAGGCACTGTTTGGTGCGGCTTATGGTCCGCCAAAATTATTGGTTCGTAATTTTTCAAAGCGCGCGCTCTTTGGCTAGCTGCGTCTAGTCGCGGATACCAAGTTGGTTGAAGTCATTCTCTACTCGCGGGTGCCACGACGTACAGTGGGTTGGTTTGTATGGGAGAGCGGAAAAAGTCTGTTAAATGGAGACCAGTGTACCGATTTCAATGAAATTTGGAACATATTGCAAATAGGAACAGTTCGTTTCATGGTGCAAATTCATGGCGGCATCCTTTGCTGCGTTGTTCTAAGTCGAAATTGACTGGTAAAGAGGCACACGCCTTAAAGTCATTTCAAGCAGTAAAACCTCGCCAGACAACAAGGAAAGCACATATGCTGAAAACTTTAACAAATATGAGTGCCAATGCGTGCCCTTAGTCCAGGTGCCAGGCGTTGACTTCGATCCCCGGGCTTGTGCCCTTGGCATTACATCGACGCCAGACATCAGATTCTGAAATGTGTTCAAATTTACAAATGCACGCACCACTCTCTCCTCCCAATCGCTGTGCACTCAGACAGACTCGCTGTGACTGCGATTAAAATTCCTCGCATGAATCAGCTCCATTCGACGGTGTCGGTGCGGACGATGCATGCCATCACATGTACATCGAAACATTTCAATCACCCTTGTCGCATCTAATTAGTTACACTTGAGCTATCACAACATCCATTCGAATGCATTCGCATTCGCCCACCACCCGCCACCCGTCACTTCGACCGTTTCGCGTCGGAATCCTTTTTAAGTGCAAGCCCAGCTAATTTCAGTCGGATTCACTGCGCAATAAATTCAAGACCAGAGCAAGGATCCTCTTTGAAACGCACTGAAATCCTTATGCATAACCTCTTCCTTCTTCTCGCCGCCCCCGTCTTTGACACGCCGCGCCGCGCCGAGAAGCGTCTGGCCAGCTCAAATACCACCCACTGTCAACTCTAATGGCCTTTAGCCGTGTTCATAATTTACGATTGCAAGTGATACTTCAGGAGATGGCTGAGTATCGCACACTAGGGACGGGTCTCGCTCTGAGCAGCAGGATGCTCGGTTTACTAGCGAATCACCGCCACCCGAGCACATGTATAGCTTCTGGTCTTTCCTCTCTGCACCGGCAGGGCATACACAGCAAGCGGCAACCATCGCATCGTTGGCAACGTCATTTGGCCATAAAACCGATTATTAAGGAGGGCAAGGAAATCACTTCCTCCACCCTCACCCCACAGACACAACACTGCCATCAGTGGCTGTAGCAGCAGCAGCAGGAGAGGAGCTCTCTTCGCCAGTCGTAATCAAAATCGCTGTATAAAATTGTGATCGATTTTTGGAACGTTTCGCAATCGGTCCTGGGACGGAAGGTTACGTCGCCCGGTCGGTACACATTCACAGGAATTCCCTACAACACTATATTTCCACTAAATTTCATCCATAAAAGATATGCACACACACACACGTGCACAATCAGGACAAGGGGACACATTCAAGTGGCGTACAGCAGCCCTCTGAGGGATGTGTCACGGTGGCGGGACGGGGTGAAGCGGTAGGTGGAAAACTATTCCTGTTGGCACTTTATGGACCTCGGAAGTAATCGATTGGCATTCTCGTGTTTCATAAACGGTTGTAAATCTGAAATTAAACGAAAGCGACTTTGAACGAACCGACAGTCTGAGTGAAGGAGGATGTGAATCTCTGGTTTATGGTGGTACTTTTGGGATTTATGCCGAAATGAGCTTTCACCTTTTCGATTTATGTGATTCCACAAAACTCAAACACGCCCGCTCACCTATCACCTATCACCGCTCACCGCACACACACGGTACCTGAATGGGTGCTGGGTGCTTCAGCTTTGGCTTCCGCTCGTTGTTGATGCGGGTGTGAGCTGAGGTGCTGTGCTGTGTTACATGTCAAGTGATTGACAGTGTAATTAAGGTGAGTTGCTGACATGGAGTCACACAGGCTCGACAGAGAGAGAGACGTAGTTTGCTCATTTTTTTGAGGGGATGCGAAGGGGAGGGTGTTTTCACGACTTTGACTGACCAAATTGGATTGGCTTCAAAATGGATGCGGCAAATTAAGGGCTTTAAGGGCGGTTAATTGGGGAAGACGATGCTTGGTCTTTAATGGTATCTGCCTTGGGTTAGATGGGGTGAGTCCCTAGATATTTGTTCATTTAATGTTGCTTGTACACATTCACATTCGAGTGGGGAGTTTGAATTCCAATTCGTGATCGTTTCACTGATTGGAAAAATCTGCATGTTCACTGAGCAACTGCTAAAAATTCAACAGCTCAGGAGTGAATTGAATTTGACGTGGCAGCTGAGAACAGGTACAGAAATGGAAAGGCGCATCGGTGGATCGATCGTTGGAGATGATATGTAGGCAAGAGTGACTGCCACAAGGATAGCCGCAACCCGCTTTGGCGACAAATTTGGTTCACCAATCCCTCGATTGGCAGAAACTTTAACTTCTAACGACTAGTCACAGAACAGCATTAAACATTGAATTCAATTTGTTTGTTTTTCATTCAAAAAAGTTGGGGTCTTAAGTCCTTAATCGCATCTACTTCGTTTCATTTCAGCATTTTTATGTGTTGTACGTGAATTTACGTGAAAAAGGACATTCCATGTATGCGATGACTTAATTTGACGTTAACTTTAGTTCACCATTTTTCAATAGATTTAAAATTCTTCTTAAAAAAAGGCCTACTAAAGCTTCTAAGCTCTATTTTACGCAAGTAGAGAAAAAATACTTTGCAATCAAATGTGCTAATTTCCAATATAATGTACAGGAACGTACGTGATCATGTACCTGTTCACGTGCATTTGATCCAAGTTCAATAATTTGTCTGATAACCTTTTGCCGTCAGCACTGGCAACAGACTGGCAACCAGCTTCTGACAGCGATCAATCGAGATATTCTGTCAAATTCTGTACAATATTCTTGAATTTTTGCTAGTTTTCTTCTCCAAAGCCCTTTTAACACCTGTCCAAAGCCTTTTGATAGGGTTTAGCTCAGGACACTGGGCTAGCCAAATCATAACTTTGACGTTTTCAGCTGCAAAACCAGTCTTTTACGCTCTTAGCAGTGAGTTTAGGATCGGTATCCTGCAGAAAAATAAATATAACATCCATGTGCTCATCTGCACCATATTCGCTATAATGTCTTTATAAAATACATAATCCTTTTGCTGTATTACGCGGCGAATAGGACCCACGCTCAACCATAAAAAGGCCGCCCAAACCATAGTATTTCCTCCACCATGCTGTACAGTCTTTAAGCTATAGCGAGGATCGATTTCTTTGTTTGGCGAACGCCCTATTCATATTATTTACCATCCGACCCGAACAAGTTAGACTTCCACTCGTCACTCCAAAGTAATTCTTTCCTAGACTCTAACTGAATTCGTCTTTTCAAGTTCTTATTTGCGACTGTTCGTGGTGACATCTCCCCGCTCAACAGTGTTGTTAATTCAGAGTGAGTTTGCTGATTTTGGAAATAATGCGATCTTCCGCTGGAGACGTTCTGTTTTTCCGATGGTTCCTTTGAACACGCATTATGATCCATCGATTTTCAGCGCAAAAGCTCTTTAGCAACGCTTTGGAGGCATTGTTTTTCTTGAACAAATTTAAAAGTTATAATTTTACACAATTTTGGGGTACAGCTCCTATTACGGCCCATAATTAAAATGTTTGGATTCACAATTAAATCATTTCTTTCAATAGGAACAACAAACCTGTACATCCAACAACTTTGAGTAGTCTAAAACAAATCATAAGTAAGCTGTTACTTCGTTACAAGTCTTTACCAGTACGGCTCCTTTCTTCAGCTCTTTAAGTTTTCAGCTTTTCTCAGACATTTAGTCTTCTATTGCCTCGTCCTATCTTGTTCGTATATTCAATGACATGGTTGCGTTCGTATCGTCTTGTGGTCCATTCTCGTCACACAAGTATTTTTGTGATATTTTTCTGTTGTTTATTAAACACCATTAAACCTGAATAAATTGGCCAGCAATTGATTCACTCTCCGGTGTCATCACTGACACCAGGACAGCGAGTGAACATTGGTTTTGGTGTAGCCTTCCTTGGCAAATTCCTTCTAACTTCGAACAGAGATCATTCTGCTAAATCGCCATCGCGTTAGAAACGGAGTCCTCTGTCTGCTGTCCAGCGTGCGACCGAAACGATAATAGAGCAGCCTTGCCGATGCTATATTTGGTCAATCATGTCTAAATGGAAGACTCTCGCATGGTACCATATATCGATTTACTGAACAGACTGGTAGAAGAAGTCATACTTAATGAGTTGTCAGTTCTGTGACGGAGGTAGGGACTGCTGCATCCATGGCATGCCTCTGCGATGACATGGTTTTTAAACCGAGTGGTCTTCCTCTTCTTCTCTAAACAGTAGGCTCGGATTAGAAAAAGCCTCCCAGCTGGAGCATTGGTTGCCGAGTCAGTGCAGTCGATGGAAGAAGTCATTCGCAATGTGCCTTCAACTTAATATCAAACTGATCTGTTTAGCTCAAGTTCTCGTACTCGGACTCTGACAGCCCCATCATTCTTTTCCATCTGGGAGTGAATCAAGTTGAAGCACACTGGGCAACCTTATGGGGTGACTGCTCGAATGCTCTTTTAGAAGACTCTTCCGGACGGAAAGTCAACATTGTTCTTCTACAACAACTTCTTACCTCAGTTAAAACTGTCTGGCAGTGCTGTATCCAAGGTGTCAAACTTTACACAAAATTGCTCAACAGCCCGAATTCTGAACAGTCAAGCAGTCTTCTTTGTCTTCTCAGTCTTCTTTCTTTTCTTTCTTCTTTCCTCCTTCATCGACAATACATCTCTGAGCAAATGGAGTGAGTTTTGGCACACTCTTCAAATACTTGCTTGACAACGTGCCATAATAATCATCGCAACAACATACACCTTATCATGTTCCATCGCCCTTGAATAGTTGTCCAAAGCCATGAAGTAAAACAATCGATTCCTCCAATCACTCGTTCGCGTAGTGGCAGCTCCCACACCCCACCCACCGCCCACTCATTGCAACAGAACAACTGCATACTCGTTCAGTCGTGTATGACGCCCCCATTAACAAGTGCCTGGCTCATCAAAACTCTCGCTCGTCCACCGCATTGTTTGTTCTGCCCGCCACAAAACAGCACCAAGGATCCATGACCATCCTGCTCACATTGCCACCACTTCCCATGGTCCTATTAAAATGAGATTGCCAGCGATACCATCAAATCATGCACCACACAATATGCTAATCATTCGATTCATTGAGGTGAATTTCCTTTCTTTTCACCCGTCGTCGTCGTTGGCGTCGTCGTCGCCCAACCTGCACCACACTGCTCAGCTCTCGCACTGATCCCTCGACCAACGTGAAAGGATTTTCTGCCGTTTTTCACCCCTCCCGCTTGACCAGCACCCGCCCGGAGCCCGGAGTATGTTGCAATCATAACCCTGTTGCTTGCATAAAATTGTAAGTAGCTTTTTGTTAAACTGAAGTGAAAACACTGCGAATGCAAGGTACACTCGCAGCAGCGAATCGACTCCATGGCATCTGGAGGTTTGGGTGAAAATGAAAAAAAAAAACACACACACAAAAAATAGAAATAGAAAAACGAAAAGAAACGAATTTTCCGTTGTTGCATCTCATGAATACTTAATTGAGAGTTTTACACTGGCAGCGGGGCTGCAGCGGAATCATCATCCTCATCGCCGTCATCATCCGTGCATTGTGAAATTTTATGGAAATGCTCTTCAGGAAAGAGGGAAATTTAAGCAAATTGCTGTTTAGATAAAGAATTTAAAGGAAGGGCACGGAAGACAGAGGGCGGACCGATCCCAAAGTCTTGGGGAATTTTAAACAGTCTCCGACCGGCAACCAACGAGGGCTTAGAGGGAAGTGTTAATTAACTGGTCGCATTAATTTTATGGCATCTTTAGGGTACACGTAGCCAGTGATTAGGACGACCGGTGATATCTGAGCAAAAGGCACTTGAATGATTGTTGGAGTGCGTCCGTGAGGTGGGGACCACTCTCCCCCCTCCCTTCTTTGAGACATCAACCTGTAAATGATCAAAGTTAGATGAGAAATATCGTCGACTCTTGTCGCAGAGTCTGCTTTGCATACTAATGACGGTCACGCTTAGTTTCGATTTGCGGAAGGTTCACTCTGATGGCTGTTCAGCTTTGACATTCTCAAGGGACCGCGATGACTGATGAGGGAGGAGATCGTGAGTGTTTTAGAAGAACTTTGTGAATGTCATCCAATTCGTGGTTCGGAATCGGAATTCTTGCTTCAGCCATTCCAGACTGCCATGCGAGACTTCATATGCGTTGCTTAAGGTTTGCTATTTTTCAATATGGGTCCTTTGGCATTCGCTGAACATGGTATTGTTCTGAAAAATGGTTCTGACCAAATAGCGGTATGCAGTGATAAAGTTGACAATTGTAAATCGCTTTGTTGTCAATGTCCTTGATGTGTTAAGGATGGATGGTGGATAGGTGACGTTTTATGTGAGTCTATCGAGCGAATACAAACATATGCTGTAGACTGTGACCATAATAACTACTTTGCACAGTTTTGTTGAGTTTCGTTAAGTTTCGTCAAGTTTCGTTAAATTTTATTTTCAATAGTGCTTACTTATGTGAGAACAAAATTAATCACTCTGCACATACGAAAATGAGTGGTGATGTTGAAATTGTTTCCAGAAGCAATGATGAGCATGGGCTCCTTTTTAATTTGGGTTTGACATAAGTTTACGTTTACTTAAGTCTACGTTGGTTGGGCCTTTAGTCTGGAGAAATGCTTGTAAATGTTGTGAGTTTGTAAAAAGCACTGTCATCGCGAAGATCAGAGTTGCGCTATGTTCATTTCGGATTGAACGACATCCTTGGATCATTCCCTGGTCTATGCCGGTGGAATTTTGTGCCTAAGACACAAAATTCGCTTTCAAAGATGGGTTCTGCCAGAGGGCTACAGTGAATGGGAATGCTTTGCCTTTGGTTGCCATATGGAATGGGCTTAACGTGAATCGTATTCGATTTCAAATATATGAGGCTAAAATGCCACACAAAGTCGAACTGTGGCAGATGTTGGATCAGCGCACTATCTCGCGAAATTCTTAATGTTCCCTTCCCCGATTAGGAGAGTTTATTGTGCCAACCCTCCTCCAGCACTTATACTTATAAGAATACTTTGGAGATTTCGATGAAGCGAGCAAGCCGTCTGGTGGATAGCTCAATGAAATCTAAAATGTCTTTGGAAAAAGGACAATCCCTAGAGAGAGCTCTTTCTCCAGAAAACTTCTGATTGAGTCGTTGGCCATGAAGTGTAATCTTCAAGCAAGTCATTAGGTATATATGTATTAGCTTCCTTTTATTCTCAAACGTCAAGCGGAATTTTTGATTTTGGCGCAGCGTGTCTTGCTTTTACAGTCTACTTCGCATTTGAATTCTTCTTTCAAAATAAACGACGGAAATGTTTGGCCATGAAGTTAACTGCTTTTGAAATGTAACCATTGTGGCCAACTTGGCGGCTTCCTCTCAAAGAGCACCTCATTTCGACGCTGCCTGCACTGAGCTGATGGGATGGTGAAGAATCCAGTCTTGGACTGAGTCAAACTGTCGCCCAAAATGAGGAGTTCTAAGAGAGGAGTTGAGAGCTTCCCGAGACTTGGCAACAAAAAAAATGTCAACGTCAAAATTTGATGAGTTCAAAAACCATTCAAGGACTGTGAAAATCTGATTGCCTTCGCGGTTAAAGTTCGGCCATGATGGAGGTAGACCCTGTCCTCTTCCAGATAATGAATTCGTCACCAGTCAAGTCACTCTACTACAACTCTGACGAGAGTCTAATCTTTGGCACTCTAAGTTAGTTTGAGGTTGATACACAGAAACGTGTCCCGGACGTGGAATGATCTGACGTTCGCTTCAAATTTGAGAGTCTCTGAGCTCCCAGCTATATCTCCTTCTTCGTTTTCTTCTTTGTGGGCTACAGTCCGATGTGCATACAATCACTGGTCTGCCTCAAGATTATCACACCAAGCTGTTTTTGGTTATTTCCCACTTGCGGTCACCACAAGGAATGATCTATTGCCTTCTCTGGCGCTGTCGCCTTCTGGAATCATGTTGGCACTCCTTGACGACAGTCCCTGTGCAGTTGTGTCGGATCATCTCTAAAAGCCTCTCAAGCTTCAACAAAAAATCTGCTTTAATAGATATTCACACATTTCTCAAAGCCTCAGCACCTGAAAGGACTCCAATTAAGTTGATTGCGAAACGATTGTAAAGAGGATCGATTTCCAGGTGCGTCCAATCACAGCCACTTGTCAAGCTGCGCTCCACTCCGACAATCAGCGTGTTCACGGTTTGTGTGAAAATCATTCGCAAGCCACCTCGCCAGGACGACGCAATCATCTGCTTCCCATCATCGACTGAGCTCAGCAGCGATCCAGTTGGTTGCGGCTTCACCACTACCGGATGGATTCGCCACAAATTTACTGGTTTCCTTCAGAAAACCACACAATGAAACAGCACCAGCACCAGCACCCGTCCACCCATCGGCCCAGCCCAGTGAGCAAAACTCTGAATTCCATCATCGACCCGATAATCCGACTGCCATGCCGATGGTTAGCAGGGTGCGATGCATTTAGTGCATCCGATAGATTTCCACCAGCCAGCCAACCGACTGCCACCTGGATTATGTTACCCCGAAAATGAACACACAGCCAGGGGTAGGGGCGTACCACGTTCGCCGGCATAGATATTTCTTGGCTAGTGTTGAAGTGTTAAGCTCCCTGAAAATTGTTGAAAACCCTTAAAGCTCAATCAATTCCATAAGGGATGCAATTTAACATCGGAGTCGCTACACAAAACCGATTGGGGGCTGCGGATCCGGAGAAGCCGCTCACATTCCTGTTTGTAACTTATCGTCTGTGCCACCTTTGAAGGACGATGATGTGCGGGGAGCAGGTGACTGAAGAACATGTTCGAGAGGACTTGCTGCATCTCTGGGAAGCTTGCATTATTTACAACGTTCTGCTACCGCCGCTGCTGATGCTGTACCCTCCGCCGACCTCCGCCGCCTTCTGGGCAGATGTTCTGAGGTCTCCGGGAAGCATAACCATCGATGATATCCTTGGAGCATTGTGATAGTATTACACTTGAAGTTGTTTTTCTTCATCGTCTCCCTTGGGTTGCTGCCTTGCGAACCGACCGACGCCACCGTCTTTATCCTTTAGTTAAACTTTATGTTCCGCTGCAAAGAAACGCTGATGCTACTCGCACACCGCCCCTCGACTGATGTGAAGTGTCTGTGTGCTCTCCTCTCGGGCTGGCTGTGTGTCTGCGTTCTGCCGGGATGTCTAATGTGAAAGGGGGTCGGTCGGTCATATGCAATAAGTTATCGCATCGCGTCTAGTTACTCTGCCAACTAAGAAGCAACCATCTGCTTGTTCTCCTAGCTCCACTCTGGCTGCGAATGTGTTTGGCTTTTAGGGATCCTAAATAGCACGGAGCGCGGGCGGTGGGTGGATGAGGAAACATTCTATTTCCACTTATGATCCACTTCATTAGAATTTATTATTTCACGAACATTTTTCATAAACCCTCACCACGCCGTACCGCATCACAGCACAGCACAGCAGCGTCCCATCGCCACGTCCTCCATCATGAGGCGTGCATGAAGCGATCCCGAAGAAGCGAATCATCTTAAGTGACTGTGCGGGAACGGGGGACATGGTGTGCATGGTTTTTCGGTCGTCATTCCATGTGTGGATCAAGTTCTGTGCTGAAAGGAAGTGCCTCTAGTGCACTTGATATTTATGAATGGGGCTCTCTTTGATCCAAGAGGAATCGAGTACCATGTGCTCACTGGGCTGTGATAAATTTTGGGGCGGAACGCTGGTCTGACTGCGGAGCGTTGTCTGCAGCAACGCCGCCGCCACCGCCGTTGCCTTCGGGATGGCAAGGCTTAAGTCGCTTGGAATTGAGTTAAATTTGCCGAAAGTGGAGTATTATTTTTTTATTTAGTCATGTGTGATGCGATGGAAGCTGATGAATTGAAAATGTATTGCTGCTGATTTAATTAGGTTTGGTCCTTGTTTGGAAAAGAACAGCGATCCTGAGAGACTCACGGGGCGGGGCATTAAAGTCCGGATTGTGGGTGTTTAATCATGTCTGCGATTCGATGTGTAGCGTGAAGTTGTATTTTGGCAGTGGAGCTGATTTGAGATTTGAGTTTGAAAAGTAGTTTCGACAGCTTTTCGATGAATTTGGAACCATACCAGATCGCGACCGAACGAAGTTGAAGTGATGTGGTGAACAAGAATCTTGTGGAAACCTTATACGAAGTGATCATCCTTCAAAGAAGTTGGTAAGAGCGGAAGCTACGATCTTGACGTTGTATCATACTGACCCTCAGCTGCGTTCAGCTTATAAAAGAGGTTTCCTGAAGATTGAGTAAATGTGGGTTCAACTGAATAGCTTGCAACCAACAGATTAAGCTTGGCGGCTTCCTGTAATTTAGAATCTAAAGCGGCTCTTACAATTTTGTACTCTTACCATGTTCGAGTTGATTTTCCTTGATTGTGGGGTAGTCTGTGTATCAATTGCGTGGTAAGATGGTACTGGAACAAGTCCACTTACTTAGTAGATCTATGGCCTGCTTCATATATCTTCGTCGTGCAACAATATCTCACGCTCAAATGATCGGAAACGACAACAAATTGTCAAAAGTTCTAATTTCCGCCCAAACGTGCGGCCATTTTGTGTTGTGTCGGCTCCCCAGTGCGTGTCGAAGCTAGCACGCGTAAGATGATGATTTTGTACAGACGATAGTCAGATTTCCTGGCTTGAGAGGAGCAGCTTTATACAGTGGTCTGTTCCACTCGGTGAATTTCAATTTAATTTAATAAAAAATGTGTCCAACGAGATCACCGAGTTAGAAAAATAGGGCCTTATGGCATTAATCTCATTAGCGTCTGAAGATGGAAGGGCAAACCATTCAAACAACGTTTTCGGTACAAATTGGCAGTGGCTGTGCGTTGAGTATACGTCTGGCTAGCTTAGCAGTGATTTTGAAACCTGAATCGAGTCCACATGCGCCGCTTAGAACACAAGAGCTACTCTTGACGTGGATACTGTGGATTACTTAAAGATCTTTGCCACAAAAGGAACTCGTCTACCCAATAATCTAACTTCAAGATTTCAACTTGACGGTATTCCCCCGATATTTTTAAGGAATCATTTTTCAGATTGGCATCCAGGTGATTGCCCTCTTTCCAAATTTCCCATTTCTCCAAACCTTCCACCATAACCATCCTCCTGATTGGACCCCCAATTATTCCTTCGTTCCAACGTCAGGGATACACTGATTTCAGTCTTAACTTGTTCAGCGAGACTTCCACTCAGGATTTGATGGCATATCTCATCGAAAATTTAAAACCATCTTTGAACTATGCCGATGAAAGCAATATCCTTGCGCATAGTATTTCCGAGGCATATGACACCGTTGTGTGGCCATTGCGACGTAATGAATAAGTGCGTGTGACTTCTCACCGGCAGTCTCTGCGTCATCTCCCGATCAATATTCCAATTTGCGGGAGCACCACATCTCTCGAGTTCCTGACAATGCGCGGAGAGTAAAACTATCATTGCAATGTTGAACGAAACGCAACTTTTAACAGTAATGGACCGAGGGAGACTAAAGTCAACATAAGCAATTGAGCAAATGTACAAAAAATGATACACTGCAATAAAAATTTCTTCGTTCAGTTTCGTTGAGTTTCGTTAAGTTTTGTTTTTTGCTCGTTTTAAGTGGGAGTGAAATCAATCGTTCTCTGGGTAAGTAAATAACCAGTTGGTGCTGGAATTTTGAATGGTTAGCGGTTGCGGTCACTTCGATACTTTTTCCTCGGCTTTGATTTTAGCCTTCGTTTGCTTAATGAGTCAATACAGTCCTTATTTGGACGTTTGTTTGGCATACAATCGTCCTTTGATAGAATAATAGTGAGACGTAGAAACTAGGTGCAAGTCCACCTCAGACAGACTCACATTATTGTCAGTAACAGATACCCGACTCCTCCTCACTTATCAGCTCAAACCATAGAATCCTTTATTTTTACATAGCAAGCGTCGGATAATTTGAAGCATATGGTGGCGTTTTTTGTTCAACAACCATTGAAAAACAAAAACATTCGTCAGAAACTGCGACTTCATAATAACCCTGCATCAGTTGGTCCACCATCCATTCAGGACGATTTTTTATGAATCTCATTAGACGCTCATATGACCGCGCTGTCAGCACAAGACATTTGCCAACTTTTCCAAGAAATAATTTCCATTTAATTACAAAACATCGGCAAATTGGAAATTCCCAGGCGGATTCCAGGAAAATAAGGGAGTTCTCACGAATCGGACGATGGATCAGCTGTGGTGGGAAATCAATCGACGGTCTTTCAAGCGCAAACATCCACAATCAACTGAAACAGATTCAAATTTAAAGCAACAAAGTCAGCGCCCGAGGAAGGGGGGGGGGGGGGGGGGGGAAACATCGTTCGTCCTTCGTCCACAACACATCGCCGGCGGCGGCGGATTGTTTTAATTCCACTTAAACCGTAATGAAAATCCCCTCTCATTATCCACTCAATAATTAATTCGATTTCGGTTTTGTATTTAACTAATGGCCATGTGTGACCGAAAAATGGACCTTTCCTCGTCCTTTCACCCACTTGTCCCTCCCTGCCCAGCCAGCCTATTCCGCATGACAGCCTGGGCTTGTGCATGTCCTTTGGCGAATTTCATTAAAGTGTCATTAAGTCCTTATGAAAATCATTTGGCAACCATTAATTTACCCCCGAGGGGTAGTGTTCCTTAGACCCTTCTGCTGGAGGACCAACGCGTCACCTACACTCGTGTGTATGTGTGAGGACTGTGACGGTTTGCCGTGTCTCGGTTTGGGTGGCTTAACTTTCAGTGCCTGCGGCGATGTTTAACACCCAGCAGGACGGTGGCGTTACCTAATTATGTTTGTTCTTTTCATAGCTACTTGTTTACCGTGAGTCCTTCAGCAAATACAACCACCCCCACATGTGTGTGGAGCAAACCTCTACAAAGTATGTCGTTGTTTGTTTTATTTTCGTTGCCTCCGCTCTGTCCTTTCTGCTGCATAATGCAGCAAGGAGATAGGCGTAAAATGGGCGGTCTACCCGCCGGTGCTGTTGTGGTGTGCGTAAAGTTGCAAAACTTTTGCAAGTTATTTCGCGCGTTTGTGTGCGGCTCGCGGCAAGAATGTCATTAAATATTAATTGAAAGGATGTACGCGACACGCTTAAGTGTTATTTAATGACGTACAATACAATGAGGTCCTTTGAAATTTAATCGAACGCACTTGACTGGCATTCGCGCCGCACGACAGCCCTTTGAAACGTTGATATTTTGCATATTTTTTCTTTTTGTTTTTGCAATTAACCGTCAATTATTTTTTTTTCTTCCTTTGAAGTCCTCTGCCCGTGCGATGGACGTTTGAGTGCGCAACGTCGATTAATTTATTCTACCTTAATCCGTTCCTGTTTAAGTGGTAATGCGAGACCGTTTCGGGGGTGAGTTGACTTTGTGAAAGTGATGATGACTTTCGGCTGGGGAAAAACGAGACTGTGGCCACGACCAGGGGACCAGGAAGTTTGTTTGCGTGGACTTTTGATTGATAAGCGCGGACTCATTAAATTTGTAGCAAGTGGTTATCGTTCCGTTTTTGGATCCTTTTAGGATCTGTGGCCCTAACAATGTTTCATTAAATTCTCTTAAATCAAGTTAATCTGAATGTTGGCAGAATCGAGTGTCAAAATACCTCTCAGGGAGGACATTTGAATACTGCGAGGATCGTCTGAGAAATCAGTGACTTCTTGAAATTCCCACGCAGTAGCTTTAAATGCAACACTGTTCGCGACAACTACCGTCTATTAATAGGTTACTGTCAAGTTTTGTGTCCTTTGACAAGCTACGTGATTTTCGTGTTTGACAGCCATTGAAAGCAGACAACCTCGTGAATTTTAACGAAACCGAAAATTGGTTTTTTGCATTTCTAGTAACCATCACCAAAAGCAATTAAAGCTTGATACATTTTGTGGGTACACTGCACCATCAATCTCAATGGTTGACGGCCGTTGTGGTCATGACAGCACAAGTGACGCCGAAAGTTCAGGTCGCCTCTAAAATGCTGTCACGCTAGAAATTGTCGACAAAATCCATGGAATGGTATTCGAAGATCAGTGGACTTTTCTGCGAGAGGTAGCTGAAGCTGTAGTCACCTCAAATGAGCGAGTACATCACATTTTAGGTGAATATTTGGACACGATGAAGCTATTCGTGCGATGGTTACCACGATTGCTCCGCACACATGTGTAATCGATGAATCTCTTCTTCTATGGATTCGAAATTACCTGTCAAGCCGTTCAGTTCAAGTTGGTTTGGATTGGTTTAAATCTGATGTCCAACAATTAAACGCTGGTATCCCTCAAGGCTCTCTTCTGACTCCGATATTCGTTTTTCTGTACAAACTATGACAAACTAAAAAGAAGTCATTGTATATCGAAGGGTTGGACTTAATCCATGCATCCCTCATGAAGGATATTATGTCTTTTGTAGTGGATTTCCTTTGTTCCACTGAAGTTAGTACTTCTCTATGAAAAAAATCGTTTCCTTAACCAGAGTAGTGCCGGACATTCAAATAACATGTGCTCAGCTATCTCCGTCATGTCTAGGCTAAGTTTGGTTTCGCATTGGTTAATCAGCGTCGTACCTGTTGTCCAATTGACATTACATTACGGTTCAGGACCAATGAACGCAGATTCAGAGCCAGTGCTAGCGAGCTCATCTGCAGATTCGTTGCCAGCAATCACCTTGTTGCCACGGATCCAGCCGAGCGTCACTTTCTTGTGTCTGGCAAGGGTTACAGTGCGTCGTAGAAGCCTGTGACCATTATAGAGTCCAATAGGTTGTATGACATTGCCATTAGTGCATCGAGACACAGATCTTCTGTGAGTGCACGCTGTAGAAAGGATCTTGAAATTTGCAAAATGCCACGACACTGAATTGATGTTCCTGGATTTTCACCAACACTCTCACGCACTGCTTCGATATTGGCATTTGATTGTCTTGTTTTTGGACGACCAGTGTGATTGGCGTCTGAAGTCTCCTTGAATTCTTCAATCAATATCTTCACAGTTGACGAAGTTATATCACTACTTCCACCATATTGTGACCATGAACGACCATTTGTTTGAAATTTTTGAAACTGTTACCGCCAAGCTTTTATTCTTTTTGAGATAACAAAGCGTGTGTTAATTGCTTGACCAATGTACACAAGTACCTTCTCCCTCTCTATACCTTCAGTGTCTTAACTGCGGTAAACAAAATCTGGTCCATAAGGACAACGCTGTGACCTCTTCAAAGGAGTTGTAAAAATCCATACATTAGATTACGAACTGCCACTGCATTCTGCATACTCTCCTGACTTAGCCCCGTGCGACTATTTCGTGTTTCATGTAATAGCTGGACGGTAAGAGACTTGGGTCGAAAGAAAGCCTATTATTTGGAAGGAATAAACAAAATGGAAAAACGGTGTGCAACATCTATTCAGCTAGTTATGTGGGAGGGTAGATATACGGGCGCTAGAAATTAGTCGTCGAAATCAAAACAAAATCAAAACAGTTCTGCGCGCACGCTGACTTCTGAGGTCTAGTTTCGAGGCTTCGACTTACTGACTTTAAAAACACTCGCAGATATGATGTCGGTAGACTGCCAGTAGACTCAAACATGATCGCATTCTAACATGGGTGCCCTGGCGGCCTTATGGCTGTCACTTCGACCAACGTGTTGAGTGTATTGTGCCCTTAATAGGGGATGGTTTACTACCACGAGACCCTCTTCATATATAAATCTTAGGATGTTTTGCAGTTCAACAACGCTTAAGTCATCCAGCTCTTAGTTTTCTCAGGAACAGCTTCTTTTTCTGCATTTGCAGAGCAGATGTTGGATTGACTCTATTTTTTCCTTGTCTCTGCAGCTTCGGTATGTTCAGACGCCTTGCAAGTGTTCCTAAGGAACAGTGATTGGTAAGGATTGCATTCGAAACGCCTTGATAATGATGATCACATCTTGCTCAGCGTGGGCCATAGTGTCATTTCTGTTGCTCCAATACCCAGGCCAAGCCATCTAGATCTTCGTTGTTCAGTTTCTTATTTTTGGAGCAAAGAGACAATTGCTAGCGAATCTTCCAGCTTCGATCCCTATTTCACGAGACTGTCCTTTCTTCGTTTCCTTGGATGGCACTTAACATAGGACTTTGTCGGCATAACCTGAACATCATCGATGTCAGAATGTCCTATGCTATGGGCTTTATTCCGCTTCGATATCAGAAAAATGTCAGTTATATTGTGGTGTCTGAACGCGAGTTTTACCTCGTGTATCGCAGCGACTTCGGCCTGAATAATTCTGAGGTCATCCCTTAGTGTCAGCGATTTCTCGACGCTAGCGCAGGTGGATCTATCGATCTAAAAGAAGACTATTTTGAAAAATAAAACGCATATTTGCTCGAAAGATGTCACAGAGTTATAAAACGATCCTCGGATATTCCTCACATAATGGCTTCACTTCATCGTGTACTTAGTTCTTTAGTAAGCTCGTCATCGGAATCAGAAGCTGACTTGGTATCGGGCGTAGCCATTGCCATTCCCTTTGCAGAGCCCAGGGAAAGCCAAAAAGTCGAAAAACCTCAACTCAATGTCTGCCGATGGTAACAAGAATCGATAAATTCCTTCTCCTCCCCTCATGCCCGCTCACAGAGGACAACAAGGGAAGAGCGCTGGTGGTAAGCTGAATAAACGTAAAAAAGAAAAATGCATCTCGCTCTCCCCACATCAATCCAATTCATTTGGCCGCCGCTCCGGGGACAGTACTGAACGCCACTTCAAAAGAGTGACTTTTACCGGAGTTGGCAGGACCTTTAAAGAATTAAATTAAATCCTTCCCCCAGGCCTCCCAGGAAAACGCACGCCTGCAAGAAGATCCAACCGTCCGCCGTCCTTGCCGCCCACACGGATATTAATAATTAATAAACTTTCCACGAAACGGTGGCGGGTGGGTAGCGACCTGTCAAAATAGATAAATATAAATTTCCCGCTTGCTACTTTCCATATCGAAATAAATTCAGTTCTCTTAATCGGCCGGCGTCCGCCTCTGGCGTTCTTGTTGATTCTTTTTTTGCCAAAGAGGACTGCCCACCGTTGCCGAAGCCGGGTGGGGTTACCTCCCCGCCTCTCACGAGAGAATGGAAGGGATAATGCCACAGTCTACGATTGAATCAATATGCTTGGATATGCCAAGCACAAGGACTCGCATGTCTACGGGAAGCCGGAAGACATCGGATAGTGGTTTGTTCTCGAGGGTGGTTGGGTGTCTTTGTTGGTGCGCCACACCACCACCGACCGTGGCAACGTCAACGTTCAACGGAATCCGGCGCTTTTATTGAGATTCGAATAAAATAAACATCACCATAACGTCGTCGTCTAGCAGCGGAGACATCGAATTATGGAAGACGACAAAGTGATTTTGTGATTTTCTGATTTTGCCGAATCGAATCATAAGGTTAATGTGCTTACGTTTAGACGACTCGTGCCCGTTTTTGATGGTTTCATGTTTCGCGGATGTTAGGCGGAATTGAATTCGCTTGGTTGTCAAACACTGTTGTGGCTGCCGTTGGTATCTAGGCTAATCGAATGCCGCTCTCTGATGTTTGTTGAAGTTGCGTTTTGTTTATGGGGCCACGCTTTTGTCTTGAGTGGTTTGTGAAATGAAGAGCATTGCCGATTGGCTGCGAAAAGATGACATCAGCAGTGAATGATAATTTATGGAATTTTGATTAAGAAATATTTGACGGTAGCTTGGAGTGGGAGCAGTGCCAAATGGCGCCCGAAATGAGGCGCGACGTGATTTGATGGTTCGATTTTGAGGAACTCCTAGGCTTTCCTTTTTACTTTAGACCGGCTTTATTTGAAAATGAGGGTAAATCGAAATACTGTGGAGTCTCACTTAGACGAATATGAATCGTAGAATGGAATATCGCCGGGGAACGAGACATTTTTCGTATAAGTGAATACTAGGTGTAAGTGAGCTTCGTATAAGGGAGGCTCCACTGTATAAGCTGTTTCCAAAAAAGTACTCGCAGCATCGACCTCGTGAACAATGGGCAACAAAAACTTTGATAACTTGGAGGTGGTGAGGGACATCGTCTACCTCGAATGCAGGGTAAACACTGCACACAACACCAGCGTCGAGTTCCAGCGCAGAATAAGCCCATTCTACTCTTTTCATCGGACTCAAGAGGTAACTGCGAAGTAGATCCCACTCTCGGGTGGGCCAAACACAAGTTTCTTTTTAAAAATGTAATAAAAAGACCAAAATTAACTCTTGTCCATGTGTTATGGCTTTGTTAGTAAAAACAAACATTCCCATCAATTATGAAATTGAACCTCGTTTCAGTGGCTGACTCGACTAGCTTTGCAGTAGCGCATTCTGTCACCACAATTTCGCGAGACCTTGTTTATGGTTTCGGCGTGTAGCTCACGGAATGCTTGGATGATATTGGCCTTAAGTGCTTGTATCGTTTCCGGATTGTTGGCATGACATCAGTCCTTCACGGATTTCCACAAAAAAGTAGCCAAATCGAAGCTCCGAGACGGCCAATTGACATCGCCAAGACGGCTGATAACACGGTTTTGGAATTCGGTGCTCAAAAGATCGATTGTGGCACGGGCTGTGTGGGATAGTGCACAATCCTGCATGAAACGGAGGTCGCCCAAATCCATGTCTTCAATTTAAGTAAAAAAAAGTCGGTTAACATGGCTCCCACCGTTGAACGAAACGTTGCTCCCAGACTCATTTTCGAAGAAGGCCACAGCGGCCAAATGCTCATATATGCGCATCTTACGACGTCGGGAACCATGAGTGTTGTCCACTAGCATACCAGTCTCATGAGCTCTAGCGTACAAAAGTCGCAGTAGGTGCTTCATTTCGGCCAAACCTTCTTCTTTTAAAAAAACCTACTGTTTGGCCTACACAGCACTCATTTGGATAAGTCTTCAATATTTCCCGACGTAGTTCAGGCGTAAACTGACTCATTTCGTGCCGCGGAGGTATGATACTGACTTTCTGTCAAGATTTCGAGCGGTAAGCAGCTGTCAGTGTCAAAATAACCAATGATTTAAAAAAAACCACTAGATGGTCCACCCTGTTCAAGGATCATTTGGTTCAAAGATGTGTCCTGCGGTCCTGACACCTCGTCAGTCGGCTCTTAACGGAGGCACTCTCAACAGATTCAATCCACATGCAAGTGGGACTTTAATGACGCTGCATTTCCCTTCAAGTTTTAAGCCTCAGTCAGGCCTGGTTCCGGTGAGTCTTCCTTTGATTGAATTTACTTGTTCTGCGCATCAAGTGGTATACCATTTCATCTAATATACGCCCCAACTTTGAGTGAAATCCCTTTGAAGTCATGGATCCCCCGTTGGGCGCCATTCCCTGTGAGTAACACTTCACTCCAACACCAGCCACGGAGACCGTACCAAAAACCTACAAATTTGAAATCGACGGAGGTGAGAATATAACACTTTAATTGATACTGAAACGCGATACGCTGACACTGCGCCACTTGAAAAGCTGCGTTTCGCTCATTCCCCCGCAGCTCAACACACAGAACCCCCACTCGCCTTAGGCGCTGTGTTATCCTCTCGCAACATGACATTCGATCCACCACACAAGGAATTGAATTCAAAATAAAAGGATGCGTCTTCTTCTCATTAATTTCCTTGTCAGTCCCACACGACGTTCGAGAAATCCTATCGTTTGCCACACCCCACGGCCACATGAGTTGTGCGCTAATTCTCCAAGCCACCCCCACAAAGAGGACGTTTTTTTTGTGTTTGCCATCCCCACAGAGGACGACAGGACAAATGAGGAGAAAAGAAAAATGTAAAATTGAAAGCGATGAGGGGGGACGCATTTGTAAGGATATCAGCGAACAAATTTTTGCCATTTGTTCGATTCAATAGCCCACAGCGGCAATTGACAAACTGCCGCATTCAATCAGTCGTAAATCATCTTCCGTTCGACTCTCCCGCACAAACGACACGACTCCTGCTGTTTCGACAGACATTGGAGGGGGGTGTGTTTGTCTAAGGACGGGCGGATATGCGATTATGTCACCGAATTTCCGCCACAAATTAGTTTGTTGTTTGCTTAATGAAATTTTCAGATGATGCCATTAAAAGCGCATCTCGGATCCATTTGATTCTCCATAACGATAACTTCATTATCGTCCCTCTGGAGGAGCGCTCCTTGCGGAACATGGGCTCCTTTAAAATTCATACTCGAGCACTGGGGCGCCGTTCATACGTGTCTGCTGCTGGTGCTACTGCTGCTCATCAACCGCCTTTTCACCTGCCAAACACCATTACAAGGGTGCGGGGTTTTTTTTTTTTGCTACACGCCCAAACGCCCACATGTCCTCCCCCGATGAGACGAATGCTTGTGCATGCATACATTGAGGAAGGAAAGTTTTGTGTCAATAACGTGTCTCTGGGAATGTTGTTCAGCGCGTGTGTGTGTGTATCTGGCAACAGGATGTTGCTTGCCTCGCCGGGAGGAGGGGAATTTTGCATGCGGTCTCAATGTTGAATCACTGATTAGATGCCAGTCCACAGACTACGACAAGGACGACGACGACGACGAGGACACAGTGTGATGGTAATAACCACTGAAGTATGATCCTCCTCCAAATTATTGTTCATACTTCATTGCGTTCAACCGCAAAAGCCAAACCTCACCAACCGAGCCAGCGTTGGCCGGGTCTCTCGCTCTGCGAGTGTGTGTGTGTGTGTGTGGTTGCCTTTGTAAAATCGATGCCAATTGGAGATGGGGCGGGTGGCAGTAAAAAGAAATTGGAACAAGTTAAACTATTTCCGTCTCGAAGGATGTTATTACGGCTTGTCATTTGGACGGGAAGACAAACGGAATCGATAAGCAAACACACGTTTGTTGCTTCCAATGGTTCTATAAATATCCCACGTTGGGGGCGGGAGACGACCAGTTGGTCGTGGCGGTGGCAACTCAGTCGATTGTGTCTTCGTTATGTCTTACTGACTGCACCTCGTTGAGTTGCTGAGTTAAAGATTAATGCTCGGCGGTGCATTAAGGCGGATCCGCCCAGACGGTGGTCGGTTTGATGACTGATAATTACTGCGCTCGCCACTGGAGAGAGTATCGCGAAATTAGCAATCAGCGGTTTAATTACAAGCGACCGACGGGTAGGACGGTGCATAGTTGACAAAGTATTCAATTACATGCATGCCCATGGGGGTGGGGGACACTTAGTCGGTGAGTGTTTTTTTTTTTTTCGTTCTTGTTGACACACATTTTATTGGAATTGATTGACATGTTGTTGGGTGCAGCAAATGTCATCGATTCTTTGAGTTGCTCCTTGAAATGCTCGAGGTAGGGCGTCAAAGCTGACGTTTGTGTACAATTTAGGTAGGTCTCCCTTTCTATGCCGAGGCGTTGTTTATCTTTCATCTACTTTGCGTGGCACTACAGTCCGGCGTGAAGCTCAGTCTCAACTTACAAGCTTCTTCATTGCTTTAGTTGCCCGGATCATGATCGCGAGCAATCAGTCTCATTTATGTCGCCGTACATAAATTTCTTAAGAGATTGCGAAAATTTACACAAATGTGTAGAACTGAAGGAGATGCTGAGAAAGTTTTAATCACCAAGAGGATTGCTGATAGCCGGGTCATTTGGCGGGTCTTTTGGAAGCTTCCTTTAGACACCAACAACGTGATGAATGCTTCGGGAGAGGACCAAGCCGATGGATTGCCAAATCTCCTTGTCGAAGAGTTAGATGAAAATCAGTTGTTTAGAGGATCAAAGCCCGATGCCATGTGAGAGCTGTTTGCATAGGTTTGTTGGATAGATATGTGATAAGTTGCCTCCAGATGCACACATCATGTTGGTTGAGGACCCACTCCACTTCAGTCCGCCATGAGTCGATGGTCCTTTGCTTTCATGCCCCACATCCAGATGATTCTTCTGTCCAGAGCCAAGTTGTGCTTGCGCTCTGCATAGCCTAGCCACCTTAGACGTGGGATCTATAGACGCCTGGCTAGACGTGTCGTTATACAGACCGTACATTTTGTGGTTGAACCTACTCCTCCAGATGCCCCCAACCCAAGCAGGACCAATGAGTGTGAGCAGAATTTTTATCTTGTCGATACCAATGACTCTTCCACTCCTCCACTCCAGTCTTGTAAATTTCTATGCATGTAAGTCATTGTGCCAACTCAATCCCCTCGGCACGGATATTAATAATTAATAAGCTTTCCACGAAGCGGAGGCGGGTAAAATATAAATTCCCAGCTTGCTACTTTCCATATCGAAATAAATTCAGTTCTCTTAATCGGTCGGCGTCCGCCTCTGGCGTTCTTGTTGATTCTTTCACCAGAGAGGTCCCACCGTCGATGTCGATATCGTGGAAAATGCTTTGCCTAGCCATTCCTACCCGGTAGCACAGTCGGTGGGAGTTATTATTGATCTCTTCTTCCGCCGAAGAGTGGAATCAGTGTCTTATGTAAAGCGAGCTTGATTCTTCGAGAATGAGCTTTATTACTCCACTGCTTCTTGAGCGCTTACTCCTGAGTCCCACGGGATTAAAGATAGGTCGAATGTGGACTCGTGCTATTTAAGTCTCCTAGAATGGTTTGGGTGCCGAATCTGGGACATTGACTGTATGTCTTTTCGAGGAGATCAAGTCTTTCTTTGTTGTCTCTCTAGATGGGTGGACGCAAATCCTGCTCACGTTTTTGAACTCAGCCTTCAAGCAGATGTCGGAGCTTAAAAGCGTATCGAACAAAAATTCACATCCAATGAAGTGCCTGTAACAATTACCAAAGTAGATGTCGCAGTTTCTCATCCTCTTCAACCTCTTCAGTGGCTTGTGGTTACGTGTGCTTTATTCCAGCCCGGAACCTTCGCAAGTTCATTGACAGCACGTTGTCCTTTAAGATACTTCACATTCCACCTGCAGAAACCGAGTTATCCTAGTTTCGATCACTGAAGTTGGTTGTCCATTCCTGAATGAAGAGTCCATTTACTGACAGATTTTCCAACAAAACCAACGAAACGATTGTGGCACACTGCTCCAAATGAGTGTAAGCAAGCCGTCGAGCAATGCGCAATATCTGAAGCTGAACAGACAAAAGTCATATTAAATAAATCGGAATATCAAACCGGACAAAGCGGCTCTCCCACATGTCCTTCCAATCGTCGGATTTGTGCGCTCTTACTTTTTATGACATTTCTCTCAAAAAAGCACGAATCCGTATTTGGTGAATGCCTAACACATAAATTGCTTGTTTTGAAAGACGGCAGTAGAATCAACACTCTATTGTGTTTCAGGCATTAAATGCAACATCATGCCCTAATCAGCTCTCCGGGGAAGCCTTATCCAGTGAACCGTCGTCACGAAAATGCAACCTGCAAAGCTGCGGCGCTTAGAAGGCAATTGATGCCGATCCGATGTAGTAATCGCCTGAATACAGAATCGTATGGTTGGCTCATTCTTCAGTGAGATTCTAGTCCTTTAAAAGTGTATCAAAATCGAATGATTAGTTACGACTCGCTACATGACCGGTTTTTCAGAGGCATACTTTCCTAGTCTTATAGTCGTCGCTGAATAATAAAGTTGTTGTCGGTGGTGGCTAAGAATGATCAGGAGGGAAAAGTCCGTTTCTTAAACCCTCGGGCAAAGAGGAACGAATGTAACCGGAATCGTTAATATCTCGAAGGCTGCGAGTCTCGCTCCAACGGAAAGGTACCTTTTGCTGCCCGTCCCGTAATCTGCTTAGATCTTAGATCAGAGCACGCAATATGACTATGAAGGGATCAGGTAGCTCCACACGACTGGCCAGTTGATCAGCACCTCCATCGGCATCCTTTAAGAGAGATGAACTAAATTGAATTGAAGAAATCGGGGCGTGTCACAAGGACACTAGTAGGCACAGTACTGCGACCATTAAAAATCTATTCTACCCCCTTCCTTTGGTCTAGGATTTGCGTTCTGTCTTAAAATTGTACAACTTTCTTAGATTGGATTTCTTTACAGGTCTTCCCTGTTATGGAAGTTCTAATCATTGTTTTGAATCTTTCTCTGTCAAGGCTTGGGCAGTCGGTCAGTAGATGCTCCATGGTTTCCTTATCCTGGCCACAGCGCCTACAGATTTTTGTATTGGTGATACCCATTCTGGGGAGGTGATAATTACATGCTCCGTGTCCTGTTTTTTTCCTGTGCTCCTCATAGCATTCTTAGGTCAGCCCTATTAAGTGCTAGAGCTTTTCTGGCTCATTTGGGATTATAGTTTTGTCCCATGAACTCTTTTGAGGGTGTTATATCCTCCTGGTCATTCCAAAAACTGGTTCCTTTTGTTTAATCACACGTTTATGTGAATGGAGGTTTATGGCTGTGTTATTGAATCTATAAAGGGTGGGGGCTCAATGAAGTGTATCTGTGCATGTCAGCCTTTTCATTACCTTTTCATGTTCTGGCACCCAAATCAGCTTTACTTTGTTTTTTGCCAAGCATGTTGTTTTGTAATATTCCCAGACAGCCTTAGGGTTAAATGTGTACCTTTTGAGCGCTTTAAGAATCGCCTGGCTGTCTCCGAATATACTGCAAAGAAGGACAAGAGCTGCTCGGGAGCTCTACGAGCAGAACAGGAAAGACGAACACCGGCTTCTCAGGAGAAAAAACAAGGAGCATGAGAAGCGCGCGATCCGCAGAATAGAGGGATATTACTGCAGGAATGAGATAAGGAAGTTTTACCAAAGGTTATAAAGTCCAGTTAGGTTATAAAGTCCGAACCGAAGCCTGTAAAGATGATCAAGGGTACGTCGTAGTAGAGTCACAGTCGATGCTGAGGATATGGAGACACCATTTCTGCAGGCTGTATAACGGCGACGAAGAACCAAATCCCGCTGTCAGGCAGAACGATGAAAGGGACGATGAAGATCAACAATTCCGTCCACCCGACCCAGATGAAGTGAGGATTGCCATATCTAAACTGAAATCCAACAAGGCTGCCGGAGCTGACGGCCTACAAGCCGCAGGCGATGATTTGGTAAGGAGCATGCACCAGCTCATCTGTAAAATTTGGTCGGAGGAAAACAAGCCCGATGAATGGAACCTCAGCATTGTTTGCCCGATCCATAAAAAAAGGAGAAACTTTGAACTGCGCCAACTACAGAGGCATCAGTCTCCTAAGCATCGCATACAAAATCTTATCTGCCGCACTGTGTGAACGCCTAAAGCCATTCGTCAACAACCTGGTCGGTCCATACCAGTGTGGCTTTAGGCCAGGAAAATCCTCCATCGACCAAATATTCACAGAGAAAACCCAGGAGCAACAAATCGATACCCACCACCTTTTCATCGATTTTAAGGCCGCGTGTGATAGCATCTATAGAGACGAGCTATACAGAGTAATGTAAAGTTTTGGCATCCCTACCAAACTCGTCCGTTTGTGTAGGATGACGATGGAGAATGCACGCTGCTCCATCAAGGTCGGTAAAGACGCGCTGTCATGCGACTTTTTCAACATCGTTCTTGAAAGAATTGTTCAAAACTCGAACGCCAACACCAGAGGAACAATCTTTCAGAAGTCCGTCCAAATACTCGCATATGCCGACGTTATTGACATTATCGGAAGAACGCATCGTGATGTCAATGGCGCTTCTGTGGGTATTGCAACGGAGGCCGCGAAGATGGATTTAGCGGTAAACGAGGGTAAGACCAAGTATATGCTGTCAACGAGAAAGGACACCCAACACCGACGTCTCGATCAGAACGCCACAGCAGACAGATATAACTTTGAGGTAGTCAAAAAGACAAAGGTCTACCTAGGCACCGCTATCAATTCAGACAATGACACCAGCGCTGAAATCAAACGAAGAATAACTCTTGCCAATCGCTGCTTCTTTGTGCTAAGAAAGCAATTGGTAAACAAAGCCCTCTCTCGAACAACCAAGGTAACGCTTTACAAGACCTTAATCGTCCCTATATGGAGCGGAGGCATGGACTTTGTCAAAAGCAGATGAAGCTGCTCTTGGTTGCTTCGAGAGGAAAATTCTTCGTGTGATTTTCGGTCTGCGTCTGCATAGATGGTGAGTGGAGTAGGAGATATAATGACGAACTATACGGGCTGTTTAGCGACATCGACTTAGCCAGAGGAGTGAAGATCCAACGATTGAGATGGCTAGTTCATGTAGAGCGGATGGAAACCAATGCTCCGGCCCGAAAAGTCTTCGAATCCACCCCCGTGGGACGGTGCAGTAGAGGAAGACCGCGACTTAGGTGGCGCACGCAAGTGGAAAGGGACCTCAACCAACTATGCGTGCGAAACTGGAGACAGCTAGCTGAAGATCGAGCTGGCTGGATAGGCTTGTTGGTTGAAGCCCAGGTCCACCTCGGACTGAAGCGCCACCTTAAGTCTACGAATATATATATTTTGATGTTAGTGGGTTTTCTGCCGGCTTCGTCGATTGAGAGATGAGCATATGTACTCATTCTTACTGACGATGAATACAGTTAAAAGCAGTCAATAACAGTCGAAACTACTTCTTTTGATAATTAACTATGGAAGTTGTGGAGCTAATCTAGTGAAATCTATGAGAATATCCCTAGTCACGCATCAATCAAACATCCGCTGTGTAATACGATACTGAGAGAACGTAGTATATTCTGTGTGCTCTGTGATGTATAAGAACAACCACACTCTCCGGCCTCCTTCGTTTGCAGCCACAATAACGTCAACTACGTCCCACGGGGATTGGGTATCCCATCTTCGGTTGAATACCGACTCCGAGATTCCTCCACACTTCTGAGGTGAGATTAGGAGTTCGCGATAGAGGCCGCCCACCGTGGCAATGCTCGAAAATTCCAAATACCAAACGAAGCCTTTATTGATCTGCTGCCTTTGATACAAATCCTGTGGACTACCTCTTGTGGATTTGTCAACATTCCACCACGGAACGTGACATCCTAAAAGTATACCACGAAGTCTTGCGCGAAAAAAAGTTCTAATGAAACTCTAAACATCAATACCCCCTGCCAGTGGTGCCAAATCGTATCAGCCAACCTCATTTGAATTCCAAGAAAATCACCAAAACTCGCACTGCTTCCAAATCCGATGTTCGATCAAAGAAAGAATTCGCGCATTATCTTGCCAAATCCGGGAGCGCTTTCGCCAGAATTAGTGCAAATTTTGGCAAAGTCTGTGTCCTCCACGCCCGCCCGGTGAATGTTAAAACAAAGCAATTTAATTAAAAACAAATGTCTGATAGGATAGGACAGAGCAGAGGAACGGAAAAACAAAATATAATCCACTCTGGTAGCCGCCCTTAAATCCGCTTTCCGTGCAAATGCCACTTTGACAAGTAAGCTACAACCAGAAGCAGAGCTGCCGTTGTTGTTGTTGTTGTTGCTGCCGCTGCCACTTGTGATGCTGGCACAGCCGTAGCCAAGGTAGTTAATCACTCAACAGTCTTGCTGCACAGCCAGGCGGCTGCCGATTCACGGCCTCACGGCGCACAACTGTCACGGCATGTCGGAGCAAAAACGAGAAGTAATGAAAACGAAAGCGACGCACAGCTTTAATTGATTGCAACTGCCACTACCGCAACGCTAATAGGTGGAACATCCGATTTAACGAAAGGATTAAGGTCCTTCTCTGTTTTAGAATCCGTCATCGTCGCCGTGGCGCCAATTACCACCGGCAGCAGCGGATCAACGATGCGACTCTTATCCGACGTTTGTTCCCGGTCATGTAATATTTTTCGAAAACGCAACCCACTCCGAATCGATGCAATGCGGTCCGTGGTGGCCGTGGCGTGGCCGGGGTCCTGAGCCCTGTGTCAGGCACATATCCTTTCGGTTTTGCGAAATCCTTCGGAGTACGCGTTTGTGATTCGCATCACAATGACTCTCTCTCTGCCCGTGGGTGTGTGTGTGCATTGTATTTTTATGACAGCATTTCACCCAAGAAGACACACGACAGGACACAAGATTGCCTCCGCCTCCGACCCTCTCTCCGACTGTCTGGCTGATGGTTCTTAAGCACACATCTGCTTGGCAGTGTTGTCGTTGGCGAGCAGGAGCTGATTCAACGGCAGGTTAGCCCGTAGGCCATTGTTTGTTGTCGTTGTTTGGAGATGCCCTGAAAGCTGGATTAAGCTGGAAGACTGCAGTGCAGAACTTTGATTATATCTGACGATGGACGGGAGACACATCAACACACACACACACACATATGCGCTCCTTTGACCTGGCTTATCGGTATGTGCGGGCATGCAAGCCGGCAAGGACTGGTTGGGTAATCAATTCCTCAGAAGTTAATTGGAATTATTGAACGAATTTTCCACATAAATAGAGAAACAAAGGACGGCCAAGCGAGCGAAGGACACCGGCCACCAGCAGCATGCAGCACCAGTGCAACGGGATATGAATTGTTGTGCTTGTCCATCGCATCATTTGCGTCAAATCAACGTGTCCTTTATTGAAATTCGTTGGCAAAGACAAAAACCGTCATGTTGCGAAATCGACGTGATCCTTTTAAAGAGTCGCAGGATTAAATTTTGACCCCCCCCCTCCCACTCCCTGGCTGTGGTTGGTTTCTATGCGCTCTCTGTCCTCACAGCCAACTAATCACTGTGATTGGAATTTTTGCATGCACCTCCTGCTTCGAGCTGTCGGTGAGAGCGGAATTGTGTGCCGGCCGAAGCGAGGACACTCCGATTGTGTGCGTTGTTCTCTCGATGGTTGTGTATTCTTTTTCCGTGTTTTCGTTTTTTCGACTGCGAAATGGATGCTCTCCGGGGCGGTGTTATTTGCGGAAGGCTTGTGTGCGCGATTTTTTTTCCTTTTGTTGGCCGGCTCGTAGTCCTCCTTCTGCGTCGTCCTGGCTCATATTTCAAATAAAATAAACACATCGAATGTCACGTTTTTAATAGATGGATGCAAGTGCAGTTGAAACTACGGTGGTATTTGCTGCTCGGCACTGTTCGAGTGGTCGGGCGGGAAGGGGTCACAATCCCCGTTCGTGTACGTACTTCCGGTGGATTTTTCATGGTTTAAGTGTGGCGTCCGCTGGGAATAATTGGAATAATTGATGTGAAAACATTTATTTAACGCGACTACGAAGTTACCGCTTCATTTGCGGCTTGCACGCTGCTGCATTCATATTTCGCATATGAATTGGACCGGTTTACGTTCAATATTTGGTTGACCACTTTCACGGGTCGGATTTTGCATGAATGAGCGCACACCGCACGGACGATGCTGTGAAGGTGATTATTGACTTTGAATGCGCGACATGGGGGGTTTGGCTATCAGAAAAAAATATCCATCGAAAAACTGTGGTGTACACTAAATATTTGAGAAAAAAATGTCTGCTCATGTGTAACTGGGGAGAGATAAGCTGTTTTGATACCTGGGAGGAAAATGCACAAGGCTGTCTTAGGTTAAGTGAGGATACAGCCGAAACCAACCGTAAGCAGATTTGTGTGCGGCGCTGAAGATATGTGGCAAAAGATAGTAAGGGCTGGAGAAATGTTTTGCCTGATATGCGCATGTTTACGACCGCTAAACTTGCGATCTTTAGGCCTAGCTTCTACAGGAGCCATTCGAGTTAATTTCACGGATGGAGGCGATCCACTGCTGTATCACGAGACGTAGTCAGAAGCATCAGCAAAATTCAGAGGCTACATATGTAAGCACTTCAGGGAAATTACGCAAAATCTCAACACCAACCTCGATTTGCGTACTTTAACTATCTAACTACTCAGTATCGTTAAATTTCGCGTACTAACGATATTAAATGAAACTTAACGAAACTTAACGAAACCTAACGAAACTTAACGAAACCCAAAGAAACTGTGAGAAGTGATTGTTATGATGTACATAAGTTACTCATTTATGTGTTACTTCGTTTGACTCGATTGCCAAATTTGACTTTGATTTATCATTAGATCCAATGTAGTTGGATCTCGCAATTATCTTGATATAGTCCTTCCATCATCATGTTGCACCGTTCCCATATAGAATTAGGAAAAATTCTCAAACTCAAAACTTCTCTTAGCTGTAAATGCGTTTTCAGCGCCTCCAAGCCATATTTCCACCGACATCCACCGGCAGTTTGAGGCAGTCTCTTAAATTAAACAAACATTTGAGGAATTCTCATAACCAAAAGCAAGCCAAAACTTAACTGAAGTCAGTTCAGTGGCCGCAAATGGCGCCCAACACAACGCCTTCTAATTGCATCCCCAAGCTAATTATCTGAACAACAAGTTCCCATGGCAATCAAAAGGCGATCCTTCCTTTCACCATCCCTCTCGGCTACACCGTTAGAAGCTCTCCACAGTAATTTTAAACCCCCCCCCCCCCAAATAGTTTCCCCTCAATTGCCCTTAAAGTGCTTCCGTTTCCAAAGACAATTCGATAAATTTAATAAGAGATCCTTGAAGAGGAAATTGTAAAATTTCCATCCACCCCATCGCCGAATCACAACGTCCGCACCTCGCATTCAGCAGCAGACGTGGAGAAGGCTCTCCAAATAATTGCGTTAAAGAAAACAGTTCAGTTAGTCACCACCATCAGCGAGGTCCTTAGACATTACCGTCGCCGCCATCATCATCATCATCGTCGTCGTCGTTGACATTGTTCCTTGTCATCATGATCTCTCCAACCATCCATCCATCTATCATCAAAGGACTAACTGTCGTCTCACTGTCGTTTTATGTATAATATCACACTTGAACTCCCACCAAGAAGGGACAAGCCATCATCCACCCCTCCGCGCATGACCTCCACGGCCCATGGTGCGCTCTCGTTCGCATTAGCTCGCTCCATGAACTTAGAACGAACATCATCAATGTGCACCTGAAATTAGAATAAAACGAAAGGACTTTGACAACGGAGAGGCAGGAGAGCCGAACCGAAAGTTCGGAGCTTACTTACTTCTCAACTTTAAATTATATTAAATGTTATTTCGTTTAAAATTTTCTCACCCATCAGGCAGAGTTGCTCAGCGTGCGCTTCCAGCCGAGCGCCCCCAGTGTGCTCGGTTCCGTTTGGATGCGAGGGGTGCCCTCTACTATTATTACTCAATTACCTCGAAAACAGATCTAAAGTTAGATCCTACATCTTCTGTGCCATCGCCAACGACCAACGCCCGCCGCCCGTTGCCCACCATCCACCGGCCCAGTGAAGTTTTGTCTGAAACTCTGAGGACTCTTTCGGATGGATGCTACCCCAACCGGGGCTGGGGTCTGAAATATGGTGAACATATAAATTTCACTATCCTTCCTCTTCGAACCGAACCTGACAGTGGCACAGTCACACGCACACCAAAGCCAGGGGTGTGCTCCACCCTAACGGTAGCCCTCAATGTCATTTTAGCCATTATGTAAATTTGCCAGACACTGCCCGCGTAGATGGTGGCACTGGGTTGGGCTCTGTGGAACGACGGATTGGCGAACCAGTGGTTCGTAAACAATGTGCTTCAGATGGGAGCCCATCGAGCGGCGGTCGGAGGCGGCTAAGCCAGGCAATTTACTTCAATAAGGACGAACAAGGATGTTTTCATTTTTCATTTTATTTGTTTGTGCTCTGGGCACAGACAACACTCCAGATGATGTATTAAAGCCTACCCGACCTCATTACTCTAAGTAGGGGTCAGAGTGGGTCTGCGTTTCTCCTTGACAGTCGACGCCATATGTGCCCTGCGTCCGTCCGCATCTGGATCAGCGTGTTCGAGTGCGAAAAGTTTCCGTGAAAGGATGGAGCAAGGACGAAAGAAAAAAAAAAATATGCCAGCGCAGCTCAGACCGAACAAGAGAAGATGTCATTCGAGGAAATTGGAAAAAAAGAAACGAAAAAACCGGCGCCAGGTAGAAGTGGAGCATTCCCATGCCCAGCTGACACTACCTGCAGGCGATGTGCCTTGTCCCACGGACCCATCAAGCACTGCGGAGAATATTGAAGTTTTGCTTCTACACCCCACCCTGGCAACCAAGACATGTGGAGTGGCAAACAAAACAAAAAAGTCCACCTGCCATGCAGAATCCGTGATATGGGGCACACAGACAATCTGTCGCTGGCTCAGCAGAATTTGGTGTCTTTTTTTCTGCCTACGACATCCAACTTTGAAATTGAGATGGTCACGGTGTGTGGACTGGCAGAGAGGGGGGCGGTGTATTGCGACGACTTGGCAGAAGTAGTTTGGTCCTTTCCATCGCCGATTGATGATGCAGGGGAAAAGTTTAATTTATGTGCATAAGTAATTTATAATGGCGGCCTGTCATGGGCGATGACTACACCGAGAGGTCATGTGAGGGGATGGCTCCAGTGAGCTGGCGGGGGATGGGGAGATTTTGAGTGCGCTGTGTGTGGCGCCAATTAGATAAGTAGATGTCAAGCGGATGATGAAGAACAGCGTGCAAAGTGGTCAGCTTGGCATCTGTTTCACGACAAGACGATGCGATAAGAAATTGGGTCTCTCTGCGACAGAGACTGATTTGTGGTTGGTTTGCCAAGATGTGATACATGACGGGAATAAGCACTGCGGTTTGCAATCAATGAGAGCGTTGCATATAGTTCAGACTGTCATTTGCATTCATAAGCAGTGCATTGTTTGAGTCCTAGACAGTCTAGGTGACTAATGACGTTGTTTATATGATTGCAAGGCAATGATCAGTACAGATACTGTGATCAGTGGTGATGTTTTAGGCTAACTCCGAATTTGAGTAACGTGGCAATGGGCGTGGGTAGAGAGTGGCTACCAGGGGGTCACAAGCGGTTAGAGATAAACTCGCAGAATTTAAACAGACTCAAAATGACAGCAGCAGCTGACGATTGATGCACAATTAAGTGGCCGCATGTAGGCAGTGATTACAAAGGCTTTGCCGACATACTCCTACTCCTTCTACTTGACCGACACTGGAAAACCTGCCTTAATTATAGACTTGCAGATGGCAGACATCTATGTGCAACCACTACATGCTTAAGTCCTGCCATGAAGTCCTTTGATTTAGTATTACTTATTAAAAAAAAATATCGCAGATGGAATGTATTAGATATTCACTTTCACTGGTTATCAACCGGCAAACATTTTGGGACTGTTGCTGATCTTTAGCCCTGTTGGCAACACAGCTCTCTGCACTCAGTCCCGATGCTTTACATTTTCCTTACTTCTCTTGGGCGAAATGGAGTTGGTACCTTTGTTCAGTTTCAGTTTCACAGCGATGCGATTTTTTCTCAAAATGGGATGTGTTTTCGTAAATATTTGACAGCTCGGAGTCAAAGATATACTTGCTGTCTTTCTAAGGCACTATGCCGACAGGACGTGGATCACAAGGTTAAAGTCATTTCAGTTAAGCTGCAGTAGGAATTGACTAGTTGCAAAATATTCATAGGATACAATGAGGACCTCTTGTAGGACATCGAAAACGATGTGGCCTGCATGAAGCCCACTCAAAACTATATCTCCCCTAGAGCCAGAAGACTTGGAGCGGCTTGCAATGACTTCTGTAGAAGTTGCATGGATGAGGAGGAAGACGAAACTGTACTACACTGCCTCGGTATTTGCTCAGCCCCTACCTGTATACACTTTTCTGAATTTTCAAGTTTTTGGTTCCAGCAATTTAGTCCCTTGAAGACTACACAGGGTATTATTTAAGCCAAGTGTACTTCAGCGTTTATGTGCTTTCCTAATCGTCGTTTATACCTACGAGGATTTTAACTTCATGACGACAGTTATCGACAGTTTATTTCTGTTGTTTATTTTGGTGTCGATCTAAAGTAATTATTGCTAACCCGTCGACAGCATTAGCAAAGTGCGCTTTCTAGATTAGAATTAGTAGAGACTGATGTTGTATCGATGTGAAACAAAAGTAACTAAACTCACTGTTCATGTTCGCCAAAATAATACAGGTGAATAACTGACGTTTATTGTTGGTTATTCTTCACCTTTTATACATAGAATTAGCTTACATTATCAATAACAAAATAATAATTGCTTATGACTAAAATGGTGCCGTCAAAGCCTCGTCAGCATAACACGTCGTTGGCTTCATTCGGGATTGCATTCGTATTGTTGTCCAATATTCTCTGCGTTAGCACAAGAATTATTCTTTACATCGGGTAGTAATCGGCAATGCCCTAGCACACTTTCAGTAAAGAGCGCTGCGCCAGTATGTAGACAATTAAACTGAAGAGCTAGTATAGAAGAGTACCATTAACACTTCCTTGAGGTATACCAGCTATTATGGCCGTTAATTCAAAGTATTCCGTATAATGATTAACACGACATATCCTGCCTGACAGCTACTCATAATTTGCAAACATACTTTAAAAGTTTCTCGAAATAAATGTATGCGCATTGTGTTTTTGTTGATGTTGCAGGCCTTCGTACCAAACATTGTCAACGACATGCACATTTTTGTTCGAAGGCTTCTTCTTCTTGTATGTTTTTATCGGTTGTTGCTGTCCGGGATTTCGATAACTTTCGGCGCTAGCCAGTGATCAAAGGCGTCAGTGATAAGACAGAGACGCTTTAGAAGAGGTGTTCTAGGACTACTCCTGCGATTATGTCGTAGCCAGCTTTTATCGGCTTTAGTTTTCTTTTGGTTTCCCTTAAATGTATGTCACGTCCGACTCATTGTAACTTAGAGGCAGCGATTGTCCGTCGAAATGGCTTAGAAGTTGCTTCCAAGTATCATTATTGTCGTAATCATCATCGTTTCTTTCTTTACCGCATGTCCTCCGGCATTTTTGAAACCTTTACCTGATTTCCAATGCGATTAGTCTTCTACGTAAGCTACGCAAGCGCTTAGATCATTCTTTTGAGATTGAGCCTTGAGATTGAGTCTACCTCACGTGTAGACGTAGAAAGGATCTTTGATGCCGGGTTGATTGACTGAGAGAACATCTCGGTGGACTGGGTTTGGGTGGACAATATTTTGTGCTCCGGCTTCAAAGCGATGATGGTTGACGCTGCTCACATGGATGCCACCGGTAGTTCTGGCCAGAGTCACTGAGGAGATGCCCGATCACATTTCTCGCCCAAGTTACAAAAAAGGTCTTCTAAACTCACGACTTGTGTCCTCTTACATCGATCCAGCGCAGACAACCAAAATAAAAACGAACTCAAACTCTAGTATCAAGTGGCGCTTCAGTCAGAATTCACTTCAATTCCTCTTCAACCGCCTCCACGTCAGACACGCACTTCGTTGTTGTCCCAATTAGAGTGCGTAATCCTCGCCAATTGCAGCCACCTCTACGACGGCAACCTAACAAATAGCTGATTTTGATAAAATTATGCGTCGCTAATAAGAAAACAAAAAAACAGGAAAAAATTCCCTCCGGAAGTCACTTTCAAGGAATAAACGCCGAAAAACAGGAGTAAACAATTTGCTTTCGCATAAAGTTAATTCCGCTTAAGGACGAACTTCGAGATGAAAAGTGCGGTGGTCGGTGCGGCAGACCTCCGTCCTAACGAAGCACTCATTTGATTAAATTTGAAAAAAAGAAAAAAAACGAACCCCCACCTTTTCCCAGTCGACGAGCGAGCATTGTTTGCTTTATTCAAAGCTTATCCCTGGGTGTCGCTTTTTTTTCTCCTCTCTCAAATGTTTTCGCCTCTAATGCCCGCATCCTTCGCAACAGTGAACACAAGTTTGTCTGTTTGCCTGCTGGTGTGCGTGTGTCGTGTTTTTTTTTTTTTTTTGCTTTTCTTGTCGCACCACAAAAGTGTCCCGAAGCAGTGGAGCGAGGCACTTTTACACCAATTGATTCTCAATACCTTTGTCCTTTCCCACAGTGGATACAGAGTTTTTCCACTTGAACGCATCCAAAGACGGTGTTTATCCTTTAAATTAGAATAATTTCATTTCGCCTGGCGCCCGACGCTGGTTAACTCTTTAATTCCCATTTGGATATTACAACTCAATAAACGAAATGGAATTCAACCCGTTCAGCGAAGCGGAGGGGATGATGGGAAAAAAGTTGTTGTCCTTTGTGCCGGAAGTCGAGACATACCGTCTATTATCCTTGTTTGCTTATCATAATTCACCAGCGGGCCGCAGCTTATCCCGGCCGACTGCAGGAGATAACGATTCCCACTGCAAAGGGATACACTTGGCAACAACGGTGGGGGGAGGGGTGAGGGGGGATATGGGCCACCTAACAAAACAAGAAGACAAACCCGGGATGCACTGATGTAGGAAAGAAACACAAAAGCGAACGGAAGTTATTTGTTGAGTAATTATCCTATTCCTGGAACGTTTTTCTTGTGTTCTTCTTCCTCCTCCGTGCGCTTAGCCCACTCGGCAGTTCGGTGTCGTGGCTGCTCCTGTCAGCCAGCCGATGAAGTAGAATTACATTTGAGTGTCTTATCCTTGTTGCCTTTGCCTTCTGCTCTTATTATTCCGATGGTGGCTCATTTTTTTCGTTTTTTTTTTTTTGTTTTTCTTTTTGTTTCAGCATTAGGGACCATTTGTTCGTCATGTTTTGTTTGCTCCGAGATGTTGAATGTTTGCCTAATATATCTCGAGTTCCGTTGTGCTGCTGCTGTGTGTGAGTGTGTGCGCCTCTCATAGCCGCAGTTGAAAGAGTCCTTCGCCGGAGAAGATAAATGAGGAAAGGAACAGCATGGGAAAAAAAAAGGATCAAAAGCTGAAGTTTGTGTTGTGTGCTCTTCTTCCTTTTTTCTGCTTGCCTCTGCCATAAGCCTATTAATGTACAAATTGGGTCGAAGTAGGCTTTGAAGGATGCTACAAATTTCATCTCATCAGTTATTTTGAAGGGATTTTCCGCTGATGTGGAGGGGGCACGCCACCACGTCCCGTTTTCTTTGCGAATAATTTTATTAACAGCATATAGCGGTTATTTTTGGGATCGTTCCTTGTTTTTTTCGTTTTCTCGTTTGTTTATCTTTTCTCAAGGGTGAGTGGGATTTTTGAGATTGGACCTAATCTAAGTTCAATTTGGGCAGCAGATGTTGATCGGCTGGATGAGGCTTTACATATCAATTAGTCGGGCGGTGGTGGTGCGGTAGAGGGGTTTCTCTTTTAAACTGACAGCGAAATGTCAAGCAGATGAGTATTCGTCGACGAGGCGTAATGATTTGCCGCGAACTTGCGAAGATTGACAAGATTATCTCTGAGCTGGAGGAGGGAAGATTTCACCAAATGGTCCTTCGAACCGAATATCGATGGTAATTGGAAATCATTTTGATAAATTCAAGTCTCTTTGAAATCTGTGAGTGTTTACGTATTCAGGAGATCGGGGAGCGGAATTTGTGAGTTGTTCGGTATCTGCGAAGGTGGTCCTGGAAGGCTCCCATGGCAACATACTACTTTGTTTTCGCACCATTGGAGAGAATGTAGAGCCCTGTATTGACTCTCAACGGCGAAGTTTGAGTACACTCTCTGAGCATTGCCAGAGACTCTAGAAAGGTGCGGTCCTGAATTATGAAAGCTGAGACACTATGTAGAGGTGTTGACGCAGCTACTCACTGCACCACTGGCGGTGACCCCACAGACATGGCACAGATAGCCAGTCATTGTTTGTCCACTTTGCCAGGTTTGCATAGCCAACGATTAGACAAGAGAATTCATTGTCTAAATCTAGGGCTGTACACCGACATGTCTGTCTATTGATTAATCGTCAAAGATTGCTAGAACAATGTACAGGTTGGCTCCAGCCTTAAGGGTTATCGACCCAGAACCAGTGCAGGGGCCATATATGTGGAGAAGGACCTGAACCAATTCGGTAACCGCAAGTGGATGCCTTTAGCCAAAAGTCGCCCTAGCTAAAGGCGCTTGTTGAGGTTGGACTTGGTTTAGGTATATATTCGTTCCGGAATGTTTCGCTACACAAAAAAAATCAGAAAACAGGAACAGAATCAATAAATTTAGGAATTCTTAGTTTATCGCTTCAAATAGACAATATCAGCGTGAAACGTAATAATTTTTTTAAAATTCTGCCCTGACTCCAGAGATATTCATCAAATGTCCTTCCGAGCTGCATATCCAGCAACATTGAAGCACAATATTTTCACAAGTCGTCGCGCAGAGTGGCAGTATGCGTATATAGGACAACAATGGTCAGATAATAAAATGAGTTGAATTTCATTTACAGAAATTTCTTATTGAACGGCTAAAGAAACAGAAACAAGCAAAAATTGTCGAAGCTCAATCATGTGGGAGTACTCTTTATAGAACTGGATAGAGCAAGTGTGAATTGAATGCCTACCACTTGGGTAGTTTCAAAAAGGATCGCATTCATTCGGCCATAAGGAATGAACGAGGAAATTGACGTCTACACGTACAATCATGATGTTGACTGCTGTTTTTTGATTCACTAGCGAAGACTGCGATCCAATAGCTTAATGTCACATTGATCTTTGGCTCCCAGAGCATTATTGTTTAATATATCCGCGTTATGGATCAATATTAGGCCATAGCTGTTTGTAATGAGACACCAGGAATACCGGTGGACCATCTACGATTTATGTGAGTGAGCGTTTTAAGCTTTGCAGTGGCGATGGATGGTGGGTCTCCATCCGGGAAGACGTACGGAACCTGTGTCTTTTCTAGCGACTTCGTCCGATTCAGAATTCTCTGGAATGTTGGTTGACACCCACATAAGTTGGTTGACAAAATACTTTTCCATTCGTTGGGAGATAGGTAGCAATTAAGGGAAGTTCTTTGCGTTGAAAGTGACTGGGAGAGAGATTTGATTGTCAGAACTGATGGCGATATATGTGCTTGATATTACATTACTTTTTAGTTGGGACAGAGCTTCCATCATCTCGTTGTGGTATAGTTCCTGCCTGAAAAACGCTACAGTTATATGATATGCTACAGACTGGGGTTGACCTGGGCCAGTTGTGGTAGTCGGAATGACTTTTTTATTTAGATCCTTGAAATACCCGCTCCCACGACTTCGCCCTTCTATCTGTGAAAATTCGCACAGGACCATCCAGCATCCGATGTTCAGACTTATAGTATGACTGGAGGGTATACTGGTTGAGAAATTCTTCTCGAATAGAAGCATGTGGTTGGTGTCTTCAGTTATAGACCTATATCTGACAAGGATAGTAGAGTGTCCGGACCGGAGCTCTGTTCACATAATCAGCGCCTTCAAATCTTATAGTCGTACTGGCCGCAGCCTTTCTGCCGAGTAAGTCCGTCGGCAGAAGATCAATGCTTCTGTTCAAGTGCTCCGCTGATAAATACACACGACATCCATCCAACGCATTCAACCAAATCGCGACAACATGTAGTATGTAGTAGTATGGGCCTAACTTCAGATATAAATAGCCAGTGGACCTCGCGGAGCTGTGCATTTGTACACCACAGCTTTTTGACAGCAGTATAGACTGGGGAGGCCTTTTTGGTACACTCCTGGTTGTTGGGTTTCCAGCTTAATTTCGTGCCCAGAATGAGTCCTTTGAATTTTGCACAGGTATTCAGTTTTAAAGCTGATACTTGGAACCTCCATCGGCCTGATAAATAAGTAAGTTCTGTTTTAAAGGGATTCAACATGTTGCGGGAGGAACATGGGCAGCAATTTTGTATTTTTGATTAACCCATAGGCCGCATCCTTTACTCCATTTCACTAGTTCGAAGTTGGTCGAGGGTGCCTGCATAATATCCCTGATGGCGGATATATATTTGGCAGAGTCCGCGATAGCAGCATCGTCCGTATAGGCTATAACCTTGCACCCTGTCCTTTCTAGGTTCAGTAGAATTTATTCACTGCTATGTTTCACAACCAGGAGGAGAGCACTCCATCCGGCGATGCTAACAGCTCTACTGATGTCACCAAAGCTTTGAGCTCATCATTGACCTATCATTAAGAAGTTGGTGTATAAAAGCCACTATGGACATTTCGATCTAGATCTGTTTGAGTGCTAGGGTTATTGCTTGTTTGTAAAAGCTCCCTCAACGTCCAAAAGGAATTCCTGTTTAAAGATTTAGAATGTGAGTTGCTCGTCTCATTGAATCTAGCGCTTTATTGTATACCTTAACGAAGACAATGCCAATTCAATCATATTGCGTTTCATTCTTGTTTTCTTCCTCAAAGGCTGTCTGTGTCGGTCAGTGTATTTGTTCATGATCGCATAGTCACAAGATTATATAATATAGTCAACTCTTTCTAATAATGGGGTGTAAAATGACATAATGTGCAGCTAATCTGGTATATAGCTGCACATTATGCCATTTTACGTCGTGTTATGTAAGAATGAGAACGAATCAGACAACAATGCCCACACACCCCTCCTGGTGTCGAAGAAATATTTAATCTTCAGGGTTAGCAATGAAATTTGAAAAAAAGTACGTATACGCCCCAATGCCCAGTTTCAATGCAACCATCGGACTGAGCTGTATCCTCTCCTCGGCAATCCGGCGGCCGGTCCTCATTCACTTTGTTTGCATTTCCGTAAAGATCCCTTTATCCCTCATCAGTCATCGCCCATCTTCTAATTACACACACAACGTCCCTTACTGTCTCATTCAGTGGATTTTAATAATTTTTCATTTTTTCCCTTCTCTTTGCTTTCAGGTAATTTGCTCATCCACACCATCATCTCCCGCTGATCCCCCTCTTCACGACTCATTAGTGAGGTGAAAATCACTTCTAACGAAGGGAGTCCCTTCAACCGCCCGCGGTCTGGTGCCTTCGCGCCAGGATGACTTCTTCATTTGTGCCCGCAAGCACAAGCACGGTAAGGGTAGTCCAAACAGAAAAAAAAGAAATGACTTAAGATTTCAATTAGGTGAAAAGTTTTCCATTCGAATGGCTGCAATTAACTTTATGCCTCCTCGGGGCCCTTGACATGCGTACGGCTGTGGGCGTGCGTGAGGATGTGCTTTTTGCGCCACGCCTAGTCTCCGAAAGTGTTCATGTGTCGTCGCCTTTTGTCTTCTGTCATTAATGTCACTTTAAGAGTTTCCGCTGAGCTTAGGCGGAAGACAAGAACGAAACAAAAAATAAACACAAAAGAAGGACCCTTCTTTGCATCCTGCCGAGCTGATGTGACTCATTATGCGAAATTGCTGTCTCGACTATGGAGGAGACTACGGTGAAATGGCGAGGCTAAGTCACATCTTATGTGAGCGCCGGAGAGGGGGGGAGGGAAAAGAATTTGTTTTGTTTTCGCATTAATCAGATGGAAATGTCCTTGGCAAAAGGAGACGGGCATAGTTAATATGAAATTAATTGAAAATCACTGCGAACGTGATTGCACAGGATAATGTGATTGATGGTCGGCCGGGGTACGGGTATGAGGGAGGAGACGGCGCTGATGCCGTCGGCGACAGTCACGGCAGTAAGTCACTCGAAGTGGTGCCGACATGGGTGGCGATTGCGAATTGTGCGCTCTGATGCGGATATTCGAGGCAGATGATGTGCTTTGATATAATGGGGGGATTAACAGCTTATGAGACTGCTTAAATGGACAGTCTTTTGTCAGTTTCACGAGTCGCTCCGTCATCGTTTGGAAAGCGAAAGTATCCTATGCTGACAGCAGTTGCGTCGGGTGTGATTCAGTTGAAGGCTACCATTCGAAGCTCTAGACAATACTGGTTGCCATAGCGAATCGGGAATGGAGTGGCGAAGGAGTGGGAAGCCGCCTACGCTGAGTGCCTGGGTTCAATTCACGACATGAGCATAGTTCACGACATCACCTCTGTCGCAGGCTCAACGACGACTGTAGCGCCACCACTTTATAAAGGAATGTTGGGCTTATCGCTTCATGTTCGAGCTAAACCTTTAAGATGTGATAGAACGGCTGCGGTGAGTTGGAACTGGCTCCACCCTTCATCTAGAGAAGCATACCCAAAGATCGATCGATCAAGAGAAGGACTAAACTTCGTGTTCCATTCCACTCATCTGCCATGAAAGATGTGCTTTGCCAACTGCTAGACGTCGAAGCATCGCTGATCGATTCCACTTCCATTTAACTTCCCAGCAAAGGTGACAATTTGTTGGTGTTCCCTTCAAGTTTTCCCTTATTTATCGGTTCTCTGTGCCAGGTTCCTTGCCTCAAACAGGACAGCCCCTAACGAGACTCCACTTCAGAACTTTCCTTTCCCAACCTCATCGCCAAGCTGAACACAAACAAACTTTCCAAGTCTCAAGTTTCACAGGAATCTCTGCTCGCTCTCTCCGCAAAAACTCCAGAGAGACCGAAGAAAAAACCTCGCCTCCGCACACTGACCACGGACTGCCTGGTCGGGGTGAAAAAAAATGTGCACCGATAAAGTATTTTCACCTAAACGACTTTCAATCCTTCCTCTCTCCGCATCGACAAATCGCTTTCGTATCTTCGGAAGCGACCGACAGAATTTGGCAGAAAAAAAAAAAAAAACTCGAAGAACACAACAACAACCCACGCAGGAGGGAGGGTGGGTGAAAGTGCAGCGACAGCAGAGGCGGTTGTTGTAACTGGCAAGCGTTTTCCGCTTACGAGCAGTTGCGGTTGCGGTTAAATTTATGGCAAGTACATGCAACCGCGCCCTCCAACCGACCAACGGGCCTTAATCGATTTCACATTTTGATAACGCCACCCCCTTGCCTCCCCCGCTCCACCATCCACCGGTGCAACCGAAAAAGCGGTATCCTTTGGGGCCGACCAGGAATTGCCACATAAATCAAAAAGTTTTAAAAATCCACTAGCCAGCCAGGCTTCGCGCGCCTCGTCGACCGTCGACGCCATCGTCGAGGAAGCCGAAGTCACCGTCGACACCGCTGCTGCCACCGCCGCGCCGCACCGCCAGCACAGTTAGTCGTTGAGGTTGAGTTGGTGCGCTGGTATTTCAGTTGCACTTCGTTGCAAGGCAAACAACAACTCCGCACGCCGGCAGCGCAGACAACGCTGGGACAAACTGCTTGTCGTCCCTTGCAGCCCGACAACCCACCGCCCCACGCGGACGGAAGGGCTATTGCCGGGTCAGGAACAAAGAGGAGAGAAAAAAAGACGCGGAAACTTAATAGAAACGAACGAGAAGACAAAAGGAGTCGAGCGAGGGTCCTCTGTGTACGCAGGTAGCCCCGGCATCGGCATGCGGCACACTGGCACGGGCCACTCCTGCGAGCGACGAGCAGAGAAAAATCATCCATCGAATGCCGAGAATTCCCAACCATAAAACTTTACACCCCCAAGGATGGCGAAGTGCTTAACACATTCGTCCATGTAATTGAGGTTATCAGTTTCGTTTTGCAACTCTTCGCTTATTTTTCTGTGTATTTGTGTTCTGCTTCTCTGTTTACTCCAGCTGCTGGCGGGGATGGGGGAAAAGGTGGTTCGTTCCCTCTTCGGTTCTCCGGTGCCTCGGTGGGCGGTGGGTTTAGATTTATGGCTGCGAATGTGTATATCGATTCCAGTTGATCGTCGCTCGAGTCTGTGCAACGAGAGCGCTTTTATTGTTTTCCCTGTTTCACTTTTATTTCAATGAAGTTTTTCACTCGTTTTTGTTCGGTTTTGTGTTTTGTGGCGTGTCCTCGGTTTGTCTTGCATCGATTTGCTGCCGGGGATGAGCTGCGGTTGGGGGTGGCAGTCTAAGAAAATCGATTCAATTGCGTTTGGAAGATACATTCCTGCCAAAGTGCGGCGTGGGACATGATACCATTGAGGTGGCTTGGGGACCCGACTAAACGATGGAACAAGAGTTGCTTTCGAGAGAGAGTGAGACACATTTATTTTGTTCAGCTTCGGGCTGACGAAGCACAGATTCTTGGGCGTTGGTACGTGATTGCATTTGTTGCGAAGTCCATTCATCAACAGTTGGTCGGTGACTTTCGATAGCAATTTGTGATCATTTGCGAATGGACTGTCTTGGATGTGTGACAAATGTCGAAGACAAAGTTGTCTAGGCGCTCTCTCACTGAAAAGAAATAAAATCAGCGCCGGTATCGATTAAAAGAGACTCAGACTTGAAGGGATTTTCGGATGAAACCCGCCAAAATGTTGGTAACTCTGAACGTTGCCACAAGAATCTCAGAATGGAGAGCTGATGCTTCGATCTAGAAGTCTTGGATTTCCCCTTTTGTCCAGCAATCCGATTACTTTTTCTTCTTCTTCTAATGGTGCTGTAGTCCGATTGGATCAGGGCTTCAGCAAACAAGCCCCTCCAGCTGCAATCCGATGACTGTGTAATTAAATCTTAAGCAACATGTCTCCTCAGGCTTTGGCGTGGCTTCAGGCTGTTCATCACTTTTGCTTGCCTATTTAGACGAGACCGTGTCGTTCTCCAGTGAGGCGTCGCCATAGAGGACGCCCATGGAACCACATAACGCACACAAGTGGAGAAGGCCCTCAGTCAAGTATGAGTACGTAATTAGAGGCAGCTGGCTAAAGATCCTGCCAGCCGTGTTGGTTGAAGTTTATGTCCATCCAGGATTGGAGCGCCATCCGAAGAAGTGTCTTCAGTGAAAAGATGTCATTGTATTGGATTTGCATTTGCCAACAGTTTTAGACCACAGAACATATTGCCAATCCAGAACCCCGAGTTGAGTACCTGCATGTGTAGTTTAATCGGTATAAAAACATGACGTTACTAGGTACTTTCATTGAAATTATTGGTAAACACTTAAACAACAACAACCAATCTTCTGCAACCTTTGCGGAACCCAATCATTGTCGTTGCTGATTAAAATGAGCATACTTACGGGTACCATACTTCTTTCAGTATAATCTATTGCTCTTGGCACTTAAATCAGATACAAACACCAAAACAGTAGAATGAAGTACTGCACTAAGAAACACCATCAAAAACAGATAAAGGAAACTGTGATAGTAACGTTGTTCATTGGGGAGTAACGTTTCGTTACAACTCAGTAACGAATGTGTTCAATATGATACAGCAACGGGTCGTTACACAAAAAAACTCGCAGATTTGTGGTCATTCAATGAGAACATAACAGAACTTTTGCGGAGACAACTCGCAGAAGTTTCGGCGGGTTATTCAGTTGCTTTAAATTTTCTCACAAAGTGAACTAAGATCTTACCTCTCTTCTTCAATAAATGCCAAAGTAGACGGGGTTAACTCATTCCCAAGCGATGAATTTCATGTTTCAGCTCTGTAAGTTAGGTCTGAGAATAGATCAGAGTTTGAACCAAACTTGTTCTTACAAAGAAATCAGGTGAACACACAATTCCACTTTGAAATGCTGTCCATCTGGTGATCTTGACGTTAAATGAGTAGGACTGCCTCGAACATGTTGGATATTAGTTTAGTTTCACACCACATTTGGACCAAGTGAACTCGTTCATCATGTTGTTTTTCCTGGTTCTAGTGGGAGGGCCGCTGTAAAAACAAAACCACTGTCAGCTGTTGATGTATCTTTCTCCGAAAACCAATCAGGACTTGCTAGGAAGGAATTAAGCTGACTGATATTATTCAGCTCGCACAGGTTTGAAAATACAAAACTGTAGAGAGCGCACTACACTAGCAAAGGAAGTGATGTCCCTAAAAACCATTCGGAAAAATCATCCGAAAGGCAAGCCCCATCGCGTAGTGACAAATGACTGAACTTCTAATAACGGGTTGATTTCCTTGCTAGGTTTTTCAGTTATCTATTTTCAACAGCACACGCATGATTTGTGACGTGTGTAAAAGTCAAGCATCCTCAGTTAACATTGCCATTTCACCATTGAAAGACTTACAGGCGGACAGAGCTCACAAATTATCAAAATTCGTGCTCGGTGACAAATCTCTTTCGAACACAAGTTGTCTTCCGTACTCATTTATAATTGAATGAGTATGTTTACAAGCACAACTGCCGTCTTTTGGTCCGGTGAGCTACCTCAGGTGGTACAAGAATTACCAGTGCATCCGGAAAAATGGAGAGAATCATTAGCCCAAAGATGGCTGTGAGAATCCCGTCAATGGCGGCCGCTATAATTCAATGATCTCGAACTTTTATTGGCCTAAACTGCACGAGTTGAACCATGTTGATGTGTGGTTCCAGCATGATCGTGCTACATGCCACACAGCACTTGTGTCTGGCCGATGGGTCAATGCAGCTGGTGGGTTTCTGCATTCTGGACTACATTCGCATCTTGGTACAGCTCCTAGAGTTCGCGGTCATGTCTTCTCCTCCATCAGACGTCTACATCAGAGCGATGTCCGACACGAGGCCGCTCCTTTTTCTTTTTCGACGATGTTACGATTTGTTTTGTATTATGGTCCGCCTGTGGGGTTCCCCGATTCGATCTCGGCAGACCTCCCTGTCTCGGATCACTTCATGACTGAGGCTGATCAAATGCTAGTGTTTTTGCATTTGTGTGAACCAGGAGACACTACCTCTTTCGTCCTTCCGTTGGTACGTTGATTGATATTGCCTTTTTTTGGGGGTTCGAAGGATCTCCCATTTGAGCATGACAATACCAACTGAGCCGGTCATGCTTATCCTTCTTAGAAATGGGTTCTTTGACTTCTTTGATGAAGGCTCCCTCAGATCTTTGAACTTGTTATTATATCGAGCTTTGTTAACCCTGCTGTCATGGCCTGAGTGGCTCGGAGAATGGGCAGTATAGGTACTCGGTCCTTTTCTGGTTAATGCGGTACCCATTCCCCTCCAGAACATCCACCCACACATCAAGTACTTGTTGCAACCAAGTTTGATTATCCGACACGAAGCCTCATCATGTTGAACTCAGAGGTCTTTGCAGATGTTTCTGGATTATTTTCTCGGAGGAGTCGGTAACCTAGTCTGACAAATATGCAGCAATAGCGTTGTGGAAGCCAGCATTCGAGCTGGCGAGAAGACTCTGCTCTCAGATGACATTCACATCAAATACAGTCGTGGAGGGTGGATGAACGAAATTGTGTCGATTTAACACACATGAATGGATATTTATTAAGCTCCTACTTCGTATCCACGCTGTATCACTGCCTAAGGCAAAGACCATCCAATTCAAGACAGTCGACCGTGGCACAACTCTGAACTGTCGTCATTCAAGTCTTGCCTAATCTTTGCTCCACATTCCGTGCGATGATTGCATGTCCAAAAAAGTCCTCTCAAATGTACAGACCTGAATGCTTAGTCAAGAGAAAAAAAATCCCTCCACCAAACGCCAAGGCCCATTCATTTTGCTCAGAATACCATCTCGGATCCTTTATGAAAAATTCCTCCCGTTCACATTCAGGCCAAGAGTATATGCACTTCGTTGAGGACAGATAGCATTACCGACCCATATCTCTTGACTTGATCCTAATTTGTACCTCCTTTGCATTTTTCATCGCTATTTTACATTATCCTTCAGATATTCTCCGCCTCTTCGTCGCAGCGACTATCGCTCACACATATATTATGCAAAACTTCCGGCATCGCATGGCAACGACGACGACGACGACGACGACGACGACGTCTAGAGAGCTCATTGTGCAAATTGGTACTTTGTGCAGCCCACAAAAGGACACACTCGGCGAGAAAGTGTGAGAGGGCATTTTGCCGATGTTGCAAGAACCAAATAAGGAAATCCAGCACGTCTCCTCTTTTCGTGCTTTTTCGCGTAGTCATCTCTAATCCGATCCATAAAACGCAGGCCAACTTTAACACACACACACACACACTCAAACACAGCCCGTATCGCAGTCAGACGACACATCCTTGTGTGTGACACAGTCAAAGTGACACCAGTTTTAGGAGATGACTCCAATAAAAGTGCACATCTACACAGGAAAAGCAAAGAAAGAATTGGCAAAAAGGATCAAGACAAAGGACAGAGGAGGAAAAATGGAAGGACCAAGAAGATGCTCGCACTTGGGTGGAAATTAGAAGTGAAGGCGGCGGAGCCGAGGTTGAAAGTTAAATCGGAACAGAAAGACGAGGAATGTGCATGTAAATGGAAGAAGGCAACGTCGTCGTCGTCGTCGTCGTCTCGGCAAAAGCCAAGCTGTGCTGCACTCGGCTCAAGGACTCGGTTTGATATAATAATGAAGAGTGCTTTAGGCGTAGCTCATTGCTGCTCCTTTGAGAGACTACACTGCCGACGACCGACGGAGGTGGAGGGTGGTACTTTGTAGTGATTATGTTTTTTTTTTCTCTGTTTTTCTGTGTTCTCTTTGCATGTTTAGTTGGGTTTTCAATGCAGGATCTGTGCTTTTCCATTCGATTCTTTACGAGGTTCGTTTGTGGTTATGGGGGTGGGGGATGACGATGACATGCACTTCCCTTGGAGGAATAATGGGAAATGTTAAGTCCTCACGATTGAGGCTGTGTCTCTCATCCTTTGTGCCAAATACGATTTAGCCAATTGCGTGTTTCGCCTGCTGCGGCAGTGGGAGGGTGGCATACAATTTGAGTGCAGGCAGTGTCCCTAAGTGCGTTGGGATGCTTTGTAAGCTCTTTATGTGCGCACAAATATCTTAATGAATACTCGAGATATCCTTGTAACCTTCAGTGGTGCTGCTGCTGCCGGACGGTCCTTATGCAGGGCGGGGGTGTTTAATTTCACACTTCTAATAGTCATTAATATTGTACCGCAAGAATCGTTCAACAAATCTCAACGACTCCCGGCGGAAGGGACGGAGGACGGGACTGTCCCTGGCGACGGTGGATGGTTGCTGGGGTGTGGGTCAGCAGCTATCGTCGGATTCGGTTGGATGGCTTTGGTTGGAAACTTTTAATCGCTCCCGACGTGGCAGACCGGGGTTCCGCTAGTCTTATGGTAGATTGAGTTTGGCTTTTGTTGTCTCTCTCTCTGTGTCTGTGGGTAATGTGAGAAGTTATTGAAGGGGAACGACGAGGATGGGTGTCGACAAGTGTTCGCTTTTTCTTCCCATTGATTGCGTGGGATTTAAGGAGCTTTTTAAGGAATTCCAATTAGGGTTGGTCTGAGTCGTTTTATTGTGGCTTTGTGCCACATGGGGTCTTGTGGATGGACTTCTGTCGACTTAATCAGTTGGCGGCACCTTCTGGCCGAGATAGTCGGTAATTACTCGTAGTTTGGGAATCATCAGGGAAATGCTTGTGATTACGATGAATGATTGAATTTGATTCACTTTGAATACCTGGTGGCTGGGGATTTTTCTGGCTAACTGATGCCTTTGTGTTGAACAACAGGTGGTGTAATTAGTCTTAGAAGGGCAGCCAAGTAGATGTCATTAGTTTGATGCACGTGTGAACTGTAGGTGGTCTTAAGGAATTTCTTACCTCGCCTCCGAGGAGCTCTATGGAACCAACCCAAACCCGATGCTAGTTCATAATCATAATCAGACGGCGTTGACAAACGAAGGTTGGTACAATTTAATACGATTGAAATTACAATCAAGTCTAATTTGCCATAAACAAATGACTTCACTAAGCGCCGAGTTGAAGAATATCTCAGATGGACGACACCAGTGTACGGAGAGGAAACAGCCACTGAGGTAAGAGCAACTGTCAAACGAATGGATAGATATGATGCAGAGTGACAGTAATAACCACTTTGGATAGATTCTATTAGTTTCGTTGAATTTCCTTAAGCTTTCTTTAAGTTTCGTTAAGTTTCGTTAAGTTTCGTTAAGTTTCGTCAAGTTTCGTTAAGTTTAGTCAAGTTTCATTAAGTGTGTCGTTAAGCTCCAGTCACTTTTCCTAGCTTAGTGGAAGGCAAATCCACACACGTAAATGATAATTGGTAATCATTTTGTAACGATGCTTCTGACTCCTTTCCATGTGGTTCTAACATAAACTAAAGTTTAAGTATAAACCAATGAATTATCCAGAGATGGCATTAAATTTTCTAGTTCTGAGAGCTGATGAGGTCGAGATTTCGACAATAGCGTCCGCTAGGCACCATAAGTTGCAAGGAATGGGTGTCGATTAAATTAGTTCTGTCCACTTGACTAATGATTTACAGAGCTTGGGTGATCAGTCAGTGGATAAGAAGGGCACCGTTTTGAAGGTCGATTCATTTTGGAAGATTTCTTAGAGTAGTCTGCCGTCTACACATGTTCGTCTTCGTCTGTTGTCGTTACAGTCCTGTTGATGGACTTGGACCTAGTTTCTGAAATCAGCTCATTCTTCCTTCTTCGATTTCGAAGACTCCATTGGAGGCAGCGGAGGTCGCCAGCGCTTAATGAGGGCCACAGAAGAGGAGGAGGAGAGGAGGAGGACCAACATGGTGTGCGAAACTTTAAGAGCAGAGATCGCGTCATCTGAAGATGCTTCTTGGTTGTGGCCCATATCTACCTCGAAATGTAGCACAATACAAAGAACAAGCAGACATTCAGTCATCCAGTGAAGCAGTGTTCTGCAATCGCCAAGATGTCGAAGCCAATTGGATCATCAGAAAAATTTGTGCACTTAGACCACAATTAATGAACGAATGCAAACAGATATGATGGCTGATGTTGGATGTATGATAAGGGAGGTGTCGATGTTGAAATTTTGCGGTGCACGTTGTGAGAAATAAGGTGGTGGCCTTTAATAGTCATGCAAGCCAAGAACTCATTCGACTCCTCAAAAAAAAAAAAGAAATTCGTCAAAATAATGATGAGCTGTTGAAAAATGTACATCGAAAGCGGATGGAAATGTATTTTCAAATGACGAGGATTTTGAAAGGAAACTGTTGACTTAGATGGGCCCTGCTACCGTTTTTAATAAATGACATTTCTTCGGCATAAGTCTCCGTTGGAGAATGACCTCAGTTTGGAGGAAACGTGCATTATAACGACCGTGAATTGTCACCTCTTAGGGGATTATGGTATAAAAAGTCAGGTGGGCGATAAAATAAATGTTTTGGAGAGGGCCTACACCCAGCGGCGAAGTTTCAGAAGACGACTATAATACCTGAGCATAGACAGTGCCGCCTGAAAAGTGACTTCTCGGTTGAGCTATTCTGTCGCACAAAATTGCATCCCCCTGTCTATCATCAAAAGCCCCTCATTTGATAGCTCCTACATACGCAGTGATCTCACCGAAATCAGACGCAACCAAAGCCACCGTAATCACCTCTTCAAATGTGGCAAATGTGGCACCACATGCACCAAGGATAAACTTTTTTACGAGCTCATAATCACCCCGGACTCGATGTTGCACAAAAATTATCACCCTCCGAATGGCACCGTACTCCATGCCCAAATGAACTGGTAGCCAAATCTTTTGCTCCACGATGGCCATGGCAAGAATATTAATAAACTTCCATCGTTTGGGATAAGAAGACGGTAACAAAAAGAAAAAAAGAACAGCATTTCCTTCCACTTTCCTCAGAAATCCCATAAAGCACATTACATCCTCGAGACACACAAACTCACACACACGCGCGTCGAACATCAACGCGTCTCATCAGCCATATGCCGACAGGACAAGGAAGACAAAAAAAAAAAAATAAGAAATCCACAACAAGGATGTAGGAGGTGGGAGGGTGGTTGAAAGAAGTGAAATAGAAACACGAACAGGACTTCCCAAGAACAAACTTTTTACCTTATTTGACATACGTGACCGACATTATTATGAGAAATTAACCTCGCATCGAATAAACAGGATGAGGACCTGAAAAATAACAGAAATCCAAAAGGGGACGCAGTAGTCCTCGGCAGACGACGCTGGGGGGGCGCGGCGCAGCGACGGGAAGGGAAGGCAAAGTGAAAGGAAATTATCAATTAAATTTGGCTTTTCTTCAATAAAACACAGAAAGGAGAGCAGAGGAGCCGAGATAACCGGGACGAGGGCAGCAGAGGGTGAAAGGAAGAACAAAAAAGAAGAAAACAAGAAATCCTCGGAAAGTAGAAAGGAGGACAACATAAGTAGGAACTAAGTCCTTGCTTGGAATGTCAAGCAGTGTAATACATTTCTTGCGCCCTCTAAGTTTCTTCGATTGGGTGCGAGGCGGTGGGTATCGGGGTGGGTATTCCGCCCCGCTGCAAGACAGGATTGGAAAAAGTGGAGAGAAAAAAAGGAAACTTTTTTTCTTGCTTCATCACTGGCGGCGTGTTGGTTTTGTTTGGAAGATGCTCCTGGAAGCCGTAGCAAGGACTCCCTTTTGTCCTTATCTCCCTGTGCACGATATATTTGTCAATTGAGATCCATGGTATCTTGAGCGTCGCCGCCCCCCATCCCCCGGCGCACACGAGGCTGCGGGCGTGGCACAAGTGCCTGTCAATCAGACCAAGCGACTGTGTGTGTGTGTGCACTGCCAAGTGATCAATCGAAGTAAAAGTTTTTTTCCCAGGATGAGACTCCCCCCCACCCCTCCCGGCCGGAGATTGAGTGATACAACACTGTTTTCGGTGGCAGTCGTCGGAAGGCTTCCGGGTCCGGATCCCATCATGTTGCCAAGGACCACCAGCATCTGCTATTATTTTCATTTATTCGAAAATTGTTGAAAATCATTGATGACACGGAACTGACTAGGTGCTTGTTTACGACCACACACACGCACGCACACAGATGTCGGAAGACTCCACTTATCCTCGCTGTGGATGACAATGAATGTATAAGCGACTGCGACAAGAGTTGGGCGGTTGCCTGTGAGTGTGGTCACCGGGCAACAAATCGAACTCAGATTGAAGCCGGAAGGTCATTAAGACTTAACTTGATTTACGGTCGTGTGACTGTGGAGATGGACTTTCAATTGAATCCATTGGCTTGTGATTTCATTGAGGAGCCATGTGGAGGTGTTCTTTTTGCAGTCAGACTCTTCGTCGTGTGGAGTGGCGTTGGACTTTAAAGAAAGGGCAGAGAGTGATTGAAGATTGAAGGTGGACCATCTTGTTTCAGTTTAAATTCACGAGGAGTCTAGGCCATCGGACCGATCCAAGTTGACAAGGATGAGACTGCCCGAAGGGAATGCTAATTTTTGTCGTTTCTGATGTTGCCATAGGTGAGCATTGATATTGAACGGTGGCTCTTTCTGTGACTGTGACAACTTCTGTACTTCCGTACACCCTTATTTTAAGTCTTTGCTACTCAACACAGCAGTGAGTCGAAACAGTGCTGTGGTGATGATTTGTGGATATCACCTTCCAAGCTACGCGCCGGATGATGTTCGCACATCATCTCCTCTCCTCTTACTGCTTTGGACTTTCGACGACTTCAATGCTCCGATCGGTTCATGTTGAGCTGCTCAGCTATCTCTTCTAGTGATGAACGAGGACGATTTGTAAAGTTTTGAGGTGAAGGAGACTTGATGGTTATGAGACTGCCCATGCATGGCCATGAATATAATCCTTTCCGTTTAACTTGAGACAGTGCTTCCCGAATTGCCATGATATCCGTTTGAAAACCTCCGCAGTGTTCTGAGATCCTTTGGGGAAACGAAGGTCACGTTGGAATGTAAGAAAATGCGACTTGTAACTGCAATCTCCGTTCTCGAACCAGGATGCGGTTGCTGGCCCATTGAGCCCCGTCTGGTATCAGAATCTCTTAAGGTTTTGTTGGGTGGGAAATGTGGGTGGATTAAATGATTCATGTAATTGGAAATATTGCCACATTTCTCTAAGATTTTTGTGTGCCCGTTGCAAACGCGCCATTGCAAGGACTGAAGCCTAAATAATAATAATATGGATGGCGCTACAGCCCGTACAGGGAATAGCTTCTCAGTAACCACTCGTGTTGTGCGTGCTATTCTTCTATCACGAGTGGAAGGGACCTACAGCTTTATGCCGACTCCGAACGGCCAAGTGTGAGAAGCTTTTTCTAGGCAGTTATGCTCTTTGAGCATTGTCAGTGACTCGAAAGAGGTGGGGCCGTGAAAAGTATTTCTTGTCGTACCAGGAATCGAACCTAGACAGGTAAGTCCAAGTGCGTAGGAGTCGACGCACATACCCACAACGCCACGGGCCACGGGCCACGGGCCAGGACTGAAGCCTTGCGCCGCTATGAAGGTTGTAGAGAGTTTTCTTGTCAAGCTAGACATAGCATGATAGTAATATAGGTGTCACTAGAGCCCGTAGTGGATTCGGGTTCAGCTCCTGCTACAGTCACTTATGTTTTGGAGGAGGATTCACAATAATGCCAACTCCAAAACAGCCAAGTGTTGAGTAGACTTTCTTCGACAGGAAGTTACATCGAATACTGTGACTCGTACTACAGCAATGTACAGCTAGTAAGTTTCGTTGAATTTTATAGAGACGCTGCAAAAGAAATATCCTTACCTCCTTAGCATCACACACCAGGTTTACAGACAGGTGAACAGATCTCGAGATTTCTTTATTTCGACTTCCGAGGAGTGTTATTGTCGCTCATGCTACATGCTACTTTGTGCCTACGCTAAGGCTACCTCAACAAGTATTGGACAGATGCCTATGTCGAATGGCATAACTCAGCTCTATTTCCTTATCATATAAATAAAGTGATTATGAGCAGATTATGGTCGACATAATCGTCTAAACTTACATACACATCAGGCCTACGATCCGTGGAGGGTCTGAGAATGAGCAATCGCTGCCTTCCATCTTTGACGGTAATCTGCACGATGCTCCCAATCATCAGGACCAATCTGAATTGCTTCCGCGATGACTTGGTCTTTACACCGGAGTTCGGGAAGCTCGAATTCGAAGACCCTCTTGCTTTAGATTTACTCTTTGCCAGCCGAACAAGTGTTGCCTTTCTGGCAGACAAGACCATATATCCGAAACAGAATTTTTCTTTCGAGGCTTGTCGTCCATCTTTCGACTTCATATAGCAGAATTGGCAACATAAGGGTTTTGTGGAGCATGATTTTGGTCCTTAGAGTCAGAAGTCTTGAGCCCAGTTATTTGGACAAACCGAAGTAGCACCAGTTACCAAGGCGATTCTACATCGGGTCTCCACTAAGATGTCATTCGTGGAGTTCAGGCTTGCCCCGAGCTGGACAAACTCTTCCTTCTTTGTACCAGTTGGTGTGTGACGGATCCTTTCTGCTAGACAGCATGTACTTCGTCTTTGCCTGACGCCTATTTTTTTTTTTTATAATTTGCGCGAGCTCAGTGCATTGCTAATACCCTTAAGTGTCCGGGGTCAAGACACAGCACGGGCCGAAGGTATAGAGGAAGAAAGGGAGAGGAGGTACCTGTGCACATTGGTCTTAAATATCTGCGGGTTGTAATCTGTGGGAAATATAGGACTGGGAAGAGCATTCCAAATTCGCGTAGTACGGCTGAAGAACGAGTCTCTAAATTTAACTGTGCGTCCGAAAGTAGGCTTAAGGGTAAACTGATGAGCATTCCTGGCGAGACGAGTATTGCGGGTGAATTCATGAAGAGGAGGAATGCAGTTGGCTAGCTCACTTGAGCATCGTTTGTTGAAATAGCGATAAAATACGGACAAAGAAGACACGATACGTCGATGTTCGAGCGAGTCTAATGACTTTGCGACATTGTTGTGGTGGTGTCTGGGGCACCAGACCAGATATGAGCGTTGTACTCAAGCTTGGGGCGGATATACGCCTTATAAATGAAAGCCAAATCAGAGGGAGGTGAAATATTTCTTGCATCGATTAAGGAAACCTAAATATTTCGCAGCATTTTTGGCGACCTCAAATATGTGATCGTTACAACTAAGTGTTGTGTTGATACACATACCAAGGATGGAAAGCTTTCCGGTTTCATCGACACAAGCGCCATTCATGGATAATGGCTGATTAACAAGGGTTCGCTTGAGGGACAGCAGACAGCATTGAGTTTTTGAAGCATTGAATTCCACTCTGTTGTTGTTTCCCCAGTTAATTATGCTGTCAAGATCGGAATTCAATGTGCTTAACATATGCTGCCGTTCCAATTCTACGGCCGAAGGGCAGGGTCGTGAGTCTCGGAACGAATATGAAAAGCTGAGGGTGCTGTCATCAGCGAAGGAATGGATTGGATTAGAAGTAGCAGACAAGAGATCATTAATAAAAATGAGAAAGAGTGTCGGAGACAGAACAGAGCCTTGGGGTACACCAGCATTTATTTGGTGGATATCAGACTTGAACCCATCCAAAACAACTTGAATTGAACGGTTCGAAAGGTAATTTCTAATCCATAGAAGAAGAGATTCATCGATACAAATGCCTTAGAAATCGGCCCTGCCCGCCTTGGTGCTCCTCTCAGTTGATTGACTGCCTTCCGCTTGGACGTAGAATCTTCTGGAATGCAGAGAGCAATATACTACTTTGATGACGTTGGAGGGGAATACCATCTGATTCAGCTTGTACTCCACAAGTCGCTTGCCACCCTTGTCGTGAACGTACTTTGTGACGTTATTTCATCAGTAAAACCTTAGGAGGTGGTTGACCGGTCCTGATGGCTAGACTCACGTCTTTCAGGAGTTCGAATAATTTTCGGTTGAATCTTTCTTCCGAATCGACATCGAGGGGTACAGGATCTACGATGGCACGCATATTTTTTGCTCTCGAAGCTAGAAAAGGCATCTTACTCTGCCTTGTCCCTTTCAAACCCAAACCCCGTCAGCACATGCATTTCTTGTTTATTTTGGCTGAATGCTCTTAATCAACAAGATTTTTCCTTTCAGTGCCCACCGCTTGTCTGTAGTTCAACCACCACTGCCACCATCTCGCCCATCCACACTCATTAATTTTCAACCGCCAATTTTCTCCGTGCCCATAAACTCCGATCCTCACGTCCATCTGCGGCCGTGTTAAACTTTAATGCGAACTCCCAAAGTCCACCCCACCGTAGACTCCGACAAGATCACAACTCTTCGCCTTTCCTCAGCCACCGGAAGAGCCAACCATCGCCTTGAGGTGATAAAAAGAACTTCTGCTCTTCGCCCAGGACGTGCTCTTGGCAGTAACACAAAAAAAAAGAAACCCTTTCGCAGCATTAACAGTCATAAAATCCCTGCCCTGCACAGCTGAGAGCAACATGAATAAACGAGAAACTTTCCCCTGAATGGGGACTCCTCTTCGTTTTATATGCAGCGCCCTTGCAGTTCACTGCTGTCTCCCTAAACAACTGCACGAGATTAAAACTCTCAACGGCTACGCTACGCAAACAAAACCCCAAGAGATAGGGGCGAAGTTCCGTGGGAATTACTTTGAAAAAAAAACGCGACTACTCGCCAGCCAAGTCCGTGCGTCGCTAGCAACTCCAAGATGGCGCACCCCGCACGAGCTGAGGACTGCATAAATTATTTTATGATTTTAATTGCAACGGTAATGGGCTCCATTCGCATTGTCTCGCAGACAATGGGGGCGCGTCTTCTGCCGAAAAACATCTTTCGGCGCTGCTCGTCCCCTAAATCCTGTCATTGTTTAGCCAAACAAAACCGCGATAAAAGTCGCAAGTTGCAGGAGTCGCGCCGGGAGGAAAAAAATCCACTCGCCGCCTCCACCGAAAAGTTTCTCCGGCTGCATGAAGCATACGCGTTCAGGAACAAGTGTCAACGTTATCGCAGTCCTCCATTGTTCGGCGCTAGTTCTCGAGATGGCAATTCCGCCGAGGACCTCTCCGCTCGTGAACAGCATCTCACCGATTAGTGTTACAGCAGCAGTGGGTGGGGCACTGGAGGTGGGGGGCGGGTAGCAAAATTATATTCTAACGATGTGATTGTCGTTAACTGCTCGAGTGAAAATCACTCGATAGCTACTACGGCAGCCATTTGTGACAGCAACTGTGAGTGCTGCTGGCTGCTGGCTGTTAGTGGTGGTTGTTGGGGAGCAAAAAAAAAGTCAAAAAGAAACTTCAAAAGAGCAGTTAGACAACTTTTTCATTGGTGGTTACTGTTGCCTGTCCTGGCTTTCGTCCTCGTCCCCCCGTTGCCCTGGCCCTTATTTTTATGAAATTTAATAACGAAACTTTTACGTTTGAGATAGATTCGTCGTTGTCGACACACAGCAGACAGACGGTGGCAGTCGCACATCAGCCCACAGAGACACCGCTCGAACCCGAACTCGAACCCGAGCGACGATACGTTTCAGTTGGTCCTTGTCGTTTGCTTTGAAGTGACATCTGTTGGGTTGTAATAAAAGTTATACGCGTTATTGTTTCTTGTTTCTTCAGTTCCTTTGCCTACCGTCGCGTTGGGGTGTTGATTGTCGCTACCACGGGGTGGTTGGTGGGAATTGATATTCTCTTGTCGCCTTCGTTGGTTGGTGCCTTTTGTATGTTTTTTCTTGTGTTTCTTTTTTTCTTGTTGTTCGTTTTGGAACGTTTTGGGCGTCACTCTCGCCCCTCGTCTCGATGCCATTTAATTTGATTCTTATTCTTTGAAGTGCCATTTGTAAGGACAGATGTCTCGGACTGGTTGTTGGAAAAGTTTTGATGGCTTTAAAATTGTTTCCTGATGTACTACACAAAGTGATTATGTTGATTGTTGTTTTGGGGGGGCCATAAACTGAATTTAATAGCCGCATCGATCATTTAATTTCGCTGAGAACGACGATCGATGAAAGTTAGCCCGTTTAAGGTTGCTTTTTCGTTAACTGAGGCCACAGAGGTGACCAGTAGGGGCGGGGACTTCCGTCTACTGTTGCCAAACGTGGCAGTTGCTGAGACTGTATTGATCGTTCAGAGATTCTTTAAAGCTCTTGGGATGCGGGAGATAACGAATTTAATGGCATTGCTCTTGTAAATTTGTCTCAACTTCCTTTTCGTGTGACGCGTCAATATAAGTTGGGCTAGGGTGACAACCAACAAGACCAGGGTCCCGGTCGAACAACGTGTTGCTGTACTAGCACTCAACTGTGAGATATGCTGATGATATAACCATTATTATTAAAGGCAACCACGAAGACATCAACAACCCCACTTGGATGAATGATGGAGCCTAAAAATTTCGATTTTACAGATGGGTCGAAATCGAATAACAAAGTAGGGGCTGGAGTAAGAGGACTAGATGCGGGCTAAGCTGAAAGGCTTACAATTAACGAAGCTGCACAGCGCATTAGTGACAGAAAACCCACTAACATGAAAATATATATTTTCTCAGACAGCCAAGCGGTTCTTAAAGCGCTAAGGAGATACACATTCAACTGTAAGGCTATCTGGAAATGTCACAAAACATTAAACATGCAGACAGAGAAAAACTGACTAAAATGCAATGAAAAGACTGATATACAGGCCAAGGCAGGCGCTTAGATACCATTCATTGGGCCCTCTCCCCTTTATAACACGGACACAAACCTCCATCTACACAAATGAATGATTAAACATAGAAACCAATTCTCGAACAATCAGGAGTTCGTAGGCATTGTGGCCAGGCTAATGAAACTGCAATATGAACCACATACTAACCGACTTGCGACTACTTAAGACTTGCCAGAGAAATATTCGGAACATCCATCTAAGAAAGTGTCCATCCCTCTGCGTCGCAACTCAGAATTGTTATGATCAGTGTCCGAGTCAGTTTGGTATTTTCGGAGAGAGAGAGTTTGCTATGTACGACCATTGAGCCCTGAATATGATGTACTTTACTACTATGACACCTTCCTCTTTCCTAAATCCACCCGAAACCATATGGGCCAGAATCTGAATAAGTGTTTCTGCTTATCCCTCTTTAAGTCATTCCAGCTCTACAAAGAAGTACTTTTCCCAGGAACTGCTATCTTTTCTTTGCTAGAGCTACGCATTCGCAGATGTCTTACAGATTCTATTCCTCCCTCGTGCGGTATGTTCAGTCCGTACAATGCATGTATACCAATAGCACAATGCTCGGTAAGGACTCATATTGCATACGCAAATTCTTGCTATCATAGATTCCTCGCTGTTGATCCAATATCCAGAGAAAGCGAAGTTGTATTACTGAATTCTCACTTGACTTCAAGGATACGATCGCGATTGATGAGATTCTATTTTGCTGACCTGCGAATGAATTTTGGAGCCTTGACATTGTCATTGTCCATAGCTTCCATGCACTCTGAAGAGTCCTCGAGGCAACGACTACTGAGATTGTGTCTTCGAACAATGCTATTTCCAAAAGGGAATTGAAAGACTATACTCAATCGGCGGCTATCTCAGAGATTCAGATTAACAAACACTTCATATTTAAGTATGAGAAAGCTGTGGCGTAGTGGATAGGTGGATCGACTCCTAATCGGAGATGTCTAGGTTCACTTATCGACAACGAGCAAACAGTCGGACTACACCTCTCTCGAGTCACTTTTAGCCACATCAAGCGTCCCCATATGTAGTCAGTTGGGACCTCTTCTTTTCATTCTTACCACAAAAGACATCCAAATGATCAGCATGAATTCCTGTGCCTCATTTTTACGCAGACGACATCATATTTTTCAAGACCTCTTTGTCGGCTCATGAATACGCATTCATTCAACTCATGGCCCGAGCTTCATCACAAGCTTCTTTATACGCGACAGTCGCTGCAACGATTAGAGATTCGGATATGGAAACAACACTTTTAGGTCATTGGTGACCTGTGCCGTTTCTTGGACATTTGAACGACTCCCTTAATTGATTGTTGAACTAACAAATTTTACCATGCCGCGACATTCGTTTCCAGTTCACCTTTAATTCCTCTTAGCCCTTTCAATCAAAGGCCCTACCTCCATGTCTTCGCTTGAAAATGGAGATCCTTGAGTTGTTGCACTGAATCTAGAGTACTTCCTTCGTTGCGTCTCCTCCATCCCTGCATTACAGACCCTTCAGCTAACCCACCCATCGTGTAGATGGACAACTATTTACAATGCGCCGAGTCCACCGTGAATCTACAGCGCGCTTCAATCACTCTCCAAGCGGGAAACCCTCACAGTCACTTCCGCGCTCCCTTCAGTCACATCCCAGACACCATCTGCTGACGTTTCCTTAAGTGTCCCTGTCGCTCTCCGTTCCCAGTGACAAATTGCCACTGTCTACCCGACCTGACTTCACCGTCAGACCCCACGTACCCCCTCCCTCCGCCAGTCTCAATTAACTGTTTTACAATTAAACATTAATTACTGTTTATCAAGCAACATATTGCGTTGCCGTTGCTCCAATAAGCCCTCTCTCCGCTCATTGCCTTTGTTCTCGCGCACATCCGGTAACGACAACTCAATTAGCACCAAATATTAGCTTCCAGTCCCACCGGCACACACATCCTCCCCCACATGCAGGGCAGCAGCCAGCACAAGCATCTGCTCCTGCTTCTGCTTCTGCTGTTCCACTAAACGACGAGGTAATTACGGTCGGAGGAGCGCACGAAGGGCGCCGCTCTGAAAAGTTTCAACAGAGTTCCGTTTAGCTCACCTTTATTAACAATATCCTTGAAGCAGCCAGCAGTGGAGGTGATAATAAGTAAATGGCTTCTGCAATGAAGCGGAAAATTTAACAGGTGCCCGCGCGTCACCCTGCCACTGGAGACTGGCGAGGGGGCATGACATTGGTATGCACTGCACTGCGAGTGAGGAACTGGAACGTGTGCACAGACACCTTCATTATCGCACATAAATTGACCCCCAACTACAGTTTGTTTATCCTGTCAGACGGAGTTCAGCGGGGGTGGCATGTGGGGGCGCGTGGTGGGTTCAAAAGAAACGGCATAACTCAATAACTCAAATCGCGGCAGAGCTGCTTGTCGAAACAAGGCGAACATCCCGGCGAAGGACCAGACCCCCAAGAAGCACTCAAAAGAAACCGAATGGCAGCCACCGAGTGGGTAGACGACGACGTCTTCTACTGGATGTGAATTTTAAAACGCGAACGCGCTCCGCCGACTCGCCGTCGATTTCCTCTTTCGAATTCAGCTCAGCCAAAACACGAAGCGAAACGAAACGCGCGCAAAGAAAGGATAAATAAATGCTGCCTGTGTGTGTGCGATGGAGGGGGGTGGGGAGGGGGAGGGGGGTGTACAGCTCCTCCTGACTAATGGCATTGTTTTGCACATCCTTTCAACTGCTGCCGCAGTTAGCTTCGCCAGCTATTGTGTGCGTCGCCTGTCGCTTGTGGAGTTTTGATGGAATTAAAACACTAATAGTGGCGTAAGTCCTTGCTGAGTTGCTGATACCTGCCGTGAGCGAGGGTGGCCCGGATGTGCGGGGGACACTGCACCCGCATCCCGATTAATAATTCATTGATTTAGTGTCCGTGCTGCTTTTTCGTTCGCCTTCTTCGACTGTCTGTTTGGTTGTTTGGCAGTGCCAGTGGACGTGGCAGAGAGAAGTCGACGTCGACGTCGACGTCGACGGTGAGCGCTATTCAATGAAATTACTGCAAAGGACATAGAGGAAGTTGTCGATTTATGTCGGAGTGTTGAACGGTGAATGAACTTTTTTAGTCGAATCGATTGTGTGCGGTGGGGTGTGTATATGTGTGATAACGTTCCGTTTGAGGACTGTTGGCGGTTTCGTCTTTTCTCCGCTTTCGGCGTCCTTCTTCTGTTTGTTGTCACTGCGTGTCGTGAATGGGAATTCTTGCACTTTGCCGTGATTGCAAGTGGGACGGATGCCATTTCGGAGTTTTATGTTGTACTCGTAGCTTGTGGTTCAAAGGGAATTGGTGTGTCTTCAAATAAAATCCTCGCTCGTTTTGTTCGTCTCGGGCGGGGGCGACGAAGTGGAATAAGGACTCAAAGGATGTCGACAGAAGGGAATTCATTTATTTTTCAAGTGGTTCTGTTGTTGAATGACGATGGAGGTAATTCGTGTACAGCTTAAATCAGACAAATTGATTGGGATTTGAATGAAATCTTGGGTCTGCTCTAACGGTTTCCAGGAATTAAATGGAATTCGGCAAACAGGGTGTTCAATGGGCAGGTAACTGGGAATGAGACTCCTGATTAATTCGTGGACAAATTAGCCCCAGAGGCAGGCGGTCGATGCATACAGCAACGTTCCTATTCACGATACTGTCTATGTGAAGCCACTATTTGGTAAAACCTATTTGGACGAAACTTAACTTAACTTAGACAAACTCCAAGAAACTCGAGAAATTGTACCAAGGACTCGGTCGTGGTTTCAATCAGCAACAGTATCCACGATACTGTCTATGTAGAGCCCCTATTTGGTCAAAAATGGACGAAACTTAACGAGACTTAATAAAACTCCACGAAACTCGAGAAATGTACCACAGAACTAAGCCGTTGTTTCAGACACCAACCTTTTATGCGCGAAACACAATAGGGCTTTGCTGCTGGCGTTGTCATTCAACACACGCAAATCATATGCACAAAATACGACTTATACGACATGTTGGAAAAAATCAGTGCGAGAGGCGCTTTCACTCACACTCCCTTACAAATTGAGAGATATTCGCTCAAATTGAGAGTCAACTGACATTTGAGAAATGGCAACCGCTGACTGAGGTTAATTTATCGGGTGAAATTAGTGGAGTAGTAAGGATACAATATTTTTTATATGGGATTTGTGAATTGAAAAAATCTGATAAATTGAGTTGTCATTTCAAAGCGCGTTTGAAACTCTAGACTCGTAACTTGAAAAACGCCAGCACCAAAGCCCTATTGTGTTTCAGGCATTAAAGCCCGTTACCGTCTATCAGAAATAGCAGATAACCCTGCGAGAGTTATGGAACAGCTTCTCCACTCGGAGTTGGTATGAATCCCTGGATCCACGACCTCTACATGCAGTCGTTGACCATTCTTGAGCTTTTGCAATCTGAACATATTCAACGTTGGCAATGGCATCCTCGATTGACTTCAGCAAGAATATGTTTGTGTCCGAAACTCGGAACCGAAAGGAAATTAGCCAGGGGGAATGAATCAAGCACCAACTGTCGTTTACGTCGTTGCGATTCCACATGAATTAGTAAAAGAAAGCGAAACTTAACGAAACCCAACGAAACTTAACGAAACTCAACGAAACTTACAAAAACTCAAGGAAACTAAGCTAAGTGCTAATTAAGGTCACGGTATGCTTTTTGCGCATTCGCATTTCACTTTGTGTCACTCCCCGAGTTCATTGATGTTCCTTTCACAATGTGCTCTCGTCCCCATTCATGCTGGTCGCTTGACACGCTGTACTTACTCCCGATTTCAAAACCATTTCAAATTTGCATGAATCATTAAGGCCGTTAAAGTTAAGTTCCCGATAAAAAAAGGAACTCTAGCATTCACCAATGCGAAGGCCCATCTAAAACTCCGCTCAAAACCAATGATCATCTTATCCCTCAAAAGTTATGCCGGCAATTCCATTGAAGGGGGGCCATTTCTTCCTCGCCGCTCAGCACAAATGCTTATTGGCACCCCTCCGTGGCAATTGTAGTGGCAGTGAAAAATCACGCGACACCCATTCCCGAACTTTATTGCACTCACTACAATCGAACGAAACGCTCTCTTTTATTGGCCGAAGGGAATACGTTATGATTGGGGTCTGCTCCCCTCGCATCCCCCCCTTTGTGGGGGCGAATTCGAAACCCAAATCCATTTGAATTCTGTTTATGCTCCGCTTGACCCTTTTCCCCCCATCAGAAAGCGAATCAAATTTTACGGTCTGCCAATTTACAATCGAAGTTATTTCCGTCGTCAGTTGGTGCCTATGGTGACCCGAAATTTTTAAATAAAGCCAAGCCGGCACTTTGCCCCTTCCCCATCCACCACCCACATCGACCGCTGCACCGCCGCCGCACCGAACGACCCTCTTAAGTGGCTCACAGCTGGACCCCTCGCCGGGATGACAATCGTAAAATTGATCCCAATAGGGTTTTCTTTATTTGCCCGCCACTCGAAGTCCATCAATTGTGTGCGGATGTCTTCTTGGGCGCGAGCTTCAAGTGCCACGCGTGCTGTGTCTTTATTCCCTTAACACTCCCATGAGTAGTGCCATTATGTGACATAATGAAATAAGAGGCCACGCACGCAATCATCGACGACGGCGGCGAAGGACTCACTTTCGTTGTGACCGACTCGCCTACGGTGTGCGGTGTAAAGTCGCGTAAGCAACATAATCTCGTTAGTACCCAATAAAGTGTCCCTTTCTTTTAATCCATATTTCATGCTCGTAAAGTGCGCCCCGCGCGCTAGTCTCAATGAGACCAACAACGGCCCCGCAGGGGGTGGTGAATTGAATTCCTCGCCCTCTCAGCAAGGCCATCCTTGACATATATGGCATTGTAGTCCGCCGCACTGCACACCATTTGGGTCCTCCGTCGAATCCTCATCGGGGCCATAAACCTTCCACATCATAAAAAAGTGGAGCAACAAAATTTTCTGTCATTCCTCGCAGAAAATGTTTGCCTCCCCACCCAGTAAGATAAGCCCCCAATTGGTTAGCTTGTGAGGTGCCAGTGGGCGGGAGGTGTCCGGCGATTGCCTGGGCCCACAAGTATCTGCGGAAGGTATCTGCGATGTGATACGGGAAGGATTTATTGTTCCTCCGTCCACCGTCGCCGTTCGGTGAGTGTGTGTTTATGACAGAGGAATTTTCCATGGTTTTTTTTTTTTTTGTTTCGTCTGCTGGGCGGTTTGTGTGTTGGAAGGATTCAGCTTAAGGTGGGGCAGCGTAATCGTTACATCAGATATCTCTGCTCGGGCACATGCTTGCGGAGAGTGTGACGCTCACACGTGAACCCGTGAGTCTTGTCGCACATTCGGAGGGATGGAGGCGGTGTTCGCTCTCACGAGTCCTTGGCCGTGCTTTGTTTGTTTGACAAAGTTTCACCAGCCAGCCATAAATTATGGCCCAAAAAGGAGACTGATAATGACATCGCAGATGTGGCAGACAGTTGGCTCAGTGGAAGCCAACATGGGACATGCAGACAGCCGACAGGACATGCAGGCTCAGTCAGGCTGAAGACACGAATTGTATGCAATGTGGCAGGTTCCCGGGGTGGGCATGGGCTTGTGAGTGGCTTACTGACGTCAGTGGTGCTCGTGAGTTGTAATCGATTGGAAAAGTTTGTTATGTGACTTAGTGGGGGGTGGTGCAGGGGGGTAGCCTGTCGCAACCAGTTGCTGGCACAAGGTATCATGCAGTTTGAAGGTGGAGCATATGGAGATTTTGTTTTAAGAACTCTGCTGGAGATTGGGGATTTGCTGCGATGGCGAAGGGCTACGTCGAAGGATCAAGGAAAACTAGAACAGGCTCATTCCGTTCGTTGCCCGATCCCATCTCTTGTGAAGGCTCTCTCAATTCTTTCCTTGATCCGTCTCCACCCTCGAAAGCTGAGCACCTCAGACAGCGCGGTAGTTCCACTTACGTGTGCCCATCGTCGATGAATTTTCTTGTCCCCCTCACGGAGGCTATTTCCCTCAATTTGCTGCTTCTACTACTACGTCTTCCACTTTGTTCGAATTTCGTCGACCATCTGTGCTTGAAATTCCACTGGCCTCCGGCCGGACCACCGATGTTCATACGGACTAGCCGATGTCCACCGTATGCTCGTCGTTGTGGAACCGGTCTATTGTTCGTGCGATTTACGTTTCATTGAATAACAATAAGGACGACGGAAGACAATTCTCCACTTCGGCCTCGATTGCCGGGGAACTACATCAAGTTATTCAGGAACGAAAACTTCTTCAAGGATTTGTAAGTCGTTTCATTTTCTGCCTGCTCGGCAGGGGGTTAAGATAACTTGCACTGAAATGCAAATGCACTCGACTCGGAACGGGGATGGATTTGACTTCGAGAGAAGACAAATCGGAATCCTTAGCGGAGTTTGCGGTGACAGTGCAAATGTTCGTTGGAATAATTTGATTTGTAGCAAGAGTAGGCTGCTTGTCAGGAGACTTGCGAACTCTCAGAAAAAATTAACATTTATTCACCAACAAACTTCGACAGACTCTCATTTGTGTTTTTCTTTTCGTACATTTTCAGGTATGTGACAGATGAAGGATGTGTGCAATATGATCCGGGAAAGCCTCTCGAAGATGGTGAGATATTTGGTTTTAACTTCTTGATGTCTTAAGCAGGAGATGGGGATTTTGTGTGCCTATGTTCGGAAGTCTCTGAGATGCGGATGTGAGAGGAGAACAGTTTGTGTTTAGTTTCCATGCTACGAAGCGAAATTGGCCACATGTGTGCAGACTCTTCCAACAAGAGGTGGCACTTTTTGTATCCTGCCGCTGTTGGACTGTTGACGGTCATTTGTCATTGCCACGACTTACGTATGTTATCCAAACAGTAAGATGTTATTAAAAGTGGATCGGATCACAATCGGAAAACATTCTGAAAAAGTGTGAAATTTGCTACAATCGTAGAAGACATACATTTCTTGGAGGTGTCGTTCAAAAAGAGGTGTAATCTTACGCCAGTGTTGGTTGACAAGTTTCCAATCGCCTGGCGATGACTTCTAATAGGCAAAACTAGGACGCTATCAAATGTAAGCCGAAAACCATCCGCACATTTTGAAGGACTGGGAAATTGGCCAAACGACCAAGGAACATATCGTGGAAACTTTTATGAACTTATTCCTTTTTTGGGCACCGTCAAGCTCCGTCTAACTCAACTCTTTTACATTTAGTCTATGCCAATAATGTTAGTCAAAAATACTGCCCTATAGCTGAGTCTGAAAATACACTTCACTAGGATCACGAAAATCGGTCAGATCTGCAACCAGATTGCATCACATTTTGCCAAAGGATTTTATCCTACAAACTTCTAAAGTCCAAGAACTGATGACAAAAATTGGGTAATTCAAAATTGCACGAAGTTATTCTGAGTGATGGGGTTTATTTTCATTTTTTTGATTTGTTTTATTTTATTTTATTTTACTAAAAAATATAAGAATGAATCTGAAATAGCAAGGCAAACAGTCGAAAAACCTATCCATCCAAAACCATCCCCTGACGGTTTTCGGAGTTGTGAGTCTGAGGAAACAGTGCGAAAACAATTCCGTTAAATGTGTGTTCAGCACACGGTTTGGGAATCCAAGCACTGGACTCTGGAGTGGTCGTATGTTCCCCCGTACTAAGTTGTCAGCTTTCGTTTTTTTGCTGTAAATGATGCGATGGATTGTTGACAATGCTCAATTTCAGCAGGAACACGTCACATGTTTATTTGGGTGGAAGAACGCCCGGATTCCTTTACTTGTTTTGTATGGCGCTATAGTTCGGTCTGGATCTGGCCCTCAAGCAAACAATCTTCTCTAGGATTTAACGACCAATTTGGCCAGCTGCTTCCAGTTGTGCACATAAAGTATTTGGGAGTTCTTCTCTTTTTGTGTCCATAGTCTCGGACGGCCTCTGATGCAGACTCGGAGTGAACATTCCTTGCGCCGAGGCCAATTTAGGCGTAGCCGGGTTGGCTATAGTCTCATCATCATGGTTTGGTAAATATGATCAAGGATGGCGTACAGAACTCTTCTCTAGAAAAGACCGATGACTGCTCCATGCTTTTGCCTCTGCGCCCTACAGCAGTACTGGGATGGTCAGTGTTTCGTACAAAGTCAGCTCAGTTCTTCTTGGAACTGCCTCTTAAGCCCAAAGATTCAGCAATTGCAGGATTTATTCCGTGTTTGATGTCGGTACTGATGTTGTGAGTTGTAGACGAAGTCCGTCGTTACTTGACCACCTACCATTGTGGTGCCTTGTGCGAGATGTCGATGCTGTATGCCTTTTCTTGAGGACAGCATTTTAGTAATCGAAGTCGATGCTCTAAATATACTGTTGTTATTCACAAGCTAAAGCTGCAATTACTGGACAACATTTACTGTAGCTGACGTCACAATGAATGAAAAGTAACCAGAAGCATCGTCAAATTTCAAAGTGTCCATAATTCCATCTGCGAACATACCCAAAATTCGAACACCAATTGTCATTTATATACGTAGAAATTACTTGAATTCCGTTCCACATAAGTACGTAACAGTTAACGAAACTTAACGAAACTTGACGAAACTCAACGAAACTGAGAGAAGTAGTTAAAATAATCGTTACGGTCAGCCTGTATCACTTCTGTGAATTCACTCGATTATTTCAGGTGACTTAAGTCTCCTTATATCCACTTACACTGGCTATAAGTCCTTATTACGTTGATGTCCTTAGAACTCAGGTATCTCTACGGATGCGGGTGAATAAGCCCGACGACATAAACCATTAATACTTATAAATATGTAAAGCCACAAGTCGCGTTTTGGGGAGCCTTCTCCACAAGAGAATCAACTATTTATCCACCAAATCTCCTTCAAATCATAAACCGCTATTCAACTAACATCAATTTGAATTTTATACGAACGCCCACTCTTACTTTAAATTTTAACTCGATGTTTGCAAAAAAAAAAGTAAAAAAACCAATCAATCCGTCCCACATCCTTCCCATCAACGAAACGATCACAAACAAGGAGCAACTGGAAAAGTCACAGCCTGTCACAATAGAATCAATTGTCATGATGTGCCGTCAATGTGCTGCCGGCGCTGAGAATGCTCAATTCCAGATAATTCCAGTAATGACAACGATTCCACTTCGAATCCGTAATAATCTGAAAATCAATCAAGGATTTTATCCTTAAGCAGAATAATTGACACCACCAGACGACGAAAACGACGACGATGGCAGTGCTGATGACGGCGGTTGCTATGATGGCTATGATGGCGATGGAAACGACCGCACACGCACACTCCGTCGCCCACCGTCTCGTGGCTCATAATCAGTGCTGAACGGCAAGTACCCACTCGTCCTCGTGTATCCTGTGCATTGAAAAAGTAAATCAACTGGACTAGACATTGTTTGACGTCCTGCCAGAGGGTGGCGGTGGAAACAAAGCGCAAAAAAAAAACGAGAATAAGTGCAAAAGGAAACAGAAAAATTGGTGTCCTGAATGGATGTGGTGAACACGAGCAAATCCTTTTCTTTTCTTTCACTCAACTCGTGTCGTGTCGACGAGTGGGACGACGTGGTTGGTGGTCTCCGGCGGCTTTGTGTTCTGTCCCATGGCTGTGCCTCTGTGTGTGCCTGAGTGTGGTTTGCGTTTGGAAACCCATTAAAAGTTATTTCGTCTTGCTCCGGTTTCGGAAATGCCGGTTGGACAATTGAACCAGTTAACCAGAGCATTACCTTTCATTGCTCAGACATTGTTCCTTGTTGTCCCTCGTAGCCGGAGCAGAATTCGCACAGCAGTCTGTGTGTACATGGCGGCGAGGGTGCCTGGGAGGTGTGCCTCTTGCTAACCTATTACCTGGCCTAAATAGAGTTTCCTGTTTCGATTGAGTATCGGCCTGGTGTAGGTGTCAGGAAAGGGGACACCTGGAATTACGTTGCTACAGAGCACACACACACACAGAGAGGGGGTCCTTGGAGTTCAAAGTTTCCCTGCAAAATGACAGTAGACTGGAGTTCGGGAAAGTTTCACACAATTCTACGGAACACCGTGTGGTTAGCCAATTTCACAGGACACTCTCGCACACATGGACGCACGAGGCATTGCACCGGGGGATGGCTCTGAAAAGTGGCGCAAAGTTTATCTGGTCAGGAGTTCAATTGCAGGATAACGAAGTGTCATCCGGGCCGGTGTGGATATGTTCACCTTCTTAAATTTAAAGTCGTAGCCAGTCCTGCACACGCGAGCTCGGATCTGATTGCTTTTGCGGACGAAAAGAAAACAAAACCGGCATTTGCACGGAGTTTCCATGAAAATAAAAGTGAATCGTTTTGGTTTTCATCTCTTTCCAGTGGCTTCATGGTTTTTGATTTGTTGCCCGAAACTTTCTGGCAGAGCTGGAAAGTCAAAAGTTTGCTTAGCTGTTGTTTTAGGAGCACCATGAGAAGGGAGGATTTGCTGGGCTTCTCTCTAGGAGAGAATGGGAAAAGTTGTGCGAAGCGAGGAGTTTTTGTGGAAACGTGGCGAAGTCACACAAGCGCACGCTGTGCGGCGTACATCTTCAGTGGCTGATACACGACCTGGTGATTCACGTGCAGGCAATTAATCGTGGTAAAGCCGCAGAAATTGACCAAGTGAAGTCATTTATTCGACGTTAGGCGGGTTCTTTTTGTCAAAAGTGCACACAAATGATCAATCATTTGAAGTGGACATCGCCGATGCTTACAATCTCCGAGTCCAGATAGCGCTGAAATCGTTTGCTCTTGCGTGAATTGTTTTGACATTAAATGCGATTGGAAGTAGCTATTACCACGAGCTTTGGAGTGAACTGAGTTTGATCGTTTTATTGAAAGTGTTTACTGAGCTGCCTATACACTTCGGAATAATATAAGGCATTCAGAGTCATGGCATGACTGTCGTTCGAAAGCAATTCATTTCATTGCTGGCCTGAGGTGATTGGCAGACAATCTTGGTTTTATTGCATTGATGTTCGAGTTAAGTCTACATCTTCCTACAAAACTTAGCTTGCTGCAGCAGAGTGATTCATGGAGTTTGTTGTCATAGCATCACATGGGATCTTTATTCCTTTTTGCCTTGGTGGCATATTAAGGAGATGATGTAAGCACGATCTATACAGCGACGTTAGCCATCAAGCATCACGTTAAAAAGTAGGAATAAATGGGCTCCAGTGGTAGCCTCATCCAAGGCGCGACCTCAACTCTGATACTTGTCCCTTAAAGCTCATAGATCATAGACCGTTAATCAGCCTTGCTACGATTCACTCTCCTAACGAAGTGGAGTTGGGATCATTTTTCTTATACAAGTGAAGCCGGTGGTTTTGAACACTGCACTGGAGCACTCCGACTCAAAAAACTGGTCCTTTGTACTACCAGGCAGCAACTAGGCTATCTAGGCATCTGTAATGAGGAGCCTACGTTATCAGCTCTCGCCTTGTCAGCACCGACTAACTGCTACCTGATCCGAGCAAAGGCTGGACAGTGGAAGAGGAAAGGCTCTGCAGTGTCATCGTCTTTTCCACAGGCGTCGCTGAGGGTATCATCACTTTAGGCCAAGCATATTTGGGTGTTCGTCTGCAGTCTTTCCTGTCAAGAGATAATAAGAATGCCGCGGATTTCTTACAGACGTTAAGAAGCATGCACTTGGTCTGTCTACATGCTAGAGAGTCATGCTAGAATCATTAAAACCGACGCAAATTTACTTAACGAGGGGTGCAGTCAAATGCTGTCGCCCTCAACGAAGGCGCCAGCGCCAGGTACTTAATTGATCTTGGAGGTGTCCGTAACGATTTTGGCGCAGTGGTCCAAATCGCTTTCCATGAATCAAAGGAAACTTCGGATGGATAATGTAGAGTTTGTGAGGGTAGCTAATGAAGTTTCTGATGCAACGAGTCGCTAGGACGCTAGCAAGCAACTTCTGGCAAGCCCTTTAAACCGAGGCTAGTCCCTTAACATGTGGTTACTACTTTTTCTCGTGAATTTCTGTTACACGACACAATTTCTACGGCCACGCCATGAGCTAGCATTACATCTCCTCAACTTTGTCTGTACGACCGCACTATGAGGATCGCTCTGTTTCCTCCAGTTGTGGTCCTATTTCGATTAGGTTATCTCCTTGGGAAACATTTTCAACGTCCAATGAGTTTCAACCAGCTGCACCGAAGGTAATCTTTCAGTTTACAATGATCACAATAATTTTTTGCATACTTTTTCAACATTTCACATGAAAACGCTTAAGGAACCTGTTTTTGAATGTGAAATAACCAACGACGATATCACACCGATGAACGACGAAAGAACCAACGAAACAAAATGAAGCGAAAATGTTTAATATCAAGTTCAATGTTTTATTTGTACAAAATAAATCAATTTGGTACTTATCTGGGTGACGAGTGGAATCCAAGTGATCGAGAGACCCTGAGATCGAAAGCTCGACACCGCCGCTCACCCAGAATTCGAACAGTTAATACAATTGAGTAAGATTAAATAGAGAGAGTGTATAACAATTAAATAATATGGCTTGAATATGAGAGCAAGAGATGAAATGAGAGCAAAATTAAATGAGAGCAAAATTAAATGAAACCATATATAAGAGAAATGAACGAAAAGCAAATATAACACAAATCACTGAATGTAACATCGATGATCTCCAAGAGCATACTACGTCTAATCCGAAACATCCCGGCCCCCCTGAAACGAGTTTCAGGACGATGGGAGGTGTACTAGTTTAGAAATCGGACGGACGAAGGTTCCACCGATCGTTCTAACGTTGGCAACTCGCACATGACCATCTGATCCCGGGCTAACATCTTCAATTTTACCCAGTACCCATTTGGTGGGCGGAAGATTTGGCTCCTTTAGAACCACTATGTCCCCAGGCTTAAAGCTTGTTGTCGGTGTTCGCCATTTCGGTCTTTCTTGAAGAGTTGTGAGATATTCGTTGTGCCATCTCTTCCAGAACCCCTGTACCATGTTCTGAAGATGATTCCAATGTCTCAAGCGGTGCGGGAGAGTGTCCAACAGGTTTGGCTCAGGAACTGCTGTGAGAGGTTCACCTACGAGAAAGTGAGCTGGGGTTAATGGGTTTAAATCACAGTCGGACATAGAACATAAAGGACGTGAGTTAAGTACGGCCTCAATTTGACATAACACTGTGTGCAAGTCCTCGAATGTTAGCAACGACTTCCCAATAACGCGACGCAAATGCATCTTTACTGCCTTGACTCCAGCCTCCCACAACCCACCGAAATGTGGGGCGGCGGGAGGGATGAAATGCCAAGTTATGCCGTCTCTTGCTAATGTAGAAGCGATGAGGTCATTGTGAGCTTGCTCCATAACCAACTTATGCATCTCGTTAAAACACCTACGCGCTCCTTGAAAATTTGTGCCGTTGTCGCTGTATATGTTCGAGCATTTGCCACGACGAGACACAAATCGACGTAATGCTGCGATGAAAGCTTCAGTGGTCAGATCGCTTACTACCTCCAGATGTATCGCCTTGGTTGACATGCATGTGAAGAGGGCTATGTAAGCTTTCGATAGAATGGGCTTTCGAGTGCGAGATAATTTAATGGTCAGTGGCCCAGCGTAGTCACAACCTGTGTTTGTGAAAGGGCGACTAGGTTGTATGCGGTATGCAGGTAATTCACCCATGAGTTGTTCGCTTGTCGATTTCCGTTGCATGAAACATGGTTTGCACGAGTGTATGATAGAACGGATAAGGTTGCGACTCCCCAGGATCCAGTATTGTTGTCGAACGAAGGCGAATGTCTCGGACACTCCAGCATGCATATAACGTTGATGGATATCTGAAACGATTAGGGCTGAAACCGGATTAGCTTTTGGCAAGATAATAGGGTGTTTGATGTTGAACGATACGCTCGCGTGCTTAATACGTCCGCCTATACGGAGTAGTCCATCAATGTCCAAGAAGGCTGAGTATCTCAACAGCTTGGATTTGAGAGGAAGTTGGTGTTTAGTACGCAGATGTGTAATATCGTCTTCAAATGATTCGGCTTGCACATATTTTAGGATGATGGCCCAAGACGTTCGGATTTCGGCATACCTCAACCCGTGAGTTGTTCGATCGACCGCTCTGCATCGACAGTTAGACAGAAAGCGAAGACAGTAAGCAACTACTCTCTGCAACCGATACCACGACGAAATCTTGTGGACTAATTCATAAAGAACATGAACACTAACCGACGCGGTGAATACGTGTTTCTTAATTGGTCTCTCCTCCAGTTGAAACAATCTATTAGAGAGACGCGGTTTTGGCCAATGTTCTTCTGATAACGTCAACCAGGGCGGACCGGTCCACCACAGCGCGTGTTTGTGAAGATTCGAAGGCACTCCGCGTGACGCGCAATCAGCAGGGTTACTTTCGGTCGGAATATAGCGCCAGCAATGTCCGGGTAAAGTCTCTAAAATTAGTGCAGTACGATTGGCGATAAAGGTTGTCCAGCGACGTGGTGGTGACGAAAGCCAATGGAGTACAATTTCGGAGTCACACCACGCGAAAGTCTTTAAGTTTATGTTAATGACCGACGACTTAATGAGATTTATCAACCGGGTCAATAATAATGCACCACAGAGTTCAAGCCGGGGAATGGAGATCGGTTTCAATGGGGCGACTTTGGTTTTTGCCGCTACTATAGTGACAACTGTTTCACCTGTAACCGATTTCGAGCGCGCATAAACAACGGCTGGATACGCTACGGAGGAAGCATCCGAAAAGCCGTGAAGCTCTATATTTTCCTCGGACGAGAACACATTTCGCGATACCTGGATCTTTTCAAACGATGGGAGTTGTTGGCGATAACTTATCCATTTTTCAGCGAACTCAGATGGTAAGGCATCATCCCATCCCAATTTCACCTGATATAACCAGAGCTGCTGAAACATTATTTTAAATAAAATTACTGATGGAGATAGTAGACCGAGTGGATCGAAAATTCGAGCAATTTCCGAAAGCAAAGTTCTTCTGGTTAAAGCAGGACAGGATTCAGGGAGATTAATTCGAAATGAATACACATCCTTGGCAGGATTCCAATACATGCCCAATACCCTAATAAACGATTGGGAGCGTTCGGGATCAACAAAAGAGTACTCACAATCTTCCGGACGTTGTTTCGTTAGAAGAGTCCAGCAGTTAGAACTCCATTTCCGCAACTGTAGCTTGGCTTCTGAAAGTAACAACACTAATTCCGTTTGTAGACTCAGAAGCACTTCAACCGAATTTGCACCAGTCATAATATCGTCAACGTATACGTCGTTGAGCAATATTTTAGCAGCGTTTGGGTACTTTTCATGGTAGTCGTTTGCGATCTGCTGCAATACGCGAACCGAGAGAAATGGTGCCGATGCAGTTCCATACGTCACGGTACGTAAACGAAAGTGTTGTAGTTCTTCACCAGGGTTTGAACGCCACACGATGCGTTGGTAGTCTGTATCTTCTGCACGAACCCATATCTGTCGAAACATTTTGACAATGTCGGCAGTGAACACGAACCGATGTTGACGAAACCTTAAGCATACCCCTAGCAAATTACGCTGAATGGATGGTCCGATTAGAAGTTGACTATTCAATGATTGCCCGTTTCTATTCTTTACGGAACCATCAAACACGACGCGTAGTTTTGTCGACGTTCGTTCTGATCTTAACACTGCGTGATGAGGAAGATAAAATTGTTGCGAAGAGTCCGTATGTAGATCACCACTGGGTATCGGCTCCATATGACCGAGCTGAATGTATTCTGTCATAAATTGTGTATAGAGTTTGCTTAATTCCGGATTATTTCGAAACCGACGTTCCATTGAATACAATCGCGAGACCGCGGCGTGCATCGTATCTCTAAACTGCGGTGACGGGGTTTTGAATGGAAGAGCAACGACGTACTTCCCGTCAGGAGCGCGAGTGAATGTCTTCTGAAAGTGATCTTCAGCTGGGTCATGTACACTATCATGGGCCGTGAGAGGAGGAACATATTCTAACTCCCAGAACCGCTGCAACAGACCATCTACATCTAGAGTCGAATGGAACGAGGAAATATTTGGAGGATCACAATCCGCATCAACTAACTCCCCTGAAATTACCCATCCGAATGAAGTGTTTTGAGCGATAGGTTCTCCTTGTTTTCCAAAGACTTGTTCAGGACGCAAAATGGACCAGACCTTGTCAGCTCCCAACAGGACGTTGATTGAATTAGATGCATTGAAATGTGGATCTGCCAATCCCAAATTACGAATATGCTCCCATCTCGAAATGTCAAAACTTTGGGATGGTAATTTGGTGGTTAATTTACTTAGCACGAATACATCGACCGATAAGTGTGTTGAGTTGCATCGCGAAAAAAGTTGAATCGACATACATCCCTTGGTATATCCAGCTTCGGTATTGGATAGACCCATTACGGGAATACGAGAATGAATTCGGGGTAACCCAAGTCGTTGTGCGAATGATTCCGTAATGAAAGACGACTGGGAGCCCGTATCTAATAGAACACGACACTCAATAAACTGCCCCCGATTGTCTTGAAGTTTAGCTAGGATTGTTGGCAAGATTGCTTGTTTGCGAATGCTAAACTCAAGCGAATGGTTGCTAACCAATGGGGTGGTCAAACTGGATTTGAGATTTCGATTAACTGGAACGAGAGATGGTAATGATACGGATGGTGTGGAGGATGACGAAGGCTGGCAATTTGTTGATGTTAATCCCGACGACAAGCGGTTTCGAAAATCCTCATGATGGACAAGAGTGTGATGACGCGATTTACACACACGACAGCGAAACGAAGATCTACACTTAACAGAGGCATGTCCAACACGAAGACAATTAAAGCACAAAGACTGAGTTTTCACAAAATTCCGACGCGATACTATGTCTAGAGACAGAAATTGAGAACACTGGGAAAGAGTATGATCGCTTTTGCACATTGGACACCGGGTATTGTTTTCAGAGGCCTTCACTTAATGTGCTCGAATATGACCCGAATGGTTTGAACGCGATGCAGTCGAACGATGAAGAGATTGGCAAGTTTCTAATGCGTCACACCTGATTTCAAGAAATTGAACGAGGTCGAGTACGGAACTATCATCTCGAGAGCCCACCTCCTCCGCCCACGCTTGTTTTGTTTCACTGTCTAACTTGGTAAGCAATAGGTAGATGAGCCATGGATCTCGACTATTTTTCCCAAGCGCGTTCAGACCGCGAATGACTTCATCTGCTCCGTCCGTAATTTTGCGAAGTGTTTGCACATTGGAGATCCTAAGAGTCGGTAAGGAATGAAAGCTCTGTATAAATGACTGTACGATTAAATTTGTTTTTTCAATCTGTCCCAAGCTTCAAGATAATTTGCATCTGAAATTGGAATGTGTTTTATCACATTGGCCGCTTCATCGCGCAAAAACGATTTTAAATAGTGAAATTTCTGTGTAGCTGTTAAGTTCTTGTTGTCGATTGAACCCATGAACAGATCTCGAAATGACGGCCAGTCTTTGTAGTTGCCCGAGAAGGGCGGCATTACAATTTGAGGTAACTTAACTTCCGAAGACGTGGTAGTTGAGGAATCTAATTTGTTCATCAGGGCGGTGTGTTGATCTGCGAGCCGATCAAGGGCTGGATTACCGGAATTCGTTTCCTCCTGGTTTTGTCGTTCACGTATGGCCTTTTTCAGACCCGAATGTGCTTCGAAATACTTAGCTTCGTAAGTAGCAAAATCGTGTTCGTATTCCTGGATTTCGTGGTCCTCCACGTGCTGCAAGCATTCAAAATGCAACTGCGAAAATTCGGACCATGTTTCTACCACTCTGCATAATCGAATTTCAAGCATCTCCAGACTTGTAGACCCATCGATGGTTGCCAGAAAATCCACCGCACGCGTTAAGCCTCCCTTTGCCGTGCCGCGCTTTTGCTTCAACGCCTTCATACCTCGTCCGAAGCAAACAAAAAAATAACCCGAGTGTGCCTAACGCTTAACGAAAATTAGATAACTTTCTAGAGTTCGAAAGAGGATGGCACTACGGAACCGATATTTAAATAATTTTTCGTATTAAACTTGAAAGTTCTAGAAACTAGTCTACTGCACTCGAATAGGAAAGCTCACTCACGTGGTTTTGTTTCACCAGTCAAAATAGTTACCATTTACATGCACTTATTATATTTGAAACATACATACATACATAATACGTAAAGGTCTTTTAAATTCTTTATTTATCCGGCTAACGAAGGACCAAAATGTTTTTGACTGTGAAATAACCAACGACGATATCACACCGATGAACGACGAAAGAACCAACGAAACAAAATGAAGCGAAAATGTTTAATATCAAGTTCAATGTTTTATTTGTACAAAATAAATCAATTTGGTACTTATCTGGGTGACGAGTGGAATCCAAGTGATCGAGAGACCCTGAGATCGAAAGCTCGACACCGCCGCTCACCCAGAATTCGAACAGTTAATACAATTGAGTAAGATTAAATAGAGAGAGTGTATAACAATTAAATAATATGGCTTGAATATGAGAGCAAGAGATGAAATGAGAGCAAAATTAAATGAGAGCAAAATTAAATGAAACCATATATAAGAGAAATGAACGAAAAGCAAATATAACACAAATCACTGAATGTAACATCGATGATCTCCAAGAGCATACTACGTCTAATCCGAAACAGAACCCATCACCCCCAATCGCCATCTAGTGTCACATCCCCACTGGTTGATGTCCACAATATCGTCATGAACCAGCTGTCTCATAGATGTCACTGCGTGATGCACTCAGCTCTGACTCTCGCGAAGGTCTTAAAATCTACTTCAAATTGAAAAGAGACCGGCGACATGTTACAAACGAATCAACATCAAAGCGAAGTGCACCATAAAATTCACTCTTATCCTTCCGCCCACCGCCCCTGCAACTGAATGTTTCTATGGCACTTGGAAGCAAACAGCTTCTCTTGCGTCCCCACTGGAGGACACTAAAAACTCGACAAATGATTACCCATACGTCAGAGCGCACATCTCCGACTGGCATGAGCACTCATAAGTGCTCGCCGTAAACATGTTAACTTCTGCTGTCGCCGAGGGCACATCCACATCCGGGCGCGGTCCAGTCGGGTGACAGAAATTGGAAATCAATAAAACGAAATTAAGTCTTGTCAATTCTCAATGCGAATGTAAAATTGAATAATAAGCCTTGCCAGTGAGAATAAAATCTGAGGCGACCCCCTAGCAGATCCGAGGGATGTGCACAAAACAGAAACGGGCGAAGAACATCTCGTGGCATAGATCCTCCCCTTCGACAAGCGCACCGAATGGAGAGCAAGCAGAACTTGGCGTCGTATCGTGTCGGTTTGAAGCGGAACAAAAAGCACGCCCGGAGGGGCACTGTGTGCTGGCTGAGACGGAAAGACACTTCCCAAGGACTGTTATATTATAATCTAATGCTCTTGTAGACAAGAACTTTGGCGCTCTTGCCTCGCTATCAAGTCTATCTCCGCCCGAAGATCTTCCTGCGAGTTGCGACGTCCCAACCGGTGCTGTTTGCCGCATCGTGTCTGCTCCGCTGATACTCTCTTGTAGATTGCAAGTGCTTTTCTGATACGACTCTGCATCGGGCGCCGACGGAGAATGGGTGCTGTGACGGGTGATGTTTCAACTACGAAGGCGGATTTAAGTAGTTTATTCGAAGTTCATTTTCCTGCACAGCACCAACCACCGCGCACCGCCCACCGCCCATTTTGGATGGGAAACAACCAACTGACGACTGCCGACTACCGACTGCTGACTGCTGACTGTCGGTGGATGCGAAACGGAAACGCAGAAAGGAGCAAAGGCGCACAGGAGTACAGCAACAAAACAAGAAATTGACTTGAGCAAAACACAAAAAGAAGAAAAAAAAAAAACACCCAACGAAAGTCAAACGCGCCAACACCAACGCCAACGCGAAAGAAACACAAAAACGAAGCGAAAGCTGACAGTTTAATTTGATTTATGTCAGCGATTTGAGTCAGTTGGCGGCAGTTGTAGAACTCCGAAGTGGGGCTGTATCTCTGATGGGGCGTGGTGCGAGGAGAGTGAGGCGATGTCTGGCTTTTGGTTTCCACTCTGCGTCTGTATTGCGCTTCCGTGTACCAAGTAACAAGTTGAATTTTCGCTTTAGTTCGCCTTTATTTTTCCTCTTTTTTTCCGCTTCGGGCTTGCTGTTTTCTTTTTTTGTTCGTTCAGAGTTGAGAGACATCGTTTTGAAAACATTTTACAGGTGATTTCCGGTTGGATTGTGTGGCATTTGTGTGGGTGTGTGTTTGGGGAAATGGCGACGGCGACGTTTCATATTTTCTCACACAAATCAGGTTACCCATTATCGAAGTCTAATGAGACGACGTGGGGGCATCAATACCGCACAGGATACGACAATTCTCGCGGACAAAGGAATGACTATTAGGACGAGTCCCGGGAGCTGTTCAACCGCCAGACAGGAACCTTCGTTTAATAATAAAAATATGGGTGGAGCGAGGAGTCTGAGGTGGATTTGGTTTTAGCTTCCATTCTAGCCACCAAGTGGATGGAACCTACAATTTTAAGTCGACTCCGAAGGCTTTTTCTAGGGAACTCTTTGAAAATAGTCTGTGACTCGAAAGAGGTGAGGCCGTGAATTATGAAAGTGTTTAAATTCGTGGATTGAACCTGGAACCCATAGCGTAGGAGTCGACGTACCTACTGACTATGCCACTCCGCCGCCGGAACCTAAGGAAATTCGTCGATCCTTCGATCCTCAAGCACCATTGCCTCTAGAATCTTGAGTTATTTTTGCGAGCGTTTTGCGAGTGTTTTGCCAAAGAGGACGGTTGGAGTCTGTTAGAAACTTTTAGTACTGACTTCTGCACTACTTCACACTAAAACTGCACAATGTTACTAAAATCCGCTGCTTCAACCGCCGCGCCTTCTCTTAAACTCCTTTAAATGGTGTTTACTTCCTAGACGCACTGCCACCATTTTCCGCTAACTTTTATGAAAATGGTTCCATAAAATATTAGACTACGCTGCTTAACGTTTGAATTTTGATTAGTTCGGTTTCCTGATACACGCTAGAGATATGTGAGGTTATTTGGTGATGTAGGTTAGTTCTATTATCGTTTTCACGCCACAATAGCACACGCTTTTTTTTTCAGTTTTCGAAAGAAAGTGTGCAGTGGCCTTCCAATTATTTTTTAGATACCTGAACAGAGTGTAGACTTCTGCAGTGACCTCAGCGATGAGATGCGATCAGATGATTCATTTTTTAATTGAGTGCAAAAATCCTTTGCGAAACTCTTTAAGTACTTGCTAGGCAAAATCATGGAAATTTAAACAAAAGAAGCGAAGTGAGGAGAAACACACACACCTCAACGGGTGCTTTAAAAGCACCATATATCGATGATTTATCTGAATGGCTTCTATAGTTTTAATGTGGAAGCGGCATGACATGCATGTGAACAATTCATAGGTGTGGCACGTCCACTGGTCAATGAAGAAGGTGTTTGTAACTTCAGTTAACTAAGCTTTCGGCGATGAGGGCACAGAAACAAAATAACTTCACTACAGTACAAACCCGATTTACGCAACCCTCGATTTCAAACTTACGCAACACCATAGTCATCACAATTCTTGACTCAATAAAAGCAGAAAATTTATCCAGCATGGGTGTTACAAAAATATTATATAATAAAGTGATCTATTAAAAACAGAAGTTAAATTTTATCCGAAGTGGATTAGGTGTTCCCAAGTCAACAATAAGCCGGATAAAAGCTAAGAGAACATAGAGAGAGAGACAATTTCTGCTCTTAAAAAATATGTATTCAAATAAAACGATTTGTTTTCGTTTCGAAAATGTTTTTTTTTATCACATTGCTATTTTATATATTAAAACAAAATCATTTGTACTATAATTTCTTATTTAAAAAAAATGTGACCCAATAAGTGCAACAACCTCGGTTTTTGCAACTGCCTCATAATTTCCATTAGTTGCGTAGATCGAGCTTGTTTACTATTCAAGTGATTTATACAACATTTAAATTATAAATAAAAGGATATACACCAAAGTCCAAAACGTCTCTGACATGATTTTCATTCTCTGAGATATAAAATTGAAGCTTATGCTACTGATGGTGTATACGTGTGAAGAAGGGAATTCTAAGTATTAGCTAGAATTTTGTAGCTGAATCTAAAGTGATATTCATATGAGGCGCGAACTACGAACTCGAACTTTCAGAAATAACCATTTCCCAGAAAATATATGCCAAAACATATACTTCCCTTTCTCTGGGAATCAATCATTCTCCTTGCGCACTGTCAAGGCTCAACTATAATGCGTATGAGCGAGCATGAGCTAGTGTCAAGTTTGGACGAACTGTTTCGTCGTGTTTGCTAAAAAAATATGAGCAACTATAATAAACACATGCGCGCATAGCCTCCTGTCAGAAATTCTTCCGTTGCTTGGTTTAATTTTTTATTTAATTTTTATTTATTATGAATGCCTCATGTTTCCCGTTAGATTATATGCGTATATATGTACGAATACCAATACAATAACAGCTGATTTGTTCATTTTTCAAATTTGTGTTCTTGGCTGTGTTTTATCTGTCACATTCGCATATGCGCGGTGCGATTCATTTCGCACTAGCTCATGCTTAACGAAACATTTACGCTTTGCACATGCTTAACGAAATATTCGCAATCTTTCATGGACGACATTATAGGTTGCCTCATAGGGGTAGGTGTATTCGCTCACTCACCCATGCGCGTTTGACACTAGATAATGCTCGCTCATGCGTATTATAGTTGAGCCTTCAAGCTGAGATTGCAATACACATAGAGCCAAACTCATTTCTACGAATGATAAAACTCCATATGAATGAATTGCTAGTGTTTGCGAAGTTCGCAATTCATAGTGAGTCCATATGAATGCCAAATGAAAATATAAGTGCGATCGAGTTTTTAGTCACAAAAGACGAAGCTTTAGCCGGAACAATGGTGCTTTGACAATTAGAAAAATCTAAGACTAGCTGTAGCTGCTTCTCTGTCAATATTTTGCAGATGTCGGCAAAGGCAATCTTATCAACCTTGGTAACCACCGTATTTCTATAATTTTACATCTAGCATATGTGCTGCCAATTCATCGCATGATCCACTAAAGGGGTCGCGGGGTAGACCACGCACGAGAGATCTCAGGCAACTCGATCCTCCGCCAACGACTCTAACTCATCCGGAGCAATGCCCAAGCGTAACCCGGCGAGTTTTTGGACTTGGTCCAACCACCTCGTCCTGGGTCTGCCAAACGGGCGCCTACCTGATGGAATCGCATTCAACGCCCGCCTCGGAAGTCGTGATGATGGGGACATTCGTGCCACGTGACCAAACCACCGAAGCATAGCCCTTTCCGTTCGAAGAAGCAGCTGCTCAATGTTGAGTGTTTCTCACGCTATCCCGGCGAGTGCTGCCAATTTAAAAATAAAATTCAATTCCTCCTGTCATCCGGTTTTAAGCAGCATGTCCGCATATTAGGACGAGTGGCCTCAACGAAAATCAAAGCAAGACCTTTCTGAGTTAATTAATTACGGCCAAAGCGCAAGGTCTTGCACTCCAATAAAATAAGGCGGATTTCTTAGATCGAGTAGACTCATTGAATGTGTACGTACATGACAGCTTTGAACGGAAAGTGATTTGATTGATGACATTTATTAACTAACATTTTTTTAGTAAATTATTACGAGACAATGCGTCATCACTAAGCGCTGATGCAAAAAACTTTGTGATTGAAAAAGAGCTAGAAACCATGCACCAAGTGCTCTGCTCTTGTCTAATTTCCAACTCAGAACAATACAAGTTTCGTACCACAGCGAAGTAATATTGAAATAGTGTGATAAATGAAGTGATTTGCTGCTACCACTTGAAAGAAAACTGCCGTTTGAGTAATAGAAACTTACGGTGGCCCCAGAGCATGGTAAATCACACAGCTTTCTCTTGTTTAGGAAAATTATATATTTTGACGTGAGATGCTAAGAACAGGGAACACTATTCGAAGGTGGTGAATTGCAAACATTTTTTGATGAGGATGGTGGTCACGTGCAAACAAGAGCTTGGAAATCCATTAAACGTGACACAAGAAGCCGTCTGCATGCCTCAAGCTATGTGAAATGATCCACAAGATGATAAAAAGGCGAGGCAAAGTTATTTAGCTTCTTCATAATACACCATTACACACAAAGTAACACTGGCAAAGGAAACGATTGAAGCGTGTCGTTGAGAATTGCTTTCACATGCCGCTTACGCCCCAGGGTTAGATCCGTCCGATCACTTCACTCGTACTTGCTAAGCAGCTCTTAAATGTCTATGAAGGACTGGGAAATTGGGTCGATGATTAGTTTGGCTCAAAAGAGCAGTATTTTTGTTTTGTTGTGAAGTTCACAAATTGGCCGGATTGCTGGAAAAATGTATAGAGTGTCGAAAGACTTGCAACACTGATAAAAGAAACTATTTGACAGATGATCGGTCGATTAGTAAAAATTGAGCGTCACACGATACAACAACGTGTTTTTCGTATTTAACCAGTAGTGGTCCAGCATAAGGAATGATAGAATGTTCAGGCGTATTCGTTAAATCGAAAAACTCGTAATATCGAAAACTCGAAAATTTGCCTTGTGCGAAACGTTTAATAAATGTACGAATATTGCTTCTGCACAGTAACAGAAAGTTGAAATATCTAGCAGTTTTACAACAGACCCGTAAAATGCCTACGTCCACAGTCAAGTGAGTTGATTTGTGTCCTTATTCTCTTAGGTAACGAAAACATTCGTTATATCGAGTGTCAACCCTTTTTTCGTACGTTATATAGAAAATTCACTATATAGGCATTCGTTATACCTGACCATCACTGTATTGCTGTTAAAATTGAAATCTTGTCTGACGATAAACGTGTATTTTCTGTATAACAATTCCGGTTTCATGTTTAAGCGCCTGGCATGTAGGAAGGTGATCAGTGATCCCTGATGATAGCTGGAATTTCCAACAACACTTTCTCCCCGCTCCACTCCAAGTCGAAACGAATAAAAAAGATCTCATTTAGATTTGAAGAACTTACATCATTTTTATATTTAACTGAAAAACATTCGAATTTAACGAGAAACCATTCTCAATTCCTACATATAACAAAATTTTATATAATTTCCAAAATATATAAAATAAAATAAATATTTTTATTTCTTTTGCAGAAATTCGAGCCTTCCAAACGAAAGGGGGTGGCTCCCAGTCCCGAATCCAATAAGGTAACATTCCTCACTCTTTTCGCACATTTTTTGCATTTTTCAATTACACCCACTGCCACCTCATCACCTTCAAAGGTCAACTTCAATGTACATACGTAAGATTGTCCCCCAGAGCGGCGGCATGGCAACTACAAGTGCCCCATGCGCTCGAGGATATCGCTCGCTCTCGTGCACATTCGGATTTATGTTCCACTTAAACTTATTTGTTCAATTTACGCCCCCTTAACCAAATGGAATTCGAATTCGCAAATCCACCCAAAAAAAATAAAGGCGAAGGAAGAGGAGAAAAAAAAAATGTAACTCAACAGACCTGAACTTATCCAATAAAATAGTGCTTAAAGCCAATCCCATATCCTTTATGCTTATTTGAATTTAGCATATTTTATTTTGCTATGTGAGACCGCCCGCATCCTTCGTCCATGCAAGAGCACAGCCTTTCCGGTCTTGGAGTTAACTGCGAGGAAACAACCGAAAAATGAAAACGAAAACGAATTTATGAATTCAAAGGGAAATTGCTTTTGATATCGCATTCATTTCGTCGTTTTTTGCCCCCTCCCCCGTTTCCTCCTCCGTCACCCACACTTATGTGTGCCTGTGTGTATGTGGCTATCACAATGCATTCGACTGGCCGAGGGGTGGCTAACGAATGAGATACAATTTTCGAAATTATAGTAGTTAGTGCACATGAGTGCATACCGGGGAATAAATTTCAAAAATAGGCTGACCATTCGATTGTGTGGCACACACGCTGGCCGGGGGGCCGAGGGGCGGTGGCAGCCGGGTAAGTAAGTGCATAAGTGCAACGGCCGCACTGAAATTGCGTGTGCCATTTGTGCAACCGAGAGCTACAGGCCTGCGGCTGCATTATTCAACAGGACGCGAGGCGGGCGCCCGGCATCCGTGCGTGGGAGGTGATCTGCTGGATTGAAGACAACCCCAATAACACACGGCCATGGAGTGAATACACAATTAAATTAATTTGCCCCGAGTTTGTGGCATTCCGCAGCGATATCGCAATTAATTGCCGCTTTAAACGAGAATTCGATTTAAATCGATTTCATTAATTCGTGTGTTCATTGGGAGCTTAAGTTAGGTTATGTTGAATGAAATTGAGTGGACGGAGGTCCGGATGTTGGAAGAGATCTGATGGAGTGCAGTTAAGTTGCTTGTCATCGTTGCACTCACATGAAGCACGTGAGCTAATGAGCTTCTATTCAGACTGAAGGATTTTTCGCCTTGAAGTCGTTCTTGTTTCGACAGAAAAAATACTAAAATTGGAACGATACAGAGAAGATTAGCCTGGCTCCTGCGCTCCCTCTTGTACTTCTTCTTCTTCTTCTTTGTTTGGCGCTACTCCCTCTTGTACTTAATTACATCTAAACTACTCTCGACTGGAGAGGCTGAGTCTGAAGTAATGCTTCCTTTCATTGTTGGCGGTGTCGGGAGCTCTACCTCTGCTCCAAGATCTTGACGCTTCGTTTCCCGCTTGCCGAATGTGCAGAAATGATTAAGAATATGAAAACTCGAAATGCCGGCTCAGTTGTACCGACATTGGTCCATTTAGCGTCATTAGGTGGTTGGTGCTGGATTGCACTAAATGGACGACTGTGCGATGTTGACAAGTTGGAGTATTTGTGTCGAACTTCATTTGAAGCCGGACGGCAATAGCTACCGCCCTGAGTGTGCTAATTAAGCGCTAGACAAGTTGGACGAAATTGAGCAAAAAAAAAATCATCTTCTCGGACGAGGCCCATTTTTAGTTCTGCGTTCTTGTCAATAACCTAATTTGTGGCTATGTCATCACAATCCACAAGTGCTCGACTAATCATCTGACTGTTTTGTGCGGTTTAAGACAGCTAGTGATTGCTTGATACCACTCGATTACATTAAGTTCTTAGTCCGCGCTAACAAGCCAACGGCTCTGGATTCACCCGAGGCCAAGATTCAAGATGATATTGCCGAACAACGCCGCTCGTATTGAGTCGAGCAATCTAAAATTGGATCGGTTGAACCACTGGCAGCGAAGTTTGGTGGTATGGAATGACGTGGTATTGCATACATATTTTCATGAATGCAGCTTCAAAATAAAGGCAGAATTTTCCTTTCGCATTGTTCTTAGCCGGTCACCCTGTACTTCATTGTGTCCTTTTCAACGCGAAACCCATTTTGGCAGGATCCAATTCAATACCAGAAACCTCATCGGCGGCTGGCTATGTTCGGCATTGTCGTCCACGTATACAAACAATTGTACAGTCTCCTGGAAGATCAAGCTTCAAACTTTGGCATCTGACTCGTGCACGATCTTCCCCCGGATTATGTTGAAGAAGTCACATGACAGTGCATTCTCTTGTCTAATCGTTCTTTTTACATTGAAGGCTTCGGCTACTTCATTACCGAGGGAATTCTCCATCGTTATCCTGCACCATCTGACGAGTTTTGGAGGAGATTCTGAACTAAACATGGCGTTGGGTGGCTTGTCTCTCTGCACGGTGTCACATGCGGCCTTGAAATCGACGAATAGATGGTGAGTATCTTCCCAATGGTGAACTTTCCCGTACTTAAACATCACTTATAAGGACCTACGATTGGTTTCATTCGCTCACACAAAACGGCAGAGAATATCTTATAGGCGATGTTTAGTAGAAGCATCTTTCGGTAATTGGCGCATTTAACGGGGCCTTCTTTCTTGTGGATCCGGCAAAAGGTTCCACTAGACGGACATGCTTTCCTCCGACCATACCTTACAGATGAGCTGGTGCATGCGCTCTACCACCTCGTCCCCAGCTGCTTTAAAGAGTTCTGCAGACAGTCTCGATATCGCTACCTTGACCTCGTCTAGATCGGAGGAACGGACTTCTCTTCTATCATCGTCCCTTGTGTGGAGTGGAACATTCTGTCTGACAGCTGTATTTGGGTCCTCATCGCCGTTTAACAGTCCACCTAAGTGCTCTTCGCTTACTTTAAGTTCGTAGAGTTCAGGAACCGCTCTTGTCTTTCATTTTCAACCAGGATCTTTGTTTCCAGGATTTCTACTTCGTAACAAGCAGCTTCTCTGATGGCTTTTGGACAACGTTTCGTTAGCTCGTCGATTGGGTGACGCAAGGCTCGAGTGTCCGACGTCGATTGCAGTGTGATCAATGTGGGTGATGGTTGATTGATCGAAGGACACCCAGGTTCATGTTGAGGCGAGGCTACCGCTCACTGGGTTCAGAGAGGTAGCGGCAAGTCATGAAATCCAATCAGCCTGAGTTCGATTTCGGACTGTTTTTTCTGGTGACTCTAGCGAAGTCGTCTTCCTTGCCTAGCCTGCCGTTGAAAAGGAGACTTATCCCTCGATAATTGGTGCTGTTAAGGGGGGCACAATGATGAAGTGCACTGTTCATCTTTAAAAGAAAAAATATGGAAAGTCGATGAATACGATGATTCTTCGTTCAAAATGTCGTATTTTCTTCCCAATCAGAAGCGCTTCAGTGCCTGGCGGTCGCCTTGTAGGAGTAACTAATTCCCTGCTTCGCTAGACTTCATGATAAATGCCGCAGCACAAGGGCATTTATCATGACATCTCATAAGCCGATGTCTGCGGAGAGGTTCTTTTCGTCGCATCGTCGGCGGCTGCAAAGCATTCGCCACAGAATCACTGTTCAAGTTGGAAAATCCTTTTAATTGGCTGCACATTCACAGCACCTCACCACCACCTTCAGACGCGCTTCATCTCAAAGGAACGCAGTCTCCCCTGTCAACCGCTGCCGCCGCCGCAACTACCGAAACTTCTCCGTTTCGCTCTGACAATTATTCAGTCCTACACAATCAGATGAATGAACTTCTGACTAAAATCGACTTAACAGCGAGTTGCACTCTGCTGCGCCAAAGCACACAGTGCCGAGCACAAAATCCCGGCCAAACGAAGGGAAAAACTGAAAAATAAATAAATTAAAATAATTTACAACAAATTGTGGCGCTGTGAAAGTTTTGTAACAAAACACGAGAATTCCTCCAGATAAACAGGACGCTGGCGATGGTAGTGGCGGCGTTCTTTTAGCCCACCCGCAATAAATTTGACTCCTCCACTTCTCATTTGCACTTTGTTACCAAGTCAGCCCTGGGGCGAGCGAATCAAGCGTGAAGATACACCACCGGCCGCCAAACAACAGGGGTGGGCGTGGTGACGCAGATCTAACAGTGTGCAGCAGCTAACAAGAACGGCGGAGACATTATCAGTGGCAGTGGGTGCTGCATCGCCTCCTCGGGTGGGTGGCTATTATTTAAACCGGAGACCGCCGAAAATCGGGTGCTATGACAAACTTCGCCCAGTACTCCCCGCTTGAGACGAAAGATGAAGAACCCAGAACACGATGACAGTCCCCGCGATGTTGCCACACGGGGTGTGTGGGAGCGGCAGCAACATTAATGGTCGTGCATTCATTAAAATAAATCATTTTTACTGTCAACTGAATAAATTCGCTGCGAATAAATCAGATGCTGTGCCGAGCATCGCGACAGAATTAGTTCCCCTAAATGCTGGTGACTTGACTGCTTTGCTGGTTGCTTGGTTGGTTGCTTGTTTGGTGGCACTGCTCGGTGCTGTGCTGGAGTGTGTGTGTGTGCGGTGGGGAGTCAGTGACCTATTTGCGAGAGGAGATTCTTCTAGATTTGGATTCGGATACGAGGAATTGGATTTGCTTCTCTTGCAAGGGGTTGAGTTGGCAGCTGACTTCGGTAATGGGACACCTTTTTTGACACAGCTCAGGTCGTTCCTTGTGATTGCTGTCGTTCTAATGGCACTGTGCCATGATTGGGGCTTAGCGCTGTCCCCCTGCGATGGGGTGGAACTCTGAAACTGATGCTTGATGGAACTTGACAAGGGGATGGCGCTCTTGTGGAGATGATGCAGTTCTAGATGCTTCCGGTGTCTTGAGGAGGTTGCTAGTTCTCAGATGAGGACTGCACTCAGAGGAAGATGGACTAATGAGTTGAAGCTGTGTCAGGAGGGGAATTCAAGACTTGGCAGAAACGGGCCAGATGCCGGATATGGATTCCACTGTTTCCGTTGATGCCTACTGCAGGAGACGATCCAATCTCAACCATTTGATGGATTGTATTCGCCCTGTCAGTCAGGAGTGTCAAAACATGCAGATTTCCTGTCTGGAAAGTTATGACAAAAGCAAACAAGTTGTCACACGGTTTCACAGTCGCTCGGTTATGTTACCTGCGGCGCTGCGAGCCTTCTCCTCGAGATTACTTAGGTAGGTAGGTTAGAGTGACAGTCATGGCCTCATGCAGACGAATTTCATTGCAGCCTTCGACAGCATAACACGTGTTATTAGCCAGCACGCTCGAAAAAGTGATACTAAGTTGGGCTCTCATCCGGTCCGTGTTTACAGAAATCGATCGTTAAGTCTTCAAGTCACGTATGCATCTTAAATGTTCTTCCAACAGGCAGTGCCCCGTGATGACGCCTACAATATGACTGATTTTGGCAACCAATGGGTCATCTTTGTGTTGTGAAGTGATTTTAGAGACAGGCCCAGTCTCTGTCGTTAGTTGTAGTCATAGCTTAGCTTGCTCGTCAGGTATTTCTTTGCCTTGAATGGCTTGGTGTCGAGGAGCCAGACTATGTTGCTACGGTTATGCTCAATAAGAGACCTATGTTTTGATGATATGGTATTGACAAGACATTCAGCGCTTGGCTAACTACAAAGATTTGTAGAACACGCCTGAGCATATTCCATCGACGAGGGTTATTGCCTTTTGGTAGTCTTTCGGTTGTTACTGTGCCCGAAAAAGTACATGATCAGCCCACGCAAAACTAAAATCCAAAGATCGGCTTGCCTAGGCATAACTGGTTGTCTCAACACAGACGGCAGCCTTCGAGACCGTCATTTTCCTTCCACCCTCGACTTGTTCTGTAACACCACCTCGGCCCAGAGACTCAGAGAGGTGGGGTTTTGGAGGAAAGAACCATACGGCCAAGCTGCTATGGAAAGTTGGAAAGCAACGTAAAACAAACCGAATACCTGCCGCCAGCCCCGGGAGAATACATACATACACGGCTCAAAGACGAGCTCAAGTAAAGGAGCAGGGGTCCTGTGAAACCCTTTTGAAAAATCATTGGCACTAAGAGGCGACTGCAGCGTCTTTCAATCCGAAGTGGATGCAAATACACGAACCAGTACTTGCTTTGATGAATCACAACGTAACTGGCGATAGCCAAACGGCAATAAAGGCCATTGCATCAGACAACCTGACATGGAAGCTGCTTAGAGTGTGCACACAGAGCGTATCAATGAGATTTCCTTGGTAATTTCGGCGACCCTCTGCTGTATACCGGGGGTATACTGAGAACCAAGGCAATGAAAACGCTGACAGCCCAGTGAGTTCGGGGCTGGGGGAATCTGTAGCAATCCCATACGCGCACATTAGGAGACGAGTCCTTGGATAGAGCCAGAACTGACTGTCCTATCTATCTACCTAGTGTGTCCGAAAGGTGTAGGGTTAAAGCTATCCCTTTCCGCTACAACAGTCTTACGCAGGTGTACTACAGGTTTCGCTACAATCTTCAATGCGGGCTACAAATATTTGCACATCATTTCACACAGTTTGCGACTTTAGCTTGTCTGGCGGCCTCTAACTGCAAGGCAACGTGTAGTTGGCGCAGGTTCAAAATTGCTCCGATTCCTGTCGTGGGAGATTCAAGCCAGCTTGGTTAAGTCATTTTTGTTACCATTTTTTCAACCGTACGCCCATGAATTTGGCTGTCACTACTTGGCCACAAGTTGCATTAGGGCCCAAAGCATTAAAGGCTCTCGGACTGTAGACGACATTCGCAGAAATGCTGGGAAAAATTAAAAACTTTTCGGTTTTCTTGACAAGTTCATATATGCAGGTACGCAGTCTGATTGGGTAACGCAGGAGTGAGTGGACAAGAACCACTCATTCCGATTAGCTGGGCCATGAAATCGCAAGCTTCTCTTCGTCGACACTGAAACTACCTCTCTTAGCCTCTTGCAACAAAGTAAGGGGCTACCTCCCATGAACATCCGCTAAGACGAAGACAGCAAAGTTCGACATAAAGAGGTGGGCTGCCGTACAAATGCCACAAACACCAAGCCCTATCGGGTTCTTAACTAACCTTAGTTCGCAAATGGCGCACGCCGGAGTTGCATTGTCTCGCGTGCTAAGCTATGCTGTATTGGGATAGCTTTCGCTTAGGACTTTGTGTTAAGATATGCAATGCAAGCCTCAGGGACTGTAGTGTGACATGCCGATGCTACTTAACTAAAATATTGCGTCAAAATGCAGAGAACTTCACACAGTACACCCATCCTCCTCGGCATGATAAAGACCTTTCCGATTGAAGCACGGCCAATAGTTTTTATCACGAACAGTTGGCATGAAAGCGAGGCGCACAAAATGAATGCCTCTGCCGTGACATGACCTTCAAAACATCATGACGAGCAGGCATGTGCCTGTACTACTCGGGAACCAGGACTAAGTTGAGTAGGAAGACGCCCAAATATGAACACACTTGTTCCAGCGGGCGTTGCTCGAAAATGCCCAGGACTCCTCCACTATGCGAGCAGAACGACGAAAACAATAGATTCACTTAGTGCAGTGGCCCATTTGTGGGGATCTCGAAAACACGCTGCCAGGTCTGTGCCAGTACACGTCACAAACACAGAAAGTGAACATCTCTCCTCCCTATATACCCGACCTTCCACTCCCGACATTCGCAGTCTCGGCAACAAGCTACCTTCAGTGTGAACACATGCTAACCGAAATCCAATCGACTTTGACAGGAACCATCTTCGAGCTCAGACCTGATTCCAACCATTTCCCAGTCGCTTCGTTGGCAGTCCACAATTCACACACCCAATTTCACCTCAAGACACAGCCGTGAACGGAATCATCCCAGCCAGAGGCAGCTGTCTATTCAGAGCACTCCGCTCAGCATCGTCTGCAGCTCCCGGCAATCCTTTGATACCCCCGATTAAGATCGCTTCCTGGCATCAGCTCTAATGCTCATCCGCATATTGATGAAGTTCCCATTCCGCCCATCGCACATGTGGATCCTGATCCCGTCGCTCCCACACCACCTCCCGAGCTCCCGGTGCATTCACCCCACTTAGCAAATAGCTTAAAACGCTATAATCCATTATTAAGCTGCTCTGCTGGGTTCTCCGAGGACTCCCCCGCACGTAGCTCGTCCACATGCGAGGCATCCAGGAGCTCACACAGCCACGACGCATATTCATCCAATATAATAATTATCCTGTTTGCGAAATTTTCGTGTTAATAAGGCGACCTCCGCCGATAAACGTGCGCTACACCATTTGTGCCGGGATTAAATTATCCTTGCAATTTCGATTCGAATAATTTAATTTGTTCGTGTGCGCGGGGTGTCGGCGGGCGGTGGCGGTGTGAACATGTGGGCTGAATCGAGTCGGTTTTGATTAAAGGGGATGGATGCGGGCGGATGGCTTGTTGACTGCTGATGGACGGAGGGGGTGCACTTTATTCGTGTTCGTGCAGATTTCGTCGGCCATCCATCGAGTGTGGTGCGATGTGTGGCAGTCATTCGGGTCCCTGAAGTGGCTGACAGCAGGGATGACACGCGTGCAATGGTTATGTGTGGCTTAAGTGGACATTAGCCGGTTCCTTACGACTTGCGTGAGCCCAGTTAAGTACTTGTTTAGGGAACGACTTGCCGGCGGGGTGGTTCTGAGTTAGGGGCTCTGGGGTGGGCGTGGGTAGTGGATTTGCTTCAGCGTCCGTGGACAGGCATCTTTGAAGTTTTCTGGATACTTTCTGGCTCCGGCTTGGTTTCTTTCTCGTTCTAGCCTTCTTCTGGCGCATTCTACATTCGGCTTCTTTCCGGTTCTTGCTGCTTTCTAGTTCTGGCTTCTTTTTGACTCTAGCTTCCTTCTGGCTCTGGCTACCTTCTTGCTCCAGTTTCCTCCTGGCTCTGGCTACTTTCTGGCTTTTGCCTCACTCTGGCTCTGGCTCCCTCCTGGCACTGGCTTCCTTCTGGCTCCAGCTTCTTTCTAGCTCTTGCTTCCTTCTATCTCTGGCATCTTTCTGGCTTCGGCTTCTTTCTGGCTCTGGCTACCTTCATGCTCCGGCTTCCTTCTGGCTCTGGCTTGCTTCATGCTCCGGCTTCCTTCTAGCTCTGCTTCCTTTTACTCTGGATCCCTCTTGGCTCTGGGTGCTTTCTGGTTCTGGCTTCCTCCTGGCTCTGGCTGCATTCTCGATCTGTCTTCTTTCTGGTTCTGTATCCTGCTTCGTTCTGGCTCTGGCTTCCTTCTGGGTCTAGTTCTAGCTGCGTCTGCTATTCTCTCAATCGCCAGTCTTATCCTGTTGAGTGCGTTTAAAAAATCTCCGTTCACAGTCACCCAACGCCTCATGATCACCCACCACGAACATGGCGGAACATCAATTCGCCGGCTGCATTAAATTCCCGGCGACACTCCTTAATCCCAGAATTCCACAGAGAAGCCCCGGGAAATTGGAGGAAACTTTTCAATTCTCCCCTTTAACTGCAGCCAACCCTTCCTGGCCCCGGGCAGGGTTAATAAAGCGCGTCGCATTCCCGAAGCCCGGGCGCATATACCAGCCAACACTTCATTGCATACGGAAGGACAATAAAATTCCTCCGTCTGCACCCACTCGGGCGATGTTCAATCGCACCACAGTGCCATCGCCATCGCCATCGCCATCAATGGATGCACTCCGAAACAAAGGCAAATGAGGAGAGTACACGGATACCCGGGGCTCCGGGGACGTCTCATTGCAACGCAGCAATTTAAGCTGACTGAGAGCGGGATCGATGCCCGTGCACCCCACCAGATGCACTGGTATTGGGCTGACTTTTTTATGACATCGCCACATCGCATGCTGCACACACGTATCCTGCCACATGTGCACTTATTCACGTGCCCCCTCTCGCACTCCCAGCACGCAGCGAAAAAGGAGCAACCTCCGCCCATTCAGTTAGGGCTAAGCGATTCCTAGCTGTTAAGTGCGAAAAAAGATGCCAACCCAACAAAAGGACAATGGAACATGCTTCATCCTCTACAGTCGCCTCTCCGTCAGCCACCCAACATCCATCCGCCACCCAAGCAACGCTCAGCGTCGCTAAGCCACAATGTGGATTTAAAGTTGCATAGTTTGGTGGTTTGGTCGCCCCCAGCGCCCCACGCCACCGCCGCGCCTCGCCGCTCTGCCGACAGGACCACGGGATCCTTTCTTTAAAAGTCAACCCGTTCGCTGCACGAACAATGAGAGAAAAGGTAATATGCTCGCACTGTGCGCCTGCTTCTGTCTGTGCGGATGGGCACGGAGCCCTGCACAGCCCACTGCACTAGGCGGGCTGCATGCAGGGGCGTCCCGGAGCGTACTTCGGATTGTGCTTGCAAATGACACATGCATTGTGCGGCAGGATATACAAAAATGCGAAAAATAAATTCATATTCCGAAGCCATCTGGCGCGGGGAGTGGGTGGAGCGACGTTGTCGCTCCGAGAAGCCACCGAGCGTCACCACGCAACACCAACCCACACCAGGGCATGCCATGCGGGGCTCTGTCGCCAGTGCCGTGAATGGTGACGGCAGTGGCTTTATGCATTCTTCTCCATCCGCCGCCGACCTACCCCCCTCCCACCCCACCGCCAACAGCTTGGGCTGTGCTTTGATGGAGTAATAACCGCTTCTGGCGCATTACCAGTAGTGGTGCTATCATTTATGGAGCCAACTTGAGCGCTTAATACGTCTGCCATTACCGGGATCCTTGCGGGGCGGCCGACAGGGGTGTGCGCAATGTGCCTAGTGGGATTCCTAAATTCTCGCCGAAGTCGAGGTAGTTACCTGAAGTTTATAGGCCAACTGCGGTTGGCTTTGGGGGCCATGCACTTTGCCGGAGATGCTCGGTGAACGGTGGAAAGTTGCTCGTCGGATTTTTCGGGTCCAGGCGACAAATGTGTGATGTCATTAGGATCTGCTGCGCTAATGGCGCTGGAGGTAGGTGTGAAATGCATGCGGGAGCGCCTGTATGTTGGTGTGTGTGAATGGAAGCCTAATGAAGTGAAGTCGGTGCGGCGGTGTCGACAACGAAATAAAGGTCAGGTTGTGGATGGGAAGTTGCGCTTTATCATCAGAGGTTCACCGAACCGCGGAAAAAGATGAAATGTGTGCAGTGTCAGGGCTTAACCAAAGTTATGGACTCCTTTTTGGCTCCCATTGGAAGAATGGGGATAACATTTGACTTGGTCTAAAGCTGGGCTACATGGTGTCTTGTCTCAGAGTAGTTGTTGTCGCTGGCGGCCTTTCGTTCAATCTCATGTGATCATGTACTTACGCCATTTCGACGTTTCGTTTGAACAGTCGGTAGGGTATTGTGGAAATAGGCGTCAGCACTATGCAACTTTACTGTAGATTGACCGATGTTTTAGTTCAGCCTAAGCGCACTGAAGTGACACTTGAGATGAAAGCAAGGTTGTGCTCTCGACAGCTCGTTTTGATGAGTCTCAGTTTTATGGCTTTTATTTTCTTGAGAAATTTGTTTCGCCAACTTAGACGGAGGCTGGTATGCATTGTTATGCACAATATTCAGATCTTGTTCGTCGCTCGACAGTTGAGCGGACCTAAATTGAAAGCTCTCAGGGCTTTATTTAATAGCTTGTCTTTTTTTTTAAATTCATTTTTGTTTTATTTTTAATTTATTTACTTACGTGCTAGACAAAAATACTTGAAACTAGCTTAACTATCTTAACAATTGTTCTTACATCTAACCTACTGACCCTATACGGGTACTCTATGCTATTCTGATATTAATTTAAGTGTCTATGTTTTTTTTGTTCAGTCTGTTTTTGTTTAGCCAAGAAAACTGGTAAAAAACTTGTCTTAAGTTTGGTAGCTTGTGACGGATAAATCATGTATGACAGTACTGACAGTGACTTTTGGGATTTCCTGGGCAGAGCAGGTCTTGCCCGTGCACAAATGTGTTCACTTTGACCGTATCGCCGCATCAACTTCAGTACAATCATTATTTCATGACTAATCCGTCACGCCTGTAATCGTGTCAATCTACAGGCGCCTCCACAAAATGTGTGGTTCTGTAAGTTTCCTTTATTCCTTCCATGTCACGATGTTTCACTCTTTCCAAAAGGCAGCTTTCTCCGCCAACTATTCCCTCAGGGACGAATTTTTAAAAGTATAAAATGTTCTATGGAGTTTTCTAATCGGGAAACATTGCTGTCATTTGTTGCATTTTGCATAGACAAGCACTGTCCCGACAGCTTATTCCATATTGTAACTTAGAATGAAATAAACCATAGTATATAGTTAATTATTGTTTAAAGCATTCCTAGAGCAATACTAATACTTTACCCTTCATTGCACTGAGTTGCAGATCTGCATCATTCCCTATTCAAGGTTATTGGAATTGTATGTTCCTATTTTGTTTACCTTTTCTTACCACCTGCCTTAAAACAAAGGAAATTTGGCCATTTTTAACCTTAAACGGTCACTCAGTCTGCTTAGGCTCAGTAGACCCTCATTAAGGACTCTTATAGGAGTCATAACTATGCACTGTGCAATTGGTACTCATATTCGTAGGACGGGTATCCCAAATAATGATTTCTGCAGAAACTGCATGGATGAAGAGGAGCTAGAAACAGATCCCCTATTCTGCTCGTGCAGCGATTTGGCTAGTCGCAGCTTCCTACACTATTTCAATAATCTCAACGAGCTAAATAGGGCCAGTAACTACTTACTTACTTACTTATCAGGCAGGCGACCCATGAAGGGTCCGAACCTGAGCAATTGCTGCCTTCCATCGTTGACGGTCCTGAGCACGCTGCTTCCAGTCATCAAGACCAAGCTGTCTTGCATCCGCGATTACTTGGTCTTTATACCGGAGATTCGGTCTTCCTCTCCTTCTCGAACCAGTAGGCTCGGATTCAAAGACCCTCTTTGCTGGGGCATTGTAGTCCATGCGCTCGATGTGGCCGAGCCAGTGCAGTCGACGGACTACATCCACATCCTGGTACAGCTCGTGGAGTTCGCGCTTATGTCTTCTCCTCCAATCGCCTTCCTCGCAGACGAGACCATGTATCCGTGGTAGAACTTTTCTTTCGAAGGTACCAAGATTGAACTCTGCAGTTTTGCTTAGCGTCCAGCTTTCGGCTCCATAGAGCAGGGCTGGCAAAATAAGAGTTTTGTAGAGCATGATTTTGGTCCTTCGAGTCAGGAGTTTTGAGCCCAGTTGTTTTGACAAACCGAAGTAGCACCGGTTGCCAAGGGCGATTCTACGACGGATCTCCACTGTGATGTCGTTTGTAGAGTTCACAAATAGCGCCAGTAAAGGCTAGCTAAACCGCTTCACTAGAAGCACCAACTGGTACCGACGTTAGGAGAAGTTAAGATACCTCTTCTAAGCGCGGCCATGTCTCAAGTTCTCTATTTGACATTTGCTCTTCATTATCTTCATTCAAAGTTGAAGTTTTACATAAAGTCTACGTTTTGTGTTTGGGCTAATTTCATTATTTTTTTGGTTAAAATATTATAAAACCATTTATTTCAATATAAGTTGCTCCGTTTTCAAGGTACGTGTATATTCTGTGGGAAATTGTTTTTGAGCATAGAAAGGCCGTAGTGAGCATACGTATGGCTGGGTCAGGTAGAGTGCATGGACAAGACTGCTCCAACCCGAAGAGTCTTTGACTCCGAACCAGTGAGACAACGCAATAGAGAACGCCTATGGAACCGATGGCGAACACAAGTGCAGAAGGACCTCAACCAACTTGGCGCGCGAAATTGGAGCCAGCTGGCTAAAGATCGCGCAAGCTGGAGAAGCTTGTTGAATGAAAGCCCAGGTCCACCTCGGACAGTAGCGCCACCAGAAGAAGAAGAAGTGAGCAAAAGTCGTATTGATGCACATCTGCAACAAACATGGCATTTTTATATATTTTTTTTTGTGTCAGTTTTCAAGATTTTAGCGAAAAGGGAGGAAAACAACGAATAATGGAAATGAATAATTACCTTAATGCCACAATTTTTTTCATATTATTGATTGGCTGACTGCTGTCCGTTATGATACCACGCGGATCTAAAACCCTATTCCGCAAACCAGCTAGTGCTTTTGATAAAGCAGAGGAGGTGTCTAATAGTGATGTTGTTAAGTTCGTCTAGATGACGCTTTGTTCATGTGGAGAGAGCATTACAATTGCTTAGGAGATGTGAAATGGTTTCTACCTCTTCTTCATCCCTGCAGCTTCTACAGAAGTCATTAAAGGGAAGGCCTAGTCTGGAGGCGTGCATGCCAATGGCACAGTGCCTGGTAAGTGCGCCGATAATGGTTGTAAGGTTGGGTCTAGACAACCTGATCAGGCTACGTGAGCGTATTGTGTCTATGGTGGGCCATAGCACCTACGATTTGTGTTGGTAAGTGTTTCACACTTTAGTAGATGTTTAGCAGTACCGATAGGCATGGATGGCATATCACCATCCGGAAGGCGTACCATCTTGGTACCCCTACTAGCTAGTTCATCCGCTTCGCAATTCTCTGGGATGTCATAGTGTTCCGGCACCCTCATAAGATGGATGCTAAAATACTTTACCATCTCGTTGAGAGATAGGCGGCAATTTAGCGTAGTCTTTGAGTTAAAGGCGACTGTGTCCAGAGTTTTGATGGCTGTCAGAACAGATGATGATATCTGTGCTTGGTATTACATTGTTTTTTAGACAGGAAAGCGCTTCTTTAATCGCTATGGTTTCTGCCTGAAAAACGCTACTGTAACGCTACTAGTTGGCAAGGACAACGCCTAGATATTTGAAATGATCTACGACATTTGTTCATCATAGGCGAAATCAGCAACGAGCAAACATTAGATCACCTATGTACATACATACCTAGTCTATCACAATTAGAGGAGTGGAATACGACAACCAATTCGACTCGTGTAGTTCCAGTTCTAGTGTGTAGAACTAGTCCAAAAATGAGCTCCAACAAATGAACTATGCGCACTAGTTCACAGTTCTTCTTCTAGTGGCGCTACAGTCCGGGGTAGACCTGGGCTTCGGTCAACAAGCTTCTCCAGCTGGCACGATCTTAAGCCAGCTGCCTCCAATTTCGAGCGCCAAGATGGTTGAAGGCCTTCCCCACTCGTGTGCGCCATTGGTTCCCTGGGCGTCCTCTATTGCGATGTCCCACTGGTTCCGAGTCGAAGACTCTTCAGGCTGAAGCAGTGTTGTCCATGCACTCTACATGACCTAGCCATCTTAATCCCTAGAATCCCTAGAATCCCTAGAAGCCTGACAAGGCTCATGTCGCTGTACAGCCACATATAGTTCATGGTTGAGGCTTCTTCTCAAAAAACCATCAACGCAAACACGACCAAAGATGGAGCGCAGAACTTTTCTCTCGAAAAGACCAATGACTTCTTCATCTGCTCTTGAGATTGTCCAGGCTTCTGCGCCATTGAGCAGGACAGGGATGATTAGGGTCTTATATAATGTTAGCTTGGTCCTTAGATCTACTATTCAATTGCCTCTTGAGGCCAAAGAAACAGCGATTGGCAAGAGTTATTCTGCGTTTACTAATGTTGTTCGTACTGTTTACTTGGGAGCCGAGGTATACGAAGTCCTTAACTATCTCGAAGTTAAAGCTGCCTACGGTGACGTTCTGGCCGAGTCGTCGATGTTGTGCGTTCTTTCTCGATGACAGAACAGTGTCCTTTTATTTTAGTTAATTTTGTTTGTCACTTTAACAGACTCAGGTACTCTGCATTTGTGTTCAATTCAGTAAGTATAACTGAACTAAATTGACGGCTTTGCTTTGTGTGCGGAAGGGGAATTTTACACATTAGGATTGTTTTTGCACAAGCACAAGCACATCGAGACTGTTACATCGGGTGTTGTCAATGCGATGAACTGCGAAAATCGCACAAGACTCAATTTCCTGAGCAGTGAACTATATTGAACTAAATGAACTAACATAAAGAACTAGTTCAATAAATTGAACTAAACTGAAAGCTCTCTGCACTGAACTACAATGCGAAAGCCTGCTGTCAACATCAGGTGTACATTATTTCTGTCTTACTAACTGCCGCAATTTGAGAATTTCATCATAAACAAGCTGCAAGTATATGGAACTGTTGTTGCTGCTGTTGATGTGTGAGATACGTTTTTATCTGCATTTTGTGTTTTCGACTGGAGTTCTGCCGAAGTCGCTACGGAAGATTGTTGCTTTAGCAATTACAGTACACTTGTCGCATTCATATTTATTGTTGCTAGTGTTTATACATACATTCTATATTCGCATCATTAATGTTAACGCAAGAAGTGTGAAAAAAACAAATGTAATCAGAGCAAGAAACTTAGCCCGTAACACTACCTTAAATTTTGTTCCCACAAATAATGCAACTCATTTTAAATTTAAGGAAGCATCAATACGCCTTGAAATTACAATCCATTATATTTTACATTACATCTTGTCTCTTCAAGGGAATCGTCATCTTGAGTGGGCTGTCCGCTAAGAGGGAGTTCACTGTAATCATGCATATCCATAGAGTTCATATAAATCGCTTCCTAAATGAAGGAGTTTTGAAAGGGTGACAGAATGCTAAAAAAAATGAGTTTCACGGGTGACATATGTAATCTCAGCTCGATGGGGAACCAAATTGGATCCACCGTCATAGGAGTAGTTGCGCCAGTCCTCGTAGAAACGAAATTTACTCACCTTGCCTTACTTCAATCTCAATCGTATCCATGCTGCTCAAAGAACATTGTCTAGTGGGATGAACCATTGATTGTCCTTGATTTGAAAATCTCACTTTACGACTATCTCCAACGTAGTTTCACTAAACCATAATTAGGCCCTCAGCATGCAATTCCAAAATTTCAAGTTGATTGCTTCATAAATGTACGATGTGATAGACAAACGGATGGACAGACTTAATTATGCAAATCGGGGTTATCTCAACCAAGTGCTTTACCTGCCAACTAACATGCCACATGCAGTTAACCAGGCGGTGTCTCTGAAAACTATTCAAGTGACATCTGCAATCAAGGTGGACGTTCAATTGTCAACGGATCAGCAAAATTAAAGAATTAAAGCCATTCACCGACTGCGCAGCTGGTCAGTTTTCGATGCATGCCATTAAAGAAGGCAAAAAACTGCGGAAAAAGTAATGATAAGTCAACATACCCTCCACCTGGTCCGCAAACGGCCATTCACCTACTGCCCGCTCTGCAATTCAAATGAAAAGGGAATCCATTCAAATTCTGTTAACGACATCTACTTAGATTGGAAAATGATAAAATTAATAAGTTTTCCCCATTCCTCCCTCACTCTTGTGTCATTGCAAGGCAAAATGAAAACAGGAAAAAAAAAAGAAACAAGTTACTGTCAGCCCTCCCATCACCATCCCGCTCAGCCATCGACCCATAATCAAAGGCGCATAGTTGTTACATGGCACGTAGCCCCGACCCCGGCCTGTCCGCCGCCACTGACTGGTGCACAATCCAACGTGTTGTGTTCCTGATCAAAAATCGATTGGAAAATAATTTCCAACTTTGCACACAGAAATTGCACAACAATCTCAGCAGCTATCAGCGAATTTGTTCACGTGCACATCGCCCATCGCTCGACTCAGCCGGGTCGGGTCGGGCTGGGGCCACCCACAATCCATCCGCAATCCATGTCAGCGGAGGAGGACTCTTTGGCTGCTTGGTTGCACAACCAACAACGGTATCAGGGATGGGGGAGAGAGGTTGGGCTGGTTGACTGGCGGAGGATATCACTGAAACGAGAAACATTTATTTCAGCGTTTTAATTTCGCCCTAAGGAGAGTTTGAAATTTTCAAACGAACCTGCCCCATCGTCCGTCCGCACCTCATCGTCGCACAGTTACCGTTATTGCGCACAGGAAAATCAGTGAAATGCATAGAAAAACACGAACAGGATATCTAAACAACTTCACAACCGACAATTGCCACTATTCCCAGGATGAAAAACATTTTAAACCGATTCTTGTAGTGCATTGCAGATGGTTGGCGGCTCGGCGCGGCGCGGCGGCTTGGTGGCTTGGCGGTGGGTTCGGTTTTGATGGTACAGAGGGAATCCTTCGAGTTACAATCCTGAATCCTGGAACTGTTATCGTTTGTGTTGCGAAGTTATTGCTCCCAGTGAGCAATGCACACAAACACACTCGCAATGCCATTGTTTCGACTGTAATTGAAGTGTACGTCGTTTTGGCCGTTCGCCCCGTCGAATAACTGCGGACACGTACACGTTCACGTTCACGTGAGTGGGGAGTGGCAGCGAGTGGCAGGTGGGGCGTGTTGAGTGGGGGAAAGTGTGTGTGTCCGACAGGAAACCAACTGATTGTCGGTTGTATTGACGAAAATTCCAACACAAATATGCTTGCGGCATAAATTTTTGCCCAAAAAATTCAACCCAATTCCAACCTCCTGCCACGCTGCATTGAAAACGCCCTTCTCCCCGCGCCGGAAGTGTGAGGAATGCTAAAAGTGACACAGATATTTATTTTGCCCCCGAACATGACAAGTCCCATAAATCGAGGCTGACATTTGATACAGGACGACAACGACGACGGGGGGACATCGTGACGACTGACGCGCGATGATGATTATGATGGCGATGGCCCCAAAGTTCTGTGGTGCCTCGCCCCAAGTACTGTCCAAAAAAAAAAAAAACAAAAACAAAAAGAACAAGAAACCATCCATTATTTCGTTGTTTTCTGCTGTGGTTGCCGGGCCAAGCTGAGCCACCCCGCATCGGCTCCTTCATTTGGCTGCAATTGCTGACTTAGTTCTTGTTCCAACTTTCGACCACAAGGACTGCAAAGTTTTCGGTTTGCAATTCAGTTGTGAAACCGAAAAAACAAAAGGAAGTCGATGGCTGGAGTAAGCGAAGCGAAGTACTGTGGCTGGGGTGAGTGGAGTGGAGCTGGTGTGGTGTGGCTGGTCGATCGTTTCGACGGTGAAGGGAATAAAAATTCATCCGGTACTTTGTTACTTTGTTTCATGCAACTACAACGGAGGTCGTTAAGGATTGTGTTGGGCAGTTTTTGAAGTTAGTTTTCCACTTGTCGACGACGACAACGACGACGGTCTGAATTGACGCGAATTGTTAGAGGAATCAGTGTTTCGTTGAATGCACTGCACCGGTGGGTGGAGTGGGTGAAAAAAACACGAAATGTCGAAGGGTTCGCTGGATTATCGAGGAAAGTTTCGTATAAAAGTAATTTGCGGAGTGGCAGACTGGGTGCAACTGTTACCCGGCTTACACTGAATCACTTGTCTGGGAAGTGAGGTGGTTTTGTTTGATTTGAAACCATGTTCAGCACGACTTTGAGATGTCCACTTCGTCTTCTATTTACAGTCCGGTCTGGCGCTGGGCCTGCACCAACAAGCAGCTCCATCTATCGCCGTCACTGGCAAGCTGCCTCCAGTTACGAAAGCAAATTTTGTTGAGAGTCTCCGCTTATATCCGAGTCGCTGACATCCTCTTTTACTGGGATTCGAAGACTGTCCATGAGCTCCACTCGATCCAGCCACCTAAGGCATTGCATCCGTGAAGGTCGACATAAGCTTGGTTGACTTGACAATGATGTGCGTCTGATGCTGTGACTTGGTCACTATGATCTTCTTCGATGCGACAGAAAACATGATTGTCAATGCTCAGAGAGTGCACCTCGAGAAAGGGCGTCTCAGACTTCGGTCGGAGGCGGCATACAATTGTACGTTGTAGTGGTTGTAGTAGAAGCCAGGGGTACCATGAAACCAAGATGGGACTTATCCATGAATTCATATGCAGAGGCTGTGCTGACGAAGAAGAATAAGAGGATAGTCCTCACTATCTCTGTCACTGGCCCAACCTCTGTCAGTTGAGGAACAGAACACTGGGAGAACATTTCTTCCAAGACCTGCTGGAACTAACTAATCTAAACCGCTTGACCTCTATTTTCAGGTTAATTAAGATTTCAGGATGATGACATGATGGGTACGAGGAAGGTGAAAAGGAATTTTCCCACGTTTGAGCACCACGATTGGTCCATCAGGACCTAAGTTAGGCGTGGCTTTCGGGTCTACTTACGGACCAAACCTTATGTGTCTGACAACTTCATTTCAAAAACCTGTTAATCCCAATCGTAGATTCAGTAGGTCTTCCCTAATGTCGAGGTGAGAGTCAATGGTGACCGTTCCGCCTTTCTTTCTGTTTTCGTGGGCAAGGACTCTTGGCGAAGTTGTTGAGGATGTCATTTATGCCACACATGAATAGCCAAAATGTCGAAACCACGACGTGGCTTAGGTGTTTGGTGACACGCTAGTTTTCCGTAAGAATGAGTGGTGTTTCTTTTCTACTAGCATCGCGCGATGCTATTGTTGTCGAAAAATTGTGAATCGGTACGATGTTTGGTTTAGTTGACAGGTTTAGGAGATCGATTAGAGGTCAGACATAATCGAACGCGAAGTCAGTGGGTGCAGAGTTGATACGAATGGTAACTCAATAGGGAAGGGACGAACAGAGATTTCAGGCGATTCAGTGACAGATCATGTTGGAAGTTGTGGTGAGCTTTAGACATCTTTGAGATGGTACCTGTTTTTGAAGGGTTTTATGTGATGTCGGATACAGAAGAAGAAAGGTGGTGGTCACTGTCTCGCCTTCTATTGACGGATTGACTTGCGGGCTATACGACAACGTCAGGCACCCATCATCACTTGGGTGTACACATCGGTATCAAATTCCGCCCCGCAGGTTACACAAATTCTTAAGCATTAATTCTCCATTGAACTTCGATCAAGAAGGATCAGAACTAATGAGTGAAGTTGCATCGAAAATGATTTCTTTATGTCTCATGACCTCATTGCCAAAAGCCATGCTCAGCTAGCCATCCCTCAGCTAGCGAGAGACCGAATCCATTTCTTATGCACAACCCTCCGTTAAACGAGAGCCAACTGCGTGGAGGCTAAATCATCATTCTTAACCTCACGGTCAGTCTTGACATTTGGCTAGACACCTTTCCGGATAACATCGCGAGACAACTTTTTAAGTCACTCTCGGACTAAAGGACGAGTACGCAGAAATTGGTGTAAAATGTCCCCTTTTTGTTGACGTTCCACAATTCTGACGACCGAACATTCGAAAGCTATTGTCCAATTTAAGTGCCAGCCCTTTCATCGCATACTACCATCATAAAAGTATACCCATCTGGAGATGGTTTCGGTCACATTTTTCGAAACGTAAAGACAGCCCAAGAACCAGGGGAACTCCACCTGAATGCGCCCAAGGGAAATTCACTTGATTTTGCCAACAAACAGTCGATGCCTCAGCCATCCGACAAAATGCGAGCTCTCCGTCGAGTCCAGTCACCCTTCAATCGCGCAAGCCTTCCATTTAATTCATTACACTGCCCGCCACCGACCGCCAAACCGTCTACCACGCAGTAATGAAAATAATGAAAATCATTTCGAGGATTTCAAGGAAACACGTGCCCTCCACTTCCAATTAAACGAACAATATCCAATTTTATCAGCAAAAGCAAAAATGAATTATTCCCCAGACAATTTCTGCTCCCCAGGGTTGCCGTGCCCAGCCATCACGTAGGGACCACCGTCTCCATCATCGTCGAGTCCGAGACTTTTCGTTTTGAGTTTTTTTTTTTTTTTTAATTTCTGTTATCCGCTGACTTGTGCCGGGGAGTGTGAGGCTACCCAATCCTGCCCGCAATCGATTAAATATCGGCTTTTTTTTGCACGAAATTCCAATTCCACCCGCGTTCAGCAATCAAAAATCCACAAAAGTTGCCCCGTCGAGTCAACGCGCCCCCAGACTCCGGGCTGCTGACTTATCTGAGGATTCATAAATTTTCCAAGCGATTTCGAATTGTTGAATTTTTTTTTTGGTTCTGGTTCTGTTTTGTTTATCTGCGTGGAAATTTCAATGGATTGCGGGGGCGGTTGGTAGGTAAAGGATTCACGCTGTGAACTGATTCGTTTCACCTTACACATCATCGAGGCGTCGAGGAGTTTTTTTTTTAGTTGAAGCATCCCTTTAAGAGGGGCGGCATGAGAAACGACTGAGGGGCGAGAGCGCCCCCTAAGCGCATTGGGGTAAGTTGATTTATGACACGATTGTAGTTGTTTGCCGCGATAAATTTTCCAGTTGGTGGATTTAAACATCTGTGGCGGATGTTCATGGAGCCATTTGGACATTTTTCATTGCCCCTCCTCCGTGTGCGCCTCCCCATCCCCCTTCCGCTGGTGAGGGCTGAGATTTTTATTGGGTTTTGATTGACAAAGTACCCTGCGATAGGGTTGCGGGCGCGGCTCTGTGGAGTTGGAGATTGTGCCCTGTGGGTTAGTCGAAGTTCGCCTAGGTGTAGGCAATGGGTTTGTGTAATTGGGTGGAGAGGTCTCTGCGGGATTGCTGTTGGAATTGGATGAGTGTACGCCCTTGGGCTGGCAGCTCAGATAACATTTTGATGTACCTTTAAATACACCTGAAAAGCGGATTTTATGGGGATGCCCAAGCAGTGAGAAAGGAGATAGGGGTCACAATTCAGGTCGGATTGGAGCTCTGCTGGATGTTGGGTCCTCTCTTGTGTTCTGGGTGGTTTTGCAGCGGCATGCCGCCTCCATGCAGGCAAACTTCGCTTCGTTGTAACAATCACGCCAATGTCACCCGCATATCTGAAAGGACCTTAGGCCTTTTCTATTACATATCATTACGTTTTCTCAGCCAAAATTGGTGGCGCTATAGTCTTTCGTTTCCGATCGGGAATCAGTGAATTGTCGCGTATAGTCCCCTGAACTCCTAACACAGACCACCAAATCCCTTCCCCTCTGTCATCCAGCCAACAGCGGCGTGCGCTATAAATTCACGTCACTTCATCGCACGAAAGCAGTCTCCCGTCCTGTCGCGTGTCCCTGCCATCTCATCGTTATCAGCTATCCCGTAAATTCACTTGGAAAATCACAAGAGAAATTTATGCAAATAGGATCACACGCATGTTGAACCGCTAGAAAATGTTTTCGTGGCAAAAAATCAGACGAAAAACGAGAAAACAACAAAGTCACTCCCGCAGGACCATCGTTGTCGGTTCAATTTCGATAAGGTGCGGCACAAGGAACTTTCAATCCGAGCGATCCAACCATCCATCCATCCACTTCGTGGATAAAATCTCGAATTTCCATATCTTCAAGCAACAAATCATAACCTCTTCTGGGGAAACTTATTCAATTTCATATCCTCCTCGCAGCGAAGCTGAATTGATTTATTTATTTCTGTAGTATCCGTGGTTCGTCCTTCCTGATTCCCCAGGCCCCCACGGCATTGATTTGTTGCAGTTGATGGCGGAGGACACGAGTCTTTTCTTTTAAAACGTGAACGAAAGATCCTTCAGATGTTCGTCTTCCGGTTCGTCCTTCTTGTTTGTCTTCACATTTGGTTTAAGTGAAGTGAATAATAGGATGACAATGGCAGGACCTCATACAGAACTTCGGAGATGAATTCCGATTCCAGTGTTAAATTCAAATGCCGCCCGAGGGTTGGGTTTGGTTTGAGTGAGTTGGGATGGGATGTAATAAAATACTTGATCCTTTTCAATTTTTTTTTTGTCGAGTCTTTGTTGGTCTGTTTGTGTCATTCAGCTGAGGAATTTCCCCCGAAACTAGATTATGTTTCGGAGTGGACACGGAGCGAGGACATGATGAATGATGACATTGAGTGGTGTGATAAGCACTTCTTTCGGAAAAGGACGTTTCCTTTTGTGCTCTTTTTCGTTTTGCGATTGAAAAGGTTCCTCTGCCGTCTCTAAGGGATCAAGGACGGGTAGCCCAAGGGGTGGTGGACTTCAACATGACCGTCTTTTGAATGAAAACTTTTCAATCTTCTTAACCGACGACGTTCCCATGGTAATTAAGAAGGTTACTGACAACAAATTCATTTCACATTGCATGACGTTGGATCTGGCATTGCTCGTTGAGCTCCAGAGGTGGCAGTTTCGCTGATGGAGTGTGCTTTGTGCTCCGAAAGGATAGGGAGGGACTTTTTTGTACTCAAACAAGGAAAACGACAAGAAAGACACGAGAATGCACTTAAGAGAGCGAGAGAAACTCTTGAAGAGAGAGGAGGTTAAATGTGAGCGAAACTGATTCTCGGCCATATCTTGTCCTTCGAAACTATCTTTGAGACTAAGTTATGTCAAAGTTGCAAGCCAGAGTGTTTGCCTTCACTCGTAAGAGAAAAATGGCTCGAAGAAATGAATGGCGAGAATGCAGAGATATGGTCAACTGTGACCAAATTAACCACATTGCTCAGTTTCGTTGAGTTTCGTTAAATTTCGTTGAGTGAGAGAGCAATCGTGGGAATGAAGACATATGATTAATTGACCAAAATAACCACACGGATCAGTTTCGTTGAGTTTCGTTAAGTTTCGTTGAGTTTCGTTAAGTTTTGTCAACACTTGTTTACTAAAGTGGGAGTGAAAGCAATCGATTTCTACGTACATAACACAGAGTTTTCACAATTTGGTTCCCAAAAATCTGATATCGCTTTTATCTTGTCAGTCGGATAAGGATGTACTCCAACTTATCAAGGGACTTCCTCGAATGGGAGCCATAAACTCTGGATCACAGCCAATGTATCATTCACGTTGATTCCAAAAGAAATGTTCTGTTAATTTGTGCTCAATGTCTCGGGGTACTGCATCCTGCCGCCACGAGTATAAGAGCCACTCATAGTCATTCCACCATCACTCAAGAAGTTCTGTCCCCTTCAGTTTCGCATTGCCAAACTGCTCCCAATGCAGCTATCAAACTTACAAGCCATCCACCGTTTCTTTCAAAGTGATTCCTTTCATTTGACTAAATTCGAGTTTAATGCCATCGAAATGTACTGTCACATAAATTCTCATGTTCCCCAAAAACTGACTGGGAAAAGTACACAACAAACAAGAACACTTGCCAACTGCCGAAGAGCCGAAGAAAGACATCAGCAGTAGGTAATGAAAACACCCGGAACAATAAAACTCTCCACACAAATGTGACAGGAAGACAAATGAAGCCAACCGCAGTTCGCCGGTGGATGGGGGGCTAAGAAACTGCACGAGAGAGCGCACAATCCGGCCACAACATGAGCCACTCTGCACAGCACAACATCACTGCAACCGCCCCAGCCAAACATCGCCGTGCATACATTTTCAGAGACAGACAGTTAAATATCCAAGGATAAACAAATACCCCATGATTGGGGAGCTCTGCACGCTGATGATAAACCATTCATTTGAACGACAACTTTGACGGCCAACAGAAGTAGTCCAAGTAAGCAGGGGGAGTGGAGGGTGGGGGAAACATCAGCATTTTAGCATCATTACCAGCACAGGACCTCAACAATATGACGAATGATGAAAATGTCCTCCGGCAGCGTAATTCACAATGAATTGCCATGATTAATCGTTTTGAATTTTCTATGATGGAACATCCGGGCAAGGACACACGTACCCACACACACACACTAACCATGCATGACAGGGCGCCGCGCGGCGCGACGGCAACGGCGGTACGTGTGTGCTGCGATCCCAGTCCAGGCCGGTTATGGTGCTCGAAATCGCTCTAAGCACCACGAAACAGTTTAGATACGCCCGACCAGGGCGTTAGTTATGGAGCCTCGCCCATAATATACCCCCCGAATGATAATAAGGATTAGTGCGACGAGCATTATCTTCTCGCAGTAATGGGTAATAAATTTCCCCGGCGATCTTAAACGGATAACGGCTGCAGCATTACGAAATCTCCCGCCACAGCTTCGGGTTTAGCGTCAGCGCCAGACCAGCAGGGTGTCCTGCTGCGGCGTTAGTGGGCGGTGGGTGGTGGCCAGGATTTAATGTCCCGCGAAAGTTATTTGCCAAAAAAGATTGAATATTACTGATAATGGAATGGACGTGTATTAATTATGCCAGCGATGCGTCAGGACACTTGGTTGCCAGATACTCTGATTGAATCTGATGATCCACTTCCCTTTACCGTCTCCCCCACACCACCCTCGCCACCAGCAGCAGCACAACAGCAAAAAAAGTGATGTTCGATGTCAAGTTTTGGTCGGCAGTGGGCCGACTGCTGCGTGCAATGGCAATTTATTATCGACACGAAACGGAATCCTCGCATCTTTAGCCCTCGCCGAGGCGATGGTTTGGAATGAATTTTGAATACGACTTGAGTTATGAAGTTGCGATGCGAAGATGACGGCTATGGTATTTGTTTTATGGATCGTTCGAGCGAAGTTAACTGAAGGATGGCGGTGGCTCGGAGGTGGGCGATTAATGGCAGGCATTCGGTGGAGGAAATGAAGCGTTAGCACTTGAGATGGATCATTGGGTACTCGAAGTGGGATTTGATTAATTTATGAACACTTTTAATTTGTGTGCGGATTAATCAATCAGCAGGCAGAGAGGGTCTATGGGGGTTGCAGGAAAAGAGTTTTTTTTTGCTTTTTTTTTGTGTGCTTCCTCTTGAAGGGGTTGACTGTTAATTTGTGTTGTCGTCGTTTCTCGGCAGAAATTCGCTTTTCAAAGTGATGGCATCAATCTTGTCGGGATGAGCGCTCGCCGCCTGCGATAGAACGGCCGATGGGATGGGTGTGTGGTGCTTTCGAACAGAGATTGATGAAATCAAGGGAAGATCCTGTGGGAGTATCAAAGGCGAATGGTTGAGCCGAGTGGCAAATGAGTTTTAAGACTGAGACGGGGCGTGTAACGTTCAGATATTAAGAAGGATGCCATAAGTGCGGAGTGTGTACATTTTGGTCAACAAAAATAAATCCTGCAGGCTTTGACGTTGGCTAGCTTCTTTGAGCCTGCATTCCCTGGCTTCCATTTTCTTTACTGCGACACAGGGTGTCCTTCTCGATTTCATGCTTGCCACGCTGTGCGCCATGCTGTGCTAGGAATTCGTTAAAAGGCGTCATTTTGGTATTCATGTGCCCAGAGTGGCGCTTGTAAAAATCATTTGTTTACGATTATTTCTGTATACATTTATAAAGTCTGCACATGGAAATGAAAGGATAACGTTTGAGAACCAAGCACTGTCAAATTGAACTCACTGACGATTCCACTTATACACTTCCACTTATCAGACATATCATTGGTGGCTATCGTGCTGGTTTCCTGAAAATGCATTGACCGCCTTGCAAGATTCGGCAAATTCAAATTCTTTTTCATTGCATTACACTCAGAAGCTCACCAGTGATATCACAAGTGGACGTCGAACGCATAGCTCCTTGGGTTCACTGAAACGAACAAGAATTCCTTAAGAGTACAGTCAGAAAGCTGAGCTTTCATGAGAATTCGGAAAGCTTAACTATTTTCCCACGCTAGGCGCCTCCAACCACATGACGATGATCCGCTTTGAGATGCGCCGGAACATGAATAACTGTGGTCCTTAATTGACTTGCAATGTATCATTGAATACATGGTCATTCAGCAAGAGGTGTCACTTTAAACTAATAGAAAATTGGGCTATTTTTACGAAAAGTGTAAACACTTTTGTGTTTGTATACTTTAGACAATGTGAGGTTAGCAATGTCGGCCACAAGTACTCTCTAAACGTAGTCACTCACTTGATAAAATGTTTCTTCATGCTAGCGCCTTAATTGCGGCTGTATTTAGTTCCCGAGGCTTAGCTTTTGTATCCAACGCGAGAAGGGAGTGCTTCAACGTCGATTAGTGTTCTGTTAACAAGGGAAACTGATAAACTTATCGTTTATTGAATCTGCACAGTTTGGCTGAATTTGCTTTCCTGCCTGACAACGACGGATGATCGCAAAGATTGGGTATACTTAAAAATAGTTACAAACGCCTATGATGTAGTTGCAGCCATTGTTGAATTATAGCACCTACTTACCTACTTCTCAGACCAGGCCATGGCGAGTCTGAGCTCGAGTCAATGGCCCTTAGTAATAAAGTAATTTAAACTCGAGTTTTACGTAAACTCGAGTTTAACACGAAATCCGTAGTAATAAACGAGCAACCCACTTCTAAAATCGACAAATATTTAGATGTGGCCGAGTCGTATCTAAGTCGAATTTAAAAGTGACAGTTTAATGTTTCAAAATGAGTGTCAAAATCAGCTGTGCTAGCTCACAATAGCGAATATGACAGGTTGTGCTAGCTCACAATAGCGAATATGACAGGTTTATTCACAATGATTACGTTAAATTCGAGTTTTGTTAAAACTGATTTATTACTACGGAAACTTAAAAGTACCTTAGCTACACCTAACAAAATTCGACTTTAGAAGCGACTTTATGATTTTCTATTACTAAGGGCCAATGCTTTTTCCCATCATTGTCAGCTTCCAGTTTTTATTTTTCCATCACAGAGTACACAAAACACTACGTTCTCTAAGTGTTAACTCTCAGTATCGCTTTACACAGCAGATTTTGCTGCGCGACTAAGGATCATCTACCGATTTTGCATCTCACAGATTACATCAAATAAACAGTATTAATTAAACTCCAATCGAGACAAGCTAAAATCAATTTCGTTGCAAAGTTCATTAACAGTGTTTATACACCTTGTAATAGGTTCATTACAACCATAGTTGGTTATATGCCTCTTATCAAATTTCTCATTAGAAGAGATCTTTGGGGAGCATATATATTCATGAGAAAAAGTAAGTCTGGTGAATTTACACGGCAATTAATAATATCGCGGATGAACATGGCTGACGCTGCCTTACGCCTGAAACTTAAGGTTTGCAAGCCTATTATTCTACTTCAGTTCTTCGAAGGAATACAATTTACGGACAGCATATCTCGTGAAATTTTTTTGTACTCTTTCGAATCTGAGTTCTTGTGTATCATATGGGGAATCCCAAATGATGGACGAATATTCTAAACTAGACTAGTTATATCCCGAAAATCTCTACTATTTCTTTTCAGAAAACCTAACATAGCATTAGACTTCGCAATTGTATAATCACAATGTGAAGGAAAATTTAATTTAGTATCAAAAATTACACCCAGACCTTTAACCTCTTCTAGGCGACTAAGTCTATGATCATTTATGAAATAATCATAGACAATCGGGGATGTAATTCGATGTGCCGTAAAGATATTACATTTTTGAATATTCAGCTTTAGTCCATTCCACTAGTGCATGGACACCCAATTGGAAATTATTACAATCAGTTAAACTATTTATAGATAAATACAATTTAGTGTTACAACATTTGAAAATTTCGTGAACATCATTTATAAACAAAAGAAAGAGTAATGGCCCCATATGGCTACCTTGTGGAACGCCCGATGTAACTTTTATTACTCGAGATCTAAAACTATCGATCATTACCAATTGCTTCCTGTCCTTTAAGTAATTGGAAAACCACTCTAACATTGACGAATGGAATCCCAAAGACTTTAGCTTGTTTAAAAGCAAAGTGTGATGTACTTTATCGAAGGCTTTCGAGAAATCGGTGTACAGTACATCAACTTGTAATTGATTTTCTAAATTTGTTATCAACACCAAGTAGACCTGGTTGTTGTTAGACCGTTAACAGCTGTCCGGTCTTCCTCTCCCTCTCTAACCAGGAACCTCGGATTCGGAAGACCTATTTGGCAGGAGCATTGGTGTCCGTGTGCTGAATGGTCGACCGATTTTTGGCTTCTGGCCTCTGCCAGTTTGGTGTTCTTTATTGGCTATCTTCGCGAACAGACACCCCAAACTCGAAGCAGAATTTTTGAAGCGTTTCACAGAAATTTCGTTTCAAAGGCGCTACGAATCTACTGTTCTGCTTATTGTCCAGTTTTCGCCTTCGTCTACAAGAACTGTCAGGATATTGGTACAATTTTGGCTTGTCCAATTAGGATTGGTTCAAAGGTCGTTACATTTTGTTGAAGACAGCCCCGAGGTGAAAAACTAATGTGTCTGACGATTGCTGAGCATTGCTCATTGATATCTCCATTTGAAAAAATGAAACATTCAGGAAATTCGTCGGGCGATACAGACTTTGGAAGTAGGTGGCATCCACGCCATCAATTTGTGCACACAAATAAGCGTTTCATACCATATTCGTTCATACCAAGAGCTCAACGACACCACCAATACAAAACGAGCTCCAATCTGCTCTAATCTATGACTCGATGCAGGTAAAAAGGTGAACAGTGAAGCATTTGACACGAAAAGAGCTTCATCACTTAGAATAATTTTGAATAGAATTGCTTGAGCTTGCTCACTATTATCCAGCCCATCAACGTAAATGCGTGATCTGCCGTCTGAAATAACTCATGTATCAACTGTACTGCATAACCATGTGGGGCAAGATTTTCCTGCCAAAAGCGATGTAAATTGTAAATGAGCTGCGGAGGCCCAATTGTTGTAAACGCCTCTAAATGGACTTGCAGCCACACTCTCAGTTACGACCGCATTATCTTCTTCCGGCTGGCCTTGGAGAAGGAACACTAGTTGCTGCAGTCACATCATTAAACTGTCAAGAGATTATATACGGTCTTCGTTTTTATTATCAAAAGTCATCGGAATGGTATTTGAATCTGCTCAGAATCCGACAGCTCATGCTCTTGAAATAATGCATATTCGTCTGTGATGCTAGGAGACTGCTTCTTTTGCAGCTCCAACTCAAATAAAGTCTTGACAAGTGTTATCCTTCCTTAGACAGCGGAAGTCAGGTATGATCCTTGTTATAAATAAAATGTTCTCTCTGGACCCTCTGTTCGACTAAAGTGGACATGATTTGATTTTGACGTCAAAATAATACACGCTTTGGAAAATGGCAAAGAAGTCGACTTAACCCACAAAACTGCGGAGATCTAATTTGAGACTGGTCTTAAAAATATCAAAACACTTGCAGAGACAGAGAAATAAAGAAACAACACAAAAGTCTGCTGCTTCCAGTGAATTTGAGGATTCTTCGAATTGAAAGAGATTCGCCAACCACCTCATCGATGTCACCAAAATGTTGCGTCAGTGTCAGTGTCAGAAATTCCACCCAACTCAAAGATAGCCTGCGGTCCCATCGATTAGTAGGTACATCGGATAAAGCAAGAACGCTGATTGAGTTTGCGGCCAGTTCTGACAATTACACGTCGCCTTATCGGGCCTGCGAGTGGATTCCTGACCATGAGCTTATTCAGCTTCTCATCGCCTATCTTGACGATGATTCAGTGAATTTCGGCAACGTTTGAGGTTTGATTCCAAATTGACAGCACATCCTCTCCGATGTGGACTCACTTCGTGGGTAGAACGTCCATTCATCGTTATTTACGATTCAAAACGAAATCCTGGTTTGAATGGAGAACCAAATCATCTACATCCAATTCCCCATTGAATCCCAGTTAAATTCCCGCGGCCCCATATTAAATTTCCACCAAAACTGCTCAACACGCCGACGCTGCTGCTGCTGTGAACCCGCCAACAAGCGATTACGGACATCGATTTATTGCCTGTCATTCCTCTCGCCCATTCACACACAATAACATGTGAGCATCCACAACCACTCATCTTCAAATCAAACAAAGGACCAAAGTCGACCACGATAATGCGCATCGGTCGGTGAAATTAAATTGATTTAGGGCAATCATTTTGTCGGCATTACTGTTCGGTCAGCCTTGAACGCTTCTGCACACAACAGAGTACATGTGCACGTCCCTCCCTCGCATGTGTGTGTGTAGGAACACGAGAACACATTTACAGTCGTTTACTCAGTTTAGTTCACCCCCATAAGTCTTCATCCATTCATCGTCGTCTTCGCAACTGTCGTCCTTGTCTTCGTCTTCATTGCCGTCATCGTCCTTCTCGGAGTTAGATTGCAGTTGGCTAGCTTCAGTTAACCGATACGTAAAATACTTAGTCCGCAGGATGACAGTAAAACCCCAACGAGTTGTTTCTTCCTTCTTTATTCGCCCTGCCTTCCGTCTCCATCTCCGCCGGCCCCGTTGGGGATGATCCAGCAAAAGGGGAGAAACGACGGCAAAGTGAATAAATATGATAGCCACTCTTTATTATTAAATGTATACCGTTGTGAATATCCCTTTTACACCGTTGAACTTCATCAAACAAACGACAAAAGGACAAGAGGATGATGACACTGATGCTGATGCTGATGCTGGTGATGATGACGATGATGTGGATGTTGATGAAAGTGGCCAGCCACGAACTGAGGAAGAGATACAGCCAGAGGCGGAGTCTCTCCTCTCGTGAATGGGAACAGTCTTAAGTTTGTGCATTTCATTCAAAAGGATTCGGACTCGCTGGGAAACTAATTATTGCAGTTGAAGTCTTCTTTTATTCGCCGATGAGTGGTGACCAGCGGTCAGACTGATCTGAAAGGAGTTCATCAGCTTATTACGGCTGCAAGTGGTCCCTTGCTGACGAGGTGTGGGAATGGTCAGATGAGGCCATGAATTGATAGATAAATGACTTTCCCAACGGCTTTGAAGTGAATAGAAATTCGGATGAAAAATTTCGATTACATCGAAGAGATGCTTAGCGAGGTCTGCTTTGACTTTCAATTCAAGAAATTCTGAAACTTACCTTTGAGACTGGTCAAGTCGTTTCATAGACGGTTGGATGATGAGCGGTAGGTGGGGAGAACTGGAAGACGTTGCCATGAATAGACATTGATGGCGCAAAGGGCGTATTGCACTACAGGGGAATGCAGAAGAAGTCATTCTGTGGACACTTCAAAGTTTAGGTTCACATTTCATTAGAAGCCCTGTCGAAACTGTGGTACCTCGAATTCGAATTCGAAAACTTACTGTCTCCTGCAAGGTTGCTAGTTTTGACTTTTTATAGCAGACTGTCTTTCCGACTATCTTTCCGACTGTCTTTCCGACTGTCTTTCCTACTGTCTTTCCGACTGTCTTTCCGACTGTCTTTCCGACTGTCTTTCCGACTGTCTTTCCAACTGTCTTTCCGACTGTCTTTCCGACTGTCTTTCCGACTGTCTTTCCGACTGTCTTTCCGACTGTCTTTCCGACTGTCTTTCCGACTGTCTTTCCGACTGTCTTTCCGACTGTCTTTCCGACTGTCTTTGCGACTCTCTTTCCGGTTGTCTTCCTGACTTTATTTCTGACTGTCTTTTCGGCTGTCTTTCTGACCGTCTTTCCTACTGTCTATCTGTCTGTGCAGCCTTGGGAGGACCAGGCAAGGTAGAGCATACTTAGGGTTTTTCAAATTCGAATTGCGGTCACTGCAAGAGGCGCTTGTGTCATTACATTGAATTGGGGTTAAAAACAGCTGTCTGGGAACCATTTATATGAAATATAGGAAAGAGTATTGGTGTCTAAATGGATCCCTGTGGGACACCATCGTCAATATACATATAGGTTGGGCCATCTAGTGATTTTTTTTTTTTTTTTTTTCAGAAAGTCAGTAGCATGCCTCCAAGGAACGAAATAAGTCGCTTTACGCATGGACAACGTTGAGAAATATAGAAAACATATTTCCAAAGTGAGTGATGGGTAGCCCAAACAAGAAAAGAAGAAGTTTTCGCTGAAATGAAGCACCCACCGCGACTGCGGTAAGCAAATTTATGCAAAAAGTTCGTGAGACTGGTATGCAGGTGGACAACACTCACGGGCCCCGTCGTCGTAAGATGCGCACAGATGAGGATGTTGCTGCTGTGGCCGAGAGTGTAAGACGCAATTCAAATTAGACTGGGAACAACGTTTCGGTTAACGGTAGCGCCATATTAACCGACTTTTTTTTTTACTGAAATTAAAGACATGCATTTGGACGACCTCTGGTTCATGCAGGGTAGCGCGCCATGCCACAATCGATATTTTGAGCACCGAATTCACAAATCGTGTTATCAGTCGTCTTGGCGATGTCAGTTGGCAGCCTCAGAGCTGCGATTTGATCTCTGCATGGACTTTTTTTGTGGGAAACCGTGAAGGACCGATGTTATGCCAACAATCCGGAAACGATTCAAGCACTTATGGCCAAATTTGGGTGACTTGAACGACGTCCTATTTCGTAATTAATGGGAATGCTTGTTCTTACTAAGAAAGCCATCATTTATGGATTCAAATTCAATTTTGTTCATTTTAATGCATTTTTGAAAAGAAACTTGTACTTGGTCCACCCAGTACTTGACGACCTTTTTTCAAACAATAAACGCATCTCCGCATTGTGGCGTAGTGAGTAGGTCCTTTAACTCAGATAGAGCAGTGGATTGTGTCTCGGTTCCCTTCCGGGCACGAACTTTTAAAATGCAAGAATCCACTGACTATGCTGAAGGACTACATCTGCCTGAAAAGCGCCTGTGTGCTGGTCCACCCTACACTTTAGCGCCATCATTTTGTCATACAGAACTAGTTTCTGAAGGAGCTTCAGTTCAAAATAGTCTTGCAGCGTCCTAAAAAACGTACTCTGTCTTGCGATGTTCTTAGCCTCTTGAGAGATAACTAAATCATTCAGCGTAATCAGAGAGACAGCGGTGTTCAGAATTCATCTAGCGACTAACCCGAATATCAACGACTACATTCCGTGAATAAGTCTTGGGGTAATCCTGACCATCGAGCCCGATACAATATCAAGAAATGTACACCCAAGTCAATGTAAGCCACCTTGGGTGCAGTTCCCAAACGACCTGTGTTCTACGATTTTCCAGTTTTTTCCACGAAGTTCCCTCGAAACCTTATCCGCCACCTTTGACAACCAGATCAGTCCAAACAAAGGACCCCACTCTCTGAAATCCATCACCGGTGAAAGCAACACACAGATCCACTCCGCCATCGCACAGACTATCCGATGCACTTCCACAGATTTAAGTAGTTCTTGTAAGCCCTACTTTTACGTTCCACATCCTTGGTCCGTAATGCATTTCAATTTCACAGCACAGCCCACACAGCGGCGGGGAGACAACCATTTTTCAGAAACCCATCGTCGGCCTTAACGTGAAGTTAACGTACAACAAAATGTGATGATCCAAGGAAAATGAGAACAGACCGAGTGTCAAAACAAGACAAAAAAGAAATATACTCCAGCACCGAGCGCCGAGCACTTTCGGAATCTCTCGAGGACACCAGGCGGTGTTCCGTTCACAACCCTTCTGCTATATTTTTCTGTCACATCTGCGGAACTTTTCTTCTTTCCATAAGTGAATTAAACTTTTGCCCAAGGAAAACCGAGCAGAAATAAGTGGTTGTCCTGGGCGACGGGGAATGGGGTTGGCGGCGGGTGGCGGGTGGCGGGTGGCATACACAAGCAGAACTGAAAAACCGTGCATTCTTATGGTCGGTGAAGGGTGACAGGGAGAGTGGATGTGAATGATTCATTCCACACCACCCCACCCCCCCGGATCCATGCGAGGATGTGTGAGAAGAGTTGTAAATTTAAATTGCAATGAAGTGTCATGTTAGCACTCACACAGGCGCACACCCCAAACCGATGTGACCGTGTGAGTGATAAATTGTTACTAAGAAAATTTTCGTACACACTTAATCATATTTTCAACACGACTGCATCACACACTGGCCGGGGGTGGCAAACTTTTGGGTACCCTCGTCCCATTTGAAATCACTTGTGTCCCCCCGGGGAGCCAAGTGGGGAAGGGGTTAGGTGCGTCTGAGTGTGTGCCGAAGGGGTTTGAACAAAGTGTTAATTCTCTTCATCAATTAGACATTGCTTCCAAGTGTGATTCATTTTATTTGGCGTCCTCACAGCCAATCGGCCTTTCTTCGTCACGCATTGCAGCTCACTTTTAAGCCCTTTTCGGTTGGTCCCGCCGGCCCACAAGACTGTTTGTCAAACAAAAACCCTCGGCGAAAGTGCTTAGATCAACCCTTCACGTATTTCGGTCGGTCATCGATATTCAATTCGTTAACGGTAATTATCATAATTTTATTGATTTAACAAAATTCGCCGTCGCCTCAAGCCGCAACCCTCGGCGAAATGAAGTTTACCGCATTCGCAGAAACGCGCCTCACATCGCATCACGGAGCGCCTAAGTGAATTCGGCTTAAGTCAGCCGAAACTCGTGGCGGCGCGGTGGACTCGCGAATTTGTTAATTTTAAAATTTAATTTACAATTCCGATTGTGTAGCACTAACACGTCACACGCCGCATACTAAACAGCGGCGCGGCAAATAACGAATTCCATCGACAACAACAGGGTGAAGCATAACCCAATTATTATCATTATTGTTATTATCGTACACCCCCGTGCCGCGCCGTCGACGGGGCGCTGCGGGAGGGGGATGTAATGGAAATTACTTGCAAATATCTTGGAGTATCCCTCAAAGGCACGGCGGCACATTAACATATTTTTGTCGAACACAAGACGAAGAAAAGGATACCCGAACTCCTACCGCATTCGGCACATTTCAGCATCTCGGCATTTCAGCGTTTCAGCACTTCCGCTACAGCAGTCGTTAGACTGGATAGGGGACGAGTGCTGGGGACGAGAGCCCGGATTTTCCATTTAATTGTATGCAAAGTGAAATCGTATTTAGTTCAACATCTAATATTGCCGTCCGCTGAGGGGAGCGGGTGAAGAGTGTTTTTAAAATTATTCCGGTCCAGGGACTCGTCCTGTCGGGGCCTCCAAAGAGCGGCTCTAATAGGTTTTATGTGTCATTAATGGTGATGGTTTGGAGTTCTTTTTTTTGTCCTGCTTCTGTTTCGCCCCCCGTTTCTTTGTGTTTTATATTAAATTTTGTTGCTCCTTTGTTTCCTTTTTTTTGCTGTTGTTGTTGGTTGGTGCTTCTTGGAAAAATAATTAATATCAACCCCCTCCAGCCGCCGCATCTATTTTAGGGGCGGATGATGGTCAGTCAACATTGTGAAACAATTGCCTCCGAATGATGGGCCTCCGCCCTTTGAAGTGGGCGCATAAAAATAATAAAATGATATTCATGGATGCCGAGAGGAACCCTTTTAAGGTGGGCACCAACCGGCTGCCTGATGAGAGGGCGAGCTTTTAATTTGAATGTAAGCAGGGGTGATGCGATGTTAGCTGCCGTAAAGGACCACAAAAATGTGCTGCCTGTGGTTTTGTGTTGCGATGCTTTTCGGGGCCCGGTGAGTGGGAATGTGGTACCACGGTGGCATCTCAAAGGGGAATGGAAACTGCGGGTAACTGAAGTATGCCTTGAGTGGTGGTGATGAGGGATCTTATCTAATAGGGGGAGGGGCTAGTGCGTAGTTATTCCGATGATGTTACTCCTTTTATGAAACAATGGGTTATTCGAAGGGGACTCAAATCCCAAGAAAAGGTGCAGCTTTGAATTCACAAGAGGTCCGTAGGATAAGTTAAGCCGCCAAGGCCTTTAAATAGAACCTTATTTTTTGTTTATTTGACCAAGTCAGCCCGAGCTAAGATACAGAGGAGTGGAGAGATCCTGTAGCATATTCGGTTACGGAGGACACCAGAGTTCCTTGTCTATTGTCAAGTGATTGTGGCACGATCCTAAATGTTTCTATGAAACGAAGAGATGCCGTTCCACACTAGATTTTGTTTTACTATTATTCGTTCATTGCTAAGCGACGACAGCAATTGCAGCTCAGAAAACTGTCATTATTCTTTAAAAGAAAAACCATCAAAGAGCATCAAAGCGAGATCTCTTAAGAGTCGCTCTAATTTGGTTGCCCTTGAGACCACAGAGAATATCCATACAAACAAGCTGAAAAGCAAGCGATGCCCACAATCAATCTAAAATCCCTCGATCCACAGTCAGGCGCGTGTCTAGAATTGACCAGAAGTGTCAATCTACGTCGGAGGATATTGACGTGAAGCAGATTTCATTTTTGCACGAGGCACAATCTCCAAAAAAAATAAAGAAAACTCAAAAACATTCCTAAAATGCAGGCTATCTCTTGACAAAATGGTTGAGCATTTCAATGTACACCTCATGTAAATGCCGGGATCAAGCCTACCTGCCAATTGCAAAGTTGATGTACTCGCTAGAAAATGTCCAACCTCTTCTTTAACTCCAGGAGAAGATCCAACTTCTATGCCGCTAGATACAGCCCACCATAATTAACACAAGTGGCTACACCACCAATATGACCAGCACTGAATCCCAAACAATCTCTTAGTCTCTTCAGACTCTGGGCATTCATCAGTGTCACAACTGGACACTGCACAATTGGTACATACGCTCTGGCTAGTCGTACTAAGTACACACCTAGCGACTGACTCTTACAACAACCTAAGCGACATGAATGGCGTCAATATATGTTAGTAAGTATGCTTCAGTCTAAGTCAACTGTCATCCAACAGTGGTCAAGTAAGTCAAAACTAAAAACCAGTCGTCAGAAATAAACGTGGGCTGCGGAACTGATTTGTTTCTAGATTAATTTCTAGCATATACATAAGTAAACCATCACATCACACCATCACAAGCACCAACTGCTTCCAGGAGTATGAGTAAGGCAATCCGTTCGGTACCACAATACCCCTCTACCTAACCTAACGATACGAGTGGTTTGCATGGTGCCACAAACAAAGTAAAAAAGTAACTACGCGAGGGTATCTTCAAGCACTTTACTTGCTCGCTCAATTATTCTGGCATGTGACTAATGGAGGGCTTGAGCTATAGCTGCCTTCCATCCATGAATGTCGTGGGCAATCTGCTTCCAGTCATACAGTCTTTCAATCTTTAAGCTGGAGGTTCGATCTTCCTCTTCTTCTCGAAACAGAAGCCGCAAATTCGAAGACCGTGCGGTCGACAGACTTTTACTCTCTTGACTGAATTCATATCTTGGCACATCTTGTATAGTTGGCGGGTGTGTCTTCACTTCCATTCACCTTTTTCGTGGAACTATATACGACGCAGAATGTTTCTTTCGAAGGCAGCAAGACTCAGATCTGCTGTATTGCTTATTGTCCAGTTCTCGGCTCCATATAGCAGGACTGACAAAATTAGGATTTTGTAGAGCCTTCAAGTCAGGAATTTGGACAAACAAAAATAGCATCGGTTGTGTAGGGCGATTCTACGTCGGATCTCCACTAGTATGTCGTTTATTTGTGGAAAGATTATAGCCATCGATTGTAATGATTTGCTACAGCTGGTGTGTTTCGAAACGTATCTACAGTCGACAGCATATACAGGGTGGTTAAATTTGAAGGGCCGATGTTGATTTTGAATAAAACACAAATTGTTTAGAAAATTACTGTCATTTCTTCTTATTATGATAATATTGGTATGGTTCAATTATGTATGGAACAAAATGTCGGCCAAATGGCAGCCGCGACCTCGGCGGCACACCTCCATCCGATGGTCCAAATTTTCGATGACGCTGAAGCAGAAGAAGAATTGAGGTTCTATGCCGTTAATGTGGCGAATTATCTCATCCTTTAGCTCTTGAATTGTTGCTGGCTTATCGACGTACACCTTTTCTTTCAAATAACCCCAAAGAAAAAAAATCCAACGGTGTCAAATCACATGATCTTGGCGGCCAATTGACCTCGCCACCACGTGAGATAACACGGCCATTGAATCTGTCGCGCAAAAGAGCCATTGTTTCGTTAGCTCTGTGACAAGTGGCAACGTCCTGTTGAAACCACATATCGTCCACATTCATATCTTCCAATTCGGGCGAACACTATTCACAGTAACTGCCTGACCGGCCTCATTTTGGAAAAAATACGGCCCGATTATGCCGCCAGCCCATAAACCGCACCAAACAGTCACTCTTTGTGGGTGCATTGGTTTTTCGACAATCACTCTTGGATTATCATTCGCTCAAATGCGGCAATTCTGCTTATTGACGAATCCACTGAGGTGAAAATGTGCCTCATCACTGAAGATGATTTTCTTCGACAATTGATCATCCACTGTTGCCATTTTTTGCCACCATTCTGACCATTGACGACGCTTGAAATGGTCAAGAGGCTTTAGTTCTTGAGTCAATTGCTCCTTGTAAGCATGTAAATGCAAGTCTTTGTGCATAATGTTCATCAACGACGAGCGTGAGAGGTGCGATTGTTGGGCACGACGACGAGTTGAGGTGGACGGCTCTTCAGCCACACTATCGCGAACAGCAGCAATATTTTCTGCAGTACGAGCTGTACGAGCATGCACTGGTGTTTTCACATCTCCTACAGACCCGGTTTTTGCAAAATTTTTGCACGATTTTTTGGACGATTAAATTGACCGAAAAAATTACGAAGTTTGATTTTAACGCCCATTTTCATAATAAGCCTGAATAACTTTAACGCGTTGCTCGATTGTGTATCTTTCCGTGGTTCAAATTGAGTTAGTCTGAAATAGAGAAATGTCAAATGAAATGCAGAAAAAAACTTGACGTTTAGGTGTGGTTCACATTTAACCACCCTTTATTTCGTCTTATCCTCAGTGATCTTAGGACCAGCTCGTTTCGCCAGTTCTTCAGTCGCCGAGAAAGGTTCCACTGCGGGCCGCGGAGGACGCGAGTCTTTGTCAGTGTAATCTGCGCACACTAAGAGTTCGACTGATTTGTAGAAGATAGTACCTTCCTTGTTTTTCTTTCAAGTACAGCCTTCCAAACACATACTAGGAAATGCAACAATCGGTTTTTTACCCACTTGGTAGACAACACAGACACAGAGAACCGTGATACGCTGGCGAATGTGCTCGCGAAATAGTATTCACGACTGACTGCTTGCACAGACTGACCATTTTCAATGCTCAGGGAGCATGATCTACTGCTAGCACCAAAGTCGATAGAAAAATGGTTAAACGAAGTCACAGATAAACAAATGGTCGATAATAGAGAACGAGTATTGCTAAGAAGTTGCGCAGGGTTAGATCGACAAAGAAGACTCATGTCAAGGTGGTGAAGCGACAATCTTGTACAACACTTTTACTTACAGCAGTCACATTGTCGGCATCGACATTGTTGAGCGTGTGTTTCGATGATGGATACGCTCTAATAGGTATAACACAAGGCCAGTCACCCTCGAATATTTACAGTTTTATGTTGACCATAACCTGCTCGCAATGCGTCAAAAGAACGGACTATGGAATCAATATGTTTGAAGCGAGTTTGCAAAACTTGATTGCAAATTGGAAACCGTAAACTAATCACATGCCGTCTTTGATGGCAGTTCTGTTTGAAGTAAGCATGACTGAAAAAGGAGATGTAAAATGCGGACCAAAAATTGTATGACCAAATAAACTTGAAAATTAACTCTCTTCTGGAACGCACTAGAAGTCCATCAGTTAATGCGGTGACCTCTTGAATTCTTGCAATATGCTAGGTACACACGACCCTTCATTCACAAGTTCGACCACGCTATATAGATTCAATTTGGAAGCTCTTTCTGTAAATGGATTGACAAGGATTCTATGTACAAGTGGGGCCATCAGCGATTAGACCATTTCAGATGCAAAATGTGTTCTACACAAGATGGTGCGTGATTAAAAATGATCGATCAACAGAGTCATACGAGTAGAGAAGTCTTTCATGTCCTTGTTCCACTTGAATCCATAAACATTTCCCCGTCGCAAATCTGGGTATCACAGATCCTACTTATGCTTTAAAAGTTCACAAGTGGAAGAAAAAACAGAAGACAATTCGTCGAGAGAAATACACAAAGTCGGTAAGCAGTAACCATCTGCACCAGGAGTATATGAAAAACCATGGAATGTAGACAGTTCAGCCGAATTATACTGCAGTACAACCGGAGTTAAGAGAATAGACTGCAGAATGGGGTGCCTTGCAAGTTAAAGTATGCATTAAGCCCGAGTCGGTATTATTACGCTTTGAATATAAGCCCCTTTGGAGGTAGGCGCTTGCCTTGCACTTGATGTGGTTCAGTGTGCGGCATTACATTGATTAGCATTATTTCAAGGCACCGACGCAAGGTCTGCGAATTGTGCACGCTGCAATCATGGCCTAATTCATTCCCACACCCACAGGTCCAAACCATAGAAGAACAAGGCCAAGACTAACGACTAACGCCCGGGCGCCAGCCATCTCCTTAGCATTCAGAAATGCCAGTTAATTAACTGACGTGAGGCAATGAGTCCGTGTGGATCGAAGACGAAATTGTCTCCTGCCAATGTCGTAGCTTCGCCAGGAGCAGGCCCATACCGAAGTTGAAATTGCAAAGTCAAAATGTTCACCTTTCAATTGACGACTGCTCCAAATGAGAAGCACCGGCCACCCTTCCAGCCAACCAAACTATTCCAGAGCTCCAGCCGCACCGGGCCAAGTGATGCAGCTGCATTTACATATGTACAGGTGTCCCATGCTTCCCCGATTAAATCGTTTGCATATCTCCCAGGGCCGGCGTAAGTAACACGCTCGTTTCAGATCAATCTCGTCTCAGTCAAATTGCCATGCAAAACCAAAAGCCCCATGTTCCCAGAAACTAACACAGTAGTCCTTGTTTAATAATTACCATTGCATGCCGTTGCGTCCCAGGACACGGACCAGACCAGGTCCAGGCCCAGGCACTGGCACAGTCACTGAATCCCGCTCGTATCTCTGGTGCGCTGCAACGTTGAAGTACGAATTAATTACCGAGAACAACTCACGAACCTCACCAGACCACAGATACACAGATTTTGATCTGCACATTTTGTGATACCAATGAATCATGGACAAGGACATGCGTCTGCTTCGTCCGTGTCGAACATATCCCCCCGCCATGAAGCACTCGCAGTCATCGAGTCTGATTGTATATTTTATTGAATTATTTTATTTTGTAATTTAACAACAAAAACAAAAGTGCCTGCAATGTAGATGGGGGGAGGGCAGTGTATGCGGGCCCTTGCATTTATTGTATATTTCGAGTTACAGGATATTGGTAATTAGTTTGTGTGCGTCCTTCTCTGGCCATGTGATTGGGTTGCTTGTATTCCTGCAAATGAGTTCAGTTGTCGGCTGGTAATAGAATTAGGTTCTGTTTACTCTCTCTCTCTCTCGCTCTGGCAGAGATGGTGAATAATTGAATTTTGGTTGGACCAACAAATGTAAACAAATTGTGTTGTGCTTAAAGCGATAGGCGAGCCCGGAGTGAAGGATCGTCCCTGTGGATGCACTCGTTTGTGGGGATGTTTGATTGGGAACGAATTCTTTGGCTGATGGCTTGAATGTCCATGTAGTCGGTGCCACAGAATTTGAGTGGAATTTCATTGATAGCTGTCCTACACTCTTTAACATATTCCCAATCTTAGGATGTTCGTCATGAAATTTTGCAGAAAAAAAGGGAGAAATGAGAGACGCATTCAGAAAACCTAGGAACACATTGTTCCGTGGTCTTTGGAGGAGTTATGCTGCGAAATGGATGATTATTCGGGTCGCTGTACCATCCATCTGGCCATTTGAGAGGCATTTCAGTAACCCCTAACAAGAAAAAACGGAAGCCAAGGGTAAGAAGGACATCGCTCCAGTGAGAGTACGTGAAGGCTCAGGCAACAGAAGATTGTGGCAAATTTTACACCAGAATATGAAAGAATGTGTCAGGGGCAAGGGTATGCGTTGCTATGATTCTCAATCTTGTTGTGTCCGATATTCCATCAGAACTCAGTTACCGTGATGGAAAACATAATACGAGTAACTTGCCCCTATACTGAGAACCATGCCAACTTCACATAGTTCAACCTTTCGACTCACTGCCCATGAGTGCTTCCAACTTCAAATATTAGAGGTGCTCCTTCCACCACGAGGGCTCTGAGGGTCGCCGCCGTAGCGTACTGAGCAGCAGGACGTTTGAATTCAATTCAATTTTGAGTCCCTGAAAGTGCTCAGAGAGAGTGCCTGTCTGGAAAAAAACTACTTGAGCGCAAGTCGGAGCTATATGCTGGGAATATAGGCAAAATTCCAGCACCAGTTGTCATTAATGTACGCAGGGGGCGATTGATTTCGACCCTCATTTAAGTATGACGAAGTGTACTGAACTTAACGAAACTTGACGAAACTTGACGAAACTTAACGAAACTCAACGAAGCTGATCAATGTCGTTTTTACGTCACGATCGTTTGCATAAGTTGACTTAAGTGTCGTTACGCCTTTCATGACTGTTCGTTAAGTCAACTCTTCAGTTTCTATATTCTACTGAATGAGCTTTGGCATAAGGAGGTCAAGATAGCAACACAAATAGACGCTATGTTGCTAGTTCCACGATGGGTGGGATGTGGTAGACCTAACTGCCATCATCACCGATCTCAGCTTGACGTGTTTAATGGCAAGAAAGCGCCTTTTGAAATAAAGTCTCGAACATGAACATTTGTTATGGTAAATGGCAAACATTTAACTTAAAGTTTCACCCAAAATCTTGTCCCACTTCAAATTCCACCCGACTTCATCACAAAATAACAATTTCTGATTAAATTCACAAAATTCCCATAAAAAACAAATCCACGTCGCCGCGGCAGTCGCATTTTGTTGCCGCAGCTAACTTCATACCCGCTGCATAAGGTCAACAACAATTTATTCCAAACCAACAAAAAATAATTGCATTGGGTCAATATTTGCACAGCAAACAAGCGCGCGCCGCGTCGCTTCTGTCCGGTGTGCAGAAATTCTAATATTCAAAATACAACTCATTTCCGAACACATCCCAGTCCGCTGGTCAACCAGCCGCTTCCCGGTCCTGTGGCGATCTTAAAACAGAATTTATTCCAAGCTTATGCTGTGTTTGCTTAAATTAATTTAAACAAAATATTCGAAATCCTCACCAATATGCATATGCATGCGAATTGCAGCCATCCGTTCGATTGAACGAACATGAAAATAACCAGAAAGAAAAAAGGGGCAAAACAGATCGAAAACGGGCGAAAAAAAAAACAACTGAAAAAATTACAAAAACGATCCGAAAACAACATTGTTTCAATCTGAGTAAATACCACCCGTCATCCACCCACGTCATGTCCACTTGAGTGCTGCAATGATATCCTTAAACACAAGCACAAACGCGCGGCCGTCGCATGGTTCTCGTAGATTTTTATGCGCCATTTGCATATTTACTTTGTCCAAACCGAATCAAAACAATTTCAATTGATTTCGTCGAATCCACTCGTGCAAACAAAATGATGTCCTTTTTCTGTCAACGACCTGCCGCCGCTGACGGTCGACCTCCGTGGTGCGAGGGCGGCCCCATCCGGCTGCCCGTTCAACTCGGTTTTATTTCACAATTTTTGAGTGCACATTGGTTTTTCTTTCCTCGTATTTTTTCGTTTGTCGTTTTTGTTGCGCCAGTGCGATAATACCGAAGTGATATCTGTCTCCGAGTAATGATGGCATTCCGCGTGATATATGATGCCAAATTGATATTACACTGCGCCCTGGCTGAGGGCCCAAAGCGCAGCCTAAAGCCGAAAGCCGATTTACCCATTAAGGATGAAAAATGCTGAAATAAACTTTGGTCATTGCCGGATGAGAAAACGACACAAAAAATGAATGGAACGCATAACAAAATGCAAAAAAATACAGAAATAATATCAAAACGAGAGGAAAATTGTAAAATTGCGACATCCTGGGTGGCATGGCGGCAGGGTGGCGTGCAATCTGGTCCCTCCAAATGGGAAATGGCAATCATTCGATGTATATAATTCGGTGACGAGGTAAATAAATCTCTGAATGCTGTTACCGACTGTGCGCGCCGGGTGCGGGTGCGAGGACGAAAACAAAGCGAAGGGGAAACCCGATGATTTGGCACTTGAATTGCTCAGCCATTGTTATTTAAAAGCGAGCAGTTAATGATTTCAGAGTTTGCGAGGACTTAACATTTCGCCATCACCATCGTCAGCTTGGTGCTGAGGTTGAAAGTGAGCTGAAGCTGGCACAGTTTGACCGCCGGGGGAGAGCAAATAGGCCTACTTAATTGACACTGATGGAATTATGTCGGAAACAGGTGCACTTGGCACTGGGAACTCGAGTCGCATTTGCACCCGACACTGATGGCGTTATGTCAGAAACTGGAATAGGAGGCAATCCATTGCCGGTTGATTTTTATGTTCCAAGTCGATTTGGATCATGTTCCGCAGTGCCAATAATTGCATTTGAAGACTAAGTAATAAAATGTCGACCATTTCCGTCGGGCGCCATTTCTGTTTGCCATACAAAAATGCCATTAGACAGTTGTAGAGAGTGATTGATAGCAATTTACAAGATCATGACCTTGGTCTTTCAATTCAGTTGCATTGAGCCCAGTTGTTTTGACAAACCGAAGTAGCACTGCTTGCCAACGGCGATTCTAAAGGGTGGTTTTAAGAGCCGATGTTGAATGTGAACCACACCTAAACGTCAAGTTTTTTTCTGCATTTCATTTGACATTTCTCAATTTCAGACTAACTCAATTTGAACCATGGAAAGATACACAATCGAGCAACGCGTTAAAGTTATTCAGGCTTATTATGAAAATGGGCGTTCAAATCAAAATGCATATCGTGCACTTCGTGATTTTTTCGGTCAATTTAACCGTCCAAAAAATCGTGCAAAAATTTTTCAAAAACCGGGTCTGTAGGAGATGTGAAAACACCAGTGCTGTTCGCGATAGTGTGGCTGAAAAGCCGTCCACCTCAACTCGTCGTCGTGCCCAACAATCGCACCTCTCACGCTCGTCGTTGATGAACATTATGCACAAAGACTTGCATTTACATGCTTACAAGGAGCAATTGACTCAAGAACTAAAGCCTCTTGACCATTTCAAGCGTCGTCAATGGTCAGAATGGTGGCAAAAAATGGCAACAGTGGATGATCAATTGTCGAAGAAAATCATCTTCAGTGATGAGGCACATTTTCACCTCAGTGGATTCGTCAATAAGCAGAATTGCCGCATTTGAGCGAATGATAATCCAAGAGTGATTGTCGAAAAACCAATGCACCCACAAAGAGTGACTGTTTGGTGCGGTTTATGGGCTGGCGGCATAATCGGGCCGTATTTTTTCCAAAATGAGGCCGGTCAGGCAGTTACTGTGAATGGTGTCCGCCCGAATTGGAAGATATGAATGTGAACGATATGTGGTTTCAACAGGACGGTGCCACTTGTCACACAGCTAACGAAACAATGGCTCTTTTGCGCGACAGATTCAATGGCCGTGTTATCTCACGTGGTGGCGATGTCAATTGGCCGCCAAGATCATGTGATTTGACACCGTTGGATTTTTTTTCTTTGGGGTTATTTGAAAGAAAAGGTGTACGTCGATAAGCCAGCAACGATTCAAGAGCTAAAGGATGAGATAATTCGCCACATTAACGGCATAGAACCTCAATTCTTCTTCTGCTTCAGCGTCATCGAAAATTTGGACCATCGGATGGAGGTGTGCCGCCGAGGTCGCGGCTGCCATTTGGCCGACATTTTGTTCCATACATAATTGAACCATACCAATATTATCATAATAAGAAAAAATGACAGTAATTTTCTAAACAATTTGTGTTTTATTCAAAATCAACATCGGCCCTTAAAATTGAACCACCATTTACATCGGATTTCCACTAGGATGTCGTTTGTCTAGTTCACGTTTCCCGCTACCTTCCCGAAATCCATATGAGGAGAAAGTTAAAATACTTGTGCATAGCCATGTCGAAAAGAAGTCTTTGAGTGAAATGTAGCCGTATGTAGAGACTTAATCGCTGCCTACCTGTCCGAACATAGGATTACCTGGCTTTTAATTATATCATGTTGTTTAAGCCAAGTCAGAACCTCAACAATCTAAGTCGTCAACAAGCGTAGAGAGCGATTGACTTTGCGTCCACAAAAGTATGCAAAATTGAACGAAATTTAATGAAATTGTACGATACTCAACGAAAGTGAACGAAGCAGTTGTTGTCATTTCTGTATGTATGCTTGAACGGAGGGTTCACTTTGGAGTCACTTCTTCGAGCATATTTGCTGGTATATCTCTAATAACACGTGTAATGTTCTAAGGCCGCAATTCTGGCTTATCCGCATCGACGAGTGAGCCTAAAAGCGTAAGCTCGTAGTTGGTTATTTCATCGGTCCAAATTGAGAGATAAATTGGTCACCGAACTGATTTGTCAGTTGGTCAATGGATTTGCTCCGTCTTGCTGGAACCATATGTCTACTAGGTACACTCGTGCGCTCGCAGCTCGTGTATTTTGGACCAAAAATTCGGTCGAAATCATTTAACGAGAGCGTTTCCATTGATTTAATGATTCCGCCGGACCATAAACCATCAAACCATTTTCGGGTATTGGCAGCTCTTTGTACTGCTTGAGGTTGCTCACCGGATCGAATACCACAACTTCCTTTGTTAACACACCCATTCAACGAGAAATGAGCTGCCCCTCTGAACACATTTTCCGCAGATAATGAAATAAAATCATTTGTAAGCGTTGTTCAAGTGTATCCTCCCACGATCTCAGCATCTTTGACACATGTCAAAACTTCCACGTCGGTTCAAACATCGATTTCAGCTTGAAACTCAAGACTAGCCGAAATCTATGTGTCGTCCTTCAGTCTAGAAGTGGAACATATCACCCCTTTCGGGCAACCTTTCGCATTAAAAACCTCCGAAGCCGACTGCGGCCGCACATAATTAAGCACGAGGGGAAGAAAAAAGGAAAACGTCACACAAGATATCTAATTTAACTCAACTTAAGCTTCTTTATTTTCTTTCGGGCAAAGTAATTAACATTTTTCTCATTTGATATCCTTTCAGATCAAAGCAAAACCACAAGGACCCTCATTAGAGCTCATTCAAGTGCCTCAGTCGCCACTGCCACCGCTGCTGCTGCCAGCTCTCCTGATTGCAGATGAGAACATTAATTTCTCTCGTCATCACTCACAATATCTCATCAGATTAATCCACATCCCGCAGTCACCCAGCAGCGGCAGCAGCCACATCTCCGTCGCAAAAAAAAGAATGATCCCCAAATCAAGAGACACATTTTGCGAGGATACAAGCCCGGTACACACGCAGAGAGAGAGATGAAGAGGAAAAAAATCGGTCGGACAATAAAATCTCCAATAATTCATCTCCCTCCTGATGAACATCCGTTTCCGTCCTGCTCCGCCCGGTATTTGATAAACAACTGCTCCTTCAATAAACAAAGAAAAACCCGAATGAATGACTGACAGAGCACCTAACTACTGACTACCCGGCACCCCCGCCATCGAGCCGAATTACATATCGCAGGATGCGGGCGAAACTCTAAACCGACGTTTCATCAATCAACTCGGATAATTCGGGCATTAATCAAACTCGATGCTTTCGATAACTCCCCGTCGCTGACGCCACCGCCACCGATAGACAGACGGCTGCAGAGTGCTGCCGGCGATGAGGCGTATTCATCATGGAAACTTACCACTTTCACAGTTCCACCACTGCGATTCGGGGCACTTCGCCTCGCCGACTAGTGAACTTCGGCATTCAGTTGTGGGTTTATCCGCCGTGCAAGTTGACATAAAAATGGCGCCCCACCCGTGGCCAAGCAAACAGGAAAAAAGACAAGCATGCTTCGCCCATAAATTTGGCAGAGTCTCTTGAGCGCGGGGATAACAGATTTATATGAGCGCAGCAAGTTTTTTTGTGTCTGTTTGCATTTTTATCCTTCGTTTGTCTTGCGAAACTTGCACGTGGACGGGGATGGGGGCACGGGCGACCTTGGGAGTGTGCTGCTGCTGATGCTGGCTGCGCGCTGGATATCCGCAACGCTTTACATTCGTCGATTGGAAAGTATTAGCGGTCTTATTTATGACATGGGAACCCAGGCTATTACTTCTCTCTCGGGTAAGTCGCCTCTTGGGCAAACAAATTAAATTTCCCTCCCTCCTTCGTCCTGTCTTGGGGCGCGTCTTGTGCGATGTGCAATGCGATGTTTTATGTTCTGGATGCAGTTCTCGGTTTTTATTGAATGTTCGCGCGGGAATATATTGGCTTCGGCAATGCAGGGGGATGAGTGCTGTTCTTGTTGCGATATTATTTGCTGTGAATTGGAGAATTTGTTTTGTTTTTTTGGGGAGTTGCTGGATGGAGCGATGTTGATGGGTTACAACTAGCAAGTGATTCAGTCTTGGAGTGGAATGAGTGTCTGTTCCTCTCCCGGGCGTGAGGGACGTTCTATGTCTGCTTGATGAACACGCTTGTCGAACGTCGTTGTAGGAGACTTGTGGGAGTGGTTTGTCTCTTAAAGAGTTGCTAGTGGTCTCGTGTCGCATAGAGAAACTGAGATCTTCTCTCTTCTTTGGTGAGCTGATGAGATCTTCTTCTTCTTCAGATGAGGCTACAGTCTGGTATTTTCCTGGGTCTCAATCAGCAAGCCTCTCCAGTTGTTTTTTAGCCAGCTGCTCTACTTGTCTTTCGTGTGCGTGCTCTAGAGGAGCGTTGTTTCACTGGCGAGGGGGCCGAAAAAGGCAACAACTAGTATCCGGGCACCACTCTTGACCTCGTGTGGTGCCTCTTGCTCGTGGAATTGACATGCAACCACTAAATATGTCTAACTCCTCTAATTGTCCTTGTTTCCGTCCTTACTTACGCACTTCTCAGGGCGACGTCCCATGGAGAGTCACATCCATAGTATGGATTACACGCAAACTCGTGAAGCGTTTCAAATTTTTTTCGACTCCAACGTTGGGGGTCTACGTTCGATTCCCGGTACAGATCCACCTCTCTCGAATCACTTATAATGCACAGAGGTCATTCATGTCAATATAAAGCTTCTCAATTTTCACCATTCTTTGAATCGGCATTCAACTGTAGATCCCCTCCACGTGTTGCTGTTGAAGCCAGGGATGTGGCGCCACCCATATCATCAGCATTTTGGGCACACAATGATCAAATAATAATCGCAAGCATCCGCCTTGCTTTCTAAACGACTAACGAGTGCAGCCAATTAACGCCATCAAGATGAGATAACATCTGTAGATGTTATCAAAGAATACCTGATGTGCTATTGAACGTCCGAAATCAAATAAATTTGTAGTCATATCCTCCGTCCGGGCTACTTTTGGACAGACAGACAGTGGCACTTGCCCTCAATCAGAGTGCAACTTCGACTCGTCACTCTGATGACCACAGGAAAGTGGTCAAGCCATAGTTTAATGTCTGTGTGCCGAATATTGCCCCCAGTGGCAGGTGGTCTGTGTTCTCACAGAAAGCCCACCCCATTTCTGTGGTCCCCAACTTGGCTACCCTGGAAGATGGTAGCAAACTCGAAAGCAATACTTTCTCAAACGACGTAATTGTTGCACAAGAACAGAATTTGAGAAATTTCAAATTTTCACAAACGTTCTCGGTTTTACTTAAAAAACACGGCAAGAGGTGTGAATTCATGCATACATTGTACATGTACACGTCTCCTTGGTGAGGCACATGCATGGATAGCTGCCGTAAATGAGATCACTGTCCTTGGGCGGAACAGTTGAGAGTACAATAAGTTTGATTGGAAGCAATTTACGTCAGGTTGATAAGACGACAGAAGTCCTTGAGGATATGTGCGAGTGTGTACCTTTTTATCGCAAATTGAAATTCCTCTGTATCCTTGTGTTTTGCTTAAAATGAAGTTGTTAGCATGCATCAGACATATCAGCTATTCTCAAGCAGTCCACATTGCTATCCGAGGGCTAGCCTTATGCGGTCTCTAATTGTAGCACTGTTTGACGTTTTTATAGGATCTGTGTCAAGTTCCACATCTATGGTTCTTGGGATCAGAACGTCTGTCAATAATCCGCTGTATTTCATGGATGGTGCTGTTTTCGTCACCTTACCAGATAAGGGGACTTTTAATGCATGAAGAAAATTCATTCTTCTTGAGGCGAATATTTATATCAAGAGCGTTTCATTCGTAGATTGTCATTCTACTGTCTGAGGGTAAGATCTACTGAAGCCTCAACAACTGTAATGGACGTAAGGAGAGCGAGACTTACTTACACAATCGACCAATACACAGAAATGATATGCTGTTGGCAAGATAACGACTTTGCTCAGTTTCGTTAAGTTTCGTCAAGTTTCGTTAAGTTTCGTTATATTTATTTGCCATTGCTCACTTGACCGGAAACGACTTAAATGACAATCGGAATTTTGCGTATGTTAGCAGAAGATATGATGGTCTATTTGAAATTTTGCCATGCCTTTGGCTACATTTCATTTCATTCAGATATAAACATTTATAGCGATGCGTTAGCTCTCAGTATATTCTTTCCCAATACCCTTGAACCCAAAGCATTGCCGGGTGGTGGTTGTGTGCGATGCAAGGTGAATGTCTGTTAACTGCGGCCCAACTAACCCACCCATTTTCCCTTCTTCTGTTGTTTCACATTAATGAAGACTCGCTTTGTCTTCTCGTGCGAAACTGATCAATGTTCAAAATGATGTCCAGTCTCCACACCCTGTCAAACCCCAACAGACTAACGTCACTCAAAAATGGCGGTCACACAAAATCGACCTGGAACATAAAATGCTTACCAACGGACTTTCCAATTTAGCACACATTTCTCACGGAAGTTGACAGTGTTTAAATTCACTGTAAATTCGCATCCGAGAAATGATGACTCAAAGCAGCGTTTTCGACGCAAGACACTAGACCATGTCGCTTGCGCTCGACGATGAGAAAGTTAGCCCCGCAACCCACTCAGATCCATTATCGCTCCCAGAGAGACATCCATAGACTGCCGGTGTCACGAACATTATGGAGATATGCATCACGGGCACTGTAGCAAAACTGCAAAGGATATGCGCCATATATTGTGTTTGACGTCTGCAAAGAATTCTCCGCCCTTGCTCATTCAATTGCTTGTAAACATGACACGAACTCATATATGTCCATTCTGCGCTACAGTCCTCGAAGTGTGTACACATCATCGGAATGCTTTTACGCTTGAATTGAAAATTCAAAGGATACAACGAAGGCACTGTATCCCGTGCACGTAGATGTGTGTACGTGTACCGCCGTTGCCGCGTTTATTTCGCTTCAATTTACTTCAGAGCGCACTGTACAGATAAACGAATAATAAATTCCCCCGCACATGCACGCGCCTCGCCCGTGCGCCGGTTCAAGTGAGGTAAGTGCTCCAAGGTATCCACTGAGAAGTCCTGAAATGTTTTCATTGCATTATATGATTGGGATTTTGTCATTCAAATGAGACACGTCGTTGGTGGCTCTCTCCGGCTCGGCCGTCCCCAGTGCGCTGCAGCGTCTGGCTGTCCACGGATGGAGTCGAACCCGCCCTGTGCACAGCGGATGATTTGTCATTTTGACTGCATATTCTAATTCGATGAAAGAGCGGATAAGTGTAATGCGTTTGAATTTATATCCCCTCTTTTCCATTTCGTTTGTGCCGAAGAGTGAATGCACTTAGGACGATGCCTGTGGCTTTGAGCTGGCGGATTCCTTTTGAGAGGAAGTCTGTCGACGTGAGGGTATGTTTTCTTTTCAGCCATTCACTTGCTTTCCGTTCCTCTGTTGCGGACTAGATACTGTTTTGTCAGGAGAAGTGAGATAGTTCTGCGGAATGCACTCCTTGAGAATGTCAATCTGGACGGCTTTCAAGGAGTTGCTGCGTGGTAGGACGTATCTGTGTGTGTGGAGCGGGTGAGCGGTGAGCCGTTTGCGGAGTAATGTCTTTTATATTCTTGAGAGATTATACCTAAGCAACAAGTTTATCGCTGTCTATCTAATCCAATGGGAGACGATATGCGAGACACTTTGAAGTGGAGCTGAAGGAAGAGTGTGACACAGATGGGCGACAGATTGACTCGTAAGGAGTGCAACGACGGCTGTTGGGAATGTGAAAAACTGCGGAATGATTCGGTGGAAAATCATAAACTAATTGATATCGCATTTACTGCAGTAAACTGAGGTTCCAGGACCAGAAGGTTTAACTGACTCACTGAGAGGGTGGTACATTCGCTCTGATCTGCGAACGAAATCGTCACAAACTTTGTGAGGCTTTGAAGCAAGGTTTTTCTCGGGTACATGACATCATTTTCTTGGTGGTACAACAAACAAGTCGCGGCCTGCACAATTGCCAGACTCATATTGGGAACTTACCTTCTTGCGACTCACTCCGCCAAGTCGACGTTCGATTAAAGGGCGCGAGAAGCTTTCATAATTCACGGCTCCATTCCTTCCGGGTATCACAACATTGCTTAGTGGGTATTCCCGTCCGGAAGATGTTACTTAGACATTCCCTTTCAAAAGCAACTAGAAACTGTAAGTCTACTCCACATTAACAAGGAAGTGTAGAAACTACAGCAAAGTCAGAACCGCCTCAAACTGTAGCGCCATCTACATGTTGCATCTTATTCGTCACTCGTAACGACGTTGCTTCACAGGACTCCTACAGAACTTTACCTCAGCTTGCGTGCGTTGAAAGAAAATTTGCACCAGATTCCCAAAGTTTGAGTAGGGGGAGCATCCAAGTGACACCAATACGGAGATCTTGTCATTTAAAAGTACATGTTTGCTTGCTCATTGATGTGCAAGAATTTGTCTAAATGAATGCCTGATCGACCTGCTTTTTGGCGATGACCTCAATCTCTTTCACAAAAGAATTATCTCGTCGTCCATGTTTTTGTAGCTTGCAACTTGCCTGAATGAGTTTGCACACATTGAATACTATCGTGAAGCTTTAATCTTTCTGTCTTGTTGATTCTCGGGCTTAGAAATAAATGCGATCGCGTCATGATCATTGGCACTTTGCAATATAAATGGTATTACGATCCAATCCAGTCTAGTGTTAAACAGAAAGAGGTGAGAAGAGAGCAGCAGGAGATAGGCCTCACCGATTATCGAACCCATGGTTAATTGGATTAAGCCAGCAGATCACGTACATCCAAAAGTTCACTTGTTTTCAACCACTGTCTACTGATACTTGTCTGGAACTTGAACAGACATCAGTTTATTCAAACAAAAGTTGAACTTGGGAGCCATCATGGGGTTTCAAACTCGAAGGAATATGGCAGCAAGGTGCGACGGAACATGAAACTTCAATCAACTTGAAGCGCAGCTCGCGAAGACGAATGCTGCTTGGTAGATTTCTCGAAGGCTTTTGACAAAGTAAACCACAAAATCCTGTATTTTAAAAAGCTTTCTTTGTGATAGGTGTCAATGAGTAGTATGCAACTCTACTCTCTTACCGGTGAAACAGACCTCAGGGATCAATTCTTGGTCCCATTTTATTTTCAATGTTTATGAACGACTTGTCCCATGTTTATAAACACGCGAAAGTTAATTTTTATGCAGATGACGCTCAAGTTGGGTTGGTGAAGCCATTGAGAAAAATGTATGAACTTGTAGGGACCTTTCTGGTATTTGTGCTTGGTCTAAAAAAATCACAACTTATACAATTTCTAAAAGTTCAAAGTTCAAAGTTCAATTTATTTGTAGTTCGATTTGTACAGTTTTAGTTACATCTAACTTGTATTATTTTAGAGATACAGAACAAAAGTTCTTTACAACTAAGATAGTTCAAAGTATATTTAATAAGAATTTTAATACATTAATATGAAAAGTTAAGGGAACAAACCCTACAATCAAAAACCCCTAGTATGACTTGTATAGCTAAATTGCACCAGGCCCAACTATGCAACATGCAAGGACGATATAACTAGCTTTAAGATATAATCGATTTTTCCTTAATTTAAGATGTTACGAATAAGCTCACTCTCAGACAGAGCATTTGCTTAAAAAAGTCTGGTGTAATTTATCAATGAGATGTGACATGGTATTTACATTTGCTTTTTCATGGAGCCTTATAGTAGAGAAATGCCAGGGCAGATTTAACATTAGCTTTAGCACCTTGTTTTGACATATTTGTAGTTTTTTAAAGTGAGATTTGGCACAATCGGCCCACACAGGTGCACCGTACGTTAAGACTGGTTGAAAAATCGTTTTGAGAATTAGTAGTTTGTTATCAATACTAAGTTTTGATTTACGATTGATAATATATATAGGAATTTAATGATTATAGGATTTTAATGATTAGGTTAGCTTTCTGAACCGTACTCGATATATGTTTTTCAAATGTGAGTTGTAGGTTTATCCTGAGACTTATCTGTATTCGGTTTGATTTTCCATCTGAAGCAGAATAACTGAAACGCATCAAGTGCAATTTGAAGAGAAGTTAGCGTGTCCTGTGCTAAAATATTGGATGAGAACAGGGCTGTATCATCAGCGAACAAATCTAGGAAAGTGTTACCATCAGGTACTGGTTTGTCGGACATGAAAATATTAAATTAAATGGGAGCCAATACCGAACCTTGAGCTGAATAAAAATAAAAGGAAGTTAATCGCGAATAAATTTCCTGATATCATAATATAATAATATTGTGGGTGTCCGTAGAGGGCCAGGGCCTAGCTTCTCAGCAACCACTCGTGCTGTGCATGCTATTGTTCTCTCACTAGTGGAAGGCACCTACACAGTTTAATGCCGACTCCGAACGGCCAAAATTGAGAGAGAGGCTTTTTCTTGACAGTTGTACTCTTTGAGCATTATCAGTAACTCAAAAGAGGTGGGGCCTCTACGCGTACATACCCACAACGCCACGGGCCACCACCTGCCTGATATCATTCTTTTTGCAAACAAACTTAATGTGGTACGAACTGTGACTAGTTTGAGCTTTGTCATCAACTCTTATCTGTCTAGTGATGTGCCAGACCGAACATTTCTTAAACCGAGTTAACCCGCATTGGAATTGAAGCAAACCGAGGTGGTAGAAACAATATTACATTCACCCGCGGTAATCCGACAAACGTTTTGCAAGACAAAGTCGGTTTATCGAATTTTTCAGACTATGGACACTACCCTGCCGCAGTTCGGAACCTTTTGAAATGTAGTTCCAAATAATCCGACAAATTACAAATCAAAGTGTACTATACACCATAATATGTGTGTGGAACATAGTAAGGCTAAACAACTGCAGAGAGAGCAATATGCGTCGATCAAAATTCGTGATGATGCGAATTAGTTACAACACACTCGAGTCACACAGCTGGTTGGCGCAGTTGGTTGAGTGCCTGCCCTTGGTGAGAGAGGCCCTGGTTCGAATCCCATGGAAAGCAAAGTTAATACGCTTTTTTCGGTTTCTGGATCGCTGGAGTGGTAGTAGTCTCACTATTGGTGTCAAAATGGACCAACATAGTCTAGGTAAGCTGGCGATTTCGCTGGCAGCCAACTTACCTACCTACCTACCTATCTACACTCGAGTCAGTGTCAGTGAGTTAAAGCCTTGTCAGGTTGAAGGGGGTACTGGTTAACACAGGGGAAGGACTACCGTGGGTCCACAAAAAGAAACAACATGAAGAGCAAATATACCACGTGTCACTATGACCGTCTCATGAGAACTAATATATCAACTCATCCTGTTTGTTTGTTATCCACGTCATTAAACTATGGAAAACTTTCTTCGATACTTCAGCACCAGTGGCAGTACAGACCACACGCTTTAAAAACGCAATTTTCAATAATTTTTTACATCTTCCTCAATTTCTGGAACTATTCCCTCCTTTTCTTCATGCTTTCAACTTGTTTTATTATAGTTCCAAGTATAAAGTGAATTGAATGTTAGCTTTACCCAGTTTCACTCGAGAGGTTTCTATCTCAGCCTTTCTCTTGGTGGTAGCCTCAGTTTCCATTCAAATGGGGAGGAGTTGGTTGCTTGGCCACAAAAGACAAAACCTTGCCATTTCAAAAGGTACCCAATTTTTAAATTTAATTCCGCCCCTTCCACCTCCCACCACGTGAGGTGGACGCCTCATTGAGTTGAGTCAATAGCGCCCATCCCCCAGCAGCACTCAATCAAGAAGACTTCATCGAGAATGACCAACTTTTTGCGGCACCCTCACCTCTCTGCGGTCCTTGGGAAAGAAGACGCCTGCCCAGCAGCGATTTCTTCAAACTTTGACTACAAGGATAATTAATTCCGAAACGGGCCCCCCTTGTTGGCTTCACATCAAACGGTCAGTCATCATTAATCACACATCATCATCTTTACATCTCCGCCAGCACAGCGTATCATGTCCTTCATTCGAAAATATTCGCCTGCTGATCGTTGCGTGACAACGCAAACAAAATACCCTCCGCCTGACCACCCCGCGCCCTCCACCCTGAGAGCAAAAGCAATCCTGCGAGACGTCGTAGACGCCTTCGCTTGTGCACCTTCGACGGTGCTCGCATTAGGGTCGCCAGAGTGAATAACTTGAACGAGGAAGTTGTTCAGCCGTGCGTCGAGGATGAAGCAAGGAATCTCCTCTCGGCTCAATGGAAAATAATTTCCAAATTATGATGTTCAACGGCAATGGCCTTCACTTGGCCGGATCCATCAGCAGTGCCCGTGCCACTCCCCCCATTCAGAAATGAAAAGCTGCGTCATGGCAGTCATCCAAGAGCTGAAGGAGTGCCGGAGGACGAAACGACGAGCAGAGCACTGCTCTATTACTGCAATGAATCAGCAGAAGATGAGTCCTCTTCCATTTTTTTTTGCTGTATTCTTGCAGCCTCTTATCCCGTGCTGCACCCTAATTTCAATAATGGGACAGGGACCCATCCCGCAGCACAAAGGCTGTGCTGTACCTTCAAATATGGATGAGCGAGCAGCGAAAAATATCACAAGAGCTGCGATAGTTTCTTTCGAGTTCCACTGGAGTGCAGTGAAATTTCGCTCCTCTTTACCAGTGCCAGCGACGAAATGAAGGAAGATACTTTGGAGCTCCTTTGACAGGGCCAATCCATAATGAAAAATGCGTGCAACGGAACGACTTGTTCACGTCTTTATCCGTCTCCTGATGGTGATGACGCTTCATCATCATTGGGCGACTTGGGGTGGTGGGAAGACGGGTGATTCGGTCTCGTTAGAGAGCACAGTCATTTGGTAGTCGAGCAGCGTGGGATGGGGCAGTGGGAGTGCCGCCACTATTGCCGCAGGAGTTGACAAAGTGCCTTTCATCCATTAATAGTGTGCAGAGTGGGGTGCTCCATCCGTGAGAACTGATGACTTTCTGCCAAATGGGATGTGCGGGGCTTTGAAAGGATCCGGATATCAACGAGTCGAGGGATGAGTGCGTACAACATCGGATGGCATGACGGGATAAATGAACTGAGGGTAGGAAAAAAAAATGCTTGTCATTGTGGGAGGATGTCGTGTTGAAAAAATGCAGAAAAAAATGCCATTACTGAACATGGTACTAGGGGAGCCTTTTTTTCGGAGTAAGTGGTCGATATCAATTACCTGGATATCGGCAGGGAACAGCTAATTGTTGGTGGTTGGGCACAAGTGGGGGGAGGGTGTAAATAGAGAAAGGCCGAGGAAGTGATGGATTGAATGCGTTCGAATAGACCTTTTTTGCATCCGAAGATTACTAGCTTACCGTGTCTTTGTTTTGGCAATCGGCACTGAAATTCAGAAAAATTACTACGATCCAACGGTCTGCCTCTGGATTGATACCCGACACACACCACATGAGTGAGACTTGATCTTCGTGACATCTTGTTGGTTATGGAACTCGTATTGAGAATGTGGACGGCGCTACTTAGATTCTTGTGAGCCTAGTTCCCACAGCAACCACTTGTTCTGAGGGTTCTATTGTACCCACACACTATTGAATGAATGGACAGACTGCAGTTTGATATGGACTACGAACGGCGGAGTTTCAGAGACATCCTTTGACACTTTCTGAGCACTGTCAGTGAGTCGAGAGGCAGCCATTTCTACATACTTTAACAGCACTGAATTCTCTCAGTGTTCCTTGACTCAACTGACAGAGCCTGGGACCGTGCCAAAGGTAGTGAGGTGTGTTCTCTATCTCTCCTCTTCGGCGAGTCCCATTTTCAAATCGTGGTACTTCAGATGAAAGTGCCCTAGTGCGTGCCCCAACGAACATCGCTAGCAAGAATTTGTTGCTGTGAAGGAGTGTCTAGTAAATGTTGGACCACATAATCCGAGTGGTCACGCAGTTGGCTGAAGTGAACCACCTTCTATGTGGTTCAACCATGTTCTTGAGATCCCAAAGTCGTGGTTTAATCCATTGACTAGCATGAGTTAGTTAGTCTCAGACCCTTTTCTGGCTAGTTCATCAGACGGTGCATTGCCAATTATGTCCCTGAGACCCGGCCCAGCATAGGATTATCGACTAGCTTGGTCTTGGTACCCAGAGCTGAAATGGCTTTAATAGCCGCTTGACTGTCAGTTGCCCTGAAACTCACGATCTGATCCCGAGCAATAGTTGCTTTCAATCGTTAATGGTCCTTGGCAGGCAGGTTGCAGTCGTTAAGACAAAAACTGACTCTGTCTTCTCTATCCTTCTCGAACCAGGGGACTCGCATTCGAAAACCCTATTAGCTGGAGGATTGGTGTTCATGAGCTCGATGTGGCCATGCAGTCGATGTACTACAAACACATCTTGGTACACTACATTCACCTTCCTTGCAGACGTAGAATATTTGTTTCGAGTTCTCGAGTTTTCGAGTTAGTAGGACTTGCACTGTAGAGCATGAGTTTGGTAGCACCGGCTACCAAGGGCGATTCTACGTTGGATGTCCACTAGGATGTCATTTGTGGAATTCACGTAGCAAAAAAAAACAACCAAACCCCGACGTTGACAAACTGCTTCAACGATCTTCTCTCCTAGATAGTAGGCGATAGATCTGTTTTTTTGCTCGACAGTACACACCTTGTCATTTCTTCATCAACTTTAGGATGAGCACGCGTCAACTGGTCTTCAACTGCCGTGACAAATTCCACCATGAGACGTGTGGAGCGCGCGACAATGTCAATATCATCTGCGTAACCTAACAGTTGGGCTGACTTGTAGAAGATAGTGCACTTCGTGTTTATAGCTGCCAGCGGTACCAGATTGAAGAAGCCACACGAAAGCGCATTCCGCTCGGCGCTCTGCACGTTGCATCGCTTATGTGGTAGCGTGATGCGACACAACCTGATTAATTTTCTCTGGATCTCAAATTCAACCAATACATCGATTAGTTCCTTCCGATAAATGCAGTCATGTGCAGCTTTAAAATCTGCTGGCAAGAGATTTCACTTGCTGATGGCTAGTTGGTCGAAGCCCAGATGGAAAATATGATGACAGTGCTTTCTCTGGTCAGCGGTCAACGAATTAGCTTCCTTGGCACGACTTCACTTCGATGGTGTCCTCAAGAAGCCACAAAACTCAAACAAAACCCAGCAAAGAGTGCTCCAAAGTTCGAGGATAAAACTTCCACCGAATGGCGCCCAACACCGAATGACCCCATCGACCGAAAACCACCCAAAAAACCGGGACTTTTTGCCTCAGCGAACTCATTCGCATTCGCCGCTCGAGAAAAAGACTTAATGCTCTTGTACCATTAACCATAATGAATTGCCCCAGACATAAAGTTCTAAGCCATTAACGTTTATTGCATTTTTCTTATCTCATCTCATGCCGAGCGTGTTCCTTCGCCGCTGCCAACCCAGTCATATCTCGACTTCATTTTATGAATAAATTGTCTCCTAATTTAGTTTCGGGCGAAAGCATAAAAGCCAACCAATCTTACGTTCGCGTGGTGCTCCTCCGTCCTCCGTCTTCCGTCGCACCGAAACTACTCTGCACGCCCAAGGAGCGTATGGCAAATTACCTAATTTCCTTGTTCGTGTTCCCTCTTCGCCCAGCTCGTGGCAGGAAAGGCATTACTATCAAATATTTTTCATTCGCCCGAAAAGCAAAGAAAAAGGAGACAGTCTCGCACATACTCTCAGCCAACTGCACGCATTATTACTCCGTTTCCCGTCAGGAGCACACACAAAGCAAACACATCCTGCTGACTTGAAATATGCACATAATAACTGACACAAGCAGGCGGGCCGCGAGATGAAGGGTGTGTCAGGAAAAGAAGCTAACATACCGAAAGGGAATTTCCCGAATTCATCTTGATCTCGTACTCCCCCCATTATGTTTCCATTTGCTCCGTTCCTCCGGCGGGCGGCAAGGCGAAGGACGAACGAAGTCAATGAGCTGCACATTTAGTAGATCTTAGCAGGATGCCTCATTCCGTCGCAATGTGTTCCACACAAAAAATGATTGAATCTGGTTGGGAGAGTGAGAGCAACAACAAGCAAATCTCATTTTCCAGCATTTAACAGCATTATCCTTGAATCGTTGGACAGGCGAGAAGGCGACGTGCAAACCAGAAGACCTCCGAACGGACTGAAAAGCGCAATCCCCCCCGAATGTCGAATTGAAAATCCAAGGAGCAGATTCTGTCACTTAAATCGACAAGAGGAGGAGGAGGAACATCCTCGGTCATTTGTCAAAGTTTCCGTCTCGGTATGCTGTGCGTCGTGACTTCGATAGCAGCCGAGGTGAGCACGGCGTCTGCGAGACACATGCACCCACCCTTGACATGTTTGGGTATACACTTATTTCCTGGACCATTAAGTATATTTATCCTTGGCTCGGGATAATAGACAACAAACAACAGCAGAAGACAAAAGGAAGTCATCGTCGTCGTCGTCGTCGTGGTTGTCGTATAACAAAATTCTTATAATTTGCTTCCCCGGGAGATGTTGTCGTCGTCAATCGCAGGAGCAGACCTCGGTGTGTGGATGTGTGTCGGTGTTTTTTTTTTCATAACACATTATCCTTACTCGGTGGAGTGCGGTGGAGTATTTGCGAAGATGATGAAATATTGTTGTGCGGTACCCTCGAAATGTCCGTAACATTCATCGTCGGCGTTTGACTTCGCTGCCGAAGAGGTTTGCCAGATTTCGCTGCGTACCGGGGTTACTGTGCTGCTGCCGTTTATACATTTTTGTGCCTTCGCATTGTCCTTTGTTTACTATAAACTTAATTCCTGTCATGATTGTCTTTTATGCGGAAAGGAAACAAACAGAAAAACGTCAGGGATCCTTCAAGTGCTCACGACTCGAGAGTGAGTAGGGTTGCATTATTTCATATACGAGTGGATATTTTTTTTTCTGCCCTTTTTTGTTTCATCCCCCATCCCGGTGGTGGTTTTATGATATCCCAGCTTTTATGTTTGATAGTTAAATGCTCAAGATAATGGTGATTTTGTCCATGGCAAGGATGTGGTTTTATACCATATCATCGTGATCGTATAATGGGGGCTCTTGTGTGTGTGGGGGGGGGGGGGAGGGGGGGTGTGCAACTCATGGCATCCGTTATAAGTCCTTGCTCCGATCCGCCCATCGGGTAGTCCCGGCTATGAGGTTTTTGAATGTCGCTCTTTTTATTTTTTTTGTTGGTGACGAAGAACCTCTTAAAGCTGACAAGTGCCAGACGGAATGTCTTAAATGGCACGACAGAGGGGTGGACAGATGCTCGGAAGGTTGGGGGAAGGGGGTTCTTTCAATTAAATATAAATGCCAAGTCAACGCAGGCAGTGGCAGAAATGTAGGCTTGACTTTGAATATATTTTTTTAAACCCCTTTGGATGGCAGTATAAATTGTCGTCATTTTTGTGGGATTTAATTAAAGAAGATGCCAGAGCCAAAAGAGTCTTCAAATGGCGTTGGACCGTCTGTCTACGAGAATCTGCAGTGGATGGGTTGGAATGCAAAGCATTGTACTTTCCATTCGTTGAACGGGTCCTCCATAACCGTCGTATTCTGGGGACGTGGGCAGATGCGTTAACTCCTAGCCCGGGGGCACCACAACACGAGCAACTTCCATAATCAATGCCTTCACCTCTGCCGACTCACTGATAAACCTCAAAGAGAAATACTCCATTTATGGCTTCTCTAAAATCCGTCGTCCGTAGTCTAATCGGCGGAAAACTTTAGGTGCGCTCCACTCGTGAACGACAACAGCAGCACAACACGAATGGTTGCTAAAGAAGCTATGTTCAGGTTCACAATCGAACTATAGCGCTTCCCTTGTTTTTATTATCGTCCCGCTTGAGGATCAATCTTCATTCAAATGGCGCCCAACGCGGGGTAAACCCTTCACTAGAGCACCTAAATCGACGACAATTGCTACAAAAAATTGACTCCAACTCACTCCTCGAGGAAAACAATGCGGTGTCCACCAGGCAACTCTCATTCACCTTCCTTACTTTCCGGCAGATGCAATTTGTTTGTTGTCTGGATTGAACGCCCTGACAGACTTGGAATATTTTGTACAGCGAGTCAGCAACCAAATTTTCTTGTCATTTAAATACTGCTCTGTATTGTCAAGTATCTTAAAATCCATCCCATTTGGCTGTCGGGCAGAACAAGAAGGCTGCGAGGATGACGAGCTCATGCAAGGTTCCCTATTTGCAGCTAAGATCCCGATGAAAAGCTCTGTAAACCGAGTGCGTTTGGCATTACTTATCCTTTCTAGGTTCTAAGTGCTCATTCTGCACCAGGACAGGACTAGATTGCTGCCAGATTTTGCCAAAGATGTCATGAATGACGAGGAGGAGCCAGCAGTTTGCTGGTGTCGTGGCCTCTGGTGGATAGAAGAATGCATCGAGGACTAGGCTTCCTCTATATTCTTCGAATTTAGTGGATACTGCAACAGCAGCTTCAAATGTGGATGCAAATGCTTATTTAGTAAATTTCAAGTTGAAGACGGGCCAGAAACGTTGCTTCTGTTTCTTGGGTTCCGAATCAAAATTATACAAAAGAGAACACTGTCAAAATAAAAATTACTATTGGTCCGTTGATTCACATGGTGTGCGGCATGTAGGGGCGCCTGGCTGGAATCACAAAGTCAACCAGGTTTAGTAAAGAAAAGCGAGTTCGAAATCATTAAACGATAGCAGAAGTCAGTTGCATCACAAAGTAGATAAACTATGGTATGCTAGTGTCATTGCTTCACACTCCTTTGAATCTGGGGGAGGTTTAGCCGTCACTGTCATTATAATAATAAGGGTGGCGCTATAGCCCGTATAGAGCCAGGGCCTAGCTTCTCAGCAACCACTCGTGTTGTGCGTGCTATTGTTCTATCACCAGTGGAAGGGACCTACAGTTTTATGCCCAGTCCGAACGGCCAAGTTGGAGAAGCCTTTTCCAAACGGTTGTACTCCTTGAGCATTGTCAGTGACTCGAAAGAGATGGGGCCGTGAAAAGTATTTCTTGTCGTACCAGGAATCGAACGTAGACAGGTAGGTCCAAGCACGCAGGAGTCGACGCACATACCCACAACGCCACGGGCCACAACACGTCACTGTCATTGGCATTGTAAATTATCATTATTATGGGCGGGTGAGATTGTTTCCTTTTTTGTGGGCATATTCAAAGTGCTGGTTTCATCGTATCACGGATTCGAGAATATTCAATTTTGACATGTTGATGACAAAAAGGAAGAAGAAGGCCTCTTGTGACATTTGTTAAAATGACATTTAGTCGTACACTATTAAAGGAAAATGTGGATTGCTTTTAAAAAGGCTGCTTTCGCTAAGTTCCCACACTCCCTCTCAAACTGCACGTACTAAAACCCATGTGAGCTTTGTGAGGATATCAGCTAACATCCGCTTCAATGGTTGTAGCAGAAAATATCCCGCAGCAACCACATCACGTACAAAATGATACCTAATATAAATGTGTTTCATGCGAGCATGGACAAAAATAATCCTTTAAAAGTAGTTCATTCAAAAAGACCTCGTAGATGCTTAGCTTCAATCGCTGCTTCTGAAAGTCTCATATTATACGCTTCCGTAGACGACAATGGTACATTAATTTTCTATTTTTAAGATTTTCATGTTATCGCTGCTCCACTTAGTAAATATACATATCCCGTATCAGACCGGCGATTTGGAATCCGCAATCCAGTGACATATTCTTGGTTTATTTGTGAATTCCTCCAACCTCGAAACTGTATTGTCAATATCCGGTCTAGTTGCAACAGGCAAATACATTAAAGCACCGCGTTTACCAAAACAATCGTTTTTGTAAAAAAGGCACGGCTTATTTTTAGTAAATTTCAGTAATAAATGCAACAAACATTGACTGAACTTCAGGTACCATTGACGCTCAGCTTGGCGTATAAAGCTTTTCGCAAGCGGCATGCATTTCATCCGCTTCTTATGTCCCTCAGCATCTTATCAGCTTGAACTCTGAGTTTTGAATCTTCGCCGTTTGTAAATATGATTCGCTCCAGCATATCTGGCATTTTCATGACAACCTCTTCCTCGTTTGAACGTGTTTCTTCACACAATTCGCAACCACTTGATGCTTTGAAATCGAATATTCGTCAAGTTAGCTTGCCGACTTATGCACCGATATATGCCGAAAGTCATCTTTCCTTTCCTAACAAGTTCTGCAGAAACTCGCGTGGAGGACATATGAATGATGTTACATGCCATTCATATTGGCAAGATCATTGGGGATCGGTAAATCACAATGAGCTAGCTGATACTAACGTTCATGAAGTAGATCAGCTCGCATAGTGATCAGTTCGTCGTTTGTTTTGCAATGAATCGCCATTTCGGTATTTGTTTAATCTTCGAGCGTCGGGTATCGCCACTGGAGTAGCAGCGTTGTGGGTGTTTCACTTAAGTGATCGCCGCTACGGTGTAAAAGTAATGGAATGATGGAAGTAAACAAATAAAACTAGTGGCAGTGGTTCTACTGGCAGTAGGGTTGACGGCCGCGTTTTCCTGGGCTGACCCGTCCCAACGTGTGTTGGGTGCCTTTGATAACATTGTGTCTTTTGCCTTTTGACTGCTCCGCTGCATCGTGTTCATTACACGGCAATTGGAATCCCTACATTCAGTGAGGGTATTCATTTACATAAAAAATGCGCCGACTTTTCTGGGCCAGATTAGCTAGAGCTATAGCTATAGCCCTTGTAAACTCTGAGTTATGATTATGATGCTCTGGGTAAAGTTGTTTTTTCCACGGGGCACTAATTCCGACATAATTGCTTGGAAAGCTTTGCGCTTTAACTGACGTCTAATGGGATTGTAAAGAAGCATTCCCGATTCTAGGACATCCATTAAAGCGCCCTTTAAAATGCACTAGCTCCCGTTGATACTGGATTAATTTAGATTAAAAATCCATTTGTTTTAATTGGAAACCTGTGTTCCAAGATCACACCTGTACACAGTCCACCCACGCTCCCTCCGCTGGCAGAGGCATCTGCTTTTAGTTGAAATTTCGCCAGAATTCGATTAATTTGATGACCCCTCACCAGTGCAGTGGCTGTCAAAGCTACTTCCTGCACACCGGCAGCCTGGCGCCTGCATAAAAACTGCAATTGAGTAATTTTCTCGCTTCGCTACACTGCACTTTTAATTACCGTAATTAGCTAATAAATCCCCGCCCCTAATTGCATGCACTCGTTTTTGTTTTTTTTTTAGCATCAACTGCCTGCATGCGGCCTCACTTCAGCCGGATGCACTTCACGAGGGAAGCAAACACAGCACAAAACAAAATCACACCCGCAGTGGTGTGACCATCTTAAATCTCCCAAAAAAAAAAAAACTGTGCATCACGTCCCCGGGTCCGTTGGCCTCAAAGTTGCTGCGTCGCAGTGCAATTATTCTGCCGAGTTGGAAATTCCAATAAGAAACGAAACGAAATTGAAACTTTTTTAATCAAAAACTCCAAGGCTTTCGCCTGCCGTCTATCTATCTCTGTGCCCTGTTATCACTCGATTCGGTATGTATGAGCCCAGTCGTGGGCTCACCCCACGGGCTAGCTAGTGCTGCGGAAACTTACTCCGCCACAGTGGGAGGCAGATTCCCTATTGTATTGCCATCTATTTCGACTAGTCTACGAGTGCGAGGATTCCATTTGTGGGCGGGGCATGGGCGCCGGACCCGGCAGTGTATCCAGCAACAATGGATGTGGATTTGAAAATTTTCGATTTCATACGAAAAGTTCTCAGAGCTAATAGTCTAGACTCTAGTAGATTTTGCAAAAAGCCACCAAGAGGGAATTGGGTACAACACCCTCTCTCGGTGTGGCATTGCCACCGGATGGGGTGGTGCACGCAATATTTAAGCTCTGCCACCCGATTCATTGACAGGGCACAGCATCTAAATGCAAATTTGGGAAGGGATTCAATTAAGTTATCTCCGCAAGCGGTAAATAAAGGGATTTAAATGGATTAAAGCTGAAAGGAAGGATTGAAAGTGCGGCGCAAAAAAAAAAGAAAATGTTCGTGTACTCAAGGCAAGCAATCTGAATCGGGTATGTCGATGGATTGACAGTCTCGATTGATGAGGTCGTTTCGGTTTCCACGAGAGAGTATCGATTCGGGTGGGTAGGGTTGCGCCGTGCCGTGCCGTGCATTTGGTTGATTAAACGGAGAAGGTGTTGAAATAAAATCACTTTCAGTAGCTGGCTTGTACGGTAAACAGCAATCAAAGGCAAATGTCTGATTAGATGGTGTATCTCCGACGAACGGGAGATTACATGCAGTCGCTACGTTTGTGTAAAGTTGAAAAATGGCCTTCCAACGAATAAACGACTTGAAGGGGAGATTAAAGAATGCTATACTTCTGGAATCGGTAACAAGCTAATTTAGGATTTTCCACCAGTTGTAAAGCACAGCCGTAGTAGAAGGACGTGCGAATCCATAGAAATGACCATAAATACATCTTTCCTCAGTTTGATTAAGATTCATACATTTTTGCTTCTGTGAGGTAAATAAGTTTCGTCAAGTTTCGTTGAGTTTCGTTAACATGCGTCATGATTCGTCAAGTTTCGTTAAGTTTCAATTAATTTTGTTTATTTATGTGAGACCAAAGTGAATTGATATCTAAGCACGCACATGCCAGCGAGTATTGGAATCTTGCCTAACTACACAGAAGCAATTGTGGGGACTTTCAAACCTGACGGTGCTTTTGACTACTTTTCGTTCGATTTCAACACAAGCCTTTGTCTGCATTCGTTCATTAAGTGTTACGCTTCAATTCTCAAGAAAAGTAAGTCTAATACAGCGTCGACATTTTTCTAGTGACGTGGGTTTGGAAGTCGTGCATGGTTCGTTTCCTGCTCTGTAAATGTTCTCAATGACACCCAAATGAAGTTCGTCATAGCGAATGGAACGCATTCAGATGGCCGTTATCGGGCTCCTATCCTGACCCTTGCCGTTCGCCTGTAAACAGCAGATTTCTCTTTGCATTAAGACGGACAGATGGACAATAATTCAGTTCCCTAGGACGTTCTAATGTCTGCCATACTTCTCCTGGTGCATTTATGTGGCCATCATTCTCACGTGGCACTTACAAGCTTGATGCTCAATATCTCCATTAAATCCCCACCCCATCCCACACTCCTTTTCGACGAAATATGAACCCTTTTCAATGTCAAATAAATGTCCTCTCACCGCGAAACCCCGCCGACATCCTACTCCCCATATGAGAAAAGAAAGGGACCTAGAACATCATTTGCAAGCGACAAGTCATTGTTTCCGTCTCAGAAACATCGTGAGCCAATTTGGCACGTTGATCAAACGAATATTTTGACGAAAAAAAAAGTGAGCTACTGCTGACAAGTGCTCGGCAGGGAGGCGTTATATGTTGCATGGAAATGGATGAGTCTCACTTTGATTGATAGGTTACCTGACAACCTGCAAATGAGGAAAATACATTTGTCCTTTGAACACGTTCTCTTTCTGGCAAAGTCAGTTCAGTGAAGCTGTTTTTTTTTGTTGCATGTGGTTAGGCAAGGGCACACGTGCGGAGGTAATTAAGACTTAGCATTTTTTGACATGGAGCCGTGTGTGAGGCGTTCGAGGAGTTAATTGAAAAGTTCTCGCGGAACAGGAATACACGTCTGATCAGTATTTTGGGACGTTTTAGTGAATTCTTGCAGGACTCGATTCTGTTGTGCGTGCTAAATTCGATGACTTTTCGGCAAATATCGCACAGTAAAGCCATAGATGTCAAAAGCGTGAAGAGTTTGTGGAATGTATGCACAAGCAGGGTCTATTGCATAGTCCCTCGAAAATAAATCCGACGATTTAGGTGTCCAGTGGTCAGTTCAGATCCCCGATCCGCGATATAATTCACCCATGAAATGTCTCTTCCAACAAACCAAAGCGGTTCGTCTTGTGCTGAAGCCTGAAAGTGGACCTAGGTATAACTTCTACAGCAACCACTCGTGTTGTGCGTCAGTGACTCAATGGAGGTGTGGCTCTGAATTTTGAAAGCTGCTCGTGTCGTTGATCTGATGCTGAATACTTGGAGCGTCGTTTTGTGCCTCTTTCCTAGGATAGGAGAGGATTCTTTCTTGAATCGACTCCGAACGTCGATTAGTTGTATGGCAGCATTACATGAGCTTGCATTTGGGTGCGGTTGAATATTGCTCTTATTTGTGTAGAAGTGATCTGCCTTGCATGCAGTCGACAATCTCCTTCGGTCGCCTTGTTGCAGAGGCCTTCGTGCCTCTCAAGATTGCGACTGGATGTCATCTCGAAACTAACTAACGCTAAGTTCCAACAGCAATTGTCGTTTTTGTACACAGAGAGTGACTGATTTACTTGCAGCTCGGAAACCAAAAGCGAAGAGTGAACTTAACGAAACTTGACGAAACTTGACGAAACTTCACAAAACTTGACAAAACTCTACGAACCTTAATTAAACTGAACTAAAATTAACAAAAGTCACGCAGCACAAGCCTAACGACACTAAGCGAAGTGGTTTTCTCATACAGATTTTGGAATTCATTCTATTCCTGAAGTTGCCATATGACACTGTCTTCTTTTCCTTTAATAATCACAAATCAATCACTTTCAAACGAAAACTGAGAAGACCATAAAATAATCATAGCAGTTGTTGTACCGCTGCCGGAACGACATTTCCGCAATCCGAAAGCGTGCACCCACCCACGTCATTAAAAAAATGTTTACAGCCGTCTTTAGAGAGTCTTAAAACAAATCCCACTGCCTCTGCCCACCCCTCCGCCAATCAGCATGAAGTCAGTTGTCTTTGTGAAAGAAGTAGAATCAGTTGGAGCATAACTTTCGTCCTTAGTCTTAATTTAATTAAATTATTCGAGGTTTTTAATTAAATTTATATGTCAGTTGACACCACTTCATCCCGCCACTGCCACATTTTACTTCATTTTCCTCTCTCACTCACCCGAGGAGCTGTGCCTTGACACCATCACCATCACCACCGGCAGCAGCAGCAGCAACAGCAGCCCCATCACCAAACGACTCATGCGAACTTTACAGCCGAAGTGTACAAAACCTTCTTCAATTTATTTCCGACCACAAAATGAAAACCATATTCCACTGGTGGATGTAATTGAATTTTCAAAATGCGGATCAATATTTTATTGCGGTCACGCAGATATTAATTTTACTCTACACTCGTGCTGCTCCTCAACTAAGCGATGCCGCCGCCGGCGTTTAATTTAATTGTTACAATTTTTGTGTTCATTCAGGAATTTTTGTTTCACTTCACCACTGCTCCACCCGCCCCCAACGGCCCCCCACAGTTCGGACCATGTCCACTGCAGGACATAACACAGTTACTGTGAAACGTGAAATATTATGTTAATTTACGGCGCAAGAAAGCATACAATTTCATGACCATTTATCATTAAGGTCGCCCGGCCGAAATGGGTGCCCATCGCCACCGCCCAGACGCACGGGTGGAGACCCGGTTGAACTCAACTGAAATCATGTAATTGCCATAAATACGTTAATTAATGTCCTTGTTGGCAATTGCACTTTTCGGTCTGTCAGAGCGCGACCCTACGTGGGGCTGTGACTCTGTGTGTGTGTGTGTGAAGGCTTTTAATTCTGTTTTAATGCGTGACTATTTATCAGGGCCCAAGCCCCTGTGTCCAGTCGCCGCGGCGGGAGCCGCCGATATGTGAGCCATGAAAAATTTATGAAAATAATTGCACTCGGACGTGGGGCCAACCAGGCCACCTCAAAACGAGACAGAAAATGATTTCCCTTAATTGATGTACACATTTCACAAAAACGCGGCTCCCTTGCTTGCAATGGTGGTCAGTGCAGATTGTTCAATTAGCCTGTCGGTGGAAGGGGACGCAGAGACTGGTGCGTTGATCTGTTTGCAGAGGCGGCGTCGATGCCTCCAAACTTGATCGCATCCTAGTAGATAGTGGTTTTGTAATTTCGCTCTAAAGCCACTCGCCGATAGTGTAAAAAAAAAAAATCAATCGAAAACAAAAAAGTTGGAAAAAAAATCAACGAAATCATTTGAATGGAAAATTAATTTAGCGAAGCTCTTTGCGGACGCGTTTATTAGTTGACGCCTCTTAATTGGAAATTTTTAATGAGATTTTATGCGAAAAGTAAAGAACACACGCATTAATTAGTTTAAATATGAAATTGTGAATTAATAACGTTCCTTAATTGATATTTGTTTTGTTTCAGGATATCCGGTTAATTACTGTCTGCCGCGCCACGTCCATGGTGAGTGCTGGAATGTGTGTGCAATAAAAAAAAAAAACTATCCATTCATTGACTCTGATGTACAATCAGTTGAAGCTAGCTTATCGTATTTGATCTACTTTGTGACTCTTTGTTAAAAATTGCGAAAATGGAGCGACTTCCGTTTCACACTTTTATGCATTTTTTGTGTGACTCTGTGAGAGATTAATTTTGTATCGACTTTTTTTACAAGTCTCCTAGGGGGGCTAAGTGAACATATGTGTGTCACTTCAGTCAGAGATTCCGTGCAGAATGCATTCTTCAAACTAGACAAACGGACTTGTGGTCGCATCCTCAAAGTGAAACAGAACTTGACCCTTTTGGCCCTCCGGCACTTTGTAGCATCGAACACACAACGCTGACTGGCACCTCAAAATAGTTACGCCTCATCACCGACAGCGAAAGGGTTTGGACGGCCTTCGCGGTCCCATCTTGGCTTTTCTTGCGCCGTTCTACAGTTCGGGGCTTTTAAAAAAAGCGCGGTCTGTGACTTGCTGCTGGCTCCAATTCCGCACGCAATGTGCGAGTACACCAGTGACCTTGCTAAGCTGTGGCAGGAGACTGACATTTTTGGAAATGCAAATACGTGCGCAACCTTAAACACTGTGTTCCCTTAGGTTCGGTATAGAAGACTAATAGCTTCGGCGACAAGCTGTCCATGCGCTCTACATGGCCCTTGCATCCTAAGCGTTGCATCCATAGACGCCTGGATAGACTAATGTCGGTGAACAGATCGTACAGTTAGTGGTTGAATGTTCCCCTTCAGATGCCTGCAACTCAAATATGACCAAATATCGTGAGCAGAACTTATTTCTCGAGAATACCATTGAATTCTTCGTTTTATTCTTTCTTTTGCTGTCGGTACTAGCCAACATGCTAGTTCATCCAACCAATATTGTGCTAGTTGCACCTTCAGCTGGTTGAGGTCCCCTTCCAGCTGTGTACGACACCGGAAATATCACAGCTCGACTGTTGGGCGCCACTTTTTTGTTTTTAAAACTCCATAGTGTCTCAAACCAGAATTAAGCACTTGATTAGAACTTCTTTTAAGCACTGAATCACGGGCAACTTAAATTCTTGGCCCTTTACTTCGGTAGGATTGCAGCACTGAGACGGGCTTTCAGGATTGAAACATGCTCATCCCACGTAATATCAAAAAAAAAAAACAGGATACCCAAGGAAATCTCTCTCAAGTTGTTGATGTTTATTTTCTAATTCGATTTGAGTCAGTCTCCTCATTGATGAAGCCACATGACGAGACAGAGCCCCTCCCAAGGCGCGCCCGCAATCCATGACAACGGCTAAATATAGGCCAGTGGAAACTTTCGAGCATCAGATTGTTTTTTCCATCCCAAAAGTTAGGCTTCAGCAATCCTCCGTAATGAGGTCCTTGAACCCCTCGAGGATGGGTGGGTGTCTCTGCCTTGGTTTGTGTTCGAAATTTAGTCGTAAACAATCTCCTCATCGAAGCCCCCCATCACCATTCACAAGCCGGTTGGCTTGTTTCTTCGATAATTCATGCGATATCCCGGGCACGTCGGTAAGTAACCTCTCAACAACGTAACTAGTAGCCCATGACAACACTCATAGAGCACCGCCAGCTGATCCCACTCGCATTTCCATTTCCATGAAAGATAAACCAAATGACTTCCTCTTCGCATACGAATCACACACAATGGCAATCACAAGTACACCCACACATTCACACACCCACCCGCCCATCCTTGATTGAAATTACTAAAAGTCACGTCATTTGTCAATCTCAGGCGTACACATTTGAAAGAGTCCCGAATGAGCTAAGGACACCATCAGCAGCACCGCCACCCAAAAGTAATCTATTCGCTTCTGGCTCGTTTGTCGTCCTTTTCTGTTTTCTGTTTTCTGTTCCGCTGGTTTTCACTTCACTTACGAACGGCAGAACAGTGCCAGTGGCCCAATCCGACAAATGGAAGCACAATCAAGGAAGCGTGAATGAAAACCCCCAAGCGGCCGGCACAGTGAGCGAGTGTGTCATTCAAAGACATCGAGTCCTTTTGATTTTCATTAAATGTCCCTGCAATCAGGGATAGCTGACCATCTGCGATTTGTATGCTTTTTTTTCTCCTTCTGTCTCGTGTTTCTTCATCTCCTAAGGACCCCCACATTGCATATGACACCGATATATCTGAGGCGGGGACAAAAGCCAAGCGGCGTATCCTTTCCGTCTCCCCGCTTGAGCGGGAGTCGCCCATGTCCACTCACGACGGCTATTGGTGATCTTATCATTGTGTATTAGGCAATAAATCTAAATAGCCTTAGTCCTTGTGTCCGAGCGGGTGGATGGCCGACTCGGTCTGCATTTGATTTCGGTGCTACTTGGGTGGCCAACTGTTTCAAAAGACGTTCCAATCACATTTGTAAGTGTTACTGCGGGTGGTTGGTCTGTTCCTTCGAGGCGAATCTCTCCGATTCGTGTCAAAAGGCATTTTGTCTTTTTTTTTTCCTCTGTTTTTGGTGTCCTTTGCTGAGACGAGGACGAAATCCTCGCCCGCCCCCGCGTCATCCGGGCAGAGATTCCTTTTTTCATTCCTTTCTGCCGCTCGTGTGTGGCCTTGCCATTAGTCTTGGATTCCCCTCTTCTTCTTCTTCGGGCTTTTTTTCTGGCGAACTTCATTCTGTATGCAGGCACTCAGGACATTTCACACAAGTCGCCCCCGGGGGGTGCGGGAAGATTTCGCAGTCGACTTGTACGAATTACACCGGAAATTTCGTCCTGATGACAGCAATTTGTAAGAGATTCTGATTTATTGTTCTACACATTCGATGGCATTTATTAACTGGCTGGTACAGCACTTCCACTCCCGCTCTCCCTGCTCCCCCGTCAGGACCATGTGGCAAGTGGTGGGTCATATAATTACGATTTCGTTAGCACTTCATGTGGGTGTGCACGGGCCGTGTATGGCCGGCAATTAAGGATACTGATAGTATGTGTCAATCATGGGGCCGTGTGAAGGCGGCCCGCTCGGCAGGAGGCGCCCGGCCCCCAGCCCATAGCCACTGGGTGCAGTTGGAACAAATTTAATTTATCGAAATCATCGAATTCAATTTCCTGTTGTCGTTCCTTATTTTCGTCGGGGCGGAATGACACTCAAGTAATTCTCATTTGAAAGTGATTAAGCGTGTTTGCCGGGGGCGATGGAGGCGATTGTGGGGACTTAGCTCAGTGGGCGTAGGCGAATGAATGGGTGGGTGGTGGATACGGCATGACATTAATTGGGTCTTGGATTATTTTTCCCCTGGCCTAGTCGGGGTGTCTTTTCTTGACTTATCCGCATGGGAGCTTAGGATGGTGGACGTCAGCCCACAAATAGTGTGTAATGGCATTAAGTTGTGTTTGGGGCCGAGAGGCTGAGGATATTAGCATATTTCGAGATTTATCGTCGGCACTTGTTTAACTGAGAGCAATTGGCGAGTCTGTCTGACAGCAAATTGGATTGAATTAATCACGGAGAGTGACGTTTTCGAAATGAATTCTCTGGAATGTTGTGCGAGATTGTTCGTTTGAAGATGCAGATAGGGCGTGTCGGTTACGTTATTGTGCTCCTAAGACTTACAGTCTTCTGGACGAGATGCCTTCCACATTCGTTTGTGAGCATACAGATGTCCTGTATGTAGGCGTGCGATATGTTTCGCGTATCACTCATTCTGTCTCTCTCTCTCTCTGCGTTGGTATTACTTAGGAGTTGTCCTACATATACTCGCTTTTAAGAACTAGCATAGCACATTCAATCTCTTTTTAGTCCAACCGTGATATGTTCTCACTTACCGTGAGTTCTGAACTGATTTTGAAGATAATTCGTTTTGTCTATGGTTGGGCGCCACTTTTCTTCTATCAACTCTAAAAGCGCTTTTGGTCCATTTTGGGTTATTTCATCTTCTTAATTCCTCTACATGCAAGTACCTTAAGAATCAATCAATATGACGGTTGGATCCCAAGCACCGCAGCCTATGCCTAAAAGTGCTCAAACGTTGTTCCATTGATTTTGAAAGCTCTTCTTGGCGCCACTTCCCAACCCGAAGTAGTGGCTGATTGGTGAGGCTATCCACATTTATGAATCGAGGATGTTAGCAAACACATGCTCGTACATTTTCTAAGAAATCATGTACATGCACTATTCAATCAGTCACTCTGATTGTGACAAAGTCTTCCAAGTTGAGGTCCTGTCAGTCAGTAAAGCATCCGGAATGTGGGCGGTAAGAAATGCCACCAGCTGATATTCGATATCGACTTCAATATAAGAAGCAGAAGCAAGGCAACCCTTGTACTTTGTTGTTCGGAAGGAACGACAGGACGACGTTTGGGCGCCACTTATTCAAAAAAATTCTTTCAGAGCGATTCAGGTCAATTGGTGTTAGTATTAAAAAGGCTTTTTCTACACAAGATAACGTAATCTGCCTTGACTGCAGTCCGTTGGAGACGTTGAAGGGAGAGATGTTGGTCTGGCTACTGTTGTTACAGCTGCTGGTGGTTCTTGTTGTTACTTTCAGCGCATTCAAATTGACGATAATTAGTTCAAAGATAGGTAAGTTGAAGTAGTGCTTCGGTGAGAACCCAGCTATGTGCCGTTTTAATGTCACAGCTCAGTGGCACCTTGAGATATCGCCAAATCCAACCTGAGGTGTTTAAGAAAGAGTTCAGAAGGCTTAGACAACACTTTAACCTTTTAACTAAAGTAAAAGACCCGGAAAAAATCAAATTACCTACGTTCCACGACATTTTTCATTGGATTTCGCTCGCAATCAATCTTCTGAACTACCCAAGCCATCTTCGAGAAGTAATTACCATCAGCATTCCTTCCAGATCGGATTAGATGTGCGACAACCAGACGTTGGCTGATCCCCTGCGAATCTTCACAGACGGATCGAAGACCGACGAAGGGGTGGATGTTGATGTATATTCGAAAACACCTCAATATTGCTCCCTTGCTGAATTTCCCTGACCACTGTAGAGTTTTTCAGGATTTGGTTCAGTCTGGAAATTGGAGTAATAGCAAGGGATCAACATCACTCATCAGCTTTAGTCGCAAAGAAGTGCGAACATTAATTGAAGCCCTTGCCGGGTACTGTCCCATAAGCATCCACACATCGTGACTAAACATACCACACAACGACTCCTCCAGAGATTAGGAGAAAATATAATCTATTCAGCATCTGCTTTGCGGATGCCCAGCCCTTTTAGCAAGGATAAGAAAATAGTTCATGGGAAAGCACTTCTTTGCAGAGCTGGAGGACTTGTACGGTGTCGAACTAAAAAGAATTCGTAAAGTTTCTAAATGAATCCGGATGGTTTTAATACCGTCTAGGGTAGTACAATGGACCCAATACATTGGCCTAAGTGAGCCAGGCCCATATGGCCGTAAGGGCAACCATTTACCTACGCACCTGCCTACCATCTCTACCACCCTGCGTAGCCTAGAGTAAATTGCACTTTCTTCAAATTTGCTCGGTCTCAGGCCCGACTCATTGAGCAGGTATGGCCAGATTTGAGATTTGAAGGGCATTCGTCTCTACTTCCTCGTTAGGAACACATTCAAGACCTTAGATCGTTTGAGTGTTTTTAAACGTCTTACCGCCATCGTGTCTGCAGCCTTCCCTTATTGCATGCACCTTCTTGATTTAACATCAGACCCTTCGACGCTTTCTTGGGACTGACCAAGTCAACGTCGCGGGACTTCCTCGCTCGCTATTGAGAAAATTCATGCTTCTGCATAGTAGAGCACGTTTTGGATGCTTAGTTTGGGCCAGCGAACGACGGGTCTGCTGTTCAATTACCTCTTGAGCGCACGGAAACATCATATGACAAGAGTAGTTCTGAACATCTATACCGCTGTCGATTATTTTCGTTACTGAGAAGCCAAGACAAGCACAATTCTAGATTATCTCCAAGTTGTAGCTGCCCAACTTAGTGACACCCTTTTTGCAGACCCCAAAAACAGGATCAATTTAAATTACCTTCATCAGAATAATTGCTGTAAACACTGCCCGTTAAACTCCTTCAACCGCGTCAACATCGTGCCAGCAAGCAAACTGAGAGCCATCAATACACTTTGCAGCGACAAACGTGGCGCCCAACGAAAAATCAAATGCAAATTGTCAACATCCAAGACTATCGCCGATTGATCAGTATCTTTGTTGGGCGCCACGAACGATTACGACAGAATCCTTCTTACATCTTCGATGACAATCAGTCAAATAACCACAAGTCGAATGTTTTCAAGCTAATCCGCCTCTTCTGTAGCGTAATCTGCACAGATTCAACATTCAGACCAACATCCAATGTTCCCCATCTCCTCCTCCCTTCCCAATCTCAAATCCGCTCACCAAAATCGAACCATGCCAAGCGCACGCATCCCACAACCAACAAAGCATATCCCAGTGCCACGCACAGAAAAAAAAAATCCCTCGAGACACTTGCCAGTTCAAAAACCTCCTCTCCAACTAACCACTAAACAGAATCATTTTCCCAAATCTTTGGCAAACAGGACCCAGGGCCCGGCACACAATTGCTTTGTTCCACTAACATCAAAGCCACTCGCAAATGGTTCCTTCAAACGGATTCCTTTTGCAGAATTTTCTCCCTTTTTTTGTGGAAATTTAAATTTTACTTTGTGCACTCAACGAGAGCCTAAAAGGATCTGCGCAAAGGCAGCCTGCCTGTATCATGTGCGATACACTCCGCCCCCCCATCTGGCGTGACAGCAGGCGCAGCAGCGCTGCCATCCTTCAGTCCATCAACTCTAATAACGCTAAAAGCCTGCCGAGCCGGAGAAATTCAAACTTTCCGTGCGGAGCGAGTGTGTGAGTGAGAGTGTCCTGATTTTGTTTTTTTTTTCTCTGTGGAATCTCCGCAGCATTGTGGCTGATGAAGAAGTCGCCTGGAAAGGGCAGCTTTAATCCTGACCATCGGAATGTGAAAATCCAACTCAGCTTCCATTTTTTTTCCATCCGGCACTCCTCTTGAAGCGGGCTGCTGTTTCAATGGACACCAAAGGAGATAGCTATCTGCCTACATAATCCCGATCACGCCTTCAGTTCGGAGGCAAATCTGTGTGCATCTACATGGGGCGTCCGTGTTCGTGGCGGCATAAATATGCCCGCAACAATTCGGTTATCTAATTCAATTCACGAATATCCATTTACGACGTGGGCTAGAGCGGCGCTGCGGCGGGCGAACGGATTCCGATCTGGGAATTCGGCATTTTAATCAGAGGCAGCACACAGCAGCGAGCACACATGGACACATCTGCGCCCGCCAGCACGGAGGAGGGGCCGATTCCTGCAGATAACGCAGCGATGCAGAGAGCAATTCCATTTGACTCTTGCGGGCCGTGGTGTGGTTTTAATTAGATTATTACATTTGATAGCTTAATGCAGATGCCGGAGATGGGGAATTAACATGACTGATGCGGCTGGCCTCTGGGCTCGTCCCGTCAAAGTGGGGCACATTCAGAGGACGTTCGGGCAGGCCCTGCCTGTGGGCGCCCCAGGCTCTGCGAGCCGAAAAAAAAAATTGACGGGAAACGCGTGTGTTTTCCCGGTAGGTTTGGGGGGCTGGGAGAGAGACTCAGCCTCTGGGTGATGTAATCATGCCCGACGAGACATAAAGCAGTTTGTGAATTTCGGATCCACACGGTCGCCTGGTGATGGTATGGGTTCGTTGGGGTTCTTTGACATGGCTGTCCATTTGGGGGATTGAAACTGTAAAGTGTATCTATTTATCTTTTGACAGAATAACCCCTTTAGTTTGACTAACGCACGCTGAGGGGGCTTGTCCATGCATTCGAGCAGCGTCGACGTTAAAGGTTTAATGCTGGCTGTTTCGGATCGGTTTTTGAGGCCTATTTTATGTATTGATGGTCACATTTAATGTTCATGTGCTCCAGCTCCACAATCAAAGAGTGGAGATGTGACAAACAAAGGGGGGATTTTGGGCGAATTGATAGCGGCACACTGGGGAGGACTTACAAAAATGAGAAAAAGTGAAGGTGACATGACGGAACCTTGAGGAGCACCAGCGGTTTTTCTTAATATTGGCCCTTTCCTGTCAAAACAACTCGAACTGATGGCCCAAAATGATATATTCAGCGACAAGAACGAATTCACGGTCGCCTTAAGCGCGTGTTCTGTCAAATTTTAAAAAGGAAGTGCAAGGATCAGACTTTCGTCGATATTCAAGAAAATATACCATCAAATCAGCAGTGGTCCAGCTGCGAGATCAACCATTCTGCTGGCCATTCAATGGTAGCTGTTGACGATTTATTAGGGTTTTAGGACTTTAGACAGAATTGAATTCAAGAGATCGGGGTGTGTCATGAAGGACACTTCTACTTGTATAAAGATGATATTGTACGCCCTCCTTCTAGAGACTGTAGACAGGAAGAAACTGACGGAGACCTTCAACTGAGTCTAGCTGAGTAGGAAAGATAGAGGAGCTGCCAGAGTTAAGAAAGAGCTGTCGTTTCAGATGTTTGACTCAAACAACATTCATAAGCATTGGATAAAATAAATTCGGAGCACTTTTTTAACCTTATTTGAAGGTTTTAAGATTCCTTTTTGTCTACACCATAAGCTGCCATCTTCTGGCTATTTTTCGGTTAGCACTTCCAGAAGGACGAGTGCAGTGCCTCCATTTGGTTCTCAGTTGTCAATCGTCTGGGCTGCCGAATGTGTCGAAGTACAAGTTCAACAGAGAATTTATTTCATGGAAAATTCGATAGTATCACGAACAAGCGGAGACAACTCTTTCAATCTGAATGCGAAATGTGGAGCACACAAATTGTTTCTGTCTTGAGAGCTGGCAGATACTACTTCGGATGCCTTGGGAAATAAGCACTAGACTTGTAAAGGAAGTAACTTTGATGCTATACTTGATCACTTGTTGTCCTACCTTAAAGTCCATTTTTTAAAAAAATGTACGCGGACGGAGAAGCTGCCTCTCAGCTTTTGCTACAGTCTCTAGTTTCCTGAATTGAGTTGGTTCGATCGTTGGTTAGCTGCCTCTAGTTTCGCGTAAAAGCTGCTACAAGTCATTCTCGAAATGTGTGTGCCACCCTGAATGCGTTCTCTCTTCCATTTCCTCGGGTCGGAATCACGTTGTGCATGCGCTCTATATGATCCAGCCAACTTAGGTGTTGGATTAGTAGACGCCTGGGTAGACTCATGTCGTTGAACATCCTGCAAAGTTTCCGGTTGAATCTGAAAACCACAACTTATACACAGCCAACTCAGTCTTTCGAAAGATGGCTCTCTTTCTCAACAGACGCATGTGCCCTCTGAAGCTGCATTTGACTAGAGGTCCTTTTGATTTCGGCTGAGGCAACTGTCTCCAAGTTGGTTGAAGTCCCTTTAAAGTTCGGTTGACCATCGAATTTCTTTACATCCTCTTCTGCATACTCCTCCGTGGTTAGATTTGAGCACTTTACGGGTCGGAGTTGTGGCCTACTCTCGATATGCTTGTCTCAGCCGTATCAAGTATTCAAATCGTAGATGCAAGACCAAGTCAATCATGTAGCAGGTGTCAACTAGGTTCATTTATTAGCCACGTTCCCGAAATGAGTCCAAATTCATCATAAGCATCAAACAATTGGTAAGAACTGTTTTGGACTCTTATCGTTGATTCGCAGTCAAGGTAGACAAGGTCCTGGATTACCGCAAAGTTGTAGCTCCCCCATGGTGAAAGTCGGACCCAGTCGGCGATGATATGCTTCCTTTCAGCATTTGTTGTCATCCACACGAGTTAAGTTGATGTCTATTGATTCACTTCCAACGACAAATCTGGCGCCCGAGAATGGATGGTCTATATGCCACACAAACGCCGACTAGTCACTACCTTCGTCGGGCGCTACATGCATTGTAACGTGCTGAATAAGCTGAATGATACTCATACCTTTAATGAGAATCATATTAATGAGCCATTGCCAGACGGTGCTCGTTTAGTTTAGTATGTTGCCTAAATCGGGTACAGCACTCTCACGGACATGTGTTAGTTCAGTAGTTACGCACGAGTTTTGTTAACAGCAAAAAGTGAATTAATCGATTTTTACAGTGTTTGATTTTGCTCAGCAAAGAAGATGCATTAATCGCCTAGGGCCTTCGGCTATGTCGCAAAAAATTCTTTCAAAGACCAGCGGAGTAGCAGTAGGCAGTGGTGTCTATATGCATATCCGTACATCGTGTAAGTCACGTTACATTGGCAATATTTGGTCTAACTAGGACCACGCTAATATATGTAAAAAAAATGTCCAGAAATGGTATATGGATATTATGAACACTCTTAAAAAGAGTTTAGCATCTGATGCAAAATGGTACATTCTTGTGCAATTAGATTCACTTGAAATTAATTCACGGACTGTGGCCCACGGACCATTTCACGAACATGGTGATTTCGTGTACATCACGTGAACGCGCTCTATAAAAGGACTGCAAGCAGCGGGGCCGATTGAGTTGTATTCCATTCGGTACAAGTGAAACAGACAAGACATTATACACATGCGGGAGTAGGTAGGTAATTGGGTGTCCTAACGGCTTTTTGGCCATGGCTCACTTAGACCAACGTGTTAGGTCCATCCTGTTAGATCCATTGTGACCGGAGTGTTCGGGATTGTTAAAACTATCATGAGTCCTACTGTAGTCCCAAAACCAGCTTTGTAGGCTCTTATATGCTTAAGCTCTATGAAGAAGTGCTTTCCCAGCAGCAGTCTTCTTTTAGTTGCTAGTATTCGCAGAGCAGATGTTGGATAGAGTCTATTTCTTCCTCATCTCCGCAAAAGTCGTGGTGCGGTATGTTCAGTCACAATGCATGTTTACCTATGGCACAGTGCCCGGTAAGGACTCCTATTACCGAGCGTACATCCTTTCGACTGAAGCCGATCAATGATGTTGGTCTCTTGTTGCTCAGCTTCGGCCATATAGCACTCGCTGTAGTTTCAATACTAACTCCAAGCCATATGCTGGAGTGCTTAATCTCATTTGTTGATCCGGCCGCTTAGATAAATGATACCTTCTGAACATCTGACCCGTATGACAGGAACAACTTGGCCCAATTATGTATGTGGACCGTGATATGAGTTCGTTGTGGTGTCACAACCAGCTGAGACCACTCGATTGGCATTATTCACTTTTCCTTCTTGTTCCTTGATGATTGTAGTTCCATTTGGTACTCACTTCGGTTTAAAGTCACCTAGTGGTCATTAGGAATTTTTAGCATGCTCCGATCTTAACACCCGACTCATCATCTTAACTGACACATAATTCTCGGGTCCCTCTCATTCGATTCACTGAAAGTGCTTATGCTCGCCCAGTCTGTCAAACATGCTCGTTCAGAATCGGCATTAAGTCCCTCTACTTGTGAGAGCCCAACTCGACTGCCTGCTGTTGGACTGCCTAGGCACAAGTTCACTTTTGACTGTGGTGAGAACTAGGTTGCTACACCGAGCTGCTGAGGTAATGGAAGGTTATCTCCTCTCCATCCTTCAAAAAACGCGAGCAATTGACGCATGTATTGACGTGAAAGCAGAATTTCAACGCCTCACCCCGGCTCAGTCAAGGAAAGCACTTGGATTTAACTCTCGTCAAACAGACGTGCAAAAAAACAAAAACATTCTACAAGATTATCCATGAATCCAACCAATCCCCCCAAGATACTTGTGCCTTATCCAGACCCAGAGCGAGCCCCATTCCTTCCAGATAACCCAAGAATAGATAGCCCCGAAGCCTGCATTAACATTCGGATCATTAAAATGTATTCATTTGCATACATCCTTCCGTCGGAGCGCTCGGGGGCATAAATAGAAAATTTTACAACCAATATACGCATAATGACTCAATGCCACGAGTCGTAAAAACTGTAAGCCGCTTACGTTACGCACGGCTTACATTCGCTCCCCCCACCCACAGGCTCTACTCCAACCCTCACGCTCCTAGCAGTTCATCGAGCAAACTATAAAAAAAAAACGCGCCACGAAAAAATACACAAATCTTCCGAATGTGTGATGTCTCGAGATTAATAATCTCAAATTCACACCACCCGCCGGCGGTTGGAGGCAGGGGGTTGCGACAAAACCGCAAGCGGACGAAAATCAGTTGAACTACAAAACTACACCACCGCTCGCTGGTCTGGTGTGTATGTGTCTGAGGCTGGCTCGTAAAACTCAAGAAAATCATAAAAGCCACCCCCACTGCACGCGGATTACCGCCGACTGAAGCAAATAAACCACATCCACAGACGCTGGCTAATAAAATAAGAGCACAGCATCCTTCCTGCTCCGGTCTGCCGGTACTCTGGTCCTCTGGCGGAATCCGTCATCGTGCACGCCACCGTATATGTGTCAGGATAACAAATTACCGATGCCCGAAATCACTTGCGACGACGGAGAATAATAATCCCAACAAAAGGGGCTTGAGCTTCTCACGGGTTTTTTTTCTTGTTGTGTCCCCTCCCGACAAGGGTTAGCCCACATCGTACCCCGCAGCTCCCCGGCTCGAGGCAGTTAATATGTGTTTTTATTGCCATCCATTGCTTTATCCTCCCCCAGTCGGCAGCCGCCACAGCCGCCGCCGAGGACGACCGCCACGACGGGTCATACAAAGGGAACGACGACGTATTTGTCAAATGATGAACGGGCAGACGTGAGCATGTGTGGGTGGCTGGGTGTGCTGGCGTCCAGACAGAAACTGAAAAGTTCTGGCAAGGTCCTTGAGCACGCCAAGGACCCGAGTGATATGGGCAAACGCAATTACAGCTGTTGTTTTTATTGCCCGAAAAGTTGCTGCAAATTGAGTGTACGGACAATTTAAATATTTTATGACGGCCATTGTGAGTGAGCAACGACTGGTGAGGGTGGCCGACACACATACACGAACACACGCGGAAAGGATGTGTTGAATTAGTGAAGGCGTATTTCATTTAGTTCTCCTGCCCGCGGGGCGGGTGGGGTGAATGTATTTCGGGGAATTGATTTGTAGAGTGCCAGCGGAGTGGAGGGCGATGACAATTGAATTGCAGATGGGACTTGTCACCACCACCCAGTGATGGGGGATGGGGAGGATGGCATGGCCTACTTACTTAGTTGGTGACTGGGTCATCTCACGCGGACATGAGACTTGACACCTTTCGACCGTTTTCTCTGGATCTATGTGAAGTCAACCACAAGCCAACGTCTGTAGACAGGGTCCAGTCCGGCAGTCGAGGCGCATCCATCACCCATCAGCCATCAGCCATCAGCCATCAGCAGCAGTTATTGGACCGACCGCTTGAAGCCCTGCGAGGGAAGCCGAGGCAACCCTTAGAATGCTGTTCTTTCCTATATTTAATGGCATGAAAATGGCTTCAAAATAAAACTAGACTCTGATTTACATCTCACACTGTTGCTGATTCATTTGGATAGCTTTTCCTATCGTTCTTACCTGGTCAGGCAATTTCGATGACCTACTTACTTAATTGGCAACTGGGTCATCTCACGGCGATCATGCGACTTGACACCTTACGACCATTTTTTCTGGAGCTATGTGAAGTCAGAAATAAGCCAACAACTTTGGAAAAGGCACAAGCCGACATTCGAGACGCTATTGGCGAAATGAAGCGGCCATCAGCAGTTGAACCGACCGCTTGAAGCCCTGCCAACGAAGCCGAGGCAACCCTTAGAATGCTGTTCTTTCCTATATTTAATGGCATGAAAATGGCTTCAAAATAAAGCTAGAATCGATTTCACATCTCACACCGTTGCTACTTTATTTGCATATCTTCTCCTATCGTTCTTATCTGGTCATGCATTTTCGATGACACCCGGAGGCTGTGCAGCCCACCGACCTACTTGGCATCCAAACATTTTGATTGCAACCAAAAAACCGCTCGTTAGCTTCAAACTCCATCAAAGCAATAAAGTTCCAAAAAGCACATGCTTACATGCGCCCATTGCCTGTCTAATTTGCTGTCCTCGCTGCGACAACAATTGTCAAGGGACCCCGACTCCGACTCCGGCGGTACAACATTCGCAATATACGCAAAAATTTATCGGCCATCCCGTCACTGGTCCGCAGTTAGCTAAGCAAAAATATCTCCACTCGCCGTTATAGCTGCGTTATCAAATTGCAATTAAATCTAGCCCCCGGTGGCAGTGTCAAAACTGGAGACCGTCCCTCAGCCGGCGCACATGCCAGCCACCGCGAACTAGGCTCGCTGATTAATCATGCAACCGTTAACGTGAACTGCCAGGGATGTAGCGCTAAACGGCGCTTTAGGCCAAAGCATCGGTGTCTCGGCACCGATCCGACGATGCGTGGCAAAATTCATTTCGCACGAGTTAACCGCGCTGAGGCACGGCATTTAGACGGGCACTCGGACGAATTGTTTTCAACAGCCGAACGGTCCGTTGCCACCGCAGCGGCACACACGCAGTGGCGTCCGTCGAGCAGGAACCACCGACCGTGTCGAGAGTGGAAGAAATTAAATTTTCACAAGTCACCCATCCGCCACAGTGACCGGGCGCGCATCCTGGTGAGCTATGTCCCTTGCTCGGCGGTGGATGGGTCGCTCCCATTGAGTTAGGGCGCGGTTGCCGCGCGGGCGGTGGGGGTCTGTGCTGGCCCGCAGACTGAATTAAAGATGAATTAATAATGCGCAGCGGTTAACTAATTTTCGATAATGCATAAATAACGATACCGCCAACCGTAGGGGGCTGGCCGCCCTGTGTACCCGCGTGAATGTCCGACCGTAAGCCTGTCCATAATCACCTGCCTTGGCAATGTAGTTCAGCGGAAAATTACGAGCTGGCGTGGTATTAATCCCCGCCGAAGACTTTAATCAGGCGAAACGATCTTTGGCGGCCGCGTGGGAGGCGTGCTGGCTCGGGTGCGTTTTACATTTTATCACACCCGTCCGCCCGACTCGTGGTGGCGATGAATTTTAAAATGAATCGGGCGGCAGTTCGATTCGTGGCTTCGGGGCGTGCTATGATTGGAATTTATCAGCGCTTGGAACACTGATTTCGGTGTTCTCGATTTAATGTGCTGCCTCGGCACGAGTGGCCGCGGCTGGTCGCTAGTGGCTGGTGGCTAGTGGCCGCCGATCAGCGGGAGCCACGATATCGGCAACGGTTTATTGCAGCGAAGTAATTGCTTTTAATGAAGTTGTAAACGCATTTAATTATCGTACTTTATTCGAGGAAGCGCTTAACCAGCGAACACATGCACGCGGCTTATTCGACAATCGGATGGCGGATGGATGGCATCGGGTTGTGCTGGCATAAAAATGGAGCACATTCGTGTGGTGGCGAGTGTCTCCCGTCAGTGAGTCGACCTCTGGTCTCAGTCCTCAGCACTGGTCAGAGAGTTGACGTTGAGCAAGTTGAATGAAGTGAAATTCGAATGAAATTGGTTCCCAAATCCGATTTGGTGTGTCAATACACTTCTCTCCAGATCGACGAAATCATTTCTTTTGATGAAGGACATGCAATGTTCACCAATGCCTAGACGATATTGTGATCATAGCCAGCGAAGTCTGGTTTCATTACGCCCAGAACTTTACTAGAAGGACTTAGACTGCGAATTCGCTTAAGCCAGAGACATGCAATTTGCGATCGAATTTCCCTTGCCTTAATCCATTATCCACTTGCTGTAGCATTCAGCGAAAGGTATGCTTGTTATGTGAAAGGCGTTTTATTTCTCAACAAAGCAATAAGTTGCCGTCTTCTTTTTTATTTGGCGCTTCAGTCCGGGGTGGATCTGGGCCTCAACCAGCGAGCCTCAACCAAAGAGCCTCTTCAATTTCGCACATCATGTTAGTTGAGACTTGATTTCCTTCTCCACTTGAGTGCGCCACATTAGATGCGAACGTCCTCTGTTGCATTCTCCCACAGGTTCGGAGTTGCAGACTCTTCGGGCGGGAACTGACTACATGTTTTTGCGCTCTATAGTCTCCATGGCCCAGTCACCTTATGCCTTTTTTAACCGAACACATGGCTCATACAGAGGAATCGTACAGTCGTCAATGAAAGCGAGATGAAAGATCGCACGTAGAACCCTTCTCTCAAAAATACCAAGGCCTTCTTCCTCCGCTGCCATGCAACCGCGCCGCACCGTGCAGCAAGACTGGGATGATCAGTGTCTTATATAAGGTCAGCTTGCTCCTTCGAAAGACGGCTCTATTAAATGTATACTTTATTGTGGATCGGACAGGTGATGCTAATTCCACTCGTCAGATATTCTTTCCTCCGACTACATCATACAGATGAGCTGGTGCATGCGTACTACCATCTCATCTCCAGCTGCTTTAAAGAGCTCTGCAGTCAGTCTCGATATCGCTATCTTGGCCATGTCCGTTCAGGAAAACGGAATTCTCGCCCAGATTGAATGAAATATTCTGCCTGACAGCTGTATTTGGGTCCTCATGGCCGTTAAAGAGCAGAAGTGTACAGAAGTGATCTTTTTCTCATTATCGACTGCGACTTTACTACAAGCTGACTTTATATTCATTGGATAACTGTGTCACCACACAACTTTGCTAAAACTGTAGGACATCATTAATGCGGTAGCACCTCCTCATCTCCTTTCATGCTAATTCTTTGTCTTCCTGAGAAACCGGGTCTCTTCCCTTCTGTTCGCAGAGCTCACCATCGGTTATCGTTTTTCGTTGTTGCATTGCTTTGTAGGCTTCCTGGATGGTGTCCTAATCGTAACCAGCACATCAGTGGCAGCTTCTTTGATGGCTTCTTGCCAACGCCTCCAATCTGCTTCGATTGTTTGTGCAGGCGACGACGAACTTAGAGAGGCAGTTTCTGGAAGACTCGATCGGAAAAGATCTTAGCAGGCGATTGTTATTGTAGCCTTCCGACATCAAACCCTGGTATTCTATCTCGACGCTCGATATTCGAGTTCTTACCTTGCCTGCAACAAGGAAATGGTCGGAGTCTGTGTTTGCTCTTAGGAAAAATCGGACATGAAGGAGTGTCTGACGTCGATCGCAACCTGATCAATTTGATGCACGGTTGATTGATCTGGGGGCGCCAAGCCCCGCGTGTGGGAACCGCGTGCTGACTATAGAGAGATCAACCCTCATGATTAACCACCCTCCTGAAACCGTTAATAAGTTTCCTTAAGGCCCTAAAATAAAAGGCGTTTAAACGGAAATTCGAATGGTCACTGGCATATCAAACGACAATTGTACTAGACCTCGATGGATATAGCTCTCATATCGCACAAATTGTTGGGACCATTTTGTAGAACTTTGCACTCCCTCCTCATCCAAGCTACTTCTACAACAGTCCTTCGAGATAGGATCTACTCTTGGTGTCGGTTGTTTTAACAAACAGTGTCCTGCCTACTTGCTAACTTATGCACTTACTTCTCAGCTCAGGAACCCAAGGTTTTCAGGTCTGATCGTGAGTAAGTGCAGATTGTCATCCTTCTACTGATCGTCCACTGCACGGCTGGACTTGTACCGGCGGTTCAGTCTATCGTCTCTGTATAGCCATGAGTATCGGAGTCAAAGTGCATGTGCTCGAGCCAGTGTAGTAATCAATGGATGTGCCTTCTCCTCTCTTTGCATTCCTCGCATACAGACGGGGAAAATATCCGACGCAGAATTTATTATTTATTAGCTTTAACGTCTGCTTCCTCATCGGCGTGAATTTCTTCCCGCCGTGGACCAGTAGATACTGAATAGGTGCGTCGACTTCTGTGACGAGGCCTCCTAACCCTATCCATCAGCAGTCGCACGTGTACTTGAACAACTTGCACTCGAGCAAGCAAGTACAAGATGGAACCATTCTTATGCAAACGCTGCCTACTCTCCCCTCACCCACAATGAACATCTCAAGATATTTCTGTTTCAAAAGACCACATCGCCATTTGTCCGCGAATACAAAGCGGACCCCGACCCAGTTTCACGCCAAGCGGACACGCTGAGTGAGAACTTCGACTCACCTTCCACGTGTCACAACCAGTGATTATCAAAAATCCGATGAATCACTTGCAGTCCTCATGGAACACCGCTCCAAACTGCTTTCTAATTCCAAGCCAGTGGCACAGCTCACCGCACAATCGAATCCCGTCGCAATGACTGCGAATGAATAATTTATAGCAGAAGTCCTTTGGCACAGCGCCGTGTCACCACTGAGCAGCTCCTTTAATCAAAAATTCAAATCTTACCTGGTTTCCTGGCCCGAATTACAATATCCACACCCCGCTCACCGACCTGGCTCCCAGAGCGACCACATCCATGCCACTAATTCCGTGTGGTCCTTAATTTTATTTTTACGACACCCTTGCACCACTCCACCACCCCCAAGACGGGGTGGGGGTGATTAAAGCACCCTCCGACGGCAGCCTTCTCAGCCTCGCCCGACTCGGGAGACATCAAAAACGTACAAAACTTTACAGAACCACCACCAAACAGTCACCAAAGCACCAGCAAACCATTCACCAAACCACCGTCGGTCGTCCCGACCATCAAGCCACCCACCAATCAGTAAGCCAGTCACTTGGCCCCCCAGGAGGCGTTGTAAAACAACGAACCTCGAGCAGGCTGCAAGCAAATTAATAAAGCAATTTACCGTTAGCACCTGAAATCCCAGTAAATTGTCGTCTGGAGCGAATTTAATTTGATTTTCTTCATTAGACGTCGTCGCTCAGTTTGCTCGGTTGGTACGTTGGTACGTTGGCTTCATGCTTGTCCTCGTCCTCGTCGTCGTCATTGGCTGATGACTGCCGCTTCAGCCTAGCCGAACGGTATGTGCAGTGTGTGTGTGTGTGTTTGAAGTCGATTTACGTTCCCAGCACTTAATTGCTCCCATATGTCCTTAGGAGAGCACACAAAACGCCACCACAGTGTCATTGGGAGCATGGTGAACACTTTGTTCTATAGGCCATTACAGCAGGGGGTCTTACTTACTACTGCTGCCGACTTCTGCTACTTGCCCCGGCTTCTTCCAGTCACTGTTCCCCCCCCCCCCCCCCCCCTCGTTGCCACACTCCCAGGCTCAGGAGGACAATTTTGAAACAAAACAGGACAAAAAAAAGCGACCGAAGATCCTTTGTTCGAGCACGAAAAAGACTCCACATCGAGTGAGGGCGAGGGTGGGTGGATATGCCGAAGAGGGAGGATAACAGATGTACAATGCGACGAAGGAAGTCACGAGAGCATTCATCCCATTCACGGCAACCTACATGGTAATCACAATAAATGAGGATAGTATTCATTGCTTTGTTGCCAGGATTCCTGCTCGAGATTGAGCTGAGATACGTACGTCCCGCCGACGCTGCTTCTGCTGCTGCCGTTGCCAGGCCTCGTGGCAACAAAGTACGTACACCAGCAGATATGTGTGAATGGCGTGGAGTGGGGTGGGCTGCCTCAATGACGGATACGATGACGACAATGTAACTAAGAATTTCATTTAAAGTGCCTCGGCACTCCTCCCCGTCGTCGCCGAGGGAGTGGAAGCGAAAAGCGCAAAAAAAAAAAAAAGAAAATGCCGGAAAAAAGGCGAATGAACACAGAAAAAGGAAGACGAGAGTCGTTTTGGGGAAAAAAAAACCCGCCTGACAAAATGAAGTGGACCATACACCCACACACAGAGCCAGGACGAGGCACACGCAAGGATTTACCGAAACGAAACAACGAGACCCGAAATGATTGGATGCATGAAATTGCTTCGCTATTGGGTGCTCCACACCCTCCCCGCAGTGCTCCAGAATGTCGTCCTGCTGAACAGGAATGACAGGTATTTGCTATTAGGTAAATTGGAATCCACCTGTGTGCGATTTGAATTGGGCGGCGACGGGTGGACCGCGCGGCGTGTTGAATGGCATGTGTTCCCAGGGAATCCATCACCATTGCGGAAGGAATTTAAGACGAATTTAATGCAAGGACGTGCGGTAATTGCATCGATTTGGCTTCGACAATGATGACTCAATTGTGGCCAGGATCTGGATTGAACTGCTGATCAAATACCCGCCCTGAGACAATAAGCACCAACATCATCATCACCTGGCATAGGGGGCCGAGGACGAGCCGAGGTGATCGGCCGAGGAGCAGGAGGATAGTTTGTTGCCAGAGTGAGAGAGTGTTCGTATAATGAAGACATCCGCATTTGCATTGGAAATTATGAACACGGCAACACATCTCCCACGATTGAAATGCAAATGCGATGCATGCTCCCGTGCTGGCATGTGTGCGCGTTCCCTTCGAAAGGACTTCAGTGTAACCAAAATATTTGCGGACTGAATTACAGTCATAGTTGCCCGCTGACATAATACCGGGTAAACGAATGCAAGGATAACGTTGAATAGATTACGTGAGCGTGAGTGCTCTGTGCGGTGGGTTCGGTGGTTCTGTGTTGGATGGCGTGGCGGTGAAGGATGCCTCTGGCTGTTCAGAGCTTCTGTTCTTTAAAGACTTTCGCAGTTGCTGGGGAAGATGTTTGCAAAAGTGCCTCGCTGGCAAAGATCCGACGGATTGTTCTTCGTTTCTGTTGATTTTCTTTGTCGTCAAAGACGACGAGCTCAGGCACTCTGTGGTGAGTATTTGAATTGGAACTAGCACTAACTACTGGGGGCATGTCATGCAAAGAGATTAGAAATCATTGAACATCCGCTGAATAGCTGGAGAGAGGCGAAGGCTGTCCTGTCCGCACTGGACACGGATTTTTTTTTAATCTTCTAATGGGTGATTCTTTAAGCCGTGTCTTATTTAATCTTTAAAAAAACACGTAAATTGAATTTTGGTGACGGAAACTTTCTTGTAGTCTGAAAGAAGAATGTCTGATTTTTTCTTCTAGAATATAATTTCGTGTAAAGGGCTTTCGTAAAAGGTTCATTCTGAATTCTGAAGGTACACTTTTGGACCACTGCTTCTAGCGTTTTGACCGGTATTTGCCCAATTTCGCGAATAATGTTGGCTTCCAAGTGATACATCGTAGCTTGCGGATAGTCCATGATGCACACCTTTTGTTGCTTTTGAACGCTAATTTTCCTAACACATCTGAATACTATGAAGATGTTGTTGATACATGAGTCTTTCCATGCTGATGTGCCGAGCAATACTGAATAAGAATAATTTAATATAATGAGGCTCGTTACGAGTGATCTGCAAAAAAACATTTTGAAAAAAAAAATAAGTCTAAATGAATCGCCTGTCACATCAAAGGCTGACAATAATTCGGAGAATAAAGGCGTATTGATTATAAGCCGATTGACATTGCCAAGGCGGCTGATAAAACGATTTGGGAATTTGGTGCGCAAAAGATCGATTGTGGCAAGATCTCTGTGGCATGAAGCACCATCCTGCGTCAACCATAGGTCGTCCAAGTCCATCTCTTCAATTTCAGTTAAAAAAAGTACGCTCTTAACATGGCTCTGTAACGCCCACCGTTGACCGAAACATTGTTCCGAGCCTAATTTTCAAAGAAGGCTGCAGCAGTCACATTTTCATCGACGACGGGGACCGGCCAAAATGTCTGTTCTTCTCAAAAAAAATCACTGTTTCACTTTCGAAATAAGTTTTCCATATACAACAACGTTGTTCAAGCCGAAAGCGACTCATTTCGTGCCTCGGAGGTATGATACTGACTTTATTTCAAGCGGGAAACAGCTGTGTCAAAATAACCTATGATTTAAAAAAAGCACCACCCTGTACGTTAGGTGTCTATATCAAGTTCCCAACAACTTTCTTAATTCACAGCTCCACTTATCTCTTGAGTTACTGGCAATGCAAAGAAAAGCTTCTTTCTCTACTTTCTAGAAAGAGAGTCGCCGTACAATAATTATAGGTCTCTTCCACTCCAACAGTTTCACGCAAAACGATCGTTTCTCTGTTGAAGCTGCTTCTGGGTCCACCTCGGACAATGTACTTCGGTACAAAGCGGAGTCAGCTGACACTTCTTCTGACATTTACCGCCCATCTCTTACTCCACCTCCACTTAAGAAGTAAAATTGATTTCCTAGGGCCGCCGCTTCAATGACATGAGCCCACTAAATTAAAGTTTACTACTCGTCGGTAACTATGTAAAACCACATGACCGCTTCTGCTAGTACAGTGTTCGCTCGCTCCTCGTAGGAGGCGTACGCACTTAGTGGCCTACTTACTCAAAACTTTGAGCGATGAACGACATGAGCTTAAACTAGCTAAAGCTCTTCATAAAGACACTTTTTTCAAACCCGCCATGGATAGAGTTTGTCAATTATTTTTGTTATAATATAATACCTTCACCTTTGCGAAAATCACAGCAAAGAATCGCACAAGGATGAATATTGGGCCCACTTTTATTCCGGCTACAACATGTTTGTGGAGTCCCACTGAGTCGGGTGGAGAAGTATATCGGGGGTCTTTTTCACGAGTAATGGGAGGAGTAATGCTGAGCTTTTAGCAGCTTAGACGATCTGTAATCAAAAAGGCCGAACTTGGCGTCAAAGTCAAGTTAGCGGTTTTTAACTCTGTTTTTATTCCAACTCACCTATGGTCATGAAATTTGAGTAATGAAAGATTAAGACTGCGAATACAAGCTGCCGAGATGAGAGCTCTTCGTGGTGTTGTGCAAGCAACTCGCCGCAATGGGGTGAGAAACGCGGCAGTGCGTGAGGAACTCAATGTTGAGCAGCTGCTTCTTCGAACAGAGGGAACTGTGCTGCGATGGTTTGGTCAAGTGGCATGAATGTCCTCATCATCGTGACTTCCGAGGCGCTACTGCATTAGGCGGGCGACCGCTTAGGGCATCCAAAACGAGTTGGGTGGACCAAGTCCAAGAATTGGCCTGGCTGCGCTTAGGCATTGCTCGCGTTAAGTTAGAGTCGATGGCGGAGGGTCGTGTGGCCTGGCGATCTCTCGTGTGGGTATTGCCGCAACATGCGGTCACTGAAGATGATGACGATGATGTTTTGTGTATCAAATTCTTATCCGTGAATGCAATAGAGGATTGAAGGTAGCTTTGTAATGATTTTGCATTCCTTTTTTTATAACGTCCCTGCTATTCTATTGGGTCTCATTTATAAACTGGTGTTTTGTGTTTGAATTTAGAAGTATTTCTCAATAACTGTATTATTGTGTAATCTATATATATATAACTATGTGACAGAATGCGTGTGTTTCCCTCTACCGCCTGTTTCAATAAAAAAAATATAAAATTATCCATTAGAAGTGCTCTGTGCTTACATACGCATATTCAGCTGGCGGCCTGGGCTTCATTTTATTCCGATTGACTCATTGAGCTGGAGAACAGTTCTTCTTTTGCAATTCGTCTATGGAAACGCGTTCCTATAAATTCCGAATCTAATGTCTGACCGCAGTCATAGTCACTGTCAGCCACTGGAACCTAACCTAAGCTTAATTAAAGCAAGTTAGTGACTTCAAGGTCCGCTAGCACTTGCTCCTTTTTTGTTATGGGATTCTGTCGGAGCTTGATCCGGGTCACAACTAATAAGCCACTTCAGTTAGTCAAGTCTCTAGCGACTTGTGTCCGCACCTTTTGGGATGAGATCCTTATCCACTTTTGTGCGACACCTTAAACGCAGGCATTCTCTCTTACGTCGCCGCACCGAGTTCGAGTCAGAGACTCGGGTCAACACCAATTTATTCATCCATTCCACAGTACTTAGCCCTACCACTTAAATTCGATTTTGAAGACATGATATTGATCTATTGATGACGCGTTTTCTATCACTAGACAGTCCCATTGTTTCTTACGGAGTTGCACTTAAAAAGGCTGTCAACTGAAACAACGTCAACACTGTGCAAGGGATGGCCTGCTTATGCAATGAAACACTGAGAATGACACCTTAAACTGATCTGAACATGCTCATTAATTATACTACGTTAGATATAATAGGCTGGAGGGTTATCGGTAATGTGGACAGCAGTTCTCCTTGAACCTAACATTGGTCTCCACCATTCTTGATACACTTAATTTCATCCTAGTGAAAACCGACCTCGTGCTACCGAGAGTTTTTGTACCAGCATCTGCTCCAAATACTTGGAAGTTCGACTATCAAACGGTAGATGGTCAGCTGTCAGTTGCCTCACAGACGGATCGAAGATGGGCGAAGGAGTGATAGCAGGTGTCTACTCCACAGATCTAAGCATTTGTGATGACGCCGTGTATTCATTCTCTGCTCGCCGTCGTGGTGGCCATAGTGTCACTATACAAATATTCAAAATGTGCCAACACCGTTGCCGCAAGAGCATTGTAGGTTTATGAAATAAGAAAAAAACTACGTGGAATGAAATAGTTGATCTTCCGCATCAACCGGCAGCACCACTGCTCCATAGCCGAACTTGCTGGCGTCTGCATGAACCTCGGTTTCTGCCTCCGAATTAAACAACCTAAGCACGGGCGCTTTAGTTAACTCTGCTTTGTGCGTACAGTGCCTACACTTTGATTGTCATTTCGATTGACAACCCACTCTTTCGTCTTGCAGGCAGAAACTGTCACGATCAAGGAAGTCTTGTCTTGGCTCAAGAGCAAATTGATTTCGAAGAGATACATCTACCGTCATTTATTCTGACACGCAGGCGGGGATCAAGGCTCGGGATCACTTTAAGGTCTAGCTCAGAACTGGCGACATTTCACTGCGAACTGCGAAGCCGACGAGCCCCCTAGAAATCGCACAAGCTGATAGCTCTTTCCATATGAGATCAGCCATTCAGCTGAAGATATCTCGTTCCTTCTTACGAAACATTCATGGCCCACCCTCAACACAACAGCCCTTGCAACTTTAAGTCCACCAAAATACCCCTTAAGCGCCTAAACGATTCGGAACATCAAGCCCCCTCAGCCCCCCACTTTACCATCGCCACCTCTTCAGCTAAAAAATTCACGCAACAAGGACGCTCATCCCAGCATCCCTATTCAACTCCACTCAAAAAAGCAAAAAAGGGAAAATAAAAATAAAAAAAAACTCACAAATATTGCCACTGCTGCTGCTCGATGAGCTCCAAACTTATAAGCACACAGCCACCCACCCAAGCACCCCCACTCCAGGACTCTTCATCTACAACATCATTTATTCAAACACATCTGTGCAGGCATTCAGAGATATGAGCGAATGCATATTCCGCTTCGTCCTCACTCGCCCTTCAACAAATGTTCGCTTCGCACTCTTGTGCCGCACTGAACCGCACTGAAGGGCTCTCCTGAAGCATCCTTTTCACAGGCTCTTCAACAATTCCATCATCAGCAGCAGCAGGAGCAGCAGCAGCAGCAGCAGCAGCAGCAGCATTTACAACCCACCAATCGCCGCTGGGGTTAATTTAAAAACGTCTGCAGATGGGAGAGCAAAACAAAAAAAGGTGGCAACAAGTAGATCCTTTTCACACCTGTCTCAATAGAAACGAACATCGCACGGCAGCAGCTCCCAGCTCCCAGCTGCCAGCTTCGCAGCTATAGGCATCCTCGCATGCAGTGGATTTCTGATTTCTCCCTTCGCACACACACACCCCCATCGCTCTGGCAGGCAGTTGTTACTGAATGATTGCAGGACACGGGGCGCTCGACAGCACACATCTGCTGCAGCATCTGTGCCTGCGAACGACGCGGCGCTCGGTTCAAAGCGTTTTTTTTTTCTTTTGCCTGGCCTCGAGAGGAAATTACATGAATCAAGTGAAGTGCCTTTAATGAAGGCATGATGTTGGCAGCAAAAAGTAGGGCCACCTATCCGTGCTCCGAACTCCTTAAATGCTTAATAATTGCTTCTCATTCTGAATGCACGAGGATGTCGGGACGAACGGTCGGTGGATGGTGGGTTGATGGTGGGATAGATGGCTTCGCTCCCCGCTGGGCGTATCGTTCAGCATTTAATCGCGTCTATTTCGTGCGCAAAGCCGACGTCGTTTTTCCCATGCCATGCACCCCCGGGCCGGCTAGCGGACTTGAGGGCTCCTTGTAGCATGACAGGCGGACGTTTAGCCTAAGTGCTGCAGACAGATTTAAGTCAATTAGTCGGAATTGACTTCGTTCCTTGCGAGCGGAGCAGAGGCCGCTGCCGCTAACGCGTGCCGAACGGCTTAACTTGGGCAATTAGTTTCTCAACGATAATTACAAGGTCAAAGACAAATCGACGGGAAAAAGGACCTCTCACACCGCACGCCATAGTCGCCGTCCGACTTGCTCGTACTCTTCGTGTTCGCCATCCGCCTGACCTGGTCGACGGGGACGACCTCTTTTAATGGGATTAGAACGAAACAAATCAAGACATCAATCAATTGTCCCCCCGAAGGAACATCCCTCCGAAGGCATCGTCGTCCTGTGCGTTGAAATTATGCAAAGTAGTGATTTATTTGAAATGTCAACATTAATGCGGCCGGATTGCCATCCCTCATTCGTCCACGTAATGGATTGCAAGGTAGATCGAGTCCTGACACCACCCCATCCCACGCCCCCGCCCGCGCTCTCCACACGGACCTGTTCGAGATTGAAATCGGATAGCAGATTGGTGGACCTTTTCGGCCGAAGGAATTGTGACTTTCTTTTATCGGGGCCCAGTCGTCCCTTTTCCTTGTCGGCTCATTTCGGTTATTTTAATTTGGTGCCAACATCGTGTAGTCGGTCGGGTGGTTTCCTCCTTATCACCGCCAAGGAAATGAGCCCTTTACCGACTGCGCTCGGTTGGGGCTGGAGATTTGCATAAAAAAAGAAAGAAAGAGCCGAGAATTTAAGGTTAGGAGTTCAGTGGCTCGTCCCTCGTGGATTACAACGCAACCGAGATTAGATTGGGTGAAAAGATCTTAATTGATGTCACAGAATCCTGCAGGGGGGGGGCGTAGAAACTTTCTTGTTTGCTGCGTAAAAAGGCTTTTGTGTACTTTTGTGTCCAATTTAACGAGATTAATGTGGGCAACTTGTTCTTCTCTCTTTCAGATAATTCAAATCAGATTCCGGCCGGATAATCTGCGGACGGGTGAGTTAATACAATTTATTTTTCTTTCCTCTCCCTCTCCTACCCTCTCTCTCTATTTCTCTCTGTTTTGTTCTTTTGTTTGCTCTTAGCTACGTTTACGGGTGTCCTTGCAGCATACTTTGACCAACGATTCGGATTCGGATACACTGTGACCCACTGTGTGCTCTCGGGGGAGACGAATGCTGTGCGTTTGGCAATACGAATGACTGCGAACTTAAATTAATTGCTTTCTTTGTTTGTTGCTGAGGACTTGTTTGTAAAAATGGACGGGATTGTGTCATCATTCTTTCAAAGGCTAAATGTGGGCGCCGCACTTTAGCTGGAAAAAAAAGGGTCGCTCAGTTTGAGAGGACAGCAGCTATCGTGGGCAGTAAGTTAGGTTGAGTGCTAGTGACTGATAGCAGATTACAGTCACACTTCAGCCAACAAGGGGCGACTTGTGATCGATCGCGGATTGGAATAATTTCGACCCACTATACGAGTGGCTGATTGCAATTTCCTCGGGAGCAATTTGAGGATAGTGACAGTGACTGCCAGTAGAGAGGCTAATGTGACTGAATACAGGGTTCGACAGCAGACTGGATAAGGCTCAGGCTTAATGAAAGTCTATTAATTTTTAATTCAACGCAAGAAATCGAAGAAATACACAAAAATGATATACTGTGATCATTATTGCCACTTGGCTCATTTTCGTTAAGTTTCGTTAAGTGTCGTTAAGTTTCGTTAAGTGTCGTTAAGTTTCGTTCACTTTTACTATCTTATGTAGGAATGTTATTAATCGCTCTCTATCGTCTCTACGTAACGTGGTGACAATACATCCTTCTCAATCGGTTAGTAACACCATAAGACGAGTAGTCGCGGCCAAAACAAGGCTCAAGTCTAGCTCACTTTTTCTTATTTTTGCAGAAGAAAGGTGCAATGTACGACTTTCGTCATAGCTTCAAGTCAAATGAATTTATTGCGGTGTAGGTATAAGTACGACATCAATTACTTACTTACTTACTTAAGGTGGCGCTACAGTCCGGGGTGGACCGGGGCCTCAACCAACAAGCGTCTCCAGCCAGCTCGATCTTTAGCTAGCTGTCTCCAGTTTCGCACGCATAGTTGGTTGAGGTCCCTTTCCACTTGCGTGCGCCACCTGAGTCGCGGTCTTCCTCTACTGCGCCGTCCCTCGGGGGTGGATTCGAAGACTTTTCGGGTCGGAGTATTGGTTTCCATCCGCTCTACATGACCTAGCCATCTCAGTCTTTGGATCTTCACTCTTCTGGCTAAGTCGATGTCGCTGTCATTATATCTCCTCCTCCACTCACCGTCTATGCAGACGGGACCGAAAATCACACGAAGAATTTTCCTCTCTAAGCATCCAAGGGCAGCTTCATCCGCTTTTGACAAAGTCCATGCCTCCGCGCCATATAGCAGGACTGGGACGATTAAGGTCTTGTAGAGCGTTATCTTGGTTGTTCGAGACAGGGCTTTGTTTACCAGTTGCTTTCTTAGCCCAAAGAAGCAGCGATTGGCAAGGGTTATTCTTCGTTTGATTTCAGCGCTGGTGTCATTGTCTGAGTTGATAGGTAGACAAAGTTTTTGACTACCTTTTTGACTAGTACGACATCAATACTTTAAGATTTATTTCTCACATTGGACCAAGTTTTCGCTGTAAAAATTAATGTGATCCGCGACTCAAGACAATTTGGATCGTCAAAGATTTAACCCAGCATTAGCTCAGGATCAGACCTCCATTTCAATCAATTTCTGGCATTGGTACATAATCGAATCGATATGATTTCACTTAGAATCACAGAATTATGCCACGAATTAGTTTGATGCCGCAAGTGTTTGTCGGTCTCATCAGCTTTCATCGGTGACACCGACTCAGAGATTTCTGTCACCTGTGTATTTGCATCAGAAGTAGAGTCTATAAAAATGTACGCAACTGCAGAATGTTGGACAACAATTGATACAGCTTGCGACCTGCTCCAAAATGGTTGCGTTTTCGGATGGATTTACACGGATTCTAGGTACACACTAGGGCTGCTCTATTACTGGTCTATTAGTGCATAGGTTTTGTCTCCTTTGTTCCTGAATCAGTGAGACGTTCCAGCAAAGCATACATTCCACATTGCTGGGGAAATCAATTTGGAGCCACATCGAGTATGATCGTATAAAGCAATCAGTCCATAAGCTTATTGCAAAGGCTATTCATTTCCTTGCATGTCTAACTTAAAAACAGGTGTCTCACTGCGTTAAGTGTCTTTTTCAGTCCTTTGTTTCAGTCCCTTCTTTTCCAGAGCTATTAAGGACATCTCTCACTGTGTCAATTGGCCAGCAGATACGCCAGATTTTGACATCGTGTAGAGATATTGCCCAACTGCCATATTTGTTCGCTTCGGGGACAGCTAGAAGTGACACAGATCCATGCCGAAGGAGTAAAGTAGTCTGTTTGCTGGCATCGAAAGTATTCAGTAACTAGAGTAACTAAAGTAACTAGTAACCACAGAGAACTAGGCGAGGAGAATGGCTTTTGATGCAAATTGTAAGCTTTGCCGAACCTCTTGAAAAATATAGAAATCAGTCGATCCACTTTTGAACTGGTTTAGTTTCTCATTCGAACATGTCCCAGATTTGAACTTTCTATGCCGATTTAAAAGGGTTCACGTTCAGCATCAAAAGAGATGGATTTTTCTCATGAAAATAAACGAAATTTGTCGCATAGTTGTGGGAAGTGTGTAATCCTGGACAGATTCATATCGGTACCTGGAGACACCGATCTCCTCAGACCTATGTTCCCTTACGAGAAGAACTTCTCAAGCAGCATCCCCTCCAGATCCTACTGTAAGAATGTCCACCAGACGCAGGATGGTCATCTGCGAATAGTCCCAGGTGGATCGAAGATGGATGCTATCATCTAACCTTCTTCTGATAGCTCTACAGCCCGGGATGGACATGAGCCTCAACCAATAAGCCTTCAATCCAACGATCTTTAACCAGTTGTCTTAAATATCGAAGTACCTTTAGTGGTGGCTTCGTGGGTATGTGCATCGACTCCTACGCACAGGTCCAAACCTGCCTGTCTAGGTTCGATTCCTGTAACGACAAGAAATTCTTTTCACGGCCCCACCTCTTTCGAGTCACTGACAATGCTCAAAGAGTATAACTGTGTACAAAAAGCTTCTCAAACTTGGCCGTTCGGAGTCAGCATAAAACTGTAGGTCCTTTCCACTCGTGATAGAACAATAGCACGCACAACACGAGTGGTTGCTGAGAAGTTAGGCCCTGGCTCTCTACGGGCTGTAGCGCCACCCATATTATATATATTATTACCTTTTGTGTCGAACCATTGTAGGGTCATTCGGCTAGAAACTATAGCGATCAAGGAAGCTTTGCCTTCGCTAAAGAACAATGTAAGCGGCGATCAAGTCCCTTAATGTAGTCACTCTTAACTCAAAGACTTCCCTAAACTGTCGCCTATCTCTTAACAAGGTGGCTGACTATTTTAGCATAAATCTTATGTGGCGCCTGTGATATTCCAGACAATTGCGAAGCTGACTGAACTCAGCTTAATGATTGAATAACTATCAGGACTCTTATCGGCATCATAACTGGGCACTGGACCATTCGAACTGGACCGCGCCTTTAGATTGGGCCTGCCCTACAACGACTTCTCCAGAAGCTGCAGAGACTAGGAAGAGGAGGAAACTATTGTGCTGCTCTTCTGCAATTGCAACGCCTTCTCCTCCAGCAGGAGATGTCACCTTGGGTCTTACTAATTCAAGAACCGGTCCGAATTAAGCAGTATTAGTGGCAGTCATCTTCATCACGTTGTCAAAAGCACTATATGACTTGCGGAATAGGAACGACTAGATCCGCATGGAAACACAAGGCCTTCGGCCCTCGCCGTCCTATTTGTGACAGCTGCTCGCTGATCCGTCGTGGAATTCAGTTTTAGTTGACAATCTTGTCGCAATTCTAAGCAAACACGTTCTCGACACATCACATCCTTTAAAGAAAATGCCTCAACAAAGACAAAGAAAACAAAGAAAAAGTTTATGCTGAAGTGCAAGTGTCCACCTCACGCTAATTAGGATTCGCCAGCACGAGAGACATGATTAATCGATTCGTCCTCCAATTGGCTTTGACGTCAAATGAGGATTTACGAGCGTCCATGCAGACCGTTCCGGCGCGTCTTGACACGATTCTCTGCACTTGTCCGTGGACTTTTTCTCCTTTGCCCAGGTCACCCCCAGTGACGACGCTACCATCCACTTAGTTAATTCACACAAAGCACGGTGTGAAGAACAACATCGGGTTTTTTTCTCCAATTTTTAGATTCTCTCTCGCTCTCGCCCCCTTTCCGTTTTTTTATTTGCGTTCTCAACAACAACAGCACTTCGCCTTCCGGGGAAATTATCCTTCGACACGAATTAGCTTCCTCTACCATTTTCTGTATTTAGTGAAGCGATTTCAATTCCAATGAAGACACAGCCTTTTGGGAGCCATGAGTGGAAGCGGGGCCGAGCTGCCGGCCGGGGATTAAGTGCCCTCAGCACTAATTAACGTTAAAAAGTGGGAAAAAACACTTAAGATGAATGTTGCACAGAGCAGAGGACTGGCGGCGAACTGGAGCGACAGAACGGCTGACTGAAGAAAGTAGCCATGACAAAAGTCCATTGAATCATTAGTAATTATTCAGCGTCCTCCAGCATCATTCAGCGGGCTACACTCGACCCTCCCCCCTCCCCCCGGTCATCATCAATCGCTATAATCCACCTCAATACACATTTTTTCAAACATCGCCTGCCCCATCCGCCCACCAAGTAATGAACGATTCCGGGTCCTTCGCACTTGTCGACTCTTGAGTCGGTAGTGTGTTTTTGTGTGTCAGCGCGGCGCTCCCGAATATCTCTCCACTCTCACCTAGGCGACTGTCGAGGCTGTGAGTGTGTACTTAAGCCCTAGTCCAACAGAGCAGCCCCCACCCCGCCGGCGTGTCACCACTCTCGAGTCGAGGGAGCACAAGTCAAGGTGCCTGTTTAAATATGTACACATCATCGTGTAAAACATCTCTCCTCCGCTGCCATGGTAACAGGATACCTGGGAAGGATAACAAGAAGAAGAAGGAAAAAAAATGTCGGAGCAAAAGAAAAACATCGTCCCTCAATTTCTTAATTAAAAGCCCTTTATCCTCTTACCGTATCCGTTTTCATATCCCGCAGTACATTAGGTTGCCTGCTCCGGTCTGAGATAGTCCTAGGAAGGATCCACTTCGTCCTCCTTGTTCTCGTTGTCGTCGCCGTCCTCCTCATCGTCGTCCTCGTCGTCGTCATGTTCTTCAGAAAAGTCACGAGGTTGACTCGGAAGTTTCTTCACCTGAAGTCATTCAATTTTATTTTCCCTTCGTTTGCTCATTTTGGGCCCCTTTACCGGGGTGCGGCTGCGAAGGTGTGTGTGTGGGTGTGTGCCAGTGTTTGCCAAGAAGGACGAGTTTGGCTGGCGCCACTTATGAAAATCGGGGTGAAAGTTCAGGTAGCTTGAAAGTTTTTTTATGAGGCACCCAAGTTAAACAGACCGGAGCGAGTTGGAGTTCTGTTCTCGCAGTGTCCTCGACAACGAGTTGAAGGAAGTGAATAAGGCTGGAGCGGTGGGGTGGGCGTGTAAGTTCATTGGTACCTTGTTCAACTTCGGTTGCTCGAGTTGGATGTTTAATTTTCACCAAAGGACCAGAGGAGTGTTTGTATTTTAAACTTGACAAACATATTAAGGGGCCCTAATGTCAAGGGACGACGTGAATGAGGACGATGATGATGATGATGACGGTGGTCGTGCTGGTGGTGGTGCTATGATGTTTGCGCCTTTTCGAGAAGTCAAGCACCGACACGCAACTGTCAGGCGGTGAGGAGGTTATGTAAATTGTGTTCGGAAGCGGCACCTTTTCGTGGCGGGTCTTCGCACCGTGTGAACTGAAATGGGAGACGGTCCTGGAGTGGAGTGCCGCACAAAAAGTGTCGATAATGGAAATTAGTTTCGTGAGAGGACACTTGGCGAAGTGGTGTAGGCTTTCGTCGATTCGATGACGACGACGTTTGAGTGATTCCAGGTTGCACGTGATGAGTGAGGGACTTTGTCCTGACGGTCGGAGTGTGTAATTCGATTGAACGATGCGGACTGGGTTCAGCGGGGGGTGCCTTAATTGTCAGTCGCTGGGTGCGGTTACAAAGGGCAAGCAATTGGAGACTTTTGTTGTTTTGGGGGATTTCAAGTGCTTTTGAATGTTGATTGGAATGGAAACAGAAGTTCCTCTTCAGTCCTGCCCTTAAGATAAAGCAATGTAAGCACATCAACAAAGTCGGTCTATTTAGAGATAGCAGCTTCTTCTAACGTTTGTGGTTCAGTTTAGACCACACAACGCGCAATGGCACGACGAGAGTCTTGCTTTGGGAAGGAGGATGAAATAGGACCTTGTTGGCAAAGGCTTCTTTGACGATCTAAACGGAACGATGAAATAGGATCCCTCATCCAGGGTTCTCATATGAACCTCGTTGGTTTTAGATACAAAAGGTCTCACGGTGGAAATTTATCATCAAAGCCACTAGAGACCGATAACTCGTAGGCCAGTGCATAGACGCGCAAGCCACTTAGGTCCTGATGTCTAAAAGGGGAATATTTCCTCTTCACACCTTCCTCGTAACCATCATGTCTGCACGTTGTCCAGCCATCCTGAAATCCTAATGAACCTCAAAATAGAGGTTAAGGGTATTTTAGTGAGTTCCTGCAGGTCCTGGAAGAAATGTTTTCTGGGGCGGTGGCCGCCACTGCCTCTTTTTCTCCTTCATCGCCACAGCCTCTGAATATGATACGTTCCATTTCAGTTTCGTGGTACTTCAGATGATTATGGCGAATTGGCGCTCCAACTACCATCCGTAGCAACTTTTTGTTGCATTGTAGGAGTTTGTCGGTTTTTGCACTACTAATTTTGGGCCATAATATGCGAGTGGTCTCACAGGTAGTTAGACAGTTTCACCTTTCACTTGCTTCACAAGCTCCATGTCATCCACTTTCTTCTTGACATCTGCAAGAGGCGGTTGAATACATAGGATTGCCTGGGACGTGTCGATATCAGCCTCATTCCTGGCAAACTACAATCACAGGCTAGAACTTACTGATTTCACTGCAAAAAGTTTTATTTTGGCAGCTCTTAGCACTTTTTTTTCTTGTTTTGATGGAGCTACAGTTCTGGATGGACCTGGACCTCAACCAACAAGCCCCTCCACCTGAGACGATTCGTAGCCAGTTGCCTCCAACCGCCGAGTTGACTGACGGCAAGTTGACTGAGATCACCCTCGACTTGTGTCTGGGATGCCAACGATACTTCGTTACATCCCTACTTATGTGTGCCATCGGTTTCGTGGGCGGCCTCAATTGCGTTGTCCCACTGCCGCGGAGTCGAAGACTCTTCGGACTGCAGCCGTATTGTCCATGCGATGGCAGAATCATCTTGGACGTAGAGTCAAATCGCAATTCGTGACTGAATCTTCTTATTCAAATCCAATCGAAGCAAACGGGTCCAACGATTGAACGTAGAACTTTTCTCTCTGAAGGACAAAGGCTTCTTCATCTGCTCTTGAGATCGTCCGTATCCTTGAGTCATACAGCAGGTTAGGAATGATCAATCCCAGCTTGGTCCTTCTAGAGAGCGCTCTATTACTCGAATGACTCTTGAGCACGAGTTATTCTGAGATAAATCTCGGTACTGATGGAACTCGTTCAGTTTACTTGGAGCCGAGACGGACGCGGACCTTGACTGCCTCGAAAGTATATCTAACTTTGCTGATGTGACTAATAAGTCGTTAGTGTGTGCCCTTCTTCGTGGACAGCTTACGCTTCGTGTTGTCCTCCTCACACTCAATTAAGACCATGAGCCGAGTTCTTTATCGAATATCCGGTCCTGTTCGCGAAGAAGTTGCATAATTGGGTAGAAGTGACGGCTCTGTAAGAACCCAATTAGCACGTTGTGTCGTTATAATACCACAACTTCGTAACCTTATTTATAAGGTATTGTTTAGACTTCTCTAAGACCAACCTGAGCAATTTATAGGTATAAGATATAAAGACACCAATTCCTATATCCTTCTCAGAGATGTTCTCAAGTGAGTTGAAGAAGGCTCTACGCGCTAGCTGACTGGCTCTAATAAGTGTCGTGCAGGCGCAAATCATATGTGTAAACCTAAACTTAACATCCCTTTCAGCTGCGTTCTTGCAACTGCAACAAAGTGTGTCTGATGGCATGATCCCACCAATCTACGGGTACCATGAAGAGTTCGCCGACGGTTGCATCAGTTGTACTCAGGTAGAGCTTGTCAGTCTGGCCCATCTGACGATTGTTACTTCAAGGACGTGAGTAGGGATATAAGCCTTGACTGCTTGAAATTGCGGATCCCTCACTAGCCAATTCATCGGCCTTCTCAGTTCCTCAGATGCCACTGCGACCTGGAACCCAGATAAGACAACTTTTGACCTGGATTTCTAACACCATCCGGAATTCTTGTACTAGTTTCCACCAGAAGGACGAAGAAGGACACCAACGAGCTCTACAATGACTTGGTCGTGGGCTTAGTTGACTTCACCAATTGCCCGAAAACGTCGCGGGCACAAAGAGCATTGGTATGTCTCAAGTTGTCGAGTGTAGAATACGACGACACTCTTGGCATAAGCCATGAGCCATGGCGACCACATAATCTTGATGATTGGAGACAGGGTAGCCGCTGTCGATTCCAGGCCTGAGTTTCGCCATGAACCTGAGCCCAGCTCCCACACCAAGAAATGCAATTCCACCGCCCATTAAGACACATTGGTTACGTCTGCCATAATTAACTTCGACAATGAATTCACAAGAGTACCAAGAGTAATTTTGCCGAATTTCAAGTTCCTAGCATTCCTGGTTGATTTAATGCCAACTTTAAGGGCATCCTGCCCCACTGTCCGGCCCTTTATCAGACCTCCAGAAGGGTCACGTTCCTTTGGCAAACTTCTGTTGAATGATTGCTGCCCCGCACATTGTTCACTTCCTCGCGGTGTACCACGCGGAGCACGTTCCAACAGAACTTCAGTTCAACGCTTAATCATTCGATTGGACAACTGATTGAGCAATTTTGGAACTTCCACCAAAAGTCCACCATCCCCACCTGTTCCCTCGCATTTAATTCCCATTTCGTGGCCAAAGGAAAACAAGGACACCCCTCCCCCCATTCAAGCCAGCAATGCATGCACAAGTATTCAAAATATTTAAATTGTGTCAATTTGTCTTATCCGCGATATTATGAAAACACTTTTTTCTGCTTTGCACAACAATTAATCACAGAAAATCGGTTCCGCTTATCCTTGGAACAGCATTCAACAAAATTCCCCCATCCCCCTCGCCCGCATAGTCACACACGAGAACAACAATTTTTCAATAAAAGTCCAAAAAACCAACCAAACACAAGCAAAAAAATCTCCAAAATGACAGCAATAAATCGCGAAATTACTCTCACGGATATTTATTTTGTCTCCCACTCTCTCTGGACCCCCCCCCCCCCCCCCCCCCCAACACCATCGTCATCACCCACTGTTGTCCAACCAACTAGCCCGAGAATGAGCAACAGTGGGAGCACGGGTGTTTGCACAGTCCAATCCAGGCCACCCCCCGCGGCCAATGACAAATAGATCATTTACATTCAGACGACACGATGCAAGAGCGAATTGGATTTCAGTTTCAGTCACAGTTGCAGGACGACACAAAGAAAAAAAAATAAAAAAAAATACAGAAGGGAAGCTGGAAACTGAAAATTTGCATAACTCCATTTTCGCTCTGTCCGATTCAGAGCTGGGATGTCATGGCCCCCCGTCGCGTCGTTACATATCCCCGAGACTCGCATCCTTCGGATAGTCCTTGATCTATTCGGAATATAGTGGGCTAACAGCATTAATCTAGAATGATTGGGGTGAACCCGTTACGTGTCTATATTGCGAATTAAGATAAACTCGATGGGACAGTGCTGTTGCAGGGGGTGGTGGGTAGTGGGTGGTGAGAGATACACGCCCACACACGGTCGCACACGCACGGTAGCGACGCGACGAGCGGAAGATGCTCTCCATCATGAGCTGTGTATCGTTGTGCACCCGCATTGACATATCGCGATGATGTTGCCGAAGGTTGGCCTCCTCCTCCCCCACACCCGCACGCACACATCATGCCCTCCCAGAGTTTCAACTGCAAACACGGGGGATTTAAGGATTTGTGCTGAGGCAAGGGCGCTGCAAGGCAAACAATTCTAAAAAGGATTTCACAGTTAACGCTCGATTTGATTTATTACCACTGGCCCTGGACTCAGTGTCAGATCGGCTGTGGCCTGTGCGGGTGCGGTGGCTGTTCAGATGGCTTTGTGCAGTCGATGTTTTTTTCTTGATGTGGGCAGCATTCGCTGGACGAAATATTAACTCGCAAGGATGGAAGTGTTATCCACAAGGGCTGACTTAAGGAGGCTTCTGCTCTGGTCGTTGATGATGCTGTGCGGGGGTTGTTGGGGTGGAGGCTTTTGGGGCTTATCAGTGCTCCTCGTTTGCGGGAGTCGTTGATTCTTTTGGAAAATCTGTGATCGGATAAGTGGGTTGATGAGTGCGTGCCACTGATGAGGGTCACACCCAGTTTGGGCAGCGATTTGAAGAATAATAATCAATGCTCCCTTTTAGCTGATTAAACTGGTATTGATCTCCAATTATAGAGGGCATCTAACGGCGTTATTCGTTCATTGCCTGGTGCTACAGTTGGAGGTAGGCTTCGGTATGATCTACTGTAAGGAAGAGGTGTGTGCCTCCTTCGAAAGGTGAAAGATGAAAATGCGGTCCATGAAGGGTCTGAGCCTGAGCGAAAAGACTTACAATGATATGGACTTAAGTCATGCAAGCGACAATGACGCGGCAATCATACACTGTGTAAGTTTTGACAACTTCGCTCAGTTTCGTTAGGTTTCGTTAAGTTTCGATAAGTTTCGTTGAGTTTCGTTAAGTTTCTTTCACGTTGCCTTATTTAAGCCTGATCGAAATCACGTTCTTGACGAACGTAAATATCAGTCGGTATTGTAATTTTGCGTAAGTTCCCAGGAGCAATTGCGATTACAACGATATTTCATGCCAGCATTCAGCACGGTCGATCTTTAAACATTGCTTCAGATCAGCGCAGTCCATTCTCCGACGCATTCCATTCATCGTTTTGATGGCCTCAACGAAATCAACATCAACGATAATGGCGTGAAGCTCACTTCAATTTCTCTGGAAGGTCTACCTCTGGGTTTCAGGAATTCTCCAATCTGAGCAAACATAAAGTCTCCTGATGTCAACTGAAACATTCGACGAAAGTCCAGATACGTCCTTGGGTGCTGAAGGCGGTGAAGATATCCTCCGAATTGGTGAAACATTGCCAGTGATCCCTGAAAATAAATTTGGACCGGCTTCTAGATCTTCACGATCACATACCTCAACTTCCCGAGACTTAACGAAATTGTGGAGATTGTGTCGTTATGGTCGTCGATGTTGGGTGTCCTTTCTTGAGGACAGCATATACCTTGTTTTACCCTCGTACACCTCTAGATGCTTCTTGGCAGCCAGTCATGGCAGTTGTCAACCGGGTGTACTGACTGTTGTTCGGACGTGTGCAGGATCGCGAATTTTGTGAGGATTGCACGAACTTCCGAGAGTTGCCTTGTTTAAAACGATAGACTCTAGATCATATCCGTAACCACCTTATTAGACCACCGAGAGTCCTTCACACAATCTGGAGAGTTTTTCAAAATTTTGTTCACCTCTACGCCCTCTGCTACCATTCAATTTGATACTTCTATCACACACATTTTTCAGAACTGCTTGTCTTGGAGAAGTGATGCAACCATGTCCACTACCAGCAGACAAACTCCCCCCATCGTAACCACCGCCTCTCTGGCAAGCATTTTTCGGATTCCTGTACCGCATGCCGTCCAATCAAAGGATGCAAACATGATTCCATGCAACTTTCTCGAAAATTCCACATAATTGTGTGACCAATTGGTAAATCCCTCCAACAACGTCCACCTCCCCCGCTTGGAAAAGTTCATTTCCTGATGATTCACTCAAAAAGGATAACAAACAAGTTCTGAGTTCTCTCCCAGCATCCATCCCCCGGCAGAAACACACTACGAGTAATTAAAACATAATGAGTACCTCTATTCGTGTGCAGAGCGAGGCTTGTCCCAAAATACACACCTTTTCCATTTGAGTGCAAGTCCTTCAGACAAACATATTATTAAATTCCCTCTGACAAGTCCCTCTGGCTCTCTTCCCTCCCGTCGCCCGTGAGGACTGCACTTCAACAAAGTTCAAGTTTTTGGAATAAAATCAGACACTCTCAACGATGGCTGACAACAGTGCACAGGTCCTCGGCGCAGTCATCATCAGCCTTCCAAGGCAACCACACCCCCAGTGGGATACCGTCAGGCACTTCGTTACAAAGTCAAACCCTTTGCATAGCGAAATAATTACTTTTGCCGAAAAATTTTCCCACACACTGTGTGTCGTAACTTTAGCCCCGTCCCTCCCTGTACACACCCACCCACCGCCACCGCAAAACCTAACGATAGTTCGCCTCTCGTCACTGCGTTTGTATTCCGTTTGCTGTTTTACAAACCCATCGAGGCGCCTCCCGTTTGCGCGCCGCCCTTTTGCAACAAACAACCGAGACGCTGTGCCATAAGAAAATGGATTTATTTATTTATCCTTGCACTGTACACTCGGTACGTCGCCGCTGCCGCTGCCGCCACCGCCCGGTGAACCAGTGTGTGCGCGGATACCGAAGTTTTCTTCATTTCAAATTACAATTCCACAACGGGGCCTGGTGTCTTTTGTGTCTTGGCAAACTGTTGGCGGCTGGCTGTGTTTGTGTGTCGGTGGAAACATGCATTTTATTTGTTCATTTATTAAATGAAAACTTTAGCACTTTGCCAAAATATGGCAAGCAAGGCGAAAGAACAACAAAAACAAGACGACAACGAGAGACGGGGGAAAAAAATCGACTGCAAAGGCGAAAAATTCACCCAAAAACGGAAGGAGAGGCGGAAAGAAAACCCAGAGTGCACGGGACCGGAAAGCTCGGCACACACACAAACTATCCTTCGAGGCAACGATGGCTGTTGGCTGGTGGCTGGTGTCTGGAGTAAGGTAAGAACGTGCCTCCTGTCCAATCCACACCTCTCAGACATAATTTAAATGAAAAATAAATACAAGCGCAAGGCACAGTGAGAGACAGAGAGAGAGAGAGAAGATGGCCAAGTTAGCAGCGGCATACCTTGCCAAACGACTGCGGTTTGCCTTGAGAGAAATAGCGCCCGTTAATGCAGAGCGCACGTTGTTGCTGGCGATGTAAGGATTCACCAGTTTAATTTATGAGCTTTAATTATTCTATTAGTTGTTCGGTTAGCCATGGCATTTAGACCGAACACCGAACGCCGAACACTGTTTAGAAAGGTTTTGCGTGCTGTTTCGTTTTTGTGTAATTCCGGTGGTGGTCTGTCTCCCTCTCTGTCTGTCTTAGCGGGCCCTGTGAGTTGTGCAATTTGGTCACGTGTTAACGAGGCTGATGGCCAGAGACTGGCGTGCTCACGAAGTCAGGCCAACTTATGCGCTGGTCGTTCTTGTTCTACTTTGTGTTTCGTTTTGTTTGCGGCTTCGTTGTGGTTGTGCAAGGAGATTGGATCTTCTGGAAACGTGACTCTCGAAGGATCTCTCAGCAATTCAATCTTGACGTCGTCTTGTAATTCGATGGAAGTAGGGTGGTTCTCACGCGGCGAGGTATTGCATTTTTACATGGTTTGTGGGGATTCGTCTTGAGCTTGCTTAATTATTTTGTGTGCTCAGATAACTCGGAAGCAACCGACGAGGCTTGACGATGTTGATGCGACTTGAACGGCTAAAGAATAGGTTTTTCGCTTCCTTCGAGTATTCTGTGCACAAGGAGAAATTAAGAACCATCTGCAAGAAGGCCAAAAGTCTGTTGGCAGGCTCCAGAACAGGAAAAGCCGCATCACAGACGCGAGGCTACTGCCGACTGAGAGAGAATGCCGGTTGGTAAGGGTTTCTCTTTTCGAGCAGCATGTGCAAAATATGGGAGTTCTCATGTGTCAACGAGAGCGTCTGCTCTCCTCACTAGTTCAGTGAGCAATCAGCGATCACTCATAAGCCAACGAAACGCATAACCACCCACTGCATATAAGAGTTCGCAGGAGAATACACGGCAGTCAATACAACGCCTCGGCCACTCGGCCAAGTACAAGTTTATTTCTAAAAATGCAATAAAATTAACAAAACTAATTTTTTTCCATGTATTATGGCTTTATTAGTAAGAACAAACTTTCTCATTAATTGTGAAATACAAGGTCGTTCAAGTGGCTGCATCGGCTGGCTACACAGTAGTGCATTCCGTCACCCCAATTTTCGAAGACCTTGTTGAGGGTTTCGGCCTGTAGCTCAAGGATACCTTGGATGATATAGACCTTAAGTGCTTGAATAGTTGGCATAACATCGGTCCTTCATGGTTCCCCAAAAAAAAAAAGTCGAAAGGGGTCAAATGGCAACTCTGAGGTGACCAATTGACATCGCCAAGACGGCTGATAACTCGATTTGGGAATTTGGTGCGTAAAAGATCGATTGTGGCTCCACCATCCTTGGTGAATCGAAGGACCAAATCCATGTCTTAAGTTTCAGGAAAAAAAAAAAATCGGTTAACATGGCTCTTTAACGTCCACCGTTGACCGAAACGCTGTTCCCAGTCTCATTTTCGAGGTAAAATGGTCCAATTATGCCACCACTCAACAATCCGGCCCAAACTGTCACTCTCTGTGGATACATTGGCTTCTCGACCATAAAGTGTGGTTTTTCCGAAACAGATGGGGCAATTTTGTTTGTTTTTAACGTTGAAAATGCGTCTAGTCAGAAAAGATGATTTTTCGCCCAAAATCGTTGTCCAAAGCGGCTGGTCACGCCTTCAATGCTGAGTCAATTGGTACCGATATATTTATGCAGAATTCTCCTCAGGCAAGTACGTGAAATGTTGAGTTGTTGAGATCGATGGCGAGTTGATGTGTGTGAATTGACGTTCACACTCTCGGCCACAGCAGCCACATTCACATCTGTGCGCACTGTACGACGACGGGGACTAAGAGTGTTGTCCACTAACTTTGTGCACAAACTGGTGTCTGGCGTCCAACATCATTCCGTCGGCCAAAACGTCTTTTCAAAAAACTCACTGTTTCGGCAACACAGAATTCACTTTGGCAATAAGTTTTCAATGTTTCCCAACGTTGTTCAAGTGTAAAGCGACTCAATTCGTTCCGCGGAGGTACAATATGATACAGACATTCTGTCAAGATTTTGATCGGGAAACAGCTGTCAGTGTCAAAATAATCTATGATTTAAAAAAAAAACACTAGATGGCACTTCCACACCGCCTGTCGCTGACATCAACTTGTGAGAATTTTGCATCGGAACAGGAGCCTACTTCTATACAAAATCCAACAGAATCATAAGCCAAAGGCCATCTTCCATAGACCCTTTTCTAGACCACTACAATGGCACAGTGTATTACGTGATTGTCTCCTGGAGCTAGTGCATGGACGCTGATTTCACGAACAAAATGTGGCTGATTTGAACGAACGGGTACGTCGACAAGCAAAATTTGCAGACTTGGGACGATGTCAATTTACTCCAAGTTATCTATCGAAGGCCACTGATTGGTGTGGGCTGTGGTACGGTGAAACCATTAGTCCACCAACGACACAGTCATCGTCATAATAGAACAGCACTAGCGTTCGATGATGGTCCAAATATGGTGATATGGATTTCCACTAAATGTGTGCCCCAAGAAACTATAATGTACACACATTCACCGCGAAAGTTCTGTGGACAAGGTTACCTTACGTGGATAAGGCAAAGAGCCTGAGCCTACACGGCAAATTTGTTGATTGCCCCCAAACTGGAGGCCCGAAATGCATGAGCTGCACCTTGCCGATAGGGCACACAGAACGCGTTCTTGTTCTTGTTTGATTTGACCGATAAATTGGATTAGATTAGATCGATAGCACATGCATACATGCAATTGCAGCCTTGGATGACAACATTACACGTGTTTTTAGCGAGGTACCATCCAATCTGTTCAATAAAGCGACTCAAAATTGAACTCTCTTTATGGATCACTTAAAAAATAGTCGTGGTGAGTCTTTTCATAAAATGATCTCTAAAAAATAAATGGCACGCATTGATTTATCAGCTCAAATGAAATTTTATATACACTTCTGCAATTTTCTTCTATTTTCTTTGACAATTAAAAAGCAAACACTTAAAAAATCACCCATCTCCATTCAAGAAGTGCGGCCAACAGTCCCGTCCCCATCAGGTTCGTGTTCCAAGAGTGCCAGGCGGCTGAGTTAAGATTTTCCCCGAACTGGGTGCTCAACTCCTGACGAATCTGTTCAGCTGCCAATGCCGGCGGCAAAGTGATGAAGTCTAATTATGAGATAACTTTCCGGTCACACTTTCCACATCGAGCACACGACTGCTTGATTACGCTCTAATTGAATTGATTCCACGAAGTTTTCAGCGTTCTGACTGAAAACGTGAGCAGTGAGCAGACAGCACACTCCCCCGAGGGATAATCATACAATTCAATAAATTTTATCTTTCACACTTTATAATTCCAGGTGCTGGCTGTGCTTTGGTGCCCTAATTAATCAAATTGTCTCTGTTTCCATCCACCACCCCCCCGGCAAATACAATCTTCGATGAACCCAAATACACACCAGCACCATGGCCAATAACGATCTCGTTAGAGCAAGCCTCGGAGTTGATTAATTTTCAATTAAAGATATCCTCCGCATGCCACCGTCTCATCCTTGCCTGCGGCAGATGAGCGCCGCCCTGGGGAGGGGGGTGCAAAACAATTTGGCACTTGCCCGTCATAAATACACTTACGAGTGCCCTCCAAAAGCCCTTGGAGCCGTCTTAATTGAATTATTAGCGCACACACACCCCACCGAGAGCAAATCCAAAATCAACCCCTACGGCTCACGGAAGAAGTCGACGAAAATAATTAGCAACTAAAGGACCACACAAAAGCCTAATAAAGTGCCTAACCAAATGAATTGCCGACCAAGTCGATCCGCTCGGCACGTATCGCTCGCATCGACATCATGTGCATGTGGACAGGATGCCAGCACCCCCTCCCCCCACGCTTGTTATTAATATCTTCACTTTGTTTTGGGAAGCAGTTCATTTTTATTTGTTATTACTTTCCGTCGGCGCGGCGGTGTCCTGCTCGGCCAAAAAGGAGACACCACTGACGATAGCCACGCTGTGTGATGATGATGATGACATTGTAAAGATGCTCTATCGCCGGAAGAGGCACATCGCACAGCCTTCGCAGAAAACAACCGACGAAACAACAGCACGGAGCTGAGCAAACAGAAGGGACGGTGGGGGCATTCCTGGATGGTCGCGCCGAGGATGTAAGAAGGATAAATTGAAAATTATTTGTAGGACTCTGACGAAATGGAAAAAAATATTGATTTAATCTTGAACAAATGAATAACAATAACATCGCAAAGCCACGGCCGTCGACGCTGGTTGGGGGCGGGGGTTGTTTTTGCGCGCTGTGATGGAGTGCCCGAGTGGCAGAGTGGCAGAGTGGCAGAGTGGAAGAGTGGCAGAATGATGCTTTTGTTGGTCTTATTAAAAGTCAGTTCCATTAGCTGTTTGTGAATGTTTATTGTGAATTTAAGTAGCACAAGCGCAGGATAAATGAACTCGCCTGCCGCCTAATAGGCTGACAGTGGCGCGAGCTGCCACTGGATACAGTTGTGGGGGAGGCGGGAGGATTTGAATGGATTTCGATTGTTAAGAGTACTTACGATGAGTTCCGTGAGACATAATTCGATATAAGTGAAATAGGTTTGTTGCCCCCCCCCCACTCGAGTGGGAGAGTTACTGCTTTTTTTTGACTTAGAGGCGCTGGCAAGGGCGACTATTGGTAGGGGTTATTTTTTGTATCATTAAAACTAGAGTAAGACTGTTCTGGCTCAGAAGAACAGGCGAAGGTCAATGTTTAGCGATTCTTTTGAAGAATAATCTGTCCAATTTCCGGCTGATTGGCACTCTTACTAGAGGTAAGCATACACTTCCTGTCTCCAGGCAAGCAGGTGCACGAAGTGAGTTGAGTACGAGAATAAAGAATCTTCTGAAGCTGAAGTGTTTGAGACTGAGTCACCCAACAAGAGTTGCTTGTTTTGAATCAAACAACCTAGCCGGTCTAATGAGAGACGTATTCGCGATTCGAAGGTTCCGTAGTTGGACACTTACGTAGCTATTCTCGCAGGCACTTAAATTTGGATTTACCATTATTTATGGTAGCAAGGAATCCAACGCAAACACTTCTTCTCGTATTCATGCTTGGTTATCGGTAAATTTAAAATGTCAGCATTAATTACAATCACTTTAAAGATCGACTTTAGTTTGAAAAAAAGGAAGTTTTTTTGTTGGTCACGTAAATAGCACACATTTTGTTCTTGTGATTCTGTTTTGTAATCATAAGTTAATTTGAAAGTAAATGCATTTGTCATTTGCTTGTGGTACCTTTAAATAAAAGGCTGATTTTTTAAAAGCTATATGAAAGTTTTTCAAAAAAAACACATAAAATTCAGAAAAATGCATGAAATCTTTAGTTGAATCGATAGTACGGTCCATATAATTTATTGTTTGAAGATTATTTCATGCAAATGTTGACCTTGACTGCGCCTCAAATGGTCCATCCGCTTAGTCCAATTTTGGCATACTCTTTCCAACATTTCGGCCGGTATCTCACGAATAAATGCTTCAATGTTGTCTTCCAATGCGTCAATTAAAGCGGGCTTGCCTGTATAGACACGAGCTTTAACATAGCCCCACAAAAAGTAGTCTAAAGGCGTTAAATCGCACAATCTAGGCGGCCAATTGACCGGCCCCGAACGTGAAATAAAATGTTCACCGAACTCGCCCCTCAATAAGTCCATTGTTGCGCGTGCTGTGTGGCATGTGGCACCGTCTTGTTGAAACCACATGTCATGCAAGTCAAGCTCTTGTATTTTGGGCAAAAAAATGTTGGATATCATCTCACGGTAGCGCTCACCATTCACAGTTACGTTACGATTCGCATCATCTTTGAAGAAGTACGGTCCAATGATGCCACCAGCCCGTAAACCGCACCAAACTGTGACTTTTTCTGGATGCATTGGTAGCTCTTGCAATGCTTCTGGCTGATATTCACTCCAAAATCGATAATTCTGCTTATTTACGTACCCATTGAGCCAAAATCGATTAAATCGATTAAACTGACCATAAAATGGAAGAAGCGCGCGATGAGCTTTCTTAACAGAGCACGCATTTTGATAATAAAATTCAATAATTTGCTAGCGTTGTTCGTTTGTGAGACGATTCATGGTTAAATTATAGACCAAACTGAAGATGTTTGACAGTGAAACAAAACACGAAACGTGCGTAAGCTGTTTAAACCAGTATTGCCAAAAAGATAATAGCTAAAAAATCACCCTTTATAACAAGTAGTATTTAATGACTGGAAGAAATCGCCACTGCTCAGAGAAAAGGCGTGGTCTCATCTACGTCTTAGAAACTGGACTTTCAACAGTTAAAGAAATAGCCAAGGTGTTCCAACAGATTATTTACAATGCCTTACCCCGCATGGAGCTCTATGGTAGCGACAAAAAAGTGCCAAGAGCTCCAATAAGCGTGCCAAGAACGCAGACAGTCTCATATACAGAGCTAGTGCCGCCAACCCATAGAAACAAATAAAGAGCTGTGTTTTTAAAAATAACAACATTTCTGTGTCAAAAAGGACAATAAGAGGCGCCTACAAGAAAAAAAAATGAGATGGCGCAGTGTCCCGCCTAGTCTCCCGATCTGAATCTGTGGAACGATGTATAGCATCACATCGAGACTATAAAGCCAAGAAATGCAGCTGAATTGCGTAACAAAATCTAAATCGCCTGGAATTCTATTTCTAAAGAACGATGTCAAGTGTCTTCCAAGACGATTTACAGCAGCCCTGAAAAATAACGGGTTTTCTACGAAATATTGAGTTTTACTTGCAGGACTTGATTCTGTTGTGCGTTGTTGTCTGTTGTTCGATGACATGACGAATATTTGTGCTCAAAGCATCAAGAGTTTGCGAATAGTTGTCTTTTGCCCATAGTACCGACAAGTAAAAGTGGAAAGACACGATTTTTGTGCACACCGGCCGGTTCAAATTACTAAACTGCGAGATAACTCATCAGCAAATTTATTCCACATCTAGATCGCCAATTTGAGGACAAAGAAATTCGGTTTGGATAAATCGGTGCGAATTTACGGTGACAGGTCAAGTTTCCTCATTTTCGTAGAATTATGGACCAATAATTCCACCGACCAAATTGTAAGCCAGCCAGTGATAGTGAGTGGATGCCATCCTCTTTTGACAGCGAAATTTAGTTCTCCAGTGGAGAAGTGAAGAAGCTGATTCAAAAGCTCAAGCACCCAATCGGTGCGTGTTAGGCGTGAGTACGGCTTTAGGAGCCTAAAAATGAAATTTTAAATGCCGTAAGCGCCTCTAAAAACACACTGAATATCGGCTTCTGACTGATTCAGGCTCTAGAGTCTAGACTCTTTATTTTAGGGACGCATACATATGCTCGCTAGTCCTCTGTACCACGATATGATGCACCATATCATACACCATCAAAAAAAGACTGAAACTAACGCTTGACGTATTTTTTAGCCTGCACCGCCATTTTGTTGAAACCACAGCTTCTACGTCAGAGCGCTTGATCGACACAAGTTTCGTGTCGTTTCATTCGCCATTGAATGCAAGGCTATGACCGACCCTATCTTTGTCCTACTGTCTCCACCGGCCCATGAAGTCTTACAGATAGTTTGAAGATCTTACAGTGTCTCCTTGAAACATTGTGAATTCTCCTCATTCCATCTCTGACAAGGTCAATCTCTGACTCAGCCCTTTAACCAGAAGTAAGTGCGTGAAGAGATTCCCATAATTTTCGAAGTGAACTGAAACATCTCTCATTCGTCTCCCATCAAATCAACTGTCAAACTGTCAAGTTGCCTGACACACCAAACGAAGCCTCCTCACACAAAATCCTCCCTCACCCGCTCAGGCAGTCAGTCTTGCATCATGAACCTCTCCAAACAAGAGTCTCAGTGGCTTAGGCTAAGGAACCTCAAAAAATGGCTCGTCCAACAGATGCTAGGAAACGGATTCTGCCCCAGGCGCTCTACTTTCCTGCAAATCCTCTCGAAATCCTCTAAACAATTTGTTTTGAACTATCTGACATCAGTTTTGCGAAAACCCACATGCATGGCCGAAGAGCAGAACAGAGGACAATCAAAAATCATACAAAACTTGACACCCCACTGGGGTGGTCTTTGAATAAACCTCAAATTGCCATGGAGTCGACTCCGTTCCGGGAATGGTCGTGAAATTAATTTCCATGGCAACTGTGGAAACGATGAGTCGGAAGAAAAGGGGTTCAAGTTAATCCGGATTGTCGATTGTAAGCACACTGGTTCTTTGTCCTTCTAATCAGGCAAGTTCACATTTCATCATTCTCGTCGTTCGACGTCCGACGTCCGCCCTGCAGTCCCCTGCAGTGCTGTGTGCTGAATGTATGTTTGCCCTCAGATGCGGCTTTGTGCAGTGAGCTGGAAGCGAATTCAAGGATATTACAATAGTTTCACAGCATCTTTCAATCGATAAAGTTCCCAAGGAATTCCTGGGATTAGATGAATTTTTTCACTTAAGTAGGAGAGCAATTTTGGGTTGGGAAAATGTATCTAAAGGAATTTTTTATTAAATTCGTCCTTTTTGAATTTAGGGGCATTTTTTGGGTGTGACAGTAAGGGGGACATCAAAATGGGCGGAAAGATGTCAGTTATCAGCTCCATCACTGGTACATATTCAATGCTTTCAGAGGATAGCATCTCACTGTTCTTCCTTATTCGACTGCATTAATAGCAGTCCAAGGCCATTTCAATTTCTTCGGCAACTCGTTGTTTGCTAGAAGCGTTGTTCCAGTTTTATTCGCTGTCATCGTCAAAAGTAAGCCCGTTCTAATTCGAAACTTGCAGTCGTCTCCGAATTATACATTTCTTACGGAATAAGAGAGTTAGCCTCGTGCACAATCCGGAATAGGAAAACACGGGCCATTTCTTTGCCCATCGGGCGAAGGGTCCGTTATCGGTAACCTCGCTGAGTCTGTGAGTCGTTGTCCTTACGAGAAGGATCGTTCACCGGCGACTTTATTCTCAGGTCCCGACCTTACCTTGAAAGAAACCTTTTAGACTTGACCTCCGAATATGTCGGAGTAAGTCTACTAGAGATGCTCATCAGGAGCTCCTGCTGACAGGGTGTTTATTTGCAAGACATTATAGCTTGGAAGTGGATGACGAGGTATTGCACACATTATACAGAAGCTGATTGTGACGACTCTTAATTTCCTGGCGTACCAGAAGTACCAATAGGCATGGACTTTAGAAAAAGCGGATGAGGTTGTTCTTGGCTGCTGTGAGAGACAATTTCTTCGGGCGATTTTCGATCTCGTCTGCACAGATGGTGAGTGTAGGAGAAGATATAACAACGAACTTTAAGAGCTGTTCAGCGACATCGACTAAATTAGAAGAGTGAAGGTCCAACGATTGAGATGGTTAGGTCATGCAGAGCCAATGCTTCAGCTCGGAAAATATCATCATAAAATTTTTTATAATATCCGCCAGAAATTGTTGCCGTATTCTGGTAGTCGACGACGGTAGAGACATTTGGAGAAAACCCCTCTTCAGACTTCTTTCCCTTTTCAATCCGCCCGAGCTCCTAATCCGAATATTATTGCTGTTCCAGAGATCTCTGTCTAGTATGGGGACGAAACGAGATGTCACAGTATATTGATTGAGAGGATGAATAGCCGCGCTATTAGCGTTTGATCAAGTGGAGTGAAATAGACGTCAAGCGCATCAGATGGTTTAGTTCTCAGTGCACCACTGATACAAAGGCGACTGCATCGTGAATAGAGCCACCAGACAATTCTTTTCCTTCTCTTTGTGCCGCTCTAGTCCCAAGTGGACCTGGGCATCAAGTAACAATCCTCTTAAGACAGCTCTACATTTAGCGCGCTGCTTCTAGTTGCGCAGATCAAGTTGATTGAGGTCCTTCTCTATTTGTGTGAGTCAGATTAGACATGAGCGTCGTACTTGTTCGAAAGGCTCAGAATCTAAGACTTCTCTGCCGGAGCTAAGTTGTCCCCTCCTGGCCCAGCCATTTTATTCATTGGATCTGTGGAGACCTCACTCGACTTTTACCGCTGTATAGCCTGTTCAGTCCGTCGTTGAAACTTCTCCTCCAGATACGTTCAACGTAAGCAGGATCAAAGATCACATGAAGAACTTTTCTCTCGAAGAGACCAGAGAGTTCTTCATCCGCTATTGGAGTTGTCCAGGCATGTGTGTCTTAGAGCAGCGCTGTTATGATCAATGTCTTGTATAAAATCAGCTTGATACTTCGGGAAAAGGTTCACGCCGTGAAAAAGTTTGGGTCGTGAGACTGTAATGTTCAAACAATGAGCGTGGAAAGGGCATTATGTTTCAAGTCTCTCAATACTGTGGGATGTCTGCATGAGAGAGTGACAGCAATGTCGGCGATCAACACAGCCTCTCTAGGGATAGTAGCAGATGGCTCACTACAAGGTGCTAGTGATGGGGGAGAGGACACCCCGTAGAGTGTGCCTCTAATGGCGGATATTTTGCTAACTACCAACAGTTATGCTGGTCGAGGCCATTCTCCGTGTACGTGTGCCATCTTTAAAGTGCCCGCTGTTCTATATGCTATTCGAAATGAGCTACGTTGTCCATTAGTTCTACATATTCTATCCATTTAAGCCCTGATTCCGGTTTCCAGGGATGTCTCGGTGGCGCGGTACCTAACACAGGCGAAGCTCAAGCTCTAGAGATGACATCGCCAGTCGGTTGCAAATCTGCTGTGTATAGAGGTGAATTTGAATGACCCAAAAGTTCATTAAGCAGTACCCAGGCTTTTCATAGATTGCGGATCATTGACTTAAAATTACACAAGGCCACTTGTCCTGGGTGCTCTGGCGCACAACAGGTAGTAGCTATTCTATTGCGAAGCTTCACAAAAAGGAATCCGGAGCAGCTGAAGGTAACAGCTCATTTGATGACCAGAGCGGTTGGCAGTTGAAAAAGCGCCGCAACGTCTGTGATTTTGGGATTTTGGGAGGATTGCAGATTCTGTCGGCACGCCAAGGAGTATATCACGACTAAGCTTGTCTGACGCATGAATTGTGGTATGTTTCAAATCACCGCAAACGGGCGCTGCGACTTAAAGAGCGGCCGCAGGCTGCAAATGCCTTCCCATCTCACCAAAGTGGAGGACAACTGTCACGCAAAACGTGAACTGAGTTGGTACTTCAGTGTCAAACTCAACACTTTGTTCGTTGGTCCTACTCTTGACGTCTTTGAATCTTTTGATGAATGGAGCTAGCAGTGAAGGCCTACTTAAGCACCTAAAACCAAACACTTACCAATAACGACCATCATTCAGCCTCGAAGACCCATCCGGGTTTCATCCTTCACCCCATCCCCTTGCAAAATGCATCAAACGAGGGCGGATCCCACTTAAACCGAACCCCTCTGCGGTGACAATCAGAATTCTTCCACATCGCGTCACTTCAATCCAAGCAGAATGATTCACTAAATTGAATAAAAATTTCAGCGGCACACATCAAACTCTGCCAACAGGACCCCGCCCGAGATGAAAGCCACTCAGACGAAATGCCGCTCGAAATGTCTCAAGACTTTTAATTACTTCCAACAGCCTATGCCTGCGACTGGATCTTAATGAACCACCTCAACTGCATGATCATCCTGAGTCACGCATACGCTTTTAATTGGCCTTGATTCGTTTTTTTTTCTTATTCTCTCCTCTACAGCCCCTTTCTCCATTTTATAAGCCACGTCAACTGTGGCGAAAATCACAGGCTTTCCACGGAACCGAGGAAAAACAAAGACCGTTCCGTAAGTTCGGAAACTTTTACAATTAATGACAAACACTTTCCGTTCAACATGCCGATGGTTTTTCCTGTTCCCTTTCAATTAAAAAAGTTTCAACATGTTTGGATTCACGGCACCAAGCAGCGCCACAGTCTCATCGTTTGGCTAATGCAGAACTTGCGACGAGGACGACGATGAAAAAAACCAACTCAAGTGGACGTGGACCATTTCCCGACTTGTTTCTGATTGTTGCGTCTGTTTTTTGTGTGCTTTGGTGTGTCTCGGTGTGTGTGTGTGTGCGTCATTGCGACTGCTGAGCTTAAGTACGCGTCCTGCACTGAAATTAAATTCATTAAAAGCGAGCACCGTACAGCGGCTCCGGGGACGCGGGGTGAAGGTGACCGTCTAAGTTGCAAGGTTAAGCGGCTGTCCACGCCCTGTGATGTGGATAAATCCACTTCTGCTGTTGGGAGGCACTATGTCGTTATTCGCTTTTTGCCCTTTTTTTTGCACGGAATTGCAGCCAACTTGTTGGTTGGCTAAACAGATGTCCTTCAGACTGGGATACATCGCGGGGCAGGCGAGGGGGTATTTTAAATGGTCTTGGGTTGTTTTTACAGCATAACTTGTGTTGCGGATGGTTTTTTTCTGCGTTTTTTTCCTGTAATTCATTACGACGGTGTTGTTGTTTGGGGGTTTTTTTTAACGCAGTTCGCTGGAATTTGGTAAGCATCGTGGGTTTCGATGAATGCTCTTAAGTCATGTAGGCTGGGGTGGGGCGTGGGGCGAGGCTTAAGCGTTCGAGGGTCTCGTGGAAAGAGAAGGGTTATCATTAAATTGTATTTACTTTAATCCCGCTTTGAGCAGCTTCAATGGAAGACTGCCATGACTGTTTTGCGAGGAAAGCGACTGCTGTTGGCGAATGCCCTTAACCATATCAGGCTTACCACGCAAAAGGTGTGGAGATATGTAGATGGATGAGAATGGACATAATTTGCTTAAACTCCCGATGTACATATCAGTGCAGGAAAAATATGACAAATTGACGCTTAAGGCTGCCATTGTTCTTGGTTTTCGGCAAGGAAAGAGCTATGATTCGGTGTTGAAGATGTGGCCTTCATTTGTGAAAGAAATGTGTGAGAGATCTAATGGAATTGAGTTGCAGGTTCATACCCATATCGCGATAGCGCATTCGAGCGGTCGGGCTTTCACATTTTTAGTAGGACAGATGCACGTAAATCCATTGGAATACAGCGGTGGGGCGTTGAAGCTTCATAGACCGTAATATCGAAAGCCAGAGCACAAAGTTCTAGGTGGAGTTACTCTCTACTCACCCGGGTGATTTTCTTTGTATTCAATCATGACTTCATTTTTGGCGAGTTGACGAACTATTTGTGTACTTGATAACGATTTGAATTATTTTTTTTATATCGTACTTGCACTTTTTTCTTGTAAAATTAATTTCAGAACATTTGAAGTGTCAAATGCGAGCGTTCTATTTCGATATGGAAAACTGAGCGTTTCGCGTTTTGACTTAACATTCTCGTAAGCTCGATAAAACGCGTACCAACGCCTTGGTTTGAGGGGTCCCCGGTTCGAATGCCAGTGAAAGCAAAGCTTTTATCGGGCTTTCAAATCTGGTCCAGTCGTTGGGATAAAATAAACGGCACTATCACTGAAGTTGTCGATCAGTGGTAGTAGTTTGACTATAGGTATCACAAGTGTGCTGGCGATTTCGGTGATAGTCCACTTAACACCTACCGAGGTTGCTGCTGGTAGTACAATGTACAAATACAAAGTTTTGAGTCTGAGTGCTCCAGTCTAGCGATACAAAAACCTCAGACAAAAAAAGGAAAAAAAAACGCCTATGAATCCGCTACCGCGCTTTGCGATGTGGCCTTCATGCTACATCAAGGATTTTATGCACTCCACAGGCATACACAATTTTGACTACTTTTTTATTCCACATACGACACAGTGCTTTGAAGAACTTCATCCTGCGCCTTAGAAAATTGCAAGAGTGTATACAATTCTTATTTGAGTTGATAAACGAATGCTTGCCTTTACTCTTGGAACTTACTTTATCTGAATGCTGACCACGATTACGTGAATATTCAAAGAATAATAATATAGGTGGCACTACACCGCGTAGAGGGCAAGGGCCTAGCTTCTCAGCAACCACTCGTGTTGTGTATGCTATTGTTCTCTCGCGAGTGGAAGGAGCCTACAGTTTTATGCCAACTCCGAACGGCCAAGTTTGTGACAAGCTTTTTCTAGACAGACAGTTGTTACTCTTTGAGCATTGCCAGTGACTCGATAGAGGTGGGACCGTGTACATTACTTTTGTCGTACTATGGTCTGAACCTAGACGCTGAGGTTCAAGTGCGTATAAATCGACACAGACGCACAACGCCTCGGCCACAAGGCCAATATTCAAATTCGAATAAAAAAACACAAGAAATATTTAACGAAACAAAATAAAAAAAACAACAAATAATAAATAATACGATAACTGGAAAATAACGCCATTCAAGGTATCATTTCAAAGTTGCTGCCTGAGAAATACAAGCATAGATCACGCAGATTCACGGTCGAGTTCATCAGAATGGAGGTAGTGTATCTTCATATTGAAGTTCATTAGGGATCCGTGTTCGCCTCAATCTTCTTCTTTGTTTGGCGCTACAGTCCAGAGTGGACCTGGGCCTCAACCAACAAGCCTCTCCAGCCAGCACGATCTATCGCCAGCTGCCTCCAGTTGGGCACACCAAGTTGGTTGAGATCCTTCTCCACTTGTGTGCACCATCTCGTTCTAGGACGTTTTCTGTTACGTTGTCTCAATGGCTCGGAATCGAAGACTCTTCGGGCCGGAGCTGTGGTGTCAACCCGCTCTACGGCCTCAATACTTCACGTATTTGTGAAGATGCTCCTACTTTTGGGTTGTGTTATGTGGTTCAGACGGTCTCCTAAATCGTATTTCCATTAGATACAACTGATGACCTCCATTTATTAAGAATTTCCTTTGAAGATCGTAGTTCAATGTTGTTCACAGTAGGCTACAGCGATCAGCTACAAAATGAATCTCCGCTCGAAGTTCTTCTGCTAAGTGACTCCAACTGCCCTTCTTTCGCTTATCCCGCTTAGTACATATGATGGGCGACACTTTAACGTGCATAACATATGTGCTTCGGCTTTACAAATATCACCCAAAAGTCAGACATACATAATTCATTTCTTCATGAACACCGTCTGGTCGGAATTCATTCGGCATAGACCTGCCGACTTATCTGAAGAATCGAAGGATCACGCGGAATCTTTGTCAGTCTCTCCTTGTGATTCCACTTAAAGTCACTGTTCCACTTCAAACATGGAAGCTTCCTTAATTTATGCACGTTGACTCTTTTGGACGGTCTACTTATTCATCAACTAGAAGTGCCCTCGACTTCTTCTGTTTAAATGTTGTAGTTGCAATTCATAGCGTTTTGCCTTGTTGTGCTACGGTGCATTGTCATCCAACAAAAACCAACAGCTAACATCTTTGTACTCCTGAACACTGAATCTTTTGCACAATCTTGAGCATCCACTGACTGACCTCATACAACGAATTTCTTAAGCGGACCATATGACGCGTCCACTTTAATGACTCTTTAATCTCTTTAATCCACTTCAATGACACGTGACATTAATTGAATTTCGTCAAAGTAGAAACAGCGCTCTGAGCAGTGAGAGTGATTGAACAGCGGTGTGTAGAGCTTTTTAAATAATTCAATTGGAATCGAAGAAAACGGTAAGCATCGACTTGAGTCGACTGTTCAGCATCCGTTAATCTATTTCAGATCGCATGGTCATGATGACATGAATGCAAGCTCCTTTTCTTTTGCAAATCTTATGTCTTTGCCTACTCTCATGTCTCTTCACTTCTCGGTGAAGATATTGCTCTTTCCCAAATGCTTGCTTCGCCCAACATCCTCGAACCCATAACTATTGCAACACTGGGAAGGCTGGGAAGGCTACCAAAATTTGGCGTAAAAGTAGATGATCTCATCATCTCACTCATTTTCGATGTTATCATCTATTGATTCCTTCTGGTTTAGTTCAAAATAATGTCCGTCTCTGTGTGTTGCCGCCAGAGCAATGTAAACATGGCATGGACGTCGTGGTAGGTGGCGGCGTTACCTGCGTGCTCAGAGTTGAATTCCGGTAGCCTATGTCCTAACTCACAACATAACTAATCCATATGCCAATTTTCACCAAAATCCGAACAACTGTTTAAAATCCAAACAAACCTATTTAAAATGTTAGTGTAATTTTCTGCGTCGTTTCGTTTATATTCGCCTCATATGACGAGAAGTTCTCTAGAAATGACAGATTAAACGTATTTCCCAGGCGAATAAAGTATAGTCGAATTGGAGATCGAACCCTAAACGTTGAATACAATTTCTTGTAAGTTGTGGTGCGTAGGATTCGATAAGCCTTCACGTTCATCTGCAATCAACTAAGTTCGAGAGTGACCCTCTTGGGTTCATAATGTCCGCCATTTCGTAGTGGTAAAGTGCGTGGACTCTTATGCTTAGGTTCATGGTTTGACCTCGGAAACACGAACTCTGACTTAGACAGCACATGACTCAGACTGCACATTTGTCATGTAAATCCTTTAGAAATTGTCATAAAACCCTGCGTGCTTCCAACTCGTGGGAGAGCACATAGCACACTCAACTTGAGTGCACTTACTACAGATGTTGGGCCTCCGTCTACTATGGATTGAAACTTGTAACGTCACGCAAAACTGAAGGAATTTGACTTCAACTCGACATTAGTTTGCTTTTCGGTGATTTATGCCGAATGTACTCCGAATTGGGTGACAATCACGTCCAGTCTACATGTAATGTCATAAGCCCCTGCTTCACAGCTCCGAGTGGAGGAAATGTGGGCACCTCCTCACTAGGCACCAGGCACCAGTGCGCATTGAAATATCTTCCAAGACTCAAACATCTAAAGAAATCAATCGAAGAACAATTCAAAGTGTGTTTGTCCAACATTTTCAACGTCCTATACGCAAACATCTTAGTCGCACTCCACTTTACTCGCCTCAACAACAGAAGCCCTTCCAAGCACCAAAGCTCCTGAGAGCCCCTAACAAACGCCTCCTTCACAACCGGGACGGCCTGTGCACAATCTTTCGCATCGCAAATGGACTCAGGGAAAAGGTCTTGCATAAACTACATTTAATGAACCATTCGTAGCCTCCCCCCCGGTCCAACTGCACTCAATCAATACGATATGACAACACATTGGAGAGTCCCTTCAGGGGCCGGCCTCCGCTAAGCGCTAGGCATTACACGTGTTTACACACCAGAATGACATGTACAACTCCTCTGCGAGAGATCACCATCACTCAGTGCATTGAGTTTAAATTACAAATTAAATTGCAGTCAGTCTGTAGCATGGCCTCGGAAGGGCCCTCGGGACACAGTGCTCCTCCTCAAATCGAACTCGCACACGGAGAGCCCGTTGTGTGCAAGTGTATGCACACAGTTCTGAAGTGCTATCGCAATATTTATCCATTAACCGACCTTTTGTTGCCATCCATTCAGCAGGGTTCATCGCCGGACCGGGCCTCGTCGTCCGTCGAACTCCGGCGCGCCGAAGAGACAGGTGCTCTAATCTAATAAAAGCAACAATAACATCACACACACAAACACCACATCGCATCAATAATAAAACGTCAGCAACCGGCTCGAACCGGCTGAACCGACTGAACTGACTGAACCGACTCGAACCCAATCGATGCCATTTGCATTTGCTACACATTTCCATGAAGAGTCTCCCGTGAAGAGCCACGAGCACACACACTCGAGCGGGCCAGGACACCCCGCCCAACACTGCCGCCGCAAGGATGTAATAAAACTCGATCTGCATTTAAATAATTGGAATTGAATTCCATTTGAAAGTCATTTAACTTCGCACCATTGCCGGTGGTGAATAGAATTGACATTCACACGTGAAGGAGACCCGCACCCTCACACGATGATGGCGACGGTGGGGTGGGCGAGTGCAAAGCCTCCGGGGACGTGTTGTGAACCGGCGATATCCCATCAGAATTATCGATTTCGTTTACAATTAACCATGATGATTGCAAAGCGACTGGCGGCAGCAGCAGCAGCAGGATACACCGGTCCTCGTTGGCTCTGTGTTAACTTCGACAAGAACGAAAGCAACTCATTTAACTCCTCACATTCGTCGGGTCTTACTCTCGTGCCGTGTGCTGGTCGGTGGTGGTGGAGGCCACTGCTGCTAGTCAGAATATGAGTCCTTTGTTGGCTTAAATCAAATTGTCGACAGAGAGTGAGCGAGCGAGCGAGAGGCTGGCGTTTCATTTGAATCAATCAATGACTGGTGCGGGCTATGCTCTCTTCACACCTCCGCTTTATTCCTTTATTCGAAGACCAGACCAACGATATGAAGTACATCCACCCGCAAGCAATTAAGGCGTCATTTTTTCCTCTCCGTTCGCTCCACTCTCAGATTGAATGTGTCACACGGGTGGTCGGTCGTTTGTGTGTGTTTTTCTGCAGAACTCTGGGGTTCGTTGGAGAACAACAGGTTGGCAGCGATGACGCGACGGTGGCATGAGGTCTTGAATCCAATTAATGGACTGTCGATTTGAATGCATGGCTACGTGAATTGTTGCATCCAGTCTTAAAGGTGACGCTGCTTTAAGTCGACGGCGGATGATTTTTGTCACACGGTCATACCTCATCTTGGGACCACTTGAGCCAGGACCATCTGATCCCACAACAAGGGTGCTCTTCCGCAAATCCCCGGACGATAAAAATTTGCCAAAGGTCACGCCATTAGATTCAATCCTGGGAGATGATGAAGCGTCCAGCTGGGGGCCAGCCGCACACCGCGTCGATTCCAACAATCTTCGATTCATTTGTAATAAATTCCCGCCACAAGGACCGGCCAACCAACACGAACAACAACAACCGTTCTGATTCCCCAATTTTTGTGTGCCTCTGGCCTTTGCTATTCTGATCTCATCCTCCATCCCCCCACCCCGCCGCACACTCGGGGATAATTGCGAAATCCCATCAGAATCCAATTTTAGCTGCTGCCATGTTCACGCCTCTGTCCCGCCTTCGGTGTGTGTGGAGGGGGGAGGGGGTAAAGGCAGACAAAAACAACAGAAGAGGGAGCAAAAAACACAAAAACATGAAAAGATATCAACCGGGAAGGACGCAAAAAAGTATCTAGAACCAAACTGACCACAGCGCAACTGTTTTTATTAATATTTATATGAACGGCCCCCGAGCAGTCGTAAAATCTCATCACACCCTGAGCTGTGGGTGGCGACGGTGGCGGCGGCACTGGCCATGGCGGTGACCGGCCAACGGACCGGCCAGCGGGTGGCATTAAAGGTATTAAGACCCGGCCAAAATTCCTTCTTTATCCGACACGCCTTGTGAGCGTCCAGTACGGCATGGGGCTTGGGATGTTCCCTCCAGCCAACCAAACACACACGGGCGCACAAATGCTGTGTTTGTAAACAATTTTCCGTTTGGCTCTTATTTATTTTTGGACGCGAGCAATTCTTCCACCGGCCCCAACCACCCGTCGCCCATCAGTCAGTCCGAGTCGGAGATGCCAGCTCTCGCTCTAAGGACACAAGCACCAGCGACGACTCTCTCTCTTTATTATTAGACGCTTACTTCCGTTTCATTGAGTCGCTGCAACCTCTTGTGCTGCGAGTTTGATGGCGTTTTTATGAGAACTTCTAATCCCTGTGCTTGGCTTATATCCTTTTTGCTTGCGGGCCTGGTGCTACTGCTGGCTCCCCGGCACGAGAGGGAATTGGCCGCGCGATGCGTTCATACGTTCATACGGCAAGCAAACAATTTCTATGCACACAAACACAAGCGCAAACACTCATCTCGTCCTTTCGTGTTGTTTTTTTTTCCGCTTTTTTTTACAACCTTATTACTTTTATTATTTTATTTTGTTGTGCAAGGATATGAGACGGGTGGGCGGGCGGTTGGGTGGGTTTTTGTGTTTAGATTGCAGCTCTCAGTTTAGCGGCGACAGGATGTTGATTTTTCGCCCGGAATCCTGTGTGTGTAGTGATCCTTCACAGGCGCGCATTTATTTTACTTACGTCAACGCCTTGTGCGTGCGTGTACGTGAAACCTTATCCATCAATGTCGACGCCAGTGATGATTGGGTGGGGCTCGCTTCAAAATTGGTGCGTTGTTTTTCCGCCGGCGGGCGGAGGAACTGGGTGTTGCCTTCTTTTTTTTATTCCCTTTCATCCTTGTTTTCGTTGAGCAGCTTCCTGCCGCGCAAAGAGCCCCCGCAGCTCTTACGGATTATTGGGCTATCATCCGTCATTTTGCCATCAATGAGTATTTGGCAATTTTTAATGGCCGCGATTTCAACCCAGAGCGCTGGGAGACGGGGGTTGCGCTTGTATCAACAAGCCTACGCTCCATCGCCATCATCAGGCGGTGGCGCCATGATCGCTAGACGCGGCGCGCACAAGACTGATGGCATTTTGAATCCTTTTTGTGGGTTAAAAGCACCAAAGTGATTTGCTTGTGTAAGGCGTTGAGCGGGGATGGGGACGGGATAGGAAATACCTTTGAAAAGGATTTGGGATGTGTGTCATGGTCACGCTAGGCTGGCGCTGACAAATAGGATTTTCTTAGCGAGTGTGTCAATGGGAGTCACTTTGTCTTGTCGATGCGAACGGCTTGTCAGCGGCGCGGCGATGGATTACGTGGGCGGCTCTGATGTATTAGAGCACTTGACCAGAGCCGCGGGTGTGAGATGAGATTTTCGGGAGGAAAATTTGAAAAGACCGCTTGAGTGGTTTCTGTTCATTTCTTGGGCAGCTGCTGGCCGGAGGTGGATGACTGGCAGACAATTAGTCGCCTCAGAGCGGTTGGAGGACCACAGGAATGTGGACACTAGGGGCTGGTTCGACGATTCGTCCCGACGTTACCTCGATTCTCGCGTGAGAAGGGTTTTCGGAGTCAAGGTGGTGAATAGCTCGTGTGCGCCCGACGAATGGGTTTGCCGTCATTTTTGAGACAGAATCTGTGTCAGTGTGATAATCTGGCCTGGTGTGGCATTGCCTGCAATTTAAGCATACGCTTTGAGCTCGACACAGATTTGCTAGCCATGGTAGGTAGTGGAAGTAGTCAGCAATCGGCTCATCCGCCGGCAGCCTTAAAGAGAGATGAGATCAGTTCCACCCCCTCTTTCGTTAACAGTCGGCAACGACGTCCCACGGGGGTTGGGTACCACATCTTCAGTCGATGGTCGGCTCGGCTCCCTGATTTTACCAAGTGGAGGTGGAGTAGGAGTTCGTTGAAAGAGGCTAGGTGCAGACGCTCAATGCTTTGAAATTCTCATCTGAAGCAACGTGGTGTGTATACATAATTTGCCAATGACTCACTTCTACTTCTTAAATCTGTCGGTTTGGCTACGCAGATCTCGTCGACACGTGTGGTAGTAGAAGCTATCAAAGCTGTTGAAAAACAAGCGAAACGAGCTGGTCCCATGACGTTCATGAGGAAAAGACAGCAGAAGCGGTCGAGCAGGAATCAGTCCGTCGTTCTCCCAGCCCCCAGATCGAAACGTCACGAGCGACAGCGTTTCAAGGTGGCTAAGGAGTGTGTCTACGACGGGGCAACCGTGAACTCCACAAATGAGATCCTCCTTAAGATCAGACATAGGCTCGCTCTTGGCAAACGACACTATTTCGGTTTGTCGAAACAACTTCTCGTACGAAGACCTTAAAGCATGTCATACAAAAGCCCCATTTTGGCAGTCCTGCTGTATGGAGCCGAATGCTAGACGGTAAGCTAAAGAGTAGAAATGATTCTTGATGCCTTCGAAAGAAAAAAACCTGCGTCGGATATATGGTCCTGTCTGCGAGAAAGATGAGCTGTGCAAAGATGTGAATGACAAAAATCCGTCGACTAGACTGGCTCGACCACATAGAGCGCTTGAACAGCAATACTCCAGCTGAGAGGGTCTTTGAATCCGAGCTGCCTGGTTCGAGAAGAAGGAAAAGGCTGAATCTCCGGTATAAACCCCGAGGCATCGCGAACGTAAGTTAGCTAAGCTAGATCTCTTTCACTGCAAGCTTAGGACACGTTGACTGGCAACATTGGAAAGCAGAAGCTCAAACCTTCCATGGGTCGTCAGCCTGAGAAGCAAGTAATCTCTCACCTCCTCTGTCACTGTCCCTATTTATGTCATATAAGAGATTATTTCTGCTGCGACCTCCAAGACAAGACTAATGTGTATAATCCATTAATGTATCCTTTCACATTTAAAAAAAAGTCTGCTCCTTAAGACACCTCAACATCTCTGAAAAATGTTCGACATCACAATGGGTCCACTAGGACCGAAGTAAGACGCGGCTAAGTCGCAATTCAAACAAACTAATTAACTTGTTGCCAAAAAGGTTCAGGTATTCAAGACAAAACGGTGGATACGATCGTGTATTCGAAGCCAAGGATGTCTCGATAGTCGACGCAGTCATTGAGATTCCACTCGTTGGGCATTTGACTCTGATTCACGAGTAATGTTTAACTATTAGAGTTGGTCTGTGCAGCCTAATCGCAGTTTACTTTAGAGTCGCTCACAGACTCCGATTGCGATTTTTCAATCACTGCGAAAAAATCGCAGTTAGTCTTTTCCTCAACTGTATGACACCTAGCGTTGTTGACATCACGTGCTGCAAATATTGACGAAGTGTCTGTTGTTTGTAGGAAATTATACGCCAGCATAAGAGGATGTACACGAACGTCATCTTACACAGTTTCTCTGATTATTACGTGAGATGGCTTAGTTGAAAAAATAATTTTTAGTTATATCGAAGGAACCCAACGATCAGAACATACTTTGGTTTCACTCACGCACCAGCACGGATCAACTGCTTGAAGGAATTCGAAACACAGTCGCTTCACAAAAGAAGCTGTGTTTGAGTCCTGTCTCCGTGACCGGCCACTAATTTCAATGGACATAGAGCACCATTGCAATTAGTTTCCGGTAACATTGCGATGTGGTAACTGGCAGTCTTGACGTAGTCGGTTGGTACGTCGACTCCTACGCTGCGAGTGTCAGCTTCAATCCCCAAGTTTAGCTACTTTCAGGCTCAAAGAGAATTCCTGTCTAGAGAGTCCACATAAAATTGTAGGTTCCATCGACTCGCGACAAGGCAATATCGCGCATAGCACGAGCGGGTGCTGAAGAAACTTAGTCCTGGTCCACTTCGGACTGTCGCGTCACTCTTATTACTATGTGAGACTAATATGACCGAAACTAGTCCAGCATATAACAGAAGAAGTATTCAGGACGGGAAGAAGTATCAGCGGGAGCCTACTTAGTTCTCTCACACTGCCCTCTAGGTATTCATGCTGCGGGATTAAGCATGCAGTTCAATGCATTTTGCGGTCGATGCATGGACAAGGAGGAATATCCCACACATCTCCTCTGTCATTGTCCGTCAATCTACGAGAAGGAAATGCAGTCTAATGTCATCGACATTAACTTCAAGAATATCTGCAGATTTTCTAATAAGACACCATGGTTCATGGAGTAACGCTCCTAGTTGGCTCTAGTGGGGCAGTGAATCAATCTGCATTGTAGTGGCAGAGAGCTACCATACCCATCTACCTTGACTGACAGTGACAGAAGTCCAAATGAGCGTTCGTACAGAAATACAAAATTCCTACGTCTCAATTAAGAAACCCTCCTAAAAAGGGTGACCAGGTAGCCTTGATAGTTTTTCCACTTGTTATGTTTCAGCAGGTGTCAAAGTTATCAATGACATCCAGCTGTCAAAATGTGCAGTAAGGTTTGCCGTTTCATCGTGCATCGTTTCAATATTGCCGAACATGCGGAAATTACTAAAAAAAATATCGAAATTACAGCTCAGTAACGGAACGTGAATTTTCGTCGTTCGTTTCCATTGTACTGGCAATTCATTGCACGAAGGAAATGTTTGAACGTGAGTACACTCTGGCCTGAACATTAGGCCACCAATCAGACGAAAATTGGTGCGAAATAAAGAAAATACGGTCGCAGTAGGGGCCAATATTGAAGAAGGCCCAGAGATGTCGATTTGGCGCAACATTGCGTCGCCAGAGGCATCGCAAATGTTTGTCGGATATCCGGATTTTTGCCAAAAAAGTAATCTTCTCGAACGAGGTCCAATTTTGGTTTAGGGGCTATGTCAACAAGTCGTCGTTAGGGCGAATACAGTCCATAAGCATCTGCTGGCGTTTAGAAGGCAGCATCAAGTCAAAAATTATCGTCATGACATGATAATGCCCACTCACTTCTTGGTCAGATTGTCAGATTTACCTCATTCCAACGACTCTCTCTTCCTGTTTTTTTATCCGAGATAGATCTGCTCAGAGCTCAATCCCTTCCTCCAATAAACATGATCCTTTGCTATCATCCTCCAGTTCCGCCCACCAAATTGGTGGAAGTCTTCCTCCCGATTTGTGTGTGCCACCTTATCGCCGTACGTCCTCGGTATCATCGTCCCACTGACTCAGACCCGATGACGTGGCTTACTGCTTACAAAACCCCCGCACAAGCTTAAAACATCTGCTAACAGCCATCATCCACAAGCCGAACAGAAGCTCTCCCTAATGCCATGACAACTTGTTACCGCGTCTCTTTTCGATTTCCTGCAAAAGTCCGTAGCAACCGAGGTTGCTCGGCAGAAACAATTAACCATCATTGGCGCACCGCACAAACGACGGTGGAGATTCAATGAAAGAGAAATCTTATCTTAATCTCCGATACCGGTGTCCCTCGTGAACCAAGTCCCAGAGACCGACATCGGATGAGCTGCACGAAGAACAACAGAAGCAGCGAATTGCGAATCGGTTGGCTGGCGATTCACCAATTTAGATGGCATCGCTGCCGCTGCATCAGCTCTTGGACAAAGTCAACCCGCAACGCATTGTGCGCTGGGAACATAAATGAATCCTTGTTCCACCAACGCCTCCCCCACTCAGTGGCCAGTGGATAAAACGTAAGATTATCGCCACCGCAAATCCCACAAGCAATCTAGATACAGTTTCTCTTTTTATTTCTCTCTCCTGCTACTCCTCCTCATCCTCTTCCGGCAGCATTCTCTTGGCCATAGCGTCCATCTTGTGCAACCGCTGATCGTCTGGCTTTGATTGTATTAAACTTTTCTTTTCTGCTGCTCGCCTTGTGGCCCATCAACATTTCAAATAATTGTCCTTTCATTTCTATTTGCAGGCGAATCCCTCACAGCGGCAGCCGGTGAGATCCTTGGGCGAGGATTATCCACCGAGGTTCATGTGCACTTAAGTTCATTTTCTCAAATTCCCCGTCACCAACTGCAAAACGGAGCGGAACACGGACCAATGCGATGTGAGACGATTGCATCCACAGCACGGAATGGATAAAGGACCATCAAAACGACCCAGAGAGTGGAATTTCCTGCCAACCAACTCGGAGACACAGAAAATTCTTACACGAAAATTAATCGCCAGGTCGTTGCTGGCAAAGTAACTTTCATCCTCTTTGCGGCAGGGGACACAGGACGCAGGCAGGCGCCGCAGGACATCCAGCTTAGACGGGGTTCAAGTGCGATTCAAACCGAAGTCCAGCCACATTTCATCACAGGATAACACTTTCATTTCGCACATTATCCTCATCTTTCGCTGGGATTTTGGAATTTCTTCATCCGCCCCCTCATCATCCAGGATGGCGGTGTGTGTGGCTATATGTGTGTGTGTGTGTGTGTTAGTGTAACAGTGTGTCAGTGTTAGTGTTCCTGCCACATCGGGTGGTGGTTTCGTGTGCGCGTGTGTGGTATCGTGGGATATTTGGGAACGGAAGCCTCCCATTCCGACGACGGCGACGACGGGCGGATGCTGCTCGATACACTTCAGTTCGATGGTCTATTTTTGTCACGTCGTTGCTCGGTTATGTGCGCTCGACCGCAGCTAAAAAATCTTCCAAATCCCGGATATACGCGTTCAAAATGTGTGTCCGCTTGTTGTTCGCCGTTCGTGTTCAGTGTTCAGTTACTGTGGTGTGGTGCCAGATACTTGTGGTCGTCGACCAATTCAATTTTTAGCTCTGATTGTCCAAACGCAATTCTTGTTTTTCAACCTAGTACATACTACTTCAAGGATTGTGCCTGGACATCGTGGCTCGAAATACGAATTCAACAATGATATCCTTCTCTTTACCTCATCGTCGTCGTCGTCGTCCTTTTCACCGTCATCGCCATCGATTCTCGATTGACTTTCGCATCCTGAATTTCAAGTGACAAAAAAGTGCCGCTTCAGAGTGTGCATTCGCGGCCAGTGTGTGCGTGTGTGTGTCGTCGTCAGTGAGTGTCCTTTTCGCAGTGCATGTCGAGGGGTGTTTGTGCATTAAATTGTGAGCTCTCAACATGAACGGATATCACGGTAAGTGTGGCGATTTCCGTGATTTTCCTTTTGTCGGTATTTTTTTTTAATTTTCCAAAAAAATAATGTATAAGAGCTCATGTGGGTTGTCGCCCACAGAGGGAGGCGTCAGTTTACAATTGAATGCCAGGAAAACTTTGCCATTCTAGCCCTGTTCGCCGCTCGTCCACCGCGAATTTGCTTCCACTTCCGCCTTTCATGACTTTTCAAACCGGTCCTCGAACACAACAAAAACTTCCTCCTTCTCCTGCTCCTCCGTCGCGATCCAGAAGTCAACTTTTATGACATTGGCGTCCGTTCGGACGGCGGACGGTGGTCATTTCCCGCTAGAAGGAGAACTACCGGACCCAGCTTTATAGGTTCGCCATATCGCAGAGCGCATTTATCGCTCGAGAAGTCCTTTTCTTTCTAATAAAAGGACATGGATATGATGAGGGGGGCAGATGTGATATGTACACACGCCGCGCGGCCGAATGTTGTTAACATAAAAATGAAGAAAGAAATTAGGGAATTATTTCCGTCGGAACTTGCTGCAGGGAGGTGGAGTTGTGGAGAGTGTGTCGAAGGTACCCTTTGTTTAATGGAGACACATTCACTTTTAATGAATCTTAAAACAGAGGCTCGTTAGGTTTTCGTAATTGTTATGCAGTCACGTTCGTGGAGTTCGCCGAGCAAGACGACGCGCGAACGTCGGCCTTGATTGGGGTGTAAACTCATTAAACACGGACGAGTGGCATTTCACTTAACGAAATGTGCGTTATGTGAATGGGTAATGGGTGGCATCTCTTCATCTTGACGATGGAGAGATTAAGTTAATTACAAATGCGTGTGATGACTGGCTCGGCTGTGCAGCAGAGATGAACGTTTTAAGGTTGTTCCATTACCCGGGGGTTGACTTTACAGCCGTGCCATCAATTGTTCATGGTTACGGAGGCCAATCGTCGCAAGAGAGTGGAGATGTTCAGCAATCCTATCTTCACCTAATTAAGCAGCATCTTCGAACATGATGGGCGTTAGAAGGAAGAAGGAAGTTGGGGGAACGTATACCCCAGCTTTGTGAACATATCATATAGCCCTCTTGTGTCCTGACATCATTCTCAACCAAAGGACATACGAAATACAATGCAAATAGAACAGACATGCAAGAGACAATCAATGGAGACAAACTGCGTCTTTTCTGTTCAAACGCGGTAGATGCGGAGTAAATCTCATGATTACAGCGTTTCTCAAATTCCAATGAAACAAAACAGCAGACAAGCCTGTGGAAGACTAGAAACCCAGAGGCTAGTGCACTCGTATCCATCTCGGATTTATCAACTAACCCTCAATCACCCTTGCATGCGGTTCAACTCGTTGTGGTTAAACTTTGAGCATCTTCCTTCAATCAATCGACATGACGCTCATTTGGAGAGACTGTGTGACGCTAATGCCATGCAATGACCGCGAGAAGTTAAGTGAAAAATTGTGTGTTTTATACAAAATTTATTGCAGAACAACGCATCGTTGAATCAATCCGTAACCGAACAACATTGTCCATCGCTCAAAGGCTACGTGGCTACAACCATTTCATTTATTTTCATTATTTTGCGTCGCTCAATAAACCTCGTCATTCAATCGTTCAGTCACTCGTCGCTCATTGCTTCACCCGAGACTTATGCCAGCGAGTTCTGGAATGCCTTGGATTGCTAAATATTCTACTTAGTGCCATTGACTTTCGATAACCTTAAAGAAGCTTCTTTACGAGAAAACAGCTTCATTGCCTACTTTCAGATTAAGTTCATCGTTTTCCAAATAGTTGTGTGACGCAAGATTAATCATCCAATTTTGTTTTTAAATTAGCATAAGCCCCGACTTCAAGTGGCCCCAAAGAAAGAAGCGTGAGATGGTTAATTCGGGCGATTTTGCTGGCCATGCCAAATCGCTTGAACGGAAGATTACACGACCAGGAAATACTTCCTCCACAATATCCATTGTGGCTCGAGCTGTTTGTGCGGTCGCACCGTCTTGTTGAAACCACATGTTCACCAAGCCCGGCTCATCAAGTTCTGGCAGTAAGAAGTCCCTGTAGCTTTCGTCAGTAAAAAGCGATCGTAGTGGTCCTCAAAAAAATACGGTCCGATCACTCTTCCCACGTGACCACCGCACCACACAGTAGCTTTGAATGGATGTGACGGCTCTTCGTACTCACCCGCAGATTTTCAGTTTCCCAAAAAACGAAGATTTAGCTTTTTGACGAAAGCGCTTAAGTGGAAATGCGCCTCGTCACTCATGATAACTTTCGAGTTTCGACATAAAATCGTACTCTTCTTTGTTGAGATGATTGTTGATACTCTTGCGGATTATAGCGCTCCATTGCTTGTCTGTTTGTATACTACAGCTGTCTAGTTCACGATGCCATTTGCAACAATTATAACATCTGTATATAAAATGATTAATTTCACGCCACCTTGTAGCTTTTTCTCAGGAACTTTAAACTAGGCGATTGTTTCAGTGATGAAGACTTCATTCGAACCAAATCTATTGCCGCCCAACCATATCCCGAGGTTTGGATAATCCCACGGGACTATATCAGGAGATGGGTAAGCAGTTCTTAGACCAATTTATTTGTTCAACTCCTTCGAAGAGGTCCCACGGTTGCGCTTATGGTCGAGTGTGAGCAATCGCTCCAACCATCACACAGATAGCTTTACTAAGTCTACATATTAATTTAAAATGTCATATATCCATCTATGGCTGGGCTTCTCGAGAGCACAACCGGAGGTTGCATGACTCTCAAGCCTGTAGACAAACCAATCACAGGGAGTCTGAGTGTTCCAGTGTAGTGTTCAAAAACCTTCGACAAAAAAAAAAATAAAATCCTCTCTGTCGAGATGCCTATAGCCTCAGCCACCCTACGCCCATTAGCTCTCAGATCGTCCAATATCAGTCTGTAGTCTTTATCAATTCAATTCAATTAATTTTTTATTTTCAATTTCAAATCAACATTGGTTATAAATTTCCGCGAAGCCTTACTGGCTTTTCTGCAGAATGTTGTGCTTCTAACATTGATAACTGAGATTAAGTAAGCTTAGTTTAATAAACATTCAATAAAAGTTTACGAAAAAATTAATAAATTTTAATAAATTAATAAATTTAATTTCAATTGATGGAATTTCGATTTAATAGAAAGTCTTTTAAGCTTTTTTTTCGAGTTTTAAAATTTCTAATTTGTCTAAGCTCTTGCGGAATTGTGTTGAGAGCTTCAGGAACACTGCATTTCAACTCTCTTCTTCCATAGTTATTGTAAAACCGAGGTTCTTGGAGCATACCTTGTGCACGTCTTCTTGTATTTATCCCATGGTTAATTGGTGTGGTGAATCGTCGATCGTCTTGGTATTCTAATATGAGCGTCATTTTGAAGATGTCTTCCACTTGAAGTACATTAAACCTTTGTCGCTCAGCAAAATTTCGATGAGAAGGTACATTTATTTTTTTCAGTGCAACATTTTGCAGTTTTTGTAACTTTCTTATATGTGTGGCTGATGAATTACCCCATGCCAGTATTCCATATCTCAGTTTAGATTCCACTAGCGCAAAGTACACATTCCTTAGAACTGATGTTGGTGCATGGTACTGCAGATGGGTTAGTGCGTATAGTGCTCCCTTAATACTCGATCGTAATTGATCAATATGCTTATCCCATAAGAAATGACTGTCAATTGTTACTCCTAGATACTTGTAACCTTCTACTATATCTATAGGACAGCTAGTAGAGGTACGACAGGAGTCATTCCTACAGTATATTTGCTGTTCGGTAGCCTTGAATTGCGGGTTTCTGATGTGCATCATTTTTGTTTTCGAAGCGTTAATCACTAATCCGTTATCATGACACCATTTCACTGCATCATCAAACTCCTCCTGCATTATTGATGTTGCCGTATGCAAAGAGTTAACGAATTTGCACAGCATTGGCGTAAATATGCCCGAGTGTCTTTTTATATCAACGGCTCTTATTCCGTCGAAGTCTGGCGATTTTTTATCACTGAGTGAATGAATGATTCCCCGTATTTCCGAAAAACTTGTTTCTTGTACGAATACAGATCTGGCTAATGTTGAACTCGGATGTGTCGATGTAACAGTGTCGCATTGATGAATAATGTTTTTTATCTGAGTGCCAAAATTGTTTGCAAATGCACCAGCAAGATTATTCAGACACATTTTGCCAGAGAAGTTCTTTGTTACAGTTTCATCAAGTCCAGGTTTTTTCCTTCCCAGTATTTCGTTAATAAGACTCCATGTTCTACGAGGGTCATGCCTGATTTGGCTGAACTTGGTTTTATAAAAACAGGCTTTTTGAGCAATTATTTCCTTGTTGAGTTTGTTTCTAAAAGACTTATCGACGATTTCTGGTGCGCCAACATCTTTTCGGCACCTGAACGTTCAGTGTCACTTGTGCTGGGTCACAAAGGCACTTAGTAAACTTCTTCTCAACCATTGAAATTCATGGTGCAGTCCCCATAGTTTGGATCAAGCTATACCTGATATCGGCGGTGGTTGCTTTCAAGTTCACGAGGTTGTCCGCTTTCAATGGCATTCAGACACAAACTTAATGACGCAGCTTGCTCAAAGCTTGACAGTGGTGTGTTAATAGGTGCCAGTTGACGGGGGCAGTGTTGCATTTAATATTACTGCTCGTGTTGGGACTTTAATACGATTGTGGTAGATCTGCTTGTATTTTCAAATCCACCACATCTAGTACTTAAAGTGCAAGATCTACCGCGCATTGTAATTCCTCCACCTTATGCCATTTATTCTTGTTTATTGTTCCTTTATACTTCTCACAACACAATTACAAATTTCAAAAAATGTGCATATAATTACAAGGCTTTGTCTACAGTGATCCAAAAATGTGAACACAAATGAGAATGAAAAGTCATTTGTTTCAGTTATGAGAGCAGCGTTAACGTAGTGCGTGAAATTTCTTAGAAATTGTATATGTAAACCAGTTCTACTACGCTTTTTTGAATAGACCACTCTTTTTCTTCGGGATTCTGTGTTTTATCGAAGTACACTCGTATGCTTAGTTGGTTTCTGAGAAGAATGTCTGAGAAAATATACGAGGGGCGTTCAATATATTCTCGGTATCGATGGTCATGAAGAATGGTGTGAATGGTACCAATTGAAAGCTTGGTGATCTCTGCCATCATTATTCGGGCATCCTCAAGAACAAGTTTTTCGACTTCTTTGATGCTTTCTCCCGTACAAGCAGTAGCCGGGGCACCGGAGCGGGGGTCGTCTTCAATTATCTCTCTGCCTCTCTCGAACTCACTTGACCACTTTTGCACAGTTGATAATGAAGGTGCGGCACCCTGGTAAGCAGCCACCATCTCTTCATGAATAGTTTTTTGACTTTTTCCTTGCTTAGTGAGGAATTTAATTACAGCCCGATGCTCAATTTTCACCATCATCGTCTCAGTTGCCATTATGATTCTGTTTAACTAGAGATAAAACGCGAATTAATAATCACATTTGTATGAAATTTTACGTGAATGCACTAAAATAATAGTATTACTTGATAAATAATTTAATTTATGTATACAACCGCAGTTTCACCCCGATACCGAGAATATATTGAACGCCCCTCGTAGTTCTGTAAAAAGTTGAATTGTAAATTCGATTGAAGATGAATGTACGAGGTGGAGTGATGGGTACCACTAGTTAGCCATCATTTTCAGAAGACAATTCGCATAATATCCTCAAACATCTTCTTCTTCTTTATTTGGTGCTACAGTCCGGGGTTGAAATGAGCATCAGGTAAGAAACCATTCCAGCTAGCACGACCTTTATCCAGCTGTCTGCAAATTTCGCACGCCAAGTTGACAGACGTCCTTCTCAACTTGTGTGCGCAATCATTTTCGTGGACGATCTCTAGTGCGTGTCCCACTGGTGCAGAGTCAAAGACTCTTCCGACTGGAGTACTGTTGTCCATGTGCTCTACATGGCCCACTGACCTTAGACGTTGTATCCGTAGACGACGCCGCACAGTTCCTGGTTAAGTCTTCTCCTCCAAATCTCACCAACCTCAAATCAAGGATTGCAACCAGGACTTTTCTTTTTTTATCATTTTTACTTTTGAAACCAGTTTCAAGGCCATACTCATTCTACTCACATTTCGAAAACCAACATGAATGAATCACCCGATGTTTGATTGCTGTGTGAGTACTTCACCCATTGATAGCCAAACATTTAGTCAGTAGTTAAGTGTCAAACAGAAATCAACTAACAGAATTATCCAACTTCCTCGTCGCATGAACCAGAACATTGTTTAGCAGCTTGTTGTATTTGCAGTGTCTGTGAATACGTGAGAGGCATTTCGAACAGCTGAAAGACTTCCGCTTCGATATAGGGCATTTATTTGAAAAAGCACTCGATATTTTCTTTCCTCAGATAGTAGGTACTTGCCCAGATATCTTTGTCTTTGGTGGGCAGGTGGCTCACAAAATGCCGCAACGTGTGCAAGAATTTTATTAGATTCTCCACAGAATCTGCAGAGACCTTCTTCTGATACCTTAAGTTTTCTTAGGTGCGCCCTGAGTCTGCAGTGCCCTGCTAGGAAGATTGTTATGACACGGAGGTTGTCCTCTTTCGGATCATCTGTCCCAATAGTTTCCTGGCTTGCTTCATGCCATGAGTGTTGTGCCAGGTTTCTAATCAGTTCTTTTTCTCTAAATCAAGAATTCTTCTCCGAGGACATGATCTTCTGCAGAGAGTCGGCCATTTCCTTGCCTTCAATCCCCATGTGGCCAGGTATCCAGCAGAGTCTTACTTTGTTTCTCCTACTCAATTATTTGAGCTTTTGTAGGCATTTCCACACAAGCTTGTATTTGACGGTGTAGCAGTCTATGTCGTAATTGGTATAGTTTCTGTCAAGATAGATTTCAGCTCAAATGATGTTGATGCATTTGCCCATGGATTCGATGTATTTTGTCCTGGGCCCGAACACCCCTGCTCCAGTGCCTTCATCAGTTCTTGATCCGTCTGTACACCATCGTACGGTATTGCTGCTCAGTCTGCGGACTATGAGTTCATTGCTCCAGTCCTTTTTGGCGCTGAGCTTAACAGTGAACTTCTTTTCGAAATTTGAATTTCCTAATCGCGTCATCCTTTCGGAATGGCCAGTAGTGGTCGTTTTTTTTTCAACAGTACATTGAATTGTCTGGATGTAGTCCCATTTGTCTTTTCATATCTCTTCATTTGGCATTTTGAACAGTTATACTTGAACTTGTTTCATTTGAGTAAAGCGCCCATGAGGCAGAGAGAAATCACAGTGCAGTTTTTGTTTCTTGGATGTGTGTACTCAGTTTTGGTGTACACTATGGGTGCCATGAATATAGTACACTGTTGTAGAAAAAACAATTGAATGTATTCCTGCATCCCTGTATTTGTAATTACAAGACCTTAGACCTTTGAGAGTCGATAATAACAGACACATAAACAGTGATTTTTTAGCTATTATCTTTTTGGCAACACTGGCTTAAACAGCTGCCGCACGTTTCGCGTTTTGTTCAGTTTGGTCTATAATTTAACCATGAATCGTCTTACAAGCGAACAACGCTTGCAAATTATTGGATTTTTTTTTATCAAAATGCGTGCTCTGTTAAGAAAGCTCATCGCGCGCTTCTTCCATTTTATGGTCAGTTTAATCGATTTAATCGATTTTGGCTCAATGGGTACGTAAATAAGCAGAATTGTCGATTTTGGAGTGAATATCAGCCAGAAGCAAGAGCTGCCAATGCATCCAGAAAAAGTCACAGTTTGGTGCGGTTTATGGGCTGGTGGCATCATTGGACCGTACTTCTTCAAAGATGATGCGAATCGTAACGTAACTGTGAATGGTGAGCGCTACCGTGAGATGATATCCAACTCTTTTTTTTGCCCAAAATGCAAGAGCTTGACTTGCATGACATGTGGTTTCAACAAGACGGTGCCACATGCCACACAGCACGCGCAACAATGGACTTATTGAGGGGCGAGTTCGGTGAACATTTTATTTCACGTTCGGGGCCGGTCAATTGGCCGCCTAGATCGTGCGATTTAACGCCTTTAGACTACTTTTTGTGGGGCTATGTTAAAGCTCGTGTCTATACAGGCAAGCCCGCTTTAATTGACGCATTGGAAGACAACATTGAAGCATTTATTCGTGAGATACCGGCCGAAATGTTGGAAAGAGTATGCCAAAATTGGACTAAGCGGATGGACCATTTGAGGCGCAGTCAAGGTCAACATTTGCATGAAATAATCTTCAAACAATAAATTATATGGACCGTACTATCGATTCAACTAAAGATTTCATGCATTTTTCTGAATTTCATGTTTTTTTTTTTTTTGAAAAACATTCCTATAGCTTTTAAAACATCACCCTTTAATATCACAAAAAATATTTTCTTCACCCCTTATTGTCACATTATTCTAATCGACGGTAATCCCAAGGAAATCAAAAATAACCCCATTTTGATTGACTTCCAATGGACATCTGTTCACTTTAACATCTGTAAACTTGGCAGCACTGTTCGTTACAGCAGCTCATTGCAGGATGGACATAATTTTGAGATTTGTTGGGATGCTTTGCCGTGCTTAGAAGTAGCATGAATTCACTTCGAAAACGTCAGTCGAACTGTACCGTCAGCATGACCTAAACTGCGCTTCATGTGAAGCAGCCAGAGCGGACGCCTAACAGTGTCTTATTCAGTACATAATATCAAGCGTCGTGCGAACTTCAGCCATGTCGTGTCAATTAATCTGTCACATGAAGCCACGGTGGAAACTTATGAGGCGACATCATTCTATTTTCTAACGAGAATTTCTCCTCCACGACCTCTAAACAGCATTCGGAGTGCAGTCCTTGAGGCCAAAAACTAATTCGTACCCACATTCATCAGACCCGCCCCCAGATGACAATCACATTCAGCAAATGTCAACAGTTCTCGCTTCCAAATCCCCGCCCCCCGCACCCTCAGTGTGTCTGTGCATCAGAGATCTTTATCCCCGCAACGACACTGTCACAAGTCATGTCAGTCCCAAAAGAAAAATCCCGTCCAACTCGACAATTTAAAGCGCAACCGTGCTGGTGCCTTGCAAAACGCCAAACTTTGTCGCAATTAAAAGTGAAGAGCTCCCCGGCTTTGCGTAAGTAATTGCGACAATAAGTCGCGCTGAAAATATCTGTTAATAAACTCAGCTGGATGTGGGTGTGCGTGTCACTGGTACTGCAACCTCCCCCAGTCACCCAGCACACAACCGAGTCGACACAAACTTCCGTCAGCATCACACTGAAACTCTGCAGCGCTTCACTTCCTCATTAACCATCCACCCACCCTCGGTGTGGAGGGGGGGGGGGGGGAATGATGCAGCGTGAAGGAACGCAGACAAGACAAGATATAAAACCTTTTGCGAGCACAGAAGTGCTGTAATCCACGGCCAAGCAACGACCACTCCTGACCCGTCTTTAGTTTATTAGATGGGCTTCCCCCTCTCTCTGTGTGAATGTCAACTGCCCTCATTGTCGGGCTCGGTTGGATGTGGGGTCCTTTGTCGACTTCAGATGAAGGCGGCCACAGTTGCCACTATCCCTTGAGCGGCTGTGTAACGAACTGACGACCTCACGCCATGTGCTGTTGATTATTTGCGGACTTTTTGACTCTCGACTTGCGAAACTAAACCGCACTCCATCGCACATCATCGTCTCAGTAGCTCCAGCTGGGCTCGCAGATCTCTGGACAATTTATGCAGCCCGCCCCACTGCGGGCTGTTTTCCTCATAATTACACAACGAGTTACTTCCATACGGCAAGCAGCCAATGGCGCCCGGCCTCGGAACCGCCGAACCCGTCGAAGGCACTTCAGCCGCCATCCATCAGCGCTGTGTCACAGCGTGCCGACGAAATATTGAAAAACCACGAAATGCAATTTCCGCAACCGGTGACGGAGCGTCGGCAATTAAAAAGCAATTATTCAGCGCGCCAAAGACCGAGTCGAACGCTGCTGCTGCCGCTGCTGCGATACTTCCCGAACTTGGTTACAAGGGTCCTCTGCTCCTTCGAGCTGTGATATCCTGGAGAGGATGTGTTGTACTCGGCGCGACGGTTGACAAGGGCAGAGGGCGAGGGGGGACGGCTGGGGCACATTGGGGGTGCAGTTTTAACAACACCTTTGGGAAATTAATGGCGGGTGTCAGTGTGCTGCCCCATACCCTCGCCCGCTGGAATTGGATAATGGGCGGGATGTGGAGGTGGGTGGTGGTATGGTTGCTTCGAAAATAATTAACACTGCACAAGGAGACAATTCATTTAGATTTTTTTCTTCTGTCGCTCCGTGCTTCTTATTCTTCGTGTCGTCGCTGCAGCAACGATGGCGAATTGTTTCTCTGGAAAATTACTTTAGCCATTGTCCTGCCACTCGGGAGGGGCACTAACGTTTTGATTTTAATTGACGCAATTTGCCATGAAGCACGTTGCCTCGTGGGTAATTTAGACACTGAAAGTCATCAGTGCACGCTGCAGTCTTACGCTGTTTGGGTCAACGGTCTGCACACTGGAATCTGGACGCGTACAGCAGCCCGATGGAATTACGTGACATCAAGGGAGATTATTTTTGCGGTTTGCGGTGGAGGAGGGCGTGGTGATTGTGTGGTTTCATTCGGTAATAAGCTGTATCTCACGATTATCAACACCTAATGATGGCAGGACGCGACAGGCAATTCGACTTGATTGATTTGTTGGGCGTTGGGCGACTGCCATCGGATGACGGACTAAAGTTAGACGCATTTCGGCTTGAATTCATATGAGAAATGAGAGAGGTGAGCTGGTTTAGTTTTTGCGTTCGTGAGAATAAGCGCGGGACCGGTGAAATGATTCTGCGTTCCTTCCACCAACGAAGATGGAAAAAGGAGGATGAGCCAAGCTGATGTGGATGCTGTTCGCACGACAACACTGTGCTGTCACAACATATTATATTCTCTGCATTCAAGAAGAAATAGATCCTTCATCATAATATGTGGGTGCTCAGGAAGGAAAAGTAAAGCACAGTGCGATTCGACTTGTGGTTCCGAAAGTAAATTCAAATGGAACACATTTGTGACTTAGATTCTGATCAAACGGCTGTATCTACATATATGCCGTGTGCACCTTGACGTTATGGCACAACTCATGTCTTTGCAGGTCTTGAATATTGTCGGCATTATCGAATTTTTCATTTATACCTTTCATCAAATTTCTAAACACTTGAAAGTTATTACTTTCGAAGCCCTTATTAATTTCTTTTTAATTCCGGAGGATTTGTGGCATTTTTATCTCAAAAAAGGCGGCCATCAAGGCACTGGACACACCATCAACTAAATCAAAGATGGTAAAACCTTGGCGCTTATCTCTCAGGGAGATAGCGGTTAGATGGGACCTTACCATATGCTGGGTCCTGGGCACAGTGGTATTCCAGGCAATGAAAAAGCCGACGAGCTAGCTAGAACAGAGGTGGGCCTGCAACTGACAATTGTTCAGGAAGATCCCCTACCCCTCCATTCAAGTAATAAATACCATGTTACATACAGATGCCATCAATATCACCAATCGGAGATGGATGGAACTGGACGCTTGACTTCGAGGCAACTATGGTCTTTAATTAATCCGAAAAAGACAAGTTCACTCCTAAGCCTCGATCGAAATATAATGAAGGTCGTCATCACAGGTCATTACATCCTGGGCTCACATGCAAGAGTGGAAGCCACTTACAACGAATTCTTCAGGAGCTGCAGAGATGAGGAAGAAGTACACTATCTCGACACCTGTCTAACCCTTGCATGAACAAGGAAGAGTACACTAGGCAACTATCTGTTTAGCAGCTTAGAAGAAATGTCAAATATAAAAAGCTAAATTCATCAGAAAAAACAAACTGGCTATAACCCAGTACTGAAGTGGAGAATCCATGAAGAGACCACTTGGATACCAGCAGGTACTTCTTGGGTGTCAGTTAGTTCCCCTGGCTAACTAGGAATCGGTGTATCAATCACCGGTTATTGATAGAATGAATCCAAACATCTCAGTTTCAACTGTTTCAGGTGTTGCCTAAACTAACCTAACTCCTTTTTCAGAATTGGGCCAGGCACCGCTCAATTGCCCTCAATTTCGGGACTTTTCGTGGATTCTTAGATTTTTCAACAAACTAAACAGAGTCTACACTTTTGTTGAAGCCACTCAATTGTTTTTCTAGCGTTGTATACTATTGCCAAGTCTGAGGGGGATAGTTGTGTGAAGAAGATAAGGAAGTTTAGTTTGTGGCTATACTTCTTCTTCTAGTGGCGCTACAGTCCGGAGTGGACCTGGCCTTCAATCAACAAGCTTCTCCAGCTAGAACGATCTTTAGCCAGCTGCCTCCAATTTCGAACTCCAAGTTGATTGAGGGCTTCTCCACTTGTGTGCGCCATCGGTTCCGTGGGCGTCCTCTATTACGTTGTCCCACAGGTTCGGATTAGAAAACTCTTGGGGCTGGAGCAGTGTAGTCCATGCGCTCTACATGGCCTAGTCATCTTAGGCGTTGAATCCGCTAGGCTAATGTCGCTGTGCAGCGCCTACTGTTCGTGGTTGAATCTTCTCCTCCGGATGCCCTCAATGCAAACAGGACCAAAGATTGAACGCAGAACTTTTCTCTCGAAAAGACCAAGGTCTTCTTCAACTGCTCTTGAGATTGTCCAGGCTTCCGCGCCATAGAGCAGGACAGGGATAATCAAGGTCCAAAGTGCTCTACTACTCAATTGCCTCTTGAGGCCAAAGAAACAGCGATTGGCAAGAGTTATTCTGTATTTAATCTCGGTGACTGATGTTGTTCGTGCTGTTTAGTCCTTAACTACCTCGAAGTTAAAGCTGCCTACGGTGACGTTCTGACCGAGTCATCGATGTTGTGCATCCTCTCTCGATGACAGCATGTACTCCGTTTTGTCCTCGTTCACTGCTAAGCCCATTTTCGCAGCCTCCGTTTCAATACCGGCAAACGCTTCATTGACGGCTCGCTGTGCTCGACCAATCACGTCAATGTCGTCCGCGTATGCTAGCAATTGTATGGACTTTTGGAAGATCATGCTTCTTGTGTTGGCGAGTGAGTTTTGCACGACGTTCTCAAGTATGATGTTAAAATAATCACATGACAGCGTGTCGCCTTGCCTAAAGCCTTTTTTGACATTGAAGGTCTCGGTGAGGTCATTTCCGACCTTGATGGAGCAACGAGAATTCTCCATCGTCATCCTGAACAACCTGACGAGTTTGGCTGGAATGTCAAAACTAGACATGGCCGGCCTGAAATCGCACTGATAAGGACCTATCAGGTTATTCACGAATGGTTTCAGACGCCGTCACAAAACGGCAGAGAAGATCTTATAAGCGATGTTTAGGAGACTCATCCCTCGGTAGTTGGCGCAGTTGAAGGGGTCTCCTTTTTTGTGGATCGGGCAAACGATACTTAGATTCCACTCATCGGGCATTCTTTCCTCCAACCATATCTTACAGATGAGTTGGTGCATGTACACTACCATCCCATCTCCAGCTGCTTTAAAATGTTATGCAGGCAGTCCGTCTGCACCAGCAGCTTTGTTCAAGTTTAGTCTCAATATCGCTATTTTGACTTCGTCTAGGTCGGGGGCACGGAATTATCTTCTATCATCGTCCATTGTGTGGGCTAACTATGACCCTTTAAAAACAAACTTGACGTTTTTTTGGCTGCAGGTGTAAATAGGCGGCCATACTAAGACTTTTTCCTCACAATTGGACATTCAAATTGTCTTTACAGGTATCCTTCACATCACTGCCTTTCAACTCAGTGTGAAATTGAGACCCTATTTCTCACTGAATTTGAGCACAATTCCAATGTAACAAACCACTTTCCGTACACCAGTCGTGCACAATATTTTTTCGGACCTCGAAACCAATGCACGAACTATAGGACTACACTAAAATACAAATATGCATTTCGGTATATCAAATCAATAATCGAAAGAATCCTTAGGTCGATGAAATGTTTGAGCCTTATTTGTTCGAAAATGACCATCAGAAGAGCGTTCAATGATTTCCAACTTTTTTTGTTCAAAATGTCCGAGCTGAATCCGGTCGACATGCGCTTTCTGCAAGACGGCGCTAAATGTCACACAACTGGAATCGATGGACCAATTGAGAAATGAGTTCGATGACGGCGGTCTGATGCGATCCGATTTCACGCCCTCAGAGTATCACCTCAAATCACTCGCCTATGCCTACTAGGACGCTTTACTCACGTGTTATTATTGAGATACCAGGCAATATGCTGGTACCCGTGGTCAAAAGAAAAACCTTAAGATGTAAATGGCAAGCATTGATTTATCAACTCAAATCCAAAAAATTGCCTTTTACAATCCAAATTAATGAAAAATTCACGTGTAATTTGTTCCACGAAATGTGTGCCACGTACTATTTCACGCACATTATCTACATAACTTCAAAAATTCATGCCGATCGTGCATTCAGTTGCCCACAATTTCATGAAATCCATAGCTCCCTAGAGAATGCAATGTTTCACCTTTGAAAATGCGACAGATGGACCAACGGACAAGCCAAATTTATAAAGTTTGATGTTTGTCCGTCTCGATGACGGAGTCCTGAAAAGTTGATCATTAATTCAAAAATGTTGAATTTTGGAAACATGCCAAGCACACCTTTCTATCCGTCCTCCATGATGGGGATCTACAATATATTTCGTGTTCCAGCTCCATTTCCCACGAATCAGCATTCCATCCGAAGTAGCTTCAAAACTTCAATTAGGACCGCCAGCGCAAATTAATTCAAAAATGTTAGCAGGTTCTTCACCTCACTAAATAATTAGCCCGGCTCCGCGCTTCTGAAACTCCACACTCCACATCCGCAACGCCGACTGTCAGTAGTTCATACGAACGCAAATATCTAAGCGATTCCGTTTTAATTAACGACTTTGAGAACGCCAATTTAAATTGCGAAAATCGCCAACTGGCCTGACGCACACAGCGCGCGCACTTTTTCCCGGCACCGGCCAACGTCCCCGCTTCACTCACGCTCACGCTCGACTGATGAATCATCTGCGGAGCGCGGACCCGTGCTGGCGCTGTGATAATAATGAGAAAACGAATTCCCAAAATAGCCGAACAAATTTCATCTCGCCCATTATGCGGACTGTCGGAGCATTCATTGCACGCCCCCTTCGATGAAACTTCGGCTGGGGTCTCGCCCCCCCAACCCCGTCGCCAGGACAAAGAGGACCACTGGACTCAATTGCGAAGCCCCGAAATTTCTAATCCATTTTGAGTTATATTCATATTTTTGAAGTTGTCGTTCCAGAACTTTTAGGACGCCACACCAACACAGCAGGCGCTCACTTGCAGATGCGGTCCGCAGCCCCGACCAACGTAAAAGTATTTTAATAGCCAAAAAGTATAATTTCCTGTAGATTGCAGAATAAGCGACCGGACAGTCCTCCGATTGCAACTGCCAGTCGTCGGGCTGGCACAGAGGGTGAAGGGGGGGGTGTGAAATGAAATGTATATCGCATCTGAGTCGCATGCGAACGTGAGGTGATTAGGTCCTTGCGTCCATGGTGATGGCGGTGCACGCGGTGGTACTTAAATCAAGGCTTGTCGCAGGGATCTGCTTCTGTGGTGGCCACCGTGCTCGTGGTGTTGGTGCTGGCCATAAAATAGCCGAATAAACCAATGAATTATGCCGGGGGAGGTGTGCTGTCGTTAAAAACGACAAAAACAAAAGAGGGACAACCACCAGGATGAACTGGCACAATCTAAATTGGGACACGTTCGGGATTTATGATTGCTGTGTGACGGTGTCGGGGCAGTGGCAGTGGTGGCGGCGATCGAATCGCCACTGTTTGTGCAATAATGTCGCCTCCTGATAACGTTTTTCCATTCGTTTGATGGAAATTTATAAACTCATCTTGGGGACCGTGGGGTGCGTGATTAAACAGTCTGGCAATTTTAAAAGAAAAACGTTTGAATTATGCGGTCTCGAGGGTGAGTCGGAGTGCAATTAATTAGCCGACTCTGGGGGGGCCTTGAGTCCTTGGTTTGTACTCAGAAGCTACCAGGTTATGCCTTGGAAGTTGTGCCATGAGTGAGAGACAACAAAACTCGGAGTTTTTCGTGCAAATTGATGGGAAATCGTGGTATTTGCATTATGGAGACATAGGCGACCTGAGTGAGACAGCGACATTTGGGCATTTTAAGAGATCGGCTTTTGATACAGAGCTCTCAAGATTTTCACATTATTTCTAGATAAAAAGGCGAACGTGGGTTCATTTGAAACCCTACCAGATTCGCAATTCAGTTCTGTGACGAACAAAGGTCCCTTGGCGCAGGCTACTAACGAACATGTCGCCTACGCGTTGCAATGTTTTTGCTATCCCTCGAGTGTCTTGTTTGACATAAAAGGCTATGTTTTAGTCCTTATATCATTCTATGAAATATTCTGACGCCACAGTGGCCTGTCAAGAGGTGAGGCAAGAGATGAGCTGAGTCTGAATTCCTTCGACGAAAAGACTCTTCGTCGAATATTTCAGTTAATCTGCAGACCAATCTTCCGGGTCTACGAAACGGACGAAAAATTGAATGGAATTCGGACGATAATATAAAACTGTCGCAAGAATAAGTTGTCTGCATTCAAGAAGAAGTGGATTCGTAATTTGACGATACCCAGGAATAAACTTGAAGTACGGTGTTATTCATTTTCTGGTTGCGAAAGTGAATTTAAATGTAGCACACTTGAGATTTAGATTCCGTTCAATTTTCTGTATCAAAATATTGTGTGAACGACGCCATTTTGAATAGAATGTAATCATTAAAATGTCCTTCACGGGAATCCTGGCTAACGACCTTTCAACACATTTCGGGCCATTTCTCTGCCATAACGTGACGAATATTCGTTTTCAAAGCGAAAAGACTTTCCGGATGATGTGCATGGACACAAAAAGAAATCAAACCATGCGTACGTTGTGCTCTATGGCATATTATCACGATAAAGATTTCAGGAAATTTATGTTGTAAAAAAGTCAAAACGGTCATGTTGATGAAACCTCATGTCTTTGATTTGATGTAAAAAAAAAACGTACGGTTTGGCTGTCGCCATCAGATCGGACAGTTACACCATCCTTCAGAAGTACGGACCAATGGCACCACTAGACCAACTTGCACACCATACAGAGACTTTTATGGATGGAATGGTCTTTCAACAGTCACGTGAGGATTTTCACTTCCCCATATGCGACGATTTTGTTTGTTAACGTATCCACGGAGGTAAGAATGCGACGCATCGCTGAAGAAAATGTTGCATGAACTGTGGTCATCCAAAACTCGTTGATATTACTTATACACAACAATTATACTACCTTGGGGATCTAGCTAGATCAATATCCATACTTTAACAAACATGTAGATGCTGCTCTAGCCCGAGCCCGAGGCGCTTCCGCTCTTACAAAGAGACTGTTTTACAATAATCTGCTACATGGCCCTCATCCGGCCAATGCTCACTTATGGCTGTCCCGTGTGGTTCAACGTGAGTGCAAGCTTAATGGAAAAGATTCGGATGTTTGCTTGCCTTCGCCTTTCCAGAACACCAGAGTCGCAGTACAAAAAAATCTACTCCACTGAGGTATTATACAATGAAGCGAACCTGATACGAGTGGACAATTTCCTGTTGAAATTGATTCGAGGCCACACTGCCAGAGCGATGAACTCTGTTAATAACTTGATCTCGGGTGCTTACTACCCCAATCCTGAATACCACGAGAGGGTACGTTATAACGGCTTCGTCCCCCCAGAAGCTTTCCTCCATTTCGATAAGCACGGTCTGATACAAAATGAAAATGCGGTATCGCTCCTTTTCCACAACGCCCGTTCAACTGTGGATGCGCGACTCAACCACGACCGTTCTGTCGCACAACGAGCTGAGGAAGGTCTTCTCCAGTTCGGTACGGCGGTATCAAGGCGAGATGTTAGATATGTTGCAATGCAACACCGTTAGGTCGAAAGACATAGTTTAAGGTTAAATTAAGCTTAGAGTGCTCGCTGAAAGCCAGTTAGTTAGATATAGTGAAATTGTTATTCCAACTAGTTTTAAGCATTTTGTCTAGTACGTAAGTTTTCACTGAATTTAAAAATAAAAATGACTTAAAAAAAAAAAGCAATTAGACTACCTCTGCAATAAGCTCGGGGTTTCATTGTCACAGCGAAGTTTTGTTTTAATCCAGTCAACACCAGCCATACGTTTGTAGAACTACATCCTTATGATACAGACGAGGAAAGGAATGGACATCACTTTGAAAATCAGGATCTTCCATACTTCACGAGAAATTTTTCTTAGTCTAACATTGCAGTGGACTCTCCTTAAGTCGAACTCTCTCTAAGTCGAATTTCCCTCTAACTCGAAGTTTTTGTTCGCAATAATTTGGTATTTTCCTCAATTTTCCATACAAAAAACCATCATTTAAGTCGAACTCCATCGTCTACGTCTAACCCGAACTAATTTTGATATTCTGAGAAAATCCGACTTAGGAGGAGTCCATTACAGTTAGTTAAAAAGTATTTTCCTTAATAATTTCTTACTTTTTCATATTTCATTTAACATCTAATTATTCCACCTTTCTTTATTATATTTAGGTACAACTACATAAAAAAAACAACAACGTTCAGCTTGCATTGAAGCTATTGAGGCCTCATGGACTGTACAGCGGTAACTGTGTAAGCCCCGTGAACATTTTTACAATTATTATTTCAAGTCACCGCCACGTACGAAGCGCATGAGCAACATACCTTCTCACTGGGACGTTGTGTCCATTTCGAGTCTGTGCGACATTTCAGAAGAGGACCACGTCTAATGTAGCCATACGAGTTTAGAATGCCCTCATTCATCTTGGCATACGCAGTTGGAAGCAGGTAGTACGAGATAGTGCCTGCTAGAGAGGCTTATTGGTTGTGACAAATTCCACTCTGGACTGAGGCGCATAAGGACTACATGAAACCGCCACTTAGACCAATAAACCATGATTAATTTATTCTCTTCATCTTTACATCATATTCTCTCATATGAAATGAAAATTTAGGTGGCACTGTAGTCCGAGGTAGACTGGTGGTGAGCCCAGCTTCAACAGCAACAGCCCGTGTTGAGCGTGCTATTGTTCTCTGATAAATGGAGGGAACCTATAGTTTTATGCCGACTCCGAACGGTTAAGTTTTCATGTATGGAGAGTACTTTTGTACATTGTCTACGACTCGAGAGAGGTGCAGCCGTGAATTATGGAAATCGCTAGTGTTGAGATATGAACATGGAAATCAAGTATAGAAGTCTACGCCACGATGCACATGTCTTCAGCTTCTCAAAAATGACTTGTTCGTCCTTGAAGAACAACACTGGCTTCATCGTCTTCTTTGTGTTGCACTGTAGTCCGGCGTAGAAATGGCCCTTGGCCAACGCGATCTCCGGCTACGGCGCAAGGACCCCACACTGATGCCGGAATCATATTGTAAGTTCCAATTGATGTGTCTGCCTTTTAAAACTATTAAGGGTCACAGGCTATTTTTATTGCTTCAATTTATCTATTTTTTCACTCGTATCACCTCTCTTCCACTTCTTTTTTAAAACACATTCAATTTCGACTACTTGCAGGCTTTTTCTTGACAACTCTCTCAAGTCTTGGCCTTTCTGCAAAGCCATGGAAGGCAATGCTCCCCGAGACATGGTAAAATTGAAGGATGTCTTTGCAATTGTCTCCCCATCATCGCTTGCTGCAGTTAACGCTGAACATATTGAAGCGATCCTGGAAGGCGGTCCAAATGTCTGTAAAAACCACATCTGTCCCATCAGGCATGACGTACTGGAACACAGCGGCGCTGAGATTGACTTGCATGTACCATCCGAAGCTGACCTGCTGACCATTCAATCCTCAGAAATAAACATTCCATTATAAGCAGTTAATGTTGATTTAAAGCAGTTAGTTACTGAAAATAAAGAACCATGTTTCAATGAAACCAAACCTAAAATAGTTTAATTTCTACACCAATTGACATTTTAGAAACACACGAAAACCCCCGCAGACATCGTTGAAACTAAGAACAGTCCCTTCACCCAAAGCGAATCGACCGAAGCACCACCGTCGACGGGCCTGAGGACATTAAAAATGTTTATTGTCCAAGAAGCCGGCGTAATGACGGGCCATAATTAGAATCGCAAGCGCAGGCACGTGACAGCCAGGTTAAGCTTGACTCTTTTTCAATTAATTCTTTTACACGCCTCATTTGCCGGCCCGCGCCACGCCTCTTGCATTCAATTTGCTTGCGATCAACCGCCGTCGACTCACCTTAACGACTCACTCTCAGATCAACGGCCATTAAGCAACAGATAGCTCCTTAAACTGGCCGACATGCTAATAAAGTTAAAACGCTCTCTCTCAGACAGTAAACCTAATCGGCAATAAAACGAGGCAAAACGAAGCAAAAGAGAAGCCGAAATAGAGCCCCATACGCCAGTTCATCGTTTGAAGGCGCCCTCGGATACATGAGCACTTCCGCTAACATCTAAATTATTAACGGCATCCTCCATCATGGCGGCAACACAAACGGGCGCCAACTTAATTTCCATGTAATATTCATTCTCTGCCGTTGCTATGGGCTTTCATCGTTTTCATCCTGCATTCGAGAGTCGACCTGGTTCCCTCCTCTGGCACACCGTGACACCGTGACACCTACCGCCCCGACTTTCCTTTGATCCCTTGACGAATTTCGACATTTTCACTTGCCCCCCCACCTCCTCCCCGCTCGTCGTGTGTGGCATTGTTTTTTGGCGTCTTTTTTGTCAAAACAACAACCAGTCGTCATGACAGCACGTTTCACGCAGAATAATTGCTTTTTAATTACTCATCCAATGTGTTGGGCTACGACTGCGACAACGACGATGATGATGATGATGATGATGGCGAGGTCGACTGATGTTGATGCGGGGGGTTGGGCAACGACAAAGGGTATCCAGCAACGTACACCGAAAATTGCTTCACGACGACAAAACTCCTGACGAAGTCAACACCGAAGTCGGATCGGATCGCACCGACCGACGAGTGATGACAACGACGGCGACGGGACGTATGCGTGCGTGGGTGCATGCCAGTCGGTCGGCGAGGACTCGAAGAGCAACTCTTCCGTTCCGGTCTTACATCGAAATTGCATTCTGCTGGCTTCACAAATACAGTGGGTAACCACGGAGAAAACTTTCACTAACTAACATCGAACAAACGAACCGAAGCGGCAACCACTTGGAGTGTGCCAGCAAGTTCGCAGCAACGTGCCCCGGCCGCAACACGAAGGCACGACGGAACGAAAGGCACAGCGCCTTCCTCGACCCCCCGCACCCGGAGGACTGGGTGAACTTCAATTAAGTTTACATTAAAACGCAGAAAACCCATCAAAGTATCGAAATATGTTTCACAGATGAAATAAAATCTCAACATTTCCAACGTGACAGCCCGTCACAGTCGGGGAGGACGAGGCGGTGCGGCGCGGCGGCGCCTGCAGGTGGAGGCATGTGCGTGCTTCTTGTCTTCGTTCCTGGAAGTTGGTCCTGATGTGAACTTTGTGCCTCTCGCACAACAAATGTAATCAACGACGTCATTGTGAATGGAAAAAGAAGCGGCTCCATGACAACGTGAGCCGAGTGGGGCTGGGCTAACCAGCACACCCAGCTGCAGTTGGCACAAATTTCCAATCCCCCCTCGTGTGTGGGTGTGCGAATAACTGGAGCAAGCACGTACACATGAGCATGCACCCCCACCCCCTGCCCCCACATTGTGTTGAGGAATTATATTTTCTGTCGCAGCCCGTGACGAGGGTGACAGACCAAACAAGGGGCCATCCCCAGTCGAGGGTAGCAAGGCCTCGGAACTTAAAAAAAACCTTCCATATGGTATCCGAAGCCGAAAACAATTTCAATAAACTACGGGGAGAGGAAAAAATAAATCGGTTATCCCTCCGCCCGGAGGGGGTGGGGCGAGTTCAAGTGCGGTTTTGTCGGAGTCATAATTTGTGGGCACGGGTGGATTGACGATGACGCCGGGGGCATCTAATGGGACTCGCCCTCATCATCGACGAGGACAGAACAGGAACTCATGCCAGGACCAGACGCTGGTGTTGGCATGAGCCTCTGCCTCTGTGTCGGTCGGTTTAATGATGGGCATTCAGGTTTTTTCAGGAACTCACGGGGGTTGGGTGGGGGCGACGGACATGAAGTCGTTTTGGGGAATTTTCAATGAATTCGCCGCCGATGTACTTGACACAAGTTCGTCATCTTGGACTGCGTTGTTCGTGGTGTGATTTGATCGCCTCAATGTCCACCTTTGTGTCCACTCGGAGGGAGCCAAAAAGAGTGCCTCCTTTGGAGACGAGAGTGGAAGTTTCGTGGCTGATTTTTGGGACATTTGTTCCATTAACTTGGTTATTGTTGCTTTTTTCAATGAGTGGGATTTAACCCCCTTGAGGCGAAAATGTTCTAGAAATTCGTTGAAGTTGACGGCCACCGTAGATCGACTCCCCCACTGGGTGTCTAGGTTAAAATAGCGACACGAACAGCGAGTCAACTCGCCTGAATCATTCACAAAGCTCGATGTGCAAAGGTGTCCTCCACTCGTGATGGAATGAATGCGAGGTCACACAATACAAGTGGTTGCTAAAGAAGACCGGGGTTCGCCTAGGATTGACTGACTGACAAACTGTTTAAAATCAATCAAAATTTTGACAAATGAAAAATGGAGAAAATTCGGAAAAAGACATCAAAAGAGTAATCCGTTTGACTCACGAATGCCAGGAGCATGGTGGCTTGGCACTGTCAGGGGCGGAGATCTACACTGAACGTAGACATGAGGTTCAATGCAGTCTTTCTAAACGAAGCGACTAAAGGTCACTCCGCTGCGTCTAGTATAACAGCCCTATTCTGGCACACCTCTGTGATGTGTCACAAATGGCTCAAAAGTGCAATGTGAGTACAAAATTCACAATTTGTGAGCATCGTCGAAGCACATCACAAGGAAAAACAAACACATTGGGGGTCGAAAAATAAAAAAAAATTTAAAAAAATTGAGGAATTTTGTTTGATTTTGCTATTTTCTATCCATACTTGTAAAGGGTGGTTAAATTTTAAGGGCCGATGTTGAATGTGAAACACACCTAAACGTCAAGTTTTTTTTCTGCATTTCATTTGACACTTCTCAATTTCAGACTAACTCAATGTGAACCATGGAAAGATACACAATCGAGCAACGCGTTAAAGTTATTCAGGCTTATTATGAAAACGGGCGTTCAAATCAAAATGCATATCGGGCACTTCGTGATTTTTTCGGTCAATTTATTCGTCCAAATGTGCGTACAATCGGAAAAATCGTGCACAAATTTGAGCAAACCGGGTCTGTAGGAGATGTGAAAACACCAGTGCATGCTCGTACAGCCCGTACTGCAGAAGATATTGCTGCTGTTCGCGATAGTGTGGCTGAAGAGCCGTCCACCTCAACTCGTCGTCGTGTCCAACTATTGCACCTCTCACGCTCGTCGTTGATGAGCATTATGCATAAAGACTTGCATTTACACGCTTACAAGGTGCAATTGACTCAATAACTAAAGCCTCTTGACCATTTCAAGCGTCGTCAATGGTCAGAATGGTGGCAAGAAATGGCAACAGTGGATGATAAATTTTAGAAGAAAATCATCTTCAGTTATTAGGCACATTTTCACCTCAGCGGATTCGTCAGTAAGCAGAATTGCCGCATTTGGGCGAATGATAATCCAAGAGTGATTGTCGAAAAACCAATGCACCCACAAAGAGTGACTGTTTGGTGCGGTTTATGGGCTGGCGCCATCATCGGGCCGTATTTTTTCCAGAATGAGGCCGGTCAGGCAGTTACTGTCAATGGTGTTCGCTATCGTGAAATGATAACGAACTTTTTGTGGCCCGAATTGGAAGATATGAATGTGGACGATATGTGGTTTCAACAGAACGGTGCCACTTGTCACACAGCTAGCGAAACAATGGCTCTTATGCGCGACAATTTCAATGGCCGTGTTATCTCACGTGGTGGCGATGTCAATTGGCCGCCAAGATCATGTGATTTGACACCGTTGAATTTTTTTTCTTTGGGGTTATTTGAAAGAAATGGTGTACGTCGATAAGCCAGCAACAATTCAAAAGCTAAAGGATGAGATAATTCGGGACATTAACGGCATAGAACCTCAATTATGCTTCAGCGTCATCGAAAATTTGGACCATCGGTTGGAGGTGTGCCGCAGAGGTCGCGGCGGCCATTTGGCCGATATACATTTGAACCATACCAATATTATCATAATAAAAATAAATGACAATAATTTCCCAAATAATTTGGGTTTTATTCAAAATCAACATCGGCCCTTAAAATTTAACCACCCTTTGGATAGTTTATTTTTTAGACTGCAGCGTAGAACATTTTTTTAGGAATTTGCCAGCAGTCCTGCCTTCGGACTGTTATCTCAATGTGTTCTTACGCTCTTTTGAGCGCGAGAGGCACATACACACGAGTTCATCACACCGAGGTAACAATTCATGTGAGCTTTTTGCCAGAATAAGGAACAATTGATTGCTCACAATATACGTCACAAGAAAGGCATCACAATTTCTGCATCACTGACCTTTGTGAGTAGTGACCACATCACAACCAGAATAGGTCTATTAGTCCAACCTTAACCTTCCTTTTTTGCTCGTTTAACTGGAAAAAAATCAAATCGCAACCGACTCTTGTTCCGACTTAATTTTTAAAGAGTTTGGTATGAATTCACTTGACAAGCTATCACTAGCACCTGAGATATTCACCAGTTTTTGAATCTCTTCCGTAAGATAAATATAAAGTGGATCGTTCACTAAACTTCTCAGCCTCATCAATTGGCAATAGCTGTTTTATTCGATCCACTATCACACCTAGGTCGTCAGGATAAGCAGAACACAATGGACATGCATTTGAAGTGACGTCTTCTTTCAGGAATGACCCGAGGCGCTTTGCTTGAAATGTTCAAACACATTTCGGGAGCAGAACTAGCGTTTGATTGGCAGCAGACGTGTTCTACTTGCAAGTGACATTGTTAAGAATGGCTTAAGAGCTTCATCAAGCCCTTAAGAGTTACTGCATGGAGCAATAAGAAAGCGGAACCATCCTCAAGGGAGTTTGGCTGCCAGCGAAATCGCCAGCACACTTAGACCATGTTGGTCCATTGTGATACCCAGGCTACTACCACCGATCGACAACTCCAGTAATAGTGCCGTTAATTTGATCCCAACGGCAAATGGTGACTGGACCAGATTTAAAAACCCGATGAAAGCGTTTTAGCTTTGCCAGGGGGAGGCACTCAACCAACGGCGCCACCCAGCTGTTGCGTTGCAAATAAAAAGGTACATGTTCTTTTTTCTGCCTAGAAAGTGTTTTTTTGTTGAGCTGCCCGATATTTTGGTCTTCGAGCCGGAATTGAAAGCGCTAGCTTGTGTGAATAGGTTGCTAAATAAGATGCCTGCTCCTAGAAAAATGTCCGTAAACAAGATACTGATGGCTTCTCAAGTTATAAGCAACATACACTGCAAATGAACGATCTGTGAAGAAATGTATGTTTCTCTTTGACCACCCTACCATCACTGCAGGCCACAACAAAGAGCGCAGGTACCAGCATTTTCTGTGATCTCTTTCAAAAGTCCATGGCTGTGGCCAAGATGACAGTTGGATGCTCCACTCACCGTCAAGATCTTGGAGGAGCATCTCGCAAAGCAATTGGGTTGTTTTGCAAATGAGTTCACCGAGCTGTTGAGAGATTAGAATTCGTCCTCAAAGAGAATGGCTTTAGCTTGAGCTTCACGAACTGAACCAACTTTTTCAAATGATGATGAGGAGTCAAGTCAGACTAAGTTTAAAACAATCGAAAACTGTCAAATCGGCAGTCACAAAAAACCGACGATAATTTAAAGCTATCCGCCTCTTAACCATATCTCAGGAGGTTTTACAGTTCAACTCTACTTAAGGCCTCCAGTTCTACAAAAATGTATGTCCCAAGGTACAGCATTCTTTTCTTTGTTAAGGGTGGATATTCGCAAAGCACATGCCGATCAGATTGTATTTCTTCCTCGTCCCTGTGGCTTCTGCACAAGTTGCTATGCGGTGTGTTTAGACGAAGTGCGTGTCCCAGTGCAGGTAAGGACTCCTACCAGCATGTACACTTCTCAGCGACTAAGACTGACGATAGATGATGATCTCTTCTTGCTCACCGCCGGCCACAGAGCCGTCCCTATTTGCTGGACATTGGGTCCAGACCAATAGCCATCGATTTCTGTCTCCATCCAGAGCTTCGTTACCAATTTTGGAACTTTCACAGATGGATCAAAGATGAGTGCATGTGTGGGAGCAGGTGTCTATTCTAAGTAGCTCAACGTGCTGCTACCAAATCACTGGATTGTCTTTCAAGCACAGACTACCATCTCTTTCGCAAGACTCTGCTCTTCTTTGTTTAATTGGATGCCTGGGAATCGCCCAGGTACCTAGAATAGCGTCACTGTGTCTACATAATCTCACAAGTTTCACCAGGGATTTTTCGAAGAGGTCACAGAAGATCCTTGTGGCTGTACCAGTGCTCGTGCTTCAGCCATTCCCTTGGACTGATACCACTTATTCCTTTCGGTTGGTGACAGTCCGTCATTGAGGGTCAGGTGCAGCATCAGTTGGCTACCTCAGCTCAGGTCAGAGGTGTCCCCTAACGTCCTCCCAAACGTGTCTGTTCGGAGTCCTCACTCGCTCGTAAGAGAACTCACAAGAACCTGGACAAATCCTTTATATTTTGTCACGTTCACAGATCTTAGCCGGCCTGGCATTTGAAATATTCACTCTACATGTCCCACGCCCACCCACTTGCCATGGCAGTGGCCGTTTCTGGGTTGCTGTGGAATTGACGATTGCAATCATCAAGACGATTACACCCACAGATCGGTTTCGATGCCGATGCAAACATCTCGGCTCGTCGATACTGCGTATCCTTGTAACCATCCATTCAGCACGTAGTCGTCGTTTCACACTGTAAACCATGCCAGGCACACAATACACTTAAACAAAAATAGGATTAAAGGGGACTCGTTGCTCGCCCCTTCTTATTTGCATACTTCCTTTCATTCCATTGTTCCCTCGCCGCCTCCGCCGCCTCCGCCTCCACCTCCTTTGAGCGAGAACCGATGCGAGTGGACTGCATTCCTTCGAACGATAGATGCCTAGGCTAGGTGTGTGTGTGCGAGGGGGTGTGATGTCGGCAAACACCGTAAGACGCAGGATGAATCAATGCAACAATATCCTGTGGGAGTGTGTGTTTGTGAAAAATAAAATATTGAAATGAAGCTCCATCTCGCTCACAGACCACTTGCATGTCACTCTCGGGGATGCACGCAGATACACGGCGGCGGGTATCTGCACAGCTGCCTTGGCAAGCGCGTGGGAGTCGTCGCTGGAAGGGGGGGGGGGGGGGGGATCGGAGGCAAAAAGGAATTCAATTGCAAAATGATTGCATATTGAAATATTCAATTGGCGGAAGGGTTTCCTTATGAATCCGAAAGGGATCGAAGGAAATGATGCACAGCAGAGCGCCCTCAATTCCTTACAAATCCCTCACCCAATATTCTACACGACTATACGTGTAGTCCCCTGACGAGGCGGGGGTGTATGGGGACTCCTGCTGCCAAATAAAACAAACGAAGCAGATGATTTGTATTGGTTCTTGTTTGTTTGTCCTTTATCTCTCTCGGGCAGAGGACGGAGAACTGACGCACTCAAGCGGTGCTGATCGGTGACGGTGAGTGTGAGAGTTTCATCCGCAGACAGTCGCCAGCTACTGCAGCTCTCTGCTGAACAATGTTTGAGGAGTGTAGCTCGTTCGTATTTGGTTTGCTTTCTTGTGGATCACACTTTCGCCGGGCCGCACACAAACACCCCATGTGACCGATGATATGGAGTTGCTTAGGCAAACGCAAAGGACGTGCGGTTGGCCAGGTGAACAGTCTTGAGTTCGATTGAAGGACGTGGCTGATGTCACAGGCGACGCTCTCATGGCATGTTGCAAGAGTTTCTCTTTTGTGAGGAGCCTGGACAAGTAGGATTGCATGCATCTTCCAGATCGCATTTGCACAACTAGCACCGACTGAACATCAGGCACCAGGTGCTGTGTGACCTTGCGTGAAAAGAACACTGACCCGTTGGGCGGCAAGAGTGCAGTTGGACACCGTTCACAGATCGATTCGTTAATAATTCAGAAACAAGCAGGGGACCCTGGAGTAGGGCACAGGGTATACCCAATTTTGCAGTTTACCGGGTACCCGGATGCCCAACAATTACGGGTAATGACCAAGTTCGCGCGTACCCGGAAATGTCAGCTACCGGGTATCAAGAGCTCTATTCTGGAATTAGAAAGCAGAAAGTCGTGGGACTTGTGGTGTACACCTCAGCCACGGACAGTAGACTCTTGAGGGATTGCCAAATGGTTGGAAGGTTATATGATCTGTGGCTAGTATGCACTCGGAGTTAGAACAAGATGGGCATATACTTCATCGAGGGCCGCTGTGATTTGTGGCTTATTAGCATAGGCTCCCATGCCTACAGCTGCCCGACTTTAGAAAACCCCACAAGAACAAGTACAAGTAAGCCAATGTACATCACACCCACGTGACATGACTATGCCTTAGAATCGCTCGTCCGGATTTTCCAATGTGGCGTGAGCTGTATGCCACATAACGCCGTCCTGTTGAAACCACATGTCGTTGGTGTCCATATCATCCAATTCTGGCCAAAAGAAGTTTGTAACCATCGACCTACAGCACTCGCCGTTGACAGTGATAGCCTGGCCAACATATCTATCAAAGAAATATGAAATCGTGATGCCGCCAGCCCAAAATCCGCATCAAAAAGTGACTTTCTCGGGATGCATTGGACGCTCTTGGATCTCATGTGGGTTGGTATCGTTCAAAGTTCTACAATTTTGCTTGTTGACGTACCCATTCATCCAGAAATAGGTCTAATCTTATGGCGACCGTAAAATGGTGAAGTGCTCGGGACGTTGCAGATGAACAGAACACCCATTTTGAACGCTATGTCCGTCGACCGTGCGTGGTGATTTGGTAAAATAGACTGAATAAATGAAAGTCAATTTGACATTGATGTAGCTTCAACAAAATGGCTGCTTTCAACTGTTAAAGTTCGGAAGTCCCTACGGGCAGACCCTTCACTTGCGCTCTATGCGACCGTGTCTACTGTAGTCCACGGATTGCCTTCCAGACAACCTCTCTGTATTACTCCATTCACCTTCTTCACAGACAGACTGCCTTGCATGCCTACAGATCTCCGCCGCACTATCGTTTCCAGTAGCAAATTGAAGACTCCTTGTAGAAATTCGATGGAGGTTTCATACAGCTCTAAAGTCCTTGAGCAAAACAATGCATTGTTAGTACTGTGCCACGCAACCGGATCAGATTATCATCCATGTTCCATGATCCCGAGCTTAGTCAGCGCATCGAATACATATTTTGACTTTAAAATGCATAAAAAGATGGTATAATCACGGCTTTAAACGTTCAAACAACACGCTGGACAAGAACTTTTAGGCGACGTTCAGCTGATATATAGTTCTACCCTTTTTGGAGGATGTGTCATCACATTTTCGGTAAATGAGGTATATTCCAGTCGTCGACCATGCCTTCGTATTCTCAAGACGTGGACAAGTGGGGTTAAAACCAGCGTCATTTTCCAGCGATGCGATATGCCCTGTAAGCTTGTGAGCACTTCCGATGGGCTATGATGAGCTTACGCAATACAGCCCTATAATGATCCTGGTTAATCTTGCTTGTATACAGCCCACGGCCCCTGAACGGTCGTCTGTTTGTTTGCGCACAATAAATTTCTAAACCATAGAGGCAGTCCTGATGAAACGTTGACATTGTGTTAGGATCAATCGGGAATCGGTCATAGGCCATACATTTTGGAGTTAATGACTCTACCGATAAACGACCGATGAATCAGCGTCCTGTCACCAAATAAGAGGGGCACAGCACTAGTGGCTATTGCGTGCGATCTTTGGTTAGGTTCGCTATGAGTCTAGCCAAGCGTATATGGAGGCGCCATATGGAGTACATCGACAACTTTGCTCACGAGCCAGAGGGCCGGAGGGGGGAGGAACTGTGGGAGAATGAGAAAGAGAATGATGGTTGGTGCAAAGTATCTAATTTTAGGTAATATGCAACATCAAAGTTGCTTAAGAAATACGTCAATTTTTGTATATTTTAAAGTTCCAAATTTGAGGTAACGGTACAACGAAACGGATCATCAAAAGTCAACTAATTTTGGCATCCACGTGACATGACTATGTCTTCGAATCGCTCGTGCAGATTTTCCTACGTGGCGTGAGCTGTGTGCCACATAACGCCGTCCTGTTGAAACCTCATGTTGTTGGTGTCCATATCACCCAATTATGGCCAAAAGATGCTTGTAATCTTCGACTAATAGCTAATAGCCTGGTCTTTCATTTTTGTTCTCCCAGTTGTTAAAACCGAAAAACCTAACCATACGTCACTTTGGGTATTTTTTCCACTTCGAGACCACTGTGCGGCGTCTAAGGTAGGGACACGAGAAGAACCTCATGGGAGGGTGATTTGTACCCAATTTTAAAGACTCACTAAGATCACACATCGCTGAGAGAGGTTTTGTTGGTTGAGGCCCAGCTTTATCACGAACAACAGCGCCGCACAAGGATGAAAAACAGTTGCTGACACTCTCAAAGTAAAGTGGCTTTTTTTCTTTTGATCCTTAGTGATGGCCTTGACCAGCGCCAAGTGCAACGATCTATTAAAAAAAATTCTTTCATTTCGTGTGCTATCTGCTGTACTAGAGTTGATGAAAGTGTTCTAAATGAAAATGCTTTGAAATTGATTAAAACAAATTCGAATTTATGCTGATTTTTGCTCAAAAAACCAAGTGTCGGCGTTCTCTCAAGAAATCAAAGAACTCGCTATCTCTCTTAACGACCGACAATCTGAGCTTAAAAACTTTTCAAAATACTCATGATGCGGTAAAGTCAATTGAGAAACCGATGTCACTAAATGATTCTAGAGCTGAACCGCAAATCATTACTCGCTCGAGATTAAAGCATAAAGAGAATAAACATCTTTGCCTCTCATTATCTAAATGCAATCTTATGTTTTAATGAAGGTCTTTCGGTAGCTTTTCCTTCTATAGTAATAAATAATTAATTGTGATATATTTTCTTGCAATTTATATAAAGTTTTCAGTAGTAAGGCAGTGTATACCACATCTCTGTAAATTGTGCAATGTAGTTTTTAAGGAAAATGTAAATTTGTTTAGCTACAATAAAGATAATATCTAAATGCAATCCTAGTTCTTCCTCTCCCTCTGTTGCACGAATGAGTGGAATTATCGTCTTGCTCGTCGCGCAAAGTACAATCTGCGAAGCAATGCACAACCATCGCTGCTGGTACTGTGGTTGGAGGTATGTCATCTCTCTCATCAGAAATGAGTGTTTTTATCATTTTCATTTTAGTTCATTTTTAATTACTTAATTCATAACAAACACTTAAATACTAGACAAAAATGCTAAAAACTAGTTGGACGAACATTGTTACTACTTCTAACTAACTGGCCCTAGGCGGGGAACTCTAAGATAAACTTAATCTTAAGCTATGTCCTTCGACTTAACCCAACAATTCATTTGTAAAAGTAAAAAAATAAATTTAACTTAAAAAACTACCCTAAGATATGTAGGACGGCCATAGGTTGCGGCTGATAAAATTGCGTCTAATCAGCTGCAAGACAAAGACCGATACGCACTGCCCGTTTTTAACCCGGGTCTAAATGGTTCGATGAGGGAGTTCCCTCACTGCACAGCCACCAGAATTTTCGGTGTTGCATTGCAACATCCCTAACATCTCGCCTTGATACCGCCGTACTGAACCGGAGGAGACCCTCCTCAGCTCGTTGTGCGACAGAACGGTCTTGGTTGAGTCGCCCATCCACAGTCGAACGGGCGATGTGGAAGAGGAGCGGTACCGCATTCTTGTCTTGTATCAGACCGTGTTTGTCCAAATGGAGAAATGCTTCTGGGGGGACGAAGCCGTTATGACGTACCCTTTCATGGTACTGAGGATTGGGGTAGTAAGCTCCAGAGATCAGGTTATTGGCCGAGTATGACCTCGAATCATCTTCACCAGGAAATTGTCCACTCGTATCAGGTTCGCCCTGTTGTATAAAACCTCATTTTAGTAGAATTTTCTGTACTGGGACTCTGGTGTTCTGTAAAGGCGAAGGCAAGCCCTAAGACAAGCCCTCTCAAACACCCGAATCTTTTCCATCAAGCTTGCACTCACGTTGAACCATGAAATGAGTGTCTTAGACCCACTGGTGATCTCGTCAATATTGTTGGCGGTGCATCGAACTCGGTGAGGACTACCTTAGTTATCAATCACTCTGCGAAAACTGATGCCGTATCAATTCCCGATGCTATCGTCTCCGCTGCCCCCGCTGTTACCTAATCTATTCGAAAGCATTGTGTACGATTCTATGTTTTTTCACTGCAACGCATTATTTTCACGGTTTCCTGATCGACGATTGCTAATCGACGACTACGAACCTTACTGAATTTTTGTCTAAGCCATTATGCGCACTTGAAGATGGCAAAGAAGTCGATGTAGTAGTCACTGACTTTAGTAAAGCATTCGATCAAATTTCACACCCAATCATAATATTTAAACTGACAGCCCTAGGTTTTCCACCTCACTTCGTCAAATGGATCAAATCCTATTTGGAAAGCAGAGAATACACAATTACCTTCAGATCGTCTGTCTCCAAGCACATCAAAGCCACATCTGGCGTACCACAAGGTAGCCACCACGGTCCATTAATATTCATACTTACCACCAACGATGTTGACCGTATTATTATGAACTCTCGTCTCTATTTACGCCGATGATAGGAAAATCTATTCGTTCATCTCCTCCCTCTCTGACTCCTATTCTCATCAAGATGACCTAAACAGTTTTTCTATTTGGTGTCAAAAAAACGATCTCCAATCCATTACATACTCCCGCAAAGGTCCACCGCATCCACTTAGAAACTATTTCCTTAAGCAACGAACTAGTCCCTTCAGCATCATCTTTACGCGACTTAGTCGTAATCTGTGATCGTGCGCTCAACTTTCGTGCCCATATATAGTAGAGCAAATTCTGCGCTTTGCTCTATCAAGCGCTGGTCATAAGAATTTTCGAATCACTATGTCACAAAATCTCTATACATCGCCTTCGTCAGACCCATTCTCGAAGATGCCAGCCACGTATGGTCAGCTCATTACGCGGTTCACATTCGTCGCATCGAAGCTGTCCAGCGCAGGTTTCTACTTTTCACTGATCGTGATCTTGCCTGGATTGACAGAACCAACTTACCTCCTTACTCTGATCGCCTTGAGTCCCTCGAAAACCATCGCAAAACTGCCGATCTGCTCTGCCTCCACCAACTGATTTGTGTATTTTATCGTCTACCCCTACAATCCAAGGTCTGCAGCCCTCTTCCGCATTAGACAACATCGGACTAATTACGGCTTAAACTTGCCGGTATCAAAATTGTTAAGCCTGGTTAAGACTAAGGAATACTCTTTCGATTTCCATCTTAGCAAAACCTCACTTCGAAACCACCTCCAGTCCCATTCGTTCCTGCGCTAGTCCTGCCTTTCTCTCTCTACCATCTGGGCTTAGTTTTTAAGTTTAGATTGTTTTAGTTATTAAATTTGGGGGTGTTGACTCCACTACTTCTACTTACTTACTTATCAGGCCGGCGACCCATGAAGGATCCGAGCCTGAGCAATTGCTGCCTGCCATCGTTGACGGTCCTCGGCAAGCTGCTTCCAGTCATCAAGACCAAGTTGTCTTGCATCCGCGATTACTTGGTCTTTATAGCGGAGATTCGGTCTTCCTCTCCTTCTCGAACCAGTAGGCTCGGATTCAAAGACCCTCTTTGCTGGAGCATTGTTGTCCATGCGCTCGATGTGGCCGAGCCAGTGCAGTCAACGGATTTTTGCCTTCCGGACTACATCCACATCCTGGTACAGCTCGTAGAGGTCGCGGTTGTGTCTTCTCCTCCAATCGCCTTCCTCGCAGACGGGACCATATATCCATCATAGAACTTTTTTTTCGAAGGTACCAAGAATCAGCTTAGCGTCCAGCTTTCGGCTCCATGAGCAGGACTGGCAAAATAAGAGTTTTGTAGAGCATGATTTTGGTCCTTCGAGTCAGGAGTTTTGAGCCCAGTTGTCTTGACAAACCGAAGTAGCACCGGTTGCCAAGGGCGATTCAACGACGGATCTCCACTGTGATGTCGTTTGTGGAGTTCACGTTTGCCCCGAGGTAGACAAACTCCTTCACTACCTCGAAATTGTAGCTATCGATCGTGAAATTTTGTCCAAGGTGGTGTGTGACGGTCGACAGCACATATTTCGTTTTGTCCTTATTGACCTTGAGAATAGTGCATTTCGCCTGTTCTTCAATCGCCGTAGAAGCCTCCACTACGGCACGTTGCGGACACGCGACGATATCGATGTCATCTGCGTACACTAACAGTTGGACCGACTTATAGAAGATAGTGCCTTCCGTGCTTACAGTTGCCCTCCGCACTATCTTCTCCAGTACCAGATTGAAGAAGTCACACGACAGCGCATCTCCTTGCCGAAATCCAGTGCAAGTTTCAAACGGCTCAGAAATCCTTGAGCCGAACTGCACGGTGCATCGCGTATGTGTTAGCGTGGTGCGACACAACCGGATCAGTTTTACCGGGATCCCGAATTCGGCCATCGCATCGAATAGCTCCTTGCGATGAATGCTGTCGTATGCGGCTTTGAAATCGATGAAAAGGTGGTGCGTATCGATTTGAAACTCACTGGTCTTCTCCAGTATTTGTCTTAGTGTGAAGATTTGGTCTATAGTCGATTTTCCGGGCCGGAAGCCGCACTGGTACGTGCCGATTAGTGCGGTGCAAAACGGCTTTAGACGTTCACACAGTACGCTGGACAGGATCTTGTAGGCGACGTTGAGCAGGGATATACCTCTATAGTTGTTGCAAGAGGCAAGATCGCCTTTTTCGTGGATGGGGCATATGGAGCTGATCTTCCAGTCGTCGGGCATGCTTTCGTCTTCTCAAATTTTACAGATGACCTGGTGCATGCTCCCCACCAGAACATCGCCACCGGCCTTGAAGAGCTCTGATGGTAGGCCATCGGAGCCTGCGGCTTTGTTGTTCTTCAGCCTTTTAGTGGCTGCTCCGACTTCTTCAAAGCTAGGTGGGAGGACTGCTTCATCGACTGGAGTTGGGATCCACACAATTAGCCTAGTGAGGTGTACCTGCATTTTCAAGCCATTTCCGCTTGTTATCCACGTGCTAGTCAAAATGATGAGACCATATGCTGTTGTGGGCGACTGTGGCCATTGGATTCTAAAACAGGGACTTCCTCTGATTGTGAATGACTGTTTTTTGGATAATAGTTAATTTTCGGAAACCGCTTCAGTGCTGAATTGAAACTAACACCTCTAGTTGAACGATACGGAAGGACTCTTGCAATACTCACGCTCCTTTGAAAGTCTTATTGTCCTATAGCATGAATATTTGCCATCAGTCCGACGTCATCACAAACACGCTAGTCTTCGACTTACACATAAAGAAGAACAACTTAAGTCAAGTGGTTTCGCCCCTGCTTCGACTTTCCCATCGATTCCTATTGATTCTCGGAGTGTTCCGCAAAGCCACGACCTCCCTCGGGAGCCGTCCTCATAAACTCAACTCTATCCGGACGACAGCAAACTTTCCCTTGTTCCTCGCCACCCCCTCTCCGCTCACCCACCTCGTGTCCTCTCCACATCCTGGCAAAGGATTTCAATTAATTCCAGCTCGGCATAAATTCAGTGATAATCATTATTACTCTATTAACCCAATGGGCGGGGCTCACTTATGGATGCCCGCAGGGGCATGAAAGAAGAGATAATGCCTCGAAGGGGAAGGGAGAGGGGGCGGGGGGGGGGGGGGAGAATGAAGAAAAAGAAAACAATCTCAGACCAGCACGGAAAGCAGTTTGTCGGTACTCAAATACGCGTCCGGAATTTTAGATACGCACAATTCATTCAACACGGATGTACTTTTCCGTTACAACTCATTTCTCCATCCCCTCTCCCCCTGCACCAGTACCACCCATTCCGTCGCGATGGGGGGCAGCCAAATGAAAATGGCTGCGTTAAGGTACATCGTCGCTGATGAAAGCCGCTTCGTGGAGCGGGAACAGCGGGAACAGAGACATAATCGGAGGTAATTTGAAGGATTCACGTGTGAGAATCGGATGTGGGCGGATGGGTTCGCTCTGTTCGGCGGTACGTGACATCTTCCACCGTAGTGATTTAACTTTATTGCCATCATTTCCAGTGTGTCGCTGTTAGAGGTGTATTGTTGTAGTTAATAGAAAAGCTGAGACGAAGACGCACGCTGAGACGTTCACATGTTCACTTGGATTAGGACGGGCGGCTGTGAGGATGCCGCAACTGCATGTAAGCGTGTGTGTGTCCTTATGAGGATAAGGATCAGGGCACCTTTTTGCGTTACGAATCGATATTTGATCGATAAGCACACGCTCCCAATGAGGGTGACATGCGGACTGCGTAAGCAGATGCAAATGGGAATGACATCAGCGGCTCGGCTGACAACTGGTTGACGCTCGAGGCACGTATCGAAACGGGAAAAATAGACTTACAATGGCTTTGCCTCTGATATGATTGTGTTATGTGATGGAGAAGAGCAGACAACGAGTGAAGACTTACGCACACAGGATCTGGTGTCCATGTCGCAGTGGAGGTGTGCACTGTAAATACATTTTGAACGCAATTATTTTAGTGCCTCGACGAGTTCACCTCGACATTTCATTAAAAAATCTTTGCGTTGACATTCAAAAAGGTAAACACGGGCTAGTGTCCAGAAAGCCAATGCGGATTGGGTCTTCGAAACCGCATTCAGTTTCTGAACACCGGCTAGTGTCCAAACTCAATCCGCACCAGTCGGTGTCCAGAAACTAAATGCGGATTGGGTCTGTTGAACCGCATTTAGTTTCTGGACACCGGCTAGTATCCAGAAACTAATTGCGGATTGGGTCTGGTAAACCGCATTTAGTTTCTGCACACCGGCTAGTGTCCAGAAACTAAATGCGGATTGAGTTTGGGAAACCGCATTTAGTTTCTGGACACCGGCTAGTGTCCAGAAACTAAATGCGGATTGGGTCTGCGGACACCGGTTAGTGTCCAGAAACTAAATGCGGATTGAGTTTGGGAACCGCATTTAGTTTCTGGACACCGGCTAGTGTCCAGAAACTAAATGCGGATTGGGTCTGGTAAACCGCATTTAGTTTCTGCACACCGGCTAGTGTCCAGAAACTAAATGCGGATTGAGTTTGGGAAACCGCATTTAGTTTCTGGACACCGGCTAGTGTCCTAGTGTCCAGAAACTAAATGCGGTTTGGGTCTGGTGAACCGCATTTAGCTTCTGGACACCGGCTAGTGTCCAGAAACTAAATGCGGATTGGGTCTGGTAAACCGCATTTAGTTTATGGATGTAAGCGTGTGCTAGTGTCCAGAAACCAAAATGCGGATTGGGTCTGGTAAACCGCATTTAGTTTCTGGACACCGGCTAGTGTCCAGAAACTAAATGCGGATTGAGCTTGGTAAACCGCATTTAGCTTCTGGACACCGGCTAGTGTCCAGAAACTAAATGCGGATTGGGTCTGGAGAACCGCATTTAGTTTCTGGACACCGGCTAGTGTCCAGAAACTAAATGCGGATTGGGTCTGGAGAACCGCATTTAGTTTCTGGACACCGGCTAGTGTCCAGAAACTAAATGCGGATTGGGTCTGGTGAACCGCATTTAGTTTCTGGACACCAGCTAGTGTCCAGAAACTAAATGCGGATTGGGTCTGGAGAACCGCATTTAGTTTCTGGACACCGGCTAGTGTCCAGAAACTAAATGCGGATTGGGTCTGGTAAACCGCATTTAGTTTCTGGACACCGGCTAGTGTCCAGAAACTAAATGCGGATTGGGTCTGGTAAACCGCATTTAGTTTCTGGACACCAGCTAGTGTCCAGAAACTAAATGCGGATTGGGTCTGGAGAACCGCATTTAGTTTCTGGACACCGGCTAGTGTCCAGAAACTAAATGCGGATTGGGTCTGGTAAACCGCATTTAGTTTCTGGACACCGGCTAGTGTCCAGACACTAAATGCGGATTGGGTCTGGTAAACCGCATTTAGTTTCTGGACACCGGCTAGTGTAGAGAAACTAAATGCGGATTGAGTTTGGGAAACCGCACTTAGCTTCTGGACACCGGCTAGTGTCCAGAAACTAAATGCGGATTGGGTCTGGAGAACCGCATTTAGTTTCTGGACACCGGCTAGTGTCCAGAAACTAAATGCGGATTGGGTCTGGAGAACCGCATTTAGTTTCTGGACACCGGCTAGTGTCCAGAAACTAAATGCGGATTGGGTCTGGTGAACCGCATTTAGTTTCTGGCGGATTGGGTCTGGTAAACCGCATTTAGTTTCTGGATACCGGCTAGTGTCCAGAAACTAAATGCGGATTGAGCTTGGTAAACCGCATTTAGTTTCTGGACACCGGCTAGTGTCCAGGATCTAAATGCGGATTGGGTCTGGTAAACCGCACTTAGTTTCTGGACACCGGCTAGTGTCCAGAAACTAAATGCGGATTGAGTTTGGGAACCGCATTTAGTTTCTAAATGCGGATTGAGTTTGGGAAACCGCATTTAGTTTCTGGACACCGGCTAGTGTCCAGAAACTAAATGCGGATTGAGTTTGGGAAACCGCATTTAGTTTCTGGACACCGGCTAGTGTCCAGAAACTAAATGCGGATTGGGTCTGGTAAACCGGCTAGTGTCCAGAAACTAAATGCGGATTGGGTCTGGTAAACCGCATTTAGTTTCTGGACACCGGCTAGTGTCGGATTGAGCTTGGTAAACCGCATTTAGTTTCTGGACACCGGCTAGTGTCCAGAAACTAAATGCGGATTGGGTCTGGTAAACCGCATTTAGTTTCTGGACACCGGCTAGTGTCCAGAAACTAAATGCGGATTGAGTTTGGGAAACCGCATTTAGTTTCTGGACACCGGCTAGTGTCCAGAAACTAAATGCGGATTGGGTCTGGTAAACCGCATTTAGTTTCTGGACACCGGCTAGTGTCCAGAAACTAAATGCAAATTGAGTCTGGGAACCGCATTTAGTTTCTGGACACCGGCTAGTGTCCAGAAACTAAATGCGGATTGGGTCTGGTAAACCGCATTTAGTTTCTGGACACCGGCTAGTGTCCAGAAACTAAATGCGGATTGAGTCTGGGAACCGCATTTAGTTTCTGGACACCGGCTAGTGTCCAGAAACTAAATGCGGATTGGGTCTGGTAAACCGCATTTAGTTTCTGGACACCGGCTAGTGTCCAGAAACTAAATGCGGATTGGGTCTGGTAAACCGCATTTAGTTTCTGGACACCGGCTAGTGTCCAGAAACTAAATGCGGATTGGGTCTGGTAAACCGCATTTAGACACTAGCCGGTGTCCAGAAACTAAATGCGGATTGAGTTTGGGAAACCGCATTTAGTTTCTGGACACTAGCCGGTGTCAAGAAACTAAATGCGGATTGGGTCTGGTATACCGCATTTAGTTTCTGGACACCGGCTAGTGTCCAGAAACTAAATGCGGATTGAGCTTGGTAAACCGCATTTAGTTTCTGGACACCGGCTAGTGTCCAGAAACTAAATGCGGATTGGGTCTGGTAAACCGCATTTAGTTTCTGGACACCGGCTAGTGTCCAGAAACTAAATGCGGATTGAGTTTGGGAAACCGCATTTAGTTTCTGGACAGCGCCTAGTGTCCAGAAACTAAATGCGGATTGAGTTTGGGAAACCGCATTTAGTTTCTGGACACCGGCTAGTGTCCAGAAACTAAATGCGGATTGGGTCTGGTAAACCGCATTTAGTTTCTGGACACCGGCTAGTGTCCAGAAACTAAATGCGGATTGAGTTTGGGAACCGCATTTAGTTTCTGGACACCGGCTAGTGTCCAGAAACTAAATGCGGATTGAGTTTGGGAAACCGCATTTAGTTTCTGGAAAACAGCTAGTGTCCAGAAACTAAATGCGGATTGGGTCTGGTAAACCGCATTTAGTTTCTGGACAACAGCTAGTGTCCAGAAACTAAATGCGGATTGGGTCTGGTAAGCCGCATTTAGTTTCTGGACACCGGCTAGTGTCCAGAAACTAAATGCGGATCGGGTCTGGACACCGGCTAGTGTCCAGAAACTAAATGCGGATTGAGTCTGGGAGCCGCATTTAGTTTCTGGACACCGGCTAGTGTCCAGAAACTAAATGCGGATTGAGTCTGGGAGCCGCATTTAGTTTCTGGACACCGGCTAGTGTCCAGAAACTAAATGCGGATTGAGTTTGGGAAACCGCATTTAGTTTCTGGACAGCGGCTAGTGTCCAGAAACTAAATGCGGATTGAGTTTGGGAAACCGCATTTAGTTTCTGGACACCGGCTAGTGTCCAGAAACTAAATGCGGATTGAGTTTGGGAAACCGCATTTAGTTTCTGGAAAACAGCTAGTGTCCAGAAACTAAATGCGGATTGGGTCTGGTGAACCGCATTTAGTTTCTGGACACCGGCTAGTGTCCAGAAACTAAATGCGGATTGAGTTTGGGAAACCGCATTTAGTTTCTGGACACCGGCTAGTGTCCAGAAACTAAATGCGGATTGGGTCTGGTGAATAGCATTTAGTTTCTGGACACCAGCTAGTGTCCAGAAACTAAATGGGGATTGAGTTTTGGAAACCGCACTTAGTTTCTGGACACCGGCTAGTGTCCAGAAACTAAATGGGGATTGAGTTTGGGAAACCGCATTTAGTTTCTGGACACCAGCTAGTGTCCAGAAACTAAATGCGGATTGAGTTTGGGAACCGCATTTAGTTTCTGGACACCGGCTAGTGTCCAGAAACTAAATGCGGATCGGGTCTGGACACCGGCTAGTGTCCAGAAACTAAATGCTGATTGAGTGTGGGAAACCGCATTTAGTTTCTGGACACCGGCTAGTGTCCAGAAACTAAATGCGGATTGGGTCTGGTAAACCGCATATAGTTTCTGGACACCGGCTAGTGTCCAGAAACTAAATGCGGATTGGGTCTGGTAAACCGCATTTAGTTTCTGGACACCGGCTAGTGTCCAGAAACTAAATGCGGATTGAGTTTGGGAACCGCATTTAGTTTCTGGACACCGGCTAGTGTCCAGAAACTAAATGCGGATTGGGTCTGGTAAACCGCATTTAGTTTCTGGACACCGGCTAGTGTCCAGAAACTGAATGCGGATTGAGTTTGGGAAACCGCATTTAGTTTCTGGACACCGGCTAGTGTCCAGAAACTAAATGCGGATCGGGTCTGGACACCGGCTAGTGTCCAGAAACTAAATGCTGATTGAGTGTGGGAAACCGCATTTAGTTTCTGGACACCGGCTAGTGTCCAGAAACTAAATGCGGATTGGGTCTGGTAAACCGCATATAGTTTCTGGACACCGGCTAGTGTCCAGAAACTAAATGCGGATTGGGTCTGGTAAACCGCATTTAGTTTCTGGACACCGGCTAGTGTCCAGAAACTAAATGCGGATTGAGTTTGGGAACCGCATTTAGTTTCTGGACACCGGCTAGTGTCCAGAAACTAAATGCGGATTGAGTTTGGGAAACCGCATTTAGTTTCTGGAAAACAGCTAGTGTCCAGAAACTAAATGCGGATTGGGTCTGGTAAACGGCATTTAGTTTCTGGACAACAGCTAGTGTCCAGAAACTAAATGCGGATTGGGTCTGGTAAACCGCATTTAGTTTCTGGACACCGGCTAGTGTCCAGAAACTAAATGCGGATCGGGTCTGGACACCGGCTAGTGTCCAGAAACTAAATTCGGATTGGGTCTGGTAAACCGCATTTAGTTTCTGGACACCGGCTAGTGTCCAGAAACTAAATGCGGATTGAGTCTGGGAACCGCATTTAGTTTCTGGACACCGGCTAGTGTCCAGAAACTAAATGCGGATTGGGTCTGGTAAGCCGCATTTAGTTTCTGGACACCGGCTAGTGTCCAGAAACTAAATGCGGATTGAGTTTGGGAAACCGCATTTAGTTTCTGGACACCGGCTAGTGTCCAGAAACTAAATGCGGATTGAGTTTGGGAAACCGCATAGTGTCCAGAAACTAAATGCGGATTGAGTTTGGGAAACCGCATAGTGTCCAGAAACTAAATGCGGATTGAGTTTGGGAAACCGCATTTAGTTTCTGGACACCGGCTAGTGTCTGGACACTAGCTGGTGTCCAGAAACTAAATGCGGTTTCCCAAACTCAATCCGCATTTAGTTTCTGGACACTAGCCGGTGTCCAGAACCTAAATGCATTTCACCAGACCCAATCCGCATTTAGTTTCTGGACATTAGCTGGTGTCCAGAAACTAAATGCGGTTTCCAAAACTCAATCCGCATTTAGTTTGTGGACACTAGCCGGTGTCCAGAAACTAAATGCGGTTCACCAGACCCAATCCGCATTTAGTTTCTGGACACTAGCTGGTGTCCAGAAACTAAATGCGGTTTCCAAAACTCAATCCGCATTTAGTTTCTGGACACTAGCCGGTGTCCAGAAACTAAATGCGGTTCCCAAACTCAATCCGCATTTAGTTTCTGGACACTAGCCGGTGTCCAGAAACTAAATGCGGTTTACCAGACCCAATCCGCATTTAGTTTCTGGACACCAGCTAGTGTCCAGAAACTAAATGCGGATTGGGTCTGGTAAACCGCATTTAGTTTCTGGACACTAGCCGGTGTCCAGAACCTAAATGCATTTCACCAGACCCAATCCGCATTTAGTTTCTGGACATTAGCTGGTGTCCAGAAACTAAATGCGGTTTCCAAAACTCAATCCGCATTTAGTTTGTGGACACTAGCCGGTGTCCAGAAACTAAATGCGGTTCACCAGACCCAATCCGCATTTAGTTTCTGGACACTAGCTGGTGTCCAGAAACTAAATGCGGTTTCCAAAACTCAATCCGCATTTAGTTTCTGGACACTAGCCGGTGTCCAGAAACTAAATGCGGTTCCCAAACTCAATCCGCATTTAGTTTCTGGACACTAGCCGGTGTCCAGAAACTAAATGCGGTTTACCAGACCCAATCCGCATTTAGTTTCTGGACACTAGCTGGTGTCCAGAAACTAAATGCTATTCACCAGACCCAATCCGCATTTAGTTTCTGGACACTAGCCGGTGTCCAGAAACTAAATGCGGTTTACCAGACCCAATCCGCATTTAGTTTCTGGACACTAGGTGGTGTCCAGAAACTAAATGCGGTTTCCCAAACTCAATCCGCATTTAGTTTCTGGACACTAGCCGGTGTCCAGAAACTAAATTCGGTTTCCCAAAGTCAATCCGCATTTAGTTTCTGGACACTAGCCGGTGTCCAGAAACTAAATGCGGTTTACCAGACCCAATCCGCATTTAGTTTCTGGACACTAGCTGGTGTCCAGAAACTAAATGCGGTTTCCTAAACTCAATCCGCATTTAGTTTCTGGACACTATGCGGTTTCCCAAACTCAATCCGCATTTAGTTTCTGGACACTATGCGGTTTCCCAAACTCAATCCGCATTTAGTTTCTGGACACTAGCCGGTGTCCAGAAACTAAATGCGGTTTCCCAAACTCAATCCGCATTTAGTTTCTGGACACTAGCCGGTGTCCAGACCCGATCCGCATTTAGTTTCTGGACACTAGCCGGTGTCCTGAAACTAAATGCGGTTTCCCAAACTCAATCCGCATTCAGTTTCTGGACACTATGCGGTTTCCCAAACTCAATCCGCATTTAGTTTCTGGACACTATGCGGTTTCCCAAACTCAATCCGCATTTAGTTTCTGGACACTAGCCGGTGTCCAGAAACTAAATGCGGCTTACCAGACCCAATCCGCATTTAGTTTCTGGACACTAGCCGGTGTCCAGAAACTAAATGCGGTTCCCAGACTCAATCCGCATTTAGTTTCTGGACACTAGCCGGTGTCCAGAAACTAAATGCGGTTTACCAGACCCAATCCGAATTTAGTTTCTGGACACTAGCCGGTGTCCAGACCCGATCCGCATTTAGTTTCTGGACACTAGCCGGTGTCCAGAAACTAAATGCGGTTTACCAGACCCAATCCGCATTTAGTTTCTGGACACTAGCTGTTGTCCAGAAACTAAATGCCGTTTACCAGACCCAATCCGCATTTAGTTTCTGGACACTAGCTGTTTTCCAGAAACTAAATGCGGTTTCCCAAACTCAATCCGCATTTAGTTTCTGGACACTAGCCGCTGTCCAGAAACTAAATGCGGTTTACCAGACCCAATCCGCATTTAGTTTCTGGACACTAGCCGGTGTCCAGAAACTATATGCGGTTTACCAGACCCAATCCGCATTTAGTTTCTGGACACTAGCCGGTGTCCAGAAACTAAATGCGGTTTCCCAAACTCAATCCGCATTCAGTTTCTGGACACTAGCCGGTGTCCAGAAACTAAATGCGGTTTACCAGACCCAATCCGCATTTAGTTTCTGGACACTAGCTGTTTTCCAGAAACTAAATGCGGTTTCCCAAACTCAATCCGCATTTAGTTTCTGGACACTAGCCGGTGTCCAGAAACTAAATGCGGTTCCCAAACTCAATCCGCATTTAGTTTCTGGACACTAGCCGGTGTCCAGAAACTAAATGCGGTTTACCAGACCCAATCCGCAATTTAGTTTCTGGACACTAGCCGGTGTCCAGAAACTAAATGCGGTTTCCCAAACTCAATCCGCATTTAGTTTCTGGACACTAGCCGGTGTCCAGAAACTAAATGCGGTTCACCAGACCCAATCCGCATTTAGTTTCTGGACACTAGCTGGTGTCCAGAAACTAAATGCGGTTTCCCAAACTCAATCCGCATTTAGTTTCTGGACACTAGCCGGTGTCCAGAAACTAAATGCGGTTCCCAAACTCAATCCCCATTTAGTTTCTGGACACTAGCCGGTGTCCAGAAACTAAATGCGGTTTCCCAAACTCAATCCCCATTTAGTTTCTGGACACTAGCCGGTGTCCAGAAACTAAGTGCGGTTTCCAAAACTCAATCCCCATTTAGTTTCTGGACACTAGCCGGTGTCCAGAAACTAAATGCGGTTCCCAAACTCAATCCGCATTTAGTTTCTGGACACTAGCCGGTGTCCAGAAACTAAATGCGGTTCCCAAACTCAATCCGCATTTAGTTTCTGGACACTAGCCGGTGTCCAGAAACTAAATGCGGTTTACCAGACCCAATCCGCATTTAGTTTCTGGACACTAGCCGGTGTCCAGAAACTAAATGCGGTTTCCCACACTCAATCAGCATTTAGTTTCTGGACACTAGCCGGTGTCCAGACCCGATCCGCATTTAGTTTCTGGACACTAGCCGGTGTCCAGAAACTAAATGCGGTTCCCAAACTCAATCCGCATTTAGTTTCTGGACACTAGCCGGTGTCCAGAAACTAAATGCGGTTTACCAGACCCAATCCGCATTTAGTTTCTGGACACTAGCCGGTGTCCAGAAACTAAATGCGGTTTCCCAAACTCAATCCGCATTTAGTTTCTGGACACTAGCCGGTGTCCAGAAACTAAATGCGGTTCACCAGACCCAATCCGCATTTAGTTTCTGGACACTAGCCTGTGTCCAGAAACTAAATGCGGTTTCCCAAACTCAATCCGCATTTAGTTTCTGGACACTAGCCGGTGTCCAGAAACTAAATGCGGTTCCCAAACTCAATCCGCATTTAGTTTCTGGACACTAGCTGGTGTCCAGAAACTAAATGCGGTTTCCCAAACTCAATCCCCATTTAGTTTCTGGACACTAGCCGGTGTCCAGAAACTAAGTGCGGTTTCCAAAACTCAATCCCCATTTAGTTTCTGGACACTAGCCGGTGTCCAGAAACTAAATGCGGTTCCCAAACTCAATCCCCATTTAGTTTCTGGACACTAGCCGGTGTCCAGAAACTAAGTGCGGTTTCCAAAACTCAATCCCCATTTAGTTTCTGGACACTAGCTGGTGTCCAGAAACTAAATGCTATTCACCAGACCCAATCCGCATTTAGTTTCTGGACACTAGCCGGTGTCCAGAAACTAAATGCGGTTTACCAGACCCAATCCGCATTTAGTTTCTGGACACTAGGTGGTGTCCAGAAACTAAATGCGGTTTCCCAAACTCAATCCGCATTTAGTTTCTGGACACTAGCTGGTGTCCAGAAACTAAATGCGGTTTCCCAAACTCAATCCGCATTTAGTTTCTGGACACTAGCCGGTGTCCAGAAACCTAAATGCGGTTCACCAGACCCAATCCGCATTTAGTTTCTGGACACTAGCTGTTTTCCAGAAACTAAATGCGGTTTCCCAAACTCAATCCGCATTTAGTTTCTGGACACTAGCCGGTGTCCAGAAACTAAATGCGGTTTCCCAAACTCAATCCGCATTTAGTTTCTGGACACTAGCCGCTGTCCAGAAACTAAATGCGGTTTCCCAAACTCAATCCGCATTAGTTTCTGGACACTAGCCGGGTGTCCAGACCCGATCCGCATTTAGTTTCTGGACACTAGCCGGTGTCCAGAAACTAAATGCGGTTTCCCAAACTCAATCCGCATTCAGTTTCTGGACACTAGCCGGTGTCCAGAAACTAAATGCGGTTTACCAGACCCAATCCGCATTTAGTTTCTGGACACTAGCTGTTTTCCAGAAACTAAATGCGGTTTCCCAAACTCAATCCGCATTTAGTTTCTGGACACTAGCCGGTGTCCAGAAACTAAATGCGGTTCCCAAACTCAATCCGCATTTAGTTTCTGGACACTAGCCGGTGTCCAGAAACTAAATGCGGTTTACCAGACCCAATCCGCATTTAGTTTCTGGACACTAGCCGGTGTCCAGAAAACTATATGCGGTTTACCAGACCCAATCCGCATTTAGTTTCTGGACACTAGCCGGTGTCCAGAAACTAAATGCGGTTTCCCACACTCAATCAGCATTTAGTTTCTGGACACTAGCCGGTGTCCAGACCCGATCCGCATTTAGTTTCTGGACACTAGCCGGTGTCCAGAAACTAAATGCGGTTTCCCAAACTCAATCCGCATTTAGTTTCTGGACACTAGCCGGTGTCCAGAAACTAAATGCGGTTTCCCAAACTCAATCCGCATTAGTTTTCTGGACACTAGCCGGTGTCCAGAAACTAAATGCGGTTCCCAAACTCAATCCGCATTTAGTTTCTGGACAATAGCCGGTGTCCAGAAACTAAATGCGGTTTACCAGACCCAATCCGCATTTAGTTTCTGGACACTAGCTGTTTTCCAAAAACTAAATGCGGTTTCCCAAACTCAATCCGCATTTAGTTTCTGGACACTAGCCGGTGTCCCAGAAACTAAATGCGGTTTCCCAAACTCAATCCGCATTTAGTTTCTGGACACTAGCCGCTGTCCAGAAAACTAAATGCGGTTTCCCAAACTCAATCCGCATTTAGTTTCTGGACACTAGCCGGTGTCCAGAAACTAAATGCGGCTCCCAGACTCAATCCGCATTTAGTTTCTGGACACTAGCCGGTGTCCAGAAACTAAATGCGGCTTACCAGACCCAATCCGCATTTAGTTTCTGGACACTAGCCGTGTCCAGAAACTAAATGCGGCTCCCAGACTCAATCCGCATTTAGTTTCTGGACACTAGCCGGTGTCCAGAAACTAAATGCGGTTTACCAGACCCAATCCGAATTTAGTTTCTGGACACTAGCCGGTGTCCAGACCCGATCCGCATTTAGTTTCTGGACACTAGCCGGTGTCCAGAAACTAAATGCGGCTTACCAGACCCAATCCGCATTTAGTTTCTGGACACTAGCTGTTTTCCAGAAACTAAATGCGGTTTCCCAAACTCAATCCGCATTTAGTTTCTGGACACTAGCCGGTGTCCAGAAACTAAATGCGGTTCCCAAACTCAATCCGCATTTAGTTTCTGGACACTAGCCGGTGTCCAGAAACTAAATGCGGTTTACCAGACCCAATCCGCATTTAGTTTCTGGACACTAGCCGGTGTCCAGAAACTAAATGCGGTTTCCCAAACTCAATCCGCATTTAGTTTCTGGACACTAGCCGCTGTCCAGAAACTAAATGCGGTTTCCCAAACTCAATCCGCATTTAGTTTCTGGACACTAGCTGGTGTCCAGAAACTAAATGCGGTTTCCCAAACTCAATCCGCATTTAGTTTCTGGACACTAGCCGGTGTCCAGAAACTAAATGCGGTTCCCAAACTCAATCCGCATTTAGTTTCTGGACACTAGCCGGTGTCCAGAAACTAAATGCGGTTTACCAGACCCAATCCGCATTTAGTTTCTGGACACTAGCTGTTTTCCAGAAACTAAATGCGGTTTCCCAAACTCAATCCGCATTTAGTTTCTGGACACTAGCCGGTGTCCAGAAACTAAATGCGGTTCCCAAACTCAATCCGCATTTAGTTTCTGGACACTAGCCGGTGTCCAGAAACTAAATGCGGTTTACCAGACCCAATCCGCATTTAGTTTCTGGACACTAGCCGGTGTCCAGAAACTAAATGCGGTTTCCCAAACTCAATCCGCATTTAGTTTCTGGACACTAGCCGGTGTCCAGAAACTAAGTGCGGTTTCCCAAACTCAATCCGCATTTAGTTTCTGGACACTAGCCGGTGTCCAGAAACTAAATGCGGTTTACCAGACCCAATCCGCATTTAGTTTCTGGACACCGGCTAGTGTCCAGAAACTAAATGCGGATTGGGTCTGGTAAACCGCATTTAGTTTCTGGACACCGGCTAGTGTCCAGAAACTAAATGCGGATTGAGTTTGGGAACCGCATTTAGTTTCTGGACACCGGCTAGTGTCCAGAAACTAAATGCGGATTGAGTTTGGGAAACCGCATTTAGTTTCTGGAAAACAGCTAGTGTCCAGAAACTAAATGCGGATTGGGTCTGGTAAACCGCATTTAGTTTCTGGACACCGGCTAGTTTCTGGACACCGGCTAGTAGTGAGTTTTGGAAACCGCATTTAGTTTCTGGACACCAGCTAGTGTCCAGAAACTTAATGCGGATTGGGTCTGGTGAACCGCATTTAGTTTCTGGACACCGGCTAGTGTCCAGAAACTAAATGCGGATTTAGTTTGGGAACCGCATTTAGTTTCTGGACACCGGCTAGTGTCCAGAAACTAAATGCGGATTGAGTTTTGGAAACCGCATTTAGTTTCTGGACACCGGCTAGTGTCCAGAAACTAAATGCGGATTGAGTTTTGGAAACCGCATTTAGTTTCTGGACACCAGCTAGTGTCCAGAAACTAAATGCGGATTGGGTCTGGTGAACCGCATTTAGTTTCTGGACACCGGATAGTGTCCAGAAACTAAATGCGGATTGAGTTTGGGAAACCGCATTTAGTTTCTGGACACCGGCTAGTGTCCAGAAACTAAATGCGGATTGAGTTTTGGAAAGTTTCTGGACACTAGCTGGTGTCCAGAAACTAAATGCGGATTGGGTCTGGTGAACCGCATTTAGTTTCTGGACACCGGCTAGTGTCCAGAAACTAAATGCGGATTGGGTCTGGTGAACCGCATTTAGTTTCTGGACACCGGCTAGTGTCCACAAACTAAATGCGGATTGATTTTGGAAGCCGCATCTAGTTTCTGGACACCAGCTAGTGTCCAGAAAATAAATGCGGATTGGGTCTGGTAAACCGCATTTAGTTTCTGGACACCGGCTAGTGTCCACAAACTAAATGCGGATTGAGTTTGGGAAACCGCATCTAGTTTCTGGACACCAGCTAGTGTCCAGAAACTAAATGCGGATTGAGTTTGGGAAACCGCATTTAGTTTCTGGACACCGGCTAGTGTCCAGAAACTAAATGCGGATTGAGTTTTGGAAACCGCATTTAGTTTCTGGACACCAGCTAGTGTCCAGAAACTAAATGCGGATTGGGTCTGGTGAACCGCATTTAGTTTCTGGACACCGGCTAGTGTCCACAAACTAAATGCGGATTGAGTTTGGGAAACCGCATCTAGTTTCTGGACACCAGCTAGTGTCCAGAAAATAAATGCGGATTGGGTCTGGTAAACCGCATTTAGTTTCTGGACACCGGCTAGTGTCCACAAACTAAATGCGGATTGAGTTTGGGAAACCGCATTTAGTTTCTGGACACCGGCTAGTGTCCAGAAACTAAATGCGGATCGGGTCTGGACACCGGCTAGTGTCCAGAAACTAAATGCTGATTGAGTGTGGGAAACCGCATTTAGTTTCTGGACACCGGCTAGTGTCCAGAAACTAAATGCGGATTGGGTCTGGTAAACCGCATATAGTTTCTGGACACCGGCTAGTGTCCAGAAACTAAATGCGGATTGGGTCTGGTAAACCGCATTTAGTTTCTGGACACCGGCTAGTGTCCAGAAACTAAATGCGGATTGAGTTTGGGAACCGCATTTAGTTTCTGGACACCGGCTAGTGTCCAGAAACTAAATGCGGATTGAGTTTGGGAAACCGCATTTAGTTTCTGGAAAACAGCTAGTGTCCAGAAACTAAATGCGGATTGGGTCTGGTAAACGGCATTTAGTTTCTGGACAACAGCTAGTGTCCAGAAACTAAATGCGGATTGGGTCTGGTAAACCGCATTTAGTTTCTGGACACCGGCTAGTGTCCAGAAACTAAATGCGGATCGGGTCTGGACACCGGCTAGTGTCCAGAAACTAAATTCGGATTGGGTCTGGTAAACCGCATTTAGTTTCTGGACACCGGCTAGTGTCCAGAAACTAAATGCGGATTGAGTCTGGGAACCGCATTTAGTTTCTGGACACCGGCTAGTGTCCAGAAACTAAATGCGGATTGGGTCTGGTAAACCGCATTTAGTTTCTGGACACCGGCTAGTGTCCAGAAACTAAATGCGGATTGAGTCTGGGAACCGCATTTAGTTTCTGGACACCGGCTAGTGTCCAGAAACTAAATGCGGATTGGGTCTGGTAAACCGCATTTAGTTTCTGGACACCGGCTAGTGTCCAGAAACTAAATGCGGATTGGGTCTGGTAAACCGCATTTAGTTTCTGGACACCGGCTAGTGTCCAGAAACTAAATGCGGATTGGGTCTGGTAAACCGCATTTAGACACTAGCCGGTGTCCAGAAACTAAATGCGGATTGAGTTTGGGAAACCGCATTTAGTTTCTGGACACTAGCCGGTGTCAAGAAACTAAATGCGGATTGGGTCTGGTATACCGCATTTAGTTTCTGGACACCGGCTAGTGTCCAGAAACTAAATGCGGATTGAGCTTGGTAAACCGCATTTAGTTTCTGGACACCGGCTAGTGTCCAGAAACTAAATGCGGATTGGGTCTGGTAAACCGCATTTAGTTTCTGGACACCGGCTAGTGTCCAGAAACTAAATGCGGATTGAGTTTGGGAAACCGCATTTAGTTTCTGGACAGCGCCTAGTGTCCAGAAACTAAATGCGGATTGAGTTTGGGAAACCGCATTTAGTTTCTGGACACCGGCTAGTGTCCAGAAACTAAATGCGGATTGGGTCTGGTAAACCGCATTTAGTTTCTGGACACCGGCTAGTGTCCAGAAACTAAATGCGGATTGAGTTTGGGAACCGCATTTAGTTTCTGGACACCGGCTAGTGTCCAGAAACTAAATGCGGATTGAGTTTGGGAAACCGCATTTAGTTTCTGGAAAACAGCTAGTGTCCAGAAACTAAATGCGGATTGGGTCTGGTGAACCGCATTTAGTTTCTGGACACCGGCTAGTGTCCAGAAACTAAATGCGGATTGAGTTTGGGAAACCGCATTTAGTTTCTGGACACCAGCTAGTGTCCAGAAACTAAATGCGGATTGAGTTTGGGAAACCGCATTTAGTTTCTGGACACCGGCTAGTGTCCAGAAACTAAATGCGGATTGGGTCTGGTGAATAGCATTTAGTTTCTGGACACCAGCTAGTGTCCAGAAACTAAATGGGGATTGAGTTTTGGAAACCGCACTTAGTTTCTGGACACCGGCTAGTGTCCAGAAACTAAATGGGGATTGAGTTTGGGAACCGCATTTAGTTTCTGGACACCGGCTAGTGTCCAGAAACTAAATGGGGATTGAGTTTTGGAAACCGCACTTAGTTTCTGGACACCGGCTAGTGTCCAGAAACTAAATGGGGATTGAGTTTGGGAAACCGCATTTAGTTTCTGGACACCAGCTAGTGTCCAGAAACTAAATGCGGATTGAGTTTGGGAACCGCATTTAGTTTCTGGACACCGGCTAGTGTCCAGAAACTAAATGCGGATCGGGTCTGGACACCGGCTAGTGTCCAGAAACTAAATGCTGATTGAGTGTGGGAAACCGCATTTAGTTTCTGGACACCGGCTAGTGTCCAGAAACTAAATGCGGATTGGGTCTGGTAAACCGCATATAGTTTCTGGACACCGGCTAGTGTCCAGAAACTAAATGCGGATTGGGTCTGGTAAACCGCATTTAGTTTCTGGACACCGGCTAGTGTCCAGAAACTAAATGCGGATTGAGTTTGGGAACCGCATTTAGTTTCTGGACACCGGCTAGTGTCCAGAAACTAAATGCGGATCGGGTCTGGACACCGGCTAGTGTCCAGAAACTAAATGCTGATTGAGTGTGGGAAACCGCATTTAGTTTCTGGACACCGGCTAGTGTCCAGAAACTAAATGCGGATTGGGTCTGGTAAACCGCATATAGTTTCTGGACACCGGCTAGTGTCCAGAAACTAAATGCGGATTGGGTCTGGTAAACCGCATTTAGTTTCTGGACACCGGCTAGTGTCCAGAAACTAAATGCGGATTGAGTTTGGGAACCGCATTTAGTTTCTGGACACCGGCTAGTGTCCAGAAACTAAATGCGGATTGAGTTTGGGAAACCGCATTTAGTTTCTGGAAAACAGCTAGTGTCCAGAAACTAAATGCGGATTGGGTCTGGTAAACCGCATTTAGTTTCTGGACACCGGCTAGTGTCCAGAAACTGAATGCGGATTGAGTTTGGGAAACCGCATTTAGTTTCTGGACACCGGCTAGTGTCCAGAAACTAAATGCGGATCGGGTCTGGACACCGGCTAGTGTCCAGAAACTAAATGCTGATTGAGTGTGGGAAACCGCATTTAGTTTCTGGACACCGGCTAGTGTCCAGAAACTAAATGCGGATTGGGTCTGGTAAACCGCATATAGTTTCTGGACACCGGCTAGTGTCCAGAAACTAAATGCGGATTGGGTCTGGTAAACCGCATTTAGTTTCTGGACACCGGCTAGTGTCCAGAAACTAAATGCGGATTGAGTTTGGGAAACCGCATTTAGTTTCTGGAAAACAGCTAGTGTCCAGAAACTAAATGCGGATTGGGTCTGGTAAACGGCATTTAGTTTCTGGACAACAGCTAGTGTCCAGAAACTAAATGCGGATTGGGTCTGGTAAACCGCATTTAGTTTCTGGACACCGGCTAGTGTCCAGAAACTAAATGCGGATCGGGTCTGGACACCGGCTAGTGTCCAGAAACTAAATTCGGATTGGGTCTGGTAAACCGCATTTAGTTTCTGGACACCGGCTAGTGTCCAGAAACTAAATGCGGATTGAGTCTGGGAACCGCATTTAGTTTCTGGACACCGGCTAGTGTCCAGAAACTAAATGCGGATTGGGTCTGGTAAGCCGCATTTAGTTTCTGGACACCGGCTAGTGTCCAGAAACTAAATGCGGATTGAGTTTGGGAAACCGCATTTAGTTTCTGGACACCGGCTAGTGTCCAGAAACTAAATGCGGATTGAGTTTGGGAAACCGCATAGTGTCCAGAAACTAAATGCGGATTGAGTTTGGGAAACCGCATAGTGTCCAGAAACTAAATGCGGATTGAGTTTGGGAAACCGCATTTAGTTTCTGGACACCGGCTAGTGTCTGGACACTAGCTGGTGTCCAGAAACTAAATGCGGTTTCCTAAACTCAATCCGCATTTAGTTTCTGGACACTAGCCGGTGTCCAGAAACTAAATGCATTTCACCAGACCCAATCCGCATTTAGTTTCTGGACATTAGCTGGTGTCCAGAAACTAAATGCGGTTTCCAAAACTCAATCCGCATTTAGTTTGTGGACACTAGCCGGTGTCCAGAAACTAAATGCGGTTCACCAGACCCAATCCGCATTTAGTTTCTGGACACTAGCTGGTGTCCAGAAACTAAATGCGGTTTCCAAAACTCAATCCGCATTTAGTTTCTGGACACTAGCCGGTGTCCAGAAACTAAATGCGGTTCCCAAACTCAATCCGCATTTAGTTTCTGGACACTAGCCGGTGTCCAGAAACTAAATGCGGTTTACCAGACCCAATCCGCATTTAGTTTCTGGACACTAGCTGGTGTCCAGAAACTAAATGCTATTCACCAGACCCAATCCGCATTTAGTTTCTGGACACTAGCCGGTGTCCAGAAACTAAATGCGGTTTACCAGACCCAATCCGCATTTAGTTTCTGGACACTAGGTGGTGTCCAGAAACTAAATGCGGTTTCCCAAACTCAATCCGCATTTAGTTTCTGGACACTAGCCGGTGTCCAGAAACTAAATTCGGTTTCCCAAAGTCAATCCGCATTTAGTTTCTGGACACTAGCCGGTGTCCAGAAACTAAATGCGGTTTACCAGACCCAATCCGCATTTAGTTTCTGGACACTAGCTGGTGTCCAGAAACTAAATGCGGTTTCCTAAACTCAATCCGCATTTAGTTTCTGGACACTATGCGGTTTCCCAAACTCAATCCGCATTTAGTTTCTGGACACTATGCGGTTTCCCAAACTCAATCCGCATTTAGTTTCTGGACACTATGCGGTTTCCCAAACTCAATCCGCATTTAGTTTCTGGACACTAGCCGGTGTCCAGACCCGATCCGCATTTAGTTTCTGGACACTAGCCGGTGTCCTGAAACTAAATGCGGTTTCCCAAACTCAATCCGCATTCAGTTTCTGGACACTATGCGGTTTCCCAAACTCAATCCGCATTTAGTTTCTGGACACTATGCGGTTTCCCAAACTCAATCCGCATTTAGTTTCTGGACACTAGCCGGTGTCCAGAAACTAAATGCGGCTTACCAGACCCAATCCGCATTTAGTTTCTGGACACTAGCCGGTGTCCAGAAACTAAATGCGGTTCCCAGACTCAATCCGCATTTAGTTTCTGGACACTAGCCGGTGTCCAGAAACTAAATGCGGTTTACCAGACCCAATCCGAATTTAGTTTCTGGACACTAGCCGGTGTCCAGACCCGATCCGCATTTAGTTTCTGGACACTAGCCGGTGTCCAGAAACTAAATGCGGTTTACCAGACCCAATCCGCATTTAGTTTCTGGACACTAGCTGTTGTCCAGAAACTAAATGCCGTTTACCAGACCCAATCCGCATTTAGTTTCTGGACACTAGCTGTTTTCCAGAAACTAAATGCGGTTTCCCAAACTCAATCCGCATTTAGTTTCTGGACACTAGCCGCTGTCCAGAAACTAAATGCGGTTTACCAGACCCAATCCGCATTTAGTTTCTGGACACTAGCCGGTGTCCAGAAACTATATGCGGTTTACCAGACCCAATCCGCATTTAGTTTCTGGACACTAGCCGGTGTCCAGAAACTAAATGCGGTTTCCCAAACTCAATCCGCATTCAGTTTCTGGACACTAGCCGGTGTCCAGAAACTAAATGCGGTTTACCAGACCCAATCCGCATTTAGTTTCTGGACACTAGCTGTTTTCCAGAAACTAAATGCGGTTTCCCAAACTCAATCCGCATTTAGTTTCTGGACACTAGCCGGTGTCCAGAAACTAAATGCGGTTCCCAAACTCAATCCGCATTTAGTTTCTGGACACTAGCCGGTGTCCAGAAACTAAATGCGGTTTACCAGACCCAATCCGCATTTAGTTTCTGGACACTAGCCGGTGTCCAGAAACTAAATGCGGTTTCCCAAACTCAATCCGCATTTAGTTTCTGGACACTAGCCGGTGTCCAGAAACTAAATGCGGTTCACCAGACCCAATCCGCATTTAGTTTCTGGACACTAGCTGGTGTCCAGAAACTAAATGCGGTTTCCCAAACTCAATCCGCATTTAGTTTCTGGACACTAGCCGGTGTCCAGAAACTAAATGCGGTTCCCAAACTCAATCCGCATTTAGTTTCTGGACACTAGCTGGTGTCCAGAAACTAAATGCGGTTTCCCAAACTCAATCCCCATTTAGTTTCTGGACACTAGCCGGTGTCCAGAAACTAAGTGCGGTTTCCAAAACTCAATCCCCATTTAGTTTCTGGACACTAGCCGGTGTCCAGAAACTAAATGCGGTTCCCAAACTCAATCCCCATTTAGTTTCTGGACACTAGCCGGTGTCCAGAAACTAAATGCGGTTTCCCAAACTCAATCCCCATTTAGTTTCTGGACACTAGCCGGTGTCCAGAAACTAAGTGCGGTTTCCAAAACTCAATCCCCATTTAGTTTCTGGACACTAGCCGGTGTCCAGAAACTAAATGCGGTTCCCAAACTCAATCCGCATTTAGTTTCTGGACACTAGCCGGTGTCCAGAAACTAAATGCGGTTCCCAAACTCAATCCGCATTTAGTTTCTGGACACTAGCCGGTGTCCAGAAACTAAATGCGGTTTACCAGACCCAATCCGCATTTAGTTTCTGGACACTAGCCGGTGTCCAGAAACTAAATGCGGTTTCCCACACTCAATCAGCATTTAGTTTCTGGACACTAGCCGGTGTCCAGACCCGATCCGCATTTAGTTTCTGGACACTAGCCGGTGTCCAGAAACTAAATGCGGTTCCCAAACTCAATCCGCATTTAGTTTCTGGACACTAGCCGGTGTCCAGAAACTAAATGCGGTTTACCAGACCCAATCCGCATTTAGTTTCTGGACACTAGCCGGTGTCCAGAAACTAAATGCGGTTTCCCAAACTCAATCCGCATTTAGTTTCTGGACACTAGCCGGTGTCCAGAAACTAAATGCGGTTCACCAGACCCAATCCGCATTTAGTTTCTGGACACTAGCTGGTGTCCAGAAACTAAATGCGGTTTCCCAAACTCAATCCGCATTTAGTTTCTGGACACTAGCCGGTGTCCAGAAACTAAATGCGGTTCCCAAACTCAATCCGCATTTAGTTTCTGGACACTAGCTGGTGTCCAGAAACTAAATGCGGTTTCCCAAACTCAATCCCCATTTAGTTTCTGGACACTAGCCGGTGTCCAGAAACTAAGTGCGGTTTCCAAAACTCAATCCAAATTTAGTTTCTGGACACTAGCCGGTGTCCAGAAACTAAATGCGGTTCCCAAACTCAATCCCCATTTAGTTTCTGGACACTAGCCGGTGTCCAGAAACTAAGTGCGGTTTCCAAAACTCAATCCCCATTTAGTTTCTGGACACTAGCTGGTGTCCAGAAACTAAATGCTATTCACCAGACCCAATCCGCATTTAGTTTCTGGACACTAGCCGGTGTCCAGAAACTAAATGCGGTTTACCAGACCCAATCCGCATTTAGTTTCTGGACACTAGGTGGTGTCCAGAAACTAAATGCGGTTTCCCAAACTCAATCCGCATTTAGTTTCTGGACACTAGCTGGTGTCCAGAAACTAAATGCGGTTTCCCAAACTCAATCCGCATTTAGTTTCTGGACACTAGCCGGTGTCCAGAAACTAAATGCGGTTCACCAGACCCAATCCGCATTTAGTTTCTGGACACTAGCTGTTTTCCAGAAACTAAATGCGGTTTCCCAAACTCAATCCGCATTTAGTTTCTGGACACTAGCCGGTGTCCAGAAACTAAATGCGGTTTCCCAAACTCAATCCGCATTTAGTTTCTGGACACTAGCCGCTGTCCAGAAACTAAATGCGGTTTCCCAAACTCAATCCGCATTTAGTTTCTGGACACTAGCCGGTGTCCAGACCCGATCCGCATTTAGTTTCTGGACACTAGCCGGTGTCCAGAAACTAAATGCGGTTTCCCAAACTCAATCCGCATTCAGTTTCTGGACACTAGCCGGTGTCCAGAAACTAAATGCGGTTTACCAGACCCAATCCGCATTTAGTTTCTGGACACTAGCTGTTTTCCAGAAACTAAATGCGGTTTCCCAAACTCAATCCGCATTTAGTTTCTGGACACTAGCCGGTGTCCAGAAACTAAATGCGGTTTCCCAAACTCAATCCGCATTTAGTTTCTGGACACTAGCCGGTGTCCAGAAACTAAATGCGGTTTACCAGACCCAATCCGCATTTAGTTTCTGGACACTAGCCGGTGTCCAGAAACTATATGCGGTTTACCAGACCCAATCCGCATTTAGTTTCTGGACACTAGCCGGTGTCCAGAAACTAAATGCGGTTTCCCACACTCAATCAGCATTTAGTTTCTGGACACTAGCCGGTGTCCAGACCCGATCCGCATTTAGTTTCTGGACACTAGCCGGTGTCCAGAAACTAAATGCGGTTTCCCAAACTCAATCCGCATTTAGTTTCTGGACACTAGCCGGTGTCCAGAAACTAAATGCGGTTTCCCAAACTCAATCCGCATTTAGTTTCTGGACACTAGCCGGTGTCCAGAAACTAAATGCGGTTCCCAAACTCAATCCGCATTTAGTTTCTGGACACTAGCCGGTGTCCAGAAACTAAATGCGGTTTACCAGACCCAATCCGCATTTAGTTTCTGGACACTAGCTGTTTTCCAAAAACTAAATGCGGTTTCCCAAACTCAATCCGCATTTAGTTTCTGGACACTAGCCGGTGTCCAGAAACTAAATGCGGTTTCCCAAACTCAATCCGCATTTAGTTTCTGGACACTAGCCGGTGTCCAGAAACTAAATGCGGTTCCCAAACTCAATCCGCATTTAGTTTCTGGACACTAGCCGGTGTCCAGAAACTAAATGCGGTTTACCAGACCCAATCCGCATTTAGTTTCTGGACACTAGCTGTTTTCCAAAAACTAAATGCGGTTTCCCAAACTCAATCCGCATTTAGTTTCTGGACACTAGCCGGTGTCCAGAAACTAAATGCGGTTCCCAAACTCAATCCGCATTTAGTTTCTGGACACTAGCCGGTGTCCAGAAACTAAATGCGGTTTCCCAAACTCAATCCGCATTTAGTTTCTGGACACTAGCCGGTGTCCAGAAACTAAATGCGGTTCCCAAACTCAATCCGCATTTAGTTTCTGGACACTAGCCGGTGTCCAGAAACTAAATGCGGTTTACCAGACCCAATCCGCATTTAGTTTCTGGACACTAGCTGTTTTCCAAAAACTAAATGCGGTTTCCCAAACTCAATCCGCATTTAGTTTCTGGACACTAGCCGGTGTCCAGAAACTAAATGCGGTTTCCCAAACTCAATCCGCATTTAGTTTCTGGACACTAGCCGGTGTCCAGAAACTAAATGCGGCTCCCAGACTCAATCCGCATTTAGTTTCTGGACACTAGCCGGTGTCCAGAAACTAAATGCGGCTTACCAGACCCAATCCGCATTTAGTTTCTGGACACTAGCCGGTGTCCAGAAACTAAATGCGGCTCCCAGACTCAATCCGCATTTAGTTTCTGGACACTAGCCGGTGTCCAGAAACTAAATGCGGTTTACCAGACCCAATCCGAATTTAGTTTCTGGACACTAGCCGGTGTCCAGACCCGATCCGCATTTAGTTTCTGGACACTAGCCGGTGTCCAGAAACTAAATGCGGCTTACCAGACCCAATCCGCATTTAGTTTCTGGACACTAGCTGTTTTCCAGAAACTAAATGCGGTTTCCCAAACTCAATCCGCATTTAGTTTCTGGACACTAGCCGGTGTCCAGAAACTAAATGCGGTTCCCAAACTCAATCCGCATTTAGTTTCTGGACACTAGCCGGTGTCCAGAAACTAAATGCGGTTTACCAGACCCAATCCGCATTTAGTTTCTGGACACTAGCCGGTGTCCAGAAACTAAATGCGGTTTCCCAAACTCAATCCGCATTTAGTTTCTGGACACTAGCCGCTGTCCAGAAACTAAATGCGGTTTCCCAAACTCAATCCGCATTTAGTTTCTGGACACTAGCTGGTGTCCAGAAACTAAATGCGGTTTCCCAAACTCAATCCGCATTTAGTTTCTGGACACTAGCCGGTGTCCAGAAACTAAATGCGGTTCCCAAACTCAATCCGCATTTAGTTTCTGGACACTAGCCGGTGTCCAGAAACTAAATGCGGTTTACCAGACCCAATCCGCATTTAGTTTCTGGACACTAGCTGTTTTCCAGAAACTAAATGCGGTTTCCCAAACTCAATCCGCATTTAGTTTCTGGACACTAGCCGGTGTCCAGAAACTAAATGCGGTTCCCAAACTCAATCCGCATTTAGTTTCTGGACACTAGCAGGTGTCCAGAAACTAAATGCGGTTTACCAGACCCAATCCGCATTTAGTTTCTGGACACTAGCCGGTGTCCAGAAACTAAATGCGGTTTCCCAAACTCAATCCGCATTTAGTTTCTGGACACTAGCCGCTGTCCAGAAACTAAATGCGGTTTCCCAAACTCAATCCGCATTTAGTTTCTGGACACTAGCCGGTGTCCAGAAACTAAATGCGGTTTACCAGACCCAATCCGCATTTAGTTTCTGGACACTAGCCGGTGTCCAGAAACTAAATGCGGTTTACCAAGCTCAATCCGCATTTAGTTTCTGGACACTAGCCGGTGTCCAGAAACTAAATGCGGTATACCAGACCCAATCCGCATTTAGTTTCTGGACACTAGCCGGTGTCAAGAAACTAAATGCGGTTTCCCAAACTCAATCCGCATTTAGTTTCTGGACACTAACCGGTGTCCGCAGACCCAATCCGCATTTAGTTTCTGGACACTAGCTGGTGTCCAGAAACTAAATGCGGTTCCCAGACTCAATCCGCATTTAGTTTCTGGACACTAGCCGGTGTCCAGAAACTAAATGCGGTTTACCAGACCCAATCCGCATTTAGTTTCTGGACACTAGCCGGTGTCCAGAAACTAAATGCGGTTTCCCAAACTCAATCCGCATTTAGTTTCTGGACACTAGCCGCTGTCCAGAAACTAAATGCGGTTTCCCAAACTCAATCCGCATTTAGTTTCTGGACACTAGCATTTAGTTTCTGGACACTAGCCGGTCTCCAGAAACTAAATGCGGTTTCCCAAACTCAATCCGCAGTTAGTTTCTGGACACTAGCCGGTGTCCAGAAACTAAATGCGGTTTCCAAAACTCAATCCGCATTTAGTTTCTGGACACTAGCCGGTGTCCAGAAACTAAATGCGGTTTCCCAAACTCAATCCGCATTTAGTTTCTGGACACTAGCATTTAGTTTCTGGACACTAGCCGGTCTCCAGAAACTAAATGCGGTTTCCCAAACTCAATCCGCAGTTAGTTTCTGGACACTAGCCGGTGTCCAGAAACGAAATGCGGTTTCCAAAACTCAATCCGCATTTAGTTTCTGGACACTAGCCGGTGTCCAGAAACTAAATGCGGTTTATAAAACTCAATCCGCATTTAGTTTCTGGACACTAGCCGGTGTCCGTTTCGGTTTCCCAAACTAAATGCGGTTTACCAGACCCAATCCGCATTTAGTTTCCGGACACTAGCCGGTGACCGGCCGCATTTAGTTTCTGGACACCAGCTAGTGTCCAGAAACTAAATGCGGATTGAGTTTTGGAAACCGCATTTAGTTTCTGGACACCGGCTAGTGTCCAGAAACTAAATGCGGATTGAGTTTTGGAAACCGCATTTCGTTTCTGGACACCGGCTAGTGTCCAGAAACTAAATGCGGATTGAGTTTTGGAAACCGCATTTAGTTTCTGGACACCGGCTAGTGTCCAGAAACTAAATGCGGATTGAGTTTTGGAAACCGCATTTAGTTTCTGGACACCGGCTAGTGTCCAGAAACTAAATGCGGATTGAGTTTTGGAAACCGCATTTAGTTTCTGGACACCGGCTAGTGTCCAGAAACTAAATGCGGATTGAGTTTGGGAAACCGCATTTAGTTTCTGGACACCGACTAGTGTCCAGAAACTAAATGCGGATTGAGTTTTGGAAACCGCATTTAGTTTCTGGACACCGGCTAGTGTCCAGAAACTAAATGCGGATTGAGTTTGGGAAACCGCATTTAGTTTGGGAAACCGCATTTAGTTTCTGGACACCGGCTAGTGTCCAGAAACTAAATGCGGATTGAGTTTTGGAAACCGCATTTAGTTTCTGGACACCGGCTAGTGTCCAGAAACTAAATGCGGATTGAGTTTGGGAAACCGGAGTTCTGGACACCGGCTAGTGTCCACAAACTAAATGCGGATTGAGTTTGGGAAACCGCATCTAGTTTCTGGACACCAGCTAGTGTCCAGAAAATAAATGCGGATTGGGTCTGGTAAGCCGCATTTAGTTTCTGGACACCGGCTAGTGTCCAGAAACTAAATGCGGATTGAGTTTTGGAAACCGCATTTAGTTTCTGGACACCGGCTAGTGTCCAGAAACTAAATGCGGATTGAGTTTGGGAAACCGCATTTAGTTTGGGAAACCGCATTTAGTTTCTGGACACCGGCTAGTGTCCAGAAACTAAATGCGGATTGAGTTTGGGAAACCGCATTTAGTTTCTGGACACCGGCTAGTGTCCAGAAACTAAATGCGGATTGAGTTTTGGAAACCGCATTTAGTTTCTGGACACCGGCTAGTGTCCAGAAACTAAATGCGGATTGAGTTTTGGAAACCGCATTTAGTTTCTGGACACCAGCTAGTGTCCAGAAACTTAATGCGGATTGGGTCTGGTGAACCGCATTTAGTTTCTGGACACCGGCTAGTGTCCAGAAACTAAATGCGGATTTAGTTTGGGAACCGCATTTAGTTTCTGGACACCGGCTAGTGTCCAGAAACTAAATGCGGATTGAGTTTTGGAAACCGCATTTAGTTTCTGGACACCGGCTAGTGTCCAGAAACTAAATGCGGATTGAGTTTTGGAAACCGCATTTAGTTTCTGGACACCAGCTAGTGTCCAGAAACTAAATGCGGATTGGGTCTGGTGAACCGCATTTAGTTTCTGGACACCGGATAGTGTCCAGAAACTAAATGCGGATTGAGTTTGGGAAACCGCATTTAGTTTCTGGACACCGGCTAGTGTCCAGAAACTAAATGCGGATTGAGTTTTGGAAAGTTTCTGGACACTAGCTGGTGTCCAGAAACTAAATGCGGATTGGGTCTGGTGAACCGCATTTAGTTTCTGGACACCGGCTAGTGTCCAGAAACTAAATGCGGATTGGGTCTGGTGAACCGCATTTAGTTTCTGGACACCGGCTAGTGTCCACAAACTAAATGCGGATTGATTTTGGAAGCCGCATCTAGTTTCTGGACACCAGCTAGTGTCCAGAAAATAAATGCGGATTGGGTCTGGTAAACCGCATTTAGTTTCTGGACACCGGCTAGTGTCCACAAACTAAATGCGGATTGAGTTTGGGAAACCGCATCTAGTTTCTGGACACCAGCTAGTGTCCAGAAACTAAATGCGGATTGAGTTTGGGAAACCGCATTTAGTTTCTGGACACCGGCTAGTGTCCAGAAACTAAATGCGGATTGAGTTTTGGAAACCGCATTTAGTTTCTGGACACCAGCTAGTGTCCAGAAACTAAATGCGGATTGGGTCTGGTGAACCGCATTTAGTTTCTGGACACCGGCTAGTGTCCACAAACTAAATGCGGATTGAGTTTGGGAAACCGCATCTAGTTTCTGGACACCAGCTAGTGTCCAGAAAATAAATGCGGATTGGGTCTGGTAAACCGCATTTAGTTTCTGGACACCGGCTAGTGTCCACAAACTAAATGCGGATTGAGTTTGGGAACTAAATGCGGACTGAGTTTGGAAACCGCATTTAGTTTCTGGACACCGGCTAGTGTCCAGAAACTAAATGTGGATTGGGTCTGGTAAACCGCATTTAGTTTCTGGACACCGGCTAGTGTCCAGAAACTAAATGCGGATTGAGTTTGGGAACCGCATTTAGTTTCTGGACACCGGCTAGTGTCCAGAAACTAAATGCGGATTGAGTCTGGTAAACCGCATTTAGTTTCTGGACACCGGCTAGTGTCCAGAAACTATATGCGGATTGAGTTTGGGCAACCGCATTTAGTTTCTGGACACCGGCTAGTGTCCAGAAACAAAATGCGGATTGAGCTTGGGAACCGCATTTAGTTTCTGGACACCAGCTAGTGTCCAGAAACTAAATGCGGATTCAGTTTGGGAAACCGCATTTAGTTTCTGGACACCAGCTAGTGTCCAGAAACTTAATGCGGATTGGGCCTGGTGAACCGCATTTAGTTTCTGGACACCAGCTAGTTTCCAGAAACTAAATGCGGATGGGGTCTGGTGAACCGCATTTAGTTTCTAGACACCGGCTAGTGTCCAGAAACTAAATGCGGATTGAGTTTGGGAACCGCATTTAGTTTCTGGACACCAGCTAGTGTCCAGAAACATAATGCGGATTGGGTCTGGTGAACCGCATTTAGTTTCTGGACACCGGCTAGTGTCCAGAAACTAAATGCGGATTGAGTTTTGGAAACCGCATTTAGTTTCTGGACACCAGCTAGTGTCCAGAAACTAAATGCGGATTGGGTCTGGTAAACCGCATTTAGTTTCTGGACACAGGCTAGTGTCCAGAAACAAAATGCGGATTGAGCTTGGGAAACCGCATCTAGTTTCTGGACACCAGCTAGTGTCCAGAAAATAAATGCGGATTGGGTCTGGTAAACCGCATTTAGTTTCTGGACACCGGCTAGTGTCCAGAAACTAAATGCGGATTGGGTCTGGTAAACCGCATTTAGTTTCTGGACACCGGCTAGTGTCCAGAAACTAAATGCGGATTGAGTTTGGGAACCGCATTTAGTTTCTGGACACCGGCTAGTGTCCAGAAACTAAATGCGGATTGGGTCTGGTAAACCGCATTTAGTTTCTGGACACCGGCTAGTGTCCAGAAACTAAATGCGGATTGAGTTTGGGAACCGGATTGAGTTTGGGAAACCGCATTTAGTTTCTGGACACCAGCTAGTGTCCAGAAACTAAATGCGGATTGGGTCTGGTGAACCGCATTTAGTTTCTGGACACCGGCTAGTGTCCACAAACTAAATGCGGATTGAGTTTGGGAAACCGCATCTAGTTTCTGGACACCAGCTAGTGTCCAGAAACTAAATGCGGATTGAGTTTTGGAAAGTTTCTGGACACTAGCTGGTGTCCAGAAACTAAATGCGGATTGGGTCTGGTGAACCGCATTTAGTTTCTGGACACCGGCTAGTGTCCAGAAACTAAATGCGGATTGAGTTTTGGAAACCGCATTTAGTTTCTGGACACCAGCTAGTGTCCAGAAACTAAATGCGGATTGGGTCTGGTGAACCGCATTTAGTTTCTGGACACCGGCTAGTGTCCACAAACTAAATGCGGATTGGGTCTGGTGAACCGCATTTAGTTTCTGGACACCGGCTAGTGTCCAGAAACTAAATGCGGATTGAGTTTTGGAAACCGCATTTAGTTTCTGGACACCAGCTAGTGTCCAGAAACTTAATGCGGATTGGGTCTGGTGAACCGCATTTAGTTTCTGGACACCGGCTAGTGTCCAGAAACTAAATGCGGATTGAGTTTGGGAACCGCATTTAGTTTCTGGACACCGGCTAGTGTCCAGAAACTAAATGCGGATTGAGTTTGGAAACCGCATTTAGTTTCTGGACACTCAATCCGCATTTAGTTTGTGGACACCAGCTAGTGTCCAGAAACTAAATGCGGATTGGGTCTGGTAAACCGCATTTAGTTTCTGGACACAGGCTAGTGTCCAGAAACAAAATGCGGATTGAGCTTGGGAAACCGCATCTAGTTTCTGGACACCAGCTAGTGTCCAGAAAATAAATGCGGATTGGGTCTGGTAAACCGCATTTAGTTTCTGGACACCGGCTAGTGTCCAGAAACTAAATGCGGATTGAGTTTGGGAACCGCATTTAGTTTCTGGACACCGGCTAGTGTCCAGAAACTAAATGCGGATTGAGTTTGGAAACCGCATTTAGTTTCTGGACACTCAATCCGCATTTAGTTTGTGGACACCAGCTAGTGTCCAGAAACTAAATGCGGATTGGGTCTGGTGAACCGCATTTAGTTTCTGGACACCGGCTAGTGTCCACAAACTAAATGCGGATTGAGTTTGGGAAACCGCATCTAGTTTCTGGACACCAGCTAGTGTCCAGAAACTAAATGCGGATTGAGTTTTGGAAAGTTTCTGGACACTAGCTGGTGTCCAGAAACTAAATGCGGATTGGGTCTGGTGAACCGCATTTAGTTTCTGGACACCGGCTAGTGTCCAGAAACTAAATGCGGATTGAGTTTTGGAAACCGCATTTAGTTTCTGGACACCAGCTAGTGTCCAGAAACTAAATGCGGATTGGGTCTGGTGAACCGCATTTAGTTTCTGGACACCGGCTAGTGTCCACAAACTAAATGCGGATTGGGTCTGGTGAACCGCATTTAGTTTCTGGACACCGGCTAGTGTCCAGAAACTAAATGCGGATTGTGTTTTGGAAACCGCATTTAGTTTCTGGACACCAGCTAGTGTCCAGAAACTTAATGCGGATTGGGTCTGGTGAACCGCATTTAGTTTCTGGACACCGGCTAGTGTCCAGAAACTAAATGCGGATTTAGTTTGGGAACCGCATTTAGTTTCTGGACACCGGCTAGTGTCCAGAAACTAAATGCGGATTGAGTTTTGGAAACCGCATTTAGTTTCTGGACACCGGCTAGTGTCCAGAAACTAAATGCGGATTGAGTTTTGGAAACCGCATTTAGTTTCTGGACACCAGCTAGTGTCCAGAAACTAAATGCGGATTGGGTCTGGTGAACCGCATTTAGTTTCTGGACACCGGCTAGTGTCCACAAACTAAATGCGGATTGGGTCTGGTGAACCGCATTTAGTTTCTGGACACCGGCTAGTGTCCAGAAACTAAATGCGGATTGTGTTTTGGAAACCGCATTTAGTTTCTGGACACCAGCTAGTGTCCAGAAACTTAATGCGGATTGGGTCTGGTGAACCGCATTTAGTTTCTGGACACCGGCTAGTGTCCAGAAACTAAATGCGGATTTAGTTTGGGAACCGCATTTAGTTTCTGGACACCGGCTAGTGTCCAGAAACTAAATGCGGATTGAGTTTTGGAAACCGCATTTAGTTTCTGGACACCGGATAGTGTCCAGAAACTAAATGCGGATTGAGTTTTGGAAAGTTTCTGGACACTAGCTGGTGTCCAGAAACTAAATGCGGATTGGGTCTGGTGAACCGCATTTAGTTTCTGGACACCGGCTAGTGTCCAGAAACTAAATGCGGATTGGGTCTGGTGAACCGCATTTAGTTTCTGGACACCGGCTAGTGTCCACAAACTGGTAAACCGCATTTAGTTTCTGGACACAGGCTAGTGTCCAGAAACAAAATGCGGATTGAGCTTGGGAAACCGCATCTAGTTTCTGGACACCAGCTAGTGTCCAGAAAATAAATGCGGATTGGGTCTGGTAAACCGCATTTAGTTTCTGGACACCGGCTAGTGTCCAGAAACTAAATGCGGATTGAGTTTGGAAACCGCATTTAGTTTCTGGACACCGGCTAGTGTCCAGAAACTAAATGCGGATTGGGTCTGGTAAACCGCATTTAGTTTCTGGACACCGGCTAGTGTCCAGAAAATAAATGCGGATTGAGTTTGGGAACCGGATTGAGTTTGGGAAACCGCATTTAGTTTCTGGACACCAGCTAGTGTCCAGAAACTAAATGCGGATTGGGTCTGGTGAACCGCATTTAGTTTCTGGACACCGGCTAGTGTCCACAAACTAAATGCGGATTGAGTTTGGGAAACCGCATCTAGTTTCTGGACACCAGCTAGTGTCCAGAAACTAAATGCGGATTGAGTTTTGGAAAGTTTCTGGACACTAGCTGGTGTCCAGAAACTAAATGCGGATTGGGTCTGGTGAACCGCATTTAGTTTCTGGACACCGGCTAGTGTCCAGAAACTAAATGCGGATTGAGTTTTGGAAACCGCATTTAGTTTCTGGACACCAGCTAGTGTCCAGAAACTAAATGCGGATTGGGTCTGGTGAACCGCATTTAGTTTCTGGACACCGGCTAGTGTCCACAAACTAAATGCGGATTGGGTCTGGTGAACCGCATTTAGTTTCTGGACACCGGCTAGTGTCCAGAAACTAAATGCGGATTGAGTTTTGGAAACCGCATTTAGTTTCTGGACACCAGCTAGTGTCCAGAAACTTAATGCGGATTGGGTCTGGTGAACCGCATTTAGTTTCTGGACACCGGCTAGTGTCCAGAAACTAAATGCGGATTTAGTTTGGGAACCGCATTTAGTTTCTGGACACCGGCTAGTGTCCAGAAACTAAATGCGGATTGAGTTTTGGAAACCGCATTTAGTTTCTGGACACCGGCTAGTGTCCAGAAACTAAATGCGGATTGAGTTTTGGAAAGTTTCTGGACACTAGCTGGTGTCCAGAAACTAAATGCGGATTGGGTCTGGTGAACCGCATTTAGTTTCTGGACACCGGCTAGTGTCCAGAAACTAAATGCGGATTGAGTTTTGGAAACCGCATTTAGTTTCTGGACACCAGCTAGTGTCCAGAAACTAAATGCGGATTGGGTCTGGTGAACCGCATTTAGTTTCTGGACACCGGCTAGTGTCCAGAAACTAAATGCGGATTGTGTTTTGGAAACCGCATTTAGTTTCTGGACACCAGCTAGTGTCCAGAAACTTAATGCGGATTGGGTCTGGTGAACCGCATTTAGTTTCTGGACACCGGCTAGTGTCCAGAAACTAAATGCGGATTTAGTTTGGGAACCGCATTTAGTTTCTGGACACCGGCTAGTGTCCAGAAACTAAATGCGGATTGAGTTTTGGAAACCGCATTTAGTTTCTGGACACCGGCTAGTGTCCAGAAACTAAATGCGGATTGAGTTTTGGAAACCGCATTTAGTTTCTGGACACCAGCTAGTGTCCAGAAACTAAATGCGGATTGGGTCTGGTGAACCGCATTTAGTTTCTGGACACCGGATAGTGTCCAGAAACTAAATGCGGATTGAGTTTTGGAAAGTTTCTGGACACTAGCTGGTGTCCAGAAACTAAATGCGGATTGGGTCTGGTGAACCGCATTTAGTTTCTGGACACCGGCTAGTGTCCAGAAACTAAATGCGGATTTAGTTTGGGAACCGCATTTAGTTTCTGGACACCAGCTAGTGTCCAGAAACTAAATGCGGATTGGGTCTGGTGAACCGCATTTAGTTTCTGGACACCGGATAGTGTCCAGAAACTAAATGCGGATTGAGTTTTGGAAAGTTTCTGGACACTAGCTGGTGTCCAGAAACTAAATGCGGATTGGGTCTGGTGAACCGCATTTAGTTTCTGGACACCGGCTAGTGTCCAGAAACTAAATGCGGATTGGGTCTGGTGAACCGCATTTAGTTTCTGGACACCGGCTAGTGTCCACATACTAAATGCGGATTGAGTTTGGGAAGCCGCATCTAGTTTCTGGACACCAGCTAGTGTCCAGAAAATAAATGCGGATTGGGTCTGGTAAACCGCATTTAGTTTCTGGACACCGGCTAGTGTCCACAAACTAAATGCGGATTGAGTTTGGGAAACCGCATCTAGTTTCTGGACACCAGCTAGTGTCCAGAAACTAAATGCGGATTGAGTTTGGGAAACCGCATTTAGTTTCTGGACACTAGCCGGTGTATTGAGTTTTGGAAACCGCATTTAGTTTCTGGACACCAGCTAGTGTCCAGAAACTAAATGCGGATTGGGTCTGGTGAACCGCATTTAGTTTCTGGACACCGGCTAGTGTCCACAAACTAAATGCGGATTGAGTTTGGGAAACCGCATCTAGTTTCTGGACACCAGCTAGTGTCCAGAAAATAAATGCGGATTGGGTCTGGTAAACCGCATTTAGTTTCTGGACACCGGCTAGTGTCCACAAACTAAATGCGGATTGAGTTTGGGAACTAAATGCGGATTGAGTTTGGAAACCGCATTTAGTTTCTGGACACCGGCTAGTGTCCAGAAACTAAATGTGGATTGGGTCTGGTAAACCGCATTTAGTTTCTGGACACCGGCTAGTGTCCAGAAACTAAATGCGGATTGAGTTTGGGAACCGCATTTAGTTTCTGGACACCGGCTAGTGTCTAGAAACTAAATGCGGATTGAGTTTGGGAAACCGCATTTAGTTTCTGGACACCGGCTAGTGTCCAGTTTTGGAAACCACTAAATGCGGATTGAGTTTGGGAACCGCATTTAGTTTCTGGACACCGGCTAGTGTCCAGAAACTAAATGCGGATTGAGTCTGGTAAACCGCATTTAGTTTCTGGACACCGGCTAGTGTCCAGAAACAAAATGCGGATTGAGCTTGGGAACCGCATTTAGTTTCTGGACACCAGCTAGTGTCCAGAAACTAAATGCGGATTGGGTCTGGTGAACCGCATTTAGTTTCTGGACACCAGCTAGTTTCCAGAAACTAAATGCGGATGGGGTCTGGTGAACCGCATTTAGTTTCTAGACACCGGCTAGTGTCCAGAAACAAAATGCGGATTGAGCTTGGGAAGCCGCATCTAGTTTCTGGACACCAGCTAGTGTCCAGAAAATAAATGCGGATTGGGTCTGGTAAACCGCATTTAGTTTCTGGACACCGGCTAGTGTCCAGAAACTAAATGCGGATTGAGTTTGGGAACCGCATTTAGTTTCTGGACACCGGCTAGTGTCCAGAAACTAAATGCGGATTGAGTTTGGAAACCGCATTTAGTTTCTGGACACCGGCTAGTGTAAAGGAACTAAATGCGGATTGGGTCTGGTAAACCGCATTTAGTTTCTGGACACCGGCTAGTGTCCAGAAACTAAATGCGGATTGAGTTTGGGAACCGCATTTAGTTTCTGGACACCGGCTAGTGTCCAGAAACTAAATGCGGATTGAGTTTGGAAACCGCATTTAGTTTCTGGACACCGGCTAGTGTCCAGGAACTAAATGCGGATTGGGTCTGGTAAACCGCATTTAGTTTCTGGACACCGGCTAGTGTCCACAAACTAAATGCGGATTGAGTTTGGGAAACCGCATCTAGTTTCTGGACACCAGCTAGTGTCCAGAAAATAAATGCGGATTGGGTCTGGTAAACCGCATTTAGTTTCTGGACACCGGCTAGTGTCCACAAACTAAACGCGGATTGAGTTTGGGAAACCGCATTTAGTTTCTGGACACCGGCTAGTGTCCAGAAACTAAATGCGGATTGAGTTTTGGAAACCGCATTTAGTTTCTGGACACCAGCTAGTGTCCAGAAACTAAATGCGGATTGGGTCTGGTGAACCGCATTTAGTTTCTGGACACCGGCTAGTGTCCACAAACTAAATGCGGATTGAGTTTGGGAAACCGCATCTAGTTTCTGGACACCAGCTAGTGTCCAGAAAATAAATGCGGATTGGGTCTGGTAAACCGCATTTAGTTTCTGGACACCGGCTAGTGTCCACAAACTAAATGCGGATTGAGTTTGGGAACTAAATGCGGATTGAGTTTGGAAACCGCATTTAGTTTCTGGACACCGGCTAGTGTCCAGAAACTAAATGTGGATTGGGTCTGGTAAACCGCATTTAGTTTCTGGACACCGGCTAGTGTCCAGAAACTAAATGCGGATTGAGTTTGGGAACCGCATTTAGTTTCTGGACACCGGCTAGTGTCCAGAAACTAAATGCGGATTGAGTTTGGGAACCGCATTTAGTTTCTGGACACCGGCTAGTGTCCAGAAACAAAATGCGGATTGAGCTTGGGAACCGCATTTAGTTTCTGGACACCAGCTAGTGTCCAGAAACTAAATGCGGATTCAGTTTGGGAACCGCATTTAGTTTCTGGACACCAGCTAGTGTCCAGAAACTAAATGCGGATTCAGTTTGGGAACCGCATTTAGTTTCTGGACACCAGCTAGTGTCCAGAAACTTAATGCGGATTGGGTCTGGTGAACCGCATTTAGTTTCTGGACACCAGCTAGTTTCCAGAAACTAAATGCGGATGGGGTCTGGTGAACCGCATTTAGTTTCTAGACACCGGCTAGTGTCCAGAAACTAAATGCGGATTGGGTCTGGTAAACCGCATTTAGTTTCTGGACACAGGCTAGTGTCCAGAAACAAAATGCGGATTGAGCTTGGGAAACCGCATCTAGTTTCTGGACACCAGCTAGTGTCCAGAAAATAAATGCGGATTGGGTCTGGTAAACCGCATTTAGTTTCTGGACACCGGCTAGTGTCCAGAAACTAAATGCGGATTGAGTTTGGGAACCGCATTTAGTTTCTGGACACCGGCTAGTGTCCAGAAACTAAATGCGGATTGAGTTTGGAAACCGCATTTAGTTTCTGGACACCGGCTAGTGTCCAGAAACTAAATGCGGATTGGGTCTGGTAAACCGCATTTAGTTTCTGGACACCGGCTAGTGTCCAGAAACTAAATGCGGATTAAATTTGGGAACCGCATTTGGTTTCTGGACACCGGCAAGTGTCCAGAAACTAAATGCGGATTGAGTTTGGGAAACCGCATTTAGTTTCTGGACACCAGCTAGTGTCCAGAAACTAAATGCGGATTGAGTTTGGGAACCGCATTTAGTTTCTGGACACCGGCTAGTGTCCAGAAACTAAATGCGGATTGAGTTTGGGAAACCGCATTTAGTTTCTGGACACCGGCTAGTGTCCAGAAACTAAATGCGGATTGAGTTTGGGAAACCGCATTTAGTTTCTGGACACCAGCTAGTGTCCAGAAACTAAATGCGGATTCAGTTTGGGAAACCGCATTTAGTTTCTGGACACCGGCTAGTGTCCAGAAACTAAATGTGGATTGGGTCTGGTAAACCGCATTTAGTTTCTGGACACCGGCTAGTGTCCAGAAACTAAATGCGGATTGAGTTTGGGAACCGCATTTAGTTTCTGGACACCGGCTAGTGTCCAGAAACTAAATGCGGATTGAGTTTGGGAACCGCATTTAGTTTCTGGACACCGGCTAGTGTCCAGAAACAAAATGCGGATTGAGCTTGGGAACCGCATTTAGTTTCTGGACACCAGCTAGTGTCCAGAAACTAAATGCGGATTCAGTTTGGGAAACCGCATTTAGTTTCTGGACACCAGCTAGTGTCCAGAAACTTAATGCGGATTGGGCCTGGTGAACCGCATTTAGTTTCTGGACACCAGCTAGTTTCCAGAAACTAAATGCGGATGGGGTCTGGTGAACCGCATTTAGTTTCTAGACACCGGCTAGTGTCCAGAAACTAAATGCGGATTGGGTCTGGTGAACCGCATTTAGTTCTGGACACCGGCTAGTGTCCAGAAACTAAATGCGGATTGAGTTTGGGAAACACCGGCTAGTGTCCAGAAACAAAATGCGGATTGAGCTTGGGAAACCGCATCTAGTTTCTGGACACCAGCTAGTGTCCAGAAAATAAATGCGGATTGGGTCTGGTAAACCGCATTTAGTTTCTGGACACCGGCTAGTGTCCAGAAACTAAATGCGGATTGAGTTTGGGAACCGCATTTAGTTTCTGGACACGGGCTAGTGTCCAGAAACTAAATGCGGATTGAGTTTGGAAACCGCATTTAGTTTCTGGACACCGGCTAGTGTCCAGAAACTAAATGCGGATTGGGTCTGGTAAACCGCATTTAGTTTCTGGACACCGGCTAGTGTCCAGAAACTAAATGTGGATTGAGTTTGGGAAACCGCATTTAGTTTCTGGACACCAGCTAGTGTCCAGAAACTAAATGCGGATTGGGTCTGGTGAACCGCATTTAGTTTCTGGACACCGGCTAGTGTCCAGAAACTAAATGCGGATTGAGTTTGGGAAACCGCATTTAGTTTCTGGACACCAGGTAGTGTCCAGAAACTAAATGCGGATTGAGTTTGGGAAACCGCATTTAGTTTCTGGACACCGGCTAGTGTCCAGAAACTAAATGCGGATTGAGTTTTGGAAACCGCATTTAGTTTCTGGACACCAGCTAGTGTCCAGAAACTAAATGCGGATTGTGTCTGGTGAACCGCATTTAGTTTCTGGACACCGGCTAGTGTCCAGAAACTAAATGCGGATTGAGTTTGGGAAACCGCATTTAGTTTCTGGACACCAGCTAGTGTCCAGAAACTAAATGCGGATTGGGTCTGGTGAACCGCATTTAGTTTCTGGACACCGGCTAGTGTCCAGAAACTAAATGCGGATTGAGTTTGGGAAACCGCATTTAGTTTCTGGACACCAGGTAGTGTCCAGAAACTAAATGCGGATTGAGTTTGGGAAACCGCATTTAGTTTCTGGACACCGGCTAGTGTCCAGAAACTAAATGCGGATTGAGTTTTGGAAACCGCATTTAGTTTCTGGACACCAGCTAGTGTCCAGAAACTAAATGCGGATTGGGTCTGGTGAACCGCATTTAGTTTCTGGACACTAGCCGGCTAGTGTCCAGAAACTAAATGCGGATTGAGTTTGGGAAACCGCATTTAGTTTCTGGACACCAGCTAGTGTCCAGAAACTAAATGCGGATTGAGTTTGGGAAACCGCATTTAGTTTCTGGACACCGGCTAGTGTCCAGAAACTAAATGCGGATTGAGTTTGGAAACCGCATTTAGTTTCTGGACACCGGCTAGTGTCCAGAAACTAAATGCGGATTGAGTTTGGAAAACCGCATTTAGTTTCTGGACACCAGCAAGTGTCCAGAAACTAAATGCGGATTGAGTTTGGGAACCGCATTTAGTTTCTGGACACCGGCTAGTGTCCAGAAACTAAATGCGGATTGAGTTTGGAAACCGCATTTAGTTTCTGGACACCGGCTAGTGTCCAGAAACTAAATGCGGATTGAGTTTGGGAAACCGCATTTAGTTTCTGGACACCGGCTAGTATCGGATTGAGTTTGGAAACCGCATTTAGTTTCTGGACACCGGCTAGTGTCCAGAAACTAAATGCGGATTGGGTCTGGTAAACCGCATTTAGTTTCTGGACACCGGCTAGTGTCCAGAAACTAAATGCGGATTCAGTTTGGGAACCGCATTTAGTTTCTGGACACCAGCTAGTTTCCAGAAACTAAATGCGGATGGGGTCTGGTGAACCGCATTTAGTTTCTAGACACCGGCTAGTGTCCAGAAACTAAATGCGAATTGGATCTGGTGAACCGCATTTAGTTTCTGGACACCGGCTAGTGTCCAGAAACTAAATGTGGATTGAGTTTGGGAAACCGCATTTAGTTTCTGGACACCAGCTAGTGTCCAGAAACTAAATGCGGATTGAGTTTGGGAACCGCATTTAGTTTCTGGACACCAGCTAGTGTCCAGAAACTAAATGCGGATTGAGTTTGGGAAACCGCATTTAGTTTCTGGACACCGGCTAGTGTCCAGAAACTAAATGCGGATTGAGTTTTGGAAACCGCATTTAGTTTCTGGACACCAGCTAGTGTCCAGAAACTAAATGCGGATTGGGTCTGGTGAACCGCATTTAGTTTCTGGACACCGGCTAGTGTCCAGAAACTAAATGCGGATTGAGTTTGGGAAACCGCATTTAGTTTCTGGACACCAGCTAGTGTCCAGAAACTAAATGCGGATTGAGTTTGGGAAACCGCATTTAGTTTCTGGACACCGGCTAGTGTCCAGAAACTAAATGCGGATTGAGTTTTGGAAACCGCATTTAGTTTCTGGACACCAGCTAGTGTCCAGAAACTAAATGCGGATTGGGTCTGGTGAACCGCATTTAGTTTCTGGACACCGGCTAGTGTCCAGAAACTAAATGCGGATTGAGTTTGGGAAACCGCATTTAGTTTGGGAAACCGCATTTAGTTTCTGGACACCGGCTAGTGTCCAGAAACTAAATGCGGATTGGGTCTGGTGAACCGCATTTAGTTTCTGGACACCGGCTAGTGTCCAGTTTTGGAAACCACTAAATGCGGATTGGGTCTGGTGAACCGCATTTAGTTTCTGGACACCGGCTAGTGTCCAGAAACTAAATGCGGATTGAGTTTGGGAAACCGCATTTAGTTTCTGGACACCGGCTAGTATCGGATTGAGTTTGGGAAACCGCATTTAGTTTCTGGACACCGGCTAGTGTCCAGAAACTAAATGCGGATTGAGTTTTGGAAACCGCATTTAGTTTCTGGACACCAGCTAGTGTCCAGAAACTAAATGCGGATTGGGTCTGGTGAACCGCATTTAGTTTCTGGACACCGGCTAGTGTCCAGAAACTAAATGCGGATTGAGTTTGGGAAACCGCATTTAGTTTCTGGACACCGGCTAGTATCGGATTGAGTTTGGAAACCGCATTTAGTTTCTGGACACCGGCTAGTGTCCAGAAACTAAATGCGGATTGGGTCTGGTAAACCGCATTTAGTTTCTGGACACCGGCTAGTGTCCAGAAACTAAATGCGGATTGAGTTTTGGAAACCGCATTTAGTTTCTGGACACCAGCTAGTGTCCAGAAACTAAATGCGGATTGAGTTTGGGAAACCGCATTTAGTTTCTGGACACCGGCTAGTGTCCAGAAACTAAATGCGGATTGAGTTTTGGAAACCGCATTTAGTTTCTGGACACCAGCTAGTGTCCAGAAACTAAATGCGGATTGGGTCTGGTGAACCGCATTTAGTTTCTGGACACCGGCTAGTGTCCAGAAACTAAATGCGGATTGAGTTTGGGAAACCGCATTTAGTTTGGGAAACCGCATTTAGTTTCTGGACACCGGCTAGTGTCCAGAAACTAAATGCGGATTGGGTCTGGTGAACCGCATTTAGTTTCTGGACACCGGCTAGTGTCCAGTTTTGGAAACCACTAAATGCGGATTGGGTCTGGTGAACCGCATTTAGTTTCTGGACACCGGCTAGTGTCCAGAAACTAAATGCGGATTGAGTTTGGGAAACCGCATTTAGTTTCTGGACACCGGCTAGTATCGGATTGAGTTTGGAAACCGCATTTAGTTTCTGGACACCGGCTAGTGTCCAGAAACTAAATGCGGATTGGGTCTGGTAAACCGCATTTAGTTTCTGGACACCGGCTAGTGTCCAGAAACTAAATGCGGATTGGGTCTGGTGAACCGCATTTAGTTTCTGGACACCGGCTAGTGTCCAGTTTTGGAAACCACTAAATGCGGATTGGGTCTGGTGAACCGCATTTAGTTTCTGGACACCGGCTAGTGTCCAGAAACTAAATGCGGATTGAGTTTGGGAAACCGCATTTAGTTTCTGGACACCGGCTAGTATCGGATTGAGTTTGGGAAACCGCATTTAGTTTCTGGACACCGGCTAGTGTCCAGAAACTAAATGCGGATTGAGTTTTGGAAACCGCATTTAGTTTCTGGACACCGGCTAGTGTCCAGAAACTAAATGCGGATTGGGTCTGGTGAACCGCATTTAGTTTCTGGACACCGGCTAGTGTCCAGAAACTAAATGCGGATTGAGTTTGGGAAACCGCATTTAGTTTCTGGACACCGGCTAGTATCGGATTGAGTTTGGAAACCGCATTTAGTTTCTGGACACCGGCTAGTGTCCAGAAACTAAATGCGGATTGGGTCTGGTAAACCGCATTTAGTTTCTGGACACCGGCTAGTGTCCAGAAACTAAATGCGGATTGAGTTTGGGAAACCGCATTTAGTTTCTGGACACCAGCTAGTGTCCAGAAACTAAATGCGGATTGAGTTTGGGAAACCGCATTTAGTTTCTGGACACCGGCTAGTGTCCAGAAACTAAATGCGGATTGAGTTTTGGAAACCGCATTTAGTTTCTGGACACCAGCTAGTGTCCAGAAACTAAATGCGGATTGGGTCTGGTGAACCGCATTTAGTTTCTGGACACCGGCTAGTGTCCAGAAACTAAATGCGGATTGAGTTTGGGAAACCGCATTTAGTTTCTGGACACCGGCTAGTATCGGATTGAGTTTGGAAACCGCATTTAGTTTCTGGACACCGGCTAGTGTCCAGAAACTAAATGCGGATTGGGTCTGGTAAACCGCATTTAGTTTCTGGACACCGGCTAGTGTCCAGAAACTAAATGCGGATTCAGTTTGGGAACCGCATTTAGTTTCTGGACACCAGCTAGTTTCCAGAAACTAAATGCGGATGGGGTCTGGTGAACCGCATTTAGTTTCTAGACACCGGCTAGTGTCCAGAAACTAAATGCGAATTGGATCTGGTGAACCGCATTTAGTTTCTGGACACCGGCTAGTGTCCAGAAACTAAATGTGGATTGAGTTTGGGAAACCGCATTTAGTTTCTGGACACCAGCTAGTGTCCAGAAACTAAATGCGGATTGGGTCTGGTGAACCGCATTTAGTTTCTGGACACCGGCTAGTGTCCAGAAACTAAATGCGGATTGAGTTTGGGAAACCGCATTTAGTTTCTGGACACCAGCTAGTGTCCAGAAACTAAATGCGGATTGAGTTTGGGAAACCGCATTTAGTTTCTGGACACCGGCTAGTGTCCAGAAACTAAATGCGGATTGAGTTTTGGAAACCGCATTTAGTTTCTGGACACCAGCTAGTGTCCAGAAACTAAATGCGGATTGGGTCTGGTGAACCGCATTTAGTTTCTGGACACCGGCTAGTGTCCAGAAACTAAATGCGGATTGAGTTTGGGAAACCGCATTTAGTTTCTGGACACCAGCTAGTGTCCAGAAACTAAATGCGGATTGAGTTTGGGAAACCGCATTTAGTTTCTGGACACCGGCTAGTGTCCAGAAACTAAATGCGGATTGAGTTTTGGAAACCGCATTTAGTTTCTGGACACCAGCTAGTGTCCAGAAACTAAATGCGGATTGGGTCTGGTGAACCGCATTTAGTTTCTGGACACCGGCTAGTGTCCAGAAACTAAATGCGGATTGAGTTTGGGAAACCGCATTTAGTTTGGGAAACCGCATTTAGTTTCTGGACACCGGCTAGTGTCCAGAAACTAAATGCGGATTGGGTCTGGTGAACCGCATTTAGTTTCTGGACACCGGCTAGTGTCCAGTTTTGGAAACCACTAAATGCGGATTGGGTCTGGTGAACCGCATTTAGTTTCTGGACACCGGCTAGTGTCCAGAAACTAAATGCGGATTGAGTTTGGGAAACCGCATTTAGTTTCTGGACACCGGCTAGTATCGGATTGAGTTTGGGAAACCGCATTTAGTTTCTGGACACCGGCTAGTGTCCAGAAACTAAATGCGGATTGAGTTTTGGAAACCGCATTTAGTTTCTGGACACCAGCTAGTGTCCAGAAACTAAATGCGGATTGGGTCTGGTGAACCGCATTTAGTTTCTGGACACCGGCTAGTGTCCAGAAACTAAATGCGGATTGAGTTTGGGAAACCGCATTTAGTTTCTGGACACCGGCTAGTATCGGATTGAGTTTGGAAACCGCATTTAGTTTCTGGACACCGGCTAGTGTCCAGAAACTAAATGCGGATTAAGTCTGGTAAACCGCATTTAGTTTCTGGACACCGGCTAGTGTCCAGAAACTAAATGCGGATTGAGTTTGGGAAACCGCATTTAGTTTCTGGACACCAGCTAGTGTCCAGAAACTAAATGCGGATTGAGTTTGGGAAACCGCATTTAGTTTCTGGACACCGGCTAGTGTCCAGAAACTAAATGCGGATTGAGTTTTGGAAACCGCATTTAGTTTCTGGACACCAGCTAGTGTCCAGAAACTAAATGCGGATTGGGTCTGGTGAACCGCATTTAGTTTCTGGACACCGGCTAGTGTCCAGAAACTAAATGCGGATTGAGTTTGGGAAACCGCATTTAGTTTGGGAAACCGCATTTAGTTTCTGGACACCGGCTAGTGTCCAGAAACTAAATGCGGATTGGGTCTGGTGAACCGCATTTAGTTTCTGGACACCGGCTAGTGTCCAGTTTTGGAAACCACTAAATGCGGATTGGGTCTGGTGAACCGCATTTAGTTTCTGGACACCGGCTAGTGTCCAGAAACTAAATGCGGATTGAGTTTTGGAAACCGCATTTAGTTTCTGGACACCAGCTAGTGTCCAGAAACTAAATGCGGATTGGGTCTGGTGAACCGCATTTAGTTTCTGGACACCGGCTAGTGTCCAGAAACTAAATGCGGATTGAGTTTGGGAAACCGCATTTAGTTTCTGGACACCGGCTAGTATCGGATTGAGTTTGGAAACCGCATTTAGTTTCTGGACACCGGCTAGTGTCCAGAAACTAAATGCGGATTGGGTCTGGTAAACCGCATTTAGTTTCTGGACACCGGCTAGTATCGGATTGAGTTTGGGAAACCGCATTTAGTTTCTGGACACCGGCTAGTGTCCAGAAACTAAATGCGGATTGAGTTTTGGAAACCGCATTTAGTTTCTGGACACCAGCTAGTGTCCAGAAACTAAATGCGGATTGGGTCTGGTGAACCGCATTTAGTTTCTGGACACCGGCTAGTGTCCAGAAACTAAATGCGGATTGAGTTTGGGAAACCGCATTTAGTTTCTGGACACCGGCTAGTATCGGATTGAGTTTGGAAACCGCATTTAGTTTCTGGACACCGGCTAGTGTCCAGAAACTAAATGCGGATTGGGTCTGGTAAACCGCATTTAGTTTCTGGACACCGGCTAGTGTCCAGAAACTAAATGCGGATTCAGTTTGGGAACCGCATTTAGTTTCTGGACACCAGCTAGTTTCCAGAAACTAAATGCGGATGGGGTCTGGTGAACCGCATTTAGTTTCTAGACACCGGCTAGTGTCCAGAAACTAAATGCGAATTGGATCTGGTGAACCGCATTTAGTTTCTGGACACCGGCTAGTGTCCAGAAACTAAATGCGGATTGAGTTTGGGAAACCGCATTTAGTTTGGGAAACCGCATTTAGTTTCTGGACACCGGCTAGTGTCCAGAAACTAAATGCGGATTGGGTCTGGTGAACCGCATTTAGTTTCTGGACACCGGCTAGTGTCCAGTTTTGGAAACCACTAAATGCGGATTGGGTCTGGTGAACCGCATTTAGTTTCTGGACACCGGCTAGTGTCCAGAAACTAAATGCGGATTGAGTTTGGGAAACCGCATTTAGTTTCTGGACACCGGCTAGTATCGGATTGAGTTTGGGAAACCGCATTTAGTTTCTGGACACCGGCTAGTGTCCAGAAACTAAATGCGGATTGAGTTTTGGAAACCGCATTTAGTTTCTGGACACCAGCTAGTGTCCAGAAACTAAATGCGGATTGGGTCTGGTGAACCGCATTTAGTTTCTGGACACCGGCTAGTGTCCAGAAACTAAATGCGGATTGAGTTTGGGAAACCGCATTTAGTTTCTGGACACCGGCTAGTATCGGATTGAGTTTGGAAACCGCATTTAGTTTCTGGACACCGGCTAGTGTCCAGAAACTAAATGCGGATTGGGTCTGGTAAACCGCATTTAGTTTCTGGACACCGGCTAGTGTCCAGAAACTAAATGCGGATTGAGTTTGGGAAACCGCATTTAGTTTCTGGACACCAGCTAGTGTCCAGAAACTAAATGCGGATTGAGTTTGGGAAACCGCATTTAGTTTCTGGACACCGGCTAGTGTCCAGAAACTAAATGCGGATTGAGTTTTGGAAACCGCATTTAGTTTCTGGACACCAGCTAGTGTCCAGAAACTAATTGCGGATTGGGTCTGGTGAACCGCATTTAGTTTCTGGACACCGGCTAGTGTCCAGAAACTAAATGCGGATTGAGTTTGGGAAACCGCATTTAGTTTGGGAAACCGCATTTAGTTTCTGGACACCGGCTAGTGTCCAGAAACTAAATGCGGATTGGGTCTGGTGAACCGCATTTAGTTTCTGGACACCGGCTAGTGTCCAGTTTTGGAAACCACTAAATGCGGATTGGGTCTGGTGAACCGCATTTAGTTTCTGGACACCGGCTAGTGTCCAGAAACTAAATGCGGATTGAGTTTGGGAAACCGCATTTAGTTTCTGGACACCGGCTAGTATCGGATTGAGTTTGGGAAACCGCATTTAGTTTCTGGACACCGGCTAGTGTCCAGAAACTAAATGCGGATTGAGTTTGGGAAACCGCATTTAGTTTCTGGACACCGGCTAGTATCGGATTGAGTTTGGAAACCGCATTTAGTTTCTGGACACCGGCTAGTGTCCAGAAACTAAATGCGGATTGGGTCTGGTAAACCGCATTTAGTTTCTGGACACCGGCTAGTGTCCAGAAACTAAATGCGGATTGGGTCTGGTGAACCGCATTTAGTTTCTGGACACCGGCTAGTGTCCAGTTTTGGAAACCACTAAATGCGGATTGGGTCTGGTGAACCGCATTTAGTTTCTGGACACCGGCTAGTGTCCAGAAACTAAATGCGGATTGAGTTTGGGAAACCGCATTTAGTTTCTGGACACCGGCTAGTATCGGATTGAGTTTGGGAAACCGCATTTAGTTTCTGGACACCGGCTAGTGTCCAGAAACTAAATGCGGATTGAGTTTTGGAAACCGCATTTAGTTTCTGGACACCAGCTAGTGTCCAGAAACTAAATGCGGATTGGGTCTGGTGAACCGCATTTAGTTTCTGGACACCGGCTAGTGTCCAGAAACTAAATGCGGATTGAGTTTGGGAAACCGCATTTAGTTTCTGGACACCGGCTAGTATCGGATTGAGTTTGGAAACCGCATTTAGTTTCTGGACACCGGCTAGTGTCCAGAAACTAAATGCGGATTGGGTCTGGTAAACCGCATTTAGTTTCTGGACACCGGCTAGTGTCCAGAAACTAAATGCGGATTGAGTTTTGGAAACCGCTTTTAGTTTCTGGACACCAGCTAGTGTCCAGAAACTAAATGCGGATTGGGTCTGGTGAACCGCATTTAGTTTCTGGACACCGGCTAGTGTCCAGAAACTAAATGCGGATTGAGTTTGGGAAACCGCATTTAGTTTGGGAAACCGCATTTAGTTTCTGGACACCGGCTAGTGTCCAGAAACTAAATGCGGATTGGGTCTGGTGAACCGCATTTAGTTTCTGGACACCGGCTAGTGTCCAGTTTTGGAAACCACTAAATGCGGATTGGGTCTGGTGAACCGCATTTAGTTTCTGGACACCGGCTAGTGTCCAGAAACTAAATGCGGATTGAGTTTGGGAAACCGCATTTAGTTTCTGGACACCGGCTAGTATCGGATTGAGTTTGGGAAACCGCATTTAGTTTCTGGACACCGGCTAGTGTCCAGAAACTAAATGCGGATTGAGTTTTGGAAACCGCATTTAGTTTCTGGACACCAGCTAGTGTCCAGAAACTAAATGCGGATTGGGTCTGGTGAACCGCATTTAGTTTCTGGACACCGGCTAGTGTCCAGAAACTAAATGCGGATTGAGTTTGGGAAACCGCATTTAGTTTCTGGACACCGGCTAGGATCGGATTGAGTTTGGAAACCGCATTTAGTTTCTGGACACCGGCTAGTGTCCAGAAACTAAATGCGGATTGGGTCTGGTAAACCGCATTTAGTTTCTGGACACCGGCTAGTGTCCAGAAACTAAATGCGGATTCAGTTTGGGAACCGCATTTAGTTTCTGGACACCAGCTAGTTTCCAGAAACTAAATGCGGATGGGGTCTGGTGAACCGCATTTAGTTTCTAGACACCGGCTAGTGTCCAGAAACTAAATGCGAATTGGATCTGGTGAACCGCATTTAGTTTCTGGACACCGGCTAGTGTCCAGAAACTAAATGTGGATTGAGTTTGGGAAACCGCATTTAGTTTCTGGACACCAGCTAGTGTCCAGAAACTAAATGCGGATTGGGTCTGGTGAACCGCATTTAGTTTCTGGACACCGGCTAGTGTCCAGAAACTAAATGCGGATTGAGTTTGGGAAACCGCATTTAGTTTCTGGACACCAGCTAGTGTCCAGAAACTAAATGCGGATTGAGTTTGGGAAACCGCATTTAGTTTCTGGACACCGGCTAGTGTCCAGAAACTAAATGCGGATTGAGTTTTGGAAACCGCATTTAGTTTCTGGACACCAGCTAGTGTCCAGAAACTAAATGCGGATTGGGTCTGGTGAACCGCATTTAGTTTCTGGACACCGGCTAGTGTCCAGAAACTAAATGCGGATTGAGTTTGGGAAACCGCATTTAGTTTGGGAAACCGCATTTAGTTTCTGGACACCGGCTAGTGTCCAGAAACTAAATGCGGATTGGGTCTGGTGAACCGCATTTAGTTTCTGGACACCGGCTAGTGTCCAGTTTTGGAAACCACTAAATGCGGATTGGGTCTGGTGAACCGCATTTAGTTTCTGGACACCGGCTAGTGTCCAGAAACTAAATGCGGATTGAGTTTGGGAAACCGCATTTAGTTTCTGGACACCGGCTAGTATCGGATTGAGTTTGGGAAACCGCATTTAGTTTCTGGACACCGGCTAGTGTCCAGAAACTAAATGCGGATTGAGTTTTGGAAACCGCATTTAGTTTCTGGACACCAGCTAGTGTCCAGAAACTAAATGCGGATTGGGTCTGGTGAACCGCATTTAGTTTCTGGACACCGGCTAGTGTCCAGAAACTAAATGCGGATTGAGTTTGGGAAACCGCATTTAGTTTCTGGACACCGGCTAGTATCGGATTGAGTTTGGAAACCGCATTTAGTTTCTGGACACCGGCTAGTGTCCAGAAACTAAATGCGGATTGGGTCTGGTAAACCGCATTTAGTTTCTGGACACCGGCTAGTGTCCAGAAACTAAATGCGGATTCAGTTTGGGAACCGCATTTAGTTTCTGGACACCAGCTAGTTTCCAGAAACTAAATGCGGATGGGGTCTGGTGAACCGCATTTAGTTTCTAGACACCGGCTAGTGTCCAGAAACTAAATGCGAATTGGATCTGGTGAACCGCATTTAGTTTCTGGACACCGGCTAGTGTCCAGAAACTAAATGTGGATTGAGTTTTGGAAACCGCATTTAGTTTCTGGACACCAGCTAGTGTCCAGAAACTAAATGCGGATTGAGTTTGGGAACCGCATTTAGTTTCTGGACACCAGCTAGTGTCCAGAAACTAAATGCGGATTGAGTTTGGGAAACCGCATTTAGTTTCTGGACACCGGCTAGTGTCCAGAAACTAAATGCGGATTGAGTTTTGGAAACCGCATTTAGTTTCTGGACACCAGCTAGTGTCCAGAAACTAAATGCGGATTGGGTCTGGTGAACCGCATTTAGTTTCTGGACACCGGCTAGTGTCCAGAAACTAAATGCGGATTGAGTTTGGGAAACCGCATTTAGTTTCTGGACACCAGCTAGTGTCCAGAAACTAAATGCGGATTGAGTTTGGGAAACCGCATTTAGTTTCTGGACACCGGCTAGTGTCCAGAAACTAAATGCGGATTGAGTTTTGGAAACCGCATTTAGTTTCTGGACACCAGCTAGTGTCCAGAAACTAAATGCGGATTGGGTCTGGTGAACCGCATTTAGTTTCTGGACACCGGCTAGTGTCCAGAAACTAAATGCGGATTGAGTTTGGGAAACCGCATTTAGTTTGGGAAACCGCATTTAGTTTCTGGACACCGGCTAGTGTCCAGAAACTAAATGCGGATTGGGTCTGGTGAACCGCATTTAGTTTCTGGACACCGGCTAGTGTCCAGTTTTGGAAACCACTAAATGCGGATTGGGTCTGGTGAACCGCATTTAGTTTCTGGACACCGGCTAGTGTCCAGAAACTAAATGCGGATTGAGTTTGGGAAACCGCATTTAGTTTCTGGACACCGGCTAGTGTCCAGAAACTAAATGCGGATTGAGTTTGGAAACCGCATTTAGTTTCTGGACACCGGCTAGTGTCCAGAAACTAAATGCGGATTGGGTCTGGTGAACCGCATTTAGTTTCTGGACACCGGCTAGTGTCCAGAAACTAAATGCGGATTGAGTTTGGAAAACCGCATTTAGTTTCTGGACACCAGCAAGTGTCCAGAAACTAAATGCGGATTGAGTTTGGGAACCGCATTTAGTTTCTGGACACCGGCTAGTGTCCAGAAACTAAATGCGGATTGAGTTTGGAAACCGCATTTAGTTTCTGGACACCGGCTAGTGTCCAGAAACTAAATGCGGATTGGGTCTGGTAAACCGCATTTAGTTTCTGGACACCGGCTAGTGTCCAGAAACTAAATGCGGATTGAGTTTGGGAACCGCATTTAGTTTCTGGACACCGGCTAGTGTCCAGAAACTAAATGCGGATTGAGTTTGGGAAACCGCATTTAGTTTCTGGACACCGGCTAGTATCGGATTGAGTTTGGGAAACCGCATTTAGTTTCTGGACACCGGCTAGTGTCCAGAAACTAAATGCGGATTGAGTTTTGGAAACCGCATTTAGTTTCTGGACACCAGCTAGTGTCCAGAAACTAAATGCGGATTGGGTCTGGTGAACCGCATTTAGTTTCTGGACACCGGCTAGTGTCCAGAAACTAAATGCGGATTGAGTTTGGGAAACCGCATTTAGTTTCTGGACACCGGCTAGTATCGGATTGAGTTTGGGAAACCGCATTTAGTTTCTGGACACCGGCTAGTGTCCAGAAACTAAATGCGGATTGAGTTTTGGAAACCGCATTTAGTTTCTGGACACCAGCTAGTGTCCAGAAACTAAATGCGGATTGGGTCTGGTGAACCGCATTTAGTTTCTGGACACCGGCTAGTGTCCAGAAACTAAATGCGGATTGAGTTTGGGAAACCGCATTTAGTTTCTGGACACCAGCTAGTGTCCAGAAACTAAATGCGGATTGGGTCTGGTGAACCGCATTTAGTTTCTGGACACCGGCTAGTGTCCAGAAACTAAATGCGGATTGAGTTTTGGAAACCGCATTTAGTTTCTGGACACCAGCTAGTGTCCAGAAACTAAATGCGGATTGGGTCTGGTGAACCGCATTTAGTTTCTGGACACCGGCTAGTGTCCAGAAACTAAATGCGGATTGAGTTTGGGAAACCGCATTTAGTTTCTGGACACCAGGTAGTGTCCAGAAACTAAATGCGGATTGAGTTTGGGAAACCGCATTTAGTTTCTGGACACCGGCTAGTGTCCAGAAACTAAATGCGGATTGAGTTTTGGAAACCGCATTTAGTTTCTGGACACCATAGTGTCCAGAAACTAAATGCGGATTGGGTCTGGTGAACCGCATTTAGTTTCTGGACACCGGCTAGTGTCCAGAAACTAAATGCGGATTGAGTTTGGGAAACCGCATTTAGTTTCTGGACACCAGCTAGTGTCCAGAAACTAAATGCGGATTGAGTTTGGGAAACCGCATTTAGTTTCTGGACACCGGCTAGTGTCCAGAAAGTAAATGCGGATTGGGTCTGGTGAACCGCATTTAGTTTCTGGACACCGGCTAGTGTCCAGTTTTGGAAACCACTAAATGCGGATTGGGTCTGGTGAACCGCATTTAGTTTCTGGACACCGGCTAGTGTCCAGAAACTAAATGCGGATTGAGTTTGGGAAACCGCATTTAGTTTCTGGACACCGGCTAGTGTCCAGAAACTAAATGCGGATTGAGTTTGGAAACCGCATTTAGTTTCTGGACACCGGCTAGTGTCCAGAAACTAAATGCGGATTGGGTCTGGTGAACCGCATTTAGTTTCTGGACACCGGCTAGTGTCCAGAAACTAAATGCGGATTGAGTTTGGAAAACCGCATTTAGTTTCTGGACACCAGCAAGTGTCCAGAAACTAAATGCGGATTGAGTTTGGGAACCGCATTTAGTTTCTGGACACCGGCTAGTGTCCAGAAACTAAATGCGGATTGAGTTTGGAAACCGCATTTAGTTTCTGGACACCGGCTAGTGTCCAGAAACTAAATGCGGATTGGGTCTGGTAAACCGCATTTAGTTTCTGGACACCGGCTAGTGTCCAGAAACTAAATGCGGATTGAGTTTGGGAACCGCATTTAGTTTCTGGACACCGGCTAGTGTCCAGAAACTAAATGCGGATTGAGTTTGGGAAACCGCATTTAGTTTCTGGACACCGGCTAGTATCGGATTGAGTTTGGGAAACCGCATTTAGTTTCTGGACACCGGCTAGTGTCCAGAAACTAAATGCGGATTGAGTTTTGGAAACCGCATTTAGTTTCTGGACACCAGCTAGTGTCCAGAAACTAAATGCGGATTGGGTCTGGTGAACCGCATTTAGTTTCTGGACACCGGCTAGTGTCCAGAAACTAAATGCGGACTGAGTTTGGGAAACCGCATTTAGTTTCTGGACACCGGCTAGTATCGGATTGAGTTTGGGAAACCGCATTTAGTTTCTGGACACCGGCTAGTGTCCAGAAACTAAATGCGGATTGAGTTTTGGAAACCGCATTTAGTTTCTGGACACCAGCTAGTGTCCAGAAACTAAATGCGGATTGGGTCTGGTGAACCGCATTTAGTTTCTGGACACCGGCTAGTGTCCAGAAACTAAATGCGGATTGAGTTTGGGAAACCGCATTTAGTTTCTGGACACCAGCTAGTGTCCAGAAACTAAATGCGGATTGGGTCTGGTGAACCGCATTTAGTTTCTGGACACCGGCTAGTGTCCAGAAACTAAATGCGGATTGAGTTTGGGAAACCGCATTTAGTTTCTGGACACCAGCTAGTGTCCAGAAACTAAATGCGGATTGAGTTTGGGAAACCGCATTTAGTTTCTGGACACCGGCTAGTGTCCAGAAACTAAATGCGGATTGAGTTTGGGAAACCGCATTTAGTTTCTGGACACCGGCTAGTATCGGATTGAGTTTGGGAAACCGCATTTAGTTTCTGGACACCGGCTAGTGTCCAGAAACTAAATGCGGATTGGGTCTGGTAAACCGCATTTAGTTTCTGGACACCGGCTAGTGTCCAGAAACAAAATGCGGATTGAGTTTGGGCAACCGCATTTAGTTTCTGGACACCGGCTAGTGTCCAGAAACTAAATGCGGATTGGGTCTGGTAAACCGCATTTAGTTTCTGGACACCGGCTAGTGTCCAGAAACTAAATGCGGATTGGGTCTGGTAAACCGCATTTAGTTTCTGGACACCGGCTAGTGTCCAGAAACTAAATGCGGATTGAGTTTGGGAAACCGCATTTAGTTTCTGGACACCGGCTAGTGTCCAGAAACTTAATGCGGATTGGGCCTGGTGAACCGCATTTAGTTTCTGGACACCAGCTAGTGTCCAGAAACTTAATGCGGATTGGGCCTGGTGAACCGCATTTAGTTTCTGGACACCAGCTAGTGTCCAGAAACTTAATGCGGATTTGGTCTGGTGAATAGCATTTAGTTTCTGGATATATACATTTGTATATATATTCAGCTCATTCCACTTGAATTCATGTACCTTTTGTGCTGCAAGGTGACTTAGGATTTGGCTTTCATTTTTGGAATCTATTTGAAGTTTGTTGTCTCTTTTAACTCCACAGTCAACCACCGCTGAGTTAATTTCGGCATTGCTCACTCTTACGAGATTGTGGTCTATTAATGTTTTTGTATCTCTGATTGGGTCAACACGAGTGTGCGAATATATACAATTAAGCAGACCTTTTGACGCTATCATCGACAAATAATCACAGACATCTGAATTAGTTTTATCTTTTAAATTTATGTTGACGTCCCCCATTATAAAAAGGTTACATTTAGTTCCGACTTCATCAACATGCTTACTTAATTCACGAACAAGGCATTTAACATTCTTCTTTGGTGGTCTGTACACAGAGATGATTGACGCTTCAAAATTTCCACGTTTAACATTGATAGAGACATTTTTATACATACATGTCACTCTTTCTACTTTGTCATATACAATATTATTTTTCACGTATATACATATTCCACCTCCTCCTCCGGGGTTGCTTCGATTAAAGAACTCACTGCTGTATCCTTCAATCTGATATTGGTTATTTTCTTCTTTTCTAATATTTATTTCGCACAACATAATGACATCTATATACGACAAAAACTCATTAATATATAACATCAACGCATTCCAGTTTTTCCTCAAGGACCTTACATTTAGTGACATAGATGAGAATTCACTTATATTATTTTTTACATATACACAGGCCTCTTCTTGCGATTTAATATTTTTAAAATCGGTACTTATTATATTATCGAGTTCATTCTCTCTTTTTTGCGCAACAGTGTTGTTAAGATTTTGACGTTTGTCGTGATCGTTTATGTCATTTTTTCAAGATCGTTGATTGATCGTATTTCGATAATGGGCTCTCCTTCTGTCTTTCTAGCAAGAACCTTGTTGTTCCGAAACCAAACAAACTTCCAGTTGGCAGTTCTTGCTTTATTTTTTACTAACCATACAATTTTTCGGAAGTGTGATGTGAGGTGTTCGTTTATATAAATGTTTTGATTTGCGTACACCGGGTTGATTTGCTTTTGTAGTTTGGTGCACACCTGACCATACTTCAGGTTTCGTTTTTGTTTTGCTCGATCCATGAACGTAGCTTTTGTTGTTTTTCTCGTGAAGCTTACAACAATATTTTTCATTTGTTGGTTCTTTCTGTCTTTATACGTGTATATTTCCTCAATATCGGATTCTCCTATTTGTGTATCAAGTGCATCACCTATTGCCTTGACCAAATCAAAAGCGTTTTCGTTGTTAGACATCGGAACGTTTTTAATTTCTACATTCCTGTCAATTTGCTTTTGTTCCAGTGTGTTGACCTGTGTCTGGAGATATGTGATTTGTTCGTCTTTATATTCGATTTGTTTTTTGTAATCTGCCAGTTCTTTTCTCAGTGCTTGTATTAAGGAGTTATTTTGTGCAAGTAAAATATCAATTTCGTCGTATTTACTTGTTGTGAACTCTACTGCTTTTGAATATTCCTTTAACATTTCCTTTATTACTTTCAGTTCTTTGTTTATAGAACTGTTATCGGACAGTACAACGGCTGCTGCAGCTGTCTTCGGGGACTCCGCTGTTCTGGTTCTCTTTGCAGTTTGGACATTATCTTCATGTGGTGTTTTATCTTTTACTCTGCAAGAAGGGCATGTCCAATTTTTCTTTGTCTGCTGGGACATCTTTCGGTAAGAATTTTGTGAAATTGAGCAGCATTCAAAATGTAAATCTCCCTTGCAGGCCGAGCAGTTGATATATTCGCCGTCAAGTGGTAACGGATCATCACATCTACATCACGATTTCATCTTACCAGAATGTTTAATTTTTTTCGCTTTTCCTCAGTAATATCAATTGTAATTTCTAATATAAACGGTTGACTAAATAAATAATATCTAACTGCCTTTTTTGGCTTTGTGTTCGCTTCTTATTTAATTTATTTAGGTAAATTCTATTGAAATATAGCACTGCTGAAAAAAAACACAACCGCACTGTTCTGAACTTCAACACTAGTTTCCCAAGCTCAATCCGCATTTTGTTTCTGGACACTAGCCGGTGTCCAGAAACTAAATGCGGTTTACCAGACCCAATCCGCATTTAGTTTCTGGACACTAGCTGGTGTCCAGAAACTAAATGCGGTTTCCCAAACTCAATCCGCATTTCGTTTCTGGATACTAGCCGGTGTCCAGAAACTAAATACGGATTGGGTTTGCGAAACCGCATGGGGTTTCTGGACACCGGCTAGTGTCCAGATAATAAACCCCTCTAATCATGACAGCAATCTCCGCCCCAGTGTCTCCCTTGCATTCGTCCTTAAATTTGCCAATGGAAACAGGCAGCACCGCAACTGTGAGTAAAACTTTCGGTTGAGAACATTGGTTTTTGCTCCATTTTTCTATTGGTGTAAATAACTCAGCCATGTAGTTACCAAGCTGGTCAAACAATCAGTGTGCACGCCCAGCCCCAACCGCGCCCCACTCATATCGGCCACACGGCGGGAATGCAAACAAATTAGCACCGAAACAGAGGACCCACACCATGCATTAAGCATCAATACAGGCAATTACAATTAGAGACATCATGAGGGTGTTAAAACAACCGCAACGGGATAGTATTCACTTCACTTCCGCAAACTGACCATAAATCATAATTATCCCTGTGAACCTGGCAATTCGGCATGTTGGCATGGTGAGCCCCAGAGCACGTGGTGGTGCACAATGAAGCATGAGGCATCGCATGCCTCTGCGGCACGATTGAAATTTACATGCGCTGCTCGGCTTGGGTTCCAATCGCATGGGCTTCGTCCTGAAGTATGCACAATGTTGCGGTGATACGGATCTGCGTCTGTGGACGGCATGTGTGAGGGGACACTGAAGGGGATTCATCGAAGAAGAGATGCCATCGCCGTGATGAACTGTCCGAGGACCAGAGATTAAATCTTCCATGGGGTTGGCATCTTTCCGGGAACTGGGGTTTAGCCCACTCACATATGTGACTGGTTGGAGGCCGTGCAAGTGTACGTCGAACTTCTGCCAATTGCGGCTCATAAAGAGTCCTGACTGTGCGTACTATGTTCTCGCATCCAAATGGAATGACTTTGAGTGCCGTGACAACGAAGATGTGTTTGAGACGGACGGCAGGGATTGCGGCAGTTATCGTCTCGCAGTGCTGGCAGAGACTTCTCTGAGGCAATCAAGTCTAGAATTGAACTCCAGACATGGCTTGTTGGAAGTTGGAGATGTCTTAAGGAAACTCGGCGATCGTCCGTTGACCTGCCATCAGCAACGTGGCAACGGTGTTCTTATATGTGCTAAGGTAAGAGAGGAGTGAAGCAGAATGTAGAGCATAGCCTTGCGCTGTGCACGTAGTCCTAAGAGCATACTGAAGGCAACCGTGTTCTAACAAGGTCATCAAGCCTAAACGAACACGAATAAGTCAAGTCAATTGTCAATTGAATCTAAATGCCCGTGAAAATGGAGACCTAAACCTAATCCGTAACATTTACTCCTCGTCTATGAGTGACGCGACTGCCTAGTACTGACTGGTCCTCAACAAACCAATCCTCTGGCCAGGAAAATCTTCGAATTCACCCTCGAGGGACGGCGCAGTAGGAGTAGACTGCGACACAGGTTTTCGCAGGCAAGTGGAAAGGGATCGCAACCAACTATGCGTGCGAAACTGGAGGCAGCTAGCTAAAGATCGAACTGGCTGGAGACGCTTGTTGATTGAGGCCCAGCTCCACTCCGGACTGTAACGCCACCTTAAATAAGTAAGTATTCTGTAATTATCTGCAATATACTGCTGGATTCATCAAGGGTAACGCAAAAGGACTTACTGAACGGTACGTCATACTATAATAAATGTGTGTACTCTGCGCTAGTCGGACCGTGCCGAGACGTGTTTTAAGTGATTAAGATTTGCCTTTTAAATGCAGGAAAGAAAATTCCATTTTTGGTTTGTTTTTAGAAATGAGTTGTCACAGCGGCAGGTGCGCGAAGGGAGATATGAGGCATCCGTTCACGAATGAGCACTGACACTTGGCTTACACACTTTCGTTTAGGAAATATAGACTGCTCGACCACTACAGATGACGATCAAATCTTAGCTGCAGTTAACGTTGACAGGCATACCCTTGTTAGAGACCATCTTTTACTTCAAAGATACCTTCAGAGGTTACATTGCCATTCGGTTAGCATGTTAAACAGTAGGAACAGCCCATTGAGCTTGTAAAAAAGTCCTTCTAACCATGCGGTGGCTAAGGCCTTCTCCAGGCCAATCAGGCAGGCACCCGTACTCTGTTTCTGGCTCTTGTTCCATTAAATAATCGACGCAAAATGAATGGTCATGCCCCGCTTTGAAACCGAATTGGTTATCCGGAATAATATGTTTGTCCAGTTGATCATAGCTGATATTCGGAAGGAGACTAATTGACCGGAGGTTGCACGGATTCGAAGAATCTTTTCCTCACTTGGACATGGGTTGCACAATCGCAGTTTTCCAATGCTCCAGATAATGTGCATTATTCAGAACATTGTTAAACAGGACAGTGTACATATTAACCACATCTAGGGGGAGATGTCTTAGCACAATGTTCGAGATCCCGTCGATTCCAACTGATTTTTTCTTCTTAAGTGATTCGAATACCGCTTGGAGCTCTGTCTTCGATATGAACGGGCGATGAACCCCTTTGCCGGCGATGACATTGTCTGCTATGTTGTCGTCATTGAACACGATAAAGCCGATTTTCTCAGATCTCCCATTGTTGCATGTCTGCTCGAAGTTGCGAGTTGCTGGATTGTACGCCATTCTCCAGGTCGTGGTTCGGACGAACACTCACATTAACCTTATTGTACATTTCCTGGAAGACTGCGCCTAGTACCTCCATTTGTTTTTGCGGGTCTTCGACCACAAATAAGGACACGGAAGATAGCTATGCTTACTACGAAGGATTCTATTTATTTGCGGGAACATGCTCGGGTTATTGGATCTTATAGCCCGAAACTTATTGTTCCAGTGCAAGTTGACAAAAACTCTGGAATTCTGGACAATTAGTGTTTTAATGATTTTACCGGCGTTTTTATTCATGTCTAAATGCCAACCCAAACAAAAAATAAATCACTTGACAGCTGACAAAATGGCCGCCAGTTAAAATAGTATTGCCATCTTAAAGTTCTATACCTCACAAAAAAACACCCTTTATAAAATAAATGCATTCACAACGTGTCGTGTTTGAATCATTGTATTGCACAAAATGGGCAGTGTTGTTGCTCGACATCGCGACATGATGACACAGTTCTTTCTGTCGAACTTGGATGATATTCAAGTGGTTTAATCAAGACGTTGCCAGATGCCATACAGGTCATGAAATAATTCGATTACTGCTTGAGATATTGCCTGTTCTTGCGTTAATTTTGGGACACCCTTTACAAGCTCTATCACAGAATATATCGCTGTTACACCAGCATGATCTCAGCCACATTAGGAGGTTCGAATTAAGACCAAGGCAGCTAGGCTGGGTGGAAACAGAGTGCCCAGGACTGTCATCGATGGAAGGCAACTATTGCTCTGACGAGTTGAAAGCCTTAAATCTTTGGACAGTCCATGAACCCACTCAATCGATAAGCCACTGGAACGGCAACCCGTACCATCGGCATTCTGGTCAAACTGCATTTTATCGTTCGGCTTACCCTTACCGGAGCACTGCATCGAATTGCATTTATAAACCTTATCGGCCCGTTCATGTGAAGCCCCAGCATGCGGTGGCCATTATTTGCTGGCCCTCAAATTGAATGCGAAAGCATACAGTAAACACTTGTGTCAGATTGCATCTTTCGACCCGACAAGACGGCATCTCTCTTTCGAGTGACTCCTCGTGATTTAAACTTGATCTCTTTACAAAGCATCACTCCGACTGCTGCACGAAACAATTGTCTCTTACTTACTGCCACCACCCCCTGTCACTCTTCAATAAACAAGAGGCGAACAAATTTATGCAAAGTTACTGCTCCGAATCACAGCAACGACTGAAAACCATCTGAAACTCTCAGATTACAGGAGATTTCATCGCCACAGGTATCCCAGGCGGACAGGATGCCAGTCGCACAGCCACCACCACCACCATCGCCACCCCCACCCAGACCAATATTCATTACGCCACCACGCACTCGGCTAAGAGACATCTTTATATTCACATTAAATCTAGATACATTCTGATATTTGGATTTGATCGCAATAAATTACCATTTAGACACCGATGCATCCGTCTTTGGGCTGTCATGGCATGGCATGCCACTCGCCCTGGCTGTGCGGCGGCAATCGGTGTTGCTGCTGCTGATGGGCCAATGTGTCGTCCTGGCTACGGTTCAACCGCATGCGGTGAATGACGACGTCAAAATGTTTGCTAATGCATTGAGGATTTGTGGCGTCCCCTCACCCACTCTGTATCTCTTAGACTGTCTTTCGGCAACCCATGCCACACACACACACACACACATGCAGATACAAATGTGTCCTTATGAACAGTAAATACCGAGGAATGTTTGTTTTTTAGGCGGCGACGGTGGCGGGTGGCTGCATTGCAAGGACGACGAGATGCCGATGCCGATGCCGAAGCCGATGCCGATGCCAATGCCGTGCCAGTGACAAGCGGAGAATTGAATTTATTTTGTTTATGAAAGGAATTAAATCCGGATCTGGATATGGCTCCGACTGTGTGGGGGCCCTGGATGCCCCATGGATCTGGTGTGCACGCAGACCTCCCCATCGGTTATTGACAGGGCGTGTGCTGTTCGTTTATAGACACTAACCAGGCCACGTGACACATAAATGTTTAGTGGATTACATTGGGGTTGTATCGAAGTGTGCATTTGGTTGCCTCTGGTTTTTCGTCTTTATGGCGTGCTGCACAAGGATCCCCGTCCCGCTGCCAGATAACGAGGACGAGATGGATATAATTAGTATTCCGAAAGAGTTGAACTTTTCTGAGCGGATCCCAGTCCCGTGCGGATTGCAGTGAACTGCGTAATTAGCTGAGGGGATTCCTTGAGCGGGTAGTCGGTGCTTTTAAGAACTACATGAATGTGCTCTTTAAACTTGTTTCTTTCTCGTCTGAATCCTCTGAAGGAGGTTTTTGGGGTGGTGTCAGAAGTACTTTTGGGAACAACACAGTCTTTGCGCTGAGCTCACTTGTGGGATACAGTTTCGCTCTAACGATTGTCAAGTCAGAACGTTGTTTGGAACCAAAATAATTCAAATTTGAGCCAATGACTCAGAAAACCGTCGCATATTCCCCGAATCGTCATCAAAGAAGCTCACATTTGATCGACAAAAGAGCACAAGTTCAACAAACCTTATGCGTCACCGACACCATATGCGAGCACACATCTCCCGAAATACGACGCAAGAGTATTCGCTTTTAATGACACACCACCGCCACGCCGCGCCAGATGGTCCTGATTTTTCGCGATACGCTCCAGTTGTCTGCGTTTAATGAACTCCCATCATCAGCAGTCGGTCTGAATGTAGTCGGTAGTTGCAAGATGCACGCAACGACTGATGCGACTCGCCTGTGTCTTTGGTTGGAGTCCTTGAGTGCTTGTCTCCCCTCCCCACCCACCGCGGTAAGATGTCACACAGAACTCGGTTATTAAGCATATTTCTTCTTTACGGAGTAATTGGGGGAAAATATGTTCGCCGATGAATGCAAAAAAAAAAGCACCCACCAGCCAGAGAGACGCGAACGAACATTTATTTCCACCCTGTGTGCACACCGTTAACAGTTGAAAGCATTTAATTATTCACAAAGCAACATGATGCGAGGCTAATTATCCAATGTACATGGAGGCAAAGCCAAGATGGGGGCTGGAAGAGGAGCTTTTTCATCCTGCATCTGCACTGTGGTTCATGCAGCTTTTCTTTCTATTAACTGTCTTTGGTGGGAATTGATGGCAGACTGCATTCGATGACTTTGGAGGAAGTCCCAAAGAAAATCAAAAGGATGCTTGCAATTGTGGAGGATTATCCATTTTATGGTTGCGACAGTAAATTCAACTAAAACAAATTTATGATATGGATTTCGATCACATTTGGGCTTCAATTTATTGCCGTGGTCCTTCCATTAAGAATAGAATGTAACAGGGAACTCGATTCTGACAAGGTTGGTCACTTTTCGACACATATCGAGCAACGACTCAGCCATAACTTGACGAACATTCATTTTAAACCGTCAAGAGTGTGTGCATGATGTGCATAAATATGATCTTTTGCATAGCCATGCGGAAAGAACTTCAAAAGAGCCAAAGTGACATTGCCTTGGTGGCTAGTGGCTAGTTCAAATCACCAAAAAAACGAAATAACTCGTTCAGAATTGAAAGAAGATGGTACTGTGGCACCATCTTGTTGAAGCCGCATGTCTTTCACAACCTAGTCTGCGACATGCAGCCCAATAAAATCAATTGGAGTTTGGCTACAACGTAACGAGAATGGGATTGTGTCGGCGAGTCGAAGAAGTATGAACCAACGACACCACCAGACCATACATTGACTTTGTAAAGGGTGGTTAAATTTTAAGGGCCAATGTTGAACACACACCTAAACGTCAAGTTTTTGTCTGCATTTCATTTGACATTTCTCAATTTCAGATTAACTCAATTCGAACCATGGAAAGATACACAATCGAGCATCGCGTTAAAGTTATTCAGGCTTATTATTATCAGGCAAAAATTTGAGCAAACCGGCGCTGTAGGCGAATGATAATCCGAGAGTGATTGTCGAAAAACCAATGCACCCACAAAGAGTGACTGTTTTGGTGCGGCATCATCGGGCCGTATTTTTCCAAAATAAGGCCGGTCATGCAGTTACTGTCAATGGTGTTCGCTATCGTGAAATGATAACGAACTTTTTATGGCCCGAATTGGAAGATATGAATGTGGACGATATGTGGTTTCAACAGGACGGTGCCACTTGTCACACAGCTAACGAAACAATGGCTCTTTTGCGCGACAAAGCGTGTTATCTCACGTGGATGCGATGTCAATTGGCCGCCAAGATCATGTGATTTGACGCCGTTGGATTTTTTTCTTTGGCGTTATTTGAAAGAAAAGTTGTACGTCGATAGGCCAGCAACAATTCAAGAGCTAAAAGATGAGATAATTCGGCACATTAACGGCATAGAACCTCAATTATGCCTCAGCGTCATCGAAAATTTGGACCATTGGTTGGAGGTTGCCGCCGAGGTCGCGGCTGCCACTTGGCCGATATTTTGTTCCACACAAAATTGAACCATACCAATATTATCATAATAAAAAGAAATGACAATAATTTCCTAAATAATTTGTGTTTTATTCAAAATCAACATCGGCCCTTAAAATTTATTAATTAATTTTATTTTGCCCATATCTTCCTAGAGATTTCACAGTTTGTTGATCGAGACCATTATAAGCTATTTTAAAAAGAAATGTGTTGTAATTTGTGCCTTAACTAGGCCAAATGGAAAGCAGACTACTATTGCTATGGAGCCCTGCTCCCTCTTTGGTCAGTTCGTTGGCTTTCTCTGAGGTGTTTTTTTTTTCCCTGAACTATTTTTGACGCTAGACTGGAGCACTGAGACTTAAAACTGAGTCTATTGTACTACCAGCAGCAAGCTAGGTAGGTAGGTAAGTGGGCTACCTATAGTCAGGCTACTACCACTGATCCACAACTGCACTAATAGTGGCTTTAATTTGATCCCAGCGGCAAATGGTGACTGGACCAGAATTGAAAACCGGATAAAAGCGTATTAACTTAGCTTTCACTGAGATTCGAACCGGGGACACCTCCAACCAACAGCGCCATCCAGAACGTTTAAGCGAAAATGATGTTCTGGAATTCAGATTTCAGATTTTCCAACAAAAATTTCAATTCTTTGCATTGTTGTTGATTCTCTGTAGGATGTGATTACACGGCACGCCTCCTTATAGCAAGCTTTTCCGCTTGGAAGATACTGGCGTAGTTCAGGAGTCTTCAAACTGCGGAGATGTCCAGAGTATCAGAGTAGATACCCGTTCCGACTCCGCAATTCATCTTTGAACCATCTGTTTATACGTTCCTATCAAAGGAAGGACCGATATTGAACATGCTATTCCAATCTGATCTTGTAGCAAGAAGTATGTCGGCGTGTAAGAACTAATTTAGACGGAGTGTAGTATGTTCAAGCCATACGGCCAGGAACTTCATAGCCAAGGCTATCTGATCGCACTTTACACAGCTGTATTTTGAAAATGGAAGTTAATAGGTAGAAGATGCAGCGTGACTATTATAGCGTTTATAGGCGTGGTCTTTATCGCGCCTGTAGTGCCTAGGCATGCCATTCTGTGTACCTTGCCGAATTTCGCTAGATTGCATTGTTTTCTTGAGAGCCAGCCACCAGACTAGCAAGGATGTGGCATATCACGGCTGTATACATTCATCTAGTTTGGTTTGGTCGCAGGCGTCACCTTTTCTCGAACATTTTGTTGAAAACTATCCGCTGGTTTAGTTAGTTTTCCAGCTAAGTTTAGGTTTTAGATAGATTCATAAGTACTTAGCATTAGCAAAGAGGCATAATCGATGACTGTTTAGGTGCAGGAGGTTAATTGCAGATATTTTTTATTTCTTGTTATGTTTCTCGAATATTTGTCACATCTGCAGGGAGGTAAGGAGGTATATCAAGTGCAAGATATTGAGTGCTTCTTAACACTTCCTATTATTCATTGCCTCATTCAGGTAGCAGGCAATCACGAGAGGTCTAACCAACCAAGCCAACCAAGCTTTGGTGATCAAGTTATTTACGCTGTGATGACCATGCTTTTCGAAAACAACCTTCCGCTCGGGGTTAACTTTTGGTAGATGTCTCCACTTACGCACCTCAAGTTGACTTGAGTTCACTAGTCGTAGGTTTTCTCTCTACTGCAACCGGATTCGATAGTAGAATAACATCGAATTTTGAGATTCAGTTCGTTGGCAAAAAATGTCACTTCTTTGGAGATACGAATATGCCGATGTGTAGACCCTTAGCGAGGGAACGTAGCGGCTGAACTACTTCCGCAAAACAGCGCTCGAATCGCACCCGCCTGCCCACTGTTGCTCGACACAATGAGTTAGGTCTTAGGACAGATTTTCAACAACACAGAGACTTATTCTCGTGTCTTCGCTTAGAAATTTGCCGCAATATTCGGCTTTGGAACTTGGCTTAGTCCGTTTCTCGTCACTTCTTGGCACCAAGTCTGCTCATACTAATCTTCTCTCATAATCGCAATGAACACATAGTGAACCAATGAGGTACAGGTATTGAGTGAGATCACATGTCCTTGAGCAGCTGGTTACTCCAGTCATGAACTGCAACCGTCATCCTTTGTGAAATTCAAGCGTGCGGACAAGCAAATCTTGTAAATCTGTGCATGGCCTCAAATATATTCCCTCGATCCCTGTGCGTTGTGATTTTTTTTTTTGTTTTTTTTTCGCAAAAATCCGAAACTCCATGTAAAGCCAACATTTTGTTGAATTCCGATTTTTCACGAACAGCACTCAAGGATAAATTGTCAGAAACCTGAGGCGAGCGTGTGTGTGTGTGTGCAGTTGACACAATGTCTGTCGTCGATTTGTGACATTCTGTGGATATTCATCACTCGCCCGAATAACTCCACAATATTACAAGGTAGCAGCATTGTTTTAATGAAAGCATCACAGTCCAACGAAGCACGGAACAAAGCCGCCTCGCACCACCACTCCGCTGCGCCGCCAACTGACTCTCTGATGGGTGCCTTATTGCCAACCTATCCACCAGGCAGGCATGCATTATGAGGGTAGTAGCCCTTCGAGGGAAAAAAAAAAACAGGAACGAAAAGAATAAATACACACGAACTACGGGAATGCACGGGGATTCAACCGAAAACAGGACCAAGTTTGTTGTGCATTTTATGATGTGCCCCACTCAAGTCCCGGCAGTTTTCTGCTGTTACGAAAATCTCGCCGAAAATTGGAGCGGGAAATGGAAATCATGTTTTGATGCATCCATTCCACCAGGATGGACAACTCACCTCGTCCTTGTTGGTGTTTTTTTTTTGTTTTTTTTTTTGTGTCTCCTTTCTGCCTCTCTCCTCTATCAGAGGGCGAGGCGCCAGTTGTGCAGTTTAACGCGGTGTGAGGGAATATAATGAAAAAGTTATGTTTGTCGTGTTCGATAGACCGGAAAAAATTATTTTCATATGTGGTTGTATTATATTATGACGTGAGAAGCTTGGATTTTGGTTGAATGCACCGAACGGTTGGCCAGGTGATGTGCCGGCCGCTGCGCCACTCCACATGACGCCGGTCGACAACATAAACTGATTAATGTGCACATGCACGACGCGGCGGTCGGGCCCTGATGGAATATCAAATTCATCAGGAATTTATGAATTTCCAAAGGATTCACCGCACCAGCCCCCAATCGGGCAGACGGAAGAGCACCGAAAAACCTCGAAACACTCGCGACTCACTGAACCGACTGCAGCGATTGTTGTTATTATTATAATTCACTAATCAAATTATCATTTTATGTATTTCTTTTTTGTTGTTGTTGCTTGTCCCTTTCCGCAGGGATGATTGACATTTAACGGTTAGTTCATTATCTGCGAGGAGGGCGACGCGGCGCGCAATAAATCAACTAATGCCACCGCGAAATGGCATTAACAAGTGGACAAGTGCAGGCGAAATTGAATTTATTCGAGGTCCGCCGGTTAGGCTGGCTGGGATTAATGTTTAAACTTAAATTAGGTTTCCTATTCGGGATGTTATTATCTCGCGGGTGGTTGTTGATAGAATTTTGGTTTTGATTCGATTTGATTCTGTCACGAGATCGCCTGCACTGCCGTTCGACATTTGTAAGCCGAGTGTTATTAGCCGATTAAGCGGAGGTTGCACCATTTGACATGAATGGCGCTCAACGTGAGCAGTGAAAGGAGTTAGTCTAGTGACCACGATTTTGCTGACAGTTGCCGACTTTGCACATCAAAAGCTGTAATCTGTGGATTGGACCCAACGAGGGGTGTCATTCTAAATAAGTGGAAAAAAGCGCAGCATTTTTGTCAAAACTGTAGAAATTTTTATTCTGACAAGATTCGTTGGTTTACAACAACATTGAAGACATCCAGTCAAAACACTAGAGGTAATTATTATTATGGTTGTTGAGGGTTAATTGCACTTCGACCTTAAGATGTATTGTGACCCCTATTCATACCTTTGCTTTCTTAGGAGCTCCCCTGCCATGCAGCTCTTTTCAGAGTCCTATTGAGGGTTGTTTGCTCCTATTGCGCGAAGGTGGAAGATATTTGTCATAGAGGATTCACTCTAAGCCAGTATCTTTTAGGAATCTGAGAATGAGAGCTGGTTCCAGTGACTTCAATTCTTCCTCCGATATACGCTGTTTGCCCAGATATCCTTGTCTTTTGTAGGCAAGATATCCAGTATGTGGTCTGGAATCTCATTAGATTCTTCGCAGAATCTGCAGAGACCTTTTTCTGATACTTCTAGTGTCCTTAGGTGCTGCCTGAGTTTACAGAGCCCTGTTAGGAAGCCTTTCAGGATACGGAGGTTGTTTTTGCTCATTCTGATAAATGCTTCAAGCCTCTTGCGGTTTTGTTGACCCAAGAGTTTCTTGGCCTGCTTGGCCCATGCGCGTTGTTCCATGTGTCTGCCCCGTTCCTTCTTTGTAGTTCCCTGAACTACCCCGATGACGTGATCTCCTACAGCGCAGATTGGTTCGGGGCCTATAAAGGTGGGGTGTAGGCCATTTCATTGGCTTCTATCCCTGTATGGCCAGGTATCCAAGAGAGTTTTACTCTGTTGCTCCTACTCAGCTTCTTAAGCTTCTGTAGACATTCCCAAACGAGCCTGGATTTGATGAAATAGGTGTCAAGTGCCAGAATAACGGCACGACTGAGAGGAAATGAAATAAGTAAAATCAAAATCTGTAGACAATGTTATCTTTAAACTATTCTTCTGCCTCTTGGTGTAGCGCAACAGTTAGGTACGCGTTGTCTAGCTAGCTGCCTCCAGTTTCGCACACCAAGTTGGTTTAGGTCCCTCTTCACTTGGGTGTGCCACCTAAAATGCAAGCGTCCTCTGTTGCGTGGTCCCACTGGTTCGGAGTCGAATACTTGTCGGGCCTGAGCTGAGTTATCAATGTGCCCTACATGGCACCTTAGACGTTGGCTCTGTAGACGTCTACTAGGCTCATGTCCATGGATTGTATCCTCTCCTCCACACGTCATAGGACCAGAGATCGCACGGAGAACTTTTTTATCGAAGAGGCCAAGAACTTCTTCACCAGCTTTTTAGATTGTCCGTGCCTCTGTGCTGTACAGCTTAACTGGGATGATCATTGTCTTATATAAAGTCAGATTGGTGGCTCGAGAAATGGCTACATTACTCAATTGCCTCTTCAGCCCAAAGAAACAGCGTTTGGTCTCGGTACTGATGCTGTTTGTACTGCTTACTTCTGAGCCGATGTATACGAAGTCCTAACTTAAAGTTAAAGCTGCTCATTGAGATGATCTATCCAAGACGTCGATGTTATATTATGTATGTTATTTCTTAAGGATAGCATGTACTTCGTATTGCCTTCATCTTTAAACTAGTATATTCTTTTTTTCATTTTTACAAGTAAATTAATGTTTCGATATAACCAGAGCTCCGAACATGGTCCGTCGAGCACGATAATCCAAGCAGATGGTGAAAGATTGCTCCCTTTGACTAACACAATGTCTCCTACCTGAATGTCGGCATGACGTTAAGGCAATTAAGGACTCTATTGAAATGGGCGCAGGTGTGCTCCACTGTCGCTTCGATTACGGCTAAGACGGCCTCGAATGTTAACCTTGCTGTTCCTATCGCTCTTTTTAGATGATTTTTTATAGATTTAACACCTGCTTCCCATAGTCGTCCAAAATGTGGCGATGATGGAGGGTTGAAAGACCTTTAGAGAGGTCAAGTTTTCTAATTCTAAGGGACGGTAAATTTGCCTTCTTGCTTCAGTTCACTTGCAGCGCCCTTAAAATTCGTTCGACAGTCGAAGACTGATTTTTGGTGATTATTTGAAATACTTCCTTAGTTGCAAGATCGAAGAAGATCATCCGAAAGTCTCCATTTGTCTACATTCTTACTTTTTCACATAATTCTGGTAATATGGCGATAGTGGACCATTGGCGTAGACCTTATCCATGACATGGCTAACAGAGGATAATTTCTATGAGTGTTAAATCATACGATCTCGACGGGATTGCACCCACTGAGACCTCATACGGCTCAGAGTATACAGAGTGACTAGATAAGGACCAGACCTAGAAGAAATTTGAATAAAAACACAAAGATGTGAGGTAGAAGTTCATTAATATCATATAATATTGGCTCATATGTGCGTCGACTCCTACGCACTTGGACCTATCTGTCTAGGTTCGATTCCTGGTACGACAAGAAATACTTTTCACGGCCCTACCTAAGTGTAACCGTCTAGAAAAAGCTTCTCACACTTGGCCGTTCGGAGTCGGCATAAAACAGTAGGTCCCTTCCACTCGTGATAGAACAGTAGCACGCACAATACGTGTGGTTGCTGAGAAGCTATACCATGGCCCTCTACGGGCTGCAGCGCCACCCATATTATTATTATTCATTTTGAAGCTACATTCATGCCATTATTTATGGAATAGCACATCAGTCAAATGACCGCCTTTGCTTCACTGTGGCAATCCTTTAAGTGGTCGGTTCAATAGTTGTTGCCTCGATCCAATGTGTGCGGAGTTATTCCGGCAATAGCTTCTCGAATGTTGTCCTCGACCACGTCCAAAGGTGTTTGCTTGATAGGGACTTGACGTAGCCCCAGAGAAAATAATCGAGTGGTGTCATGATCGCAGGACAAATTGATGAAAATTTCTTGTTCCAACTTGTATCTGTGTGTGGCCTGGGATGCAGCTCCGTCTTATTGGAACCACAGCCCGGATATATTATCGATGTTGCCGAGCTCTGGCCAGAGAAAGTCGGTTAAAATCGCTCAATACCTGGGACTATTGATGACAACGTCATTTCAAACGAAATAAGGTCCGATGATACCACCATGCCATAATCCGCACCCAACAGTCAATCATTGCGAATGCATTGGCGCCTGGTCCAGCACTTGTGGATTATGTTCACTCCAATGACGGCAATTTTGCTTATGGTCTTAGCTGTTGTTGTCGAAAATGGGCCTTCCTCAAGACAATGATTTCTTTGAAAAAGTGCGAATCGCTGGGCAACATTTTCAGGGTCCACTCAGTGAATTTACTGCCTTGTCTATGGTCATCCGGCCTCAATTCTTGCATTAGCATGGACGTAGATCTAAGTTAAACCACGAAATAAGCCGGCTTGGCTCTTTGACGATGCTCAATTCAGCTGATCGGTGGTGAACCGACTATTCTTCGCCGATACTGACCGATACGGTGGCTGTGTTTACTTCATATGGCACCAATGTCTATCGGGTTGGTGGCTTAAGGTCCAAGAGAGTCCGTTTACATTCCCTAAGTGCGAATAGCCTGCACAATTAACGACCGACTTCACTACGAAATTCACAATGCAACTGAGCGAAATATCGATACATTCCTTTTACTAAGTCCCGCATGTTGGATGAAACGATGACGACGAAGTGGCACCTTTACTGAATAATTTGACAGCTGGATGTCATTGCTATCTTTGACAGCTGCTAAGAATTGGAAAAACTTTGTCATCTGATAACCCTTTACAATAATGACAGTTGGTTGATGACTGTTCAAAAATGACGCGTATTTTGAAATCACACCTCTTGTTGGATGACATTGGTACGATTCTCTGGTGATCCGACAGTGGACATTGGACATGTTTCCTACACTCAAGCAATCAAATTCATACCTCCACCATCAAGCCAACTTACATTGCTTCAGTCAATCTCACATTCAAGCTCCGAAGCGAGTCAAAGGCGATGCCATTTCCCGTGACACTTCCTGCACACTCACCGAATGTACTTCCGTTTGGCTTTGAGTAGTCGCAACTTTATTGCTGCATGTCCCTCCTCCTGTTCTCGCTCTAATTGAACACGAGCAGATAAAACTGCACTCCGACGTAGTAACAAACATCATTTGCAAATTGAAAATGTACCGAAAACTCGCCCCAAAGGACGCCACATTAAAGTGCACAAAGCAAAGAGCTCCTTAAGCCACGCACCACGCACCACCCCCTTGGGGGCTTTGAATTGCTCGGGTATGGGTGATGGAGAGTGGGACGGGCTGGGGAGTCCATATGTGTGTATTCAGATGGTCTCCCGGAATACGGGTATTGCGTGTAATAAAGATCCCATCGAATGATCTCTGAAATTTTGCAAAAAAAAAAGCAACACACAAAAAATTGATTTTAAATGGCGTTCCGTGTCCCACGTGGATTGCGTGCGGTTCTGCCAAATATCCCTTCTGCTTTCATAAGCTAAAGTATCAACAATGTTCCATCGGTTTTCGCACACAATGTGTTTAAACATCTCGTAAGCAAATACAATCGACCCCCGCGACAACGACAACCACGACGACCGTGGCAGCAGTCAGTCGAGCGGCATGGGTGTGGAACAACAAGGGCTGGAGGGGGGGGGGAGGCAAAAAAAAGCAATAATGCCACAGGCTGTAACAATATAAACATCCTACAACCCACCGGGGCGCGCCACCCATCCAGCACCTCCCATCGGGCATGATCATAATAACAACGAGAGCAACCACAGCACAGCAAGAGCAACAAGGAGCCCACGGCTGAAGGAGTGCTAGGTACCCGCACAGCATTAAAAGGCCAAACCAAATACGAAGGAGCATCGCACACAGAAATCAAATATGAGGCGAGCAAGGAAAAGCCAGAGAAAAACACAAAATTATTATGCAAATTGAGTTTTCCACATGACTGAGTACATCGATACGGGAATGGGAATGGGAATGGGAACGGGAACGGGAATGAGACCCTGTCTGCGGGTGTGTGTGACTGTGTGGGCTTGTGTGGGCTTGTGTGGGCGTCGAGTGGGGGGAGGAGGGTTCCACTCGTGTCCCATCCCGGGCTCGTCGGTTGTCGTGTGCGTGTGAGCCTGTATCAATCAGCCCCATCGGCGGCGCAGTGTAGCAACTGAGTGATGATGTTATTCCCAATCTGATTCATACCGAGAGGATGTCACTGAGATTTCCATTTCCTCGGCGTTGAACGTTGGTGGGAGGCGTTAAGAAATGTGGAAAACTTTCAATCGCATTCAAAAGAATTTACTTATCCTCTCGTGCGTCCTTCCGTCCTTGCGTGGTGTCCTTCTTGTTGTCGCTCGATGTTCGTTTGGGAGTGAATTGCCATTGCCATCGCCACCGTAGCTAGGTACACCCAAGGGTCCCCTCTGGAGCCCGCCCAGAATGCCATCTGATTTAATGCGAAATCCTCGGCGCAAAGCATCTACTGCGAGTCGTCTCTTTGTCGGCGGTCGGTGGCGAGGGACTGGCTCGTCAAAGCAAAAATTTGTCATAATTCCCCACAGGAGGGCCGACAAATGAATTACAATGAATTAGATCTCGTGGAGGAATGAGCAAACAAATCGACGACAATTGAATCTCGATTTGCGTTACATCCCGGTTTCGCTTGCGTCGTCTTTCTTTTCTCGTTTGATTTCGCTCTTGTCATCGCAGTGCGGCCCGTGCTCCCACACGTAATTTGCGGCGTTTATTTCGCTCATTTGTCTTCGCGGAGTGTGTCCTTGGCTCTTGGGCATGCCACCAGGGAGGAAACTGGCTTATTTTGCAGCGTTTAACAAAATCCGCCACCGCCGCCCTGCGGGCTCTCTGGCTCGCCGATTCGCATCGTCAGCGGCCGCAGTAGCTGCGCCTGGATCATTGCAGAGAGCTTGTCGCCGCAAAAAAATACGAGCAGCACCCTCAAACGGCGCAAATAAACCAATTTAACTTTTTTATGTGTTCCCATTAAAACGCCTGGCATATGGCATACCAGCACCCGGCTACAACTATGCGAAAGATTCTCGTTCCCGTGGTTGGGTGGTCGCGCGGGAAAGATCGCGCGGTGGAGCTCGCGGATGGGAACTCCCGCAAGGGAACGCGCGACACCCTCGAAAGTGTTTCGATGAAATTAGCCTTCGGGGAAATTAATTCACAGACGTGTGCTTTCAATTTAATACCGCTATCACACACAAGCGCCCAACAGCCATTTTTTTGTTTCAGTCCTTCATAGTGAGAGTGTAATGGGGGGGGGGGGGGGAGGGAGGCGGTTATTTGAGGCCGGTGAACGTGGGAAATGTGATGTATCTCGCAGATTTGTTTGATGAGTTACACATACATCAGGCGGATTACAGCAAGCAAATTAAGTGGTTTCCTCTTGCGAAAGGTGTACTTTGTCACATGTGACCGGGAAGGAAATGGGAAATAGATGGATTTTCACTGTGATGAGGTGATGAATGTGACGAGGACTGTGTTTGGAGAAAGACTGCCTTCAAATTGATTGGATCGAGATGAAGCTGGGCGTTAAGACAACGAGTTGCAGCAACGACTCCCTAAGACAATCAGATTTGTTTTTGTTCACCAAACACTGCTCTTCGTATACTTCGAACATATCATGAACATTAGAACCCTCTACCCAATCGTTTAGTCTCCTCCGTTGATCAGCAGAATCCGACAAATAAGTGGCAGTCGAGTGTGGAGAGTGGTATCCTTTTCGAAATGACGGTTAATAATGCAGAGATGACGATAATTAATTCTGGGCTCTGGGACCAACTGAAATGTTCTTTAATCACATTTCTAATGATTTAATGTCTGTATAATGAATGCTGATAAAAGGCAATGATTACAACGTTTTGAAGACATTACATTAACCATGTAATTGAGCTCGAAGTAATTGACAAATAATGGGCAAATGATTCCTATTTATAAAGAAAATTAACCATTCGTAATGGCTAATAGCATGAGTGCTCATCTTGAAGAATTTAATAACTCCTAATGCATCCAGAAACAGTAGAGAGAACAGTCGGAGAAGAGGGGTACAGGTTTTGCACACCCAAGAAAAAAAAATGGTCGTCAACAAATACATTCGACAGAAACGAGTCGCATTCGCAAGTCTCCAGACTTCTGGCATAATGTTATATTCTCCGACGAGTCAAAGTACAGCGTTTTCGGCTCTTACGCCCATTTGAGGGTATGGAATATGGAGGCGCTACCAAAGGATGCGCATAACCCAAAGAAATCTATCAATTCTATCAACAGTGAAGCACGGTGGTGTACAGGTTCTGTTGTGGGACTGAATAGTATCATCAGTGGTCGAAAAGCTGGACATAATCGAAGGAATGATGTACCAGTTCGTGTACATTGATATTCTTAAACGAAACTTAAGAGCAAATGTTGAAATATTGGAGGTTTCCAACTTGTATTATTTCCAGCAAGATAATGACCGCAAATATGACTCACGTAACGTAAATATAACGAACCTCATCACAGAGCGCAGACAAACAACCCACTTATGTAACATTTATATATATTGTTACGCCTTGTGCGTTTTATAAAATTAAAAAAACACTTAATAACTCTCCAGTCGCGAAAATTGTCGGGCTAACTTCTCGGCGGAATTTTGCCACCAGTATTACCGCAACCACGCCGAAGAAAAGGACCGAAACAGAACCTAGCTTAGACCTATGCTGCACTCGCAGCCCAATCCTACATGCGCCAGTCCGAAAGCGCGTAGGGAGCAGTTACTTGGTTGCTTTTTACTGATTGTGGACGTGGATCCGTAACAATATAATCCAACGATATAAGCATTTCTTACAAAAAATTGGCACCATCCATGGTTACAGAAGTAGTTATAAGGATGAGAGGATATCCATATATATGCATGCATGAAAAATAAAAGCTTTTTTCTTCACATACCTTGATATCGGCTCAAATTCGTCAGTCCCTTGAAGGTCGTTATAACCGATTTTGACTGTACAGCAGCGATGGTTCGAGAATTTCAGAAGTTAATTTGATAGTAGCCGGAAATTTCAACGTTAATGTTGCAACAAATGAAAAAAGAAAAAACAAATTCCTTAAGAGAACAGAGAATTTAAAAACCAGTAATAAATCAACTGACTCAACAGCTAGCATGACGTCTACTACTTTTGGTAGATACTTCACTTGTATCATCAGGCAATCATTGCTTTAATACTGTCCAATGCACTTTCAACAGCAACTGTTACAGAAATCATAGAAGATACGTCATATAAATATTGCTAAAATACGGGCTGTCTCTCAACAAGGTGTCTGAGTATTTCAATACACAAGACACAGTGATATACTAGGGATTTGCAAAGCCGATAAGCTCGCTAGGTGTGATACATCCCTCATCACTTGGTGGGGGATTTATTTTTAATAAATTATATTCACACAAATAAAGCCACCACCTGCGTTAAAACAAAGGAAATGTGGGCTGCATTTAAAAATCCTGTCTGATCCTCATCGGAGTCATAACTAGACCCTGCACAATTGGCACACACGCACGCAGGATGATAAAGAGGTTTGCTCGTGCAGTGCTCTCGCTAGTCGTATGCACTCACACCTAGGAGCCTGCTTCTACAACAACCTCAGCAAACTGAATAAGTACGCCAGTTACACATCTTCATCAAAACCAGCAACGCAAGCTTTCCTGTGATAACTGTCGAATGTTCTCCTTAAGGGCTGCGACTGTAGTAACCCCAAAGAAAGAAATCTGGTATGGTTAAATCGGGCGATCTTGCTGGCCATGCCAAATCGCCAAAACAAGAGATTACGCAATCAGAAAATGCTGCCTTCACAATATCCATTGTGACTCGTACCGTGTGTACCGGCTTGCTGAAGTCACATGTTCGCCAAGCCCTGCTCATCCAATTCCGGCAGTAAAAAGTCGTTTATCATGGCCCTGTAGCGTTTGCTGGTAACAACGACCGTATTGCCGATGGCGTCTTGAAAAAAAATTCGTCCCAATCAATACTCCCACGTGAGCACACAGTGGCTTTAAGCGAATGTAATGACTGTATGTACGTCGACTCATAAGCACCTGAACCTACATTGACCTAGGTTCGATTCCTGGTACGACAAGAAAAAAATGTCACGGCCCCACCTGTTTCGAGTCACTGGCAATGCTCAAAGAGTATTACTGTCTAGGAAAAATCTTCTCACACTTGGCCGTTCGGGGTAAACTGTAGGTGCCTTCCACTCGCGATAGAACAATAGCACGCACAACACGAGTGGTTGCTGAGAAGCTATGCCCTGGCCCTCTACGGGCTGTAGCGCCACCCATATTATTATTATTAATGACTTGTCGTACACCACACGCGGACTTTCAGTGCACTAGAAACAAAGATTTTGCTTATTGACGTAGCCGCTTAAGTGGTATATAATATGGAAAATAAATTGGTTTCAATAACAAAATGTAGATGTTTCACATTTGCCAACAGTTCTTGTTGCTATTTTGTCTGATTGGTTGCCCTTATAGTTGTTAGGTCTTGGACATGCAGGCCTCATGACATACCTTTTCGCCAATTCTGGACTTCGTTGACGAAATTCTTTTCTTTTGAGGATTGAACTCTTATCCAGATCTCTAGCCGTCCCCAAAGATTACTACTTACTTATCTGGCCTGCGACATGAAGGGTCTGAGCGGTAGTTGCCCTCCATCGTTGACACTACCGGGTACACAGTTTCCAGTCACCAGGACTTCAGTCACCTTCCTCGCAGACGGGACCATAAATCCGACGCCGATTTTTTTTTTTGAAGGCATCAAGAATTAGCTGTTTGCTTATCGTACAGCTTTCAGCTCGTTTTGTGGATCATGATTCTGGTCCTTCGACTCAGGAGCTTTGACTCAAGTTGTTCCGACAAACCGTAGTAGCGCCGATTTCCTCTAGATGTAGTTTGAGGAGTTCACGAAATCCTTAACTTCCACGAAATTGCTGCTATAGAACGTGACATTATGTCTTAGATGGTTAGCGGGCACATATACGACAGCACATATTCGCCCTCATTCTCATTAACCTTGAAACGAACTCGTTTCGGCAGTTCTTCAATCGCCGTGGAAGCATCCTTAACGGCATGTTAGGAACAGAGTGACGCTATACGTAAATATCACGTTCGTAACCCAGAATTGGGCTTAATTTTAAAGGATTAAGCCTTCCGTGCTTACAGCTGTGCGCCGCACTACCCTCTCCAGTACCAAGACAACGCATTTCCTTGCCGAAGTCCGATGCAGGTTTTAAACGACTCTGAAGTGCGTGAACTAAACTGCACGTTGCTTCGCGTGGCCCCATAAAATTGTCTGAATTAATGACTGCCAGATTCTTAAATTCTGGTTCCCTTATCCCAGCCTAAAGAAGAATGCTGCAGTTCCTGTGTCTGTATGTGGGCCATTTCAAATCTCGTCGCCTAAGTCTACACCTTGCGAAGGAAACTATCTACCTAAAGCACCTAAGTGACGACGAGTGTGGATTCGGTCATCCTTTAAGGTTCCCCACACCAGTGCCCAGCACCCCACTACCAACCGAACTATTCTTAACTTTCCCTCACAACATCTTCAAACTAAACAGTGTCCTTTTACGTTGTTGTCCTTCAGCAGTGACGCCGCTTGATAAGGGCGTCATAGAGTGGTGCTCAACTCGAAGAAGGCGTGTCATGCCAGCAAACAGTTTCCCAATCCATGATCATCAAGCGACCCTACTCAGATAGTTTCGGTCTAATGCAGAATAAAAGAGTTTGTCTGAAAGTTACGATTACATCTCGAATGGGTGCCGTTTTAGGATCCGACCACTCACTCTGCACGCAAACACAGGGCCCCTTGCACACTGATTCCCCGTCCTCCCGTCCCTACGGGACCGGATGGACTCGAAGGTCCTTCGAAAGAAAGAAGATTCCGCCATTGCCATCGTCCAGGAGAAGTCAGGAGAATTACTTCATTTCGCATACACAAGCACTTGCCGGCAAGTGGTCCTCTCGCAGTTCTGAAGTTCCGTGCAAACTGCTCAATATCTTTGTGTCCATTGTGCATGGAACCAAAGTAAAAATAGCCATCAACTGGCGATGCAATTTTTTCCCCGTGTCAGCCCCGCATCCGCCCGCACAGCGTGTGTGCTTTCATGGCCAAGCCCAAGCTCTATTGTGTCAGCCACCCCTCGTCGAAGTCACAAGGATAATGCAGCGAATATCTGAACGAGTCCTTGTTGTTATCTGAGGAAATTTGTTCCCTAAACGCTTTGCAGCACACCCACCCAACCCCCGGTCGGTGTTTTTGCTTCTCTGAGCGCAGCTCCTCTCGGGAATGTGAATTACCTCGATTATAGTGAAACTTTGAACATCCCCCCCCCCTGCACCAACCACCCACCACCACCACGGGTATCTGCAATAATTTCAAATGACACTCCGCTTTGTGCACAAGCTGGCGGTGTGGTATGAATATGTTTTTGTGAGGCACTCGCAGGTAATTTGAATTAAATTCTGTGCTTTGTAATGAATTAATTGGATCGTTGTGGGAAATTGTGAGATACAACGGTAGTTATCTTTGATACAGCATGTGAAACCGCCATCAGCGTGGCGCAACTGAGATGCGGTGCAGCAGCTGACTTCGAGTTCACTAACGATGTTTGCTTTTGTAAATTAATTTGTGAGCATGACATGAACGTCGACGTGTCGATGTCGGCTTGTAAAGTGAAAGCAGTGAAGTGCGGGTGGCGTCAGTGGATGCAAGGTGACAGCGGAGAGCAGAGTATAGCTTTTTGGGAGCCTTACAGGAGGTAACCACATTTCGATATGGTGTCAAATTGTATTCACTCAACACGGGGAATGCCAGTCAGTCGGAACTGCGGCTTTGATCGACTTCAGTTCAGCGAAATTCTGCCATTTCTATGAAGTCAGCCAGTTTTTAAGGAGTGGTTTGTTTCGTGAGAGGGTAGCACAGTGACTTACACAAGAGGTGATCGTCGAACAGGAGCGGTGCTCAGGAAATACATGCTTGATGGTTGAATCCGCTATGGAAGCGAGTATAGCTAAATGGATGAACTGATGCACAAAAATGGAAAAAAGGGCTTATTGGAGACGAATTAGGCTTCATCTTTTTGTGGTGGAGCATGAGTGAGCTGAAAAATGTCGGAATTAACCTAAGCACCCTTGTATCAAGAGAACCACTCCAACGGTTGATATAGAGGCCCCACTAAATCTGTCACCAAGTTGAGTTCGCGATGCGTGCTTTAGGCCACACTCATAATTAAGTTAAAATTAGGCTTAGGTCAGTGGTGAACGATAAGTCACAGGGAATATACGTACACGTGTCAACAACAGAAGCCATATACGTATGTGGTGAGGGATTGATTCCGTTTACACCTAAAAAAAAAGTGAACGAAACTTAACGAAACTAAAATAAACTTAACGAAACTTAACGAAACCGAGAAAAGTTGTTATTCATTTTCTAGTGTATTTCTTAAGGTGGCTTTTGACATCATGATCTCCTGAATTTAGCTAATGAATTTAGAAATGAAATAACTGGGTAAGTTACTAGAATAAAGTTATCTGCTTAGTCATTTCGAACAAAATATATTCTAGAAGAAAATGCGAAGGAGAAAGAACACTACATTCACTCCTTGTTGTTCTCAGAGAATAGAGTGGTGGAAGCTACTGAAACAACACTCGGCCAGGGCAACTTGTAGGCCATAACCAAAGAAATAACGAGTCGCCTCTGATAGAGCAAATCTTATAGAGATACAGTGAACTCGATCACGTGGAAATTCGACTTAGGCGGAACCGTAGATAACACACAGCCATCGCCCAGCAATTGGTGTATGTTAAAACATGCACACGAGAATGAGCTCAGCTACTAAAAGAATCTAAACAAACATTCCATCAGGTCCATCATCATGATTTCTTCTCATGGCACATCATCACCAGAAGTTTCATCAGATCCACCATCACCCTGTTTACCAGAACTTGCATCTGCCAAGCCAGGATTTAAGAAGAGGCATTTTGTCTGTGATCCTGTCGTCAAACTGCCATCCAACAACATCCCAAGTAATGTCCACCATCTCGCTCTAATCACCTACAATTGTTCGATGCATTGCATGTCCTTCTTCTACAAATTCGCCGGAGTCCACTTCACATTCCCTCCAATACGCCGCCCTCCATCTGGAGTCCATCATCGGCCAAACTTCCATTCCCCATCAGGCGGCAAATAACGAAGGAAAGCACTTTTAAGAAAACCTTAAGTGCTCACTGGCCTACAAGCAGTAGGTCTCAAGGACAGCGCTCCCCGCACGGTTCACACGTACAGACACGACGAACAGCACGCCCCGCTCGCCCAGACCTTAAATCACACACCCGACATACTTCAGTTCGCCGCCCCCGCAGTAGACCTCAATTTAACTCAAATTTCAAAAGTATCCCTTAATACCCACCCGTAACCCTTGTTAATACAATTTCCATCTCCATTCCATGGTTCATTATGAGATCCCTTTAAAAACCACACACAAAAAGAAGGCAAAACTCCTGAGTGGTGTAGTCGTAACCCGGCGCGATGGATGGAATCCGGGATCTCATGCCAACGTCCCGGCACCCACACCATCCGCGTTCCATAACACATAAAACGCATGTTTCGCAAATACCACAAGAGGATCTCCATCGAGACACACACACGCGATTATCATCCAGTTTCATCAGCGTAAAGATTAGGGACCATCACATTAATATTTCATGAAAATTTTGTATATTTACCTCCAATTGGATTCTGTGCCCGGAATACTAAATGCGTGCCGCCCCCTCGCTGTGCGTGTGTGTGTGTGTGCGGTTGAAACCGATGTAAGCAGATACATTTTGTCAGTTCAACGCCATCTTCATAATCTCGCTCGTTGTCGTCTTCATCCCGAGCGCCAGAACGCCGCGCTGGCATCTCTGTGAGGTTAGTCAAAGATTCAAAGAATGGTGCTCGAGGTGAAAGAGAAACGAACACCACGGACAAACGCCACCGTCGATGTTGATAATGATGATGACGATGTTGGCTACCGCTCTCCCGTAGTTCCATTCTTTCGAACTACACGAGCAGCCAGCAACGACAGCAACAGCAACAGCAGGAAAAAATACGATTCACCTTCAATTCGTTCACCGCATTCCAACCACTCACCTCAGCACAGAGCGGCAGACACGAAAAAAGATTGCCCTTGTGAATTTTTAAGATTTTTTTTCACATTCCTTTCGGTTTTTTTTTTGTTTTCCTTTCGTTCTTTTGCTGTTGGTTATCGTCGACATTATACGGCGAACCCCAAGCCGGGCAAAGAGGGGCCCGGGTTGCATGTGGTTTCACAGAGAAATGAATTTGACATTAAGTCCCTGGGAGCCGACTGACTGGGATTCATATGAAATTGTATATTCACTCAATCTGTTCGTCGGATGAATTCAATTTTAAGTGGCCGGCTGTGCTTTAAGTGGGTGGCGAGTTGTGCTCGAGGTGCTCGATTTTATGAGAATCAAAAAGTGGGAATATGCAAAAATGTGAAATCATTGGCACGGAACGGAACGGAGTCTGAGATGAAGGCTCGCTTGATTTGGGTCTTTGTGGCAAAGGCAGCCCACAAGAGGTACTTCATTTTGAATGGGGAAACACGAAGCGAGACTGCGGTAACAAGCGACGGGGCAGGATCGTGCTATTGAACGAAACGACTTCAGTCTTGGCTCAGATTGCTTTGAATATAATCCACTTACAGGTGATGTTGGAGAGGCGCCCACATTCTGCATGCAAATGGATGCCATTTTCCAGGTCGTCAAATTGATTTACACACACTCCTAGGGCGGCCGAATGAAGTGGCAGTAGTTTTTTTAGAATGTGAGTCAAGAAATTCGATACGATTTCGTTTAACAAGGCGGAATGCTTATTGTCGTCTTTTTGTTTAGGAGCTGCTGTCGTTTGTTAACTTGTGCCGATGTTAATTACACCGATGACTCAGTTATAGTGTTCATTGCCCTTGCTGCTCTTGCCAGTGTTTTCGTCCAATTGTGTGTTATTATGTTGTTCGTTGCACTTTCTGACGCTAACTTACATGAGGACGAAAGGGCGCCTTCAAAGGATGGCAACAGACGCTTCTGTCTCGTTCACTCGATCCACAAGAAAGAAGACACCACTGACTCCGTCTACTATAAATCCTTAACATCCTCTCCGTGGTCTACTATACATCCGTAACATCCTCTTCAGTCGTGTGGGAGTGCCAACAACCAACGGAATTATTATCCTTTTCAGTATAGTTGCCGGCCACAGAATTCTGCAATTCGTCAAAGACGACAGATCCTGGGTGAGTAGCAAGAAGCCCAGGCTGATATTCACCATCTTCTCGTCGCGTACGACAGTGAGCGCAGAGACGAGCATTCGTTTGGCATGCCCATCAATCCCGTCAAATGTGTGTGACAATAGAGACCAATCGCTTTTCCATCAAGGTCGGTAATGATCTCACCGAGATCATAAATTTCTTGAAAAGTCATAGACGGAGTGTCGCGCTGCCAAGAAGGTTGTGAAAAGCTTTCCGAAACTAGAGACACTATATTCCAAAAGTTCATTAAGCTGTTTGCATACGCTGATGATTGACGGAAGCAGCTGTCCGTCAATAAGGTGTCCGCATTGATAATGGGTCTGGCGGTGAACAAGGGGAAAACAGCATATCCTGTGACCCCGATTGCGTAGTGGGTAAGTGCGTCGACCTCCTATACTGCGGGATCAGGGAGCAATACTAGAATCGAACCACTTTCATAATTCATGGCTCCGCCTCTTTCGACTCTGTGACAATATTAATTGGTAATTAAAAAAAATGGTATTTTATAAAAAAGTTTAATCAATCCCTAAAAATGGGTGAATTTTTAAATGAATGGAAGTATTCTTTTCTGACGCCTATATATAAAAGCGGTTTAAGGCAAAAAGTAGAAAACTATCTACCGATATCCAAGCTTTCATCGATACCAAAGTTATCTGGAAGTATTGTAAAAGAAAAATTATATTTCATGGTAAAAGAAATTATTTCTAATAACCAACATGGCTTTATGTAGGGCAGGTCATGTACAACTAACTTATCACTATTTTCAAATTACATTTATACAAATTTAGAAAATCAATTACAAGTTGATGTACTTTACACCGATTTCTCGAAAGCCTTCGATAAAGTACATCACACTTTGCTTTTAAACAAGCTAAAGTCTTTGGGATTCCATTCGTCAATGTTAGAGTGGTTTTCCAATTACTTAAAGGACAGGAAGCAATTGGTAATGATCGATAGTTGTAGATCTCGAGTAATAAAAGTTACATCGGGCGTTCCACAAGGCAGCCATATGGGGCCATTACTCTTTATATTGTTTATAAATGATGTTCACGATATTTTCAAATATTGTAAAATTCTAACATTCGCAGACGACTTTAAATTGTATTTATATATAAATAGTTTAACTGATTGTAATAATTTCCAATTGGATATCCATGCACTAGTGGAATGGTGCAAGCACAATGGACTAGAGCTGAATATTCAAAAATGTAATATCTCTACGCCATATCGAATTACATCCCCGATTGTATATGATTATTTCATAAATGATCATAGACTTTGTCGCCTAGAAGAGGTTAAAGATCTGGGTGTAATTTTTGATACTAACTTACATTTTGCATCACATTATGGTTATACAATTGCGAAGTCTAATGTTATGTTAGGCTTTCTGAAAAAGAAATAGTAGAGATTTTCGGGATATAACTAGTCTTAAGTCCATCTATTGTTCGTTAGTCAGACCGTATTTAGAATATTCTTCCATCATTTGGGATTCCCCATATGATACACAAGAACTCAGATTCGAAAGAGTACAAAAAAATTTCACGAGACATGCTGTCCGTAAATTGTATTCCTTCGAAGAACTCCCTAAATATGACGATAGATGTAAAATAATAGGCTTGCAAACCTTAAGTTTCAGGCGTAAGGCAGCGTCTGCCATGTTCATCCGCGATATTATTAATTGCCGTGTAAATTCACCTGACTTACTTTTTCTCGTGAATATATATGCTCCCCAAAGATCTCTTCGGATGAGAAATTTACTACATGATAAGAGGCATAGAACCAACAATGTTTGTAATGAACTTATTACAAGGTGTATTTCGAACACTTTTAATGAACTTTGCAACGAAATTGATTTTAGCTTGTCGTTGGATTGGAGTTTAAAAAATTTATCCATGCACTATGCTATAATTAATACTGTTTATTTGATGTAATCTGTGAGATGCAAAATCGGTAGATGATCCTTAGTCGCGCAGCAAAATCTGCTGTGTAAAGCGATACTGAGAGTTAACACTTAGAGAACGTAGTGTTTTGTGTACTTTGTGATGGAAAACTAAAAAAAAAAAAAAAAATATTCAAAGAGTATATCAGTCTGCGTCGTTAGATGGCCAGGACGAAATGTCACTAATCTGGGTTCCAGGTTCAGCGACATCCCGGGAAATGAGAGTAATCGCTAGAAGACAATGTGTACGCCGCACTAGAAGCAGGCTAAATTCTCTACGTATTTCCAGGAAATAGGAAACCGCAGATATGGATAATATGACCTAATCCAAAACAATCGACCTCCTTTGGCAAACTCGTCATGATACCGCTAGATTGGTGGTGGCAGCCTGGCAGTCTCAAAGTGTTATGATCAACCATTACCTACATTTCCACCCAGAGTCCAACATCACTAACTCTTGCAACAACTCCGGGAGTTCCAGCGGATTCAAACAATCTCTAAGATGTCTGCGAATTGATCTCTGCTTATCTCATCGTTCTCTTCAACGATTAATCTGAAAGCTATCTTATGAAAATATTCCCAATTAGTTCGAAGAATTGTATTCAATTAGCGGGAGATTGGCGATAAATCCGAAAAACTGCTACCCCCCGCTGTTTCTTAAATTTCAAGAAACATTTGAGTAGCTGAGCCGCCTCTTGAAAACCCAAGCTGACTTTATAAAGGGTGGTTAAATTTTAATGGCCGATGTTGATGTGAACCACACCTAAACGTCAAGTTTTTTTCTGCATTTCATATGACATTTCTCAATTTCAGACTAACTCAATTTGAACCATGGAAAGATACACAATCGAGCAACGCGTTATAGTTATTTAGGCTTATTATGAAAATGGGTGATTTTTTCGGTCAATTTAATCGTCCAAATGTGCGTACAATCGGAAAAATCGTGCAAAAATTTGAGCAAACCGGGTCTGTAGGAGATGTGAAAATACCAGTGCATGCTCGTACAGCTCGTACTGCAGAAAATATTGCTGCTGTTCGCGAAAGTGTGGCTGAAGAGCCGTCCACCTCAACTCGTCGTCGTGCCCAACAATTGCACCTCTCACACTCGTCGTTGATGAACATTATGCATAAAGACTTGCGTTTGCACGCTTACAAGGTGCAATATGACTACGTTCATAAAACCACAGCAACAGCCAAACTGCGATCAAGTTGGTAGTGGTTTTTCAGTTTGAAAGCCAGTTAAACAAATTGCTTATTTCCCTAAAAGAGCAGTTTGTTAGCCAATTTCCAAATCACCAACAAAATCACCAACTTGAGGCTGTCAAAGCTGTTTTGGGCCAACCAACGTACGATTGTTTTAATAATGGACGGAGCTTGTGCTCAACAAACTGTTCGGCTTTGTGAATAATTTTAAGAGTTGCTAACGAATAATTTTATGTTACATATATGTACATAAGTATGTTACATATTTTCAAGTTGGTCTGTTTATTATATCAAAAATTAATCCGGCTCGAAGGACCATGTAATTCGATGAAATTAGAGTATCTATCAAATTAAAAAAAACTCCAAGCCTGTGGGATAACCCAGTCGCATAAGTGAAGAAGGACTTCAAGAAACTTAGAGCAACTAGAAGTCTAGCCAAAGATCGAACTCGCTGAAGATGCTTGTTACTTTAGGCTCAGGTCCACAGCAGACTGTAGTGTCCCAGAAAAAAAATAAGAGGCCTCTCCTTTAAAAGTAAAGAAAGGAAAGAAAGGATTTTCGCCGGAATTCGATATCTAAATGGTTGACAAGACGGGATGGACTATAATTTTCTATCCCAGCGGTCACAGAAATACGCCCCTAAACGCAGACACCGCCTTCTCGAGGGAAACTCGTCAGCAGTAATGCAGTCCTCAGTCTTGTTTTGAAGCTCTGAAACTCGACCCAGACGCAGCCAGAGAAAGTATTGCTCAGCCGATTCGGTCAGGTTTCTTCTGACGTTTAGAAAATATCCTCACGCCGACTCGGTCAGGTTGCTTCTGTAGTTTTCGGGGGAAACTCCAGCCATCCATCTTGCCCCCCCAAAGTGATTCGATGAGAAGCCTTACGCAAGCATTCCATTTCATTTTGTAAGACAAACTCGCCAATTTATTTTCATTACAGACCTTCATAACACCCGACCGTACACATCATCAATTTATGAAATCCATCTCCCACTCCTAGTCGCACAACCTTCAGGAGAACGACCGCCACAGCGAGTGGGTTCCGTCTCAAAACAGACGAGCACACATCCTTACCATATTCCGGCCCTCCGAAAGGGGGACTCTTCGATATTCCGAGCGTCGTCGCCGCCAGTGTGACTGTATGTAAACAAAAACGCAACGTGTCTCCCTGTACCGCAGAGAGGATGTGACGATGTGATATGTGATGACGGTTATCCCAGAAGGCTGACTTCAACGTACAGCGTACATGTGTGGCCTCTCCCCCTCATTGGCCAACGAATTTGAATATATACGCTTCGTGTCTTCACTCGTCTCTGTCATTCATCTGGATGAGAGATGCTGTTCCCATAGCTGGATACACTCTAGCCAAAACCACCATCGTCCTGGTGCTGGTGCTGGTGCCGGAGCTGGGCACAATATGCATACCGAAAATTTCACATCCAGATTAATGCCCATGAGACAGGTGTGATTGTCTTAACAAGATGTAAGCTGTCAGATTTGATAGATTCACATCATCGTTACCTCGACGTTTTCGAATAACCCTTGTCTTCGTGTGGTATCTTCTTCTTGAATGAAATGAGGTGACTTTCTGCTTCCCGTCATCCTTTGTCCCGTCAAATCTGGTGTCCTCCGTTCGTGTGTGAGTATTTGGAGAAAAGGTTGCGCTGGGAAATGCTTCTTCGCTTCGCTTTGTTTTCCTTGTTGGCAGACTTGACTCGTTTTATCCTTTACCTAATTGATGGTCGTTATTTTTTATTCACTACTTCCGACGGGAGTTCTTCACATACACCAACACACGCGAAGCGGACGTGTCCTGTCGAAGGGTGGATGGAATACCGTACAGAGGAGGAGCAGGACGACGCCTATCCGGGATGCGGATGGTATTAGCGTTCCTGTTCAAAATTCATAATCAAAATGCATAACTACTTGGAGTCCTTGCGTTTCGGCAACAAATTCGTTTGCTAATTAAATTTCCTCGTCCTGTGTGCTCTGTGCACTGTGCACTGTGCACTGGGCTGTGTGGCTGGCTGGCTGGCTGTCTGTATGTCGGTCCTTTACAGCAGCTGCATTCGTTCTGCAGACATTAGGATGAACAAAAAGTCCATTAGTAGCGGTGTAGTGAATTGCTCGCATGAAATGTTTCACGAATACTCGTACTCGCAGCGGGGAGACGAGAATGAGAATTTCTGTGAAGTTTCGACTAAATTTCGACGTCCCCGGCAGACTTCGTCCGGGAGAGGACTTCAAAATTTTGGCATAAATTGAAAAGTGTGTATGATTTCTATTCGGTTTTTTTGAAGAGGATATTTTATTAGTTTGTTGGGGAGATAGTTCGTCTGAAAGAACGAAATTGAGCGTAGCGGAAGCTACAAAACAGAATGTACTCTAATGACGGTTGTTTAGATGGAGTTTTTGAATGACAAGCCGTCATGGGTTTGTGGACGGATGTATTTAGATGATATTCGGGAAGGAATTCGGTGATTTTATTTACCTAATTGACAGGCAATGTAGCGAACTGACCACAGCTCTAAGTCTGTCTAAGTGACCACTGAACTTGTGCGACCTCAGCCGAGCATCCAATTCGTGGTCCGCATTTGACATCCCTTTTTCGATGACGTACATCAAACGAAACTGTCATCCACCACAGTCAATGTTTAGGATAACGTTCGCCATTTCACGATATGGATCATATAACAACAATCGTGTTGCAAATTGTGAAAACTTACTAAACCGGAAACGGACCATAACCCTCCTTTCAATAAACCGGAGAAGCATAGGCAAAGTTGTCGGTATTATTGTCGGACATTGTCTTACCGACAACCACATCAGGCGCAGGGGTACTCCTGCAATGACTTCTGCAGAAACTGTAGAGACTAGGAGGAATAAGAATCCACTACCTCGGCACATAATTAGCGCCATCTAGAACGAGAAAAAAGCAACTTCGCGAATACAACTTCGACAGCCTGGATAGCCGCAGTTAATATACAATTAACGACCGTTTGCTGATACTCCACTTAGCGATTTAAGTTCCACTTACGAGTAACAAGTTTAGTTGGACCTACCGACTTGCACGATTCGAATAGTATATCGTAAAGTCTGATAACTTCGAGTTGTACCAAGACTTTAAGTTCTACTTGAATACTGACAATGACATAAAATTGTGGAATTCAACTGTATTCAACCTGATTAGTATGGAGTTCGAATTGTATGATTTATTTGAAGATAGTGAGTATTGTTATAAGTTTGACGAACTTTCGTTTTATAAACGATTTCGGTTAACCAAGAACATATTCAATGCCCTTGATTAAGGCAGATGGAATCAAATTTGGAATGTCCTTTCAATAGGTACGGTTTTAATTTTCAATAAGTTGTGAATACAAGATTGTTTTGCAGATTCGAAAGCGAAGGAGCGTCCATTTTAAAACAACATAAAAGTACCGAAGACAGCTATTTTCTAATGCAAATAGCAAGAAACATTTCCTTCGAAGTGCTACGTTTCAATTTACGACCAGCAAAGAATAGGTAAAGTTGAATTTACGGTTTAAGTGTAACTTGGCTGTGAAGTAGATTTAAGGGTAATATCAGCAACATTTCGATATTTTTGACTCACATTGGACCTACAAAAGTGACTACAGTACCAAACTGTTGGAAGCACGCAGATCTGTTACGGATATGTTCATAAAAATGCGAGGCATACAGGAGGCTACAGGATGCCTTCAGTGATGGTTAGGTTAGGTTAGGTAGTTCGGCTGTCACCGAAATCGTCAGCTCACTTAGACAAGTTTGTCCATTGTGATACCCAGAGTCAGACTACTACCACTGATCGACAACTCCAGTGCTAGTGGCTAGTGGACCAGATTTGAAAACCGAATAAAGAGTATTTACTTTGCTTTCACTGGGATTCGAAACGGGGACCTCTGTAACAAAGGGCATTCACTCAACCAACGGCGCCATCCAGCTGTTCCTTCAGTTGAAAGTGAAAGATTTGAAGAAGATCCACAATCATTGATTTCCCGGCGAGCACTGCCTCCATTTAAAGTTCAACTCATTCAAATATTTAAGGCAACTGACCATGAAATTCGACCACAGACTACGCTGATTGCGTTCGGAAACATCAGCGTTTGGATAACAAACAAAAATTACCTTGTCCGAATCGTGTCCTATTGTATGATGTTATTTTCCACTCATAATGGCAAGACACCGGCAATGATCCACACCGGAAATGTGTTATATTTGAATTTCCTTTCAGAGCAACAAAATAGATTACTCGCATATGGGTATCATTGGACAGGGTTGGCACACAGGAATGCATGGAAATATGTACATATCTTACCCATTACCTGTAACCAGACGCATAAGATAGCTGACTACTTATCCAGTCCATATACGAGGGCGGTTCGATAAGTCAGTGACCATGAGATGAAATTCTTTTTTTTCCTCAAAAATTTAATTTATTTCCAACATAAATTTCTCAAACACTGGCAAATATTGCTAAAATGTTTGCACATTCGTCTGCACAAGTCGTTTTTTCATTGTTCCTTCATTTCTGATGTGTAGTCGTGTGTTCAAAGTTCATCAACTGTTACAAAGCGCCTTAAAGCCGCGACACTCATCCCGCCGATAATTTGCTCAGGCCGAAATGTAAATGCAAGGTTTAAATGACAATGCTACCAAGTCGTTGAGTTTCGTTAAGTTTCGTCAAGTTTCGTCGAGTGTCGTTAAGTCTCATTCACTTCGTATTTGACACAGAATTAGTTAAGAGAGACCAACGTGAAGCTAGTGTTGGAATTTTGGTTGTACCCAGAATCAATGATGTGCCCAAATTTGACAATATCATTGACCAATTTTCGTTCGGTTCTGCAAGAGACTGAAGTTAACTTGAGTCAGTTATGGTCAGGCCTTAAGGCTGACCCTAGCATTGACTACCTCATATAAGTTATCAAAATATTGGTAGTTCGCTTGGTGGTACTTTCGTTGAGCTATCAATGTGCTAAGAAATTTCGCAAGTCTCCTTATATGTCCTCTTTCTCACATCCTGAAGGGCTCCCAGTGTTAGAATATTCTGTAATGACACTGTGTTCCCAAAGCGCTTGGCTGTTCATTCCATTTAAAAATAGGGTGTGCTGAAAATTGTGATTAGGCCTTCAAATCATCTACACTCAGTGTATATTAAACCGTGTCAAGTGATAGAAGATATAGAAAAAGGCATGGATGGTGGGTCTCATGGAATAAGGGATGAGCCCGTACCACGTTTTGTAATTTCATCAGCAATGGAAAGCCACAGCCTCGCGATACACACATGAGGTGAATGGAAAAAAGCCAAGCCTGTGACGTTCAGAGAAGACTGTCGGAGCTACATGGTGCGAGCACTGCCAGATGTCACACTGTGCTTATGCTAAAACAGAACATTTAGCTACCGTTTCTCACTGCAAGACGCAGCAGAGATTAGGACGAGACGTCTGTCATCCTTTTGTGTATGTTCTTCACCGTGAACATACAATTTCTCACATCTGACACCAGTACAAATTCATTGGCATTCGCACTCTCGTCCTAGAGAATATAAAATTTGTACATGATGGTTCACTGTACACAAAACTGGAAGGTTCTGGTCCCGGTTTGCTTTACGAGGTCATCCCCGAAGAGACATTGAAGTGAAGGAAGGGGTATCGAAACAAATCTTCGAAGATCCGGAAGAGTGCCCGCAAGAGTCTCCATCCTCCTGGCTTGCCGATGGAAGATCTTGGCTTGTGGAACCACAAAGCAGACGCGAAAGCACACAACACGTGTATAAATACGCGTCTGTCCGGCCTTAAGGAGGTTTCACTTCTAAAAGTGATTCAATCCTGTTCGCGGCCCAAATTCCATGTGTTTCCATTTCACATTCACCAGTGATCACCTAGCCTAGCCTCTGGTATTCTGTGTGAAGTTTATTCCTTCGTGAGTGCCGAGTTTGAGTTGTAGGAAGTAACCACTCCTTCGAAAGTCACTCCGCCCGGCTTTCTAATTTGAACTTTTCTTATCTCTCTCCCTCTCCCCCTCACTCATTTTCAAATAAATTTGCATTTTTATTGCTTCGAAAAGAGTTCCAGGAATTTCTCCAAAATCAACTGGAAAACATTAAAAGCCAAACAAGTACACAAACTCCCGCCGGCTGCAACTGAATTGCCGACAGTCCCTCACACCCGGCCGTCTCGAGTCTCGACTCTCGATCAAAATGAGCGTGAGCTCCATCTACGACAGTCCCAATTATGATTGCACAACCCCTCGAAACGAAGAATCCGCTCGATGCGGGACTCAGACAGTGTCAGGTGGCAAGTGGCCGTTGGCAACCGATGAAGCACAAGCCATTGGACGGAACTTAAGCAAATCCAGTGGTCACCGATAGCACTTCGTCTGCACTCAATTATTTATCCAGATGCGGTTAAACAATGAGAATTGCTTCTCGATTGGATTTTGCGACGGTTTGTTGCTGTGTGCTGCGGTATCGGTGTAGGTACTGTAACTGTTGCGACAAGCTGTGGTGGCTCGTGGTGTTCCATATTGCCACCGATGTACTGTGGGTTAAAGGGATTTTCCTCCCCTTCACTCTCCCACACACACACAGGCACACAGGGATGCCGATACGTGGTTGCAGTTGTATTAAGCAGCTCGAGAGGAGTGTTCCAAAGCCGCACACAACCAGCTAACCACGCCACGCCTGAGTGTAATGTTGACTGAGTCGTGTGCTTAAAGGATGTCCTTGCGGCCAGTGAAAGTTGCCGGCGGCTGTGGGTGGAGAGAGATCAGGTAAATTGCATTAATTAACAAGGCAGCTTCGATGGCGCTTTCATCGGGCCGCATTGCATTTTCTTAATTTGCATGAAGTGTGTGTGTGCGCGCAGAGGAGATTTGCTTCATGTGAAATTAATGAAACGTGTCCCAGTTTGGATGGACAGTTGGATGCATTGGTTTGTTTGGCCATCAGAGAGCGGTCCTTAGGTCTTCCTTCTGCAGGAGTTCCATCCGCACATCATCAATTAATGCCCCACCTCACGGTGGCTGCCCAAATTATCATTTTTTTTGCCGCCCTCCACCTCCATCTGCCACACGACGGATACAAATCAGTTGTCGTCGACCCCGATTTTTTTGTTCGTTTGCCTGTTTCCTGCCACAGCAAGGAGCGCATCCCCCTCTCGCAGCCAGTCGCCCATGCAAAACACATTGTCAACTTCATGTCATCCCATAAACTCGGCGAAACAAGGCGAGAGAGACACGACACGACACTACAGTACACACACCCCAGCGTTGCGTCAATTTGTAAGGACTCTTCGCAACGAATGTGCGCGGGATCACATTAATAAATTTCTTAACACCGAAACCGTTCTAAATGATGTTACAGTCGTTATCCTGCACACACACACACCCACCCGTCTCATCCCCCCGCCACGCCGCCCAGTGACATATCACCGGCAATCATCCGCATTAAGTCGCATCGTGTGTGTGCGCGCCGCCATTCATGGGGAAGGTTCGAAGAAAAGAGCAAGCCAGCAGAGAGGGTGTGGTACTCGTGCCTTGTGCTGCTGTTGTGTGTGCGGTGTTCTTTTGACGTTATCCTGGCTGGAAAGACAATAAATTATTATTGAAAGGAAATAAGATTAATGACAGTTTGTCGAAGGTGCAAATGATAGTAACAAAGCGGGGGACATGAATAAAAACGAGAATGACGAGAGGCAAAGCTTAACAAAGATGCGTCGGATGTTGGAGTTGGGCGGGCACTCACTGCCAGCCACAGACGATGGCTGGCTTGACTGGCGCTGGGTGGCTTGGCCGATGGTAAATCTGTATTTTATGCATCTACCACACCTTGTCCGGGTGGGTGTGATGGCTGTGATCCGGGCGACCGAACGTCTAAGGATGCTATTTATAACTTTGTCATGATAAATCTTATCTTTTGGAAAATTTCCATAAACATATCATCCCTGGATGATGTGCGGTGGTTTAGTGCTGCTACTGCTGGGTGGTGGGGGACGATGAGTTTCCTCTCAGCTCATATCCTGACAAGGATACTGGCTAGTTGATGGTGCATTTGTTTGGTCCCTGGATGAGATGACAGGATGGCCCAAATTAATTGAATGTGATTAGGAACACATAATCTATTTTCCGGACTATCCCACACCAGACACTCGCACACATGCTAGTAGCGAGTGTGATGTCAGGCGCGGGGTGTGACGAGAAGCAGCTAAGCGATCTGATATCTCAGGCTAAATGGGGTTGAACGTTGCAAATGAGCTCGAAAGGTGTACACACACACACGTACTCATCTCCGTAAAGTAATTAGATTATGTTCGAGTTTATTTTTTATTCATTCGCTCCTTTGGGAGGCGATCAATGCGGGGACTTTGGGAAATGGGGATTGTTTCAGTATGTTTTATAATTAGTTTATGCTTTTATTGCTTTGAGAGAGAGACTCTGCGAAGCACGGTAGTTTGAACGTGTTCTCAAGCGTGGGTGGTCAATGGGGCTTAATGTGGGTCATCATCTCTGTTTGTTTATGAAAGACTTGCCCGCAGCAACTGCGTCCGGCAACAAAAATGATGCGCAAATGTTGAGCGATATTGCACAAGGAATAAAAATGATGCCTTTCCTCAATCGACTATCCTTCCCCAGATTACTGTAGTGTTTCCCAGGCAAAATAATGGCTATTCGTGAAGCCGCTGAGTGGCTCTGGATGAGAACGATATCAAACGAGAGCTCAGTCATCTAAACCGACAGTCAAGCAGCAATTATGGCACTCGAATCACAGTTTTTATGATCAAAATTGGTAAGACTCTGCCGCATGTCTCTTAACGAGATATCAAGACTTTGCTTGTTCCTGGACATAGATATATTCCAGGCAACTGTGAAGTAGACGAGCTAGCCAGGAACGGAACAATAGTCATTGAACCAAAGATTGAAAACATCTGGGTGCCAATAGAAACTCAAGGCCCGTGAAAGATGGAATAACTTTAACACGTGCCTAAATGCGAAACAAATATGGCCAAAAATGGACTTACAAAGAACCACGGTCATCTTCAGTCTAAGTAGAAAAAGCTTAAGTAACCTAATTGGAGTCCTCACAGGACACTGCGCAATGGATAGACACGCCAAAAGACTAGGACAGCCATACAATGACTTCTGTAGCAGATGCATGGATGAAGAAGAAGAGGAAAACCGTTTGTGGAGCTCTAGCCCCTTAATAACTAGCTGGATTTCAATGAAAATTCGTAGATTTTGTACAGGGTGACTCATCCTGAGGTTTGATTTTCAAAAGGCTTTGACAGATCACGCGTGACTCCTGTCAAACTGCTTTGTCCTTTTTGGTTAGTAACGCTTGGAAAGTCGTTATAGAAATACTCACACCACAACAGCGTCTCCAAATTGTTCCGCTGTATTACGAAAATCAGCATTCTGTGAGAAATGTTTTTCGTGCGTTTACATTAGTGGATGATACTCGACCGATTAGACCACATTCAGCACGTAGCGAAGAGACTATAGCAGCTGCAGTTGAGAGTGTACGCGAAGACTGTGACGAATCGATTCGTCAATGGTAACCGTTAAAGCGCCATGTTAACGAACTATGTGCTTCCTGATATTCAAGCACATGGTGAGCTCTGGTTTCAACTGCGAGCCATACAGCGCGTGAAACAATAGGCTTGTTGAGAAAACCTTTTGCTGAGCACTTAATTTCACGTTTTGCTACGGTAAATTGGCCGCCTTGATCGTGAGATATCACACCTTCGGACAATTTTCTCTGGAGATATGTAAAGTCCCGGTCTTCAGGAATAATCCAGCCACGGTTGACGCTTTAGAAGCCAACGTCACTCGTGTTATCCGCGAGATACCAGTCGCTATGCTCGAACGAGTCGCCCAAAATTGGACCCTCCGAATGGACCACTTCAGACGTATTCATGGCCAACATTTACATGATATCATTTTCAAAAAGTAAATGCCATAAATTGTTCTTTTAACCGATAATAAAAATGTTAAGTTCACTTTCAAATTTAGGTGTTTTATTTTACATTATAAATCAAAACTCGGCATGAATCACTCTTTATGTTCTAGATAACGACGAACATAGGATACTTTTTTCACCAAAACAATACCCAAGGACTGGTCCCAAACCTTTTTTTTAGAATCCACTAAAATCGTGTAAATTGTTGTTGAGCGAGCACATGAAATTTACAATTAAAGGATTAAAGTCATAGAATCCGCGTTGCGTTTGCAATTCACAAATATCGTATTTGCCGGATTGAATGCGATCTATGTCAATGCAGTGCGTTAGTTGTTCATATTAAGTTTGAAATGATTTTGAGGGAATCTACTGTACTCGTCCTGTATTAGCACCCCGAGTACTAAAATGTACTAAAAAATCAATCAAATGTCTTTATCATTTCTATGGACATTAGACATCTATGGACATTTCTGTAGATCTCCTAAGAGTAAGATCTAGCGACAAATTTACTGAGCCTCGAAACGACATACTAGTCTACCAGAGCTAACTGCTGGCAAAACTGTGACAAAATTCAAAGAGGATGGATTTTTTACAGAGGCTGTCGATCATCGAAATGCGAGCTATACAAGAAATATGTATAACTTCAATGAAACTGTGGAATAAGATGCAAATCTATCCATTTCTCGGCGAACACTGCAGTCCATTTAAAGTTCAAGAACTGGAGCCAACTGGCCACGGAACATGCGCTGATTAGCGTTTTCGATAGCCAATTTTCACATAACATTCCATCCGGCGATGATGTTAATTCTTCACTCGGTGGATACGTTCAGAACCAAATTGGCGCATACGGCATGTGACATGTACAAATTTCGAAAGAACATTGCTTCCACCGAGAGCCACAGAATAGTAAGTAATTTGGACTGGTGGTCTAATTGGTGCATACTTCTTCGAAAATGAGAAAGGTTAGTGGTCACATTCTCATTCTCATAGTGCTAAGCCTAGAATGTTAACCGAATTTATTTGACCTCAAGTCACAGACATTGAATTGGTTTCAAGAACACTTTGGCACATGTCACAAAACACGTCCTGCTACGACCAGAAACGATGGTCAGTTTTCAATATCTCCATCAGCAGTAACCAATTCTAGGAACATGAAGTAATTTACCAATCGAGTCTGAGTTTTCAAATATGTTCCCATCTCAAAATTCACACGAAATAATGATTTTTTTGCACTTGCGTTATATTTCCCTCAATGGCTTGTGAAATTTCTTGACTCAATGGCACTGCACATGTGGCAGTTGTGTTCGTTTGAAAATAATTTCGTTTCAATACAGGCTTCAACGACAATGTCGTTCAATAAAATCCTGTCAACGATATCCGTGGATTGTCTTCAATAGTCATTTCAACATTCGTGCCAAATGCGTTAAGCAGAGCCCTAGACGGGTGTGCCGCAATCATTTCAAATGCAAGAACGGACATTTTTAGATAAATTTTTGATTCCACAATCACGCCAGTTGCTAAGGATCTGTGATTGTCTCGTTCGGGCGGTGGAGTCATTGAACTGTGCACAACTTCATATTTCTGTCAATGTCAAGTGGGTCATAAAATTCGCGTGAAAAGTATTCGAGGAACATCCTTCTCATAAGTTTTATAAATTCGAGAGTGTGGTCGCTCAGATGCTTGTGGAGCTCTAAATTGCTGCACACATGAGTCGCAACCGCGATTTATTAGAAAACTAGAAACGAGGCCCAACTTCGCACAGGTACTAATGTGTTGTCAGTGTGCAGTGATTAGCAACATTAAGCCTATATCGCAACGTCGCGTTCAGGCGGTCGCACTTTGACATTTTTAGTAGGAAACACGCAAATTCATTCGATGAATCACAATACAGCGTTGAAACTTTGCAGAAAATAATATCGTAAGCCAGAGCACAAAGTTCCAAGTGGAGCTAGTCTTTACTCAGTCTGGCATTTTGCCGATTGTGAAACAGTTTTTTAAATTTATTTCTCAGTTAAAATGATTTGGCGAACTGAGGCAACTATTTGAATTGATGCATTTATTCAAATAGGACAACTTACACGTCACCAAGAGTAGGCCAAGGCAGGGGCTTAATCGGCTGCTGATCGAATCCTCCAACTCACATCGCTGATGCGACATGCTAAGCGGCAGGTACATCATGTTGATGAGGTTCGTGACGGTGGCGAAAGCATTCGCTCACGAATCGGATGTTGCCGCTGGTCTCATCCTCGTCCACACGTTTGTGCTGGTAATTAATTTTGGTAGTGAGTTTGTTTATATTCTTTTATATTTTTCCTTTAAAACTGTACATTTGACTTGTCAAACTAGAGCGTTATATTTCGATATGGTAAACAGAGGTTGCCGGGTTCTGACACAAAATGCACGTAAACTCGATGAAACGCGTACCACCGCTTGGTAAACATGTTTTCTTTAAAGTTTATTCTCGAAAATGCGATATAGGACCGCTTAGATTTGTTGCACGATGGTTTTAATTTTACGATATTTTTTGCTCAAATTGGTATAGAAAAGTATACCAACGTAGAGGGGAACAATTTCATCCTCTATGTGATATCTCACTCGAAAGCTAGTATGATTTCTGCACCCTTGTGCCACGGGAGCCATACTTCTTGGTACACCGAGAGTTGCGTAGTTAATTGTTGAGTTTTCTAATACAGAAAAATCTTCTCAAAAACTACAGGGTGACCAGGATATTAAAATAAATTTAAATAAAACAATGGTGTGAAATATAAAAATAAAAATATTCTAGGCTCATTCTGAAGTCATGGCTTCGCTGATTCAAGCATTCGATCGAATTTTTGATGACTTGGTCCAATGTCTGCATCGTTATTCGTCGAATGTTGGCATCGATCCATCGTGCCTGTTATCATAGACCTAGGACTCCTCGTTGGCCCAAAGAAAATAATCGAGTCAAGCCATGATGTTGACCGACCTCGCGACTACACAAACGACAACTATTCAATTCAATTGCTGGATGCCATTGGCATCTCTGACAGCTCCTGAAACATAACAATGGAAAAAACAAACAATCATTGCCATGGTGGAAGGAATATAAGGTGTGCTGGACAGCTTGTCAAATCTGCCATCTTTTTGTTTTGTGACGCCACTCAGGGTCAGCTTTTAACGCTAGACAGATGCATTGCTTAAGCTTGCATCACAATTCATTTTCGTACATATATTAAAAAATGAGGAACGAAAAACAGGAATGGAATTGATGTAAGATGAAAGGATTTACTTCATTTATAATTATATATCGGTTTTTTGTTTTTATGTGTGTGAATATTTTTTCTCTGTTTCCGCCTTTAAGTTTTCAACAAAGTCCCGCGACGACTTCACGCAGGGCCCCAATAGAACTGGCCAGCACACCCTACATTCATTACACCATGAATCATTGCTCACTGCCATCTGGTTACTCCTTAATATAAATATCCTAATTATCGAATGGAATGTGGAAAACGCGATTCACATGATCGCAGGCAGTCCAAAAATTCACGACTACAGCCCTTAACTGCCAAATAAGGCAAAACTCATGTAATCAATCTGTGAGTTGTTGCTCAAATTATTGTAAAGATACACAAAAATGGTTTCCACGCAGTTCCAATCACAAAACCCGTGATTTAGACGAGGGATGCCCCGACCAGGTGGTGGCCCGTGGCGTTGTGGGTATGTGCGTCGACTCCTACGCATTTGGACCTACCTGTCTAGATTCGATACCTGGTACGACAAGAAATACTTTTCACGGCCCCACCTCTTTCGAGTCACTGCCAATGCTCAAAGAGTATAACTGTCTAGAAAGAGCTTCTCACACTTGGCCGTTCGGAGTCGGCATAAAACTGTAGGTCCCTTCCACTCGTGATAGAACAATAGCACGCACAACACGAGTAGTTGCTGAGAAGCGAGAACCTGGTCCTTTTCGGGTTGTAGCGCCACCGATATTATTATTATGCCCCAACCAGGTAAAGCATAACTTAAATGCTTGTAGACCTCTATTGCATGACCTCCATCACGACGACCAATGCGCTAGACGATCCACGTGTCGTTCGCATTTTCAATTTAGACAAACAATTTGTTTATTACCGTGTCGCTATGGGGAGAGCTCTCTCTTACTTTCATGCCTGAACAGCCTCATTTGGAGAGACAAACAGTTGCTTTGGTATGGATGTTTCATTTTTGTATCCCTGTATCCCAATTTTGACAATTAACCTTCATCGTATCGGCTCCACGTGTCTAAGGAGCTGTTGTCTAAAAAAAGGTCACATTAAAAAGAAACAGAATAAATGGTTGTTTTTATTTAAAGAAAAAAAGGTCTGATCAACTGACGCTTGAAAAGTTACAGAAACATTTTTAGTTAAACATGACTTGGTCGTTCTAGTACATTTAATGTACATCTGCAAAAAGAAGATTACACACTTACTACTCTCCCAATGTGAGGCACTCCTCATCCAGTCTATATATATAATGAAAAGGAGAGGTCATAAGACACACCCCTGGGGAGGTCCAACGCTCACAGTGACAGATGTTTATTTAGCACTGTTAACCCAAGCACATGTGCTACAGGTTGTGTATAGAAATCGAATGGTCTTAAAATAGGGGACCCTCCTGATGAACACTCCAGAGTTTACCTCGAGGAATGCCATCTCCAAGCCTTCTCATGTACCATTCTTAGAGTGAATAGCTGGTGGATCGGTTGTACTTATGCCCGGTGCACTGTTCACGAACATTTTCCGATTGAGCAACTCAGAAAACTGCTCGCTCCATCTACCACCTTTGAATTTGACTTCTTCGATGATGTTGAATTTCCTTCCTCTGAATCGGGGAGGAAACGTTTTTCGCAGATCTATGCTCGCTTTTACAACTTCACGCCGAACTCCTCCAGTCTAGTTGCAAGTTCTTCGCGCCTCAGTCACGAGAAGCAGGGTACCCAAAGAGAATCCAGTCTCTGTAGGTCTTCCTTTTTCTTCTGATGACTTTCGACAAATCGGGCAATAAATCGGCCATGACTTAGCGAATATTCGTTTTCTTAGCGTCAAGAGTTTGTGGATTGCTTGAGTAAATAAGATCTGAGCCGTCAACGGTAACAAATCATACGATATTGGTGTCCATTGGCTAGTTCACACCATCAAATCGGGAAATAGCTTCCCCGGGGACCATATTCTGGAACCACTGGAGATCAGGATCCCCTGAAATTTGGTGCGGCTTATCTTTTGGTTCAACCTAACCTATCGAGGTTGGCCTCCTATTGGAAGCATCGTAGTGATTGTGGTTTAGACTCAGAGTCGCGGGTAGATGTGGAAACGACATCCAGCATGTCTTGAAATGTATCATGACCAATGAGGGCTGCGTGTGCGGCTCTGAGACGGTATTTGTCTAGAATTCAAAATTGAGGCTGTTGAGAGTTTTAGAAGAGGCCTCACACTTCACCAAAGTGATGGAAATGCTCTTCGTGGGATTCTACCTCATGGAGTTAGTTAATTCAGCGAACTGGAATTCAATAGTGCATGGACCTCGTGGTATAAACCTAATGACAGAAGACCACGTTAATGCAAAGCGATCAGTGACAACTGATCCATAGACCTTATCAAAAGTATACCCTTCGAGTCTCCCAACATTCTTCATTCATCTTCAATATAACCATATTCCCTCGATGGTAGGGCGGATCCTACAAAAAACCAATTTGATAGCACTCAATTCAATGCTGCCTCGAACAGCAAATACGGGGTGGGCCAAATAAAAGTTTATTTTTAAAAATGCAATAAAATTAAAAAACATTATATATTTTTCAATGTATTATTGCTTGATTAGCAATAGCAAACATTCCCATTAATTATGAAATATAACGTCGTTCAAGTGACTGCTTCGGCTGGATTCACAGTAGCACATTCTGTTACCCCAATTTTCCTAGACCTTGTTGATGGTTTCGGGCTGTAGCTCACGGATGGCTTAGATGATATTGACCTAAAGTGCTTGAATCGATGATGGATTGTTGGCATTGTATCGGTTCTCCACTGTTCCCAACAAAAAAAATAAAATCGCAGCTCAGAGACTGCCAGCTGATATCGCCAAAATGCCTGATAACACGATTTGGGAATTTGGTGCCCAAAAAATCGATCGTGGCATGGTTTGTGTGGCAGAGGTCGTCCAAGTCCGTGTCTTCAATTTCAGTAAAAAAAAGAAGTCGGTTGACATGGCTCTGCAAAGCCCACCGTCGACTGAAACGTTTTTCAAATCCTCATTTACGAAGAAGGCCACAGTCGCCATATTCTCATCTGTGTGCACGATGGCGGGGACCATGGGTGTTGTCCACTAGCATACCAGTCTCACGAACTTTTTGCACAAACATGCGTACAGCAGTCGCGGTGGGTGCTTCATTTCGGCCACAACTTCTTCTTTTCAAAAAAACGCACTATTTGGGCGACACAGCACTCACTTTGGAAAGAAGTTTTCAATATTTCCCGACGTTGTTTAAGCGTAAAGCAACTCATTTCGTTCCGCGGAGGTATGATACTGACTTTCTGTCAAGATTTCGAGCGGAAAAGAGCTGCCAGTGTCAAATTGACCTATGATTTAAAAAAAAAACTAGATGGCCCTCACTGTATAAAGTGGCTGCGGCTGCAGGGATGTGGCTAACTTCTTTGGAAACCACTCGTGTTGTCCGTGATATTGTTTTCTTTCGATGAAACGGACGCAGTTTTCTGCCAATTCCACGAATCATGACGTTTGGGAAGCTTTTTTCAGGCTCGGAGAGTCTGAGCATTGTCAATGACTCGATGAGGAGCCGTGGATTATCAAAGTTTGTTCGTGTCGGGAGTTGAACCTCGACAACGAGCATATGCGACGACGCAAATGCCCAATTTGCGTGAATTAAAATTGAATGTCTGTCCATCTGCCAAATGGAACTCCCTTCGTGGCTTGAAAATGTTTAGAATAAACTCAAAGAAGCCGATCATCAGAAGGTTGGCCGAAGAAACCGCACACGAACCACTCACAATTCACAGAATTTATCTCCGCCCTCCGCCACACCCACACCATGCGACACGTCCTTATCTCAGGATGCATATGCGCACATACGTGTGCAATTTTCCGATTCCACAGATTGCACGCGACGGCAAAGCTGAAACGTCTTAGCAAATACGACATGTCCTCATTACTCGAAGCTTGATAAGATCCCATCTAAGCCATCGTTACTTCTCATCCAAGACACATTCGAAGCAGTGTACTGCATTTACACGTGTTTCCTTTTACAAAGTTCCCCCCTCCGAGTAAGCAGCCCCCGCTCAGCAGCACAATGCACTTAACGCAGCCTCTCCCCACCCAACAAAAGTGCATAGTCGTGTCGGAGTGGGAACAGAACTCCATGCCGCCGATGAACTTTTGCCGTGTATCTTCCGGAAATGGGCGGGCGTCTGTGTGTTCGAAAGAGTTGTGCGTACTTCTTCGAGGAACCCCATTTGAAGGCGTCCCGCCCCCGCCACACCTGGCACCGGAACTCACGGCAAACAACTGAGGACACACGGAAAGAAGACTGTTCTTCACGGAAAATTATGCAAATCAGGTGAATTTAAAAAGATAATGCATAAATTGTCGGTCGGGTGGTGGTAACCGGGTGCCGAGACCCGGGCACCGGGACGACTGTGTGACGCTAGATACACTCTGGCAGCGGGCGTCCTCCCTATCCGCCGCCATTAGGCACCACACTCATTCGAACAGAATTAAGAGATGAAATAATTCTGATAAGACTTCTTTAGCGTCACTCAACCCGGCTCCGGCTCCGGCTGCGGCTGGGGGATGGGTGGATGGATAATGCTGCACATAAAATGAAATGCCAGAGGGTAGCGCTTTTACGGGTTAAGCTAATAAATTTACTTGGCTTAGTCTTAAAGCTGCAGCAAATCTAACAGAATTCGTCCTTCCTGCCTTGGCTGTGGGTGGTACGTACTTGGCCTCAACCTCCGACGGATCTAATAATTTGTATCTCACGGAAATTTAATTCAAAGAGAAGCCCTCCGCCAGTGGAACGTCCACCCCTCCATATCACAGAGATCCTTTCATTCAATATCGATACTTTACGAGCAGCAACGACAACGACGACAACGACGATGACGACGACAACGACGCCAACAACAACAGCAGCGGCAGCAGCAACGAGATATCCTGGGAACTATAACAAGTGTTGACAGTCAGGAATGTGTGTGGTTCAATAACATTTTATATATCAAAAGGAAAGAAGAGACATACCTCGGCTTCAATATGCCATGCATTTCGGTATACCAACCGCACACACAATCAGGATACACACGCCCACACCCACCGCCACACCCTCCCACACAGATAGAGTTGTACACATTCAATCGGAGAAAAGGACTCGCAGCGGATGTGTAGTTTTTGTTGTCTATCTGGGGGGGACGATGGCGGGCTGGTTTTGTTTTCATTTTCCGGAAAGAAATGGCTTTTAAGGAACTTTGTGGGAAATTGTATCTTCGCATGGTATCCGCTCGGAATGAGTGCGCAAAATGAACGAGTTTGCTGTTGCGTGAATATGTGCGAAAAAATAAAATCGAATAGCCCTGGACTGAGGGGGTGCAGTGCCAAGGACCTCCAACTACGTGCTATTTGGTTTATTCGAATGCAAATAGTTCCGTTTCGAGATGGTTATGCTACTTTCGCTTCTTTTCTGGTTTGGCCACCCGCCCCTTTGGCGGGCCGGAGGAAGGATATGCAATTCGCATGGATCATTAAGCACGAAGCGATTGGCGATATTGTTGCAATTCCAGGCGGAGGTTGCCAGGCGAAAGTCGATGGAAACAGTTTAGTTGGAGCATTTGCAAGCGAAGTTAGTTGCTGGGTCAATTTGGAGCCAATTACGAGGTCGGTGAGAAGAAACAACTGCTTTTTGCAGTATTTTTGAGCAAATATGAATAAGAGATTGTTGTGGGGAGAGACGCATATGGTTGCTGGCACTTTAAGGCTTGTGAGTGGTGGTTTGACGTCATCGAAGCATACTTCCTTTGAGAATGATGACGGTGTGACCGTTTCAATGAATGTGTCATCGAAAGGTGCAAACATAACCTCAAGCAACAATTTACCTAACCGACATGCAGGGAATAATGGATGTACGCATTTAAGCAACAACTCCAACAGCTGCCCATCGGGCATGACCACTAGAGAGTGATAGGGAACCAAGAAATCCCAATTCCAATCGATGAAGTAATCCTCTCGCCTCCCGCATTGACGAAATCTGCGCAACGATCGAAAATCTAAAAGCCGCAGACTCGGATGATTATCCATCAGAGCACCTAAGCCCTGTGGCGAAGTTCTGGCAAAAAGCACGCGCCAGCTCATGCCCAGAATTTGGGAAGACGAAAGCCTACCCGACGCGGCGATTGGAATATCAGCTTCATGGATGGGTCATTTACTAAAATTTACTAAAAAGGCGTTCCTACTCGTATATTCTTGGTCACTTATTTACTTGTCCGGCCAACGACCCTTGGAAAGTCTGACCCTGAGCAATAGCTGCCTTCCATCGAGGACGGTGCGTCCAGTCGTCAAGACCAAGTAGTCTTGCGTCCGCGATGACTTTATACAGGAGATTCGGTCTTCCTCTCGTTCTCGAACACCCTCTGCTGGGCCAGGGGCTAGGCTGCTACAACAATCACTCGTATTGTCAGTCCCATTGTTGTCTCACAAGTGAAAGGGACACACAGTCTTCTGCTGACTTCGAACGACAGTGTTTCACAAGCTTTTTCTACGCAAACCATTGCCAATGACTCGATGGAGCTGGAGCTGTGAAAAAAGTTGTTCGAAAATCATTGAAGCTAGACACCGAGCGTAGGAGTTGACGCACCGACGCACAACGCCGTATAATTTCAGATGAAACGAAGACGTATGAAGCAGTGGGTGTAAGCGTTTACTCCAAAGCCCTTAACATTGCTCTTACCTCGCAACTACCAATTACTGTAGCGCCTTGCACTCACGACCCTCATCCGCGTTTGTGAATTGGTATATAAGATCGCAGGGTGTCCCGTACAATGATTTCAGCAGAAGCTGGTTGAATGAAGAGGAGACCACACATCACTTCCTCTGCCCTGGCTAATCGTAAAAACACACACCAGGTTGTCTACGTTTTCCATAACCTGAGACAACTGAACGACGTCAGAATACTTACTTACTTCTCAGGCCGACGACTCAAGACGGGTCTGAGCCTGAGCCAAAGCTGCCTTCCATCGATGACGGTCCTGGGCACGCTGCTTCGAGTCGTTGCACAACGATGACTTGGTCTTTATACCGGAGGTTCAGTCTCCCTTTACTTCTCGAGCCAGGAGGCTCGGATTCGAAAACCCTCTTAGCTGGCACAGTGTTGTCCATGCGCTCGATATGGCCAAGCCAGTGCAGTAGAGGGATTTTAGCCTTCCGGAATACATCCATATCTGGATACAGCTCGTAGTGCTCGAGGTAATCTTCTCCTTCCTTAACCTTCCCCGAAGACAGGACCATATATCTGACTTAGAATTTTCTTTCGAAGGCACCAAGAATCAGCTCTTCTGTTTTGCTTATCGTCGAGCGTTACGATAAGCTTGGTCAGTGTTGCCTCTAAGAATGTATCTAGAGTACTGGATGAACGTCTAAAGATTACCTGTCTGGCTTCCAGCCCCGCAAATCGACTGTAGACCAAATATTCGCACAGTAGGCTAGCGAGCTTCAGACTAATACAGACCATCAGAGGACTTTGACGCCGCACATGACTACATTCCTCACAAGAAACTATTCGATCCTATGACCGAATTTGGGATCCAGGGAAAATTAATATGGTGTGTTGTATCACGCTTACACACACGCGTTGTACGCTGCAGTTCGGTGCAGGGGCTTGCGAGCCGTTTGAAACCTGCGCCGGATTTTGTCAAGGAGAATCGCTGTAGTCGGATCTCTTGAATCTGGTACTGGAGAAGACAGTGCTACAGCTGTAACCACACAGAGGACACTGCCTTCTACAAACCATGTCCAACTGTCAGGACACATATGACATCGACATCGTCGCCCGTTTCCAACCGGAGTTGGTTGAAGTTTTCAAGGCGATTGAAGGACTGGCGAAACCCACTCGTCTGAAGGTTAATGAGGAATAGACGAAATACACGCTGTCATCAAGAAACGTTCCATCACACACAACCTAGGACGGAATATCACAATAGAAAGCTACAATATTGAGGCAGTAAAGGCGTTTGGGCGATAACCAAAAACGGCAGAGCTGGTTACTGCCTCTTGGTGCCTTTGAATGCAACTACGTCTGGCCCATGCAAGGAAGTTGAATGGAGGAGAAGGCATAACCGCGAACTCTACGAGCTGTGCTAAAATGTGGTGGATGTAGTCTGAAAAGAAAAAATCCTTCGCCTGTACTGAATTGTTCACATCGAACTCTTGGACACCAATTCTCCAGCTAACAGGGTCTTCGAACGAGAGTCTCTTGGTACGAAGAGAAGAGCGATTCCAAGCCACCCTTATAAAGACTGAGTCATCGTATATGGCCAGCAGCTTGTTCTTGATAGGTTGAAGCAACGGGCTGAACGACAACAATGGAAGACAGTACTAGATCAGGCTTAACCCAACCCGCAAGTAGACGAGCTGAGAAGCAAGTAGGCTCTACTCGGGAAAAGAACAATTTTCTTAATTCACGGTCCTACCTATCTCGAGTCATGTACCATGCTAACAGTGTAAGCTTTTCAAGACATTGTCACTAAAACTGCTTCGTAAATGTAGGCCCATATATGATTTATATAGGGTGTCCCATTGGATGGTTCGTGTCGCCTGTCACAGTTCCTTAAAAATGTGATTTGATGCAGTTGGAATTTTCGTGGTTTATTGCGATACCATTCAAGATAATTTTTGTGATTTCTTCAACACCATACTTGAAAGGATCGTGCGAAACTGAAACATCAACACTAGAGGCACGATCTTCAAAAAGCCCGTTCAACTGCTTGCTTACGCGGACAACACTGACGTGATTGGACGAACACAGCGAGCCGTCAATGAGGCGTTTGCTGGCACTGAAGTGGAAGCGGCTAAAATGGGTCTGGCAGTAAATCAGGGCAAAACAAAGTACTTGCTGTTATCACGGAAGAACGCACGCACGGGAAGACGCACAGCAGAAACTTTGAGGTATTCAAGGACTTCGTCTACCTCGACTCTGCAGTAAACAGTGGCAATAACACCAGTACCGAGATCAAGCGCAGAATTACTCTTGCCAATCGCTGTTTCTTTGGGCTCAAGAGGTAATTTAGTAACAGAGCCATCTCTCGAAGCCAAGTCGACCTTATAAAACACTCTGATCATCCCTGCTATATGGCGCAGTGACATGGACGCTATTGAAAGCGGATGAAGAAGCTCTTTGTCGTTTTGAGAGAAAGTTCTACGTTCGATCTTTGGTCATGATTGGCGTCTGCAGGACGATATTTAACCATGAACTGTAAGGGCTGTACAGCGACATGCACCTAGTTAAGCGTCTTCGGATCCAACGCTTAAGATGGGTAGGTCATGTAGAACGGGTGGATACAATAGCTCCGGCCCGAAGAGTCTTCGATTCCGAGCCGAGGACGTCCTCTAAAGAAATGGCGCTGGCGAAAGATCGTGCTGGCTGGAGAGAGTTGTTGGTTGAGGTCCACTCAGGACTGTAGTGCCAAACAAAGAAGAAGAAGTTTCAAGACTTCTTACTTACTTACTTATCAGGCCGGCGACCCATGAAGGATCCGAGCCTGAGCAATTGCTGCCTTCCATCGTTGACGGTCCTGGGCAAGCTGCTTCCAGTCATCAAGACCAAGCTGTCTTGCATCCGCGATTACTTGGTCTTTATACCGGAGATTCGGTCTTCCTCTCCTTCTCGATCCAATAGGCTTGGATTCAAAGACCCTCTTTGCTGAAGCATTGTTGTCCATGCGCTCGATGTGGCCGAGCCAGTGCAGTCGACGGATTTTTGCCTTCCGGACTACATCACATCCTGGTACAGCTCGTAGAGGTCGCGGTTATGTCGTCTCCTCCAATCGCCTTCCTCGCAGACGGGACCATATATCCGTCGTAGAACTTTTCTTTCGAAGGTACCAAGAATCAGCTTAGCGTCCAGCTTTCGACTCCATGAGCAGGACTGGCAAAATAAGAGTTTTGTAGAGCATGATTTTGGTCCTTCGAGTCAGGAGTTTTGAGCCCAGTTGTCTTGACAAACCGAAGTAGCACCGGTTGCCAAGGGCGATTCAACGACGGATCTCCACTGTGATGTCGTTTGTGGAGTTCACGTTTGCCCCGAGGTAGACAAACTCCTTCACTACCTCGAAATTGTAGCTGTCGATCGTGAAATTTTGTCCAAGGTGGTGTGTGACGGAACGTTTTTTGGTCGACAGCACATATTTTGTTTTGTCCTCATTGACCTTGAGACCAGTTCGTTTCGCCTGTTCTTCGCCGTAAAAGCCTCCACTACGGCACGTTGCGGACGATATCGATATCGATGTCATCTGCGTACACTAACAGTTGGACCGACTTATAGAAGATAGTGCCTTCCGTGCTTACAGTTGCCCTCCGCACTATCTTCTCCAGTACCAGATTGAAGAAGTCACACGACAGCGCATCTCCTTGCCGAAATCCAGTGCAAGTTTCAAACGGCTCAGAAATCCTTGAGCCGAACTGCACGGTGCATCGCGTGTGTGTTAGCGTGGTGCGACACAACCGGATCAGTTTTCCCGGGATCCCGAATTCGGCCATCGCATCGAATAGCTCATTGCGATGAATGCTGTCGTATGCGGCTTTGAAATCAATGAACAGGTGGTGCGTATTGATTTGAAACTCAATGGTCTTCTCCAGTATTTGTCTTAGTGTGAAGATTTGGTCTATAGTCGATTTGCCGGGCCGGAAGCCGCACTGGTACGTGCCGATTAGTGCGGTGCAAAACGGCTTTTGACGTTCACACAGTACGCTGGACAGGATCTTGTGGGCGACGTTGAGCAGGGATCTATAGTCTCTATAGTTGTTGCAAGAGGCAAGATCGCCTTTTTTGTGGATTTGGCATATGGAGCTGGTATTCCAGTCGTCAGGCATGCTTTCGTCTTCCCAAATTTTACAGATGATCTGGTGCATGCTCCCCACCAGAGCATCGCCCCCGGCCTTGAAGAGCTCTGATGGTAGGCCATCGGAGCCTGCGGCTTTGTTGTTCTTCAGCCTTTTAATGGCTGTTCCGACTTCTTCAAAGCTAGGTGGGAGGACTACTTCATCGACTGGAGTTGGGATTTCCTGATTCCCTATCACTCGCTACTGGTCAGGCCCATTAAGCAGTTGTTGGAAGTGCTGCTTAAACACATCCACTATTCCCTGCGAGTCAGTAACAAGGCTACCCTCACGATTTCGAAGAACCTAGGTGCCTTTCCTAAAGCCTGAAGCCAGGCTTTTGGCTTTTTTATAAAAGGCCCGTATTTTTTTTGTCTATCCCTAGACTCTTCGATGTCCTTGAGCTGGGAGGTTGCGAGAGACCTTTTCTTCGGACGTAGAAGCTTCTTTTCCTTCCGTCTTCTATCCCGGTACTCCTCTTGCGCTGGTCTAGTTTTCCGTTGCAGCGCTTTTTGGTATGCCTCGTCGGTTGCACGTTTCTTCTGCTCACACTCGCCATCATACCACGGGTTTCTTGTCGGGCGCGATACGTAGCCTAAGGTGTTTTCCGCTACCTCTTTGATGGCCGAGCGGCAATGCAACCACATCTCGTTGGCGTTGGTGTTTGACGTAGGCATACCGGAGAGTCTCTCGCATAATTGCTCTTCGTAGGCTCTGGCAATCAAGTCTGTTGTTATCAATCTGGAGACGATGTACAAAACTTAACGAAGCTGAACGAAGAGATCACATTATTTTCATGTACTCACTCGATTACTTTAGTTGACTTGAGTTTTCTTACGTCCACAGTGCTTGGACACTAACTCTTTTTAATTAACTCTTAACCACCTACAACCGGTCTCAGACACAGCAATGATTTTTAAATTTCAATGCATTTTAAAAATATAACGAATTCTTAAGTTAATTTCTGTTTTTTAAGTCCTGAAAATAAAGCAACAAGAATTGCGTTGATCCAATTTAATGGCACCTCGAAGGGGACACAGCTTTAAGAGTCATCTATTACAATCGCGACAGCCGTGATAATACGAGTGAAAACGTACGTTAAAGACGAAAGAACGCAATTTCATGTCAAAAAATAATTAAGACCATTCGTTGATGTTTTGACCTGATTCTCGAAAAAAAAAAAACGAGAAAATCGTGGCAATCGACTGACCAATTGCCTTCATTACTGGGAAAAAATAGCAGAATCAAGCTCCATCCACGTACAGGCATATTAATTATTAAACTGCAACCAATACGATTTCCTTTTTTCAATTTTTGAATTTCCAATAAAAGATCACCCCCATCCGCAGCAGCTCGGAGAAGTTATGCCATGCAAGCCGTGTCTACCTCTTTCAATTCGTACGTAATTACATCTCGGCTATTTGTTTAAATCAAGCAAATTATTCGTACAGTCTTTTTTGTGTGTGCGTGGATTCAATTTTAAAGCGTTCATCAAAATCGCCACAACGGCAACGCCGCCGCCGCATGGAGGGCAGCAATAATTTCCAACTAATTTGTGGTAAGCCACCGATACGTGAGCGACCATGAGTTATGGACGATAAGCAGAGGACATTACCACTTTAATTCGCCACGTCACGCTGAGGGAGATCAGTCCCTCCCTCCGACGGGAGGCTCGTGTGATGGAGAAGCGACGTTGCGTTGTCGGACGGCTGGTTGATTCGCTGGTGGTTGGTGGCGTGGGGGGGGGGGGGGGACTGGCGTTTAATATGAGCTCGCCGCGATTACCAACCGAACGAAGGACACACTCGTAGAGTAAACTTTTAATTAAACGGATTTTCTGATTTATATCTACGGGATATCTGCTTTCACATACACAGGCATTCGCGCCCGCCCCCACGCACGCTGCGGCCGTCCCAGAGACTAGCTCGCCCTGGCCGGGGAAGTGCGACATTCTTCAGCGATTAATCGTTTTTCTGTAGATTTATTGTGTCACCGAGTGATTTGTGGTTAAATTACTGGATTTGGCGAGAGAAAGAGAGTGGATTGCTCCACAAATTACGACTAAATGTGCCAAACGTCCCTCTCTCAACAGGCACGCGGCCCCACCCCAAACATCCGGACGGCTCCGAGGGCACCACATTATTTACACCTTTTGGTACAATTAAATTGTCACACTGACTGCTCGCGACTTTAATGACATCTCTCGGAGCGGCGCGGCGGTGGCGGTGGTAGGGGATGCCGCTTAATACTTTTCAAAGTGTCGGTGTCGCTGGGTGGTGGGCGGCGAGTGGTGAGAGGTGAAGTGTCTGTATCGCCAAACCGGAAGTGCCAGAAGTGGCGGCGGCAGTGGTTTATACTTCTGCGGGCACAGAAGGCATTACACATTTGCGGCTGCCGGTGAACTTGGTTGACACCAACGGCACGAGACTTTTTATGGCACACAGCTCGCAGGAATTTTGAATTTGTGCATGTAATCCAGACAATCGCAGATCGTGCATTCCGTGTGTGGTAGTGCTGCCAGCGAGCAGACACGCAAGGTGTACGCCCTCGTCCTCCGATTGCCGGCGCTTGTATTTATTCGAATAATTATGCTTGGAATTTTGTTTATGAAAATGTTTGCACACGCGCCCGATAGTGCTCGTGTCGGGGCGAATAGTTTTGCATGTGCAGCGATGAAATGTGAAAATTCGTCGTCCACGTGCTCCTTGCACACGCCAACTGTCGACTGTCGGCTGGATTCGTTGGGAGACACACGGTTGTTTTTTTTTTGCTGGCTTTCTGGTGGATTTTAGTGTTTTAATTAAAGTGGGTCAAAGTTAATGTTGCGGAAAATTGCACAGCGGGGCACCGAGGTACTCTGCGGCGCGAATTGTTTATGCCAATTGACGAGGGGCATAAAGTTGGGTGCGAAACGGGTGGCACGAGAGCAGGTGGTGGGGGCACTCAAAGTGAGATAAGTTCGCTCTGTTTAAGTGGTTCGTGACGGTGTTATCCGCTTATCCAGCTGAACACCATCAAATCGCACGATTATGTGGCTTCACTTGGAGGTGTGATTTTATTTCATTGTGCGATTTACGGGTGACACTGGGGAGTGGTGGTGGTGCCGGTGCTGCTGCTTGGTGGTGGTAATCGCTTGGGGTGCTATGCAGCCGGGTTAAATCGCAGTAATTCACGGGATTGAAACTATTATGACAGAAGGCAGCTGAGTGCCAAATCTGCATGTTATCTTTATCACCGCCTCGCCGTTTTTTATTGGCGTGCTTTAAATGGAACTCGTTTGAGGTGAGATAAGTCGCAGGGATCCCCTAAAATGTTTTATTTTCAATTTTACCTCTTTTCATGAATTTTACATCGGCGGTGGAAGCATTCATTTCGGGCTCTATTCGGAGGAGTTACGTTCGCTGTTAAGTGAACCAAGTACACCATAACTGGGAAGTGATAAAGGGTCACAATGAGCATCTTCAGCTCCTGAGATTCATTTGCAATTGACTGAGGGTGGGATTAGCAAGATTTCAAGTAAAGCTACACTCCAAATGGCCTCGTTTCCGAATTGTCACAATTCTGTTTAAATTTCAGGTCAATGCCCTAATGTTTGAAGGTGCTTCTGCGTTGCTAACAAATTTTAGATATGCCCATCTGACCATAAAGCCTGAAACACAGTGCTGCGTTGCTTCTTCTCTCTGTCATCAGAAGCAATTGAAAGGCGAATGCCGAAAATACTGCGTCGTGCTTCATTTCTTTACGTTTGTTAAGAAATTAACGAAGGAATGGCATGAAACGTAGGAACGCAATGTCTCGTAAGCATTTTTCGACATGTTGAAAGATCTGAGGGAGTGCTGCTGACACTTCAGCTGACAAGTCTCTTGCAAAGTGAAAGTTTTTTCTGTCAACTGACATTTGAGAAAGAAAATCTGGTTGTCATTTCAAAGTATGTTTGAAGGACTATCCTCCGCACCGCAAAAATGGTAGCAACGAAGCACTATGGTGTTTCTCCGCTAGACTGCTTGGTATTTTTCAAGAAGTTTTCTTTGACATGAAGTTTGTCTTAAAGGAGAGAGATTACAGATCCATTTTTGAACGCCTAACTTGCGTGGGATTATCAAGAGGAAATGCAATAACCTGCTAATACCAATCCGGACTGACGGATAAGTGTGAGCTTGTCAACATTGTCGACACGAATATCAAGAAGTTGGAAAACAGACAAACACTCGGTACTAACTTTCCGAACTATTGATGTCTGGTGGCGAAGATCTGATAGGAAACATGCATCGAATTGGGGATAATGGGGCGCGATGTGACTCACTATTGTAACCCCTTTCTTGATAAAGTCGCAGTTAGGGATACCTTATGCAGCACGTTATGTCTGTTTGATTCTAAGCTTGGACATTCGAGTAGTACAAGTTCCACTGCCCCTTTTGCCTGTTCACAGCATCGCCCTTTATCGGTAGTGCTTACGGCTATTTTTTGTAGATAGTAGCAAAGGAGTAGTGTGAGTGAATGAATCACATAGTGGCCATTAGTAGATAGGTAGGGTGACTGGCTTGGTTACTGTAAACCATGCTCGTCATCTGTTCTGGCAGCCAGGTGGCGAGCAAATATCTGGATGCAATCACATTCAACTCAAAAGATTCCCTGAATTGCCACCTATCTCTCAACGAGATGGTCTAGTATTTTAGCATCAAACTTATCTGGGTGCCAGGACGCTGTGAATTGTGAAACGGACGAACTGACTAGAAAGGGCACTGCTTGCGTACACTTTCCGTATAGATACCTGCCATCCATGCCAATGGCTACTGCAAAGTATCTACTGAAGCTTGAAACGCTTGCCACAGGATGTCTCACCACCAAACAATTATAGTCTACGCTCGAAATAAAATTATCACCCAGTCTGATCAGAATGAGTTGGCCGAATCGAGCATTGCCCCGTTGGAACTCCAACCTCTAGATTAGGCCTTGTACAAGCACAGCTGGATGGCGTATTTAGTTGAGTGCCTGCCCCTGTTAGAGGGGTCTCCGGTTCGAATGCCAGTGAAAGCAAAGTTAATACGCTTTATCCGATTTGCAAATCTGTTCACTGCAGTTGTCGATCAGTGGTAGTAGTCTGATTATGGATATCACAATGGACCAATGTGGTCTAAATTTGCTTGGGAATTCACTAGCAGCCCACTTACCTAATCTAGGGCTTGTACATTTACTTTGTAATTTCAGCGCTATATGCTTCCGAAACAGAAGTCACCTAGCAGCCTACTACATTAACAATCCAGTGTCAGTCATTTTTATCGCTTCACGGATCGATTAGATTCGCATGGTAACACATCGGGCCTACTCTAGCCTAAGTGCGACCACTGTCAACCAGTAGTCAGCCATTCTTGCCTATCCTAGCAAATTTTGTCTAGTTCCTGCAAGGGCGTGCAATTACCTCCTCATCTCAAAAACTTCTACAGAAGTCAATTTCGGGTGCTCCAGGTCTTCTGGCTTGACTGCCTATGAGGCAGTGCCGAGTTTTAACGCCCACCAGTGTGTATACAGCATAGCATCCTTAGGTAAGGGCTGTTTATCTTTAAGGCTTAGGGATGTATTTTTGGAACTGTTTGGTGTAGTTATATCCCTCCTAGTTGATTTATAACTGGTTGAAACATTTGGTGGACCAGTTGTTGAGATGCATACTTCCATCTAAGTTTTTGAATCGATGAAGTAGGAAGGCTCCCATAAAAGTTTATTATGTACCGTCAGCTGCTCCTGAATTGGTCTTTTCGTTGTCCTCTTGTTTTCATGTACTTGCACTTATATCTACATTAGCGTGTTGTTTTTAGCCAGACTTGTCAGTGTATTATTATGACCGCCTGACAGCTCTGAAGTCAGAAGTAAAACTCTTGGCTTTTTGAGAATATCAACGCTCGTTTTGTTTATTTTTTTGTCAGCTGCTTCGTTGTCATGGCATAGTGAGTGGTGCGTCGATACCTACGCTGGTTCTAGGTTTAATCTCCGAATTTACTACTTCTTCTGTATTTGGAGCTATAGTCCGGGGTTCTACTCCACTTGGGAGCGGTACCTTAGAAGGGGACGTTTTCTGTTGCGTTTTACCACAGGTTCGGAGTCGAAGACTCTTCGTGCCGCAGCTGATTTGTGCCGTGCCCAGTCATCTTAGACATTGAATAAAATCCGTAAACGCTGTGTTAGGATCATGTCGCTGTACAGCCAATAGAGTTCGTGGTTGAATCTTCTCCTCCAGATGTCGCAACGCCAGCGCAACCCAATAATCGAACGGAGAACTTTTCTCTCGCAGAGACCAAGGACTTCTTTTGAGATGGTCCATGCCTCTGCGTCGTACAAGAGGGCTGGGATGATCAGTGTTTTATATAGAGTCAACTTGGTTCTTTGAGTGACGCCACTATTACTCAATTGCCTCTTGAGCCCATAGAAACAGTGGTTGGCAAGAGTTATTCTGCGTTTAATCTCGACTGATGTTCTTTCTACTGTTTACATGAGAGCCGATGTAGACGAAGTTCTTAATCACTTCGAATAGCTGCCCATTTTGACGATCTGTCCAAGATGTCAATATTGTAAGTCCTTCCTTCGTTTTGCCCTCATTCACCGCTTCACCCATTTTGGCCGCCTCCGATTCAATGCCAAACGCCAAGCCCTGCATAGATGGCTTGCTATCTTCGACCATCTCGTCCGCATATGCTAGCAAGCGTGCGGACTTTTGGAAGATCGTGCCTCTTTTGCTGGCGAGTTTTTCTAGAATTATGTTGCAGAATTCACAAGACAGCACGCCACCTTGATTTAAATCCTATTTTGACAATGAAGATCTCGGTGAGTTCGACCTCCTTGATGGAGCAGCTAGAATTCGACGAAAAGGAGGTGGGTGTCGATTCGAACTGGGTTTTCTCCAGACCATCTGCCCAACCTAAACTCATCCACAATCTTTGGCCAATTCCTTGAACTATAGACTTCAACATACATTTGCACCTTGTCTGATTTAGTACCGTTTGGTTGACAAGCCCCAGTCGAAGTCGGAGTCATATCACAACGCTTCGTATGCTAATCTATGGATTCCACTACTTCGAAAAGGAAAATCGAGTTTGAAAGCTACGCATTGAATCCGATATTCATCAGCATATTCCATATCCAGTTCACGTCAAAAAAGACACACTCTCAGCTCTTCGATCCCACGAATGCCGTGAATGAATTACCGTGCCTTGTGCCTCCTTAACAGAAACTTAACCATCGCAATTGATCCAGGGGACTTTCGACAAAAAAAAGTTCAACAAGCAGAGATACCCTCACCTTCTCTACCTATTGTCCGCCTCATCAAACTCAAAACGCAGTTCATATGCGACACAGGAGCCACCGGCGTGGTGTTTTCTTTCCAAAAACTCATCCAAATCCAGGCTCAAGATGTCAATGGAAATATCCCACCTTCGGCGAAAAAGCATGTTTTTTGCCCAAAATCCTCCGGAGTTCCAGAAAGTTATTCCTTTTTCCAAAGTTCACTCGCATTTCAAATGCAACTCGGAACTTATTTATGCGCAGAGGAAAAGTTTCGGGTCAGCCAGTGTGTCGTGCAAATGACACATTCCTGGCAGAGCCCAACTGCAGTGATTGACGCTGGAAGGGAGCGAGAAAGTTTCCCTGGGCAGCCAGTGTTGCATTAAGTTCGCCACCAAGAAACCCTCGCCCTCAGCCAGGGGAGTCTGGCTGATGTGCCAGGATGCGTTGTTGTTCCCGGGTACAGCTCCCGGGCAGTTAGACGTTAAAAGTTACTCCGTGCGATAAGGACTGCATGAAGGAACTTTAACTGGTTAATGGTCTGTTGGTCTGGCCAAGTGGCAGATAAGAAATCTTTCTCTTTCCTCAAAATTGATTGCATTGATGTAACCGCATGCAGGCATTTGAAGAGAAACGTAGCAGCATGCTTATAAAATCACACCAATTAGTCATCCACATCCTCGCACATTTGTTAGCCGGGCAAAAATAGAATTTAATACCATCTGTCAAGGCATCTGCTGACATCAACTTGCGCAGAAAATTCGCTTAATTAACTGAAAAACCTCTCACAGACTGAATGATGTCCTCGATTTGCATTAATTGCAGCAAAAAGCCCACCAACATCCACCGCCGTCGACCCGGCTTACGCAGATTTATTGCCGAAGTAATTCGGAAGTAATTCAAGCCCACATTCAGAGAAGCCATTCACCATTCGCCATTTGGTCGAAGCAGCACAAAGCCTCGTCAAGGCATTCCTCTTCCACATAACCCTCTCAGGACACCAGGCAGCACTCAAATCGAACTTCGTTTCGCTCCCTCTCTCTCTCCGTCGCCCTTGCTCCATGTCCTTGATCCCTTACTGATAATTCGTTGTGGTAATTTTCTTCTTCGGGAGAAGTAAAGAATCGCCCCCTTTTTATATGGTTCGTCCTTTCGGTCGATTCCTGTGCAATCCTTCTGTCACTGCGAATGGAGGACACGAATTTATCTCTGTTTCTGTGTTGGCAGGTTTTCTTTTCGGTTGCCTCAATATCCAGCACTCAATGCTGGGGCATCAGGACAATTTGTTCGTAGTAAATCGCTGTAATTTCTCATCGTGATTTTGTCATTGTTCATTCAGGTCCTTGTCATAAGGTTTACTCAATTTATTCCCCTCGCCCTGTCCCTCCCCTCCCCCATAAACCACCGCCCGCCGAAGAGTCCCATGAGGCTGTCTCTGTTGACATGGGTTGCCTCTTGTGTGCGCCTTCACATACGAGGGATTTTAACTGTAACTCATTGTTGGAGCACATGCGGATGTGTTTGTTAAGACTCCTGGAATAAAAAACCAGGAACGTGTGTGTTTGCGCAAAAATCTGGAGACATACTTAGTGCGGAGACGGTATTAAATGACAAACTTTAACAATATTCTTTAAACGGACACAGTGTGATGGACAAGACAGGAGACATTTTTCTTTGATAATTTGGTAGACATTGTAGGACAAACCACCACACAGATTATACATAAGCATATGGGTTGCCATTGCATAAAAAATTTGGTACTAAACAGACTTAATTTCGCATTGATTATCCCATTGGAAGTTGATGAACATTTCTCTCTTTTTGGTACACTCGTGAGGGTAGCGTTGCCAGAACCGCCGTATACCGCATAAGCTGACTGTCCATTTGAGAGTACTTCCTCTACTTCACCATGAGTTGGTCGTGCCTGTGACAAAGATAAATAGAAGAGAACCACGTGTATAGCACAAGATGATCACGAAAGTCAAAATTCCAACAATTCCTCGGCATCAATGCATCTGAATCTGGTTCAAAGCTCAGAACGGCATGAAATGAAAATGAATCAGTTATCTTGACAACATCTTAAGTAGACCCATCAGTTAGCTAATTTGTGTCTTGACCTTAGCAGCGTTCAAAACTACCCATCATAGCCACTGATCAGACCTTTAATGCGAAAATCGGGTGCTAATTGGGTTTTTGCTTTATGGAACTGCCATTAAACACTTATACTGAGAATCATGTACTCTTTGGGAATGATTTGGAAGTTTTAAGGCCCAAAACAACAATTAACTTAACCTTATATGAGAAACGAACCAAAATTGGCTGGAAGCATCATCAAATTTCTATGTGCCCATAACGCTTTTTGGGAATTTACGTAAATTTATAACGCAAACAGTCTTTTATGCACGTAAATAGTGACTCATTTTGTTCCCACTTAATGTAGCAAACTTAACGAAACTTGACGAAACTTAAGAAAGTGTTCACAGTCCATCATTTATCATTTCTGTGTATTCGATCGATTGTTTAAGGTGACTTAATAACTTTCCCTTAATAACTCATAGAAAGCATTTTGCAAATGCCCCACTTATTGGTTTTGCTCCTTAACGGTTAAAACTATTACGTCACGTTCACGTATGTCATCATCATTAACGCCACGTATGTCATCATCATTATCATATTGCTCTACAACCCGGGGTGAGTTTTGGCTTTCTCTACTAACGCCTCCCATTATCTCTTGTTTCACGCCAAGGTTTGCCAGATTCTAGCGCCAATTGCTACACCATCCTCTTCCATCCTGTCTAATAGTCGCTTACGTGGTCGCTTAAACATTCAGAAAACGTACCCGATCCATCTAAGGCGCAGTGATTTTACAAACTTAACTATGTCTTCCCCTTGCATGATTTGTAGTAGCTCTGCATTAGTTCTGATAGTATAACAGTCGCCATCTGCTGTAATTTTTGGCCCAAATGTTTTTCTCTGCGTCCTTCTTTTCATCTGCGCTCGTCATGCTCCATATTTCGGACCCGTATATAGCCACTGGTCTTGTTCGGGTTTTATACATGGTCAGCTTGCAAGCTTGCAAGGAGAGTAGTCTTGATCTAAAAAAAACTTAAGTGGACATAGCAAGTTTTGTTCGCTGCCAGTAGACGATCTTGGATGCGATCTCTCTTCCAATCTTGTCGTTTGTTATAAGTGCACCGAAATAGGTGAACTTTTCTACACCCTCAAATGAGTGCTCTCCTATTCTTAGCGGGCGTGGTCGTCTTTGCTCTAGCCTTCAAAACAGAGTCATGTATTTGGTTGTTGACGACTGGTAGTCGTTATATTCAGTTACAATACATCCTGGTTTCTTGCAAGAATTGCAATATCATCAGCATATGCCATTACTTCTTCCGATCGATTAAGCACGTCACGTATGAACTCAGTTAACATGTTTCCAAAAAAAAAATGTGAAACCACATGACTGCATGAAAACAACCGTACATCCTCGTCCGTGTTTATTGACCGTCTGTAAACGCCCCCCATCTCCCCATCGAATCCGGCCACTCTGATAAAGTTATAGAGTCAAAGCAAAAACAGAAAAAAAAAATGTATTGTCAATTAAAAGTTTAATTGGCTCATTTTGTTCGGTCACGTGAAATAATTTGAAATTCATTTCACCACGGCCCACTATTAAATCACCTAACCACATGAACTCATAAAAAATGTGCACAAAATTAACCAATTCAAGGTGGTTTTGTTGTTTACACATCCGGACGCACAGAGCATTGACCTCCAATTTGATGTGTCCAGTGTCCGGTCCACCGTCCCATCGCGCCAAAGAAACCGAACCCATTAAGTTCATGGCTTTAAGACAAACTCCAATTTTCTAAAAATACACCAGCACCCATTCAGCCATTCATCCATTCAGCCAGTGAAGTCAAAACGAAGACTCGTTGGTAATAATGACCCACAATAAAACGGTGACAGTAATAAATGTCCCACTCAACAACTGATTTTGTCCCACGAAATATTTGAAGAATCCCAGTTCGATGTGAAAGGGAATCACGCGCTCTTTTAACTGAGGATGAGAGGAAGTGTGCTCAGCAGCTAATTAAATGCTCGACAAACATCACGATGTTACTGCGATCATTGTCCTAAATCCAAATCATTAAGTGTATCGAAAAAGGACACTCATCGCTGTGGCATCGCTTCTTCGAAAACGACGCGGAACAAGAAAAAGAATCCTTTCCCTTGCAGGGAGGAACACAACGATCACGGGGGGCGGAGCAATGGCGGTCCACAATCTTCAAACAGCAACCCATCATTTTCAGCCCTATAAAATGGAACATTAACTTCTGACATTAAATTCAGTAATTCCCTTCCGGATGGTGAGTACTCTGAAAGGTGGGGGCGTCTCAGTCGTCGCCGAGAGGGTTACAGGAAACATAAACCTCTCAGTCCCCACCGCGCTAACCCCCTCCCCCAGCACACACATACACTTTTTCTGGCCATTAAAATTTACTCCAGCGGATATTAATGAAATTTCGTAGGAAGAACACACAGCAGCATCCTCTTGTTTGTTGGGTGGCAGCGCGCGTGTGTCTGTGTTTGTGTCATGGAACATCCGAGGAGCACATGTAGCTCCAGCGGGGGGATGGACCCGGGCCCGGTACAAGGATCCCATGAAATTATATCGAATAAATCAAATTGAACTCAAGTGATAAATCTTAATAATCCATCTTATTCATATCATCAACGCAACGCAACGCAAAAGGATGTTTTCATCATCATCTGTCGTCGGGTAGAATATTTTCCAAAGGATTACAATATACACTTGATTTTCATCTTAGTCCCTTCGTCTTCCACTTCCTCTGTGTCGTTGTCGGCGTTCGAATTGTTGGTTGCTGCTCGTTTTGTTGTGTCGTTTCCCTCGTCATCTTTGGTGTCAGTGTCGTCTTCGTCGTTTCTTGTTCTTTCGATGTTCAGAGTTGTCGTGAACCCTTGGGCCCGGGGGTTTTGTGTGCTTTTCATTTTTGGATTTTGAACATTTGAGGGGGCGGCTCCTTTTTAAACAAAACATAGGCTTCCTTTTGTGACGTTCATTAATGACATCGCCTATAGATAACATAACACAGCGTCGAATGAAAGGTTCTCCTTTCGCAATTTGTCGGCATTAAGAGATATGCGAAAGAGAGAGCAGTGGTCTTGGAAAGATTGAAGATACGAATTGTTTCTGGTTGCTCCGTCCCCCGGTATTTTTTTTTTGTTTTCCCTTGACTGAGTGCTTACTACGAACCACAAAGGATTGGGGACATCGACGCCATCGAGGGGGAAACGTGACAGTTTTCTAAACATGAGTTTCACTTATTTTTTTAAATGGTTTCCTGTATTCTTCTGTTATTTTTGTTATTTCGTCTCAGTTGCTTGCTTGTTGGGACATTGTCCCCTTTTGGGGTTCATTAGTTCGGGGGAAATGGAGCGATGAACCGCAGACTGACGGGTTTTTTTTTTGGCGACCTGAGACGATTGCGGCGAATTGCTTTTAAACAGTTCCAGGGGAGTGAATCTTAATGGACACTTAGTTCTCGTGAATGGGGTGAGAATCGTCCTGGCAGTCGATTAGAAGAAATATTTATCGCGGCTGAATAAAACTCTGAAAGGCACGACACAAAATGGGAGCTTACTGAGATCAGTTCGAACGAGAACTCGGTTAGAGGGGTTTTATGAAGCGAAAGCCAGCGGAAGTTTGTCAAAATGAGAAGAGATTGTGTTTCCTGGAGGTAGTGGGGTTGAGGAACACAATGACAACCCAAGGTTCAGTGATAAGCCACTATTTGTTTATTTTTAGACTTCTCACGGGGTTTTCTTAACTACAACTTGGATGCAGTAAAGATTTATTGTGGAGAGCCGAAAGAATAGAGTCCTCGGCATTTGCTGCCGCTTCAGTTTATCAATGCCTCTAGTGTCAAACATGTTTACTGGTGGTAGTCATCAAATTTCGAACTTTTACGGCACGATACTGTGCGTATGGTGATAAGCTGCGTGGAGTACTTAAATCTAAAAATAATTCGTGACCAAAACTTCCAGGCTCTGTTCGGAAAAGACAAGTAGTGAATAGAGCCAATGTCGGAGGCATAAACTTCTCGAAACTGGAGAAGACATGTACGTTGTCCGGAATGGAAGAAAAAACAACTAATCTATCAGCATTACAACGGCGTTGCTGCTGCCGTTTCAGCGTTCCGTTGGTAGTCCGCCAAACAAAAAAAAAATGCCAACAAAACGCACTCACTCACGCAAATGTTTCGACATGTTGAACGATTTGCGTATGAGAGTGCGTTCTGTTGGGCCTTTTACCAGAAATCAAAAATTGCAGAGATATCCGACTTCCCAGCTGACTGTCACTGAATTTGACAGATAATCACAATTTTTTTGACGGTTTATCAAGAACGACCGAATTTTGTTTCACATTTACGCACACATCTGTGAAAGTACACGATGTAAGTGGTATTGGGAATGAAATAGCACATCATTCTAATGGTCGTCTCGACTTTTGGCAGTGCTTCACGGTCCAATTTTAGATGACTCGTTCCAATAAGGTCTAGATTGTTATTCCAACTTAGCGAATGCTGGGATGTTATCATAGATTAAGCACTTGAGGTAGCCCCAGAGAAAAACTAGCATGGTCGCATGATTACGGCGGCCGATTGGTGACCCAGTCGCTAAATTCACAACTTGGAGCGTTACGTCGCTTGTATGGCAAGTCTTGTTCGAAACACAGCTCGGATGTATCGAGGGCTTAAGACCCTTCCGTGGCGGGACATCTTTCCACCACCACAGCCTCCGAAGCTAGCTTAACGTCTGCCGGTGTATCAGAGGACTGGGTGGAGGAAGATTGCATAATTTCTGTTTACCTTTAGTGCGACCATTCCAAACCAATGGTGAATGGTGCCATTGGTTTCGGCGGGCGGGTTAATAAATAGGTCAGTTGACACCTGGTCCTTAAAGGACACCGTCCTGACCCGCCCTTGATGTCCGCCAGCGTCGAAGACGACTGGAGCCAGACCACCACACTCTAGCAACAATTTCAGATTGAAGGGATTTATGCCTGACTCTATCTTCTTCCAGTTAGCGGGGGAGATACCATAGTATGTATTGCTTCTATCGATCACAGCGTAATTGAGGTCACTATTCAGTAACTCACTATACGACCGATTAGGCTCGCCGGTGCCTTTGGAGGCACTAGGTGCGGAGCTACCCGCTTTCCTGGTCCCTGGCACTCCAGGAGCTTGTTTTGCTGGGCCCCTGGGGTCATAGGGGTTTTTGGGGGGAGGGAAGCGTTTTTGTATGAAGATATATTGTTCCCACGAGTAGCGGAGACAGTAAGATTAAGCTGCGCAGAGATACGCAAGGCGCGACAAAGGCTGATTAGCCCAGAGGGTCGCTAGGTAGCTCCGGCACATAGTCAGCGACTGAGCTAGATTTTAAAGTGGGCTCCCAGCCAAGCTGATCATCGGCACGGTCCGTATGACATCATGATTTAGCCCAAACTCTTATTTTGCCAGTTTCCTGCAAGTTGGACGATAAGCAAAACAGGAAAACTGATTCTTGGAGCCCTTCAGAGCAAATAAAAATTCTCCGTTGGATATATTATGCTGTCTGCGAGGAAGGTGAATGGAGGAGAAGAGGAAAGAAGAAGCTGACAGCTACCAAGGCAGCAATTAGCTTGAGAGAATGCAACCTCTGGAACGCATCCATCGTAGAACTCGAATTTGTGTATAAAACACTGATCTCAGATAGAGAAGACTGGGCAAAGGATATAGTCAGACAACCTGCCAATCTGAAAGTATACACGGATGCTTCTAAGACGGAAGAAGGCACCGAACTCGAAGTATTCGCGATCTCGTAGGAGATTTCTTCTCTCTGTCCCGTCATCTGCCTAACTACTGCAGTGTATTCCAGGCAGAAGTTAAAGCTATCCAGAAGGATGCTACCAGCTTACTGTCCATGAATCCGATAGACGGGGCTATCTATCGATATATATACAGACAGTCAGTCGGCCATCAAGGCTCTGAACACACCATCTATTAAATCAAAGGTTTCAACTAGACACTTGCAGTACTTCGAGGCAAATATGGCCTTCAATTAATCCAAAAAAGACAAGTCTCAGGAAGGTCGTAGGCAATATCTCCGGTCAATGCATGTTAAGCTCACAATGGGCCTCAATATGAGGAAGAAGCAGAAACCACACTACACTACCTCGGCAGCTCTTCAGCCCTTCTTCCAACAGAGTGAATACTTTTGTGCCACCTTGTATTTCTTAGATGTCAGTTAGTTCCCGGGCTATAGAGGAATCGGGGTATTATTCACCGGAGAGTGATAGCACAGTGGATCCAAGCAGGATTTAAATGTCTCCTCCTACCTAACCTAATTTAACCCAGAAAACGTTTGAAGGTTAAAGACTCAAATGCCTCACACGGTCCCTCTTCGAGAGTCTCAGACGTCTACGTCGAACAAATAGACCACACTCCCAAAATATAAAATATGATTTCTCCAATGACAACTGGTCATATATTCTCCTTTTGCCAAGCTCCCTGACATCCTGGTGACAGCTGTCAGAAAATGTAAATTCACCAATTTTGAATCCGACACCACTGAAATTCACTTCTTCTCGGCATAGCCACTTTTCTTTTCTTCTCCGCCACAATGCCCGCAAAACAGTATCACTTAATTGGAACAAAACCCCACACACACTCGCCCATTCGTGTGTGTGTCAAATAACAGTAAATTGCCCTTTAACACTCACGAGGCGTGCATAAAAATCAAGAATTAAACTTTTTTTCGAACAAACACCATTCGTTGTGTTTAAGTCATGACACCTCCAGTTAACTTAATCACCTCTTCTCGGCTAACAGCCCTGAGCGCCCTGCCATTCAATTACTCTTTCAAATCACCGGGCACACGGTGTAATTACAATTAACTTCGCTGCCGCGCGCCATCCCCACATGATAACTAAACACCGTTGCATGTGTAGCAAAGCTCGTGCAAGCGAACACAAAAATGGTGGGAAAAAAAAATCGAGACTCTCCACCGCAACTCTCTCCAATCAGCTTGTCATGCAATTTAGCAGCGCCCAGGTGACAGGCAACATAAACGTCTGCATTATGATTAGATCCACACACACTCTCAAACCCACTCGCGGGCAGCGCAATTGACAGGACAAAGCAACAGAATGGATGGCGTGCGTTCTGTCAAGTGCTTAGTCAATACCGTGCTCCACACCAGCAGCGCTGTCACTTGACACTTTGTCCGACACTAATCGGAAAAAATGCGGAAATAATGAGTTAATATAACCAACACTCCGTACCAACTGCACTCCACAGTTCACAGTCCACATCCAGAGCAACACAGAACGATGTGTCAGCTGATTGACGCCGCGCCGTTGCAGCAACAATATCGCGTTTGCAAGCAACCACCTCTCGTGTGATTTATATCTTGCGATTTGTTAAGTTACAGAAGTGTAAACACAGCCTAATGGACGCTTGTCACGGCAATCGGTGTAAAGCGGTGACGCTAAATAATTTTAATTAGACAGTCTACTTGAAAATCGTGTGGCTAGTAGTGCGGCTGACAGGAGGGGGGCAACAGATTAAAGGTGTGCCCTCGGCGGATTGATAAATGAATTATTTATGCGAGCGGGCGGCGGCACGGGGGCGCAATTAACTGTGTCGCTCCACCGGAACCGATTTGCACTAGGTATTAATCACTTTGAGACAATTGTGACGAGGGACTTGCTGCAGCCGAGAGGCGTTGGCTGAGGTCGTGCACGGAGAACGGAAGCGGCTTTAAGAACATCTTAAAGTCATTTCTGTCGCGGAGCAGCGGCTGGTGTGGTGTGTCCTTCCCAGCGCCAGGAGTTATTGAAATGTTCAATGGCGAACAATCTAATATTCAAATCTATAGCCAACTTCACACTTATTGCGAACGACGAAGCGGATTCATTCGCTGCGGCCATTATGCGAGCGGCAGCCGAGGATGCCGACGAATGGAATGACTTAACAGTACATTGCTGAGCAGAGTGCACACAAATGAAAGGGTCCCTCTGCAGATAAGCGAGGATACTGCTTGAAATCACTTCGAGAACAGTGGCGGCTGACTGTGGAGAAATGGATTTTCGCTCTTTTCTCACAATTAGCTTTAAAGAATATATGACGATTGACGACGCGACGATGAACGTTGAGAGGAGGAAAGGAGACTAGTATAAACGAAGTACAGAAATAAAAATCGCTGTTAGACAAAATACACTATCCGTTTATTTAAAATCTCAATGTGGACTACACGTGTATTACGCGCTTCGCCAGCGGAAAGACAGACACCCGTCCACGCGGTGTCGCGTTCTTTTAGACCGTCCTTCGAATCGGATGGTGCATCGAACGATGGTATGTGCATGTCGCCTGATGCATTTCCCATTCGACATACGATCGTACGATGCCGATGTAGTATCACGTGTTCTTTATCGCGCCAAAATGAGTGAATTATTGCAAATAATTGCACAATTCAGAGTGGAGTAGCCACTTCGCGTGGCGAACTAGGCAGACTTGGCGGCTAGTATTTGATGACGGATTGGAAGCATTGTGCGAGTTGGAATGAATTGAAACGCGTTACAGGACATTGAATATGCGCAAAATGAATTGTGTACTGAAATCTCCACAGCTACTGTGGGTAGTCAGTGTGGGCGCATAGACATGATGCCAGACTTCCCAAAAATGCGTATTTCATTGCTATTCGCTTCATCGCATCGTACGCTCTTAACTCACGGCTCATTACCACCCAAGTGAGGGTCAGGAAAGCCTGCACAGTCTTATACGGCTGCAAAAAAGTGAGTGGATAGAAATTGGGTTCATAGGCGCACTGGATATTGCGCCCTATAGTCAGACCCACGCTAAAATACTCAGTCTCAGTTTGGTGGACAGCCCTAACCAAAGCTGCCAACTGGACTACTTTTAACGGAGTTCAACGACTGCATGTGTGCTAGAGGCGCTTTGTGAACTCATCCATCCGCAGTCGTGAACATTCTTTCTCTTCGCCTCCGTCAAATATAATCAGAACAGGCAGGAAGACGAGCAGTGTACTGAGTTACACTTGGCACACTTGGCGGGCTATAGCTCGTCCCTTCAAAGGCTACCTTGTGTCCTATGAAGCTAGAATGGACTTACACCACCAACGCTCCCAGAACTTCGAATCCGAACATCATACTTCGAGAAGGAGAGGAAGACCGAATCTCCTGTATAAGGACCAAGTAATCGCCGATGCAAGACAGCTTGGTCTTGATGACTGGAAGCAGCGTGCCCAGGAACGCCAGGGATTGCTTAGGCTGATGGCCTTCACAGGTTGTAGGCTTGATAAGTAAGTAAGTTGGGATACTCATTATTTTACTGAGTTTGGATCTGTCAAGAGATGCAATGATGAGAGTCGCTTGGACAGTCTAAGTCCACTCCCTACTCCTCCTTTGTTCTTTTGTTTTATTTCGCGATCTGGAATTATAGAAGTTGAGATCTTGCTGAAGATGCAGCTGAGCGCATTTTGAGTTTTAGGTAGAATCTCTAGTTTCTTAAGTCCAGTCAGAGCCGGAGACCATGTGAAGATTGTGAAGGTTCTCGATCTCGAGGTCACAATTTGTCGACGAAAGATATCTCAAGGAGCAGATTTACATAAGTTGCTGTAGCAGTAGATGTACTCTAGCAAGTCAGACTTATTAAACCTGAATAACATCAGCGGTAGTGAACTAAATCGCTTCGTAGCAACCTTGAATTGGTTCTAAGAGTTTAGCCCACTATATTGATCTGAAGAACTTATCCTAACATAACTCAAAGTCGAGGATAGAGTGATTAGACAGAACAAGCCTGTGTACAGCACAAACTGAACAACTAGCTAGACGCACATAGACTTAAGCTTATGTGGAACTGAATAAAAAGTAACGAGAAGAATCTTCAAATTTCAAAATGCCAACAATTGCTTCAACTCATTAGCTGTAAGACAACGCAAAAGAGAATGCCCGCGTCTAAGGTGGCGCACACAATTGGAGTAGAACGTCAAACAGCTTGGTTTGTGAAACTAGCGGCTTGCTAGCTAGCCAAAGATGGAGCTAGTTGGAGAGGCTTGTGGGTTGAGGTCCAGGTCCACCCCAGAGAAGAAGAACAATTGCTTCTTGTGAACTTATGTATAACTGCAGCACCAATTGCTAATTACATACCTAGAGAACGATTCATTCCAAATAAGTAAGCTAAAGTGAACGAAACTCAACGAACCTTAGCTATGCGTTCATTGTGTATAACTTCTGGGTATTTGCTGGATTTCTTAATTGGACCTAAACCTACTCACGTTCTTTACGGCTAGGCCTTCACGCTGGTGGGATCTGGTCGCATCCATTTTTTGAGATCGAATGAAATCAGCGGTAGCTTTTCTATATGACAATAACTGAAATCTAGAGGAAAGATAATAATATATCGAATAAATCGTTGGTGTTTAACCCCTTACCAGAAAGACGACACAATAAGGCTGATAAAACATTCCAGCACAGACCACCACTGACAAATGCATAACGCCACAGTGCGGATGGATATTGGACATAAATTCGATGCTTCCTTAAAAATTCTGATCATGAATCGAAAGCGGAATAAATAAGCAACAAAAGCACGGCGAACAGTATAAATGAATGGCGATGAACAGAATGGAACGATATCAGGCACCATCGGTTCGTCCTGCATACGGAATATGATGGGAGTGGTACTGTCCCTCGTGCGTGGTGACTGTGCATTTCTTCTATCATCTTGAATGTCTTATCCCCGAGATTTGTTCTCTCAATATCCGCGATAGTGTGAGATGAGGACGATGAGGACGATGAGGACGATGACGACAACTCAGCAGCGACGAACTCGAATGCTCTTGGCACTATTCCACCATCGCGGCGAGGAAGATTTGTGCCAGGGCACCGCAAGAGAACTGTTGAAGTATATCCTTGGTAATTCATAGTTAAATCCCGCGAATTTAAGTGTGTATCTCTGTGTGTTGGTGATACATGACGAGACTATTGTGTGCTTGCCTCAAGAAGTGAGATGTTGCGTGTCGGGTGTCATGCGGGGATCAGTTATAAAATGCAATCCGACAGTTATGAGTCGAAGGACGCAAAGTTATGTTTGGAAAGGTAAATGCCAGCTGATAAGAACGAATTGCACTAAATTTCTGGGTTTCACGTGGATGGCTTCGTTCAGCTCTCACTTCATGTAGCACGAACGGGACATTTTTTAGTGCTCTATCACACGAATTTGAAATATGTTTGACGGATAAACTCTGGGAAACGCTGGAACAGTTCTCGTCGGATGGCTTTGCGACGTATAGCTGAGCACTCAAATTTTGCTATGACTCCTTCCAAAATGAAGTTCCATTTTTATTTCTTTCAAATCGATGGACACCTATCGAGGAGCAGGTATGTGTCTTCGTCCACCAGTCAATGATTTAAAGAGATGACGAACAGTTTTGCTTCATGATGGAAGATTTAAAGAAGTCATAGCAAGAGAAATGGAACCCCTTGGAGAGTTTCTTTAGAAGCAGACAGTTTAAAGAAGTTGACACTTCACAGTTGTTGAATTCTTGCTAAGATTATAGGCTGAATTTGTAGAATATGAGGCTTCATGTAGGATCTCATCTACATTTCCTACAACCAACACTACAGACCAAAGACCCACGCCTAAAGTTTCGTTAACTCCTTAGTATTGGAATTTTGCTTAAGATCTCAAGCAAATATGGGTATTGAATGATTGGGCAATAGTTATTCCTGCTTTCTTTCGATTTTGATATAAGCTTAAGTTCACTTAAGCCAATGGTTGACCCTAAATGAAGTGAAGTAGTCACATCTCCCAAAAGTCAGTGATGTCCTGAGTCGAAGTACTATTCATTCAATGACATTTGCGCTCTTCCAGTTGATGACTTCTGGAGGACAAACAAACAACCACGAATTTTGCGCTCTGTATAGCGAGATGAGTCTAGTCAAGCGTCTGCGATTCCAACGTCATTGTTGACTGGTTCGTGTAGAGGGCATGGACAACATGGCATCGGCCCGAAAAGTCTTATACTACTAGCCTGTGTTCCGTAGAAGAAATCGCGCTAGCTGCAGAGGCTTGTTAATTGAAGACTGTGTCCATTCTGGACTGAAGTACATCACAAAGAGGTAGATGCCGTTAGTTTTTATCGTTTATTTTCTAGTCTTGAGATTGTTTTGCCTCATGTCATTTAGCTCCGAATTTTCATTTTGACCGGAAATATCTCAAGTTCTCGAGCGATGTGCCGTGTAAACCGAGTACCCCATTTGGGATTTTTGACCACATTACGTCGATTAAAAAAACACGATTTGAAATTTGTATTTTGAACAAAAACCATTTTTCTTAGGCTTAAAACTAAGGTTTTGTGTGTTAGCTCAACAATTCGGGTCCAACTGATGCACCTCGCTGTTACATGTCGTTGGGGAGTTCTGCTCGCTTAACAAATTTAGCGCGTTGAGGTAGCATTGTCCAAGGATTGTGTTTCTCTGGTTCCTGATTGCCTCGTTAGGATGGTTGTTTATGTCTCGAAGCAGCTTTCTGAACTGTGCCACCATGTACAGTGAAACTAGCTTAAGTGAAAAACCCGGATAACTGAAATCTTATAAAAATAATTACCTAGCCAACGTTTACACACCTTCTTTTTCAGCTATTTAAGATCGATTTTATAAAATTTCTTTCTTTATACGAGATTTATTTAACTGACATTTGTTTCAGTTATTTAAAATCCGCTTAGATGAAATTTATTTTCCACTTAATACTTATTCGAAGTCCGCTTAGCTGAAAAACCCGCTTAAGAGGAATTTTTTTTTCGTTTGGAATGATGCGGTCCTTGTCGAAGGTGAGACAGGTACATATTCACAGGATTTTGGGGCAGGAAATTGCGAGCTGTTCCATGCTGCGCTTAGAAATGGTGTGTCATATTTGGAAGCCGTACGTTAAGATCGACCATATCAGCTGCTTGTAGAGCGATGACGTGGTAAGGAGCATGCACCAACTCATCTGTAAAATATGGTCAGAAGAAAGCATACCCGACGAATGGAACCTCAGCATTGTTTGCCCGATCCACAAAAAAAGGAAACCCTCCGAACTGCGCCAATTATAGAGGCATCCGTCTTCTGTAACAGTGTGGCTTTAGGCAGAAATGAATGAGTAAAGGAGAAAAATGTGATAGTAGTGGAATTCCCTTGCATTACACTCATACTTTTACAACGCTCGTCAATTCACCCCGATTCGTGAATTTTGTGGGATTATGGCGGCAGCTTCATGAATTTTGTTCGATATTCGTGAATTTGCCCACGAACATGTACTTATTGTTCGGAGGGTGTTCAGAAGGTGACTCATATTTTTAAGAGAACATATATTTGTAAAAGGTGCTTGCGTGAATACGCTCTCTTTACAGGAATAGTTTGCATCAATTTAATTCTTCAGAGTAAAATATAGCTGATTTATATGCGATGACTGGCAAATGAACTTAGTTTTATATCTTTCATTCATGAATTGTGAAAACTTCTGCAATTAAATTACATAATTTGTTAAGATCAATGGCCTTAACTGTACCTAACTCAAACTAATTTGCAATTAACTTTCATCTCTATTTCTGTAAAATAAGTAAAATAAGCAAAAAAGCTGTTTATTTTAATTGATTCAAGCAAATGTTTCAATAATATTGCCGGTACACATGTTCCGTGTGAATGCTTTTTTCTATATTATGCATATGCAAAAATACATACATGAAGTCGTATATTCATTAATAATTAATGCATAAATAATTAATGTAAACAATGGCAAAATTATTTTTTCCTATTACCTCAGACTGTAACTCGCAGAAAGCTACTTCATGAACATACGCTTTGTTCCCTCCTTACTGTGTTGAAAATTTGACACCGAAATTTGAAAAAGTTCAAGTAACGAGCGAATTTTCAAATAATAACTCTAATTCACCCCAATACTAAGGTTGGGGAAGGGTATCAGCTGTTCGCCAGCTGTTCACAAGAGCTCACACGTATTCACAGCCATGAGAGAAAAAGCGTATAAAAAACGCTGTCAGATGAAATCAAGGGGCAAGAGAAGAAGAAGTTGAATATCTCTTTACTCATTCATTTCTGGCTTTAGGCTAGGAGAATCCACCACCGATCAAATATTCACACGACGGCAATTTTTGGGAAAAAAAAACCCAGGAGCAACAGATGAATACCCACCATCTTTTCATCGATTTTGAGGCCGCGTATGATAGCCTCTATAGAGACGAGCTATACAGAGCAATGTCTAGTTTTGGCATCCCTACCAAACTCGTCCGTTTATGTAGGATGACGATGGAGAATGAACGCTGCTCCATCAAGGTCGGGAAAGACCTAACCGAGAACTTTGATGTCAAAAAAAGATTCAGACAGGGCGATTTCTTCAAAACTCGCACGCCAACACCAGAGGACCAGAGGGCCAAGAAAGCAATTGATTAACAAAGTCCTCTCTCGCGAACAACTAAAGTAACCCTCTATAAGACCTTAATCGTCGCAGTCCCTCTATATGGCGCAGAGACATGGACTTTGTCAAAAGCGGATGAAGTTACTCTTAGTTGCTTTGAGAGGAAAATTCTTCATGTGATTTTCGGTTCCGTTTGCATAGATGGTGAGTGGAGGAGGAAATATAACAACGAACTGTACGAGCTGTTCAGCGACATCGACTTAGCCAGAAGAAAGAAGATCCAACGATGGAGACGGCCTGGTTATGTAGAGCGAATGGAAACCAATGCTCGGGCCCGGAAAGTCTTTGAATCCACCCCCGAGAAACGGCGCAGTAGGAGGACGGCGACTCAGATGGAGTACGCAAGTGGAAAGGCACCTCAACGAACTAAGCGTACCAAATTTAAGGCAACTAGCTAAAGATCGAGCTGGCTGGAAACGCTTGTTGGTTGAGGCCCAGATCCACCCCGGACTGTAGTGCCACCTTAAGTAAGTACGAGTAAGTAAGAGCGGCAGCTTTGTGCTCTGGCTTAATCCATTTTGCTTACGCATCAAAGGATAGATGCGGAAGCCTAGGTTGGCCTTCTTAAGGGTCAGTTTCGAGTGGCTGTTGAACTACAGCCTTTCCGTGAAGTTAACACCAAGATACTTGACCTTCTCGTCTGTTGTTATTTTCGTACCATTAGGGAGCACTATCTTAATGCTCCGACATTTAGCTGCTAATCTGCATCTACCTCGGGATGGTATCGTTAAGCACACAAGTATCGATTTTCCAGCATTGATACGAATACCCCATTTGGTGTCCGCTGTCTGGATTTCGAATCTTCGCTTGGTGATCAATCGTGAATTTGAGCTGGCATAAGTCAGTGAGTCATCTACGAATAGACAGGCGATTGATTTGCCGTGTAGATGTTGAAGATCGTCGGTTCCAGCTTTAACCGCGCAACTCCTGCCTTGGTGCTCCGCCCATTTGATTGGCTGCCTTCCACTTGACGGTAGAATCTTCTGGAATGTAGAAATCTATAGACAATTTTGATGAGATTGGAGGGGAATCCCGTCTGACTCAGCTTGTAGATGAGTCCCTCTTCGGGACAGTCTGGTCCCGAAGGCCTTTTCCACGTCCAGGAAGCAGACAACGGGGACTTCGTGTTTGTTCAGGGCAGCTACAACATCGTGGTGGAACTTCATTAGAGGATGTAGCGTCGAATATTTCATCCGGAATACTTGCTACTTATCCGGGATGATGTTTCGGTCGGTGGACCATCGCTTTAGTTTCTGCGCTACCAGGTACTCCAGAATATTGCTCAAGAGCGATATAGGCCGGTACCCTGAAACACTAACAACGTTCCATTGCTAGGAACGCAGCAATTATTGATACATAATGATTTTAAGAAGCATCATCACCGTTTGTGGCAGATTTTGTCGGCTTCGTCTGCCTTCCTCGTTGTGCTACGTTGAATACTTCCCGTGATCTCTTCGGCCGTTGTGAGGTCCTCGTTTCCTACCGGATCGTCCGCTGGGTTGGTTTCGTTGAAGATGACGTCTGGTGTTGACTTCTGTTACAAAAGCTGGATCATCAGACGGTGATGGTTGGAAGTTGCCTTCGAAGTAGGAGAAAAACGCTTCTGCTTTCTTCGCTGGTGTGTTTGCGTCTCCTTCGCTTGCTGTCAGTGTTTGTGACAGCTTCTTCCTCTTACCGACGATCTGGGGGTGGGAACGTGTCGGGTCCTAGCTGTATTCTGCGCAGCTTGCTCTCCAGCTGTATGTTGTTGTGCGTTTGTATCGCATTCCGAAATATGATGTTCGTGCAGTTCAACTCAATGAGAACTGCTTGATAGTTGCTACCTCGTGTATTCAACTTCCGATGTTGTATTCGCCGGAGTCTCTGCCTCAGCCTTTGCCTGTGGTGATAAATATTTTGAATACGGATTTGTAAGTGACTATACCTGTTTCTGCTTGCCCTCGGCCTTTATTGCTGGTCTAAGGCGTTGTTGAGTACTCAAGTCGTTCAATCGCAGTATCGACCTCCACATTAGTGAGGTACCGTGTTGTTGGTGGTATGCGGATGTTCTCCAGTGCATCATCGTGCAGTTTGGCTACATCCACCTGATGTAGGTTGACGAAGTCCTCTTCTGGTCAGCTGTTGGTAAATATGGGATGATATAAGTTAATTATCAGTTTTACCGCCTCGTGGTCGGAATCACTCGTTAGCGCTTCGCAGGAATAGTTCCGGATCTCTGGTATGATGTTTACCAGGTATGAGGTAGCAAGGAAGAAATCGAGTGTCGATGGTGTCCTTGGGAAAGTAGGCTTGGGCTGCGAAATCATGTCCCTGTTCCCGTTTTCCTCTAACCATTTGACGATAGCTTTACCCTGTAGATCTGACTGAGTGTCCCGCCAGATAGGGTGTCTTGCATTGGAGTCATCACCTATGAGCCCATAAGTATGCCTTGATAAATGCGCATTAAGCACTTCGAGATCATGACATACGTTGGCACTAGCACTATTATTTTGGTGGTGGATGTTCAGGACCGTGGTGGCCCGTGGGGTTGTGGGTATGTGCGTCAACTCCAACGCACTTGGACCTACCTGTCTAGGTTCGATTCCACCTCTTGCGAGTCACTGACAATGCTCAAACAGTATAACTGTCTAGAAAAAGCTTCTCAAACTTGGCCGTTCAGAGTCGGTATAAAACTGTAGGTCCCATCCACTCGTGATAGAACAATAGCACGCACAACACGAGTGGTTGCTGAGAAGCTAGGCCCTGGCCCTATACGGGCTGTAGCGCCAACCATATGATTATATTATATATATATGCTCAGGACCATTAGTGTCGCCGTTGGAGTCAAGTGGATTACGCCGACGGTGACCTCAAGTACCATTCGATTCGGAACCACGAGCTTGGTGCAGTTGATGACCTTCCTGATGGGAACGGTTGTACCCCGTTTCCCAATTCCTTCGAGTATTTTCGTAAAACTCTCCATTCATTGCATTTATACCCAAACGGGCACTTAATGTCAGTGTGTGTCTATGATAGGATGAGGTTGTTGCCTCAACTAAAAGTGTTTTGTTGCACATTCTATGAAACGAGGGTTGGCATATAAAATAACATAGCTTTCGGTGTTCTCTATCAAATGCTTTTTGCCAAGGGTTCTGTTATTGGGTGCAACACAACAAATAACTGATTTCGAAAAGTAAATCCAATTAATTCTGCATTTGGTCTCGAAATCTCTCGTTCGAACGGTTCTTAATTTCGAACACACAATCTCCGAAGAATGTTGTCTTTCAGTGACTTACTGCCACAGAATTAAGCAAAAATATGTGCAATAATGGGATTATTTATAAAAAATAAAAATTATTTTACCAAACACAATTTTCCCTATTGGACAAATTTACTCAGATCACAACTCTGTGTGTAAACCCAGCGCCGCAAATTGGCACTCCAATTTGACATTTCTCAAAGCGGCACACAAACCTGTCAGCATCTAAATTCGTAGAAGCACCTTAGAAAATCGGAAACATCTACCGCGCAACGTGCCGTGCCAATTCTAATTTTTTTTTTGTTTACTTTTTCTCGCTACGTCGCATTAAAAGCCGCTCCTCCACCTGTTCCAGTTAAGTGTATCTTATTGAAGAAAAGTGACAAATACGTGAAAGTACCACATTCCACGCACAATTATCAGCTAGAAAGACGAAAGAAGAAAGGAAAAAAAAAACCCACTCATCTAATCCGATTCAACTCAACTGATTCGAGTTAAGGGAGGCAAACTTTATTTACGTAATGTTCCGGCGAAAATAGCTGGGCTCAAGTTGTTGTGGTATTTATGGCTTCGAATGCTTTGATCGGTAAAATAATCGCCAGTTTTGTGTTATCAGTCGTCTTGTACTATTTCTTCTGGGTGTTCGTGCTGCCGTTCATGCTCATCGAAGAGGGTGCGCGCATTGTATTTCAATTTAGCAGTTGCCTGGCCATTGTCACTAATTGAATTTTATTTCCAGATAATATAATTCATTCATTCTTTCCGCCGCTGCAGTACGCTTTTGCAATACCAGCAGCATTCGGTGTTTGCTTCTTGGGCGGATTATCAGTGTTCACACTGTATCACATATGGGATCACATTAGCTTCTTCTGAGTGCTAAGCTGAGACCGACCGAGCTGACAGTGTTGTGCTTATCTGTGCATCGGGAGAATGAGAAACCTATAAAAGCACACGTCACAGACCATCGCATCATTGAACGAACAACGCGTGCAGACGCAGAACGCGACAGCGAGAACAAACAAACAACCATCAACGTAAACGTGAACGTAGAGCACCCGTACACTCGTCATCATCATGCCACCACATTGGTTAGTAATTGGAATATCGGGAATAACGTGCGGTGGCAAAACCACACTGGCGCTCAGTTTGCGTGATTATTTCCTGAATCTTCGCAACTCTCGCCTATGGAACTCCAAGTTCATGATAGTCGACGTTCAGGTGGTGAGCCAAGACGATTACTTCCTGCCGGTGGACGATTTGCGACACAAATGGGTGGACAAGCTGAACGTGATCAATTTCGAAGTGCTCACCGCCCTCGACATGAAACAAATGCTTTCGGACATCACATGGACGATGAAAGGACGATACCTGGCCATCGACAATACAATGGTAGGTGGCAATGATTACCTCAGTGAGATAACAACATTCCAGAATGCAACGAAACTGAACATTCTCATCATCGAAGGGTTCCTCATCTTCAATCAGCCGGAATTACTACAAATCTGCCACCTAAAGTTCCACTTTCACTTGCCCTACGAGAAATGCTTCGCCCGACGAAAATCCCGAACGTACGATCCGCCCGATGTGACGGGCTACTTCGAAATGTGCGTGTGGCCGCACTACGAGAAGAACTTCGCCGAGTTCCGAGAACGAAAGGATCTGATGGCCCTGAACGGTGAGATATGCAAGGAACGAATATTCAAGCACGTGCTACAGCGAATCAATGCGTATCTGAATGACATGACCAGTCCATGCCTGATGGATCAGTAGCTCCAGTGACCTGGGACCTGCTTCCGTTTCCAGTTAGACGATAGAATATTTATATTTTTGTAACGCAGCTGGTGCTGCTTTAACACACACACACCCACACACCAACCCACAAACACAACAAAAAAAAAAAAAAAACATGACGTAGATGTACGCACTTGTTTTCTGATATATTTCTCTTTTTTTTCTCCGTTTTCAATTCCTGTTGTAATTGGATTCGTAGTTGTATCTTTCGGTTAGATTTAGTGAATAATTTATCGATTAACTTAACACGATGGCTATAGAGTAAATACATGGATTATGTAAGTGAATGTATGAGACGATGTTTTATCTGGGCGCTTCAGTGGTGATAACCTCTCTGGCGGTGCTTTCGTAAATTGCATTTCAGTTAATCGTGAAATGCTTGTGCGCGCTTCGAAAAGCGACGATAACAGTTCACCTCGAGCGTGTACTTCCTTCATTGATTTACGATCACCGGCTCCAAGGTCGATTGCTTTGAGTTGTTGCTCTTGGTTGCGTGTAAACAATTGGGCGATGATTACATGCTTCTTGGCAGCCGTGCCAAGGGTGGGTGGGCATCGGTTTGAAATGATGTTTGTTCTGGAATTTGCCTTAATTGATTGCAGGTGTCATGGTTTGTAATGACTTTCGGATGTTAATGTGGGATGATTGGATTTAAGGGCATTCATTCACATAACCTCACAGACTACGCGTCATTGCCGTCCAGTGGGAGCTCTACTTCGTCGTTAATTGAGCATTTTATTGGTGTTTTTTAGCAGTGCCTGGAATCATTAAGTCACTCGTTCATTGGTGGGCCATGAGATTTCAGAAAACAATTGGATTCTCGACGAGCGACGGGTAATTGGGATGACGTAGCTGAATCGGTGTGCACTACTGATCGTGGATCGTAGGTGGATAGTTACAATTTCAAGCAATTCAGGCCGGATTGTGTCAGCAATCTTGTGACCAACTTTAAGCTCTTGAAGTTGAAGTTTAAGAGAAACTGATTCGATGGTGATGGCTCTACAAATCTGAGGTGGAACTGGGCTCATCTGCGACAAGCAAGCGCTCGTGGTGTATGTGCTTTAGTTCCCTCACGGGTGGAGGGGACAGTTGTAGGTCCGAACGTTGAAGTTTGCGAAGCTCTTTCTGGACAGAAAAGCCGAGTCAAGGTTAGGTAAGAGTGGCTGACTGCAGAAGGCGGTCACACTTAGGCCAAAGTAGGCTCTTTGTGATATCACGCGGATTGAATTCATCATTGTCACCAGTTGGTGCGAATGGGTCCGATCGGACCTATGTAAGTGAGGCGTGGCTCCCCTACGCCTACCCACGTACCTAACCTAACCTGGTGCTTACGACGAAGCGGTTTAGCTGGCCTATGCTGGCGCTGTTTAGCTCATTGAGATTAGTGAAATAGAAGGCAACTAGGTGTGAGTACCTACGACTTGCCAGAGCGCTACACGAACAGAGTAGGTGATTTATTGTTGCTCTACCTCCTCTTCAGGCATGCAGCTTCTGCAGAACTCATTGTATGGGACACCCACCCTGCGGGCAAGACAGCCGATTGCGTGGTGTCCGTGTATGACTCCTAGGCTAGGTCTAAGACAGCTTTTACACAAGCTAAATTCGTCGCCGATTTTTGTATGAAGAGACAATGGATGTGAGACAGAAGGGATCACACGAAGGAAATAACACACATTGACAAAAACCGGAGACGAATTTATCGTATGTAAAAGCAGCCTAAATAGACTGCGGGAGCGTTTGAGTGCTGGCAATATTTCCTTTCTTTTAAGGCAGGTTGTCCTAGATTTCGAAAGACCGTTCAATTACCTCTTTCCGACAAGGGATGAATGGAACAATAAAGACCCCATCAACAATTCGACGTCCTTCCAAGTCTACACGGATGGATCGAATATAGAAAAAGCCACAGGCCGAAGTACTAAACATCCACTGCTCTATCAGACTACCTGACTATGGCAGTGTTTTCCAAGCGAAGGTCCTAGCGGTTAAAAAAGCGGCCATAATGCTATCATTGTTGGAAATATCATCGGCTGATATTACCATTCTAATAGACAGTCAAGCGGCCATTAAAGCAATTTCGGCTATAGAAATCAAGTCCAAGCTGGACGTAAGCTGCCGCTCGGCACACAGCACTCGATTACTCTATGCTTGGTCCCTGGACACAGAGACATAACCGGCAATGAGGAAGCAGGTGAGCTTGCCAGGAAAGGAGCCGAGATCGACTCATCCCAAGCAATCCCATACACCGATCCGCCTCTGGCAGATGTCACAAGGAAAGTGGACGTTTAAGTCATGGAGCTAGCAAATGAAAGGTGGAACTCGTTATCCACTTGTGAGACTACCCGAATGCTATGGCCAAGGTTCAACAGCGCAAGAAGTGACAAACTCCTATTAAGCAGCAGAGAATCTCTGCGCATGGTAGTCCGGAAACCGGTCATAATCATTTGAGATACCACAAAAACAAAATGGGCCTTACCGAGAATACCATATGCAGAGGCTGCGGTGACGAATGCCCCAGCCTCTGCCTATTGAGGAGATGGTAGGCTGTAGCTATCAGCATGGAAGGTGGACCTCCTCTTAGTGTTAGAGAAGAGGTTGTAGCACACCTAGCGAGATCATCGGCCTTCATGTCACATGGCTTCATGGCACCCACATATGGTGTATGTTTGCGGACAGAGCTGCATATGCCGCTCAATTTTGTGTGTTTTTGCGGCGACTTGAATTTCAACTGCTTGCTTGTTAAGAGACAGCCTGCTTTTAAGGCATCTTTTTGAGTGGAAGGACATTATCCAAGGACCTAATCGCGGCCTGACTAGAGATAAAGCAGTAAATGTAAAGTTGTAGATGATTTCTGGGCCTGACTGTCCGAACAGACGGTGGTATCGCTTTTGTTCTTGAGACAGGACAGTGCCTCCTTTATCGGAATGGTTTCTGCCTGAAATACGCTACAGTGGTCGGGGAGCTTCGATGAGTGAGCAAGATTGAGGTCTTGGGAGTAGATGCACATCTACTCCTTCGTCCGTGTTCGATGCGTCTGTGTAGATGCGCAGGAGACCATCCACTGTCTAATTGTGAGACATCCAATCCAATTTGGAAGGAGTGCTGGTGGAGAATGTCTTCTCGAAGATAAGTTGGCTTGGAATACATCTGGATGGTGCAGTTGGTTGAGTGCCTGCCCTTGGTTAGACGGGTCACCGGTTCAAATCCCAATGAAAGCTAAGTTAATACGCTTTTTTCCGGTTTTCAAATCTGATCCAATCACCATTTGCCGTTGGGATCAAATTAACGGCGCTACCACTGGAGTTGACGATCAGTGGTAGTAGTCTGACTATGAGTATCACAATGGACCAACATAAGCTAGGTGTGCTGGCGATTTCGCAGGCATCCCACCTACATAACCTCACCTAACCTAGTTTGATGGTAGGCGCTCGGTGGCATTCGGAAAGAAGTTGAATTCCTTACGAAGAGTAGAGAGACCGATGGTGAGTTTGGACCACAAGAATTATGAAAGCTGTCCGTGTCGGGGATTAAATCCAGAACCGCCAATGCATTAGTCTACGTGACTACCTGCTACGCCACAGGCAGCCAAAAGCATAAATGCGCACGATAAAGTCGAACATATCCACTCGAGAGTTATTGGGTTTCCAAGTGACTCTGAAAATAGCAGTAGATCACCGGTATCTGCAATGTTGCTGTCTTCTGCCGTGACGCTGTGGCAGGGAAGACTAAAAATGTTGGCACGAGCAAACTATGGAAAAATAAAATTCCAACGGATACTAAGAATGGTAGAGGTTGCGACTATTTTCGGAGACGAACGGAAGAAACAAAGAAGCCTTTGCTGAAGCTAATCATTGAACATCATACCCATGAGCGATCAGAGGCAGCAACATACCACAAAGTCATCTAGACATTGACAGTGCAGGGTGCATTCCTCGGCTTGAAAGTCCCTCGGGCGGGATTCCAAGTCATACTTGAAGGTGCGCCATAGTATCATAGTATCATGCGAATGCCCAGTCGTCGTTGATACTATGGCGCCCCCTAACGTAGACCATGCCCATCGTCTTCATGTCGGACTCAGGCCACTGGCGGCTCAAGTACTTTGTCTGATTCTTTAGCAGTTTCAGCACGTACAGCTGGCACATACAGCATGGCTGGAACCTCCGGTTGATTTCAACCCACAACAAGTTCCTCCTCCACGGTGCGCTGTTCTATTTGATGGATTTGTTGACAAGGGACTCAGAAACGAGACCCGCGACAGAAGGTGTTGTATAACCTGGTTTTGATTTCGATGCCCTCTCGTCACAGCAAACCCTCGACATATTCAACACTGAATTACAAAGGAGGCAAGTCTGGATGTACATGGGATGATGAGAAATCAGTGCAAGGACCCTTTTTGTGGAACAGACAGCACGGTTTAGTGACTTCAGTGAGAGCTGTGCAACTGGCACAACTCGTGCTTCACATTGAGTCCAACAGGACCTAAGTGAGACGTCACAATGGTCATAACAGTGGGTCCAAGAGGACCTAAGTGAGGCGTCACAATGAGCATCACATTGGGTCCAAGAGGGACCTAAGTGAGACGTTGCTTACCCACGCACCTAACCTAACATAAATGGCACAACTCAACAAGTCGAGAAACCATTCCGTTTCCTCTCTAAAACGTCCGTAGAAAGCATTGAGGACGCATTGCCTTGTCGCACCGCCTGAACTCGACCATATCAGTAGTCACTGCCCGGAGTTGGCACTGCGTGGGACCAGCTCGGTGTGTCGGTCGAGTCCAGAGTTTCATAACGCGGTTCACCAACAGCTGAAAAAGAGAGGAAATAAAAGTATTTAGCAATTAAAAGTGCATGTTAATCATTTCCACCGCCTCACCTTGCCACACTCCCAAATGACTCACGATTGAGGTTAGACTACAAGTGGAGGGGCCACTAGGTACCTGAAAGGACTACAAAGAGATTAACACTACAAAACTCCATGTCAGAATCGAGAAATGGAATACGACTGCACAAACTGTCGCACCATTACCTCCCCCAACAAGAGCAATGCTAACCTAACCTCAATCGGCAGAAACTCGCAAATCCTCCACGAAACCATGCATCCGTCTGAAAAGATCCCTTTGGCCACCCATTAAAAGCAGTCCAAGTGAAGAAAACAGTTTCCCTCCCGCATCAGCTGTCTGGACAGCCGAATCCGCAGACGCGACGGGCAGACGCAAAAGAAAACACCGCAACCGTTATAACTAACATTAATAATATTATTATTATATACCATAGCAATTTAATACACAGTTTTGCTTATATATTTTATATTATGTTCCTAATTGAATTGTGTTAGTGTGTGGTATTGGTTATCATGATTGGTGTACCTTTCGCTATAAATGAGGGGACCGTGGTCGTGGATGGGCCATGGGATGAAACATAGAAACGATCATCGTGTGGGGGGAACAGTTTGAAAATGGGAAAACAGTCAAGCGTCTGAAAAGAAAGAGAAAACAGAAATCAATCGTGTCCTCGAGCGGCCCCCCGAGGAGGACGAGCACTCAAGCGGACTCACCTGAAATGAATCGCAGTGTGCACGTGAGAGGGAGAGAGAGAGAGACTCGGAAGAGGACGTCGCGCAGGTTGTTTAGAGCAAAGCTTAAGTCAAGTGGGGGTGATGGAGAGTGAAGGGGGTGTTAGAAGTCTTATGAGAATGGCTTGTGAATGCGATTTGAGGAGGCATTTGCGGCACTTAGAGAGCGTCCCAATCGATTTGTGTGTTGTACACCTCGTCCTGCAGCCAGAGGGTGTAGTTCGCCTTGAAGTTGTCGGTCAGCTCGATCTTCTTGTCCCACCAGCCGCTGTGGCCGAAGAAGGCGAAGTCGGCGTGCGAGAGGATCTCGTCGTTCGGGAACACACCCTCGCTGACCTCATTGTACTGGCTCTGGCCTACGGTGTTTGGATCGTTTCCGCCGACACCACCGCCGGCTGTGGTCATGGCGCCACCGCCGTTCGCCATGCCGGCGTTGTCCGAGTTGGCAGTGTTGCCGTTTGTTCCGGCACCGCACTTCTGCATTGCCTCTGGGTAGCGGCGCAGATTGAAGCGGTCCACGCAGGCGCGCAGCGTGCACTCCTCGGCTTGAAAGTCCCACGGGCGGGACTCCAAGTCATTGCCGAACGCCCAATCGTCGTTCAGCCGATGGCGGACCTTCACGTAGATCGCGCTCATCGTCTTCATGTTGGACTTGCGCCACTGGCGGCCCAAGTACTTCGTCTGCATCTTGAGCAGCTTCAGCACGTACAGCTGCATCATGGCGTGTCGCACTTTGAGGGTCTTCTTGAGAATGGGCGCCGACTTGAACACAACGAGCATCATGACGCGGGAGTGCTTCCACTTGATCAGTTTGTTGAGAATGCGCAGCAGATTGATGCAGGAGAAGACGTTCCGCCAGGAGTACGCCTGCGAGTTGTCGCCGTAGACGAAGCTCTCGCCGCAGGTCAAGTCCGGCTGCTCGCCGATGACGCACGACGGGAAGTCGAGCAGTGGAATGGCGCTGTCTGAGCTCACGTACTCGGTGATGGTCTGGTTGAAGAACTTCAACACCAGCGGGATGCAATTTGCGAACACCAGGTGCTGCGACATGAACTCGAACTGGTAGATGTGGTTGATCTTGAAGTGCTTCAGATAGAGAAGAATGATGGCGGAGACTGCCTTCACGATGATCTCTTTGTGACGGCTGACGTCGTACGCGAGCCGCGTCGATTGGGTGAGGGTCATTGGCATCTCCTTTGGCAGCACGTCGGCCATGATATTGATACTTTCGGTTTTCGACTTCGATGTGGGCGAGGCGGCGAGCAGCACCTTCAGCAGGGCGATCATGTACTGTGGAAGATTCGGCAGGATTGCCTGAAACGGGACGAGGTATCAGAATCTGGAACTCGAGGGGGGTCGAGGGATCCCACTTACCTGGTAAAGTATCTCTGCCGGCGTGACCTGGATCTCGTCCTCCTGCGTGGAGATCGGATTCCTGGCGATCTCCTCTTCCTTGCGGACCTGTATGTCGGCCAAGCTAGTGTACATGTGCCTGCGGAGGGTCTTCACGCCCTCGTGGATCGGCTGTGGGAGTCCGGCTAAGCTCTCGTGGTCGTCGATGAGCGAGTACCCAATGAACTTGTTCCTGGATATGTCCAGAAACTGGTCGACGTCTTTCTGACGCACCTTCGGCGTCCACGGTAGTCGTGTTGTGATGTGCATCGGTGGCTCATTGCGTTGGTTGTTGCCCATTGAACCCATACCACCGCCATTGGTACCCGAATTCCCGGAGGGATCGTCGAATGGTCGAAAATACTGCGTCACGTCCTCCTCGGTCTCGTTTGCCTGCAGCTCCATGTCCATCTGCTCCTGTTCGTCCAGGAACCGCTGCTTGATCAGGCTCCTCTTCAAGACGTTCCTCTTGGAATTCTGGTTCTCCAGGATGTCGGACGCCGTGGCCGGCGGAGAACTGGCGCGCATGCAGCGAGTGATCACCATCGTGTCCTCGGTGTTCGGCGGCAAGCCACACCGCTGACGGTACTCGTTCTTGAGGTTCTTCAGCACTTCCATCCCTCCCAGGCCGACCAGCGAGATCTTCCACAGCAGCAGCAGGACCTTCTTCATGGGAAAATGGGGCGCGGCGCCGCTGCAGAAGCGCGTTATCATGCCCAGCAGCTTCACGGACAGCAACTCGTCCCCGAACGGACTGTTGATCTCGTTAACAAAAGACTCCGCCACCGGTTTGTAGTCCTCGGCCTCCCTCTCCTTCTCGTCGCGTATCGTCTCCGTGATGATGTACAAAACGGACAGAATCACCCGCAAATCGGTGGAGTCGGCCAGTGATACGCTGGAGATTTTGATTGCCGCACAGTCTGCCGACGCCGCCGTGTCGATTTCCATGTTGAGCAGATCGATAAACGACGCAAACACTCCCAGCTCGTACAGAACGATCACATTATCGCGAGTGTTCTGGTGTTGCTCCTCGTCGGATTGCACCTCGGCCCAGCAGCCCTGCGCCAAATACAGAATACACCGAGCGGCTTGCATTCGAAACGTCCGATCAGACACCTCCAGTTGGTCGATCAACTTCATGATGATCGACTTCTGATTGTTGAGATCTTGTTTCTGCCAGTTCGGAGGCAAATTGTACATCTCCATTTGGTCTTCAAACGCTTTCACATTCAACTGAAACTCCCCGAACTCCGTGTAGCTGTAGAGTTCAGCGATCTCATTCTGATATGAGTCCACATCACTGTACACAAAGTCCAAATCTGGACCATCATAGTTGCCATCGATGTCGTGGGTCTCCTGTTCGAACGAATTATTGATGGACGATAGCATTTCGTCTGAATTCGTCTTCATCTTGAGTGGATCCCCGTTGCTTTGTGTGGCTGGGCTTGCACTTTGTCGACAATGTTTATGGCAATGGGCGTGCTAATTTCTGATTCAGAACATTTTACACTACAAAAATGCTGGCGAATTGTGTGCTAACGAATGCTTAACTCATCGATGTTTCAATTAAGCGTATACCTTTTCGAATCGTCGCTTTTTTTTGCAATTTTCTAATGTTTTTTCTTGCAGTTCCTTAACAATAAGAAAATTTTTACGTAGGTATTTCTAAAGTACAAAAAAAAGTGAATTTTGACACAAGTGTGGATGACATTTTGCAGTTTTCTTCTCTCGAACAGGGATGTCCGGGTGGATGATGTGTGAACTGTATTATCTGCAGGCAGTGGTGCCGATTGAGTTTGTATGAGTAGTTGTACAATCTTTTTAACATCAAATTCTATTCCAATCGTCACGATATAAGTGACGTACATACAGCATGGACAAAATAAAGATAAAAACATTCCTTGTACGTTTGTTCATGATCACGGTCGTAAGCTGTTTTAATAATCAGCCAAAAGACTGTGGAATACGAGACCTTCCGGGTTGGTTCGTAGATAATTAGATTTAAAGCGGCCCTGGGAGTAATGCTCGACATCAAGCTGAACTTCAAAACTCAAGAATCCAGGCTACGCCTTCCGGGAAGCTGTTGAACATCGGATGACCTGGAGTCGCGAAAAGGTTCCTGCTTTCCAGAGTGGTTAGCTCAATCCTTCTTTACACTTCACGGCGGGAGATCTCGCTCCCAAGGAGACAGCAAAGAAGCTTTCGTCAACCGTACAGACTCTGCGCAATAAGAACAATCAGCGGGTTCCGAATAATTTCGGACGAGACAGCTTGCGTTATTTCTTATCCGAGGCAAGTTGCCTTTTCTGAACTCTTTATTTTTTTTACACGGTGGGGAAGTTACCCCACGCGGTCCTGGTTTAAACCCCTAGACAAGGGGCCGCTGTACACATTGGTTCACCTCTAAGCGGTTGCTGTAAAGGCTATCCAGAGGGCGCCACGAGGAGGCTGTATGCTAACTTGATCTGTGCAATTTCAGGGATCGTTGCTGGCATCTCGCCAAGTTGAGAGCAGTCAACAACTTTGCCCTGCATGCACAGGCCCAGGACCACCCCGGACTGTAGTGCCACTAGAAGAAGAAGAAGAAGCTTGCCTCATTGCGGGTATTGTCCCTATAGATATACTAGTGCAAGATGCCTCAAGAAAGAGTAACATCTGTGGCACTGTGGGAAGCCATATCCCCGCGATAGAAGCCTGGACGTCGAGAGCTCAGCGAAACTGCAAATACCATCTCACGCAGTTCCTGTCAGGTTATCCTCCACAGATCTGGACACGACAGCTCTCCCTTCTGTTCAGAATGCGCTGGTGAAGAGGAAGACATAGAGCACGCAATATTTCATTGCAGGCGCCCCGAGCTCCTACTCAGCCATATGACAGAGGCAGCTGAAAAATGGTCGAAGATTTGCTCCTTTGCATGCAGAATGAGCTAAGAAGGCTCAAAAGAGGAAGGAAAACCGAATCGGCAAATACTGAGCACATAGCGTGATATGCTAAGCATCCCCGCGAAGTATTACCTAACGACAGTTCCGTGGGAGAGTGGTAGAAGTGTGCAGGGAATGGATTAGTACGTAGGCGTATTCCCAAAATCGAGTACTTGGCACGTGTTATTAGTATATTTAGAAGATTGCCACATCCTTGGACGCAACCAAAAAAAAAAATCGTTACCCAAGAGAGAGAGACGCGAAAAAAGAGGAAGAAAGGGGGTTAAGCATGTACTAGAGATTTCCAGGCAACTCGATCATCCGCCATCGATTCTAACTCATCAAGCGCAACCAGGCAAGTTTTTGAACTTTGTCCAATCACCACGTCGTGGGTCTGTCAAGGGGTCCCCTGAAAAATAAATCCCTGAGTAGAGGTATAGCAGAAATCGGGCAATTTTCGTTGTATGAAGTGGAATGTCTCTCTCTTTATTTTGCCTATTATATGAGCCACGAGTTGAGGCCTGTGAACTGAGGAGGTCCGGGGTTTTTACATTACAACGGTTCAGTGAGAAATAAGAACACTTTCTACTCAACAACAAGGCAGATTCTACATCAGCCTCATACGTTCACAAGCTCTTACCGACGATGATGAAGGCTCTATCAAAGAGGACTACTATGACACCTTCGACGGTGCCTCGTGGGTCCTAGGGCCTCTACTACGCCTACGCGCCATTGTGTGCGGTTTCTCGCAGAGTTTCAGTTCTATCCAACTCTTCCCCATCTGTCGGGACTCATGCTCTACTCTGCGGCATGTACTTCTCGGACGACCCGTTCTACCGTCTTGGGCAAGCGGGTTCCACTGCATCGCATGTTTTGCTATGGAACTGTAGCCTTTCCGAAGGGTATGACCAATCCATTGCCACTTGCGTCTTTGAATAGTGGTGCCTGTGGGTCATTGACGCGAAGATGTGCGAACATTCAGAGCAAACGGCGACTCTGACCATTTCCTCGTAGCAGCAAGATTCCGAGCTCGACTGTCCAATGTCAGAAAGCTGCACCAGCCAACAAAGAGGAGTTTTGACATTGGACGCCTGAGTAGACCGGAGATTGCCAGAGCATACGAAGAACACTTGAGTGACAGACTTTCTGGTATATCAAACACCAATGCCAACGAGATGTGGTTGTATTGTCGCTCGGCACCTCCACCTCCGACAAGAAACCCGTGATATGATGGCGAGTGTGAGCAAAAGAATCTTGCAACTGACGAGGCGTACCAAAAGGCGCTGCAACAGAAAACAAGAGCAGTGCAGGAGGAGTACCGGGGTAGAAGGCGGAGAAGAAGCCAGAAGAAAAGGTGTCTCACAACCTATCAGCTCAAGGTTATCGAAGAGTATAGGGCCAAGTAACAGATAAGGACCTTTTGACAGAACCAGCCAAGAACCTGGCCACATTTCGTAAACTCTGCGAGCTGTACCGAGATGTGGATGTAGTCTGGAAGGCAAAAAATCTGTCGACTGTACTGGCTCGGTCCCATCGAGCGCTTGGGCACCAATGCTCCAGCTAAGAGGGACTGGTTCGGGAAGGAAAAGAAAGCCTAATCTTCGACATAAAGTCACCGTAAGACAGCTTGGTCTGGATGACTGGAAGCAGCGTGCCCAGGACCGTGAGCGATTGAAGGCTCAGGCTAATACCCTGCAAGCCCTGCTAAGTAAGTACATCAACAACAAGAAAATGCTTTATTTTGACGACAATTTGGATAACCCTCAAAATGCTACAAGTCTCAAGTCTGCCAACTTTGTAGTAACGAGCGTTCACTTGGCCCATGGAGCCCGGTTGTCAAGCACATCGTAACGACAAATTGTGGAGTACTAAAGCGTTCTTAACTTCGCTTCATGATACGTATGTAAACTAATTTTAATCAGTTTCTAAATTCAACCATAAAAACTTGAATGAAAATAAAACCCAAAAACAAACCCCCTTACCGACCTTCAGAAACATCGCAATCACACAGAATACCTGCCACACCATACATACACAAATAACTTTCGATCAGCTGTCAACATAAAATCCGATTCATCGTCCGCACAAAAAAGAAAGAAATCTTCAACCGGCGAGCAGCAAGTTTAACGATTTTATTTCCTCAACAAATATTTACCCACAAAAAGCAAATAAGTAAGTTCTATCAGATAATCAAATTACACAATTTCACCTGAAACGTATTGCTGTATCATGGCGATTGCATCAGTGGACTTTGTACTCATTAAACTCAGTGTCTCTCCACTGATTCACTTGAATAGTTTTTTTTTGGTTTTTTTTTATCGTGTCTATTTTTAATCATTTCCCCACAATGATTTACAGAAACAATCCATAGTTCCATAGGCGTGACCTCTTATCGTTGATAGATTCAAAAAATATCGCTCGTATTTCGTCACGGAGCCACATAATGGCGTCATTGGTGCACTTTCTAATTGGAGCCCTAGTCACCGCGATCGGCGGTTGCTACTTTTTCTACATGCAAGTAATTATTCCAGTATTTTAAAGAATGTTGTCTTGTGCTCGGTATGGATTACTCATTAACGTCTAAAGTGGTCTTATCTAAGTTACATGGGCTATTGCGAAGGCAAGGTTGGGCAGTGGTGTATGTAGATAATGACTTTCCATCGAAATTGGCTTGTCATTCACTAGTGATTAGGGCTGGGAATAAATATCCATTCGCATGCATATCTTTAGTTCACTTGGCCAGAGATTCAGAGTTCAGACATCGTCGTGTGATCATCCCCATTGCAGACCATCTTTGTTATCGTGTGGTATTCTTAACTTTTTGTCATCCGTTTCAATTTAAGGTGATAGGTGGTGCCGCAAATCAATTAAATACGCTCAGAATAAACTTAAAGTGATACTAGTTGAATTAAATTGTTTAGCTGCGATAAGCTAATTGCCTGGGCAACAGTCAGATGGCTGAGGTAAGATTTAATTCTTGTGGAATTTCCTCATCGCAGTGCGCAGGAACTATGTACGCTGTGTATTAGATGTTGTTGTTAGCGGCTATGTGCTTATTCAAGGTCAATGCGTAATGGATTTTGTACAAACGATTGCTCACAGGATGAATGTGTTCTATTATGTCGCAGTGAATGTGGGATTTTGTGGGGATGTGTTGTGGTATGAGTACTAATCTCTTTGGTGTTGTCAGGGAATGTGCCAGAGATAGTAGGTAGTTCCCATTTATTTTGGTGTAAACACGCGATGGAAATAAACTAAACCAACGCAATAAAACGAAGCCCTTGGTTGTGTGGACGTCAGTTTAAATTTTATTGAGTAAATATTCTGTTTATGGCTTACTGCATCCATTAAACTAAGGGCCATTTGAGCGGTACACCGAGGGCTGTATAACAAACGCTAGTACTGGTACAGGGGCTGGGAGACTAGAATGTTAACGAACCGATAGTTAGGCGGCCTTATCGTAAGATATAATCACATCGAAAAACTAGTTATGTTTTGTAGACTACACGTCAGTAAAATACGGTTACTAAACACAGTGATCCTCTGCAGGGCACCGGGCCACACAAACAGGGCCGCGCCGAGCTAAATGAGCGCCCAGTGCAAGCCCTTCGCTTAGCGCCCCATTCTTCAGTTTTGGCAGTTTTATTTAGGAAGCTAACTCTTCTGGTCTGAGCTTTTGGAATTGAAGGAATCTCTACGCTCTCACACCTCTAAACTTCTTGCGGAAGAGGTTAGAGGATGAAGTCGTTAAGAAGCTATTCGCGAGTTGAACGTATAAATTGGTCAACCGCGAGAGCAATTAGACCTTTTCATTGCAATGGTAAACGTTATTACTGATCATCGTCAATCGAAAGGACATACACATACTAATCGTCTTGATATACGTCATAGCGAAGAAGAAGTTGCAGAGACGAAGAAGAAATAGAATCTGTTCGGCATCAGCTCTGCGAATGTCCAACTATAGTGAAAAGGAGAAAGCAGACACTTCTTTGGCTGTGCGAGAGAATTTGAATTTTGTCCATTTGGGAAGCCTTTCTGAGTTCCATACACGAATCTGGTTGGTTTTAGTAAAGGAGAGGTCTCATGGTGGCATGGACACAACTCGTGGGTAAGCCGATGTGGGTCTTCGTAAACCTTCCTACCCACCTTCAGCATTTGCTGTTCTTAGTTTCCTTGATTAAATATCGTTTGAAGAAGTTGGACAATTGAGATTTATAAGCGGTGACACTGCGTCTCGGACAAGCACGAGCGCCGTGATAGATAGCGATAGATAGTAAGATTTGATGTTCCCTGATTATTTGCTTGACTTCGTCTTTTACGGTGATTATGTTGAGATCGTGCTGCATGTCTTCGTTGGAGATGTACCACGTTTCATTGACTATCGTTGGAAGGATTTTAGTTTGTAGCCGTTGAATAATATTTAAATTTTGTCATACAGGAAGTGCTTCAAATTTGAATCCTGTAGGTCCTAGCTAGGATGGAATAGTTGGCCTCGGTATGTCTGATGTGTAGATAAGGCAGAGCGCTGGTCCTAAATCACTTCCTTGTGGGACACCTGCCTCTATTTTGCATTAGTTCCCAGGATTCGTCGTTGCATTGCACATAGAAGTGCCTGTAATCTGAGGACCTTATCCTCCTTGGATCGCATCACAGGTCTTGGTCAGCCTGAAACTGTCTCTTCATTTCCTTCCAATTCGATTGCAATGTGCACATTTCTTCGAACACTGACCTAAATTCAAAAGTTTATGGTTCCATTCCACGAATTTTCCTCAAACACTCCATTCTGATGATCACATAGCCGTATGTGGCTTCAAAGTCGTTTTGTTTCATCTTGGTACAATGCCATAACACGAGGACATGTGCCTTAGGTTAGGTTAGAGTGTCTGACTTCCGGTAGGTGACAGTCACACTTAGGCCACAGCAGGCTCGTTGTATTACCACGCGGATCTAATTGATCCTATTCCGCAAACCACTTAGAGCTTTTAATAAAGCGATGGAACTGGCTGATACTAATGCTGCTCAGTTTTGTCAAGTCGTTAAGATATAAGGCGTCCAGGTGAGAGTTCAATAGAAGAAGTGCGATAGTTTCTTCCTCCTCCTCGTCCCTTCAGCTTCTACAGAAGTCATTGTAGGGGATATCTAATTTGGTGGCGTGAGAATAGCGCATGGTGTCCTTTAATAACGTCGATGAGAGATCTAAGATTCGGCCTACTCATTCTGATCAGATCGAGAGCATGCCATAATTGTTTTGTATGTCTACCCAGTGCCGGTAGACCATCGACGATTTTCAAGAGTAAGCGTCTAGAACTTCAGTAGGTGACTTGCAGTAGCGATAGGCATGAATGGCGGCTTCTCAATTCGGAAAGAGTGCGGAACTAGTTTCCTTTCTGGCGATATCTGTGCCCGATATTACACTGTTTTCTTGTTAGCCAGAACAGAGTTTCCTTTATCGCTTTGTTCTCTTTGCTTAAAAGACGCTACATAATCGGAATGACAGTTGAAATAGTTGATATTCAGATCCTTAGAGTAGACATCCGCATCCAATATGTGCCTTAATCGACAAGCTTCTTCAGTTGGCACGATCGCTTGCAAAAATGTTATTCGATTCGTTAAGCAAACATTACGAGAACGTGTCGCATACCAGATCCTCTCTTTCTTCTTCTTCACCACAGCCTCTGCAAATGAAGTCATGGGAAAGTCCCATTTTGCTTTTGTGGTACCCCAGATGATTACGACCACTTATCGCTCCAACTGCCATCCGCAGCAGCTTTTTGTAGCATTGCTGGAGTTTGTCGTTTTTTGCCCAAACACTGTGTTAACACGTTCGCGTACATGGCGTATGTACACCTAATCGAAGGAGTACATGACGTCATTTAAAAAAAACGAATTTGTCCATCAAGACGTGTTTACTCGTTTCAAGTCAGAGAGGGTTTTATGCAAATGTGCTTCAAAAGGAGCAACTACTTTCGTTTCACTGCCAAGTTTAGCGATATTTTGTGCAACCGAAATATTTCTAGGTGCACTAGTCTTTGAAAATTTCAAAATGCACCACCGCAAGTCAACGACTATAAACACCGTGCTTCATAAACACTGTCCTTCATAAAGAACTCAGTAGCTGCGTGTCTGAGCCTAAAGTATAGCTGGGGACGAGCTAGGGTCGAGATGCTTCTAGCCATCAAGACTAGCTTGCGTCTGCAATTCTTTGTCCTTTATACCGGAGATTGTCTTCTTCTTTCCTTCTCGAAGCCCAGGAGGGACGGAATCTAAACCCTCTTAGCTGCAGCATTGCATGCGCTCCATGTGGCCAAACCGTGTGGTCGACGACTTTCTGTCTTCCGAACTGTATCCCCACCTTGATACAGCTCGTATTACATTCCCCTCCACTTTTCTCTTAAACAGGTCCATGTCCGTTCCATCGAAGCCGTCACAAAATCACCCTCACTATCGGCTTACTGCCCGTCATAAGCAAATCGGATCGATTGCAACAGTGCTTCATTATTCTCCGACAATGCCACATGTTAAATAATTGAATACTTACACGCCCTTGCCGCCTTGACGCTAGTTACACGTAACCAACCACTCTAACATCGAGGTCTCATTGACTCTCGTGCTCACCCCTGTCCATTGTCCGTTTGCGCCTAAATTATTCACAAGATTGCGTGCAACTGGCGCACGCTGTACATTCCGCAGAATTCTATTCACTTTTCCATACTAATGACATAATTTAACTTCACTTGCAGCAGCTGCTATGCTTTCAAGCAATTTTCTCAGAACCGGCCGACTAGCGGCTGTGAATTTTGTTCGCACGCTAACCTATCGAACTATGAACTGTCGCATGCCAGCAGTTAGACTAGCGACCAAAGGCACCACATTGTGCCTATTCTGGCTGCCATTAGTGAACCTTCCGCTTGTTCAAGTAGCACGGTGCGCTTCTGCTGACGCAGGCAATGTGAGTACCAACTCTGTTTGCGGCTTTAGAGTTTGTTTTAACAGCTAGACGTCCAGATTGTTGCTAACATGTGTGCGTTTTTGTTGGATAGCTAATCGTGTAATGAATTCGTTTTCGGGCGCTCCTACATAAATTGTTTTGCCGTCCATTTCAGATCGAAAACATGTCAGAAGAGGCTAAGAACGCAAGCTCAATCTACGACTTCACAGTCAAGGACACGCACGGCAATGACGTCTCCTTGGAGCAGTACAAGGGCAACGTAGTTCTGGTCGTCAACATTGCATCACAGTGCGGACTGACCAAGAACAACTACAAGAAACTGACGGAGCTGAAGGAGAAGTTCGGCGACAAGGGGTTGAAGATTTTGAATTTCCCCTGCAACCAGTTCGGCTCACAGATGCCTGAGAGCGACGGCGAGCCGATGGTGTGCCATCTGAGGGACGCCAAAGCCGATATCGGCGATGTATTCCAAAAGGTAAGCCGTTCAAAATCGCCAAAACCATTCCATACAACTCACTGTCTTCGGTTTCAGGTCGACGTCAATGGAAAGGAGGCTCACCCCCTGTATCAGTACCTGAAAGCCAAGCAGACAGGAACCCTGGGTAGCGGCATCAAGTGGAACTTCACCAAGTTCCTTGTGAACAAGGACGGCATTCCCGTTGATCGTTACGCACCGACAACAGATCCCATGGACATTGCCAAGGACATTGAGAAGTTACTATAAGCCCTCGGTGGAGCTTCGGGAACACATCTATACGCGTAGCTGTTTTTTCTAATGACTGTTTTTTATTTTTGTTGTTTTCTGTTTCTTGAATTCGCTAAGTTAAGTGTCAGTGGTGCAACCACCGTTTTTTCCAAATAAAATCTTTATGAATCGGTATTCGTATGTTAAGCATTGGCTTTGATTCTTGACGGACGTCTGTAGATCGTAGGTTTGCTTCTTTGGCACCTTACCTTGCCGACATGCTTGTACTCAATACTTTACGAACTCAATAAAATCTTCGTCTTCAAATCTTGCACTGGATGAAGTGTTGTTTTATCCTATTTCTACTCTTCGAAGGGCCGACACTATTTTATGCACAGCAACATCATGCTCGTATACGCGTCAGTGTCTGTCATTGACTAGCTTATTAGCTATTAGTCCGGGTATTCCTTCAGTTTTACTCCAGGTTGCAACGCAAGATTGCGCGAGTAGAACTGACCTCAATCATGTGCTGGCGACAGCGGTCAAAGAATCGTGGTGACTTCGGGATCAGGGCGTTGTTTTGGCCAAGGACTTTCGCAGACTGCAGCATCGACGAAAGAAGACGAATAAGCAACAATGAACTTCTACTTTTGCTACTAGTGCTAAACAATTGCTTGTCGGTGACAGCGAACTCAAACTTGTCATAATTCCTGGTGAACTTACTAAATCATCTTACTAAAACATCATCATTACCACGACGACTCATGGAGGGTCTGAGCCTGAGCAATTGCTGCCTTTCATTGATGATAGGACAATCAGGTTCCAGGACTGGACAAGCTGCTTCCAGTCATCAAGAACAAGCAGTCTTGTGCCCTCGATGACTTGGTTTTTATACCGGAGGTTCGGTGTTCCTCTCCCTCTCGAATCAAGGCACGGATTCGAAGACCCTCTTTACTGGAGTGTTGTTGTCCATGCACTCGATGTGGCCGAGCTGATTGCCTTTCAGACTACATTAAACATCTCGGCATAGCTCGTAGAGCACGTTGCTGTGTCTTCTCCTTCATTCGCCTTCCTCGCAGACGCGACCGTTTATCCGATGTAGAATTTTTCTTTCGAACGCATCAAGAATCAGCTCTCATGTTTTGCTTAATGTCCAACAGAAGGATTGGGAAAATAGGCCCATCCTCCTGCGCTGCTCTTGTTTTCCGTTGCAGCGCCTTTTGGTATGCCTCGTAGGTTTTTTTTTGGTGAAGAGAGTTTCGAAATCAACGAAGTTGCTGATCATGGAGCTACTGGAGACTTGAAACATAAAAAAATCGATGGGCCTATAGTTGCTACAGAGGCTTTGTGTTGCCGTTCCATTATTCAGCATTTGATTTGTTCGTCCTGTCGTCGAACTTCCAGAAGTGCCACTTCATTTGAAGATGAACGCTTGGAATTTGAGATCACTTTCTCCAGTTTGAGCCCAGTGGCCCGACCCACAAGAAAAGAGACTCCTTTCACTGCGTTAACTACAGAGGGATAAGTCACCTTAACATCGGTCGCAAGATCTTTTCTGCCGTCCATTAACAATCTGATAGATCCACAATGGACCAGATTTCCATACTACGGCAGATCCTGGAAAAGACCCAAGAAGTGCAAATCGACACCCACTACCTATTCGTCGATTTCAAGGAGTGCATAGAGAGGAGCTATACAGGGCCATGTCTAGTTTGACATTCCTGCCAAACTCGTCATGCTGTGCAGAATTCAAGATCGGTAATGAACTCACAAATCAATATCATGTGATTTCTTCAAGATCATCCTGGCGAAGATCGTGCAAAACTCACACGTCAACACTAAAGGCACGATCTTCCAGAAGTCCGTACAACTGTTAGCATATGCCGATGACATTGACGTGATTGGCAGAACACAGCGAGGTGTCAATGAGGCGTTTGATGGCATTGAGAAAGAAGCGACTAAATAGGGTCTCGCGTTCAATGAGGGCAAAAGGAAGTACATGCCGTCCCCAAGAAAGGACATACAACATCGACGTCTTCAACAGAGAATCACAATGGGCAGCTCAAACTTCGGTGTAGATAAGGTCTTCGTCTACCTCGGCTCCGCAGTAAACACAAGCAACATCAATACCGACCATCAAACGGAGAGTAACCACTGTTTCCATGGGCTCAAGAGACAATTGAGTAATAGAGCCGTCTCTCGAAGAACCAAATTGGCTTTATATAAAAAAACAGAATCATCCCGATGTACGCGGGACTAGTGCATGAACTAAAGGGTGATTTTTTTAAAAGCTATAGGAAAGTTTTTCAAAAAAAAACACATAAAATTCAGAAAAATGCATGAAATCTTTATTTAAATCGATAGTACGGTCCATATAATTTAATGTTTGAAGATTATTTCATGCAAATGTTGACCTTGACTGCGCCTCAAATGGTTCATCCGCTTAGTCCAATCTTGGCATACTCTTTCCAACAATTCGGCCGGTATCTCACGAATAAATGCTTCAATGTTGTCTTCCAATGCGTCAATTAAAGCGGACTTGTCTGTATAGACATGAGCTTTAACATAGCCCCACAAATAATAGTCTAAAGGCGTTAAATCGCACGATCTAGGCGGCCAATTGACCGGTCCCGAACGTGAAATAAAATGTTCACCGAACTCGCCCCTCAATAAGTCCATTGTTGCGCGTGCTGTGTGGCATGTGGCACCGTCTTGTTGAAACCACATGTCATGCAAGTGAAGCTCTTGCATTTTTGGCAAAAAAAAGTTGGATATCATCTCACGGTAGCGCTCACCATTCACAGTTACGTTACGATTCGCATCAACTTTGAAGAAGTACGGTCCAATGATGCCACCAGCCCATAAACCGCACCAAACTGTGACTTTTTCTAGATGCATTGGTAGCTCTTGCAATGCTTCTGGCTGATATTCACTCCAAAATCGACAATTCTGCTTATTTACGTACACATTGAGCCAAAAATGAGCTTCGTCGCTGAACACAATTTTTCGGTAAAAAAGTGGATCTTCGGACAACTTTCCAAGAGCCCATTTTGATAATAAAATTCAATAATTTGCAAGCTTTGTTCGATTGTAAGACGATTCATGGTTAAATTATAGACCAAACTGAAGATGTTTGACAGTGAAACAAACCACGAAACGTGCGTCAGCTGTTTAAACCAGTGTTGTCAAAAAGATAATAGCTAAAAAATCACCCTTTACTTGACTACGGCCCGAAGGGTGTTGAAAACACTTGATGTGTGAATCTGGAGGGGACAGAGATCGACTTGTTGGCTGAGGCCCAGGTCCACCCCGGACTGTAGCGTTACATAAGAAAAGAAGACGAAATCACCGAGAAAGCTTTCCTGTCTCGCTCTTGGATGTTCGATTTCCAGCTTAGCTTACTGTCAATGACTAGGCTCTGAAATTTTGCACTGAGACTAAGCAGAATTGTATTTCGCCTGTATGGCGTACAAATTCCGTCTTCTCTAAATTGACTGTAAATCCGGATGTTGCTAGAGTCTAATTACATGCGCTAATCAAGTCTCGGTGATCGCACAAGGAACGCTACGTAGTCCCATTTTTAGTCATTTTTACAATAATTCTCGACTTCTGCCTCCTAACTCAGTTGCCTGGGCTAAAATCGATAAAGACTACGACGACATCTCCTCCTTCTTTGACTTTACTGGTCTGTTGGTCACGTTTGTTCTGGTTGCGGTTACACTGTCTGCCACTTTAATCGACGACGACGACTTTGTAACTTTGTTCCAAGTAGCTTCTTAGGAACCTCCTGCCAACCAGTGAAGATCAATGAAACCGCTTGAAAGCCCACGAACGTGTGTTTTGTTGCAATCAGTTTACTGTAGCTTGAATGTTCCGTCTAATAATTAGGAAAACAATCAGCATCCACAATCAAACATTTAACGTAACCATCCATTACCTCCTCAGACTCTTCGTCGACTTTCCGTGCCAGCAAGTAGTTTGTCTTCCAGTCTTGTCGGCAATTACCGCAGATTATCTGTCAAGCGTGACTAGCTCGATCTATCACCAAACTGTTCCCGTCCATCGCGCAACACCAAATCGACTGCAATCAAATGGAATTTTCATTTACTGTCCACCTCATAGCAACTCAATTTGAACAGTCACTCACGTCGAACCGGAGCGTCCTCAGGAAGTGCAGATGGGCCTCGGTGGCTCTTCATTAAGAGTCAGCGGGTACGCCAACAAGGTCGCTGCAGCATACCACGCATAAATTACCCTTAATCGACACCACTTAAGGCGAACACGCACTCAATTGTGTTCAAACTCTTTGTCATGCGGGACGTGGCTTCAGTGCATACGGCACCGAATTCGTGCAAAATTCTGGCCAATTTGGCCCCATCCTCACCAGTCACCTATCCGAGAACACCGAAAGTGATGTCGTTTAGGTCGTTGTGTTCGGTTTTGTTTTGACTTAAAGTCGTGCAAGGTGATGAGAGTTGCCCAATTGTGGCTATGTTCGTGTGCTTTTCACGGCGCGGCGGCGGCATTTCGGTTACCCAATTCGAGTCAACCCAATTTCTGTGTGAATTGTGCCACTGAGTGAGCGGTCCCATTTGTGGCACGTCGCATCGTTGTCGGGCAAACTCCGAGAAGGCGCACAAAGTCAAACGGTGCGAAGGACTTTCGTTATGGATATGATTGCTTTTAGCCAAAAGTGGCTCGCGACTTGATCTATTTTCCTTTATAGAGCGCCGAACCTACAAATGGCACACAAATGGGCGTTAAATGCCGCCGGATTTAAGTGCTTTTCAATTGATCTGATTGAGTCGCATTTTGGGGGGGTTTCATGTGAAAGCTTCACTTTATGAACGAGATGAAACTTCAGCTGGAAGTGGGAAGACTAGCCTAGTCTCGGCGATACGATTGCGACAGACTGTGTGCATAAGAGGGCTTGGACGTTGGTGGTAAAGACTCGATTTCAACGACGTGGATCCTCATAAATTTGTTAACGACCCGCAGCTGGTTACTTATGGCCAACCACCTCCTTGCATTCCTGAGAAAACCTCCCCACTGTCCATTTGCCGTATTCATCCCAACGCTCGGAAGTCGCATTCCATCTGTTTGGCGACAAAAATTCCACTCGTGTAGTGCATAAACAGCACACACGCCAGGGACCTACAATTTTATGTTCACTCCCAACCGAACGACGTGAATCGTGAAAATGTTTACGCAATAGTTGCACTCTCGGAGCATTGGCATTTGTGTAAGAATCAACGCTCCAACATAACAATGAAATAATGAAAGTGAAGCAGATGGCGTCATAGCTGCCAGTTGTGTGGAGGACTTGTCGGTCAGTTAATCAATTATCCACCGTCGCAGGTGAGACGATTGGGAGACTCGGCCAATGGGAGAGATATCAACAAAATGCAGAGCCATAGTGACTGGTCACTGCTTCGTAGACCACCGTGCGAGAAGGATGGGGATTTCACAAAATAGTTTGTGTAAACGATGGAGGGACGATGTAGAAGCCATCCTTCATTACGTCGAAGCTGTCCAGTTGCATGATGCCAGCAAATTATGCGTTTATAATTTGATATCCTTGATATCCTCGATGAATTATTCAGTAGCATCTTTCTTAGGGACTGGCGCTGGCGCCTTCGTGTAGGGCGACAACATTAGACTGCACACCTCGTTAGGTAAATTTGCGTCAGTTTTCCAAGCGAAAACCATTGTCATCCTAAGGGACATGGTGGAGGCAAAGTATTTTTGTCCGTAGCGACGTGCTTAAGGCCTTGTTCAACATTTTTACCACTTCCAGGATAGTTCAGCAAGCAAGTCTTCTCTGAATTTGATCGGTAGTGTTAATTCGCAGGGAGTACTCGCGTCCTTGGTTTGGGCATCCATCGATGGTTGGTTGGTTGGTTGCTTCTCGAGAGCACTGCCGGAAGTGGCATGACTCTCCAGGATGTAGACAAACCAAGCGCATGCTGCCTAATGTCTGCAAGAAATCCGCGGCATTCTTATTGTCTCTTGACAGAAAACTCTGCAGACAACTTACCGGCTTATTAACGGGCCACTAAACATTCGCCAAACACAAATGAAACAAAAAAAACTAAAGACGACGACACTGCAGAGCCCTTTCTCACACACTGTATCGCCTTTGCTCGGATTAGATGCCAGTTATTTAGTGGTGGTGAGGTGAGAGCTGATAATGTAGTCTGCATCTTCCTTCGGAAGACCATCAAATTTCAGCAAACGTAGTTTTTGTTTTTGTCTGGTGGTATAATAGTACAAATGGACCAGTTTTTGAGACTGAGAGCTACAGTCACCTCACCCCGACATCCTTCGTTGTGTTTTCCCACTCCGAAGCCAATTTGTTCTTGCGCTGTACTTGTACCAGCCACCTAACGCATTGGATCCATAGACGCCTGCCTAGACTCAGTTAGTTTGGTTCTTCAAAGAAGGACTCTGTTACTTAAATGCCTCTTGAGCTCAATTAAACAGCAATTGGCAAGAGCCATTCTGGATCTCGGTTGATGATGTCTTAAGTTCTATCACTGCGAAGCCGAAGTGCACGAAGTCTCTGAATACCTCGGAGCCCGATACACCTTGTAGTAGACGTCGATGTTGTGTGGTCTTTCTCGAGGGCAGCATATATTTCGTTTCTCCCCGTTCTACTTTCTTCCTGAGCTCATTACCGATCTTGATGAAGCAGTTCCTTTGTCCTCCTGCACAGAGAGACGAATTTGTCGAAAATAGGCATTGTTTTGTTTAGTTCGCCTCTATAGACGTAATCATATGCGTTCTGGGAGTCGATGAATAGGTGGTGAGCGTCTTGGATATTTTCCAAAAACGGACGCAGTGTGAAGATTTGGTCGATGGACAGCCTGAACTCGCACTGATAAGAACCTAGCACTTTATGTACGAATAGTTTCAGGCGCTCACACAAAACGGCACAGAAAATCGGCGATGTTTATGCGACTTGTCCTTCTGTAATTGGCGCAGTTGAAAGAGTTTCCAAACGAGATTGCACTCATTGGACATGCTTTCCTCCGACCATATCTTGAAGATGAGTTAGTGCATGTGCCCTACCAGCTGCCTTAATGGGCTGTCCGTCTGCACCAGCGGGTTGGGGCACGGAATTCTCTTCTATCATTGTCCATTGTGTTGAGTTGAACATTCTGCCTGATAGGCTATAGATGTGATCATTCCAGATTCTCATTATCGAGGGCTACTTTTGGTGTCGTAGCTGTGACATTCATCGTATGTCCTTTCTAGAAGTTTATAGAAGCCATCCTTGCTGTCTTCACCCTTATTCTCCGTTGGGGTGTGGGTGCAGATTAGACTGATGTTGCCGAATGTAGTCTTGATGTGGATTGAAATTAGGTGCTTGCACTAATGTTTGAGACTTCTTGCCTAAGCATGCCTGGAAAAAAAAATCCGACACCGAACAAGAGCCGCCTTCGCTTTCTGTAGCAATCTCTTTGCCTGGTCCTCTTTTGCCTGGCCCGGCGGTATTGTGTGCCTTGTAGGCTTCTTCTTACCTCCGCAAGTTCAACGGCTTCACTTGGTTTGTTAATCGACTTCACATTCCACTTGCTGAACCGAAAATCGTTGTCCATGGTCGTCAGCAGAAGGCTCATCCGTAACCTAGGCTTGAAGTTGTCTCTGAACTAATGGGTTTTTACACAGCCGGGAAGTTATGCCCGATCGAAACCGCCGAATCTGGAGAGTGGGGTCATTATTTAAACACCTGGACAGAGGGGCCGATGCATTTAATAATTCATCTCTAAGTAGCTGCCGTAGAGGATATCTAGAGTACGCCACGAGGAGGCTGTATGTCAAATTGCCGTATGCTTTAACAGGGTTCAGGGATCATTGTTAAGACCAATCAACAACTTCGTCCTGGATGCACATGCCATAAATAGCAACTGATTCTGCGTTGAATTTCTGTACACTTCAAGGAACTACTGGTAAAGCTCAAATGAGCGACAGATCTTCTTTACTCGGATAAACTACATAAGTTAGCTAAAGTGAAATGAATTGCTGAGGCATGGCCTAACACCAAACTTTGGCTATGACAGTTGACTTCAATGAAAAACCACTCTCTTGGATAAAAAAAAAAAACTGTGCGTGACGTTTGTTACAATCAAACTCCAACCGATAAAGGCACGTTGGACGCTCTGGACTTAATGCGCTTCCACTCATAAAGAGGGATTAAGCCAGGAGCCGAAGTTGATATTCTATAAGCAACTCATTCGGTCCAGTATAGCGTACATTTTTTCAAAGCCAGTTGCTCCACATAGGCTACCATACAAACGTGGCTATTCGGGACCTGAAAACTACGCGGAAATGTAAGCAGACATTCCCAAGAGCATCAACCGACGGACTGTATCACTTCTACCAAAGTAGTGATAGCAGTCATCAGCGCGGCTAAATCGACTGTCATACCACCACTGCCCTATCCCGACGGAACCAACAAGGCGAAGCTGAAAAACCCGATGTCAAAACAGATGCACAACAGATCATAACAACATAGTAAACTCGTCTAAAAATTAGCACGAGTACTGGGGTATTTATTTGTTGTCACTAAAAATTAACACCCTGTTTGGCAAGCAATGCGTTTGTACTTCTATTCACAGCAGGAAGGGAAGTGACTGTGATGTGAGTGTCCGTTTCAACAAGAACTTGTCCAGTCTGAGCAATGAGACATAGTATTCGCATTACGTTGCATACATTGAGGATTTAAGTTGAGATCTGGAAATAAAGGGTGTTTTTTTAGATGCATAAAACTGTGAAATGGAATAAAACAAAGATGTTTTTTTTTTTAAATTGACATTAAATTTACTTTATTTGAAAGATAATCTTCTGGCATTATAATTTAAGTATGATTTCTGGCATATGACCGCCATGGCTGGAGGTCCTTGCCTTTTTCCAGCATTTGTGGTCGTATATTGGCTATAACGCGGCGAATGTTGTCCTCCAAGTGATCAATCGTTTCGGGCTTATCGGCGTAGACCAGCGACTTCACATATCCCGGCGTTAAATCGCACGATCTTGGATGCCATGCCATTCACGGGTCCGTAACGTGAAACCATGCGATTACCAGCGTTTCCTTCAATAAACCAATTGTGGCACAAGCTGTGTGACATGTTACTCCGTCTTGTTGAAACCACAGCTCCTGCACATCATGGTTGTTCAATTGATGAACGGAAAGTTGGTGTGTGGCGGTGACCATCTGGCCATCATCGTTTTTGAAGAAGTACGGACCAATTATTTTTTCACCAACCCATAAAGCACACCAAACAGTCAGTTTTTGTGGATGTAACGGTGTCTCAACATACACTTATGGATTATCATCACTCCAAATACGGTAGTTTTGTTTATTGACGTATCCATTCAACCAAAAGTGAGCATGGTGAAAATGTGCGTAGTTCGCTATACGTATTTCGAACAGAACCATGATTTTCAAAATAAATTTGCACAATTTGGGTGCGTTGTTCAGGCGTCAGCCTACTCATGTTGAAATGTCAAGCCAAACTAAAACTAAATAACTTGACAGCTGACAAAATGGTAGCCAGTTAAAATAGTGTTGCCAACTAAAGGTTCTATACCTCTAAAAAAAAACACCCTTTATAAAACATATTGATGGAACTCTGTCGTTTTACGGGGTATTGCATCATTGGCAGATATGCCATTAGATTTGGCCCTTCCCGCTAACCACATCTGTAGCAAGGATCAAGAGGAGAAGAAAACTAGTGTAGCGCTCTAACGTTCGATGAAAGCAAGCTGAATTTAATCGCTAGCAGCGTGATATCTCATGACTAATTGCATGACCTAATGTTATTACATGTGTAACTGAGTAACTAGATCGACCTTCGATGTCGTCTCAAACAGAAACAAAAACAGGAGACTAAGTCCTTTTAAAATTATGCTACCAGAAACTGAGAACGATGCCAGACCATTCGAGAGCAGATCCTTTTACGATGGCAGTAGATTAGTTCCTGTTAAGGATACGAACACGTCACACACTCGGAGAGAACATTCTTCAAACGCACGTTAACGTAAAATTGACAAGTGAACGAACACACCCTTGTGCGCTATATGATCACATCTTCAAAGCGAACATCATTTTCGCATTCCTGCCTGTTTCAAGAGTCAAGAGTACACACCTCACGAATGGCAGTGTGACCTCAGGGATTGTGGAAAAAATAGATTAGCGATCGATTAGATGCGGAGATGCCCAAGCGATTAGCAAAATAAATTAAATGCATCGCCCAATTCGTATGCACTTCAATAATCACTGCGTGCACATATTTGGCCCGGTGAATCCGTCAGGTAGTGCCCGCCGATCGATTGACCGACGACGCGACGTACGCCTCACTCGACGTACGCATCGCAGATGCATTTGAAACGAATGACTGTTTTCGCCATCCACCGCCACCAAAAGTGGGGCGGGCCGTCACAAGTTGTCGCGCCCGTATGTACATATCGCGACCGACCCTAAATTGTAAAACTAAGTCACCGTGTTGTGCTCATCATTTGGTCGACTTGGAAAATGTTTCACGAAAAGGTTATATAGTCATATAAAAACGCTCGTCCCGTCAATCGTTACGTTATTCATTCACTTCAGTTCGAGCAGTGAAATTTGCGACGAAAAATTCGTAAAAAGCTTCGAATTCGAGAGGCAAACTAAAAGGCGACAGCATTCACTTCACGAGTACACCCAACAGGTACCCGAAGTGTGGCCGAGGTGAGATAATAGGATACGTGATCTAGATCGGTTGTCCGTCGGGGATACGACTGGAATACGAAATTCGGTTGCGATTGTTTCGGGCGTTCGGTGCGATATCGTCGGTCGTCGCAGCAGTTTGACGGGGGAATTTCAATTTATCGCGAAGCGCCTGTGCGAGCTTAGCTGCGTACCATATTCGAGTGGACAAGTGTTTAATCTTCGGCTGCGTTCAGGATGAGGAGAGTGCTTGTGGTGTGTCTGCTGATGCAGACGGTGTTTGCTGGCAGGAATATATCCTCTGCTTTGCACTCGGCCAAGCAGAGTCCAGCCGGTGTGACGTACGTTGATGGAAAGGCTCCGGACGAGCTGAAGGCGGGACCTTCTAGGAAAGCCGCGTCGACGGGGGAAAGGATATCCCATGCGGCGTTCATTCGCAGCGGCAGCAGGGATGTGCCGAAGGACGACGAGATTGAAAACGAGGAGTTCGAGCGGTTCATCAAGGAGCATCATCGTCCTACGATCGAAACTGTAAGTAGGGTGTCCTCGTGATTTGTGACGCGTCGTGCTGGAGTGGCTTACAAAGTGATTCGCGCACAAAGTGCAGCCCTTTCCAAAGTGGTGTCTGTGGTTTAATCCTAACCGAATTGTGGCCAGAATTGTTCCTCTTTTAAATGAGTTACCGCACCTAGAAGCGCAAATTTAACTATTTGAAAAAAAGTCTGTTTCTCCAAGGATTCCTTCGATTCAGTTGCTCCCGCGCCCGCAGGATTAAATGAGTCTCTGGTCACACATTCCGTTCTCTAAACGCGCCACAAATTCAGCTGACTTTCTGCTCAATTTTTCAGTCAGATTCAGGACATCACTTTGTGAACACATTTGAACATTCCCCAGCAGACCTTAGTAAACTGTTCCCATTATTAAATCGTTTTAAAAACCCTTCTCTTCTCCTTCAAGGTGTTCGTGTCGGCCAGCCCTGCACCGGATTCGATTCCAGACTCTGATCCAGATGCCGAGGTGGTTACCGAGGACACATCTGACCTCAAATCACAAGCGGAATACTTCAAGCGTCCGGAAAAACTGCAGACCTTCGAACGAAATGTCGCTCTACCCACAGCTTTCCCCCCCTCGGATCACCACACCATCATCGGCCACCAGCCACACAGCCTGGGCGGTGGACTCAGCTTCCCCGGAGGCGATGGCTTCTTCTATCAAACAGACGCAGGACAATTCAATGCTTTTGGCGACGGAGGTCAGTATGTGACAAGTTTTCAGGACATTTCGGGCGGCATCAACCCGACAGTGGTGCCATTCCAAACGACCCTTGTGCCGAGAATCGTAAACGTGCCCCAACATTCGCTGAAGACGAAGACCTACGAGATCCGAAGGCCAGCCATACAGAAGCACTACTACGACATCGAGGAACGCGTCATCATTCGTCCTGCGGGATCGATTGTTGTCGAGTTGGACCGACCGGTGGCGAAGATACCAACCGGCGAGACGATCTTCTCGATTGGCGCTGATCAGGCGGGCTTGGCTGGACTTGGAATTCAGCAGTCCCAAGGAGGCATCAGCTTCGACGGCTCTGGACTGCAGCAGTCACAGGGCGGAATCGGGATATCATTGGGTGGCGGACAAGGCGGACTCTCTGGCGTGGGTATTCAGCAGTCGCAAGGTGGCCAGAGCCAGGGAGGCATCGGCATATCCGCAGGAAGTCTCGGCGGAGTAGGCATTCAACAATCTCAAGGCGGCCAGTCTCAGGGAGGAATTGGAATCGGGCAAGGCGGCAATGGAGGAGTGGGCGTTCAGCAATCACAGGGCGGCATTGGCCTGTCACAAGGCGGAGGAGGACTTTCTGGTGTCGGTGTACAGCAATCCCAAGGAGGACTTGGAATCGGCCAAGGCGGGCCTCAAGGTGGCATTTCAGGAGCCGGCGTTCGCCAGTCACAGTCGGGCCTAGGTATTTCCGCCGGTGGAGTCTCTGGAGTTGGTCTGCAGCAATCGCAGGAAGGACTTGGCATTTCGCAAGGGGGTGCTCAAGGCGGTTTCTCAGGAGCCGGTGGCCAGCAGTCACAATCCGGCATTGGACTCTCAGCAGGCGGATCCCAAGGCGGTCTCTCCGGCTTTGGTGTGCAGCAGTCGCAAGGAGGCTTAGGGATCTCGCAAGGAGGTGGTCAAGGCGGTTTCTCAGGAGCTGGTGGCCAACAGTCACAATCGGGCATTGGACTCTCAGCAGGCGGATCCCAAGGCGGTCTCACAGGCTTTGGTGTGCAGCAGTCGCAAGGAGGCTTAGGGATCTCGCAAGGAGGTGGTCAAGGCGGCTTCTCAGGAGCCGGTGGCCAACAGTCACAATCGGGCATTGGACTCTCAGCAGGCGGATCCCAAGGCGGGCTCTCCGGCTTTGGTGTGCAGCAGTCGCAAGGAGGCGTTGGATTCCCGCAAGGAGGTGCTCAAGGCGGTTTCTCTGGAGCCGGTGGCCAACAGTCGCAGTCAGGAATTGGACTGTCCCAAGGCGGCCTCTCCGGCGTTGGTGTACAGCAGTCGCAAGGAGGCTTAGGGATCTCACAAGGAGGAGCTCAAAACGGTTTCTCAGGAGCCGGTGGCCAGCAGTCACAATCGGGCATTGGACTCTCAGCAGGCGGATCCCAAGGCGGTCTCTCCGGCTTTGGTGTGCAGCAGTCGCAAGGAGGCTTAGGGATCTCGCAAGGAGGTGCTCAAGGCGGTTTCTCAGGAGCCGGTGGCCAGCAGTCGCAAGGAGGCTTTGGGATCACTCAAGGAGGACCACAAGGTGGCTTCAGCTACACGACGTCATATTCAACGCCATCATCCTCTGTTGTCTTCAGCAGTCCCCAGCGCGGATTCGGAGGAATACGGTTCCAGCAATCACCAGGTGACCTAATTTACACAACAGCCGCGTCTCCGACTTCACCGTCAGTGTTTCTGGGGGCGCCACAAGGAGGCTTCCAACAATCGCAGTCAGGAATTGGAATAACACAAGGCGGGTCCTCCGGGATAGGCTTGCAGCAGTCGCAGGGCGGCATCTCGTACTCCACATCGACTCCGGCGACTTTCACATTTAACGGAGCGCAGAGTGGAATCCGAGGCGTCCGATACCAGCAAGTGCCTGGCGGAGTTGTGTATTCAACGACCATATCCTCCTTCAACCCCGGGTCCACTCCGACTCCGACTGTGTTATTTAGCGGTCCTCAAGGGGGCATCGCTGGGCTGGGAGTTCAGCAATCGCAAGGAGGCATTGGCATCGCACAAGGAGGGCAAGGAGGGGGAATCACTGGCGTTGGACTGCAACAATCCCAGGGCGGCTTGGTCTACTCAACAACAGCACCTCCTTATCCTTCGCCATCGCCTTCGACGCCAACCATCTTGATCGGAGGACCGCAGGGAGGTTTGACAGGCGTCGGAATTCAGCAGTCACAGGGTGCCCTCGGCATAGCGCAGAGTGGATCAGGTTTGGCTGGCGTGGGCATACAGCAGTCGCAGAGTGGCTTCGCTGTGTCAACAACTCCGGCTCCATACCTCCCACCAGTCACTCCAAGGCCAACAATTTTCCCCGGATCCACGGGAGGTATTTCCATCTCAACAACAGCCGGCTCCGCCATCACCACCACGCCAATTCAGCAGACAAACAGCGACGACAGCATTGTGGTCGAGGCTAGAACCAACGTCCAAAACCGAGGCACCTTCTCGTCGACCACGACCACAGAGAAAACCTTCTCAACCACACTGAATCAAGATGCCTCTGCATACGCCAAGGGCACCGTTCAGAGCGTAAGCAAGAACTTGAGGCCGTACACGATCGCAGTTGGCGAACCAGACTTCCGCTACCCACCCTACGTTGAGATCAACTCTCGCGGCTCGCCTTCGGGACAGCTACAAGCACAACCCCGCGCTCGTCTTCAGGAGAGAGGCCGAGCCTACCCCAGGATGAGGTATCAAGGACAACTGTTGACCGGCGAGATCCGAAGCGACGAACAAGACGAGGAACAGCCACAGCCTGGCCTGAACGGGTACGGAGCACTGTCTGCAAACGTTCAGGAGGCCAGCTACGAACTCCCAGCAGAAGTTTCTGAGCTGCCACCAAGCACTTCTTTTGACGAACAGCAAGAAGAAATCCAACAAAATCAACAGCAGGTTAGCGGGAGTACTCAGCAACCTCCACTGGCTTCCGACGTTTCTGGTGGAGCGCCTCAACATTCTCATCCAGTATATCAGTACGATTTCATCAGAACGTCGTCGCAACCCGTTCGTATTGTACAGGGCCCCAGCGCTGCCCGTGAGCAAACACAAGAACAGCCAGCTCAAGTGGCTAGATACCAGAACAGGCCGCAGTCTGGACATCGGAACCTAGTCGCCGAGAAGCTTCGTCAGCAACAGGTGCAAGCCCCAGAAAATCAGCAGCAACAGTTTGTGGCTGAACCGCCTCGCCAAATTGCCAGATTCCGCGGAAGGATTCATTTCGTTGGCCAATCGAAACCCGTTTCAGAAGTTCGTCCAGAAATCCCGGTCAGCGAGCAACCAGAAGAGGTAGCCGCAGTAAAGCAAGAAGTGTCTCAGGAGTCGAACAGCCAACAACAACCCGTCGGTGGGCAGCCAGACCAACTGAAGCAGCAATTTTATCATTACGAGCGCACAGCCCAACAGCCACCGGTTACACAGGAACCAATAAATCAGCAGCAACCAGACGCACGACAGTCACTTCGTCAAAGGCAACGTTTGGCGCAACAATCGCCACAACAGGATCAGGAATATTATTATCGAGCGAAGCAGGCAGACGACTCGGAGCAACTCAATTACCCTCAGCCAAGGCCAAGTAATCAACAGAAAGATGTCGATCAGCCCGAAAAGCCAGACTATCCTCAAGAGCAATCTACCGAACAACGTGACCAGCTACGAGAACAACAACAGCAACGCGAGGAGCAACAGCAGCAACGTGAGCAACAGCTGTTACAACGTGAACAACAGCAACAGCAGCGTGAGCAACAGCTCGAGCAACGTGAACAGCAACAACAGCAACGTGAACAACAGCAGCAACAACGTGAACAGCAACAAGAGCAACAACAACAGCTGCAGCAACGTGAACAACAACAAAAGCAAAGCGAACAGGAGCAGCAGCAGCGTGAACTACTTCAACAGCAGCAGCAACGGGAACTGAAGCAGCAACAAGAGGAAGAGCAACAGAAGGAACAACAGCAGCAAAAGCAACAGCAGGAGCAAAAGCAACAACAGCAGCAACAACAACAACAGCAGCAGCAAAAGCAAGAACAGCAACAGCAAGAGCAACAAAAAAAGCAACAGCAACAAACACAAAAGCAACAGCAACGAGAACAACAACAACAGCAGCGACTACAACAACAAATATACCGTCAGCAGAAAGCGGCAAAGCAGCAGCAAGTTACAGAGGAGCCGAACTACCCTAAGCAGCGCGTGGTTAAGCAGCAACAACAGCTGCCACAACAACAGGTGCAACAAACCTACCGTCAGCAGAATGTTCCCGAGGACCAACAACAGAACTATCCTCAGCAACATGTTGCGGAGCAATCGCAGCAACCAATTCCCAACCAACAACATGTTGCTAGACCAAATGCTCAGAGCGCAAGATTCCGCACCAGGACTCCCTCGTCACATCCGAACCTAGTCACCGAGACACGCCACCAATCGTCCACCGAGGCTATTCAACCCTCGTCAACAGATGGCGCTGTTCCACCAGCGGTCACCCCACGTCAAGTCGAAATCGGCGAAGTGCAAGGCAGCACCCACCGACAGTTCCTGGAGTCCGGCAATCAGCAAACAGTATCGACCACCCGTCAACCGGAGTCATACACCAGCGGCCGAAGACTGTACGCTCAGCGTGCCACCCCCTCGAAGTACACCCAGGCTCACACCGTCAACTTTGCACCAGCACAGCGAAACCAGCAACAGGAGAGCTCTGGCCAGAGTCAGAATTTAGAAATTCCCCAAGAAGTCTCTGAGGAGGCCAGCCTGCGCAGCAGTATTGAGTCGTCCACGGCAGAAGCTGTGATCTCATCGACAACTGCTGCTTCCGTTCCCCAGCAATTCCGCGCATCCGTTCTTGGCAACAATCAACCGGGCATCGTTTATGCCTCGTCGTCTTCCAGTGGTGCTCCTCAATCGCAGCACAACGTTCGGTTCAGTTCCGAAGGTTCGTCGCTCTTCTCCCCAAGCGGACGCCAACTTCATCTCGCATTCTCCCAGCCCACCCGGGCGGCATTCACCCAGCAGTCCAGTTCTAGGTCAACCACTGCCCCTGCCAGTGAACTGCACATTTCCATTGGCAACCAAGGACCCCCAACACACCAAAGACAGATCCAACTCACCGCAGTTGGCAACCCTAGCCCACAACAATCCAGATCTCATTCCCAAGGCGAGTCATCGCAACAAACGACCGTCCTTTCGTCCACAACACCGGAAACATTGTCGTCACCACAGCCAAAGCAACAGCAGAAGTATCGCAACGAACACGTTCGCGGTGCCCTTACCTTGAGAAGTGGCCGCACTTATGATCATCGAGTCATTGCCTCCACGCCAGCTCCCAAAGACGCCGCGGCAGCCAGTGAAAGTGTTCAGACACGGCGCATTGTCGTCAACCATCCGTTCCAAACCATTCAGGAGGTGGTCGAGCAGGAACCCATCACCAAATACCGTCAGGTCACAGTGAACGAACCGGCCCAAGTGCAAAGCGACGACCCTCAACAAGTTCAGCAGAGTGCCGCCTACCGTCGCCCCGCAGCCTACAAACTGGCGGCCACTTACAATCATCCTGCCGCCCCACTCGGCTTCCATCATGGCGGTCAGCACTGATTGGGGAGCGCAACGCCTCGGCCAAAAGTGAAAGGGACAGAATAGTTCTCTCTTTACATGTGCCGTGCTCATGTTTTTCTTATTTTTTTTTTGTACACTCTTTAATGTATTTTGTTTTGTATCTTGGAACGCTCGGTCGTTCCCACTGTTTAAGTTGTAATTAAGTGAATAAAATTCGAATTTAGTAAATAAAAGCGAGTTTCAGTCTATGGGTGACCTTTTACGGAGACAATGTTTCCCTCGAACCAGCGAACTAGATACATTTGTTGGCCTTACACCGATTTGGAGCGTTTAGAACGCAATCGATTGACGGTCTCATAAATTGAAATTGGTTGCAGTGTGCAGTATGTGAGGCAATCTCGAATGTAGGTTAACCGAACACAGCAACGGGGGCCGACTTTTACGACTCTGACTGTTGTTTGTGTTGACGTTTGGAGGGCGTTCGGTGACTGAGAAGCATCGCCTATCACTTGCAACTTGTGCAACGTGCGTGGCACACATACCACCACCTCTACTCATTGGCTATTCAGCGTTACAATTCACCCGACGATCATAGCGCAGCGCAGCGCTCTGAAATCGTTTAAATATTTCGATCACACGGAAATGTGAACTGACCTAGATGTCAATGCGTGGCCTTCAGCCGGCCAGAGGGATCCAGTCCGGTTTAAATTCAGAAATTTGTCCGATGAGCTGGAAAATCATAAATTCACTGTAAAGTGAGGACACCTCCTTACCGACTCCCCGCATGCCGCCAATAAAATCTGGTTTTAACAGTTCCTGTCAAACATTGACACACAGGATGACAGTTAAGAGCTCTGCAGCGAACTCACCTTCAACGTGGGAATAAAAAGATTGTAGACAAGGCGACGCGCTGTGATTTTTTTAACATAATTCTTCTGAAGGTCGAGTGCAAAGACGAAGAGTCGGTGCATACCAGAGCCACCACCTGTCAAAATGTGGGATTGCACAAGCGGGCGATGTTTGACGTGCTTAGAGACACACAATGAGTCGCTTGCGGATATTGATAAACGGTGGCAAGTGTAGCATTGGTGGGGAAACGAGGGCACGACAAAGTGCATGCAGTCCTCCGAGGAGAACGTAAACCAACGATGGCATTGCCGCCATGTTACGTAAGTCACAAGGTTGTCGGTGACTCCACCTGGAAGTATTGCGAATCATTTTTTGAGCTCAAAAGATTTTTCTTAGAGTTGTATGGTCATTCCTTGATCCTGTTAATGTTGCGGTAAAGATTTAAAAGCTAACTGTTGGCGTACTGGCTGTACTACAGAAGGTTTAAACATTAAATGGCTTTCAAGTCGATTAAGGAATTTATGTTGGACACTATAATTCTGGATCAACTTAGATCTCTTATGCAAGAGATCGATCTCACGCTTCCTCAAATTCTCTTCGAGAAAAACTTAACTTGTCCTGTGGATCTGACTGGACCACTGACTATGCAAGGGGCTTTGCGATTCTTCAATGATTGGAAATTGAAGACTATTCCAGCAGCTTTCCGGCAAGATTGTGGCGATTAATGCACTGTTGTGGCTCAGGCACGTGATATCGAAAAGAAGCAGTATCATATTTATGAACAGCGAGGTAGTCAATAAAAACACTGGATTCTACCATTTTCCATTCAAATAATTCTATTATGGTTGGTCAATTCATTTCACTTATATGTATATATATAGGAGTAAGTAAATGTGAACGAAACTTAACGAAAGTGGTCGCAGCATATCAGTTCTGTCTATTTGCTCTATTGCTTACGTTGGCTTAGAAGGATGACATGGTAAGTTTTAGTTAAAGTTTGGTTGGAATTAGCGCTCGTAACACACATTCCAAGATTTTGTACACTCTGCGTTCGATAGTACTGTTGTTAATGTTAACGGTTTCAACGGCATTGCACAGATTTCCTCTACTTATTTGCAGAGCTTTAATTTTGGAAGGATTCCGGGATAAATGATTATTTTGCGACCAAATATATGAGGAGTTTAGATTTGTGTTGATATCACTGAGTGGGCATTTTTAAGACCTTATAATGCTGTGGTGGCCCGTGGCGTTGTGGGTATGTGCGTCGACTCCTACGCTCTTGGACCAATCTGTCTAGGTTCGATTCCTGGAACGACAAGAAATTCTTTTCACTGCCCCACCTCTTTCGAGTCACTGACAATGCTCAAAGAGTACAACTGTCTAGAAAAAGCTTCTCAAACTTGGCCGTTCGGAGACGGCATAAAACTGTAAGTTCCTTCCACTCTTGATAGATCAAAGCACGCACAACACGAGTGGTTGCTGAGAAGCTAGGCCCTGGCCCTCTACGGGCTGTAGAGCCACCCATATTATTATTATAATGCTGTACAATGTACATCATAAATGTGGATGTGATGCTCGCCGACCGTTATGCTCAAGGGTGGGCATAAACAGGTCCTTATTTCTTCGCGCATTGCCATATTTCTTACCCTATTACGGCGAGTAACTCAACAGCGCGAAGAAATCTCATTTCGCCAGCTTGCACTCGCGATCTTATTCTTTCGCTCGGACTGAGTTGATAGCCGCTACCTTGGCTTTGACATCAAGCTCGGCCGTCCTTATTACGTCCTGATTCCATGTTCTGTGTTTTATAGCAATTTAAAGTTACCCGTTTCTGAAAAACACGTTTTACATAAATACCTTGTCCATTTTATTTTAATAATCCTAAAAATATGCACAATAAGTCAACAAACCTCTACATACAAATAAGAAAACGTGTTTATTCGGTTTATAGACCACCGGTTTTATTTGTTCCAAGAATTCGATAATCTGGTTCAGATTGTTTATTTAAAGTATTTTTTTTGTTTAATTTGTTGTGTCTTTATTAACTTTCAAGCATTCAATCCGATTTAGCGCATAACAAAGCCAAAACATTCTTGTTTGGCATTTAACGTTCTCAGAAACAACTTGTAAAAATGTCTGTGGTCAATGGGTCCGTTGGGCCCATCTCACTGATGATATTTGCAGGAGATGTTCAATTTAACTAAGGTCTGCATGCACAGACGCTGTCAGACAAATTAATGCCCGAATTCTTGCACAAGTCAGTGAGGTCAAATCGCAACGACCTCACAATAGCATGCTCATACTCGTATTGTGTCTTATATTCGTATTTAAATTATCACGAGTTATGAAGATGACAGGAACTGTACAAATTGTGATGTTTGATTAAACAGATCAAAGAGGAAGCATCAAGGAAGACCTATTGATGTTTTGTTGATGCTTGCATGTAAGATACAAACAGTTTGCTTCCTTGTCTCTTAAGGCCGAACTACAAGAAATATGTTTTTTTTTATTTTCAGTAAACTCAAGCTTATTTAAATAAACTCAAACTTATGTCAGAACTGAACAAAAAGTAGTCAAATCCATAGTAAAATTGTTCGTGATTGCCATTTACCAAAGTCATTACCAAAGTGTCAACACCAAGTCTGATTACACGGGGGCGCAGTAAGCAGTTTCTGAACAACTGTGAATGATCTCCCATTAGTTGAAGGGAGATTGGGATGATACACATAATGTCGCAATAGATGTGGATCCTCGGGTAGAGCACACCAGCTTAATTCTTTAAAAATATAGTGAACTTGATTAAACGCTTATAATTTCCTGTCAATAATGAGCGAAAAACATTGAATACAATGTTTTCTATGCTTGACTTAAGGCTCTTGCACATAGAATACTTTACGTTTGTTGCGTCATAGCATCCGTTGTCGGCGAAGTACCTCTCGCAAGGGAGAACACAATGAACACTTCAACGAACAGCTGATTTCAGTTGACGGTCTGTCCGCCAAACACACAAAAATGAACAATTGAAATTTGTATTTTATTATAAATTTATTGTATACAAGCCTTTATTTAAACATATTTTGATGTATTTTAGAATTTGCTTCAACAATAACCATCAGACGGTAATTTAAAATTAAAATTCTATTGAAACGTCACTGTCAACGCCGAAGGAGTAAGAAGTTAAAAGTTGAGTAACTACATCCGTCGCGTCATCTTCCGCCTTGGCCTATGTGTCAGCTCCCATGTGATTTTATGTATCCGTCAAAGTATTGCTGACGCTGACGCATGCAAAATATTACATGTGGCGGAGCCCTTAGGCCAGAAGTGTACTACATCCTGTCCTAATGAACAAAAGATAGGAATAGGCAGAACATTTTCAATTGGGTTAACGTACGCCTGGTTTTTTGTCTATTTGCCAGTTTTCCAATTCACAGTCGTCCTTTGGTGAACATTTGGGGCGGAGGATTCTTCATTCATACACCGCGCCGCCTTGGGATGTATAAGTCACTGAATATGAATTTGGCATCGCCAAGTAGTAGACGACGCGTCATGTCCGGGACGGTCAACGATGGAAGGCAGCTACACCTCAGGATCAGGCTCTCCACGGCTCTTCTTAATCTTCTTCTACTGCCGCTACAGTTTGGGGTGAACCTGTGCATCAGCCAATAAACCTTTCCAACTGCGACGATCTTTAGTGCCAGCTGCCACCAATTCGGTCCTCAATGGGCGTCCTCTAATGCGTTGTACTACTGCTGTGGAGCCGATGACGTACGTAAGTAGTGGAAACTGTCATTTGACATCTTTTACATGCACGACAACCCCACTCTTGCTTGAAAAATAAAACTACACTTCCATTAATAACTTAAAAACGAAAACAATTTATTTACAAAGTCAAGCGAAACGAAAACCATAGAAAGAAAAACATACATATACACAATTAAATAAAATGAAAATAAATAACGAGTCTAACGCTAGGCCTACAATTCAGTAAGTTTTTTTTTCTTTTCTTTTGTTTTTTTCCATACACCCTGTATCTGGGTGAATGACAGGCAGAATCGGCAAGTGTGCTCTTATCTTCGCTTCACCCAGCCGGCGTTTTTGAAGATCTTGTAAATCATGTCACGTGGTATCTTCTCGGCCTCTCTGTCGAAAACCGGCATTTCCTTGTCAGTTAGCCACGATTCCTTGGCCAGGGCAGCGGCGATACGAGGATTTTTGTAGAAATTATTCGTCAACTCGGGCGGAAGTTGAGCCTCGCGGATGGCATTCTCGACGACTGACTTGTGCGCCAGATCCGGTTGAATTTGTATCTGCCGCTGTGACGGATACGCAATCTGTTGATACTGAAGCGGCTGCAGGTTGTGAAAGAATAGTTGAGCTGTTGAGAAGCCTATGGCAAGGGTTAGGAAGATGATCGTTGACTTCATTGTTGTCTGTGAAGAGAATAAAAGATTGCGATCAGTTAAGGAGGGAATTGAAACAAGAAAAAACACACATTCACGCTAAAACATTCAGTCATTGGAGAAGTGCTCCACTGAAAGGCAGTCGATTAAGTGCCTCCATCAAATACTGAAACCCTAGACAGCAGACCCTGATTAGCCAAACCCCTTACCACAAGCCATTCGCCACCTTCCGCCGTGCATACACTCTCTCATACACATTCAACCGCCTTGCACTGCCTTTAACTGTCGCCTTATTCAAATTACGAATCGATTACCGAATCTGGAACAGTGCAGTACTGCGCGAGAAGCCGATGTGAATGACCCCATAAGAGACGCTATTAATACACCGCAGACTTTCAATTTCAATCGGCACTCGGCAGCCCATTAAACGCTGTCAAAGATGTAAATTTCATTCCTCCAACACAGCCCGCCACTTTGGGCTGTGACACAGAAACTCCATTTCAAACCACAAATCCACCAAGTCGCCGAGATAACAATTCATCTGATTACCATAAAACTGTAATAATTGCATGCTTAAGGTTAAGACCGACTTTTGTCTTGTGTCAGGCACACAGACATTTTACCGTCAAGGAGGACCAACGCCGAGTGTCTAAGCCGCAATTACAATGTGTGTAAACACTAATTAAATTATCACAGAATGTGTCGCAAGGAGACTGTCTTACGGTCCCCGCCATTGTCATTGCTGTCACATGCGACGGTGACAGTTTGTGCAACAGACACACGTCCGACATGGATTCGTTTTCTGTCGTCTGGTTTTCTTTTCGCCTTTCAATGTTACTTGCACTTTCGTTCGCAAGTCGTTCACACAGTTGATCATGATCACGATTGAACAATTATTCAACGAAGGCAAAAAACAAAAGTGTTTCCCTGGATTTGGGTCGAGCTGTGTGACAGACGGCAGCGCGGCGTTACCGCTAATCCATATGCAAATGACGCTGAGTGCGATATTGCGGGTATGTTCGGTGAATTCACTTGTGCGATGGAATTGGCACGCCCCTCGCTGCTATACCGATTGGATATCGAATTGTTTTTTGTTTTTCTTCTCTTTATTTTGGCAGTAAACTCGTGTAGTACTCGTAAGTCGTCGTCGTCGCGGATTGATTTGTATCGGCGATGAATGGGGTTTCATAATCGCGCAGCCCGGGAGAGGAAAGCCAAATATTTGAATATTACCGTAAGTGCAATGTTTTGAATAATAAATGCTTAAATGGTCATCAGACGTGAGGAATATCGCAGTTTTCATACAAAAAATGCTAAATAACAAGTGTTACGTATGCCGCGCGAGTGTGGGAGGAGGTAGATGAAGAAGCACGGTGCGGAGTACCGTTGCTTGCATCAGCGATAACGTGGTTAACCTCAAGTTGGGCAATGATGCGAATTGTGAGCCACCATGGCGGAAGATGGAATGAGTTGCTGGGGACTGATGAGAATTGTTGGGCAGTGACGTTTTATGCGAATTTTTGCGTTACGTATACCCTACGAGCAGATGTGGGTGATTGCTGAAGTCAGACAGAAATACGGTGGATTAGGCGAAGGTTGTCAGCGAACAGATTGGTGTTATTGGATGCCAAGGCGGAGGCGGGGATATTGAAGCCATCGAGGATGTCTGCCTCGTTTCCTGTCAGAGTTCGAAGGGACAGACTCGTCGGAACAACTCAAGAGTCTTTGATGTTAAAAGACTGATAAAACTTGGTTTTGTAAGCACATACAACAGTTTTGCTGACTTAATTTGATGTTGTGACAAAGACTGTAAATTGTTCAAGTTCATTGGTTGGACAAGTATCACTTTTAATGTATTCAAATGGTTCGTCGGATAAACACGTTAATCACTTCGACTCGAAATCAATCAATCTCTTTGCCGAAACCTTATAAAGACTACATTAACAGCATTGTCAGCCTTGTATCAGGCGATTATGTCGTGCCAACCTAATAGGTGGCGCTATAGTTGGAGGTGAACTGTGCCCCAGTTTCTAAAGCAACCACTCGTGTTATACGTGTTATTGATACACAAAAGTTAATGAAACCTTAAATTGTATGTGGACTCTAAATGCCGAAGTTTGAGAAGCTGTTTCCAGTCAGTTTAGGTCTCTGAGTCAGTGAGTCGAACGAGGATAAGCTGTGATTTATGACAGTTGCTCGTATCATGGATTGAACGCCAGTGTAGGAGTCGAGGGCGGACAGGCCGTAGAAAAAAGGGAAACTATTGGAAAAAATGTATGTATGTACATTAAGCAGGATGCCAATAACACTCGTGCCGCTCACTCAACTAGCCAGTGGAGTTGAAGTCTCTCAGAAAAATGATCAAACAATAGGCTATTCCGGACAGCACGAAGTGGCAACAGCTGCCTAAAATATTTCCTAGATCAGCTACAATTTGAGAAAATGTCAACTTAATCTGAAACCAGAAATAATGTAGTAAAGAGATATGCAACATCTTCGTCCGATCCCCACTGATTTCGTTTGACAATGTTTTTTATATCATTTTCCCAGACCGGGGCTTGTGAATATGAGTGATCTTGAGAGCAACATGGCGCTGCTCTAAAGTCTTAAGAAGTGTGGGTGGAAATAAAGTAATATGGGTGATTTTAGAGCAAAATCTGAAATGCACAAGGGTTTAGTTGAATATATCGGTGTATATGATTTCGTTCTAAAACTCAAGCTCAAGGCACAACATAAGGTCTCTGCTCAGTTGAGAATTTTAAATGAGCCATGTTAGGTGCTAGTATAAGTTAGTCCCTTTCAGTGATTCGGTGTGTGCGACTATTGAATAATTGAGAAGTCTTTGTTACGTATGCTAAACCTTCGGTTATTTAACGCGCTGTTCACTTTATGGAGGTCTGCCCGAATCGGAGAGGATTTGACTTGGAGCTCCAAATTTTGGAATGAAACTCTAGATGGTCACTAAAGTCATGTCTAGCGCAACAACAATCTGCAGAAATTTGATGCCAATGTGGACGTAGGACCACCAAATAAATCATCGATGAAACGTGTGACAGCATTACCCTTTTCCAAATAGGTATGTATGTAGCGCTTAAGTAAAAACTATTCAGAACAATGTGCCTTGAAATACTTCATTTGTTGTCCTTTATTTGAAAAGTCAAGAAATAAGAAATGCCATCGAACCGATGCACATGGCTCCAGACCACAAGTCCCCATAACGTGGTTCCTGAGTTTTTTTTTACTACAGTCTGCTCGAAAATGCTTCCTTATCTATTGTTTGTTGATCCTGGAAGGCTCTACAGTTCAAGGTAATCTTGGGCCTAAAAGCTGTTTTGCCACTCGGTTGTGTTATAAGAAGTGAATGAGAGTGACTCTGAACGGCAACATTTGAAAAGCTTCTACAGGACAGTTTTAGTCTTTGATAATTGCCAGTGACTAGAGAGAGGCCAAATAAATGAAAATTGATGTGCTAATCCGGAGTTAATTTCCTGACGTTAGACTTCGAGACATTTATTCGCAATGTCACGGCAGGCACGACAATAATGTTGCTTTATGTGGCCCAGCACACCGGGGTGAACTGTGCCAAAAAACTTGTGCGCACAAACTGGAACACGGGTATCTTCTGTTGCTCTGTCAAAGACTTCTGGCTGGCGTCAAGTTCTCCATGGCCTAACCATCTTGAGGTCAGAAATAAAGTAGTATGTATGGAGGTAACCGACTTCTACTTCTCTTGCCACCTACAATTGTTTGACATCGTTTTTGATACCGTTTTCTCAAACCCTACTGACCAATCAAAGAATGCCATTTGCAAAATGAATAACCGTCAAAAATTCATGAATAACTGTCAAAAAGTCTCTCAACTTCGTAGATGGACAAGGAGTCGAGCAGTCAAGTCGTCCCTCTATATTGTATCTGATTTCATTTTGTTCCATCAAGGCCTAGACTCTCTGTACTTGATTAGTTCATGGTTGAATCTTCCCCTCCAGGTGCCATCAGCGCGAACAGGAGTAAAGATCGGACGCAGATCTTTTCTCAGGAAACGAAATAGGGCCCCTCCATTCGCATTTAATATGTTCATGCCAATACGCCGTAAAGACTGGCATTAGCCAGCTTAATCTTTCGAAAACCCCTTGAGCTCAAAGAAACGGTGGTTGGCAAGAGTTATTATTGATGACAGGGCACATTTCAACCTTTCATTAAAATTTAAAGCTTCAATCGCCTTCAGTCGTCATCTGAGATGGACGGAATCAAAGAAAACGCACGTCACCCTCTGGATGCTTTCAAGAAAAGTATAACAAGCGATTCAAGATTGTTGCTAATCATATTCCCCTGACGAACATTTTTGTCTACTACACAGAATCTAGTAACTGCTCCCACTGGACGGTTAGTGTCAAATCAAATTGACAAATGGTCAACGTATCCAAGCATAAACTTCAAAACAGAAAAATAAACTCTTGAAAATTAATCGATTCAACGAGCGGGTAGGTACTTAGGAAAGCCTATTTATCCACATCTGTCAGCTCACACACTTCACACCTCCGACTGGCGAGGATTAATTGAATATGCAATCGATTTCATTAGAAGTCGTTTAGAGAGCGCCACCGTTTGTCATGTCAATTCGAATCGCGGAGCCGTCAAATTAATTTTTTATTTATTTTAAGATAAATTATATTTTAATGCCCGTGTCTTCAAATGAAAAGAAAAAAAACCCTACACACACCAATCCACGAGAGGTTGTTGATAAATGCACAAAATTCATGAATCTTCGGGTGGAATGGTTTACTTTTGAACGCGAACACTGCAGTGTGGTGCCTTCTCACGTAACACTCGAGCGTTGGTGTTGGTGGCGATTGACCTATAAAGTTACGACATCGACCGACCGATTCCATAATTGGGCGGAGATAACACTCCAGCCGGCAGACACACTTTGCACGCAATCCGAAATGGTTCATCTTTCGTTTTGACTACTCTCCGACGGGGGAGGGGTTTGAGAAGATTTATTACCCGTCGAAGTTTGGCAGTTGAATAAAATTGATGATCTGCAACTCAATTATTGAATTTCACAAGCTCCCGCGGGAGTTTTTTCACCACAAAGTAAGGTTTTCAAGATTTAACATGGTATTTGTTTAGAAGAAAAATTAATTATATAAATTTTAAGTGTGGTTCCATTCGAAAAATGCTGTAATCAGTCAGTCGAAGGCGACAAAAATGATTTAGGACGACTAACAATGTGGCTGCCTATAGTAAAAGATCTTCCAATAGGGCCTTCAGAACTTTGACAGTTGATAGCGGCCATATTGTTGAGGGGACATCTGTCAAAATGTCTGTCATTTATTCAGACTGTTTTGGTGAATCACCATGAACGGCGTTCAACAACAAGTGCAAATGATGTCATTTATCCATGTCTGGATAAATTCCATGTCTGGATAAAATCCATGTCTGGATAAATGACTACGTCAATACACTGAATTTGCGACGATACCAAATACAAATCCACATGATATCCAAAAGCGTCCAATGCATCCCGAAAAAGCCAATGTTTGGTGTGACCAGCCCAATGGTCCATATTTCATTGAGAACGACCTTGGCTAGGCCATCACTGTCAATGGCGAGCGCTATTGGTCGATGATTAACAACTTCTTGTCACCTGAATTGGATAAAATGGACACAACGACATGTGGTTTCAGCAGAATGGCGCTAGGTGCCACACAGCTCAGGCCCCATTTGAAATTTTACACGATCGATTCGAGGGCATGGTCATCTCACGGAGAACAGATGTGAGCTGGCCACCGAGATCGTGCGATTTGACGAAGTTAGGCTTTGCCTTGTGGTGTATTCTGAAGTCGCAGGTCTTTAGGAATTAGCCATAAGCTATAACAGCCCACATATTCCATGCCATTGATTAAATTCGCCGGATTTGTGCCCCAGAGTTGTGGACACTTCGGATGCGCACCACCCAGAGAAGCCGCGGCGGACATTTGTGCTATGTTATAGTCCATACATAATGGCATCGATATATCTTTCAAACGAATAATATATGTCGATGATATCTCACACACACTTTATTTTATTTAAGTTTACAGATAGGCAGGGCTGCCTGAAAGACCCTTTAATAATCAACTAAAGTAAATGTATTTTTAAGTCGTTGAAAAATCGTTTCAAGTAACGGGTTGGATGCATTTACACTTGTAACTGGCCTCATGGTCTCGTGTAAAGCCTCACACAGGTACACTCAACAGCATCTACAAATTATTGAACTCTATTATGAAAATCAGCATTCTGTGAAATGTGTTTTTCATTCAAATCGAGCAACATATGGCCTGCATTATCGACCTCGAGAATCCGTTATTACCTTTATCATCCGCGAATTCAAGTCTCAGTGTACGTTGCTGTATGATACGCGACCGAATAGGCCACATTCAACACGATAAGCCAGCAACGATCCATGACTTGGAAGCCAACATTATTCGTGTAATTGGGCAAATACCGGTAGCAATGCTGAAGTCAGTGATCGAAAATTTTACCTTCAGAATGAACCTTGTATGGCGTTGCGGTAGGCAACATTTATACGAAACTATATTTTAAAAAAAATGGCGGCCGTGGTGTTGTGGGTCGTCTCCTATGCACTTGAACCTCGGCGTCTCGGTTCGAATCCGAGTACGACAAAAGCAATTTTCACGGTCAAAGAGTACAACTGTCTAGAAAAAGCTTCTCAAAACTTGGCCGTTCGGAGTCGGCATAAATCTGTAGGTCTTTTCGACTCGTGAAAGAAGACCAATACCGACAAACACCATCCTCGTCTGATGCATGCGTGTAGATCTGCGTGTACATCCATCACAGCAAGAAGAATGGGATTTCGCTATAATGTCTTTTGTAGGAGTTGTAGAGACAACGAGGAAGATGATACGATTACCTCGGCACTTGCCTCCGTAAGATTCATATCATTCACAAATGGTAAACTACAGATAGAATCATGGAAAGGAATGGCTGAAAATGACAATCTGGCTTAGTGCTCTCTACGCTGGAAATGATATCACGTTGGACTTGATATGTGTCCAACTTGCTAGGGAAGAGTTCTTAAATGTGGCATAACCTAAATTAAACCAAATATGAGAGCAGTACTGTAGCCATACATTGCAAAATTCAAGTAAAACCCTTTATTCTAAGAAACAAGTGCCGGTACGATACACTCATAGTGAGCACATTATTGTAAACCATTCATTCGCAATGTAGTCAGTGGTGAGTGCTGACGTATAATAATAAACGTAAAATATATAACAAAGTTAGAAAAAGTAGTGAAGTGGTGCGTTTTTTTTATTTAGAAAATCTATTTATCGGCTTGTTACAGTACCGAATCAAACGAAAGAGGTTCAAGGAAATCGAATATTTTCTGAATACAATTTCAAGCCATATTCAAATATCAGCTTCTGACACGTCAACTTGCGATACTTATTGTATGGACCACAACATGTTGACATATTTCATTCAGACGTTGTTAAACTAATTGAATTAATTGTTAATGCTCAACTATAATGCGCATGAGCGAGCATTAGCTGGTGTCAAACGCGCATGGGTGAATGAACGAATACACCCCCCCCCTATGAGCCAACCTATAATGTCGTCCATGAAAGATTGCAAACATTTCGTCAAGCATGTGCAAAACACAGTGGTGGCCCGTGGCGTTGTGGGTATGTGCGTCGACTCCTACGCACTTGGACCTACCTGTCTAGGTTCGATTCCTGGTACGACAAGAAATACTTTTCACGGCCCCACCTCTTTCGAGTCACTGACAATGCTCACAGAGTTCAACTGTCTAGAAAAAGCTTCTCAAACTTGGCCGTTCGGAGCCGGCATAAAACTGTAGGTCCCTTCCACTCGTGATAGAACAATAGCACGCACAACACGAGTGGTTGTTGGGAAGCTAGGCCCTGACCCTCTACGGGCTGTAGCGCCACCCATATTATTATTATGTGCAAAACACAAATGTTTCGTTAAGCATGAGCTAGTGCGAAATGAATCGCATCGCGCAGATGCGAATGTGACAGATGAAACAGAGAAAATTAACAAATCAGCTGATATTGAGTTGGAATTCGTATCAACATATGTACACATATAATCGAACTGGAAACATGAGGTATTCATAATAAATCATAATTAAATAAAAATATAAAGCAAGCAACGGAAGAATTTCTGACAGGAAGCTATGCACACATGTGTTCATGATTAAACACATAAAGAAACATTATCCAAATTTGACACTAGCTCACGCTCGCTCATGCTCGTCATAGTTGGGCCTTTATATTTGCTAAAGAGAGTGCCGAAATAATATTTTAACGAAACCAATGAAATATGTGTTCAGTAAGGAACGACATGAAAACATAACCGGGAAACCTATGTACAACTTAGATTATAACTAATTCTGAATCGAAGAAGACTAAGAAAATCCCAAATGTTAAATAATTGATTATTCTATTGGCACATGCGAGAAGCATGAAAAGAATGATAATATGCAACGTGACCAACGTGACGTGTCATTGTCCTCTTCATAGGCACCACAAACAAATAGACAATTTGCAAGCAAAAAAAAGTAAATAAATAAAACTGTCGCCAAACATCCGCTTTGTCGTCGTCATCGTTTGCTAATTTTTTTCCGAGTCTCAAAGTCAAGTCATCGACATCGACCTGTTAGGCCTTGAAGACTGTTTCATCTATTTGGTGGAGTGCTTGCTAAATGAGCTCCTTAATGTCTATGAGTATGAAGCCACATTATATAAGATCACCCTATCCTCTGGTGAGAGCACATAAAACGCACAATACGAGTGGTTGCTGTAGAAGCTGGGACCAGGTCTATCTCGAACTGTAGCGCTACCAACATGTGGTCTGGCTTTAACATCCCTGTTACAATCACATGCATCAACAAAATGGGGCAGAAATTGTGTTCAAAATTCAAGTTAAAACTTGAGACAAAAATAGTGCTTTGCCCCTGTGGATCAGGATCATGTGGGTCAGAAGATGATGAGCAGAATGTGGTACACCTAGTACTCCATCTAGCCTACTGCAGGCAAAATTCGCCCTGTTACTGACGTCTTCAGGCCTCTTCATCATCAAAATGCACGCTCTACAGAAATTACAGCCGCAGTCAATGAACAATAAACGTGTTGAAGGAGATCCAAATCGATCGATCCAGATCACAGCATTTGGAACCAATAGATCTGTGCTGTCGCACTCAAGACACCTTTATGAAACCATATGAAATTTGGATTTTCAGCTACATCCAAGCTTAACTCACATAAGAACTAACCACGTAATGCGTAGGACATACGTCAATTGTGTACCTAACCAACAGAGTTTGGCTGACCAATTGTTGCACAACATTTTCTTCAGCGATGACCGATGAAGACCCCAGTTTCTGGTAAGTTGCAATAATCGAATGCACTGTATTAAAAATCCTAAAAATTTCATCAAATCTAAATCATAAATTTAGGCAAGCATATCCTTTGGAAGATGTGGTCTTCATTGCCTGAAACACAATCAGGCATTGCTGCTGCCGTCGTCTTTCAACACACGCATATCAATGGCAATGAACAAAATACAGCGTCGTGCTTCGTTTGCTAAAAAGGAAGGAGAAATGAGAGGATCGTAATAAAATGTCAATCATAAGAGACAATTGAGAACTGAAATGAGATAATTTGAAACCAATGGATGCAAAAAAGACAACTGCCGACAATTCAAAAGCAATGCAAATAGCTGTGAAAACTGCATAACATGAAGTCGGCCACAACAACGCATGATTGTGTTTTTAGACATCACTCCACTCAAAGCAGAGAGAAGAAGGACACAAAGGAACTCCCTTGGCTGGCTATGTATGCAATATACATGTTTATGGGTCAGTTGTAAAACTGGTAGATACTTATACTTTCTGTTACTGTGCAGAAACAATATTTGTACATTTGTTTAACGTTTCGTACAAGGAGAATTTCCTCGATTTAACGAATACGCATATCATTCGTTATACTGGACCACTAATGCACTTCACCAGCGTTTCATTTGTTTCAATGTACTACCTGTCTCTCATAAATAAAATTAATCAGCTTCTCACTCTCCTCTGTGGTCACATTTTTGAAACACAGTCATCAGGTCTAACTCTTCTTCGCAATTTTGTGCACGTTTGCGTTAAGAAACAAGAGATAACAATAAATGGAATGAAGAAGTTGCAATACAGTGCGTGGTAGATTTTGCACATGAAATATCGCAACAACCACAATTGTGGTAAAGTCTCACAACACCACTTACTTCCTTGATCTTACCACACGCTACGCGTCTGAAATTACCGCATAACGCCTGGACAAATACATCTTCGTAGGTCTAGAGGACTTAAGCGGTGTTGAAATGAAAACCCTCCAAAGATTCATATGTGGACCCGGGTGGTTTTAGAACTAAAGTGGGCATCACGCTAGTAGAACCACACATAAACACGGGCACAATGGAGCCAACAAGTGGTTCTAATCAAGCCAAGGTCTACTACCCTATCAACAACCTACCAAGTCTTATCACTCGTAACATCCTCGGAGGTGGCATAGCCTCCCCATCTCAACATAGACTATAACAAGCCACTTTGGAGTACTCATTGTTGCATCTGGGAGTACTCAGAGATGTCCTCGTGACGGCGTTGATTAACGCACAGCTCCATTGATTAGCATCAACACGAGAAACCGCATGTTCTTCCACTAGATCATTACTAATCGTAGTCGTAGGCTTATTTATACAAAAGACTGATGTCCACACGCTATTCTGTCGCAACTTGCCGATAATAACTTCGCCAAGGAATGACGTGGGCAGTTCTAGAAGAGCTTCTTTGTTCTCCTTCTCCTCCGTGCCCTGCTCTGTCAGATCAATTTTAAACCTTGTCCAATTTTGTTATTTGACCGCACACCACCCACAAACCTCTCAACTATTCCTGTGCTTAGACTTAAGGAGCAACCTAAGACGTCCACATCCCTCATTCAGTCTGTCAACAAGCATAAATCTGGGTTCGAATGAACTCCGTGAGTTGGCTCAGTCAAGGCTCAAATACAGAACACACCCTGGGTGCCTCACCCTTGAAAATGTAATTTATACAAATTCCTACATGATCGACCGTTTTTTTTGAGCTGAACACCCGAGTAATCAAGGCCAGGCGAGTGCTTCAAGTATGTCATTGCATTGCAAGGACAACACGACTGTTTCACGTGTGAACTCTGCTCCTGTCAAGGCTAAGTCGTGGTTTAGATGCAAAATAAATCGGAGAAGAGTCAAAAAACTAAATACAGTCACCTCCCTCTAAGACGAATTTTCATGGGGCATCGAAATTAGTTCGAGTTAGAGGGAGTTCGACTTAGATGATGGCTTTTATATGAAAAACTGAAGGGAATGTCAAAATATAGCGAACAAAAAGTTCAAGTTCGTGTGAAATTCAACAAGAATTCGACTTAGAAAGAGTCCACTCTGCATTGATAACAGCCAGTCCCTTGGCGTTCAAAATTGTCAAACAAAACAACACCTCACAAGGACCTCCCTGTATTCACAATCATGTCTCAACACGAGCCAACATAAACCACCACTCGGCCTTGAAAAACCCGTCCGATCGAGACAACAACGGGCAGCATTTCAAACTGTAGCAACGCCTACTGCACTCTTTTCTCTTGTGTGTTATTTTTTTTCTAACGGAACATGCATTTGCATTCATGTACCTTTGGACATGTCTTAAGTCACTGAATAATTTATCCCTCAATTATGCATGTTTCGCATTCCACTCTCCAACCAACTGTATTCTCTCTGGGACAGCGCACTTGTCGCCTGCCCGCCACCACCACCGCGAAGGTCAGCGTTTATGCAAATCAAACAAAACACAACACAAACAGAAGGACCACGTCCAGATTACACACGAGTCTCGGGTTCCCAGCGTCGATGGGATCCACACAAAACACCGCACAGTCATGAGAAATCCACTTGGAATTGCAATCGAAAGTCGTGACGGCAATTACGAGAACAAATTCCCATCTTCAACTTCAGAAACTTCATTGTCACTATCAACAGTCTGTTACCGCAACGGGCGCACACACCTACGGGATGGAATGGCTTTTCTAACTTCCACTTACGCTCAGTTATCCACACGCAATGTTGAAGTGTTTCACGAACCACGGTTTGTTAATTCAAAATGTTTAAGCAAAAAAAACAAAAAACAACAGAAAACAAATTTATTTCTTTGTTGAGTCTACAGCGCCGTTTTCTGTTCGCCTATCAGTTTATCCGTGAAACTCCTTAGACTCGATCACGTTTATTAAGCAACTGACATTCTGAACGCTAGACGGCGATCTTTTATGGTGAATTCGTAGTGATTGCCACGAAAATTTGAATCTTTTCCACCGCACTTGTTGTGTGTCTGTGACTGGCGAGTGGTGTGTAGAGTAGTTCACTAGGCACTCTTTTCGCCGTCGTCGACGTCGTCGTTCAGCCAGAGCCACTCTCTCAAATCGATGTTGAATGAAATGACAATAACAACAATGTGGATATGGAGTGGTAACGCAAATTGACTTCTTTGTGGCTGCTGTAGATACGACAGCGGTCGAGTTAGCGCCGCCGCCACTGTACCCGCCTCCGTCGAGTTCACACACGGAGAGTGAGAGTCACCCAAGCGAATGTGCATCGAGCATGGGCATGTCAGATGATGTAAGCTAATAGCTTGATAGCCCCCGGTGCGGCCTGTATGAGTGTGGAGAGAGGATGCCGCGCTTGCGTCCATCGCGCGAGGAGGAGACGCGAGTGCGCTTTTCAAGATCATAAGTTTCAGTTAGACGTCACAATAATCTGATCGCACGCACGTATGTTCAATTAAGCTGGCTCAACTCTGCGCTGATCGTTGATCGTCAGTATTTATGGGCTCTGATCGTGGAATGATTGTGGGAGTGCCCGAAGGCGGTTCGCGATCGGTAGTCGAAGAAAGTATCTATCAACTGTCGCATAAACGTCGTCCTGCTCAGTCAATTGATTGTAATTGACTTTGAATCCGTTGACAAACACAGACGCGGCGTGGGGTGAGCGCAACGAAGGACGTCGCTGGGACACTGTCTGGGAGCCGTGAACTCTGCCGGCAAATCATGTGACTGGCACGATCTGATCTAATAACTTATCTGCCCCGCAGATCATACATTTTGTGTGCTTTCGTTTGCCTGCTGCGTGGTGCTGTATGTTTATCCGTGCGCTTTAATTGAAACAAGTATGTAACGGTGTCAATGGCAATGCCAAGGGGAACCTTAAATTGATTCAGGTCGTGTGTCGGACGTTGTTGCATAAAGCGACGATGATTCACTGGAATTTCAACGATGTTAGAAATCCAACGCTGATCAATGAGGTGGAGGATGGTTATCTGTCGGCGGGTATACAATTTTCAGGTTTGGAGACGATAATTGGCCCATTCAGTGGGGAAATGATTCGCGGCGAGTGATTGTATCGTCGCTTGAACCCCGTCACGTGGAACCACGCAGAAACTTGATGATTTTTGTGACGTTATGGATGGTTTTAGAAAGCGATTTGTTTCACCATTTTTTGCACAAATGTTGTTGATTCTTGCGCAATGTCGTTGGGAAGTCCACACTAGACCAGCTGTAGATCCTGAAAAAATACCATGGAAATGGAGATCGACACTTACCACCTGATTGTCGATTTCAATGCCCATTATAACTATATACCGTCATGATTAGCTATGACATTCTCGCCTAGGTCATCACTTTGTGCAGGCAGACGGCGGAGACTTCCAGCATATCCCTCAAGTACTGTAATGAACTCTAAGATATCTTGAATTTAATAAATGGTTTCAGGTAAGGCGACGCGCTGGCGTGTGAATTCTTCAACACCATTCTTGAGAAGATCGTGCAAAGCTCACAGGACAGCCCTAGAGCCACGATCATTGGGATACACGAATGCCATGGTTGAACGGACACAGCGGCTTGTGATCGTGAGAGTTTCAGTTAGACGCCGTAATGACCTTGTATGCGACGATATATGAAATATGTATATGCGACGGAAGCGGTTGAAGTGTGTCGGTCACAGCATAAGCTGTGTACAAGAAAAGACACAAAATATCGACAAAGTAGTCACGGCCTTACTCTTCAATCGTTGTTCCTTTGAGCTCAAGAATAACACTAAAGCTAATACCTCTTGACCTCGGATGACTGCTGCATAGAGTTCCTTAAGGATCAGCCAATCCAGTGGCTGACTCCCAAGTTCTGCTGGAAAAATCGAAAGCGACTATATTTCTCCGCTCTTCGACTTTGAAATACCTCTCGGGTGTTATTTCCCAACCAGGCAGCCGTAGGCCACTTATGAGCCCATCAACAACTTGACCATCTATGCATACGCAGATGGATCGAAGATGACAAATGGCAGAGGCGCGTTGTTCAACATGCATTGCTCCTCCAGATTATATCAGTGTTTTCCAATCGGAGTTCGTATCAGTCAATGAAGCTGCGGCTGATATTCTTATTGACAGTCAGGCGGCCACTCAATCCCGGCGATAGAAATTAAGTCCAAGCTGCATCTGCACACAGCAATCTATTGCTCTAGGCTGGATCCCAGGCCACAGGGACATAATAGCGAACGAACAACGAATCAGCAGATTAACTTGCCAGGAAAGGGGCCTAAACTGATTCATTCCAGATAATTCAAACCCCCTCCTGTGGACATCAGGTGAAAAGTTGACGAAACGAACATAGAGGAAGCAAATAAAAAGTTGAAGTCTCTAACCACCTGTGAGACCACTCGGTGCTTTGGCCCAAGTTGCTCGGGATGGCAATTGGAGCACTAACTGATCAGAATCTGAAGTACCATAAAATGAGAATGGGCTAGCCAACGACTTTATATGCGGAGTCGAAGATGAACAAGATAACACTGCTCACTAACGCTGTCATTGCCGTAGTCTCTGTTCGTTGAAACATAAAACACTGGGAGAACACCAGGATCAGAGATCTTTTCAGATTAATAAAGATATAAGGCTGCGCAGTAAAACAACATAGACCTAAGAGGTTACATTCCCCACTCAGCAATGAGTCCAACCGATGTACACTACACCGTCAAGTTCTCCGAATTGTCAGGAAATTTAAAACTCAACTGTCAGCTGTTCAATTTATAGTTGATCGCATATTCGTGCTCGGTTTACATCCCACATTTATCATCCAAGCTGTGAGGCATGGACAATTCCCAAAAAGGAAATAAAGCTGTGTCTGTGTTGTGTGTGCTTTCTTGAAGGATCAACAACTTTCTGGACAAACCTTACTTTGTCCATAAAGTCTGTGCGGTTTTCTACTAGCAACTACTTTACGGCTAACCCTGCCTTTGCCTTTGTCTGACAATCAGATGCTGGTCGATCCTCTGCGAATTCCTATAAACGAATCGAAGACGGTGGATAGGGTGGGTGTAGGTAGACCTCAACATTGCTATTTCTTTAAAACTCCCCAACCACTGAAGCTTCTTGCAGGCAGAAACTATATCGATAAAAGAGGCACTGTCCTCCCTCAAGAACAAATATCCAAAAGGGACATCACTAGCTGGTCGGACAGCCAGGACCGTAAGTTAATTTTCCACTCAAAATCCAATTACAAAGCGAAAGTACCACACCACCGTCTAAGCCCCGTGCTATCCTACCATCTCTGAAAAGACTCATACAATCAGAACAACCAACCGCAAGTGGCTAGAAGGCACAACTTGCCTTAAAATGGCCAGCAATCAATCTTAAACGGATACTCTATCTACTCGGACTAAGCACATAACATGGCAACGTGCAATTGACACAGAAGTCCGCAGGATGACATAGATGAAGAAGAGAAAGAGACTACTAATCGTTGCAACTCACACCTAGTGGCCTACTTATTCAAAAACCTGAGGAAACTAGGTGACATCAGCCTAAGCCTCCTAAGAGCAAGAGTCAGTGACGTTAAATCACACGATAGCGAGGATCACTTCTGATCACCGAAATAAGAGAGTACACGACCAGGAAATGTCTCGTTGTGTAATTGAATTGTTTTCTGGGCTGTATGTGATTTGCCACCACATATTGGGCACATCAATATCATCCAATTTCAACAGAAGAAACTGTGTTTTCATATTGCGATCGCGATCACCATTATCAGTCACCGGTGGACAAGCCAGCCAGGTCCAATGATGCCTCCAACCCAAAATACGCACCAAACAGTGACATGTTGCGGATACAGTGTAAATGACAAATCTTGAGCTAATGTTGGGACACCCTCTACAAAAGAATAGTATCTGAAACGACTCACATTTTGACTTGGTGAACCATTCGGTCACAGTGATCAAAAACAGCTTGAAATGTAAGCCATTTTAAGATTAATTTCCTACGTCTTAATGCTAAGCGGCTCCAGTATAGTAGAAAAGTAAGGAATACATTATTTCTTGTGCACACCAAGTGGCCGCTGTGACGTAGCCATCTCCTTTCATTTTCAGACACGTTCAATTTCAGACACGAAAAACTTCCATAATCCACCGCTCTACCTCTCTAGAGTCAGTGACAATGCATCGAAAGTTAAACTGTCTAGAAGAAGCTTCTCAATCTTCTCGGTTCCGAATCGTCATAATCAACTGTGGGTACTTCTCACTCGTGGGTGAATAAAAGCAGGCACAGCACGAGTGGTTATTGTAGAAGCTAGGTCCAGGTCCAGCACAGATTGTAGTGCCACCATACGAGCGCCATTGACAACAGGTTTCCGTGACACTGAACTCCAGAAACACAATTTAAGACCTGGGCAAAACTCCACAGCTAATCGTAGTTGCCTGTTGATTCAGCTACAACCCCGAATCAATTCAGCAACAAAAACAGACCTGAAATGGCCTAACGGTGCCCTCATTTACAATCTCTTCGCCTCTTCGCATCGAGCCGCACTTGCAATTCAATTCAGTTCAACGGGCAAATCATTGCCCTAAAATATCGAAATTCAAAGAGTCAACACGTCGACACGCTCGTAAACGATTCTTGTGTAATCGAATGCAATCGAATTAAGCGCTGACCTTCCGTCTCTAATTGAAGCCAACGACACTTGCATTCAAATTCAGAAACACAAGCAAACAACGGTACCACTCGACGGCGACCGAAATTGAGTCAAAATCGCATGTTGTCGCCGTCTAGTGTTGCTATTCTAAATATTTTCCGGTTGTTAACTCAATTAGGAGGACCGCGCTTAAGGCCTCGGCATACCTCGTTCAGACTTCCGCGGCCAATGACAGTTTTGTCAAGAAGTACACCCGTCCACGCCCGAAAACAGCGAACAACTACACGAACACTATTTGCTTACCGCTATTGTCACATCCAGTCGCAATCTCTATCTTTCCCTTCGTCGAGATCTTCGTCGCCGCAGATGAGTCTGAAAAACTTACCTCAAGCCAAAGAAGGTCAAGTGTAATGTAGTTGCGGAGTTCGTCTCGCTCGTCTCGCTAGTCGTAAGCGATGTTGCACCCAAATGAAGTCATCCACACTTTCGGTTCAATTAACCCAAGCCATCGACGACGAGTTTACATAATTTGACGCCAAAAGACACTCAATCCACGCGGCGGAATACGAAATCACAGACACAGCGAGCAATCGAGCCGCGGAGAGGCAGAGAAAAAAAACCCAAAACATTACGATGTAAGGTGTCAGCTCCGGTTACCGGTTTCGCTTGGCTTGAGACAGATCGTCGATACAACGCGAAGATACAAAACAATCCGGAAGCCAAACGTGCTACACGCACTCCAGCCGGTATTCTCGTTATGTCCTCATCGGTCGCCTCGGAAACCCAAATGAAAGTGAAAATGATCTCCTTGCTTCTGCTGCCGGTGCTGCCGCTGCTGCTGCAACGCGTGATGTTTCCCTTTTCCACGCAGCGTCCAGTTTCCAGTTCCAGCAAACTGGATCATGGGCCGGCTTGCCGGCACATATGGAAGCCAGGCAAGCACAGCTGATGGCGACCAGATAATTTATTTATAACCGATAAAAGTGAGAGAGCTCAAACATAAGACACTCGTACTTGGACGAGCAGCGTATTTGGCGGAGATGGTGGCTTTCGAATTGCTTCGCGGTGCGTTCGTTGTGTGGACTTTCTATTCAACGGATCGCCGAATGGACTCTGGGTAGGGTTGGATTGTGACTGCAGATGGCAGAGAGTGTGACATCATTCGGTGGAGGGCTGCGAATTGAAAATAGACCCCCAAGGGCATTGGCACAGCGATCGGGTGAGTTTTGCAATTTTTTTGAGAGAAAGTAGATGTGTGAGCCGTGAGGTTGGAGCCAGCGGCTATCGATTGCCAGTGAGGATGGGATCATTAGGAAGGGTATTTGTGTGGAAATCAAACGAAAGTGAAGGAAGTGGATTCCGAATACGAGACTTGGGAGTGGCGAAGACATGCAGATGTTGTGCGGAAGGCAAAAGTTCGTTGAGCGCACTGCCTCGGCTGTGGATGAGCGCATGGACAACGGTGATCCAGCTAAGAGGGTCTTCAAATCGGAGCCTCTTACTTCGAGAAGCGGAGGAAGACCGAATATCCGATATAAAGACCAAGTCATCGGGGACGCAAGACAACTTGATCGTGATGACTGAAAGCAGCGTGTCCAGGACTATCAGCGATCGAAGGTAGTTTTCCTCAGGCTCAGACCCTCCATGAGTCGTCCCATGCCAGGTTCGCTCCCCCACCTGCTCTAAACTTTGATTCGCGACAGCGTACACCTAAAATTATGGATGACATCCATGATCCAGGACTAGTACTGGCTTGACGTTGTTGAACACATAATCGCAGCTTCAACGAGTAAAGCGTCTGCGAAAAACGCGGAGAGCGCCAACTTACAAAGCACAAGAAAATGAAACGAGGTCTTAGAGCACTCCACGTACTGGAAGGGAGTTTAGTTAGCTGAGCAGTACGGCAAAACATCAAGTCCGTTTAATTGGAGCTAATCATTCATAATTCAATGACTCTATAGACTTCCTCCTCGTGAAGGTTGTTGCTCCAACAGACCATTCCATCAACGATTTCCGAACCGAAAACAATGGCAGGAATAAATGGTCCCTCTCTTCAAAATGGGGGGCTCCAATTACAGAGGGTTATCTCTTTTAAGTCTCCTCCGTGTTGGGGGAGCGTTCTAGAGCTATGGTTCAGTCCAGGATGGCGGATGTACAGTGCAGCAGGAGTACAACCGATCAGCTTTTCACTCTTGTACTCGAGAAGGCTTGGGAGTATGTAGTTACGCAGATTACATCGACTCCAAACATTCTCTAGTGGAAGTTTTTAAGGCGTTTGAAGAAGAAGCGAAACTAACTGGTCTTAAGTTCGATGAGGACAAAAGAAAATATATGCTGTCGAGAAAGAAACGTTCTGTCACACACCACCTGGGGCAAAACATCATCACGATCGACAGCTACAATTTTGAGGCAGTGAAGAAGTTTGTCTACCTCCGGGCAAACGTGAACTCCACAAACGACACCAGCGTGGAGATCCAAAACTCATAATGTGTAGCCTTCCTTACGACAGCGGAGTTGTATAGTTCGTAGGTGGATAATCGTTATTTAGTCATCACATAGATTAAGAGTCTAGCTTTCCTAATTACTTCACACGCACACGATGAATTTGGCTAACGTAATGCAACTGAAGTAAGATAAGACTGGAAGTAAATCAGGGCAAAACAAAGTACATGCTGTCATCACGGAAGGACGCACAACATCGACGTCTCGGACAGAGCGTCATAATGGGCAGCAGAAACTTTAAGGTAGTCAAGGACTTCGTCTACATTGGCTCTGCAGTAAGCAGGGACAATAACACGAAAATGAGATCTTACTGAGATCAAGCGCAGAATTACTCTTGCCAATCGCTGTTTCTTTGGTCTCAAGAGGGAATTGAGTAACAGAGCCATCTCTCGAAGCACCAAGCTGACTTTATATAACACCCTGATCATCCCTGTCCCGCTCTATGTCGCAGAGACATGGACGCTATTGAAAGCGGATGAAGAACTCCAGAAGCTCGAACTGTATGTGCTGTATGCCCTGTACAGCGGCATGAACCTAGTTAAGCGTCTTCGGATCCAACGCGTAAGAAGGCTAGCTGATGTAGAGCGGATGGACACCACAGCTCCGGCCGGGAGAGTTTTCGATTCCGAGCCATTGGGACAACGCAACAAAGGACGTCCTCGAAAGAGATGGCGCACACAAGTGGAAAAGGACCTCAATCAACTTGGTGTGCGAAATTGGAAGCAGCTGGCGAAAGATCGTGCCAAACTGTAGCGCCTTGGATTTTAGCTGTCGTTTGATTTCAAAGTTTTGTCATTCAGACCACTTTCATTTTTCAATAAAATTCCGCTAGATGTGCAAAATAACACACTGTGCGACGTCTTCGACAAAGCGTCTCAATGGGCAGCTAAAACTTGGAGCTATTCAGGAACTTCGTGTCCCTCTGTTTTACGGTGCTATTCACCGTAAAGACATCATGAACCGAGATCCAATGCAGAACGACTCTTGCTAATCGGTGTTTCATTGGACTCAAGAGGGAACAGTTGAGTAACAGAGCCCTCTCTCGAAGAACCAAATTGACTGAGCCTAGGCAGGCGTCTACGGATCCAATGCCTAAGGGCATGCAGAGCGCATGAACAACTTGGCTTCTACTCGAAGATACTTCACACAACAGAGGACGTCGGCACTGGAGCACCAGTCTCCGCCGGAAGACCAGCAGGCTCTTCTGTGATGAGGAGCGTGTCAAGATCAGCTCTCACCTCATCACCATCATGAGCAGTGATAAAACAAAAGAACGCACAACACAAGTATTTCCTGCTGAAGCTAGGCCAGGTCCACATTGGCCTGTGGAGCCAGACACATAAGAAAAGAGAACAATCACTTGAACTGCTGTCTTTTAAAAAGGATGCAAAACAGCGACGTTAAGGCTAGAGCTTCATCGGCTTTTTGCAAATGTCCAGCGCCAGCGTGAAATAAATCAGGACTGGCATGATCAATGCCCTGTTTCAGTTTGACCCTCAGGCAGAGTCACTCTGTTGCCTCTTGAGTCCAAAGGAACAGCGATTGGAGAGGAAATCCATGACTACATCGAGGTTATAGCTGCCCGTTCTCAGGCGTTGTCCAAGTCTTCGAGATGATTTGTGTCCTTTCTTGCATACTTTTGTTATGCTCTTCTTCGTAGTCACACCTATTGCAGGCGCGTTTGTCTCAATGTCAGCTTACTATGTCCGGTCAATGGCAGCATACGCGAGATGTTATACCCAATAGATGGCGCTGTTGTTGAGATTTTTATTAATATTCGATTTTTGTCCCCATTTGTTGGGGATTTATGTCAATTTCTTTTCTGCACTCTCACCAAACAGATCTAAATTCAATTTATGAATGGTAATGAAATGCACACCAAGAATGTTGTTTGCCAAAAAGCATTGCAGTATGTAAACTTTGTTTAATTTTGCCCAAATAGTTACAAAAATTTAATTATAAAGAATGTCAAAGCGGTCGTTGTTTTAGCTCTTTGCCCATGGCTTGAGTTTAATGTGTCTTAACTGAAGTGGCAGTCTGTCTCTTGGCGGCGGAAACAGCGGAACCCTGTGCTACATGACGAGTTTGGCATAAGACATGGCGGTGAATAGCTCATTTCTACGCACGCTTGGATAGTTAATCGATCTCCCGATAGCAGCGCAGTCAAGTGTGGCCTCCTTTCTCGTTTATCTCCACTAATTTACATCCAATTTTGCCACAAATCAATCAGCCAGCAAATGACTATTAAGGGTGCTACTTAAACATGATGACCATGATCTCACACGTCGTCAGCAAGAGATAGACTTCCGATGCACGATTTACACATTTGTAGATGACTCCTAAACCGTCTGGCAAATTAACTTTTAACGCTTTTTACCTCAACACATGTCCCTTGTCCGCCTATTGACCAACAACCGCCGACGGTTCGGGCGCCAAGGCGTGAATTAACTTTCACTCAGTCTTGTCTATTTTTGGAAAAGTGTAATAATCTCATTAAGACCAGTGACATAAAATATTTCACGAACCTCGGAATAGACAATCAAACAGAAAGTGAATGCTCAACGGGCAGACACACGCGCACTCGTTGTGTGGGCGATCAGCATAAAACCAGATGACCGGAAACAGTGGAAACCGGAGCTGACCTTACATGCCGTCTTATTATATCATGCCTCCAATTACCAATTACCGATCTCAGAAGCATTCTAAGCACCCGGGGATTGCCTTGACTTGGCTGCCTCCGCTTCCTCACTCAGACACATCCACATTTCGAAATGAGTCTCCCAACAAATAATCAATCAAGAACTGAGTTCAAGTGCTTTGCGGTGTGCGCTTTGCACCCACAAGGCCGATGAACTTCCTGAAGGAACCGGGCGGCCGCAGCTGAACTCTACGTCACTCAACACTTTGATAGATCTCCAGTTGATGGACCAGACAGCAATTGTCTTTTGATTCATGCCGCTGGTGGTCTTGAAACGTTATTGCATCGGCCAACAGCAGCCCGGCTGGGCTCTGAATGAAATCACTGTCAAGGTGAATGACAGCGGAACACACCTTTCATGCGAGTTTAGCGTTGAGGCACAGCTTCCAGGCTTCAATCCGGCAGATCTGGTGAGACGCGCCTATTGTCATTATAATCTCGCCTAAACAATGGGCGCATAGCGCGTACTCAGCTGATTGGCCGCATAGGCTGTCGTCGAGAGAGTGATTATATTCTCATTAGACACACTGAGCGTGTAATTGCACGCAAAGAGCCGTTTCTTGTTTGTTTAGACCTCTTGGCGGGAGTTTAACGAGCCCGGCGAGGGGAGTCGTTAATTAACGAATTGTTTACGGAAATTAATTGTGCTCGATGGTGATGAATAGGAGACGATTGTGGAATACTTCCCGTATTCCGGGCGGTAGAACTGGTAACTGATTCAGCGCTCATTTTCCATGGTTGTCAAAATGTGACGCGAACAAGTTATTTGTGAAGTGCTTGGTTAAGAAACCCTGATTCGTGGTAGAACAATTGGAATATATAGAGAAGTTCACAATGTGACCGTTATCACCGTTACCGGGGGTCTCAGAAAAGGCGTTTCAGACAAGACGATGCGCTGTCTTGCTTATTGTTCTGTAAGATTCTTCAGAAGATCGTGTAAAACTCACTTGTCTCACTCACACTGTTTGGCGAGAGAGCAGCAAAATTGAGATATTCGTCAACAATTGCTTTGAAAATTCAACCGCTGATACATCATTGAACACGAATATTTGTTTGTGAGAAAAATATCTTCACATGTCTCCACAAATACGATGACTTCAAGCAAGCATTCATTTCAACTGCGAGAGTTGATCTTGGTATGTATACATGGCAAGGTGTGTCGAAAATCTCCTGACAACAAAATCAAGGCCCCACCAGACAACTCGGAATTATCTCGTAAATCCTTCAGCATTCAACTGATTGCTTATGAGCGAAGGTGGCCGCATTTCGTAGAATAAGAGCAGCATTCTGCAAAGCTTTGGCCATCCCAGATGTTTTCGATATATTACATGTTGGTGTTTCATGGATTTGCACATTCATCGGCAGTTTCATTGCAGAATGTAAAAAATGAAGATGCCAGCGGTAGTGCAATACTGTACGTACGTATTATTGCTAAAAGCAGTGATGTTGTGCCTGTACCTCCTAGAGCATCCTAGAGCATACCTAGAGCAAAAGTTCACCTCTTTCAGCATTAGCTACACGCACAATTGTTGCATATATGTTTTACGTATATTAGTTGTAGTTCTGGAGAGCGTCATCCACACACGCGGAAATGTATGTATGAAGAAGTATTCTTCATTCACGGTAATAAAGTGTGGTTAAATTTTAAGGGCCGTTGGTGAATGTGAACCACACCCAAAAGTCAAGTTTTTTTCTGCATTTCAGTTGACATTTCTCAATTTGAAACTAGCTCAATTTGAACCATGGAAGGATACACAATCGAGCAACGCGTTAAAGTTATTCAGGCTTATTATGAAAATGGTCGTTCAAATCAAAATGCATATCGTCCACTCGTGATTTGTTCGGTCAATTTAATCGTCCAAATATGCGTACAATCGGAAAAATCGTGCAAATCGGTCGGTCTGTAGGAGATGTGAAAACACCAGTACATGCTCGTACAGCTCGTACTGCAGAAAATATTGCTGCTGTTCTCGATAGTGTGGCTGAAGAGCCGTCCACCTCAACTCGTCGTCGTGCCCAACAATTGCACCTCTCACGCTCGTCGTTGATGAACATTATGCATAAAGACTTGCATTTACACGCTTACAAGATGCAATTGACTCAAGAACTAAAGCCTCTTGACCATTTCAAGCGTCGTCAATGGTCAGATGGTCAGAATGGTGGCAAGAAATGGCAACAGTGGATGATCAATTTTCGAAGAAAATCATCTTCAGTGATGAGGCACATTCTCACCTCAGTGGATTCGTCAATAAGCAGAATTGCCGCATTTGGGCGAATGATAATCCAAGAGTGATTGTCGAAAAACCAATGCACCCACAAAGAGTGACTGTTTGGTGCGGTTTATGGGCTGGCGGCATCATCGGGCCGTATTTTTTCCAAAATGAGGCCGGTCAGGCAGTTACTGTGAATGGTGTTCGCTATCGTGAAATGATAACGAACTTTTTATGGCCCGAGTTGGAAGATATGAATGTGGACGATATGTGGTTTCAACAGGACGGTGCCACTTGCCACACAGCTAACGAAACATTGGCTCTTTTGCGCGACAAATTCGATGGCCGTGTTATCTCACGTGATGGCGATGTCAATTGGCCGCCAAGATCATGTGATTTGACACCGTTGGATTTTGGGTTATATGAAAGAAAAGGTCTACGTCGATAAGCCAGCAACAATTCAAGAGCTAATGGATGAGGTAATTCGGCACATTAACGGCATAGAACCTCAATTATGCTTCAGAGTCATCGAAAATTTGGACCATCGGATGGAGGTGTGCCGCCGAGGTCGCGACGGCCATTTGCCCGGTATTTTATTTCATACATAATTGAACCATACCAATATTATCATAATAAAAATAAATGACAATAATTTCCTAAATAATTTGTGTTTTATTCAAAATCAACATCGGCCCTTAAAATTTAACCACCCTTTAGAATTCTAAGTCGATTGATTGAGTTAGACAATAACAAGAAATTGAATTTGTTTTAAATGAACAAACAACGCATCTGCACGACCGGACGCACATGTCCACTTGTAACACGCTCTACACAAGTTTCTTCAGTAAACACGCTAGTCACCTACCTACCTACCTACCTACCTACCCCCCTACTTTGCACGGAAAATAAAGACTGGTAAAGATATATCGATTCAAAGAATTCACCTCTGAAAGGATATTTCGACTAAATAGCCTAAAAGATTCAAGGACACAAATGTGACTTACAGACTGATCGTTATGGAACTATTCAAAATGATGGGCGGTGCTTTTGGTAGAAATATCCTTATACAAGGTGGCGCAAAATTAATCAGCCAATTTTTTTTCGAATTACTTGTTTACTAAATGAAACAAAAATGATTTTGAGTGATGGAACTCCTTATTTGGACCTTTACATATTATTACATTACATATTGTCTGTTAATTGGAAAATATGATATCCGCCAGTGTTGATGCACATTTGAGCCCGTTTTATCGCATTTTCCATGACTTTCCGCAAGATAACTATTCGCATTCCTGTCGACTATTCTCCTTAAGGGCATCGTTTTTCTGAGGTTTGTTGACATAAGCACGCGACTTCAAGTAGCCCCAAAGAAATAAGTCTGCGATGGTTAAATCGTGCGAACTTGCTGACCGTGCCAAATCGGGGGAAAAACGGAAGATTATGCGACCAGGAAACGTTTCCTCCACAATATCCATTCAGGCTCGTTCTGTGTTGCTCCTGTGTTGCTCCGTCTTGTTGATACCACATATTCACCAAGCCCCGCTCATCCTATTCCGGCAGTAAGAAGTAGTTTGTCATGACTTTGTAGCGTTCGCCAGCAGGTAGGTAGGTAGGGTGACTGCATGACTGATATGGAAGTCATTCTCACTTAGACCATGCGGTCCATAATGCTGTCACGTTCGACTTTGGGTCCTAAACCAATTTACACTTCGACGTTGTAGTTCTTCCCTTTTGGGATTTTGTTGTATTCTTCTTGGGATTTTTGGCCATGTGTGATTTCTTCTGACCTCTTTTATAGCCATTTAGATGCTTTAAGAAATTGTAGTAAGTCCCTTGGGTCAATGTTACTCCGATCCTCAAGGTTGTTGAAGTAGTACTCGCCTAGTAGTCTTCTTCTTGTTTCCGCAAGTACAAGATATGTTCCGAGGTAGAGTAATATTGCTTCCTCTTCTTCTTCATCCATAGAGCTTCTGCAGAAGTCGTTGTAAGGTGCCCTTATATATCCTGCAAGTGTCCAGTTGAGACCGTTTGGGGTTTGTATCGTTTTTCGCAATCGGCATAAATCGCGATTTTATTGTTTTCAGTGGAGGGTGGGTGTCTCCTGATCTGCTGCCAAAGCATTCGCCAGTAACAGTGCATTGCCGGCGGCGTCCTCAAACAAATACGGCCCAATTACTCCCCCCGTGTAAACGCCGCACCACACAGTGCCTTTGAGTGTAATGGCTCTTCGTGCATCACACGCGGATTTTCAGTGCTCCAGAAACGAAGATTTTGCTTATTGACGTAACCGCTTAAGTGGAAATGCGCCTCGTCGCTCGTGATGATTTTCGACACAAAATCGTCCTCTTCGTTGTTGAGATGATTGCTGACACTCTATCGGAGTATAGCGCTCCATTACTGGTCTGTTTGTACACTACAGCCTGTCTAGTTCACAAATGTCAAATATGACTATCGTCAGCCATTTGCAAAAAATGCAACATCCTCCGATAGGATGCTTAATTTCGCGCCACCTTGTATGTATATCTGGTCTAAATCGTCAAGTTTACTACCCAACCTAAAGTATGGCTTCGGTTACAGAATGACAATCAGTTACAATGCCACCTTCTGTGCTTTCTGAATCCTTCAGAGTATTGTGCTTTTCTGAAGTCGCACTGGTTTGAGAACTGCCCATTTGCCTCCATTTGCCCAGAGTAAGCGAAAAGGACGATGTGCAGGTTGCTCGTTCCCTGAGGAAAGCTGTTTGGTGTCACTTCCTGTCAATCATTGAATGCCCAGCACTTGAATCGAGGCGATAAACCTGACGTTCACGAAGGATGAGAGTTTATGTCGTTGGCCCTACTGACACACCAACTGTTTCCCAAAATAATTCATCTCCGTGGCCTATGGAGTTCACCTTAACAACGTTTCAGCCAAAAAATAAGTTCTGACCAAGCAATCAGTCATATACCACAATCCAGGAGCTTATGTTAGTAAACATTCAATTCGAATGCTTCTCAAGGCCGCGGCGCAATGCTCGCCTGTTTCGTGTACAGCTCTGTTTACTTATGCAATTAGTGTACGACCAACGACGTCTTACCGCAGTGCGAGATCACCGTCATGGCTCGAACAACTAAGTCGTACGCCCGTTTACAAGTCCCATTTGCCACCATCATTCCGCGACACAATTTACATAAGTTACGTGCAATTGCCCGCAGTTATCATCGCCGGTTAGTCTTTCAGATTCCTTCGACTGATTAAGACAGACTGACATCACAGACATTACGTTCGATGTAATTTATGATCACGTAAAGCAGCGTTTTAGATTTATTTCCACCCAGCGTCAGGCGACACACGCAGATTAATTGGCTTTCCCCACTGCGGGACCAAAGCGCCTCCACCAATCGGTGGACGCTAGCAGCAAACGAAGGCGACCGACTCGGAGAGCTGGAGCCTAGCAACCGACAGCTGACCCTCAAACTGTGACAGCCGTCAGCTTAGGCACCACGTGAGGATCATTGCTCGCCATAATTGATGAACAATCATTTGATTGTCAGGTTTGCGGCCAACAAGCGGCTACCAGCGTTTACGCCTCAATTGGGCTCCCAATCGAGCCAATCAATTAAATAAATTTCGATACTCCGCTGCGCCGTCCGGAGCACTTCTATTTACGGGGATACCTGTCGGGCTGGGCCAAAGGCTAAGACTTTCAATCGCGTCAAATGCCAAGTAAACACTGTCCACTGTGCACCACAATGAGCACAGCAAGCGGGCGAAGTCGAATGTTGGAACTTGGAAACCTTAGACACGAGACGAAAGAGATTTCGGAATTGTCTGCAGCACAACCGCAATCGGTTTAGAGAAGTAATCGAAACCGGTTGCAATTAATTACACCAGCCTGGGTCATTGTTTTACAAGTTTAAGCCACAAGCGTTGCCTCGGTGCTGCAATCGTTTGTCGTGAGACCACCTAACTATCGCTTAGGTCGGCCACTCGAGCTCGGCGGGGTTTGTTATTCTACTCTACTCGATGAAGGTGGCAATGGATTATCGAATAAATGTCACTTTCGACACCGCGACAGCCGCACTGCTCCGTGCGCTGTGCCGTGTGTACTGTGCTACGGAGCCGGGCCGAGACGCCATTGACAGCAGCTGACTGCTGACTGCTGACTCCAGCCGATTAGGTAACAATAAATAATTTAGATCACTGTCGTCGTTCTGTTTTTATTTTTTTTTTCTCAATTTCTTTTTATTTTTCTTTTTTTTGCCATTTTGTTGTATGGAGCTGCAATTATCTTTTAGTCTCTCGCTTTTATTATTCTGCTTGCTACCTACGGCGTGTGTAACTAGGTGTTATTCGTTTTGTGTGCCTAGTCCGAAGGTCAGTTTTGAAAGTGAGGTTAGATCGTGAATCATTTTCTGCCTTAATTTATACGAAATTTTGAGTAGATTGCAAAGCGAAACGAGAGGGTGCCTAGGCCTACTGCCTAGTGACTGGAGGGGATTTGCAAGGGAAGTCTGTCAGAGATGGAGAGCTGTGGGGATGAGGAGTAAGCTTCGTTCTGAATAGATCGTCCTTTTGTAGACTCTGACTCTGGAATGTGCAACGGATTCTTAAAAGAATTGAAATAATCTCAAATTCGATTGCCACATGAATTCGGAAAGATGTTGTTTGATGCCGAAGTAGATAAAATTCCTGACTTCCTCGAAGTTATAGCTACCCTTTGCAACGCATTGTCTGAGAGGCTAATGAGCCATTTTTTACCGCCCGACTCCTTCTTGCTATTTAAGAAAACACGGTCCGCTACTATATACTATAATCGAATCTAGTGGTTGACGTTTAGAATCGTCCTCGACTGTAGCCAAGAAGGTCCAGAGATAGTCCTGTTTTTTAGGGACCACGTATTTTCTGTTGTTCGACTTTAGTTCAACGATAGCCTTTGCCAGACTTAATTTACAGAAAGGCCCTTCACTCCGGATTAAATCTACACCTCAACCAACAAATTTCTCCAACTCGTGCGATCTCTGCTAAGCTAGTTAAGTACTAGATAAGTGAGCTAGATATCAATTTTTTGATTGATGTGCTTCATCATTTTTGTACGCCACATCGTACACGGTCATCCTCTGCCGCATTGCACCACTGGCTAAGTCTCCTCGGATCAGAGCTAAGCCCTTCGTCGCCCTTTTCATAGCCCAGCTACCTTACGCGTTCTGTCCGTAGATTCATGGCTAGTTGCAGTTCCACAGTTCATGATGCTCCTCTCGATGCACTGAACGCACAACCGGGCCAAAACTCGTACAACTTTTATCTTCAAGTTCCAATCGTTCTCTTCGTTCGCTTTTGAGACTGTTCGTGCCTCTACGCCGCCATAGGACGCGACTGTGCTGATCAATGTCTTGTATAACATCAGCTTGGTACTTTGAGGGAGGGAGCTCTATTACTCTTATGCGGCTTAAGCGCAAAGACGTAGTGATTGGCAAGAGTTGTCCCGTGCTTGATCTCTCTCACTTATGTGGTATAAACTATTTATTGTGAAACCAAAGTAAACAAAGACTACCTCGAAGTTACAACTACCCTGTGTAACACCTTGCCCAAGAAGCTTATGTTTTGGGTACTCTCTCTTTTCTTTTACCCCCAGACTCAGTAGAACCAATTGGGTTTCAATGCCAGCAAGCAACTTATTGGCAGTTGGCTATGCTGAACGGGATTCATAAATGACATTGACTCAGCGAAATGAAAAGCCAACAGGCAGCTCCTTGTCTTCTCTTAAGGAAACAACGAGAATTTTCCATCCTCATCGTGCACATCCTGACGAGCTTGAAAGGAATGTCGAGAGTAGACACGGCCGTGTGTAGTTGCGACTCTGCTATCAGTTGCTTCATCCCGAAAAGCGTCCGTTCGATCTTTATATCCATCGGTTAATTGTTTCACTCTCTGGCAATCTTTTCGTACATCATCCCTGTCATCTCATGGATCTCGCACAGACTTTTTCCGCCTTCTTCGATTGTGTGTACAGGCAGCGCGGAACTTTTGGAGATCGGCAAAGGTTCTAGTAGTCCGTTGCGATGGTAGTCTTCGGACTGCAAGACGCCGTGTTCTTTCTCGACTCCGCTGTTCGCTGTCGATACGTTTTTTTTACAACAGAGGGATGAGCCGAGTCCAAATTGGCTTCCTGGCCTGTTCGGACATCTAAATACCGGAATAGTATGTGAGGTCGATCACGATGGCATGCATCTGGTTGAGGGTAAATTAATGAGGGCTCCGCCGGGTCCGCGTTATATCTGCAGGGGGGTTCTGTCCCTCCACGACTCTAGGAGGCGATAGACGTGATAGGCGTGAACGCAAATCAGTATATCGTTGTCGAAATCAGTCTTTGTGAGGAATATTATGAGGCGCTCGCTCCACAATAGTGACCCATGCAGAGTCTGAGCCTGAGCTATGGCTGCCTTACATTGATGAAGGTCCTGGCCACATTGCTTCCAGTCGTCAATACCAAGCTGTCTTGCATCCGGGATGACAGGTTTTTCTTCTTCTCTTTCTTGAACTATGAGGCTCGAATTCTATGACCCTCTTAGCTGGAGCGTTGATGTCCATGGGTTCGTTTTGGCAGAGCTAGTCCAGTCGACCAATTTTTTCCTTCTAGTCATCGATGTCATCTCCTCTTCTCTGGCTTATTTTCACGAACTATTAAGTAGTAGGGTACGTGGATGATATGGTTATCTTGTTATCAGGCAAGTTTCCGGCTGTTAGCAGTGAGAACATGGAGGGCGCACTAAGTGGAGTAAGTACCTGCCCTTCAAAACTCGGCCTGGCTATCAACTCAATCAAAACGGAAGTGATGCCCTTCCAGGCGCAGCACAGGAGCTCTACTGCCGACACCAACAGACTCAGGCTCTGACAGGCTCTGACGGTAAAGCTACATCTTCTACCTCTGGACATACACATAAAACACACTTCAGCACACAGCGCCATCAGGCTCAGAGAGGCTGAGTGCTGGACATCAAACCCCTATGGTCATAGCACCATCATAGATCTTCTACCGAGAGATCTCGTACAATCCTCCACAGACTATACGGTCCCTGAACTTAATCTATCAAACGGCCTTGACACTCTAAAATCTCCTGGAAGACGGAGTTCAGTTCCATAAACCAGTTGTGACGGTGATGTACCAGATTCGTTCACCATTGAACGGAAACCGTGTAGCACAGCTGGAAGTGCTTGAATCCAGTTTTGGGGCAGATGAAAGGACCGGCTTACCACCTATCCGCTAAAGAAAATTCATCACCACCCTAGGCACCGGCTCCACTCCCAAGCAACAAGGCCTCAGACGCACCAGTGATCACCAAGCGTTCCGGACGGATAATCAAAGTTCCCGTGCGCTTCACTCCCACTTAAGGGGGGGGGGAGCCCTGTGGCGTCCCCACAACACACACTCCACACGAACAGAGCCCGACAGCGATAAATTTTTCGTCAGGTCCAGAGTCAGACATCTGCCTTCGAGCTGTCAAACAGTATTTTTCCGGCTCTTTCTTTTTGGCGTGGACACGACGGCGATAGGATCTCTGACAGCCTCGCTCCGGTACCGATTTATTTAAAAAGAATGAAATGGCATAGCGGGCAAGGATTTTAACTGGGCAATCTACACTGACGATGAGTGGCGGGAATAGATAAAAACACTTGTGGAAACATTAGAAGATGGTAAAAGGCGCTCCAATCATCAGAGAGGCATCATATAAAGCATCAAGACACTCTATGAACTAGCTGCTGTCGAAATGCACGACAATACGGCTAAGGAGGCCCGTGGTTTAATTCTACCACAGAATTAAAGAGGACACCGGAGGCGGAAAACTCTGTCGTCAAAGCGACGACCAAATGCAGTGACATCAGTGGTGAAAAAAAGGTTATCTGGCTAAGGCGCATCGACCAGGCGTAAGCGAGGTACCCAAAATCAGAAAGGCAAAGCGACAACAAGGAGCACACGGCGCTAAACACAGCAAACCAACAAAAGTCGCTAATAGACGTGGCTAGGCAACAAGATGTGAGACAAAGAGACAAAGACAAAAGTCTGACGCCGATAGTGATATCGGCAAGAGGTGAGCCGAAATACTCCGACGAAGGCACTGTCCTTTCTCATATCGAAGATGGCACCCCATACGAATCACGTGTAAAATGAAATTCCGGGCAATCACTACAATGCCTGGCTTATAATGGGAGAAACCGTACATCGGCATAAACAAAGACATAACTCCTTACCTTTTGATTTGCTAAAGTATGCAGATTCCTCCCGCTCCGAATGCGAACACGTGAGTAATGAGGTAAATTTCAGCCCCCAACACGTTCCTACGCATTCCTGCGAATGCACTTCACCCTTTCCTCACTCGACTTCACAGTCAATCTGCGAATGTCCTTCGTCAGAAATCCCTTAATCTCGGAATTCAGCTCATTTAGTCGCTCGCATCTGCGTCACCGTGCAGCCCCTATCAGTACGCACTTGACTTAGTTGTTCAGATGCAAAGCCGCGTTGCCGATAAGGTTAATCGCGTCCCCCTACCAAGAAAGTGCATTCTAGTCACGTTGTGAATATGCGTCTGTTTGTATGGATTTTTTCATCGTCATCCACCGTCTATTTGTGGATATCTCTCTCCGTCGGAGAGCTTGCTCTCATCTCGAGACAGAGAAAGCTCTTGCGCCGGTGTGGGCTTTCAATAGATGCAGAACGCCAAATGCACCGAGTAAGGCCATACACAAGCGCCAACACACTCGAACGCTGATTGTGTTTGTGAATCGATTCGCGACTGCACGAGTATCTGCGACCTAGACACACTTTCGTGGTGCACCACTATTGCCAGCAACTTGCAACGTATGGCTGACCGTTAAAGCCTGTTAGAACTTATTTGGATGTATTCGTGCGGTGTTGAAGTTGAACTTGACTGTGAAGTCTTATTTGTGGAATTTTAAGGATAACTGCGAGTCTTTGACATTTGACCGTGGGGAAAATGCCGAAGGACAAGGAGCATACCTGTGCAGGGTGTGTGGCGTATGGCGTATCGATTTTTCTGTTTTAATGCAATTATTTGATCGCTCTTCAGTGCATGCATGTGCTTCGAGTGGGATTTGGGGAATTCTTTTGCCTCCAACTGAAGGTTTGTAGATGTTGTTGGATTTAAGGGCGTGGTTTTTTCGTACTGAAAATGGAATGACTGTTTATTAACAGGGATAAAGCATTCTTGATGGAATTCCGAATTTGTAGAGACTTTAAAAACAGCATTAAACTAAACAATGATCTGTGAATCGAATCGAGTAGTGACCGTGTGCGTATTTATCATCTAAAACGTCTTAAGTCATATTCAAGTAAGAGTATATTCGCTATACTCATCTTGTTCAATCCCTCCCAAATACTACATGACCATATGCTCCTGAATCGAGTGGATGTAGCCTTAGTTGTCTGCCTTAAAAAAAGGAAAGGAGAGTTGCTGATTTGGCAGAAGTACCGTCCATGAATCCGATTGACGGGTTATTTATCGCTACATTTATACATAGACAGTCAGATGGAGCTGGATGGAATTGGACACAGGACTTCGGGACAAATATGGCCTTCAATTGATCCAAAAAAAACAAGTGCACTACGGTCGTAAGCATTATCCTCGGCCACTGCACGTTAGGCTCCTCACACGCAAGAAGAATGGGACCCCCTACAACGACTTCTGTAGGAGCTGTAGGGATGAGGAACACGTAGAATCTACGCTACACTACCTCAGTACCGGTCCAGGCCTTGGCAAGGAAAAGAAAAACTTGTTATAACCCAGTGATGGAATGGATCTTGTTAGAACAGACCGTTGTGTCTAGGAAAAGACTAGGAAAAGAATCGGTGTAGCAATCACCAGCACTATGGATCCAGGCAGGATCTATGTGGGTCACAACTGATTAAACTGCCGCTTCAACCTAACCTAAACTATCACCGTTATTGTCAATTCTTCTGCTGCAGCCAATTTTGTTGGCCTTAAATCAAAAACATAATGATGTAGAAGACTTGTGGGTTCAACAAAACTGTACTACAACTCCCTCAACACAATCTGTCAGCTGTCACCCAAGCTCGTGTTGTTGTTATTGCCGTTGTTTCGATTTGCAGAGCTGTGAAAAAAATCTCATTCATAAACACAATCCACCAGCTCTTGGAGCTCTTGAAATTATTCTTCACGTTATGGCCGAATTATTGCCAGATACGTATTGAAAGGTTATCAATATTTACCGTGTCTGCATCGAGTCTTGCAAGCACTTTCTTGCAGGATATTTCAATGATGCTATCCTCCATTCTCTTCATCTGTTTTCAGAGTTGTATTGAGGGTTATTTGCTTGCGAAGGTAGAAGAGATTCATCCTAGAGTATTATCTCTTAGCCAGTTTCCTTTAGGAATCTGAGAATGAGAGCTGGTTCTAGTTACTTCAATTCTTCCTCTGATATTGTGTTGGTCCAGACATCTAGCTAGCGCCGCACAAAATCCCAGTATATGTTCTGCAATTTCATTAGATTCTCCGCACAACCTGCAGAAGAAGGTCTCTTCTGATACTCCAAGTTTCCTTAGGTTCGCCCTGAGTTTACAGTGTTCTGTTAGGAAGCCTGTTGGGATACGGAGGTTGTTTTTGCTCATTCTGATACATGCCTCAAACCTCTTGCGGTTATGTTGACAAAAGAGATTCTTGGCCTACCCATACCATGAGGGTTGTTCGATGAATGTGTTTGGTTCCTTCTTTCTAGTTCCCTGAACTCTTCCCTGAGGACGTGCTCTCCTACAGCTCAGAATGGTTCGGGGCCTACAAAATGTTCCGATGCTCATTTCCCAGCCAGGGAGTCGACCATTTCATTGCATTCTATCCCTGTATGGGCAGGTATCCAACAGAGTTTTACTCTGTTACTCCTACTCAGCTTCTTAAGCTTCTGTAGACATTCCCACACGAGCCTGGATTTGATGATATAGGAGCTTAGTGCCAGAATAGTCACCACTAAAGAATTAAACATTTTGTTGTTATATGTAGATTTACCGAAGCAATATTCTGCACTAATTTTTATGTTACTGAATGTTTTCTATTATTTATTGTTAATGTTTATATAATACCTTTTTGAACCTATCCAAGTTTTAAAAAAGGAAATAAAATGAATAAAAAAACAAAAATGTGTTTTATTTAAACTTACTTCCTTAAACCGCAAAATGGATGACCTGACAAAATAAATGCAGACTGAGTGATCGTTTAAGATTAATACACTGGCCATATTTCCTTCGTTTTAAGGCAGGTAGTGCCTTCTAGCCATCTCGTCAAAAGACATGTAATAAAAATCTTTTGACGAGATGGCAGAATTTTTTAATAACCTCCGGGGAATTGTAAAGCTGAGGAACTCGCTAGGCGGTTTACAAGCTGTCGTCTTTTACCGGGTGGCTTTCCCCCTTTACGCTTCTTGTTGCTTGTAATCGCCTCTCGAATAATCAGCAAATGATTGATGATTGGAAAAACAGCTGATTTAGTCGATACTCAACCTCAAATGATCACATTGTCTACTCAGGCCAAATATGCTAGCACTCCAGACATTCCTGATTGTTATGTCTTAAAAGGCCTCAATAAAGGATTGAATTGAGCCAGCTATTGAGGAACTCTACACGTTGCTTTGAGTTCACTCGTCATCTTCTTGATTAATTTCAACGATCAAGACATAACATTGAAGTTGTTCTGTGCCTCTAAATAGCAAGTATTTTCTTTCGTTCTTCCAGTTGTTTCATAGTCGGGAACGGGAACAAACTCAAGGGATTAGGACTTGCAGTCAATCGCAGTGAATCATCTTGTATTTTTCAACAATTTACTGAAACTAGCGACATATTGACAATATCGGTCAAATTCAGAACGTAAAACCAAAAGACCAAGGCACAACGAACGTCATATTTCCGCCAACATTCAGCAATGTTGGGCAAAACCTCTTGGCATGACTCTCAGCAGGCAAATGTGGACAAATCGGTTGTCTTGTTGAACATCTCAAAAATATACCTTCTTTTACAATCACCCCAAAGACCGCACTAAAACGTGTCTAAGCTCGACTCGCTTTAACCAAAATGCACCCAACGTGCAGCTCTCCATCACCAGCGCAATGCTGAATTCCACTCAAGTAAATCTCCACACCCCCGGCGATCCACTCGAGTTTGAGCACCCGGCAAAAAGCTCAGGTCACACATGCAACCTCTCTTTCTCTCTCGATAGAGCAATGTCAGCGTCATAGATACTGCCTCCGGCACCGTTCTCAGCCGCAGCCCAATTAATGTGCAATTCTGTGCAGTTGCACATGGCCAAGTGACCCACTGTGCTCGACACACGAAACAGCAGCGCGCACATGATGCACATATTAGTCGGTCCTCAGCATTGGTGTCTGGCGACGGTGTATCACTTGGGCAGCCAGTGTCACACCACCACTACACCGGAATCCGGAACAACAGAAATAAAGAAAAAAAAAACAAAACCGAAAGTGTGCAGTGCAAGCGAAAAGAAGGCGCAAAGTAGAACTATTTCGTAACTGCTTGCGGTGCTTCCACAAAAAACTCGTGCGTGTAGGTCCAGGCGGAAGGCGTCAAGCGCGGAGCGGGCGTGCGTGAGAATGTGTGGCTGTTTTGCCAGCGACCGCTCAGGATAGATAATTCTCTGGCAGTGTCATTAGAGCACAGTTTTGTTGCACTGTTACACTTCTACGGTTCGCGCTCGCAGCAATGACAGTTTAGTGGTTGCCGGAGCCGAGAGCTGAAGCGCTTTGAAACATTGGTCGGGTGTGTGTCTCGCGGCGGTGAGTCTACTGAGTCTACAAGGAGGAATTCAAGGTGATGGCCTACGAGGGTGACGGTTGTGAGGAAGACATCGAGAATATAAATCGTCTCATCGGACTGAAGGATGTGCAATTCAGTGTGATTTCGGCGAGATGCATGCCGGGCAGCAGCTCCGGCGACAATTACATGTCGGTGGTGAAACGGCTCGTTCTGAACGGCAAGGATGCCGACGCCCGTGGTAAGTGGTGGGTGGGGAGGGGGACGAGACGAGGAGGGGGAATTCTCTCCGCTCTCGTTTCGCACTCGACTCGAAATCGTTTGCGTTTGAAAAGCTTTGCACCTGACCTTGTTGCAAATGTCGCTTGTCATCATGGTGGCATTGAGGCGCATATGTGTGTGAGAGGCAGAGTGTTTGTCAATAAATAAAGAACAGCTGATGCAGAGAAAGCTTTTGGTTGTGGGGTACTGCGTTCCGGTTCCGACGAATGCTGTTTGATGTGCGATAAGGGAAGTGACGGCAATTAGATAGCATGTGCCATGTAGAAGCGGTTGGCCTCGAGTCAATTCGATCGGTGGCGTCTTTTTATTGATCACTCGTGCATTTGTTGGCGGCGGGGAAGAGCAGTGTCACTTGAGTCTAGACACGAAGGACACGGCGAATTCCCATTCGATGGCCAAGGGGATTATGACGGCTGATCATTAGAATTATTTTCTCTTGGAAGTGCACACTTAAATATGGTCTTTAAAAGATTCCAATTCCATTTCCAGATACGTCCATGTCGTTGATAGTGAAGCGACAAATCCCGAGTCGTTCCCGTCGCCAACTGTACCGCTGTGACGAGGCTTTTAACAACGAAATCGCTGCCTATAATCACGTGATACCAATGCTGTCCAGGTTCATGTCGCCCGAGCCGTACTTTCCCAAGTGCTACTTTGCCGGCAGCGACGACACGGGTGAACTAATCGTCCTGGAGGATTTGAAACCGCAGAACTTCAAGATGCTCAGCCGCTTGCAGGGACTGGACTTTGAGCACTGCCAACTAGTCATGAAGGTACGTGTGTTAAGCCACCAGGTACTCCGAATCACTCACTTCACTCCTTTCCAGGAATTGGCTAAGTTCCATGCCGCTTCCATTGCGGCGAAGAGATCAGACTTCACTAAATTCCGACTGGAGGTGAACTCCCTAACAGACATCGTTTACTGCGACGATGCACAGCAGTTCTACCACAACGTCTTGGCGTCGGCTGTGGAAGAAGCTCTAGACAGTCTGAGGGAGTCGAACACCGATGGTAGTCTCACGAAACCCATCGAGTACTTGGAATACATCCAACCTGTGCTGTACGACAGGCTGAAGGAGCTGGTCCTGAAGCAGACCGGGCCAAACATAGTCGTCTGTCACGGTGACCTTTGGATCAACAACATGATGTTCCAGACCGACCAGGCAACCGGCAGGCCCGTCTCGGTGCGGTTCTTCGATCTGCAGGCGATGCGATACTCCTCGCCCATATTCGACATACTGCACTTCCTCTACACGAGCACGAGGCGAGCAACGCGCGAAGCATACCTGAATGAGATCCTTGAAACGTACTGCCAAGCAATGATGGGTCACATCGACAGCCAGCAATATCCGGATGCGCGAAACGACCTGGCCGACATCAAGGAAGCCTTCACAATAAGGAAAATCAAACAGGAGATCAAGGAGAAGCATCTCTACGGTTTGGCGATAGCTGCATGGATTCTGCCGGCCGTCACATTCGATCCTCAAAATATACCAAATTTAGATCTGCTCAGTGAGACCGCTAACCGCGACGGCAAGGAGCTGAAATGTACACAAAAACTGACCCCCGAATACCACACTCGGATAAAGGAAATTATGTTGGAGTTCCAGCAGATGGGCCTTTTCAATGTTCCTCAATGAATGTGTTCGCTGTACGTGCGACGTTCGATAGCAACGTGATGTGATGTGTGCCTTGATGTATTTTTATTGTATTTTATTCTAGTTCGAATTGTGTAAATAGCTTTTATTAGAATACATGTTTGAGATATGTTTTAATGGATATTTCTTTTATTTTGTTCTGCCTCTTCTCCGGCTGGCTGCTTCGCATCGCGGTGATGTCGCGGGGTAAACTTACGTACTTACTTATCAGGCCAGCAACACATGGACGGTCCGAGCCACAGCAATTGCTGGCTGCCACCGTTGACGGTCCTGTGCATAAAATCTTTGTTCGTGTTTGTTCGTTTTTCCTAAATTTTTAAGGGGTTTTTAAGTTTGCTTTACCGCCTCGGATGCCACTGGCTCTTAGTCCACCCCTGTCCATATATTAGAATTGTTCGTGTAGATCCATAGGATCAACAATCTTTCAGCTAAGTTTAAGATCTAGGGTTACAACTGCAGCTATGGTCAATAAAATAGGTGTGGCTCATGTATTTCCCATGCATTTCTGTACTTTCCCATATTTCTTTATTTTACTCCTTCTTTATTTCACTACACACAATACGGTTAGCGAATGGAGGAGAAGACATAACCGCGATACTCTACGAGTTGTAGCAGGATCTGGATGTAGTCCGGAAGACCAAAATCCGTCAAATGCCACATCGAGCGCATGGACAATAATGCTTCAGCAAAGAGGGTCTTTGAATCGAAGCCTGCTGGTTGGAGAAGGAGAGGAAGACCGAATCTCCGGTATAAAGACCAAGTAATCGCGGATGCAAGACAGCTTGGTCTTGATGACTCGAAGCAGGCTTGCCCAGGACCGTCAACGATGGAAGGCAACAATTGCTCAGGCTCGGACCCTGCATTTGTCGCCGGGCTGATAGGTAAGTAAGTAATGGGACGAGTGCCACATTGCACCAAAGAGGAAAGAAGACTGATTCTGCAGTTAAGAAGTCAAAATAAAACATGTATTCTGAAACTTCAAAGTTAATGAAATGCTCTCAAAAGGTATTAAAGCCGCAAAAACTTGCTGATAAACGTGGCAAAAACCGAAAAACGATCGACGAATTGTTCAAATCTCTAGGATTGACCCTTTAAAGTCTTCAAAAGATATTTAGAAGGAAATCGAAGGCGCCAGAACTGTCCGCAGAATGCTAAATGGGGCAATTTGTTTGGCAGAACCGCGAGAAAAGCTTCCTTGTTAAGGCAAAACATGTGAAACAAATGCTCGACTTTGCAAAAAACCACACGGAATGGACAAGAACACAGGGCATTAACCGATGGCGAACATCCTCTGAATGGATGAAAACAAAAGTTAATTTAATCGGTCCCAATGGTAAAATATTTGTGAAGACCCAATGCAGGGTTACTCCCCCGTCACACTAGACAAACTGTCAAACATGTTGGGGGCAGTCTAATGATCAGGGGATGTTTCACATGGCATGGTGTAGGAACTTTATGCCACATAGAGGGAACAGTGACAGCGGATACTTACGTTGGCATTCTTCAAAATACTATACTGCCTTTCGCCGAATTCGAAATGCCTCTAATTTGAACATTGCAACAGGACAATGATCCAAAACACACATCAAGAATAGCTAAAAGATGGTTTGAAGAAAATGGTGTTTCGGCTATGCCGTGGCCGGCTCGACTGCCGGACCTTAATCCAATTGAAAACTTATGCAATTAAGGTTAAGGGCATAATCGCCAACAAAATAAAGGGTGGTTAAATTTTAAGGGCCGATGTTGAATGTGAATGTTGAATATCGTGAACTTCGTGAGGCACATTTTCACCTCAGTGGATTCGTCAATACGCAGAATTGCCGCATTTGGGCGAATGATAATCCAAGAGTGATTGTCGAAAAACCAATGCACCCACAAAGAGTGACTGTTCGGTGCGGTTTATGGGCTGGCGCGTCATCGGGCCGTATTTTTTCCAAAATGAGGCCGGTCAGGCAGTTACTGTGAATGGTGTTCGCTATCGTGAAATGATAACGAAGTTTTTATGGCCCGAATTGGAAGATATGAATGTGGACGATATGTGGTTTCAACAGGACGGTGCCACTTGCCACACAGCTAACGAAACAATGGCTCTTTTGCGCGACAAATTCAATGGCCGTGTTATCTCACGTGGTGGCGATGTCAATTGACCGCCAAGATCATGTGATTTGACACCGTTGGAGTTTTTTCTTTGGGGTTATTTGAAAGAAAAGGTGTACGTCGATAAGCCAGCAACAATTCAAGAGCTAATGGATGAGATAATTCGGCACATTAACGGCATATAACCTCAATTATGCTTCAGAGTCATCGAAAATTTGGACCATAGGATGCCGCCGAGGTCGCGGCTGTCATTTGGCCGATATTTTGTTCCACACATAATTGAACCATACCAATATTATCATAATAAAAAGAAATGACAGTAATTTTCTAAATAATTTGCGTTTTATTCAAAATCAACATCGGCCCTTAAAATTTAACCACCCCTTAGTACGAAATCTGGACGATCTTTGGAAAAAGGGTGCATTTTTTTTGGAAACTCTTGTTTTGTTAATAATTCTTCTTTTTCCTAACTGTACTAACTGACTGGATTTATTATTTTATACGACTTTCGCTAAAATTGTTGATACACCTATTTTATTGGCCATAGCTGTAGGTAGGTAGGCAGGTTAGCGCTGGTAGACTCCCGGAATGTTGGAGATTTTTCGTTTTGTGGTGAAGAGCATCAGTTCAAACGCCCGCCATGATCTCACTGATCACGGCCAGAAACTTTCCCGATACTAAGTTAACCATATCATCCGCGTACCCAACTACTTTGACCCTTTCCCTTGTCTCTAGTCTCTAGTCTCTAGTCTCTCTAGTCTCAATTGTATGTTGTTCATGATAAGAAGAGGGGACATGACGCCTACCTGCGGTGTACCTCTGCTGGCGAATTCGATTATATAACGGTTTCGTAGCAGTGCTTGAATACATCGAGTACTAAGCAAGCCCGTAGCGAACACGAACAAGTTCGGCTAACATGTTTGGGACTACCTTAAGATAAACATTCCTACTCGACGTCCTCTACCCCGTTTCAATGAAAGAAAACCGTAAACAAATTGAATCCAACAGAAATCTGAACACATTTGAGGTTAAGACTGACCAGGGGAACAGATGACAAAAGAAACTCAATTGCGTTCGTGAATACATGGTAGTACTTCAAAACTTTAATTTTCAAGAAACATACAAAAAGAAATGAATGAAACAAAAACTCTTATGCGCAATAAATTCCAATTCCGTGCAACGGATCCAGGTTGAACAGGTCGATGGACTACTTGCTTCCGCCCCAGCCCAAGAAACCTTTGACCAAGCCAGAAATGGAAGCAGAACCCTTCTTTCCGGGCGATTGCAACTTGTCCTCGAGCGACGGCAGTTCCACGTAGTTTAAGGCCAAATCGAAGAATAGCGGTTTGCAGGGAATTGCCTGCATTTCGGGCGTCAACTTGAACACATTCGGGTTCTTCGTGTTGAGCGACTGATCCTCCTTGTACTGGGAGAGACGCTCGTAGAGTGGCTTCGTTGATTTCTGTGCCTTCGATGTGAATATTGAGTCTTCGGTGTTGTCGTCCTCCAGCACGCTGTACGCGTGGGCCGAGAACTTGCACCCGTCGATGGTGGAAATCAATTTGCGCAGATCGTCGTTCAAGTTGAATTGCTTGGGCTTCGATTTGACCGCCTCGCTGGCGTACTTCATCGAGCGCTCGTAGAGGGCCACGGCCTCCTTCCACTTCTTCATGTCGACGAGGGTCAGGGCGATGTAGTAGCAGCGGAATGCCTTGAATGCCAGCGCCAGGTTGTCGATTTCCTTTTGATACACTGCGTCCTCCTCCATGCCATTGATTTGCTGCATTTCGGTTATATTCTGGAGAATGATCTCGTAGAGCCTGGTGAGGTCCTGGGGACGCACACGCTTGCCGTCGCCGGAGCCTTTGTTCTTCTGATTGGGGTCTTCGAAGTTCGCCTTGGCCTGCTCGACCAGGCACATGTTCCGTTCGAGTGTGCGACTCAAGCGAATGTACGAGAGGTACGCCAGCAGATACTGGATACCCGTGACTGTCTGTCCAGTGGTGACCGACCTGAGCTTGGGGTCCTGTTTGATCTCCTCTTTGACCGCCGTGATTGCATCCTTGCAGTCCATCAGAGTGTTCTCGATGAGCTCGATCTTGGCCTCGGGGTTCTTTGCCTTCTCCAGACTCTTGTCCAGCTCCTGGACACTCAAGAGGAACAAACGCACCTTCTCTGGACGCACTGTGACCTTGCGACCACGCCAGTCGATGGTCTGAAGTCCCTCGCTGCTTTCGGTCTTGGTCTGGTTCACCAGGACGTCCAGATTCTCGAGAAGACCCTTGGCGCGCATTTCCAATAGGTCATCCATAGATGTACCGTCGCCGATGTTGTACGCGCAGTAGCGCAGCGATGGAATCAACTCGTCCACCTTCGCTTTGTAGAGCGCTTGCTCGTCGTCTGGCAGAGCCTGAGCAAGGTTCTCGTACACCACCTGGGCTTTCTTGAAGTGCTCGCCCGCGCTTTTCCACAAGGACAGCTCGAAGTGGAGGGTGCCGTGCATCCAGGCGACATACGCCTCGCATTCCAGCTTCGATCGGGCGTCGAAGGCATCGGTCTACGAAGAGGAAGTACAACGTCAAAGAAGATTGAGTGCACAAGAAGAGTGTACTTACATTGCACAGTTCCTGGAGCTGGAGGGCGTAGAAGCAAGCCCGTCGTAGCTTGTTGATCAAGTGGAACTTCTTTCGAACCTCTGTGTTGGACTCTTGACGCAGCTAGAAATGGATTCATCGATCAGCGACTGACCACTCGACCTTCACCCCCAACTCACCTGCATGGCATATGCCCATGCCCGCTCAGCCGAAATCAAGGGTATGTGAATGAACTTCTCATCGGCGTTCTTCCCAATCAAATTGCTCACTGTCACGTCGCGCCGCTTGAAATGCCTCTTGTCGCCCTGCGGAAACTTAAGGGCCTTCCTGATGCGACGTATGCGTCGGGTGCAATAGCCACGATAACGCTGGAAATCCCCATGTCTCAACCCATGCTGTTGCTGGGCATCTTTGATCATATGCAGAACTAAATGTTACACTTTGGAGTTAAGGAAAACAAGAAAACATTGCCTAAAGGCCTAAGGAAAAACAGAAAGTGAAAGCAAGGTATGTTGATAGGTTAGACAAGTCCAAAGCCGTGCACCAGACACAAGTGCTTTGGTTTACTGGGGGGAACAAAAGGATACTCTCTAGTGTGAACACTTTTGGTGAATCTGCTACTGCTGGCGGCTCATTTTCACCCGGATTCTCGGCATTTCCCTGATTACTTGTATCTTCAACCATTTTTTTTCCGTGTACAACGAGTATCCGTGTTTTGTTGGCAGAAGAAAAAATTATATGAATGGAAACGTCATCGATTTTGTTTCGCTCAAAGTGTCAAAGTGTTGTCAAATGATTTTCGAATTTCGAATTATTTTTTTTTTGGTTCTCTTAGCAATGAGCTGAGGGTGATATAGGGAATGGGAAGAAGCGGAAATATTCTACAAATGTGCAATGGGTACCCATTCCATTTTAAAACTCCCAGATAATCAGAAATCAATGCGAAAGGAGACATCCAACGTCTAACTCTCTTGCACTTTGATTTCTACAAAATAATTATACATAGACATCAGGGAGTACTAGTCCCATGGTATCGGCATAGCCTTCCAAAGCCAATGGATGTTTGTTTGCATGAAGTGTCCACAATTTGTTCTGCTTCTAAGGATACCCCAGTAAATTGAGTTAGACAAATCGAAGGTGGACGGCGAGAGCTACTGCCTACTGCCCACAAACCCACATATACACATTTTCCGTTTTAGCAGCAGAATCATTTCTGTTGATGTCACCCACGACTTCGTTTGATTCGCCAACGAATTCGCCGCTGCAAGTGAACAGGTGTTTGTTTGTGAGAATGGACCCAGATTTCTGATGATGCGACGGTTAACTATCGCCTTAGCCGATTCCATCCCTGATTTCTGATGAGGAAAATCTATTTAGTGCTTCTTCCCATGACATCGTTGCTGTCCTGCGTGCTCGATAAGTACACGCCTTTCTCCACATTCGAGTTGAACTGGCCATGTGAGTACACTCCATGTTGAGGCCTTTCAAGTAGAATCGGCCGATCTCTAGAATAACATCGGCAAACGTGCCCAATTTACTTGACAACCTCAATTCTTCCGTGTCCATCCAAGGGTACAAGACAAAAGGCGACGTAAGTCAGTCTCTTTCCATTCTCCACTCAAAAAGCCCAACTTCGCCTCAAAAACCACCCACATCCAGCAACAGAGAGAATAGAATGAAAGCCACCAAGTGTTTGATTTAACAGATATCATTTATTTCAGTATCTTGTCAACTCTCAAAAATAAAAAATAAATTTCACATTAAGAGCATTCAACAGACTCCTCCTGTCAGCATCGTCGGCCGCCGTGCGCACGCCAAAGTGAAGAGACGGCCACAGCAGCGTACCGCTACAACGCGGCGGATAAACAAAAGTCGAACCGTAAATGGAATTAAAATAGCTTAATTTTTAAAAAAATTAAATTTAAGTTTCTAAAGCGATGTTTAACTAATCTAGATGAGAGGGGGGTGTGGGATGGGTATGCTGCTTAGTCGACCTCCTCCATGTGAGATGCGTCCTCGGTGTCGTTGACCAGTGGCGGGGCATCGCCGGCGCTCTGGATGTCCTCGGTGGCCATGGGCTCGTCCTCATCGATGCCAAGACCCAGCTTGATCATGCGGTAAATGCGGCAGGCGTGCACTTGTGGGCTGTCGAGCGAGAAGCCCGACGAGAGGAGAGATGTCTCGAACAGCAGGATGACTAGATCTTTGACGGCCTTGTCGTTCTTGTCAATGTCGGCCTTCTGACGGAGGGTCTCGATGATGGCGTGGTCTGGGTTGATTTCCAAGTGCTTCTTGCCGGTCATGTAGCCCATGGTTGAGGAGTCGCGCAGAGCTTGTGCCTTCATGATGCGCTCCATGTTTGCTGACCAGCCGAACTGTGAGGTGACGATGCAGCATGGGGACTCGACCAATCGGTTGGACACAACAACCTTCTCGACCTTGTTGTCCAAGATGGACTTCATAACCTTGCAGAGGTTCTCGAACTTGGCCTTGTCCTCTTCGCGCTTCTTCTTCTCCTCGCTGTCCTCGGGGAGTTCCAGGCCCTCCTTTGTGACCGACAACAACTGCTTGCCCTTGTATTCCTTGAGGTGCTGGATCACGTACTCGTCGATGGGTTCTGTCATGTAGACAACCTCGAATCCACGCTTCTTGACGCGCTCAACGAATGCCGAGTTGCTCACTTGGTCCTTGGACTCGCCGGTGATGAAGTAGATGTGCTTCTGCTTCTCCTTCATGCGGCTGACGTAGTCGGCCAGCGAGCAACTGTCCTCGCCAGATGCAGACGTGTGGTAACGAAGGAAGTCAGCGAGCTTGGCACGGTTGTTGCTGTCCTCGTGGACACCCAGCTTCAAGTTCTTGCTGAACTGCTCGTAGAACTTCTTGTAGTTCTCCTTGTCCTCGGTCAGCTCCTCGAACAGTTCCATGCACTTCTTGACCAAGTTCTTGCGGATCACCTTCAGGACCTTGTTCTGCTGGAGCATTTCACGGGAGATGTTCAGCGGCAAATCTTCAGAGTCGACGACACCCTTCATGAAGTTCAAGTACTCGGGAATGAGATCATCGCAGTTGTCCATGATGAACACACGACGCACGTACAGCTTGATATTGTTGCGCTTCTTCTGGTTCTCGAAGAGATCGAATGGAACTCGTCGTGGAATGAACAGCAGGGCGCGGAACTCCAACTGGCCTTCGACGGAGAAGTGTTTCACAGCCAAATGATCCTCCCAGTCGTTGGTCAACGACTTGTAGAACTCGCCGTACTCCTCCTGGGAGATATCGTCGGGGTTCCTTGTCCAGATGGGCTTGGTCTTGTTCAATTCCTCATCCTCTGTGTACTTGACCTTGACGGTCTTCTTTTTCTTCTTGTCGCCATCCTTGTCGGCATCCTCGTCCTCGCCAACGTCTTCGATCTTGGGCTCGTCGGTGTCCATGTCCTTCTTCTCCTTCTCGTCCTTCTCATCATCGTCAACTTCCTGGTCGCGCTCCTTCTCAACCAGCAGCTTGATCGGGTAGCCAATGAACTGCGAGTGCTTGTTCACGATTTCCTTGATCTTGCTCTCCTCCAAGTACTCAGTCTGGTCCTCCTTGATGAACAGAACGATCTTTGTACCACGGCCCAGCGGCTCGGTGTTGTCCTGACGCACGGTGAACGAGCCACCAGCGGACGACTCCCAAACGTACTGCTCGTCATCGTTGTTCTTCGACGTCACCGTGACCCTGTCAGCGATCAGGTATGCCGAGTAGAAGCCCACACCGAATTGTCCAATCATGCTGATGTCAGCTCCCGCCTGGAGGGCCTCCATGAACGCCTTGGTGCCAGACTTGGCAATTGTGCCCAAGTTGTTCACCAAATCGGCCTTAGTCATGCCAATGCCGGTATCAATAATGGTGAGTGTACCATTCGCCTTGTTCGGGATCAACTTGATGTACAGCTCCTTGCCGCTGTCCAGCTTTGTTGGATCAGTCAGAGATTCATAGCGGATCTTGTCCAACGCGTCTGACGAATTGGAAATCAACTCCCGCAGGAAGATCTCCTTGTTCGAGTAGAACGTGTTGATGATCAGCGACATAAGCTGAGCAATCTCAGCTTGGAAAGCGAACGTTTCACATTCTTGTTCGGGCATCTGCAAGGAAATCGGAGAAAAATCACTTCATCAGTTGCATTCAAGAATATTCCATGGAGGGGGTGTGGGTGTGTGTGTGCAAAAATCGATTTTCTTGCCAATTGGCATTTTCACAAAAAGAAAATCCCCAGATTATGGCGAATTTGAATTCGTCACCAATATTTACCTTGATTTATGATTCCGCAATAACTTCAACAAGAGAAAAACTGATAAATCCACACAATTCAATTGTAGTCTGTTTCACAGAAAAATAATTTTCACTCAGAACTTGAACTTTTTTTTTGTTACGCTTCGGCCTCGCAGCTTTGCACTTCAACGCTTTTCTTTATGAACTGATGCCGGGGGGTGGTCGCGTCGCAAATTTATACGTTCAAAGCGAATTTCCCGAAGTTTCCTGAGTTTTCTAGAATGTACTACCCAGACTTCCGCTTGTTTCCTGTGCACAATTCACCTCTGTTATGAGAATATTATAAAATTGACTACAACTTTTGAAAATGTGCTATGTGATTATGAATGCTTGTAGTAAATAATTACTAACTGCTTTGATAAATTGCAGTGTTTCATTCATTTTCGGTGTATATTTGCGAAAAAATAAATTTATACACACAATTTGACTAGTACTACCCGCAGAGGCTTTCAAACTGTGTGTGCGCTCTCAAATTGTTTCTAGAAATGTCATATTTGTCGGTTTGTTTATCGATTAGTGTCACTTTCGGGGGTCGGATTGGTTGGAATTTTCTTGATTTCTGAATTTGCACGCATTTTGTGGTCAATTGGCGTGGTTTTTCTGTTGAATCTTCCAGAAATTCGGTTTAAGCAAAGCGATATCTATATGTTTCATGATGTTTTTTGTACTCAATCGAGGAGGAAAGCATTTGAATCGAGAAAAATGTGGATTCCGGATAAATTTGCGTGATTCATATGCGTTTTTTTTATTAATCATGAACTCGTTCCCGGTATACATAGGAAGAGTGCATATTATGTATGGATGAATGTGTGACTTGTGCAAATTTGCAAATGGATACACATGCATTGACCAAGGCCATGGTTTGCAATACATACATACGCCCCTGGGATCAGGGGGTCGAGAATTTCGTCATGGAAGTGCACATAATTCTGGGCGATGTCTCCACCCACAGATTTCTGATGCGCGTCATTCATTAGCACTTGCACAGGGAAAATATGGGCCAGCAAAATGTCTTAAAAGATTCACCTTGTTCTTCCCAATCGCATGACGGAATCGTGCTTATCTGCGTTTGTCCATAAAAAGACTTCCTTATTGGATTCTAAAAATGATGACAGTGGGCACACGTACTTGGGTACATGCACATTCATACGACCGAGCGCAAGGTTGCGTCAATTTCGATTTAGCTAAATTTAGACGCATAATTGAATTGACCAAAGCAGTCGACTCGACTTGGTTATGTGTCGTGTTGCAGTAATTTGTCTGCGAAAATTCGCCTGCGCTTCCATCGGCACTCGCTGGGGCATAATCTGCAAAACTACATCACAAGCATTGGCATTGTCCAGCTAACCGATTGCCAATTGGGCCATTCATCAAAGACACGCATCATTCATTCATCATCTCTCCCCTCTTCCTCTGAAATCTCCTAAGCACGTGGGTGAATGGATGGTGACTCAAAAAAAGATGTAAATAACTTGACGAAGCACTGCACTGCATTTTTAAGTACTATGTATATATCTTCTGATTCCTCGATGAAATGCTGATTGGAATGTTTTTCAGTTCAATGACGAGATATGTACATATGTATGTACGTATGCGGCGCTTTACGCAAACATGCAATCAATTACGTACACAGCAACCTTTGCGCTTCATTTCTGATGCAAAAGAAATGGCTGAACATAGCAACACCATCAATACAAGTGCACAAGTGTATGCATACAACAATGAGCACATGTAACACGATTCGTCGATAAGAATTTCGACTCGCCAAGGAAGTTGCTAGGCGTGCTTTTCTTTGAAATTCAGAAGTTAAGGACGTTCGGGAACCTTCAGGAACGCTCTGGTAATGCTCAGGGCGTTGTCCAAAATGTGGGAGAATAGGGTGCGGTTATTTACATTTGCACACAAGCACGTGTGCGTTTGTATGAACTGCAATAACCTTCGACGCAATAGGCAATTTCTGGACGTTTCTATGCAGGCGCATGTAGTGGAGAGGTATACGAACATGCATGCTCTTCCGTAATGAGAGAGCTTGGCCTTGTCGACTGAAAGCAGCGTGCCTAGGACTGTCAGCGTTGGAAGGGAGCTAATCCCGGCAAGGGATGTTGGCGTGAGAAGTAGGAAGGCTTTTCGATTCCAAGCGATTGGGACAACTCAACAGAGGACGTCCTCGAACGAGATGGCGCACACAAGTGGAGAAGGACCTTAACCAACTTGGTGTGCACAATTGGAGGCAGCTGGCGAAAGATCGTGCTGGTAGGAGAGACTTGTTGGTTGAGGCCCAGGTCCACCCCGGGCACCAAACGAACAAGAAGAAGCACAACTACATGCCTACTCGGTCCCATTTCCAAGTCAGAAAACCAAAATTAATTCATTCAAAAGCATTTAACCAACAACAGTCATTCAGGAAAATGTTCTAGCAAGAGGGGCGAAAAGACGAGCCGCCCCCGCGCATTTTTCGCGTCTCTTGCTTACACTCGACAAACCTGTACATTAGCTTATGCATGCAGCGTCGGATTCCATCCAATTTTTATGAATGAAACCAAACGCTGTGGAAAATGCTGAGATAAGGAATACATGTCGCTCGGTGGAGAGTGTGTTTCAGTCACGCTACATGCATGTGCTGTGTTATCTGCCGCTTGACACAATTGTTTGGATTTTCTTTGTGTCCCTTTAGAAACCCCGACTTTCTTCGGTTGTGTTGACCTCATTTTTGATTCCATGGAGACGGAGTAACTAAACAGTGTGAACAGGAACATGTGTCCAGCTTGTCATGGCATTTTCCCATAAAATGTAAAGCGTATAGTTCCTCAAGGAGTTGCGACGAGTTAAGTTTACGTGGTGGAAGCCAGAAATAAGGCTTGAAGCAAAATGGACGCGAGGGATTGGTTAGTAGTCTAGATTGAACTAAACTTCTACTGGGACTTCCTAGCAAAATTCCTGGGATATCTTAGGAGGCTACAGTTGCAGCAACAAAGCAAATGTGATGACAAGGAAATGCAGAAACCAAGAGACGAGTGCCGAGCAAGTCGGATATCTCTATTAGTTGATGTCTGGTGAAACGTCTGAGCACGCCTAACAAGTCTCAGCTCCTTTGCCATTCCATTTCCCTACTTGTCGCAACTGTGTTGTAAAAAGGCCTTAGCATCAATCCTTTATATATGTACATATGTCACTGTACTCTTGAAGGGATCTCGTGAACTTGCACACGCTAAATCCGTCTGGAACTCTACAATCCTGTAGGCATATGTCACTCAAACATTCTCAAGGAATTCAACTTCCTTCCTAGCCACACTGACCGCCTAATACCCAAGGCTATCTTAGAGAAGAAATTCGCGATCAGCATTCCCGCCAGATCGGACTGGATGTCTGATAGGCAGACGTTGGATGATCCTCTGCGTATTTTCACAGACGGATCGAAGACTAACGAAGGTGTGGGTGCGGGTGTCTATTCCCAAGATCTCATCACTGCTATCTCTTTGAAGCTCCCTGATCACTGTAGCGTTTTCAGGCAGAAACCATAGCGATTAAAGAGGCGTTGTCATGACTCAAAAACAAAGTGATGTCTAAAAGGGATATCACCATCTGTTCGGACAGTCTGGCGGCTATAAAATCCCTGGACAATGTCACGATTAACTCAAAAACAACCCTTAATTGCAGGCTGTCTCTAAACGAGATGGCTGAGCATTTTAACATTCCCCTCATGTGGGTGCCGGGACACTGTGACATACAAGGCAACTGCAAAGCCGATGAACTCGCCAGCTGTGGTATAACCTCCTCCCTATCAGTAGCAGGGGTGCCACCTTCCATGCCGATCTCTACAGCCTACCATATTTTAAAGATTCATACAATAAAAACCACCAATAATAAATGGCTAGAAGGCAACACCTGCCTTAAAATAAAAGAAATCTGGCCATCACTTAACCTAAAACGGTCACTCAGTCTACTTAGACTCAGCAAACACTCATAAAGGACTCTCATAGGAGTCTTAACCGGGCACTCTGCAATTGGCACTCATGCTCACAGGATGGGTGCCCCATATTATGATTTCTGCAGAAGCTGCATGGATCAAGAGGAGGTAGAAAACACTTATCACCTACTCTGCTCGTACAGCGCTCTGGCTAGTCGTAGGTTCCTACACCTAGGGGCCTACTATTTCGATAACCTCAATGAGCTAAACAGTGCCAGCATAGGCCAGCTAAATCGCTTCACTACAAGCACCAACTGGTTCCGATGTTAGGAGAAGTCAATCCGCGTGGTATCACAATGGGCCTACTCTGGCCTAAGGGTGGCTGCCCTTAGCAGTCAGCCACTACAACCTAACCTAACCTTGGCATAGGCAATGGAGGAGTTGCCCGAGTTGCGTGTGCTCGTAGATGGCGATTGATGCTTCTCTTCTTCTTCTAGTGGCTTCAGTCAACAAGCTTCTCCAGCTAGCACGATTGCGCCAACTTTATTGAAGTCCTTCTCCACTTGTGTGCGCCATCGGTTCCGTGGGCGTCCTCTTTTGCATTGTCCCACTGGTTCGGAGTCGACGTCTCTTCGGGCTGGAGCGGTGTTGTCCATGCGCTCTACATGGCCTAGCCAGCTTAGGCGTTGAGTCCGTAGACGCATGACAAGGCTCTGTACAGCCCGTATAGTTCATGGTTGAATCTCCAAAGACCATCAACGCAAACAGGACCAAAGATGGAGCGCAAAACTTTTCCCGCGAAAAGACCAAGGTATTCTTCATCTGCTCTTGAGATTGTCCAGGCTACTGCGCCATAGAGTCTTATATAATGGTAGCTAGGTCAATTGCCTCCTGAGCCCAAAGAAACAGCGATTGGCAAGAGGTATTCCGCGTTTAGTCTCGGTACTGATGTTGTTCGGATTTTTTAAGGATTGATGCTTCTATTTCCTTTTATTTCTCTTCTCAGTGTTGGGTAGTAGAAGTATGCTACACATATGTGACAAAGAGATGACCCATGTGTGAATGGGTAGGAAGCGGGACAATTTAGTTGGAATTGCAACTGAGTGAACTCAGTACGTGTAAAGGTGGCCTGCAATCACAAAAGGGAACTGCAGAAAATCGTGACTAAAAAGTTGCGTGTGTAAACGCGGCCTAAGCAAATGTGATGACAAGGAAATGCAGAAACCAAGAGACGAGTGCCGAGCAAGTTGGACATCTCTGTTAGTTGATTTCTGATGAAACGTCTGAGCACGCCTAACAAGTTTCAGCTCCTTTGCTATCACATTTCCCTACCTGTCACAACTGTGTTGTGCCGTAGACAAAAAAGGCCTTAATGGCTTGAACACAATCACGCATTGCGTCGTCCTTCACTGCCCCCATTTCAGTGGCCATGGACAAAATGTTGCGTCCAATCCTTTGGGCTTGTCGCTGCACTGACGAAGGACCGCGTGAACTTAACAAAGACTAGGGATTGGGCTCTCTTTCTATGACAGCCAGTCAGATTTGTCAGTGAATTCTTTTATTGATGCGACAGGTCTTTCGCTGAGGTTGCCTAGATTATCGAAGAAGTATGACCACAATGTGACGCAGAGAAGATGTTGTACACTTTCCTCCTCTTCTTCATCTCGGCAGCTACTACAGAAGTCGTAATAGTCCTAGTATTCTTGCATGTAGACCTAATTGGCAGTGTCCGGTGATTATTCCCACTAATTTTGGATCTCTTTAAGCAGGTTAGGCTAGGCTAGGTTTGCTTGGAGATTTGGCATGTATTACCTGTCCTCCATCTGACATTGAATTTTTGTTTATTGAGAATATTTTCTTGTAAATTAAAAAAGGTGGCCTGTGGCGTTGTGGGTATGTGCGTCTACTCCTACGCACTTGGACCTACCTGTCTAGGTTCGATTCCTGGTACGACAAGAAATACTTTTCACGGCCCCACCTCTTTTGAGTCACTGACTATGCTCAAAGAGTATAACTGTCTAGAAAAAGCTTCTCAAACTTGGCCGTTCGAAGTCGGAATAAAGCTGTAGGTCCCTTCCCCTCGTGATAGAACAACACGAGCGGTTGCTGAGAAGCTAGGCCCTGGCCCTCTACGGGCTGTAAAGGTGGTTAAGGGAGTACCTATGTTACAAGAGGTTCCGTCAACTGGCCGTTTTGTGGCGATTTTTGCTAGTTGTCAGCTTCGAAGTTTCCCCTGATGTCTCCATGGCCTGGTACCCAGAACAGGCGAATGTGAAACTGTTCGGATCTCTCGTCAAGAGATTCACGACAGTTAGGGACTACTTTAGAGTCTATAGAGAGCGATGTTAGGGATTTGACTGCTGCCGGGCTATCCGTAAAGATACCGATATCGCGGGCGGATATCATGTTCCACCTCATGCCCAGTGCTTACAGCGGGTTCTTCAAATCCGTGTGTCCATGTTGGTCTGGTCCTTTTGGGATGGGGTGGTGGTGTGGCAGCCAATTTAGCCTCGATGATGACTGCTGTCGCTGCTTTGGTGAAGCCATGCGGCTCGTTGTTAGATGTCGTTGGGAAGTTCTGCTCGCTTAACAGATTTATCGCGTTGAGGTAGCGTTGTCCGGGGACGTTGTTTCTCTAGTTCCTGATTGCCTCGTTATGATGATTGTTGATGTCTAGAAGCAGCCTTGTGAGCAGTGTCACCATGTACTGTTGTAAGGAGATGGTGCGTGCATCGTCGTGAAGCTTCTCGTCGATCCCTGTCGAAGGTTGGTCTTAGGTGTTGTGTGACATATTGGGAAGCCATACGTTAATATCGGCCGTATTAGCTGCTTGTGGAGTAGCAGCTTTGTGCTCTGGCTTAATCCATTTTGTTTACGCATCAAAGGATAGATGCGATGGAAGCCTAGGTCAGTAAGGATCAGTATCGAGTGGCTATTGTACTACAGCCTTTCCGTCAAGTTAACGCCAAGATACTGGACCTACTTGTCAGTTGTTATTTTCGTACCATTGGGGAGCACTATCTTAATGCTCCGACATTTAGCTGCTAATCTCCTTAAGCACATAAGTATCGATTTTCCAGCGTTGATACGAATACCCCATTTGGTGTAGCAGCAGACTGGATTTCGACCCTTCGCTTGGCGAACAGTGATGACTTCGAGCTGGCATAAGTCAGTGAGTCGTCTGCGAATAGACAACAGTTCACTGTCTTGCTTGGAGACGGTTGATCTGCCGTGTAGATGTTGAAGAGCATCAGTCCCAGGTTCGAACTTTCCGCAACTCCCGCCTTGGTGCTCCGCTCTGTTGATTGACTGCCTTCCACTTGAACGTAAAATCTTCTGTGGTTGTTGTGGGGAATCCCATCTAATTCAGCTTGTAAATGAGTCCCTCTATCCAAACCGCGTCGAAGGCCTTTTCCACGTCCAGGAAGCTGGCAACGGCTGGTAGTTCAGAGCAGCTACAACATCGCGATGGAACTTCATTAGAGGATGTAGCGTCGAATGGTTTTTGCCGGATTCAAAACTGCGTATCCGGGATGATGTCCAGATCGGTGGACCATCGTCTTTAGTTTTCTGCGCTTCCAAGTACTACAGGATCGCTTCAGGACGAAGCTCGAGCTATGGCGGCTCCGGCTGCCTTCCTCGTTGTGCTACGTTGAATAATTCCAGCGATTTCTTCGGTCGTTGCGAGGTCTTCGTTTCCTACCGGATCACCCGCTGGGTTAGTTTCGTTGAAGGTGACGTCTGCAGATGGATTCTCACGTGCATTGACGTTGACTTCTGTGACAAATTCTTGATCATTAGGCGGTAATGGTTGGAAGTTGCCTTCGAGTTGCGCTTTCTCTGGTGTGTTTGCGTATCCTTCGCTTGTTGTCAGTGTTTGTGGTAGCTTCTTCCTCTTACTTCCCTAATTGTCGCATCAGTGTTCATCATCATCATTATCATCATCTTCTGACTCGCATGGTCAACAACAGGGGTCGCGGGGGTAATGCACGCACGAGGGATCTCCAGACCGCTCGATCCTCCGCCATCGACTCTAACTCATCAGGAGTTATGCCCAAGCAGGCGAGTTTTTGGACCAACCATCTCGTCCTGGGTCTGCGAAGCGGTCGCCTACCTGATGGAATCGCATTCAAGGCACGACTCGGAAGTCGTGATGTCGAAAACATTCGCAATCAGTGTTATGCCGTAGAAAAAATACCTCAGCATCAATCCTTTGGACTGGTCGCTGTATTGCCGAAGGATTGTCGTAAACTTGCTAAGCTGCCTCTTTATAAGCCTCATTATAAGCTAGAAATGACCGTAAATAGTTTCACTACGCTTGAGTTCAAAGCATAAGCGCATAATTTGCAAGTTATCCGGAAAAAAATACTCCCGCCGTCTAGTTTTCTATTTTGCTCCTATTTCTGGCATTAAAGACGAACGTTGTCTCGGGAGAATGCTTAGCATAACCACAAACCACTTCAGCCGCTTACATATAACATCGTCACCCGCGGCCATTCGACAATAGATGGCGCACCGTTACCCTGTCGATAGGGTAGTTTACCGGCAAATTTACCAAGTAGACGTGCTTTTCACAAGTCAAACCAAACAGAATCGTCCAAGCTTTTTGCTCGTCCTCCAAAAAATCAATAAAATCATCACAGTCAGTCTATCCGACGCCGAAATTTATTGACCTACTAGAATTTTTCAATGTCAGCTGCGAGTTTGCTCAGGCTCAGGTGAAGGCATTGCCATTCCAGTCAGTCTGTCAAAAAAAATCAGCGAAGCCGCGTCGCTCTCGCAATGGACTTGTTGTTGTGCGGTTTTCTTTTGCGCCAAATGTCAAATAAAAGTTGAAAGAAAATCGCGAAAATAAAGTTTTCCCGTTGAAACTGTTGGTTTTCCTGGAAATGGTGTCAACCAGAGGCCCTAAGCATAGATTCACCGAAGGCGAGAAAGTTCTGTGCTACGAGCCTGATCCGACAAAGGCTAAAGTTCTTTATGACTCCAAGGTATGTGCACATACGTTTTGGCTTTTGATTCCTAGTTTTTTTCTCTTCCGTCTCTTTGCCAGTGTTTGTTGTTGACACAGACGCATTTTTGTTTATTCTAGTGTCTTAATGTATTTGTTTTGTTTTTTTTGCAAAAAAGAAAAATAAACCCACATTATTGCACTGCTCGGTTCGATTTGTTTGATTCTAGGTGCTCGGTGCATATGAGACAAAAGACAAACGCGGCCGCAAACTTCTTCAATACAAAATTCACTTTCAAGGCTGGAGCTCGACATGGGATCGCAAGGTGAACTCTGATTTTGTGCTCAAGGACACCGAAGAGAATCGCCAACTGCAGAAGGACCTAGCGGAGAGGGCCCAGCTACAATTGTGAGTACATTAACCTCTCGCGCGCGTGTATCGTGTTTTGCACGAGCATGTGATGCCGTGTGGTATTAATAAATATCGCGAATAGAAAAAGAACACTTTCACCGTGGAGTTGCGGCTGTTGTGCATTTCTTCTTTCTTATTTTGCTCTTGTGTCTTCCTTCTCATCTCGTGTAGAGGTGCGTATTTATATCGGAGAGAGCGGAAAAAGCGCACGCGGCAAGAAGACGAGTCAGATAGTTCGCCGAAAATTCGCAATCGTGGCTCGTCGGAGGATAATTTCAGTTCTAGCAGTACTTTTGAGAAAAATGAAGGAGATTTCCTGATGAGGGACGGTTAGTTAAGACTTCAGGGTGCACCAATTGAGGCAAGAGAAATATTTTTCTTTTCTTTTTGACAGAGTGCGAAACAGAATCTTGCAGCAGTTCGGTCGAGAGCTTTCATGACGACGATCGCGTGCTGCTGAAGTTCAGCGATAGGCTGAAGCAATACCTTGAGTATGATTACGAGATGACGGTGCGGCATGGGAGGCAGCACGTACTGCCCTCCCGTGTTCCGGTGCTGGCAATATTGGAGAACTTTGTGAAGCAAAGTGCTGTGAAATTGGTGTTCTCGACGCAGCAAAATGAGACCAGCCGACGGCGAAATACCGCGCTGAGGCCGGAGAAAAAGGAACGGGAATTCGAAAAGATTATAAATACGTAAGTACCGAAATTTTAGCTGTCGTTGGAGCAAAATTTGAGGTTATCCGTTCCCAGTGAGCGATCGGATTGATGGCGAAACTCCTGTTAATCGAGTTCTCCTTCCAGGGTGTCGCTGTTGAAAGAAGTCGCCGACGGACTGCGCATTTATTTCGACTTCACTTTGGTGGACCATCTGCTGTACAAGGAGGAAAAGGAGATTGCAACGTCATTGCTATCGGAGGAGAATTTGAAAAATTTCTCGTACGTCCCTTCGCCGGGACTGTCCCCGGATTTCCTCTCACCAAAGTCCGACACAGAGGTGTCCCCTCCGGTGGAGTCGGCAGAAGCACCTGTTGCTGCCGACACTCCATCAACATCTGAGGATCCGCAGAAGAGGAAACTCCGCTCCCATCGAAGTGAAGACTGCGATGCGTTGCTGGAGACATGCCTTTCGAGGTAAGATTTGTTCAGTCATTGAGATGGACTCTTCTGATAATAACTTGTACAGCATTGCCAGCACCAGTTCCGGTGGGTCTACGCCCTTGCAGTCATCCGTTGCAGCGTCTAGCTTGAACTACATCAAATCACTCCAGCCAATGGCCCTAAGCATTCCGCCACAGGCGAAGGATTTCCTTCAGAAGGTCCTCTCGTGGCAGATCTTACCATCGAATGCCGTTCCCGCGCCGTCGATGATATTTGGCGCTGTTCATCTAGCTCGTCTCATTGGTATGGTTTCATCACTTGCAATAAATGTTGTCATTTGCTTAAATTTTGTCGTTGTAGTCAAACTTCCGGAGTTTCTTAATGCTTCAACACTGTCGGAGGAAAAGCTCAAGCTACTGCTGCAGCACTTGGACTCCTTTGTTCAGTGAGTATTGTTTTGTCGGAGGATTCAGGGACTTTGTGTGTTGGTTGTAGGTTATGGTAGATTATGAGCGGTAGGTTGAGGTGCCGGATGTAATGCTCTTGGATCCATGAACCACTGGTGGGGAACCAATCAAGTTCGCACTTACATCTTGCCTCGATGAAGAAGAGGAGGGAAGTGTACAACATCTTCTCTGTAGCTGCCCTGCACTAGCCTCGATCTTTCTTCTCCGATAATCTGGGTGAGCCAGTCCACTGACAAATCCAGCTGGCTGTCATAGAAAGCCAGCCCAATCCCCCGTTTTATAAACCCAGGCGGCAGTACAACGGGCCTCCCTAGGCCGAAGTGCGTCTAAAGCCACCTACAACCTAACCTAACCTACATCACGTAAGATGTTGAAAGAGTGAGATCCCAGGAATTCATAACTCCAGAGTCAGACAGGAGGGTGTGGTACGCCTTCTGTCTCTACTTTGTCCATGCAGCTACTGCAGAAGTCGTTTGTGATGTCGCCTCGTCTCCTGGTCTGATCTCCGAATCACGTGACTGATACATAATCTGTTCAGCAGCGGGTTAGAGCGATCGGGATCTAGTCCGGGCCATGCTGGAGATTTGGCATGCAATGGTTGCCGCCCATCTCGTGGGTAGACGCGCAAGCTTTGTCTCGATTCGAACCGTAAACCCCTCTAACCCAGGGCAGGCACTCAGCCAACTGCATCCAGCTGCTTGCTCGTGTTAGTTTATTCGATCTCAGTCCTTCGCTTCTAGGTGGTGACAGGAACATTGCAGTTGGTTCAGTTAAACGACTCCTGCTGAAGTTGCAGAGGCGAGAGAAATAGATTTCATCTCTGGAGTGCCCTCTGCACTTGAAGAAGAACGTACTTAGGAGCATATTTCTTCGACTACAAAGTTCGGACCAGTTATGCGTGTAGACGAGCATTTGACACGAATCACTAGGTCCCTTGGTAAAATGATCTTCTATGCGCCACTGTGCTTGATGAACTTGAAAACGGATTACAGAAATATTTGCGGTCTTAGAAGAAATGTTCTCCCAATCCTACATGTCTCAACTGACCAAAACTGAGGCACCGCCAGAGGTAGGGAGGAGTATCCATTCCCTCTTCATCGCCACAGCCTCTGCAAATATAGTCGTTACACTAGCTGGTTGTGGTCAGTGAGGGTTCCAACTACCTTCGCTAGAATTTTTTGTCGCACTGACGGACTATGTTGGTCCGAGCGATCTTACAGGTAGTGTAAGAGTACCCACCCCACTCTTTGTCAGTCACTTCCACTTGCCGTCTTCTTCTTGTTTGGCTGGCGTCACAGTCCGGGGTGAACCTGGGCCTCAGCCAACATGCCTCTCCATCTAGCACGATCTTGTGCTGGTTTCTTCCAGCTATGGGGTCTTCTTTCAAAGCGTTGTCCCTCGGAGTTGGAGTCGAAGACTTTCCGGGTCGGAGCATTTGTATCCATTCGCTCTACATGACTTCTGGGACGAGAAAGAAGAACTCGTTTGACCACATCAACGTCGCTGTACAGTTCGTCGTTCAGTCTCCTCCTCCAAACACCATCACTACGTACGGGACCGAAGACAATACGAAGGGCTTTTCTCTCGAAGCGACCAAGAATCTCCTCGTCCGTTTTGGTTAGCGTCCATGCTTCTGCGCCATAGAGCAGGACTGGGACTATTAAGGTCTTATATAGGGATATCTTGGTTCTTCGAGAGATGGTTTTATTCCTTGGCGAGGGTGATCTTTCGTTTGATCTCCGCGGTGGTGTCAATGCTTGCGCTAACTTTCGGGCATAGGTAGACAGTCTTTCACTACATCGAAGTTTTAGTTGTCTATAGTGACGTTTTTCTTGCTTTACTATCATTGACCGCTAGACCCATCTTAGCCGCTTCCTTCTCGGTGCTTACAAACGCCCCACTGACAGCCCGCTGGGTCCTTCCGACGATGTCTATGTCATCGGCACCTGCGAGCAGTTGCACAGTTTTGTGAAAGATCGTGCGTCTGGTGTTGATGTTTGAGTTTCGCATGATCTCAAGATGATGTTACAGAAATCTATACTCATCGCGTGTAGCAGAGCGTGGTAGCAGAGTTGCTGCGTGCATGCTGAATTCATTTGCTGCACAATTGCATTGTCCACAAGCAGTTTGGTAACAGTACCAGACAGATTCTGGCGTTAGCCATCAGAGAGCCTACAGTTCACTTCGAATGGGACTGCTATTGAAATAAGTGCTATTGTCTTCCATCATTTTAAGAGCGCTTAATTCGAACATGGAATAAGTCTATTGCCGGGTGGGCTGAAGATGTGTTCTTCTGCTCTGGCAGTAGCACTTACTTATCAGTCCTACGAGTCGTGGATGATCTGAGCCTGACCAATCGTCTGCCTTACACGCTGCCTCCAGTCATCAAGACCAAGCTGTCTTGCTCCTGCGATGACTTGGTTTTTACACAGGAGTTTCGGTCTTCCTATCTTTCTCGACCCAGGCGGCTCGTATTTGAAGACCTTTGCTGAAGCATTGGTGTTCATACATTCGATGTTGCCGAACCAGTATAGTCTACGGATTCTTGCCTTCTGGACTACATCCACAACTTGGTACAGCTCGTGGAGTTCGCGATTCTGTCATCTCCACCATATAACCGAACTAGAATTTTTCATTCAAGGCACCAAGAGTCAGCTCTGCTGTTTATCGTCCAATTTCCGGTTCCATATAGCAGGACTGGCAAAATAAGTGTTTAATAGAGCATGAGTCAGGCGCCAGTTGTTTCTACAGACCGAAGTAGCATCGGTTGCCAATGGCGATTCTACGTCTGATCTCCACTAAAATGTCATTCGTTGAGTTCACGTTTGCCCCGAGGTAGGCAAACGTCGTCACTACTTCAAAATCAATTATGGTTAAGACTTTATTAGGAATGCTCCGATGCAATAAACCGTCTGATTTCGCTTCAATATATTTAGCATCGTCGCACCAGGAATGCTTATTAGTTTCCCCTTAAGTATGTTTCGGACGCACAATTAAGGCTGGAGACTAGGTTTTCTGTATCACAGATATACATATATGGAATCCTCATCCCCGACCACTATTATCAACTCATTGCAATTCACGGGCATTTAAGACCAATGTCCATAGCTTGAGCTTAAGCTTAAGCTATTCGTAATCTCCTCTCCTCGCGCAAATTACAAATATAAAATCAAAAGGCGAATAATTTAACTCCTTGCAGCTATCTGGAGTCTCGCAAAGAATGGTTTGGTGAACACAATTACTCGAAGGATCCGAAGGCCGATGCTGACAAGCCCGCGGAAAAACAACATTCCGACAAATCTGCAGACAAACCAGGCGAAAAGTCAGTCGCCAAATCCGCCGACAAGCCAACTGGTAAGTCTGCCGATAAATTGACTGTCAAACTTGCTGATAAACCAATCGCCAAGTCAGCGGATAAGCCAGCTGCCGACAAGCCGGCGGCTACTAAGCCACCCGACCGGCCAGTCACTGCAGCAGGTGATAAACCGGAAAGTAACCCATCCGATGAGCGCACAGAAAAGCCAACCGATGACGCCCCACAGTCGGCCGAGGACAAACCGCCGTCGAAATCATAATTCAAGTTTCACTGCTTCTTGCAACAATATCTACAAATTTTCTCTATATTTTTATATTATTATTTTTAAAGCTGATCTTTTTTTTATTGTTTAATTTTAAAATAACATTTTTTTGTTTATGTATAAAAATAATGAAATAAATTATTGTATCTCTTACATGTTTAAAGTTAGTGCAAAAATTTCAATTGATTCAACCAACTCTCCCTCTCTCATTGGTTTTTTTTTTGTTTTTGTTGTTTTTATTATTTTATCAGAAATTATATTAACGGGAGTAGTTAGAGTTGCAGTTAGAGTAAGTAATTAATTATAAAGTATTATGGCTCGTTGCGTTCTCCTTTCGAGAACGCGAACATGTGTTAAGTCTTTTCACTTAAAAATTACATTTTTGTTTTTTTCTTTAAAATTAGTGTTAAGACATAAATTGGTTAGTCATTCATGCTTTGTTAGGTGAACGAAATTCTTGAATATCAACCACTTTTTGTGTTTAAGGTGGAAGGGTGTAAATAGATTTTAACTTCATTTCGCAGCGAAATCATTTGCAAAATAAACAATTATACAAAAGCGTTAAAAAAGAACAACAATGTCTTTGTTTTTTTTTTCTCTTTCAAAACGTCGTGAAATCTATATGAACCTGGGGTACGGCGTTGTCAGTTATAGTCCTCGTCGTTAAGGGAGTTTATGTATTTCAGCGGGGAGTGCTCAATCTATGGTTTTGTTGTCAACACCGGATTTAATTTGCAGTAAGCCGTGGGATGCGATCCAGCCAGAAACGGAACAATGATCATTGGACCAAAGTTTGAAAGCATCTGGGGTGCCCAATAGAAGCTCAAAAAACAAAAATCACAGAGCTAGCGATCAGCAGGGTGAAAGAGTGCCTACACGCGAAACAAGTATGTCCAAAAATGGACTTACAAAGAACCACGGCCATCCTCAGTCTAAGCAGAAAAAAACCTAGTTAACCTAGTTGAAATCTTCACAGGACACTGCACAATGGGCAGACACGCCGCAAGGCTAGGACTACCATACAACGACTTCTGTAGCAGCTGCATGGATGAAGAAGATGAAGAAGATCCCTCCCATCTACTCTGCAATTGCCCTTCACTGGCCTCCATTAGGAAAAAAATCCAGGGAGAATACTATATAAACGAACTTACGGACACATCCGAAAAGGATGTCAAATCAATCTGGGCATTGGTCCAAAAAACAAAATGGTTCCAGGAGTAACGGACGGTGCCACCGACTCAGTGGCAACACAATGGACCCTCCGGTATAAGTGAATCCGTAGCTTATGATGGTAGCCACATTATCAACCCTAAGCCATGGGATGGAAGAACGGGTGCGATGTACGGGTGCATTCAGAAATCTATCATAAATATTGACATCACTGCAAACGTCAAACGTTCATTTAAGCATCATTTCGCGCATCAGATGCGGAAGCGTTAAACATTTAAGCGTCGTTCAGTTTCCCGACGCGTTGTTGATAGAGTAGTTAATAGAAAAATGCGGAAATTGGAAACAATTTCTGCAGAAAGTGTTGGATAAGATAAAAGAACATTCTTAAATAATTTTGGAAGACATTTGGATATTTTTCAATTGTGATTATAAAACCCTGAATTTTCGGAATTTCTCTTTTAATTTTCATCCTCATTGTGCGCATCCACCCTAAGCGCTTTCTTCTTGTTTCGTAAATGTTTAACAAGACCATATCGTTTTTCGGATAATTATTGTCAATTGGAGAAGAAGAACGTCCATATTGGCGTCGACATGTTTAACATAGGCGAGTGTCGATTGTCGACTGAATCGATAGTCGTTAAATTTGTCGATTGCAATCTACTTTCGTATTGTGTAACTCAGTCGTCTGAGAATCACCGTGAATTAAAAACGTTCAGATTCCGCCGGTACAGTGTAATCGTTTACTTGTGTGCGTATCGAATCAAATCGTGTGTGATTTGTTTTATGAACAGTCTACCGCAAATTTGTGAACGACAGCATCTTAGGAAGATCGACTAATATCTATCACAATCGACAATCACAATACCAAACTTAATCTACTGTCGACAATAGTCGATCGATGGTCGACAATCGACACTCGCAATAGAACGACAAATGCTTTCTGAAATATCAACGAACAGTTCAATCAGCATTGCAAAAAAGCAGGCATTTGTGTAAAGTCACCCTCATTCTGTATGTCGAATGCCTACTCGTCTCTCTAGTCGGATTAAGAGTCGTATCTTATCGGTTTTTCCATTCCGTAGACCGTAAGTCGATTGCTTGGCATACCAGTGTCACTCAATTGCATTTTCCATCAACAGTCGGGTACTCATTTGTTGCCGAAAAAACCATATCGATTAAATTCGATTAAAATGCGACTATTCTCGAGTTACAGATGATAATTGAGACCAGAAATCATACTTCATCTCTGATTGAGACTCAAATGCGATGCATTACATTCAAGATTCGAAAACTAAGCCTGCGAGTGTGTTCGCGAAGTGCGACTTACGGAATAAGAAAATCCGAGTACAATCGCAAGTACAAAACACGAGTTACGGAATGAAGGCGAGTTTTGTTCATCAGAATCTTAGGCGCAAAGAACAAAGGAATGTACAGTATTGGTCAGAGAATTAACTTCTATTCTAGTGTCACAAAGAAAAAAAAAACGATCATAAGGTTTGTTTTTATGGAAGTAAGGGTTTATCGTTCTGGAAGAGGAAATCACATTTGTGACGCCCAACGAATTTATAAGAATATGGATGACGGTTAGTTCCTCGCCCTAGATTCTGCAGGGACCACCGGTGTTGTGCATGTTACTGTGCCCCACGAGAGGAGAGGACCTACAGTTTTATTATAAACAAAAGAAGCTTTTTCTCTGGGTTTGAAACTTAATGTATGAATACTCTGAGCACTGTACATGCCTCTAGACAAGTGGAGCCGTGAATTATGAAAGTTTTTTCATGCTTGAAGTTTTTAGTTGTTTTATGAAAGTAAACACCCAGCGTAGGAGTCGATGGACATACCCACTACGCCACGGAGGGCATATGAAGCGCCCAGTAAAACAAGAGCTTGGTCCTAGCTGTAGCATGAAACGGTAAAAAATGGTGGTGGGTGCAGTATGGTGTGAGTTGCTTTCGCTTGGGATGACCAGAGACTGGTTGTAAAAATAGACACCAGACGGGATCAGCAGCAGTATAGGAGGATATTGGAACAGAACAACGAATCTTTTGGACAGGACAGGGACACCTCCCGACTCGTAAGGGGTTTGGTTGTGGATCCCGAAATCAAATGTCCTATCCTGGCCTGAGCCCTGAGCTAAATCTATTCGAGTCACTCCAAAACGAAGCGGAATACGGAAATGGAGAAAGGAAATTGGAGTTTCAGATTTTCGGCATTCACGTGAACTTGTATTTCACGGCGTCATATCCACTGCTACACTTTGTTGCCCCGAAATACGTATGTTTGGTAGTAGTCAGAGATGAACACACTGGTACTCAAGTTCGTACATGTAAGTGTAGCCGTTTCTGACTTATTACATGTGTATTTAAGTGACAGTGTGTTGCAATGTAAACAATGTCGTGTAACATAAATTCACGTGAAATCGCAGGCTGTAAAGGAAGTCCAATGATGTAGAGGGCCACTGCTCCTCTAGTCTCTTGATGTGGGAAGGAATTCGGTTTTTATCTGTAGCGATGTCAAGGAGTGGCGGACGTGAAGTTGTGGGTCTGTGTTTCGTTAGCGAGGAAGGTCACTGGAGGAGAGGACATGAACGCGAATTCTTAAGATGGGGATAAGGTGCGGACGGTTAAAATTTGTCGACTGTACTGTTTCGGTTGCATCGAGCGCTTGTGCAGCTATGCTTGAGCTAAGAGGGCCTTCCAATCTAAGCCTATTGGTTCGAGAAGGAAATACATACCGAATCTGCGCCGATCGCGAATGGTGGACAACTTGGACTATGAATGTACGCAGATGAATGATGGGTCGTCGACAGGGGAAGGCAGTTATCGCTTAGGCCTGTTTAGTTAAGATTTGGGACATGATTAGAAACTGTGTTGGACTGTTTTGGAAAAAAGAGCACAAGAGCAGAATTTAGTTAAACTGTAGCCGTCTGAGTAAACTCGAAAAATGTGTGAATTTTGAAAGAAACGGGCAGTCTGTTGAAATTTTGTTGATGTTAATCTATGGACGAGGCCCTACACTCGTGGCTATCTTCTGCCAGTTTTCCTGGTGCTTTGAAGCCACACTTGAAACTCACTGGTCGGTGTTGAATGAGCTCGTTTGCAGTTTAAAGGGCGTTGGTGGCTACAGAGGAAAGGACTAAAAGAGGCACTAAAAGATACCCCTTCGGAAGACAGTGATTGTGCCCCGCCCCCGGCCTATATTGATTTCACGAAGTGTACGTGTACGTATATCATTTAAGTGTTTATGGGCACCTTATTCTTATGCAATAATAAATAATTCTAAAATGTAATTTTTGTGAATGTCATTTGGTATTTAGTTATGCAATTTATCATACATACAGATAACAGATACAATTCTACTTCATTTGTAACAACATTTAAACAAAAATTAATTTACGTGCTGAATGTGTGCTGTCGCGTTGCGGTTGTGGTTTAGAAAGGAAAAACAAAAAGAAAAAAAATATGCTACATTATGTCTAACAAGGAGGAGGCAACTAACAACACGTAAAGTTAACAGTTAACATTATTACAGCACACAACTTGTTGCCCTCCCGGATAAAGGTGCGAGAAATTCGTTTTGTGGACGGTATCTATTAACAGCGGACATCTTTTGATTTGTGACTGAGTTCAGTTTTGTTTTCTTTACATTTTAAGAGAAAAATACTTATGTTCTTGTGTTGTGACCTTAAATTTTAGGGAAATTTGTTTGGTTTTCTTTTCTTTCTTTTTTTTTTCATTTCTGTTAACTCCGTAATACTATTGTTTAACATTTTTGTTTTTTGTTTTTGTTTGTTAACTTGTCATGCTACATCTACATTCATTCAGTGTCAACTGGGATACGTATAAAAAATATTTTATTTTTACATGGTATACATACTAAAAAGAAAGAGTCCTTCAAGGCGCCTTAATCTTAACCTATGAGTCAGCACGCAATGCACATCTTGAAAGACGTCTGGAATGCTATTTGGGGCTCAAGACGGGATGAACGGGAACACCAGGAATGGCCGCGAGAGCCAAGCTTCGTTCGATGCGATCGGGCGGGGGAGGGGTTAACAGTGTCAGATCGCATGTACAAAGTGGTCAAAATCTCTCCGGCATTCCTGCATTCTGTTCATGTTTAATGAAACCCTCTTTAACTACTCCTAAGCTCATCTATGTTGCTACTCTACTTCCTGGCTTCACTTTGAAGGCGCTTTGTTGCGCTGGACGCCGTGGGTCTCATGAAACCGCTTAGTTGCGAACTAGCCGGACGGGATGGGCTCCGCTGTCTGCTGATCACGGCTGGTGTGCTGGCGTTGACATTTGTCATTGCCGCCTTGACCAGCATCGCACTGCGGCCAGACGAGGTGCGCGATGGTGTTGCGCTAGCGGGCGCACTTCGCAGTTGGTTCTCCTTGAAGCTGGTGCTGGCCAAATTCGAGGAACCTATTCTGGAGGAGGAGACTTTACGCACCGTTGCACCTACACTGGAGCCGCTTGAGCTGCTACGACTGCCCGGCACTCTCTGGTTGCGGGCGGAGTTCTGCGCGGCTAAGGGCCGCTTGCTGGGCGATGACTCCGCCGAGTTTGTGAGCAGCGGCTTCACGGGCATACGTCGCACGGTGTTCGTTGAGATTCCACTATTCAGCGACGATCTGGAGCTGCGGAGACTTGCGCGCGAGCTGCTTCGCTCCACATCGCGTTTGCTAAATGTGGCCGCCGATGCGGACTCACTCTTGCGCAGCGAGTTTGCCCGTCGCATTGCGGCGGCAGCTGCGGCCGTGATGCTCGACGGAACCGCGAGACTGTTGCTCGTTGTGGACGCTCTCAAGGAGCGAGCTCGGTCCAAGCTCTTCTTGTTCCGCTCCAGGATGCTCTGGATCTGCGCCTTCTGAGAGTTCATCGACAGTCTGGACTTTGAGACGGACGAATCGCGACTAGGGTGCTGGCTGGCTGATGCATTGCCAGTTGTGACTGATTCCTTGCTGGCTCGACTTTGTGCATGCGTCGGTTGCTTTGTGACAATGTCATTCACATCGTTGCACGAGGATGTGCTCTCTTTGCCGTGCGATGGCGTGTCGGAGACTAGACTTTGGGTTTCCTCGAATCCTTCGTCGTTCAACTCGTGATTGTTGGCCGTGACCTTGATCACGGTGGTCGCTGGCTTCTCTGTGCTGATGATCTCGCGGGGCGGACTCCAGATGCGCTCCGGTGTGCCCGTTGGTGACTTCAGGTTCCGAATGGCCTCGCGGACGTCCTCCTGGTTGATGGAGCTTATGTGTCGGCCGACCTTCTCCAGTTTGGCGACGGTCTTTTCAGAAATCGCAGGCTTTTTGGTCTGGTGGCTATCATCGTGCTTCACATGGATTACTGTGGTTTCTCCACTCTGAGGGCTTTGGTTCTTGCTCGGTTCTCTGTCGGTTTCGCCGACCGCCGCGGAGACCTCTTCATTGCCACTGCTGTAGTCCGTGGGCCGCTTGTAGCGACGCGTTCTGCGTGCCGCCGAGAATCTGTCGAACAGGCCGAGTGGTTCGTTGTCAGCTAACTGGCTTATTTCTGGACTAGTGGCTCCTCCATCGCCGCAATCAGTGGTCGCATTCAGGGTGACCGTAGTCGGGGCGTATATCGCTCTCGACGGACTCTGAATGCTGCGCCGGACAACGGGCGGGGTCTCAATGTTGTCGGAATCGATTTCTTTGCGGCTGTACTTGTCGTCGTGCCTGTCGCGCAGGGTTGTGAACCGGTCTATCGCCGTGTTGGACGTAGGCGTTTGCACTTTATGCGTGGGCGGGTTGGTTTCGGCTTTGCTGTCGAAGAAGAGCGGCGGTGGCGACTTGACTTCACTGGCATTTGGTGTCGTTGCTTTGGATTTGTTGTCCAGTTCGTCGATGGGCTCCGATGGACGGCGTATGTAGATTTGCAGACGATCGGATGCCGGACGTTCACCCAGCTGCTTGATCATTGTTTTCCGGCGTTCATCCTCAGCAGAGAGTGCTGCGGGTGGTGTGGTAGGGGTCGAGTGCTGTCGCTTTACTTGTCGGCCGCAATCATCGCCATTGACCACCTCCTCGGAGCTGTTCGATACATTAAGGTTTGACTTCCTCCACGATGACTTGTCGCGGTTGCTGTTCACATCTGAAATGAGTGGTGGTTTGATTAGGCGATCGATTGAATGGGTCTTGCTAACTTACCTTCGATGGCTTGAATGGTCCCGACGACATCGGTTTTCTCCAACGTCTTGGACGGTCGCCAGTCGGAATAGACGCGCTTGTACGTTTCCACTCCGTTCGCATTGACGGTCACCTTTTCCTCGGGCAGCGGATCCAACTTGTTTCGTTCGCTTTCTGCTTGAAATGGAAAATCAGAGTTAGAGCGGTTTCTGGGCAGAGCACAGTTGGAGGCAGTACCTGAATCGTTTTCAAGCGACCGCCTGCCATTGTTCACAAGTCGTCTCTTGCGCTTGTACTCCTCGTTCTGTTTCTCATCACTTTCATTTGACTGCAACCACGATTCGATTTTCTGTCTCCATTCGCGAGATATTCTACGGGAAAGTGGCTAGTTAGTGGCTGTGTGGATATCGACTACGGCCTTACCTTGGTTTACTATCTTCGCTTGCCACTGCTGGTGGTTTCTTAGTCTCTGCCATTGGTGATGGGGAGTTGGCTCTTTCGCGCTCGCTGCCGAAGTCAATGTTCAACAGCTCCGGACGTTTCCGGCTCGCACTGCCCGATCGTGCTCGTCTGGCCCATGAGCGGTCTGCAAGATGGAGGCGCGGTTAGAGAAAGTCACAAAAGACTGGTGTAAGGACAAGGGTTTTGGAATAAATTTGGAGGACAAACGAGAGACTCATGTGTTTAGGCGGAGGTTTTCACAAGGGATCTAAGCACAACTAGTCTACATTCCTATCAACACATAAAGGACGTGTCTTACTTACGAAAGCATAAATTATAAACAAAAAACCCCTACAAGTCTAGAAATAGTAAACCATACGATTTGAGTGAAATGCCAACGGCCGAGGACCGGTTTCTTACCCAAACTTCCATAGGAAGAGGACTTCCGCTCACGAGTTCCGTTGTCATGCCCTGAACTCCTGAGGAACTCCATCAGATCGTCCTCCTCTGTGAGGACACGACTCCTGCGTCGTCGCAGACTGCCGTTTGGTGTGATGTCCGGCGATATACCGTCTTCCCGGAGGAAGTTGCACTCGGCCCCCGTGTTGAATGAACCCATGCGTCGTCGGGACAGAGCCGGACTTGCTCTGGGATCGAAAGATGGGTCCAGTAGCGAGGGATTCTCCGTATCTGACACCGGTGTGCCACACTGACTCACTGTAAGTACATGAACATTTAAAGTAACTCCCTTTGTTGTTAACTGAGAGTGGCTTACGTTGTCTAGCCCGCCTGGCCAGCTGTTCTTCGCGCTGCTTTCGCCGCAAGGTTGCCTGCTCCTCCTGCTGCTGTCGTCTCTCGTTTTCCTTTACGGCCTGCTTGAATTTGTCCGCAAAATTTTGGAATATCTTAAAGCATTCCTCCAGCTTGAAGGAGCCGGGGTCTTCGCAGAAGAATTCCGCCATTTTGGTTCGCACGCTATCCACTTCCTTCATGCCACGCTGCAGAATGGCAACCTCACTTTCGGCGGCCTGTGGGAAAAGAGAGAATTTGGTTAGATTTCCTCTGCGATTGATCGGGATCCCTGCACTCACTCTCAGGAACTCGGTCATTTGGACTTTGATGTCGTCATCCGTGGTCGGCAGTTCCACCTGCCTCTTGATCTTCTTTATCCTCGTGTCTAGAGCGTTGATTTCATTGTTTATCTGCTCCGAGGTGGTCCTACGAGGGGGAGAAAGCAAAAGTAAGCACATCACAAGAGCTTCACATTCGGCGCGGCTTACTTGGAGGCATTCTCAAGCGTCGTCAGCTGAGCGGGGAAGTTCAGCAGTTCCGGATTTCGTTTCTCCGTTTGCATTGCAACGAAGTGAATGAGATTCATGCCGGGCTTGTTGGCCCGAATATCTGTCAGCTTCTGCAATGACGACAGTTTCACTCCAGCAGCGTTGCCCGCATAGCCTCCCGAGTTGAGGAAATTCCCGGCAACGACCACCATGTACAGGACATCTTGCAGCATTTTGTTGTTCATTAGATCTGGAAGAGAGAGAGGGAGACTGATGCACACGAGGCTGTTAGCTAAGGGCTGTGGTTGCTTACCATCGCCGGCGAAGATCATCGCATTGATGCACGGATCCAAGTAGCTGACGTTCGCTGAGAACTCCTCCTTCAAGAGCATGCTCTCTATCCGGAGTTTGTAGCTAAAAAGAGATGACATTGGTCAGTGATGCTGTTGGCGGCAGAGGGTCGTTCTTACTTTGGCACTTCAAGCAGCTGCAGCAAAAACTTCTCGGCATTGCCCAGCCTGTTCTTGTCGCCGTTGTAGGATTTCAGCATGTCCAGTTCGTCGACCTCTGGCAGGATCTTCAATAGGCCACGAAGTTTCTCGGCGCCAATGTCATCGTGCTCGCCGTCTTTGATTAGTTGAATGATGTCCTCGTTGGATCTGCGGACGAGAGGAGGGAATTCTTGTTTGCACTGCGTTTGGGAAACCAGGGAAGTGCCCAACTTACGTTCTGAATTGCTTCAGGAATATGTTAACGTTGAGACTCCGCTTACCGTCCAGCAGGGTGATCTGAAAACGCAAGCAAGTGTCAGTTTCTTGGATGTCAAAGGACCGGCTAAATGTCAACTTCACAGAGGACAGTTTCGCAACTCACCTCGGTGCTCTCCTTCTTTGCCTTCCTGTCCAGCGTGTCCGTGCCCGTGTCCCGGCCCAGCTTTGGCGAGCCCTGAGCGCTGGTCGACTGCAAGCAGAACAGTCCCTCCATTTCGTTCCAGTCCAAGTCAGCCATCGGACTGTCCTGGTGGTTGTCAGCGACAATCGCCCAAATATTTCGCTTGCCAATGACCTTGTTGGGCGGGATCTTGTTCCAGTTGATCGTTTTCATCTTCGCCTTGGGCGCTGGTGTGTCCTGTTGCGGCAACAGCACCGACATCTCGTGGAATCCCGGTTCCGGTGTCTTTGGCCTGTGTCGGCTGTCGTGCGAATTACTCGACAGCATGTTGGATGCCGGCGGCGGTGGGGCTGGTGGGGCGCCGGGTATACGATTGCAACCGCTCATAAATGGAGGTGGAGGTGGTGGCGGCACACAGCCACCGCCAAACGCTGGTGGCACTGGCGGCGGTGGAGGCGGTGGTGGCGGTGCCGAACCACCGCACCGCCCAGTTGGCGATAATGGTGTATTCGCCAGCAACTGTGGTAGCGGCGCCGGCGCCGACGTGTGAACACTGCTCGGTGTGAGCGGCACTACTGATTGCTTTCGGCTGGGGCTCGTTGCATCGCCACGACAATGTGGACATGTGAATTTTTGTACGCTCGGTGCGCGCAGCAATCGCACTGAATCCTCATGGTTCTCGAGGAGCGTGGCCCGATGGACTAGTTTTTCGGTTGTATCCCAAATAATATCACTGACCGCCTCCTTGGGATCGATGCGAAGCAAATGCTGCAGTATGCTGAGAAATGGTATCTCTTGAGGTGTGTCGGCTACCTGTTTGGAATGGGAACGGGGAACGTACCCTCAGTTGCGGGTTGGCTGTTCACTGTGGTGGTAGCAATTTACATACCTGTCGTAGAATGGCGTAGAAAACATCAAGATGGGAGTTTAAATTTATTCCGTTCGGCCCCTGTAGACTCTGAGCTTCGTCGCATTCTCGCTGCTCGTCGAATACGTCCAATTGCACAATGATATCACCCACACTTTGAGCGACTTTTCTGTAATTTTAATTGGAATTCGATTAGAAATGGAAAAGCCAGAGCGAAACAAGTTCTCTTCAAAGAGATCACCTTAAAAGGTAAAAGGCATTCGAAAGAGTTCTACATGCACGACCGCAGGTGGGCTACGAGGTAGCGACGAGACGCGGTGTTCTCTGATTGTTTGCATGAATTCCGGCGGACGAATGAGAACCTATTCGAGCCGTTTATGGCTTATCAAATGGGACTGATTTCGCGGCACATTTTAGAAACATTTTGACTGCGCGGGAGATGGGGTATAGTCTGAGCAGTGAACCAAACCCGTTTTCAGAGAAAGCTCCTTGTTTAGAGGGTAAAGTTGATTTTAATTTGTTTCCGTTCCGTTGTTGAGAATAGGCCCTCATATGGAACAAAGAAGCGGATCTATGTGTGAAGCAAATCACGAGAGGTAAACACATTTTAAGACAGTGTCTTGCGCTGAGTTGTGACTGATCTATTTGGTTACCTCCAACAGGGCATCACCGAAAGCTGCAAGTGTTCAGCGGAGTCAATGCCAGACGGAAATGTGATTCACATGCAGGAAATGTGAATTTATGAATTGTGCCCAAAATAAATGTTTAACGAATTGGTGACATAGTCTGGCAAGTTTAGCGCCACCCTGAAAAAGATTCGCGGAGGCAAGGCCATCCGACGTCAATAGGTGGTGACAGATCAAGCGCTTTTTGTGGCCATTCTTAAGACCCAACCATAATCGATCCAAATCAAGTTAAGTCAACTGAATCCATCGAGAGAAGACACAAAAATGACGTACTTCGCTCAGTTTCGTTGAGTTTCGTTCACTTTTTTTCGGGACTCTTGTTAAGACCCCACCATAATCAACCCAAATCAACCTAAGTCAAAATGAAATGCGGTACTTCGTGCAGTTTCGTTGAGTTTCGTTCACTCTTTGCTTACTTAAGGGGAATCAATTTGAATCGCTCTTTAAGAAAATACAATGACAAAGTGTACGAATTGTGTGTACTTTTCGAGAAGCATAGTCAGAGCTTCTGACTTCAACTTTTCGTTCGCTTCTGACAAAAGCTGAAGCCTAAAAGACGATAACCTTAAAGCCTTAAAGTGTACCTAGTTATACATCACTGTAGCTCTACCATTCGATGAGGGCTTTTGTGGTGATGGTTTTGGTAAATCTTTTAGAAAATGCCTACATTATCAGATGAAGAAAATCTTGATCGACTCGGGAAGAAAAGTAAATCGTATTTGAGGATGGGAGACTAAACAACGAAATACGCGCGCTGTACTCGAGCTTGAATAGATGGCGCATCGGTATAGATAATGGTAAAATTCCACGGAATACAATAAGTACTATTGTACGTGTACGTTCAACACTGATGACAAGATGCATGCTTGCCATGATTCTCATTCCCATCGAACCATATGCCCATCTACACCTACGTTGAGTGGATATGCATCAATGCACCAGCTAAGAAGGCTTTGGAATCCGAACCTCTTGGTGCGGGAATGGAAAGATCACCTCGTTAATGATTTTGGAGTAAACACCTAAACCCACCTTGAGTCGCTTGTACATGCAAATCGTAGATGGTCTACTGCCACAGGTTACCTCATCAGCGAACAATTACGGCCTACTCTTGATCCTAAACGCTTACTCAGCCTAATCAGTATGAGTACGCTAAATCTCAGCACCCTTTATTTGTCTTCGATGCGTCTATAAAAAGGCTTAGAGGATCTCTCATTATCGGGAGGATAAACTAACTTTTCTCTCGAAGACAAATTGAGTTGACTTGGGCCAGTATAAAGGCCCACTTGGTGCATGCTACAAAACGGTTTAGTTGGCTTAGCCTGATGTTATTCAACTCGCTCAAATTGTTGAAGAAATTCACCTTAATGTGTGTGTGTCTACGGGTTGCGAGGGCACTGTAGCACGAGTAGAGAAGATGTTCTCCTTTTCCTCCTCATCCTAGCAGCTTCGGAGTGAATATGTTTAGAAGACTTGTGTAATCGGGACGAATTTCGGTTCATAAGTGGAAGAGATAGCACTTTACAGAAAAAAGCCGAAAAGAGGCGATTTCTGCATGTGGTTTAAATCAAATGATGCAACATGCCATAGAGCCTAAGAGACCGTCTGATTCAGTCACTTCCTGGTTGAGTGATAGCCTGGAGAGCTATAGGTCCAGATCAAGCGTCTTAATATCGCTGGATGTCTTGTTTTGTTCTTTTTTTTAAATATAAAGGGACTACCACAACTAACACGGACATATGTAAGCTTAAGTCAACCTCAGCAGTCGTGCGAATGCACAAAAATGATACACTGCGGGCATAATAACCACTTCGTTAAGTTTCGTTGAATTTCGTTGAGTATAGTTGAGTTTCGTACAGTTCAGTTTACTAAAGAGAAATTAACGTGAAGTAGGTAAACTACACTTAGTGTTGAAATTGAACGAAAGATCCAAGAAGCAACTAACAACTTTCAAATATGAACGAGGGTTCTGACTACTTTTACCTGGAGGCTTGTTGGCTGATGTCCAGTTCTACAACCGACTGTAGAGCTACAGGCAGTATGTGTCAGTAAATTCGTGGAGGATTAGCCATGCACTCTATGCTTAATGAATCAACAACAAATACATAAACGCACAGCTTTTCATTCAGAGCCAATGTTTCCCACTTGTTGTGCGAGTTTTTGGACAGCCTTTGAACCACAGCCTTCGCCGGGAATGAGGATATGTAGGATGTACTTAAAGAATGCCCACAAATCACTGTCTGAAAGTTCAAAAGTTCAAAACATCGGCGCAAATGATTTAACGATTCTTAAACTGCAAAGTTTCATTCCATTAAAAATTAATCTTCCCAAGGGGCTGTTGCACTAAAGGCATAAAACGGATGACCACTCCGGTATCACGGACGCAGTTTTTAAGTGCTAGAGTGCAACTTATGTTGATGACAAAAAAAGCAACGATAAACGAATTATTAGTCTGAGCTGCTCAGTGGGTTGCTGGCTCTCTCGGTGGTGATGCCTCTTTGGATTTTGTTTTGCAAACTTCTGATTCCGACTTAGATATCACATCAACCTGCATATTATATACATTTAAAGACAGAGTTAATCGGATTCAGCAGCATAAATCAGAACCTTATCCTGCTGCTATCTAACTCGGCAGTTACCCGCATAAATTAAGGAAAGCATTGCGATGCCGTGTCATCAGAAGGAAACAAACAACATTACAAACGATGCCCTGCAAGACATGTCACAGACATATTGCCCACATTAAGCTCCCGTTCGGAGGGGTCTTTAACCACATTTAACCACGACATCCCCGGTCGCGACGAAAGGTTGAATCTCCATTTCAGGTAGGCCATCGAGAATACAGTTTCGCAGCGTCTCAACACCTACACGGCGAAGACGCAGTGACAGGTAAAAATTGTCAAATTAAAAAAAAATATTCAAACACTTAATCGCTGTCACTTTTAAAATGTATGCCAAATTTGATCCAGCGGCCGACCTCAGTGATTTATCTGCGTTTTGCCCCGAAAATTGATCGTCAACCAAACACAAACCGACTGACGGACGGCATAAATTATTCGCATTCGCATTCGTCGACCGAATCATGAATACATTTCCATCATCAACACGCTCGGCAATTAAGGCGAGATAGCACTTTACAGAAAAGAAAAAAAAAGAGGCGACTTCTCACAAATTATTTATGCACAAAACAAAGCTCCCATGAAACTGCATTAGTTGCCCGTCTGACCTGCAAAGCCGAGCGCACACACGGAAGCAGGAACCGCGACCGCATGCAAATGGTGTTGGCGCTGCTGGAGCTGCTTTATGACCCGATGATTATCGCACGGCGAACTTCAATGCAGTAAATCGGAACTCAAAATCAATAGCCAGCCGCGATGACAGGAGGTGTAGTGACAGTGTAGCGCGACTATTTTTTTTGCAAGGCAAACGAAACCGAAAGCGAATACAGAGCCACAAGGATGGCCATCACTAATTGCACAGCACTCACTTCAGATTTTCTATTAGTCGACAATTTCGTAATCCACTGGGACTCCGCAGGGAACAACAGAGCGAGACACAGCTGAATGGTCGCTGATTTGGCTCCTCCACGGTCACGGGGCCACGGGTGCTGCTGCTGCTGCTGACTGCCGAGCGTGTCCTTCGATGGCCAGATGATAGTCGACACAATCGCACGAGATTTATTGCAAAATGTATCTTCTCTTCTGTGCCGCAATCTCAGATGCACTCGCAGAGGTTGTCAGCCGTGGGTTGGAAGGAAGAAACGGAAGAAACGGAAGCGTCAAGCTGCTGATGTACGCCTTGTTTGAAGTTTTCACGGTCAGATGTGTTATGTAAAGTTATTTCGTTTTTTATGTGCCGTCGGTGTTTGTTTTTACGTCCTCCCATCCACTGTGTTGTTCTGTTGCACAAACTTTTGCGAGGAATACATACAGAACGGAGTTGCCCTACTCGCCAAAACATCGTGTACATACACACTTCTGGAATGGAGGGGGAAGCATCATACATAACGTATGCGGCATGCACGTGGTGCGTGCGCACAACTTTGCGCTCCTGGCCGAGCTGGGGAGCTTTCAAAGCTGTTGGGGCTGGTCGGAAAAGTGGAAACAATCGCAGCTTTCTGGGCGCACGTGGTAATGCCACATCTCGGGGGCTATTGTTTGGCGGAGACGACACGCTTGTCCCAGGTGATTGCTGTTTGATATTGGCACGCAGTGACGAGGCTGAGGCGTCTCCGATGGCTGGGGTGTGTGGTACAGCTTTGCTGATTGCGGGGCCATTGTTAACCACACTTGAATGGAGGCCATTATTTAAGGAGCCATTCTTGGGATTGCGAACATAAAACTATCGCAGATGATTGCGAAAAATCAAAGACGGAGGTACAGTGGCTCCCATTAGTAATCAGACAGTGTGGGCAAAAAGGATTGTAGTCGATTTTCTTCACATTTTGTTGGCAGTACTATGAAAGGATTTAAAGAGAAGCAGATGCAGAGAGGACTACGGAGGGAAAGGCAACTCTGATCAAATCGACTTTTTCAATTGATGTCTACGGTATTCCACGGAATGTGCCTACTGCGCGGCGCGGCGTTTAGATTCGATTGTGGAAGAAACTCACAAGTGTTGAGCGATATTGCACGAGGAATAAAAGTTTCCCTTTCCTCAAGCGTTACTGAATATTTGTTTTGATAGCTGGATGTCATAGCTGACTTTGACAGCTGTTGAAACATGACAATTGGATCTTGCCATTTGGTCCCCCCTTATTAGAAGATTACTGTCAAGTTTTAAGCATCATTTAGTTCGTTTCATCGAGGACGCATTTGTTTTAAGACATCTAGAACATAGCCAGTCATTCAAATTTCACTGGTTTTGCCTAAAGTATGCCCACAAATTTCTTCGACTCTGAGCCTGTGGAACAACGCAACAGAGGACAAGTCTAGGAGGATCTCAGCCGGCCGAGTGTGGAGACAGCTGGCGAGAGATCGTGGTGGCTAGAGAGGCGTATTGAACTCGGACTGTAGGGCCCTAAGAAGAGCCGCTTGACTGGGGTCCCACTCAAGAACAGTCACAAACTGTGTGCCAGAATGCCTGGGGAGGCTCCGCGCTGTTTAGCCTCAGCTGCCTATTGCATCTTTGTGAAGTCTGACCTTCATTTTTTTCTTGCTCCTGGTCCTTACTATGTCCACTTCAAATAAACCTGTACTCTCTCACCAAATGGGAAATCTACTCTCAGTGCCCCTAAGGGCTCAAAGCTGCTTCCTAAATGAAAGCGGCCAGCCCCACGCCTTGTACCTCCAAACGCCGCGTGGAGAGTGAACAAACAAGATCTAATATGGATCACATTGCTAATCACGTAACCGTCGAGATCTCGAAAGTTATCGAACCTCAAACAAATATAGAGAATATTGGACCGAATGAAGAGCATACATCCGGTGGAGCCATCTTTCTTGTTCGCATAAGGCCTAACCGAGGTGAGTACTACTTCGAACTCCTAGTCCGAACGAGCTAGAAGAGTCTAAAAGAGTTAAGCCGCTTGGCAGCTCTTCAAGCACCAGTTAGCCAAATCGGCCGTATAGCGAGGCCAGGTTCAAGAGCTGCAACCTAACTTACACCGTGACTGTATACAATCGTGATGGTGACTGGAATATAGGCATCAACCACTTGCATATAAGGTTTTTGAAAACGGAGGTCTTGCATATTAAACTAGTGTCCTTTAATCGATCAAGGGCTACTCGACATTTTTTGAAAAACCTCGGGCTCGGGGTTATAGATAAGGACCTGGAAAGAGGCCTAGTTCTTTTCTATAACCTCCGACGATCCTTCCGCCCTTCGCTTCATTCCAGTGTGTAATGTTGAGCTTCCAACTCACAACTGAAGGCATGACAGTCTGGAGGCACCAAAGGGAAACTCCAAACCAGCGGTGATCATCATCAATGAGGATTCTCTGGCCCACCTTTCAGAAACAAATGGCGCCATTTAAGACGAGGTTTTGAATGGAGTCCGTAAGGATGGAGAGGGAACCGCTATCTACCGACCAGCACTGTCTCTTCGCCCTCGTTCACAACTAGACACAGTTTAGCCACTTTTTTCTCAATGCGAGCACACCCTAGATTGACGGCTCACTTCATTCGACTGATCGCGTCAATGTCACCCGCTCCGAGGAAAGACGTAGTTGCACGGGCTTTTGGAAGATCGTCTAGCGGGCTTCACTGAGTTCTACTTGCTAAGAAGAATGACATTGAAAATGTCTCATGATAGCCTGCTCTAAACCTTTTGTCACGATGGCGTAATCCGTGCGAATTGAAAGTCCGTTCTCACTCTAACGTCTCTTTGTTATCGTTTTAAGTTACATATCGTTTTTAGTACACAATATTTAGAGCGCTGTTTCCAAGGATGTCCGCGAATTAATGTTTCGAAACTCTAGGGGATGTTCGTCGGTTGACACTTTTTTTTTAAAACAGAATGTGTCAGCGAACTTGTAACCGGCCTTGAGGAAGCAGCTGGAATACTCCAATGACAAGAAAGACGAGACTGGACACGGCAGTGTATAGCTCGTCTCGATGCGCAAATACACAGCCTTGAAACCGAGGCATTTGTGGTGGGTATTGGTATGCTTTTCGTAGGTTTCTTCGAAAAACTGGCGGAGTGTGAAAACTCTGGTCTATTTGTAGACTGGCATGACTTTGGCATGTTTCAGTTCACGTATTTTCCTAAGACCTGATCTAGGGATTAGGTGCCAATTGCAAGAGGTTTATGCAAGTCTTCGATGGTAGCATATCACCAGAAATTCGAAATACTTTGTCTTCTTTGTCGGTTGTGGACTTCGGCCTCAATCAACACGCTTCTCCAGCTGTCACTGTCCTTGGAAAGCTGCCTTCCACTTTATATTGGTCGAAAACTATTAAATTGGTTGAAATGGGGACTTGTGTGCGTCACATTAAACGCAGGCGCTCTCTATTGCGTTGTTCGACTCTTCTGACGGGAAACTTGGCTCCCGTTCATGTGCTCTACATGGTGTACCCACAACTTCTTCAATACGTAACCCAGCCCTCGGTTACATTGTCTCACAGCCTTAGAGTCCAACATTCCTCGATCGGAGCTAACTTAGTCATGCCAGCAGCCGACGTCTGACAGAGTTCGTGGTTGAACTTTTCTCTTCCAGTCGCTCTGCAAGACACTTGTCTTATAACCAACAAGATAGGGTTCTGGCCTTCTGCCAAAGAATAGAAAACAGCTATTCAAGACTGACACTTGCCTCATACGCAACTCCAGCACAATGATGTTCACAACTTGGCCTTTGGGTGGCCATCAAAGTATAAAAAACAACGTCTCATTAGAATTCCCACTTATAAAGCCATTTGTCAGCGCAAACAAACGCTAAGTCTTGTCGTATATTCTAATCGATTGCGAATCTCAATCCCGCGACATGGGGCTCTTAAAAGGGATTACCTGATTTACATCCAATTAACTCATTTCAATATTAACTCAGACTAATTTGACGGAAAGGTCCACGAACAGCCGATAATTAGTTCGCAAGAAACTGAATACATTTGCAATTCAGTTCGGCTCGAGACTCGAGACCGGTTTCCTCGGAAGGGGCGACACATTTGTGGCTGTGTGTATGTTTTGTATAATTGCCAGTGCACGCTTAAGTCTTATCAAATATTTGTCATTAGCCAGTCCAGCAAAGAGAGAGAGACATATCCGCGTGTGTGTCTGTGTCGCTGTCCATTGCGTAACAGAACCTGTCGCTGGTCAGTAGCGTCTGTGCTAATCAGTGCGGTCTTGTGGTGGTTCATTGAAGGATTCCACTTTTAGATAATCAATTACTTATGAAACTCAAGTGAATGAATGGCTGCAACTTAGAATATGATTATTAAACGAGGGCAGGCTGACTTTAAGCAGACACGTTCAACGGGAGGGGATGTGCAGACTGTGTTAATGGACTGGTAATGGATTTCGCATTTATCGGAACACTGAACGGTTGGATTTGAGTGAACTTGGAACGGGAAGTGGTGACATTGACCCCGAAGAAGTGACAATGATGAAATTGAGAGAAGTTCCTCATTTGATAGTGATTTCCTTTTTTTCAGCAAATCATGGAGACTATGTCGTATGGCGTACTTTTCCTTTTTGTTTGTAGACAAAGATATGGCTTCAGTGGACTTAAATGTTGCAGGGCATGCCTTAAGATTTGATGACGATTTCCAAGGGAAAACCAGACAAATTCAGCAGAGTGGCTATAAGGACTCAGAGGCTGTGGCGTTGGAATGACAAGCCGTACGGTGATGGCTCCAGAACGAGTGCTGGTTACGTGTTCTTTGAAATCCTTGGAAGATCCTTGACAGTAACCGACAACATCAGCGTCTATCCGGCTGATTTGGCTGGGATGTATCAAGTAATGCAAAGTAACCAACCAAAATTGTGTGATCAGCAAATAAGGTGACAATTTAATTTTAAAATACGCATGCTCTTAGATTCCAGGGAATATATTTGCTAGGTCTGTCACTGTCGTGGGCACATGCACTTTGTGTCAAATGGTAAAATTGGACTTTTTTGGGCAAATAAATTGAATTAGAAACGTTGAAAACATCGAAGAAGGCCTTCATTGACAAGACAATGCCACATTAAAATGTTAGCAAGTGCTACAGTTAATTCAAAGGAGGAGGAAGCATTGAAGACAGATCGATCGACGGCTGTCAACATGAATTGATGAACATAAAAGCAAAGAGCTGCTGCTTAAAAATTATCGTTAACATTTCCTTCGATCGTGCCATTATGGCACTTTTTGATTGAAAAGACACTGTGGCACTTTAACATTGAATATGGCACTCTGGTAAAAAATTTAAAAATTAACATATTTACATCAACGCTTATAAAACAATGTCTGCGTCGCTTACATCTGCCTTCCGAAGGAGTTGAACCCTCGTTAACTTTCGATGAATGTGTAAATGGTACTTTGTTTATTTATTAACTTCATTATTAAGGCATTTCCGTTTGTTATTCTATAACATTTTCTATTTTTTTAGTGCAATTCATAAAATGTTTGGGGCAACCATGGCCTTAAAATGGCAGTTTTTTGTTAGCAGTGGTGGTACTTTGAAAAATGTTTTTCCGGTAACGCTGATTGGCATGCGATCATACGAGTATTTTTGTCTCTCCACTCCTAAAAAAAGACTTGCGAATGCGTACGATCATAGTGTTCCCTGTCAGAGATTGGCAAATAAAACATATCTTAACACCGCATAGTGCTAGTGTGACCTCCAACTCATGAATCTAGGATAATTTGTGTTCAATGCGACGAGAGTTTATTCGTTATTAATGAATTAGAGTCGTAGAAAAAGCAAGTATATGCACATACATGCGTTGTACGAATAGTTGGTGCATATTGCTACAAAACATTTTAAAAGATTCTGATTGAAAACAGTTAAATTTCGCTTGGTTCTAAAAACCCTCTATTTTTTTCACAATGTTGTCAGTGTGTGATGGGAGAACTGGAAATAATTGCAAATGAATAGTGGTTTTGGTTGGACATCGGCTCAACGGCGAGAGCCCTGTAGTGAGTACTGAGCAAGAACATTGCAGCATTAGTCGCAAAGATGTACAATGCTCAAAAACACACGCATTGCATCATGCCACGACCCGTAGCAACTTTTGCAGACGTTACACCGACGGAAAAGATATACAGTGGTCTCTCCCTAAGTCGAATATTCTCGGGATATCAAAATTAGTTCGAGTTAGAGGGAGTTCGACTTAGGGAGAGCTCTAGCAAGAAGAAGGATGCAGTTTTTGAGAAAACACTTCTTTACCAAGCTGAAAATCTTTCTGAGATTCTTATATGAATCTGGCAAGACCCCTCAAGGTCTAAGTGAACCGCCGCTGTACACTAAAGTATCTAACTAGAATGTGAACACTGACACTGGTACAAGAAAAGAGCCTGGACATTGGTCCACCAATGTCCCAAGAGCGGGCATACGAAGTGTGATGTCAATCCTTTAGCAAATGCAGTGTGTCTAGACATCAAACACTGCGAATAGACTAGAATAAAATAGAGGTTGGCTTGAAATCTATTTGCCACTTGTTCTGCGCTTGAGAATAATTCGAATGTGGATAGCGCTGCAGTCCGACGTGGACTTGGGTGCTGTTTCTAAAGCAACTACACCTGTTGTGCGTACCATTGTTCTTGCACGAGTGGAAGGGACCTGTAGTCTTAAGACGACTTCGAACCGCGAACTTTGCGAGATTCTTTCTGGACATGTAGACTCGCCGAGCTGCATGCATTGTCAGTGACTCGAGAGAGGTGAAGACGTGAATTATGAAAGTTGTTCATGTCTGAACCACACACGTACGTAGCCACTACGACTTGTTTGACGCAGCTAACAAGAGAGTGCTAGAAGATCTGAACAAATTTACCTCGATTGAAAAAAAGCCTTCGGAAAAACATGGGATCTCAAGCCATTGGTGTTATATTAGCTATATACCATGACAGGAAGACCCATCTTGACTTACGGTTCCTTTGAATGGTGTCGGAAGCATTGCAGAAGAAGTACATTCTCACACAGCTAACCAGAATTCATAGATCAGCCTGCAACACCGACCGCAGCACTTGAGGCCATTCTCTTCCTCTCTTCTCTCGACCAATTCTGTAGCAAACATGCAGCCCCATCGGTCCTTAGGCTCAGGGAACCGGGTTTCTGGAGGGAGAGACAACACGGTCACACTATCATGCCAACGAAGTCGACAGCAGCACAAAATATAGGTTAAACAGACTATCTACTATCAACCTTAGTCCCGGAGAAGAGCTTCAATCAGCGCTTTTCGAACCGGATACAATGGCAAGGACAATTGGTAATAGAAATAGAAGGGATGACATGGTGCACTCACAGCCCAAATACGAGCTATGGTACAGGCACAAGGGTCTTCTGTGACCTTTTCGAAAAATCCCTGGCACTAAGCGACGACTGCAGTGCCTTTCAAGCGGAAGTGACTGCAATACATGACGCAGCATTGGCGCTGAAAGATCAGAACGTAACCGGCGTGACGTGAATGATCATCATTTTTATTGTAGCCAAGCGGTAATAAAGGTCAAATCGTCTGATATCTTAACGTCGACACTGGTTAGATTGTGCAGACAGAGCATAAGTGAGATATCCTTGGTGAACTCGGTCACCCTCTGCTGGGTACCGGGACATACTGGAATCTAAGCTAACGAAAAGGTGGACAAGGAAGAAATTAGAGAACAAGGCCCTTGATACAACCAGAGCTCGATGACTTAGCCTGAGTACTGGTCACTGGAGCAACAGCGAGGACTCTATGGCCGACTCTATCAGCAAAAATAGATCAACATCACTTATCAGTTTTGATCGCAAGGACGTACGCATGCTAATAGGGGTTCTTACCGGGCAATGTGCCATAGTCACACATGCTATGCCTCTGAACCTACGACTTTTGTAGAAGCTACATAGATGAGGAAGAAATAGAATCTATCAAACATCTGCTCTGCGAGCTAAAGGACCTAAGCGATGTTGAACTGAAAAACCTCCTAGTATTAATTTATAAATCCGAGTGGGCCTAGAACTAAAGCAGGTCTCCCGGTGGTGAACCAAGCAAAAACAAGGCTACTTTTCATAGGGCCACTCGGTTGGGCGCCATTTTACAAGCGCCAAGACCTTTACCAAAATCTTGGCCTCTGCATAACCTTCCTTGAATGCGACGATATCTGATTAACACTAGGTTTTTCAGAACCGAAATTGCTGGCTCTACCGAACGTTAGCTTTATGGCCAAGGCAAGCTATTAAATCAAGCTTAAATCAAGTCGCAAATTTTTAGTCGTAAAATGACTCAGACACAGTGATTAAGGCAGTCCGTCAAAAACAAACAAATTTAGAATGCGAAATTTTACAAGTTCAACTTGAACATCAGGATGACCATCTGGAATTCAGCGACCGAATGACACAGCCACACACAATTTGAATGCGACAACTGACTTCGATTTTTATGAACACCAACCATGTACTGGACGGTGTGTACATATGTTCCAACTAATAAACACAAATTCTTCAATACGAGCGTAATCCATTAAGGCATTCCCATCAGATATTGCACTTTTAATGTGCCTTGATGTTTCTCTTGATTTTTCCTTGCATTTTTTTGTTTGTTTTGTCTTCACTTTGTATGTATCGGGCATTTGTATCTCGGCTGAATGTAAATAATTTTTATCAAATCCATCGGCTATTACGCCATGTGTATGGGGGGCTTGCAAACAAGTCGATTGTGTTGTTATTAAAGCGACTCTGGCTTGCTGAATGGCTGAATCGAGTGTGCGATCGATATTAGCAGCAGCAATTAATTGGGCATAATTGAATTATTAAAATATGAATGAATGAAGTAAGTGCGCTATGCAGTCAGGCGACGACGCGCCGCGACCTATCAAAGCGTGACAAGCTCGACTGAGTGCCTCAACTCCGCCTCCTTGTGACTCAAATTGTACTGCCAAATGGAATCTACTACGTACGCTTGGCTTTCTCATGAATGTGTTCGTTCGCCGTGAGCTGCGCGGATTAATTGAGCTTGTAAGTGTATGCAAAGGAGGGAGTGTACACTAGAGATTGAGAAAAACAACAGAGTGAAATAAGAATGATTTACGAACTTACCTTAGGTTGTTTAAGAGCGGCAACACCTTAAGACCTGTGGAATAGACAAGCGAATTAGCATCTTGTTATAGAATTGGCTTAAAGGCTAGAGATGTCTGATTAAACAATGAGCCTGGACCGTGGATGATGTTGTCCACGGTGTGGGCATGTTCAGTTGGTGGCCTCAGGCGGCGTAAGTATAAGGCATGTGCTGATCTTGTCGGAAATAAACTGATAGCAGGTACCTAACAAGGGGCACATTTTGATAGATGGGAAGTGGTTTGCAACCGACTTGCATTGGAGGAGGGTCGCACTACACTAAGGATTCTGACTGGCGGAAGTCAGGTGCTGATGGGTTGGTTGCCGATGATGTGCTGGCCTTCAATGAAGCTCTCAGAAGGTTAGGGGGTGTTTTGCAAAAAACCATGAAGATCACGATCGGAAGCAAGTTTGGTTGGATATTCGGTGAAAAGGTGAAGTCTTTGAAAGGAAATATTTCACGTTACCGTCAAATTATATATTAGACGAAAGAGCCTTGTCCAGCAACACTAGACCCCTTTGCGTAGATGCGATCAAGATGTCGATGGGTCGTTGTCTCGTCACGTAAATGAGCAAACTTAGTTGCTTTTGCGCAGAAGCATGATGCTGAGTTCAGGAACAGCAAGCCAATGTCGTTGCATGTTCGATTGACGAGTTGATCACCGGGCTCATCAAAGTCACATTAACCGATATTCGTCTTAAGACCTAACCACAATGGATGTAAGGATACTTTAATCAACTTTAGAAATCGAACAGAATTGATGGACTGTAGCCATGACAAGCAACAGCTGGATGGCACAGTTCTGCCCTTGGTTAGAGGGTCCCCAGTTCAAATCCCAGTGGAAGCAAAGTAAATACGCGTGTTCGCGATTTCACTGGCAGCCCAACTATGATAAGCACGCCGCCGAGTTTCGTTAAGTTTCGTTCAATTTGGTTTATCAAATATAGTTCAGTCTTTATTGACAAGCATACTTCGTGAAGTTTTGCCCATGATAATGTATTTTTTCTTGTGAATTTGCCGAATATTGGAAGCAGATGGGTCTGATCAACCTTGAGGTTCAGAGAGGTAGAATACTGAAATAAAACCACAGAATATAAAAACTACCTGGCATCAACCATGGCTACGGAGAATACTTCCTCTATGCGGTTTCCGGATCACCGAAACCAGTCGTTTGAACAGACGGTTGTCGATATCAGTACACACTGGTATCCAATGCAATGAAGGAAAAATGGACAGCCATGGCAGAGATTCTTGTGTGTAAACGTAGAAGACAACGTTTTGGATAATGCCAGGAATCGATGAGTGAGTTTGGACATCGGATCAACGACGGTCAGTCTTAGTCGTAGGGATGTACACATGCTAAGGGGGTGCTTTGGCATATCAACATTGACTTCTGTAAAATACTTCTGACGAAGAAGAATTAGAATCTGTTCGACAACTGCTCTGAGAATGGACAGCCCTAGTGTTAGTGATACTGATAAGTCTCTGTTTAAATCTATAGAAGCTGGAGTAATACTGTGAAGTATTCTTGGTCATCTCCTTTAGTTGTTTTATACCACAAAACGTTGGAACCGTACTAGGTATATTTGACGACACCGCCATTTTGGTAACTACCAAACCGGTCGAAGAGTGAACCAGAATATTGCAACGTGCTTTAGATCGGGTACACGGATGCCAATAGAGTTTATTTTAAGAAACTTCCTCGTTTTTATAAATAGTGTCCAAATATATATCTCGGGACGACTCTCGATATAAAGCTTAAGTGGAGGAGAGTGAAGAGCTTCAAATAAGATATAACGTCATATACTGGCCTATTGGAAAATATTTCAAAGTATTGACAACAAATTGATTATATATAGGCAAGCGTTAAGACCCATGTGGACGTATGGTATAAACTCTCGGTCTGTACCGAAGAAAGTAATACAAATGTATTACAAACTTTTCAGCGCACGATGGTATACATATACAGTGGTGATCATTAAAATAGAGCAATTCAGTGTTCCCACCTCCACTTCTGTGCTCCATCTCCATGTTTTACACATTATTTTGTGAGTTTGGGTGAAAATTCTTGATTGGAGGATGGAGGGAGTTTAACTTATTTTCTGCCATCATATCCGATTAAATTAACTTTCGTTTCGCCAATATTTCTCCACTATTTAATAGCTTCTGTACCTATCCATTGGACAATCATATGCAAATTGTAGTCTTCGTCGAGTTGTTCCTTTTCTGATTGGAAGATCAAGTTCTGTTTTAATCTTGTGCGAAGACTTAAGGGGGGTCTATCTTTGCGGCGCGAACAATTCTTCGATCGACTTGAATTGCGGTTTTCCGCTTTGCACCTTGATTTTCCACACTCTCCTTTTCTTTGAACACATTTCCTCCAACTTCTTCGACCTCCCGATAATTTCAGCTATTTGCCGTTGCGATTTGCCATTCATAAGAGCACATAAAACTCTGCTGTCCTTCCAATTCGTGATGAAAGTAAAGTTTTTTGCAATCTTCAAAGGACTAAGCCTAGTGACCAATTACGGTGAATTCATTCTCACTTAAGGTTAGGTTAGGTAGGTGGGCTGCCAGCACATGTTGGTCCATTGTGATACCCATAGTCAGACCACTACCACTGATCGACAACTCCAGTGATAGCACCATTTATTTGATCCCAACGGCAAATAGTGGCTGGAACAGATTTGAAAACCGGATAAAAGAATATTGATTTAGCCTTCACTGAGATTCGAACCGGGGACCTAGGGCAAGCATTGAACCAACTGCGCCATCCAGCTGATTTATCCCGCGGTATTAGGATCCGCACAATCAAGAAAATAAAGCTGCTTAATAATGTCAGTGTTTGGTTTGTCTAGTGGTCATCATCATCTTCAGTGCCACACATAAGCCCGCTAAAGGGGCACTCGATCCTCCACCATCGACTCTAACTTATAAGGAGCAATAATAAAGACTGTTGTGCAAGGCCTTTAACTTTGAAAATACACCGCAACACGCTAGAGTTTTCTTTACAGAATAAATTGAACTGTACTGATTTTTATAGTGCCTCAATAAAAATAAACTAAAAACTGAAATGACTAATAGCGTGTGCCACATTCAATTTATAGCCGGAAACCCGTCGATTAGAGCATAATTTCGCATAATAACCCCGCCACATGACCTCGAACATCGTGTAATCCAACACCTTCGCACTATTTAGTGAATTCGATAATCCGCGCTAAAACCAGAAATGATGCACGATCTTGAAGTCGCTTTATTGCAAATGTACAGCACTAAAAATCGATGAAATCAGACTTTCAGATTGCGTTTTATTCGATCAATGCGCAGCCCTCTTTTGTTTGCATTTGGTAGACATAAACATTGACAGCATAAAATTATCTTTTTCTATCTGGCTGTTAACATGGCGATTTGCATAAGTTTTATGTGTTTTATTGAATTTTTAAAAAATGTATGAACAACCAAGACGAAGGTTGGAAAGAGGAGGACATTTGTTTTGAGCGGTGTTTTTTTTTTTGGTGGTAGTTTGATCTGCGTTGCTTCCACATTCCATGGTGCGGCTCCTTGGAATAGAAGTGTATTAGGTTAGGGTAAAGTGGCTGACTGCCAATAAGCAGTAGTCACATTTGGGCAAGTATAGGACCATTGTGTTACTACGTGGATTGAAGAGAATCTATTGGTAAACCAGTGTGCGATGAAGGTGGCTGGCACTAATTAGATCGGTCAGGCTATCCAAAAAGCGAACTCCTAAGTGATTTTTCCTTTGGGATCAGAGGATGCACAATGGTCTCTTTGTCTTCCTCACCTCTGCAACTTCTGAAGAAGTTATTCTATAGACGCAATGCCCAATGATAACGGCGGCGATGCGAATGCAAAGAGCAAAACTGCTCAGCCTGATCAGTTCATGTGATCGTTTAGGGTTGAGTGTAAGCCTTAATTGTTTCGCGATGAACCCCCGTATTGTGGTTTTTTCCGAGTAGAAGTCAAACTTCATATGTGGAATTAAAGGATGGCATCGCAACAACCGAAACCTATATATTTTGCGGAGATCGACAAATCGTGGATAGCTTAATTCGTTAAGGTTCGTTAAGTAGCAATCAACTGTAGTCATTGTGCAAATACGTTTTAAGCAAGGGCCTTTCTGGACATAATAACGAGGTTCCCTTGCAAAAGAAACAACACAGCAACCTGGCGATCTCCGGTCGGTCGAATGGGCAACCAAATCCAACTTGGAAAGTTAGAATATCTACCAGATTTCATGTGTCGAGCTGGAAGGAGGTATTAGTGGCTGACTGCTGGTAGACAGTAGTCACATAACAGACACAAATGCTATTTAGTTCGGTCACGTTGTTAAAATAATAGGCTTCTAGGTGACTTATTCGTTGGGAAGAGAGGGCGCTGCAGTTGCAAAGAAGATGTGCAATGTTTGCTTTGTCCTCCTCGTCTCTGTAGCTCCTGCAAAGTCATTTTGGGGAAGGTCTACTCTAGAGGCATGAGTGCCCGGTTACAACGCCGATAATAGCTCTGAGATTCGGCCTACTCATTCTGACAAGAGTAGGCCATATGCATCATTGCATCATTACACCATAGACATACTGCTCGATATCGTGAAATGATGACACCGTTTTTTTCTGCGGAAATGGGATGCTCTTGATGTGGCCAGTATGTGGTTTCAACAAGACGGTGCCATATGGCACACAGCTACATCAACGAAATTCATTTACATTTATGCAGAATGGTCATTCAAAATTAGGACAAAGGAGTGCGTATGTCCAGGAAACCCGTGGAGGCCATTTCTCCGATGTGTTATTCCATAAATAACCGTCCTACGTCTAGAATCTAGAATCTATGGACAAACCTGTGTTTTCTATTCAATTCAATTCGTGCGTATTGCGACATCCTTTGCATGCTTTCGTGAATAACTTTCAAAAATCTGTGAATAACTGTCAAAAAGTAGCTCAAACTCGTCGATGGACATGGGGACAATCGACTGTGAAGTCGTATATTTCCCTGGTACTTGTTTAAACTTGTTAGAACCCACGCTTTTTCAGTCGAACTCGGAACATGGTCCATCGGAGGAGTCGACAGCTCCGGCGAATTGACTAAAGCGCCCATTTCGACCTCCACTGTGGCCACAGAAATGCACTCGTACATAAGTGCAACACATCGCCTGCACTTGAATCAAAATCCATTCAAAAGCAACACCACCGGAACGCCGAATCCAAAGCGCTTTCCCGGCGCATTCATTTCGCACACGAGTACAACTGACATGTCCACATTGGCTCGAAACAATGAAGGAACTACTAAATGAGCTTACAAGTCATTCTAACGAGCGGCATTCTTTCTGCTAAAGGTTAACAGGATCTAATGCCAAACAACAAATCATAGCCCATGTGCCGCCGCATGCGCAAAGACTTAAACAAGAGAAAAAAATCGAGCGCCTTAACTTGGTGGGAAATTATTTCTCCTTCTCGCCGTACGCCGTATGCCGTACCCATCAAACCTTGAATTCAATATCTTCAATATCAAATGTTGCCCCAGAAATTCATGGACTCCCCATGCGGTACACGCTTCCACTCGGAGAGCGCACAGCCCACAAAGCGTACATTATTCAAGTCGCCATCACGTCAAAGAGCGTGATCGTAAATAAGTTCCTAATCGAAAGCAAAGCAGCATCAAGCGTGCCTTCTCATTCAAGCCAAGTCGTAGATCGCAAATCCTACCATCCACTGGAGGCCGGCCGCCGCTGTAGGTTGTGCGCACATGAACATTGCAAATTCTTGTCACATGGCCAAAAGGTTTTCACTTTGAGTCGCTGTTCACTGTTCGCCGAGTGTGATTGCCGCTGGACGCTGCCTTGGACTCTTGGGTCGTCCAGTCGTCAGTCGTTAGTCGCCGGGCTAGATGGCGGAGGTTTACTCACCTACATTTTCCGCAAGTCACATGAACTCGCTGTGACACATTGGAACAGAGAAAAATGAAACCAACAAAAACCAGAGAGAAAAAAAAGAAACCCGACGTGAGTTCGTTAGTCGGCCGTGTGGCGGCTATTGAATGGAATATCGAGCTTCGAGCGTTCTGCTCAATTACTTGACGCTAATTGTAATCGCAGTGTTTATGATTTAATCCAGCGACGCTGTGTGTGTGTACGGCTGCGGCTGCGTCTGCAGGAAGCTAAAGGCTTGATGGCGTGCCGGTGGGCAGCGCAAAACGCAAAACAATAAACTGATGCGGAAAAGTTGTTCTTTCAAACAAATGTCAAGTGTCAAAGTGACATTTGCATACTCGCGCTGAGTAATGGCGTTAATTGCAAATTAATTAAAGACAGCATTTGTCAGATAAGAGCGTTGGCTTTGCTTTGCTTTATTAATGCTTTGCATTCATTAAGGGTTCCGCATTCTGGGAAAGGAATCAGAAGTCCGCTGGCGTCGGTGGCATTTGACGATGAATTCAAGTTTGCCAGCACTTGCTGTCGATGTCGATCGCGATGTTGACATAAAAATCTGCGCTAAATTGAAAGGTCGACAGATCAAGTTCGGAGAGGGGGGCCAATGTGAAAATAAAATGAAAATCATGATCTGGACCTATGAACTGAGCGGAAAGAGTCAAGCACATGAACCGGCCTCCACCGCGCGGCGGTGCCAATGGGTTTGCAATTTGATGGGTAACAGCTTGAATTTATTGCTGATGTGACAATTTGCAAGTAGATCAAGGCAACGCAACTTATTCATCGTGAGAAGATCGGAATTCGACAAACGGAGTGATCATGGGTTTGGCGGGAATCATTCAGCGATGCACGTGTGAGCAGCCGTCGTTAGAAAACTGCAGGGAGACGGGGAGCTTCTATGACTTTGTGGTACTCTTTGTGGACTCGTTGAGGCCCTTAAGTTCCTTGTATGGGAAGATGATTCAACACCTTTCTTTCAGTCTCCTTTTCAACCCTTTTTGATACCTCTTAATCGGAGGTTCTTTTTAATGTTTTGGGACTGCTCTTCTCAATCAGGAATCAGGAAGTGCCTGGATCTATATGAAGTCTACCAAATTGATGTCTAACAAGGCTCCCGTTGCAGACGGGCGCTGAAAACTATGAGAGAGCTGAGGATCAGTTGTTTGGCTTCATGTTGCTCATCCGTGACATGTGGTCAGACAAAAGAACGAGTGGGACGAGTGGAATCTCAGTGTCGGTTGACCGATCCACTGGAAAGGACACTGCGTCTGATCATCGCGGGATTAGGCTTCTTAACATCGAGTATCGTCTTCTTTTTGCAGATGACTAAGTTATCCTCACATCTTCCCAGACGGAACTCCAGCGGGCGCTCGATAGGTTTGTGGCCATAAGTGCTGACGCTGAGATGAAGGTTAGAGTGGACAAATCCGACTTTATGGTTATTTCCAGAACGGCTGTTCAAAGCACTCTTCATGTTAGTGTAGTCCCGAGGCGTGCCTTGAATGCGATTCCATCAGGTAGGCGACCGCCTGGTAGATCCACGACGAGGTGGTTGCACCAAGTCGAAAAACGCGCCTACTTCCGCTAACTCCAGATGAGTTGGAGTCGATGGTTAAGGACCGAGTGGCCTGGAGATCGCTCGCGTGCTTTACCCCCGCGACGGGTTTAGTGGATCATGCCGGGAATTGAATACGATGATGATGAACATCGCGTGAAAGGTTTGGGTGCCATTTGATATTAAACGTCATTAACAGTGTGACTGCAGACCAGGAAAGGGCACAATAGACAACTTACTTATGCTGCGAGTGATCTTGGGAAATACGCAAGAAGTGTAGACCGATAGATGCCACCTATTGGCGAGAAGAAGTCTCAACCGGGGGAAGGGGCGTGTGATAGTTGAACATCACTTCCACTCGGAGGCCTTTGGGCCCATTCATTTGTAGTCTGGATGACTGGAAGCTGCGTGCACAGGACCGTCAACGATATAAGGTAGCTATTAAGTCCGAGAAAGTATGTAAGTAAGTATACGTCACGAGACATGCATCTTCATGTCCAGTTTTGCAAGACTCACGTTCCATCATTCGAGATAAGATCTCCCAGAGGTCCGCACAACTGGCATACGCAAGTGACATTGGCTTGGTGGATAGACCACAAAGACCAATAAATTGGGCATTTTGCTGACATTGAGGGGAGGGGAGTTTAACCAAAGGTCTAGCGGTGGACGAAAGCAATGTAAAGTGAATACTGCTTTCGAGAAAGAATGCAGCGGCTTGGACGACTTGGACAGAACGTCACAATGGGTTAGTGAGTGGTTGGATTTACGTGATTTTCTGGCTTACCATCAGATTTATTCACCCATGGAGTCGACAGACACCACAGCTTTACTTCAGCTACCAATTAAGTCCATGTCTTGTGGGACGATCCCTCCACCGAGGCTGAAATGTAACTTCTTGCTGCTCTTTTGGTAGTAGCACCTGGATCCTGTGCAACTCTACACTGGATCACAACGCCATTCGAGTTTAAACCACAGTCACCACGACCATTCCTCAAAGAGACAGCAGGCTAATACCGGCTGTTTGTTTCAGAGACTCCTGTCCAAGACAATAGCCTTTCGTAAAGCAGTATGGTTTCTTCTAGCTTGGTGCCATAATTGCCAGGGGCAGCCACAATGGGCAACAAAAACTTTAGTCACAGAATTGAGATCAAACTCCAAACGTTGTTTCATCCAATTGAGTATAGACTCTCGTTCTCAAAGGACCAAGATCACTTTATACAAGACAATGATCATCGCAGTCCTGCGCAAGAGCCTGGAGACATAAGCATCTTCAAAATGGTACGAAGAAGCTCTTGGTCATTTTAAAGCGAACAGATCTGCGTCCGATCGTAGGTCTTGTTTGCGCACATATCAGCTGAAGAAGATTCAACCACGATCGCGTAGGGGATCTACAGCGACATGAGTGTAGTCTGGTGTTCTGCGGATCGAACACATAAAGTAGCTGAACCATGTCCTTGTGCTCAAGGACAACTTGGTTTGCGCCTGAAGAGTCTTTGACGCCAAGTCTGTGGGACAAGGTAACAGAGGAAACCCAGGTCTAACTCAACCAACATGATTCGCGCAATTGGAGCCAGCTAGCCAGAGACTTGTTGATTGAACGCAGATTGATGTCAAGACTGATGTCTGTGCGCCAGAAAAAAAATCGTACAACCACTGAATTCACTCGTTTCATGCTGCTTACATATAAATTCAACTCAAACCAGTTTGAAAACAAGAATTTCACGAAGCTGAAATTCTCAATGGAAAGGTCTGCAAGTGATTTGAATCTTAATGGCGTTCTTTCATTTCATGCTTCGTCATGAGTTCAACGAGCAGAATACAAAGATTAAGGGATCCGAGATGTTTATGCGAATTGCCAGGAAATTCCGAGATAATTTCCACTTTATTTGTTATAACTCGTGTGGCATTGACCTGTCAAAAGTAGTTTACAACCATCGATCTCCTGAAACGGGCTTCCCCCGGCAGAACGACCACACATCTCGTGGACCCTACCAACCAGTCATTCCCAACTAAGGGCTTCACAAGTGGCAAACAAAGGCCAATCGCCGCCGCCATTCAAAGACGACGAACCCCAAGTGGGCGACATTGTCGTAACCGTGCACAAATTAGTTTCCGTTCCGGTTCGAGTTTTGCGAACTCTCCGCGTGCGTAACAAACTCCATTCAAGGCACTCACATTCCCATTAATTAAACGCACATATCAATTCATTTGCAAACCCACTTCGCCAAACTGGGTCGGCGGCCCTTAAATGTCGAGGCATTTAACTGACAAGTTGTTACGCTTCTTCCAAAGAGGAAACTAGTTCTCCTTTTTGCCCACACTCCCTCTCCGCCGTGTTCAATGAGATGATCGGAAAGGCATTCGCAAGCCAAACAATAGGAAATTGCAGCGACAGCCAACAGAAGCCGTTGATTCTTACGTCAACTCCCCAAACATGGAGAGTCCACACGTATTATAGGCACTACCTGACGCGCGCTAATAATCGTCTGCAGACGTCATCGAAATATCAAGATGGCGCCGCAAGCCGCAATCAAAGAAACGCTCAATTTACATTCTAGACTCTGCCTGACTGACTGACTGTTCTGCGGAATCGGCGTAGATCTCCGACGTGTCTGAGGCAAAACTTTTATTTTCAAATCGAAAGAAGCGCGCATTCCTGAGGGCCGCATCTTTATAGCTGTCACCAGTGCCGGCAGCGACGACGGCGGCGGCGGCCGCAACGATGACGATGACGATGGCGGCGGAGATAAAGTGCAATTACTTCGTTCGAAGTGTCAGATTTATTCTCATTGAAATTGTCATGTTTGACACTTACCAATGAATTCATTTCGTATTCTGATTCGATCTTGCAAGTTCGCCGCTGAAATGATTACGCAGTTGATGAAAGCCAGCAGGGCTACTTGATATTCAATATTTGTCGCATTTTCTAATTCGTTGATCACAATTTTAAAACGATATCGTTCGTTTTTGAGATTCTAGAAAAAAGATGAAAAAAGAGGAAAAAAGGAAAAATAAATGAAAAGTCATGTAAATCGAGATCGTGATGGGGGACGTACGACGTACCTTATAAAATTCTAACGTCTCAATCGCTCGAGAATAGCCTTCTGAATTGTAAGCACATAGGGCTGACAGCAGTTCGAAAACTTGCTTCTTCACTGTGGTATTGTTTGTGTCTAGGGCTGCTCCTAATTTGGAAACGTATTCACGATTCTCGACGATATAGTCCAGGCCTATGCGTGAATCCATTCTGGGCAGTGTCATTTTTTTTCTTCTTCTTCTTTTGTTCAATTTCCGTTCCTAGATTGTGTGTATTCGAGATGGTTGCGCATGCGTATCAGATAACCTGCTACTGTCGTGTGCGTGCGTCAGTTTTGTGTGATCTGAAATGAGAGGGAAAATTAATGACTTTGTGCCTTGTGATAAAAGGGTTTAATTTGCTTTTTCGGAGACGTGATGGGAATTTGAATCGAGTTTATTCATGGGTGAACGCATAAACCTTCGGTGGGACATCCTGTGGGGTTCTCGTTAGATGGAGGATGCAATGAAATAGCTATTAATTGCTAATGGGGTGTTGATAAGGGGAGTCCCTTTGTGGCATTAAACGCACTTGTTTGGGTTTAAATGCAGGACATGACACTTTTTAAGGTGTTTTCTCAGCAGGTGGTAGGTGGTGGTAGCTCGATAGACGGACTTTGACCCAGCGGGATCCACTGCACCGCCACACGGGTTGTTTCTAAGATGAATCTACTGGTGAGCAATCCTGAGCAGACTTAACCAGCTACTTCGCTTACGGTACATAATGCATTTAATTGGAAAGTAGCTGGGCCATCAAGTTGTTTTTTTTTTAAATCATAGGTAATTTTGACGCTGACATCTTTTCCCCGCTCGAAATCTTGACAGAAACTCTGTATCATACCTCCGCGGAACGAAATGAGTCGCTTTACGCTTGAACAACGTTGGGAAATATTAAAACTTAGTTAGAAAGTTAGCACTGTGTAGCCCAAACAGTGCGCTTTTGTGAAAAGAAGAAGTATTGGCCAAAATGTAAAACTTAAGTTTGGTATGCTAGTAGACAACATACACGGTCCCCGTCGTCGTACGGGTGCGCACAGATGAGAATGTGGCTGCTGTGGCCTGAGTGTGAGACTCAATTCACGAATATCAACTCGCCATCGATCTCAACAGCTAAGCATTTCACGCATGAGCCTGTGCGTTACAGAGCCATGTTAACCGACTTTTTTTGTTGCTGAAATGGAAGACATGGACATGGATTTGGACGACCTCAGGTTCATGCAGGATGATGCGCCATTCCACACAGCCCATGTCACAATCGATCTTCTGCGCATCAAATTCCCAAATCCGGAGCTGCGATTTTACCCCTTTGGACTTTTTCTTGTGTGGAACCGCGAAGAACTGTTGTTATGCCAACAATCCGGGAGTGATTCAAGCACTTAAGGCCAATATCATCCAAGCAATCCGTGAGCTGCAGCCCATCAACAATGTTGGGGTGATAGAATGCGCTATTGCGAAGTCAGCCGAGCCAGCAACTTTAACGATGTTGTATTTCATAATGAATGGGAATGTTTGCTCTTATCAATAAAGGCATAATAGATGGAACAAATTTAATTTTGTTCATTTTATTGCATATTTAAAAAGAAACTTATATTTGGCCCATCCCGTATATCCAAGTGACAGTTGCATAGAGATAGACGGCGTCCCTAGTCTGCAGCTCTGCAGAATGTCACTTGTAATAGCACCAAGTGTCCTGTTGATGTTATACCACCACACGACTAATACTTTGTATGTAAAGAGAACGCTACATCAGCTTGGAGGTTTGGCACCTGATATGATTGCTTTGTTTGCGTTCGGTAGCTAGAGGCGTCCTTATAGAATTTAGGTCGACCCTTACGTTGACTTAATTACACCTAAGCCTATGTCAGAAGCAAACAAAATGTCGAGGGGAGTATCGTATTAATCGTTTTAAAGTGCTCATAATATAATCGGGAACATACACAAGACAGTCGTTTACATAAATAGCGAGCAATTGATTTTGCTTCCACTAAACTAACCTAAAAACTAACCAAAATGAACGAAACTTAACGAAACTCAGGTATGTAGTTGATATAGGCACAGAGTATTCCCTCGATTGCGCAAGTTGTGTTTAAGTCTCCTTATATGAATTATCGTAGAAAGCAAAATTGCTACACAAACCAAGTACTGCATTCACTTGACCACCAGTTGTCCAGAAGGGCATTAGGAATGGCCAGTATTATCTGAAATGGACTTGATTGCCATGGTAGCCTTTTCTAGTGCCGTTCTAGACAACTGGTGGTTAACTGAATGCTGTTCTTGGTTTGGACAGTGGAACCAGCTGCGAATGCGATATGAACTACGAAGATATGTACTTACGCTGTTGTGTGATTCTCCCCTGGCTAAAGACTCATACCAAATATCGCTTCTTTAGGTCAATTATTCTGAATTGGAACAGCGATTGGATTGCAAAAAAATAGCAACTCTGTCGTAAGTGTGATTTTAGACTGCGATTGGGATTGTTTTGGGATTGATTGAAAAGTAGCAACTCACTTGCAATCGTAGTGTAATTCACAAATGCATTCGCAATGTAAATAGCAATCGCAGTTTAAATAAAAGTCGATCGCAGACGTCGATTGTGATTTTTCAGTCAGTGTGAACAAATCGCAGTTAGTTTGCTCAACTCAAAAGAGATGAGATCATCAAGGTTGGTGAATATCACGTTGAGTTAGAAATCTAAACAGGCAGACCGCCAAAAGTTGCAAAAGTGTGTAAAAAAACATCGCACACAAGACTGCGGTTGGATATTACTTTGCGGAGTTGGATAGCTATTAAGTTCTAGGCAACAAGGAGGCCTTTTTGTGTTTCTTCTCTCGGTAATCTGACGTGAGTCCCAAGGCCGAACGATGTGACTCCTTATACTTTCCGAACTTGTCCTATCTGCCTCTCCTAGCGACTGCACGGAAAGACAGCTTGATCTGGCTCTTCTTCTGACAGCTGCCGTCTTCAGTTCAGACGGAAACTGCGTTTTGTAGCAGCTACAGTTTCCCATAGTCCTCGATGTCCAAGCCTCAATAGTACCTAGAACTAGGCAAATGAGTCCATCTTCCGTGTGTATGCTCCATCTCGTTTGCCATGAGATGCCATCTTTTCTTCTTCAACTTCCTTGATTTGCTGCCAATCCGTGGTTCGCATGTCGGACACTCTTCCCAGTTTGTTTGCCAGGATGTCGGTGATCAGCATTTTCCACAGAAAGCACTCCCTCCAGTGTCTGATATTGTACCGATTGCACAGATTGGACAAAGCTAGTGCATTGACATCAGCCTCTTGTTCTGCTGATGAAGAAGAGGACTCAGCTGACCATTCGCGAAAGTAAGACTCTGCGTCTGTATCTAGGCCTAGCAATGTGCGGAAGCATTGGAGAGGGTGCTTCTTGCATGATCGATGCCCTCTTGGTGGCGTATTTGACATGTGCTTCAAATGAAAGCCTTGCCTACTTCATTGACTGATTGAATTTGATTGTCTTGCGGCTGCTTATGATGACAACCTCAGTTTTGGTTTTGGCCTTAGAGGGGCGACCTCTTCCACCCCGATTCACTGAATGATTGAGAAACCATTCGACTTGCTAAGAATTCAGCATAAATTCTGTCCGTTCTCAAAAACGAGCGGAATCATTTCCAAGAACGGCGCTCACCTCCCAACACGCACGCAAATCCGTCTCATAACCCTTTTGTCATTCATTTTTTCCTCCATCTGTCAATTATCCGTCACGTAAAGAGCTCTTAGATCCGACATTCCGCACAAGTGCGCATCTCCCCAACCTCCCCACAGAAATCCATCATTCGCTTGGCAAATTCCTCGCACTGACGGATGCATTTCAATTCGGCTGCCCGAAATACCACAACAAGGCATCCAGCTTTCCAGTGTCGACGATTTGGCGGCGATCACTTGTTTTCGTCTTGTTTTCGTTCGGAGAAGAAACGCAAACAACTTTTCACCAGCGAAAGATAGAGATGAATAAGCACAGCAAACAACTCTGACAGATAGACTGACAGTTAAACTGCTCACCGTACAGAACGGCAGCAATTTGCATAGCGCACTTGACATGTCCATGTGTCTCAGTGCCTCGCGCAAGACATGTGTTTCGCTCGAATGGCGCGCTATTTAATAACAAGTAATTAACAATTGGCTTAGATTGGCGGTCAAATGGATAGCGCGTTGTCAATGGCTGTGTGTTGATTCAAAATTCAATTCGATGTGAACTTCCACTTCAAGGACGCACTGAGGGGCACTTTTGGAGCTTAATCTCACAACAATTGGCCAACTGCCGCATTCTTTGAATTCACACTGAACTGAAGCTAAACCAGCTGCCGCCCGCACTTGCACCTGTCAGCGGGTGTGTGGGCTGCGGACGCATTCAGTGCGCACTCGAGCGCAAACCGTGTAAAAGCTCAATTAAAATTCTACCGAGTTTCGAATAGGTTCGCTGACGGTAAGTCTCCCCCCCTTTTCCCGATTTTCTTTTCGTTTCGCTGCCGCTAATGGATGTATTTGTGGTTGATTGGAGAACGTATTCAAATCCGATTTGACGTAACCATGTTGACGTTTTGATTCTTTTGCTGGTCACTGTTCTTCGGTAACGTCAATCAATTCGCTGTGTGTACGACTGCACCTTACTTCTAGAATTCATGCATTATTCACCGGGCATAGCGCGTTTCAGTTTCATTGATGGCTAAAGGCTTGCATTTGACTCGCGTGTCGCCTGGAATTGATTTGTTCGAGAGTTTTTTTCTGTTTTCCTAGAGGGTTTCCTGGGCACGAAATGTTTGTCATATTTTTGAACCATAACGGTTTTCTGTATGAAATCACAATTTCCTGTGGCACCGAAGACGCCCAGAATTTCAATCAGACTGCAAACGTGAAGTGTGCTGTGGTCAGTAGTTAGCTTGACCTCGATTGAATTTCTTTACACTTTGTCAGCGTTGACATCTGAGGTGGAGACTTGGTTTATGTCCTGACTAATGACAGATGACAGATGAGCTGGATCCAGTACGTTCGTCGACGTTTGACATTACCCAGGCACCACCGCTATTTCCAAAAAATCAATTCGAGGCGTTGATCAGATTGCCCGGGGGATCACGACTCATGGTTCGTGGCCTCACACAGCCGTCCCTCTTGGCTTGTTAATCGAATTGGGCCATGATCGGACTTTATTTCTCCCCCCGATGGCACTTAATTTCCATCAGCTAAACCCATTTGAAAATTCCACTTGAAATTGCCCTCCAATGGGGACACGATAAATCGAAGTCGTTATCAATTTGAAGGCGCCATGAATATTCAAAAAAAAAACCCCTCGCAATTGTTCACTTCCATCTTAGGGGAGTTTAATCATTCATTTGTCAGTTGGCGACTACGAGGGGGGATGCGCACAGTATACAATATATCCACTTCGGAAATTGAATGCCTCAATCAGATAATTTGCATTCGTGTCCACTTAATAAGCATAACCGACACCGACACCGGCAGTGGCAACGGCAACGGCAATGGCAACAGCAACGGCACCCGCCTTCCTTCAATTTCAGAAATTTAATTGAAAAGAACCCAGCGCACTTGAGGCAGTCAATTAAGATTCCGACAACTTGGAGCTGCATTTATTGGCTGCGTGCGTGGATCCGCATTGCCGAAAATACACATTCATACACGAAACTTAACGATTCTGCCGCGATTTAAGTCCAAAAGATCAATGGCCTCCCCCCGTTCGAGCAGATCGCATCGCTCGTAAAACAAAACTTTTATGTCAACTTGCGCAAATCGGTTTCTTGTCCTTTTGTCAATCTCTGACATTTGGCGCAGTTCGAAATGAATTTCCTTAAGACGCCCATGATCACGTGTGAATGTCATCGCCTGTGGCTAGCCTGTCAGCTGTCAGCGTCAACGATTGTAACACACTTCTGTCAGAGTGCCTTTTTCGCATTTTCGCATTCTAAACTGAAAGTGAAGATAAATCATTCGAACATTCTTCCGGGTAGCCGGAGTTGTTGCACAGAAACAAGAGAAAATTATGACATTTGGAAAGTTGTCAATGTCATAATGGGCACTGGTACGGTATCGTAATAATTGTTGTCGATAAGCATGACAGATGTTTCCAGCAATGCGCAACAAGTTCGACGGATTTATGCTCGATTATTATTCGTGTAAATATTAAGTCATTAGTTGTCCCCGATCGATGACAGGTGTTTTTTGACTGGACATGTTTGACAACCGATTGTCAGCTCCGTCCAGGCAGTCCAATCAGAGAGAAAAAACCAAGCGATCATCTTGATCCCAGTAGTGGCAAGAGTGGAGCTTTGTGCACATCAATTTTTGGAGAGAGAATAAACAATCGATATAAGATGTCATCTGGGGTTTAGAGTTTTGCAGTACAATGCAATGTTCATCCCGTTCAAGGGAGGCGTAGATATTTAATAAGGCATCATTCTTGAAGTGGAAGGATTCACCAAAATGGGAACACTCAGAGGCCGAATAGTTTGACCACTTCATGCTCTTCTCAAGGTTCAAAGCAACTCGAAGTTGGCTGGAAAATATAAATAGACGCGTTTATTCTGTAAGAGCCTAGAAATCAGAATAACCCCCGATCTCCTGCTTGCAACGCTTTTGAAATGCTGCTGCGATGGGTTCTCTTGGATGTTTACGGCGAGTTCACGGTCACAATCCGGGCTGCAAGATTAAGAAAGTGCCAGCTTTTAGTACACTATCTGCAGAAATGGATGAAGAGGCGAAGATCCCGAAATTAACAGATTACAGCAAGCGAAATGTGAGAACTTTTTCGGGAGGGCAGCATAGGTAGAGGTGGAGCTGTACATTTTGAAATGTCGCGCAAAAACTTCTAAGACAGGTGAAGGCCACTTCGCTCGGGATTCCTCTGGCCTTACGCCTGCCAAACCGATGTAGAAGATATTCAAGAGGAAGTTCGACTATTGTAAGTGACTCCAAATGAGTCGAAAAATGTATAGTCATGTAAGCAAACAGACAAGTAGCCATAAAGACTTTGGAAATAAATCTAAGATGTTACAGCTTTGTCGTCTCCAAACTTTGGAGGAGATAGACTGCTATCTGGGCACAAGAGTATACCGAGCAACGAAAGAGACAATGAATTTGCTGGAATTGAGGCGGGTATGCCTTTGATATCAAGTCAAGAGACACCTCAGTCCTCACTAATCACTTGGAATCACTAGCAGGCTGAATGCATGAAATCGAAGCCAATTGTGGCCTCCGCTAAACTAAAACAGAAGCAACTTGTCTTCTTCGATGGAATGAACGATCAATATGGTTACTTCCCGGTCACTGTCTCATTGACAATGGACATTTTCTGTTAATTACAATAGTTATAGAGACTCGTAGTCCCTTCTGGAGGATGAGACAACCCTTGATCACGTCAGCAGCTAGGAAGCGGAGAGAATTGATGGAGCTAAGACTCCGATACACTATAAGGCTCCTAAGCACTACGAAGTTGCTGCAGTGCGGAAGAGAAATACAGACAGATTGGTGACTATCAGGAGTCTAGATGGAGCGCTCATCACGAGGCTGTTATGCCATTGAAGGAACATTTCGTGAGGATAGTTTCCACTCTTGAACTCATTTGTGATCCTCAAAAGGAAAAATTGAATACAGAGGTATGCTCACTTTTATCTGCTGTATGCGACTTTACGCTTTTGTGTTATCTTTCATTCTGGTGCTATTTTTTGGAAGAAGTTGATGCAGCACAGGAATACTTGCAAAAATCCGGGCTCACTCTAGAAAAATTTGCAATAAAACTTAAGGCAGTCAAGACGTACTGGATGGCGCAGTTGGTTTAGTGTCTGCCCTTGGTTGGAGGAGTCACCAGCAACTTTTTTATCCGGGTTTCAAATCTGGTGTGATCTCCATTTGGGATCAAATTAACGGCACTATCACTGGAGTTGTGTCGATCAGTGGTAGTAGTCTGACTATAGGTATTTCGCTGACAGCCCACTTCCTACCGAGGTAGCTGCTGGTAGTACAATGGACCAGTTTTGAGTCTGAGTGCTCCAGTCTAGCGTTAAGATACACATCAGGCAAAATAAAGGCACTCGCGAGTTTTCTTCATGAAAACCTTGATGAAACCGTAAAAAGGACATAATATACGCAAGAGAACAATGTACTGAGTTAGGAATTTCAATTGAAGGCGAGGAAGAACAAAAAAGAAGAACATTATGCCAGGCGAAAGGGCTCAAGATGCTGATTTGACGTTGGAAGAGGAAACACATGTGAGGATACATTTCACGCTGAACTTATCCATCGGTCTAAGGCCATGGAAGACATTGCGTCAGTTTTCTCAGCTCTTCAGCCGAAAATAAAAAAATAAATTCAAAAGATGCAGGAATTTGGATAGCTTTTGAAAAATGTAAGCTTCTTTATTAAGATTGACTTTTCAGACTCGTTACCGAGTGTTCAATGGGCCAACATAGGTTGACTAATCTGGCAATACTTTCAATTGAAAAGTAGCACACACAAAATATAAATTTGAATGATTTAATAGAAACATTCAGTGCAATAAAAGCTCGAACGCAGCTTTAAAGAGTATCTTTGTTTGTGTTTTTTCCTACATTTTTTTAAGGAGTGTAAGCTAGCTTTACCGTTCCGGGTGTCACTGTCTCTTAGTCGGCACCTGGTAGAGACAACGAGTCACCTCCCTAGATCATGTAGCACTCAGGCAAGTCGTAGGTTTAGGTTTATTCAGTTTAGGAGTATTCAGTCTAGTGTGACTGCCTTTTGCAGTCAGCCACTCCCACCTAATCTAACCTACGCTGGGATACAGCGCAATGCAGAAACGAAACGCACGGCGTTATTCAAGGTAATCTCATAAACATAAAGCATCAGTAGGCATCTCGCCATGTGCCATTTTCAAGTTTGCGTCTGGTGAAGTCCTATATATAGTAACTTTCGATTTTCCTGGACCTCAGGGTAGTAACAGTGCTTCTCCAGGGATGTATACTGTTTAATGGCGTACCTGCCTACAAAGTAGAACACTAATTTGGTAATTCATCATCTTGCACGGTCCATGGCAATGAATAACAGTAACTTTCAGCTCTACGCTGCATGAAATTAGGGACTTGCTTGTTGCTTCTCATCCATATATTACCCAAATCCATTCCGTTTCCCAAAAGTCACTACAGATGTCACATCTGCTACCTAAACTCTTCAATCTTTTCCGCATTAAAATTCAGAAAGCTCTGCTCAACCATTTGACACACTTCAAAAGTAACCCACTCCGAAGTCCGAAGTCGGAACTCCGAACACGTTCGAAAATGTGATCCTTGCAAAGATAACGAGGCTTACAAAAGCAAACGAACGCTCCCCACCTCACCCACTGTTCCGATTCCGCATTGCGCTCAGCGGGGAAAGCAAACGAATAGTTTTCCACTATCTCTCCGCATTCTGACAGGTGTGCACAAACAATGGAAAATCGGTTTTCCCCACACACGCACGCACGTTGTGCAAATTCGGCATTGTTGTTTTGCGTGACCACCTGCGCAACTGCTAAACTCGCAGGCAAGTTCTATCGATTTGAAGCCATCGAAATTGACAGCATCGCACCGAGCTCGCATGACCTTTTGGATCGCGTTCAACTGCTCAACAATGAGTTTCCTGTTCTTTATTGTTGATCGAAAAACGAAACAACAACAACAAAGCGCCTTGTAAGGTCTGATTTATTTATTTTTTGTCTGCTTCCACCCGATGTTCGACTCCAATACAACCTAGAAACGACCTTAAAATGCGTGAGCTTTCACTTCAAAAACAAAAACAAAGAGCAGAGAGAGAGAGAAAAAAAGCCAACGTACAACTACAACAACAGAAATTACAAAGCGACAGGTGCACGCTTGTAGCGCCGACTCTGAAACTTCGCAACAGCGCACGCCACGCACCGCACCGCTCCGTGCCGCGCGGCAACCGAGGCTGGGAGACTGACCAAACAATCGCAACCGTCGACGGCGCGGCGTCGTCGTCGTCGTCGTCGTCGTTGCCGACCCACTGACGGAACGATCGATTAAATCGATTGCGATCGATGAATTGTTTTCGACTTCACTGCTTTTTTTCCTCTCCCAGATGATCTGCATCCATGAGTAACGCCGGCTTCGCTTCCAACTGGAGGATGGAACGAAGAATGAAGCAAAAAAACATTGGAAACGTGGAGGTGGCAGTGGCAGCGGCAGCGAAGACGAGAGCGAGAGATGTGTACACACCATCTCATCGGGGCAATAAGCGCAAGGTCGCTAAGCTAAGCGCGAACGTGTGTCCCGTCATCGACAGCATCGGCCAAACGAAAGGTGTGTCACCAGTCACCAGCGGTGTTGTGATGTTCGAAAACGCGTACACGACCTGAACCTCCCACAGCGCGCCATGTAAATGACACATTAGTGTACTTGTGCTTGTTGTGTAATCGGCTAAAATGCGGATGGCTGTCGGATGTGCTTGCGTGTGTGTGTGTGCGCATCGAATTTAACGGTTTAGTTTGCTTGGGTTAGACGCAATAAAGCGCTTCTTCACGACAAGTGTGAGAAGAAACATGTTTAGCGCGCTAATTGATGGCGTATGCTCGCTAAGTTGCTCGGCAAATAGGGCTCCGAAGGAAGTGTGTGTAAGGCAATGGCACGTACGGCTTGGAGGCGCCTCGCTGGGGACTCATAAATGCGCGGCGAATTCGGCACGATGATAACGATTTATTTGAACTGCGTTAAAAATAATCAAACGAGACGTGTTTTTTCGCCGATTGAGTCACAAGATTTTGCGGGATTTTGTTGTGACTTAGATATTGTCGTTTTGACGAAGAGGAATGTGCGATTCTTAGGAGTAGAAAAGTAGCCAGGGGCAGAGTGGGAAATTTAAAGTGGGTATAATTGAACCTGGGAACTTCTACAGCTGCACCAAGTGCACATAATTGCTTCAGGGAACTTTGAGAACTGCACCAACTGTCTGGAGAGCGATTGACTTAAGAAAGAAAAATTTAACGAAACTTAACGAAACCGAGATAAGTGGTTATTATGGCCACAATGTGCCTTTTCTTTGTATTCGTTCGATTGGTAAAGTTAACTTACGTCTCCTTAAGTCCATTATGGTTGGACTTCTGGTCTTCTTTTAGAAAGTAGAGAACATTTGGTTCCTTGGAGAGATGCTAATGCTTATGCTCTCGATCAGGACATAGACTGCCTACAAGCCCTTAAGTTTGACTTAGACTCACAACACGCGGTACACAAGAACTCGAAGACTCTTTTGGAACCAACCCACATCATCAGCCCCAGCCGCGCAGTTTGTAAATTATGGTTATTCAAATCCAGAGAGGTTAAAATGAAGTCGAAAACAATATTCTGTTTCGAAAAACCTCTAAAGGGTGCACAGTTTTCGAGATATCTCATTTTTGCGATGTCATTCTGAGTGGAAATAAGTTCGTCAGTTCGTGGGAAACATTAAGACGACACCTCACGAACCACTGACTTCGCTAATTTCGTCAATACACATCTTTTCGATGCGTCATTGGCGTGAGAACTATGCGACGCATAAGTCGAATGTTTGCGAGAAGGTGAGTCCGAATGAGCTTCTCACTGCCAAGTGTATTGAATATTTATGTTTATTCTAAGCGATGCTTCAGACGGGTGTGGTTTGCATGGGTGTTGCCTGTCTACCAGGAAGCAAACGATTTAATTTTTTGTTGATTTATAAAACGACAAAAGGAAAAGTTTTGCATTTAGGAGCGTCGATTGACGTTGACTTTGGTATTTAAACAACCGTAGGGAAATTGCGACGAAGAAAATGAGCTTGATATTGATTTAGCTATTCAAGTAAATCAAGGTTTAGTAGATTGGCAGCTACAGAGGAGTCTTGAGGGACTTACAGTTTCAACCTTGAGTGGGATAAAGGACTTTTAGACTCAGTTTGACAAAGTGACATTGTACACAGCACATTGCTACGTAGATGAGATCGATATCGCTACGTGTTGAACATTTCACGTGTTTTTTTTTTCATGAGAAATAAATCCAACGACACGATCTTCCAGAAGCCCGCACAACTGTTAGCGTACGCGGATGACTTTGATGTGATTGGCAGAACACAGCAAGTCGTCAATGAGGCGTTTGTTGGCAATGAGACAAGAGCGACTAAGATGGGTCTGGTGGTGAATGAATGCAAGACGAAGTATGTAGGCGTCTTGGACAGAGTCTCACAATGGGCAGCTAGACCTTCGAGGTGGTTTAAGACTTCGTCTTCCTCGGGTTTTGCAGTAAACAGTACAAACTACATCAGTACCGAAATGAAACGCAGAATATGTCTTGCCAAAAGCTGCTTCTCTGGACTCAAGAAGCTATTGAGTAATGGAGTCGTCTCTCTGGTCATCACAGTCCGTCCGTACTGCGAAGAGACATGAAAAATCTCGAATGAAGCAGTCCTTGGTCTCTTAGAGAGAAAAGTTCTGCGTGCGATCTGTGGTACTGTGTGCGTTGATGGTATCTTGAGGAGAATGTTCAACCACGAACTTTACTGGCTGTACAGCAACAAGTCAGGTGCCTTATGATCATATGCCTAAGGCTGGGCCATGTGTTGCCAGATAACTTGACTCCAAACCTGTAGAACAACGCAACAGAGGACGTTCGCGACTGAGTTCGCACGGCCTTATTGAAACCACATGTCTTAAACGTCAATATCTTTGATTTGAGGCCTACTAAATATGTGTGTACCATCTGTGGTCAGATGCCTCAACTTGTTATACTAGCAGCTCTACTACTGAATTTGCCTCGTGAGCGCAAAGAAACAGTGATTGGCAAGAGTTATTCTGCGTTTATTCTCGACGATTCCATGGTGAGCCGGCGGGATGTGGAAACAAGTCCAAGAAAAATACGCCATAATGTGGAGTAAGACAAATTTGGAGTATCTTCTTTTGGATGTCTCGAAGCTTCTTCAAATTGTTTTACGCGATTGCCTGTAGTATCCTCCCATGGATAGCCGTATGTCCACCATAGCCTGCTCTTAATGGCGAATAATAGCAGAGGGTCGAGCAAACATTGAGTCTCCACTATCCACTCGCTTAGACTTGTCTGGGTCTCGGGTCATCACGGGATCACGGGAAATGCGATCGTCGATGAACTTGCTAGACAAGGATAGCAGAGGAGGCCCAACACGAAGAACATGCTCGCCGAAGTTGGTCGTGTTCGCCATGTTACGCGAACCAATCACTTTTTTCGTGCGATAACGAACGAACAAGCGACCATGTTTGTCTTTTAGGGCTACCTTAAGAACCCAAACCTGCGCTGAGACTACCAGCGTCCTTGATTAGGTCTCCCATCGATGGTTGGGCCTCTCGAGAGCACAATCGGAAGAGGCATGACTCTCCAGAATGTAGACAAACTAAATGTCCTTAAGAAATCCCCGTCATTCTTGTTGTCTCTTGACAGAATTGACTGCAGACGACTTACAGGCGCACCAATGGCCGGTACACGTTCGCTAAGCACCTAAATGTGCTTGGCCAATAACAATGTAACCCTCTGCGATGCCTGTGGAGAAGGCGACAACACTGCAGAGCACTTCCTTTGTCATTGTCCCGTCTTTGCTCGGATCAGGTGGCAGTTATTCGGTGTTGATGAGGTGGCAGCTGATGAAGTAAACAGAAGCGCCTGCTGGTCTTCCGGAATCCGGAGGAGGAATTTCAGCAAATGTGGGTTAGTGCCTGGTAGAACAATGGACCAGTTTTTGAATCTGAGTGCTTCAGTGTAGTGTTAAAAACCTCCGACAAGAAAAAAATCCACTCTGTTGGGACGCGTTCACGATTTTGTGTAAGTTCGGGGAAACCAGAACTCCGTAGCCTCGTCGATCTTATTTGGATCCAACGTATAATCTGGGATTTGTGCAACAACTTGGATCAGAACTCCTGCCGCGAATCACTAAAATCATGCTTTACCGAACCGTTATCCTGCCAAGGTAGCTTCACGCTTACGAAGTCTGAATGGCAAGCAGTATGGAAGGACTGATTCGTTGCATCTTCCGACGTTTGATATTCGGTTCGGGCTATTTGCGAGGAAAGCGCCATCATTAGGAGGCAACCAAAGAAGACTCAGCTCCATCACATACAAAAAAATGAAAATGAAATGAAAAATCTCAGAGCTCCCCCCTGAATCACATTTGAATCTCAAGCGCATTCCCATGTCAAATGATTTCTCCTGATTTCACAAACAATACGTAAACCCTCGTCTATCGGCATTAAAATGCCCCAGCACATCGAGTTCTATCCGACTTGCGGCTGAAATGCATTTATTGTCACCAGCACTGGGTGGCAAATGCGCATAATTGAACTTTATGGCGTTTAAATTACAACTGACCCAATATGAATGCATCGGGCTCCGGCGCGGCAGCTTAACTACTCCATTACGCACGTATTCATGCGTCGAAGCATGATGGACCCCTACCATCCCTTCGCCACAGTCGCGCAGCGATTGGGAACATTTTGAAAATGAATTTATTAAGTGCCCAAGCGATGGAGCCGAAGCGGTCGCAGCATAACTGATGCACGTCGCCTGGCTCAGAGCCGCGGCGCGGCGCTGCCCGGCTTCAGTTGCAGGCAAACGTCATTGTCTTGTCCGACAGAAATATGTTAACCACGCCAATTCATAATAATTAGCGATTTTATTATTGCCTCTGCCGTTTTCTCATTTGTTTGCATTTTTGTCCCCCTCCAGCTGCGCCGCGCCTTTGAGTGTGTTCACAAAGTGTAACGACTTTGTTCAATGCTGAGAGTGTTGAATGACACAGTAGCTGTCAAAGTGAGCATAAGACCACTCAAATTGTGCATATTTTCTCAAAACAAAAAATGAACAAGGAAAAAATTCAAGAGAGAATCGTGATTGCTTGATGCTTCTGTTTCGCTCGTGCGTCGTCGTGTGGCATTTCTGCTTTCGATGGTGTACCACGAGATGACGTTGGCTTCAGGTTGGACTTTGTCTTCTTTTCTTTTTTTTTTCGGATGAACTCCGCGCGAGACCTTCACCGATTTGTGCACCAATGTCCACTGGGCATTTGAGGCATTAGCGGCGGTATTGACCTTACGTCCGCATAATGGATATTAAAGTTTTTCTTTCAAATATCTCTACTGATCGTTAATTTGTCTCTGCGCTGGCTTGGGGGTATGTTCGTGCGGTGGGCAGTTGTTAAATCGTAGATTTGTTTCAAATTTATTATTATTTATTTTCTGTTGTCGTTGTTGCTGTTGTGGCGGCTGTTTGAAACTCAAAAAATTAACTTAGAAGCTGTTTAAGTGGTTTAGGGAGTGACGGGCCGTAATGTTTCCGCTGTGCGCATATACGGCCTGTCAAATTGGTTGAATGTCAAATGGAAGTCGACGGAATGGGAGAATGAATCGTAAATTTGTCATAAATGTCAGAAATGACTGGCTTTAAACATATTTTTTTGATTTTTGCTTGTGGCCTGTGTGCGAGCGGAAGCGGGATGAATTTGGGTTAACGCATTGAAACAATCACATAGGGTGAAGGTTGTTGGATTCAAGAGCTTGGTGTAAAGGCTAAGAGGCTAAGAGTGTGAAGCTGTTGCCTGGCGGTGGCAATTAAGTTTTATAAAATGGGACTCTTTCAATTGATTCTTTTAGTGGCAGTGGAAGAGCCTGGAGAATGCTAGAGGGATGCTATATTGGAAGCTGTGGGGGACGCTTGTTGGAAGGTGGTCAGTGAAGTGACAGATGTCTGTGATGACGTTGCATCTGCAATGGATTTTTTTATGTGAGCGAGGCAGGTCAATGGGGCACCGCGAGCTCTATGGGCTGTACGAAGATGTGCGTGTTGTCTGGAAGGCAAACATTTTGTCGCCGTACAGGCTCAGCAAAATTACCGTTATTGTAGCGAACACAAGCCAAAACTGTTCGACGAAGCATCAATGAACCGAACCGCCGGTAGTAAGACTAAGTCATTGTAGGACACGGATTTAAGAGAGCTTGGTCTTGATGACTGGAAGGGACCTGAGGTGTGCAGTGCCCTGTTAGGAAACCTGTTAAGATACAGAGTTTATTCTTGCTCATTGTGATACATGCCAAGAATTTCTTCGCCTGCTTCATGCAATGAGCTTTGTTTCAGGCTTCTTCTTTCCTAGCTAGGGAGTCGGCCATTTCATTGCCTTCTATCCCCGTGTGGCCACTCCATCAGAGTTTTACTCTGTTTCTCCTACTCAATTCTTTGAGCTTCTGTATTCTTCTTCTGGCATTCCCACACAAGCTTGGATTTGATGATTCAGGAGTCTAGCACCGTCGTGATTGCGAATCGACTGTCCGACATTATTGTTATATCGAAGTTGGTTTCTATCAAGATTGAACGCATCTGTCTATGACATAGATTTCTGCTTGAAAGATGCTGGTGCGTATGCCCATGGGTGCGAAGTACTTTGTCCTGAATCCGAATGCTCCACCCCCGGCTCCTTCAACAATTCTTGATCCGTCTGAATGCCATTTTACCGAATTGCTGCTCAGTCTGTCGATTATGGCTTCGCACAAGAATCTGTGGGCATGTGTTGATCTATATGTGAGGTCATTGCCTTCACTGAAACCACAGTAGGCTTTGATGATTTCCGGTTTCGGCTTCAAAAACATTTACTGATCTTCACTTGTCACATGTGAATGAAACTACTCGATAGTCAAACCATTCAATAGCCACCACCCATCGTCAGTTGTTCGCAAGCAGACCAGTTTGCCTTCTCCTCGGCTCTTGGCGACTTCAGAGACCTTGTGCAAAATGTCTATTCGCATATTCTACCATAGCCTTGATCCGAAATGGGACCAATTATTCAAGCAATCAATCGATATCGGCTCCCATCGATTGCGAGTATCTTCATCGATGACAATTCGATTCCTTTGCGACGTGCGGTGCGGGCTGAATCAAGATACGGCTTTCCCATCGCAGCGCAATCAAATCCGATCCAAATCCGTTTTACGATCGCCATCCACACACGCCGAAAGTTCCACCTGCGACCGACTTTGGGTAGGAGTTAATTTTCGTCGGTTTTTTATGCGTTTATGGCTTCCAAAGTAGATTAATGCTCCTACTTGAGGCTAGTCGCCATGGGAGCTCATCGAACATGAATCATTGCACAAGTTCGGCGATTGGGACACTGCCCAGTGCTTGTCATAATCGCGCCAACTGTTCCGGCTCTCGTAAAATGCGACTTTTTTGGTCTATGTCACAAGATGCCTTAGGCATGCTCAGCCATATCCGTCGTGATTGTGTCCAGTTGTTATGACATCTCATCGGCATCGGACAAGCGTCGTCCATTGACCGGATGCAGCATCTGATTGATCTCCGTTCGCTCCCACCGAACGATGGCCTCTCCTTCAAAGAGACACGCACAAGTGGTGTCCAAGTGTTTATCTATGACCCCGCGCTGGGTAGACGCAAACCACTTTGACGTGCCATACTGGCGATGGTCCTAAGTTTGGTCACCAAGCCGACGACGAGTCACATGCGCCCACGGACGGGCATGATACTTCCTCGATTCGCGCATCGGGAAGGCCATCCGTTGCGGCGCACAAACAATCTGACCCGCAAACATGCCGAAGACGAGTAATGTTTATTTTTAGACACAACACACGCACCCACAGGCCGTCGAGCCGCGCCGCTGACTCAATGACAGTCTTTGACACCGCCACGCACAAACCGCATGCGGTGCAGGTCGCACCATTGTGCCTACCGTGCTTCCAGCACTTTTTTTTTTCTTGTACGTTTTCTTGGATCTTCTTTTGTTGTTGGCGTTTTATCGGTTTTATGTTTTTGGTTTTTTTGTTTTTTGACAAATTGACATTAACATTGAATTGGCGTCGATGACGGGTTCAAATGGCGCACAACCGCCAGAAACCGAAATTATGTAATCGCAGTGCGAAGACGCTGGGACCTACATGCAAGTGCCCGCGGTGTGACTTATCCGCGAGATGGCATTGACGGTGGAAGACGTGTGGGACTGTGGGCCAATGTGTGTTGATTCAAATGCCAGTTCGGACTAAGTGGCAGTCAGATGTGCTGCGGTTATGCTTTCGGTTTCCGTTTGTTTTCTCATGTTTTCGTACAATTTTTTTGGGTTCATTTTGTTTTGTAGTTTCTCCCTTGATTTCTGGGATTACCCTCGAGCGGCCTTGATGGGACACACGAGCGGTGTTTCTGTTCTTTTTGGCACTCAATTGAAGAGGCCTCGTTACGGCAAATAGCTGGGCAATGAGTATGGAATGTTTATTTAGCTAGAGGAAATACTACAGGCACAAACAGACAGAACAGTTATTTGTGCCGTTTTGTCGCTTCACCAGAAACCAGATTTGACAGAATTTCAGAACATCAAGATGGGAGTGTTGTCAGAACTGCTATCGCTGCTAAAGTTTGTCGTTTTTTCAGCATTTATGCAGGCCTGCACGAGGAAATACATATGAATTATTCTGATTTGCAGGACAGGTCATTAGTTGGTTTCTTTTCAAAAGAAGTGTAAAATAACTGCGGTCCAATATTTACCAACAATCGTTGCTTTATTGAAAAGAGTACACCTTCCGCTTAGATATGGAATATTCGTTAATTCAATCGATTGCCTCGAGTGGCTTGGCAGTGGGCCATCCTTTCTAGTTTTTCAGTACATTTTCAACGTTCTCGTCCTAAACACCCTGCGCTCTTATTGAGAGGATTGTCCAATTAGACCTCGTGGCGCCCAATGGCTGTTATTGAACTCTCGAATGATAGTAATTTCGGAGATGTAGAGTCTGAGATGGACCTAGTTCTAGCTTTTATAGCAACTACTTGGATGGTATACTGTGAGGAAGTTCAACGTCAGCCGGCTACAATCGCAAGAGATTGCCAAATCCTTTTCCGATCGTGTCTCCCTTAACCTCTTAAGAAATCCTACGCCGCCAACATCAAGTATTGAAGACCAGTGGCAGCATTGCCAAAAAGCCATCAGAGATGCCGCCTCTGATGTGCTGGGTTTCAATCCGCCACCACAACGAAACCCCTGGTTTGACAACGAGTGTCGGTAGGCGAATGTAGCCAAGCAAGAAGCATACAAAGCGGCACTGCAAAGAAGGACAAGAGCTGCTCGGGAGCTCTACGAGCAGAAGAGGAGAGACGAACACCGGCTTCTCAGGAGAAAAGAGAAGGAGCATGAGAAGCGCGCGATCGGCAGAATAGAGGGATATTACTGCAGGAATGAGGTGAGGAAGTTTTACCAAAGGGTAAAGTTAACCACTCAAGGTTATAAAGTCCGAACCGAAGCCTGTAAGGATGATCAAGGGATCATCGTAGTAGAGTCACAGTCGATGCTGAGGATATGGAAAAACCATTTCTGCAGACTGTATAACGGCGACGAAGAACCAAATCCCGCTGTCAGGCAGAACGAACCATTCAACCCCAATGAAAGGGACGACGAAGATCAACAATTCCGTCCACCCGACCCGGATGAAGTGAGGATTGCCATATCTAAACTGAAATCCAACAAGGCTGCGGGAGCTGACGGCCTACCCGCCGAGCTTTTTAAAGCCACAGGCGATGATTTGGTAAGGAGCATGCACCAACTCATCTGTAAAATATGGTCGGAGGAAAACATACCCGATGAATGGAACCTCAGCATTGTTTGCCCGATCCATAAGAAAGGAGACCCTTTGAAAAACCATTACACATTCAGTCTGCTTTGACATCTCTGTGACGACGATTGATGATATTCCCACCATCGCGACTGATGATTAATTTGAAATCTTTGCCGCAATGACCTTCTCGAATGTAAGCGCAGCTTTCAATCAAATAAGACAAATCCTGGAGAAAACCAGCGACCTCCAAATCGATACAGACTACGTTTAATGTTAAAGTCGCATACGACAGCATTCATCGCAAGGAGCTGTTCGATTGATCCGGTTGCGTCACGCCACACTAACATATACGCATAGCGATGCACCGTGCAGTCCGATTCAAGACCCTCTGAGCCGTTCGAAACCTACACCGGATCTCGGTAAGGACATGCGCTGTGGTGTGATTTCTTCAATTTGGTACTGGAGAATATAGTGCGGCGGGCTGCTGTAAACACGGAAGGCACTATCTTCTACAAGTCAGTCCATTTTTAGGGCTACGCAGATGACATCGATATCGTCGCACATTCCTAACGTGCCGTAGTGGAGGCTTTTACGGCGATTGAAGAAGAGGCGAAACGAGCTGGTCTTAATGTCAATGAGGATAAGACGAAATATTATATGCTGTCGAGCAAGAAACGATCCGCCGCACAGCACCTAGGCCAACTAATTTCGAGGTGGTGAAGGAGTTTGTCTACCTCGGGGCAAACGTGAACTCCACGAATGCCATCTTACTGGAGATCCGACGCAGAATCGCCCTTGGCGACCAATATCATGCTTTACAAAACTTTTATTTTGCCAGTCGTGCTATATGGAGCCGAAGGCTGGACGCTAAGCAAATAGGCAAAGCTGATTCCTGGTGCCTTCGAAAAAAAATCCCACGTCGGATATATGGTCTCGTTTGTGAGGAGGGTGTGGTAGGAGAAGACACAACCGCGAAATCTACAAGCTGGACCAAGATGTGGATGTAGTCCGGAATCAAAAATCCGTCCACGGCACTGGATTGGCTTGCTACGAATCCAAGCCTTCTGGTTCGAGAAGGAGGGGAAGACCGAACTTTGGGTGTACACGGCTATACGACAGATTGATCTAGACAACTTGAAACACGGGGCCCAGGACTGTCAGCGATGGAAGGCTGGCAGGCTCAGACCCTGGCTGACCTGATAAGTAAGTAAGTTTCACATTTTTAACACGTTCAGCGATTGTTAAACGATGCATACATTAAAATGGCATCAAAACAGTGGTGTCAAATCCACCGAATTGGTTCAATCTATAGTCCTAGTCAGAGGATTTGCGATCAATGTGCAATCTAGTGACCGCAAATGCATGATAACTTCAGTCGATGTGGCCAGGATCGACAGTTTCATCAAGTGATCAAGTGATGATCAAGTATGTAGCATTCACTAAGATCCGATGATCCTAGCCATTAGGCACTACCCCACTAACCATTAACAATAAGCCAATAGCCACTCACTAGCCACTAGAAGATCAATTTTGCTGCCTCTAGAGGTGATTTAGATCGATTCCCATGGACCACTTTAGGTGTCTGGTTTATCTGAGAGAGTACGCACCCATAATCCATTTTCTAAAGGATTTCTAAAGGTTAGCTTAGGTTTCTTAGGGCGCATTGCGAATCCCTTCATTTGTGGGGTACATATTCTGTTAACCTGTAATGTCGCGTGATGGCTTAAATCACCCAGTGCTCGTTACGAATGTTAAGAGATCCGATATGTCTGCATTCACTAAGTCCGCAGTCTCTGTGAAGAATCTTTTGCCCAGCGAAGCTAGACACCGATTCTGGAGAGCTGGACAGTGACACAGCAGATGTTGGATCGTCTCGGTTTAACATTTCCACAGACACCAGCTAGAGAATGTACCATTACATGAATAAGTGCTGCTGAAAGTTAACCCCGTCTTCAGCTTCAGCCTATCGGGACTAGCTCCCAAGCTAACATAGACATAGTCACCACCCTCCAGAGAAGCTCAATTGAGTTATTGCTGACGTTTGCTTTTAGTCTCGTCACGTGGATGGATTGCTGACAGTCCCCGAATTTTCCAGACGGAAACGAACGCACGCACAACGCGATGAAACCGTCCCTCAAGACATACAACTTTTCAACGGCCACCCGAACAACTGAGTTCTCCACAAAAAAAAAAAAAAAAAAACCACCTCCAATGACCTTGCTCGCCATGGGTGGCACTTACAAGCCACAGCCACAAGGACACGTCCCAGTTACAACAGCATCCAATGTTGAATCTAATTTTATCCATATTTTCCCGCAATCCACTCCAATTCCGATTTCATTGTCTTGGTGGAATTGATTGCACGATCGGTCGATCGGTACCACTACCACTAGCAAGCAGCGCAGCACGCACAAGGGGTGCTCCCCGCCGCACACTCTCCCACCCTGAATTTGGCTGATGATGCCAATTAAACTGGGCAATATATTACTCATCTAACCTTAACGTTTCATAAATCCCACCGATCCGATATAGACATTGTCAACTTAAACTTGAATCAAGACACGCAGCCAACGAACGTGGTCTTGATCGCTGCCACCAGCTCTGGCCGATCGTTACCAGCACCAGCACCAGCAGCAGCAAATGTACGAGCACCAGTACCAGTGCCTCGCACTCGAAATCAATTTTCGATTTCCACGGCTGCTTTGTGTGTTTTCATTTCGTTCCACAAAAACAACCAAGCCCGACTCGGCTCAACTCGACTCGGCTACCTTGCCTTACCCAGGCAACTTGTAGCCAGAGCCGTCCGACCGATTTGGACAAAATCTAAAATTATATATACAGTTTCATTCATTACCGAGTTGTTGCTGGATGCACGCGCAACTACCAGCCACGCCACCTTGGACGCTGCTGTATGTCTCACTCTCGGATGAACTGGGACCCCAGCAGCGGCGCTCGTCGTGGTGGTGGTGGTGGTGGCCCAAGACACAACAAACTGAAAATAACTTGAAAAGAGGTTTTCGCCTATTTAAGACCGGCATGAGGTCAACCGATAGTGCGATGAGTAAGTGAGAACTTGATGTTTCATAATAAAGGCGGCTAGATTCATGTTTTATGGACTGTGGCGGCTGCGGCTGCTGTGGCTCCATCTGCTGTGCGCGTGTGTCTGTGTGTTGCGCTTCGAGACGTAATGGTCTGTCAAGTGCAAAGCGCTTTTTGTGTTTTTTCTCCTTTTTTTTTTTTCACTGCTTCTGCCTCCGCTCCGTGCCTCGGATCTCCTGGACGGTGTGTGCCTCTTCGTTTGCGTTTCGTTTCGAACGAGTTACATGCGCGCACACGGCGACAGACACGGGGTATGTTCCTGCACAGATCAGAATTAGAAACTTCAAGAGCAACTGCTGGTGCGATCGTATTACTGTGACACATGAGTTCGTACGTGGATGTATGAGCCGTGCTCCGGTGTCAGGCAAGTGTTCCATTGTTGAACTGCCATGCGTCAGATATGAGTAACCTTTGTTTCGCCTGTGGTTCGGGGAATCTCTTTTTCTGGAGCACTCGATCTTCACGTCTGATCTGCACTAGGCACGCTGTGGCATGGGAACTTTGCTGGACCGCTTTCAGTATCCACACATCCAGGGATTTCGAATGAGCGTACGATGCGTTCTCGCATGCTGTACCCTGTTGCGCGTGCATCGACGGATATCGATCGCTTTGCGACGTGCACTTTGATGGCGTTTGGACGTATTCAGCGGACCTAAGGAGGAAGTTGGAATGTTTCACCCTAGCCGTGGGGCTACAGTCTGAAGTGGTCTGGACTCTGCAGCCGGCGACAGTATTATTGTCAGTTGCTACAGATTTAGTGGCGCACTGGCAGTATGTGTCAAATTCGGACAAGTTGAACTGTCGCGTCGCTTATGCGTTGTCCGCTAAATAGGTTTCGAGGATTCTTCGAGTTGGAAATGAGGTCTCTATTCCGTCTTGATTTGCCCAGCCACGTTGACGTTTGAAATATCGAAGCTTGCTCGCTTCGAACGACAGGAGTAATCGAGCTAACATTTCAAAAGCGTGGCTTGAGAGGTTTCCTCGAAATTAAGTCATGTTTGCGTGTCAATCCAGGATGCAGGACTAAACTCCTGAGAAGACAGAGGAGTCAAAACAGTGGATTTCCAAGCGCTGAGGAACCGATTCCACAAGCTTGAGTTCTGCTGTGTAAATGAACAATTTGTATGCGTTTCTTGTGGCGATTCGACAAGTCTGATCTTGAGTGTTTTTGACACTTATCGAGTCCAGAGTTGAAGCATAAATTACCCACCAATTGAGACTTACTCCTCGGCCTACTGACAAACTTCATGTTTCCGCATTAAATTGCTCAATAGGGATGAATAGGGTCTTATGTGAAGACGGCTTAATTCTTCGAATGGGACCTCTGTTACTCGATTGTCTCCTGGTTCGGAAGAATCAGAAATTGACTAGGATAATGCTGCGCTTGATCCCTTTGATGACGTCGATGGTTACTGCATAGCGGCAATAGACGATGTCCTGGGTTTGCAATGCTATCCAATCCAATTCTCAAACACAGAAGCTTATACGTAACATAGTTTGCCTGTAAAGCCCCAATGTGAGGGAGAGAGGTAACAAATGCGACCCACAAGTGGAATGCATCATGACTTTGTAGGGGACTGACAGAAAGAAACAAAGACTTCACGTTTTGGCGTTATCTGTTTTATTTTTCCGCAATGTGTGTTACACGATCTTAAATAGAATTGGGTAAACGGGAGAATTTCGCGAACAGAGTTCGGCTTATTTACTTTAGAGGTATAGTACGTGCACAGGGTGCGCATGAATTGAAACTGGGATTAGTGCAGGTAGCACATTTTTATTATTTTTAAATGCCTACAACTTTCTAACCAAAATTTTATTTTATTCTGATGTCTTGGGTTTGGAGGGATTTCGGACGCAACGGACGTACTCATTGGTCACCACTTTGCAACTACCATTTCTGTGCATTCTGAATGCAGTGCGATTGTATGTGCTTGGGCATGCAGTGCGTCAAAGTGGCGTTGAAATTATTAATCAATTTATCAGCTGGTTTTATTTCTCAAATATCAGTCGACACAAACTACTCTCAAATTGGGAGAACAATTCTCAATTTGTAAGAAAATCACCTAAAGTGAGATGAACGCAGCTATCTCTCAAAAAATATCAAACAAAAATGTATTGCGTTCCTCTTATTTCTCTCAACGTAGCACGACGCAGTATTTTATTCACAGGCCTTTGTGTTGGTTGCGTTGAAAGACGACGGTAGCAGCACCGCAGCGTTGTGTTTCAGAAACAAAAGGCTGACTTAAGCACAAGAGCCTTACGACATTGCATTGCCAATTCGCAACTAGTTTCTGGACAGTAGCCGATGTCCAGAAACCCCTTTCGGATTCGCAGTCCAAACCACAACTAGTTCCTGTGACAAGGCGATTTCCTGCAAATGTCCAAGCATTCTGTTCGAAAAATAAAACCACAAAACCGAAATATATATTCGTCCAATTAGGGGTCCGTATTTGACATCTCTGTTTAATGTCAGACATACGTCAAAATATTTTGTCATCCGAGACTGTATGTGTTACAATAACATATGTACATACATCCTTATAAATTTTGCCGTTTTAAGTACATTTCTGATTAGTATAAAAAAAACTACATCCAGGTGGTTCTTCCCGGGAGTCTAGTCTGAATTCAATTTTTGTTGAGAACTCAGACAACTTTATGCTGTAAACTTACTTTTGAGGCTGACTGTGGCCGAGTTCATAAGCGTCAAACTGCGGCAGATGCATTGACTATACCTGACAGCAGTCGGCAACTGCGTTCATAAAAGCAAAGCGACAGTCAAATAGCGTTCAAGTGATTTTTGTTTTGGTGCAGGATTGTAGGGAAACCGAAAGCCGGCCTTTCTAAAACATCATCCGGAAATTATCTCATTATTTTAAGGAAATTTCTGTTTCTTGGAACATGTCTTGACTTTCAATTATTTTTAGTAAAAAGTATCGCCCTTTTCGTTTTCCTTCGTTTTGTGCACAATATTTTGTTTAGCAGAACGGCACTCAAAGACTTTTTGTATCGCCTACTGATGTTGCGTTTATAAATATTTTTTTGACAATGCTGACCTGCTGCAAGTAATGTGCGGCAGTAATTAGTGAACGACTTGGAGGGGATCCAAAACAGTCGATTGAACGGAGAACACAGCAGTTGGGCTTGTAGGCCCATTGTTTCGTATTCTTATACCGGATTTCCATCTATACCCTTATAGATGGAACCAACCAACTCAAGAGTTGAAGCCAGCTGACTGCGGAAGTACCTACAACATTCGCTGATTGATACAACATTCGCTTAACCAATATAAGTCGAAGAGTCAGCCAAAGTTACCCTGTCAGAATCGAGTCCTGCAAAATTCAGCTTTTGGATTATCCGAGAGACCGAAATCAAAACGATTTCGTTTGGGAGACGGAACCTGAAAGAACCGAAAATCATTTTGTTCCATCCTGCTGTTGACTTATTTAAGAAATGTCCATATTTTGTTGACAGTGGGTGTTAGATTGGCTGACGTGGTTGTCCCTTAAATCCTATATTAACATCAATAAACTTGGAGGTTAGGAGAAATACTGTATTTCGACAGAGAAATTGCTTCTCATCGAGCTCGACGAATACTCTTGTCCTGTCTTGGCTTTCAGTGACTCTTGGGGCGCCCGCTTAGTTGCTAGTTTTTTTTTATTCCACTCAACATCATGTAACGAGTTTGTTGTCAGTGGTGGAAGGTAGCCTACATTTTATTGTTCAGTTTTGTCCTCTCCATTCGGGTGGCGGTTGGCATTTACCAGAGGTAAGGCGTGCCTGTCGTGGTGGCCCGTGGCGTTGTGGGTATGTGCGTCGACTCCTACGCACTTGGACCTACCTGTCTAGGTTCGATTCCTGGTACGACAAGAAATACTTTTCACGGCCCCACCTCTTTCGAGTCACTGACTATGCTCAAAGAGTACAACTGTCTAGAAAAAGCTTCTCAAACTTGGCCGTTCGGAGTCGGCATAAAACAGTAGTAAACTCGTGAGAGAACAATAGCCCACACAATACGAGTGGTTGCTGATAAGCTGGGCCCTGGCCCTCTACGGGCTGTAGCGCCACCCTTATTATTATTATTATTATAAGGCGTGCCTGTCATAAGAGGCGACTAGATTACTGAGCTGAGAGCGACTGATTTCAGGAAAAGTCCCTACTCCAGTGCTCGTTGAAATGATGGCAACGCAAAAAGCTAGCAAAAAAAAAAAGGAAAATGTGGACAGTGGCCAAATCTCAATTAGAGATTGGTACAAACAAAACGATGTGACATTACATACTGGCGGCCAGTCTTGGGATGTTATGCCGTCCTACTGGTAGCCTGACCAGAGGCTATATTTTGGTGCCACGGAAGATCAGGCAGGCCCCTGAGACCCGCATAGGTTTCAACCTGACCGATTGATGTTGGCCTCAAGTGGGAGTATCTGGGTGGCTGTGTCGTCGAGAAGTTGTGGACATTTTACCTACGTGTCTGAGAGCCGATAATTGTCTGTTGTGGAGGTACCTTGTGCGACTTCGAGACGTGACAGGTTTATGTTCCAAATCTGTGTGGAGTTAAAAACACGACCCAAAGAGTAGCAGATGTTTTAGATCGGTCTCACAACTTCACCAAGGAGCATAAATAAGTCCATAAGCTTATTTCGAAACTTGGTACTTGAGATTCCTACTGAAGGCGTCTGTTCTAGCGTCGAAAAATGGTTCTAGGAGGAAATGAACTAGTGATGTAAGTCTAATCGGCAGGTGATCTCGTTCAGTTGTTCATTGTTCTTGACACTGGCCGTCCAATGGTGAAAGTCCTCTTTAATGGCTGATGCAGCTGGTACCTCCTGAGGCTGGAGAACTGAGCCCTGAATCGAGCTGTTGGATTAGGTTACATTCGTGGGTAGATGTAGCGTGGGTAGCAAGCTGTTTCCTGGACGTGGTCAGAGCTGAAGTTTGCCTTTCTGAATGTCCACACATCATGGCCACTTAGCAACTTCCTCAAACTAGAACTAATTACAGCCTCAAAGGAGCCACTTCAACTCAATCCGAGCAACAGAGTACAGTTTTCGATGAAAATAAAGTCCACCACGGATCATATTCAGACGAGAAAGGGGCTTTGCTGAGAAGTCTGTGCTTCCACATATCTTTGAAGTAAGTTACGTGGCATTAACAGAGAAAAATTAATCAGACCACAGCTCGGAAATGCTAAAATTCAACCTTGATAGGTACTTGCGTCAGAGAATTGGAGCAATGAGTGTACTTCAGAGAATAGGATAAAATTCCTCTTTTTCCTCGGGGGCCTTCTGTTCTGAACTTCTCCGTAATCACTCGCATAACGCTTGACGAATGTATGGCTTGGGTGGAAATAGAAAGTTACTCATTCTCCAGATGCAATGTCAGATTGCACGCAGCGCGATTTCCTGTGCTGGAATGGTGACTCTCAACTCGACCACCGTCTGACGTGCTTACTCAGACCAAAATAAAAAAAAATAAATCACACTCCTCCGGTGACCAGTATTAAGGTGCCTTTGATAATTATGGAAGCGATTTAGGTCACCTTCCTCCCTTGACCTAGACACCCCAGCAAAGCAGAAATGCCAGACACCCCGACTCGAATTCAAATCGCACGAGCCCGCACAATTCACCACTATCACGCGTTGACACAATTCAGCACAATAATTGAGGAAACAGATTTTTCCAGGAAAAACTGCTTGCGCAATAAATTTCCCTCGAAATCAATTGAGTTCAAACACAAAGTGCTTGCCCGTCAATCACACGACAACACAAGGGAAACGATTGCCTACGCAGCATGTATGCGACCATCATGCGAAGACGCCTCAGACGGACCACAAAGAAATATGTACCAACGACAACGACAGCAAGGAGCACATAAATAATCGCGTGTGCATTGTTGACAGCTAACGATGCAGCACATAAAAGCGCACAAAATATCATCGCATGCAAATTGACAGAGAATCACCAGCGTCACCGTTGTCATCGATGGACAGGCGAATTGGGAAAACGAAAAGGACGCCCGATCGCACCGCAATTTACCGCGCATGTGTCATCGTGCAACGGTCTGAACTGTCAAACTAGTCTTTAATTAGAGTTCTGCCATTCCCCCCACCGAAGTGGAAATCAATCTCACACTGGAGTGTAACAGTTTTCGCGTACCCTTGTCCAGACATCACCCCACACAGAGGCGCGCTGTCGCGTCGCCTTTCGTGACATCAATCAAGTTGGCCAGTATGTTGGGTAGTTAAGTCCGGGTAGCACGGCCCAAAGTTCCGTAGACGGATATCCGTGATCGTGATAGCAATCCAAATGATTGATTTTGTTTTTCCTTTTCGAAGACCACCACCAAAACGAATCCATTCTAAATACAATCACCGATATCCATCTCGAGAATGGACGATCGATCGGGCGAGGAACGTCGTTGCCGGCGGGTGGCAGGCCGCAGTGCGACGACGACGACAGCAGCAATGAGGACTGATTGAATTATTGCACGCATGCGCATTCACCACGATTAAGGGTTTGGTGACACTCTGCCGGCACTCGGGCTAGACAAGCCATGAATTTAGATTATTTGTCCCTCCCTCCGTCTCAATTGAATGACACTTCGTTTTCCATTTTCCTTTTGTTTTCTCGCATTTGTTGTGTTTTCCATCGGCGTGGCGCGCCGTCCATCGGGGCTTGTTGATGTCACCCGGTGTTGGTGGAGAGAAAGAAGAGATTTAATTAAGTTTTCATAATTTCCACAATTGGCGCTTCCGGCGACTGGCTTTGGGTTTCGTTGGGCTTAGTCACTTGCGGGTGTCACTTTGACATAGTTGACTGTTGCTGTTGCTGTTACTGTTGCCGTTGCTGGAACGGAGGAGGAATGAATCCCATATACGGCTGTACGCCGAGGAGTTATTGAACTCCCCAGACACACACGCACCCAGTGCTGAGCACCGAGGCTCGGGGTGCGCAAGGTTGATTTACTTCCCACTAGGAATGCAGACTAAGATGGTGGACGGCTATTTTCGCTCGAATGACTAACAAGCATGTGCTATGCTACATTGTTGGTCCGATCTGATCCGAGGGGATAATCCCCGAGGCGCAGGGTGTGCCCGCCGAGGAAACTCTCACCATATCAGAGAGCAAACACTTTGACACGCTGTGGGACGTGTTCTCACCCGGAGTGTGCAAACGAAGCGACGCGACGAACGCGTCCAAGTGTACGTCAGCACGTGTGTCATGACTGCGCGCGGAGCATAGATTGCGATCGCTTCGCAGTTGATTTCCGACGACGATGACGACGGGGTTACGATTCCAGTGAATCTGATTAGGAGCTATCTCGCGGGACACGCGTCTTACGTGAATTTGAATTTCCCTGGAATAGCTTATCGCCTCTTAGGTGCTCGATAAGACAAGTGAAACATTGTTGTGGTCCGTGGCAAGGTTCAGACGAACGCCAATAAGTCACCAACTGATTAGGCGTCGCGTTGTGATGCCGACCTTCCTCGGAATGTCGTTTCTTGTTTGTGAGCGAGCCCACCGCAAAGGCGGGCGACGAATTCAGAGACTGACGCACGGATTGTAGCGAGATGTGGATTCATTACCTCGGGCAGCCCTGAATCCCTGAAAACCAGCCTCGACTGTCCACAGCCCTGAGCAGAGTTAGCCCCAATTGCGAGGCACCGGCCATCGTTACCTAAGCCGATTGGAGTCAATTCAACGAAGCCTTTGAACTCAACGAAACCTTGACGGCAGCAACTCAAATTGAATTCCCAGCTAATTGCCAATGAAATTCAATTTCATGTGTCAATGTCACAATTTCCACCGTCTCAAGACGTCAAGCCATTATCTCTCGACATCCCCGCGATTTGTGCACGGGCACGGCAATCCAATGATTAAAAGGTGTCGTCTCGGGAACACAGAACACTGCTGGAAGGTCTACAAGGCCGCGGAATCCAGTCGCCGATCGTGGGGGAGGGTATTTATCGCCATTCTCCACACACCGCCGCGCACTGGCAGCAGATAATCAAAACCAATTCCGCCGTACAAAGGTACGGCACGAACACATCCAGGTATACGAAGCGAGATTAGGCGCCAACAACGAGCCGTTAATTCGTCTCGGTGTGATCTCCATTTGATATCGTAATTGAGCGCCAATTAAAAAACCCCAAAAACAAAGGCAGAAAAAAAAAATCGAACAGACAACCGCTGGAACAAAGCGAAATCAGTCGACACATTCCGCAGGCAGCTTCGGCGGCGCTGGTGGTGAAGTGTGTACGTCAAGATAGACAAATGAACAGCTGGCCTTGAGCGGAACAAGTTGCAACGTTGCTGCACGGCGCATAGCCGTGCCACGGCTGGTGCTGGACTAGCCGGTGGACTCTACTGGAATGGCATGCCGATGCAAAGTGCCATGGGTGGTGTACAGAATGATACATGTTATCATGTCGAGCATAAATTTGAGAAATATGGCATATGTCACCGGCGGGCTGTTGGGACATTCTTTTGGGGGACACTTGCGCCGCAGCACTTGGGGCCAGTCAATCATCTTGGGTGCAAGGGATTTGAGATACGAGCTGGTACGCCATGGATCCTGCAGACAAGGTTGCCAAGGCGAACACATGTAAGACATTCCGTTTGCAGGTGAAAGGAGAAGTAATGGATTGTTGTGCTTGCCATGGGAATGCAAATGTGGTTGAGGGGGGCACAGTGTACAATAATTAGGCCTCGATAGTGGAGAGATAAGAACGCGAATTTATTGCTCAAATAAGGTGAAGCAGCAGCCCGTCTTTGCCATTCTCAAGCATGCCCTGATTAGAGAAGAAATGGGGTCAGCAACGATCTTGCTTTGGTCTACATTGTGCAAAGATTGGTTCCACTTTTCGGTGAGGTGTGCCCTCAATAGACCAAGAACCTCCTGCGACTCGAAGTATCCACCCGAAAAGAGACCGGAAGTGTGGGAGCGAATGAAGAGCTTCCGCCGTGTTTTTGCCGGCGAATAGGAACACCTCTCGGAATGGTACGAGTGCGAAAATGGGTTTTTCTCATGGTAGACTGAATGCTCCCGAGTACAGCCGTGCACAAGGTGGAATCTGGTAGCTCTAAGCAAGATGCGATATGCCTAGGAAGCAGACTGGCTTTCTCTTTTTCTCTCAATTTCAATCACTTACTAGCGTTTTTGACATCTCCTCCTTGAGTGCCACCCATATGCACTAGGCTTGTGCATTTTATTTCAGTCCAGTGAGCGCTCAGTTTAATTCAAATCTGCTTATTGAACTAATTCGTTCTTCTAGTTCATTTAGTTCAATGTAGTTCACTGCTCAGGAAATTGAGTTTTGTGCTCTACAACGCATAGGCATGTGAATATATTAATAAAATGACATTGTGAACTAGTTCACTACGTTCGGTTAGTTCACTTGTTAGAGCTATTTTTTGAACTATTTCGTCAGTGAACCACACAGCACGTTGGTGACGCTAAGAAAAAGGGGAGTTCCAGAAACCTACGTCCACATTATCGTGGACATGTACGAGGGAGCAAAGCCGAGAGTAAGATGTCCTGCCGGAGTCCCCGAGGAGTTTCCAATCAAAGTCGGGGTACACCGAGGAAGCGTCTTGAGTCCTTTACTGTTGTCCTTAATTATCTGCTTGAAGGAAAAGTGACGGACCCAAAAGTGCATCAGTTATTCTGTTATGCTGTCGATGATGGAGCTATCATAAGTGATGATCAAACTTCCCTGCAACGAGCACTTGATGTGTTAGTGCATGTTCTAGAGAGGAATGGGTGCCGCATTAGCCAGAAAGAGACCAATTACATGTGTTGCCCGTTCTCCCATCTACTGAGTGAAAAAGTGCTTCCCAAGGGCGAAAGGTTAAAATATCTGGGATCTGTGATCAATAGCGAAGGCAGCTGTGATGACGATATCGATCATCGCGTAAGCGTAGGGTGGATGAGGTGGCGGGAAAACTCAGTCATCTTCTGTGACCGAAAAATGCCCTCTAAGCTGAAAGGAAGGCTGTACACCGCAGTTGTACGTCCGGCGCTCACATACGATTCATAATGTCGGGCAGCGTACAGAAAAATGATGGCAAATTAACGGCAACTGGGTTGAAGATGCTTCGCATGACAGCACGACCAACAAAGCTCGATCGAATAAGAAATTCAATGATCCGAGGAAGCCATCACGTCAAAGAACTCATCTCTGAGAAAGGCACGGTCGTCTCATTTTGGCATGACATCAGAGGGGAGATGGATCACACAAATGCAAAAACATCAGCATTTGATCGGCCTCAGTGATGACGTGATGCGAGACAGGAGGCCTGCCGAATTTCGCCTCCACAGGCGAACCACCTGTAGGGATGCAGAAAAGTGGGAGGGTTAAGATCCTCATAATGCAGATCATAACCTCGTCGAAAAAGAAAAGAAGAAGTGCACGTACGACACACTTACGCACTGATCTACAACGATGTAGCCATTAAATTGCTAACAATTTCGAATCTAAGACAATCGGACATAAAACCGAACCTTGCGGTAAGCCACAGTGGCCGTCGCGAGTTACGTGTTTTTGCTGGCAATCGATCGGCAGTCGTTAGAGACTGTTCTTGGCAGCGTTTGCCTGTTTGTGCAAAACATGTTCCCAAGTCTAACCACTCGCGTGATGTTGATGTGCATTGGACGAGGAGCAGTACAGCAAAGCCAAACCAATGCCATGTGCCAAGCATTTGATGAAGGACGCTGTAAAAGACCCAAGCCATCGATTATGCATCGTTGTGGTAGACGTCTACTTCCCCTTAATGTTTGAAGAGTTCACTCTAAATTTGGATTTCGAAGTGAGGGAAGTGTAAGAAAATAAATAAAGTGAGAAAATGAAAAAAAGTTTTGGGCCATTAGATGGTAGGTAGTGGCTCACTTAGACCAATATGTTGGGTCCGTGGTGGCCCGTGGCGTTGTGGGTATGTGCGTCGACTCCTACGCACTTGGACCTACCTGTCTAGGTTCGATTCCTGGTACGACAAGAAATACTTTTCACGGCCCCACCTCTTTCGAGTCACTGACAATGCTCAAAGAGTACAACTGTCTAGAAAAAGCTTCTCAAACTTGGCCGTTCGGAGTCGGCATAAAACAGTAGGTCCCTTGAACTCGTGATAGAACAATAGCACGCACAACACGAGTGGTTGCTGAGAAGCTAGGCCCTGGCCCTCTACGGGCTGTAGCGCCACCCATATTATATATATATTATTGTGGCCTTAATAGGAGATGTTTTTCTACCGCGAGAACTTCTTCCTTTACTCCTAAAATCATCCAGTTTCATTTTTGGCGTAGAGCTGCCGCCCAAGTCCTCTATCTCTACGAAGGAGTGCTTTCCCAGGAACTGCCTTCTTTCGTATGCTAGGGCTGGGCATTCACAGAACAGATGTTGGACAGATTCTATTTATGCCTTATCTCTAAAGCTTCTGCAAAAGTCGTTGTGCGCCATGTTCAGTCACAATGCCTATGACACAGTGCCCGATAAGGACTTCGATTAACATACGCACTTCCTTGCGACTAAAGCTGCGATCAGGGATGTTGATCTCTTTTCACTCTGCGTCGGCTGTAGGGGACTAGCTGTTGTTCCAATTTCTAGACCAAGCCATCGAGTTCTGGCTCTATCCAGGGTCTGGTTTTCTAGTTGTTTCCTTTTGGAGGGATTGCCCAAGATTCTCCCAACTCAAACCCACTTTTCGCGAGACTGTCCGCCTTTTGGTTTCCTACTCACGCTTCGTCTGCCTAACCTGACCTGTTTCGACGTCAGAAACGATCTTTACTGCCGCTTGGCTATCGATTTGTTGGTTGTCTTCTTTCAAGCGCAGCCACTTCAGCTTGAAAAACGCCACAGTCGTCTCTAAGCGCCAGGCATTTCCCGAAGTGGTCACAGAAGACCCCATCTAGTGAGTAGATGCTTCGCATCTTTCGCTGGGTAGCTCTTCAAACGATCAACTATAGTAATTCACGGCTCAGAGGGTATTCTTGGCTAGAAAGGGTGTCTCAAACTTCACCCTTTCCCAGTCGCCATAAAACTGTGTCTCGTGAGAAAACAACACGAGTCTTCGCTTTTGAACCTCGAAGAAGCGTATTTCACGGCACCTACCTTTTGCCGTCGCAATCAAATTGGCCTCGCTGAAAACCCCTTCTGATTGCACCACAAGCTCCCGCGACTCTCATCTCTTTCTAAAAGAAACACCATCGTATTGTGACTAACGATCACCAGCCACCTCCTGACCTCACTCGCATAACGCTCTCATTTGGCTGCGATCCTTTCCGCGGTTCTCCCCTTTTCCTCGTTTTCCAGAGACTACTCCTCCTGCAGCCCAAAATCACAGTTCATTCCAACTGTTGTGCAACCTTTCAGTTCCATTCCATAATGACTTACGTAAGATTCGTTGGTTGTTGTTGTTTTTTTCGCGCCCGTTTTTCATTTGAGAACGCGAATACAACCCGAAGTCATTGTCTGCCATCGCGCCGGTGCTTATTTTCGATTTTCATAAATCGTTCGCAAGTGCAAGAGAGTTAGCATCTCGAATCTGGCGAATTAATTTTCGCGCTTTTCCTATCGTCATCGGCGCGCTCAGCGCGGCCGCTCGGCGGCTGCAGTGATGGATTGGCCTCGGCCAGCCAGTCAGCCAGCCAGCCTATCGCTGCCAGCGTGCACTGATGGGATTAATGAAGAGGTATGAAATTGCTCCAGGAGTGTACACCAATTAATTGAAATGTCGTGAACAGCGGATAGCTCATAATTTTCATATCGCCGTGTCAGTTGTTTCTCTGATCGTTCATACATATGCGGATGCGACGGCTTGAGGTGGTTGCGATGCGCACACAAACCACAAGCGAGAGTGCACCGTGTTTGCGCGTGTGTTGGTGTGGGAATGACGCGATAATTCTCGCCAATCGTGTGATCTTTTGTAAAGATCTCGACGGCCGGGCCGGGAAAATTGCTTGTAAATGTCGTCATTGATACATCATGTCGAGAGGCCAGAGGCATTAGTCAGGAAAAGCAAACAACGATGACACCGCAGTTCAATGTTTGACACGCTCTGGCGATGACTTGAAGTCCCTGAGTCGGGTCTGGATCCAGATTGCAAGTGGCTTTGTTGTCGATAAGGCTACACAATCAATCATGGAACACGCCTGCGGCAGCGACTCTTGACACGCTGAAAGTTATTGCTCTCGAGTGAGTTTTTGACAGGATTTCACAGAATATACGGCTCTCCTTAAAAGAATGATTGATCGCGTTAAAATCGCGCGGAAAGGGGGAGGTGTTCATGAAGACAGGTTCAGGCCGGTGCGAAAAGAGAATGAAAAATTGCCGCGTCGACAAAAGAGATAGAGGCGCTTATTGGGACGTGTTGTTCGGGTGAGACTTAGGGAATATGTCATAATTGGTTAAAGTAATTCAAAATTTCAAAGTGCACATTCAATGTGCAAAATTGCAACAGCAACTGTCTACGTACGTAGATAGCCATAGGTTTTGCTCCCACCTAAGTAAACAAAAGTGAACGAAACTTAACGAAACATAACGAAGCCTGTGTTTCTGGTTATATGGATTTCCCTTCCACTTAATTAAACAAACGTGAACGAAACTTAACGAAACCTAGCGAAGTGGTTGTTATGGTGATATGGATTTGCCTTCCACAAAAGAACAACACGCGATTGAACGACGAGTAACTAAACAACGTCACTGCTGGCTAACTAACAAAGCGATTTAACGACGAGTGCTTTCCCTTTCACATATGTAAGTAAGCAAAAGTGACCAAAACTTTATGGAACCGAACGAAGGGGTTACTATGAACACATAGATTTCCAATCTTCCAATTAAGTAAGCTTAATTGAACCGAACTGAACGAAAGTTAACGAAAATCACCGAAATGGTTTTAGTCAGAGTGTATCGCATCTGTATACTTGCTCGTTGACTGAAGGCTCCTTACGTCCATTATGGTTGGGAATTTAGGCTTTGGTTATAAAAGCTAGGTAGTCTTAACAGTTCGCATAGTTCCGTAACGTAGTGCTTGATTTGCGCTCACGCCTCTGCAGAGGAGAACTCCTAGATCTCCGAGGTCTCCCGATTCCACACCAAGATTGTACAAGAGTATATCTTGCTCCTGGCTCTGAACAGCACCATATCCGATACCGGACTCCGAGGTTTGTGCACTTCATCACGAGGTAGAACCTCTCTGTAGCTGTAGAACGTCCACAGAGAGGTCCGGCGGTCCGCTGGTCACAAGATCACACATTGCGATCGACGTCGACGAAGTCAAAACCTTCTGAGCAGCCAACATAGGCTCTAATTGCTTCCTGTTGTGGACAAGTTAAGAACACTGTTATCGATAGAACAGCAAAGTCGAACGAAATTCGATGATCGAGTCTCCTAGGAACTAACTCTTAGTTCGACGTCGCCTGCACAAACAACCGAAATAGGTTGGAGACGTTTGTCAAGAACCCATCAAAGAAGATGGGTTTGACGACACCTGGCTTGCCAAAAAAACAACGACAAAAAGAGGCAGACAATTGCAATGAATTGCCTGAACGGCGCACGCTGCATCGAACTACAAGAGCTTTTCGTGAGATCTCCTTCTTTGAGTACTGTCGGAGTCGAGTGTGATCATAGACCTGGAATAACAGAAAAAGTCTGTGGCAGGTTTGTATTTAACAAGCCTCAAAGCCCCCATTCGTCGGAAAATCCCCCTCAACTGAATCCCATGACTTGACACTGAAGCCCCAAACTAGGCTATGTCCGCTTACTTCTAACCTTGACTGAGTTGTGATGCCACGATCGATTTACAGCAGGAGAGTCTTCTGTTTCTTCATTAAGTTGGGAAAGGTCAGTCCGTCAACGGCTACAGGCTTATCTCCAATCTCCCACTTAGACTGCTTGTGGTCTCTGAGTGCACCAATGGATATCTGCCAATCAGTTGAACACCCCGTGATGCTATCACAAACTTCGTGCATCAAAGACACCGCTCAGTGTTTCCAAGTTGTCCAGGGAGTGCAGGTTAATGTGTATCTTCCCAAAGATCGCTCGGGGTTGAAATAGTTCCGCTGGCACTCCTTGAGCTAAGGAGGAGCACATGAACTCCTTCTTTCACAAGATCAGAGAATCGAACAAGTTTCATTAGCTCCAGGCGATCTGCGTTCGGAAGTTAGGAGACTCCTCCTCCCACAGATCATCATGTGATCGCCTTCCAACCAGCCAGCATTCTTCAAACAAACACTTAACGCACGCATAAATGGCAGGACGAGTGAAACTCTTCCAAGTGGAGAGGCTCAAGGGGAAACTTGTTGAAATCGTTTAACTCCTCGACACGCTGTTGTTGTGCTGTGTTTCAGCCCCGCCGCCGTCATAAAAGGTAGTCCAAATTCGATCGTTGATCCGATAAGTGCTCGCAAAGGTTTATTAATGACTTCCAAACAAATGGCAAATCACATCGTAATCTCTTCGCAAAGAATGCGCACTTGAGGATGTATTGAACTCTTCTCTCGACTGAATGAACGGCCGGCCGTTCAGTTATGTAACGCGGTACACGTTTCGACTGAATGTTGTTGATTCTCTTGTTTGTATCGTCGTGATGTGGCACTGCGGTATGAATGTGATGTCTAGATCGGAATAATTAACTTCATTTGAGGCGCGATTGAGCAGCGATTCGGTGTTAGGTTCGACTTTGAAGAGGAGGACACTCGAATCGCTCGAGTGGAGGATTTGGATTTGGATTCCTGATTCGTTTCAGATGTGTACAGAGATGATTCATTTTGAATGAAATGCAAACTATTGTGATTTGCGACATTTGAACTTACTTGTAAAATCTGATCAATGTTCGATGATGGACTGTGTTCGATAAAGTTGCGACATGCAGCGGCTTATGATGGTTAAGTCTGGAAATAGATGTGCACACTTATTCATTAGACGACTGTTGGAAAGGTTTATTTTAACAAAATATATGGTGACACAGTTAATTAAGTCTTATTGTGGTTTAAAGGACGTTAATTGCAAAAGAATTCAAAAGATAAAAGGTAAATAAACTTTCGTACGCGTGTCCCGGCTGAATTAGAGCGAAGGACCTAGCTTATATGGAAAACTCCAATCTGGAATGCAGACACTCCCGTCCTGTTGTCTGCGTTATTTCATGTGACGGGTCTCCCAGTAGAGATTTCTGAACTGTTGACAGTTGATAGCGGCCATATTGTGGAGTGGAAAAGAGGTACATTAAGCTTCCGAAAAAGGTACACTTGATGAAATACGGAAACTGGAGAGGTGTACCCAAAATAATAGCTCGAATAGTTCTGGAACGGATCAAAGAGCATTTCAATTCAACTCTCGACGTCGAACAAGCAGGATTTCGCGATGAATCCTCCTGCATCGATCACATAAACACCTTTCGGATTCTTATCGAACAATGCGTTGACTATAGGTCTTCGCTACATCTACTGTTCATCGACTTCGAGAATGCTTCGATGGCTTGAATCGTGATGCAATTTGGTTGACCTTGCGCAGGAGAGGCATTCCGGAGAAACTAATAACTGTTCTAAAGGCTATCTTACACAATGGTAGAGGAGTTTGAGGTGCTAAGAGGAGTTCGGCAAGGCTGCATACTGTCACCACTATTATTTCTGGTGGTTATCAGCGATGTACTCCGTGCAGCATTGACGGACGGAAATTATGGTATTCGATGGACTATGACACCTTGACTACGCTGATGATGTTTGTCTGACTGTCGCATCGGATAATGGACCTTGACTTGATGACCCACAATCTAGAACACACACTCTTCGGCGCGAAGACAACTCCTTTAAGAAGTACGCCATGCAGTTGAATCCGCTTACCCAGGCAGGCAGAACAGCGGGACGACCTAGGCAATCGTCGCGCAGAATAGTTGAAGAGGAATTTAGTTCTTTACAAATGTAATGGAGAGAGCTTAAAAGCGTTGCAGAACTTCGAAAGAGATGGCGCGCAGGAGTGGTTGACACCCTATGCCCTCCCTAGGGGTTGAAGGACATACATAGGTAAGTAAGTATATTGTTGGAGCTACATCTGTCAAATTGGCTGTCATTTATTCAGTCTGTTTTGCCAAATTGCCATGGACGGACAACCGCATGTTCAAATGATAAGAAGTTTTATCAAAATGGGTGATCTGTTCGGGCACTTCGCCTATTCTACGTTCACTATACGATGTATGATTGGGTATATCAACAAACAAAATTATCGAATTTGGGACGATATCAATCCACATGAGAAGAAGTCACTGTTTGGTGTGGTCCGCATTACTTTGAGAACGACGTTGGACTGGCCATCACCGTCAACGGGGAGTATTACAGGTCGATGATTATCAACTTCTTTTAGCCTGAATTGGATGATATGGACAGCAGCGCCATGTGGTTTCAGCAGGACGACGCTACGTACCACACAATACTCACGCCATAATACAAATTCTACACGTGCAGAGATGCAAAATTCTGAACTGGCCACCGAGATCGTGCAATTTTATTTCATTTGTGGGGTTTTTTGATGTCGCAGGTCCATGCGAATAAGCCACAAACCACATCGACGCTCAATGCAAACATAACCCATGCCATCGAACAAATTCAGCCTGATTTATGTGCCAGAGTCATGGAATGTTGGACATTTCCGATGCGCGCCACTCAGACTAACCGCGGCGGATACCAATGTTATATTCGATAATGGCATCGATAGGCCTTTCAAACGAATAAAAGAATGTATATGATATCTCACACACACTTTGATTTATTTTAATTTAAAGATAAGGAGCTCTTAATGAAGTTCCCTTTAGAAAAGCGGAATCAGCTGATCTGCGGAGCAGGTTAAGATATGTTGTGCGTGTTGAGAGGCGGTCAAATCTGCGCAGCTTCTTAACATAACTTACTCAGATGGGAGAGAACCGCAAAAAAACAGAGTTAGTCCTATTTTCCAAAAGAGTACTTCCACAATTCAGACCACAGAACACTCCGACTGACATGGCGAAGAACCTTGGACTAATCCTAGATAAGAAACTGATTTGGAAACTCAGTGTCAATGAAGGAGTCAAAAGAGCCTCGTAAACAGCGATTGTCAGACCCATCCTAACATACGGCAGTTTAGTCTTGTGGTAGGCTCTCTATAATGCATCGCCCTAATAACCCGAAACCTGAGACCTACATGCCTAGGTGTTATAACATCAATTAGCACTACTCCAACAGCTAGCTTGGAGGTAATATTAGACGTATTACCACTTAACTTCTACGCGCGGACGACAGCTGCAAGGAGCGGCATGCAAAGACCTGCCAATCCAACGGCTGGTTGACAAACAAGTAGTATACTAGATTTACCACGAAAACTACTATACTCCTCCGTCGCTTGATTTCGATATACCCTTCGGATGCTATTTCTTAACAAGGGACTAATGAAAAGAGGCACAATCACCCCAGTTTGCCAATCGCCAGGTATTTCAACGCCTTCCCAGGCCACCTTTACGTGAGAGTCATAAAACTCCCTCATTACACATGCCATTAAGCATTTCTGGACGGATTTCATTCACCGTATAGCGATTCAATCGCCAAAATGACTTCCTCCATCGTTGGACTATTCTCCGCTCCACTCAAGTGAACGGGTCTGCTATCCTCAGTGCCCTGTTCGATTGAGCAGCTCCGAAAAGGACTCGCTCCATTTGCACAAAATGTCCACCTCATTAGTAAGCAACAAACCATCTTTGGATTTTAATCCTTCGAATGGTGTTGAATTTCCTTCCTCTGAGTCGGCGAATGGTTTGCAAATAAAACGTTTTCACTTCTTTTCGTCGAACTCATATGCTTCAAATTCAGAATTTCATCTTTAAAAAAATGTTTACGGTACGGAACCTTCGTGAAGTAATACAGGACGTCAGTAAAACAGACGACTATCTTGGAGACACATTCGAATGCCGGCCTAATACTCTAGATCGTGTAAAAAAAGATGGAACGCTCATGGCTCCAGCTGTGGCCTTCAACCTCTGGATTGTACGTGTCGCCTGGTCGAAAGCAAACTGAAGGTACTGGACAGATCTAGATATCAGCGCGCATTGCTGAAGTACTGTGCTCCATAAATTTAGGCGCTGCTTTAGGTTTCCAGAGATAAGATCATCGCACAGATGGAGTTGCTTGCTGCTTGTCCCATCAGGAGTTGACGCTCTCCCACAAGGTCCATCGGCTTGAGGTCATTTCGGCACACAAATGCTTGTCGCAGAGCTTAGGACAATCCACGAGATGTATTCCCAGTGAATCTCACGTCAACAATAAACGAACTGAACTGGAATGCGGACAAACCCAAATGTGTCACACCCCTGCTTTAAATGGCCGTCATAAATAAGCCGCACAAGCAAATCAATCAAGTACTGGACTCTGGCCGAGCTCTAGACAGCTAACCTCTGACAACAGCCTTGACGATGGTTCATAGGCTTCTGCAGTTAGGGAGTGTTTCGAAATGCGACGCATGTATCATGAGAAAATCGGTGGGAGACCAGATACGATGATAGCCAATTGACCGCTTGCCCAGAGGCGCACGCTCTGTCTTCTGCTTTGTTTCATGACAGTTTTATCGTCGACCTCCGTAGGCGCACCACGCTTTCGCGGCAGATTACCCCAGATATTCACAGATATTCAAACCTCAAGCGGTGCTTTTTTTTTGGTTTTCGAAAATTGAACTCGATCACCCATTACACGGCGGCACACACATGATACATGTCGAAGCCCAAGCCCAAGCCCAAGAGTGTGTGGTAAGCGACAAACCACAAGCCGAAGTGAGGCAACTAGAAAACAGGTCTAATTAACAAATTAACACATCTTTTCTGATTTATTGACTCCAGTACCTGCGACGCGACGTGCCTAAGTGTTCGGTCTTGGACTCGTAATTTGTTTGTTTCTCATTTCTGGCGCAAAAGCTCGCATCGTGTTGTTGGCTTTTTTTTGCGGTTGGCAATACGCGCAAAACAATGACTGTTCGAATTATGTTTGATTGATCAAATAAAAGGCGTTAATGCGGTTGTAAAACTTGCGCCTGTACACAGCGGCAGCAAGGGGGCCACTTCAGAACTGTGGCGGAATCAGAAGGAAACATGTTTTCAGCGATAATTGGCCGGAGACCATAAACGTCGTGAGAAAATTTATTGCCCGTTTATGTGTGAAATTAAGGTCACTGAGGTGGTGGGGAGAAGCAATTGAGTGCGAAAATAGGCACATGCTGTGTATTTAGGACTTTGGTCTAGTTATTGGCTACCAGGAGGACAAGGTTTCATCTTCAGAAGGGGTTGGGATGGACGGACGGTGTTTTTTTTGGAATTCGTATTCATCAAGTGGGAGATGCAAGGGAGGTGGACGCCACTTTGATGCCGGGAATCCATCACTTGGAGCCAACAGATGACTTTTTTCTTGAGCAAGTCCTTTGACCGGAGAAGAAGGATGTGAAGGAGGTCTTTAACAGACTCACACGACAGTGATGCCTCTCCACAATCTCTACTCTCATTTGATTACTCTATAGAAAAGCTTCAGTTTAAATTAAAAAAGGTTACCGGCTCTGTACGTTAGTGCTAGACTTTGATGCAGATTTGGCACTAGCTTCTGCACTGTCACGAGTTGAAGGGCCCAGCAGTATTGTATGCCGACTTCAAACGGCGCAGATTGAGAACCCCTTTCTAAACCTTCGTTATTCTCAAACCATTATCCGTGGTTTAAAACAGGTGGAGCAGGAATTTGTGAAAGTTGTACGCATCGGGAATCGAACCTAGACACCCAAAGTAGAAGTCGATGTAAGTGCACCATCCGAGTGTTCCCTTCCTCTTCTTCTTCTTCTACTTGAGCAACAGTCTGAGGTGGACCTGGTCCTCAGCCAACAAACCTCCCCAACTGACACAATCTCTAGCCAGCTGCCTCCAATTGCGCACGCAAGTTTCTTCTTTACACTGTCTACTCCATCAATTTCATGAACGTCCTTTACTGCGCTGTCCCACTTGTGCAGAGCGGAAGACTCTTCGAGTCTGAACTAAGTGGTGCATGCGCTCACGTGGCTGGATTCATGGCGCTGTACAGCTCGTACAGTTTGTGATTGAATCGTCTTCTACGACACGGCATGCATGATCAAAGATCGCACGCAGAATTCTTCTCTCGCACAATCTGTGGACCAAGGACTGCATCCTCCGCTTTGAGATTGTCTGGGACTGAGGACTGGGATGATCAGTGTCTTTTATAGAGTCAGCTTGGTCCTTCGAGACACGCCTATACTACTCAATTGCCTCTTGAACGCAAAGAAACAGCGGTTGCCAAGAGTAACTCTGCGTTTGATCTCGGTACTGATGTTGTTTGTACTGTTCACTGCGGCTCCGAGGTAGACGAAGTCCTTAACTACCTCGAAGTTATAGCTGCCCATAGTGACGTTCTGTCTAAGACGTCCATGTTGTACATTTTTCCTTCGTTTTGCCCGATTAACTCTTTTTGGCCGCCTCAGATTTAAAGCCAGATGCCAAACCCTTTATTGACGGCTCGTTATGTTTGACCAATCACGTCAATCTAGTCCGCATATAGTAGAAATCGTACGGACTTCTGGAAGATCGTGCCTCTTTTGCTGGCGAGTTTCTCTAGAATGATATTGCAGAAGTCACAAGACAGCACGATGCGTCGTCGCGCGCCTTGGTTAAATCCTAAATTCAGATTGAATGTCTCGGTGAGCTACCGACCTTTATGAATCAGCGAAAGGTCTCCGTCCTCATCCAGCACAATTTGACGAGTTTGGCAGGAATGTCAAAATGGACACGCTGCCATGTGCTACCTAGAAATTGTCGAATATATAGGTGGTGGGTTTTTCCAGGATCCCCGGCTAGAAACCACACAGATAAGAACCTCTCAGTTTATACACGAATGGTTTTAGGTGCTCACACAAAATGGCGGAAAAGATCTTATAGGCGAGGCTTAAGAGACTTATTCTGGGCTAATGGCGCAGTAGAATGGGTCTCCTTTCTTGTAGATCGGGCAAACGATACTGAGATTCCACTCGTCGGTATTCTTCCCCTTGTCAGTTTTCCAAGCCGTCCTAATGGCCACGAACTATTGTGAAGAACTGGCTAAGTATTTGTGTCTGTGGCGACAGTCAAGCTTTGCTTAAGGCCTTGCTCTACCCTTTGACCACTTATAGGATAGTCCAGGAATGCAAGTCTTGATCGGTAGTCTAAATTGGCTAAGTTCCGGGCCACCACGGGATCACGGGAAATAAGATCGTCGATGAACTTGCTAGACACGGACCAGAGGAGGCACTCTTAGGACCCGAACCTCCGTTGGGACTACCTACCTCCTTGGTTAGCGCTTCCATTGATGGTTGGGCTGATGGATGGTTTACTCTCCAGGAGGTTGACAAGCCAAGCGCGTGCTTCCTAACGTCTGTAAGAAATCCGCGGCATTCTTGTTATCTCGTGACAGAAAAGACTGCAGATGATTTACCGGCGCACCAACAGGCCACTACACCCTCCCCAAATCATCTAAATGGGCTTGGCCTAAGCGATGAAACCCTCTGCGACGCCTGTGGACAAGATGACGACACTACAGAGCACTTCATCTGCCACTGTCCCGCCTTTGCTCGGGTCAGGTGACAGTTATACTGATGAGGTGAGAGCTAATGTTTTAGGCTTCTCATCACAGAAGGGCCTGCTGGTCTTCCGGCGGAGGAATTTCAGCAAATATAGGTCGCCGCCTGGTAATACATTGGACCAGTTTTTTTTAGCCTGAGTGCTCCAGTGTAGTGTTAAAAACGTCCGACAAAAGAATGCTTTCCTTTGACCATGAAATCCTTGACAAATAAGTTGACGAACCTTGCCCTCCTATCTGATATTGCTACGCCAGTTAAACACTATTTACAAAACTGTGGATGGAAAGCTGGTCGTATTCATCAAACCTGGCCCCTCCTGATTGCCTCATCATTTCGTGGCCTCAAAAGATGAACGCTTTTTTTGGCAGAGTATCCATAAATTATCAGAGCGGGGGTAAAAACCTATTGGTTCCGACGGGCTGTACTTCGAATAACGTACTATTTGATGTCTGAACTGAATGAAGGCAGGTGGCGGCGTTCACACTCAACAATTTGTCGGTACTATTTGCTTGTCAACCGTGCTTGATCGTTCAAATCGTCAATGTGAACGCTCGTTACTACAAATTGGCAGACTTGTAGTATGGTAGACAAAGCATTTTGATGTTTTTCCAATCCGTTGTCAATTTTTGTTGTTGGGTGTGAATACCGCTAATTTTTGCAAGAAACCCATCAATGATGAAACAAAAAAGTGTAGGTTTCTACGCAAAACCTATAAGAGTGCACATGGGCAACAAAATAAATTGCGGACGTTCTAAAAATCTCACCACATTTGACAGCTGCAACGCCAAGTGATGCCAAACAATGTGCACAACTACACCATCTCACATGTCAATTTCTTTGTCTTGTGTCGCTTTTAATTGAATCGCAAATGCAATCCGTGCACGCTTCGAAAACAAATCCGAATCCACCGTTGAGCCAAATATGAATACATTACCAGTTGAACATTGGTTGAAAATTGTTACTTTTCCAAATTTGGCCAAGCCATTGCCATGTGTCAGGTGAGCGAGTGTCTCGAGTTTTTCCACTTTAATTAGACGCCGCACTGCAGACGTGCTACAAAGAACTATTTAAATTTCATAATCAGCATCGGAACGACGAACAAACACACTCGTGGGCCCTTTGTGGTGCGCGCTGGTGACAACCAGTTCCGCTTCATGGCTAATCTAGTGCTCCGGTGGTTGGTGCGCAAACACTGCCAGCGAAGATGGGACGAAAGCAATAAAAAAAAAAAAACCCAGTTGTTGTGTCACATGCACAACGGGAAGAGACTTGAAAGCTTCCTGTGATATGGCGAGTTAGCTTCCGAAAACGACTGCTTCACTAGCACATGCGGCAGTGTCAGTGGCAGAGGCAGAGGCAGCGACAGTTACTGCAGCCGCCCGTCTGTTCGCTCAGCTTGACAGACAGCCAGCCAGCCAACCAGACAGCCACAGCCACGAGCAAGTGTATGCGTTCGACTCTGACGAAGGTCATTCGGCAAAGATACAGATAAAGATACCTGAATACAAAGCAGGCGCACCAACTGCGCACAGGTTTGTGTGGTTGTGTCGCTCGGGCCACAATCCGAAAGAAACGTATTAGGTTTCCGAATTGGAACGAAAACGATAAAGAGAACAACGCGAGACTGTGGCAAAATCAAAGAAAGGTGTTAACGCTGTGAAAATGGTTGTTCTTTTTTTTTTTTTTTTTTGTTTATCCGCCCAAGAAGCTGGACCGCCTACATTCCGCGCGCATGCATGCATGTATTCCCGTCAACACGATGGGTTGGGTATTAATAAAATCATTCCGATACTCAATGACGTGAGTCGATTGAAGGATTTAGTAAGTCATCGAATGAAATTTGATGTTGGAGCGCTTTTGACGGCAGACTGAGATTGAGAATTTCCTTTGATTTTGTTAGCTGAACTGGACTGTCGCAGTTGACTGGGGCACGATCAGAATCTATCCGGCATTAAGCTTTGATTGAAGCATAAGGGTAACGCTATGGTGGCGCTGGTAGACAAAACAGGAGATTCAAAAAGTCAATGGAAGCATGTTCGCATAATTTGGGGATATGGCAGGTTCATGGTTGGAAGAGAAGTTGGGTGCTCGAAGTGCTCAAGTTAGCTCAAATTGTTCACACGTCATGGAAATTAAGGACATCATATTAGATTGGTCAGCAACAAATCAGCAGAATGGAACAGACGAGCGATGCAAGGAACATGATCACAGTTTAAATTTGGAAGAATTGATAAAGAATGATTATCGTTCTCGGCGACATTTCGAGGAACCAACTCGCATTGGATCCGCCTACGACGGCACAGCCTGGGTAGAAACTTATAAGTCCATGGCTGAATTCGGTATCCCAAATAAACGGATGAGGTACGTAGGCTGACCATAACCAAAGTTTAAAGCCAAGTTAAAGTCGCTGAATTGCTCGCCAAACCCGCCATCAACATCTTGAATGCACTCCGACAAGGCGATGGACTGACATACAGTTTGTTCAAACAGGCATTGGTGAAAGCAATCCGAGAATCTGACACATCACCACAAGAGGGACTGTCGTCAACAAGCCATCTACCAATTTACTGGCTTACGCAGACGACATCTTGACATCCTTGGAAGGAGCCAACAAGCTGTACAAAGTTCCTTAATTCCAGATGGAGCGGGAAGCAAACAAAAAACCTGGGGCTGCACCTAAATTAAGTAAAAATGTAGCCACCATGTAGCCTCGTCTGCGAGAAGCGTTGGTAAAGCCACAACAATTACCAAGCCTTCAACAACCTTGACTCTGTAGTAGCAGCCTTTAATAATATGGAAGAATAAATACTCGGGCGGCTGAGGACATCCAACCGGACCTACTATAGTTTACCCACACTCTTTAAATACGAAAATCTCGCCATAGCTGCAACACTGCTGATGTACAATACTGTGGTCTTATCAGTACTTACTGATGGATCCGAAACATGGGTGCTTAGCCAAAGGCACTCCGGTCTCTTAGTCGCGTTCGAGAGAAAAAATCTGACGGAGAATAGTTGGCCACGTTTGTGAGGAATCATGAGTTGTATCAAATCTAGACTCCGTTGCGCTGGGCACCTGGCTCGTATGAGAAAAGAGGAGACTGTCGGAAGGTCCTTTGCGGCACATTCTATGGTAGAAGACCATGCTCCTTTAAATGCTCCTGCTCATCGAACCCTTTTTTTATAAAAATAAATAGGCTTATCTGTATGCGCCCTCGGCATTGTGAGTCTGTGCGTCTACTCCTACGCACTTGGACCTACCTGTTTAGGTTCGCAGTACGACAAAAGTAACAGTGCTCAAAGAGTAGAGTAGAGTTTTTCAAACTTGGCCATTCGGAGTCGACATAAAACTGTAGGCCCCATTCACTCGTGAGAGAACAATAGAACGCACAACACGAGTGGATGCTGTAGACTCTAGACTCAAGTTTACCTCGGTCAGTCGTCGCACCCATATTTTTATACAACGGCGAGAAGAACCTCGTCGCTGTAGATGTACCGGCTCGTCAGTTTCATGAAGAGAGCCATTGCTGGCGTTGCACAGACGTGAACTGGAACTCCACAAAATGTGTTTTAGTGAAGTTCCGGCGTAGAATTGCATCAACAATTTGACTCGAAGGACCAACAATGTCAAAGGGTGTTTTTTTTTGCAACGCAGGACAGTCCAGTCTAGCTGTCAATCAATTTCCAGATTGCAACTGTCAGTTCTTTGGAATGACATGGGAAGGTTAGGTTGGAGTGACTTATACTTGAAATAGTAGGCCCCTAGGTGTAGGAACCTACGACTAGCCAGAGCGCTGCACGAAGAGAATAGGCGACCTATGGTTTCTCGTTCCTCTGCATCCATGCAAGCATGATCTGCGAGCATGGGTGCCAATTCACACAGTGCCCGGTTATGACTCCTATGAGAGTCCTTAATGAGGGTCTGCTGAGCCCAAATAGACTGAGTGACCATTTTGGGTTAAGTGATGATGCCTTTTAGCCATTGGTGGTAATAATCGTGTGTAACTTCAGAAGATGGTAGGCTGTAGCGATCGGCATGGAAGATGGTACCCCTGCTGTTGTAAGATAGGGATGATTTAGTACCACATCTGGCGAGTTCATCGGCTTTGCAGTTGCCCGGTATGTCACAAAGTCCCGGCGCCAACATGAAGTGTATGTTGAAATGCTCAGCCATCTCGTTAAGGTACAGCCTGCAGTTAAGGGATGTTACTGAGTTAAACATGACATTGTTTTGATTGCGGCCTGACTGTCCGAACAGATATCCCTTTTTTTGAGCCGTGACAACGCCTTTTTAATCGCAATGGTTTATGCCTGAAAGACGCTACAGTGATCAGGGAGTTTAAAAGAGATAGCAAGATTGAGGTATTCGGAATAGAAACCTGCACCCAGCCCTTCGTCGGTCTTAGATCCGTCTGTGAAGGTACGCAAGGAGTCACCCAGCGTCTGATTGTCAGACTTCCGATCTGGAAGGAATGCTGGTAGAGAATTCCTTCTCGAAGATAGCCTGGCGTAGCAGGCGGCCTCACGGAAGTTGAATTCGTTAAGAATGGTTGAGTGACCGATGTTGAGTTCGGACGACAGTCGGAGTGTTTTGAGTCTCAAGACCGTGATGGCTGCTATTTGTTTGCGGACTATTTCCAGTGGTGGAAGGTGGAGGAGAATGTTCAGTGCTGACGGAGTACTTGGGTATGTACCCCAAGTTGACGATTATGGCATTCTGTTCTCTGCTGTCAGACAAGTATTTTCACTGTAAAAGCTTGCACTTCCTGTCACCTCAAGCTGTCAATCCACAAGCTGGCCACGTTGTTGTGGTTTGAAGTCAATTGTTTGTGTAAAGTTCAATCGAAGAAAATTCAAGAAGGGATAAAACGACGGACAGATGGGCTACAAAACAACAAGCAACTCGAAAGGTGTTTGCTTACTAGAACCTCTAGATTCGAAAGAAGACTATCAAGATTTCTAGTTGTTCATCAGAAGTGCTTGACAAATTCCTCGTTAGCCTACGCAAATTGTATTGAATCCACTAAATCCCATCGGTCGTCGTGCCCCGAAAATACACATCTTTTCGCCAAAAGAAAGCCAAGTCAGAGCTTTAGGCCACATTAGCTTAGACTAGATTCAAAGAAAAAAAAGTGATTTCATTGATTTCACGCCCACCTACTTGCGGTTTGCACAATCGATCCACTTTGTCGCCTTGGCATTCCAGCTTGCTACCACAGGTCTAACTCGTCTTGGCAGTCGATCGAGGCGGGGGCTGAAGATCGCTTCCAGGAAGCCCTGACTAGAACCGTGACGCCTACCTTTTGAGATCGAATCTGGTACCTTCCTCACGTACTTCATGGATAAAAATAGAACCGGAAATGACTCGATGACTACTAAGCTCTAATGTTGGCTACAGCCAGCCGGGCTTAATCATCCGGGCTTGAGTGCGCGTGGGCATGCATAAAATCAAAATTCATCTCCTCTGCTCGCATCACCACGAAAAAACTGTCTCATTCCGAGGGTATTTTCACGCCAAAAATGGTCGCCTTTCAGAGCGCCGCGCCGCTTTTGTACACAATCGCCGGAAAACCCTCCAGCACGCTGTACAATTAAACAATTTCCATTATCCGCGCGCTTCATCGCGACTGATTGAATTTAAATTGACTGATTTATTGCTATTTGATGATCCATCAGGTAGACGGCCATCAGAGACGCCCAACGCGATTGCGGTTGTGGGGGCTCACATTTGAAAACCACATCCACCACCTACCCATCCATCAACTGCTCGTTCGATTGTTCATCTCGTCGTGTGTTCCCCCGTGCGTGTGCCTGTGTGTGTGTGTGTGTGTTCTCTGTTCGGTTTTTGAATTCAAATGTGTAGCTCCGAGCTGGCGCAACGTTCTCAGCAGTACAACAATGAGAAATTAGATTTGCATTTAATTGTCTGCCGTTTGGTGGTGAAGATCTTATGCTAAATCTGCGGCAAGAGCCTCCCACACGTGTGTGTCGACGACAACCACATACAAGCAGATACATCGCTTCGATTGCTTTTTAGTGCTTTTTGGAGGCTTTATTTCGAACGAATCTGAAGGTCGGAATCTGCCGGAGATAGACAAAGAATGAGAGGGGGGCGACGCGCCGGCTATAGACGTCAAGCCAACACCAATCGATTGATAAGTTTGCAGTTCACGTAGGCACGTAGTTTGCTCGTCTGCGGAGAGGAGCAGAGAACCAACCGAAGCATGAGTCGCTAACTAGTGCTTCTTCTGCTTACTGGTTATTTATAGCACAATGATGTGGTGCTTGAGCCGATGCAAACGGCCAAGGATATGGACGGCGTGGCGTGGTTCATGTTCTCCTTCGTGAACTCTTCTTAAATTCAATTGCTTCAAATTAATCACCGAAAACGAACGAACGGAGCGATGCAAAGAGCTCGAAGGGAATGGCGACGAATGGAGCGGGACAAGACAAATTATGGCCCGCTGTCTAGACACATGTTTTAAGGTACTAAATCATACGATTTGTGCAGAATCAAAGCGCAGGACTTTGGCTTTCGGCTGATGTTGATGCTGCCACTGCCGTTGTTGCTGTTGCTCTTAGTCGTCCGCAGCGAGACCACTGAACCCCTGATCTCTTCAATAAAGCAAGGCAAGCCAACCCGCCGTATCGTCATAATTCATTCCCCCCTCGTTGCCCCGATGCTTAGGGGACATGAGCAGAAAGAGAGAGATCGAAAGAGAGGTCCTCAAGGCGCGCGGCGTGGACATGGAATACCTTGTGCGGCGGTATGTGCGCCGATCTAAGACGTGCAAAACTATAAAATTCTTGGAATTTTATATCGTTTAACCTTCAGTCGATCAAACTCCTCTCATCATCATTCGGCCGAATGCCGCTCCGCGTCGCGACACAGCGTCGACGCGCGTCCGTGCCGTGAAGAGGATATTCGGGTTTGTTTTCGGGATAAGAACACAAAAAAGAAGCGCAATTCTGTGGAATGGCAACGCGTCGAGGGAGATTCTCTTAAAATTCTGCACATGTTTGGATCTCGTTTCTGTAGACTAATGTCAGTCGTGAAGTTATGTGTCGATTTTTGGAAGGTTCCCGCGATCCATTCGGGTTTCTGCCGAAGTTCTAGTGTGTCGGCGATCACTTGTTCGTGTTGAATTTCTCAGACGGACACACTGATACACTGGCAGTGGGTAGTTATGATCGGGGGACAGCTTGCAAAGGTTTGACACATCAAGTGATGAGTCGGAGGCCACACAGTCTTCCTGAATGTCAATCATTTTAGCAATGTACGTCTTCGGAGTGAACAGTTGAGTCGTTGAATTCGTAGACTTACTAAAGGCCAAGCCAAAAATTGAACTTATATCAGAATCAAACGAAAAGTAGCCAGATTCATCGTCAAATATAGTCTTTGGAGCTTCTTGAAACTTGAAAAGCGAAATTTCAACCGGATCCATAATTTTCGTGAGTGGGGAACTATTATATTAAAGTTAACGAAACTTAACGAAAGTTTGTAAAACTTAACGAAACTAAAACAAGTGTTTATTACGGCCACTGTGTGTTCGCGCGATTGCTTAAGTTAACTGAGGCCTCCTTACGTCCATTGAGGTTGGATTTAAACTCTTCAGAGTGTCAGTTTCGTTCGTCCTTACTTTCATTAGAGCCAAAATGAAGGAAACTTTAACCGACTTGCCATGCGCGGCTGGAAACAGCTAGCTGGTTGCAGTTTACCAGCTTAAAGATTCCAACTCTCAGCTCGGAATGATCCAAAGAAAACTAACCAGGTTCGCAGTGAAACGGAAAAATTCAATAGCTCCAAAGGGACTGTTCAATTTTCTGCTCAAATGCTGTACACATCACGCGGCGCGGCAGCCTTACTTTCTGTAGAGCATGTATATCGATGCTGGATAGCCCTTCAGGCATCTGCAACATAGCCAGTCTCTTCGGTATTTATAAGCTTTCCACAGAACCACTCTCAATTCATCGTTGATCTCGAATTCGCCTCCGCCATCCAACTCCGAATTAAGGGTCGTTGGAATTGGCTAACAGAGACACAGGCATACAGAAATTTATTCAGAAGATCGTGGGTTCTTTCCGTAAAGTGTCCATTTTACGAGCGGCCTTATCGTCCATCTAAGCACTTAATTCGTTTCAATCTTAATCTTATAGTTCATGTTTCTCTTCAAATAAAATTGGCCAGAATACGTTAATCAATGGAGAGCACTTTAGATCCACGATCGATGATGTCTCGCCTCGTCTGTTGAATGAAATGCGAAAGAAGAACACGCTACATGCGAGTCAGCCGAATAAGCATAAACGGCTTAGCCGTTACGGTGTGAATTTGATGTGGTTCATTAAATTTTATGTTACCCTAAAGTAGCACCTGAATGCAGTCAACTATTGATTTAGAGGAAACTTTCGAAAGGAAGACAGTTGAGAGTGTCGTTCTTGCGCAAATGAGATACTTTAGTTGGAGGTGTCTCTATTTGTCGATGAATTAAACTTTTGGTCTTTCGAATTGAGGATGATTATTGATGTGGAATCTAATGTTGATTTTCGTATTTTGCTGAAAATTCAACAGATCTGAAGACAGTGGCAACTAGATGTGCATTTTGCCTGAGATTCACATCTCACATCAGACTGAGGGACAGCCATGGACGTGGAAATGGGACAGTAACTGCACCAAAGTGGGAAGCACACTTTCCTGGGAGAGACAAAAGACGTGTTTATGTGATCGCATCCAGCTACAAGCTTTTGCAAGATTGTTTTTGACAATTTTCGAAGTTGCCTTGTCTCTTCTGCTTCATTCTTCCTTCTTTGGGCGACGCTACAGTCCGGGGTGAACCTGGGTATCAACCAACAAGCATTTCAAGCTGAACGCGGTCTCCGGTCAGCTGCTTCCAAGGGAGCTTGCCAAGTTGGTCGATATTCTCCCCCACTTGTGTGATTCACGTTAGACACGGACGTCTTGTGCTGCGTTGACTCCATGACTCTTCGGGACTGATCCATATCCCAAGCCTGTAGGTGCCTGGCAGGGCTCATTACCCTGTATTTGCGTGGGAGTTCGATCAAAGATCAGACGCAGATCGTTTCTCTCGAAGAGGCCAAGTACTGCGTCGTCCACTTTTTAAATTGCTCAGGCTTTTGCGGCGAAGAGCAAGTATTGCACGAAGTCAACTTCGTTCTTCGAGAGATGGCCCATATAAACACTGGTTGGTGTTTGGTCTCGATTCTGACTAAGTCCATGACTACCTTCAAGTTGTAGCTGACCAAGCTGTTATTGCACCCAAATCATTTGGGTTTCCCAGCTTCACCAGAAGCTATAGCTAGAAAGGGATTGACTCGACAAGTCCAGAGGATATAGTCAGATACATGACTGGACGGAGATCTGCTCATACGTGGCGCATTTGCAGGACAAACTGCGACGGGCGGAAAGACAAATAACACAAGAGGCAACTTCGGGTGACAGAGCATAATTACTAACCAGCCCAGGGATGTAATACCGCAGCAGAGAGAGTGGTACACAAGTGCAGGGTGTGCGTTAGTACGTAGCCGTATTCCCGAAATCGAGTACTCGGGTTTGCGAATCGTGCATGCTCTTTAGAAGATTGCCACATCCTTGGACGTGACAAAAAGAAGGTGTATACATTTTTGAAGAGCTTATAAAATATATTTTCTAAATAAAATAATTTCGCACTGCTCAATCATTTTATAGAGAAATAAGAAACTATTTCTGGAATGCTTTAAAATTTTGCTTTCTGTTTACATCTGAAGAACTGTTGGAGGATGCTAAACAGCTTTTCTATTCCTTTCGAAGATGTAGACAAAGTTTCACCCTTTTATCACTAAAACCGGAAGTTACAGATTTGTTAATAAACACTGTTTGGTCCCATGGTGCGTTAGTTGCACGTCTCTGGGTTATATTGGTGGGTGGACATGGTATAAGCTTCATAGCAGAGGATCACACTTGCCCACTGTGGCTTTCTGGTCGATTCGTCGGGGCCGTGTGTTCTTTTTCGAGGGCAACATATGCTTTGTTTCGCTTTCATCCATCACCAGACATTTTTTATCCGCTTGATCACTGTTACCAGTCAATCAAGTCAATGTCAGTGTTGCCTGCCGCGGGGAAAATGTGAAAAAAAAACAGGAGATCTCCGTCTGGACATACAAGTAACAGGAGATTATAAATTTATTTTACAAACTACTGAAAACCAGTTTTTTTGATGTCCCTTCAGCATGCCGTAAACTTTTGTCAAGTTTGTCGATGTTAATATTACCAGCAAAAAAAATGTCCGGATTTTCACGGAGCCAATCCTTAGAGAACTTCTGCTCATACCTTAGCTTTAGCCTTGGATGCAAACAGGATGCCTAACAATGTTTAATGATAATGAGCTTACATAGCTAAGCAAAAACAAAATCACGCAAATCAATGAACGGCCTGTAAACAATTGTGAAATGACTGAAATAAGAGGAAGCCACCCGAAGCAAGTGTCTGGAAAACCAGGGATTTTATTCTACTATGGGCTTGCATGCCGGATTATTCGTTTATATTGTTTATGTCAGCTCGACATTGAGAGTTTTGCTTTTGATAAAAAAATTTGAAGTAATAGGAAAAATGTGCTTAAAATTGTCTGGGAATAGGAAACAAAAGCTTTTTACTTTATCGGAGTTAGATAACAGTAGACTGCTCTTATAACAGGAGAAACGGCAACAGTGCGCGATGTGAAGCAAATGAAAAATGTCTCCTTCCTTGTAGATTGTGGCGGAACGGCGCTACAGATCAAGATGGACCTAGGCTTAACTTCTTCAGCAACCACTCGTGCTCTCCATGCTATTGTTAACTCACGGGTGGAGAATATTTCTTTTCATGTGTCAAACAAGCAGGGATTCACCAACCTAACACCAAACCAGATTCGTCATAAAATTCAAAATCGATTGCAGTTTAAAGACCAATAAGAGCGAGCGAAACATACGAGGAATATTCCATTTAGTTCTCAATAAACTCACTTAACACCGCAGACAACAACGACACCGTCCTTAGCGCTTGCTCCACATTGAGTTCTCTATATCTAGCCTCAATAAAGTGCAATAGTCATTTAAGACATTGTTGTACCACAAGTGCGTCCCAGCGTATGTAGCACAGCACTTCACTTCACGCTTAGCGTAATCACATGCAAGTTATTGCCCATAGATAAGTCCGAAACCCACCCCCTCCCCACCTTTCACAGTAGGCGAAGATGAAAGATTTATCTAACAGAGCGTGTGTCCGCTATTGTCATCACGATCGTCGAACAATCTGACGGCAGCTTTTAGTTGCAGCACATTTGCTATTTATCATTGATTTACTAAAAACCTCACAAACATTATAATTAATTGTTTACTCAATGATTGCATCAGTGGAGGCTACAGAGACACCTTCGGGCCACGAGCATAGGCACACACAACAAACAATAGATAGGGAAGTTCTCTAATAGGCAAACAGTGCCACTCGTATGTACACCGTCTACACAATAAAAAAAAATGCGTTTTACACGGCAATTAAATGGTAAAAGAAAACCAGAAAACCTTACCCCCTCACACACGGGGATAGAGAGAGAGATGCTTTTATGAATGGGAACGAGATCAACCCTTCGCAGCAGGAGCTCGTCCTTCAGTCAATCGGTTACGGATCTCGCGGGAGCTACGGTTTGGGTTTTACGCATTTGCATGCATCGTTAGTGGATGTGAGTAGTCTCCTACCTTATGTGCGAAATGCTGGCATCAACAGGTGGGCTGCAGTCTCTGTAGATGTGTGCAGTTGTTTCGTTTCGTTTTACTTTGTATCTCTTTATTTTTTTTTTTTTCTGTATTTTGCATCCAGTGGGTTGGTGTCACTTTGGCACTAGAGTATTAGTAATCAATTTTTATTTTTTGCACTTTAATCTATTCGAAGATACACTGAACCGCGGGCGATGGCGACGCAGGGAAAGGCACACAAATCAATGATTTTTCTTAATTTTTTTTACAAAATTTACATATTTTCACCTTGAACTCACTTGAATTGAATTTGATTCTCATTCACAGGCGAATAGGGACATCCCGCGTTCGATAGTTCGCAACAAAAAAACAAAAATAAAAAAAAACGCACACGATTTTGGGCTCAACGAAACGTTGTCATATCCACCCACAGCAAAATAATTACAAACATTTATCGAATAATCCAAATCGACAGCGACACAGAGGAGGTGGATGAATCGGATTCGGACAGACAGAGAGAGTGAGAAAGAGAGAGAGAGAGAGGAGATTGCTTTTGTAGATAAATCCCATAGCGCATACGCGCAATCGGACCGCTCGCGAGTAACTAACTTCGCGTGAATACAAAACTTCACCGTGCAGTGCCTTGCCTTGGAGCTGGCTGCCTTTGCAAGCGTAGAACACCTCGGTTTGGTATCCAACAGATACCGAGGGTGGGGAAAACCAACTCAATACAACAACTCTCCGCGTACGATCTGCCCACACGCTCACTCATTGAAAGAGAACGATATCGTGAGTCAGTGAAGTTACCATCGAACTGAGTTCAATTCGTGATCATCGTGGTTCGTGTTTCGATTCCGAGTTGTTGCCATCCGCACACAAACACTGTCACACAGCGGAACGCACTCAGTTTGGATGAGAGAGAGAAGCACTCACTCGCCTGAGTGGTGTTAATGAATTTCATTTTCAAAGAGTCCTCCTCCCCCCTCTTGGTCAGCGGCGTGGATTGGAGTGTGCGGCGCGGAGGTGTGGACAAAAAGTAAACACACACATGATGTTCGGATATAAATTATCTTAAATTTGTCGCGGGTAAGGTGAATGGAGCACACGTTTGATTTGCCGATTGCGCTCGTGGAAAATGTACTGCGCATTGACGAGAACGAATTTATGAATGAACGGCGCTCGTGGTGTGCGATCGGGGAAGGCTCACTCACTGGTTATGGGTCAGAAAGGCGTCAGATTTTCCCTGGTACGACGAAGACCACATTATCTAGTGTTTCAGATGAAAAAGCGACATCATTGGAGGGGAATTTCGTGAAAAGTGTTCACCTTGAGCCTTCATTAATGGCACAGCCTTTTTCGTTGCACACAGAGGGCACCACAAACGTTTTGAATCTGAGACCCATGCATTGTATTCGATTGGAATAAAATAGGGAGAGCTGCGATGGATTATACGAGTATTCTTGTCATTCCTCAAAATGTTTGGCATCATACATCTCACTGTTACTCTGGTTGTCTAGCTTCTACTTTCGAGATGGCAAATTGTTAATAATTAACGGAGCTCGTCTTTCTAGAAAAAGAAAGACATATTCAAAAAAATGGCGGCGACGGCATCGTACTGTAGGTCCCCTCTACCCGTGTCCGCGCCTTCGCACGCACAGCAGGAGTGGTCCCTATAGAAGCTAGGTCTAGATCTGAAGCAGTGTAGCGTCAACTAAAGGGTGGCTAAATTTTAAGGGCCGATGTTGAATGTGAACCACACCTAAACGTCAAGCTTTTTTCTGCATTTCATTTGACATTTCTCAATTTCAGACTAACTCAATTTGAACCATGAGAAGATACACAATCGAGCAACGCGTTAAAGTTATTCAGGCTTATTATGAAAAAGGCTATATTGGAAAATGGGAAAATTTGGACCATCGGATGGAGGTGTACCGCCGAGGTCGCGGCGGCCATTTGGCCGATATTTTGTTCCATACATAATTAAACCATACCAATATTATCAAAATAAAAAGAAATGACAATAATTTCCTAAATAATTTGTGTTTTATTCAAAATCAACATCGGCCCTTAAAATTTAACCACTCTTTATAAAGCTGTGACTCTGATGCAAATGAGTGCATAATATAGTCGTCCTGCTAAATACTAAATCACACTTTGGTTTGGAATCAAGGCACTGAAAAACTTCTTATAAGAGACCAATCTTAGAACAAGATTTTGAACATCTTGCTGCATTCTGAACAGACCCCTGCAATATAGAAAACGAATGAGGAAACCCTTGACCGTTTCGAGAAAAAAAATCTGCATGTGTCAAATCTATGATGCAACAGCTAATTGTGCGGCCATTACAACGACATTAGTTCAGCCAGTAATCTACGAATCCTTTGCCCAAATTGACTAAACCATGTAGAGCCCACGAAAAATTTAGTGCCAGCACAAAGAATCGTCTACGCTCCGGCTTCTGAGGCAATGCAACAGAGAGCGACCATATATACCTACAAATGGTACGTATTCATCTGGACGGATATTCTTACTTACTTACTTCTCAAGCCGACGACTGGGGAGCCTGACAATGGAGGGCTTTCCGTATGTGACTGTCCTGGGCAAGCTGCTTCCAGGCATGCAGTCCAAGATGGCTTACATCCGCGATGAGTTGATATTTATACCTGAGGTTCGGTCCTCCTCTCCTTCTCGAACCAGAACGCTCGGGTTCGAAGGCCTTCTTAGCTGGAGCATGGTGTCCATGGGCTCGATTTGGCCATGCCAGTGTAATTGACGAATTTTGCCTTTCGGACTACATACATATCCTGGTACAGCTCGTAGAGTGTCCTCCATTCGCCATTCCATGTATCCGAAGTACAATTTCTTTCGAATGCGCCCAGAATCAGCTCTGATTTTTAGCGTATGGTCTCGGCTCCATATAGCAGGACTGGCAGAATAAGAGTTTTGTAGAGAATGATCTTGGTCCTTCTCAGCAGTTGTGAGCCCAGTTGTTCCGACAAACCAAAGAAGCACCGGTTACCAGAGGCGATTCTACGTCGGATATTCACTGCGATGTCGTTTGTGAAGTTCACGTTTGCCCCGTGCCAGACAAACTCCTTCACTACCTCAAAATTGAAGCTGTCGATCGTGATATTTTGTCTCAGGGGGTTTTTGATGGAACGTTTTTTAGTCGACATCTTATATTTCGTTTTGTCCTCATTGACCTTAGGACCAACGAGCTGGTCTTCAATCTCTTCTTCAATAGCAGTAAAAGCTTCCACTAAGGCAGGACGGGAACGCGCGACGTTCTCGATGTCATCTGCGCCAACCAACAGTTGGAGCGACTTGTAGAAGATAAGGCCTTGTGTGTTTACTGCTGCTAGCCGCACTGTCTTCCCCAGAAGCAGATTGAAGAGATCACAAAATCGCATCTTCTTACCGAAATCCGGTGTAGGTTCCGGCTCAGAGATTCTTAAGCTTCTAACAGCACGGTGCAACGCGTGTGTGTTAGCGTGATGCGACACAACCGGATCAGTTTTCCTGGGATCCCGAATTCGGCCATCGCTTCGTATAGCTCCTTGCGGTGAATGATGTCGCATGAAAATCGATGAAAAGATGTAGTGCGTATCGACTTAAAACTCGCTGGCTTTCTCCAGGAAGACAAGATATATTTATTTTCTTGCAGTTCTTGCAGGACGCGATTCTGACAAGTGTGTGGTATGTTCGATGAATGAAAAATACTCCTTCGCGTTGTTGATCGAATGGCGGTATCCCATGGAATGCCCATCTCTCTCTATTTGTTCTGTTTCTCATGACTTACATCGTGGAATTTCCCGTTCAAGGGTTGCCACTTACTCATTTTACAATTGTAGGAGTTTTAATAAGATCGAGTCATATATATAAAAAAATATATTTCCTAAGGTGTCACCTTCTACCCACCACGTACGCACACGTAATCATGTTCCTGTTTTCAATTGTTCCTTACGTACAAGATCGAACGACGTACAGTTCAGTTAAGCTAACATTATTCTCAGATCATGCTATGTACACTCTTTGTTATGCTAAGTATGCTGAGCATTGTCGTCAGCAGTTGCAATAAAGCGATCGTCCGATAAACACTTGTTCCGTGTCTTCTTTTTGGATGGCAAACCTTACACAATTTAAGTTTATAATAGACTTGACAAGTATTCATTTTCAAAGCGTCAAGAGTTTAAGGATCATGTCCCAACTCACGTGGCGTGAGTTGGTTTCCAGGTCACTCTTCCATCCGCCATCGAATCTAATTCATCAGGAGTTATGCCCAAGCGGACCTAGGCGAGTTTTTGGACTTGGTCCAACCACCTCGTCCTGGGTCTGTCAATCGGAAATGTGGTGGAACAACTCGGAAGTTGTCAAGATGGAGACATTCGTAAAGCTGCTCTACATTGAGTTCCTCGCGTACTGGCATGTTTCTTACCCTACCCCGTCGAGTAACTCGCACAAAAGCAACTTATTTCGGCAGCTTGTATTCGCGATCTTATTCTTTCGATCAATTTCATGACCATAGGTGAGTGTTGGCACCAATACTGAATTGAAAACCGCTCACTTGGCTTTGACACCAAGCTCGGCCTTCCTGATTACAGATCTTCCAAGCTGTTTCCCAATTGAGCCAGCTTGGCCAGTCCTACAGGAAAGCTCAGCATTGCTCCTCCCATCACTCGTGAAAAAGACCCCGAGATACTTGAACTTCTCCAACTGCTTCAATAGGACGCCACGAACTTGTAAAGTGCATTGAACAGGCGTTCTGGAAATGATCATAACCTCTGATCTGTCCACGCTATCCCTGATCTCATCAACAGCACATACGACTACAAACCTCTCGAGCTCGCACTGGCGTTCCGTCTGGGAAGATGTGTGGATATCTAAGTGATCTGCAAAAAGAAGACGACTGACCAGCAACTCTCCCAAAGTGAAACATTCCTCGCCTCAGCTGCGGCGTCGGTGTCCATATATACAAAATGGTGTCGTTCGTCAATCATATTTGACATTTGTGAACTAGACATCTGGAGTATACGAAACGGACAAGCAATGGAGAGCTATACTCCGCAAGAGGGTGGAATAATTGTGTAAAATTGCGTTTCCTGGTCGCATAATCTCCCGTTTTGCTGATATGGCATGGCCAGGAAGGCCGCCCGATTTAACCATCCCAGACTTCTTTCTTTGGGGCTACTTGAAGTCGCGGGTATATGCCAACAAGCCTCAGAGAATCGCAGCCCCTAAGGAGAATATTCGTGAGGAATGCGAACAGTTAACACCGGAAATCTTGCGGAAAGTCATGGAAAATGCGATAAAACGGGCACAAATGTGTTAGGCAACACAAAAGACGACCATCAGTGCCATACTCCTGCCCATATTCCTCCAGAGTTTACCTCGAAAAACTCGGTCCAAGTGTGCACGTCAGGCAGGGTAGGCAAATTCGTGAATTCAGTTTGAGAAGACGTCCGAAAATGTTTAAATCCCTGAAAATAACGTGCAACTTGAGATAATGAAATATTATTTCACAACAATATGCCCCGTTAAATCACTGAAATGATGAGCTGCAGCTCACGGCAAAGTTCCACGAAACCACTGAACTCCTAAATGATTTCCATACATTTGTATGCACAATTTGAGGTAAAAAAAAAATTCAAATTCGATTGCCTCGGATCCCCGAATCCGTTGATATTTATCGACACCGCCTAATTGTCTTACTTTGCCGCAGAAATGGAAAATAGTTGATCATCCCACACAGCGAGACAATCAACAGGTCCCACATGTGTGCGCTCCCATTCGAGTGGGCTCCCGTGTGTGAAAAAATAAAACACAACGAAACCCATGCGGAATCGGAACAGACACCCTGACTCAATTGGTTTTGAGTCGAACTCTGGCCGAGTGCACTCGGTACATCGCAGCCAATTAGACTCACGCGTACTAGGATGTATCTCGAATATGGCTCAGATATCGCATTTGAATTTCCATCGATTTGATAAGGCCACGAGCTGATAGTCGGGGTTTTTTTCGAATTCGTTCTTCAGTGACAATCGCATGAGAAGAAGCGTATTTCCTTGACTTTGGATTTGTTCCCCGTCGAGATTGATAAAGAAGAATGTGCGTGGAAGAGAGGCAGGTGCGTCTTTGTGGACGAAGCAGTGACTTGACTTGTGGGAGTTGTGTCTGGAGATGCAACGTTGCACGTAGCCTGAGCTTGGTGGACCTTGGAGAGTTACATGAAGCAACACCTTCACAGTTGGCACAGAATTGAGCGGAATACGACTTGGATCTCGAAACAGTTTGCAGAATTTGTGTGAAGCTCAAACATAGCTGAGCAATGTTCCATTGTCGATGATGACGCACAACCAGCACAACCTCAGCCAACATCAAAGAGCGCTATTAAATGTCGCCCACCCACACGTATGCCACGACAAGAATATTTTCCCAGAAGCTATTGATGGGAACCGGCAAAGCTGACAGTGTCAGCGACACGTTTATGCAGCCAGTCGCGATGAGAAGTCGGTCCACAGTATCAATAACAACCAGTGCCTGTGGGACTGCCAGGACAGCGTCAATTCCGATTCGAAGGCTATCTTGATGGCCCATATTCAAATGCGACCAATGAGGAGACCCAAATCTTTCAAGTGATCACGTTACACCACGACGTCTGGTAGCGGCATGAGGGCAGTTTGAAGCGACTCAAACCGTTGCTAAGGTGCGCAGAGCAAGAAAGATCTCTTTCAAGACCCGACGGCAAATTCTGGCGGTGACATTGACACGCCGTTGGAGTAGTGTGTACTGTGTACCTCTTGGCTTGTTTGGGTGGCTGTTGAGGTGTGCTTGGGCGCTACTTGGAGAAATCGTTCTAAAAAGCCCGGATGTAGAAATGAGCAAGTTCATAACAAAGTTAAAACTGATTGGTAGCACTGATTGGGCGTGACTGGGCCCCGAATACTTTAACTCAATTCGATCGTCGATCGATTAGATGAACGTTTTGCAGCATCACATTCAAATGCACGCCCAGCCTCCATTGAGACAACCAAGATTGACATTGTAACCACCACTGCCTGCCAACAAGGTAGGGTCATTTAATTTGACGTTCTCATCAGTCCCCGTTGTCCATTCCAACTCCTCAGCTAGACTAAAGTCGCCTCCCCCATTCTCATCTTCGACATAGAACCTCATTCCAAGTCAAGAGCAGTGGGCGTACAAGTGTTCAAACACAAACATTATCTGGATCAAACGTTTGGTGATGTAGATGACTACAACAGTGTCCAGATAGCCATGGGTTTCTTCCGGATCGAAGTGTGTTCGTCAAATTTTAATTTTATTGAACAACCGAGCCACCATCGGGTTTCAGTCCTTAATTGCTGCAACATTCTCGCCTCACGCTAACCGCTCTGCTTGTGGGCGCAAGAGGTAATAAAATCACTGATGAGGTAATTTGACGATGTCTGGCCTTGAAATCGTTTTGAATTTACACCTAAATGCATCCGGCGGCACATAAGAGAGATCATATTTCATATTTATTTCATTCCAAACTGATCTCCAAACAACACTAGGCTTGAATGAAGGGTAATTTCGGGAACTCAGTGAGCTCATCTGTCAACAAGTTTTTGATGTTTGCAGCCAAGAGTTGAGCACCAACCACAATGGACGAAAGACATCTTAAGCAATCGAGCAAATGTACAGAAATAACACACTTTGACTCAGTTTCGTTAAGTTTCGTTCATTTTTGCTTACTTAAGTGGGGGCGAAATGATTCGCTCTCTACATATGTACGTAAAGTGTCATTCTTTTGACCCAACCTAATCTAGGAGGGTGTTCAAAAGGTGACTCATATTTTTAAGAGCACACTCACGTTATTCGAATGATTATTTTCTGGCATTATAATTTAACTACGATTTCGTGTTGTCTTATCTGGTGGGCCAATTTTCGATGACTTTTTCCAACATTTGTGGTCGTATATCGGCAATAACGTGGCGAATGTTGTCCTCCAAGTGGTCAATCGTTTCGAGCTTATCGGCGTAGACCAGTGACTTCACATATCCACTATCTTGGAGGCCTATTTACGGGCCCGTGACGTGAAGCTATGCGGTTACCAAACGTTTCCTTCAATATATCAATTGTGGCACGAGCTGTGTGACATGTTGCGCCGCCGTCTTGTTGAAACCACAGCTTCTGCACATCATGGTTGTGCAATTGATGAACGAATAAGTCAGTAATCATGGCTTTATAGCGGTCACCATTGACTGTAATGTTCTGGACAGCATCGTTTTTAAAGAAGAACGGACCAATTATTCCACCAACCATGGATTTAACGGTGTCTCAACATACACTTGAGGATTATCATCGCTTCAAATATGGCAGTTTTGTGTATTGACGCATCCATTCAACCAAAAGTGAGCATGGTGACTCATGGACGTAGTACGCGATACCTATTTCGAACAGAACCGTGATTTTCAAAATAAATTTGTTCAGGCGTCAATCTATTCATGTTGAAATGCCAAACCAAACTAAAAATAAATCACTTGACATAATAGTGTTATCCTTAAAATCCTTAAAAAAAACACCCTTTACATATGTACCTGTACACATGTTTCATGTGAATGCTTTTTTTCGCTATTGTGCATAAGTAGTGTATTCATTCATTTTGCCCTATTACCTCTGACTGTAACATGGACAAATGGGAGCTACTTCATGAACATACGCTTTGTTCGTTTGTTTACCCCTCCTTACCGTGTTGAAAATTGAACGCCGAAATTTGAAAAAGTCAAGTAACGAGCGAATTTCCAGATATTACTACGGTTGGGGAAGGGGATCAGCTGTTCACAAGAGCTCACACATGTTTACAGACAGGGGACGATAAAGCGTACAAAAAACGCTGTCAGATGAAATCACGCGGCAGGCGAGGACGAAGTTGAGTATCTCTTTACTCATTTATTTCTGCTGTGAATCGCGAACTTCGCACTGACACTTCATTCTATTGAGTTTTCTTATTCCCAGAGAGTAGAGTGTAGACTTTGAGCAAACTGACCCTTTATAGCGAAGTTTTTGGTCATGACTTTGTGGATCGCGTTGGCCTCTTTGTATATTGCGATCTCAGTTTGAGAGAAACAATTTGAAATCTTTAATTATGATAATTGTGAGTCTGTGCGTCGACTCCTACGCACTTGAACCTCGGCGTCTAGGTTCGAATCCCAGTACAACAAATATATTTTCACGACCCCACCTCTTTCGAGTCACTGACAATACTTTTTGCCGATAAAAAAATAACTCTATAGTTTAATACGAAGAAGTATAACTTTTTGCTAATATTTGCTGAAAAATGGTTGCTTCTGAAAGTTCACAGTTTCGTGGCTCATATAAGTAGCACTTTAATGACAGTTTGGCTTGGAAATTTTGCTCCCTGCAAATAGATGACTACTTTTATTTTGGTTGTGACATAAGCTTGAGTCAACGAACAGCCTGATAAACCTAAGGCACCTAAGGTGTCGAACATATTGGACATTGGACGCGATGGTGGTACGAATGTGCTCCACTTGAATGCAAGCATTTGCTGCTTTAGCTACCTCCCACAGTTTATCTTCGCAGTGTTTGCACTCTACGTCGGTAATACTGTCATCATTTCCAGCTTTCCCAATTCGAAGTCGCAAGGAGGAGATAGCTGCTCTTTTGTAGGGCTGCAATTCTCGCTCTGTGCGTGCGGTGTTTTTTCCTCTTTTGGCGGGTTATGCTGCAGCAGTCATTTTCCGTTCACCGGAGCTGCAGCCTTTAATGATTCTCTCTCGGATCTTGCGCGACAGAAGAAGCGCCAACGGGAGTGTTTATTCATTTTTCCTTCTTTTCTCTTAGCGAGGCAATGTTGGTTCCAATGGACTGATCTGTTTCGGTTGGAATGACCTCTGCCGACCTGTTTCTCTTCGCCGTCGCCACTCTCACAACACTTGTGCCTTCGACCTCTTTCGGGGACTTTTTGTGCCGTGCGACTGCCGCTCAACTTCTTTTCCTCTTCGTTAGTCAGGGGGCCCCACAGAGACTGCCTCGTTCAACCCTTTCGGTTTCCCGAGTCAAGCCATCAGAAACAATACGTTGATCAGCGACCTGTTTATGGGCTTGGAGATTAAGCGCAACAGGCAGAGCCTCTCCGCTCCTTTATCCATCTTCCCCACTCAAACTACGGCACCTGTCGTAGAGTGAGTGACAGGAGTCTTCGGCGGTTCCTTGGTCAGCGCCACTATAGGCGGGGATGTGGGGAGTATTATGGGCGGGGCCTCCAGATTCCTTGCTCCACCCGCGCTATCTCGGCTGGAATAATGAAAACTTTATGTATTTAACGTCTAAGTCGATACATTTCAGGCTTTTGGTTCGACGTCTCACCTGGGATCCTTAGAACCGAGGATATTTGACCCTTAAGTCCTACCGCCAAGAGAAGGCAACCAGAGAGGGAGAGAGATGGACTATCCCTTACTTTGAGACTTTTTCATACTTCGACAGATCTTTTTCCACATAAAAAAATAAAAAAACAAAAGCATCGCCAGATACCTCCTTTAAATGCATCTAAACCATGCTGTCTTTGTAATCTAAGGAATATTCCTAAATATTGTACACCTTCTTCTTTTTTCAGGTGTGGATGACGTCCCATAGCTTACTCTAAAAAAAAATTAACAAAAATATTATGTAACCAAACCCAAGAGCAAATTTGTTTCGTTTTCCTCTGTCACTTGATGACGCCACTGTTCAATTGAGACCACTGTCAGATATCTAATGTGACCAGATAAGAACGATAGGAAAATTAATTAAAATAAAACAACAGCGGTTTGAGATATAAAATTTAGTCTGACTTTATTGTGAAGCTACATGCATGCCATTATGTATGGAATAGCCCACCATTCAAATTCAATTCCTCGGCTTCGTTGGCAGTGCTCCAAGCGATCGGTCCTTTGAGGTGATGCGTTGGCCTCGAATGTTGGCATCAAACTTGTTAGCTTGCAAGAGTAGAGGACTTCGTCAAACTTTTCCACATTACCAGGAATTTCCTGCACTGTCAGGTCATAATGACGACCGATCTCACGACGAACATTTACACAAGATCCGGAATTTTGATGCTCAACTCAGCACCCTTAATTATGTGTCTAACAAAGGAAGTACTGCTTCTTGATTCATATCTTCCAAACACAAGCTCCGTAGCCAAATTGATCGCTAAGCCTTCTACATTCCGAAACCTGGCCAATGCAGACCCAAGTACATGGCCCTTATTACCAAAACCCCTTGGCCTCTAAATCTCCAACTGAACGAGATGACTACGATCTCAAAAACAAGTCTGCGATTTGAGAAAACATATTTTCACCAGCAGCACTAGTCTTTTTTTTTTTTGTAATTATTTCTCAATGAATCGCACTGGCCGCCAGCTTACATTTCCCATTTCAAATTCAAATGCAGTAGGAGATGGTGATAAAATGCTTCACTCCAACAGCTGACGTTAAGAACTCAATTTGAAATAATTGGTTTCCATTAATTTCCCGCTTCCATCGTGGGCGAGTAATGTTGACGGCAAATAAAAAAAAAGAAAAAAAAAAAGACTCGAATACAGATACAGTATCTAGGCTATTTGTCATTGAACAGTAGGTAGGATGGTGAGTAGCACATAAAGCAAAGCATGAGTGAAATAATAGTATCGATAAACACTTAATCAATTTTGTCTGAAATGAGTCAAGCACATCGCCAGAAGTTGTTCGCCCTGGGAAATGGGTACTTTTTTGTCTTTGTTTATTTCAATTAATGGATTTTCAAAGGAAATTCGTTATTAGACTGAGGAGTGAAGTGACAAATGTGACCATCAAATCTAGAGTGAACCATTGGAGTCAAAGGGAATTGGACTCGCGACTGGAAAGCAATGCTTCTGTAGAGAAGAAATTAGCGAACGATTGGGGCTGCTTAGTAAAAGTTGTCGATTACGTCGCTGACAATGTGACAAGGATGAGCGGGATGTCTTGACACATGTTCACTCCGTTGTCCAGTGAGTGAAATCGGAACTCGTAAAGAGAGCAAATTCTTTCTGGACTTAAATGGAAGTCAGACTGCCGACTAGCCGATCGATGGAAGCTACTGTCTATCATGAGCTAGAATACTTTCATAATTCATCAAGTTGGACACTTAAGGAAAGTGCTATTGGTGTTGGTGGTCGAATGTGCTGCCTTCTTTCATACAATTATTGCAGGGTAGACTTGCATTGTGGATCGTGTGTGTGTGGCAGAGAGCACTTCCGCATCCAATGCGCATGGAATCTGATTAGCGGAATCATCCAAATCGAAATAAAACAATAGTCGCCCACACAGTTGTGCCGTTCGCACTTCTTTCATGGATCATACGGAAACATAATCCATTACCCCCGCATTCATAAGCACTCTGGATGGCACATGATCATGAGATTGCACTCAATGCACATCGAGATAATGGGTGGTTTGAATAAAAACTAAGAGAAAACTGCGAGTGAACACTCATGAGTGAAGTGTTTTACACACAGGTACACTGAATTTGGTGTGAATAAAAGAAGTTAGCAAAGTCTCTTCTTTCCCTCAAGTTGAAGTTTGAAAACTAGAGTGTGCAGCTGTCAAATTTATTTGTCAATTTGATGTACCTTTAAGCCCATCGTGCGGCGATCAGGAACACTATCAATTCCTTGATGTTCATTCCGGAAATCTCGTAGAGAGATTCAAGGAATGGTTTGCCCAGAGTCCGTTGTCTCTCTGGCAAGTGCTGGACAAAAGCGCAAGAAGTCAGTCAAGGATACTTGTTCTGACGTGTTATAACAACTGCGACAATGTGCTTTATAAGGAATTCCTAGTCTAACGGCATGATCTATTGGCCAGTCCCCCGTACCTAGCGCTGAATTTTTAGCAATATCAGTCCCATTTAGAAGATCTTTAGTTCATGATATGTTATGTACTCTGGCCATATCTTCTGACACCATCAATGTCATGCAACAACGTGGCACGACGTCCGTGTCATCGGCAGCAGCACTCGTGGTTGCCGATCTTCTCCACCAGATGCATATCCCTCGTTGACATCTTTCGACCTCGATTGTAATTCCTTTGATTTGATCTTCTTCGTCTTCCTCATCTTCTTCGTCTTCCTCATCTTCTTCGTCTTCCTCATCTTCTTCGTCTTCCTCATCTTCTTCGTCTTCCTCATCTTCTTCGTCTTCCTCATCTTCTTCGTCTTCCTCATCTTCTTCGTCTTCCTCATCTTCTTCGTCTTCCTCATCTTCTTCGTTTTCGTCCTCTTCGTCTTCAGACATGAATATTTGAGAATATTTTCAAATCCGAAAAGCGAATACAGAGAAATGATACCAGAACAACCACATCGATCAATTTCGTTGAGTTTCGTTCACTTTTGCTTATTTAACGGGGAACGGAGTCAATTGTTCTCTACAGTTAATGTAGGAATTTTCAATTAGTTCTCAGAAGCACTTATGGGCACTTAGAAAAGCTTACGTTTACCTAAATCAATTGCGGTTTGGGCCTTTAAGGCCTGAACAAAGACTTAAAAATACTACGTTACCTAGTCAGTCCTTCAGACATACTCCGAAATTACAGCTGCGTTTCACTATTTCAAATATTGTCTTAGAATATAATTCATTTTTTTGCTGTTTGGTTTTCAGTGTCCAATTTTTAACAACTCACAAGAGTTTCCTGACATGTTTCCAACTCAAAACACGCTCAGATAGCATGCCAATTTGTCATGAAAAGTCTTACACTGAATGAATTGACACAGCGTCTAATATTCGGTGAATGGGCCATATAAAAACTATTCGAAAAATTCTTTCCATCTATGAAACTCATTTCTGGTTGATTGGGTATGTTCATTAGTAAAGCTATCGTAGATGGTCCGACGAGCTGCAGTGTCGGCTCGCCAACAAATATAAGAGCTAAGATATATGTCATGTGTATTATAACATATCGAAGAGCATCTCCCACGCTCCCATGCTCTACTGCGGTGTTGTCAACGCACCACACGAGCAACCTCAGGCAATTCAAAAGCGCCATATTCCACACAACACCCGAATCGAAGAACTAATTACGAAATGTGTTCGATGAGCTGTCAAAATATTCACCAAGGTTTGCCATTTCGTCATCTATCGTCAGTTAGTTTTTCTTGAGCTAAACATGAATGATTAAAGTGTGTGACAATTCGTCTTGCAGCAGATATCATCTCAAATACTTCAGGATGAGTTTTCAACGAATCGTCCACTGCCAGTTGAACTACCAACCAAACCAGAGCAGAATCCAACAAGTTACAACTTGTTCATGTGACATGTTTGAACTAGAATGCATCGCGCTGGACATATTCTACTCTTGACAATATATTCGGCCGGATATCCGGCCAAAGAATATACCGAATATCCTGCATCCGGTATTTGGTCAGATCACTATTCGTTACATTGTAAAGCTTAATTATTCTTTAAAAAGATCATAAGAATGTTAGCATAACAATTACGATGTTTATTTGAGTCAAATTCAACAATTTTTAAAATGACAATTCCAATTAGTTTTTTTTTATTTCACAATCTTATCTCCCTCGTCACGGTAAATGTCCTCTTGTGTCTCTTCGGCGTTTAATCAGAAAGTGAAAATGACGTTTCGCGTCTCTTTCGAAAAGCATCATGGCTGCCGCAACCACTACTGCCATCTCTATTTGAATTTACAAACAAAAAATATAGAATCTATTACAATAAATAGTACAAAAGTAACATGATATTACAACATCTCTATTATTTGTGACGTTAACGTAAAATTTCTTAGAAATTGGTATGGAAATAAAATCCTAATCTACTACTTTTTCTTCTGCTTCTAGTTCTCAGTACTACACTGAACATCTTATGTCCCACCCAGAAATCATCTACAACGAGATATTCAAATCGGGCCTTTGCTAAAAACGGCGTATCCCAGATTTTGGTCTATTGTAACGGTAGTAGTTTAAATCTAATGTAATGTGAGGTTGGTGTAAGCGGTGCGCCCTCTACATTTGAGCATTGGGAAACGCAGCCAACTTCTCAGGGAATGATCGTTGGCCATTAAGAAAAAAGGAGATAAATGGCGGAGGATAGTTTTTTGACAGCCGGCAACCGAGATTGACGGAAAGAGAAAAAGTGAAGAAGAAATCTTGATATTCCGGACCCATCTAATAAAATTAGAGGTATTTCACTGTTTCACGCATTCTACTTTAATTTCACGCACACTTCTCAAGGCTTTAGAGCGGCACCATGTTACTCTTAGATCGCTCTTATTCAGAAACACTGTCTGTGAAAATTGTATAAAAAACGAAGTTGACTATGGTCGCTTTCATCCACGCAAAATTCGTCACCGATTTTATCCCTTTTGTGCCGCATCCCTTGACCTCTTCATCGAATTTAGCGCGAGTCTTTACTACGTCAAATCTCAAACTGAACGCAAGATCGCTAGTATAACGCAGCAGTTCGAGTTGCACGGTGCAGCGTTGTGTTTCTAACTGTTCTCAGTGCTCGATATCGTTAGTCATGTAACGCGGTAGTGAAGTGGGAGAGCATGGCGCGAACTTAGTTTTGCTGACGAAACGCTTAGGGTTCTTTCGCGGTGGGAATAAAAGTGTGCGATTACCGAAATTATGTTCAGAGTGCGGGTGCTGTGGGTGAACAATAAATTCCAAGAGGAGCAGTGCATTAGCAAATACCGAACTTGTTCTTGAAAATGTTGTGAAATTATAACTGAGACAATAGTGTGTCACCCAGGCTAAGGGTATAGACACTCACGATTTTTTTTTTTCCACAAAAAATGCCATCAAGGCTTGGTGCAAAGAAGATGATGTCATAAGTAGCAACAAATGCATTGGTAAGATTCTCTAACTTCACATAGGACATACGGGGGGAATACCCAATTAGTTTTCGTTCACATTACGGTGGTGTTGTCACGGGTCGGGTGATCACAAGATGATCAAAACAAAAACATGGCGGTTTTGACAAGCTGTCCAGCACACATCAAGAATGATATACAACAGATTACGCAGATTGCGCATGTCCGCCATTTTTGTTTACTTTTCTGACATTTTGCCTACATCACAGGCTACAAGAACATATTATTTTCTTCTGAAGGAAGTAGACTTTGGTATATTATTTCCACTATTCTAGAATCTACAATTCGAAATGGGTACCTATGTTGCTATATTTAAGTCCTTACTTGCGTGGGTGTATGATGGTTAATCATGGGTATGTACAGGATTATGCTATTACATTACTGTTCCAACGTAAAACCACAGTCTACAGTGGTACATTCTTCCATTGATATTCGAATGCAATATCCAGTTTGGCACATCAAGCCGCCTGTGGCCACCTTGTGCGTGTACGTCCTCTGTTGCATTCTCCCACAGGCTCACAGTCGAAGATTCCTCGGGCCGAAGCTAGGTTTTCCGCTCTATATGGCCTAGCCATCCTAGGCGTTGGATTCGTAGACGCCTAGACTCATGTCACTGTACAGCCCATACAGTACGTGGTTGAACCTTCTTCTCCAAATGCCATCAACGCAGACAGGACCAAAGATCACGCGCAGAACTTTTCTCTCGAATATACCAAGAACCTCTTCATCCGTCTTCATTAGTCAACTTGGTCTTTCGAGAGAGGGCTCTGTTACTCAATTGCCTCTTGAGCCTTAAGAAACAGCGGTTGGCAAGAGCTATTCTGCGTTTGATCTCGATGCTGATGTTGTTTATACTGCTTACCGCGGAGCGGAGATAGACGAAGTCATTCACTACGACGAAGTTACATACAGCTATCCACAGCGATGTTCTGGCCGACTCATCGATGGTGTGCATCCTTTCACGATCACGGCTTATTTAGCCGCTTATTTTACCACTTTAGCCGCTTAAGTTTGAATGCCAACAAACGCCTCATTGACGGTTCGCTGTGTTCTACCAATCACGTGAACCTCGTCCGAGTGTGGTAGCAGTTGAGCGGATTTCTGGAAGATTTTGCCTCTTGTGTTGACCAGTGAGTTTTGCTCGGCCTCCTCCAGGATGATATTAGAGAAGTCACGTGACAGTGCGTCTCCTTGTCTAAGACCTTTTTTGACATTGAAGGTCATGGTGAGTTCATTGCCGACCTTGATCGAGCAGCGAGAGTTCTCCATCGTCATCCTGCTCAGTCGGACGAGTTTGACAGGAATGTCAAAATTAGACATGGCGCTGTATAGCTTATCTCTATGCACGCTGTCATATGTGAACGAATAGGTGGTGGATGTCGATCTGCGTCTTTTGGGTTCCAGTTATCTGATGCATCGATGGTTTACTTCCCCGGCCAGAAACCGGTTATTCACGAATGGTTTCAGGCCCTCACACAAAATGGCTGAGATCTTGCAGGCGATGTTTAGGACACTTATACCTTCAATAGTTGGCGCAGCTGAAGGGGCCTCCTTTTTTGTAGCTCGGCAAACGACACGATTCCACTCGTCGGGCATGCTTCCTCCGACCATATTTTACAGATGAGTTGGTGCATGTACCTTAATAGATCATCGCTAGCTGCATTAAAGAGTTCTGCAGACAGTCCGTCTGATTTTGTCGCCTTTAGTGTCGATATCGCTATCTTGGCATCGTCTAGGTTGGGGGGACGGAATTCATCGTCCATTGTGTGGAGTGGAACGTTTGTGGTATCGTATTGTTGTCCTAAAGTATTGTTGTCCTCATCGCCGTTTAACAGTCTGCAGAAATTGAAGTATCAACTGCGACTCTAGTACTAGTTATCCATTCTCGTCCTCCCCTTTCGGGCGTCTTTCCTGCAGTAGAACCTCACCATCTCCTCGATCGGGAGCTTCTCGTGCTCGTGTTCCTCCTGAGAGGCCGGGTCTCTTCCCTTATTTACTGTTCGTAGAGATCACTTACCTGGTCCTGGTAGGCTTCTAGGGGTTTTTCCTATGTGGTGTCGTAAAACCCAGGCTTTTTGACAACGTTCCCATTCTTCGTCTATTGTTCGTGCAGGCTGCCTCTAACTTTCTGAGAGTTTCAGGGAGACTCGATCGGCAAAAATCCTGGCTGTCTGTTGCGACGTCAATCCGTGATCTTCTTCCTTGACTGCGTTGTTCTCTCAAGATCCGTATTCTTACCTTGGCTACGACAAGGAAATGGTCCGTGTCGGTGTTGGCTCCTCGAACACTTTCGGACTTCAAGAATACTCAGTGAATGTCGGACGTCGATTGCAACGCGATCAATCTGGTTTGGCGGCTGATTGATCAGATGATGAAGGTGTGGGACCGCGTACCAGCTACAGAGAGGTTCCTCCAGCTTGAGTCCGTTTTGGGAAGTGGTCATTTCGGTCATGCAGGCTGTGCTTACCTATAACTCTAGCAAAGATGTCGGGTGTTTTCATAAATGTCCGAAATCTGCGCTAGTACAATCGCATTTCTTTTCTTATGCGTTTTTGAACACACTCATGGTGCAGAATGTCTGCGACTTGCCTTATTTTCTCTCTTATTTGCAGTGAAAAAATAATGACTGCACCATCTGCCCGACATCGATGAGCAATTGACGTTTATGAACAGTAGGTACTGCAGTTCACCTAAGTAAGTATGATCGTATATCTGTATTAATGAACATGGATAACGCAATCCTTTGTTAGTCTCACGTTTATGAAAACACCGGTCCTCTTTACCCAGCTTAGCGTTGAAGTCTCCTAGAACGGTCTTGGTGTCGTCGCTGGGGCGTTGATCGTATGTTATTTCTAGGAGATCGTAGAAGTCATCTCCTCCGTTGGGGCGTGGGCGCAGATTCGGCTGATGTTACCGAATTTAGCCTTGATGCTGATTCTTATGAGACGCTCGCTTAAGCTAAGTCTTCTTCGATCAACAAATCCAGATTCAAATAACCGTTGCCTTCGCTCTTTGTAGTAATCGCCGTTGTAGATGTCGCAATTTTTGAATACTATCACGAACTCGAACAAAAAAAGTATTGCATATTTTTAGGGTGCAACGTAAAGAGTCTCATCGATAGGCATATGTAAACACGCACAGTTCTTAAAAAATATTCCCATTTGGTATTTATTTTGTAGAAACATAAATGTTTAACATTTTTAATAATATCACAATAACTTTTCTTAAGTTCATCATTCTATTATCAATGGTTAAACCTAAATTCAACAATATACATACCTAACATGCACACACTTTGTATTGTCTTCAGAGAAAACACAATTTACAATATCCAGCTGCCCAAAATGTCACTTAAGGGTATACCTAGTAGTTATCTTTTTTTTTTAGTTCATCATTTGATTGATTTTTTTTTTTTTTTGTTTACTTGTTGATAATTTAATTAAGTACAATTCAAATCAAGATCATATCCAATGAAGCCAAAGAAGCACACACACAAGTTGGTTCTTAGTCAATGAATATTAAAAAAAAAAAAAAAAAAAACTGTATGTACGTGCTTTAGAAAAAAAAAAAAAACAAAAACTTATTGATACACTTTTGAAGTTTCCAATTATGAATGAAAATGATATAGACAATGTGTTGGATGGACAATTGTATACATATTGTGTTGTGTCTTAACTTAATGTCTAACTAAACCGATTAAAAGGAAAGGAACATCGCTCTTTATTTAAAAAAAAAAATAAAACAATAAAATCTACAATAGCCATTACCTCTTTGAAACATGTTGTGAAACACACATGTGTTGTATGCTTTCGCTTCTGTTAGTTGCTTTAATGACCAACGAGCCGCACATCTTGAGATAGATAGGATGGATTAATGCCTAGGCGAGGTGAGCGCGAACATTGCTCGGCACTGCATGTGGATGAATGCACATATAAACGATAGAACGGAGGGCATGTTTGGAATGTGGGAAGCGTCAGTTGAATGGGTGTTCGTTTGATCGATGATGATTTTTGCCACAACACATTTGATGGATCGTTGCACATCACCATGCCATGCCTCTCAACTGATCTCCTTCTGGCGCTGGAAGCTTCAAAGAAGTACCAACATTCAGAAAAAAAATACAGCAATTCGTATCGTTTGTAGGCGCATTCAAGATGTGTGCCGAAACAAATATTCAGGCAGCCACGTTGGTTGTTACGGACAAAGGGTGTATAGTAATTCATTCGGATTAAGGCTATGAACAACGAAATACATCGTCTTTAAATAGGGTACCACGTATGGAGTGCGTTAGCTTTGATTGCGGCAGACACATGCTGATGTCACTTCAAATTCAATTTAGCTAAGGACTACATGCAAGCTATGATATGCTACAAATAATAGTGCTTATTACAAAAAAACACCAATCAATCTACATCTCGTTGGTGTTCCAACAAATATCTCGTATGAAACTTCGATGATTACTTATTTATAAACATCTTATTAAGATAAGGCCCCAATTTTTATTTGTGTGCATTTGCGTCCATTTCATAGCCATACAATGTGTGAACTACTCGGGAACGGGATTTAGTCGAGGTCGGGCAGGAGGACTTCCTTGTCTTCTTTTTTTTGCCTGCCATTTTTTGCGCCATTGGACATGTTCTCTTGTAGTAGTTTTGGATCGAAGCATGGCTGAAAATAGATGCAAGATTGGATACAATTATACATTTGATACGATTATGTTGGATTTAAAAGATCTAGAAAACGAGTTTAATTGCCTCATAAGCACTATTTGTGGCACAGTCAAGGCCAGACTCATGTGGCTGACTGCTTAGGGCAATCACACGTCGGCTAAGACAATCGGACCTAGTCAAGCGATGAAAGTCGCTGACGCTATCGCTGTTTAGTTTTCTCTCTCTCGTTTCTTATGGAACGTAGTAGTGAATGAACTTCCACTAACACTTGAAAGGACATTGCCTATGCCGATGATGTCGCCTTCACGGCCTCTGGGAAATTTATATCCACGATAAGGGATACCATGCAGTCGGACTAGAGAAACGGACTAAAGTTTGCGTTCTAAACATTAATTTGTCCTCTTTACTAAGAAATACAAAATCCCAGTCTTCAATCCCCCAAATATCAGGGGAATCAATTTGAAACTAAGGCACCATCATCATCATCTGACTCGCACTTGAAACTAAGTAACAGTGCCAAATTCCTAGGCATCATTTTGGACGCGAAGTTAAGCTGAAAACCCAGCATCCAGGAATGAGTCAAAAAAGCCTGCACGGCTCTATATTGTTGTAAAAAAGCTATACGACGTAAATGGGGTCTACAGCCGGGTATAGTTCACTGGCTATTTGTATCAGTAGTCAGACCCATACCATCGCGATCTGGTGGGCCCCAGTAGATAAAGCCACCAACTACAAACCGCTCGAAAAGGTGCAGCGGATGCCATCGGCATGTATATGCATCAGTGGCGCAATCCGATCAACACACTCCATAGCATTAAATACACTCTTCAACCCACTGCCGACAGATCTTTTCGGCAGATAGGTCGCTGTCGGCATGGAGCTTGGTTCTGGGCACTCTAGCATCCTGGATAACTTCGGATCCCTACCAGAAAACACCGACCTCACGATACCTAAGCTGATCTTCGAGAAGAATTTCTCAACCAGCATATCCTCCAGGGCTTACTGCATGTCCCTTAATTGTTTCTTAACGAAATGGCTAGTATTTCAACATTCTACTCATGTGGGTACCGAAACGCAGTGAAATCGGCGAAGCAGACGAACGAAGACGAAAAGGGCACACTTTTTTCCGGATGCAGAACTGCCGTCTGGCATCCGATGCATCGCTACTGCATCTACTGGGCATGGGCACTGCATGGGCACTGCACGGCATCGCTACTGCATCTACTAAAGCTTGAAAGGCTTACTCACACCAAACGTAGATGGTCTACTGGTACTACGGTGTTATAACCGGGCACTGCGCCATTGGTATGCACGCCTCCAGACTAGGCATCCCCCACAACGACTTATACAGAAGTTGCAGAGATGAAGTGGGGTATGGGACTATTGCACACCTTCTATGCAATGGCAGTGCCCTCTCCTCTGGCATGTGTTCCAGCCATGAACATTTCAAGAGTTTTTTCTGCTTAAAGCGTACAAATGTGACATTGTAACAATTCAGGACGACTTGTGAAGCAGACCCTTTGTGGCCTTGGCGTAAATCTTTTCTGAATGATGTTGCACAACTTGTTTATTCAGACCCTTGACTGTAGGTTCAAACAAAAGCCCTCTTGGCAAGTAAACCACGAATCTTTAGACGTTTAGAAACAACCGATGTGTTGATAAAGGCTCCGAGGAAATATTTAAAGAAGCAATAAGGGAATCCTAAGTCGATGGGAGGAACGGCGATCCTCATCAGAGCGCAAACGGAGAGAAATTGTTCGACTTTTGCCGTGCAAATGGCAAGTCCATAATGAACCATTCTTTCCACACAGGCATCCATAAATACACGTGGTACCGTCCGGGTCTTCTCTTCGTGGTATCATCGTGTATGAAACGGATGTTTTGTGACGTTCGTGTGATAAGAGGGGCTGAACTGTCAACTGATCATCACCTGGTGTTGTGTACGCTGAACCTCACTGATAGAGTACCTCGTCTGCCAAGGCGGAAGCCAATAGTGGTTACACGTATACGGTGTGAGAGACTACAGAACAGTGCGATGCAGCAACATTTTTCACGGCCCATATCCGAGAGGTTTGAACGAATTCCAACTGTTCCATCGCATGTAGAGGAAGAATGGCGACTGTTTTCAACAGCTGTCATTGCCTCTCCACGTGATGTTTGTGGAGTAAATCGGCTTGGAGTGAGAAATGCTGGTGGTGAAAGAAGAACTGCCTGGTTTAAAACCGCCGGAGTTCATGAAGCCGCCAGAAAGAAGTAGAGCACCTACAGAGAGTGGATTCTCTTGGGGGATTCATCTGAAGCGCGAATAACTTGCAAATTGACGGCCCGAGCAGCTTAAGAGCAGTCCTGGAAGAAGTTCTGCGAAAATTTGGAATGCGACCACAGAGCCGACTCAGAGGAAGGAAATTCAACATCATCAAAGGAGTCAAATCCAAGGATGGTCTGTTGCTTTCCAATGAGGTAGACATTTTGCGCAGATGGAGCGTGCACTTGTCGGAGCTGCTCAATCCCGAACAGGGCACTGAGGACGGCGGACCCGAAGTCTTGAATGGGGCGGAGAATAGGCCAACTGTGGAGGAGGCCTAAATCGCTAAAAGTTGACAAATCCGCCGGTGTGGATGAAATTCGGCCAGAAATGCTTAAGGCCATGGGCAACCACCTCGTGTCATTAAGGTGGCCTGGGAACGCGGTGAGACATCTACCTGGCGACTTACAAACTGGGCTAATTGTCCCTCTTTTCAAAATGGTTAATCGAGTGAGATCCCTCGTGAGTGCATTACCGCCTGTAGTGGATCATGCGGGTCAGAAAATGATGATGATGAGAAGGGAAAGCGATGGTGGTCTGAAGGTAAACGTAGTCCAAGTCAACAACTTAAGGTACGCGGATGGTGCTATCATAATAGCAAGCGACATAAAGGAGCTAAGCAACATGATGAGCAAGCTCAACAGTGTAAGCAACAAATTCGGATTAAGCATCAACATAATTCGTCCTCGGTTAGGGCTGCCATCGATGGTTGGCTTCGCGAGAGCACAACCGGAGGTGGCATGATTCACCTAATGTCTGTTGGAAATCCTCGGCATTCTTATTATCCCTTGAAAGAAAAGACTGCAGACGAATTACTGACGCCACTACACCTTCGCCAAACTCCTAAATGTACCAGGCCTAAGCGATGTAACCCTCTGCGATGCCTATAGAGAAGACGACGACACTGCAGAGCACTTCCTCTACCACTATCCCGCCTTTGCTCGGATCAGGTGGCAGTTATTTGGTGCGGATGATGTAGTCTCATCACAGGAGCGCCTGCTGGTATTCCTCCGTCAAATTCATCGGTGGACTAACCGTCAAATCAGATGTGAAACCTAGCTCTCTCTAGTACTTAAATTGTGATAACGCTGTCATGGACCTTCTCAGTCTGATCAGACCATACGAGCGTTCAGGCTTGAGTGCAGGATGTCTGAGTTTCTATGCCCAATTAATTCGACTGCACCCAGGACCAGGAAATCTCGTTAAACAGTTCAAAGGCTTGGATTTAAAATCGGATCCAAGTTCATTCGGCAGCACACATACCATTCACGACATCTCTTGATGAATTGCATATAACTTTATTACTGCGCCGAGGGTGTGTCTTGTCACCTCTCCTTTTCATTGTATATATGGACTGGATGTTGCAGCGCAGCCGAGGTGAGGAATGTTTCACATTGGGAGAGTTGAGGGTAAGTCATCTTCTTTTTGCAGATGACTTGGTTATCCTCACATCCTCCCAGACGGAACTCCAGCGCGCACTCGATAGGTTTGCGGCCGTATGTGCTGATGCTGGAATGGGGGTTAACGTGGACAAATCGGAGGTTATGGGCATTTCCAGAACGCCTTTTCAATGTTTAAGTGTCTCGGGGTCTTTTTCACGAGTGATGGAAGGAGTAAGAGCGTTCCTGTAGGATTGGTCAAACTGGGTCAGTTTTGACACAGCTTGGTAGTTCTGTAATCAGAAAGGCCGAGCTTGGTGTCAGAGCCAAGTTAGCGGTTTTCAACTCAGTATTTGTTCCAACTCTTACCTATGGTCATGAAATTAGATCGCGAGTGCAAGCTGCTGAGATGAGATTTCTTCGTGCTGTTGTGGGAACTACTAGCCACGATAGGGTGAGAAACACGGCAGTGCGCGAGGAACTCAACATTGAGCAGCTGCTTCTTCGAACGGAAAGGGCTATGCTTCGGTGGTTTGGTCACGTGGCACGAATGTCCCCATCATCACGACTTCCGAGGCGGGCGTTGAATGCGATTGCATCAGGTAGGCGACCGCTTGGCAGACCCAGGACTAGGTGGTTGGACCAAGTCCAAAAACTCGCCGGGTTACGCTTGGGCATTGCTCCTGATGAATTAGAGTCGATGGCGGAGGATCGAGTTGCCTGGAGAGATCTCGTGCGTGGTTTATCCCCGCGACCCCTTTAGTGGATCATGCGGGTCAGAAGATGATGATGACTGCGCTCGAAAGAACTTACAGTACATCAGGTAGTTCCATTACAAATGGTCCCTAGCCATTGTAGTTGGATCAGTAGATGTTATAAGAAACTGAAATCAATCCTCCTTCCCACAATCGTCGATATATCGGTCGCTGCACCGTCTTCACAAGCGACTGCAGATAATATAAAAATTCATTTGTTATTTTACTTACCGTTTCACAGATGTTCATGTTGCAGCAATTTTCTATTGTTATCTGGCATTCCTCCGTAGCGATGGGTCGGCTAGTCAAGGGTGTGTTTGAATTTTTATGCTGCTTCACGACAAACGTCTTTCGGATCCTTGGCCTTTCCGGCTTATAGACACGCCGCAGTGCCTGAATGATCAGGTACGTGAGTCCCAAACTAACCACTATACCAACAACGATCACAATAATGGACTTGTTCATTGGACAGTCTATTGGGCTCGCCAGTTTATCAGACGTCGGATCTATTGTGGTAGCAAGTGTTGTGGTTTTCGGCATATTCTCACATCTGAAAATGGGATTTTTTTGTTATTTAGCATTTATTACAAATAGTTTATGTATACGTTAATCGGAAGATCATCTGTTCTGGAAGGCAAGTGTAATAATGAAGTGTTTACCAAGAATTTGATGGACTCCTCGATAACAGACTCGAAAATAGCCGATAGAACCGGTCAATGTCAGCCGAGAAGCTATTTATTGGATCCACATCCTGGGGGCAATACAGCCGTCAACTGTCTGGGACGCCAAGCGTGCAAGGGGAGCGCTTCATTTAGATCGATTTTTTTTTTACAATTTGCGCGCTCTCAAGGGATTGCTAAAACCCTTAAGTGTACGGGGTCAAGACACAGCACGGGCCGAATGCATAGAGGGAGAAATGGAGAGGAGGTACCTGTGCACATTGGTCTTAAATATCTGTGGGTTGTAGTCAGTGGGCTGGGAAGAGCATTCCATTTTCGTGTCGAGTCTCTAAATTTAACTGTGCGCCCGAAAGTAGGCTTTATTATAAGCTGATGTGCCTTCCTGGCGAGACGTGTCTTGCGGGTGAATTCATGGAGAGGAGGAATACAGTTGGCCAGCTCACTTGAGCATCGTTTGTTAAAAAAGCGATAACATACGGACAAAGAAGAAACGGTGCGTCGATGTTCGAGCGTGTCTAATGACTCTCTGCGATATTGTTGTCTACTACAAGTTTTATCGCTCGCTTTTGGATTCTATCTAGTTGGTGCAGGGTGGTCTTGGGGGCACCAGCCCAGACATGAGCGTTGTATTCAAGCATGGGGCCTTATAAATGAAAGCCAAATCAGAGGTGGTGAAATATTTCTTGCATCGATTAAGGAAATCTAAACATTTCGCAGCATTTTTGGCGACCTCAAATATGTGATCGTTCCAACTAAGTATACACCGAGGATGGAAAGGGTTTCGGTTTCGATCGTCAGAGGCGCCATTATGGCTGATTATCAACGGTTCGCTTGAGTGACAGCAGACAGCGTTGAGTTTCACTCTGTTGTTCGTTCCCCAGTTAAGTGCTTAACATACGCTGCCTTTCCAATTCTACGGCTGAAAGGCGGGGTCCTGAGTCTTGGAACAGATAAGAGAAGCAGAGAGTGCTGTCATCAGCGAAGGAATGGATTTGGATTGGAAGTAGCAGACAGGAGATCATTTATAAAAAAAATGAGAAAGGGTGTCGGAGACAGAACAGAGCCTCAACTTCGTTTCTTTGGACATTTTCTGCAGACAGACTGCAGTCACCACTGCAACTAGCATCCACACAATGGTCCACTCTGGTCCTCAAGAATATTGACCTTCTACCAATAAAAAAGGGATTGACTACGCCGCATCTAGCTTCTTCTTGAAGAAATTCATTCCAGAACCTCCCTCTTTGGAAACTACACTGATAGCCAAAGGAAAGAGCCCCTGTGACACGACGACCACGGCCTTGTGGTTTATGGTGAAATTAGGGCGAGTAACCATTAAGCAATAACTTCAGCACTCAACGGGCTCGGAATCGAAGACACTCAAGTGGCTTTTGTTCACCAGCTTCTAAAGAATAGAGCGATAAATTCAATGCTTGGTGAGACCACGATCTGCAGAGCTGTTAAGAGAGATACTCCACAAGGCGGTGCACTCCCTCATCGCATGTGGAACATAGTGGTGATCGAACTGCAGGAAGGAGGAAAACTAGGAAGGACCGGGTATGAGGTAATTGCCTATGCAGGCGACATTGCTATTGCAGTGTCAGGAAAGTGTTTATCCACGATCAGGGACATTATGGAATTGGCCCTTACCGGGCTGATAAAATAGCCAAGTGAATGCGATCTAGGCGTGAATCCACAATAAGCGGACAAGTTCTAGGAAGTACAAAATCTCTGGCATCGACCCTCTCCCATTATGTGGGACCTCTAGATCATATAATTGACACGAAGCTGAGCTGGAAGCTCGTGTCAAGAAAGTATCTGGTTTGCAAGCACCTTAGTTTGTGACTCTCCTCCACGGCTCTCAACTGCGGGAAAAAAAACCAATAGGGTGCGAATGGGGACACCCCGCATGGTCCACTGGCTCTTGGCATCAGTAGTCAGACCCATTTTTTCCCCTCTTGTACAATCCATGCCGTGAAGGCAACGACATCGTGACCAGGATAGATCTATTGTATCGGAGGCTTGGGGTTATCCCAAAAGACGTACTACTTCCCTCATGAAAGTGTCCTTAACCATATTAGTGCCGGACATTCGCACAAAATAGTCAGACCCATACTGTGTAAGGTGTCGTCGCGATTTAGTGGCCTGCGCTCGATAAGAACATCAACATCCCACCGCTCAACAGAGTGTAGAGGATAGCATGCGTATGTATCAGGGGAGGACTAAAGACAACCACCTCGCTGCTCTGAACATACTCCTCAACCTACCGCCGATAGACCTAGTCGGTAGACAGACAGCAGCTAATACGTCGATCTGGTTGAGATCGCTGCATTTCTGGAAAGAAATCCGGTCTGGACACTCAACGATCCTCAGCAGGTATACCTAAACTCCTCTTCGAGAAGAACTTCTCAGCCAGCATGTCTCCCAGATCCTACTAAGAGTCTGAACAACAGACGCTGGATGGTCCAATGCGATTATTCACAGATGGATCGTAGATGGACGCAGGTGTGGGCGCTGGCGCCTATTCCAAGGATCTAAATATCCAGCTATCTTTCCGATTACCGGACCACTGCATCGTCTTTTAGGCTGAAACTATAGCGATCAATGAAGCTCTGTCGTGGCTGGAAACCAATGTAATATCAAGCACAGATATCGTCATCTGTTCTGATAGCCAGCCAATTCAGTCGGCTTCAGCTCCAAGACTTCCATCAATTCCCGCCTATCTCTCAACGTGATGACCAAGTATTTCAACATAAGACTCTTGTGGGTGTCGAGACACTGTGACATTCCAGAGAATCGCCAAGCGGACGAAGTCGCTAGTGAGGGCACTACATCAACACTCTTTCCGGACGGAGGCCTGCCGGCCATGCGTATCGGATGGAGACCTGCCATACATTCATACCGGGTGGAGACCTGCCGCCTTTGCCTATCGCTACTGCAAAACATCTACTGAAGCTGGATGCACTTGCTCAAGTAAATCGTAGATAGTCAACTGGCACACGATGTCTGGCATTACCACACTACTCGGGCCTACGCTAGACCCTAAACGATCGCTTAGCCTGATCAATTCGATCACGCCGAATCTTAGAACGGTTATGAGCCTTATAACAGGGCATTGCGTCATTGGAACTCAGGGCCTTTAGACTAGGCCTCCTCTGCAACGACTTCTGCAGAAGCTGCAGAGACCAGGATGTGGAAGAAACCATTGTGCACTTGCAATGCAACTGCAGTGCTCTCTCGTCCCGTAAATAAAGACTTCTAGAAGCCTACTACTTTGATAACCTAACTGAACTAAGTAGCATAAGAGTCAACCAAATGGTTGTCACAGATCCGCGTGGTAGCACAACGGGCCTATGCCGGCCTAAGTGTGGCTGCTGTCTTCCCATACAACAGTCAGCCGCTTCAACCTAACCTAACCTAACGCAGGGCGATTCGTGAAGTCCTTATTCCTCTTCTGAGACAGGCAATCACAGCCATAGGGGCACTGGAATCCATCTTAAAAAAAAAACTCTGGGGTTGTATCCAGCAGTCGCACATCTTTGAATAAGACAAACGTCGCTTGTGTTGACTACCGTGGCATGGAGACATTCCCGACGAACTTCCCAGTCTAGCTACAACCACGAGAACACTCAAATGTAGATATCTCTTGCGACGAACTAAGGGATTGCAACCCAACTTATGAACATCAGATGGGCTGCAGGCAACAGTTTTAGAATGATCTAGCTAGATCCCAGGAACTCCTACCCCTTCGCAGATCTCCACTCACACTGCCTGGTCGACGATGCAGGAGGTGTCGTGGCAAGAAAGACACTGAAATCGTTCTACACCTCGGATGCACCTGCCCGACCTTCAGATCCTCTTCTTTGTTCCATCGATTGTCCAGTTTCTTGGACTCTTCCTCTTCTAAGTGCATTCCTAAGCCACTACTACCTACACCACCTGGCTGCGCAAAAGAGGTACGTATTCCACGTTGAACTGATTGCCGGAGAATTCACCATCAAGCGAACAGATTAGATAGCTCTTGTCATATCTCGTGCTTATGGCGTTTAAGCAAACTAGTTCTAACCGAACGCTGGCTCTTATCCAACTTGCCTGTTATCGATCGCATATCAGAATAATATTGCCAGCCAATCAATGCCAAGTGAGCTCATGAAATCAAATTACTGTCAAACTCAGGGCTTAAGTCGCTGAATAGTTGCTGTTGATAAATGCTGGGCAATATATTTCTTAACTGTCCTCCGCTTTGATGGCGCTCAGTTATCTTGGGGACCGTTGCTTTGATCATATCTGCAGACGCATTGCAAAGTGAAGGGAGGTCACCGTCTGGATATTCGCTTTTGGAGGGCATGAGGACATTAATAGAGCTAATTTGAAGGAGGAATCAATTACGGAACTCGCTAGAACATGTGCGTACGCGAGCATATGCATCACATTTCATAAGAATCAACAAACTGGAATCTAAGAAAAGACCCGCCAAGGTGTGACTTCTAACTGGAAAGTCACACGCTCATCTGAAATTCATGAAATTCAAGCGTGCTAATGCCCGTGAATCACACCTTCCACAACAGATGCACATTCCACAGTCGAATTAGAAGAAAATACTTACACTTTATTGCATTGGTTGTCTTTTTCTCTGAGCTCCTTCTTCGTCGGTAGGATGCAGGGAGCCTGGCATGTTTCGGTGCTGTTGCGTTCACATCGAGCACCTTTATAGCCGGCCGTGCACACACATTGAACGGATCTGTCCGCGGTGACATGGCACTGACCACCATTGAAGCAATAGTTATGGCAGAGCGATATTTCACAGCGTTTCCCTGTGTAGTCCAGCGGACATGTACACGTGGGAAAACCCTTTTCAATCGTACACGTGCCCGAGACACAATAGTTGTGACACTCATACGTCTGACATCGGAGCCCTGTGTACCCGGCTTTGCATTTACACTCGGCTTTGCTACCCAGGAATCCATTGTCAAGACACATAATACTATTGTTCCTCGCCGCAGCCATTCTCTCCTCGGGTATCTTAGCTGCCGTTGAATTTAGATTTTTCTCAATTTGTTCCATCACATTTTGGCATTGCAGAATCGATTTGTACTTGTGGAAGAATCCCAGTTTGGTTACAACCTCAAAGGATGTCTCATTGAATTTGACCAATGCGACCGGTTGGTGTGAACTGCCATCGGGCTTTGGTACTTTCGGGATCTTGTACGCCGACGGCGATGAGGTTTCCAACCAAATGACGGAGTCTTCCGTCACTGTTAGACCATGCGGCCGGTAGTAGTAGCTGCTGACCAGAATCTGCTGATCGGATCCATCTAATTTATAACTCTCCACCATGTACTTTGTGGTCTCAGTCTTTATCGTAATGAAAATGCGTTCACTGAACTGATCTACGGCAATGCCGTACGTGGGATTGATGTCCTTGATGAGTTTCTCAACGTTGCTGCCGTCCAGTGACATTCGATTTACGCTGAATTTGTATTGATCATCCGATTGGGTCCAATACAATTTCCTCTGGCACATGTCCAATGACAGTCCGAAGGGCTTTTGAACTGCATTCTCGTATCTGATCAGTTCAATGGGCTTATTTTCGGTTCCATTAAGGACAAGCGATGATATTGTCCTCTTTGCCTCGTCCGACCAGAAGAGTGTCTGAGTGAGTGGATCAAACGCTAGTCCGGCCACATCGTCTCCATTTGTTTGCGCTACGATCGTGTCAATCAGTGACCTACTGCCCTTGATTGAGGATAGTCGCAGCATGTGTATGCTGCCGTTATTGAGGTCCTTGCCATTGAAGAATATCTCGTTTTCGAATTCGTTGAAAGTGATCGCTGTTATGCCGTCGAATTGATGCGCCTCCTCGGCCACTCTCTGCCAATTTGAATCGTAAAAGACAAGTTTGTTCTTTGCTGCAACGGCGAAATCTGAAATGAAGAAACATGAGAATAATTAGTGAGTGGTACACTGATAGGAGGCGGCGGTCTGTTTTTTGCTGTTTTCGAGATCTTAAATTAAATGCAACCACAAACGAATCGATTGTGACTGACAATCACACAAATTTGAGGATGAATTCGTCAAGACGCAGGAAGTCCTCAAGGCACAGCACTCGCCAATAATAACGATTATCGGGAGAATTATCCACCGATTCTGGATTAATTGGACAACGCGGCAGCGTTATCATTCTTTTGCGAGAAAAAGGGCCTTTTCATCTGCGCCGATCAAAATTAAAATCTCCCTCAAGCGAACAACGATATCAGACAAACCAGACGACCGCGACGGATTGCTGCTTTATAAGCAAGGTTGATTGTAAAAAAAACTTAAAAATGCACACGCAGCGATGGCAAGCAATTGACTGAATTTACAATCGATTGAGTTTTACCGAGAGGGAATCTCGCGTGCGTTGGAATTAGTCCGAAATGGGGATTGATCCGATCAAAATGATGTTCGCGGTTCAGTGAAACAACTGCATTTTCTGTATGAATTTCTGCCGCCAGTCAGGGGTGAACCTGGGTGTCGAGCAACGAACATCTCCAGTTAGCTCCTCCAATTGGGGCCTTCCTCCATTTGGGTACGTCACCATTAAGACGGACGGGGATTCTTTGGGCCGCAGCTAAGTTGTCCATATGTTCCACATAGTCTAGCCACTTAAGGTGTACTGACCGAAACCGAGGCTAGACTAACCGAACGGAGGAACTCGGGCGAATGGCGGGGATCTGTTTAATGTCGACTACTAAAGGAAACATTTTTGCATGTGATTTATACTTTTCAGGTTCTCTTGTGGCAATAAAGCGGACTGGGAACGCGGTGATACACCTGGCGACTGGCAAACTCGGGTGATTGTCCCTCCTTTCAAAAAAGGGGGACAAAAGAGATGGGTCCAACTACAGGGGCATATATTTTTTACGTCTCCCCTTTAAAGTCCACGTTAGGGTATTGGAGGCGCTTTCTAGAGCCCATTCCCAGGATGGGGGATGAACAGGCGCAACCGACCAGCTTGTCGCTCTAAGAATGGTACTCGAGAAGGCTTGGGAGTATGCCAAACGGATCAACAGCTGTTCTGTGGATTTGGACAGGGCATACGACTGAGTACCTCGAGGTAAACTCTGGAGTGTTCTGCAGGAGTATGGGATCGATGGTAATCTTTTGAAGGCCATTAAGTCTCTGCACATAAACTGTAGCAGCTGTTTTCGAAGTTCAAGTTGTCTCCGGGTCTTTTTCACGAGTGATGGGAGGAGTAATCCTGATCTTGCCTGTAGGATTGGCCAGGCTGGCTCAATTTTGAAACAGTTTGGAAGATCTGTAATCAAGAAGGCCGAGTTTGGTGTCAAAGCCATGTTAGAGGTTTTCAATTCAATTCATTCACAAAATTTGGGTGACCGAAAGAATAAGTTGACAAGCTGCCGAAATGAGATTTCTTCGTGCTGCTATGCGAGTTACTCGCCGTGATAAGGTAGCAAAACTCGGTAGTAGGAGGAACTCAATGTTGAGCAGCTGTTTCGTCGAACGGAAAGGGCTATGCTTCGATGGTTCGGTCACGTGGCATGAATGTCCTCATCATCACGACTTCCGAAGCGTGCCTTGAATGCGATTCCATCAGGTAGGCGACCGCTTGGCAGACCCAGGACCGAGGACGAGGTGATTGCAACAAGTCCAAAAACTCGCCTGGTTCCGTTTGGGCATAACTCCTGATGGATTAGAGTCGATGGCGGAAGATCGAAAGGCCTAGAGATCTCTCGTACGAGCATTACCAGCGGCTGGGGTCCTAGTCTACTAGTAAGTAGCAAACGTCTAAGCTTCTGAACGGAGAACAGCTGTTGGGAATCGCAGCGCTTCCATGTGAGCGTTGCTTTCTTATCCACAAATATGTTTTTATGCGTGCTATCAGTACCACGAGGCTGTGAACAGGTTGAAGTATTCTGCACCCATCTGTCAATCTAAAGCAATGCACGCAATGTCGAGTGCTATTGCAAATTACTGCGGCCATGTCATCGATTTCTCTTTTCAGCCAAGTAACCTGACACAAGTGGTACAATATCTTCCCCACAGACAAGGCATTTATCGCCCTCCTGGATGAGAATGGCAGAAGTAGTGATGGTAATCCACCTTGTGGTGTACCTCTTGTTGAGTGCTTATGTTGCGATAGCTAATTTTATCAATTCACCTTCAGATGTCTTAACTTGACTCATGATGGTCCACTAACTATGGTCTACGTTGTTAAGGGCATCCTACTATGAACGTGAAAAGGACTGGCCGTACATTAAGTAGACATGCGCTCTACAGCGTGGAACCGTAGATGCCCTGCTTAAATCATGTCCTTATGCAGACCGAACACTTTCATTACTAAACAACATAGGTCACATCAAGACCGAACGAAAAGTAGCCAGAAGCATGCTAGACTTTCAAAGTTCCCACAATTGCTTCAAAAGACTTAAGATAAGTGTCTACATCAACTGTGATTTACACACGAGTGATTTATTTGACTCGCACTTAAGTAAGTAAAATTGAACGAAACTTAACGAAACTGAGAAATGTCGACAGTTAATCATTTTAAATTTTCTTAAGTGTCCCTGTAACCATTATGGTTTGACATTATGCCACGCCACGCAGAACGAGAGCTTCTTCATCGTCTTTTTCGATATTTCCAATGACTCTGCGTAGAGCCGGAGAGGGAAGATCAACGCGTCGTCATTCGCCTTTCAAGTTTCTATTCAGTTTCTATTCAATTGACTTCTATGCTCTAAAAGAGAGTTTTCCAAGACCGTTACATTCTTTGAGCATTGTCGCTGACTCGAGCGAAGTGGAATGTAGTTCGTGTCAGAGCCTAGAGCAGATTAGGAGTTGACGCACCTCCCACGTACGCCACAGCTAATTGAAACAAACTCATAAGATTATATTTCCCCAACGAAATAATAAGTCCAACGCACGGAAAACCTCCAACAAGCAGTTGATTGATACAAATTAAACTAGTAGCTGATGACTGGGGTTTTCCTGAATTTCCGCGATAATAAGACGCGCTGCGTACAGAAGAGGTTGCCAAGTAGTGCAAGCAGATGTATGCAGAATGAGGCTGCAACTGCGAACTATTCAATTTGATTTAATTTAATTGCACACACTGCGGTGAGAGGGCGAGGCGGAGAGTACATAAAATAAAAGTGTTCTCGTTTGGTGGGAATCCACTTGCTGCAGGGCAACATGTGTCATGTCGACCGGCACTCGGGAAAACACAGCAAATAACACCGGAAAATCATATTCGCATCGTGTGATACTTGCTGGCCGATGGAATTTCGCTTTTCCCGTCTAGACAATCGAGCATAATGAGCTCGGTGATGTTGTGCACATTTTTGGCCTGCTTACATGTATCGGTTCCCATGAACCGGCAACGAAATTGCTCCTTTTTTTCTACATCTGGACGAGTACAAGGGTTCACTGATTCGAAAATGCATCCAGTGCATCCGCAAAATCGAACATTTCCATGTGGCAACACATGGCCAGTGTCTGGCAGAATATGTACTCGACTAAGATAAGTAAACAATTCCAGAGAATTCAAAGTGTTCTCTTTCGTGTCTGTTTGTCTGCCTGCAGTTATGCTGTGCAGTAGTGTACACATGATGCATTGGAATGTGCTTATTCAGGAATATGACTCTCTGGTCAGAAGGATGCAGGGCATTCCGTTGAAATCTCAATCCATTCTCCTCTTAATGCATTCGGACTGCTCAACGCTGCGGTGTCAAGTTGTGTAGACGCCCGGTTATTGTTATTGTTGTAATTTTTATTTCTGATCCAAAAACATTTGCAGTCAACAAAAAATCAAGTTTCTCTGTTGCGCTGTTGACTGCACAGTTAATCGTTTTGTACGTCAGCGAGAATCGGGTATGTCCCCTTTCTGAGGACGTAACACAATCCGAAAGAGTCTAACAACCGAATCAGCATTTTGTTTTGGAAATTCACGCAACAGGTGCAAAGCTCTTTTTGAAGTGAATAAACTTTGTATATAGGCGGAGGTGATGTGTTTTGTTTTTTTGACGCTTCTGTGAATCAAGACAATATTTCCCTTCTACTCATCCTCGCCTCTTCAACTTCTGCAGAAATAGTTTTAGAACAGACCCAGACGTTTGTGCCACTGACATAGTATCGCCTTATAACGTCAATGAGAATTCTAAGAGCTGACTAGTTGGTCAGGCTCAACCCGTGGTGTGCCTTCAGACCATCAACGATCAGTACTATTCGTCGTGAGAAGCATGAGCCGATGTCATGTCGCAATTTCCTGGAATATCACGGTTTCCCTGGCATCCACATGAGACGAAGAAGGCTCTCGTATATAGGATACTTTACGCATCGTCAAAGAGTCCGTTGACGGTGAACTATCTACCACAAGGCTGAAGGAGAGAGAAAAGTTGAAAATTTGGCAACTACATCCGTCGCGTCGACTTCAGCGTTGGTCTGTGTATCAGCTCCCATAAGAACGTATGTCTTTTATGTTCCTGTCAAGGTATCGCTAGCGCTGACGCATGCTATGCATTCTATGTGCCGCAGCCTTAAAATACTTGGCCATTTCAGCAAGATGTAGCAATTCTGGGAAATCATTCAAGGCAGCAAATGAGAGCGTCAATAGAGATGACCACATTCGTGCTAAAATCGTTAGGTTCAGAAGGATGACGATGAACAATGCTCGCTGCTCCATCTGAGGCGATAAAGAACTCACCGAGACCTTCAATAAAACAAAAGGTAGAAAAGGCGACACGGTGTCTTTGAGTCCATCATCTTCCATCATCGTCCTTGATAATATCGTGGAGAACCCAGTTGCCACCACAGGAGGTACGGTCCTTCAAAAGACCGTACAATTGCAGACGACATGGTTGGTCGAATAGAGCGAGACGTCTATGAGGCTGACATTGAATCAGAGGCTGTTAAATGAGCTTGATTATAGGCTGTCTTCAATGGAGAACACACACCATCGACGACTTGGCCACAACGTCACCAAAGGCAGACATACGTTTGAGGCCAAGTCAAGTCAAGGACTTCGTCTACCTCGGTTTTCGGAGATGGAGAAGCCTGTGGATGGATGTCCACGTTCATTCCGGACTTTAGCTTCATCAGAACAAATCTCCTAGGAGTAGCCATCTATTTCGATTCTCTCGTCTGTTGAGCGACCTCTGATTCATGCAGAATGGCGCGCCACACAGCCCATCTGTCTCCGATGATCAGAGTTCCACTAAACCCGGCAAGAATGTTAATTAACAAATTCATCTCGAAGGAATCCAAATTTGTCACCAAGAAGAAATGTATGTTTCTGCTGAATAGTAGAGTGTCCAGAGGGAAGTTTCTCCAAAATCTGAAGTGTCCGCTGAGCCTGAAGAAGGTTAAGAAATGTGTTTTGTGCAGCGGGAGGCTTTGTGCTCGGTACATCTGCCATCTGATTTCTGCGTTCGACTAGAAATGTTACAGTTGACAACTTTACCGACTGCTCTTCACAAGGTTGCAACGTTATACATCAGTATAGCATGGTTTTCGACGTAAATAACCAGTGCACAATGCGTCTATTTTAAAGTGAACTGCCACTTCTTGAACCGCCACTTCTTGAAGTTTTTTAAGTGCCCCTGAATTTGAAGCACTTGACGGAGTAGTAGCGACTTGGCGCAAATCAGTTTGTGTTCGAATTTCGAACTCAGACCATCATCATCATCGGCAGCACAACCGGGAATCGGTCCTGGCCTCCTTCAATGAGCCTCTCCACCGATCCCCATTGCGAGCCGATGTCATCCAGTTTGCCTTCCCTAGGCTGCGACCGACCTGGTCTACGCCATCCTTCCAGCGCAAGCAGTGTCTACCCGGCTGATTTCCTCCATAAAATCTGTCACCAAGGCTTCCGGACAGGCTACTTGAGCTAGGTGCCCAACCCACCGGAGTCTACCGAGCTTTATCATCTTGATCACATCTGCTTCTAGGTAGATAGCGTACAGCTCATGGTTGTAGCGTCTCGGGAATCGCACCGGCCAATAATTCTCAGTTCGAGACTTTGCCCTCGAGAGTGAGAGTGCCTTTTACTGAGCCCCCAAGTCTCGGCTCCATACAGGAGTACTGGCAGGCCCATGGTCTTGTACAGCAGTAGCTTTGATATTATGGTTTGATTTCTGGATTTAAATAGCCTTGACAAACTATAGTAGGCTTTGTTGGCTTTGAGCAGCGCGCCCGCGTATTTCCTCCTCAATGATGTTATCGGCTGCTACTATCGACCCTAGGTAGTTGAAGGATTGCACTACTTCAAATTCGTGCTCCTCTTCCCTGATTGTTTGACCAACTCTAGGTGTTCTCCTCGCAGACGAGGCAGCCATGTGCCCCATTTTCTGCACCGATTTGGGTGAAAGATTCTCGTACAGCTTGATCGGATCTTCCGATGACGTCTATGTCGTCTGCGTAAGCCAAGACCTGGCTGGACTCAGAAACTGAAAGAATCTCTGTAAATATACCGTTATTCTTGTCGACTTCTTATTAGTTGGAATTCTCGTGAGTGAGTCAGATTGGTACTTGGCGGTGGCTTAGCCTATCTTTTGTCCGCATCCATAATTAATGTGCTTTCTAGGGTTTTGAAAATATTCCACGTTTTTTTGATTGGGAAATAAGAGTTGACGAATTAAAAGAATTGACGTTTGCTGACATGTTCTACATAGCGTCTCACGCCGTTTATTTAAAATCCCGTCTGTCAGCTTTTCACATACAGCAGGTGTCAGCTTGAACCGGATTCCTTAAGAGTGAATAAATGTAGCCGGCCACAGTGCACAATCTTGTTCCGATTCCACTCTGAACTCGGGCCTGTGGAATCCGGCTCCTGCCGGTGTTATTTTTGTTTTTCCACACGCGAACAAGCGCGTCAGCTTTTGCGGAATTCAGCCGCCCAGGTGTACAGTCTCGTGTTGAACACGGCTGCTCTTGAAACTCCCGGAAACAAAGTCAAGATATCGAAAACAACAAATATTCATTTCAATCGATAACTAACTGAAGCCAATTCATGAATAGTCATCGGTCAATCACGAGAGCAAACGACATTACACAAGAGACCTGCCTATACATTCCCGATTAGCACCTTAACAATGATGAAGCGTTTGTATTCTTTATCAGTTCGGTGTGTACAATACGTGCGATTTGGTGCAGAGCATTATATAGTAGGCCCAAACTACACAAGATAGGGTAGGTTAAGTTCTGTGGTGATATATTTGCCTTCGCCACTTGACTGCGTGAGTCCACTTCAATGTTCAAACATGATCAACAAGTTTTATTTTTGAAGATTCTCCGTTGATAACACGTTTCGGAATGTCGTCACAGCTTTGACGTGAGCAACACAACAACGGTTTTAATTAACCTTTTCTCTTTTGGAGTCAATCTCTAGTTGAAGTCAATTATTTGCGATGGGATAGCGTTCAAAAATCGCCTTAGCCAGAGCACGACTACAAACATTCAGTGTTCTCAAATTGATTTAATGCTCGGGTTTTGTTTGCTTTTAAATAATCAGCTCGTGCGTTGTGGAACTGCGTGTGTGTGTTAGCGTGCAAGTGTCACATCGGCGCACGATTCGGTTTCAGCTTGTGAAATTCACAAGCGAAGTTCGGATTTCCCTTTCTTTAGTGGTGAACTGCGCCACGCTTAGTTGATCGCAAATCGATTTCCTACTTCCGCTGTAATCAAGTGAAGCCTGGAACCGCAGGTACCGACTGGTGGGTAGGTGGTCAGCCTTGCAAACTTGTCACTTTGTTATTGACAATAACCCAATGCGGCAATGGCTAACTCAAAATGGAGACCTGTGGCCTAACAGTAATTAACACCGTCACGAGCCCAGGTCTCAATCTGGAGTCTGTAACTCGATATGTGTTATTCATCGATCGAATGAAAGTGGATCGCTGCTGCAACCTAGCATAGAGGCCTTTGATCACGATGCTGATAACAGCAGAACCCTGAAGAATAGATCAACTCGAAAAGTTCGCCTCTCCTATCTCCACACGGCCGACGACCTACATTAATCAGCACTAATTGTGCAAACAAAATGCTCTTAGAACTCTGCAGAGGGTAAACACATGCGTTGCAACTAAAAACAGAAACTATTTTCAATTCGATTTGTTTGATTTTGAATAAGGGCGAGGCGTGTAGCTGCGCTTCCGGGCAATGTGCAGCTGTCACCACTTTTCCGGCACGATTTGAATATCCATTCGCAGTGCATGCGCATGCATCGGCTTGACGGCATTCATTGAATAAAAATGTCGTTGAATTTCTGATTGGAACGATCGTTATTTATTCACACAACTATTTTCAATTATCGCTTTTTATTTGCGACATTTTTTTATGAATTATTGTACATATTCTGTCTTCAAGGCTACCAAATGAAATAAGACCTATTTCGCTGATGAATGTGTAGGGGCCTGTCATAAAATATGTGCAATTCACTATCTAACTCGAGTTATACATAGCTAGGTCGTAAAAGTTTTCAATGGCGTATCGCCTTGTCTGGACGACGCGACGCTTAGGTACAGTGTTTACTTTTTAATGACTCCGTCATGCGTAGCTAACTAAAAAAGAAATGTACTAGAATAATATTGGTTTGTGATACTTGAAAATGGAGATAACGACGATGGCAAACACTATTTTGAGGAAATTGAAATGAGTAAGCAATCACGTTTCGTAAGACCTATTTGCGAAAGCATAATTCAACGTTGCAACGGAATGGGCTTCAGTGTGATCAGTGTCTCTTCGCAGTTCTACTTTGACAAGGAGTTTTTTCGTTAGTTCGCGTCTTGTCAAACGCGTAATTACAGTTTTTGCCATTTCCAACTGCCCTTTACTGATTTAAAGAATACGCCGGTGCAAAGCAATTGCTCATCAGAATGTGGAAAAAAAGGTTCATTGACAGATGTCACTTTTTATGTCAAATTAACTTGATTTCTTTCAGTTTTGCTCTTTCTTAGGCCATAATTCTTTGGGGCGGTTACAAAACGAAATAATCTAGTACTTCTTTGATGACAAGAACCGCAACATAAGCATGTGTCGCCACATTAAATGTTTCTGTTACAAATGACATCTGTCAAGCCTGTAACAGGGCGCCTCCGCTGCATGTCTACTCGACTTAACATGAAATGCCCAAAGGAGGGGCGCCATCTCATGTTATGTTTTGACGTCAGTCATTTCTGTCTTCGTTTTTATTTGACCATAGACTTGTAACATGAAATTTGACAGATGGCTTTTTTTGAGTTTGAGTTTTGAATTCAGTTTTTTCCGAAATTTTTTCAGAAATTTACCTCAATTTTCGTTGCCATTCCTGTCATTAATTCGTCGATCCAACCACAACTCACACAGTTGCACAAATGAGACGCCTTGACATAATTTGCCCACTCATGCTAACATAAATGTCTGTCTAACATAAATGTCAGCATTAAATGTTAGACATAAAAAAATCCTGTGGAGTCGGTCTGTAGTATAAACGCTTGGCATCAAAATACAGTGTGACCCCTATAAAAGCGACACTGGAAACGTGCATACCACTGGCTCAGTTATAATTGCAACATTAAACAAAGTGACTTATTAAACGCAGCTTTTGGATGAACTCTTACCTCGGTTGTTATGGGAAACGATGGAGCATTCTTGCTGTGCCTAGGGAGGTCTTTTAAGTCAATTGCCAGAATTTCTATTAGTTGCATTTATTGAGCTCGAACTGTACTTCATGTGAACACCGCTATTGCAGTCAATGTACTGCTACCTGCCATTTTCAAAGAAAGAAGGATATCATAGCAGACATGTCGCGACCTGAATTCTGTTTCGGGTAATGCTACAGTCCTCACAGGAATTGAACTGAGCTCCTTTAAAGGCCCAACCACAGTGGGTAGTCAAGTTCTGTAGAGGACCAGAGTATATCCAGTCAGAGTGCACTATTGTGAGGAGGCAAGAAGTGTTGCCTGCAGTTTGTCGATAGAAGATGTCGAGATAAGTAAAATTGAGGATTATGTCAAGCGCTTGAAGAGATGGTTTTGGGACCTCCAAGTGTGCAGCTTTATGATATTCAAACAGGTGATTGGGCAATACAACAGAATGGGTCTCACTATGGCTATGTAGTACAGAACAGTTTAGGTTGAAAACTTTTTCTTTTCTTTCGGTTTTCGGGTGTCAAACGTCCATTGGACGCATATAATCTCAAGCTTATCTTAAAACTGAACATAAACCTGAACGGAATCGCTCAGGAGTGTTATTTCAATATAACTTACAATTGTTTTAGAGAATTGAAGCAAATTTCCAATACCAACTGTCATTTGTGTACGTAGACAGTGATTCAATTAGCTTTTATGGTGCGTGTCATTTGAGTGTAATTCGATTCATTGTTTATTGCTATATGCATTCACTATGGTTGGTCCTTGAGACTTGATTAACGGGGGTATGGATCCACAGAGGGAGAACGCATGACATTCCATTAGCTTCCTCTAATATGGATGCGATACGGCGCTCGAACATGAATGCAATACGCCGAAAGTCAAAATCGAAATGGATTTTTAGCTAAAGCTACTGATGTGCGCTGACTGAGGGCAAGACGTATATGCTGCCCTCAAGAAAGGGCATACAACATCGTCATCAATTCATTGGACTCCTCGAGAGAATAGTTCTGTGTGCGATCTTTAGTCTTGTTGGCGTTGACGGCATCTGGAAGAAAAGACGACGAACTGCGATATGAGCCTAGCCCGGTGTCTACGCCTCCAACGTCTAGGGTGGTTGGTCCATGTGTGGACAACTTAGCTTCGGCCCGAATAGTCTTCGACTCCGAACCTGTGGGAAAATGCAACAGAGGACGTCCGCGTGCAACAGAGGCAGCTGCTTCTTGGAAAGGGCTATGCTTCTATTGTTTGGTCACGAATGTCCCCACCATCACGATTTCCAAGGTGCGCCTTGAATGTGATTCGACCAGGTTGCACCAGGTTGTCGACCGCTTAGCAGACCCAGTTCAAAAACTCGCTTAGTTCCGCTTGGGCATAACTCCTGATGAATTAGAGTCGATGCCGGAATACCAACTGTCATTTGTGTACGTAGACAGTGATTCAATTAGCTTTTATGGTGCGTGTCATTTGAGTGTAATTCGATTCATTGTTTATTGCTATATGCATTCACTATGGTTGGTCCTTGAGACTTGATTAACGGGGGTATGGATCCACAGAGGGAGAACGCATGACATTCCATTAGCTTCCTCTAATATGGATGCGATACGGCGCTCGAACATGAATGCAATACGCCGAAAGTCAAAATCGAAATGGATTTTTAGCTAAAGCTACTGATGTGCGCTGACTGAGGGCAAGACGTATATGCTGCCCTCAAGAAAGGGCATACAACATCGTCATCAATTCATTGGACTCCTCGAGAGAATAGTTCTGTGTGCGATCTTTAGTCTTGTTGGCGTTGACGGCATCTGGAAGAAAAGACGACGAACTGCGATATGAGCCTAGCCCGGTGTCTACGCCTCCAACGTCTAGGGTGGTTGGTCCATGTGTGGACAACTTAGCTTCGGCCCGAATAGTCTTCGACTCCGAACCTGTGGGAAAATGCAACAGAGGACGTCCGCGTGCAACAGAGGCAGCTGCTTCTTGGAAAGGGCTATGCTTCTATTGTTTGGTCACGAATGTCCCCACCATCACGATTTCCAAGGTGCGCCTTGAATGTGATTCGACCAGGTTGCACCAGGTTGTCGACCGCTTAGCAGACCCAGTTCAAAAACTCGCTTAGTTCCGCTTGGGCATAACTCCTGATGAATTAGAGTCGATGCCGGAGGATCGAGTGGCCTGGCGGTCTCTCGTACGTGCTTTGCCTCCCCCAAACTGAAGATGAGATGAGAGAGAATTAGAATCTTAATTGTGGTAATTATTTAATCCTAGCGCTGAAAACGCTAACACCTGCTAAATGGGTGCTTTATTAATCTGCACTTCGTGAATACAGCATTAGTGGCTTCGCATCCCCTTGAAATATAAACACAACATTTTGAAATAATCTTCGAATACCAAGCAAATATGAGTACTAATTTAGAAAATTCGTTCGAAATTCGGATGGGAATGCTATCAGCTGTTCACAATGGCTGACTGTAGGCGGTGGGGTGAGGTTCACTCGGCTTATCTTCGTCAGGGCACAAGATGAGAGAAGACTAATACGCTTCTATTGCTCCTATTTATAATGAAGCTGGTCAAGCACCTGATCGTAGTTCATTAAATTGACGCAATGTTCGAGAGCTTATTTTATTATTATTTTTGTTTGTTTTAATTTTGTCTTGTGTCGTCTTTAAACCGCGAAGTTTCTCACCAACCACCAAGGGAGAGGGAGCGAGAGAGATGTTGTCGTGAATATGGTGGAGCTGTCAAATCATATACAAATTGACGCATCTACCGACTACGTCACGGCAGCGGTCGCATAGATAATTATTCCATATACATTTCAGTCACACGCTACGTGTGCCGGATGGCGTTCGTGTGCGAAATTCAGAGTTCACTGATACGTTACGTAGAAAAATCTTGATCTTTCTTACGTCTGGTGGTCGGTTCCAGAAAGAGAAACAGTCTCATAGTCCATATCAATTACTTGTCACCGAAAGAAAAAAACATTTGAAAATATTTTGTGTGACCAGCGCTCGTTCGGTCACTGATAATATTTCGATTGTAGATAATACAATTCCTTTCGCAAGCGTGTTTTGATTGCTTTGCTGAAAGTTGTAATCAAACAATTCGAATACGCATTATTCGCGACCATTCGACGGAGTGGAAGGTGACTTACGTTGAAATGGGTTGATGGCAGAATTCACAGAAGACGATCAACAAAATTCATCCTATTCACAAAACGCCGCATAGCCATGATATCGAACTAGGTGACTGCCCTAGTCGCAGGCAGAGATGGAGAGAGAAACATTCGCGCATACAGACAGCCAGTGTTGTGGCATTTATTTTCGCGCCGATTGAAGCCACACGCGTTTTTTTTTTTTTTGAATAAATTGATACGTATTTGTGTGGAAGAGTGGTTTGAAAAGCAAACACAGATAAACAGCAAGTGTTGCTTCAGACCGAAACCGGTTTTAAATCCGTCGTGCGATTTCTTTTAATTTCATTTTGCTTGATTAACAGTAATTATGCTTTCAGAGGGGTTTGCGAATTCATTCAATCGTGCTTCATAGCTGCCCAGAAGTTGGCTTAACCAACAGCTTCTTCCCATGGGGGACATACATATATGCAAGCAACTGGTTTGAGACCGAATTCAATTTGAGTCAAAATGCCTGAACCCCTTTTCGGCTGAAATAATCCTCAGCCCTTTCATAAAAGTCGACTCTCTGCTTCACCGTTCGGAGTGGACAATGATCTCAACAAACAAGCCTGTCCAGCGAGCACGATCGTTAGCTGTGTCCAATTGCAGACACGCCGAACTACTTCTAGTCCATTTTGCCTTTCTTTCAAGCTGGTAGCCTCTGTAGAGCAGACCCACAGTCTTGGAGCAGTGCTGCTGGTATTCTGTTGCAACTTGACCACAAAGCAGAAGTAAGGTTTCCATTTTGGTAACGCTCTCACTGAAATGTAAGAAAACAGAGCTATTTTCCGGAAAGTTCTTCATTTTCTTGTATCTTCTTTTACGAAACCAATGGAAAGGGTCTCGAAATTTACCAGGAACTGACAGCACTGGCTTGGGGTCGAAGTTTTATGAAATTTAACGACGGTTGAAGCGTCATTTTTCTTGTATGGAACTCTTACGAAAACTTTCCGTGCGTGCATATATCACTGTTCGCCTTCTCTTCTTTGTATCCCGCTTCAATCTGGGTGAACCTGGATCTGAACTAACAATGCTCTCCAGCTGGGGTGATCTCCGGCTAGCTGATTCCAGTTTAAGCACATCAAGTTATTTCCACACTGACAGCTGTTTCCCGCTCGAAATCATGACAGACAGTCAGTATCATACGATCGCGGCACGAAATGAGTTGCTTTACGCTTGAAGAACGTCGGAAAATATTGAAAACTTCTTTCCAAAGTGAGTGCTGTGTAGCCCAAACAATGCGTTTTTTGAAAAGAAGTTTTGGCCGAAATGGAACACCCGTACCGCGACTGCTGTACGCAATTTTGTGCAAAAAGTTCGTGAGACTGGTACGATAGTGGGCAACACTCACGGTCCCCGTCGTCGTACGGTGCGCACAGATTAGAATGTGCCTGCTGTGGCCAGTGTGAGTGTGAGACTCAATTCACAAACATCAACTCTCCATCGATTTCGACAGCTCTACATTTAACGCACTAGCCTGAGGAGAATTCTGCACATAGATTTTTCTTTGCAAATGCGGCTAGGAACAACGTTTCGGTCAAGGGGGGGAGTTACAGAGTTAACCGACTGTTACCATGTTAACCGACTTTTTTTTTGAAATTGAAGACATGGATCTGCATAGTTTGTATAGAAGGGGCGCGCCATGCCACACAGCCCATGCCACAATCGATCTTTTGCGCACCAAATTCCCAAATCGTTTTATCAGCCGTCTGGCGATGTCCCCTTTGGTGTGACCCCCTTGGATTTTTTTTTGTGGGAAACTGGAAGGACCGACGTTATGCCAAAAATCCGCAAACAATTCAAGCATTTAAGGCCAATATCATCCAAACTATCCATGAGCTCATAAATAATTGTATTGGCCTTTGTATTTGGCCCACTCTGTATATTTAGACCAAGAGGTTTAGTATTCCGACAAAAAATTGATTTATTTTAATTCCATAGCATTTCGGAGAATGTTGAAGAACTTCTAACATTGTCTGTATTACACAGTCCAGCTTTCTTAACTTGAATCAAATGATGCTCAGGCACTCACTGACAGGCAAATTCACTATGGCCGACGTTCAAGGCAATCTAGCTTTCACTGGCTTCTAGGGACAAGTTTCCACACCTAGCCCTTCTAAAATTAATATGTGGAACACAATAGCATTTTCTCCAACAGCGAACTCAATTAATCCGCGGAATCACTGCCACATTTGGCCATCGACCATACCCATAAGAAGTACAGTGAGTGCTGGTTTTTTTGCATTTCTGATCTTGGAGTTCTTTCAAGGAGTGCGTCGGAGGAGCTCACCGCTCAGAGGCATGAATCGAATGAAGAAGAATTCGATCGATTCTGCATGCAATCTATAGTTCCTTCTGCGTTGGTAGTAATTTGAGGAGAAAATAATGCAACTACGAACTGTTCGGACTACAGAGTCACATGAGTTTACCAAGACTAGTTCCTTTAGATCAGAAGCGTTAGGATCAACTCCTTAAAGTGTCACATTTTGTCTTGTGCATGACAGCGGGCTATATTAATAAATAAAATGCAAATAATAACAACATGGGTGGCGCTACAGTCCAAGGGGGAGCTGGACCTACATACATAGCTTCTACAGCAACCACCCGTCTTGTGCGTGCTATTGTTCTTTCAAAATTGGAGGGGGCTTACAATTTTATGCCGACTTCGAACAGTGGAGTTTGTTAAGCATTATATGAACAGCTGGATGGCGCCGTTGGTTGAGTGCCTGCCCCTGGTTAGAGGGGTCCCCGGTTCGAATCCCAGTGAAAGAAAAGTTAAAACGCTTTTATCGGGTTTTCAAATCTGGTCCAGTCACCATTTGCCGTTGGCATCATATTAACGGCGCTATCACTGAAGTTGTCGATCAGTGGTAGTAGTCTGACTATGGATATCACAATGGACCAACATGGTCTAAGTGTGCTGGCGATTTCGCTGGCAGCCCAACTACCTAACCTAACCTAAGCATTACATCTCGACAGATATACTCTCTGAGCATTGCCAGCAATGATAATTGCTCGTTTTGAGCACACCCCAGGACCCCAGGCACAGGAGTTTATACTCTCCACCACAGTGACCACGAAAGATATTACAAAATCATAAGAAATCAATATAAAAGAAGAAAAGAAGCCCGCCACAAAACGTCCCTCTAGGCGTAGAGTGAAGGGACAACAGCGCCGGCTGAAAGAATATTCAACACTGAGGCAACGCGACCGAAGTCGATGACGATTATGCGAGTTTGGAAATGTTCTGTTTCCGTTTCTCAAATGTCGTGCACAGCGGATCAAAATTTGTAAGTGAAGTGTCAAAATGCACTCGCTCAGGCAAATCGTTCAACAGGTTGAAACGTTGACACAACGTAGCATTTCTGGCTGTGACGTAGCATGATCAGCTGTTTACTCCTCCAAACAATTTATTCCGGGAATCATGTAAAAATATGTGAAATCCAAGGGAATACCACTACACTCTAATCCTCTATGGTCTACATTTCAAAAAAGCTGTCATGGACTAGGGGTACAAATGGCCGAAGTTGAATATCTCATTTATTTCTGGAGCCGTCAGCGACTCGGATAAGGTGGGACCGTGAAAATTATTTTTGTCATACTGGAAAATCGAACCTAGACACCAAGGTTCAAGTGCATAGGAATCGCCACCCCCGCTTCAAGTAGATGCTGCTCAATTTGTTCATGTGAATCAACTAAAACATCGAGAATACGTGAGATTGTTCGCATTCACCTCAGCTTCGATAAGGGCATCAAACCGAATAAGCATTTCGACCACCCGACCCGAACATAAAGACCACCACCGAAAGTGATAATCATGAATGCGACCTTGTGAGACATTTTTTGGCACCAATTCCACCGATCATTACAACTTCACTCAGTCACGGGAAATGTCTTAAAATATCGTGGCACCGCTGTAGGGATAGAATGTCTCACCTTGTTCTACCTTCCAAGCTATTTTCAGGTGGTCCATTGTCTACACAGTAAATAGAAGCAAAAGTGCAGACATCGAGGATTGACATTGCGTTCAAATATTATTACAAAGCGTCTGGCTATTTCTAAAACAACACAGATAGCAATCCGCAATCGTTTCAAATCAGAAGATGGCGAGGAATTCAATTAATTTAAATTGAAAACGTCAAAGCACTATAATTTACTTCATCTCACACAGAGGCGCACTGTGTGTGCATGTTTGAGTGTTGAACGGGTGATCATTTGATAGACAATCACAGAAGATACGATATCTTACTTCAAATTAAGTTCAATTAAAGTCCCTCGCTTTCTCTGTGCGTTCATTCTACGGCCCTTCTCTCCCCTCCCTCGCCACGTTGGAGATTTCTAAATGTCATGCCATTTACATCACGTGCTGCCTAGCCAATCTCCGAACAATACGTTTCATGTTGAGGTGGCAACACATAAAGCTGTCACTCTTAAGAAAAAAAAAACCGCCGTAGGTGGACAGAGGGGTTCAAATATACAAAAACACGTATACATTTGTTTATGCAAATAATCTACGTATTGATCTCGTCTCAAGTTTTATTATAGTTTTAGTTTAAATTGATTTGATAAGAATATTCCGTAGTAAACAAAATTTCCCGAATGGCATGCGAATATACTGATAACATTGCGTCGCCAATGTCCACGTAAACGTTTTGGGGATGTGATTACTCAATCTTGATAGCAGTGCATGCAATATGTCAGACATTGCATTCCCTAATGCAGTATTTTCCCACGAGCTGATAACACTGAGAATAGACATAATATGTAGGTTAGGTTTAGGTTAGCGAATGTGGCTGCCATCATAAGCGATGGATTCACTTGGACCCAAGGGTTGTGTTGCCACTGAGCCGGTTACCGTCCGTTACTCCTGGAACCATTTTTTTTTTTTTTTTTGACAAATGCTCAGATTGTTTTGACAGCCTTTAGAGAAATGTCCGTAAGTTCGTTTAGATAGTATTCTCTCAGGGTTTGTTTCCTAATGGAGGCCAGTAGTAGATATCAGTGGTTTTCCTCTTCTCCATCCATGGCATCTGCTACAGAAGTCATTGTATGACCGTCCTAGCCTTGCGGCGTGTCTATCCATCGCGCAGTGTCCTGTGCGGACTCCAACTAGGTTCTGCTTAGACTGAGGATGGCCGTGATTCTTTGTAAGTCCATTTTTGGTCATATTTGTTTCATTTTTGATCATAAAAATGGTGAATCGAGCGCCATAATTGCTGCCTGACTGTCGGTGTAAATGGCGATGCTCTCGCTCGAAAACGTTCTCATCAACAGCCACTCAGCAGCCTCACGAATAGCCGTAGTTCCTGCCTGAAAAACGCTACAGTAAAATGGAGATCTTTTAGTCTGGGGACACATTCCTCATGCATAGCCATCCCATCTGTCCTCCTTTTGGGCGGACGGTCTTTCTTCTTTTCGATCCGAAACCTTCTAGCCTTCTTGTTGCTTTAAAACTTCTATTTATGCTCCTTTCTTATCACAATCCTAACAGCATTCTCTTACATAAAATAAACTGAAATGACATTGCTGTAACCGCAGCAGTGAACGTTGGCACAGTAACACTCGACAAAAAAACAGAACAGAATGCATTAAAAAAACACTTTCAGTGAATGTTCTGACTGAAATGACGTGTACTGCAAAGAATGCAAAAGCTAACGGTGACTAGGCGGCCATAAAACGTCATGTAAGAACCACGAAACATTGAGATGCCGTGCAAGCATCACCCCAAGCAGCAAATCGATCGATGTGAACTTTTCATCGGCATTCGACTTCTCAATGGCAGCAATGGAGGGTTCCTGGCCGTATCACGTTATAAACGCGAACCACAGCTTCCAGTCTTCTGACTGTGCGTCAAAAATCGTTCGCACCTGTTTGCGTTTGCAAAAATGTTCGTGTTTGCGCCTAAAGTCATCCAAATGCTTCAAAATGAGTTGGGGCGTTGTATCTCATAATTAATGGAATTGTTTATTTTTACTAATGATAAGCCATAACACATAGAAAAAAAATTTAAATTTGTTCATTTTGTTGTATTTTTAAAAAGATACTTGTATTTGGCCCACCCTGTATATTTAGCTCAAGAGGTGCAGTATTCCGACCCACTATGTGACCAAATTTACACCGATCCACCCAATCATGGCAACACTAAAGGGCCATTCATAAACCGCGAACTGTCAGGAACAACCATTGCCCAGCAAATATAAACCAAAAGTTGTACTTCTCGGTATGCAAAAAGATGGAAATTGAATTATCGAGTTTTCTTATCGACAAAAATCTCAACGAAACTTAGTTTACGATTTGTTATATAGATACGTTCATTGCGAATCAATGAATCTCTTTGCGAACTGTCATACTGAAAATGCAATACACAAAGAGGCAAACGCATTCCACAAATTCACGCATGAAGTCTCAGTTTCCATAAATTCTTTTCTGCGACTTCATATGAATCAGAAATCAACTAATAGAGATATTCAACTTTCCAGCCAAAAATACCATGACCTACCGCAAAACACGCATACTTCTTTATTTGGAAGCTATATTTTACGCATACTTTCACAAGTGGTGTCTTTTGATCAGCTGTTTACCCCTCCAAATCATATTTTGCCCGTAAGAGTGTCAAATGCATTTCCAATGTGTTTAACTTGCCCACGATCTGGAAACATTCCATGAGTGATGTTCGTCAAGTTTAGCAAATTAAATAGTATTAAAACATGCGAAAAAGAAGTTTATTTCACAAGTTGCATTTTAAAATTAAAGCAAATCTTTACGAACTGCGTATAATGGATATGTAGGACAAATTTTCAAATTTTGCTGCACAGTTTATATGTGATATGAGTTAAAAACTAAAATGCTTCAAGTAATGACTTCTGCTCCAACACCATTAATTCGAATTAATTAGCAAAATGAAGTGTTTGAGTAATCGATAGATATACAATGTTAAAGTGACAATACGAAATAATTCAAGGAATTAAGTTGTTTTCTGTAAATTTGGGTACTTATACAAATTTGAGAACAGACATACATACATACATGTGTGAATTTGCAGAATTTCTATTTCATTATCTTTGTATTATTATGAATTGGGAATGATTATTTAAAAATTGAATTCAACCACAAAATCATATTAAAACCCTTTTCCTTTACCTATTTTCTAATATTTCAAAGGCAAAATATTTGAATTCAAATGTAACGTGTCAGTGATCACCGCATTCCAATATACTTCCAAGTATATGAATGTACCTTCTGAACACGATCTGTGTTTTAAGCTCCTCCTCCTTTTTGGGGTGAGACATATGGATTTGAAATAACGCTCAAATAACGAGCGCTTTTTAAACAAAATGCTCTGCTTCACCTCATTATTTCGAAGGGGAAGACTTTCAGCTGTTCGAAATGCCTCTCACGTATTCACAGATGGTACAACTACAACAAGCTGTCAAACAAATTTCAGAGGCAAGAGACGAGGAAGTTGGATATCTCTATTAGTTGATTTCTGATATGAATAAAGTTCTACGAAGTTCGCCATTCGTAGTGAGCTGAATGGCGCATAACCATTTAATGCCCAAGTTTTTTTTTTTGAAAGCAAATTATATGTTGTAGAGGAGACAATTCTGAACAACTTTTGTTCTACGACTTTTCATATAACTCACCCGGGTATGTGACAGGTGACAGCTTGTCATTTTGGGCACAAACTAAAAACCTCAAACAATTTTTTAAATTTTTAATTTTAAACACTTGATTCGCTTTCTAGCCACAATAATGAATACGAAAATATTTTTTTCGGAGTCGGATTCGATCGAAAATGCACAGAAATATTAATGAGAGAAAATCGCAAATTTACAGAAAATGCATAACGTCGCTCAGCGCCGACTCAACTGCATTCCATGCTTTCAAATGCAGTTGGATTCCATCGGCAACCGGTGCATACTGTTCAGTTTTTAGCTATACAAGTATCAGAGATGAAGTATTGTACATGATTTCTGACAAGTATAGCAGAACGTAATAAAACTATTCGCACGCAGTTTGGAATTTTTTTTGTTGATCAAACTTTTTGTTCAAAGATTGCGTGCCCAAAATAGGCCAGTGGACATTAAGCTGTTCCCCGGTTAAGCTGTTCCCCGTGCTGGTTCCATATTTTATTCCCGCAATCGGTGTGTGCGTGTGCGTAAACGTCTTATGCGCGAAAAACAATAGGGCTTTGCTGCTGGCGTTTTTCACGTTACGAGTCTAGAGTTTCAAACGCGCTTTGAAATGACAACTCAATTTATCAGCTGTTTTCAATTCAACAAATCCCATATGAAAAATATTGTGTCCTTAATACTCCACTAATTTCATCCGATAAATTAACCTCAGTCAGCTGTTGCCATTTCTCAAATGTCAGTTGACTCTCAATTTGAGCGCAGATCTCTCAATTTGTAAGGGAGCGTGAGTGAAACCGCCTCTCGCACTGATTTTTTCCAACATGTCGAAAAATCCTTACGTGAAAGTACCCTCTTACGTTTTATGACATTGCTCTCATTTCGCTCTAAAAAGCGTGAAGCTGTATTTTGTGCATAGCATATGATTTGCGTGTGTTGAATGAAATCGCCAGCAGCAAAGCCCTATTGTGTTTCGCGCATTAACGCCCCGGCCCATAGAATCTGTTGCGTGCGTTGCGTTTCTGTCAAAAAATTGACAACTGATAAGCCCTAATGAGACAGAGAAAGACAGCAAATGCGTTCCACAAGTGGAATGCATCACGACGGATGACGTTTCCTTCGAAATTCATGCAGATGGTGTTAAAATGTTTGTTATTTCCGAGTCTTTTGAATAAATGTATACTTTCTGAATGTTTTAACAACTATTTTTTGTAATAATTTTGTAATTTGTAATAATTTAAGAAATGTAAATCTTCGATTTTGTAAATTGTATATGAATTTAGATTGTAAACGCAACGCATTCATTGGGTCGGTTGTTTGCATTGCGTGAAGGAAATTGTTTGTGGGATCTAAACGCACGCACGCAACGGATCCTATGGACCTGAGCTTTTAGATACGACTTCTGAATTTGGCGAAACGTCAGAAATAATCAACGCACTCATATTGGCTGCAGCTAATAAAAAGCGTCGCATTCTGCGGTGACATTGCTAGAGTGAACTTCGGCGGTGATACGCGAATAGGAGAAAACAACGTATACCCCAGTCTTGAATGCAATTCATTTATTAAATCGCTACCGGATATGCTTCGCCAAAAAGATGATGAAGACGACTTTCATCCGTCAAATTGATATGTCAAATTAAATTAAGTATAAAACAATGAACCTCCAATCGTCCTCCTCTTGAAAAAATAAACCTCCTTATTGGCAATTTTTTTATAAAAAAAAAACCTTCTTTTTGACGAAAATGCATTTTGTCTAGCTGTACAGCAGCGTTCAAAATGTAAGAGTTGTTTCCTTCCCATAAGCAATGTCACAAGATGTCATAAATACGAGTAAACGAGTAAGTGCGTCCACTCCTACGCACGGCGCGGCGGTCCATATAGAAACTAGATAATGGCCTCAATGAGCCAATGGTTTAGAATGTTGGCTCTGATTCAATTTTTCATTGGACAAGTCACAAACTATTCGGGGATGTGCCCGAGATGATCCCACTGTCCAGCCAGCGGTGTGGGGGTAAATGAAATCAAATCAATTGATTTCACACGAATTAAAGTAACGAGTGCCAGGATTGATTGTTTAAAAAGAAAAAAAATCCAAGACACGTTGTGTACAGTGGCAACACTCACTGACCTCGGTCTGTAAATTCATCTTCCACTCACAATACCCACTCATTTTGACTGTGCCCTCTGTCTTATTATATTTGACTTCACTCCAGTCACCGGTGTGCCGGACACCTGATGAGTAAATCCTCCACAGCCGGAATACAAGAGGCTCGCCTCCTCTTCTTTTTTTTTTTAAAATAACTTAGCGCCGCTTTTTACAATGAACTGCGGTTTCCTTATCCACCAGTTGCATAACATTGATTGCTTCTTTTATGAATGGAACGCGAGTGGATTCGTTGCTGGCTTCGAGCACTTTTTTTTCCGCATGGATTCAGGGTTATTCCCGAATCTCGTCAATTATATTTTTCACACTCAAAGCGTAAATAAAAATTACAATCGTATGTGCGCTGATAACATTGACTGTGTGTGTTATGTAATTGTTTTGCCGGCAAATGGGATGTTATGCAATTTGATCGTGTACTCCCTTATTGAATGCAATGTGCTCGAGATCAAACAGTTGACGTGTGGAAGACGAAAACAATTAAAACTGCAAATAGCCAAAGCAGCAAGATTAAATATATCCAGTCGTGTAGGTATAGATGGTTGCTGTAATGGGACTGCAAATATTTGATTGCGTCCCTCGCCTAGTGTCTGGGAAACTAGTTTATTTTTATCACACGAAATGGCGAATTGCATTGGTGAGTCGCACTATTTGAATTTCGTGCAGTGTCAGTGTGAAAGAATGTGCGGAATATTCGTCAGCTTCGTTCTCTTTGCAAACAAGTCGCACGTAGAAATAAATGCAGAGTTAACGATCCTTAACCGGTGCACATAACGCTTCCATTCGTTGTGCAAATCACTTGCACTCGGCGCAGGGAATGATTAACAATTCGTCGCTAAATATCTTTGAACGCCGCCTTGATGATCCTTAGTCGCGCAGCAAAATCTGCTGTGTAAAGCGATACTGAGAGTTAACACTTAGAGAACGTAGTGTTTTGTGTACTCTTTGACGGAAAAAAAGAAGAAAAAAATGCCGAGTCTATACCATTTGAAGGCTCAAGATATGCCACAATGATTCGTGTGAAACCGCTCTTCAGTAAATACAGGGTGGGCCATCCAATGGTGTTTTTTTTAAATTAAACGTTATTTCGACACTGACAGCTGTTTCCTGCTTGAAATCGTGACAGAATGTGGAACGAAATGATTCGCATTGCACTTGAAGAACGCGGGAAATATTGAAAACTTCTTTCCAAAGTGAGTGCTGTGTAGCCCAAACAGTGTGATTTTTGAAAAGAAGTTTTGGCCGAAATGGAGCACCTGCAAAACGACTGCTGTACGCAAGTTTGTACAAAAGTTCGTGAGAATGGTATGGTAGTGGACAACACTTACAGTACCCGTCGTCGTGTCGTGCGCTGCGCGCCGATGAGAAGGTGACTACTGTGGGCAAGAGTGTCTCATTTCACGGACATCAACTCGCCATCGATCTCGACAGCTCAACATTTCACGCACTAGCCTCAGGAGAATTCTGCACAAAGATCTCGGATTATTCGCTTACAAGGTCTAATTGACTCAGCAATTGAAGGCGCGCGACCATCCGCATCATCATCGCTTCGCAGTTTGGGCCTTAGAGTAGCTACAGTTAGAGAACAATTTTGGACTAGGCGCATTTTCACCTCGGCGGCTACGTTAACAAACAAAATTCGCTCATAAAACTTACACGTTATTGTCAAGAAGCCAATGTATCTACAGAGAGTGACAGCTAGAAAATTGGTTAAAACATTCTTTTTCGCGTATCATTCATGATTCACAAAGTGCAGCCGCGATACACAATTATGCCCGATGTCTCTACTCACGACGAGCTTAAATTTGTAGGCCAAACCATAATCAACTTAAGTAAACTTAAGCTTAAGTCAGAACGGAACGAATAGTACCCAGAAGTACTCATAATTGCTTATGGGAACCAAGATTGCAAATCCAACTGTCATCTCGATTCATTTACAAAACTCAACGAAACTTAGCGAAGCTTACGCAATGTCTGTCATCCCGATCGATTTCAAAAACTTAACGAAGCCTGGAGAAGCATATACATGTTGCTATGATCACAGTGTTGCTTTCTTCGAGAGAGAAATAGGAGCCAACCAACGAAACTTCAATTGGAATGAGATGTCAACATTTACGATTTCCACAGTTCGCAGGTCGCAGCTCGGGGGTCATGTGTACCTCACGCAGAAGATAAAACCGTCACACAAGCAGAGAGAAATCTCATCTCGGCACAAAGTGTGAAACCGAATCAAATTTTGAGTACAATTTGCACACCTGTTGCAAATTTGCACTGTGTTCGAAAACGTCAACTAATGATGCAACATCTAACGCCGGCGCAATAATATACGCCTTGATCTCGTTTTATAGTTTCAATTGATTTGATAAGAATATTTTGTAGTAAACAACATTTCGGGGAACACAACCAAAACAAATTTATTTGATATTGATCATTTCCCAGCTCATGTTAGGTGTTTCCCGCAAAATTGCACACATCTCTCGGCACATTTTATGCAACGTGTACTTCATTAATGTCTCATCATCTGGCTGCTGAAAGAGGAGAGAGAGAGAAACATTTACTTCTTCTATTTGGGGTCAATGAATTGAAAAAAATGACAAGAGAAAAGTGGGGAAGAAATGCCAAAAAGTGTGCCGCCAATTCGTCGGGTATGGTATGAAATTTGAATTATGAATATGTATTATTTTCTTTTTGCCCCACGTCTGTGCGGAGCAGGAAAGAAGATACTTGGAAGCTTTTCAGAGTTCATTCAAGCTTGTTGAGGAGCGTAGACGAAGTAATCTCTTTAGCAAACAAATCCGACTAAATGAAGCACTGAATGTTTTATTTTATAGCTAAACGACTTCTAAATACCCCAGAAGATGTATGGGTCTTTTAACAAAGTCTTAAAGAGGAGAGGATGGAAGAAGATTGAAACCAGCCAGGGCGGGGACTGTAGGAGTAGGAACTTACGAGTTGATTAGGAATACAGATTTCATTGCTGAGGTCTGTGGAACGCTATGAACGTTGTCGTTTTCATATGTGAAGGTGTGGTCGTAGTTCTTTCACCAACAACCTTTGATTTTAGGAATACGAAGGGAACAACATAGTCTCGCGGACATGTCTCAGACCCCCTCTGATGGCGGATTCCATGCGTTTCATGTCCGTTTCTTCGTCCGAACTGTTTAGCACAACACTAGGCCGTACATGGCACACGGCCATGATGGAAGACGATTGCAGATGTGGAGAGACCATAGACATGCCAACAAACAGCATAAAATGTGGGTGAGCACGGTGATAAACGAAAGAGCTGAATACCTACTGGAATATATTCTAAGTAGCTAGATAATATAATATGGGTGGCGCTACAACCCGTAAAGGGCCAGGCCTAGCTTCTCAGCAACCACTCGTGGTGTGCGTGCTATTGTTCTCTCACGAGTGGAAGGAACCTACAGTTTTATGCCGACTCCGAACGGCTAAGTTTGAGAAGCTTTTTCTAGACAGTTATACTCTTTGAGCATTGTCAGTGACTTGAAAGAGGTGGGGCCGTGAAAAGTATTTCTTGTCGTACCAGGAATCGAACCTAGACAGGTAGGTCCAAATGCGTAGGAGTCGACGCACATACCCACAACGCCAACACTTAGTAGCAAGATGGGAATCTGTAATATAATCAATGACCCCACATTCATGACACAAAATAGACAGGAAGTCTTAGACCTTACATGCGTCTAAGGCCATATATCGGATGGCCTTAAAGAATGGAGGGTCTTAAAGGATCACTCCTTCTCTGATCCACAAGCTGCAGAGACGCAGAGGAGGAAGAAACTGTTGAACATCTTCTACTGCAACTGCAGTGATCTCTCCTCTCGTAGAAAACGTCACCCAGACACCTTCTATTTTAACAATCGGATGGAACTAAGAAGAATTATGTTAGGTTAGGTTATGTAGGTGGACTGCCAGTTGGTCTAAGTCAGATAACTACCACTGATCGACAAACTCCAGAGATAGTCCCGTCAATTTGATCCCAACGCCAAATGGACCAGATTTGAAAACCGTATAAAAGCGTATTAACTTTGCTTTCACTGTTATTCGAACCGGGGACCCCTATAACCAAGGGCAGGCACTCAATCAACTGCGACATCCATCTGTCTGTCTTCTATGTAACTGCAGTGCTTTCCCCACCCGTAGAGAACGTCACCCAGACGTCTACTATGTCAGCAATCTGACGGCATTAGTATCAGCAGCTTAGTTTGCGGAATATGAATAATCAGATTCTCGTGGTAACACAACGGGCCTCCTCCGGTCGCCTACGTGTAACTGTTACCAATGAACAGCCAGTCACACCGCTCTACTTTACATGTCAGTTTGGCCAGGAAAAACACAATCATCTATCAAACCATAAGAAATCAGGAGGAACATGCTATTGTTTTACGTTTAAAATCAGAATAACGAAATGAATCAAAGCTTTCCAATAAATTCTGGTGTTTCTGTCTTTCCCAATTCAACGAGTGCTAGGGAGACATGTTGGGGTACCAAGACGTCTCCACTTCCTTGCAACACGTTTCATCAAGTGCCGCAAGTGTCGACGTTCGTCTGCACCCTTTTCGATTGAGAAATTACGGCAACATTTATTACAACCCATTTAGTTGAGTAGATTGATTAAACTACTGAATAAGTAGGTAGTTGTTCCCACGCACTGAGTACAGATTACAGCAAAATGTGAAATGTGTCGTCATCCAACAATATCACATCCGTCCGCATACATACCTGAACCCAAATATTGTAACTATGATTCGACCATTAAGTACCTACTCACAGATAAGTTAAGAACATCCAGAATACACAAACAATAACCCCTGTAGGTATCCAGAGGAAATCCAAGAAATTAATTTGCCTCGCATTTGCAGAATTCAACTAGGTAGCGTAATGTGTGCTTCAAATGCTCACTAAATAAAATGGAACACAGTCGCTGCTGGTAAATGATAATGTTGCTTGGCCTTTAGGGAATGGGAGCGGAGTTTGGGGTGATGTGAGCAAATTGTAGCCGGAGTGAGTGAGAAGAGCGTTCACTCAAATTTATTGATTCTTGCGAACTGTTCGATAGATTGTTTTTTTTGTACCCAAACTCGTATCCCACTAGAACTTCACACTCCACAGTGCTCGGGCCTCGGTTAAAATCTGTCACGTTTTTATCTATTCGGATAAACGAACACCAGTACCTGCTATCAAGGTATACTTGAAAACTTTGCTTAACTAATGGAATTTCGTGCCAAGTTTCGTGTTTTTGCAGACACTTGTACACTGCACATAGGAATAGCGTATTTATAGGTTTGAAACCTTTTTCTCTCTCGACACTTTAAAGCACTTCATTACAGGCCCACCGTCACCACAATGTGCTGCTGACACCTTCAATTTGCGTAGACGTTCATGTTCTATGTATGTCGTATCTAGGTTGACATTTCTTGCGGTCTCCACCACTTGTGACAACATTCAGGCGAAAGCAGTTCTCCCTGCTTTAATTGATTTGCACACTTTTCACTTTGTTAGACGATAAGATTTCTATTTTATCTTTACTAATAATCAGTGCGACCAGCAATGGGATTTTGCTAGGTTTTGTTTACTTCAACATATTGCGTTCACTTCTACATTCAGGTATGCCACTACTCGACTACATAGACACATTTCTCTATCGGGTGCGACTGACTACGTGACTATTTCACTTGGAAATATTTTAGAACACATATGCTAATGTGCATTTATTCAACTATTTGCGGGGCAGCCACTAGAAAAAAATTAACAATTCGACGTACTTCACAATCCGGCTGGCGTTTTTCCGTCACATACGATACATTTATTTACTTTTCGGTTACATAAGCGGTTACATGATTGCTCATCATTTTCTTATTGATACTATTCAACGTCACATGTGTATTTTATAGCACGTGGGTCAAAGAAAAAAGCGGTAGCTATTCCACAAGATAAATTTTTAAGATTTGCGATGCAAAACAGAATTTAATTCCGAGCAAATATTCGGCGAAAAAAACTCACCCCAATCATTATGAACTGCTTGGGCACACAAAAGTTGGGTTAAAATAATGAAATAGAAAAACTTAAACATTTTAATAAACGCGGGCGGAACTATTTGTATTCGTCTATTAATCGGGTATTTATAGGTTTAATGAAAACTGCTTTGAAAATACAACTGCAATTCCCCACTATGGGAGACCATTTAACACTCCACTCGTGCTGAATTGTTGGAACCGAATGAAATAAACATTGACATTGCCCGAGTCCGTATCAGAAATCGTGTACACACATGTACGTATGACACTTGAGTTCTTTTTTCCGCAATTTAAATGCAACTTGGTGGAAATGAGGCAGCATGCCTTCTTTGGAGAGAGACAGCGAATTTAGCTCACGTCTGCTCTGTACGCTTCCACTCAGCAGTGTTGCCGAGCTGCGTGTTTATGCCCAATACGAATTAAGTACTTTAGGGATACCCAACTTCACCGCCGATTGTCAACTTGTCCGACGACGGATTTGAGCGTGTTTTCAAGAGTTATTCATTTAGAAAGAGAAAATGAGAAAAAACAGTGGCAAGTACTTGATTGCCGGTCGCAATTTGACAGCAATTTGACATAAAGCGGTTATGTATGAACGATTTGTCAAACGGAGGAGATGTGCTACACTTTCTACCATGCTACTTCTGCAGCAGAAGTCATTTGAGATAGCGCCAAGTTTTCTTGCATGAGCTTGCAAAACAAAGTGTCCTGTAGCAACATCGGTCGCATAATTGATGTTTTAGTAAGAAATGTCCGATTAAGGTCAAATATGCGCCATTTTGTTGGATTTTTTGTTGCCATTTTGATGGTAATGTCGTTATTTCTATCTCGTAAAAGGACACGTCCCCACTGGCGAACAACTGAGAGAGTCTTCTTTAACAAGACTCTGTTGAGGCGAACTTTTTACTAGCAAAATCGTTTGTCATCGGAATGGGTGATACTGACCTGGTGCCACGTCCGTACTGTAAGTTAGATGCATAAGGACCTACAGAACCAAGCTGCCGGAGCTTCTAGCGAGTTGCTATCCACGTGTGTGGCCTGGCGTTGTCCTGATGGGACACAATTCTTTTTCTGTGGCCGCTTCTGAGCGATTGCTTCTTTCAGACGGTCTAATTGTTGACAGTACAGGTCCGAATTAAGAGTTTTGCCGTAGGAGCTCATAGCAGACGATTCCCAGCGGATCCCACCAATGACACAATTAGATCTTGCTGGTCGTCAATCCTGGCTTGGCCATCGCTTTCAGCAACTCATTACGATTCGACCGCTTAACGTTGTCGTAAGTGATCCACTTTTCGTCACCAGTCACCATCCGCTGCAAAAATGGTGCGATGTTCTTGCGATTCAACAGTAATTGGTAAATGGAAATTCGGCCGGTGATGTTCTTTGCCGTTAACGCATGCATCGAACTTCTTTTTGTATCCAGCCTTGTGCAAATGGTTTGAAACGCTTTTTTGTGCAATGTTTAGCTGCTGGGCAATCGAAACAGTGCGTACATGACGGTCAGACTCGACGAATTCCATGATTTTATCGACATTTTCAACATAGCGTGGTGCATCATTGACATCGAAATAAACGGAACGAACTGGTGAGGGTAAATTTCACCGCGACCTTAAGATCTATTGTGTCCCCTATTCATACCTTTGCTTTCTTTAGTGCTCTCCTCCCATGCAGCTCTTTTCAGAGTTGTATTGAGGATTATTTGCTCCTATTGCGCGAAGGTGGTAGAGATTTATCCTGGAGTATTCTCTCTAAGCCTTTAGGAATCTGAGAATGAGTGCTGGTTCTAGTGACTTCAATTCTTCCACTAGGCTAGCGCCTCACAAAATCCCAGTACATGTTCTGGAATTTCATTAGATTCTTCGCAGAATCTGCAGAGACCTTCTTCTGATGCACCTAGTAACCTTAGGTGCTCCCTGAGTTTACACTGCCCTGTTAGGTAGCCCGTTAGTATATGGAGGTTGTTTTTGCTCATTCTGATATATGCTTCAAACCTCTTGCTGTTGTGGGGACCCAAGAGTTTCTTGACTTGCTTCATACCATAAGCGTTGTTCCATGTATCTGTCCCCGGTGCCTTCTTTCTAGTTCCCTGAACTCTTCCCTGAGGACGTGATCTAGAATAGTGCAGAATGGTTCGGGGTATATAAAATGTTCCGATGGTCCTTTCGTAGCGAGGAAGTCGGCCATTTCATTGCCTTCTATCCCTGTATGGCAAAGTATCCAACAGAGTTTCACTCTGTTACTCCTACTCAGCTTCTTAAGCTTCTGTAGACATTCCCATACAAGCTTGAACTGTTGCAGTATCAGGACCATAAACATTATTCAGGCCCATAGTTATATTAAACAGCATTTCAGCTGCCCGGCTTGCGTTTTCGCCTTTATCGAACAAAAACTGTAAAATGTGGCGTATTTTATCCTAGCTGGTGTTCACTTTTGACTCGTGCTCAAACAAAACTGAGTCAATTCCATCACAATTAAATTAACACTCAAGATTCAGTAATTTGTAGGTAAACAAAAGCACACCGCGTCTAATGCGTTTCTCCGGGAAATATGTGTAGCTTGACACGTTCAATTGAATAAGGCTCTGTTAAGAGAGTCTAAAGCGGCTAACAAATGTGTTCGTGCCGATTTTTGGTCGCGCTCATTTTATCCCCAAACACAGAAAATGTTTTCCTTGTAAGAAACGCTGTAATTGATCACATTTTGCACGCACAAGCACAACACGAGTGGATGCTTTAGAAGGCTTACCAGGAACATCGGAAAAAAACGGACTCAGGTCTGTGAACTGACCATTCGAAGAGTTTTCGCAGAGAGTCCACCGTTCACACTCAGGCTAGCCGATATCCAAATCAATCAACCTCCAACCAAATTGGTCACATACAATTGACGTCAGAGCACCCACAAATACTCACCACGTTTGAACTTTTCTAGGGGCCAGCATCGAGGTGGATTGTAATCAGGGAACATCTGGATGGCGCAGTTGGTTGAGAGCCTTGGGTAGAGGGGTCCCCGTTTCGAATCCCAGTGAAAGTAAAGTTCTTTTTATCCGGTTTTCAAATCTGGTCCTGTCACCACTTGCCGGTGGGATCAAATTAACGGCGCTGTTACTGGAGTTGCCGATCAGTCTGACTATGGGTATCACTTGGACTAATATGGTCTAAAGTGCGCTGGCGATTTCGCTGGCAGCAACCTACGTACTTACCAGGGAACGATAATAGTTCAATGAATGCAATAGCCAGCTGGGAACTTTAGCGTTCAAGCCTGTGAGATATCGAATAGTTAAAGAGTACGAAATTTGTTTAAAAACTAGTCTGGAGCTAGACAAAGGTCTTCCACTCCGAACCAGTTTGGAAATAGTTAGTAAGAGCTCGCGCTAGCTGAAGAGTCATGTTGTTTGAAGCCCCGGGTCCACCACGGAATCTAGCACCACACACAAATTTGAATAAGGTCCACATACAACATATGTTGTATTTGGCAGTCACGATTCCGAAATTTATTCTGTAATTCGTGTTCCATGCTCGAATGGGACTGTACAAGGTCTATTCTTGATAGTCAAAAAAAAAGTATAGACGCTATAGGTACTCAATCACCTTGCAACGTTCCTAACCACACAATAAATACGGATCAGTGCCTATATCAAATCCAGAACTAATGAAATCACCTACAAATCCTCATTCCTTAGCATCGCAAACAACTATAAATCCCTTAGCTGAACCATTAATTTTGCCGATACCTCCAAAACAAAAAACCTTGTATCATTTTTAGTTGAGGACGAAAATGGCTCAATTCGCTAAAAATTTCTTCTTCCAAATTTTTGCTCCGTGTTCACTGCAGAAGCTTAAAAACGGTATCTAATCTTTTGCTTCTTCGTTTTTACTTAACTAGATGTAAGCCTTGGCAGCTAACTCTGGTTTAAGTACGTGTCGGCTACAGGCTACAGGGAGCAACATGTAAGTAGATATGGCAAAGGAGCGGATACTAGTGGTCTGCAGCAATTTGTTGAAAGGAATCGAATGTAAAGCAATCGACTTATGAATTGCTTGAAACAGATACGAAAAGAGGTACGAGTAGACATTCGAGACATGGACTATGTGAATATTGTGACCATCGTCGTCATCTTCAGTGACGTGCATGATCCATTAAATGAGTCGCGGGGCCAAAGCACGCTCGAAAGATCTCCAGGCCACTCGATCCTCCGCCATCGACTCTAACTCATCAGGAGTTATGCCCAATCGGAAGCCGGCGAGTTTTTGGACTGGCTCTACCAAGCGGTGGACAACCTGATGGAATCGCATTCAAGGCACGATAGTGGGACATTCGTACCAAGTGACCACTTCATCGAATTATAGCCCATCTGCTCACCTTAGAGTCTCGCGCACTGCCGTGTTTCTCATCCTCTGCTGTTATTTCTGTTCCGAAATTCCTATCGATTTATTCATCCTCTCCATCGCCACGATCATAAGATTTTCAAGACATTTCTTTCTCCTCCTGGCAGCTGGGTCCCTCCCATTATTTTCTGTTCATTTCGCGAACAGCTCTTGTATTTCAGAGAAACGTTGACTTAGTGGCTTCCTGGTTTGCTGCAAGAGCCTACCTATACTCGTGTGCAGACGGCGTTGAACTTATGAAGAGCTGAGGAACTTGATTGCTATAAGGCCTTGTTGTCGAGCTGCCAAACTGGAGTGGGTGTCTTCTTCTACTGGCAAGATCTGCTACCTATGGCAGGTCCCCTTCTCCACGGCAAGTTGAGGCGTTTTGTTGAGAATTGACTACTTACTGATTTACCTAACGGGATTCCGACCCGTGGAGGGTCTCTGCCTGAGACATAGCCCTGCATGCTCCAGTTACCCAAGCGCTCTGGTATCCGCGATAGCTTCCTCCTTGAAACGGAGTATCGGTCTTCCTTTTCTTCTCCAACCTGTGGGCTGTGGCTCGTAGATCCTCTTTACTGGAGCTGTATTGTTTTTATCCATTCGCTCGATGTGTTCGAGGCAGTGTAGCTCGTAGAGTTCGCGGTTGTGTCTTCTTCATCATTCGCCTTTCTTGCATAATAGAGGGTCAGGGCCTACCTTCTCAGCACCCACTCGTGTCGTGTGTGCTATTGTTCTTCCACAAGTGGAAGGGACCGACAGTTTTTTGCCGACTTCGAACGTCCAAGTTTGAGAACCTTTTTCTAGATATAGTTATATTCTTTGAGCTCTTTGCCAGTGTGACTCAAAAGTGGGGCCGTGAAAATTATTTTTGTCGTGTTGGGATTCGAACATAGACACCGAGGTTTAAGTGAGCATGAGCATACTGGACCGAAAATTCGACGGAGAATTTTTTTTTGTACCCAAAACGTGCTCTGCTTTGCTTCTTATCGTCCAACATTCAGCTCCATATAGTAGAGCTGGGGGCAGTGGATTAGTTTTTTTGTAAATCATGGATTTGTGTGTTAGGAATTGCCTCTGCAGCGGCTTAAAATAAGACCTTTCACCATAGGCGTTGCACTTCGCCAAGGGTGCATCTTGTCAGCTCTCCTTTTCATTATATATATGGACTGGATGTTTCAGCGCAGCCGGGGCGAAGAATGTTTCACATTGGAAGAGTTAAGGGTACATCATATTCTTTTTTTGCAGATGACTTAGTTATGTTCACATTCTCCCAGGCGGAACTCCAGCACGCACTCGATAGGTTTGTGGCCGTATGTGCAGATGCTGGGATGAAGATTAACGTGGACAAAGCAGAGGTTATGGTCATTTCCAGAACGTGTTATGCGTACCAAGCACTGGGCCATCCTGAAAATGTTCAAGTATCTTTCATATAAAAAAGAAATACCCGCGCACTCAAGATTAATACGTTTTTATTTGACTTAATGTACGACCGAAACGCGACTCAACTGGATGTTGGTCATCATCCATGAGGAAAGCTATGCAATCCCATAAATCACGGGAGGTCGAGATATGACAATCATCGATGCTCCACTTGTGTCTATTTGTTTATTGAAATCTGAAACGTGTGTTTATGTTTCAGCGGTTGCGACCACCGAACGAGCGGATACCACGTAGGCAAGAAACATACAAGGTATTCTTGAAGTAAAACAATGTATGCATTTATGTGTATAATAAGCACGATGTATGTGAATGCATAACAAACGCCTGTTCAGTGCACTCTACATGTTAGTGGAGTCCCATTGAAACAGGATAAGTTCAAGTATCTCGGAGTCTTTTTCACTAGTGATGGGAGGAGCAATGCTGAGCTTTCCTGTAGGATTGGCCAAGCTGGCTCAATTGGGAAACAGCTTGAAGGATCTGTAATCAGGAAGGCCGAGCTGGGTGTCAAAGCCCAGGACGAGGAGGTTATCCAAAAACTTATCTGGTTGCGCTTGGGCATAACGCCAGATAAGTTAGAGTCAATGACGGAGGATCGAGTGACCTGAAGATCTCTCGTAGGTGCATTACCCCCGCGACCCCTGTAGTGGATCATGCGGGTTAGAAGATGATGATGATGGATATAAGACCTTCATGCATGACTACTACTGACTGCAACAGGGAGCTGCAGATCTTATAGGTTCCATGCCGCACTTAATTGCGTACGCTGACGATCTAGTTGCGTACAGATCAGGTCCGAAGGTCGAAGTAATAAATAACTTCTTTCAAACGTGAACAATTTAAGCGAATTGCGACTGAAGTGTGAAACTATCCTTTGCAGGATGGCATCATGGGATATACGCACAAACTGGCGTAAATTGGGCATAGTCGACCCGCAAGGACTGCCGTTGGATGTGAAAAGTGTAGTAAGGTATCCTGGCATTTGGTTGGATCAATATCTGAGAAGGTAATCTGCTACATGGCCCTCATCCGGCCAGTTATGGCCTACGGCTGTCCACCGTGGTTCAATGTGAGTCCTTCCCAGATGGAAAAGATGAGGTGGTTTGAGAGACAGTGTTTGTTTTATTACTTACTTACTTACTTATCAGGCCGACGACCCATGGAGGTTCCGAGCCTGAGCAATTGCTGCCTTCCATCGTTGACGGTCCTGGGCACGCTGCTTCCAGTCGTCAAGACCAAGCTGTCTTGCATCCGCGATTATTTGTTCTTTATACCGGAGATTCGGTCTTCCTCTCCTTCTCCAACCAGCAGGCTCGTATTCAAAGACCCTCTTTGCTGGAGCATTGTTGTCCATGCGCTCGATGTGGCCGAGCCAGTGCAGTCGACGGATTTTTGCCTTCCGGACTACATCCACATCCTGGTACAGCTCGTAGAGTTCGCGGTTATGTCTTCTCCTCTATTCGCCTTCCTCGCAGACGAGCCCATATATCCGACGTAGAACTTTTCTTTCGAAGATACCAAGAATCAGCTCTGCAGTTCTGCTTACCGTCCAGCTTTCGGCTCCATAGAGCAAGACTGGCAAAATAAGAGTTTGTAGAGCATGATTTTGGTCCTTTTAGTCAGGAGTTTTGAGCCCAGTTGTTTTGACAAACCGAAGTAGCACCGGTTGCCAAGGCGACGGATCTCCACTGTGATGTCGTTTGTGGAGTTCACGTTTGCCCCGAGGTAGACAAACTCCTCTAGTACCTCGAATTTCTTAGGTTAAGTTAGTTTGATTTAGGTTAGTTAGATCGGTTTTGTTATTATTTTTCTTGACCAAATTAAATATTTAAATAAAAATTAAATTAAATTAATAAGAGTTGGTTTATTAAGACAGAAAAAAGTGTGTGAGTGACACACGTAAGTCGAAAGGAATAGAAAAAAGAATAGCTTAGAGCAGGGTTAGAGTTAAGAGAAAACAATTGTCATGACAGTTAAGTTAAGGAATTTTGTCTGGAATATAAGATAATGGCTGGAATCGGGTAAGGCGATTTGCGATAGTTGCTTTTTGCTCTGCGTATTGTGATTACCAATTTAAGAGTCGCACATTTGCGACCGATTTCATGTGACAGCTAAATAGGTGTCGTTTTATGTATTTTTGTTCAATATTTGTATTTGGGACAAATGCAATGCATTCAAAACCAAATAAGTACATATTGTAAACAATGGTATGCAACAACACTTAGATATTATAAATTTCTTCACATTTTTCATCGAATATGAATCAAAGAAAAACTCAATATAAAAACTTATAGTCAAGGCGTGCACACATATTCCAAGGCGTACAACAATATTCACCCGGATTACGAAAGTCGTTTAACGACTTGTGTCGAAACGCCTCTGTGATATCGGTATTACGACTGTCGATAAAGTAGTCGTTTTACGCCATAAAACTACTTCTGGCTATAAGCTTATGTGGAACGTATTTTTCGTGACACTTGTCGTGTATCGGTATTCCGAAAGTAGATTTACTACACCAAAACGACGAGTAACACGACAGAAGAAGGCGGTTTGAATTTTGTCAACGACTCTAATGGAAAAACAAGTAAAAACGTTCTTTGTGTTTTAACGGGAATGGTGTAAAATGTATTTAGTGTTAATTATTTATATCTTAAGGGTGGAAATTTCCAGCCGAAAACAAATAAAGTGGCTGGTTGAACTGATGGAGGAAAACGGGTAAATTTAGCAAGAAATTTCAAAAGAGATTTTTCTCAAACGGATGCAAACAAAACTGGATAGAAAGAAATTTATCACAATTGTACAATGCATATCTCTTAGTTCTGGTAAATCTGGTAAATCAAATGGATTCCATTTTAATCGAATACTTCTTCTGATGTTAATTAATTCCCTTTTCTCGTTCTACTAATCCAATAAATAACTATAGTAATGCTGTTCATATTTACTTTAAATTTCACGAATAATTTTATAAAGCAATCACCTCAAAACAACAATTTAAAAATATGTACTCAGGTAGATTTTATGAAAACTACCCCATTTAACGGATTGATCTGTCAAACTGATAGAAAGCTTTTTATTGGCAGTTTTGGAATGTGTATGGAACAAAAGCTCGACTCGATTAAGATCCGTAATACCGATGCTTAAATGCCTGTAAAGTGACTCGACTCTCAAAACGCCTTGTGTCGTTCAAGTGACACGACTTTCGTAATCGGGGTGGTTATAAAGAAATTCAAAAAACGCAAATCCTTGGCAAGAAAAATCGAAACTTGGATATAAAATGTGGCAAATAAAACTACCAAGTTGTAGTGATGCCACTTTAAGTCATATTTTTTGCGATAGCATTACTTAGAGTGGGGTATAGTTGATAGTCGAATGTGACTATTAAAAATACGACAGTCAACTATCGCCTTAGCCAATCTACCCCTGAATTCAAAAAAAAAGAAAAATAATGAATGAAAGAGCGTCTACAGGCTGCCGTAATAAGGGCCTGATTCGAGGCTATTGTTTCGGTCATTACCCGAATTTTTGACTATTTTTAAGCTATTTGCTGTCAGATGCGTGCCTCATCAAAGATAGTCAACGTCTACTTCTCTTGCGCATTGATTTCATCTGACAGCGTTTTTTTATAAAATGTTCACAGACAGTGCTTGTGAATACGATTGATCAGAGAGCAACTGCAGGCTGCTCTAAAGCCCTAAGAAGTGTGCGTGAAAATAAAGTACTATGCGTGCCTTTAGAGCAAATCAGAGGTAGGCTAGGAGTTTTTTTTTAGTAAAGACCCAAACCCGAGTTGGACTTCTATTTACTACTCCGCATAGTCTCACAAACAGACTGCATACTTCGTGTAATGTGGAAAAAATAACGAACAAAGAAAGAAAACAACTGAATTTCTATTCATTAATCAATAAAAAAAAAACAAAATTACTTTTATTATCTATATATCATCACATGAAAGAAAATAAACATAAGTTTACAATAATACCAGTAATGAGGTAAATGTAAGCAAATTGATCTAAGGAATACTCCATACGTAACTGAAAATTTAATTATATCTGTAGTTAAAGCTTTAATTTCCCGTCTAATACATACATATTGTGAATCAATTAAACAAACAAATAAAATGATAAAAATAAAATCTTTCTTGGCTTCTTTTCTGTTTGTTTTGTTTTTTTTTTTTCTATTATTTTGGTGAAATGATCATAAATTAAGTTAAATTCATACACTAACAAATAAACTTTAGCAATGTCTTTGTTGTCCTAACAATTGTACTATGTATATCTTATTTCAATGCATAAATAGTTTTATGTTTCTTATTTATTTATTTTTTTCTCATCTGTAGTTTGATCCTATAACGCGATTAATTGATTTTTTTTTTTTGCTTAAATGTGTCTTGTTCTATTCTGTTTTTGTTTCGGTTTGTCTATAATACTTGAACAACTTTCATTTGGTTGAGATGTGTAACCGTTGTATCCGTTTTGCGATACAATCTGAGTGCAGGCAGGCTATGAACTATGGGAGCTATGACTATTATTTACAGATCCAGACACAGTCTTTCATCTTTCAGATCGATGTTCATTTGTTTTTTTTTTGTTTCATCTCTGATGATCGTGGGAGAAATGTAGAAATCGCTAAGATCATTTGGTTTTGCACACGCGAACGCACACGGGCATGTGTACTTGGAGAAGTGACTAATTTGGCCTTGAATGTTAAAATAAAGTCTCACTTTGTTACATAAATTAAATTTAAACACGTATAGAATTGTTTCGCAACGCGATGAATTAATATCCATCCATATCGACCAGTTGAGTTGTTTGTTTTTGTTTTTGTTTTTTTTGTGTGTGTGTGGGGGGAGGGGGGGGGATCCTTATCTAATGAGCAAAATTAAAACGATTCGTCTTGTGGCATATCCATCGGAAGACCTGCCGCATACGCGAGGCTATCCAAGAGCAAATGCCTCCGGCTTCACGTAGTTTTATTCCTAGATTTTTGATGTGATCTGTGTGGGGAATGGTTAAGGAAAACAATTCGCTAAAAAATGGCTAAATTTATGATTTTGCTTGTTTTTGCTGTGGAAAAGGATATAATAACGACCAAGGCGGGTGACCTCCATTTATGTAGGTTACATAGGTGAAACCGTCTTTTCCCTTGCCTCGTATATTGTAGTAGTAGGGTAAAAAGGCATGCAGATGAAATCTGTAAGTAGACACAAAATGGAGACGTTAGTCTGACACTGCTTAACATTGATTGCGCACTGTGCGTCAATTTGACAAATAAAGTAAAATGTGCGTTGTTTTAAAAAAAGAAACGAGCTTACGATGCCCCTTCTCAGCTTCATCCACACACCAAGCCACCGAAGCCAATTAAAAAAAAAACAAGTACATTCATTCATTTCCGTCAACCAACTCATTACGCTTCCCGGAAATGTTTGACATAACCTAACACTTAAAGGTTGGAAGAAAAGAAAAGGCACACATTTCACGCATCTATAAAACAAAATAAAAACCAGAAGAAGTACAAAAAGAAAACAAACCTTCGTTTCTCGTAGAATAAAATGGCAGGTTGATTTGTTGTTAGGACGTGTAAAAATATCGCCTTAACCTGATGTCGTTCGTCGGTAGTGAGGTGATTAAGTAATGAGTCTAAGAGCAACGAACCGATTCCATTGCGCCGGTGCTTTCTATGTACACCCAGTGATAAAATATAACCGACTTCAGCATTGCGTCCCATCGATATGGGTAGAATGCCTCTATCCTGTGAAACGAATTGGGATTATTTTGGTGGGGGGAGAACCTAGTTTATGGCAACAATTCGAACGTACGATACTTACTTCTTTGTTCAGCTTAATATAAGGTTTTATTTCAGCTACAATTAAACCTATTATGGCTAAATTATATACGGCAGCTAAGGCAAAAAATCTCGAACTAGACGTGATATCGATGTACCATGATAGAGGGTAGTCAATTGGAAACCAATCTTGGCACAGCGTTCGCACCTAAAAAACGAAAGACAAGAGGAGATCAAATGAATCAGGAGGAATGGGCTATGATTGCCGGCTTACCTCTCCCAAGTCGTCAGGGCAGAGAAATCTTAGTTGAACATCAGTAACCGAGCACAGCGGTATGTGCTCACTGCCTGGACGAATGTTTTCATTTTGCATTTTGATGTGTTTCTGCTTATTGTACCTGAAAGATGAAAACATACGAGTGAGGGGAATTTTTTGACAGATCTTTCGATAGTTTTGTATCAAATGAAAATATTCACCGTCCACCACAAATGTGTTATCCTTAAGTGATGTAAAGTAAGAAGCGATCTCTTGCCATTCGCATTCGCTCCTCAAAGCACGAAGATTTCTTGTGACAATCGTCATTGGACACAATCACTGCAAAGTTGTTCGAAGTCCAACTGTGATTGTTGTCGGAATGCGATTCGTCATTCGGATGGACAGCTGTCACACCGAATCAACAGCTGACAAGATCGGTAGATATTTTGAATTATGAGCAGTGTGCGAGAATACGATGTTGGATTGGATTGAATTATCAAAGAAAATATTTTGCCAGCGCTATCAGTTGGCATACAAACGACACAGAGTTCCAATCTAATCAGGAATCCCTCATTCACACATTCGCTGTGGGGTGCAAGCACCGAGGCATATTTGCGCTTATCAAGGTCCCCATGCAGGACCTAGTGTGCGTAAATATTGACGGCTAGACTGCAGCGGAACTTCCGGAGCTACTCATCAGATTCTTTGAACGAAACAAACAAGATTGGATGACTGTCATGATGAGTTTCCATCGGTTGCACATGGGGAAATTTAACTCTCGGGACAACCGATAGCGAGAAGTGATAACGAACTGCTGTGCCTATCAGACATCGCTTATCCAGTTCAAGAAAATAAATATTCTTGTCGTGTTTGCCGAAATGGACTTCTCTTTAATTGGACTTAATAACACAGCTTATCAGGCGAATGTGTCTTAGCATATTTAATGATAAAATTCCAACGAATTCAAAAAGGGCATTAAATGCCATTGAGCGTTTATTTTTTCCCACATTTTGGCACATACCACATAACCGAAACTGTCCCGTTGTCGCCGAGGCAAAGCAGACAAAAAAAAAAAAACGAGAGAAATACAGTCGCCTCGTTATGCATCGGAATTAATTAAAGAATTGCCTCTGTGCGGTCCCAAAGTTCCGCGCCCTTAATGAATCAATCGTAAAATGAGCAAGGAACCGCTTCGGATAGACCCAGCACCTTATTGTCTTATCAATCAACTGTGTTGACCTTAAAAGGCATGTATTGCAAGCAATTATTTTAAAGTGTTTCATGTTGCCGAGTACTTCACCTAATTCATGGCTGTTGTGTCTTTTCTCTTGAAAGCACTCATCTTTTTCTTTATTTTATTTTTTTTTTTGATATATACTGCGTTACAGTGGATGGATGGATATCTCAAGATATAGAATTTTTTTTTCTCCTTTTTCCATTTCCATTTTTTTTTTTTTCATTTTGCCTTCACATCACCACTTGCAAAACGGCATGTATTAATTTACGTATAATATGAACTTACCAGGTAAATTGCGCCATAAAGGATGATAAAATGAATGAAAATATAAAAAGAAAAACGTACTTTTTTTAATGAAATTAATTTTGCTAACGATCAGGCTGTGAAAAATATGATATTTCAACTGATTTCTCTATCCTTGCGCGCGGATTATTACATCGCTTCAAATTTCACACTTTACCGTCGTCGTGTTGGAAACATTGCGAGCACAATCTCTAGTCGGAATTATGGGAAAGAAATGTGGCGCAACTGATATTCCATTTAATTGAATTAAATTAACTCAGAATATTTGTTCAATGGCTCTTTATTTTGTTTTGAGGGGGTAGAACACAAAAAAATTTAACAGACGACGGTGATGACAAAAAAAATAATATACAGTCAAAGTGTCATATGGAATGACAGTTGATAACGAAAAATCAGTTCTTTTTTTTTTGTTTGCTTTTCTCCGCGAGAGGGTGTGTTCCGTAGTGAATGCCAGAATGCGCGTGACGTCATCGAGGTCGAGTGAATTATAAGAAATTATGGGAATTTCCGAAGGTTTGGCTTTCATTTGCTTTCCATAAATGAGCGTACTTCACAAAGGATTGGGATTAAATTAAGCAGACAAGGCGATCTCAAAAAAGCCTCAGCAGATTACCACTTGAAGCAGCGAGTGTGGCTACTACGTCTATTCCCCGATAGAGGGACAATAGTACAGAATTGCACAACCACCTGAAATACGTCAAAATCAATTGCACAAAATATGTACAGACAAGTTGTTTATAATCAGCAAGTAATGGGGATATTTTCACAGTGTTTCATAAATTCAAGAGAGTTGGCAGCAAACATCAACAATCCGCCCAAGTGAAGAAGATCCCTTGAGTATGTCAATTTACGCTGATTATTCGCATGACAAACCAGTGCTCAGTAGTTACAAGCCGCGCGAAAGTGAGAAGAAAATCCTCGATTTTTGGGCAGAGAACGAGGCGAAACCCAAACCCGATGAGTACTGGCATAAGGCGAACGAAGGAACAATCGCATTTGCTTGGGGTCCCCCATTTCCGACTGGATCGCCGCACTCGGGGCACGTTTTGAACGCCATTCTGAAGGACGTTTACCTTCGCTTTGGCCATCAGAAGTACCTTGAAGTGAAGAATCGATTTTATTGGGACTGCCATGGCCTGCCAGTGGAGCATGAAGTGGACAGGAAACTGGGGATCACGTGTCCAGATGATGTGCACAAGATGGGCATATCAGCGTACAATGAGGAGTGTCGAAAGTTTCTGTTGCGCCACGAGACAGATTGGAAGAGTATCTTCAGGCGAATTGGTGCTCGGGTAGATTTCGCAGACACCTGCTCTGCAATGACCGCACAGAGTATGGAACGTGTTTGGAACGCATTCAAGCAGCTTTACGATAAAGGACTTGTGTATAGGGACATTAAGGTGCTGCCCTATTCAATGGGATGCTTTACACATCTGTCAGACCTGGAAGCGGAGCAGAAGTCGAAGAACGTCACCGAATTGGGAGCGACTATTGCTCTGGATGTGGTTGAATCTGTGGAAAAACTGTTAATTTGGACCGTGGGCCCATGGAAGTTGATTGCGGCCAAGGCGATATGCGTGAATCCAAGTGCAAGGTATGTAAAAGTGCAAATGGTTAGCAGTGGAAAGGTGTACAATGTCTCCAAGAGTCGCCTGAGGTACACTTTCCCCAATGCCGGCGAATACACGCCTCTGGTAGAATTTGAGGGAAAAATGCTAAAGGACTTGCATTGTCACTCGCCGAATGAGCACACTGAGGAGCTCAGGGTTCTTACAGACGCATCAATACTGGACGACGTCGGAACGGGTATCGTGGCGCTATCACCCTACTTTGGAGAAGACGACCATCGCATATGTCGTGAAAATGAAATCGAATTCGACGAACATCTGTGTCCGGTGGACGCGACGGGCCGGTTAAAGGAATGCGTGCCGGAGTTTGGTGGTCTGCCGATATCCGAAGCGAGCACAGCCATTGTGGAGTCGCTGCAGCGACGGGGTTCCTTGTTCTACGTCGAGAATATAAAGCATAAGCGCCGTTTTTGCTGGCGCTCGGACACACCACTGATTGAGAAGTTAGCTTCGACCTGGTTCCTCCGAACAAAGGATCTGAATGAGCAGATCTTGAAGAACAGCGCCAAGGTAAATTGGATTTTCAGTGACGGCCATGATAGACTGAAGGATTCCACACGGAAACTCAACGATTGGGCAGTTGGTCGCAGTCGTTATTGGGGAACTCCGATTCCCATTTGGTCGTCGCCCTCTGGAGATGAACTCGTTTGCGTGGGAAGCATTAAGGAGCTGCTCGAGCTGACGGGCCTGCCAGCTATTTCCGACCTTCACAGAGAGTTCGTGGATGATTTGCAAATACAATCGAAGGTGCCCGGTAATCCCCCACTTCGAAGGGTGCCCGATGTGCTCGACTGCTGGTTTGAAACAAGTGTGTTCGCCCGAGAGGATGACCATCTCCAGGCGGACTGCATGATTGAGGGCTCGGATCAGTACTTCGGATGGTTTTACACAACAGCGGCGCTGTCAACGGCCCTCGGCCTACCACCTCTGTCGAAGAATGTTCTAGTGCATGGTCTGGTCGAGACATCGAAAGGGGAAAAGATCTCCAAACGAAGGCACAACCACAATGATCCGCTTCACATAGTCGACAAGTACGGCGCTGATGCACTGAGGCTGTATCTGCTGACAACTCCTTTGGTAACCGGCGGTAACTTCACGCTAAAGGAGCAAGACGTCCCACAGATGGCCTCCCGTATTCTTCCATTGCTTTACGAAATTCTCAAAGACCTATTCCCACGATTTGGCAAAGCGGGCTGTGTATTCTACGGGGTGGCCATTTCCCTGGAGTGCATACCCAACGTCTTTGACAAGTGGATTCTATCAAGGACCGAGCGTTTGATTCAATTTTACGACGCCGAAATGACTGCGTTCCGCCCGCAAACAGTGATTCCGGAAATAATGAAGCACTTGGAGGTCATTGTAGGCGTCTATCTGCCCATGCGACGGGGAAACTTCAAGGACAAGCATAGTGAGAATGTCAACTACGTCCTGTATGGCATTATGTTCAAGTTTATGGTCATGCTGTCGCCCTTTGCGCCATTCTTCACGGAGCACATCTATCAAATCATAAAGCCTTGGGTGTCGTACCATAAGAGGGAATTGATGTACAAGGTGCCCCTTCTGGAAAAGTCAGAAGGCCTTATTGTGCCAGATGTCGAACGGAAAGTAGACTCCTGGCGGGTCGTCGTTGAATTGGTTCGCGAACTGCGACGAGTCCACATCATTCCAATCCAGTACAGGATCAGTGAACTAATCTTGATAAGTCCAACCGACGTAAGCTTCAAAGACGACGAGCTGCTCAACGAAGCTCTGCTAGACGTGCTCAACGTCCACCGAGTGTCAGTCACAGCTGAGAGAAGTAAGTTTGGCGTTGAACTGAAAGCCGACCTTAGAGCAGACTCGTCGCTTCATCAAAACCGGACTGCTGCTGAGATTGAAGAAATTGCGACGACGCTGCAGCAGCTGAACGATGACGAGGTGGGCGAAGTGATACGAAATTACTTCTTCACAGTAAACGAAGAGGACGTCCTCCTTGAAGACATGCAAATAACGTGCAAACTCACCAAGGAACTGGACAAGAACCAGGCGATCAGTTGTCGCAATGACATTGCCGTTGTCATACGAACGAACAAAGATTTCGATTACTACGAGGAGGGAACACGCCTGGAGCTGGTTAATTCTGTGATAAAATTTAGGAAGAAATGCAAAGTCTATCCGAGCGAGGAGGCCACGGTTTACTATTCGACAAAGGATGAGTGCATGCGGCATGCCTTCGAGAAGTTTTTAGACAATTTGAATGAATCGACGAATTCCATTGTAAAGTGCCTGGATGAGGGTGCTAAATGCAAAGAGGGGACCATCCAGATGGAGGTTGAGATTAAGGGAGTGCCTGTGGAGCTAGCCTTGTACAAGGAGCCGGTCTGAATGCAGGTGTTGTGATATTTTTCTTCGTGAATGCAGCTTTAAGTACATTTTAAATGTGTATAGTCTTTAATGTCTTTGATCTTCTTACATTTTCCATTCGGCTTTGTGTGAGACACAACTTTATGTGCTGTTATTTAATAAAACGTTCCAATCTTTTGCTTGTGAGATGGTGGCTTTTATTTGTTCTCTTCGGTGTGCGACAGTTGCCTGTTGAATGGGCGCTTCATTCTGGCAGTTATCTGGATGATTTGAGGTCTGTATTCCCTGTTGATAGGATTTCACACATCTGCCTACTAAATCTTAAGCAACTACTAAAAGGCTTCATTGCCAAGAGGACTAAAAAAGGAAAAACCGCGTGTGTTTGGCTGAAAGACTATCGACATCCCGCATTAGCGGCATGAAGCATTCTTGGCGTTGCGTGGAATTGTTTTACTTTGAAATTTAGTCAACTTATTGCAGATAAACAGCAGTCGAATAGTGTGACTGTGAGAGCTTAGGGCAGAGTATAGCGATGTGGTACACGAACTCGATTTCATGCCAGTGTCAATCAGCTACAGATGTCATCAAGCAACTTGTACCTTCGGAATGTCCCAGCCGTGATCGATTTGTTCTGCAGTTCTAGGAATCATGATATTTTTTATCTTTTCCTTTGATAGAGATCGTGCAATTATGAATAGATGTCATCACCTGCATCCTCTTCAGTTTGTTTGTAGCCGGTTTTGGTGTAGCCGGCTGGAACGCAGTCCGTTACTTGTGCGTCCTCAGTTGAGCATCCCTCAGCCGAGGCAAGAGCAGAGCCCAACGATGAATATTGCTCAAATATTGTCTCTGCCACTTGTTCTGTCTTCGCAGGCTCGCACTGGTCCCGGCATTCATCTACAAGGCGCTGGTCCCGGCATGCCTCTACATGGTCACGCCCCTTCGGTACAGGGCGTACTTTCGCCGCAGAGCGCCCGAATCAGCAGGCGCCGACATCGCATGAAAATCTGCCGCCGTCGAACTCGAAGCAGTCTCAGTCGCTGGCAAGCTAGCCGCAACAACAGCAGCAGCAATCACAGGGAGGGATCTCGATTTCACCACCAACAGGCGCTCAGCAACAAGGAGGCAAAGTTCCGCATCGTAGTGTCTCAGGCTAACCTGAGCCTCCATCGGCCCGGAGCAATCGGCAAGCACAACGAAGTGGAGGGCAACTCCAGCCGTCACAATATCGTGGCAACAAGACGCACACTATGTTAGCTACCCCCGTAAACGCAGTCGTACCAACCGCAGTCCGGCTATCCTGATGCTATGTTGCCATATGGACCACCAGCTCTGTGATATCCGCTCAGCAGTCAGGACTATCATCACGGCGTCATACCGCCAACAGTCCCAACTGCCTCCGCAAATGTACGGACTTCCGGCTGGAGCTCAGGCGCCACCAGGTCAGTATCCGCCGCAGAATGCCAGCGATCCGCCGCCACCTATGGGTATGGTGCTCCGAATGCCGGTCCAAACAACGCGCACGGCGCACTGCCTCAAATTCCGCCTCCTGATGAGTAAGTAGCAGGTGGAGCTTAACCTCCTTACCCGCCGCAGCCACAGCAGCCGCCGTATCAACAGGTCCCCGGAGGGTATCTTCCCACTTCGCAGCAGCAACCAACTGGAATGGGGATTCACCGTCATCACAGCCGAATAAAGTAGCATCGCAGCCGCCACCAGAAACTGCACCCCTGAGTGGCGGGGCTGGCAGCTCATACGGTTCCTCACCTAGCCCAGGCCAGACGCCGTTACCAAATCAAGTGATCACGGCCAATAACGACCAAACACTCCCTCAAACGCACCATCACAGCCTCCAGTGTCGCAACCGTACGCTTCGCCGCAGTGAGCAGCAAGCGACACGCCAACGCAGAGGCCGGCCTACTCGCCGCCACAGTATATCAGTCGCGCCGATCCATCAACACCATATACATAGTCATCATCAGCTGTCTCCGTCGCCAAACTCATCGACAAATGCGGCATCAAACGGAGTCGCCGTTCCAACTCAGTATAAGCCACCGCCTGGTGCGCAAACCTACGTCGCTCCACTCGCTGGACAGCCGTATGCTCCTTCAGGTCCTGCTGGCTATCTTGGACACGGGTACCATCAGCAGGGCTATCCTACCATGCCACAGGGCGAGTACCCACCCTCCCAAGGAAACCAGAGATACAGGCTTTGTGCTCAAATGCCGCCACCAGCTCCACAAGGACCGCCTGGAGTTGTCTACTAAATGAACTAAATTGAACGAAATTTCCACGATACTTTCCCAGAAACCTGTTAGCATTGATGCGTCATTAATGTTGCATCCCAAACTGACTCAAGTAGTAACATGTCCCCATCCCTCCCTCCTAGTCCGTGTATTCCTAGGATTCCAACTCTTCTTGATTTTCAAACAATTTTAACTTAGAGCTAATTTTTTGTCCGTCTCTTTGTTGCGTCGCATGACACGTCCCTTTCTTCCGAAATGTTAAAGAAAGACAATACAGTTGGTTTTAAGGGGAAAATGTGTGTTCCACATATCGGCTTGCCCCACAAATCACCATAAGTGAGCTCGAAATTCACGAAATTCAACGCTCCACAATAGCCGTATCCATTCATATTTCCAAAGCCTCTGGGCCGCTCAACAAACTATACCACGCTGACACTGTGAGCCTGAACACCTGCTCCACCAACAGGAAATTTATGGAAAACGTGAAGTCGGTAATGCCCTTAAACTTCCCAGTCACAGCAGCAGTTCCGCAAGGCTCCTTTTTGGGAACTACATATATTGAACCTTCCATTTACAGCCGATGTCTACCAAACCACCAGACCATGAGTGAAGTTGTTCTGACGACGTGCTTATCTGCTCGCACTCATCAACAGATACCTGACAAGGCTAACCTATGTTCTGTGTCAACAAGTAGAAAATATGACTCAATGGGACTGGTAGTTAAAGGTCCCACTGGTACAAGGAACAGTCTTCCAAAATAAAATACGTCAGTCTGTTGTGGTTCCATGTCACACCACAGAAAATGGAAACACTCCGACTGTTCGAACGAAGATGGTGAAGGACCAGCACTGTCAAAAAGACTCCTTTAAATATAAAGGAACATCCAGACTATACAACAGTGCCGAGATAGAGAAAATTGACAGATTCATCTTCCAGCTGACCATCAACTTCACCAAGAACCACCCAGACACACCGAACAGCCTAGTAGCCGAATTGGTCGGATCCAAGCGACATCTTCTTTACTACCAGCCACATCGACGTCGAGATAGGTCCATAGAAAAAAGGCCGACCAAAGCAACATGATATACTTGTTCGACAACTCTCAGCGCCGGGAGAGAGAGGTGCGTCTCTAGAGTTCATTCCAAAGCCGACAAAATGTCGCATTTCGTCCTGAAGCAAAGGCCACAAACGGTGATGATACTTCATCATGAACAATTGTATCATTAATTGATACTTTCGCAACAAGTGGAAAGCAGTATGGCTTCCGGGAAACACATTCGACGCTACATCCTTGAAAAGAAGTTCCACCACGATGTTGTAGCTATCCTGAAAAAAACACGAAGTCGTGTCCAAATGGGGAATCCGTCCTAGAACAACACACTGGCGCTACACTGCAATGGTAATACCCTGGTTTACGGAGTATTTGTATGTGGACGGCACCGCAAGCTAGGCTAAATCTAACTAGAATAAGCAAAATACAATGATCAGCTTGCATCTTTATTACAGCGCACACTTATTACGCACTCAGATCAACACCCACGGTAACTATACGGGATACTAATTGCTACGCATGCAGCAATAACGCTGAGAGAATGTAACCAATGTGGAAAGGCCCACATTAAAGGGCGTGCGGAACAGCTTCAAAACTTGAAGATCACAAAACAATCGGACTACATAACACCTTTTGAGGACGAAATAAAGCACACAACCCCCACGAGAGAGGAATGGAACAAAGACAAGGTGTCCAATCCGACTGCTATTGAATTCTACAGAATTGGATGAAGGCAAAAGTTACGGTGTATACGTTAGGTCACCAGAGATACTGCCGATGTTCAAACGGAAATTGAAAAACGATGACTGAAGTGATCAGCACATTTATCTCGAAATGTAGGTTAAGCACAAGAACTTAATCTTTATATTACTCAAAACGTAATTCGTGCAGGGTGCAGCTAGTCAGGGATAAAAATGATTCCGCAGGTCACATTGAGGTGAAAATTGGACTACCGGAACAAATAATGCTGGAGTAGAGTATGTATGTATCAGAGATGTAAGAAAATGAAATATTTTGATTTAAGAAATCAATTGACTTCATGCTTCTAATTTTTCAGTTCTTGATTTCATTTTGGAATTTAGACTTCAGCATTGAAATCTGCCATTCTTTTTGAAGTCTTGATTGGATCAGTCTTTTGGAGCAGTCTTTAGATTGAAGTCAATTGAATGCAAGTCTTTGGAATTGCACTGCATTCATTGAAGTCACCTTGCACTCTTTACCATTCACTTGAAGTCACCCGCATTCAGTTGAAGTCTCTGGGACTTCAAACATTTTCGATGAAGTCTTAGGGATTTGAGCATGTGAGCAAGTTTGAACAAGTCTAAAAAAATTACGAATACGAAGTATGATGGGCTTTGAGGTTTAGTGGAAGTGGTTATGATGTATAAGGGGGAGGGGGAGAATGGATGGATAAAGTGTTGGGGGGAGGGCGTGTTTGATTAGTAGGATGCATGATCGGTAGTGAGGGGGAAATGGGCGTAGGGGATATAATCGAGGAGTGATGGTGTCTGATCAATGCCAATGAAAACTTTACGTTAATTTCACTCCAAATTATATACGATTTTAGAAAAATGCAAATGATACAATCGTTTGCACTCAGTGATATCTCTGAGTCAAACCAATACAAATGAGAAAGAGATGCGGTTGTATGTGTGAGATATGCAAAATATATGTTCAAGCTAGATCCTAAAAAAATGTTTTCTTCTTTCGAGATCAAACTGCATAAACAAATAACAGTTGCAGTGCTCTTATCACTCGTCTCGTTATCAGTTGCTTGAGTTTAGCTGCGCGAAAAAGTTGTGTTTTTTCTTATTCACTAGAATTTGTAGTAAAGTAGTGCAAAAATGGAAACGAATAGTGATTTTTCGTCTGATGATTAGGAACTTGATCCTACATTTTCTATGGGAACACAAGTCACTAATCGTAAGAGACCATACTTAGACGATACACATTCCGTAAGCCAAAAAAAGAAGAAAATCGAAACTACATCTTTGATTACGAATTTAAATAGAAGTGAAGCGGAAAAAATACAATTTTCACAACCACCGGCCGAACCAGTGGATGATAGTTTTGGGTATAAATAAGCTTATCTTATCCCCCAAGTTTTTAAAATCATAAAGCAGGTATGTTGCACTTATTTCTTATACCTTTAAACCTGTTTTTCATATGGTATATTACTTTTCTGTGTAATGAGTAGTGTACTGTGACTGTTTAATTTGTACTATCACCCTCTTAACATGGCAAAAATTAAGACCAGCCTCTATTCCTCTTACAATTTTATTCGCCTGTAGCTGAATGATGCTGATTTCCAGCGTAAGAGAAATGGTGTGCTCGTCGAGTGTTGCTGTTGCCAAATACGTTTACAAGGGTCAACGCAAGTAACTTCGAATTTTGTATTGTTTTTATTAATTTGTTTGTATGAATTGATTGCTCACACAACATTTGGTTAAGTTCAAATGAATTTTTTGCAATTTTTCAGGATTTGTATATTGCGAACGTTCTTTTCCATCGCTAAATACCTACGAAAGTCGAGATTAATGAGTACTAATACATTTTCTAAAAGATAGTTGGGTAAGGACTGCAGAAAAAAAGGTTGATGTCGCAAAGACTTCATCGAAAATGTTTGAAGTCCCAGAGACTTCAACTGAATGCGGGTGACTTCAAGTGAATGGTTAAGACTGCAAGGTGACTTCAATGAATGCAGTGTAATTCTAAAGAATTGCATGCAATTGACTGCAATCTTTAGATTGGTCTAAAGGATTGGTTTAATCAAAGACTTCAAAATGAATGGTGATTTGATTGCTGAATTCCAGAAGTCTCAAATGAAGTCAATTGATTGAATCACAAAAAAGATAATTCTTTCCGTAAATTCAGAGATTGCATTCTCAAAACATTGCAGTCTTTTACAACTCTGGTATGTATATATGTATGTCGGGGTATACCGTCTTGTCATAACAGACCTAAAATTCTTTTACGGCATTTGCCATACTTTCCTTAACCATTAACGGCATATGCCGACTTATCCGCTAACGTGATAATGACCCTAAAATGGTCCTTCGTGAGGGCAAAACGAAGTATTGGTAGGTAGGTAGTTACGGTGACTACTCGCTTATTGCGTGTAAGCGAAGCTCCACCTATACCAATGTGGTCCATTGTGCTGTCAACTGTGGCTGTGTAAAAAATCTGGTTTTCTGTTGACCTTATTGCGCTTCCTGTTCTGGATTTATTGGTAATTTTAGATGTCATTTTCAACCATTTTATAGCCATTCAGTGGCTTTTAAATATTGGGGGATATCTCTTATATTTACTTGTGTAAGAGCTGCATAGCAGTATTTTTTCTTTTTTCTACAAGGGCAGCGCATGTTACAAGGAAGTGTAGTATTGTTTCCTTTTCCTCCTCATCCATGCAGCTTCTAAAAGGTGATTCATAGAGAGGTATCGAATCGATTATCGTTATCGCGTCATGTAAACGGACTATGTGCTTCCTGAAATTCATGCACATGGTCTCGGTGAGCTCTGGTTTCAACAAGACTGCGCTAAGGGCCACACAGCGCCCGAAACAATGTGGTTGTTGGGAAATCATTTTGGTGAGCAGTTTATTTCACGTTTTGCTAACCTAGATCGTGCGATATCACACCTTTGGACTTGGACTCTGCGGATTTGTAAAGTCTCACGTCTTCAGGAATAAGCCAGCTACGATTGACGCTTTGGAAGCCAACATTACTCGTGTTATCCGCGAGATACCAGTCGCTATGCTCGAACGAGTCGACCAAAATTGGACCATCCGAAGGGACCACCTCAGACGTAGTCACTCTTGGCCAACATTTACATGATATCAATTTCAAAAAGTAAATGCCATGAATTGTTCTTTTAACAGATAGTACAAATTGTAAGTTCGCTTTCAAATTGATGTGTTTTATTTTACATTATAAATCAAACCTCACGTTGAACAACCCTTTACAGAAGTAAAGGGTGATTTTTTAAAAGCTATAGGAAAGTTTTTCAAAAAAAAAACACATAAAATTCAAAAAAATGCATGAAATCTTTATTACGGTCCATATAATTTAATGTTTGAAGATTATTTCATGCAAATGGTGACCTTGACTGAGCCTCAAATGGTCCATCCGCTTAGTCCAATTTTGGCATACTCTTTCCAACATTTCGGCCGGTATCTGACGAATAAAGGCTTCAATGTTGTCTTCCAATGCGTCAATTGAAGCGGGCTTGTCTGTATAGACATGAGCTTTAACATAGCCCCACAAAAAATAGTCTAAAGGCGTTAAATCGCACGATCTAGGCGGCCAATTGACCGGTCGCGAACGTGAAATAAAATGTTCACCGAACTCGCCCCACAATAAGTCCATTGTTGCGCGTGCTGTGTGGCATGTGGCACCGTCTTGTTGAAACCACATGTCATGCAAGTCAAGCTCTTGCATTTTGGGCAAAAAAAAGTTGGATATCATCTCACGGTAGCGCTCACCATTCACAGTTACGTTACGATTCGCATCATCTTTGAAGAAGTACGGTCCAATGATGCCACCAGCCCATAAACCGCACCAAACTGTGACTTTTTCTGGATGCATTGGTAGCTCTTGCAATGCTTCTGGCTGATATTCACTCCAAAATCGACAATTCTGCTTATTTACGTACCCATTGAGCCAAGAATGAGCTTCGTCGCTGAACACAATTTTTAGGTAAAAAAGTGGATCTTCGGCCAACTTTCCAAGATAATGAAATTCAATAATTTGCAAGCGTTGTTCGTTTGTAAGACGATTCATGGTTAAATTATAGACCAAACTGAAGATGTTGACAGTGAAACAAAACACGAAACGTGCGTCAGCTGTTTAAACCAGTGTTGCCAAAAAGATTATAGCTAAAAAATCACTCTTTAGTTGTAGGGCACTCCAAGGCCTGGTTACATATGATGCAGTGTTCCGTTATTGCGCCTACGAGTCTACTTATATGTTTCCTGTTTAATTCCAGCAGAGCATTAGTCCTCTTTTGATTTAAAGCAGGCCATGAAGTACACGGAGGAAACCATTTTCACATATTGGACAGAACGTCAGGTATAACTTCAGAATATTTTTTTTTTTGTAAAACTCCAGTAGCTACTCCTAGGTCATAGGAGGAGATAGACAACCTAACGATGATTCCCAAAGTCATGCCCCATTAGTACGCCAACAGAAAAATCAACAAAAACAAAAAAAACTACATTCTGGACCAATGATCCGTGAAGTTAGAGAAAAGGATGTATGTATACAATATAACTACAGTCTACTGAGCAGGCAAGGCAACAGCATATTCTTAGGATCTGAATCAGGTGCTTGCTCTTCGACCACGCTTGAGGACCACGGACGGAAACGCATTTTAATGTGGCAACTTCCGCATACCACGTAAGTCTTAAACAAGGGAGATTTCTGTTGTATTGCCTGAAAATCGGAGAGTTCATGGTGCTTTATACGAAACTCGTGAAAATCAAATTACCAATTTTCCCTTGATAGCGACAATATTCAAGTGTAATCACCCGTTTTCTCACATAGGATCACATTCAATCAGATCCGTAGCATCGAATACCCAAGCATTCAAAAATTGTCAGGCCTCAAATATCAGTGAGGTGGTATTCTTGGCACCATCCTGGGCACCGGTATCCAAAGAAATGAAAAAGCGGTGGATCCGGCACTAATCAAGAAGAGATCCTTACCAATGGTACGTTTTAGGCGCAAGGATTGGTCTTCTTCCTCTTCTATAACCAGGAGGCTCGGATTCTATGTACCTCGCCCAATGTATTTCCTGGATCGCAGATGGGTAGTAGGTAGCCGAGCCGTGTCGTCAAAGTAGATGCTTTGCCGCTCACGCGACTTCGTCGCTCCGCTAAGGGTATGTCAGCAACTGTCACGCAGGCGCCTGGAGCTAAATTAGCTAAGATAATTTAAAACTTTTTAACGGATTGTAACGTTTAGTATCCGTAGAAACGAACCATAATTGATATACCTCGGTGTTCAGAGGCAGCGAGCATGCTTAGGAATTTTGTACTTGGGTGGTATGTAGGTATCCCATCCCAAAGTAGATTCGTCCCTTGAACCGACAGAGTTTTCTCGTTTATAGCACGATGTTTTTGTTTACATGGGCTGGCTGTTAGCTCTACAACCGCCAGGCTGGGCAATGTAGATAAGGGCCCTCTAGGCCAGGACTTGCCTACTTTGTTTACTTTCACAACGGGGAACGATTCAGAGCACGTCATGGACCATTATCATAGAGCGTTGCTGGCATCCCGCCATGGTTAGAGCCATCAACAAGTTTGCTCTGAATGCACAGGCCATGCCCTCCAGATACTCCACTGCCAATTAAAATTTATTTTTGATTTTTTTACTTGAGACACCAGCATACTTGACTTAAGCTAACTTACACTGAAGTCAAAACCGAACAAAATGTAGCCAGAACCCGAGTTACATCAAAACCGAGTTCATGATCATCATCTTCTGAACCCCATGATACACTAAAGGGGTCGCGGGGTAAAGCACGCACTAGAGATCTCCAGGCCACTCGATTCACCGCCGCCGACTCTAACTCATCAGGAGATTTGCTCTAGCGCAACCAATCGAGTTTTTGGACGTGGTCCAACTACCTCGTCCTGGGTCAGCCAAGCGGTCACCTTCCTGATGGAAGCGCATTTAAGGCACGCCTCGGAAGTCGTGATGATGGCGACATTCGTGTCACGTGACCAAACCATCGAAGCATAGCCCTTTCCATTCGTAAAAGCAGCTGCTCAACATTGAGTCCAACCGAGTTGAACCGAGTTAAATTTATGCCAAACCGAGTTGCCGGAACTAAACCGAATCGAATAATTGACCAGATGAAGTGAACATAAAGGGTGATTTTTTAGCTATAATCTTTTTGGCAACACTGGTTTAAACAGCTGACGCACGTTTCGTGTTTTGTTTCACTGTCAAACATCTTCAGTTTGGTCTATAATTTAACCATGAATCGTCTCACAAACGAACAACGCTTGCAAATTATTGAATTTTATTATCAAAATGCGTGCTCTGTTAAGAAAGTTCACCGCGTCCTTCTTCCATTTTATGGTCAGTTTAATCGACCCACTGAAGCGCTATTCGGGCCTTTGTGACTAAATTTTGGAATATCAGCCAGAAGCATTGCAAGAGCTCCCAATGCATCCAGAAAGAGTCACAGTTTGGTGCGGTTTATGGGCTGGTGGCATCATTGGACCGTACTTCTTCAAAGATGATGCGAATCGTAACGTAACTGTGAATGGTGAGCGCTACCGTGAGATGATATCCAACTTTTTTTTGCCCAAAATGCAAGAGCTTGACTTGCATGACATGTGATTTCAACAAGACGGTGCCACATGCCACACAGCACGCGCTACAATGGACTTATTAAGCGGCGAATTCGGTGACCATTTTATTTCACGTTCGGGACCGGTCAATTGGCCGCCTAGATCGTGCAATTTAACGCCTTTAGACTATTTTTTGTGGGGCTATGTTAAAGCTCATGTCTATACAGACAAGCCCGCTTCAATTGACGCATTGGAAGACAACATTGAAGCATTTATTCGTGAGATACCGGCCGAAATGTTGGAAAGAGTATGCCAAAATTGGACTAAGCGGATGGACCATTTGAGGCGCAGTCAAGGTCATCATTTTCATGAAATAATCTTCAAACATTAAATTATATGGACCGTACTATCGATTCAAATAAAGATTTCATGCATTTTTTTGAATTTTATGTGTTTTTTTTTTGAAAAACTTTCCTATAGCTTTTAAAAAATCACCCTTTACAATTCTGTAAATATTTTTTTTGTTCAATCCGGATTTTTGCTGCCCTATGCAGTACGATATTCTACTTCCTATTCTCGTTGTTTCTTTTTGCACATACAGTGGGCCCGCGGTAACCCGGCCCCTGACTTAACCGCAGCTCCCGTTAATCCGACAAGCCTTAAACTCATAACGTGACTCGAGTATACGTAGTAGGCATTACGTGCATACAATTTATGTCGGAAAAACTTCGTTAATGTGTGTTGGCAATATTTTGCGATACCACGAATTTTGCTCGCCGCATATTGCTCTCTATACAGTTGTTTAGGGTTACAAATTTCCACATATGTAAGTAGTCTGGTTTAGAGTACCGATTCATTTGTAATTTGTCGGATTATTATTAACTTTGAATGTTTCAAAAGGTGCCGAACCACATACAGGGAGTCGGACGCGGTGCTCAATAGTCCGAAAAATTCGATAAACCGATACTGCCTTGCAAAACGTCCATTGTAATATTGTCTGAAACGCGGTTAGCCGACGAGAGGTGGAACTCGTTTTGCGTACATTATGTAATTCAATATCTGGTATTCCAATATCGTTTTAGTGTTTATTTTTTATATCCTACAATGTCCAGTGCTTCCGTCGGGCTTATCAAATCCGTGTGTCCATGTTGGTCCTTTTGGGAGGTGGAGATAGTGTTGTAGTCAATTTAGCCTCGATGGTGACTGCTATCGCTGCTCTGGTAGAAGTTGTTAGACGTCCTTTGGACGTTTTGCTCGCTTAGCAGACTTAGCGCTTTGAGATAGTGTTGTGCGGGGATGGTGTTTCTCAAGTTCCTGATTGCCTCGTTAGGATGATTGCCATATACTGCTCGTCGTATAGTTTCTTGTTGCTGCCGTGCTTTCGACGGTCCGTGTCGAAGGTCCTTGTCCTTTCGAAAATTACGATCTTCTCCATGTTGGTTGGTCATATTGGGAAGTCGTACGGTAAGATCGGCCGTATTAGCTGCTTGTCCTTTGGCTTAATCTAGTTTGCTTACGCATCAAAGGCTAGATGCGATGGAAACCTTGGTTGGCCTTCTTAAGGTGTTGTTCCGAGTGACTGTTGAACTTCAACCTTGCCGTGAAATTAACGCCAAGATACTTGACGTCTTTGTCCGTTGTTATTTCTGTACCATTAGGGAGCACTATCTTTATGTCTTCACACTTGGCTGCTGATCTGCATCCACCTCGGGATAGCATTGATACGAATACCCCATTTGGTGAAGTAGCTGTCTGGATTTCGACTCTTCGCGTGGCGATCAGTGGTGACTTCGAGCTGGCGGTTGTCCGATCTGAGTCAGCGAGTCATCTGCGAATAGACAATAGTTCACTGTGTTGGTTGGAGGCGGTTAATCTGCTGTGTTTGATGTTGAAGAGCATCGTTCCTAGTTTCGACCCTCAACTCCAGCCTTGGAGGTCCACTCAGTTGATTGGCTGCCGTAGAGTATTCTGGAGTGCAGAAAGCTTTGGACTATTTTGATACGGTTGTCCGATCTGATTCAGCTTGTAGATGAGTCCCTCTATCCAGACCGTCTCGAAGGACGAAGGCCACGTCCAAGAAGCAGGCAATGGTGCCTTCGTGTTTGTTCAGGGCAGCTACAACCTAGTGGTGGAACTTCATTAGAGGATGTAGCGCCGCTGCGTATCTGGGATGATCTTTAGGTCGGTGGACAGGGCCTAGCTACTACAGCAACCACTCGTGTTTTGCTGTATGAAGGAGTAGACATAGACAACGCCGTAGTCGCCAGAAAAGTTAACGAAACTAAACGAAACTGAGCGAAATGGTTTTTATTCTCGAAGTGTGTATATTTTGGCTATTCTCTTTTCTCATTCGCTTTGCTTAAATCGACTTCTAGACCCTAGCGTGGTGTTAAAGCTTAGCTCCACCACTAGGTTAACTGCGGGTCAATATATATAGTAGATCTAAACTTGTTGCCGTGGCCTAGTTCTCCTTGCTGTTCTGGCTAAATATCACTTAAATTGTTCGCATGGCACGGGAAATCGATGATGGATCGTTCGTCGCTCTCCAAGTCTTCAATTCACCCAAGCACGCCAAGTCATCAATTGACAATTTCTTCAGAATACTTGCTTCTCCAGTGGAGCCTGAGCTCAGTATCTACTCGTCGAGCCACTCGTCGTTGTTTATGTTCACCTGAAGTGGTTAGCAGTCACTATGTAGCGTCTGAACACTTCATGGTTGGATTATGAGCCTATACTGATCAGCACCCACTTTGAGATTTCCAAACAAATCATCGTCAAGTTGGCAACATCACTAAAGTCAAAAAAAAAAATACATAAATTCAGATTTTGTATTCACTTTATTTTAAATGATTAAACGTTCCGCATTCGGAGTTCGAAATTTTGGTTATGTTGAAAAAATTCGTTCCTCTGGGCAGTGCGGTGGACCCTAGTCAGACCCCCAACGACATTAGAACATACAAGGCGCCGGCGTATGAAGACCATCCACGGCCCATTGCCATAGATCCCTGTTGCTATGGAGCTCCACCGAAGCCATGTAGACCGGGCAAGGTTCCGGTCGCAAAGCCGATGACTACAGAACAGGCGATTCGGCAGTTATTCGAAATCCCCCATAGTCCTCGCTTCCAATTGAGCGTCAAGAAAAAATGCGAGAATCTTGAGAATTACAACGCCTGCGTCATGGATCGAAGGGCGCCGGCGACGCTGCGGCATCATGCCGTGGTCAGGGAGGAATATCTAAAGACGAGAGATGAAATGTTCACCAGAGTGCATGACGCAAAGGAGCCCTCATCGGACGGAGCGAGTCTCGTCGAAATGGACAGTCCAGTGGCGATTGAGGGGAAAGTCCTGCCAAAACCATGCAGTCCTGCGTGCAGTTTGGACACGTTCTATGTGCCATCAAGGAAATTGGTAAGTAGGGAGGGAAATTTTTATGTTTTATTTTTTGGTTCGTTATTTGAGTGATTGTGATGCTGAAACAATTCTGACCCACTTTGATCATGTTTGGAGCCATTGTTGTACACTTGAGAGTGTCGTGGCCTCTTTTCCGAGGTCCCCTTTAAAATAAACCTCGATCGTAGCCGTTTAGTCTTAAATCGCAGATTTGATCTCCTCATCTCCGATCTACATCAGGAGACAGAGTAGAATATGCACGCAATCCTGGACTGTGTCTGGATTGCAACCACATTTGTATCCCTCGCCTTAATGTCGGGCTTTCTGCTTTCGATTGAATCTTTGGTTATTTTGGCGTCGGGTCTTTTTAGCGATCCTTCATCGGCTCGGTTCCTCTTGTTTGTTGTGGTCGGTATATTAGCCATTAGCTCCCATTCACTCGACTCGATGGAAGATCCGCTTGCCTGACTCCTCGATTCCACACTTTCTCAGAAGCCAAGTGAGAATATCCCGAGTGTTTCAATCATTGACTGGGTCAAAGGTAGACAAAATAGGCCTCTTTTAGCTGCACTCAAAGGCAGGCTAGTTGTGACTATTTGCAGGAATCACTTGAAACGTCTATCGAATGCAACGACAAACTCAGAAGACTGAAGGACGTGCTTCTGAACAATATCCAGACCAAGCTTCATAAGGATAACCACCTTACCACCCAACCACCGTGTCAGCGCCACATTTCATCCAGGCGCGTGTACGCGTGTACCTCTCGCTCTTAATCGCTGCTACCAGTTTATGTGTAGTGTTCGAGTTCTCGAAACAACACGCCTAGCAAACGTCAACACGTTGTTGATCGGGGAAAAAACAAAAAAAAAAACGCTCAACGCTTGCGACACGCCATCGATAACCCAATCCATACAAACAAACACGTGCCGTGCTGTGTCTATTGAAAAGTAGAATCAAATACGCCACCACCACGAGTGTGTGTACGTATCTATTATCTACCGTACGATGCCGCATTATTAACTTAGTATGAGGTTAGCTGAACAAACAACTTAACGTCTCCGATTGTCGTTCGGAAACTGCTGCTGTGTCGAGTGTAGAGTGTAGAGTGCTCCAGTTGACACACATGTGTGCATGTGTGTTTGGGCATATGCACTAAATGCAGCGGTAATGCCGTTGCGGGGACCATTCTCCCAAAAAAAAAAAAAAAATGGCTTAAAAAAACAAAACGAATAATGCCACCGAATCAAGAGAGAACACAAAGCTTTACATAATTGTCAAAACATTTATGATAGAATCCAAACCCATACGGTGGCACCTGAACTGAACTGCTTGTTGTCGCACGCATACACTCGCAGCGGTGGCAGAGATATTGCCGCTATTCTGTGCCGATTGGGAATACTGCTCGGTGCCGGTAAATCAGTATATCACAAGTCAGCTCACATGTAGTGTAAGATAGAGAAGAATATGAGTCAGTTCGACGGTATGCCGGCGCGTGTAGTTGTGTGGTTTTGGGGTGCTTCAGTGCTTGTTACTTCGCAAGCGGGTATATCGTTCCGTGTAGCCTGTCCGTCGTTGTATTGTGCCCAGTTTCGCTGGTAAAGTGTTCAACGACGGTAGTTGTGTCGACGTAGGCAAGACCACCTCAAGGCCGCTAACAGGTGAGCATACATTTGGAGACGCGTCAAGAACAACTAACAAGTATAGCAACTGAATAACACGCACACACACAGTACCTACAAGCTCGAGCACCATCTATTACTGCTAGAGAATCAGTTAGCAATTGTGCTTTTTGTTTTCGTAAACTATTCGCATTGCGGGCCAATTGTTATCGAAAGTGAGCAAATACTTGGCGTATTTGGCGAATTTGGAATAATTCGGGACAGCGGACTAATGAGTGATAAGAGGCGAAAGGTAAGTGGCGCATGTCGTCGAAGTCTGGGGCGTTGATTTAATGTGTGAATTGTGTTTTTGCCTGCCTGGCGTACAGGGTAAGAAACGTCGCGGGAGGAATGCGCTGACGTTTTACGAGAAGATCGCTGTGATCCGGCACCACGATGCCAACAAGATGTCACGGAATAGTTTGGCGCGCATCTTTCAGTGCTGCACCACACAGATTCGGCGCATCCTTGAGCGAAAGGATGAGCTGCTGGAGCAATGGCAGGCCATGAGTGAGACAGACGCGCATGCGATCGTCGAAGAGATGACAAGGAAGCGGCGTGAATTCGAAATGAAGGCGGTTGGCTTCATACTGCATCAGTGGGTGGAGAGGTGTCGTCAGCTGCAGCTGAATACAGTCGTCAACAATAACACGCTCAAGGTGATAGCCCTCAAAACGGCCACCCTCCTGAATCTGCCCGCCTTCAGACCGACCACACGGTGGATTGAGAAATTTCGCTCGAAATTTAAGTACACCGACGACAGCCTGGAGACGTCACAAGGTGCTGAGTGTGCCGCAGACGCCCAGGGAGTGCTGAGCGTGGAGGACATTATCATAGAATTCAAGCAATATCTGCCGAGCTTCATGCAGCAGGAGATCACAAACCTGACCATGCACAGTGCACGCGAGTGTGCTGCATCGGCGTCGGCGGAAGGATCATCAGTGGAGGACTGCGAAAGCCAACAGCATGCGAATATGGACACCAACTTGGCATCGGACGATTCCATAGCGAACGGCGTCTATCAAGATACCGAGGAAATATCTGTCGAGAGCGTTCTGCAGCATTTGTCCGCAATTCAAAAGTTTCTGGTATTTAACTCCGACTATCGAGCCATGGTAATGACCACCAAATTGGAAGATCACATCAAAGAGAACTACACGCTGCCGCTGACATTACCGGTCGATCCGAGCGAGGATGACAGAGATGATATCATTCTGCTGGAATAGAATTCACTCCGCACTCAGTCGACGATGTTATTAGCGTTTTTTGAATAAATTGAAGTAGCTAGTTATTTATCGGCTGTGTTTTTTATTCGTTTTTGTGAACTGATTTTATGTGCATCGAGCATACCGGTTTGATTCAGTAACTGGGCGGTTTTCGTTGGCCGGCACGTTGATGTCGTCGTACATATTTTGGAGGCTTTTAGAAAATTAACTTTTGGTATTGTTCTGCGTGCCGGAAGTTGATGGGTTTTGTTGGTATTTAAGGACGTTGTTGGTCTGTTGTTTCTGCTGAATGGGGCTGTGTCTGTTTTGTTTACTGCTGTCCGGCAAGAGTGGGAATGTTTTTCAGATCTTTAATCTTTAGCGTCATAGTGTGGCGTCTATTTAAGTTCATCTGTTTGTGGATTCATCGACACGGCAATTTATTTTTATTGTCGAGGATGTTGTCTAGGTGCTATCCGAACGGGCTGCTAAGCTTATGCTGACGACCTTTAGTTCGCTGAGGTTGTTGAAAAAATACGCTATCAATTTATATTTACTTGTTCGAGCACTACACGCGCAGAGAAGGTGACCTGTGGTTGCTACCTACCCTTCATCCATGCAGCTTCTGCAAAAATCTTTGTACACTCCCAGCCTGTGTGCCAATTTTGCAGTGACCAGGTATGGCATCGATGAGTGTGCTCAGTTGTGGCGTTCTGCGTCGACAGCTACGAACTTGAACATCGGCATCTAGGTTCGAATCCCGGTACGACAAAAAATAAATTTTCACGGACCTACCTCTTTCGAGTCCACTGGCAACGCTCAGAGTCTAATTGTCTAGAAAAAGCTTCTGGCACTTGGCTGTTTGCAGTCCCTTTCACTCGGGAGCACGCACAACACCAGTGATTCTTGAAAAGCTATGTCCGGGCCTCTTCGGGCTGTAGTGACGCCCATATATTAGCTTAGTCTGCTTAGTATGAGCGGACAGCATCCGTTTAGTCCATATCTTTGTTTTCAGGCAAGTAGTGCCTTCTAGTCAGTCGTGGTTGGTGAGATTAATTGTATGAATCTGAAGAAGAGGAAAGCTGTAGCGAGATTGGCATAAAGAGTGGATCTCCTCCTGTACCATACTTAGCGAATGCCGGCAATTTCCCGGCGTGTCACAGTCCATGTCCTCGTCTCCCAAACATTGAAGAGTGCTTAGCCAATTCGTTAAGAGGCTTTTGTGCTTAAAATGAATGTCGGAATAGGTAGTGATATGCCTTTTAGACTAGATTGTTCTTAGGCCGGAAAAGGCCCTCTTTTATGGTTTCTGCTTGAAAGACTACAGTGCTGGAGCCGGCGAGTTGCAAGGAAAGGGCAATGTTTAAAAAATGGGGTATCGATTCCCTGCGATCCCCCATATTTTGATAGATCGAATGGTGTATGCGTCTACTCCAAACACCTCAACATTGCCCTTTCCTTGCAACTCGCCGGCTACTGTACAGTCGCATATTTCAGGCAGAAACCATAAAAGAGAGACTGTTCCGGCTCAAGTCCAGCCTCTGATTGTCAGATCTGAAAGGGTAGCTGGTAGATAAGTTTTCCTCAAAGACGGCTTGGGGTAGTAGGCGATCGGTGTCGTTGGGAAGGAAGCTGAATTCATTATGAATAGTTTAGTAGTCGAAGTGTATTGAGCCTTAGGGCTGTGCTGGCTGCTACCTATTTGTCCAGCGGAGAAATGAAGATAAGTATGGTAAGTCCAGCAGACGGAGAGTTTCTTCCTCACGCAAGCTAGTAGTTGTACACAGTTGACTGCATTATAGTTTAAGTGTCTTATGGACACTCCACACAACTCTACACCGATTAGAATCATATACCCTTCGTGTCTCAGAGTTGCACACGACTACTAGTGAACCAATTTTAGGGCCTCATCACCCTTAGTTCCAGAATATAGGCTCTAGTGCAGCAGTCGTCTTTTAATTTTAAATTCCAAAATACGTCGGTTAGATTATGCATCTCCTAACTTTGGCCGAAAGGTAAACTATGACAAATAGGTGTTCGAGTTTTTGTCGGCTTTGATTATTCCGAACGAAGACTAAACAAAGACCAATGGGAACTAATTGAACTGCGCTTCTTGGACTTGGGTCACATTCGAGCGACAATCCACACAACAACTTCACTCGAGTATGGCTGAGAAGTTCACGGTAGCCAAATTGCCAAATGCCGACCATCGAGGTGTAGATGAGGATAGATTATGAACTACATTGCTCTTCTAGAGACCATACCCGACGAAAGCAGGTATAAGTCTTTCGTCATGAGTGTACATTGGGGATGGGGCACAGCTGTGATGTGACTTGTTTCGTAAGTTTGTAAGATTCAACAAACTTAATTGAGCCAACTAACAAAATTTAGCTGTCTCTAGGTACAGGTAGAAAATGATCGAAATCACTCTCCTCAGGGGTTCGCTACCTTTGATTGTCAGTCACGGTTGGTACGGTCCACATCCCTCAATCTCGCTTTCTGCGAATATCATCGACGGAGTCAACCACAATGTGAGTCTAAAAATCGTTTCAAACACACATTTCACACAACCCTAAATGTGTCAACTTTATTTCAAGAAAAATAGCCTGGAAGAATTATTTGAAGAACTGGCGAACAGCCACCAAGTCAGTGTGATTCTCCTAATTGCTTTCCTAGCCTAAATTTGTAATATAATGGACGTAAGGAGATCTAAGTCAACTTTAACAATCGATTGAGTAAACAGATATGATTCTGATCATAATAAGCACTTCGTTATGTTTCGTTCAGTTTTGCCCACTAAAGTGCGTACGTAAATGGTAATTAGTGTTGGAGTTCTAGAAGCAATGGGCACTTTGACGAAGGATTTGATGGCGCTTCTGGGTTATTTTCCTTCAATTCTGATGTAAGACTACTTACTTACTTTTCAGGCCGGCGACCCATGAAGGGTCCGAGTCTGAGCTATTGCTGCCTTCCATCGTTGACGGTCCTGGGCACGCTGCTTCCAGTCATCAAGACCAAGCTGTCTTGCATCCGCGATTACTTGGTCTTTATACCGGAGATTCGGTCTTCCTCTCCTTCTCGAACCAGTCGGCTCGGATTCAAAGACCCTCTTTGCTGGAGCATTGTTGTCCATGCGCTCGATGTGGCCGAGCCAGTGCAGTCGACGGATTTTTGCCTTCCGGACCACATCCACATCCTGGTACAGCTCGTAGAGTTCGCGGTTATGTCTTCTCCTCCAATCGCCTTCCTCGCAGACGGGACCATATATCCGTCGTAGAACTTTTCTTTCGAAGGTACCAAGAATCAACTCTGCAGTTTTACTTAGTGTCCAGCTTTCGGCTCCATAGAGCAGGACTGGCAAAATAAGGGTTTTGTAGAGCATGATTTTGGTCCTTCGAGTCAGGAGTTTTGAGCCCAGTTATTTTGACAAACCGAAGTAACACCGGTTGCCAAGGGCTATTCTACGACGGATCTCCACTGTGATGTCGTTTGTGGAGTTCACGTTTGCCCCGAGGTAGACAAACTCCTTCACTATCTCGAAATTGTAGCTGTCGATCGTGAGATTTTGTCCAAGGTGGTGTGTGACGGAACGTTTTTTGGTCGACAGCATATAATTTGTTTTGTCCTCATTGACCTTGAGACCAGTTCGTTTCGCCTGTTCTTCAATCGCCGTAAAAGCCTCCACTACGGCACGTTGAGAACGCGCGACGATGTCGATGTCGTCTGCGTACCCCAACAGTTGGACCGACTTGTAGATTTAGTGCCTTCCGTGTTTACAGTTGCCCTCCGCACTATTTTCTCTGATGTAAGACTACGTTTTTCTTAAGTCTCTTGTAGTTGGGACTTAAGAAAACATTATTTTATGAAGTGAAATCTATTCACTTATACGGAATATTTTATGTACCCCCTCATATTCGTATAAGTGGGACTCCACTTTACATTATTACTCCTGTGAAGTAGAACTCCAGTTGCATACAGAACTGTTCTGTCCAATATCGTCGAACATTCTTTGCTTAAGACTTATTATCCATCTCAGCCCCTTTCTTTCCGATGCTCACAAATGTCCCACAGGCAATCCTTTGTATTTTGCTGATGCCTGCTGGTGTCAATGCTATTAGAGTGTGCGATTTGTGAAAGAGCATTGTTTTGGCAGTTGCTTTGGGTTCCATACTTTCCTTTCGAAAATTGTGATAAAGATGTCTCCTGATAGTACCTCGCCTTTTGGAAATCTGATTTTGACATCGAATATCTCGGTGAGGTCTTTACAGGCTTTCACCAAAGAGTACTCTGCGTCGTCTTCTCATGCTCTTTCATTTGAATCCTAAAAGAAATTTTATTCTTTTCTGCTTGCTAGCGGTAATGGTTCGCACTGCTCCTCACCGGCATTCGTTTCATCAAACTGGAATGGAAACCAAGCTGCAACTTTACCGATGGTTCCTTGGTACTGTTGCCTACTGCAGTCGATGTCTGTCTGCGGATTGAGGCTCTGTTGAAGTTGAAGGGAGACTTTAGGGCGATCTCTCGTGATTAGAGTGCTCTGATGTTGAATTATCCGATTTCGGGATGAAAAGTCAGCGATTTTTTGACGCAGGTGCTTTCAACGCACACTTATGTCAAAAATACTCACTGAGTTCAACACCCGTTGTGACATTCCAAATCGTCATCAACCGATGGAAGATTTGAATTATTCTTTCTTTTGAATTGATGCCTTAAGCCCTCAAAACTGCACAGGCTTCTGTAACTCCTCGTCTTCCCTTTCAGCTCGACTTGAAGCGGCCTAGAAGTGGAATCTTCGTAAACGAAACCCCTCGACCTGCGGACGGCCAACAAATTGCCGACGAAACCTACGATCCGAGAAAACTGCAAGCGAAACTTGAAAGCGAAGCTCGCAAGAAGTACACTCTTCTGTCGGATGGGGAGCGTCTCTACTTTCCCTGGTCGCCAGAGCAAAAGACCAGCGCTGCGGAGCCAGACCAGGATCGAGTTGACGGTAACTGAAGTTGCAGACAATTGTAATCACATTTTGATCACATTCCACACCCCAAAGGACAGCGACAGAATTGCCTGCATTTCAAGCCGTTTATCTTTCCAATACCGGACGACTTGCACAAGACCTTCCGGGCAGCGGTTGTCTTCGCCAATGGAGCCCTTCCACCGTACGGCGGCTCTACTGGGTAAGGTTCCGAGGCTGCGGTTGTCATTCACTTGTCAGATTTCCCATTTGTAGGCCACATCGACCGACGGAGGTTGCCTGCCTGTACGCAGCCTACGTGGAGTCGTTCAGACAGAACCCGGATTACTGGAGTGCGAGCACAATGGACTCGTTGCTGACTGCCGGCGAGGGGCTGCACAAGCAGAGCGTTGCGATCAGGTACGAGGATCCGAAATCCGACTTCGCCATCTTTCCAGAGTTGACCGAAAAGAGCGCCCTCGTCTGCACGAAGCTGCACCTCACCGGGCGGCTCAGAGAAGAGCCGAACATCCTGAAGGCGCTTTCGATTTTCTTCGGCAAGTTTCCCGCCGCAATCCTGTGCTGCGATACGCTGTACGTTCTGGTTTGGAAGCGCTGCCTGAACTCGTACTACATCTTCGACCCAAACGGCAGGGACGTCGAGTGCAGGAGGGACTTCCGGGAGGGCTTCGCGTCCCTCATGGCCGTTCAGACGGTCGAACACGTGGTGCACCTGGTCCTCAACTACAGCGACGTGAAAGCGGACGCGGAGTTCAGCTTGTACGGCATCCACTTGAGCGAGTTCGGCAAGCTGTCGAAGCCGCTGAATCCCCGTTCACTGAAGCCGCCGAAAAAGCTGTACGCGGTGGTCAACCGGCACTACGCAGTGATTCCAGCGCTGTCCGGCGTCAGCACCCCGCCGCCGAGGTCGAAGGCGGACAACCCCTCAATGATGGTGAGCTTCCTGGGCCTGGTGTACAGCCAGATCGATCCGCCCAAACTGTGGACCATGCAGCTGGTGGATGACCTCATCAAGCTCGGGAGGCAGTACTACTCCGACTACGTGTCGGACAACCGCCTGAAGGCGCTCAACGTGGCCGACCTGCCCGAGGTCCTGCTGTTCGGGAACTACCGCGTGCTCGTGGAGAAGCACGCGTTCGCCGAGTCCGGGCATGTCGTTGACTGCCGCTCCTATCGTGCATCTCAGCTGTCGGCAGCTCTGAGCGAGTTCCTTGCCGAGCACAGCAGCGGCCTGCTGCAGGTCGACTCCTCGACGTTCGCGATATGGAAGGAGCACTGCATGATCTTTGTGCTGGACTGCTTCAAGCGTGGCCCATCGGGCCTAGCCGCCGGCAACCCGAAGCCCAAGGCGGGCTGCCTCCAGATCCATCTGAACGTGGACTCCCTGTGTCGGGTCATGTTTATGAACGCAGCTGCGGTGAAGCACGAGGGCAACTTTTTCATACACGCCGTCCGCGTGAAGGCCATCGGCACATTCAACGTGAACCGGGCCATGGAGGGCCAAGCTACCTTCGGTCTGCTCAAGATCAAGTACCCCTTCGACTGCGACAGGCCCAAGGTCTCGGGGGAAGAGCTTTCGGACGAGTGCCCAGCCGACGGACTGCGATCGGGCCCAGCGCGCTACAGTCTCGTGCAGTGCCTGTCGGAGCTGAGCGTGCGTCCCTGCGAGCGGACCTGCTCCGAGCGAGACTTCCTGCTGCATCAGAAGACGCTGAAGAAAATGGAGGAGCTGCGCCGGCCAAAGAGCATCCAGTCCATCCCGAGTGAGCATCGGATCCCCGACTACGACGACTTTGATGTCATCGACTCGGTTGTGGGCGAGTTCGTTTGCGACGTACTGACGAGGATCGAGAGGAAGTACGAGAAGCGGAAGCAGAGTGTGGGCATCCACGCGTCCAGAATCCTGCTGCAGTCAGACCGGGGTCACTTGGAGGACCTTAAGCAGCGTGTGAAGCATGGACAGGATTACGACAACGTTTGTGCGGCGTTCCCAACGACGCCATGGTCACACCAGCCGCTCACCCTGGAAGAGGAGCTCGCCATGGACTCGAACTTCACAGCGCTTCCCGACGGAAGCTGGGCGATATTCGGCACCTCTGAGGTGGCCAGCTCCGAACAGCCACTGAAGGGCGTCCTAGCCGCTATCGGCGCCGTTGCGTTGTCGTCCAAGTACAAGGTGTCCACCTGGAGCAGCGACGTCGTCGAGTACGCCAACGAAGCAAGCAACATCCTGGCGGAGCGCTTCGGGTCGTACAATCACACCCTGGAGCTGATATTCCGCAAGCAGATCCCCAAGATCAAGCTGGGCTCCACCACTTTCCTCGTCAGCGTCCTCCGCACCGAAACCGTGACGCCGGCGAACCTGAAATGCGCCGTAGAGGACGCGCTGATCGAGGCTAGCCGGGTCCTGCTCATCTGCAAGGGCCTGTCTTGTCTGATCCTGAGGCGCTACAACTTGGTCTACATGTTCATGGGCTGCCCTTGTGATCCATTCGGCTTTCGTGCAACGTCGCACGGGCCACTGTGCTTGCTCAGGTTCCTGGAGCTGGACTCCTTGGTGAGGCGCATCGAAAACGCGTGCGGCACGTGTGGCGAGTACGTGATTGTGCAGTTGGAAGTCAAGGACACGACACGGCCGCGTGAACGGTTCTGGTCACGCAGCAGGTCGCAAGAGGACATCATCTTCGAACGGGAGCTGACCGAGAGGCGGAAGGAGATGGCGAGGTCCAAGCAGAAGATCGACTTCCTTCAGCATGAGATCAGGCAGGAGGCGAAGAGAGTCAAGGAATTCAAGCGGCAGAAGGCTGGACAGGGTAAGTTAGGTAGGCAGTCTGAAGGTATGATCGCATCTACATTTTAAGTTAAGTCTCGTATTCGTCAGCTTTGAGCTGAGTCTAGGTAAAGGTGGGGTCTCAGATGACAGTGGGGACCTTGAATTTGCCGCACGTTCCCAGCAAGATGTTAGGAAAGCTTTTCTGCTCATTGACTGCAAAGAAGTGGACAGATTACTGCACCTTGAGGTGATCCTCTATGAAAAACTCAAACGATTTGCGTATCACCAAGCCTAGAGCGTACTTCTCTGCTGAGTGCTCTAAGAGTGCTTTATTTGTGTGAGTTTTTGAGAAGAGAAGGAAAAGAGGGTCTAATAGGTACTTTGGTTTCACAGGGAAGCTCTCTTTTTCAGACCGGCGTGGACCTCTGCCTCGACCAATTAGCGCGATCCCCGGCTAGTTGTCTTCATTTTCGCACGCCAAGTTGGTTGATTGTGCGCCACCTAAAACGCGGGTATCCTCTGCTGCGTTGTCCCACAGGTTCGGAGTCGAAGACTCTTTGTGCCGCAGTTGAGTCGTCCATGCGCTCAACATGGCCCAGCCACCTTTGGTGTTGGACAGCCCGTACAGTTCGTGGTTCAATCTTCTCCCCCAAATGCCGTCAACGCAACTAGGACCAGAGATCGCACTCACACCTTTTCTATCCAAGATACCAATGTTCATGCTTGTCCATGCCTCTGCGGGACTTTCTTAGTGTCTTATATGAATTCAGTTGGGTCCTTCGACCTCTATTACTCAATTGCAACAGCAGTTGGCTCTGCGTTTGATCTCGGTACTGACGTTGTTCGCAGCCGATGTAAACGAACTTCATTCCTACCTCGAAGTTACAGCTGTCCATTGCGTGGCTCTATCCAAGACGTCAATGTTGTATATCTTTTCTTTAGAACAGCATATACTTCGTTTTGCCTGCATTCACCGCCAGGCCCATTTTTAGCCGCTTCCGTGTCCATGCCAGCAAACGCCTCTGCCATCATTGACGGCTCGCTGTGTTCTGCCAATCATGTCTATGTCACTCGCGTATCCTAACAGTTGTGTGGACTTTTCGAAGATCCTGCTTATCGATCGTTAAATCGGTGTAAATTTTCGTTTTCGATTTGATTGATTTTCAGGAAATTTTGGTTTGGATAGGTTAGAATGATTGTCACAGCTGAATTCCCACACCGGGACAAGGGCGGAACAGTTGCCGAAGTAGTGTAGCGTGGTTTCTAGTTCTTCCTCATCTCTGCAGCTCCAGCAGAAGTCGTTGTAAAGGGCCTCCATTTAGCAGGCGGCCCTCTTAGAACTAGAAAAATGGACTGGGGAATGCGGCCTTGGTGGCAATCCACAGAAAACAGAAATGGTCCTCTTCACCAGGACATATAAAATTCTTGTCCTTGATCCTTGCCTAATTCTAGGGCGTCAGAAGGCCTCCACGGATTCCATTGGAGACTGCAGCCCCAAATAGTCAACTAGATGTTTTTATCTTTAGACAGGCCCATACTACCAGTTTCCTCTTGGAATCTGAGAATGAGAGCTGGTTCTAGTGACTTCAATTCTCCCTCTGATATGAAGTGTTTGCCCAGACATCTTTGTCTTTTGTGGGCCAGCACCGCGCACAATCCCAGTATATGTTCTGGAATTTCATTAGATTCTCTGCAGAATTTGCAGAGACCTTCTTCTGATACTCCTAGTTTCCTTAGGTGCTCCCTGTTACGATACAGAGGTTGTTTTGCTCATTTTGATACACGCTTCAAACCTCTTGCGATTATGTTGACCCCAGAGTTTCTTGGCCTGCTTCTTTGGTGCTGAGTCTTTTTTTGGTGCTGAGCTTAATGTTAAACTCCTTTTGGAAATTGAATTTCCTAATCGCGTCATCCTTCGGAATGGCCAGGAGTGGTAGCTTTCTGGCTAGTGCATCGAATTGTCTCGATGTAATGCAGCTGGCTTTTCCTATCCCTTCTTTTGCCATTCTCATGACTGTTTTAGATGGACATTCTGCGACCACCAGATGCAATGGAGTCAGCTCCAGTATCACCTCCATGGCGGCAGTTGTGCAAGAAAGAAACATCAATTCCAAACCGCTCAAAAGAGTACAAAAGATGGAGTGTGTATGTATCAGCGGAGCGCTAAGGACTACATCCTCCGAGGCCCTGGACATACTCCTCAAACTCCCGCCGATAGGGTTATTCGGCAAGCGAGCGGCCAGCACGGCGATACGACTGAAATCGCTGCATATGTGAAAGGAACTCTGCTCCCAACATTCTACTATTCTTAATCGTTATAGGTCCTTACTTGAAAACACCGACCTCCTAATACCCCAGCGACTCTTCGAGAAGAACTTCTCAACCAGCATCTCGCCCCAGATCATACTGGGAGTCTGAACATCAGACGCCGGATGGTGTTCTGCGAATTTTCACACATGGCTCGAAGATGGGCGAAGGTGTCTGGGAGCTAGTGTCTATTCTAAGGAACGAAATGTTGGACTGCCATTCCGACTACCGAATCACTGTAGCGCTTTTCAGGCAGAAACTGTAGCTGTTAAGGACGCTCTGTCCTGGTTAAACAATGTAGTATCAAGCACTGATATCGTCATCTGTTCTGACAGCCAAGCAGCGATGAAATCTTGGGGACGGTCGCATTTAACTCAAAATCTTCCCTGAATTGCTGCCTATCTCTCAACGAGATACCCAAGTATTAATGCATCCAACTGATGTGGGTGGCGGGACATTCCAGGAAATTGTAAAGCCGACGAACTCGCTAGAAGGCCTACCAGCTCGGTACTATTTCCGGGTGGAGACTTACCATTCATGCCTATCGCTTCTGCAAAGCATTTTTGAGGTCGTAATAAAGTGGCGAAGGTTGCCCTCCAAGTGGTCAATCGTTTCGGGCTTATCGGCGTAGACTAGCGACTTCACATGTCCCCACAGAAAATATTCAAGCGGCGTTAAATCGTACGATCTTGGAAGCCAATTCACGGGTCCGTAACGTGAAACTATGCATTTACCAAACGTTTCCTTCAATACGTCACTTCTGGCTCGAGCTGTGTGACATCTTGGGCCGTATTGTTGAAACCAGGGCTACTGCACATCATGGTTGTCCGATTGATGAACGAAAAAGTCAATAATCATGACTGCATAGCTGTTACCATTGACTGTAACGTTGTGGCCAGCATCGTTTTCAAAAAAGTGCGGACCAATTATTCCACCAACCCATAAGACACACCAAAAAGTCAGTTTTTGTAGATGTAACGGTGTCTCAATATACACTTGCGGCTTATCACCACTCCAGATACGGCAGTTTTGTTTATTGACGTATCCATTCAACCAAAAGAGAGCATGTATTTCGAACAGAACCATGATTTTCAAAATAAATTTGCACAATTTGAAAGCGTTGTTCTTACTTGTTTTTGGTTGTCACAATTCGTAATTAGCCCATTTAAGCACTCTTTTCGGTTTTCTTTGGCAACAAAACAGCTTGGATATTTGGCAGAACACCACCTTGAGCAATTGTAACACCAGATAGAAGTTTATTTAATTCTTCATCATTACGAATTGCCAATTGTAAATGACGCGGCATTATTCTTGTCTTCTTATTGTCACGTGCAGCATTTCCCGCCAATTCCAGAACTTCAGCAGCCAAATATTCCATTACAGCTGCTAGATATACTGGAGCACCGGCACCAACGCGTTCAGCATAGTTGCCCTTGCGCAACAAACGATGAATACGTCCAACAGGGAATTGTAATCCAGCACGATTTGAGCGGGACTTTGCCTTTCCCTTCACTTTGCCACCTTAACCACGACCAGACATATTATATTTTATATTTTTTTTACAAGTTAAAAAACACTACCACAAAAATTCTTCACACGCGATGTGTCACTCGATGTGTCACTGTCGAATGCTGAATGCCTCAGTATATTCATGTTGAAATGCCAAACTAAACTAAAAATAAATCACTTGACAGACGAAATGGCAGCCAGTTAAAATAGTGTTGGTTAAAGTTCTCTAAAAAAAACACCCTTTAAATTTACCAAACAATAAAAAAAACTCCAACATTATGCCATTGGAACAAATGCTTCCAAATGACCAGAGGAATACAATATTTTTTTATTTTATTTTTTATTTTTTTTTTATTTTATTTCATTTTAAATTTTGGATACAAATTTTTACCTGCAAAGCCGGAAGGGCTTGTCTGCAGAAGACTATTCACATAATATTATTTCATTTTAACAATGTTGAAATTCAGGTATTCAAAAATTCATAATATTCAAGTGAACAAAAGTGTAAACGTACGATAATAATTAACATTTTGTGTACAAAATTTTTACAAATTACATTTAGTAATGACTTTACTTTTATGATAGATATATTTCTTTTACTTTTTTTAACATTTTCTTTCTCGGTAAGTTTCGGAGCTCCGTTGGGAGTTCATAGAGTACCGTCGGAACTGCAACCTTAAAAGTTCGTCTTCCATACTCGTTCCAGTATCTTGGTATTTCATAGAGCTGCTTCAGTCGTCTTCTGGTGTTTCTTGTCTGCTGCGTCTGCACTCTATAGATGTTGTCGTTGCCAAAATTCGACAGGAGTTCTAGATTGTATATCTGGTAGGTACTCAGTAGACGTATTGTTCGGTTTGGTTCTTGATGTACATCGATGCTGCGTCCTGCTTTTTGTACCAGTTTTTGAAGCCTAGCATGCACTAGTTGTAGCCTCTGCATTAGCGACGCTCTTCCCCATGCAAGTATGCCGTATCTTGGGTGCGATTCCACCAATCCGAAATAGCATTGTCTGATTACCTCTGGTGTGCTGAGGTTGTTTAGGTGGAAAAGTGCGTACGCAGATTAACATAGTTTCTTCTTTAAATTGTCGATATGGTAGCTCCATTTGAAGTTGTAGTCGACTGTCAGTCCAAGGTATTTGTACGTTGACACGTTCTCTATAACTCTGGTGCTTGTTGTCTTCTTCTCGTATACCATCACATCTATTTCTGTGCAAGCAATCTACGTCGTGTATCTTAATTTTTAGTTTTGTTCTGGGAATATGCGGCGGACGAATGTGCATTACCTTTGTCTTAAGTGCGTTGATAATTAATCCATGGTCGTGACACCAAGCAGCGACTCTATTGAAATCAATTTGCATAAGTCTTACTGCTTCGTCAACGCTCCTATGGCCAACTACGATCGCTGTGTCGTCCGCATACGCATAACCCGTACTATACTTCAGCACCGACAGTAAATCGTTGATGTATATGATGAAAACCAGTGGACCTAACTTGGACCCCTGCGGGACACCATACTCGATCTTTTCTTCATCACTCATATCCTCACCAATTTTTACCCGGAACGATCTGTTACATAGGTAGCTACCGAGCCATGCTAATATTTGACCACGTATTCCAATATTATTCAGCTGTCTAAGGATTTGCTTGTGACTCAAAGCATCGAAGGCTTTTTTGAAATCGATAAATACAACTACTGAGCTATGGTTTTTGTCCAGGCTTTGGTATATTTTGTTTGCGAAGTCTCCCATCAGTCTGTTTATGCTTTTGCCTTTACGGAATCTAAATTGATTTTTATTGAGAAGGTTGTATTTTTCAACGAATTCGTAAAGCTTTCTTGCTAGCACTTCTTCCAAAACTTTGTCTATCGCTGGTAAGATTGAAATAGGCCTGTTGTTCAGGATTTCACTTTTCTTGCCGTTTTTGTGAATTGGACGAACTATTGAAGTCTTAAGCATGTCTGGAATCGATGCCTGATCCAAGCTCATATTGATCATTCTTGTTATCACTGGAGATAGTATTTGTGAGTTGTTCTTCAGGTCTATCGGTCTTAAACCGTCTATCCCCGCAGATTTATTGCATTTCAGTGAGTGTAGGATATTACATATCTCCACAACAGATGTATGTTCGACGTAAATGGAATGCTGTGCGCTGCTTGAATGACCAGAATATGTTTGGTGGGAACATTCATGCACAATGTTTCTTACTTCTGACGTTAGCGCTTTAGCAAATCTGTTGGTCAGGTCTTTGATATTGCTTTCGTAAACAACAGAGCACTTAACGAACAAGATTATTTACACGCATAAGCCTTACTTACTTCGTCTTGAAGACGTTCGAAAAGCTCCTCAATATCTACATCCGCAGTAGCTTCCCGCAAAATTCCATCTCAAGGGCAAAGGCGTAGAAACCGCACTACACGAAGTGGTTAGTGTGATTGAAAAGTCCCTACATGCCAAGGAATATACACTCGCTGCTTTCGTAGACATAGACTGAGCCTTCAATAATGTAGAGACCACGGCAATTAAGTCCGCCCTTGAAAAAGCCAAAGTGGAGCAATCACTTACTACAGTGATAGTAAGTCTGCTCAGCAAGAGAATCATTAATGCTACCTTAGGAGACTCCACAATTAAAGTTGCAGCTGCAAGAGGAACTCCTCAAGGAGGGGTTATATCCCCTCTCCTATGGGTACTAGTAATTAATGAAGTACTAGAAGAGCTCAGACTAACGGGAACCAGAGCAATTGCCTACGCTGATGACTTAGTGATTATAGCTCGCGGTAAATTTCTCCCGACTCTTAGCGAGCTAATCGAGAACGCAATGAGAACCGTCCTAATATGGGCGAAATCCTGTGGTCTAGGAATCAACCCTCAAAAAACTGAGTTGGTACTATTCACCAACAAAAGGGTGATTCCACGCTTGAACCCCCCAACAATTGATGGCACGACCCTCAATCTGGCGGGGATAGCGCGAAATACCTAGGGATCATCCTAGACCAGAAACTAACTTGGAAACTCAACGTAATGGAAAGAGTCAAGAAGGCAGCTTGTGCCCTATACCTGAGCAACAGGATATTCGGCAAAAAATGGGGTCCGAACCCCAAGACAATTCTGTGGATGTGCACAGCGATTGTAAGGCCAATCTTGACATACGGCAGCTTGGTATGGTGGCAGGCCGCACTGAAATCCACCAACCTCAGACTGCTTACTAGAATACAGAGACTAGCATGTCTTGGAGTTACAGGCGCTATCTCCACTACCCCAACCGCGGGCTTGGAGGTACTGCTAAACCTTCTCCCACTTGACCTTTACATGCAAGCTAACGCTGCTAAAAGTGCCATTAGAAGTATTCAATCAAAATGCTGGCTGTCAAGTACCACTGGTCGTGCTAGTATACTGAAAAGACTACAAATAGAACAGTCCGAAAGTGACTACACACTACCTTTCCTCGACTTTGAAATACCCTTCAGATGCTATTTCCCGACGAGGGAAGAGTGGACCACAAAAGAACCCAAATTCGAGCATCCAAGTATACACTGATGGATCGAAGATGGATACAGGCACAGGTGCGGCATTTTCTCCGAATTGTTAAACATACGCTGCTCTATCAGGATCCCTGATTATGGCAGCGTCTTTCAAGCGGAGGTCCTGGCAGTCAAAGAAGCGGCCAGAATGATAACAATGTTGGAAATACCACCGGCTGATATTACCATTCTAATTGACAGTCAAGCGGCCATCAAAGCAATTTCGGCGAAAGAAATCAAGTCCAAGCTGGTCGCGAGCTGGTCGCGAGGAGCTCAAAACTCTAAGCGTGCAACACACGATAACTCTATGCTGGGTCCCAGGACACAGGGACATATCCGGCAACGAGGCAGCTGATGAACTTGCCAGAAAAGGGGCCGAAAAAGACCCATCCCAGGCAAACGAATTGATTCAACCACCACTGGCAGATGTCAGGAAGAAGGTGGATGATAAAATTCTAGAAATAGCAAGAAATAGGTGGTTCAACCCTACCACCTGTAAGACTACTAAGATGCTATGGCCCGATATTAATAGAACTAAAACCGACAAACTCCTCCAGTGTGGCAAAAGCCTACTGAGGATGGTAGTCGGAGCTCTAACGGGTCATAACCATCTGAAATACCATGAAACTAAAATGGGACTATCCCATGACTACATATGCAGAGGATGCGGCGATGTGGAAGAAAGAGAGGACACTCCTCACTATCTCTGCTACTGCCCAAGCCTCAGCCAACTGCGATTCAGGACCATGGGAGAATTCTTCTTCCATGACCTACAAGAAATCCATAACATCAGACTATCTAACTTCTTCAGGTTCATTAGGATGTCGGGCTGGCTAGACGACGAGAGGTCAACAACGAATACAACGTCTCGTTGTGTGTGATTAGGGTACAAGGAGGAACTCTTCCCCCTATGGGCAACACAATGGGTCCACACGGACCTAAGTGAGACGTGCTTCCGCACGTCTACCCACATTCCTATCCTATCCCTACACGCATAAGTACGGAGAAATATTCTGACAAATCAAAGAGTCCATCAATGGGGCAGCAAACACAGCCGAAGAGCCCGGCTCCAACGCTCAAGGCTGCTGGCCCATGAAGAGCGCATAGAGAACCTGAGTCCAACCCGAAGAGTCTTTGACTTCGAGTTACGATTCCAGTGCCTAATGTGGAGCACACAAGTGGAGAAAGATTTCAACCTTCTTCTTCTTGTTTGGGGTCCAGATCAAACCCGGACCGCAACATCACACGCAACAGCACACGTGTATTTCATTCAAAAACGAAAATAAAGATCTGCTCCTTAATCAGTCCCCAGTAGTCATCAACTTTCCGTTCATGTGTAAGCATTTTTATTTGAAAGTCTATTAAATTGCTTTCTTTAATTTCCAGACAAGCGCGCCAAGCGAGGTTCAATCACAGAATCGGATTACGAAATGGCAGAGGGCGGCGAAGAAGCCGCATTCAATGAATCCGACGAAAGCATTGAATACAAGCACATGCCTGGCAAGTCTCTAGATCCACCGGAAGGAGAAGACCAAACCCCGGCGGAGGACACCCTCACCCTGCCGACGCAGGGCTACCAAGTCAGAGACATCGACTTTCACTTCAAAATCCAAGGCACCACCGCTCTGGACGGTCGTAGAAATGGCTCCCCTGAGGAGATCAAGAGCTGCTTCTTCGCCAGCACGGTGGCGCTGCTGTACGCCAGCCTCCGGCCACTCAATCACTGGCACGCTAGGCGTGTAGACAAAGTCATTGACGTTGCTCAGAGGATTGCCAAGGCAACGACCAACCTGAGCGCCACAGGCGAGCGATTCATCCAGAACATCGACGCCGACGAGTTCACCTTCCACGTGAAAGTGGAAGCATTCACGCCACAGGGCACCTTTGGCGGCAGCCTCGAGTACAAGATCAGTAAAGCCGTCCAACAGCACAAGTACTTCCTGGTTCAGATCTCGAACTGCACGTTCGCAGTGCACTACGACCGATATTTTCACGTTTTCGACCCGTACCCTTCTATGGACGTGCTCGTCGCTGGAAGTGAGCCCGAGGACGAAGAGGACGCGCTGCCCGACAATATTCCAATGACTGCCGAGCAGAATACTGCCTCGTGGGTGCTGTTGCCGGATCTTCCGGCCGTGATGACGTACATCGGCAATCGGGCTGCGAACAGCGACTGGACAAGCGAGTACCAGCTCCACAGCCTGAGCATCGTGGACTACAAGACGGCGCCGAGGAGGGTGCAACTGCTCAACCTGCTGACCGACGAGGTCGAGATCTGCGCCAGATCAACCGGAAGTCCGAACCTGTGCACGCACGCAGAGGAGGTGGAATGGCTGGACATCTATCCCAACCTGGTCAGCTGGAGCCGACTCAACCGGACCAATGCCGTGCAGCGGGTGCGTGGCTCACCGCTCACCAAGGATCGGAACTTCGACGTCGAGATTCCCGACAAGCTGTACTCGCTGTGGGGCTCCCTGCATCCGATGTCCGGGGTCTTCGGCGAATCTCGCGGCAAGCAGCATCTGGCCATTTGCGTGGTCGCTTGCTGCGTCGCCGACGTGTATCAGGTCCGCGAGTGGAACACGCAGATCGTGGACTCGATCGTCATCAGCGGCAATGACTATTACAACGAGAGCGTCAGCACAATCCGACGCCGAGACTACGAGATCTCCATGGAGCACTTGAACACAGCCTTCCGCGTGGGCCACCTGCATTTCGAGGTGCACGTGGAGAGCGTCACATACGGGTACCTGTACACGCGAGAGAAGAACGAGCTGAACCTCGCCGCCGCCCTGACGTACTTCTTCACACATCACCGCTATGGGGTCGTTCAGTGCATGAAGCGATGTGTCGCCATCGGGCGGCTGGACAGCGGCTTCTTCATGTTCGACTGTCAGAGCCACGGGCTACCGCTGTTCCATTCGGGACAGGGCGCGGCGTATGTCCTGCGCACCACCCAGCTTCAGGTGCTGCTTTACTGCATCGTCATGACATTCAACCTGGCGCACGTCAACGCTCAGTTCACGATGCACAAGGTGGAGATGCGAAGTGAGAAGGTGGAGCCGCAGGACGAGGAGGAGGAGGGGTAATTCTGGCGCGAGGCTGGGGCAATCAGGCGTTTATATTTATTTTTTGAAAAATAAATTGATTTTGTATGTGAAACGCTGTTTTTGGAATGAAAACGCTTTGTGTGAGATTTCGCAACACTTTTTGTGAATCAGTTGAGTGGACACGGTGGTTGGTGGACTTCGACCAAAGAGGAGCAGACTCTGGCAGAGGATCAAAGTAAATGTGGGCAGCTGGTTGGAATCGTCTTCAAAGGCGGAGGTTTGATGCCAGAAAGCTGCAATCGGCAAAACGATCGAGTCTTCCGAAAAGTCAATCAAAGTCTGCTGCTTTTGCAGTCACAATTGGTGAAGATGTCGTCTAAGACTCGTGGGCAGGCTGTTGGTCAATGGAGAGGCTTTTGTGAGCCGGATTCGACTAGAGGCATTGGAATGAATTTAACCAAGAAAAACTTGCCTTGGCGACTATTAGATCAAGGTGGAGGAGAAGGAGTTAGGTAAGGGACGGCACGACAATGGGGCACGAACGCTCACGAGTCCCAGCGGCAGGGACTAAGGGGAAAAGTCTCATGAGATAGCTTTTCTCGATGCTTTTATGAATACAAATATGGCCGCAAGTTGCTAAGGACGAACACCAACGCCAAAAATTGGGCGTAGGTTGTGAACACGCAGCCGATAGGCCGTCTCTACACGATGCGATAGTGTCGCGCTGACAAAGCAAATGTGAGTGAATGCAGGTGCGACGTGCTAAGTGTGGCCGAGTTCGTAAACGTCAACGTGTAAGTTTTACTGCTTTTGTGATGCTATGCAATGATTTTTTGATGTTGCGATGCATCACGATAATCTGTGGTGCGCTGGTTCCTTTTCGGCTACTTTCATTTGACGTTCTTAATTGCAACCAATTGGCAATTATGCAATGCATCATGTATTGCATCATTGCCAAACGGTTGCAATTAAGAACGATTGACTTTGCAGTACTGCGCTAATTCAGCCCGTGTTTAGGATTGAAAATGGGGAACGCTTCAATTCAATAAATTAATTTACTAAATATACACGCTTAAAAATTGACGTCTCTATTCTCTTGCGATGGAGATTGCCAGAGCCTACGAAGAGCAATTAAGCGAGAGACTCTCCGGTATGCCTACGTCAAACACCAACGCCAACGAGATGTGGTTGCATTGCCGCTCGGCCATCAAAGAGGTGGCGGAAAAACATCTTAGGCTACCTACCGCCCCCGACAAGAAACCCATGGTATGATGGCGAGTGTGAGCAGAAGAAACGTGCAACCGACGAGGCATACCAAAAAGCGCTGCAACGGAAAACTAGAGCAGCGCAAGAGGAGTACCGGTCTAGAAGACGGGAGGAAAAGAAGCTTCTACGCCTGAAGAAAAGGTCTCTCGCAACCTCCCAGCTCAAGGACATCGAAGAGTCTAGGGATAGACAAAAAATACGGGCCTTTTATAAAAAGCCAAAAGCCTGGCTTCAGGCTTTAGGAAAGGCACCCAGGCTCTTCGAAATCGTAAGGGTAGCCTTGTTACTGACCCGCAGGGAATAGTGGATGTGTTTAGGCAGCACTTCCAACAACTGCTTAATGGGTCTGACCAGGAGAGAGTGATAGGGAATCAGGAAATCCCAACTCCAGTCGATGAAGTAGTCCTCCCACCTAGCTTTGAAGTAGTCGGAACAGCCATTAAAAGGCTGAAGAACATGGCCTACCATCAGAGCTCTTCAAGGCCGGTGGCGATGTTCTGGTGTGGAGCATGCACCAGATCATCTGTAAAATCTGGGAGGATGAAAGCATGCCCGACGACTGGAATATCAGCTCCATATGCCCCATCCACAAAAAAGGCGATCTTGCCTCTTGCAACAACTATAGAGGTAGAAGTCCCTGCTCAACGTCGCCTACAAGATCCTGTCCAGCGTACTGTGTGAACGTCTAAAGCCGTTTTGCACCGCACTAATCGGCACGTACCAGTGCGGCTTCCGGCCCGGCAAATCGACTATAGACCAAATCTTCACACTAAGACAAATACTGGAAAAGACCAGTGAGTTTCAAATCGATACGCACCACCTGTTCATTGATTTCAAAGCCGCATACGACAGCATTCATCGCAATGAGCTATTCGATGCGATGGCCGAATTCGGGATCCCGGGAAAACGGATCCGGTTGTGGCGCACCACGCTAACACACACGCGATGCACCGTGCAGTTCGGCTCAAGGATTTCGTGTGACTTCTTCAATCTGGTACTAGAGAAGATAGTGCGGAGGGCAACTGTAAACACGGAAGGCACTATCTTCTACAAGTCGGTCCAATTGTTGGGGGTACGCAGATGACATCGACATCGTCGCGCGTTCTCATCGTGCCGTAGTGGAGGCTTTTACGGCGATTGAAGAACAGGCGAAACGAACTGGTCTCAAGGTCAATGAGGACAAAACAAATTATATGCTGTCGACCAAAAAACGTTCCGTCACACACCACCTTGGACAAAATCTCACGATCGACAGCTACAATTTCGAGGTAGTGAAGGAGTTTGTCTACCTCGGGGCAAACGTGAACTCCACAAGCGACATCACAGTGGAGATCCGTCGTAGAATAGCCCTTGGCAACCGGTGTTACTTCGGTTTGTCAAAACAACTGGGCTCAAAACTCCTGACTCGAAGGACCAAAATCATGCTCTACAAAACCCTATGGAGCCGAAAGCTGGACACTAAGCAAAACTGCAGAGTTGATTCTTGGTACCTTCGAAAGAAAAGTTCTACGACGGATATATGGTCCCGTCTGCGAGGAAGGCGATTGGAGGAGAAGACATAACCGCGAACTCTGCGAGCTGTACCAGGATGTGGATGTAGTCCGGAAGGTAAAAATCCGTCGACTGCACTGGCTCGGCCACATCGAGCGCATGGACAACAATGCTCCAGCAAAGAGGGTCTTTGAATCCGAGCCGACTGGTTCGAGAAGGAGAGGAAGACCGAATCTCCGGTATAAAGACCAAGTAATCGCGGATGCAAGACAGCTTGGTCTTGGGGTGACTGGAAGCAGCGTGCCCAGGACCGTCAACGATGGAAGGCAGCAATTGCTCAGGCTCGGAACCTCCATGGGTTGCCGGCCTGATAAGTAAGTAAGTGAGTAAGTATCCTCTTGCGATGGCATTCTTTTACACGCTCGCTGTTTGAGCGTCGCGTGGTGCGCCGCCCTTGTTCAAAACTGCGGACTGTGAAGTCAACGCAACAATGGAAAAGCCAGCGTTGGGTGTTCCTAGTCGTTGCGTTGTTGATGTTTCGCATTCTGTTTTACCACTGGAAGACTAATTGTAGCTTTAAGCATCCCTAGTTTGGTGGGAAGCATTGGAGAAGAAATATATTCTCACACAGCCAACCAGAATCCAAAGATCGGCCTGCCTAGGTATTACTGACAGCAGCACTAGAGACCATTCTCTTCCTCCCTTCTCTCGACCTCTTCTGGAGCAGCAGTGCAGCCTCATCGCCCCTGCTGTTCAGAGAAATGGGTTTCTGGAGGGAGAGACCATACGGTCACGCTGCCATACTAACGAAAAGGACAGCAGCACACAGACTATCTACCACCAACCCTAGCCCCGGAGAGGAGCTTAAATCAGCGCTTTCCGGATCGGATACAATGGCAGGAACGATTGGTAATAGAAGTAAAGGGGATCGCCTTATACCCTGACGGCTCAAAGACGAGTGTTGGCACAGGCGCAGGTGGTCTGCTGTGACCTTTTCGAAAAATCCCTGGCGCTAAGAGGCAACTGCAACGTCTTTCAGCGGAAGTGGCTGCAATGATCCAGCACTGGCGCCGAAAGTTCACAAACGTATCCCGCAAATCGATTATCATATTTTCTGACAGCCAAGCGGTAATAAGAGCCAAATTCCTAAAATGTCGTCGACTGTGCAGCCAGACCATCAGTGAGATATACTTGGTGAACTCGATGACCTTCTGCTGGGTTGCCGGGCATACTGGAATCCAAAGAAACGAAAGGGCAGATAGCCTGGCGAAAAAATGCTCGGAGTTGGATGAATCTCCAGCCATCCCTAGAGGACGACGAATCCTTAGATAGAGCCAGAGCACGATGGCTTAGCCTGAGTAAGGAAGTAACAGCGAGGGCTTTATGGCCGACTTTTGTAAAAGCTGCAGAGATGGGGAAGAAAAATAATCTATCAAACATCTGCTCTGCGACTGTCCCGCTCTAGCTAAGAAAAGGAGGGAGTTCCTGGGTAAACACTTCTTTGTACAGCTAGAGTCCCCAAGCGGTGTTGAACTGAAAAAGACCTCCTAAGACTCATGGATCTGGTCTGAGCTAAACAAGGTCTCACGGTAGGCCACAATGGACCCAACAAGTTGGTCTACGTAAGTCACGGCCTACAGCGTCGACATGGCACCTTATCACCTACCTATCATCTCACAAGCTGAAACCAAACATTGCCTATGCATGCCCTTCAAGTCACCTGGACGATCTACCAAGGCCAGCAGGGCACTCAACGAGGCTCTGAATGTCTTCGCTTTCGAATTTTGAAAATTGAAAGGTTGCAACTCAGTCAGGTAACTCGAGTGATCATGCATGGAAATCAACTTGGTGTCGGCAGCTGGCAACAGAGTGCTCTGGATCGAACGAGAATACAAGGCATCATGTTTTCCAACACCCTCAGTGCTGAATAAAGCAATTTGAAGGAAGAACGAAAAGAGATAAAGGAGGGTACGCTAAAGCTCAAACTAACCCCAAACATACGCTACTCTGTTATCCCCCGGGACGTCTCAACTTGTCATTCTTGGCCGACAGAGTCTGAATGTGATAAAATGGCGGAGGATTGCCACATTTCCTAAAATGTTCGCTGATCGGACAGGACAAAAGTACCTCAACCAACTTGGTGGGCTCAACTGCCAACTTGATCGCAGCTTGACCTTCACTTTGGTTTTATGAACGCAGTTGCCGACTGTTTTCCTGGCGGGGTAATGCAGCTTATTTACATATATGAACGCAAATCGTATAGGGCTGCCTCAGTTTTAGTTTTAAACATCTCTCTGTTCAACTCTTTTTTCAGCCCAGAACGTTGCGCTGCGTCTATTTCATTTGTCTTTCCTACTTGATGCGGTGATTGTTTGTGGTCCAACGCTAATCACATCATCGGTCCACACTTCTTCGAAAACTTTCTCAATGGAGACAATGAATATAAAGGACATGAGGTGGCCACTGGGCGGAGCGCCGCGTCCGTGCATTGCGTGTCACGCAATGGATATTCTGCACAATCGGCTGAAGGACATTCTTATCTACGTGCACTGGCACGAGCTTCAGCATTTTTACCTCTTTCTGCGCGGTTTCTTAAGTCGCAGGTTGAGGACAATGAGCAGTAAGCGTCGTGTGCCCTCGACAAAGATATTGACAAATTAGCTTTTTTTGATTGTTTGAAGGAGTGAAGTGGAGTGCTTCTCTTTGTGAATGACTGAGGATCACTTTAAGTAACGACATGTTACCAGTCACTTATTTAACGCCACAATTCCTAAAAGGTGGTCGATTCCTAGCCGGTGACACATGACAACAGGACCTCCACCAACCTGGTGTGGGCAACTGGAGGCAGCTAAATATCTAGCGTTCGCTCTGGCTGCATATGGTTGTTGATTGAGGACTATTTTCACCCCCCCAACTGTAGCGCCACACGAAGAAAGAAGCCGAGGCAGCCAGAGAAGTCTTCAACCTCCCTCCAATGAGAGTCTACAACGATCGGTAGGAGGTTGGAGTGTGTACGTGGAAAGTTCGGGAAAGTCCAAACTTTGTGCAATGCAATTAGGAACAAATGTCGCATAGTGCCCCACCAACATCCACAGTCATTGTTGTCTATTAGCCCAAGTGATGAGGTAAGAGCTGGCCTGCCCTTGCTCAAGACAATTTCTGTCAAATGACGTGAGCCCCTCTTCAAAAAATCAAAATCCGGGTAAAATCCAAACAAAAAAAAGTTTGTCAACCAGCAGCAGTGCATTCCATGGCTTAATCATGGCGCCCGGCTGCAGCCATCGTCACACTGCACCGCACTCAGTCGCCTCATTAGCAGTCAAGTGAACTGATTAACCGCCCACTCCCGCCCAAGTTGTTGATCAACCAATCAATTCACAAAATAGGTCACCCGGAGACGTAACAAAATTGTTGAACGACCTTCATCTTGGCCCTTCGCAGACGCAGAAATCCCCTCAAAGCGTTGATAAGTCTCCCGCAAGCGTATCATCAAATCCCAGCCACAGAGAGAGTGAGGAGAGGAAAAAAAATAAAAGAAAAATCCACCATCAAGTGCAACCGGAGGCACGTAAGCACTCTGCGCCGGCAACTGGCCACCAGCGCCTTTGATTGCCTCAATCCATCTCGATGGGAAACCAGAGAAAACGAAACAAAAAAAAAAGCAAACGTTTTGGCATGTGTACGTCCAGTAGTGGTTTCGGCTGCCTATTCAGCTGATTTGTATCTTTCGGGTCTCGATTTTCGGATTTCTTCTCCGTGAGTCTCGCTGTTTGGCATTTTCTCCGGCTTTTTATTTGCTTTGCTTTGCGTCGGCCGCGCCGCCGCACTGCGCCAACCGACCGACGGTTGAGTCTTAATCCAATCCTCAATGGAATGGGTTTCATCAGTTCGTTCCGATGACCTCCTACTCCTCCCACTCCACTCCAATTCACTCTCAATTGCTTCGATTTTGATATCGATTTTGATTGAGTATATTTGCTTAATAATATTTTTCAAATCGAGCCGATCGCGCCGTTATACTCGCGTTAAGTTTTTCCGAAGTGCCTCCTCACGGATTGGCTATTATCATTGAACGCGCGTTGCGGAGAGAGTGAGAGCGTGAGAGAGAGGGAGAGGCAGCGAGCGAGTGAGGTGAACGGAGGTTTAGTGGGTGTTACGGCGATCAAGCGAAGCGCCGCCGTGGCTGTCCGTCGCCGGTGCGGGCGTATATAAAGGTATTCATCTCGACGATTGGACATCATTCACAACTCAATCGTTTCTGGATTACCTCAAGTCTTAAGCAAAGAAGGTCTCCTCAAAATGGTGCGTTTCTCAGCGGGTATATCCTGGAGCAAGGACTAATAGTTGGTGTTTTTTTTTTTTTTTGTTCTATTTTGCAGAATTCAATCTTCGTCTTTTTGGTGGCTGTTGGCGCCGCAGTGGCTGATGTCTCCGAGCTGTCCAAGGCCTACTTGCCGCCGCCACTGGTGGAGAACGCAGTTTTGAGCGAATTCGCCGTCACCGAGGGACCAGCTGCAACTGATGCCCCAACAACCACTGTGGTCGAGATCGAAATGGTGGCACTCGAGGAGAAGCACGAGGTGGAGCTGCCCGCTGCATCCGAGCAGCCAGCAGTGCCATCCATCTACGAGCAGCCGCCAGTGCTCCTCTATGGAGCTCCAGTTGCCGAGGTCCTATCTGAAGTGGCAGCTGCCGCCGCTGGTGAAGCCGCAACTGGTGAAGCCGCTACTGTTCCCGCTGTTGAAGCAGCCGTTGAAGCTGCAGTCGAAGCTGCTGTCGAAGCTGTTGCCGAAGCTGCTGCCGAAGAAGAAGGCTCCGCCGTCGCAGCCGAAGAAGTCCCCGCCGTGAAGGAAATCATCATCGTCGAAGAGATGCCCGAGGAGAAGGAGATCCCAGTCACTGAGGAGGCTCCAGTGGCCACTGAGAGTCCCGTCACCGAACAAGCTCCAGTTTCCGAGGAATCGCCAATCACTGAGGAGGCACCTGCTTCGGAGGAGTCGGTTGAGACCACCTCGGCCGCTGCTGTCGTCGTCGAAGAGGAGGAGACTCCCATCGTGAAGGAAGCCCCCGTCGAGGTGGCAGCCGTTGAAGCCGAGCCAGAGCCAGCTCATGTGTTGGCCGAAGACGGTTACCGCTACAAGACCGCTACCCGTTTCCGTTACCGTTTCTAAGCGACTCCGGCCGGATTGTTGATTGTTATTCGAAGATTTGTTGTGTATTGTGATAGTTCGTTTGGAGATAATAAAAAGTAACATTTAATTGAATTCGCCACCCACCTTTCATTTGACACCCTGTGCGGTGCGTCCCACATGTGCTGACAGGCCCTTTTTGAGGTGCAAACAAGAACAAAGTGAAGCAGGGCACCACAGAAGCTGAGTTTTATCTGAATTTTGACGAAAACAAACAAGCTCCAGCATTCCACAGACCGTGGAATTACAAAATGTTGAGTTGAACAATAAATAAATTTTAGTTTGTTGCCTATCTCGCCCGGTCTGCGAGACTTAACGCTGATTAGATAAAGAATTCCGTTTTTACTTCATTTCTTTTATTATTTCGTTCATCATCTTAAGACTGTACTGACTTTGTGTACAGACTGCGAATGAAGTGTGCTCTGCTTGTTGATTGTTCTTCGTCTGTCGTGCGTCGTTTGACTTGGCTGCATTGTAACAGTGTTCGTACGACACTTGCTGTGTAGAGGGCGAGGCACGTCAAATATGATTGTCCCATCTTCTGAGGAGCAGTAGAACTCTCAGTCGTTCTAGAAAATCAACTCTTTGGGGGCTTCTAGACGCGGTAAATTGGTCGCTAGACATTGGTAATGTGACAGGAAAGAGATGTGAGTCGTGCTAGGCACAGACTTCACAGTTTCGTGGGCTCGATGTGTGGGTATTCGCTTTTATTACTCTTCGTTAATTCCTCGAATTGCTTTATTCGTGTGTTCTCAGTGTTGGATATTGAGAGCATGCTGTGTACATGTGTGGAAATCGGTGAGAATGAGAACAAATTGAGGCGGAATCGAAGCTGGTGTGGCGTGCAGAAGCATCATGGGGCCACAAATGGGAATTTGTGACTAATCCAATGTAACCACATGTAGAAGCCAGCCATGTAGAAACACCAATTTTTCAAAAGGTAGTCTCAAATTGACCCGCATGGTCCAAGAAAAGGTTCAAGTGGCTGCCTGCATACAACAGTCACTCTTATGCCAGCATCGACTGGAGAGGGCGCTGTAAGAGCGGAGAAGGTACTAGTGAAGCAAGCGTTTTACTTTATTCCATTTCTAATAAATTCTTTTGTAAAATTTGGCATACACATCCGATTAAGTCAAATTCTACTTGGCCCTTTTATGACTTATCGAAACCGCACCTTTGTGGGCCATTAGTCAAATAATTAAGGTCCACAGAAATTTCGTGTGGACCTATGGCCTGTGGACTTTTGACCCTGCACCATATCTCTCATGGGAGTGTGAATTTTCTGACAATACATAAAGCGCGCGGGTTATGTCAGAGTTGGATACCACCAATAGAGCAAACGACATACACTCATTCGCCAAAGGGGACGAGTCAGCAGTAATAGACAATACATATCCATTCGCCAAAAGGGACAAGTCAGCAGCTATGATCAATACCAGGTAGAAGACAGCCCAGACGATCATGCTACTGTCGCCGAAACAATAACAATCAAGTTTTTATCAAGTTTTTTTATTTATCTTATCAATCAAAGTGTTTAAAATCAGTTAGGAGTACAATGAGTGTCGAGGCGAGAAAAGTAGAATTAAGATTTTAGTCTCCAGACGTTTGCCTTTTAAAAACTAAATTCGCTTCAATCCTCATTTAACTCGCGACCCCTCACGACGAATGAAATTGCTTAATTTCTTTGGGATTATAGGCATTTTTCTCAATAATAAAAACTCTATAATAAGATGTGCTACTTTTGGCATACCAAGAAGTGTGTAGAGCTCTTTGTTTATATTTGCGGAAATTGTTTTTTTTCAGAAAATTAGCACATGTCGCTGGTTGCGGTCATGTGCACTCCACTTTAGAGAGATATCTGATTGTCTCCCTGATCATCGACAAGTTTGAAGGACTTTTTGAAAGTTAATCTCGCATTTGTGAAAGTTGAGGAGAAAGACGAATGAAGATTACTCAACCATTTAATATTCACCTGTGTTGGATACCAGACCATAGAACAAAGAATTTTGCCAGGCACGCGAGAGCACTGTAAGGAACACATCCGTTGATAGGCTCTGTAGAATGGTCAAATTATGCACCGCTTGCAGACGGTTGGATTCGCGTGGCGGCACAATGGATCTATTAGTCGAAGCCTCTTTAATCGCATATTTACTTACTTACTTAAGGTGGCGCTACAGTCCGAGGTGGACCTGGGCCTCAACCAACAAGCGTCTCCAGCCAGCTCGATCATTAGCTAGCTGTCTCCAGTTTCGCACGCATAGTTGGTTGAGGTCCCTTTCCACTTGCGTGCGCCACCTGAGTCGCGGTCTTCCTCTACTGCGCCGTCCCTCGGGGGTGGATTCGAAGACTTTTCGGGCCGGAGCATTGGTTTCCATCCCCTCTACATGACCTAGCCATCTCAATCGTTGGATCTTCACTCTTCTGGCTAAGTCGATGTCGCTAAGCAGCCCGTATAGTTCGTCATTATATCTTCTCCTCCACTCACCATCTGTGCAGGCGGGACCGAAAATCACACGAAGATTTTTCCCCTCGAAGCAACCAAGAGCAGCTTCTTCCGCTTTTGACAACGTTCATGCCTCCGCGCCATATAGCAGGACTGGGACGATTAAGGTCTTGTAAAGCGTTACCTTGGTTGTTCGAGAGAGGACTTTGTTAACCAATTGCTTTCTTAGCCCAAAGAAGCAGCGATTGGCAAGGGTTATTCTTCGTTTGATTTCAGCGCTGGTGTCATTGTCTGAATTGATAGCAGTGCCTAGGTAGACAAAGTTTTTGACTACCTGTGACGTTCTGACCGAGACGTCGGTGTTGGGTGCCCTTTCTCGTTGACAGCATCTTCGCGGCCTCCGTTGCAATACCCACAAAAGCGCCATTGCCATCACGCTGCGTTCTTCCGATAATGTCAATATCGTCGGCATATGCGAGTAGTTGGACGGACTTCTGAAAGATTGTTCCTCTGGTGTTGGCGTTCGAGTTTTGAACAATTCTTTCAAGAACGATGTTGAAAATGTCGCATGACAGCGCGTCGCCTTGTCTGACTCCTTTTGTGACATCAAAGGTCTCGGTTAGGTCTTTACCGGACCTTGATGGAGCAGCGTGCATTCTCCATCGTCATCCTACACAAACGGACGAGTTTGGTAGGGATGCCAAAACTAGACATTGCTCTGTGTAGCTCGTCTCTATATATGCTATCATACGCGTCCTTAAAATCGATGAAAAGGTGGTGGGTATCGATTTGTTGCTCCTGGGTTTTCTCCAAAATCTGCCGTAGTGTGAATATTTGGTCGATGGTGGATTTTCCTGTCCTAAAGCCACACTGGCATGGACCGACCAGGTTGTTGACGAATGGCTTTAGGCGTTCCCACAGTATGGCAGATAAGATTTTATATGCGATACTTAGGAGACTGATGCCTCTGTAGTTGGCGCAGTTCAAAGGGTCTCCTTTTTTATGGATCGGGCAAACAATGCTGCGGTTCCATTCATCGGGCATGTTTTCCTCCGACCATCATCGCCTACCAAATCATCGCCTGCGGCTTTAAAAAGCTCGGCGGGTAGGCCGTCAGCTCCCGCAGCCTTGTTGGATTTCAGTTTAGATATGGCAATCCTCACTTCATCCGGGTCGGGTGGACGGAATTGTTGATCTTCGTCGTCCCTTTCATTGGGGTTGAATGGTTCGTTCTGCCTGACAGCGGGATTTGGTTCTTCGTCGCCGTTATACAGTCTGCAGAAATGGTTTTTCCATATCCTCAGCATCGACTGTGACTCTACTACGATGTTCCCTTGATCATCCTTCCAGGCTTCGGTTCGGACTTTATAGCCTTGACTGGTTAACTTTACCCTTTGGTAAAACTTCCTCACCTCATTCCTGCAGTAATATCCCTCTATTCTGCCGATCGCGCGCTTCTCATGCTCCTTCTTTTTTCTCCTGAGAAGCTGGTGTTCGTCTCTCCTCTTCTGCTCGTAGAGCTCCCGAGCAGCTCTTGTCCTTCTTTGCAGTGCCGCTTTGTATGCTTCTTGCTTGGCTGCATTCGCCTGCCGACACTCGTTGTCAATCCAGGGGTTTCGTTGTGGTGGCGGATTGAAACCCAGCACATCAGAGGCGGCATCTCTGATGGCTTTTTGGCAATGCTGCCACTGGTCTTCAATACTTGTTAAGAGGTTAAGGGAGACACGATCGGAAAAGGATTTGGCAATCTCTTGCGATTGTAGCCGGCTGACGTTGAACTTCCTCACATAATTTCTTTGTCTTGGCGGTGTTCGCCATATCCGCAGCCTTACCTTGGCTACAACAAGGTGGTGGTCCGAATCAATGTTGGCGCCTCGGAACGTTCGGACATCTATGATACTGGAGGAGTGCATTGCGTCTATTGCAATATGGTCAATCTGATTGACGGTTGATTGATCAGGAGATCGCCATGTTCCTTTGTGAATATCGAGATGTGGGAATCTTGTACTGGCTACTACAACATTAATCGCACATTGGTTAGCCATTTTACCGCAGCCACTTGCATCAGTCACGCATAGGAATCATATGGTTTTGTTTTAATTAATTTTTGTTTTATTTTTAATTCATTTACTTACGTGCTAGACAACAATGCTTAAAACTAGCTTAACTATCTTAACAATTGTTCTTACATCTAACCTACTGACCCTATACGGGTACTCTAAGCTATTCTGGTCTTCTAATTTAAGCATGCCATTCGGCTTAGTCTATGTTTTTTTTTTCAGTTACGAACAGTCTGTTTTTGTTTTTTGTTAAGCCAAGAAAACTGGTAAAAAACTTGGCTTAATTTATCGATCTTAACCTACCTTAAACTAGATTAACCTAACATTAAAACTTAAAAAGGCTATCTTAACTATGTCTGTAACTTTACGGACACGTGCACCAGGGCGTATATGTTATGTATGTGCCGAACATATATAATTTATACGCCGTAGTGCACCTTTTTTTTTTTGTTTTCTTATGTGCTACCCTATAATCTATGTAAGTTGGCCACCATGGTCAGCCATCGCGTCATCATCTTGAAAAGCCAGCGGCGGCAGAGACTGGGTTTGGTGTAACCACCAGTAAAATTGCCGTTCTTTGGCAGACTCTCTGCTTAACCGGAGGAGATCCTCGTGACTGCGAGCGACATCCCGTTCGTATTGGAGTCGCCTGTCCACTGTTCGGCATACGACGTGGAAGATGACAGGACATCCTTGTGGATCCTGTATTAGGCCAATTGTGTCGAGATAGAGGAACGCTTCAGGAGGAATAAAGCCGGTGAAGCGCACTCTCTCGTGGTACATAACATTGGGGTAGTAAGCCCCAAAGATCAGACTGTTGGAAGAAGTCGTAGCTCGTGCAATATGCCTTCTGATCAGTTTAATAATAAAATTATCTATCCTGTTCAAGTTTGCTTCGTTACACAGGACCTCGTTAGGATAGAACTTCTTGTACTCAGACTCGGGTGTACGATACAACCGGAGACAAGTGCGAAAACTCTCGAACAACCTCATCTTTTCCATCTGGGAAGGACTCACATTGAACCACAGTGGACAACCGTAGGCCATAACTGGTCGAATGAGGACCATGTAGCAGATTACCTTTACTCTGGTGTCAAGTTGGCTGCTGTAAAACAACCCCCTTGCCACAGCAATATCTATATGTTTGTCAAAATACAGATATTGGTCCAACCAAATGCCTAGATACCTTACTACACTTTTCACATCTAACGGCCGTCCCTGCGGGTCAACTACGCCGAACTTACGCCAGTTTGTGCGCGTATACCATGCTGCCATGTACAGGGGGTCCTGAAAAGGATAGCTTCGCACTTCAGGAAGTTGATAATCAACTTCCAGTCGTCGCAAAATCGCTGAATTTGTTCGAAGTCAAGTTGCAGCAAGTTACTTATTACTTCGACCTTCGGACCTGATCTGTACGCTACTAGATCGTCGGCGTACGCAATTAAGTGCGGCATGGAACCTATAAGATCTGCAGTGAATATTGAGAACAAGATCGGCAAACCAACCGCTCCCTGTTGCAGATCATTTTTGATGTCAAAGACCGTGGTGGAAGTTACGTCGCCACTTTCGCCGACGAACTTTCTACCTATTATCACGTCATAGATCGTGTATAGCAATGATTTGCTTATGCCCGAGCCTGACCAGCTTGAGGAAGAGGCCCTCTAACCAAACGATGTCGAACGCTTTCTCCAAGTCAATCAGACAGGCACCCGTGCATTGCTTTTTGTCTTTGTTCCACTGAATGTCGGAAACCAGTTTGGACGCGGCATGTATAGTTTCATGCCCCGCCCTGAATCCGAACTGGTTGTCCGGTATGATTTTATTTTCCTCAACAGAACTCGAAAAACTATCTTTTCAAAAACTTTGCTTATGCAAGGAAGAAGACTGATCGACCGCAGATTTGTCGGGACAGATTTGTCTTTGTCCCTTTTAGAGATTGGTTGGACCACAGCTGTTTTCCAGTGTGCCGGGTAATAAGCATTACTCAGAAAAAGGAATCATATGGTCATTGTGTTACCATGTGGACTTAGTTGATCCAATTCCGTAAACCAGGTGGTGATTTTAACGAAGGCTGGATGGATGATAATACTAAGATTGGGATCAATTTTGAATAAGCTAGTTCCTAGGTGACTTTTCATTTATGAAGGGAGGACGGTGCGTGAGCAGAGTAGGTGCGCGGTGGGGTCATTCTCATCTCTGCAACTTGTGCAGAAGTCATTGTAGGGCAGACTCATTCTGAAGGTCTGAGCAAGCTGTATGATCGCCTGGGATTGTGAGGAGGACATAATTGTTTTGTAAGGAGGCACCTGGTGGCCTCAGACCATCGACGATTGGTGGAATTAAGCGTTCAAAGTATTAGGAGACGTGTTGTAGTACCGAATGTAATAAATGGCAGTTTGCCACCTATTCTAGTGAGATCGTCCGATACGCAATTCTCTGTAATGCACAGTGTCCCGGCACCCAGATGAGATCGATGCTAATATACTCGGCCATTTCGATAAGAGATAGAAGTCTTCGAGTTAATAGTGACTGCATTCGGAGATTTAATCACTGCCTGACTGTCAGAATATTTGACTGTCTTGAGCCAGGACAAAGCTTCCTTTATAGTTGAAAGACACTACAGTGAATCGGTGATCAAACTGATTACTGGATTTACATTCAGATCCCTAGAGTAGGCTCCAGCTTCCACGGTATTGCCCATCACCGATCCGTGGGGCCGTCCAACGTCCGGTAGTCAGACTTTCAGTAGGATCTGGGCGGGGATGCTGATTGAGATGTTTTTATTTCCCAGAGACGAGAGTAGGCATTAGTAGATCCGTGTCTCTAGATATAGATCTGAACCTATTTAGGAAGGTAGAGTGTTCAGACCGGAGTTCCTTCCACATTTGCAGTGACTTTCATTAAGGGCTCTGAACCTATTAATGAAGAATTGACAGGCTTGTTGGTTTAGGGACACATCCATCCCGGACTGAAGTGCCACACGAAGACGAAGAAGAGACTTAACGCTTAACGCACCCAACTTTGAATGAGGCAGAGTCGATCTTGTTCACATGGTCTGCAGATATGCCAGGAACATAATACCGATGAGGATACCGTTTTTGTAATAGTCCATCAAGGTATACATTTAGATTAATCTCAATTTTTAAGGGGAGCGTCAACAGAACGCACTCTTCGACGCAAATCTTTCAACATGTCCAAACTTTAGCTTGATACCGTGTGGACTTACGTTGCATTACGTTACCCAACAAACGTAAGAACGATAGCTCAACGCAATATTTGGGCTCATCCCTTTGTACTTCGTGTGGTAAAAGACAACAATAGGTAGCACCAACGCAGCATTACTGGCGTACTTCTTCGAATACCCTCGACGTGAGTTTTCGAAGAACTCCAAACCATCTTAGCCAATGGCGAATGATTGGATTATCCGCCACGGCTCCAAAAACCTTTTTTCCACACTACTTTGCGCCGTCTTGGTTTCCTCGATGTTGAAGAGGCGTTATGATTACCTTTTCGAGTGCCGGAAATGGGCCAGAGGTGTCGGCTACCATTCCATGGTTGCATACTGCGATGTGTTGTTGTGTGTAGTCTTTGACTTGTATTGTAATGCGTGGTTGCTTCAGATCACACATTTTTTAACATCTTGTTGATTCGTAGAGGGCACCATTAATTTGCGGGGGAGCGTCATTTAGCCTGAACCTTTATCCCAACTGGCGTACAAAGGACTGCCCATTTGCAAAGTTCCACATTCTCTTCAAGATCCCGCGGTTTTACTCTGCAATCGGATCTCAGATGACGCTTACGACATGCAATGCGAGTCTAGAAGACTTAACTCTTTTAATTTGATGCAGCCCACGTCATTCATCTAATTTCTACCACTGTTGGTCAACGATGAGCTATTTATTCGCCCTCTGTGCTGCCCCGAGGAGCTACACAGGCTTTCGACAAAGTTTGAAGTTTTACTCAGTAAACTAATGGTTAATACACGCGACAAGCACTTCCTTTAAACGCAGTCTTACTTAACGTCGCCCTGAGCGGCAAGAATAGTGCAATTCCTCAGGGAAGTGCCCTTGGGCCGGTCTAATTTCCTCTCTTTACCAGAGTCTTGCTGCAAATAACCTGATTTTTGGCACACAATACGCTTCGTCATGCTTCGTCTTTGGATACCGAAAACAAGTCTAGTCCCCCAGAAAAACCAGTTGCACGGCATCGCGGCAACAAGATACACAGCTCCACGGTACAAGTTAGGAAGTCGCGAAAATGCCTTGATTTTTTGTTCCCAAACTTCCATCAAATGTCAATCAAATCCAATCTGCTGCGGCTTTTTGCGCATTTTCGCCGATCGACGATGAAGTTCGTCGCACAATCGCACGGTTTTAATCGCCACGCGGGACCTTGTCGATAATTATTCAAATTGATTCGGTCGCTTTTTGTTCGGCTGCACAAGTGTATCCCAAGTACGCGAGGTGAAAAAATTTTCAAGCGGCACAAATCCGCGTCTGATCCAAAGCAGGCGTGACGCGCCCGATTACCGGCACCAAGACCACCACTTGACAACTACGCGGTTGATGGCGAAATCTTGAAGTAGACCGCCGCACAAAGTCGAATGGCTTTGAAAACGTTTTCATTGACTATCCACGAGCGGGCGCGTGAGTCACAGTTCAGTCATCTCAAGACAGACGCGAGGCACGGAGGGCATCAGTAATTTCGCGACGCGATGGCCGGAGATGATGTGCAATTTGAAGAGACTTTTGCCACTATGTGTGGGTGTAGAGTGGTGATGGGTTGAGGGGGAGGATTTCGTGGTAAAAGTCACGTGTGACAGGTGTCGCTTTCTCAGCGGATTAACTCTCATTGGCAGTGTGACGAGAGAATAGGTGGGACAACAATGTCTTTGGGAAGTGCATTAACGTCTCGACTAAGTCCGTGAGTACATCTTGATGATCCCACAAGGACATCTCAAGATAAACGAGAAGAGACGGAACAACATCAGTACGCGAAAGGGATAGCGGCACGAATGAAATGAGCTTGGTTGGAAATGGCTGTCAACACACTTGGCTCCACAATCGTGGCTACCTTGAGTGTCGTGCATGTTATCGTGCATCTCTTGATGGAATGACATTCAAGAGGTCAACATTCGCCTGAGCTTAGTGCAGAGGATACCACATATGATGTAACTTGGCACACATACCACCTAATTGTCATTATCAGCAGAAAAAATTGAGGGAAGACTTGCCTCTTTTCGTAGAAATGAAACGAAAGAATGCCTCGATGTACTGAATGTTTACAATGCTCCTTTGTGAAGCCGCAACTCAAAGACTTCACAACAGATCGGCGACTGATATCAAGTCCCTCAGCCCAAGAAGAATGATCTGATCAAAGAGGTATGAAGGATACTGCAACAAAGAATGCAACTTCTATTGTAGAAGCTCCAGAAGCTTGAGATCCCATCCATCATGGAAGTAAACGTTCCACAAAATTCATGGTTGCCACTAGTGATACTAAGATCCAAATCTATCGATTCTACGAAAAGTCCCGCATTTGGTTTTGGCCTACGTCACATTATGGCCTATTAAGGATCTGCATCTAATAACAATGGACGATTCTTCAAGTGTTTGTTTTTTGAATGTCAAGAAAAATAACAGAAAAATCGCAAAAGCGTATAAAATGTCTATTTCAGTTGATAACTTAAAGCGTGCCATTTGACTTTTGAAGACTACTTTGTGTAAACCTTGGCCATGACTATGTTTTAAGTGGCCTATAGAGAGAGTTTCATTTTAAGCCGCATTTCGAGCATATTGATCCCTACCTCGTTCATTACACGGGTCATTTTCATTTTCAATTCATTTTTATTCATAGAAATTTATAACATAACTTAAATACTAGAGAAAAATGCTTAAAACTAGTTGTACGAACAGTGTAGTTCTAACTTACTGGCCCTAGGCGGGCACTCTAAGCTAAACTTAATCTTATACTATGTCTTTCGACTTAACCTAACCTAACAATGCATATGCATGTGCTTAATATTATATGACTTTAACTGATAACTGAACAATTTAAAATTAAGAAAACTTTCAAAAAACTTAATAGCAGAACAGATTTTATTTAAAACCTATGCTAACTTACATACTACTTAATATAACTTAAACTACCTTAATCTAAACATACATACATATATACATGTATATATAATAATATACGCACATATATATATATATGTACTTAATCTATTTACTATTTATTTACTTTTTTTTATTTATTTACATATATACAGCTTACAGACTACCCTAAAATACGTAGGTCGGCCATAGGTTGCAGCTGAACTAAGAAATAATCCACTGCAAGAGAGAGACCGACTGCGCCCCATAAGGGGATCTGTACTACCCTTTGCCTAACCAGGGTCTAAAGGGTTCGATGATGGAGTCCCCTCGCTACACAGCCACCAGAATTTTCGGTGTTGCATTGCAACATCCCGAACATCTCGCCTTGATACCGCCGTACTGAACCGGAGGAGACCCTCCTCAGCTCGTTGTGCGACGGAAGGGTCGTGGTTGAGTCGCCCATCCACAGTTGAACGGGCGATGTGGAAGAGGAGCGGTACCGCATTTTCAGTTTGTATCAGACCGTGTTTGTCTAAATGGAGGAATGCTTCTGGGGGGACGAAGCCGTTATGACGTACCCTTTCGTGGTATTGAGATCAGGTTATTGGCCGAGTTCATCGCTCTAACAGTGTGGCCTCGAATCAATCTCACCAGAAAATTGTCCACTCGTATCAGGTTCGCCCTGTTGTATAAAACCTCATTGGAGTAGAATTTTCTGTACTGGGACTCTGGTGTTCTGTAAAGGCGAAGGCAAGCCCTAAGACAAGCCCTCTCAAACACCCGAATCTTTTCCATCAAGCTTGCACTCACGTTGAACCACACGGGACAGCCATAGGTGAGCATTGGCCGGATGAGAGACATGTAGCAGATTACCTTCACTCTCGCATCGAGTTGGCTGTTGTAAAACAGTCTCTTTGTAAGAGCGAAAGCGCCTCGAGCTCGGGCTAGAGCAGCATCTACATGTTTGTTAAAATATAGATAATGATCTAGCCAGATCCCCAGGTATCTGACTACAGTCCTTTGCGCCAGTGGTTGCCCGTGACGCCCAACAATTGAGAACTTTCGCCAATTCTTTTTTGTATCCGCCGAAGCCTTATACTGAACAGTATGGTTTCCGACTTCTGAAAGTTGATATTCAACTTCCAGTCATCGCAACTTCTCATGAATGAGTCGAAGTCACCCTGCGCGAGAGTAGTGATGTCCTCGATCTTTTTACCTGATCTGTACACGATCAAGTCGTCGGCGTACGCAATTGCGTGAGGAAGAGAACTTATTAGATCGCTCAAGAAAATGTTGAACAGGATCGGCGAATTAACGGCACCCTGTTGGAGACCATTTTTTACTTCAAAAATACCTGCAGAGGTCACACTGCCATTCTTGACAACGAACCTTCTACCAGTAAGCATGTTACACAGTAGGTACAGCAGTGGTTTACTAATGCCTAGCCCATTGAGCTTGTAAAAAAGTCCTTCTAACCATACGGTGTCGAAGGCCTTCTCCAGGTCAATCAGGCAGGCACCCGTACATTGTTTCTGGCTCTTGTTCCATTGGATATCCGACACCAGTTTCGACGCGGCATGAATAGTGTCATGCCCCGCTTTGAAACCAAATTGGTTATCCGGAATAATATGTTTGTCCTCTGTCCAGTTGGTCAGAGCTCTATTTATCACCTTCTCAAATACCTTGCTGATGTTCGGAAGGAGACTAATTGACCGGAGGTTGCACGGATTCGAAGAGTCTTTTCCTCGCTTGGATATGGGTTGCACAATCGCAGTTTTCCAATGTTCCGGATAATGTGCATTATTCAGAGCATTGTTAAACAGGATAGTGTACATATTAACCACATCTAGGGGGAGATGTCTTAGCACAATGTTCGAGATCCCGTCGATTCCAACTGACTTTTTCTTCTTAAGTGATTCGAAGACCGCTTGGAGCTCTGTCTTCGCTATGAACGGGGGAAGAACCCCTTCGTCGGCGATGACATTATCTGCCATGTTATCTTCATTGAACACGACAAAGCCGATGTTCTCAGATCGCCATTGTTGCATGTCTTCTCGAAGTTGCGAGTTGCTAGATTGTACGCAGTTCTCCAGGTTGTGGTTTGGGCGAACACTCACATTCACCTTATACACTTCCTGAAAGACCGCGCCTAGTACCTCCATTTTTTCTTGCGGGTCTTCGACCACAAAGAAGTTATCGTCGAGTACTGCGTTGTCTGGATCAATACCTGCTGTAGTCAGTATTTGTTCGTTGTCCGTCGTTCTGGGGAGCTTAAGACACGGAAGATCGCTATGCTTACTGCGAAAGATTTTATTTATTTGCGGAAACATGCTCGGGTTGTTGGATCTTACAGCCCGAATCTTATTGTTCCAATGCATGTTAACAGAAAGTCTGTAGTTCTGAACAATTAATGTTTGAATGTTTTTGATGAGCGATTTCAGTGTCCTAATTTCCTCATCTCGTCTATCAGTAAACCGACTGTACAAGGTTTTTAATCTTGACAGGAGTCTACTTTTCCGTTGATGTAGTGCGTCAATTGTCGCATTGCGGTATAAGTTTTCGTTGTTTGTGCGTGTATACCGTGGTATCGTACTGTCCATTGTTCGTTTTATTGTCTCGTCCAATTGTATAAGATACATGTCACTCTCCTCGTTTGACAAGTTTCTATTGGACGGTATGTGGAGCGCATTCGAGGAGACTGCTCTCGTCATTTGTCTCGAGAAGCGTGTCCAGCGTGCCCTACTGTAATTGTAGGGATACGTTTGAACAAACTCTCCTAATTCCGCAATATCGTTGGGGATCTTGATTTCGGCACTGAGTCCGCAATGGTCACTGAGATACACGAAAGTGTTCAAACAGTTTACCGTTTGTGAGTTTGTGTCTGTCAGCTGCAGTCTTGCGTCAAATAGCAGGAGATCCAGATAAGATCCGCTTCTGGGGAAGGACGAGATCTCTGTTGCTTTCAACTCGAGTCTATATTCGACACTGTGCAAGCAATACCAGCTGTAAAGCTGGTCCCCTCTACTATTGGAAACTATGTTTCCCCAATATCCATGTCGGGCATTTAAGTCCCCGGCTAAAATAAAATAGTTCTCCTCCGAGTCCAGTCTTAGACATCGAAAGAGTGAATCGAGCTCTGATATCGTAGTTCTGGAACTAGGGGGGCCGGAGGAGTAGACCGACACCGCATACAGCTTCTTTCCACTGCGGAGAGAAATGCACACGATGCAGGCCTCCAACTCCTGAAACCGTCGATGTATGTTGTCTTCCATTGCTTCAATTGACGCTGGTTTATCGGTGTTTACGATAATGCAATAAAATAACTCAGTCTAAAGGTGTCATACCGCACGATATAGTCTGTCCAAGACGAAAGAGAAATTGCTCGCCCAACTCACTTCTCAATTGATCCCTCGATTCACATGCAGTGTGGCGTGTAGCGCCGCCTTGTTGAAACCACACGCTGGAACCACAAAAAGTTTGACAGCATTGAATGACAGCGGGCAGCATTAATGATCACAACTAGTTCTCTCGACTATCGTTGAACAAAATACGCTCAAATGATTCCGCTGGACAATTAACCGCACCAAACACTGGATTTTCTGGGTGCATTGACAATTCTTTTTTGCCCGTCGGACCATTTTTCACAGAGGACGTGTTGTTCGTGTGAAAATGGCCAACTGAAGGGTATCCGAATTGTGAATCCATTTTTCAATTGTCCACACCATCGTCATCATCATCATCTTCTGACCCACTTGATCCACGACAGGGGTCGCGGGAGTAGTTCACGCACGAGAGATCTGCAGGCTACTCTATCCTTCGCCATGAACTCGAACTCATCAGGAGTTACGCCCAAGCGCAACTAGGCGAGTTTTTGGACTTGGTCGAACCACCCCGTCCTGGATCTGCAAAGCGATCGCCTAACTGATGGAATCGCATTCAAGGCACGCCTCGGAAGTCGTGATGATGAGGACACCTTTCCGGTCGTAGAAGCAGCTGCTCAAATTTGAGTTCCTCGCGTACTGCCGTGTTTCTCACCCTATGCCGCCGAGTAACTGCCACAACAGATTGTATTCGCGATTTTATTCTTTCGGTCATTAACCAAATTTCATGGTCACAAATACTGAATTGAAAACCTCCAACTTGGCTTTGACATGAAGCTCGGCCTTCCGGATTACAGATCTTCCAAGCTGTTTCAAAATTGAGCATGTATCAGTCATGCATCCACCACGTGTCACTGTTTGGAGCGGATTTTTTGTTGGAGGTATTCTAGGACCATATTTTGATGATAACACCATTCTTTCGACCGAAATCGAATCATATTGATGTGACCAATATGTGGTTTCAACAAGACATCGTGCCACATCTCACACAGCGCCTTCCGTTTGGCACTAGGCAGTGAAGCTGAACGAGTTGTTTACGTTTTACTGATCTAAAGTGGTTAGTCCGCCATTTTTTTTCGCATAAGAAACGAATATTCGTCAAGTTATGGCCGAGCCGAGTCGAAATGTTGCAAAAATTCATCGAATTCATCGAAAACTACGTGGATGACATTGGAACGCTGTGGCACTCCATTCGTAATGGCAAGAACTCAGCCATAGACTGAAGTAAAGCCCTGATCGTAATCTAAATCAAAAATGTGTGTTTATTTAAGTTTACTTTTGGAACCACAAAAGGCATGACCCTGCAGGTGGAAGTCGCAGCATGATTTTCAGAAATTCCTTAATGCCGGGGGCTACCGAAGGGCGAGTTGAACTTGCACAACCAGCTGTGGATGAACTAATTGTGCTTGAAGGAGACCTTCTCCCTAGCAGGCACACCCCGTCGCTCCTCAATGACATCAGCCTCGTATTTCAAAGTCAAAATACGTCATTCAGTGCCATCAGTCAGTGTCCCAATTAACTGCCTCAACCTCCACCAAACATTCGCTTTTCCATCATAAATTGCATTAAAAACAGAAACTTCAACTCAACTTAATCCAACCCCACGTCAGTCGTGCAAATCGCATCCAAAAGAAGCTATCTCCCGACAAGACGCGCACCATTATACCACAAGACATGCATTACCGCCAGGAATGACGGCGTGGCGGGGGGGGGGGGGGGGGGAGCCAGCCACAATCAAATCAACTCCATTAAACCCACTCGGTGGGGCTGCTCTGCGAAGTTGCATGCACACCATGTCACTGCATCCAGTTGGGAACCCTTCAAGGGCTTCCCAGCACACTCAGCACTGATGAGCGCGTGTAACCCGATACACTTCACAGTTTGTCAGTTTGTCACAAATGAGGGGATGCCTCAGCGCAAATATGTGCATTTGGGGTTTCCATCCACCGGAGTGTGCACACACTCGTCGCGTCGGTGTCGCAGCCACAGAATAGCTCTCCCGTCCAAAGTACTCTCCAGCCGTGAGGAACGGTAATTCCACACGTACCGCTTCCACACCCCTCGTCGCAGATAAAACATGCTGGGAGCAGTCTCCTCGGGCAGCCAGCTGCTCTCCTCAGTAATAGTTCAACCGCGATTACAGTCAGATGTGGAATATATCCAATTGCTGGGAGATACTCATCGTTGTCGCCGTAATTAAGTGCTAAATTGAGACAAGATGTCCGTCGAGAAGCTCGCGGGTGAGGACGGTCTCGCGGACATGGAAATGCAGCCCTTCGAGGGCGGCCTGGCCACCAAGGCGTCGAGTGAGTCGAAAATTTCGACACGCAACAGCTCGGAGCGCAGCCTACCGCTGAGAAGCTACAGCAAATGGTCGCCGGCCGAGCAGGGCGCGACCCTGGTGTGGCGCGACCTCTGCATCTATAGCAGCGGCTCCGGTTCGGGCTCCAACAAAATGAAGAGGATCATCAACAATTCCACAGGAGCTGTTCAGCCGGGCAATCTGATGGCCCTCATGGGTTCAAGGTACGCGACGGACAGTGTGTGTGTGTGTGTGAGAGAGAGAGTGAGTGTTGAGGGGCTTGTTTGCCCAGTGAACCCGGGTATCGTGTTGCGCGTCAGTCTCCTGTTACGTTGCGCTCCATCGGCGAACACATGCTGCCGCCGTAAATCGGCCGGAGTGGCACTGAAATCGTAGTTTCCGTCGTTATCTCGGATTTGTTTGAAGAACTTCATCCGAGAGTTATGTCATAAAGCCGCGAGATAAGGTGTACTTACGTGGATTTGCCATCTGATTAGAGATCTGATGTGGGCGTTGTACGACCTAATGCCGTGGCATCGTGCGGGTCGCGTGTTGTGGACGGCAAAAGACATCGCATCAACTGAAGGCCTTCTGATTAGATGGAAGCGGATCTGTGTGTGCGGGCTTTATTCGGGGCCGCAGTGATGTGGGTGGACGTGGAGAGTCTCTTCTGGGAGAGAGGAGTCGCTAGCGCGTGTATCTATGCATAGTTTTAGACGTTATCAGTCAAGTGCGTTATCTTGTGATGACAGTGGAATGAGGTCTATTTTGGGGGATAGTTACGGGTTACGACAGCGTTTTGTGGCCCCTCATTCACTGAAATCTGGATTTTGTGCGACGGGCTGTAAAAGCCGACCAGAGGGGGATTAGGAAACAACGTCGTCGGCCATTTTTTTTTCTTTTCTTGAAAATCCGTGTGCTTTTGTCTGAATTAACCGTCGATTTTGCAGTGAATTCAGATGAATTTCTTCTCCGGGATGGGAGTTCACCAGCTAGCACGGTGATCAACTGCCTCCAATGACTCACGCCAGGTTGGCTGAGGTCCTTCTCCACTTGTACGCGCCTTCGTGGGAGTCCTCTATTTCGTTGTCCCATTGGCGCGGAGTAGAGGACTCTTCGGGTTCTGTGTGTGGATCAGTCTTCAGTCAGGATCAGCGCTGTCTGAGGCGTGTAGTCCGTAGACGCCTGGCTGGACTCATGTCGCTGGTCGTCCAAACAGGGCATTGTTGAATAGCAAACATGACCAAAGACTAAACGCAGAACTTTTCTCTTGAAGAAACTGAGGGCTTCGGCATTTGGTCTTGACATTGTGCACGCCTCCGCATCAGGACATGGATAATCCTTGAGCATTTCACTCGGCAGCTTCGACTGAAATTTGAGTGCAGTTCAGAAGGGCAGTGAGCAAGAGAGTATGTACGTCAATTTCACCAAGAGAACCTATCCTTCGATAGATCCCTCTGCGGATTCTCTTCAGCCCTTCCACATTTTCGATCTACAATGAAATTGCTGACCAACAAGTACACAGGTTTCACAATCGTTGTCCATTCCTTGTTTGCATGTTCAATTGCTTGTCGATTTATTGTTCCTTCCTAATTGGTTTCTGGTTGGATTAACGTCTGCGCAACCAGAAGTGATGCACAATACCTGGATTCCGTCACATAACTTCTTCAATCGACAATGGTGCTCCTACGCCATCGGAACTATCTGCCACTTCCGTTAAAAACATTCACTTTTCCAGCACAAATTGCATTCCAAGCAGAAACTTCGACTCAACTTAATCCAACCCGACGTCTTACTGTCAGTCGGGCCAAATTTATCCAATAGAAGTCATCTCCGGACTGATGTCTGAACACAAATCCGCTGACCCGGGTAGTATTCATTCAACACTTCTGATGAGGGGTTCTTCTTCGTTGGCAAAGTCACATCAGGTCTCTTTCCGAGTGGATGCCAAATAGCATTTGTCCACTGCGTCCCTAAAAAGGCAAGTCTTCGTCACTCCCCCTCGCACTGACCTATAGCACTTACATACGTTTTTTCTTTCCAAGTGCATGAAAAACCTGTTAAATCGTCAGCTTAAGGAAATCTTTTGAATCATAGAACCTTCTTAATGATTTCACCAGCAAGAGGCCCACCACTGATTTCATGCTGCACCCCGAAAAGTAGAACCAATCTTTGCACAATGTGGGCAAAAGCGAAACTGTTGCGCTTGCGCTAGTCTAAGCCTTTTGACCGAGTTTGATATCAAGCTCTATCGTCGAAAACGCATGCCTGTTGTATAAAAAAATCTCTCCTTCTGTGGATTAGAAATTAATAACCGTCTAATTCCATTTTTTTTTTTCGATTTGTTCAACTGATCCGTTATCCATCAAATAAACACTGGTGTTCCCCAAGGGTCTGTTCTGTCTCCGATACTTTTTCTCATTTTTTATAAATGATCTCCTGTCAGGTACTTCTAATCCAAGTCAGTCCTTTTGCTGATGACAGGTTTCTCAGCTTTTCATGTAAACTCCAAGACTCTCGACCCTGCCCTTACGATGTGTACATTGGAACTGCAGCTTTTGTGATAACGGTCCTACTGTGAATGCCCTATGTGCGAATGTCCTTTAGCAGTCAGCCACCTACGATTTCTTGAATTCAGAACTTAACTTCAAATATATTTTAAGCGAGTAGTTTGCAATCAGTCACTAGCCGAGTGGGACGGGACGTACTGCTAAAAATGGTTTGATGGCTGAGAAACGAGAACAAATTCAAGGATATAAAGGCTCAACTATAATGCGTAGCATTATCTATCGAGCATTAGCTAGTGTCAAACGCGCATGGGTGAGCGAGCGAATACTCCCACCCCTATGAGCCAACCTATAATGTCGTCCAAGAAAGATTGCGAACATTTCGTTAAGCATGCGCAAAACACAAATGTTTCGTTAAGCATGAGCTAGTGCGAAACTAATCGCACCGCGCATGTGCGAATGTGACAGATGAAATACAGAAAAGGAACAAATTTTAAAAATGAGCAAATCAGCTGATATTGTGTTGGTATTCGTTTATACATACACATATAATCGAACTGGAAATATGAGGAATTCATAATAAATCAAAATTAAATAAAAAAATAAAGCAAGCAACGGAAGAAGGCTATGCGCGCATGTGTTTATTATAGTTACTCATGTCTTTCTAGCAGACATGACGAAACAGTTCGTTCAAGCTTGACGCTAGCTCATGCTCGCTGATGCGCATTATAGTTGAGCCTTAACAATGAATCGACATTTTTCGTAATTTGACGAAACTTAACATCAGAACTTAGAGAAAATGCGGTTGTTGCAGTTGCAGTTGCTGTTTACATTTTCTGTGTATTCCGTGAGATCTTTCATGTGACTTAAGCTTCTTGTTTTTCTGGTAAATCTGAACTAACACACGAAACTCTGTTTTCCGTCGTTTGGCAGATCATCAAAAGTGGCGTTATTGATACAAAATCTACTTGTGAACAAACATTCGGATTTGTCAAGGCATTTTACCACTCATGTGTATCTCTACGGACGAAGGCTTGTTCTTTCTGAAAATGATTTGATTTGATTTGTAAGTGGTTGTGTATTTGTGGCTCCACCTGTGAGTCGAATCGGGGACTTTGCAGAAGATGTATGAATGTTCGATTTAGCCTTGACGTTTGCGAGCTTCCTTCATCTAGTAGTACTCATGGGTCTTCGGGAGAAGTACGTGGACTCAGAGCTCTACTTATCATACAAGGAGGACATGACTCAAGGACACACTCTTTCGGGTCATTGCAGGCACTGGATGTTGAATCATTTCACATGCACTCGCTGTTGGCCAACTTTGTGTAAATGGCGAATCTTCTCTTTCCGGACTATGCCCACATATTTGCACAATTACTTCTTTATTAGGGTTATGTTGGAATGCTTCGATGCATGCAGTAAATGGCAATTCAAAATCATGAGAAAAATGTGGTGGTCATCTTCCACGTATTTTATTGGAAAAAAAATCGACCTAGCCTAATAAATCCTTGAAATCGATAACTGCTAAGACGAAACGCAAATGAAGATGCTTCCCGCAGCTAGCCTTCTATTGAGCTAGAAAAAAGTGTCGGAAAAGGTGATCGAAAGCACTTCATTTCGCCAAATCGCACATATCTCGAAAACGGTGGTGTTTGACTATGCCGCCTTCATGGCGTTTAAAACCCCTGTACCAGGAATAGAATCAAATTGTTCGCATTCGGCCTGAATTTAAAATTCGAGGTGTGGCCGATATTTGCAATTTGGAACTTGTCCAGTGAAAATGCGACACTGTGTGGCTCGTAACAACCGCTGCTACTTCGGTCTGTTTTAAGGTTATTGGCCTTCAACTTTCCTCTGACGAAGGAACTTTCAAGAACGCAGGAATTCTCGTCTATTTCTGTAGTGACACCGCTTGATCATCAAGTCTCCTTCGATTTCTTCTTCTTTAGTTTCTGTATCTCCTTGTGGGGCATAAGCGCCGATGGGTTCAATTTCCGGCAATGTGCTTCAACTGTCTCCAACTGCCGTTCTGCATTCTCCACTGTTCTGTGCTAAGTTTTCTTCGGACGGCCAGGTCTTCCGTCTCTGCTAAGGGCTACATTGCATAGCTTGTAGTTAGGTATGCAGCTGTCACCCTTTCGTAGTGTGTGACCAATCCACTGCCACTTCCGTCATCGTAGAGTGACGGTTCCTCAGCCGTTCTCTCTTAAAGATGTACATTGGAGATGCGATCGGGCCAGAAAAATCGCGATACGTTACGTTAGTCATCTATTGACGAATGTTTGAAGCTTTCTCGTCATAGCGGTGGTCACTCTCCACGTGGCGCATCCATAAAGAAGCACGGTGATTCTGACTCCATTCCTACGCCAGATTTTAGGTGGCATACCGCATGCGAACTTTGCTCCTTCGATTAGGACCCCATAAACGAAAGAGTCCAATCAACCGACTCGAATATTATTTAAACCCCCTTCACTTCCATCTCTACTTCTAGTGGTTCGGGAAAGACGACCCTCATGTCGGCGCTGGCCTTCCGTCAACCGGGTGAGTAGACGGCCAGACCCACCATTTCAAATCACTAACCATATCCTCCTTGCAGCTGGAACCATCGTTCAGGGGGACATTCTCATTAACGGCCGGCGCATCGGTCCGTTCATGCATCGCATCAGCGGCTACGTCTACCAGGACGACCTGTTCATTGGGGAGCTCACAGTGCTGGAGCACATCAACTTCATGGTAAGCCTGTCAACCTTTCCCCCCATCCGCTCATCAGATCTTCTGCCCCTCTACTAGGCGCACCTTCGCTTGGATCGACGCGTCAGCAAGGCGGAGCGCAGGATAATCATCGCCGATCTTCTGGAGCGGACTGGGCTCATTGGCAGCGCAAACACGCGGATTGGCAGTGGCGACGACGAGAAAGTCCTCTCGGGAGGAGAGCGGAAGCGCTTGGCCTTCGCCGTCGAACTGCTAAACAACCCTCTGATTCTGTTCTGCGACGAGCCCACGACCGGACTGGACTCATTCAGCGCGCAGCAGCTAGTGCAGACGCTGTACGACTTGGCAAAGAAAGGCACCACCATCCTGTGCACGATCCACCAACCCTCCAGCCAGCTGTTCAACATGTTTAACAACGTGCTCCTCCTGGCCGATGGGCGAGTCGCCTTCACGGGATGCCCTGAGAACGCCTTGGCCTTCTTCGCCGAGAACGGCTATCACTGCCCGGAGGCGTACAATCCGGCCGACTTCCTGATCGGGGTGCTCGCCACTGACCCGGGCTATGAGCAGGCCTCGCAGCGATCGGCGCAGTACCTCTGCGACCTGTTCGCCGTGAGCTCGGCGGCCAAGCAGCGCGACATGCTGGTCAACCTGGAGTTCCATATGGCCCAGTCGGGCGAGTTCCCATTCGACACGGAGGTGGACACTTTCTTGGCGCCACTGTGGCTGAACAAGTTCTTCTGGATTTGGGGACGAGCCACGATGGCGGTCTTCAGGGACCCCAAGCTACAGCTGATGCGGTTCATCCAGAAGATGGCCATCGCCATCATCATCGGGGCGTGCTTCGCCGGGACCACCAATCAGACGCAGCTCGGAGTGCAGGCCGTGCAGGGCGCCCTGTTCGTGATGATCTCGGAGAACACCTACCACCCGATGTACGCGATCCTGAGTGTCTTCCCGCAGGGATTTCCCCTCTTCCTCAGGGAGACCCGCTCGGGAATGTACTCCACCGCGCAGTACTACGTCGCAAACATCCTGGCCATGGTGAGTGTGGCCTCGACTGCTAATGGGGCGCTGTCCTAATCCCTGACTTTCTGCCTGCAGCTTCCCGGAATGATTGTGGAACCCTTCCTCTTCGTGGTCATCTGCTACTGGATCTCCGGCCTGAGGGCGACGCTCCTGGCGTTCGGCATCACGACCGTGAGTGTGGTTCTCGTGATGAACGTTGCCACCGCCTGCGGCTGCTTCTTCTCGACTGCCTTCAACTCGGTCCCACTGGCGATGGCGTACCTGGTTCCCGTGGATTACATCTTCATGATCACGTCGGGAATCTTCATCAAAATTAGGTGAGTGATTGACCTGACTGTGGGGCGGTTTTGAACTCTCTCTCTCTCTTTTGGCAGCACCCTGCCCGTGGAGTTCATTTGGACGCAGTACCTCTCCTGGATGCTGTACGCCAATGAAGCGATGACCATTGCCCAATGGACGGGGGTGCAGAACATAAGTAAGAAGCCGCCGGGACGGGTGCTAGGAGGCGAGTGATGACTTTTTTGTTTTCGTTGCAGCTTGCTTCGAGGAGAGCGACGATCTTCCGTGCTTCCGCACGGGACAGGATGTCTTGGACAAGTACAGCTTCAACGAGGCGAATATGTACCGCAACCTGTGGGCGATCTTGGCCATATACCTCGGCTTCCATGCGATGGCGTACTACTGCCTCTGGCGGAGGGCCAAGAAGATTTGAGTGCCTGTGCGACATTGGCGGCTTGCAACGACCTGGGGCTCGATTAGTTTTAAGGACTTTTGTATTTCAAATAAAATGATCGTCGGACATTGCTGTGTTGAATGGGTACGTTGTGCAGTGTAAGGGGGAAGTGTGACGACGACAGCACGTCAGGCTTAGCTTTAAGTCTAGGGACTAAGAAGGCTTCAAGTCTTGGATATGAGTCACGGTTATTGCGGAGGGTACAATTATATCCGGCGGAGAGTAAGGCGCGGGCAGATGATGAGAGCTTCACGTTGATTGCATTTTTGTCGTCTCACTTTCCTTTACACGGGGTTGAGCTGAGCCCAATTTGCTTGCTTCGATGTAAAGCTCTCTTTCGGCTTGTTATGGCAGCATAGTCAGCCATAAAATTAACAAATTTAAAAAGAATGGAAAAGACCAGAACCTCCTTCTTCGGATGGCGCCACAGTGTGGGGGTGACTTGGGCTCTCGTGTTGTGCTTGTGTTGTACGTTGACCGGACATTATTTACTCTGTCGCTCCGCGATGGTTATGTCGTGAAAATCGATGTTGGTGTGCCAGGGATCGAACCCTGGACTTACAACGCAAAATCGATGCATGTACTGACTATGTCATGAATGCTCCCGTTTTCTAATTGCTCAAGGAAGCATGATCTACTCGCAATGTCTCAGTCCCCTTTGCAGCAGTTTCGCTTACGTTTGAAATCAAGCCATGACGAGCCAACGGACATATTGAAGGCTCTTCTGACTCTTTTCGGGTTTTAGAATGTAAAGTAAGGTCCAGTGGTCTGCCACGCACATTGATTTGGAAGTCAATCCTCATCATCCTGATCATCATAAATGGGGGATCGGATGTCATTGGGGCTTCGAGTTGCCAGAGCCGGGCAGGTGCACATGAGGTACTTGACGTTTTCGCTTTCCTTCTCCTCAAGAGAAGCTTGTATAAAAGTCTTTAAAGGCTGCTTTGAATGTTCTTGTATGTTCGCCGGTTCAGGTAATTCCACCCCCATTGGAGTTCTGGCTGATGATAGACAATTATGCAGCGTTTGGGATCTAGTGTCCGTGATTTGTCTTGGAAGCTCCATAATTCGCCACATATCACGGGTGTATCACGGGTGCTCGCTGACAGGCTGTCAAGTTCCTCCGGACAATTTTTCAGGAATGTCTCATTGGCCCTATACTCAACAACTGTTCAGTCATCTCTTCTAGAGATGTCGACAGAAGAGTGCTTCAAAAGATGACTTCAACGTCTTTGGACGTTCACACAGTACGCTGGACAGGATCTTGTAGGCGATGTTGAGCAGTGGTGTACCTCTATAGTTGTTGCAAGAGGTATGATGGTTTTTTTTTTTTTTGTGGTTGGGGCATATTTCAGTTGTTTGGCATGTTTTCATGTTCCCAAGTTCTGCAGATGATCCAGTGCATGTTCCATAATCCACCAGAACATTGCCTTGAAGAGCTCCTATGGTAGACCATCTGAGACTGCGCTTTTGTTGCTCTTCAGTAGTTTTTATGGCTGTGCCGACTTCTTCGAAGCTAGGTGGGAGGATTACTCCATCGACTGGAGTTGGGATTTCTTGATTTCCTATCACTCTCTCCTAGTCAGGCCCATTAAGCAGTTGTTGGAAGTGCTGCTTAAATACATCCACTATTCTCTGCGAGTCACTAACTAGATTAGTCTCAAAAGATCACCAGGCTGTGCTCGGTGGATTCTTTTGCGAGGTAACCTTGTGCTACTTATGACCGTATAACGTGCTGTCGCAAAGTCAGCGAGTCGGAAGTCGTTATCTCTTGCCGTGTCGTGGAAGCTGTGCTTTCGCTAAGATGTTTTCCTTACCAATTTTGGCATTGAGTACAATTTTGACATCGTACTCCGGACAGGCTCCGTCCAGGAGGTCGTAGTCCTCTTTCACAGAGTCTTCCGCCTCGTCGGTAAGAGCGTGTGCTCATAAGAGGCTAATGTTGTAGCAACTGCCTTAGATGCGGACCACAGCCAGGCGATTACTTGGTTTAAAGTCGATGACCTGCGACCTAAACCGTTTTCCCACATCGAAATCCGCCTCCTAATATGTGCAACCATTAGTGACAGCTGCAATACATACCGCACTCTTTTTATTCATTATGCCTTGTCATACTGCTTGAGGATCCTTTCCAGATGGTGATCGGCCCCCGGAGTGTATAGTGTTCTTAAATTCCTGGAGGCCACTCGCAAATCGTTGTCCTTTTTAGAGCCGTGTCGTCATTGTGTTTCCGTCCGTTGTTCCGAGGCAGATTGCTCTCTCATACCGATTTTATTTACGGGGCGGGTTTGTTAGTTCTCCACACAACCGCCAGGGTATTCGCTGCATACATTGGTTCATCTCACAACAGGTGCTACGAAGACTACCCTGGGAGCAGGATCCACGAACCACGAACAGGAATCGTTGCTGGCATCCCGCCAGTGTACTGTGCCCTGTGTGTACTGCCGCCTAAATGCTGTCGTATGCTCCTTTAAAATCGACGGAAAGGTTTTGCGTATCGATTTGAAACTCGCTAGTCTTCTACAGGATTTCCCTTAGTTAGAGAATTTGGTCTATTGCCGATTTGTCGGCTGGAAGCCGCTAAGAGCTGTAGAAAACGGCTTTAGACGTTCACACAGTACTCTGGACATGATCTTATAGGCTACGTTGAGGAGGGATATACCTCTATAGTGGTTGCAAGAGGCGATATTTCAGTCTTCGGACATACATTTGCAGATAACCTGGTGCCTGGTCCCTACCAGAACATCGCCACCGGCCTTGAAGACCTGAAACATAGCAATTGGAAAAACTGTCATTGCCCTCTGGTCACCCTCCATCATAGAAAAATAAACTCCTTTAAGCCATCTTTCGCCAAACTTATACCCACAGGTGTGAGTCTCAGACCCCATCTGTCGTGGCGACATCAAAAGACTAAAAAACAACCACATTCCATTCCAATTATTTAAATTTATTCATATTTTATTTGAATTTATTTATTCTTTTATACAAATTTACACAATAAACATCTTAGCATTAACATTTACACTCAAAACATTTGCGTTCGTCTAAACTAGTTGTGTAGTTCGTTTCGCCCCTCACAGGGTGTTTCAAATACTCTATTCATCTACGCAAGTGTATATATATATATATATATGTGTGTGTGTCTATATATCTGTTCCATTTAACAACTGATTATGTTTGGCTTTATTTATCCTTGCAGGGCTCTATGTGAATCCACCTCTTTGCTGGTAGATATAGACTCTTTTTGTACAAAACAATAAAACATTTTACAACTAGCACAATTTTTTTTTTAATAATTTTTTCTATTTGCTATCAATACGCTCTACGAGCTGAACTATGCTTTGTTTCTAGAGAAGATTTGAAATTGAATTGATCGCAGCAATCACAGATACATAATAACAGACATTGTGTGCATTGAATGCACGAAGACGGATGAAAGCATTCAACGAGACACACAAAACTTACATTTTACTTTGTTTCTATTCTTGTGGCTTTGACTTTGAACTTGTATTTTTTTTCTTTTGTTTATAAATTGACAGTGATAGTGAGAGTGAGTGAGAAAGTATACGGGAAAAAGTGAGTAAGAAAATATTTTTTTTAGAAATAAACATGTTTTCTCCCCTCTTTTTTGGCTTACCCTGTAATTGCAGTGAATCCGCACATTCAGTTACTACGTCAAACAAGTGGTGATTGGTTTTCTCCATCCTTAGGTGAAACATTTAATTGGTCTAGAAGTTTTATGTTTTTGTTTTTATGTGAAACCTTATTTTTATGCAAAGCTTAGAAAGCTGGAGATACTCTGAAGCGATACTACAAGAAAGACTGTTCTGTCGTCAGCGGGAACAATTTCTGATTCAATTTTTGGGCAGATCGAGCGCGAATTGTTTGGGAATTCGAGATGCGATGAGTCCCGAATTTGGATGCCGGATGGGGTGGAGTTGAAGACAGGAAGGAGTGGATAGTTATTTGAGCATCCGCATGAAAAGCGGACAAAGACGTGCTTGGCTTCTTTGAGAGTACAGAGTTATGTGTGCGGTCTTTGGTCCTGTTTGCATTGAAGGCATCGGGAGCCCAGATTGAGCGATATGGGCTGTATAGGCAGGCGCTAATGATCCAAGGCCTAAAGTGGCTGGGCCATGTAGAGCGCATGGACACGCTAAGAATAGTCTTCGACGACAACACAATTGAGTACGATCGCATCTAATGTGGTACACATACGAGCGGTGTTCAATATATTATCGGTATCGGGGTGAAGCTGTGGTTGCACATATATAATTTGACTTATTTATCAAGTAATACTATTATTTTAGTGCACTCATGTAAAATTTCATATAAATGTGATTATTAATTCGCGTGTTATCTCTAGTTAAACAGAATCATAATGGCAACTGAGACGATGATGGTGAAAATTGAGCATCGCGCTGTAATTAAATTTCTCACTAAGCAAGGAAAATGTCAAAAGACTATTCATGAAGAGATGATGGCTGTTTACCAGGGTTCCGCACCTTCATTATCAACTGTGCAAAAGTGGTCAAGTGAGTTCAAGAGAGGCAGAGAGAGAGCATTGAAAACGATCCCCGCTCCGGTGGCCCGGCTACGCTTGTACGGGAGAAAGCATCAAAGAAGTCGAAAAACTTGTTCTTGAAGATGACCGATTAAAGGTGAAAATGATGGCAAAGATCACCAAGCTTTCAATTGGTACCATTCACACCATTTTTCATGACCATCTTAACCTTTCAAAGGTCAGTGCAAGGTGGGTGCCACGAATGCTCACAGCGCCTCAGAAAAAAGTGAGAATCGCATGCTGTAGAGAGCTTTTGGAGATGTGTGGTGAGAACACGGACGGTGTTATGGATCGAATTGTTACTGGTGACCAAACATGGGTCCACCACTATGACTCTGAAAGCAAACAAGAGTCCATGCAGTGGCATAAAAAAGGAACAAACCCCCGAAGAAGTTCAAAGTCACTCCGTCTGCCGGGAAGCTCATGGCCACGGTTTTTTGGGACTCAAAGAGAATCTTGCTCATTGAGTACAAAAAAAAACGGTGAAACCATCAACGCCACATCCTACGCTTCCACTTTGCATAATTTGCGGGAGGAAATTAAAAAGAAAAGACGGGGTAAACTCGCAGCGGGTGTGTTGCTTCTTCATGACAACGCTCCTGTTCACACGGCGCGAGTTTCCAAGGCTGCTGCGCGAGATTGTGGTTTCGAAGAAATCCAACACCCACCCTATAGTCCAGACCTTGTCCCTAGTGATTATTTCCTGTTTCCGGAATTGAAAAAATGTCTTCGTGGAATAAGATTTTCGGATGATGAAGAACTCAAGTCTCAAGTCGGCAATAAATGGGTGTTTTGCAGAGAAAGAGGAAATTTATTTTTTTGAGGGTTTAAAAAAGCTTATCTCAAGAACTTAACTCAAGATCACAAATGCATTGATGTTAGGGAAGATTATATTGAAAAATAAAAACAAATTAAATTGAATTCGCATTTTCCTTCATATCGATACCGAGAATATATTGAACGCCCCTCGTATGCATCCAATTTACTGTACGTAACTGGACGCAGCTAGCCACAGATCGCTCTAAATGATGAGGCTTGTTGTTTAAGGCTCACGTCCCCGACCAAAGACTGTAGCGCCGAACGAAAAAGAAGGGGAGGAGTTGTTATATATTTTTGGAAGAAAGAATAATGAACGATGAGAAATGATGGTCTTGCAAGACGTTGCATTATAACAGCGAATACAGCTTGTGGTTCTAACAAAAGGAAAACAAATCATCTCCAGAACCGTCCCCACATATCCCTGCATTCCAGCAACGCATTACTATCGATATACTCCGGCGGAGAAAAACGGCGCGCTATTCAAGCACTGGCCGCCGCTGGCTTTGGGAAAGCGCGGTTGACTGTAGGTCTACATAGAGATGGTAGTAGACATGGCATTGAAGGCCTGGGAAGGACATATAATCATTGCGTGGTAGTTGCTTTTGAAAAACCTTAATTTCACTCGACGTGCTTGACGTAGGACAAATCTTATTACCATGACACCGCGTTCCTTTCGCTTGAAGATGTAAGGAACACATCACCACATCACAGCGGCAGGACTTCCTCAAGGACGAGTGCTGGGTCCATTATAGTGGTATACAATGTCTCGGAAATGTGCAAGTGAATGGCTTTGATGACGATGTCGTTGTTGATGTTGCCATATCAGATAGCAAAGAGATTTTACCGACCATCAACAGGCAACAGGTGTGTAGCTTGGCTACCGCAGTATTGATACGATATGCAGTCTTCCACACCGACGCCCTCTTGACATATTGCAGCGTAGCATGGTGGCAGACATACCTGGAATCCACCGACTTAAATCTGTTAACAAGAATACAGAGACTTGCATGCTTTGGTGTTACAAGAGCAATTTCTACTGCTGCATCTTGCGATGAAGGACGAAGGAATGGAGGATGACGTCAGTGTAGAGGCTCTGTGCTATCAATGATGAGTGTTTCTAAGTGTTTTCTAAGAAAATAAAACTAGTTTTTCATTGGCAATCATCAGACATCATCAGGGCATCGTCAATAGCACTGTTGTCTGTGGCAAATGTAGGATGCATCCACAAGTCCTTAACGGAAGCTAGGCCATCAAGTCGGACCATCTCACGCAGTTCCTGATTAGACCCTCGACCACAAAAGGTCGCGGGGAGGGATGTCTGCGGAATGATGTACAATCTGTGGGCCATAAGTGAGTGTACTGCACGGACAGACTGGGAAAGCAGACAACCTTATGGTACCAAGCTTAAGGACCAGAGTAAATATGGCCAGCTTCAGCATGCTTTTCGCCAACATTGGAAATTTCAAGGTGCATGCTGTTGGGCTAGGTGTCACATATGCTGTCCTCAATTGATTTAGTTCACACACTTTTCATGACGGTGTAATCTGTTGGTGATGGTCTTTTGGCTTCCTTGCGATCCTAAAGAAAGGAGTCCCTCTCAAATGTGTTAATTACAGCGCCTGAAACGGTCAAGGGTCTGATTGGTCAATGTGGTCAGCGTGAGTTTAGACCAGACCCGACATCTCCATCTCCTATGGCTTAATATTCACATTACGGCAGATCTTCGAAGAGACCCACGAGTTTCAAGTCGGTACCCACCATCGATCGACTTTAAGGCCGCGTTTGACAGTATTTCTGGAGACTAGCTATACAGCGCATTGTCTAGTTTTGACATCCTTGCAAAACTCGTCCGTCTTTGTAGAGTGACGATGGAGAATGCCCATTGCTCCGTCAAGTTCGGTAAAGAATTCACCAAGACCTTCGATGTCAAAAAAGGATTTCGACAAGGCGACGCGCTGTCATACGATTTCCTTCATCATTCTCGAGAAGATCGTGTATAACTCAAGCGTCAACACCAGAGGCACGGTCTTCCACAAGTCTGTCCAACTGCTCGCAAAAGTCCACCAACACCGACGTCTTGGACAAAATGTCACTATAGACAGCTACAACTTCGAAGTAGTGAAAGATTTTGTCTACCTTGGCTCCGAAGTTAACGCAAGCAATGACACCACAGCGGAGATAAACCCGCCAATCGCTTGGAAGGCGAATAAAGCCCTCTTTCGATGAACCAAGCTATCCGTCTATAAGACCTTGATAGGCCCAATCTTGCTGTAGGCGCAGAAACATGGACACTAAGCGGACGAGGAGATACTTGGCCACTTCGAGAGAAAAGTCCTGCGTATTATCTTCGATCTCGGAATAATGGTGTTTGGAGAAGGAGACTGAACGACGAACTGTATGCCGACGTCGATCTGGTCAAACGAGTTCGAATCTCTCGTCTCAGATGGCTAGAGCATGTGGGGTGAATGGCCAGCAAAGCTTCGGTCCGGAAAGCCTTCGACTCCAACGACGAGGGACAATGCGGTAAAGGAAGACCACGCTTCCGGGGGCGTACGCAGTTGAAAAGGGACATCAATCAGCTGAACGTGCGTAGCTGGAATCAACTAGCATAAGACTGTACTAGTTGGAGAGCGATGTTGGCTGAGGCTGAGGTTCACCCCGGACTGTAGCGCTTGCCAAAGAAGAAGGGGAAGATGGTTCTTTGCCGTCACAAAGCTTCGATTTATAGCTGCTGGTCTTTGATGCTATGCGAACAATCCGGACAATTTTGTTCAAGTGCTTCGCGAAAAGCTGTGCGAACTGGGGCCCGATGGTTTCGAAAAATTTGAAATTTCTTTTGACAAGGCCAGACCGACTAGTGCCAACCGAAACAGTCATTTGAGTGAAATAATACTGCACAATTAATCGGAAGGCCTATTCTCTCCAACGATGCCGCAATCGTTGAAGAATCCTGAAAGTTGCCAGAGCAATGGCTTTTTTAAAAAGAAACTAGAAGGTGGCCCACACTGCGGAAGCGTGATCTGAAGTAGCATTCAACGGCCCCCACGGACGCTGTTCGTGCACACTTTCAACTCTATTACCCATGATTGGGTGCTATTCTGACCTCGCATCGTGGAATTTGAACTCAACCTTGGAGATGTTAGCCAAGAACGCGTTCTGTCGTCGTCGCCTGCTGTGTCGTCGCTCTTCATGTGGAAGCGAATGTGGAAGCAGATGATTTGACGAAACTAAAGTTTTATCGGCACGACCTAGGCAATGATTGACTTGTGAATGGAAGTCCGACCGAAATGAAGAAAGCTTTCGTATCTAAAAATGAAGTGAACTCCTCCACTCCCTATCCTTCCCGCCTTCGCCTCGAAACCCTCGACACACGACACACGTCAGAGCTCAAAGCACCCCTAGTCCCGATTCGCATCCCTATTCCATGGTGTTGGTCACATCGAGCAGGACATAGTTGCCGCCCGTCTTGCTGTTTATCAACGTCATGCTCCTGCTGTTCGGAATCACGTAAGCCTTCGTCGACAGCCCGATGGGACACATCGACTGCGAGTTCTTGATCGGGCTGCGTTGCGTGTCCAGCTTGAGCAGCTTCGTCCACTCGTGGTGATCGTGCGAGTCGTCCTTGTCCTTGATGTCCTCGTTCTCGGCACTCTTACTCATCCGGCGCTCAGTGGTGGTGGTTATTGTCGAGGTGATCGATTTGGTCGTGTAGCTGGTGAACTGTATTGTCCGCTCGGACTTGAAGTTCACCACCGTCTCCTTCTTGACGAGATTCTTGGTCGACTCCGTCTGTCGCAGGCTGATCTGCTGCTTGTTGCTGAGGTCCGAGAGGCTGATGTTGTTCTTCAGCAGGATCTGCAGGTTCTCAATGGAGTCCTTCAGCGGCACCTTCTCGCCCATCAGGTCGTGCTTCAGTTCGGTGATCTGGGTCTTCGGCGCGAATGTCTGCTTGATCGTCGAATCGGGCGTGCAATCGCCGCCCAGCGGTAGGGCCTTTATGCTCGGCACATGCTGGCTCCCAAATGCGGTCATGCTGGAGCTGTTCGATTGGCTGGGCGTTATGCCCGCGCTGCAGGTGGTCGTGCCAAACGAGGAGGAAATGTTGTGCTGACGGCACAATGACTTGCGTCGCTGGGCTGTCAGGTTGCTCATGTTCGAGTTCATGTCGACGTCCTCCGTCGACATGTCCTCCGAGTTGCCGCTGTTCTGATTCGGCAGGCTTGTGGGTGTTTCGTCGGGCTCGACGATGGTGTTCAGCTGCTGGCTGTGACTGGCTGCCGGTGCTGGTGGCGGGGGCTGCTTGCCCTTGAGGAAGTACGTAACCATTGTGCCTTTGCCCTTGACATTCACGTTGCCGCGACATGTCAGCAGGTAGCCTCGGCTCTCCAGGATGTTATATGTCTCTTGGGTGACCTGCGGAGTGGAAGAGGGGGAGGGATTTAAATTTTAACCAGAACCATACGTGTGCTGTTGCTTATGGCGGGACGTGAGATGGATTCGGGAGAAAGGCTTTTAAATTTTGGGGGACTGGGAGCAGTTTTTAAACTTCAGCGTCATCCTTTTTGCCGTGCTTCCGGGTGGGTGCGGTGCCAGAGTGCCATGGGATTTCAGCCAGTGAGACCGGGCATCTCTCAGAACCCCCCCTCCCCAGCACACACATCAGCTCCAGCGACTTTGAAAACACAAAGTGACGTGCCATTTCGCAAGAGATTACAGAATCTCTCAAGCAATCGACGGCGGAGTGGTGTGCCGGGAAAACGTGAGCCCGACACGACGTCGTGTGTCATTGTTTTGCCGCGTATTTAACGAGATTCTTTGCTTTTCATTACTCAAATTATCCCCGTGCCGGGGTAACGCATTCGTTAGCACCTCCATTAATCCTGTTTGCCGAAGCATGTGCCTGGGGTGGAGAGGCGAGGCTGTCCCCGCCTCCCATGGCTCCCGTCTGAATGGGTCTCATTAAAACGTCTTTGGCTCGTCACTTGAGGCGCATACATGCGTGTGTGTACTACTCACGTATCTGTGTCATTTTTAAGAAGCACGTCAGCTCAGCCCCCCCTCCCCGTCGTCATGGATACCCACCCTCGTCACGTAGAGCACAACAATGAATGCGAATTGACAGGACAATCGAAAATGTTCTAATTGAGTTACCTGAATGTGATCAATTAGACCGGTCGAGTCCATGCGGGAGGCGACGTTAACAGCGTTGCCCCAGATGTCGTACTGCGGTTTCCGGGCGCCAATTACTCCCGCGACCACTGGGCCAATGTTGATTCCTGAAACCGAAGTGTCATTGAAATGCAAATGTTAATTAAGTTAATTACGGCTGCGGCTGGCCGAGGGAGAGCACCGCGTTGGCGCTTACCTATCCGCATCCGGAAGTTATTGAACGAGTGCTTGTTGAGATCGTCGATTTTGTCGAAGAGCAGGAGTGCGTAGTCGGCCATGGAGGTGACGTGTCGGAAGTTCTCCATGTCACAGGTGTTGGCCGTTAGTCCAGATGCGGCCATGTACGTGGCTCCGGTGCTTTTTATCTTCTCGATGTATCTGCAAGAGGGAGCGACATTTGATTAGGCGACTGGTTTATGGCAAGTGCTTCCAGGACAGTGGTTAGTGGTCGCAACCAACCAAGGATGAGAGCACAGATGTTTCAAGTTGACTGAAGTGTATTTTGTTGCAGCCATGAATTAGTCGACGAATGGAGGCTCAAATGAACATTAAAAGTCTGTGTGCAGCGGAGGAAATGGAGGAAGCTGACGGAGGACGGTGATGAATTTCAATTTCAACAAGAGTCGCAAGAGAAGACTGCCGGAAGGATACACGCGCTGAAAATTTGTGTCAAAAACGAAATTATATCAAACAAAAGCCTGCAAGTTTGTCGATACTTTTGTTGTCTTACGGAAAACTTCGTTTTATTTAAATTAATTGTAAATTTAGACTCGTGAAACGATATGAAATTTTTTCGTAATTTTGTGGATACACATTTTTAATTCTCACATTTTGTTTTAATTCTACAGTGGTATTTACACGTGGAAGCATATACGTGTATATACGCTTTGGAGTCCGGAATAAGACAGATTTTATCTTAAATATAACAAAATGCTTATCAACTGCAATCGTTTGTGAATATGAGCTGCAGTGTGTGTTGGAATAGGACTCATGTTGTGTTAGGGTGAATATTTAATTGCAGAATATTCGGGCTTGGACGTATCTAGCATGGCGTATTGCCACGAATTGTTTCGAGATGCTTGTTCAACGCCAGTTATACTCGATAAGGGAATATCGTCGAATCCTCCCGCCTTCTACTTCTGTTCAAAATGTGTTTCGTGAACGATTTCCAAAAGCGTATAAAGATCGGGAATATGACGGAGTACGGGGATGAATTGGAGTTTCAGCCAATCCGCATCGAAGACTGCATGCAGTGAGAATTAGCATTGAGGGGTGAAAATGCTTCGTAATTTTTGTATAATCCGGAAGAACTTGCTGGTGGAGTTGATAGGGACAAAGCTTATGCCAATGTTTTTGTACGAAAAATCGGGAGATTAATAAACCAAATCTTGGCACAGGCCGTAGTTCGTCATGTGTTAAAGACTGCCGATGGTCGGTCTTCTTATAAGATGGCGTAGGAAGTGCCACTGATTGTAGAGGTGGTAACTGGACGACTTCTAAACTATGTCATGCATTGTAGCGTGTTTTTCCACAATCAGGTTTCTAGAGAATAATAAAAGCACGGAAAAAGATCTTGCTGAATTTTCAAATATTGTAAACGCAAGCTTGCTGGTGGACCATTTGCCTGTGCCGATGATACAGATACATGTATCAAGGTCGACAAAGCTGAGAAGTGCACTTCCTGATCTGTATAAGAAGTCTGTAATTAAGCAGTTTAATTATGACTTCTTAGCAATGAGGTATAGAAGTGAACTGTCACCACGCTGCCCTCACGAGATAGATAGCCAGTTCTAAGGAGTCCAGTCGTACGTATTTACTCATATGACTAAAAGGGAAGTTCCTATAGCAGTAAGCACATCTACTTCTGCGCCCGTTCGTGGATCAAATTCCATCGCAAATAAGGGATCACTTCTCTCGAGCCACTGACTAGCGGTATTCAGAGAGAATGAGTGTAATAAAAAACAATCCAATCCACAATTCCTCAGTTATGAGGGAACAATACTCGTAGCACGCACGACAAGAGTGGTTACTGCAGGGGCTAGGCCTCGGACTATTGCGCATACCAAAATATATGCTTTTTCTCCTGTAATTCGAGTACTTGAATAGAGTCGATCAAAGTTAATATGAGTCTAGAAACTAACTAAACTAAACTTGTCCATGTGCACACACGCTCATCAAGCGCACAACATCAATACCATCTCAAGTACATCAGCAGGATGCCGTGAATGTGCTGACTGAGTCTGAATGATCTTATCCGCAGTGTGTTTTGAATTTAGTTAAACTTTGTGACTTGTCAGCTAACTGTGTGTGGATTTTCTTTATTTGATGTTTATCCAAGACGATGGAGTTGTGGTTGCTTAGAATATCTAAAATTAACTAGTTTCCGAGTAGAAACAGTCCGTCCCTAAAAAGGCCCTCTCAGAGTTTCTCGCGTCCCTTGTTTCAAAGGTCATTGAAACGCTGATAAATCGTCAGCTTCTGAAATTTCTTGAGCCGCCGAAGCTTCCCAATTACCGGCAGTACGGTTTCCGCAACAGCAACAGGTCCACTGCTGACTGCTGATAGCTTTTCTCACCGAAAAGTGTTGCAAGTACAGCTAGAGTTGCCATAGAAATAAACTTGATTTGGTATAGACACATCAACAAACTTCGCTCTGATCTCTTCAAAAAGGCATCATTTGCTCTGTACTACCTTGAAACCTACTCGACATCATATGTTCAAATAGTAAGCGTACTATGCCTTGGTCGAATCCAGGTTAAGGTGCGGGGTACTAGATTGGGGCAATGCATGCAACACTCGCTTGAATAAACTTCAAAAACTCAAAGACACCATTGTCAAGGAGAGAAGCAGTCAAAATGGATATATGTTATTCCGTTTCAAAGCGCTAGGAGTTTCTATAGACCGCCAGATCAATTCCGGAAGAAGAGCAGGCTTCAAGCCCCAAAAATCATCGACAACTACGGCAGGAGACAACTTGAATATAGCTTTCCAACCACTTTAGCTGAACGATTTTGGAGTAAAACAGATGCAATTCTAATTCAAACCGCATAAACCATTTCAGTCAGGTTACGGACATAATTTTTAATTCGGACAACTATTTTAATCCGGACACATTATTAATCTTTTTAATACATACTGCAAATTACACATGCAAGCGCATACGTTGGTCGATACTTTGTTCAACAGGAAAAAATGAATATGTCATCCGGAATGATTTTTAATCCGGACGAGCATTATTCCGTTTTCCTCTGAATCTATTTACAGCGATATCAGCAGATTCATGTCTGAAAGCTTGTCTACACCCAGCTCGCTGCACTTCCGCCGCACAATCATTTGAAACTGTTTGCCGAACTTCACACGCCGTCGTCCCTGTAAACACGAATAAGGTACTCACCGAAATCTCTCGTCACTTAGAAGCTCATCAAAATCGGCTATAATCTCGTTGAGCAGTCTGAGGCACTCAACGCCCTCATTGTTCGACTCGAGTTCGACGTAGAATTCCGAGAAATTCGGAATCGAAGCAAACAGGATGCACACGCTGTCGCATTGTTCGTGGTACAAATCCTGTCAAAAAAGAAGAGAAAAAAAACAAACAAACCACATTACTCGTCCACCCGCACCACAAGTAAGTTCCATTCTGTCGTTGCAGTGATCCAAAACCAGAATCCAGCAGCCACACTCCGGGTGAGCACTGAACACCCTCCACGAGCCCTCCCGCCCGTGTGCAATTTGAATAAATGCATTTCCTCGTTGCGGAGTAAACTCAATTGCGAATGGATCTGGTGGAGGGTGCTCGGCTCGATGTGGATGGGCCTTTCACAACTTACGTCGATGTTTTTATCTCTGCTCAAGAAGTGTTCCGCCACATGCACGGGAAGGATGTTCTCGAGGAGCTTTCTGTTGTACGCCTGCAAGTGCTCCATGTCTTCCTTTTCCTCTAAAGGATTACGAGTCCAGACAGCGACAGACAATCACAGGATATGCAGAGAAGCATGGAAAGCAAATAGAATCACGTGTTACATCTGGATTCAACCGCACCCCACAGAGCAGGTGTTTCTCTGCCGGATTCGGACGAAACTCACCGGTAGCCTGCAGCTTCCAGATGAAATCCAATCTGTAGGTGGCCTCCGTCTGATGGCTGTGGAATATTAGGGCCATAATGAACGTGAGGAGAAAAATCAAATCAATTATGTAACGATACAGCGTTTCCTCGTTCCTGTGTGCGAGTGAAGGTCAGTCGTGTGGAGGGCAGCAGCGAAAGGGATACCCGAGATTTAGAGTGTTATTTAGAACGTTGCCGGCATGAGGGGCAAATGTCAAGTACTTACTCCGACGAGATGCGAATCTCCCTCCTCGAGTAGTAGCACATCGAGTAGCCGGTGTAGAAGAGTCCCGCCGAGAGGAGGAGAATGATTTTGAGCAGCAGCCGGAGCACTTGGTAAATGGCACATGTCATCGTCGATAACAGGGTTAGAAGTAAAAAGGTCTGAAAGCCGACCAATTAGTGAGGCAACGTTATGTCAGAGTGGTCGTGGGGAGCCCACTGCACTTACATTAATGACTAGATAGTGATCACAGAGTATTACGTCCTCCTCGACAGCAGCTGACCCGACGAGACTGAGTGAAGAGTTCTTCGATTCTAAGGGATGTGTGTCGCTTAGGTCCTCGAACATCTGAAAGGGAAGGGAAACAAAATTGAAAATCCGTCTGTTGGCTGTGTGTTTGCACATGGAGACGTGGACGTTAATTAGCCGAGGCATGCATGCGATGGCAGATACAAGAGGAATTAAGTGGATCACATGAGAGGGGTGCATTAGATACAGGGACTGTGCATTTAATTCGTGATTTGAGGGTGTATCGACTTTGCTTTGAAACGTCGGATTTTTTTTGGGTGCCTCTATTAGTACAGGGTGGTGCTGTTGGGCCTTTTTTCTTTTTAAAAATGCAATAAATTTAACAAAATTAAATTTTGTTTATGTATTATTTTTATTTTAGCAAGAATAAGCTTAATAATTATGATATACAACGTCGTTCAAGTGGCTGTCTCAGCTGGCTTCGCAGTAGCGCATTCTGTCACCTCAATTTTTCAAGACCTTGCCGATGATTTCGGGTTGTAGCTCACGGATTGCTTGGATGATATTGGCCTTAAGTGCTTGAATCATTTCCGGATGGTTGGCATAACATCGGTCCTTCACGGTTTCTCTCAAAAAAAAAGTCCAAAGGGGTCAAATCGCAGCTCCGAGGCGGTCAAATGATATCGCCAAGACACGATTTGTTAACTTGGTGTGCAAAGATCGATTGTGGCATGAGCTGTGTGGCATGTTGCGCCATCGTGCATGAATCAGAGGTCGTCCAAATCCATGTCTTCAATTTCAGTAAAAACAAAAAAGTCGGTTAACATGGCTCTGTAACGTCCACCTTTGACCGACTCATTGTTCCCAGCCTAATTTTCGAAGAAGGCCACAGCAGCCACATTCTCATTTGTGCGCATCGTACGACGAGGGAGGCCATGAGTGTTGTCCACTGGGATACCATTCTCACGAACTTTTTGCACAAAATAGCGTACAGCAGTCGCGTAGGGTGCTTCATTTCGGCTTGGGCTAAGCAGTACTCACTTTCGAAATAAGTTTTCAATAGTTCCCATCGTTGCTTAAGTGTAAAACGACTCATTTCATTCCGCGGAGGTATGATACTGACTTTCTGTCAAGATTTCGAGCGGCAAACAGCTGTCAGTGCTGTCGAAGCTGGTCCACCCTGTACTCTTTGAAGCTTGATTTAGATTTTTATATACTTTGGTTTTGAAATGAGAGAGAGGACCAACTTTTACAAATTCTGGGGCTTAACGTCTCCGAAGTGGACCTCTTAGTCAAAAAGTGGTAAATGTTAAGAGATGCAAGAAGCCTACATCATCAGCTCTCACCTCATCAGCACCAAATAACTGACAGGGGGGCAGTGGCAGAGGAAGTGCTCTGCTATGTCGTCGTCATCTCTACTGGCATCGCAGAGGGTTCCATCGCTTAGGCCAAGAACATTTAGGTGCTTGGCTAAGGGGTAGTGGTCCGTTAGTACGCCAGTAAGTCGTCGGCAGTCATTTCTGTCAAGAGCTAATAGGAATGCTGCGGATTTCTTACAGACGTTTGGGAAAATGCGCTTGGTTTGTTTACATCCCAGAGGCTCGTACCTCATACCACCTCCGGTTGTGCGCTCGAGAGGTCCTACCATCGATGGAAGCCTTAACCAAGGCCGCGGGTAAATCCAACGCAGCTTCGTGTCCTAAGAGTACCTCCTTGTCTAGCAGGTTCATTGGTGATATCATTTTCCGTGATCCCGTGGTGGCCCGGGACCGACACTAGTCCCACACAAGAGCATACTATCCTGGAAGTGGTTAAGGGGTTGAGCAAGGCCTTAAGCATAGCTTGGATGTCGCTACGGACACACATACTCCGCCTCTTCCACCTGTTCTTCACAATATAGTTCGTGGCCATAAGAATCGCGTAGGTTTCCGCTTGGAAAACCGACGCAAAATTACCTAACGAGGTGTGCACTCTAATGTTGTCGCTCTTCACGAAGGCGCCAGCGCCAGACCCTTCCTTGGTCTTGGAGCCGTCTATGAGGATTCAACTACAGTCTTTTCCTGGCTTAGATTCTGGCCAGAGTCAGTCCTGAGTGTAGGGAAAGTCTACTTTCTATGTGCGTCGCAGAAAATGCGGTGCGCAAGGTCGTCAAAGCTCCAGTGCGAGTTGTACCAAAGACCACTTCTTTTTAAGCGAGATTTATACGCTTCAAAGCCTTGTCCTGGCTAAGATTGAACTTGACATCCGCGCGCATTATTTGTATATTTATTGACAGCCAAGCAGCAATGACAGGGATTTTGGCATCGTTCTCTATAAACTCCAATATAGTAATCGACTGCCGTGCATCTCTTAATGAGATATCTGAACAGTTTAGCATTCGCCAGGTCATAGAGACATACCGGGAAACTGCACTGAACTCGTTGACTCCCAGCTGAAGGACTCTCTCGTAACATAGGTGCCCCTATAGCTATCTTCAAGCTCAATAATCTCTACGCAAAGAAGATCGACGCCAGATGGTTGTCGAATCTCAAAACAAAACTGGCCAAATCTTGATCGAAAAAGATCAAGTAGCATGATCTCCCTAAAGAGGTATAAAATTAGCACTTAGAGGGAATAATCACCGGGCCTTCACGCAAATAGAGTAGACATATTCGTCAACGACTTCTGTAGAAGCTGCTTAGACGAAGAAGAGCAGGAAAACACCCAACACCTCCTCTGCAACTGTCCTACTCTTGTCTCAACTAGGACAGCCACAACAGGATCCTACTTCTATGACAGTCGTAAGCGACCTCAGCAAAATACCGGTCAACGCGCTAGTAAAATTTGTTGAGAAAACCGGCCGGTTGTCATAAACCACCGCAGCCCTCCTTAATTTGAAACACCCATGCTGCGGTAAAATGGGCCTACTTTGACTTAATGCCACTACCAATCTACCTACACGCTTCGATAAATATGCAATGAACGTCGAGCTCGGGATAAACTCGACCCAATTAGGGATTTCAGGATTCGATGGGAAAGTAATTGACGAAAAACCTTCATGTTTCAAGCCAGATGAGTGTGCTATTGTTGATGAACAATTGGTACCATACAGTAGGAGATGTTCTTTCAAGCCATGCATTTTGGGAATGTATGAAATAAAAGTATGCGATCTGTGCGATAGCGAAACAACTTTTGCCTGGTCTTTGCAAGTCTACGTCGGTAAGGATAGAAATGGTAAGCCCGAACGAAACCAAGACCATCGTGTCATTCTAGATCTTTTCAAAAGCATTTAGTGGTATACGTATAAAATATCTTTCCAAATTGGATTAAGCAAAACATTTCAGAAGCAAGGCTTGTTTCTGCAAGAATTAGGGGCAGCTTTGATTCAAAGGGCATCTCTCGTCGAACCTCTCTTCCACAGAGCATTTGGAGTCTTTTTCATTTTCGTTCAGCTTCACGAGGTTGTCTGCTTTCAAAGGCTGCCAAGCACAAACTAAATGTTTGCTCAAAATTGTTCAAGCTGCTCTGGTATCGCTTGAACTTGCTAAGACCTTTAAATTAGATCTGTGCCGTTTTTGAATAATGTTTGGGTACACAGGGACAATGCCTCTTTCATCGCAATGGTTTCTGCCTGAAAAGTGCTACAGCTACAGGCTTCAAGGTGAAAACAATGTTGAGGGCATTTAGTTTTCCAAGCGGAAACCTATGCGATCCTAATGGCCGCGAGCTATATTGTGAAGAACAGCTGGAAGGGACAGAGTCTTTGTAGCGACGACAGCCTAAATTCGCTAACCTGGGTCCCGGGCCACCACGGGAAAGGAGATCGTCGATGAACTTGCTACGGGATTAGAGGAGATACTCTCAGGACCTGAACCTGCGTATTTGGTAAGGGTTTCCATCGACTGTTGGACCTATCGGCTTCTATATGTGGGATTATTTTCTCAGGAGACCTTACAAATTCCCTTTTTGTGGTCCCTTTCTCCCAAGAACACAAGAATATAGCAATTAGAAAAAGAAAACGAAGAGAGATCCATGAGATTAAGCATTCCAAGCAAACCTCCATCCCACGCGGCACTGTCTACCCGTAATACGTCTCACCTCACTTGCTTTCTCTTTCGCCAAGCACACAAATTAAAGCATTTAATCGAGCAAGTTCTCCTAAGACCTTTCCAACGAAGAATGAGATGAGAAATGAATGAGAAAATCAAAGAACGTGACACGATGACGGTACATTTCAATTCGGCTCTACAGATGAGTAGACCACTTGCAATAAATCCCTCTTGAAACTCCCATCATCAGGCGTCCCCGCACACAACTTGTAACAGCAGTGATAGGTTACAGCCTCAACCTCAACACTTCAATCTAATGTCTGGCGCCAGTCTATCCGAAGCATTTGAGAACACAACTCCCCACCGCCGCAAGATAAAATCTCAACGGCACCCTTTCAAAGGACCAACCACCGCCTGGTGTCGCCCCACCGCACAGCCACTTCTCAAATCCAAATCGCATGCGATTACCGTAAAACTTCCTCGATTAATAGCCCCCGACAGCGACCAGCAGAAACCCTAAAAACAATCTTAAAGTCCTTGATAGGCTTACAATCAATTTGCATCTCAAAAATTACCCTAATGGCCAAGCATCTAGACCACTGGCAGATCACCACTTATCGCGATGTCTAGACACGCTCTCAACCCAGCTAACTCGGCCGACTATCCCCTCCGGCACAAACAAAAGCTCAAAACTTCATCCCCCACCCGGTGCGTGACGGAACTCCAGTTCGGCCACTCAATGCAGCGCTATGCCAGGGCATCCTCCCGGCGCTCTTCGGTGAGGGAGAAAGGAGGGGGAAAAAAATTGAAAGCAAACATTATCCTTTTCCGCTGGTTTGCTCCTCTTGACTGAGCACATCCCTGCAGGCAATGATGCATTCGGAATGTTTTTTTCGGTATTCCTCTCTTCGAACACTGTCCTTGAAGGATGGGCTACGGGGGGGATGACAGAAGAGCAACTTTTCCCATTAAAGTTTGCCCCCGACAACCGCTCGTGATATGAAAGTATGGTAGATTGGGTGTCGTTTGGCATTTTTGTCCTGCTGCTATGTGCGCATTGACATTACCGTTGAAACAGTCGATATGGTTACAACACACGTACACCAGGAGAAAAACAACAGAATGGCACAGTAACGTAGCCCGATGTTCTGTCTCGGACAAGGACACTTTCACACAGCACGACCGCCTGGAGCTTAACTGCGAGCTATTTTGTCGCTTTTGAGACTGCGATCCTGATAATTTGTACAAAGGATGTTCGAGCAACAACAGGATGTAGTTAGCTGGGGGAGGAAAAAAAACTTGAAAGACGGCCAGTGCGACAAGAACAATTCGTGTTTGTGTGTTCCACACGAGCGTCTGAGCTTAAAGTCGGTTGTAAACGGAAAACGGTTTCCAGTGGCAATGCGAAGAGGGAAACTTCTTCTGGCACTTGTGACACAGTCTGATGAGGCATCTGTGTTCGTTTAAGAAGAATCTGTTTTGATGTAACACAATCCTTTCTCTGCGATTCACACTCGATGTAGTCATGGCGAAGGAGGAGGGCGCTTGCGGTGAAGGATTCGATTTAATTTCTTTGAATTTCCTCTTTTACGAGCATTTCGGGCCATTCCTGGTGAATTATGTGTTCGAGTTTGCATGGCATGGATCGAATTCACGACTATGACACGTCTCAAAAGTTAACTTCGGGCGAAGTCTGTAGCACATGTCGCGACATGTCAGGTCGTAGTTGTGTTGCTGAGGCATGCGACACAGGGCTGGCATGTCGTGTCATTGACATCGTTCAAGAATAACTTCCATCAGCAGCCCAACTGAACGTACGAAGCCTCAAGCTTATGTCAAAATCGAACGGAAGGTAGCTAGAAACATCGAAGCATCAACTTTCAAAACGCTCTGGATGGCTTCTGGGAACTTAAGATGTTTCATATATAAAAAGTGATTAATTTCGCTTCCACTTAAGTAAGCCAAATTCAACGAAACTCAACGAAATCCAACGAAACTCAACGAAATCCAACGAAACTCAACGAAACTCAATGAGACTCATCGAATCCGAGGAAACTGTGTAAATATGATCCGGACAAAACTCAAATGAAAATAAACCTGCATTTTACCTTGAAAATGTATTTAGTTGAAAAGAATAAAACATAGATTAATAAGACATCTGCACATGTCGAACGCCGACAGCGAATTGTGCTGAAATTGGTCCTACCTATGTATTCAGCTACTGAATAAAGATTGAAGAAAATTGTCCATAAACTCAAATAGAAAGTGAACGACATAACGCCTTGTTTCCACTAGTAATGACAAACATAACCACTTCGGTCACTTTCGTTGAGTTTCGTTCATTAATGAGTTTGTCACCCTCGGTGCAAACGTGAACTATATAAATGACAACTGAGTGACGATCCGACGTAGAGTCGCTCTTGGCAACCGATGCTACTTCGGTTTGTAGGCACCTTGGGTCTAAGCTCCAGTTCCGGATATACGGAGCCGTAAGCTGGACGATACGCAAAACAGTAGAGGCGATTCCTGGTGCCTTCGAAAAAGAAAACGATCAATTCTTTGTCGGATATATGGTCTTGTCTGGTGACAGGAGGCAGGTGAATGGAGAAGAAAACACAACGAACTCTAGCAGCTGCGATGAGAGATGTGGATGTCGACTGCACTGGCTCTGCCGCATTGAGCGTATGGACACCAATGTTGCAGGTAAGGGTACCCCTTCGAATCCCAGTTTGCTCCTGCTTCTAGAAGGAGAAAAATAGCGAATTTCTGGTATACCAACCAAGTCATCATGGACGCAGGGCAGCTTCGTCTTGAGGTTTGGAAGTAGAGTAACGCAAACCGTCAATAGGGGAACGAAGCTGAGGCCCAGACCTAAGCGTGAAATGTGCGGAAGCACCGATGGCTGTTGCCCAGTTTCCACAGCAACCACTTGGGTTGTGCATGCAATTGTCCTCCCACGAGCGCAGGGCCTAGAGTTTTATGGTGACTTCCAACTGCGAAGATTCTTCAAGGAACTTGAGACATGCCTTCGGATGATCGTGTTCAAGAGATGCTTAATTTCCAATGTCACAGCGAAGTCCAACCTTGGACCCATCATAATCAACAACACCACTCTAATCTTTGCCAGCGAGGTCAGATATCTTGGAGTAATCCTGGACAAACGACTCAACTGAAACTCACATATTAAGTCCGATATAGAGCGTGTCTTCGATTCTGAGCCATTGGGACAACGCAACAGAGGACGTCCTCGAACGAGATGGCGCACACAAGTGGAGAAGGACCTCAACAAATTTGCTGTGCGCAATTGGAGGCAGCTGACGAAAGATCGTGCCTGGTTGAGGCTTTTTGGTTGAGGCCCAGGTCCACCCCGGATTGTAGCGCCAAATAAAGAAGAAGAAGAGCGTGCTATGAGAGCACTGTGGGCCAGTAGACGTTTATACGGCAGGTCTTGGGGTCTCTCTCCCAAAATAATCTATTGGTTGTACACAATGATGGCGAGACTCATTATCACATCGTTTGGTGGCCTAAAATAATCCTAGAGACAAGGGTAAATAATTTGCAGAAATTACAAGGAACAGCTTGTCTTTGATTGTGAGTTGACATGCGCACCTGCGCTGGAAGCAATAAAATTCCCTTACCAATTATCGTTAGGAAGATAGCTGCTAGATATGCCATCAAACTGCAGCTTGAGTATAATTACAAAACAGGAACCTTAACGGGTCACCTTTACTTACTCAACTCAATCCCTAAAAGAGAAATTTTTTGTGCAATGCCGGATATTATGGTCAGGCAACACTGTTTTGGACCGCGACAGCTGGTCCAAAAGCGTCCCAACAAAAGACCCTACAAGTCTGGTGTGGTAAACAGACGGATCAAACACGGAGTCTGGGGTGGGGGGCAGGAGTCTTTGGACTCAACATAATGATTTCTGTACCAATGGGGTCCAGTCCTACAGTGTTGCAAGCAGAAATCCATTGCAATCTGCACTAAAAAAAAAACCTCCACTAAGATATCACGCTAAAATACAGATATTCTCAGACAGTCAAGCAGCACTAAAGGGACTTTCATCCAATCTAGTGGACTCCAAAAAAGACAAATGTTGCTATAGCGCTCTACAATCCCGTGCCAGACACAACAAAATGAAGCTTGGCTGGGCCCCTGGACACAGGGGGATTGCAGGCAACAAATCCGCAGATGGGCTCGCGAAAGCTGGCTCGGAACCGTACTGTAATGTCAATTGGATAACAGCAGCCACAAATCTGAGTAACGAATGGGAAAACAAACTCCGCCTGCCCTAGACCAGAGGACACATGGTCTAAGGCAATCCAAACGATTTAATTATGCCTTATTCATATAAGAAAATACTCCATCTTAACAAAAAAAAAAGCCGGCCACTGTGGCCTGAACTACCAACTTAACAATTTAAACCTGTCTCGAAACAAGGCTTGTCGGCTCTGCCTCGAAGAGGATGAAACTTCTGAGCACATCTTGTGCGAATGTCCGTCACTAATCTGGTTAAAGAAGCGTATCTTCAATAGGGAGATACTCACTCCAGTGGTTTAAAAAAAAAACTACAAAAGTCTTACTATCTTTCATGAGGGAAGTAGCCCGTCTTTTGATATAACTCCAACCTTCCGATACAATAGATCGATCCTGACCTTCACGGCGTGGGGTGTACAAGAGGAAACAAAATCCCATCGAAAGTTCAGATTCAACTCAAATAAATGGAGGCAGTGTCCAACGACTACCTCAAAAGTGTTCCTAAATGATTAAGGGAACCACATGAACACCTACCGCATGCAGTCACAAAAACAACACTTTTAAAAACAATTCTACTTACAATTGACAGTCCGGTCATCAATCCAATTAAGCTCACAGTGAAGAATCCAAAGCACTGCGACAGCACCCGATTGCTGTGAATTCTCTCGGAAAAGCTCCGCGCGCAGCTAAGAGTCTGAAAGAAACGAAAAGAACAGAAACGCCGATCAGTGCTGCACTAGTGCCGCACACCGCACGACAACAAGGTCTAGCCCCCAAAAAAGCATACTTTCATATTGAGCTCATAAGAAGCGACTAATAGAACTACAAATAGCAATAAGATAATAGCAGCACCGGTTGATAGATAAGTAAAATAATTTCTGAAAATATACGAAAACATTGATCACATTATGCTGGTTCGGTCGGCAGCAGTCCGTGTGTACTTACTGCTTAAAGACTACAAGACGCATCGCAGTGGTGCCCAGGAGCACCATGAAACTGCAATAGAAGTACAAATTGAGCATTCGATCCGGCTCGGAGGCATACTGTGGATGTGAAAGGGGTGTGAGTAAAAACAGTGAGCGTCCAACAAGAACTCACCTTTCTCTCGAGCGAGGACTTCTTGAAGGACAACAGCACCGATTTGCAGTGCTCCGACCGGAGGTGGTCGATGCTGCGCGCGTCTATGGCACGCATCAGATACTCGTTCACCTCGTCCTCGGGATCTTTGGTCATCTCGGAGCCGTCCGTGAAACCCAGTCTGTGAGTGGCGACATCAATATTCATCGATTCGATTAACCAGAGACTATACTCACTTGGAGGCGTTCTTTTGGGTGCCATGGCCCATCATTCGCAGCTCCTTTGATATGTTCCCATTCACCTGCAGCTTGTTGCGTGATTTCTTATTCTATAAATGCGAAAGTCAGTCCCGCTGGAGGGGTTAACGAGTGGATGCGTGTACTTTACCGGTCTATAGGTGTCTCCAGGTACGATTAGAAATGTCTCGATTTCGTGCTCCTTCAGGTAGGTGTTTCGCTCGCTGCCGTGGCCCTCCTCGACCTCGTAGTCACCGTCCAAGCACTTCAGGGTCTCCTGGGTGATGTGCACCCGCCTGTGGGGAGGCCAAGCAGCGCAATGTAATCAAGATCTCTTTTCGCAAATTGAATGTAAACAGGAGTTTTTTTTTTCTTCTTCCCTCCTCTTGTTTTCGTTAAATTACCCACACCACCCCCCCCCGTAAATGCCTCCATCCACAGGACGAAAGACAATCAGAATCTCTCCCCCCCCCCCCCCCTCCCCCCCCCCCCCTCGCCGTGAGTGTGACGCACTCAGTCTGGGGCGAGATTATTCGGTAAACATTTGGAAAGCAGGTTCCAATTGATTGGCCGCCCTAATTGAAAAGGATATTAGTTTGGTTTTCGTTATGGCCTCTGCGCCCGGCTCGGCTCGGCTCGGCTCAGCTCGTCCCGTTGGCCAGGATCGCTTAACTAATTACTTTGCAAATAAAATATTTTATGGCCAGCGCAACGAAATCATCCGAACGTTGAACATAAATCTACGTGGACTGTAATCTGATGGAGCATTTACTAATGAAGATGATTTTCTCGGTGGGTCCTTGCATAAATGATGAGCATTTTATTGCAGTGAACGACGACGAGTGTGGGGCGGATGGCACGGCGTGGAGGTACTCTCGTCGGTGTCGGTCGAAATGGGGAATTGCCTTCATTTTATGGTGGTTTCAGAAGGAAAAAAATATTGTTTTGGTTTTATTTAAATTTTGCTTTGTAACAGGAGCACCGGTATCTGCTTAAATGTGCACTCATTTGGCGCCCTGACGTGGGCGGGCAATTTGAAGGCGAGGAATGAGATTTAAATCGTTTCGTGAGAGTTGTGGGATGGGTTCTTAAAAAAAAAATGCTAAGAATTCCAGGAGATTGCTGAATTATGGCTCGAATTTATGCGCCCGAAAGGGGAACGGTTAGGTTTTTGGTGCGAGTTGGATCGCATTTGGGTCTTCTTCAACGAGCACGATTTTGTGGAAATGTGTGAACATATATAAGTGTTCAAAAAATTCGACAGAAATTTTGTTCAACTTTAGATCTAACTGGATACCGAGAGTGCTTTAAGCAATGTCTACCAGTGTGCGATCACCAGACTAGCGCTCTCAAAGGAACTGGAAAGGAACTCATACCACAGTCCTCTCAGCTGCCTACTGCCTGAGCAGAGTCATCACTACACAAATGGGAGCCCCAATATATATCGCAGTGTCAGCTACAGTTTCGCAGAGACTGACACATTTTTAGGGCATTTTTTTGGCTAGACAGCACTACGTTGGAAACCTACTCTAAGATGAGATTTGGAGTAAATCAGGACAAACTGCGTGAGGCACCACTGCTCTTTCTAAATATGGTGGATGCAGAGGGGAACAACTCGATAAACCCCGTATTCCAGGTGTGAACTACTTTGCCTAGGAACGAATGGCATTGCGTTTCTATGCCTTCGAACGATGAACTCCGAATACCTGAGGAAATTCGCTTTCAATACAAGTCTTCTTCACTGTACTTATTCATGGGGTCAAAATTTATAGCGACATAAACACAAACACTTCAAGGAACTCTGTCTAAGTCTGCCATTGGAGAGCTAAAAAAAAACTGACTTAGAGACCACTCTGACGAAGGAGATCTTTCAATCCTCGCCCATAGCTAGGAAGACTTCGGATGTAGCTGGTGACGATGCAATGAATGTTAGCCTTGCTGACTTAATCATCGTGGGTCATGCTCGGTTGCCAGCTCATCCCATTTCACTTCAAGTCCTTACATAGCAAGATCCACAATTGCTGACGGACGATACGTAGGTTAAGTGAAGAAAATGAGCTTAAGGAACAGAAAAGGTCGATGCTTCAATAAGCACTTCCTAGAGGAGACATCCGATGATAAGGATCGGCACTTCCCGATTGCCCAAGGATCAATTCGAAGGAGCTGGCATTGTTCGTCTCTCAGGTACATTGCTCTATGAGTCGGCTTTTCAGTGATCAAATGATAAGTGACATCTATTACCATATAGAGGGTGGTCCAACCATAATGCACGATGTTAATTGTGAGTCACCCCTTAACGTCAAGTTTTTTTGCCCAACTTAATTTTACATTTTTTTGTTTCAGTGTTTGACAAATTCAACCACGGAGAGGTGCACAATTGAGCAGCGCGTTAAGATTGTTGAAGCCTTTCACAAAAATGAGCGTTCAAATCAAAATGTATTCCGTGATTTTTTGGCCAGCATAATCGACCATATGTGTCCACAATCGGTAGAATTGTGCGCAAATTTTGCACAAACCGGGTCTGTAGGAAATGTGAAAAAACCTGTGCATGCTCGCCCAGTTCGTTCTGCGGAAAAGATAGCTTTTGGTAGCGATAGTGTGGCAGAAGAAGGCCACGCAGTTACCGTGAATGGTGTTCGCTATCGCGAGATGATAACGGACTTCGTTGTGGCCAGACATTGAGGATATGGACCTGGACGATATGTGCTTCCAACAGGATGGTGCCACGAGAAATTCAATGGAAGTGTTATCTCACGTGGTGGCGGTGGTAATTGGCCGCCACGATCATGTGATCAGTTGGTCTTCTTTATTTTGGGGATATTTAAAAGAAAAAGTGTACGTCAATAAGCCAAGAACAATTCAAGAACTAAATGATGCGATAATTCGGCACATTAAACCTTAAGTATGTCTCAGATTCATTGAAGGTATGGACCACCGGATAGAGGTATGTCACCGAAGTAGTGGCGAGCATTTGGCCGATAATTCTCTGTTCGTTGGAGCACCCTTGACAACAGAGCTCAATTCGTTGTGATGGAATGCATCATCCGAATGGTTGGATAAATCATCCGAAACTGCTTTAAAGAGTGCAGCTTTAAAGCCACTTTTACCTTATTGAGCATGAATTAACGCTGCGCATCATCCGACACTTGAACTTGCATTGATTTGACATGACTTTGATTTTTGTCAAATAAATCGGCATTGGAAAAACGTCTGCTAATGCAACATAGCTAGCTTATCAGTCAGAAGTGTGATTTTTTAACAATTTTTAGACTCAATACTTAGCACAATCTTTGCCTAAATTGAGACCATTAGCATCCACTTAAGATTGTTGCTGTGTCAAAAGGAGTCAAGCACTTTAGTTCACTAAGTGTAATAATATGGTACATGTAATGCTGCCTAAAATTTTCAATTGTTGTCCACCTAAACAAGGCCAAAAAACGTACAGTTGTCTCGGAAGTGTCTAAAAATAAGCCTAGAACTTAGACACATATATTTTTTTATATTTCGAGCACTTGTATGCATGCTTATACAATGTTTTTCCTTAAATGGACTTCAACCAGAAATGCAGTAAACTAGCCATGCAATCTGCTGACTTGGTGGGCTGTGTCACGAGCCTCGGCTATCATAGACGGAATATGAACCTCGGTAATAACAAAACTAATAATGCTCGAAATTCCTTACTTTACAGCAAATTTTGTGTCCTAAACTGTTTGCTTCTGAAATGGACGATTTTGAAATGAGTTGTATGTCGTCATCCGATCCTCTTCAGTGTACCGTAATGAAGCGGCAGCTCAAGCAAATACTGTCAATTTAGTCGCGAAAAATTTGCCATGGCTTCATTCACTTGTCTTGTTGTGCGCAGCGCGGAGGTGAAGAGCTCACTTTGTGTCCTCCTTAAAATCTTGAACATTCCAAAAACAGCCGAGGCCTTGCCCCATTTTGAATTATTCCGGGTCAAAGCGGTTTCCAATACAAATTACGCTACTCCCAGAATGCACTCTCGACGTATTGCTATCCCACCAAACTGCCCCGGGCTAACGCCCAGCCCACATCATCACTCAATCCCGAGATCCCACACCAAGTATGTCGCCTCGGCAAATTGAATGCAGCTTTTCAAGTCGGCACTTCGAAGCGTGCGATGCGCGATTCCAGCGAAGAGCACCGATGGCTGCAGCCGTTATTTTTTTCCGTTTCAGATACAATTTCCGCTCCATTAGCTTGGCGCTTTTGAAATAGCAATTCACACTAGAGAGTAGAGACCCACTTCGTATTTATTGGCGTGGCCATGGGATGGAGGTGGGGGAAGTCAACAAAAAGCAACAAAGCACACAGCACACTCGTCACACACTCACCCCGGTATGCCGCCGCTCTCCATGTAGTTGGCCAATGTGACATCGTTGGACCACACATCGAATTGCCACTTCACCAGGCCCAGCACGCCGCAGTGGACTCGTCCCGTATGGATGCCGACCCGCATGTTAACATTGACCGCCATCACCTCCCGCACCAGCCTGCAGACGACAAGAACAGATATTCGCTGGGATAATCGCCAGCCCAGCGGGTTGGTAATACATACGCAATGGCATCAATCATGTCCAATCCCATTTCGACGGCGCAGTGTGCGTGATCCGGCCTGGGCTCGGGCAGCCCCGAAACACAGTAGTAGCAGTCGCCCAGGAGCTTAATTCGCAGGCAGTGGTGCTCGGCTGCTAATCTATCAAACCTGCAAGGACACATCGGGATCGGGTGGTTAAGTATCGGCTTTTGTTCGGTACCTGCTGCATGATGGATGGGACGAAGGGAGGGGGCCTTACCTGGCGAAGAGTTCGTTCAGCAGGCGGACAAGTTCCTCCGCAGTGCACTGGTCCGAGAGGCTGGTGAAGCCGCAGATGTCCGCAAATAGGATGCTGCAAAGAGAACGTATCACTTACACGTGTCCAGTCGCCGCACACTCCACGGCCGTCCGCCACGACACAACGTCGCACCACCCAGCTGGGCAGCGCTTCTCGGGAAATTGATTCCACCTAAAAATCGGTGCGCCCTGACGTCAACAGCCATGATTTACTCATCTCGTCGGGGAGGCAATGTGATTCGACTGATGTTATGCGCCCCCCTCCTCCCCACCGGGGGCGTTATCGAGCATTTGAGCGATGCGACATGTGTCACGGCGGAGTGCGGGCGTCGGGCTTTTAGCTCTGACATCTTACCTAACGTTCTCGTGTCGTTGTATGTAGATTTTATGGAATTGGGTGTCTCGGGGTTGTCCTGCGATATCGTCCTTCATTTCCATCGCAACGTGGCGCGGCAGCACTGACAAAAGTAGACGTTCCTGGAAAGCCCACCGCCACCGAGGGGGAGGTGAGGATAAAAAGGAAGACAAGACGAGATTTTCTTTTTAAGCGCTGAGCATCATTTGCGAGGAGAATGGTTCGTATTTCAAGCGAAGTGACTGTCTTTCCGGGGGGATTATGTGTCAAAGTTTCGAGCGCAACTTTCCCACGAAGACGATGGCAAACTATTTTTGGATTTAATGAGTTTTTCGGTGGATTTGGGGGGAAGGACGAGCGCCTGGGTTGTCATTGATTTTGAGGATGTTAACACTTCGGAGAGCTGATGACACCCAAGACGGTGTGCTCGTCAAGAGATCAATTTGTGAGGGGAAGTGCGTCAGAGAACCTTGCCAGCCAGTGTATCGCGTGTCAGAAAGGAGGGCAGGTATTGGTGTGAGCTGTTCAAGGGCTTTGTGGGGACAGTTCAATGAAATCTTCCATTTTCTCGGTTTATGCCACGAATATGGTGTTGAGGGCATAATCATCGCCGTGTGAAGCGCTTGAGATATTAACAAGAACAATTTTGTCTCATTTTTGGTGACAGGGGTGGAAAAACGCTCATTTCGGATAATCAAGCCGGAGCGTCAATTTGGAGAGTCAAGTCGGATAGCCAGTCTCCAAGTCAGTCACAAGTCAGTCTGAAGTCAGTCTCGAAGTCCGTCTCGAAGTCAGTCTCCAAGTCGTTCTCCAAGTCAGTCTCCAATTCAGCCTCGAAGTCAGTTTCCAAGTCAGTCTCCAAGTCAGTCTGCAAGTCAGTCTCCAAGTCGGTGTAAAAGTCAGTCTCCAAGTGAGTCTCCAATTCAGTCTCGAAGTCAGTTCCCAAGTCAGTCTCCAAGTGAGTCTCTAAGTCAGTCTCTAAGTCAGTGTCCAAGTCGGTCTCCAAGTCAGTGTCCAATTCAGTCTCGAAGTCAGTTCCCAAGTCAGTCTCCAAGTGAGTCTCCAAGTCAGTCTCCAATTCAGTGTCCAAGTCGGTCTCCAAGTCAGTCACAAGTCAGTCTGAAGTCAGTCTCGAAGTCAGTCTCGAAGTCAGTCTCCAAGTCAGTGTCCAAATCGGTCACCAAGTCAGTCTCGAAGTCAGTCTCCAAGTCGTTCTCCAAGTCAGTCTCCAATTCAGTCTCGAAGTCAGTTCCCAAGTCAGTCTCCAAGTGAGTCTCCAAGTCAGTCTCCAATTCAGTGTCCAAGTCGGTCTCCAAGTCAGTGTCCAAGTCGGTCTCCAAGTCAGTCTCCAAGTCAGTCTCCAAGTCAGTCTCCAAGTCAGCGTCAAGTCAGAGTCAAGTCAGTGTCAAGTCAGCGTCAAGTCAGTCTCCAAGTAAGTAAGTCTCCAAGTCCGTCTCCAAGTCAGTCTCCAAGTCAGTCTCCAAGTCAGTCTCCAAGTCCGTCTCCAAGTCAGTCTCCAAGTCAGTCTCCAAGTCAGTCTCCAAGTCGGTCTAAAAGTCACTCTCCAAGTCAGTCTCCAAGTCAGTATCAAAGTCAGTCTCCAAGTCAGTCTCCAAGTCAATCTCCAAGTCAGTCTCCAAGTTAGTCTCCAAGTCAGTCTCCGAGTGAGTCTCCAAGTCAGTCTCCAAGTCAGACTCCAAGTCAGACTCCAAGTCATTCTCCAAGTCAGTCTCCAAGTCGGTCTCCAAGTCAGTCTCCAAGTCAGTCTTCAAGTCAGTCTCCAAGTCAGTCTCCAAGTCAGTCTCCAAGTGAGTCTCCAAGTCAGTCTCAAAGACAGTCTCCAAGTCAGTCTACAAGTTAGTCTCCAGGTCAGACTCCAAGTCAGTCTCCAAGTCGGTCTCCAAGTCGGTCTCCAAGTCAGTGTCCAATTCGGTCTCCAAGTCAGTCTCCAAGTCAGTCTCCAAGTCCGTCTCCAAGTCAGTCTCCAAGTCAGTCTCCAAGTCATTCTCCAAGTCAATCTCCAAGTCAGTCTCCAAGTCAGTCTCCAAGTCAATCTCCAAGTCAATCTCCAAGTAAGTCTCCAAGTCAGTCTTCAAGTCAATCTCCAAGTCAGTCTCCAAGTCAGTCTTCAAGTCAATCTCCAAGTCAATCTCCAAGTCAGTCTCCAAGTCAGTCTCCAAGTCGGTCCCCAAGTCGGTCTAAAAGTCAGTCTCCAAGTGAGTCTCCAAGTCAGTCTCCAAGTCAGACTCCAAGTCAGTCTCTAAGTCAGCCACCAAGTCAGTCTCCAAGTCGGTCTAAAAGTCAGTCTCCAAGTGAGTCTCCAAGTCAGTCTCCAAGTCGGTCTCCAAGTCGGTCTCCAAGTCGGTCTAAAAGTCCGTCTCCAAGTCAGTCTCCAACTCAGTCTCCAAGTCAGTCTCCAAGTCAGTCTCCAAGTCAGTCTCCAAGTCAGTCTTCAAGTCAGTCTCCAAGTCAGTCTCCAAGTCAGTCTCCAAGTCAGTCTCCAAGTCAGTCTTCAAGTCGTTCTCCAAGTCAGTCTCCAATTCAGTCTCGAAGTCAGTTCCCAAGTCAGTCTCCAAGTGAGTCTCCAAGTCAGTCTCCAATTCAGTGTCCAAGTCGGTCTCCAAGTCAGTGTCCAAGTCGGTCTCCAAGTCAGTCTCCAAGTCAGTCTCCAAGTCAGTCTCCAAGTCAGCGTCAAGTCAGAGTCAAGTCAGTGTCAAGTCAGCGTCAAGTCAGTCTCCAAGTAAGTAAGTCTCCAAGTCCGTCTCCAAGTCAGTCTCCAAGTCAGTCTCCAAGTCAGTCTCCAAGTCCGTCTCCAAGTCAGTCTCCAAGTCAGTCTCCAAGTCAGTCTCCAAGTCGGTCTAAAAGTCACTCTCCAAGTCAGTCTCCAAGTCAGTATCAAAGTCAGTCTCCAAGTCAGTCTCCAAGTCAATCTCGAAGTCAGTCTCCAAGTTAGTCTCCAAGTCAGTCTCCGAGTGAGTCTCCAAGTCAGTCTACAAGTCAGTCTCCAGGTCAGACTCCAAGTCAGTCTCCAAGTCGGTCTCCAAGTCAGTCTCCAAGTCAGTCTCCAAGTCCGTCTCCAAGTCAGTCTCCAAGTCCGTCTCCAAGTCAGTCTCCAAGTCAGTCTCCAAGTCAGTCTCCAAGTCGGTCTAAAAGTCACTCTCCAAGTCAGTCTCCAAGTCAGTATCAAAGTCAGTCTCCAAGTCAGTCTCCAAGTCAATCTCGAAGTCAGTCTCCAAGTTAGTCTCCAAGTCAGTCTCCGAGTGAGTCTCCAAGTCAGTCTACAAGTCAGTCTCCAGGTCAGACTCCAAGTCAGTCTCCAAGTCGGTCTCCAAGTCAGTCTCCAAGTCAGTCTCCAAGTCCGTCTCCAAGTCAGTCTCCAAGTCAGTCTCCAAGTCAGTCTCCAAGTCAATCTCCAAGTCAGTCTCCAAGTCAGTCTAAAAGTCAATCTCCAAGTCAATCTCCAAGTCAGTCTCCAAGTCAGTCTCCAAGTCAATCTCTAAGTCAGTCTCCAAGTTAGTCTCCAAGTCAGTCTCCGAGTGAGTCTCCAAGTCAGTCTCCAAATCAGACTCCAAGTCAGACTCCAAGTCATTCTCCAAGTCAGTCTCCAAGTCGGTCTCCAAGTCAGTCTCCAAGTCAGTCTTCAAGTCAGTCTCCAAGTCAGTCTCCAAGTCAGTCTCCAAGTCAGTCTCCAAGTCAGTCTCCAAGTCGGTCTCCAAGTCGGTCTAAAAATCACTCTCGAAGTCAGTCTCCAAGTCAGTCTCCAAGTCAGTCTCCAAGTCGGTCTCCAAGTCGGTCTAAAAATCACTCTCGAAGTCAGTCTCCAAGTCAGTCTCCAAGTCGGTCTCCAAGTCGGTCTAAAAATCACTCTCGAAGTCAGTCTCCAAGTCAGTCTCCAAGTCGGTCTCCAAGTCGGTCTCCAAGTCAGTGTCCAATTCGGTCTCCAAGTCAGTCTCCAAGTCAGTCTCCAAGTCCGTCTCCAAGTCAGTCTCCAAGTCAGTCTCCAAGTCAGTCTCCAAGTCAATCTCCAAGTCAGTCTCCAAGTCAGTCTAAAAGTCAATCTCCAAGTCAATCTCCAAGTCAGTCTCCAAGTCAGTCTCCAAGTCAATCTCTAACTCAGTCTCCAAGTTAGTCTCCAAGTCAGTCTCCGAGTGAGTCTCCAAGTCAGTCTCCAAATCAGACTCCAAGTCAGACTCCAAGTCATTCTCCAAGTCAGTCTCCAAGTCGGTCTCCAAGTCAGTCTCCAAGTCAGTCTTCAAGTCAGTCTCCAAGTCAGTCTCCAAGTCAGTCTCCAAGTCAGTCTCCAAGTCAGTCTCCAAGTCGGTCTCCAAGTCGGTCTAAAAATCACTCTCGAAGTCAGTCTCCAAGTCAGTCTCCAAGTCAGTCTCCAAGTCGGTCTCCAAGTCAGTCTCCAAGTCAGTCTCCAAGTCAGTCTCCAAGTCGGTCTCCAAGTCGGTCTCAAGTCAGTCAAGTTTGGGGTAAGCCGTCGCTCCTTGTCAACATCGCACCATCGTCAGGATGGGACTCCGAAGTTTTGAGTGAGTAGTCGTTGGCTCACCTCGGAGCCAATCTTCCGCACGCTTTCGTTGACATTGTCGTGACCAAACTTTCACCCAACACCGCACCTTTTCTCCGGCAAAAGTTGACTCCTCCACCCACCCAGCTCGAGCAAGTGACAACAATTCCGCGTAAACTTCATCTTCAAATATTTGCTCAGCCCACAAAAGCTGGCGACGTCCCCATGCCACGGTGAACTGAATTTCAGTTCAAGAAGCAGACAACGGCAACGCCGAACGGGGTGAAGAAGAACACAAAAGACGAGAAAAGCGGGAAGCAGATTGAAACGCAAATATGTGCTCATCCTCGCGCCCTGCTCACCTGCTGTTGGTTCTCCCTTTGTGTCCGCAGACGTGCCTCGATGCATTGACGCGTCTCGATGAAAGCCTTCCGCTGCGCCTTCTCCTTCGGCCAGTGAGTGAAGACGCCCGCCAGATTGGTGCACAGCAGCGCCAACATCGAACACAGGAGCTGCGGAAAAGTCCCATTGTGAGCGGCGAACGCTGATTATTCGTCCTGCTTGACTGGTACTTACCTCTTGCCACAGGAACCGTTCCGTGTTGAGAAAGGATGAATAGATGTGAGTCAGCGACAGGATGACTCCCCCGATAATCGCCTCCCTCAGTCGAACCGGCAGCATGGTGTACGTCATGTACACGAATATCAGGCAGCAGGCGCTACCGTTGAAGGACCGCCTGAAAAGAGCCAGCAGAGGAGATTGCAATGCACACGGGACCCGGCCGATGCCGACAATTCTGTTTACCTTGGCACGGTTGCGTACGCCACAGCCACCTCGATGGCGAGAAAAGTGGCCACAATTACATAGGACACCAGGACGAGGAAGATCTCGTTCATCGCCGGCTTTGAGAGGATACACAGCAGACCTGTTGCAGCGGGCACCAGCAACAAAGGCGGCATTGTCGACGAGTCAAATTCGATATGAAAAGAATTGCAAAAGGGGGCGGGTATTCGATTAGATTGGCGTCCTGTGGGACCGGGGAATGTACTCACAAATATAGACCACTCCGCAGATTGCCAAAACCACCAGGAGCGCGATGACCTGGTCCGATAATGGGATGGTTGACATAATGGTCGAGAGCTGCTCCGTTGTGGTGTTCGTGCTGTCTGTCAGCGAGGCGGAGTGGTTGTCGGGGGCTAACAGCTCTGAGGCAAGGGTTGACTCGATTGCCTTCTGCAGGTACATCAGCTGAAGGTCGTCCTCGTACCCCTGGCCACTGGTCACCTCGATCCATGTGCTTATCTGGCGCTTGAACCTGGGAGAAAATAAATGAGACTTGCTGCGGTTAGGGGTGGAGATTGATTGCAAATCGATTTCCCTCCGATGTCGGTCATCATCTCGGGTGAGAAGCAGGATTATGAGGGCAATTTCCCGGTTCGTTGGCAACGCTTTTTTTGTCATTTTCACTGCCATTGCCGGGTTATTTGAATGCGGATTCAGTTTGGGGGGGACGCTGATGTTCACTGAGAGAGTGGCTTTCTGAGCCATGAATCGACCATCAATCGACCATCAACCAACCATCAATCGACCATCAATCGATTATCGTCAGTCGTCAGTCTACAGTCGTCAGTCGTCAGTCTACAGTCGTCAGTCTACAGTCGTCAGTCTACAGTCGACAGTCGTCAGTCTACCGTCGTCAGTCTACAGTCGTCAGTCTACAGTCGTCAGTCTACAGTCGTCAGTCTACAGTCTACAGTCTACAGTCGTCAGTCTACCGTCGTCAGTCTACAGTCGTCAGTCTACAGTCGACAGTCTACAGTCTACAGTCGTCAGTCTACAGTCTGCAGTCTACGGTCGTCAGTCGTCAGTCTACAGTCGTCAGTCTACAGTCATCAGTCTACAGTCGTCAGTCTACAGTCGTCAGTCTACAGTCGTCAGTCTACAGTCGTCAGTCTACAGTCGTCAGTCTACAGTCGTCAGTCTACAGTCGTCAGTCTACAGTCGTCAGTCTACAGTCGTCAGTCTACAGTCGTCAGTGTACAAACGTCAGTCGTCAGTCGTCAGTCGTCAGTCGTCAGTCGTCAGTCGTCAGTCGTCAGTCGTCAGTCGTCAGTCGTCAGTCGTCAGTCGTCAGTCGTCAGTCGTCAGTCGTCAGTCGTCAGTCGTCAGTCGTCAGTCGTCAGTCGTCAGTCGTCAGTCGTCAGTCGTCAGTCGTCAGTCGTCAGTCGTCAGTCGTCAGTCGTCAGTCGTCAGTCGTCAGTCGTCAGTCGTCAGTCGTCAGTCGTCAGTCGTCAGTCGTCAGTCGTCAGTCGTCAGTCGTCAGTCGTCAGTCGTCAGTCGTCAGTCGTCAGTCGTCAGTCGTCAGTCGTCAGTCGTCAGTCGTCAGTCGTCAGTCGTCAGTCGTCAGTCGTCAGTCGTCAGTCGTCAGTCGTCAGTCGTCAGTCGTCAGTCGTCAGTCGTCAGTCGTCAGTCGTCAGTCGTCAGTCGTCAGTCGTCAGTCGTCAGTCGTCAGTCGTCAGTCGTCAGTCGTCAGTCGTCAGTCGTCAGTCGTCAGTCGTCAGTCGTCAGTCGTCAGTCGTCAGTCGTCAGTCGTCAGTCGTCAGTCGTCAGTCGTCAGTCGTCAGTCGTCAGTCGTCAGTCGTCAGTCGTCAGTCGTCAGTCGTCAGTCGTCAGTCGTCAGTCGTCAGTCGTCAGTCGTCAGTCGTCAGTCGTCAGTCGTCAGTCGTCAGTCGTCAGTCGTCAGTCGTCAGTCGTCAGTCGTCAGTCGTCAGTCGTCAGTCGTCAGTCGTCAGTCGTCAGTCGTCAGTCGTCAGTCGTCAGTCGTCAGTCGTCAGTCGTCAGTCGTCAGTCGTCAGTCGTCAGTCGTCAGTCGTCAGTCGTCAGTCGTCAGTCGTCAGTCGTCAGTCGTCAGTCGTCAGTCGTCAGTCGTCAGTCGTCAGTCGTCAGTCGTCAGTCGTCAGTCGTCAGTCGTCAGTCGTCAGTCGTCAGTCGTCAGTCGTCAGTCGTCAGTCGTCAGTCGTCAGTCGTCAGTCGTCAGTCGTCAGTCGTCAGTCGTCAGTCGTCAGTCGTCAGTCGTCAGTCGTCAGTCGTCAGTCGTCAGTCGTCAGTCGTCAGTCGTCAGTCGTCAGTCGTCAGTCGTCAGTCGTCAGTCGTCAGTCGTCAGTCGTCAGTCGTCAGTCGTCAGTCGTCAGTCGTCAGTCGTCAGTCGTCAGTCGTCAGTCGTCAGTCGTCAGTCGTCAGTCGTCAGTCGTCAGTCGTCAGTCGTCAGTCGTCAGTCGTCAGTCGTCAGTCATCAGTCTTCAGTCGTCAGTCGTCAGTCGTCAGTCGTCAGTCTACAGTCATCAGTCTACTGTCATCAGTCTACTGTCGTCAGTCTACTGTCGTCAGTCTACTGTCGTCAGTCGTCAGTCTACTGCCGTCAGCCGTCAATCTACTGTCATCAGTCATCAGTCTACAGTCATCAATCACTCCTCAATCAACACACACCATTGTGATCACATCAACATCCCCGTCCTCCGCTTGCGGCATGTGTTCCCTTTCACAGACTGGACACGTGCCGCATCGCCGTGTGTAGCCGGATGTTGCTAGCCCCACCGGGAGCCCACTGATGACCTAATTCAAATCCGAAAATCGATAGCTCCAGGTAATTGCGGAAATTTCATGAAAGCACTGCCCCCTCAAATACTGTGTGCTCAGCAAAAGCGTCGTGTATCTCTTTGTTTTCCATCAAACGTCGGGGCCACACATGTGCGATGAATTCCTCCCCTGTGCGCACCCGGGAATGGGATCGAATCCATCCCGGCCGTAGTCGCTTTGAATTCCTGGCCCAATTTGTTAAGTGGCATGGGTGGACTGAAGTGCTGATTTCGGATAAAACTAGGGAGACTCGGTCAAAGGAACAGACCGTTGTCCATGCAGGACACCCTCTCTCGCGCAGGGTGTCCTTAAAGTTCGCTTTGAGATCCCTCCGATTTATGGCCATGGCGCTGCTTTAAAAAGGGAAAATAAATTAAATCCTGTTCAATGCCAGCGGCGAGTGCTCCCCATTGTGCGACGGTTGTCCTTCGATAATGTTTACTTAGGTCCCCTCCGTCTGCACATTCGGATGCTTATTGTGAGCATATCAAATAGAACCGGGATATCCTTTTCTTCGCACTCCGTGTGAGCTCCTCCGGGGCCCCGAGGTGGGAATAAATTTGCGAACAGTGTTCAGTCGCACGGAAAGGACGCTGGGAAAAAAGGATTCTATGTGAAGGCGCACACACACACACACACTCACCTTGGCGTTTTGTATCGATGCTTGTGGAACTTCCTTTTCTCTCGGAAATGCGGAACCTCTCCCGCCTCGGCAGTGTCCTCAGGCAGGGCGGCTCGGATCGAGGATGCTGCCAGGTTGAGCACTCCCTGCCGTCTCCAGGCGTCTATGCTAATTGGAAAATTTGTTGAGGTCCTTTCAGTCTCCGCATAATTCCCACTCGCATTACCCGCATATGAGCCGTTGTATGTGAAATTCGAGTCGTCCCTAAGGCCGGCGCCCATCGCATTCGTTGCGGAGAGACCTGCCGAAAAGTTCCTGTAATGGATATGCAGGGTTGCCAGGACAATGTGGACAGCGGTGAGGGCGAGGATCAGCATCAGCAGCAGACCCAGGATGTGTGTCGTATTGCTTTGATTCATTCGCAGGAAGTACCGCTGATAGAGCATTTCCACCTGCGGACACACAAGACCGGTAAAAACCATTAGATTGCTCGTCCTTCCGTCCTCCGCTGTGAGGCATCTGGCAGCTGGACATGATTTCGATTCAATTTACCTGCAAGTTCTTGAACTGGTGCGTGCTGCACATCCGAATGACGACTTTGTTGAGGCGAAACCAAAAGGATATCGTCGGGCTGCCGCTGTTCGCGTTGGCTTCCACGTTCCTGTTGTCCCCGTCTGTGCCTGCAAGGGAGAGCAGAGTGTGGTGAGAGACAGAGTGGGAGAGTGCGAGAGAGAAGCCAGACAGAACTGACGAGCGCTCACTGCACAGCCACCGAATTAATAATTTAAGGATGTTTCGACTTATTTTTGGATGTTGTTCATGTTTTACGCGAATGATAGCTCCCCGGGGAGCTCTCATTAAAAATGTAAGTACTCGTTGGCAGGCCAGTCGAATGCTCGGGGCTGTCTGGGGACTTGTGGGGGTGTTCACGGCGCGAGGGTGGACTGCTTAGCGTTTGTTTTTTTTTTTTATCGAGCACTTTGTGGCTGCAATGCCGACATGGTGAATCGTGTGAAGTCCTGGTCTTGTGGGAGTTGCACTCGGAACAAGATTGAGCTGAGAAGGATGGCTAACGGCCGACTGGGGGTTGGAAGGTTTATTGCAAGCGATTTGATGTTCGCTCTGCCGTTTGCAAGGAATCTGATTTCTTCGACGGTCGGAGTGGGGTTTATGACCAAATTCCTTGGTTCTAAGAAAAAACGCCTCTCTGACCCGCATCTCTGGAACCATGGCGCAATTCACCGGAAGACGCCGCAACCAAAGCCGAACTGAGTTGAAATTCATCTCGTTTGCCCAGCAGAACCAACAGGCATCTTGGCGTACTTTGTCACTTTTAAAGCTGTTTTCCCAAAGGTCCTCTTGCCTACGAGTGGGAGAGGCTGGGGGGATAAGTCTTATCGCCCGACTCTCGTGCCTAACCGCTGTCAGACTTCAATGAGGGTCTATTTGTGGGCAAAAAAAAAAAAACAGACAACGCTGATAGCTAAATATTTTTGCTCACAAATTGGGTCAGCGCCATTGGGCGAGGGGAAGAAAAAGAGCTGCTTTCATTTGATCCTTTGTCCTTGGAACAATGGCAACGAATGTGTTTGTGACATTTCACGGCAAGGCAGAAGCGAGAGAGCTCTGCTGTGATCTAATTAGGGGGAGCTTCGGCGTTGAAATGATTTGCTGTGGGAACGTTTTAACGTTTGTTGATGTCACATTCATCCTTTCGGTTGGTTGACGTTTTTAGATGATTGTTTATGGCAGAGGATAACGTCGTCTATCGTGGAGTATCCCTCGGGGGTAGAATTTGTGTAATTTGATAATTGGCATCGTTGAAGCTTCGCGATCAAAGTAAATCCTTTTTCTTTTGGCGCTGCAAAGGTAGGCGTCTTTTGGTGAAATTAGTTAAGCTATGTGGTCGTTGCTCATAGCTTCAAAATGAATGACCCAACTTCTTCAATAATCACTAGAGTTGTGTGTGCTGTAGTTGTTACTTGTGCTCAAAAATTCAAATAGAAGACCGTCACCTACTTCGTTGGCTCTGAACGCTCAAGTTTGAGATGATTTCTCAAGACAGATGTACTCTCTGAGTATTGTCAGGGATTCGACAGAGGTGGGCGAATAATGCAATTGGTTCGTGTCGGCAGTTGGCCATATGCATCTAACGTAGGAGTCGATGCTTATATCCACTTCGTTGCGGCAGAATATTCCCGTAGCCTGCCAATAAACCATGCAATTTTACGCCCAGAGAAGCTGGGTCAAGGGTTTGGACACCAAGAATGCTTTAGCTGAAGCCAATTGGATTCTGATCAGTCTGTTCGGCTGATTGATCTTGGGACCGCCAAGGCCTTCCTGTATGTTCAGGTAGAGAAACCTCCTGATAGCTGAGTCTGAACCCTTTTTCAGATGTGGTGTCGTGCAAGTCGTGCCTATATGTTGAGAACCAGATCCATCACGGATGTAAGGACCATCGTCAGATCATAGAGCAGATGATTCTAGCAAAGACATGCTCCTTCCTTGTTTTTTTGATGATGACGTTACAGTCCGGGATGGACCTGGTTCTCAGCCAACAAGCTCCGTCAAGATCTTTGGTCAGGTGCATCCAATTATACGCGCCAAATTGGATGGAGTGCGTCTCCACTTGTGTTCGCCATCGATTTTGTGACCGATTCTTAGATGAATTGCTTGTGCTGCTGTTCAGCCCGTACTGTCCCAGCTGGAGAGGCTTGCTGTTTAAGGCCCAGGTTTACTCCGAGCTTGAAATACAGTAGAGTCTCAGTTATACGAATATTATTAATTTCCAATGAAATTACGGAAAAATTATGTGAGTGGAATAAGACTGGGCAACGGGCAAGTGGTAAACGACGAAAGGATTTAGTCACTAGTACAACAGAATACGGCCACAAAATTCAGCAGAATTTAGCCTGTGTAAAAAGCTTCGTATAAGTGAGACTCCACTGTATATTGGAATATTTTCCAAGCTCCAGCAGCAAATATGTACGTCCATTTCTTTGGAACTGTTTGAACAGATGTACAGATGGCCAAAACCAACGCTACTGCGGGGAAAATCGCAGCCAATACTTCAACCGCATCTTGACTCTGACTGGACACACAGTGATCCTCAGGAAAGCAGACTTTCTACCCAGGAATATTGATTGAACCACTTCCTGAACACGAACCTTACCCCTAATTTGCTGTCAGAGGAGAGTACGATAAGTTTGGCGCCAGAAATTGATAACCTTTTGCTGAATTGGCTTTTTGTGGTTTACGCTTATATCAAATCTGAATCGAACACAAAAAACCGAATGGTTTTGTGTCGTCTACTTTTTGAATCCCTTAATTGAATCCCAATTATTTGCGCCAAAGTTATCACAATCGTTACCGCTTGCATGTACATAAAGGCATGTAAAGGGTGATTTTTTAGCTATTATCTTTTTGGCAACACTGGTTTAAACAGCTGACGCACGTTTCGTGTGTTGTTTCACTGTCAAACATCTTCAGTTTGGTCTATAATTTAACCATGAATCGTCTTACAAACGAACAACGCTGGCAAATTATTGAATTTTATTATCAAAATGCGTGCTCTGTTAAGAAAGTTTATTTGTGTTCAATTGTGTTCAGCGACGAAGCTCATTTTTGGCTCAATGGGTACGTAAATAAGCAGAATGGTCGATTTGGAGTGAATATCAGCCAGAAGCATTGCAAGAGCTACCAATGCATCCAGAAAAGGTCAAAGTTTGGTGCGGTTTATGGGCTGGTGGCATCATTGGACCGTACTTCTTCAAAGATGATGCGAATCGTAACGTAACTGTGAATGGTGAGCGCTACCGTGAGATGATATCCAACTTTTTTTTGCCCAAAATGCAAGAGCTTGACTTGCATGACATGTGGTTTCAACAAGACGGTGCCACATGCCACACAGCACGCGCAACAATGGACTTATTGAGGGGCGAGTTCGCTGAACATTTTATTTCACGTTCGGGACCGGTCAATTGGCCGCCTAGATCGTGCGATTTAACGCCTTTCGGCTATTTTTTGTGGGGCTATGTTAAAGCTCATGTTTATACAGACAAGCACGCTTCAATTGACGCATTGGAAGACAACATTGAAGCATTTATTCGTGAGATACCGGCCGAAATGTTGGAAAGAGTATGCCAAAATTGGACTAAGCGGATGGACCATTTGAGGCGCAGTCAAGGTCAACATTTGCATGAAATAATCTTCAAACATTAAATTATATGGACCGTACTATCGATTCAAATAAAGATTTCATGCATTTTTCTGAATTTTATGTATAATTTCATGTAACTTTCCTATAGCTTTTAAAAAATCACCCTTTAATTCATAATCTGTTTAATACGTAAGTAACTTGTAGATAAATAAATAAATAAATGCCAATTACCAGAAAACGGACTCTGGACCCCATGATCTCCTACCCCCCCTTGATCCGGTGACTGTCAAGACCGGAGATGGCCAAGAAAGCCAAGAAGGCTTTCAACCGAACACGAAGGTAATTAGACTACGTAGGGAGGATGATAAAATCAAAGAGTGTGATTTCATTCTTGTTCCCATGATGTTAACATTTTTACGGACAGCTAGGCACCTACCAAGACCCTGGAGATGATCTCGATAGACTCGATAAAGTGTATCTGACAATCTTTTGACGAGATGCCTTCTCCTGTGTGGGCGGCTTATCACAACAATGGCATATACCTGAAATTACGAAGTTTGCCAGCACTTATGAAGCCTGGCTAGGCAGCAGGCACCACATTTAATAATGATGTGGACCACGACGTACACTAAGCGATCCCTTTCACTTCTATCTGCTAGCAGAACTCTAATGGTTGTGTTGACTGGACGCTGCCTAACCGTGTAACATGCAAGAATACTCAAAGCTGCATTCATTCACTTTTGCACAAGCTGTTGAGGCAACGAGGAAAATAAAAACATCCAAACCCGCCTGTGCACCAAGCTGTCTCCGACAACCCGAAAGTTACGACACCTCAGAGCCTCGTTTTATGATGACAAGGTAATATGAATGCCAGGCCAATGTATTGTCTTCTTCGCTGCCTCGATAGTTCTAGCTGCTTTCCTGGCAATAAATAGTTGGATTCACTTCGCAGCACCCCAATGAACCTCACTTGGCTATAGTGTCTTATCAGATACATTATCTGCTAGAAGCGTCTCACGTATATCACTAATTTGGGTTCCTTGAAAATGACAGATTTAATTGAAATGCGGATGGAGGTAGGTGGACAGACATGGTGGTTCGGTGTGACCATTGTTTTGACGCCACAACTCTGTTACCTTAAAGTCTATTTTTGAGATATCTCAAAATCCAAACTGAGGTCATTAGTTCATTGATATCCTTCGTTGAGATCACGTCCAGTAAGCTAAAGACGGGTCTGCCAACCACTCGCTGATTGGTTCTAGGAACTGCCGGGCAGGCACAATTGAAATGTATTAAGGCTTCGCTCTCAGCTGTGTTGCTGCATCTGCGACAATGTGTGTTGTGTGGGAAACCTACTTTGACGGCATGATTTCCTACAGATCACCACCAATCTAGTGATGGGACGAGTTCGCCGAAGGAGATCGCACTGATGTAACACAGGTTGTCAGTCTAGGCTATCTGAGGTTAGCTGTTTCAAGGGAGTGGATAGCTGCTTCTAGTGGGAGGTGCACCTCCTCTTCAAGCGAGAACTAAAGGGCAGATTGGGCTTCTCATTTTCTGGGACGTTACTGTGACATGGAACCCAGATTGAGGAACGCTAGCTCAGTCCGACGTACCGGCTCTAGTCTTGAGTACGAAGTAGCAGAAGCAATAGCTTTGATGGCGGGTAGGCAACATTCTGCCTTTGCAAGGTATTTGGGTGTACTTTGACCAGAGGACATGCTTCCCGAATGGCAAACAGTTCCGCCTGGAACACACTGGACTTGTCGTGCTGTGAACATGTTCAGAAATACCGAGAATACACCCGCACTGTGTAGATTGCCCAGTTAAAATATCTGCTCATCTGCCCGCTATGCAGTTCCTTTCTGTAGGGAAATTAAAAGTCAAACAACACTACCGTCAGTCCTACACCTCCATGTGTCCTCTCTTTCTAGGCATTCCCCCGGCACACGGAACCATTGCCGAATGTTTGTGCACTTTGCTCGCCAATTACTCGGATCGAATCGAACTGCAGACCTCGGTGATTTGAGATGAATCCTTTGAAAGGAAAAAAAAAACAGGAACAACCTCATCACTTGCGTCCGCCTTTGGCCACGGAAAGTTGATGAAAATGTTTGACAGTTTGCTTGCCCCCGCGTCGACATCGATCCCATCGCTCGGGGACGACCAATCAGCATGTGTGCTCGATGCACTGCGGCCGACTTGTTTATCTCTCAAAGCACGATTTGGTTTTTTTCTCCTTTTTGAGCTGCAAGATAACGAATTCCATTTGTGCGGCGAGTTCATGTAGCGTTCATCTTGTTTTCCCATCAACAAGCTTTGCCGGGGCGCAACAAAAAAACGGAGCACATCCTCCCGCCAGCCGACTCTAATCAAGCGGAGGACGTCCTCTCATGCAGACTGACACAGGAGCACCGAAGGAAGACGAGAGCAAAAACATTCTGCAATCAGGGTCCGCAGCATGTCCTGGCCGGGCGGAATTTAATGGGGCTTCGTTCAATGTGAACACGGAGCTACTCTGGTGGCGGGAGTCATCTTACCTTGTTGCTGCTGCAGCAGTTGGGCTTCGTCTCTTTGACCGATCATTGGACTCGTGCATGTTGAACCGGAGTTTGAGTCCACGGACTCATCAATATTGCATCTCGTCACACCTACCTGGGGGGTGGGCGAGAGGGGAGAGGGGAGCAATAACATGAAATGCATTTTGTGATTGTAATAACAAATGAGCTTGTTGACGGGCACAGAGCTCGTGCCGCTCCACAGAAGTGAACACTTACCGCTATGAGGCTGCTGCTCACGGACATCTTGCCCCCCTTGGATGGGTTGAAGTGCTCGATGACTTCCCAATTGGATTTCTTCGGCGTGGTCGGTTGGTTGGCCGGCAATTGAATTTGTGGCGGTGTGATGGTGGGCACTTGCAGCTCAAGGGTTGGCTGAGCGGTTCGAGGCTGCTTGAGGGACGCAGATCGACCGGAAAACTTGCCCGATGCTTTCTTGTCCTGTCGAATGGGACGAGTGTTTGCATGGGTGAATGATAGTTTCGTGCTTGTTTTGTGGGGTCGGCTACTTACATCTTTCTGCGAGTGGCGGGTGCCTCTCAGGGACAGTCTTTTGCTCCATTCCTTCTTTTGGCTTTCGGAGGAGAACGATCTGAACATGGCTGGGTTGGTGTTGGAGGCCATCTCTGAAATGGGAAACAAGAAATTGAAAATTATCATATTGTCCTGCGAGTGGGGTGATGTGATGTGTACATCAAGTGCTTCTCTGAGTTGTGAGTTTAAGGGAAAGACTTCAGCTTAAATGTTGATGCACTTTAATAAAATGATGCTTTGGTTTGATGGTGAAAATTGTGTACATTCAGTTTTGATTGGTACATGCACTGCAAGGTCTACAAGAACAGTGGATGGTGAATGTTTTTCGTTAAATTTTCAATCCGTGAAATCTCCCCATAAGATCAACAAAACGTGTTTACGTCGCCGAGATTGATAGCATTCTCTGGTAAACAAAAAATGTCCGCATAGTTAGAAAAATATGCTTTGCTCATTGAGGTCCGGTGCACGAGCGTTTGTCCGTCGCTGCAGCACCGCAACGTAAATAGTATACATTTGACCTCAACGGCGGCAGAAGTACACTTATTTGACTGTTTCTTTCATTCTGATGTGCGGTGGCCAATGGTCTATCGAAAGGGTTCCGATTTCTTCATACGAATCGGGTTTGATACAACATCAGCAAACGCGGCAATGTGCCACTGATGCCATTTGAGGAAAAATTAGATGTCTTAAATCTAATTATTGCATTAAGTGCGCACGGCAATTAAGATCACTTGTGGACTTTTTTCCGCAGAGCCTTTTATAAATACCGAACAGGCTTTCATTTCTGAGAAACAAGCTGTCAATAAAATCACCAAAAACGATGTATTTTTGTACATCAAGTGGAAACCCATTTATACAGTCGTTCCAATTGAAACTCGAACGCCCTAATATAAATATGTAATGACAAGAAAGAAAAAAAAACAAGTTGCACGAGGAATAAGAGTAATTTCATTTTATCAGTACGCTCAAGCATATTTCTTGCTATCTAGCAAAAGAGAATTCACTTCAATGTCGAACTATACAATAAGACAGAATTATTTCCAAAAAATGTATGATTTTATTAACCCTTTCAAGCCAGATGTTGTATGTGTACAACTTGTACTTCATCTACCCGCAACTAATAAAATATTGCCGCAATTTAAGAAAAAAAGTCTGTCCTGAAACCTGTATGAGTTAGCTTCATTTTGCATCAGATGTCTCTGAGCGAAGTAGAAAAATTTCATTCGGCATCTGTTACTTGTGTCTGCTTGAAGTGCAGATTCAACAAAAAATCATTATTTTTGTAAGTCTCAGAAAATGCGATTAATTCGCTAAAACAATCTTAAAGTGCTTACTAGGTGTTAATTAAAAATTTTATTTTCCATGATGCCTCTGAATGGTATTTACGAATCAGTGTTCGAAAGATGTATCTTAAAGTGCTTACTAGATGTTAATTAAAAATTTTATTTTCCATGATGCCTCTGAAGGGTATTTACGAATCAGTGTTCGAGATGTATTTTCATCAATAAATGTTCATGTTGTTTAGAAACAACATCAGACATCTATGGAGCTTCTCGAAATGTCTGACATGTCGTTTGTGTACAACGATGGGCACTTAACAAAACAATTTTGTATATAATATATTTCTTCATCGGTTCAGAGGACTGACAGATGCCTAGATAAAGATGGTCATGGAAATGGAGTGAGATAAGTTTGACGATAAGGATGAAGATGATGATCATAACTTCAAAATGGATATAAACCAAATGTTTAAAAATATTTGGGAAAAGCAAATTCATTTTGGAAATGCCAATGAAGTTGAACTAAGTAATCAAATGATGGCAAGTCAAGAACAAGTCGTAACTTGTGAGGATCAAAGTTCCAACCAGTCAATGAACGTTCGAAACTGTTCAATTTCAAAATGAGACAAATAAAATTAAACTGGCGAGAAGTATTTGCTGAAGTTCCCACGTAGTTATGAGTGATTATATCGACTTCCAGATCCAAGTATACAAACATATATATGTCTAACACCTCCGGAGTATTTTTGCCAGCTTATAAGCGACGACATGTTAAGAATAACCTTTACGAATGTAATCGTACATACGTAGACAGTATGTTGTTGCATTGTACAATAAACACATGGGTGATGTTGACTTCACAGGCATGCAGTACAAAAAAAATAATTTTCATTGCCACACCTCTTTCGAGTCACTGGCTCAAAGAGTAAAAGCGGTCTCTCTAAAAAGTTTCACAAGCTTGGCCGTTCGGGGCAGAAATCAACTAATAGAGATATCCAACTTCCTTGTCTCTTGCCACTGAAATTAGTTTGACAGCTTGTTGTAGTTGTTCCATCTGTGAATACGTGAGAGGCGTTTCGAACAGCTGAAAGTCTTCCCCTTCGAAATAATGAGGTGAAGCAGAGCATTGTTTTAAAAAGTGATCGTTATCTGAGCGTTATTTCAAATTCATATGTATCACCCCGAAAAGGAGGAGCAGCTTAAAACACAGATTGTGTTCAGAAGGTACATTCGTATACCTGGAAGTATATTGGAATGCGCTGATCATTGACACGTTAAATTTGAATTCAAATATTTTGCCTTTGAAATATTAGAAAATAGGTAAAGCAAAAGGGTTTTAATTTGATTTTGTGGTTGAATTCAATTTGTAAATAATCATTCACAATTCATAATAATGCAATGATCATGAAATAGAAATTTTGCAAATTCACACATGTATGTATGTATGTCTGATCGTTCGTTTTATACATAAATTTACAGAAAACAACTTAATTCCTTGAATTATTTCGTATTGTCACTTTAACATTGTGTATCTATCGATTACAAACACTTCATTTTGCTAATTAATTCGATTTAATTGTGTTGCAGCAGAAGTCATTACTTGAAGCATTTTAGTTTTGGACTCATATCACATATAAACTGTGCAGCAAAATTTGAAAATTTTATCCTACATATCCATTATACGCAGTTCGTAAAGATTTGCTTCAATTTTAAAATGTAACTTGTGAAAGAAACTTCTTTTTCGCATGTTATAATACTATTTAATTTGCTAAACTTGACGAACATCACTCATGGAATATTTCCAGATCGTGGGCAAGTTAAACACATTGGAAATGTATTTGACACTCCTACGGGCAAAATATGATTTGGAGGGGTAAACAGCTGATCAAAAGACACCACTTGTGAAAGTATGCGTAAAATATAGCTTCCAAATAAAGAAGTATGCGTGTTTTGCGGTAGGTCATGGTATTTTTGGCTGGAAAGTTGAATATCTCTATTAGTTGATTTCTGGTTCGGGGTCGGCATAAAACTGTAGGTCTCTTCCACTCGTGATAGAACAATAGTACGCACAACACGAGCGGCTGCTGATAAGCTAAGTCCTGGCCCCCTATTACTACTATTTTTATATACACACACATATATTATTATTATGATCCAAGTACTTGAATATACCCAATTTTTTTTACACCACTAATGACCATTGTTGTATATAATCAAAATCCCATATCTATTTATCCGTTCGTTTTTTCAATATATTTTCTTCAGTTCTGGCTTCGTTTGCTAGAATTAATCCAGGTTTTGGCAAAAGAAAAAAAAACATTTTTCCTGGAAGCCCCTAGACAGGGGCTGTCATGAAAGGGTTAATTCAGTGGTATTGTACGTCTGAAATCGCTACATTTTATGGCATATTCAACAACGCCTACGGGAATTGGGAGATGAACTACTCATACCACCTCTACCAGTAAACGATCCCAAATTAAAGGCCCACAATGTACGCATATGACTTTTGCATAGCTAGCCAAATGTAGTAGAAATTCCCGTTGTATAAGGCTTCGGCGGATACAAAAAAGAATTGGCGAAAGTTCTCAATTGTTGGGCGTCACGGGCAACCACTGGCGCAAAGGACTGTAGTCAGATACCTGGGGATCTGGCTAGATCATTATCTATTTTTTAACAAACATGTAGATGCTGCTCTAGCCCGAGCCCGAGACGCTTTCGCTCTTACAAAGAGACTGTTTTACAACAGCCAACTCGATGCGAGGGTGAAGGTAATCTGCTACATGGCCCTCATCCGGCCAATGCTCACCTATGGCTGTCCCGTGTGGTTCAACGTGAGTGCAAGCTTGGTGGAAAAGACTCGGGTGTTTGAGAGGGCTTGTCTTAGGGCTTGCCTTCGCCTTTACAGAACACCAGAGTCCCAGTACAGAAAATTCTATGAAGTTTTATACAACAGGGCGAACCTGATACGAGTGGACAATTTCCTGGTGAGATTGATTCGAGGCCACACTGCTAGAGCGATGAACTCGGCCAATAACCTGATCTCAATACCACGAAAGGGTACGTCATAACGGCTTCGCCCCCCCCAGAAGCATTTCTCCATTTAGACAAACACGGTCTGATACAAACTGAAAATGCGGTACCGCTCCTCTTCCACATCGCCCGTTCAACTGTGGATGGGCGACTCAACCACGACCGTTCCGTCGCACAACGAGCTGAGGAGGGTCTCCTCCGGTTCAGTACGGCGCTATCAAGGCGAGATGTTCGGGATGTTGCAATGCAACACCGAAAATTCTGGTGGCTGTGTAGCGAGGGGACTCTATCATCGAACCCTTTAGACCCTGGTTAGGCAAAGGGTAGTACAGATCCCCTTATGGGATATAGTCGGTCTCTGTCTTGCAGCGGATTATTTCTTAGTTCAGCTGCAACCTATGGCCGACCTACGTATTTTAGGGTAGTTTGTAAGCTGTATATATGTAAATAAATAAAAAAAGTAAATAAATAGTAAATAGATTAAGTACATATATATATATATGTGCGTATATTATTATATATACATGTATATATGTATGTATGTTTAGATTAAGGTAGTTTAAGTTATATTAAGTAGTATGTAAGTTAGCATAGGTTTTAAATAAAATCTGTTCTGCTATTAAGTTTTTTGAAAGTTTTCTTAATTTTAAATTGTTCAGTTATCAGTTAAAGTCATATAATATTAAGCACATGCATATGCATTGTTCGGTTAGGTTAAGTCGAAAGACATAGTATAAGATTAAGTTTAGCTTAGAGTGACCGCCTAGAGCCAGTAAGTTAGAAGTAGTAACACTGTTCGTACAACTAGTTTTAAGCATTTTTGTTATAAACTTCTATGAATAAAAATGAATTGAAAATGAAAAAAAAAAAATGTAGTAGAAATTCCACCACAATCGCCGAACCTACATGTCAATGTACCAATATATGTTGTTATATTTAGTACAGCAGTTAAAAAAGGCTGGTTTAGAAAGACGGAACAAAATCGATAGTGATATTTGCAAAAGAACTGGTTTCATTAGTCATCAATGTCGAGACTCTTGCAACGTGTTAGAAAGAAAAAAACTATCCGACTAAACAATAAAAACGAATTGAGCAGAATTCTGAATCTATAGGAGAAAACTGCACTCTAGATCCGGCAATCTCGTCGCATAAACATCGAATCTGATTTCTCTTTTTTAGAAGCAAGTGAAGTGATAAATCTGACTTCTAGTCCATGAGCAATATTGAAAGGAGGGTGTAAGAGTTTCAATTGAGGCCCCAGTACTTATTATAATTTCAAATGGAATTGGAATGTTACAAGACAAAAAGTATGTATCTATCGTTAAATAAAGGACATTTAAACAGGAAATGGAACTGATTAAGTCCAGATCAAGTTGATAACTTTTTTCAACTTTAGGATAAAATAATGAAAACTATATTTTTAAAGAACAAAAACATGTCTGTTTCACGTGACTTGCTCTACTTCATCTCTTTTGTTTGATTTTACATTTACAACATTCCTCTTAGCTGACAAAACAGAGTGATGAAAGGAACTGGATTTGAGGTGGACAGCAAAGTTTCGGGTTTTATCACGAAAAACGTCTACTAGCACGTTATTCAATATTGGCAACGAACGAATTTTAATGGAAATTCATTTGCAAATACCATTTTTAAGTTCTTGCTGTGACAGTTCAGCTTTCGAAAAGTTCTGAGGAAAACTTGCCAGCATTCCGACTCAGTCCGAATTGGAATGTGATACTCTTTAAATATGAAACTCAGCGTGTAACCAGTTGGTCACTTCGCTCAGAATCTTAAATTCCTTCAGTCATGTGAATTTGTTGCCAAAGTTATGTCAGTTATTTGTTGATGAAGTGCAAGGACACTTCTGAATTTCTCCAAATTATGCCATCACCCCCATCCGCCTTGTGCGTCTCCCTGTTTGCAACATTCCCTTTTGTTATTGTGCGTTCAAAACTACAGTGGAAGCATTCAATGACGTCAGTAATGAGAACATGACTTTACCTCAAGGCGAGCAATTAAGCAATTACCAGCAGACACCACCGACGTTACTTCCCTCCCAGTGATTTCCATTATCTCGCCGAACTAAGGCCTCCTTTCATTGCTGTTCTGTTTATCTCCTACCTTTGTCCGGGGCTTTAAGCTGCACCCTTGAATGCATAAAAATGTAATCTACCCCCATCCAACCCCCTTCAGCCCGTGTTGCAACTGAACAAAAAAATGAAAACGCAGCGCACCTTCCACAGCGTCGACTGCATAATTGAATCTGCATAAGTCGTTAATTTTTAACCAACAAAGTGAAAAAGTGAATATTCTCTCTCGACACGGTTATGCGAATGTAGCAGCTCCGAAGCAGAATCGGGCATTCTTGCTGAAAAAAAAAAACATAAAACGAGGCAACGAGAAATTTTGATATCACTCCATTCCATCCGATGGTCGTCGACGGGGAGTGCGAAGCGCTGCTATGTCAAGCTGAACTAATCTAGTTTCGGAAGTTTACTGTTTGCCGTCATCCCTCGAAGTCATTACCATAATTGGGTGCGTTTTTAAAAGGGAGAAAGTTTGATACCGAAAACATCGGAATGAAGAGTCAGCGGTAGTCATCCGGGATGGAAAGGTGTACGTTTTCACTTGGAAACTGTTGATGGAAGTTCGCCCGAGTGATTCAAGAGCTGTTCGGCCATAGAGACGGAGGATACTGAAACTCAATAGCATTTTGTACTGCGAGGGAGGGATTTTCATTAAGCTCATAATTTAGGGAATCAGGTCTTGAAACTCAGACTGGAGCATCTGTGAGTTCTTAGGGTTTGGTTGGTGGTTAGACAGGTGCCACATTTGACGCAGGCCCTAGCAGAGCTTTTGTGAAAACCAAAGGGGAAATGGTCTGTTTCATTTTCTTTCGTCCGATAATCTAAGTCAGCTTGAGCTTAGGTTAACCCAATTTTGCATCTGTTGTTGAATGGTCGCAACATTTGGACAACGACATTGAGAACAAAATATGTTGTCGCCACGTCTTCTTCGATTTTAAAACTCCGTGTCCAATTTGAGAAGAGGTTCTGAAGGATGACGTTGATGAATTCTCTCTGCTCCACCAAGGTCAATAAATGAGGAAATGAGGTCACAGAGACCTTCAATGCGAAAAGAGGTTCCAGTCAATTCGACGGGCTCTCATGTTGCTTATTCAACATCGATCTTGAAAAGATTGTGCAACACTCGCAGGCCAACACTAGAACAATTCAAACGCATAGAGATCAAACGCAGAATAACTCTTGCCAATCGCTGTTTCTATGGAGTATGGGCTCAAGTAGTGGCGGCCGTGGCGTTGTGGGTATGTGCGTCGACTTGAACCTCGGCGTCTAGGTTCGAATCCCAGTTCTACAAAAATACTTTTCACGGCCCCACTTCGTACGAGTCACTGACAATGCTCAAAGAGTACAACTGTCTGCAGAAAGCTTCTCAAATTGGCCGTTCGGAGTCGGCATAAAACTGTAGGTTCCTTCCACTCGTGATAGAACAATAGCACGCGTAACACGAATGGTTGCTGAAAAGCTAGGCCCTATACGGGGCTGAAGCGCCACCCATGTTATTATTATTATTATTATGGGCTCAAGAGCCAATTGAGCAATAGTCTCTTGATGGACGAAAGCAGACTTAACACAAGCCATTGATTATTTCAGTCCTGCCCTGCAGCTCCGAGGTATGGAGAATTTTTAACACGGATGAAGTGAAACGTGTTGCTGATGACATCTGGAAAAGAATATTCAACCGCGGAATGCATGGTGTCCGACTAAGGTGTCCTGGGTCAATGTGAGTGCGTGGACAACTTGATCCCAGGTCTAAGTTGACATCAGCGGACCTCAAGCAACTTGAAGTGGGCAATTGGAAGCAGATCACCATACATCCCATTACCCGGAGATGCCTTTTTGGTTGGGGACCGGGTGGGATGGGATGGGTTCAACCGAAGTATATTATTTTTTGGGGGACCTTTTTTTGTTTATCTTTGTCCGGGGTCAAGACACAGCTCGGGCCGAAGGTGAAGAGGGGGGGAAAGGGAGAGGAGATACTTGTGCACATTGTAGTCTAAATATTGGGGTGGAGCATTCCATATTCGTATAGTGCGGCTGAAGAATGATTCTCTAAATGTAATCGTGCGTCCGAAGGTAGCCTTAAGGGTAAACTGATGAGCATGAGTGGCGAAACGAGTATAGCCGGTGAATTCAAGGAGATGGAGAATGCAGTTGACTAGCTCACTTGAGCATCGTTTGTTAAAATAATATGGACAAAGAAGAGACGATACGTCGATGTTCGAGCGAGCCTAATGTCTCTGCTATATGTTTGATAGCTCGCTTGTAAGGGTGATTTTTTAAAAGCTAAAAGAAAAAAAACACATCAAATTCAGAAAAATGCATCAAATCTTTATTTGAATCGATAGTACGGTCCATATAATTTAATGTCTGAAGATTATTTCATGCAAATGTTGACCTTGACTGCGCCTCAAATGTCCGCAGTCCGCTTAGTCCAATTTTGGCATACTCTTTCCAACATTTCGGCCGGTATCTCACGAATAAATGCTTCAATGTTGTCTTCCAATGCGTCAATTGAAGCGGGCTTGTCTGTATAAACATGAGCTTTAACATAGCCCCACAAAAAATAGTCTAAAGGCGTTAAATCGCACGATCTAGGCGCTCAATTGACCGGTCCCGAACGTGAAATAAAATATTCACCGAACTCGCCCCTCAATAAATCCATTGCTGGGCGTGCTGTGTGGCATGTGGCACCGTCTTGTTGAAACCACATGTCATGCAAGTCAAGCTCTTGTATTTTGGGCAAACAAAAGTTGGACATCATCTCACGGTACCGCTCACCATTCACAGTTACGTTACGATTCGCATCATCTTTGACGAAGTACGGTCCAATGATGCCACCAGCCCATAAACCGCACCAAACTGTGACTTTTTCTGGATGCATTGGTAGCTCTTGCAATGCTTCTGGCTGATATTCACTCCAAAATCGACAATTCTGCTTATTTACGTACGCATTGAGGCAAAAATGAGCTTTGTCGCTGAACACAAATAAACTTTCTTAACAGAGCACGCATTTTGTTCGTTTGTAAGACGATTCATGGTTAAATTATAGACCAAGCTGAAGATGTTTGACAGTGAAACAAAACACGAAACGTGCGTCAGCTGTTTAAACCAGTGTTGCCAAAAAGATAATAGCTAAAAAATCACCCTTTAGGTCTTGGGGGCACCACACTGTAATTCTAAAGCAATTGGAGAAAGTTGAAGTGAGAGGACACATCTTGAACTGGTTTGAAAATTATCTAGTAAACAGAACGTTTAAAGTGAAAATCATGGACGAATACAGCGAAGAAGAAGCAAGTGACTATGGGGTTCCCCAAGGATCAAAATTAGGACCTCTTCTCTTCATTGTCACAATGAATGATTTGTTTAAAGTCTTCCAGCACAGCACAGCCTACGGATACGCAGATGTCTTAGCAATTGTAGTCAGCCACAAAAAGGTAGAAGTAGCAGAAAAAATAATGCAACATGAACTGAACGCAGTAGCGGCATGGTGTCATGACCATGGACTGATTATTAATGCAAATAAAACCAAAGTAATGCATATTCGTTCACCACACATCATAAAATATACAGTTGAACTAAAAATACACGATTACCGATGCCTACACACAACAGGCGATCATCTGCTCCTTGAAAATACCGAAGGCTGCTCAATTTTTATAGAAAATCTATCAACATACAAGTATCTGGGTGTAACTGTGGACTACAACTTAAAATGGAGTTCACGGGGATAGCATATACAAAATTCCTACACAGCAAAATGTCAATACAAGGGGAAAACAAAAAAGTATGTATACGATCCCGCGATACTGGAACGAATACACCAACGATCTAGTAGCGTACAGATCAGGTTGGATGGTCGACGTAACGAGTATCTAGCTTCAACGTAACTTCGAAGCCGTTTTATGTAGATGGTGGCGCAAAATGAATCATCCTATCGGCAGAAGCTATAATTTTTGCAAATGGCGTCATACGGGACTATTACTTGACATTTGTGAACTAGGCAGCTGCAATATACAAACAGACAGGCACTGGACCGCTATAATCCGCAAGAGGATGATCTTGTGTCGAAAAGCATCATGAGCGACGAGGCGCATTTCCATTTAAGTCGTTTCGTCAAAAGCAAAATCTTAGTTTCCAGAGCACTGAAAGCACGAAGAGCCATTACATCCTTTCAAAGCCACGGTGTGATGCAGCATTCTCGCTGAAGCAGTAATTGGGCCGTACCGGACACCATCGGCAATATGGTCACACTACAGGACCATGATTCCGGCAGGAAGAGCGGGGTTTGGTGAACATGTGGTTTCAACAAGACGCACCCACAGCTGAGAGCCACAATGGACATTGTAAAGGAAGCATTTCCTGGTCGCATAATCTCACGTTTTGGCCATTTTTCCATGGCCAGCAAGAGTGCCCGATTTGACCATCTCATCGAAGTCGCAGGAATTTATGCCAACAAGCTTCGGACAATCGCTGCCCTTAAGGAGATAATTCGACGGAAATGCGAACAATTATCACCGGAAATCTTGCGGAAAATAATGGAAAATGCGTTAAAATGGGCACAGTGCAAATGCGTATCAACACTGGCGGCAGCCACTTGGCGGATATGATCTTTTCCACTTAACGAAAGAAATTGTAAAGATGAACGATTTTGGCATCATGTGATACGCGCTTAAACTGGATCAAGTTCGGCATTGTTGACCAACAGGGACGACCGTTAAATGTGAAATGTGTAGGTACCTTGGCATCTGGTTGCATATAAAAAAGGCATTTGCTGCAACTTGACTCCACTGTACGGTAAGCACTACTGTGTACAGTGAAACCGCACAATGTGTACAGGCGGCAACAAGTAGTGACTCAAAATCACTCGTAAATGAAAACCCCAAATTCTGCAATGATGGCAAACTGATACGTGCACAAGGCAAGCGTCTGTGACACCTCATAACTGGCCACTAGAACATGCCCCACTTGTTCAGTCTCCATTTTCAGCCGCACGATATGAGAGCACTTGCAACAGCTACAAACACCTGAGCGCGTGGAGTTTCGGTTACAATTCCCAGGGGTTTTCGATTTCGAAACCACATGCATGCGCATCCAACAATCGAGTCCTGTGATGAAACATGACGTCAGCAGCAAGTGCTACCACACACAATTTTGACGAGAGTTCTCAACAAACGCCCATAAACGCACGGCTCTCCTCTCTAATCAGCCGGTTGGCAAAGAGCATCTGCACGTAAATGTGATTTCAGACCGTTTTCCGATCACTGTGACAGATTGCACTTGGTCACCTGAAAACTGGCGACCAGGCGGCGGGGACGCACTCCATTTACCATTCCCCCAACTGGCACGTGCGAGTATTTTAATTCCACTCTGATAAATCACAAGGCAAATTGATGCCAGGACAAGTGTTGCGAACATCATTTGTTACGTTCACTTTAACGGTAAGAAAAATGATATCGCCTCCCTCTCGCCCTCCCCTCCCAACATCAGTCGGCCCGGCATGGCGAGGTGAATATAAATGACTTCGAGCGCCTTCGGCCGTGTGGAGTGCTAATGTCGTGAGCAAATTTTCACCCATCCCCACGCGCACGGACGGAGCACGGACGGATGCCGCCGCCGCCGGTGACCGGCTGTGAGGACATGCACAAAAGGATAGCACCGTCGCCGCCGGTTGTGAGTGAATTAAAATTCCACAACACGTCCAGGTGACCCTTTTTCTGCTGTGAAATAAAATCAAAGCAATCGACCTGAGATGTCACATTCAGACGGATGCGGCGGCCTTGAGATGGGTCAAGGCACAGACAGGTCTGCAAACGGCCCCAGGCCACGATGAGTAATTGCTTTTGTTTCGAATTTTCATTGATTCGTTAATGCACGTTGAGGTGCCTGGTGAGGCAAAGGATGCGAGCGGACTTTCGCATCGATCATCGGTTGGCTGTCATCGGAAGTGTGGTGGTTGTGGGAGAATGATGGCTTCTGGTGAAGTTTAAATTGTCGATGGAGTTCCTGGAAAACACGCTCAAAGCGAGGCCTTGACTTCCCTGCAATGAATGGGCATGCTTTCATTACAAATTAATGAGTTGGAGTAAGTTCCAAATGAGAGAAGCCCTGTGACGAGGCTGAATGATGTGTGCTGGCGGGGAATACCGTCGTCCAATCCCCGGCCAGACGAATGATTTCCAAAAGAGCACCACTTGATCACATTCCGACCGAAAACCGGATTAGCAATCAAATCCCGCCTCTTGTGACCAGGCAGGACAGACGCCCAACCATCTTAATAGGAAATCAATTTCAATCAACCAACCAGCTCCTTGTTGCCCCAGGCCAGGCAGCCGTCCATTGATATCCTTGTCCGTTCTCCAACTAAATAGATAATCATCCCCGCTGCACGAGAGCTGCTGCTATATAATTCACATGCGAACGTATGAAGCGTATCAGAAGGCAAATCCCCAGTTTCCTCCGACACTTAATCCTTAACGGTATCACTTAGCATTAGCCGACTGCTCTAGATTTATTATTCCCCTCGCATGAGTTGTCTGACGGCGCCCCAGCCCCCCAGCAGATCCACGCCGTGCCACGTGATTCCACGAAATCGAAAAACATTGTTCCTATAAATTGATTTGTGAAATACCTTTCAAAACGACAAAGGGATACAAACAAGGACGCCTCGGAGTGCGAATCGGCGAAAACTAAGCCGGCGGCGCTGACGGCGGGGGCGAAGATTTCCTTTGGGGGAAAGGAATTATTTCTGTTTTCTCTTCTTTTTTTTTCGTTTTGTTTTCCAATCCGGTGCTCGGTGGTGCCTCGAGCGAACGGGAACAAGCAGTATCACAGTCCAGGGATTGGTTGTTGGTTTGTTCGTTTAAAAGTTGTTGTTTTCATTTTTTTTTTTGGCAACCCCCGCAGACAATGGCACAATTGTTTAGAGTCCTTAAGTGGATGTTAAATGTTGTCGGAGAGTGTGCACGGAGACGGGCACCGCAAGCGGGACTCATTTGGATAATTTGACTGTCGGCTTACCTGGCAAGTGGGTGATTGTGGATTGTGACATGGCAACTGTTCTGAATAGCCCACATCTGCAGCACGAGGGACGCCGTGACGTTGGCGAGTGAATGTTGGGGGGACCCAGGCGGTCGTGGTGGAGCAAATATTTTTGAACGGTTTTGTTTGCCTTTGAGGGGCAAGAGCACAAATTATCTCTGAACTGGGACTGCAAAGTACGACCTAGTCAGACCTTGACTCTAAAAAATAACAAATTATGGCCGACAGATGTCGAGAAGTCAAATCGAAAGCTATCCTGCCCGAATCGAGTCGTGTACAGGAAGCGTGCCTGCAAGCTGTCATTTTCGGATCAGGCAATGTTGACATTTGTCTTTCGGATCATCACTTAAACCAAGAGACATTCATAGAACTGTCAGTCCCATCCACTCGTGAGAGACAATGACAACTGATGCTGGTTGCTGGAGAAGCAAGCCCCCATTTTACATCCGTTTCCATTTCTCGCCACCCAATTTATTGGAAATCTACGGATGACCGTATTACCGACCGTAATTCATGGTCTGAATTTGCCATCCCTGTTTCAATGACATACGTCAAACCGAGCTGTCATCACAGACTGGACATGTTTAGTCCAAGGATTGCCAATTTGCAACACGGATTGTGTAACAATCGGTGAACGTGTGCAAATGGGGATTTTTTTGCAGTTTGGTTTTTCAGTGTTTTATTTTTGACAGCTCACACGTGATAAGTGACATGTGTCAAAGTGGTCAACGACAGCTCGTTACGTCGTTGAGTGCTTGTTTTAATAAGCAAAAATTTCGCATTTTGTACGATGAATCGTACAGGCAACACAAGAGCTGTCAATATGGTCTGGCTGCAATCATTCGGGAGGATTTTTTCAAAGAGAGAACAACCATACCGTCAATGGCGCCCGCTATCGTTCAAGACGGGTCAACATGCTACACAACACTCGAATCGATGGCGCAATTGAGAAATTGATTTCGATGAGCAATCTGCCTCCGGTTTTGGACCCGCGATTCGGAAGCCTAGATCGTGCGACGTCAAATCATTCGTCTGATTATTTCAGCTGGCAGGATGGACTGGCGCGATTGTAGTTTTCCAGCGTTAAACCATTGTAGAGCTCTTGCTCTACTCCATTGTCTTACCTTAGCTACAACAAGGAAATGATGAGTCGGTGTTGCCTCCTCGGAAAGTTCGGACATTGAGAAGACTGGAGGAGTGTATGCCGTCGATCGCAACGTGATCAATCTGGTTGCCAGTGGATTGCTCAGGGGACTTTGTGAATGTGTGGGTGAGGGGACCGTGCACGAAATCCATCAAGCCGACGTCCGATTTCGAACGTGTTGCCATGTAGCAAAAATGTCCCCCATGCCCAGCTTTGCGTTGATATCTCCCATAATATTGATCGTATGCCCTTTCTAGCAAATCATAGAAGTCACCCTCGCTGTCGTCATGTTTATCCTCCGTTGGGGCGTGGTCGCAGATTATCTAAGAGTGATTGTAGAAAAACCAATGCACCCACAAAGAGTGACTGTTTGGTGCGGTTTATGGGCTGGCGGCATCATCGGGCCGTATTTTTTCCAAAATGAAGCCGGTCAGGCAGTTACTGTGAATGGTGTTCGCTATAGTGAAATGATAACGAACTTTTTATGGCCCGAATTGGAAGACATGAATGTGGACGATGTGTGGTTTTAACAGGACGGTGCCACTTGCTACACAGCTAACGAAACAATGGTTCTTTTGCGCGACAAATTCAATGGCCGTGTTATCTCACGTGGTGGCGATGTCAATTGGCCGCCAAGATCATGTGATTTTACACCGTTGGATTTTTTTCTTTGGGGTTATTTGAAAGAAAATGTGTGCGTCGATAAGCCAGCAACAATTCAAGAGCTAAAGGATGAGATAATTCGGAAGATTAACGGCATAGAACCTCAATTATGCTTCAGCGTCATCGAAAATTTGGACCATCGGATGGAGGTGTGCCGCCGAGGTCGTGGCGGCCATTTGGCCGAAATTTTGTTCTATACATAATTGAAACGTAGCAATATTATCATAATAAAAAGAAATGACAATAATTTCCTAAATAATTTGTGTTTTATTCAAAATCAACATCGGCCCTTGAAATTTAACCACCCTTTATATTTAAAGCGACTTCTTGCTTTGCCTGCCTCTGACAAGCTTCGACCAATAATATCAAGAGCTTCATTTGACCGGGGGTTCCACTTTATATCCATTTTGTAGTTCTAACGTATTGAAGCACATCCCTAATATTGATAATTGTCAGCTCTTCGAGGTCGTTCCATGAGTAGCAGTCTTTGCTGTTTTTTTAGCTAGAGGAGGGCTGATAGTGTAGTATAGTCTCTTCCTCCTTCTCCTCATCTTTGCAGCTTCTACAGAAGTCATTGTACGATGCTCTTACCCTTCTTGCCAGATTGCTAGTGACGCAGTGTCCAGTGATTACGCCTAACAGATTGCAAAAAAAGCACTTCCTTCTGTTTTGATTCAGTGCAGGCCAGGAGGTATCTATTTCCACCCATCATCGGTTGAAGGTACCTTCGTGCGCACCTGCTTACTTACTTACTCATCAGGCCGATCACCCATGGAGGGTCCGAGCCTGAACAATTGCTGCCTTCCATCGTTGACGGGCACGCTGCTTCCAGTCATCAAGACCAAGCTGTCTTGCATCCGCGATTATTTGTTCTTTATACCGGAGATTCGGTCTTCCTCTCCTTCTCGAACCAGTAGGCTCGGATTCAAAGACCCTCTTTGCTGGAGCATTGTTGTCCATGCGCTCGATGTGGCCGAGCCAGTGCAGTCGACGGATTTTTGCCTTTCGGACTGCATCCCCATCCAGGTACAGCTCGTAGAGTTCGCGGTTGTGTCTTCCCCTCCATTCACCTTCCTAGCAGACGGGACTGTATAACCGACGCAGATTTTTTCTATTGAAGGTACCAAGAATCAACTCTGCAGTTTTGCTTAGTGTCCAGCTTTCGGCTCCATAGAGCAGGACTGGCAAAATAAGAGTTTTGTAGAGCGAGTCAGGAGTTTTGAGCCCAGCTTGCTTGGACAAACCGTAGTATCACCGGTTGCCAAGGGCGATTCTACGAGGGAACTCCACTGTGATGTCGTTTGTGGAGTTCACGTTTGACCCGAGGTAGACAAACTCCTTTACTACCTCGAAATTGTGCGCACCTGCACGAGAGTATAAAAACAAGCCTCGAAGCTAGAAAGGCCCTTGAAAAGAGCTGGATGGCGCAGTTGGTTTAGTGCTTGCCCTTGTTTAGAAGGGTCCCCGATTCGAATCCCAGTAAAAGCCAAGTTAATAAGCTTTTATTCGGTTTTCAAATCTGGTCCAATCACTATTTGCCGCTGGGATCAAATTAACGGCACTCACTGAATTTGTCGATCAGTGGTAAAGGGTGATTTTTTAGCTATTATCTTTTTGGCAACACTGGTTTAAACAGCTGACGCACGTTTCGTGTTTTGTTTCACTGTCAAACATCTTCAGTTTGGTCTATAATTTAACCATGAATCGTCTTACAAACGAACAACGCTACCTACCGCAACGTAAAATTTTTGGTGAATCGGCTCTTGGAAAGTTGGCCGAAGATCCACTTTTTTACCGAAAAATTGTGTTCAGCGACGAAGCTCATTTTTGCTCAATGGGTACGTAAATAAGCAGAATTGTCGATTTTGGAGTGAATATCAGCCAGAAGCATTGCAAGAGCTACCAATGCATCCAGAAAAGGTCAAAGTTTGGTGCGGTTTATGGGCTGGTGGCATCATTGGACCGTACTTCTTCAAAGATGATGCGAATCGTAACATAACTGTGAATGGTGAGCACTACCGTGAGATGATATCCAACTTTTGTTTGCCCAAAATGCAAGAGCTTGACTTGCATGACATGTGGTTTCAACAAGACGGTGCCACATGCCACACAGCACGCGCAACAATGGACTTATTGAGGGGCGAGTTCGGTGAACATTTTATTTCACGTTCGGGACCGGTCAATTGGCCGCCTAGATCGTGCAATTTAACGCCTTTAGACAATTTTTTGTGGGGCTATGTTAAAGCTCATGTCTATACAGACAAGCCCGCTTCAATTGACGCATTGGAAGACAACATTGAAGCATTTATTCGTGAGATACCGGCCGAAATGTTGGAGAGAGTATGCCAAAATTGAACTAAGCGGATGGACCATTTGAGGCGCAGTCGAAGTCAACATTTGCATGAAATAATCTTCAAACATTAAATTATATGGACCGTACTATCGATTCAAATAAAGATTTCATGCACTTTTCTGAATTTTATTTGTTTTTTTTGAAAAACTTTCCTATAGCTTTTAAAAAAATCACCCTTTGTATAACTAAGTTCCATGTATGAGTTATTAAGTTCGATGGTCCAACACTGTTGAAATATATATCCGGGTAGAGAGTCAAACGAGCTGATTTCAAATTCCCTTGCATTTATAGCAGTCATCATTGTGTAAGCGATGAACAAGGTGACCAATGCTGTACCAAGGAACATACTCGTACCTCCCTTCCGTGTACGTGGTGTGGCAGCATCCTCATGATGGTTGTTGTTTTGCGGTGTTTTAGCTGAACTGACCCCTTCGTTTGGGCAGTTGACGATTGCGATTGTTGCTGTATTGGGTATAGTGCTAACCGATGTATGACACGACGGAACACGCCAGTTGCAGTTTGTACATCTGCAACTCTTACTAGTCCAGCTTGTCCCTTCTGCCTATCGGCCATTTGATGCTTAGTTGGCTATCCTCCTTTAGTATGACCATCATTCCTGGTTCAACATTTTGACATTTTTCCTTCCATTTATACTTGTGCTGTAATTGATTCAAATATCCACTCGACCATCGTCGCCAGAATTCGTTTTTGACATGCCGCAATTGATTTGGATGGGCCCCCGGTTCCAATCCCAGTGAAAGCAAAGTTAATACACTTTTATCCGGTGTTCAACTCTGGTCCAGTCACCATTTGTCGTTGCGATCAAATTAACGGCACTATCACTGGAGTTGTCGATCTGTATCAGTGATAGTAGTCTGACTATGGTTGTCACAATGTAGCAATATAGTCTAAGTGTGCTGGCGATTTCGTTGGCTAGAATAACCCTAAACAACAGCAAAGGCGCTAACGGCATAGAAGAGGCGTGGAAACAAAAAACAAACCAGACAGCTAAAGTGCAAGTCCTTGATCCGTCCTCTTATGTCCTACGCATTGCCCAGATGGTTGCAGCTAACACCGAAAGTGGCTCTAGAACAACAGAAATTCGAACGAAAACTAATCAGGATCAGGGCATTTTCAAAAAAGAAAACCTCTCCGGTTAGTGTCGTTGTTGGTGTCTGTTATTACGAATAAATCCCTTCAGATGGAGTGCTTCCTGGTTTTGTGCCAGTGACAAACCCGTCCCCTTCCTTGCTAACTCGCCTGCTCTTCCGATGCACGAAATACCCTTGTTCCCAGGGACCACCTCTCCCTTAGAGAAAGGCGGCAAAGTTGTCCCCTCTAAAAGCAAATGGGCGGTGTTTGCAAGAAAAAAACATCAAGGGCAGCCAGAAATTTCCCAAGAATCGCTCGCACATGGAAAATGCCAATCCTCCTCACCTCCATCGAGCTGCGTACAAATCCATCAATGAATTCATCTTCTTTCCAGCAACTGCTCAAAACAAAGTTTGTTTGCGAATCCATTTCCCCTCTGAAAAGCGCCCCACCGTGCCGGCTGGACTTTGTCCATCCGCAGCTGGACGCAGAGCCACTGACGTCAAGTAGGAAGTGCCTGTCAGCATTGTCGGCACCCGGCACACACGAATGACTGCGAATTCATGTGAATACACTTCAGTGTGAAGTCCCTAGTTAGCGTGAAGATAGTTTATCGGTAAAGAACGGGAAACAACCGACGCGCCGCTCCCCCATTGCGGCCCTAATCCAAATATTTGCCAGAGCCCGGGAGCGACGAATCAAAATAAATACAAATTTCTATTTTCTCCCACCTCCGTCTGATTAATTTCCGATTTAATGAGTTTGAGTTTGAATTTAATTTGCATGTGTACACGTTTGCGTACACGGCTGCCTGACGGATTACACAAGTTAATTCAATTCCGCGGCATCAACTAATTGCACGTCACTCGATTCCGCTTATATTATACAATGAGTTCGTGCAGAGCAAATAAATCCTTGGCGGCGTGGCGGCCCCGGTTTGGCAGGCAAACACACGGCTCGTAAATATTTGCGCGATTTGCGGGAACTCTGGAATTACATGTCATAGCCATGGGTGTACATGCATAGTTGATAGGCATACACAAAAAAAAAAGCGCAAGATATTTGTGGAATTTTCCCTTTTTCGTCTTCACTCCCACATTCCGAGCGGAAGACATGTAATGACTGCATACGCGTCCTGATTGACGGGTGTGTGGGTTATGACGGAGGCAGGGTACGGTCTCTGGGAATGAATTGATGTTTACAATTGGAATTGCTTAGGGCGGAGGGCCCGAGAAGGATGCGCCACTGTTTGGGGACGATGCCTTGCATACGAACCTGGGGCCTCAGACGGGATTCTTTTCGAGTATGTGGGACCCGAATGCTTTCCAAGAATGCAATATCTGTCGAAGAGATTGATTTGGGTTGAGCTGGTTGAAACGAGAACCCTCACTCGGACCGTGTTACGCAACTCCTCTGGACCTTGAATTTTTCAGCATGCATCGAACTTCACCCTTTCGTGTCGCCTTCTTCTTTGTGTCATGCTGCAGTTCAGAGTGGATCTGAGTCTCAGGCAACAGGCTGTCTCTGGCTAACAGGCTCTAGTTGCGCTCACAAAGTTGAATGAGGTTCGTCCCCTGTTGGGACTGACACATTAGAGGCAATTGTCCCTTAAGTTCGGAATCTATGAGTCGAATTCGTAGATCATAGTCATCATCAACGCAAACAGGACCAATATTGCGAGCAGAACTTTCTCTGCCATGTTGCCGAAGGTCTAACATCAGTGTCGTCGGTTTAATTTGACCTTCATTTTGCGACTGGGTGTGATTTCAGTCCCAAGCTGAAGACCCATGTTTTCTGGACGAGCCAACTTCCATATTCACGGCACCACTTCTATCAGCTTAGATAATGCTCAGAGAATACAGGTGGCAATAAAAGTTTCACAAACTTAACCGTTCAAAGGAGACGTGGAGACATGAGCCACTTTCTGCCATTATTACTCGCATTACGTGTGACTTGTGACTTGTTTATCGGCTACGGCATTTTTTTTTATTATTGTTGAGGGAAAATTGCACCGCGACCTTTAGATCTATTGTGCCACCTTTGCTTTCTTAAGAGCTCCCCTCCCATGCAGCTCTTTTCAAAGTCGTATTGAGGGTTATTTGCTCCTATTGCGCGAAGGTGGAACAGATTTATCCTAGAGTATTCTCTCTAAGCCAGTTTCATTTAGGAATCTGAGAATGAGAGCTGGTTCTGGTGACTTCAATTCTTCCTCTGATATCAAGTGTTTGCCCAGATATCTTTGTCTTTTGTGGGTTAGCGACGCACAACATCCCAGTATGTGTTCTGGAATTTCATTAGATTCTTCGCAGAATCTACAGAGAAACTCATCTGATACTCCTAGTTTCCTTGGGTGCTCCCTGAGTTTACAGTGCCCTGTTAGGATACGGAGGTTGTTCTTGCTCATTCTGATACATGCTTCAAACCTCTTGCGGTTATGTTCTCCCAAGAGTTTATTGGCATGCTTCATACCATGAGCGTTGTTTCATGCATCTGCCAGGTTTTTCTTTCTAGTTCACTGAGGACGTGATCTCCTATAGCGCAGAATGGTGCGGTGCCTATAAAATGTTCCGATGCTCCTTTTCTAGCCAGGAAGTCGGCAATTTCGTTGCATTCTATCCCTGTATGGCCAGGTATCCAACATAGTCTGACTCTGTTACACCTACTCAGCTTCTTAAGCTTTTGTAGACATTCCCACACGAGCCTGGATTTGATGATATAGGAGTCTAGTGCAAGGATAGCTGCACTACTGTCCGACATCATTGCTATGTCACAGTAGGTATAGTTCCTGTCAAAATGGATCTAAGCGCATCTGTTTATGGCATAGACTTCTGATGCATTTGCCCATGGGTTCGTAGTACTTTGTCCGGGGTCCAAATACTTCTGCCCCTGTTCCTTCATCAGTTCTTGATCCATCCGTGTACCATTTTGCCGTATTGCTGCTCAGTCTGTGGACTACAGATTCAGCTCCTTTTGGAAATTGAATTTCCTAATCGCGTCATCCTTCGGAATTGCCAGGAGTGGTCGTTTCTTGACTACGAGTAGTGCATCGAATTGTCTGGATGTAATGCACCTGTCTTTTTCCATCCCTACTTTTGCCATTCTCATGTTTCGGCTATGGCTTAGTCGATCAGCCATATGTTCCACGCAGGAATTGAAATGCGTGAATTAGAAAAAATTAAAAAAACCGCTCAGCGATGAAGAAATGAAAGTAGAAAGCCCGGATAAAAAGCAAACAAAAAATGATTTATTTTGACTGTGTTTGACATTGTTTTCCTGATTGGTTGAAGAAACCAGCTCCGGGTCGTTTTTTTGCATTTAATGTTCGTTAGTGACACGGAGAGGCTCAGAAATTACGCGACCAGAGAACGCTTCCTTCACAATATCCATTGGTCATGGAAATGGACACATTTTCACCACGCCTCGCTCATCCAATTCCGGCGGTAGGAAGTCATTCATCATGGCCCTGTAGCGTTCGCCATTAATAGTGACAGTATTGCTGATGGCATCCTCAAAAAATACGGCCCAATCACTCTCCCGCAAGAACGCCGCACCACACAGTGGCTTTGAGTGGATGTAATGGCTCTTCCTGCAGCACACGCGGATTTTCAGTGCCCCAGAAATGAAGATTTAGCTTATTGACGTAACCACTTAAATGGAAATGCGACTCGTCGCTCATGATGATTTGCGACACAAAATCGTCCTCTTCGTTGTTAAGATGATGTTTGACACTCTTGCTGAGTAAGAGCTTGTTTATTTGTATACTGCAGCTGTCTAGTTCACAAATGTCAAGTATGATTGACGTACGACGCCATTTGCAAAAATTATAACATCTTCCGATAGGATCATTCATTTTGCGTCACATTGTACCAATGCCAAAGATTTCTATACAATTTGATTAACAGCTGTGAACAACTGTGGAAATAGAGCCATAAAAACGAAGAGTGCAATAATGGATTCAATTATACCAAACAATGCACAAAATGGAGCCCGGAAGTGGAATGATATTGAGGACACTTCATTATTGAATGTCCGACCTAACGGATGTTTACTTATTTCCAACTCAATTACATATATATTCAATGTCAGTATGCTCCTATACTGTGGACTCCTCCTAAGTCGAATACTCACGGGATATCAAAATCAGTTCGAGTTAGGGGATGGTTTTTTGTATGGAAAATTGAGGAACATGGCGACTAAAAACTTCGGGTTAGAGAGAAATTCGACTTAGGGAGTATCCAGAGTATCTTATAACGTGGGTGGTTAAATCTTAAGGGCCGATGTTGAATGTGAACCACACCTAAACGTCAAGTTTTTTTCTGCATTTCATTTGACATTTCGCAATTTCAGACTAACTCAATTTGAACCATGGAAAGATACACAATCAAGCAACGCGTTAAAGTTATTCAGGCTTATTATGAAAATGGGCGTTCAAATCAAAGTGCACTTCGTGATTTTTTCGGTCAGTTTAATCGTCCAAATGTGCGTACAATCGGAAAAATCGTGCAAAAATTTGAGCAAACCGGGTCTGTAGGTGACGTGCAAACACCAGTGCATGCTCGTAGTGCAGAAAATATTGCTGCTGTTCGCGATAGTGTGGCTGAAGAGCCGTCCACCTCAACTCGTCGTCGTGCCCAACAATTGCACCTCTCACGCTCGTCGTTGATGAACATTATGCATAAACACGCTTACAAGGTGCAATTGACTGAAGAACTAAAGCCTCTTGACCATTTCAAGCGTCGTCAATGGTCAGATGGTCAGAATGGTGGCAAGAAATGGCAACAGTGGATGATCAATTTTCGAAGAAAACCATCTTCAGTGATAAGGCACATTTTCACCTCAGTGGATTCGTCAATAAGCGGAATTGCCGCATTTGCGCGAATGATAATCCAAGAGTGATTGTCGAAAAACCAATGCACCCACAAAGAGTGACTGTTTGGTGCGGTTTATGGGCTGGCGGCATCAGGCAGTTACTGTGAATGGTGTTCGCTATAGTGAAAAGATAACGAATTTTTTATGGCCCGAATTGGAAGATATGCATGTGGACGATATGTGGTTTCAACAGGACGGTGCCACTTGCCACACAGCTAACGAAACAATGGCTCTTTTGCGCGACAAATTCAATGGCCGTGTTATCTCACGTGGTGGCGATGTCAATTGGCCGCCAAGATCATGTGATTTTACACCGTTGGATTTTTTTCTTTGGGGTTATTTGAAAGAAAAGGTGTACGTCGATAAGCCAGCAACAATTCAAGAGCTAAAGGATGAGATAATTCGGCACATTAACGGCATAGAACCTCAATTATGCTTCAACGTCATCGAAAATTTGGACCATCGAATGGAGGTGTGCCGCCGAGGTCGCGGCAGCCATTTGGCCGATATTTTGTTCCATACATAATTGAAACGTAGCAATATTATCATAATAAACAGAAATGACAATAATTTCCTAAATAATTTGTGTTTTATTCAAAATCAACATCGGCCCTTAAAATTTAACCACCCATCCTATATAGTTAACCGTACCAATACATTCTTAAAATCCAAGTCTTTTTTCATCCTGAATCGAAAGAGACTATTCCCTGGTAGGACTCACCGTTCTCGAGATTTAGAATGTTTTGCCCGCTTTTTGGCCATTCTGTCCCAATGCGCGACGTTGCGTTGTTGCTTAAAATAGTATTCATCGCTCAAGCACTAAGTTTTCACAACCATGCGACCATTTTACTCCGTGGCTGAATCGGTTAGCCTCTCGTCGCTTATGGTTTGGCCTTAGCTATATTCTCATGAAGTCTGAAGACCAGCATGAGTATGCTTGCATCCAGTAGAAGGACGGAACTAAAGATGTTAGCCTTCTCAGTGTTTGCACTTGACACCAAGAGTTCCAAAATCAAGAAGTCGTCCAACAACAGATCTAGACGAAATCTAAAATTCTGTGTGAAATGTCAGAAGTGTGGCTGTCGTTTGTGAAAATGTTGAGGATCTAAACCGACTTGGCACTGAGCACACACATATTTACGCTCTCTCACAAGCTAGAACACACGCCAATTGGGTGCTTGAACAACAGCGTTTGATGGGTGACCAATTTCATAATCACACAACATTTATTTTGGTAATGATGCTCTCTTCTCACTCGGTGGATGCGCTAACAAACAACGTTGTCGGAGAGGTGAAAAATTCGCATGCCACTGTGGGATGTGCAATTTGGTACAGTGGTGTCATTGGTTAAGAAGCTGTAGCCGCCACGCCACGTCAATTGTCATTGTTAGAGCCAAATGACGACCGAATAAATTTTGCCTAAAACCTTAAGATGTGAGACGATGACACATCTCACACAACATGCCACATTTTGGTTTTATTGCGAAACAAGGACGAATTATATCGCATTTTTGTGATCTGAACAGGCCAGTGGTCACCAAGATCGTGGAATTGATCGCCGTTGGATTTATTTTTCTGCGGCTATGCAATACTTCATGATCATGTACACAACGCCCAATCGATTGATGGATTTAAAACGAGTATTCTCACATTCATGGTCGGACGAAAAGGAAAATAGATACCTTGTCAAAATCGATTCCTGCAAGATCTCCCTTGAAGGGTGTTGTATTCCATTTGCAATGGCACGATCGGAGACCCATATTAAAATACAAATATGGTCGATATCTAAGTCAGAAATGTGTTTGATTTAAATTTACTTTCGGAACCTCCAAGTGGATGACCGTTGTACGTATAAATCCCATTAAACAATCGTTCAAATATATTGCTTTAGATTCTCAATTGACATGGGATAGTTAAGGTCCATTAGTCATTCTGCTTTGATCTTTCAGTATCGCCCATTGCGGGCAGAAGTAATTTTTGGGTGAATCCGAACAAACAGAAGTGAAATGCAACAATTTCTTTTTAAAAAATACTGAATTTTATTGGAATGCTACTCCTTTTCTTGATCTCGAATCGAAAGGAGGAATCTCTCCCTCTTTTGCACCATTTATGCATGAAATTTTGAAAAATCCCTTTTATGCGCTGACGTTTGTTGTTAAATTAAATCTTTTCCTCTTCCGGGCCCATCGATTTAGGGCATGTGTTGCCTGTCAGTTGACGCAGCGTTGAAATCAAATTGTTGCCGTAATGTTCCATCACCCACTACAGTCCATGTTGTGATATGGGAAGTGAATACTTTGCCCGCGATTTAATGTCTCATAGTATTGCTGCAAGTAGGCAAGAGGACGCAACGGTGGCAGCAGTCTGGCCTGATTGTCTGGTTATTCGAATCTAGAACTCAGACCCACAGAAGTTAAACTCACTGCTCTATAGCATTGCGACATGGTGGACTGCACTTAAATTGAATTGAAGAAATCGAGGTGTGTCACTCAAGAGACTTGTTCTGGGCCCATAAGGATCTATTGAACCTTCTTTTGGTCCTCTTTTGGAACGGAGTGCTGTCTTCGAAAGGACTGCATTTCAAACGGAAATCAACTGCAAACCACTAAAGCGGGTGCAACGGATAGCTTGCGTATGTATCAGCGGAGTATTAAAAATACCGTGTGACTTAGGAGGCTTAGGAGGCTTAGGAGGCAGACAGCGGCTAGATTAAAATCGTTGCTTACGAGGAAAGAACTCCCTTTTGATTACACAGTCATCCTAGACAGATTTAGATCCGTATATGGAGGCACGATTCTTCGGACACCTAAGCTCCTCATAAACTACAGCGACCAAGGAAACTGTGTCTTGGCTAGAAAACAATGTGGTATCAAGGACAGATATTGTCATTTCTTAGGAGAGCCAGGCGGCGATCATTTCTCTGCATATAGTCACATTTAACTCGAAGACTTCCCTGAACTGCGTCCTATCTCCTAACGAGATGACCGAGTATTTTGCGCCCATCTTATGTGGGTGGCGGGACAATGTGACATTCCAGACAATTGGGAAGAAGAGGAACTTGATTAAAAGCGTTCAGTGCTCCTTTTGGGAGCAGATCAGTCATTCATTCCCATCGCTACTGCAAAACATCGATTGATGCCTGAGTCACACCAATCGCAGATGATCTGCGGATGCCTCATTACGAAAAAAATACGAGACTCTCAATCCGAGACAAGTACACATAATGAGCAGGCTTCGTACAGCGACGAGGCACTGTGATAACGTGACGACCCATTGGAAGTCATGCCATTCGATTTCAGACACTGCCGAGTCGATGATGACCAGGAAACTATTGTGCAACGTCCGATCCCGACTAGGGGCTTTCCTCTTTTATAACCTCGCCGAACTAAACAATGTTAGATGGTTGAGTATCCCTTGTTTAGAGGGTCCCCGGTTCGAATCCCAGTGAAAGCAAAGTGTACCAGCAATAGTCTAACTGTGCTGGCGATTTTGCTGGCAGCCCAACTACCTACCTGCCTACTTAGACTTTGTCATTGCTTTTTGTCTAAAGCACCAACAGGTTGGCGAAGTGGGATCGATCAGATCCGCGTGGTAACACAACGGACGCACACCTAGGCTAAGTGTGACTGCTGGATGCTGGGAGTTTGCCTCTTTGTCTCATGTTCACGACGTTCGTTGGTTAAGCGTTAAAAGGCTTATTTTGGGTCTGCGTTGGCCAACCCAATTGTTTAGTCACTGAATACGGCATTCTGTCATCGCACCAACAACGTTGAAAAGAGAGACTGCGTCGAACTGATGATGCGTGTCCATTTCAGTCGAAGTGTGACGCTTTGATTGATAGTCGATATCGTGGACCGGAAGTAGCAGGCAGGATCTAGACGTCCCATCGACCTACTTGCTGCAAGCGGTAGCAATGCCATTTTGTGTTTTGAACATAGGAAAACAAACTAATCAATCTCCCAGAAAAATCGAACAACATCCTCACACACCACATCCTCCACACAAAGATGATTGTGTCTCAAAGTAATGACTTCAGTCCTCTTAACCATGTCCGACTTGACTTGTTTTTCGATTTTCCACTTTAAGTCCCTCAGCAGACAGTCAAGACTGCCTCTCACTCAACCCCCCAGCCTTACGTCAAGCAAATGCAACAAAATTAAATTCCCTCAAGCCACCGATTCGCATGAAAACCAAACATCCCAGAACGAGTTTACGCCGCCCACTGCCATGACATCGCGCACTGCCCTTGGCAGCAAAACCAAGGAGTTTCAATTAGAACTGCCACAACGACAGATCAAAATTAAACTCTTTCTGAGAATTGCGAGTTTTCAGATGCCCCACCATCCATTGATTGATAGAAACTTCAGCTCTTCCTGCCCCAGGGAGTGGTGCACTGTGCACTCTGCGCCGAGCAACTTCCAAGAAACTTCCACGAGATGAGAGGGAATTGAAAAAGTTTTTCTCATGAACGATGCAGTCTGCCGGCTGAATGGTCAATGTCTTAATCCCACAAAGGCGCTCGGCGCCTGCTCAAAGGTAAGGGATAACATCAACTTTTGATGGCTTAAACGATGCTTTCCCTTGAGGGGCCCCCCGTGAAAGTGGAAGTTGGATGTTGGAGAGACCTGAAGGGCCTGCAAATGACAACAATTGTTGGAGGAACTCCTTCCCCGACTGTCCCCACGATTGGCAGCAGCACGCGTAGCACGCAATAATAAAAATCAAGGCCCTGACCCTGAAAAGTATTTATTTTTCGCCGCAAATGAAGGTTGTTTATCGCCAGCATCCCCCGGAGCGTGTAAGCACTCGCCATCGAGCGATGTCAATCCACGTCATTCCCTCTTGCGGCGGAAGATGCCTCGGAAATAAAGCTCACAGATGAGTGGGTTCATTTTTGGTGTCCCATTTCATTTTCTGATTAACATCGACCGAAAGGGAAATTGAAGAGTCAAACACGGATAAGCGCCGGCTGAGTTGCCGTCAGATACGTGTCGCTCAACGGAGTAACTTTTCGACTAATATCCACCATTCGCAGCGGACATCCGGTCGGTGGAGGGAGGGGGACTCCTCAAAAGGCAACTTTCAACGAGCCATGAATTCTGAGGAGTTTATGTCGTCAACGTGCCGCCGGAGGATGAGTGGCATGCACACGAAGCCGAGCCGGGGACTGCCTATGACGAGATGTATCCTGACACTGATGGGCCGATGCGGTGTGTGTGTTTTTGTTGGCAAGGATATGGAATTGTGATTTAAAAAGAAATTCGGTCGAGATGCCTTCGAGGTTACATTCGTCGCAGCAGAAGGTGAGGATCATGTTTATCGTCGAGGCGTTCACATGACGCCCGCTGAGGTGGCGAAGGGAATTTAGCCACACTTCGTTCAATTAGGAACTTAATAGGAGATTGATGGTTTTTGAATTGGGCTCCCACGTGGCAAGAGATGCTGTTGGGCGTTTGTTTGGATACAGCTTCGAATTTGCTCCGATGAGTCAATAATTATGCCAATTTGTAGGCGAAGGAAAGATTTCTGGATTTACATACGAGTGGGAGTTTTGGGACACATATTGATTGTGGCAGCGATACAGAGGGCGTGCCGGTTAGCCGGTACCTGCGTCGACATTGCCAGCTGTTGAGAACACCTACTTCACTGCTCTAGGAGATGCGAACTCGCCTCTGGTAAGTGAGAAAACGGCTATCAGCGCTAATACAGGGCAGAATGAACCTCAAAGCTAACGCGCCGATGCTAGAAGACCACTGTGCGCGTTCAGGAGTAGCGATTCAGAATCCAAATTAACGGGGAAAGAGGAGAGAGAAAGCTTCTAAGAGCTGTGGTGACAATGGAGCCCACCAGTTCGTAGCCCAATTTATGGATTCTTGCCACTCGTCTGAAGAGGACACAAAATTGCACTTATGGTCCAGTGTTCAGTTATGATTGTGGCACCCATCGCGCAGTTGCCTTTTCGTGATACACCCGCTCAGTACTCAGATGTTAAGCATGGAATGCTCCACGTCAGAATCATTGATTATGGCAGTATTTTTTAAGCGGATATCCTGGCAGTCAAGGAAGCTGCCAAAATGATACCAATGTTGGACATTGAAAATACCCCCTGCTCATGTTACCGTTCTAATTAACAATCAAGTGGCGATTCAAGCAATTTTGGCAATCAATCAAGTCCAAGCTGTTCGCGCATTGCCGCGAAGAGCTTAATGTTCCCAGGACGCAGTGCTTGATTAGGGCTATTCTGGCAGAGGCTATAGAGTAAACAGACATAACCGGCAATGAAGTAGGAGATGAACTTGCCAGGAAAGCGGACGAAATCGACCTATGCCAGGTAATCCAATGAATCCAACCGCTTTACGCGGATGTCACGAAAGAAGTGGACAGAAGGTGTAACCCTCTAACCAACAATGTGAGCACATGGAGTGCAAAAACCGACAGACTCCTTAAGTCCGGTAAAAAGTTGCCAGCGATGACAGTGAGACCGGCCGTAATCGTCCGAAGTACCACGAAACGAAAATAACACTAGCCAACGACTTTATATGCAGAGGCTGCAGACAACACTCCTCACTACCTCTGGCCCTGCCCCAGTTTCTGCCAGTTGAGATTTAGAACACTTCTTCCCATACCTTCAGGATCTAACAAAAATGCCACTAAAATCTCTATTCAGATTTATAAGGTTGGCAGAACAACACATGGACATTCAACGAGCATCACAATGAGTTCTACAGGACCTAACTGAGACGTGGATCACGTCTACTCTTCTACCCATCTACCTAGCCTAACCTATATGTTCAGTTGATATGCCTACAGTCTCAGTCACCTCAAGCACTACAATTCGCCCATCGTGCAGCATAATTCCATGGAACTCCGTAAACCACTTCTTAGCCATTAAAATGGAGTCCCCATAGCATTCATCAAGCTTTTCCTCAGTTTGGCTGTTGTTTTTTCTACGAACACGGAATTCACTTTGTTGCCAGTTTCGTTACAATTCACGAGGTTCTCTGCTGTCAATGGCTGTCAAACGTATACTAAATGACGCAGCATTGCTCAAAACGTGACAGTAGTCCATTAATAGATGACAGTTGACGGGATCAGTGTTGCATATAATGGTCCTGCGCGGGGAATAAAAATACTCACACTTCTTTTCCACTTTTTTTTTTATTGTTCCCGAGCCTCAATCACCTCCGCTAAACCTTAAATCTTTCTCTCGGACTGCTCGTTGCTTCAGGATCAAGTTCCTCGTATAGATCGTGTTATATTCGCTCAGACAGCACCTCAGGTTTGGGACTTATTGCGCTGCTCACTACTGTGCTGCTCTTAAGGAAATCCCACAAGAAAAAGTGTAACAAGGTAAAATCTCGATCTCGGTGGCCAGTTCATGTGGGATGTATGGACATTCTTCTTCTTCTTCTAGTGGCACTACAGTTCGGGGTGGATCTGGGCCTCAGTCAACAAGCTTCTCCAGCTGGCACGATCTTTAGCCAGCTGTCTCCAATTACGCGCACCAATTTGGTTGAGGTCCTTCTGCACTTGTTGGCGCCATCGGTTTCGTGGGCGTCCTCTATTGCGTTGCCCCACTGGTTCGGTGTCGAAGACTCTTCGGCCTGGAGCAGTTTTGCCCATGCGCTCTACATGGCCTAGCCATCTTAGGCGCTGAATCCGTAGAAGCCTGACTAGGCTCATGTCGCTGTACAGCCCGTACAGTTCATGGTTGTATCTTCTTCTCCAGAGACCATCAACGCAAACAGGACCAAAGATGGAACGCAGAACCTTTCTCTCGAAAAGACTAAGGACTTCTTCACCTGCTCTTGAGACTGTCCAGGCTTCTGCGCCATAGAGCAGGACAGGGATGATGAGGGTCTTATATGCTGTTAGCTTGGTCCTTCGAAACAGAGCTCTACTACTCAATTGCCTCTTGAGCCCAAAGAAGCAGCGGTTGGCAAGAGTTATTCTGCGTTTATTCTCGGTAGTGATGTTGTTTGTACTGTCTACCTGGGAGCCGAGGTAGGCGATGTATGGGCATTACCATTAGGAATTTGGGTAATGGTAATGTTCATACATCCGACATGAACTGCGCTGTCCTTGTCCAGAATGTCCTTCGCCTTGTTATTATGACATGTCAAAAATCCGTCATCATCGATCGGTAGTGCCTTCCGTTGATTAACGACTTGACGACAATTTAGAAAAAAGTCAATATGCTTTGTCTACAGCACAAGTCTGTCAACTTGTAGTAACGAGCGTTCACATTGACGATTTGGCCCTTCAAGCACGTTTGTCAAATCGTATCGACAAACTGTTGAGTGTGAACGCCACTATTGTGATGTCAATGGCAGCGTTGTTCTTGAAGAAGTACTAGCCGAAGATGCCGCCGTCATGGACTGCCATCATTTCAAATATGAAAAAAATTCAACATTTGACTTACTCCCTCATTTAGATCTTGATTGAGTATGGAGATGGATATTTGCAGGTCCTAGTGGCAAAGTAAAATTATTCTAAATATAGACTGCACTCAGTGTCCCCTGGTGTGAGTGTAGAGTGTCGTTCGGTAATTAACTCAAATAATTAAATAAATGACAGTTTCGATGTTTGTAGAAAATCTTGTTCAGTTACCAAAAGAGTAGACCCAATACGATAACAACGTTTAGTCATTTGTACGTGCTGCTCGACGCTGCTGGTTAGACTAACCAGTGGCTGTCAGATTTGTCTCCAATCGGGTACAAACAGCGCAGTTGCGCGCCGTTTTGATACCACACCTCGTAGACCGTGGTTGTTTGGTTAGCTAAATCCAGCCTGTGGAGTTTAGGAAATTGAGTTTTTTAGATATTTTATGGTTAGCGATCTCGGAGATGTCACTAAGGAAGGAGTTTGCCGAACGCGATATATCTTTCTTTGGCTAGTGCCGCACAGTCACAGAGAAAGTGAGGCAGTCTTTCCTCTGAGTGGACGTCGAGGCAACAGCGACAGTGTGGGTTGAACGGTATTCGACTTAATCAACTTTTTTACAAGCTTTCTAGGGGGAGGGGAGGAGGGGGGAGGCAGTCAGAAACCCCGTGCAGAATGCATTCTTCAAACTAGACAAACGGACTTGTGGTCGCATCCTCAAAGTGACCTGAAAAGGTAACATTACCCTTTTGGTCCTCCGTCACTTTGTAGCATTGAACACACAACGCTGAGTGGCACCTCAAAATAGTTATGGCTCATCACCGACAGCAAATTATGATGCGATCTCAATATCTAGGAAAGGGTTTGGACGGCCTTCGCGGTCCTATCTTGGCTTTTTTTGTGCGGTTCTACAGTCCGGGGCTTTTAAAAAAAAGTGCGCTAGCAGTGTGAGGTGAGACGAACTATGTGCGAGTACACCAGTGGCCTTGCTAAGCTGTGGCAGGAGACTGACGTTTTTGTTGCTTTTACATTACAAGTGGGAAAGGCAAATAGGCAAAAAAATAAAAAAAATGCGCCACCTTAAACGCTGTGTTCCCTTAGGTTCGGTATAGAAGACTAGTCGCGTCGGCGACAAGTTGTCCATGCGCTCTACATGGCCCTTGCAGCCTAAGCGTTGGATCCATAGACGCCTGGATAGACTGATGCCGTTGTACAGATCGTACAGTTAGCGATTGAATATTCCCCTCCAGATGCATGCAACTCAAATATGACCAAATATCGTGAGCAGAACTTATTTCTCGAGAATACCATTGAATTCGTCGCATTCTTCTGTCATTTGCTGCTGCTACTAGCCAACATGCTAGTCCATCCAAGCAATATTGTGCTAGTTCCACCTTCAGCTGGTTGAGGTCCCCTGCCAGCTGTGTACGACACCGGAAATATCACAGCGTTGGGCGCCACTTTTTTCTTTTCAAAATAAATTCTTAGCCCTTGACTTCGGTAGGATTGCAGCACTGAGACGGGCTTTAGGAATTTATATAACAAACCGACAAGCACAAGGCTCAAGAGAGCCTGTTCACTTCAGAAAGTGTTCAATAAAATGTGTTTTCGATTAAAACATGCTCATCCCACGTAATATCAAAAAAAAACAGGATACCCAAGGAAATCTCTCGTTCTTTTAGTGTTTCCTAGAGACGTTGTACTTGGATGACCAAGTCCACCTTCTACTAGCTAGCGTATTTGAGGCGGTTGTTTTTCGACGGATATATACTTAGTTTAGTGTGAAAAAATCTTGTCACCGGAAGCTTACCACTCCGGTGTGTGAGCTCCTTAATAAGGCTTCTCAAAAATCCACAGGTGACGAGCGCAGTTCATTATGTATTAAACCTCCATTGTAACATAAATGAAGTAGATGTAGATAAAATGTTGCAACTCTCCCGAGGATGTGGAAATCTGAAAAGAACTTGCGCGTGATGAGTAGGATGCGTGAATGCGTGAATCCGTAAATCAGTAGGGCGCGGCCGTCATAAACATCCTCTTGGGCTTGGTTTTAGTTAAACATGTGACAGACAGGATCAGACCTACAATCTAGGTCCAAGAACCGTGAATCTCTGAACTCTGAGAATTTGACGGAATTTACAATGAATTTCCACAAGGGTGCGTCTCAAAGTCAAGCTATGCGACCGAATTTCTGGTGTATATGAGCCCTAAAGGCTGTTAACCGCAGTGACAACCCCAACACGCACCAAAGTGACCTCTCATTTTGTTCATGTGACTAATCCATTTCACCCCGACTACAAGTTGTTAATTTCAAATGTCAAGCCGCATCCCTACTTGAATTCAATATTCTCGAACAAAACACCCCAGTCCACCAGAACGACTCCGGAACTCCCACGCTTCCAATCAAAGTCCCAAGCACATTAACGTTCAGAAATCCCATTTCGGTATGGAAATCATCATTGCTTCCGGTAGCGGATACTCGAATGGCCGCGTTCACAAGCCAAAAGGCCACCCACTCTCAGAAACCCCCACCAAGTCAACCAATCCGCTATGAATTTATTAATGTCAGCCACCTCCTCTTCTCCGCCATGATCCAACCGCGCGGCGAGCGGTGAAGGAATCACTTCTTAGCTCGTGCCAATCCACCTAACAACACGCACCGAAAGCGTACTATAACACATCATTGGAGGCGAAAACTTAATTTTAATGTTCATTCAAAGATGAAAAGGAAAGCCACCAAAACAACAATAACAGCAGAATGGGAGTCACAACCACCATCAGCAGCAGCAGCACCAGCATCAGCACTAGTAACAACAATAACAAAAACAACCACGTCCCCCTTAAGGACATCGATTTTCCTTTGTTGACTTAAATCGCATTTTGTTAGGGAACGTCAGATTAAATTCCTCGTCGTCGGTCGTCTCTCTCGACCTTGTTACGCCGAATGGTTCGATGAATTACGAGGGTCCTTTGTGCCGATGGGTGGAGGATATTTTTAGAGCCTCGTCTTGCGCTCGTCTCCGACGACGTCAAGAAATATTATGAAACCTGAAGAGGTTTCGCTCTGCTCTCTCCCTTCGATCGGCACTTGGCATGTGAGGAGCAGGCACCAGGCACACGGGCTTAGGAAGACCCCGAGGATGTCAGCAGCATCCCGTGCAAACAAGTCGCATTTAGGGTACGTGACTTTAATTTAATGTCTTTGCCACCATTCATATGTGCTCACTGCTCAGCTACCCGAAATCCCCTCTGGGGTCAGACACGGGGCAGACTGGGACCGTGTGGGGTGCCCGTGCCCAAGACCAGGTTGACTGCCACTCCCACCCGAACACACGAAACAAAGAATTCGGGCTTACTGCGGTGAATATAAATAATTTCTGGCTTCATTCCCCAGATCAGGGATGGGGCCTGCCTCGGTGCGGGTGTCTGAATCCGTTTCCCAGGAACCGAACAGGAGATCCTACAGCAGTTTCGTGGAAATCCCCCAAATGAAGCCGTGGCCCGGGTTAACGAAAAACGAGTGGGCGTCGAAGGTCTTGAAAGTTAATTCCTGGCCCTCATTACGAACGATAGTTGAAAGTATCGATTTCCCATCGGATGCAGGGAAAGACACCGACGCCGAGCACGCAAATAACTCGTTCTTCGTGAAAGTACTCGTCCAAGGTCGAGGACGGAAAATAGAAATTGGAAACCGAAACCCGAAAGAAACGCCGGTGCGGCGAGTCCGTTTCAATTGCATGCAGATTGTGCTGCGGGAGTGAAGGAGGTCGACGGGTGTGTGCCTAGTCAATTTGAATTTTGAATTGATGTCTAATCAGGCGAAAAGGATGCCAGGAGTCGGGTGGACTGCGGAAGTGAAGTGATACGTGTTTCTGCTTGTCGAGCATGAGTCTATGCCGAGTGGTGCAACTTCGAATCTTGGGTCAGGGTTGGTCAGGCACACGTACCGGTCGGGCTAATGCGAGATTGTTTCGTGGAACAAACAAGCTTTTTGGCCAGAGTGGGTCAATTGATTCTGGGAATCGGAGTCGACGAAGTCCAGCTGACCAGGCATCACTTTAAAGTTGTTTTCCGATCGGACAGAGGAGTTATTTCTTGCGTTTCTGATCAATTAATTTTGAGTTCCGGTTGTCAAAGCAATGTTTGTACATTTCCGGGTAAATTTCAAAGAAAAACAATGTGGTGTCCCTTAAGGATGCGTATTTGGTTCGCAATTGTATCTTGTGCCGAATGAATTTCAGAGGGATGGAGGAAATAAACGCCGACATCATTGTCAAGTAGACGCCGTAGCACATATTTTCTGACTGTTGTCAATCTTAGAGAAAAAATGTGGTGTCCCTCAGGGCTGTGTGGCACGCCCTGTATTGATTCTTGTATAAATTTGTGAAAAAAAGGAACAATTGATTGTCGAGTAGAATAATTAATTCGTCCTCTTTTCGAAGAGAAAACAAAATTGTGTTCCTCGAGGACGAGTGCTTGATCCGCTATTGTTTTTTTGTAAAGATTTAATTTAGAAAGAGTTTGAGATGTAAATCCCGATGTCATTGTCAAGTAGACGGACTTATCTCTTCCGACTTCCGAGTACTCTTCGCTTACAGAGAAATAAAGTGGAGTTCCTCACGGATCTATGTTGGGTCCACTATTTTATCTTGTAGAGATTAAATGCAGAAAGAAGGAACAGAATAAACGCAAGTGATAAGTAGATGCCATCACTTTGACGAGCATACGAGCATAAATCTGTCTCTCAGAGATCAATTCCTGGCCCACAAGTGCTGCCCTTGTAAATAAAACTTCGAGAAAAGAAGAATTAACCCCAATTTGATTGTCAACAAGATGACCTTACTTTGGCAACCCTACTTTGCTTTCGGAGACAAAAATGGTGTTTTTTAGGGACGCGGTCTAGTTGCATTATTCTTAAGTAGCAACTATAAGCAAATACTGAGAGTGATAGATATAGATAGAGAGAGAGGGGGATAGAGAGAGAGAGGGGGAGAGAGAGAGAGAGAGAGAGAGAGTGAGAGGGGGAGAGAGAGAGAGAGAGGGGTGGAGAGAGAGAGAGTGAGTGTGAGAGAGGGGGAGAGAGAGAGAGAGGGGGAGAGAGAGAGAGAGAGAGAGAGAGAGATAGAGAGAGGGGGGGGGGGGGGAGAGAGAGAGAGAGAGAGAGGGGGGAGAGAGAGAGAGAGAGAGGGGGAGAGAGAGAGAGAGAGAGAGAGAGGGGAGAGAGAGAGAGAGATGGGGGGAGGGAGAGAGATTCCAAATCGAATGAATGCAGGTAGGATTACCATTTACGATATGTTCACTTTCTAGAGTTTTCGTCGCTTTAAGTAAAGAAATTGGTGCTTCTCAGGGATCTGTGCTTGGCCCTCTATTGTTTACCCGATAAATAAAATGTTGAGAATGGAAGAATTAACGCCGACATGATTGCCAACAAGATGCACTATCTACCGGACGGACCTACCTCGCCTTCGGAAAAAATTGTCTCCTTCAGGGATGGGGTCTATGTCCGCTATTGTTTCTGGTACAAATAGGAGAGAGCGAAGAACAATGAGGATGAGTGTGCCAAGTAGGTGAGTCTTCTTTGTCGGATTCAGAGAAAACTAAAAACAAATGATGTGCCTCCGGAACCTGTGGTTGGTCCACTTTTTGTTCTTCCACGATGTAAAAGAGCATCGCTGTGATTGAAGTGCAGTCATGGCGCTACGAGAAGGATTGTAATAAATGATGCATTTGATTTCGGCTTCCTGGTTGAGGCCTAAGTAATCGACCGTAATGGACGCAGGCTTAAGTCTACAGCTTGTCTCAAAATTGAACGAAAGGTAGCCAGAAGCGTCGTCGAATTGCAAAGTATCCACAATAGCTTCTAGAGACTAATTCATTTCACAACTCCCATTTATGTCCCCTTCTGGCTGGTGGAACGCCCTCCAAAGTGTCTTCAAAATGCTCTTCCCTTCTCGTATACCTCGTCATAGCGAATTCCTGCAAATGTCTCATCGATGACAAGAAAAATGCAATCCAAAGCCCATCGCGGCATGCACGTGTAAATCAAGCATTTATCTACTATTCCGTTGAGTCCAGAAATATGAAGTGCCAAGAGGCATTATTGGCATCACAAGTTCATGCGGTCAATAAAGGAATGTTGTTTATCGCCTCTATCGAGCCATAAATTTAGCATCCCCCGCGCAACTTTATCGCAAGAATAAATCAATATTTTCCACAAAGTTTACATTGTTTACATCGTTTCCCTCGCCAGACGCAAATCTGCAAAGATCGCCGTGAAAACAAACGCGATGAGATACGAGTGGCAAATGGAAATTGAAAATCCCATTCCATGGTTGCAATCCAACAAGTCTAAATTTATCTCCTCGATTCGCTCTTGCTGCGGGGAATGGTAGTTCATATTTCATTTGCGAACAGACAACGTATGCATTTCCATCATGATGTCTGTGATTACTCTGGATTTTGGCAAAATCCACCACAACGTCTGACGGGAAGCCATTGGCGCGCGGGGGAATGTGGCTGAGTTTTTGTGTTTATGCTGAACGGATGAATGGTGAATTATGCGAGATTGGGAAAAACAAACTAATGACCGGGAAGTGGATATGGGGATGGGGAGTCTTACGAAAGACGTCTGGGGAATGTTGCGATGGGGAGGGCTTCTCTGTTTAGTCTGCTTTTGTTCAAATGTGCGGATGTGTGAGGAGGCAAGGTTGGGTTGGATTGAAAGTGGCTTTAGATGCACTTAGGCCAGGTAGGCCCGTTGGAATGGCTCAACGACGAGGGATTGGGCTGTCTTTCTATGACAACCAGCCAGATTTATCAGTGAATTCTAATATTGATGTGACTGGTGTTTCGCTGAGGTCTCCTCATTATGAAAGAAGTAAGAAGTAATGTGGCTTTCCTGATCGAGGCGAGTGCAGGGCAGTGAAGAATTCCTGAAAGCGAAGATCACCGGCGGAACTTTCTAAGGGAACCGGAGGCATATTCATTTGTATTCGATACTTTGCACACCTGCAGGGCTGGGATTATGGAGGCCTTGTATAATGGCAGGGCTCATTTGCTCTTTGAACCGAAATAAGCAGCGAATGACAAGCATTAGGTTATGTATGACGGTAGTGGATTGAGAAAGCACTTACACCAGGGCGGGTTCATTGTGTTGCCACTAAGTCAATCCAACTACTTGCAGCATGGAAAGCAACTGGAGCTGTCGAAGAGGGTGATCCACACATGAGGTGGCTTCGAGGTGTCGTGGCTTTCGGTCGGATATGTGCGCAGGAGGTGTACGTTTTCAGTTTAATCCTCGTCCACAGACAGCTTGTACAAAAGTCATTGACGGGTGTGCTGAGTGTTCTTGCATGTTCGCCGATTAGGCAAAGTCCACTCAAGATGACCATTTTTCAAACTGAGCTGCGCTCGGACAGGAAGTGCTATGTTTGGGACTTAGATTGGGCCACATAATGCCGTTCACAAAATACTGCTTCGTGCTGTTTTGAGAGAAATGAGAGGAATGTCATAAAACGTTTCTCTCAGCAGTTGATCGTAAAGATGTTCGAAAAATTGTCTGCTCGAGTCGCTTTCAGCTGGCACTTGTCTGACAAATTGGGAGATTTTCTTCCCAATTGAGAGTTTTTTTGTGTCAATTTAACGACAAAAATGATTTAAAATCTTCAAATAAATCAGCTGATAAATTGGATTGTCATTTCGAAGCTTGTCTGAAGCTCTACACTCGTGAAAATGCCAGCAACAACGCTCTATTGTGTTTCTCGAATTACGGGCTACATCCGTAACGCGAATTCGGCAGTAACGACGCAGTATTTTAGCCAGACTGAAACTGTAGGCACCTTCCATTCGTGCGGGGAACAATGGCATGGGCAACATGAATGAATACCCTAGAAGCTACAGTCAAGTCTACCTGGAACTGTAGCGCCAGCAAATGTATTCAAAAAGCCAGTAGGAGTGGGAAATGTTGCTCCATACCCCTCAGGAAGAATATTTAATCCTCCGAAGCCATCGACATACATCGAGCAGCTCACTGCATCTGCAACAGGAGTACCTACAGGAGTTCCAACAGAATTACAAAAACGGCTTTAAATTCCAATTGATGTCGGAAGCTACCAAAAACCATGTTGAAACCATTTCCATTCCAGCCAGGAAATGGCAGAATTATGATTAAAATAATATCCGCTTCACAATGTGCGCTTCCCGTGGGCTTATCTGCCAAAAATCGTCGCATCAACACAACAAATGACGATGTCATCCGATGACATCGAACTGTTTACGCAAGCAAATCAATGACAGCAATAATCGCACGAGATATCTGAATTGTCAATTGGCTATCTGACGGGTATCTGTGACCTCATTCCGATGGGTTTTTTTTTTTCTGGCCACAAATTATTATTTATAGAATCGCTTGTAATGAGCATCGATAGCAGTCTATTGACCGATTAAGGACTGATGATGCAATAAATGCGTATCGCGTGATATTTAGCTCCTACGGTCGGATTCGGTTCTGGTTTTTTTTTTTATCGGAGCAGCGAATCGAGGACAAAGTACGCGTGAATTCAGAAGTCTTACATGATCCATTCGCACATTCGTACGAGATTGATTCGGAATTCATGGCCAAAGCGATATGTCTGATCTTTTGATACGCATTTTGATGCCAATCAGGTAAAGTGGACACTTGAGGAAAGCGAAGTTCAAATGGAAATCAGATTGAAATCAGATTGAAATCTGGGGCAAAAATGGGGACAATTAAGAACAGCTGTTTATTACAACGTCTCTTGCTATTGATGGTTGATACAACCAGGGCTTGGAAGACGCCGAACTAACGCATTGAATTTACTGGAGGTACCATATGTGTTGGTGCCTTTAGGTACATTGGGTAGGTAGGTGGGTGCCCTAACGACCTAACAGCCCGGCCTCACTAAGTGTTGGATCCATTGACCCTTAATGAGGGATGCTTTGCCCACTTTTTAAAGTCACCCAGATCCATACACAAATCTCAGGAGGTTTTTCAGTTCAGCTCTATTTAAGTGCTCGAGCTCTACAAAGAACTGTTTTCCCAGGAATTGCCTTCTTTTCTTCGACAGTGCTGGGAATTAGCTGAGCAGATGTTGGACAAAGATTCCACCAGTTCAAATTCATCGTTCCCAAGAATGTCAGGTTGTCCTGGTACTCACCATGATCGTATGTCAACAATGATCTCTCACTGACGGTTTGCCTACATAATTTGACCGGGTTGCGATGTCCCAATATCAGAGATGACTTTCAAATAAAATGGCCACTTGTTTATCGGAAACTGTGGTGATAAATTTGTCGGTTTTATTCTATGGCAGCCACTTCGGCTTGAACAACGCTGCAATCGTCTCTTAGGGCCAAGGATTTTTCGAACAGGTCACAGTAAGGCTATGCGCCTGTACCAGTGTATGGAGTGAGAATTAGTCGAGGCAGATTCCAAGACACGTGGTGGTATTTATTTCCAACTCTCCCCAAGATTTGGAACCACAGCCTCCACAACGCTTGCACAAGTGGGTTTGAGGGTTGAGGAGTCCCTGAATCACCGTGGTACTAGAGTATAGCCTGTGTGATGCTTCGTAACCGAATATTTACTCCGAGTTAGGTCCCTCAACACCGAAGACTGGTGGCTGCAGGAAAAATGTGATTTTTCCTACAAAACCAATCGACGAGAAGACTTGAGCTTAACTCTGGCGAATATATTTATGTACAAGCATGCCTTATTTATGCTTTAGCTATTATCCTAGACACAGTGACGCACACTTGAGCAACACACAAGAGGACAGCGATACAGCACCAAGTTTAAAATCGCGTACACAATTTGCAAATGATCTCAATGAAGTTCTTGATGTGCAAAACTAGAGACATCTAGGTTATCTACTTATGCTTACTTACTTATGATCTTATCCGGGTTCACAGAAAGTAGCGACGCGGAAGAAATGGGCTTCCAAGGGGCACTTCTTTGATTGAAAATAATTTACTCGCTTGCGATCGAAACTACACCAAATACAAGTTGATGTGCCACATCTTATTTTGTCTGTGCTAATTCAGTCCAGTTTGGACCTGGCCAGCAACCACCAATCTTCTTTATCAATTGCATATGACTAGCTGCTTGCTATTCCGCAAACAATAAATTTAGTTCAGCTCCTTCACCACTTGTGTGCGTCACATTAATCGAGTGTCCTCTTCTGCATTGCCTAACATAGTCAATTTGTCTTTACACTCAACATGGCACATCCACTTTGTCAGCATTAGACCAGGTTTAGATCCTCCATGTAAGTAGAACGTATTTCTGGAGAAGCTGGGTAAAGAGCAGGATGTGCAAGGTGCTCTTGTTGAATATTGTAATCACAGTTGGTTATTTGTTGAACCTTGGGTTGAATGATTGGGCTTTATTACATATGGCCAACAGCGTCAACGTGCTTTAGTACAATGGGCATCGGTACTCAAGGAGGAGACCTCGAGATGGTCAGAGATCGAGCAGAAAGAAGCTATGGTTGATGATAAAGCTCGCAGTGCTCAATAAGGTCGTGCGTTTTTTGATTCGCTTTAGAATTGTGTCTTATGTGTCGTATACTCATGTTTTTACGGGGTAACCAGGAAACTTGTGGCGCCAAAGGAACCCAGTCGTAGTTGGATGCCATTTCAGTCAGAGTCGACAGAAGGACGACTGTTGCTCGCAAGTTTGCAACCGCTGCCATGTGCCGTAGACCCTTAGTTGACGTGAATCTCTTCAAGTTGCCGACTTCAAGTGATTCTGTAGATCTGGCTCGTTTTCTATTTCCAGAGACCAGGGACCTACAACACCAGCAGAAGATGTTCAGACCAATGAAAGGAAAGGAATAAATTATGGCTCCATCAGGGGCTGGAAGAAAACTAGTTCGATTTCAACCACTCTTCATGGAGGGATTGTGCGAGGTGCTGCTTTTCTCATCTGCGACAGGACGGTCGAGGCGCAGATAGGTTAAGCTAACTCACGTGATTTAAAATGACGTTGCTATTACGAAATAATTGTAAAATGAGTCTTTATTATTGTTTCCGTAACTTCTTAAACAATATTTTATTATATGTGAATTGGTCGAGGAATACTTTCTAAGCTGCACCGTGCAACTATTCAATTTATATAAACTTCAAGAGGATCAGTCGACGCAATAACCCAAGCTGAACTGTCCATTTGCAGATACAATTCAGTATTCAATTCATTTTGGACTTACGTCCTGCTTTTACAGTTGATCTCAACTAAGACTGACCCCATCCCTAAGATATAGTCAGTTACTTAGCCAATGTGTGAGCTGACATGTCCACTCAGCAAAAAGTGTGATATGATATGTCACTTGGTTCTAGGTGTGAGCTGAAATGTCCCTTAATTCGAGAAGGTGTGAGGTGATACGTCGTTAAGTTCGAGGTGCGAGATGACATGCCACTTAGCTCGGGGGGGGGATATGGAAATAAATGCTTATATATTGGACTTAACTCCATTGGACCCCCCGGTTTGGCTGGTTGGCCATTGTCATGTGCCCCACATGATATGGCATTCTAAAAGGATCTCGTCTCGGAATTTCAATCGCACAGAGGCTGTATGAATTTAAGGGAAAAAAGCCATCGCTTTTAGAAAACTGCAGCAGGTAAACTGGTTTTCTCAAAACTGTCATCAGACAGTTGTCCTTTTTTTTCAAACGGATCCACTATTTAAAATGGTCGCTATCTTCAGCTAACAAGCTTCGATTGCTTCATAGTGTGACACAGAAAATTGGTTCAGATCTGTCCACATTTGTAGCCACCCTCGCTAGATGTCTATGGAACAACGACTTAAATTCTATCGTTCTCTGAGCAAATACAGAAGTTCCGCCTAGTCAAATTCAATTCAGTCCCAGTCAGACGAGTATGAAAATAGTCTTCTCTGAATTTTTAAAGCCATCTCCGACCACACAAAATCTCCTCGCAGCAAATCAAAGACCAATAAACCGGCCAGCCACGAGAGGCCACTTACGGACCAAATCCAGAAACATATCACAGTCGGCTAGCAACGTCCCGATTTATTAAAGCCTCGCAACGCATAAAACCCCCCCACGGCCAGGACCATCCCCCAGAAAATAAACCATCGCACAAACTCGTGCATTATTGAGGCGAGCAATAACTTTTCATGGCTCAGTCGTTGAGTGTGCCATGTCAAATTTCGTGTCGAATATCATGTCATCCATGTACACCCTTGGGACAGGTGTCCCATCGAGTGGATGGTGGCAGAGACAAAAAACAGTACAGCTCCCCCTGCATTCTAATTAAAAGTGCTCGGAGACAACAAAAACTTGCTGGGACAACATTTGTTTGAGAAGGACCATCCCGCCCTCGCATAAAACATCGCCGAAAACTCGGTGGATACATTTTCCATCGAAAAATATCTTTCTTTAATTGCCCGCTCGGCGGTGTATGCGAGTGTCCCGCACAAGGTTTAATGATTCACCAGCACCAGGGGGGGAGGGTGTACATAGCGCACTAATAAAATTCTAATTATCTGCCCGCATCGCATCGCACGGTGTACACGTTTATTTGCGATTCATTTTGATTTCCTGGCCAAACTTTCGACAGCAATTATTTCGAATAAACTTTTTCGCAGATGGGGCCCAACCATGCAGCCATTCAGCCGTCCGTTCATGCTGTACCCGCAGCGGGAAAAATGTCCAAAACAATTACTGCTCTCTGCGATGAAGTGATTCCGTCGCTTGTGTTTGCCATTTTTTTTTCCTATGCGCGCATCCGCCCTCACTCCTCAGCGGGGCTTTAATTACATTTTCACAAGCGCTTAATTACTTGGCAAACTAATCCCCCAGACTCCGCTGGGCCCGGCCGTGATGCGGAATCAATCTAGTAGTGCCGCGCGGACAACCAGAGAGACGCGGTGGCGGCCGTGAAAATCATCCATGGGATGGATTCCAATAATCGCCGCATCAACTGAAGTCGAGAGCCCAAGTGAATCCGAGGAGGAAAAAAAACCCGCGCCTCGCACTCCGGCAAGAAAAACAAATCATAACTGCGAATCGATTGTGTATCTATCGCCGCAGGCACTCACACAGAATCGTCGCACTCAGGCTCAAGTTTGGAATTAGCATATTTAACACGCCATCCCGCGAACGTCGGACGAGCTTGTTCTTTCCATCACTCGCTCTTTTGTGTCACACCACGATTAGATGCGATACCCAAACATTGGTCGTCCAAAAATAACCGAGCCAGTCAGCATCGGCAAGTGGTACCCACCTTCATGTGAACATATCCTTGGCAGTGCGCGGGGCTGCTCTGCTTCGGGTGCTCTGCTTCTGATGGATAAAGGTAATCCGCGTGCGACAGTGTTTAGCTGGTATCCAAAATCAATTACTCAAGGATAAGACGAGCATCGGCAGCACGGACAAATTCAATTTTGTTTGCTTGTATCTTTTGTTTCGTGCTCATGCCTGTTGCTGATTTTTCTTTTTTTTTTATTTATTTTTGTGGGAGGGGGTATCTTATTTATTTCACTTCAGTGTGTATCTTAAGGATACATCTCCAACCTTCACTGTGGATCGCATGCACATTCGCCATAAATTCCGCACTCACACGAGACGCTATTCATTCGATACAAAGGATACACTAGACCACCACCGAAAATTCAAAAGAAACTCGATATTTAGACAGCACGGCTCGTTTCGTTGCGAACGGCCAACCACAAGTGGCTGCAGCCTATTCCCACTCACAGATACACTCTTGAAAATTTCCACATGCACCTCTGGGATCCTTGTTCAGATTCGAGATTCCTGCGGGAGTTCGTGTTCCGAATTGCGACCGACTGCGACGAGGGTTAACGCGAAACTGACTGTACGAGGCGGACAGCAGGAGTATCTGTTGATGGAGCTTTTCTGTTTTCGATGGCCATGCGATTGCTCTCGTGAAAGCTTTGGACGGGAGAGGAGATGAGAACTTCGGAAGGATGGGCGGCGGTGGGTGTGCGTTTTGTTGGAGCAATTATCTACCACCTGTTTGATATTTCCTTTGTACTTGCAGGATTTGCGAGGCAGGAGAGAAATAGAGAGCGGGAGAGACTTGGAGAGGAGAGCATTTTTCGTCAAGTTTGCGATGATAAGCCGCAAGTGGTTGTCAAAGTGTGGCCAGCAGGGGGAGATTGATGACGAATTGGGGGAGGACATGGAAGGCGCGCTCTTTCAAGGGACGACATGGTTCAGTCGCGGAGTCGAAGGGGAGAATGTTAGGCATTCAACATCCCGGCTTTGGGAGACTCACCACAAAGCTAAGGCAACAAACTTGCTGATGGCACAATAGTGTTGCTTCGCAGTCAACGTGAAGAGGTAACAGGAAGTGAGCCAGAAAGGCAGTACATCTTAGTCTGGTCTTCGGTGATGTCGTCGAAAGTAAATGGGAGGCGATCGACCCTCGTTTCGGAAGTGACAGGGCAGAGTGTAGATCCAAAAAAAAATTGTCTTCTGGAAACTACGACGGCTCTACGGGAATGAATATATGTAACTGGCAAACCTGAGTCGGAGCCAGAATAAAGGAATGCCACGACATTCTTGATTCGCTTTAAAATTAAAGATTTGTATGTCATCCGTTGGCGAGTTTTTACTGTTGAAAACCAGAAAACTTCTGCCATGAAATAAAGTTTGCCGTTGTTGGTGCACCTAATAGTCTTCTCGATGAATATTGGCCCGCAGCCACGAAGCATACCGCACAACCACGAGAGACCACTTGCAGTCCGAATCCAGAATCATATCACAGTCAGGTAGCAACATCCGGATTTATTAAAGCTTCGCAACGCATAAAAGCCTCGAGGACGCAAATAAACCATCGCACAAATTCGTGTATTATTGAGGCGAGCAATAACTTTTCATTGCTCAGCAATTGCAGGGAGGGGAGGGTTGGGAGCGATCCGAAGTCAGCTTGGCTTGGCGCAGCCCGCGTAGGATTATTGTGTGGTACGTTCTAAAAACTGAGTTATTAGCTTGATTTCGATTGCGGACATTGCTCTAATGTCCGCTTGACTGTGAATGAGCATGATACTATCAAACGGCGCCAGACCCAACGGAAAAAACGTAAGTCACTTCATATGCTCGAGTGGCTCTTGAGTCAATCCTATTTTATAAGGGCACAGGCCAAGATCCTTTCGCAAAATTAGCCATAGTGTGGTCTTAACGATGACCAATTCTCGAGAACGCCGTGGAATATTGTCTTGGTTCTTTTGCGACAGATGCTTGGACGACGGCAGTATATTCGCCACTTCGACCAACCCGTTGTCTCAATGACTCGGGAACATCCAGCAGCGAAAATGTACCTGGAACCAGCTAGTGTCTGTGGCGATGCAGCGTAGCTAACTTATATTGACATTTCCATTCAGTTCGATGTGGTTGTTGTAACAGTAGGCTCCCAGCTGTGAGTAGAGCACTTCAAGAGTAGACGAGGTGATGTGTAGTTTTAACATCCTCTTTATCCATGTACGGGACACTCATCGTGCTGGCATGTGTGAGCTGTGTCCGGTTATGGGTTATGACACCGATGAGGCTCCTGAGTCTGCTTGGTCTGAGGTGGTGCTCTCTAGCCCCCTGTGGTTGATGGCTTTCTTCATCTTTGGTTGAGGTCCTTCTCCACTTGTTGCCGCCATCGGTTTCGTGCGCGTCCACTATTGCGTTGTCCCACTGGGAGCAGTGTCGTCCATGCGCTCTACATGGCCTAGCCATCTTAGGCGCTGAATCCGTAGACGCCTGACTAGGCTCATGTCGCTGTACAGCCCGTACAGTTCATGGTTGTATCTTCTTCTCCAGAGACCATCAACGCAAACAGGACCAAAGATGGAACGCAGAACCTTTCTCTCGAAAAGACTAAGGACTTCTTCACCTGCTCTTGAGACTGTCCAGGCTTCTGCGCCATAGAGCAGGACAGGGATGATGAGGGTCTTATATACTGTTAGCTTGGTCCTTCGAGACAGAGCTCTACTACTCAATTGCTTCTTGAGCCCAAAGAAGCAACGGTTGGCAAGAGTTATTCTGCGTATATTCTCGGTACTGATGTTGTTTGTACTGTTTAGCTGGGAGCCGAGGTAGACGAAGTCTTTAACTACCTCGAAGTTAAAGCTGCCTACGGTGACGTTCTGGCCGAGACGTCGATGTTGTGTGTCCTTTCTCGATGACAGCATGTACTTCGTTTTGCCCTCATTCACTGTTAAACCAATTTTTGCAGCCTCCGTTTCAATACCAGCAAACGCTTCATTGGCGACTCGCTGTGTTCGACCAATCACGTCAATGTCGTCCGCGTATGCTAGCAATTGTACAGACTTCTGGAAGTTCGTGTCTCTAGTGTTGGCGTTTGAGTTTCGCACGATTTTCTCCAGGATGATGTTAAAGAAGTCGTATATGTTCTTGTCTAAAACCTTTGTTGACATTGAAGGTCTGGGTGAGTTCGTTACCGACCTTGATGGAGCAGCGAGAGTTGTCCATCGTCATCCTGCACAACCTGACGAGTTTTGCAGGAATGTCAAAACGAGACGTGGCGTTGTATAGCACGTCTCTATGCACGCTGTCATATGCGGCCTTGAAATCGACGAATAGGTGGTGGGTGTCGATTTGCATCTTCCGGGGGTTTTTCCATGTATGAATGTTGATGAGATGGTAGGCTGTATCGGTGGCAGTGGAGGTAGTACCACACCTTCGTTTGTAATTGCAGTGTCCCCTTACCCACATAAGGCGTATATTGAAATCCTCAGCCATCTCGTTAAGAGCCTGCAAAAAAGGGAAATTTTGCCGTCCAAATAGATGTTCGTCTTCCTTTTGGATAGTACGTCGTTTTTAAGCCAGGACATTGGCCCTTTATCGCAATGGTTTCTGCTTGGAAAATGCAACAAGTAGAGGACCAAGAGAAGAACTCAAATGTTGGGGGCGAGATTCCATATTTGCCCAGACTGTGAAATGTTGGTGTGCGTACCTTTTATTTTCTGTGTTCGCGAAACTTACACGAACCCTTTTTGTCTGGGTTTCTGATAAAATCGACGACGTAGCGAATATGATTCGAATTAAATGGCGGAGTGACGACGACGAACTAAGAAATACGACGACGAAATGGGTGAGAAAATAGCGACGAAATAAAAGACAAGAAGAGAGACATACCAGACATCGACTGGGCCAGTGGCAGAAGGTAGTAATGAGTATCCTCTTGTCCTCGCGACAATTGTTGGGCACTTAGCACCGCATTGTTGTAGTTGAACCACAGCTCGCATATATCCACGTTGTACTCTGGCTACAGAATGGCTATCGACTTCGGTTTATAGCTGAGGTAACGCTGTCCCTTAGTTCTATGTCAATTCTGACAAATTAAGCATCGAAATTCTGGTAAAATTTTTCCTTAATAAACTAAAGTGTGATTTTTTAGCTATTATCTTTTTGGCAACACTGGTTTAAACAGCTGACGCACGTTTCGTGTTTTGTTTCACTGTCAAACATCTTCAGTTTGGTCTATAATTTAACCATGAATCGTCTTACAAACGAACAACGCTACCTACCGCAACGTAAAATTTTTGGTGAATCGGCTCTTGGAAAGTTGGGCGAAGAATCACTTTTTTACCGAAAAATTGTGTTCAGCGACGAAGCTCATTTTTGGCTCAATGGGTACGTAAATAAGCAGAATGGTGGATTTTGGAGTGAATATCAGCCAGAAGCATTGCAAGAGCTACCAATGCATCCAGAAAAAGTCACAGTTTGGTGCGGTTTATGGGCTGGTGGCATCATTGGACCGTACTTCTTCAAAGATGATGCGAATCGTAACGTAACTGTGAATGGTGAGCGCTACCGTGAGATGATGTCCAACTTTTTTTTGCCCAAAATGCAAGAGCTTGACTTGCATGACATGTGGTTTCAACAAGACGGTGCCACATGCCACACAGCACGCGCAACAATGGACTTATTGAGGGGCGAGTTCGGTGAACATTTTATTTCACGTTCGGGACCGGTCAATTGGCCGCCTAGATCGTGCGATTTAACGCCTTTAGACTATTTTTTGTGGGGCTATGTTAAAGCTCATGTCTGTACAGACAAGCCCAACACAAGACAACATTGAAGCATTTATTCGTGAGATACCGGCCGAAATGTTGGAAAGAGTATGCCAAAATTGGACTAAGCGGATGGACCATTTGAGGCGCAGTCAAGGGCAACATTTGCATGAAATAATCTTCAAACATTAAATTATATGGACCGTACTATCGATTCAAATAAAGATTTGATGCATTTTTCTGAATTTTATGTTTTTTTTTTAAAAACTTTCCTATAGCTTTTAAAAAATCACCCTTTCGAAGTTTTCGACCTCTGGCTACAGAATGTCGATCGACTTCGGTCTATAGCCGAGACCATTGGCGGTAATGTTTTCCCTTAGTTCTATGTCTATTCTGACAAGTTAACTCTGATCAAATTTTTGTTCAATGAACTGCTAATAACAGCGAACAATGCGAGAAAGCGTACGAATTCATGTCTCAAAACCAAAATCTTCTGGTTCGAATACAACACCGCGGAAACCAATCTATAAATCTCGCTACCAAGAGCTAACTGCAGTTTACTAGAAGGGATCATTAGAGGCCACTGTCTGGTGGGTCACCATGCTCATTGACTAGGCCTGATTCCCACTGAAAACAGTGGTGGTTGAAACTCTGGAGCATCTTCTTTGTTTCTGCCCGGTTTTAGCCAATTCCGATGAAACTCTAGGTCAGCCATTCATCATCATTAAATGATGTGGCCGCCGTGAAACTACAAGATCTCATAAACTTTGTTATGACCACTCGAATATTGTACTTAAACAAGACTACAGTGGACTATAGCTAGGCTTACTCTGTTAAGCGGTAGCACTATGCACCAAAACCTCTTATGAAGCTGAGCCGCCGCCCCCTGACCTACCAAAAGTCAGATGATGCTGTCACCCATTAACAGCACCAAACTGTCAATCTTTGTAGATTCATTGATGCTTTGTCTTGTGGACCACTTGTGGATTGGTTTCACTTCAATAACGACTCTTTGCTTGATGCAGTGCCAAAAATGAGTCTGATCTGAGAAGCTGATTTTTGATTAAAATCTGCATCTCCCGTCAGCATTTTCAGCGCCCAATTAGCGAGCTCACAGCGTTGTCTATGGTCGGCCGGCTTCAATTCTTGCCTCGTATATGGATGTAATCTCAAATAAGACCACAAAATTGACTCTCTGGCGATGTCCAATTTAGCTGACCAGCGCTGAAACGTCATTTTTGGACCTTCTTCGATACTAGCCGCAACGGTGATTCTGTTTTCTTCATTTCGCACCAAAGTCTGTCTGGTTGGTGGTTTAAGATCCAAAAGACTGTAATCACACTCAAACCTTTCCATGGTACGACGAATTTCCGCTGAAGCCATGATGACAACCGACGACGTTGCTAATCGGAAGTTCGATACATTTTTGTATCATCAATCAGCAAGCGTGAAGCGATGCACGATGAAAATGCTAGCTTCACTGATGAAGTTGACAGCATTCGTAACTTTAACTACTGCTTAGCTGCAACTACGCTGCTGAAAAATGAAGCAGTTGGAAGAATTTTCACCCGATTACCTTGATCGTCATCATGCTGCATTCCTTCATTAATTTAATACAGAAACTGGGAGGAATTGGAACGGAAGAAGACTACTTCACCCACCACTTCATCCGTCTTCGATCCGTCTGTGTCGAGTATCGACCAGCGTCTGATTGTCCGACAGGCCAGTTCGATCTGGAAGGAAAGTTGGTGGAGAATTTTTTCTCGAAGATAGCTGGGAGTTGTTGGGGATCGATCGGTGTCATTGGCAAGGATGTTGAATTCATTAAGAATAGTTGAGTGACTGGTGGTGAGTTTGGACCACAGTCGAAGCGTCGTGAGTCTTAGAGACGTGCGGTGGATGGTGAACGAGTATGTTAAGCGCATAAAAAAATCGGCATTATTTCCCAAACAATGTTCAGAATTATTCCGAATTTGGAAGCAAATCGAAGCGACAGTCAGGCTGCCAGTGTAAAAGCCATCATCAACAGTTTGCATTCCTTCATAAATTGAATAAAATTTAATTCAGAAATGTGCCCCTATTTCGCAAGGCGTTATTCCACGTCAAGTGGCCGTTTTGAAACAATCGAAGATTACCCTCGTCAGCAACCCCTGTCGGAGTGGGCTTAACTGAAACGACACGTCGGATGAGGCGTGGATCAGTCCCCGACGAAGTGAAACATTCCCGCAACACAATCCACATCCAACATCTAGCTAGCGAACCGCATCGAAAACCAAACGAAAAAAACAAAACCGATAAACCTGCCGGCCTGCTGACGTCCGATTACACGGCCGCCCACCATCCCCCCGACCACAAGCGACCACAAAGCGAGCATAATATCTTTGAACACTCTGCTCCGAGTCCAGGCCATGTTTGCATACACCGCGCAACGTTGTAAACAAATAAAATATATTTCACACGCCCCCATAAATTCGTGGATTTGTTTACAATTCGTGAACGAATTGATGGGCTTTTCTTTGCCAGTCGTTATGTTAATTAACCGCAAAGCGGAAGGTGAAGCCAACGAAGAGCGATATTCATTGCGATTATCTCAGCGCTTGAGAATGAACACACACCGTGCCCATGTTTGCAGAGAGCATAGCGCAATCGGAGCATCCACGGGAAGGAGCTGCCGCAACAGGTAAAGGGTTGAACCGGGACCGGGCGGTGGTCCGACTTCGCGCCAGTTTATAGAAGAATTTATCCCTTGGTCGCAATAAAAACAGACATTCGTGCAACGGAGCGATGATTTATCGGCTGGCCACGTCCGCTCACTATGATTTACCACCACGTTCTCGATTTTAGCGTATTTATTCGAGTTTTTATGGGGCACACATGTGGTGGCTGCAGCTGGGACACGCTGCAGAGTTCGATATCGATTTGGAGGCCTTGGCTTGACTAGAGGAGGCCTGCATCGCCAAATGCGGTGACCTCACATGTCCCGATCAACAGGGGAATAGGGCTGGTCCATCGGGTGCAAGCAGTGACACGGGCACAGTGATTGCAGCTCTCCTTGAGAGCACTCTGACTCGTGCCATCTCAGCTCTGGGACTTGTGTAAATACCTGAATCTGTACGCAATCGTGTGCATGTTCTTGTCAAATGCTGGCGCTCGTAAGAACAATGAAACCCCCCACAAATGACCAATCGGTCTGCAATCCATGTTTCACTTAAGCGGTTCCCTCTCTACAAACATGTAAACACTGGACAAGGCACCTGCTACCGTCTTCCGTACGACACAGCTCACGTCCCGGAGGCGTATACTGAATCTTCTTCTTCTACTACTGCTGCTGTTGTTCTTGTTGTTGTTTTGCTCTTACAGTGCCACTTATGGGATTACTCCCATTGTAAGAAACTACTTCAAACGATAAATTGAAATGGATAAGGAAATGGTTATTTGCATCAATTTCCATCGAAACTAGTTTCGTTAAATCCTCAAAGGGACTGCAAAGCCTTGCCAGGCCACTGAACAGAAACGCACGTACGTAGCCGCACACACACACACACTGACAGACGGCCGGAAGAAGAAATCGATATCCATAGTTTTGTCTTCAATATTCCATGAGGGGGCAGTTTATTGATATCCTCTCCTGGGGGAATCACAATGAGCGGGTGGACTGCCGACGAAGACGATAATGCTTTCATTTAAAGGGATTTTCTGACTAAATTTGTGAACAGCATCGTCTAGGGTCCTTACGAAGGCTTACAGTTGGGCATTCAGTTGGCCATTTGCTTAGCATTTGCCCTCCATTTGGGGTCGGTTTTATGATGGAGATAAGCGATGCAAGTGTTTGTGGAAGTGGGTGACTTCGGTTGATGGATTTCACTTGAAGGCTATGCTAATTTTTTTTTTGTTTTGTTTCTTTGCGGATGATTGAGGTGGGATTGGGGGCAGGGCTTCGGGAGGCCATCAAGTGAACTTGGAAAACGACTTATGGAGGTGATCAAGGACAGGCGGCGCGGCGATTGGTTTGGGAGAAGGTAATCGGTGGCACTTAAGGCGAAATGAGCGACAGTTTAGAAGAGAAGGAAGGAAACTGGACAACCAAGGACACTCTTTTGTTTACGCTGTCAATTGTGGTGGATTGTCCTAGGGGGTGAGGAAACACAATGCATTCTCGATTATCGCAACTAATAGATACTGAGGTAGTCGCAAAAAAAAAGCGCTTCCTATCTTTAAATTTAAATAAAAGAAATTGCTTGTGGGGTATCATCGAAACTTTTATTATTCGTTTGCAAAGCCCATCGATGCCAATATGTATGGAATGTAACTTCTTTCAAATTCCCGCCTAGGCTTCTCTGGGTCTCGCATGATGATCGACCTATAGATCCCGTCATTGGGGATGATGCCCAGCCAACGTTGTTCTTAACGAAATGCATAATATGTCAAAGAAACAGCGACATTTCCGGGATGCATTGCACGCTCTTGGATCTCATGTGGATTGATATCGTCCCAAATTCGACAATTTTGTTTGTTGACGTACCTATTCATTCAGAAATGAGCATCAGCGTATGGCGACAGTAAAATGGGCGAAGCGGACAAACAGAAAACGTGCAATTGATACAACAATTTTATCATTTACACGTGTTGCTGACGTGTCCCACAGACTGAATAAATTACAGCCAATTTGACAGATGTAGCTGCAACAATCCAGTGGTGGCACTTACTGATCAACAAAGCGATGATTTGTGCTTTCTTTTTTCGAAATGGACAATGAAGTTCAAGCTACTGTAGTTAACTCTTGGTAGATGTTGAACTCGGACCAGGAAATCTTCGTTTTGAGGAAAGAATTAATCGTTCTCCACAGCAGTTATAATTTGAATTTTATCATTGAATTTCTTGAAGAACAATATAATTGAGACGCCACGCTGAGCAAGTTCGTGTATCGTTCAACTGGATTCCCATAAGTTTAGGAGCCACAGGCAGAAGACTGCTGTTACCACACACTCGTTAAAACAGTTAAGTACCGTTTTTGACTTAACTGCTTTGCTTTAAATACCTTTAGCGCAACCTGACTATCTACAGAAAAATTGATGTGAGTACGTTCTCCGCTATTTTTGAGGCTTCTCGCTGCTTTCGGGATATCTCTTGGAAAACGCTGCAACTTTCGTTAATTTTTTTTTAATCTTTCGAGGTTGTGCATTGCTGTAAGTTCCCCAGTTCCGAAACATACGATCTTTTTATATCTGTTTGTGTGGGCATTAATTTAGGATAATTTTAAGGATCGCGCATAGGTGCACATCTTGGTATGGCGTAGATGGTGATGAAGACGATGTGCCTGGTGTTCGTTCAATTCTATTGTTTTCGTCAAGTGCGACTGTTTGACTGATTGTCTGAGCCGTTGTTGGTCGACGTTGTTGGTCGCTTGAGTATTACAGCGACGGCATTTTTGACAGCTCGCTGTTGCACTTGTTTGATCCTGGTTTTTAGCCGTTTTTGCATTTTAAACTGGGAGGTAGTTGTTGTGCTTGTTGTTTTTTTGACACAGTTGTGGATTACCTTCATGTTGCCGTGTTTGGCCGAGTATTACAGGAACCTGATATAATGATTAACGCCGTAACACACTGTACTTGCCGCACAGGAACCATGAACATAATTTAAGCAATCAGCGCATGAAATTGTTTCATTGGATATTTTTTTTTTTTTTTTTTTTATTTCCTTCACAGAGTACACAAAACACTACGTTCTCTAAGTGTTAACTCTCAGTATCGCTTTACACAGCAGATTTTGCTGCGCGACTAAGGATCATCTACCGATTTTGCATCTCACAGATTACATCAAATAAACAGTATTAATTATAGCTTAGTGCATGGATCAATTTTTTAAACTCCAATCGAGACAAGCTAAAATCAATTTCGTTGCAAAGTTCATTAAAAGTGTTTATACACCTTGTAATAGGTTCATTACAACCATAGTTGGTTCTATGCCTCTTATCATATAGTAAATTTCTCATCCGAAGAGATCTTTGGGGAGCATATATATTCATGAGAAAAAGTAAGTCTGGTGAATTTACACGGCAATTAATAATATCGCGGATGAACATGGCTGACGCTGCCTTACGCCTGAAACTTAAGGTTTGCAAGCCTATTATTTTACATCTATCATCATATTTAGGGAGTTCTTCGAAGGAATACAATTTACGGACAGCATATCTCGTGAAATTTTTTTGTACTCTTTCGAATCTGAGTTCTGGTGTATCATATGGCGAATCCCAAATGATGGAAGAATATTCTAAATACGGTCTGACTAACGAACAATAGATGGACTTAAGACTAGTTATATCCCGAAAATCTCTACTATTTCTTTTCTGAACACCTAACATAGCATTAGACTTCGCAATTGTATAATCATAATGTGATGCAAAATTTAAGTTAGTATCAAAAATTACACCCAGATCTTTAACCTCTTCTAGGCGACTAAGTCTATGATCATTTATGAAATAATCATAGACAATAGATATGCCGTAAAGATATTACATTTTTGAATATTCAGCTCTAGTCCATTGTGCTTGCACCATTCCACTAGTGCATGGATATCCAATTGGAAATTATTACAATCAGTTAAACTATTAATAGATAAATACAATTTAAAGTCGTCTGCGAATGTTAGAATTTTACAATATTTGAAAATTTCGTGAACATCGTTTATAAACAATAGAAAGAGTAATGGCCCCATATGGCTACCTTGTGGAACGCCCGATGTAACTTTTATTACTCGAGATCTAAAACTATCGATCATTACCAATTGCTTCCTGTCCTTTAAGTAATTGGAAAACCACTCTAACATTGACGAATGGAATCCCAAAGACTTTAGTTTGTTTAAAAGCAAAGTGTGATGTACTTTATCGAAGGCTTTCGAGAAATCGGTGTAAAGTACATCAACTTGTAATTGATTTTCTAAATTTGTATAAATGTAATTTGAAAATAATGATAAATTAGTTGTACAAGACCTGCCTTGCATAAAGCCATGCTGGTTATTAGAAATAATTTCTTTTACCATGAAATATAATTTTTCTTTTACAATACTTTCAAATAACTTTGGTATCGATGAAAGCTTGGATATTGGTCGATAGTTTTCTACTTTTTGCCTTAAACCGCTTTTATATATAGGCGTCAGAAAAGAATATTTCCATTCATTTAAAAATTCACCCATTTTTAGGGATTGATTAAAGATAATTCTTAGTGGACCATTCAATTAATTTAAAATGTTCATTTATCATTGTGGGTATTTGCGTCGTCTTCTACGCTCTTGAACCTCGATGTCTAGGTTAGAATTCCAGCACGACACAAACAATTTTGACGGCCACACCTCTTCCGAGTCACTGACAATGTTCAAAGAGTATAACTAAAGAAAAAAAAGCTTCTTAAATTTGGCCGTTCGGAGTAGGCATAAAACTGCAGGTCCCTTCCACTCGTGAGAGAACAATAGCACGCACAACACTAGTGGTTGCTGAGAAGCTAGGCCCTGGTCCTCTACGTGCTGCAGCGCCACCAATATTTTATTACAATGCATTCAATTATTCGTTTAGTTGAACTTAAGTTGTTTTGAACAGAATCCACAGAAAACATCCACTTTGTCCTAGTTGTAGCGTTGAAGTTATGTTTTAGTGAAATTACTTACTTTTCCGGTCGACGCGACGACTCCTGGAGGATCTGAGCGTGATTAATAGGTGTATTCCAACGATGATGACGCTGCTTCGTGTCATCGGGAGCTGGTTGTCTTAAGTTCTCGATAAGTTGGTTTTTCTACCGATGAATTAGTCTTTCTCCTTCTCCTTGTGTCCTTCTTCACCTTACCATAGGCTCGATGCGGACGAACCAGTGCGAAGCTAGTAAATTTTGATTTGGCTCGTAGACTTCGCGATTCTGTGTTCTCCTCCATTCAACTTCATCGCAGACGGAACCATTATCCGACAAACTCCTTTACTACCTCCAAATCGTGACATTTTGATCAATGTGGTGAGTGACGAATCAATTGCTGCCCGATCACTAATTCTTTGCTTTCTCCTCATCTACCTTGTGATCTGCTCGTTTCGCCTGTTCTTCAATTGCCATAGGGAACGTGTGACGATGTCGATGTCAACTGCGTAATCCAACAGTTGGAATGATTTTAAAAAGATAGTGCCTTCCGTGTCTGCAGCTGCCAGCCGCACTAGTCTCCAGTATCAGATTGAAGAAATCATAAGACAGCGCATCTCATTGCCGGAATCCAATGGTGGTTTTAAAGGACTCGGAAGTTCTCGATTCGATCAACCCAGTGAACAAAATAAATGGTAGGAGAACACCTTGTTTGATTTCCATGCCATCCACCTTTCTGACCTACCAGAAAAGAGCTCCTCAACAACCTTGTCGAACTTTCACTGAAGCACAAACTGTTCCGAAGTCTCCTGCACAAAATGCGATGATTAATTTTATCGAAGGCCTTCAAGAAATCCACCCGAAAGAAGTGAGACGAAGTGTTTTCTGGAGATTCACCATGACTTGAGATTTAATGACAGCGTCTAGCTTGGACAGCAGGATGTGATTGAAAGCATCTTGTATTGCTTGTTCTTGATATTGTGCAACCAAAGACCGTAGAATCTCTGGAAACAGTTTCGCCACGGCTCAACGTCATCTTTGCATTTATTCTGGTGAAGCCGAAGACACTTCCTAAATATGACTAGAACTTGAAATTCAGTGAGTAGTTCCTCTTCGAAAAGTTACCGAATTTGAAGACCAAATGTGCAAAATGTTTCTAACATTAGCAACCTGTTCTTGGTCGCAGTGTATAACTCCCTAACTGACACCAGGTTTCCATTCCTTTCCACAAAAAGTCACTTAGATCTCGTTTTCACGCGGACAACCTCCTAGTCAAACGTCAGAAAAAAAAAATGTTAACACGACCAAATGGATGATTAAATGGCTCAAATTGACTTGGACTATCCACCATTAATCAGAGAGCATCCTAATAAATTTAATTAGAGCTCTCCCGGGTCGACCACAGCACGACGAATGATGCCGACCATTAATCATCGCTCAGCCCCGCAGGAGGACTAAGTGCTTGACATCGAATTTGTTGTCGATTTCGTAATTGGTGTTGTCAACCCTGAGTTCTAAGGCGTGACTATTGAGAGTGGGGCGAGGTGTGAATGCAACAGGAGTCGCGAGGTCTTACAAGGGTTCGACTTGAAAGATGGTAATTAACCTCCCCCCTTCGACGGTAATGCACATTTTAATTGGCGAACACTTTTAATTGATATTTCTGCTAACTCCTCCGTCCTGACACCGGCTTCTTTGCATTTTTTAATGAGCCACCTGCCCTCCGACAATGACGAGGACTGGCTCCTGATAGATGCTTCCTCTCCACAGCGTATCGGAGAAGAAAAGAAAAGTGCACACTTTCCCCCCGAGTACTCGTATTGATTGCGCTGAGGTCCCTCGTGAACGCGAAGGAGGAGCTCCCTTATCGAGCTCTGCTTCACTTCGAAATTCCCAGAAAGGACATGTCAACGCTTTGTGACGTTCCCCGTCCTCGGGCACTGCACGTGCACTTGACAATGCCAGCGATCTCTCAATTTTATCCTTCTGCCAGCACAATTCACTACATTCTCAGAGGGTTTCCGTCAACGACAGTGGAAAGTAAAAAGAACCTCCTCCCTCCCCATGGGGACACCCCACACGACAGCATTCTTTTTCATGAATTTCCATGCGATGGCGGGTGAAAAGACGAGAAGACTGGGCGAACTATTCACTTCAGCGGAGAGAGATTATCCAGCAAATCCTGTCCATCAGCAGTCCCTTTAAATTGTTTTCCAAACAGTCTGACAGCGCAACGTGTCATGTTGTCACAACCGCCATCCAGCCCGCCAGCCAGGGTTCAGGCGGGGGAGAGCGCTTTAATTACCCTGAATTAATCATCAAAATGTGTAAAGTTTTCCCTACGAAATGCAAAGCGGTTGCCAACGACGCGACGACGGCAAGCAAATTAAGTTCATTCAAAGTTTCTGGGTGTCCTCGTGAAAAATTCATCAGATCCTTAAAGGCGTTGTTTTTTGTCCGCTCTCGTGGTAGCAAATTACACTAAAAGACATTTTCACTTGCTTTGTGCTGTGTTGTGATGCTTGGGCGACTGAAAGGAGGAAGAAACTTCAGACTTTGGATAGTAAACACTGCGCCCGACCCCGGGGCGGAGACGGTCTCGATGACAGTGCTGTGCCGAGGGAGAGAAGGGGTCCTTTTCTTTGATTTTGAACTCCATGAACTGCGTGTGGAAGAAGAAGTTTCGCTTGAAAGTTTATCAATTTCGGCGACGGGAGTGGAATAGCCAAGTGATCGTTGGCGAGGGTGAGGCGATGGAAGCTGCACGCGACACCCCGAGGAGTGGATAATTGCCTGTTAGGCATTCCAAGGGAGTCCGAGTTCAGATGCTGTTTAAGTGAGTGCCCGAGGCGGTCCCCGGACGGAAGTGATTTTGTTTTCGCAGACATTAAGTGGTCGGAGTGGATTTCAGTGAAGATGCGACTGAGGGGGATGTCAAATGATGTGTTCTTGGATGTGAAGTGACGCACTTTCACAGCACGAGAGGATGACAATTGGCGCGCGCATCGTGAACTTCTGTTACTTTTTGAGGAACTAAGTTGTTGGCTGATTATTATTCATTGAACATCAATACCATCGGCAGGAGCTACCATTTCCATTCACTTCCAATACTGTCCATGTTGTCCGTGCCATAAAGCGAGTGACAATCTGGGTCGGAAATGGCTCTGTTACCCAATTACAATTGGGGCCGAAAGAAACAGTGGGTGGTAAAATCAGGGTAAAGACGTCCTTTATCGCCTCGAATTAGATGCTCTCCCTTGGTGGAAATCTGTCCAAGACGACGTGTTGCTGTCTTTTTTATTCGATTTATTTTGACCGCTTCCACGTCATTCATGTGCAATTTCTTTGACACATTTTGAAGACTTTTGGACCACCTTGAAGGCCAGTGCGTCTTGCTCAATATTTCCACAAATTTTGCGACATTTTAGCACAAGTTCCAAGGTGTCGAAGAAGTCATAACCAAAATCGAAGCTGACTGAGCATTGGTCAGTATCAAAGAAGCCCTAGAAATTGCGATTCTGCGTGGATCAACTGAATTGGACATCGGCAAGGAGTCAAACCGGCTTGTGTTGCGGTTCGATTTGGTATTACATCCAAATACGAGGCAAAAATTTAAGCCGGATGACCATAGGCAACGCCGTTGGTCCTTTAGCCGGGCGCTGGAGATGCTGTCTCAGGTATAGAGCCGACTTTGTGTGATCAGAGGTCGACATCATCGATATATGTGAGCTGTGGCTGCAAACAGATGGCACATCACGACATGACGCTCGCCGTTGTAAAGGAGCAATTTGGCGACTGGGTCGTCTCACCACGAGTATTGATCACCGGGCCGGCGCGATCGTGCAACTTGCAACAATTATATGGTCCAGTCTGCGAGGAATGCGAATGGAGGAGAAGACACAGCCGCGAATTCACGAGCTGTACCAAAATGTGGGATGTAGTCCGGAAGGCAAAAATCAGTCAACTGCACTGGCTTGGCCACATCTAGGGCATGGACACCAATGCTCTAGCAAGGAGGGTCTTCAAATCCGAGCATCCATTTATTTATTTATTTATTTCTTTATTTCTTTATTTCTTAATTTATTTATTTATTTATTTATTTATTTATCTATTTATTTATTTATTTATCTATTTAAGCATCCTGTTTCGAGAATTAGACCGAATCTCCGGTGCAAAGACCAAGTCATCGCGTACGTAAGACAGCTTGGTCTTGGGGTGACTGGAAGCAGCGTGCCCACGGCCGCCATCGATGGAAGGCAGTTATTAGTCAGGCTTAGACCTTCTATGGGTATTCGGTCTGAGAAGTATGTAATAACCTGCAACTTGACATCACTCGATTATTTCTTCTGCCAACAGCAACGCAAACATTCAACTCGAGGCCAACATTTGGGACGCTTTTGCCGGAAAAACCACGCAGATACTGGATAAGCACTACCAGCGAATCCAATGCGGCCCTTTAAATGTTGTACTATTTCATAACGGCATGCATGTAGCTTCAAAACAAATCCTGAATCAATTGTTTATCCCTCACTAGTGTTGTTTAATTTAAACTTCTTTGCCTATTGTTCTTATCTGGTCGCCATTTATTTTATTTACTATGACTGGAGGGATGACAGTCGCTACCAGAACAAAAGACTGTCATGTCAGCTCACTCTTACAAATTCGGCACGCATGTGCATTGAGCTGTAATGTGAAATAATGGTTCATGCTTCAAACTCTGGAAACAACATTTGTTTGGTTCCACTTAACCCATCAGCAAGACTCATTGGTTCTGTCGGTTGGCGACTTCCATCCCATTGCTCTCCTTCATTTTCTTGTAAAGAAAAGGGCATCTTTGCAATGAGCATCATCAAGCCATTAGTGAGCAGCTAGGACTCAGATAGATCTGCCACAACAATTTATTTCACAAGATAAACCAAAAATCGCACAGAAATTCATCTTAAAAAGGGTCTTCATTCGCTCGAGGCAAGTGTGCACCAGAGCACAGGAAAATGGCATAAAAAAAAAAGCGGCAGCAAATAACGACGACGCTAAGGACGCCCCCCGCATCCCAGTGAACCGAACCAGAAATGATGATGAAAATCCTCGAACCAATTTCGAATATCATCCCAAATCCAGCCACCTTCTCGGCACATTTCATCGCCACTCAATCGAACAGCCCGCATTCCGTCGGCATTTCAAAAACCACACATTATGACAGTAAACCCTTGAAAATTGAAACTGAAATCATGCGCTGAGCTCTGGCAGGCAGCCCCGCACTAGTGCGCCCTCTCGTTCACACAGAGGAGCGGCAAGATTTATTTCAACCAATTGATTGATAATTTATTATTTATTTATCTAAAAATAGGCTGTCGTCCGTTGGAATGTCATTAATCATTGCGGCGTAAGTAATGGATGCAGGAGTTGAATAAATAACAATTTATCATTGTATCCTGTGTCGCTTGGGGCTGCGGGCCGCGGATGGCGCCCGGCGGTTGTGCCTAAGTCGATGGTTTGCCGGGTAGTTTTGCGATGACGAGAGGGATTGCTTGGCCTTGGGGCCTGTGTCACCAAATTGCGCGATGGAATGGCGAAGTGAACGGTAATTAAAATTGTTATTCTGAATGCATGATGTATTGGCGGTGAGCTTGGCCAATTAATAAATTAATCGATTTTGGACAGATGCCCTGAGTGGCTCTGTGATATTCATGAGATTTTGTGGAAAGCGACATCCACGGGGTTGATGTCAATGCGAATTCTGGGCTTTTTCAATTCTCGACAAGAACAAAATCCATTATTCACGATTTCACATTTTTCAAGTCAGTGACAAAGCTCAAGATCTATGCTATAGACTATAGAAGGTGCTCCTCAAACTTCATCCTTCGGAGGCGGCATAAGACTCTTGGTCTGATTCACTCACGTAGAATACAAGTGGTTGCCGTAGAAGCTAGCCCCAGGTCATCGCGACGAAATAGGCTCAGGTTCAGACCACAGGACATAATGAGGATCTAATTACAGAAGCCAAGTAGACCGATGACAGATTCTTCAAGGAAACATCTCATATCTTAAATGTAACACGCATTCTTAACACACAGCTGTCCCCAATGAGTCGAGTCCCAAGACACCCAACTTCATCACTCTGTCAACATCATTTTAAGCGAAGGACTCCGAAGAACTTCCGTGTCCGTGGTCGTGTCCGGTCACCGTGGCGTTGTGGATTGGTGCGTGTACTCCAGGTTAAGCCACTGACAATGTTCATAGAGTTCCTGTCTAGAAAAAGATTGTCAAATTTTGCCATTCGAAGTCGGCAGAAAACTGTAGGCCCCGTCCACTCGTGATAGAACAATATCATGCACAACACGAGCGGATTTTATTACAAGACGCCACAGTAATACACTTCTTTTTAGAAAAAGGGCTGATGGTAGATTCCCCAAGAGCCCATGTTGTCTTAAAATGTCTCAAAACTAACACACTTTCTGAACACGGAAGGCTATGCTGCTGTCCCCGATGAACCACGTCCACACTTACGATACCGAATTAAAATACATTTGACTGATGCCGATTTCAAGTCACATCATATTCGACCTAAGTCTCAAATAGAATTCCTTCTTGTGTGTCTTGTGTGTCACTCGGTGAACATCATCTTAAGCGATTGTTTCCGACGTACTAACTAGTGGTCCTTGAGGTGACTTGAGATGAGAAGACTTCAGACTGAAGATGATTTTTGTGTTCCCAAGGACATATATTTCTACGATGGCATGTGAAAGCACTGCGGAGGAGCAAAGGATCTTTTCTCTTTCGTTCAAAAGAAAGTAGTCAACCCGGAGTTCAGATGGTAGGCAACGGACCAGTATTGATTTTTTGGTATTGTTGACTGGAATTTTCCAATCTTTAACAAGATGTTTTCGGGAGCGGACAGGAGGGATCGGAGTTTGCATATCTGATGCATATTTTTGTTTACCGATGTCACCCTATTGCTCCTGCAAGATCATCTTTGCATAATGCAGGTGAAAACAAGATCGTTGCACTTGATATTTCTAAAGGCATTTGACAGAGTTTGGCATCAAGCTCTTTTGTCGAAAATGCGTGCATATGGTATCGATGAATCTCTTCTTCTATGGATTAGAAATTACCTTTCGAACCGTTCAATTCAAGTTGTTTTGGATGGGTTCAAGTCTGGTATCCACCAAATAAATGCTGGTGTACCCCAAGGCTCTGTTCTGTCTCCGACACTCTTTCTCATTTTTATTAATGATCTCTTGTCTGCTACTTCTAATCCAATCCATTCCTCCGCTGATGACAGCACCCTCAGCTTTTCATATTCGTTGCGAGACGCACGACCCTGACATTCGGCCGTAGAATTGGAACGGCAGCGTATGTTAAGCTCATTGAATTCCGATTTTGACAGCATAATTAACTGGGGAAACAACAACAGAGTGGGATTCAATGCTTCTAAAACTCAATGCTGTCTGCTGTCACTCAAGCATACCCTTGTTAATCAGCCATTATCCATGAATGGTGCTTGTGTCGATGAAACCGGAAAGCTTTCCATCCTTGGTATGTGTATCAACAGAACACTTAGTTGGAACGATCACATATTTGAGGTCGAGAAAAATGCTGCGAAATGTTTAGGTTTCCTTAATCGTTCCAATAAATATTTCACCCCTCTGATTTGGCTTTCATTTATAAGGCGTATATCCGCCCTAAGCTTGAGTACAACGCTCGTATCTGGTCTGGTGCCCCAAAGACCACCCTGCACCTACTAGATAGAATCCAAAAGCGAGCGATAAAACTTATAGGAGACAACAATGTCGCAAAGTCATTAGACTCGCTCGAACATCGACGTACCGTTTCTTCTTTGTCCGTATTTTATCGCTATTTCAACAAACGATGCTCAAGTGAGCTAGCCAACTGCATTCCTCCTCTCCATGAATTCACCCGCAATACTCGTTTCGCCAGGAATGCTCATCAGTGTACCCTTAAGACTACTTTCGGACGCACAGTTAAATTTAGAGACTCGTTCTTCAGCCGTACTACGCGAATTTGGAATGCTCTTCCCAGCCCTATATTTCCCACAGACTACAACCCGCAGATATTTAAGACCAATGTGCACAGGTACCTCCTCTCCCTTTCTCCCTCTATACCTTCGGCCCGTGCTGTGTCTTGACCCCGGACACTTAAGGGTATTAGCAATCCCTTGAGCGCGGGCAAATTATAAAAAAAAAAAAAAAAAAAGAGTCAGATGGCAGCTTCGTAGCACGTGCATCATGGGGTAAAACTGGAGATGCCTTTTTTTCGCGGACCGTCAAAGCGGAAGTCAAACAAGTGAATTTATCAGCCGATGTCGAAGTTACTCATAAAATGGCAGATAATCTACATAATGCCCATCCAACTTGTTCACCTCTCCTATTCTCCGGTCCATCTTTGGTACTGTTTGCGTTGATGGTTTTTGGAGAAGATTCAACTATGAACTATACGGGCTGTACAGCGACATGGGCCTTGTCAGGCGTCTACGGATTCAACCCTAAGATGGATAGCTCATGTAGAGCGCATGAGCAACACTGCTCCAGCCCGAAGAGTCTTCGACTCCGAACCAGTGGGACAACTGGTTATAGAGGATGGCGCACTCAAGTGGAGAAGGACCTCAACCAACATGGAGCCCGAAATTGGAGGCAGCTGGCTAAAGATCGTGCCAGCTGGAGAAACTTGTTGGCTGAAGCCCAGGTCCACCGTGGACTGCAGCGCCAATTGAAGAAGAAGAAACTTGGTCACCTGTAGCTTTGAGGAGTTTGATGACAGTTGATGCGTGGATTAGCTTCACTTTTTTTTTTAATGTCGAGTGGGATCGCTAATAGCCACATTCTGATACTCAGCAACTCGCAAATTCTTTGACCAATTCCTACGTCTTGAGAATGATTCTCCTCTGTATTTCTTGATTTGTTACTGTGGCGCTTTCTATTGATGTGGTTGTTAATCGTTGGATAAATACAGAAAGATCTTCTTCCAGCGTTTCCTGTTCCAGCGTATGCTGTTCAAGCAGATAACTCATTTCATCATTTTTATTTTGCACTCTGATCTTCCGGGTTTCCAAACTCCCGGGGAGACCAATATACCACTTCATCGAAATAAACAGTCATTGACAATGATCCGAAGCATTGACTGCGTAGACAGTCTTTTTGAATGGCTCTCCTTCAAGGCTGCATACTCCGAACGCACGATCGTCTTCGATCCAACCTGCGAGCTTCCAATTCAATCCATTGTCTTGTGGGCCGGTTTCGAGATTTTGCCCTCTGTGTGAGCATGCCTCCCTATCCCAGTGTTCATGTTCTGGTTCTCTCATGGTTCATTGAGTGGACTTTCTAAGTACTTCGCACACTTTCTAAGTAACACCTGTAGATCTGAACCTGGCAACCATTCAGTTGCCCAATTTCGCCAGAGTCTATATTCTGGCGCCGCGGAAGTTCAGGAGCCCCTAAGACTCTCAGACTGACCGAGCTGTTTTACTCTTTGAAGAAGCGTCGCCGTAGCTGTGGCTTAAACCTAAATGGCGGGGAGGGCTGGGTTTAATAGCAGCTCGTCATTAACACGACTATCCCGTCGTGGTCATGTGCGATTCTGAGACTTGTATCCTGATGAAGCGCAGTGTGGAATTGACTTTCGAACGAGTGCTACGACAGAAGGAGCAAAATTAGGTGTAACGTTGGTCTCGCCATTAACTAAAGGAGAGGGATTGTCCCTTAAGACATGCATTGAATTGGTACCTTACGCAGTTTGAGACGTTGATTCGGCGTCTCTTTGGACCAATAGGTGAATGGACCTCGTGGCATACGTTATGCGGCAGGAGATCACGTTATCGTCTGTCTCTAGTTTCAGTTCCTCCAGCACATAGGTCACATGTGGACACACTAGTAGACATCATGATCTTACTAGTAGATCTTCCTCAAAGTCGAGTCAAAGGCCGCAATTTTTTTAGACAAATGGTTGCTTCGAACTTCTGACAATGACTACAGTTTGTTCTGCCTTGCTGCCTGCAAGCTTAATATCACTACACAGCCCAAGCCCAATGCCTTATCAATTGTTTGCTCTTTCACTCTTGTAAGATTACTATGTTGCGTGGATTCCATTCCTTTCAAAAATGAGACAACTTAATTTAAAATTGATAAGTGGTCCCACCCCCAGTGGCGCTCTGAGAGGCCCTTTTGCTGCTGCTTCTGACAACGCAAAGAAGTGTGGCTTAAGATCCCAAATGTACACAATGTCACAAGGCACTCGCATCCATGCCGACCACCGAAACACTCGTGTGTCATCAGGACCCCTCGCGCCCATCTCCTTGCAATCAGGTCAAACGAAGCAATCGACCCGCATTGCGTCAGCACTCACCGGGGATTACTCGAAAATGAAATCCGCCCAAGCGAACAACCCGAAATCGATTACCGAACTCGATCCGCTTTCCACAAGTCACAACCGCACTCGCTGCACACAGATCCCATCTCTCGGTTAACTAATCTCGACACTTCCACTATTGTCACAGCCTTTTGAGCCCACTCAAAATATTATCGAAACCGAGTGTTTGCGTAGAGGCCCGAGCGCAGACAAATCCGCCGTAATCCCCCGCTTGAAAGCATTGAGTTTTCCTCCCCCCACCGCAAACCTCGAACTCGTAATGGCATCGCATTCATGTTTGCGGCCCCGCAGTCATTAGCTAATAAGCCCTGTTTGCCTTGTCATTTAATTTTACATCCCTGGGCTCACCGCACTTCATGCGATACATCCGATGTGGTGGGTGGGCCATCGTCATCGTCGGCGGGTATCTATCGATGGCTGCGAGCGCTGGGGTGCCTGTGGATGCTTGTGGGTACACATCGAAAGCGAAATTGATGGATTATCCTGTGTTTTTTTTTTCGCATGTATTCCATCGACAAAAGGGGAATCCTTTCGAGCTTATAATCAGCCATCAGGCCCCCAGCATCGCCTAGACCCCACTCGAGGAGTAGTCGGCAAAAAGTTTCTTGTTCCTCTTTCGCTTGCGGTACCCCGCTACCCGCGGTTGTTGAGTGGGATGGTGTACAAAATGTAATCCCGCATCGGAAAGATTACACACATCACCACCTCATTCGAAAAACAAAGCAAAAAAAAAAAAAAGTTTCCCTCCACACAATGTTTGCGTTAAATAATCCCCGGAATTGTGCTCGCCCTTTGTGCGAGCGGAGCCACGGACGGCAGTCGGTAGGGTTTTAGGCGGTGAAAGCCTGCTCAGCCAGAAACAACACCGACCAACCGCACACGCGAGCAACAAAAGGCGAAACTTTGTACACAGCCGCAGGCGCCCTCCCCCTCGGAGGAGGAGGACATTCATCCTTTCGCTTGTTGTGAATCTGATTACGAGCGCGGAACGAAATACAAATATGAAGTTTTTGTTTTTTGCTTCAAGTTGATTATGGCTGGTTGAGAGGACTGTCCGTGTGAGTGGGGGTGCCCCCATGTGTGTAACATGATTTTGCGTGTTCCGGTGGTTTTCAGTTTTTTCTCAGTTTCGCATTCGGAATGGATGTTGGGCACCGGAAATGAAAACCGCGGATGATTTTGTCGGGTTTTGTTTTGCAAATGAGGCGGTGGGTGAGCATGTGGGTCTCTGGACGGAAAGAAGTTGTGTGCATTAAGTAATGGAATGAGCTGCTTTAAGTTGAGAGTTTTAAACCGGATGCCGTGGCGGAAGGACATGTATAACTTGCACGGAGGAGGGATGTATTTTTAGCACAAACTGACAGGCGTTCAGTAATTGGTTTCATGACTGATGGTTCACTGCTCGATGGAAATGGGCAGAGGCTCATGCCTAAATGAAGACCATCCACAGCGGGGCCTGGACATACTCATGCTGAAAAAGGTACAGCATATGCAACCATTTTGACGAATGCTTGGGAAATTGTGAACCATCGATGGTAGCTTTGCTGTGCGTGGAGAGGGGCATATTTCAATGTTATTCATCATGTTCTCGTTGCAACCCTGGGCGGACAAGGACCTTAACCAACAAGCCTTTTCAACTCGACTATCTCCAGTTTAACACACCATGTTCCTTGGGGAAATTCTCGTCTACATGCGTGCTCTGGCTTAAATGCCGGCGGCCTTGATTGCATGTTGCCCTCTGGCTTGGAATGAGAGACTATGATGGTCGCAGGGTCCATTAGCTCTGCCTAGCTTATCCACTTAAGACGTTGAGTCCGAAAACCAAGCTTAGATGGTTTATTGAATATTGAACAGTCAGTGCACTTCAACCGTGAGCCCTATTGTTCCCGATCCAGTGGGGTGGAGCTTTAGTTGTATGCCGGCTGCGAACCTATCTTCTTTGAAAGGTGGACTCACACTTCGACCATCAACCGCTCACACCAAGTTGGTTCAGGTCCTTTTTTAATTGTGTGCGGCATACTCAATGCGAGCGTCATCTGTTGTGGTTTTTCAAAAGTTCGTGTTGTCGAATAGTTAGGCGAAGTTGTCCTTGCAGTCTACATGACCAAGTCACCGACGGAGACGAAGTCTTAACTGTCATTTTGTGATGTTCTTTGCAAAGCGTTCATACTGCGTGCACTTCCTCGAAGATAGCACAAGCTCTCGTTTGCACTTAGACCCATTTCAGCTGATTCCTTCTTAATGGCCGTAAACGTCTCATTAACGGGCCGTATGGATTTTTGGAAGATCGCGTTGCTCCTGTCAGCCAGTAAGTTTTGTGACTGATCAAGAATCAGGATGATCAGCCTCCATGAATGCTGGAGTGCGGGCATTGCATCTTAGTAAGGGTTGTCAGTCGAAAAAGGTTCATCTGTGTTTCCCATTGATTCCCTTTAATTTCATTTAGCTTTCAACTAGGTCTATGCCAGATTCAGCTTGTCAGGAGGAGATAATCCCAAACTAAGCATCCCCACACAAGGGGATCAGTAAGACGTCGCGAGGCCCAATTTCTTCAGCCACCGGGTTGACGAAATCTTTGGGTTTTCAGTCACAAAGTATTCATCCTTTGCCATATCTTTCACAAAAGGCTTCGAACCTTACTCCCGAGAGTGCCTTCAGTTAGATCGAACATGTCGGAGAAGCTCAAAAAAAGAGTTAAACGAATTATAGAAATAAAAGTCACTGTTTGACTAAATGCACTATCCGTGTATTTAAATTCTCAATCTAGACTACACGTGTATTACGCGCTACGTGAGCCGAACGACTGACCCCCGTCCACTTGGTGTCGCGTTCATTTAAACCGTCTTTAGCATCGAATGGTGCATCGAACGATCGTAAGTGCATGTCGCGTAATGCATTACCCGTTCGATATACGATCGTACGATGCAGATGCATTGTCACGTGTTCTTTGTCGCGCCATTTTGTATCGCGAGATTTATTTATTTTTGTTCTGGGTGAGTTGTTGCTATATTAGTAAATCAATCCCTGCTAATTGATTCATTGACGCAACCAGTGGCGAAAACAGAGACCCCTTAGATCCAAGGTCTCCATCCTGCCGGAGAAGTGAATGCCGGCACAAAAACCCCCTCCCCACTGAATCATTCCTCAAATCCATCCAAAAAATCTTTAAAGACTGCCGTCAAACCACTAAAAATCGAAGAGTCCTTCAGTTCTACGCCCCCGTGCTAAATTTAATTATATCAGCTCTCAGCCGTGCACAATAGCCCCCCTCCTTCAAATTGGATTGTGTTCCGCTTCGTCAGCACCCTTCCACGAGAGAGAGAGAGAGAGCGAGGGAGGACCTTGTCCCTATTCCAACCCATTGATCTGCATTCCAAGCAACCGAAGTGTCAAGATAATCGTCCCGACCTCCGGTGCTCCGGTTTATCGTTAAACCGCCCATAATAACGACATGATTGGATGCACTTCCAATCAACTTGCACTTCAATCGGTTGCAAGGACTAATTGACACACTTATTGCGATCGATTCGAATGGCGGCGAGTGCGGAGCAGATTAATCGATGCAACATGCCCCCACCGCGCCGCTGTTGATGGCCACAGGATAATCCTTCAGACCGCGGCGTGTGGCGCTTGTGACTAACATCGATGACAATCGCTGTGCAATTATCACATTTATCGGTTAATTATGACACAAAACCCCCCGTGGCTGACGCACGACATGCTGAGCGATGAAAATGCCTGTTATCCCGCAAACACACAGTCGGCGGCAGTGGGCATGTGCTCCTCGAAGTGGATTGACTGTGCGGCACGTGGTCACGGATTGTGGGCAGATATCCCGGTTGCGTGCGGACAAGTCATTCAATTGCTTAAATGAGTTTCAATTGGGCGCTGTCCTGCGGTGAATGGGCTGCGAACAAGATTGATTGTGGTCGAGATGGGGTGCGTTCAAGGGGGCAAGGATGCTTAGGCGTCAAGGTGTGTCATGGGATTCGATTTTTTTGGTATTTTGCCGTGCATTTTTAACTCGTATATGAAACGGATGGTTTGTGACGATCGGGTAATGAGATGGGCTGAACTGTCAACTGTTCACCACCTCGTGGTTGAACCACACTGATTGAGTAACTTCTCTGCCAAGGTGGAAACCAGCAACAAGTATACGGTGTGAGAAACTACAGAACAGTGCGATGCAACAAAATTGTGCACGGCAGACATCTGGTTTGAACGAATTCCATCGCCTGTGGAGGAAGAATGGCGACTGTTTTTAGCAGCTGTCATTGCCTCTGAGCGTGATGTTTGTGGAGTGAAGTGGCTATGAGTGGCGGCATGGCGTGGCAGTTGATGGTGAGAAAATGCGTGGTTTAAGACGCCCCGAAGTTCAAGAAGTCCTCAGAGAGAAGAAGAACATCTACATAGACTGGATACAGAATCTGCTTCTCCTGACCGGTGCACTGAGGCACGAAGAACTTACAAAGTCGCTGTGCGAGCACCTAAAGGGATGTCTTGGAAGGAGTTCGGCGAGAATTTGGAAAACGATCATAGATTTGCGAAAAAAGTGTTCTGGTAAACTATTCGCCGACTCCGAGGAAGGAACTTCAACATCATCGACGGAGTCAAATCAAAAGAGGGTGTGTTGCCTTCCAATGAGGAGGACATTTTACGCAGATAGAGCGATCACTTCTCGGAGCTACTCAATCCCGAACAGGGCACTGAGGATGGCAAGCCCGTAGTCTTGAGTGGGGCGGAGAATAGTTCACTGGTGGAGGAGGACATATTAGTGATTGAATCGCTAAAAGTTGCCTAACCCTCGGGGGGTTGATGAAATCCGGCTTGAAATGCTTAAGGCAATGGCTAAAGAGGGAGTTTTATGGCTCTCTCGTGGCATTAAGGTGACCTGGGAACGCGATGAGATACCTAGGGACTGGCAAACTGGGGTGATTGTCCTTATTTTCAAAATAGAGGACAAAAGAGATTACTCCTGCTACAGAGGCATATCTCTCTTAAGTCTCTCCGGGAAAGTCTACGCTAAGTGTTGCAGGCGCGCTCTAGACCTATGGTCGAGTCCAGGATGGGGGATGAACACTGCGGCACAACCGCCCAGCTTTTCACTCCAAGAATGATACCCGAGAAGGCTTGGGAGTATGCGTAATCGATCTACAGCTGCTTTGTAGATTTGGGAAGGTATACCACGGAGTTCCTCGATCCTACAAACTGTGTTTTCCAGGAATGTGACATGGATCGTCGTCTTTTGAGGGCCATTCAGAATATTTACACTAAACTGTGTTCGGTTTAGCGAGGCGCTAAATAAATACATCTCACCGTGGGCGTTGGACTTCGTCAAGGGTGCGTCTTGTCACCTCTACTTTATTGTATGCATGGACTGTATGTTGCGGGGCAGCCGATACGAGGCATCTTTCACAGACGGAACTCCAACACGCTAAATGGTCTTGTGCTAGACTGCTGACGCTGGAGTGAAGATGTTAACGTGGTGAGGCTTTTATCCATGTTAGTGGAGTCCCATTGAAGCGAATGGAGAAGATGGAGTTAGTAGTAGGCCTAAGCTTGACTGTAGGATAGGCCTAGTTGGGTAAATTTTAAAACAGCTTGGAAGATCCGTAATCAGAAAGGCCGAGCTTGGTGTCAAAGCCAAGTTAGTGGTCTTTAACTCAGTTTTTATTAAAACTCCCACCTATTGTCTTGAAATTGGGGCAATGACCGAAAGGATAAGATCGCGAAAGCAAGCTGTCGAGGTGTGATTTCTTCGCCCTATTGTGGGAGTTACTCGCCGGGATAGGGTGAGGAACACGGTAGTACGCGTGGACTTGCGGGAGCAGTCGCCTCTTCGAACGGAAAGGGCTATGATTCGATGGTCTGGGAACATGATATGATAGATCATCGACTTCCGGAGCGTGCCTTAAATGCGATTCCACCAGGGAGGCAAACGGTTGGCAAAACCCAGGACAAGGTGGTTGGACCAAGTCCAAGTGCTCCCGGGCATAACTCCTAATGAGTTAGAGTCAATGGCGAAGAATCGAGTGGCACTTTAGTGGATCATGCGGGTCAGACGATGATGATTTTCAACTCCTTTCGAAAGTCAAACTAAATCAAAGGATGGGACGACATCGTTATCCTGCCTAAATGCATTCAGCCATTGATAGCCCACACCCGAGTGTCCCGAGGAGCCGGCATATCGAAGAAGTAAATTAAAGATTCATTCAAAGTTTGCTGGTACTTTTGAAGAACTTGGTCGACCACAAGTTATATGGGGCGGTAGAGGGCTCCTTCGCATTTCGTCCTTGAGGACGGTCGTTTTGAGAGACCGACCTGCATTGCCAAACATTTGCCACTAGTTTTGACAGCACGAGGTGGGACGAAATGAGGCAAAGCCTGTATAAATGTCCAGTCGCTGATTCTGTTCATCTCAAAGAAAGGGTTTGAAACAGAATTCGCAATGCGCATTCCACGTCAGTGATCCACCATCAATCCGCCGCACGACTGGGACATAGTCCACAAATTAACACCAGCATCATGCTGTCCACAGAATTCCTCAAGAACCCTTCTATTGACCGAGCCATGCGACCGAGATGAAAGGAAACACCAGCAGTCCCCGATTCAATTGCAACTTCATTAAAATCCCCCAAAGGACGCACACAACGCCCCCGCATCTCGTTAAAATAATATCCAAACACTTCACAATCGGTGCCCCGACACAATTATCTCGTACCCTCCCACCACCCAGTTGGGGCTTAATCCGTCCCATACTGACCACTCGATGCTTTGTCGTAAATCCTCACAAACGAGGTCGTCCGTTGTTCCCTGATTGGAGCAATTTACCTTTCAGGGGTGGCTCAGCCCATGGACAGTGCTGGGCATCCTTTGAGCGCCTTCGAGTGGAATCAAGAGGAAAGCTGACACATTCCTTCAGTTTCTTGGCAACTCGAGCAGGACAATGAAATCCCTTTGAAGCTGCTGCAATCCCCTTCCGGGCACACGTCTGAGAAATAATATTTTGATAATACCCGCCTCGGGATCTCTCTCTGAGAGGTGCCCAGCGCTGTTATCGTTTGCCAACTAATTGATCCCGAAAGCAGGTGGATTTCCATGAGCGATGGCATCGTCAACATCGAAGGGGTTGCGTCACAAGCCAATGGCCACGTGCAGAGTTCGATTGGTCAACTGTGCCAGCATCATTGACTCCAGTCACATCAGGCGCCCGTGTGTTTGCTGTTTCCCAGTCGGTCCTGATTCGGGACGCATCTATGCGTGCTCTGATGCCAATTAATTACGTCCGCTCGAGAGATTTTGCGATGCTATGCCAAAAACCCGCTTGGAAACTTTTTTCTTCCGCAGCAAGAGCCCGAGAAGAGGGAGAGAAATATCAAAAGATGGGCGGAAGTGGAAAATGTCTGCGGGTGATGTTGAAATTTAGCAGTTTAATGGGTTTTTCGAGGCTTAAAAACGGATTCCCCTCGTAATTAACAAAATTAATGAAGTGAGAGAGTGATTTCGGGTTTTTTTTTTCTCTTTTTCTTTTTTGCTGCCGCTTAGGGCCGGGCCACGACCGTCACGGCGGGGGCGGGCTGGCTCATCGCAGGATGTAATGAACTGTTTGCGAATTGTGGGCGGAAGCGGAAAATTAGCCCATGTTTGCGAGTAAGGGATTTTTCAGTGATGAAGCGGCAAAAGAGGCCGTAAGGTCGCCGGAAATAACTTGCCGCTCTCAGAAGACAATCAATTTAACTTCTGTATGGTTTTTTGTTTCGTTGGGAGGGGCGGCTGTTTGGAAGTCAAATTCCAGTGGAATTGGAAGATGGAAGAGTTCAGATGCAGACATGATGATATGCCTGGGAAGTGAGTGATGGGCACTCGGGCGTATGTGGTATGTATGTTCTCGTATGTTTTTTTTGTTTTAAATATTCGCAGACAGATGGATGACGTGAGAGGTTTCTGTGTCAGATACTGATTACCTGAGCATCGGTGTGCATTATTGTGGCACACGCAATTACGCCAATCATTCTTCTGACATTTCTGACACGGTCTGCTGGAGTCGCTGGGTAGGTGATGGTGCAATTTTGTGGTGGGTTGGTTTTTGTGGCCACCATGGGTTAGTGGCCGCGCCGCTTGGACGAACACTCTTTTTTCGTTTGCCAGGATGTTGAGTCTGTGCACTAATGCCAACCAGCTTGCTTCTTCTCGCTCCTGCTTAAATCGTAAGTGGGCCCATCGAAGACTAAGCTTCTGTGATCGTATCCAGTCCCATCGATGTTCGGAAGCAATCGATAAGGTGATCCTTACTTGCTCCAGACTCTAGAGTCTAGAGGGACAGCCTGGGAAGACCTTTCAGCGCTGTCTTCATAAGCTTATCCCACCACTGTTCCTTACGGTCAACGATTTCGATCTATTCTGTATCAACAGTGCAGCCTCATCGGCCATAAGGCTTGAGGGAGCGACCATCCGGCCGCGTTGCCATACTAACGAAGTAGACAGCAGCACAGAATATAGATCAAACAGACTATCTAGCACCAATCCTAGCCCAGAGCGGAGCTTTAATCAACGATTTCCGGACCGGATACAATGGCAGAAGCAATTGGCGAGGCGAGGGTTCTATGGCCGACGCTGAGCAAAAAGAGATCAACATCACTGATCGGCTTAAATCGCAAGGTACGCACATTAATAGTAGTTCTTGGCGGGAAGAAGTTCTTGGAAGTTGCAGAGATGATGAAGGAATATAATCTATTCAACATCTGCTCTGCAACTGTCCAGCCCTAAGAGTCTAAGAGGTAAACCACCCCAACAAGTGCACAATGGACCCAACCAGTTGGTCTGAGTGAGCCACGGCCTTAAGGGCCACCCTATCTACCTTGAGGTTTCCCATACCCTGGAGCGTCTATTTTTGATTGTTCAGTGAATCTCGTTTTCTTGCCTAAATATCCTTTGTATGCCGCAGTATTCCAGCGCCGTTCTTTATCACGCTAATGCCTGTTCACCGATGTCGCACATGGTGGTTTTGCATGTGGCTAGTACAGTCTTGGCAGTCGGTTTTGGATCAGTCTTGCTAGACGACATTCTTTCCGGGTCATCTGGGCGAACTAGCATACTTAGGCCTAATCAGCTTATCTTTGATTCTGACCTCAGTTGCCCATGCCGGAGGGTTGCTCTAGTTTCTATTAAAAGGCAAAAGGTTCATTTACGAGGGGCGTTCAATATATTCTCGGTATCGGGGTGAAGCTGTGGTTGTATATATAAATTGACTTATTTATCAAGTAATACTATTATTTTAGTGCATTCATGTAAAATTTCATGTAAATGTGGTTATTAATTCGCGTTTTATCTCTAGTTAAGTCAATTTATGTATACAACCATAGCTTCACCCCGATACCGAGAATATATTGAACTCCCCTCGTATATCTAATATATATATTTAATGTTCCGCACTGTTAACAACCGCCATCTCCGGCTTAAGCGCTGGTATATTCGTGCAGGATAACTGTCGCTCCATCTGTATATAGGCTTTATTTGAAGGGAACTGCATCACGTTGATTTAGCTCGTGGTTGATTATGACGACTTAATTTGAGGAGGATATCATTCGCCAGTATCGATGTAGGTTCACACCAAGCTTCGTCACAATAATCAACATCGGCCGCATAGCAGAACTCTTTGAAACACGTCGCTTTGCTTTCTTTCAGTTCACACCATGTGTCTGTCTGTCCTGCCATGTGAATTATTTTTTTTTTTTTTTTTTCGTTTTTGTTTTATTTTATAATTCATTTTTCTTACATGCTAGACAAAAATAACTAAAACTAGCTTAACTAACTTAACAATCGTTCTTACATCTAACCTACTGACCCTATACGGGTACTCTAAGCTATTCTGAACAAAATTGTTGTGCCTTTCGGCTTAGACTATGGTTTTTTTTTTTTTTTTTTTTTATTTTGTCTGAATTTACTTTCTGATTAGTTTGGCCAAGAAAACTGGTAAAAAACTTGGCATCCATGTGAATTATTGGTTGATAATGATGTCCTCCAACTAGAAATCGAATACAATTTATGACCCATTGTAAATTTCTTAAGTCCCAGTCGTAATTGCTTTTGTTTGAAGTCCTCAAAAGTTGAGGCAAAAAGTCCCAAAGGTAGCAAAAACTTTTGGTCATTTGTAAAAAACACGCTCATTTACAATGACATTCCAGCTGTCAGCGCTTTAGACAAAGCCAATCTGCTTGCGGCGCATTTTGCAGCCAGCTCAACACTGCCAGATTCCAATATGTCTCCACCTGTACTTGAGAGCGTTGATTTCACCATGGGAAAAATCCATTTCCGCACCCGTACAGTTGCAAGAGTACTTAAAGATCTCGACGTGCACAAATCCGCTGGCCCAGATGGTATTCCCCCTATACTTCTGAAGAGGTGTTCTTCTGCGCTGGCAAAACCATTGCGTAAGCTTTTTCATCTATCCTACTCTTTAGGTCTCTTTCCGAGCAGATGGAAAACAGCATTTGTCCAGCCCGTCCCTAAAAAGGGCGAATCTTCGTCACCCACCTCGTACCGACCCATAGCACTTACGTCCCTTCTTTCTAAGGTCATGGAAACGCTGATAAATCGTCAGCTTATGAAATATCTTGAATCGCGGAAGCTTCTTAATGACCGGCAGTACGGTTTCCGTAGTAACAAGTCCACCGGTGATTTGATAGCTTATCTCACCGAAAAGTGGAACACATCTTTGCATAATGCAGGTGAAAAAAAGATCGTTGCACTTGATATTTCTAAGGCATTTGACAGAGTTTGGCATCAAGCTCTTTTGTCGAAAATGCGTGCATATGGTATCGATGAATCTCTTCTTCTATGGATTAGAAATTACCTTTCGAACCGTTCAATTCAAGTTGTTTTGGATGGGTTCAAGTCTGATATCCACCAAATAAATGCTGGTGTACCCCAAGGCTCTGTTCTGTCTCCGACACTCTTTCTCATTTTTATTAATGATCTCTTGTCTGCTACTTCTAATCCAATCCATTCCTCCGCTGATGACAGCACCCTCAGCTTTTCATATTCGTTCCGAGACTCACGACCCTACCCTTCGGCCGTAGAATTGGAACGGCAGCGTATGTTAAGCTCATTGAATTCCGATCTTGACAGCATAATTACTCGTAACTGGGGAAACAACAACAGAGTGGAATTCAATGCTTCTAAAACTCAATGCTGTCTGCTGTCACTCAAGCGAACCCTTGTTAATCAGCCATTATCCATGAATGGCGCTTGTGTCGATGAAACCGGAAAGCTTTCCATCCTTGGTATTTGTATCAACACAACACTTAGTTGGAACGATCACATAATTGAGGTCGCCAAAAATGCTGCGAAATGTTTAGGTTTCCTTAATCGATGCAAGAAATATTTCACCCCCTCTGATTTGGCTTTGATTTATAAGGCGTATATCCGCCCCAAGCTTGAGTACAACGCTCATATCGGGTCTGGTGCCCCAAAGACCACCCTGCACCTACTAGATAGAATCCAAAAGCGAGCGATAAAACTTATAGGAGACAACAATGTCGCAAAGTCATTAGACTCGCTCGAACATCGACGTACCGTTTCTTCTTTGTCCGTATTTTATCGTTTTTTCAACAAACGATGCTCAAGTGAGCTAGCCAACTGCATTCCTCCTCTCCATGAATTCACCCGCAATACTCGTCTCGCCAGGAATGCTCATCAGTTTACCCTTAAGCCTACTTTCGGACGCACAGTTAAATTTAGAGACTCGTTCTTCAGCCGTACTACGCGAATTTGGAATGCTCTTCTCAGTCCTATATTTCCCACAGACTACAACCCGCAGATATTTAAGACCAATGTGCACAGGTACCTCCTCTTCCTTTCTCCCTCTATACCTTCGGCCCGTGCTGTGTCTTGACCCCGGACACTAAGGGTATTAGCAATCTCTTGAGCGCGCGCAAATTATAAAAAAGAACTGGAGAATCTGGACTGGTTGATCCGCTCGATCTGTCCGTTGGCCCGAGGAGTGCGCACAGCTGTTTTTATATGGCGGATGTTGTTCTTTTCGCGGAAATCCTAGAATTCTTTCGAAGTGAAAGCTGTTCCATGGTCGCTTATCTAAACATCTGCGGTTGAAACTAGGAAGTCTTCTATTGTCGGCATCGGGTATGGTATCTTTACTGTAATTGAGTTGAGTTTTCGGAAGTCTACACACATGCGGTCCTCTCCAGTAGAGTTTTTTTTCCGAGTACCACTGGCGAAGAGTAGGGTGATTCACTTTCACGAATAACTCCGCAGTCGATCAGGTCTGCCACAACATTATCAATAACTTCTCTCTTAGCGAAGCGTATGCGGTATGGACTCTTTGCGATCGGTGTCTCTGACGTAGGAGAGATGTTCATCGTTGTTGTGTTGCATTCTTCTAATTTGTTGAGCGTTTCACCGAAACAATCGTCAAACGTGTTGATCAATTCCAAGATGCTGTTCTGTGTCTTCGTGTGGACGCCTAAATTGTTGCCGAGTTTGATGGTTCCTGTGGATGATTTCAAGATACTTACAACTGGTTGAAGATTGTTGTCGTTCAGCATATCGTTTCCCATGATAACTGCGTGAGGGAGGATGTCGTCATCTAAAACCATTAGTCGATATTCGAACTGTCGATTGTCCATGGAAATGTGTGCGTGAATACAACTGTTGCCTGTCCATGTACCGCCACCAAATCCGGTGAGTTTAATTGCGTCACAAGGAAAGATCAATGCAACGTTATTCGCGACGCGTCGTTGGATAAGGGATATATCGCTGCCTTTGTCAATAAAGGCGATAACGTTTTGTCCGTTGAGTTGAATGTTTTATTTGATGTAATTAGTAATTCGCGTGACCGATTCGGCGGCAGATTGTACAACGTTGTTTGCGCTGTGGTTGTGTTTATTCCTGCAGCATTTGTTGCAGTGTTCGCCCGCCATGACAGCTACTACAGCTTCAGATTCTGTGGAATCAACGACGGAACATGAGCTGAAGGACCCACTTGATTCAAAGTGCGATCCGCCTGTTCTGCATGCTAAGTAGACGCACAATCCTTCGGGGACTCAGACGCGAATGGTAGAGTTCTCACTCTGTGGAGTAATCCTTCAGTTTCGAGTAGTCTCGCTTCTGCTTTTGTAAGAAGAAAAGTACATCTCTCTTTAGTAGAAAGAGCGCTTCAAGCCGCAGTGTACCTGAATCTAGAAAGCTGCGCCATCCCATTCAGCTTTCTGCAACGCCGCGCTCTATAATAAGACAGGTCCCTTTCCCCTTGTTCATGCCACAGTGTCTGCGGTCGTCCCCTGCTCTTTCGTCCTTTTGTCCATGTTCATAGACTCCACCTTTCTCCAGCAGTCACATGAATGTTTCGACTCGGAAAGACGTTCGATTCACACCCATACTCATTCGGTCCATTGAAAGTCTTCCACCAAATTGTTAGCTCCAGGTGCTCCATGGGACAATATAGAGATATTTTTCTTATTTGCGATGATCACCAAACTTTGCGGCTCATACCCTGCCCGACCTGCAGTTTCTGTCAAAGCAGAAGGACGGGAAGCCAAACGAACATAATCCTATTCGAGCAACCTCTACAAACAAGCAGTCCTCCCCAGTCCCAAATCGATGTGAGCCCCCCGTCCATTAGCTCCGCACTTAACGACGCTTCACCGTGCCGCGGCATGACAACAATTAATGACAATTAACGACGTTCCCCGGTTCCGCACTAACTCCGATCTGATAACTTCCCTGTTGTTCCACTGCTTCGTGCACAGCCGACCGTCCCGAGTGACGTTCCGCTTGGAGGGCGGACGATAACAACAGCGAAGACAAACACAATGACACCCACGGTGACCCGCTTCTGAATGTGGTTTTCTTAATCATTGGCTATGCTCCCTCTCCGCCCCATCGCCTTCTGGGATGTAAATAATGGCTGCCATTTCGGAAGCAAATTGAATTTTTCTCATTTCACAAAGCCACCACTGGGATCAAGGGGCTCCGAAGTGAGCCATGTGCCGAGGATGAAGGACGACTGCGACAACCGCAGAGAGTCGCTCTAACCAGCATAACCACTGCCACTGCACTTGCTTTGTGGATTAAGACTCACAAAGCCCAGGCCAGTGAGTGGATTGAGGGGTCTCCACGGTGGAGCCTGATCCTTCTGCGTGCACGAACTCCCGTGAACAACCGCAGAGATTTTGGGGCACATTCTCCCGCATCCTTTGTCCTTTCGGCTGCGATGCCGAAAGTCATTTGAGTCACGGCCCGTCGGCTTGCATTTAAATCTCAAAGCAGCGGCGACTTATGAATCGGCGGAAAGAGCTCTCACGATTCAAGCGGCTTTTCGAATTTATTCGGGCTCCATTGGCTTCCACACCGCCCAAGGACACTGCACAAGGCCGACTGACAGGATATTGAATTGCGGATGTTGAAATTGCTGCAAAGCGATGTTTTCGCCTTGGATCCTTTGACGGCACGAGCTGACAATGTGTTCAGTCCGCGGGGCGTGTTGGCGCGTGTGCGCCTGTCGTCGTTCACGTTTTAATTCAAATTTATTGTTCATTCTGTTGTTCACGAGCAATCAGACTTCAAATCAAATTTGTATCGAGATGAATCCCCTTGATACGGAGCAAATGAGGGGAAATTGGTGTTTTCACTAAAATGTCCTGGGGATGTGTGCTTTTTCCAATCCATCATGTTGCTCAGCGAATGAGGAAGAGCTGACGAGGTCGGACGGGGTGTAATTAGTATTGACAGCATTCGCAGCTTGGCAGAATTAATAAGGCTGCTCGTATCGGATGGCAGTTCACTGGGGTCTGTTTGGCAAGAGGGGCGTGTTGTGAATTGTGTTTTTAAGTTACTAAGGCGAGTTGTTTTCGTCCTGTCCGTTCGGTTCCGGTTCGAAGGCGTGATGCTCTGGAGGGCCAATTGTCGGAAGTCTCTATAAAATGATGGCAATCGTCGAGTTTGAACTTGAAAGCTGCTGAAAGTCTGCTCTGGAGCTAGACATTGCACACAAACGCATTTGGAATAGTCTGGCTACACAAATATGCTCGATTTATTGGTGGAACACGGGTTAACGCCGAAAAACCTCATGAAACGAATTCCCATCTGTGTGCGGGTGATAAGAAGTGGATGACTTTCGACAAATCCAAAAATCCAAGCGAGAAGCGGTCGTGGTCTTATCGCGGTCAGCAAACGGTGGTCAAGCCGGAATTGTTGTGTTTGGTGGGATTGACACGGAATCATCTACTACCAGCTGCTTCCCTAGAACAAAACTCTAAGAAATCCGCTACATTAGTCTTATCTCTTGACAAAAAAGACTGTAGACGGCTTACTGGCGTAGTAACGATCCACTACACCTTCTCCAAACACTTAAATTAAGCAATAAAACCCTCTGCGACGCCTGTGGATAAGACGACGACACTGCAGAGCACTACCTCTGCCACAGTCCCGCTTTAGCTTGGATCAGGTAGCATGTATTTTGTACTGATGAGGTGAGAGTTGATGATGTACGCTCCTCATTACAGAAGCGTCTGCTGGTATTCTTCCGGAAGACCATGAAATTTCAGCAAAATTTGCTGCCTGGTAGTACAATGGACCAGTTTCTCGAGTCTGAGTGCTCGAATGCAGTGTTTAAAACCCTTCGACAAGAAAAAAGGCAAAACTCTTAACTCGGTCACTCGGTCATGTTCGTCTGAAGGAAGCAAACCGCCAGAAGAGGTCAGCTTTGACTAGCAGAAGAGGCATTGTTTTCCATTAGGACAGCGCCAACCTACACACATCGATAGTGACTCTACGGAATCGCCAGAATCTTTGTCGAGAGTTTCATATGAATTCGCCTTGTAGACCACAAATCCATGGCGAACGATATTGCTGAAAAATTCACCTCACGAGAGGCTTGTGTTCCCAGTGCTTTGCCAATAGGTACGATGGCTTCAATAAGAGAAGAAGCATATTTTGCCTAAATCGGATCATTCGAACCATCATCTTGATCTGAACGATTTGTGAAGTCATTTGAACCATTAAATGTGACTAGAAGCCCATCTGTGGAATTTGATCAGAGAGCAAACGGCGTTGATTCAATATTTCAGCTTGTGGTGATTTTTAAATTAAATTTCTGACCAAATTTGACTTGAAAGGCACATGACAACGTGCCAAGAGACGGCCAATACACTTCTATGTCTATTATTGAGGACATTCCTGTCAAACTCGTCAACTTGTGCAGGATGACGATGAAGTGCCCAAACAAGGTGACTTGGTCATCATTGTTCTCGAGCAAAACTCACGTCAGTAGGTTCAACCTTTTAGAAGACCCTTCAGTTTTTAGATCACGCGGATGATATTGACGTGTTGGGCGGGTCGCGAACGGGAAAGTGAAAGCGACTAAAGTAATTCAGAACAAAGTGTCAAAATGGACAGATATAGGTTATTTCGATGTAAAAAGTGGCTGTCTACGTCGCAGAAGACTCTTAGATACCAACCGTTGTTCCTTTGGGCTTGATTAGTCCGGTACCGAGCGGACTGGAGAGGCTTGTTGGTTGAGACCCATGTATACCCCGAGTTATGTTCGGGAGCCAGTCGTAATGGCCCGAAAAAACAACACTCTTTATTTTATTTTCTTATTTTATCTATTTACTTACTTTATTTACTTGCTTACAGTATTTATATTCTTACACTCCGTTTACTTCATACTTTACTTCCTATTTAACGAAAACTAACAAGGCTTAACTTAAGACAGGATCAACATCAATAAAAGAAAGAGAACGAGAGAGAAGTGACAGGTTGTATACATACGAAGAAAAGAGAGAGTCGGCGTCTACCACAACGAAGGATAACATAATAGCCGGCTTGTGTTTTCTGTAACCTCCTTCATCAAACGCACAGCAACATCTTACGAGTGCTTAGATTTGGGAGAATGTTTGCAAAATAAGAAACACTGCCAAGAACAGTCCAATTTTGGGTGGTAAAGTCTGGTCGAGAAAACTGGGATAAAAACTGCTGACTCGAAGGACCAAGATCATGCTCTACAATACTCTTATTTTGCTGGACGATAGACCAACCATCACAACTGAAACATCCGTCAAGTGATCCTTCGAAAAGAAAATTCTCCGCCGGATATACGGTCCCCTCTGGGAGGAATGTGAATGGAGGAGAAGGCTATATAGGCCTATAAGCTGTACTAAGATGTGGATGTAGTTCGACAGGCAAAAATACGTCAACTGCACTGGCTTGGCCACATCGGGCTCATGGACACCAATGCTCCAGCTAAGAGGGTATTCGAATCCGATGTGGTTAGAACCTCCGAGTCTACAAGGACCAACTCATCGCGGGCAAGACAACTTGGTCTTGCCAACTGAAAGCCGATGGAAGGCAGCGAATGCTCTGGCTTATACGGGTTGCAGTCCTTATACGTAAGTAAGTAAGTTAGAGGCAGAGATTACTTATTTGACGTAAGCACACAAAAAATAACCTTAGGGCCACTGCGGTGCCGTAGCTGTGTCGCTATAAGGACTTTCGGCTAGACTCAAATTATAAATTGTGTCCGCTTGTGTTTAGGATGTAGTGGAGGACTTGATGTTATGTCATTAGTTTTGATATATCTCCCGCTTGTGGCTTACTTGGGTCGTTGATCCTTGCGCTAGCTCGAATTGTGGAGGCTAATGTTCGTACTCTGTAGTAGTGCTCTTCTCCTTTTTTTTCAGTTTTGTTCCCATTTTCACGTTCCTTCAGCCTTGACCTTGAATTGACTGAAGTGGTGAATTGGTAATTGAAGGCCAAAATACAAGAGATGCATACGACAGCTAAGCCCATCGATTTCAGCCGCAATCTGACTTCGTTGATGGAACTTGGTGAATCAGTGTAAAGGAAAGTAGTTTTGTAGTACGAGGAGAGGGTGGATCGATGCTTTACCTTCCCACGTATTCTAGCTGTGTCGAGGAGGCGTTTTGAGGTCCAGGTGTATTCGCACCCCACTCGGACATTGAGATGCCATCCCAGAGGAACATTCCCAAAGGAAGGAGTACAAAAGAAGACGACACTCTCGGCAGTCCAGGTCGGACAGAAAAAATACAGCGACTGCACTGCTTGACGGCTGGAATCAAAGTGTAGTTCGTTGCCATGCGCGTACCACTTTGTCAGTTCATTTCGTTTCGGTGTCTGCCTTGTTGGTTCATCGTATGGTAGTCCTGTTAAGTAATCGGCCGTCTTTCTCTTTGTGTCGCTGAATATTATGGCATACGTGACTTATGGCTTTTATGTACGATGAAAATGTCTGCAATAGGGCGCTGTCATGCATGTTCGTCTTAAGGTTTCATTTGGCTGTTCGTCTCCAATCCTACAAAAAACTGTTTTTAAGGGAATACAATTTAACAAAAAGCGAGTCTACCATTTTATTATCGCGATTCATGAGGCGGTTGATCGTACGGGAGGTAGATGGCGCCTTCAGCCTTTCTTCACAACCGGTCAAGCACTCTTCCTTGGTATAACAACATCCCGATCAGGTTCAGCTCGTGTATTTTGAGCAAAAACAAATCAGAGCGCTATTAGCGGTGATAGTGTTCACGGTCATCGGTATGCAGGGCATCTAATCAACCGGACGATAAGCCGCACAACTTCTTAGCAACGAGAAATCAGTGGGCAATCCTGGGAAGATCACAGAATCACAGAATATTCAACAGAACAGCGTCAACAATTTAGAACCTACTTCCCTAGAGCAGTGAATCTGCAGCATGATGTGTTGTCGAGGTGTACGTGTTTACATTCAACACAAATAACACGTCTCCTGCAAGGGTTTTTTTTAGTAATTGTTTACATCAGTCACTGTGGCGAATACGTAACATTTTTGAATTATTTTCTTACTTGCTGTAAGTGGGGACTTACAAAAGACGCCTTCTGCCCAAGACACTGTGCAAATATCGAGTCTCCAGCCCCCGATTGTGAAAAGGTTTCAATGTTTCGACACACTCATGCGAACGAATCCAATTTCACTCACATTTCAAGCACAAAACCCAGTGAAATTTGTTTCTCAGAAGTGTATCCATAGTTTATGCTAAATGGTCTTAACTGCTTAACTAAACTCACGTCCAAGCAAAACACACAGAATGCCCCATCTGTCCAACTGAAGATAATGGCACCCGCTTCCCCTTCTCCAGTCGCTGCCAAATCTAAAGGAAAACACGTTCATTTCCTCGAGGGCTACGCTACTGTATCAAAACTTCAAGACCGTAATTCTCCGAAAGAATCACACACAGTCGCCATTCAGAGACGGACGCCCGCTCCTCACATGCAAAATACCACAATGGATCCTAAGCTAAAAATCATTCCCTTATTCCGAGAAGTAGCACTCAACGAATCCATTCATATTCATCGTTCTACGCCCTGAATGGACGTCTACCGCCCACCGTCGCCATCAAGCAAATCGACCCCAATTTGCACTGTCGTTCCGAGAGAAAAAAAGGTGAAAAGGCCCTTCACCGAGACGAACCCGAACTGAACTCGGCCGATGCTTCGAAGGTGCAACGATGATTGAACACTTTGAAGGAACGCCACTTCGGAAGGAGAACGAGACCATCAATTCGACAGTTTTGAAATGTTTCCCGCTTTCCGGGGGACCGAGGAACGACTGTCCAGTCGAATTGGAATGTTTGCAGAATTGCGAATCGAATTCGGGGATACACTGAGGGAGCTATCGTCGACGAAGTGCTTTTGGTTGAACGCGTTTCCATGGCAGATAAGTTCTCCCAAGAAGGCAGGGGGGGACGCTCTTTTTTCCCGATTGAGGAAAGTTTGAGTTTTGGGAATTCGCAAAGAATTCCGACGAAAAGGTCAGAGTTTTGTGTTTCCTTTTGGGAAAGCGGGTGCGGCGTGTGCGCGGGAACAGATCTATCCTTCGGGGGTTCGATGGGTGGCAGGTAGTCCATTAATTGAGTTGTTCAACCAAAGAGCTAAGCGGAACGCAGATCTATTTGGGGCGTTCATTAGGATGAAAGGCCAAGGTAGCGATGTGTCGGCGGATGCAGTGGAGGTGGGTGAAGTTAATGAAGACACATGATACGGGGAAGGCATCAGAGATGAACAAAACCAAAGGAATTCCTGGATACAGTCTTACTTTTATTCGGAAATTCAGGCAGAAGATGAAAGAGCGCTTTGATGTGATTGGATGTCTTTTGTGCTGGCAGCGGTCATCTGGACTCTTGTTCAGGGACACTACGAATAAAAGAGCTGATGGACAGGAACCTGTGTCAAAGTGGGCAGAATGAATACTGAACACAGTTTCAGTCCTCCGCCGTTCAGTCAGTTCAGTCAGTTCAGTCAGTTCAGTCAGTTCAGTCAGTTCAGTCAGTTCAGTCAGTTCAGTCAGTTCAGTCAGTTCAGTCAGTTCAGTCAGTTCAGTCAGTTGAATCAGTTCAGTCAGTTCAGTCAGTTCAGTCAGTTTAGTCAGTTCAGTCAGTTCAGTCAGTTCAGTCAGTTCAGTCAGTTCAGTCAGTTCAGTCAGTTCAGTCAGTTCAGTCAGTTCAGTCGGTTCAGTCAGTTCAGTCAGTTCAGTCAGTTCAGTCAGTTCAGTCAGTTCAGTCAGTTCAGTCAGTTCAGTCAGTTCAGTCAGTTCAGTCAGTTTAGTCAGTTCAGTCAGTCTTCAGTCAGTTCAGTCAGTTCAGTCAGTTCAGTCAGTTCAGTCAGTTCAGTCAGTTCAGTCAGTTCAGTCACTTCAGTCAGTTCAGTCAGTTCAGTCAGTTCAGTCAGTTCAGTCAGTTCAGTCAGTTCAGTCAGTTCAGTCAGTTCAGTCAGTTCAGTCAGTTCAGTCAGTTCAGTCAGTTCAGTCAGTTCAGTCAGTTCAGTCAGTTCAGTCAGTTCAGTCAGTTCAGTCAGTTCAGTCAGTTCAGTCAGTTCAGTCAGTTCAGTCAGTTCAGTCAGTTCAGTCAGTTCAGTCAGTTCAGTCAGTTGAATCAGTTCAGTCAGTTCAGTCAGTTCAGTCAGTTCAGTCAGTTCAGTCAGTTCAGTCAGTCTTCAGTCAGTTCAGTCAGTTCAGTCAGTTCAGTCAGTTAAGTCAGTTTAGTCAGTTGTCAGTTCAGTCAGTTCAGTCAGTTCAGTCAGTTCAGTCGGGTCAGTCAGTTCAGTCAGTTCAGTCAGTTCAGTCAGTTCAGTCAGTTCAGTCAGTTCAGTCAGTTCAGTCGGGTCAGTCAGTTCAGTCAGTTCAGTCAGTTCAGTCAGTTCAGTCAGTTCAGTCAGTTCAGTCTGTTCAGTCAGTTCAGTCAGTTCAGTCAGTTCAGTCAGTTCAGTCAGTTCAGTCAATTCAGTCAGTTCAGTCAGTTCAGTCAGTTCAGTCAGTTCAGTCAGTTCAGTCAGTTCAGTCAGTTCAGGCAGTTCAGTCAGTTCAGGCAGTTCAGTCAGTTCAGTCAGTTCAGTCAGTTCAGTCAGTTCAGTCAGTTCAGTCAGTTCAGTCAGTTCAGTCAGTTCAGTCAGTTCAGTCAGTTCAGTCAGTTCAGTCAGTTCAGTCAGTTCAGTCAGTTCAGTCAGTTCAGTCAGTTCAGTCAGTTCATAGTCAGATCAGTCAGTCAGTTCAGTCAGTTCAGTCAGTTCAGTCAGTTCAGTCAGTTCAGTCAGTTCAGTCAGTTCAGTCAGTTCAGTCAGTTCAGTCAGTTCAGTCAGTTCAGTCAGTTCAGTCAGTTCAGTCAGTTCAGTCAGTTCAGTCAGTTCAGTCAGTTCAGTCAGTTCAGTCAGTTTAGTCAGTTCAGTCAGTCTTCAGTCAGTTCAGTCAGTTCAGTCAGTTCAGTCAGTTCAGTCAGTTCAGTCAGTTCAGTCAGTTCAGTCAGTTCAGTCAGTTCAGTCAGTTCAGTCAGTTCAGTCAGTTCAGTCAGTTCAGTCAGTTCAGTCAGTTCAGTCAGTTCAGTCAGTTCAGTCAGTTCAGTCAGTTCAGTCAGTTCAGTCAGTTCAGTCAGTTCAGTCAGTTCAGTCAGTTCAGTCAGTTCAGTCAGTTCAGTCAGTTCAGTCAGTTCAGTCACTTCAGTCAGTTCAGTCAGTTCAGTCAGTTCAGTCAGTTCAGTCAGTTCAGTCAGTTCAGTCAGTTCAGTCAGTTCAGTCAGTTCAGTCAGTTCAGTCAGTTCATAGTCAGATCAGTCAGTCAGTTCAGTCAGTTCAGTCAGTTCAGTCAGTTCAGTCAGTTCAGTCAGTTCAGTCAGTTCAGTCAGTTCAGTCAGTTCAGTCAGTTCAGTCAGTTCAGTCAGTTCAGTCGGGTCAGTCAGTTCAGTCAGTTCAGTCAGTTCAGTCAGTTCAGTCAGTTCAGTCAGTTCAGTCAGTTCAGTCAGTTCAGTCAGTTCAGTCAGTTCAGTCAGTTCAGTCAGTTCAGTCAGTTCAGTAAGTTCAGTCAGTTCAGTCAGTTCATAGTCAGATCAGTCAGTCAGTTCAGTCAGTTCAGTCAGTTCAGTCAGTTCAGTCAGTTCAGCCAGTTCAGTCAGTTCAGTCAGTTCAGTCAGTTCAGTCAGTTCAGTCAGTTCAGTCAGTTCAGTCAGTTCAGTCAGTTCAGTCAGTTCAGTCAGTTCAGTCAGTTCAGTCAGTTCAGTCAGTTCAGTCAGTTCAGTCAGTTCAGTCAGTTCAGTCAGTTGAATCAGTTCAGTCAGTTCAGTCAGTTCAGTCAGTTCAGTCAGTTCAGTCAGTTCAGTCAGTCTTCAGTCAGTTCAGTCAGTTCAGTCAGTTCAGTCAGTTCAGTCAGTTCAGTCAGTTCAGTCTGTTCAGTCAGTTCAGTCAGTTCAGTCAGTTCAGTCAGTTCAGTCAGTTCAGTCAATTCAGTCAGTTCAGTCAGTTCAGTCAGTTCAGTCAGTTCAGTCAGTTCAGTCAGTTCAGTCAGTTCAGGCAGTTCAGTCAGTTCAGGCAGTTCAGTCAGTTCAGTCAGTTCAGTCAGTTCAGTCAGTTCAGTCAGTTCAGTCAGTTCAGTCAGTTCAGTCAGTTCAGTCAGTTCAGTCAGTTCAGTCAGTTCAGTCAGTTCAGTCAGTTCAGTCAGTTCAGTCAGTTCATAGTCAGATCAGTCAGTCAGTTCAGTCAGTTCAGTCAGTTCAGTCAGTTCAGTCAGTTCAGTCAGTTCAGTCAGTTCAGTCAGTTCAGTCAGTTCAGTCAGTTCAGTCAGTTCAGTCAGTTCAGTCAGTTCAGTCAGTTCAGTCAGTTCAGTCAGTTCAGTCAGTTCAGTCAGTTCAGTCAGTTCAGTCAGTTTAGTCAGTTCAGTCAGTCTTCAGTCAGTTCAGTCAGTTCAGTCAGTTCAGTCAGTTCAGTCAGTTCAGTCAGTTCAGTCAGTTCAGTCAGTTCAGTCAGTTCAGTCAGTTCAGTCAGTTCAGTCAGTTCAGTCAGTTCAGTCAGTTCAGTCAGTTCAGTCAGTTCAGTCAGTTCAGTCAGTTCAGTCAGTTCAGTCAGTTCAGTCAGTTCAGTCACTTCAGTCAGTTCAGTCAGTTCAGTCAGTTCAGTCAGTTCAGTCAGTTCAGTCAGTTCAGTCAGTTCAGTCAGTTCAGTCAGTTCAGTCAGTTCAGTCAGTTCATAGTCAGATCAGTCAGTCAGTTCAGTCAGTTCAGTCAGTTCAGTCAGTTCAGTCAGTTCAGTCAGTTCAGTCAGTTCAGTCAGTTCAGTCAGTTCAGTCAGTTCAGTCAGTTCAGTCAGTTCAGTCGGGTCAGTCAGTTCAGTCAGTTCAGTCAGTTCAGTCAGTTCAGTCAGTTCAGTCAGTTCAGTCAGTTCAGTCAGTTCAGTCAGTTCAGTCAGTTCAGTCAGTTCAGTCAGTTCAGTCAGTTCAGTCAGTTCAGTCAGTTCAGTCAGTTCAGTCAGTTCAGTCAGTTCAGTCAGTTCATAGTCAGATCAGTCAGTCAGTTCAGTCAGTTCAGTCAGTTCAGTCAGTTCAGTCAGTTCAGCCAGTTCAGTCAGTTCAGTCAGTTCAGTCAGTTCAGTCTGTTCAGTCAGTTCAGTCAGTTCAGTCAGTTCAGTCAGTTCAGTCAGTCAGTTAAGTCAGTTCAGTCAGTTCAGTCAGTTCAGTCTGTTCAGTCAGTTCAGTCAGTTCAGTCAGTTCAGTCAGTTCAGTCAGTTCAGTTACAATCCGCAAAATGATTTAATAATCAGTTCCATCAATCGAGTTTAAACATTGCTTGCCTTTCGACAAAAAGGAAAAGGAACAACCAATGAATGGTTGGTTGACTCTTTCGCATCCCACCGAGCAAACAGTCAACAAACCGTGTTATTTGACGACCCATCCCTCGTCGGCTCCTCACCAGTCCGCTCCTGAAACAAAACCACACACTCAGTCCCAGCTCCGGGGAAAGTCGGGAAATTCCATTTCATTTCTTTTCTTTTCCGAACCCCGTTCCGAGTTAATGTTGACTTTGCGACGACGACAGGAAGAAAAGTAAACTTTTCCGCTTCCGACACGATGCCTCTGTGCGGTCTCGGGGGAAATAAGTTTTCAGAGATTCCATTCTTGAACTAGACTCAACATGGGCATCCATCGGAGGGCAAAAACATAGCACACCTGGCTGCCGGAGGTGAGCCATCTGAAGGGGGTAGTGTTGAGAGCCAAACATCCACAGGAGGCCTATTCAAATAATCACGAAAAATGGGAATGACGGGAGGAGCGCTGCGACTGCTTGGATGATGTTTGCTTAGGTAACTACAAACAATATTTAATTAAATGAGGGCCCAAACTTTGCCCTGGCGGGGGCTCATTGATTGGTCATTTGGGTTGGCCATGCGAAAGAATTGTTTTATCCATTATTGAACACGACACCTGAGGGGAGTGATTGTGATGGAATTGGAAATTGAAGACTGGCTGTGGATATGAATTGTGGATGAATCCTGAACGGGGGTTGAGCGATGTGTGAGTGCGTTGGGTGGGTGGGTACGTGGGCTAGTGGTATGCCCTAATTTCGATGAGGTTGTGCAGAGTAGAGAAGATGACGTGCATTTCTTCCTCAGTATTTATTGAAAATAATCAAACGTCGACACTGCTTTGTAAGGGCTTGTCAAAGAATGTCTGGTAGCCGAGATCCGGAATAGACTCGAGGATGTCGATCGAAGCCTTCAGAGTGGTGAGGTGTTCTCCTTCAAAGAAAATGGGAGTTTAAAGCACGGGATGGCACTAGATATGGGTATCATGGCTGTTGGTCAAACGTTATGTTGCTTTTGTTCTGTTTTGTGTGACGGCGCATTGCCATGCAACCAAGTCAACGAACAACTTGTCTGTACTCCGGTCGAACACAATGCCTTCAAATATACATTGAGCAGTCTGACAGAGCCCTGCGCATGCAGTAGAACCTTCATTTAAAAGTGGAGTCTCCAACCAATGTTCATCCTATGAATGTACACAGCGGTAGTTCGATCGATTCCAAGGTGGCAGGCCCTTAGAAAAAATACAATACATATTACAAAACTCAACTAGATACAAAGAACAGCATTCATTGGCACCACAGGCGCTCTACAGTCGACACCATCCGACACTCCAACGGTAATGCTACATCTTGTACCACTGGACTTACACCTTAAAAAACTCTACACCACACAGCGCCATCAGGCTCAGAGAGTCTGGCTGTTGGACATCAAGGCTCTACCTTCTACCGAGAGATCTTGTAACATCCTCCACAGACTATAAGAGCACGGCTCTAAGGCGAGCGGCGAGTCGATGCGGCCATGCAGATGTGTTCTTAGAATTCTTGAAAATTTCAAAAGCCTGTAGACTGCCGGACAATTCGAGTGTGTTCCAAGTGGAACTATTTGCTATCCGGGAAGCATGTCGTCAAGTCAAAATACAACCAAAAATCTTGCCAAGGCTGAAGGTTGCCATATGAAGTGGTGATCAAGCACCCATCAAGGTTATTGTCTCTTTCACGACACACTCTAAACTTGTAGAGGAATGCCGGGACGAGCTAGCGTCATTAGAAGGACAGTTAAAAAATATCCCTTATCTGGGTTCCATGTGATATCCCAGGAAATGTTAAGGTCGACGAACTGGTTAGGCAGCGATCTCCCCTTCAGTGCTCGCTTGCAGAGGAGGTATACATCCAACTAAAGGGTGATTTTTTAAAAGCTATAGGAAAGTTTTTCAAAAAAGTACACATAAAATTCAGAAAAATGCATGAAATCTTTATTTGAATCGATAGTACGGTCCATATAATTTAATGTTTGAAGATTATTTCATGCAAATGTTGACCTTGACTGCGCCTCAAATGGTCCATCCGCTTAGTCCAATTTTGGCATACTCTTTTCAACATTTCGCCCGGTATCTCACGAATAAATGCTTCAATGTTGTCTTCCAATGCGTCAATTGAAGCGGGCTTGTCTGTATAAACATGAGATTTAACATAGCCCCACAAAAAAAAGTCTAAAGGCGTTAAATCGCACGATCTAGGCGCCCAATTGACCGGTCCCGAACGTGAAATAAAATGTTCACCGAACTCGCCCCTCAATAAGTCCATTGTTGCGCGTGCTGTGTGGCATGTGGCACCGTCTTGTTGAAACCACATGTCATGCAAGTCAAGCTCTTGCATTTTGGGCAAAAAAAATTTGGATATCATCTCACGGTAGCGCTCACCATTCACAGTTACGTTACGATTCGCATCATCTTTGAAGAATTACGGTCCAATGATGCCACCAGCCCATAAACCGCACCAAACTGTGACTTTTTCTGGATGCATTGGTAGCTCTTGCAATGCTTCTAGCTGATATTCACTCCAAAATCGACAATTCTGCTTGTTTACGTACCCATTGAGCCAAAAATGAGCTTCGTCGCTGAACACAATTTTTCGGTAAAAAAGTGGATCTTCGGCCAACTTTCCAAGATAATAAAATTCAATAATTTGCAAGCGTTGTTCGTTTGTAAGACGATCATGGTTAAATTATAGACCAAACTGAAGATGTCTGACAGTGAAACAAAACACGAAACGTGAGTCAGCTGTTTAAACCAGTGTTGCCAAAAAGATAATAGCTAAAAAATCACCCTTTACAAGCAGTCATGGATAATATGTCAACGCACTTCCTTGAGATAGCTAACATCAGATGGGCCAGATTGACAGACTGTACTACGTCAAGAAAAATTTGCTTGAATACAACCGATCCAAATCAAATGATCTCCTTCGGCGAACTCGACATGATATCGCTATGATTGTGGTAGTCTGTACGGGACACTCGCCGATAGGAGATCATGCCGTAAAACTAGATAACCCACTCAAGACACATTGTCGCCGTTGCAGCAACACAGCTGAGAGGGAGACTTAATACATTTCAGTTGTGTCGACCCGGCTCTTAGTAGAGCCAGACAACCTGTGCTTGGTAGGCCGTTCTTGAACTCACTTGAAGAAATCTCTGCAAAGGATATTAAAGAACCAATGTCCTTCTTAAATACCTCCTTTACACACAAGGAACCAGAGCTGTGCCATTAAAACTACACAATGCGCTGTTTAGGTTCTCACCGAACCACCACTTGGACCTACCTACCGAACAGACTGATTGAATAACGCCCTTGGAATCAAAGAACATGGTCTCGATTTGACTCGTCTGCTTTCTCTATTTTATCTCGATGACTTCCATGACCCGGTCTGCCTTTTGGGGCGTGGCTCGTATTTAAAGAACCACGTTCCATCGCCAGTTATAGTCGATGATACGAATACGACTGCTAACAACAGAGGGATTCTTGCCGTGCTCAACGAAGTAGTCGGTTCTTTTGGGCTGCCAGGATGGGTCATTACAGAGCGGAGGACCGTGTTTACCTCGGTCGACCATTTCTGCCAGAAAAGCGATGAAGTATGCATCAAAATGGCGGTCAGGATATTCAGGCCGACAAAAGAGTAGAACGGTGCAACCGAACTATTCTCTCATTATTCAGGTGCGTGCATCCGGGGATGACTGGGCAAACTCACTTCCGCTTCAGTACATGGATGGCTGAATGCTGTCCAAAACTGCACGACGAAGGCAAGTTAGCTCAATCTACTGTTCGCCTACACTCAGATGAGCGTTTCGAGGATCAACCTGTTGATGGACTTGGGAGATCAGAGACTGTTAAGGGCCGATGCAATGAAGAGGCGACGTACCCAGATCTTAGCCAACATCGAGGAGACCTTGCGCTCTAGACTTTAGCAGCAATACAAAAATCAAGGGACCTCGTGTGGATCGATAACCCGCTGCTGCAGGAAGCAGGAAGCAGGAAAGAAGGAACCGTGGCTAAACGACAGGTACGTGAAAAAGTCATCCACGACATGCAGCGATACCAAAGAGAATTGAACACCATAAAGATGAAGCCCTGGTGCGAACTGCTGGCAATCGGAATAGCCAACGACGCCAGCAATGAACACAGTTCTGAACTCGCGGGCGCTTTTGATGGTAGAATAGCCGTGTTATCATACAAGCGACGCTGTTGTGACAGTTTGTACATATGCCCACGACGGAGAGTGAAAGAGGACAGTGGCACGGTACTCGTAAGCAGGATTAAAACGATTTATCGAACTGTCGCGCAATTGTTTCATTTCCGTTTTGTCTCTTATTTTATCAGTGGCTTTATTTTTTGTGATGACTTCATTTCATTGTGACTCTCATATCCAATACCTCCTCCGTGACAGAACACAACACATTCTTATGCCACAATAAGTCTAGCGGCTACACAAGAGTAAGAGCGCAGAGTTGTTTAACTTTCTCAAAGTTTTCTTCCTTGCAAATCTTTCTTATCTGCCTCCTTGATACACAAAATTCAGTGGATTACTCCGAAGTCCGGCTGTGTATCTAGGAACCCACTAACATCTTCTGGAACATCAATTGAAAAAGTATAAGTGGCGCCCGAAGTAAGACAGATTCGATAAAGCGTTCGGACACTTCACTAACAGCGTTGATAGAGATTGTCTAAAGGACTTTTATTGTAGGTACATTTGTTTGCGTGAAAAACATAAAAAAAATACACAAACGATGCGTAGCACGGCCCCGGTTCACTGAAACCAATAATTTGGGTCCATCGTGCCCATGGCTGCTTTCAATTTATAGAGAAAGCTTTTTCGTCGATATTTCGGCTTGCTTTAAAAATCATCACGAATTGTATTGTTCTTCGTCAAGGAAGACGATCCACACTTTACAGCTCGTGGTTTCCCACCTATACAGCCCGGGCATGTGTTCAAACTTAACCTCCAAAATGCACTACAGGAGGACATTGCCCGTAATCTGATCTGATCACAGAAGAAGAACACCGAAAGATGAACAAGAGTTCATGAAACTGCGGACTTCTTCAAGTGGAATGAGCCTGGTGTCTGATTCACAGCCCACACGAATCACACGTATCACGCTCAACGTGCACGCATCACTGGATCAAGATGCTGGGAACTCATTTCATCCCCAAAGTGTCATTTATCAAACGTTTGTCTTCCCAGAGGCGTTCACATCACAACTCCACAACACCTCTCCGTCGTAGCAGCCATCCCCCGCAAAACAAGATGTCGACTGCAAATGAACCCTGCCAGCACCGCATGTCCTGCGACTCCATTGTCATCCTTTGAAATATGATAATAACTCGGGTTGATGTTTGCCTCCTCCGAAAGGCAAACGAACGCACAAACGATGCTCCTTAGTCGTCTCATTGTTATCACATCTTGGCCAGGTTCATGTGTGTGCCGGTGTGGCGGTATCTGCAGAGATTTACACATCAGATACATTAATTTGAGTTGTTAAAGCCCGAAATTACATCAAGCAACAACGATGTTCCATTCTATTTCCAGAGCAAACAAAGTTTCTGCCAAACAAGTGTGTAACCAAGGACCAGAGGACCGACGAGAGAGATGCTGTGCAATGAACAAAAACAGCACAAAGCCTTCAAGACGACAAACATGCCTTTTCCCGGAGAAATGGGATTCCCTCTCAGACATTTATGCAAATTGAAAGTAATGATGTTGGATTTATTACATGCCTAACGTAGTGCCTCGTCCCTCCTTGCGACGAGCCCAGCCCAGGCGGGGAGCGCATAAAATCCTTTGTAAATTGACTTTTACGATGAATATGTGATGTTCCCGGGCGACGATGGTGAGGGAGTGGTGGCATGCAACAGCGGAGGACATCAACAAGTCCACGTTTCATCGATATTCGTTGCGACTTGTCACCGGTATACGAGCGCCACCGTGTGGCATCCCCTTATTGGTTTGTCGTAAAAGCTCATTCAATTCTGAATTAGGGTACGGCATGCGTTGCGTGAATTGGTTCGTACTCTGTTGTTTGGGTGAAGTTGTTGCTTTCAGGTTTGTACCTTGTTTTCAGTGAAACTTGAAGAGAATTGCGAGTCGAGCGATTTTTGGCATTTGGCCAATTTTGTGACGGAATTGTGCGTGACGTGACATTTCGTGATGTGTCGATAGGATCGTCAGGATTGTGCATAAAAGTTTTTATCATAGCCAAGGACAAATACACTTTTATTTTATAAACTGAATGTTTAACCATACCAAGAGGAAAAAATTAAGTAGTTTCACAATGGGTCCTGCAGGATCAAAGGGGGACGTGGCACACGCCCGTCTTCCCATCAACCTAACATAAGACCTTTAAATATCATCAGCGTGAATATGGAATTCGGCAGCACAGCTGGAAGATCATTAATGAATATTGAAAATAGTCAGGGACCGAGAATAGAACCTTGGGGTATACCATAGTGATCATCTCATAATGTACGAGAAGACTAACTTACATGTGGGATTACATACAGTTGAATGTGAAAGGCTTTCACTAGGCTTCGATCACCAGCTACCAGTTCGGCTTAAAATGGGCGATTTCATTGGCGTCTAAGAAAGGATACGTTCAGAGAGCGTATTGTGGTAGAAGGGATTTAGGTGTTATTTTAAGAACATCCAAATTGAAATCTGTGCCAACCGTAGTGAAGTTTACTGATGTGAACCATCCTTTCACTCTTTCCACCTCTCCACAATCTCACAGTAGAAAATATCGAATACATTCCTTCCTACATTCTTGAGATGACAATGTGACGACTTGCTCTGTTTAATGACCCCCCTTCTAAAAGGAAATAACATGGTTATGTAATTTATGTTGACTTCTGTAAAGCATTTGATCCCAGTAATTAACAAACTTAAGTCACTGCAGATCTTATAGGTTCCATGCCGCACTTAATTGCGTACGCCGACGGTCTAGTAGCGTACAGATCAGGTTCGAAGGTCGAAGTAATAAGTAACTTGCTGCAACTTGACTTCGAACAAATTTAGCGATTTTGCGACTGAAGTGTGAAACTATCTTTTTCAGGACCCCGCTGTACATGGCAACATGTGATATGCGCACATACTGGCGTAAGTTCGGCATAGTTCGGCAGAGACGGCCGTTAGATGTGAAAAGTGTAGTAAGGTATCTAGGCATTTGGTTGGACCAATATCTGTATTTTAGCAAACATATAGATATTGCTGTGGCAAGGGGGTTGTTTTACAGCAGCCAATTTGACACCAGAGTAAAGGCAATCTGCTACATGGCCCTCATCCGGTCAGTTTTGGCCTACGGTTGTCCACTGTGGTACAATGTGAGTCCTTCCCAGATGGAAAAGATGAGGTTGTTCGAGAGACAGTGTCTTCGCACTAGTCTCCGGTTGTATCGTACACCCGAGTCTGAGTACAAGAAGTTCTATCCTAACGAGTTCCTGTACAACGGGGCAAACTTGAACAGGATAGATAATTTTATTATTAAACTGATCAGAAGGCATATTGCACGAGCTATGACTTCTTCCAACATTCTGATCTCTGGGGCTTACTACCCCAATGTTATGTATCATGAGAGAGTACTCCTCGCCGGCTTTATTCCTCCTGAAGCGTTCCTCTATCTCTACACAATTGGCCTAATACAGGATCCACAAGGATGTCCTGTCATCTTCCACGTCGTACGCCGAACAGTGGACAGGCGACTCCAATACGAACGGGATGTCTCTCGCAGTCTCCGCTCGAGACAGGAGAGAGTCTGCCAAAGAACGGCAATTTTACTGGTGGTTATACCAAAAGCAGTCTCTGCCACCGCTGGCTTTTCAAGATGATGACGCGATAGTTGACCATGGTGGCCAACTTACATAGACTATAGGGTAGTACCTAAGAAAAAAATAAAAAAAGGTGCACTACGGCGTATAAATTATATATGTTCGGCATATACAAAACCTATACGCCCTGGTGCACGTGTCCGTAAAGTTACAGACATAGTTAAGATAGTTTTTTAAGTTTTAATGTTAGGTTAATTTGGTTTAAGGTAGGTTAAGATAGATAATTTAAGCCAAGTTTTTTATCAGTTTTCTTGGATTAACAAAAAACAAAAACAGACTGTTCGTAACTGAAAAAAAAAAAAAAAACATAGACTAAGCCGAAAGGCATGCTGAAATTAAGATCAGAATAGCTTAGAGTACCCGTATAGGGTCAGTAGGTTAGATGTTAAGATAGTTAAGCTAGTTTTAAGTATTTTTGTCTAGCACGTAAGTAAATGAATTAAAAATAAAACAAAAATGAATTAAAAAAAAAATAAAATCAACAAACTTAAGGTCTTTGGACTTTACTCATAGTTGCATATATGGATATCCTTTTTTTTTTTTGTATATTAGACTCAACTTAAACTTAAACTTTTCAATTATTTATCCAAGTCACTTGAGGCCTTTATTATTTGTAATAAAGTTATATATTTCACGAGGAATAGAAATAATCCCTTCAATCAATTGACTCAAATAGCAAACATAAGCTACCCTCTTGAATAAAAGAGAGAATGGCTAACGATCGGGTGCATCAGAGAGGATCGCGAAGGAGTACGGTCGTTGGTTTATTCGTGGAAGAAATTCGAGAATTGTATTCTTGAGTTGTGATAAAATGAATGTGCCTAAGATAAATTTAAATAAACCTCATTGAATGTCTGGGCGTTCCTGGAACAAAACTACAAGCCCAAATGAGCCAAAGAAGTTAAGGGGTCTCATCCCTATTGCGAGTGTCAAATATCAATCGATTGATGATTGATAAATTTTGTAAATCAAATAGAATATCGGTATTGTGTAACTCAGTTGATAAAATGTTTGACAATCGTGAATATATTGGCTGCTGTGAATAAAACATCATATTTGACACCTCTAATGCGAGTGTCAAAAAATAAACAATAAACGATATAAATTTCATTTGTAATTGGCTGAGTTTTTCAATTTAATTTAATTAAATTATAACTTTTAAATAAAAGAATAAAATAAAAATGAATTTTGCCATTCGCCCTGTGGAGGACCTAATTTCCCACTCCTTTTGCGATGCTCTGGTCTTCCACCATAAGTTGAACCAATCGTTCTAATTGTTTCTTGTTGCTTACTATTTTCCCCCTAAAACCATACAAATTTTTTGTTATAAATACACTAAAATATTACAAATACTTACATTCTCATTTGTAGCAACTTGCGCTATCGTCGTCAAAAATGTGTTTGACTAAAAAATTGATGTTTATCAACAAAATTGAGTTCGATTGACACTCACAATACCACTTTGATCCATTCACAATAGACAATTGACAATTGACAATCGCAATACTAACAAGTGAAATTTGTTGATAAGTATCGTCGGGGGGCATCTGACTAAAGAATGCTATGTCGAGCACTACGGAGTATGTAACTATCGCCTCCATAAAATGGGTATTACCAATAGATACAGAAATCTGCAGGCACTGTCGCCGGGCCAAGAAAACTTTGAATCACTAAAATACTAACCGACAGTCCAAGCCTTGCCATACAACGATTTAGAACAATAAAGAGAACATTCGGAACAGGGATAGACTTTCAAGAAATCATAAAACTGTAGGTCCCTTCTATTAGTGGTAGAACAATAGCACTCACAACAGGAGTGGTTGCTGTAGAAGCTAGGTCCTGGCTCTCTACGGACTGTAGCGCCACCCTTATTATTATTTCAAGGTGGCATTTCGGAGCTAGGCAGCTGCAGTATACAAACAAACAAGCAATGAAGCACTCTATTCCGTAAGAGTATTAACAATCATCGCAACAACGAAAAGAACAATTTTTTTGTCGACGACTTCATACTGCCGGAAGTGGATGAGCGGGGCTTGGTGAACATGTGGTTTCAACAAGACGGTGCAATTGCACACACAGTACGAGCCACAATGGATATTGTCAAGGAAGCGTTTCCTGTTCGCGTAATCTCCCGTTTTGGAGATTTGGCATGGCCAGCAAGACCATCCCAGTATTCTTTATTTGAGGTCGGGTCAAAATCTTTGCGATCACTCAAAATAATTATTTTTTTATTTAGCACAACAGAAATTCAAAAACAAAGTTGGATGATTGATTTTGCACCAACTACTATATATTTCTTTAATATGAATATATTTATGTAACAATAATCAGCTATCTGTGTTGTTGTCTATAAATTTAGTGTCTTTATAGTGCTCCAGAGCAAAGGTAACACTAACTTCTAAGTGTTTTTTTCTCAAGAGAATCTTCACTGGACTGTCTTGGACTCATTTAAGCTTTTCGATATACGCTTGCGCAGATCATACCAGGGCCATCACACCATAATAAAGCCTCAACTCTTTGAGTCCCATAATAAGCTTGTCTCAATACAGGGTATGAGGCCTTGTATTACAGACAATCCAGTGCAAACAGTGATCCTTTCAACAAATAGCAGGTACCTAATCCTTGTGGAATTTAATTGAATTTGTTTCTTTGACTACAGCTTGGAGTTGGTTGATACCTCTTCTTTTTCAGACCATTTTTTCATTTGTTTCATTATTTGATCAACAATTGCTAGGATTGTTATTGGTGTATATGGTTCAGTTTCTCCTTGCCTACTGTCTCACTACGGCCTGCTTCAGTTTCCAAGAATAGTTCCGGAAGCGACATCCCCCTTTCAAAACTAAACAATCGTCAGAGACATGTGTATGTATAGTTTAAGGTCTGTTTGTTTTATAACACCACGCAACGCGTAGAACTACGCCGATCGGATGCTTGAACATAAGCGCTTGGATGACCATTTTTTAGACAACACATGCAACAAAACAAAATTGTTGAATATGTGGGAAAAGTGAGTGTCTTGAAACCATTATAAAAACTATCAAAAACTGTCTACACTTTATATTCCCTTCATGTTGGCTACATCCAAGCAAAGAAATAAACGTTCCATCGAAATCTGAATCATAAATGCGTCTCATTTAAATTCACTTTCGGCGCCAGTAAGTCACCCTAAAACAAGACTACACCCTAAAAGTGGCAACAAAAACTGAATTCACTTCAAGCCTGACGCCGAAAGTATCGCAAGTATGACTGAAGTAGTAAAAAACTGGGTACGTGACAAAAGGTCGTGTTGTTCCGGGACGACATGCAATTAACGAGTTTATTTTAAGAATTTTTCGGCCCGCGAGAGGAGGCAGAGCTTCTTCACGGGAAGGCCTCATTCAATTTGCAATTTCGATGAATTGCATGCAATTACGGCGAAAACGCATTTAACAAAAAGGAATTTAACATCGCTGGCGATGGGCTTAATCAACTTAAAATTTACGATGAGCCCCAGAGAATGGAGTACAGAGGGCGAAGCAGTTCCGGGTGATGAAGAGCGGGATGCTGCAATCTTCAGTTGAGTGTAAACTTTTGAAACAGCATTCAACGGTGGCATTAAGTCGACTTAATGAAACAGAAGTAATAAGGAATTTGTGATGAGTTTTGTGGACGGGCATGAGTTTAAGTTCACACGAACTTCCTGCTTGCCGTTGAACGCAAGAGTTGGAGAGGAAGTCTTCGAAGTTATGAGTGTTAAAACTTGAACGTGGTCTACGGTGGTGGTGTAGAACTTACACAAATTGAGGGCGTTTACAGACGGCTTATTGAAGCAGCAGTTAATAGGCGACATCAGAGAATGCTTGGAGTTCTTGCGAGTTCGATGGATAGATTCAGTTGACTTCTGGCACATGCCAACACGGTAGATGTTCACTTGATGTGTCACAAACTGCCTCAAACCGAATCCAACAAATCAACGTCATTGAGATCTACGCCAGTCACAATCTCCTCAAGGGTATTATGGGCTCTAGAATGCAAATCACAAAGCCAAGTAGGACTTAAGATACTCTTCCAACCAATGGTCAAATCTTGCTACGATGTACTGCAATCCCTTGCCAGACACAACAAAGTAAAGCTCGGGTGGGTCCCGTGGACACAATGGGATTGCGGGGAACAAATCCGAAGATGAGCTTGCTAGGGTCGGCTCGGAATCAGTGTTCATACGTCCGGAATTTCACTGTAATGTCAACTGGACAGTAGCTACAACGCTGATCAACTAATGGGAAACCAAACTTAGCCCAGACCACTGGACCAATGGCGTTGGTCTTAGGCTTCCTTAGAACTTCCCATTTCAGCGTTGTTTTCACCACTTTGTCATGTGTTTTCACCTCGTATTGCGCCCGCAGTGCTCGCCTCAAATTTATCAATTGAGTTCGGTACAGTTTTTCTGTGACGATTTCACCGACGGACCATGCCCAACTTTTCCACCAAATAGAAAGCACGAGCTTGCCGCAGTGATCATTCGGCTTTGGCGTATGGCCTGGCGGCCCGTGTGACGTATGATATCTACACCAAAACTCACATCTGAATATCGATGAAACATGTTCTCCGTAAGCTTCTTGCAGCATTTGTTGGCTTTCAGCTCCACTTTTTCTCAAATGAAAGCAAAAGTAAACTTTCCCACAAATTATTTGAAACGCACAAAAACTGTGCTGTTTACCTTTCAGAGAAATTACATTGGTTACAACATTGTCCTACTGCAGTTAAGACCGGCACGTAATCTCCTGAATTTGGATTATAAGTAGAACCTGGTTCCCTCTCAAAAGAATCCCGACAAGAGCAACTTGACGGACTCCGAACGGTGGTCTTGAATTCTCTTCCCTTTAGATGATCATGCGGGTCAGAAGATGGTGATGATGTTTCATTGAAATTAAATGACGCGTCTTATTTGACACACCTGCCGATACCTACGCTGGTTGTCTAGATACGACTTCCGCCAGGAACAACTTTCATGACACCTTCAACTGCTTAGATTTCGTGACAGTGCTTAGATGTCTCAAACTACGCCATTCGGAATCGAAAAACTGCATCACCTCCTCGGGTGGTTCAGTGTTAAACCCAACTTGCCGCTTCCTGAGCTGGCAACTTCCGCTGACCTTGATGAAGATGTAGATTCGTTCACAACTCTTGTTCTCGGTTTGTCTTTGAGGAACATTGTGATGCTTCAAGTGTTATGGTCTTCGCACGCACTTTCCCTGCTGTCTGCCTCATTGCTCCTCGGACATCATCTCGGCTCTCTGATAACCTTGACAGAAAAACACCCACTCTCTCTCTAACTACACTGCACACAAAATACGCCTACATTGCCTCAAAATTTCGAAGCCCTTCAGTTCAGAAGTACATTAAACGCTTAAGTAGTTAATTGGCTTCCGTCCTCAAACAGCCCTGCAGTGGAAACTTTCTCTAATCATTCAAATTGACGTTGTAACGAGATTGAATCAAAAGTTATTCGATTCAATTAAAATCGAATTAAGCTCAAGTCAAGGGGAAGATTAAACGAAAATAGTCTTGTTTTCGATACAAACAGATAGTCTTCGAGATTTCGATCGGCACGAGTACACACTCCAAGGGAACTTCCTCTTCCGCAATCCATTCGCGGTGAGTTCAAATGGAAAGATAGTTTATTTCAAAATGAAATTCTTGCTCGCGGCGGCATGTGCACAGAAGGAGTTTTCACGCTTATCCAGAAAGAACCTGATGGTCTATGGGGATTGAGTGAGGAAGGGAAAATTGGAAACGACTGAAAATGGAAAAAAGTTCGCATCGCTCCCTGGGCTCGACAAGTTTCATTGTCAGGTTCTTTGACCCGGAAGTCAAATCGGGTTCAAGCGCTTTGGTGAATCTCGTAAAACGCTGGTTTGTCGACAGACAAATAACCGTGGGATAGGATTACTCATACAGCGATAGTCGACTCATGTATACATTCAAAGGCAACTGAGTCAGCTCAGCTCTCGGGGTAGGTTCGAAAACACGCTGCATGTCGGCTTGAAAACCCTATGATACAACAAAAAATAGAGCAATTCAATAAAAACAGTTTCCAATTCTATTTATGAGCTCTCTTCGATCCACAAAGCAGACAAAGGTCTGAATTGCGCCAACCACAGAAGCATCAGTCTTCTGAACGTGTCGCGCGACTTCTTCAACATCTCACTTGAAAAAATTGTTCAAAGCTCTCACGGCTGTTCAACTACTAGCATATGCCGACGATATTGGCATAATCGGACAGAAGGCAAGAGGACAAGACCAAGTAAAGGGTGATTTTTTTCAAGCTATAGGAAAGTTTTTCAAAAAAAAAAACACATAAAATTCAGAAAAATGCATGAAATCTTTATTTGAATCGATAGTACGGTCCATATAATTTAATGTTTGAAGCTTATTTCATGCAAATGTTGACCTTGACTGCGCTTCAAATGGTCCATCCGCTTAGTTCAATTTTGGCATACTCTTTCCAACATTTCGGCCGGTATCTCACGAATAAATCCTTCAATGTTGTCTTCCAATGCGTCAATTGAAGCGGGCTTGTCTGTATAGACATGAGCTTTAACAAAGCCCCACAAAAAATAGTCCAAAGGCGTTAAATCGCACGATCTAGGCGCCCAATTGACCGGTCCCGAACGTGAAATAAAATGTTCACCGAACTCGCCCCTCAATAAGTCGATTGTTGCGCGTGCTGTGTGGTATGTGGCACCGTCTTGTTGAAACCACATGTCATGCAAGTCAAGCTCTTGCATTTTGGGCAAAAAAAAGTTGGATATCATCTCACGGTAGCGCTCACCATTCACAGTTACGTTACGATTCGCATCATCTTTGAAGAAGTACGGTCCAATGATGCCACCAGCCCATAAACCGCACCAAACTGTGACTTTTTCTGGATGCATTGGTAGCTCTTGCAATGCTTCTGGCTGATATTCACTCCAAAATCGACAATTCTGCTTATTTACGTACCCATTGAGCCAAAAATGAGCTTCGTCGCTGAACACAATTTTTCGGTAAAAAAGTGGATCTTCGGCCAACTTTCCAAGATAATAAAATTCAATAATTTGCAGGCGTTGTTCGTTTGTAAGACGATTCATGGTTAAATTATTGACCAAACTGAAGATGTCTGACAGTGAAACAAAACACGAAACGTGCGTCAGCTGTTTAAACCAGTGTTGCCAAAAAGATAATAGCTAAAAAATCACCCTTTATATGCTGTCAACGAGAAAAGACACTGACGTCTAGGACAGAACGTCACAGTAGACATAAACGGGTGGTTAAATTTTAAGGGCCGATGTTGATTTTGAATAAAACACAAATTATTTAGGAAATTATTGTCATTTCTTTTTATTATGATAATATTGGTATGCAAACAAAATATCGGCCAAATGTTGGTTCATCACACCTCCATCCGATGGTCGAAATTTTCGATGACGCTGAAGCATAATTGAGGTTCTATGCCGTTAATGTGATTTAACATAGCTTTTAGGTAGTCAAACACTTTGTCGACCGAGGAACCGCTATCAACCCAGAAAACGATACCAGTGCCACAAGGGCTAAGAAAGCGTTTGATAAACAAAGACCATGGCATGGCTAACTCATGTAGAGTGAAAGGAAACCAGTATTGAGGCCCGGAAAGACTTAAAGTCCACCCCTGAAAGGCGCCCTAGAGGAAGACCGCGATTTAGGTGGCGCAAGCAAGTGGATAGAGACCTCAATTCAATTAAATTGTTTATAATTTCCACGGCGATATCCAAGCAATTTCTGACAAAGAGAAACCCTTGTTCATGCATCCTCGCGCTGAATCCGTTGATCTACAAGATTTTATATGGGAAATGACTGAATGGTGGATCACATCTGTTTTTGCATTGCAACTGCTTCCATTGCCTGAGAATCCGTCACAATCGTTTGCTTAAATGGTCGGGCGCCATTTTAAAAAATTTTCTAAACTTGCAATATGCAACCAAGTTTATTTAAAGGATATTGTTTTGAACAACCAAATATGTTAAATTAAAAATTTAACATGAAACTTTTTAACGTACATTTAACGCTGAGTGCGGCAATTAATTTTTTTTACGCATCTAAGAGAGCAACTAACTAGGATCTATTTATTTTGAGAAACTTTTAGAGGATTTGCGGATGAATATGGGTATTTAGGAGTACCAGAAATGATTAGATTTTTTTGGTGCCCACCATTTCGTAGTAGGAATGTGCGACACGACCGACTTTTCATAATTCAAACCAGTATTGTATGATGACTAAACATGTTTCACCATCGCACAGTGTTTCCATCATAAGGCAACGTTGGATAAAAGTCTGTAACATTGAAACCAGTGATCCGATTTTAGTGATAATTGAATCATAATACAAATAGGAAAGGTGGTTTCGTGTAGACGTAGCCTACAAATTAAGGTAAAATACAATATATATGAAATAATATTTTTTTTAAAAAAAATAAGAAAAAGGATGGCCTTCCCTGAGATTTTGTATGCATCACTGGGCTCACTTTCATCACTTAAGTCTTGTGTACTGTCAAGCCATTCAATGTATTTAGTGAGGAAGAAGTTTTTGTTCCGTGAACATTTATTCCATCTCGCCAAAATAGATTGCATAGCGTTCAACAAAAGTTCTGTATGCTCCATGTTGTAGGCTTGCTTAAGGATTTCAAACGTTTCCCTATGCTTAATAGCACCTGCAACCTTCTTTACTTTATGCCATATATAATGTGTATTATGTATTTAGATTATTTTACTTGACCCTTTGAAAAAAATGTTTATAAAGGGTGATTTTTTAGCTATTATCTTTTTGGCAACACTGGTTTAAGCAGCTGACGCACGTTTCGTGTTTTGTTTCACTGTCAGACATCTTCAGTTTGGTCTATAATTGAACCATGAATCTTACAAGCGAACAACGCTTGCAAATTATTGAATTTTATTATCAAAATGCGTGCTCTGTTAAGAAAGTTCATTTGTGTTCAATTGTGTTCAGCGACGAAGCTCATTTTTGGCTCAATGGGTACGTAACTAAGCAGAATTGTCGATTTTGGAGTGAATATCAGCCAGAAGCATTGCAAGAGCTACCAATGCATCCAGAAAAAGTCACAGTTTGGTGCGGTTTATGGGCTGGTGGCATCATTGGACCGTACTTCTTCAAAGATGATGCGAATCGTAACGTAACTGTGAATGGTGAGCGCTACCGTGAGATGATACCCAACTTTTTTTTGCCCAAAATGCAAGAGCTTGACTTGCGTGACATGTGGTTTCAACAAGACGGTGCCACATGCCACACAGCACGCGCAACAATGGACTTATTGAGGGGCGAGTTCGCGGAACATTTTATTTCACGTTCGGGACCGGTCAATTACGCGCCTAGATCGTGCGATTTAACGCCTTTAGACTATTTTTTGTGGGGTTACGTTAAAGCTACAGACAAGCCCGCTTCAATTGAAGCAGTGGAAGACAACATTGAAGCATTTATTCGTGAGATACCGGCCGAAATGTTGGAAAGAGTATGCCAAAATTGAACTAAGCGGATGGACCATTTGAGGCGCAGTCAAGGTCAACATTTGCATGAAATAATCTTCAAACATTAAATTATATGGACCGTACTATCGATTCAAATAAAGATTTCATGCAATTTTTTGAATTTTATGTGTTTTTTTTGCTTTTAAAAAATCACCCTTTATATATAGTGAAAATTAGCACATTTTAACACATTTGATAATCATCCGAAATAATTACGCAAATTATACTTGGCGAAAGTACACGAATCAAAAGTTATATACTTAAGTTTAAGTTGAGAAAAATACGAACATAATCCAGACACTATATTTAATATCTACTTTAACATTATTATGTACATCAATATGGCGGATGAGGAAGTTTAAAATTATGTACGTACCTTGTTCTTCAATATCCATCAATATAGCCTTTGTCTCAAAAAAAGAAACAAGTTACACAAAGGCAACGAAAAAAATGCAAACTAAAAATTGACAAGGACTGCAACAAAACATTCAACTTTGGCGACTGTATATGTTATGAAAAATCATTCTCAATTGAGTACTTCAACTTCTGTTTCCATGGACCGTTATCAGAGATAGCGTTTACAACAAAAAATGTTGGTATTTGTAACTTTTGCGGTTTGACTTTTGGCCTGTGGGAGGAACTACTGTGCGTCGGCGTGAGTCCTTAATGGAATGCATTGTCGTCCGTGTTGCTCGATGACCGAAGGCGTTGAAATCCCCTACAATTAACTTGGTGTCGAAGCAATGGTTGTCATCATTGTCCTCTGGTGGAGGCGTGAGCGCCTATTGGACGAACGTAGCCGTGATGAAAGTTCCATAAGACGTTCGCTTTTACAGCTAAAACTTCATCACATACACCTTTCTTTCACATTGGGGGTGTGAGCCGCCGCCGCGACGTCCCTGAGACAATAAGGCTCGTTCGCCATCGATTCTATACCGACGTCCAGTCGTTGAAAAATCATGGTAGATCTACGCTCCGAATATGAGCCGGGCTCTAAATGGGGTGCGCTGACTGGAGCTCTAAGCATTGAAAGCCAAGGATATTGGAAGGTAGTACAAAGAGGTTAGTTGCTCCGAAAAGCATAGAGTTTCAGAATTCGCAGCGCCAAAAACGTGAAGTTGTTGTGTTGCTGGCGTTGTGAGCGCTTTATGACAAAACAAAGGGAGACGTGCTGTGCGACTTTGTGTGGGACGATCGAGGAGCCTGGTGGCAGAAGAATTGCTCTCTCCGTCTGCTTACGACATGACGCTTGAATCACACATTCCTTGGTTTATGGACGTGGCATCTTTGTCTCGCTCGAGCTACATCGTTGCTCACAGAGCAGACATAAAACATTGGAATGGTGACAGAGATGATTTAAGAAGGAGTGGCAAGCAGCCCACCACCTGATGTTCCCTTTGTTGCTCTTTGTTCTGGCCTCCAAGTCGTTCTTTGACTGACTTCCAGGCACGTCAGCACGAGACGTTCCAGAGACATAACCATCTCCAACAAGACCAAGGATCAGGCACACCGCCGAGCAAGGGAAACCCGTTTAAAATGTCAGAGTTTCAGAATTCGCAGCGCCAAAAACGGATGAATTTTATTGCACCTCAAATTCTTCAACATCCTCCCCATTACACTGTTTTGGTATTGTATGCGGACTCGATTACGTATCTCGATTATTATTATTGTCCAGTCAAATAACTGGTGCTGTTGCGATCTACAACGAAAATCTGATCTGTGGCATCAACCATGAAGAGCTCTTAACAATCGCACCAGCTCGACACAAGTCCCACTTCAAGCACACCTCAAAAATGTGTTCCTACAACCCATCGCAATGGAATTCATTTCAAGAATTTAAATCCCGGAACAAGCGCCTGCCGCAGGTCTGCAATACATCCGTCCGGAGTAGCTGGCTTCTGCTCCAAACTGCTCCACCATCCAATGATTCCATTCGTCGCTTGATAATTCATAACGCCAACATGGCAGCAGCCCTCTTTAAGAGTCACACAGACTACGCGCACTTTGCACAGACGAATGCAAATAGATTGGCACAAATTTCGCACTCAAACGAAGCGAACTTTTGTGAATACTTCTGAGTTCGTATCTGGGTTTTTCATTAAGAATGCAGAACTTTGTGAACCCATCTAGAGGAACTTTGCACCAACCACCGTTGCGCGTCGCGCTCGAGAATGAGTTCTAAGTGAGACGTAACTCAAAGCTAATATTTGCATTCTCTGAAGGAGTCCTGAACTTCTGGGTAAATTTGCCGCGTTCATCATCATTTGCCGCGATGGCGGGGCGCGAAGGTGGTGGCGGCGGCATGCAGTCAAGTTCGTTGCAGAACTTAAATTGGTCCCATCACTTCAGGTTTTCTCTGTTTCACAGGTGTTCTGGGTAAGAGGGCATATGGAATTGACCTTGGGGTCTGTTTAATGCAAGCAATCAATGGGAGAAAGAACTAGAAAGTATTGTTGGACACCACACAGTAGCTTGTGTCCAGAAAGTGTTGCGACTAAGGCTAGCGTCCAGAAGTTAGTTGCGGTTTGGAACTGTGAACTCAAAAGGTGTTTCTGGACGCTGACAAGTGTGAAATCCAAGGATGATTGCCGGCAACGCTGCGCCGCTGTTATCAGTCCCTGAGCTCACGGGTGAAAGTTTCCTCTGAAGTCATTGTCGTCCCGGACGCTGAGGAGACATTCTTACAAGGCCTTAGGAGCACCATCACAAACGTGTGCATTTGGCTCCTTTCATATCCATTACAACCCGCTTCCTCTGCCCAAACGACCCTCGCGGGATCACCCGGAAAACCAATAAGCATGTGAACTGCGCCACAAATTCCGGCCAAATTTCATTAGATGTCGATGTGGCACGGCAATAACCAAATCAGCAAAGATACCTGCCCCCTTTGGAAATGATGCCTCCGTGCTTGCCACAAGTCACCAGCCACTAACGGTCTTAACGAGAGAATCGTGTTGACATAATTAATTCCCGCAAGTTTACAACTGGCACCAACCACACCGAGTGGAGCCCGTAATGGGCGTGTGACAGCATAAACCGCACGTATGTGCCCTTTAATTAGCAGGATTTGAGCATATGATCTGCTCCCAGCTTCCCCAAGGAGTGCCCTCTGCCCGGAACACACACGCGCACGCACAATGTCCCGTGAATTAATTTCCAAGGCATCCACAGGACATGTCTACGTAATGGAGACGTTAAGCCTCCACCCCCGACATGCATTGGCAACAAGTCCCCCGTAATTGAAATTACATAATGAATGAGCTGGGTACACATTAAGCGGCTGTTCACCCTTAACTAGCCCAGCGCAGCACGGGGGCGGCTGGGAGGCCGACAAAAAGTAATTAAAAACCGTTCATAGTCTCGGGCCATTCAGAATGGAAAAGAACCACGCGCACTTAGCCCCGCCCCCTGTGCGGGGGGCTCGCTAGTGCAGTGTGGAGTGGAGTTTGCTTTCGTAAATCCTTCCGGTGGTGCCTGGCACATTTCCTCGCAGATCGACCGAGTCGTCTCATGAATGCTGCATGAGGCAGCAGCCATTTGAAAGTGCCAAATCCAAAGGACGGACGGGGCGCTTAAATATTTCATGGATGCATAGACCCGATGTATGGAGCTGACCCGCCTGCCCTCGAACCCTCGGCCTGTTGTGACGGCTCCCCCGAGACTCGGCGAATGCAGTCAGTCGCTGTGTGTGCAAAGAATGACTGAAAGCAGACAGGTTGGTAGTTTTCATTTGACGTGACTGTACCGAGGGGCTGGGGATTTGGGTTGCCAGTCGGGGACGGCAAGGCAAAAATGATGGTGTTTGCTTCGAGTGAATGGCTTGCAGGAGTCATTTCGTGTTGAATGGGAGCCGGAGCGCTACATTCCGACGGAGATTTGTGAAGTTGTTGTGTTGCTGGCGTTGTGAGCGCTTTATGACAAAACAAAGGCAGACGTGCTGTGCGACTTTGTGTGGGACGATCGAGGAGCCTGGTGGCAGAAGAATTGCTCTTGCCGTCTGTTTACAACTTCGTGGCATTTCGAAGGACATGACGCTTGAATCACACATTCCTTGGTTTATGGACGTGGCATCTTTGTCTCGCTCGAGCTACATCGTTGCTCACAGAGCAGACATAAAACATTGGAATGGTGACAGAGATGATTTAAGAAGGAGTGGCAAGCAGCCCACCACCTGATGTGCCCTTTGTTGCTCTTTGTTTTCGCCTCCAAGTCGTTCTTTGACTGACTTCCAGGGACGTCAGCACGAGACGTTCCATACACATCTCCAACAAGACCAAGGACCAGGCACACCTCCGAGCAAGGGAAACCCGTTTAAAGTGTCAGACGGAGTCAATTGAATACACAGCACAAAATCCACACCAGAAGGATGCTCCAAGTGGCTGCAATATGTGTCCCATTCGCAGAGGCTTGCAAAAGCCGGAGATCCTTACTCAAAGTTTAACATCACACTTAACACTCGCTCCTCTCGCACTCAGCGACACTCAGAAGACCTCCCGACACATGTGTGTGCACCCAACCACCCGCCTCGCGTTAAAGTCATCATAAACTACGAACCCACTCGACGAGTGCACCTGGTGTAACCTGCTTTAGCACTCCTTGACATCGCTTCACCCAGCCGCACCGCAGACGACTTTCTTGTTTAATAAATGCTTGAGCCCGCCAAGGGGCGATGAATGATTGACTGCATTTACTGCATCCCGCTGTGCGCCCGATCCACCCAAGCAAAGGTGAACTGCATCGAAGACAAAAGGACTGGCGGTTGGATGTAGATCTGAAGCAAGTGTCTGAGGACCTACTCAAGAGAGACGCAGCAAACGTGGATCAACAAGACCGCTGTTGACTTCTTCCGCAGAGTGGCACTCTCACCCTCATGTGCACCATTCACAAGGGGTAATGGAATTAACTTTGCACAGCATCACAAGAGAGCATCAAATTTATTAAATGTACCCTCGTCTGTACGTCGAATAGAATGCATCTCGATGGGAACCAGTTTTCGTTGGAAGCTCGATGATCTGTGCAGCTCGTCGTGTAGCCAGTGCGGGCTACCGATGGAGCCACACAATTGCGGTCCTGTCATGTGAGCTGCTCGCTCGATGCATGACATCCTTGCTCCTTTGGAATCCGGCTGAAGCCAAACAACAGACAACGGGATCAACAAAGGCTTTGTTCCGCATCAATATTGCTTCAGTTTGTTGTTCTCTCCGCAAGCCGTACGATCCCAATTCATCCGAACAGTCAAAATAATCTAGATACAGGTGGATACTGGATACTGGATACTGGATACTGGCACCGTTGCCGTGGTGGAAGTGCGGGGCGCCATGACGAAGCCATTCAATGGGAATTTTGTTCGGGGGCATCTGACACAATGCTTCCTCCGACATTGGCATCAGTCAGACGTAAACACAATTCGGGCAGCATGTGTGCAGCGTAAGCGGCTGGTTCCGATGGATGGGTGGATGGTGGATGATAACGGTGGTGGCCCAATGAAGGCACTCTCGGCGGAGTGATGTGGCTTGGTAATCGATTAGTCCACGAAGAGGATGTTGACTAGAGTGCGGGTACGTTATGTGTCAGTTGTGGAAACAGATTGTTGCCTTTCACTGAATGCTGTCGATATTGGGGAGGGGAACGAGGGAGGGTGAGTTCGAAAGGAAAGAGAAGCCATTGAAATGTTCTCGTTGTTTGAATTGGGTGTGGGCTTAGATCCTGTGGACTGTTTCATATTTCTTTGTCCTAATTTATTACTCGCGATTTTCGCTGACTAGGATGGTAGACGCCACTGACGAGACCTAGTAGAATGTAACGCCACAACACTTTGAAATTGGTCCTTGTCAAACATCAACACTTGTCTCATCAGGATTACGTTAGATCATCGAAGAAGAGGTGGCATTTATTTAAATTTTGAGTACAACATCGGAGGCACCTGCTAAAGAAGATGATTTTCATAAGCTTTTCTGCACAGTCCAAAATCAAGCACACACTTTAAGCGTTTTCCTCGACTTTGAGGAGCCATTGATGCAGTAGAGGAAAGCGGGAGTCGATTGTGGACTCTACGAGTGGAAGGGGCTTATGTTGTAGCCGGTTTTTGGTCATTCCTGGGCGACCTGTCAGAAGGGGAACAGTAGCAATACGCGGTGGAGTTCTTCCGCCATTCCTTGAAGTGCTAATGATTGACAAGTTTTTAGAGCCACTGGCCTCTCAGTGCCAGCATATGCGGATCACATATCGCCACTGACAGATATTGCTCTAAGCGAGCGTCTTGATCATGGCTGAATGCTATTTTGAGGTCCTTTTCCGCTTGTGTGTGCCGCAACAATATACTTGCTGTCAAAGAATCTTCGGTCCGGAGCGAAGTTGTCTATGCGCAAGATATGAGCCGGTTACCTTAGCCGTTGGATCCTTATACGTGTGAGTAGACTAATGCCGCTGTGTACCCCGACATTCCAGGATTGTCGTGACTTGACGTTATACTCAAACGTTTTCAACTCAATTCCGAACTGAACTAGAATGATGTCATCGAAGACCACATCACTAGCTCTCTATACATGGACACGTGCTTTCCGAACCCCGTGTGGACTCAAACCACTCTTGGTATTCGGGCTATACACACCAATAGTTAGACGCATCCATAAAAAAAACTATATTTATTGCAGTGTTCCACTGTTCTTTGATAAGAAAGGAGGGACGTGAAGAGTGACAGAAAACCGTCTCTGATGTAAGATTGCTGCTGTGGTGGATTGTTATTTGAGTTTTTCTCAGTTGCTAAGAGTTGCTAAGATTCGAGTCATTTAAAATAAAACCTTAGGTTAGGTTAGGTTGTAGTGGCTGACTGCTAAGGGCAGTCACACTTAGGCCAAAGTAGGCCCATTGTGATACCACGTGGATTGACTTCTCCTAACATGGTGCTTGCAGTGAAACGATTTAGCTGGTCTATGCTGATGCTGTTCAGCTCATTCAGATTATTGAAATAGTAGGCCCCTAGGTGTAGGAACCTGCGACTAGCCAGAGGGCTGCACGAGCAGCGTAGATGATGAGTGTTTTCTACCTCCTCTTCATCCATGCAGCTTCTGCAAAATTCATTATAGGGGGCACCCATCCTGCGAGCATGAGCGTCAATGGCACAGTGCACGGTTATGACTCCTATGAGAGTCCTTAATGAGTGTTTGCTGAGCCTAAGTAGACTGAGCTACCAGACTTCTTTTGTTTTAAGGCAGGTGGTGCCTTCTAGTCATTTGTTTTGATTGCAAGATGGTAGGCTGTAGCGATCGGAAGGTGGTACCCCTGCTATAGATAGGGCCTGCTATTGACCACACCTGGCGAGTTCATCGGCCTTGCAGTTGCCTGGTATGTCACAGTGTCCCGCCACCCACATGAGGTGAACGCTAAAATGCTCAGCCATCTCGTTCAGAGACAGCCTGCAATTAAGTGATGTTTTTGAGTTAAACATGACATGGCCAGAAATTTTATAGCGGCCTGACTGTCCGAACAGATGGTGATATCCCTTTTTGACATCACGTTGTTTTTGAGTCATGACAACACCACTCTTTAATAGATATGGTTTCTGACTGAAAAACGCTACAGTGATCAGGGAGCTTCAAAGAGATAGCAATGTTGAGATCTTTGGAAAACACACCCGCACCCACGCCTTCGTTACTCTTCGATCCGTTTGTGAAAATACGCAGAGGATCATCCAACGTCTGCCTATCAGATATCCAGTCCTATCTGGAGGGAATGCAGATAGAGAATTTCTTCTCGAAGATAGCCTGGGGTATTAGGCGGTCAGTGTCGCTAGGAAGGAAGTTGAATTCCTTGACAATGGTTGAGTGCCGATGTTGAGTTCGGACCGCAGTCGGAGTGTTTTGAGTCTCAATGCTGTGCTGGCTGCTATTTGTTTTCCGAATATTTCCAGTGGTGGAAGGTGGAGGAGCATATTCAGTGCGTCTGACGGAGTACGTCTCAGTGTTCCACTGATGCACATGCAGGCCAGTCTCTGTACTCGATTGAGTGCCTTGCAGTTGGTAGCTTTGTTTAATGCTGTCCACCAAACTGAGACGCCATACAGAAGTGTCGGTTTGACAATCGAGATGAAAATCCAGTGAGCGGTAAGCTCCATTTGCACCCAATGGCTTTTTTGCACCTAAAAAGGGCAGAAGAGGCTTTCTTGACCCTATCCTGAATGTTGAGTTTCCAGTTTAGCATGTTATCAATCGTGAGACCCAGAAATTTCTTGTGGGGTGCTCCTATTAACTCCACTATGGATCTTAGCATCATGCCGTCAGGTCCTGCTGACTTGAAGGGTTTAAAACTTGTCAGTGCCCACAAGACAGTTGTGGGAAAATAAAACCTTGCTTGCACATGAATTTTTAGTCCGGTGACAAACTCTTCTTCTTTCAAGCCTGATGAAAGAAAGATGTCAAGGTCAGATCAATACCAATAGCAGCACTTGCTCTGTAGCAGTAGAGCGGCCTTTCGGAACCCGCACGCCGTGAGAATCCCGAATCCCTTCGTTTCGCGGATAGTAGTGAGTTGTAAGAGCAAGAATAGAGAACGGGAATGAATTTTCTGTGACGAGCTTGATCTGTCAAGTAGCTGTGATAAATTAAGCAGCACTCCGATAACCGAACGCGGCAGTTTGAGCCACTTCGTTCGATATTCTTGGACATTCTGTTAAAAAAGGACCATGAAAAAAGTCAAACGGAACTCGGGGCAATGTAGATATTGCGTCAACTGCGCGAACACTATGGCCAGTATCTATCAAATTAAGATAGCTATCTTTGATCAATCTAAGCCGCAGAGATGGGCGCGCTAAAATATTGTAAACGTCCCAACTATTCCTCACCCATTTTTTTTTTTAATAGTTACTGCAAGTACTTAGTATTCAGTCTTTATAAGCAAAAACAATTAAGAGAAATTAACATAAATTAAATGCATATAAAACGAAACAAACTCATATTAACATTTTTAGACTAAGTTCTGTTAATATGCATCACCGTGTTTTAAGTAGGGGCCAGGGAGCACTAGGGGAAACATGGGCTTTGCACCCAATTTAGTTCAAACCTCATCTTCCACTGGAATCATAGTTATTTTTTTTCTAACGTTTTCTCTAATGGCTAGTATTGCTGCTTTCATATGTTTTTAATTTCATTTTTGTCGTTTTTCTTATGGTTTTAATATTTATATTTTAGCATTTTATTTACATTATTTTCACACAAGTTTATGCAAAAACCACTAATAAAAGGATTAAGACTCTGCATGCTCTACATTACATATATTTTGACCAAGATTGACTATTGTTACTGTGATGTGGGTAGGTACTTAGGTGCCTTATCATAGTTTTCAATAATTGCAGTTGTGTTTTACAATTAAAGGCTGTCGCTTCATTTCGAGATTTTTATGCATCTCACAATCACACGAGTCAAGCCATTTTCGGAAATATAAAACGTCGATCTGTCAGAGATTCACCGCTTTTCCGCATTATTCACGTCTGCCTCACATTCCACTGCCACCCTTTTTCTTTTGCCAAATGTCTCGGGCTCTTAAACTCGAATAATGACATGGTTGACGAGTGCTTTATTCCACTCTAACCTGCATTTCATATCCAACCTCCACCCCACCTTTCAGAATTCTCAAATCCAAATGAATCATCGCCCAAACCCCAATCTTTTCTTAATGAACACCATTACGCAATAGCGTCGCATTACTGACATTAATGACAAGCGGCTCGCATCAAAATGCGTTCATTACCCGCTGTCATAACCGTCATTTTAAATTGACGGCCCATCCACACGAGCATGAGCTGACGTCAGATACGCGTCAAATCAATAATCCATGCGACCCACAAACGCATTGACATCAAGAAGAGTTTACTGGCATCTTTGCGTTTATGGGACTCGTTGCGGGTGGTGTTTCCTAATGAAGACGTAAGAGATGCCAACAATTTTACGAGACAAAATTAACTGGCGTTGACAGAGAGAAACGTTCAGTGTCACAAATGTCATTTTGACAGAGAGAGAGTTATCGGTTTGAATGTTTTTGGTGTGCGGTCAAGGACACTGGGACAGGATAAATTAGCGATTTCGATTTAGGGGCTTGCAAGAGGATCCTTTTGACGAAGGCATTTTGACTGAAAATATAGCAACCGTTGCCGTGAGGTAGCCAAGTTTGTTCTGACGGGAATATAACCCACCCACTACGTCATGGAGACCAAAATGTTCTAAATTACGATTAATGCATGCCAAACAACGCTATTTTTTATTGGTGGAGCAGCACCTAAGATACGAAATACTTGCATGTGGAAGAGCTTCGCAAATGCAGAGGCTACATCAAGTGCAAACAAGACTTTAAAAACTGTTACAAAGCGCTGGACGCAGCATCGATGATCAGCAAGGAGCAAACCAGACTAAGCATCTACTAGATACATGTACAATCTGGAACTACGGCGCGAATTTCGGCAACGACAACATCAACAGAGGACAGACGCAGTAGACAAGGAACACCAGAAAACGACTGGAGCAGCTCCTTGTAGTTTCATGGTACTGGGGCGAGTATGGAAGAAAGACATTCTGAGGTAGCAGTTCCGATGGAAATCTTGTTAATTGTTATTCTAATATTGTTTGATTACCTGAATTTCAACATTTTTATAAGGAAATGTATTTGTGTGCATATTCTTCTGCAGAGAAGCCCTTCCGGCTTTACAGATAGTCTTTTCTCAACCATATTCCAGCTATCTGAACATCTCTAAAAAATCATGACCAAACTCTGAAAGAAAGTCACTTTTTACTTTTTTTTTGATCACGTTAGTTTGGAGAAGTTCACTGTTTTCATTGTTCCCTCGTTTCTGGTGTATAATGGTTCATCATAAACATCAAATGTGGCGATATGTTGTAAACATGCACTTTAAACCTGCAACGAAACAATTTTTTGTCCACCTTCAGCAATAACGTCACATGGAAGCATTTGAAATTGCTAAAATCTCAGTTATCACATGAACCTTTATCCGACCATCGAACACAGTATCGTGGATTTCTTCCGTTGTGACGTCACTTTCTCTCCATCTTGTATTGCAAAATCACTTACTTATCGAACAGCCGTCGTAGAATAAATCTGAGGATATTGAGCAACACTGCAGCATCTGTTTCAGTATGTCAGCGCATGCCTGTACGCAACCTGTCTTCAAGTCTGATTTATTCAGCAGTCACCTCTGCGCAACGACTCCAGAATCTGCGCAACCGACTGAATTCGAAGAATCACCCTTCAAGCCAAAAAAGCTGAAGTCAATAATTTGTATGATGTGCCCGAAAAAAAACTAATCTCTCTAAACTGTGCACATCGTTGAAAATTGATAAAATGGTAAGTATACGCCACCGATAGTCCTTTAGTGATTTCGAGATGGGGACTTCGCTTAACACACCAATCCGTCGTTTTAAGAAAATGCTTACAAAGACTGCGAGAGCTGATGGGCCCTGTCCCACGAATGACTTAGTAGCCATCTTCCACCTACATTCAGACCATCAGAACGATCAACCTTCTAAAACTCCAGCGAAGGCAAATTTAAAACTCACTTCCACGTCATTGAACTAAGGGGACCACGGCGGCAAGAATGGCATTCACATTCACAACGCGCCCGTGCAGATATTCGGCGTGATGGAGCTCTGACGGATCTCCTACAGGAAACTTTGATCTCTTCCTCGCCATCTTCTAAGCGAGTTCTGTTTGCATTTCTGCCACAATCCTTCAATCAGGACTGTGACCGTAATATTCTTATATATATAATATGGGACTGCACACCGCTCAAGGAAACCATCCCCTCATCGTGATGCACTGCATCGGATGTTAGGTAGGTGGGTAGCACTGGCTGACATGGAAACAAAGGTCCAGTGTGAAACCAGATAGTCCAGAATTGCGATTCTCCAGTTACTTGGTACATAACGACTCATTTGAGTGAATTAGTGGGTCTTCATCAACTCCTCGGCCTTGCATCTAGTGGTTCCAGAATGTGCAAACAAAACAATCATGAAGAATGCTTGTGATCATATCAGCAGCGGCATCCACGTCAATATCGAGGAAGCATAGTGAAAATGCTTACAATGCGCATCCACATCGCAAAATGCTATAAAGGAAACAGCCCTTAAACACGATGCGGGATCCTAAAAAAAGGGCAAGGACGTCGTAGGTAAGAGACCAGTGTCCAGCGGAAGCGGTTCAAATGTTCCAAAAAGTTCAAAGACAGGAGGAATGGCTAATGTTGATATCAGACCGGTATGTTCAAAAACCAAACATCTGAGACCTAAGCCTAAGAGAGCATACACTGAGGCATCAAGGAATCCATTACAACTTGCTTTAGTGGATTTCAGAAAGCCTAATGGAAAGTATTCCTTCGAATGTGGCAAAGTGATCGAGAAAGCTCTGACTAATGCGACCTTTCACCACATTCGCAGGAATGCTGAACATGAAGCTCCAAAGTTGGGCAGAATAAGATGGCACAAAGGGCACACCATTCTGAACTACAAATACCAATGTTTAAATGAGTTCGCCAAGAAAGCGGTGAAGGATTGTAAGGGCAAATAAATCACAAACTCACTCGAGAACGTAACTCCACAACAGCTTTATTTTAACAGAGAGCGCTAATAACATCGATCAGCCTTTTTATAACATGCGTATAACAGAATGTGTATAACAGAACATATGTTAATGAGAGAATATATAAATGAGAGCTTACATAATTGAGATCATACGATTGTATAATTGAGAGGATTATAGGAAGTTGTTTGCAGAATTGCGTTAAGAATATTTGTGTATACGTACGTGGAAGGATGCAGGGTGACACTATATTTTTATTTATTTTTAGCTTTCGGTAATATATCAGATGCTTACAGGATCTACCTCTATGAGAATGAGGTGCTCTGCAAGCGGTCCCCAAGGGGATAAGCCAAGCGCGCCGATGGCGAGACTCTGCGTTTCAGACATGGGCCTGGAAAGGGATGAAATACTCAGATTCGTCCAAATACAAAATCGCTTGATCAAAATGCAGGGATGGGCTATTGTCAGTGAGGAAGTGCCCAAGGATGGCTACAAAGGGCACATTATACTTTTGAAGGAAATCCCAGATCCGCTGAAGGAGAAAGCGTCGGGAACGCTTTGTTTTGGAGTCACTGAGGTACACCTCATCAAGCGGTCGAAGCAAGGGATGGCGAAAGAGGCGAACGAGGCTGTTAAGGATTTTGTGCCTAACAATGAAGGTACCGAAAGTAAATTTACCTCCTCTTCAAGCAGCAGCTGGGCGTGAGCCTAATCCAGGAAACTTTGCATAAGAGACAACCAGGCGATGGAATTGGGGTCAAGAAATTACAACACTGTCTGCAGAAAAGAAAAATCTAGGATTAGAGCGTGTATTGTTGTCCTCAAGTCTCTGCACACTTTGATGCTTCCAAATTGGATGTGAGACGGAAGGCATTCAATTACCTGATAGCATCTGCGTACATGTCCCACGAAGATGGGGGACACAGTGATTCTAAAGTTGGTGCAATTTACCCTCAACAGCAATAAGAATAATAACTCCTTGGCCACAAATACCGGCCTGAAATCAGCATAGACGTATAATTATCCAACCAGTCGAAGAGGCATTTGAATCGGCCTCTCCAGGACTTCAAGCAACAGTGGAGCATTTCAATGACCCAATTTAAAGTCAATCAATATTTCGAAATCCATCCAAGCTAAAGCTCTGCAAACAACAACTTAAAAGAGATTAAACATCGCCCACACCACACGCTCCCTCTCTCACCCTCCGCGTATGTCACAACGACGAGTGAATTAATAAAGAACCTCATTAAAAAAAGAAAAAAAATTACCCGAAGCAGCGCTCCTCAGACGCACGTAAGGCCGCCGATGCCAGAGGCAAACTGCGATCCATTAGCTGCGCAGGGACACGCTTGATATCATTACCCGCCACTATGAGGCAGCAAATTAAAACGAATGGAAACTTACTTAAGAAGCATTTCCCTCGAACGACCTCGTTGCCAGAGTGAACTTAAAGCCATTTGAAGTGTGTCCACATCGGCCGTAGCTGCCGGCTCTAACAGGGATTTTTTCCTCTCCATTTTTTCCCCCATCTCGTGGGTGGTTTATAAACACATCTCTTTTTTCAACCATGTTGGCTTTAAGAAATGTCGTCATTGCGGTCTTGAATGAGCGACGAATGACATCTGCAAATTGTCCCACATTTCCGAGGAAGTCAGTGCCAGTGTCCCCAGTAAACTCATTTCATCCACTTGCCCCTTATTCCGGAAGTGGAGACGTTCTTGTGTGTTCGTCTTAACGAGACGGAATTTGACTCAAAACAGATCAGGAACCCAGTCACATCCTTCGACTGCCATTAATTTTCATTAATTTTCAAACGAAACAGCAGCAGTCCCACCGCACAACCTGCTGGAATGCCACATAAAGCTCACCTCTTGCCATTCATTGGCACATTCAGTTCATTTACTCTGCCCTAAGTGAGCACAAAATTGTCGCATTCTCAAGAAATCAGAAGTCTCCATCCGCAGATGGCGGCAAATATCCTCGCTCGTTCCAGACTCGATACTGACGTTACTTGTTAAGTACCCGCCCGGGAGTCGACCGACACAAATTGGCAAACAACAAGAGCAACAGTCGTACATACGCACTGCCCGTTCCTGTTAATTACACGACCGAGTCCACTGAAGTAAGCTCATCAGATTGGCACATATTCGTTTGGCCCGGTCGCCCAGTGTGCGCCCTCTAATCCGCAAATGAAACTATAAATTGTGTGCTCGTGGCAAACACGAAATAATTGGATTTTGTGCGGCCAACTTAACTACATTACTGCGGATGCTTGTTGTGTGTGCGTGGCTTCCCGAGAACAGCGACGACAATGGTCCAGTGCCGCTCAGTGGGCACACACATATTTGCCTGCACTGACGCGTGTTCCGCAAATCGGCCAGTGGCGGGATACACGCCGTACCGAGGCCCCGTCGGCTGACAGTGAACGTGGCCAGATGGACGGATGGTGAATATTTAAAATTAATCTGCCTGCCAATACGAGCTTGATTGGACTGATTGCCTGGAGGCATCTTGATTACCGACCGATGATGGATGCCACTTCCCCCGGCAGTCCATTGCCCGGAGTGGGTGTGGGCAGCGGCGCGGCCGATGAATTCTGATGGGACATGTGAGTGTCAGTTTTGCCGTTTGACAGTTCAATATTCATTAGGAATCTCTAGCTCAACGCCGAGTTGGATGGGGAGGCGATTGATTGCCTCGTCATGGGAAAAATGATGCGCAACAGCTGCTCGGTGTGCGAATGTGTCGGGGAGGCACTTTCAACAAGTGGAATTGATTCAGTTCAGAGCAGCGTCGACTGTCTATTCTCTGCGTATCGACTGCAGTAAAGTGGCACTAATCCACTAAAAAACACAATATTCTGACAAATTATTCAGCAAGGGAGAACCTTTTCAATTTTATAGAGATCACTGCAAACTTACTAACTTCTGAGGGCGACGACTCATGGAGGGACCACCCATGACCCTGAGCTAATACCGCCTTCCCTTGTCGTTGTTCCCGGTCACACTGCTTCCAGTCGTGAAGACCAAGCTCTCTTGCATCCGCGGTGAATAGGTCTTTATGTCGGAGACTCTGTCGTCCTCTCCTTCTTGAACCAGGAGCCTTGGATTCGACTTCGTCTCTGGTTTCTTGCCTTCCGGACTGCACCCACATCTTGGTACAGCTCGTAGACTTCGCGGTTAGGTCTTATCCTGAATTCACATTCTTCGCCGATGGGACCATATATCCGACGCAGTATTTTTGTTAGGGTCCCTTTTCGATTAAAAATCGTCGGAAGGGGTGGCCGATGGACAACTTCACTGCACTACCTCCACCACCTTTACCTACAACCAGTCTTCACAGTCGGCCAAGCAACCCTCCCTTGAAGTCGCAAGTTCGATTGCCTTTGGTTCAATGTTGCACTTCGATGTCAAGAAATGCCACGTGGGTGAATTCCTTATATTCGATAGATTTTCCAATGGTTCCTTATTGTGGCGGCATGTTCTTCAGAGATGCCGCTGGTGTATGTCGGGTCCTGCCGTCTTGAAGGGTTTAAAACTTTTGAGTGCTCACATGACACATGTGTCGAACTCGAACTGACACATGAGACAACCCAGCCTGGGTCAGCTGCGATGGACAAGCGAGTCGTCGATGACTTGGCCGGAGCGAGGAAATCGCAAATGCAATCGTGGGTGGAGGGCGGAATGTACTGCCTTGCAACAATTATTCTATTAAGGACGTCGCTAGCTGTCTTCCGAAGCGTGGAAGAGAGAGAGAGGGTGAAGGAGAATGTGTTCTATCCGGCATGCTGAAGCAGGAAGTGTTTCGGCCATCGAAATCCAACAACTGCGCGCCGGTCACTCTCACGAAGAAAAAGGATGGCAATGACCGATTCTGCATATCGACTATCGGGTGCTGAATAAGTTGACCGACAAGTGAAAGTTCCCCTTGCCAGTGGTGGTGGAGTTGGTCGAATCACTAGCCGGAAACATATTCTTCACGACGCGGCATCTGGCATCGGGGTATCACCAGATTTGCATGGAGGAACGGAGCAAGAATCCGACGGCTTTCGTGATGGAAGACGCGTATTAGCGTTTGTACACTACATGCATTGCAAGTAAAATCGTTTGGAAATGCAGAAAATTGCACGACATTGATCCACTTAACCCCTCGTTTTGGGGTTTTGGGCGCAATAAGGTTTCAGCTTTTGCACCGTCGATAGAGAATACTTTTAGTTGTCTCCCTTCAGATACTAGTGCAAACGTTTTGTTACAGCCCATCAAACATTTAAATCCCTTCCTCAAAAGGTGGCCTTAATTAAACGCCTGATCCAATAAAATAAAAAATTTAAAATATATCCAATCTGCATCAATGAATAAAAAAAACTATTGATGCAGATTAAAGGCCAAATGTATGTCCTTTAGAACGAATATAACTTCAGTTTCCAAAGTACCTAATTTTGGGAAACATGCATCATCAACCTGGCTTAAGAAATACGTAATTTTTTTGTAAATTTTATAGCCCCAACTTTGAGCTAACGGTACAACGAAACGGTCAACAACATTTTGGCTTTCTAGATTCTCATATTTGTAGAAAAACCTAATCCACTTGGCAGAGAAAAATATGGCATTTTATGTATTTTTTCCACTTCGGGACCGCTGTGCGACGGCGTTCATGAATTCAACGGCTCCAGTCATGAAACTCCGGCTAACACAAAATGGAAGCAAATGCGCATTCTTGCAAAGGAAAATTGAATTCCTAGCCTATCGGCTGAGTGAAGAAGGAGGAAGACGGCCGCGATGATGTCCTTTCCGACTTCCAAGGACGTCCATGGAGTCCGGCTGGTTCTGGGACTCACAGGGTTTTCGTGGAAACCTACTCACGATGGGCAACCCCGCTGACCGATCTGACCAGAGCGGTCCAGTCCTTCGAATTGAATGAAAAAACAGGTAGTGGCGTTCCGTCGACTGAAGACGGCACTCGTTGTTCGAACCGGAGTGTGCGCAAGAGGTGCACACCGATGCATCGGCAGTTGGGTTAGCAGGCATCTTGCTGCAGCGGGACAAGGAAGATAAATCGCTGCGCTGTGGTGTTCTATAGCCGTAGCCGGAAGCTGTCTGCAGAGGAAAGGAAGTACCATTCGTACGAGCTCGAAATATTGACCATAGTCGAGAGCCGGTTACGAGTGTATCTCCTGGGGAGGCGGTTTAAGGTTGTCCAGCTTATTCATCGAATTGGGCGGTGGTGGCTCAAGCTCCAGGAATTTGACTATGAAACGGTACACCACCAACGTGGATGCACTGAGTCGGCAACCAGCGGAAGAGGAACGGGAGGTGGACTAAGCCTCCGCACAAATTCTAAACATCCCCATCTCCGGCAAAGGTTGAGTGGCGACCATGCAATGGCAGGACCCATAGTTGAGGAGCATGATTACCATCCTAAAGGGGGCCGAGATGTCACAGGAGAAGAAGCAACTACAAAGGAACTAGGTTGGACGAGCGTATCGCCTTCCCGGAGAAATGGGTCGTCCCAAAGGGGATTCGGTGGAGAAGCCTGAAGTTGTGCCACGATGACGCAGGATACTTCGCCGAGCGGAACAGCTTCAATCTTAAGGACGAGATCACTGTTGCAGCGTATAAAAGACTGTGCGTTTACACAAATTAATTTTATTTTATTTTTGAAAGTCATTAAACTCTCGAAGCCGTCGAGGTATCCGCTTGTTGTCCATCGCGAGCGTGGCCCATCGAACCGACAGCTCATCATGTCCAATATTGACTGTAGTTGCGTACGAGACGCCTACAGCCTTTACTACGAATACAATAACATAAAGGAGGGCAATAACGCAGCCATCACATGGCGAATATTCCTTTCTTGGATCATGGATTCCTATTGTTATCCTGTGATGGTGATTCTCAACAGGCATGTAGCTCAATACAAGACATCTGAAGGAAAAGGATCCTGGAGGTGAGTCTCAAGTCACTTGGTCAATCTCCCTGGACTGGTGATCTGTCTGGTTTCCTAGTCTCTTTGGTCTCGCTGGTTTCGTGATCGTCCTCGGTCACCCACGACTCGAAGCATGTCACTTGTGCAAAAATTTCATCGATAACTTTCTCATTAAAGTCACTAAAGCTATCCCCTCCCGGTGAGCCATTCAAGAGACATAACCAAAATATACCTCCCACCGCGGTAGCTGTGTTAACGTCTGTTGTTTGATCTATTTGCGGCACACGCAACTTAAATTGAATTTTCACCGTGTCGTCCACCTTCCGTAGTGCTTGCCAACCGCACGCGCATTCGAAACTCTTTCCTTCCGACTGCCTCTGGATGAATCCATCCAACGCCCACCCCACCGAACAGAACCAGTGCACCTCTCTTCATATTCCATTTAGCAGACACGCCGCGTCGCCGAGTTTATGAACGCAAAGTGGCAAATGAAATCGGCAACAGTGCTCATGAATTTATAGCGCTTCCTTCAGTTCGGCGGAGTGGCTGGAGGAGACGTGGGACGGAGCCCCAGCTTCAATCCCAAAACTGCTGCTGCCTAAGGATTCACATTGTTTGCACAGAAGATCAAAACCCGATACAAGTGAATCTCAGAAAAGCTTGTGCGCATACATTTGGCCCGATACGCTCGGGTTATGCGAGTACATATTTGCTTGACACCCTGTGCATGGGAAGATTCAATTTTGTCGAACGGTGATGCCGCATAATTTGGCACTTTTTCCGGCTTCAAATTGAGACGTGGTGTGGCAAGGGAAGTAGTCCAAGTGCTCTGGTGAGTGATGTGGGTGCTGGCGGGTTGAAGGGAATACAATCCCTTTGTTTGGATAAGACTATGGAGGTGCGAAATTCAATTAAATCCGAGACATGAACCGGGACACGCAGTAACGAGATGCAGCAGAATGTGGAGCTGTGTTCAACAGACTTAGTGACGCGAGTTTGATGACTTATAGGGACAATTTAAGGAGGCTCAAGGGGTAGCTGCCATGTCGAGGAAGAGGACACGCACTTGCGGTTGCTCGATAGGAATTTTTCAGGCAGGATTCTTTCCAAATTGGAATGGAAGTCTAACAATCAGTCTCAGGTCGGGGATCAGTCTTCACAGATGGATCGAAACGGAGACAGGAAGTTTCTCGTTCAAAACTCCATCTTGCTTCTGTAGTTCCTGTAGCGCCTTGTGGAGCCTCAACTACGACTTCAATTTCTGGCAATGTGTCTCAACTCTTCCCAACTGCCGTGCTGCGCTCTCCACCGTTCTTCGGATTGACAGGTCTTCTGTGTTAAGGGTTGTTGGTTAACCATACAGTTGTCACCCTTTCGTAGTGTGTGACCAATCTACTGCCACTTCCGTTCGTTCCTGACTCGTTCTCTCCTAAAGATGTTCATTAGCGATGCGATAGGGCCAGAAAATTTACAATATGTTGCGTAGGCATCTATTGACGAATGTTTGTGGCTTTTTCTTGATAGTTGTGGTCACTCTTCATGTGCTGCCTCCCTTAAGAAGCACGGATAAAATATGGCTGGTGCTGGTGCTTAGATGTACTGAAATTCATCTACTGTTTCAACCGGTTGCCCAGCACTGCACACTTGGGGTTCGCGACTTCGATCCAAGGTTAATTGTCTTTGTTTTTTTGTGTATTTATTTTCAGCCCGACGATGTGTGCCTCCCTCTCCACCATTGATGCCATTTCGTGGAGATCCATTATCCTATGTGAAAGTAAGCATACATCGCCCACGTAGTTCAGGTGTTTCAGTTGTGTTGTAAGAGTTAATAAGATTCATCCCTTTCCAGTCGACAGGGCTTTATTCACTTATCACTAAATGGAATAAAAGCGGTGATAGGATGCAGCGTTTTCTACCTCTTTGGATCTAGAATTCCTCTGACAACCTAACTCTACGCAACACGTGGCAGTTGGATCCGTCGTATGCAGGAAACCTGCTTGCTCGTCATCGAGTGGGTGTTGTAGTTTTCGACACATTGAATTAAAAAAACTGTCAGTTTCCTGGCAGTGTAATTGAATTTTGGACAAGTCTTGAGGTCTATTACCGAAAAGATTCCTTTGGATCTACATGGCTAGGGTGAGGCCTCTTCTCTCCTAGGCATCGGTCGATTGGTGGAATTGGGTTTCGCGTAAATACGTTACTCCTGCTTTCACTAAGCTTCAAAGAACGGGCTGTCTCCGCCGCATAGAGGCATTCCCTTGTAGGCTTGGCTCTGGCCTTAATGCACTTACAGCCTTAATGCAGATCTTCTTCTTCTATGTTTGGCGCTACAGTCCGGAGTGGACCTGGGCCTCAACCAACAAGCCTCTCCAGCCAGCGCGATCTTTCGCCAGCTGCTTCCAGTTGTGCACACCAAGTTGGTTGAGGTCCTTCTCCACTTGTGTGCGTCATCTCGTTCTAGAACGCCCTCTGTTGCGTTGTCCCAGTGGCTCGGAATCGAAGACTCTTCGGGCCGGAGCTGTGGTGTCAATCCGCTCTACGTCACCTAGCCATTGGATCCGAAAACACTTAACTAGGTGCATGCCGCTGTAAAGTCCGTACAGTTCGTGGTTGAATCTCCTCCTCCAGACGCCATCAATACAAACAGGACCAAAGATCGCACGCAAGACTTTTCTCCAAGAGCTTCTTCATCCGCTTTCAATAGCGTCCATGTCGCTGTGCCATAGAGCAGGACAGGGATGATTAGAGCTTTATATAAAGTCAACTTGGTGTTTCGAGAGATGGCTCTGTTACTCAACTGCCTCTTGAGCCCAAAGAAACAGCGATTGACAAGAGTAATTCTGCGCTTAATGCAGATACAAAGTCGAATTTCTCTGCATTCAGGACTGGCTCTGGTCAGAATCTGGGCTAGGAAAGAATTGTAGTCGAATCTTCATTTATGGCCAAGGAAGGGTGTGGCGCTGGGGCCTTCATGCGTGGCGATACCATTAGACTACAAACCTCATTAGGTAAATTTGCGTCGGTCTTCCAAGCGGAAACCTATGCGTTCCTAATGGCCACGAACTACATTGTGAAGAACATGTGTAAAGCACGGAGTATTTGTGTCTGTAGCGACAGCCAAGTTGTGCTTAAGACCCTACTCAACCCTTTAACCACTTCCAGGATAGTTTATGGAATGCAAGTCTTCAGACTTGTGTGGGTACCGAGCCACCACAGGATCACGGGCAATGAGGTCGCTTAAGAACCTGAAAGGATCAGAGGAGGTACTCTCAGGACCTGTATCTGCGTTGGGACTACCCGCATCCTTGATCAGGGCTTCCGCCGATGGCTGGGCTTCTCGAGTGCACAACTGGAGGTGGAATGACTCTTCAGGATGTAGATCTATGTAAGAAATCCGCGACATTCTTGCTATCTCTTGACAGAAAAGACTGCAGACGGCTTACGGGCGTACCAATGGACCACTTCACCTTTGCTAAACACCTAAATGTGGGTGGCCTAAGCCCTCTGAGACGGCTGTGGAGAAGCCGACGAATCTGCAGAGCACTTCCTCTGACTTCTCGCCTTTGCTCGGATCAGGTGGCAGTTATTTGGTGCAGATGAGGTGAGAGCTGAAGAAGCGTCTTCCTCCAGAAAACTAAGAAATTCCAGCAATTGCAGCTGTCAAAAACCACCGCCAAAAAAAAAGTATTGTAGCTTTGTTTAATTTGCTCCACAATTCTTTTTGCCATTTCCTTGGCTGCAGCAGATAATACGCAAAAAAACCCCTCCAATTTTCGCACAGCATTAAATCTCTCCTTTTTAGGAAACTTTAACATCATTCCCTTCTTCTACTCAGCAGAAAAGCGAAAGCTGCATCCTTATAAAGGGTGATTTTTTAGCTATTATCTTTTTGGCAACACTGGTTTAAACAGCTGACTCACGTTTCGTGTTTTGTTTCACTGTCAAACATCTTCAGTTTGGTCTATAATTTAACCATGAATCGTCTTACAAACGAACAACGCTTGCAAATTATTGAATTTTATTATCTTGGAAAGTTGGCCGAAGATCCACTTTTTTACCGAAAAAGTGTGTTCAGCTTAATTGTGTTCGATTTAACGCCTTTAGACTATTTTTTGTGGGGTTACGTTAAAGCTACAGACAAGCCCGCTTCAATTGACGCATTGGAAGACAACATTGAAGCATTTATTCGTGAGATACCGGCCGAAATGTTGGAAAGAGTATGCCAAAATTGGACTAAGCGGATGGACCATTTGAGGCGCAGTCAAGGTCAACATTTGCATGAAATAATCTTCAAACATTAAATTATATGGACCGTACTATCGACTCAAATAAAGATTTCATGCATTTTTCTGAATGTTATGTGTTTCTTTTTAAAAACTTTCCTATAGCTTTTAAAAAATCACTCTTTATTAGCCTGTCCTGGCCTGTGAAGAGCAACGTGATATCCACACTTGACCTCTCTATCTGTTCGGCCAGTCAGGCTGCGATTAAGTCGCTGCACAAGGTCACTATTCATTCAAAGGAATCCTTCAATTGCAAGTGATCTCTTGGTGAAATGGCTGAACAGTTCAGTATCCACCTCATGTGGGTACCGAAAAAGTGGACGAAATAAGTGATTGCCACTTCAGCCACATGCCCTGTTAACCCCGAAAGAAAACTCTGCAAACCGGTGGATTGCTGCCTGCCGCCAACTATTTATTCATCTCGGACCTAGTCAAGCAATCAAATGGCCTCCGTTCAAGGTCTTCCTCAGGCGTGACTCCAAATCAATTTCAATCTTAAAGGCCACCCCACTCGATTTTAAAGACTCTCCAATGAGATCACAGTCGGGTGACCCTTTTTGCCCAAGAACGCTTCTCATTTCCACGTGGTCCCTCACCGAATGCCGAAGTCAATTGACGATGAGATTAAGTCCCCCTCCCCTCATCAAAATTGGATTAACTGACTTCGCCATTTCGCATCTGTTTCTCAATAATCCAATTGATTCCAGGCCACTTGGCTAACTATCAGCTCCTTTGTCCCTCTTCTCAACTTAAACCGATTATCCTTTCCTCTCTCGTTCGACGTGCCAAGCAGAATTTCATAATCACGTGAAGGACTCGCCGTAGTTCTGCATCGTGCCACACAAACGAAGTTACTCGACTCATTTCCTAGCACTTATCCTCAGATTTGTCCGTCTACGAGTGAAGTGAACTGTGCCCGAATGGCTGCTCCTGCTCCCGCAGCACAAAGCGGTCCCTGGTGCACACCCAAAAGGGATTAATAACCGACCAACGCACACACACACACACACCGCATTAGAAACGACTTGCGACTCCTGAGCCGACCTGTTGCCGGGGCCGGGACGTGCATGCGACTCCTCCGAATTCCAGGCATGCGGCCAACAGGCCTAGCATAAATATTCATTTACAATTTGCTTAATTCAATGTAATCCAGACAATTCGAGGAATTACTCGGCGAAGGCTTCTCGAGGAAAAGGATGTGCTCATCCTGGATGGGCTATAAATTTCCATTACGAGCAGTAAAATGTCCGAAAAAACAAATTCACCATGCCGCCGCGCCGTGGTGGCTGACTGGCTGCCGAGGGGATACGCATTAATGGCAGCGTGCTGCTTTAGTGCGCCTCAAGGTGTTTTGTCCTCGATGCGGAGCTGGCGGCGTGGCGTGGCGGTGCCTACGCAACCATGAAAATGAATATTCATCAACAATGATTTCGTGTTAATTTTCGCTAAATTAAAAATTAGTGGTTGCTTCGTTACGGTCGTTCACTTGACTTAAGATGGAATTTATCTTCCAGCGATGTCGTGCTGGGGGGATGAGTGAGTTGCGAGGGAATGAGGCTGCTATGGCTGGGAAATATGTAGGTTAAGGCTTTGGATTGAATTGCTTTCAATTAAAAGTTGCCTAAGTTGCCATCTGGAACATTGGCTAGTGAGTGGTGGTAATTGAAGGACGGAGGATGCGCAGCATACGCCAATCCATGAATATCATGTCGTGCCAGTGTTATCGATGGGCGACAAAATTCGGCTGTAAATGTCTAGAAAGTCCAAGTACTGAGTCCAAAAGAATACTCGAACCTCTTTAACAAACGAATTGATAACCAGTAACAAGTTTCGCCAAAATTAACGCCGGATTTGTCACGTCAACAGTTCACAGATTTAGAGAGCAATGGTTCCCATAGGTTTTATTGAACATCAGCCGCCTGATGCTAATGCTACTTAATCCCGCCAGTTTGGGAAAGTAGTGGGCGTCTAAGTGGCTTCTTCTACAGGATGAGTGAGTGCCGAAAATGGCATGGAAGATCCACAATAGTTTCTCCTTCTTCCTCCTCGTCTCTGCAGCTTCTGCAGAAGTCATTGTAGGGAAGGCCTAATCTGGAAGCGTGAGTTCCAATGGCACATTGGCCAGTTATGACGCCAAGAAGAGTTCTAAGATTCGGCCTCCTCATTCTGATTAAGCTTCGTGAGCGCTTTGGATCGAGAGTAGGCCACCTATTTTTGTAACGACGCAGGCAGTGCCGGTTAGACCATCATTTGTATGAGCAAGCGTTTCAGACTTCAGAAGATGTTTTGCAGTAGCGATGGCAGATCGGAGTACGAAATCAGTTTCCTTTCTAAAGAGTTCGTCCGCTCCACAATTCTCTGGAATCTCACAGTGTCACAAAATTGGACTCCAAAATACTTGGTCAGCTGGGGGGGGGGCGTGCGGAGTGTGCGCTCAGTTTTATATGGAGAAAAGTAGAAAATGAAGCCCTGGATAGAGCCAGAACTCGCTGACTTGGTCTGACTATTGGGCCTACAGCAACTGCTCTATGGCCGATGCTGAGCAAGAAGAAATTAGAATCATTGATCGGAATTAGTAGCAAGGATGTACTCACGCTCAACGGGCACTGTGTCATAGGTCCACATGCCATCAGCTTGAGCAGAGAGGAAGAAGAAACCGAATCTATCTAACATCTGCTCTGTTCTTAAGAAATCACTTCTTCGTAGAGCTGGATGACTTAAGCGCGGCTGAAATAAGTTTGATATGTCTCGTCTGGCTGGTTGTAGGAGTGCAACAGGAGTACAGCCACCAAACCGTTAAGGCACCCAATTATGCACTTACCTACGCTGCTCCAGTTGCGCTCCGCCGGTTGAGGTCCCCTTCAACTTGTGCGCTCCACGTAAGGCGAGGTCTTTCTGTGCTGCTTTTTTCCTCTGGGTTAGATTCGAAGACCCTGCAGGCCGGAGCATTGGTGTCCATTCGCTCTACATACGGTCAACGCATTCGGGACCGTATATTTTACGAAGAATTTTTCTTTCAAACCGACCGAAGATATCCTCAAACGCTTTTGATAAAGTCCGTAGCGACATAAAGCAGGACTGAGATGTTCAATGTCTCATATAGAATCTTCTTAATTGTTCGGGATACCAGTCAAAGAAGCAGCGATTGGCGATTCGTTTTATTTCTGCCGAGGTGCTGCAGAGTCTATAACATAGCCAAGGTAGACAAAGTTCCTTACTATCTCAAAGTTATGGCTGTCGATTGTGACGTTTTGTACAATTCGTCGATGTTGTGTATCCCTTCGTGTTGACAGCACACATTTCGCTTGGCCCTTTTTTTACTGATAAACCCATTTTGACAGCTCCCGTTTCGATACTAGCGAAGGCATCAGTGACAGCCCGCTTCATCAGTGATGTCAATATCGGCGGGGTACACTAGTAGTAGCACAGACTTTTGAAAGATTGTCTCCGGTGTTGCTGCTTGATTTTCGCACAATTCGTTTATGTATGATGTTAAAGAAATCACATGACAGTGCGTCACCTTGTCTGAGTCCTCTTTTGACATCAAAGCTCTTGGTGACGTCGTTGCCAACCTTGATAGAGCTGTGAGCGTTCTCCATCATCATCCTGTACAACCTGACAAGCTTGGCAGGAATTCTAAAACTAGACATTACTCTATATAGCGCGTCCCTATAAATGCTGTCATATACGGCTTTAAAATCAATACACAGGTTGTAGGCGTCGATCTGGATTTCTTGGGTTTTTTTTCCATGATATGCGACTGCGATTTGATCGACTGTGGACTTTGCTGGCTTGAAACCACACTAACAGGGGCGAGTCAGGCTGTTGCAAAAGGGTGTCATACGTTCGAGTCATAGGGGCGAGTCAGGCTGTTGCAAAAGGGTGTCATACGTTCGAGTCAGGCTGTTGCAAAAGGGTGTCATACGTTCACCCAATATTACAAATAAGATCTTGTATCCGAGGTTCAGGAAAGTGGTGCCACAGTAATTGGCGCAATTGAGGAGGTCTCCTTTCTTGTGGATCTGGCAAACAATCCTGAAATTCCATTCATTAGACATACATTCGTCTGGCCAGATCTTAGAAATGAGTTGATGTATGCTTTCTACATCTCATCTCTCACTAGCTTTGAAAAGCTCAACGTGTATGACTTAAGTTTGGATGTTGCTATTCTCATGACAGAGAGCTAGTTTCCAATTTCCCTATGCTTGGTTTTCTATTTGGCACTGATGGGTCTGATGTGCAGCTTTCTTTTGTGGCTTAAAATATAACAAACTGACACGAGCGTTCTTGCAAGTCGGACTTCGACAAGTGCTGTGTCGTTCGCGTGAGAACGAATCCATCGGAGAACCTTTAATACATCGTGGCCATATGTTGTAAATAATAACGGTTGTAAATAGATTCCTGAGGTACTCCATATTCTGCTTCATAGCGGTCGCTATACCATTAGCCTCACGTCATCTGCTTTTTAGATACATAATATTCAAAACCAAACCAAGAGTATCCATCCCCTTCTATTTATATACAGGTCGCGTATTTGCTCCCTTCAGGTTATCTGGATAGACGACAGATGTGTATTTCGTTCCTCAATTTAACAAAATGTGAAGGTTTGATCGCCCTCCAGGATTTGCTTTGCTCCGAAAGACGGCGCCTTAAGCTCATATCGTTACCGGTAGCTACTGAGCCTCTTCCAAGACTTCCCACACAATTCCCTCCCATCAATGCTTCACATTTTGTTCTCCATTCGTTAGACATTGTCTCTTAATGTGCTCAGAACAACATGTGTGTTTCGATGGCTCACGTAAGGTTCGTCATTCCACATCCTCCCGAAAGATTCAATCTTCCTGCCTCCCATTCCACCAGCTCCAGACTTCTCACTTGTCACCATCTTTTTGTGTAAACACCCCGAAAACCTGCTAAATCACCTAAAAATAAGTGAACAAAAAAAACAACGCCATCCACCGCAATTATCAGCGGAATCCTTTAAGTGCCACCTAATACCTGTCAACCCAACTTGACCCGACAGCGAATCGATATTCAGCGCACAGTTTACAGCCTTACCCACAGAATGACAACCGCATTACGCTTGATGGCAACAAATTCAATTTAACCAATTTCCAAGCATCACGTCGCTGCTGCCAGGACAAGCAAAAAATGAAGGCCAAACCGAAAAACACCGAGTGCCCGTGCTCGTGCCAGTGTGCAGCCAGGACCTCATTAATCTACCGTGACAGCTTCACACAACGTATTGTTGACATAGAGACGCTTAAAACAACGCTACCGACCTCAAAACTGTCACAAGCCCTCTCAGTCCAATGAACTTAATTGGAACGCAATTTGCCGGTGGCCCCGCATGGTCTCGACTGAAAGCTATTGCCGCAGCCTAACGACACAGCTCCCGGTGGTAATGGGCCGCTTCGAAAACAATTATACTGTCCCGTTGATTTGCGCGTCATAATTCGAGTCACGTGACCCATCCCCCCTGCAGGGCCGTGCTCGCTGACGGTGAGTAACGTCGCCGAAAGTCATTTGCCGAAATGAAAACATTTTTTCGGGGACTCGCACTCTCACCGGCGCGGCGTCATCGTGAGTTTTTCATTTTCGAAGCTTTCACCGGCCTCCCCACCACACAGCACGAGGACAGGCTCTAATTTATGTGCGCCCACAGTCAGTGGTGTTGCTAGTCAGTGTGCAGGTTCAAAGGTTGCCGGGGAGTTAAATTAAAACAACCGCAAGGAAGAAGAATGAAGCGAACTTCGATTGTTTTTTTCGTGGCGCTGGGGGCGCGGGGTGGCAACTCAACAGCCGAGATTTGCACGTTTTTACGGCTTTAAGGGTCGGCCTGCCAGGGGGGGGTTGGTTAATTATTCCTCCTCGGCAAAGGGGTGTGTAATTAGTTTTCTTTTGTCAGTGGTCCAGCGCGTGGTGGTGCCAGAAGCCGCCATTAAAGTGGATGAGCGGCGGGGGAAAGATGCAGAAATAGCCGGCGACAGATTTTCCACTCGTGTGGGCTTCAAGGTCACTTTAAAGGCACCCATTTTAAATTTCAATCGATAAGGGTTGATGGTCTCTGCGGAAAAGGGACGGGTTCTGATCTCGATTACGGATGTCTGTGGTCGCGAAGTGGTTTCGAGGGTTACGGTCAGTGCTCATTTAAAAGTCAAGCCACATCATCAAGGGCCACGAAGTCGATTTGAATGGGCTATCCTTAGACCACAGCTGAAGATTACGGGGGGGATGGGTTGAGAGTGGCATGAAGCATGAAGTTCAGGACAATACTAGACTAGAGTATGGCTCAGTCTCAGTGTCTCACGCATTAACAGTCAAAATGAGGTCAACTCCTAAGAATTGTCTCCACCTTGGCTTAGAGTTTGCCTCCGACACAAAAGAGGTTGGAACCATTTTCTGGCTCTTTGCTGAGGACCTCCTCTTGTTTCTTGCTGTGGGCCAAACAAATTCTGGATAGCCTTCATACTTTGTATGGACTAGCTTAGCTGGCTGGCTAAGATCGTTGTTCGTTCTGCAGTTTGGAGTGGCCGTCTGGTGGCCTGTTTGCGTTGAACATCTCAACGCTTGAAGAAGAGTTCAGTTTTAAAGTTGGATATGCGTAAGTGACTCACGTACCACCACTCATTTAACGTGTTCCTAACTTCGACTATCCCATATGAACTTGGCATCCTACATTTCCACTTCCAACTAACCCACATTCCAGATCCAAAGGCTTCCAGGCGGCTGGCGATTCCCCTCTTCTCGGACTCTGTGCATGGGACAGTTCGAACGCGAATAAGGATCTAGGCAGAAGGGTTTTGCCCAGAGTGGCCTACTCAGTCTGATCAGGCTGTGTGATCAACTCGGATAGAGGCAGCCCTTGCCGCCAGACCACCTAGGATTGATGTGATCAATAGTTTAAAGCATCAGAAGATATTTTTTATTTGAAGTAGCGAATGACTTGGATGGCGATTCTCCACTGAAAAGAGTTCATTAGCTTCACCATTTGATGAAATGGATTCTCGCCCATTTCATTACGATATAAGCTGTTGTTCAGGAATGTATCTAGGAACTGTAATAATTTATTGTATGAGCAAGAATACATTTAGTATTATTATTTAGGATGAACCGGGAGTCTTTGCCTGAGATGATCTGCTTGGCTGATGTCGATACTGCTTCTTATATCAGGTCCCACAATCGTAGGGTTTGGAGTAGCCGATATCACCATGATACCTTCCACGCAAAAAGTGCTTCAATGTCCCAAAGGTAGCAAAAACTTTTGGTCATTTGTAAAAAACATAAAGAATTCCACCTCGTCTTCAATTCCCACGCTCATTTACAATGACATTCCAGCTGTCAGCGCTTTAGACAAAGCCAATCTGCTTGCGGCGCATTTTGCAGCCAGCTCAACACTGCCAGATTCCAATATGTCTCCACCTGTACTTGAGAGCGTTGATTTCACCATGGGAAAAATCCATTTCCGCACCCGTACAGTTGCAAGAGTACTTAAAGTTCTCGACGTGCACAAATCCGCTGGCCCGGATGGTATTCCCCCTATACTTCTGAAGAGGTGTTCTTCTGCGCTGGCAAAACCATTGCGTAAGCTTTTTCATCTATCCTACTCTTTAGGTCTCTTTCCGAGCAGATGGAAAACAGCATTTGTCCAGCCCGTCCCTAAAAAGGGCAAATCTTCGTCACCCACCTCGTACCGACCCATAGCACTTACGTCCCTTCTTTCTAAGGTCATGGAAACGCTGATAAATCGTCAGCTTATGAAATATTTTGAATCGCGGAAGCTTCTTAATGACCGGCAGTACGGTTTCCGTAGTAACAGGTCCACTGGTGATTTGATAGCTTATCTCACCGAAAAGTGGAACACATCTTTGCATAATGCAGGTGAAAACTAGATCGTTGCACTTGATATTTCTAAGGCATTTGACAGAGTTTGGCATCAAGCTCTTTTGTCGAAAATGCGTGCATATGGTATCGATGAATCTCTTCTTCTATGTATTAGAAATTACCTTTCGAACCGTTCAATTCAAGTTGTTTTGGATGGGTTCAAGTCTCATATCCACCAAATAAATGCTGGTGTACCCCAAGGCTCTGTTCTGTCTCCGACACTCTTTCTCATTTTTATTAATGATCTCTTGTCTGCTGCTTCTAATCCAATCCATTCCTCCGCTGATGACAGCACCCTCAGCTTTTCATATTCGTTCCGAGACTCACGATCCTGCCCTTCGGCCGTAGAATTGGAACGGCAGCGTATGTTAAGCTCATTGAATTCCGATCTTGACAGCATAATTAACCGGGGAAACAACAACAGAGTGGATTTTTTCAATGCTTCTAAAACTCAATGCTGTCTGCTGTCACTCAAGCGAACCCTTGTTAATCAGCCATTATCCATGAATGGTGCTTGTGTCGATGAAACCGGAAAGCTTTCCATCCTTGGTATGTGTATCAACAGAACACTTAGTTGGAACGATCACATATTTGAGGTCGAGAAAAATGCTGCGAAATGTTTAGGTTTCCTTAATCGATGCATGAAATATTTCACCCCCTCTGATTTGACTTTCATTTATAAGGCGTATATCCGCCCCAAGCTTGAGTACAACGCTCATATCTGGTCTGGTGCCCCAAAGACCACCCTGCACCTACTAGATAGAATCCAAAAGCGAGCGATAAAACTTATTGGAGACAACAATGTTGCAAAGTCATTAGACTCGCTCGAACATCGACGTACCGTTTCTTCTTTGTCCGTATTTTATCGCTATTTCAACAAACGATGCTCAAGTGAGCTAGCCAACTGCATTCCTCCTCTCCATGAATTCACCCGCAATACTCGTCTAGCCAGGAATGCTCATCAGTTTACCCTTAAGCCTACTTTCGGACGCACAGTTAAATTTAGAGACTCGTTCTTCAGCCGTATTACGCGAATTTGTAAAGCTCTTCCCAGCCCTATATTTCCCAAAGACTACAACCCGCAGATATTTAAGACCAATGTGCACAGGTACCTCCTCTCCCTTTCTCCCTCTATACCTTCGGCCCGTGCTGTGTCTTGACCCCGGACACTTAAGGGTATTAGCAATACCTTGAGCGCGCGCAAATTATAAAAAAAAAAACGCAAAAGCGACCACCGACTCTGCAACTGGAAGACCAACTGCCATAAGTATCGTCCACAACATTGTTTGCTATTCGTATTATAGAGTCTTGTCGATTACTTAAGTGAATCACCGACAATGCCGCATGCGTCTAATGGTGGTATCCAACGCTCGAAAAGTAAAGAAACGCGCATGCATTGCCCCCAGTCACAGCGCATGACCTTAATATGGAAACGACGACGACACCGAATTGATGGCTCTGCACACTGACCTATTTCAATGTGATGCGATGACGATGACGCGTGTGTCAATGTCAGCTCGTTCCCTGCGATTTATGTCTAATTCATGCCTCAACCCCACATCTATTCGTGTTAAATGTGATTGTATCCAGAGACTTGATCGCCGCCTTTCTTATCGTTACAGGTTCTGCCTGAAGGACGCCACATATGTTTTCTCAATCGAAATGATAAATGGATGCTGGTGGAAAAGTTCTTCTCGAAGATAAGCTGTTGTAGTAGGGGATCGGTGTATCCTGGCATGGGTCTTCCACATTTGCAACGGTTTCAGTCTTACCGTCGTACTGGCCATTATGGGATTAATTAGCCTTAGCCTTCACTGACAGCTGGATGGTGCAGTTGGTTAAGTGCCTGAATTTGGTCAGGGGGGTCCCCAATTCAAATCTCAGTGAAAGCTATGTTAACACGTTTTGTCCGCTTTTCAAACCTGTCACAGTCACAATTTGTCGCTGGGATCAAATAAACGGCACTATCACTGGAGTTGTCTATCAGTGGTAGTAGTCTGAGTATGGGAGTCACAATGGACCAACAGGGTCTTAGTGTGCAGCCCAGTTACCTGCCGAACCTTCAATTAGCCAGCAATCTCCATTGTTTGAGTTCACGTTCTTTTTGGTCTTCATTTTCATTCACTGCCTAGCTTTGCCTTCACCCTTGGGTCTGCTTGGTATAACCTTGTCTCTGATAAGTAGCTTAATTTCGGTGCCAGCTTGATTTGGATTTGTCTGACGGTAACTGACTGGGTGACCGGATCCTTGCGGTTGACCTGGTTCTCAACCAACATCTCTGGCTAGGTGCGTCCAGTTTCGCCAACCAAGTTGTTTGAGGTCCTTATCCACTTGGGTGCGCCAACTTAGGGCGTACTCTGTTGAGTTGGGATCGCACAGGTTCGGAGCTGAAGACTCTGGCACTCATTTAAGGCTTATTTCTCACTACAATTTGCGACTGACTGCATGGTTGCCGTGGCATTGTAGGTGAATGCGTCGACTCCAATGCAAATGAACCGTTCGATTTACGGTACGACCAGAGACTAGTCACTGACAACTGCCTGTCTAGAAAAAGCGTCACAAAATTGGCCGTTCGGAGTCGTCATAAAACTGTAGGCCCCTTCAACTCCTAAGAGCACATACAACACCAAGGGGTGCTGTAGATGCAAGGTTCTGGTCCTCTACGGGTTGTAGCGCCGACCATATCTTTATTACAATTTAGCGCTTGGTCTGTTGTTAATGGTGATTTCGCTTCACTTTAAGCTCAAAATTCTGACGCTGTTGTCATTAATTTTGGTTCTATTCTGATTTTTGTTTCTAGCCTTGACTTAGCCCCTGTTTTTGACAATTTAGCCCTGCATATAAGCCTTCAATCTGTTTTCGAGTTCCTCAATTTAACACCGCCTTAATTCTCAGTTAGGAGTAAAATTTCTGGCCAAAATTTTGGAGGTAAAGTGGGCATTTCCACACGGCACAATTCTGCAACAGTTTCTCCATTGGTCTTGACTGGTTCGAACATTTAACTTATTTTCGAAACAAACTTTCCTGCGATCATGGTTTTTATTTTTGGGCAGCTTTGTCACCCGCCTTATCTTTGGATCTGTCTACAATTTGGACTCACTTTTTGACACAGGTGTGATGTTGGGCTATATTTTGTGATTCAACTTTTGGACCAGCTGTGACACTTATATTGTCTTGCCAACTCTTTCGACTCTGTTCAGAGCCTCGGCATCTTTAAAACCAACCTTGTCCAACCCTGAGTCAGACCGATGATTGGGATCAGCAGTAACTCTTATTTTCTTATTCTTTTGGTTCTGCTTCGGCTTTGATTTAAGATTTGTTTTTAGTCAATTTCTTGGATCAGTTTATTTCGGTAGTCGCTCTGGGTTCAGTCACCGATATTGGTCTTGATTGACGTTATTTGCCTTGTTGACATCCCTCATCAGCGGTCTGTTTCAGTCGCGGTGGTGAATCTGCATCTAATTCTGGCTCAATAGTTGCCATAGTTGCCGTAGATTGCAGTTAAATGACCTCTGATTGTCATAAGCCCTGCTTTCAGCCTTGACTTCGACTTCGTTTCACGATTCTGGTTAAAGTTCTGCCGAGTGAGTGCCTCCTCCTCCTTCAACTGATGATTCCGCCAACGCCCCCAGCATGCCCTGACGATATTCTCAAACAAATGAATAATTCCCCAACCCCATGCCTAAAAATAGCCCACAACCTGACGACCACCGCCAGCAAATTGCAGGTGTATGCAAACAACCCTACTCATCGCCCTTAGTCCTAAATTAACCAGTTCCACGTACAAACCACCACCTCTTGTCCAGCACTGCCGACTGTGGCGCTGCAAACAAAACGAAATTAATCCTTTCTGACAATTTGCAGCAGCTGGCAACGCTCGTGACCGTTGCTGCGGTTAACTGCCGCCCAGTTTGTTTTTTATTGTTCCACCCGCGCCCTGCTCCTCCGTCCACGGGACGAGGGGTTTTTTCCGCTCCGTCGAGCGGATAACTTGTTCACTTATCGGATCGTTATGTTAAAGCTCACGGCTTTCGGGCGAAAGTAAATTTTTTTCTTCTCCGCTTTCTGTGTTGGTTCGCTTTTTGATGTTCTCCTTGCTGGTCCTGCAGAAATTAAATAAACAATGACCGCAGCGAATGGAATTATTATCCGTGTGTAGTCAGTGGTGTGCTGTGCTGTGCCGCGGGATTTTTGTCCTTGCGCCGGAGTTTTGTGCGAGAATTGTTATGTTTGTTGTTTAATTTATGAAACCGGCGCGACTCATGTGCCAGCCTGTGTCCTGCTGCTGGCTGTGAGCTTATTAAAGATTCACGAAATCAGGTACGAGCACGGCCCATTGGACCGGTGTCACTTAACGATTTCATCTACAGTTGACAGCTGACAGTTTGTAATTTCGTCGCAGTTGGGGAGAGTTTGACACTCAGAATGGGAGATCGGAGTGATTTAAAATTAAAGTCAGTCAGTCTTCTGTCATGTATTGTGTCAAAGGCGACTTAAATGGAATTAATATTGAAGAGACAGGTTGTTGTTTCAGTAAGAACTCAATCAGGGCCCACTGGCACTGGCTTTTTGACTGAACTTCCGAGACTGACACATGGGCAGCGGTAATGCAAGGGAGTTCAGTAATCGATTTATGTCGAACGGGCATTAGGTAGGTAGGTTGAAGTGGCTAAGGAAATGCATTTGTAGTTTGAGTCGCCAACGCACCCTGTCTCCTACTTGGATATCCTATTTTTACATAAAATACCGCGAAGACTGATACGCAGAATGCACAAGTACAATGAATGGTGGTACTGCCAGCCACCCTTGTTTGTCGCCATGAAAGAAATGCTGCCGGATTACAAAGATGGTCCAGGCTTGGAAAATTCAAAATTTACTTGCGCAGAAACAGGAAGCAAACTTGCGGTATGATCGATGCTCCGGACGCTTATGTATTGTCAAATCAAGAGCGGGTCTGTCTGCATCTGGTGTATTCCTGGCAAACCAATGGAAGGGTGGTGTCTTGCCTTCTTCTGCCGAAAGCGACACCAAACTATTGTCGTTCCGAATATTTCAACAATGGCTCAGCGAATAGCTTGAGGCTGAATTAGTTGAGTATTTTTTGGATAGGATGAGCGATGCAAGTTTAAGGTGTCACCACCCAAGGGCAGCTGCCGTAGGTGTTCTCCAAGATTAGACCAAGACAATAGTGACCAAGTATGCCAACGACAAGCGATGGTGCGACAAATGATGGACAAATTAATGTCAAAAGGCACTCAACAAATTATAGGTGCTACAATTGCAAATCAGTCGGACATTCCGCCAGCGAGAGCAGAAACCGGAAGAGGTAGTGGGGAGACAGCTACGCGTGAGGTGCCAACGGGCATGCTGCATCTCTGATCATTTGGGAGTGTATCATCATCTAAAGCGCGGTAACATTTGCTTTTGGTTAAGTTTCTCGAATTGAACGCCTAAGCGTGAGTCTAATCATGAATTGCCACACCAAACCAGAAATAAAGTAGTTATTCAACTTCTACCTCTCTTGCCACTTGATTTCAACTGACAGCGTTTTTTATAAAACTTTTACCAACGGGGGCTTGTGAATACGCCTTAAGAAGTGTACCTGAAAATAAAGTAGTAAGCGTGACTTTAGAGCAAATTTTGAGACAGGCAAGGGGTTTTTAAGTGAGGAGTTGAATATCTCGGTGTAGATAATTTCTGCACCAAACTAAGCTCAGAACAACCGATAACTGTCAAATCATCTGCCACAGAAAACCAGGTAGCAAGACCCAAAGTTCTCCGCCTCTTAAAAATTACACCAGTTACGCGGTCGCATCAATAAATACTGTGAGGTGGCCCATCTAGTATTATTTTGAAGAAATCTTGACAGAAAGTTAGTATCATAGCTCCGCGGAATGAAATGAGACGCTTTACGCTTGAACAACGTTGGGAAATATTGAAAACTAAGTGTTGTGCTGTGTAGCCTAAAAGTGTGTGTTTTTTTTTAAAGAAATTGTGAAGTGAAGCGACAAAAACTTCGTGAGACTAGAATGCTAGTGGACAACACTCATAGCCCCCGTAGTCGTACGGTGCGCCCAGATGAGAATGTGGCTGCTGCGGCCGAGAGTGTGAGACTCGAACATCAACTCACCATAGATCATAACGTTGGGCGTTACAGCGCCATGCTAACCGACTGTCTTTTACTGCAATTGAAGACATGGATTTGGACGACCCCTGGTTCATGCAGGATGGCGCGCGTATGCTACTATAAGTTATCTCCATTTCTGAGACATGTACAGCATTATGACCTTTGAATACAGTCTCCTTCGAAATGTCGGTGATAGACGACAATACACATAACGAACGCATCTCCAAGATGAAGAAACAAAATGACGAAATGGAGGACGAATAATTTATGAAGTAGAAGATCGACAGTCACAACGGAGAAGGTTAAGAAGGCGGCTTTTACACACGCTAAAATCGTAGCCGATTTTTCAATGTTCTAAGCCAGGGAGATGAGACAAAAAATGTCACACCAAAGCGGATGCACACTCCACAACTTGTTGATACGATTTACTTGATGTAAAATTGGAAAAAAAAACAAAATGCTTTGTCTACCGTACTGCAACTTTGCCAACTTGTGAGGTCACATTAACGATTTGGCCCAACCAGCACGGTTGCCAAGCAAATCGTATCGACAAATTGTTAAGTGTGGACGACGCTAAAGGAATTTGTAAAAATCGTGAGTAAAAAGTTGCACATGTACGAGGGGCGTTCAATATATTCTCGTTATGGGAGTGAAGCTATTGTTGTATATATAAATTGACTTATTTATCAAGTAATACTATTATTTTAGTGCATTCATGTAAAATTTCATATAAATGTGATTATTAATTCGCGTTTTATCTCTAGTTAAACAGAATACCCTTTTATTGCCGACTTGAGTTCTTCATCATCCGAAAATCTTTTTCCACGAAGACATTTTTTTCAAATCCGGAAACAGGAAATAATCACTAGCGGCAAGGTCTGGACTATAGGGTGGGTGTTGGATTTCTTCGAAACCACAATCTCGCGCATCAGCCTTGGAAACTCGCGCCGTGTGAACAGGAGCGTTGTCATGAAGAAGCAACACACCCGCTGCGAGTTTACCCCGTCTTTTCTTTTTAATTTCCTCCCCGCAAATTATGCAAAGTGGAAGCGTAGCGATGGTTTCACCTTTTTTTTTGTACTCAATGAGCAAGATTCCCTTTGAGTCCCAAAAAACTGTGGCCATGAGCTTCCCGGCAGACTGCATGACTTTGAACTTCTTCGGAGGGTCTGTTCCTTTTTTACGCCACTGCATGGACTCTTGTTTGCTTTCAGAGTCATAGTGGTGGACCCATGTTTCGTCGCCAGTAACAATTCGATCCATAACACCGTCCGCGTTCTCACTACACATTTCCAAAAGCTCTCTACAGCATGCGATTCTCACTTTTTTCTGAGGCGCTGTGAGCATTCGTGGCACCCACCTTCCACTGATTGAAAGGTTAAGATGGTCATGAAGAATGGTGTGAATGGTACCAACTGAAAGCTTGGTGATCTCTGCCATCATTTTCACATTTATTCGGGCATGCTCAAGCACAAATTTTTCGACTTCTTTGATGCTTTCTCCCGTACAAGCAGTAGCCGGGGCGCCGAAGCAGAAGTCGTTTTCAATGCTATCTCTGCCTCTCTTGAACTCACTTGACCACTTTTGCACAGTTGATAATGAAGGTGCGGAACCCTGGTAAATAACCACCATCTCTTGACTTTTTTCTTGCTTAGTGAGAAATTTAATTACAGCGCGATGCTCAATTTTCACCATCATCGTCTCGGTTGCCATTATGATTCTGTTTAACTAGAGATAAAACGCGAATTAATAATCACATTTATATGAAATTTTACATGAATGCACTAAATTAATAGTATTACTTCATAAATAAGTCAATTTATATATACAACCACAGCTTCACCCCGATACCGACAATATATTGAACGCCCCTAGTAAAAGCGGCACTAACGAGTTAGTGGACAAATAAGAGGTTGAGGTTGGAATTATTCATCGGAATCGAAGAAAATCAGTTCTGCAGCATACGTTCAGTTCTAGCGTCTGGTCTCTTGGTTACGACTAAGTCGACTGATTCTAAAAACAATCGTAAATCTGATGTCAGTCGAATTAGACTCAAACACACAAACACTGTAATATGGCAATTTCCAATTTCCAGGACGCCTGCTCAATGCACTCTGTACATGTTAGTAGAGTCCCATTGAAGCAGGTGGAGAAGTTTGTCTTTTCCTACAGAGGAATGGACACGTGATGTCAGTTGCTTTGTGCACAGTTTAAGCTATGGAATGTGAACAATTGGCCAGGAAGAGAGGACCAATTTTAGGTAGTGGGTATATTTTACACATTGCACAAGTCTGCAAGTTTATGAAAAGAAAACAGGAATCTGATATAATCACGGAACATTCTAGACTCACTTCTGTGTAAGCTTGATCGATGATAGGTAATGATGGGCTATATCGAAGGCCTTCAATAGGTGAAACTACCACATAGTCTAATGGAGACTTCGGAACTACTTTGGCTTCAGTGATAGCCCGGACAGGTTATTGAAGTCATGAATGTCAAGCAAGGTGTTCCTCAGGGCTCAGTATTAGGTCCGATTCTTTTTAGCTTGTTCTCCCATAAGTGTGCTGGCATTCTCCTGTCAGTTATTTTGTTGAATTAAAGAGACTGCTACAATGAAAGTCAATTGAAACAACTTGGAAGATATGTAATAAGGAAGACCGAGCTTGGTGTCAAAGCCAAGTTAGCGGTTTTTAACTCAGTTTGTATTCCAACTCTAGCCTATGGTCATGAAATTTGGGCTTTGGCTGAAAGAATAAGATCGCGTATACAAGCTGCCGACTACCGAGATGAGATTTCTTTGTGCTGTTGTGGAGCTATTCGCTGGGATAGGGTGAGAAACACGGCAGTACGCGAGGTTGAGCAGCTGCTTCTTGGAACGAAAAGCACTAGCTATGCTTCTTTGGTTTGGTTACGTGGCCCGAATGTCCCCATCGTCATAACTTCCGAGGCGTGACTTGAATGCGACTCCATCAGGCGAGGTTGGACCATGTCCAAAAACTCGCCTGGTTGCACTTGGGCGTAACTCCTGATGATTGTGCCCATGTGTCGGCCGGAATATTCTTGTTAGGAACACAACCCTCTGAGGTGTGAGTCGTCACCGCCTCGGAAGACGGTATTAAGAATTTCCAGAGATTTATGTTTTTTTATTGTGCCCCGCTATTTTTGACTTAACGTCTATTCATCAGCTGAAAGTGCCCTGTGATGAGGGATATCAGTCGCAATGAATGTCTAATTTCATCTGCAGACTCAAATTGACGCGCCAACAAAACGCTTTAATGTTCCATTCGATATCAAGTGTCAGCTGTCAATCGATTGCCGATGATAAATCCCAAAACGTCCTTTGATCCTTTCTGCCAAATGAATCGCAGCTAAGTGTGTTTGTTAATGCATACTTCAGGATGCTCCCCTTCCTCACCCTCGCCCCCCCCCCCCCCCCCAAGCAGTCCTCGTTTCGATGAATTTTCAATTTCTACGAAACACGGAACGAGACGAAGACTAGGAGTCTCGTGAAGCGATAAAATAAATTGAATTACACATCAGCACTCGGAGAATGGAACATCAAATCACACTTAAGCTCCAATTATGGGGCGAGGAGACGGAGTGAGATCAGTTTCACATCGATAATTTTTCAATTGATTCCCACGCAGTCATGCAGCAGTGGATGCCGCTGAATAGGGAGCATGTGACGCTTGCGAGGGTTGACGAGGCATGGGTGGGGATGGGGTTGGGGGCGTAGCATAAGCAACAGGGGGTAGATTGAGTGAACCACGTCGTGTGGTGTCCATCTTCTTCGAACCCTTTCATCGGGCGAGCCGCAACTTGTGTCAAATTGCCTGTCGCCTTGCAACCGAATTGAAATGATTTTTCGACACGTGTGCCAGGTGGGTCAGGAGGGCGGGGGGGGAGGGGGGGCTTCATCACATGTTGACTTAACAATTTCGCTGCGGTTGAGTAGTTTCATCGAGTAGATTTCCCCAAGGCAAATGTGGGCAGCCCAATCGCACGGCCCATTCGTGTGATTGATCATAAATAATGGAATTCCAAATGAATTTCCCGCCCGACTGGCGGCTGTTCCAGCGGGACCGGGGAGCATGTGAGTTGTTGGTTTTGTTTTTTTCTCGATTTTTAGATGGATTGCTTGAAGCGATTTTGAAATTGCTAAAGTTGAAATGTTCCCCAGAATCGATGGCGGGTCGAGGCGCGGAGGCATTTGATGAGAGTTTCAATTCTTTCAATGGAAGCCATTTCGATGTGGTTCCTTTAAAATGGATTGCCTGACAGCTGTGGGGCGGCGGGGGATGGCCTGTCATGCGAAGACTTGAATTTCTGCGAAAAAGGATGTCGCAGAGGCCTAAGGCTGCAGAGCTACCGAAGATGACAATAAGTTGGTAGCTAAACTCAGAAGAAATGTGAATTGACTGAGTTCGGAAAATAATGTTAGTTAGCCAATCATGTTGTGTATGATTTTGCTCCATCACTAGTGGAGTGAGCAAGACAAGCATGATCGATTATACTGGAGGTTGTACTGTTGAAAGTCCATAATTTCACTTAAACTCAAACTTCTGAAATGTCTTTAAAAGGACAGGCGTTTCTTGCAAAAGTATTTTGGGTGTTAGCTTTGATTGGAGTCCGTCCGGAACCAAGTAAATTAGGTATGCCAGCTATTAAGTGACCTGTTTCCGGTTTGAAGTTTCTTACCTGTTGTGTCTAGAACAGTGATCCGAAGTTGTGGAACAAACCGAAAGCCAATCACGTCTCCCAGGCTTTCGACAAGCGCCAATCGAAGCTATACTAGGCAGAAGTAAAACCTATTCAAGAGATGATTCACTCACTTTTAAGACTCTGTGTACGCAATCAATTAAAACCAAGAGATTAGAACTTTGCCGTCGATTTACAGGCGAACTGCGGCAAGTTGTTGGCTCTGGCAGGGCTGCTTTATTAAGGCCTGAGTTGACTGTTGTAGAGTTTCAGTTAATTAACACTCGAAGAAGAAGTAAAACCTTCTGCATGCAAATTACAGAGTCCTTATATGGCACTTCGATGAATTTGAAAGTGCCTCAAGAGGAAACGCTTCTACTAGTCTGCAGACTTCCGGTGTTAAGTAGTTCCATTTCACACGCCCTTCAGCCCTACTCCCCAAATTCCGCTCAAATCATTTCATTTTTTGAGTGACAACATCTGCCCTGTCCTCAGTTGACTCAAATTCAAACTCCATTTCGCTTCAGTAAAACCCATCAACATCAACGCCCTCTTAAGTACAAATTCAAGTCGTTCGACCCTCTTCCGGTACCCATCCCCCCACCCATCAACTGATATCGAAGTATGATTCCGATGAGCACGCCGAAGGCCTGCTCCACTTGTAGCTGCGAGTGCCCACGTAGACTCTCAAAATCACGTCGCGTTCTGGCCCCCGTATTCGCGAAACTAAATCAAATCGATTTACATAATAGCCATTTGCACCTGCTGTTGTTTTCACCTTGTTCCCCGGGCGGGCGGCTCGAGGGGGGAATGCAAAATCGCTTCACATCTCTCTGCGATTGCCATCAGTCAATTGAGCGGAAAAATACGCCACTTGGCGCCGTGATCGATGACGGCGGGGAGGGGTGAGCGTCTTGGAGAGGCATCAAGGTGCGGTTGCTGAGATCCAGGAGTGGAGGCTGCCAGTGACAGACGATGGGAAATACGGGAGAAAATCTCTTCAAAAAAAAAGATAAGTTGCTCACCTCTGGTTGATTGATTCGTGCCATGAAAGGGATTCGAGATTTGTTTGATGTGGCAGCCGGCAGGACTTCATTGTGGTTGGCCGTGCAAAATAAACGGGAAAACGGAGCATCGCTTGACACCGAAGTCGAGTGGGTATCGAAGGAGAATCGAGGCGGAAATGAAGGCGCTTTTTGAGTTCTTTGAATGTGGTATGAATTTGGACGGAATGGAGTGCTGGCCACGGAATATGCACTGCTGGAGGAGAGGGTGTAAAAGTGGATAGGGTGTCGACATTGATTCACATGCGACTGGGTGCCAATACAAAGCCTCCTAATAAGTCGCTCCCTACTCTATGCCACGTTACGCATCAGGACTCCCTCCGAATCTCCGCATAGTCACCTCACTAGCCACGGGAACTTCAAACAATCATCGCGCATCAGAGACCACCCGGAAACCTGAAGTAAATTTGACAAATTATCCCATTTACCAAGATTCTATAGATTCCCTCAACAAACGCAAACTTTTCGACCTTTTATCTGGTTTCCTGGCGTCGAATGAATGGACCACCGCACTCCACTTAGAGCCCAACCCACTCAACTGTCCATCTACCATCGAAGTCTCTTGCAAACAACTTATTTTTAATTACCCCCAAATAAATTCAATCCGAAAGGGACACGACCCCAGACCGATGTACTTGCCCCACCCGCCGTCGGTGGTTCACCACATAGAGGTGCTGCTAGGTCTGAGTTGAAATTAATTAAACTCAAAAACTTCCATAAGCTGATTAACCTCGAGCTTCAGCGGCTCACGGAGCAGTGACTGCGGTGAGTTGACGCATGACTTAATCCCGGCGTTTACTGAAGAAAGTTTTTAATGCACGTTTGTTTTTTTGCAAATATACGATGGCTTTGGCGATGTCTGAAAGTCGTCTCATATGCGAACTATACCTCAGTTAATCCTTTGGATGAGGTCATGGCGTTGCGTCGATATCAATGACGGTTGCTCCTCGCAAGGTAGCTGGTGGTAGCAAACTTAGTGGTCGGTGGCTTTTGGTAGCTGCGTAGCTGGTGGTGGCTAGATGTTGATGGCTAGGTGGTGGGAGATAGGTGGTGGCATCTGTCTAATATGGCCCGATCCTTCCGAATTTATTTCAACCTTTCTACGTTTGTACAAGAACGTGTTTCCATGGACGACGGGATGGTGTAGGAAGATCAGCGACTGGTACTTGCAAATCCTTGCATATATGCAGAGTAATGCGTGTCGAGACTTGCACAGCGCCGCCGCCCGCCCGCAACGACGGTGCCAGCAATCGTGCATGAACTTGTTTACCTTACTTGACATTGGAGAGATATATGATTTTTTACAGATATTAGGGAGCATGTGCTTGGTTTCTCTACATCTTGGTGAGTCGTGCCACCTCCGGTTGTGCTCTCGAGAAGCCCAACCATCGGTGGAAGGACTAACTGAGGACGGGGATAGCCCCAACACAGGTTCGGGCCCTATGAGTATCTCCTCTGATCCTTTTCTAGCAAGTTCATCGGCGATCTCATTTCATCGAAACTCCAGTGCGAGTTGTACCAAACACCACTTATTTTTAAACGGAAGATGGCCTTGACAGTGCACCCCATGATTTGAATGAAAAAAGTAGCATATGCCTGAATCCAGAAAACAAGTAAATTATCTACCAAGTTTCCACTAAGGATCTGCAGCTCCATAAACATCCAATCTTTCAGATTTATAATAAACAGAATTCCATCGAAAATCTCGATAAAATCATGGAAACCGTCGAACTGGACAGCACGTAAACACTATTTCGATTGTCCAGGAGCTAAGCCCAGAAGGCAGCAATTGCTCATGCACGCACCATCCATGGATCGCCGGCCTGATAAGTAAGTTGTAGGAGCTAAGCTAAGTTCGAGTTAACGCAAGAAAACATCTTGGACTGCTGCTGAAATCGCAATTAAATCAACCCATTTCTGAAGTGGACGGTGACTAGTGACGAGAAGTGGATCAGTTACAACATGTTCAAGCAAAAATGAATTGGTCGAATTGCTGTGAGCCGATGCAAGCGAAGTTTGACGGCCAGGAAGGATTTGTTTGGTGGAGTGCTGTACTATGAGCTGCTCACCTTCGGCAAAATGGGATTAAACCGAAAGTAGGATGTATTTTGAGAGTTCCCTAATTTCGATTTTAAATGTGTTTTGCTGACCGGGCAGGAAAATGAAAAAGAAGGCGACTAGTTCTGTATCCTTCCTGTATTTTGATGCAACTTATCTCTTTTGATGCTCGGGTTAGATTGTTAAGCTTGTCGTTCCAAGTCTTGTTCATCATTCCAAGTCTACATGTCTTGTTCATTTGCCATTTCCTGACGCGATTTATGAGCCCACAAGGTAATTCAATCAATGACTCGTATTCCGCCCTCGTTGGTGTAGATGGTCGCAAGAATACGAATCGTTTCGTTACACTCTGTGTTCTTCTTCACTCGTTTCTGCTGGGGATCGATACATGGAGTGGGACATTGATGACACATGAATCGATCAGTGGTTCATTCACGACAGTTGAGTCAATCGATACAGTGGATCACTTGTGCTTGTTTTCACATGGAGGGAAGCACACTCCACAAGCCGGGGAAGTGCCAACAAAGCAAAGAAGTGCGAAAGTGCCAACATTTGTGCCGACTGGTGCCAGAAGCAGAAGCCAGATCCAGAGCTGACGATAACTGATCATTTTGAAGATTAATTTCATTATTTTACATAAGTTTAATTTGTTTTTTTTTCAATAAAATGGTATGGTATGTATTATTTGAGGGAATAGGCTTCACTTGCCAGAAATGTATGTACGGTGAGGGAAAGCCGTCCTCTTCGGGGTGTTTAACAGGGTGGAACGTTAGGCTGTGGCTGCCAATGCCAACAACATGAGGCACACTCGGGTTCTTTACGAATCGGGATCGCCAAACGACGGTGGAAGGGCGTTGACTTAGTTTAGGGCTGAGCTAGGTAGTTTAAAGCTAGATTAAGGCTTAGGTTTGGTAGGTAGGTTAGCTTAGATTTAATTTAGGTTAGATAGCTTAACTCCGCGAGCCGTCTTCCGGTCTCTTTTGATGGTAAATGCATAGGTTTTGAACACCTTTCCTTTTCATCTTTCCTCTCTCTTCTTCTTTTCTCTGTCCTATCTTTAGCTGTCCGTCCGTCGTCTGCATTAGGGTATTAGGCTTTATTCTATCGCTTCTCTTCATCTATCATTAGCTAGCTACAGGCAGAATATTTTTTTGTTTGCAAATGGGTGGTGTACGAGGGAGGGGCCAAAAACCACCCCTTCCGACAAGCTGAGCCGTGCAACCACAAGCGTGCCGCCGTCCTACTCCTCGACACTGAAACTACCCGCTTAGCCTGCTGCAACAAAATCTCACACATGGATGGCAAATATCACCTAATGTGCGGCACAATAATAGGCTGTTTCCTGCCAGTGGGTGAAAAAGGTTAAGTCGCGTGAACAGATCACTGCTTTCATTGGACACTACTGATTTGATTGCTCAACTCGAGTTGATAAACCGGATCAAACCGAGTTGAACCGAGTTAAATGTAAGTCAAACCGAGTTGGCGAAACTAAAACGATTCTCATAATTGAACAGGTGAAATGAACACCCAATTCGGGGTCGGTTCGTTAAGACAACGTTATGTACACTGTTTTTGATCAAACCGAGTTGTACAGCCCGGTTCTAGTTAGACCTAGTTGGAGTTCGGTATTGGTTTTGTTTCTCATGAGACGGCAATGGCGGCACGGGGTCTACTTGCTCATCTCTTTGTTTCGTAGATTTGACCAGCCGTAGTTAAACCCCTGTCTTAAAGTTCTGAAGTACATGGAATTTGAGGCAGTCCAACAAATTCGATAAAGCAACACTGCCTTGCAAAACGTTTATCGGATTACCGCGAGTCCACTGAAATATTGCTTGAAACCGAGTTAGCCGACTCCAGTTGCAACTTGGTTTGACTCAATTAAAACTCGGTTTTAGAAAGTTACGATTTTGCACATCACTAGTCTCGGACTGCTCTTCCTACTCCTTCGTCATTTCTCATTTTATCGTATGTTCTAAGAACTTCCTTGCGAAATATTGAAAATGAAACGTCCGTTCCAATTGAGAAAATATTAGTTTTTGCTTCAGAAACAGCTCTCAACTCCTGTCGAATCTTGTCTAAAATTAGTAGCGACTTTCATTCCTGGCTCACTCTGTCGAGTCCACATCAGTCTAAGTGCCACGAAGTCTTACCAATTCCTTAGAGGACAAGTGTACAATGAAGTCAGATATTCCTCTAATAGCCAATATCTACTATGGCTTAATCTAATCTGACCGCAGTTGGTTGAGTGCCTGCCCTTTGTCCGTTCAGTGTTAGTGGTCTGACTATGGGCGTTACAATCGACCAACATGGTCTAGTTGTGCTGGCGATTTCGCTGGCAGCAACTACGAAAACCTAACATAACCTAATCTAACCTCTCACAATCGCTTCTGGGAACTTAATAGAAATTGCAATACCGTCTTACGTACGTAGAGACTGATTGGTTTCGCTTCCTCTAAAATAAACAAAAGTTGACGAAACTTAACGAAACTTAATGAAACTTAACGAATCTTTATTTAGCTGAATTTTTTTCCGAACTGTCCCATGCGAGTGTCTTATGACGGCGGCTTGAATGCAGTCCATCATCACATGCCTTTAAAAAATGTCTGCCAGCCCTCATTGGTATTGCTGGTCGTTTACAGTCATCCCACTGCCATTAACCCAACCGTTGCACTCAGTCCTAATCGAATCAACCTTTCAAACACATCCCGCCAAAGAGCGCACATAATTCAATGACTGCTACCAGAGTCCTTTTCTAATTGAATGAACCTTTCAAATCCATCACAGTGCCTTGACCAACAAATCAAATCAAAGCATGCAACATGCGACAAGGAGCTGCTGACGCCGCGTCGTTGGCATGAACTGCGACGAAGTTGAGCATACTATTAGGTCGGCCGACATGCGAGCCTTACGTGCGCGTCATTCAATTGCGCGCACACACATGGGAGCGTATCAATTCGGGCTAACGACTCTCCGGTCGCTTATGTTTCCGCTTCCTGCATGTTTCATAAGCTGCCACCTGTTGCTCGAAACGTGGCCAGGGGCACCCCTCGGAAAAGGTCATAACGACCGGGGCCATCGAATATTCCGATACAAGCCGCACAAATGCGTCCCACAAACCGAAACGATAACGAAGATGTCGTCCTTTGTCACTGGGATCGCTCTCGTCGTCTTCGTCCTCGTCCTCGTTCTCGTCCTTGTAGTCCCGTACTTGTCGAGTAATAAAAAAGGAAATTAATTCCATTGTAGATTGCTATCTTGGCTGTGCGTACAATGCGAGGACGAGGACGATGATATTAAACCCTGCAGATACACCGTTTGCCTTTGTTATTCCGGAGCGGGCACGGAGCGAGGACGACGGGCTGTTAGAGAGTCGGCAGAGGGCGGCAGGAGCGGTGGATGCGGCACACCGAGCGAGGTATAATTGAATCTTTTGAAACATTTTCACGGAAATTCCCTTCTCGTTGTCTATTGGCATTGAAGGATATATTTTGCACGGGTTGTGCTGTTTAGACGGAAGCGGCTTATGCCGGGGGACCAAACAGGATGTGGGAGTCACAGTCACAGTCACAGCCACAGTCTCAGACGCAGTTACACCAGCTGGAGCCCGACTCGGCGAATGTGGGCGTTGTTTTGTGCGAACTTAGTGTTTGACGGGTGCAAATGCTTTATTCTCTCTCTCTGCTCTTCAAGAAGTTGATACTTATTGGTTTTTGTTTTCCTCTATTCTAGCACAGAGAGTGCGGAGGTGGGAGGCAGAGTCATCCTTTGTAATATCCGGTGGGAAGTAAGTTTGGTCTTGAGGTGCTTTTGCGTGAGACATAGCAGACGGTGCCCGCAGGAACACGGCACGGCATGGTGGAGTCCTTTGAAAGGAAATTAAATCAAGAACGTGATGGGATCTAGTAGTTTCCTTTGCAAAATAGTCACCCGCCAGGGTTTTGGCTTCAGAATGTTGCAGCGTTTGAGCAGAGCGAAAGTGTTTCGTGATCGATCCGCCAGTGAGTCGATGGATTTTTTGACAAAATCGAAGGAATTTCACATGCGACAGAGAAAACCGCCGGAAGTGCTGCAGTTTGCATTCAATTTCAATTGATGTCACACATGTGCTTGCGAGCAGTGCATGGGCATCGCAATTCGCAGGAACCTTTTAGCTGAAAGGTAATGAAATTCCGCTGAATAAAGTCGGTATTGAAGTTTCCACGAATCATGGCAAAAAAAAGAAACACATGAAAATGTTCACAGAAGAACATGAGAGGATACGGAGAAACCGTGGAAAATTGAATTTTTTTTCCTGCCAACAGTCAAATGGAAGCTAATGAGGTGCTTTTTGTTTCGTTGAATGAATTAAACTGAAAACAATAGCCAAGGTTGATTAGGTTGAATGGGGAATTTCTCATAATTAGCAATGCGAGAGTATTTTTCATTGTTCAGCAAAGCCCGGGGGTGGAGGATCCTCTTGGACTATGTGCGGTTTTCTAAACATTTGCACTTGTATGATTCTCCTCATCGAGACAAAAGAGTGAGCTTATGTATGTGATAATCCCTGTGATTCAACAAAAACTGAGTAGAATATATAATTCCAGTCTTTGTTCGATTGTTTCGCGAAGAATCTCAAACAAGCACTTCAGCCACTTGGTCTTAAACTGATCCACTGTTTTATCAAAATATGTGTTGCATTCGGGTAACATCCGCGCGCTTCGTCCGAATTCTCATTGAAAAATCATCTTCAGCGCACATTTCTTGATAAATGGGTACATTAACAACAAAATTGAACAGAGGACGAAATTAATCAACCATCACCATCAACAGCAAGCGCAATAGGTCGTTGATTATCAACCACTTTTGGGACTGAATCGGATGATATGGACACCAACGACATGTGGTTTCAAAAGGACGGCCGCGGCGCGGCTTTGTGTGCTACATTCGAATTCGATTCGAAGGCATAGTCATCTCACGTGGATAGGATGTTAACTGGCCGCCGAGATCGATTTCCATTTGACCCCGTTAGACTTTTGTGGTGGTTTGGGTGGTTTGAGGAGTGATCGATGTCGCAAGGTAGAGACCAGTGTAGTGCCGTGGTGCTTTCAGTCAGATGTTGACTAAATACTACTTCATATTTTGTCTTTTAGTTACGATCTAATATCACCGAGGACGAGTAATGAATATACAATGTATAAGCTCTCTTTACTATCCCTTTATTTGCCCGTAGCCGCATTGCGGTGTGTACATATGTATGTAGTACAGACAGTGAATCCAACATTCAGCAAACAAAATGAAAATGAACAAGAATTCTCAACGTATTACTTCTGCCTTCTACACAACTACCCTACAACCGAGTGTGGAATGAACGACGGTGCACTGAATATTGTTGAACACCTAACCATACAAATTTGTATCGGCTCAATGGGTTGTCCTAGAGGAGCTGCGGCCGTCAGAAAATGACTACACTTAACTACCTACCAAGTTTAGCAGATCACAGATGTCGTTACCACTCGAGGTTTGATGATTTTATGAATTAGGACATGATTTCCATATATATGAAGCAGAAAACATCAAGACCCTCATTTAAGTAAGCATCATGAACTTTCTTCTCAGACCCAGGAAATTCTGGGTAAATTCTGGCTTCTGGATTCTGGCGTATGGAAATTTGAGGAAAATGGAAAAAAATATGGCGAACAAAAAATTCGATTAAGAGCAAAATTCGGCTTAGGGAGGGTTCGACTTAGGGAGTGTCTACTGTACTTAGAAAATGCGACAACGTCTCATTAACTGACCACCGTGACCCGCGCCGTATCGCAGTGATTTAGTTTCATCGATTCCCAAACTACGGATTCGCCGTTCAATTTCCGACAGAACGCCCTGAAAATTACACTTATTACTGATATTTAATGCACTTAGATGAAAGACGATAGGCAAAGGGGTAACCTCAAAAAGCTCTCGTCGGGACAATAGTGACTAACAATTTTCAGATTACGCGAAGCACGATATCATTCAATGCATATCGTTTTTTCACGCTTATGTCAAACGAAACTATCGTCAGACAGTTGTCATATGTGATTACAGCATTTGGTAGCTTAAGGACGTCTGCAACAAAATGTCCTGAAAAAAATCAAAAAGAAAATTAACAACCCAACTAGTACTTACTTACCACACTGTGATCCATGCTTAACAGTCCCCGGCACGCTGCTTCCACTCACCAAGACTAAGCTGCCTTCCGCCCGCGATCACAGATTATGGCGCACATTGGGTCTTCGTCTCCTTCTCGAAGCAGGAAGCTCAGATGCGATGACCCTTCTATCCACAATTGGAGTCCATTCGCTCGTTATGGCCCCAGCCAGTGTAATGGACCAATTCCAATCTACAACTCACAGAGTTCACAGTTGTGTCTTCTCTTCCATTCATCTTCCCCGCAGTGAGGATGCTTTCCAGTTGTTTCGTATTGTAGAGTTTTCTTACAGTCTTTAAGTACACAAACAAATGGTTGTTCTTTTCCGTTGATCCCAGGCAGTTAACCCAGTCATAGCAATTTTTTCTTACGTAGCTAAGCGTAGGCCTGTTCTTGGGCCCCCGATGAACAGGACGGGACGGATAAGCGCTAGCTTGGCCTAGGATCTTCGCTGCATACATTGGTTTTCGTCACAAAGCTGTTCTAGGGCGTAGGCCTGTTCTTGGGCCTCCGATGAACAGGACGGGACGGATAAGCGCTAGCGTGGCCTAGGATCTTCGCTGCATACATTGGTTTTCGTCACAATAACAGTTCTAGGGGCTATCCAGACACCAGAGGACGTCACGACGAGTCCGAATATTCAGCTTGACCTGAGTGTTAACAGAGATCGTTACTGGCATTCCGCCAGATTCTAAAGGGAAGCAACTGCTTGGCAATGGATCTCCTGTCACACGAAAAACTTAATGTTGCAGCTTTTTGAAACGATGGAAAAATCATATTCCGTCAGTAAGCCTAACAATAAATTAAATTAAATACATTTTGAGATTATTGCCTTTGCATTTGCCTCTCCTTAATTTAGTTCAGATTATCAAATTACAAGGTCTTTCCTCAAAATCGAAACCGTCTTAAATTCAAATCAGAAAGCACTTCAACTTCGTCTTAAAGTTCTGACAGATTCCAGCGAAAGTTCGAAATGAACTCGTCTCGTGTCACAATCGTTTCCAAATGTCGCAGATAACGGATTTCTTCTTTAAAAATTAACTCACATCCTTCCGTTGGGCGGCCTTCTTCCTCCGCCTGACGTCATAATCTCTGATTCCGACTGCACACTGGGCGGGCAGGGAATGATGTCTGCTGTCAAAAACGAGTGAAAGACAACCCAGCCGAAAAATACCCACGCAAGTCCCATCACTTGATCCATTGTGTTGTGGTTGTCACGTCAGCATTCATTGTACTCCGCCCGCGCTTGTCTCGCACTGATGAACTTTTGCGAAAATAAATTCTTTTCCCTTCTTTCCTGCGGGCTAACAGTTCAATTTAGATCCCCGCCCCCTCGATCTGGGGTTGTGTTCGCGAGAAGAAAATATTGTCGTGTCCTGTCAGAAAGTTGGAAGAAAGTAAGTTCATCGTGAACTGTCAGTGTTTGACATTTCTGAATTGATTTGTGGCAATCATAAGCTGTACCTCGACCGCATAGGCTGGGGAGGGGGGAGAAAAGGGCAGAGGACCAGAATCAAGTACTGGACGAGGAAGAAGAATGATAAGGGAAAATTAATTAGATACCGTCCTTTGTTTCGGACGGCAGCGTGAATGCGAAGAGCTGGTCTGTTCATGGAGAATGCTGTTTGAAAAGGACCACGGATGGGGCTGCACTTTAAAAGGGATCTAGTTGAAAGGGGTTCCAGGAAGGAGCTCTTTCGTGAAGCTGATGTTTGAGTGACGCTTTGTTCACATGTACCGGGTTAGAGTTGGGAACCCGGTAAAAAAAAGAGAAGGAAAAGGGGGAATAATTGGAATGGTGCATGTTATTTAATAGGTTTCGCTTTAAATCACTATCCAATGCTCTCCTGTCTAGGATAGAGAAAGGATGCTTCCTCAATTCTTCTCCGAAGTGATGGACATGTCTAATATGTAGCCTGCTCCGCTTCCTTTCCTTCTCTTCTTCCGACTGAACTGACGGAACTGACTGAACTGATTGAACTGACTGCACTGACTGCACTGACTGAACTGACTGAACTGACTGAACTGACTGAACTGACTGAACTGACTGAACTGGTTGAACTGACTGAACTGACTGAACTGACTCAACTGACTGAACTGACTGAACTGACTGAACTGACTGAACTGTATGAACTGACTGAACTGACTGAACTGACTGAACTGACTGAACTGACTCAACTGACTCAACTGACTGAACTGACTGAACTGACTGAACTGACTGAACTGACTGAACTGACTGAACTGACTGAACTGACTGAACTGGCTGAACTGACTTAAACTGTATGAATTGACTAAACTGACTGAACTGACTGAACTGACTGAACTGACTCAACTGACTCAACTGACTGAACTGACTGAACTGACTGAACTGACTGAACTGACTGAACTGACTGAACTGACTGAACTGACTGAACTGACTGAACTGACTGAACTGACTGAACTGACTGAACTGACTGAACTGACTGAACTGACTGAACTGACTGAACTGACTGAACTGACTGAACTGACTGAACTGACTGAACTGACTGAACTGACTGAACTGACGGAACTGACTCAACTGACTGAACTGACTGAACTGACTGAACTGACTGAACTGACTGAACTGACTGAACTGACTGAACTGACTGAACTGACTGAACTGACTGAACTGACTGAACTGACTGAACTGACTGAACTGACTGAACTGACTGAACTGACTGAACTGACTGAACTGACTGAACTGACTGAACTGACTGAACTGACTGAACTGACTGAACTGACTGAACTGACTGAACTGACTGAACTGACTGAACTGACTGAACTGACTGAACTGACTGAACTGACTGAACTGACTGAACTGACTGAACTGACTGAACTGACTGAACTGACTGAACTGACTGAACTGACTGAACTGACTGAACTGACTGAACTGACTGAACTGACTGAACTGACTGAACTGACTGAACTGACTGAACTGACTGAACTGACTGAACTGACTGAACTGACTGAACTGACTGAACTGACTGAACTGACTGAACTGACTGAACTGACTGAACTGACTGAACTGACGGAACTGACTCAACTGACTGAACTGACTGAACTGACTGAACTGACTGAACTGACTGAACTGACTGAACTGACTCAACTGACTCAACTGACTGAACTGACTGAACTGACTGAACTGACTGAACGGACTGAACTAACTGAACTGATTGAACTAACTGAACTGATTGAACTGACTGAACTGACTGAACTGACTGAACTGACTGAACTGACTGAACTGACTGAACTGACTGAACTGACTGAACTGACTGAACTGACTCAACTGACTCAACTGACTGAACTGACTGAACTGACTGAACTGACTGAACTGACTGAACTGACTGAACTGACTGAACTGGTTGAACTGACTGAACTGACTCAACTGACTGAACTGACTGAACTGGTTGAACTGACTGAACTGACTGAACTGACTCAACTGACTGAACTGACTCAACTGACTGAACTGACTGAACTGACTGAACTGACTGAACTGACTGAACTGACTGAACTGACTGAACTGACTGAACTGACTGAACTGACTGAACTGACTGAACTGACTGAACTGACTGAACTGACTGAACTGACTGAACTGACTGAACTGACTGAACTGACTGAACTGACTGAACTGACTGAACTGACTGAACTGACTGAACTGACTGAACTGACTGAACTGACTGAACTGACTGAACTGACTGAACTGACTGAACTGACTGAACTGACTGAACTGACTGAACTGACTGAACTGACTGAACTGACTGAACTGACTGAACTGACTGAACTGACTGAACTGACTGAACTGACTGAACTGACTGAACTGACTGAACTGACTGAACTGACTGAACTGACTGAACTGACTGAACTGACTGAACTGACGGAACTGACTCAACTGACTGAACTGACTGAACTGACTGAACTGACTGAACTGACTGAACTGACTGAACTGACTGAACTGACTGAACTGACTGAACTGACTGAACTGACTGAACTGACTGAACTGACTGAACTGACTGAACTGACTCAACTGACTCAACTGACTGAACTGACTGAACTGACTGAACTGACTGAACGGACTGAACTAACTGAACTGATTGAACTAACTGAACTGATTGAACTGACTGAACTGACTGAACTGACTGAACTGACTGAACTGACTGAACTGACTGAACTGACTGAACTGACTGAACTGACTGAACTGACTGAACTGACTCAACTGACTGAACTGACTGAACTGACTGAACTGACTGAACTGACTGAACTGACTGAACTGACTGAACTGGTTGAACTGACTGAACTGACTCAACTGACTGAACTGACTGAACTGGTTGAACTGACTGAACTGACTGAACTGACTCAACTGACTGAACTGACTCAACTGACTGAACTGACTGAACTGACTGAACTGACTGAACTGACTGAACTGACTGAACTGACTGAACTGACTGAACTGACTGAACTGACTGAACTGACTGAACTGACTGAACTGACTGAACTGACTGAACTGACTGAACTGACTGAACTGACTGAACTGACTGAACTGACTGAACTGACTGAACTGACTGAACTGACTGAACTGACTGAACTGACTGAACTGACTGAACTGACTGAACTGACGGAACTGACTCAACTGACTGAACTGACTGAACTGACTGAACTGACTGAACCGACTGAACAGACTGAACTGACTGAACTGACTGAACTGACTGAACTGACTGAACTGACTGAACTGACTGAACTGACTGAACTGACTGAACTGACTCAACTGACTCAACTGACTCAACTGACTGAACTGACTGAACTGACTCAACTGACTGAACTGACTGAACTGACTGAACTGACTGAACTGACTGAACTGACTGAACTGACTGAACTGACTGAACTGACTGAACTGACTGAACTGACTGAACTGACTGAACTGACTGAACTGGTTGAACTGACTGAACTGACTGAACTGACTCAACTGACTGAACTGACTGAACTGGTTGAACTGACTGAACTGACTGAACTGACTCAACTGACTGAACTGACTGAACTGACTGAACTGACTGAACTGACTGAACTGACTGAACTGACTGAACTGACTGAACTGACTGAACTGACTGAACTGACTGAACTGACTGAACTGACTGAACTGACTGAACTGACTGAACTGACTGAACTGACTGAACTGACTGAACTGACTGAACTGACTGAACTGACTGAACTGACTGAACTGACTGAACTGACTGCACTGACTGAACTGACTGAACTGACTGAACTGACTGAACTGACTGAACTGACTGAACTGACTGAACTGACTGAACTGACTGAACTGACTGAACTGACTGAACTGACTGAACTGACTGAACTGACTGAACTGACTGAACTGACTGAACTGACTGAACTGACTGAACTGACTCAACTGACTGAACTGACTGAACTGACTGAACTGACTGAACTGATTGAACTGACTGAACTGACTGAACTGACTGAACTGGTTGAACTGACAGAACTGACTGAACTGAATCAACTGACTGATCTGACTGAACTGACTGAACTGACTGAACTGACTGAACTGACTGAACTGACTGAACTGACTGAACTGACTGAACTGACTGAACTGACTCAACTGACTGATTTGACTGAACTGACTGAACTGACTGAACTGACTGAACTGACTGCACTGACTGAACTGACTGAGCTGTCTGAACTGACTGAACTGTGTCTGATTTTCGCAGAGACTGTCACAAATTGACGGTCGCAGCTCCTTCTCCTCAAATAACAGGCAACACAACAAGCTTTCAACCACTCTCCTGTCGGCATTCAACCGGAAGTGAAACACATTTTCTCGATTTGCGTCGTTTGCGCTGAGTTTCTGCTGCCTGAGTGAACTCAGGCAAGCAGGCTCATACATCATAATTTGTTTTAATCAATTTCGACGTGAAGACCGTCTTCCCATTCCCCAGAAGACTGCTTGTCAATCACCGAAATTCATATCCAAATCGATGGATTTTCCCTCATTTACCCATCGTCCACATGTCCTTCTCAGTAAGTGTGGACTGAGTAAATGTTGGCAAAGTCTCACTTTCATCCCCCAGTCATCGCCCCCATCTTCTGTTACTCCGCAAGTGTCTGTGGCAACAATCCTTCTGAAAGAAGAAAACAAAAGCCCCAGTTTCTCAGTTTACACAATCGTTTCACAGACAACCCCAGCCAGATACCCGCAGCAGCACAAAGGACACCCAACGCAAGCAAAAGGCACTGAAAGGTATGAAATGTCCTTGCAGCTAACAACAATGACTTTGTGAAATGTCTTCAGACCGTTGCGAGCTGCCGAGGCTTGCCGAAGGATTGAAGTGTAACGATAACAAAACCAAGCCTGTCAGAAGCAACTCGCACGACTGGGTGCCAACAAAGCGACCAACCTGATGCCACCGACCCTGCCTTCGGTGAAATTGATTTAGTTAACCGAAAAGAAAGCCCGATAACGAGGAGAACACTTCCACCGCTCACGCCACTGGAGCACCCACACACAAAGCAGCGCTATTTCCAGTTACGCCTCGAATGAAGTTGGTAATTGGATTAAAAACCCCCAATCAGCCATTACCACCACATCCGGTCTGTTGCGGGCTGCCGAACGACGATGTGGTCCGTGTCCCTTGTGGTCGGCCGACGGAGGTGGATGGTCCGTGAGAAGTTCGTCCTGATTTTCGATGGTTTCTTGCCTTCTGCGGTCGGGCCACATGTGGGTGGTGTGTGTGTGTGTGCGGGGGCGACTTTTGGAACTTTGGCAATTCTTGTTTATGGACATGTGTAAGGCGCTGTAAGGACATTGAGTTGGTCTCGTTCGTTTCGATGGCTTAAGTCGTTTGCCGGTCGTCTTGAAGTACTTATCCTGTGGCGGAGGCAATCGTGTAATGCAGTGTTTCGATGGAGATCTCTGTCACTTTTATGCCTGAAATTGATGCTGTTTGAGTGTTGGAATGGCGGTTGGAACTCTGGCAGCAGTTGATTTCGGAGCATTTCTTATCAGCTACTCGACGGGTAGTAATTGAGATGGAAGTTGTGGAGGCAGGTTCATTTAACGAAGATTGAAGATTGAAGGAAAAAATATTGAAGGAAAAAGACATGGACACGAATGAGTGGTGGTGGCGTATACGTAACATTTTCTCTCTTGTTCCCCTCAGACTGCATATCGTTTGAAATGCCTTCTGAGGTACTGGGGCAGTGTATAAACCAAGTTTTTTAAAGATGTAGGAGACTTCGAAGACGTAGAAGGTAGCGAAACGACTTCTACAATGGTTAATGGTTCAATCCCCGACACTCGAACTTTCATTTTTCTGACTCCTTTTTGAAAGGAAAAGACTAAAGAGGCTTCGATTACGCAGAAGGCAATGATATTCATCCTGGAGGCGTATGGTTCGATCCCCGCCACTCGAATTTGGAATTTTCTTTTCAATAGAGTCGCTGCAAATTCTCAGACTTCGCCTGACACTGATGAACAAGGCAACCAATTGCCTTCTACTTGCGTTTATTATTCCTTCCCTTGCTTGTCCACAAGCCAGTCAGTGCACACATAAAATACTTCACAGGAAGCCGCACCAGCTTCAGCCCTGCGAACGCAAGAACTACCAAGAACACGATCGCGTAAATGCTGTGCTCAGCTTCTTCCGAGGACTCGGCATGTGCGGCGCGACCCGGTGCCTCAGCACGTATTCAATCCAGCACACAGCGCTCCGCCGATCCATCAGAGGCCTACCCCGGTAGAGTTGGGAGAAAGCTACCACGGTGCTCCAGTACTGATGACTTTCGGCCGCGTCCGCGGCTACCTTTCAAAATTACTCCTCTGTGGTGCACTGGTGAGCCCGTGTTCTTTGCTCCACATCGTGTTGGCGTTGCCGTGCTGATCGTCGAGGAGAGTCACGACGTTGAGGTCGATCAAGCCGAGGTGTGTCACGAACGACTTCAGTTGACGTTGCGCCAGAGTGTCATCCTGCGGAGTCCATTTCCGGAAGAGGATGCTTTAGGCATTCCCCAGATGGGCCTCGCGGGCAGCGACGAGGAGACGTTGTAAATGTTTTGTAGCGCCTTCGGCTCCATGTGATCCTCGAGCACATACGACCCCATTCTGAAAAGGATCGTCCCGTTGCGTGATCCCTCCGGCAAAGCACTGATTTCCTGCGAAGAGGTTGGATTAAGGAGGTCTTCTGCGAGTCACTTCGACCACTCACCTTGGGTCGGGGATTAGAATGCCACCGATTTGGATCAATCGCGGAACCAGCCGTCTCACTGAACCTTCACTGAAGTGATGGTTGACCAGGACCACGGACATATTCCGCTTCAGCTGCGCCAACGACGGGTATCCCTCCGGCGGATAATCTTCTCTTGAAAGAGAACTGAAGAAATATCGCCCGTGTTCACTAGATGCAAACTCTCTTGTAAAGCCACTCGAGATAGAACCCAAACACGCCCGAGAGCAGACGCTCCAAGCCGTCAAAAATGAAGCTCTACAGTCTGCCGTAGAAGTTAATCGGTCCGGAGTCCATGAAGGGCGATTCCCGATCAGTCTGGACCTCTTGAATCAAAACCTGAAGAGACTTCGAGGACCCAACAGGTAGGACAACTAAGCTGGATCGATCCTCGACACTCGAACTTTCATTTTTACGACTCCTCCCTTATTGAATCAAAACCTAAAGGGACTTCGATGACGCAGGAGACGGCCAATAGTACCCATCCTTGAGGTCTATGGTTCGATCCACGACACTCGAACTCTAGTTTTCTTGACATCAACCCTCCTTGAGTCGATGACAGTCCCCAGGTCGTTAAAAAAGCCCATCAAACTTATCCGGACGGTCAGTGACTCCCTCTCTCTTGAGCTGGACCAAACGCTTCGTTCTATTGAAACCCCCTTCAGTTGCTGAAGCAATCACTCACGACTCCATTTGAAGCACGAAAGACTGAAGGAAGCACTCAGTCCGGGACACCGCATCTCCACCCTGCACGAAGTTTCAGCAGAAACAAGTCCCAACTCCACCTCAGACTGCGGTGACACCACGAACAAGAGGCACATCAATTTTGCCTATTTTGTGTTCGCGCGAGACATGTAATCAATCCACTGATTGGATTCCCAACCCACCCACGTACAGTCATCCATCACTCCGTCAGGCCTCGTCAACGCCGCAATCTTCGGATAGGATATCCGCTCCCCCAAAAATCCAGAAAGTGTGAATCTCATCTGAAAACCCAAACTAAAGAGATTATTCGCACACTCATCCTTCCCGGCGAGATAGGGGCGATGAACTATGCCACTTCGCACGCGAAGGTGTGCAGTCAACAAGCCTAGCAAGCAATTACCGAACATGACTCTTGGTTCCTCGCCGCAAATGGCTAACCCGTCACCTTGTGCGGCTCTAATTACACGCGTCGCCGTGTGAGATCCGTGCGAGGATACTCAGCCCCACCTGAAGTGCAAACAAAACCCGGAAATTAGCTTCCCCCGGACGCCGTATTTGCTCATGCAGATATTGAGTGCCACTCACTCCCCCGGCCGGTGCGTGGCGCGACGGATCCCTTGAATCTTTCATGAGACATCGTCCTCAGATGGTAATCAAAAATTCACGCAAACACACTCCATCTCGTCGTCTGTCCATCCCGGTGCTCGTCTGCGAGAGCAGCGGGCCGTAAAGTTGTCGTATTCCACTCGCTTGCTCGCACATCAACGGCTGCCACTCCACTTGGGGTTAATATCAACGGCTGTCTTGGAATTTTGCTTCCTCTTTTTTTTTCTTCTTCATTTTCGCCCTCCTTGTGCGCGGCGGGTACACTTTGTCCGAGGTCGTCAGTAGAATGAAGCAATTATGGTCTTTTTACGTGGACGCAATAAAAGTGTTGCACGGTCTCATGTCCGCATTATGGAGAGTTTAATTTGATTACGTGCACGTCCTCTGCCGCACACACACAGCCCACTCCACGGGCGCTGGGCAACAGGGCGGCCAAGCCAGTTAGGAAGTAATTGATGTTAATATTATGTTAAGGTGTTTGCTTTATGGTAGTTTCCACTTTATTACACGAACGTCGTGGCAATCAGGAAGGGCTATACATTTTATTTACGGCACACACACGCTTGGGACATGACTGATACAGTCGGCCGCTGGGTTGTGTGCGGACAAAGGAGCGCTTTTACTTACAGCTTCGACGGCGGAAGCTGACGAGTTCAGTCAGTTAAGCACAGAGTGGTGAGATGAATCAATGGACGCGTGCTGGGACTCGATTGAGAATGAGGTGTGATGGACGATTGGTCCTTCAAACCTTGCTTCAGACTGTACGAGTGTGTCTGCCTTGGAAGGGACTTCATTTTTCTTGGATTGGAAGTAACCTGTTCAAACGTAGAGGAGGTCTAAATCAAGGCGCATTTGTTTAACAGAGCCTTCTTCCGTAAAAAAACAGTCACCTCCTCTGCACGGTTATTCCGTTTTAGAGGGATTCCGCAAATTGTGCTAGGATCAAAGACATGGATGTTGTATTTCGTGGTGAAGAGGACTAAGAGGACTGTTTTATTCGGGTTGACGCCTAGGCCGCATTCTCTAGTCCATTTTTCTAGATCGAAGATAATATCCCTGATAGTGGACACATATTTCCCAGCGGCCGCAATGGCACCATCATCTGCATAGGCACCCAGTCGTTTCTAGAGTCAGTAGAAGCTCATTCACTGCTACGTTTCATAAGCAAGGAGAGAGCACTCCACCTTGTGGTGTGCCTCTGTTAACCGCTCTATCGCTCTACACACCTTAGAGTCACCAAGCTTTGAGCTTATGGCCCTATTTTGAAGTAGTTCGTTTACAAAAGCCACTATGGACTTTTTGATCCCTAGTGACTGTGCTCCTGATGTGTATATCAATCAGTTTCTCCAAGGTTTTGAGCAGGAAGGATGATAGACTAGCATTTCCCTGCCTTCGGTATATACACCACCGTCATTCTCCATGGTCTAGGTAGATGTCCTAGATCTAGACAATTCGGAAAGATGTTGACCTGTCAGGGAGAGATGAAGTCTGCGACGATTTGTAGCGCCTCAGGATAGATGCCATAAGGTCCTGTCATTTTATATCGTTTAAAATTGCTTATCGTCCATATGACAATGTTGGTCGTCACTCTGAATGAGAGTTATTGTGATCTGTCCTATCGCAGCTACCTGTGTTGAAAGTGAGTGTCAATGAGAAGTCCCAGACTTTTCCTGGGGGAGATGGACCAGCTGCCGTCTGCCGGGCCATTTTGGGGACGATGCCAATGCATGCCTGAGTCTAAGGGTCTCAGAGATTTCCTCGATCTTCCCACAAGAAGTCTCCAAGAAGACCTCTGTGCTGTCCTCAGTTCAGTTTTGATGTATCGAGATCTGATTTGCACGAGTTCCAGTCGGCAGTAAAGCGGGTGCTCTTGGCTCTGTTTAAATGCTTTCTGCTGTGCTTACGAAAGCTGTCAAGGTACAGTCGCCACCAAGGGCTGACCAGACCCCGATTCAGTATAGCAGTGAATTTCTCCACTGAGGAATCAAGTTCTGTATGAACATTAATAATGAGTGGAGGAAAATATTTAACTTTACTTCGATATGAGTCCTACAGGTCATGTGGAGAGACCGGGGACAGCTATTTTCCACCACGAATAATTGCCGACTTCGTGGGCCTGTGGGACAGCTAAACAGATGACTGTCGGATGGACACCTCAACCAACTTAAAGAGGCCAAAAACACGTTCTAGTTGGTGTGATGTGTCCCAAACCGTGGCAACTTCAGACTGTAATGCCATAAAAGCATATTTCTATTTTACAAAACAAACACTAGAAAATACCTTACATTAATGTCATCTATCTGTACTGGCGATGAAACGTGCTGGTTTAAATACGAGCCATTTAACGAACGGCAGAGTTTGACATTAAAGTCACCAGATGAGCCCAAAGGGAAGAAAGTGCGGCAAGTAAAGGCTGATTTTTTAACTATTATCTTTTTGGCAACACTGGTTTAAACAGCTGACGCGCGTTTCGTGTTTTGTTTCACTGTCAAACATCTTCAGTTTGGTTTATCATTTAACCATGAATCGTCTTACAAACGAACAACGCTTGCAAATTATTGAATTTTATTATCAAAATGCGTGCTCTGTTGTTGGCCAAAGATCCACTTTTTTACCGAAAAATTGTGTTCAGCGACGAAGCTCATTTTTGGCTCAATGGGTACGTAACTAAGCAGAATTGTCGATTTTGGAGTGAATATCAGCCAAAAGCATTGCAAGAGCTACCAATGCATCCAGAAAAAGTCACAGTTTGGTGCGGTTTATGGGCTGGTGGCATCATTGGACCGTAATTCTTCAAAGATGATGCGAATCGTAACGTAACTGTGAATGGTGAGCGGTACCGTGAGATGATATCCAACTTTTTTTTGCCCAAAATACAAGAGCTTGACTTGCATGACATGTGCTTTCAACAAGACGGTGCCACATGCCACACAGCACGCGCAACAATGGACTTATTGAGGGCCGAGTTCGGTGAACATTTTGTTTCACGTTCGGGACCGGTCAATTGGCCGCCTAGATCGTGCGATTTAACGCCTTTCGGCTATTTTTTGTGGGGCTATGTTAAAGCTCATGTTTATACAGACAAGCACGCTTCAATTGACGCATTGGAAGACAACATTGAAGCATTTATTCGTGAGATACCGGCCGAAATGCTGGAAAGAGTATGCCAAAATTGGACTAAGCGGATGAACCATTTGAGGCGCAGTCAAGGTCAACATTTGCATGAAATAATCCTCAAACACTAAATTATATGGACCGTACTATCGATTCAAATAAAGATTCCATGCATTTTTCTGAATTTTATGTGTTCTTTTTTGAAAAACTTTCCTGTAGCTTTTAAAAAATCATCATCCATAAAAAAATCGTTACACGTGGTCAGACTGTTTTCGGAGAGATACATAGTTGACCAGAATTAAATGTCATTTGGTATTTGGTTCTTATTTGATGTCATTTTGTCATCACTTCGAAGAAAGTCACAATAGTATGTGAGTTTTTGATAAAAAAGCATCACAACGCCCTACAATCCACCGTTTGAAGTGACTTCTGGCTTTTTCCTAAACTCACTTCAGCGTTGAAGGGGAACAACTAGAGTATAACTCTAACCAACCTGGCAACTGACGTCGACAAAGCTATTCTAACTTGAAGGTAGATTATCTAAAATATTCTGTAGTTTAGAGCAGCCTCATCGGAATCGGAGTAGACTGTGTATTTTCAGACTGGTCTAGGTACACAAAACGAACTGAGTCAAATGGAAGAAAAGACTTCAATCGCGTACGTACCTCTGCAGCAAACATTTCAAAGAAAATATTGAAGCAACGTGTGTTCTTACATTGCGTGAGTTCTCAACGTTTGTCAGGAGGAGTAAACGTACACGAGAGTCGTTTGATAATGTCTTCTTTCTGCGTTTACCTCTTGTATCTACATTTCTAATGAAATTCTGCGTTTAACTTAACATTTTTGGGAAACTCTTACAAATTAAAAACCACATAGGTAGAAGAATTAATGTCGAAATATAGCTGGAATTAGTTGGTCTTTCTTCTGGTGCCCCAGAAGCAGTTCTGAGCACTAGCGTTGCAACAGACGAACAGGCGTATCTTTTTGATATCGCAGTACCTTACGAATTTCGCTTCCGCTCTTGATGGTGGCTTATGCATTTTTTTTATTGAAGCTGATGCAACGACGAAGTTATGCCACGAACCGTTCGCTTCGTGCCTTATAAGTGCAGGGACCGAATCTTGTCACAAAATGTCCAAGTTTAAGAAAAGTTTCAACGCAATTAGATAAGCTCTTCGTCATTCAGACCGTTCGTCGGAAAGTGGTCAGAAGCTTCGCAGGCCACCACGACCTAAGATGCGCTTTTTTCCCACAATGGATGTTATGTGAGGCTTTGTATTCATGATGGAAAGTCTGCTACAGAGGAGCTAAAAGCCTAAGAATGATGAAAGTGGATTTTTCGTTTTCGCACTGCTTGGAAATGAAACGAAAAGCAATCCTTCCAAGGTGCAGATAAGGACGGGTGTAGTATCTCGAACGGATGGTCTCAACCGAAGCGTTGTCTAAACCCACAACCAGAGAAGAAGCGTCCTTATTTTCCCGGTTCTTACTTTCCTTGTGTGAGGCCTGAAACCTCAAAGATTGTGGTTCCCAGGGGAGAGATTTTCGGCAGAGAAGTGCTCAGCCATTTAAAGGATTGCTGAGTAGAGCACAGCTTTCCTCTTGAATGCAAACATTCTCTGCTTTTGCAAGCTCCCACAGTTGATCTTTGCGCTGTTTGCACTCGGCGTCGGTCATACTGTCATCATTGCCAGCTTCCAGTCACAGCATTTCGTTTTGATGGGGCCGAAGTTCTCGATCTTTGCGCGATTATTTTTTTCTCTTTTGGTCGATTATCCGGCCACCGTCAATGTATGTCTGTTCAACGGAGCTGCAGCCATTACTGATTGCAACACCGTGCATCCGTCACCATTGGGGGCTACTACTGTTGGTGGATCTTCCCCCATTGTCCAACCTCCGTCCACCAGGACTGCGACCCTCAAAGACTGCCTCGTTTGGAGGCCGTTTAATCTTTTCGGGTTCCATCAGAATATCTGATCAGTTAAGTGTAGCATGGAATTTATTAGATCTTCACTGAATATAGAGAAATATTGAATCGGTGCACCAACCGCTTGTTGCAGAACATTTCTGATGGCAAAAAACGATGGTACAAGTTACGTCGCCACTTTTCACGACGCAGTATGTACTTGTTGTCATGGATCTATGACGTGATATGATGTATAGCCGCATTTGACTAGCTAGAAAAAGAGGCCCTCCAACCAAACGGTGACGAACGCCTTCTTCAAGTCAATCAGACAGGCACCCGTGCATTGTTCCTTTTCTTTATTCCATTGAACGTCGGAAACCAGGTTCGACGCGGCATGTATGTTATCATGCCCCACCATGCGTGCAGACTCGTGTTTTTCCCTCACGAGTGGAAGTGACAATCAGCCAAGTATGTGAAGTTTTTTCTAGACAAACAATCTTTGAGCATTGCCGTGAACATTTTTTTTTTCGTAATGGGAATCGAACCTAGACAGTGTAGGCTCAGTTGCGGAGGAGTCGGTTCGCAGACCCATGTCGCCACGGCCGCCTGGATCACAATCTTGAATGAAGTCAACGAATAACCGGCAGTTGACACGAGCAGTGTTGCATTTGAAGTTACTGCGTTACTATATCGAGTAAGTTTTGTATTTAGACCATTCAAACATTGGCACCTGGCCTCTTTCTTCCGCCAGAGTAACCTGAGTAGTCAATGTTCCTTTCGAACTGGTCACATGACACGGCACTCATCCTCATGTGATATTTCCGACAATTTTGAACGCATAAATTACCCGAAAACAGGAGACACACAACTCCCACTGCGACCTTGATCAACGTTCCTAGCCACAACAGCTGCATGGGCAAGTTCAGTGATTTACCAGAAAAACACGAATTTCTGGACAATTTAGTAAACTCCCAAAGATCCTCGCAGCTGTGCCTTTCCCGCCTTGTTTTCATTACGAACTTTCTACGACCAATTATAAGAAAAAAGTGATGTAGTACCTCGTCCTCGCAACAAATTGACAAGATTCACCACAGACATTCCAAATTCTCTCTTGGGTGAAATTATTCATCTCTCTTTCGGTGAATAACAGTCCATATGTCATATTCAAATCTGCTGCTCCCCCCACCAGCCATGTCCCAGGAGCTCGGACATCCTCAGTGGCCCGGCCGCCTACAGCAGTCCTCCCAAAGGATGCTCGATATTAATTCAAAAACTTTGTGCATTTATTATCTGTGAATCAATTACGGTCACTTGGATTGTGGATAAGTGATTTCTGGAGCGGTGCTCTGTCTTAAAGCAGGCCCCCTGCCCGACCCGGCCATTGTCTTGAAGTTGTCGGTGGGCGCCGCTTAAAGGAGAACCAGTGGACCGCACTGAGATTTAGGGAATCACTCAAAGGGAATTTTCGGACGGACAACGAATGGCAAGTTGGGTTCATTTTATCGAAGAAGATAATCGAAGTCATTAATTGGGAAGCGGGTCGATTGGCTGAAATTATTTCTGCGGGCGAGTCGAGAGTTGCTTCAAGGGATTTGTTTTCTTTCTGATTAAACGATGCACCATTCGGAAGGAGGTCAGCGAAGGGGCTTCGATGTGCTGGCAGATGTTGTTCTTTGTTGTCTTTCAATTTGTTCACAAATGAACGCTACCTTTGTCTGGATCATACGGGGGAGAGTGGATGACTTGGCTGGAAGGGGATTTGTATGTCGATGCTCTCTGGTGAGGCTCTACAGTCCGGCGCGTATTCAGATCTCACCCAATGATGTCTTCAACCAGCCATTTCCCATTGGTCTCCAGGCTGTTTTGGTGCTGTTTTGGTGCTGTTTTGGTGCTGCTTTGGTGCTGTTTTGGTGCTGTTTTGGTGCTGTTTTGGTGCTGCTTTGGTGCTGTTTTGGTGCTGCTTTGGCGCTGTTCTGTTGCTGCTTTGGTGCTGTTTTTGTTGCTGTTTTGGTGCTCTTTTGGTGCTGTATGGATGCACGCTATTAAACGTCCATGTCCACGCCCCCTCATGCCCCGTCCCACGTTGTCGACCCACAAAATCTACACGAAGTATCAATAACACGGCCACCTCTTAACTTCGTCTTGTTGCACCCATAAACGAAGAGACTGCAGCAAAATCGCAGGAATATCTCATCAAAAACCGCTTAAGCACCTCCATCCATCACCAAGGCCACGTCTGCACTTCTCCACAAGCCCCAACGACCCTTGAAGTTCATCAAAACCGCATCAGAGTCCCTCATAAGGACCAAGAGGTACAAACGGCGACTGAGCCTGTTAAGACCGTTAAATTAAATGAACTCAATTTACGAAGTCCTCCCCCCTAAGTTCCCAGCAACTAACCATCAAGCAGCAATTTTTCAGTTCACTGTGCCCAGAAACAGCTTTGATGTTAAGCAAGCGTTTAAAACCCACCCACCTCCTCCAGGAATCGTGTGCCTCCCTATCCCTCACGCACACACGCCCATCTCCAGACGTTTATGGTAAAATAATAAGAAGACGTTAATTCCTCCCCCAGGGCATCACAGTGCGTTCACAACCTGCACCTGGCAACGGCACCGCAGACCTAGTGGCCGCCCCATCATCATCGCCAGCACCAGCGAGCAGCAGGCTCAGGCGGCTCCCAAACGTTGCCTAGTCGTCCTCGTCCTCGCCCTCGAAGATCAAAGGCTCCGCCACAGCATTAGCAACAGGTGACGGCGTTTACGCAGAACTCGCAAAACAACAGGCCGTCGTCCGTCGAGGAACGTCCCAGTGACAGGTCGGAGCTGTCGGGTTTTGTGAAACTTTTGCCATCATAACGTCGCGTCTGTCTGCATTCATCCACTCTGTGGTCTGTGTTAACCGTGTTTTCGAAAAGTTTCTTCCATTTCAGTGCAACGACCTCCTCTCACGCTAAAGCAGCGCCACAGACGTACACTGATTAATATGCAGCCAGCAACACTGCTCGCCGGGCACGGTCGACTGAGGATTGGATCGATAGGGCCAGCGGCATTAGATTTGCCAAAAACCAGAGGAACACTTGCCGTGCGCTTGAAAAACAACTCCTGAACTGGACATTGATGGAGGTCCGTTGATGGACTTTGCGCCGTACCGAGGGAGTGGAAAGCCAGGAGGAATTATGTGAATTCGTTGCGGCTGAGTGGGATTCCTATTCGGATGCTGAAGCCGACAGGGGATTGACTACCACTTGGCTGGTCAGCACTGGGATTCACTTGCAAGCTTGCGACTCGGAATGTGCTGTTGGACAGCCAAATATGAGTGCTCGCCATTGACTATGCATGCGGAACGAGATCATGCACTCATCTCTCTCCAAATGACTGGTCTACCATGGATGGAAGTTATTTGCGTTGGCAAAAGTTCCCTCTGAGGGATGCCTTACCGACGGATGACACGTTGCATCGGTTTTACTTCAGCCCCTTTCACCCTCCGGCGTCGGATAAAGCAGCCCTTTAACTTTGATGTGAACTGACTTTGAAATTGAATCCTTTGAGAAGTCCATGCTTTGGTTCAGCCTTAAGTTCCTTGAGTCGTTTTGAAGGAGTTTAGCTCGTAAATTAAATCGTTTCCTTTTCCCATTCAACACCCCACATGATCGAAGAAACGACAGCACATTTGGAACGCAAGTCGACAACGTCGCCGAGGAAAGGGTTTCGCAGAAACGCCACTTTTCCGGCGTAGTTGTCAGTCCGCCCGCATTCTCTGGTGCGACAAAAATATGTTTTTCTCTTGCCGCTGAGCGTCACGCAACAGACGATTCGATGTCCTTTTCTTCGAGGAAACAGCATTAACCACTTCAGTGGATGCTTGTGCGGTTCCCAATGGGACGACAGATGCAATCGCATTAACGGCTGTAATAGTCCTTCGCACAAATGGCACGGAAAATGCATTCATTTGTGCGGTTTTCTTGACTTGCCTGTTTGCTCCATTCTCTCATCGGCACTGCTGTCACTTTGCGGTGATTGCGGTTTCCCGACGACATACAGTTCGCGACTGCAAGATGCCTTTAGCGCGGGTCTTGAAGAAGGATGACGGTGGTTTGGGACTTTAAGAGGGTAATGATTTTTTTCGATGCCATGGCAAAGGACACCGCGACCTGAAGAGCTCTATTGAATCGAAGTGTTGGCGTTCATCCAGAAGACGTACTGCTTTCCTTATGAAAGACAGTATGGAGCGGAGTGTATCTCTTCAGTTCCACTGAGGGGAGTATTTCCCCACGTTTCCTTAACCAAGGTAGTGCCGAACGTTCACACCAAATGTGTTCAGATTGTTGTGACCTTAGGATACTCAACTCAATCCCTAAAAGAGCCACGTTGTACAATGATCGAGATTACGGTGATGTAATAAAACAAAGATGAGAACCAAACGACAGGTTTGGCAACTTTATTAGGCGTACCTCGACAACATATTGCTGTTCATTGTTCAGGCTGAAGCTGCAAGACAAGCTGTAGTCCTGAAAGGGATCTATAACTTTAAAGAAGTTAACCAAATAGGACACCTAGAGATTCTGAGAAATCTCTTGAATCCAGTCTTAGCCTTCAACAAATAATACAAAATCATTAAGCCTAAAAGAGAAGAATGCACCAAAAGGCGTCCTTGGATGAAGGATGATGCGCAAACATGGTACACAGATGGGTAGAAGCCAGAAAATGGGGTAGGAGCGTGAGTATCGTAGCACCATTACACATACCTCTCCCCAGAGAGTCAACAATCTTCCAAGCTTAACTCTTCACCATAAATAAGGCAGCACATTGCATCAGCAATAGAAATTGAACGAATTCAAAAATAACGATACTCTCACATAGTCGGCATTACTTAAAGCCATACGTTAGGTTTTAGGTGGCATAAGATGCACATAGGCCAAGGTAGGCCCGTTGTACTGCCACGTGGTTTAACAAAACGGGGTATTGGGCTGACTTTCTATGACAGCCAGCTAGATCTCACTGCGGTCACCTAGATTCGAAGAAATAAGAGCCCAATAATTCTTTCCTGATCGAAGCGAATTTAAAGCCCTAAACTGCATCACATTCAATTCCAGGGCTGTCTGGGAATGTCACAAAACACTCAACACGAGTCACGTTTCCACACTCGATTCGATTCGATAAATGAAAATAAACTGCAATTCAGTTGTTTCTCACACCAAGTGAATTTTTGCGACCAGACTGAGTGGCGAACGGTGTGAGTTTTCAACGAAATTGATGACTTCATGTGTGGGGCAGTTTGTCCGACGTACCGAATGAACATTTCCTTCAAGATTTGGTCTTGTGAAGTGTGGGAACGTTACATACGCTGGCATAGGTTAATACTGATATGGATGGCTTACTTACTTACTTAAGGTGGTGCTACAGTCCAGGGTGGACATGGGCCTCAACAAGCGTCTGCAGCCAGCTCGATTTTTAGCTAGCTGCTTCCAGTTACGCAAGCTTTTACACTTGGGTGCGCCTGTCTTCCTATACTGCACCGTCCCTAGATGGTGGATTCAAAGACTTGCCGAAGCATTGGGTTTTCATCTGCTCTACATGACCTAGCCATCTCAATCGTTGCCAGAAGAATGAAGTTCTGGCTAAGTCGATGTAGCTGAACAGCTCGTATAGTTCGTTGTTATATATTCTCCTCCATTCATCATCTATGCAGACGGGACCGAAAATCACCCGAAGAATTTTCCTCGTCAAGCAATCATGAGCAACTTCATCCGCTTTTGACGAAGTCTATGCCGTTCTGCGACATAAAGCAGAACTGGGACGATTAAGGTCTTATAGAGGGTGACTTTAGTTGTTCGAGAGAGGGCTTTGTTTATCCATTTGTTTTGTTAGCCCAAGGAAGCAGCGATTGATGAGAGTTTTAGGACGGACTTCTGAAAGATTGTTGCTCTGGTGTTGGCGTGCGAGTTTTGAACAATTCTTCCAAGAATTATGTTGAAGAAGTCGTATGACAGCGCTTCGCCTTGTCTGAACCCTTTTTTGACATTAGAGGTCTCGGTTGGGCCTTTACCGACTTTGGAGTTTGGTAGAAATGCCAAAACCAGACATTGCTCTGTACAGCTCGTCTCTAAAGATGTTGTCATACGCGGCTTTAAAATCAATAAAAAGATGGGGGTACAATAGAGATATATTGGTCGCGTTGCTATAGTCACTTCCCATTCGGCAAGTTATTTGAAGTTGAAATATCGGATCGTGAAAATTTGGAGAAATGATGTTCCAGCACTAGACGCCAGGAGTCTGGTATTCACAGACTGGTTCACAGACGGATGAGAAGTGGATTCTGACAAAAAGGAAAAGCATACTTTGCCTAGAACGCTGGACAAATACGGATGGTCTTAGGAAATCCAAGCTATTAATCATGAAAATCAAGGACACGGAAAGCATAAGAAAGTTAGCGAACTTTCTTACTGGCCATTGCGGCATGAATTACCACCTTGAAAAAATGAATCTGTGCCAGGACAAGGAATGTCTTCTCTGCCTGGTGGATGATCAGACATCCGACCAAGAGTTGGAGCTGGAGTTATTTTTCATGGAATTAATAGTCGAAAGTATTTTTTATTTTTTTTCAAATGTGTTCCGCCCCGACGTAGAATTGTGAGGTGCTAAGAGGTGCTCCTCATCCGCTGCCGGATGAGTGCGGAAATGTGTGTACATTGCGGGGTCCATCACGCTTGAGTAATTGTGAAAAGTGAGACCCTGGGAAGCGTATATGGGAAAATAACGAAGAGTGCGAGAGGAAACATGAGGAAGAACTGGTGAGGTTGTCGAGTCTTACCATTCAACGAAGACTAACGCATTTTTCTTTTAAACTTATTTGCTTGTCTCAACACTACCTTAGATGCGCAGTACCTGGAAATTCAACGCCATTGTCAGAAGAAAGCTGGAGTCATTCGAAACAAAACGTAGCTATTCAAAAATTGAAATGTTACGAGGGCCGTTTGAGAATTCAATGATTTTTTTTTGAATTTCCCGCACAGTAACTTCATTACTTCCACACAACTTCCATCAAACTTGTATTCATTGACTGAGGGCTGAGCGTGCTGCATCATATACTTTGTGTTTCTGTAAGCCCCATCAAATCGTTCCTTCGTGAACAATGGCGCACACAACTCAAGTGGTTGTTGTGGAAGCTAGGCCGAGCTCTACATCGGACTAAAGCCACCCATGTTGTATGTGAAATATAAGAGATTTTGCACCCACTCTCCCAGAGGATCCTGTCGTCCACCTTATTTTTATCATCTGCAATTGGTGGCTTAATTTAACTAACGCTTGTTTGTCTATATCTACATCAAAGATGGAAGTGGCCTCTGCTCAGAATCTTTTTTTATGAACACCACTTTAGTCACACGATACGTGTTGATGAAAACTTTTTTATGATGGCATGTGTCCTCTCAAGGATTCCGCGTAAAACCCCTTTTATTTCTGTCTCACTGTACCGTGGTATTGCCGACTCTGAAATTATTCGACCACAGGTTCATCCTTTTTCGTTCCCCCAACTAGGCGCACTCCAGAGATCGGTCCGTAAACTATACGCTGACCTACCCCACCCACCAGCGAAGATACATATCCGATTTGTCAGTACAAAGTGGACTCAAAACACAGAGCTCATCCTGATTAAGGCAAGAGCTGAATGTAAATCACAGTCTTACGAGCTGAAAGGCCACAAAAGCAGGCGTCCATCCGACGTCATAAACCAGGTCCGCCGTAAAACCCGCCTCACACTGAACGTCCTCAATGTGTGACATTCCCCCTGCTCGCTGCGACATTTACGACGTGGGACCTCGGCACTCGGTGAGATTTAATCGACTAGTTCCAACCCAAGGTTTATCGACGCCGCCGCCCCAACCAAATGGGAGTCAATCAACTGTTGAAGGCACTGATGTGCCCTCCAACTCACGACATGTGCCCCATCAATAGATAGGACGTTAGTAAAAGTTTACAAGTTTCCTGACGGGGCCTCATCAATTTTATTGTCTGCTCATTAAATTGTGTGCTTCCTTGGCTGCGAGGGGAAGCCTGCGGCCCCCCGTCGTCAGTTTGGGAGGCTCTGCAGACTTAACGAACGCCCCACGTACTCACATTCAAACAGGTGGACTGCTCGCTCTCACTGGAGCGACTCCTCCCGCCTCCGTTGGTGCAGGCCAAGTGCATCAGTCCTAGAGAGAAAGCTCGCACCGTTGAGCTTTTTCTCTCCCCACATCCCAGTTACTGCCAGTGACTGCGAACAGTTTTCGCGTTCCTGCCAGATCGAAGTGGGTACACATTGCGTTGCCAATTTGCCTTGCAAAACCTTTTATCTCTGCGCTCCGGTGGACTGAGAGACAACAGCGACGACTCGGCGGAGTGTGATTGACAGTCCCACGAGCCGGAACCTCTAAGAGGTGCTCCTCATCCGCTGCCGGATGAGTGCGGAAATGTGTGTACATTGCGGGGTCCATCACGCTTGAGTAAACTGTCCCAGTTTCGCTGGATTGTCCTCTAAAATTGAATTTAATTAGAAAATAAATTACTTGTGCCGTCCCCCGAACACTGCATGGTTTGTAAGTTCAGGCGCATTTGCCACGGTCACGGTGTTTGCTCCGACGGAGTTCGGTGAGCAACAGGCTGAGACACGACGCCGGACAGCTGGGGTAAACAGAATTGAAGAGGATATCAAATGAAATTGAGTTGTTTGCTCGGAACTGTTCGGAACCAATTTGAGCTACCATCTTTAAGAGGGAAAGAGAGTGTTAGGAGATTCAGGAGGAGGAGTGCTTCAAGGATTGCCACGGCTTCATCACGCGCGGAATCACCGATCTGAAGCTGAAAGGGGTTTTGAAATTTGATACAGAACCAGGAGAAGACTTCGAGGATGATTCAATGGTGAGAGTAATCAATGATCAAAGACTTCGACTAAGTGGAAGCTATAGCCTCACCCAGGTAACTGAACGCGGTGAAGGATTGTTCAAGTCACGTGCTGCGGTAGAGGCAGTTGAAGCGAAAGCGATCTCTGGTGGCAATTCTGTTTCGCCCCTTATGATGAACAGCCTAAAAGTATGCTACCCAAAAACCGGAGATGAAGTCTATTTCCTAGTCACTTGTGAAGTGTTAGCTTTTGATGGCCTCTCAACGAGACGAGAGCCACGCTTAGGACTGAGGCAATCTTAGGATTCTTTAGTCAGCCAAGTATAGTATCGGATCGACATCAAAGCCTTCCAGGCGTCTCAGTATTGCAGGATTTTTGTGACGAAGTTTTGTTAGTTCTCTTTAGAAAAACTATTAGTGGACGGAATCATCTTGGGGAGCTGTGGCTAGTTCCACTGTAGCACTTGCTGCCAAAATGATTGTATTTCTGGTCTATACTAAAATGTTCCTTCCTGCTATTCCTGTAGGGTCGATGGTTTCCGTTCTAAAGAATGCTGCCAAACGACTTTAATTCCTTTGGTTTGCGTTGCGACTCTCCTGCTGCCGAAAATGTCGTGCTTCCCTGCATATTTGCTCATTTATTTTGGGTGCTGGTGTTTCTCCTTTCGGATGGTGCTACACTCGTGTCGGTTGCATGACGTTTGTCGTTTCGTTTCCTCTGCGATGACTACCTTCAGCGAGGAGACAATGTCAATCTTAGTGTTGAACCAACAGAGCACCTTCCGACCTACTAAAACGGAATTTAGAACCTGCAATCTTATTGAGAGCATTCACATGCTCCCCTGATGTAGTTGTACGGGAGAGCTCGTGGCTTAAGTGGAGAATTTGTTTGGGTAAAGCTACAGGCCGAGGAGGACCAGGGCCTTCATTCTACAGAACCCACTCGTGTTGCCGGTAGCATTGGTCCCTCACGAGCCGAGTGGACACTTGTATGCAGACTGCGAGCGACGAAGTTAAAAAAACGCTTTTTCTAGACAGCTAGAGTGATTCGAAAGAGGAATAAAATGAGTTCTTCTTGTTGAGAATTGAACCTAGACAATTTATCCACCACGCCGCAGTTGTCGATAGTAGAATGCTTGGACGTTTGAAGATCATCACAAAGATGCAACGGCCATCACCAAGAGGCGTTAAAAGAGTGTGTCTAAGGCAACCGATGCCGAAGCGGAGTAGGATGTTGTAGAACACATAATAATGATTGTTGAGCAATTTTAGCTAGGTTCTTCGTTCGGATGCGATAGACTAGGTGGTCCAGAACGGATATTCTAGGGTAGGGCGCGCAGGCGAAAGTAAGCTCAAAAAGAAACACTTGTTTCGCCTGTCAGTGTAGACTTTCATTCCGACGTAAAGAGAAGGGAGCTGCAGCTGCATTCTGCTTGCATTTATAGTAAAAGCCGACTTCAGGTCAATGACGATGTCGTTGAGTAATGTTCGAGAACGATTTTTAAACATCATTATGACGTGCAAATCAAGTCGCCTACGCTAGTCAAGGTGTTCTCCCTCGAAAAGACGACGGACTTTCTTCATCATTGAAATTATCCATGCATAAAGTCAGCTCAAGACGGATCTAATATTAAAAATCCTATTCAGACTAGGAAAACGGCGATTTGAATTTGTTCATGATGCGAGGGATTGCGAGGGATGTTCTTTGTACCACTTGCCGCTGAGATGATGAGAAAGAAGAAGGAAGATGTGCTAAGCCTTAGAGTTTCGTGGTACGTACTATAGTTGAGCTAAGTTGCGATTTCATTTTCACAGGTACAACACTGTGAATGCGATTTTGTAATCACAGTGATTCTAAACAACGAATTAAGTTGTTAATTCAAACTTTTTTTATTGTACTACATATATAATCTAAGAATACGAAGATTATTATGGAAGAAGCTCAAAAACTCTCACCACATATCTCGCTTTTAACCCAATCATTCTGAATTGTATGAATATACATAGCCCTTTTGTGCAGTATATGAATGATTAATAAATCCACTACTCCGGACAACTTATTTTTCGCTGTTTGCTGCCCTACGGCGCTCTCAATTACAGACCTACCGAATGACGAAGTTGAAACGTTGACCACTATTGTCGTATACAGAAGAGAGAACCAGAGTTTGAACGTTGTTCTCATAATGTACGATGGATAAAAGAGTAATATCAAATTTAAAGAATATAAAGGCAGTTCTAGGCAGAGCGTACTCAGATTTTGTATATTTCATTCACATCTGACACACATCATGAGGAAATGAAATTGTTTATGTGAATCAATATGCGAACGGGGTTGTAAAAGAGAGCAACTAAGACGCATGTATGATTTCAAACAGTGTTTGCGTAAAGGTAGCAACCCAATCGCAATCGCAGTTTAAATCGAAGTCGATCGCAGCCTGCGATTTCTCAACTCGAGTACGTACGAGTACACGTTATGTACGTAAAATTAGCATGTGCGTGAAGCAGTGCATAACACGTAATTTATTTTCACGTAAATCTAATTACACGGGAATTTGCAATATGTTACAAGATTTCAATTTTTCGAGCTGTGATTTTAATGCTTAAGCAAAAACCAGTTTCATAGCAATCAAACCCACTCGTTCCCAGTATAATTTACAAGAATGTAACGATGTACGCGATCACCTACCTATATTCCATGTGTATTTAGTGCTTTCACGTGATGACGTGAACTACTTACTTATCAGGCATGCGACCAATGGACGATCTGAGCCTGAATTAATTTCACATTTACGCAAAAAACACACGTGATCACTTGAATTTCGATTAGTGTCATATATAGGCACGTGCCATGAGATAACGTGCAATTAGATGTCCGTTCATAACCTGCTCCTCTAGTGTACGGACTCGTTTTGCTCTCGTTTACCGCCAGACCCATTTCAATATATCCCAATGCCAATAAGAGCTGTACAGACGGCTATCTATATTCAGCCAATCACGTCAGTGTCTTCTGCGTATACTAACAGCTGATTGGACTTCTAGAGGACCGGGTCTCTAGTGCTGCCCTGTGAGTCTCGCACAATAATCTCAAGAACGATGTTAAATAAGTCACATCACAAGGATGTTGCCTGAATACCTTGTCTGAGTTCTTATGCGGCTTTCACGGATCCGTGAGTGTTCTTTATCTCCACCTCGTCATTCTGTACATCCTGAGGAGTTTTACAGAAACGAACAACAACACAAAAAAGGTTCAAATGTGGCGTCGAAAAATTCAATGAAATGTTGCGTATACGACGCGTGGGCCGTGATATGCCTTTAAAAGCTTATGCTTGTGTTGCTTATGCCAATCGGTCCGTACACAGTCCTTAACATTAGGAACAGTCCACATTTCTATATCAAGAATAATTGATTATCCTTTGAAAAATATCATATTTTTTAGCTCATGTTTAAAACACCTCCTCCGTCTTTCGAGAAAAATTTACATTACTTGACATTACTTCAACACCAAGGAACACTGAGAGCACGGTGTTGCTGCATTCAAGTATGGCTTTGGCTCTCAACAATTTCCCCGCCCTTGGAGGTGCTCCATAACCAGTCCAACAGTGCACTCAACTTGCCCACAGTAAACTGTAGTGTCGTCCAGTGCGCTTGCACTCTCCCCAGCCAGCCACACGCCACACGCCACACATGCCCCCGCGAGTAAACTGATTTAATCATCTCAAGTCTCATTAGTCGCGACAACTCAAACTTGCACAGCACTCGTGCGCTCGACAGTGAGCCTGCTCCCATAAGTGGATGGCTGTCATTCAAAAGATGCAAACACGATTAAGTCGGTGGCCTTATGCAGCAGCTGCACTCAGCTCCGCACTCGCAGTGCTCTACCAAGGATCTGAGGATAATCCCTTAATTATGTGACACCACCCGATGGGCCCGCACATCGAAAGTGGATACTCCAATTGCAGCGCACACTCCGTTCGAACCCCCTTCGAGTGTGTGGCACAAAAAGAAATCCGATCGCAAGTGTAATGCCTTGCAGCTCACACTGGCATCCAGAAACGGAAGTGCGGACGCACACAGCCAGCAATTTTGTATTCGGCTTTGCCTCATTAGGCCTGCTTCGTATTGTCACACGAGACCATTGTGTCAGGGTGCTCCTCTTCCAAAGGCATTCCTTCGGTTTCGAGAGGCGGGACGGAGTGACAGACGTCGTTACAGCTCAAAGGCTCTTGCAGAGTCACACAATTCTCCGAAACGAAAGTCGTCATAATAATGGTGTCTCTGGGATGCCTTCAATTCCGACTGGCTGGGTGGATGGTTTGTGGTTACACAGGATCAGAGGAGGTTATATTTACTTCAACGATGTGCTCTCGACTCGGCCGTGCACACTGCACAGATGTGAAAGGGGGAGGGAGCGGCACATGTGTGGCGGCTCAGAGCACACGTAGGAAATGCGAGCGTGTAGGTGGACTCGTCGAATTGAAAGAATCCTGAGGAAACTGAAAAGATCTGCATAAAGAGAAAAACAGGACAATGGCACAACTGTTGCATTCCACACTTGCCCTTGCTTTGAAGTTTACAATGCACCGAGAGATGAGAGTCGGAGGCGAGTTCTTGGAATAGAAAGGAAGCGACTTCAAAACAGGTGTGGGGTATGTCAACAATGCAGAAGATAGTAATATATCGGAAGACTCCTGAGCACATACTTATGTAGCTCCTCAAGCACTAATGGACATCGTTAGAGAGCGCTTCTGGATTCGGAAATTGTTGTGTAGCTTGCAAGCCCCTTATGATGGATGGTCATTCAATTTGTGGTCAGGATTTGATATTCCTTTTGCAATCACAAACGAAGATGTTTAGTTTGAGTATTGCCATTTTACAATGCGGATCACTTAGCAAGAGCAACCACTGTACGTGCTCAAATTGTGAAAACTTACTGGAAAAATAATAATTCTGTGTAGCGCGCAATTTGAGCTGATTATGGTTGACATTGACGTTCATTTAGGTGGACTATAGGTAGACTTGAAGAGACTGGATCTGCTGTAGATGTCTTAAGGCATATCCATTGGAGGGATAAATCATGCGGTCACGCTGCTATACTAACAAGATGGACAGCAGGATCAACCACGAACCCTAGCCCCGGAGAAGAGCTTCAAACAGCGCTTTCCGGAACGGATACAAGGGCAAGAGCAAATTGTAATAGCAGAAGGCGAGTTCGTCCTATCAACTGCTGACTCAAAGACGAGCATCAGACATTCTTACATCGAAGCTGGTTAAGCTGTGCAGACAGTGAGGTACCTATGACGAACACAATTGTCTCTTGGTTTAAATATTGGAGCAACGGCTAAGGCTCGCTGAGGCCAACGTTGAGCAAGAGTAAATCATCATCTTTGATAGGTTTTGTGGCAAGAATGTACGCATGCTAGTAGGAGTTCTTACCTACCACTGTGTCATGTGAAACACGCAATGCATCTGAGCATACCGCATAATGACAGTTGTCATACATATAAAGGGTGGTTAAATTTTAAGGGCCGATGTTGTTTTTGAATAAAACACAAATTATTTAGGAAATTATTGTCATATCTTTTTATTATGATAATATTGGTATGGTTCAATTATGTATAGAACAAAAATGGCCAAATGGCTGCCGCGACCTCGGAGTCACACCTCCACCCGATGATCCAAATTTTCGATGACGCTGAAGCATAATTGAGGTTCTATGCCGTTAATGTGCCGAATTAGCTCTTGAATTGTTGCTGGCTCATCGACGTACACCTTTTCTTTCAAATAACCCAAAAGAAAAAAATCCAACGGTGTCAAATCACATGATCTTGGCGGCCAATTGACATCGCCACCACGTGAGATAACACGGCCATTGAATTTGTCGCGCAAAAGAGCCATTGTTTCGTTAGCAGTGTGGCAAGTGGCACCGTCCGGTTGAAACCACATATCGTCCACATTCATATCTTCCAATTCGGGCCATAAAAAGTTCGTTATTATTTCACGATAGCGAACACCATTCACAGTAACTGCCTGACCGGCCTCATTTTGGAAAAATTACGGCCCGATGATGACGCCAGCCCATAAACCGCACCAAACAGTCACTCTTTGTGGGTGCATTGGTTTTTCGACAATCACTCTTGGATTATCATTCGCCCAAATGCGGCAATTCTGCTTATTGACGAATCCACTGAGGTGAAAATGTGCCTCATCACTGAAGATGATTTTCTTCGAAAATTGATCATCCACTGTTGCCATTTCTTGCCACCATTCTGACCATTGACGACGCTGGAAATGGTCAAGAGGCTTTAGTTCTTGAGTCAATTGCACCTTGTAAGCGTGTAAATGCAAGTCTTTATGCATAATGTTCATCAACGACGAGCGTGAGAGGTGCAATTGTTGGGCACGACGACGAGTTGAGGTGGACGGCTCTTCAGCCACACTATCGCGAACAGCAGCAATATTTTCTGCAGTACGAGCTGTACGAGCATGCACTGGTGTTTTCACATCTCCTACAGACCCGGTTTGCTCAAATTTTAACACGATTTTTCCGATTGTACGCACATTTGGACGATTAAATTGACCGAAAAAATCACGAAGTGCACGATATGCATTTTAATTTGAACGCCCATTTTCATAATAAGCCTGAATAACTTTAACGCGTTGCTCGATTGTGTATCTTTCCATGGTTCGAAATTGAGTTAGTCCGACAAATTGAGAAATGTCAAATGAAATGCAGAAAAAAACTTGACCTTTAGGTGTGGTTCACATTCAATATCGGCCCTTAAAATTTAACCACCCTCTATATTCAATTAACAAACGAAAACCCTGACTGACGCCATCCATGATCGACGCGACTGTGAAACGCTGTTGTGTCGATCATGTAAGGGAATTCTGGATGGGAGGATGACTGGCGCCGTACACAACTGAATTTCTCAACCGATAAACATTTTAAATAGAAACCAACCCTCGACTGGTTCCATCCCTGTCCCTTAGGGTTGCGATTGATTTCCGGAATAGAAGGCTGATCCTGATTGAGCGACTTCTGAGTTTTTCATATAAATGCAATGCGAATGCCCCGAGGAGTCAGTCAGTGTAGTCAACGACATCACCAAATAATTTAAATACAAATTGTAAACGTTTGCCATAATTGTGACTTCATAACTCTTATTCAATAAAGTTATTTCACTAGACAATACTTGTTGTTTTGTTTTTACGTCAGTTACAACGTTTACAGAAGCCGAGATGAGATGAGGAAGAAATAGAATCTGGCCAACATCTGCTCTGCTATTGCCCAGCTCTAGCAAAGAAAAGGAGGCAGTTCCTAGAACGCTGATGGACTTGAGCGGTGTTCCTAAGATTCATATGTGGATTCTGGTTGGTATTAGGACTAAAGTAGGTCTCATCCTAAACATGGGCGCAATGTAACCAACACGTTGTCTTAAGCACGCCATGGCCACGAGGCCGGCAGGGCACCCAATTACCTACATATCTACCTAGGGCCTATCCATCCAATAGTTCCTTACTCCGCCAACTGGTGAATAAAGGCAATAAGATGGTTCTCGACTCGACCGAGATACTAGACTTGCCTTGGGTACGGTGTTGTTAAGGGCTCCTCTGATCGCTGAAAATGCTGTGCAACTCATATTTCTCATCTTCAGTTGCTGTCATTCATTTCATATCCATTGTCAAATGTTCAAACTTAGTACGTCTTTAGATTCGCTTATGCCATACGGTTTTTTATATACGAACGTCGGCTGAAGACTCAGTAACTTTTCGAATAAAATTAATTTTGTTTCGACAAAGAAGCGTTTTGTTTCTTTGCAAAGTTTCCCTTTCGATATATAATTATAATAAAGGGTGTTTTTTTTAGAGGTATAGAACTTTAAATTGGCAACACTATTACAACTGGCGGGCATTTTGTCAGCTGTCAAGTGATTTATTTTTCATTTGCTTTGGCATTTGTTGGTTAGCATAGCATAGTTACCACAGCAAGTCGTAGATTCGGTGAATGGGCCCGAAACCAGATTGCCGTTGATCCAAAATTTCATAAGCAAATCAAAGCTCACTTTCGGTTGAATGGATACGTCAATAAACAAAACTTCCGAGTTTTCATAAACGTCGGAAATCTGCGCTAGTACAATCGCATTTCTTTTCTCATGCGTTTTTGAACACACACCGTGTGCAGAATATCGGCAGGCTTGCTTTAGTACAAAATATTTTTCTTCTAACCTGACCCTGTTTGAAGTCAAAAAATAATGACTGCACAATCTGCCCGACATCAGTGAGCTATTGACGTTTATGAACAGGTATGCCCAGAAGTTTACCTAAGTTAGTATGATCGTACGTCTGCATTAATGAACATGGATAACGCAGTTCTTTGTTAGTCTGACGTTTATGAAAACACCCTATGTTGAGACACCGTTACATCCACAAAAACTGACTATTTGGTGTGCTTTATGGGTTGGTGGAATAATTGGTTCGTCCTTCTTTAAAAACGATGCTGGCCAGAACGTTACAGTCAATGGTAACCCCTATAGAGCCATGATTACTGACTTTTTCGTTCATCAACCATGATTGAACGACCATGATGTGCAGGGGCTGTGGTTTCAACAAGACGGCGCAACATGTCACACAGCTCGTGCCAGAATTGATGTATTGAAGGAAACGTTTGGTAACAGCAAAGTTTCACGTTACTGGCCTCCAAAGATCGTGCGATTTAACGCCGCATGACTATTTTATGTGAAGTCGTTAGTCTACGCCGATAAGCCCGAGAACTTAACCACTTGGAGAACAACATTCGCCGCGTTATTGCCGATTTACGACCACAAAGGTTGGAAAAGTCATCGAAAATTTGACCTCCAGATTAGACTACGTCCAAGCCAGCCGTGGCGGTCATATGCCAGAAATCACATTTAAATTATAACTCCAGAAGATTATCTTTCGAATAAAGTGAATTTCATGTCAATTTAAAAAAAACCGTCATTGTTTTATTCCATTTCAAAGTTCTATACCTCTAAAAAAACACCCTTTAGTTGGAATGAGCTTTGCTCGTTCATAGTGAAAGCTAATTTAACATTGCGGCAGGCCGAAGCAGAAAGAAAAACTCAAGAGGCCGCGTTCCGGAATGAAGGGTAATTCGCTAACCAGCCCCTAGAAGTAATACCTACCGACAGTTCTGCGGGCAGAGTGGTAGAAGAGAGATTTAGGACGTAGGCGCGAGGAAGCAGGAGAATAATATCCCGTGAATCGTTCATGATGGTAGCACGGGTTACCAGTATCTTGAATATGATTCCACATCAATTGGCGCAAATCATAAAAAAAAAAACGGATTTTCAAACAAAATCTGACACAACTGTCAGTCACAGTGGGTTCGAGTAAAAGTCAAATCAATTCCTTCCACAAGTCCTGGGGAGTCTTCCACACTTTTCAACAATACAGTTCCCAAACCAAATCACGCACAAATTCAGTTTAAACAGCTTACAATGTAAGATGCTCAAAATCTATCCAGCCGCCTGCTATAAATCTTAATTTCCGTTTTCAAGATGACGCAGAATAGACCACTAAGCAGATGTTTCCCACATGATTCGCCGTAAGCACACGCTCAATGCATACCCCTCGCAATTCTCGCATCCATCCCCGCCACGCGAGGATATTTTTAATTAGTATCTATGTATTTGAAGCTCTCAGTTGAATCGATTTTCACTTCAATGCCAAGCGGCACGTGCTGTGCTCTGCACAAAAGCAAGATATCACAGCTTGTATCGTATTCCTCAATTGTGATCTCTGCGCTTCGTCACAGGGCCTCCTTCTTTCTGCGCTGAAACGCCGAAAGGGAAAAGCCAACGAAGAACACAGCAGCACAGCCCTCGGCGAGAGGGTGAACGTCTAGCGACAAGGTCGACGCCGACGACATTGAGTGCGATTAATTAAATCCTTCTTGTAATTGCGGCTTCTGCGCGAGCACGACGACGATAATATTCCCCTGAGAGCCTTGTTGTGCTGCCTGAGTGGCTGTTGTGCTGGGCGTGCTTACGTCTGATATTAATGACTAATAACGGAAGCATTGTCGACAGGTGAATCAACTGCACACGCCCACACGGGGGAATCGACGCGGTGCGTTGGTTAATTGAAATTTTACAAAATCCCTTACGGCGGCGTGGGGAAATCTTGTTAAGGGGATATCTCGAGTCAGAAAGCATAACGAGTACATCGCCTTGGCAGTTGCTGCCAGTCAATTCGGTGCGCTTGCGTGGGCGTAAGTGCAGCTGCGGTTGGATTGGAAAACTTCGCTTTGCCTCATCCAGCCTGGGTTCAACTTATCACCCAACCAAGGCAACAGCAACTCCATGAGTGGCCCTCAAAAAGAAGAGATCGCTTTCTAAACCTACTCGTCCCACAAAGGCGAAGCCTAACCAATACGTGACAACAAGGACACAAATAACATTAATTTTTTTTTCCAACTCGAATTCAAAGCCACTTTAAACTGAGCAACTCACCACGATTGAATGCATGCATTTCCCATCTTCTACTCATTAGGGTACTCCGCCAAGAAGTATGCACCGCACAAGCACATCAACCCAACAGTCACTTTCCCTCGAACGAGCACAGAAAAAAGAAAAAAAAAACCGCTTCGATTTCCTTTGACTGCCACGCAACCAATTCGTCGTCCTTAACGAGGATAGAAGCAATAACCACTTCAATCGATGCATTTTGCAGTACCCAGTGGGAAGCGAGCATTCATTCACTCAAGTCGCACATAAAGCGAGAGTGCCTCGAGTGCAGTCACTTGTGCTGTTTCCGTCGCTTGATTATTTGTCCAATCTCTGTCGTCGTGATTGCGATTCCGCCAACAGATCGACTGACAGCAGCCGTTAATGGGTGTCTCGAAGCAGGATGTCGGTAGTTTGGGATTCAAAGAGTGCAACGAGTAGGTTTTAAAGTTTAATGAAAGCATTTTATTTCCATCTGCACTCAAATTGGGTGCAATGAACGGTTGGGGAGTTTGTGTGGGACACGCGAGAACGTGCAAGGGTTTCTCGAAGAGTTCCTTGATATGATGCGCTAAAGGACAGCCGCTATTCGATTTTGCCATGTAAGGATAGCGGAAGCTGTTCAGGACAGCGGCCAGTGTCCAGAAACTATTGCCGGCGAAGCAATTTGTGGACAGCGGCCTATGTCCGGGCGGTCCTGTCTTCAGCTTGGAGTTCCAGCTTTTCATTATGCGCACTCGTCCTGTCCCCTACTAGATGTCTCCACAGTTCAAGGCAAGCCCGCCTGAATATCGCTCCACCCCCGCTCACGATTTGACTTGAATCACATATCGTTGGCTGTTGCCTAAATCACATTCGCAGACTGACGATCCATACGCTCCAGACGACTTGAAGTGTAAGTAACTTCGAGGATTACGAGAGCGACGACGAACAAATCCCGTGATTTATAGAACAAGCAATTGCCCGTCCCACCGTCAGTGCTATCCGTGGCGCGTTTCAAAAGTCCGTCGAATGATTTATGGCACGGCCTCACTTGGTGGCAGCCAAAGCATCTCGCATTACATTCCAGACGTTCGCATTTGTCTTAGACCAAGCGGTGAGCAGGTGAGTGCTTCCACTTTCGCAATAAATCACACGTCCTGATGGCGGACACTCACTTGAGCTTAGAATTCATGAACATTTTGAAAAGGGATCCGGCCTCGCGCTGCCCCATCATCGGCGCTTCAACATTTAATCCCTTTTTGTGAACTTTCCACCTCCCGTTGCGGAGCACCACCGCCTCCCACGTTGCGTGGGAGCGATAAACTATTTCTCGACAACTGTCAGGGAAATAGTTTTCGCATAGTTCCGTCAGTCGAACGATGGATTCCCTAAATCCCGCTGACGACCCTTTTTGTGGTCGTTTTTTGCCGATAATATTAATAAAACGCTCGAGTGGAATTGGAATGCTTCGCGAATTCGGGGTTCGGGGGGAGTTTTAATTAAAAACTTCATGGTTCGTGGGCATCCAGCAAAGGGCTGGCATTCGATTCATCCCTGTGTGATCTGAGAACAGTCGATTGGGGGGGAATTCACGGCGAATAGATGCTGGGCCCTACGTGCAATCGAGTTATCGCGTAGCCACGGGCACTCGCTGACGTTTGACAGGTGGCTGGCTGATTTCTTTACGCTCTTTTTGCACTCAAATCCCATTTGGTGGCGACTGTGAGGCATTATTTCTGTATTCCAGAGCAGGTTCACATGCGAATTTTTTTTCTGCAGTTTAATATGACCCTTGTGCCGGGTTCTCATTTGACGTGAGAGCGATTTCGTGTGACATTTGTCGCCTGTGGGGGACGCGAGTCTTTATTTTTGATTTGACTTCGTTCAAAGTCAGTTAGAACGAAAAGCAATGTAGAACAGATATTGTTTGCGGATCCACAACTGAAGTGGCAGTCTAGGCTAGAATGCAATTCATGCAGGAATGGAAGCTTCTAGACGAGCAGGAGAATTGCGTGGTCTCGGGGCGTCTGTGATTCAATGTGTTGAATTTATAAAACCACGAAGCTCAGTCTCAAGAAACACAAAGACAGCCACAAAAATATCCCAGTCTAAGGTGAAATAGCCGATGGTGCTCTAGTTCATTGCTGCGACAGGGGATATGGTCAGCAGTCTCCTCACAGTCTGCAAATGGACTACACGTACAAACAAGTTGCTACGAAAAGGTTTCATTAGTTGGGCCTCCCTGGTGAGTACTACGGACTCTTTACTCGCATTAAGCCTTGATTTTCCATACTGTGAAGTGTTCTCTTTGTTTACCTTAAAAAAGTATGAAGTTATATGAAAGGACCTTACACAATTTACTCAACGGGAGGTGGAAAGTTTACAAATTTGTAAATAACAAATAAGGAGATGAAGAATCTTCAAACAGATGATGCTCTATCTTTCTCTTTTGTACATACATGTAAATCACGACTCACCAGTCATCGTTTGAATTTAGACCAGGACAGGACCTGTCCAACTATCTTTGTCTTAGGTAAACTAAGACTTATGTCTTTTCATTCGGTTTGAAAAAGTATAGGGAATCAGCGTTAAATTGTAAAGTGTTCGCAATTGCTTCAGGGAAATCATTCATAATTCCAGCACCAACTATCATTTACGTACATAGATAGCGATGTTTAGGGGCAGTTTAAAGTTTATTATTTGTGCGCTCTCAGCTCCCAGAGCAGCCTTCGAACGAGGAAATACAAGAGCATTCACACCTGCTCTATATATACGATATATATACGATATATAGAGCAGGTGTATACCGTATATACCACGGTTTCCTCAAGAAGTTACGTGAAATAAGTGTTGTCGTCATAATTTGCCTTCTTTTATTTATTTGATTATTTAATTTGTACACAACCTCTCACTAGCGTGCAGACATGAAGTAGTAAAGAGATGTCCAACTCGGGTTTGGGTCTTTACTAAAAAACCCCTCGCCTATCTCTGATTTGCTCTAAAGGCACGCATACTACTTTATTTTCACGCACACTTCTTAAGGCTTTAGAGCAGCCTCTGATGAATCGTATTCACAAACACTGTCTGTGAACATTTTATAAAAAACGCTGTCAGATGAAATCAAGGGGCAACAGAGGTAGAAGTTGACTATCTCTTTAATACTTCATCTCTGCTAGCGTGGTTGTTCATCGACTGACTACCTATCGGAGAGATCTCCAGGCAACTCGATCCTCCGCTATCGACGAAAACTCTTCAGGAACAATGCCCAAGCGTAACCCGGCGAGTTTTTGGACTTGGTCCAACCACCTCGTCCTGGGTCTGCCAAGCAGTCGCTAACCTGATGGAATCGCATTCAACGCCCGCCTCGGAAGTCGTGATGATGGGGACATTCGTGCCACGTGACCAAACCACCGAAGCATAGCCCTTTCCGTTCGAAGAAACAGCTGCTCAATGTTGAGTTCCTCGCGCACTGCCGTGTTTCTCACCCTATCCCGGCGAGTAATTCCCACAACAGCACGAAGAAACCTCATCTCAGCAGCTTGCACTCGCGATCTTATTCTTTCGGTCATTACCCAAATTTTATGACCATAGGTGAGAGTTGGAGCAAATACTGAGTTGAAAACCGCTAACTTGGCTTTGACACCAAGCTCGGCCTTTCTGATCACAGAGCTACCAAGCTGTGTCAAAACTGACCCAGCTTGACCAATCCTACAGGAAAGCTCAGCATTACTCCTTCCATCACTCGTGAAAAAGACCCCGAGATACTTCAACTTCTCCACCTGCTTCAATGGGACTCCACTAACATGCAGAGCGCATTGAACAGGCGTTCTGGAAATGACCACAACCTCCGATTTGTCCACGTTAACCCTCCTTTTTCTTTCTCTATCAAATCAGTGTTGCCACATAAGGCTGAATTCGAATCAAAATCGTACTGCATTGCAGTGGTGGGTTAAAAGGAAACTGTTCGATGGTAGAGTTTGCAATTTCACTCGAATTCACGTCTGCTCTTGAACTACACTGGTACAATCTGTAGCCTAGGTTAGGTTAGCTTGGAGTGCCTGACTGCTGGAGCAGCAGTCACACTTAGGCCAGAGTAGGCATGTCGTGATACCTATTTGAACCCTATTCCGCAAACCAACTAGAGCTTTTGACAAAGCAAAAGAGTTGACTGATATTGATGTTGTTTAGTTCTGTCAAGTTTGTTGAAATAGTAGGCGTTTAGATGTTATGTAATGGCCTTCATTAAAGCGAAGGCCTAGTCTGGATGCGTGCGTTGCAATGGCACAATGCCCTGTAAGTACGCCGATAATAGTTCTGAGGTTGAGTCTACTAAATCTGATCATGCTACTGATAAGAGAAAATTAGCAACTGAACAGAAAAACAACGGCGTGAAGAGTTCAATGACTTTATTTACTTAGTACTGATCCCGACTTGATCTATTGCGCGACTGTCCCGCACAGTCGCTGCATCCGTAACGTGACAGTACGTAAGCGTATTGGATCTATGGTGGGCGATAGCAGTTTTGCAGTGAAGCATTTAGTGCCGGCAGACCATCTACGATTTGTGTTAGTAAGTGTTTCACACTTTAGTAAATGTTTAGCAGTAGCGATATGCATGGATGGCATATCTCCATCCGGAAGTCGTATCGCCTTAGTACCCCTTCTAGCGAGTTCGTCCCCTTCACAATTTTCTGGAATTTCACAGTGTCCCGGCACCCACATAAGTTGTCTGTTAAAATACTTGGCCATCTCGTTGAGAGATAGGCGGCAATTCAGCGAAGCCTTTGAGTTAAAAGCGACTGTGTCCAGATATTTGATCGCGGGCCTGGCTGTCAGAACAGATTACGATATCTGTACTTGATATTACATTGTTTTTTAGGCAGCAGGGTTTCTGTCTGAAAATCGATACGGAATAATAGTTGGATGTTTAAATATATTCCTACAAACTCTACAAAAAGCTCGAAGTCAGGCAAGGTGGCACCTTTTGATGCGTAACATAAATGCATAAGCGAGCACCTCATAACAATCCGCATCAAGACTTAATTCGTCAACAGTGTGATTCGCAACCTACAGAGGAGAAGCATGACTTCAACGATCTCCCAGATATGCCGAAAGTAGACTGCCCCAGCTTCATCACCGATATCGTTCTAGAAGATACAACGCCATGCTGGGCAATTATTGCGATCGACGTCAGAAATATCAGATGTCCGACCTTTCCGAAGAGCCAATACAACACTGTCAACCGTCATTCAGGACCTGTAATCTATATACACTTACAATTATGCAAAGACAGTCAAATACAGTCACTCACAAAAGAAAGTAAACAGCATAAAGTTGTCTATGTTCTCAACAAAATATCAGTTCAAGCGGGACTACAAGAAAGAACATTGAACAGACACTAGGCGTCTGTTTCATCGTCATATTTTTAACATCGTTGCAATTGCAAAGTGTGCAGATAGAGTAGACCTCCATAGCATGAAAGTTCCTAAAAAGTGCCCAGACAGTGGTTAAGAAATGTATATATGAGCCTCGATGAAGAGGACCTAGCACTATGTTATGCGAAGGAGTAAGTTCATTTCATTCTTTGAATGGCGTTATATTCTGTTGCAGCGCAGTCTTCAGTAATCGCCTTTGCAGAATATTCCTTGGCCTGTACATAAACTTGATGATGCAATCGGCATTTGTCTTCAAGGTATATTTGAGGAAGGCCAGATTCGACATGGATGGAATATGTAGGAGTTGCTGAGGGAAACTCGAAAATACTCTTAAAGAAATGGAAGATTTAGAAGATGTAAAAGGGTGGTGAAATTTTAAGGGCCGATGTTGATTTTAAATAAAACACAAATTACTTAGGAAATTATTGTCATATCTTTTTATTATGATAATATTGGTATGGTTCAATTATGTATGGAACAAAATATCGGCCAAATGGCCGTCGCGACCTATATATATTTTCGAGGACGCTTAAGTCTAATTGAGGTTCTATGCCGTTAATGTGCCGAATTATCTCATCCTTTAGCTCTTGAATTGTTGCTGGCTCATCGACGTACACCTTTTCTTTCAAATAACCCAAAAGAAAAAAATCCAACGGTGTCAAATCACATGATCTTGGCGGCCAATTGACATCGCCACCACGTGAGATAACACGGCCATTGAATTTGTCGGGCAAAAGAGCCATTGTTTCGTTAGCAGTGTGGCAAGTGGCACCGTCCGGTTGAAACCACATATCGTCCACATTCATATCTTCCAATTCGGGCCATAAAAAGTTCGTTATTATTTCACGATAGCGAACACCATTCACAGTAACTGCCTGACCGGCCTCATTTTGGAAAAAATACGGCCCGATGATGCCGCCAGCCCATAAACCGCACCAAACAGTCACTCTTTGTGGGTGCATTGGTTTTTCGACAATCACTCTTGGATTATCATTCGCCCAAATGCGGCAATGCTGCTTATTGACGAATCCACTGAGGTGAAAATGTGCCTCATCACTGAAGATGATTTGTGATCATCCACTGTTGCCATTTCTTGCCACCATTCTGACCATTGACGACGCTGGAAATGGTCAAGAGGCTTTAGTTCTTGAGTCAATTGCACCTTGTAGGCGTGTAAATGCAAGTCTTTATGCATAATGTTCATCAACGACGAGCGTGAGAGGTGCAATTGTTGGGCACGACGACGAGTTGAGGTGGACGGCTCTTCAGCCACACTATCGCGAACAGCAGCAATATTTTCTGCAGTACGAGCTGTACGAGCATGCACTGGTGTTTTCACATCTCCTACAGACCCGGTTTGCTCAAATTTGTACACGATTTTTCCGATTGTACGCACATTTGGACGATTAAATTGACCGAAAAAATCACGAAGTGCACGATATGCATTTTGATTTAAACGTCCATTTGCATTCATAAGCCTGAATAACTTTAACGCGTTGCTCGATTGTGTATCTTTCCATGGTTCGAAATTGAGTTAGTCCGAAATTGGGAAATGTCAAATGAAATGCAGAAAAAAACTAGACGTTTAGGTGTGGTTCACTTTCAACATCGGCCCTTAAAATGTAACCACCCTTTATATTTGTACCTGTCTATCCGCTTGTGACTAACCACATGTGTGTTTAAAGCAAAAAACACGGTGCCGTGTGTCACAAGTCCACGTGATTCCTAAGATTTTGCAATCCGTCTTCGATAGCACACAGATCACTCACGAAGGAACATTGGTGAAGTCAACTCAACACATGATGTCGCATCCAAATTCGATAATGAAATGAAAAATAATGCTTAATTGTGTTTTGTTTTTAACATCGTCCATCGACAAGCAGTACAATTGTTCAGTTTGGTCAATAGGGCACCCGCATAAGCCTGCAGTGGAATTAGTTGCCACTCCAACTACTCGTGTCGTGCAAATTAATTAGAAAACCCTTAGTATTTTTTGTATGGATATGCCGGCCGATGGGCTCCGCAATAAATCAAATTAAAATTACGCACCAATTGTGTGGAGAATTTAATCTACCGACTCAATCGGCCGTGCGACTAAATCTAATTTGGAAAACTATTATTCTCAAAACAATACACTCAACGCAACCTGGTGCTGCCTGAGTATCGCACATGTTCCACTGCAGCAAGTGCTCCTATCGTTGGGGGCGACACGGTCATAAGCCGCCCGTGTATTTGATTCCCTGGTTCAACCAAATGCTTACCGGTTAAAGTGGGTCAACCATGTGTTCACCAGATGAAACTGTGTGCTATCGGGTTTAGATGGAATTATTAATCATTGTCGAGCATTTTTGTTTTTTAACTTGCATTCTCTCACAAGGGGAGGGATCTAAAATTGCATGTCAACGGCGTGTAATCGTGTTTGTGGCTATTCTGTTATACCCCTTTTTGACAATTCCCGCATTTAAAGCAGTGAACACGCTGTATGCGATGATGTCATGATGTGGAAATGATATTGTGGAGTATTCCCAAGGAATTCCGAGCCACTGAGAAGAAACACCAACAGATTAGGTGGTATAAGACCTAGGTAAGCGGATATTCGAATTGCTACCTCTACCTGAAGTGCAACTAAACGTAGCTCTGTCTCCCAAAACGAATACATACTCCACTTCGTTTATATCGATTCCCTGGCCGACATAGTTGGTCTCTCACATTTTTTCCCTCTCACTCGGTGACAATCATCCGACAGCTCACCAGGATTCCTTGACTTTGGAATTTCGAAAATCGTCAGATCACTTGCAAGAAGGGAAAGCACACACCTCTAGGCACAATGGAATTGTACCCGACTTCCTGTGACATGCCCATCACCTCCCTGAACAACCTTTTGATGCAGCAGTCTTCTCGGATTCAAATCGAAGACCCACTGTCAACCTTGAGCCTTTTGTTTATCAAACGGAAAACCACATGTCGACTGCAAATGTCACTGGAATTTCCCTCAACCTCTCACCTCAACCACAAGCCCGAAGCACACAGCATCCATCCCAAGGACAGTGGAGAAATTCTCCGAAATCCTTCGAAATCATCGCCTGTTGTCTCTCCCTGCTTCCCAGTCCAGTCACAAGCAGCGTCTTGCTTTAATTGACTTCCGTTCGGCATCCTTGCAGGACGCAAAGCACACGCCTCTCTGTGTGATGACATTTGTTTCGACAGAGACTATGGAAATGCAATTACAGATGCCAACCAAACTCGCCCGTCGATCGGTTGACGCAATCCAATCAGTGCTCATTAAACACTGATGTGGGCACACATCTCCGTCGCTGATTGGAGCGATTGCTAGGAAGCTTTCAAGTGATTAAGAAAGTTCATGGAGAAATGTTGGCCTTAAGCAGACAACGAACGTCAATCGTTATCGTCACTGCTGGGTGGGGGAGGATCTAGCAGACTCCAAGGCGCCTGAAGTGCCCACTCATCAGTCAATGTGTGAGGAATCAAATAAAATCGTAGGAGGACCACGGTGAATACTGTCACACGTGGCTTATGTCGAGACGTCTTTCGAGTGTATTTATAGACATGGAAGTGGAAGCTGATGCCGGCCTGAGAGGCATACAGAGCGAATGACAAGAGGAAGCTGCTCTTGGAGTTGGCTCGTGTCGGTGTGCTTTGTTCTTTAGAAAAAAAACACTTATGAGGTAGCTGAGCCCTCGCGAAACGGCTGCATGATGTGGGTAAGGCGGTTGGGGCTCTCTTCGTCTATTGAAATATTGAACGGTGATGGTGGCACCCATTGTGGTCTCGTGCGTGAAGTTGTCAACGCCAACAGACAGAATTGAAGACGAGAAGAGGTTACAGTCATGCCGTCGGAAATTCGATGGACAAAGGAGTTCATCAGTACAATTGACACAACAATTATTTTATTATTACACCGAATCTAAGAATTTTTATTTTCAAACTTGAATCGTTTAATTTAAAATTATGACAATTTTCAGACAGGTGAACGCGAAGACTCCTCACTGTACTGCTTTGGTTAGATTAAAATGACGTACTGCTGGTGCACTTAAGCCAGCTTATGTCCATTGTGCTATCAAAAGGTACCCGATCTGCTCTGTAGGACCATTATGTGCATTTAATGAAGCAGCAAAACCTGGCTGTTGCTGATGTTGTTCCACATGAGTCGAGAAGGTGTCATCACGTATCATCTTCCTCTTCATTTATACAACTCTCATAGAAGTCCTTCTTTGGGAGATGCATAGCGGATGACAAAAATAAAAAAAAAAGCGGTCCAAACACCTTCTTCTTCTTCTAATGGAGCTACAGTCCGGGGTAAACGCGGGCCTCAACCAACAAGCCTCTCCAGCTGGCAGGATCTTTAGCCAGTTGTCTTCATTTTCGCACGCCAAGCTGGTTGAGGCCCTTCTCCACTTGTGTGTGCCGTGGGCGTTGGTTTAAGTGGCTACCCGATTTGGCTCAAACCGGGTACAAGTAGCGCAGTTGCTCGCCGTTTTGATACCACACCTCGTAGACCTGGGTCTGTTTGGGTTTTGGGTTGGGAATTTGATTATGTTCGATATATTTCGGCTAGCGATCTCGGAGAGGTCACTGTGTAAGAGTTTGCCGAACACGATATATCTTTGCTTGGCTAGTGCCGGACAGTCACTGAGAAAGTGAGACAGACTTTCCTCTGAGTGGGTGGCGAGGCAACTGCGACAGTGTGGGTTGAACAGTATTCCGAGTCTAGCAGTGTCTCGGAAGGTAGGCCAGTGCCCAGTGCTTACTGCCACGACTCTAGCTATTTCGGAGTGATTTCTATTCTGGAGGTGTAGATGAGGTGTCGCCTTTTCCTAGAGACTTTGTACTTGGATCACCCAGTCCACCTTCTAGTGGCCTTCTAGTGGCAGGAATGCTAGGAGCTTGCTTCTATCGATGCAGTAGATTTCATCTAATAACTAAGAGGAAAGGAAAGGTGGACCTGTAGAGGAGTCAACAAAGAGACATGAAATGTCTGCCCACATTGAAAACCTCCAAAGTCAAGGACGAGAAGAGTCGCCAGAAGAAATAAAACTCAGCTGAAACTGCTCAATATGCTCAACATCCATATCAAAGGCGCAGTTAGTCAAGTAGCAACAACAGCAAGAGCAGTAACTAATCCAGCAGTATCAACAAGTAAATCAAAAATAACGAAGAACGGAGCAGCATGACCAGCAACAGAAAGCAAAACAACATAACCAGGAGCAACGACCAGCAGCGAAAAAGAAAAATGTTCGCAAGTCAACGACTTCAGACCAGGGAGTCAATGCCCACCCATAATTGGTTTAAATAAAGTTAAGCCCATGTCAGTATCGCACGAAATGAAGCCAGAAGCATTTTCAAACTTCAGAGTGCCAGTAATTGGTACTGGAATCTTACGCAATATTCCAAAATCAACTGTTCGTTACGCACGTACGTAAAGTGCGATCGATTTCGCTTCCTCAAAATAAACTTAACGAAACATAACGAAACTCAGCGAAACTTATAGGAACTGAACGAAACTCCGAAAAGTGGCTATTATGAACACAGTGTATCATTACTGTGTACTTGTACAAGTGCTTAGGTTAACTTAAGTTTCCATTCGTCCATTATAGTTGGGGCTTAGCCACATAGTCACTTTATACAAGGTGACTACTTACAATAAGTTGTGATGTATTGATGTCTCCTAATAGACCGCCTGTCAACTGTTCATCAGCGGCAGAGAAGTTAAATACGAGGGGCCAAGTTTGTCTCGTGTACCCGAAAAGTGTGTAGGTGTCTCTTCTGATACCGATGACATCCTCCACGGCCTGGGAAGAACGACGGTCAATGTGGGCCCTAAGACCTTCATTACTTTCGCTTTCTGCCTCTTCCCCGAGTAAGCAAAGTCGAGAGTCAAAATAGTGCCCACTAGGCTCTCTCTGTACAGTCTGCTTGTAGAGTGGGAAACAAATTAAATATGATCATTCTAGGGTGGGCCAAATACAAGTTTCTTTTTAAAAAGCAATTAAATGAACAAAATTAACTTTGTTTTCCATAGAATATGACTTTATAAGTAAGAACAAACATTCCCATTAATTAAAGAATACACCGTTGTTCAAGTAGATGCCTCGACTGGCTTCGCAATAGCACATTCTGTCACTCAATTTCCCAAAACTTTGTTGATAGCTTCCGGCTGTAGCTCACGTAATACTTGGATGATATTTGTCTTAAATACTTGAATCGCTTCCGTATTGTTGGTATAACATCGGTCCTTCACAGTTATCCACAAAAAATAGTCCAAAGGGATCAAATCGCAGCTCCGAGCCGGCCATTCGACATCGCCAAGACGGCTGATAACACCATTTGGGAATTTGGTGTTCGAAAAGATCGATTGTGGCATCGGTTGTGTGGCAAGGCGCGCTATCGTGGATGGACCAGAGGTCGTCCAAATCTATGTCTTCAATTTCAGTCAAAAAAATCGGCTACATGGCCCAGCGTTGACCGAAACGTTATTCGCAGCCTCATTTTCGAAAATGGTCACGGAAGCCACATTCTCATCTGTGCGCACCGTTTGACGACGGTCCATTAGCATACCAGCCTCACGAGCTTGTGCACTCTGTCCAGAGGCCGATCGCTTTCCTTCAAAACCATTTCATTGAGCAGACTTCACAAGTAGACCAGATGACTTGTTGTTTCTCGATCGTAAACCAACGCGCCACTGATGCTTTGCGGAATACAACCCCACCACCCATCCCCGAGGCAACAAAATCAACCATGAAAAGTATTCACGAAATCGAAGATCTGAAATGTATTCATGTTTCGGCACACAATCCATTCTAATCCAAAATCGAAGTCAATTCCCAAACAGAAATCCTTTTATTTGTAACAGGATTCGCCTCGCAGTCAAATCCCCCACCCAAGATGTGCCACACAATGGACTTAATGTACCAAGTGCACAGCCCCACAGCAGCAGAAATCCATTCCAGAGACCGAATCGATGTCAGTGCCGGATGTGAAACCCATGGCACCAATGTGAGTAGTGCCCGGTGCCTCCGGCACCGACTTCCAAATGTAAGAAGTCAAATCGAATTTCCATGATCAACGATGCAAGAAGGCAATCTCTGAGGATGCTCGTCTTGTGCGTCCCTGCTCCGCAAGGACATGTGCAATTAATTCCGGACTTCCTCGCATGCGGCTGAAGCAGCCCTCCGACCCGAAGCCAAGCAAACACAATCCGATGTATTAATAATCACATTTTGTGTTGACACTGCGTCAATATTTACTATTTGTGTGTTGTGGCATGAAATGGAGTCAGGTTCAAGGGTTCCCAGGAGCGGAGCTGCCGTCTGCGACTGGGGCACGATGGCGAACGTAATGTGTGTGGCTTAGAGATTTATGACGGTTAAGGAGCTCTTCACGCGCGACTAGATCAAAGTGTTGTTGTTCAAAGGGGCGAGTGACGCAGACGGAGTGTGGTCTGAGGTTAAATTTCCTTGAGTGACGGATTGTGCTGATGCCAGTGGCGGAGTGAGAAGATGAAAAGGCGGGTGAAAGGACTCGTCGTACAGCGTGAGAGAAGTTCAATTCCCGAGAAATGGGGTGCTATTTGAAGGCGTTCACCTCTCGCGTAGCCAGAGACAAGACTTGTGTCTTGGGAGAGGGGGGGGGGGGGGCAATACGCCTCGAAAGGCATAGGCGTGGGATTTGGAGATGTCTTCACCACCTCGGTGTCTGACACAAAGTGGGATTTTGCACGTGAGTGCATTTCTTTCATCAAAAGTTGCGATGCCTTGAAGGATTGAAACCCGACACAAAGGCAAAGAGTTTTTCGAGATCATTGAGCGCTTCTGCTTCATCCATTTTGTGGTTGCGAAAGTAAATTTAATTAAAACACGTTCACGGTCTAGATTTCGATCAAATTCTTGTTTCAGTATATTGCTAGGCTCTTGCCATTTTAAATGGAATCCCAAGTCATTCTAATATACCGCACGGGAGCTCTGGGGGGCTCGATACCACTTACAAGGTACATTCGACGTATATTTCCGAAATCCTATTCTCACCTCGATGTCTTGAAATCTGGAAGCCAAGCGTGCGACGATGTTGTAACCAGCAATCCACCACCACCCACTAGCTACGAGCTACAAGTAGTGACCAGCCACCAGCCACTAGCCACGAGCTACAAGTTGTGACCAGCCGCCAGCCACTAGCCACGAGCCGACCAGCCGTTAACCACCATCCACTAGCCACGGGCTGCAAGTAGTAACCAGCCGCCAGCCACTAGCCACGAGGTAAAAGTTGTGACCAGCCACCAGCCACCACCAACCAGCCACCAACCACCAGCCACCAGCCACCAGCCACCAACCACCAGCCACCAGCCACCAGCCACCAGCCGCCAGCCACCAGCCACCAGCCACCAGCCACCAGCCAACAGCCAACAGCCACCAGCCACCAGCCACCAGCCACCAGCCAACAGCCAACAGCCAACAGCCAACAGCCAACAGCCAACAGCCAACAGCCAACAGCCAACAGCCAACAGCCAACAGCCAACAGCCAACAGCCAACAGCCAACAGCCAACAGCCAACAGCCAACAGCCAACAGCCAACAGCCACCAGCCACCAGCCACCAGCCACCAGCCACCAGCCACCAGCCACCAGCCACCAGCCACCAGCCACCAGCCACCAGCCACCAGCCACCAGCCACCAGCCACCAGCCACCAGCCACCAGCCACCAGCCACCAGCCACCAGCCACCAGCCACCAACCACCAGCCACCAGCCACCAGCCACCATCGCGCTGTGGCAATGCATCGTGTAGAAACCGCCATCGTGGCCGGAATTCAAAAGGCAAACATTTTCTGAAATAAAATTCTTGGTTATGGGAGAACCTAACCTCGTGAGACTAAATTCCGCCGTTACTCCGTGGTTGCAGGCACCCCAGCAAGTGTTCCACTCCATTTTCCCTCGCATCGATGTTGCCACTTTCGCCAAGCATTCCTGTGAACGGAGTCATGTGGCATGCCTGCGCCTCATTGCATCTCTCGGGCGCATCCCTTCATTCAGCCCCAAACCCCCACCGATGCCGATGCCAGCACTGCCTGTTCCGCAGACTGCACTGAATGCAAATCAATTCGAGGCTCGTTTCGCATGCAATTTCTGTTCCATTAGGCTCATGTGTTATTCACTTTGCCCAGCAAACGGAACTGACAGACATTTTGAACGGAACTCCGAACGACTGCCTGCATTCCAGATGCTTACCGCTGTCAAAGACTGTCAATTTGGGGAGAATGTTTAGGTCGCTGAAGCTACACAGTATGCGACGATGACTTGCCGAAGTGAGGATGAGGACATGAGCGTGGGCAGGAAGCTCGAAGTGCCATTTTGTCAAGGACGTGGACATGCTTGGCAATTTCCTGTGGGCCATGCCGATGGGCAGTCGGCTGTCGACTGGACTAAATGATGTTCAATTAGTGCGTGACTTTGGATGGCAAACTCAGAATATGGGTGTCCTGCTGGTGGGCTCCATCGGAGAAGGGAATCTGTTAGCAGTCTCGTTCGTAGATTCCATGCGCGGATCCAATTAAAAGTTGATTAAGAAAATATCCTTTCAAACCTTAAATTATGCATCAGGCAAAATGAACGTCACTGTGTTCCCGAGAAATCCTCCATCACGCTGCACATTCACTGCAATCCCCTCAGCAGCCATCACTGCTCCCTCCAATCCACATCCGCGTTTTCATTATTCTCGCCCCTCTCTGCCTCGCCATCACTCATTACGGCCCGATAATAACCATTGTCAACCTGTCGACAAACTCCCATAGATCCCCGTCTGCTCGCTGCCAACTACGATACAATGCCGAGAATATCCCTTAAGTCCTTAAATCGATTTTCAACTTCGTTTCACAGGCACACCCCCCACTCACAGCCGCGCCACCCCGCACAACATTGAAGAAACAGCTTGTTACGCGCACTAGCGAAGCGAACACACACCGCATACGTGTCTGCATGTCCTTGGCCAGAGAGGATATACACTCAGCTGGGAAAATCCCTAAAACCCTCAAAATCCTTTCGTGGTCTTGTGTTCATCCCCGCGTCAGGCTAAAGTTGGGCGGAGTGAGTGGTGTGATGTGTGGACTCCTAGCAGTTTTATCGGAAAACTAGAGCGAAGTGTATGCCAATGAGGAGGATTTGATCTCATCCTCATCATCAAGTGGTGGGGAGTGGTGGAGAGCCGACACGACCACACATTCATAGCAGAGTGCGGGCCATTTTCATAATAATTAGCCTCGAAAGGAAAGGAATTCAGTTCTTGGAGGGATTGTGGAATGCGCTTAAAGGGAGTTACAAAAGGACCACGCCAACGTATTGGAGTTGATGAAGTTGGGGGACTGAAGGTAGGCCGAAATCTGCAGAGTGACCTCGATCCTCGAGTTGGGAGTTGGGGGTTTGATTTGGAACTAGAAGCTGCAGGGATTACGAAGACGAAGTTAACTATTTTGATAAATTTACGAGGAAGCGGAAAAGTCGCTGCAATTGTGAGAGTCGTAGAGAACGTCCAAATAAGACGAATATTGAAGGCTCGGCACACTTCAAGTCACGTTGGCGTGTGGTCAACGTCACTCGTGGATGGTGACAACTGTATGGTGCCAACTTGTAGCTGCTTGGTGCTTTTGGTTCTATATTTTTTGTATGGTAGCAGTGGCATCGTAGAGGTTTGCTATTGAGTGCGTGTAGCTTGTTGTTCCTTGTATTCATGGTTAATGCCTTTGGTTGACATAACTTTGGCTAAGATACACGATGTGAAAGATGAGCTGTATCGCTTTTTTTGTCTTATATCAGACCGTTCTGGTCAAAATGGAAAAATGCTTCTGGGGGACCGAAGCCATTGTGACGTTACTTTTCGTGGTGTTGGGGATTGGATAGTACATCCCAGAGATCAGATTATGGACCGAGTTCATCGCTCTGGCAGTATGACCTCGAATTATCTTCAGCAGGAAGTTGTGAACTATTATCACGTTAGCCCAGTTGTAAGCCCTTTTTGGGAAAACTTGTTTGTACTGTGTCTCTGGTGTGCTGTAATGCAAGCCCTTAGGCAAGCCCTCTCCAACACCCGAACGTTTGCCATCAGGCTTGCACTCACATTGAACCACACGGGACAGCCATAAGTGAGCATTATGCGGCAGTGGTTGCCGTGTCGTCCATCAACTAAGAACTTCCACCAATTCTCTTCCCTATCCGCCGAGGCCTTATACAACGGCATCCTGAACAGACTGATTTCAGATTTCTCTAAGTTGATTAGCCTCCGCAGTTTCGCATGACGGAAGCGTGGTAACCCTGAGCGGGAGTGGTAATGTCTTCGATATCTGGTGAACCTAATCTGTTATCGTATACAGATCAGGTCCACCAGTTGTATCTGGTCCATATATAAACATTCTGCGGCAGATATATCTGTTGGACCTTATCTGTATACGATAACAGATCAGGTTCACCAGATATGGAAGACTTTACCACTCCCGCTCAGGGTGAGAAAGAGAATAGAACTTATCAGATCATACGGTGATCTGTTGAAGACCGTTTTTTACTTCAAAAATACGGAGTCATCCTTGACGACTACTCTTCTGCTGGTAAGCGTGTTAGACAATAGGTACAGTATGCCGATTAAGCTTGTAGAAAAGTCCTTCCAACCATTCGGTGTCAAAGGCCTTTTTTCGCCAACCATTTAAAGTAATAGCTGCTGGTAGCAGCAGTCATACTTAGGCCAGAGTAGGCCCGTTAATCTGAATTCATATTCAGCAAACGAATTAGCGCTTATGATAAAGTAGAAGAGTTGACTGACACTAATGCTATTTACTTCCGTCAAGGTATTAAAATAGTAGTCGTCTAGGTCGCATTGTCTACGGGGAGCACAGCAATTGCATAAAAGATGTACAATAGTTTCTTCCTCATCTTCGTCTCTACGAATAGCAACATCTTCCTCAATAGCAACATCGTCTGCATAGGAAATAACCTTGCACCCTGTCTATTCTAGGGTCAGTAGAATATCATTCACTACTAAGTTCCACAAGCGAGGAGAGAGCACTCCGGCCTGTGGCGTGCCAATATTAACCGAATTATAGATCGTAGTGTCGCCAAGCTTGGAAGTTATCGTTTAAACAATTGGGGAACTAACTGACACCTAAGAAGTACCTGCTGGCATCCAAGTTGCCTCTTCAGGGATTGTCCACTTCATTACTGGACTTCTAACCACTTCATTCTTCTAGACTGCTAAATAGATAGTCGCCTGGCGTACTTTTCCTTGTTCTTGCAAGGGCTCGACAGATGCCGAGGTAGTGTAGTGTGGTTTCTACTTCTTCCTCATTTCTTTTTCTGCAGCTCCTCCATTCTTCTTGCATTTGATTCCAGAATACAGTGAACTGTGATGATCCAGTGCTGATGTTATTGCTTGGGACTCGACGCTGTTAAAGGCTTCTTCAATCTCCACTAAGGCAGTAAGGGTGTAAAGGTAGAGGTGATTCCTTAAGCCGGAGTGATTGTTCTATAATGCCAGCCTCACAAGTGAGTGAAGGACTAAGTCTATAGATTTACCCTTGTTCTACACATGTTTGGAAGTCGATACATAGTTTGTTTGTTGCGACTGGGCACCTGATGTGCAGATAGATCAATCTGCGTATCCAAGATTTTGAGTGAGAAAGATGATAGACTTATGGGTCTTCGGTTTAGCGTGCGTGCTGTGTTTGATCTGAACACTTAGGGATTGTTGTGACTCGGTTTCCCACATTTTGGTATGAATACCACTTTTGTCCTTCTCCAGAGTTCCGGAGTGTAGCTGCTCCTCTAGTTATCCGACATCAGAATTGGTTATCCGAAATAATGTGTCTGTCCTTAACCCAGTTGATCAGGTTTCTATCTTGATCATCTTCTCGAACCTTACATTCGGAAGGAGACTAATCGACTGGAGGAATCTTCCTTTCTTAGATATGGGTTGCATACTCGCAGTTTTGTTTAATGCTCCGGATAATTTCCAGCATTCAGGGCACTAGTAAGCAGGATTGAGTACACATCACATTCGGTCCGCAGTTTCTGTCCCATAGCTATGCTTAACACCTATTGAGGTGCATCGCCTATTCCCCGAATAAACGCTCCTCATTCAAGCTCGATAAACTCATAACCACTCGATCATCTCCCTCGATTAAATACAAATCTCCAACACAGGCCATCCAATTTAATCTTGTGTGCCTTCTCCTTAATCAATTCCTTTCAAAGAAACAGTCATCTCTCGACTTCAACCGAAAACCAACACACCCCCCGCCCGCCATCACCCCACAAACAGTACCAAATTAGTTCTGCTCCGCGTCCTGCCACCAACTGTCTGCCACGAGCAGACAAATGTTCTCGAATGGGCCTCTTCATGGGCCCATTCACTTCAATCAAATTTCTTCCAATTTCCTGCGTGTTAATCACAAAATCTCCGCAAATCCCGAAACCACTCAAGCACCGCTCCGCCGCACAATCCGGCAGCAAATTTTTCCAGCCAAAGGACGCACCATATTCAATGGGGCGCCAATCTCGGCACCACCCTGCTGCCCATTCAGCTGGAAGCTCCCAGCAGTCGGAGTGCGAGGAGTCTAAAAATACGCAGCGACCTCCCCGGAAGAGTCTTTTTTTTTTTTGGAAACTATCGCTGCCATGAATGAATGTGGGGATGCCTCTCCCCGTTCCACAAGAAGACGCAATCAGTTGATATGAAAGGCAATCAATTACGTAATTCACAGGACGTGGATGTCTTGAGTTCAGTTTTCACAGCCCACCACTGGGAGGACGAGGGGGCTTTACGGCTTTACAGGGCCGAGTTGGCGCTCTTTATGTCGTTGTCCTTGAACTTCCACCCACAAGACACCGCGCCCGTCCTCCACGGCAGGCTGTTATGTCAATTGATTGCGTTCACTTGTTGTCCCTTGTATTGACACGCTTGTCTGTGCCCGTTGGCGTCTTGGTGATTTCCACTTTTTATTTGTCCTTAAAACGATCCTGAATTGAGGTGCATTAGGCGGTCGCCACGATAATCCACTTATCCGCCGGATGGAGGATGGGGTAATTGAATAAATTCGATTTTAGAACTTCCGTTGGCACCGCAAGGCACGGCACGGCACAGCAGTCCTTTATCGGTTCACTTGACTGACGATGGCACCGGTGCACGTAGAATATGGATGGACTTAGGGAAGGATTTCCCACTGTCCCTACGTGTCCGTGGACGTCCTGTGCTCGCTCCCATTGATATCCGCAACGATTTGTCATTCAGCACCGCGGCGTTAGTGGATGGTGTGTACTTGGGGCTTTATTGTTTTACGTGAGTGCCCTGCGAAATGGCTGCGCATCTGAGGTGAGTGCTCAATAAAAGGGGAAGTTTATGACACGCGTACAGTGGCTGGGGACTGATGTGTGCAATAAATGCGTGCGGAATGGTGGGGGTTAGCTGCTTTTTGGTGGGAAAGTAATGATCCCGTAAGTCTTTGCTGAGTCCTTGGGGATCTCAAACTCCTTCCACAAGTAATTAACAGTCTTGACGCAGAGAAGTGCCAGCACAAGGACCTCCACGCCACTCGACAACCATCCAAACATCATCCATCATAAAAGTCCTTCAACAACTGCTGTTTAATCACTCAACTGCAGCCGTTTTGTGTGAACCACCGCTATTCAACGTCAGCCGTCCAAACCTTTCAGCGTATGCCGAAACCTAGCTTCAATTACTCCTCTCAACAGATTACACTAATCCTTTTGAATCACTTCCGCCGTGTAACTCTCAAAGTTGAGCAACATTCACGGAAATCCCCCTCATATCCGAGGCAGCAATTACATGCAAATCCTCTCGTGCGCAGCACAGGCAGCATGCAACTGGTACCTGTCCCGAGATGACTTCTGGATTTAGTTTGTCATTGTCAGAGATCGTCTTCTTCACTTCACGACTCCACGCTGCCGTGGCGTGTGTGCACAAGCCACAAAGTGTAACCGCCCCCCCGGAAGTCGGCCACCCACTCCAAAAGGGATCACAGCAATGTTGATGTAAAATTTATCACCTCCGGACGTAATAACTTGTCAGGACGAGTCATTTATTATTCCGCACTTCAGCTGGGAAACTTCTGCGGCAGCCCTTTCGGCCGCGGGACGTAATGAAAGATTATTGGATGACGTATAGCCAGCAAGACGATGCGGTGCGGCGGAGTACCGCCGACGATCTGCCGCAGGGAATGACTAATGACGGCGGCCCACCGACGGATTGAATGTTCAGAAGAAGTAGGAAAAAAACCCCTTGATTGATAATGAATTCCACGAATGGATTAGGTAATTAGACTCGAGATGAATGAGGATTACCTCTGCGGCAGCGGGCATCTCGGAGTGGAGCCGGCGGTGGTCAATGCCGGTTGTCGTGTGCCGCTGTGCAGGCCGAGGAGCAAATGGAAATTGAAATTTTGAAATTATGCGACACGAGGGAGGAAGAGACGTGGATAATGCTCTTCCTGAGCATCCATTGTGTGCGGCTCGCTCAGTAATCCAATTTGCATCACAAGTATCAAATTAACTCGCGAGCTACAGCTGTGCTCCATTAGTCGCCTCACTCCGGGGACTCGCCGCAAATAGACCAATCTCCTGAGTGGAGCTTGTCTGTAACAAGAAACTACGGGAGGATAGGATGCTATTTTGGGAACACCTAGACCAACGAAGTCCATGAACTTGACTATCGATTTCCGATTGCGGTCTTGTTCTCTTCAGAATTTACCTTCGGGTTACGTCTTGAAGGAACGGGGCTTAAAGATTTATCTCAGAAATGAGAGTTTCGTTGGTCGTATTCATTTATTTATTATTTTTGAAAACTATGAAGTGAGTTTTTAGGTTTTTTTTTTAAATCAACACCTTTCACTGTGGACGTTGGACTTCGCCAAGGGTGCGTCTTGTCCCCTATCCTTTTCATTATATATATGGACCGGATGTTGCAGCGCAGCCGAAGCATTGGGTGAGTTGGGGATTCTTTGTTTTGGTTAAAGGGTTGAGTAGGGCCTTAAGCACAGCTTGGCTGTCGCTACAGACACAAATACTTCGTCCTTTTCACCAGTTCTTCACAATATAGTTCGTGGCGATTAGGGTCGCAGAGCTTTCCGATTGGAAGACCGACGGAAATTTACCTAACGAGGTGTGCAGTATAATGCTGTCGCCTTCCACCCGTGAGCCACTCGTGAAGATTCGAATACACTCATTTCCTGGCTCAGATTCTGGCCAGAGCCAGTCCTGAGTGCAGGGAAAGTCGACTTTCTATGTGCGTCGCAGCTGCATTGCTGGTGTCCTTGCGTCGGACGGCATATTCATGAAACTAGGGTCAAAGTGAGCAAGATCATCGAAACTCCAGTGCGAGTTGTACCAAGGACCACTTCTTATTTAAACGGAAGATGGCCTTGAGAGTGGGGGGGAGGGGGAGGCAAGACTGCAGACAAACCGTTCTTATTTCTTGTTCCACCAAACGACCGATGCATGTCATAGAGTTGTTGATGGTTAGTCATCATTCTTTTAGCAGATGACTTAGTTATCCTCACATCCTTCCAGACGGAACTCCAGAGTGGCTCTATGTGCTTATGCTATGATGAACGATAAGGTGGACAAATCCAAGCCTATGCTCGTGTTGGGGGAGTCATACTGAAGCAGATGGAGAAGTTCAAGTATCTCGGGGTCTTTTTAACGACTGATGGTAGGAGTGATGCTGAACCTACAGGATTCGTCCAGACAAGCTCTGTAAATTTTGAAACAGCTGCAGTCAGGCCGGGCTTGGTGTCAAATCCAACTCAGGTTTTATTCCAACACTCACCTGTGGGTATGAAATTCGGGGAATATTCGCGAATACTAATCTGGGGAGATAAGGTTTTTTCCTGCTGTTGTGGGAGTTACTCGCCTGGCTAGACTGAGAAACACGGTAGTACGCTAGGAACTCAATGTTGGGCAACTGCTGCTGCAGTTTAGGCACGTGGCACGAATGTGCTTAATTTAAGGTTGAAGTTTAGTTTAGCGCAACCATACACCAGGCCGTGAGTTGGCTAACTGGGCACTGGGGTTTTTTTTTTTTTTGGAGAACAAAAAATAATCTTCCGGATGATGCTCCTGATAACAATCGACATTGTTATTATTGGAGCGAACACAGCATCAATGCATCCACAATGATTGACTGTTTGGCGGCGTCATTATTGGACCTTATTTTCTTCGAAATGAGGAAGCAGGCATGTATAGAGCGATTTTAACTGACTTTCTGTTTACGTCAAGTCCTTAGTTCACGCTAATAAGCCAACATTTGGACGAGCTCGAGGCCAACATCCGAGAAGTTATTGGCGGAATAACGCCGCACATATTGGACCAACCGCTTGAAGCACTTCCAGCTGAGCCGAATCAGCCGTCGTCAAGGCGGTAACTCACTTTTCTTTCAAAAGCAATCCTTTCATGTAATATTTCACACTTAAGTGGTCTCCATTCATCAAGTATTCGTTTCATTCGCGGGATTCTGACATCAGAGGAATTAGTCGACGACTGCAAATGCTCACCACATCACAAATTTATACGTTCCAGTAGCCCCCCCAATCTGGCTAAACCTTCTTCAGTCCATAAAATGTAGGGAAGTTTATAAAGGGTGATTTTTTAGCTATTATCTTCTTGGTAACACTGATTTAAACAGCTGACGCACGTTTCGTGGTTTGTTTCACTGTCAAACATCTTCAGTTTGGTCTATAATTTAACCATGAATCGTCTTACAAACGAACAACGCTTACAAATTATTGAATTTTAATATCTTGGAAAGTTGGCCGAAGATCCACTTTTTTACCGAAAAATTGTGTTCAGCGACGAAGCTCATTTTTGGCTCAATGGGTATGTAACTAAGCAGAATTGTCGATTTTGGAGTGAATATCAGCCAGAAGCATTGCAAGAGCTACCAATGCATCCAGAAAAAGTCACAGTTTGGTGCGGTTTATGGGCTGGTGGCATCATTGGACCGTACTTCTTCAAAGATGATGCGATTCGTAACGTAACTGTGAATGGTGAGCGCTACCGTGAGATGATATCCAACTTTTTTTTGCCCAAAATGCAAGAGCTTGACTTGCATGACATGTGGTTTCAACAAGACGGTGCCACATGCCACACAGCACGCGCAACAATGGACTTATTGAGCGGCGAGTTCGGTGAACATTTTATTTCACGTTCGGGACCGGTCAATTGGCCGCCGAGATCGTGCGATTTAACGCCTTTCGGCTATTTTTTGTGGGGCTATGTTAAAGCTCATGTTTATACAGACAAGCACGCTTCAATTGACGCATTGGAAGACAACATTGAAGCATTTATTCGTGAGATACCGGCCGAAATGTTGGAAAGAGTATGCCAAAATTGGACTAAGCGGATGGACCATTTGAGGCGCAGTCAAGGTCAACATTTGCATGAAATAATCTTCAAACATTAAATTATATGGACCGTACTATCGATTCAAATAAAGATTTCATGCATTTTTCTGAATTTTATGTTTTTTTTTTGAAAAACTTTCCAATAGCTTTTAAAAAATCACCCTTTAGATGCACTCCATTAAAGTCATTACCGCTTTGAGGATGAGTGATGCCTAATGGAGTCCACGACGAGACTCCATTCAAATTGAATTCCAAAAATACTTCGTGCATGGCTCGACAAGATTCAGCAAAGATTCCCTGCATACCTTCAGTTACTGAATTCATTTGCAGTAAACACCCGTTAAACAAACACACACACACAGCCACGAACGGCATTCTTTGGATAAATTGCAGACACACTCTCCGATGCGACAGGGATTTATTTTTCTTTTTACTTTCTAATTCCCCCATTACACCGTGAGGTTGCCATGTGTTGACTTGAGAATTTTAATTGAACTAGTGGCATGGTCCTGTTTGTCTTCATTAAGACGCACACTCGCACACCCACAAACACTCATCCCTGGCGGTCACATGCTGGGGGGTAAGTTGAACTAGATTTACACAACCAACCAGGGGTTGTAGGAGGGGGGGAGGGCATGCAAGCAGACAACAAATTGCAAAAACCAAGGACTTCTGTAATTGCTTGTAGTGCTGTGGGGTGCAGTTTGATTCAACACCATGCCAAGCGGCAGGAGGAGGTCTTCTGTCTTGTGTCTTGTGATTTTATGGGATTACGGAGGAAGATACTGAAATACGGAATCACTTGTTTGTGTTTTGAAATTGAATAGTTGCACGAGCATTGGAGTGCACTGGAGTTGGATTGACTGAACCAATTGGAGGTTACAAGCTTAATTCATAGACTAATGGGATTCGAGGAATCCGATACGGAAGGAATCGAATGTCATTTTGATGAATGAGATGTGTGGTGGCATCCGGCAACTGGCAACTCCGGTCGGATCTACCTGATGAGAGCACACCAGCAGCTTTTACAGCTCCGACATATTGGGAGCTCAGTTCTAAAAGGTTGTGAGGAAGGTAAACTCCCTGACCACGTAAAACAATGTTTGTTCAAGGCCTCTTATATGGATGGACAAACTGTTGGCGACCGCAGCGAACGAAACAAGGACAACGATTGTTTGTTCTGCTCGTAGAATGTAAAGTCCCTCAACAGACTGTAATTGGCAGAACGCAGCGAGCCGTCAATCAGGGATTTGCTGGCATTGAGACTGAATGGCAGACAGAACGAAGTATATACTGTCCTCAAGAAGGGACATACAACCTCAAAGTCTTGGACAGAGAATCACAATGGGCAGCGATAACTTCGAGATGGCTATGGACTACACGTACTTCTGCTTCGCAGGAAACAGGGCGAACAACATCAGTTCCGAGATCAAACGCAGAATAACTTTTGCCAACCGCTATTTCTATGGATTTCTACAATTGAGTAACAGAGCCGTCTCTTGAAGGATCAACCTGACTTTGTTTAAGACACTGATCGTTCGAATCCTGCTGCACAGTGCAGATATATGGACAATCTCAAAAGTGGATAAAAAGTGGTCTTGTTTGAGTTGACGGCATCTGGAGGGGAAAATTCAACCACGAACTGTACGGGCTGTAGAGCAAAATGATCCTAGGAAAGCGTCTACTGATCCATCGCCTAAGATGCATAAGCCATGTAGAGCGTATGGCCAGCTCAACTCTAGCCCAAAGAGTCTTTGAACCTGTGGAACAACGCAGCAGAGGAGGCCCGCGTCGAAGGTGTCGCACCCAAATGGAGAAAGACTGGAGACAACTGACCAGATCGCCTAACTGGAGGAGCTTGTTGGTTGGAGCACATGTGCACCGCAGACTGTAAAGAAGTAGTCATCACAATAGGTCCACTAGGGCCTAAGTGAGACATGCTGTGGTGCGTCTACCCACTGACACCTCAACTGCCTCATTCACACCTTAGACATCATAGACTACATTACATTTGAAACTATTTGATGCAAAACCGCTTAAAGAGAACACCATATAGTATTACTTGATAAATAAGTCAATTTATAAATACAACCACTAATTCACCCCGATACCGAGAATATATTGAACCCGGGTCTATCGTGGAGAATAACCTCAACCAATTGGACGTGCGAAACTGGAGTCTAACCAGATATCGCTCTAGTTAAATGGGCTTGTTGGTTGTGGCCCAGTTCCACCCCGGACTGTAGGATCAAATAAAGAAGAAGTCATCACAATGTGTGCACTAGGACCTAAATGAGACGTGCTGTGGAGCGTGTCTCAGTCACACCTTGGACATCACAGACTACATTACATTTCAAACAATTTTTGATGCAAAGCCCCTTAAAGAGAACACCCCTGCTGAGCTTTAAACATGTTCGATCATAAATCAATAACAGTGACACCCAGAGCGACCATCTTCTCAGAGGAAAAAATAAAAATGATGCCAATGTGATTGCTCAAATATTCAAATTCTTTTCCAGTCAATCGCTCTCCAAGCCGGGCCATGTGTCAAAGAGCCTTTAACTGTCATGGAAATTTCATCGATTCAGTTCCTCGAAACTTCGTGAACACGTGTTTATAACCATATCATATGCCCAACGAATATCAAGCAGTTATCCCTTGTTACAATCGCTGTCTCCAATCACTTCTTTTTTTTTTTTTGCTGTCCCAATCCCTTCCGTGAAGACCTTACAACTTTTTCTCCCGTCCCCTCCCTCCATTGTCGTTTTGCGAACTCAAACACTAATCGATTTCGTATGTCTGAAAGGCGATCCCTTCGACAGCGGATTCCGTGCCAGGGAACGTCTCACATTGTGATGATTTCATTTGCCGGAATTGAGATTTTGTTTATTTATTCACTTTTATCGTGGCCATAAATAATTTATGGCCAGCATAATGGGATACTCAGATAGCAGCAGAAAGAAGTAAGGAACTCTATCCGATGGCGGATGGCAAATTGGGGCATGGGTGGGATCTCGCATTTCGAGGCGCACACCACTCAACGGAAACACTTCGAGACAACTTCAAGGTGAATTTTTATTTGATGTTAAATTATCGAACAGGCCTCCTCCCGACACACAGTGTTCTGTTTGTTTTAGGCAAAGCCAAAGTGCAGACTGCCCGTGTAATTCCGATCTTTACGAGAGACGGTTCATTGAAATGGTTATTGTGCGGCGGCAAGGTTTGATTGGTCTGTTTGAACGGCTTTATTTTCAACTGAACGCTTTTAAGTGGTTTTCTTTTCTTTTTCGAATGCAATCAATTTGCAGATTAATTTAGGTTTGCTTTCTATGATTGCCAATCACCAAATGAGTCTCTTTGTCGAGGTTGACTCTTGGCCGAATTGGACTTAAATAATGAATAAAGGCAGTTCTCTAACTGATCAATAGTCTTCAATGGAAAAGGAACGATAACTGGCGTATACTTGTCTTCTGAAAACTTACGCAACATTCGGAAAACAACTGTGAGTTAGTTACCATTAAGGAGGCAAAATCGAACGAGACTTAACGAAACTAGCGAAGTTGTTATTGCTCGATTGCTTAAACTGAGTCAAGGTCTCTTTCCGTCCATTGTCATGGACCCTTAGGATGGTGTTTCTTTTTCTTCTAAAGGCCATGTGTATTAGCGTCTTTCTTAAAAGAGTCACAGGATCGCTCTACTGTGGGCAAGCTCAGAGAATTGTGAGCAGGTTCTTGTGTGTACCCACTGTGTACAGAACTGGAAGAGTTGAAAGGATAGGCGAGAAGTTTTTGAAAGCATAACAATATGACACAGACAGCGAAGACCACCAGCACACTCGGCCGGCGATATGACCTTTTTCATCGCACGGCATCCAAAGGAAATAATCGTCCGGAACCATGTTGTACATGACGATTCTATAGTACGAGTATCCCTTTGGGGCCGTTCACATTAGGCTGATTAATCTGGATTATCGGCGCGAAAGCCTTTTGTGTCCATTAGTTGGATGCTACACGCCGAAAGCTAAAATCGAAATGTATTATTGGGTGAAGCACGGCAGTTGGATTCCATACCGAAACCTTCCTAATCCAGTAGTAACACCTCACGCATGCTTCGTGGTATTTTATGGAAAAGTATAATGTAGACAATTTAAATGCAATTTGAAGACTGTACACATGTAGTAAAGGGTGATTTTTTTCAAGCTATAGGAAAGTTTTTCAAAAAAAAAAACACATAAAATTCAGAAAAATGCATGAAATCTTTATTTGAATCGATAGTACGGTACATATAATTTAATGTTTGAAGATTATTTCATACAAATGTTGACCTTGACTGCGCCTCAAATGGTCCATCCGCTTAGTCCAATTTTGGCATACTCTTTCCAACATTTCAGCCGGTATCTCACATATAAATGCTTCAATGTTGTCTTCCAATGCGTCAATTGAAGCGGGCTTGTCTGTATAGACATGAGCTTAAACATAGCCCCACAAAAAATAGTCTAAATGCGTTAAATCGCACGATCTAGGCGGCCAATTGACCGGTCCCGAACGTGAAATAAAATGTTCACCGAACTCGCCGCTCAATAAGTCCATTGTTGCTCGTGCTGTGTGGCATGTGGCACCGTCTTGTTGAAGCCACATGTCATGCACGTCAAGCTCTTGCATTTTGGGCAAAAAAAAAGTTGGACATCATCTCACGGTAGCGCTTAACATTCACAGTTACGTTACGATTCGCATCATCTTTGAAGAAGTACGGTCCAATGATGCCACCAGCCCATAAACCGCACCAAACTGTGACTTTTTCTGGATGCATTGGTAGCTCTTGCAATGCTTCTAGCTGATATTCACTCCAAAATCGACAATTCTGCTTATTTACGTACCCATTGAGCCAAAAATGAGCTTCGTCGCTGAACACAAATTTTCGGTAAAAAAGTGGATCTTCGGCCAACTTTCCAAGATAATAAAATTCAATAATTTGCAAGTGTTGTTCGTTTGTAAGACGATTCATGGTTAAATTATAGACCAAACTGAAGATGTTTGACAGTGAAACAAAACACGAAACGTGCGTCAGCTGTTTAAACGAGTGTTGCCAAAAAGATAATAGCTAAAAAATCACCCCCTTTATATGAAGGATGTCTCAAAATGAAAGCATGATTTCAAATTTCCGCCATGTGTGCAGTAAATTTTTGGCGATACTTACAATTTGACAGCTAATAGTTTAGGACGAGTACAAATTGGGCTTCACACGATACAACAACGTGTTTTCAGTATTGAGTAATATCTCAGAACAAGACGATGCCACCTGCCATTCAGCCCGTGAAAAAATTCAATTACTGCATAAGACATATCCTGATTGTGGTGTCTCTTGTTTCGGTGCTAAGAATTGGCCCCATTGATTCTGTGACTTAACACCATTCGATTTCTATTTGTGGTGTTATTTGAAGTCAAAAGTGAAGTAAAAGGATCACAAGCTCAGTGGAAGGACGTAAACGATGCATCAATGAAATTCAGCCGCTTTTAGGCAGAATGGTCATGCAAACTCCGACAAAGAAGTGCGTTTGTGTCAGCAAAACCGTGGAGGCCATTTGCCCGTTGTGTTATTTCATAAATACCTCTATCCTATGTACATTCTGATTCAATAAAAAAAATAACAATCTAAACACTGAGAACTCTGATTTCTTTTAAATTTCAAATCTTGCGCTCCTTTTGAGAAGGTTGTGGCAGTCTGAGGTGGTAGATAGAGGCAGTGGTTCGGTGATAAACTAAATAGCACTATGTGCCGATTTAATGTCACAGCTCTGGTACCTTGCATGTTTAGTGTAATATTGAGATATCTTTAAATCCAATCTCAAGTGTTTAAAAAAGACCTTAGTTCTGTAATATCGTAATATCCTTTGCAGAAAGCTCATTAAGTGAGTTGAAGAAGGGTCTATCAAGCGCTCGCTAACTGGCTTCAGCAAGAGCCGGGCAGGTCCAAATCAAATGTGTTAGAGTCTCCCTCTCAGCTACACAGTTGCAACTGCGGCCATGTGTGTTGTGTGGGATAACTAGTTTTGCTGATATGATTTCCTATCGCCAACTGCCACCATCCAAGCGATATCATGTCGAGCTCGCCGAAGAAGATCGTTTGTTTTGGATCGGTTGTAATCAGGCCATATTTTCCTTTATTTATTTTATTCCTTTATTCCTTAGCACAATTTGTCAACCTGGCCCATCTAAGGTTACCTATTTCATGGAAGTGCGTGGAGATTTTAGTCTTGACTGCTTTCAGTTGAGATGCGCACCTCCTCTGAGCACTGAAGGGCAGCACTCTCTGCCAGCCTATTCATCGACCTTCTCATTTCCTGATATGTCACTGTGACCTAAAACGCAGATAAGGGACATTTTGAACTGGCTTCTAATACGCTAGCTCAGCCCGGCATTCCTCTACAAGTTTTGAAAGAAAAAGGCAATAGCTTTGATTGGCTATCAATGCATATGACAACGGAAATCATTTCTATTATTATTATTATTATAATTTATTAACATATAATACAATTATAGTGTTAACAGAAAGAAAAGAGCACAAGTTGCGAGACTTTCGGCTCAATAGTACTAATTACAATGTTAAATATCGAATTTACATTTTTGGATGAAGTTATATATTTTTAAAACATTATCCTGTGTTGGTTCGTTTAAAATTTGCTGGATAGATTGATGTTGCGGCGATAGAAACTGTTGCCTAGAATGTGTTTTATGTCAAATACAGATCTGCAGCCACTGCATGTGGGCGGATCTTCCTTTTTAAGAAGATGTTTGTGTGTTACTGCTGTGTGCCCTAATCGCAATCTCACAAAGGTAGTTATCATAGATTTGGGCATTGAAGTGGGGTTTACAGGATGCAGTCTGTTGTTGTTGATAGTTGAATAATGATGGGAATAGTTGGCCCAAGACTGAAGTTGGTTAGTTTTTAAGCTGTTCTTGATGATCCTGGTAAAGTCTTCTTTTGTGTAAACAATCGTTTTAAAGACTGGGGACCGGTGTGCAAGGTTGGCAGCTAAATCCGCTCTTTCATTCACTATTATACCCACGTGACTTGGTACCCACATAAGTTTTACTTTATTTGGCATATCAATCACTCGGTCTCTGATTTTGTTGATAATTGTGGCATTATAATTTGGGTTACAGATAGCAGTTACAACTGAGAAGCTATCCGTCGCTATGATAAATTTGCCTTTCATACTTGCAGCGATATCTGTGGCTTTTAATATTGCTATCGATTCGGCTGTAAAAATTGAAGCCTGTTCCGGGAGAATTCCTTTGGCCAGTAAGTCGTCATTTTCGAATATGCATGCAAAAGATGTACTGTCTTTGGTTTTGGATCCGTCGGTGAAAATAAACTTCCAGCCGTTGGATTTAAGCTCAGAGGCGATTGCCGTATAGAGCCTACGATACATTGCTGGAGTTGTATTTAATTTTCGATGTTGGGCTAGTTCGATTAGTACAGAAGTAGGCTTGATTGACCAAGGTGGATGTATTTGGGCATATTTAAAGGGGCGGATAAGGGGAATTTCCATCCCTCTGGCGGCAGCAAAAGATGATGAGATAGCACTTTGGAGACGTTTGGGAGATTTATTTTTCAAGGAAGATGATATGTCTTTGTCAATAACCGACTTATTTGAAAAAATGAGTTTGGCGACAAGTTTGGTTTTTGTTTCAAATATTCGTTCTTCTATAGACGGTAAACCAGCTTCCACTAGTACGTTCTTTATTGGGCTTGTTGGAAATGCATTTATGCTCCTCCGCGCGGCTTGATGGTAGGGTGCCTTTAGAATGTTTATTGTAGATTTGGGGCTGATGCCGTATAGAAATAGTCCGTAATCGATTTTACTTAACACTAACGCTTTTGTAATTTTACAGAGGGTATTGATATGAGTGTTACATTTCTTACTGGCTAAATAATTAACAATGTTGGTTCTCGCCACAAGGCTCTTTCTTAGTTCTACACAGTGCAACTTCCTAGAATATTTAAGTTGGTAACATTTTCAATATTAATATTGTTAAAACTTAAATTAATGTTGTTGCAAGAAATCTTGCGGCAGATGTGTAAGGTTTTGCATTTCTGTACGGAGAGTTTAGCACCAGAAAAGGTAGTATTCTAGGTATTCTAGACAGGAATACTTCTTGAGCATTGTCAGTGACTCAAAAGAGATGGAGTCGTGAATTAAAAGAGTTGGTAAGTTCGAAGATTGAACGTGACATCCCCGGCGAAGGAGTCTCACATCGTTTTCTTCCATTATTCGTGGATAAGTAACACGCGTTCAAAAGAGAACGTTGCTCAATTATTATAAGGACAGTGCTGAGTAGAAATCACATGCAAAAGGTAAGATTTCGGTATTTGGACAGGCTAAAGTGAACTGCAATTTGTCTAGTTAAGACGAGAAACATCGATCTTACACAACGGTTCGGTGATACGCAACGAAGAAGCATCGAAATGGATCGTCTTCGAGAGCAACGTACGACCCAATGTCTGGCGCGAGGTTGATCACACATGATGGACATGTGTCACGCCTTTGCTTACACAGTAGTGACGCAGTGCAACGAAGCTTTGTTAAAGGTTTTGCGGAGAAAAAAGAATAGAACTCCTCACTCTTTCTTTCTCTCCCGTAATTAAACCTAGGTAAGCGGGTCAATCGGATGACCAGTGTTAAATGTATTTAAAACGACACACAAACGCAGGAATGAGTGCCTGGCAGACCACACAGGGTGTCAAGATATAATGTTAGTGCGAGTAGCACATTTTCGTTTTCTAATTTTTTTTTAATGAATACAGCTTCCTACAAATGGGACTCAGGAGTAACACTGAATCATTGATAAGGATGCAGTCAAACGGTCAACTTCTCGTCCAGTCCTGAATTGAAACCTAGCGGGAGTCATTCAAGCTATCGCAAGTGACTCGTCGTAAATCATCGTAGCACCAGTCGAGTGGTTCCTTGTGGTGCTTATTTTGTTTCTTCATTAAATAAAGTATATTTTAACACTCACTTTCACGAACCACAAGCACGACGTCAAATGGGCTATCCAGTCAATAAAGAATCTAATCTAGAATTGGCGTATTTGCTAAGCAAAAGGACATGGAGTCAGAATGACTAGTCCACTGACGGCAGAAAACTACTAGCAGGCAAGGAGATACTGATGAGCGGCTAAGGAAAGTGATAAGGACATCAGCTGGTAGTAAATTATGAACAAATGCGGTTTCCTTTTGCTTGGTTTCGACTTCCACGAAACCCTCTACCCACAATTACAACCAGTTTAGTTTCGATAGGACTTCAACATCTCGTCTTAATCATCAATGCCATTCCCATGATATTTGAGCACAGATAAAAATTTAGCCCAGTTACCGAAAAGAATCACGAGTCAACTGCACCTTCTTGAATTTCAACGGATTCCCATGCTTTTTCAGTTCTCCGCCAGCACATTCCATTCTCATCAACTTGCAAATCCTCCAACCCCCTCCCACCCCACCCGGCTATTCCAAGTAATCCAGTTTCAAGGTGAATTTCAAAATTCCCTCTCAAGGATATTTTCGAAAATGATGCTCACTCCGAGCGCAGAGGAATGAAAAAAAATGAGAAAAAAAAAAACGAAACTTCCATCCCATCTCGGATTACTTAAAAATCAATATCAAAGTTATTGCTACACTCATTCGTATGAGATCAGTTATGAATGGAAATTCTCATCTGTGCTCCTCTGACGGGCTTGCCTTGCCAACATTTACACTTTTCCATTAGCCATCCACTCTCACATAGATCCGCACCGGAGTGCCGGATTCGCGGCAACAGGAAACTTTTCCATTTGCGGGCACGATTTCAGTTCATTTCAACTTCATGAGCTGCCGCTCGCAATTGCGAGCGAGGAATTTAAGAAAATATTTAAATGTATTCAAATCACTGGTCGTTCTCCTGTGCTGGCTGTGTGTGCGGGATGGGATGGCCCGGGCTGAGAAGCTGCGACGAAAACGGCATACACCCGCGCTCGCTTTTAATGACTTTAATCATCCAACGTAAATGATTGATGTTCGGGCGCTCATTGGCGGTGTTTCAGACTTTTTGAAACGACTGTTTAATAAGAGCTATTATTTCTTTTTTCCCGTTTTCGAGAGTCGATGCTTTAAATTATTCGTATTTTGTTTTAAATAGGAGTACTACACACTTTGTGCGTGGAGCTGTGACAGATTCCATTTCAGTATTTTTTAACGGCCTCTCTGTGTCCACACGTGAGTCGTTCTGCCAGTCGTACTTTCAGGTCATACGTTTATGGAGGGATCGACGTAAACATTCGGAATTAGAAGAGGGATAACTCGTAGACGAGTCGCAGTCGTTTACTGAGAATCTGGTAAGATCACTTCTGGGGACTGTCAAACGGCGAGGAAGACACCAATACCGCTCTCAGGCAGAATGTTCCACTCCACACAATAGACGAAGTTAGAAGGCAATTCCGTCCCTCGGACCTAGACGACGTCAAGATAGTGATATCGACTAAAGTCGAACAAGCCATGAAGTGATTAATTAATAAGAGCGCCTGAAACTATATGATATGTCCCTATCAGTCCGAGGAAGTACACCGCCAACCAAATTTTCACATTACGACAGATCCTTGAAAAAACTCAAGGGATGCAGACAGATAGACACGAGATTCTTCGATTGCAAGGCTACATATTACAGTGTGCATAGTGGCGAACTACACATCGCCATAACTAGTTTTGACATTCCTGCCAAACTCACCAGTTTGAGCAGGATGGCGATGGAGAACTCTCGCTGCTCCATCAAGGTCGGAAATGAACTCACCGGGACCTTCAATGTCAAAAAAGGTTTTAGGCAGGCGACACGCTGTCTTGTGATTATTTTAACATCATACTTGACAAGGTCGTGCAAAACTCACTCGGCAACACAAGAGGCACGATCTTCCAAAAATCCGTACAATTGCTAGCATACGCGGACGACATTGACGTGATTGGTCGAACACAGCGAGCCGTCAATGAAGCCTTCGCTGATATTGAAACGGAAGCGGCGAAAATGGGTTTAGCGGTGATTAAGGATAAAACGAAGTATATGCTGTCATCGAGAAAGGACGCCCAGCATTGTCGACTAAGCCAGAACATTGCCGAAAGCTGATTTAACTTTGCAGGACTTCGTCTATCTCGACTTCCAATTAAACCGTATCGAGATTAAACGCAAAATAAGTCTTGGTAGTTGCTGTTTCTTTGCACTGAAGAGGCAATTGAGTAGTAGAGCCCTCTAGACCTTGATCATCCCTGTCCGGCTCTATGGCGCGGAAGCCTGGACAATCTCAAGAGCAATTGAAGAAGCCCTTAGTCTTTTTGAGAGAAAAGTTCTGCGTTCCATCCTTGGTCCTGTTTGCATTGAGGTCATCTGGAGGAGAAGAATCAACAACGAACAGTAGGCGTTGCACAGCGACATTAGCCTAGCGGACTCAACGCCTAAGATGGCTAGGCCATGGAGAACGCATGGACTACACTGCTCCAGCCCCAAGAGTTTTCTACTCCGAACCTGTGGGACAACGTAATAGAGGACGCCCACGGAACCGATGGCGCACACAAGTGGAGAAGGACCTCAAACAACTTTGCGTGAGAAATTGGAGGCAGCTTACTAAAGATCGTGACAACTGGAGAGGCTTGTTGGCTTATGCCCAGGTTCCCCCTGGTTAGTGAGGTTCGACATCTCATTTTTCACACAATACAAGAAGGCTGTTGCCTAGGACCAAGTTTAAAAATCTGTGCAATTTCATATGAAAACAATATCAAACATCCAAACCATCATTATACCTTGATCCAATGCATCGTCCCTGACTCTCACAACACGATTCCTCAATTGAATCTGATGCCAACTGCAAAGTCATTCTCAATTCCGTCCTCATCTCCCTCGTCGACCAAAAGTCAACGCAATTCTCGAATTCAAATACCTACGTCTTTGATAACCAAATGAGAATAATTTATGGATGACACTTGGGAAAGTATCTAGCTTTGATTTATATTTCAACACAGAAGCAATTAATGTAAGCAGGACCAAATTAAAGTCCGGACAGCCATGAGCACCTTAATTCAGCCTTGAATCATAAATTAAACTCAAACATTACTGGCGCTGGCGAAGGTCAGAGGAATTGAATTTTTCGTTATTTAATTTCGTAAAACAATCTAAGGGCCAGCAGAGACAGAGAGAGAGAGAGAGAGAGAGGAGGACGCCTGGTCGCGACAGTCCCAGGCACTCACAGAGCAAGTGCAGAAAGAGAATCCATGAAGTGATTAATTAAATTTAAATAAATTAAGCGGAATCTATGATGAATTACTGCGAACGGAATGCTGAGCGATTCAGCCGAATAGGCCGCACATTATTCCTCGCCTGGTGGCGGAAAGGTAAGCATGGAAATGGATTTCCCCAAGAAGCGAGCTCCTGATTATGTGCGCCCTGTGTGGGGAGGAATATGAATCCATGTAAATTTATTCGTTCTGCGCGATGGGAGGGAAAGATACAGTTAATGAGAAAACGAGGCACAATGCAAATTTTTTATTCGCAACCACATCCTTCCTTTTTGTGGAACAAGGGTGGCTGGGCGGGCGCACGTCGTGTGGGACATCTTGTTGCTCACACGGCGCACGTATTAATTTATTCACACATCAAGCAGGAAGCACAAACAAACTGGTGGAGGAGAGATGATACAGGTCGATTCTATTTAGAACGCGTTTCGGAGTAGATTGATGGTAAACACTTCCAGTGTTGTGCAGGTTTTACATCAGAAATCATTGCAGGGACTGCTGTGTGTGGGTGTGTGTTCCTTTTAAAGCGAATGCAAATACATTACAGATCGGATTGCGGCTCTGTATTTGGGATAGACCCTTAACACGGGTTTCAAAAGTGAAAAGGTAAAGTAATCACGGATCAGTTTAAAAATAAAGATGTTCAATGACCACCTTAAGTGGGATTCCCGATTGAAGGCAAACGTATTTCAAGGCATTCACCAAGGATTCAATGTTTGGTTTGATTTTGGCTAAAATGAGTGACCTTTCTGAGATGTCACAAATTGACAGCTGTCATCTAAAACATGAAAACTACTTCTGAACCACAGCATGAGACAGACAGAGGATTTGTGGTTTCCAAAATGGACGCACGTACCCTCGTACGCAAATCATACTCTGTCACTATAATCAGCACTTCCCCTAGTTTCGTTGAGTTTCGTTAAATTTTTGAGTACTTAATACTTAACAATGGCCACTACGCTCGCTTAGGCAGTAATTTGTGAGAAATCTTAATCCTTCTCTACGTACGTACATTACAGTTGGCTTTCGCATTTTAAGCTCCCAAAAGTATCTAACTGTAGGCACTTCTGAAATGCGATAATGCTTCTGACTCTTTTGATTCGGTTTTGAAATAGGTTTGAGTTTACGTACGCAGAAAATAAAATACATAAAATTCACTAACAACGATCATAACTTACGGTAAGACGAACACGGATCAAAGGTTGCCTGCAAGAGCTTCTTCGTCAGCTTTTCAGATTATCCTTGCTTTTGCGCCGTACAATAGAACGGGGATCATCAATGTCAAATTGATCCTCCGAGAGACGGATCTACAACTCTATTACCTCCCGAGCACAATGAAACGGTGGTTGGCAAGAGCTATTCTGTTCTTGTTCTGTTCTTTGTACTCGACGATGATCCTTGCTACACCGAACTTAGGTCTGCCCATTGTGACACTTGTCGATGATGCAAGTCCTTTCCTGAAGACAGTCCATATTCCTCTTTATCCTCGTTCACCGCTGCCGGTGTATAACTAGTCTCTATACACGCTGTCTCATGCGACCATGGCAGTGTGTGAAAGTCTGGTCGATTGTAGACTTCCGGGGCCTAGAGCAATGTTGTTAAGGATCGATCAGCTGGTTGACACAGGTGAAAAGATCATGTATGCGATGTCGATAGTTAACGTAGTCCGAGAGGTCTCCTTTCTTGCAGGATCTCCATAATTAGCATAAGTAAACTTAAGCGTTTGCCAACGCATAATTAGTTACGAAGAATTTCAACACCAACTGCTGGATAAAAAGAACTGATTTCGTCCCCACTTATAAAAATAACCAAAATTGAACGAAACTCAACGAAACTGAGGAATCTGCTTATTTTGATCATAGAGTACAATTACTGTGTATTCGCGCATCTTAAACCGAGCTGAGATTCATTATGATTGAGCTTTTGAGACATGCTTTCATCGGGCAGATGAGCCGATATCTGCGCCCAACCAGATCATCCCCAGATGGACAAAAAATTTCAGTAAACGGCCCAATCAACAGTCCGCATCAGCAGCGTTTTGCAACTTCGGTCTCGACTGCCGTCCCGGAATCTGCTGACGAATGACGAATGAGACTAGATTCAAACCAACTATCTTCTTCAAAAAGTGCGATCAGTTGCTATCTGCTTCCAATGCTGCTCATCCAGTTAGTTGGGACTCCCTTCTCACTTCTGTAGTACAAAGCTAATCCCTGTCAAATTACAGTGACCCTATCGGGTAGACACCAGTGGTTTCGCTTTGAGGCATTGTCCTTTCTGCATCCATGGCGCTTTAATCTCCTCTTTCTGTTGTCCAAAGCAGAGAAAAGACATCTCATCTCAAAGACAAATCATCTAAGTCTTAGTCTCTTGAGCCTACGGCAACGTTGATTCACAGAAGTCAATCACTTCTCCTGCTTCTTCCTTGATTATTGAACGCAGCACGCGCAACGCAGCTTCCAACATTTGAAGGCGGCGACATAGCCCCATGCAGACCCAAATACCAAAGCTCTTCTACATCCGTGAATGAAATCCCCAAATATTTACGTACCGTGTTCCACCAAATCTCTTAAATTCACCTCCTCGACGCACAAAAAAGAAGCCAACCTTAAAGCATCATAAAAAGGCAATTTTAAAGCGCTTCCTCAGCAAACTTTGCCAATATGCGGCCACACACGACACACTAATCCACAGTGTGTGTCCCATTTCAAATCACTTGAACTATCGAAAAGTTTTTAATGAGTTCCAAACCGCCTGAACCCAGCAAGGAACTTTAAATTGAACTATGCCACCGCACGTAACGAATCCGCTCCGAGGAAATCGATATTTCCCTCATTCTCATTTGTTTTTCGTTTCTCGCTCCCTCTCGACTGCCTTCCATGTCCCTCGTCGGCATTGTAAAATTTAAGCACGCAAACATTAATCTCACACTGGATCTGCCGGCAGGGAGTGCGGCGATCTGCGGCAACCATAAAATCACCACCAATTTGTCTTACCAACCTCCGCGCTCCACCCGACTGTGGCCAAGTGGCATTATAATGTCTGTGCAATGAATAGAGGTTAATCAACTCGACCCTAATGCCTTTGGACTACATTGTAACTTGGAAGGGGTATTTTGTTGCACGTACGGACGTACGGGGTAACCGGATATTATGGTGTTAGGTTCACTTAAATCATCCGACAGACCAGTGGGAGGCGCGGGCGGCCGACCACCACTGATTGGTGTTGACGAGAGTGTGTCTCGGAAACCACAACATCGTCAGTAACGATGTTTGGATTTAGGCTCTGCAGCTGACGTAGGTGAATCATCGTCCCATTTAGATGTGCCAACTAAAGCGTTCGGTGCCCAACAAAGGTTTATTGTTTATCGGTCGATGAAATGCCTCATTCTGGTCAAGGGCCATGCGACTGAGGGGCAACATTTTTTTTGTTGTGGGAACTGCTTGTGGATGCTAGGAGGATTATTCGATGAAAGGTATTGTAGAATCGGAGTAATCTTTGCGGATTCTGTTCTCTAGCGATGATTTAAACGGAGGACGTTTGATTTGACGATGGATTGCTGTACATTAAGGAGGACTTGATACCAGCGTCCTGCTCAAAAGTGGAGAGGAAGTCGTTCAGTTTACGCGGGTGAAGAAAATGTCGATTGCTTTAGGTGTTGCACACATGAGTGGCGACTTGCTACCTAGAAACTGAGAATTTCGCAAATATTGGCATTTCTTCTAGATGAAGTCCAGCTGCCGCTTCTGTAATGAGGAGCCTACTTTATCAGTTCTCACCTCATCAGCACCGAAAAACCAGCACCTGATCTGAGCAAAGGCGAGACAGAGGAAGTTTTTTTTTTTTTTAATAATGCCCTTAAGTGTCCGGGGTCAAGACACAGCACGGGCCGACGGTATAGAGGGAGAAAGGGAGAGGAGGTACCTGTGCACATTGCCCTTAAATATCTGCGGGTTGTAGTCTGTGGGAAATATAGGACTGAGAAGAGCATTCCAAATTCGCGTAGTACGGCTGAAGAACGAGTCTCTAAATTTAACTGTGCGTCCGAAAGTAGGCTTAAGGGTAAACTGATGAGCATTCCTGGCGAGACGAGTATTGCGGTTGAATTCATGGAGATGAGGAATGCAGTTGGCTAGCTCACTTGAGCATCGTTTGTTGAAAAAACGATAAAATACGGACAAAGAAGAAACGGTACGTCGATGTTCGAGCGAGTCTAATGACTTTGCGACATTGTTGTCTCCTATAAGTTTTATCGCTCCCTTTTGGATTCTATCTAGTAGGTGCACGGTGGTCTTTGGGACACCAGACCAGATATGAGCATTGTACTCAAGCTTGGGGCGGATATACGCCTTATAAATCAAAGCCAAATCAGAGGGGTGAAATATTTCTTGCAACGATTAAGGAAACCTAAACATTTCGCAGCATTTTTGGCGACCTCAATTATGTGATCGTTCCAACTAAGTGTTGTGTTGATACACATACCAAGGATGGAAAGCTTTCCGATCTCATCATCGACACAAGCGCCATTCATGGATAATGGCTGATTAACAAGGGTTCGCTTGAGTGACAGCAGACAGCATTGAATTTTAGAAGCATTGAATTCCACTCTGTTGTTGTTTCCCCAGTTACGAGTAATTATGCTGTCAAGATCGGAATTCAATGTGCTTAACATACGCTGCCGTTCCAATTCTACGGCCGAAGGGCAGGGTCGTGCGTCTCGCAACGAATGTGAAAAGCTGAGGGTGCTGTCATCAGCGGAGGAATAGATTGGATTAGAAGTAGCAGACAAGAGATCATTAATAAAAATGAGAAAGAGTGTCGGAGACAGAACAGAGCCTTGGGGTACACCAGCATTTATTTGGTGGATATCAGACTTGAACCCATCCAAAACAACTTGAATTGAACGGTTCGAAAAGTAATTTCTAATCAATAGAAGAAGAGATTCATCGATACCATATGCACGCATTTTCGCTCTGCGGTGTCATCGTCTTCTTCACAGACGTCGCAGAGGGTTTCATCGCTTAGGTCAAACACATTAAGGTGTTTTGGCGAAGGTGTAGTGGCCCGTTAGTATACCAGTAAGAGGTCTGCAATCTTTTCCGTCAGGAGATAATATAAATGCAGCGGATTTCTTAGAGACGGTAGGGAGCATGCATTTGGTTTGTCTACTTCCTGGAGAGTCATGACACCTTCAATTGTGTTCTCGAGAGGTCCAACAATCGATGGAGCTTCAAGAAGAAGTGATTTCCTAGAAAGTGCTTTCTTTTCCTTGTTAGGGCCAGGCATTCTCAGAGCAGATGTTGGTTAGGTTATATTTCTTCCTCATCTCTGCAGAAGTCGTTGTGCGATATGTTCAGTCGCATTGCATGTGTACTTATGGCACAGTATCCAGTAAGGACTCCTATTAGCGTGCGTACATCCTTGTGGCTAAAACTGATCAATGATGTTGATATCTTCTTGCTCAGCATCGGCGATAGAGCCCTTGTTGTAGCTCCAATAATCAGACCAAGCCTGCAAGTTCTGGCTCCATCCAGGGTATCAATGAAATTCGGAACCTGCGTTGAAACGACATGCGTCCTTGGTTAGGGCTTCCATCGATTCTTTACATCTCTTGACAGAAAGACGGCAGACGACTTACCAGCGTATTAATGGACCACTACACTTTCGTCAAACACCTAAGTGTACTTGGCCTAAGGGAAAAAAAACTCTATTCGACGTCTGTGGAGAAGACGACGACACAGCAGAGCACTTCCTCTGCCACTGTCTCGCCTTTGCTCGGATCAGGAGTCAGTTTTTCGGTGCTGATGAGGTGAGAGCTGATGATGTAGCTTCATAACAGAAGCGCCTGTTGGCTTTCTCCGGAAGACTAAGAATATCCAGCAAATGTAGGTTGCTGCCTTTTTCACGTGTTCCCTTATGTTCCCTATGGGACAGCTTAAGCTTTTTCGCGAGACTGTCTGCCTTCACATTTCCATTGGATTCCGATATGACCCGGTACCCAGCAGAGGGTCGCCGAATTTCATTGATACTCTGTCGGCATAGCCTAACCAGCTTCGATGTCAGAATGTCCGATGCTATGGCCTTTATTGCCGCTTGGCTATCAGAGAAGATGCTGATCGGTTATGATTTGGTGACTCAATGCGAGTGCCAACTCATGTATCGCACTCATTTCGGCTTGAAAAACGCTGCAGTTGTCCCTTAGTGCCAGAAATTTTTCGAAGAGCTCACAGAAGTCTCCTGGCCCTGTACCGTCAGTGTATAGGGGGATCTCCCACTCTGCTGTTACCGATTGGTCATGCCATTGTTCGAAGTCTGGAAAATGATGGGAAGGCCTAGGGTTAGTAGTAGGTAGTCAGTTTGTTTTATGTTCTGCCCTGCTTTCCCACTTTTTAGTATAGCAGCTTGATCGTAGTGTTCTTCCTTCCAACTCTCTGAGTCATAGAGCCGATAAGGCTACACTAGTGCAACGGAATAAGTTGAGGGGAGGGAGGAAACGGACGGCAGCTTCTTCTGAGACAACCAGTTATGCATATATTCAGGCATGCTCCTCTTTTTGGTAGAGAGCTCGGCTTTACTTGGATTGACGGTCAGTCCTCGGATCTGCGTCCAGTTATTAATTAACCATGACTGAGATGCTCACTAAGCGTTGAAGGAACCTTTGCTGAGATGAGGACGGCCATGTCGGCCGCGTATGCGGCTACTGTGAAATACCTGATTTCGTCAACCACTAGGATTCATAGAAGAGAGTGAAAGTACTTCTCCTTGGGGTGTTCATCTGCTCACCTTCCTGGTGCAGCATAGATCACCTAGAGATGACTTCATCAACCGTCAGCGCATCATCAGTTCGATCCAATCGCACATTCTTGCATCGACTCGTACTTTAAAGATCAAGAGACTCGTCTGAATCGCGTCATTTGTTACGTTGTTAATAATAATAATATAATATTGGTGGCGCTACAGCCCGTAGAGGGCCAGGCCTAGCTTCTCAGCAACCACTAGTGTTGTGCGTGCTATTGTTCTATCACGAGTGGAAGGGACCTACAGTTTTATGCCGACTCCGAACGGCCAAGTTTGAGAAGCTTTTTCTGGACAGTTATACTCTTAGAGCATTGTCAGTGACTCGAAAGAGGTGGGGCCGTGAAAAGTATTTCTTGTCTTACCAGGAATCGAACCTAGACAGGTGGGTCCAAGTGCGTAGGAGTCGACGCACATACTCACAACGCCACGGGCCACCACGGTTACGTTGTTAAAGGAACAAGATGGAAGTCTGTATTGCCGGTTTGGGAAACCGTTGATATGAGTGTTAGCTTGAGTGTTAGTCATCCGATGCTGAGCGTGCTATCACCTCGTGACAAAGTGCATTCTCATGTCGGATATCTACAAATACAGTAGACGCTCCCTAATTCGAACTCCCTCTAACTCGAACTGATATCGATCCCGTGAGAATTCGACTTAGTGAGAGTCCACTGTAATTGAGTTTCGACCTTGAAATGTTGTATCCACCGCCGGAATTTTTCGCGAAAACGTTTCCAACTGCAGCTTTGATTTCGGAAAGTGCCAACCTACTTAAAAGGGCACTCATCTGAACTGACAACACAATTCAGGGCCACAGATTTATCGCAGGAATGAGAGATAGAAGATTACGCAATAAGGAGTTAAATTTTCGTTCGGTTTTAATAACATTGACATATTCGTGGGAATGCATAATCTGGCACTTGTAGCTGATGCAAGGCCTGTCGCGGACACTGTTCTAAGGCCGTGTCCCCCCAAATTGTTGGCAAGAGAAAGTCGCGAAGTGCATATGGCGCTAGATAATTACGATGTTATTGAAAGTTGAATCTTGCCTGGATCTTCGTGATAATTCGATTTCTTTGGCAGCAGTTTTGAGCCATTGATGGTAATATTAAGTGCACTTTTCTCGAGAATTTTAAAAGATTTTCGTCTGAACTTTGTTTTGGAAGAACATCAAAAAAGAATATATCGATTGACCTTGGGTCAGAATTAAGTTTAGCAGATTGTGTACAAGATCTCAGTCTACGGCGACGAGATATGGGAAATATGGATAAGAGCCTCGATCTCTTTCATAGAAAAGTTTAGCTTGCGTCAATGGCATCTGGAGGAGCATATTCAGCCACGAACTGTGTGGACTATACCGGGAAAAGGGTCAGTCAGGTCAGGCTACGCATCATTATCCACAAATTGGCCTCTGACGGTCGAGTCTTCAACTCCGAGCCAGTAAGACAACGCTAAACTTTTTCTTTAATTTGAGCACACTTAATACATTACGAATGTCCTTAAGTGTACTGGGTCAAAATACAGCACAGGCCGAAGGTGCGTCCGAAAGCTGGCTTAATGGTAAAATGATAATCACTGATGGCGTGACGGGTATTGCGGAATTCATAACGAATCGAGATGCAATTGCCTAGCTCACTTGATCAATCGTTCTCATGTTTCTGAATTTATGTATTTCTGCTTTACATCGGTTTTTTTTTGTTTCTTCTTCTTTTTTTTGTTGTAAATAGTGCAGTGATACAAAATAGATTTTATTGTATACGTATTAAGAATACAAAATACTAAAAAATAAAAAATGTATATTCCACGTGTGTGTTGCTGGTTTTGTTTTTTTTAGTCAAAGTAATCGCTTGTGTCCTCCTCGGAACTGCCGTTCTCCTCGACGTCGTTCGTTCTGCGCAGCCTACGTCACAGGCGACACCCGATTTGACAGCTCTATGTAATTTCCATACGAATTGCAAGAAATATGACTTATGTTTGTCTTTTTGCTAAGATTAATAGTGTTTTAAAATTGTGTCAAGAAGAAAAAGTTGTTTTAATATATTCTTAATTGAATTATTAAAATGTTTTAACAATTTTTCGCCTGATTGGGGTTGTTATTTAAATTATTTTGAACAAGTAGTGAGAAGCATTCATACAGATCAATACAAATGGGTTACTTTAAAGTGAAATAGTATTTTACTATTCCATTTGTATTTTCTAAAGTGTTATTAAATGTATAATGTATTATTTATCACAATGCGTTGAATAAAAGTGATGAATAAGGGATGAGTTTTTCATTGTATTTTTTAAAAAAATCGTTGGAGACGAGCAAATTGTCTCTTTCAGAAATATCTTCAAGGTGTTGCACTTGATCCTTTAGTAGCGCTGTTGACTTTGATAATCCTCATTAATTAATTTGATTGTTTACATCACACTTTGCTTTTAAACAAACTAAAGTATTTGGGATTCCATTCGTCAATGTTAGAGTGGTTTTCCAAAATAAAGGACAGGAAGCAATTGGTAATGATCCATAGTTTTAGATCTCGAGTAATAAAAGTTACATCGGGCGTTCCACAAGGTAGCCATATGGGGCCATTACTCTTTCTATTGTTTATAAACGATGTTCACGAAATTTTCAAATATTGTAAAATTCTAACATTCGCAGACGACTTTAAATTGTATTTATCTATTAATAGTTTAACTGATTGTAATAATTTCCAATTGGATATCCATGCACTAGTGGAATGGTGCAAGCACAATGGACTAGAGCTGAATATTCAAAAATGTAATATCTTTACGGCATATCTATTGTCTATGATTATTTCATAAATGATCATAGACTTAGTCGCCTAGAAGAGGTTAAAGATCTGGGTGTAATTTTTGATACTAACTTAAATTTTGCATCACATTATGATTATACAATTGCGAAGTCTAATGCTATCTTAGGTTTTCTGAAAAGAAATAGTAGAGATTTTCGAGATATAACTAGACTTAAGTCCATCTATTGTTCGTTAGTCAGACCGTATTTAGAATATTCTTTCATCATTTGGGATTCGCCATATGATACACAAGAACTCAGATTCGAAGGGGTACAAAAAAATTTCACGAGATATGCTGTAAATTGTATTCCTTTGAAGAACTCCCTAAATATGACGATAGATGTAAAATAATAAGCTTGCAAACCTTAAGTTTGAGGCGTAAGGCAGCGTCAGCCATGTTCATCCGCGATATTATAAATTGCCGTGTAAATTCACCAGACTTACTTTTTCTCATGAATATATATGCTCCCCAAAGATCTCTTCGGATGAGAAATTTACTATATGATAAGAGGCATAGAACCAACTATGGTTGTAATGAACCTATTACAAGGTGTATAAACACTTTTAATGAACTTTGCAACGAAATTGATTTTAGCTTGTCTCGATTGGAGTTTAAAAAATTGATCCATGCACTATGCTATAATTAATACTGTTTATTTGATGTAATCTGTCAGATGCAAAATCGGTAGATGATCCTTAGTCGCGCAGCAAAATCTGCTGTGTAAAGCGATACTGAGAGTTAACACTTAGAGAACGTAGTGTTTTGTGTACTCTGAGGGAAAAAAAAAAAAAAAAAAAAAAAAAAGTAAACTTTGATTGTAAATTGCACCCGCTTGAAGCTTCCACTAAAAATGGTTGCAATTGTTATTGTATTTATACAAATAAGCATGAACGTACATCTCCTGTTTTAAATCTTCAATTTGATATTTCAACTGAATTCTGTCATATTTGTTTGGTAATTGAGGAATATATCGATTAAACCGTGCTTTCAACGCTCGCACAGGGATTTCCATTCATAGCTGTTTATCGCATTTCGGTGCTTTGTTGCTCAAGAATCAGTTACTTCACAATAACATTTTCATTGAGGCACCTACACCTGATCTAAAAAGAACAAAATTGTATTCGAATCGAGTCGAGCGACTCAGGAACTATTAGAGACATATCCTCATGTCCTGCTTTAATTTATATTGCATTCAAATACATGTAGCTGGATGAATGTACCACTATGGATTGTGGTTTAACGGTAGGAGCAGTAGTATAATAGGATAATTATATACTTATCTTTGATTAACCATCATAGTTTAACGTAAGTATGGACTTAAATATAGTAACATAGGTACCCATTTCGAATTGTAGATTCTAGAATAGTAGAATTTATATACCAAAGTCTACTTCCTTCAGATGGAAATAATATGATCTTGTCACCTGTGATGTAAGCGATATGTCAGAAAAGTAAACAAACATGGCGGACATGCGCAATGCGTAATCTGTAATACATCATTCTTGGATTTATCGTTCCATCTAAACCCCATCTAGTCGTCGAACGATCTTTATTCCCTCTGTTAAGAACATGCAGCTGTGACATCGACAAATGTGGTCAAACCACTCAAAGCCTGAAGACAACAAATCGTCGGTTCTCGACTCCAATCTCGAGACAACTGACTTCGAAACCTTCGCACAGATTCATATATATTTTCACCTCTACACACAAGACGAGCCAATACCAAATGAAAACAACGTGCGGTTAGAGCATTTAAAAGCGAATTTCTTTAATATTTTGAATAAACAACAATAAAATGTATTTGTTTTGTAATAAAGTTTTCTTTGCAATAATTTTGTTTCTTTTTTTTTCATTCTCCCTCAACGTCCGTTATAACCACGTGTACATACATACATGCTTCAATAATTGTTAGATACATATCAGATACATATTGATAATAAATGTCAATAGAAATTTCACTAGTGGCAAATGCCTAATTAAACTGATTCTTAGTGTAAAACGTACTTCTTTAACGCCTACGATCTATAAACCGAAACTGTGATTAGCATCTCCTTCTGATGTCTCTTCAATCGTTCTTCTGTTTCTGAATTTATGTAAAGAAATGTCTGCTTTACATCGGTTTTTTGTTTCTTCTTCTTTTTTTTGTTGTAAATAGTGCAGTGATACAAAATAGATTTTATTGTATACGTATTAAGAATACAAAATACTCAAAAATAAAAAATATATATTCCACGTGTGTGTTGCTGGTTTTGTTTTTTTTTAGTCAAAGTAATCGCTTGTGTCCTCCTCGGAACTGCCGTTCTCCTCGACGTCGGCATTCTGCGATTGGTTTTCTGTGATACGAAAATTGGATAGAAAATCTCTCATTACCTCAACAAGTGAAGTTAGTGACTGCGTAAGTTCCCGGTAAGAGGCCATAGTTCTTGCTTCACCTGCTCCACCTTGTTTTTTTTTTGTGTTATGGTTTTTTTTTCGTTTTTTTTTTTTTTTTTTGGGAAGTTAGCAAATCCAAATGTTCAGTGTTTGAATGCAAGCATTGGTTATGACTTACCTTCACCGGCGGCGGCGTTGTCTATTCGCAGATTCATTTCATCGAGGTCATGATTGATTTCGGCGACATTCTCATCGATGGCGGCCGCAGGCAGTTGTCCAGCTGCGGGCAAACCGAAATCCCCGGCCGCAATGCCAGCCCCTCCGCCAGCTGCTAGCTGAATTCCACCGGGTCCAGGTGGAATTGGTTGGCCCCGTAGATGGAACGATGGTAGAATGGATTGGAAAAACATTGAAATTGAACGATTGTTGTCTGTTGTCGGACTGCTGCTCGATGATTTTCTGTGAAATGTACGAAACTCTGATTGCAGGCTGGTGCTGGGCGAAATCGACTTACCTCTCGTAGAAGTTAATTGACTCGAGTGGTGGCAGTGGATCGTAGAGGTTTATCTCCTTCTCGCCTGCGACAAATTGTGCCAGCGGGACTTTTTTCCCGTAATCGGAGAGTATTACATGCCGGAGGATTGCTCGCGGCGGGGAAACGTACCTGGAAGAAGAAATGTATGATTTTGAATCCTCACTGACCAAATGGGATTTAAAGAAGTCGACTGACTTATATATTAATACTCCAAGTTTATCACGTGAAGCAATGGGTGTCGAAAGGTCGACTTTAACACTGATCCGACTGGCGGCTGGGGAACCATTCCCGCAGACAACTCATTCAAGAAGAAGAAACGACGTCCAAATTGAAAGCAGTGCATGTGCACTCATCTCATAGTGGCGAGCTCAACTTCTTAGTGAGAAGTGTGCTATTTTTGTTCAAGAAATTGGGTTAGCGGCGACTGCTTTGTAAGCATTGGGTATGCTTTTCCAGCAGCAGTCAAGAAAGGGGCCAAAATGATATCAATATTGGAAATACTACTGACAGTGCCATACTAATTGAGCAATTTTCAAAGCAATTTCAAGCTAAAATCAAGCCCAGCTGGCCGCATGCCGCCGCAAAGAGCTTAATGATCGTAGTACGCAGCACTCGATTGCTCTATGATGGGGCCCAGGTCATAGACACATAGCCGCCAGGCAGCAGCTGAACTTTCCAGGAAAGGGGGCTAAAACCGACCCATGCCAGGCAATTCGATGTATTCCATCACCTCTGGCAGATGTCAAGAACAAAGCGGGTGACAATATCATAGAGCTGGCAAATGAAAGGTGGAACTCTCTAACCACCTGCTAGACCACTAGGATGCTCTGGTCCAAGTTGAACAGTGCAAAAACCGACAAACTTCTTCAATGCGACAGAAACTTGCTGCGGATAGTAGTTGGAGGGCTAACTGGGCGCCATAATCATCTGAAGTACCATAAAATGAAAAGAGGTCTTACGCATGACTTCATATGCCGAGACTGTGGTGATGAAGAACAAAAGGAGGATGCTCCTACCATTGCCACTGCCACAGCCTCTGCTAGTTGGGATACAGAACACTGGGCATCTGACCTCTATTTTCGAGTTTATTAGGATTTCAGGATGGCTGGACAACACACTGTCGTGGCAGGTACGAGGAATGTGTGAAGAGTAGAAATTCTCATGTAGGCATCACAAAGGGTCCATTAGGACCTAATTAGATAGGTAGGTAGGTAGTAACTGGCTTTAAAGTATGCACTTATGCCAGAGTAGGCCCGTTGCAGTGCCACGTGGGTTAACAAACAAGGAGTTGCATCGGCGTGATTACAGGCAGCCTGTTTTGTCAGTAAATTCCAGAATTGATTTGACCGGTGTTTCACTAAGGTCGGCTAGATTATCAAAGAAGTAGGAGCTTAAGATGGCTTTGATTATCAAGGCGAGTACAGGGCAGCTACAGAGAAGGTGTTGTACACTTTCCTCCTCTTCTTCATCTAAGCACCTACTGCAGAAATTGTTTAAAACTAGTCCTAGCCTTTTGTATATAGACCTAATAGGCAGTGTCCGGTAATTATTCCCACTGCAGTACTAATTTTGGAGACTAACCTGACCTTTTTTTGGATCAAGACGAGGACAGATTTGCTTGGAAATGTTGCCATGTGATGCCTGTCTTCCATCCGGCATTGACTTTTTATTTACTGCCAATGTTGAGCTGTAACTTGAATGTGGCTAAGGGAGCACCTATGTCACAAGAGGTTGCATCAGCTGGCAGTTCAGCCCATCAGGACCTAAGTGAGACGTAGTTTGCGCGTTTACCCACCAACCTAAGCAATGAGTAAGAATAGGGCACCATTAATGATCAGCTTCATTCGCAAGAATGTGCACATACTAGTGGACGTCATTACAGAACACTACAATATACAGGGTGGGCCATCTAATGGTATTTTTTTAAATCAGAAGATATTTGGACACTGACTGCTGTTTCCCCCTCGATATCTTGACAAAAAGTCAGTATCATACCTCCGCGGAGCGAAAGCTGTCGATTTACGCTTGAACAACTTTGGGAAATATTGAAAACTAACACCAAAGTGAGCTACACAGGGTAGCCGCAAACGGTGCTTTTTTTGAAAAGAAGAACTTTTGGCCGAAATGAAGCACCGCCACTGTTGTACGCAAGTTTGTGCAAAAAGTTCATGAAACCGGAATGCTAGTGGACAACACTCATGGTCCCCGTCGTCGTACGGTGAGAATGTGATGAGAATGTGGCTGCTGTAGCCGAGAGTTGAAGACTTAATTCACGAACATCGAAAATGAGGCTAGGAACAACGTTTCGGTCAACGGTGGGCGTTACAGAGCCATGTTAACCAACCTTTTTTTACTGAAATTGAAGACATGGATTTGGACGACCTCTGGCACCAGCAGGATAGCGTGCATTGCCCCACAGTCCATGCCACAATCAATCTTTTGCGCACCAAATTCCCAAATCGTGTTATCATCCGTCTTGGCGATGTCAATTGGCCGCCTCGGAGCTGCGATATGACCCATTTGAACTTTTGTTTTGAGGGGATCCGTGAAGGACCGATGTTATGCGAACAATCCGATAACGATTCAACCACTTGAGACCAATATCAGCCAAGCATCCCAATAACATCAACAGGGTATTGGAAAATTGGGGTAACAGAATGTGTTACGGCGAAGTCAGTCGAGGCAGCCACTTGAACGACGTTGTATTTCATAATTAATGGGAATGCTTGTTCTTACTAATCAAGTCATAATACATGGAACAAATATAATTTTGTTCATTTTATTGCATTTTTAAAAAGAAACTTGTATTCGGCCCAGCCTGCACATAAAAGCCGTCAAAGTATCCCCCATAGCGGCATTTGCTGAAGTAACGATGAAGAAATATAATCTATTCGTCATCTGCTCAGCAAGTGTCTAACTTTAGCAAAGAGGAGAGGATTGGACATTTAAATCAGGCCAATTTGAGAAGCCGACTGAGATTTATCCAAGAATCGGGTTGATTTTAGTAAAAGAGGAGTACCATCAGTGAAATCAAAAAGGGAACAGACCTGCCTGCCTTTATACAACTAATACAAAGGCACAGCTAATGAGAGGAATAATGAAAAATAGAAAGTGCACAGATAAAGCCCAACTTAATTAGTTGGAAGTAACGCATATGCATAAAGCGTCATTGACGATTGCCCAATGCCCAACCTAATGACTGTCCCGTCTGAATCACGATGTGGCGGACGCTGCCAAGATAACCTTAATCGACACAGAAAGACTCAACCGATATCTTGCTGTAGACCAAGAACAACTAGCGGAGCCACTTAACCAGTGCCCGTTTCTCATTTAATTTGAAAGTCATAAAGTTTTAATTAATGTCTGCTATGTCAAATGAAAGTTAAGTGCTTTCAGGGGCCTTAATTGTAATTGATTGGGGTAAACTTAGGCCTGTGCTGTAACCGCAGTTTAGTGATATGCCTAGGCGCAGTTTTCCTAAACAGAATGAACCCGAGTTGGAATAGAAGCAAACCGAGTTGTAACTCGAGTTGGCTAACTCGGTTTTAAACAAGATTACAGTGGACCTGCGGAAATCCGAAAAAAGCTTTGCATAGCAGTGTTGGCTTAGCGAATTTCTCGAACTTTAGAGTACTGCCTCTAATTGCCTGTAGTTCGAAACTCTTTCGAACAGAGTTCCTATTAATCCGACAAATTACGAATCAATGGGTACTACAAAGCATACTTTGTATGTGGGATTTAATAAAGCTAAACAACAGGAAAGAGAGCAATAGGCGTCGAGCTAAATTCGTGGTGGTGCGAATTAGAGACAACCTGAAATAAATTGTACGTACACTCGATTCGCGTTATGAGTGTTTAAGGCCTGTTGGACTACAGGGGGGTGCCGATTAAGACAGCGGGCGGACTACCGCGGTTCTACTACAGAGAAACAACGAGAAGATCAAGTAGACCACGTGCCACATGACCGTCTTATGAGAAGCAGAACCGAATTCCAACTAGGTTAAGAAACTGGCAGTAAATATCGGTTTTAACTGCTAGATGGCGCAATTGGTTCAGTGCCTGCCATTGGTTAGAGGGTCCTCTGTTCGAGTCCCAGTGAAAGCTTACAACTCGGTTTGAAAGCATGAACAATGTTCACGTGTATGTACAATAATAACGCAATGAGAACCCTCCTGTGGTCTAGGAATCAACCCTCAAAAAACTGAGTTGGTTCTATTCACCAACAAAAGGGTGATTCCACGCTTTAACCCCCCAACAATTGAAGGCACGACCCTCAATCTGGCGGATAGCGCGAAATACCTAGGGATCATCATAGACAAGAAACTAACCTGAAAACTCAACCTAATGGAAAGAGTCAAGAAAGCAGCTTGTGCCCTATACCCTGAGCAACAGGATATTCGGCAAAAAGTGGGGTCCGAACCCCAAGACAATTCTGTCGATGTACACAGCGATTGTAAGGCTAATCTTGACATACGGCAGCGTGGTATGGTGGCAGGCCGCACTGAAATCCACTGCTTACTAGAATACAGAGACTAGCATGTCTTGGAGTTACAGGCGCTATCTCCACTACCCCAACCGCGGGCCTGGAGGTACTACTAAACCTTCTCCCACTTGACCTTTACATGCAAGCTAACGCTGCTAAAAGTGCAATTAGAAGCAATTAATCAAAATGCTGGCTGTCAAGTACCATTGGTCATGCTAGTATACTGAAAAGACTACAAATAGAACAGTCCGAAAGTGACTATACACTCCCTTTCCTCGACTTTAAAATATCCTTCAGATGCTATTTCCCGACGAGGGAAGAGTGGACCACAAAGGAACCCATCAAAAATTCGAGCATCCAAGTATACACTGATGGATCGAAGATGGAAACAGGCACAAGTGCGGGCATTTTCTCCGAATTGTTAAACATACACTGCTCTATCAGGATCCCTGATTATGGCAGCGTCTTCCAAGCGGAGGTCCTGGCAGTCGAAGAAGCGGCCAGAATAATAACAATGTTGGAAACACCACCGGCTGATGTTACCATTCTAATTGACAGTCAAGCGGCCATCAAAGCAATTTCGGTGAAACAAATCAAGTCCAAGCTGGTCGCGAGCTGCCGCAAGGATCTCAAAACTCGTAGCGTGCAACACACGATAACTCTATGCTGGGTCCCAGGACACAGGGACATATCCGGCAACGAGGCAGCTGATGAACTTGCCAGAAAATGGGCCGAAAAAGACCCATCCCAGGCAAACGAATTGATTCAACCACCACTAGCAGATGTTAGGAAGAATGTGGATGATAAAATTCTAGAAATAGCAAGAAATAGGTGGTTCAACCTTACCACCTGTAAGACTACCAAGATGCTATGGCCCGATATTAATAGAACTAAAACCGACAAACTCCTCCAGTGTTGCAAAAGCCTACTGAGGATGGTAGTCGGAGCTCTTAACCATCTGAAATACCATGAAACAAAAATGGGACTATCCCATGACTACATATGCAGAGGATGCGGCGATGTGGAAGAAAGAGAGGACACTCCTCACTATCTCTGCTACTGCCCAAGCCTCAGCCAACTGCGATACAGGACCATGGGAGAATTCTTCTTCCATGACCTGCAAGAAATCCATAACATCCGACTATATAACTTTTTCAGGTTCATTAGGATGTCGGGCTGGCTCGACGACGAGAGGTCAACAACGAATACAACGTCTCGGTGAGTGTGATTAGGGTGCAATAAGGAAATTTTCCCCCTATGGACAACACAATAGGTTCACACGGACCTAAGTGAGACGTGCTTCCGCACGTCTACCCACATTCCTACCATATCCTATGTACAATAATAATATATAATAATATGGGTGGCGCTACAGCCCGTAGAGGTCCAGGGCCTAGCTTCTCAGCAAGGAGGAAGAGACCTTCAGTTTAATGCCGACTCCGAACGGCCCAGTTTGAGAAGCTTTTTCTGGACAGTTATAATCTTAGAGCATTGTCAGTGACTCGAAAGAGGTGGGGCCGTGAAAAGTATTTCCTGTCGTACCAGAAATCGAACCTAGGCACGTAGGTCCAAATGCGTAGGAGTAGACGCACATACCCACAGCGCCACGGGCCACCACCATGTACAATGTTCTCTCTTAACCATCCAAACGCAAATTGTCTGTTCACTTCACCTGTCAAATTTGCTTTAGTTTCGGCAAACTCGATCTGACATAAATTTAACTCGATTCAACTCGGATTGGGTGTAAGTCGGTTTAACCCGGTTCATCACCTCAAGTTGGCCCATCACTAAACCTAACTAAAAGTAACCAGAAGCAGTGTGCATTTTCAAAGTGCCCATAAGTGCTTCTGGGAACTCACCCTAAATGTTATCATTGTAGTAGAAGAGCTTCCACATCAGAAAGCTAAAGTTAACGAAACTTAACGAAACTTGGAGGGGGTGGTTATTATCGGCAAAATGAAACATTTCTGTGTATTTGCGCGATATGATTTAAATCTCACTGAGTCCACTATGTTTGCTTTAAGGTTTTGGAAGTTTCGGAAATAAAGCAATTTGGCTAAGGAACAACGTCTCGCATATTTCATCGAAGCTTAAGCCGATTGAAAGAAACAACTGACTAAGGGTACTGGATGGCGCAGTTGGTTGAGTGCCTGCCCTTGGTTAGAGTTCCAGTGAAAGCAACGCTTTTATCCGGTTTTCAATTCTGGTCCAGTCACCATTTGCGGTTGGGATCAAATTAACGGCACCATCACTGGAGTTGTCGATCAGTGGCAGCAGTCTGACTGCAGGTATCACAAGGCATTTTCGCTAACGCCCACTTACGAACCTACCGAGGTTGCAAAGACTGTAGTACAATGGACTGGTTTTGAGTCTGAGTGCTCCAGTCTAGCGTCAAAAACACCTCAGACAAAAGAAGAAGGGTTTCTTAGCAAATTGCACATGGAACAGTCGCTGTATGAAATACACATGCCCGCTGATCCGTGCACTGAAGCTGGTGCGTAATCCTTTTAGAGCTACTCGGAGATATTCAGAATTAAGGTCTAAAAGGATTGGAAGACCAAGGACAACATCGGGGCACTAAAAACGTATCCAACGAGCCAACGACGACGCTCGTAGCTTCAGTGAGACTACGAACAACGTAAACATCGGGATCCATCGCCCGACAGTCGGACAAAAATGGCCTGGTCTCGCATTTGGAAGTCGGGCGTAAAGTTAACTCATTCTTCCTCGATTATGAAAGATCATAATGTTGACGATCACAGCAAACGAAAGAAGTTCTGCCCGTGGAGTGTAAGATCCCTTAACAAACCAAGTGAAGTCGAGGAACTCGCGGAGACAATGAACTGCCGTAAAGCAGATGTCGCCGCATTTGAGGAAGTAGCATGGGCCGGGCAAAAAGGCGACGAAAAAGTGTAACGTCAACGGCGGTCTCTTTTAGCAAAACATCAACAATTTTTTTACTGCAGCTGATCATGCTTCAAACGAGTAATTTCCTGGTAAACATGGTAAAACGTTGCCGTCAACGAAAAGGTAGTTTTTGACAGGTAACAGGAACGTGCGCAATATGAATGATTTCAGAAGCTCCACCCAAGACTGATCAAAAGCACACTGACACGCGATCAGAACCATCTTCTTAACACCAGCGACCCATGGATGATCTAAGCGTTCTTTGTCTACGATGCTAGACGGTCTTGAGCATGCTCCTTCCATCAAAACTAAACTCTGCGATCACTTGGCCTTCCTCCTCTTTCCGAAAGGCACAACGAGAACCCTCTTAGCTGGAGCTCCACACATTCGATGTGACTGCAGTCGCCGGAGACACCTTTCGGGCTTGTCCTTCTAGTCAGGCATTTTCACCCAAGTTCCTCTTGGTTTCCAAGTACTAGGTCGGATCTCCTCGAAGATGTAATTTGTGGAGCTCACGTTTGCCTGTCGATCGAGATGTGTTGCAATACCAAATTCCCACCAACTCCACGAGCAAGATAGACTCGCCTCCACACAACTAAACGAGTAGTCTTACCTTTGTGACCGCTTTACGTTGTAATCATTTACAGCTTCATCCTTGTTGTCCACCCGGTCGAGGACTTCATTAACATTCCGTTCCAGCCACTGCAACACCTTTGTGTCGCGCCATACAATCTTTGCTCTGCAAACGTACAGCGACACCAACTGATGCAAGGCCGGCGATTGACTAAAAGGGAAATCGATGTAGCAACACTGGCCTCTTCGAATAGACAAAGCATCTTACCTCCCGGAGACGCCCGAATTGAAGTATGTGTGTGCAACAACTCGTGAATCCGTCTGCACAGAGAGCTCATCCAGAAGGGGCCTCAACACGCCGGGGAACATGAGCAACGAGTACTGCAAAGCTTTGTCCGCCTTCTCCGAATCTACGAACAAGGATGAAACAAGTCATGAAACGTCTGAAACACGTCATCATCACATGCTCACCTCCAAGTAAGTAGAACAATGCCAATGCGTAAGAATACGCCATGTTGGGCAGCTGTGACAGGTTCTTCTTTGCGTCCCATTCCTCGTAGAACTTCACCAGCCAGGCGTATTGCTTGCTGCGCAAGGCGTAGTAGTCGATGATGAGCAGCATCGCCAATGGATCAACGTCGGGATTGAGGCTCAAGATCAGCTTGGACAGTTCAAATGCCGTGCAACAGCAAGACTTCGCCTCCACGTACTGGGCTTGCTTGAAGAGTACAATGAAGAAGCCGCGATTCTCCTGGCGATTGTAGTCCAGGCGCGAATTGCCCGAGACGAGACTGAAACTGGGATGAAGGGAGGTCTCCAACACCAGCAGTGCCCTCTGAATGAGATCGGATGCCATGGCCGCATCGTCTGTTATCTTACCTGGAAAGAAGAACAACATGAATCGCTTCCTCAGAGCACCGAGAGTGACAGGGTTGACTTACACATTTCACTCAATTGAATCAACGTGTCCACGTGGTAAGAGCAACGCGTGAACAAGTTGACAAGCTGGTCTGAGTCGGTTGATTCGAGAGCTGCCAGGAACATATTCTGCACGCCCTGATAGAACTGACTGTGCTCGAATGCGAACCATTGACTCTTGTCCTCGGGAGTTGCATAGTTCTCCGGCGGAGCACAGGGTTTCATTGTGATGATGTTCTTGGTCAGCACGGGCCAGCTCTCCTTAGCTGTCACCAGGTATGTGGACTTCAATGTGTGCTTCTGCCGGCCGCGTTTGTTTCTGTTGAATGGAAATGTGAATGATTGGTGGTGGGACGGAAGTGTGGTCTCGATGGAATGCTTACTCAAGCTTAACAACACGCTTGCCGAATGTACGACGCATTTCATTGAGAGGCTGCAGATTCTTCAGCTCCACACTGAGCAGCGTTTTGTCCAGATCGACACGAGTGGCCGTTGCTGTATTGCCCGAGTCGCACACCTTGCCCATGAACGAGTCAATGTCGCTCAGATACTTGTCCGTTAGCTGAAAGGAGGGAGACGGTGTTAGTCTGTGGAAGGGAATGGGGAGACAACATGACATGACCATCTCTTCGAATTCAGGTTATTATACTAAAGGAAGGACTACGCTGTGTTGATCGAGATGTAAGGCTAAACAATCTTGACAGAAGGGACATCTGCGGGATGGCCAGAAGTCCACCACGAATTAGATTCAGAACCAGTTGCGGAAATAGACTAAAAAACCTTCGAAAATGTCCTTTACGCCAGCGTTAGTCACCCACGGCTCAGTGTGTCATCATCTTCTGTCAAGTTGCATCCTCATTCCGGCTGCCTACTTTGTGGAAAGCATTAAATCTCCCATCCACCGTTGCAATGTTTGCGGAAAGGCTTCCTTCCAACCAGCAATTGGGACACATCCACTCCCCATCCATCTTCACCGCATGCCACGTGTGGAAAGTGAGAACTCATTATAACCCACTTAAGTGTGCACACATCAGAGAACTGTCAGGACACCGATTTATTGGTTCAACTTAACCCCTATCTGGGTCAGCTAGTCATCGACCGCGTAGACAACGGAAATAACACTTACATCGTTATCCTCACTGCTTATGTGGTTGCCGTGATGTTTTGCGCTCTTCTTCTTCCTCTTCTTCTTTTTCTTCTTCGAGATCGGTCCAGACGGTAGATTTGCCGCAGTCGAAGCGTGTTCCGTCTCGTTGTCATCTTCCTTGACCTCGCTCTCTGAAGGACTCTGCTGGTTTAGCTGCAGTGACATGAACAAAAACACACAAAACGAAAACATAAACAACACTTGTGAAAATTCATTAAATTCCCAGACAATCGTTTTCAACCAGCTGCATAAACAGGTTGTACCGCTGTGTGTGTACACAGGATTTGTCCTCTTTTATTTATATCCATGGGCGATCCTGGAGCATGCGAAATAACCCAAAACTAGGTTAAGTCGCATTTTATGTTTGTGTACATACACTGGCATCATCACATCATCCCACCTCTTCTGCGTCCTTTGCTCCCGCACACCACACAAGTACTTGTGGCCCCAAAAAATGAGGCCATTCGAGGTTGTACAACCCAAATAGACTTGCATTCCACCCCCAGGATTATATGCAAACGCAGTTACTCACCAAATCAAAGGGATTCATATTCACTTGTCTGCGCTTATCATAGGCGGCCAAATCAATTTCATCTGCATCATCGGATCCCTGATCTTCGATCCCATCATCTGGCTGGAGTTCCAAATCATTGTCACCTTGCAATTTTTTAAGTACCCTCGACGACATCGCTGCTGGATGGAGAACTGTGTGAAAATGCAATTGAATCTCGGCGTAAAATAAATATGCAATTACGAATTGATAAGGCAATACAAAGGAAAATTCTAAGGAAAATCGATAAAAAAAATACTTCGGTTGGCAGAAAAATGGTAAACCAACCTCGTATGCTCTGTTCCTCTTCTGTTTTTGGTGGTGCTGTTGTTGCTGTGAGATGGTGGAATAACCACACACAGAAAAACCAGTTGTGTCAGTTTGACGATGGTTATTTGGCGCTGGTGATGTGTGAAGGTTCTGTGATTGTACTAGTTGCAGCAGCGATGGGGCAGAAGAAGTACACATAGAAGCTTTATTTTAAACATGAATTCGATTTATCTGAATTTAATGTAAGCATATTAATTTTATGCACAATTTATGCAAAATAAACAATAATCCGGCATTTTATATTCACTCGAATAAATAAGCAACACGACACAACAATGTCTTGCACCTTGCGGTTTGGCATCACTTTACAGTGAGTGACAATTGAATAGTGTAATAGATTTCAACCGGTGTCAGTAGCAGGCCAGACAACTGTCATTGGTCATCAACAAATTAAATCCGAAAGATGTCTTCTCCAGCGCCGAAATCACCGGAATTATCGGATAAAAGCAAGAAATACGATCGTCAAATAAGGTAAATTGGAAACGCAATATTCAATATATCGCCTACATCGATTGTCTCCGATTAGACTTTGGGGTGAGAATGGACAGAGCCTGCTTGAAAGTGCCACAATCTGTGTGGTGAATGCGAATGCATTGGGCTGTGAAGTTCTGAAGGGACTCGTATTACCAGGAGTTGGAGGATTCACTATCGTCGATGGATCCGTTGTGACTGAAGATGATATTGCAACAAAGTATGATGCATTTTCATATATATTTGTTCAGTTGAAGCCAAAGTGGATATTTCCATTTGCAGTTTCTTCCTCGAACAAACCAGCGAGGGGCAGTCAAAAGCATCCGAATGCATGCAGTTCTTGCAGGAGCTCAATCCAGATGCGAACGGCGATTATGTGGATGAGAGCATTGAGTACATACTCAATAATCGTCCAGACTTTTTCAACACGTTTGATGTGGTAATCGCATCGAATTTGAATGAGAAAACCTTGCTGAATCTCGCGAATAAGATGTGGGATATCAATATCCCATTCATCTATTGCCGTTCATTGGGATTCATCGGTTCAGTTCGGGTGCAAGTCAAGGAGCATTGCGTAATTGAAGCCCACCCAGATAACAGGCAATACGATTTAAGGTTAGAGAAACCCTTTCAGACGCTGCAGAAACATCTCAAGGTGAGGTTCGTGGCGTGTGGTGTAGAATTTGTAACGAATTTTCTTCAAATAGGCAACTGAGATAACATCGAAGGTACCATGGCTACTGGTTCTGAACAAATTCCTTACCGATTGGAAGGAGAGTAATGAAGGCCACTTGCCCACGACGTACAAGGAGAAGACCGCATTGAGGGAAATGATTCGAAGAGGTGAGTCCACCTGATTGTTGCCAATGCACTTTAGTCTCTAATCTGTACGAAAAGGAATGTCTGCTGACGAGGAAAACTATGAGGAGGCCATCAAAGCAGTCAACACTGCATTCGGAGCTGGACAAGTGAATGCCTCAATCAAGGCGATACTGGATGACAGTGCATGTGCAAACTTGAACAAGCAGGTCCGTCTTCTCTATCTCACATCCCAAGCTCACCTGCGTCCTATATTGAATTACTCTTCCCATCTAGAGCAACACCTTTTGGATAATGGCCAAGGCACTGAGGGAATTCATTTACAATGAAAACGAGGGATATCTTCCGCTGCCTGGCGTCCTGCCCGACATGACAGCCAACACAGAGTCCTACATAAATCTTCAGAACATTTACCGTCAGCAGGCATTGCAAGACGCCGATAACATTTACCGCAAGTGTCAGCACTATCTCAAGGAGCTGGGCCTGCCGCCGGACACCATCTCAGAGAAGCTAGTTCGCCTTTTCTGCCGTGAATCGGCGGGATTGGCAGTGATTCGCGGCACCAAGCTGTCCGACGAATACGAGAAGTCGAGTAAGATTGTATCTATTGGTAAACTTCACTAAACGCCTGTACTGCTCACTGGGAAATCGAATAACGAGACGATTTCTGTTTTCCATTCGCAGTGGACGGCTTCGAAACGCAGGGCACTCTGGCCGAGTACTATGTGGGGCTGCTGGCCTACGAACGGTATCAAACTGAGTTTGGCAACATTCCTGGCGAATGTTACGTGGAGAATGACACGTCGAAGCTGAAAGGAATCGCGAACAAACTACTCTCCGAGTGGGGGGTGCACACCCAGATAAGCGATGATCTGATTCACGAGATCTGCAGCTATGGAGGATCCGAAGTTCATACGATCTCAGCATTTATTGGTAAGTTCGGAGGTTTCTGTGGGATTTCTCTTATAACTTTGGTACTTTTCAATCGTGCAGGCGGATGTGTTGCACAGGAAGTGATCAAACTGATAACTAAGCAGTATATTCCGGTTGATAATACATTTTTGTACAATGCCATTACATCTGAAACGACCACATTTCGATTGTAAATGTTAACCCCTTATTTAGAAATAAAATATTGTATTTGGAAATCGTGGCTGTTGTCTTTGTCTGGCTGGATTGCTGAATTGCCAATAATTGCATCCAACTTGTACTACAAGGCAAGTTTCAACTAGAAATCATTTAGAACCGTCTCACTCCACTCAGCTAATCCTCGACCGGGCCTTAAAACGTTAAAATACACATCACAGCGCAAAAACATTTAAAATCTTGCAACACCCTCGGTGAAAACTTTCACAAAAGCTAAGCCAATAAAACAACCTCCCCATTGAACACACCCCCAACAGACCAGCTGCTCACCTGTCAAAATTGAGCTTCTGTCAATTGTCAAATAGAACGATTTTTTTTTTCTGGGGTTTGCGAAAAACGACAAGCAATTTAATTCCTCGGCCGCAAATACATTTCTCTGGCAAAGGAAGCCAACTGAATCCCAAGCACTTACGAAAACCCGAAACGACATTAACGCATCGAAATGATTGTAAAGTAAGATCCCGCAGCAAAAAATGATCCATCATTCAAAAATCATATTTTTACGTAACTTCTCCAATTGACTGTAGCCAATTCTATATTTTCCCACAGACTCGCGGTGAAAACTGGCCTGGCATATGGTGCCCTACACTACGCCTGCAGCCAAGGTGTCTGGGGTAATAGCGTCCAATCAGAAGCTCTGTACAACAAACTGAAAGGCCAGGCAGCACCACATGTGACTGCAATGAAGAAGAAGCTGCCATTTGAAGTTCCTGCACTGCCAAAAACTGGTGAAATGCGGTACCTGGCGAAGCACTATTACAACCAAGGCGTTAAGAACACATTCTTATTCGTTAAAATGTCACCCTGCTACGCTGGTCAGTTGGCAAAGAAGGGAAAACAAGCGATAGACAAGGCATTAGAGTCATCGAAAGTATCGAACTAGAAGCTCTGCAGCAGCATGTTGATGTTGGGGGTTTTATGTAGATAAATGAGGCTATTCAAATGTTTTGTGACTCCTCTGTTGTATATGCATTTGTGTGCCACGTTCGGATTGATTTAAATGAATAAAAACTGTTTGTGATTAAATATACTAACTTTTTGTTGCCATTCTCTCTACGTTTCGTGACTCGTTTTAGATTCCAAATGGGATTATGGTTGGAGAGTTAACAAGTGTCTGAGCTATAAATTGTCTGCAAAGTTGTTGCCATCAGTCTAGGGATTAGCACGCGGCATTTTTTAACGAATCTGAATATGAGATGGGAAGATACTCGCTGTTGGCATCGAGCTTAAGCCAATTGATTTTGAGGATATTTGCCAGATAGGAGAATCAAATGTGAACAAACCCTGCAACTTTAGTTGGAAGTCAATGAATCTATAGAACAGCGGACAAATAAGCGGAGGCATGCACAATCTCAAGAGCAGATGAAGAAGACCTTGGTTTACTCTAGAGAAAAGCTGTGCATGCGGTCTTTGGTCCTCCTGTATTTGGAGAAGGTTCAAACACCAACTGCAACCGGTATGAGCCTAGCCAGTTGTCTATCCACCCAATGCCTAAGATGCGTAGGCCACGTAGGGCGAATGGTCAACTCTGCTCCAGCTCGAAGAATCTTCTATTCCGAAGCTGTCGGACAACGCAACAGAGGATGCCCGCATCAAAGGTGGCGCACCCAATTGGAAAAGGACCTCAACCGATTAGACGTGCGAAACTGGAGAGACAACTTGCCAGAGATCGCGCTAGTTCGAGAGTCTTGCTGGTTGAGGCCAAGGTCCACCCCGAACTGTAACGCCACACAAAAAAATCGGTAAAGTAGGGTAGAAATCCTTAGTCTCTTCGACAAATGTTCTGAGCCATCTTTGGTACTGCTTGTGCAGTGAGGGCTAACAAGATAACTAGACGGACGTCTACGGATAAAATGGTTACGCCATGTTAATAGTAGGGATAGCTTGGTTCCAGACACATGATTTTTCGACTGCAAGCCTTTGGGACAACGGAGCAGAAGAGATCCGCGTCTAAGATGCAGAGGGTCCCGGGCCGATGAACTAGACACGGACAAGGATCAGAGGAGGAACACTTTTGACCCGAATCTGCGTTGGGACTACCTGCGTCCTTGGTTAGGGCCTCCATCAATGGTTTGACCTACCAAGAGTACAAACGGAGGTGGCATTACCATCCAGGATGTAGACAGACCAAGCATATGTTCCCTAAAGTCAGAAATCCGCGGCATTCTTGTTATCTCTTGACAGAAAAGACTGCAAACAGCTCACCGACGTACTAACCGGCCACCACACGTCGCCTTGTAGTACAATGGACCAGTGTGGAGACATCAGAAGAAAAAAAAGATGGAGTGGGTAACTAGAGATCGCGCTAGCGGACACTTGTTAGTTAAGGCCCAGGTTGACTAGGACAATTTCAATCGACTAAAGTGGTTTGCTATAGTTGGGTATACAAATTCGTGTTTCTTGATCTGAGCAGTTGCTAATTTTGATACTCGATCAAAGTCAACTATCGCCTAAACGTGCATCTGTTGAGCTTCTTCCGATTTACTGAGAAACGACTGTAAATTACTAGTTGCCTGTATACTAGTCCTTTCTTCGCTTGAGAATTGCATCACCCACTGCACGACTGATTTCAGCTGATGTCTGGACCAGAAATAATAAGAGACCAATGCGATATCCAACTTCTACCTCCCTTGTCGCTTGATTCCACCTGACAGCGTTTTTTATGCGATTTGTTTGAGAATATTTACTTATCAGGCTAACTACCCTCGAAAGGTCTGAGCCTGAGCAATAGCTGCCTTCCATCGTTGACGGTCCTGGGCACGCTGCTTCAAGGCCAAGCTGTCTTACGTCCGCGACAACTTGGCCTTTATACCAGGATTCGGTCTTCCTCTCCTTCTCGAACCAGGAGGCTCAGATTCGAAGACCCTCTTTGCTGGAGCGTTGTTGTCCATGCGTTTAATGTGGCCGACCCAGGGCAGTCGACCGATTTTTGTCTGCCGGAATATTTTCATATCTTGTTACAGCTCGTAGAGTTCGCGATTGTCTTTTGCTCCATTCACCCTCCTCGCAGACCGGACCATTTGTCCAACGTGGAATTCTTCTTTGGAAGGCATTAAGAATCAGCTCTGCTGTTTTGCTAACCATCCAGCTTTAAATAAGAGATTTGTAGAGCATGAGGAGAGGGGAGCTTTGAGTTTGAGCTTTGAGTCCAATTGTTTTGACTAATGTGTCGTTTGTGGACTTGATTGCCCCGAAGCGGACAAACTGCTAAACAACCTCAAAATTGCATCTGCGGATCGTGATGTTTTGTCCCCGGTGGTGTGTGACGGAACGTTTCTTGGTCGATAACATATATTTCGTTTTGTCCTCAATGATCTTAAGACCAGCTCGTTTCGTTCTTCTTCAATCGCCGTGAAAGCTTCCACTACGGGAATTTGGGAACGCGAAACAATATCGACTTTGTCTGCGTAACCCAATAGTTGGACTGACATGTAGGAGATAGTGCATTTTGTGTTTGCAGCTGCCCGCCGCTCTGTCTTCTCCAGTAGCAGATTGAAGAAATCACACGACAGCGAATGTCTGTAAAGTGAATACGCGAGATATGCAAGTGCCTATAGCCACAGCAACACCAGTCACCAATACACCGAACGTTGAACGATCCAAATCAAGTTGATGACAAAAATGCTTAAATCGGTATCTTCGACGGAAATCGCAATCGACTGGAAGAAGCAATAGCCACGCCGTAAACAAAAGACACTTTTCCCTTGGTCAGCAATTTTTGTAAAAGAAATGTACAAACGATCAGCGCACTTTTATACTCGAACCAATAAACATCGATGAAACTTAAATTGAACGGTGTTTTTGGTTGAGTGAAGCAGTTTTTCCATTTCTCGCGTAAGGTGTACAAAAACAGCTGAAACCGTGAAATTTCATGGATTTTGTAAAACTATGTGTGAAATACAAGGGAATTCCTTCGAATCCAATGGGACAACGCAACAGAGGACGTCCTAGATCGAGATGGATGTTGGCTTGTTGGTTGAGGCAAATGACAAGGGATAATTCTTGCCGAATTTGGATGTCTCATTCGTCTCTTAGTTCTGGTCTGAACAAAACTGTCTATCATCTCCAGTACCACATGAAGAAATTATCCTCTCCAGTACCACAGCATGTCTGTGAATACGCGTGAGCTGTACAAGAACAGCTGAAAGCCTTCACCAGTGGACCAGTGGATTTTGTAAAAGTATGAGTGAAATACAAGGGAATTCCACTACTCTCTTTTTTGTGGTCGTGGACAAGGGTAATCCAACAAGGACAACGCAACAGAGGATGTCATCGATCCAGATGGCGCACACAAGTGGAGAAGGACCTCAAGTAATTTGGTGTGAGCAACTGGAGGCAGCTGGCGAAAGATCGTGCTGGCTGGAGGCTTGTTGGTTGAGGTACATGTCCACACCGCACTGTAGCGCCGAACAAAGGACAAGGAGTAATTCTGGCTGAATTTGGATATCTCCTTCATCTCTTAATTATGGTACTTCTGGTCTGAACAAAACTCTGCCCTAGCGAGGTAACCGTTCGGAACGGAAACTTTTCCCCAACGCACACTCTATTGGAAATATAAATTATGTTCTAAATATTTGTTTTCGGAAAGTAATTTGTAGTCTTACAATGCTCCGCGATAAATTCTTTGCGGAGAGTATTGGACCAATTTGACGTTTGGCTGACACGAATGTTGTGTCAAGCAACGCAGCATGCAGACTTGCGTTTCATTTTGTCGAAGAAATGTTCCGATCGGCTGTTCGGAATGTTACTTCGAAGCAAAAATCCTCCGATTCGTATGAAATCGGAAAAGTTTCCATTCCGAACAGTTACGTCGCTTGAGCAGCTATCTACCTTCAGATTGAAGAAATCACAGGACAGCGCATGTCTGTGAATACGCGTGAGCTGTGCAAGAACAGTTGGAAGCCTTCTCCAAACGGAGAAGGTTGTCAGTGGATCCGTGGATTTTGCACATGAATCCACGTATTGCTGAGTTCGTAAACTTCAAAAAAATGCGCATCGCGTAATCGTCACTGCCTTTGTGGTGCTATGCAATGATTTTTTGATGTTGCAATGCATCACGATAATCTATGATGCGCAGGTTGCTTTTGTTTGCGCAGCGGCTGCATGCATATGACGTTGTAGAACGCGATGCATTCCATCATTGCGAAATGTTTGCAATTAAGAACGCTTGACGTTACAATACTGCGCTAATACTGCGTTCACGAACTCAGCCTGTTTGAAATACAAGGGAATTCCCCCACTCTTCTGCCCGAAGTTCCACATCTCCTTGCTCTCTTATTTCTGATCTGAACAAAACCAAATGCTCGTCGGACGGATCGGATGTTCAAAGAGCCATCGGATGTTCAAAGAGCCATCGGATGTTCAAAGAGCCATCGGATGTTCAAAGAGCCAGCCAGCCACCCAATGCATGCCCATTGCGTCGGCAAACAACTGCAGAGACTTTCAAAATTGCAAACCCCATCAACTTCGTATTCAAGTCCTATATTTATCGAAACAAAATACAAGAATCCAATAAAACTAAGCGAAAAACAAAAATGAATGTTAATCAAATAAAAAAAAGTGGTTATGTTTCATGGATTGTTCCGTCTTCTCTTTCTGGCTTTGTTCATGTTCCCCGACTGCTGCATACACTCTCCGAGTGCGTGTATGCTGCACAACAACAAAAAGTAATTAATTGCATTTTTCTCTTAAATCTTTAATTAAAAATTTAAAACGTTTCAAAAATGTTTTCACATTTTTCACTTTTCGGTTTGTTATTACTCCAGATTTGATTTTACTTCTTTTCTCTTCTCGTTCTCTAATTATTTGAAATAACTTGGATTTTTTTTTGTTTAAACCTTAGAGTTGGCTGCACGTTGAATCTTATAAAAGTTTAAAACTTTTCGTCGGTTTTGTTTTATTACTGTGGAAGTATATCAATTGTTTTTTTTGTTTTTTTTTTTTTTTTTAGAGAATTCGCTGAAATCGAAGAATCGTGTGAACGACGAAGAAAAAGAAAACGAATTTCAAATTATTCCTCGCACAAGTGTTTAGACGTGTGTGTGTGTGTGTTGTTTGTTATGCATAAGGGTTTGTTATATTTTTGTTCGTTTTCTAACAATTATGCTTTTGTTTCAACGGCTGGTGTCGATTCAACTTTCGCTGATGATGCTTCAGATTCGCTGGCTTTCTTGCCCTTGCCACCCTTGCCCTTCTTGGCACTTTTAGCGGGATTGATTGGTGTTCGGACGAGTTCCTGAAATGTATAAACAGAGGCATGGTTTAGCTTTGATTGCTTTGGAAGGGTGGGTTAACGGATGTCTGAAGTGTTTGAATTGACAAGACATTGAAGAGGCGGCAAATGGCCATCCTTCACATTTGAAGACCGCAGTAAACTACAGTCGATCAATTCATATTTGATCTAGCAAAGTGTCTGGACGCAAGAGTTATCGAAAGAACTTATGCGGAATTATCTTTGCGAACATTTTTCAACGCGGTCCAACTTTCATTGTGCGTAGAGTTTAAGCAAGACGTTCTGGAAAGTGACTGCGCTCGATTCGGCTTTCCTTAAACCCACAGCACAACAAAAGTGAAAGCAATGGGAATTCGTTTTTCTGTGTGCTCCTCAAAGTCTCGAAACCAAGTCCACGGCAGGAACTTGGAATACATCACTGAGGAACACTGGACTTAACTGTAGGCAGCTGTTGAGATGCTTTTGAGGGTGAGACTCCCTCAAGGCATACCGTTTATCTGCCAAATCATAACGTTTTCCAATAAATTCTTCTTACCTTGAGTGTAGGTTGAGCTATACTGAGTTCACTCTCGAAAAGCTCCTCTGCGAATGGGATTCCGGTCACCAGATTAACACCATTGGGCATAAGCAGTACGGTATGCTTAAACTGAGCCACGTATTCCGCTGAAAAGAAGAAGAAAAGAACACAATCAGCCATCATTCTCCCTTTCTCGGACCTTCATCTTACATGGTTTTTCGTATAAGACTTGGAAGGGTTCGATCATTTTATGGGAAACGCATTCAACAACGCCCATGCGTGCCTTGGTCTCTTCGTCGAAATGTCGCAGATTGAAGGGCATATTTCCATATTTCGTCTTAACCTACAAAACGAACACAGAAATGTTAGTTCCAGTCCCCATCCAAGACCATTTCGGATCTTCAATCAAACAAAGCAAAGCCTCAGATCTCATAATCTTGCAATCACAAGGCACATGAGCAGAAATGTCATTGGTCCATGGGTTTCTCCACAGAACTCCAACCAACTCGATCTCCGCCCACAAGACCCATCAAGCGCGTGTTTTTAATCATTGGCTATACGACGTGAATGATTTTTGAATGAATACAAATGCAACTTGCCTCAGCCAGGAGTGCTCTGGATGCCTTCAATTTGAGTTGGTAATTTTCATCGGTTTTCTTGTAGATTGCAATTTTTGTGTCCTTCTCGCGACCCTAGATGAAGGAAGTCAAATTGTTTGTTAATTGCTCTCATTTGTGGCCATCGTTTCACTTACAACTCCCTCGCCGGAGCTCACAATGACGTCGATGGCGTACACTTCGTGTTTCTCAAAGTTGCACTTTTCGTGCTCCTTACGCTGAACCTCGTTTGGATTTTGAATGATCGTCTTTTCGCCATCAATTTTGAATTGTTTCAGCTGGTGGCTGAGCATGCCTTCGATTGGCTTGCATTTATATGATTCAGCGACTTGTTGTACAGCTTCGGTGATTTCATAGTTCTGCAAAATGGAAAGAAAACATGTTCAAATTTAAGATGTGCGGTAAAGAGGTTGTAAAGACGCGGTGTCGTCCTTGACGAGATGTGTGTATGAATTGGTGTTTATTAAAAGGGGCGCATGACCATCTTTCAATGTTTAAGATCGTAGTGAACTACAATCGTTTCATCAATTCAATGTTTCTCTTGCAAAGTGTCTGGACGCAGAGTCGATTGATTCAACGTAGGCGTAATTATCTCTGCGGACTGAGTCAGTCTGTTTATAACTTTGATGGCAACTCGACTTAATAATTACCGGTTAGAATATGGTGGCTGGCGTTGGAAAAAAGCTAGCTACGCAAAGATGTTAAGCAGAGTCCGAAGAATGGCGTGTATAGCAATCACAGGCGCAATGCGCCCATCACAAACCACAGCGCTAGAGACGATATTACACCCCACTTCTGTGGACATTTGTGGCGTCACTCCTGTCGACATTTGTGGCAAAGAGTTAGCAGAAAAATCGGCACTGCAACTCTCGCAATGGACGTCTCAACGTCGAACAATGGAGTCATCAATGTACTGGTCACGCCAGTATTTTGAACTCACACCTTTTTACCGAAGAACCTACGGACTACCTAATCCCTATCGTGGACTTCAATATTAAATATAAAACCAGAATAACGAGTAGACAACTATGGGAAGCGAACTTGGTACTGAGCAACACGCAACGCCAAGGAAGTCTGCACGAATGGATCTAAGACCGGTAGTGGAGTGGAAGCAGGGATTTATTCGGAACATCTCCAGAACTACTCGTTCGATATCGTTCTCTCTCTCAGCAGTCATTCAGCGTCTTCACGAATTGCCTGTAGTGTTTTCCATGCAGAAACAATGGCTATTCGTGAAGCCGCTGAATGGCTGATGATGATATCGATATCGAACGAGGGTGTCGTCATCTACACCGACAGTCAATCTGCATTTATGGCACTTGAATCACCATTTTAAAGATCAAAATTTGGTAAGACTCTGCCGCGTGTCTCTTAACGAGATGTCAAGACTGGATTGTGCTGGATTCCTGGACAAAGAAATATTCCAGTCAACTGTGAAGCAGACGCCAGAAACGAAACATCTGGGTGCCAATAGAAACTGGAAAAACAGAGCTAGCGATCAACAGGGCCCTTGGTAGGTGAAATAATCTTAACACGTGCCTACATGCGAAATAAATTTGACCAAAAATGGACTTACAAAGAACCACGGCCATCCTAAGTCTAAGCAGAAAAAACGTGAATAACCTAAGTCCTCACAGGACACTGGGCATGGGTGGACACGCCGCAAGCCTACGACTTCTGTAGCAGATGCATGAATGAAGAAAAGCAAAGCCCCTCACATCTACTCTGCAACTGCCGCAGGGCTGGCTTCCATTAGAAAACAAACCTAAGCGAACTTACGGCCACATCCGAAAAGGATGTCAAATCTGTCAGCAAAAAAGGTGAGCAAAAAATTAACTGGTTCCAGGATTAAAGGATGGTAACCGGCTAAGTGGCAACACAAACACACCCTTGGGTCTAAATGAATCCATCCCTTATGATGGCAGCCACATTCCTAACCTAACCTGCTGTTTAAAATAACGGCAGAGATCTGTCAGTGCAACTCGATGGATGGGCGACAGAAGAACTGTCAGAACACGCTGCTCCAAATATTTAATACGAATCTCAAACATGAGTCAGATGTTGAGATATTACAAAAGGGACTGATATTGAAGGTAGGGGATTCCTAACCTTCCTAAATTTAACTACCAAGCCATTCGTCTCAGTTTAATGTCAGAAGTCATTCCGCATAACCTCTTTAATGGGCTACAAAAAAAATATGAATGAAGTCATCTTCAACTGACAGACATAAAATGTAAAGTAGACGACTCATTGGAACTGATATACACTACCAGCCACTAGAAAGTGGGGGTCAAAATGAATACAGCAAAAACTGATGCCCTTAGATTTTCTGACAACCGCGGCCGCTATCTGTCTACTTTCTATATTCAGGAGGTGTGGTCTCGGGTAACCGCGGTGACCCCGAACTAGATGTGCTCGGGAAGCCTGAAGAAATGTCATTAGCTTAAGAGCCAAACTGCAACTGTTCGGCTCCAAAGTGGAATCGGTGCTGCTTTATGGATGCAGTACCTGGAATGTGGACAAGTATAAGAAAGATCCTTAGAATTTTTCGGTCGAATCGTATCTCCAATGAGCAATTGTACCCGAGAACGGTCCAAGGACATATAAGAAGACAACTCCATTACGAAGTACGCCATACTGTGAAACAGCTGGATAGCGCTGTTGGTTGAGTGCCTTGGTTAGAGGGGTCCCCGGTTCGAATCCCAGTAAAAGCAAATTGTCGATCAGTGGTAATAATATGACTGTGGGTATCACAATGGACCAACATGCTCTAGGTGCGCGGGCGATTTCGCTGGAAACCCACCGTAACGCCATGCAGTGGATTCGCTTACCCAGGCAGGCAGAACAACCTGACGCCCTAAGCAAACGTGGCGCAGAACAGTTGAAGAGGAATCTAGTTCTTTAGGAATGAGTTAAAGAGAGAGCTCAAAAGCGTGTCAGAACTTCGAACGAGATGGTGCACAGGCTTGGCTGACGCCCTATGCCTGAGAGGGGGTTAAAGAACATAATCAAAAAAATCTAAACTTAATTACATAACCATTCGTCTCAGCTTTGTGTCAGAAGTCGTTCCGAATAACCTCTTTAATGGGCTACCAAGAAAATCAAAGCAGTCACCTTCCACTGACAGCGATAAAATGTAAATAGACGTACATGCCATGCAGTGCAACACATGACACGCACACTCGTTGGAACTGAGAAGGTTCCACATCCACTGTTCTAACAGATTCCATAAATGTGCTAAATCTTCTTGCATCGCATCTCACTAGATCAAAACGGAAGTTCGAATCGACTCGAATGCGACTTTGAACGTATGGGGGGGGTTCACACGAGCAAACATACCGGACAGACCTGGCCTGACAGGCTTAGATTTGATGGTATGAACGCAAGACGGTTGAATGCCATGTCGGATGGTTTAGAAATAATTTTGATATTTCGGTGATTGGACAGACATGTTTGATCATGTGAACGCTAACGACATCGGTCTGTTCGACATCCTTCCGACCAGGTCTGTCCGGTATATTTGATCGTGTGAACCCCTCTTATGTCACGATAAACCACAGGCGCAACCCTGGAATATTTGGTTGCGTTCATAAATGCAACTTTGTTGTCACTGAACTGCACGCTTTTATGAACGCAGTTGCCGACTACTGTTAAGCATAGTCAATGCAGTAAATTTACATTTATGAACGCAAATCTTGCAGGGCTGCTGCAGTTAGACGTTTATGATCTCGGACTTTGTCTTTATAATGATGATATGTGCTCATGTTCATCGTCTTCCTGTTCTTAGCCTGCGCTACTATCCTTCGTAGAACTGAGTTTCTTCTTAGCTTAGCCTGCGCTACTGTTCGTCGTTGAACTGAGTTTCGCCAACCAAGCATTCAGGTCCCATTGCGTAATCCAATTTCGCAGCAAGATCATGAGTATTTTGCCACTAAACAAGAATCGCCCCTCTATGAGAAGGGCTTCATGAAATATCTTCACCTGTCCACTCTCCGAGAACATCTGTTCAACATTCTTAACGAAAAGACCCGAGGGAACTTGAAATCTTTTCACGGTTAATGTCTAATTGATGTAAGGCTTGTGTCGACATAGTTTCAGAAGAATGGCATCCACCGAAACGCAAGCAATGCACATGTGCCTATATGCAGAACAAGTGTTCTGTTTCATTAAATTGTTCAGAGATAATTAGGGGGAAACCTATTGACTAGAATTTCTCCATTGTGGCTCTCCGGTTTTCTCTCGCAAGACCTCAAATATTCATCTTGGAAATTTCAAGATAAAATGTTTCGATTTCTTGCTGAATCTTCTTTGTTGAATAAATTCATTCGTATACTTACACTAGTTCCATCTTTAATTAGCCGGAGTGCTGCCTGAACAGCCCAGTAGGCGGCAAGTGTCACATCAGCCTTTCTGCCCGTCACCTTCTTTTCGCTTGATGACCCAACAACGACCGTATGAGCAACAACCGCTACGAAGCCGTCAATGTGTGCGCCCAAATCTCTGCAAGGGAACAAGAAAACCGGTGTCACATCGCGTGTGTCTCACGCGAAACGATGGATTGTGAGGAGTACTTACATTTTAACAACATCGCCTTCTTTCAGAATGTAATCGGGATCATTTTTCGTCGGTGAAAAATGACACACACAGTTGTTCACGGACAAGCATGTTGGGAATGCAATTCCTTTCTTCAGTTCCTTCTCCTTTTTGTAAACCTACGAGGCAAAGTAAACGCATGACATCTGATTAAATGCGCTGCAATCACTGGATGCATGGTGATGATTTTTTAAGAAAATTGTCCTCAGATCTCATAATCTTACAATCTCTGGGAATCCGCTCCAACTTGAAAAGTGTGCTGCCAAAAATTAAACTGGCACGAAGAGCGTTCCTCCAACCTCATCGCCCCGAAGGAAGGTCGAGGATCACCTTTCACTTTTTCTTGTCGTCACTTCAAACCCTCAAGCGCGTTTTTTTAATCATTGGACATGATTCTCTTGCTGGGTGTACATGAGGTGAGATGCATGCTGGAAAAGGGGAGTGCTTACCTTGCCGGTTTCTTCGATGATTTGATTGTCACCCTTTGTACAAATGTCTCGCACGGAGGCATCAACAACACAGAGATCGATGACTGATTTCAACGTTTCTAAACGAAAAAAAAAAGAGGAAAAGTGTTGACGTAAGTATAAGGATTTAAGTCGGGTGGAAGTGGAATGTTAATGTGGATTCTGTGAAGTGACGTGGAACATTTGGGATTACGTGGGTACACGGGACGAGTCTTTCCTAAACTCGTCCCGTGTACCCACGTAATCCCAAATGTTCAGCCACGATTCTTTGACATAACCTGAAACGTCATGTGGAGCACTGCTTTTATATTCAACACAATGCTGGATTTGTAACCACAGCGACAAGCACTATCTGAAGAGGACAACATGGCTGTGGAAGGAAATGAAAATGATGACCAATAGACGAGAAGACGCGTGAGCAGCATCGTTATCGCCGCAAACTAATCTTCCACAATCTATACTAAAATCGATATCGCCCGAATTGAAACCACTTGTCATGTGCTATTAGCAGTCCAAGTATCAATCCACGACAACAAAGACTCACTTCGTGACAGATCTTCGCCAGTAAACCGTTTCGTTTGAAGTACCAAATCCAATCGTCGAAAATAGGTTATGTTTTGCTCCTATTCCATTCGTGCCCATTCATCTCATCCAGCTAACTACGAAAAACTGCTGAAAGACGCGCGAAAGAATATTTAATTACCTCAACAAAGAAAATGCACGACACGCGAAAGAAGATTACACCATTCAAACAATCGTGCTAACTGATCTAAATTTAGCCGCGTGGCAAACGTACTTTTCCCGAACCGGTCTTTTGATTAGCGTCTGACAAATAAAAGCAGCAAAAGAACACACAAAAAAACGAAGAGAATACTTTCGAAAATAAGACAAATCTAATTTAAAAGAGGCCATCAGCGAACTCCGCTGCTTCTCCCGTTCGCAACTCTCATTGTCCGAGCGTAAGCAATGGGATCCGTGCATGTGCCACAGATTACCTTCGTTAGAATTCCCTGCAGGCAAACGCAGCGAATACGTGCAAGGCACTTAGCACTTCCCCTTTGGAATATCAATTACACAAATTCTCCATGTTGTCCCACAATTATGAAATAGCAGAGCGAAAAAAAACAGAAGAGATTTCACAAAACTCCGAAACTGGTATAGAATAGAGAGGAATAAAGGGGAACTGGAAGTTTGAAGGTTAGAATTCGGCAACTATCCGCGTGGCTCTTTTCGACGAGGAAAAAAAAGACTGAAATGTGTGAAGGTGCAGAATGAATGATGATTAATTGCATCGTTGCACATGTTATGCAAAAAAAAAAGCCCAGCAAATACTCGCCCCGCCGAATGGCCAAAGGAGCCGTTTTGAACGCAGTACTTACTGTTAACAATTTCACCAGCCAATTTGTATTTGGTCACAACTAAATCCTCAGCGATGGTCTTCTCTTGTACTTCAACTTCGTCGGCCATTGTTGTTGATTCGGCTCGTTTTTCCGATCGCGAAATTGAATTAAAAAAACCGAAATTATATTGAAATAAGGAAAATGTTGTCTTCTATTATTTCGTCGCGATGAAATAATAAAAAAAGAATACTCTTAATTAATACGTTGATGAGGGAAAAAACAAAATCAAAGGAATTTTTTTTTGTAGTTTTACATGCGACGCGGCAGCAGTATTTAGTAAAAGAAAGCAAGGTACCACAGAGCGCGAAGGAAAGAAAGATAGACGAAAGGAGAACGTCAGACAAAAGAGACTGCTGAATGTAGTTCAATGGATTGCGCAATACAGTTGGATGTTCGAAGTGATAGAGGGCTCTGTGCGTGAATTTTTGATACTATTTTTTTATGTTAATTTATCCTTTGAGCAAGACATCAGCTAAACTGGGGACAACCGACTTCTACATCTCTTGTCCCTTAGCACGTTAGCGTACATGACGTGTATAAACGTCTTCGGAGGCTCCCGGGGTGGTGCATGACGTGGTTTTTTAAGCAAACGCAGTTTTATGCGCGCGAATAGGAGCAACTACTTTCGTTCCACTGCCAATTTTAGCGATATTTTGGCCGTTTCATTTCTTTGAGGACACTTTCTAGGTGCACTAGTCGTTGAATAATTCAAAATGCACCACCGCAAGTCATCGAATCTAAACAGCGTGCGTGTTGATATCTTTTCTCAGACCAAACGGACTAATCAGATCGTGTAAGCGTGATAAGCTTCCAAGAAGTCGTGAATAGCTACAAAAAAATGCGAGGGTGGACAAGGGGACAATCACCTGCGAAGTCGGCTAACTCTGTAATACCTTATTTCTGATTCTAGTCATTTAAATCGTTCTCTAGTATGCATGTCCACATATTTTGTTCATGAATGGCATTAAATTCACGATGAATTGCTGTCCAAAGTGTCTGTTTTGACTGTACATATAAAAATTGTAGTAGATTATAGAGAGAAAAAAACATTTTGAAGTTTTCCCATCCATTTGTCAGTGGTCAGTTATTGACGTTTTTAATTTCAGCTGTTTTTGGTTTTGCCGGTGACAAAGATTCGCTGGATCCTCTGCTTTGGATGCAAACTATGGCTACCGAAACATCATCTCCGTCGACCCCATCAAGCGGCTCAAAGCATTTGGATAAGAAATGGAACAGTTTGAGAAAGATCTTGGAACGTCCAAGGCCATTTTGCAAAGCTGACTTCACACCGTCCACAGACAATTTGGATTTTCTCCTCAACACTTGCAAGATTTTGGTCATTGGTAACGAAATGCAAACATATCCATTCATTCCTTTTTCAAAACCTCCGTTTTAGGAGCCGGTGGTTTGGGATGTGAGCTCTTGAAGGATCTCGCTCTGATGGGCTTTGGAAACATTCATGTCATCGACATGGACATCATTGAATTGTCCAACTTGAATCGACAGTTCTTGTTTCGACGCAAGGACATTGGTTCGTCGAAAGCTGAGTGCGCCGCTAGTTTCATTAACGCAAGGTATCTTCAAAGCCCACACAAAAACCCTTTACGAAACCAAAATCAAATTGCTTTTCAGAATTCCCACTTGCAAGGTGACACCGCATTTCACAAAGATTCAAGACTACGACGAGTCGTTCTATCAGCAATTTCACGTGATTGTGTGCGGGCTCGATTCGATTGTGGCTCGACGATGGATAAACGGAATGCTGATCTCCATGCTGAGGTACGACGACGACGATGGCACCGTTGACCCGTCCAGCCTCATACCTATGGTCGATGGAGGCACGGAGGGCTTCAAGGGCAACGCTCGTGTCATACTGCCCGGCTACACAGCGTGCATAGAGTGCACTCTTGATCTATTCCCTCCGCAAGTGAACTATCCTCTGTGCACGATTGCGAACACTCCCCGGTTGCCGGAGCATTGCATTGAGTATGTAAAGATCATTCAGTGGGACAAGGAGAATCCCTTTTCCACACCCCTGGACGGTGACGATCCGCATCACATTTCGTGGGTTTATGAGAGGGCTCTGGAAAGAGCCAATCAATTCAACATTTCTGGAGTCACCTACAGGTAATATGCTCATTTTTTGACAGACTATCGAATCGATCAAGGGCGCCATTCCGATTTGCAGGCTAGTTCAAGGCGTCGTGAAGCACATTATTCCAGCGGTCGCCAGTACCAACGCCATCATAGCGGCTGCGTGCGCAACAGAGGTAGCTTACAGTTTATTCGCTTCCATTTCATTGATCGCATCTTTTTTGAAAGGTCTTCAAGATCGCCACTAGTTGCTACGAAAGCATGCAGAACTACATGGTGTTCAATGACCTGGACGGCATCTATACGTACACGTACGAGGCAGAGAAGAAGGACAACTGCCTGGCATGCAGTAGTGTGCCGCAAATCGTGTGCATAGACGATCCGAACACGACAACTCTCGATGATTTGATTAAGATCCTCTGTGAGGATCCAAAGTACCAAATGAAAAGTCCAGGTTGGTAGTTGCAGCGTCAGGTGTGAAGGGGATAGTTTCAAACATCTCTTCCCCAGGTATCACAGCGTGCATAAATGGCAAGGACAAAACTCTGTACATGTCAGCTGTGAAGAGTATCGAGGAACAGACTAGGGCCAATCTAACTCAGTCCCTGTCCGAGCTGGGCCTCAGGGATGGTCAGGAGCTACTGGTGGCCGATCAAACCGCACCGAATACGATTACTATGAAGATTAAATACACGTACAATGAGATCGAAATGAATTGAAATGTAATTCCAGCTAGAAGCTTCGATAATAAATCGACTTATAAAGTCTTTCTACTCTAATGCATGTTCAGCTCTTTGATATATTGTTGGTTTATATGCCCTGTTAGTCCAGGAATCCAGTAATCCAACAGAGGACAAAGGTTTCTCAGTCTCCAAAGTGAGCATCTTCTGACACGCTTAATACACTAAAGAGGTCGCGGAGGTAAAGCACCCACTAGAGAAGCACGATCTCCAAGTCACTCGATGCTACGCCACCAACTCTAACTCATTAGGAGTTGCGCCCAAGCGGAACCAGTCCTGGGTCTGTCAAGCTTTTCTGATGGAGTCGCACATTCAAGGCACATCGTGGTGAAGTCGTGATGCATTGATCTATTGTGCCCCTTTCCTTATTTAGGACTTCAGGGCAACCTTGAGAAAATTGATGATTTCTTTAGATGGAATGTCTGTGTTTTATATCTGCTTGATATCAGGTTTGGACACTCGACTAGTAGGTGTTCCATGGTCTCCTTTGATTATCACAGTGTCTACAGTTGTCTGTGCTGCTGTGCGTCATTTTGTGCAGGTGGTAGTTGCATAAGTGCGCCACATAGTATTCTCAGGTCAAGCTTGGTTAGAGCTTCTTTGGTTCTTCTGGGATCATGTCCTGGCATATCAGTTTTAACCTGTTTTTTTACTGCCAGCTAGTCGTGACGAAGGGAAACAGCTTGTATTCGCGATTTATCTCTCGATCATTGCCCCATTTTCATGCCCAGGTGTTCAGGTGAGAGTTGGAACGAAAACTGAGTTGGAAACCGCCATCTTGGTTTTGGCACCATGCTCGGTCTTCCCGATTACAGATCCTCCAACCTGTTTCAAAATTGAGCAGGCTTGCCCATTCCTACAGGCATCAACAGCATTACTCCTCTCATCACTTACTTAAACTTCTCCACCTCCTTCAATGGAACTCCACTAATATGCAGAGTGCATTGAACAGACGTGGAAATTGCTATAACCTCCGATTTTTCCACGTTAACCCTTATCCCAGCATCAACACATACACCACAAACCTATCAAGCGCGCGTTGGAGTTTCATCTGCTTAGCAAACTGAAAAGATAACAGTTTTTCCGAATGTCAAATTTCAAATTTGCACGATCTACTAACGCATTCACTGTCGTGACTCGAAGCATAAACAACGTAAATTTGTTCGACGTCGTAAGTCGAAATGACTTAACTCGAAACGTCGTAACTCGAGGTATTACTGTACTCCGTCGTATGCCTTCTCGAAATCTACAAAACAGCTATAGATCGATTTGGCATACTCCCAAGCCTTCTCGAGTACCATTCTTAGAGTGAACAGCTTTTCGGCTGTGCATTTGTCTGGACGAAGGCCGCACTGTTTATCCCTCATCCTGCACTCAACGACTTGCTCTAAAGAGCGCCTCCAACTCCTTAGCGTACACTTTCCCGGGGAGGCTTAAAAGAGATGTCTCTTTTTGGAGCAATGTCTTCTGAATAGAGGAACAATCACCCAGTTTTTCTATCGCCAGGTGCCTCACCACATTCCCAGGTCACCTAAATCCACACGAGAGAGTCATAAAATTCACTCTTTATCCATTGCTTTGAGCATTTCTGACTGAATTTTATTCACACCAGTGAACGCTCCAACTGCCACTGAGTCGGCGAATGTTGCGCCAAAACACATTTTTTCACAGATCTATGGTCGCTTTCAAACATCTCGCCGAACTCCATCGAGAATTGTTCTTTAGCTGCTCACGCAGTCAATTAATAATATCTGCGCGGCTCAGTGTACCGGTCTCGAGAAGCAGAGTCCCCCAAAAGAATCTTCTTCTGTCTCTGATGGCTTCTTGAACTGCGGGTGTTTTAAGCCACTCAGTTCTTTTCTCACCACCAGCCGCCACTCCAAGCCGCTTCGCCCCACAAACATACCGTGCAGAGACAACGAAAGACAACTGACAAAACAGTCGCCATTCTTCCGCTACATGCGAAGGAACAGTTGGAATACGTTCAAACTTTTCAGATATGTGCCGTGCAAAATGTTTTTGCATCTCACTGCTCTGTAGTTTCTCCCACCGTATGCGTATAACCACTCTTGGCTTCCGCCTTGGCAGAAGACGTACTCTACCACTGAGGTTCAACGTACACACAACACCAAGTGATGATCAGTTGACAGTTCTGCCCCTCTCATTACACGAATGTCACAAACCTTCCGTTCCATACACGACGCTACCACAAGTTCAAACTTTGAGAAGTATGAACGAATTATGGAAATGAAATTCGCTGTTATACAAAATGCACTATCCGTTTATTTAAATTCTCAATCTAGACTACACGTGTAATATGCGCTTCGTGAGCGGAGTGACTGACACCCGTCCACTTGGTGTCGCGTTCTTTTACACCGACCTTTGCATCGGATGGTGCATCAAACGATCGTATGATGCATTACAAGTTCATGACATGCGATCGTACGCTACAGATGCAGTATCACGTGTTCTCTGTCGCGCCATTTTGTATCGCGTGATTTCACAGTGTGAATTGTTGTTGCTGAAGTAAAAATCCAAAGACGATCGGTTAACATTCATAAATTACGAAATTTATTTCCACCCGAGCACACATTTACATAAATAAACCTAGAGTCTCGTTATTCACTGATTTCGTCTATAACTGGAACATTCTGCAGTTCCGAACATTTCCGTTTCCACAGCGATAGCTGAAGAGAGAGATCAGATGACGCCTTTACTCAGTCAATTGGTCTAAACTTCACCCACTTACCTGTTCCTTGAGAACTTTCTCCTTTGCCGCAGCTCTGGTTAGAAGAATCTTCGCCTTCTCCAAGAGCTGGGTCTTCTTGAGCAGCTGTTCCTTGATCGGCTGCAATTCTTCACCAACAATGGCCTCCAACTGAAAGTGATCCATCGATTGGTGACGCAACACAACAGATGCGAAAAAAAACTCTTACTCTCCCCTTATTTCCGCAATTCTGACATCTCGCTTTCAATTGCAGCTCTATTTGAAGCGATGAGATCTTGTCCAAGGATTCCGTGTACATGTTCTGCAGCCGCTTCATCTCCGTCGGAGTGTCGTGATCCTGAAATGGACTTGTTGGTGTTGGTCTGTATCTGTCGGGAGATGGCTACTCACCCTTGAGTCGCAAGTCCTTCGTCCTTCTTTGAGACATTTGTTATCCACCCTGAGCTTTTCAATGATGCTCCGAAGTGAGAGAATGGTCTGCTCAGCCTGGCCAGGTGCGTACTTCCTTTCGGCTTTGTGCTCGAAATTCACCTGCCGCCGAGCCTCTGCCTGGGCCAGCTCCTCCTTCAGTGCAATAATGTAACTACAGAGAAAGTTTAACAAACAGCAAGTTGAATGTGGACACGACTTACTCCTCGAGGTGCTTAACCCTCTTCTGTATCCTCTCGCTCGAGTCACCCTGGCGCAGCAGATCGTTGTCCAGCTGCAGTTGAAGATTCCTGGCCTCCAGGCGTATGTTCTGCGCCTCGATTGCCGAATATTTTTCCTGCACCTTCTCGAGTTCAGTGGTGAGTGCATTGCTGCCCTTCCCTTCCATCTCCATGGCGATGATCTTCCTCTGTTGCAACTCAATCCGTGCTTTTAGGGCTTCGATGAGTTCGTTGTGATTGCCGCCAATGAAGTGCATGGCTCCCGCCGGGCTGCTACATTCACTCTCCCCAGTGTACGTCTCGGGAGTCTCAGATGGCGTGTACTTGGTGCCTTGCAGATTGGGGCACGACGGAGTCCGACAACACTTCAAGGAGCTGGGCACTAGATTTGATTTCACAAAAAATCACACTAATCTGGAGCCACCTCTAACACTTACCTTTCCCAACTCTGGCCTCAAGGATCTGCTTATCTTTCTCCAAGCGAGCTATAGTCGTCCTTGCGGAGTTCAGCAGATGTTTTTGTTTCTCCAGCGTCGCCTCGGTTTCTTCCAGCTTCGCTTTGAACTTCTCCGCACTTTGTTGCCAGCGTTTTTGCTTCTCCCACAGGCCGACTTCATTGTTGCTCCTCGCGCGCTTGGCATCGATCACCGCTTGTTGCCGCTTTATTTGGACATGTGCATCTTCGAGGTCTGCTTCCAGTTGGTTGACCTTCTTCTGCAGACTTTCCGTCTTCAAGCGAGCGTTCAGCTCTGTCTTGATCGAGACCACGGGACGCTTGATCAATTGATTGCGAAGCGAGTTGTTAAGGTCTCTGGCTTGTTTCTCTCGTTGGTTCAGGTTTGCCAATTGACGACGCAGGGCCTCAAGTTGGGCTTGATAGATCTTGTTGGTCGCCTCGGATCTAGTGAGGTTCGCGGCTAGTTTCGATATTTGGTCTGCGGAGTAGGTGGATGAGTCTGTTAGGAAGCGCTGTTGATCGTCCTGGTGGAGGGAGAAAATGGAGGTTAATGATGATCTGGGTAGATCGCTGATCGCAAAGAGAGGATCGCCCAGTTTTGAGGCACTCACATGGAAGTTGGTCAGAGTATCCATAAGGTCGTTAATGTGCTTGTCCTTCTCCTCCAGAAGCGTTCGCAGCTGCTCCATTTCTGGATTCAGACCAGTGTCCAGCTTCTCTCGTTCCTGATACATTCGGAGCCTGCAAGGGAATCGAAGATTAGTACAATCCCAAGGAAATGCTGATGATGCCATACTTTTCTTTGACTAAAGCAATCTCCTCCTCCTTAACCTTCAGCGTGTTCTCCCAGAATTTCTCTCGGCTCTTCAGTTCCCTCAAGTAGAGATCCTTTCCGACTTCCGGGGGCCTGCGTGCTGACACCTCACTGGCACCGTCGTCGTTGAACATCTCCTCGATCTTCTCATCGGAGATCTCCTGCAGGCTGTTGTCGCCATTGTCATCCACCCCCGAGGCCATCTCCACTTTTTCCTTATTTGTCCTGGCGGATGCTTCGATTTTTGTCTTCAGCTCCAGAATCTCTTCGTCCTTCGCTTTGGCATTGGCATTGAGTTCCTGAAGCGATTGAACGAAGCGCTCGATCTCCTTGTCGTATTTCCTGCAAACTGCTTCGTTCTGAGTCCTCTCGCCGGTCAGCAGCTCCTGGTACTGATTGATGGACTTGTCCTTCTCCGAGAGCAGAGTGTGGAAGGATAGGATCGTTTTCTGGAAAGAGAAGGCGTAAAATGATGGCGTGTCGTGAGCTGGCAGACGGTATTTACTTCGATGATGCCCGCTTGGTAGTTCGTCTTTTCGTCGGTTTCAGACTGCTTCCGTTTCTGCATCTCTTCCTGCTGCTCCTGCAGTCGCTTCTCCATGGTCTCGATGGTTTTTTGGGCTTCCGCGAGCCTTGAAGATATTACGCAATGAGGCAGATTTATGATTTTCCCCTCGAGACTTACCCAGCGTCGGCCTTTTCAAGTTGGACTTTCCGCTCCTCAGCCAGTGCAGTCATCTCTTTCAGCTGAGCCTCGAGCTCTTGAATCTTGGGGTCCTCCGCAGGGGCTTGCTGTCGTTTGGGAGATCCGGTGGGTGACGTTTGCATGCCTTGGGTGTTCCTGCTGACTTGGCAATCAACTGTGTCCTGTTGGCTTGGTGACGTTTGTACTCCACGTGACTCCAGAGGAGGCGCCTCCTCAGTATCTGCTTTCTTAATTGGTGTGGCCACTGGTGAAGTCTGCTTGCTGGCCACATGCTTCGGACTAGTTTGTGTCTCTGCACAGCGGACCTTGTCTTCACCCAGTTCCCGAGTGGGAAATGCGATGGGGGATACATTTTTGTCAACTTTCTCGACATGTTCGGCTTCTTCCTGCTCGAGCTGCGCTGCAGAATCAGTGTTGGTTGTCGAGTCCACGGTTTCTGAAAGCCGAAAACCACACGTGACTTTTCGACGACGTCGCCAAATTGTCCTTACCTTTGTCCTCTGTTTGCACTTCCCGCTCAACTGGAGTCTTGACGAGATTGTCCCCAAATAGGACATCGATTGTCCGCCAGTGTTCGCTATCATTTGCCACCGACAGTCGCAGCTCATCGATTTCATTCTGAAGAGCAAGGTTCTTCTGATTCAGTACGTGGACTTGATCCTCCAAGTATTTGGCTCTCGTCTCAGTCTTTATCAACTGGAGGGAACAACAGGTGAAAGTTGGTAACAGTCGAGAGGGGAGAATGAGGAAATTACTTTAATTCGGTTCTGGGAATTGGAATCTTCGTCAGCAGGCGCGTCCACCTTGGAAGACAACACTTCGTCTATGTGCTTGGACAAACGCTCGTGCAGGCTGTGCTCTTCGTTGCGTAAAAGCTTAGCGTGCTTGGCGTACGCGTAGACAAAGTTGGAGAGAAAGATTAACGGAGTGAACTTGAAGTACTTCTGACGAAGTCCGTTAATGCTCTTCTGGAGGAACCTGAGGGGATTTTGGATTAGAATGCATGACTGGCTTGGCTTTTGTGAAATGAAACTTACTTGTTTTTTACTTCGTAGTTTCGTATTTCGTTTTGAAAGCGTCGAGAAACGTCTTTCAGTTCTCTATCCTTTTCCTTGGTCGCTTGCCGTAGAACTTCCTCGGATTGCTCTAACTTTTCCTTGTCCAACTTGAGTGCACTGACATCTGCTTTTGCTGTAAGTTGGGAATAATTCTGTGATCTATGGTCTTGATAGGGACAGAAGAAGGAGCATGAATATGATTCTCAAGGGTATTAGCCTAGCCAGGCATCTACGCACAAAATGTCTAAGATAACTTGGCCACCATCAATTAGTCCAAAAAAAAAACAAGTGTACTCCTAAACCTCAACAGGAAGGAAATCAGTAAGGTTGTAGCCATTGTCAACGGCCACTGCAATGTGGGCTTACACGCAAGAAGAATGGGAGCCCCCTACAACGACTTCTGCAGGAGCTGTAGGCATAGGAAAGAAATAGAAACCACCGTACACTGCCTCAGTGCATGACCAGCTCTTGCAAGAACAAAAGAAGAAAAACCATGCCAGGCAACCAATCATTCAGCAAACGAGAAGAACTATCAAACATGAACAAAAACAAATTGTTTCTAACTCAATGGAGCAGATCAACTGCCGTGGCCGTGGCGTTGTGCGTCTGCACGTCGACTTCTACGCACTTGAACCTCGGCGTCTAGGTTCGAGTCCCATTTCGACAAAAACAATTTTCACGGCCCCACCTCATTCGAGTCACTGACAATGTTCAAAGAGTATGACTGTCTAGGAAAAGCTTCTCAAACTTGGCCGTACGGAGTCGGCATTAAACCGTAGGTCCATTTCACACGTGAGAGAACAGTAGCATGCTCAACTCGAGTGTTTGCTGACAAGATAGATCCTCAAAGCCTGACATTTTCTGAAAGCTTACTGTGGAAATAAATACATAAAAACAAAGGTTCTCATCCATAAAAATATGGAGTGCGATAGCGGATCCAAATAACCCAAGCAATGACCAAAATGGATGCCGGAAGTGGAAATGATATGGAGGACACTTCCTAATTGAATGTGGATCATAATTGAAATTGAATTTCTAAGTCAATTATGTATTTAATATCAGTCTGCTTTATCCCTTATCCTATAAATCACTTGCAGCTAACAAAGTAAACTTGCTCCACTGTACCCAATCTGGAACAGACGTCTTAATATAGGGATGTTCGCTTGAGATCATCACCTTTCACCCACGCTTGTTTCTTGAGACATACTAGCAGATCGTTCAGAACTAAGTTGCTCAGAAGGAAGCGATGGCCCTTTTTGCAGAATCTACTGGCGAACAGAGATATACTGGCAGATAACAACGTTCAATCAATCGCTTACAAACATAAGCGCCGCCTGGAAGAGCACACAAACAGTGCAGTTTATTCGATCCATTGAGGAAACTAACGTCTACCGCCAACTTCAAATGACTACTTGATCTCGTGCGATAGCCTACACCCGCCCATGGTTGCGGTGTTAGCAGGAACATTCACTGGAGAGTTACCTGTCAAATCAAGAAATACAAAATACTGGATAAGTGCTTCACTTAGTTGTAGTCGAACATAACATTTAAAGAAAGTTGGTTTTAGTGAGTAAAAATCTCACACTCTATGGGCGAACGATCGCCATAGAGTCTTGTTGAAGATTTCGATGCAGCATCGGAAAAAAAATATTCCTTAAAATGTAGTGATTCCTTGGTTAATCGCACTACCGAATATAGAATAGTTTCTACTCCTACCACCACAACATGACCCCATCTCTTAGGCATGTACAACAGCCTCAGTCAAACTCAGCTCAGCTCAGCTCCTAATGTATAATCCCACCCCGGCCAAGAGACCGATACGGTTTAAGCTTTTTATGTCCCTGAGTACTTTGTGTTTGGCAAGCAGGCGGAACTCTATTATTTACTCATGGAATCTCTCTCTAGGACTTGGTAACCTAACCCAATTTCGTTGTATCTGCGCCTGTATAGGACTCTTATCTCACTAATTTTCTATAAGATTTACATCTGACTTGCCTTGAATTCAGCTTGTGCACATTTCTTCCTTTAACTTCAAAATAATACGTAGCTACTAGCTAGTTTTCCTTTAGTTGTTTAGCGGTAATGTGACAAATTTGTCGAATAAAACCACTTCTTCTACTCAGTCGACTGAGAATCGTAGATAATTGTGGATATCGAATTTCTCAAATCGTAAGAAGAATACGTACATTATAGAGAGAGAGAGACAGATAGAGATAGAGATAGAGAGAGAGAGAGAGAGTGAGAGAGATGGGGAGAGAGAGAGAGAGAGGAGGGGGGGAGGGGGAGGGAGGAGAGAGAGAGAGAGAGAGAGAGAAAGAGCGCAAATCGCAAGGGCCATCATCGTTAATACAATATAATAGTTCACTTGTGTCCGTGTCGAAAAGTGTGTGTTTTTTCATTATTTTCGTTCGCAAGAAAACAGTCGACCGCAAATTTGTGAACGACCAAATTTTAAGAGAAAATCGACTGATATCTGTTAGAAACTACAATAACAATACCAAATTCCATCGACTGTCGACAATAGTCGATTGATGGTGTGCAATAGGGGCCACACCTACGCTTTGTTTCAATTGACTAGCAAATGAATGGTTAACCCTCAATTTCCGCATTTGATGCAAAAGGAAACGCCCAGCCACATCCGATGTCATTCCACACAAAAAGTTATAAAAACATACATACCACTGTCCAATTCCCGTTGCATTTTCGCGATCAAAAATTTGTCTTCACTGGAACTTTGCAGATCGGCCACAAGGTGTCGAAGATTGATATGATTGTCAGTGATCTCCGTCAGTAGCCTTTGCTGCGATGCTACCTGTGAATTGCATACATTGATACCAGCCCCGATTCCGACCGATCGTGTGTATCAGTGCTTACCTGTTCGTTAGCGATGACCAGCAGACTCTCCAAGCGATCACATTTGACTTGCAGTTCCTTTTCCCTGGCTTTTCGATCGTCCATCTCGCGTTGCATTTCCTCATATTCCAGAGCTGTGATTAGGTCTAGCTGAAGATTCTCCTGAATAACCCCGTACTCCGCGCTTATTTCCTTGATGGTGATCTCGGGCACTTTCCCCGAGAAGACTTCATCGACCATCTGGGCAACCTGCGCCTGGAGGTTAAACAGAGTCTTTCGCATCTCAGCGTACTCCTCAGCATTGCATGATTTCGCTTGTCTGGATAAGCTGTCGTTATCCGCTTTCAGGAGGTTTATGTCGTGCTTTCGATCGTTTATCTGTTTCTTGAGCTCCGCGATGAGGGTTATGTTTCGCGTCTCTAGGGCCTTCGATTCGGTCAGCGTGCGATCAAAATCTTCCTTGAGGAAGTCGTACGCCTTACTTTTTGCATTCATTTGAGTTTCCAGCGTCGAGAGCTTCTCCACCACCTCGGAGCAGTATTTAACCACAGCGCTCTCGGAACCAGACACCTGCGATGTCAGCTCCTCGAAGTGGGATTGAAAAATCTGCAATTTGGTCACCTCCTGCTGCAGGGAACGGTTTTTCTCCAGCACCCTGAGGAAGTCTGTCTTCAGTGATTCGTGTTCGATGTCCGCCTCTACAATGACCGGATAGAGAGACTGGTCGAGGGTTTTATTGGGCGTGGTCGGCCTTGTGGAACTGTCAAATGCGGCCGCTGGAAGTGATGGAATCGGGCTCTCGGGGATTTCACCGGCTTCGCGGACCTCGCCGATTGATTCGTGCGGTGACGCCTCTTTATCTTGATCCACAACTGTGTTTATTTTTTCACGAAGTGCCAGTTCTCGTTCCCTGAGGGCGATCAGTTCGTTTTGGATCCTCATGGCTGGGTGGTACCAGCCGCTTATGCTCCGCGCGTCTAGTGCGTGCAGGACACGCTCGAGCATCTCGCAATCGATTGTTATATGATCGGATGTGGCTAGAAGAAAGATTGTTTAACTTGAGCTAATGGGGCAGCTTTCTTTCTCGGCTTACCGTCGTATTCGCGGATTTTTTCGAGGATCTCATGCATTCCCACGCGAAGATTTTCGTTCTCCTCAACAACTTCAGTGTATTTGCCTTCCCACTCCTTGATTACGTCCTGGAGCACGGTGTCTTTGTTCGGAAGAGACTAGCGGAAGGAGGAGATGTTTAACTTATGGCGGCAGCCCTGGCATCGCTCAACTTACTTGGATATTTTTAAGGCAGTTGTCGCAGTAAATTTCCGGTCTTGTTTTCTTGGACGGTGAATTCTTTACGGACTTCGGTGAACTTTTGGCTGAGACTGGGGAGCTGCTGTTGGAAGACTCTCTTGAAAACCTCGGACCACCCCGGAGTTCCACCAGTTGCTTCCTGAAAAGTGGGAAATAATCAGATAACCAGATTCAGCTGAAGACGGAGTTACCTTAAATCGCTCTTCTCCAACTTTAGCTGCAAACGCATCTCCTCGGATGCCCTCAACTTGAGGGTCAAGCGCTCGATTTGCTTGTCCTTGCTCCTCTCCTTGGCCACTGCATTCTTTGCTGTGATAACGACATCGTCGGGGATGTTAAGTTTCTTCCGGAGCAACGCATTCTCGCTGGACACTTCATGCAGCGAGTTCACTTCCACGACCAGCGAGCGGATGTTCTTCTCACGTGCACTCAGTTTCTTCTCCAAGGATGCTATTCTTTTCAATGCATTAGCCAGACCATCTTCGCCCCTCTGATAGGCGTCTAAGGAAGACAAAGCCTGTGCTGCTTGCTGTGACCTGAGGACGTTGTCTTCTTCGGATTTTTCCAACAACTCCGATAGGCTCCGACAGCGGTCGTTGCTTGATTTCAGCGCCTCCTCAACTGACTTGCAACACGCACGGGATCTTCTCGATTCTTCCGAGCGCTCGTCCTCCCGTTCCGCAGAGATTTTGTTCATCAGCTGCGTGGAGGAAATCATTTCGTCCGCCATCGCCCTGATTTTTGCTTCAAGTCTTTCGATTACCCTGTCTCGGACCTCTATCGCCTGGGAAAAAAGCTCAGAAGTGACTAAACTCTCCCTCAGACTTACTGCCTAAACTTACATGCATCATTTTGGCGGATTCTTCAGCCCAGCGATCCTTTTCGCTTTCGCTTTCCTTCTCGTCTTCGTCCTCGTCCTTGGCAGTGACCTCTCGGAATGATTGTACTTTCGCCTTCAGTTTTTTGATTTCCCTTTCCTTTTCCTTGATTGTCGCCTGCCAGGACAGAGATTCCGACTCGAGCTTCTCCACTAACCGCTTCAAGTCCATTTCGGATTTCTCTCGTTCGTCCTCCAGGTAGGTGATGTTCCCTTCGAGCCTTGTTACCTCGGCACTCAGTTCATTGATTGAGTCTCTAAGTGCATTCTTTTCTTCATCCACTGTGATGACTTTTGCATTCTGGTCTTGAATGTGGGCCTTGGCATGTTGATAGCGCTTTTCCAAGTCGATTATCGTTTTCGATTGTTCGATATTATTGGTTTGCAGTGCCTGAAAGAAAGAAGTTGTCATCTAGTGCGTTAAATGAGGAATTAAAGGCATCACCGTGATGACACCGCCGTGCTTCGCCGTGATCTATCACGAGTGGATGGCACCTGGTATCAGTTTTATGCCGACTGCGAACGGCGAGGTTTGAGAAGCTTTTTCTAGACAGGATCTTTGATCATTGTCAGTGACTCGAAAGAGGTGGAGCCATGAATTACAAAAGTTGCTAAGTTCGGATATTGAACATCATACCCTCTGCGAAGAAGTCAACACAACCAACCTACTAAGTCACTAAGCAATATCCTGGATGTGCGACTATTCAGGGGAGCAATCGTCGACTCTGACCATTTCCCCCTGTCAGCACAATTCCGAACTCGACTGTCCGATGTCAGAAAGCTGCACCAGCCAACAAAGAGGAGTTTTGACGATGGACACCGGCGATTGTCTGAGCCTTCGAAGAGCAACTAAGTAAGAGGCACTTCGTTATGCCTACTTCGAATACCAACGCCAACGAGTTGTGGTTGCACTATGGCTCGGTTATCAAAGATGTAGCGGAAACAGTTTTAGGCCATGATGATGATGGCGGTATGATGGCGGGTGTGAGCAAAAGAAACGTTCAACCGACTAGGCGTACCAAAGCACGCTGCAATGAAAAACTAGAGCAACAATGGGTGTGCCGGATATCGAAGATTCTAGGGACAAGTAGGAAATACGAAACATCTTTATAAAAAAGTAAAAAGCCTAGTCCAAGGCTATGGGAACGGCATCCACGCTCTCATTGTGAGAGTAATCTTATGACTGACCCGCAGGGAATTGTGGATGCATTTCAGCAGCACTTCCAACGCCTACTTAATGGGCCTGACCAGGAGAGAGTAATAGGGAATCAAGAATCAAAAACTCCCAACTGCATTCGATGAAAAAGTCATCCCACCTAACTTTGAAGAAGTCGGCAAAGCCATAAGAAGGCTGAAGAACAACAAAGCCGCAGACTCAGATGGCCTACCATCAGAGTTCTTCAAAGCCGGTGGCGATGTTCTGGGAGGGAGCATGTACCAGATCACCTGTAGAATTGGGGAAGACGAAAGCATGCTGGAATATCAGCTCCATATGCTCCATCCGCAAAAAAGGCAATCCTACTACTTGCAACGACTACAGACGTATATCCATGCTTAGCGTCGCCGTTAAGATCCTGTCCAGCATACTGTGTGAAGGTCTAAGCCTGTTTTGCACCGCAGGCACATACCAGTGCGGCTTCCGGTCCAGCAAATCGAGCACAGACCAAATCTTAACACTGAGGAAAATCCTGGAGAAGACCATTTTAAAGCCGCATACGAGAGCAGTCATCGCATGGATCTATTCGATGCGATGGCCGAATTCGGGATACCGGGAAAATGAATCTGGTTGTGTCGCACCACGTCCAGTTCGGCTCGACGACTTCCGAAACTGGGGTCAAAACTCCTGACTCGAAGGACTAAAACCATTATCTACAAAACCTTTATTTTGCAAGTCCTGCTATATAGAGCCGAAAGTCAGACTTTAAGCAAAACAGCACAGAGCTGATTCGCAGTGTCTCCGAAGGAAAAAATTCTACATCGGATATCGGCCCTGTCTGCAAAGATGGTGAGTGGAGGTGAAGACACAGCCGCGAACTCTACGAGCTGTACCAAAATGTGGTTGTAGTCCGGAAGGCAAAAATCCGGTGACTACACTGGTTTGGCAACAACGAGCGCATGGATAACAAAAAAGGTCTCCGAATCCGAATCTCCTGGTTCCAGAAGGAGTGGAAGACCATACCTCCCATAAGTAGGTAAATGCAGGTAAGTGGGCTGCCAACGACATCGCCAGCACACTTAAACCATTTTGTTCCACTGTGATACCCATAGGCAGACAACTACCATTGATAGACAACTCCAGTGATATATAGAATACCAACGGCAAATGGTGATTAGACGAGATTTTAAAACCGGATAAGGCGTGTTAACTTTGCTTTCAGTACGATTCGAACCGGGGACCCCTCTAACTAAGGCAGACACCAAACTGCGCCAACAACACCAACCTAGTTGTCTTGAGAAGTAAGTAAGTAAAGTATGCAAGCAGTGCGACAAGTAAGCAAATCACAAAAGTGCAATCTCATGGAGGATAGGTAAATCGTACATTCATGGAACTCACCTCAATTTCTCGAAGCAATCTCTTGATGTGCTTATTTTTAACGTTGATATTTTTCAGTAGTTCTTCTTGGCGATCGAGTTCGGAAAGGGGGTCCGATGAATCCTTATCACTTTCGTTCGATTGTAGTGCTTCCGCAAGCTTTTTCTGCAGATGCGTTGTCTCATCACTCATCTGCAAACAAAGCATTGATTGCCTTTATCTAAGCATAAACCTTCCCGCCATGCACATGCACATACCTCTTTCAATTTATTCTTCAGAGCTGCCTTATCCTGTTCCAGTTTGTTCACCATTCGTGTGAGTTTCTCATTTTCCTCTTGTATCCTACTATTTCGAGAGTCGTCTTCAAGGAAAGATAATACTTAGTCTCAGCAGAATCCTTTTGACTCACATACTCACCAGTGTTGCTGTCAACTTGTGTCTTTGTTTCTTGCTCCTCCCGCAGAGTGTTTATCTACAAAGAATTTGTTATTTACGAAGCTGCTGTGAAATTCACAAATGATACCTGTTCTCCTTTGTGCCGCAGCGTGGCCAGACAGAGTGCAAGTGTTTTACGTAAACTCTTCCTGGGCACATCGTCCACATCTTCGATTCCAATAAGGAGACCAAATAGCTCTTCCTTCGCCTCTTCGTTCAGTTCAGCTGGGTCCAGGGTAATTATTTCAGAGAGCTCCATTTCAGCAATATTTATCTTTTGCCTCTCCGATTAATTTTTTCCGTATACAAAGAAGCAAACAGACAATTATGCTTTTTTTTCTTCCTTTCATTCTGACAGGACAACGCTGTTGTTAGGGCAACGAAGGGGCATATCAAATGCAATCACAAATTCATAGGGTTGCACATTGTAAGGCAGGTTGATAACACGGATTTCGTGTGTCCACTAGGAGGGTGGATTGTGGTTCTCTGCTTCGAATTACAGATTATACCTGTCTCTCAGCATTGACGGTGACTCGAAGGTTGTGTGTGTTGGTAATGATGGAATTGGATGTACATTTATGGAGCATTGGAGTCGACGCATCTGTCCACCAAGTTACGGTGGCCACTCTAATCTCTATATTGAGGTTCATTAGGATTTCAGGGTGGTTGGACAACGCGCACACATGATGGGTACGAGGAAGATGTCAAGAGGAAGTTTTCCTCCTTTGGTCACATACATACGGAGTTCCATAATTAGAAGGATCTGAACCAGGAAGAAGAAGAGCTGTACATCTTTTTCTTCTTCTTTGTGTGTCTCTACAGTCCGGGGAGGACCAATAATCAACCAACAAGGCTCTACAACTGTCTCGATATCTGATTAGCTGCGTCAAATTGCGTGCGCCACCTCAGACCGATGGGTTCTGGAAGCAGGAATTGTAAAACTATATTTTTTATCACTGCTTTGATACTGATGGTCCCCAGGACCTCACGGTATACGACCAGTGGTACTACAGCAAGGTTTCAAGACAATAAAGCCGTGGCTGACAGCGTTACTCTGGAATGCAGGAAGCCAGTCACACCAGTCCCAAAGACTTTAGACCCATTGCACCATAATCGCTAATTGTTAAAACCTTAGAGACTGCTAAACATGTAAGAGAGAGCTCTCTGTTTATAGTCCTGTCTCCAAAACAACATGCATACCGCAAAGGGAAATAGCAATCCACCCTCTGGTCGGCATCATCGAAAAATCCTTTGAGAACAAGGAATACACGATGGTAGCCTTTCTAGACAAAGAAGAAGCATTCAACAACGTCATTTTCGAAGCGATTGACAGCCTCATACGAAATCTTGATGTTGATATATGTATCAGAGAATGGATAATTAACGTCTTGAACTACAGAAGAATTGAATCTCAGATAGGGAACTACTGTGCGGAGAGCAGAGTCTTCAGAGTTATACCACAAGGGGGAGTATCTCTTTAAAGGAGATAGCGAACAGATGCAATTTTAACCCTTTGTTGTTCCCTGGGCATAAGGGGTTTGCAGGCAACGAAAAAGCCGGTAAATTATCAAGAAACCTGCTAACCGAATCTAAGTTACTATCTATCAGCGAGAGAATAAACTACCTACCTGCACTGATCACACAAAAAATCAACTCCAAGAACCCGACACCTATCCATGCTGAAGCAAATAGAATACTTAAACATAAAAAGATGCCCAAATATACATCAACATCGCAATAACATCCGCGAAAGTACTTGGTAGGTACAGTCCAACCTCCTTGGAATCTCCTCAATGAAACGGTCAACACACCGAGCTACATGCCCACTTAGAGCCATCAACCAGCAACGAACTATACCTACAAAAAGTTGTTTGCGAACATGGCGCACGAACTAAAGTCTCTCGGATGGAGATTTTTGTACACCGACGCATCAAAAACTAAATAATGGTACAGCTTTTGCAATTGCGGGTGAAAACCGTTTAACCATCTCGACAGACATCTTACCACAACGAAGGCAATCGAGAGATCCTACGGCAAAAAAACCGGTAGTGCTTACCGGCAGCCCCTCTGCACTGAACGCTTTCAGGAACATCAATAATTCGTGCCCAGTCGTTGAATCCATTTGAGATAATCTAATCTCAAGAGGAAATAGTCTAATGCTAACATGGATCCCAGGACACACTGGAATTGTAGGTAACGAGGATGCCGTTGCTGCCACCATAGCCGATTTCGAAGAATCTCTAATAAGCTTCTACTCATACATAATCAGGACTTGGAAATACAGAAGGAAAGCGTACTGGCTCAACTACAACCATCTTTACAGCAGTTTTAACCCGACCTACTAACGCATATAACTGAGCTCGGCTCATTCTCTGTTATTACTATTGTGTAATTAATAAAGATATAATAGGATAGGATAGGAATGTGGGTAGACGTGCGGAAGCACGTCTCACTTAGGTCCGTGTGGACCCATTGTGTTACCCATAGGGGGAAGAGTTCCTCCTTGTACTCTAATCACACTCAACGAGACGTTGTATTCGTTGTTGACCTCTCGTCGTCGAACCAGCCCGACATCTTAATGAACCTGAAAAAGTTAGATAGTCGGATGTAATGGATTTCTTGCAGGTCATGGAGGAAGAATTCTCCCACGGTCCTGTATCGCAGTTGGCTCCCATTTTATTTTCATGGTATTTCAGATGGTTATGACCCGTTAGAGCTCCGACTACCATCCTCAGTAGGCTTTTGCCACACTGGAGGAGTTTGTCGGTTTTTAAAGATGTAATAATAATAATAATCAAGAAAGCCAGAAACGACACCAATCATAGGTGCCCGGAAATGGATACACGCAGATCATCGAAATATATTAGTAAACTTGTAAACGCAATAACTGGACACTGCTTCAACCAGTTCCTAAGACAAAGAGCGCCATAAGATGACTTCTGTAGAAGCTGCAGGGATGAGGAGCAAGAGGAAATAATGCTACATTACCTCGGAACATTCTTTGCCGTTACAGAAACAAGAAGAGACTGCTAGGCAGCTATCACTTTAACTGCCTCGGCGATCTACCAAATACAAATATAAGAGATATCCTACAATATCTAAAAGCCACTGAATGGCTATGAAATGGTCGAACGAATAATGACCAATTCATCCTGAACAGAAAGGGCAGTGATGTCAACGGGAGAGCCTGGTTTGCAAAGCCAGATACTGACTGCGAAACATCTAAGCATCTAAGCCATTATCCATTCATGCCACTTATCTACTCTTACACGATGGGAAACTGATCTGCTTATGTCAACCTATGACAGAAACACGTAATGTATCCATATCAGTTATGGGACCACTGGAGCGTTCGAATCAAGCGTCGCATTTCGGCAAGATGCTACCGGGACGGAAACGAAATATGTGGGAACTGGAACTGGCCTCCACCTGGAACAAAACGTCTAGATTGGATGCCCTCACTGATTAACTATCACGCCCTTCATATGTCGCTGACCTCATTTCTGTTTCCAGCAGAAACAAATCAAAATCAACAAAAACAATAAATGAGTAACTCATCCAAGTATGTATATATTTTATAAGAAGTGCTTAAGTGTTACAAAAAAAAAGGAAACTCCCAAGCTAACAAAGTTCGATACGCTTTAATACACAAGTAATGCAGTTAGTTTCGCTTGCATTGGCTAAAATAAATCAAATGACATCAACAGGTTTCCAGAATCCAGACTCTTGAAAGCATCTCTAACGTCTTATGATGTCTTCAAGGAAGTGGGCACCTTTGGAAGGCCAAATTCGTCCACTTCGATTCCGCTCTGAAACGAAGAGCAAATGGGCAATGAACAAAATGTTTTTTCAAAGAATTCTTCTCAACACACCGTTGGCTTAATGCTATCTGCTCCTGGTTCTCTGTCTGGTGCGGCAGGCGCCTTTATGACATCATCCAAGTAGCTAGTGTCATCGTCCAAAGCAATCTCATCGCCCAATGCTTCCAATTCAGACTCTAATTCATCATCATCAAGCTCTGGCATGCCATAGGTACGACCCAAGGCCTCCTGTACTTCATCGGCTTGCTCCAGCATATCGGCCATATCGTCATGAATGTCCTAATGACAAAGAAATGTGAAGTTAGTTGGGGAGGAAAAAGAAAAAAAAGCATTTCCCACCTCAATGCTGTCAATGTTGATGTTCTTGAACTCCTTTTTCATTTGCTTGACGCCGTCTTTCATGGCAATCACGGTCGCATTGGTATCTTTTAGAGTTTGAGCAGCGTAATTGGCTTGTTCCATAGTGAATGACTGGTTTCGTAAACTCTCCACTTGTTGTTCATATCTATAGGGAAGATCTGCATCACAATTGGGCGATGTGAGAATCATTAACTTACGCTTTTTTCTGCTTCAGAACTCTCAGGGCCTTTTGCTTCACCGAATTCTTCGCTGGCCCCTCGCGCATTTTGCTCATCTGTTCACGATATTTGCGAAGTTCATTTTCGAGTTTGGTAATTTTTTCTTCGATTGCATTTGCTCGGGCATCAACCTGTGAAAATGATGATTCTTATTGGATATTTTCTTTGTGTCAAAAATTTGATGGCTTTCTGCGTACCCCAGTGATGCAGTCGTTGATATTTGGTGGTGGAGCTTTGGGCTTTGATTTGCCAAATAATCGATTCATATTTAAATGTCTTTTAAATTATCTTAAACACGCAAAACTATTAAATTGGGCTGATTTAAGAATTTTTATTGTGAAGATGACTAATTTCTTGTTTGTGTTTTGACAGTTCTACCTCAAAGTCAATTCTCTTATCTACGACGACGGCAGCACTTGTTCGAAACAGGGATGTTTGTAACATTATCAAGTGGAATTTTGTCTTATGTTGGAATTGTTGGAAAAAAACACTTGTAGAAAATGGAGGAATACAAAAATTAAGAATCTATACAATTTACATTATATAAAAAAATAAATAGCATGAAAACCAAAAAATATCATAGAATTAATTATATATGAAAAATAAGAGGAATAAAATAATATATGTATAATAAAGGTGGTGCAATTTCTTAAACATTTTTTTATCAGATGCTGATTAAGGTAAATGTTAATTTGTTTACTGAAATATTCGAAACAATTGTGAAACAACGTGCATTCAATGACTAACCATCGCATCACGCACCCTTACACCACCTGCTAAACTGTTCCCAAGTGAACATCTGTGGAAAACTGTCAAAAATATTCATATACCCTCGCAACAAAAACTTCACTTCGTGCATTCATAACTCGTCTCGCTAATCGATCGATTTTCCACTTTACTAGTGCGGTTTTTCCTCATTTATCTCTTCCTCCCCTTTTTGTATATTATTCATCCCTAATGTTTCTGCAACAACGTACTTCTCGCCTGTAAATATACCTAAATTTCGCCTCTAAAATTGCAGTGAATTCGAAGTGCTTATCTAGATAGGGAAAGTATTACAGTGCGTTAGCTTCCTGGGATCCTTGACAGTGTTCAAGGTTCAACGTTTACATATTTGCTAGGCAATTCTGCCGAAATTTCGCAGCAATGAAAATCAATACGAACACCTTGTCACTATTTATAGCTATAGCAAAGTGAACAGAGAATCTAGTGCAACCACTTCTGTGGAAAGTCGATAACACTCTGTCCTTGGTGAAGGGGGGGAAAACCTTTTCTGAAGGTGCATTGCACGATTCAGGTATTATGTGTGGGTGAAAGCAAATTAATTTTATCACAAAAAAAATATTTACACCTTTCCGATCTCGAGTGGTTTGATTGAGTGTGGTTTTGCCAATTAGTTTGATTAAATTTATGTGAAAATGGCTGAGAATTCAACGACGTTGGCAGTGTTATTGTCGTCGCCGATGACTTCGACGACAGAGGATCCAAATCCTGATCCACCTTCGGTCTCAATGGACAATTTCTATCCAGCTTTGGTGCAGTGCTTCGGAATCATCATTTGTGGGTAAGTCTTTTGTGTGGTTTTTTTTTTTTGGTATAATGCTGAGCTTTTTTTTTGCTTCGTCTGTTGCTGCTGACGCAAGCAATGTGTCGAGTTGGAAAGGTGGATGGGATGGTTTGTGAACGCAACAAAACATCACATTGATTTCCTCATTAATCTTCAACTGATAATGTCGTTCGTGCTTTGTAGTCTCCCAAAATAGTCTCTGCCCACACGTACGTATAGCGAGATAATGAACATCGTGTGGGCAGTGCCTTATCATCGCCAACACACAAAGCAACGGACTAATAGTTGTCTAAAAGCCAACCACTATCAATTGCTCATCTCCTCCCCGCATGCACCCGAATTTGATGAATACTCGTGCCGAGTGGGCGCGCAGGCAGTGCACAATTTGACATCGAATGCCTCCTCAAAAAGGAGGCTAAATTGTTTGTGGTCGCGATGATATCATTCCAAGGGTCAAATGTTACGCTGTAGCTCGGATTATTCAATTACCCACAATGTCTGTCTGGGTTGCATGACATAAGAGCTCGCGGCGTTACCATTTAATTATTAATGAAACACAGTCACATCAATTGCTCTTCGATAAGCTTTTGTTTTCCCTCGGTATGCGGTAACCCGCCGCCTGATTGTTTGCTTCCTTGCAATATTTGAAAACAAAAACAAAAGCAAATTGTTGGCAAACATCTCAAAGCTATAAGCGCTGGCGATTGTTGCTTGAAATTTACAAAGTTGCCGATCAATAATTTGTTCGGTAGATGATGTTTTATTTCTGTTTTATTTTTTTTGTTCAATCTATTTCAAGTAAACACAAGGTGGTGGGTAGTCTATTGACTTGTGCTGAAATCATGTGACGTACGTATGTGCGCACATGTACGTTGGTAGCGCAACAACGTTCTGAGCCAGAGCAATATTTATTTAATTACTCGTAACTTATCCCAAGACGTGCTTCACTAAATGCAGACAAAGTGGAATTAGGTGAGGCCTGAGGGGCAAAAAAATACCCAAGAACGAAAGTTGCCTCACTGGTTTGGAAGAAGAAAAAAAAACGCTTGGCAATTTTGATTTGTTCTTGATCTCGTCTGTCATCTTTTTTCCCTCGCAGTATTGCTTGCTGTTTTCGGAGAATCGATTGTGCAAAATGGCTTTTGTGTTGCGGCTCCAATTACGTTCCGTAAACCTTTCACATACGCAGCCGGCAGGAGTCGCACGAAAATACTCGTCGGACGGGTTTATTGTTCTTGTTCTGCGTCGGATTTTAGAGAACAATGGACCGTGTACGTACGCATAAATGCGTATGACCAAATTAATCTTGTGAAGTAAGGGAATTCTGTGTTTCCTGCACTCAGTGGTTAAGTCCTCATTTTCCTTGACAGGGTTTTATGGATTCTTAAAGTGGCTTTTGTTATTTGTTCTTAGGGAGGAAGAATACGGTTTGAAGTAAGGATTCACTTACAATCAGCAATCAGTGCCTCTGACGTGAACTGAAGGGCATGTCACATGTGGGCCTATCCGATTTGTCTGAAACAGGGTACAAATAGCGTAGTTGCGCGCCGTTTTGATACCGCACCACGTAGAACGTGGTTGTTTGGTTTGCACTGTTTGATCTCACTGCTCCCCCATGTCGTGTGTCTGGCGTTGGTGTCGCAGCCGATTGCCAGGCTCTCAACATCCCCTGGTGATGCCTCTCGGTCGTGGGCTAAGTATGCAGAGGCGATGAGAATATTTCTGTGCTCCGCGTCTTGCAGTCTAATGAAGGTTAGATCTTCCCTGCATTTTCTTTACTGTAAAACAGATTGTATGTGTTGTCTTCGAGGCCCAGGATATTTTGTCTCCTGACCCAGGATTCCTGAATGATGCTCACTTCGATGCTTTCCTCCATCTGGGCCTTCTTTCACTGCTTTTCTGATGAGAAATTGGGTGCATTCATTCGTGTTCATGTTCTGTATAAGCTTCCTTACCTCATCTCCAGATATGGACTCTTTGAAGAGATGGCATTTTCCGCAGATCAAAGCGTGCAGAGATTTACTGAAATGCTGGCAGCGCTAACTTTACTCTTGTTCTTGCTGCAGAGAGCGTTAGTGTTATAGTACAATGACCCAAATCCCATCACATTATTATCTCTAATTCAAGGTTCCTGGATTAGAGCCAGGTCCACCTGCACTTCTTGAAGCTTCAAGTTGTCGTAGACGACTGTACTGTTCTGGAGGTTTATTTGTACCACCTTTGTTTCAACTTCGGTGGCCTCTTTCGACATCCTCTCCGTCGACCACTTGATGAGTTTGAGGTGTACCTCTTCTTCTTCTTCTTTGTTTGGCGCTACAGTCCGTGGTGGACCTGGGCCTCAACCAAAAAGCCTTTCCAGCCGGCACGATCTTTCGCCAGCTGCCTCCAATTGCGCACACCAAGTTGGTTGAGGTCCTTCTACAACTTGTGTGCGCCATTTCGTTCGACGACGTCCTCTGTTGCGTTGTCCCAATGGCTCTGAATCGAAGACTCTTCGGGCCGGAGCTGTGATGTCAATCTGCTCTACGTGACCTAGCCATCTTAAGCGTTGGATCCGAAGACGCTTAACTAGGTGCATGCCGTTGTACAGCCCGTACAGTTCGTGGTTGAATCTCCTCCTCCAGACGCCATCAATACAAACAGGACCAAAGATCGCACGCAAAACTTTTCTCTAAAAACGACCAAGACCTCCTGCATCCGCTTTCAATAGCGTCCTCCTCTGCGCCATAGAGCAGGTCAGGGATGATTAGAGTGTTATATAAAGTCAACTTGGTGTTTCGAGAGATGGCTCTCTCAACTGCCTCTTGAGCCCAAAGAAACAGTGCTTGATATCGGTACAGGTGTTATTGTCCCACTTTACTGCAGAGCCGTGGTAGACAAAGTCCTTGAGTAACACAAAGTTTCCGCTGCTCAGTATGACGCCCTGTCCGAGACGTCGATGTTGTGTCCTTTCGTGATGACAGCATTTACTTTGTTTTGCCCTGATTTACTGGCAGACCCATTTTAGATGCTTCCACTTCAGTGCCAGCAAACGCCAAATTGACGGCTCGCTGTGTTCGCCCAATCACGTCAATGTCGTCCGCGTAAGCAAGGAGTTGAACGGACTTTTGGAAGATCGTGCCTCTGGTGTTGACGTTTGAGTTTCGCACGATCTTCTCGAGTATGATGTTGAAGAAATCACATGACAGCGTGTCGCCTTTTCTAAAACCTTTGTTGACAATGATCCATGTCCTCCATTGTCATCCTGCACAACCTGACGAGCTTGTCAGGAATGTCAAAACTAGACATCTCGTCTCTATACACGCTGTCATATGCGGCCTTAAAATCGACGAATAGGTGGTGGGTGTCGATCTGCATCTCTAGAGTCCTTTCCAGGATCTGCCGTAGTGCGTAGATTTGGCCGATGGTGGACTTTCCCGGCCTGAAACCGCACTGATAAGGACCTATCAGGTTATTGACGAATGGTTTCAGGCGGTCACACAAAACGGCAGAGAGAGAATGAGAGGTATACTTCAGTGACTCCAAAACATAGCTTCTGCTTAAGTGGATCTGGGATTTTGTTCAATAGGATGATGTGCCCTTTGTGGCCATCCTGTGGCTCTTCCTAACTGACATTAGCCCTGCATTGGGATCGACCGATTTTGTGCATGAATTTCTTCATCCCTCTCCAGGCGCATATCAGGAATGAATATTCTCGGCTTCGGCGCTCTTGAGCCATCCCTTAGGCGGACCGCTCGCAGAGCGGCTCCTTCCCATAAAGGTAGATTCTTCACGATTTTTTTGGCGAACGACCATTGGTCTTAACAGTCTAGAATGGTATGCCCTTTGTGCCATCTTCGAATCTTGGAGCTTCATGTTCGGCATTCCTGCGAAGTGGACAAAGATCACTTAAGCCTAAGATTTCTCGAAGGAATATTGACCATTGGGCTCTCCGAAATCCAAGCTGTAATGGGTTCCTGGATGCCTCGCTGTAGGTTCTCCTAGGCTTAGGCCTCAGATGTCTTGTCATTTGTACAGAACGGTCGGATATCAACATTTGATCTCCCAATTGTCTTTACTCGTTTTGGGACATTTGAGCCACTTTCGGTGAACATCGGTCCATTGCCTACGACGTATTCACCCTTTTTTGGACCACCGTATAGTGCCTCCTTTCATTAGGGACTTTCTTTTGTAGCATTCTGCGATGTGGATGCGTCGCACCTGTCGCCAGTTGGGGTTTCCTTGCGGTTTCTTCTGACTTGTTTAGAGCCCCGTCTTGTTGAGGGAGCTCCTTTCAGGGGCCATTTCGTTGTCTTGAATGACCTTAGTTGTCCATTCTACAGAGTTCCTCTCCTTCTCATTGAGTGACGAGGGCTCCCTTGCGTCCAAGATGCTTTTGATATGCCACGCTTTAAGGAATTCCTTTTTCCGGTGTAGGCCATCCGACACTTTGTTTTTCTTTTTACGCTTCTTCCCTCGTTCATCAAGTAGTTGCTCCTTCAGGTTCATGAAGATTTCCATCTCTTGTTTATATGCCGTCTGGGGTTCATCCGCTGTCTCTGGCATTGTGTATGATAATGCGCGCTTGTCGCTCTTTTTTGTGTATCCCTTGTTTTGTTCATTCTGTTGTACTTATTTGTGGTCCCACGAGTATGGCCGGAAAGGGGTAATCCAACCGGGCAGAGCCGCCTTGCACCGGTAAGGCTATGTACAACAGGCACTTGTTTACGGAAGCTCGTTAATGGTTCGTTTGACCCCTAACCATCCATTCTTGGGCACGATTTGCGCTTTGCTCACTTCACCACTGACATCGAGGTTTGACTACCTCAGTTTTCGGTCCGTGAATCTAGTGTCATCGAACCTTCTTAAGCCGTGACACCGCGACAAGGTGGATAGTGTAGAGTGATCAGTGTAGATTCGTAAAATCAGACCTACACCAGAGTTTTGTATTCCATTTCGTGCAATATCGGTGGTTTCGATGGTACTCAAATTTACAAACACCAATTAAATTACAACCTCGCAAACCTATTGACCCAATTAAAAACTGCGTACAGCGCCTGTCTGACTCTCTCTCCTAGAATTCATGGAATTTGGTCAGTTCTGAGCCAACCAACTTCGTTGGCACATTCTGTTGTTCTAAAGTCATTGGCCCTTAGTAATAAAGGAATTTAAACTCAAGTTTTACGTAAACTAGAGTTTAACACGAAATCCGTAGTAATAAACGAGCAACCCACTTCTAAAATCGACAAATATTTAGATGTGGCCAAATCGTATCTAAGTCGAATTTAAAAGTGACAGTTTAATGTTTCAAAATGAGTGTCAATATCAGCTGTGCTAGCTCACAATAGCGAATATGACAGGTTTATTCACAATGATTACGTTAAATTGGAGTTTTGTTAAAACTGATTTATTACTACGGAAACTTAAAAGTACCTTAGCTACACCTAACAAAATTCGACTTTAGAAGCGACTTTATGATTTTCTATTACTAAGGGCCATTGCCTTCCAATTGCGAGTTAATTGAAAAATTAAACGAAAATTAATTTAGCTTAGAGAATCTTGCACTTAAATTGTTTGAATTTGCATAACGCTTACTCAGATTGCAGTACAATCGTGGCGTCAATTGCTGATTCAGTTTGCACTGGTTAATGCAGGTCAACAAATTGCACTCACTTCGTAGAAGCAGCGGCGCGTGCCTGATAAATTCAGTATCAACCCAAACCACAGAATGTGAGACTGTTGTAACACTAAACCGATCGTTAGGTGTCAGCGGGTTATGCTCCCGTAATTCATTGTCACAGTTGAGTTAGGATTGAGATTATTGTGTTTTTTTTTTATATATAAATTTGAAAAGACTGTGACTGAGACTTTGTATGCAAAGTTCTCTGATGATTCCTACAATAACTTGTCCTGGTATGCGTGCTTCAGGCTCACGATTGGAGGCCGATTTATAGTTGTATGCTCAAAAGGGTGAGAAGTTTTTACTGAGAGGCAGACTCCCTGAGGATTTCCGTGATAGAAGTTGAGTTACGGATCTTTAGCAAAGAGTCGACACATTTGCTCACTACGCCACAGATTAGATAGATCTGCAAATTAATTTATATATTAATCACTGCAAACGTCCACCTCAAAACCTAAAGATTATAGGCATAAGAAGACTTAATGCTGATAAGTAAGGCCCTGGCCCTATACGGGCTGCAGCGCCACCCATATTATTATTATTATAAGGACCCTTAAGGCAAGCAAATGCTGCACTGTGATCACTTCGCTCATTTTCGTTAAGATTCGTTCACTTTTGTTTAAGCCGCTTTTAAGGCTCAACTATAATGCGCATGAACGAGCATGAGCTAGTGTCAAATTTCAACGAAATGTTTCGTCATGTTTGCAAAAAAATCATGTCTACCCATAATTCGCATCTGCGCGCATGTCCATATGTCACAAAATTTTTTGTTTCATTCAGCCGAAAAATGGCGTGTTCAATTATATGTGTATGTATGTATGCACGAATTCCAACAGAATATCAGCTGATTTGCTCATTTTTCAATTTTTTTTTCTTGTCTGTGTTTTATCTGTCACATTCGCATATGCGCGGTGCGATTCATTTCGCACTAGCTCATGCTTAACGAAACATTTGTGTTTTGCACATGCTTAACGAAATGCTCGCAATCTTTCATGGACGACATTATAGGTTGCCGCATGGGGTTGGGTGTATTTGCTCACTCACTCATGCGCGTTTGACACTAGCTCATGCTCGCTCATGCGCATTATAGTTGAGCCTTTACATGTGCGACCTTTTGCTCACGATTTTTACGAATTCCTTTGTGTGATCCCTTTTATCTCACCTCGCTTGCCAACAACACTGAAAAATGGGCGACGAATTTAGCGTGTGTAAAAGCCGCCTTACTTGCGAAACCGATCCCCCTGTACGATGCTACAGGCAGATGATAGGGCCAACATCTCATGTTCAACTGAACATTTGTTAACTTGCGCCTGCCTACGATGCCTGACTGTAATTATGTGGCCAAAGTAACCGACGTGAGGCATTATTGTCCAACCTAATGGACTCTAAAACGGTCAAATATTGCTACGATGCGGTAGAATCCCACTCCAGACACAATGAAGAAAATCTCGGCGGGGTCCCTGAACACAAGGGGATTGCAGGCAACGCCTTCTATCAGATGAGCTCTGCAGGTCTGTGTTTGAATCTACGTTCATAGGCACCGACCCGTACTGTAATGTCAATTAATGCTCTGCGATGTGCTGTTACCGAAGGCATCTGATGTCAACTCTCAGATTCAAACAACTACCAGGCAGCAACTTACAATTACTAATGTAATTTCTTGGTCTTCCGGCGGATTATGTGGGTAGGTAAATGTGTAAAATGTTCAGTCCATTGTGCCCTTGATGGATGTTGTAATTACTACCATGAGACCTTCTTTTGCAGCTAAAACCATCCGAATTAATTTAGAAACTGAAGGCGGTTTTTCAGTTCCACAACGCACAAGTCTTCCAGCTCTGCAAAGAAGTACTTTCCCACGAACTCTTTCCTTATCCCTGCTAGGGCTGGACGTGCCCAGGGATTTCTCGAATAGGTCGCAGACGATCCCTGCGTCTGTACCCGCACTCGTTTTTGAGCCGTCGGTGCACAGCGAGAATTCACCTTCTTCTGCTACCAGCTGTTCTTGCCATTGTTTCCATTCTGAGAAACGTATGTGGATCGTTTCTCAGAATGGAAACAGGTGTCCGTTGGCAGGTAGTCCGTTTGGTTGCTGTGTTGTGCCACTGTCCATCCTTTTAGTGTGGAAGTGTGACCGTATTGTTTTTCTTCCCAGAATCCTGCCGCTCTGAGTCTGCACTAGCTTCGACTGATGCCGTTGGTGTTCTTCTATAACACCCTGTTTTTCGTAGGCAGGCCGATCTTTGTAGTTCTGTTAGGTTCTTTAGAAGATTTCTTTTTCTCTTTCCACCAGACCTGAGAAACGTATGTCAAGATAGGTCTTACAACCATGGCCTCAGCCTCAGGTTTTTCCAAAGGCACGTTTGCACGTATAAAACGTCACATACGCCTTCTTTATAGGGTCCTCCCTGTGATCAGGAAGGCCGAGCTTGGTGTCAAAGTCAAGTTAGCGGTTTTCACTTCTGTGTTTGTTCCAACTCTCACCTATGGTCATGAAATTTGGGTAATGCCCGAAAGAACAAAATCGCGGATACAAGCTGCCGAAATGAGATTTCTTCGTGCAGTTGTGGGAGTTACTCGACGGGGTACAATTACGGATCTCAATGTAGAGCAGCTGCTTTTTGCTTCGATGGTTTGGTCACGTGGCACGAATGTCCCCATCATCACGATTGCCGAGGCATGCCCTTCCATCAGGTAGGCGACCCCCTGGCAGACACAGGACGAGGTGGTTGGACCAAGTTCAAAAACTCGCCTGATTGCGTTTGGACATAACGCCTGATGAGTTAGAGTCGATGGCGGAGGATCGAGTGGCCTGGGGTCTCTCGTGCGTGCATTGGGTCCCTGTAGTGGATCATGCGGGTTTGAAGATGACGATGAGTTTGGAATCAAGTATGATGCTGTCCAGTTATTAACTAACATTAGTCTATGACTGAGACGGAGGATTAGCAGAAGGCGCTTCTGTGAGCCTACATTATCAGCTGTCACCTAATCAACACCGATTAGCTGTCACCTGATCCGACTAAAGGTTGAACAGTGGCAGAAGAAGTGCTCTGCAGTGTCGTCATCTTCTCCACAGGTGTCGCAGAGGGTTTCATCGCTTAGGCCAAGCAAATGTAGGTGTTTGGCGAAGGTGTAGTGGCCCATTAGTACGCCGGTAAGTCGTCTGCTGTCTTTTCTGTCAAGAGATAACAAGAACGCCGCGGATTTCTTAACGAAGTTAGGGAGCATGCGCTTGGTCTGTCGACTGCCGGGGGCCAATTCACGTGTCTGCAACGTGAAACTATGCGGTTACCAAACGTTTCCTTCAATAAATCAATTGTGGCACGAAGCTGTGTGACGTGTTGCGTCGTCTTGTTGAAACGACTGCTCCTGCAGATCATGGTTGTTGAATTGATGAACGAAAAAGTCAGTAATCATGGCTCTATGACGGTTACCATTGAATGTTATGTTCTGGACAGCATCGTTTTTAAAGAAGCACGGACCAATTATTCCACCTCGCATAAAGCACACCAAACAATCAGTTTTTGTGGATGTAACGGTGTCTCAACAAACACTTGAGGATTACCATCACTCCAAATGCGCCAGTTTTGTTTATTGACGTATCCATTCAACCAAAAGTGAGCATGGTGAAAATTGGCGTAGTGCGCGATACGTATTTCGAACAGAACCATGTTTGCAAATTTGAACAATTTGGAAGCGTTCTATACCTCTAAAAAAAAAACACCCTTTAGGACGAAAAGAGTTCACGTCTACCCGCCTTGTTTACCACCAACTGCAAGCACTTTACAAGTCCCTTGCAGTTCTGCGAAAAAGCCCAGAAATGATTGAAACGAATTACATTACCGAACTCGTAAATATTCAATCTTAGTACCGCATAACTCATTAAGATTGCTGGCAAGATCTTAAGCCACTTTAATCACTTACGAAAGATGTAAGTACACAGCCGACTGTGCTAACTGAGGCACTTGAGCGCCAGCTGATTATATACTCCAACGTAATTTGCAACCAATACGGATAGGTATCTCTAGCTCTAGCCACTTAACCCTTGATTTCCCCAATCGGCCATCAATCGCTGAGCTAATTACTGACTAGAACGCTACGAGGTAATACGATTTCTATCTTATTACCTTGCAGCTGCATCAATCAAAATAAATGTCAGTTGCCGTTGCATGCCTTAGTTTTCTAGGGAACCTCACCTGCCCCGCTGAGTGCTGCGTCTAACTTCGATAACTGCCAACTCATTAGAGGCGGTAATTTGTTTCGTGAGACGCAGAAAGCGACTTAAATGTATCCGAGGTCGGCACAGAAGGATGAGAGGTGACATGATCAGCTAAGGGGGTCGACCGTGCTTCGCTTCCACGCTGAATTACTCCTGTCAGTTGGGGATTTTTGGTCCCTAACGTTGCGCTTTATGCTCTGACGCAAGGATACATGAAGAACCTTGCTTCGAGAAAAGAATTCAGTGTAATTTTCCATTCCGTTTAAAGTTACGGCGAATGATTCAGATACCGGTTTGGATTGTAATAAATTATACACAGCCAAGTTAAGTAGAGTAAGTAGAGACTGCAGCTCCAGTCGATCCAGTGTAAAGAAGCAACGCTGAAGGGGTTTACCACATCTACACCAGTTGTCAGGTTTATCTTATCACACGTCCGTCAAGGAATTTTTTTGAAGGACCATGAAACAAGCCAGTTCAAGGGTCAATCTGTCAAACCAACAGCTGATGATAGCAATGAACAGCAAACTCCCAGATAAACAACAGACATGTGAACACAATCGCTGTCCTGAATGAAGAACGACGACTGTTCCAGTTCCTTGCCCGCGCATCTCGCTGCTAATGCACAGGGTGGGCCAAATACAAGTTTCTTTTTAAAAATGCAAGAAAATTGAACAGAATTAAATGTTTCCCATTTATTATGGTTTTTTGAGTAAGAAGAAACATTCCCATTAAATCTGAAATACAACGTCGTCGTCAAGCGGCTGTCTCGACTGGCTTCGCAGTAGCGCTTTCTGTCACCCCAATTTTCCAAGACCTTGTTGATGGTTTCGGACTTTAGCTCACGCGTGGCTTGGATGATATTGGCCTTTAGTGCTTGAATCGTTTCTGGATTGTTGGCATAACATCAGTCCCTCACGGTATCCCACAAAAAAAAGTCCAAAGGGGTCAAATCGTAGCTCCGAGGCGGCCAATTGATGTCGCCACGACGGCTGATACCACGATTTGGGAATTTGGTGCGCAAAAGATTGATAGAGGCATGGGCTGTGAAGCATACCGCGCCGTCCTGCATGAACCGGAGGTCGTCCAAATCCATGTCTTCAATTTTAGTTTAAAAAATCAAGTCGGTTAACACGGCACTGTAACGCGCCGATGACCGAAACGTTGTTCCCAGCCTCATTTTCGATGGTCGTAAACAGAGTCCCACACTCTCGGCCACAGCAACCCCATTCTCGTCTGTTCGCACCGTTCGACGACGGGGACCATGAGTGTTGTCCACTAGCATACCAGTCTCACGAACTCGCTGCACAAACTTGCGTACAGCAGTCGCGGTGGGTGCTCCATTTCGGCCAAGATTTCTTTTTAAAAAACACTCTGTTTGGGCTACACAGCACTCACTTTGGAAATAAGTTTTCAATATTGCCCAACTTTGTTCATGTGTAAAGCGATTCATTTCTTTCCGCGGAGGTATGGTACTGACTTTCTGTCAAGATTTCGAGTGGGAAACACCAGTCAGTCTCAACATAACCTATTATTAAAAAAAAAACCACTAGTTGGCCAACCCTCATCTCTCACTCTAACCAACAGCGACATCAACGTCGGAAAGAATATTCAAAGAATTCTCGTAAAATCATGCAAAGTCATGTGTGATGAGGCATTACTGAAATTCTTTTGGTTAATTAATCACAGCGAATTATACGATTGCATATTCATCAGACCGTCTACGACTCAATTTGCAACAGTGTCATGATTTCCCCATTCTAACCGAAGATGCATTTCACTTAACCCCAGACGGGCGCTCACAGCTCACAGTCTCATTGAATTACGAAATACACATCATATACAACGAGCAAATTATTTAATATTTGATAACAAGTAGTCTGCGGGTCCGGCTGAGTAAACCGCGACGCCGCGGCCGATGGGGAGCCAGCACTCAGCCAGTCCGACTGATTGATGTGTGCTTTCTCGATGGCATTTCTGTACGACGTTGATGTTGACGTTGGCGATTGTGTATCGCAATCAATTCAATTATCAATCAATTAAATTTTTAAGTAGATCGAATTATCAGTCGAATGGTGGCGTGTGAAGCGCTGCTTCAATGAAAGTGATGACTGCTTCCCGTATCTGGTCTTTTGTTCTACCCAGAGACGAGACAAAGGAGTGGAAGCAGTTTGTGATGCAAAACATCATCGGGTTTTGCTTATCTGCTTATGTGGTGGCTACATGATGACGAATTGTGGTTGGGTCGACACTTGAGCCCCGATGTCGTGCCATGGTACACCGTACATCACGTAATTTGCATGCATTACATGGCTGTGACGTGCTTGGCTTTATTGACTTGACATTGCAAATCATCATCGTCGTCGTCGTCCTGGTGATGTGCTGCGTCAATAGCTCATCAACTGGCGACGATGGACAACTGTTGCCTGACGAAACCCCACGGATTGGGTAATGGCCACGAGTGGATGTTGCTCATGCAAATCAATTTCCCACGGCGACCTATGGCTTCGGCGTATCACATGAAGTTGAAATTTGTTTCGGTGACTAACACGTTTATGCAAATGATTGTGTTTTTTTTCCCCATCTTTGAGGTTCGTAAAACTCGTGCTTGTCGACTGCTGGTGGCAGCAGACCTCATTTGATATTCTGGCGGTTCATTTCTGTGAATGGGAGTCGATAGTTGCTCGTCGTTAAGTGTTGCTTTTTTTTGCAGACACATCATTAAGGTGGGGCTTATCTCCTTCGGCTGGGGAAGGAATGCTTGTTGGAATTTGTTTGCATTTCAGGCTTTCACTTTCATCGATCTGATCTGATAGCTGATGATGAGGTTTTAATGGGGGAGACATAATGTCGTACGGAAATTACGAGTATCTAAATTTGCTAACTTCGTAGAAGAAAGAGCAAAGAAGGCCATTCCGGCCTTATGCATGAACAAGAAAGCCATCGGGCACAAATGGGGTCTTCAACCTTATATGGCACACTGGCATTTTATAGCTGTCATCAGACTCATCCTCTTATAAGGTGTAGTTTGTTGTGGCACATATTCAACGTCGGTACCCTCCTCAATAAGTTACGGAAGGTACAGAGACAAGCCTGCATCAGCATCGACTCCCATCTTACATATCTTTGATAAGCGAACAGCAACCGACTGCTAACTCGTCTAAAGATTTGATCTGAATGGTGTGACTACACCTATGGACACGCCAAAATCGTACACGAACAAAACTTTACCTCAATTCACATAGACGACAATTCCCAGAGAATAACTTCGAAACCCTGATACCAGACAGAGACCTGTGGCACAGCGGCACCATACCCTTTGGTAAAGCCATACACTTTTACACAGATGGATTCAAGACGGACGATGGAGTAGGAAGTAGCATATTCTCGGAGTGTCTAAGCCTGAGCAAATTCGTTCGTCTACCCAATCACTGCAGTGTTTTCCAAGAGAGGAAATTATCGCGATTTTCGAAGCCCGTGCAATTAAATCCCTGGCATCGCTCTCTATAAACTCTAAATTAGTAATCAGAAATAAATGAGTAAAGAGATATTCAACTTCTTCCTCTCTTGCCCCATGATTTCATCTGACAGCGATTTTTATACGCTTTTTTTATACGCCCTGTCTGTGAATACGTGTGAGCTTGCGAACAGCTGGTAAACAGCTGATGCCCTTCCCCAACCGTAGTCGTGGGGTGAATTAGAGTTCTTATTTGAAAATTCGATCGTTACTTGATCTTTTTTCAAAATTTCGGTGTTAAATTTTCAACACAGTAAGGAGGGGTAAGCAAATGAACAAAGCGTATGTTCATGAAGTAGCTTTCTGAGAGTTACAGTCTGAGGTACTAGGACTAAATAATTTTGTCATTATTTAGATTGATTATTAATGAATACACATGAAGTAGTGTATGTATTTTTGCATAGCATAATACCGAAAAAATGCATTCACACGAAACATGTGAACTGGTAACTAATAATACCAATATTATTGAAACGTTTGCTTGAATCACTTAAATTTGTTTTAGTTAGGTATAGTTGTATCCATTGCTCTTAACAAATTATGTAATTTATTTGCAGAAGTTTTCATAATTCATGAATGAAGGATATAAAACTAAGTTCATTTGCCAGTCATGGCATCTAAATCAGTTATATTTTACTCTGAAGAATTAAATTTATGCAGAGTACTCCTGTAAACAGAGCGTAGCATTACATTTTTATTCATCCAAGCCCCTATTACAGATATATGTCCCCTTAAAAATATGAGTCATCTTCTGAACACCCTCCGAATAATACTACATGATCGTGGGCAAATTCACGAATCGGCGGCCATGTTGCTAAAAAATCCTCGAATTTTCCGCCATTATCGTGCTCAATCCGGGAATCTTGTAAAAGTATGTGTGAAATACAAGGGAATTCCACTACACACTAATGCTTCACGGCCTACTCTTCAAAATTTCCGCCATGGACTAGGGGTAAAAATGGCCGAAGTTGAATATCTCTTTACTCATTAATTTCTGTTAGTAATCGACTATCCGAAACAGCTGGGTGCCAGGCCATAGTTAAATAACTAACTGCAGAGCTGACGAACTTGTTAACTCAGGGAAGCCCTCGTAAAATAGGTACCCCTATTGAATGTAGCTTCAAGTTACAGCTCAATAATTTCTACAAACAAACAATTAATGCCAGAAGGTTGGCAGGCGCCACTTGTCGAACCTCAAAACAAATCTGGCCTCATCTCGATCCAAATAGATCAAGTGGTCGTGATCACATCGAGAAATTTTGAGATCAATTAATAGAGCTACTCATCAGCAAAGCTCTGCCAAAAGATTCGGTAAAAATGGAGTCACCGAAACCCAACCAGAGCGTAATTTTAAAAATAATATTGGCCCAGTCAGACCAAAGAAGGTAGCAAACTGTCAGTCGCAGTGAACAGTTTTGTCCCTAATGGGAATGAGTCGAGTGGACCTGTGCTTCAGCCAACAAGCATCTCCAGCTGGCACGATCTTTAGCCAGCTGTCTATAGTTTCGAATGCCAAGTTTACTGATGCCCTTCTTCACTTGTGTGCGCCATCGGTTTCGTGAAAAACAATGCTCTGTGGATATAATAATCAATCCGCTTTCGTTAAGTTTCGTTTAATTTTTCCCACTTAAGAGCCAACTGTCATAGGCATGAGCAAACATGAGCGTGTATAAATTTTAACAAAATGTTTCGTAATTTTTCTCTAAAAACACATGAACAGCCATAATGACCACTTGAGTACATAACCATCTATTAGAAATTTATCCCGTGTTTTGTTTGATTGTTTTTCATTTTATTATGATTTTTTTATGAATTTCTCATATTTTCAGAACGAATTCCAACTCATATCAGCTAATTTGTCTATTTTTAATTTTTTCACTTTTCTGTGTGTCATCTGTCAAGCTGTTAAACATCTGTCAAATGGGCGGTGCGGTTCGAATCGCACTAGCTCATGATTAACGAAATGTTCCGAACTCCAATATAGTCAGTCTTATCGGGATGTGTGCATTCGTTCACTCAACAAGGCGCGTTTGACATTAGCTCATGCCTGATTGCCGGTTATAAAATAAGCGTACATATACTTATGTCACAGTCGGGCTTTCAACCACACCCTGTCTCTTAAGGCTCAACTATAATGCGCATGAGCGAGATGAGCTAGTGTCACATTTGGACGAACTGTTTCGTCATGTTTGCTAAAAAAAAACATGGGTAAGTATAATGTACACATGCGCGCATAGCCTCCTGTCAGAAATTCCTCATAGGGCTCATTGGTTCAAATGCGCGCTCCTTGCGCGTTTGACACTAGCTAATGCTCGCTCATGCGCATTATAGTTGAGCCTTTACGAAAATTCCTCCAGTAAATGCAAACAAAATGGTCCCGATCCAAAAAAAAAACAACAATATTGCGCGAATTTTTCAATAAGTATGTATGTACATAGATCAAAGCTTCAAATCGATATCTCATATGAAGACACTCACCTGAAGACAATTTCGTGCTCAAATGATCTACTCAGTAATTTTAGAAAAATAAAATAAAATAGCCGATAGCATATCTTAGGCAAAAACAAACAGAATATTCGAAAAAGCACGCCCTGTGTTTATGAATAAATTCTGATTGACGTGTCTTCATCGGCATTTTGAATATCCCACATTTGCCTTGCGAATAGTCTCCACGTGGAAATAATGCTTATTTGATTCCACAACGTCGGCAAATTGCTTCGTGTTCGTACGCATTTTACAAACCCAATCGAAACCATGCGCAGAATACGGGGATTGTAACGGAGTGGTGCGCCGGTTTTTTTCATGTAAAGGTGAAGTCTCACCTGTTTTGAACGCTGCTCACGATTTAAGCGGCGTGGGACTCGTTCCTCAACCACAAGGAACTCTAACATTTCTTTATCAACTCTATCCATCACTGGTTGACCTTCGTTTAGGTGTGGAAAAGGTTAAAGCCACCATGTCTGTAGAGTGACATAATCCTAAGTGATAGGTGGCACTTGTCACTTGTCGAAAACGCCCCAAAACAGCTATGTTAACAAAGTCAACGGAAATTGTTTTACATTGATTAGCATTAGCGCGACGAGGTTACAAGCTAATGACGGCTATCAAATGCAGTGTTCTCTTCTGATGCAGGCACGCCTCAGGAGTGCAACAACAACCAACTCATTTGTGCGGGCGCACTGTGGCCGTTTCGTGAATCGCTCTAGGGCTTAAGCGATACAAATTTATTGCCAAGTTGTTAGCAGTTGCTTGAAAGAATTGCCATGTAATGACAAGTAATTTAACGGTGTATTGAGATTTAATTATAATGCTCCGTTATTGTAAACAGCAATCTAGTTAAAATATTGGCATTTCTTTGAGTAAACGTTGCGTTGTGGCTGATTGAAGTGTTCCCCCAAGAAATGCCCGATCATGGTGTATTTTTATGATTATTTCGTGCGTTTTAAAGTTCAGTTTACTTCTGGGCAATGGCTTTCTTCATCTCAGAAAATTGCTGGTAGCCTCAAACAGAAATGAGGAATTATAAAATGTCGACTCCCAGCTCGCTCGCCCCTTAACAGTTTTTGACAGCATTTCTTATAAGGTTTTCCCGGACCACCTACAGAATGGCCCCCATTCGTGATTAACTTTCAAAAATGCATGAAAAACTGTCAAAAAGTCCCTCAAATTCATGGGTGAACAAGGGAACAATTGAACATCTCTCTAATTGTTGATTTCTGGTTTCAATCTGACTTCTGCGAATGTGAGTAACATAGCCACTGCTCTTAAAACACACAGTTCAGTTCCACACACACAAACGAGTTCAACAAAGAGGCTTACAAAGTTGTAAAGCGAGAGTACTTCTACTCAACCAGCCACACACGTCTCAGCGCTGAACTACACCTTCCTCGTTCACACGCTCACCAGCACGTGTAACTTACCTCTTTCGTCTCAACCTCGTGTGAATTACACTTGAAATAAATTGGAAATAATTTGCATTCATTGTCTTAATCACGAGCTGGCCGGCTCAGAAAATGAGTGTGCGACAAGCGTCGTCTCGCAAAACGCGATAAACTACAGATCATCCATACCACGCGCGGTTGGTGGTGTAAATTGAGTACAAGTAACATTTAAAAGTTAAGAACCGGAAATTAATCAAGCGGCGTCGACTCTGATAAAGACTACAGAACAGAGTTGATGATAGCAGCTACCACAGCAGCAAATTCGTGAAGTAATCAACTTCCATTGTGGAAGAGACGATAAGTCTAAGGAACATCTTTGTACTTTCCCGGATGAAAACCTGTGGTTTCTTCAAAATCTTTTATCTCATAAGAAACACATCACATGACTGCGATCTTGGAAATGTTGGCTATAGTTGGCAACAGGTGTTGTCTGTTAAGACATGACGTCTTCGAAGAAATAAAGGGTGTTCCAAAATGAATGTAAGATTTGAATTTGCCTCCATTTTTGCAATAAATTATTGGCAGCACTGAACAAGAAGCGATTTGACAGCTGATAAGTTAGGTTAAGACAGTGGGTAGACACGCCAGCCACGTCTCACATAGGTCCAGATGGACCCACTGTGATGCTCAAACGGGGACAAATTTCGTCTTCACACCTTCGCCGTACCCATATTCCACTTCTCCCTTGTAGGGTAATAACACCGCAAGGGTATTTCGAAGTTGACAAATAGGAGAAAGTTCAATTTGTAGTTTATCCAGTAAACTTGCACGCCTTGTAGAGCTTGAGAGGCTGACCTTGGATTAAATTATCCTAATGGCGTTCTTTGCAGCAGTCGTCTGCGTGTAGAGGTCAAGGGGAAGAAATTCTAGCAAGACTTCTAAGCCCGCAGTTGGAGTGTGTCGCCGACTTGAGAGAGTTAGCATTTACAGAGTTCGAGCAATATTCTCTCTATCAAATCGTTCGGAAACATGCCAACGATTCCTCGTCGGAATGTGCGTATCGAACTGGTGCACTGCACTACAGCTTTCTGTTCTGGTTTAATGAGGATTATTTACAAGGAGCATTTCCTGGTCGTGTACTTTCATGTTTCAGTGATCATAATTGGATCCCTAGATCGTGGGATCATTAAGATATCTTTCTATGGGGTTATTTGAAGGTCTATGTCAACAAACACTCAAAAACACTCGCGCATTACAGGTGTAATGGTGGAAGTCTCTGGGACCTCAAGACTCATGATAGTACAGACATCGTCTCCAAAACTGCCCTGCGTAATTCAAAAGGCAGATGGAACCCGGGCAAGCTTCAGTACTGAAAGCCTGGGACTTCATTGATAATGCAATCAACCAAGCCCACACTTCTCGACGTCCATCTCTCATAGCACCTAAACTCCTCTTCGAGAATGATTTACCGACCATCATCCACTGCGTCTAGTCGACGGATGTAAATATCCATTTATCATTTCGTTTACCGAATCACTTTGGAGTCCTTCAGGCAGAGACTTCATATAGAGAAAAAGGAAGCTCTGGTCTGGCTATACTACATCAAGTACAGATATCGTCGTCTGTTTTGATATTAAGGCAGCGATTAAGTCTCTGACTGCTGTCACATTTAACTCAAAAGCCTCCCTGAATTGCCGCCAATCCTTTAACGAGATGGCCAAGTATTTTAGCATCAAAATAATGGAACCAAATAGCGGACGAAATCCCTGAAAAGTGCACAGTCTCTGTGCTCATTCCGAACGAAGATCTGCCATCCGTGCCAATCGCTACTGCAAAACATCTACTGAAGCTTGAAAGGTCTGCAGTCTGCACATACAAATCGAAGATGGTCTACCGGCACAGGATGCCTTATCACAAAACAATAATGGCCTACTCTTGATCCTTAACGCTCACTCAGCTTGATCAGAATGAGTAGGCCGAATCTCTGAACTTTCGTCGGCGTTATAACCGGACGCTGTGCCACTGGAACTCACTGCTCTAGATTAGGTATTTAGTGTAATGATTGCTGCAGAAGCTGCAAAGACGAATAGGATGAAGAAACGCTCTCTCCTCCCGAAGAAGGAGTCACCTACTAATTCAACAACCTGGCTGAACTAAGTACCACCAGTGTCAGTCATCTCCAATGCGTTATCAAAAGCACTAACTGGTTTGGGGAATAGACTTAAATGGCTCCGCGGGGTAACACAACGGACCTACTCTGGCTCTCAACCAGCTGTCACTCACTTCTACCTAACCTAGCCTACATATTGTCGGCTTTAAGAAAACTGCGTAACTCCATTTTTGACACAGAAACTCGTTAGGCACACTGTTATTTAAAACCTCCTTTAAAACTTTAAATCTCATAAAAATCATTTTGTTTATATCGTAATTCTGGGCTTCGTTGGCTTGGTAAAAAAACTTTCGTTCCTCCTGTCAAATTTTAAATATTGGAGTTGGTCATGAAAAATGTCGGCAAAAGAGTGCGCATGCGGCAAAGCAGTGCTGGCCATTTGCCCTATCCCAAGTCACAATTAAATCAATCTAAATACTAAAAACAGTATTTTCTACTTAATTCAAATTTTGCGTTAATTTTGGGACACCCTTTACAAAGAACAAGTAGCTAAAGTTAAAGTCAATCATGAGAGGCAAGAGCTTCCACACCATTCAGCGAAGTTAAACAAAATATTTCACCGATAAGCAAAGGAGTGTGTCAACAAAACCAATTAAAAAAACACGTGATATGAAAAATACAAAAATAGAACATTGACACGAAAAGAAGTTGTTCAGAAATGTGTGTGGCAACCCATTGAGACTTTTTTGCAGAAAATGTATTCACAATAGTGTATTTTTTTTTATTTTTCATTTCAAAGTTCATTTGTTATGAATTGACAACATTGTGGTTTCCTGCCCCACAAGCTTACTGTTGAATGCGGCATGCCGGATGTTTCGCATGTACATAGTGGAGGTATTGTCGCATGTGGCCACGGAGTAGCTTCTTTCATTTTATCCGCACTGATGGTGCTGTTGTCCACGATTGCGGCTTGCAGTTATGCACTCATTACCTATTTAAATGATAGACCACTCCGGACAGAATGTTTTCTAAATGCACAGTAGAACGACTAATAGAAGGATCGTAGTACTATTATTTTGATCGCTGTTGTATCCGACTTTAATGAAAGAAAATGAAACCTCAAATTCAATTCAACTTAATCACCGTATTCTCAATGCACGACACTATCGGCGCATTGTACAGTATTCCTCCCGTTTGCCTGCTCCACTCCACTCCACCAAGTGCATAAAGCACGCGGCATGAAGAGCTATAATTACATCCACTTGTGAAGTTCTTCAATTGCAAGGCGCTTGTTAGAAGTCACAACAACTCTCGAACATGCTCATTCGGGTGACATTAGTGCACTTTACGTACATCTTATGCAAATTCACTTCCGAAGTTAGTGCCCTGAACAACAAATCGACTGTGGAAGGAGTGGAGTCTCGTTCGCCAGATGCATTGCGAAATCTATGCAAACAGATGCAATTGCCGTATAGAAAGTCTTGATGTCAAACAAACGATGGATTGATTTAAGACTTCGCAATCGTATGCTGTTTTACGATTGAGGTGGGAGGGTGCTTAACGGTGAGTAAATGTCGGTAAGGGAAACATGCAATCTTGTAGGAAATTGCGTGCAATGTAACAATTCGGATTGTCTCGGTGTGGCAAAGTGTACATGCTTATCAACGGTAACATGGTTGTCACGACACGACACGCTGTTGACATTTTTAAGAGACATTGCGAGTGGCTGTTGTAAAGCAGGCTGTTGGGGGAAAAAATAATTTCCTGGATGCACGAAGATGTGTGACATGACTGAAGTCAGTAATTTAAGCGAGATATCGATCGAGGAACGACCGTTTTGACAGTAGACGGAGACATTTGTGTACAGATATTCTTTTCGAAAGTGGAGTTTATTTTATGAACACTACTTTCTGGCCACTTAAAGCTCAATTAAAGGAAGGTTTGAAGTTTGTCTTGCCATTTATATAATGGATGAAAATTACAGCAGTCGTCGACAACGTCAGGTGCAATCTGCTCTGCTTAAGAGTGTTCAGTAGTTAGTGGCATGCACAGGAAGCTTTTGATTTTAACGTAACACCTTTTTAGGGAACCGAGAGAGGTGTCAGTTAGAAACGATTTCGGTGGAAGTAGTTGATGGAAAATTGTGGACGCATTGTCATGAGGATGCGTTATTGACAGATTACACAAGGTCCAACCACAATGTATGCAGTCGATTCAGTCGACTTAAGCAATCGAACGAGTACAGAGAAATGTTGCTCGGTGACCATAATAACCCTTCGTTCAGTGGAGTTTTGCGCGCAAGAAGCTCAACCAGTCTTTCCAAGGAAGTTAAACTGATTGGTCTAATGTTCTTGGCGAGTGAGTAGTCCATCTAACCGATTTTTGGAATAAAGGCTACCTTAACTGTGCGCCAGCCAGAGAGTCGGTGAAAATTCTTTTCAGAACCGGTAGTAACGGACCTATGTCCTTTTGCCATCGGTACCCGGCGACTTGAGACCAACAAAGGACGCAACTGCGTGTATGAAAGTCTCGCCCGTCACTACCACCGATGAAACAAATCAGCCTAGGCATGTAATCAATATTAATCCGCTCATCCAAGGATTGCAGCTGGTTGTGATCTGGTTGATGGGAAAATAAGTCAAAAGGGGGTTAGCTGAGTAGAGCGCTCCATCATAAAGGTTTCATATTCCAAAACACATTCCTCCACTTGAATGCAAGTATTATCTGCTTTTGCAAGCCATCACAGTCCATCTTCGCAGTGTTTACACTCTGCGTAGGTCATACTGTCATCATTGCCATCAAGCGCCAAGGAGGCGATAGAAGCGCTTTTGTAGGGCAACAGTTCTCGCTCTTTGCGTACGTTGTTTTTTTCTTTTGGCGGGTTTCACTGCATCGATCAATTTCCGTCCGACGGAGTTGCAGCCAGAGACGCAGTGAATAACCATCGGCGGTGGGGATACTTCTGTTGGTTGATCTTCCTACTTCGTACAACCTCTGTTCAACAGAACTGCAACCTTCGGAGGTTCAGTGTCATCCAGTGTCATGCTGAAGTTGTTCGCGTGAAAAACCCTGGAGCGTTTCATGCCATCTTCCTCTGCGCCGTGTTTGAGTTTAATGAAAAGGAGGCTGCGTTGGTTCCAATAGACCGATCGGTTTCGGTTGGAGTAAAGTTTGCCGACATGTTTCTTTTCGTCGTGTCGCCGCCAAAGAGATGAATCTCCCAACTCTTGCACCTTTTCGAAATCTCTTTGTGTCGTCTGATTGCCACTCGCCTCTGTTTTCTCATCAGAGCTCCTCAGAGACTGCCTCGTTTTGGAGCCCCAGTCATGTCATCAGAAGCAATATTCTGATCAGCCATCTGACTATGGTCTTAGAAATTAAGCGTAACATTCAGAGCCGCTCCGCTCCTTCTTTCCAACTCAATCTATCGAACGTGTCGTAGAGTCAGTGGCAGGAATCTTTGTTGAATCCTTGGTCAGCGCCTCTATAGTCGGCGAGTGGGGACCAGAATACATACCCCAGCCGTAGTGAAAAAGACTACGTGCGAGTTGTCTGGTCCAGTAGGAGTTGTAGCAAAGGCCACTACTTTTTAAGTGGAAGATGACTTTGAGAGTGCACCCCATGATGTGGACATCTAGGGGCGAGGAATCCAGCAATCCATTATGAGCAGAGCCAGGCGTTCTATGGAGGGCAGTTCTTTGAAGCTTAGTGAAAGCAGCAGTGTATTCGACCAAACGACCGATGCATAGGAGAGAAGCGGCCTTATCACACGGATCTTTTTGGTGATAGACCCCAAGACTTGCCGAAAATTCCCTTATGGACAGTGTCACAGTAAAGGTTTAAACTTAAGTTCAGCTGAACACTAAACCGAGTTGGTTTAAGTCATCCGGTTTTTTGTACTTTAGTTCAGTCTAACTTCGCTTGTATTATGCGATCGAAAAAAGAATATGGCAACACGTCAATTTGGCGCGTGTATTGGCTACAATTTGTAAGGGCTTTTGATATATTTGCTATGCTTCGTAGTTTTAAATGCTTTTGGTGCATTTCTTTTGAACTTTTGCAGCGCGTATTTGCTGTTATGGGAAAACGGATGTCTTGATAATCAATCGAGGCAGGAAAAAGCTACGGACTCCCGACTGGGAATCCATAGCAAATTATTTCAAAAAAAGGATTCGATCCCATTATCATCAACAAACATCTGATATCAGAGAGAATGAACTACGAAAGCTTGAAAAAATTAGCGAAACAAAATGGCTGGCGTGTAGAACTGTGCTCTGTGCTCTCGTTTAACTTAAACTACTAATTGAACTCAGTTCAATGTTTAAACGAGAGTGAAGAAGTCGTTTTTTGTTTTTTTTTATAATTTGCGCGCTCTCAAGGGATTGCTAATACCCTTAAGTGTCAAGTCACAGCACGGGCCGAAGGTATAGATGGAGAAAGGGAGAGGAGGTACCTGTGCACATTGGTCTTAAATATCTGCGGGTTGGCTGTGGGAAATATAGGGCTGGGAAGAGCATTCCAAATTCGCGTAGTACGGCTGAAGAATGAGTCTCTAAATTTAACTGTGCGTCCGAAAGTAGGCTTAAGGGTAAACTGATGAGCATTCCTGGAGAGACGAGTACTGCGGGTGAATTCATGGAGAGGAAGAATGCAGTTGGCTAGCTCACTTGAGCATCGTTTGTTGAAATAGCGAAAAAATACAGACAAAGAAGAAACGGTACGTCGATGTTCGAGCGAGTCTAATGACTTTGCGACATTGTTGTCTCCTATAAGTTTTATCGCTCGCTTTTGGATTCTATCTAGTAGGTGCAGGGTGGTCTTTGGGGCACCAGACCAGATATGAGCGTTGTACTCAAGCTTGGGGCGTATATACGCCTTATAAATGAAAGCCAAATCAGAGGGGGTGAAATATTTCTTGCATCGATTAAGGAAACCTAAACATTTCGCAGCATTTTTGGCGACCTCAAATATGTGATCGTTCCAACTAGTGTTCTGTTGATACACATACCAAGGATGGGAAGCTTTCCGGTTTCATCGACACAAGCACCATTCATGGATAATGGCTGATTAACAAGGGTTCGCTTGAGTGACAGCAGACAGCATTGAGTTTTAGAAGCATTGAATTCCACTCTGTTGTTGTTTCCCCAGTTACGAGTAATTATGCTGTCAAGATCGGAATTCAATGTGCTTAACATACGCTGCCGTTCCAATTCTACGGCCGAAGGGCAGGGTCGTGAGTCTCGGAACGAATATGAAAAGCTGAGGGTGCTGTCATCAGCGAAGGAATGGATTGTATTAGAAGTAGCAGACAAGAGATCATTAATAAAAATGAGAAAGAGTGTCGGAGACAGAACAGAGCCTTGGGGTACACCAGCATTTATTTTGTGGATATCAGACTTGAACCCATCCAAAACAACTTGAATTGAACGGGTCGAAAGGTAATTTCTAATCCATAGAAGAAGAGATTCATCGATACCATATGCACGCATTTTCGACAAAAGAGCTTGATGCCAAACTCTGTCAAATGCCTTAGAAATATCAAGTGCAACGATCTTGTTTTCACCTGCATTATGCAAAGATGTGTTCCACTTTTCGGTGAGATAAGCTATCAAATCACCAGTGGACCTGTTACTACGGAAACCGTACTGCCGGTCATTAAGAAGCTTTCGCGATTCAAGATATTTCATAAGCTGACGATTTATCAGCGTTTCCATGACCTTAGAAAGAAGGGACGTAAGTGCTATGGGTCGGTACGAGGTGGGTGACGAAGATTCGCCCTTTTTAGGGACGGGCTGGACAAATGCTGTTTTCCATCTGCTCGGAAAGAGACCTAAAGAGTAGGATAGATGAAAAAGCTTACGCAATGGTTTTGCCAGCGCAGAAGAACACCTCTTCAGAAGTATAGGGGGAATACCATCCGGGCCAGCGGATTTGTGCACGTCGAGATCTTTAAGTACTCTTGCGGGGTGCGGAAATGGATTTTTCCCATGGTGAAATCAACGCTCTCAAATACAGGTGGAGACATATTGGAATCTGACAGTGTTGAGCTGGCTGCAAAATGCGCCGCAAGCAGATTGGCTTTGTCTAAAGCGCTGACAGCTGGAATGTCATTGTAAATGAGCGTGGGAATTGAAGACGAGGTGGAATTCTTTATGTTTTTTACAAATGACCAAAAGTTTTTGCTACCTTTGGGACATTGAAGCACTTTTTGCCTTAACTTTTGATCATAGGAGAATTTCACACGTCTGATAGTTGCATTGCAGTCATTTCTGGCCCGTTTAAACTTATTCCTGTTTTCCTCAGTAGGGTCGGCTTTGTTTGCTCGGAAATTCAACTCTCTCAACCTGATAGCCTCTTTACAGCTCGAGTCATACCATGCATTTTCTTTGGGCTTGATACTTTTCACTCTATGCGGAATGAAGGATCTCGTGCCCAGCAGAAGAATGTTTGTGATCATATCAGCAGCGGCATCCACGTCACTATCGAGGAAGCATAATGACCAGTTAAAATTCCTTGAACTGAAGTTTAAGCCAAAAGTGGAGATTAAACGGCATTTGTGAAACTAGACACATTTACTTAAGTCGTAGAGGATTTAGTGACTCGTACTACGTATGTACGTACGATTGAAATGATAGATAATAATGTTTTAGTCTTACATGCGAGATGTCCTGGTTCTTCTAGCTGCTAGTCTTATTTAATTTTTGGCTTGCCTCTGTACTCGGCTAAATCTCCACTTCATACCTGGAATACAAAACATACTCCAATCACGATAAATTCAATTCATTTAATGACAACAATAAACAGTAAAGAGTAAGTAAACTACTTTTTCAAGTGATGACTTGATAATTTGAGTAATTATTTGATTAAAAACAGAAGGCTCTCGAAGCAAGTGCAACTGTGTATGCCCACTGTCTGTCACGCGATAGTTCAATTGAATTCAGAACATCCATTGATTCAGATTAAATTGAGGACGTTATGTCAAGTGGATGGTGATTGGGAATTGAGGAATGACAGTTCAGAAATATGTGTTATTTGAATAAACAAAATGGATGAGGCTTTCAAATAATATTTGAAAATTATGTGACCTGCTGCTGCTTATGGGCTCTGTCAGCATTATTAGAGGCTTCTTTGTTTCAAGTCTGTACTGTCTTGAGATAAACAACCTATTCTTCATCTGTTTAATTCACTCCCCCGTCGCACACTCATTTGTTGAACGCATCCTCATTTCTCTGCCTGTGAATCTCAATTACCACAGCAACAAAGATCACAGCCAATAAAACAATTAACTGAGACCATAAATAACAACACTTAATTGGCGCTGGCTCGTTGAATTGCTTATCACTCATGCATAGCGAAAGTAATTCTTATAAACAACTTGTCCGGCCATCATAAACCTCCCCAGATTGCATTAAAATTCAAAAGAAAATTCCTTACAAATTAAAACAAACAACCAATATGATTTCCCGCCCATTAATGGTGGCATTAGGTGAGATGTAGGGACTTATTTGCAATCAATAATTAATCAACGCTTAATCGTTGCATTGTTACGTTAAATCTAACAAACAAAGTTGTATTCAGCGGTGTAAGCACTTGCATAACGGAAAGTGTATCCCATAACCGGTAATTGGCATCTTGAAACAATTAAATTTTGACAAATTACACAAAAACGATAATACAGCAATTACAAGTGGCCACAAGGAAGCGCAACACGGAACCCCGAGGGGGGGAACTAAATATGCCAGCAATTTGTTCGAATCCAACGACGTCTCTGATGCACAACTAATTCGCATGTAATCTCCAGCGACGGTGACAGTGCAATTACAGGGTGTGTGTGTGTTGTGTGGCATCTGTTTGACAAGACGTCGACGTCCCGTGGTTGTTCCCCATATCGAGCAGTAAATCGAAATTATATGATAATTCATCAATTTAATTGCAATCGGCTTAAAGGTGCTTAACGGTTGTGCAAGATTTAATGACGCCCCGGAGGGCCATGCTATGCAATTGCATATGTAGCTCAAGCTCGGCGTAGTAAGGGGCAGTGTGGCGCAGTCGTAAATAATCGCACTCATCCGTGTGAAGATACTGGGTTTTATGATTTGAACGAACACAGCATCTAATCACTGACCTTGGCAAATGGAAAACGTGTGGGAGTTGAACTGTCGTTACGGCTGCTTATGGATGCAATGTAAAAACTTGTCGTGGGATATTGACCCATGAATTAATTTCCATCATTTTATGCTGAGCATCATTTTTTAACATTTTTTTTTTTGCGCAACATTGACCTTCTGATGATTGATCTGTCGCAAAAGTGTGACACGAGCATGACTAAATAGTTATGAGCCATCAAACTGATTTATGGATTATTTTCTGGTGGGAATGGTGTCAATTATTTTGCTGTGTGACAGGTGACGTTTATATTGAATGACAGATGCTCTGTTTCTCAATAAAATTGTAGGTAATAGAGAGCAGGTTTCTCCTGCGTTCTTGGCTTTTGTAAGCGCTGAATTTATTATACCCCACCCAACGAGATTTCATCAAATTTCTCCAAATCTTCTAGGTTTCGCCATACATTATCGGGGTTTCGAGACCTCTGCATTTCGTTGAAATCGAGAACCGTGAGAGATTGTCAAACCGAACAAGCCTACAGCGTGAACTGAGTGAACGTTTACACCGCACCCATGACTGCTAGTGTCAGAATTGATTACTGATATTTCCATTCTTATTGGGATTATCACTTGAAATTAATGATTGCTTTGTTGACAGCTGTTTTTTGTTTATGTCAGCAGGCTGAAAAGTCATTACATGACGTGCTGAATTTGGAAAGAGTTCCTGACTTCGTCAAAAAAAATGCACATCTCGTAAGCATCACTGCCTTTGTGATGCTATGCAATGATTTTTTGATTTTGCGATGCATCACGACAGTCTGTGATGCGCTGGTTGCTTTTGTTTGCGTAGCGGCGGCTTTCATATGACGTTTTAGAACGCGGTGCATTGCTTCATTGCCAGATGTTTGCAATTAAGAACGTTGCCGTACTGCGCTAATACTGCGTTTATACGAACTTAGCCAGGTTTCTTCGATTTGACAAACTTGTAAATGCAGCGAGTCAGTCAACATTTCGCTGAAATCCAACAATTCGTAAAGCTGGAAAATGTGAAATGCTGAACATTTGGGCTAAAATGATGAAACTCGCCGAAATGTTAGATTTAGGTGCGGTGTAAACGTATTTTGGAAGTTCATTTTTAACTGTCAAAATATTAGATGTCAAAACGACTGTGGTGATTTTTGTGTCAATTCTCTTTCTTTTTGTTCTGCCCGCCACTTAAAAATTGACAGTTGTAAGCACTTCAACTAGGTGGAAACGGCCTATTGAGGATTCAGTAGAAGTCCATCCAAATAACGCGATTTCAGTTCGGCGGGAACATATTGTTAGCCTTAAACGCTGGGTTTCTTAGATTCGTTCTTGTCGTTGACATGTAATTGTGTTCTGCGTTCAACATTCAGGGTGGGCCAAATACAAGTTTCTTTTTAAAAATGCAATAAAATGAACAAAACTATATTTTGTGCCATGTATTATGGCTTTATTAGTAAGAATAAACATTCCCATTAATTATGAAATACAACGTCGCTCAAGTGGCTGCTTCGGCTGGATTCACAGTGGCGGATTCTGTCACCCCAATTTTCCAAGACCTTGTTGATGGTTTCGGACTTTAACTCAGAATTGCTTGAATGATATTGACCTTAAGGGCTTGAATTGTTTCCTGATTGTTGGCATAACATCGGTCCTTCACGGTTGCCCACAAAAAAAAGCCCAAAGGGGTCAAATTGCAGCTCCGAGGCGGCCAATTGACATCGCCAAGATGGGTGATAACGCCATTTGGAAATTTGGTGCGCAGAACATGGGCTGTGTGGCATGGCGCTCAGTCTTGCTTGAACCAGAGGTCGTGCAAATCCATGTCTTCAATTTCAGTAAAAAAAACTAGTCGGTTGACATGGCTTTGTAACCTCACCGTTGACCGAAACGTTGTTCCCAGCCTCATTTTCGAAGAAGGCCACAGCAACCACATTCCCATCTGCGCGCATCGTACGACGACGGAGACCATGAGTGTTGTCCACTAGCATACCAGTCTCACGAACTCACGACACAAACTTGCGTACAGCAGTCGCGGTGGGTGCCTCATTTCGGCCAAAACTTCTCTAAAATGCACTGTTTGACCTACACAGCACTCACTTTGGAAATAAGTTTTCAATATTTTCCAACGTGTCCCAAAGCGAATCATTTCCTTCCGCGGAAGTATGACACTGACGTTCTGTCAAGTTTTCGAGCGGGACACAGCTCTCAGTGTCAAAATAATCTATGATTTAAAAAAAAACCCCTATATGGCCCACCCTGTATGTTCGACCAACTGTTTACCCGTCGACTTTCGTTGAGTTTTCTTCCGTCCAATTTTATTCATATTTCAGTCTTTAGACCATCACATGTTTAATTGAATAATGTCTCCCTTTCAGATATATCGCTGGACGATTGAAAATAATCTCAAATGCAGAAACCAAAGGTCTTGGCACCTTCGTGGGAACATTCGCCCTGCCATCCCTCATATTTCTTTCGCTGGTTGAATTGAATTGGGAAACAGTTAACTGGACGTTCCTCCTGTCAATACTTGTCTCAAAGGCGATCGTGTTCTTTGCCGTCATCGGAGTTTCTCTGCTGGTTGCGAGACCCCTGAACTATGGACGTGCTGGATTGCTGGCAATCTTCTGCACACAAAGTAATGATTTCGCGATTGGCTATCCAATTGGTAAGTTTTCCGTTCACATCATCAGTCAGTCATTTTAATCACTTGCCATCTTCCACAGTGGACGCACTCTACAAGAACACTCACCCGGAATACGCTGCCTATCTGTATCTGATGGCGCCGATATCCTTGGCTATTCTTAATCCAGTCGGTTACATCCTCATGGAGATCTCACAGAAAATCCAAGCCAAGGATAAAACGGAGCGCACCTTACCCCTTTGTCCGGCCGCACAGCCTCCGAATAGGAATTGCATTATAAACGAAAAGACGCTGGCCGTCTTGAGAACAGTGCAATCGATATTCTTCAATCCAATGCTTCTGATGACGGTGCTGGGCGTCTTGGGTGGATTTGCGTTTCCCAACGGACTGCCGGAAATTGTTGCTGGAGTCCTGCGAGTGCTGGGAAATTCATTTTCCGCCACAGCTCTGTTCTTGCTCGGATTGAAGATCGTTGGACAGGGAACTGGTCTCACAGGATCGGGTTGCTTGCTGCCTGGAATTTTGATTCTGGTCAAAATGTAAGTCGACACATCGGTGATCAGTGCGTGGTGAACAATTTTTTTTTCTTGCAGTCTCGCACTGCCCCTAGTTGCTCGGCAGACGGTGAACATCATGCAGGCTGGAACGGATTTCAACGAAACAACTGAACTGAGTACGTTCGGATTTCTGTATGGAACCTTCCCGGCGGCTCCAGGAGCATTCGTGATAGCATCACAATACAATGTTGAAGTGGAACTGGTAGGTGTCAATGCAAAGCACTCTTGGAGTAGTTAAGAGAATTAGGTCCCCCTTAGATTGCAAAGAGTATGGTGGCCTGCACGTTCATCAGTGCACCCTTGATGTTTATCTCGGCGAAAATGATCTCGCTGACAAATCTCAATCCAGCCGATTACCTGCACGAGCTCGATGGGTTCTCGTTCGACATCAGTGTGACCGGAGTTGTAGCGTGCGTCTGGATAATCCTTCTGCTGGCGCTAACTAAACGACTGCGACGGATGCCGCACAGGATAACTGCGTGTTTGGTGCTTTCGCAGGTAGGCTGGTGCATGGTTGCCAGTCGTACAGAATTCTAATAAGTGCTCTTCTTTCAGATGTCGTGCTGCGTTGGCGTCATTCTGTGGTCGAAGTTTGAGCACGTCACCAACTGGATCATGTATGTGCAATTTTTCCTCTTCAATATCGGATCGTACAGCAGCAGACTGTGGACGGCTATTTTGGCAATAAGTCTGCTCTTCTTGCAGTGCCGAAGCCTTTGTTTTGTGCTCAAGCTGTGGCCGTATATGGTAATCTATTCGTTTTCCTTCCTCGATCTGTTTTTACAAACATCCTTCTCGAATGTAGATGATGTTTGCTTGGGGAGTTCCGGCTATTATCTCGGGTCTTTTGATAGCTTTCGACGAGAACGTCTTCACAGGCGGACGCCACAATCCCGGATTCCAGTATGGCAATGCACAGGCGGCCATTAATGTCTTCACGCTGGTCATGTGCTTCATTGGTAAGTCTGGTGGAACACATTAAATCCTTAAACGCTGATCCCCAACATGATGACATCACATAAACCGTCTGACAAGTTACCACAGACTCTGGTTCATTCGTTTGATTCGCAGTCGGAGGATCCGAAATTTGAACACTCGTGTGATTCGTTCGTTAGAGAGCATCGTCGTGTGTCACAAGTTTTGTGTTCGACTGCTCGAGTCAATGGGGAGTGTCAAGAGTCTTTCAGTGACGACTAAGTTTTCAATCTGATCCCTTTCCGAATCCTGCTCCTAGTCCGAATTTTGCAAAAAAAAAACCTCATCACTCCCGTTTTTCTCACTCCCTTCCAGTTACTGTCGGTTGCTTGGTAATGCATCAGAGGTACAAGCGGCGTTTCGAGAAGTACCTTACACTGACCAGGGAGCTGTCCAATCCTGACTCGGGTGAGTGGCTCAAAAAGACCAACCGCTTGGTGGAAACGTAACCCTTTCGTTTGCAGAGCAATCCGATATCATTGCCTCGTCAGTTTCAACAGCAGACTTGCTCTCAAATGCTGCCGATCAGAATAACCGAAACTCAGATGGCATTTCGCGAAGAAGAAATGCTTCATATTCCTCGTCGGAGGACGAAGACATCGTCAAGGCTGACAATGGCTGTGGAAATGACAACGGCAACTGCTGTTCGTCATCAACAAACACCACCACTGTCGTGGACATTGAAGACTTAATCAATCGTGGAGCAGGCGGAGGCGGAGGTGGAGGAGGAGGAGGAGGCGGAGCCTGTGGCAGCAAGAAGGACCAACACCGAGAGGAGGACGATCAGTTTGATGAGAACAGGTTTGTACAGTCGGCTCTCTCGCTTCAGCCTTTACTCAGCTTGGCTTCTTTGGTCTCGTAGAACCTTCAATATACGGGCAAACATGTGCAGCCCATCGTTCAACTGCGCCGGTACATCCCGTCAAAATTGTCAGACAATTATACAGCACTACGAGGAGCATGCACGGAGGGGACTGGAACCACTCGAGTTCCCCGGCGACACCGATGAGCATCAGACGCTTAAGCACACCGTGCTTTTGATTATCCTGCTGTGTTCCATGTTTGTGGTAAGTTGTTGGGATTGGCTTTCTCGAGAGCAGCCTGTTTTCAGGGGGAATCCTTTCAGAGTCTTGCCGTGTCCATTTGGACGTTGGTGATGGAGGGCATGTCGGGTATTTACCTGGAACTCAGCTTCTTGGACGCATTCCTCAACTTCGGGCAGAGTCTAATCGTACTTGCGGTCTTCATCACGGATTCAAGCGAATTGCTTATTCCTCTGGGCAAGTACTGGCGAAGGATGTGGTAAGTTGGATGCACTTCAGTTAAGGAGCTCAATCATTTGATGCTGAGCATTCTTTTGAAGGTACGGCGCAAATCTTCTGACGTTGCCCCACTGGACCGCTGTCACGTCGGAGACAAAGCACATCTGTGAGCAGTTCCGAAACCATCATCTCGAGAATTGCAAGAGGGATCTGGCATCAGACAAGAGGTAAGTTTACGCTTCATTTCTGCAACACTTGTGAAAATCATCAATTCCTCTCTCTGCCCTTAGGTGGCGCATCAAGGTCTACCGCAAGGTATTCTATGGCAATGAATTCGTCAGCTGGCTGATCGAAGTCGGTCTGGCAAAAGACCGTCTCGAGGCCATCCATTATGCGAAGCATTTAGTGGACGGACGCGTCTTGAGGCACATCAACAATGTGTATCACTTCGAGGACAGGAATCTGCTGTACACCTTCTGCAATCGAATGTAAATGCGGAACGAGAATAGCATAATTTATAACCAATGTGGTGCTGTGATTTTGTGATGGACACTGAGTGCACCGCAATCGAAGTATTGATTGTCCCTCGTGAACAGCCAGAGCGACGGACAATTTGAGTGCACTCAACGTCCTTATGATTGTGTTTTGTGTTATTTTTGTATTCCAATAGCTCGAATGGAGCTAGTCCTTTAGTTTTTTTTTTTTCTTGTATCCCTCTCACCTCTCAACACAGCCCCCCAACATAGTTTATTTACAATGGCAACGCAAACTTGAAGATGTTATTTATTTTTTAATCTTAACTTATACCACGAAACAAAAACAAAAACAAAAAACTATACATTTTACGTAATTTGTAAGAACAACTAAGTAATAGTGATTTATCTGGTGCAATACAGTTTAGGGAAGTTATTCTAGTGAACGTACGTACATACATACATACATACAGCGATATGCTTAATATATTTGTAAACATATGCAAACACAAGATCACCGATGAATATATATTGGTCACAAGCCGGAAACAAGCAAACTGTTGTTTTATTTTCGAATATCGATTCAACCGTGTGAAAGACTGGGTGTTTTCATAAACGTCAGACTAACAAAGGACTGCGTAATCCATGTTCATTAATGCGCAGATTTCCGATGTTTATGAAAACACCCTTTATCCATCTAGTAGAGCTGTGCCAATCGTGATTGATTCGTTCGTTTTGACCCGTTCACTCAAAAGTATTGATGATTGCAAGCACTCAACTGCAAACCAATCAATCACATCATCGTCAATACCAGCGATGAAGATAGTAAAGAGATGTCCAACTCGGGTTCGGATCGTTACTAAAAAACCCCTCTCCTATCTCTGATTTGCTCTAAAGTTACGCATCCTACTTTATTTTCACTCACACTTCTTGGGGCCTTAGAGCAGCCTGCAGTTGCTCTGTGATCAATCGTATTCACAAACACTGTGAACATTTTATAAAAAAATTAAATCAAGGGGCAAGAGAGGTAGAAGTTGATCTCTTTACTACTTCATCCAGAAATAAGAGAGCAAGCTCTTGCTCTCTTATTTCTGACTTCATCTCTTGTCAATACTGTTGAATATTCGTTCGTCTCGGTCATTTCGTTCGAAACGATATGAACGAGCGACACAGTTCAATACTCTTGTTTCGTTCGTTCTATTCGTTTAGTTCGGTCATTTGATTCGTTCGTTCATATTGGTAACATGTTCGTATTGCATTGTTTCGTTCATATCGGTCCGAGCAAAATTGCAGTCGTCGCGTCGTCCCTTCAATGATTTGTTTCGCAATTCCATTCCCTCTCTATTCGTTTGTTCAAGAAAGGGCAGATGGGCAAACTAAAGAGAGCCTACTGTTTGAGTCCAGATACATGCATAAATCCTACTATGTTTACGCTTTCTATGTTTTTGTGGAAGGTCGCTTTTACACACGCAACTTTTTACTGACGATTTTCTGCAATTCCCTTTTGTGATCGCAAGCCACTTTTGCACTTTTGCATAACCCAGTTGCAATTCCCACTCAATTTTTCCGCTTCCCACCCTTTCACACATGTGTCATCTCTTTCTCACATATGTATGTGTAGCATGCTTCTAAAGGGTGATTTTTTAAAAGCTATAGGAAAGTTTTTCAAAAAATACATAAAATTCAGAAAAATTCATGAAATCTTTATTTGAATCGATAGTACGATACATAAAATTTAATGTTTGAAGATTATTTCATGCAAATGTTGACCTTGACTGTGCCTCAAATGGTCCATCCGCTTAGTCCAATTTTGGCTACTGTTTCCAACAGTTCGGCCGGTATCTCACGAATAAATGCTTCAATGTTGTCTTCCAATGCGTCAATTGAAGCGGGCTTGTCTGTATAGACATGAGCTTTAACATAGCCCCACAAAAAATAGTCTAAAGGCGTTAAATCGCACGATCTAGGCGGCCAATTGACCGGTCCCGAACGTGAAATAAAATGGTCACCGAACTCGCCGCTTAATAAGTCCATTGTAGCGCGGGCTGTGTGGCATGTGGCACCGTCTTGTTGAAACCACATGTCATGCAAGTCAAGCTCTTGCATTTTGGGCAAAAAAAAGTTGGATATCATCTCACGGTAGCGCTCACCATTCACAGTTACGTTACAATTCGCATCATCTTTGAAGAAGTACGATCCAATGATGCCACCAGCCCATAAACCGCACCAAACTGTGACTTTTTCTGGATGCATTGGTAGCTCTTGCAATGCTTCTGGCTGATATTCACTCCAAAATGGACAAATCTGCTTAGTTACGTACCCATTGAGTCAAAAATAAGCTTCGTCGCTAAACACAATTTTTCGGTAAAAAGTGGATCTTCGGCCAACTTTCCAAGAGCCCATTCACCAAAAATTGCAAGCGTTGTTCGTTTATAAGGGTTAAATTATAGACCAGCTATAGACCAAACTGAAGATGTTTGACAGTGAAACAAAACACGAAACGTGTGTCAGCCAAAAAGATAATAGCTAAAAAATCACCCTTTAATACCCAACATTGAGATGAGAAATAGAAGGGAATAGAAGAATGAATCGCAATTCTCGAGCACATGCAACTCGGGTTACCATTTACACGTTCACCACCCTTGCCTACAAGATTGGAAAGTTGCAGACTAATTTAACGTGTGTAAAAACGGCCAAGTAGTGAAAATTATATGGATGACAGAAAACATTTTAGTTGTATGGGTGTACAAACCACCTTCCAGTAGATTAGTGTTTCCTGATCGTATTCCTGTCGTTCAAATAACGATGGATTGGTTGGCGCCATATGTGGTTGGTGTCTGTAGTATTGAACGAATGGAACATATCGGTCTTTATCTGTGCATGACCGATGATTGAAATGAACGAACGATTGAAACGACAGAATCTTTCTTGAAATCAATACTTGAATGATTCCTTCGTTGGATTTGAAAGATTGACCCAGCTCTACTACCTAGCATTGGTGTGGTAGTAGAGCTGGGTGCGTCTTGTCACCTCTACTTTTCATTATACATATGAACTGGATATTGCAGCGCAGTTGAGGCGAGAAATGTTTCACATCGGGAGACTTGAGAGTAAGTCGTCTTTCTTTGGAAGACGACTCACATCTCCCAGAGGAACCTCCAGCGCGCACTCGATCGGTTTATTGCCGTATGTGCAGATGCTGGGATGAAGGTTAGCGTGGACAAAGCAGAGATTATGGTCATTTCCAGAACGCCTGTTCAATGCCCTATATATGTTAGTGAAGTCCTCTTAAAGCAGGTGAAGAAGTTCACGTATCTCGGGTTATTTTTCACGAGTGATGGGAGGAGTAATGCTGAGCTTCCTTGTAGGATTGGCGAAGCTGGCTCAATTTTGAAACAGCTTGGAGGATCTGTAATCTGGAAGGCCGAGCTTGGTATCAAAGCCAGATAAATTTGGGTAATGACCGCAAGAATAAGATCGCGAATACAAGCTGCCGAAATGAGATTTCTTCGTGCTGTTGTGGGAGTTACTCGAAGGGGAAATGTTGAGGAATGCGGCAATACGCTAGGAACTCAATGTAGAGCAGCTGCTTCTTCGAACGGAAAGGGCTATGATTCGATGGTTTGGTCACGTGGCACGAATGTTCTCATCATCACGACTTCGGAGGCGTGCTTTGAATGCGATTCCATCAGGTAGGCGACCGCTTGCAGACCCAGGGCGAGGTGGTTGAACCAAGTCCAGAAACTTTCTTGGAGAACCAAGATATCTCTATATAAGACCTTGATAGTGCCAGTTCTGATGTATGACGCAGAAGCATGGACACTAACCAAGGCAAACGAGGAAATTCTTGGTCGCTTCGAGAGGAGAGTCCTTCGTATTATCCTTGGTCCCGTATGTACTGATTGTGTTTGGCAGAGGAGACTGAACCACTATACAGCGACGTCGATCTGGTCAAACGAGTTCGAGCCTCTCGTCTCAGATGGCTAGGTCATGTAGAGTGAATGGACACGAATGCGGCCGGCTGTGAAAGTCTTTGACTCCAACCTAGAGGGCGATGCAGCAGATGAGGACCACGCCTCCGGTGGCGTACTTAGCTGAATAGGGACCTCAATAAGCTGAACGTGCGCAGCTGGAAGCAACAACTCAAAAGACCGTACTAGATGGAGAGGCATGTTGGCTGAGGCCCAGGTCCACCCCGGACTGTCAAAGAAAAAGAATTCAACCATGAAGAGATTTAAGTTGATTCGATATCGGTAGAAGTTGGACAAAGATGTGTTGCGCTTGGTGTTCATATGCTCTAGGGGCACATAAAGTCTGAGGCCTGGTCAAAGGGGACCTGGTGATTGTATGGATCTTGAAGAAGCGTCATCAAGACTACGACAATTCTCTGGGTTTGCTCCTTGGTTGGTTGGTTGGCTTAAGTGGGTACCCGATTTTGCTCAATTCGGGTTCAAGTAGCGCAGTTGCGCTCCGTTTTGATACTACACCTCGTAGGCCTAGGTTAGCTTAATCCAGCCTGTGGACTTTAGGAATTTGATTATGTTCGATATACTTTGGTTAGCGAGAGGTCACTAAGGAAGGGTTTGCCGAACGCGATATATCTTTGTTTGGCTAGATAGTCACAGAGAAAGTGAGACAGACTTTTCTCTGAGTGGGTGTCGAGGCAACTGCGACTGTGTGGGTTAAACGGTATTCCAAGTCTAGCAGCGTGGGCCAGTGTCCCGTGCTTACAGCCACGACTGTAGCTATTTCGGAGAGATTTCTATGGATGATGTCATCAGTCCTTCTTTTCGTGTAGGAGGGCCAGGTTTTCCTAGAGAATGTGTGCTTGGATGACCAAGTCCACCTTCTACTAGCTAAGGACAGGGAGTGTCCTGTTTGAGTTCGTCCTTGCACCAATTTAGAGGAAGTGATAACTGAGGAGATGGCTGCTTGGCTGTAGCTGCAGATCGCTGCGGATCTAACATACTGAGAAGTGTAGCCTTTCTGATCGTACCTGGAAGACACTTGATTGATCTGGGAGGCGGTAAGAATTGGAGATATTGAAATCCGCCGAGAAGACAACTGAGCCTACACCGTAGCCTACACGGTATTCTGAGGCGAGTGATTGGGTTTTCCAGTCCCCTCTGGATGGAAATCGGCATTGTGCCGAGTTGTCTTGCTCTTGCTTTCTCAGCTTATATGCTCTAGGGGCACACGACCTGTGGGCAGGTTGTAGGCCACCTTGTGATTGGATTGATCGTGAAGAAGGAGCTTAATGCAGTTCTTGTCAAGACTTCGACGATTCTCTGGCCGTACACGTAAATGGGAATCCATAGTCTCCATATACGAAAGACGTCAGGCTCGTGTATAGACTGTGTGAAGTGTGTTCGAGCTCTATCCAATATTTTGTCGCTAATCTTCAAGATTAAAGTCTCAGATTCAGTGAAACTTGAATGATCTTCAGCTCAAATCTGGTTGTTGCCCATAAGTAGAGGCAGTTGATAAATAATCTCTATAGGGACGTTCACACCCAACAATTTGCCTTTCAACCATGATTGATGGGCCACATTGTCTATGTGAACGCACATTACTGCAAGTTGGCAGACTTGTCTAACGGTAGGCAGAGAATTTTGACTTTTTTCCAATTTGTCGTCAAGCTAATTGTATAGACAAATTGTTGGGTGTGAACATCGCTTAAAGGGACTCTGGCTGTACAGGAAAACTCGTGGGACAAATATTTTCAGTAATATCTAATCTAAATTTCGTTACACATTTTTTTATTTGCGTTTTCTTTTTTTCTTTACAGTAACGAGATTCGTTACGTTTTACGTATTTTATAAATAAAAACTATAATTCATATTGTGAATGGGCCACCCGCACAGAGCTGACATCTAACAAAAATCAAACGAACTACAATTGCAGCTGTCACCATGACATCCACCTGACACTTGATTTTTTTGTTTTTTTCTTCCTACTCATTCAGTTTTTTCTGAACCTTTTCTGCGCGCAGTTGAATCCAACAGATATTCCCTCGCCAAAAAGGAGAACGATAATCGGTGGCAGTTTCGCGTATGGAATTTAATCTGTATTCGCTGAAGATTGTTATCGCGATAAAGCAATTGATCTTTTCCACAGTGTGCAGTGCAACAATGACCAAGTGTGTGGTGTGAAACGCGAAACAAGCAAAAAGAAGAATCGCCAATATATCTTAACTCCCCTCCCACGCTCTCAAGGTTGAATGAGGTGCAATTTGTTGTGTGTAATCTTTCTGTTCTGCAGCTCGTAGCCTACAACATCCCATTTGACATGCAAATACGTGCAGCACCCCTTGTTAGTTCATTGTCGTGTCTACTATAATGTCGGATAATCTTGCCGTACGATGGATGCGTCGCTACAAGTTTTTCTTTCTCATCGGTCTGCTCATAATTGTGTTGCAGGTATTTCTCGCCTACAAATCGCTCGGCATTCCGGAGTTGAGCTTCAGTTCGGGTAGCAATTTTTTCTCATCATCCTCTGTGGATAGCAATGCGAAGGCACGCCGAAATCCGGGCCATAATTCTGTCGCCGACGATGAGGATTTGGTTGGGGGACCAGCCAAACGAGATGTAAACTCCGGCGGTCATAGTGGTAATTTGAACATAGACCAACTGGGGTTCCAGCCACCGTGTGACATTGCCGCTAAAGAGGCGATATCCGCTCTGCACCGGGCAAAGACGAAAGACTGTCGAAAGCAAATCGCCGACGTCGCGTGCGCCATACAATCGGGAGAATTTTACGCCAGTCGTTTGCCTAATTTTTGTGTCAATAGCAATTACACGGCGGATAAGCCACTCGGCTGCTATCGTGATGAAAAAGAATACCGCTTGCTGTCGGGATATTTTACCAATTTCAAGCGGAACAACTCGCCAAAGAAATGCATTCAAATGTGCCTTCAATCGGGATTCCCCTACGCTGGTGTCCAGTATGGGACCGAGTGTTTTTGTGGCGCCGATTTGCCACCCTCCGCCGCCAAGTTACCCGACTCCAGTTGCAACATGAAGTGTCCTGGGGATGCGAAGGAGGTTTGCGGCGGATACTTTAGCATGAACGTGTTCGAGACTGGCATTGCAAGTGAGTACTCAAATATTTTTTTTTTATCTTTTATATTGAAGTTGAAAGAATTCCAGCGGCCACTTATAGTGGTTCAGCGATAAGATTGTGCAGGTAATGATAAGGTTTTTTTGGAGATGATTCTGCTGTTCAGTCGAAAAGGTGTTATATTCTTAGGTGACAGGGGGTAACGATAAGTGACTTCTATTTCGTCTTTCTTCGCTTATCTTGTACCCCCCGGCTACTGAACGTATGTAATCCTAGGCTATGCCGCAATAAATCTTCACACAATCAATCATCGAGTTGATTGGACTCAACGACTAGTTGTGATTAGAGCTTTTTGTCAGCACAGCTCCTCCGAAAAACACTTCAAATCCACAACATAACGAAACACAGAAGATAAAAGCGTCACCATTGATGGCGATCAGGTTTTTAAACGATTCCAATTTAATCGGATTTGGTTTCTGGAGGCGACGGCTGTCACCAGATCGTGATAATTGACCGACGTTTGGCCATTGTCTCTAAGGAAACAAATTAGCACTTTATTTATGCCGATCGTTGCGTCACATGGTTTTCAATATGGAATGCTGTAAAATTACACAATAATTTAACGTGACTCTGCGGAATGTGGGTGCCTCTAGCCGGTCTCCTTTACAATGAAGCATGACTTATTATTTATTCGCATCACATTTGTCAGTTCACTAGTGGCGCTCATATCAATCATTAATCATGTCAGACAAGCAGTCATCATAAACACGGATGGGTAACCTTCGACAGCCTCTTTAACTACACAACCCTTTGTCCATCTTTTTGAGCCCACATGTGGCAATGGGTATTTCCTGACATCCAGAGAATCTGTTTGTCAACTGTCGGAGCACATGGCGAAGGCATGTGTGCAACACTTTGGGTTTCGTTTTCAAATTTCTATTGAATCCATTCTTTGTGCTTTTTTATTCGAATTTTATGCTCATTCGTCCATTTTATGCATGATCTTAAGTGACTGTCAGACAGATGTGGACATTAATGTCGCCTCTATTTAGCATAAATTGAGATGATTTAGTATCACCAGGCTACCTCGAGACGTTTATTTGCAAATCCGTTCTAATGACCTGACGAATCTGAGAATGCGAAGATTGTAGGGAAGAATTTGACTGACAAATCGCTGTTTAGCATATTTTGCCGGTCTGATAGTGGCCTTTGCATGCCAATTGTTCGCCATTGTCACTAGTTCTCTTCATTAGAAGGCAGTTAGACAAATATGTGCCTTACGGCTTTCCCAATAACTGTTGCTAGGGCTGGGCATTCGCAGAGCAGATGGTGGATAGATTCTGTTTCTTCCTCATCTTTGCAGCTTCTGCAGAAGTCGTTGTGTGGTATGTTCAGTCGCGATGCGTGGGTGCCTATGTCGCAGTCCCCGGTTAGGGCTCCTATTAGCGCTCGCACTTCCTTGCGACTAAAGCTGATTAGTGATGTTGATCTATTATCCAGCTCAGTTCCAAGTCGTTTTTTTCGTTTTCATGGATGCCAGTGAGCCCTGGTAATAAGCATGTTTTCGGAGGATCATTCACTGTATAATCTGACTAATTTCGACGTCAACATGTACGATGCTATGGCTTTAACTGCCGCTTGGCTGTTGGAAAAGATTGAAATTTGTTGGTTAGGTCGAGTTCTCTCAGCGCGAGTGCTGCTTCGTGTATCGCAGCCACTTCAGCCTGGAAGACGCCGCAGTCGTCTCTTGCACTTTTGCTACAGAATAAGTCGAGGGGATGGAGGAAAAGAATAGCTTCCAGTGCTTCCGTTGGTGTTGTTCCAAGTCACCCTGTTATTGCTAGGCAGGTCGTTCTTTGTGGTTTTGTTAGATTCTTTAAAAGATAATTCTTCTCCAGAGAACCGTATGTGAGGATAGGTCTTACAACCATAGTGTACAGCCAGTATATCCCGTGGTTTGAGGCTCCAGGATTGCACCGCATACCCCTTCTTTGCACGATCCTCCTTGTTATCCTCACAAAAGAAACGAATGACGCCTAGGTAACTTGCTGTCTTTGAGAGGTTGAGTTTGACTAAAATTATAATAATATGGTTGGCGCTACAGCCCGTAGAGGGCCAGTGCCTAGCTTCTCAGCAACCACTCGTGTTGTGCGTGCTAGTGTTCTATCACGGGCGGAAGGGACATACATTTTAATGCCAACTCCGAACGGCCAAATTTGAGAAGCTTTTTCTAGACATATACTCTTTGAGCATTGTCAGCGACTCTAAAGAGGTGGGACCGTGGAAAGCATTCCAGGAATCGAACCTAGACAGGTAGGTCCAAGTGCGTAGGAGTCGACGCAAATACCCACAACGCCACGGCCACCAGTTTGACTATAGTCCATTTATATTTGGGCATTTGAACTCAGGAATAATTCTTCTGTTAGTAAAGAGCAACTACTCTGTTTTTTTTCCGGGTTAACGTACAGTCCTCGAGCTTGTGTCCAGTTGTTAACTAGTATTAGTCCACGACAGAGACGCACGCTTAGCAGCTATTGTGAATCCTTCCTTATCCAACGTCTTTATGATTTCGTCAACCACTAGGATCCATAGAAGAAACGTGATGACTCCTCCATTGGGTTGTCTCCTTGTCCACCTTCCTAGTACCTTCCTAATACAGCATAGATCGGATGATTGGATCAATCACGATCCCAACATCAGTCCGATCCATTCGCAGAGTCCTGTATTGACTTTGAGGGCCGCTGTTGTTTGTTGCTTATCCGCATAGACCTGCGGTGGCCAGTTCACATCACCTCCACGTGAGTTAAACATGCCCTCGAATCGCTCGTGTAGAATTTCTAATGTGGCGTGAGCTGTATGGTACGTAGTGTTGAAACCACATGTCGTTGGTGTCCATATCATCCAATTCAGGCAAAAAAAGTTAGTAATCATCGAGCTATAGCGCTCGCCGTTGACGGTGATGGTCTGGTAAACGTCTTTCTCTTAGAAATATGAACTGATGACGCCGCCAGCCCAAAATCCACACCAATCAGTGACTTTTGCGGTATGCATTGGATGCCTTTGGATCTCATGTGGATTTGGCAAAACAGACTGAATAAATGACAGCCAGTTTGACAGATGTAGCTTCAGCAATATGGCCGCTATTAGCTGTCAAAGTTCGGCAGTCAGTTTTGGAAATTGGAAGAGCCTTTATAATGCAAAGGAGATATGACAAGACACAGTCTTGGCGAAGTCCTACGACACGGTGAAAGGTGTGGATTAAGCACCATTAACCTGAACACAGATGGTACAGTTTTGTGTATAGAGACTAAATGGCTCTCAGAAGAGGACTATCAATATCATACTCCTGCACGACACCCCAGAGTTTACTTTAAGGAATTCGGACATAAGCCTTATTCGAATCTACAAAACAGCTGCCGATCGGTTTGACTGACTACAAAGCTTTCTTGAGTACCATTCTTCTGAGACCAATGTTGCCGGGACGAAAGCCGCACAATACTTTTGACATTCCTGTCAGTCTCGTCAGGTTTAGCAGGATGACGATAGAGAATTCTAGCCGCTCAATCAAAATCGGTAACAAAGTCACACTTAGGCCAATTTAGGACCATTTTCGTATCACGCTTGTACCTGGAAACAGCTGGTGTAGTTGACTTATATTGACGCCTAGGCCTGAGTGCCTACGACAGGCCACAGCACTGCACTAGCAGAGGAGGTGCATGCGTAGTTTCTACCTCCTCTTCATTTATGCAGCTTCTGCAAAAATCATTATACGGGACACTCATCCTGAGTGCGTTTGTTCCAATTGTGCAGCGTCCAGTCATTGAGTTCAGCTGTCAGTAAGCGCAGATGACATTGACGTGATTGACACTAAGTAGGAAGTTATCAATGAGGCGCTTGCTGGGGTTGAGACGGAAGAGGTTAAAATGCGTCTCGCGGAGTATGAGGAAACAACGATGTGGGTGTTGTTCTGAAGACAAGACATGCAATGACGACGTCTGTTTTACAGTTTTACAATGAAATGGTATAAATTCGTGGCAATCAGGGACGGCGAATAACTCTTGAGACCCACTGATTCTGTGGGATCGAGTGGCAATCAATTGCCCCAATAGAGACCTCTTGTAAAGAATAACAACACAAGACACCGGCCATCAAAAATTTGACAAAACAGACGAAATAAATGACAGCCAATTTGACAGATGTAGCTTCAAGAATATGGTCGCCATCAACTGTCAAAGTTGACTACGCATAGGAATGGACCATTTCAAAATCGGACAAAGAAGTCCCATTGTTCGTGCGATCTTTGGTCATGTTTGCGTTTAGTATGTGGAGAACGAAATGTACAGGCTGTGCAGAGAAATGAGTCTGGCCAGGCACCTGCGGAAGCAACGCCTTAGGCAGCTGGGCAATTGACACCGCACCGAATTATCTTCGACTACAGTCCGTGAGACAATACACTAGAGGACGCTTGCGTCTAGGGTGATATACAAAAGCCGAGACTAACCGCAGAAAACTGTGAACTGAAGCTGGCCAAAAATCTCTCTTGTTGGAAAGCCTTGTTGGTTAGGTTAAGTCGCATTTTCATCCCGGACTGTAGCGCCACACGAACGAGAAGGGAAATTAGGCATTCAATAGGTTTACATTCTGTAGCTTACTTGTTCTGATACATTGCAGGTCGAGTATGTTGATTGTCACAGGTCTGTTCACTAAGAACTACGAAATCCTGTTCCCTTTTCACAAAAATGTCGTAGTTTTCCATGAAAGAGATTCATAAAATGCTGCACATTTGATACCCATCAATTTCTTTGTGTTTATGGGCTTTTTTATGTTTGCTTCCTCACACTCTGAGTAATGTGAATAAGATTTCGAAGTTAACGAATTTAACGATTTCCCTTGACAGACTGCCGATAGTCGAGTCAGTATTAACCTTCAGTGGGAGTGTGTGTTTATGCTACAGACTGACTCATCTGCTTACTAATGATCCAAAGCTCATTTAAATGTTTACCTTGCCCACAATGTATCTATAAACAGTAGCTGTGAAAGATCACACAGATCAGCCAGAGGCCCCCACACGTGTTGTTGAACCATAGGCAGTCCGCCTATTTGGGACGACTCCAAGATCACATTCGCACGAGAGATTCATGAGTGGTCGTAAAATTTGTTGGAAAAGCGATGTGAATTTATTTGCTATTGCTCTTCAATAGACATTACCTAGAACGTTAAAGTTTTCTGAAGAAACTGACCTAGAACGCATTTGTTTGGGAAGTTTTCGAAGACGTTCCTCTTTTGGCGAGAGGTGCGTGATGTTGGAACTTTCCAATTCATACGGAATTTTGTATGCTCTCGTGATAGTTTGGTAGAAGGGGACGCAAGTTTCTTGAAGAAGGAGTTATGTTGTGGAGGTTTGGCCATAATTTCCAATTATTAACGACTGAACTTGTCTTTGATAAAACAGAACGGACTCTTTTGACTCCCAACAAAGTACATCCTTGTCAAGCTGATAATCACTCAGGTCCTTCATTTCCACACCGAAACATAAACGACACCTCGTCTTCCTCAATCGCCTGCAGTCTGCATTAATGCCGCACATGTCCCAGTGCTCCAGTGATCATAATGTTCGCAGAGGCCGCTCGTGCCTGAAGCGCCACGATTTGAACGCAAAACTTAAGACGAAAACTAACCTCACCGGGAATTCATCAGCAGTCTCTGCGAATTCAGCGCTGATTGCCTCCATCGCAGCATCACGTATTCCCTATGACGCTCATTTCGGTATGCACTTGAGAGTTCGCACTCGGGTTGAATCACAATGGAGTTACTTTGGTCAAAGTTAGCGTGCCTGTACCTAACCTAATTTATTATTGTAATACCCCATATTTTGACTCTCTCTTGTGCTACTCTCACATTCACTTCGAATGCATTCAAAATTTAAATTTGCCCCTTTTATGAATGCTGGCTCAACTTCGCAATCAATTCCTTTTGAAGCGGCACCTCTCCAGATAACATCCACTCGCACTGTGTGCACCCGGGCTCTGGTCTATTTGCCTTAGTCTAATGAATACCGTTAGATGATTATGTATTTTCCTCTTTAACGTTACCCCAAGTGTCGTCGAATTTTGATGTTTATCGGTTCTTGACCGGTTGACGGCGGTTTGGGTGACGACTACGACTTCACGTTTGTGCCTTGAATTCGATAGCACCCATTGGCTAGTGTCCTCCACGAGTCTGCATACATTGCGAGGGGTAAGTGAACTCGTAAATCAATTTGGATACGGTCATTCCCGTCAGCGATCTATGGACAATTTGCCGCTGCTACGAGGAACGAACATCGTGTCATCATCCATCAGTCATCGCAATCGGAAACTTGAAGTCACTTCTTCGAAGTCGGCATTCATGTTGGTTGGCTGAAAATTGCACACAATTAAACAGCAATAACTTGAGTGGATGACAATGGTCTCACGAGGTGTTTCTTCATTAGTCGACCGTTTTGTAATACTTTGCCGAGACCGAGGCGAACTTTTACGACGTTTCCTTTTTAAGAGCACCCAACAATTAGTAATGTCACACGCAATTTTGCGTAGCAAGTGATGGGGTTCTAGGTACTTGGGATTCGTTCGTTTGTTTGCCGTTGTTTGAGAGTCAGTAAAACTGCGGGCCATTAACTGAGTCTTAAACCAAACTGGTTTCGATAGAATGCTGGTTTTGAAGACGGCCACATTTGACTGGGTTCATAAAACAGAAATATTTTAGACAGAGATAATTAGGAACAAGCTCCTATTTATTTGAAATGCTGCAGGAAAATAAGAGTTGAAGCCTGTCTGACATATGCTTTGTAGAAGGCATCGGATGTTAAGAGCAAACCAATTCTCGGTGAAGATGTCTTCGAGAAAACCGTCACTAATGATCTTGGTAATTGTTTGATTGTGTTCAATGCATTCAATTGAATTATTCACACAACTCCACAACATTGAGAGGGCTGATTAAGGTAGAAGGGACAGGGGTATTGGGATCCAGACAAAGTACTTTAAATCCATGAGCAAACGCACCAGAATTTTTTAAGCTGAAATCTATGCCATAGACGGATGCATTCAGATCAATCCTGACAGAAACTATACCAACTGCGACTTAGCAATAATGTCGGGCAGTCGAGCCGCTATCATGTCTATACTCCTACATCATCAAATCCAAGCTTGTGTGGGCATGCCTATAAAAGCTCAATAAACTGAGTAGGAGAAACAAAGTAAAACTCTGCTGGATACGGGGATAGAAGGCAATAAAATGGCCGGTTCCCTAGCGAAGAAAGGAACATCGGAACCCTTCACAGGCCCTGAGCCATTCTGTGCCGTAAAAGATCATGTCTTCAGGGAAGAATGCAGGGATCTAGAAAAAAAGGAACCGATTAGACACCTCGAACAACGCTCATGGCATGAATTAGGGTAAGAAACTCTTAGGTTAACATAACCGAAAGGTGATTGAGGCATGCATCAAAATGAGCAACACCAAATTCCGTATCCTTAGGCTTCCTAACAGGTCATTGCAGACTCAAGGAGCACTAAGGAAACTAAGGGCTATCAGAAAGAGTACACTTCAGATTCAGTGGAGAATCTAATGGAATTCTAGAACACATACTGGGATTCTGTGACGCACTAGCACGCAAAAGACAAAGATATCTGGGCAAGCAGCGACTATCACAGGAAGAAAGGCAGTCACTAGAACCATCTCTCATTCTCAAATTCCTAAAGGAAACTGCAGTAAAGGTTTCAAAATGGCGCAATATAGCCTGAACAACTATAATAATAGTAAGTTAGAAGACGGATTTATTTAGGGACCTTCCCAGGAAGAGACATTCCAAAAGCTGAACAAAGCATTCTCCCATCCATCGGTGTTCAATATTTACGACCCCGACTGTCACCATGAGGTACAAACAGATGCTCCATCAGTTGGGATTTCACGGAAACGGGAGCGGAAAAGAAGTACCACTCATACCGAGTTGGAGGTTCTGCCGTTTGTCGACAGCCTGAAAATTTGCCGTAATAACCTCCTCGGCAGGGAACTCCTCGTCACATAACAACCAGAAGATCATTCTACATGTGGGTAGATGGTGGTTAAAACTACAGAAGTTCACACTCGAGGCAATTCATCAGGCAGGGAAAAATGGATGATACACAGAGACGCCCTCAGTGCAAGAGGAGAAAGAGATGTAAAACAGATAATTATTTGAGTTGAACACTTGGCTGGCGCAAGAGAGTAAATTTCGCAAGGGAGCTGCAATTGCCAGAGACAACAGCAGAGGAAGAAGTTTAAGCTGAGAGCACTTCGGTTATTTGGGCTGGTGAACGCTGACGTGAAGTGATTGGTGTCATATATCTGCTTGATTCATCATCGTTTGTCTCGTGGGAAGTTGCAAGAAGTTGTAGACAGTGTGAACAATCCTTGACCGTACACCGGAACGAAGAAATTCCAACTCTAGTCGAAGAAGTAGTCCTTCCAACTAGCTTCGAAAAGGTCGGCACAGCCATTAAAAAGCTGAAAAACATCAGAGCTTCTCAAGCCCGGTGGCGATGTTCTGGTAGAGAGCGTGCATACGATCAATTGAAAAATTTGAAAAGTCGAACGACTGCTCAACAACTTGTGCATCAGCTCCACATAAATGGGCGATCCTATCTCTTGCTAGAACATTTTCCTGCACTTACTTAGTTATCACGACCCGTGGAGGGTCTGAGCCTGAGCAATCGCTGACGGTCCTAGGCAATCTGCTTCCAGTTATCAAGACCAAGCTTGTCATCAAGAACAATGCACGCCGTCTACAATAACCTGTCCAGCGTACATGTGCACGTCCAAATCTGTTCTGCACCACACTTCCGGCCTGACAAATCGACTTGTCAGCAGACAACATCCCTGTAACTCAAGCCAACCAACCAACGAAATAATAAATGTACATCCATGAAGATTTCTGCGAATTGATTGATAAAGGGCATTTGGTTAACGACAATAAATTGTGTGTTTGTTTCTATTTTTCTCTTCGCAGCTGTCTTGACAGAATATGGACCAAATATTCACACTAGGCAAAACCTGGAGAAGAATGCCGAGTTTCAGATCGATGCACAGCATCACAAGGAGCTATTCGATCCCATGGTCGAATTCTGTATCCCGGGAAAAATTGATCTAGTTGTATCGTACCACGCTAATGCGCGCACTGCACCGTGCAATTCGGTTTAAGAACCTCCGAGACGTTCGAAACCTGCACCAGTCTTCGGCAAGAACATGTGATGGGCTTCTGTATACACGGATGCACTATCTTCTACCAGTCAGTCCGTCTCCCGGGCAGAAATAAGAGAGCAAGGAGATATTCAACATCTACCTGCTGTTGTGAATAGCTTAATCTTTTCTCCAACTGGAGGAAGTGAATCCGTGGATTTTGTAAAACGTTTGTGTGAAATACAAGTGGTTTCCTCTACTTACTTACTTACTTATCATGCAGGCGACTCATGGAGGGTCCGAGCCTGAGCAATTGCTGCCTTCCATCGTTGACGGTCCTGGGCACGCTGCTTCCAGTCAGTGGTCCAGTGGTTTCCTCTACTCTCTCATATTTCGTGGTCGTGGACAAGGGGTAATTCAGGCAGAAGTTGGATATCTCCTTGCTGCTAGGCTTCGCAGATGACATCGACATCCTCGGACCTTCCCAAGGTGCCTTATTGGAAGCTTTCACGTCGATTGACGAACAGGCGAAGCGAGCTAGTCTCGTGTTCAATGAGGACAAAATAGAATATAAGCTGTCGAGCGAGAATTGCTGCGTCATACACCACTTGGGGAAAAAAACATGGGAAACTATCAGCAACTACAGCTTTCAAGTAGACAGAAAGGGAGATTGTCTGCCTCGGTGAACTCCACAATCGACGCCTTAGTGGAGATCCGACGTAGATCGCTGCTACTTCACTTTATCGAAACCACTGGGTTCAAAAATTCTGACTCGAAGGGCCAAAATCATGTTCTACTAAACATTTATTATGCCAGTCCTGCTATATAGATCCGATAGCTGAACGATGATCAAAACAGCGGAGCTGTCTTCGAAAGAAAAATTCAACGTCCCGTGTGCGAGGAAGGTGAATAGAGGAAAGGACACAGCTGCAAGCACTACGAGTTGAGTCAAGATGAAGTCCGGAAAGAAAAAACCGTCGACTGCACTGGCTGGACCACATCGAGAGCATGGACAGCAATACTCCAGCCAAGAGGGCCTTAGCCTTCCGGTTAGACAAGGAGAGAAGGACCGAATTGTCGGTATAAAGACCAAGTCATCAGCGATGGAGGCCAGGTATTCCCCAGGATCGACTGCTCATGTGTCCTCATTTCAGGTGGAGTAAACCCTTCCTCCAATCTTACTTCTTGCGGTACTCGCCTGTCAAGTCCGCACTTTCTCGAGGTCTGTCCAATTCTATTAGATCCGCGGTCACTCTACTTCTCCAAGGAGTCTCTTACAGAGGAAAAAAACCCAGAATATTCTAAATGGAACATAGAGAAGGATTTTGCCTTTAAATCGTCCTTTATGGCTTTAATTTGTTCAGTTTTATATATATTCAAAAATCTTGTACATCTAGTACAAATCTGGTGCAGACGTGGTCGATAAAGCCATTGGTTCACTCGCCTGCCGTCTTTGATTTCCGTGTCCTGTAGAACGCCTGACTAACTCAGCCAGAGGCTCCCCATTTGACAACAAACTCATGCATCGTGAGAAACTGGTTAAAAGCTAAAGAAAATCCACTTCACAAAACTATACACCTAAGGCGACAGGCAACCCACGATGAATTTCCTTCCCCCAAACTTACTCCACCGCTCCACAACTGCACCGCACGGCAGACGCCCAAGTTGTTGTGAAGTATGTAGCGCCTGCAAGAACCAATGGAGTATGACAAACTCGGTCTCAAAAGAGATGTGTAAATGCAATTAATGACTGAATTCACTTATGCACTCGAGGACGGCAAACTTTTACCGTAATTCGAATAAATACCCCAACGACAGGACCGAGATGCACATGCATCTGCATGTGACTCCACAAACACACACATAGCCCAGTAACCGCCCCCATGCTCCGGCGGCTTCTTGCATTCTTCGTGTCTTTCGAAAGTTCTTCTCAGTCATCTGGTTGAATGGCCATTGAATTCCCCGAGTCAGGCAAACGATTTAATGAAATTTTCTCCCAAACAAGAGATAAATCAATTCGACTTCCCATTGCATCTACGTATCTAATTGCATTTTCCTTGTTTTTTTTTTTGCTTTCTTTTCAGAGTTTGTACCACAAATCGCGGAGACTGTTCCGAAACCGGAAACCGAACGTGTCCGAATCGCATTCCTGCTCACACTCAATGGCCGGGCACTGCGTCAAGTGCATCGTCTAATTAAAGCGCTCTACTCACCCAATCATGTGTTCTACATCCATGTCGATTCGGTAAGTATCAAGTACGTCGTTGTATTCTTACGTTTTCGTGTATCTTTCGTGTGGTATCATGAACTGAATTGAGATTGCCGCTTGCATGCGTACGCTGAGGCAACAGAAAACCCCCTGGAAGTGCATCCACGCACAAGTATCCGTCGGTTTGAGTGGATAGACTGAGCAGGGGACGGACGATACACACTAGCTGCTGCATGCACATCTAGCTGAGTAAATCCCCCACGATCTGGGTTAGTAATGGAATTATGTCAAGTGGTGGCATATTGTCGTGGAAGCTATTAAGTAACGAAATTACGGCGGTATGCCTGTCCGACTGACTACGGTGCTCTGCATGAGGGCTGCTGCTGCTTCTGCTGCCGCTGTGACTGTGCCCCACACGCGGTCTTCATTACCATAATGAAATACAATTACCTTCGGGGTTTTATAGGCTGATCTGGGTGCAGACAACTTCCAGGCGGGGGTTGGCGAGATAATATGGCATGGGAAGCGCGGTGGCAACGGCACAAATCGAATCGAACGAAATTGCATACGCAAACGGATTCCTTGTTCAAGCAACCGGGGGATGTTTTCTTCGATTTCGCATTTGTATCGGGGCACGATGAAATCCACTTACGGCGCACGAAGCGTGTTCGAAGTGTGCCGCAGACCCAGCTCCAGCCCTCAGCACCCAGCCCCACAAAAAAAAATTCTACGTTACAAGGTTAAAATCGAATGGAGTATATTGATGGAAAAACAAGTTCTTGAATATTTATCTCTGCGTTATGAAACCACACTCGACTGGAGTGATGGGAAGAAGTGTATAACTGCTGGCGCAGAGCCAAACCATCGAATTATGAGACCTAAACAAATAGAGCTATCTCATGCTGTTTACAAGTCCGCTGTTGACTGAAGGAGGTGTATTTTAAACGCCCTCAGCTGTCTGGAGCTGGAGCTGAGCGATGCCAACGAGGCGTATGGTGAGTCAGGAACTGCTGCTGGAGTGGTGGATATGCAAATACTGGCTGCGTGTACTCCGAATTATGGCTGCAATGTCGTTTAGCAGTTTTATGTAACCGTAATCGCTGGGTTGTTGCGGTTTGTGAGTAACTAAAACTGAAGGAAATTTATTTCACGCAGGAGTGGGAAGCAGTTACGTACCTACTTGAAGACGCCAGCGCATAGTACACATGCAAGGAACTCCGCACACACTTTGTCTGCAATCATCGAGGGACTTCATGTCGTATACTTAACCACTTCCTGATTCATGCGTGGTCTGCCGGTTGTTGAAAAAAAATTCTCTTGTTGGGTGGAAGCATGATTAAGATTTCCTTGTAAATTTATGTCCAACCATTCACAATAGTTTCCTTCTTGAGGTTCTTTAGTTGAAGTTGAAGTCTTTAGTGAAAGTTAGTTTGACGACGGGAGGTAGTTACGTAGCGTGCCTCCGAGTGGACTTTAAAGGATTTATTTCCCATTTGTGCCCTAAAATGATGGGCTCCCTGGCTGTGCGACTTTGCTGCGTATTTCTGCCGATTTGCGAAACCAAATCCAGCCGTTGTGCTTGGCTCTTTCCAACATTTGACTGACGAGAAACTAACTTCCGAGTTCTTTTCACAAAATTACCAACGGAAACCGGTTTCCACTAAACACTGTTCTTGGCTCGGGTTCTTGTGATCCGTTGATAGGCGATCATTCAGAACGCCGCAAAAGTGAGATCTACACTCATGATTTGTCTGTACGCACAATAACATTTTCCAGTGAATCTGTGTCAGTCATCGGACGGATTTGCGTGAAACTTGTCGTAATGGTAGCTGATAAAGAGTGGTGGTCCAAAGGTCACATGTGTAGACTACTTTAAGGTCTGGCTGCACGTGTCTGTTCTGTAATCAACAGGGTCATGGGGAAAGGGAGAAACCACCAGCTGCCCGATGGTATTTTTAAATTCATTATCTTCTCTTGGGCCCCCGTGGAGTGCTTTGTGGGCTCTTTGACTCGACGTATGTTGAATTACCGATCTCTCTCGAGTCACTGACATTGTCCAGAGAATTTACGTCTGAAGAAATAGCTTCTCGAACTATGCGATTTTGGATTCGGCATAAAACTATTCGCGGGTCTTCTCCTTTTGTGGAAGACCTATGCTTCGCCCAATACGACTTGCTTCTGGAAGAACTGGCAGATGATAGAAAGTAAACCTGACGTCAGACTGTATTTTCACCTCCTCCTGGATCCCCCTCTAAAAAGCGTAATTTTAAAGGTTTCATGAGAAACCATATAAATTCCGCTCAATCCAACTCGACTTTAAATTTCCAGGGTATTCTGGCGAAGCCGGAGATTCAACGAATAGCTCAATGACGACCAAAAAAATCACATTTTAATGCGTGAGTTTACTTGTACGTAAGTGTCACAAGAAAATATGCTTATCGAGAGCGTAGATCTCCCCGCAGGATGTTTCTCACATGGACAATTTTCTTTCTCCTGTGATCTCTCACAACAATATGTTCGTATGTACATGCAGATGTAGAGAAGTCTCTGCAACAGAAAATTCGAATTTAATATTCACGCCAATGAAGTCAAGAGGTTGTACCCTATTTTGGAATTAAGAATCCCACATCCCACACGATGGCTGCCGATTTGCTCAAGTCCTCAAAACAACAGAAATATTAGTACTGAGCGCTCAGAATGCCCTCAAATCTTGAAGAATTTCGGAAGCATAATGTTCCACTTGGAGGTACATAGGCTTGTGCAGTTCACGAACGAACTAATTCAAAAAAGAGCTCTAACAAGTGAACTAATGGAACGACAGTGAACTCCCGCTATGTCGAATTCTCACGGGATATCAAAATTAGTTCGATTTAGAGGGAGTTCGACTTAAAGAAGGTTTTGTGTATGGAAAATTGAGGAAAGGCCAATATGAGGCGAACAAATAATTCGAGTTAGAGGGAAATTCGACGCAGGTAGAGTTCGAACTTTACTTCACAATGTCACTGTATTTTAGTTCATTTAGTTCAGTAGTTCGACAAACTCAGGTGTACCCTACTCTGCGTACACTTATGTTAGAGTGCTAGCACAACAGAGTGTATCTAAGCATGCTTGTGTACAAACATTTTTCCAGATCCACGAGAGTCAATCGAATTTCTCATAACCTACAGACCAGACGTCAGCAGAGAGCATGCGCCGCAGAACTGATTTTGTTTGGATTTGTACAATTCATTTTCCAGCATGTATGAACTAAATCGAACTAAACTGAACTAAATTTATGTAAGTGCTTTGCTTTTAGTGTGTATGGGCATTGTGCACATCAGGGTCATTTTTGTTTAACTACCGCATCACAAGCACAGCGGGCGTCATTGCTTTTGCCGGCAAAAATCGCACAAGACTCGATTTCCGGAGCAGTGAGGTTCATTTAACTAAACGCACAAGAAGAACGAACTAGTGCATAAACAGATTTTAACTCAAATGAGTGTTCTTCGGACTGAACGAAAATGTACAAGCCTACTTGGAAGCACTATATAGACGAGCGCGTTGTGGAGAAGTTGATTAATGCTATGCAAATAGTCTCAGGTTGAATCCGAATCGATTCAACGCGTCCGCTTTGATTTCATGGAATCACATTTCACGATCCGGAGTTAGCACTCAGCCTAAATGCTCAACGATTATTAGCACGCACAATACGAGTGGTTTATGTAGAAGTTAAGCAGCGGCTTTGCTTGTATTGGGATGGGTATAGAGAAAAAAATTACTTTGACTATTACTTTGAATGGAAGATTTAACACACAATTGTTTACTGTCCAACATCAATATCAATGTACCTTCTTCAAAAGCCAGCGAAAGGTCTGTGTCTTAGCAAAACATGGTGTTCATACAGTCATCTGTCTTATGTACGCGAGCTCTTCTTCGGGTCTTCTTCTCCATCCTGAAGCCAGCGGCCCTCTTCGCTAGAGCATTGACGTTCGCGTACTACATCTACATCTACATTTTTATACAGCTCATATATTTCGTGGTAGTATCTTCCACTCCATTCACATTAATTGTAGACAGTAAGAGCCAGCTCCGTTGCCAATAATACTGGCAAAATTAAGGCCCATCCAATGAGCGTAAGTCAACTTAAGCAGTGTCCCAGTACACAGAACTGATCACTTTGTTCAGTTTCGTTAAGTTTCGTTAATTTTTTTTTTTACTTGAGTGGACTCGGATGCGACTTTCCTCTGCGTACATAAATGAATATTGGTGCTGGAATTTTGCGTAAATTGAAGATGCTCCATGCTCTTGTTCCTTCGGTACTCATAGTCAATTGTGTTTTTTCTTCTTCAAGTAAAGAGTTCACACCCCAATTGCTTGGGCAAATATAGGGAGCAACGGCTGCCGAGGGCGTCAGATCTCAACTCTTTTCCTTGCCCCGAGGAAGGCACACATCTTGTATCATAGATTTTAACCAACAAGCTTGTGCGCCGAGTTCTGCCTAGCCGGCTCAAGTCGGGCTCGGAGGCTCTTCGGGCTGGAGCCAAGTATTATAGAATGTGTCTGCCCGCACTCGTTGTCGAACCAAAGGCTTTTTCTGGGTAATGTTGTTCACTCTGGCACATCATTGGCAGTTTCTTTGATGTCTTCCTGACAACGCATTCTCTTAAATGGCCTGGACACAAGCTGAAGAAAACTTGGAGTGATTTAAGTTGCAAATCCTATTCAGAATGATAGCGACATCATCTTATTCCTTCCAATGATTTGTTGGTTAACTTCGACCCCAAACTGTCGCACGGCATAAATAATTCTGTTCGTCACTACACCACACGCTGAACATTAACACTCACTTGCTACGCAAGCAAATCATGCAATCAAATATCGCTTATGTCTTTCAACAAAACTAATTACTCATCAGTTAAGCCGGCGTTCATGTTAATACCCTGACCTTGAATGTGTTTGTTAACCTAGCACAGTCGGAGTTCCTTCGCGATGATCCGTGCATCTTCGCTTATCGATCACAGCAACTGAGGTAGAAATGAAACACTCTACGTGTGCAAGGTCTGCGCGATATGTAAATATTGCACACCGTTTCGGGGAGTACAATATAATCACAGACCATTGACGCAAATCGCGCGAATCGATTTGAATTGCATGATTCACCGCGGCGAGAACCTGAAGTCAACAAAAATCTCGTTTTTTTTTTTTGTGAAGTCTGCTCCTGATTTAGCTATTTTACGATGCAAATTTAAACCAATTATTTGACATTTTCTTGTGGAATCTGCAAGAGAAAACAGTGGGATTTGAGACGATTTACATTTCAGGCGAACCATGCGACCATGAACGGCTACATTCCTAATTTGGAACAAATCAAGACTTGGCTTCAGGGATGTACTCATGAAAGTGCTGCCACTTCTACATTTAATCAGACTTCCCTAAATTTGAACGGATTTCAAGCTTGTCAAAATCATTTGAGAGAATGCAAAAGGTTAGGTTAGGAAAGTGACTAGAGGAGCATTTGCCATGTCTCTTTGAGATTCTGACCCTGAACCCCATGTGATGTCGTGGTGGACATCCTTAATGGACCCCAGATGTCCGATAGGTAGGTTCAGAGACTGAGGATCCGGAGAGAACTCTAAACTGCCCGTCTTCTCTTAGCTATGAAATACAAAATGGAGGAAACCCGAGGGCCTTAAGTTGAAAATATGATCATTTTGGTGGAGGATTTCGCAACGCTTAAGGAAGGGGTTACCTGATGGCTGATGGTTACCGAATTCTTAGACAAAGCTGGACTTAAGGTATCACTACTACAAGTTATTCCTGGTCTGGTGCTAGGTTTGTAATTCTTCATCATGCAATGGTGGGAGTGAAGAAGAGGTATTTTGTGGGCTGTACGTACTTGCGTGCCATCCATGCCTGTCGCCACAGCAAAACATCTTCGGAAATTTGGAATAGTTGCTCAACCAAATAATAGATGGTCTAGTGGCCATTTACGAATCAATTGTGGTCTCCTCTCAATGCGGGACTATCACACAGCCGGAACCGAATTAGCAGCCCAACTCTCAAGACTCTTATCAGCGTCATCACTGAGCACTGCGCCATTAGAACTCACGCCTCTAGATTGGGTCTGCCCCACAACGACTGCTGCAGAAGCTGCAAGGATGAGGTAGAGAAGGAAACTATCGTGCGTCCTTCTCGGCAACTGCAGCGTCATCCTCTCCCAAAGCCTAGGGGCACACCTAATGTTAGTGTCAACCATCTTCATCGCTTTGTCAAACGCACCATCTGGTTTTCGGAATATGATCGATTAGGTGCACGGGGTAACACAACAAGCCTACTGCGGCTTAATTATGAGTGTTGCTCGCTGGCCTTCCTAACCTAACGTCAACCTAACTTAATTGACTGCGTGTAGAGACCGTGGCAAATGGAGATGTAAAATGACTCAAGAGCATAATCGATGCAATTTGCATTTTTAAGGAGAGTGTAGTGTATACAGAATAAGTGTTAAAGTTTAATATCAGTCCACTAAGTTCAATGAAGTCGTTGAAGCTAAACAGGTGTTCTGTGTCGAATTTTACGGTCACTTTTATGCGAGGAACAGAGTGCAGGCGACGAGATGTACTTGAAGTCAACTCTGATTGACTAATTGCCTGATTCTCAAGGCGGCCTTGGCTGCAGACAGATGCACACAGAGATGTATTGGTAGCAAGTGCTGTACAGCCTCCAATTGCGCCTGACTCCCAGGCTATGCTGTCATTCTACAGGATGGCTCCGAAAATCCGCCAGATTGTCCTAGGTTTCAGATACGTAGGTATTTGGGCGCGCGAACGACATTGTGGCCGTGGCTCACTTAGACCAACGTATTGGGTCCATTGTGCCCATACTAGGGATTGCTAAACTACCGTGAGACCTACTGTAGTCCTCAAACCAGATCAGATGATGGATAGATTCTGTTTCTTCCTCATCTCTGCAGCTCGTGCAAGAATCGTTATGCGGTATGTTCAGTCGCATCGCATGTGTACCTATGGCACAGTGCCCGATAATGACTCCTATAAGAGAGCGTACATCCGTGCGACTGAAGTCAATCAATGATGTTGATCTTTTCTTGCTCAGCATCGGCCATAGAGCCCCGTCTGTAGCTCCAAAACTCACACCAAGTCAGCGAGTTCTGGCTCTATCCAGTGCTTCGTCTTCTAGTTGTCTCCTTATGGAGCCGAGGGGTGTGTGCGCATCCGGAATTGATAAAGATTCCCACATCTCCGATGCCATTTTCGCCGGACTCTGTCCGCCTTTTTGTTTCCTTGGATTTCAGTATGGCCCGGTCCACAGTAGAGGGTCACCGTGTTTACCAAGGATATCGTGGTGATGCTCTGTCTGCATAGCCTAACCAGCTAGTCCTAGGGTTTGGTCGCCATCTCTTGACAAAGATTGAGTATAGGGCACAGGAGGCTTTGTTGAGAGCCACGTTGACAATGGTAGTCCTGGTTCTCACCAGAGTTATGGCTCGGTATTGGGCACAGAGTGGCCGCTGTGGTGTCGTGAGAGAACAAAAGCACGCACAGCGCGACTGGTTACGGTAGAAGCTTGACCCAGGTCCACCTCGAAACTTAGCCACAACCAATTTTGGACCGAGTCATTGAAAATTGGAACAAGGGCTTGGAGCTCAAAACAAAGCCAGACATAACTTTATTTCTCTCGCCGTTGTTGTATTCACGTGTGTTAATGTATTTTCTTATCGTTTTTATCTGCCCATCCTGTATTCAAATGATGTACAATTTCGCACAATTGTTGTCGCGTCAGTTAGAAAATCCACGTCTCCTGAACCGTGAGTTTCCTCTTCGACTACAGGCGCAACTGAGGCCTTTGGGGATTACTACATATTCCGGTCCATTTAAGTAAGATTAGCACTTTCAACTAGTCGGCAGATATGGACATCTACTACATCATTAGAGTGGGTTTTGGTTCCCGAATGCTTCCAAAGCTTCTCTGATGACTAGAGAGTTCAGGAAGTCGAAGAGTAGCTCCAAAGATGGGCTACATATAGCTCCTAGCCTGATGAATTGACCCCAGACCGACTGTAGGGAATTGAGGATGTGGACTATGTTCCCAGTAAGAATTTACCTCTCTCTTGCACTCTGCCTGCTTGCCTACTGTAAAGCACAAAGGAGAACAGGTATCGAAGCTGCTTCGAGCCTAGGGAACAACTCACCAGACGGCTACCACCTTTGGGGAGGTACCCACTATTTGGCTCAAAGACATCCAATCTGTTGTTCGTTTCTAAAAACTCTTAGCAAAATATCGTACTGGCTTCAGAGGACTGATGTTTAGGGCCTGCGGCGCCGAACTAGACTCCGAATCAAATGTTCAATGAGTTCTTTCCTTGTCCAATCGCTTGTGATTCACCCGGCTCCTCGCCGCCGAACGACTTCCACAGCAACCCTTGTCAAATTCAAAGTGAGTCCCGAACTGACGTCTGCTGAGGAGGAGCTAACCAGAAACAAAAACAAACAGGAACCGGAACCATTCATGTCGGCCGTCGGGTCGATCAATGATGTTTTCATAACTCCTCTCTTATCGACTGGCCATGCGGAACCCGTTTCCACATCATTGTCATATTTAATTCATGGACACAAATGGACCCTGTTCAGTCCCCCTGTTGCTGCCAATCACATTAGAACCTCTCAAGCGGTAGACACTTGTCTGGCTCACAAGCTGTGCCGTGTTTGCCGCCGCCTCCTTAAAGTAACCCGCATGTTGAAAGCGACGTCCAATCCGACTACAGCATCCCTATTACCTTCAATAATCGATAAATTGCTCTTGTATGCCCACGTACGAGTATGCCCGCTCCTTGCTGGATGCAGAGTTTACTTTGTTCGCATGTACTGCCGTCCGTGATACAAAGTTCAATCGTTTTCCAATTTAGGTCACACAATTACACAGCAGACGTGAATGTAATGTTTCCCTGAAAAGGCAGCCGGGTCGTGTCCCACATTCGCTGACGGTGTCCAACAGACGACTGTACATGACAGGGAACGTCCCCAACTATGTGCACATTATAATTTCATCAAGACCACCGATGAGAGGTCAAACAACAAGAAGACCGCTTGTGAATGACCCTTGTGCTGCGGTGTCGCTTTCGAAATGAGTTTTATCTCGGGGCAAACAACAGAGATAACCACTTAGCGAGCGATGTCACAAGTGTCGTAATTCGGCATTGATGTCCTCATCCGTCGAGTGCACAAATCAAACGAACTTGTTTGACTTCCATAAGTTTTTGTTTGCACACTTCAGTCGGAGTGTGTTTCAACACGCTGTCGGCGGGGACGATGGGAATGCGTACTGAAACAGTTCCACGAGAAGTTTCTAACTTTTTATCGCTTTTTTTTTTTTGTTTCGTTTCAGCGTCAAGACTACTTGTTTCGTCAGCTGCAAGAACTGGAACCGAAGTTTCGCAACATTCGGCTGGCACGTAACCGCTTCTCGACTATTTGGGGCGGCGCCTCGTTGCTGACCATGCTGATGCAGTGCATGCGAGACCTGCTGGAGTCCAGCTGGCAGTGGGACTTCGTGATAAACCTCAGCGAGAGTGACTTCCCGGTGAAGTCGGTGGATAAACTGGTCAAATTCCTCACAGCGAACAGGAATCGGAACTTCGTGAAGAGCCACGGTCGCGAGACGCAGCGATTCATTCAGAAGCAGGGTCTGGACAAGACCTTCGTCGAGTGCGACACGCACATGTGGCGCATCGGCGATCGAGCTCTGCCCGAGGGCATTCAGGTGGACGGTGGAAGCGACTGGATTGCCCTATCGCGGCCATTTGTTAAGTACGTCACCGCCAACGAAGGCAATGAGCTCCTGGAGGGCCTGCTCACCATATTCCGGCACACACTTCTGCCGGCAGAATCGTTCTTCCACACAGTGTTGAGGAACTCGCAGTTCTGCCAGACGTACGTGGACAACAATCTGCACGTGACCAACTGGAAGCGGAAGCTGGGCTGCAAGTGCCAATACAAGCACGTGGTCGACTGGTGTGGCTGCAGTCCGAACGACTTCAAGCCGGACGACTGGCCCCGTCTGCAGGGCACGGAGCAGAAGATGCTGTTCTTCGCCAGGAAGTTCGAACCCATCATCAATCAAGCGATCGTCTTGCAGCTGGAGGAGTGGCTGTTTGGCCCCTACACCACTGAGTACGTGAACCTGAACTCATACTGGCAGAGCCTGTACCACCACTTGGACAAGCGGTCGCCTACCGACGACCTGCACTTGACCATCGGAAACAGCTTGTTGCGGATAAACGGCAGAAAGATGGACTACACCACGTCCACCCTCTTGGAGATTACGAACTTTCGCAGCAACGAAGAGTACAAGGGATTTCTGCTGCGCTACCGAGCCACATTGGCGGCGTCCAATGTCACGGTGGAGCTCGAGACCCGCATCCGGCCAACGCAGTACCCGAAAGTTGCAAAATCCTCCAAGTTTGCCAAACGCGTACGGAACTTTGAGGTTAGCTCAGACTTCGATCAGAAGGAGCAGATCTCGCGGAATTTTGCCAAATTTCTCGGTCCATCGTCGGACATAGTATTAAGCTTCACCTTCGCCGGTTCGGCGCACACCGACAACAATCACTCGTACAACCTGACGGTTCTGTGGATAGATCCACTCGGAACGCTGCAGGATTTCAATGAAATCCACGTCGAAGACACCCAATCGGATGCCATAAACTTCTCCAAAGCCAATCTAAAGCACCCGCTAACCCCAGGCATATGGACGGTCAAGCTGATTGGCCGCTCATCGATCTACGCACAAACGAAATTCCTCGTGTCGCCGCTCACAATCGAGCACGGCCAGGACATACGATACGCCCGATCACAGGTCCTGCACCTGGGCAGCCCCCAAGACATATCATACCCCACAGAATGGCAACAGCACTTGCCGCCCGCCGAGGACGTTCGAATACTTAAAGAGCTGACCTACGTGAATGCCAAACGCTCCGGCAGTAGTCTGCTCAACTGGGCGGACGACCTGATCGGTAAATTCTTCCTCGTCCGGGAAACGTGTGCTGTTGTCGAGAATGCAAAATCCGGTCTGCCCACTTGCAAGGACACCACCTGGAGCTCACTTGCACCCGATCCGAAAAGCGATGTCGACGTGCTGCTCCATCGTCGCAGATAGAACTGGGGATCGCAGGAACTCGGGAACGGACAGGAAGCCAAATACTTAGCTTATTTATTAGTTTTGTGTTTATTTATATAGTCAACTTGTCATTGTATATTTATTCTCCTCCTACTCTTCCTTGGCCTTGTATAAAGCACCACATAATCACACTTCCTTAGAGGATAAGCGTTCTAAACAAGCGGAGAACATGAGAAAAACGAAACAAAATGAAACCAAAACGGGACAATGCATTTGTTTGCACGCGAAGCGCAATGTATTTATTTTTGATAAAAATATTTAAAAAGAAAAAGAAAATCAAACCGAACATGTACAGTTAATAACGCTACATTCAACACCACAAGAAGAAGCAAAGAAACAAATTGAACGAAAAGCGTAACAAGTCAACACGTCATGGCAGAGAAATCGGGAATTCAGCGAGCGGACGGGGGTTAAGTTCTGTGTGTGGGGTGACGCGAAATGTAGTTTCACTGGTTCCCTGTTTGCCTTCAAGGAGGGACATGTGCTCACAGGACTCCGCATTCCGATTTCTCTGCCATGTGGTCTTATAATGTGATATATACTAATATGTATATGTACATACGAATGTACATTCAATTAAATGTATTCTCTCCTAGACTTTTTTCTATACATTTTAATCACTACCTACCTATTGTATTTGTAATCTAGATAGATGTTCACGTGAATAAAACGCATTTTCAATCATTACTCTCGAGCACGACGGATGAACGACGGCGACGGTGTGCGTGTGTTCATGCAACGTGTAGAATATAAACTCGTTTAAACATAATCAATCGAAACATTTAAGACGGACCTGCATGATGTATTATTTCTTATTACGGATATCCTTATCCTTTTTTTCGGTTCATTTTTTTCGCAAACGACACGAGGTGGTTGCGAAGGAGTTGTTAAGGAAAGCCAAACGTTATCTGACGGAAAGTAAATCAGACATTTTGTCATGTCTTAAGAGCACCACATGCATCCGTTTAGCCTCTTTTTTTAAGTTTTCCTTTAAAATAAAATTTTTTGTATACATTTGTTGATATCGACGAGTAATTCTCACTTGTTATTCTTTAAAGTGTATAGTATTGAAAGTATATTAACTTTTAAAATTGTTTGTAAATATTTAAGTAACGACGTAACGAGAAATAAAATGTATTTTTTGACTTGTTCGTGTTTTACTACTGTGACCCAGTTGGACAGCCCCACGCTGTGCGGCACTACTCTACAACTAACCGCAATGGGTCTCATAAGCTTAGCTGGAAAAGTCCAGGATAGGGTCAGGGAGGCTAGTTCTGCCCCTTTTAGCCCTACAACCACTCATCGCTTACTAGATCTTCACATCGATTGTCACACCGACACATCTGTACGGAGTCTCAGTTTGGTGGACAGCACTAAACAAATCTGTCATCTGCAAGGCAGAGACTGGCCTGCATGTGCATCAGCGGAGCGGTGAGAAGCACTCCTTCAGACGCACTTAATATACCCCGCCAACTTCCACCATCTGAATTATTTGGCAAACAAATAGCAGCCAGCAAAACCCAGAAACTCAAAACAGTCCGACAGTGGTTCGAACTCCCCATCGGTCACTCCACTATTCTTAAGCAATTCAACTTCCTTCCCAATGACACCACCAGCAGCATTCCCTCCAGATCGGATTGGATGTCTGACAATCAGACGCTGGACGATCCGTTGCGCAGCGACACAGACGGACGAAGGGGTCAATATTGGTCTCTCATTGAAGCTCCCTAACCAACGTAGCGTTTTATCAGGCAAAAAACCATTGCGATAAAGGAGACACTGTCTTGGCTCAAGAACTATGTAATATCCAAATGGGATATCAGCATTTGATCCGACAGCAATTTGAAAACATCCCTTAATTACAGTCTCCTAGCGAGATGACTGATTTTCATTTCAATATACACCTCGCGTGGGTGCCGAGACTGTGACATACCGGGAAATTGCAAAAGCCGATGAAGTCGCATGGTATGGTACAACCTCTTCCCTAGCACCAGGAGGAGATCCACCGTCTATGCCGATCGCAATAGACTACCATCTCCTTAAGATACACACAATTAAAACAACACACCATAAATAGCTAGACGGCACCACCTGCTTTAAAACAACGGAAATATGGCCAGGACCAAATCTTAAACGATCACTCTGTCTGCTCAGGCTAAGCAGACCTTCATTCAGGACACTCATCGTCGTCATAAATGAACACGGTGTAAAATACGCCCGCAGGCTACATGGATGAAGAGGCAGAGACCACAAATCACCACCAACTCTCTGACCAGTCTTAGATACTCACATCTAGGGGCCTACAATCTTAACGAACTAAATTGCTTCCTACCATCTGACGAATACCTTTAAATGTACGAAGTCCACTGAGACACTCATCTTGGCCGAAGGTAGAGATGGAGTAGGAAATAGTAGCATAAGAAGTTTCATAGTCGTGTAGTACGGCTAATAAATGATTGTCTAAACCTCCGAAAATAGGTTTGAGGGTGATGTGATGAGCATTCCTGCGGGTGAATTCATGAATCATGATCACTTGAGTATCGTTCTAGACAAACAAGCGAGTCTATTGACTTTGAGACATTCACCCAGATTACGAAAGTCGTGTCACTTGAACGACACAAGGCGTTTTGAGAGTCGAGTCACTTTACAGGTGTTTAAGCATCGGTATTACGAACCTTAATCGACTCGAGCTTATGTTCCACACACATGCTAAAGCTGCCATTCAAAAGCTTTCTGTCAATTTGAAAGCTCAATTTGTTAACTGGGGCGGTTTTCATAAATTCTACCCGAATAAACATTTTTAATTGTTGTTTTGAGGCGTTTGCTTAATAAAATTATTCGTGGAATTTAAAGTAAATATGGACGGCATTGCTAGTTTATTTATTGGATTAGGTGAAGACAACGACTGTCAAGAATTGCAGAAAAGGGAATTAATTAACATCAGAAGAAGCATTCGATTAAAATGCAATCCATTTGATTTACCACAGATGCTAAGTAAGATGTATGCATTGTACAAATGTTATAAATTTGCTTTCCATCCAGTTTTGTTTGCATCTGTTTGAGAAATTCATATTTTCCTCCACCAGCTTAACCACTGGCTTTATTTGTTTTGGGCTTATTTTTCCATTAGACTCGTTCACAAAATTCAAACCGCCGTCTTTTGTCGTGTTACTCGTCGTTTCGGTGTAATAAATCGACTTTCGGAATACCGATACACGACAAGTGTCACACAAAAAATACGTTCCACATAAGCTTATCACCAGAAGTCGTTTTATGGCGTAAAACGACTACTATATCGACAATCGTAATACCGACATCACAGGGGCGTTTCGACACATGTCGTTAAACGACTTTCGTAATCGGGCTGATTGCTATCTCGCATAAGTTCAATCGTTCTTTTTCGGATTCTATTTATGTACGAGGTGCAGGGAGCTCTTGGACGCAACAGACCTGATTTGAGTGTTGTACTCAAGCTTAAGGGGGATGCATCGTTTGAGGAAACCTGGACAATTGACAGGAGACCCTTTGATCTGCGCCAACTACAGAGGCATCAGTCTCGCTTACAAAATATTATCTGCCGTACTGTGTGAACGCCTAAAGCCATTCGTCAACAACCTGGTCGGTCCATACCAGTGTGGCTTTATGCCAGGAAAATCCACCATCGACCAAATATTTACACTGCTGCAGATTTTTGGAGAAGACCCAGGAGCAACAAATCGATACCCACCACCTTTTCATCGATTTTAAGGCCGCGTATGATAGCATTTATAGAGACGAGCTATACAGAGCAATGTCTAGTTTTGGCATCCCTACCAAACTCGTCCGTTTGTGTAGGATGACGATGGAGAATGCACGCTGCTCCAGCAAGGTCGGTAAAGACCTAACCGAGACATTTGATGTCAAAAAAGGATTCAGACAAGGCGACGCGCTGTCATGCGACTTTTTCAACATCGTTCTTGAAAGATTTTGAAATTCAAAACTCGAACGCCAACACCAGAGGAACAATCTTTCAGAAGTCCGTCCAACTACTCGCATATGCCGACGATATTGACATTATCGGGAGAACGCAGCGTGACGTCAATGACGCTTTTGTGGATATTGCAACGGAGGCCGCGAAGATCGGTTTAGCGGTAAACGAGGGTAAGACCAAGTATATGCTGTCAACGAGAAAGGACACCCAACACCGACGTCGCGGTCAGAACGTCACAGCAGACAGATATAACTTTGAGGTAGTCAAAAACTTTGTCTACCTAGGCACCGCTATCAATTCAGACGAAGAAATCAAACGAAGAATAACTCTTGCCAATCGCTGCTTCTTTGGGCTAAGAAAGCAATTGGTAAACAAAGCCCTCTCTCGAAAAACCAAGGTAACGCTTTACAAGACCTTAATCGTCCCAGTCTTGCTTTATGGCGCGGAGGCATGGACTTTGTCAAAAGCGGATGAAGCTGCTCTTGGTTGCATCGAGAGGAAAATTCTTCGTGTGATTTTCGGTCCCGTCTGCATAGATGGTGAGTGGAGGAGGAGATATAATGACGAACTATGCAGGCTGTTTAGCGACATCGACTTAGCCAGAAGAGTGAAGATCCAACGATCATGTAGAGCGGATGGAAACCAATGCTCCGTCCCGAAAAGTCTTCGAATCCACCCCCGAGGGACGGCGCAGTAGAGGAAGACCGCGACTCAGGTGGCGCACGCAAGTGGAAAGGGACCTCAACCAACTAAGCGTGCGAAACTGGAGACAGCTAGCTAAATATCGTTCTGGTTGGAGACGCTTGTTGGTTGAGGCCCAGGTCCACCTCGGACTGTAGCGCCACCTTAAGTAAGTAAGTAAGACAATTTGACATCAGTCAGCCCACCTAAGGATGGAAAGTCTTTCAGTTTCATAGACACAAGCCCCCTACATGGATGATGACTGATTATTAGGGGTTCGCTTGAGTGATCCACTCCATAGTTTTAGCCCGAATTGTTTGTGCTGTCAAGATCGAAATTCAAATTCAATTCCACGACTGAAGGCCAGGGTCGTGAATCTTGCAACGAATATGAAAATCTGAGAGTAGTGTCATCAGCGAATGTGTGAATTGGATTAGAAGAGGTAGATGGAGATAATTTATAAAAATTACTAAAGACCGGGGAAGGAAGACATCCTCGGGAAATGGCCAAGCTTATTTGTTGGATAACAGACATGAACTCATCCGAAACAACTTCAATTGGACGGTCCGAAATGTTATTTGAGAAGAGATTCATCGAAGACATATGAATAGTGTGTTCCTACGGACAACAGGGGACCTGCATAATTAATGGGTTGATCTATGGGATCCTCATCCATCCAGATTATGTATGAATCCTTGTCTGGGCACCCATCGTACGGGCAGGCGGCGTGTGTAATTTGAGTAGAACGTTTGATGTTAAGCGTTGGCCAAATCTGCCTTGTCTTAAGACTCGTAGTACCTTCTATGTTGGCTGTGTGATTTTTTGTAGATGATGGTAAGCTGTAGCGAGATGCATAGATGGCGGGTTGCCCTCAGTGAGGCGGAAGCTGTCGTAGAACGACTAGTGAATCGCCTTCGCAATTGCTCGTATGTTGCAATGCTGCGGCACCCACAGGGAGCACTTTAAATACAAAATTTACATTGCCCAATGACGCAATCGCTGTCTGGGTGCCTGAACTGAGTCTTGAGATCCAGGACAGTGCCACTTTGTTCGCTATTATTTCTGCTTGAGAGACGCTAGCTGGAGCTGCATATTGATAGCAATGTTGGAGTTTCGAATACACTGCAGTGATTAGGTAGTTTAAGGAACAGAGGAATTTTGTTGTAACATTCCAATGCATGTTCCTTTATCCAGCTGTGTAGATTTCTAGATCAGCATATTTTCAGCGGACCAGTCATCTCTATCTTGGATGGAGATGCTGAAGTTCGGTGCAAAGTCCTACGGTGTCCGTACGAGTTGTTTTATCTGTTGCACTATCGAAAACCGAAAGCCGCTTTAGTGGCTATTAGTTTTCCAAGGACGCCTATCGTTTCTAGACCAGGATGGCGTCAAGTTATTTGGCGTTTTCAGTCAACAGTCAAGTTGCGTACTGTATTTTTGGGCATTTATACGAGGTATTTTGCATTTCCTTGTGAAGAGTACATTTTCTGTCTTGCAACCCGAGTTAATACGAACATTTTACGATTTTGCTGACCACCGTAACTGTGGAAATGTGCCTGTTATGGCGATTTTTATATTGTGTTGCGCATAGGTCGACAAAATCCATTCTAGAGTAGTCCTCTCTCGGTGCTGGATTCCTTTAGGAATCGAGAAAGAGGGGAAAGGGAAAGAGAGATGGTTCTAGTGATTTATTCCTCTTATAGCAGGTGCCCAGATATCTTTGTCTTTTGTGGGCTAGTGCCTCATAAAATCCCAGTACGTGTTTTAAAATTTCATTAGATTCTTCATAGAATCTGCAGAGACCGTCTTCTGATACCCCTTAGATGCTCCCTGAGTCTGCAGCGCCTTGTTAGGATACGGAGGTTGTTCTATTTTTATACATTCCACAAACCTCCCTCGATTATACTGACCTAAGAGTTTCTTGGCCTGTTTCATATCGTGGGCTTTGTTTCAGGTTTCTATCCGGTTCCTTATTTCTAGTTCCCTGAATTCTCCTCTGAGCACATGGTCTCCTACAGCGCAGTATGGCTTGGGCCTGACATTCCTTTGCTTGACAGGGTATCCATTTAATTCCATATTAAGATGCTTAGTGCATCACTATTATTTGCCCGCCAAGATCAAACGTCGATTTTCTGGTTATTTCTTGTGTGTCCCTTTTCCAGATGAGTTTGCTGTCTAGGATTACTCTTACATACATAACTTCGTTTACTGGAGCCAATGTTGTGCCCGAGAGACTTATTGGTTTTAGTCGCTCCATTTTTGTTTTCTTGCAAAGGGCACTGTGGTCGTTTTTGCCGGATTTAGGGATAGCCCAGCCGACAAGCCCCATTCGTTAGTTATTGTCTCCTACATCTTGCTCCAGACTATGCCATCAGCGTATGCCGGACATCTGATGGCGGGGTTTGTCAATATCTCTAGAAGCTCGTCTGCAATTAGACTCCACATGAAAGGTTTACTTTTTTTTTGTCCAGAGCTCGAATATTTGCATCATGGGATGTGTTGTCAAATGCTACTTCAATATCCAAGAGAGCACATCTAACTACATATTTCTTTCGCTTCAACGGCGCTTTCGATAATTTCTGTCAGTTGGTAGATTGCAGTTTCTGTGGATCTGCCTGCTCTAGGGACATGATGGCAATAAGAGAGATGCTTGCAGAACATCCTCTCTTGTGTAGTTGTCCACGGCTATATTGAACGTTACATCCCGTGTATCTTAACTACTTGAGTATATCTCTCTTCCATAACAGAGGAGAGAGAGAATTCTTTCTTGCGTGGAGCCTACGAATACATTTCTTGAGACACTGTGACTCCTTACTGCGAACGATTCAGCTAGACGTCCTGTATTCACCCGCGGGTGGTGTTGCCAGCATTCTACTACACAGGCAATACCAGCTTAGCCAGTTTATTTATTTATGTTAGTGACCGTAAATTCAGCTTAAATTTTGCCAGCTTCCCGTGAGGATTGTTAGGTATACATTATACATGTCAACAACAATGAACAAACGATTAGTAATACAAAAGCAAGAAGCATTCCTACTCTGTAGTCACAATTGCCAGTTTCAGATCACAACTGTACATCCTTCCGTTCATGGCACATACGCACAAAGCTGCAGCTACCATGTAAATTAAATAAAAAGCAGATAACACAAGACGATTGCACGTTTGCTTCGTTGCGCACGATTCGTTTTATTATTTACAACATATAGGTAAATGCATGCCTTAAATACATGCGAGATGAACGTTATATGTACAAATCGTCGTCCGGATCCTCTTCGTCAAAATCATCATCCTTGTCAGGCGTGTAGATTATGTTGCCGCCACCACTTACTTCACTTTCACTGGTTCTGCAAGGGAAATCATTGAAAAAGTTAGTCGAAAAAAAGCGAAAGACAGGCCTTACTTTTCATATGGCAGTTTCAAGGCATTCCTCGCAACCAGTTCATCCTCCTCCAGTTCAATCTTGAACGTTCCCTGCAGTTCGGGCTTGACTGGTTGCTTCTCCGGCTTTTTGTTCGCTAACTTCAGTGATTCTACTTTGAAACTATCTTTGGTTGTAGTGTACGTGTAGTGCTGAGTGAAAATGGAAAATAATTAATTGCTTGTTGCATTTACCGAATGGAATGTCAGCTCACTTTATTAGTAACTGATCCGCCAGATTTCCTGGTCAAAATTGATAGATTTGTCTTAGATTCTATGGAGAGTACTATGTCGGCCATATACTCAAGGCATGCGAGAGTGAATGCTTCGAAAAGGTACGTCGTAGAGGCCCACAGAAATACTTGCTTCACATTGCGATTTTGCTTGAGCTGATGAATCACTTGAAATAGCCCCGAAATCTTGCGATTATACATTCGTATATCGCTCAGCATTGGCAGAATGACATTGACCTTAGTTTCACTGTTCGTGCATTCCTTCAAGAATGCTTGGTACGACGCTTCAATGGATGGATTAGAAAATGAAATCTTCAAGAATCTCACACTATCACCTTGCCCTTGTTCTTGCAGCAGACGCTGAATTGTTTTCGATGCGACTTTTTCACGTCCAACATTGTCTGAAGAAATGTAAATTTTACATAAAGCGATTGAGTGCCGGTGGACGGATACACTTACCGATGAAAAGAACGAATTTTTGATTGGTCACGACAAGATTTGATAACATTTCTGTGTGATTTATTGTGGAAACCTATGAATTTTAGTCTTTGTTTACGTTTTAATCGTCGTGCTATGACATCTACACATGGATTGATGGACGTTAATCGACTGTCATTTGAAGTGGCACTGTGATTGGGTCATGTTGCGGTGGGATTACAATTGGTAATACTGTGCAACTTCCGAAGAGTGGTATAAAATTTACTTATATGTATATGCAATTTAAAATTCAACTGTTTAAATAATACATTGACTTGATTTAATCAATAAATTAATTCAAATTCTAGAAATCCTTTTCCACTTGTGAATAGTCGTCTCAGCCACTGCGTTTGCACCCTAAGGCAATTACCCACAAATGTGCATTGTGAATGATCCATCTCTAATGACAAGTAATTAGAATGTTGACATATTCGTCGTTTTTTTTTTAGCCTCCTGTCCAGTACTTCTCCATTCGTGGTGCTACTTAAAAACTAAACTCAATTCAGTGAAGACTAAGTAAAAAGTTTATATAAAATGGTGGATCCTAATCGAAAAATCAATCGCCTTACTGATAAGGACATCGAGTTCCTGGACGAATGCGAAGAAGAGTTTGCCTGCCGTTTCACCGAAGAGGATGAGGAATTCATGAAGCATTGCTCGCAAGGATTCCCCGATCCCCCGGTGGTACAAAATTGGGGTGAAAATAAACCATTCAATCGCAATTCACATCATAGTCGAGGCGATTACAGGGGCAATCGCCGTTGGAACAACAATCAAACTAGAGGCGGTTACCGACCGTATGGTGACCACCGTGGGCACAGGAACCACAACCATCAAAATCACAATTCGCGTGGCAGATGGAACGACTCATGATAAAACCGACAGTTGGGAGTTCACGATTTTTTATTGCTTAGTAAGAAGACAAATGAAATACTTTGTATCGATTGTTACGAAGTACAAAAAAAATGGACGAAGAAATTAAATAAAAAATAAAGTACATTAAAGCTATTCCTGTGTTCGATTACTTGTATGTGTGCTGTGATGAAATGGAATTTGTAAAATGCATGGTGAAACCTTCCTAGTAAGTACAATCGCAGAGCCATTCCATTACACGGTCGATTCAGTCAGATCTGCGTCGGGTTTGGGGCCGTCGGTGGTTCCCATACCCACGCCCATTGCGTTCAACAGGTTGGACGCCGGGCCAGGGCCGCCAATTTGCGACTTGTAGCTGTCCATCATGTTTTTCAGCGTGTTGACATTGATGTCGATGGGCTTGAAGGACTCGATGTCGTCGAAATCATCATCGGCGGATGATTTTGGACGCTTTTCGTCGGTATTCACAAACGTCTGGCCAATGGTGGTCTTGGCCAGCTCCTTGTCCATCTGATCCATGTATGCCTTGATGTCTGACTGAATGTGCATCTCGGAGTTGGTCATTTCTTCGATGTTCTTCTCGAGATCATCTTCGTCCTCGTAGTCGCTCATCTCGGAATTGGATTCCCAGTTGTCCTCGGGAATCACGAAGTCGAGGAAATTCTTTACGTGCGTAGAGAATGCGTCCGGATCGAAGCTCACAGACTGATCTGGAGAGGCCGCTGCAACTGGATTCTCCCTGACGGCCCGCCGCATCGATTGATTCTTGCGAATGTTTGTTTTCCTTGGCGATGGCACGGGTACATCGTCGTCGATGCCATCGAACTCTGATTGTCTGTCGAGGAATTCAGTGATATTTGAGGTGAACTCTTTGGCATTCACATCCCCGGTGGGTGTGTAGAGCTTCTTCACGCCATACTTCTGGGTCAGCATTGCGTCCAGTTCCTCGGATGAGATGTTGAGCCAAGTGTCTGTCTCGCTCAATGGCAGGTAGTTCTCATTCTCGCGCAAGTTCTCCAGCGAAGCAGATTCCAGTGAGCGCAGCATCTCCACGATTTCCTTGCCCACAATGGGTCGCGTGCGGAATCGCGCCTTGTTCGTGGTAAAGAACGCTTTGGCATCCTCCAGAAGTTGTTTGTACTTTGCTGAGCCCTCCAAGTTGTCCTTGAAGTAGCCTTTGTTCGCTAGACTCTTGAGGTATATCCGCCAAGCCGGGTCGTTCTCCAGACAGCCATTCTCCTTCGCCTGTGAAGCGAGTATCTCAAAGCCACAAGCGATTTTCACCCCCAACAAATCCTCTTTGTACTCCTGCGAGCCCACGGCCGAGGGCAGGTTCCAGCCCGTGCGCCGATCCGGCGTGTATTCGCTGTGCATCAGCATCGCGTACAGACACCGTGTGAATTTGACAACCGACCGCACCCTTTCCTCGGGAGGGAAAAACCTCATCGCACGACAGGCCTTCATGTCGATGGGATCCCTCTCGCAGAATGCCCTGCACGCCGAAGCTATTAGCGACGGCCGTTGCTTCAGAATAGCTGCCACGCCCATTGGAAGACGAACGATTTGACTGTGGATAGCCGCTTCACGGCGACCTGGCGTGAACTCTTCCAGCCGCTCATCGATGCAGTTCTGGATGTCATTTGAAACACGGTAAAGCGTCGGATTTTGAGCAATTTTAGTCAGCGCCGCTGCAACCGGCATAACACTTGTCGAGTTCGAAGGCGAATTCTGCACTAGTTGCAGATGGCCCTCTGATATGTACACCTATTGGGCGAAACAAGTGAACAATGAGCCCAACCTACTTCCGCATGAACAAAGCAGAACAAAAGCATGCAAGTTGCTGCACCCACTTACCCTTTGTTCGCACGTGTCTGGGTTCGCCCATTTGGGGAGAAAGTCTGCTGCTTCGATAACAAGGAACTCTCCATCGGCATCCACCACACGAGCCACGACACCGTCGTTCCTACGCGTGATCTCGTACAGCAAATACACGATAAACCATTCGTCTTGGATATTGTCACCGTAATGGCTTATCCCATGCAGGTGGGGTGGTAGTGAACCTGTGAACAGCAAAATGAACTATAAATAGGCCAGCAAAATGAAAAAAAATTTCAACTGTCTGCACTCACTCGACTTCTCGTTGTTTTCCTCCTCGATCAGCGTCTGCAGGGCGTCAGTGCGAATGTTTAAATTAAACTCATCCTTGTGCCAGATATAGTCCTGAGTGATTTGGTCCACTTGTGTGTTGATTTTCTGGAGCAAATTCTCGAGCTCTTTGTTGGAAATTTCATCTTCCGCTGGTGCTGGAAATATGAAGTATTCAACGAAGTCTTCTTCGCGTACGAACTCGAGATTGGAGCTGATTGTTGGAGTATCAGCGGTGTTGGTTGGGGTGCTGCTGGTACTCGGGGTGGATGACATTTTCTTTCGTGGGAAATCGTTTGTTTTTTTTTTGGCCTTTCGTGGATACTCTCACGAAACTTTGTCGTTACTTCCGAGAAGAAGTTCGTTGAATGAATGTGAATGAATGGAACATTTTGGATATGTGCTTCTGTCGGGGGAAATTCAATGACTGTTCCGCAAAGAGTTGCCGTTGCTCATTCGAAGTTGGTATCCAGTTGAATGTGGACTTAGGTTGACAGATGGGAGATGAATTCGTTGGCTGCTACGATGACCAACAGAAGCACTCGCTAAACTGCCAAGCTTTCTTTATCTAAAGTATGATTTCCAGAGGCGGACGGGGAATAGAAAGTTTCTAGTACGTAAGTGTATTCAGCACGGCATCACTTTATTCAATTGACACTTGACAGTGAAAACGAATTGGTAAGTGAAACAATAAAAATCAGAGAATGGGGTTGTCCCCTGACAGGGATGGCATTGAGGTGCATGCGTAAATAAAGACAAGAGCTTTTTTCGTTGACACGGAAGTGCAAGAACTAACGATTTTGGTTCGGAAAGTTGATGAAACCAGTTTAAAAAAGCTTTTAAGGTGTTTCTGGAGGCTTTTAGCGGTTACCAATTTGAATTGTGGTCTTAATTATTGAATAATATGCGTGACAACTGAAATGCTGGGTGTCACTTTGTGTTATTTTCTTTTCATTTGCAGAACACGCTTGCATTCGATTTATTAGAATATTTTGAGAAACAAATTGAAGCCATACATTTGTCGCTTGTCGTCTACTGCGTTTTGTCCTGGAAAATATTCCAGGGATGTGAAGCGCATGGTTGAAGTTATCCGTTTTGGATATAATTCGCTTAAAAGACACTTTTTGCAAACAATTTATCGTGCGATGCACTTCGGAGTAGCGTGCCTTAACTTTCACAGTCCATGTTGAGCTAGGGTTCGTATAGATAGTTGCTGAATCTTCTCCTTCAATCACAGTCAATGCAAACAAGACAAAAGATCCCAAGTTCTCGAAGAGACCATAGACTTATTTATCCACTTTTGAAATTGTCCATATTTTAGGACTCGGATGATTAGTGTCTTAAACAAGGTCAGGTAGCTTCTTCTAGACCATTCCTCAATTGCCTATTGAGTCTAAAGAAACAGCGTTTGGCAAGAGTTATTTTGCATTTGATCTCGGTACCGGCGCTGCTTCGTCGCGAACTCGAGGTAGGCGAGGTCCATGACTACCTCAAAGTTGTAGCTTCCCATTGTGGTGTTTTGTCGTAGACGTCGACATTGTGCATCCTTTTTTGAGGATAACCAAGACCGTTCCATGTTCACCGCCAGACCGCTTTCACCATCTAAACGCTAGCAGTCGCCTCATTCACGACTTCCCGCCTTCTGCCAATCACGTCAGTTTAATCTGGGTATCCTACATCTGAGCAGCCTTCTGGAAGATCGTGCCCTTTAGAGCTGGGCTTTGAGCCTCGCACGATCTTCTCAAGAACTATATTGAGGAAGTCACTTCATCTTGTCTTAAATCTTTTATTTTTTTTGTTCTTACATTGAAGGCCTCGCAGAGGATTCCTCGGTGAGTTCGTTACCGATCTTGTTGGAACGCGAGTATTCTCCATCGTCATCCTGTACAATCTAGATATGACACTCTGTAGCTCGACCCTATTCACTCTTTCATAGGCGGCGTTGAAATCGACGAGCAGGTGGTGTGTATCGATCTCTACTTCCTGGAACTTTTCCAGGATCTACCGCAGTTTGAAGATCTCGTCTATTGTGAACTTCTAAGGCCTGAAGCCATACTCTGGCTATCGGCTTGTTGACAAACGGCTTCAGGCAATGACACAAATTGGCACAGTCGATTTTGTACGCGATCTGAAGAAGACTCATTCCTCGATAGTTGTCGCAGTCAAAGGGGTATCATTTCTTCTTCGTCTTTGGCTAGCGCTACAGTCTGGGGTGGACTTGGACCTCTCCAACTAGCACTGTTTTGTGCTCGTTGCTTCCAGCTACGCCCGTTCAGCTGATTGAGGTCGCTTTCCAACTAAGTACGCCACCGGAGGCGCGGTCTTCGTTTACCTCGTTGCCACTCGGGGTTGGTTAGGTTAGGTAGGTGATAATGCCAAGTTTTTTACCAGTTTTCTTGGCCAAACTAATCAGAAAGTAAATTCAGACAAAATAAAAAAAAAAAAAAAAAAAACCATAGTCTAAGCCGAAAGGCACAACAATTTTGTTCAGAATAGCTTAGAGTACCCGTATAGGGTCAGTAGGTTAGATGTAAGAACGATTGTTAAGTTAGTTAAGCTAGTTTTAGTTATTTTTGTCTAGCATGTAAGAAAAATGAATTATAAAATAAAACAAAAACGAAAAAAAAAAAAAAAAAAAAAAAAAAAGGTTAGGTAGGTGGGCTGCCAGCGAAATCGTCAGTACAATTCGACCAATTGTGATACCCATAGTCAGACTATTACTACTGGTCGACAACTCCAGTGATTGTTGCCCAGTTAATTTAACCAAGATTTGAAAACCAGATAAAGCGTATTAACTTGGCTTTCACTGGGATTCGAACCGGGGACCCCTCTAACCAAGGACAAGGACTCCACCAACTGCGCCATCCAGCTGTTCCCTCGGGGTTGGAGTCGAAGACTTTCCGGGCCGCATCATTGGTGTCCATTCGCTCCACAGGGTGGGCCATATAGTGGTTGTTTTTTAAATCACAGATTATTTTGACACTGACAGCTGTTTCCAGCTCGAAATCTTGACAGCAAATCAGTGTCATACCTCCGCGGAAAGAAAAGAGTAGCTTTACGCTTGAACAATGTTGGAAAATATTGAAAACTTATTTCCAAAGTGAGTGCTGTGTAGCCCCAAACAGTTAGTTTTTTGAAAAGTAGAAGTTTTGGTCGAAAAGAAGCACCCACCGCGACTGTTGTACGCAAGTTTGTGCAAAAAGTTTCTGAGACTAGTGGACAACATTCATGGTTCCCATCATCGTACGATGCGCACATGTGTAAATGTGGCTGTTGTGGCCGAGAGTGTGAGACTCAATTCACGAACATCGAAAATGATGCTGTTAACAACGTTTCGGCCAGCGGTGGGCGTAACAGAGCCATGTTCACCGACTTTTTTTTGTTGTATTTCATAATTAATGGGTATGTTTGCTCTTACTAATAAAGCCATATTGCATGAGAAAATATTAATTTTGTTCATTTTATTACATTTTTAAAAAGAAACTTGTAGTTGGTCCAACGTGTACATGATCTAGCCATCTGAGATGAGATACTTGAACTCGTTTGACCAGATCGACGTCGCTGTACAGTCGTTAAGACTCCTCCTCCAAACAGCATCAGGACATATGGGACCGAAGATAATACGAAGGACTTTTCTCTCGAGGTGACGAAGAATGTCCTCATTTGCTTTGGTTGGTGTCCATGCTTCTGCGCCGTACAGCAGGATTGGGATTTTCTCTGGATCGGTCAAGTAATATTGAGAATGGAACATGCTTTCTTTCGACAGATGAGCTGATGCGAGCGTCCGATCAGATCAGACCCAGGTGACTTGACGATTTTAGTGGACAGACCGCCTACACCACCTGGACTTCAGTCTCTGTAGCGCTATCGTCTAGGTCGGGGGGATGGAATTCTCGTCTATCATCGCCCAGATTGAGTGTAGCATTCTGCGGTCTTTGGTCTTCACTGACGCTTGAGACTCCAAAGTCATAGCTTTTATCCAAATTCTCTGTACCGACCTGGTGGCAGAGACCAGGAGTCCACTTTGGTCTCGAGTTTCAACAAGCCTGTCTGCGGACTTTGTATCCGCCGGATAATTACTCCACTTCCCACCATCAATCGTGTCCTAGCATATCTCCATCTTCCTCCTGATTTACGCCGCGGCGAGTCTCATCCCATCGTTTTCGTTCGCCAAGCTCACAATCAGCTCTCGTAGTTTGTTTCACAGTGTTGCCTTGCATGCTTCCAGCATCCACCATTTATGAACGGATTAAAACAAATAGGCACGTTGTTTTCCAGTAGGTATTATTATTATTTAATTTACGAATATACGTATGTATCTGTATGCATATTATTTACAAACGTTCAAATACATCTTGTGGATACACAAAGAAAATTAAAAATAATTATTGCAAATAATAAGAAACCATTGTTAATTTACAGACGAAAAGTATAAAAATAGTTAGTTACCCTAAAGTATTCAACAAGTACAATTAAATTTACATTTTGTTACATATGTGGAAACGTGTATTTAAAGTTAAGACGCATGGTTAGGCTGGACGGTGACGTATGCACGCACCGACGACGTATAGACACATAAACATAAAACTATCTCATTACATTTCGAACAACTATCTATCGAAACTGACTGAAACCCTTTCGGTGAACAGGATCACTCTTATTCTCTAAATGAAACGTCTGTTCCCGGCTATGGCATTTTGTTGTTGCTGTTGTTGTTGTTGTTGTTGAACTGCAACTGCAACTGCAACTCAATAACGGTTACTTTCACGATCCGAGTATTTACCGCTCATTTTGCTTACGGAATACCGATCGGAGTAGCCGTCGTACTTGTCAGCTTTGTAATTGATTTCCTGAGGTGTGTAGCCGATGTTCTTCTGCCAGTGACGGGTCCAGTACAGGTCCTCGTTGCGCACTTGGGATGGTGTCTTGGCATCGCGGCACACGTAGACGCAGTACACCATGCTGCCGATGAGTGTGAGGAAGCCGAAAATGAGGAAGATTATTCCCAGAACCCTACAAGTGAAGAAGGGAGTTAGTCGTGTGCTCGATGTGGACAGCGTTGCGACTTACCATACGAAGAGCGGCTCAAAGAACTGAATGACAATCACGAAACCCAGCGTCACTAGAATAAGGCCTAAGTTGAGCAGAAGCATGAGACAGCAGACGCCCTTGACGTTCGGACAGAATGGATTTGGAGCTGACATCGCTTCGACTTTGGCACCTCTGTGTTTTTGCGACCGTCCACTGCGGCCAGTTTTGGCCGTACTCGCGACCGAGTAGACACTCCGTGGTCCACCACGCGACTGAGGTCGATGACTGTAGCGGCTGTAATGAGAAGGAATGATAAGGTAAGGGAATTTTTAAAGAGCTTTTTGTGGTTTTGTAGATTTAACGGTGACGCGACTTAGTGTTAATGGCTGAACAAAACATTACACAAAAAACCATTTGGAACCATTTGAACAAGGCTCGATACAAAAAGAAGCTCGATGTATGGGTACCACGCGGGTTAACGTCAAAGAACCTCCTCTACCGAATTTCTCTAGCGAATTACTGCTGAATCCAAACAACATCGAACCATTTTTTAAGCGGATGGTGACAAAAAGGGGATCACTTACGACAACGTCAAGCGAAGACAGTAGTGGACGGTAATGAGTCAGCGTAAATCGATACCAAGCCAGGTTTATGGCCAGAATGGTCTTGCTGAGTGTTTGTTGGGAATGTCAGGGAAATATCTACTATAAGCTGATTACCTACGGATCGTCTGAAGGAAGCAATCGTTCAGAAGCGTCAATCTTTGGCCCATAGGATAGGAATTGTGTTCCATCAGGACAACGCCAGGCCACTCTCATCGAGAGCGAATCACCAGAACCTTCGGGGCTTAGTTGGAAGGTCCCTATACCTTATACCTGGTACCTATCACCAAATGAATACCTACAACCTGTTCCTGCCCATGGCGTACGATTTTGCTTTTGAAAAGTTCGCTCAGTTTTTCGCCAGTACGGACTAGGGCTTTTACGAGACCATCAATATCTCCAGTCAACGTGTTTATTTATTAACTGTTGAACTTAAATAAACTTATGGTGATACACAGTGACCACAAAAACCACTTTGCTCAGTGTCGTTAAGTTTCGTTAAATTTTGCTTTATTAAGAGATACATCGAAATCAATCGAATTTGGGGTCAGTTTCCGGAAGTAATAATGACATTTGATTAATGCTTCTGTTTACTATTCGTTGATTTCTGACATAAGCTCAAATTGACTTCAATCATTTATTGTTGGGCCTAACATTTTTGTGTCAAATTTGTCACACTAGTCACCGTAATCCTCTTCCATAATATGCAGCCCTACGTGGCTAGCAAATCAACACGCTGTACAGCCAGCGTCTACGAATGCTAAAGCCTAAAAGGGTTGGACCTTGTAAATCCCATGGACAATTTGGCTCCGTTCCGATGAGAATTCGATTCCGATCATGTGGGATAGTGCAGTAGAGGACGTCGTATGTAGCGTACATAAAGGAGAAGAAGACATCCACTAACTTGAAGTGCGCAACTAGATGCAGCTTGCAAGGCTTGTCATTGTTGGTTTAGGTCCAGGTTCACCCTCTACTGTAATGCTACACAATTAAGCTTTTTGTGTTTGACATCTCCATAGGGTTGCGAACATGGCTCAATGATTGACAATGGCTTCCATATCGATATTAAACAAAGGAACCAGTCTTGGAATAACCAGGAGGGTATTAAAAACTCAAGAGCGTTTATGGAACAAAACTACAAAAAATCTGGCCAATTCTAGGTCGGTAACATTAGCTAACCTTAAGTCAATCATTTGTACTGTACCGCTATTGTCCAAAGTGTAAAGTATGAGGATTATCAAAAAAAAGAGACTATTCTACTACTATTATTATGTGTCAAAGTCTGTCAATTTTTGACAACTTGCTCAAAGAGATCAGCAAGGTGCACACTGTACCACATGTGGCACGACCGGACGAAATAGTAGAACTTCCATACGACCGTCTATACAATCGTCGCGTCGTACAAACCGTTCACACTTGTACGATCTAGTACAAATTGGTCCATCCGGAGCGGCAGTACCACCGGGTTGAACCAAATGTGGTACAGTGTGAACCCTGCTATGAAAAGTGTGCAGGTCAGATGACAATATAAATGAAATGTCAAATTCAATGTTATTATTCAACAAATTGCACATGTGACAAGAGGTAAATAAAGCAGATTCAAAAATCTACTACTACATAAGTAACGAACTTCAGAACTGATCTTCTCCTTTCCCACTGGCGAATTTGACGGATAATCATAAAATTTCAGACAGTTATTCCCAAATTGTTTGACAGTTAATCAAGAACTATCGAACATTGTTTCATATTTTCTACACTTGTAGATTGGTAGGCACACTTGTGAGACAATATCAATCAAGCCTGACAATCTCTGCTTCGTCCTTGAAAATGTTATTAAAAAAAAAACGCTGTCAAAAAATCTGAATTGGCAAGAGAGTTTCTGATATCTGATCAGAATTCACTCAAAGTGGGACGGAACTCATTAGTTTTCATTTACCGACGCAAAATCAATTCCCCTTCAACGTTAATTACTTTAAAAGCCCCCGTGAGTGCATATGACTGTGGGGGTGGGGCGAAGGATTTTCCAATTTAATTACATTACCATGCCACTCAAAAGTTATGCATCGCTCTGGAGTACATGATATATTATCCGTTATCCAGGAAAATCGAGAACCTTCAACTCGTTGTCAGGCAAGCAGTGCACGGACTAGAGTGAAACACGAAAGCAAATGAATGGACGTACGTAGGAGAGAAGACTGCATTCGAGGAGAAATCCGTGGGATCATTTCCCGGGCAAGCACAGTATCCATCCTCATTAATTCCGTCAGCACCAGAAGCTCACCAGGGCTTAGGGATCCAGGCGCCCGGCTCCACTCGCAAGTCTGGTCAGATCCTAGACGGTTGGTTGTTAATTTAATACAATGCCCATCACTCACTGGACGTGATGACCTGGTGGTGTAAGCCAAGTTGAAACTTTTCAAAAAAAAATCATTTTCATTTTTTCTGGAAGCTTTCCCTTTTAATTTGCGCTGCCATCCAAAGGAGCGGGCTTCCGCCCTCTTGATCAAATCTGGAGAGTCCTTGTGGAGTCAATTAATTTTTTGTTTTTTTTGTTCATCTCTTAAACTTATAAAGCCCCTTAGGACGGGCGCAATCCGGAGTTTTTGTTGCTGTGCAGTAAGCAGTTGCTGAAAGGAACTACATTTCCATTGTCGTTGCTAGAGACGCTTCCGCCGACAGGGCCAGGGCAGGTGGAGGAAGTGCCTGCATTACAGAAGAATTAATTTGAATGTGAAAGGAATCGGATCTTTGTCGGTCATTGTTGGTTGCACAGTCATTATGGTGTCCTTTGTTTTATATTGTCCCGGCCAGGTGGGGTGGGTGGTAGGTGGAAATAGACTGCTTATTTATGAGTTTTAAAGTTCTGCAAACTTTGTCAACATCTTGGAGTCAGTGTTGGCGGGGGAATTTTGAAAATGATTAAGGATCGACAGAGTTGCTATTTTTAGTCGAATGTCACTTTTTTTTCCACACTCGCACACACAGTTTGATGGATGGGCACAACGTAAAGGATTATTACTGCTGCTGGCAGTCATTTTGATGGAAGAGTTCAGTTGGTTGCGCGGGGGAGGGGGCTATATGTGGGTTCTTTTTCGGTTGAAATTCGCATCACGTTTTTTGGCAGTTTCGCTTTGACATGAGGAAGAGCCGCGCTACGGCCGCGTGTGTGTAAGGCTGTCGGTGGATAATGGGACAGCGATGTGGGCTGAGCATATGAAATATGCTCTCTGCTTGGGAGAGGGGTTCGATTTGAGGACCGTTGAAGGTAGTTGCAGTCTATTTTTTCCTTATGATGTTTGCGGAGTTGTTGGGGGAGGTTTCAACTCTATGTCGCCTTTAAAATGAATAAAATAGGCAATCAGTAATTTATTTAATTTTTATTTGTTATTGAAGCAGACTGTGAATTGCTTTGTGAAAAACCGGGTGATCCATTTTATTATTTCGAAAGTAAATTTAAAACGCGATCCTGATTCAGATTTCGATTAAATCTTGACTTCAATATATTGCTTGGATCTTGCTAATATGAGTGGAATATAAGAGCTGTCAAATGTTCTCCGCGGGAATCAAGGTGAATCACCTTACCCGACTTTTTTGACAGATATCGGACAATAACTCGGCAAAGAATTGACGAATTTTCGCGTCAAAACTTTGCGGATGTGCATAAACACGACCTTTTGCATTTATCCACAAGAAATTATCAAATGGTGGCAAATCAGACGTTCTTGATGGTCACTGGAAGGTTGGAGGTTAACGTCACCGCGAAATATCTCGTTTTCTTAAAAAAAAAAGAAACCAAACAGAGACACAAGACTGACATGAGGTCTATCTGAGGCGAAAGCAAACAAATATAAATCGGCTCAAATTTGGTCATGGCGATAAGACTTGACGGCGTCGGTAGAAAGTATTGGCTTAGGAGTACACTTAGACCAGGTTAGATCCATTGTACTGCCATGCGTCAGTTTGAGAGTCAATGCAATTAGTTTTCGTCAGGAAACCAGCTGGAGCTGTCACTGTAGGAAGAGGAGAATCTGTAGGCATATCATTGTACAAGGGAACAGCGAGGTATATATCTTAGTCTGTCCCTAGCAAGAGCCGTGTGAGTGCAAAGGATGCGTTCTACGTTGTTTCGAAGTGGCGGCAGCTTTTGTAAAAGCCATTTAAGAGTCTCTTGTGTCTTCTAGCGTGTTCGCTGAACAGTGAGCTTCAAGTAAAGATGTCTACTAATTTACTAAGTTAAGACTTGCGAAGGGTACGGTTTTGTGGTACGTTTGGAATCCAGCTTCGACTACCTCATTCTAAAAGTGTTGCCCGTGGTGCCTGCAGGCCACCTTGTGCCCTTTAGCTAGGTTGCAAGTACCTCAGTGAGAGATTTTCAAGTGACAATGGTACAAATCTGAATGTTCAAATGTGAGAGGCATAGTTGTAGCTACCCTTATAAATTCGTCCGTTTTTACAGTTGCCGGGAGTGTCTTAATGGGTTTTCAGGGTTTTTTCTTGAGATCAATTCCCGGGGCCTGATCTGTCTGACCGTAGAATGTCCGCAAAAATGCTGGAATCACGTACCGATATTCAGGACGGTGCTTCACGGATCGGTCTATAACATAGTGAAGGTAACTAGTCCTCCTTTCACAGAAGCAGCACACCATAAAGCGAATTTCTGTGGATGCAGAGGTCTGCTGGCAGTTACATGTGGTTTTTGACTTCCTGCTTAGTGACATGTGACAAGCGTGTTTTGTTAACGTATCCACCGAGTGACAAATAAGCATCGCTGAAGAAAATATTCTGTGTATTCTGATGTTCAAACACCCAATCGGTGCATGCTGCACGCACTTCTTCGGCTTTAATTCTTGAGTGAGCTCAACTTTGTAAGGGTGTAGAATGTAGATCAAAATTCAAACGACGAACAAGCCATAATATGCCGGGAAAGTACTAGAATCACCTTTTTTGCACATATGCAGTCTTGGCTTACAGTTGTGTTTGACATAAGGTGAACCTGGTTGACATATGTATGGTTGCAACAAAGACGGCGCTACATGCCACATACAGCACGTAAATCAACGGATGGCAATTGGATGGCCAGAGCGTGAGGTTTGACACCTTTAGATGACTCTTTGTGGGGATGCGTGAAATCGATCGTCAATGCCGGTAAGCCAGCATCAATTGCAGCCATGAAGACCGCATTACACGTGCAGCGAGATGCTACGGACCACTTGAAACGTAATCTCGGTCAACATTCAGACGAAATAGCCTTTAAAAATAAATGTGAAACACTGACTCGAATTTGAATTGATGATAATGGAGAGTGACTAGACTAGAGCACTGTGACCACCTTTCTTTATCTAGGACGTCAGAGCTACCTTGAGAAAGTTGACGTGTCAGATTTGGGCATTCGACTAGTTGGTGTTCCATGGTCTCCTTTGATTGTCAGAGTCTACAGTTGTTTGTCCTGCTGTGCCTCATTTTGTGCAGTTGGTAGTTGCATAAGAAGTGGCCAGTAAGTGCGCCACATAGTATCCGAAGGTCAGGCTTGTTTAAGTTTAGAGCCTACTTGGTTCTTCTGGGATCAACCCTTATGAATTTTTTGAAGTGCATAAGTCCTTTCCGATTGTTCCAGAATTGGACGCGGCATTTATTTGTTCAATTCTTTACTTATATGTTGTTGTACGTCTATGTTGCTGAATCCACGAAGAGGAAAAGGCCCAATAAAATGAGTTTCAGTCCATTTCTTTGCTTTGGATATCTGCTTTTCAACCTGCCCTCGTGGTTTTCATGTATTAGCACCCATATCAGCTTTCTCCGCCAGCGTATTGAGTATCTTGTGGCATTCCCAGACAGCCATGGAGCTGAATGTGAAGCTGTTTAGAGCTTTAAGTACTGCCTGGGTATCTGAGAAACACTGACTTATGAACTCAAATATAAATTAACGAAATTTAGGGAAGGAAAGGAAACTGCTAAGACCGCTTTAACACACGCTAAATTCGTCGCCGATTTTTTCAATGTGTGTGTTATTTTCTTTGTGTGATCCCTTCTGCCTCACTTCCCTTGTCCACTTCATACAAAAATCCGCTACGAATTTAGCGTGCGTAAAAGCGGTCTAAGCAGTAATCGATCCGTCGCTTAACAGCGAGTAGTGTCTACCTCGAGGCAAATTCCACAATAAATGACTCGCTAATGCAGATCCGACGCAGACTCGTTCCTGGCTACCGGTGCTACCTACTTCGATTTGTCGAAACAACTTGAGTCAATGCTAGAAGTACCAACGTCGTGTTCTACAAGAGTCTTATTTTGACCGTCCGGATATACGGAGCCAAAAGCTGGACGATTGCAAAAAAGAGCAGAGCTGATTCTCGGTGCCTTCGAAAGAAAAGTTCTGCTTCCGGGATATGGTCCTGTTTGCGAGCCAAGAGAATGGACAAGTAGTCACAGTCACGAAATTTACGAGCTGTACCAAGATGTGGATGAAGTCCGAACGGCAAAAATCCGTCGACTACACTGGCGATGTAAGCCAATCGAGCGCATGGGCAATAAAGTCCGACCGAATGCGAAAAGGTTCATCAAATCCGAGTGTCCTGATTCGAAAATTAGAGGAAGATCGAACCTCTCCTTAAAATACCAAGTGATCGCAGATGTAAGACAGCTTGGGCTTGATGATTGGAAGCAGAATTCTCGGTAACCTCAGCAATGGAACGCTGCAACAGATCAGCATGAGATTCTTGATGAGCAGCCGGCCTAAACAGAGAGTAGGTAAGTATGCGCAGGGTGGCCAGATACCGGCAGCTGTGTTGATTGATACTCTTCAAATGCAGTGTCCATACTTCCCCTTCAATGCATAAAAAAATAACATCCCTGTTGTAGCCATGCCGAGTCATCCACCCTCAGTCTCGGGATGTGTTCAGTAAGTGGTGAATAAATAAACGAACAAATGTTTCTATTTGCACAGAAAAATGATTCGTGAAATGAAACTGAAGTACAAACGAAGTAAGATTCACTTCAACTTCCTCTTCCTGGCAGTGCACATTTTTCGTGCGCCGTCTGGGACCCGGTCGCATCCGTTCGAAACTAATTTAAACCCTATTTCCCTTCACGTCTGCATCGCCGGCAAACGAAACTCGAGTCGGAAAAGTATCACTGCACAGGCTGCCTTGCAAAAGCTTCCATCTACATCTTGATGCATTCACGAATCACCCCACGGCGCGCGTCAAGTAAACGACGCACGTTCATGCATCGTTAAATAAACATACATCACACCCGGGGAGTGCCGAGGGAATCCACCCTCCGCCCAGCCGGGTCTCACACTCATTCATCTATAATAAATTCGAGAATACAATTCTCACCTTATTTCCGACGGAGCCTTGTAAGCGGCGCTCGTGACATAAATATCACTGCCAGCATCGCCACCGTGGTCATAGCTGAGGGCGGACGGTGCTCTCGGTGGTATTCGGGTTGGTGGGCCATTCATCGGACCCAACGACCTTGGTCCGCCATTACTTGCCAAACCGCTCCCGACGACGCCTCCGATGCCGCTGTCCGTGGTGTGGGCGCCATTCATTCGGGACTTTCGGGCTGAATTATAGTGTCCTGGCGAGGTGCGCTCGTTCGCCACCGTATACTCTGACATGGTGCGTTCGGAGGGCGCTCGATGTGACTCCTCGCCGTCGGTGGAGTATCCACGATTCGAGTGCACATACGGCGGGTCGGGTGTGAGACGTCCATGTGTTGCTACATAGTGCCCACTTTTAAGTCTGCAAAAGAGAGAGGGAGTGTTAATAAATGGAAGGAATGGTATTCCGGAGAATTACTTACTTTTTTACTCGACGTTCGTGCATTTTGTCCGCCTGGGGATGCTAGCAACTTCGACCAACTGTAATGAACTTGACTTAGAGCGGAGTTTGGGGGGACGGTGTTGATTCGGGTAGTTTGCTGCTTGCTAGAGTGCTTAAATTGTTCGTTCTTCTTTTGCCGTCTTAAAGTCCCTAATTGAACATCATTGACATCCCGTTTGTGGGTCGTGGCTCTTTTGCTTCTTTCGTCTCGAGGACCTCTTCGATTTTTTTTTTCTGTTTTTTAATTTAAATCAAGGCGAGCGGAAAGACAAACACACAAAAAATAAAATGTGATAAAAAACCAAAACTCCGCATTCCTTGTGGCGCAGAAGTGCCAAAGAATATCGCTCAGCAACAGAAAAAGACGTCCTTATGGTAGTTTTCCTTCCACTTGGATATCCTTAAGAGGATATTGTATTTTTAGTGATTATTTCCGGGCATTTAGCATCCATTTTCATTCCTGAAACAAGAGAGATACAAACGTACAGTGTGAGTGAGAATGGGGCAGGATCAAGAGGAGAAATAAATAAATAAACGAATTGAAATGAACACAACGCGCCATAATCATCATTGGACTCAGTTACGTTGTGCGACGTAGACGTACGGAGGCGGGGGAGGGCCCTTGTCAATCCTCCTCCGTTAACAGGCGAGGATTGGATAACGAAATCTGTTCTAATGCGAGAAAAATATTTTCTTAAATAAACGATTCTCGTGTTGCTCCGTTAAATTGCTTGAATTGCTGTGAAATAGTTGGAGGGCAGGCAGCGCAAAACAGAAACGGCAAAAAATAGAGAAAAAAAAAATGCTTTCGTTAAATGGACCGTTAAGCTGTAAAGATAATGAGATGGGGTTAGTTAGAAATTAAAGAGTCAGGGTCTGGTAACAGTTTGCAGCCATTGAATGCATTCAGCTCCAGCGGGCACATCAAAATCAAAGCAATTCAAAGTTCACACGATTTGACGTGTCACTTTTGGCACAACAAACAATAGACGGCTTAAATGTCATGTCACATCGAATGATCGTAACTCTGTGTTGAGTTGAATTTATTTGACAAGCTCTTGACAGCCATGCGTGTCTTTCACTTCCGCGTGCCGCTTCTGAGACATAACTGATTTATGGGCGTCACTAATTACATTTGCTGTACTTTTTGATGCGTCTGTTGGGAGTCGATATTGTGTGGGAAAAAATTCGAAGATTTATTGCTCTTTTTTTTGTTTTTTTTTGGCACAAATGCGGATCTTGTTTCCGAAGTTGTTCGGGTGGTACATACAGCTTGACGGTTCTTATTTGCATATTTCATTCGATGAGTCGATGCTGCTGGCAAGGAGGTTTATTTTTGATTTGGGATTTTGTAGGTTAACTTTTGAACTCCATGCCTTGGGAGGGAGCTTTGAAATGAGTGAATGATGACGGTGTGTGGTTTACTACATGACTGTTAAATTTGCCTTTAACGCATTCTTCATTACTACTTGCTCATTTTCAGTGGCATACAAATAGAGTAGTAGAACTAGCAAAATGTCAATGTCCTTCGCGAACGGAAAGGATGTGTTCAGTTTTCGATGCAATTTTGGACCCGAAGTAGAAAAGTCATACGGAACCATTTTATATCGGTTAGCTGAAGTAAAGTACGTACTTTCAACACTTTAGCGGTTATTTGCTATAATTCCTTTGCTAGCGGCTAGTGGTCATGGTATGTGTTCTATTCATCGAAGGTAGTATGGGCCGCAATTTGAGCTCCGTTGATGTCATTAACACAACATCAATTCATATAAATATGTATGTATGTATCGGCAAACAAATGTGAAACTCAAGATACCCCAACTGTGTTCCAAACTCAACATCGGCCACACAACCATTCTTAAAGAATTCAACTTCCTTCCTAACGACGCCGACCGCCTACTACCCCAGGTTATCATCGAGAAGAAAATCGCTACCAGCATATCTTCCAGATTGGATGTCTGACAAGCAGACGCTGGATGATCCCCTGCGTATTTTCACAGACGGATCGAAGACCGACGAAGGGGTGGGTGCAGGTGTCTATTCCGAAAACCTCAATATTGCCAACGCTTTGAAGCTCCGTGATCACTGTAGCGTCTTTCAGGCAGAAACCATTGCGATTAAAGAGGCGTTGTCATGGCTCAAAAATAACGTGATATCTAAAAGGGATATCACCCTCTGTTCGGACAGTCAGAACGCGATCAAATCCTTGGACAATGTCACTCAAAACATCCCTTAATTGCAGGCTATCTCTTAACGAGATGGCTGAGCATTTCAACATACACATCATGTGGGTGGGGGAACTGCAACTGCAAAGCCGACGAACTCTTCTTGTATGGTACAACCTGCTCCCTATATATAGCAGAGGCACCACCTTCCATGTCGATCGCTACAGCCTACCATTAAACCACCAATAACAAATGGCTTGAAGGCACAACCTGCCTTAAAACAAAAGAAATTTGGGCATCACTTAACCTAAAATCTGGCTAGGCGCAGGAGACTCTCATTAAGGACGAGTCATAAACAGGCACTGTGCAATTGACACTCATACTCGTAGGATGGGTGTTCCATTTAATAATTTCTGAAGCTGCATGGATGAAGAGGAGTAAGAAACCAAGGACCACCTACTCTGCACTTGTGGCGCTCTGGCTAGTCGTAAGTTCCTACACCCAAGGGCCTACCATTTCAATAATCTCAATGAGCTAAATAGCGTGAGCATAGGCCAGCTGAATCGCTTCACTACAGGCACCAACTGGTTACGATGCTAGGAGATGCTAGAAGAAGGGTCACAATGAGCGTGACTGCCCTCTGTAGTCAGCCACTCCAACCGAACCTAACCAACAACCACCGTATTTGTCGGATTTATCACCTTGTGATTTGTGGCAATTCCCTAAGCATAAGAGTCTGCTACGATGAGACCATTTTCACACGAATGAGGAGATAAAAACCGAATCGCTATGCGCTTTAAAGGTCAATATGGAAATCGACTTTGAGGCGTGCTTCTCACGAGCAAAAGGAACCTACAAACTTATGCTCACTACAAAAACTCTATGACGAAGTTTGAGACCACTTTCCCGGCAGGCAGCATTGTCAGTGACTTCAGAGAGATGGAATGGTGCATAAATATGAACATTGTTTGTGTCGAAAATGTTACCTCGATGTTTGGCATAGGAGTCCATGTAAAGGGTTTTCCAATAGGGACTTGACAACTCTGCACTTAATTTGTGAGCGCACTCTTTCACTAATCTTCAAACTGTCACTGTCAATTTATTCAGTAAACTCAACTATTTTCTCATGGTAAAGTACACGAACGAGCAAAGTCTACTAATTATAAAAATTTTCTACCAAAATTCGAAGTCGCTGATTGCAACTTTAAGAGCGTTAACTCCAATTTTCACTTTTGCTCATTTTTGGCTCAATGGGTTCGTCAAGAAGCAAAATATGCGTTATTGGTCGGGTGAAAATTTACTTCATCAACAAAAAATAACTGTTTGGTGCGGTTTGCATGCCGGCGTCGTTATTGGCCCATATTTTTTCGTCGACGATAACGATCGTCACGTTGCTGTGAATGGACAGCGTTATCGCGCCATGATTACTCCATATTTTTGGTCCTAATTGGGAGATATGGACTTGGACGACATGTGGTTTCAACAGGATGGTGCCACAAGCCCCACAGCATACGTTACACTCAATTTATTGAAGAGTATGTATGGTGAGCGTGTTATCAGTCAAGAAATATGCCAGTCAATTGGCCGCCTAGTTTGATTATTTTCTGTGGGGCTACGTTCAGTCATTGGTTTATACCAACAAGCCGACGACGTTGGAAGAGCTCAGCGCCAAAATTGAACGCGAAATTGCTGCCATTTCGGCCGATTTGTGTGGCCAAGTCGGTGAAAATTGGATCCAACGAATCGAAAACGAATCATTCATAAATATTTTGATTGTACTTCAAGCCGATAATAAAGTTTTTGAAATATCTCAAATGGTTTGAGTTTCATTTAAAAAAAAGAGTTGTCAAGTCCTTATTGGAAAACCCTTTATAAAAGGCTAGACCATAATGGATTCAAAGTGCTATGATTTCGCTTCCATTTAATAAGAAAAAAATGGACGAAACTCAACGAAACAGAGCAAAAACACACCGTATCACGATGTACATCGAAAATTGGCTGGGCCAGGTAGAACACATGGATACCTTGGCTCCGGCTTGCAGAGACTTCGATTCCGAGACTGAGATAACTGAACAGAGGACACTCCAGTCTTAGGTGGCGCACACAAGTGAAAAGTGACTTTAACAACTTGGTAATTGGAGTGATCTAGGCATACATATATCGCGCTAACTTAGAGCTTTGTTGGTTAAGTTTCAGGTCCAACTCAGACTGCAGCATCACACAAGGAAATAATTATACGTTTCTGTGTAATAAGATAGTACGGGTGCAGCTACAACGTCTACGTCGGTGGGGCAGGTCCTAGCCTCTCAGCAACCACTCGTGTTGTGCGTTATATTGATCTCTCATGAGTGAAAGGCACCTGCAGTGTTATGCCGACACCAATGGCCAAGTTGGAGAAGCCTTTTATAGGCAGTTGTACTCTTTGAGCATTGTCAATGACTCGAAAGAGATGAGGCCGTGAAAATAATTTCTGTTGTATTGGGACTCGAACCTTGACGTCGGGGTTCAAGTGCGGAGTCGACGCACATACCCAAAGCGCCACGGACGCCTCTGTGTATTCATTCTATCGCTTATGATGACAAAAGTGTTCACATAACGTCCATTATAAGATGCTCACTACACTACGGCGAGATTCTGAAAACCACATGAAACCCCCCGTCAATTTGAGTGTCAAACACGTGCCCAAACCATTAACCACCGTGTTCAGCTGTCATTTGAAAACTCAATCGGTTTGGATTCTCTCATCTCCCTCCCCCCCACCACTTCCTGCGCCAAAAATAAATCCCTTAAACCCCGAGACTTTAAGATTGAACATTCCTCCAGAAGCGACACACAAGCGTATTGGGTTCACGTGTTCTTCATGAGAAATTCATCGGAGGCACTCATAAATTTTATGAAAATTCCTTCACAGAATCGCTATCATTGTGTGCAAGGGAATTTATGTAAAAAAAAAGCGTGTGTAACACAGAGATACTTTACAACAATCTCCAAGGGATACAGCCCCCGCCCGAGCGAGAAAAACAAGCTAAATAGCAGTCAAGTGCATGCAACACCCAGTCGGAGGATGCTTAAGACAAAGAACACAAGGAAATGTGAGCACAAAACAAAGAAAAAAAAGAAAAATAAAACACCATTCAGTCGTCCTAATCACATAAAGAAGGGATATCCCATTTCGCAATCCCCCAGATACCAACTAGCATTTATGCTTCGAACGAAATCCACAGCCAAGGCCAAGACAATGCGTCTCTCCGCCTCCTCTACGTGTCGGATAAGCAACAACTTGTTAAGTTGAGAAATTGCACTGGTCCTCGAAGCCGGCACCGATGGAATGTCTTTTTGAATCGACCGACCCTAACCCAGTGCGTCCATGGCTTTAGCTGTGCTTCGGTTGTTTGCTTGTTTATGTACTTCGAGTCCTTCGTTGTTTTGTCGTTTCTTTCCGTTGCCATGGCACAAATACCACTGAGGCCAACAAAGACAACGAAAAATAATGGCAATGACTTTGCTCCGACCGACTCCCACCTGGGGTGTGGGGAACATCAAAGGATCAGGGATTCCTTTCTTCTTTTTTGTTTGTTTGTGTGTTGTCCATTGTCCTGCTGCGTCTGAACAGAGAAATAAGTCAGACACAAAAAGGTAAAAACTGCCACTGCTGCCAACACTATGGTTGCTCCCGCTACCATCGTTCCATGACGACGACGACGACGACGTCGGGAGTCTGTGCTTCCAAGACGCACTAGCAGACAGCAAAAAAAAGGGTGTTTCGTAGAACGAATGAAAAATAATACAATTTCACGTTCTGCATTCTGATCAAATTAAATTCAAAGTTTTTCGGTCGACAGGAGCGAACAAGTCGACTGCACAGCGGGAGCCAGGACGAGCGCGAGCGAGACAGCACACCGGGGCGGAGTTGTTCCCGTGCGCTGTTCGGTGGAGGCCCGTAAGCTGGGAAACATCGAGTCTGGAGGAATTTACATTTTTAAGGATCAATAAAGTTACGTCTGTAAAGCGGTGAGAGGTTATGTCATCTGCATGTGGAATCTCGTGGGAGTGGCGGTCGGGGGTGGTTAAGCGTCCTTGTTATTGCCCAAGGGGATGGCAGGGACTTGTGATGGCACCGAAGCGAGACGAAACATCGAACGAAGATGTCAAACAGATTTTGAAGTTGTTGAGCTGCAGCTCGTCGGAGTTGTGGCAATTCATCACAGGATGTTGTTGGGCGACGGTTGGAGGAGGACCTTGTCCCGGAGAGGGTTGTTTGGAATTGGCAAACTTCGGCCAGCGTAGGCTTACTGTGCTGCCATGCGGATCAGGTGGCTTCTACTCTGAAAACCATTTGTGGTTTGTGCGTTGTTGTGGAAAAATAGGTTTCTAGAGGGCGCAGCAGGATGGTGTAATGGTTTTCTCCTCCTCCTCCTCGTCTCTGAGACTACTCGTCGTTGTAAATGAGACTCATGACATCATTGACAGTCATAACGCCAAGTTCTAAGCGCTGCCCTTGCCAGGCTGATGGGGTTGTGTTTACTCCAACACCGCTTACTCTAATCGATAGTGTGTGCCTAGAGACAAGTTTACCCGAAACCATCTTTGAAGATAAACCACATCTGAATACCTACCAAAAAATACTCCAAAACACCGAAAGCAGCTGCTAGACTGATTTGCAAAAATGTAAGCGAGTGTACTACTGCAAAAACATAATAACTGGTCTGCGAAAGACTGGAAATGAGTAATTTGGTCTGATGAAACCAAAATCAACAGGGTCCAGTCCGATGGAAAGGCGTGCTATTAGCACCACCCAAACGAAGCTCTTCAAAGGCACCACGTTAAGCTGTCTGTGAAACATGGTGGAGGTAGTTTGATGGTTTAGGCTTCAAAAATTTCCATCTGGAGATCCCACTATTGTTAATTTGTATGTTTCTACTACTAAGTAGATGGAATGCATATACCATCAACCGGATTTCAAAGCGTTTATAAAAAGCGTTATTCAGACTCATGCGTCTACATTTACCCCGCTGTCAGCGAGCTTCAACGTGACATGATTGCTGGGCGTCCAAAAGTCTATTTTATGCAACGGTGTACCGAGTAGGATAATACATTTTTCTAGGGTCTTCAAGAGAAAGAGCGATTCATATGTTTTAACGCCTGAAGGATATTTCTGCGTTGGTGCAATGTACTTCGTCCTCCAACACAAGCAACACAAAGGCACGTATCAAAAAAATGCGTTTTGCTTTCTTTGCTAAAATATGAGCGAAGTGAGAGCAGTAAGAACGCACTCTCTCATGCAAATGTTTCGACATGTTGGAATGGAACATTCCTTTAGTGTATTTTTTGTGTCAACTGACATTTGAGAAGTTTGAGTCAGAATTATTGTAGTGTGAAGATAGCCGACCTCTACCTCTCCCCCTAAACGTTTTTGACAGCTTTTTTTATATTGTTTTCTCAAACCCAATGGACCAATCAGAGAATGTCATTTGCATTATTTCGTGAATAACCGTAAAAAATTTCGTGAATAACTGTCAAAAAGTTTCTCAAATTCGTCGTCGATGGTCAGTTGTGAAGCCGGCTATTTCTCTAGTAATTCATTTCTGGTTTTAATTTATTTCATTTGAATGTGTGGCGTGACGAACTGACTATGTAACTCTCTGGCGGTACTGCTACGACGCATTATTGGGTTTCTAGCATTATTCTTTGGGTCTGAGCATTTGCCTGACTTAGGTATGAAGACGATAGTTGTTCTTGCAAGACCTAGGAATATGGTCACGTAGCCTGGTAGTACCAAGTTGACAGCGCTCTTGCGAGTGATAGGATCGACAAATCCTTCTGCTGCACTGCTGAAAAACGTAACATCATTTTCAGCTGAACTTGACTGAAAAGGGGCTTATTATTTTATCCATTAGCAGACTCTCAAGGAACTGCGGCAAAATGTGACAGAACTGTACCGCCATCTAGCGAACACAACTAACAATAATGTGACAGTGCTGTTACTAAAACCCATTACCAGAGGGAGCTGTCAATTTAAAATAATAGTGGTCGGTAGAAACTAAAGGGTGGTTAAATTTTAAGGGCCGTTGTTGAATGTGAACCACACCTAAACGTCAAGCTTTTTTCTGCATTTCATTTGACATTTCTCAATTTCAGACTAACTCAATTTGAACAGATATACAATCAAGCAACGCGTTAAAGTTATTCAGGCTTATTATGAAAATGGGCAACGTGGATGATCAATTTTCGAAGAAAATCATCTTCAGTGATGAGGCACATTTTCACCTTAGTGGATTCGTCAATAAGCAGAATTGCCGCATTTGGGCGAATGATAATCCAAGAGTGATTGTCGAAAAACCAATGCACCCACAAAGAGTGACTGTTTGGTGCTAGTGTTAGCTATCGTGAAATGATAACGAACTTTTTATGGCCCGAATTGGAAGATATGAATGTGGACGATATGTGGTTTCAACAGGACGGTGCCACTTGCCACACAGCTAACGAAACAATGGCTCTTTTGCGCGACAAGTTCAATGGCCGTGTTATCTCACGTGGTGGCGATGTCAATTGGCCGCCAAGATCATGTGATTTGACACCGTTGGATTTTTTTCTTTGGGGTTATTTGAAAGAACAGGTGTACGTCGATAATCCAGCACAATTCAAGAGCTAAAGGATGAGATAATTCGGCACATTAACGGCATAGAACCTCAATTATGCTTCAGCGTCATCGAAAATTTGGACCATCGGATGGAGGTGTGCCGCCGAAGTCGCGGCTGCCATTTGGCCAATATTTTGTTCCATACATAATTGAACCATACCAATATTATCATAATGAAAAGAAATGACCATAATTTCCTAAATAATTTGTGCTTTATTCAAAATCAACATCGGCCCTTAAAATGTAACCACCCTTTATGTTCACACACCCTCCAAGTCGAGCCTGACAACTCGGAATAAACCCAGTAACGACAAAAACAAGAAAACAATTAAATCTCCATCGCCACCGTGGGAATCACATAATTCCTTTTCCTCAACCCAACATGGAAATACCTAAGAAACTGCACACAATTCCCAGAAACGAATCATGCACTCCGTCCGTCACGAGCAACTCGCAAATGCACATCATATCTCGCAACAAACAAAATAATAGAATTGTACTAGAGCAAACGTCACACTTGATTTGTGTTAATGGCTGACATCGACCTTTCGATTAAGACGCATTTCAAGTGGAACACCGTCTAACAGGCAATTTCAATTCGCCAGCTCAGCATCCGCATTCCAACCCAAGCACCGTGTGATCGAAATTATATTTATTGCCGTGTAACATTGAACATTGGCCAATCGGCCCCCACGGACCCCCCCCCAGTCCCATTTCCCATTCAAGGCCCAGTCAAGGATGGGCTGCGATTGCGATAAAAGCCAATAGTTCACCCAGTGCTCTATGTTCACCGCTTCCTGGGCAAATGCTCTGTCGACAAATGGTTCCACGATTGTGGAGTGCTCTGTGCTCTGCCTCTGCCACCAGAGCCGACATCTTATTACCGGTTCGGCTGGGATTTGCCACACAGCAACTGAAAAATATCGCCAAATAACGCTCGGTCTTCGGGAAAGGAAAGAGCCTACGACTATAAAGTATCGATCGGAAGCGATAGGGTCCGCTGACTCTGGCCAACGACTTCCCGTGCTGTTGGCCGCCGGAGTGATGGTTGATGTCCCAGTCCGCCTCCAGGAGCGGGGCCCGCACGCCCGCACACCCGAAAAGGTAAACAATGAATTTTCACATTATTATTACTGTTCTTTGTTGTTGGCCCTCGTTTATTTCTTATTTATAGGTCCTCGCTGGGAGCGGGAGAAGGAGCCAAGGAGGCGGCAGCCCGGCATAGACCATCCGACTCGACTCATAATGGTTGCACATGGTTACGCAGAAATTGGTTTGTTTTCCTATTCTTCTGGCGGTTCCCCCTCCCGTGCTCCGCATTTTGTTTACACAGCGAGGGATGGAATTCCTTTTCGACATGAAATGGAATTCGCTGCGATTCTCTTTCAGTGCTGTGGCGCGGCGCGGAGCGGCGCTTCTGCTTTTTTGTTGTGTGTTCGAACGGAGAGCCTTCGTGGCCTTTTTCATATCTGATGGGATGTTTTTATTTGCCAGTTTAATTGAATAATCAAATGGTGCTGATTCAATGGGGACGTTAACTTTTGACATTTCGGTTTCGATTAGATGGATGCGCACAGGGGACGGCTTTTCCGATGCGTGCCTCCTCGCACGTTGGCAGGACTTCCAGTCGAAGTGAACGTGTTCACCGAATGCATGTGCTGGAGTCATTGTTTTGAATTCAGATTTAACTTTGAACGAAACAAAGGAAATCTTGCTCGCTTTTGAGGGATTTCCATGCGAGTCCATTCAATCGTCTTCTTTTGAAAAGCGTTCCAAGAAGAACTGAACTTCGGAAACACAATGTGCTGGCGTCAAGGACGTTGGATTTACGAACAAATGATTGTTGAACAACATAAACTTGTGTTTGCTGGACAATGTGAAGCAGTGCTCAACGACACGTGTGCTGTGAGATGTGGCAACAACAGAGTCGATTTATCCGACTGGGGACTGCAGGTCTCCCTTCTCCACCGAGGAACTTGAGGGAATTTTTGTCATGTAACCATGGATTTTGAAATCCTTCTCTGATTGGTCAGAGGAAACGATACAAAAAATCCGTCAAAAATGTTAAAGGATGAGAAAGGTAGAAGTCCATTGGATTAAGTCCTCATGTTCACGAAGCCGATATCAATCAGCGTTGTGTCGGGCAGACTATGTTAATTTCTGACTCTTGTCTTGTGAGTTAAACGTGTCTCTTATCAAAACTGACTCTTATCAAAACTGACAAGCCTACGAATGAGTGACCAATTGTAGGAATTGGAGGACATAACATGGACAGGCAGATGTAACATTTGTGTAGCTTTTTTCATATCCTCTGTCCCTAGTTGTATGTTGCTTCAACCAAGTCATTGCATTGATTCCCTTTCTTTTATGTTAAAATCGAATTAAAGGACACACCATAATGGAAGTACTTAGACTTGAGTCATCATAACTAAGCGGGAAATACACTATGATCATAATAAGCACTTCGAACACTTTCGTTAAGTTTCGTTCAATTTTGATTACTCTTGGCCCAACCATGTAGGTGGTACGGAGGCATGTGTAAGTCGCCAGATGGGTCCTAATTGGTGTGGTTTCAGGTCATGGAACTCCATAAGAGACTAGATCTTCACACTGTGGCAGATCCTGGAAAAGAACCGAGAAGCAGAACAAAGACTCACCACCCATTTGTCGGTTTTAAGTATGTAAGGTAAATGGGTGCTGTAACGCCCTTGTGGCCGTGGCTCACTTAGACCAACGTGTTCGGTCAACTGTGCCCGTTTCGTCAATTTTAAAACCAATGTCTATGCACCGCCATGTTTAGTTTTGACATTCCTTAGCAAAAAAAGACGATGCCGACTCCTAGCTCCTCCATCCAGCCAACTAAGGCCGAAATCTTCAATGCTAAAAAAGATTCTACAAAATCGCTCTGTAGAAGAGTTTGCAAGGCTTACAGGCTAAGCCCGAGTTCATAAACGCCAAACCGAAGTAGGCCTGCAAGATTTGCGATCATAAATGTAAATAAATTGCATCGACGAAGCTTGACAGCAGTCGGCAACTGCAAAGCGACAGTCAAACTGCGATAAAGTTGGCAGTGATTTTTATTTTGTTGCAGGATTGCAGGGAAACAGAAAGTTGGATTTTTTATGCAAAAGTGGTTCCTGAAACATTATTCGGAAATTCTCTTATTACCTTAAGGAAATGTCTGTTTCTTGATTTATTTTTATTTGAAAGCTTCGCACAATGTTTTGTTTAGTAATAAATTAAACGTCACTCAAAGACTTTTTGTATCGCTTACTTATGTTACATTTATGTGTACTGTCTTGACAATGCTGACCTGCTGCAGTATTTGTGTTCATAAATGCATCGAGAAAATATTTTGGGCAGTACATGATGAAGTTAACCCAACCCTAGATGCACGATCCTTCAAAAGTCCTTTTAGATCATGAGGCGCTTACAACCGCTTGAGACGAAATTGGCTAATACACGACGGAAAACACCCGAAGTATCTGGTTTCATCAAGGAAGCATAGACAACATCGATACAGATAAAGCGCCACAATGGACAGCTTTAACTTCGAAGCAATCAGGGTCTTCATTTACTTCACCCCCGCTGTAGCCAACAGTAGTAACAACCTGAGTGCCAAGATTGAGCGCAGAGTAAATGTTGCCAACAGCAGTTTCTTTGGAAGAAGAAATTCTTGGTCTCTTTGAGATAAGAGCTCATCATCATCATCTTCTGACCCACATGATCCACTAAAGGGGTCGCGGGAGTAAACCACGCACGAGAGATCTCCAGGCAACTCGATCCTCCGCCATCGACTCTAACTCATCAGGAGCAATGCCCAAGCGTAACCCGGCGAGTTTTTGGACTTGGTCCAACCACCTCGTCCTTGGTCTGCCAGGCGGTCGCCTACCTGATGGAATCGCATTCAACGCTCGCCTCGGAAGTCGCGATGATGTGGACATTCGTGCCACGTGACCAAACCACCGAAGCATAGCCCTTTCCGTTCGAAGAAGCAGCTGCTCAATGTTGAGTTCCTCGCGCACTGCCGTGTTTCTCACCCTATCCCGGCGAGTAATTCCCACAACAGCACGAAGAAATCTCATCTCAGCAGCTTGCACTCGCGATCTTATTCGTTCGGTCATTACCCAAATTTCATGACCATAGGTGATAGTTGGAACAAATACTGAGTTAAAAACCGCTAACTTGGCTTTGACACCAAGCTTGGCCTTTCTGATTACAGAACTACCAAGCTGTGTCAAAACTGACCCAGCTTGACTAATCCTACAGGAAAGCTCAGCATTACTGCTTCCATCACTAATGAAAAAGACCCCGAGATGCTTAAACTTCTCCACCTGATACACAGGCGTTCTGGAAATGACCATAACCTCCGATTTATCCACGTTAACCCTCATTCCAGCATCAGCATACGGCCACAATCCTATCGAGTGCGCGTTGGATTTCCGTCTGGGAGGATGTGAGCATAACCAAGTCATCTGCAAAAAGAAGATGACTTACCCTCAACTCTCCCAATGTGAAATATTCCTCACCTCGGCTGCGCTGCAACATCGAGTCCATATATACAAGAAAAGGCGAGGTGACAAAACACACCCTTGGCGAAGTCCAGTGCCCACAGTGAAAGGTGTTGATTTAGCACCGTTTACCCGAACACAGCTACTACAGTTTGTGTATAGAGACTGAATGGCTCTAAGAAGAGGACCATCAATCCCACACTCCTGCAGGACACTCCAGAGTTTACCTCGACTCGGACTCGGTCATATGACTTTTCCAAATCTACAAAACAACTGTAGATGGGTTTGGCATGGAAGTGAAAGCTGGTCGGTTGTACTTCTGCCAGGACGAAAGCCGCACTGTTCATCCCCCATCTTCGTCCAATTTTTGCCCCTTTTGGCGCTGACAACATCAAGAAGAGTAGTTTATCGATTTATGCATGCTGTACATGGCTCTCGCCAGGCGTCTACGGATTCAATGCCTACTGTCACTAAGCTATGTACAATGTGGTTTCGGTCAGAGAAGTCTCCCACTCTAAGGCGCAACCTGAGAACACGTGCTCTAGTGAAGATTGACCTTAACTATCTTGGTGTACGCAACTGGAGGCAGCTAACCAGAGAACCCGCTAGCTAGTTGGTTGGGGTATATGTCCACTCCGGACGGGAGCGCCATAAAGAATGACCACTTTACTCAGTTTCGTTGAGTTTCGTTAATTTTTGGTTACTTATCTTGAAGCGAAATGAATTGCTTTCTTCGAACGTAGATGACAGCTGGTAACGAAAACTTGTGTAAACGATTATGGTCCCGTTTAAATTTGACATGATAGCTACTTTTCGTTAGGCTCTATATTTAAGGTTGCATAGGGGTTGGTTGACCTTTAAGACTGTGTGTAATTGTCAGAAATAAATCGAAAACATGAGAGTTGGCGGACAGATGTATTATCATCTTCCCTTCATATGCATTTATGGTGTTTCAACAAGATCTTTGAGTCTCGTTTTTTTTCCGTCAAGAAATATTTCACTAAACTCTCGAAATGTGCGGTTGTTCACAACTTTGCCTATGTAACAATGCCAGTCTAGCCCACAGTTCTTGTGGGCTGTGTTGCTTCTGATTCTGAGGTTTGTGCTGCAACGAGTTCAATTCTAAGAAATGGCCATGCAGTGAATTTTGGCACCAATGTTTCAGTTCATCATTTTCAGATTCCTCGACAACACACGTTCGCCAATCGCTGAGGTGGCGTCTCAGTATGCAGCTCATCCGAATCGCAACAACCTCGAAAATAAATGAACAGCGAGGTAATTCCTCCAAACTTCCTCTTCCGGAGCTGCATTCCTTTCGAAAAGCAGTCAAACGCGTTGCATACCAATTCTCTATCTCATCGAATAACCTTCTCGTGGGATGAGTCAATGCTGAATTCCCCCCCAAAAAAAAGTCGTGAATGGGTGCGGCAGATTATACGACTCCCACCTAACCTTAGTTCCCAGCCAGACACATGCAATGACATCATCCCACGCAAAAAAACCACCGCTGTGTGCCTGTGGACTTAACGGTTATTACATATTCAAAGGCTACGCTATAATCTGTTTCTGTTTGCACCAAAGTTTAGCACTCGCTGCTCCATCGCACCACTGGCGAAGAAATACCTCCTCTGACTAGGGAGTTCATTCAACAAGTCTCCTATAATCGCACGCCACCTACACACGCTCGTCGCGCTGAATAATTCAAAACTCCACACTATCGCGTGTCGACAAATTTTATGGCGCTACTTCACCCAGTTAACACCGCTGCGCGGGCACGCAATTATCGTAAAACTCCGAAGAATGTGACCCTCCCTGGCCGCAGCTTTGCGATGCAAAAACCCTTCCCTTGGCCAGAGACTGCCGCTTTCTCGATTGACCCTTGTGCGGCTGAGTTTCACACATACGCGGCGTATCTATCACCATCAGTGGGCAGCTTAACCCCGGGCAACGCAAAACCCAATTACTGCGGCTACTGTTCCACTTCGATGTCCGCAGCGAACCCTGGTGGCGGCAGATCACACACACCCGCGCGGACTTCGTGGCAAAATCGAACTTCCACGCCACTTCCGAGCCTCGATCGAGAGTTGCAGACAGTCTTGGGCTCGGAACCATGTCGTGGCTTGTTACTAATTAAATAGGAGAATCGGACAAGCTCGGTGCAGTGGGTCAGCAGTTGGGACGGGTGCAGCAGGAAACGATATCCAGGTCATCGCTGGATAGACTTCGAATGCAAATCCCATTGATACGAGCCAATTACACGGAAAAAGAATTGGTTCAGTCCCGTTGGCAAGTACGAGGTGGAACAACGCAATTCTTGAAATGCATCCGACGAGCAGTGAGTTTGAGTTTGAGGCGGACCCGCAGGAGGTGTGTCGTGCGATGCAGTCATTACGGAGTGACAGCGGGAGAGGACAAAAAACTAGACGCCACGGCATCCCACAGATAATCTCATTCGGCTTGCGGTTATTCGATTTGTCGTGTCGTGTCGTGAGGCGTCTTCATGGCACAGTGCGGCTGAGGTAGAGGATGAGGATGAGGATGAGGATGAGGATGAGGATGAGGATGAGGATGAGGATGAGGATGAGGATGAGGATGAGGATGAGGATGAGGATGAGGATGAGGATGAGGATGAGGATGAGGATGAGGATGAGGATGAGGATGAGGATGAGGATGAGGATGAGGATGAGGATGAGGATGAGGATGAGGATGAGGATGAGGATGAGGATGAGGATGAGGATGAGGATGAGGATGAGGATGAGGATGAGGATGAGGATGAGGATGAGGATGAGGATGAGGATACTCTAGCGCGATACTCCTTTAAGTTGAATCATTGCCAATTATCTTCATTTTTTTACCACCTGCCCCCACCAAACGACGAGCTGCCCCACTGTCCTCAAGCGACTCGAGTGCAATGCCAGCGATTCGCCCCATGTGCCGTTCGCTTCTCGCTCTCTCAAGTTTCAGATTTCAAGTCTGATTTTGTTTTTGTGTGTCGGAATGTGGCAACCGTCAATGGCTGCCTCCCATTTGGTTGGCCCGCTCCCAATAGGGGAGAGATCCCGTGCGCTAACTGAAGCGCGACGAGGAGAAACAAGAAACAGCACAACACCGGGGAGAGGTCAGATTATCAAGTCACGCCATACTCCTAAAACATTCTGCGGTCTCCCCGGCTAAGTACCTGTCCAAGGAGATAGTGAATTTATACACGTCCCCGCTGTGGTAATAGCAGTCACACACAGTCCGCCGAAGAGGTGAACGAAACAAAACCAAGCCAACGTGCTCCGAGAAAGACACACAAACACACGCGCAAAAACGGGACCAGTTGTAAGTTCTGCCAGTTCCATGCAATCGCGCTGAATTGACTCGGAAACTTTACAACCTCGAGTTGGCATGGTGGCTTGAATCGTTTTTTTTGTGTCTTCCTCCGAGTGGCGTCATCTCAGATTTGCTGCCAAGTTGACTGTTGTATCGTTCTGTTGTTGGTCATGTCAAGAGGGGAGGTCAGCACTGGTCGCGTCAGTCGCACTTCTTGTTCTCCTTTCGCTGCATAAATTGGACTTGCGTTCATCTGGAAAATTGGTGGTTACCCGCGGCGGAGCGGTCTGTTCGAGATACGCCACAAAACTGCGCGGCGCGGCGGAGGTTCAAGATGTTCATTGTGTCTTGCAGTGCAGTTCAGGGGAAAGGCGATTAATGATTAACATGGCGTAGTGCTGTGTGCTGTACGTTTCGGGCAGCGGTGTCTTCTTTGTTCGCAATTGCAATCTGGAGCAGTAGTGCTGCATTGCTTTGTGCTCATGTCTGTGGATTGCATGTGCCCCGGTGGGGATTAATGGGAAACGTTGCGCAGTGAAAGGAAGGCACTGGGCAAGAGTCAAGAAGTTTGACGGTTGTGTGGACACTCAACGAGGAGAGGTGGCCCTTGTCTAGCCAGTGACACGCAATTTTGTAAACTAATTTCAAAGAAAACAATTTTTTTTAATTTAGTCAAAGAATGTAAAATTAAATCTTTATCCGATCCCGCTGATCGGAAAATGTTAATTTCAGCTCGAAACGTCTCTCCCCGCTGGTCGCATCTAACATAATCACTTGACTGCTCAAAGTTCCAGCTGACAGCAGTCCTCCATCTGGCGACCAACACAATGCCGCAGATGACTTGTCCCAAGGAGAACCTTTCAATTTCACTCCATTGCCGAACTGTGCCGTCCGTCCAACATAACGCTGGCACGGTAAAAGTACCAGTCTGGTGACGTCCTGACTGTGTCCACCAGTCACGTCTTTTTGGCGCATATTGCAAGCAGTGATGTCGCCGTTGTCGAGTCCTGAACGCGTTGCACACTACCTTTGCCGGACATCCCAGACCAGGATACAGATCCGTCAGAAGAACAGAACAACGACTTCGGCGACCGTCTCCCCTGAACAATATTCACTCTGCCACTGTGCCCTACCGAACGTTCGATAGAAAGACCAAGTTACCGCGGACGCAAGACAGTGTGGCCCACCCAGGGCCGTCAGCTATTGATCAGGCTCAGGCTCAGCCACCCCAAGGGACGTTTGACGGGTAAGAAAAAGTAGACGACGACGTCCCAGACGAGCACACCTCGGACCACTGAGAACACTGACTAGTGCACTTCTATGCCTCCCTCCTTGTGATCTTTAAGATGCGCAGACCCGGTGTTCGGCGAGCAGATGTGAATGTCTCCTTCATCCAACGACGACTGTTGGATGAGACGATGTATCGGACGCTCTTGTGGAACTCGTATGACAGCACGGCACTTGTGCGAAACCGCACCTCATGTCTTGTCGGCTGGATCATGGTGCACTTCTGCTCTCGTAAATCTTGTGTTTTCCAGCTACCACAACGAAGATTTCTGGTTTGGTTGTGGGTAATGTCTTTGAGTGACTGATGACTGACCCTCTGGTGGTGGCGCTTTTATATGTAGCACCCTAATTACATTGCCTGCGATCTACAAACGCCTTCATTCGAAGGACGATGTGAGTAATTAGACGTTTCTCCGGAAGAGCATCCAAATTGCAAATTTTGACCGGTGGTCTATAATAATTACCAGTAAGCAGTTTTCCACAGAATTCCGATTGAATGTTTTTTCTGAGATTATGACCACGAATCGAATAGTTGTTAGATCTTCAACTGGAATGTTCGCCTCAAGTCTGAGAGACATGCATGCTTCTGCAATTTTGGAGTCCTTTGTTGCGTAACTCGACTTTTGCACAAGGCATTCCATCAAATATCAATTTCAAGTCGCATTTCCCCACATGCCGAGAGGGCCTTAAATACCAAATTCTGTTTGTGGATATTTTATAATTACTCGCAAGATTGGTAAAAGCTTTGTCTTCAATATCACGAATCAGACAGACAAAAATCTGTTTATTTTAGCCAAAACTATGGCAACTCCATGAAAAATCATGTCATCTTCCAAATGTCCACAGAAAGCTAAGCATTTTTAGAATTGAATGTTTGTCGTCCAGCAGATTCAAAAAATATACTGTGCCGAACCTTCGGATCACGTTTGTACGATCAGTACATTTTTGTCAGTTGATGTGATCCTTAACACACTTTAGTCTTCCCTATTTTCAGTCGAAATAAATGATTTATTTGTAACCCTCAGCGACTGCGAACTCGAATTTTCCTAACACTTAATCCCAATTAAGGACTATTTGCATTTGCTCATCATAAATCGCAGGTGGATGGGAACTGAAACGTGCAAAGAAAACATTCTTTAGCAGTCTAGAACATATGTCGGATGTACAAATCGGAATAAACATCAAACGGGAGCTGACTAAAAACTTACATTGCTGGAAGGAATGAGGAAAATAACAATGAAGTCGTCGAAGAACCTTTTAAAATCATCGTGGCCAGGACCAGGATCTAGGTTGGCCGTGTTCCTAAATGCGGCTGTCACTTAACCCAAACCTAGCCTAACTTTGGTACCAATTAGTGGCCGTCCATCTCGACATTCATTCATTCAATGACAGGTTAAGACTTCTTTGACTCTTGGCTTAAATAAATTCAACCAAGTCTAACTAAATATAAGAATATTCAATTAGGACTGATCTAGGAATGAAAAGGCGGGAAAATTCCTCCGATCTGTGGATTGGAAAAATTTTCCATCAAGTTGTTCCTAGAGAGAGTTCAGTCACGAGTTGCTTCAGGATTGCAACTTAGGGCGTGCGAAAACAATGGCATTAGAACTAGCACCCTATCTGCGTGAACCTTACGTACAAATCTATGAGACTGTTGTTCAGAAAGTGGAGACTGTGAATCACGAGCCATGACTCATGAGTGGGCTAATCCATAATTACGTACTTAAGTCAATCGATTCAATGGCGCTACAGTCCAGGGTGGACCTGGGCTTTAACCAAAATGCCTCTCCAACTAGTACGATCCGTGGCTAGTCGCCTATAGTTTCGTATGCCAAGTTGGTTGAGGTCCTTCTCCACTTGGATGTGCCACCTTAGGCGTTGGCGTCCTCTGTTGGGTTATGCCACAGGTTCGGAGTCGAAGAATGAATCTTCGGGCCGGAGCTAAGTTGTCCATGCACTCTACATGGCCCAGCTACATTAAGCGTTGCATCCGTAAACGAGTGACTAGGCTCATGGCCCTGTCCATACAGTTCGTGGTTGAATCTTCTCTCCTCCAGATCCCATAAAGGCAAGCAGGACCAATAATGGCACGCAGAACTTTTCTCTCGAAGAGACCAAGGACTCCCTCATCCACCTTTAGTATTGCCCATGCCTCTACGCCGGACAGCAGGACTGGGATGAAGAGTGTCTTATATGTCAACTTGGTCCTTCGAGACGCAGCTCTATTATTCAATTGCCTCTTGAGCCCGAAAAAACAGAGACTGCCATGAGTTATTCTGCGTTTGATTTCGGTAGTGATGCTGTTTGTTTATTGAGGAGCTGTGGTAGACGAATACTTAACCAACAGAAAAATTCGACATAACAACCGCTTCGTTCAGTTTCGATAAGTTCCATTGAATCTTCTTCACTTTTGTGGCATTGTGGGCATTGGAATTTTGGTCGCCATGGCTTAGTGGATAAGTGTGCCGACATCCAGACCTACAGATTTGGGTTCAATTCTTGACATAAGCACTTTCAGAATTCACGGTAACGCGTCAAAAAGTTTCAATAAGTATACCTGTCTAGAAAAAGCTTCTCAAACTTCGACATTCAGAGTCGGCATATAACTGTAGGTCACCTCCACTCGTGAGAGAGCAATAGAATGCGAAGCACGAGTGGTTCTTGTGGAAGTTAGGCCCAAGTCCATCTCAGATTGATGATTTGATGTTCAGTTTGACATGAGCTTGAGTCTACGTTAGTTCATAATGGTTGCCCCTTTCATCCTCCACTCAATTATTCTTGCCGAACACCATATACTTCAATACAAAAAAAGTACGCCACATCAGGCAACCGCCACGAAAAATAAATTGACACTAAGCATGATATCAATACGCTATGAACTCTTCGTCAAATTTCAATGAAAATAAAATCAAACAGAACTTTCAAATCTGACATTCAAAAACCACTTGTCACAGTTGCTGTTAAAGCAACTGTCAAGCAGCAAAAACCCACAATTTGGCATCACCACATTATGTTTGAATTTTATGAGAAACACTCTAAGGCTCCATGCACATACCACTTAAGTTGTTCCATTTTCTCGAAGTCACCAATCTTGCAAGGCAGATTGTCGCACATGTGACTTTCGTCATCTGCCATCCGAAGAGACGATCAGGAGCGAGTATCGCTTCTGACATGAATTATGCCTGACAACAAAATCCATTCGAAATGAACGCTTTGCCTCCGTCTGCCCCCTCCCACAACCATGCGCACAGCAAGCAAACAATAATTTCAATAACAAATAACAAAAAATCAAACCACTCCCAGATGCTGAACAAATTATGCCAATGCCTTCGTGAGTTTTATTCGCGTTCGCATAAAACGCCGGAAAACAGGGAAATCATTACCCCCGCCCCGTGTGCGGAGGCGAATAAATTTAAACCCATCTTGTAGGGCACCGCGAATTTGGGCATAAATCTTCTCCACCTGAAGCCGCCGTGCGCCATGCTGCTGCTCTCAAGCCGACCGTCGCCGTTCACCTAGTTCAGTTATTCAGCTATTCAGCCATCCGACCAACAATCCGTGAACACATAAATTCGCCCGAATTAATACGACACACTGGAGTTTTTATTGCCGACTCCATAACCATGAAACAATGTAATGTGCGGCGGGCATAATTCCACCCAATTGGTTGCGAATATGCCACGCCACGCCGGAGGGTGCTGTCAGGTACGGCGCGACGTCAGCGCAGCTTTTTTCCAAACTCCTACTGCCTAGTGGACCGCGTCGCAGTGGTGAAGTGGAGAACTGCAGCACAGAGCTGCATCCCGTCATCATCTTCTGTGTCGAAATCTTTTGAGCTTGGCCAGTGGAGGGGCGTGGGTTCCTCGTCATTAGTTTCGGAGAGTTACGTACCTAAACTGTTGCAATGAGCTGACTTTATGGACTCATTCCACTTAGACATCTCGGGACTGTGTGTGTGTTTGTGCTTTAAACGTTAAACGCCGCATGTGAGCAGGGGATTGCGTCGTCCAGCTGAGTCCGATGCACGTCGTGAGGCAATCCGTGGCGATGCGGAAGGCATTAGGCTTGTGATGGAATGCCTCATCATCTGACGAAATGGAGGAGAGTCGCTCGCCGCTCGTGCCTGGTGGCAGCAGACGACATTGGACGCTTGGAATGGGTTACAATCATTAAGGCGCATAAGGATGTGGATGGTGTCTGCTCAATTTTGGGTAATCTGTGACAGCCAAGTGACAGTTCTGATTTGACTAGCATTCACCACCGCCATTTTCTTGACTCCGTGATTTGGTTGCGCCTCAACTTTGCGCCTTTGTCCAAGAGTCAAGCAATTGACACAAATCACAGAAATTATTTGACAGCTCTCGCTCTCTCTCACTCTCAAATGGAGAAGCTCAACAATCAAACATGTGCCACACAAACTGAATCCACGTGGGCGCCTAGCGGGGTGAACTCCTTGAACTGACCTCAAACCCGTGCACAAACAAAAACATTATTGCCACCGAATAATCGAACGTGTTGACCAACAATCATGCACACAACCACACACACAACGTGACAGCAATGCAATCCACATGACATTGCGAGATGACTCTGTGCCGTCATTTCGACTGTGGCTGTGTTCGTTAGTACACATAAATTTATTAGTTTCTCCTTTGTTGTTGGTGTCATTGCAATTTCTAATGCAAACACTAGAATGCTGGGCACGTTCTCGTGCTACATGTCAATAAAGTCACAATGACCGAAGACAACGTCTAGAGTTATTCAACTCTTTTTGGCGGTGGCTGAGTTCGAAGTCGTCCCCTCGCCAGAGTGGAGGAGGAGGACTGACTATCCTATCCGAGGACGTACAATGTTAACTGACGTTCGTTCGTTCGTTCGCTTGCGGGCTCCTCCTGTCACCGAAGTCTTATGAACGAAAACAATGAAAATATTTAAATGAAATGTCGGGGAATGATGTCGTTCGTTGATTTTATTATTCCAATTATTCTCAGAATAAAAAAAAAGGAAACCGAAATGCGAACAAAATAACAGAACCGAGATGGATTTCGAATTGCACAGGGAGTTGCGGGGACGCTGGATGAATTTTAAAACATTTTTGCGAGGAGGGCGCTTTTTTTCTGTTCTGTTTTTGTGTTTTATTGGGTTCGTGCGTACGGATTTGCTCCTTTCTTTTTTTTTTTTTGGTTTATTGTCGTTGTTGCTGTGGGGAGGCGATGAGTTATGCGATGGAAATCTCTGAACACTGCCGGTGACAGTGATAGTTGCGTTGCGGAATTTAATGACAGCTCTGTGGGTTTCGAGTTACGCCTGTGACAGGTCAGAGTGACAAAGCAAAATAAGCAGACAAAAATGAATTTTGACATTGACATGGAAATTGAAGGTTTGTTTGTTTTTGTTTGTGTTTTGCGGTTCTGGTTGACACTTGACTGAGTTGAATTGAGTTCAGTTGAGTTGATAATGACGTTTGATTTGTTCGCTTAGCGGGTTTTTTTTTAAAGTTGTTTCAGGTGAGAAGGTGGAAGTGGAGTCATGACATTAAGGAGCGGCCAAAGAACTCGTGGGCTGGACGGGTTGGTTCAGTGAATTTTGGAGTTAGACATGAGTCTCTTTTGCATGTAATAGTATGTTCCCACCGAACCGAAATAGCGTGATTTGGATGAAATTTTGGTGAAACCTCAATAGGCCGTTCGCACCGAGTTGAAGTGTTTTTAAATGTCATTAACTATCAATTTTGAAGTAGCGGGCAAAACAAGAAGGAAAGAAAATACTAAATCTTCGTCCCATTGCCACAATTATTTTGACATTTAATATAAAACAGCTGTCAGTGTCAAAATATCCTATGATTCAAAAAACAACCACTACTAATGCCCACCCTGCATAAGGCTGATTTTCGTTGACATCATTTCTTGTTATTGTTGCGTGGTGTTGCCTGGAGAATTAATGTCTGTGCTCAGGGATATTATGTAGACCACCCTCATCTAACTAGACAATTAGACATAGAGCGTGCGGTGTCAATTCACACAAAATGAGGCTTTTACTCACCTCTAGCAAGAATAGCCGTGCTTACATAACTCTCATCATCTATAACAAATTAAGCTGAAAACGAAGCCTCCAAGAGTGGGCGAGCAAATCGTCCATGGCTTTGTACTGCCGCAATAAGAACATTGGTAGCAAGTGATCTACAGTGACTACAGTTGGATCAGTAGTCAGGCCCGTATTACACCGGTGGACTGCGCTTCAAAAAGCTGTCAATTGTCAAGCGTGTGCAACGAATGGTCCGAGAATGTATCAGTGGACCACTATAGTCAAGGATCCTCACTGCTCATTCGTTGATATGAATCGGTAGGCATGTAGCAACCAGGACAGTGCACTATGGGACTAAACAGGGATTACTATTGTCTCTGCAAGCGACCGGCAGGTTCCGAGGTAATGCAGGACATTTTCCTCCTCCTCCTCATCCATGCAGAAGTCATTGGGTGCTCCAAGCATTCTGGCTTGATTGCCAATTAGGAAATGGTTAGTAATTACGCCTACTACTTTGCAAATGCATGTGTCCAGGGACCCAGCACAGGGTTAGGTTGCATCTGGCCGCTATCTCCCTTAGATATAGGCGGCAGAGTTTTACCACCTTAGAGTTAATCGATGGAGCTTCCAGAGCCTTTATTGCCACCTGACATAACAATCGATCTTCCGTCTATCGGGGTCATTGATAGTCGGAGGGCTGCCTCTTGAATAGCTGCTACTTCTGCTTGGAAAGCACTGCAGTGATTTGGGAGTCGCATGGCTACTGCTAGCTCCGTCGAAATGGCGTTTACACCAGAGCCTGTGCCTCCGAATCGTCAGTGTAGATTTCCGTGGCAGTGGAGTTGCACACCTTTCTTTCAAATCTCTGCTTTGGCGTTTGCAAAAATGCTGATAATAGTGTAACAATCGACGCAGAAAAGTTCGTCAAAGCTTACTGTGAGTGTGCGAAGCCCTAGCTAGTCACTAAAAGCTTCCTTTCAGCTGCCCTCAGATGCAAAATCCACGTCTGCCTGCACCTCCCACAGCTCCTCCATAACAGACGCACTAACTCTACCCACTCCCACCACAGGCAGCCCAGAAAACATTCCCAAAACAGACGCAGAATCCCTAGGAAGCCCAGCTCCCCTGTAATCCTTTTCGCAAATTATCCGAAAACACGCAATTAACTCACAAGCTGGCTCTGTTAATTTAGGGATTTCAATTAAAGCCACCTTAACACATCGCCCACAACACGAAACGGTCCAAATCCTTTGCTGTCACGGTGCCAATGACGATACCCGGATGTGATGTGCCGCGAAACAGTTCACACTCCAATTATGAAGCGAAAATAAATCGCCCGCCTCCCCCTCCTCCCCCCCCCCCCCCCCCCCCCTCACCGGTAATGAGTGGACCGCCAATTGTGCGCGCAAGTTAAACAATTAGCTTCCCACAGCAGCCTCGACCATTCTTCACAATTAGGCCCCCCTCCCACACCTTGCCACGGGGCACCGGGAGTCCACAATTCATCATTTAAAAAGCGATAATTTGATCGCCCTTCGCGCAGGCAATCTCAGCGAGCGATGTCCTTTTTCGTTGCGGGTGTGCTTTCATTAAAATTTCGCCCCCGAATTGTGACAATTTTGACGGCGAAACAATAATGCGGCGGCGGTACATTCCGTCAGTAAGTCGCTATACGTGATTGGACTGCGATCACGGGAGGGAAAATGCCAGGCGACGCGGGAAGACGCCCCGAAGGTGGCCGGGCGTAAGGACACTTGCTTGATTTATTTATGCAAAGCAGATGTTTGGCGCTTTACAGGCGTAACGTAAAGCAATTAAGTAATGGAAATTAATTTCAATTTGAGTTAAAAGGGAATTTCGAATTGCATGAACGGGAATGTGGGGGGAGGGAGTGGGGACAGCGAACATTCGTGATGATTAAATGGTTGCTGCGTGTGGAGGTGTACGACTCGTAAAAGGATTTAAAAGGTAAACGCTACGTGAACGGAATGCGTCGCAGGAATTGAATTGGGAAATTTAACGACCGTACTTGTAGGCATTCAAGATGTCGTGACGACGCTACGTGCCAATTGAAGATCACACTTTTCTGTGCGTCCGTTAAAAGTGCGTTTGAAGAAGCATTTGCATATGTGAACGGATTGAGGAACGAGTGGTGAGTGGGCGAGAGGGAATCCTATAATGGATCACTAAGCGCTGGCGAAGGTCGCAGACGGTTTCGTTAGATCCAATTCGTTGGCGGGTCTGCGGCCTGGACCCAGACTGGGTGGATTAGGCGTTTAGTTCGGCATTTAGTTTCAATTTCAAGGAGACTGTCTTCACATTCGTGTTCCGACTGTGTGCTTGCTTTCTGGTTTGGAAGGGTTTTTAGTCTAAATCTAACCTTGATCCTAGACTGGCCACCAATGTCAACAGTTCCATAATTACGAAGTTACTTACCACGTCCTCGACCCTAGATTGATTTGAGTCTGTTTTTGAAAATCAAGAGCAGCCCCGCTCTGTGACGTTCCTCTTTCCGTTCCTCTTTCTTTTCTTTCCTTCTCCTTTCGCAGAAATACCACTCCTCACTCTGCTGAACCAGGGACGATCCTCGTGGCTGCGAGCGTGACATGGAAGTCATTTTTGGTTTTGTATTAGACTCGTGTCCAAGTAGAGGTATGCCTCGGAAGCAATAAAAGGAGCCGGGTCTCTTGGTACATTTCATCCCATCTCATCTCATCTTCAGTGTCCTGCATGAGCCATAAAAGCGGTAGCGTGGGCAAGGCACGCACGAGACATCTCCAGGCCACTCGATCCTCCGTCTCCGACTCTAACTCATTAGGAGTTATGCCCAAGCGCAACCAGGTGAAGTTTTTGGACTCGATTCAACCACCTCGTCCTGGGTCTGCCAATCGGTCGCCTACCTTATGAAATCGCATTCAAGGCACGCCTCGGAAGTCTTCATGATGGGGACATTCGTGCCACATGACCAATTGGAGCATAGCCCTTTGTGTTCTAAGAAGCGGCTGCTCAACAAAGAGTTCCAGGCGTACTGCCGAGATTCTCATCGTTTCTCGGCGATTGGTACCTTCTGCTGGCAGGCCAAAAAGATCTGAGCCATAAGAGAGGTCGTAGACCCTGTAAAATGGGTGCGTTATCAGCTCTTAAGGCCGTGGTTCACTTAGACCAAATTGCTGGGTCCGTTGTGCCCCTGCTTTAGTACCATAATTTATCCTATTCACGTTGAATAAGACCTTGTTAGGACAGTACTTCTGGTATTTAAACAACTGGAGACAGGTCCGAAGCAAGATCTCATCTTTGAAGTGGAAGGATCATCGGGGAAGGACTCAGTTGAAACACAGAAGACAACCGTACACCATGACTGGCTTGACGAGGATCGTATAGCAGATCACATTCACTCCAAGTGGCTGCTGTAAAGCAACCCCCTGGCTACAACACAGGTTTGTCTGCTGAAATATTGATGAGAACATCCTACTAGAGCAGCTTACAGCGAACTTCTGCTGGTTAACTGTGCCGATCTTGCACCATTTTCTGCTCACGCACAAGGCCAGTTTCCCCTTCTAGAACCCGATACTCAATCAGAAGTTGATGTTCAACTTCCACTCGTCGCAAGATCGCTGCATTTTATCGAAGTCACGTTGCTGGAGGCCATTGATTACTTCTACCTTCGGGCCTGTTCTGTGTGATATTGCGTACGCTAGTCACGATCACCACGAGAGTGCATGCAGTATCTCCTTATTTCTTTGTGAACCCTGTGCACGTCCTCAAGCAACGGGCATGCAAAAAGATAAGGACGGTAGAAAGTCAGCGATCCTCCGGAGGGAGATATACAGAAGCGACTGCTTCCCAAAACAAGTATTTTTCTAAAAATAAAAATACAATCGTGCCTTTATTTTGGTCTTCTCTTCATCTCCTCATCATTCCTGATACGCTACTAACTTCGGCGTGGAACCTAAAAATTCTGCACGGAATATTGCGAACAAGATCGTAGTGCAAACTGACCCCTGTGGCAGACCATGTTCAATGACCGCAGGAGGAGTCACGTCATCACTTGTTTTCAACGAACTTTAAACATCCGATCATGTATAGCTATGATTTGCTTATTTTGAGCTTGGTTAGCTTGAAGAAGTCACGCTACGGCACGAACGTGATCTGAGCCCTAAGAGAGCACTATTCAGTGTGGAGCACTAGTTTAGAGTCGTGTCCACGGTGGACCTGGGCCGTACTTCCACAGCAACCGCTGATGTTGTGCCCGCTATTGGTCTTTGACGAATGAAGGGGACATGTAGTAGACTCCGAGCAAAATATACTCTTTGCTCATTGTCAGTGACTGGAAAGAGATGGAACTGTGAATTTTGAAAGTTGTTCGTTTCGGTACCGACCCCAGACATCCTTTACGCTACGGTGTGTGCTTTCACACCCTTATTGAAGTTACCTCATTTCTTTTTGTTTGTTTCAAAATTTGCACGTGCTCAAGGGATTACTAACATCCTTAAGTGTCCAGGATCAAGTCACAGCACGGGCGGAAAGTATAGAGGTAGAGAGGTACCCGTGCACTTAAATATCTGTAGTCTGTGGGAAATACTGGGTTGGAAAGGACATTTCATATTCGTGTAGTGTGGCTGAAAAACCTGGCGAGACAGGTATTGCGGATGAATTCATGGAGAGGAGAAATGCTCTTGGAGCAAGTGAGCTACTTGAGCATCTTTTGTTAAAATAAATGTCGGTGTTCGAGAGAGTCAAATGACTGCGATATTGTTACCTCCCATAAGTTTAATCGCTCGCTTTTACCCAGACCAAATATGAGCTTTCTACTCAAGCTTAGGGCGGATATAAGCCGTCTAAATTAAAGCCAAATCTGAGGGGTGAAATATTTCGTTTAAAAATAAATCGGCCACATTTTTGGCGAAAGTATTGGGTTTTTGAAGCATTGAAGCATCGGAATTCAATGTAAGCCGCCGTTCCAATTCTATGGCCGAACGGCGTGATCGCGAGTCTTGGAACGAATATGAAAAGCTGACGATGCTGCCATTAGCGAAGGAGTGAACTGAATTGAAAGTAGCAGGCAGGAGATCATTTGTAAAAATGAGAAATAGTATCAGTGACAGAACAGCACCTTGGGGGACACCTTGGTGGATATCAGACTTGAACCTATCCAAAACAACTTGAATTTAATGGGAAAGGTAGTAAGAGTAGAGTAAGAGAAGGTCATAGACGAAGATACCTGTCTTAGTACCGATGTCTTAGAAATATCAAGCGCAACTATCTAGCTTTCGCCTGTATTGTCCAAAGATTGGTTCCACTTTTCGTTGAGATAAGCTATTAAATCACCAATGGGACCTGTTGCTGCGGAAACCGTGCTGCAGGTCATTAAGAAGCTGGTTGGCAGCAACGACTGTCTAAATTTGCTGCACCAGCTTCACCTCGTATCCCCTCAGATATATTTGATAGGCGTCCATTTGACTGCATTCCATTTACTTCAGGCGAATCAATTAAGAATTAATTGAAGAACTGCCTTCAGAACACAACTGTAATGACTTCCTTCCCACTGAACGTCCAAACAAGACTCTCTACTTAGCGGTAATCTGTATACCTTCCCGAACAACAACAGGAACTATGTACATCTCTAAAGTGTCCAATCAGACGCAGAAGTAGCAACAGCCACCCTTCACTCATTTTAATAGACAACACGACCACCCGCCAGCAAAATGTGTCTTTTCGGCGGCCGAAAACGATTGTCAAGGACCGGAAGCAGAGTTGCACCGAGTTTCAAGAAGGACGTGCGGCACAACAAACGAGTAATTTCATGCGATAATCCATAAAGTGGCGCTAAAACCTCATGGGATGGACTGGATGGTGTTGGCAATCACTTTCACCTTAGCACTTGAAGCTGCCACAGTTGAGGTAAAAGGTTGAATTCGAATTCAAGGACAAGGGCATACATTTGTTCAGCATTTCGTTGCACTTCTAAGTTGGCCTACAATTTAAGTGACAACAGTGCAGGAGACGTGCTGGAACCTTGTGGCACTTCATTGTTGCTTCGATGCGACGTCGACACATACACACAGTCTGCAACCACGTCGAGCAGGAGGAGAGGGCAATCAATCGACAAGGGCAACTTGAAAAGGACATCGGTGTTTATTAGAAGGAAAAATTGTGTTTAATTGGAAAAGTTTCGCCCGGCCAACATCATAACGTCTAATTACAGCACGCGGCGAAGGTCTTGAACAGATTCAAAGTTTGTGTTGAGTTGCCGTCAATTCTGTGTGTTTTTTTTGCTCCCGCTTCATTCCGTCGTCGTTTGGCGGGCGACTGTGGGCTTGGCCGGAGGATACTTTGAAGTGATTTCCTTTTATGCCCTCGTTATTGGATGAGAGATTATTGCTTGGATTAAATTTGCAAAAAAAAAACGATGGAAATATTGAAGTTTTTATGCAGTCTTTGCATCCTTTCAAGGCACTCTCCCCTCTTTAAAGTTTGCAAAGTACTTTCGAAGATGCCATCAAAAAGGGGCATCGTGATGGAGCAACAGTGAATGGAGAGCCGTCCCTTTGCAGCCATAACAAAGGGGACTGCTTTTGCTTCGAAGTGTGGCAACACTGTTTGCTGACAACCCGAAAATTCCCAAAGTCATTGTTGCCTCAGAAGCCCACCCACAGCTCGTCCTAGCGACGTCCAAAGCATCTTCAATTAATCTGCAAAACAATCGAATCATGACTCGCCAGAGAATTGATAATGAACCTCACACATGCCGCCGCCGCTGCTTCCAGGAAGTGAGCGTGTGTGCGTCCGGCCTACATGCAATCTAGGCCCAATAATTAGATGTCATGCCGACCACCATCAGCGTCGTCCGTCCGTTCGTCCGTAAATCACCGACTGATATGCCAAAATGAGTGATGACGCCTGCGGGGCGTGTGGACTGTGTCGACTACTAGGCAGTGACTCAGTTTTAATTAAATCCCAACTGCCGACCCGACCGGCAACCCTCCCATGACCATGCCTGAAACCACTGCCAATATGGCACACGTCCGCTCCATTCTCGGGAATTAGGCAGAACTGCGCTGGTCCGTGAATTACCAGGAAATGCGGCTTAAATTATTAAATTATCGCCGCTCCGGGGTGGAGGCGTGTGTTCGTGAACACCGCCGCCACCATGTGACACATCACACTTTGACAGATGCCTTGTCAGCTGACAGCGGTTGCTCCAAGGCGGTGGTCGAGCCCGGAGCTATTCAATTCGATTAAGACAACAAATGAGAGTTAAGTTTTTAATTGCAGTTCAATGACTTGACACTTCGGGCAAAGTCGAAGTCGAAGTCGGGAAGTCTTGCCCGGTGGCCCCGAAGGCGAAGTTTCGCCTTCCTTCCGCAGTTCGTCTGGAGGAAACAAAGGCGAATGGAAACTGAATTAACCCAATCCCCCGCCCCGGCAGACGACACACACCCGGCCGGGAAGCAAGAGGAAAATTTTACTAAAATTAGATAAAAGCCTAAAAGTGAATTTACCTGCTCGACCGTAACGTCCCAATTAAGTGAAGTTTACGGACGTTGTGGGCGCCTCGGCACACGCATATCGGCCATGCACACGGAGTCGGCGATGTCGGCAAATTGTGTATCTAATAGGTTCGCATTAATGCGAGACAGAGCTGCCGCCAGTGGATGCTCGGACATCTGGTCCCAGTTAACAGGCGAGATAAACGAATTAATTGCACTTGCAGCTGGAGCGTGGCAAAGGAACGAGGATGAGGCTGTTAATCCACAAGTGTGCAAGAGGACGTTGTTTGTGGTTTGAAAATGAGGTCGAAAGCTGGAGAGACAAGAGCAGTGTACAAATGGTGCAAGCAATTTGGGAAATTTCTCTGATTTTGTGGTCACTTGGGGTGGCGTCTTAGCTTAGCTAGACCTATGCGCTACAATTAAAGTTATAAGCTCACATCATTGCATTTACGAGTCAAGTAAAATGGAAGGAATTAGATCGGACGAAATCCCACCGAATGTGGGCTGGCGATGCAAGAGGAAGGTTCGTTTAGGGGCTGATTGCTGTCTGACTTAGGCGCAAGGTGATACCACGCGGAATGGATAACTCCTACTATTGTGAACCCGAAGCGATTCAGTTGGGTAATGTTGACATTGCTCATCTCGTTCAAATTGTCGAAGAAGTAAGCCTCTCGATGGTTTTCCTAGGGTTTCACGAGCAGTGGAGTGGTCTTCTCCTCCTCTTCGTCGAAGTCGTGGTGAGGGAGACCGATCTTGAAGGCTTGTGTGTCCTGATGTACCGATGCTTGTACTAGGTGGGGGCCTACTAAGGACGCGTAGTGCCTTCCGGCCAATCATGCTTTTTTAACATATTTATGTGAATTTTGTCCATTCAGTGGACAGTAAGTGGCGTTGGGAAGGATCGTGTAATGACTTCTGGGAAGCCCAGTCCATTGTCCAGTGTCGTGTCGTTTTCGTAATTCTGATAGTCGGGGGCAACCAAGGGGTGGGTAACTTTTTAGCCCTCCACTGGGTTAGAGTAGCGGCCAAAGCCTCTCATGCACCAACATGGGTGCACCAAAATCTCCTCTCGGAAACAGAAGAACTAACTACAGAGGAAGTGGTGGCCCGTGGCGTTGTGGGTATGTGCGTCGACTCCTTCGCTCTTGGACCAATCTGTCTAGGTTCGATTCCTGGTAAGAAATTTTTCACGACCCCACATCTTTAGAGTCACGGACAATGATCAAAGAGTATAACTATCTAGAAACAGCTTCTCAAACTTGGCCGCTCGGAGCCGGCATAAAAATGTAGGTCCCTTCCACTCGTGATGGAACAATAGCACGAACAACACTAGTGGTTGCTGAGAAGCTAGGCCCTGGCCCTCTACGGGTTGTAGCGCCACCCATATTATTATTATTAACTACAGAGGACAAGTTTTCTCAACTGTAGTGTACAGTGAATGAGAGAGAAATGTTAAAAGTGAAGCAATTAAAGGGTGTTTTTTTTTGGAGGTATAGAACTTTGAAATGGAGTAAAACAAAGATGATTTTTTAAATTGTCATGAAATTTACTTTATTCGATAGATAATCGTCTGGCATTATGACTTAAATATGATTTCTGGCATATGACCGACACGGCTGGCTCGGACGTAGTCTAATCTGGAGGTTGATTTTTTTTTCGATGACTTTTTCCAACATTTGTGGTAGTATATTGGCAATGACGCGGCGAATGTTGTCCTCCAAGTGGTCAATCGTTTCGGGCTTATCGGCGTAGACTAGCGATTTCACATATCCCCACAGAAAATAGTCAAGCGGCGTTAAGTTGCACGCTCTTGGAGGCCAATTCATGGGTCCGTAGCATGAAAATATGCGGTTACCAATCGTTTCCGTCAATACATCAATTGAGGCACGAACTGTGTGACATGTTGCGCTGTCTTGAAGAAACCACAGCTCCTGCACATCATGGTTGCTCAATTGGTGAACGAAAAAGTCAGTAATCAGCGGTTACCATTGACTGTAGCGTTCTGGCCAGCATCGTTTTTAAAGAATTACGGACCAACCCATGAAGCAGAATAAACAGTCAGTTTTTGTGTATGTAACGGTGTCTCAACATACATTTGAGGATTATCATCACTCCAAATATGACAGTTTTGTTTATTCACGTATCCATCATCATCATCATCATCGTCGTTGTTCAGACGTCAGTCTATTCATGTTGAAATGCCACACCAAACTAAAAATAAATCACTTGACAGCTGACAAAATGGCCGCCAGTTAAAATATTGTTGCCAACTTAAAGTTCTATACCTCTAAAAAAAACACCCTTTACATCCGTGGCGTCGACTTCATCGTTGCTCTATGTGTCAGCTCCCATAAGAATGTATTTATTTGATGAATCTGTCAAAGTATCCTTTACGCTGACGCACGTAAAGTAATCTATGTGCCGGAGCCTTAAGCGTCAAGGCATTACCTTCAACTGCGAGATATTCTGGACAGCGGCTCACAAGCAACATTTGTTAGTGGGTTTCTTCTTCTTCTTTGTTTGGCGCTACAGTCCGGGGTGGACCTGGGCCTCAACCAACAAGCCTCTCCAACCAGCACGATCTTTCGCCAGCTGCCTCCAGTTGTGCACACCAAGTTGGTTAAGGTGCTTCTCCACTTGTGTGCGCCATCTCGTTCTAGGAAGCCCTCTGTTGCGTTGTCCCGATGACTCGGAATCTAAGGCTCTTCGGGCCGGAGCTGTGGTGTCAATCCGCTCTACGTGACCTAGCCATCTTAAGCGTTGGATCCGAAGACGCTTAACTAGGTGCATGCCGCTGTACAACCCGTACAGTTCGTGGTTGAATCTCCTCCTCCAGACGCCATCAATACAAACAGGACCAAAGATCGCACGCAAAATTTTTCTCTCAAAACGACCAAGAGCTTCTTCATCCGCTTTCAATAGCGTCCATGTCTCTGCGCCATAGAGCAGGACAGGAGCTCTTGGTCGTTTTGAGAGAAAAGTTTTGCGTGCGATCTTTGGTCCTGTTTGTATTGATGGTTATAGAGTGTTATATAAAGTCAACTTGGTGTTCCGAGAGATGACTCTATTACTCAACTGCCTCTTGAGCCCAAAGAAACAGCGAATGGCAAGAGTAATTCTGCGCTTGATCGCGGTACTGGTGTTATTGTCACTGTTTACTGCAGAGCTGAGGTAGACGAAGTCTTTGACTACCTCAAAGTTTCTGCTGCCCATTATGACGCTCTGTCCGAGACGTCGATGTTGTGCGTCCTTTCGTGATGACAGCATGTACTTGGTTTTGCCCTGAGTCACTGCCAACCCCATTTTAGCCGCTTCCGCTTCAAACCTCATTAACAGCTCGCTGTGTTCGTCCAATCACGTCAATGTCATCCGCGTAGGCAAGCAGTTGAACTGACTTTTGGAAGATCGTGCCTCTGGTGTTGACATTTGAGTTTCACACGATCTTCTCAAGTATGATGTTGAAGAAATCACATGACAGCGTGCCGTCTTGTCTAAAACCTTTTTTGCCATTCAAGGTCTCGGTGAGTTTGTTACCGACCTTGATGGAGCAGCGAGAGTTCTCCATCGTCATCCTGCACAATCTGACGAGTTTGGCAAGAATGTCAAAGTTAGATATGGCGTTGTATAGCTCGTCTCTATGCACGCTGTCATATTCGGCCTTGAAATCAACGAATAGGTGGTAGGTGTCGATCATCATCTCTTGGGTTTTTTTCCAGGATCTGCCGCAGTGTGAAAATGTTGGTCGATGGTGGACTTTTCCGGCCTGAAACCGCACTAATAAGGACCTATCAGGTTATTGACGAATGGTTTCAGGCTTTCACACAAGACGGCAGAAACTCTATGTTAAGGAGACTGATCCCTCGATAGTTGGCGCAGTCAAAAGGGTCTCCTTTTTGTGGACCGGACAAACGACGCTGAGATTCCACTCATCGGGCATGCTTTCCTCCGACCATATCTTACAGATGAGCTGGTGCATGCGCCCAACCAGATCATCTCCAGCTCCGCGAACATTCCGTCCGCTCCAACAGCTTTGTTTGACTTCAGTCTAGATATCGCTATCTTGACTTCGTCTGAGTCGGGGGGACGGAATTCTTGGTCATCCTCGTCCAAATTAAGTGGAACATTCTGCCTGACAGCGGAGTTTGTGTCGTCGTCTCCGTTTAACAGTCTGCAGAAGTGATTTTTCCAAATTCTCAGCATCGTTAGTGGGTTTGCTCCCTCCAGCAAATACATCTCCGTCGCAAAGGGAGGCTCTTGTGTTCGTAAGTCAACAGGTCTCGTGGAAATCGCTGTGAGAGCATTTTAATTTCAACAATGCAGCTGTAATTTTGCCACGATGAGGGCATTCTACACCTGCCGTGAGACGTGATTCGAAGCACTTTGTAGACTCCTTGGATTTAGAGCTTGCTGACTCAAGGTAGTGTCGACTGAACTTTGGGAGTTGATGTATTCCATACAAATCTTACTTCTAGGTGAAACCAAACAAACAACTATTAACGCTCCTGTAGCGTTCGAACGATGACGGGTGATACGTGTTTAGATCACGGACCAGAAAATAGATCAATAAGACACTGGTCGACTGGTTATGCAGAGACGGGCTTAATTGGACGAACATTTATTCGGTCAATTTCGAACTGTCGACTGTAGGGCGCCATATTGCATGGTGTTTAATTTCGGCATAAACATGCACTTTTTGATGTAAAACTTTAAGCGTTGATATTGGAACTTATTCATGCGAGATGTCTCATTTTTGCCTGGAAATGGGTAGGGGCATTTTGATTAATAGACAACCAGAATCAGAAGTGTGTCAAGATGTACCTAAAAATGACTCAAAAACTACCCACTTTCGAGTCGGACTCACGGGACTTCCTCACTCCATTAAGGGTAACTGAACGACTGTAAGGCCAGGCTTTAAATGCCTTTACATAAATTCAAAGACTACCGTGTCCCCTTTCCAAAGATCAAAACAGGCTCGATTCTCCGAGATTCCAACGTCTGAACTAGAAACCAGAGGCATGCCCTCAAATTTCGTATCACAATAGTGAAGGATTACTTACGTGAGCCTGTCTTAGACACCACCCTCAACTCACCATGAACTAAGTGCCTGCCCACTCATCTCCACCGACCGTGACAAGGGGTGAGTAACCCAGATCAAGGCAAAATGATCGGATCCTTCGCAAAATGTCAGCTCAACTTGTTGTTCTCCTCCTCCTTGCAGCCCAGGACGATGTCATTCGATTCGACTCTCAACACGCAGTTTTTTTCCGGATGCCATTCCCCATAAGCTACCCGTCAAACGTTTCCTTCTCACACGCCCCGACAAGGAAAAGGCGCCACTCCTCGGGAACGTCAGCCACCATACTCGTGCAATCGAACAAGACAATTTCATGACACCGCCTTCCTTTGCCTTCCGTAGTCCCCCCCCCCCCCGCTCCACCATCACCCTCCATTGAGGGAATAGCGTCATCGATTGAATTTAGGAATGCGCCACAACAAAGGGTACCCATCACCGTCAACTCGAACTCGTTACATTCGTGCGCTGCACTCAATCACTGTCGCGGAGAAAGCAATTGACGGAAGCATGGTACGTGTTATACCGTCGGTCGGTCGCCGTCCGCGCCGCTTGCCACCCGCCACCGGTAGACATGCAAAGAGCCTCAATAACTAGCAGCGATTCGAATCTGAGCATAAATCGAGTCGATGCGATGGACGCCTATTTCACAGAAGGCTGCCCTGCCGCGCCGCGCCACGCCGCGCTCCAGGCGTGACAATGCCACTCACCGGTCTCTGCTCTGGGACAGAAATTTCACGATTAGCACATTAAGGCCGCCGCCGGCACGAGCAGCGGCAGCCGAAGGAAGTCGACGGGGAAGCACAAGACAAAGCACGCCTTCGAGAATCGCAGCGAGTGTCGGGCCAGGGAGAGGCGATGGGGGAGCCGCCAGGAGCGCTCCTCAACTGCAACTGGGAACTGTTTATGGGGCGCGATAAATTTCAATATGGCGCGATGGTAATCAGTGGGTACTTGCGAGAGCGCGCGCACGCGCGTTCCGACGGGAATCAAAATGGGACAGTTTGCGGCTGAGATACTGTCAGTGCAGTGCGAGGAGGAGATCGATGCAAGGGACGGCGCGCCGACGCGGTGCTCTGGTTTCATGCTCACTGGGCAGATAGCCGCGATCCGGCGCTGTCCTATAATCGCGCACAGGCCCGGTTCTTGGCTGTGTCCCGATTCTCGGGGGGATTTCGATGCGCCTGAGCTGGTCCGCGATAAGCTGCGAAAAGGGAACCAGAACCGCTCTATCATGGTGGCATATCGGTCGGGGCTGGTAAATTATTCTTATGGCCATGTTTTCCACTTCAATGATTTCACAATAATGACACGGCCGGGAGGGGGCCTTGTCGTTGCGGTCGGTCGTGGTCTCGTTGTGCTGGCTGGTTGGAGGCGCGTAATTGGCAACAAGATGGTATTGAGTATCCGATTGGAGCTATTTTAGATGTGTCCGGACGTGGAGGTGCCGAGCGATACGGTTGCGTTTACAATTTGGGAAGCTGTTGCCGTTGAGAAGGAGAGACGTACATGAGATCCACTTAATGCTTAACTGACGGAACGCGTGTGTGTCATTGAACTGACGACCTCGAGATGTCGGCTCAATCGGGGGCTGTGTCTGCACTGAGAGATGATTTAATGGCATGGGGGTCTCTGCAAGTATTTTGATGCTTGGTCGAGTTAATTGAGTTACGCGTAGCAGACTCCTGATGGGATTCTCCGCCTTTCACATCCACAAAGCCGAGTGCAGCCACTAGTATGCATGTACATCGGCAGAGGACTTAAAAGTACTCCATTCGGTGTGTTTGGTATACTTCCCTCCCTTCCTCGACCTTCCAGCCTTCGCTCCAATCAGAATCAAGACATTGCCGACTACGGACCGAACTTTGCACAGGTCACTCCACGATTCTAAACAATTTCGTCATCCGTCGCGGCGACACTGACCGCCTACCAACTCCTCAACCAGCACTCTATCCAGATCTCAGAATCTGGGCGGATCTCTGAACATTCTCACAGACCGGTGGAAGTCGGACTAGGTATTGTATGTCTTTTAAGAGGAACTAAATAAAATACACCTCCCGACGCATATCAATAACGTTACAGTCTCCGATTAAATCCCTGGACAACGTCAGCCTTCAACCAAAGTATTTCCCTCAACTGCCCTCAATATCTTGACGAGATGTCCGAGCATTTCAACATGCACCTCAAGGCGGTGCTGGAGCACTGTACCAGTTGATTGCGAGGTCGCTGAAGGTACAATGCAAGGTCTGAGCTTGAGCATCGTTGACTGTCCTTGGCACGAGTCATTAAATACTACTCGACCTACTCGGACTAAGTAGGCCTGCAGTTAGCATTCGGATACTTATCAGCGTCATAAAGGGTTACTGCGCCATAGGCACCCATGGCTCTAGGATGGGTCTCTCTCATTCAACGCTTTTGACGAAGACGAGGAGGGGACCTGGACGAGATCTTCCTCAATGTGGACAATGACTTCGATATGGTCTCGATAGAGAGACTCCTCTGCAAGCTGAACTAGATGCGATTTCCTTCCAGATTTCTGAATTTCAGGAGATTAAACGTTCAAGTGGAAGCGAGTCAATCAACTGAGCGGAGCACCCAGGCGGGAGTTGCGTAAGGGTCGAAGAGATGCTCTTCAAGATCGACTAGCTGAGACTAGCTGAGTCAATGGTATGCCATCTCGAAGTTACCACTGATCGCCACGAGAAGAGTCGAAATCAAGACAGTGAACGAATTTGAGTACTATACCAAATGGGCATTCATTTTGGAGTTCGAGCATGTTTGAGTCTAAGTCGACTGTCATCAGATCTGCGAGTGTTTTTTGAGTGAGTAGAAACTTAGAAACCGGACTTTAGAGGTGAGCTTGCGCCGCAGAACTGATTTCATTGATTCCGACGATTAATTTCTAGCATTCACATTAATCCTGTAAGATCGGTCCGTATGTGTTTAAGGAGACCAGACAACCGAGGTGGATGCAGATCACCAGCAATGCTGCCAGATCGTGGGAAATTGCCCCTTTTTGTGGATATATTTGATCTTCAAACGAGCTAAAAGGGTAAAAGTTAAACTTTTTGTCTTCCAGAACAAAGTAAAGGATTTTCGTTTTTTAAATTCAATGCAATTTTCTTATTCGACTTCACCAAATAAATATTTTTAATAAAAAATACATGTCCTGACTACAATATTCCGAAAGTAGCTCGGAAATTTTCCAAGTTCCCAGTTTTTTATAAAGGGTGGCGAAATTTTAAGGGCCGATGTTGAATGCGAACCACACCTAAACGTCAAGTTTTTTCTGCATTTCATTTGACATTTCTCAATTTGAGACTAACTCAATTTGAACCATTGGAAGATGCACAATCGAGCAATGCGCTAAAGTTATTCAGGCTTATTATGAAAATGGGCGTTCAAATCAAAATGCATATCGTGCACTTGGTGATTTTTTCGGTCAATTTAATCGTCCAAATGTGCGTACAATCGGAAAAATCGTGCAAAAATTTGAGCAAACCGGGTCTGTAGGAGATGTGCAAAGACCAGTGCATGCTCGTACAGCTCGTACTGCAGAAATTATTGCTGCTGTTCGCGATAGTGTGGCTGAAGAGCCGTCCACCTCAACTCGTCGTCGTGCCCAACAATTGCAGCTCTCACGCTCGTCGTTGATGAACATTATACATAAAGACTTGCATTTACACGCTTACAAGGTGCAATTGACTCAAGAACGAAAGCCTCTTGACCATTTCAAGCGTCGTCAATGGTCAGAATGGTGGCAAGAAATGGCAACAGTGGATGATCAATTTTCGAAGAAAATCATCTTCAGTGATGAGGCACATTTTCACCTCAGTGGATTCGTCAATAAGCAGAATTGCCGCATTTGGGCGAATGATAATCCAAGAGTGATTGTCGAAAAACCAATGCACCCACAAAGAGTGACTGTTTGGTGCTAGTGTTAGCTATCGTGAAATGAGAACGAACTTTTTATGGCCCGAATTGGAAGATATGAATGTGGACGATATGTGGTTTCAACAGGACGGTGCCACTTGTCACACAGCTAAGGAAACAATGGCTCTTTTGCGCGACAAATTCAATGGCCGTGTTATCTGACGTGGTGGCGATGTCAATTGGCCGCAAAGATCATGTGATTTAACACCGTTGGATTTTTTTCTTTGGGGTTATTTGAAAGAACAGGTGTACGTCGATAAGCCAGCTCAATTCAAGAGCTAAAGGATGAGATAATTCGGCACATTAACGGCATAGAACCTCAATTATGCTTCAGCGTCATCGAAAATTTGGACCATCGGATGGAGGTGTGCCGCCTAGGTTGCGGCGGCCATTTGGCCGATATTTTGTTCTATACATAATTGAACCATACTAATATTATCAAAATAGAAATAAATGACAATAATCTCATAAATAATTTGCGTTTTATTCAAAATCAACATCCGCCCTTAAAATTTAACCACCCTTTATACACCTGGATTTGTGTGTTATTTACTGTTTTTTTAATAATGTTAATGTTTGAATAAAATTGCTCTCGTTGAGTTAATATTATGCTTAATTTTTTTAAAAATGTGTGCGGGAAAATTCGGCCTACCTTTTGAAGTTAAGCGACGGAAAAAAGGGTTTTTGTTGACAAAACACTCCACACGCACCGATCACCAGCCAAATGTCGGAGTAATGCTCTCTAACGTTACGAACAGAACTAAACAGCATCAGTCAACTCTTTTTTTGCGGAATAAGGTCTAACATCCGCGTGGTATTACAACGGGCCTACTCTGGTCTAAATGTGATTGCTACGTACGGCTTCCCTATATGGCACACCATTGCTAAGATCAGCGTCGAGATGCTCTGCTCTCACGTTCCACAAGTGCTGTCCCAAAGCACCACCACAGAAACAAGAAGTTTTACCACGAAGCATGCATCATACCCGTGCGACAGTACAAGGTGACACAGTTCAGAAATTAGCGACCATCCTTACGAGGCAATCAGGGACCTGATTAGCACAATACCCGGACAACGCTCTAAATCTGGTAAGCGGACAGAATCTCCCGACATCTAACGAGCTGCATGGTCGAAAGACCAGAGCACCAATAACAGTCGTCATAGAGGCTAAATCGGCTATCACAGCATCATCCCATCCCAAAAGGGCCAACATGGTCACACGGATTTGAACAACTCGATGTAAGGACATTGTAGGATATACAAAAATGAACACAACAGTACCAAATGTTAAATTAAACAATGTACATCAGAGGGGCCCCTACTCCCAAACACTTTTTGTTCACAATAAAATGTTTAAATCGAGGAGGAGTCCTTACTCTTGTTACCGTGACAGTGAGCTGGGCAATGTCAACATTGGTCAACTGGATCTCTTCTGATTGTTTACAGGTGTGGCCTATGTGTCCTATGACTGCCGCTGCCCCTTGTACCTTCACTCTCTTGCAGATTGTCTCGCAACAGAGATGCCTACCAATGTGGCTATCCTCTTAAGCAGCATTTCATCCGAACCGAGCTTTATGCCATCGATTCTTAAAGGCTACCTCCGTCCACAGCCGCCTCCCTCTCCCCGCCGACCCCGTCTCTAACACAAATTAACGTGAAACTCGGTTAAGAATTAAATTCCATTGTCCTCCGAAGCATTGTGGTTTAGTGGTTAAATGTCTCACGTCCTCTGTTCGTCTCCGGCCGGCAATTGCTTCGATGCCCTCGTGCGCCACCAATAAAACTATCCTCCGCCGGTGACGTTGAATCATCATCGTCCTAACTGACCATATCCCCAACCATGCCCGAGGATAAACCATCGATATCCCATCGCTTGCTCTATCGAATTTCGGTCTCATTCATCTCTTGGGCAATTTTTTTTTTTTTTTTATCTCTCCCCCCATCTGCAGCCTTTGCCATTCCACAAGAAAATTGCTGTTGAATAGACCGTAAAATATAGAGACATCAAATTGTTCTAGAACAATGGGGGATGGTGGCAACGAGCGCGCTGTTCCGGCCCGAGCCTGAGCCAACCACAAGTGTGTATTGTTGTCTCGATAAAAATGTATCATTGTTCTGATGTTGCTTCGATTGCTTTATGCCATTGTGTCCTCTGCTGGGCTTCGAACTGCCGGCCAGAGCGGGCAAGACGACGACCACAGTCGAGACGGAGACGAACGACACACCGACTCGGAGGCTCTTTCAAGTGCACAAGCATTTATCAAGTTGTTACCTTCTGGCAACGTGTCGTGTGGCTGCGAGTATAAATTTCAATCGATTCGGGATAGACAATTGAATCACCGCCAAACCAACAACAATGGCTGCCGCGGCCGACGGGCCGGTGACAGCGGCAGGCACTCTGTCGGTCGATTGTTGCAGTCGCTCAAGCGATTTGCTCTGGAATGCACGAGAAGGACGGATGCGATGTCAGTCCGCGGGGACGGCTTTTGTTTGCTTGCTTGTTTGATTGGAACATGACCGGGATTTGTGTTTCGGTTTTGTTCTCTCGCTGTCCCGCATGTTGGCTGGTGATCGGTGATCGGTGAATGGCTGACGTGAGAGGTGATCATGAGTCGCGCACTCGATTTGAAGGGGCAGCGATATGCGGCACGCATCGATAAGTGGAGAAGGTCAGAGGTGGGCAAACTGATTGGATGTCATGGCAGGGAAACGGTCGTCATGGCAGTAGGCTGTCCACTTTCACTTTCAAGCAGTGCCTCTAAACGAGTGCTTACATGATGGGCCTCATTCACGGACTTGTGCTGAGCTGTGGATGACCAAAAAGTGCACTCATTGGCGAAATTAAGTGATGATCGTGAAGCAGTATTGCCCTCCTTTCGATTAGGCGAAATTAAGCGATGATCGTGAAGCAGAATGGCCCACCTTTTGATTCAATAAGACGAGGTGCAGTTGTCAGCGCACTCCCTCAAAGAATTCTTTTCTCTTCGGGGAGCACATTCCTTTCTGCCATTCCACCCCTCGAAGCCCATCCCGCAATGGGGCGCGCATAAAAATCATCCATCACCTCTTATCAATTGGATCCCATCGCCTGGCAAACAGCCTCAAAATGAGTTAATTTCACGTTCGAGTCCAATCAACGATGGTGATTATGGCACGAAGCGGCGTGGCGTCACAATTAAGCAGCACACGCACACGCCCCGGTTAGGATCCTTGTGAGGTCCCAGCGGGCAATGATACCGTCCCCCATCGCACATCATGTCATAAACGTTAAATAAGGCGGTTGCCTGTCGTTTATCTAATTAACCGCAACTAACCTGTCGCAAGCAAACACACAAACACCCGACCCCGCAGCGCGCCGTACACTGGCCATTCCCGTTTCCTGCCTTGGCCTTTTGGCCGCTGATCCTTCGGCGGGGTGGTTCGCATCGCATCGCGTTTCCAGACTTCATTAGCATGCAACATGTGAAGCAATTAAAACCGATCCTAAGTACATTCGCTAATCGATTATTATTACATAACGGCAGGATTGGGGCAGGGCGGGGGAACATCTTCGAGGGAATAGCGGATGGGGATGTAGTTTACAAATGCAATTGGACGGGGTATCGAATCGAATGCAGCTGCCTCGTCTGAGCTGAAGGTGGTAATTGCAAATTATTGCCACCAGGAATTGGCGGAACTTATCGCTCATCCTTAGCAGTGGCTTCTCTGCTTCTGATTCGATCGAAGATTCGAACAAATCTTGATGGATCAGCTCTAAATCATTCGCTTATCTAAGATGATTGCGGGAATGTATGTGGTTGGCTGGGGTTGGATTAGAGTGGCTGACTACCGGCAGGCAGCGGTATTGTATGTATTCTCACGAGGATCTAGTCGAAAACGAGTCCGCAAACCAGTTGGTGCCGTTGTGGAAAAGCGGAAAAGATGCTGACAGATGCTGATTTGCTGATGGAGACTGCATTCGGAAACAAAGGGCGCTACAATTGCAGAGAATGTCCACAACATATTCCGATTCCTCCTCCTTGTCTCTGTAGCTTCTGCAGAAGTCGTAGTAGGGCAGGCCCAATATTGAGGCGTGAGTTCCAATGCCCCGGTGTACCAGTGTCCGGTAATGACGCCGAAAAGAGTTCTGAGATACGGCCTACTCAAGCCGTGTGATCGTTTCGGAATGAGAGTAGGCCAAAATTGTGAAGAATCCTGTGTCAGTAGACTATCTACAATTTGCGTGAACATTGAGCAATCCATTTGAACCTCAGTAGATGCTTTGCACTAGCTATAGGCATGGATGACAGATCTCCTTCCGGAGAGAGTACTACACTTGAGCCCTTTCTATCGAGTTCCTCCGCTTCACAATTCTCTGGAATCTCCTAGTGTCCCGCTGTCTGTCTGCCGACTAAGTCTATCGACGCATGAATGAGGTGTATGTTGAGAGCTTCGGAGGGGGTTGTTCTTAACACTTCGTTTTTATATACACACGCCATCCGTTGAACCTTTCAAGCGGCTTGCAGTTGGAGTCTTTAGCTAGGACAGTCTACCAAATCGAGAATCCATACAGCAATATGAGTCTGACTTCTGATATAAATAGCCAGTGAACCATGCGGGGATATAGTTACCCTTTGCAACCTATATCCTTTTTAGAACAGTATTGAGTCGTATAGCCTCTTCAGACCGTGGGTACACATATGTATGTGCACCTTCGTTTTTTAATTGTAACTAGTAGTGACAGTTTTGTGGCCACTAGTTGTACTTGAATGACTTTCTAGAAGTACATAGTTTTGAACTCTATCAGTAGTTCGCTCTGCCGAAGCGGTTCTAGGAATAAATTTATTGAATTTGACAGGTGGAAAAAATTTCAGGAACGCCACGCTCGCGAACTTTGAAATTCGATTTTTTCAGTTAGATTTAATTTTCTTGTGGTTTTCTGTTGCTAAGATATTCGATTGTTGTTTGAGAAAGTAAGTTTCTGGGTGGCTTTCCATTTTAATCATAAAAATCTACATTTCTGTATTGGTACACACACGTGCACCTTAGGACTAAAAACATTAGTTTTGCGTAATCTATGACTATTTTCAAGCTTCAGCATGAACGACCAGGAGATTGATGCTTTACTTAATAGCAGTATTTGATTTCTCTGGAGACGACGATTATGAGGAATATCTGCCGTCAGATGGTGCCACAACTCGTCAGAAGTCCGAAGAAATTGAGGAAGATGAAGAATCGAGTGCACCTGAGGGCGAGACTGAAGAAGAAGCTGGGAACCTGTCGCGTTTGTTCTGGCGCACTAATGAGATGACTTCACGTGGACCCGGTATTGTAGATGGCGTGCTAACTTCTCAGAGCAGTTCAGGCATAAATGAGTTATACCCATTTTTTGAATATTTGGGGTTCGATTTTTGGCAACTTGTAGCAGAACAGAACAACATATATTCAGCACAAAAGCGCGAGTTAAAATCAATGGCCCTTAGTAATAAAGGAATTTAAACTCGAGTTTTACGTAAACTAGAGTTTAACACGAAATCCGTAGTAATAAACGAGCAACCCACTTCTAAAATCGACAAATATTTAGATGTGGCCGAATCGTATCTAAGTCGAATTTAAAAGTGACAGTTTAATGTTTCAGAATAAGTGTCAAAATCAGCTGTGCTAGCTCACAATAGCGTTAAATTCGAGTTTTGTTAAAACTGATTTATTACTACGGAAACTTAAAAGTACCTTAGCTACAACTAACAAAATTCGACTTTAGAAGCGACTTTATGATTTTCTATTACTAAGGGCCAATAGATACAAATGATATTGAAATGATTCATTTCACATCATGCCGATGCACACCGGCACCCTCAATTATTCACAAGCAATTAGTTGAGATAGATTTTTTGAACTTCGTAATTATCTCCACTGCGTAGGCATACATTTCCTGCAGATACCTGCAAACGTTGGCGTAAAAAAACAGAACAGAAAAATTGACATAGATTGTCCAACACCTGCATGGGTGGTATTGATTTATGCGACAGACTGATTGCTTACTACCGCACAGAAAATGGATTGGACAAGAAAATGGACGGTGAGAATCTTTTGCCATTTTCTCGACCTGGTTGTCGTCAATTTGCTGGGTGACGTACACGCGCTGTCTCACTGAAGAATATGTTCAACGCAAGGACAAATTGAACTTACAAAGCAATGATGAAGTATGAGGGGGGGGGGGGGGGGGGGGGGGGGGAGGGGAGGTTGATCCCAAATTTTCGCTTCGTGGCTCTAGATCTTGCCACTGTAAGTTCCAACTTGGATCCTGGAGACAATGGGCTACGATGCACAAATGAACCTCCTGCAAAAGAACCCCGGCCAGGGGTGCCACAACCACAATCTGAAATAAGGCTAGACAATGGGGGTCATCTGCCGCGATTTGTAGACAACAAATTCGCCTCTGAATGTCGTCGTCCAATATGCTTCTCACTCTGTCGCATGTGTGTAAAATGCATTGTATATCTATGTATTTTAGAAAATAATTGTTTTGAGAATTATCACACTTGTAGAAGATTTTAACCATCTTAAAACCCAATTTTTTTAATACTTCCAAATGAAATAAAATTACGACAAAAAATGTGTGCTTAATTTATACGCCAATAACGATAAAAAAACTCTCTAGAACACTTTTATTTGATTTCGTTCATGGCCAGGTCTTAAGAGGATACGTTCTTGGATGTTATAGGAATCTTGCGCTATCATATGTTTTTGTATTGAAGAGGTCTAGCTCTGGTTTCTGCGGATTGAAGCCCAGATTTTTTGCATTTTTCTAGTTTGAATGATGGCGAACTGAAGAATATCCCTGATCACATGTACACATGTATATTTTCCAGAGGGCGCGATGGAACTATCGTCTGCGTAGGCAATGATCTTGCACCGTATCCTTTCCATGGTCAGTATTAATTTACCCACTGGTACGTTCCACTGGTACTCTGTGGTGTACCGCAGCTTACCGCTGTGCAGATCTTGGTGTTACCAAGCTTGGAGCTTATCGTTTTTAAGAAGCTGGTAAAGCCACTATGGACTTTTCGATCCCGAGCCTGTTAAGAGATAACGCTGTTGTTTTGGGTACCATAAAAGCTCGCTTGTGTTCACAAATGCAGTAAGGATGAATTCCTTATGGCCAAGGGATTTTTCTACTATGCCTGCCAACGAATGAGCGGTCCTTTTACGGATTTGCCCTTGATGGAAGGTCTACATTTGGATTGTGACAACTGTGAGTTCTCAACCCAAATCATGATCGACTAACTTCCGTGGGTTTCATCCAAAGGCAGGTAAATGGTCTCACGTCAAGCAGAAGGATCTAAAGCCCGCAAGATCCTTCTGCTTGACGTGAGACCATTTCCCTGCCCTTGGTATAAAAACCAACTAAGTCATCCTCCAGTAACTAGGTACACATCTTAGATCTAGCCAACCCTGGTAGAGACACGTTATCTTTTCCTTTCATCATCCTATCATCATAGTTGAATAGGGTTCCGGGATCAAATTCGGCGGCAGAGAAGTTTCCTATATATTCGTTTGCTCTCGTGTTTATTATCACACATTCCGTTTGAAGAGCTTCCATTATATTTGTGGATCATAGAAACTAGGGCTCAGGGATAAACGGAATATCTCTGATAAATCGCAGTTTTGATCAGAAAATAATTCCATTTGGAGCGGGAACAGCGTGGTGCCCAGACAGTCGGCCAGGCAAGTCACAAGGGAGCCTTCGAATCACAGCATTTGCAGTTTACATCAATCAAAATTTAGGCCCGCCATATTTCAGGGTTTTCTTAAACTCGGCTATTTCCTTCGGCGGCATTTTTTTTGGTGTTTACAAGATTGCCGATTCAAATTTAGGCTTTAAGGCCTTTGATCCGGCCTCGATTGCCTCTACTTCGGGGTAAACCTGGACCTCAACCAACAAGTAGCTCCTGCTAGAGTCATGGTAAGTTGCTTTTAGTTGCGCATTCAAGTCGGTGTCGAAGACTATTCCAAATTGTCCATAATGTCAAGGCACTTTTAGCGCCCTTTTAGCGTTGGATCCTCTCGTCCAGATGCCTAATGAGGCAAACAGGCCTAATGATCGCATGCAGAATTTTTCCCTCGAAGCGACCAAGAGGTCTTCTTTATCCGCTTCTGTACCGAGGCGTCCATGCCTCTGGGCCGTGGTCCTTCGAAAGAGGGGCCCATTTAGTCAGTTTTTAGTACTGATAGTACTAAAAAACGTGTTTGACGTCTCTGACAACCTTGAAGTTATAGCTGCCGATTGCCACGCCTTGCCAAAGACGTCGATGTCCTATGTCCCTTCTTGAGGACACCATTCATTCCGTTTTCCCTCGTTAACCGCCAGACCAACTTTACCCACTTCCGTCTCTCAGTGCCGGCTCGCTGCGTTCGACAAATCACGCCAATGTCATTCATCCCATCAATTTGTCTCACACCAAGCGTCTCTCTAAAAGCTAAGCTCCCACCCTCCCAGCCACAGTCGCCTACGACTGGGCTCATTAACAAACCGAAAGTACATAACGAGTGCCCTTCCAAGGTCCTCAATGGATGCGCTAAAATCTCTTCAATCGAATCACCAGAAGACGAATCGTCCTCATAAAAGTCTCGCGTTTCAATGCCACGCACTCCATTCACACAGAGCCCCATTATCTCCTCTCACAACAGCCTCGCAGACGTAAGGCCCCCGGGGCATCAAAGCAAACTTGCACTTCAACCCGACCGAGCCGAGTGACTGGCCCCGCAGTTAAAAGAGACATCCAACACTGCAGAGTGGCATCGTTTTGCTTACACACTCCATTTATAATTTCTCCAGTCACTGTCAACCCCCTGTCCTTGGGTTATGCTCTGCATAAAGCAGCTGGAGCTGACATTCTCATTGTGCCATCATCGTCCGGGCGCTCACACCATAGCTCGACTTGTTGAATGAACTCGCAGACGCTCGTCCTCGGAACGAACCCTGAGGCATGTCATAAACGCGCACATCACATATTCATCCGGCAGACTGACAGTTGTCGTCTTGAGCTAAACAAATCATTGACTCTGCTGAGTTTCATGAAATGAATACGGATGGAATGGCATTCGCAAAAGCGGCAGAATTGATTGCCTTCATCCAGTTTAGGGCCAGAGCAACTTTTTCAAAGTCTCGCGGGCGAGGGCGCTGGCGTTGGGTTATCGTTTCATTTACTACCTCGTGTGGATGCTAGATGGAATTATCGGAGCTGAGGATACTTTATTTTATTGTCACCGCCCGAAATTGAGTCAGCGCTGCGGCAGGTGACACAGCAGCGAGTGCGAGTGGATACTGTCAAGCGAGGATAGGGACGCAATCAATTATGTCTAGACGAAGCTTAGTGCAACGCGGGTGACAGCAATGTCGCAACTGATCATCTTTTCACCGACTAAACCATTAATCAGAAGAAAGACTATTCAAAATTCACCCCAGAAGCTTTGAGATGAAACGGACGTGAAACTGTGCGAAATGGGAACACTCCGAATTAACACTCATGAGTAAAGTGCATTCATTAAAGGGAACACTCAATTTGGTGTGAATAAAAAGTTTCCTCAAAGTAGGTTCTTCCCCTCAAGTTGAAGTGGGAAAACTGGAGCGGAGAGCTGTCAAATTTATTTTTATTCAGTGTTCCCTCTAAAATGTTGAGGGAACAATCACAATCTGTTTTTATTCCCAAGCTCATGAGTCTATGCCGTCTTCCACCCTTCAGTGACAGACTGAACAGAACCGCGTCGATCAAAAGAGAAGGCCCCCCCTGTCCATCTTCATTTCCATTCCCATGCCGAATCGAATTCAACACACACAAAAATTCGTCACAATTCACAGAACAAACGCGATCCATTCGCATCGGGGTCAGTGGCTCCGCGTTGCATCTCTTGTTTGTCACCGTGGCTAACGGCCAACCCACTTTCCACCGCTCGCTCACACTTTGACCAGATCACCTCGAAAACGATCTGTGCGAACTGTGCCGCAAGAAGCCTCGCGCCAAGTGGCTGCGTGTTCCCACGTCGCGACGCCAGCAGTCTAATGAGGTCCGCTCTGAGCTGACCCGCGATATGAATCGCGCGCGGCTTTAACTTCTTCTCGTGCTCTGTCCACTCGGACCTCTGACTGTTTGCATTCACAATATTTGGAAAAGAACCTCAGCGCGATAGAGATCGCCGACTCCCGCTGACCGCGTCCGCATTTCGAAAGTTTGCACGCTTCCACCGCTGGCCCATTTCAAATTAACTCGCCTGTGAATGCGAATTCAGATCTAATCACCGTTAATTGAGTTCAGTAATTGGCTAGGTAATCGTTGCCAAGTGCCTGTCAGGCGGCCATCATTTCGGCGCGGCGGCGTGTGAATGCCAAAAATAGGTCCGATTGACGCCCCACCGAAAGCGCAACGAACTTTCACCAAGGCACCGATGGAATCAAAGCTCAATGGAGCAGCGAATGCCTTCGACGGTGGTGGAGCAAACCACAAGGGAGTTCTCCAGATCGGTCTTCCTCCGTCGGATCATTCTTCACTCCTTTGCGCCCTTGAACTGCTTGAACTGCTGGGGCGCTCCCTCGGGGAATTACCGTGAAATACAGAATTTTTTTTCTTCTTCTCCTCGGGAAATATAAATTATCCCCACGTTGGGGGATTTCAAAGGACGATGATGGAAATTTCTAAATAAAATGCTTTTAACGACAGAGAAAATCTTCAGAAACGCGCTGAATCAGTGCCTCCGTGTTGCCCGTGTGGCTCCTGCGAGGACGACACCGTGACGACGATGATGGTGGTTGGCGGGCGACTTCCGCACGGGGAATGTGAGCTCGTTTTTGAATGTTTGCACGAGTCCCTCCGTGGCACAGGGACTTGTGGAGTGTCTTTTTGGAGAATATTAAAATTCCATTTCGCGGGCTCGACATCTCCACCTTTAGTGGCAAGAGGGTTGGTGGTTGTGCTCGCTTTAATTTCACCAGAAATGGCATCAAACACTGAGGTGTGAGTGATGGGGATTATTTTGTGATACTGGCCACACGAGCAGGATTCCAGATAGAGTGGATTTTGAAGTGGAGACTGAATTTCGCGGAAGATAGTCGAGTCCGGGAAGCAAGAGTTCCTGGAGCGAGCATGGATAATGCCCTGTGTACTATTCATGTGTAAGAACAGCAATTAAACATGCAATTGATGGAAAAATGAAATTGAGTTAACCGAATAACACGTTTTTCGTGGAAAAGGATCTCGCAGAAGAACTGTTGCCTTTGACGCATTACTGGGAATGTGGGGCGAAAGAGAAAGTGCTGTCGAAATTGTCGAATCGTCCTTCTCTATGGTAGCTTTGTTGTAGGCTGCTGTGTAGCACAAGTGCCAGGCAGTTGTTCGTTCGACGCGCCCTTTATTCGATCTTCGACGTTCCATGTTTATCGTCCATGATCATGTGCATTGATGACCAACTATCGTTGAAAGACACCATTTCCAAGCACATTCCTTAAGTGGATGCAACAGATTGTCCTTCGAATTTCCTGGCCGTTCCTGGCGATTTCGGAAACATTTCAGCTTCTGCCTCTTTTTCTATATCAATCCATGCTTGTTCAACACGAAGTTGATTTGTGCCCATTTCCTATGGCGGACATTGGATGGACATTCGCGTTTCTGACTACATCCAGATCTTGGCTTGGCGGAAACAATTGGCAATAGAAGTTTAAGGGATCGCCTTATGTAGTAACGGCGCAAAGACGAGATCGATCTTTTCGAAAAAGGCCTAGCGCTAAGCGGCGACGGCATCGATTTTCAAGCTGAAGTGGCTGCAATACACGAAGCAGCACATGCATTGAGGAACCACAGCATAACCGGCGTATCGATCACCATCGTCTCTGATAGCCAAGCGGCAATAAAAGCCATAACATCAGACATCTTGACGTCAAAGCTGGTTAGACTGTGCAGACAGATCATCAGGGAGATACCCTTGTTGAACTCGGTGACCCTAATTAAAAAGCAGACAGCCTCGTGAAAAAAGGTTTCGAGTTGGAAGCCATTCTAGCCATCCTGTAAGCGCATACGCCACTAAGCTCCATAATGAAGAAACTAGAGAGAGGACGACGCCCTAGATAGAGCCAGAGCTCGATGGCTTAGCCTGGCAACGGGAGCAACATCGAGGGCTCTATGGCTTATAGATCGGCTTCAGTCGCATGGTGGCCGTGGCGTTGTGTGTCTGTACGTCGACCTCTACGCACTTGTCTGGGTTCGATACCCAATACGACAAAATATAATTTTCACGGCCTCACCTCTTTCGAGTCACTGACAAACTTGGCCGTTCGGAGATGGCATAAAACTGGTGGTCCCTTCTACTCATGAGAGAACAATAGCACGCACAACACGAGTGGTTGCTGGGAAGCTAGACCCTGGCCCTCTACGGCCTCTACGGGCTGTAGCGCAAGGATGTAAAAGAGCTAATATGAGTCCTTACCGGGCACTGTGTCATAGGCACGTATGCTATGCGTCGGAACTTACCGCACAACGACTTTTGTCGAGGAGAGCAGCGATGAAGAGTAACTAGAATCGATCAAACATCTGCTCTGCTACTGTCCAGCCCTAACAAAGAAATGGATGGACTTCCTGAGCCAGAGGATCTAAGCGGTGTTCAACTGACAATCCTCCTAAGATTCATTTGTGAATCCGGGTGGTTTTAGAACTAACATAAGTCTCACTTTGGAAAACAACACCAAAACAAGGGCACAATTGACCCAAGTCAGCCACGGCCTATAGGGCCGACAGGGCACCCTATCACGTACATAACTATCTACGTTCACATCTTGTTACAGCTCGTAGAGTGCGAGGTTGTGACTTCTCTTTCATTCATCTTCGTCGTAGACATGTCACTTGACAAATTACTTCACGTACAGAGGGAGCCACCCTCAAATTGCTATCTAGCCCAAAAGTCTCATATACGCACGAGAAATAACAAATGATCCCTTTCCTCAATCGACTCAAATAGCAACAGATAGCATGGCCAACGATCGGTTGAATCACGGAGGACATGCCACGACTATCGTCTTTAGATCGCGAATTGGTAGCGTCGTTGGTTTGCTCGTGGTTTAAATGCACCTTAATACATGTAAGTCCCTTCATTAATGCAGGAGCTGTGAAAAATAAAGGTCCTGCAATCGGAATTTCATCGCCTTTTCAAAGAAATATAGGGGTCCCCCAGGGCCCGGGTTTGGGACCACTTTTATTTTCATTATAAAGGGTGGTTAATTGATGTGAACCACACCTAAAGGTCAAGTTTTTTTCTGCATTTCATTTGACATTTCTCAATTTGAGACTAACTCAATTTGAACCATAGAAAGATACACAATCGAGCAATGCGCTAAAGTTATTCAGGCTTATTATGAAAATGGGCGTTCAAATCAAAATGCATATCGTGCACTTCGTGATTTTTTCGGTCAATTTAATCGTCCAAATGTGCGTACAATCGGAAAAATCGTGCAAAAATTTGAGCAAACCGGGTCTGTAGGAGATGTGCAAACACCAGTGCATGCTCGTACAGCTCGTACTGCAGAAAATATTGCTACTGTTCGCGATAGTGTGGCTGAAGAGCCGTCCACCTCAACTCGTCGTCGTGCCCAACAATTGCAGCTCTCACGCTCGTCGTTGATGAACATTATGCATAAAGACTTGCATTTACACGCTTACAAGGTGCAACTGACTCAAGAACTAAAGCCTCTTGACCATTTCAAGCGTCGTCAATGGTCAGAATGGTGGCAAGAAATGGCAACAGTGGATGACCAATTTTCGAAAAAAATCATCTTCAGTGATGAGGCACATTTTCACCTTAGTGGATTCGTCAATAAGCAGAATTGCCGCATTTGGGCGAATGATAATCCAAGAGTGATTGTCGAAAAACCAATGCACCCACAAAGAGTGACTGTTTGGTGCTAGTGTTAGCTATCGTGAAATGATAACGAACTTTTTATGGCCCGAATTGGAAGATATGAATGTGAACGATGTGTGGTTTCAAAAGGACGGTGACACTTGCCACACAGCTAAGGAAACAATGGCTCTTTTGCGCGACAAATTCAATGGCCGTGTTATCTCACGTGGTGGCGATGTCAATTGGCCGCCAAGATCATGTGATTTGACACCATTTGAAAGAAAAGGTGTACGTCGATAAACCAGCAACAATTCAAGAGCTAAAGGATGAGATAATTGGGCACATCGACGGCATAGAACCTCAATTATGCTTCAGCGTCATCGAAAATTTGGACCATCGGATGGAGGTGTGTCGCCGAAGTGGCGGCGGCCATTTCGCGGATATTTTCCATACAGAATTGAACCATACCAATATTATCATAATAAAAAGAAATGACAATAATCTCATAAACAATTTGTGTTTTATTCAAAATCAACATCGGCCCTTACAATTTAGCCACCTTAACAAGCTGCCGAAATGAGACTTCTTGGTGCTGTTGTGCTTTTGGCAAGTATTCGACGTGATATGTCGAAGAAAGCAAGAGATGGGTCAACTCGAGTTGTAACTCGGTTTGCTTCAATGTCTCGGTATGCTACATCTCTATGAGACACGGCAATGCGCGAGGAACTCAATATTGAGTAGTGGCTTCTTCGAATGGAAAATGGCGTGTTCCATTGATTGGCCACCTGGCATTCGCCAACGAATATATTTGCACAGACTGCGGTGACGAAAAGAAAAGAAAGGACACTCCTCTTTCACTGCCCCAGTCACTGCCTGTTGAGACACAGAACATTGCGAGAATACTTCCTCTCTGAACTTCAAGAAGTGGCCGAATTTTTGAAGATTCATCAAAGCATCTGGGAGCCTGGGCCGCGGTCATACAGAAGTGATCAAATGGAGCTGGGGAGCAAGAGGATATCTCACACAAAATGGGCACCACAATGGGTCTAGTTGGTCCTATGTAAATGCCCGTCTACTCAGCAACCTAAGCTTGTATAAGGAAAGCGGGTGAATTTAGGCATGGTCGTGCATCGTCATCGTGGACTACCCCACCAGAAGAAGCTCGCAGCCTATTTACTCCCAAACCCCTGATGGACCTGCTTCCATGAACAACAGCTTGACCCCATCATGGCCCCTTAATTCCTTCGATCACCAATGACCCTCACACCTCCTCGGCGGACAATCTCCTCGAACGTCTGCAGAGTGACCTGCCACCTCCTCTCCGTACAAAGAACATCAGCAGACACCTTCCGAGCACGATAATGACCCGCCAGCCGACAGCCCTAACCGCGTTGTTTCTGTCGCCACCAGCATCAGGCACAAGTGCCCGTCCGCCTCCAACGCCGTTCAACCAAAAAGAACTTTCTCGTAATTAATTGAAACTATCTCCGCATCATCGCTTTCATTTCCCGTCCGTGCCAGCACTGCTCCCCCCACCCTCGTGGGACTTCAATTGAAATCGCTCAGGCCTCCCCGGGGCGCTGCGATCGATTTTCACTTGTTCGATGAACTCTGCCATTCAATCACACTTCCCGGTCCAGACTCAGCGGGTGTGCTCTCATTATGGGTGCTGCACCAGGTTGTCGTCGTCGCCCGGGGACTTCCAAGCGGTCTATCGTAGGCATTTGTTATCATTCGATTACGAGGTTGAATCTGTGAAAATTAATTCACTCGCAGTCCCACTGCCGAACCGCACATGTGACTCCAGTTTCGGATTGCTGGCGGCCTTGCGCCAGCGATGACATTTGCCGCATCGAACATGATTAAATTCACTTGATTCGCTACGCGCCCCGAGAGTTGCTGATTATCAATGACATTCGGATGCCGGCGCGGCGTGTGTGTGTGCGCGTCTGATGCCTGATTTGGATGCGAAAACGCAAATTATCTGGTTAATGGCTGGCGCTCGAAGGTCGCACGCGGTTTGGGAATCAATTATGGCTGCGAAGCGATGACGCGTGCCTGCAGTGTCACCTCGTATCGGTGACGCCCGATGACATGCACTTAGCCGACGATGCGCGGTGTGTCTTATCGTGACTGGCGCGTAAGCCCTTCGGCGTGCTTTTCTAGGAGGACGGAGTGCAAATGACTTTTCGGTGTACTCAGCGTTTTGACGATTAACAGCGATTAGTCGGCCGGCGGCTACGGTTGGTGGTGTACGCGCCAGTCTTTGATGTTGCATCGCGCGTCCCGCGGTCGGACGAGGAATGCCCGCTGGCATGTCATACCCAGACGGCTGAATACTGCGCTCAGATGTGGCATAGCATTCGAGAATTAGTCCCGCGGACTAATGGAGGTAATTAACGGACGAACGCTGCTTTTTGCTCGTCTCCTTGTGGATGCCCGCTTGTCTGCTGACACATTGATTGGAGATGAATACAGGACGGGGGAAGGGGGGATGGAGTTTGCTACACTTTCCGACCGACAAAGACCATCGGACGTGGTCACTTATGCGATGTGACAGTTGCAACGATTTCCCTGATCTGACGGGAATCTCTGTCAGCCGAGGGGAGGGGAGGGGGGGACGGCGATTGGGTGGTCTCCGCCGGATGATGAGGAACGTGCAGCGATAAATCATTATCGGAATTAATTATATCCACTGGATGTGGTCTGTGATGGTCTGTGATCGGCGAGGCGGCAGCCATTCCGTCCCCATTTGGCGGTCGTTATGTCGAACATTTGATAATTGACTTCCACGGGATTGCTGGAGGTCATGGGACGGCGATGCGGGGAGAGGATGATGCTACATTTTAGTCGACATGGGATAGGGATCGAGTGTAAGTTTGGTTCGTTTCGATCTTGCACCAGGATGGCCACAAGTTGAGAGTCTTCTGGATCGCCGTTTAGGAACCATCGCAAGACGCTGCTAAGTGGCGTCGTCATGCGGACCTTCTAAATGAGGTCGAGTTCGAGCTTAGCGTGGGCTGAATGCAGCAGCAACCTGTCTCAAATCAGAGTCTTCGCTTGTCAATCGCTGCCGCAAGACAGTCCAAAGTGACACAGGATGTGGGTGCGGTGCCATTGCTTGCCGTCGCCATCGCTTCATTCAAAGGATCATCCCACTACCACTCCCTCCCCGTCACCAGTCACTGGTCAAATCACAGACGCAGAGGCGGGCAGTGCCAGTAGAGAGGGTCTCAAATCAAATCCCCAAAAAAATTCAAATTGACTGCACACACAGTCCAGCCAGCACTCGGGGATAGTCTAGTGGATGCGAAAGGAAATTTAAAAACCGATCACCAGATACATTCAGTAGATACAATGAATAATTTATCGCAAAAATTGATTTATTTTCGGGCACAAGCCGACCGATACCGTGGCCGGTCACCCGTCCCCAGGGGGAGAGTGTATTTAGTTCGATTCGTTGCGAAGGTACTCCCCGAAGGATTATCCGATTGAACGTGCCTTGCACCCGCACACACACGCAAGCACACACGCAGGCACACAGTCGGCTTTTATTACCCTTTCAAGTTATTTTTTATCTGATTCCGAGGGATATTGCAGAAATAAAGTCGCAGCAGCTACACCCGAGCAGCGAATGCAAATTTGCGAGCAGCGCCCCGGTGATGGCCTCGGGCAGGGCTCCGCAGAGCTCTGCAGAGCAACACCCAAGCGATGAAACAAGGGAGAACAACAAGTTGTAAAATTTTACGAGTGCTCTTTAAATGGTTCCTTCCCCCGGCCCGGTGGGAAGAAGGCGCCGGTGGTGGTCGTTGCCCCGTCCGAGGGGGGCCGACGATAAACGTGCAAAAATGATAACTCGACGACGACGAGGACGACACACGAGCGCAAGCAGCGAGGCGGAGCTGGACGAAGCGGGCCGATGTGCGAAATTGAATGAAAAACGAAGATGTGGCGCGTTGCGTGCGTGCGTGCGACCGACTCGAGGTGGCGGAGACGCCACCTAGCTGACATGTAAATGACGTTTCGTGTGTTCAGGTGTTAATCGTGGCGTGGCGTGGATTAAGGCAAAAGTCGTCTGATGACTTGCGGTCGGCCTGGCGGGAGCGGAGAGGCGCAGATGGAAATCCGTGTTCGGATGTGACGACGCCAGGAGACAATTGAAATGACAATTGAGCATGACATGGGAGCCGGTGTGTGCTGTTGAATGTGTGGGGGCAGTGGACGTGGTGTCTGTGTGAGATTGTGAATTGATTGCTCGAAGGCGTGACGGCGTGATGTTGTTCGGAGGCGGCCTTGAATGGATGATGGACGTGTCGGGGTCGAGGGCATACGCTGGAAATGGGGAGCAAGTGGTCAGATGTGTCAGACGGGGCCTTTGACGGCCTGGGGGTTGTCACGATGTCTTAGAGAGTGGACGTGTGGTAGTCAAAGGTCACCACTTTTATTCACAACAGGCAATAACCTGGTGCCTTGTAGCTCGTGGGAACTGAATAGGATCCAGAGCGGGCCATAATCTGGTGCCCTGTGGCTCGTGGCAATTGAAGAGGCTCCACAACGGGCCATAATCTGCTGCCTTGTGGTTCGTGGCAATTGAAAAGGAGCAGAGTGGGCCATAAGCTGCTGCCTTGTGGCTCGTGGCGATTGTAGAGGATCCACAACGGGCCATAATCTGCTGCCTTGTGGCTCGTGGCAATTGAAGAGGATCCACAACGGGCCATAACCTGCTGCCTTGTGGCTCGTGGCAATTGAAGAGGATCCACAACGGGCCATAATCTGCTGCCATGTGGCTCGTGGCAATTGAAGAGGTTCCACAACGGCCATAATCTGGAGCCTTGTGGTTTGTGGCAATTGAAAAGGAGCAGAGTGGGCCATAGCCTGCTGCCTTGTGGGTCGTGGCGATTGTAGAGGATCCACAACGGGCCATAATCTGGTGCCTTGTGGCTCGTGGCAATTGAAGAGGATCCACAACGGGCCATAATATGCTGCCTTGTGGCTCGTGGCAATTGAAGAGGATCCACAACGGGCCATAATCTGCTGCCCTGTGGCTCGTGGCAATTGAAGAGGTTCCACAACGGCCATAATCTGGAGCCTTGTGGTTCGTGGCAATTGAAAAGGAGCAGAGTGGGCCATAGCCTGCTGCCTTGTGGCTCGTGGCGATTGTAGAGGATCCACAACGGGCCATAATCTGCTGCCTTGTGGCTCGTGGCAATTGAAGACGATCCAGAGCGGGCAATAACCTGGTGCCTTGTAGCTCGTGGGAAAGAGCATGCAGAACGGGCCATAACCTGGTGCCATGTGTCTCGTGCCAATTGAAGAGGTTCCACAACGGGCCATAACCTGGTGCCTTGTGGCTCGTGGCAATTGAAGAGGACGCAGAGCGGGCCATAATCTGCTGCCTTGTGGCTTGTGTCAATTGAAGAGGATCCACAACGGACCATAGTCTGCTGCCTTTCGGCTCGTGGCGATCGAAGATAACTTACGGCGGGCCATAATCTGCTGCCTTGTGGATCGTTGGGATTCAAGAGGATCCAGAGCAGGCCATAATCTGCTGCCGAGGTGGTAGGACAAGCCCAAGTTCCAAGACAAAGCATTGTCACCTAAACCATCAGACATGACCCCCAGAAGTCTATCACCAGTCCGAAATCGGCCCCATCAAGGACCACATCAGGCCCTATTCTTCGACCCATGGTGAGGATCCAAGTCAAACTGCTTCGGTTATTGATTGCTACTGCCTCCGCACGCTCTCTGAATAAACGACTTCCTAGTCACTCCCCACACACCCCACGCATCAGCATCACGTGCAAGACCGCGCTCCAGCACTTGACTGCAAGGAGAAGGGTAGCTCACTCTAATGGCGCCATTAGGACGGAGAGGAATCCCTTTAAATTACCGAGACCCCAATAAAATGTGTCGCCGCACTGTAAAAAAGGGTTCGCTCCCATTGATGCAGTGAGGCCATGAATCTCCGATGGCTTTGCGGTGCCATTAAAGGAGTCCACGCAAACTGACCACATACACCCCGGCACCCATTCGCCCAGTCGCTCCGCTGGATGCGATTTCAGACTTCAAACGTCACGTAGTCTCGTCCGATTCTCTTCGGTCCTGACCTCCCTCGCTTGACCCGCTTTTGTGTGCACTTACCCTCGGGCGGCTTTTGCCTCCCATCCGCCCGACCTTTCCCGCAAAGCAACTGCACTCGGACTCAGTTCGCCAGTCCATGGGAACTGTGCATCTCATGTGAGCCTCAGATTGGATGGATCTCTGGTCAATTGGCCGGCCGAAGGAGGAGAACTGCCACCGCCGTCGCCGGCCAGCAGTCTAATTGGTCACGTTTGCTGGCGCAATGATTACTTCATAAATCATCAGCAAGTCGGCTGTCAACTGCGGCGCGGGATGGCCCGATCCATGGGAGCGTTCTGGCCGACCACTCAATCGAGCGCTTAATTGAGTTGTGAATTATGCGGAATGCTGCCGCTCTCAGAGATTTATCGGCACATTGGTCAAATTAGGGCCATAATGAGGCCCCGTGGGGGGTGCTTATGCTCCCGACAGGGCACTTAAGAGCCTCAGTTCGGCGGTAATGAGAGAAGTTTTGTGCAGTTCCAAATGGAAATCACAAGGTGTCAAGCGGGGTCGACACGATGTGGTTGTGATTGACGGTTGCTCATAATATACTGACCTTGTTGCTTGTGCTCGAGCTCCTTCTAGGCGTCCAGCTGTCCACGTTCTCCACCTGAAACGATTGGGAATTGATTAATCACTGAATGACAAGTGGTTTCGTGATTTAGTGGCAAATGTGCGTGTGTGAGGTGTGAGTTGAAGTGGCATCTGGTTCTGGGAGAAATTAAAATGATTCTAGTGCGGACGGGGAAGCAGAAGCTGTGCCTGCAGCCAGATGGTGCTTGAGATTTGAGTTGAAAAAAACTTGAGACTGTGATTCCACTCGAGAGGAGGTGGGTTTTCCGTAGAGGTTTGAAGTGGGCTATGGGCTCGGATCAAGGTCGCGTCGGACAATAGAAACTCTCGAATCGGCTTCTCGATTGGATCAATGGTGGAGAGAACTAGAAGAAAGAGAGACAGAGAGAGAGGCAACTGGGAAGGGTACCAAAGATTCTGGCACCATTCTTTTTGAACTGGCCAACAGTTGGTGTGCAACGTAGTTTCGTCAAATGGATCGAATTCTTTTTGTAAACCAGAGTTTTCATTCCCATCAAACTCATGTCAGACGTACCACAAGGTTGGCACCACGGTACATTACACGTACTTACTGCCAACGATGTGCACCCTGTTATCATGGACTCTTAACTTAACATATCTCTGTATGTGTCGATGGAATGAAAAGTCTATTCATTTTGCTTGCTTATTTACTCATCAGGCCAACGACCCGCTGAGGGTCTAAGCTTGAGCAATAACTGCCTTCCATCGCTGACCGTCCTGAGCACGCTGCTTCCAGTCCTCCAGACCAAGCTTTCACATGTCCGCTATGACTTGGTCTTTATACTGGATGTACGATCTTCCTCTTCTTCTCGAACGAGGAGGCTGGTATTCGAAGACCCTCTTTGCTGATGCATTGTTGTCCATCGGCTCGATGTGGCCGAGCCAATGGAGTCGACGGAATACTTACACTTGCGGGTACAGCTCGTAGAGTTCGTGGTTGTGTCTGCTCCTCCATTCAAATTCCTCACAGACGGGGCCATATATCCGACGTAGAATTTTTTTTCTTTCGAAGGCACCAAGAATTGGCTCTGCTATTTCGTTTATCGTCCAACTTTCGGCTCCATCTAGCAGGACTAGTTTTTGTAGAGCATGATCTTGGTCCTTGGCGTCAGGAGCTATGATTCCAGTTGTTTCGACAAACCGAAGTAGCATGGGTTGCCAAGGGCGATTTTACGACGGATCTCCACTAAGATGTCAGCGGTGTTGGATAGGGGGTCAAATTTTTGATTCATTCTGTCACAAGATCTCTGTGCATCAGCTTCGTATACCCATTCTCTAATATACCAGCCAAGTCTGGCCACCTCATCATCGAACTGAAGCTGACTAGCACTAGTTCCATAAATACAATCTGCCCAGATTATGAACGCCTTAAACTTATTCACCTTGAGTCATTTAAGAACCGTCACCAGCCGTCCATGTTGCTCTGCGCTTTTGAATTGATGTGTTCGTTGTGCCCTTGATGGGTGACAGATTAGCAGCATGAGACCTTAATTGTTCAAAAACCAACCCATATCATGTATGAATCTCATTTGGATCCTATCGAAATATTTCACCTCATCCAAGAAGTGTTGGACCAGAGACTGGATAGTATTTCTTGCTAGAGTTGGGCACTCGCAGATGAGATGTTAAATAATGGTTACTGCGAGAGATGGCAAGATGCACGCGCCAATAGCACGAATGGGGTCCCACTTCCATGTGTTCATCCTTGCGACTTAAACTGATCATTGATGGTAATCTCTTCTTGCTCATCGCCTGCCACAAGTCTTTCGATGCGAATGTCTGAATTCAGCCACAGTTTATCTAAAGCTTCGTGCTCTGATTCCTTCCTTATAGACAATATCATTGTGAGTGTAAAAGGGATTGCTGGAGATTCCCTCCAGTTCACAAGTCCTAAGACTAACTGCTTTGTCATTACCTTGGACAGACATCATGTCTGCATCACTTAACAAGTGTTGAAGTTGGGATATCGGAGACTACGTCTCTGACTTCATTCATCGCTCTCTCTCACTATTCACGTCTGTTGTATCAGGGATATTTCAAAGAAGTCACAGGAAACACGTGCGCCAATACTGGCGCTGGTTTTTGAACCGTCAGCGAATAGGGCAGTTCCCACTTTTTCAACGATCTGGAAGTCTTTACCAGAGCCAGAGTTGCTGGCAGTCTGTAGTGGAACAAGGGCTAATCAGCAAAGCAGACAGAAACACATGCCTGCAACAACATACTCACATTAGATGCATTTTTAGCATTTCATATGGAATATCACGCCAGTCAAGTGGCAAACCTAAGGTCGTTGCACAAAGGTGAGTTCGGTTACGTTCATTCCTCAACAAGTGCCACATAATTCTATTCCTATGACAACAAGGTTAGGTAATGATTTGTTGATGTTCTTCACATTCACTGCTAGGATCTTACGGTTACTAACTGCAATACTAACATACTAATACTAAATTCAATTTAGGCGCAAGAAAGTTTTTCAAAATATCCCAAAAACGCCTAATAACTGCTTTTACTAAAACATGTCAGATCCGCACCAGACTTGGACTATTTAAGAATGTCTCCAAATCTGAGGCGAATCACGAAGCTGTCGTGAAGCTTATTACGCTAATTTGGACCGCGATTTACTAAAAGAAGTGAAAATGAAATCGTCGGCGGTCTGCCAGGACAGTGCACGGGTAGAGGAAGGTAGCAGAAATACGGCCATTAATACGGTCCTTGTTGCACCAACTGAAGATATTCGATGTACCAGTAGGGGCCATTATATTTCTTGCCAAAGTCAGCAAAATCGAAATGAGCGCCTATTGATTTTTTGCAACGGAAATCGTCTACACTTAGCTGTGAAGTTCTAGTACTCCAACTCCTGCAGCTTCAGAATAAATTGATATCGCCTCTTCTGTACTATTCTTGTGTAGTTCACGAGCGGACTTGTTCAAGAAAATAGGTTTAACAAGTGAACTAAATGAACTAGTTCGCAATGCCATTTAATTTTAGTGAATTTAGTTCGTATGTTAAAGTACTTCTTTGAGTCTAAGTCGACTGCCATCAGATCTGCGAGAGATCTGAATAAGAACTAAATCGAACTAAACTGAACTAAATTGAGTTCTTCGCTTTGTGTGTGTATGGGCATTGTGCACATTAGGCTTGTTCTTGTTCAACTACCGCAGCACAACCACATCGAGCATCGTTGTGTCCCAGTTCGTGTATGTGAGGGGAATTTGAAAATGCACAAGAAGGGAAAATCGCACTACATTCAATTGCCTGAGCTCTGAACTATATTGAACTAAATGAACTAGAGGAACGAACTAGTTCAACAAAAAGATTTGAACTAAAGCGAATGCTCTCTGGGTTGAAATAAAATGCAGAAGCCTACTCTGCCCGACTGTCAAATGTCACTAGACAAATGTCATCTGAAACAAAATGGCGGCTAAACAAAATCGACCCGGAACATCATAAGCATCTCGTGGCTCAAATCTCCCAGTGAGTGATGAAAGGCCTCTGAAAATTGACTTTGAACGCCCTCTGATGAGGACATAGGATGGGATAGGAATGTGGGTAGACGTGCGGAAGCTGGTGGCGATGATGTTGTCCTTCGTGTCTAATCGTCGTGTCCACTTGGAGCAGCAATTTTGCAAATTTCAAGGCGGACGAGCTCTGCCTTGTTGCCACCAAGACTCTTCGGCCAAAGCAAAGTCTGACAGATCCTCCTCTGCACAACTTCCCTGGCTACTAATGATGACTTTATTCATCAGCGCTTCAAAAATGATCCAACCCCATCTCGAAACCTAGCCTACTTAGACAGTTCCCTTGGCCACTCGACAACCATTCATCCAAGTGTCAAGTTCCTAAGCAAACACCCTGTTAACAAATATTTCATCACCAATCCACATTCATTCCAGATCACAGCTTCGACGCGACTGTTACTCGCCGCCATAAATCAACTTCACGCCACTCCTGCTAATCCTTGCAGCACTCGCCAGCAACGGAACCCCTTGCGATAGCCATCGATTCCCGGGCCCGGCCCGTGCAGTCACTCACATCTGACAAATGACTCTTGGCCACGGTCCGCAGCTGCGCCCGAATTTCCATCCACACACGACACGACGGGCCCTAATCACTTTCCGTCCGTTTCCCACGTCATAAGCCATAAACACATCTCAAGTCGCGCGTTCCAAGACGTCAACTCCACTCGGGACCCGCATCGATCTCGCTGACCCGTCCGTGCAGCAACTTGACCCACGCCAGTGTGTGGAGTGTGGACATGTGGGAGCGACGACGTGTGCACGGGCAGTGCATGCACCGTGTCAGGTGGCATGCCACCACCCGGACAACAGCACAAAGAAATGTCAATCGACCCCCAAGCTCGCCCGAGTGGGTGGCAGTGTCTGCAATTTGCTAATTGCAAGTCCACTGCGAGTCCTCGAATTCGCGTCCCAAGCCGACCCCACCCGAGCCGAATTCGGTGCGCGGTCGTGATCTGTTCGCATACCTCGGGGCAGTGTCGTGCCCCTGCAGTCGTCCCGCCATCCTGCGAGCGTTTGGGACCGTTTGCTGTGGAATTCAATTTGCGCAGCGGCGCGATATCGTTTTCCCACGTTTTTCGCCACCGCGCTTGAACTGCATCTAATTAATCTGCGAGAACGGAATGTATCTCGCTCTCCCAGTGCGCCCCCGGCTCGCGACTGAGCGACTGTTCGTGTGTGTGTGTGTGTGCGGCCGATGTTGCAACTAATTGCACTCGCAAGCAGGCACATTGCATGCGATTGACGGTTGTAATGACCGAGAGTGCACACGTGAAACGATGCCAATAAGCCACCAGAATGGCGCGGCGCGGCAACGGGTACCGTAGGCCGAATCCGGTACTCACAGCTTGACGGTTATTCCCCGGCATGATGTGCTGTGCAACGGTATTTGCCTTCTGCTGCCACCACGTACAGACGCCGAATCAGATGGAACAGATGCAGATGGATAGATAGGCCGCGTTCTACTCGTACACTCGCTGATGGGCACAATTAACGGGCGGGCGGGTGCGCGCGCTCTATCGGGACGGCTTTAGCTGATTCAATTAAGATTCCCCCTCTCGGAGTGGGCCCAAAAACAGTTGGAGAAACTTCGGGTCTGCATCCGCGTTCGGGTCGCGGTGCAGCGCGCAACTTGGTCGTTACGCAAGTGTTTATGTTTTCGTTGGCGTCTCAGCGGTCGACGCGGCCTGGCGTTCACCCACCTGTGAGGCGGCGTGTTTTGGTTACGGTTTTTAGGTCTTCACTGGATGGAAACGCAAACACATCTTGATTGGTGAGTCAGCGAGGCGTAGAGAATGATCTATCGCCCGGAGGGACATGCAGAGCCACCTCCGGGGCGACCGCTGCGAACCTGGGATTAGGTAACGTGCGTCGCCCACTTGCCGTGCACACACTTCGACTGCGATTCGAACTAGTGGCTAGTGGCTAGCTGAGTTGTTGCCACTTCCACACTCGAGCGGGAGCTTGTCCGCTTTGGAGTGCGACTGCGCGCGACACAAGCCGGTGAGTCACTTCAGAGACGGGGGGAAACGAGTTTGATTGCGTAAGCGCTCCGAAAATATCACACAATCGGTTTGGTGGGCATAATGGCTGAAGGCCGGCGCGGTTCGCTGTTGCTGAAGTGGAGCACCAGCAGCAGCAGCCGCAGCCGCAGCCGCAGCCGCAGAAGGAAATCTCGAAGAGCGGCGACCTGGTGGGCTGTTTGCTGAGAGAGACTGTTGTTCGGGAGACTTTTTAAGGCGCCACTGGCAGTGTGGTGGGTGTAGGATTTGATTTGAAGTCGAGTGGAACAGGTTCAGCTGGTCGGGGAAAATGAACACTTGGCAGTCTGGGAAATCGAGAGGGAATGGCTGCAAAACAGATGTTTCTCAAGGAACTACGGTCGAAGGCTCGTAAAAATGTGCTGGCGACTGTCAGAGCACAGCGTGTCGGAATGAAACAATTACCAGTCGACATAGAACTGTGGTCTGTTTCTGGGTTTAGACAGAAAATTGGTTGTTTAAGAAGGCCACCACTAGGTTCTTGCGTCCATTGGACACTTCCACAACCATTTTCACCTTGCCCACGTGTCGCAAGACGCCTTCTCTTGATGTCAAGTTAGCCAGCTTGAGTTGAATATTTTGTTGGCTACACTTTTGGGGTGTGTGAATCTCGAGAGGTGCTGGAGCGGCATACGCCATTTCTAGATGGCAGTCATTGCGGAAAGATAGGCAGACGTTGTGAGTAGCAGACCACGAGACGTCACGCCATTCGCTCTGATTACGAGTACAAAATCAGTAATTGCCGTCTGATGAGAGTGCGTGGCTTGAGAACGCATTTTTGACAAAGATGCTTGATAGCAAAGTCATTTCCATCTGATCTGCCGAGAGTAATAATCGTGCTTACCGGAGGGGGATCCCAGCTACTCAGCCATCTACTGGGCTCCAGCCGAGCCGAGGCTTCCGAAGTCACTCGACGGGCTTTCAAAATTCATCAATCACTTGGCTTAATTTAGATCAACGATTAAGAGCCAATGGAACAGAGCGCTCACGCTTAAGGTGGAGCGTACTACAGGCACGGGCTGGAGTCAAGACATAAGATTGCGCCTTTAGGTGTTCAAGTTCTCCGCAGCTGACGCCATCAGAGACGTCCGATTTGACAGCCATTTGTAATTGTTGATTTTTCAGCTATGTGGCCCATATCTGGAAGAGAATCTACAAGCAAAATTGTAGAATTTGGGACGAATCCACATGAGATCAAAAAGCATCCAATGTATCCGGACGCTTATTGTGGATTTCGGGCTGGCGGCGTCATCGGACGTTGGTCAGGCCGTCACCGTCAACGGCGACCACTATAGGTGGATGATGGCCGACTACTTTTGGCCTGAATTGGATGATATGAACACCAACGACGTGTGGTTTCAACACGGACGGGGTTACGTGCCACACAGCTCACGCCACACAGCTCACGCCACTTCGGAAATTCTGCACCAGCGATTCGAGAGCATGCTCATCTCACATGGAGGTGAACTGGTCACCCAGATAGAGCGATAGACTTTTGTCTTGCAGGGTTTTCTGAAGCCCCCAAAGGACATTTCTGATGCGTCCCACCCAGAGAAACCGCGTCGGACATTTGAACGATGTTGTAATCCAGACATAATGGCATCGATGGGCTTTTAACTTTCTACACACACTTTGTTTCATTTAAATTAAGGGCTAGGAAGCGTTTAATGAAATACAATTTATTATTCAAATTGTCTGCCTGATTGGGCATTTGGCTTAAAACCGGGCTTCAAGACGGGAGGAGAAGAAGCATCTACGTCCGAAGCAAAGATCGCTCGCAACCTCCCAACTCAAGGACATCGAAGAGTCTAGGGACCGACAAAAAATACGCGCATTTTATAAAAAAACCAAAAGCGTGGCTTCAGGTTTTAGGAAAGGCACCCAGGCTCTTCAAAACTGTGAGGGTACTTCGTACCTCATTACTGACCCGCAGGAAATGTATTTAAGCAGCAGTTTCAACAGCTGCTTACCGGGCCTGACCAGGAGAGAGTGATAGGGAATCAAGAAATCCCAATTCCAGTCGATGAAGCAGTCCTCCCACCTAGCTTTAAAGAAGTCGGCACAGCCATTAAGAGGCTGAAGAACAACAAAGCCGGCTTACCATCAGAGCTCTTCAAGGCCTGTGGCGATGTTGTGGTAGCGGGCAGATCAGCTGCAGAATTTGGGAAGACGAAAGCATGCCCAACAACTGAAATATCAGCTCCATGCTCCCAATCCACAAAAAAGGCGATCCTACCTCTTGCAACAACTACAGAGATCCCTGCTCAACTTCCAAGATCCAGCCCAGCGTATTATGTTAACGCCCAAAGCCGTTTTGCACCCCACTTGACCAGTACGGCTTCCCGCCCGGCAAATCAACTATATACCAAATTTTAACACTGAGGCAAATTCTTGAGAAGACCAGCGAGTTTAAAATCGAAACGCACCAACTTTTCATCACAAGTATTTTAGCATCCAGCTTATGTGGGTGCCGGGACACTGTGACATCCCAGAGAATTGTGAAGCGGACGAATTCGGTACGCCTTCCGAATGGAGACGCTATCCATGCCTATCACTACTGCTAAGCATCTACTAAGGCGTGAAACACTTACTAACACAAATCGTAGATGGTCTACCGGCATTTAATGCCTCACTACAAAACAGCTTTGATCCAATACGCTCATGTAGCCTGATCAGATTGAGGAGACTCAACCTTAGAACCATTATCGGCGTACTTACTCGGAATTGGCTCACATGCCTCTAGACTAAGCCTCCCCTTTAATGACTTCTGTAGAGGCTGTAGGGATGAAGAAAAGGAAAAAAACTATTGCTCCACACTTAGCCAGCGTCATTTGGACGCCTAATACTTCAATAACTTGACGGAATTAAATAATTTCAATATCAGTCAAGTCCTCTGCTTCATCAAAAGCGGAAACTGGTTTGCGGAATAGAGTCTTAGATCCGCTGTTACCAGCAGTTAGCCACTCTAACCTAACCTGACCTAAATCCGCATACAACAGCATTCATCGTGAGGAACTATTCGAAAAGATGGCCAAATTCGGCATCCCGGGAAAGTTGCACATAGTGCGGCGGACCGCGGAGAGGCACTAACTTCAATATATTCTCGGTATCGGGGTGAAGCTGTGGTTGTATATATAAATTTACTTATTTATCAAGTAATACTATTATTTTAGTGCATTCATGTAAAATTTCATATAAATGTGGTTATTAATTCGCGTTGTATCTCTAGTTAAACAGAATACCCATTCATTGCCGACTTGAGTTCTTCATCATCCGAAAATCTTTTTCCACGAAGACATTTTTTCAAATCCGGAAACAGGAAATAATCACTAGGGGCAATGTCTGGACTGGGTGGGTGTTGGATTTCTTCGAAATCACAATCTCGCGCAGCAGCCTTGGAAACTCGCGCCGTGTGAACAGGAGCGTTATCATGAAGAAGCAACCCAGTCTTTTTTTATTTTCCTCCCGCAAATTATGGAAAGTGGAAGCGTAGGATGTGGGGTTGATGGTTTCACCTTTTTTTTTGCACTCAATGAGCAAGATTCCCTTTGAGTCCCAAAAAACGTGGCCATGAGATTACCGGCAGACGGAGTGACTTTGAACTTCTTCGGGGGGTCTGTTCCTTTTTTTATGCCACTGCATGGACTCTTGTTTGCTTTCAGGGTCATAGTGGTGGACCCATGTTTCGTCACCAGTAACAATTCGATCCATAACACCGCCGCGTTCTCACTACACATCTCCAAAAGCTCTCTACAGCATGCGATTCTCACTTTTTTCTGAGGCGCTGTGAGCATTCGTGGCACCCACCTTGCACTGACCTTTGAAAGGTTAAGATGCACATGAAGAATGGTGTGAATGGTATCAATTGAAAGCTTGGTGATCTCTGCCATCATTTTCACCTTTATTCGGGCATCCTCAAGAACAAGTTTTTCGACTTCTTTGATGCTTTCTCCAGTACAAGCAGTAGCCGGGGCGCCGGAGCGGGGGTCGTCTTCAATGCTCTCTCTCTCTGCCTCTCTTGAACTCACTTGACCACTTTTGCACAGTTGATAATGAAGGTGCGGAACCCTGGTAAACAGCCGCCATCTCTTCATGAATAGTTTTTTGACTTTTTCTTTGCTTAGTGAGAAATTTAATTACAGTTCGATGTTCAATTTTCACCATCATCGTCTCAATTGCCATTATGATTCTGTTTGACTAGAGATAAAACGCGAATTAGTAATCACATTTATATGAAATTTTACACGAATGCACCAAAATAATAGTATTACTTGATAAATAAGTAAATTTATATATACAACCACAGCTTCACCCCGATACCGAGAATATATTGAACGCCCCTCGTACAAGTCAGTTCAACTGTTGAGTTAGGTTAAGGAATGGCGGCTGAGCCTCAAATAGATCTCTTGGTCCATAGCGCTACCATTAAACGCAGTAAACCTGATTGTAGTCCACCGTAGCCTTATTTAAGCAAAATTTTATGAGATGTGATGTCACGACAGCCACATAAAGAATGGTTATATCGAGTTTTGACTAAGGCCAGGCAGAAACAAAGGAGATGCTCCAGAGTTTCGTCCACCGCTGTTGTTTTGCATCTATCAGTGGGAATCAGGCCTAGTTCAATGGCCTCTAATGATCCCCACTAGTGTACTCTTGGTAGCGAGATTAGTAGTTTAGTTTTGGCAATATTATATTCGGGCCGGAAAATCTTGGTTTTGAGGCATAAATTAGGCCTCTTCCACGCATTGTTTGTTGTTATCACAGATTTCCTGTAGTGCATCAAAACAATTGAGTTCCGTTTTGGACTTTATTGTGTTTTGCGCTCTGCCTGACTGTTTACATAAATATTAATGCGAATGCGGTTAGCGCTGCTTTCTAGATGGCCACCAGTTCCGCTTGAAAAATTCTCCTTTTTTCATGCGGTTTGTAACATGTTTTAAGATCTTGCGGTGCATTGGATACACCACCACCGACACCTTTATGCTCCTTGGAGCCGACGGTGTATACATTAATGGAGTTTTCCGACTCAGCTGTGGGCTCTGACCAGTGCTCTCTTGTCAACTGTTAGGTTACGAAGATGACATCGAAATTGTCGCGCGATCCCAGCGTCCCTGAGTGGAACGTTTTATGGCGACTGAAGAAGAGACGGAACGAGCAGGTCTTTAAGGTAAATGTGGACAAAACGACGACCAAGCAACGTTCCGTCACACACCACCTGGGACAAAATATCACCATCAATAGCTAAAATATTTAGGTACTGAAGTATTATATTGTCTGACATACGGTTAGACAGACTTATCGACTGCTCTATAAAGTTTTTCTTTAATAAACCTCTATTTCCCCACCCAAGTCGCTAGCAATAGGAATAGCATTATAGCCACAGTCTGGAATTATGTCAAGACTGTGGCTAATTATGTCTGTTATCATTTGGCAATCTAAGGCATAAGATGGATGTGATGGATGGTGTGATTGTGTCAACAAAAGTCGATAATATCCAATGCTTCGTCAGCAATGTTTATATTTTATTTGTCTGTACATTCCTATTCGTAATTTTGTAAGTTATAAGTTACACCATAGTACTTAAGTGTTTACAGTTGTAAGATGCATAGTAATCATTATTTGTATATAAATAGCGACACAATCAAATTTGTATCGCAATGTGAAAACTTAATCGATCCAAGCCCGGTTGATTGTCATCTAATGTGTGTGGTTGCATTGGGCGATTAAATTCACGAATAATGCTAACTGATCGAATTTTCATTGGTCCTTCAAGCCGGATTAAATTGGGATAGTTAAGCAAAGAAAACCACTATTTAAAAAAACAAACATTTGATCCATGAGTGAACAGTTTAACGAAATAACGGAGGAAGTCCACAGACTCTGGACGAGTTCTAAGAAGGATGCAGTTGGGACAATTTGCTTGTACATAAGCTTCACACTAGAACAAGTGAAGGAATATTGACACAAAATCGTGGAAGAAATCATGTCCTCACTCGAACAAACAGATTGCGAACAGCAATACGTTTCCACCAATCAATACATTGATCTGGAGCAGAGGTACCAAGATACGTACATCCAACTGAAGGAAGCGGAACAGCAACGGAACCAATCAACTGCCATCAATAACCGTTAAATCATTTGTTGGAAATTACGAGGAGAGGCCTTCATTTTGGGAACTGTTTGAACGCTTAGTACATCAGGGCGAAGGAATTACTGATGTGGAGCGCATGAAGTATTTAAAAGGAAGCTTGAAGGGGGTCAATCACCTGGCATCAACATAAACAATTTATGCAGCAGCGATAGATTTATTGACGACGTGGATCAAAGGTGATCAAGGGTGATTTATTAAAAGATATATTAAAGTTTTTCAAAAAAAAAAACACATAAAATTCAGAAAAATGCATGAAATCTTTATTTGAATCGATAGTACGGTCCATATAATTTAGAGTTTGAAGATTATTTCATGCACATGTTGACCTTGACTGCGCCTCAAATGGTCCATCCGCTTAGTCCAATTTTGGCATACTCTTTCCAACATTTCGGCCGGTATCTCACGAATAAATGCTTCAATGTTGTCTTCCAATGCGTCATTTGAAGCGATCTTGTTTGTATAGACATGAGCTTTAACATAGTCCCACAAAATAATAGTCTAAAGGCGTTAAATCGCACGATCTAGGCGGCCAATTGACCGGTCCCGAACGTGAAATAAAATGTTCACCGAACTCGCCCCTCAATAAGTCCATTGCTGCGCGTGCTGTGTGGCATGTGGCACCGTCTTGTTGAAACCACATGTCATGCAAGTCAAGCTCTTGCATTTTGGGCAAAAAAAACGTTGGATATTATCTCACGGTAGCGCTCACCATTCAAAGTTACGTTACGATTCGCATCATCTTTGAAGACGTACGGTCCAATGATGCCACCAGCCCATAAACCGCACCAAACTGTGACTTTTTCCTGATGCATTGGTAGCTCTTGCAATGCTTCTGGCTGATATTCACACCAAAATCGACAATCCTGCTTATTTACGTACCCATTGAGCCAAAAATGAGCTTCGTCGATGAACACAATTTTAATGGAAGAACCGCGCGATGAACTTTCTTAACAGAGCACGCAGTTTGATAATAAAATTCAATAATTTGCAAGCGTTGTTCGTTTGTAAGACGATTCATGGTTAAATTATAGGCCAAACTGAAGATGTTTGACAGTGAAACAAAACACGAAACGTGCGTCAGCTGTTTAAACCAGTGTTGCGAAAAAGATAATAGCTAAAAAATCACCCTTTAGTTCTAAATGAGACGGCTATTATTCACAATATATCAGACTGTGTCATCCAGTCCAAGGCCATAAGCCTAGAAGCAACGATACACAATGAAACCGGAGTGATAATGCATTTTAGCAAGTCAATTGCTACGATAAGACTATCGTTATCGTCCCATATACCTGTCGAATCCGCCGTCCCCTTTAATAAGGATATAATGAAAGTCTCAAAGATTAACCACGGGGAGGCAGTTGAAGCACGACGAGAACTGGAAGAACAGTAAACATCAGCATTGGACATATGGGCAATTAGTTCTGGGAATCATAATTAAAAATACAATCATGATACAGCCTACTTTTCTGTTCCCCAGAAATAAAAATTCTCTCATCTCCCGTGACGTAGGCAAAATTAACAGAAACATAAACAATCGTGGCTGGACTGACGAACATGTTTCGAGACGGCGACGAATACCCCCTAAAACGAAACACGAAACATTCTTCATCACAAACTGAATAACAACATAAATTGTTCCGACGTCCGGCTGTCCGCCAGCCGTGCACATTCGATCGAAACAACACAACAGTTAAAATAACATAAACAAACAGGTGGAGGCAAAGAATGGAAAAGATCGCCACTAAGTGATCATAAACGTAAACAAATGGATGAACGAGGGAATGGGAAAAGCCATAAACAAATAGGAGGTGCACAGAAGGAATGCTGTTTCGGTGGAAGGGTGGAAGGTAGAGTGATTTGTTGTGGCACGTAACTCTAGCAAGCAATGCCTGCTTATTGACTGAGTCCCAGGTGCACACAGGTCTGTAAAATCATATGAAAGAGAAAGAGAGCCCTGCCGCCACTCGGTTGCAGTTGGTGTTCAACTTCATGAGGCACTTCATTTTGGTGGTATTGCCTCTACCAGTCATTCGTCTACATTTGAATGTCAGCACTCGAGTTCCTCTTGCTCTTGGTTGTCACTTAGTGACTAGTATGAAGGTGAATTTTCACCATGAGCAAACCAACGACCGTATCTTTTCTCGGTCCAAATTCCGATTGCCATGGCATGTCCTCTCTCACACGATCGTTGTCCATTTTCTCGTTTGCTCGAGAGGTTAATTTCTGTTGCTGTTCGAGTATATCGCTCAACACTAGGAACTTGACTTCATTTGTCATAGGGCCGAATTTCAATCAGAATCTCTTCAGATACAATTCTTTGTAAGTTTTAGGCAGTAACTCGGCTCAATGTGGCTTTTGACTAGCTCACTCGGATCCATCTGGTTCTCGGAGAAAATGTTCATTTGGTTGTCGGTTAAAATAATAAATATATGGGGGGTGCGTAGAGGACCAGGGACTTACAGTTTTATGCCGACTCCGAACTGCCAATTTGAGAAGCTTTTTCTAGACAGCTATACTCCTTGAGCATTGTCAGTGACTCGAAAGAGGTGGGGCCGTGAAAAGTATTTCTTGTCGTACCAGGAATCGAACCTAGACAGATTGGTCCAAGAGCGTAGGAGTCGACGCACATACCCACAACGCCACGGGCCACCACTGTCAGTTACTCGGCAGCATTTTCTGACATTCTATCTGGTTCTAAGCTTCGCTTCCAGAACGCTTATCGCGTGTCATCAGGTCTCATTAGTCAGTCGACGAACTTCTAAATTCATTAAGCCTTGAGAAGCCACAGGAGCCCGTCAGACCGTCACAGCTTTTACGAAGTTTGTTACGAAGTCCGTGTTATCTTGCAAGTTCTCACTTGTTACTTAGTCTTCAGATCATAAATCTAGGCTTCTCCCTTTTTGCCATTAGGCTGCTGTGAAGCCTCTTCATTCCTAGTCTTACAGAGATTCACCAAAACAATCTCTCCTTCTGCCTGGCTGGTCATTGTAGGTCGAGATTGTGCCAATTCATGAGTCACTTGATTTCCTTAAGATGCTTCTTCGCTGCTTCTTGGATAGTTAAGAGAGCCTAATCAAAATTGCTAGTGGATCAAGTTAACTTCATCCCACTCCTGCTCAATGGCGCATAGGCATAGGCATCATCTCAAAAACGAACTCCTTGGATTTTTTGAGGAATCACTTCTGGATTCCATCGTGGTCCTGTTTGCCTTGATATCATCTGGAGGAGAAGAATCACTGACGAACCATACCGCCTTTTCAGCGGCATGCGTCTCACCTGGCATCTATGAATCCTACACATAAGGTGGCGGCATGCACAGATGGCTTGACTCCAGCGCGAAGAATCATCGACTTCCAATATGATGACCAACCTCGGACAACAAAAGAGCAACCAATGTATCAAATGTAAGCAAAAGTCCCAGTGATTCCAACAGGACGGCGCTACATGCCACACAGCAAGCGAATCGATGGACCAACTGAGAAATGAGTTCGGTGAAGAATTCATCTACAGTTTGAGTCCGGTGAACTGTTCGGAAATATTTTCTCTGGAAATATGCAAGAGCTCGGTTTGAAATCATTTAACTATTGTTTAAGCAAGAGCTAGATCGTGTCCTAGATCACAATACAGATACGTTACCGACCGACTCATAGAAGCTTATAGGGATCGGGAGTGAGATCCGCTTTACCTCTTACTTCCTTCGCGCCGATTGCTTTTCAAAGCGGTTTCATTTTACGTCGATAAGTTCGTTGCACGAAATGCATTTCTGATTCGGGCACAGGAATGTTCTCGACCAGCTCCTAAAAGCGCCTGTTTACAGCTACAGAATTGCGCGTATCATCTTCAAAGAAATCTGACCCAATGATACCAAGCAGCTGCCCTGCGACAGTGTTGTGATCGTTGGTGTATCAATTGTATCACTTCTTGTTGCCTCAATAGCGGCAATTCTGTTCATTACCGCCAGCCAAGTCTAATCAAACTTCGTCGCACATAGTCAACACTCCAATTGTCTCCAATCGTCTACTCCCGATAACTTCTTCTTTGCGTGTCGCTGCAGTTCAAGGTGGACCTGGGCTTCAACCAACAAACCTCTCAGCGAGATCTGATGGCTATCTGTCTCCAGTTTCGCACGCCCAAGTTGGTTGAGGTCTTTTTCCACTTGCGTGCGCCAACCTTAATACGGCTGTCCGCTGTTTCGCTTTCCCACAGTTTCGGAGTCGAAGACTTTTTGGAGTCTGAGTTGTCCATGCGCTCTACATGGCCCAGCTAACGTGCGGTTAAATTTTAAGGGCGTGTTGAATGTGAACCACACCTAAGCGTCATGTTTTTTTCTGCATTTCATTTGACATTTCTCAATTTGAGACTAACTCAATTTGAACCATGGAAAGATACACAATCAAGCAACGCGTTAAAATTATTCAGGCTTATTATGAAAAAGGGAGTTCAAATCAAAATGCATATCGTGCACTTCGTGATTTTTTTGGTCAATTGAATCGTCCAAATGTGCGTACAATCGGAAAAATTGTGCAAAAATTTTAGCAAACTGGGTCTGTAGGAGATGTGAAATCACCAGTGCATGCTCGTACAGCTCGTACTGCAGAAATTATTGCTGCTGTTCGCGATAGTGTGGCTGAAGAGCCGTCCACTTCAACTCGTCGTCGTGCCCAACAATTGCACCTCTCACGCTCGGCGTTGATGAACATTATGCATAAAGACTTGCATTTACACGCTTACAAGGTGCAACTGACTCAAGAACTAAAGCCTCTTGACCATTTCAAGCGTCGTCAATGGTCAGATGGTCAGAATGGTGGCAAGAAATGGCAACAGTGGATGATCAATTTTCGAAGAAAATCATCTTCAGTGATGAGGCACATTTTCACCTCAGTGGATTCGTCAATAAGCAGAATTGCCGCATTTGGGCGAATGATAATCCAAGAGTGATTGTCGAAAAACCAATGCACTCACAAATAGTGACTGTTTGGTCCGTCTTATGGGCTGGCGGCATCATAGGGCCGTATTTTTTCCAAAATGAGGCCGGTCAGGCAGTTACTGTGAATGGTGTTCGCTATCGTGAAATGATAACGAACTTTTTATGGCCCGAATTGGAAGATATGAATATGGACGATATGTGGTTTCAACAGGACGGTACCACTTGCCACACAGCTAACAAACCAATGGCTCTTTGGCGCGACAAATTTAATAGCCGTGTTATCTGAAGTGGTGGCGATGTCAATTCACCGCCAAGATCATGTGATTTGACACGGTTGGATTTTTTTCTTCGGGGTTATTTGAAAGAAAAGGTGTACGTCGATAAGCCAGCAACAATTCAAGAGCTAAAGGATGAGATAATTTGGCACATCGACGGCATAGAACCTCAATTATGCTTCAGCGTCATCGAAAATTTGGACCATCGGATGAAGGTGTGCCGCCAAGGTTGCGGCGGCCATTTGGCCGATATTTACATAATTGAACCATACCAATATTATCATAATAAAAAGAAATGACAATCATTTTCTAAATAATTTGTGTTCTATTCAAAATCAACATCGGCCCTTACAATTTAACCACCGTTTACATTAGTCGTTGAATCCGTAAACGCCTGACTAAGCCCATGTCCCTGTACTCATGCCAGTACAGTTTCTGGTTAAATCTTCCCTGCCAACGCAAACACGACCAAAGATTCCAAGCCGACCTATTCTCTCGAGGAGACCAAGGACTTCGTTATCCACTTTTCAGATTGTTCCTGCCTCCGCGCCGTACAGCAAGACTGGGATGATAAGTATGCCAGGGCACCATGAAAGGGACAAGCGCTGCAGCCAACGATTTCAACATCGGATTACCCGATTTCCGAAGACTACAAGTTAGACTCGGTCAGCCCATCTATCTCCCTATAACTACTAAACGTCACCCTAAAGAAAATGGCGCCCAAGCAAAATCGCCCTGGACTCTAAAGCACCTTGCATTGGGATCGAAATTCCAAGATTAGAGAGGGAACATAAAATGGATAGTTGTTAAATTTTTTCCGAAATTTCGGGCTCACGTCTCTCCCTTGAGCGAACGTGAAGCGTGAACTTGAGATTAATTCAGGAACTAATTCACTTCACTTCATTTCTTCGTGAAATTCCTCCATCGACGGTACACCCGATGGTGTGCGAGAACTCCACGTCCAAGCCGTCGACCAAGAAATCGCCAATCTCTCCGAACACCGACCGACTCTCCGGCCAGACTCTCAAACTCCAAAAGTGAAATAAAGCGCAAATCTTTAAGCTGCATCTTTTAGTGGGAAAACACTCGAGTCAAACCATTACGCAATTCCATTCGCGAGGCACAAAGGGGAAATCCAATTTAACCTAAAATCCACGAGACGGCGCGAAGACGAGCCGCATCCGCAGCGCGGGCACAGCCCTTAGACGAAGTAAACCGAGGCAACCGTCTATCCCCCGAACACATTTTATTCAAATTCTCTCACATCTCTGCAGCGAGATACATTTGCATATCGCAGTTCGAATCGCGAGTGGCTGCTGCTGCTGCCGGCAGAAGTGAAAATCCTCAGTTCGCCGGCCATTAGCATAGCTATCTCGGCAGAACTGCATCTCATTCGCATCTTTCACTGCAATGCTGTCGTTCGGCAACTGCACCCCGCCCCTCGCGAATTTTGTGTTTTATCTGGAAAAAGGCAGCCTGCTACCCTGAGTGGATTGCATTTTCGCACAGCTCCACAAGTCGTTTCTGGGACATCACCTTAAATCATGTGTCACGTACCGTCCTCCTGTGTGTCAACACTCAACACAGCACATCCGGTTGTGCTGCGAACGACGAACTTTTCTCATATGTCCAACACATCCGGCTGGCCAACAGCCTTTTGCATACATTTGTCCAGGCTGCCCGCATGGAGGAGGGAAGTCCTTAATCCCATGTTACACACTCGACAATGATTCACTCATCGTCACCTCACCAGCGCTCCACAAACTGAGTGAGACACATTTGCTGCTCTGAATTCGTCCCCTCCACGCCCCCCTCCCCCGGCCACTGCGAGTCAGGTTGGGTTGGAGTTTTCCCTGTCGGACTGGCCGTCGCTGTGTGCGTGGGCAGGTCTCCGAAGGAGAAAAGCCTCCGCAAATCCATTGAGAAGTGGTCGTACCTGCATATGGAAATGTGTGCGAATTCTAGCGAGGGATTTATGTGCGACGCACGGACAGCCTCCGAGATGTGTAGGTGAACCTGCGAGCCGTCTGTCTGCGGACGGAGTGCGGGTTGCGATGCACGACGCACGGGTACGGGCGTGGAGTCGCCCTTTGGGAAGGTGAATTCAGCAGCGAATGCCCTGCGGACACCTTCGAAGTTGCGACGATGTGGAGGTGGAAATGGGTCAAGGATTGCGCGTCGAGTGAACGGGAGTGTAGTGGAGTGGCCCTGGAGGGAAAGCTGAAATGGAAGCAAACGTGATTGACTCCCAGGGCCAGCTGGCTGTTGCCTTTGTTTACCTTATCTCGAATGACGGGCGAAGTTTTATGGCTGACCCCGATTCACGGCTGAAGCAATGGGCTTAGAGTCCGAAGGAAACTCGCCGAAGGTGTGAAATGGAAAATTGTGGAAAGCCGGTGAGCATAAATTCAGGCGAGCGGCTGGAGAAAGTCCGCGCGATGGACTGCAATCCATCTGAGGCGATGTTCTTGCCAAACAAAGGAGGAGTTGAGAGTCTGAGTCGGTGATGGATGAGAACAAGAAGGGCGGCAGTAAAAAGGTTGCCTGCTGCCGCCCGAGACTTCCCAGTGCATTAGGGAAGAAGACAAGCACTGGATAAATAGTCAGCTGCCGAGTAGGTTCTCGATTCAACATCGAATCTATTTTTGCCCGTTGAATATGGTTGTTCTTTTTCCACCGCTGCGGCACCGCGGCGTTACCGCAAGTATGAAGAAGTTGTGGTGACGCGTTGAAAGCTTTTTCATCGTCCGATTAGCTTAGCGAACCGATTTGCGATGATTCCAACTACGGGTCGGTGAATACGATGTTTTTTTCAAATACAGCGGCACCGCCGCGTTGACGCATATATGAACATTGGGGTCTGCGGTGTCGCATTGAACTCATGTTCATTGTCGGGTTAGCTTATCGAACCGATTTGCGATGACTTCAACTAAGGCTCGGTGAATACGATCGATTTCTTCTCACCGCTGCGGCACCGTGGCGTGGCCGCAAATATGACGAATGCCTGTGTGGTGACGCGTTAACATCTTTTTCATCGTCGGGAAGGTTACAGAACTGATTTGCGATGATTTCAACTACGGCTCGATGAACACGATCGACTTTTTTCACCGCAGCGTTACCGGAAGTCGGAAAATACGCCGCTACGGTGACGCTTTTGACTCGCCTTCAAAATCCGATAAGCTTATCGAAACGTTTCCGATTCCAACTTAGGAGCACACTATCGTTTTTTAGCTTTTTAGCACCGCCGCGTTACCGCCAATACGGAGATAAATCGCTGCGGTGACGAAACTCCTGTTCAACGTCGCGTTAGCTTATCGCAACGAATTAGGATGCGTTCAACGACGGCTCGGTGAACATGATAATTCTTTCAATACAGCGGCACCGCCGCGTTACCCCCAATTTGATAATTGGGGCCTGCGGTGACCCATTGAACTCCTGTTCAACGTCGGGTTGGCTTATCGAACCGATTTATGAGGAGTCCACCTAATGCTCCCTGAACACGAGCGTTTTTTTTTTTATGCAGCGGCACCGTAGCGTTGCCGCAAATATGAAGATAGGCCGCTGCGGTGACGCGTTGAACTCTTTTTTTATCGTCGGGTTAATTTATCGAATCGATGCGCGATGACTTCAGCTAAGACTGGGTGAACAGGATCGATTTTTTTTCACCGCTGCGGCACCGCAGCTTTTCCGCAAGTATTCTTCTGCGTTGTTGTTGTGACTCTGTGGCGGAAAAAAACGCACTGGCAAAACGAGTCTCCAGCAAAACAAACACAACCCGCTCTGCCTTCTTCCGATGAATGTTCGCACCTCTTCCCTCGTGACCGGTGGCGAACAAGTCGCACGTCGCAGTTTAGACTCACTTAGAACCGGTTATTCTTCCCCCGGTTCTCCTCCCCCCCCCCCCCCCCCCACCAGCCACTCCAACTGTCACAAATTGATTCACTGTCCTCGTTCAATGTCAAAACTGTAAAATGACAGATAATCAAAAACATTCCACTTCTCAGCTGTCATTGATGCCCACTTAGGCAAGCAACACCAACTGTGCTGCCGCCACTCGTTGGCCCAATCGCCTGAATCTGGATTCCCGACCAGAACTGATATCATCACTATGAGTTAGCCGACAACGACGTCGCTCCGTCCATCGCCGCAGCATGACAGCACTTGTCAATTCAAATCAGACACACACACACCAGCCCACCAGCGCCACAACACTATCCCGTGCAAGCAGAGAGACAAACTTTTCAGCTCTGTTTACCTTTGGCGCTCAGTCCGCAGTTCCCCGGAAACGATGCCGCAATTATTTGCAAAACCAAAAAAAAGAGCTCCGCTCTGAAACTGTTTATAGACACGCACGCCCAGCGAATGTCAAGCAGACAGCCGAATGTCATTTGTGTCACGTCATTATGCTAATGCCATGTCAACCGGTGCATGTGCGTGCGTGGGTGTGGGTGTAGATGTCGTATCTTATAAATTATCCAACCCACACACGGTGGGCGTTCGGAGGAGATTGATTTAGGCGCACAATTGCCGTGTTGCGAGATGCTAGAGATTACCTGATGAGCTTCGGCCTTGGACTGGTACAGTTTTTTTTAGTTCAGATCCGGCCGACAGATGGTGGGCGAGTGTGTGTGCGTGTGGGTTTGTGTGTGTAATTACGTGGAATGAACAATAAATCTAATTGTTCGGAACAATGTTGTTTGCTGTGAACACATTCCGCGGCAGTAGCGTCCATAAATATTTATTACGGAAGCCTTAGCCGCACCGTGACAATGGAGTCGGGTTTATGCTTTAATTAGCCCCCGTCGAGGCTGGCGACTGGTGACGGTGAGAGAGGCGCTGCCCGAAGAAGCTTGGGAATTTATCACCTTGACCGATTCACCTATTCGCGTTCGAGGGAACGTCGCGAGCAGGAAGTCGGCGCTTTTACATTCCTCGAGCGTTTCCCTGACTGACGTAAAGGGAAATGAATGTGGCCGTAAATTTGTGTGCGAGTGTGTGGCGGGGTCTATACGTGGGTGGGATGTGTAATTGCTGCAAAAGGAGTTACCATTGCACTGGAGTTGGAATGGTCACCTATTCTGTTTGCGGGCGCGAATACGGGCAACTTGAGGGACGCTTCGGATGGAGAGTCTTACAGTCTTTGGGTAAAAGTTGGTAGGTGGGGCAGATTCAGTCGCTTTGCAAGAAGGCAACACCATGCGGTGACTTCAACGAGTTGAGAGGAATTGATGATTGGGTTGAGGAGATCCAGCGGAGTCCTGGAAGGCAGTGGGTACTGTGGCAGGCTGGCTTTATTTCCTTGCTGATGTGAGTCAGAAGATAAGGATTCGATTGGAAGATGAAGCCTTCATGGCGGAAGGTGAAGGCAGGATGCCCAGTGTAAGGTGGACTCGTTAAAGGCGTCAGGAAGAAATGACAATAGAAGAAGGGGAAATAGCCGTATAAACTGACGGCTCAAATACGAGCGCGGATAGCGGCGTGGGGGTCTTTTGTGACCTCTTCGGTCTCTCAAGCCGAAATGGCTGCAATACAAGAGGCAGCACTCGCGTTGAGAGACCACAACGTCGATCACCATTTTCTCTGGTGTCGAAGAGGCAATAAAGGCCGTAGCATCAGCCATTCTGATTTCTGACATTGAAGCTGGTTAGGCTGTGTAGACACTCTGATAAACGCGGTGCTGCGGAGTGCTGCTGGCATACTGGTACCCAAGGAAATTAAAAAGCGGACAGTCTCGACAACCTCTCTGAACTCGGAAAACATCCAACAATCACGTATGCCCATTCGCAGCTCAAGGAAAAAAACTACAGGACTAAGTCCTCTCTGTATGGTAGGCACTACAGTTCAAAGTGGACTTGGGACTAGCTTCTGCAGCAACGTCTGTTAATAGCTAGATGTGGAGCCGTGAATTATGAAAGTTGTTCGTCTCGGGACTTGCTGATGTAGTGTAGCGAACGTGTGCTTGTTCAGTCGAATTACTTGGTGTTGCTCATGTCTTTCACCAAGTTTGCTGCAAAGGCTTAAAACGTCGCTAATTTCATCCAGGAACGCTGTACAGCATTTTAGAGAATCTTGTGTCAGATAGAATCGTTCGTGCTACGCATGGAAACGAATACTTGGTGTTTGAAGCACATAAATGCTGGAGTACCACAGGGAAGTGATCTTGGTCCCCTAGTTTACATGGTGTAAATCAAAGAACAGTGCATCTTCTCGCTGAAATCTTGTTTAGGCTTAGAACAGCGCGGAGTTCGTTGAATGTCGAACTGCACGGTGCGACAAAACTCGATCAATTTTCCCGTGATGCTGAACTCGGCCGACGCATCGACTATTTCCTTGCGACAGAAGCTGTCCCTTACTTACTTATCAGGCCAACGACCCTTTGGGGGTTCTGAACCAGAGCAATGACAATGGCCCTCCATCGCTGACGGTCCTGGGCACGCTGCTTCCAGTCATCAAGATCAAGCTGTAGTATGCGGCTTTTAAATCGATAAAAACATGGAGAAAGACGAACGTTAAGGTCTCGGGTGCACCGTAGATAATTAATTCTCGGACGGCATGTAAAAAGGTCGATGGCCCTCTACTGAATAAATAGCTTCGTCGATGATGGATCCACTCGACGATGGAGCTCCTGAGCGATGTTCTTCAACCCACCCAGCCCCCGCCACCGTCTTCCATCGCGCTTACCACTCCAGTAATCAAAGAACTCACGATGACGGCACTCACTCCCCTTCTCGATCGTCAAACGTTTACGACCACGTTTACACCACAAATTGATATCTTCCCGGCCATTCGGAGTTCCTGCTCCGCTGGCATTTCCTTTGTTCAACTTCCGGTACAATCTCTAGCTGCCGCCGCGCCCTTCTCCGATTGCACGGCAATTAAATCAAGCCCTTTTGCAATTTACTGTAAATTGCGCTCATTTCGCATTTCACTCATCAAGTCCGCCCAAGATGACCGTGTCCTTGCACATCGCCAAGCATCGGCGGGCCATTACGACTTACGACTTCCCACCGCTCGGGTATCAATCGGCCATTTCCAGGTGGAGACCTTTAATTCGCGTGCAATTACCCCGTCACCCGGCGCACAACTCAATCAGCATCGCCTCCATCTCCGGATGCCGGGCAGAAGGTGGTGCGGATCCGCATCTGCTTCCTCGCCGGCCATCACGCGGCCAGTTCTAATGCGTCGTCAACGGCCAACGGCCAACGGCCAACGCTTGCCGCTCAACGAGCTTCGGAAGAATATTAAAAATCTAATCGATTCGTATTATCCGGGAATTGGCGGGAAGTGTCCGGCAATCTGCCGCATTTTGTGGCGACCATTCGCTGGGCTAATGGCTTGCCGTTGATCGGAGGCTGGAAGCGCGCATAAAACTACACTTATTGGCGAAGTAATTGGTAGCCTGCTGCACCCAGCGCCGAAATGGAGGTTGTCCTTCCTGCAGCTGGTCGATTATGCAATAACGTGTAATTGCTGGCGGTTAAAATACCGTTAATGAAGAAAAAAAAGAAAAGTTCATCTTGTAGTTTTTGGAGGGGCCACCGTTTTGCCGCCGGAAGATACAGCCCGGCGCGACGTCGACAATGGAAATCGATTGGTTTTGGAAGCTGAAGACGGTAGGCAGCCGCCATGGGCGTGAGAGAGTTCACCACGTTCTCACGTTTAGACGGGAATGTTGGAGTGTCGGCTGGAAATTCATTCGACACGGGGCACTAGTTGGAGCTACCATTTCGTCCGGGGGACTGTTGCAGTGACGCGGTGATGGCCATGGAGATGGGCAGTGAAAGGGAAGCACTTGGCCATGCTTAATGAGTTAATCAAGAGTGATGGGGTGTCACTGCGGCAACGAATGATGGCCGCTTTGTGACGCCAGTCGTCGGGGAAGGCTTGTTTGTTGCGAGGGCTCAGTAGAAGAGAGAGTGACTTGAACTGGGACACAGTGACTTCGGAGCGCAGAAACGTCTGGGAGACGATGCCACGGACTAGGTTACTTCCCCAGAAACCTGCAAACGTCGCCAAAGGTTCAACAGAAACCTACATTTTGGGCGACTGTCGATGTCCGCGACCACCTCAGAATCCAGTTCAAGTGATCGCCGACAAAAGCACGCCATAAAGTGGCCTCATCGCGATCAGCCGACACTCGCCACTCACTTCACACTGACTCTCGGCCTAATCCCTCGTTCACCTCGATGACTTCTAATTAATGTGGCCCTCATCTCGGGCAGACACTCAAGCTCGGGACCACTCAAGATGGTACCAATAAAAAAACCGAAAAGCAGGAGGAAAAACAAATCCGTCATGATTAATGTGCGCGTGCCTCCAGGAGAGCTCACCTCAGACGCTTTACGAGCGCCGATTAATAAACGAAAAGCAGACCACTTTCAGTGGCCACTGTCCGTGTAGCCGGGGGCACCTCTCTCTCGAAAGCAATTTTGCTGATTAAACTGCCTGTTTACACGACACATCAAAGTCCAGCACAATAAATTACCCGAAAAGCAATTAAATTTCAAACAATCACAGCGCTCGCGAGCTCTGACAGCTCTGACATCTGACAGATGACATCATTGTGCTTAACTGCGTCGCACCGGGTCTCACATGGCGGAAGAAAGGCAACATCATCGTCGCCGTCGTCGTCGTCGTCGTCGTCGGTGCTAAGCCGTCACGGATTTGGAACACAAAAGACTTGTCGCACAGCACGCAGCCAGCGAGGAGGCACAGCTCGAGCACCTCTGACCTTGGCTGGTGAACCCAATTTGTCTTAATTGAACACACCTTGTCGCATAAATAATTCATCCGCACTCCGCTCGCGTCTGGCGGCGAACGAAGAACGTCATGTGCTCTCGTGGTAAATGGGTGACACGTCGTCGTCGTCGGCCTACACACCAGCGAGCTCGAACCTGCCACGCCACCCGCATGTGCTGTTGCTGGCGGAGGCGGCGACGACGACGGCGATGGTGGTCGCGGAGTGAATTGCCTTTCCAGAGGCTGGGAATGTGTAGATGCAGATTATGAGCCCATTGAGCAAATTGTCAAGGCGGCCATATGGCTCGTCGATGTCGCAATGGCCGACTGTGGCTGGTGGCAGGTGGACGACAGCAGGCAGCAGGGTCCGGTCGAGGATAAGTCGACAGTCCTTCCGTCGCTGAGCAGAGACTTGACGTTCCATTGGCTCGGCAACGCGTTGTGTGCCTGTTCAGCATCAGTGGCGTGCTTGCGTAATCGTCAGCCATGGCGCGCAGGGAGGGGTCTACGAGTGGGTATGGCTGCGAACGAGCACGAACATGGCCTGTGACTGCGGCGGCTGCGAGGTTATGCAAGGTTTTGTTGTGCGACTCGGTCGACTCATGCGTTGGCTTGTTGCGATCGATTGTTTTCAATCCCAGTTGAGCAGCGTTGGAGGCTGGCGAAGTGCCGCTAATGGCTGTCAATCCTCGGAGGTCGATTTTTGCATACGCGACGGCCTGAAGGTCGACCTCTTTTCCAGCTTGGCGCGGCGATAATTGAATGGCTCTTTGTTTGCTTTCCGAAGAAGTTGTGCTGTGCTGAGTGAGAGGGCTTACGTCATATCCGGAGAGTTTCGTGTTCACATCTGGAGTGAGGCAATAACCGGAACACGTCGTCAACGCTGCTGATGATGTGCGGGCCGTATTTGGATGATGAGCGCTTCTGAGTCAGCCGGAGACTTTCCATGTTTGGCTGGCTACCTGCTGGCTGGCCGAATCCGTTTGCCAATCGGCGCCATAAACAGATGAGTCGCTGTCATGGGAGGAGAATGTAAACGCGGGGGTTTTGATGGCTTGTCGCTGCCTAAAGTGGTGCCAGCTATTGGCAGGGAATGCAGCGTGGTGGAATGAGAACGCGGAGGTGTCAGGCACGGAGTGATGTTTGACGAGGCGAAACTGAAAGTGTGCGAAGCTTCTACAAGGTGGGACAGTTCACTGTGCGTCGAGAGTGGTGCTTGAACTTGACGAAAGTTCACTGGTAGTCGGGAGGGATTCCAGAAGGGAGGCTCTGCGAGGCTCCGTCTGTGGTGCTGCATGCAACGGGAAAGACTCTGTGCATCGTGCCGATTTAACTAGTGGGTGGATGCATCAAGAGTGCATGGAAAAGCCAAGATTATTGCGATCTTCATCCGAACCGCGTCTCATCGTCACTCATTGCCACCGTCGGACAGAGAAAGCCGCTACTTGAGCTGAAAAAGCTCCTCACGGCCGTTCCAACCCCACAAACACGAAGCCCAAGAGTCATCAGAAGACCACGACGGCCGCCCATACTCACCGCAATCAAATCACCGGCAACCATGACATTTGATTTCAATTCGATTTTAATCACCCCAGCCGAGCTGACTCAGCATCACTCACTGACATAATCACTTGGCATTCAGCGGAAAGCCAACTGCATGCAAGCTCACCTCAGACACGGTGACTTATGCTACCGTGCCTCGAGTTCACACCATCATCACCGGCGGCGTGTCGTGTCGTGACCAAAAAAACAGGTAAACATTCAAAGTCAAGTGTGGCTGCAATCTCAGCACATCCTCACAACACCTCCATCATCAGCTTTCGCGAAGAAACAAATGCCAAGCAACGGGGAAGAAAAAAAAGTGTAAAAAAAACTGGTCCTTCGAGCCGCATTCACAATTGACCTCGCACTTGAAATTATCATCTTCCCGTTGCATGTGCAATCTTCACGGATTTCCTCATCATCGTCGAGCTATGCAAATGCCCTCCTCCCCCCGCAACCAACGGCAAGTGTCTAAAGCCAACCTCGATGAGTAAGAAAAAACTTCAACCAGAATACAAATGACAAGAAAATTCAATTGAATCCACCGGTGTGCAAGGTGCAGTCGCAGATACAGATACACACCATCTCAAGAAGTAACTGAATGCATTCATCAAAGTGGTGGTAGCACCGAGGGAGGGATGCGGGCGGGAGTCGGAGCGGCGAGAGAAAAAAAAACCTGCGACTACACCTCGATGAATACGGTGCACTTGGCACAATCGAGCACATTGCACACCATGGAGCGCACTATCGAACTACGACTGGCTTTCAACTTAAACGAAAAAAAAACAACCTAACCGATGCAGGCGATGTACTTGCTGTAGATACATTTGTATCTGTGGCATTCTGTTGCACGACGACGCGACGGTGGGGCTGTGTGCGCTTGCCGGTGGTGGTGGTGGTGTCAACGTCGAATTGTGTCATCATTACGAAACTGAATGAACGAGACTGTGTATCTATCGAAGGGAGAGAATCTTTTCAAAGCATTGACGTTTGTTTATCACTCGGTGGTGGGTGAGCTTGAATGTACTCGTATCTGGCGCCCGACAGAAGTAACCTTGTGGCAGTTTTGACAGTTTCCACTGTTCCATTGATGTCGCGAAATCAACACACACACACACACACCCACAGTCAGCCCCAGTACAAAAGTTACCTCTGTTGTATCTATGTATCTTTGTATCTGCGGGTGTATCTCACTCTCTGTCCCGGTGTGTGTGTGTCTATTTGACGACCGTGGGGTACATTAATGGTGGCAGATCGATGGAACACGATGAATAGCGGAATATTTCAGGATTCCAGTGAATGCCACCGAGCGATAATGAATGTTGAAATGCGGTATCTTTTGTCAGCTTTACAGCAGCGATTCGGTCGGTGTGCGTGGCATGGTGTTTTGTTTGTATGGCCTCTGGCATGACTTGAGATAAACATTTCATTTAACAAGTATCTGCACAGGTGTACGTACACACGGTGTGTGGCTGGCGCGAGAGGTGCAAAGTTCGCGTGTATCTATGGACTGGAAGTGATGTCATGCGGGCATGTTGACATGCCTGATGCATCGGTTTACTGCTTCGAACTTGAGCTGTCGGTTGTGCTGTCAGTTGGTGAGGAAGCGCTCAAGAGGAATGAAGGTGGTGGTTCGCCTAAATGTCAGCCCATGTTGGAGGGAGTCTTCTTAGAAGTTGACATCATTAGTGATCCATGAAGGCATCATGCTCTGCAGCAAGTTACGAACAACAAATCGGCGAGACCTCAACAATTGCATACGAGATTCAATAAAGCAGCGTTTAAATAGCCCTGCCTTCGTTGCGATGTGAGGCCTAGTAAAGGCACAATGAATCTTGGGAATATAGTCTCGATAAAGAGATATAGCAACATACCTCCCAGAAGGTGGAAACTTTGGTGTGGTACGGGGTCTTAAGCCGACCCACAAGGAGTGACTCTGCCAGGCAAGGCAAAGCTACAGCTTCGAACAGAGGTGCGAGGAGAGGCTCCAATCAGAAGGACGGGGTGTTCGGCGAACCAAGTCTTACATCCCCCTAATCCATGGTGTCAAGTGATGCGTGCCCATTGGATAGTTCAAAGCCAGGAGCTAATCCCGGCTGTGTTTTATAGGACCCCTCAAAAACCGGGTCATCTTGGTGAGTTAGAATTGCCTTACAGCGCGACTGCGAAGCTCTGGCATGGCTGACCATCCTTTCCTGAGCTACTCGCGGGAACAAAATAGATTTCAACGAGATCGGTGCTCTCTCACCAAATGGGGTACCAAGTGCCCCCAAGGGCTCTTCTAAAACAACTCCTTAAGCGCCGGGGACTTTGAAAGCGACCAGCTCCGCACTTAGTACGTCCAAAGGGCTCACTTAACAGATCTAGTACGGATGGCCTCTCCAATCGCGGAACCGTAGAGCTCTCGAATGCCATTGGGCCTCCTCGGCTGAAGAGCATCCCTGCGGAGAAACTCTCCGATGCCAAGACAATATTTAATACCTCTCTGTGAAGCGAGATTACGAGTACTATACCATTTATCCATTACCTGGGCCATTAAGGTGGTGCAGGAGCTGGATGAAGGAAGCGCAGATCGCCCACTGAACCCAAGAGACTCAAGCGGTCGGTACTCAAGAGTGGCCTCACTTACGCTGTGAGTTAGCTAGCTCGTCGACTCATTCATTGCCTGGAGTGCCACTACGCCCAGGGACCCAGCATAGGGTAAGGTTGCATCTAACTGATATTTCCTTGAAAGACAGACGGTAAAGTTGTCTTTGATTTAGTTGATGGTGTGTCCAGAGCCTTGATGGCCGCCTGACTGTCAAAAAATATAACGTCCATCGGGTTCATAGACAGTCTTGAATGGCTTTAACTTCTGACTGGAATACACTGCAGTGGTTCTGTAGTCGAAGGGACAGGTAGAAAGATATCCTCGCGGATACTCCCAATCAGGAGCCATCGTCCGTCTTACAACTGTCTGTGTACACTTTCAGATTGACAGTTTTTCTGACTATATCCTTTGACCCGTGATCTCTATCTGGGATCAGTGTCTTGTGCCCAAAGGCAGCGATGTAGTCTGTCTACTTCGGAACCCTCACATTCTTGATTACTTCCATGTGTCCTATGCTGTGTGTTCTGCTTCAGCGTTTGCATCCTTTAAGCCTGATCGCTGCCTTGGTAGCTGCCAGCTTCCGGTAAATATCCATGGGAGGCAGCTGTAGCATTGTTTCCACGACGGCTGAGGGTGTGGAACTAGGGTGCTCTCGATTGAAATGAAATGAAATGAAAATGATGCAGACACAAACTTTGATTCTCAATTCTGGCCACCACACCAGGATGCCGTATGTTAGAATTGGTCTAACGACTGTTGTATACATCCATTGCGTCATTCTCGGTCTCAGTCCCCATTTGTGGCGGCCGAGGAGTTGTGGGTCTGTGCGTCGAACCTCGGCGCCTTGGTTCGAGTCCCAATGGCGTCGTACGTCAATCATATTTGATACTTGTGAACTAGACAGCTGCAGTATACAAACAAGCAAGCAATGGAGCGCTGTACTCCGCAAGAGCCCGGAATAATTGGGACGATTTTGTGACCGATTTTGTGTTGATAATCAGTAAGAGGGATACGGTTACGTCAATAAGCAAAATCTTCGTTCCACGAAGAGCCATTACATCCACTCAATGCGGTACGAGACACTACACGAGCCATCAAGTTTTGACGATGTGGCATGGCATGGATCGCCTGATTTGACAATTCCAGGCTTCATTCTTTGGAGCTGCTTGGAGTCGCGAGTTTATGCCAACAGAGCCTCTGAGAATCGCAGCTCTTAAGAAGAATATTCGACAGGAATGCGAACAGTGATCACCGGAAATCTTGCGGAAAAGCCATGGAAAATATGACAAAATGGGCATAAATGTGTATCAACACTGGCGGAAGTCACTTGGCGGAAACCATTTTGTGCACAGCAAAACAAACTGCTTATAAGCCAGTAATGAAATGGACACTCTCTGAAGAGACCACTTGGGTACCAGCAGGTACTTCTTAGGTGTCAGTTAGTTCCCCTGTCTAAAGAGCAATCGGTGTCGCAATCACCGAATAGTGATGGCACAATCACAGCTGTGACAGTCACTCCAACCAAACCTAACCTAGCCTACGCTGTGACCAGCTGAGCACTCTCCCGACGCATCGTTTGAGACTAGAACAAAACTGTCGTGGAACATATTCTGCGCGAACATGGTTTCAATGACATTTCAACTCGACCCTCTGCTGCGATGTACGACTTCCTTGCTGACATCTTTCCAGCAATTAATCGTTGAATCTCTCAAACACCTTGCGTGTCAGTCATTCTTAAGCAGACTCCCCCTCTTCTCAAAGCGCCCCGCCCCAACTGAAGCGAAAAATGTCGTTTCTCAGGCGAGATGAATTACCTTTCAAATGCCTCCTTCTCCCCCTCCCCCCCCCCACCCCCCCCTCTCACTGGCGTACATTCGTCAGGAGAAATAAATTCTTTTGCAACGTTTCTTTCATTTCTCACGCACCGTGGTTCCACCAAATCTCATCAAACGTTGATTTCTTCGTCTTCTCGTTCGGATTGCACTTAAACACGTCCGAGTATCGTTTAAAAGCCGTTATCCATCTCCATCTGTGCGGCTCAGTGATTCAGAGTGATTAATAGTTGCCACCCATCGCGTAGACGGCTTCATTTCCAAAAAAAAAAGAAAACTTTCCTAAATCGTTGTGCACCTGCACATCGTTCGAGGGTCGGTGGAATTTCAACAATTTATTTCAATTAAATCTTGTTTTTTAATCGTCCGTTACCGTACGATGGAATTTGTCGGTCATTTCGTGGGTCGTGGCCTTGATTTCGCTGTCAAATGTGACTTGCGGGCATTTTGTTCTCATCTGTCATGCGGAATGGACTGTCAGACTCAGGCTGAGCAGACAGTTGACATATCTTCACTATGTCCTCCTTCTTCTGTTGGAGCTACAGATCGCGATGGACCTAGGTCTCAACCAACAAGCCTCTCCAGCTTGACGTTTTGACAGATCATGATGAACTTGAGCAAAAACAGGGTGACCAGATAATAACGATAGGAAATGAAATTTAACTAAAACAACAACGGTGTGAGATATAAAAATGATTTTAGCTTTGTTTTGAAGCTACGTTCATGCCATTATGTACGAAATAGCACATCCGCCTCAGCTTAGCTGGCAGTGTTTCGAATGGTAGGTCGAACATTTGATGACTTTGTTCAATGTGTTCCAGGTGTTCAAAGACGCGTGCTGACTAGAGGCAGCATGCTCAGGACAGTCTACGAGGCAAAGTAGCTATTCTTCATGCTCCATGGGTCGCATGATTGTAAGTAAGTTCATGTGGCCATCGTCTTATCGATTTTGCAAATGGCCGTGGAACATGTTTCCTCTATAAGGGCATGCATGGCAGTGATTAGAATTTCAGTGGTCATTATGATCCTCCGCCTAACTTAAACTAACCTCGAGTTAAAAGCTCTAGATCACCCTTCATTTGACGCATCCACTGCGGTCTCCTACTCCTCCCCAGATTGCCTACAAAATTTCAAAAAGTGCCCAGGCAGCCCTGATGTCGCCCAAAAATGCCTTCACTTCTTGTCACATCTTTAGAACCTGGCTACATTTTCATTCACAGAAATCAGTCTCGGCCAAGAGCTGACCTTTGGGTTATTTATGCGTCCCTCTGTGTGGGGATTCAAAATTTAGTCAAAATTAGTGACAAGGTGTGAATTGACATTGTCTCTGCTAATCGATCGATAAATCAATGAAATCGGACATCGTGCGTGTTGTGAATTAGAACACAAGTCGCCAGTCGATGATTGATGCGAAGCAAGTCTGGTTTTGAAGGTCAATTTGGTGGCTGTCATGGAGTGGACCGGCTCGGTGACCAAATTAAGTCGTCAGAGTGATCTACTTTTTGTGTCATACTAGAAGAGTAGGACAAGAGCCCCGAAAGAGCGTAGCAACCAAGGATCTCCACGATCGGCTCTAGTGATCTTTGAAGGGCATCGCCTGGGGTGGAGTGAGCATCTTTGACCCGAGATCAATCCATTCATGCAACTGTGTCCAAGGGGAACAGCGCCAACAACAACCATGGTCGGCTCTACAGAGTGCCTGGAGTGTCATGTGAAACGAAGATAATCTGAGAATCTTTGAGGGAAACAAGTCAAGGAGCCCCCAACTTAAGCTGGCGCCTCGATTTGCACTTTCGTCGTGACGCACCCATCTCCATGAAAACAAAGGGAACTGATACACTATTGCTCCGACACTCCGGCTTGGGCGCCTGCATCGGACAGTCCAATCTAGCGTCACCCCCCGACTCAACTGCGTGATGCCAGGACCTCAGACGAGTCGTCGACACCAACCAGTTTCGTTCATCACGATAAATCGGTCGCCATGAAGTCATGGACGAATGAATGCCCGCCGCCCACAGAAGGTGACCACCTCGCGCCACTCCCAAAATCAAGGCAAAAACAAACAAACCCGTTTGTCAGCAGGCCGCAGACAGTTCCACTGACTCGATAATAGTTCTGGTTCCCTCAAGCCGGCCGATAATTCGATCGGATTGCCATAAAAACTCCGTCGCCCCGGATCACATCAAGTCCATCATCATCGCAACCAGTTTCAGGCAAACAAGCGTCCTCCCGCCTGCGGCTCTGACAGAGACGAGAAATACCTCTCAAAACGATCCAATATTTGCCCCGAAGTGGATGCCAGTCACTAATTGAATCCATCGGCCGTGAGTGGCAAAATCCACCCCAGCCGAGGTGCACACTCGCCGTGTGTGATTGCTTATGGGACACCCTAATGGGTGCCGTTCCCGTTTCCCGTTCCCGTTCCATCTGTCCACCGGTGGCCATGTCATTCACCCAAGCGTCCGTTCCGCCGAAGTAACATTCGCATTCGCAAATATGTACGCGTCTAAGAATTTATGATTTTCACAGACTAACGGTGGATCCCAAGCGCTATGCTAATGATGGGACGGTACACACGCATCACACCAGTTGATGACGGCAACGGCTTTCGAGGCGCGCACTGGAGGTCGGCCCGCGATGATCGTTTTCGTTTTCAAGACCGTTCGACGGTCGTGCAGTGGCGGTCAATTTGATCGCCGTTTGATGGATGAGCTGCTGCGGGAAGCGTTTAAATTTACATAATTAATTGACGGGGAGTGGGGGGCTGCGGTGCCACAGGGCGCAATGCCTTGTGATCGATTAGATTTGGTCTGCGAGGTGTTCGGAGGTACTTAAACGGCATTGGTCGGATGCGCTGCAGCTGGAGCGCTTTCTGTAGGCTCGAATGGGCCGCAATCGCATGGGCAGACAGCTGGGAGGGAGTGTAGGTAGTCGTGAAACATTAGAGATCGATGTCTTAGGCCGTGCAAGTAGAGATCGGAAGAGGAAAACATTTTCAACGAGATCTCTTCCGCGCAAATTAATTTAGTGGTAGACTGAAAGTTGGACTTCAATCTTGGGCAAACGATCTTGGCTCAGTCAGTGGAACATGTCTACTAACTGAGTCAGCGGGAGCTGCAGCCAATTATGTAGTTGACTGTGAATTTTGCTGAAATTTGGAGTCGGCTCCTAGATGTGTCTTTTCGCGGAACGAGAGGGCACATGTCTAAGAGCATGTCTGTCAATGTTGCTGCGTCTCGGAAGAACGATAATGATCTCCAATATTTCGATGAGAGTTTAAGAAAATTCGGGCTGTACAGCGAGATGATCCTAGCCAGGCGTCTGCGGATCCAACGCCTAAGGTCGCTGGGCCATGTAGAGCTTGTAGACAACTCAGACTCCGAAAACTATACGACTCCGAATCTGTGGGTCAACGACAAAGAGGACGCCCGCGTCTAAGTTGGCGCACTGGAAAAGGACATCAAACAACTCGATGTGTGACACTGGAGACAGCTAGCCAGAGATCGCACCAGTTGAAGAGGCTTGTTGGTTGAGGCCCAGGTCCACCCTGGGCTGTAGCGCCTCACAAAGAAAAAGTTCAAAACCCTTCGAAATGACCCACGACTGGCGAAATTTGTAGCGTAGGCCTTACATACCTAGAAGTGTATGCGGGAGGAGCTGTGAAAATTGTCTCTCCATTGGGATGGAAGGGAGAGATCGTGACACTCTTGCGTGGTTCATCAGTATACCACCCAAAATAAGGCGAGTGCCAACATTATTCTGCATGTCCTTGCAAAAATCGAAAATGAAGTGAAGTCTTTGAAAGGGTGAGGTGCCCTAATCCAACTCATGGGGCAACACTAAGGCCGCCTGATTGGGAGCCTGACTGGTACCCTGACTAGTAGCCTGACAGCCTGTCCAAATGGCGACATGTAGTGCTGGATATCGCCTTTCATTAGAGCAGCGACTTTAGAGGGCAGACGAGCTCTGAAACAGGCACAAGATCCCATTCTCAACTCAGTCTTGGTTTCATTTATGAAGAATTTGACGGGACCATCCACCTCTCGTAGGCTTGTCTCGCAATCCCTGTCTGGGTGGAAAGTTGATGAGCTTAGGGGGGGCAGCACAAGTCCTTCTGCTTATCCTGTTCGAAGACTTGACTCGAATTGTGTTGGATGGGTATTTAAATTGGACGGAGGTAGACGAATATGTTTAGCTCTGTAGGCGGTGTTATTCTCAGTTCTTCGTTAATGCACGTAGCCAGGATTGCCAGCTGATGGCTCAAGGGAACGTATTTTTCTTATGTGCTTCGGTTGAAAGCGTGATAGAGAGAGAGAGAGAGACAGCGTGTGACGGAGAGGTAGAGAGATAGATAGAAAAGAGATAGAGAGTCATTCAAACCGCAACTTGCTTCAATCTGTTCGACGAGCTCAACTGACTCAAGGCCTAGTCATAATTAGCTTCAGAAAACACAAGTTTATATCAGAACATAAGTAAAAGTTGCCAGAACATCGTCAAATATCAAAGTGCTCATACATGCTTCCAAAACTTAAGCAAAATTCGAACACAAATTGTCATAAAAAAATTGCTTCCGTTCTCACGCCAGTGAGCAAAAGTGAACGAAACTTAACAAAACTGAATTCAGAGATTTTCTCAGACTTCTGCAAAGATGTCAAGGCCTAAAGGCTCAACTATAATGCGCATGAGCGAGCATGAGCTAGTGTCAAGTTTGGACGAACTGTTTCGTCATGTTTGCTGAAAAAACACGAATAACTATAATAAACACATGCGCGCATAGCCTCCTGTCAGAAATTCTACCGTTGCTTGCTTTATTTTTTTATTTAATTTTGATTTATTATGAATTCCTCATGTTTCCAGTTCGATTAAATGTGTGTGTATGTACGAATATCAATACAATATCAGCTGATTTGCTCATTTTTCAAATTTGTTTTCTTGTCTGTGTTTTATCTGTCACATTCGCATATGTGCGGTGCGATTCATTTCGCACTAGCTCATGCTTAACGAAACATTTGTGTTTTGCACATGCTTAACGAAATGCTCGCAATCTCTCATGGACGACATTATAGTTTGCCTCATAGGCGTGGATGTATTCGCTCACTCACCCATGCGCGTTTGACACGCTAATGCTCCCTCATGCTCATTATAGTTGAGCCTTAAGAAGCTGAACATCTCTATACCACTGATTTCGGAATATGATCAAAAAAGGAGACGCATGAAATCAAGTTCGCGCCAAAAACAAACTCAGCGTGAACGCGTAACGAAATCAAAGTCTGATCTTATGTGTCGAAAGAATGAACTGAATGAGCTCCGTATTTTGTTCGTGGTGTGGTGTGCATGTGGTGTCTGTGAGTGGAGATGAACATTGAACTACGAGCTATAGGGGCTGTACAGCGACATCGGTCTCTCCACGAGTCTATAGATCTGACGTCTGTGGAAGCTATGTGGCAATCGGTGGCTCATGCATTGCGAAGGGAACCTCAATCAACTCAGAGACCGATCCTAGACATAGGCGAGAAAAGAACACAGTGGCTGAAAAGGACACATGCATGTTGTCAAGGGTAGATGGCTGATGATAGATAAATGCTGCAGCGCCACAAATACCGCTGCATCACAACTAAAGGCAGAACGTAGGGTAAAACACGCTATGACTCAAAGTAACTTCAATCTAGGGAGCTATGCATCATCAATTTTAAGGGTTAAGAAGTGGCTTACAGAATTTCATTGTGCTCGTACCAGTGTCGAATGTTCATGTCGTCCAAAAGAGGTCGACACTCCAAACGTCGTCGATATGAGGCGTGGGTCAAAGAGTGTGTGAGGTGCCGCAGACTGTAGTCATCTCAACTGAACAGGTACATCACATTTCTTTTTGGCAACACTGGTTTAAACAGCTGACGCACGTTTCGTGTTTTGTTTCACTGTCAAACATCTTCAGTTTGGTCTATAATTTAACTATGAATCGTCTTACAAACGAACAACGCTTGCAAATTATTGAATTTTATTATCAAACTGCGTGCTCTGTTAAGAAAGTTCATCGCGCGCTTCTTCCATTTTATGGTCATCTCTTTTTTGGCTCAACGCGTACGTAAATAAGCAGAATTGTCGATTTTGTTCTGAATATCAGCCTTTGCAATGCTTCTGCAAGAGCTACCAATGCATCCAGAAAAAGTCACAGTTTGGTGCGGTTTATGGGCTCGTGGCATCATTGGACCGTACTTCTTCAAAGATGATCCGCATCGTAACGTAACTGTGAATGGTGAGCGCTACCGTGAGATGATATTCAACTTTTTTTTGCCCAAAATGCAAGAGCTTGACTTGCATGACATGTGGTTTCAACAAGACGGTGCCACATGCCACACAGCACCCGCAACAATGGACTTATTGAGGGGCGCGTTCGGTGAACATTTTATTTCACGTTCGGGACCGGTCAATTGGCCGCCTAGATCGTGCGATTTAACGCCATTAGACTATTTTTTGTGGGGCTATGTTAAAGCTCATGTCTAAACAGACAAGCCCGCTTCAATTGACGCATTGGAAGACAACATTGAAGCATTTATTCGTGAGATACCGGCCGAAATGTTGGAAAGAATATGCCAAAATTGGACTAAGCGGATGGCGCAGTCAAGGTCAACATTTGCATGAAATAATCTTCAAACATTAAATTATATGGACCGTACTATCGATTCAAATAAAGATTTCATGCATTTTTCTGAATTTTATGTGTTTTTTTTTTTTAAAACTTTCCTATAGCTTTTAAAAAATCACCCTTTATTTGGACATGAATAACCTGTCTACAGTTGTTTTGTAGATTTGGAAAAGGCATATGACCGAGTCCCTCGCGGTAAACTCTGGAGTGTCCTGCAGGAGTATGGGATTGATGGTCCTCTTCTGAGGGCCATTCCGTCTCTATACACAAACTGTAGCAGCTGTGTTCGGGTAAACGGTGCTAAATCAACACCTTTCACCGTGGGCGTTGGACTTCGCCAAGGGTGTGTCTTGTCACCTCTCCTTTTCATGATATATATGGACTGGATTTTGCAGCGCAGCCGAGGTGAGGATTGTTTCACATTGGGAGAGTATAGGATCTTCTTTTTGCAGATGACTTAGTTATCCTCACATTCTCCCAGACGGAACTCCAGCGCGCACTCGATAGGTTTGTGGCCGTATGTGGAATGAGGATTAACGTGGACAAATCGGAGGTTATGCTCATTTCCAGAACGCCTGTTCAATGCACTCTGCATGTTAGTGGAGTCCCATTGAAGCAGGTGGAGAAGTTTAAGTATCTCGGGGTCTTTTTCACGAGTGATGGAAGGAGTAATGCTGAGCTTTCCTGTAGGATTGGTCAAGCTGGGTCAGTTGTGACACAGCTTGGTAGTTCCGTAATCAGAAAGGCCGAGCTTGGTGTCAAAGCCAAGTTAGTGGTTTTCAACTCAGTATTTGTTCCAACTCTCACCTATGGTCATGAAATTTGGGTAATGACCGAACGAATAAGATCGCGAGTGCAAGCTGCTGAGATGAGATTTCTTCGTGCTGTTGTGGGAATTACTCGCCGGGATAGGGTAAGAAACATGGCAGTGTGCGAGGAACTCAACATTGAGCGTGGTTTGGTCACGTGGCACGAATGTCCCCATCATCACGACTTCCGAGGCGGGCGTTGAATGCGATTCCATCAGGTAGGCGACCGCCTGGCAGGCCCAGGACGAGGTGGTTGGACCAAGTCCAAAAACTCGCCGGGTTACGCTTGGGCATAGCTCCTGATGAGTTAGAGTCGATGGCGGAGACCTCCCGTGCGTGGTTTATCCCCGCGACCCCTTTAGTGGATCATGCGGGTCAGAAGATGATGATAACCCATCCTCGCGACAAGTGCTGCAAATTGCCCAAACCCGACCAGAAACACTACCGCGTGACACATTCAAAGGAATGACAAAAATGCATAAATTGGATACTTTACGAACAACTACTTGAGGTATTGATTGGCGCTTAATGATTTGGGTCGAATAAAGACGCCTAACGCCAAGCGTCCTAGACAAGAAAATATGTTTTTATTCAAAAAAGTCCCTGACTTATCAAACAACGCTCGTACTTAAGCTAATTGGATGAACCAACGTCACAGCGGATCCCCTCACCAGATGAGCCATACGCAACTGGAAGGGATCATTGTCAAGCCGCAAATGAGTTGTAGTTTTCTGGCTGAATTCCAAGTTCATGAGTAATAGCGACTATCTTTGTCAACAGGTCATCTCCGATTGTACTTCAGAGCAGATGTCAAACTTAGCGTCGCTTGTCCCCAGCCAGATGAGGCTGATGTTCTTTGGAGGTTGTCCGGAGTCACTCAAGTGATCGACGTCAACCCTGGAAGTGACAAGTTCAGATTGCAGAGTACTTGATATAATTTCTCTGAGTAATGGATTTTCTAAAGCGAACAACTAAACTTTTTTCGAGTGCTAATGGTCATCGCCATATCGACGTTTGGTCAAGAGAATCCCACAGAGCGTTGTCAAAACGGACCTCCCTACTGCCATGACACTTCGACAAAGCAAATGGTGAGAAGTTATCTGATGGTCTTCACTTGTGCCGCCGTCCGATGCGTACCATTAGAAATAGCGTTTAATAGCTCATCGAAGCGCTCCTTCTGTTATTTATTTCAGATAATGCCAAATCGTCGTATGCTTTCGACCAAAAAACGTTCCGTCACACAGCACCTTGGACAAAATTTCACCATCGACAGCTACAATTTCGAGGTAGTAAAGGAGTTTGTCTACCTCGGGGCAAACGTGAACTCCACAAACGACATCACAGTGGAGATCCGTCGTAGAATCGCCCTTGGCAACCGGTGCTACTTCGGTTTGTCAAAACAGCTGGGCTCAAAACTCCTGACTCGCTCTACAAAGCTCTTATTTTGCCAGTCCTGCTCTATGCAGCCGAAAGCTGGACGCTAAGCAAAACTGCAGAAAAGCTGATTCTTGGTATCTTCGAAAGAAAAGTTCTACGTCGGATATATGGTCTCGTCTGCGAGAAAGGCGAATGGAACTCTACGAGCTGTACCAGGATGTGGATGTAGTCCGGAAAGCAAAAATCCGTCGACTGCGACGACTCGGCCACATCGAGCGCATGGACAACAATGCTCCAGCAAAGAGGGTCTTTCAATCCGAGCCTACTGGTTCGAGAAGGACCGAATCTCCGGTATAAAGAACAAGTAATCGCGGATGCAAGACAGCGTGCTCAGGACCGTCAACGATGGAAGGCAGCAATTGCTCAGGCCCGGACCCTCAATGGGTCGCCGGCCTGGTAAGTAAGTAAGTAATGCTAAATCGTTCCGTTCAGCCGCTTTAGGGCTTGGTGCCATGAATTCCACGCCGAATGACGAGCTTATGATAGAAAATCAACTAATCGTGTGTAAAAGTGGCCGGTCATAATTGAACGAGCTCCAAAATGCAAGTGGCTTGTAAGGACTGTATAAGTTGTCATTTGTAAGGCTAAGCTGACATTAGAGCAATTGCGAACTGTGATCGCAGTCCATTAACACAAGCGTGGATATTTTGCCACTTATGCCATCACACTTTCTACATGGCGAGAGTGGTTCATGTAATCCACAAAAAAAGGTGCCGTCATCAGGAGATATGCAGCAATTATGGGTGCAGCTTTTAAAACAACGGTGACGCACCGAATGTCTGCAACGACTACGATCGTCTCACCATTGTCAAGGCGACTGATCTACTCAACTTAAGCCGAATGACGTTGTCCTAGTTTTTGCTTCTGGAAAGCTTGGGCTCCACTGATAGCTTGGAAGTTGTCAATAATCGAGATCACAAAGTTCGAGCATGTGAGACTCCTTACGCTGACGGAACGAAGACCTGCTGTATCCACTGGAACGATCTCCGATTGCCCCCCCGAAAGATGTTAAAATTGAACCTAAACTGTGACTGTTTTGAGAAAAGGAACTCGTTTACTGCTTTCGCAACGTCCAACGTCGAGAGTCAAAAACGATTCAACGACACTTACTTCTGAGTTTTGTTTTTGGACATGACAAACTGCTTGCTTATGCCTCCGATGAAGAAGAAGAGGGTAATTTAGCCTCAAAACAATGCGGTTAAGGAAACATGTTTGACGCCCTCGTTGCGTACGTCGTACGTGTGAACCTTTTAGAAGTTCATGCCCAAGTCATTTTATGTTTATCGTTCTGCTTTCTGTTGTCATTCACACGATTCAACTTGTGACTCGAATTTTGAGCCTGTCTTACTCGGGTTCGTCATCAAAATGGCTGCTTGCCTCTTTTCAGTTGGATGTGTCTGGCTGGCGAAAGTTCGAGTTTGAAAAAATGGGGAGATTGTGGCTTGACTTTCTGTAGGTAAGTCATAAACCAGCCAAGTTCTTAAAACCTGCTGTTCAGGTGATTCTACTTCTGAACTCGCGCTTGGGAGCAGAGTGAATCTGAGGGTGAGCCAGTCATCATCATCGCGCAGCCTGATTTGAAGAAAGCCTGCTTTTAATGGCAGCGACATGAGCTTATTGGGCTCGGTTTGCACACTTTTGAGGCGGTCCTTCTGCTTTTCGAGATCTCTGGACACTCATAACGCCAAGCACTTGCTTCAAAGTCTTCACTGGATTAGGTGCTCTCTACCGAAATGCAGATCCTTCACAAATGTGCGATGCTGACATGCGACGTGGACATCTCTTCCCACCTAGAAGTGGCCGTTTATGTCGACTTCCCTTAACAGTTCAGTTGCATCTTCTGCTGTAGACCTTTCGTTTCTTTGTCAATTCGCACGAGAGATGCCCTCAACTTTCATTCTCTCAACAACGTACCATGAAATATGCTCGTCAGAGTGAACTCCCTCTCTCCCTCTTTGAATACAAATTGATGTGGAATCCAAATTACTGCCACCTAATAGAGGTCGTCCCAAAAAGCACGCGCATAATTGACACCATAATGACTTACGACATGAAGACTTTCTTTCTGGCTTCCCTTCTCCACGGCAGTGACCAGTCAGCCGCGAAAGTGACTTCCCCAGCCTCGGAGGCTCCCCCCTCGAGACCTTTCCCAAGACCTCATCGCGCGAACTCTCGTTCGTACACATGTGCGACTACTGCCTCACATCGAGAATAGTTCACACATCTGGGTCAGAATAGAAATTCGCGTCGTCTGGCGTTCGCGGAACTCCAATTTATGCCCCGTCGGCCCCCCGGGTCAGAATATGGAACACAGAAGTCGCACTTCCCACGGTTGTCGTTCTAGTGACGTGCGGTTCCATTCCGTCGCTGCACATCGCCGTCAACTGTGAAAACTCTTCGAAAACTGTTGAAAACCGCCAACACTGGTCGTGCGAGCGGCAATTTCGGGGAAACCTGCTCGGCGAGATTGTTTCGCTTCTGGTTGCAGCCAAGGTGAACCGAGCCATCGTACAAGATAGATGGCTTCACTCTCCGAAAAAAAAAAACAAGGGAAACAAAAGCAAAACCACTTCATTGCGGCGCGATTAATTCCGAGGCTTTTGTTGTTTCTTGCCCGCATCGGAGCGTTGAATTTCTCCTCGCCGCGAATTATTCATGAGCTGAGAACGAGTGGCCCGCGTTCGCGAGAAAGTGATCGCACCCAGAGGGGGAGCAGGCCGACTCCCCCCCGGACCGTCAGTCGAGAACCTTGAATTCTGCCAAAAACAAGACAAAAGAAGCTTCCTCAGAGTGCCACGGCACTCTCGATAGCGAAACTTGTTCCCTTTCGGTCGCACCCTGACAGTGCATCCGAAAAATTCGAGCAAAAAAAAAAAAAAAAACGAACGCAAACGAGAAACAAACGAAAACCCACCAAACCACTGAGCCACCACACAATCAAAGCCGAAACGAAACTGGAAACCTGCTGCGCATTTCAAGGCGAAAACATCGCCAGCCAGCGATGATGTCATCCTCGCACAGATTCTCTGCCCGGACGGCGCTGCATGTACGCGGCGAAGACGAACGAGCAAAAAAAAAACACGAAATATTTGCGAAAGAAATTTCCTCGAGCCAGGCAAAGCGACTCCCAAATTGACGCTAATGTCACGATTTGGCCATAAAAGGTCCCACGAAACTGTGGTTCCGCAATGCGCCGCGCGCCATTGCAGGCTCCGTGGGGCGGAGTGAATCAGAAGCGAGGCAGAAAAGCTGGGAAACTAGGAAAAACCACTGGGAACTAACTGGATTTGATTATGAAACCTCGTCACTGTCTCGAGATGGGCTGGGAAGTGCAGCAACCCAAGTCATGCGGCTACGCAGTGAAAGTGAAACTGGCAGCCGCTGACTGTGCTGGTGCCTGCACCGACTACGACTTGAACTGGATTACGTCAGGCGTCGGGCGTCGGGCGTCAGAAGTCAGTCGGGCTGGGCGAGGGGAGCGCCTCGTGATGGCTGATCGACCAAATTGGGAGATGTGCTCGGCCTGTGTCTGTGCACCAAATTGGGCATAATTGGAGCTGGGAGATGGATGGTAAGTGGTTCTTTGGGCATGTTTCGCAAGAGCAGCACGTGGATAAGACGGTTGGAATGCCTGCACTGTGGAGTGACACTTTCACTTTGAGGACGATGATCCCTTTGTGCAGTCCGCGAGCAATCCTTTGGCACATTGATTAATTGGTTTTCGAGAATGAACAGCCTCAACCTTCTCGAATCGGTTTTGACTGGGGCTTGCTGATGAGAAGGGTCTTTGAACTGTTTTGCTTTTGAAACTTGTTGAGATTGTTGTCTGCGGACACGAGAGGGGTGCATGGTACATCCGTCATGTTAATGAACTGAGGGAACAGGGCAACGATCCTTTAGAGATCGTGGAACTGTGTGGTTGATGAATAAACAAGGAATTTTAACGGCAGGCCGTTCAACGACTTAGGGATGAATCAGCGCCTTGTGGAGTTCTGCCGTGAACTTGAATCTGTCTCGGAAACGAACAGAGAATGGAGAAGCCTCAGACATGATGTCGGCAAGGAAACATTGGCCCGGTCTCGATTGTCATGCAGATTCCTCTAAAAGTGCAGCAGCATGACCTGAGTTGTTCATTTACTCATTTCTGGGCATCATCAGAAGACTGTCCTTTCCGACATCGGCGTGAGAAAGCATGGGGCCCTCTCCGCAATGGATCATCAATTCAATATTCAACGTTAAGGAGGCTCTACAGTGACATTGACTTGGTCTGATCGATTAGAGTCATTCGTTTGAGATATCTTAGCGAATGGACATCAATGATCAACTCCGACTCTGATCTTAGACCTCAACTTTGTGGTCCACAACTCAAGAATGACGGACCTCTCCTCGCGTTGGCAAGCGCAGCCCATGGACACCTGGTGTCACCAAATTGGACTCAGCCAAGCACCAGGTTTAGATGGCTGGAGGCATGTTTGTTGAGAACAGTGGCTGTCTCTTTGACGTACAAAATTAAATGATCACTGTCGAGGGTAGTGAAGCTGTTGAAGCACCTGCAATGATTGACTCTCACAAGTCGATACAGGGTAACAATCGGTGAAGAGTGAGAACCGTTTCCATGCCTATTTGATGGATAGCTAAGCCAAGCTTGTACTTGAGGGTATCAGTCGTTCCTGGATTGTTGCACAGAAAGAAGTCCAGCGACGTTATTTCCGTGGCAACCAAGGGACATCACCAAAAAGACTGAGTCCACCATTGTTGCGTACGATAAATCGCTTCTTGATGCATCCATAGAAACTCGAATTCTTGCCACGATTGGCTGTATTTTATCCTTCATTCGGCGCCATTCCAAAAGCCACACCAAACAGTCCTGTGATGAGGATCCATAGGCTTCCCTACGATTACGTGTGGATTTTTTGTATCCTAAATACGGAAATACTGCTTATTTACGTACACCAAAAAGAGGTGAAAATGTGCTTCCTTGGAAGAGTCGATTTTTTAAGCAAATTGTAGTAAATTTTGAGTTGCTCTGACTTTCGTCCAATCTAATATACTCCAAAACCGTGAAAAGTTGCTACGGAGCACTGCAATCCCTTGCCAGACACAACAAAGTGAACTTCGGCTGGGTCCTTGGACACAAGGGAGAGGATTGCACGCAGATGAGCTCTCGAGGGCGAATTCCGAAACATTTTTCACAACTCACTGAGGTACCTCTCTCGAGTTCCTGACATGGTCAGAGTGTATTCCGGTGAAGAAAAATCATATCAAACTTCGCAGAGTCGGCATAACAGACGCAGAACTGGTGGATAGTTTAGCAGCTAGACCCAGATTCACCTCCGACTGCAGGGCCCTCCAAAACAGAGAAGCAATAAAAAGGAGGATGAGCATTTTCCATCAATTGATTGCCTTGTAAGCGAATAATTCGAGGTATTTGTACAAAATTCTGTTTGTTTTTTGACGCGCTAAAGTTCTCAGGTTTCAGAGCACACTTCTGGCAACAGCTGCAACGTTTCCCCAAGAGGGCACAGAGCGAACTAGGCTCGGTTATCGATCAACAAACAACCGAATCACCCAATCTGTTCACAAACTTACGTACAACACCAGCAGCTGGTACATTATTTCGACTGCATTTCTTCCGACACTTCATCGACTTTGGAAGTTTCCTGTTTTGTCTAATCGTAAAAGTTGTTCTCTTTTTCTTACCACGACAATATGATGCGGAACTTCTGCCAATTTTTTGAACGAACCTAAGAGCCGGCGGCGTCGTTGTAACATGTGTCATCGCACTCTTTACTTTTTACCACAAGTGAGTGCGTGATCGATGCGATGCAGAGGTGCTATGGTAGCAGTGATGTCCGAAAGGTTTAAACCGAGAGTGATCAGCTATTGGATACACAATTTGGGACAGAAGTGAGCTCAGTGAGTCGCAGTCAATACTGGAGACCTAGAGCAATCACGTCCGCGGACTGTTAAATGGCCACGAGGACTCGATTACCGCTGTCAGGCAGAATGCTCCACTCAATCTGAACGAGAATTCCATTCATCCGACCTAGGCGGGGACAGCAATATCGAGCCGGAAGTCAAACAAAGCTGATGGTGCAGGGAATCCTCTACAAAATCTTAGAAGCAGTTGCAGATGGTCTGGTTGGACGCATAGATCTTCCGAAAATCCCTTCAGCTGTTAGCCTACGCTGATGACATTGGCATGATTGGCCAAACGCAGCGAACTAGAGTTGGGCGATTTTCTAATCACAGTGATTTTAAACTGCGATTTTAACTTGTGAATTCAAACTCTTTATATTGTTGCGTGTTTTCTTGCACAACCATCATGAGGCGCTTATTAGAATTGAGTCTTGAGGTGAAGGAGGCACAATGCACATGACATGTCTTCAGGAATGGGCAGACCGTCGCAAAGGGCAGCCTTAACTTTGATGTCAGTAAGGGTCATTTTGCTGCAGCAGGCTAAGCGGGTAGCTTCAGTGTCGAGGAGGAGAACGGCGGCATGCTTGTGGTTGCACGGCTCATCTCGTCGGATGGGGGCTTCTTGTCCCCTCCCTCGTACACCACTCATCTGCAAAAAAAAAAAAAAAACGATCGTGCCTGTAGCTAGCTACGATAGAAGCGACTCAAAATGCAGTCAAGTAGAATTGAGTAGGACCTACTTCACTGCACACAAGCCGCTGATCATGCCAGTGCTTGTCAACATCACAGAGCCATGGACTATCTTCAAAGCGGATGAAGAGGTCTTAAGTCTCTTCAAGAGAAAACAGTTCTGCTTGTGATCCTTCGTCCAGTTTGGCTTGGTGGCATCTGGAGGACAAGATTCAACCACGAAATGTACGGGCTACCTAGCCACATGAGCTTAGCTAGTCGCCTACGGATCCAACGACAAGGGTGGTTAGCCCAAGTAGAGTACATGGACAACTTGCTTCTGGCCTCGAAGAGCAGTGAGCAAGCACAGCGGGGGAGGCGTTTAAAGTGGCCCACACAAGAGGAGACGCAGACGATAATAAGACGTCGATATCCATGTCCGCTACGATTTTAATGCCCTCCAGTGTAGTCCCGCAGTGAGTTCCAGTTCGGCGGTGGAATCAGAGTACCCTTCCTGTCCTCAGGGCTTGACAATTTCTAACAAGGAACAATTGTGGGGCCATATTGTCGATATGTCCATGTTGGGAGTCCAATTTCTGCAGGATTTCAGACTGTCCATGGAACGCTAACGTTTTTTTCGAAAAGAATTAAGCCGAAGGGCGGTACTAGCCGAATGAGAAGTTGGTGACAAGCAAGAAAGGGACTGCAAGGACTGCCAGCTGTGAGGGTGTTGGTTGCAGCCGACGATATTCGACGTGAATTCGGCTTTATTTGACGGTACCTTTGAAGCCCATGTCTACTTCAGGCCTCTAGCGCCACTCGCCAGAAGAGATCTTTGCTCCGGGAAGCTTCTGAATTTCGTACTTGACTTTGCTCTGAATTTGCATAAATCTTTGGGAACTGAAAAAACACTGAAAGCGAACAGAATTTCATAAACTGAGTCGGATTAGCAAGTGCGAAACGAAGAAGACCATAAAAGTCTCTTTACACGAACACACATGAGTGGCGCTCCATCTCCTAGTGGACCTATGCCTAGCTTCTACAAACCGAACAACAAATCAGCCTTTTCACGGCCTACAGTCCCCACAAGACCAGCCCAATGTTCTTCAAACACAAGGCGTATATGACAAAGCACGTGCCAAGTCCACGTGAACCCACGGCTAGATGCGCCCACTCCCAATCAACAATGCATCGCAGCAGAAGTGCCGTCCACAGATGATCTTCATGCACTTGTACGAGCTCTTCCCTCGACCTCTGCGAATGCTATTAACACTCGTTTCCTATGTCGTCGCTTGTCACACGGTGTCAGGTTCCAGCGCGAGCTCTCGCCAAGAACAACAACGCCACTCAGCTGATTCAATTAACACCCGGACACGTGACAGCGACCGAATGACAGAGATTTGAGGATTCGCCACGGTTGAACTGGAAAGCCAGAGAACCACATTCCCTCCCCCCGAGAGAGAGGAAGACGGTATTTAGTGGCTCTGCACTTGGGAGCCCAATTAAAGGGCTGCAGCCGAAGAGGAGCGCGAATGAGAAAAGACAACACAATACAACGCGAAAAGAAGTCTTAAAGCTGTTCACCTTCTGCTTGCCGTACGACGCGTACCGCAGGGCGGTTGGTTTCTCCCTCTCATTGCACAGCATGCGAGGGTATAGCTTCGTAATCTGTTGAAGCAAAAATTCAAAAAAAAAAAAAAAAGTATCTCCGACTTACTTGTCCGGCTCGCTGGCTGCTGCTGCTCTGGCTGGTCTGTCCGTCTCCGCCACCCACCCCGACACACCGGAGGAGGCCTGTTGTAACCGAATAAGAGCGGCTTACTCCGCAACCGCCGCCGCACCACACACGCTTAGCGAAACGATTGCAATTGCTTTTGTTGTGACTTCTTTTTCTCCCCAGCCCGCCCGATGGGATTGACACAAGATGATATAATAGCACAGATACAGATACTTTTCTCAACTGCCGCCGCTTTAGCTCGAATTCTCTTTTTTTCGCTCTCCTCTCGAGATGAGTCTCAAGATGGAATTTTTTCTCGTTGTTTTCTCGAATTTTTGTGGTCGCGCGCGCCTCTACTTCGGCCTCCACCTCCGCGTTTGCCTCGTTGTCGTTGTTATTGGGATTTTCTCATCTTTGTTAGCGGATATTACTTTTCATTTCATTTTTATGCAACAGATGCCCGGTGCGAGGCTTACGTACGTTTTTTTTCTTTTTTTCTGATTTTTGTTTTATTTTTGAGGAAGCGTGCAGACACGAGACACCGATACTCTTGCACAGGCTGTGCGACTGTGACTTTCAGGAAACGATCGAGATTCGAACACACGAACACACTCACCGAAGCCAACGTCTTGCGTAAGGTGAGCTATTATTTTGCGACACTTTCGAGCGCACAGAAAACACAGAAAAATGGTGGGAAAAAGAAAAAACACAAAACAACACGCACAGATGGTGGTAGCCGCGATTCGTTGTGACCGACGCGAGTGTGAAACTGAGACTGAGCCGAGTCGGGGAGTCGGAGTTGGCTTAGACCGAGGTAATTACTGTGCGCTGGCGCGTTGGTTGGAGCGAATGCGAGGGAGAGAGCGAGAGAGTGAACGAACCAGATACGAATACCTGTGGGGGGCTAACTGACAGGTTGCGATGGATGTTGGTCGGTCGGAGTTGAGAATTCTAGTTTCGCAATGGAGTTGTGGTGACGACGAGTGGCTGCGGGAGTGACAGAGAGAGGAGTAGAAAACGTGACTAATGCAATTCGGGAGCTTTCTGGTAAAAGCGACTGCTGACGGGTTGCTGTCCATGGTACCGTCGTTCGGTTGTGGGGTTTCGATGAGTTTTGCGCGGTGGTGGCTTTTTGTACTGGAAACTGTGGATCTTTTTTCTTGTTCTTTTTTTGTGTAGAGCTGCAAGTCGGGGTGGACCTGTGCCTCAACAGACAAGCAGCTGTACATAACTCGATCTCTGGTTAGCTGCTTCGAGTCGCCCACTCCAAATTGTGGTCGATCTCCACTTGTGTGCGGTACCATTCGCGCAGGCGTCCTCTATAGCGTTGTCCTGTATGTCGAGCAATTGCTGGTCTTCCCTTTTTATAGAAAGTGTTTGAATCTGTTGTTAGTCGAATCATATTGAGCGAGTGCGGGTACAGGAACAGGGGTCTTCTGTGACCACGTCGAGAGAGAACAACATAACCAGCAAATCGATGTCCACATTTTCCGGCAACAAAGGCCAAAGCATCGGACATTTTGACATCGAAACTGGTCAGGTTATGCAGACAAAGCGTGAGCAGTGAGATATCCTTGGCGAACAGAGTACCCTATGCTGGGCAACAGGCCGTACTGGCATCCAAGGAAACGAGAAATCCTTGCAATGGAAGGATCTGAGCGTGAAGAATGTCAAGCAATCTCTTATCTTCAATCTCATGCCGCTTAGCTCCATGAAGAAGACACTGGAAGACGAAGCCCTAGACAGAGCCAGAACTCGATAGCTTGGTCTGGAAATTGGAGCAACAGCAAGGGCCCTGTGGCCAATGCTAAGTAAAAATGGTGATCAACGTCACTGATCAGCTTTAGTCTCAAGGAAGTGCGCAAGCTAATATGAGTCCTTACCGGGGACTGCGCAATAGGCGCGATAGCATTTCGATTGAACACACAGCACAATCAAGAAGAAATTAAGTCTATCCAACATCTACTCTGCGAATGTACAACCCCAGCAAAGAAAAGAAAGCAGTTCTTGGGAAAAAATTCTTCTTCGTAGAGCTGGAGGACTTAGCTTCAACCTCATAAGGTACGTTAACGAACCGGGATGGTTTTGGAAGTAAAAGAATGTGTCGCGGTAGATAATCATCACCTATTAAGGACGCAATGGACCCAACATGTTGCACTAAGTGAGCCACGGCAGCAAGTTAGTAAAATCTAGCAACCTACCTATCTACAATACTGGACACGAAATTAAGCTAGAATCCCAACATCCAAGGACGGGTCAAAGAGGCCTTCACGGCACTATACTGCTGTAAAAAGGATTTAGGGTGCAATTGGGGACTACAGCCCTTCATGGTTCATTGGCTGTTCATTCAGGAGTCAGAGTAATACTGCTGTATGGAGTCACGATTTGGTGAACTAAGCTAGCTAGTCAAAGACATCAATTGTAAATTGCTCGAAAGGTTGCAATGGATGACATGTGTTGGTAAGAACAACCCCTCTCCAGCTGAATACACTTCTTAATCTTGCAGGCAGTGGCCAGCACGGCGATAAGGTTGAAAGCCCTGCACATGTGAAAAGAACTGAGCTCCGAACACTCTACTCTCCTTGGCAGATATAGATCCACACCCGAATACAACGATCATATGAAAACTAAGCTCCTCTTCGAGAAGGACTTCTCAACCAGCATCCCCGCAGATCATACTGAAAGTCTGAACACCAGCCGGTGGATGGTCTTCCGTAAATTTTCACCGATGGATTGAAGACGATGTGGGAGCGGGTGTATATTCTAAGGATCTTAATGTTTCACTGCCATTCCGGCTACCAAATCATTTTAGAGGCAGACAGAGACTATTGCTATAAAGGAAGCTGTGTTCAGGCTAAATAAACAATGGCCATCACAATGGGACCACGTGAGATGTGCTTAGACACGTCTACCCCCTGACCTAACCTTACCTAGCACAGATATCGTCATCTTTTCTGACAGCCAGGCAGCGATCAAATCTCTGAGTGCAGTCACATTCGACTGAAAGACTGCCCTGAATTGCCGCCGACCTCGCAACGAGATGGTTAAGTATTTTAGCATCCTACTGTCACATTCCAGAGGGATGTGAAGAGAACGAACTCGCTAGAAAGATCACTCGTACTCCATTCGGATGGTGATCCGCCATCCATGCCAATAGCTAAATCAAAACATCTACTGAAAAAATTGCTCATTTCATGGTCTTCCGGAGGAAGGTCTGCGGGCGCTTCTGTGATGAGAAGGCTACATCATCACCTCTCACCTCATCAGCACTAAACAACTGCCACCTGATTCGAGCAAAGGCGGGTCAGTGGCAGAAGAAGTGCTCACAGTGTCGTCGTCCTCTACACAGGCTTCGCAGAGGGTGTAATCGCTTAGGCTAACAGAGCCTTCCATGGTCTTGCAGCCATCCGTGGAGATTTCCTGGCTCATATACTGACCAGAGATATTCCTGAATGAAAGTCGAATTTATATGTGCGTCGCAGCTGGATTACTGGTGTCCGTGCATCAGACGGCATATCCATGAGACTAGGGTCAACGGAAATAGGTCATCGAAGCACCAGTGCGAGTTGTACCAAAGACCGCAAGTGGAAAATGGCCTTGAGAGTGCATCCCATGATATGGATATAAAGGGGGGAGATTTAGCCGTGTTTCAAGACCAGATGCACGGCCTACCCTATCCTAATGGTGTACCTCAAGGCTCTATTTTGGTCCATTATTTTTTTCAATGTGCATCAATGTTGTCCTACTTTAAATGTCATACCTATGGAGACAATGATCAGCTCTTAAAATAAACGAGAGTTTCTGCTGGTTCGTCAGCTGTCAGCCGCTCCTCTCTTTATCCATGTAGGGCTTGATTTGATAAGTCTACTGCAGTCTTTATGGCGTCGATCGCGCTTTTCTAAATTTGCACTGGTGGTTTGACTAAACAATTGTACATAATGTGTTCTAGTATCTTTCCTAGTTTGTTCCTTAGGCAAATAGGGGTGAAATGGGGACGGTTCTCCGCAGAATTTGTCCCTCGTTCGGTAGAAGCATGGGCCGCCACCTCGGGCATTTGATCCGCAGATGCCTGGCTCTACCCATGTCCCTGTGCAACCCGTACAGTTCGTGGTTGAATCTTTCCCTTCGCCACCAAGGCAAATGGAACTTGTTGGTTAGACTTGTTGATAGCCAAGAAGCCATCAAAGATACTACCTCCTTTACTTCATTTTTTACAGAAGTACAAGAACATCAAGCTGAGCTAGTGTCGTTAGGAAGCCATCTCAAAATTTCCTTTGTCTGGGTTCCAGGTCACATTGGCATTCCAGGAAATGAGAAGGCAGATCGATTAACTGGCTGGTCAGCGATCTGACTCGGTGTTACGCTTACCTCGTATCACCACTTCTACCTAAATGCACCGTGAGCTCAAATAAACTGCGTTCGAACTGCGAACATCTATACCGAAGCTGTTAGTTCACTTCTGTTCACTGCCGGTCTGAGGGAAAGAAGACCCAGACTACCTCGGAATTATAGCTGTTCTTTGTGAAGGCTTGCACCAGACATCGATGTCGTGTGTCCTTCCCAAAGACAGCTTAACACCCCATTGACAATTAGCTTTGTTCGACCAATCACGTCAGTGTCGTTCGAAGAGTGTGGCTCTCATGTTGGCCTATGCGTCACATGGCAGTAGAGTCACAGCGAGCAGCGAGATGACTGGCAGAAATGTTAAAACTAGACTAGCAGCGGTATGCTTTGTTCGTCTTCTTGCGCGCTGTCATGTCATGTCATGGGGTCTTGAAATCGACGGACAAGCTCTGAGTGTAGATTTGCAGTTCTGGGTGCTCTCTCAGGACCTGCCGCAAGATCTGGTTCATAGTGGATATCTTTAGCCAGAAGCCACACTACTCGCCACCCAAGAGATTCTTTACAGAATGCTTCAGTCGAGCATGCAAAATGACGCGTTGTTTAAAAGCGGACGTCAACCGAGTCTCCTTTCTTGGAATTTGAAGCCCGGAACTCAAATTTGATTCCACTCAAAGGCACGCAACCCACCCCCACACCCACGCCATCCCCTCGAAACGGCAGTGATTTGTTATTCTCCGTCTGCCACGCCGGGTAATCCCTTCCTCAGGCAGAGTCATTTCTCCTGCAAGGATCTTCGTCCATCACAATCGTGGCAATTTCCTTTGGCAGAGGCCCTGCGTCTGAATGAATTGCCATCCCTTTCAATTTGCGTTTAAGCTGCATCCTCCATTAGGGCAGTAATGGCTGAGGTAAAGCGGTTCCCTTCTCGAACGACCTCACCTGCGGGCGCCAGTCGGGAGTGGGAAGTCAATTTGACTGAACAAATCGATATAGGGAGCTGGCGCCACACACACACAAGACACCCTCGAGGACCTCGGCTCCCTCAATCAGACGTCATGTGCTTGTGACCGAGATTTGTGGCCTGGCACCACGCATCAGCAGCGCCAGGAGTTGATGGGAAATGTGCCGACAGTGTCGGTGCAAACCTATTATCTTCAGTAAATTAGAAGACAGGGCGACATGCGTTGCCTCTGTTTGCGGGTGCCACTGGATACGAAGCAGGGCACGATTACATCGAGAGGGCACCCCAGTAAATGAAGGGGTTTCGAACGTACAAAGGGGGGACACAACCGAGGACTGGTTGCGGCAATCCACGCAAGGACGAGCGCATGTGGGCAGAGCTCGAAATTAGAGTTGTTTCGAATGAAAGGTAAGCAAACAGAGCTCACTTGTGGGCTCCCACCAGTGAGTCCACAAGAAGCAAACCCCTTTCGGCGGCGAATTGGTTTCGAGAGTGAAGCAAGCTTTTGTTTAATGAATTCCTCACAATGTCTGCGTGGTTGTGAGTGTGTATGTGTGTGTAATGGAGGACGACGACTCAACTCAGTTGGCAGGGACCTTTCCAAGATGAGCTGATGGACTCACATTGCATTTGTTTGCAATTGAGTTGAAATGCATGTGCGAACGTGGACCGTCTGGCGGTAAGAGGATTGCTCCAATTTGCTTGTCAGAGTTCACTGGGAGTGAACGCAACTGAATCTGGGGGCGTCTAATGAAGCAGAAGAGCATGTCTTTGCGGACTTTGAATAAAACGAGCGATGTGTAGTTGTCCAAATGATGACGCAAATGTGCAACGATGTCAAAGATTGAATTGAATTGGATTGAAGATACGGGGTGGGCGAGGTCTGCAACCTCATATTGCGCCCCCTTTCCTTCTTGAGTACAATTCTTGGAAATTGTTTAACCTTTCGATGAAATGCTTTGGAAATCAGTCCGAAGTGTGGACGTTCTCTGGGTTTATTTAGCTGCTATGCTTGGACAATCGACTAATAGATGTTTCATTGTCTCTTTAGTCTGTCCACAGTGTCTGCAATTATCTGTGGTAGCTGAATGAATGGTGGCCAGTGAGTGCTTATCAGTCTTGGGTCAGGTCTGTTCAGCTTGAAGGCTTTCTCGGCTCTTTTAAGATTGGAATTTACCAACTTCTCGTAAAGTTTTCATGTTGGTCCAGAATTGATTGCAACATTTGGTGGTCCAGTTCGAAGAGAGATACTATATTGGGTCTACTCGCTATATTGGGTCCTCCTCGTACTCCGAACTCTAGCCAAGCACAGACCTCCTCTTGAAATGTTGTGGAATCTGTGCGGAGAAGAATGTGTAACTGACATCTAGATCTTTCTGTCAGACTGTCCGAATTAAATCCACATGCGTACCATTTTTTAGCGGCGTCTCGTATGCAAACTGTTTCTTGAAGTCTCTTCATGGGGACATGAAGTCTTGTCGCTGTCTGGCTGGGTGGTTACATTTTAAGGGCCGATGTTGAATGTGAACCACACCTCAACGTCAAGCTTTTTTCTACATTTCATTTGACATTTCTCAAATTCAAACTAATTCAATTTGAACCATGGAAAGATACACAATCGAGCAACGCGTTAAAGTTATTCAGGCTTATTATGAAATGGGCGTTCAAATCAAAATGCCTATCGTGCACTTCGTGATTTTGTCGGTCAATTTACTCGTCCAAATGTGCGTAGAATCGAAAAAAATCGTGCAAAAATTTGAGCAAACCGGCTCTGTAGGAGATGTGAAAACACCAGTGCATGCTCGTACAGCTCGTACTGCACATAATATTGCTGCTGTTCGCGATAGTGTGGCTGAAGAGCCGTCCACCTCAACTCGTCGTCGTGCCCAACAATAGCACCTCTCACGCTCGTCGTTGGTGAACATTATGCATAAAGACTTGCATTTACACGCTTACAAGGTGCAACTGACTCAAGAACTAAAGCCTCTTGACCATTTCAAGCGTCGTCAATGGTCAGAATGGTGGCAAGAAATGGCAACAGTGGATGATCAATTTTCGAAGAAAATCATCTTCAGTGATGAGGCACATTTTCACCTCAGTCAGAATTGCCGCATTTGGGCGAATGATAATCCAAGAGTGATTGTCGAAAAACCAATGCACCCACAAATAGTGACTGTTTGGTGCGGTTTATGGGCTGGCGGCATCGGGCCGTATTTTTTCCAAAATGAGGCCGGTCAGGCAGTTACTGTGAATGGTGTTCGCTATCGTGAAATGATAACGAACTTTTTATGGCCCGAATTGGAAGATATGAATCTGGACGATATGTGGTTTCAACAGGACGGTGCCACTTGTCACACAGCTAAGGAAACAATGGCTCTTTTGCGCGACAAATTCAATGGCCGTGTTATCTCACGTGGTGGCGATGTCAATTGGCCGCAAAGATCATGTGATTTAACATCATTTCAAAGAAAAGTTGTACGTCGATAAACCAGCAAAAATTCAAGAGCTAAAGGATGAGATAATTGGGCACATCGACGGCATAGAACCTCAATTATGCTTCAGCGTCATCGAAAATTTGGACCATCGGATGGAGGTGTGCCGCCGAGGTTGCGGCGGCCATTTGGCCGATATTTTATTCCATACATAATTGAACCATACCAATTTTATCATAATGAAAAGAAATGACAATCATTTCCCAAATAATTTGTGTTTTATTCAAAATAAACATCGGCCCTTAAAATTGAACCACCCTTTATATTGGGTCTCGTCGCTATATTGGGTCCTCCTTGCACTCCGAACTTTAGCACAACACAGAGCTCTGCTTTAAATATTGTGGAGTCTTGGCGGAGAAGAAGGTGTAAATGGCTAGATCTTTCTGTCTGACTGTCCGATTTAAACCCATATGCGTAACATTTTTGAGCGGCGTCTCGTATGTAAACTGATTCTTGAAGTCTCTTCATGGGGAAATATGAAGTCTTGTCGATGTCTTGAGTAAGGCTATTTGCAAATATGATCAACTTTTGTCAGAATTTCTAACAGGTTACCTTCTTTGAAGTTGTACAGCTTGTCTCGTCGGACTCCATCCACTCTTGCTGTGGGATTCATTCTCATATCACATGTGGTGCAGATGCAAGTCAGAATTTTTATTTTGTTTGGCTTACGAGCAGTTAAGGCATATTTTTGTTTACACTTTCCCAGTTTGTTGGGATTAACGATAGCATTTCATGAGAGCTTCTATCCTATAATTATGCCAAGGAACTTTACATCTTATTTTTGTTCTATACAAATGTCTTTGATGTCGTCTTTTGTAGCGAATCGAATCATGTTCCTTTTTTTTTGGGATTAATGGACATCCCCTTTCATCGCACCATTTCCAGCTGACATTATGCCAATGACTTCATCCTCTTTACCTTTCACTAAGATGGTGATAGCGACCAGGGATTGGTTGTACATTGAATCAGTTTTTGAGTTTGACTGCTCCAGTGTAGTGTTAAACACCTCCGAACATGGTGATATCGCCGATGGTTGTAAAGCCATTGCTTTGAGTAGCTCATCCACAAGTCTTATGGAGCAGCGAACAGCCATCTGAAGATGTTTTGGTTTTGCGTTTCTTTCGGCACGACGTTCATACATCTACTGATTGTTGGTCGATTTGCAAAATGACTTTAAACGTTCAAACAGTGCTCTGGACGTCAGGCACCACCGGCAATACCTCAAGAGTGGTCTGGCTTAAACTAGATCTATGAAGCTCTTATAATATTGGGTGCCACTCAGTCCTGAGCCAAGCATCTACAGCAACGAGTCGTTTTGTGCATATGGTGCTTCTCTCATGAGTGGAGAAGACACAGTTTAATGACGACTCTGAAGTTTGAGAAGCTGTTTTCTAGGCGGTTATAGTCTGTTTGAAAATTGCTTGTCGCACCGGAAATGGAGCCTGGACACAATAGATCAAGTCTTTTTTAGGTTCAAGGCTTCGTTGGCCCTTTCTGAGTTGCAGTCTACGAATTTGTTAGAGTTGCGAGATTAAATGGAGCGCCTGTTGATATGTTGTTGGACGTCTGCGTCTGCAGGCCAATAAAGATGGAAGAGTTTTTATGTTGTTGTCGGCCTATGCACCTTTATGGTAGAAATCACTGATTGGCTTACAGAGGATATTGCGATGTTGTAAATTACCTGCAGAGGGCCAGGGCCTAGCCTCTCAGCAACCACTCGTGTTGTGCGTGCTATTGTTCCATCAAGAGTTCCTCCTTCGGGTAGGGGTTAGAATATACCCGAGGTAAAGGCATGCCTGTCGTAAGAGGCTACTAAAATCCATGAGTTAAGAGCAACTGGTTTAGGATACGTCCCTATTCCAGTGCTCGCCGTTTGATGTTGCAAGCTCATAAAGAGATTAATGGAAAAAGGAGGACGCGCCAATCTCAGTTATAGATTGATGCTGAATAGTGTACGGCTTTTGAACAATAGCGGCCAGTCTGAGGATGTTATGGCATTCTACTGGTAGCTTGACCAGAGGCTATAGTCTGATGCGACGGTAGATCAGGAAAGCCCTGGGACCAGCATAGGTTTCAGCCTGATCAATAGAGGTTGGCCCCCTAGTGGGAGCGTCGTGGTTTAATACCAAAAGCCGTTGGGAGAGTTGGAGATTATACCTGCATGTCTGAGAGTCACCTTGCGTTGGGGGCAGACTCCGAGACGTGAAAGGTATATGATTCAAATCTATGTGGAGTTGCAAAATACAACCGGGTGCTACGACCCAAAGAGTAGCAGAGGTTTGGGTGGGCCTCACCACCTTACCAAGGCGGAGAAATAAGTCCAGAAGCTTATTTCTAAGTTTGGAACTTGAGATTCCAACGTCCTTAAATGGTCCTAGAAGTAAAAGAACTCGTGATATAAGGCTCTAATGCCAGGTGATCACGTTAATCAACTGTTCTATCAAGAGTGGAAAGGACCTACAGTTTTATGCCGACTCCGAACTAGACTAGACCGTTACACTCTTTGAGATCATTCTCAGTGACTCTAAAGAGTTGGGGCCGTGAATAGTATTTCTTGTTGTACCAGGAATCAAACCGAGACAGGTAGGTCCAAGTGCGTAGGAGTGCACATACTCACGACGCCACTTCTTTAAGACTGGGGTAGTTTTTTTTACCGAACGCACGCTTACACGTATGTCTTCTTTATGCGGTCCTCTGTGTTATCTTTTCAACAACTGTCCTTGACTTGTTCAACTCGGAGATGTATCGGATTGACATGCCTGCCTGTCAGAACATATGACGATATCGCTTCCAGTTTGTAAGCCAGGCCGTAGTCTCCTTAATCGCTATAGTTTCTGCTTAATGGCAGTGTATGTGATCCATTTTCGATCCATTTGTGAGAAACCACAGAGAACCATTCAGCGTATGAAGGTCAGACTTCCGATCAGATTTGAGAGAAATGCTAATTGGCAAGATGTTCTCGAAGAGAGTTTGAGGAGCCAGCTGTTCGGTGTCCCATTGAGGGCATCTCACCTCATCAAACGGTGCCAACATCTGCCATCCGAATATGTTTAGCACCGCGGTGGTGTGCAGGTGTAGTCCTAATGGTGGTGTAGGGAACACTGTCTAGAAGGTTTAGCTTGACAACTTTCTCAACAGCAGTCTAACACACTGCAAATCCGTGGATAAGAATGGACTTGACGATTAATGTAAACAGCCAGTCAATGATGCTCAACTTTAATTCCCGCTTACATCGAATTGCTTCCTCATTGCAGTACGAGGCCGTGTAGGTTTGTAAAGGGTGATTTTTTCAAAGCCATAGAAAAGTTTTTCAAAAAAAAAACACATAAAATTCAGAAAAATGCATGAAATCTTTATTTGAATCGATAGTACGGTCCATATATTTTAATGTTTGAAGATTATTTCATGCAAATGTTGACCTTGACTGCGCCTCAAATGGTCCATCCGCTTAGTCCAATTATGGCATACTCTTTCCAACATTTCGGCCGGTATCTCACGAATAAATGCTTCAATGTTGTCTTCCAATGCGTCAATTGAAACGGACTTGTCTGTATAGACATGAGCTTTAACATAGCCCCACAAAAAATAGTCTAAAGGCGTTAAATCGCACGATCTAGGCGGCCAATTGACCGGTCCCGAACGTGAAATAAAATGTTCACCGAACTCGCCCCTCAATAAGTCCATTGTTGCGCGTGCTGTGTGGCATGTGGCACCGTCTTGTTGAAACCACATGTCATGCAAGTCAAGCTCTTGCATTTTGGGCAAAAAAAAAGTTGGATATCTCACGGTAGCTCTCACCATTCACAGTTACGTTACGATTCGCATCATCTTTGAAGAAGTACGGTCCAATGATGCCACCAGCCCATAAACCGCACCAAACTGTGACTTTTTCTGGATGCATTGGTAGCTCTTGCAATGCTTCTGGCTGATATTCACTCCAGAATCGGCAATTCTGCTTATTTACGTACGGGTTGAGCCAAAAATGAGCTGACCATAAAATGGAAGAAGCGCGCGATGAACTTTCTTAACAGAGCACGCAGTTTGATAATAAAATTCAATAATTTGCAAGCGTTGTTCGTTTGTAAGACGATTCATGGTTAAATTATAGACCAAACTGAAGATGTTCGACAGTGAAACAAAACACGAAACCTGCGTCAGCTGTTTAAACCAGTGTTGCCAAAAAGATAATAGCTAAAAAATCACCCTTTATAACGCACTCCTTAAATTGAGTTTTCAGTTTAGCTTGCTACCGACGATGGGATCAGTTGCAAAAGCTTCGCTCCACATTAAGTGAGGTTCGAAGGGCCGAATATTTTGATATCTCCTAGTGAAAGTGGACGCCGCCCCGTAACGTAGCCTGAGTTCAATTCATCGAGACAAAGAATATACATAATTGACGGTTGCCCTTATTTCGAAAGAGCATACCAGTGCAGACGATGCTTCTTTCTCAAACTTGGGTGTTCGGAGTCCGCATAAAACTGTAGGCTCGCTTCACTCATGACGAACCAATAGCACGCACAACACGAATGGCTATTGTAGAGCTTGGCCTGTAGAGTAATTTAGAAACCTAATAAATTCGCTTGCCTAGAAGGGACTCATCTACAGAAAAACTCGGAGCGGATACTCACACGTATGTCGACCATTTTTTAAGCCTGCCTAAGATTGTCATACATTCCTCAGAGATGGCGGCACGTTATGGCCGTAATCCTTCTCAAGGCTGCGACCCGCAGTTGTCACTCCCGCCCAGTGAGGCTATTGCCGTTCCAACTTCCAACTTTGCTGGTGTTTGACTGCAAGTATTCGGTATCAATGGTAGAACTCTCTGGCTCGACAAGTTTTGGGGAAATTCATACTCACGTGCCACAAGGAAGCACTGCTGGACCTATAATTTTTCTGTATCCATTAGTGTCCTACCATATGAAGAATGTATCGTTGTACCCCTGCAGGAGAAGTAACTCTCAAAAGTACTCAATTTTCGAAAGCGATTCCCAAAAATTGGGTCACAAACATCCCTGACCTCTTGGCAAATCCAAAAAGCAAATTAAACGATGTAACCCAAGCGAGCAAAGCACACCCGATATCATGCACAAATCTGGCAGGAACGACCAGCCCCAACACAACCGTATAATTGGCGAATCATAAAGCCACCTAAAGCCATCCTGGCATCCACTGCAGCTGTTCGCTAACCAGCTGCGTGGCGCCTCCATTAAAAATTCATTTCCCTCCGCAAAGCACCAGCTCGCCGCTTCACACCGTCATTTATAATTCAACCCATTCATTGGCGAACTTAGTCGGATTCCAGGAAATCCATGCCCACCGCTAGAATCCGAGCGTCGAAATGCTTTAATTTACCACAGAGCAGCGCTTTATGACTTAATGCCCCATTTAACCAGCTGCACACGATTCCTTGCAGACACCCAGCCGACCGCCGACCACCGCCGCCGTGGAGGCCCACTTGAACTGTTCACCAGGTTGGCCGCCGAGCACGTGAACTCAAACCGCGCACAATGGCCCGCTGGAAGACTTCAATCCATCCAGCAATCATCACCTGACATCTCCACGCACAAGCGGCCCCGGAATCGGCAACACCACGGATTACCAGTCATTTGCATAATTTCAACCGCGCCGCCTCCCCGGCCGCACTGGGTTCTGCTCTTCCGGCAGACCCATTGACGGCGATGATAATGAGGGGAAATCATCCGCACGGCAAAGACAGCCAGCTCGCCGCCGAGCACTTTAACACGGACCTCGGTCCGTCCGCCCACCAGCTGGCTCTGGACTCGTAATCGTAAAACAACACGGATTAGTGTCTCTCCCAGTTCTGTGAATCGCTAAATGCTCCCTCAAATTGCGCCGTCCGGGGAGCACGCCCCAGCGGGCGGATGGGCGGCGAACTTACAGATCGCTCCGACCGGTCGTTAAGCGCTCTAGGTAGCTGCCTGCAATCACAGCTGCGACTTGGAGCTGCGACCTGAGATTCGCACTCCCTCCGCTCGGATTCCTGAAGCTGCGTTGCGGTAATTTCACGCCTAATCTAGCTGCAGCACGTCGGCGGTGCACTGCCAAATGGGACTGCGGCGCATTGGGAATAATTTCCACACACGTCTGCTGCGGCGCCCGCACAATCGGCCGCTGGGCGCTGGTGTGCTGCGCTGACGATAATGACGGCATCAACTGGAATGGATTCCAGCCAGCCAAATTACGAGGTCGCCCTGAATGGGGTTCCACCTTTTCATCGTTTCGTGGATCCACCGGAGCCGGTGGCTACTGCTGTTGCCGCGGCGGAGTGCAATTAGAATTTAGGAAGTGTGTGCTTGGCAATAGAATCGCGAGTGGGCGTGTTGGAGTCGAGTTGCCATTGTGGAGTTGGTCTTTCCCCGAAGCGGGGGGGAGGAAGCGTAATTAAATTGTGCAGATGGACTGATGGGGAGGACGAGGAAGGCGGATTGGTAGGTGGCGTCAGGTGTTTCTAAAGTTTTGGGCGAAGTGCGCTCGAATTCATTTGTTTTGTGGGACCTTGACCCGCGGCAAGGGATTTCACTTGGGAAATTGCTTCTGCATCTGAGATGGCAACTTGAGCTGGGTAGTGGATGGCGCCACGGGTAGTGGTTGAAGTTTTGGGGATGCTATGGTGACTTCCCGGGTGCCAACCGCCGGGCGCTGAATCTTTGAATTGCACAGGAACTATAATTGGTGCACCAGCTCTGGATCGCACCTTGCGTCATTAAAGGGAACATGTTGATGCTGCGGAAGTGGCGAAGACACTTGGGATGGGATGTAAGGGGTGTTTTTTTTTTAGAGGTATAGAACTTTGAGTTTGCAACACTATTTTAATTGGCTGCCATTTTGTCAGCTGATTTATTTTTAGTCTGGTTTGACATTTGTTGGTTAGCATAGCAAAGTTGGCATAGCAAGGCTTAGATACGGTGAATGGGCCCAAAACAAGATTGCCGGTGATCCCAATGTTCTATTTGGAGTGATGATAATCCTCAAGTGTATGTTAAGACACCGTTACATCCACAAAAACTGACTGTTTGGTGTGCTTCATGGGTTGGTGGAATAACTGACCCGTACTTCTTTAAAAAGGATGCTGGCCAGAAAGTTACAGTCAATGCTAACCGCTATAGAGCCATGATTACAGACTTTTTCGTTCATTAATTGAGCCACCATGATGTGCAGGCGCTGTGGTTTCAACAAGACGGCCTAACATGTAACACAGCTCGTGCCACAATTGATTTATTGAAGGAAACGTTTGGTAACCGCATAGATTCACGTTAGGGACCTGTGAATTGGCATCCAAGATCGTGCGACTTAACGCCGCTTGACTATCTTCTGTGAAGTCGCTAGTCGACGCCGATAAGCCCCAAACGATTGACCACTTGGACAACATTTGCCGCGTTATTGCCGATATACGAACACCAATGGGAGGAGTCATTGAAAATTGGATCTCCAGATTAGACTACGTCCGAGTCAGCCGCGTCGATCCTATGCCAGAAATCAAGTTTTAACTATAATGCCAGAAGATTATCTTTTGAATAAAGTAAATTTCATGTCAATTTAAAAAAACAGCATCTTCATCATCTTCTGACCCGCATGATCCACTAAAGGGGTCGCGGGGGTAAACCACGCACGAGAGATCTCCAGGCAACTCGATCCTCCGCCATCGACTCTAACTCATCAGGAGCTATGCCCAAGCGTAACCCGGCGAGTTTTTGGATTTGGTCGAACCACCTCGTCCTGGGCCTGCCAGGCGGTCGCCTACCTGATGGAATCGCATTCAACGCCCGCCTCGGAAGTCGTGATGATGGGGACATTCGTGCCACGTGACCAAACCGCCGAAGCATAGCCCGTTCCGTTCGAAGAAGCAGCTGCTCAATGTTGAGTTCCTAGCGCACTGCCGTGTTTCTCACCCTATCCCGGCGAGTAATTCCCACAACAGCACGAAGAAATCTCATCTCAGCAGCTTGCACTCGCGATCTTATTCTTTCGGTCATTACCCAAATTTCATGACCATAGGTGAGAGTTGGAACAAATACTGAGTTGAAAACCACTAACTTGGCTTTGACACCAAGCTCGGCCTTTCTGATTACGGAACTACCAAGCTGTGTCACAACTGACCCAGCTTGACCAATCCTACAGGAAAGCTCAGCATTACTCCTTCCATCACTCGTGAAAAAGACCCCGAGGTACTTAAACTTCTCCACCTGCTTCAATGGGACTCCACTAACATGCAGAGTGCATTGAGCAGGCGTTCTGGAAATGACCATAACCTCCGATTTGTCCACGTTAACCCTCATTCCACATACGGCCACAAACCTATCGAGAGCGCGCTGGAGTTCCGTCTGGGAAGATGTGAGAATAACTAAGTCATCAGCAAAAAGAAGATCCTATACTCTCCTAATGTGAAACATTCGTCACCTCGGCTGCTCTGCAACATCCAGTCCATATATACCATGAAAAGGAGAGGTGCCAAGACACACCCTTGGCGAAGTCCAACGGCCACGGTGAAAGGTGTTGATTTAACACCGTTTGCCCGAACACAGCTGCTACAGTTTGTGTATAGAGACTGAATGGCCCTCAGAAGAGGACCATCAATGCCATACTCCTGCAGGACACTCCAGAGTTTACCGCCTTTTCCAAATCTACAAAACAACTGTAGATGGGTTTGGCATAATCCCACGCCTTCTCAAGTACCATTCTTAGAGTGAAAAGCTGGTCGATTGTACTTTTGCCGGGAGGAAAGCCGCACTGTTCATCCCCCATCCTGGGCTCGACCATAGCTCTAGAACGCGCTTCCAACATCTTAGCATAGACATTCCCGGGGATAATTAAGAGAGATATGCCCCTGTAGGCGGAGCAATCTCTTTTGTCCCCCTTCTTGAAAAGTGGGACAATCACCCCAGTTTGCCAATCGCCAGGTGTCTCACCGCGTTCCCTGGCCACTTTAATGACACGAGAGAGCCATAACACTCCCTCTTTACCCATTGCCTTAAGCTTTTCTGGGCGGATTTGCCAATTTTTAGCGATTCAATCGCCAAAATGACTTCCTCCACTGTTGGACTATTCACCGCCCCACTCAAGACTACGGGTCTGTCATCCTCAGTGCCCTGTTCGGGATTGAGCAGCTCCGAAAAGTGCTCGCTCCATCTGCCCAAGATGTCCGCCTCATTGGAAAGCAACACCCCATCTTTGGATTTGACACCTTCGATGATGTTGAATTTCCTTCCTCTGAGTCGGCGAATGGTTTGCCAGAACACCTTTTTCGCCGATCTATGGTCGCTTTCCAGCTTCTCGCCGAACTCCTTCCAAGACTGCTCTTTAGCTGCTCGCACAGCTAATTTGCAAGTTCTTCGCGCCTCAGTGTACCGGTCACGAGAGGCAGAGTCTCCTAAGAGAATCCATTTCAAAGTTCTAGAACCTCTAGAAAAAACACATTTTCCTTCATGAATTAGTGACTGACGTATAAAAGCGCCACTGTCTGAGGATCAGGGATCAGTCATTAAACACGCATCCAAAACTAAAACAAACCACAATGGAAAGCTGGAAAACACACAATTTACAAGAGTTGAAGTGCACCAGTCGCCAGCACAGGAGCACTCCAGGGATCGAGAATCAGACAAGTGCCTCCTTCCAGTTCCACAAGAGCGACCAATCCACCGTCTCATCCAACAGTCAAGGAAACATTCACATCTGCCCAACGAATACCGGGTCGGAGAAGTCGGTGCACCTCAAGGGCCACAAGGTGGCATTCTCAATACTGATGCTCCGTGGACCGAACTGCCTGCACCTGGGACGCCTTCGTGGATGGAAGAAAGACCGTCACTATCAGGCACATTGGCAGAGTGAATACGGATCAGAGAACACAGTCGCCAAGGCCGTTGCTCTGTTCGGGATCTCTGTCTGTCTCTGGGAGTGTGCCACATTGATCAGAAGCTTCTTCAACGAGGCTGTGGACAGAGCACGTTTTCTACAACGGCGACATCACTGCTTGGGAAATGCGCAAAAAATACTTGGTCTGTGTGATGGGTGGACACAATCAGGGCGTCACCGGACTGGCGCTTGCATTGTTTCCAGAAGTGCTTGGCTTCATATTCGACGGACGGCACCCTTCGGCAGTCGGATCTAAGCTCATCAGATGAAGTTTGGCGGTTGTCCTTGGAACACAGCGATGTGGGCTATCTGCTTGGTCGCCAGATGAAGGACTGCTGTCAGCCGGAACGTCGAACAGTCAAGTAATTGTGTTCGACGTGACGCTTCGAGCTGGATGGAATGATTGAGACCGTAACCGACCTCGCATTCCAGCCCCACACCCGAGAGGCTAAGAGTCATCGACCATGATCCTCGTTGAGAATCCAGACACTCGGCGAACCAATCATAGCGCAACTGCTGCTTGCTCATTACACAGTGACTTCCTTTCGCTGCAGCGCCTTTCATTCACTTCAGCTCCAGAGTTCCCGCGGGTATAATCGATCAGACACACGAAAGCCTTAACACTCTCCGATAGGACCTCGACTGAAGACAGCTTGGTACAGATGAAGCGTAAGAAGACTATTGAAAGGCAATCCCAGCCTCTGAAGATTGCAAACAGACAAGGCTACACTGATGTGAGGCACAGCGCTAGAACCACGCAGAGTAGGAATGATGACTTGGCCGCATTGAAATTTGGGGCTTTCTTTTCATTTCTGAACGAGTTCCGCTTCCAGACGCAACTCTCTGAACCTGAACCACATGAACACCAGCCAAAGGCGACACTCCATCAAGAACAACGAAGAGAGAAAGAAAATTTATTCAGAAAAAGCTTGACACCCTACCCCAGCACCTAGCAGTAATCCTCCATTCCCCCAACTCAGGCAACAGCAGAAAACATCTCAAAGCAAAGTGCAGCACTCAATCCGCCTCAAAGCAGTTCAACTGCCTGTCCTCCGTTCCACAGAGTGAGTGTTCCTTTAGCCGCGATCTACAAGCAGGTTCTCTCCCCAACCCCACACACGAACCGACATTATGCACAGCAGGGAAGAATCAGGCAGAATCAAGTAATTACCCCTTTATGCCTCGACAACACCTCAATCGTGTTTAACCATTAATTAGTCGCCATATTTAGACGTCCAAAGCATCCTTAAACTTCTCATTAAATTGCTTGCAATTTCATTTCGAATCAACCCAGGACACGTTTCAATTAAAACGTCGGGTACACGCAGAACGTCACCAGCCGCCCCCCGCCAATCCATCCGTTTCGGGAGCTAAACTCAAACATCAAAAGCATTACATGACAGCCGTGGTGGTGCTGGTGCTCAGGTGTGCACGGCTGGGGTACGAGCGAGGATGCTTTCATAAATTATTTCAAGAGGCGGTGGGGCCTCCGCTCGCTCTGTGGACTCGTGCACGCCGACATGCTCATTTTCGTCGCCTGGGATTATGCTGCTGTTTTATGAGCCCATGTCATATGTCGTCGGGAGCGGCAGCGAGGAGCAGACTTCATCCTTCAGATGAATTGCCTGCCAACATTTGTTTGCGCCATCAGCTGAGTACCTCGGCTCGCCGTTGCCACCTCATTCCTCCAATTAGTGTCTGGAGATGGATTTCCCGAACAGGGCGGCACAGCGCGGTGGGTGGGGGCGGTGGGTGGGGGCCCCAATTCAGCCCCAATACACTCGGGTATCGATTGCGGCAGCAATTTATGCGTACAGGGGTTGCGAGTTCATTTTGCGAACGGAACGGATTTCACATGTCGACGGGGTGGGCGATACTCAATATTCGGCTGGCGGGGGTGGGGTCGATGAAGACGACGTAGCAGGCGGGCGCCCGCATACGGACATGTGTAGCTTGTCGAAGTTATCGACGAAGTTTGCGGTCGTCGCTCAGGGGGTGCGGAGACGATGTTGTGCCAAAGGACTAAACTTTCATTAACTCGCAACGTGATTGTATGCGGTGGGGCCGCCACCCAACAAATTTTCAGTTTAGATTGAGTTCTTGGAATGTTTTCGGTTTGAGCTGGGGGCAGGGATTGATGGATGTAATTCATTTGAATGTAGTTCCTGAGAAGTTATCTTGACTGGAAGGGATTGTGGTTCAAATGTTAGCAAAGTGGTTTGACCTGGGCACTTTGAGATTCCTGAAAGTTTGCGCCTCCCCCTGGCTTGCGGCCTCCGATCGGATGCCTGTCAAGGGGACGTCCGATGCAATTGTGATATTCTCGCAAATCAAAGGGATGACAAAGTCTCAAACGGAATAGCTTGTGACCTGGTTGGGGGGCCGACATGTCAAAGGCGCTTTATCGGAGGAGACGGCTTTTAGTGGGGAATGCTCGATGTTTGCTGCATACTTCCTAGGAGCACATATTTTCCGATTGAAATTCAATTCTCAGAAACTGATGGCATCCGAGGGATGTATGGGTTGAGCATGATGCCACTCAGGTCGCAAAAGTGTGCAGATTGGCTCAATTTTGTGATTTTTTGAAGTCGAATTCATTCACCTTATGGCATCTTCCTTGACATATTGGCACAAAGTTGCACTTCTCTACTGGCAGTTTGAGAAGCTTGCTGGGTAGTGGTTAAACGCTGTTCATTTTGTGTTTTGAAAATGTGTGACCGTGTGGCATCACCAGAGAATCTAAGAGATGCGCAAGCACTCAAATGAATCCTTCCGAAAATCCCGAACAGAGCAACGGCCTCGGCCACAGTGTTTCCTAAACTGTATTCAGTCTGTGTCCGATAATGAGGAGGATTTTGACTCAATTTTCCGTCTCATCACAGAATTGGACCAAATATCAACCTCATCAGACATTCAGACATGAATCGATTCCAAAATTTAACACAAATTGTCATTTACGTACGTAGAAAGTGATTCTTGTCACTCCCATGTATGTAAGCAAATGTTAACGAAACTTAACGAAACTTGACGAAACTTAACGAAACATAATAAACTTCAACGAAGTGATTATTAGGGCCACCGTGTGTCATTTCTGTGTATTCAGTGTCAAAAATCCATTTAATTAACCTCAGCTTCACTTATCCCAACCAGGCACAGTGGTGCACAATGACTGTGGATTCCACGTCCTTTCATTTTAAATGGAATCGGTGTCACATTGCTCATCCTTGCAACTGAAGAAAGCTTTTACTTTGTTTGTATGCCAAACACGAACTCCTCCCTTCAACATCAACCTCAACCACAACCAGGGACTGGGAAGTTTACAAAAGATGAAATCCCTGTCCCATCAACTGTGAGTGGATCGCGAGGGCTTTTCCTCGGACCATCGCAACCCAAGGCGTTGTGTAAAGCTGACGGAAATGAGAGTGTTCCAAGAAAAATTCCACCTCACAGGATGTGTGTGTGTGTCCTTTCCCCGTTACTTAGGCACGTCTCAAATCTCATCGCAGCGAGTATGAATCCCAGCAATCTCCTCCGGCCCGGCACTTGGAGCTCACACGTATCACAGCAACCTCCCGCACCAGCAGAAGACGAAGCAATTGCAGAGCACAAGTGCTGGGCTTAAGACCAGTTCCTGGGAGGAGGACAGGCGAACAAACAGATGACGCAACTCCCCGTCGCTTAGCAAATAGTGGCAGGCTACCACGCAAGCCCCCGACTCCGGGACAAAGTACACCCGTCCCCCAGGTAAGTCCATAATCCCTTTAAAAATATCTCCCGCTACGTGTGGGCTCCGGCCGAGTCCCTCCTTCGCAGGCACTCGAGGTCCTGTTTGAGTCCTCGAGCCGCATGCATGGCTGGGAGTGCCAACGCACGAATGCAGGCGACGTGAAAATGAAAAAAGCCGTTCTACAACGACTAATCCTGCAGCCGTGGCCGAGTCGAGGAAGGATTTGCATTCCGGCCACCGGGCTGCCGCTGGAGTAATTAAGATCTCTCGCCCAGGAGGCTAGGCGTGGGCTCATGATTAGAGCGAGCTGCGACGTCCTGCAGATGCCGACGCGACTCCCTGAAGCACATTCCACAGACGAGGGTACACATGTGCGGCCCGTGTTTACATTTGGCGAGCCTCCGCCCCCGGACGTGACCAGAATTCTGCCGAAACAGGCGGATTCCGACGTGTGCTCGGAAGCCGGCACGAGATTCCGGCGGGAGGTTCCAGGAATACGATGTGATTGCATGCACGCCCCCCCGTCCGTGCGGAATTTATGCAAATCCATTTGATTGGTATTTAATAATTCCGGATCCTGGCGGGCAAAGCCATCGCCATCGCCCCCATTCGGTGGTGATTTAACGTTGACACGCCAGCAGTCAGTTGTTAATTTATGCGCGCTAGCTCTGCGTGCGTGGGTGCGGGCTTCGCAGCCTCTGAGCGGTTGTTTGCGCACAGATGTGGGCGGCGATCAGTGGGCGGTGTGCGGACTTAATTGAGTCGCCTTTGTGCAGCTACGAGTTGTTTATCCACTAGGACATGGGTGGGCAACCGGCGTTTTATTGGATGTCGTCCAGATGTCCGTGGTCCTGCGGCATCTCTTGCCAGCTGGAGAGGTTTATGACCCATGACGGGGCAAGTCTAGACGGGGATTGGATGGCAAACAAAGATTTAATTACTTAATGGGCCCCTAAATGACGAGCGGCGAGGGAGCTCATGTAGCGACGTTTCGAAAGTTGTTAAAGAACCCTTAAGGACTTTGTAACTTTGCTGGTGCGTGTGTTGAGGGCTCGCAATTGTGCTGATTTGAAGTGCCATTGAGGGTGTTTACGACGAGGACGTGTGGAGGCATGTAAACTGTTCTGATTATTGTTGGCTGAGTGCTCCTCCGCATTCCTGGCGAACTTTGAAACTCCTTTTGATGTTGCAGATGCTTCCTGCTAACTTTTTGATTGTGTATTTTGCAAACAATCTCTACGCAAACACGAATGTTCCTTAGGAGCATACCGCTTTTGCTGTGAAGTTTGACCGGGTTTCAGGCACTCTTGACACTCTGTTGGCCTATAATCTGCATAAGGTGAGTGGTTTATAGACTGCTCGTGTGGTTCTCAAATGCAGTATGAAACAAGGTCTGAACCCCGTTTAACGAAATCAAATTCGCCAACTAAAGCACCATTGCGCTCACGGCCCCACAAAGAACAGTAATCTTCTCCTCCTGTATCCACTTGTGGCGCAGTAGGCCTCAACATAAGAACAGGGATGACTGCTGTTGTCATCATTGTCCTGATTGCTTTGATGGCATTTGTTGGAGAAGATACGACCACAAGTCCGTCGCCTACGGTTCCCACGCCTAAGGTGGATGGGTTCTGTAGAGCGAATGGATATCTTGGTTCTGGGCTGAAGAGTCCACGACTCCGAGCCTTTGTGACAGAACATCTGAGGACTCCCGTGTCGATGGTGGCGCACACAATCGAGTAGGTTAAATTTTAAGGGCCGATGTTGATTTTGAATAAAACACAAATTATTTAGGAAATGATTGTCATTTCTTTTTATTATGATAATATTGGTATGGTTCAATTATGTGTGGAATAAAATATCGGCCAAATGGCAGCCGCGACTTCGGCGGCACACCTCCATCCGATGGTCCAAATTTTCGATGACGCTGAAGCATAATTGAGGTTCTATGCCGTTAATGTGCCCAATTATCTCATCCTTTAGCTCTTGAATTGTTGCTGGCTTATCGACGTACACCTTTTCTTTCAAATGGTGTCAAATCACATGATCTTGGCGGCCAATTGACATCGCCACCACGTGAGATAACACGGCCATTGAATTTGTAGCGCAAAAGAGTCATTGTTTTGTTAGCTGTGTGACAAGTGGCACCGTCCTGTTGAAACCACATATCGTTCACATTCATATCTTCCAATTCGGGCCATAAAAAGTTCGTTCTCATTTCACGATAGCTAACACTAGCACCAAACAGTCACTCTTTGTGGGTGCATTGGTTTTTCGACAATCACTCTTGGATTATCATTCGCCCAAATGCGGCAATTCTGCTTATTGACGAATCCACTGAGGTGAAAATGTGCCTCATCACTGAAGATGATTTTCTTCGAAAATTGATCATCCACTGTTGCCATTTCTTGCCACCATTCTGACCATTGACGACGCTTGAAATGGTCAAGAGGCTTTCGTTCTTGAGTCAGTTGCACCTTGTAAGCGTGTAAATGCAAGTCTTTATGCATAATGTTCATCAACGACGAGCGTGAGAGGTGCAATTGTTGGGCACGATAACGAGTTGAGGTGGACGGCTCTTCAGCCACACTATCGCGAACAGTAGCAATATTATGTGCAGTACGAGCTGTACGAGCATCCACTGGTGTTTTCGCATCTCCTACAGAGCCGGTTTGCTCAAATTTTTGCACGATTTTTTTCGATTCTACGCACATTTGGACGAGTAAATTGACCGACAAAATCACGAAGTGCACGATAGGCATTTTGATTTGAACGCCCATTTTCATAATAAGCCTGAATAACTTTAACGCGTTGCTCGATTGTGTATCTTTCCATGGGTCAGATTGAATTAGTCTGAAATTGAAAAATGTCAAATGAAATGCAGAAAAAAACTTGACGTTTAGGTGTGGTTCACATTCAACATCGGCCCTTAAAATTTAACAACCCTTTAGAGTAAAAAGCTGGAATAACGAATTTTATTGAAAGATTTTTGTATGCACTAAAACGTGTTTACTTACCCGAGTAACATCTAACGAGTTTCCGAATTATAGGGCTATTGAATTATATGGTGTATTGATATTAAGGACCATTGGATAAAAACAACTCATAATTATAGTTTCATTTAAAAAAAAATGTTAAGCGTGAGCTATGCTATGTTTCGTCCAGAAATCGACGTTCATCTTTGAACTTATCTCTTTATCCCTCTAAACTGTGTTCTTCATCACCCCAATATTTGTAATTTAAACTGTTTGGCGTGCATACTTAAAACATTTATAAAACTAAATTCGCTTCAAATATTGCAACTGATGATCCCAAAAAATATATTTCCGGCAAAAGATAACCATCATCAACCGGGTCACTCATCGATCGTTCCCTGGATAGATACCTACTGTGAATCAGACATCATCAACTTCAGGCGTCCACTTAAGGGCGTTGTTCTCTCCGCATCACCACTGAAACCTTGCTTATAACAAGGGAAAAATAAAACAAAAAACACTCAAGTGTTAAGTTTCAGTATTCAGTTTTATTATTTTGAAATATTCTTCATTTTGCTTGATATATCATTTCTTGTTGTTTATTAAATATTCACATTTATCATATAATATACAAATAGATTGATTTGGTTTTTTTTTTAATTTTTCATTCACTTTTTTGTTATTTTTCCTGTCCCCCTTCCAGACCACACACGGGCTAAATTCAAAAACAATAATACGGTCAACATAACAACAAACAATATTCAACATCAATTGCATCTCTGCATCTCGCACACTATACGTCCTGCATCTAAACAATTATATATTTATATCTATGCTCTTGTATATATTTATGTATATTTTATGTTTTAATTTTCAATTTGATTCTTGGTTCAATACATTGTCTTGCTCATCTAATTTGTATTTTGTCTAGATGACACTTTGGTTTTAGGGTTTTGAAATGAAAAAAAAAAAAAAAATAGGAAAAGAAGATCGTCGGCCACGCTGTGTGTAGGCTTGAAAGTTCTGACAGTGAAAGTCCACAAAGCGATAGGTTTGCTAGTCCCTTAATTTAATCGTTCACACGCATTGATTACAGATGCATGCTCGTTTATGTATATTTAGATACTCGTATAGGTAATTGTTTTTTTCTTTTTTTTTTGTTTTTGTTTGATAGTGTACATGTATAGAAACATTTGTTCTCATAGTTTTATTTTTTTTGGTTTTTTTTTGTTTTCCCTAATAAATTAATAAATATATATATATATGTTTTGTATAGTTTTTTTTTTTTTTTTGGTTTTCCCTTACTTGATCCATTCATAAATAAACTTGTAGTTGTGTGTGTAAAAAGATTTCTTCATTTTTCTTGTTTAAATAAATTCTTTGTTCATCTTTTTTTATTCTTCAAAAATATACATCTTATAGTTAAGAGAAAAAAAAAATTGTGTTTACTTTTAGTTTAGTTTAGTTTATCCGCAGAGAGAGTCTTTGGTGGTGTGAATATGTTTTGAGGAGGGATCTGGTTCTTGTAAAGCATGTCGTGGTTGTACAAAAAAATAGTTTACTCTTGTAGTTTGCAATGAAAAATACCGCAAATAGTTGCTTAGTCTGAAGCGTTCTAGCTGCCAGAGGCCAGTGGTTAGTGTTTTATTCTCTTGCATTAGTTTCCAGTGGAGTTAGTGTATACATTTTTGTGTGTTTTATGATAATTGTATATTTAACTAGTGATATTTTTTTCATTTCTGTCTACATTTTGGTACATTTATTTATTTTATTGTAAGCTTTTTAGTTTCACTATAAACAGTTACAGTTATTTTCTTTTCTTGACTAGTAGTATATTATTTTTTCTTATAAAATATGTATATGAAAAGTTACATGGAAACAAATGAGAAGAGTTCGTGTGCTGAGAATAGTTTGTTTTTTTTTTTCTTTCTTTTCATGTAAAGTTTAGTTCTCTAGTTTTTGTGTTCGGTTCATAGGAAAAGTATAAAAGTTTGAAGCTACACAGCAAGTTCTTGCTCTGTTTGTTTTCTTTTTTGTGGAACACTTTCTGAATGCTCTTCGAAGTGAGGTGGGGGTGGTCTTTCATGCAGATAATGGAAGGAGTGAGCGCCTAGGACGTCGTGCATGGGGTGGATATCTGGTTTTTCAGTTACCCTCCAGTGATGGAAAGAGAGAGTTGAACATGTGAACTGTATCGCGAGGCATCATGTATCCTGCGATAGTTCTTTGTCGCCCCAAAATATGGACGTAAATAGTCGGAGACGGTTACAAGGATATACAAGCACGTCTCTCTTATACCGGGTGGGCCATCTGGTGTTTTTGTTTTATACCATAGGTTATTTTGACACTGGCAGTAGTTTCCCGCTCGAAATCTTGACAAAAAGTCAGTATCATACCTCCGCGGAACGAAATGAGTCGCTTTACGCTTGAAAAACGTTGGGAAATATTGAAAACTTATTTCCAAAGTGAGTGCTGTGTAGCCCAAACAGTGCGTTTTTTTTTTTAAATAAGAAGTTTTGGCTGAAATGAAGCACACATCGCGACTACTCTACTGGTATGCTAGTGGCCAACATGGTCCCTGTCTTCGTACGGTGGGCACAGATGAGAATGTGGCTTCTTCGAAAATGAGACTGGGAACAACGTTTCGCTCAACAATGGGCGTTACAGAGCCATGTTAATCAACAGTTTGTTCACTGAAATTGAAGACATGCATTTGGACGACCTGCCGCACATCCCTCGCCACAATCGATCTTTTGCGCAAATTCCCGAATCGTGTTATCAGTCGTTATGACGATGTCAATTGGCGGCCTCGGAGATGCGGATTGACTCCTTTGGAGTTTTTTTTGCGGGCAACCACGAAGGACCGATGTTATGCTAACAATCCAAAACAGGAATCAACCACTTAAGGCCATTATCATCCAAGCAATCCGTAAAGTTGCATTCCGAAACCATCAACAAGGTCTTGGCAAACTGGGGTGACAGAATGCGCTACTATGAAGTCAGCTACTGCGAGTGCCGCCGGTTTGATACCAAAACTCTATTTTGATTATATTTACGTATTTTTTTTTTACAACGAATGTGTTAATGCTTTGTAAAGTTAATAAGTTCCTTTTTGATTTTATTGGATATTTCGTCAATGGATTCGAGAAAGGGATTGCCTTTTTTCGAAAGTGCCATCACTGCCACAAAAAAGTGTCATTTTAAGGCTTTAGGTGACACAAACGGAAATCTACCAAAACACATTGCATTTTTTGTCAATTTTAACCAATTTTATTAGATCCACTTTAATTTCAATTATCAAATTTCAAAATTTCAATGTTTGCTGTTAAAATTTCAAATTTTCAAAGCTGATGAATTGCTGAACTGATGAACAACAAGTCAAGTCGATCAAAGATGTTTACCAAGAATCATCGATTGAAGAAAAGAGACCTCTCTGATCCAACTAATATTTCATTTGGATCAGTTGATACCATTTTCACAGGCAGACAAGACCAGACAACTCGTGGTTTCTGAACTACGACAATGCGTCGTATCACTCTGCATTGGTTCTGCGAGACCATTTCGCCAACAATTTAACTCATATAGTTCCACAACCATTTTTTTATTGACTTCTGGCTATTCCCTAATCTGAAGAGACTGCTCCAGGGACACCATTTTCATACGATTGAAGATGTAACAAACAAATGGCTGTGCGGAATGAAATCCTTTCCAGAAATTTGGGTTTCCAGGATTGAAAATGATGTAAAATTTCATGTCAAAATCTGTGTGTGTTTAATATTGACATTCGTAATGTTTACAATGTCTTAAAGATGTTTCACTAATTTTTTTTTAATGGAATAAAACGACTGCTACTTTGCTTTTGAGAAGTTTGCATAAGAACTGGTCATGTCACAATATATCCTTTAAAGTTGTACAATCAATTCAAACAAGGCAGAGTTAGTGTTAAAGATAAAGATCACGCTGGATGGCCAACAACATGAACTGATGAAGAACACGCCAACCAGATCAACGGTATTTTTCTCAAGCTTTCGTAGCTGTTCCTCATTTCGTAGTGTCAGGAAAACCAACAGGGTTAGATATAGAGATTTTTTTTTAACAGACGTAAAAATTTCCAATCTTACAACTCCCACTGAATTTAACATTTGAAGAGAAAGTTTCATGTCCGTCCGATCATATTCATCCAGGCTACATCATAAGATCATAAACATATCATAAGACGCAGCTCAGAGAGAGGTTTAAACTGGGACAAGCTTAGAAGTCTTGAAGATACAAGTGTCCTTTGGGACAAACATACATCACAAAAATAAATTCGGGGATGGATATTCAGTCAATGAAATTGATCTCTACGAAGCAGATGCTGGCTAAAACAATAGGGACTCATACCAACAAATTTAACTGAATAAGATGAAACTAGACATTGGCAACTTTGGTCATGTTTGCGTTGAAGGCATGTAGGAAAAGATGACTATGATCAACTACGAACTGTATCCGAGCCTGCGGCACAGAGCAACAGACGATGTCCATGACTAAGTTGATGGTGACAAGTGGAGAAGGACCGAAGAGGCTTGTTGGTGAAGGAACTGGTCATTCCCTGACTGTAGATCTAAGTAAATTAGACCACGAATATATTCTCAAATTAAGTCGAGGTTTGATTTCCGACTTGTTAGATCCAGTTTCGAAGATATTAAGCTTAAAGGTCTCCGGCAACATGCTCCTCCTAGAAATCCGAAACTTCACAAGAAATGGGTTTCTGCGAGTACTTTGCGGCGATTACATTTTGTTCAGCATTCTGGTTCTAATGATTTCGGAAATATTGGCTAAAAATGCTGATGGACATGTGATTTTTCAAAGTTCGTTTTCAGAACATTTTTGTGGATAACTTTGACAATAAATATGAAAATTGATGTCAGAAATGTAACATTCAATTCATCTCATAAACACTCAACTCCCCGTACACGGTTGTCATGAGTTTTAAACTGCAAATCAGAGAATAAGTCAGAATGGATACTCTCAGAAAAATGTGTATGCTTCGGAACCCACGAAATTCGAATCGTGCTCGCATTTGCTTAATTTTGGAAGCAGTTCATTAATTGTAAATTTTTTCATTCTACACTTGAACTTCAATGATTGTGGAAGTTGCTGAGCATTTAGATTGACAACAGACTGGTGGACGGTAAAATGAGTCTTGTTTTTGTTTTTCCATTTTTGTACCGCGATGTAGAACATATTTACAATCAACTCAAATATTCGATGACATTTTCAAAAGACCGACTAAGATGTGTTCGCTGCTTCAACGATATTGTGTAAACTTTGAATCGATGATAAAAATCAAGGAACGTGATTAGGGGCCGTAAATATTGACCATATTTGGGATGAAGGTAGTTAGAGTCCAAGTTATACACCGAACGACCTCACCTGTTGGGAAAACATGCTTAAGCTAAAGACCTTCGGCTCCATTCTCTCCACGAAGTTGTCAGACATTACCTCACCCCATCAGCAGCACAAATGCGAAAGTTCACCTAGTTCCATCAGTTTACATATAAAATTTGATTGATTGATTAAAATGCATTTTTTGTAGAAGCTCACAAGTCACAGTTTATATATAGTTCCACAAATATTTTGTATTTTCTTCAATTTTTTTCATATATTCACATATATTTCTTTATCATTAAAAAAATTGCGTTTTGTATAGAAAGTATAAAAAGCAATGATTGATGCAGATTCAGATTCAAACGTGTTCTTTGCTTTTTACAAAAATAGTTTTGATCATTCGTAGATAGTCGTTTATTCATTATTATCTTCATTTTTAGTGTTAATTTTAAATTTAAAAATGCATTTACTATGTTTAATGATTTCAATTTGAATTAAGAAATGTGCGCTAGTGAGAAAGAAATTGACGGCGATTTATCATAAAATACACTAAAGAATACAATACAATTATATAACGGTAGTAAATATTTATTTATTTATTCTTTACACATATAGACTCAAGATTATGTTTATAATTATATTTAATTTTCATTTTTTTTCTGTTGCTAAATATTTATTTATTTAAATTTACAAGTTTTTGATAGTCTTAAATTCTTTTTGGAAAATAAACGAGAATACAGTCGAAACGACAGAGAGAACATGGAAAAAAAGACTAAAATTCGATAGAGAGAGAGAGAGAGAGAGAGAGGGGGGGAGGGGGAGGGGGATGAACAGACAAATCAATTCGGGTGAAATGTGATAGTTTACAGTGGAACAACATTTTTTCCTTTCTTTCAACAGGCTCTTTCGAAATATAGTTTTTTTTTTTGGTTTTTAACTCACCATTTGTGGTTAAGATTCACGCGCTCATCATGTCCATTCTCGTGAAAAGTCAAACGAAAGTCAGGTGAAGTATGAGTTGAGGAGGAAGAAGTTGCTTGCTTATGTAGAGATGGGGCTTATTTAATGTGATTATGATGATAGTCGTGCTTTCTGCTTCCGCACAAAGTCCATTGCCTGCTTGTCCATGGATCGGGACTCCAAAATTTGCAAGATTGGGTGATCTGAAAAGAGATTAGGATGGATTGGGGTAGGAGGAGGAGGATTAGTTCAATGTATCAAAGTTCATGCATAGAACATCGCGTACAGAATCTGGATCATCAGGGGATAGTTTAATGATGCGTGATAAAAACTAGAGTGTTGGGTTAGAAATCTGAAAAGCTTGAATTAACAGGGTTTGAAGACCTTTCCTTTTCTTCTTTCCTGTCTCTTTCATCTTAGCTAGCCTTAGGTATTTTACTTATCAAATGGGTGGTGTAGGAGTTAGAGTAAGAAAACTACCAACGTCCGATGAGATAAACCGTGTAACCGCAATGCCTCCTCCGCTTAGCCTGTTGCAACAATTTATCAAAATAACCTTCATTTTGAACAGACTGCAACTTATCCCGTCGTCTAAGGACCGACTGCCTAATGATTGAGCCTATGATTGACTTAAGTAGTTTAAGATTACTGCACATACTTGCTTCTGGGAAAAGAGCGCACGCGAATTCTTATTTACGTACGTATAGATATAATGATTTTGTTCCCTTTTAAGTAACCATGCTCAAACTACACTTAACGAAACTCAACGAAACCCTACGAAAACTGTTCAGAGTGATTATTATGGTCAGAGTGTGTAATTTTTGTGTATTTGGTCTGTTATTCGTTCTTTTGAAACTCAACGAAACTTAACGAGACTTAACGAACACTCCGCAAAGTGATTATTATGGTCACAGTATACATTTTTTGTGTATTCGTGCGATTGCGTAAGTCGATTTAAGTCTCCTTACGTGTACAGTTGGCTCTAGAGTTGGATAGAACTCAGTAGCTCCGCGAGGAATCTTTAACTACGGGGGACAATGCAAAGGGCAATACGGTCCACGATCAAAGTGCAGAGTGAAGAGGAACCTTAGGCTCCATGTCGGTGGGTTACACTTGCAACTCGTTACTTGATGCTCGATGTTTGCTAAGCAGAGGCAGACAAATGTGCCAACACCCATCTTACACAAAAAAGGAGACAACAACTGAACAAAATACTCACTTTTATCGTGTTGCTGCATCAGGGCCAAGTCAACCTGCTTTAGTCCGTGGAAATTCTCAACGCTCGTCGTGTACTCTGCGACGCCGGGGATAGTTCCCAAGGCGAGGAACGCCTCTCCAGCAAAGTCATTCGCCGTCAGTACATCGTGGTCCATGGCTGTGAATGCGATCATCGCGCCCTCGGTCTGACACTGCTCCAGGGTGACGGAGAACTCGAAGCACTCGTCGAACACTGGGTTCAGGGTTTTCTACAAAATACAAGAAAAAAAAGTACAGTCAATTCAACGCGCAGTCGCCCCCTTGCGCATCCAATGCGTACCTTGTGAACGTTGGTCTGCTGCTCTGTGCAGTAGGCGAAGACCCTCCTCGGGAGCAGTTCGATTATGACGAACGGGTCACTGAAACCATTTGGATCCAACGGAATGATGTCGCGCGCATGCAGCACCTCGACACACAGCGAGTCGTGATTGAAGTACGCCCTCACCGCCAGCATGCCGTACGGTCCCGGCGGAATGGTCATCAGCTGCTCCTGCAGCCTCTGCATGTAGAACATGTCGATCAGCTTCTCCGTCTCGGTCTTGTGGTACTGCAGGCGCTGCTCCACGCGCCAGAACTCGCCCGAATGCAGGTTCTCCATCGACAGACCAAGGCCCTCGGCGTGGAAGAATTCCACCAGCAACTGCAGGGCCTCGTACAGGCGATTGTGGAAGTTCGAGGGTCGATCGCCCTCCGCTCCGGTGTCCATCTGCCGCGACAGCTCGCTCAGCACCGTGCTCCAGATGAGGTTCAGCGCGCGGTTGAAGTTTTTGGTGAGCAGAGCGCTGTTTAAGGCAGAAAGGTGGACATCGAGGTACTCGAGGAGGGGGACGATAGCCTGGTTAGCTGGGAGGGAGTCGGGCGACCACGCCAAGTGAAAGACGGCCTTCTGCAGCGGTACCTGCATGAGAGGGGCCAACTTCGAGAGGACACGCTCCGCGCGCGTCTCCAACTGAGCCAAACTCGACTCGAGCAGGGCCTCGGCGTTGTCGTGCAACAGCTGGCCGTCGGGCCGGAATTCCGACAGCGACCGCCGGACGTACTCCAAGTTGTTCACAGTCACGCACATGTCGTCGGAACACCGGAACGGCCCCTGTTGCTCGTAGTACCCGCCGTCAGCGAGAGCCTGATGAATCAGGTCGCTGTAGTGCATCGCCGCCGAGCAGACCACGTCGATGAGCTGCGCCTCGAAGTGCGGGGCCGTGTTGTAGTCCGGCCACTGGAGCATCTTCCAGAACTCCTTGATCTGATAGAAGCACGACGCGGTGTCAATCGAGGACGTGCTGTACCGCACTATCCGCTCGCCCTCGCAGATCTGGTCCATTGATATGGCGGCACGCACTCGCTGCAGCGCCCTGGCCTTACTCACCATCATCCAGCGCTCGACAATCGGAATGAACCACTCGTGGTATAGCTGCAGCGCGAGCGGCTTCTCCGGCGGCTGCGGCATCACCGACAGATGCTGCTTCAGCGTCGAGAACTCCTGTAAGGCGAGGAACAGCTCGAAGGGTCGGATGTCCACTGGCTCCTTGTCGCCCTCGAGAACTGCGAATTGACTTAGGGTCTGGACACCGGGCACCTGGCCGGTCTCCATTCGGGAGAGCACCTCCTCGGCCAGCATCGCATCGAACTGCTTGTAGATAATGCTGAAGTACTGGATGCCGTTGGTCCTGAAAGTAGGAGACGACGTGTGTAAATGAAAGTCCTTCACCGGGAGCAGGACTACTCGGGGAGCATCACTCGAATAAAGGACCCCCTTGTGGGTGTGTGAAAGTGGCCCCCTCCCATCGCAGAGAGGGGTATCACCTGAATAATGCACAAGTTTCCCTCCGAGAGGGGGGTGGGTAGAGGCGAAGTCAAATTAAGCGATTATCCGGGGGAACGTTGGCAAAACAAAATTTCGGGGGATTTATGGCAGTGCTTGTGGAAAATTGAAATGTTTTCATTTGCAACCCGATGCCGAGATTATCCCCAGTCCCTTGGAGACAGTTTCGCAGGCCCTTGCAGTGGGCCGAAGTGGCGGCAGGGTTTTGGTCGGCCAATTAGTTGTCTGAGGGATTTTGTTAGTCTGAAGACCTGTGGCACTATAATTTGGAATTGTGATGAGCCAGAGAGGGACTATGAATGTTGAGTGGGTTTTTGGTGACTGCTCAAAAGGGTGAGCGATGCTGGCAGCAGCTTGATCCGAGTCGTAAAGGGACTGGCAAATCGTTTAGGACGTTCATTAGCCGGACGACGCACTTAAAATGCATCAGATTGTTGGGGTTTATCTCTGGTCCTTACTCTTCACTCTGTTTTGGGGCCAATCTGATGACTGATGAGGCATTTGCTGGGATTTGACGTGAATTCTGTTGAGAGGCAGACAGTGGATACTTCAGACAAAGGGCAATTTCGCAAGGAGTCACGTAAATGATAGACTGGACGAACGATGGACATCTGGGTTGTGGTCAGACAAATGTGCGAGATTGAGGTGAACAGCATTACAGATGTCTAACTGGCTTACGTGGAAAGCGGACTGTCTAATGTCGTCTGAGTTTGGGTTGGATTTCAAAATTGACAATCGGCAAACCAAGTGCTATTTCTATTTATCGTATTAGCTGCATCGACTCTTACGCTTGCCGTCTCGGGTTCAATCAACAGCACGAGCAAACTTTCCGAATTTACGGCTCCACCTCTTTCGAGTCATTGAAAATATGCGACACCTGTCAAGATGATTTTTATGGCGTTACGTTAAATTGAACAGGGACACAGACGCTAAGAGGGTCTTCGAACCCGATCCGTCTCGTTCGAAAAAGAGCGGAACATCAAACCGACGCGGTGCACTGGTATAAAGACTAAGTCATCGCGGCCGCAAGTTGGCTGGAAGCAGCGTGCCGAGGACCGATGGAAGCAAGCTATTGCTTAGGCTCAGTCCCTCCATGAGTTGGTCGGAGGTACTACGAAGTTTCAGCGGGTGTCTTCCACGGATCAGTCTTGGAAACTCTACCACAAGACGTTGCCACAAGACTATTTCCTTCACGGCACGCAGTGGGGCAAAATACCACTTTAGTTGGCAGCAAATCAAATTATGAGGCTGAGGTCGTCACAAGAGGAGCATTTGTTGACTTGCTGTTCATTTACGAGTTACTTCGATCGAAAAAGTCAATAATTGTCAAGGAATCAATAAGCTCATGAAGCATTTTTTTGTTTTTTCTTAGCAGAAGAATTTTTTTTTTCTTTTTTTAATTTGTGGTATATTATATTTATGCGAATTTTCAGTTTGAAAAATATAGGAGAAGTGTAACAAAAATGCGTTGTTTATGCATTTAACTGAATTCCGTAGACTATTTGTTTGGGTATGAGCCGTGAGATGCCGCAAAGTGTTGTGTGTTGTGTTGTGTTACGTGTGTTACGTGTATTGCCCAAGTTATCACGATGCAATAGCCATCACTTTGACATCGTACACGCGCAATTGCATTCCCAACAGCGAATGTAATATGAAGACCAGCGTAGACCATCCAGACGCATCGCTTGTATTTTCGGCAGGGCATGCACGAACAAGCGTAAAAATGAAGACACCTTGATTCACGCTCCATGCCAAGGTCAGATTTTAAGTAAGGAAATATTGTATGGGCAATTCTAAACGGGAATTGCCTAATGAAATTAAAAGAAGGTGTTATAACGTTTACGAATTGTTTTGATATTTTACTGAACCTGTTGGAGCACGGAGAAGTCCATTTTTCATCGTCTTAGTTTTGATTATGATAACTTCTCAGACAATTTCAAAACGTTGTCTATAACAAGGCAAGAGCTTTATAAAATGAAGAAGGATTCGGAGTTCTAAGGATTGATATCCAAGTCGATTTCTCTTGAGGCAAGCAGTTAAAAGACTGCAGTGGTGCTTTTGAGCAACATTACAAAAATAAGGATTTTAAGGCAAATTCAAAAAAAAAATTCAAATCACGCTTAGATAGAGCTTGTCGGTCAGAAGTTGAAATCAGAAAAAAACCACAAAAAACTGAAGAGTTGAGGAAAGCCACGTCTCTCGCTGAGTTAACATTCGCATGCGACTGAAATGAGTTTAAGAGCATCTGGACAATCGGGACCTACTGAACCTACTTCATTGACTGCAGAAGAAGCATTGGCAATGATAATTTAGGCAAGTCTTTGCCGATTTCAATATCAGATGAAAGTTCCGAAAATATTTCCAATTTCCAAAACATAGCTATCTTTTCTCTTGTATGCTCCTTTTTAGTAGCTTTTTAAACTGATGCATTTACCGGTGGGCCATTAAGTGCTTTTTTAAATCATAGGTTATTTTGACACTGACAGCTGTTTCCCGCTCGAAATCTTGACAGAAAATCAGTATTATACCTCCGCGGAACGAAATGAGTGGCTTTACGCTTGAACAACGTTGGGAAATATTGAAAACGAATTTCCAAAGTGAATTGCTTAAACAGTGCGTTTTTTGAAGAAGAAGAAGTTTTCAGTGGCGCTTTTTCATAAAACTTCACCTGGTGATATTATAACATTTGCCTCAACGTTTTTCGAGCCTCGCATGCTACGGGCACCACGTGCACTCCTTTGAAGACTTCGTCCCCTATTTCTTAGTTGATATTACACATCAGCTGCATAATAATAATTAACACACATCAGCCTCTCATAATAGTAAGAAGTAATTACCTAGTGGTCTGGAAGAAGTTTTTGCCGAAATGAAGCATCCACAGCGACTGCTATACGCAAGCTTGTGCAAACACTTCGTGGGACTATGCTAGTGGCCAACACTCATGGTCCCCGTCGTCGTACGCACAGATGTGAATGTGGCTGCTGTGGCCTTCTTCGAAAATGAAGCTGCGAACAACATTTCGGCCAACGGTGGGCCGATTTTTTTCTTTAAAATTGAAGACGTGAATTTGGATGACCTTTGGTTCATGCAGAATGACGCGTCATGCCTCACAGCAAATGCCACAATCGACCTCTTGCGCAGCATTTTTTCCAAATCGTGTTATCAGCCGTCTTGGCGATGTCAATTAACCGCCTCGGAGCTGATTTTCCGGCCCCTTTAAACTTTTTTTGTTGTAGGGAACCGTGAAGCACCGATGTTATGCCAACAATCCGGCAACGATTCAAGCACTTAAGGCCAATATCATCCAAGCATTCAGTGAGCTACAGCCTGAAAACCATCAACAAGGCCTTGGAAAATTGGGTTGATAGAATGCGCTACTGAGAATGCTACCGAAGGCGGTCACTTGAACGACGTTGTATTTCATAATTAATGGGAATGTTTGTTCTTTGTTCTTACTAATAAAGCCATAATACAGGAAAATTACAACGAACCTAAAAAAAAACTATTTTTCAAAAAAGTCGGTGTTTTAGTGGGCTTAACCAAAAGTAACTTCGACAATGAATTTACAATGGTAATAAGAAAATTCATGCCAAATATCAACTTAATAGTTTTCCTGCTTTCAGTCCCACTGCGCGACGTTGCTAAATCGCAAAATCTTCGCCAATGCTCCATCGGTGCATCATGCACGTAAGAATTATGATGAATAAGGTGTAGTAGTGTGTATTATTAGTATTTGTAGCCAAAGCAGCAGCGAAACTATGGATTTTGCACATCATTATAATATATTAACCGCACGTCTTGTAAAGGGTGTTTTTTTTTTTAGAGGTATATAGCTTCCAGTTGGCAACACTATTTTAATTGGCGGCCATTTTGTCAGCTGTCAAGTGATTTATTTTTAGTTTGGTTTGACATTTCAACATGAATAGACTGACGCCTGAATAACGCTTCCAAATTGTGCAACTTTATTTAGAAAATCGCTCACTACGTCCATTTTTACCATGCTCACTTTTGGTTAAATGGAATAAAAAAAACGGCCATATTTGTAGTGATTATAGTCCTCAAGTGTATGTTAAGACACCGTTACATCCACACAAACTGACTGTTTGGTGTGCTTCATGGGTTGGTGGAATAATTGGTCCGCACTTCTTTAAAAACGATACTGGCCAGAACGCTACAGTCAATGCTAACCGCTATAGAGCCATGATTACAGACTTTTTCGTTCATCAATTGAGCCACCATGATGTGCAGGAGCTGTGGTTTCAACAAGACGGAGCAACATGTCACACAGCTCGTGCCACAATTGATTTATTGAAAGAAACGTTTGGTAACCGCATAGATTCACGTTACGGAACCGTGAATTGGCATCCAAGACCGTTTGACTTAACGCCGCTATTTTCTGTGAAGGCGCTAGTCTACGCCGAAACGATTGACCACTTGGAGGACAACATTTGCCGCGTTATTGCCGATATACGACCACCAATGTTGGGAGGAGTCATTGAAAATTGGCTCCGTTCGAGCCAGCCGTGGCGGTCATATGCCAGAAATCATATTTAAACTATAATGCCATAAGATTGTCTTCTGAATAAAGTAAATTTCATGTCAATTTAAAAAAACATATTTGTTTCATTCCATTTCAAAGTTCTATACCTCTAAAAAAAACACCCTTACCTGCATGAAAAACAGTCACAATACTTCCCAGTCCCCCCCCCTGCGTGACGGAAGCTATAAAATGTGATCTCTTTGGATTGACGAGGGGCACACTGTTGTTTACCACTATTCCACCATCACTTTTCAAGCATGTCCAAATGGAGACGAGAGCGTGGTCCTCATTGCACTGAATTTGCAGGTCTTCCTTCACCACACGCCACTCCAACCGCATGTGTAGAGATTCAGCAGCCGCAACAAATCATCCCCGGGTGAGTACCGCCTAAAGAAGGACATCACCTCCACAAGTCCACATGTTAAGAGAGACGCCCTCTTGTCGTATGTCACAAGTTGAAATTGCAACCGAAATAGCAGACCTTTCAAAGTCGGTCTCATCCCGCTGGCAGATCACGAACAGCCAAACCATGAAACCTGCCTCGTCACTCACAGCAACCAGCAGAGACGGGTTTCATTCCCCGAAGCAAGCACGCCCCCCCGGGGGACCATCGCCAAATGGGAGCACCCAAAAGGAGTCACCCTCCCACTGCAGCCACATGCAATGATCCACCACAAAAACCTGCTGTCAGTGTCAGAGACCATCCACCCCACATGGGCCACCCGCAGTCACGTTGCACATCCCAGCGAGCGCAACAAAGCAGCACAACGTGCAGCAATTTACGATGCTGATTAGGGCCAGCCAACGCCGCTGGCACGCCCGCCACTGGTGTCACTGCAGAGCGAAACGAAACCAAACCGAAAGTCATGTACTTACGTGTCGAACAGCGAGTGATAGTAGGTGAGTCCCAGCTGGATGTCGGCTATCAGGGTTGTGGTGAAATTGACTAGAGGATTCGGTGAGCGCTGCGAGTCGCGCAGCACCATCTGGCCCCACTGAATGGAGCCCTTCCGCAACGAGCCCACTATCTCGCCACGCACCCCCTTATTGAACGGGCATACCTGCCGGAATGCCTTCATAGAGCCCAACAGACCGAGGCATCGCAACAGGAATTCCAATCGTATCAACGAGGGTGGATGCAGGGACGGGAAGATGTCTCGATGTCGTCGGATTTGGTTCAGCGACCTCTCGACCATGCCAGTCATGGCCTCGGCCAGCCACTGTTCCAGTTCCCGCGTGAGGGGCTCCTGATTCGGCTGATTCCACAGCTTGTCCACATCGATTAGCAGCCGATGGATGAACTTCGGATCGATGGGTGTGGTGCGGTTCAGCTTCACCGCAGCCACGAACCTGCGACACGACAAAAACAAAAAAAAAATCATCACAACGTGACACGAAACGAAGTAATTAAACGAGGACTGGACGGTGCGCCGTACTCACCTCGCTAGGGCGCAGTGCAGATCCACCAGGTCCCCCTGCACGGCCATCTGATGGAGAATGGTGAGCGCCGGGCCGGGCAGGTCACCGGCCCACGTCCACGTCGGCTCGTGCGCGGACACCTCGTGCGCCATGAACACCATTTGCAGCTTCTCGATTTTGCTGATTTCAATTTCGTTATCCTCCTCCGAGGTGCCGTGATCCTCGCGCGTCGACAGCCACAGCTTCAAGCGTATCCGCCCCTGGACCGTGCTCCGCTGGCTGCGCGCCTCCAGCTTGAACCACCCGTCCAGACCGGTCGACGGGATGTCGGCGATGGGGATGTTCACGCAGCCGAGGAAGTCGTCCTGCGAGCCCTGCCGTGCCGACTGGCACACCTGCTTGAAGAAACGGCCCAGGCCGCGCACCCCGCGCACCTCGTTCAGCCGAGACACCGCGTCCATCACGCAGCTCTCGTCGTCGTGGTCCCATATGTCCAAGTGGAAGGTGTCGGTGTTTATGTCATCGATGTCGCTGCAAAGAGAGAAGAGAGACAGTTGGGAGAGGGTGGGGTGAGTCTTCGACGAAAACCAAAGTCAACGAGGACTGGAACTGGGACTGGGAGCTGGTGGCCCAGCCGGGGTGTAAGTAACGTCACCGCTGCCGTAAGAAGCTTCGGCCTGTCACGCCTGGGGCGGGTGATTAATGAATCGACCGGGCCAGCGGCTGTGAGAAATGGACGCACTCTGGCCCAAACCGCCACCTCGCCGCCGGCGGACATCCTCCGGCCGGCTTTCGAAGATCTGCTCCGCCCACTCGGAGTGCGTAGTCATAAATCAAATCCTCGGGCGTCACGTCATAAATTTCGGGAGCAGATTGACAGATGGGCCTTTTGTGCGGCCGGCGGAGGGGTCGTTCTCGCCCCTGCTGGCACAGCCCAAGCGGACGCATATTGGGGAGTCGTGCACTTGGAGTGTGCACGTGTGTGTCGCTCTTGAGTCAGCAGCGCTTCGCCGGTGCTCGTCGTCCAGCTGTGAGCAGGTTGTTGTCTATTTACGGACGCGGCCGCTGCGATATTGACTATTTTTGAGGCAGGACTTGGCAGACTTTGCGGTGGGCGCTATAAATAGCAGCGCGCACGGGGACCTTGTTTGCGGACCTGAGGTGAATGAGTCATTAGAGAGAGTGACGAGGTCGATTGCCGGTGCTGTCATCTCGGTTGGCTGTGAATTGCGTCATCGTCAGGGATCTGGGTAATTGACTGGGGACTCAGGCGGTCGAGGGGGCCGAAATGAGCTAAATTAAAACGTGTGCAGTTGCGGGATTGATAAGAGTAATGAACTGCCGTCATCTAATGGAGACGGCAAATTAAGTGACAGCACTCGAGGTGACGCAACAAATTTGTGGCGCTTTGGGTAAGGCATGGGGGATGGAGGGGCAGAGAGAGCTCCAGCGGCTGTCGGGTGGAGATAAGTCATTTAAATGATGGGTGTTTGGTTTTAGTGCGGAAATGCGAATTTTTTGAGCATTTCCGGGTAATGCCTTTCTTTTTCAGTTGTTGAGTTGGATTCAGAGTTCCCGACAAGTTCATTCGACTACGACGAGGAAGACTGGCACTTCTTGACACGATACGCATTTTGTGGCCCTACTGGGCTCAGAGCTTTCGTTTCTAGAAATGTCTGTCTTCTCAGAAACACTTCGCTGGTATGTCGGGGTTCTGTTGGAAACTTAGAATCCAACCCAGTCGTAGGCGACGACGTCACGGTTGCCTCGGTTGGAGTTCATCTTCTCCAAAGTGCCATGAGAGGAGAGAAGTGAATTAGAACTCCTGTATCGCATAAAGATGAGAGTGCGACGTGACCAGCGTGACAACATCAACACACTGGCCGCTGTAGCAGAGGAAGCTGCAAGTAGTTGTGACAGCAGAACCGTTTATAGGATCACTGAAGAGCAGCTCCAGTGAAAAATCTGGACTATTCTGTGCTTACTTCGGAAGAGGACCAGCTTAAAAGGTGGAAGGAGCTTGTGTTCGCCACAATCTGCACCCAAACCAGACTGAGTTTTCATATTTTCCGAATTGGCACCACCTCCTCTCGTACAGATGAAATAATCTCCACCATCAAAGCAATGAAAGGCAACGGGGTGGTAGGTCTTGATGGCCTCCGCGCTGAGCTCCTACGAGTAGAGCCAACAATTTCGGCTGAGCTACTACTTCCACTTATAGAGAGAGCCCGGGAAGCTAATAGGTTTACTGCTGAGTGGAAGAAGGGAATGATCGTCCAGTTTCCTAAAAAAGGAGATTTAATGCTGTGCGAAAATTGGAGGGGTATTTGCGTATTACCTGCTGTAGCCAAAATAATACTGAAGTGCATTAGACTCCACCTCGAAGACGCACTCAATGCCGAATAAGCAGGTTTTCCGAACTGGATCTTCCTCCGACGACCACATCTACACATTGCGAAAAAAAAGTTAAAGCTATCCAAGAGGCTGACCGCTTACTGTCCATGAACCCAATAGACGGACCCGGTAGACAGCCAGGCACCCATTAAGGCTCGATTAAATCAAAGATGGTTAGTCTTTGCCGCCTATCTCTCAGCGCTCAGATGCAACCTAACCCCATGCTGGATCCCAGGGCATAGTGGTATTCCAGGCAACGAAAGAGCCGACGAGGTAACTAAATCACAGCGTAAGTGAGACCACTCTTGAGTCACTTCGTTTCAGTTCATTCAGCTCTTGTACCACCCTAGTCGTGGACCAAATGTAGTATTTTGTACTCATAATCTCGCTTCACAGAGAAGTGTGAAATATTGTCTTGGTCTCGGCGAGTCTCTCCGGCGGGATGTCCTTCAGGCGTTCCAGTACCCCGCTACTTGTACTTTTTCAGAGGAGATCCCATGGCCTTCGGGAGCTCATCAGTTCCGCGATTGGAAAGGCGATCTGTACTGGATCGGTTAAGTGACGCCTTTGGAGGTACTAGGTGCGGAGCTGGCGGCTTTCCTGGTCTCCCGCGCTTGATGAGCTGTCTCGGTTGAGCCCGTGGGAGCACTTGGTACCCCCTTTAGTGAGAGAGCACCAGTCTCGTTGGTTTTGGAATTTATTTTGTTCCCACAAGTAGCTGAGGAAGGGATGGTCAGCCATACCAGAGCCTCGTAGTCGCGGTGGAAGACCATTCTTACTCCCCAAGGTGGTCCGGTTTTGGAGGGGCTCCATTAAAACGCAGCCGTTATTAACCCCTGGCTTGACACCCAGAATTAGGGGGAAGATAGAGTTGGTTTGTCAATCTTCTGATTGAAACACCGTTGTCCGAAGATGTAGCTTTGCCTTGTCTGGCAGATTCATCCCTTCAGTCGGCTTAAGACCCCGCACCACGCCAAGGTGTCCATCTCGCAGAGGTATGCTTGCTATGCCTCCTCAGAAGAAATATATTCCTAAGAGTCATCGACCTTTGTCTAAGCCCTCGCATCGCTCGTGTAGAGTGCAAGGTGTACAGCGGAGTCGGGGTAGATAGATAGTGGCATTAATGCACTTATGCTAAAGTAGGCCTCTGTAGCGCCACGTGGTTGTCCCAAATTAAAGATTGTTGCCGTGGAGCAGCGCATGGAGAGTAGCAAGCATTCGTCAATAGATGCCGATGCAACATATTACGAATTTTCAGGCCAGAACGAGGAGAAAACAGGTCAGGAACCAATAGGCATCACTATACAACGGCAGACGTGGCAGTGGATTGGTCGCACACTACGAAAGGGTGACAGCTGCATAACTAACGAAGCTATGCAATGGAATCCCTTAATAAGGGACCGCTGATGACCTGGCGGTCCGAAGAAAACTTGGCGCGGAACGGTGGGGATTGATGCGTGGCAGCTGGGGAGAGTTGAGGCACATTGCCAGCAACGCGCTAAAGTTATTCATGCTTATTATGAAAATGGGCGTTCAAATCAAAATGCACATCGTGCACTTCGTGATTTTTTCGGTCAATTTAATCGTCCAAATGTGCGTACAATCGGACAGATCGTGCAAAAATTTGAGCAAACTGGGTCTGTAGGAGATGTGAAAACACCAGTGCATGCTCGTACAGATCGTACGGCAGAAATTATTGCTGCTGTTCGCGATAGTGTGGCTGAAGAGCCGTCCACCTCAGCTCGTCGTCGTGCCCAGCAATTGCACCTCTCACGCTCGTCGTTGATGAACATTATGCATAAAGACTTGCATTTACACGCTTACAAGGTGCAACTGATTCAAGAACTAAAGCCTCTTGACCATTTCAAGTGTCGTCAATGGTCAGATGGTCAGAATGGTGGCAAGAAATGGCAACAGTGGATGCTCAATTTTCGAAGAAAATCATCTTCAGTGATGAGGCACATTTTCACCTCAGTGGATTCGTCAATAAGCAGAATTGCCGCATTTGGGCGAATGATAATCCAAGAGTGATTGTCGAAAAACCAATGCACCCACAAAGAGTGACTGTTTGGTGCGGCTTATGGGCTGGCGGCATCATCGGACCGTATTTTTTCCAAAATGAGGCCGGTCAGGCAGTTACTGTGAATGGTGTTCGCTATCGTGAAATGATAACGAACTTTTTATGGCCCGAATTGGAAGATATGAATGTGGACGATATGTGGTTTCAATAGGACGGTGCCACTTTTGCGCTACAAATTCAATGGGCGTTCTGTCTCACGTGGTGGCGATGTCAATTGGCCTTTCAACTTGGGGTTATTTGAAAGGTGTACGTCGATAAGCCAGAAACAATTCAAGAGCTAAAGGATGAGATAATTCGGCACATTAACGGCATAGAACCTCAATTATGCTTCAGCGTCATCGAAAATTTGGACCATCGGATGGAGGTGTGCCGCCGAGGTTGCGGCGGACATTTGGACGATATTTTGTTCCATTCATAATTGAACCATACCAAGATTATCATAATAAAAGGAAATGACAATAATTTCCTAAAAAATTTGTGTTTTATTCAAAATCAACATCGGCCCTAAAAATGTAACCACCCTTTATAACGAGATGGCGCGTAGGCCTAGTTGAGGCCCACAAGAAGACACAGGAACTAAAGAAATAGAAGAAAGTTCCATGAGAACACTGGCTCGGCTCGTCGTCTGCTGTTGAATTGGACACAGAGTCTTAAGCAGGAACTGAGTAGGACCCTATTGTGGTCCTACTAGACCAGAGTTTCTTCAGAGTACGTGACTTCAAGCGACTGCTACGCGATTCTGCGAAAGCTGTCACTTCTTGAAATGACAAGTCTGAGGCATGCTGAAGGTCATCTTGAGAATGTCAACGAGAATGCGGTTGAGTTTGATTCAGAGTCCCCGGCTGATCTCGATTGCGACGCGTTTCTGAGAAGGGTGGCACTTCTTGAAACGGCGTCTCTGAGACCTGCTGAAGTTCTCCACAAGTCATTGAAAAGCGCGGCTCAAGGTCTTGAGGATGTTCAAAAACCTCGTGGAAATGGATTCAATGCCTGGTCTGCAGCACACCCACCCTTTCCCCTTGCTTGCCGCTTCCAAACAATGACCTCAAAAAAGCCAGATAAATCCAAAATCTGTCTCCAGCCAGAAAGCGCATACTCCACAAGAATTTGCCACAGCCACCTACCCAACAAAGCCGTCTAATTGAATTTTCTGCTAAACTGATCCACCCCCGGCCCACAGACAGCCATCTCCCCTAAGTACCTGCAAAAATCAGCTCCGCTCTGAATCCCTCGCCAAATCCCCAGCACAAAAGTCGATTTCTCCCGAAGCCACCAGCCAGCGCCGCCAGTCACTGCCTGATGCTCCACAGTTAATCACAAAAGGATTGCAATCCTCTTAAGCCCAATTGAAGCGAAATCCACATCGCAGCGAACGCACCCCAGCCCGCCCGGCCGGGAGGGAGAATTTTATTCCAATCAATTGATGTAATCCAATTAAGTCCCTTGCTGCCACAGTCTCATTGAATCCCGCCTCCATCCAAGCCCGCACCTGGCTTTCGACATCAATCTGCCGGCTCCGCCTTCGTCCGTAGAGCGCCTCCTTGGTCAGCGGGCGCCCTCGACGGTGGGGGATACAATTGATTTGGAATTTAAATAAACTCGATTGACAAAATTAAGCGAGCAGATAGTACCTCATTAAATCACGGAGAGCGGGCGCGAGCCTCTGACAAATTACCCCATTTGGGCCGTGCTGTGCGTTCGATTCGTGCGCGGAACTCCGACGGCGAGGATTTGTTTGACTTTTTCTTTGGGATCTTTGGAGTGGGTGGGTGAAGGGGAGTGGGTGGGAGGCGGAATTGTACTCTCTTAAGACTTACAATTTGAATTTCTCGTTCCATTTGGGGCAGAGTGTGTGTGGCTTGATTGATGTGGCCCGTATAAACTTAGCCGGCACTGGGCCGCCTAATGAGTCCCTTTGTTCTCTCCTGCCCGTTGCCTCTTTCCGCTTGAAACTGAGGCGAAAGCTGTGCTTTCGGTGCGTCGGCGAGTCTGTGTTGTTGTCGAAGCCACCGACCATGCCGCCGCCCAGTGCGATGTCTGACGAGAGGGTCCTGGGCGTTGGCGGTAGGGGCTGCGGTGATACTGGTGGTCCTCCGTCTGGCTGAATTCCCAGCATGCAATACGGATCACTGAAGCCTGCAAATAGAATAAACAAAGCGAGAGAGAGAGAATTAGTGATGAGAAATGATAGAGAATTTGTGCTCACTAAAGCGAATTTTTGGGAACGTTTGATGAGGTGAGACGACTCTCACGTTCCGGGATGAAAGCATTCAAAGCAACAGGAAAGGAGGAGAAGACCATAAGGCTACGAGCGGGAATCTATTCACTTCGGCTGAGGAAATGTCTGGGGGTACACTAAAATAACGTTGAATCTCGTCTCATTCCGCTTTGCGCTGCACTTGGGGCTGGTCATCAACCAACAAGGCCTCCCCTTGAGGTTGGTTGGTTGAAGTGCTCCTTCACTTTAGTATGCCAGCTTAAGCATGAGCACCTCTACTGTGTTTTCTCGGAGTCGAGGTTTATTCCGTCTAGAGCTCTAGCCAAGTCGCCCATGAGCTCTACTTGGCCCACCTACCTTCGGCGTTGGGTGACTTGAATCATGTCGCTGTACAGCACTTCAGGTACCCTCAATGCAAACTTGACGTACCATCGAGTTTTGTCATTCGGCCTTATAATGTCTTCAAATACGAAATAAACCCCATAAACACCCCGACGTTGTTTCGTTTTGAATGTATACATTATCGGACACAGGCTCCTGTCTGGCAGTTGTTGAGGTAAACTTAATAAAATTGCGTTAAAGCCAAATGCTTGTTGATATTCTCAATTCCTATCGTTTTCTACAAACTTGAAATAAAGAAAGCAACGTCATTGTTTCGAAAATCGAAGGTAAAGTAATGGAGGCACGCTTTTCGAAGAATCCCAATACTGGCGTGAGCTGACTCCGACTAATTTTGCATGAAAATACGCATAAATCCGAGGATAAGACAACTCTCTATGGTACAGGGACGTAAGCCTGTTATAGGTCTAACAATAAGAAGCATCAATTTTCAAAGTGGCAAGAATTGGTACTAGTAATTTAAGCTAAATTTCAATACTAACTGATGTCTACATATATAGATTGTGAATTATTTCTTTCCAGATTAAGTAAATGAAGTAAATGTAACTTAACGAAACTTGACGAAACTCAACGAAACTTAACGAAACTGAACGATGTGGTTATTTTGGTCGCAGAACTTGAATATTTTAAATGAAGTAAATGTAACTTAACGAAACTCAACGAAACTCAACGAAACTTAACGAAACTGAACGATGTGGTTATTTTGGTCGAAGAATGTGAGTATTTTGTAATCACTTGAATGAGTTTATTATTACGATATCAGAATGTTAATTCTTTGTAATCTCGAAGTGACATGAACGTTATTTAAGTAAAATTGGACAGAACCCGACAAAGTGGCAACACCATTGGGATTGCAGAGCCTACAGATAGAGTTAAGATATTGCCTAACCTTCTTAACATGATACTCATTTGATCGTTGGTTGATTGGTCAATGTTTGAGTAGTAATTGGTGGTTAAGAAGTTTACTAGTGAGCCTCAACGACGAGGATTGGGCCCTACTTACAAATCGCTTTGTCTCTTTGTGCACCACTAGAGCTCATCTTCTAATATGTTATCTTCTACATAATAATAATAATATGGGTGACGCTACAGCCTGTAGAGGGCCAGGGCCTAGCTTCTCACCAACCACTTGTGTTGTGCGTGCTATTGTTCTATCACGAGTGGAAGGGACCTACAGTTTTATGCCGACTCCGAACGGCCAAGTTTGAGAAGCTTTTTCTAGACAGTTATACTCTTTGAGCACTGTCAGTGACTCGAAAGAGGTGGGGCCGTGAAAAGTATTTCTTGTCGTACCAGGAATCGAACCTACACAAGTAGGTCCAAGTGCATAGGAGCCGACGCACATACCCACAACGCTACGGGCCACCACCACCTTCTACATAGCCTCTGCACATAGTCCCAGCACTATGATATGTGAAGAAGCGAGTTTAGTCCATTACTTGGACTAAATTATGTTAAAGTAGGATCTTGACACATTTTCTTAGAAGACAATTGCTTGGCCAAAGATCATTAACTTGACTAAGTAGTCATCATTCGCCTTCAAGGTTCGATGATGTCTTATGTGTATTCCATAATTGTGTGGTCTTAAATCGCTTCGCAACAAAAACCAACTGATTCCACGAGTAGGAGTTACATAGTCCTCGCTGCATCACATTCAGCCTCTATCGGCCTAAATGTAACTGCTCTTTAAAATGTGTTTACAAACTTTATGACTGCAACCCGTAATCCAATCCGCGGCACAACCGAGATATTTTCAACATCCGCCCATCACAACATTTTTGGGCATAAACAACCTTAAGCTCATTTGCAAGCACTGGACAGCACGAGGCAGCGCAAATATAATATAAATGTTAATTGGTTGTGAAATTCTCCAAATTAACATTTCGCATTCCATTTGCTTGATTTATTGAAATGACTTAATCTCGTTCGCAGCTGAACTCCGCGAAATTATGTTTCGCATTACACGCAGTCCGCCGCACTCAATTTGTTCGCCATCTCCATAGGGTGCGCATTGGTAGTTAGTGAAATCGTCATGGCGCCTCTGTTTTAAGGTTCCAGCGGAGACAATGATTTCGATCCAACTGATGTTTTGTACGGGTTCCCATCATTCGACTTGGAGGTTTACAATTCGAAATTTTAAGTGGAGTAGGTAGGTAGGTGGGTAGGCTGGCTCATTTAGACCAACGTGTTGGGTCCTTGCCTTGTCCTTTACTACTGTGAGACCAAATTTTGATCCTAACACCAACCAGATCCACATTTTATGAGATTTTTCAGTTTAACACCGCTTAAGTCCTCCAGCTGGTTGGAAGAAGTCTTGAAGAATGTCTTTCCTAGAAACACTCTCGTTTTCTTTGCTAGTCCTGGGTAATCACAGAGCAGATGCGGAATAGATTCTGTTTCTTCCTCGTCGCTGCAGCTTCTAAAAAAGTCATGTTGAGACACATTGCATGTGTACCTTTGGCACAGTGTCCGGTAAGGACGGCATGCATACTTCATCATCATAATCATCTTCTGAACCGCATGATCCACTACAGGGGGTGGACCACGCGGGGGTAATGCATGCACGAGAGATCTCCAGACCACTCGATCCTCCGCCATTGACACTAATTCATCAACAGGAGTTATGCCGCAGCGCAACCAGGCGAGTTTTTGGTTCCGCCAAGCGGTCGCCTACCTCATGGAATCGCAATCAAATCACGCCTCGGAAGTCGTGATGCTAAAACCGATCAATGGTGTTTATCTCTTTCTGCTCAGCGTCGGCCTTAGAGCCCTTGCTGTTGCTCCAATACTCAGACCAAGCCATCGAGCTCTGGCTCTGTCCTGGTCTTCGTCGTCGTTTTTTTCCCTTATGGAGCTGAGCGGCGATGTGCATACGGGATTGCTAGAGATTCTTCCGGCTTCGATCCCTTTTTCGCGAGTCTGTCCGATTTGTCGTTTCCCTGGATGCCAGTATGCCCCGGCACCCAGCAGAAGTTCATCGAGTTCACCAAGCATACCAGACTGATGCTCTGTCTACACAACTTAACCAGAATCGATGTCAGAATGTCTGGTGCTTAGCCTTTATTGCCGCATGGTTATTAGAGAAAATGGTGATCGACGTTGTAGTTTCTCAACGCTTGTGCTGCCTCATGTATGGCAGCGACTTTGGCTTGAAAGACGCTGCCGTTGTCCCGTAGAACCAGGGATTTTTCGAAGAGGTCACAGAAGACCCCTGTCGACTGTACCCCCGCTCGTCTTTGAGCCTTTAGTGTATAGGGTCATCTACCCCTTTGCTACCATTTACTCATGCCATTGATTCCTGTCCGGAAAGCGCTGATTGAAGCTCTTCTCCTGGGCTAGGCGGTAAGTAGCCTGTTTACCTTATCTATTGTGGTGCTGTCGAACTTTTAGTATGGCAGCGTGACGGAATGGTTTCTCCCTCTAAAACCCACCACTCTGAGCCTCAGGGCCGCTGAGACAACACTGTTGCTGCAGAATAGGTCGAAATTTCGGTTGATGTTGGGATGAAGATGATGACTTCGAGTGCTGGCGTCGCTGTTGTTCTGAGACAACTTGTCATTCCTAGGCAGGCCGACCGACCTGTGAGAATATATTTCTTCTCCACTGCTCTCCATCATACTAAAGAACCGAAAGTCAAGATGGGTCTTATTGTGATGATGTGAAGTCTGGAGTGAGTGGGGTAATGCAGGCCTGCTTGGTATCACCAATTCTTTTTCTCCATTTCAATTTCTGTCTGTGTCAACTGGAAACAAAGGAATAAGATGAACTCTCTGACTAGGCTGCACTACTGATCGCATAGAATAATAGACCTGCACGAAGTGGCAACAAAGCTTGTGACGGAGGTACCCCAACATGGTTTGACAATCGGTTGAAAGAGTGGAGGACCCATAGTACCTGGAAGCAGCTGGATAGCGCAGTTGGTTGAGTGGCTGGTTAGGTGAGTCCCCGGTTCGAATCCCAGTGAAAACAAAGTTAATATGAAAACAAAGTTAATCCGGTTTTCATAGCTGGCCCAGTAACCATCTGTCGGTGGGATCAAATTAGCGGCACTATCACTGCAGTTGTCGATCAGTGGCTAGTTGTCTGACTATTGGCATCACAATGGATCAATATGGTCTAAGTGTGATGACGATTTCGCTGACAGCCCACCTACCTAACCAAGTTCATGGGAAGCAACTGATTGTGAAACCGACGTGGACTCTGATTTCAGATGTAGAACAGTGAAGTGACAACATTCTTGCAGTCGGATTGGAGATAGGTGATAAGTGATAATAATACGGGCAGCGCCACACTCCTTCGAAATAGTGAACAACTTTATCTACCTAGGCTCCGAAGTTGACGCAGGCACTGACACAAGAGCGGAGATAAAACAAAGGATCGCCCTAGCTAATCGCTGTGTCTTTGGACTTCGAAGGCAGTTGAGAAATACAGCCCTCTCTTGAAGAACCAAGATATCCCTTTATGAGACCTTGATAGTCCCAGTCCTGCTGTATGGCGCAGAAGCGTGGACGCTACCGAAAGCGGTAGAGGTGATTCTTGGTCGCTTCGAGAGGAAAGTCCTTCGTATTGTCTTTGGTCGTGTATGTAATGATGGTGTTTGGAGGGACGACTAAAGGACGAACTGTACGAGCTGTACGGCGACGTCAGTCTGGTCAAACGAGTTCGAGTCTCTCGTCTCTCGGTTCAGATGGCTAGGTCATGTAGAGCGAATGGACACCAATACTCGGGCCCAGAAAGTCTTTGATTCCAATCGCGAGGGACAACGCGGTAAAGGAAGACCACGCCTCCGGTGGCGTATGCTGTTGGAAAGGGCCCTCAATCATCTGAACGTGCGTAGCTGGAAGCAACTAGCACAAGACTGTACTAGATGAAGAGGCTTTTTGGCTAAGGCTCAGCTCCTCTCTGGACTGTGGCGCCAGCCAAAGAAGAAGAAGAAGCGCTACACTCTGAGATGGAAATGGGCCTAGCTTCTACAGGAGTCCATTGTTTTCTGCGTGCTATTCTCTCATGAGGGCAGACTAGAAATGGCGAAGTTTGAAGCGCTTTTTACAGACATCATTCCTTTTTAGCATTACTAGAGACTCGAAAGAGGTGCAGTCGTGAATTATGAAAGTTGTCGTTTCGTGAACTGAACCGAGAGCCCTCATAGTAGGAGTCGAGTCGACGCAGCTACCATCAACGCCACGACGGCTGAGATTTGTTTGTTACCAGCAGGGGCGAATTGATGTCATCTCTCCAAGACCCTATAGCTGAACGTGTACTTCAGCATCAGTCTGGTGTCCTGCCAGCTGGCTTACGCTGTGCATACCAACTTCAACATTTGTAGTCGGCTCCTCCTTCAACTCCTCAAAATCTTGCTTACTGGCCAATTTATGAAACGACGACGACGGATAGTCTGTGATGGATAATCTGCGACGTCCACACGCCGTTGGCCTCACCTTAGCCTTTAGCTGACTGAGGCGATAAAGCTTCATTCGAATTTTCCGCCTCGTCTGTTCCGAAATTTTGGTCAGTGCCATGAAATAACGCCGAAATTTGAAATGCCATTCGTCCTTCCACAACCACAAGCTTCTTCGAATAGACTCTCCAAAAAATATCTCAAAATCCTCTGACTTCCAAGAACACTTGAAAACTGAAGCGTGTATTTTCTCCCCCTTTACGTCCACCAAGGGATTTCGTTTCGCAAAGCGGATTAAGACAGCAGCACTTCTGTCTCTTGTTTCAATATCGGATTATAGGGTATTACAGGGGAAAAAAGCATTCATCCGAAGCTGGTGCTGGTGCCATGCGAGCACTGCGTCCTGCACACCGTGCGCTTGCAGTCCCTTTGTTTGCACAGTTTTTTGCTCACTGATTCCATTTAAAGTGTAATTTAATTCAGTACACACTCATTCGTCGTGTTTATCCAGTCCATTGTTGTCTTTCGGATGAAGCGCGCTTTTTTTTTTGCCAAATTAATTCGATTCGCTGGACTACCACCCCACCCCCGCCACGTGGGATGTTGCAATGAGTTGGGCAAAAAAACGGAATAGGTAAGTGGATGGAATGGATTTTTGAATATCGATGGAATAAAATATCCAATTCGATCTATCCGACAGAGGCAGAGCTCCCGCTCTTCCGCTGAATGGTTGTATTTTTTGGGAAACAAAGGGGGTTACTGGAGGGAGACTATTTAATTGAGTTATAAGGAATAAAAGTCCAGGCCGGACTGTTGTCACAATCAGGGCCGGTGAGAGGCGAGGTCGACTGCAAGAAGAACACTTTTGTGCTTTGAAATCGATGCATGACTAGGACACTTTATTTGTTACCTCGCTTGGCGAAACTAAGCATTTTGTTTTGACAGTTTGCGATCTTCGCTACGCCGTCGAAAAGTGACACTCCTCATCCTGTTCTTGAGAGAAATTTTCAAGATAATTTCATGGGACGAATCTATTTACGCACTCGTGTAGTTGCAAGATCCACAAAACAGGCGATCTTATATCCTTTTCATCGATTTTAAAACCCCATACGACAGCACTTATCGCAAGGAGAAAAGTGAGGTTCGGTTCAAGGTGATTCGAGCCGTTCGAGCCGTTTCGTGTGATTTCTTTAATCTGTTACTGCAGAAGATAATGCGACGGGCAGCTGTAGAAGAATGAAGGCACTTCACAAGTCAGTCCGACTGTTGAGCTACGCGGGTGGCTTCGACATCATTGAGCGATCCCCACGTACCGTGATGGAAGCTTTTACGGCGATTGAAGACGAGGCGCAATGAGCTTTGGTCCTGACTCGAGGGACCAAAATTATGCTTTACAAAACTCTTATTTTGCCAGTCCTGTTCTATGGAGTCGAAAGCAGAACGCTAAGCAAAACTGCAGAGCTGATCCCTGGTGCCTTCGAAAGAAGAATTCTACCTTCCGTCGCGTCTGCGAGAGGACGGTGAATGGAGGTGATAACCGCGAACTATACGAGCTGTACCAAGATGTAGTTCGGAAGTTAAAAATCCTAGTCAATGCGGACGCAAGACAACTTAGACTTAGATTACTGGAAGCAGCGTACCCAGGACCTTCTACGATGGAGGGCAGCTATTGCTCAAGCGCAGGTCATCCATAAGTTGCAGTAGTTGCAAGATGTCTGAGTGATCTTGGAATATTTCATCCATTGTCCAGGTGTTCGTCGCCTCTGGGCCTTCCATTTGTCTTACTTTAAAAACAGTTGGAAATTGGAGCCTATTTTAAAAAAAAACGTGAATCTTCGTCATGCTATAACTTGTGTACCTATCTTGCGTACCTAAACTATTCGAAAGCATTGTGTACGATTCTATGTTTTTTCACTGCAAAGCATTATTTTCAACTTCCCAACACGGTTTTCTGAAAGGCAGATCGACGACTACGAACCTTACTGAATTTGTGTCTCAGGCATTATGCGCATTTGAAGACGGCAAAGAAGTCCATGTAATAGCCACCGACTTTAGTAAGGCATTCGATAAAATTTCGCACCCAGTCATTATATTTAAACTCACAGCTCTAGGTTTTCAACCTCACTTCATCAAATGGATCAAATCCTATTTGGAAAGCAGAGAATATGCAGTTACCTTCAGATCGTCTGTCTCCAAACCCATCAAAGTCACTTCTGGCGCACCACAAGGTAGCCACCTCGGTCCACTAATATTCGTACTTACCATCAATGATGTTGACCGTATTATTATGAACTCTCATCTGTCTGTTTACGCCGATGACATGAAAGTCTATTCGTTCATCTCCTCCCACTCTGACTCCTACTCTTCAAGATGACCTAAATTTTCGAAAAAAACGATCTCCAACTTAACATCAGTAAATGTCAATCTATTACATACTCCATTGCAACGTCCACCGCATCCACATAGAAACTATTTCCTCAGCAAATGAACTAGTCCCTTCAGTGTCATCTTTACGCGACTTAGGCGTAATCTGTGATCGTGAGCTCAACTTTCGTTCCCATATTGACAATATTATAAGTAGAGCAAATTCTACGCTTGGCTTTATCAAACGCTGGTCAAAAGAATTTTCGAATCCCTATGTCACAAAATCTCTATACACCACCTTCGTCAGACCCATTCTCGAATATGCCAGCCAAGTATGGTCACCTCATTACGCGGTCCACATTCGTCGTATCGAAGCTGTCCAGCGTAGGTTTCTACGTTTCGCTCTACGTGATCTTGCCTGGACTGACATAACCAACTTACCCTCTTACTCTGATCGCCTTAAACAAATTCGCCTCGAGTCCCTCGAAAACCGTCGTAAAACTGCCGATCTGCTCTTCCTCCACCAAAAAGACTGCCCCGCACTTCTTGAACCCCTACAATTTAAGGTCTGCAGCCGAGCCAGCACTCGCGTGCGCATCTGCGGATTCGTTGCCTGCAATCCCCCTGTGCCCAGGCAAGGGATTGTAGGGCGTCATAGCAACATTTCACTGTTTTGGAGTCTAAAAGGTTAGGCGGGAGTGCCTTTAGTGATGCATGACTGTCTGAGACTATCAGTATATTAGCGCCCTTAATGCCTTTGTGGAGGTTTTGTTTGGCACAGGTCTCGATGGCGTGGATTTCCGCTTTAAGCACTGTAGGACACAACTCCATTGGTACGAAAACCCTTGTGTTAGGTCCAAAGACTCCTGCTCCTACTCCGGATTCCATCTTTGATCCGTCTGTGTGCCATACTTCCGCTTTAGACCACATCGGACTAATTACGGCTTGAACACACCAGTATCAAGAATGTTAAGCCTGGCTAACACTATGCAATACTCTTTCGATTTCCACCTTAGCAAAACCTCACTTCGAAACCACCTCCAATCCCATTCTTTCCTGCGCTAGTCCTCCCTTTTTTTCTCTACCATCTAGGTTAAGCTTTAGTTTTTAAGTTTAAGTTATTGTTTAAGTTATCTGCTTGTATTAAGCTTAATAAATTGGGGGTGTTGCCCCCACTACCACTACCACTACCACTACATCTTAAGGGTATGAACATGTCAATTATTTACCAATTAAAGAAATATCTAGAAGAAACAAAGCAGACGATCGGTACTACGACGTTGGTAGCAGTAGGTCAACTAGTGCTCTGATCAAGAAAATGAACCACTCATTTTGAAGAAAGTATGATTATTGCCCTCGATGTAAAACATAGCAGCAAATTGCGGACCTGTTTTGCTCCCTTAACGAAAGTGCATGCATTCGGTTGTAGTACACTTCTTCTGCGCTGACACTCTAGACGCTACGACTCTACACTACGACATCTACGAAATCTCGATACCATCGTTGAATGGGGAATCAAAAGTCGTGAAGAATTGAATGCTTCCAAATCCAATGCTGTCTACTGTCCTAAAAACTGAAGCAAACCTTCGTTGCCACGGTTCATGAGAGGTGGCTAAATGTATCTTACAAGAAACTGAACACTTTTCTATTCCTGGTGTGCGCTTAACGAACCATTTCCAGTGGAGTGCTGACATACTAGATGTTGCCAAAAAATTGCAACAAAACGTTTGCGTTGCGTTGCAAGAAGATTTTCGCTCTAAAACGTACTTTAGGCATATAAAACGTACATATGCCTAAAGTTAAGTAAGAGTGGGTGGCAGCTGACAGTAACCTCACTCAGGACACCATAGGCCCATTGTGGTACGCCGGGCATTGACTTACTCCTATACCTGGGACCAGATGGTGCTTGTGCGACTGCCTTATATTGACGCCATTCAGTTCGTTGAGGCTGTTGTAAGAGCAGGGCACTAGGCGTGAGTACCTACGACAAGCACTGTAGTTTCTACCTCCTCTTCATCAATGCAGCTTCATTTATGACACCGATGAGGGTCCTGAGTTCAAGTCAGCCTAGTCTGAGGAGACAGATCGTTTGAGATCAAGCGCTAGCCATATTTCCTTTGTCGTTCTGGTTGATTGTTATAGTTGTGTGGATTTCGTAGTAGCGAGCGACATGGCAGGTGGATCTCCTCTCGATGTGAGAGAGAGGCTTGTACTACACTTAGCTAGTTCAATGCGCAATTGCCTGGTATGTTACTGTGTCCCAGCACTTCCCCCTCCGGGTAGGGGTCAGAATATACCCGGGGTAAGGCATGCCTGTCCTAAAAGGCGACTAAAATCCGTGAGCTAAGAGCAACTGGTTTATGATACGTCCATACGTAAGTTGCAAGCTCATACAGAAATTAATGGAATATAAGGATGCAACAATCTCAATTATAGATTGGTGCAAGAATAGTCCTCGGCTTTCGAACAATAGCGGCCAGTCTGGGGATGTTATGGCATCCTACTGGTAGCCTGACCAGAGGCTATAGCCTGGTGCCACGGGAGATCAGGGAAGCCCTGAGACCTGCATAGGTTTCAGCCTGATCGGTAGAGGTTGGCCCCCTAGTGGGAGCGTCGTGGTGGCTGTGGTTTAAAACCCAAAGTCGCGGGGACAGTTGGAGATTATACCTGCATGTCTGGGAGTCAACCTTTGTTTAGGGGCGGACTCCGAGACGTGAAGGGTATATGATTCAAATCTGTGTGGAGTTGCAAAAAAACAACCGGGTGCTACGACCCAAAGAGTAGCAGAGGTTTGGGTAGGCCTCACCACTTTACCAAGGTGGAGTATTAAGTTCATAAGCTTATTTCTAAATTTGGAACTTCAGTTTCCTACTAAAGGCGTCTGGTCCAGCGTCCTTAAATGGTCCTTAGGAGTAAGAGACCTCGTGATATAAGGCTTAATGCCAGGTGATCACGTTAATCAATTACTTTATCTGTGTCCCGGCACTCATATGAGGAATGTATTGAAGCCAGGTCCAGGGACTGTCTGAACAGATATCTCTTTTCGATATTACATTGTTCTTGAGCCAAAACAGTGGTCGGGGAGTTTCAATGAGACGGCCATATTGAGCTCTTTGGAGTAGACTCCTACACCCACCCCACCCCTTTGGCAGTCTTCGATCCATCTGTGTAGACATGAAGAGGATCGTCCAGCGCCTGAATGGTTGACATCCAGTCCGATTAGGAGGGAAGCAGCTACAGAAGTTTTTTCTCCAAGACGGTTTCGAGTAGCAGGCGATCGATTCATTAAGAATAGTTGAGTGACCTACTCCAAAAGAAGAGATGAAGAAGAATTCTCGCTGCTCCACCAAGGTCGGTAACGAACCCACCGAGACCTTCAATATCAACAAAGAATTTAGACAAAGCGACGCGCTCTCATGCGACTTCTCCAACTTCATCCTGGAGAAGATCGTGCAAGACTCACGCGCTTTAATTAGATGCAGGATCTTCCACAAGTCCGTCCGTACGTCGATGACATTGACTGATTGATTGGCAGAATACAGCGAGCCGTTAATGAAGCGTCTGCTAGCATTTAGACGGAAGTAGCTACATTGGCGCATATCGTAGTACATACTGTCCTTAAGAAGGGACACATGACATCGACGTCTTGCACAGAGCGTCACAAGGGGCAGCTATATCTTCGAGGTAGTTAAGGACTTGGTCTATCCCGGCCCAGCAGTAAACGGTACGAACAGCAATCAGTACAGCCGCAAGCGCTGTTTATTCGGGTTCAAGAGGCAATTCAGTAAGAGCCGTCTCTCGGAGGACCAATGTGACTTTATATAAAACACTGATCGTCCCAGTCCTGCTGTACGGGACGGAGGCATGGACAATTACAAAAGCGTATGAAGAAGTCATTGGTCTCTTCTAGCTCGAGTTCTTCGAAAAGTCGTGCGATCTTTGGTCCTCTTTGCGTTGACGGTAGTTGGAGGAAAAGATTCAACCACGAATTGAACGGGCTCTAGAGCGCCATGAGTCTAGGTAGGCGACTACGGATTCAATGCCGAAGATGGCTAGGTAAAGCGCGTGGTAAAGCGCATGAATAACTCTGTTCCAGCCCGAAGAGTCTTCGACGCACGAGTGGGTTAACACAATAGACGACTCCTACGAAACTGATGGTGCACACAAGTGAAGAAGGAAGGTTTTCAACCAACTTGAAGAGCAAGATAGGAGATCAGGCTATCAGGCTAAGAATAGTGCCAGCTGGAGAGGCTTGTCGTCTGAGGCCCATGTCCACCCCAGACTGTAGCGCCACACGAAGAAGAAGTAGTTGAGTGACCGATGGTCAGTTCGGACCAGAGTGATTGTTAGGGCTGTCCTGGCTGCCATCTGTTTGCCACCGAAGGAAGGTGCAGGAGTGTGTTAAATGCATCCGACGGAGAACCTCTAAACGCTCCGCTGATTCACATGCAAGGCCAGTCTTTGCACCCGTTTGTGTGCATTGCAGTTGAGTGCTTTGTTTAGTGCTGTCCACGAAACGAAGTTAGTGTCGCTCTGACAATAGAAGTGAACATGCAGTTAGCAAATGCATGGCTGTCGTTTTAACATCTGTTTCGGGCGGCAGAAGCCTTTCTGACCCTTTTCCTGGCTTTTGGGTTTCCACCTGAGTTTGCTGTCGATGATGAGACGCAATCAATGTCCATCTGCATCTCCTTTCCAACTCCCTACTATTTGCCCACGCCTCGTCCACTGTCCACTATGTTCAGCGTATTCACAAAACACTAGGCACCTGGAATTGAATTGTTCAGCGATCACGATGCAAATTGAAAACCGACTGCTTGACATCACATTGGGACAACGCTGAGAACGACATCATTGACAGGCTCACCAGGAACTGGCCACAACCGGACAATGCGACCATTTCCAGAAGCATCCAGCTTCAGACTCATTCACAAACCAGTTCTCGCATAAATCCTCTCCATCTGGGTGAATCAATAAAATCTCCATACAACACGACAGAGTGCGGCCAGCTATCCAGACAAAGCCAGGAATTCATGGGACGCAACTCGGACAAAATTCCAAACAATTACACGTTCACGGACGATTGATTCTTCGAAAAGCAATCGCCCAATAATTGTAATCGCCATCGGAAGAGTGCACACGAGGCATGCGGACCCACACCGCACCGGCCCCCATCCAGCCAGACGACACACGGCTCCAGGCCGGAGCCGAACGACGGAGGCGGCCGCCCCGAAAGAGGCAAAACTAATTTTCATATTCTTCGGGCAGGAATGTCTCGGATTCCAGGGGAACGTGTTGTCGATTGGATTTCAACCGAAAAGCCATGCCAAACTGACATTCCGACTTCTCTCGTATGCTCTATGCCGACGAGATTCCGCCACCGCACCGACACCCCCACCAGCACCGGGGGCAAGGACGAGATACCCTTTTTCATTCGCATTAAAGCATCCCCTCTCTCGGGCTGAATGTTGAACACGCCTGCGATGGTCCGGACTGTATAAATATTGTGGTGGCGCCCTCTGGGTCTATCCCTTTATCCCCCCCCCCTCCCCTCTCGGAGAAACCCCAGAGCAGATGGGCCTTTCCACGGAGGCAACGAATGGCTTTCGAATTATTTTATACGTTCCGGGCCGGTGGCGGTAGCGGTAGCGGCAGCTTAGTTTTTCGGTCCTTATTTGCTTACTCTTTGGCTTTGGAGCGAGAGTCGGGCGTGTGTGCGCCGCCGGCAGGATGCGGCCCGATAAGAGGACCCGAAGGTAGGATGTTTCCAATCAATTTCGAGCGTGTGTCGGACAATGGGTGGGTGTACGTCGCGTCGTGTGGATTCATTTCGATAAGTAGGCGATTAGAGTTTATTGCGCGATAACTTAACCCATTCAAGTCGATGAAGGGGTGATGTATGCCATCCCAGCCTGACACAATGGACGGCGGAGGATGAACCGGGAATCTGCGTGGAAAGCTAATAATTTTTCAAAGTCCTGCGGTTGGCACTTTCCACGGGGCGAGGCGTGTCCTCAGCCGGGACGGTAGTTAATTACATCTTGTAATCGATTTACGGATTATACGAGATTTTTCTTCTTCTGTACCGCCCCCCACGGCCCAGCGACGAGGCAGGATATTAAATGGCTTCTCGGGGAAATTAAATTGAGAGCTACGTGCACACCCCCCGACAACGGTGGGAAATTGCCTCGCACACTGATGTATTGCCGAACATTACGCGGCAAAGTGTTCCGTAACAAGGATCAGATTAACCGCTGCTTGGTGGTGGTTTGAGCCGCCACGCCGGTACCTGGGTTTGCACGCAACACGTGCTGAGTACCGCATTCAGACTCGACTGAACGTGAATTTGCATGTGGGGTGGATTAACGAAGGAATTTACATTTGTTTTGGCTTGGAAGTCACATTCGGGGGCGTTGTTGTTCGGGGACAGGTTGTGGAAGCTCGAAATGGTCTCGTTCTGTGCCAGGATGAGCGGATGAGCACAGCATAATGGAGGAGCATGCGTCAGATTTGGTAAGTCTTGGCGGACCCAAAGTCTGCACTGTTTATCATCGAATATTGGTGCACCTGGATCAGACTATTTTCCTGGGGAACGGTGCTACGTTCAGCTGCAGTTCGCGAAGACACTGCCGCATGGCTTGAAGGATATTCATGTAAAAGAACGTTTTGTTATATATGGTATCCCGCAGGGATCACAACTTTGTCCACTTCTCTTTATTATACACGAAAGCGGTCTTCAATTGGACTTCCATAGAGTCTCAGCTTGGCTTTCAAGGAGTTGATGCTTCGGCGGTACCTCATGCAGACACAAGCGTCTTCACGTCTGTCTACGAACTCATGCTCTCACCTCTACTGGATGAAATCTGAGAGCGGAACTGAGATTGAATACCCAACGCCACGTGGCACGTCGTTGACAGCTACAAACGAGAGACCTGGGAGACTGACTATCTCATCGCTCATTGCCGATGATCATGAAGGAGACGATCGACTAACTGACTAACTGTGACGTACAGAGATCCAGTCAGCACCGGGTGTGTGATCTTCCGTCATATGCTGAGCACAGGTCTAAGAAATGTTCCTAAGGCCAAGTCAGGTCCTTGGATTAGAGTTGAGAGCAGATGTGTCCTATTGCCTTAGAGTCAACTGCAGCGCTGAAAGCTTCAGTGAGACTAACGCTATCGTCTGATGGTCGAAGAAAGGGGCCTAGCATTCCAGGTAGAGGTTCTGCATGAGATTTACTCCCTCGCCCCTAATATTATGTACGGTTCAAAGACAACTACAAGCGACGACGGACGCACGCATTGACGACCTCCGACAACAAAGCGAGGACAACGATTCTCAATTCTGCAGAGGGAATGTGAGGTTGTTTATCAGACCACGTGTAACCGAAGAACTCACGGAGGCCCAACGTTAATATAAAGCAGACCTCGAGGCAATCCAAAAAATGTGAGGAATGGATGGAGCAAGATGGGGATGAACAACTGCGATATCCAAAAGGTTTTTTTAGAGTTTATAGTCGGCCAACTTTAAATTTGCTGATTCGACAAGTTATTGCCGAAATGCAGCCTAATGTACGGCCATGAGTATGTGAACTTATACACTGGCGCTGGGTACGAGGTCAAGGTGTTCGCTGTGAGCCACGACATGAGGAGTGAACCGCAGGAGTACTTCCAGGCAGTCCGTAAGTATGAACCACTTCTGTGATCAGAGCTCTCCGTCTAAATCCTGTTCTAGATCCAAATCCCCCTCGGAATTTCACAATCGAGAAGGTCGCCAGCAACTCAGTGCTCGTTCGTAGGTCTCCATCAGAGCGCAGCGAATTTACCGACTCTGTCCGTTACAAGACGGTCAACGACAATCAGTGGTCTTGTATGCCAAGCTTGAAGGCAACTAAAGCCGACATTACCGAAATGATTCCTCGCGAGAGGTACACCATCCAAGTGAATACGGTCGAACATTTCACTGCAGATCAATCAGACCGGTTTCGGTCGCACGTAGCTCTTCCAGTATCATCCCGCTCGTGGACGCACAAACATCACTCTTAATTGGGGCCTCATCACGGGGAAAGAGTGCCTTAGACCGTCAATAAGACCGTCAAAGACGTCTGTTCTTGTTTGTGAGACATTTCTTGGGTTAATTGGACTCATGCCATGTGCGCAGTACAAGTTCGATATGCACAGAATATCCTACGGTCTGACAAGTGAAACATGTCATTTATCGACGCGGACGATGCCGCCGATTGAGTTGGTGTATAACAATATCCTCCAGCAACAGGACGACCATCACGCTGTTTTACACCCCGATTGCGATGCCACAAACCGAAGTTCGATCTCCACCAGTCCATCGAGGACAAGGAGAAGCTGGCCAACTAAACCGATCGCAAGATCAACTTCACAGGACTCATTCTTGGATTCCCATTCCCAACATCACTGTGTGGACTGTCAGCTGTGATGTCTATGATAAAAAGCGGTGTTAAACTACGAATGATAGTATTGTTCCTTGCTGTAAATCTGTAAATTATTGATGCTAGTCTGACACCATCTTGGTCTCTTCGTGGTGTTGTTGGCATCTAATAGCTTCAAATATTGTTGCTCCCGCTGTCATCCAAGTCAGCTTCCACAAGCCTTGATGCATATTGTCCAGCATCGTGGTTACTTTTAAGTTCATAAGCAGTTTCATGAATTCAGACTAAGCCTAGTGGTTCAATATGAGCTAGCCTTTCAGTTTAAGCTTTAGTACTCCGCCATTCTAGCACAAATAGTACTCGTGATGAGGGCCTTAATGCGCAGCCTCCTACACTTTCTCTTTCAAAGAAAATGCTCTGGCAGTATAATATTTGAAATGAACTTGATAGAACACGCTAAACACGGGCAATTGTTGATAGCAACAGCAACAGCAACATCTTGAAGCTAGGCCTAGGTTCAGTTTTGAATGTAGCGCCATGCGTTCAGAAAGAAGTAATACACATTTATTGATGAGGGACGTGGAATATTGACTCAATTTCCCCGATCCTACGCTAGGCACATGAAAAAATTTGAAACATCTAGGCGATCACTGACGTATTGAACAATTTCTTACATCTCAGACCGGCGACCCATGGATGGGCTAAGCCTGTACAATAGCTGCCCTCCATCGATGACGGTCCTGGGCACGCTGCTTCAAGTCATAAAGACCAAGTTGTATTGCGTCCGCGATGACTTGACCTTCATACCGGAAGGTCTGCCTTCCTCTCCTTCTCGTGCCAGGAGGCTCGGAATGGAAGACCCTCTTTGCTGGAGCGTTGTTTTCCATGCCCTTGATGTTGCCAAGTCAGTGGAGTCGACGGATTCTTTCCTTTCAGACTACATCCACATCTTTGTACAACTCGTAGAGATCGCGCTTGTGTCTTTTCCTCCTGGCAGACAGGACCATATATCCGACGTACAATTTTTCTTTCAAGGGAACCAAGAATTAGTTCTGCTGTTTTCAGCAACGTAACATTTTCAGCAATTCGTTTTATGTGTTTATATTGAACAACAATCAGTGGAATATCCGCCGAAGAAATCAGAAGACTGTCAAAACGTCGGGGAGCACAAGAGATAGCATTGTTTCATTGCACACAAAAATTGTCCAAAAATAGCCGACTATAAATCTAATTCTAATTAAGTTTCATCAAATCAGTGCATATTTTTGTATTATATTTCTCCGAATATCGATCTGTGTTCTTCAGTGAACAGATTTCATGGCACAACTGTCAGAAAATCGTTCAGATTCCTCGATGGACAAGATAATCAGATGTGAAGTCAGATCGAAATAGCTATAGCTTGTCTATTTCTGACTTTAACAGTAGGGCTGTCATTCTGACTTTCGAGTTCGAAATATGATCGAGTTCGAAATATGAGCGAATGTTTCTCTTGCCAACTGTCAAACAACTGCATCCATCTGTCCATCCAAAGGGTATCCAGGGTCGACAACTTAAATCAACACCACACTGTTCGGTCTGAAATCATATTCAAACATTAATGCCATGAAAACATCTGCCAAATAAATTCAATTTCATGGACACCCAAATCATATTTCTGTGTTTTACTTAAATTGCTGCACCTCAAAGAAACGTCCTTTACTACGGCGATAGCATAGACGTAGAAGGAGACGTGCTCGCTTGGACGTGGAAGTATTTTTGAGCAGAGTTTGGCAATACCACGTTTTAAGCATTCACTGTAAAAGCGACCTCATTAAAACATCACTTCTAAATTCGCCAACATCAGAATGAGTTGCGCTCATGGCTCTGCAGAGGATCTGAAGACCATGCAAAACGTACAGTCCAACACTAGAGGTACGATCTTCCAGAAGTCCCTCCAGCAGTAAGCACACGTGCATGACATTGACGTGCAGCGAACCATCAATGAGGCCTTTGTTGGCATTCAGAATGAGGAAAAAACGCGTTTTATTCAAAGCGTCACAATGGCCAGAGAGGTAGTCAGAGTCTTCGTTTAGCCTGACTCCGCTGTGAAGAATTCTAGCAACATTTGTACTGAGATCAAATGCTATCTGCTTGGGCTTCACAGTCAATTGACGAATAGAGGCGCCTGTCAAAGGACCAAGCTGATATTGATCCGGTCCTGCTGTACGGCGTAGCAATCTCAAAAGCGGATGAAGAAGTTCTTGGCATCTTCGAGAATAGTAATTCGTTCAATCTTTGGTTCAGCTTGCGTTTACGGATTCAACGCCTAAAATAGCAAGGCATGGATAACACTGCCCCAGCCCGAAGAGTCTTCGACTCTAAGCCAATAGAGGACGTACAGAAAAGCTAAGCTCGTGCCAGCTGGAGAGGCTTGTCTGTCGCTACAGTCAGGGGCGGCCCATGTCCACCCCTGACTGTAGCGCCAGTAGAGGAAGAAGAACTAGGGTGTGACTAAGCGAAGGCATTCAACAAGTGGCCGTGCTAGCTACGGAAGATTACTGGATGTGCCTGGGTTGGAGAGTTGCTGAATTTTGTCCGCCAATATTCAAAGCCTTTCAATAAGGTGTCCCTATACCCGCCAAATTCCAAGTAAATCGCATCCCGGCGCCAAAATAACGCAGACCCCCTCAGAACCAAAGGGCCATTAAAAGACATATAAAAGACAAATTCAGTCAGCCACCAGGGCCCAGATCATCTAGCAGAGACAAATCATAATCCCCGATTACCAGCCATCGCCCCTCGCGCCAAACAACCCTCTCCACCCGGCAAGGTCCCGACAGCACAAAAGCTCACATAAATCTTTGTGTCAATCTTCAACTGCCTCGCCGAGCGACCATTCATTTGTTTTCGGCAACTCATCCCATCGGGCGGGGGAGGTGAGCCACATTAATTCAGAGCGTGATTTATCTGCGCGAAGATCTCTGCCGTCCCAGGCTGAGGATGATAAAGCACTGCACGTACGGTTCATTGCACACATCACACGTAGGCGGCAGCACATCCCTTTCGGATCCGCCGAGCAAACATTTACAAGCACATTCGACTGTTAACTTGCATTAATCACCGCAATTACGAGCCGAATGATAAATGACTGCCGGGTGGCGGCAACAGCCTCACAGTGGGGGTGGGTGTGCGGCGGAAAGCACTCTCCCCCGTCGGAGGACAAGACACCAGCCAGGCGTGCGACGATAATGCCCCGGACTGATTTAATCAAACGGCTAATGTGATTAAGGATTAAATTAAAAGGTCATACTTCACCGGTTTTTCTTCGAGCCGCGCTGCGCCACCCTGCAAGGCCATCGCAATTCAAATCCTCATCAATAATGTCCCCGTCCCCCAGTCAGCCACAACAGGTATAAATATTTTAGTGCCTCCACTGCCCACACCTAGACCGCCGTGCAATTTAATTAAATTGATTCCGACGCGGCCGCCACCGCCGCCACCGCCCACCGCAGATAGGGATACATCAACAAACGGCCATGGGACAGCAAAAAAAAGCCTGACCCCACGAAGAAGGACGGGGGCAGTGCCATTAACTGCGATTAACTCGTGTGTCAACCACCATCTGTTGTTCAATTGCCGCCCGGCCAGAATGTTGGCCAACGATAAAGCACCTCACAATGGATGTCAAAAACAAATCCCCATCATGTCGCCACCCAGCACCCTGCATGGCGATTGAAATCCCCTCTCCCCATCCAACCACACGGTCCATAAATTGTTATCGGTCCTAGATTCCACTCGAGCATGGTGTATCTGTGGTCGTCGTACTCAACTCGGCTCAACTGGGATCAGTGCGGTCGCACTGCCCGGGGGGGGGGGGGACATGTGGAATTTAGCGGCACTGGTTTTGTTTTGTGGATTATCGGCCGTTAATCACAGAGCGCAAATAGTTTGAATTAATACAATGAAATAGTTTAATTAAGATGAGGGCTTTCGACGGGGCCGAGGCCGGGGCCTTGTTCATTTGTTGTGGTCGGCCCATTGCTGGGGTCTACCGGGAGGTATTTTAGATGAAATTCCGTGGCTGCAGTGGCTTCAGTGGGGAGAGCGAGTCACAAATCTCGGCATAATCCGGTCGAGAGAGACACACTGCGATGTTGCTTTGATGTTTATGCTGGCAAGGTCAGTGCGGAATGGGGGCGGCGTACAGCTTGTGGAATCCAGGAAATGGTTACGTCATGGAGTGTGTCTCTGTGAAATCACTCGATCTATCTGCTGGAGCTAACGATAAGAAAAATCGATGAACTTTGTGACGTCTGATGTTGTCACTCGATGGGTGCGAGGGTTTAAGCGAAGACAGGAGAAGACTTTTCTACGATTGGAGGGAAAATGGAAGCACCACATCAAGACGCAGACGGCAGACAGTTTGGTTGTTTGGAAGACAGTGACTTGGCGATTGGACATAAGGGAGGAGGGGCACAGAAAAGGGAACTGGGAGTAGGTTCGTCGACTCCTAGATTGTGGCTCTAGCTTCAATCCCCGAATGTAGAAAGTTTCATAATTAGTGGCGCCCCCTCTTTCGAGTCACTGACAAAGTTCTAGGAGTAGTGTCTATTAAGCTTCAAACTTCGCCGTTGGGAGTCGGCATACAATTTTAGGTCCCTTCAGCGCCGGTCCTAGCCAAATGAGCGCCCTCCGCAAGGTCTAAATTTGGCGCCCCATTCTGCTGTTCAGGCAGAATAAGTCGTTTCCACGCAAAAATAAAATTGGGAAAAAACCCCCGGAAAAATCGGGAAATTGTAACTTCTTAGTGGAAAACTGTGAAATTTCCGGAAAAACCACGCAAATTTTGATATGCTTTTGGACGATGTAAAGTTGGAAGATTTGTTGTGAGGCTTGAAAAATTCGAATAATTGTGAAAATGAAAGACGTTTTCCTCGTATTTTGGGTGGAGAAGTTAACGAAATAAATAATAGATGGCGCTGTGCTGCGATTAATGCCACAGCCCGATAGATGGCGATGTACGTTGAATTAGTCTGTGCGTTATTACATATGCAGCCATTGCTTGGTAGCCCAAAACACTCCAACTAACGCCGGCAAATAAGTTGCAGAAACTACAACGTATATAACAGGTGCCATGCGCACCTGCCCCACAACAGCTCTGGAAGCTATAGTCGGGCTAACTCCGTTACCAATCTTCATTAGGAAGATAGCTGCTAGATATGCCATCAAACTGCAGCTTGGGTAACTTAACAGGTCACCTCGGCATACTCAATTCAATCCCCGATAGAGACATGTTTTGTACAGTGCCGGATATTATGGTGAAGGAACACTGTTTCGGAAGGCTTTTCAAAGTTGAAATATTGGACCGCGTAGGCTAGCCAGCACAAGACCCTAGTCTGGTATGGTACACAGACGGATCAAAGATGGAATCCGGAGTGGGAGCAAGAGTCTTTTAACCCAACACAAGGACTTCCGCACCAATGGGGTCGAATCCTGCAGTGTTTCAAGCGGAAATCCACGCCATCGAGATCTTCGCCAGACAAAACTTCCACAAAGGCATTAAAGACGCTAATATACTGATATTCTCAGACATTTAGAAGAAGCACTTAAGGCACTCTCGTCTCTCTTTTTGGACTCCGAAGCAGTCGAATGTTGCTATGACGCTCTACAATCCCTTGCCAAACACAACAAAGTAAAACTTGGCTGAGTTCCTGGACACAGGGGGATTGCAGGCAACGAGTCCGCAGATAAGCTCGCGAGGGCTGGCTCGCAATCTGCATTCATCGTAATTCTATATCATAATTCCTCCTCTTAGACGATCAAACCTTAGACGACGTACAAAATTAGTCAGAATGTCCGTGATAATCAAACGCAAGAGGAACATGCAGAACAAATTGAATGGAGACACGTCCATATTGCAGAGGTTCACGCTGCACAATCACCACATCAAATTCGAAAAAATGTTACTGGAACAAGACCAGTCGTAAATGTAGACCGCTTTTGAATACGATTCCGCAATAGCCTACAAAGATATTCGCTGCGTTGATATCATTGTCTGTCGTATGCCAGCATTGCAATGCATTGAAGTTTCAATCGGAAGCTACCCTGGTTGTATTGTATTTCCTGGCGAATACACAAAAATATAACGGATGCTCTCAAATGGCGTAATTGGGAGCCGAAGAAAACAAATTGTTGTTGTTTTGTGTTACTTTTGTGATGCTTCATACATTTTTGACTTTTTTTTTTTTGTAGTCCTGCTTGAAATTAATTTCTGTTGAGAACACAGACAACTTTATGCTGCCCATTTACTTCTGTGAGTGACTGTACATTGCACATGAATTGTCTGCATTTCGGATCACTCGTATGGAGAGAGTTTGGGTGGAGCAAGCAAACACCTTTCGATTCGTTTCTAAATTTTAACGCCGAGCACTGTTGACACACTACTGTCATAGTACCTATTGATTCTATAGCATCACTTTGATATTGAATCGAAGAATCGTAATTCATGCCAGAATTTACTTTAGCTGCCCATGAGTTGGTTGCTTTCTCGGACAAGTCGCTGGCTTGTCCGTTTTGTTCGGCGTGACTATATCTCTGTTCGGAAGATTCGCTGACTGTCTGGAATCTATGTCTATTCCAGTTCAGACTAAGGCGAGCCTCGCGATCAACTAATGATTCTCAATTTATCTGAGGTCTAAATCTATTCCGGCAGCGGCTAAGGCGTACGAGGGGCCACGAAGACATTTTTTTCAAATCCGGAAACAGGAAATAATCACTAAGGGCAAGATCTGGACTATAGGGTGGATGTTGGATTTCTTCGAAACCAAAATCTCACGCAGCAGCCTTGAAAACTCGCGCCGTGTGAACAGAAGCGTTGTCATGAAGAAGCAACACACCCGCTGCGAGTTTACTCCGTCTTTTCTTTTCAATTTCCTCCCGCAAATTATGCAAAGTGGAAGCGTAGGATGTGGCGTTGATGGTTTCACCTTTTTTTTGTAGTCAATGAGCAAGATTCCCTTGAAGTCCCAAAAAACTGTAGCCATGAGATTCCTGGCAGACGGAGTGACTTTGAACTTCTTCGGGGGGTCTGTTCCTTTTTTTTATGCCACTGCATGGACTCTTGTTTGCTTTCAGGGTCATAGTGGTGGACCCATGTTTCGCCACCAGTAACAATTCGATCCATAACACCGTCCGCGTTCTCACTACACATCTCCAAAAGCTCTCTACAGCATGCGATTATCACTTTTTTCTGAGGCGCTGTGAGCATTCGTGGCACCCACCTTGCACTGACCTTTGAAAGGTTCAGATGGTCATGAAGAATGGTGAAAATGGTACCAATTGAAAGCTTGGTGATCTCTGCCATCATTTTCACCTTTATTCGGGCATCCTCAAGACCAAGTTTTTCGACTTCTTTCATAGTTTCTCCAGTACAAGCAGTAACCGGGGCGCCGGAGCGGGGGTCGTCTTCAATGCTCTCTCTGCCTCTCTTGAACTCACTTGACCACTTTTGCACAGTTGATAATGAAGGTGCGGAACCCTGGTAAACAGCCGCCATCTCTTCATGAATAGTTTTTTGACTTTTTCCTTGCTTAGTAAGAAATTTAATTACAGTGCGATGCTCAATTTTCACCATCATCGTCGTAGTTGCCATTATGATTCTGTTTAACTAGAGATAAAACGCGAATTAATAATCACATTTATATGAAATTTTACATGAATGCACTAAAATAATAGTATTACTTGATAAATAAGTCAATTTATATATACAACCACAGCTTCACTCCGATACCGAGAATATATTGAACGCCCGTCGTACTCTTTTTGCATTCCTTGTGCTACGATGTATGTATGTTCGAACGACGACGAGTGAAATACCTCCCAATTTCTGTACATACAAAAATAAACGATCATTTCAATTATGTTTTTAACTCATATTACCTTAAAATGATGATAAGATAAAAACATTTTTTTTTTCTTCTAAATCAATCTTGCCTTAGTATGTTCCATTGGCTATACACTGCAATAGTAAGGGCAATATTGATGTATGGCGTCCTAGTCTGGTAGACGGCACTACAAGTGTTGCAGAATCTTACCAAGATAAGCGATATACAGAGATCAGCATGCATCTGTATAACAGGGGCACTAAGAACCACACCCACAGCCGCCCTAGAAATTATACTGCATCTCCTTCCCATGATCACCTATGGCGTGCACGGAAGAGGGCACAATGTAATATTACAAAGCATTAATGTCCCAAAGGATACGGATTTTCTGACGCCCTTTATGGACTTCGAAATAAAACACACGACTTTAATTCCACAAGAAAGGAATGGGACGAAGACTAAGTCTGTAACCCAACTGCATGGGAAATCTACACTGACGGGTCAAATGTGGGAGAAGGCACGGGATTAGGCATATAAGCCAGCTTACCAGAGACCTCGGATGCAATTCAACTACCGAACCACTGCAGTGTATTCCCAGCGGAAGTAACAGCTGTTCAAAATCCGTCTATCAATGAGCCCAATAGACGGGAGATCTATTGTTTTATACATAAATTTTATATTATATAACATAAAAGCTCTGGACACGCCATCAATAAACTCCAAGATGGTAAAACTCTCCCGTCTGTCTCTAAAGGAGAAACCCCACTGAAAACAATAAAATCGCGATTGATGACTATTGCGAAAAACGATAGGCGTGTACTACCTCAATAACCTTGAGGATCTGAGTAACATTGACCCAAAGGCCTTACTACAATTTCTTAAAGGTTCTAAGTGGCTATAAAAGAGGTCAGAAGAAATCACACTTGGCCAACAAATCCCAAGAGGAATACAAAATCCCAAGAGCGAAGAACTACAAGGTGAAAGGGTAAATAGGTTTTGCAAACAAAGCCGATCGTGACAGCACAATGCATCGTATGGTTTAAGTGAGCATGGCTTCCATATAAGTCATGCCTACCCTACCTACCTAGGTACTGAACAATTATCATATTAAGTAGTAAAATGGCCATATGTCAACAACTTCAACAGTAATAAACAATTCCTATAAACCTTCCTCTTGAATCATTCAATCTAATTGATGAAGACCACATTAAAAAACGGTGCGTAGTTTAAGAGATATAAGCGTACAGAGAGAAACACGTCGAGAAGCGATTTTGTTTTTTTTTTTTTTAATTTTAGCTGTAAGATTGTTTGTAAGTTCTGATCAAGAAGCGAATTTGTTTTTATTTCTTTTTTAGCTGCGAAAATGTGTACATTTTTACCTTCATTCGAGAAGCTTCTGTCAAAAAGAGGAATTGGTATTAAAAGAATGCCGGAATCCTGCAACGAAGCTGTACAATGGACGCGATGAGGTTCTCCGAGAACTGCAACTCACATTTAATTCGAAACCAACGAGAGTGCATTCTTCGCCTCGTATTCTTTACACCAAATCCGACCCCTTCCTGGAAATGAATTCGACGAAAAACTTCAACCTGCTGACCGTGCAATCGAGGTGAATATATCAAAATCCCCCAAATAACCGTCAAATCAATTTTCCGTCAATGATTTCAATTTGAAATCAACGCTGCACTGCACCCGTATCCTCAGCTCCATCGTCTGCTGAATTTTTCCAATCTCCCATTGAAAAAAAAAAGAAACCCAGTTCCATTTGAAATTCACATTGAAATGTACAACATTGCACCTAAGCCACGCCGTCGTTCAGCGAGCGGGTGGGGGCAAAAACGTATCACCCCCCAACGTTGAATGTCGCATCTAAACTGAACTGAAATTGCATCCACTGCGCGCGACAGGGAAGGGCGATAGATAAACTACGAACAAACAAGATATACACTCACCATTGGCATCCTTCGCTTCGAGTCCTTCAGCTTCCTGCACAACAACCGATAGGACGATTATTTTTGGCTTATCCTCGGCAGCAGCATGCAGCAGACGATAATGTCGATCCGGATTTACACCAAACGCCCGCTGTGCATGTAAATACATCTCCTCCTTGTAGTGTGCGAACTGGGGGGAGAACGAGACCAGAAGGAAAATACACAGAAAATGAGAAACTTTCAGTAAAAGGACATGACATGACAAAAAAAATCGAAGAAAAAAAGGACTCGTGAAATAACAGAGAATCGAGAACTCATTAGGATCATAAAATTGACTGTGAACGATGAAAGAAAAGGACATCTCGCTGCCGGGGAATGAGTGCCAGTCCACCACCCACAGCCCACACACACTCAGCCTTGGGGCGCTCATTGAAATTAAATTAAATGAAATAAGACGTTGACTGGAAAATGCATTAACTCCGAGGGCCTGCGAGAGAACAAGAGACACGATCCGCTCACCCGACCCCCGCCGACAACACAGGACGGAGAGAAGGAAATTGAGTTTGGCATTTCAGAAGCCACCGCAAGGATTTCAATTCAATTAACTAAATAAACGAAGGGAATCCTTCCTGAGTGTACTGCTGGCACATTCCTTTATCGTATCTCGCTGCCGCCGTCGTCGTCGGCGTCGGAAGCGGGAGTGGGTGGCGAGGAAATAAAACGCCCCCAATTGAGTTAACCACAGAAAGCGAGTTGCATTGTTGGCATTTCTTTTCTCGCCGCTCGCCGTACTGCCGCGCTGGTCGTGGTTCATTCAAAATGGACACTGTATCCTGTTTCGGGCTATTTTACACAAAACTGACTTAAACATGTAGTCGTCCATGCCTGGATGCCCAGCTGTACCTGGGGTGGTGGCACAGAGGCGGTGAGTTGATTCGATTTCAACGTTAAATGTGCTTCCTGATGCAGAAAGGATTCGATTCAAGGATCTGTGCTGGTGGTCTTTGTACGGGGACTGGCATGCATAATAGATGAATTGCGAGGGATATCCTGTGAGGTAAGCTCGCTGGTGTTGTGTCCTCCTCTGCCGAAAGGGATGGGAAATGGCTGCGACAAGTTTCCTCGGCGGGCGCTTTGAGTCGCTCAGAGATACAGTCCGCTTTGAATTATTTACACACAAAGGCTCTTTAAGGCGGCCTGTAAAGCGCTTACGATGTGACGGGCAACTTAAGTGCACACGCATGAGATGTCGCAGTTAACTTCTGACACGTGAAACATATTCGCGGAGCAAATAAAATCTAAGTTTTGTCTTCAAGGCGAAAGACGTGTTGACTCAGCCGAGGCCAAGTGTTTGGGGGTCTCGCTTGCCCGCGACGATGACGATTTACAGCATTTTCTGAGTTGAATCGATTTCTGTCCAAGGGCATGAATCATGGACGGAACTCTGGACACTCATCTGTACACTGTTTTGATGCGGATAACACCGGAAAACTCTGCGATTTCAATTAATTCGGTTTGAACACGTTGGCTCAAGAATCTACTTAAATGCAAGAGCGTCGAGCGTGGAGAGAAACAAGCGACCAGGCTTTATTCACCTTGAAGGCGCCGAGCTATGTCTAACTCCTTCGCAATAACCGACCCATTGGCATCCTGCACAGCAACCAAGACATTATAGACAGCATGCATGCAAGCAAACGACCACCATTTCAATTGTTTGACAAAATGTCGCGAGAGGGATACTCGGGCGTATGTGGAGCATGTTCCGATAATGCCCACAGCATTTGTGCGACTTGCGACACTCGGGCGAATGTTAAACTTCTGTTTCATCAGAATCCTTGGAGCTTCTTTCTCTCGTCGTGTGAGACAAATAAAGTGTTCCATGGCTCGTGACACAACGATGCACAATTTTCTTGTATGGGCAACATTCTGTTGTTCGGTAAAATGTAACGTATGTGCGACATGTGTGCACTCGGTACTCTCGTTCGTATGTTAAGCTTTCTTTCGTCAGAATCCTTGAAGTCTCTCTGTTCCGGCGCGGACTTTGCAAAGCGTTCCAAGACTCGGGCGTATGGGAAACATTTTCCATAGAACTTGATTCTGTGTGGCAACCGTCTATGTTATGTTGATGAGTAGACGGGTGTACGCCACGTCCAACTTACGTACTGCTACAGCGACTGTGATATCCGTCGGGGAATAGTATCCTTAACTTTTTATTGCACGAAAGGAGATTTACGGTTTTCGCACTATTCAACTTGGGCCATACCATCCGAGTGCTGTCGCAGGTGGTTGGAGAGTTCCAACTTTTATTTGCCGTCTCTATGATTGTATCGTCCACTTTTTTCTTGACATTCGCAAGAGGCGGTTTGATCCACAGTCTTGCGTAGGACGGGTCATTTTTGCCCTTTTCCTGGCAAGTTCATCCTGCTGCTACATTGCCGATATGACCCAGCCTAGAGTAATCGAGTGCTGCGCGCTTACCTTGAGCTCTTCGCAGCCTGCAACCAGCTTGCATTTTTTGTCTATTTTGCCGAAATTGCTTTAATGGCCGCTTGACTGTCAATTAGGATATATAATACTAATATCGATATCATTCTGGCCATATTCTTGACTGCCCGCATCCTTGACTCCCCGCTTAAGAAACACTGCCCCAAAAGGGATTCTGATCGATCAGTGCATGTTTAGCAATTCTGAAATAAATGCCAGCGCCTGTACCTCTTTACATCTTCGATCCATCCGAGTATTCATATTCGTTCCGAGACTCACGACCCTGCCCTTCGGCCGTAGAATTGGAACAGCAGCATATGTTAAGCACATTGAATTCCGATCTTGACAGCATAATTACTCGTAACTGGGGAAACAACAACAGAGTGGAATTCAATGCTTCAAAAACTCAATGCTGTCTGCTGTCACTCAAGCGTACCCTCGTTAATCAGCCATTATCCATGAATGGCGCTTGTGTCGACGAAACCGGAAACCTTTCCAACCTTGGTATGTGTATCAACACAACACTTAGTTGGATCGATCACATATTTGAGGTCGCCAAAAATGCTGCGAAATGTTTAGTTTTCCTTAATCGATGCAAGAAATATTTCAACTCCTCTGATTTGGCTTTCATTTATAAGGCGTATATCCGCCCCAAGCTTGAGTACAACGCTGATATCTGGTCTGGTGTCCCATAGACCAACCTGCACCTACTAAATAGAATCCAAAAGCGAGCGATAAAACTTATAGGAGACAACAATGTCGCAAAGTCATTAGACTCGTTCGAACATCGACGTACCCTTTCTTCTTTGTCCGTATTTTATCGCTATTTCAACAAACGCTGCTTAAGTGAGCTAGCCAACTGCATTCCTCCTCTCAATGAATTCACCCGCAATACTCGTCTCGCCAGGAATGCTCATCAGTTTACCCTTAATCCTACTTTCGGACGCACAGTTAAATTTAGAGACTCGTTCTTCAGCCGTACTAGGCGAATTTGGAATGCTCTTCCCAGCCCTACATTTCCCACAGACTACAACCGCCAGATATTTAAGACCAATGTGCACAGGCACCTCCTCTCCCTTTCTCCCACTATACCTTCGGCCCGTGCTGTGTCTTGACCCCGGACACTTAAGGGTATTAGCAATCCCTTGAGAGCGCAAATTAGAAAAACAAAAAAAAAATAGTCAATTGTTGATGGAGTCATTAGGGACCCACTCCTCCATTGTTGCACCCGAAGGGTATTTCGAAGTGAAAGAGCGGAGATTGATCAATTTATAGTCTATCGAGTATACGTCCATGTCCAGTGGAACATGGGAGCCAACCACTAGATTGACTGGTTCTTATAGTGCTCTTTTCAGCAGACATCTGCATGTAAAGGTCAAGAGGTTTAATATTGCCTCCAAGACCAACGAAGGCATAGTTGTTCCTGTTACACTCGGGCATGCAAGTCTCCGGATTCAGGTTAAAATTTTTAGATTGCTGGATTTCATGGAGGCCAGACCATGACCGGACTAAGCAGCCAAAATTCCAGATAGGTCTGACAACCGCTGTATTCCTGCACCGAAGTCGTATACTCAGCTCAGTTTGTCTAAGAAAACAGGGACACACGGCGAGAGGTAAATGCTACCTCCCACTTAGTGACTGTAGTATAGTGAATAGGTGCATCGACTCCTACTCTGGGATGTCTGGATTCAATTCGCAATATGAACAACATTCATTATTCAATGTTCTTTTCCCTTTCCAGACACTGTCATTACTCTAAGGAAAAAAAACTTCTTAAACTTCGCCGTTCCGAGTTGGCACAAAACCTCCACTCGAGGTCGGACCAGTGATCCATGGAAAAGCAGTGATTGAGGTGATGTTGAATTCCAGCAGTTGCTGCTTCCAGTTATTCTCTATTCCGGCCACTTCTTTATTCAAACTGGCTCCAATTTCAAAGTGTCGTTTCAAAGGCACAATAGTTGACGGATGTTTGTCTTAAAAAGACAATTCATCATTCTTTCTTTGAAAAGAAATTCAAATCAATCTAGACGGCATCATTCACCTTTCGGGATGACGGCTAGACAATTTTTGAATTGGTAGTTTTGGGTAAGCAGACCCCTGTGCCATCTAAAAGGTTTAAGGGCCGATGTTGAATGTAAACCACACCTAAACGTCAAGTTTTTTTCTGCATTTCATTTATCAATTTCAGACTAACTCAATTTGAACCATAGAAAGATACACAATCGAGCAACGCGTTGAAGTTATTCAGGCTTATTATGAAAAAGGGCGTTCAAATCAAAATGCCTATCGTGCACTTCGTGATTTTTTCGGTCAATTTAATCGTCCAAATGTGCGTACAATCGGAAAAAATCGTGCAAAAATTTGAGCAAACTGAGTCTGTAGGAGATGTGAAAACACCAGTGCATGCTCGTACAGTTCGTACTGCAGAAATTATTGCTGCTGTTCGCGATAGTGTGACTGAAGAGCCGTCCACCTCAACTCGTCGTCGTGCCCAACAATTGCACCTCTCACGCTCGTCGTTGATGAACATTATGCATAAAGACTTGCATTTACACGCTTACAAGGTGCAATTGACTCAAGAACTAAAGCCTCTTCACCATTTCAAGCGTCGTCAGAATGGTGGCAAGACATGGCAACAGTGGATGATCAATTTTCGAAGAAAATCATCTTCAGTGATGAGGCACATTTTCACCTCAGTGGATTCGTCAATAAGCAGAATTGCCGCATTTGGGCGAATGATAATCCAAGAGTGACTGTCGAAAAACCAATGCACCCACAAAGAGTGACTGTTTGGTGCGGTTTATGGGCTGGCGGCATCATCGGACCGTATATTTTCCAAAATGAGGCTGGTCAGGCAGTTACTGTTAATGGTGTTCGCTATCGTGAAACGATAACGAACTTTTTATGGCCCGAATTGGAAGATATGAATGTGGACGATATGTGGTTTCAACATTAAGGTGCCACTTGCCGCACAGCTAAGGAAACAATGGCTCTTTTGCGCGACAAATTCAAATTCAATGGGCGTGTTATCTCACGTGGTGGCGATGTCAATTGGCCACCAAGATCATGTGATTTGACACTGTTGGATTTTTTTCTTTAGGGTTATTTGAAAGAAAAGGTGTACGTCGATGAGCCGGCAACAATTCAAGAGCTAAAAGAAAAGGTGTACGTCGATGAGCCGGCAACAATTCAAGAGCTAAAGGATGAGATAATTCGGCACATTAACGGCATAGAACCTCAATTATGCTTCAGCGTCATCGAAAATTTGGACCATCGGATGGAGGTGTGCCGCCGAGGTCGCGGCGGCCATTTGGCCGATATTTTGTTCTATACATAATTGAACCATACCAATATTATCATAATAAAAATAAATGACAATAATTTCCTAAATAATTTGTGTTTTATTCAAAATCAACATCGGCCCTTAAAATGTAACTACCCTTTACAAGTGAGAGTTGCCGCTCCGACTATGGAGACTGGCCGTAAGTAAAATGGTGAAATGATAAGCACGCGGTTTCCCCTCTGAATGATATTATTATAGACATATATCGTCCATGAGGAGGATACAAAAAATAGAGGTGATATCGCAACGGCCCGTTCGGGCGTTCGGTGTCAGCGTCTTGTGTCAGAACCCGCTAACTTCAATTTTTCATATCGAAATAGAAGGCTCGCGTTTGACAAGTCAAATGTTATGAAATACAAATTCCAAGGGAAAATAGGAAAATATGAAATTAATATAAACAAAATCCTTATCAAAAATGAACTAATCGTCTCGGAATATTACGAATGACATTCGGCGAAAAAACGAGAGCAAACAAAATAAGGAAGCATTATGACTTTTCTGCCTCCAAATTTGGTCCCGGAGCCTTGCACACGAATTGATATTAAGCAGCTTGCCTCAACTACCAACGCCAACACGATCACGATGGCTTAATATTCTTGGCCGGCTGGGTGAACCACACGACTACGAGGGACGTTCAATATATTCTCGGTATCGGGGTGAAGCTGCGGTTGTATACATAAATTGACTTATTATTATGCATTGATGTTAGGGGAGATTATATTGAAAAATAAAAACAATTTAAATTGAATTTGCATTTTCCTTCATATCGATACCGATAATATATTGAACGCCACTCGTATATGCTGTAGAGGCACCCTTGGGTAGGTCGTACGTATCTACGATACAATACTGCTGGTTTCCAGCCTTTATTCACACTAGCTGGACGTACATCAGTGGCAGTACTTAGCAACATAGGAAAAAACCTCAATGCACCTTGAAGGTTAAGACTAAGAACGGGGCCCTAATACTATCGATGGATAAATCTCCATAACATCACATACAAGAGCTTTTCGGATGACCTGTGTGCTCGCCTGAAGCTCTTTATCCACAAGGAACCACGATGGACCAAATACTCACGCAACAACGGAGTAGACTGTCACTCATCACCTATTAATCGGCGTCAAAGTCGCGTATAACAGGGTGCAAAGAAACAAGCTACACGCCTGCATGTCATTTTGACACTCCTGCTAAACTCGTCCGGTTGTTCAGTAGGACGATGGGGTGTTTGACGCTGCTCCATCACGATCGTTAATGAACAAGGTATCCTTCGGCGTCAAAAAAGATTTTCTATATGGCGACGCACGTCATGTGACCGCATCAAGGTGTGTATGTAGCTCTTGAGAAGATCGTGTAAAACTGCCAGACCAACACTAGAAGCACAATCTTCCTGGAGTTCGTTCGGTCGATAGACAGCATTCGCAGATGGCATTGACGTCCTTCACTGACTTCACAGACTGAGACTGAAGCATCTTAAGTGGTTCTAAAAGTGTATGAAGTGTACGGTTTATTCGAAAACATCGACTTTTTGGCCAGAGCGTCACAATGGGCCGCAATAACTTCAATGCTTGGCTGTTGGCTCCGCTATGAAGAGTGGCAACAACGTCAAAGCAGACGAACTTCTGGCAATCGGTGTGACTCAATGGGCAACTGAGTAATGGAGCCTTCGCTCGAACAGCCAAGATGAAGTAAATTACCCTAGTCCTGCTGTACAGCGCCGAGGCACAGAACCATTAGTTTTTGGAGTAAAAGGCTTTTAAATTCGATCATTGGTCCTGCGATTGAAAAATAAGATTCAACCATGAACGTCGTCTTCAGACACTCCCCCTATATCAACCACCTTGGGGTGTGAAAAGGACGAAAAAGGTAGCTGAACAAGATTTTTGATTGAAGTTCAGGACCAACTTCCAACCATTTACTCAAGATTACGTGATATGGGATAGTTGTCTGAAAAGCTATGTAAGTGCTGAGAGCCAAGGGTTCATTCCATTCTGGATGCATTCGTCATGTAGGACGGCATAAGGACAACGATTTTCGGTTCTGAACGTGGAATATGAGATCACGCGTACATCATAAACTAAGAGTGCTGAGACTTCTGACCCATCGATGAGGCAGACTGTGGCAGAAAATGTTAAGCTTTGCTGATATAAGCAAACTTCATACAAGAACCCACATCAAATTGAATTCGCCTTGATGCACGCTACAGATGACAAGGATGACAACAGAATGGAATGCGTCTAGAACAGGACATCCGATTAATGCCCCAGCTTCGACATCACGGTCGTTCTAGGAGACTTTAGCGCAGTGCTGAGTACGTAGAGCATCAACATCCGATAGCGTACTCAGGTTGGTGGATTTTGTTACCTCCAGAGAAAATCCCTCGGTAAACAAGTCACAAAGCACGTTCTTCGAAAGAAGAAAATCCGTCTGTTGACTTAGTACAGCTGTCAGTAAACATTAAACTGATATTCCACTTCTTTGCTGTTCCTTTCCCGCGGGAATCCACTTTACACTGCCGTCGGAGGACCACTTGCAACGGTTTCGCCATAAATCCACATCGCTGCGTCCGAAGGAAAACACTCTTAGATGATTGCCACCCTCACTCCCGCTGTCTGCTCCCACCCAAAAAGGGTTAGTCTCGTTGTAGTCCTTCCCCGCCCACTTCAGCGTGCCCCTTAAACACACCGACCACTCCAAGGTGGATCGAAAAATCTTTGAGAACCTTGAACTCACGCAATCCCCAAAGGTCACATTCACGCGCCGACCAACAAACAGGCACGGGTCTCACTAAGAGACACGTCTTAAATGTCCCTCTTAATTATTTCAGTTGTGCCCGCCTCTTCATTCGGGACAGGTGCCCTTCGTGTTCCTGGCAATCTCGGCATCAAAACAAATCGTTTAGTCCTCCCGGCGAATATCCCTTTTTCTTCTGCGAGACTCCTTCAAAGGATCCCCGGAGTAACCGTCGTCGAAAGCGAAGAAAGGCGGAATACAGATGAAAAGGGAAACGGAAAATTATTCACCCGCCCTGCCCACCGCCGGAGGCCAGTAACGACGTCGAACGAGTAAGTAATGTTGAGAATCCATCAATAGTTTGCCATTATCCGTGGGGAGCGACTGCGCAGGGAATTGCTTGTTAAAGAGGAGCCCTCTACACAAAGACGTACGCCCTTGAGCGGGAGAGGCGGCGGTGGGAGAATCGCTTTCATGTGAACCCCTCCCCGGGGACACGCCGAGGGTCGTCCTTCGGCAATATCGCTGCCGACGAACGGCACGGATGCCGTAGACAGAGCAGAGTAAACGAACATGTAACGTGTATGTTTGCACAGCTTGAGGTGCACGGGATGCAGGAACACGAACACGGCAACTTACCTGTCCTCCGGGTGCGGGTGCTCCCACGGTGTTCGCAATTGTATGCAGGACCTCGACGTAGAGCTTCTCCTTCTCCTCGAAGCGATCGAGTATCTCGTCGACGGGCTGTTCGCGTTCGCTTTCCGGCAGAGTTTCGGCACGTGTCTCGGCGGCACGTACCGCTGACATGCGTCGGTTCTCACGCTTCCATGCCAGCGATGTGAAGCTCTCGAAGTATGAGCCGTCCGTCTCTTGAACACTGCAATGAAACGAGAAAATTGGGTTATTGTGCTGTCATACATGTACTTGGTGCAGGGAGTGGTGCGAGGACAATTTTTAAAAAGATTTTGAAGTCTATTGTGGGATGCGGACAAGTTGAATGAGTTTACGAACAGGAAAAAGGGGGAACATCCTGTGCGAAAGCCAGACCGGAAACACCGAACAAGATTTGCTGCTAAGCCTTAAAGATCAGCACTTTTTCGGCACAGAGGAGGGTGGTAATCAAATTCCCGGTTAGTTTTACTGCCAGAACTAGTTAAGCACCCGTATGTGCGTCCAATTAATGCAAGGAATGCTAAAGACTGCCCCGAATGTCACCCAAAGGTCTGCCAATCCCTTTTCACCACCCCAGAGGCATATGAAGAGATTTTATAGACCCCACCCCTTCTCCACGTCAATCTGTCATCAACCAGTCGGATACACTCAAGCATTGACGGCATGTCGGAACGTTTAGTCATCAATGCAAATGGGCACCCGTATTCGAGGACCTCATGAGGCCACTTTACGAGTCCAGCCATGACTCCGTCACGTCATGGCACTTAAAAATTGATTCTCTCTCCCCCGTCCCAGCGAACCCACAACGACCCCCTTCGTCAGGGCTCTAATCAAGTCCGCATGTCCTGTCGTAAAAATTACCGCATCCACCTACACGCACCCGAGTTATTACGTTAAAAAGTCATCCGAACAGTTTCGCATTTTTATCACATACTCCAAGCCACCCCCGCCCCCTCGGCTGAGTAAAGAGATTACAGTCTTCTAACTTTTACGGCCCTCCGTCGGGCCGGAACTCGTCGAGCACTCCTGGCGTCCTCCTTCAGCAACTGGATGAGCATTTTATTCGGTTTTCATTGCCGCCAGGCGAGTCCCAAGTGCAGACATCCCTCAGCGCCCCACTAACGATGGCCATTTGTATGCCAAGACGATCACCCGGCATCTGCATACGGGACGCTCCCTCCTCTCGGTGTCTCATCCGTAATTAGCTGCGAATCATGCGTTCCATTAGGCGAATGCATAATCAATTGGCTGTGCCTCACTGGCAGCGATGATCTCGTATTATTCCCCCTCAATGGAGGTCATAATTATCGCTCCGAAGGCGGTCCCGACTCGCGGCGAATAACAATGCCGTCAATGAAGCAATTCCTGCGAAGTATACCACCCCACCTTCCGACAGCCGGCACACTCACACGCATCCTGCCGCAGCCGTCATCTCCTCCGGAATGTGCGGACGGGACGTGAGTGCCGCACACACTCGCTTCCGTCCAAACAAACAACTTCATTTGCATAAATTTAGTCCTGGCAGCGGAGCCGAAAAAAAAGACTGCCGAGGGAAAACCGACGCGCTGATGATTTATTTGCGACGAAAGGATCGCTGAATCCTGCCGTTCAAAGGACGAATTTGCATATCGAACCTCTTTTCGATGCTTTTTTTCTGTTTAATCCTGCAAAGGATTCGATTGGAAATATTGTCATAAGTCTCGTTATTGTTTCTCCTTTCGATTTGGGGCGGGGGGAGGGGACACCCGGCGGCGAGGTGGGTGCTTACTCAAGCCGGGCCAGAGTTCGAGTGGACTCGGCCGGGATTCGATTACTCTTTGATGGCTCGTCGATAGTGGCGAGTGAAAAAAATGAAATGAATTTCGAAGGGCAGCTGGACGGCGAAGTTCACCGTGAAATGGCAGAGTTCAGTGGGCCACTCGAGTGCTGTGTGACGACAAGGGCAAACATTGGCAGTGGCAGTGATGAAGGGAGTGATGTCGATGACACAATTTGCCCCCTAGCCACGGATGCTTGATGAGATTTTACTTGGAAGACTGAACTGACTGAACTGACTGAACTGACTGAACTGACTGAACTGACTGAACTGACTGAACTGACTGAACTGACTGAACTGACTGAACTGACTGAACTGACTGAACTGACTGAACTGACTGAACTGACTGAACTGACTGAACTGACTGAACTGACTGAACTGACTGAACTGACTGAACTGACTGAACTGACTGAACTGACTGAACTGACTGAACTGACTGAACTGACTGAACTGACTGAACTGAATGAACTGACTGAACTGACTGAACTGACTGAACTGACTCAAGTGACTCAAGTGACTGAACTGACTGAACTGACTGAACTGACTGAACTGACTGAACTGACTGAACTGACTGAACTGACTGAACTGACTGAACTGACTGAACTGACTGAACTGACTGAACTTACTGAACTGACTGAACTGACTGAACTGACTGAACTGACTGAACTGACTGAACTGACTGAACTGACTGAACTGACTGAACTCTGACTGAACTGACTGAACTGACTGAACTGACTGAACTGACTGAACTGACTGAACTGACTGAACTGACTGAACTGACTGAACTCTGACTGAACTGACTGAAGTGACTGAACTGACTGAACTGACTGAACTGACTGAACTCTGACTGAACTGACTGAACTGACTGAACTGACTGAACTGACTGAACTGACTGAACTGACTGAACTGACTGAACTGACTGAACTGACTGAACTGACTGAACTGACTGAACTGACTGAACTGACTGAACTGACTGAACTGACTGAACTGACTGAACTGACTGAACTGACTGAACTGACTGAACTGACTGAACTGACTGAACTGACTGAACTGACTGAACTGACTGAACTGACTGAACTGACTGAACTGAGTGAACTGACTCAAGTGACTCAAGTGACTGAACTGACTGAACTGACTGAACTGACTGAACTGACTGAACTGACTGAACTGACTGAACTGACTGAACTGACTGAACTGACTGAACTGACTGAACTAACTGAACTGACTGAACTGACTGAACTGACTGAACTGGCTGAACTGACTCAAGTGACTGAACTGACTGAACTGACTGAACTGACTGAACTGACTGAACTGACTGAACTGACTGAACTGACTGAACTGACTGAACTGACTGAACTGACTGAACTGACTGAACTGACTGAACTGACTGAACTGACTGAACTGACTGAACTGACTGAACTGACTGAACTGACTGAACTGACTGAACTGACTGAACTGACTGAACTGACTGAACTGACTGAACTGACTGAACTGACTGAACTGACTGAACTGACTGAACTGACTGAACTGACTGAACTGACTGAACTGACTGAACTGACTGAACTGACTGAACTGACTGAACTGACTGAACTGACTGAACTGACTGAACTGGCTGAACTGACTCAAGTGACTGAACTGACTGAACTGGCTGAACTGACTGAACTGGCTGAACTGACTCAAGTGACTGATCTGACTGAACTGACTGAACTGACTGAACTGACTGAACTGACTGAACTGACTGAACTGACTGAACTGACTGAACTGACTGAACTGAGTGAACTGACTGAACTGACTGAACTGACTGAACTGACTGAACTGACTGAACTGACTGAACTGACTGAACTGACTGAACTGACTGAACTGACTGAACTGACTGAACTGACTGAACTGACTGAACTGGCTGAACTGACTGAACTGGCTGAACTGACTCAAGTGACTGATCTGACTGAACTGACTGAACTGACTGAACTGACTGAACTGACTGAACTGACTGAACTGACTGAACTGAGTGAACTGACTGAACTGACTGAACTGACTGAACTGACTGAACTGACTGAACTGACTGAACTGACTGAACTGACTGAACTGGCTGAACTGACTCAAGTGACTGAACTGACTGAACTGGCTGAACTGACTGAACTGGCTGAACTGACTCAAGTGACTGAACTGACTGAACTGACTGAACTGACTGAACTGACTGAACTGACTGAACTGACTGAACTGACTGAACTGACTGAACTGACTGAACTGACTGAACTGACTGAACTGACTGAACTGACTGAACTGACTGAACTGACTGAACTGACTGAACTGACTGAACTGACTGAACTGACTGAACTGGCTGAACTGACTCAAGTGACTGAACTGACTGAACTGGCTGAACTGACTGAACTGGCTGAACTGACTCAAGTGACTGAACTGACTGAACTGACTGAACTGACTGAACTGACTGAACTGACTGAACTGACTGAACTGACTGAACTGACTGAACTGACTGAACTGACTGAACGAAGTCCTAGCTGCCAGAAGTCCTCCATCTGGCGACCAAGTACAGGGCCGCAGATGTTCCACATCGTCTTGTTCCAAGGAGAACCGTTGAACCTCAGTTGATGAGCTTTGATCCCACTCCACAGCACTATCACGTCACGTGCCAGCCAAAGGCTTGCATTTCTCCGAAACACAGTCCCAGCACGCTGCATGCATGCTCCTTCCAATAAATAAAGGGCGCGTCACACAGTCGACCATTCCACGTCCATTAAGGCCGTCCATCTCCAAAATTGCAGGTATGCATTGCCCAACCTCCCGCCAGGACGTGTAGCTCAGCAGCAGTTGAGCACGACTGCAGCACGCGATGCATCGCCTCAGTGTGCACCCGAAACGTGCTCGCTTTGTGCCGCCACTCGGCCAGGAAGTGAACCCTCTTGCGTAGGAGTCGGAAAAACAAAAGCCATCACGTTTCCATTCGCAGCGACATCCATTTGCCGTTGTTGCATAAGACAGCCACTCCCGGTCCGGAGGGCCAGGACGGTGGCATAATCCACTAGCGACACGCATATGAAACCGTTCTCGCTCACTCCCGCACCGTGTCAGTGGGAGACTTGTTGAATCGACTTGACCTTGATGCCGCACAGGCTGTGCCGTGGAAATTGATTACCAATGGCGGCCTTCAGCCATTCATCGCCGTAGGGGAGGAAAAAAAAATCAATTTTCAGAACAAATTTGTTTCTCCAACGAATGATGATGACGTGCCGGAGACGACGACGCCGCCGCCGCCGGTCCTGGGACTCCGACGGATAGGTGCTCTTTGGCAAATAAATGGCTTCGCCGACACAAAAGGCTTGCGAATGCTTTCAATTTTCCCGAGATAAACCGAAGCGAAAACATGAAAAGTAAATGTTTTTGCGGCAAAGTCATTGTTCGCTCGGGTTTGTGTGGATAAACCGGAATGATGGACTGCGCGTGAGTTCCTCGGCTCGTCGTTGCGAGGGCATGACGGATGGGGCCTCACTCGGGAATCCACTCAAATGACTGAAAGGTGCTCGAGGATTCAGTCAACTGATTCGATTCCTGATGAGATATCGAGATACGGCACGCTGCGAAGGTGAACAGGAATCATTTTTGAAACAGGCCCTCCCTCCCTTCCGGCCGGTTAGAAAACTCATTTTCCGGGTGAAAAAAATTCCACGGCGTAGCACCCATTGCCATGGCAACACAACAAACAAGTCAAACGCGAACCCGCGCCCATTGCGAACCAACCGCGGCGCAATTTCCCCCGGCAACCGACACCATTCATCGTACTCAACTGCAAATATTCATAATTTACCTCTTCCCTGGCCGCTACCCCGCCCACCGTCGCGTAGCAAAACATTCTGTTTCTCTAATGGAAACTCATTCAGAGTCAATTTGCAATTCCGCAGATGACCTATACCTGCCGCTGGTCGCGGCCACCCCTCTTAGGATCTATTTCCGCCGCGTAATTAAATCAACCACCGGCTGATGGAATGCACCGCCAAACCAATCTCGTCCTGGCTGATGCACCACCTTCCCCAGCGAAATTACGAGATTCATTATATGCGCAACCAGCTCTTTTGCATAGCCCGTCACTTCAGCCCGGGTTGACGGGCTCGAAATTGCAGACTTTTCACCTGTTTATGCCGAAGCCCTCGCACCACGGTGTGGCAATAACAAAAGCCTGCATCGCAGTGTGTACAGCTGCCACAAAAACTTGCAACCACACGCTGAACGTGGCTGACGAGTGGAGTGGAACGGGGCCAGCGCCCATCAACATTAAACACATCCTTCAGTGCTAGTCCTTGCCGGTGGGTGCGGTCGGTGGGATGTGTCGGTTGTGGAATATGAACAATTTCATCTTTAATATGCACTACCCCCTACCCCCCCTCCCCCCCCCCGCACACAGGGTGGAAACCAAAACGAAAACCCTCCTTCATTAGCATTTTGCCTCCACGAAGGAGCTCCAGTGCCAGCGGTTCAAACCCAATCTCTGTGGGAAATTACATTCCTCCTCCTTTTTTTTTTTTTGGTTCGTGTGTTTGTTTGTTGTGACGAGGTCTTTCGGTGTTGATACGCCACCGCCGCCGCCCACCACTGTCCCGCCCTCGACGAGTGGGAGTTGTGTCGGTTTAGTGATGAGCGTGGGCGTATGGACTCGGGCCGCAGGACTAATGGAGCTCGACGACGCGTCCCTGGGGCCAGCACACACCTGCTCGAGGCACTTCGCGCAATATGCGAGTTTAATAAAGTAGATCTACCCCCCTCCCCCTCTGAGTGGATAGCTTTAAATCCAATTTATTACATTTCCAACTCAACCATTTGAAAGGACATGGAGTTGCCCACACCCGCCTCGGATGTGCATCAAATTTCACTCACCCCACGAAGTCCGAAGATGAGACAGGCTAAGTAACCCCCCCCCCCCCCCCCACACACACACACGCCCGCAGGACATCCAAAAAGTCCGCCCGTTGAATGAGAAGAAAAATTTTCGCAACACGCTCACAATGCCGCCGAATCTCCTTGTTCACGTGACTCGAATGTGGGAACGTTTGCTGCCACTTCCACACAGTTGAACGGCGACGGGACTCTCTCACAGACGACAAATTTCGTGTTGGAAGGATTACGACGTGGGGCTACCCGGGGTCTTGTGTGTCACACGGCGGGAATGGGCGTACAGGGGGGAGCTGCGCTCCGAGAGATGGTGTGAAATCGTAAAATTGTAAAATTGTAAAATTGTGGATTTGTTGCCGTGTCTTATCGCGGGAAGTTTGTCCTCCTTATGTGGCGCAAGGTGCAGCAGTTACCACGGCTCAGTATGGCAGAGCGACGAGCGAGTAGAATTTAAATTGTTCCACGATGAGACACATTGTCGGTGGATGGCGGGCATTGCGGGTGGGGGTATGGGGGATAATGAAATTTTTTTTCTTTCAATCCTCTTGTTCGTTGTTCCTCTTTTTTTTTTTTTTTTGAGGGATTTTTTGTATCTCTCAACTTGTTTCGGGGTGAAATTTAATTTATGTGACAGTTCGCGTGAAGTAAAGTGAAGTACTTTATGCTTCATTTTGTTCCCGGAATTGGTCTATCTGTCATCCGGGCTCGCAGTCAGTCGAGGGGGATTGCTTTAAGAAAATGCACGCGTTTTGATTTAAATTGAGACCTTAGATGTGGTAGTTTAGTGAGGAGAGAATAAGAGGCCTCTAACGTACAAAATATGATCAGAACAGAGAAAAAATAAGAGTGTTCGAGAAGTAACCCCAATTCTCGAACACTCGGACGTATGTGGACTTTTTTGTGGCCGTGATTTGAAGTGCCTGTTCCAGTCCCATACGTAAAGCCGAACTGACAATCGAGGTTGTACATGCTTAGCTTAAGGTCTGCAATGGTTTACAATATAGATCGATTGACAGTTGCTGTCTGTGTTAAAATTGTGCATAGAGTGATTCTTTAGTAAGTATGTTTCTAACATTTGCTCCAGATTATAGTAGACACAATCGTCCATCTGACCGTGTTGATGCAATACCGTGAAGAAAATCGAATAATCTGGATCCATCATCAAAATGCACGCTTAAAAGAAAGCATGGCTACCATTAGAGAAGGAGTTGAGGAAGATTCCATTCTATTATTTTCTCATCGAACACAGCACTGAGCACATCTACTTACACCTTAGTAAAGCGAAACACCCTCAATAATTGCAGCTAAGGATCACTGAGCAGGAGTGCTTAGAACATACGACAATTGGGCTCTTGGACATCATCGTTTGGATGACCAATCCTTTCTGCAGAGATGATGGTAATATTTCAACTTTTCACACTTAGAGTGGTGCAGAAGAGTGTCAAAAGTTACCACATAGCAATAATCCGCAGGTAACGATCGACTTGTAGCTCCCTGAGATTGCTGTTTAAGATTTCAAGTATAACGACGCATGGTTGTCCGCCATATGGGTCATTGTGTCTCATGTCATCTCATTTCTCATCGTATAAAGGTGATTTTTTATAAGCTATAGGAAAGTTTTTAAAAACAAAAACACATAAAATTCAGAAAAATGCATGAAATCTTTATTTGAATCGATAGTACGGTCCATATAATTTAATGTTTGAAGATTATTTCATGCAAATGTTGACCTTCAATGCGCCTCAAATGATCCATCCGCTTAGTCCAATTTTGGCATACTCTTTCCAACATTTCGGCCGGTATCTCACACGAATAAATGCTTCAATGTCGTCTTCCAATGCGTCAATTGAAGCGAGCTTATCTGTATAGACATGAGCTTTAACATAGCCCGACAAAAAATAGTCTAAAGGCGTTAAATCGCACGATCTAGGCGACCAATTGACCGGTCCCGAACGTGAAATAAAATGTTCACCGAACTCGCCCCTCAATAAGTCCATTGTTGCGCGTGCTGTGTGGCATGTGGCACCGTCTTGTTAAAACCACATGTCGAGCAAGTCAAGCTCTTGCATTTTGGGCAAAAAAAAAGTTGGATATCATCTCACGGTAGCGCTCACCACCATTCACAGTTACGTTACGATTCGCATCATCATCTTTGAAGAAGTACGGTCCAATGATGCCACCAGCTCATAAACCGCACCAAACTGTGACTTTTTCTGGTTGCATTGGTAGCTCTTGCAATGCTTCTGGCTGATATTCACTCCAAAATCGACAATTCTGCTTATTTACGTACCCATTGAGCCAAAAATGAGCTGACCATAAAATGGAAGGAGCACGCAGTTTGATAATAAAATTCAATAATTTCCAAGCGTTGTTCGCTTGTAAGACGATTCATGGTTAAATTATAGACCAAACTGAAGATGTTTGACAGTGAAACAAAACACGAAACGTGTTTAAACCAGTGTTGCCAAAGAGATAATAGCTAAAAAATCACCCTTTAGTATTCATTTATAATATTCGAGAAGGAAGTCTTCGATGCTGAGTCTGTGTGGCAACGCAACAGAGGCTCCCCGCTCTATGGTGGCGCACATAAGTGGAGAAGGACCTCAAGCAACCTGGAGTATGTTACACGAATCAGCTACAGATATCGATATCGATCTAACAAGAGAGACTTGTTAATTGAGGGTCAGTAGTAGAAACAAAAAAGGATATATTTGATACTTTAAACTTCAAATTGATTCAGTATCTTATAATCTTCAGAATATTCAAAATATTGATGTGACTTTTCAGAATATGACTCCGCAATATCTGACCAGAGACTCCTACTTCACGTGCATACGTCTTGTCACATGATTAACGTGAAATCCTCACGCTCATGAAATAGTATGTGACACGTAGTCTGTGATTTAGTTTCGCGTGAACTTACCATTTTCTGTCAGATTTAAACTTCTTCTGAAAACTCAATTTATATGATGTAGATGAAGGTGCGTGATAAGATTTAGAATTCTTGTCGTTGTTGCAATGCTATTCGTGAAGTGAGAAATAACTTTTATTTATATACAATTTTTCCATCAGATGTCTTCAGAAATCTATATCTCGCGTTGTATCCGTCCCATCAGCACAATCTCAGTTTTGAATTGTATTCCATCAGGAAAACGCCACGCCGCAAACATCGATAGGAATTTGCCTCCTGGATCTTGGTTGGGAGGTCCTTAATCATCCACCTTATAGTAGACAGACGTAGCACCAAGTGATTACCTACCACCTGTTCCTGTCCATGGCGCACGATTTTGCTGGTGAAAACTTCTCCACAAGAGAGGCTTGTGAAACAAGTGTGATGTACTGCTTGTCCATCACTTATATTTGTGTTGCGATACACCAGCTAGCTGGCCGAAGTGGCTTAGTGGTTAGGTGCGTCGACCTTCTAGGCTCTAGTAGGTCCCGTCCACTAGTGAGAGAACAGTAGCATTTTTACAATTCCGAGTTAACGCAAGTAACCACTGAACCACGGTGACCTCGTTTCACGGAAGATACGTGCAATATCATGATGAACAATCTACATCTTCTGACCCGCCTGATCCACTAAAGATGTCGCGGCAGAGTCTAAACATGTTAGGGTGTATAAGCATGATTGAATATAAGCATATTTGAATCTAAGATGCCATCAGATCTGCGAAACCTAGAGAACAGACGTCAGAAGCGAGCGTGCGCCCCAGTATTGATTTGTTTTGGATTCGGAGGTTTAACTTTCTAACCGAACGATTCATTTTCGGAGACAGAGCACGTACGCGAAATCTCCAGAGATAAGTAGCCACCGACTCTAACACATCAGAAGTTATTAAGCGGAACGAGGAGACTTTTTCGACTTACGAGGGGCGTTCAATATATTCTCGGTATCGATATGAAGGAGAATGCGAATTCAATTTGAATTGTTTTTATTTTTCAATATAATCTCCCCTTACATCAATGCATAATAATAAGTCAATTTATATATACAACCGCAGCTTCACCCCTATACCGAGAATATATTGAACGCCCCTCGTAGTATCTCGTCCTGGGTCTGCCAAGTGGTCGCCTACTTGCTGGACTTGTATTCAAGGCACGCCTCGGAAGTCGTCGTACCACGTGACCAAACCATAGAAGCATAGCCATTTCTGTTCGAAGGTGTTAAGTGCCTTGGCGTTGGCGTGTTTCTAATCCTATCACGGCGAGTAGCTCCCACAATCATCATATCTCGGCAGCTGGTATTGGATATCTTTCGGTCATTACCCAATTTTCATGAATTGGAACAACTACTGAGTTAAAAACCGCAGACTTGGCTTTGACACCAAGCTCGGCCTACTACAGGAAAGGTCAGCATTACTTCTCCCATCACTCGTTAAGAAGACGACGAGAAATCCCATATTCATGCAGAACATTCAAGAGGCCTTTTCCAAATCTACAAATCATGCTGTAGATCGGCTTTGCATACTCTCAAGTCTCAAGCCTACTTGAGTACCATTCTTCGATTAAAAAGCGGGGCGGTTGTACTTCTGCCGAGGCTAAAGCCGCACTGTCAACATAACACATTTCAATGACACGAGTCAGGTGAAATATTTGGATCCACTCCAAGCTTAAGAGGTCGTTGACCAACGCAAGAAAATGACGATATACTTGCTGTTTTAGAAGAACGCACTTCGTACCTTTTTGATACACAGCTCTATTCTGTTTATAGTTACTTAAGTTATTTGCTTATTTATTTATTTTACAACCAAGATATTGAGAATGTTCCTTTATGGTTTTTTGGGATATATGGCTATATCGTCGAGGGATTCGAAAAAGGAGTTGCCTAGTATCCGCTTTCTGACTCTAGCCAACACTCTGTAGCTTCACCGAAAATGAGTTAGTGTTTCCGAAGTGTCGTTACGGCTGCGTCAGTGTGTGTTGTATGAAATGCTTAGCCTGATGGTGTGGTCTCCTAACGCCCAGTGCTCCGTGATGACCGGTGCTGTTCAAGCGATGTCAATGCGAGTCCAATATTCTACTTTGGCCACACCTTTAACTAAACCTGGGAAGACGTGGCGTGGATCAAAATATGATGTCGGCTAGTTTTGGTCGTCGTTTATTCTTCAGTGCAATCACAGCCAATCTATGTTGCTTCAATGGAACACGGTCCTAGTTAATCATTTCCTCAAAGTGTCATCAATTCGATCGGTGCCAGTCAGCGAAATAGATGAATCACCAGTCCGATGTTGAATCGCTTAACCGTCCGGACCACGAATTGGATGGCCCGATATCTCCAACTGCGATTTTTTCAGTGTTTGAAAAATCGCAATCGCAGTCTACTGACTGACTGCGATTGCGATTTTAACTTCAAATGTAAATTTAGACTGTTATTGAAATGCAACTACTTCAGAACCAGAATCGCAGTTTAAAACCACACTTCCAGCTTGGTTGCTATTTTTTCCAAAATCACATCCAATCACACATGCCCCATAGTTGCTCCTTTTCACAACCCCCTTCGCATATTGGTTCACACATGCGATTGAGGTAGGTCGCAACGTAGGGCAGCAACCAACGAAAAATGAGTAGTCGATCTGTCCAACTCTACAATGGACATCGGCAATCGAGTCCGGTTTCAACTCGCCATCCAGCAGTTAGTCTTACCTCCTCTTGGACAAATTTCCACACTAATGCCTGCCGAAGGTGGACTCTCTGTAGTCACAGATTTTATGGAAGTTTCCGGTAAAAAACCGATTGCGTCTCTGAATCTTCCAAAGATTTACGGTCGCATGACTCGTAGTTTGTAAAAAAAATAAAACTTTAGCTTGCGGTTAGGAGACGTTATAAATTTATCTCGGAACTTAACAAAACTCCCGCACTTAGTTCGGACAAACTGAACAAGGAAACTCATTCAAGAAGGCGAACTTTTTGCCCACCAGTCAGCCCCCCCCATTCGCTGCCCACTGTCATGACACCACAAATCAGTTGGTCGCTGGGCCGTCAAACTTTCAAAACAGTGGCTCCCCTCAACCCTTGGCAAAGCCACCGGGCAAACTTTCGCAACTTTCCCTCTTGAATTAGAAACCATTCCGACTGCCGGCGGATGAACTCAATTGTATGTCACGACAGCCAACCGCCATTCGAAAGCGAATGACAACCGCAGACTCTTCCCCAAATATCTGTCGGGCGGAAGAGGAGGAGGCTGCCAGTCTCCCCTTCCCCACGCAATGAAAGTAAATTTGAGAAGTTTCCCCCGATTTTCACACAATACACCGCCTAGGCCTGCCCTAATAGATTGCCCTTGATTACGCCGACGAGGCTGACTTCAAGGTGAACAAACTTTTAACCGACTGCCTGCGACAAAAGACTGAATGCGTCACTTGAACGGGGAGCCCTTCAATCACTCATTGCGGTCGCCATTGTCCGGATATCACACAAGCAATCTGTGGACGGCTCACAACAATGGACGAATGTCCCTGTCCACGACATGATCATCCCCGTTTTTTTTTTCATTCTGCCGACCACCGAGTGCCTGGCATCCACCACAACAACAGGACGCTCCATCCAGTGGCATGCAACGCGACCGTGGTGGCTGGGGAGGCTGCCGAATGCCAACGGAAACATCTCAGTTATTCACAATTTCTGTATCAAAAGGATTCCGAAAATACCTCAGAGGACGCACACAGCAACTGCGTAGCTCCGACTAATTAATTCCATCTTTGTAGCCTGTTGAGGGCTTCATAACCAGAGTAATTCCGTTTAGCTATTATTAGGCGCTCGCGCCCACCCTCCCTCGACGGGTAATAATTAATTAAGGATTAGCTCTTAGCGCATTTAAATATTTACGGGCCCAATTGAAATAATGAAACCGACTAGTCGTCGTTGTGACTGGTTGACAATTGGTCACAAGATGCGTCCGTCAGAGCGTCGTGAGCAGGTACAGCGACGCCGATGGTTAGACCAACAATCGTCGGTGTAATTAGGGCTGAGTGCTTGCGGCTTGCGAAGAAATCCTTAAGACAGCTGGAATAATCTGGTTAATGGATGTGCGTACAAAGGCACCTCCCGTGCGTGTCTGTGAATCAGCCGAACGCCATTGATGGTCGAAGGGCCATGAAAATGCTCCCAAATGACACGGGAATTATCGGCTAATGGACGTCCTGCGTCTGTCGGAACAGCCGGTGAAGGACAAGAAACATTTCTATGAAAGGACACGCTTATGACGGCGACTATCCCCTGTCAGATGGCACAGGAGTGAATGACTTGTTAAAGGAACCGGGAGCACACATTACCGGTAATCCTTGGCTAATTGATGCTGGCGAGGTAAAAGCAAACAGGGGGTACCGACTACCGAGAGTAGTTCGTTTGTTGTCGTAGTCCGTGGGAGTAGGGGGTGGGGTCCTTTATTGGAACTAATGGCTACTTGAACTTGTGGGAAGGTTTGCTTTGATGTGGCAGCTGTTTCTGGGTATTTAGGGATCTCCTGGACAAAGACATTGTTTCTCGGAAGATGCTCAATTATTGTTTGGGCGCATCAGTTGATGCGGCAGATGGGTGGAGTATTTATGTCTTGCGCAACAGTTTTTCTTGGAATAGGACTGGTTTGGTGGCAATTGACTGTGATGCGTTGTCGGGCATCTCAGAAATATTTTCGTGGTAGTCAGGCACTTTGTCTGAACACCAGTACCGAGATCAAACGCAGAATAATTCCTGCCAACCAGTGTTTCTTTGAGCGCAGGGTAGTAGCGACCTTTCTCGAAGAATGAAGCTATCTTTAGACAAGACATCGCCCACCCCAGTCCTCCTGTACGTGGCAGTGACATGGACAATGAAAGGTTGACAAGGACGATGAAGTCCCTATTAACGTCGAGAGAAAGAAAGTGCGATCTTTTGTCCTGTCTGTCTATCTGAACTGTAGGGGCGGCACAGTGACTAGTCTAGCGTCCACCGATCCAAGATCTTAGGTGCCTGGGCAAGGAAGAGTGCATGGACGCCTTGACTCCGGCCTGATGAGTCATCGATTCCGATGCGGTGGTCTACACATGTGAAGAAGCACCTCAAGCTACTTGGAGTGAGCAAGTGGAGGAAGCTACTAGCTGAAAAGGACATGCTACACACGACCATCCAATTTGATTTGAATGGATTTTCGGCATGTACCCCATATGTATCCTTGATAGTCCGGATTAAACAGGCGTATGTGAACGTCGTCAAAGTCAGGCAGAAATGTTTCGAGCATGACTAGCATTACGGCGAATTCCAACCACAAGCACTCCAACTATTGTACCTTTTCTCGATCCAAAGACGATTGCCCAAGGGATGTCCTGTCCGATTCACCCGATCGTTGGCCACTCTCTCTTCTGCTCAAGAGGGTAGTTTCTCTTGTTGTTTGAGATGATTGCAGAAAGGGGTAATTTGTCTTCGTCGACACTAACATTCCTAAGAGTAGGTAGGATATTCGCAATAGTTCTGAAGAGGTGTTCTTCTACGCTGCCAAAGCCATTGCTTAATATTGTTCACATCTCCTACACTGTGCTGCTGTTGTTAGAAGCCCTATCTCTCATCTAAATTTCGCAGAAAATGAGAATGCGGATGAACTGGTTAGTCAGGGATCTGCCCTTCAGTGCTCCCTTGCAGAGGAGGTGCACATCCCACTGTAAGCAGTCAAGGCTGTATCTCTAAGCTCTTCCCAGAAATAGAAATAGAAATAGCCTCAGATGGGCCAGGCTCACAAACTGTGCATCGTCAAGCAAAAGATGGCAACCTATCCGAAAATGACATTCAGTTGTGTACAAGGCATAGATGATATTAGTGTTTCGGATCAAAGCAATGCTAACGAATATAACTATTATTGCGGATGCGGATACTTCGATTTGGAGAAACAAATATAATCTAAAGGGTAATTTTTTAGCTATTATCTTTTTGGCAACACTGGTTTAAACACGTTTCGTGACGCACGTTTCGTGTTTTGTTTCACTGTCAAACATCTTGAGTTTGGTCTATAATTTAACCATGAATCGTCTTACAAGCGAACAACGCTTGGAAATTATTGAATTTTATTATCAAACTGCGTGCTCCTTCCATTTTATGGTCAGCTCATTTTTGGCTCAATGGGTACGTAAATAAGCAGAATTGTCGATTTTGGAGTGAATATCAGCCAGAAGCATTGCAAGAGCTACCAATGCATCCAGAAAAAGTCACAGTTTGGTGCGGTTTATGGGCTGGTGGCATCATTGGACCGTACTTCTTCAAAGATGATGCGAATCGTAACGTAACTGTGAATGGTGAGCGCTACCGTGAGATGATATCCAACTTTTTTTTTGCCCAAAATGCAAGAGCTTGACTTGCATGACATGTGGTTTCAACAAGACGGTGCCACATGCCACACAGCACGCGCAACAATGGACTTATTGAGGGGCGAGTTCGGTGAACATTTTATTTCACGTTCGGGACCGGTCAATTGGCCGCCTAGATCGTGCGATTTAACGCCTTTAGACTATTATTTTGTGGGGCTATGTTAAAGCTCATGTCTAAACAGACAAGCCCGCTTCAATTGACGCATTAGAAGACAACATTGAAGCATTTATTCGTGAGATACCGGCCGAAATGTTGGAAAGAGTATGCCAAAATTGGACTAAGCGGATGGACCATTTGAGGCGCAGTCAAGGTCAACATTTGCATGAAATAATCTTCAAACATTAAATTATATGGACCGTACTATCGATTCAAATAAAGATTTCATGCATTTTTCTGAATTTTATGTGTTTTTTTTTTTGAAAAACTTTCCTATAGCTTTTAAAAAATCACCCTTTACTTCTCTACTTCGCTGTTTGCGGATCTACTTCAGTTTAAAAAAAATCTCTAAAAATACAGCGCTGAAAACTGTCTTTGCATTATCATTGAGCCATTCAACTCTAAATAAGAAAAAGTGTGTGTTGAACGCTTTCATGTTCTTCGTTTTTCGTTTCTACTCTGTTTCTTTTATTCCCTTCCTTTGTCGGCGACGAAGTACCGTTAGTTTCCTTTTAGATGACAAGAGCAAAGGAAAAATGTGTGCTTGTGAGTTGTTTCGTCCTATGGTTGTGCTGCTTTAGTTTATCTTTTGAAAAATGTTTGCTCTAGACAGTAAATACTTTTAACAAAAATGGATAAGTATCTAATAAAAAACGTAAGAAAATGTTCACATATTTCTAAAGCTTGGACTGGGTTATGTTAAAACGTGTACGTGGTGTTTTTCTTAGAAAAAAGTTTACAGCTGTTGACGAGAATATGAACAATGGGATAATTACAAGTAATCAAGTTAAGGAATCAAGCGCTGAGTAAGTAGAACATACACACAACACGTAGATACATTGCTTTAGATGTAATATTCTGTAAGAGCTTTAAAATTGCGAACAAGTTTTTCGCGGCAGTAGACATCTTTTAACCATTGAACAAATTAGATTTGTTTTTCAATTCAAATCGTATTTCTGATGTATTTTATAGAAAAATCAGAACGGCGTCCGTTAATGAAGAAAATTCTTTTGCATACACAAGCATGATTGTGGATGACGATGAGGAAGAAAATAATAAACTTGTTCAAAAGTATGATCAGAAGTACAAAAAAGAACGGGAATCTAGCAATTGACAATGGAAGACGTTTTTCAAACTGCCTTTTGTAATCTATGGAAAAAAAAAACTTTAGCAAACAATGTGACAAATTTGGAACGTCATGCAAAGTCTCTTAACCACATAAAAAAAGAAGGTGAGTTCAAAAATCAAAACTATATTCCAATGTTTCACGATCGCTTTCAGAAAACCGAAACGATTTATATGAACCACCTTTCGAGTTAATAAAAATTTTACAAGACTACAAGTTCTTAGATGGAAAATATATATTAAAGACCAACTGAATTCTCTGTATATATATATACTTACTTAATAAGCTTTCGTTAAAAAATTCAAAAATGTTATTTTTTTGTTTATACCAGTAAATCTACTTCGAAAATTTCTGATATACTTCACTTTTTTTCCTACATCTACTTCGAAATTTTTAAATGGAATTCGGAACCCTGGTCGGAAGTAAATAGAGGCGGCGTCTTATCTCCTCTGCTATGGTGCATGCTCGGTGACACTCTGCTTGATGCCCTTAATAGCTCTAACGTCTGCATCCAGACCTATGCGGATGATGTAGCTGTACTGCCTGTCGTATCGTGCCTAGCGGCTGTGTGTTCAAAAGCACAGTCAGCTCTAGACGTGACGTGAGAGAGAGATCGACCACTGGTGTACTAGAAATGACCATTTAGTTAACCCTCTGGTCTCTTCACGAGAATTAGGAAATTGACTGGTCTGACTCAACCAGTACCAAAAGGTGCCACCATCCGCTGTTCTGGGTGTTCTTTTGGATAGAAAACTTCACTGGAAAAAACACACCCAATCGAAAACTACCCAGGCGCAAGTTTTCTGGCAGTGCAAGGGAATTTTCTGCAAGTTTTAGGGTCTATCACCAAAAAGATCCCTTTGGATCTACACATAGCCCTGTAAGTATGTATGTATAAGGCCACTTCGATCATTTACATCGGTCGTTTGGTGGAATAAGCTTTCGCTGCTGCTTTCATTAAGCTTCAAATAACGGGTTGTCTCGGCTGCATAGTGGCCTTCCCTAGCATGCCTGGCTCTGCTCTTGAAGCACTTCTTCAATCTCAATCTTCAATCCGTTTAAAAAGAAGTGGTCTTAGTACAGCTTGGACTGGAATTTTGATGACCCTGCTCATCGCATTTCCTTTGACCCTAGTCTCATGGATATGCCGTCTGATACACGACCACCAGTAATCCAGCAAAGTCGACTTTCTCTGCACTCAGCACTGGCTCTGGCCAGACTCTGAGCCAGGAAAGGGCTGTAGTCTAATTTTCACGGATGGTAGCAAGACCAAAGACGGGTATGGCGCTGGCGCCTTCGTTTACAACCTCATTAGCCAATTTTGTGTCGGTTTTCCAAGAGGAAACCTATGCGATCCTAATATCCGAAGTATTTGTGGCGGTAGCGACAACCAAGGCCTGTGCTTAAGGCCTAGCTTAAACTCTTCGAGTCTAGCTTTTGTGCCCCAGGACGCAGTTTTGTCTACAACTCTTTGTTTGACTTTCATCAATGATCCCGCTGTCCACGGCATGTGTGTTAGAATGCAAGCATGTTAGAGTCTAAGTAGACTGTCATCAGGGCTGCGAGTTTTTTTAGAGTCAGTCGAGTGAGTCGTAACATAGAAACCGGTCGTCAGAAGTCAAACGAATAATTTCTAGCTTACACACATGCTACTGTGCTGGAATCATATTCGAAAACATATTCGACATCGCCAACGTGCTTAAAATTCATCGGGAGAGTGCATAGGATTCTTAAGTTCATCCAAAAATTATTTTCCGATTTGTCAAACCGTCCACAACTGACACCAACGACTTTACTTACTTACTTCTCAGGACAGTAACCCATGGAGGCTGAGCTGAGCCTTGGCTAGAACTGTCTTACATCGATGAGGTTCGTCGTCACGCTGCTTCCAGTCATAAACACCAAGCTGTTTTGTGTACGTAGCGACTTGGCCCTCCGTTGGTGTGCAACCTGTTGTGAAGGCTATCTAGCGGACGCCGCGAGGAAGCTGTATGTCAACTGTACCTGTACATTCACATAAATCGTTGCTGGCCTGTCTGCACAGGGCCTAGCCATCCTAAAGACCACCTTGCATCTACGCGATAGTGTCCACAAATTGCCCTTAAAGCAAAGGTCGGTGACGTCGATGCAATGTCTCATGTATTTCTTTCGTTTTAACAAAGAGTGTCACAGTGAAACAGTCACCTGCACTCCATCTCTCAAGAAATTCGATCACACCAATGCTCATCCTTGAACCGAATTGCGTACGCACCAGGCTGTGTTGGGGTTCGAATGTCATATAGAATCTACATATTTTATACGGACTCTCACGACCCTTAGACACAATGCACCCAAATCTTAGTTAGACGCCACCACCCGAAGTCATTTCAACATCTCCGAAGCACCTACGACACACTTTTCACAGAAATCGATGATATTCAAGGCTGCGCCGCACACACAATCCCCACCTCAGGCAACAACCACAAATTCACGTCGAAATCGGCACAAAAACAACGCCCACTCTTGTTCGTCAAGCCATACGCATGCATTCACACGGCAAACTTTGTTCGCCATTGTCGCTTATCGCACCCTTTCGGCAAACGCCGCCGTGTCGTAAACCCTTATGCGACACCTAAACCGAAGCATGTACCCCGTCTGTAGGCGCAGACCCCGTTCTAAAAACTAATTAATTAGTCGACTCCGGCTAAAAGAACGAAAGCAATCAAGTCATCAATTCCGGGAAAACCTACACCCACCCGCTGTCGATTCGTCGACGGTTGATGTGTGCTCCTAGCAGCTAAGCTGATTATGGCTGCTTGATCCTATCACAGGAACATTTTTAATGTCACAACAATGAAGGAATCCGCCGAACAACAGATGTCTGCCGAGCGCCAGCAGCCGGGTGCGTGGATGACTGCGGGGTGGATCCACTCGCTTGGGTTATTGTCTGCACGCTTCTTCATCAAAATACCATTAAATGTTTATTATGACAGTCCCAGTCCTAGCCTTGGTCCCAGTCCCAGTCTCACTTTGCTCTCGACCTTGTGGCACTCCCCATATGTCGTCGGCGGGGCTTGCAGCAGACAAAGGCAGCCTCGATGCCAGCCCACTCCAGCGAGAGCAACCACCTGAGATTTTCCATTCGAAGGGACTCGTAATTGCCCCGAACTTGAAGCAGTCGCGTTGGAAAATATGAGTGCTGTATGTGGGCGCGTGCGTGTGTGTGTGTGTGTATGGCAACCTTCTGCCGCTCTAATCGGATTCAGTTTGATGAGGACGATGGATGGTGGATGAATAAAAGGATCGGCTGCCTGTGCACAAGGATTCCGGCTGAATTTACAATCCGCAATCGAAATACACGACGATATGGATTCTTTTCACATCCTCGCCCGGTTAATGGGTTTCTGTTACATACAACCCCCCCTCCAGAGCTGAGGCTCCCCAACCAGCGTTGAGAGCTTTTGAGCGTCGTCGTCCGCACACACAGAGGGGTTTAGTGCCAATAATTCTTCGATATCTCCCTCTCGGAGGAACAGCCTGCCGCAGGATACATGACCTTTCTGTGTACCCTGGGTTCGGCGCGCCATTCTCTCGCGCGTACAAAAACCCCACCCCCATCGCCACCCACTCAAACAATCTATCTTTCACTCTGGAGAGCAGTTTAGATAAATTTACCGTGATAATCGATTTTAGTTAAATATTTGTTCAGCCCACTTGGCCGGGTGCAGTGGCTGGGGGGGTGGGGAGGCGAGAGCGACGACGAGTCCCCCACCAACCGCTGTGTCAACACATGTAAACGCGGATTGGAGTGGAAAAATTACGAGGATTTCGAGTTCGGTGTGTGCTCGAACGAGGTGATTTACAAATGAGTCGCACACACACGCAGAGTGGGAGTTGAAATTGTTGTTTCTCTTGAAGTGACACAACGTGGAGTGGGGGAAATGCGAGTGCTGCCTAATTACAGTTGATTAATCATTTAAGGGTTGAAGTGGATTTCTGGGGGTCCCTTACTCGCGGGGCTGTGCTGTAATTTGATTAAGTTCGTGAAGAATTCTGGAGAGTGCATTGCAATCAATCACATGGCGTCTCTGCGTGCCCAATTAGCATCGAAATTGGAGCAATTTTTTCTGAAGCACTTTGCGTACGTCGGGAGGGATGGGGATGGTACTTCCTGGCAGTTTGCGGATGTGATTGAGTGGATCAAACGGAGGTTATTCACAACCGACAGATGGAGGGGAACACAAATAACTTGTTGATTAAAGCAACTTGAGATGACACGAAGAAGCTATCTGGTTGGAGCCTGGAGGCAATACCTTTCAAAGACAACGAACAGACGTACCAGGACCTTGAATGATGTCGCGTCGCATTTAAAACCTTGCTTGAAGGTCCTCAGAATACGCACGACACTTCGAAGTCAACAAGATCCTAGAGTCAATTTGGGACCAAGCCAGACAATTAACTCGAATGAAGGGCAGTTTTCTGTGAGGTTCTATGGAACTCGTAGATAGTCAAGGAGTCCTTGGTAAGACCTACGAAATGGGTCGCTGAAGAGACCATAAATGAACAACGAAAAAACGGGGACGGATTAGTGCAGTCTTGAGCAAAAGGCTGATCGTGTGTTCCTTTGTAGGCAAGTGAAGTAAACCGCAAAGAAAGAGGGCCAAATGACCATCACACCTCACAATGGAATTCATTCCGCTTTTGGCGATAAATTCTTCACTTCTTTTTGCTGTGTTATCAGAAAAGTGGAGAGTGGGCTTTGCTAACATGGTGAAATTTGGTGGATCGGAGCTTAGTTCATATGAGCATAATATTTGTAAGCTTTTTAAGCAAGACAGTGACTGTGAATCTGCGCATTAGGACCCAACCACAATGACGAGACTCAACGTTATGTCAAAAGTAAAGCAAAATTTCTCGGAAGTAAAGTCAAATTTCAAAGAAACCATATTTGGTTCTGGGAACTTACGCAAAACTCCAATGACAACTTTCGCTTATGTACCTGGAGAGCGACTGAATTCGTTTCCAATAAAGTAAGCATAAGTAAATGAAACTTAAATAAACTTAACGAAACTAAACGAAACTAAACGAAACTCAACGAAACTGAACGTCTTGCATTTTAAATTTTAGTCTGACTGCCCTTCCATCCTTCCATCCTTCCATCCTTCCATCCTTCCATCCTTCCATCCTTCCATCCTTCCATCCTTCCATCCTTCCATCCTTCCATCCTTCCATCCTTCCATCCTTCCATCCTTCCATCCTTCCATCCTTCCATCCTTCCATTATCCATCCTTCCATCCTTCCATCCTTCCATCCTTCCATCCTTCCATCCTTCCATCCTTCCATCCTTCCATCCTTCCATCCTTCCATCCTTCCATCCTTCCATCCTTCCATCCTTCCATCCTTCCATCCTTCCATCCTTCCATCCTTCCATCCTTCCATCCTTCCATCCTTCCATCCTTCCATCCTTCCATCCTTCCATACTTCCATACTTCCATACTTCCATCCTTCCATCCTTCCATCCTTCCATCCTTCCATCCTTCCATCCTTCCATCCTTCCATCCTTCCATCCTTCCATCCTTCCATCCTTCCATCCTTCCATCCTTCCATCCTTCCATCCTTCCATCCTTCCATCCTTCCATCCTTCCATCCTTCCATCCTTCCATCCTTCCATCCTTCCATCCTTCCATCCTTATCCTTCCATCCTTCCATCCTTCCATCCTTCCATCCGCCGATGCGGTACACATGTGGAGAAGGACCTCAACCAACTTGGCAAGTGTAGTTGAAGGCATTTGGAGAGTGTTGCTGGCTGAGGTCTAGGTCGACCCCGGACTGTAGCGCCATGCTTAAGCTTCAGTCTGTGTGGCGTGAATATGTAGGATCGGCATTCTTTGCAGCTACCTCCAGTTCCATCACTTAATGACGGAAGTCCAAGCTACAACCAGTTTCGCCGCCAGTGAATACCGTGAGACAGCACTTAAAACGATCATCAACTCGGGGACCAACAAAGGATCAACAGAACTACGACTCTTTTCGGGTAGCCAAGGAACTAGTTATCAATCGAGTCTTATGGTTCCAGACAGCCCACTGTGTGGCTCAGTTTTGAATTGAATTGCTGCACCCAACTGCTTTCGTTGCTCACCATGGAATGTATAGTGATCTTAAAAGAGAGCGAGTGCAAAGGCTTTCTGGAAGCAGCGCTGGGAAGTTTCTGTCTTCACTCATCTGCGACTGCCCAGCTCTACAGTTGCTGGATTGAGGTTTTCACTCTCAAAAGGCTAATGAAGGTCTCACGGTGGGTGTTTGTTTGAACAAGGGGCAGCCCAATGGATCGAAGTTGTTGGGCAAAGGTAGCCGGAGCGGAACAAAACAAAACAGCAACAGCAGTTGAAAATGTTTCCTCCACGCTAATGGGCACTTCAATTTTCTTTCGCCAATTCAACAGAGCATATATTTGCCTGCATCTTGGATGGGAGCTGAGAACTATTAACAACAACTTCTCACCCTCCGCCATGCTGCTGCGCAACCACACAAGGACATCGCAGAAGTCCTGCACCGCCTGTGATTATCCAGCGCATAGACAGAAGTGCATTTCAAACAATTAAAGTTACTAACTTCAACACAGGCAACAAAAAAAAATGGATGATATCGACTGCGGGGCAATCCGAGAGGGGACCTCGAAACAACCGTCAACTTTCGAATGAAAGCCGAGATGGGAAACAAAACAGAACTCGCAGGCGGAACAACTTCGTCCTTTTCGCTGAATCCAATTAAAAAGTTCAGCATGCTACTTCCGCCAAACAACTTCCAGCTTCCGTCGCCCCCTCCCCACATCGATATGGAAAGGGAACCCTTTTCTTTTTCTATCTCGCCAAAGTTGCACCCCGGCTCTGGCCGGAACCATGGCTAAGTGCCTGTGTCTAGATACCTGACGGACCAATTTAATTTGCAGATCCCTCCGTAAGCCCTGGCGCCACTCAAGGACTCTTGGCCAAAATAAATAATTCAAGCCCATTTTCGGGCCTGTCCTCACCTCGAAGTGCGTACACATCCCTTCCGGGTCCCGGAAGTCCTCATGTAAATTTAATTGCAGCAAATTGATTCTCCCGCCGGCATGTGGGCGGAATCCTTTCTTTCGCACAGATTGCCCCTGTCACTCGCCGGTCCCTCACGGGGTGTCACACTCGCCCGAGGCGACCAAAGTCACACCGATCCATTTGCGTTGAATTGATGAAGTACCCGTGGCCGAGGAATGAGAAAAAAAAAGGATTCAGCGGGGTGACGGATCGCCCTCAGCTCCGGAAAAACAAAGTGACAGGCGACGACTTTGACGTCAAAGCCGGCCACTTGTGGCGGCCAGTGCGTGGGATGTGCCCACCTAGCGACCATGCGGTTGTGTATCCAGCGTAATTTCATTTATATCCCCGGGATGAGCCAACAGAAACGGACACTTAATCGATTTTCATCTGCGTTAAGTGTCCCCCTCCTCAGATGTTGCTAAAGTTTCACTCGAACTTTCTTCCCCCAAGGCCGTGTCCTCGGTCGTCCTCGGTAGCAGCAGTCCCAGGATGGGATAGTTTACTAGATTGGGTAATATTCCGCCTCTAACTGGGCAATTTTCGGTGAAATAATTTCCTTTCATTGGATTCCGTTGCCTTCCCGGGGATTACTTGACTTTCCTCTGGGTAGCTGTGTGTCCTTGTGTGCTGCGTGGGCAAATCTCCCGTTCCGGTAATGTCCTGCGATACGATTTATTCGACTTAATCAGATTTGTGAATGCGTTGGCATTACACACTGCGGTGGGTTAATTTACTCAGGACATTAGATTCGGTCACTTAGGCAGCAGCAGTGATGGTCCGGAGATGGAGGCTTGCACGCGTGGCTGCACACCGAATATTGATGGTGATGGTGGGCATCTGGCAAACCACGTGCTTGACTCGATGAAATGTTGACCAAATGATGTGGGGCTCTGGTGCGGGCATTCCGTGAAGAGCCTTCGATGCTGTCAACTGGATGTCAAGTGCCTGCGGTAATACTTGATGTTGGCGAGTTATTTTCGGAATCACCTTGTTGGAGCTGCGTAGGTTTTCTAATCAATTTTCGGATGTAGTCAAGGAGGAGATGAGATGAGATTATGGCTCGAATTGCAATGGGTTCCTTGACGGAAGGATGTGACGTTGTTAAGGAGTGGATTTATCTAGGCACAGTCGTCCCACAGCATCTACTTTTCACCTATCAATGAATTCTTGTGCAATGCCCACGTACGGAGAAATATGTGAACGAGAAATACAAATGCCAACTGAAAGATGTTTGAATATAAGCTTTAAGCGTATCTCTGAGGTTTCATGAAATGCCAGTGGAGACGTATAAAGTGCAGCAACCATCAAAGCGCCCCAACACCCATCGTAGCACTGACAACATCCTCGGGTGCCACCACGTAATTTGAAACAATCGAGTTTACACGATATAATCGACCAATGGAAGCACTATTCTCAATTGTATCGTCAAAATAGGCAGTACACAAATTCGAATATGACGTTTGAAACAAATTTGTTTACTCGACGGAGAAAAGTTTTCCTCTTCGGTAATAAATAGTTTTTATTACAATATTATGGAAGTGAAGCAAAAAATGTCCAATAATAACAAGCAAACAGGAATGTTGACCAATTTCATGAGTGGTCAACAAGACTTGGCAAACTTACTTACTTACTTATCAGGCCGGCAACCCATGGACTGTCCCGAGCCTGAGCAATTGCTGCCTTCCATCGTTGACCGTCCTGGGCACGCTGCTTCCAGTCATCAAGACCAAGCTGTCTTGCATCCGCGATTACTTGGTCTTTATACCGGAGATTCGGTCTTCCTCTCCTTCTCGAACCAGTAGGCTCGGATTCAAAGACCCTCTTTGCTGGAGCATTGTTGTCCATGCGCTCGATGTGGCCGAGCCAGTGCAGTCGGCGGATTTTTGCCTTCCGAACTACATCCACATCCTGATAGAGTTCGCGGTTATAACTTCTCCTCCATTCGCCTTCCTCGCAGACGGGACCATATATCCGAAGTAGAACTTTTCTTTCGAAGGTACTAAGAATCAGCTCTGCAGTCTTGCTTAGCGTCCAGATTTCGGCTCCATAGGGAAGGACTGGCAAAATAAGACTTTTGTAGAGCATGACTTTGGTCCTTCGAGTCAGGAGTTTTGAGCCCAGTTGTTTTGACAAACCGAAGTAGCACCGGTTGCCAAGGGCGATTCTACGACGGATCTCCACTGTGATGTCCTTTGTGGAGTTCACGTTTGCCCCGAGTTAGACAAACTCCTTTACTGCCTCGAAATTGTAGCTGTTTTTTTTGAAGTTTTGTCCAAGGTGGTGTGTGACAGAACGTTTTTTGGTCGACAGCATATATTTCGTTTTGTCCTCATTGACCTTGAGACCATTTCGTTTCGCCTGTTCTTCAATCGCCGTAAAAGCCTCCACTACGGCACGTTGAGAACGCGCGACGATGTCGATGTCATCTGCGTACCCAAACATTTGGACCGACTTGTAGAAGATAGTGACTTCCGTGTTTACAGCTGCCCTCCGCACTATCTTCTTCAGTACCAGATTGAAGAAATCACACGACAGCGCATCACCTTGCCGAAATCCAGTGCAAGTTTCCAACAGCTCAGAGTTCCTTGACCTGAACTGCACGGTGCATCGCGTATGTGTTAGCGTGGTGCGACACAACCGGATCAGTTTTCCCGGGATCCCGAATTCGGCCATCGCATCGAATAGCTCCTTGCGATGACTGCTGTCGTATGCGGCTTTGAAATCGATGAAAAGACGTTGCGTATCGATTTGAAACTCACTTGTCTTCGCCAGGATTTGTCTTAGTGTGAAGATTTGGTCTATAGTCGATTTGCCGGGCCGGAAGCCGCACTGGTACGTGCGGTGCAAAACGGCTTTACACGTTCACACAGTACGCTGGACAGGTCTTGTAGGCGACGTTGAGCAGGGATACACCTCTATAGTTGTTGCGTAAGAGGTAAGATCGCCTTTTTTGTGCTGATATTCCAGTCGTCGGGCAGGCTTTCGTCTTCCCAAATTCTGCAGCTGATCTGGTGCATGCCCCCTACCAGAACCTCGGCACAGGCCTTGAAGAGCTCTGATGGTAAACCATTTGAGTATGCGTCTTTGTTGTTCTTCAGCCTTTTAATGCCTGTTCCGACTTCTTCAAAGCTAGGTGGGAGGACTACTTCATCGACTGGAGTTGGGATTTCTTGATTCCCTATCACTCTCTCCTGGTCAGGCCCATTAAGCAGTTGTTGGAAGTGCTGCTTAAACACATCCACTATTCCCTGCGGGTCAGTAACAAGGCTACCCTCACGATTTTGAAGAGCATGCGTGCCATTCCTGAAGCCTGAAGCCAGGCTTTTGGCTTTTTTATAAAAGGCCCGTATTCTTTGTCTATCCCTAGACTCTTCGATGTCCTTAAGCTGAATCGTGCTGCCACGAGGAAATGGTCAGAGTCGACGTTTGCTCCTTTGAATGTTCGCACATCCAGAATATTTGGTCAATTTGGTTGGCGGTTCGACCGTCCGCAGATCGCCAGGTTGCTGTGTGGATTCTTTTGCGAGGAAATCTTGTGCTACTTATGACCATATTACGTCCTGTCGCAATGTCAGTGATCTTCGATTACATCTCCCTCTAACCTTTGGGACCCCACACACTATCTTCTTCTAATATTCGTGTGCTTCTCAGGGCAATGTAAACACGAATTGAGAGATGCAGCCAAAACAGACAGACAGAGAACAGAAATGTCAGTTGTCACAAAAGTCACAAAATTCGTGAAATGCACGTTTTTAATTCACAATAAGTGACTTAGCTACACAATACCAAAGTAGGAGTTTTTCATAAACGTCAGACAAACAAAGGACTGCGTTATGCATGTTCATTAATGCAGATATACGATCATACTAACTTAGGTGAATTGTACCTTCTGTTCATAAACCTTCTGTTCGTACCTTCTGTTCATAAACGTCAATAGCTCATCGATGTCAGGCAGATTGTGCAGTCATTCACAACACACGACAAATTTGTCGACTACTGATTCAATCGACAATCGACACTTACAAAAAAATTGTTTGATTTTTTGCCAGGCCTGCCCTACTGTGCTGACTTCTTTAAACGGGCATCACCACCGTCTGAGCAAGACATAAGCCCATAAGAATCTTCAAGGCCTTTTAAAGCGAATAATCTTCCATATCCCTACGTCAACTAGCCGACAATAAAGTGTTTGCTGACTATGGACATTTGACAATAGGCTTACTGAAGTCGGTGGAAATATCACCAAGTTCACTTCCATTCTTTAAGGCTAGCCGTTGTTGTATGCTGAAGTGTTTTATGGAAGTTGATCGAAAATAATTGACTTTATGAAGATTACCAGATAGCATGCTGGTCTAACGCCAAGCAGCAAGCACCAATTTGGGGTTCTACTGTGCTCAGAGATAGAGTCAAACTAAGGAGAGAATTCAGGTCTATTCGGAAACGCAAACTTTGCGCTACAGTTCTGTGCTTTTGACGTTTGAACTGCTTTGTTGCTCTTGCTTTTGCAAAACGTTGGCTTTTGCAAAGGTTGCGTTTTCGAATAGGCCCTTCGTTCATGTGCTCTGAAAGTGACATTCGAGGGCACATGTGGGAATTGAGAAGTTGAGGTGGATGAAGAGCGACGTCATGCAGAGGAAGTCGCTGGGAAAAAGGCAAGCAGCAGCTGCTCTATGATTGGTTCGCCGGTTGATGGAATTCTTAACGAGGAATTGGGGATGAAATCTTACAGGAAATCGATTATCCTCTTTGGAAATTTGTTTTATTTTATTTTTAAAAATTTAACTAGAACTTAAATTAAATTAAATGAAATTTTAAAAAAATAATAAATTATACGCTTCCGCTGAGCATAAAATGTTCTTTTTCGGGTGGAAAGCGACGTTGGTTACGGTCTCCTTATGGCCATCCAACTCGAAGCGTCTCCCGTCACTGCTCACGTCGAACACAATCACTTAACTGCCCAAAGTTCCAGTTGACAGCAGCCTCCATCTGGCTACCAAGCACAACGCCGCAAATGTCCCACATCGCCATGCACCAAGCGGAGCCGCTGAACTTCAGATAGAGAGCTTAGATCCCACTGCCAAAGGGTACCATCCGTCAAACATAAAGCCAGCTTATAGCACGACGAAAGCGCTAGTCCAGGGACGCCCTGACTGTGTCCACCGAAATGTGATGTCGCCGCCGTGGAGTCCTCCAGAAAGTATGTACTGTCCACAGCCCCTGAAGCCCGTAGCCGATACATCGTCGTAGCTCCTAAACATTGTGGCACACTCCATTTGACGGGCGTCCCAAAACCGGCTGGATCCGTCCGAAGATCGCGAACAGTGCAACGGCCTCTGCCACAGGGTACACTGAACTCTATTCACTCTGCTACTGTGTCCGATAATGACGATCTTTACTCTGCCCACGAAGGCGTCCCAGATGGAGACAGCAGCACGGTAAGTAAACAGAATCATTAGTCCGTCGCTAGAGAAGTCCACTTCTGTGACTGCCTCCTTGTGGTCTTGTGATATGCGCCACTCTCCCCCACCCTGTGTTCGTTGGGCAGGATGTGTGGCTGTTGGGTGAGACGAAAGAGGACCGCACTTGTGTGATTCTCGATCCGCACCTTGCTGCTGCTCCTGTTCCTGTGTTCTCGCATGCACGAGTAAATTGTCGCTCCAACTTTTTGGCATCCAAACACTCGTCATCCTCAGTGTCGACATGGGAATTCCATAAATCCTGTCAATATTGTCAGCCGCCATTGTGTGCACACGATTCGTCTATCATAATCCACCCTCAGCGGCAATCGACTGTCTGTGCATAGCACACCACCTCAACTAAAGCCGGAGCATTCCACACCCCCTCCACCCTCCAACATACTCTGGCTCATTAATCGCTTCATATGCACGCTCCCCGAAATTGAAATTTAAGATTGCCACCCCGGGCACGGGCACGGGCGCAAGCACTCCACAAGCACTCCATTGCGAGGATATTTAAATTTCCATTACCTTCCTCCAGCGCGCCACAGTTGGCGGCAGAGATACGAATAAATCAGCGGCGCCCATCGATGAAAACAAAGCACTGCGCGAGCTGATTGGGTGTCATCGTACATCACAATGGAATGCCGACGCGCCGTGTGGAATCCTTTTCGCAAATGAATCACGTGATTCCCGCCAGGGTAATGGGGATGCTCGCCGAGGTGGAATAAAAGCGATGTACACTGCCTTCGCAACACAACGCGAGCGAGCATCATTATGCGGCGTGCGGATTGGTTTCGATGCGCCACCCCATCAGGTGTGCGGCTGGCTACACATCCTTCCGCATCATCATCGCATTGCGATGCCATTATCAGCAGTGCTCGGCGGGGGCGCGTTACTTCATCAATAAAGCTCGCATGTGATTTGTATGTGAACTGTGGTGGCTGTTGGGGGAACGGGGGATTATTTGTATGGTAATAGAGGCTTCTCGGTACGGGAATAATCACGAATAATGGTGAAAGGATAAAGCAAACACGCTCGCACACACATGCACACACACTCCCCAGCGTCAGCAGAAACTATTAGAGCTGCGGTTGTGCGGTCGACGGCGTCCTTGCTGTACCCGATGGGCACGGCGAGCGTAATTAAAATCTGATGCCAGTGTTCCTGGGGACGTGGCAATAAATAAATTTTTCGGATGGAAGCACTTCGCAGTGCCTCCTCGGCTTTGGGGTGTCGGCGTCGGGGGATTAATCGCTCCTCGGCAGCGGATGGGAGGCTGCCAAATATTTGCACAGGGATCTCGCATCTCAGATTAATTTTACTAATTAATTGGGATTTTCAACGCATGCTTGTTGAGCCTCCTTGGGGTTGGGAGGAGGGACACCAACAGATTACGGAGTCAATGGGGGGATTTTCGCGAGTGGGGCATCACTGAATCGGGGGATTTTCGGGGAGGATCCTTGAGGAGAGTAGTTGGCGGCGGGTACAGACTACAGAAAAAAAAATTAAACGAACAAAATGGCTGCGTACTCACCCCGATGTTGATCTGGGATCAACTTCCGGCCACGATAGTCTCCGTTTGCAGAACGCCAGCGGTGGCCGGTCCTGCGGTGCTGGCTGATGCACGGGCGAGCTGCGCTGTCGAAAGGATCCAGTCCGCGGCGGGGCCAAGCACTCGAGCGCGCGTGATTGTCGTCTGGAGCTGAGATTCTGTGACGGTGTGGTGCCAGGTGGCGGGACCACTTTTGGAAATCCTGAAAGTACAAGAGGAAAATATTATTAAGCACCACTGTCAACAGTCGGGTGGGCAGACTACTCCCCAAATAAAAGGCACACACCCCCGCCAACGCCCACACCCCCGCCTACGCCCCAAACCACAAGCCAGGAAGTCGAGAGGAAGTCGATTCGAGTTTTTGTTTCGCTGCATCCGACTGCCACGATGACAAGTTTATTGGATTTTGTGAGCTCGTCCTTTTTTTCCCTCCGACCGTCCATAGCCGCAAGGCGGTGTGTGTGTGGAATGGATGCAAGAGACGTACCCGCCGTGCTATCATGTGTGTTTCTAGAGAATGCAAAAACCCACACACAAGGTGCGGTGGTGGCTTTTCATGCATTTTTGTGCGAGCCAACCTCGAGGACACCATCAAATCCAGGACCAACGATGCAAATTCCCCGAGACAAGGGAAATGTTGCCTTTGTGGCGATGGCATGGGCGTCACCACCGCCCAGAGACAGAGAGCACAAATGAAGCGAGCATTTTTTGCGAGTACCTCGGTCGTACCACTGTCTGGCACAGAGCGGGTGGATGCAACATTCCGGTAGCATGTAAGAGCTTGCGGTAGTGGGCGCCGCTTAGCATGGCGACGAGGTCCCTTTATCCCCAAGTAATGGCACATTGATTTATGAGATCACATTATGCAGCGGATATTGCCTGGCGACTTATTCAAATGAGTCAATTGGGAGCGCACGGATTTAAGGGCCTCGTGTGGGCTGTGGCATTGTCTTGGAGACAGGACACATCTTCTGGGGGCACGATGGAGGGGGGTTAGGTAACGATACGTGCCCTTGGTCAAGGAGGGACTATTGAGTGGGAGGTTACCTAGGTACCACACACATTCCAGGTGGCTTTCATCATTCTCTCTCTCATGTGGGGACACTGTCGTTGTATTTGAGTCGATCAGAGTGAAGGAAAAAGCTACCTGCTGATGTCAAGGTTCTGGGGACCATTTCACTGAATTTTGATTGTGTTCCATCACGAGGAGCCAACGAGAGACGGACAGTTCATAAGTTCTGACCAAAAAGGAGAAGGTGGCTCGAAAACATGGAGTTTTACCGCACTAACGTGCAGAGTTTCTATCCCATGGACGGAGAGTGGACATAGCAGCTACTATTCACAAAAACGCATCCAAGAGTGACGCACAAATGGAAAGGGTATCGTCAATCAACTTGACGTGCTGCACATGAACTAGCGCAGTGATGTGGTGTGGGTGGCGGTGCAATCGGTGCTGAACCTGGATCAAGCTTCCACATCAATCACTAGCAGTGTGCGTGCCACTCCCTCAAGAGTGGAGTCTTATGCCGGCTAGCAGGACCCCCCGAGAAGTAATGAACGCACCAACTCACGTACGCCAAGTCGACCAGAAGCGCCATTCTGAAGAAAATATTGCATCCGCATTGAAGAAGATCCATTCGATGTTTGTGCGTTCACTTTGTGCAGCCTTTTTAGTGAAGATCATGGCTTGAAGGCTTACAGCATCCAGCAGTGTCACTAAAATCCACATCTGAACAAACATTGAGTCGTCCAAGCACATCAAAGAATATTTCTATGGAGAGAGCCAGACCGCCAGTAGGAGGCGAAAGGATGCTTGTTTGCCTCAAGCTCGATGCGATGATGGACTAAATTTGATGCGGGGAATCCTTCCCGGTTTCTCCCCTTAGATACGCCAAAATGGTCGACTTACCGATTGGCAAGTTTGGAAATGGCAGCTCCTTTGTGGAAATCATTTGACCAGGACTCCATATCGGCCAGTTTGTCTTCACGAAGGAAACTTGTTGGGGTCGACGACAAGTCTTGAGTTCAGGCTCTGCTGGAACTTAAGCCGACGTCAAATAATGCAACGACCCTGAAAGGGGATTTTATTGACCATAGACCGTATTTTTTTGTCGACTATTGACCCCTTCTGATGCATTCTTCAGAAGATTCTGAAGCGTCCACAAGACGACGCGGTGCTAGCGTTTTTACGCAAGAACGCATCCTTTAAAGTAAATTTTTCGACATGCTGAAAGATTTGCGTTTACGAGTGCGTTCTGTTGACGCCTGCAAATCGGCACTGACATTGGAGAAATGAAAGCAGCTGATCAATTTGGACTGACTTGTATGCCTCGTCGGACTACCTACGTGCCGCTAAAACGAAGGTACCGTGGCAATAATGTGCCTCTTACATAGCTTCCCTCTTTCAGATATCGATTTTAGTCCTCATCATGTGCCTTGGGTACAAACAGCAAGGGAATGCAGTCGGAATCCAAGTGGGTTGTGCTGCCTTTTCGACTTCGTTTAGATATGACACTCCAAGTGTTCACTATCAATGGCTTTCGTTGCGGCAGAGAATGGAATGCCCTTGGATCAGATGTTTTATAGAAAAATAACGTTCAGCGGTGACAGTGGCTGGTAGGTAAAGTTTATTTAGACCATGTTGGTCCATTGTGGTACCCATAGTCAGACTACTACCACTGATCGACAACTCCAGTGATAGACAGACCACTGATAGACAGTAGCTTGTATGTCATCAAGCAAATTTGTCGCATTTGGTGTGATCTGTTGGCTGGTAGAGCCATCGGCTTATCAACCGGTATCAGTATTCGCTCTAGAATCGCTCTAAAATCATTACGTTTAGAACATGGGAGATGTATGGTTGCAGCAGGATGACGCTCCATAAGATGGAGCAAAGTTACGTTAAAGTGACTAACTGCCAGTATGCAGCAGTCACATTTAGGCTAGCGTAGTTCCAGTGCAAACGGATCTAGTTGATAATACACGATAAGCCACCGGCTTCCTATCCCATCATGGGATAGTAAGATCGCTTAGTTCGGAAAGTTTATTGAAGAAGTAAGCTTTTCTTCGGGTGGAGATGGCATTTGCAATTGGAGAGAAGGCGCACAATGGTTTCCTCCTCTTCGTCGTCTCTGCAGCTTCTCCACGTCATTGTAGGACAAATCCACTCTTAATGGCTTGATTTCAAATGGCGCGGTGATCGCTCATGACGCCGATAAGATTCCTGAAAGTCGGCTGATGAGGCTGTGTGAACGTCTCGGATTGAATTTTTTTTTTTTTTATATAATTTGCGCGCGCTCAAGGTATTGCTAATACCCTTAAGTGTCCAGGGTCAAGACACAGCACGGGCCGAAGGTATAGAGGGAGAAAGGGAGAGGAGGTACCTGTGCACATTGATCTTAAATATCTGCGGATTGTAGTCTGTGGGAAATATAGGGCTGGGAAGAGCATTCCAGATTCGCGCAGTACGGCTGAAAAACGAGTCTCTAAATTTAACTGTGCGTCCGAAAGTAGGCTTAAGGGTAAACTGATGAGCATTCCTGGCGAGACGAGTATTGCGGGTGAATTCATTGAGAGGAGGAATGCAGTTGGCTAGCTCACTTAAGCAGCGTTTGTTGAAATAGCGATAAAATACGGACAAAGAAGAAACGGTACGTCGATGTTCGAACGAGTCTAATGACTTTGCGACATTGTTGTCTCCTATAAGTTCTATCGCTCGCTTTTGGATTCTATCTAGTAGGTGCAGGGTGGTCTTTGGGACACCAGACCAGATATGAGCGTTGTACTCAAGCTTGGGGCGGATATACGCCTTATAAATGAAAGCCAAATCAGAGGGGATGAAATATTTCTTGCATCGATTAAGGAAACCTAAGCATTTCGCAGCATTTTTGGCGACCTCAAATATGTGATCGATCCAACTAAGTGTTGTGTTGATACACATACCAAGGTTGGAAAGGTTTCCGGTTTCGTCGACACAAGTGCCTTTCATGGATAATGGCTGATGAACGAGGGTTCGCTTGAATCCACTCTGTTGTTGTTTCCCCAGCTGCTTAACATACGCTGCCGTTCCAATTCTACGGCCGAAGGGCAGGGTCGTGAGTCTCGGAACGAATATGAAAAAGCTGAGGGTGCTGTTGTCAGCGAAGGAATGGTTTGGAGAAGTAGCAGCGAAGAGATCATTAATAAAAATGAGAAAGAGTGTCGGAGACAGAACAGAGCCTTGGGGTACACCAGCATTTATTTAATGGATATCAGACTTGAACCCATCCAAAACAACTTGAATTGAACGGTTCGAAAGGTAATTTCTAATCCATGGAAGAAGAGATTCATCGATACCATTTGCACGCATTTTCGACAAAAGAGCTTGATGCCAAACTCTGTCGAAGGCCTTAGAAATATCAAGTGCAACGATCTTGTTTTCGCCGGCATTATGCAAAGATTTTTTCCACTTTTCGGTGAGATAAGATCACCAGTGGACCCGTTGCTACAGAAACCGTACTGCCGGTCATTAAGAAGCTTTCGCGATTCAAGATATTTCATAAGCTGACGATTTATCAGCGTTTCCATGACCTTAGAAAGATGGGACGTAAGTGCTGTGGGTCGGTACGAGGTGGGGAATATAGGTCATAATTGTTTCATAGTAAGACCATCTACGATTGGTGTGACCAACCGTCTCAAGCATCAGAAGTTGTTTTACAGAAGCAATAGACTTGCGTGTCAGATCTTCACCGGGAAAGAGCGTTAAACTAGTGCCTTTTCTCCTCCGTCATCTTCGCCATTGTCTGGAATTTCAGAGTGTCTCGGCTCTCACAAAGGATGAACGCAAAAACACTCTGCCTTCTTGTTAAGGAAAATAAGACGAAAGCAAGCAAGCTCCCATCCACAAAAAAAGGCGATCTTACCTCTTGCAACAACTATAGATCCTGTCCAGCGTACTGTGTGAACGTCTAAAGCCGTTTTGCACCGCACTATTCGGCACGTACCAGTGCGGCTTCCGGCCCGGCAAATCGACTATAGACCAAATCTTCACACTAAGACAAATCCTGGCGAAGACCAGTGAGTTTCAAATCGATACATCGCCATCATCGATTTCAAAGCCGCATACGACAGCAGTCATCGCAAGGAGCTATTCGATGCGATGGCCGAATTCGGGATCCCGGGCAAACTGATCCGGTTGTGTCGCACCACGCTAACACATACGCGATGCACCGTGCAGTTCAGGTCAAGGAACTCTGAGCTGTTGGAAACTTGCACTGGATTTCGGCAAGGTGATGGGCTGTCGTGTGATTTCTTCAATCTGGTACTGAAGAAGATAGTGCGGAGGGCAGCTGTAAACACGGAAGTCACTATCTTCTACAAGTCGGTCCAACTGTTTGGGTACGCAGATGACATCGACATCGTCGCGCGTTCTCAACGTGGCGCAGTGGAGGCTTTTACGGCGATTGAAGAACAGGCGAAACGAACTGGTCTCAAGGTCAATGACGACAAAACGAAATATATGCTGTCGACCAAAAAACGTTCCGTCACACACCACCTTGGACAAAACTTCACCAAAGACAGCTACAATTTCATGGCAGTAAAGGAGTTTGTCTACCTCGGGGCAAACGTGAACTCCACAAAGGACATCACAGTGGAGATCCGTCGTAGAATCGCCCTTGGCAACCGGTGCTACTTCGGTTTGTCAAAACAACTGGGCTCAAAACTCCTGACTCGAAGGACCAAAATCATGCTCTACAAAAGTCTTATTTTGCCAGTCCTGCTCTATGGAGCCGAAAGCTGGACGCTAAGCAACACTGCAGAGCTGATTCTTGGTACCTTCGAAAGAAAAGTTCTACGTCGGATATATGGTCCCGTCTGCGAGGAGGTGAATAGAAGGGAAGACACAATCGCGAACTCTACCAGGATGTGGATGTAGTCCGGAAGGCAAAAATTCGTCGACTGCACTGGCTCGGCCACATCGAGCGCATGGACAACAATGCTCCAGCAAAGAGGGTCTTTCAATCCGAGCCTACTGGTTCGAGAAGGAGAGGAAGACCGAATCTCCGGTATAAAGACCAAGTAATCGCGGATGCAAGACAGCTTGGTCTTGATGACTGGAAGCAGCGTGCCCAGGACGGTCAACGATGGAAGGCAACAATTGCTCAGGCTCGAACCCTCCGGGGGCCGCCGGCCTGATAAACAAACAAAACAAACTTGTTAAGAAATATTCCGCAGTTTAGGTTCGAGTTTAGTGTGACTGCACCCACAGACTTGATCGCCGTCTAGCTATCAGAACAAATGACTACACTTCTCTTTGATCTGGGACATTGTTCTTTAACCAAGACAAAGCTTCTTGGATCCCAATAGTTTCTGCCTTTAAGACGCTACAATGGTTCGGCAATCGAAGGGGGTATTGACTGTGAAGATCCTTAAAGTGGGTGCCTTCACTCACGCCTTCGCCCATCTTCTATCCAACTGTGCAGATTCGTAGGGGACCATCCAGAGCGTTTGGTGCTCAGACCTCCAGTCGGAACTTGAGAAGGTGCCGATTGAAATGTTCTTCTCGAAGACGAGCTTAGGCAGCTGGAGGTCGGTGTCTCCAAGTATGGATCTAAGCCTGTCCAGACTGATAGAGTGTCTACGTCCAGAGCAGACATGGTGCCACATATGCAGAGATTCCAGTTCAACTGGACGGTGCTGTCTCTCGGGGGAAGACTAAGGATTATGTTCAACTTTGAGGAGAGGATTCCTTGAAGTAAAGTAAACGAACTTGTTGAAGGACAATATTTTGGACGCACAGTTACACGTAATGGACCAGACCACCATGATCTTCTTTAGCGCTTAATTGCTTTCTTTGGCGATGTTGACAAGACAAGAACAATCGACTGATCGATACTGTTCGTATTATGCTAGGTGTCTAAATAGTCGGTTGCTTGGCTGAACGTACGACAGTTCCAAAGACAACGATGCTCACAATAAGTGGTAGACAACCTTGTCCTTTGGACGACGTTCAGATCTGACCCAGCCCTTGTGGGCATCTGCATGGAGTTAATAACCGCCCTTAGGCAAGATTAACGTGGAAAATTTCGACAACAGAGGACACATGAACCAACACAGGCTTAGGTCCTATTATCATTCTTCACTCTTAACGAGCCACTGTTTATTCATTTTACATCAAATAGCCTTCAGGACCATGGCTTGCAGATCAGTCGTCTTCATCTTCATCGCACCCAGACTGAATGCAGTTGCAGTTCTCCTTGCTCCCTACCCCACCCCATTGCAAGGACACTCCGAACGTCCCCTCGTTGTGGACCCAAATGGAATCAACTTCTCCCGACAAAAAGTCAACCCCTCCCCCCGAGTACTGCTTTAATGTTTCATTACCGGCACATTACGCTCGTCGCCCCCTCCTCTTGTTGGTTTGAATTTAATTAAACAAAAACCACCCGAGAGTTGTGCCTGCGACGATAACGCATCGTTAAGCACTTCAATAATTCATCCCCTTATCCTCGGCATCGTCTCCAAGAACGAAAAAAAAAAAAAACTCATTCAAAGCACACCCAACTTACCGTGTACGTGTGGTGCAGCAGCAGCATTCGAGGCGTTCGCACCTCCAGATGTCCCAGTGCCACCAGCACCGCCCGACGATGCCCCCGATCCGGCGGCACTCTTATCCTCGTTTGAGTCCTGTCGCGACAACGAAAACCTGCGACTGCCCAGTCCCAGGCCGGCCACCCCACTTGTTACGTACTGCTGCAGCGAGCTGAAGAAACTCATTATCGCGCCGACCGAGAGTAATCGCTTGGAAAATCACTTTCTTCTCGTTCCCCTTGTCGTCCCTCCCACTCCGTGGCAGGCGCTCTCCTCTCGAGGATGTGGCCCGATGTCCGGTGTTTGTGCGGCTTAAAAGTTTGACTTCGACCCGAGGTGGGCGATGGGGGGGACTGCTGGCTGCCACCACAGAAACAAGTTCCGAAAATTAAGTAGTATATAATCGTCGAAGTTGTTGATCCTCTGCTCGTTCGTTCGTTTGTTCGTTTGTTCGTTGGTTGGTCGCTGGTTCGTCTGGCTCGTCGCCTGGCAGCGTTACTGTGTGCTGTGCTGCTGTGTGTTATGATGTGCACAATGGCGCGAGGAGCAAATAAAAGTTTCTCCCTGTTCTGCTGATGGTGCTCCTTTATTGCGGCATCAACAAACACGAGAGGCAATTTCGCCTTGGTTCCCTGTTCGGCTCCACCTCCTCCGACCGGCACGTCGCTCGGTGGTGGTGGCGGCGGTGGTATCCTTTTGTGTCTTGCAAGCGGGCCTTCTTCCACTGGCCTTCCTCCTCGGTCGTTCTCCTTGGGGGCGATGCACGACACGCGGGTGCTGTCGGTCTGTGCGGCTGGGTCTGTGTTTCTGGCGCGTTTCGGGTCCCTTTTGTGTTATTTTTTTTTTTTTTTTTGTTGTTGGATTAACTCTTCGCACTGGTTTCGTTAGGTTCCCATTGCTAAGACGAATGACCGGCGCAATTAATCCCTGTCGAACGGTGAAACATTTTACATTACTCAGGTTAATGCGGCGTTTATGCGAGCATCGCTCGTCCGTTGCCGACCGACGAGGACGACGGTTGCTGCGGATTGTGGGTCGCGCTCTGGACTCTTTCGGGGGCCTTCGTCCTGTGACGGTGGGCGGATACCATTTGGACTGGAAATAATGTCTGAAACGAGAAAAAGAAAAGCAGTGAGCGGTGAGATGAGAAAGAATGTCACAAATTGGAATTTATGAAACGCATTTCGTTTTTATTTCGTGGCGCAAGTTTCGGGCTAATTTCGTGTTGTTCATGGGCACGGATGCGAGAACGCAATGTGCTTCATGACGTGGAAAAACAAAAAGTTTGGCCGATCTGTGCCAGCGAATTATGCCATTCGCATACGCTCTCGGAGTTTTTATGCCACATTCGGAGAGTTGGACGCTGGAATTCGACTGAAATCGACCATAAACACTTCGGATGTGGACACTTCATAACGCGCGCCGAGGAAGGGGACGAGTGATTTTACAGCATAGCCGAAGGGAAAATGTATATTTATAGCTGGGCGAGCGGAGGTTCTTCCTTTTACGAAGCGTGTGTCGAACATCCTTCAGTCTTGTTTCCTCAGGGGAGGCGCATCATCCTTTTTCCAGAGTCCCTGGGACGTATTTTGAAAACAGGAAATACGACTTTGAAGCGGGTGTTTTATTCAAATTCAAATTTGCATTCATGTTCTAGGAAGAAATCAAAGGAGGCAGTTCAGAAACTCTTTGGAAAACCACAAGTTTCAACGTGAAGTTTTCCAATACACATGATCGAGATCTCGCCTGAAAAAGCCTCTTCTCTTGAGATCTGCGGCAAATTTCATGATATTCTGGTTGGAAATATCGGTTACTACTACTAGGTTCGATTTTTAAGACAGCAATGAACATGTAGTTTGTGGAAGTTACTGGCCGTGATAGGGTGAGAAACACGGCAATACGCCAAGAACGCAACTTCTTCGAACGGAAGGGGCTGTGCCTCGATAGTTGCGTCACGTAGTGCGAATGTCCCCCTCATCACGACCTTCGAGGCGAGCATTGAATGCAATTCCATTGAGTAGTGCCACAGCTTAGCAGACCCAGGACGAGGTGGTTGGGCAACGTTCAAAAACGCGCCTGATTCCGCTTGAGCAAACCTCGTGATGAGTTAGAGGCGATGACAGTGGGTCGAGTGGCCTGAAGATCTCTCGTCTGTGCTTTGCCCCCACACTGAAGACGATGAAGATTTTATTTCGAATTAACTTGCGCCTACAATGTTTCGAAGAAACTACTTTAAGGAATCTTGGCCATCATCCGCTTCGTGAAGAGCAAGCGAAGAAAACGAAAATTAGTTGACTATTGAAAGAAGACGATGCCAAATCCTTCTAGCTGTTGGACTCGACAAATGGAACGACCGGAACTTTGTTTTCGTCTTTCAAAGCAAACGAAAATAATGGTTCAGCACCTATTACAGGACTATTTGCGTTGCAATGAAACGCTGTATTGGCCGTACGTGGAAAGAACCAAGAATTTAAATAATTTGAAGCACATCTGTTTTCATAGATATATGTTAAGAAAACGCCTCTGTTTGCGTTGAAGATTAATAAACCTGCTTAGCGGTTGTCGCAACAGGAGATATTGTCCAAACATGTTGCATTGTCAACAATTGGACTGTCTGATGGAAGCAATGGCTCAGAAGCGTCCAGCTTTGGCTCATGGGAAAAGATTTGTTTTCCATCAGGACAACGCCAGGCCGCACACATCGATAGCCAGAACCTCCGAGAGCTTGGTTGGGAGGTCCTTATGCATTCACTTTATAGTCCGGACGTAGCACCAAGTGTTCCATCATGTTCCTGTCCATGCCAAACGATTTTGCGGGTGAAAAGTTCGCTTCAAGAGGCTTGTGAAACAAGAAAAAAAAGTGCAAACTGACTTCAATTATTTCGCGACATCCCATGCATGGGAGACCACCCAGTCTTCGTCCTCAACTTGATGCACAACCTTGACCAATCTATTTCTATTTTCCTGCCATTAATTAAATCCCACTTAATTTTTGACAAACTAAAGTACCCCAACGTACAAATTTCCACTCCCGAGTAGAGAGCAAAGTAGTTTAGTAGTCAAGAAAATCAATTATCAACCTGTCCCTTAACTCTCAATTTGGTGTCAACTCTGGAGTTCGGCAAGATGAACGCCACGCGGAAAGCACTACCAACGAAAGTTGAACGGAAGAAAGAACCTTTGTGCTAACATACAGCTTTGGTTTGTGCTAATAAGCGGATAATACGAATTTCTTAGCTTGCCTAGGTATTCAAGGGGAAGTATAAAGGTTTCCTCCCCTTCAACGACTCTGCAGGTGATATAATATGGGTGGCGCTACAGCCCGTAGAGGACCAGGGCCTAGCTTCTCAGCAACCACTCGTGTTGTGCGTGCTATTGTTCTATCACGAGGGGAAGGCAACTACAGTTTTATGCCGACTCCGAACGGCCAAGTTTGAGAAGCTTTTTCTAGGCAATTATACTCTTTGAGCATTGTCAGTAACTCGAAAGAGGTGAGGCCGTGAAAAGTATTACTTGTCGTAACAGGAATCGATCCTAGAGAGGTAGGTCCAAGTGCGTAGGAGTCGACGCACATACCCACAACGTCACGGGCCACTACGCGACTGCTGCTTCATAAATCACTGCCACTTTAGCTTGTAAGAAGCTGCAATCATATCTTAGTGCCAGGGATTTCTCGAATAGATCACACACTCGTTTTTGAGCCGTCAGTGTACAACGAAATATCACCTTCTTCTCAGGTGGCTCGGATTCGAAGACCTCGTTGGATCGCTGTCAATGCGCTCGATGTGGCTGAGCCAGTGCAGTCGACGAATTTTTGCCTTCCGGACTACATCCACATCCTGGTAGAGTTCCCGATTGTGTCTTCCCTTCTATTCACCTCCTCGCAGACGGGACCATATATCCGAAGTAGAACTTTTCTTTCGAAGGTACCAAGAATCAGCTCTGCAGTGTTGCTTAGCGTCCAGATTTCGGCTCCATAGCGATGGACTGGCAAAATAAGACTTTTGTAGAGCATGATTTTGGTCCTTCGAGTCAGGAGTTTTGAGCCCAGTTTTTTTGACAAACCGAAGTAGCACCGGTTGCCAAGGGCGATTCTACGACGGATCTCCACTGTGATGTCCTTCGTGGAGTTCACGTTTGCCCCGAGGTAGACAAACTCCTTTACTGCCTTGAAATTGTAGCTGTCTTTGGTGAAGTTTTGTCCAAGGTGGTGTGTGACGGAACGTTTTTTGGTCGACAGCATATATTTCGTTTTGTCCTCATTGACCTTGAGACCAGTTCGTTTCGCCTGTTCTTCAATCGCCGTGAAATCCTCCACTGCGGTACGTTGAGAACGCGCGACGATGTCGATGTCATCTGCGTACCCAAACAATTGGACCGACTTGTAGAAGATAGTGACTTCCGTGTTTACAGCTGCCCTCCGCACTATCTTCTTCAGTACCAGATTGAAGAAATCACACGACAGCGCATCACCTTGCCGAAATCCAGTGCAAGTTTCCAACAGCTCAGAGTTCCTTGACCAGAACTGCACGGTCCATCGCGTATGTGTTAGCGTGGTGCGACACAACCGGATCAGTTTTCCCGGGATCCCGAATTCGGCCATCGCATCGAATAGCTCCTTGCGATGAATGCTGTCGTATGCGGCTTTGAAATCGATGAAAATACCATTCTTGGTTTAAACCAATGCATTTTACCAATTCTCGAAGACGTAATCTGTACATTTAATAAAATGGCTGATGAATGGAGTACGACTTCTTCGATAATCCAGAAATCTTGTCGGCCTGAAGCATGAAGCAAGATGGAGATAAATTGATCTCAGGTCGCGTCGTGCAACAAACCTTTGGATCATGCCACTTCCTTCTTTTACTAAGTTACCCAGAGTCAATCGTTTCAAACGCGACTTAAGACCACTTGCTATTCACCTTAAATCGAAGTACTACTTCGATCTCTCATTGATTTAGTGACATCATCGCAAGAGCAATGGAACATACAATTTCGAACTCATCGAAGAACGTAGCATTCAAGGAGAAGGGATAACGCCATTCAGGTCACCGAATTTACGGTTCAGAGTGAGTGGGAGAGGCAGCGACACCCTCGATCCTGAATGTCAACTGTCAGAATCATTTTCAAACACAATGACCCTTTTTGTGGCGCACCGAAGACCCCTTCCAGCATCAACCACTCCTTTGACATCGTGTAAATGCCGCCCTTGAATGTAAATCAAATTCTCCTCTCCCCTTCCCACCCCCGGGGGGGTGTGCAAAACCATAACAATATTACACTCGACGGATCAACGGAACACAATGCACAACGTGGCGGGTTTTCCTTTTCATTTCGCACTAATCCACATCCCCGTCGACGCGACCTAAACCGCTCTCAGTCCCATTATTCGATCTCGCACCCGTCGCGTCGTCGAAAAGGGGATACTTAACTCCGCCAAGCTTCCAGCGCGTATACAAATTGAATAACATCACCGACTGTGGTGGTGGCGAGGGTGAGGTGATACGCCCCGTATGCCGTATGGCGGGCGGCGTACGGCGTACGGCGTACGGATGCAAAGCAACAGCAACAGCATCAACAATCAATTGTCCCTTCTTCGGCTGAGTCCCTCGGTTTTTCTATTTTCCCGTCGAACAAGCGAAATATATTCAATCAACTCTCGAGTACTTTGAACTGTGGATAGCAAGCGGGGAGCAGCGCACTAGAAATGAAATTCTTCACAAAACAGGGGCCAACCAGCAATCCGCCGGATTCCGACAGAGACGAGATAGATTTGCTTGCGTGGAGAATTCATTGCGAAAGCAAAACCCCACGGAGAGGGGGAGGAAAAAAAACGAAGATACCCGAAAAGCGAGAATTATAATAGAAGCGAAAATGAAGACTTAAGCGAAGTTCGAGATCCTCTGGGTCCGCCGGAGGGTGCCCGAGACCCTTGATGTTCGCCTGACTGGGAGGGCGGGTCTCGTCTCTGGCGCAACGCCTGTCAGAAGTTGAGATAAAACTTAATTTGATGTGATAGGGAACGAATTGGGAGGGGCGCCATACAAACACCCATTCCGCTGCCACCAGAATCGAGAGCTGATATCTGCAAACAAGGCGATAGCGTCAAATTCAGTTTCCCGCGCTGTTTGTTGCTCCGCATCAGCAGACGGGGAATGGCATCTTCTTCACTTTCCCGCAGAAGCAGAATAGTTGAGGATTGATCTAAATTTAATGAAGACAAATGGAGGGGGGGCTGCAGACGACGTCAGGTATCTGCCAGTTTACACCCACTTCCTTGTGGCACAGTTCACACGGAACCCCTTCCAGTCCGGCGCAACGAGGCGGACGCCGTCAACATGTTGCTCGCTGATGGAGACCGATTGCGGCCGATGCTTAATTACAAACAATTCACTAATTGAAAAGAATGATTAAATCGAGATAAAAGTGTTGAAGTTCTGCGCCAAGGATGTGGCTGCGGAGGGAAGCAGACTTCGAAAGACTAATAAATCTCAAGGGCTTTGGGATATTTGTTTAAACTTCGCCGACGAACAGACCCGCTCGGTGGCCGGATCCTGGGCTGGGGTGGGAATTTATTGGAATTTCTCTTAGCATTTAATTAGTCTGTGCTGGGGCGCGGATTAGTGTAAGCAGTTCTTAGGGGATTTTTTTTTTCCTCCGTAGGAACTGCTGACTGCCAGATTCATGTGGATTCGTTGAATTCATCGAGTGCGACGACGAATGGGGTTGGGGGGTGGCTGTGAAGTTTCATCGCTAAGATTTGGATAGGATTAACTGGTCGCCGGCGGGGGTGCAGGGGAGAGATTAAAATTCGGTGAATTTCTAGTGATATTTGCTTGATTTAGAAGTCCCCCTGCCGTGCGGAACTTTGCTCAGTATTGAAACGAACTGTCTGAGGGGTTAGGCCTCCGGTGTGCTGGTGAGTAGTCACGGCTTTGGAGAGCGTTACACCGGTTCAACTTTCAAATTTGGCATTTAGTGGGATTTATTAATCCAAAGTCTTGACTTGGTTGAGGGAGTCATTGGAATTCTCATGAAAAGCGTCATAATAACGAGTCGGCACTAAACTGCCGTCCTTCTCTCGACGTGGAACAATAGGACGCACAATGCAAGTGATCGCTGCAGAATCTAGGTCCATCTCGGACAGAAGCAACATCCAATGAAGACGAGGTGGAAAAAGTGCTTTCTTTATATTGCCGCATTGTGGACTTCAGCATTAGCCAAGGCAGTCGACTCTCAGTGGACTGTCAGTGGACTACACCAAGACTGTACATCTCTCCTTGAAAGGATTCGAAGACAAACTAGTAAAGCGAATTTCTGTCCACAGGATGTGAACCTCAAGTCAGTGTAGTTGAATAATTTGCGTTCTCTAGACAACATTATCGTCCTTGCACACTGCCTTGAATTCACTGTTGCAGCTTGTCCTCCATTAGTCCTCTCGCTGACAGGACCTAATAAAATAACACGTATAAAGTCGTCCACGTGAAACAGAGGGTGGTCTAACCAAACACGCAATTTGAGAGGTCGGTCACGGTGTGCCACATTTGCCGAGATTTCTGACGTCATCCCGGGCAGTTGCGGGAAGGATGACAGGATAAAGTCTAGTTATTTCAATCTGTATTGTTTCAAAGTAAGTTTGTTGCCTAGCAATATTCAAAACTACTCAGGATGACATCATCAATTTCGTGATCACTTGTGACTACAATAAGGTGTGCTGGACAGCTTGTTAAAAATGTCAACTCACTGGACAGGTGTATTGCTTAAGGGGACATCACAATTAAATTTCTTATATAAAAAGATGAAGCATAAAAAAGAGGAAATGAATTGAAAATTGATGTAAGATGAAAGGATTTAAATCATTTATAACTGGTATTTTTTAGGAAAGTGCACAATGTCCAGCAAAAGTACAAGAACTGGTGAAACATGTTTATTGGTTTCCGCCCTTACGGTTGACATGAAAGTTCCAGTGATGACAACACGCAGGGCCGCAATAGAATTGTTCAGCGCACCTTATATTCCTTACACCATGGATCACAACAAACTGTTAAAAACATTTTGTTTTAAGTGTCTTATGGCTGCTTTAACGACAGATGCTCAAGTGAGCTAGCCAATTGCAATCCTCCCGTCCATGAGCTGAATACCCGTGTCGCCAGTTTACCCTCAAATCTGGTTTCGAAGCCACAGTAATGTTTAGAGACTTCTTTTACAGCCGAACCACGCAATTATGGCATCCTCTTCCCACTGTAATCGCGGACATTTAAGATCAATGTTTGCAATGCTCTCTCCACACGTAGAAAGCGTCATTTGAACGCCTACTACTTCAACAACTTGACAGTCAACTCCTCTGCTTGCTACCTGGTTTGCGGAATAGGGTTTTAGATTCGCGTGGTATCACAACGAGCCTACTCTGACATAAGTGTGACTGCTGCTCCAGCAGTGACACAATCGAGCAACGCGTTAAAGTTATTCAGGCTTATTATGAAAATGGGCGTTCAAATCAAAATGCATATCGTGCACTTCGTGATTTTTTCGGTCAATTAATCAATCGGAAAAATCGTGCAAAAATGTGAGCAAACCGGGTCTGTAGGAGATGTGAAAACACCAGTGCATGCTCGTACAGCTCGCACTGCAGAAAATATTGCTCCTGTTCGCGATAGTGTGGCTGAGGAGCCGTCCACCTCAACTCGTCGTCGTGCCCAACAATTGCACCTCTCACGCTCGTCGTTGATGAACATTATGCATAAAGACTTGCATTTACACGCTTACAAGGTGCAATTGACTCAAGAACTAAAGCCCCTTGACCATTTCAAGCGTCGTCAATGGTCAGAATGGTGGCAAGAAATGGCAACAGTGGATGATCAATTTTCGAAGAAAATCATCTTCAGTGATGAGGCACATTTTCACCTCGGTGGATTCGTCAATAAGCAGAATTGCCGCATTTGGGCGAATGATAATCCAAGAGTGATTGTCGAAAAACCAATGCACCCACAAAGAGTGACTGTTTGGTGCGGTTTATGGGCTGGCGGCATCATCGGGCCGTATTTTTTCCATAATGAGGCAGTTACTGTTAATGGTGTTCGCTATCGTGAAATGATAACGAACTTTTTATGGCCCGAATTGGAAGATATGAATGTGAACGATGTGTGGTTTCAACAGGACGGTGCCACTTGTCACACAGCTAACGAAACAATGGCTCTTTTGCGTGGCAAATTCAATGGCCGTGTTATTTCACGTGGTGGCGATGTCAATTGGCCGCCAAGATCATGTGATTTGACACCGTTGGATTTTTTTCTTTGGGGTTATTTGAAAGAAAAGGTGTACGTCGATGAGCCGGCAACAATTCAAGAGCTAAAGGATGAGATAATTCGGCACATTAACGGCATATAACCTCAATTATGCTTCAGCGTCATCGAAAATTTGGACCATCGGATGGAGGTGTGCCGCCGAGGTCGCGGCGGCCATTTGGCCGATATTTTGTTCCGTACATAATTGAACCATACCAATATTATCATAATAAAAAAGAAATGACAATAATTTCCTAAATAATTTGTGTTTTATTCAAAATCAACATCGGCCCTTGAAATTTAACCACCCTTTATTTGTGGTCGAACGATCCAAACGAAATTACTTCAATAAATGTAATGCTTGGAAGGTACTAGCCTCGCTCGATCAGTGGCTTTTTGAGTTTCCCCTGAGATCATGTTGCAAAATATCACGCTTACTTAGGCTAGAGCTTAGGACAGCAAGCTTGAAGAGAGCAAGTGAAATTTCCTTGTTTCTCAAGCCATATCCAAATTCCTTACATCCTCACATCAGGTGACCCTTAAAGCGCTTGTGCCCACGATCGACTGTGCAATCGTCCACCAATTGGGGTCTGCTTCTCGCCCACAGACCAGCTTGAACAGAGTTTGGAGTTCACCTGCAGGTAAGCCTCAAGCTCCTGTCTCACGAAAGAAGACTTCCCCTCCCCGCCACCCCCTCAATCGACATTAACAACTTAATTCCACGCTCGTTTTGCTCGAACATCCATTACAGGGAACCTCCTCTCTCGTCATGTGTGCTCAACGGTACGACACCGTTATGCGAGTCCATGAAAATTCTTTATCACAGCCAAGATGTCGAGGCCTGTGCCAATGAAAACGAAAAATTACCTCATCAAATTGTCGTATTACTGCATCCAGGCCACAATGGCATTTAAAGAGCCTAATACCTTCTCGCACACAGTGTCGCCGTATAAAAGAGCATTACAAGCTACAACCGCTGGCGTAACGGCCCGGCCATTAACTCACTTCAATAATCGCCCGAGAGACACCTTAATTGAATTTTGCACGCAGGATATAAACAAAAGCACACACATCCCGCATTATAAACGATATCAAGCATCTCTTGGTCTCCTGAATGGGTCCTTAAGAATCACCTTCCGCTCGACAAACACACGCATACACACCCAACCGCAGCCACGCTCCATCAGTGTGAGTGTGCACAGGCGAAACATGAGGAATTCGAGCACGGCGGCAGGCTGAGGCGCGCTGACACTGGGCGCTGGGATAGCGGCAGAGATAAGACGGAGCATCCTTTTCCGCAACATTTCCGTGGCAGAAAATTGCACATCCTTCCAAAATGTTTCATCATGCAAACACCCGATTAAACTCAGCCCCCTCCAAGCCAGCAGCCACCAGTACCTCCCCCCCCTCCCCCGGCCAAGCCCTCGGTCGACCCACCGGGAAAAAAAAAGGACCAAAAGTGTGTGAATTAAATTTTAGAGCTCTCCCCTTGACAAGGATCAGCGCAAATGCTCGCATAACGAGATATGTTTCGTTTTCGCTTCGTGTGGCTGAGGGAGGGGGCGGAGAGAGAGAGAGAGAGAGAGAGAGAGAGGGAGAGCGCCTGTGAAGAGGTCCCTCTGCTGCACTTTGACTGTGTGTCTTGAGCCTCGTGTCCTTGAGTCGTGCCACAACCGTTTAACTTAAACTCTCCTGCCATCTGCCTTGGGACTCAATCCACTTGTTTGCCCTGGCTCTCTGCGTGGATGAGTGTGTGTGTGTGCGTGTGTGTGCATTACGTGCCCAGAGCCTGGATATCAGGATTGATATTTTCATATCCGGTACGAGTGAATGCTCTTCGAAGGAGCCGCCACATCCATCCGTTCCCGTCGGCTGTGTGTACATTACACATAAGATAAACTTGAGCGACGACACAGAAGGGGGTCCCCTGCCGCTGGGCAGGCATCAGGTGATGCCGGGATTCTGCGGATCATCCTCAACTCGTGCCCGAAGTCATCAGGACCCCTTTATTATCGTGTTTCCGTGGGAAGAACTTGAGAACTTTTAATTAAAACAACACACAGTGCTCCTGTTTGGGGGCGGTGGGCAGGGTGGGAGAATACGAAACGGAATCAAAAGAATACCCGGGAACTGCCTTGGCAAAAATTGTGGAACAAAAAAAACCGAAGTTTTCTCTGAATTTTGTCGTCTCCTCCCGAAGTTGGGCGAAGACAATGGAGAAGCGGAAAAAAATTCCTTTAATTCTTGATTTCTTCCGCACCACCCACCACTACCACCACCGCTGCCGAGATGGAAGTCCTTGAAAAGAACATTCTCCGCGTGGAAATTCGAAGAAGCAGTTCGGTTTTGTCGGAGCAGCCAACACCTGCTGTCCTTCAGTGACGAGGGACAAACAACACTCGAGCCGGAGTTTCGAGATGCCACCAGGGCGCTTATTAAATTTTTATTTGACACCAACGAGGACGTGTTGTGACAACGAGGTTAAACTTTATGGATGCTCCGCTGTGCTGTGTGGGGCCGCGCACAATGATGGCACATCACAGCGTGTTGCTCGTTAATTAGTGCGCGATTGAAACTTGTTGTGAAGGCAGACAAAACACTAGACGAATGGATAGGATTTCTGGTCTCGGGGGTGGGCACGCCCTCGCAGCTGGTAACTGTTGAATGGCGAAGCGTGGGGGAGTCACTTTCACATCAACAGCGGCTGGAGACTGAAAGACAATCTCTCGCCCGACGGCATGTCAACAAATGGAGTGAGAAGCTGTTTGATGGCACAAATCAGGGCTGGGATCAGATATCGGTTCATTATCTGAGTCCCTGCCGAAGGTACAGCCCCAAGTGACCCATCAGATAAGCTCTCATTTTCGTGACCATGGCACCACCCCGCAAGGCATCCCACTCGTTGTCAAATCCGATGGGAGTTCGAGGTTAGGGACCGAGGGTCCATCAGCCGCCATGAAGCCATGGCCACCATAAATCAAAGTTTAGATAGATATTGTATCTGATGAATGTATCGCTAAATGCCACTCGTTTTGGAAGTTCCACGAAGCAAAACAAAAACGAAATTAAATCCCATTCGGCCGCCCAGCCACTTGACTTCGAAATGAAAATGTTTCTCCGCATTATGCGGGCTCTAGACAACGGACAACCCCCCCGGGGGATGGAAAACTTGAAAGGGGGGAGGGAAAAAAAAACAGCAGAGAATAGAAATTCGGAGATTCCCCCGCGTCCCCTCTCTCTGTGGGGAACTTTCCAATTTGTAAGCAGATGTCAGAGATTACCTTTCAGGGGATGGGGACGTTTAAAAGACCGAAGGTCAGCCCTCACGCTCGCACGCAGCACAAATGTCGATCGGAATAGAATTTCCCATCGATTTGAGACCATCTGGAGGAGCACATCAAAGGAGCGGTACACGTGGCTGTCGACGAGGAACTGGATCATTATGACATTAGCCAAAAAAATGTCCTCCCCCGTGACTGAGAGAGGGGACCCGCACCCGTAGCCTTGTGTTGTTGCGGGTAGCCACCTTGATTAGGGTTAACTGAGCGCCCACGAGAGACTTATCTCGTCGTGGCTATGCCTCACGCTCCAGAGCTGCCAAACAAAGATGATTAATTCATTGTCTCGACTACGGCGAGGGGTATGGGAGGGAGGAGGCTGGTGATTCACCCAGCAAACCGCTCCTTAATGCAGCCACTAATGGGCGGGAGATATTCGTTGACCAAAAATTGAGAAAGTTATCCCGTTTCGGCGCTGGGACCGACGTAAGTCATGCTAATTACGTCCAATGTGACCGTAACCGGTTCGCATTGCAGCGGCAGTGGAGTCGTGTTTGAGGTCTCTGACGCTGCCGAAGCCTGCCGTCAAAAGTTTCGGATATCATCATTATTCACTTGCCGGGTTAGCCCGGTACGCAGGACTCTGCAATAATTAACCGAAGTCCCAGTGTCCCTTGTCATTGTCTGCCGAAGCGTATTATCTCAGCTTTACACTTACGTTGCGTCGGGTCGCTCCCCCCGGCGATGTCGAATTTCACACACACACATCCGCACACGTCTCGGATGCTGACGGTAATGATGTTTAGGGAAATTATACGGCCACAGGGGGGGGCGGATGTGATAATTTCATTGTTGCCCTGTCATTTGCAGGCGATGGCTGGCTCCTTTTGCTCTTTTGAAATCGGAGTGTCAAACTGTTTGGGGAGCCTTGGATTGGGGATGACTGTTGAATGGGATACACTGAAGGAGACCGTAGCCTGTGACATCTGAAGTGGCAGGATGAATGATTTTTTTTTTCGTTTCGTTTCTCTTTCTCTCGTTCGTTTGTTTCTGTTTTGGTTGCGTGCGGTGAAGTGTGGAGGACGTGCTATCGAGGACAATGGATCCTTCGGGCTTGAGGCTGGACCGGAGGCGGATGTGGATTGGGTGTGGGGAATTTTGATACAAAACATTCATTTCGGTCGAGGATGATGAGCTGATAGCAGATGTGCTTGGATTGGACGGGGGAATTAGTATGTACTTGCTTGCATTCTATCTATCTGCAAGGAATTGACAAAGGAAACCGAAACGTTTCAGTTTTGGTGACAATTATGCAGCGAATATGATTATGGTTCAGAAACTGCACATAAGCACGTACGGAGTGGACACAGAATAACCTGGGCTGGACAAGGCATAGAATTCGCGAATTCCGTGCAAAGATGTACTTCGGAAGGCAAAGACGACTGAAGACGAAGATGAACACGAAAATGTGAGCCTCCGAGAAGACAACAGCGACAAGTCTGTACTCATGTGCCCCGAACACCGGCAGTAGACATCTGACTTCGTTCAGAAGATAACGCTTCCAGACAACTCTGCAATCACTCCAACGAAGGACACAACATATCTGGGAATATTTTTTAACGAGAAGTTCAGACTTAAGAACCACGTAGTTGGTACCCTTAAACGGGCAGCTTTTGCCCTGCATTTGGTACATCCGCTGCTCCTAAGGAAAGCTGGTCTTTGTCAGAAGAAAAAGTTTCTTATTTACTAACATAACATAACATGGGTGGCGCTACAGCCCGTAAGAGGGCCAGGGCCTAGCTTCTCAGCAACCACTCGTGTTGTGCGTGATATTGTTCTATCACGAGTGGAAGAGGGACCTACAGTTTTATGCCGACTCCGAACGGCCAAGTTTGAGAAGCTTTTTCTAGACAGTTACACTCTTTAAGCATTGTCAGTGACTCGAAAGAGGTGGGGCCGTGAAAAGTATTTCTTGTCGTACCAGGAATCGAACCCAGACAGATAGGTCCAAGTGCGTAGGAGTCGACGATCATACCAACAACTAGTATGCCACTAATAAGTAGGTTTACTTTTTATACCTTATTTATTGCGACCAAGATGTTTCCAAAACTGTCCTGATGTTCGCAATGGCGTACCTCAAGGTTCTATTCTAGGTCATCTCTAAATTTGTTGTATATCTACGGGTATGCACATAAATCTACATTCCGCCTGGTAAGCCTGAAGGTTTTGTTGCCAAAGATGCTGGTCAATGCTCTGGCAACGGTCATTCAAATTAGGACACTCCAGAAAGCCCAGTTCTCTATCTGAATTCGACATCTCTAGCAAATGAATAAAAATGTTTTGTCTCAGTGTGTGTATTTTGGCAACAGAGGCACACACGCAGGCGCAACACAAGTGGATTCTGTAGAATGTGAGACCACTAAGATCAGTTGAAGTATTGAGTTAAAAGAAAATAAAAAATACCAATCGACTTCGAAAGTCCCTTTAACTGCCCCGAAATTTGCTCAGATTTCATCGCATGCCCTTAAACATGAACCAGAGCAATGATCTGTTAAGTACATCGCCCCCCCCCCCCCCACCACCCCTTGTCATTCCTGTACCTTCCTGAATCCTTTTTCAAATCACTTCATTCTGCGCTCATCCTTCGTCAAAATCACTGACAAACCACCCATCTAATGCCTAATCATCAGCCAAGCATCCTTAACGAACGCACTCATGTCTCTGACGAAGCGTACCCTGCGCCCTCTTGTCTCCCCTCCGCCAGGACTTCCACGAACGAACGAAAATTATAAAACAAATAAACGAACGAAATTAATCAATAAAGTTTCGTTTTTCGTTTTGGTCGAAAAACAAGTCATAAACGTTGCATGACAACAGATGTACGCGTACGTACGAACAACGACGAACGATGATGTATCTTCAGACAATAACCCGAATCTTTCATGTGTCCTTATTGAAAATCCCCGTCGTTTCGCTTCATTTTGAAGGACACTGAGTGGAGACGAGTGCTGGCAGAGCTTCGTGTATGAAAAAGGTTTTCCTAAAGGAAACGGAAAAAGCAGCTCGTAAAGTGGCTGCTGCTTCCTCATCTCACATTTTCCAAGATAGTTTACTTAACCGATATAAGATCTGATGGACGGATGAGGGGACGGGCGGATCCTTTATTGCAAGTTGACAAGCAGCATCAAGCAGTGATGTGTATGTTGTGTGACGTGGGAGTGCTTTTTTCTTTTCAGACTCGGATGGAAATGGAAATTCATTGTTTTTTTTTTGCAGAGTCTTCTCAATTAACACAAAATGTATTCATTTCATTTTTGATGGTTGCTTTTCAAAAGTCACTTCCGGGGAATTTAAGCAAGCAGCTGAATTTGAGAAGGAAGTTACTCTAGTTGATTGGACTCAAATCTCCACCAGTGTCATGATTTGGTGAAAGTTTGGATGAATACATCGCGATTGTGCGCTGCAAGAGATACGACACCCACATGAAGGTACTGTGTTGGAAATTAAACGGAAGACAGTCCAGTCCAGAAGTACGTATGTTAAGAGTGATTTTTTAAGCGTTTGTTTTTTGAATTGAGTAGAAAACGAAAAAAGAGTATACAATTTTCAACTCTCTTGATAAACCTCTCTCGTGCCATTAAAGTGGCCTGGGAACGCGGTGAGACACCTGGCGATTGACAAACTGGTGTGATTGTCCCACTTTTCAAGAAGGGGGACAAAAGAGATTGCTCCAGCTACTGGGGCCTATCTCTTTTAAGTATCCCCGGGAAAGTCTAGGCTAAGGTGTTGGAAGCACGTTCTAGAGCTACGTTCGAGCTCAGGATGGGCGATGAACAGTGCGGCTTTCGTTCTGGCAGAAGTACAATCGACCAGCTTTTCACTGAGAAGGCCTGGGAGTATGCCAAGCCCATCTACAGTTGTTTTGTAGATTTGGAAAAGGCGTTTGACCGAGTCCCTCGAGGTAAACTCTGGCGTGTCCTGCAGGAGTATGGCATTGATGGTCCTCTTCTGAGGGCCACTCAGTCTATCTATATACACAAACTGTAGCAGCTGTGTTCGGGTAAACGGTGCTAAATCAACACCTTTCACCATGGGCGTTGGACTTCGCCAAGGGTGTGTCTTGCCATGTCTACTTTTCATTGTACATATGGACTGGATGTTGCAGCGCAGCCGAAGTGAGGAATGTTTCACATTGGGAGAGTTGAGGGTAAGTCACCTTCTTTTTGCAGATGACTTGGTTATCCCACACATCCTCCCAGACGGAACTCCAGCGCGCACTCGATAGGTTTGTGGCCGTATGTGTTGATGCTGGAATCAGTGTTAACGTGGACAAATCGGAGTTTATGGTCATTTCCAGAACGCCCGTTCAATGTGTGGAGTCCCATAGAAGCAGGTGGAGAAGTTTAAGTATCTCGGGGTCTTTTTCACGAGTAATGCTGAGCTTTCCTGTAGGATTGGTCAAGCTGGGTCAGTTTTGACACAGCTTGGTAGTTCTGTAATCAGAAAGGCCGAGCTTGGTGTCAAAGCCAAGTTAGCGGTTTTCAACTCAGTATTTGTTCCAACTCTCACCTGTGGTCTTGAAATTTGGGTAATGACCGAACGAATAAGATCGCGAGTGCAAGCTGCTGAGATGAGATTTCTTCGTTCTGTTGTGGGAATTACTCGCCGGGATAGGGTGAGAAACCGGGTAGTGCGCGAGGAACTCAACATTGAGCAGCTGCTTCTTCGAACGGAAAGGGCTATGCCTCGGTGGTTTGGTCATGTGGCAGGAATGTCCCCATCATCACGACTTTCGAGGCGGGCGTTGAATGCGATTCCATCAGGTAGGCGACCACTTGACAGACCCAGGACGAGGTGGTTGGACCAAGTCGCTTACGCTTGGACATAGCTCCTGATGAGTTAGAGTCGATGGCGGAGGATCGAGTTGCCTGGAGATCTCCCGTGCGTGGTTTACCCCCGCGACCCCTTTAGTGGATCATGCGGATCAGAAGATGATGATGATAAGCCAATGCATGCCATTTGTGGTTATGGAAATCTTTGATGTACGAGGGGCGTTCAATATATTCTCGGTATCGGGGTGAAGCTGTGGTTGTATATATAAATTTACTTACTCATCAAATAACACTATTATTTTAGTACATTCATGTAAAATTTCATATAAATGTGATTATTAATTCGCGTTTTATCTCTAGTTAAACAGAATCATAATGGTGTGTTGCTTCTTCATGACAACGCTCCTGTTCACAGGGCGCGAGTTGCCAAGGCTGCTGTGCGAGATTGTGGCTTTGAAGAAATCCAACACCCACCCTATAGTCCAGACCTTGCCCCTAGTGATTATTTCCTGTTTCCGGACTTGAAAAAATGTCTTGGTGGAAAAAGATTTTCGCATGATGAAGAACTCAAGTCGGCAATAAAAGGGTATTTTGCAGAGAAAGAGGAAATTTATTTTTTTGAGGGTTTAAAAAAGCTTATCTCAAGATGGAACAAATGCATTGATGTTAGGGGAGATTATATTGAGAAACAAAAACAATTTAAATTGAATTCGCATTTTCCTTCATATCGATACCGAGAATATATTGAACGCCCCTCGTAAGTGCTCACCTTGGCTATGTTTGAAGTCCACCGTACATAGAGTCTACTTCTAAGTCACTTCTTCGAGCATTTTCACTGGTATCTCGCTAATAACTCGTGTTATACATCCTCCAAGGCTGAACTGATGAAGTTGGCTTGCTTGTCATAATGCTTACCGGCATAGACGAGTGGTTTGGCATATCCACATCAACAGAGTTGATGCTACAAGATGCACGCGTGTATATAAACCCCCGTCACAGATTATTCGGCGATAGTGTGTCGGTCATCGCATGCGTGATCACAGCGATAAGAATTCAGAAGTCAACGTCGTGTTTGTTTCATTGCCTTACACATGCCTTACGGCGTCAAATCCCACGATCTGGACGACCAATTCGCCGGTCCAAGACGAGGGATAGATTGCTCGACGAACTCGTTTCTTAATTGCTCCATCCACTACTGTACCTCCGTCTTGATAGAACCACATATCGACAGGGCTCAGCTCGTGCAGTTAAGGCTCAAAAAACTTCTTAACTATTGATCGATATCGGGCGCCATTGACGGCAACGTCTTTGAAAAATAGAAGCGAATGATTCTGCCGGATCTTAAACTACACCAAACAGTGCATGTTTCCGGGTGCGTTGGCAGCCCTTGTATTGCATGTAACCACATCTCCACGGACAATCTACGGCAGTTTTCAAACAGAAAGGATTTTCGATAAAAAAGCGGATCTTCCTCCAGCTTGTCTAAGTCCGCTCACCGATTTGTAAGCTGAAGCAGTTCTCATGCGAGATGTATTTTGTGAGGGTTTCGACCCAGACTCTTCCACGCAGTCCACTCACGTAATTCCATTTTTCTGCAAACGGTAGCGAATGAACTAGTCACGGCATAACACAGGCGGCTAGAGCAGCAATATATTTCTCTGTACGCGCTCTACGCATCCGGGTAACTGGCTTGTGCTCTTCTGCTGGGGCTCAACCAACAAGCCTCTCCAACTCTCCAGCTGCCTTCAATTTAGCACGCCAAGTTGGCTGAGGTTATTCTCCAAATGTGTGCGCCAACAACTTCGTGGACATGCTCATTTGCTTTGTCCCAATGCTATGGAGTCGAAGCTTTTTTGGCTGGAACAGTGTTGTCCATGCGCTCTATATGACCTAATCACCTTAGGTGTTGGACCCAGCCTAGACTCATCTCCGTTGCGTATTATTTATTTGAGGGGATAGACCTACCTCCTACCTCGAAAGTATATCTGCCTATGAAGACGTTTTGGCCAAGTCCATCGTGGTCCTTTCTTGAGGACAGCTGCCGACTTAATGTTAGCAAACGCTTCATTCAGGTCTCGCTGTGTTCGACCAATCGTGTAAATGTCATCCGTGTGTGCTAACAACTAGACCGACTTCGGAAGACCGTGGGTCTAGGGTTGGCATTGTGCACGATTTTCTCCAGAACGATTCACACGACAGGACGTGGCCTTGTCTAAAAACATTTTTGATGGACCAGCGAGAAATCTCCATCGTCACCCTGCACAACCTGACTAGTTTAGCAGGAATATCAAGGCTAGACATCGCGTTGTATAGCTCGTCTCTATGCACACTCTCATATGCGACCTTGAAATCGTCGAATAGGTGGTGCTAGTGTCGATCTGCATTTCTTGGGTTTTTTTCCAGGATCTATGGCAGTGTGAAGATTTGGTCGATAGTCGGCGTAAAACCTGACTGAAAAGGATATATTCCTATAGGGGACTTATCCGTCCGTAATTGGCGCTGTTGAAGAGGTCTACTTTCGCATGGGTTTTGGTTCACTATAGCTGGAATTGCTTGTACAACCTGAATATGGTCGAAGTGCGCTGCTAACATTTTTCACAGAGCACGGATGTATGATAACAAAAATTCGGGCGTAAGCCTTTCCACGATGAAATGGCATCGCTAACTAAACATGCTTGACTTTGACACATGTCACGAATCACCCGTAAGATGTCAGCTGAAAGACACTGAAAAACCAAAGAGCAAACAAATCGTCAAGACAAATTAACACTCCTGACAGATATGTCGCCGTTCGCCCAGGTATTGCGTACAGCCTCTAGCTGAGGATTCCCTGCAGAGACAAGCACTAAAATTACATTTGAACTCGCTTAGTTGAGATTACACTTCACTTTTAGAGCCTTCATTGGAAGCAGTTTAAGAGTTTGACGTCTCTTCTGACGACTTTGCTGATGTGCGTCCCACTTCAGCTTGTCATTAACGCAGCGTCGAAGTTGTTAAATCGCACCCAATAGACACGTTCGCCGGCAGTCGTTGCATGTCGACGGCGTTAAAAAGTCCAACTGCCATTTGTGCCCGATAAAGTAAAGCCCATCAGTCTATCCATTTCGGATCGTCAGCCAGCCATTCAGTTACACGTGCAACAGTTACCCCGTCACGGGGCGCCATCAAATGACTGCCGTTCGGCGGAGTCTCCCTCATTAACACTTAAACTGTCACACTTCAGCTGTGAAATGAACGAGCTTTAAAAAGAGAGAAAGAAAGAAAAAAAAACTCAATTTTATTGCCGACACTCGCCGATAATCCCCAAACAAACAGCTCAGCGAGTAACCGTCCTTAAAGCTCATTACACCGCCAGAGTATCAAATGTAACGAGCACAGCATTATGGACTTTGAAATATCTCCCTGCTCGCACACACACACACCCGCTGGCTGGGGTGGGTTGACATATAGTTGGCGGTAAAACGGCAGCCCGGCTCATATTTTACGCCCATCGAGCATGCCAAACTTATAGCCATCGATCGAAGGTGTTGCGGCGGCGGCGGCGAGGCAGAGTGAGATTGAAAGCATTTTTGGAAAGCACCCCGCATCCGCCACTGGCGTCGTAAATTTCAATTTTTGACATCAACGGCAACGCCAACGCCAACGCCCGAGCCAATGACACACACTCCATGCCCCCTCCGAGCGCGTTCCATTAACCGAAACCCCTTCGAGGGTACCTGGAGTCCCCGCGCGAAATAGATGGCAGCCGCCATCACCAGTCGCACGCCATTAACCGTGACAGTGGCAGTGGAGCCGACTTCATCGTTCGGCGGGGCCACACCGGTGCGACGGGTGGCGAGATTGAAAAGTGAAGCGCTGCTGTTGTTCGACGATGTACGACCATAAAATCAGTGTCGTGACATCGGATGAGCCGGCGCCACATAGCCGCCGCCGGTGCCAAGGTGTTCTCCGCCGAGGAGATGAAAAATTAGGCCGACGAACGGAGTCATTTTTTTTGCGCTCTTCTGTCATTTTTGGGCCCAATGAAGCGCAACTTGTTGCACTGAGGTCTCGCCCCATAAATTTGCAAATCACTTGGATGCCGTCGGGTGGCGGGGGTGGTGCCGTAAAACACACCCCGGAGTAGGCTGGCTCCAAAATTGATCCTTGCCATTTGCCCATGGAAGCCCATGGCTGGTGGCAGTCATGTGGCAGTGTTGCTTCACTGCACATAGTGCTCCGGCTGGGCGCAGAGGGGGGCGGGGCTGTAGCCGCAGTGGAACCCCCAGTAATGGGCTTCTGTTTGCCTACGGTTTGTTGGTGTTTCGTATTTGCTCAGCGCCGGCAGTTCGGGTAAAAAAGTTAACCGGGACGACTGCGGCCTCCCTTCGTAGCAGCGACAGGATGTGTGTTGTATAAGCACTCAGGGAATTGGATAAAGTTTCCACTTTCTGCTGATACCGACAGTTTTGGTGGGGAAATTACCCATCGGCGGGGGTTGGGACGACGCGACGGCAGAAGTATGCTGCCATTTGAAAATATAGTTCGAGGGTCCTGCGAGAGAGCGGATACTTTTATGGGGCTTTTATGATTTTCTACGAGGCCAGCGATGCTGTATGGGAATTGGTGGAATGACTGCACAATGATCTTGAGAATTTGAAAAGTTTCTCCACTCTAATGATGTCCCGCACGGAGGGGGGGGAGCGTGCATGCAGCATGCCTTTGAATGGCAATAAAAAGTTAGGTGAAGAGGATAGTTTGTGACTTTATTGCATGGAATTACGTCTGGAATTCGTATTCTAATGGCCATGAGAAGGACGTCGGACGACGGACGCTCATCTGCGCTGTTGATCGTGAAAAATGTTCAATGATGTGCCATAAAACATGCAACGTTCCGGTGGCGTGGCACGTCAAGTGAGACTTGGGCCATCTGCTTGGAGCGGTACTCGAGGAATTTTTGAGGGATTCCATCTAGAAGGAGGTCATTTGGGGCGCGGCGGGCGGAGTGAATTGAAGCCTTAACGAGGGGCAACTGAATGTGCAGGTTTTCTTGAAAACTTAAGGAATTTTTTGAAAGCATGAGTCTGTGCTGCTTTCCTATGGACATTATGGCCATTGTTGGTAGTAAGCACGAAGAGTATTGGACAGAGGTGGAAACCTTATGGTACTCCTTACGGATTGTGATGGAAACAGAGGAGAACTTCGCAGTCTCTGATTTATTCCACGAAACAGGGTTGGAAACCACGGGCTGTCGGCTTAAAAATAATGACTTGGTGTGAAATTTGATCAAGAGTTGTGCTAAAGTCAGTGGCAATTGCATCGACCTCTTAGTCGTCTTCAAAGGCACACAATACTTGAGAGTTGAGACACAAATTCAGTACACTACACTGTTGTCGATCTGCCCGATAAGGAAGCCTGCTGAAGGAGACAAAAGACATTCAAAAATGCATTCCTTGACGATTGGTTTGGATTTTAAGGCTTTCTTGTCCTTCTTCCAAAGCTGTGGGGAACCTCCTTGTGAGGTGAACATATGTCCAAAAGAGGCGACAAGGCTTGGCAAGATTTTTACAGACGCTTGCAATCCATCGTGGGCAGTTGTGTAATCCTCCTTCATTCTGTTAAACAGCTCTTCTACAGGTCGCGCGGTTGTGATGGTGGAAGCTGACGACATTTGGTACCAACTGTTCAAATAGATAGAATTGCAGTAACAACCTACTCTGTAGCAACAGTGCAGCCTTAACCGCCCTAAGGCTCAGAGGATCGGATTTCTGCAGGAAGAGAGAATACAAAATATAGGTCAATCAGGCTACCAGTAACTCTAGCCCCGAAGAGGAGCTTCAATCAGTGCTTGCCGGACCAGATACAATGGAAGGAACATTGGTAATAGAAGTAGAGGGGATCGCCTGGCGTACAATTGGTAATAGAAGTAGAGGGGATCACCTAGTACACTGGCGACTCAAAGACGAGCGGTGGTACAGACGCGGGTGTCTTCTGCGATCTTTTCGAAAAATCCCTAACATTATAAGGGGAATACTGGAATCCAAGAAAACGACAAGGCGGACAGATGTGCGAGACAAGGTACGGAGTTGGGAGAATCTCTAGCCATACCTTATGCGCAAACTCCACTCAGCTCCATAAGGAGAAAGCTAGATGATGAAGCCCTAGATAGAGCCAAAGCTCGATGGCTTAGTCTGAGCCTGAGAGGGAAAAGCTTCCTAAGATTCATATATGAAGCCGAGTGGTTTTAGAAGTAAAGTCTTTTTTTTTCAACTTCTTTCATTTTATTTCATTGTACATTTTGGATACAGATTTTTATCTGCAAAGCCGGAAGTGCTTGTCTGCAGAGGACTATTCGCATAATATTATTTCATTTTAACAATGTTTAAATTCAGTTGTTCAAAAATTCATAATATACAAGTAAACAAAAGTGTTAAACGTACGATAATAATTAACATTTTCTTACAAAGTTTTTACAAATTACATTTAGTTATGATTTTACTTTTATGATAGATACATTTCTTTTACTTTTTTTAACATCTCTTTTCTCGGCAAGTTTCGGAGCTCCGTCGGCAGTTCATTGAGTACCGTCGAAACTGCAACCTTAAAAGTTCGTCTTCCATACTCTTCCATTCTTTACTCGTTCCAGTCGTCTTCTGGTGTTCCTTGCCTGCTGCGTCTGCACTCTATAGATGTTGTCGTTGCCAAAATTCGCCAGGAGTTCTAGATTGTATATCTGTGTAGATACACAGTAGACGTATTGTTTGGTTTGGTTCTTGATGAACATCGATGCTGCGTCCTGCTTTTTGTACCAGTTTTTGAAGTTTAGTATGCACTAGTTGTAGCCTCTGCATTTGCGACGCTCTTCCCCATGCAAGTATGCCGTATCTTAGGTGCGATTCCACCAATCCGAAATAGCATTGTCTGATTACCTCTGGTGTGCTGAGGTTGATTAAGTGGAAAAGTGCGTACGCAGATTGACATAGTTTTTTCTTCAAATTGTCGATATGGTAGCTCCATTTAAAGTTGTAGTCGACTGTCAGTCCAAGGTATTTGTACGTTGACAAGTTCTCTATAACTCTGGTGCAGTTATCCTCTTCTCGTATACCGTCACATCTATTTCTGTGCAAGCAATCTACGTCGTGCATCTTAATCTTTGGTTTTGTTCTGGGAATATGCGGCGGACGAATGTGCATTACCTTTGTCTTAAGTACGTTAATTATCAACGCTCTTAAGCAAAAGGTAATGCACATCCATGGTCGTGACACCAAGCAGCGACTCTATTGAAATCAGTTTGCATAAGTCTTTCTGCTTCGTCAACGCTCCTATGGCCAACTACGATCGCTGTGTCGTCCGCATACGCATAACCCGTACTATACTTCAGCACCGACAGTAAATCGTTGATGTATATGATGAAAAGCAGTGGACCTAACTTGGACCCCTGCGGGACCCCATACTCGACCTTTTCTTCATCACTGATATCCTCACCAATTTTTACCCGGAACGATCTGTTACATAGGTAGCTACCGAACCATGCTAATATTTGGCCACGTATTCCAATATTATTCAGCTGTCTAAGGATTTGCTTGTGACTCAAAGTAGGTCCTATGGTAGTAAATCACAAGAAGGACCCAAGAAGTTGGTCTAAGTGAGTCACGGGGTGAACGGGCATCTTACTACCTCGTCCTGGGTTAGCGAAGCGAGCACCTACTTGTACGCATTGAAGGCACGCTTCGGAAGTCGTGATGATGCGGACATTCGTGACACTTTCCGTTCCAAGCAGCTGACATCATTCTAAGATCAGCTGCTACGCATAAAAGTAATGGATAACATAAATTATTTTTTTCTATTTTTGACAGTCCATGAGTGGTTCGTTACAAAGTCAAATCTCATCAGGTGGCAGTGCCATTTCATCGTTGAATGCCTCAATCTTGAACTACGGTTACAGAACAATGTTTTTCGGGCACTTCCGGCGCCATCAAAATCGACCTACAGAGCGAGCAGTTCAAGATATTGTGACCAAATTTCGCAGCGATTTCAAGCTATAGGACATCAAAATTCACGAAAAAGGAGACCCCTTCAACTGCGCCGATTACGGAGTCTTCTAAACATCGCCTATAGGAATAGGTCCTCTTAGTTTGGGGAAGCCCGCCATCGATTTAAAATCTTCATACTACGGCAAATCGTGGAAAAAAACCCAAGATTGAGATGAGCTACTCAACGCGTTGTCTAGTCTCGACATTCCTATCAAGCCGTGAAAAATGTTGTGCTGTCAGCGAGGAAGATGGATGAATGGAGGAGGATACAGAACTGCAAACTCCAAGAGCTGTACACAGACGTGGATGGCGTCTGGGCGACTTAGGTTCCGCCGACTAAGCTGGATGAACATACCGAGCACATGGACACTGTCATACTCGAGAAGAGGAGATCGGCCAAGTCTCTAGTGTAAAGACCATGTGTTGAATGCGCTGACGTGGCCTTGATTACTTGAAGAACTCAGCGAAAGTCCACAAAAGTGCGAAAGTCAATGCTTTGCACAATAAAATACGGCATCTATTGACTTCCAATAGATACCATCTGTGATTTGTTTGCTTACGAAATGAACGATATGAGCTCAAACCAGCCACAAAATCGTTAATCGGAATGTGCTGCAATAACGTCGTGATCCTTATCGACTCATCAAGCCTCGACGCACCCTCCACAAGCACAGGCACTAAAATTAAGACACTCTATCAGCAGAAGTCTAACTTCCCTCCCCCCCCAAATGGGAGCAAGAACACATGTTGTTCGTGGCTGCGTCCAACAAAACCGAAGACCGACATATCTGCGTAACCTTATCACTCGCCGTGTTTACTGCGAGATAAAATTGACTTTCATTACATGACACTTGACGTCAATCAAATCGAATGCCCAGCAATAGTCGATCGTAAAATATGATGAAGATGAGCTCGCCTCTGCGAACACACCCCGCCGGCATTGTTTACCAAACAATGCCCACACAATCGCGATCTGAGATTAGATAAGACGAAATTTAAACAGACGACACAACAGAGCCTCAGAGGACACTCCAGCCACCAGCCACCAGCCACTGTCAGGAGGCGGGAATGAGTGACAGGAACGACACCAGCGAACAAACGAACAGCCAGAGACAACGACTTGTGGAGCGGGGGCATTAAACGAGTTCATCCCTATAATTTGATTTTTCTGCAAACATCCCTGTGTGCTATCGTTGTAATTCCATTAATGGTCTGTTTACACGACGACATCGTTATCGAGTGTCGCGTTAATATTCAGTTTTGTGCCCCTTCCGTTGGGCTTTGTTGCCTGCCTGCTGGCCCGGTGTCGATAAACACCTATAAATAGCGTGAAATAATATCCTGGTGATTGATTGTGGCATTATTTAAGGATTTTCATGAAAATCCTTTTGTTTTTGTTGCCACATCAGTCTGCGAGGGAAAAAAAAGAGAACACATTCAACGAAATTGAATTATTTTTATCGCACACATGTGTGCGACGCGACAGCGGTTACCGGTAAAAATCATATCAAATTGCAAATGCCTGCGGAGGTAGATCCTGGCAGCGTTCACTTCACGAGAGGATTTTTGGTTGCTTGGTGCGGCCTTGAGTTGCCAAGCGGAACAGGGCCGCCTTCAATTTAATTTGCCTTAGCCCTATGGTTACCGCAGAGCCTCCGTCGTCGTCGTCGGCGTCGTCCCCCAAGAAAGGAGTTAATTAAAATTCACCCCATCGCCTGTCTCGTCCAAAGACAACCGCCCCCTCTCCGTCAGAGGGGCGGGGATGTGTAAGTTGTAATAACGTGGCTTTCGTCAGTGTTCGAAGCCACATCAATTTGATGGACCGCCTTAAAGTTTTAATTAAAAGCCGAACTGCAACAGGAACTCTCTCGTTCTCCCTCTCCCTCTCCCAACCTCCTCCCCGCGGTGCTTCCTGTCGGGTTTTGTTAATATTTTTGGAACATCCTTCCCCCCACCCATCCGGCGGATGTGATGATGATGGTTTTGGAAATGCAATTAAAATTTATGGAAGCGATTGTGTACGGTTTCGACACATGGCGGTTCGGCTAATGAGTTCCCATTCGCATCCTTTTGTGCTTCCTGTCTAGTGGCTTGCCCAGGAGCAGTCGTTTTGAATAAGCCAAGATGGACTGTAGTCCGAGATGTGTTTTCGACACGATGTCAGTTTTTACACTCGTCCTGGTGGACAGATAATTGGAAAAGTTCATTTCGCCTTTTGATGGTTAAGCTCTAAATTTTCACATCATCTGTCATTTGTTCATTCGAGTACAAAGATGTTGGTGCTTTGCTTTTTGGTACAATTTTTTTTCTTCGATCGGCAGAATAAGTAGTCAATAACGAACCTTACTGAATTTGTGCCTGCAGCATTATGCGCATTTAAAGATGATATAATAGCCAACGACTTTAGTAAAGCATAAGCGATAACATCTCGCACCAAGTCATTATATTTAAGCTGACAGCCCTAGGTTTCCAACGCCAGTTCGTTAAATAGTCTAAACCCTATTTGGAAAGCAGACAGTACGCAATTACGTTTCGATCGACTGTCTTTAAACCCATCAAGCCACATCGGGCGTACCACAAGGTAGCCACTTCGGTCTATTAGTTTTCGTACTTACCATCAACGATGTTGTCCGTATTACTATGGACTCTCAGCTCTCTGCTTACGCCGACGACACGGAGATCTATTCGTTCATCTCCTCTCCCTCCGACTTCTACTCTCTTCAAGATGACCTGAATAGATTTTCTGTTTGGTGTCAACAAAATGATCTTCAACTTAACGTTCAACTTAACGTCACATTTCAGAGAAATGTGAAGCGGACGAACTCGCTAGAAGGAGTACTACTTCCGTACTTTTTCCGGATGGAGACCTAACAACCAATGCTATCGTTACTGCAAAACAGACATAAATCGTAGATGGCCGACTGGCACAAGGTGCGCATTACAAAACAGCTATGGCCTACCATCGATTCAAAACGCTCGCGCAGTCTGATCAGATTAAGTAGACACAACTTTGCAATGTGCCTCCAGATTAGCCCTAACCTATAACAACTTCTGCCGACTTCTGCAGAGCCGAAGAGGTGGAAGAAACTATTGTGCAACTTCTATACAATTGTAGTGCTCTCTCTACATGCAGAAAACGTCACTTAGACGTCTACTAATTTAATACCCTGACGGAACTAAATAGCATTTGTACCAGCCAACTCCTCTGCTTCTTCAAATGCACTAATTGGTTTATAGAAAAGTAGAAATAAGATCTGCGTGGTAGAACAACGGACCTTCTCTGGCCAAAGTGTGACTGCTTCTAACTACTAGTCAGCCACTCCAACCTAACCTAACCTAGCGTCAGTAAATGCCAATCCACCGCGTCTATTTAGAAACTATTTTCTCTCCAACGGGCTTCTCCCTTCAGTCTCATCTTCGCTCAACTGTCGTTCCCATATTGAGCCCTATAAGTACAGCCAATTCTGCACATGGCTTTGTGAAACGCTGGTCAATAGAATTGTCGAATCACCATGTCACAAAATCTCTATATATCACCTTCGTCAGATCCATTCTCGAATATGCCAGCCAAGTATGGTCACATCAGTTCGATGTTCACATGTCCGTCGTATTGAAGCTGTCCAGCATAGGTTTCTACGCGATCTTGCCTAGACTGTTAGAACCAATTCACCTCGTTACTTTGACCGCCTTAAACCGCAAAACTGCCGATCGCCTTTTCCTCCACCAATAACTTAACGCCAACCCCTACAATCTAAGGTCCTGAGCCTTCTTCGGGACTAGACCAAATCGGACTAATCACGGCTTCAACTCAACGATATCAAGAATGTTGTGCTTGACTAACACTATAGAATTCTCTTCAGATTTCCATCTCAGCAAAACCTCACTTCGCAACTACGTTCAGTTCAGTCCTACAAGTTCTTGCTATCATCTAGGTTAGGCAGATTAGGCAGATTCAAACTGCGATTGTGAAAAATTACAACTCAATCACAGGCGCTGTATTTTTCAAAGCAGTTAGTGATTGCTTATTTCATATAAATATTGACCAGCACCACATTTTCCATTTCTGATATACGCTTCTCTGGTCTGGTGGAAAGCTTTGGAGAAGAAATACCTTCTAAAGAAGCTAACAAAAGTACAAAGTTCGGCCTGCCTAGGGATAACAAGGTGTCTTAAAAATAACACCAACGACAGCACGCGAAGCTATTCTTTTCATCTATCCCCTCGACTTATTCCGTAGCCTCATCGGCCCTGAGGCTCAGAGAGGCGAGAATCTAGACAGAAAAACCACACGGTCATGCTTCCATTCCAGGATCGACAGTGGCACAAAACAACAACCAAACGGACTACCTGCCATCAACATTAGCCCCGGAGAAGACCTTTCACATACGTTTCCCAGAACGGAAATAATGGCAAGAACAACTGGTGGCAGAAGAAGGTGGGACGAAGGCACAGTGACGGTTCAAAAAGGAGCGCCGTTACAGGCGCAGGTGACCTATTCGAGAAATCTCTGGCGACTGCAGCGTCTTCCAAGCTTAAGTGGCTGTGAAACACCAAGCAGCACTCCACAACAAATCGAATTCCATCTTTTCCGACAGCCAAGCGGCAATAAAAGCCATGCTAGATCGGACATCATGACGACGAAACTGGTCAGTTTATGCAGACAGAGCGTCAGTGAAATATCCTTGGCAAACATGGTGATCCTATGCTAGGTAGCATGGTACGCAGGCATCCAAGGTAACGAAAAGCTGACCGCCTTGCGAAAAATGGGTCTGAGCTGGGAGAATCGTGAGCAATGCCTTATACATTCACGCCGCTTACCTCCGTAAGAAGAAAACTGACAGATGAAATCCTGGATAGAGCCAGGACACGATGGTTCAGTCTGGAAATTGAAGCAATAGCAAGGACCATGTCGCCGACGCTGAGCAAAAAGAGATGAACATCACTGGGAGTTCGAACGCAAATAATATCGCAAGAAAGTACGGACGCTAATAGGAGCCCATGCCGAGCACTGTTCCATAGGCACCACGCATCGCGACTGAGCATACCACACAATGACTTCAGCAGAAGCTGCAGAGATAGAATCTATCCAGGATTTGCTTTGCGAATGCCCAGCCATAGCAAGGATAAGGAAGACAAGGAAGAGTCACGGCCGTAAGGTGATAAGGGCACCCATTTACCTACCCTACCTACCTAATACCACCACATTTCAGGTTGTCCATATAGATCTGGAGTCCATTTTAAGTCAGTTTGTCTACCTTAATTGAACAACAGCGGGCACCATGGACAATAAAGTTGTTCCCACGGTCATATTTGAAAAAATAGGCGCCAATGATTCTACCGGACCATAAACCTCATCAAATACTGCATGTTTCCGAGTGCGGAAGGTTCTCCCTTCATTTTGTTGACAGATGTTGTCTGAGTTCTTAACAGGTCACGTGAAGAGTTGGTAAACAAATGATTGGAAAAACCTAGTCTGGCGCCCAGCGTATGCACTATTTATTCGCCGGAAATACAAACATTTTCAGAAATAAATGAAATTGAATGCCAGTTGATCTGAGTTTTACGGGATAAATAGTAATAGATTTATCTAAAACCTTTCTTTCATACAATCTCGCAATATGGTGGAAGACTGACCGAGCAGATTTTGAGACAAGTCATTGATGAAGGTTCCACAAGAAGATTCCCGGTGAAATTCCCACAATCCAATAAATGCTATTTTACGACAGCTGAAGTAGCAATCAGTTGTAGGCATTGGCAGAAAGCACAGACTCGGCGACATGACTGCAGATAAACCTATCCGAATAACAGATTTTCCGATGGCATAACGTGTCGATCTCCGGACGGTGAAACGGCCAACCAAGTCGACAATGTGCTCATTAACGCAATGCATTCGTCAAATGTCCTGGCTACCCAAGGGTTGCACTTCCACATAGCATCATGATTCAGTGCTCGACTGTCCAATGTTAGAAAGTTCCACCAGTCAAATACGAGGACTTTTGACTTCGGTCCCCTGAGGTGAGAGGAAATAGCTAGAGCCTACGAAGAGCAACTAAGCGAGACACTCTACGTCGAACACAAACAGCAACGAGATGTGGTTGCATTGACGCTAGGCCATCAAATGGGCAGAGACCAATTTAGGCTTGCTACCACCACCGATAAGGATCCCGTGGTATGATGTTAAGTGTGAGCAGAGGAATCGTACAACCGACTACTCCTGTATTGTCTGCGGTTGATAATCGGAACAATTTCTCCAGTTTTCAACCAGAACTGAGGATCGTCGGTGAAGACAATGTTTCGATAAAAAAGCGGATCTTCCTCCAGTTTGTCTAAGGCGCAGTTACCGAAAATTGTATGGCATGCCTGGTCGTTCGGCATTAGTTCTTATGCGAGTTGTATTTTGTAACGTTTTATATCAAAATTGCAGCGCAGAATTTTAGTCCACTTACATGATTCCATTTCCGGCAACCGGCGAAAAATGGACTAGTCACCGTCCTCATTAACATTGGCGGATAGAGCAGCAATATTTTTCTCTGTATGCACTCAACGGACACGAGTAGGTGCCCTGATGTCTAATAGCGTTAAATTGTTGCCGAATTTTGTCGCCGTGGCTTGAATTGGTTGCTCAGTAGGTCGATTATGATGGCCGTACAACGATCGCAGTGATAATTAATCATTATTAAGGTGCTTTATTGTTCTGGTCTAGGTGATGTGAGCAGGCAACTAAAGTCCCTCTAGCCGTAGTTTGACTCCAAAATCACGCTGATTATGCTTGCAAATAAGGAAAACCGAAAGGAACATATTATCATCGAAAGCGACACATTGTCCTGTTCTTTGTTTAGTCATGAGAGCCCTCAAACAGCCCAGAAACAGTGCCGCCCAAGACCTGATAGAGATCTCAACGACGACAGCTGGCAGAAGACCTAACAAACGTCGCTTTTCCGGATGAGAACGTTGATAAGAAATCCCCTGACTTGTTGGTCCCCTTGCTGTTCCCTCTTTTGGCCTTCACCTAGCACTGATAATCCCCTAAAAAAGATGTGAATCTCTTAAACAAAGCCATCTCCGATTCAGTGAGACAGCAAGGGAAAAAAAAGTGCATAAAGACCATCCCTCGAAGGAGACCATGATTGACACATTGTTTGCCAGCCATCGTGCTCGTACATCATTTAATTAAATTCTCGACAAGAATAACGACCTTCCGTCCATCATGTCCTCCTTGCCGCTGCTCAACGACTGACACTGCTAACAACCCATTAAAACGAGTTACAGGCGGGCCACTAAATCTCCAACAATGCACTGTACGAAAGTATTTGTTCAAAAATTCAATTAACATCTGCATTCCGGCTGTGAAGGAAAGCACACACACACACACGGAGGGAGGGGGGAAACAAACTTCGTCCATGCTGACTTAACAGAAATCCAAAAGCACCAACGCCACTCCGTCGTCGCATCCCTGGCCTTGGCAACCTAATCGCATGGCGGCGGCAAAAGGAAGAAGGAAGCAAAACAGGACGAAACACAAAAATGGGGAAAAAACAAATCTCGACCCTTTCAGGGAGATTTAATTACTGAGCTCTGGTGGAAAAGGATAATTTCCTCGTCGCCCCCGACCCACCGTCGATCAGCCAAAATAAACACAAAATGAATAAAAAAATAATTTTATATCGTTCCTCACTCGGACACTTTATGCTGACCTAGAGCTTCATCTCCCCCACCCTCCGTTGGGTACGAGATTAACACCCCAGCCAGCGAGGCAAACGACGACGAGGGTGCACTTCGATTTGTTCTCCCCAAAAGTCGAACACAAACTACGAACCAAACAAAGTTGGAAAGGAAACACGAAAAAATGAAACTTCACAAAACAACAGACACCACACGGACCGAGACTCAACCTCCGCTCCAGTCTCCACTCCGTTGTCGCCCCTGAGGGGCTGAGGCTATTTACACTTCGCCCCCAGCCCAGCACGGGCACTTTTTGTTTGCGCTCTAAACCGAGAATCTGCTTCAAAAGCGCCACAATATCGAGTTATGATGATGAAAACATTTTCGACTCCGTAATTGCAGGGACCAGCTGCAAAAGCGCGCCCGGATTTCCAGCCCTGCCCGGCTGCACAGGACGGGGTACACACGTAATTGTGTTTGTTTCAATGCTCTCGTGTGCAAAGCTGTTTGGTGGGCATTTTCTGGCCCGGAAGTTGGGATGGGGACGGGGTGGGGTGTTTCTCCCCTTTTAGACGGACACTTAACAAATTAATCGCATTGTGGACAGAATGCATTTGTTTACATTATTGTAGCGAAAATAACTTAATTAAGTCCCATGGGAGGTGTGTTTTAGTCGCTCACGTCCACCCGCACCCGGATGCGCCATGTTTGCTTAGGCCTGTCACCGCTGTCCATCAAGTGCTTCAGTTCTCATGGGCTAGTAATTAGGAGGAGTTGACAGTTAAAATGTTTTAAAAGGTTTCACCCACACACACACACCTCGTGGCCACCCGTGACCACTCCAAGGGAGGGAATCCTTGTCCATTTGGGCAGTCGACATTTTGACTGATTAGGGCCTTGCTGTGATTAGGTTTTCACGGAGTGTCACTTTTGATTTTGGATGTCAACGCGGAGATAGGGGCTGTTAGAGGGGGGCTCTTTGATTGAGGCGTAGCCTTCATCCCTGATACTTTTAAGAGCCCACTCAGCAGGGAGTTTTTAAGGAAATGCGACTTTGCGACGTTTCCAAAGCAACTGGGCGAGATTAAACGTGAATCTCTTCCGCTGACGGCTGTCAAGTGTGTTCCTTAATCCAGAGAGGAGATGATCCGACTTCTGATGGGTGGCTAAATGTGATGCCTCGCATTCCTCGTTGGACACACCCAATCAACGAGCACATGTCATGTTGACTGAAAGGTGGATCTTGTTCCTCGTTATTGACGTACGACACGACAGAGATTTGATAAGCCGGCCTCAGTGGGAGGCTTGACATTCATCATTCATCGTGCTAGATCATTTCCTCCTAAGAGGTAGTAGTAATATTGGTGGCGCTACAGCCCGTAGAAGACCAGGGCCTAGCTTCTCAGCAACCACTCGTGTTGGGCGTGCTATTGTTCTCTCACGAGTGGAAGGGACATACATTTTAATGCCGACTCCGAATGTCCAAGTTTGAGAAGGTTGTTCCAGACAGACAGTTAAAGTGCATATGTAAAGGGTGGTTAAATTTTAAGGGCCGATGTTGAATGTGAACCACTCCTAAACGTCAAATTTTTTGCTGCATTTCATTTGACATTTATCAATTTCAGACTAACTCAATTTGAACCATGGAAAGATACACAATCGAGCAACGCGTTAAAGTTATTCAGGCTTATTATGAAAATGGGCGTTCAAATCAAAATGCATATCGTGCACTTCGTGATTTTTTCGGTCAATTAATCAATCGAAAAAATCGTGCAAACATATGACCAAAACGGGTCTGTAGGAGATGTGAAAACACCAGTACATGCTCGTACCGCAGAAAATATTGCTGCTGCTCCCGCGATAGTGTGGCTGAAGAGCCGTCCACCTCAACTCATCGTCGTGCCCAACAATTGAACCTCTCACGCTCGTCGTTGATGAACATTAAGCATAAAGACTCGCTTACAAGGTGCAATTGAATCAAGAACTAAAGCCTCTTGACCATTTCAAGCGTCGTCAATGGTGGCGTCAGAATGGTGGCAAGAAATGGCAACAGTGGATGATCAATTTTCGAAGAAAATCATCTTCAGTGATGAGGCACATTTTCACCTCGGTGGATTCGTCAATAAGCAGAATTGCCGCATTTGGGCGAATGATAATCCAAGAGTGATTGTCGAAAAACCAATGCACTCACAAAGAGTGACCGTTTGGTGCGGTTTATGGGCTGGCGGCATCATCGGGCCGTATTTTTTCCAAAATGAGGCCGGTCAGACAGTTACTGTGAATGGTGTTCGCTATCGTGAAATGATAACGAACTTTTTATGGCCCGAATTGGAAGATATGAATGTGAACGATGTGTGGTTTCAACAGGACGGTGCCACTTGCCACAGAGCTAACGAAACAATGGTGCTTTTGCGCGACAAATTCAATGGCCGTGTTATCTCACGTGGTGGCGATGTCAATTGGCCGCCAAGATCATGTGATTTGACACGGTTGGATTTTTTTCTTTGGGGTTATTTGAAAGAACAGGTGTACGTCGATAAGCCAGCACAATTCATGAGCTAAAGGATGAGATAATTCGGCACATTAACGGCATAGAACCTCAATTATGCTTCAGCGTCATCGAAAATTTGGACCATCGGATGGAGGTGTGCCGCCGAGGTCGCGGCGGCCATTTGGCCGATATTTTGTTCCATACATAATTGAACCATACCAATATTATCATAATAAAAAAGAAATGACAATAATTTCCTAAATAACTTGTGTTTTATTCAAAATCAACATCGGCCCTTAAAATTTAACCACCCTTTACATGGGAATCGACGCACAGACCAACAATGCTACGGCAGGCACACAATTATTAACTGACATATAAAAACACCACCGTTTGAGGATCAGACATCAGTCACTCAACGACTTTACTTTGTCCACCGACACTGATCCACAACTTAATGCAAAACCGAACCTAAAATGGAAAGAAATTTAGCGGAAGCCCACCATATTTCAGTCTACGAGGACTGGAGTTCACCAAGGTGGGGATTGAAAATCACACAAGTGCCGTCCTCTTTTGCAAGTTCATCTCATCTAACAGTCAAGCAGACATTCACATCTGCCAACTAACACCAGATCGGAGAAGTTCAAAGACCACAAGGAGCCACAGAAATGGCTTCATCGATCGAACTGTCTGCATCTGGAACGCCTTCGTTGCCAAAAGAAAACCTTAATTTTTTGACACAGAGTCAGAGTGAATAAAGTTTAGTGTACACAGTTTGCGACACAACTACCCTTTTCGGGATCTTCGGACGAATCCATCCAATCCGAGTCTGGGATTTGATGATTTGTTCTGGAGGCCTTGACAACGGCGACATCACTGCTTGGGATATGTCTGTGTGATGGGTAGACACAATCGGGGCGTCACCTGACTTTAACTTTCCAGCGGGTAATTATATAATTTTATATAAAAGGATGATTTTTTAAAAGCTATAGGAAAGTTTTTCAAAAAAAACCACAGAAAATTCAGAAAAATGCATGAAATCTTTATTTGAATCGATAGTACGGTCCATATAATTTAATGTTTGAAGATTATTTCATGCAAATGTTGACCTTGACTGCGCCTCAAATGGTCCATCCGCTTAGTCCAATTTTGGCATACTCTTTCCAACATTTCGGCCGGTATCTCACGAATAAATGCTTCAATGTTGTCTTCCAATGCGTCAATTGAAGCGGGCTTGTCTGTAAAGACATGAGCTTTAACATAGCCCCACAAAATATAGTATAAAGGCGTTAAATCGCACGATCTAGGCGGGCAATTGACCGGTCCCGAACGTGAAATAAAATGTTCACCGAACTCGTCCCTCAATAAGTCCATTGTTGCGCGTGCTGTGTGGCATGTGGCACCGTCTTGTTGAAACCACATGTCATGCAAGTCAAGCTCTTGCATTTTGGGCAAAAAAAAAGTTGGATATCATCTCAAGATAGCGCTCACCATTCACAGTTACGTTACGATTCGCATCATCATCTTTGAAGAAGTACGGTCCAATGATGCCACCAGCTCATAAACTGCACCAAACTGTGACTTTTTCGGGATTCATTGGTACCTCTCGTAATGTTTCTGGCTGGTATTCACTCCAAAATCGACAATTCTGCTTATTTACGTACCCATTGAGCCAAAAATGAGCTGACCATAAAATGGAAGGAGCACGCAGTTTGATAATAAAATTCAATAATTTCCAAGCGTTGTTCGTTTGTAAGACGATTCATGGTTAAATTATAGACCAAACTGAAGATGTTTGACAGTTAAACAAAACACGAAACGTGCGTCAGCTGTTCAAGCCAGTGTTGCCAAAAAGATAATAGCTAAAAAATCACCCTTTATATCCTTCTGAATGACAAAATGGATGTTTCTTTGGTCACTATCTCTCTTGAACCGGCGAACCAAAAAGAATGCATCTGGTGCTAGCCTTTTACCCAATGACTTCCATTCACTGTGCCTCCTAGTAACCAGCGTAACTGAACAATTCCCGCTGGTGCCATCGATCTGATACACGAAAACCTCGACACTGTCCGACCGAATCTCGAACGTCGTTTTCAGAGCTTCTTCAGGCCTGCGACCCATGGAGACTCTGTACTAACTTCCAGGGAACAGGATTAATGATGCTATGCGTTCTTTTAATAAAAGATGACCAGATAGCAATGATTGTTTTTCTAATTGTCATAATTCACGAGCTGTCACCAGTCACCAATGACATACATCCTAAGGACCATGATTGGAAAAACGCGCCATCATCAAACCAAATCAGACTGTAGTCCTTGGCGAGTCCTCCAGAGACTGACTTCGATGTTAAAATTATGTAAATACGCACTGCGATACCCGGTAGAGATGAAATAACTAACTGAATTAAGCAAAACGAACTTGAAGGTACTGCCGCAGAGGCTTACGAGACGAACCAGCACTTTGAACTGAGCTGCCTCTTCCATTTATGCAGCAAACCTGTGATGCTAAGAATTTTCTTGACTAGTGAATGAAGAGGATGAACGTCTTTAGCTATGTAGAAGGTACCAAATGTATAACAATCTCTACCCCCTCTAGAGTACGTCAAGACACTTTGGGTGTTCTCCTTATTTTAAATTGAACCGACGAAAAAGGGGAGTGATTATAACCAACACATTACATTGCGACGGCGATAGATCTTTACTTTTCTTGGTCTTGGACCTTAGAGCCAACTTGAGAAGTTTGATAATCTCTTTAGGTGGAATATCGTGATAAACGAGAAGGTTTCATTTTATTGCCTACAGTGTCTGCAATTTTGTGAGCTGTTGTACCCTATTTTTTGCAGGGGATTGTTGCATGAAGTTTGAAAATGAGTACGCGTCAAGTTATGACCTTGTCGGATTCGAGTCCAGTAAGAACTCCTGGGGAGGACATTTGAATCACATATGTTCCATTTCATAATGGCATGGTTCACACAATGTGCTGATGCAAAAGATTGATCGAATTCGTAATCACAAATGTACTTTATTTCACATTACTTTTGGAACAACGAAATGGATGACGCTGTCCGTGGCAAAGGCTCTTCCTGTCTCACGTCCCCATTCCCACGATAGAGTTGTCACGACTGTCCCTTCTTGTTCTTCCCGAAAATGTCAACGTCGCAGTCACAGGTGACAGCTCGCCAAAAAGCGCACCTGACTTTATACAAAAAAAAAAAAAAAAAACGGAAAGAAAAATTCCTTTGAATCATCCTCTGCTGGCCGTCAGCGCCATCCGTGCAAACGCTAACTGGAATCACTTCACCGCGCAGCACTTAAATTTTACAATTTCGTTTTTATTTCTGCCGGAATTTGTTTCACCTTTAGCCCCCTCGATCGTGTGGAATTTCACTCGGCAGCCATCCAAGCCACTCTTGTAATTACGCATTTCTACGGGTGCCCGCCCTCCGCGGTGTGGCCTGATTTAAATTCCGTCTGAAGCACGTGTGTCCTTAAGAGCGTACTTTGATGCAAGGGGACACATTACGTTCAGGCCAACGAAAACCATTCTCTTAAGTGGGGAGCCTACGCATATCGTTAACCATCACATTTGCTGCGTTAAATTCAAAAGGGAAAAATCAAAAACAAAAAAAAGGCGAAGCATAGAGACCCATCGATGACAAGATACCGCAGGAGTGAACCTTCGTCATACCCGTAGCACGTGTCGCATCCACGCGTGCTGTGCAAATTCTCGAATTAAATCACAGGCATCGGAGAAGGCAACGGGTGTGAGTGCCTGTAACGTATGACGTGGCCGTTGAGTTTTGGTGAGAGCGGGGAGGACTGTCTTAAATGGTTTCAATTATACTACACCTCTCTTGAAGATTTCAGTTCTTCTTATTGTTTTCCATTCCATCGTGGTGGCAAGTGGGGGGAGGATGTGCGGTGAAATAAGGATCCAATATCGAACAGGTTCGGCTTCGGATGGGTCGCGATTGGGTTGGGCGTCTTCTCTCCTCTTGAATGTATTGACTTCAGTTAGTTTCTACACCAGCTGCAGGTTAGAGGTTGAATTTTGGTTCCAGCGAGTGTGTGTATCTCGGGATTAAAGTTGCGAACTATTGACTTGCACTAGCTGGGCTGTTTGGGATATGATACTTGAACCCCTGCGTTCATGCTCACTCAACCACGCTGTTGATGGATGAACTGGATATTCGACGGTTGATAGCAGCTATTGTTCAAGTAGATACCCTCCATGTGTCGCAGGCCTGATAAGAAAGAAAAACCATTGATTTGATGGTCGTGTGCACAACTAGCTAAGTTAGGTCAGGTTTCGCATCTCCACATGAAGCTGAATGGTTCCTAATTGTTGTAGAAGCTCCTAGGAGGCAGTTGAACATGATGGTACCACAGCCCACCCCGTACCATGTTACCGAGACCAAACTAAGCCTCAAACACCAGAATATCCACTCAATCAGTGAAGACAGACGCGCCGACATAGAATAGCCCAGCTCGCAGCAAAACTCTGGCTTCATGTGAAAAGCAGCCTCCTCCAGCACCCCATTCAACAGTCGCATCCCCATCCTAGTCCTCATCCAGAAAATCAATGTTCCATAATGTATTTATGAACCAGCACATGCCCGTCCCATGAGGCTCACAAGCCAGTTTCACAATCAGTTGTGTCATTCCTCTCGAGCATAACCCCAGCGGCAGGGCCTGCCTCAAGAGCTTCGCACACAACACACGTTTGATTGATTACCTTCCACACACACATACGCACCCACCTACCCACCGACCCACGTGCGTTGTGACAAATCGTGAGGCGGCTCATTTCATTTTTAATTTCTGTCGATGCGAAAATTCAACATGACCCGAAGGAGATTTTTCATTGCGTTCCGAATTCACGACAGGATATGCCACCAGACGCCGAGTGCTACAAATGGTGGCAAACTCCGACCGTCGACCTCCTAATGTCTATGATGAATCGAGGGTCCTTCGACGTATTTTTATTACTCTCCCACCCCCACCCCCACCCCCACCCCCCTGAGTGTGTGAGTGTTCTGAGGCGACGACAAATCTAAGCGGGAGAATACAAGAAAATTCGAGGAAATCATGTTTTCCAGATAAGATGGGTATTTTGTGATTAATGGTCAATTGGGCAGAATCCATGGCAATCCCCTAAATCCTTGAAGGTATCCGAGTATCTGAGTATCAGTGTATCGCTGCTGTTTCCGTGGCAATGAAACTGAGCGGGGCCCATGCCCCATTAATCTCTATAAGGTGTGTGCGGGGGGGGGGTCAGATGAAATTCGTTTTCTAATGGCTTGAAATTAATGAAAATTGATAACATCGCTGTGTGCGATTCAATCCGTTTGTGTTCGGCTCTGTGATTAATTTAATGTCCACTGAAGTGATAAATGAAGCGGGGGCTGAGGTGCGTTGGGTTGCGGTTGTTTCGGATGTGGTTTCGACACGCTTGCCACTCGAAATGCAAGGTCATAGGAGGCTTCACATTTTGATGACCTTGAGGAGAGGTGGAGAGAGACAGGATCGGCCACACGCAATTTTAAATATTTAAGAACTGAAAACTATGCACTTTCTGATCTTGAAGAGATCAATGATCCATTTTGGAGTAATTTTAATTTTGGTTTTGCCGCATAATGCTTCGCTGGCGACGGCAACTCAGATTATTGATCACATTTTCTAGTGATCAGTGATTATTGCGGCTTGAGTGGATCAGTGCATCGTAAATGAGACGACTTGAACCTTAAAGGTCTGTGGTTCGAATCTGGATCCACCAACTTCCACTTTCATTGCATCTCCTCTCTCGAGTCACTGACACACCTCGCAGAGTTAATCGTCACGGAAAAAGCCTCTCAAACTGACTGAAATCAATGTATACTCGACAGGCAACAATAACAGGCACTGCCCAACTGGATGCTCCTAAAATAGGGCCTAAGTCCACACACTGAGACTCTACCGAAGAGGAAGAGCACCTATATTTGCATCTGAAGCATCAGCTACGATTATAATTCCTTTTCTTATTGGATGATCCTGCATTTTGCAGTCAAACTAAACCTTAGTCGAAAAACTCTTGCTGTGTGCCTTAAGTTACGCTCAAGGGCAGACCCATAGATTTCGTTGTGTTACGTTACGTTTAGAATCCACCAAAATCGTAGTTGCCGGATTGCATAGAGGTGCTCAATGAAAACGAACGTTGCGTCCAAAATCTACAAAATGTACTCCGACGGCATCAGAAAGAAGAAATCGAATAATACATCAGAATAAGGGAACTGCCAAGTCCTAGCCTTCCGTACGTCTACTTGATCCGGCGAGATGGATTCCACTAGTGCACTGCATTTCTCATGTCTCCATCCTTCATGTGTGCTTATGAGCTGTGATTTTTTTGACATTCCGCAACGCAACTTATCCTAAAGTGCCAACCATAATAAACGTAAAGAGACCTAAGTCAACAATCGACCGAAAGCACAGAAACGATACACTGTGGCTATAATAACTATTTACTTCTCTCAATTTCGTTAAGTTTCGTTAAATTTTATTAAGTGTCGTTGAGTTTCGTTCAATTTTACTTACTGGAGAGTGACAGACAGCAGTTGCTGTTGGAATTGGTTGTAAATTGCCAAAATGAGTTATGATCACTTTGAAACTTCACGATTTCTGCCAATTCTTCGTTCGGTTCTGACGCACGTTTAAGTTTATTTAAGTCAATTATGTATGAGCCATGATTGTAGTAACTTTCTGTTGCGGAATCAAAGTTTCTCTGTCAGGATTTATATTATTCTTGTGGTCTTCATGACCTAGCCAGCATCTGCTTCATGTTGGTCAACACTTGATTAAACTGTTATCGATGGACAGACCGGAGAGTCTGTGGTTGGGCTTTAATCCGATTTATATTCATCCACACTTTAGTATGGCAAGTGTCGAGCAACACGTGCACGTTATGAAAACTTTATTAAATTACTGTTCTCTTGTGACAAGGATGTGAGCGTTGTGTCGTTTTTACGGAGTACATGGTCGTCCTTTTCATTCGACTTTATGGGGTCTGTGATTTGAAGAAAGTCACTGTTTGATGTGGAGTGCGGAGATCACCACAAATCAATGGTAACCAATTTATTTTGATCCAAATTTGATGATATTAATATGAACGACATTCGGTTTCAACATGACGGTGGGGAGTAGTTGATGTCACAATGGACATTCTCTATGATTTGTGGGTAAGAAACTCACTATCATGTTGTCTTAAGGAAGTCCTTTAATTCATCTCGTCAATTTTATGTACATATGCTAAGCATGGAGAAGATCCATGGGAAATGCTGTGTAAGATGAAACCTTCAACTCTCCAGTACAAGTGTTGTCCTTGAAGATCAGAATACCCTCTTCTGCCCTATTCTGCTGTAAGGTAGCTATAGGATGCAAATGGGGACTACAGCCACTCGATAGACTGAACGACACTAAAGTAAGTAGTCTCAGTTTGGTGGACAGCTCTTAACAAAGCTATACAACTGCAATACACTCCACCCGTTGCAAAGACTGACTTGCGTATGTATTGCTGAGCGTTGAGAAGCAAGACTTCCTTAGCTAGACTTATACGGCAAACACATTGCACCCAGGACACCCCTAAGACTAGAGACACTTCGACTTTGGTCCGAACTCAGCATCGGTCACTCAACTATTCTTAAAGAATTTAACTTCCTCCTCAACCACACCGATCGCCTGCTGGCGAGGTCATGGGGATTGGTAGGAGGAGGAGTTCTATTCCTTCGCATGGTCGACGGAGAAGTGAACGGCTTCGATTTAAACCTGCATCCAGTCAAGGAGGAGGAGCTGACGGAGTCAGCGGAAAGGCGGCCGTTGGCTAATCTATCGACAAACTGCACGACTTGACCAAAATCGACAGCTGGTTCCAAGATGTTCTGGAGAAGAACGGCACGCCCCTCACCAGCAAATTATTGATCAGGGCGAAGTAGATGTGATGCTCCGAGAAGCAGATCGCAGCCACGACAAAACGGTCGTGACTCAAGAACAATGTGATCTCCAAAAATTAAGTCGATATGTAATTGGCCAGTCAGGCTTCGACTAAGTCAGTGGACGAGGTCAATCTCCATGAATTTCCCGGAATTCACTTCAGGTGACGGGGCCCTGTGACGTTTTTGCGTATATACGAAGTTGATGAACACAGTTGCAGTGTAACGAGCTCTTCTTTCTCACCGAGTGGAAAGCTATCACATAAGCCTCACGCCATGTCCCAAAGGTACCCAAAAATAGGACAGCTAATCGTAGCTTGGAAGGCATCACCAACATCGTCTATCATACACTGTCAGGCGATCTTGACGATCTTTGTCTTATGAGCTGGTGTTCATCAACTTGGGGTTCTTCAGCCAATTGTGGATTCTATCAAAATATTCACATTCTCCCTTCCCACTCATGCAGCACGGCACAGAGTACGTTGATCTAAGTGACCCATGGTCATAAGGCCGACAGGGCATCCTATTATTTACTTACCTACCAAGTCTCTTCGAGAAATAAGCTCTGCGTGGAATCCATTTACTCTTTTTGTATTAAGGACATCTGGAGAATAAGATTCAATCACGAACTGCGAGAGTATGCCAAATGTTGCTGGGACATGAAGAGCATATGGACACCCTGACGCCGGCCGGTAGAGGTGTCCATTTGACGGCGAGCTTGTGAGACAACGCAGAAGAAGCTATGCACCCCTAAGTTGTGGCTTAGTGGCGCATACAAATTTCGCAGGATCTCAACCAACTTTATGTGCGCAACTGGAAGCAGCTAGCCATAGGTCACGCTACCTGGTTGTTTGAAGACTCTACCGCCACAGAAAAAGGAAGTAGGCAGTGCCATCCAGTCTCAGAAGCAATACAATCCCATCCATCAAGTCCATGAAGAGACTTGATCCGTCCATCAAGTCTCTTCATTTAGTCCATAAAGCAAATTACATTTCTTTAAACATGCTTTCATTAGGGCATCCTGCCGATAAGTGCAAGAACCTGACACTTAACCACGATTTTGACGAAAGTACAAACTGCATGACCACTTGCGTGTCGTTGTGCTTTTCGTCCACTCCTACGGCGGGGGGTGCCAGGTTCGATCCATGAATTTACAAACATTCATAGTTCACGGGCTCTTTCGAATCACTGTCAATGGTCAAAGCTTCTAAGACTTCTCGAAGTCGTAGGTCCCATTCATGGCAATAGTAAGCACAACACGGGGGATCACGTAGAAGCTAGACGCAGGCCCACCTCATATTGTCGTGACATGTTGCTGCGTTATTTCTTCGGTCAATCGCATGGACCAGACATTAATGATACGTGGTTTCAACCAGGCTGTTCCACAAGCCACACGGCGGTTGAACAATCGGCAACGAGTCCTGTCGTGTGAGTCTGGAGGTCCCAATCTGGACTTTCTTTGCTGGGTTACCTTAAATCGTAGACCAACAATCCGGCGCAGCGTAGTTACAAGATCTCAGAGATTACACGGAAGGAGAGATAGCGGTCGTTTCCATCGAAAAGTGTAGCAAATCAATCGACAATTGACTTCAAAGCATTGACCATCGCAAACGTGCCCATGGTGGACAAATGAACGACCTCGAATACCTCACATAAATGCTTCGATTGTACTCCAAACCAATAAATATATGTTCAAAATATCTCAATTGGCTTCCGTTTCATTTAAAAAAAAAGAAGTCCTTATTGGAACGATCCATACAAACCACTCATCTCGCGCCAACATTCCCTGCAATCGCACACTTCACCTGCATGTGTCATCTGCCCACTCAACACGGACTTCTTCATCTCACCTGAGCTTGTCTCGCCGTCACAATCCTGTTGCGAGCAGTTGAACAGAGTCCAAAAATCACATTCGATTTCCGGTTCCCTCCATCCGCCGATCCAAGAATAGAACACGTAGAAACATCAAATTAAATGAAATCCAATCAGGATTTCGAAATTTGTTTCCATTTGGCAGAATAGAACTGCTGCTGCCCATCGTTAGGCCGAAGCACCGCGTTCCGTGAATCCTCTTTTAACTTTCTTTTCGAATTCCTGCCCACGATCCGGATGCGAGGATACGCTGGACTACCTACACACACGCACCCCCAGCACCACCCACTGGAAATTAAAGTGGAAAAACGCGTTTACACACTTCCGACGCTACCCTAGATGGGCCTATCCTAATAGTTCGCGTAGATTCTCAGATAAAAGTAAAACTTCTTCCAATCCACGCGGCTGTCCTCCCTCCCCACCATCGACAGGCCAATTCAATCTAGCAAATTGCACGTTCCACGTACGATGTAATAAAACAAGAGGAAAATTAATTTGATTCCACTTCACCGGCGGACCGCCTTCGAAATTAAATGCTTGTCTTATCGTTAAGTCCACAATACACAGTCGGAGGCGGTAGTACAGCTGCTGCCATCCACTCGGCGGGGACAGGCCAAATCCCAACAATTGCACACGATTCACAGGCGGCCAGTGGAAGAGCAACAGCAACAGCACCGACAGCACCGGCAGCAGGCAATCGGAAGAGAGGAAACCAGCCACAGCCATAAAGCGTCTAATAGGACAGACGGCACACAGCGCACAGGTGAGCATTAGCAGGTCCCTTTGTGTGGAAGCCATTTGTCCCCGACCATCCACCGACCTAATGGAAAAATCGAAAAATGGGTGTGGCCCTCTGTCTCTGTGTCTGTCCGCCTCCGCCACCCGGCCCCAACCCCGGTGGTTCGTCCTGCACGTCAGGCACAACGACTGGGGACCGATGTCAATGGACTAGCGTTATCAATCCCATTACCGAGAGAAACCCGAAAAAGTGACACAAAACACGACGTGTATACGCGCAGAAAGTTGACCCAGAAACGTGAGTGAGAGCGCCCCCCCCCCCCCGTCCACGCCCCATGGCACCGCGCACTTTGGCGGAAAAGGAAAATCGATGACAGGACAGCACAAAGGATACGAGAGCATTTATTTTCAATAAATGTCCCGTTCTTTATCGCGCTTAAGGTGCTCATTAGAAGGGCGGCCATGGAACGGCGTCAGCCACTCTCAGCACAACTCGGCGCAGGGTGCATGGTTAAAAATAATTAACTGCTTGCCGCCCTTCGAGGGGGTGTCCCGACGACCGGGAGATTATAAATTATGCACTCACACTGATTGTGGGATATCTGTGTCGTTTATCATCCAGCGGAGCGACACACCACTCGGTCATTATGCAAAACGCTCTCGATTATCCCGCGCGAACGATCGGGACGGGCTAATGATTGCTTGGCAGGACGCTCGACTTTGGCGGGACTCGATCACGCGGCTGACTGATTGACCTCTGAGGGAAAGGATGCGACAGAGAGGCGACCTAATCGTCGCGCTCGCCCCGTGAAGGTGTCGAATTGTGAATGATGGATGCGTGCTGGGTCGGTTGTGATGGATGAGCAAACTCATTTAGACTCCACGGAGCTGCAAATTAATGATTCCATTAACTCAGGTTCACGAAACTAACATGCATGCGGGGAGGCACACATTTTGGCTCAGCCGAACGGCACGGAGGGAGCACTAAAGCGTGGTGACACTTAGGGAGTCCATTAACTCATTTATGTCTTAATTGTCAGCTTTCAGTTGTGGACACCCGTAGGGGCAGCCGGCTGTGCATGATCAATTCTGTCAGGTTACAAGGTGTCATGCGGAGGCCGGAGACAGGGTGCCAAAATTGTTCTTCATCGGTGACTGACAGGGAGAGCTTTAAGACATTTTCGCTAGGCAGGATATTTTCGGAAGAAAACTGACGTTTTCGTGAAGTTTTCCAAATGGCAGCGGTTTACTCAATGGGCCCTTGTGTCTCTGACTAGTGGCAGTGTTCAGTTTCAGGGGACTTGACTGCACCGTCGAACTGATTGTGTGGCAGTCCGGCGAGGAATGATGGACCTGGGGAATAACTGACATGATTTCTTGTGAAGGTGTGGTGATAAGGTCAAATTAAAATGTTATAGCTTTTAAAATGTTGGACACTTCCAAATCTCGATTTTTGGAACAGCGCACCGATGCGGCTTACTTCGGGGAAAAGTTTAAGCGTGAGCATCCACGATCTATTGGATCTTAATCCATCGACCAGGCAGAGATTAGTGTAAAATAACATAGCCGCTGTAGCTGAAATCTCAATTCGATGCAGATCAGCTGAATTTGGCTTCGCCAGAGAGTCAACCAGACTTATATTGCTATTGGGCCGAGATCGGAATAAGATCGTGTAGCGCAAGAATTAAAAACGTATGACGCTGCGCTGGAAATGTTGGTCGAGGATCCAGATTTGGGCCAATAAATCATCTTTTCGGACGAGATCCATTTTTGGTTCAACGGCTGTATCAACAAGCTAAATTGCGCGTATTGGAGCGAAATTATCCCTTTCCTAAATCGACTGAAATCGCAACAGAAACAACTCTCTTGAGCAAATGAGATAGTGGCCAAGGATCAGGTGAATCAGAGACGACATGAACGGCAATGGTTCACGAAAGGGTACTGAATTTGGTTTGCTAGTGGTTAATATTCGCCTTAATATAATTGTTCGACCATGCATAGCTCTCCGTTCGAAGAAGTTGAGTTCCTCTCGCACTGGCCCGCTTCTAATCCTGTCACGGCGAGTAACGCCCACAATCATCTCATTTCGGCAGCTTGTATTAGCGATCTTATTCTTTCGGCCATTTCAAGAATTTCATGACCATAGGTGAACAAAACCTGATTACAGACCATCCCGGCTGTTGCAAAATCTAACTTGACCAATCCTACAGGAAACAGCTCCGCATTATTCCTCCTCAGCATCACTGGTGAAAAAGGCGCTGAGATGCTTAAAATTCTCCACCTGCTTCAATGGGACTACATGTAGAGTGCATTGGTCATGCGTAGGTCACTCATCTTCACAAGACGGCACGACTGAAGTCGAAGTTTACTACCAAGAACTTTGTTGAATTCATTTCCATTTCCTTACAGCCTTAGAGAACGGAAATGAAGTGGATCATTTCCACAATATCTCCTCCCTCGTCTTCAAAGATCTGCATTTGGTTGACGATAGTGCGTACTTATTTCGCAAACTAACTCTCCAGCCCCCCAACTGAGGTCCCCCAAGGCAGTAACCTTAGTCCTCTTCTGTTTCTTCTTGCCATAAACGATATCGAAGTGGGCACTTCAAGTACGGACGACACCATGGTTTTCAAGATTATTTCGTTCGCACATGACTCCTGACCGGATGTCCGAAAAACTGCTTAAAGTTAAATAAATATCACCAAGGGCGATGAGATCATGGCCCACCCAAGCACTGTACTCGCTCCCACACCTCCTCACACTCGACCTTTACATCAAGTATGTAGTCACGTGCAGCGCTATCAGACTCAGAGAAGCGGAATGTTGGTCAGCGAGACCGTATGGCCATAGCAGAGCTCTGCATCTCCTACCTGAGCAACTAACCCCAGCTACCACGGACTACATTACATCCTCTATAGACTTCGACAACCCGACACAAAGCCGATTTTCATTCAAAGAAGACTGGAAAACCCAATTTATGATCTACACAGACGGATCTAAGTTAGACCACGGTATAGGCTCAGCGGTCTTCTCGGCGGGCTTCAATATCTCGAACTCTTACCGCGTCCCCGATGACTCGAGTATATTCCAGACTGAACTACTAGCGATCAGAGTAGCTTGACCCCTCAGTACCTGCCCTTATGGTAGAGCCGCAGCGATAGCCAAGCAGCCATAAGGGCCATCTCCTCAGTAAAGTACTTCTTCTAAATTGGTGGAACAGTGCAAGGAAGAACTCAAACAGGCCACTAGCAGGTGCAATACAATTCTCCAGCATAGAGGTAAATCAGATTGCCGACGAACTGGCCAAGGAAGGATCTTCCGACAAAGCCCCCACTGAGTTGGTAGGCTAATCAAACAACGAACCGAACACACCATCTATCAACACTTCCTGTCCTAAGCTTGTAGACTAGGTGGGACTTGTGGACTAGGTCATCCAAGTTCAAATTCTCTAGGAAAACCTGGCCCTCCTACACGAAAAGACCCCCTCATTCGAGATCGCTCCGAAATAGCTAGAGTCGTGGCTGTAAGCACGGGATACTGGTCCATAGGCATCCACGCTGCTAGACTCGGAATACCGTTCAACCCACACTATCGCAGTTGCCTCGACACCCACTCAGACGAAAGTCTGCCTCGCTTTCTCTGTGACTGTCCGGCAATTGCCAAACAAAGATAGATCGCGTTCGGCAAACTCTTCCTTGGGGACCTCTCCGAAATCGCTAACCAAAGTATATCGAACATAATCAAATTCCTAAACTCCACAGGCTGGATTTAGCTAACCCATAGGAGCCACGTCTACGAGGTGTGGTGTCAAAACGGCGCGCAACTACGCTACTTGTACCCGGCTTGAACCAAATCGGTTAGCCACTTAAACCAAATATCACCAAATGGTGAGCAAACGGTGAGTTTTCTCGTAAGTTCATTAAATCCCCTTCATACCTCTTCATCCTAGATAGTCAACCAACACCCACCGTCGAGTGCATTCCTGACGTCTAGGCCGTGATAGGGACTCTCTGACCCGTATAGACGAAATAAATACAGATGTTCCAAAGAACTCTCTAATCCTTACGTGATCCGCTCGCTCTTCAAGACCTTTGTTCGTCGTCTCCTAGAAGACCCCCCCTCAAGTCGAATGTCCTTATCAAGACCTTCACATATCCCGATTTGAAAGCATTCAATGTCATTTTCTTGGATTTTTTCCCCAGAGACATGTTTTTAGAACAATGCTTTGATCCTACCTCCATACCAAGAGGACTTTTAAATTAATTAATTTGAGAACACTCGAGAAAACGGAGAGAAATAGCTGAAATTCTTCTCATTCATTGACTCCTTTCTGGCTCTGTTGATTGCCCAACCTTCTGCAACATTATCTTCATCAGCCTTCTACCTCTTTAAAGCCCGATGAACCTATCACTCGCATGGTGTATAGGGCATTTACTGAAGGTACATTCACGCCATTGTGTACGGAATAGCACATCATTCAAATTGCCGTCTTGGCTGCACTGGCAGTGCTTCAAGCGTATGATCCACTATCTATGTGGCTTCAATGTTGGCCTCGAACTCATCAAATGTGGTTGATTTGTTAGCGCTTGCTACCGTTGTCGGACTTGACGTAGTCCCAGAGAAAATAATCGAATTGCGGCGGCCAATGGATGAACGCTTTTCGTGATTTTTGCGTGGCTTGTAGGACATCTTTTTAAAATCACAGATCGGATATATCGATGCTGTCGAGCTCTGACCGAAGAAAGTCGGTTGAAATAACCGACCATTGACGATAACGGTGTCTCCATTTTCATTTCGTAAGAAATAATGTCCGAAGATGCCGCCATGCTGTAAACCGCACCAAACAGTCAATCTTTGTGGATGCATTGATGCTTGGTCGAACACATGTATTTAGGCAAGTTTCAACCACGAACAAACCAACAGCTATACGTTTTCGTGATCCAAGGACGATTGCCGTGGCATGTCTTCTCTGATACACCCGATCGTTGGCACCTCACAACGCAGGCGTGGCATGAATGTCCGCACGTCTTATCACGTCTTTCGAGGTATGCCTTGATCTCAGGACGAGGTAGTGGGATCAAGCCCAAAAAAGTACCTGCTTCCGCTTGGGCATAGCTCCTGATGAGTTCGAGTTGATGGCGAAGAAGCGAGTCTTTCATTTAACAAACAAATCAAATACCTTCACTGGACATACGGTCGTGGCAATTGATTTCGTCGCAACTGTCAACTGATTATCTATATACAGGGTGGGCCATCTAGAGGATTTTTTTTAAATCATAGTTTTTTTTGACACTGACAGCTGTTTCCCGCTGGAAATCCTTACAGGAAGTTAGTATAATACCTCCGCGGAAAGAAATGAGTCGCTTTCCACTTGAACAACGTTGGGAAATATTGAAAACTTATTTCCAAAGTGAGTGCTGTGCATGTTTGAAAAGAGGAAGTTTTGGCAGATGTGAAATCATGTTTGTGAGAAAACTTCGTAAGACTGATATGCTAGTGGGCAGCACTCATGGTCCCCGTCACCGTACGCACAGATGAGAATGTGGCTGCTGTGGCCTTCTCCAAATATGAGGCTGGGAACAACGTTTCGGTCAACGGTGGGCGTTACAGAGCCATGTTAACCGACTTTTTTTTACGTCAATTGATGACAAGGACTTGGACGTCCTCTGGTTCATGTAGGATGGCGCGACATGAAACATAGCCCATGCCACAATCGATCTTTAGCGCACCGAATTCCCAAGTCGTGTTATCAGCAGTCTTGGCGATGTCAATTGGCCGCCTCAGAGCTGCAATTTGACCAATTTGGGACTTTTTTTGTAGGGAACCGTGAAGGACAGACATTAGGCCAACAATTCGGAAACGATTGTAGCACTTAAAACCAATATCATCCAAGCAATCCGTGAGCTACACGCCGAAACCATCAACAAAGTCGTGGAAAATTGAGGTGACAGAATGCGCTACTGCGAAGCCAGCCGAGGCAGCCACTTCACCGACGTTGTATTTCCTAATTAAGGGGAATGTTTGTTCTTACTAATAAAGCCATAATACATGGAAAAAATTTAATTTTGTCCATTTTATTGATTTAAAAGAAATTAAACTTGTATTTGGCCCACTCTGTATATAAAACTAGAAAAGCGTATTTTTCCCCCTACCGCCCGTAATTTTCAACCAATTTAGTTGTTTTTTTCTGGATGATGCAGATAATAACTGTAGAAAGGTGATAGGCAGAAATTAGTTGTGGACCCGATAGATGGCGCTGTTGTTTTTGACATATTTTATAACGTTTATTCTAGTACTAAAAAAAGTGCAATTGTCCAGTCTCAACTGACTCATACCGAGTACAATTTCACTTGCCTTGTCAAATTTTACTCAAAGAGCATGGATGTTTGATTTGAAAAGAGACGCCCGCTCGTTCGTTGGCCTAGAACACACCACCCACTGGCTGCTGAGGTAGTCTTTCTCCCGATTGCCAAGCCCTAGTCAACGTCGTGCCTCCGTCCACTCAAAACAAACTCGCTTTCAAAACTCGTGCCAAACCTACACTCGTCAGAGCTGTCACAAGCAAGCACACCTCACCTCCGCATCTCGATCTCGGAGAACTTCTAGAGAATTCCCAAATGGTCCACCCCACCGCGGTCACATTGAGGGGGGGGCGCACTGCTCACCTACTCCCCTGGCCACCATTAATCACGAACGCGTTACGGGGGAATCTATGCTGCCAGCAGCAGATACATAAAACACACCGGATATTGCGGCCTTAAATCGCACTCGCACAGCCGGCGAGGGGCGCGCACCTCTCGGAGCGTTACATTCACGAATTTCAAAGATGATTAGCTTCCCTTATTTGATTCTTCATCTGGCGGCCGTGACATTTCCCCAGTCGCCCACTGTCAACTAGGCTTACGTTGCGCATTTTAACATTTTCATTCCGCTCCCGCTGCCAGCATAAACTTCGGCCCTCCCACGGGGCCGTAAACGAACTTTGAATCGTTCCCACTGCCTTATCTGCCGACATTTATTCGGTCCGCAGTGTGTGTCCCTTAAATGCTCCTAGTTCACAATCGCTCTGCAAGGACAATGAGAACGGAAAACGGAAAATCTTTTTCACCTATTTCCATGCAAAGTAATCACACGTCGGGGATTGCGCCGCACAAAGGACACTCCGGCAGCGAACAAAGCCAATCGATTCGTGTGGCACTCGGTAAGCACTCTCCGATGCGGTGCGGCTCATTCGGCAAGGATATACGGTATGCGACCGGAGCATGTGTGCGGCTCATCCTTTCATTGTGAGAATTTGAAATGAACTAAAAGGAAATGAATACTTCATAAATCCTCACAACTGTTCCTGCCAGCCAGCCAGCCAGCCAGCCACTCTTTGACGTGCTGCGTGCGAATACTCGTATCCTTGCTTCCGGCAAACGAAATCAATTTCATTGGACTTAACGCACACGCACACACACACACAGACGATGAGCTCGGCAACGTCGTCCTTGTGGTGTGGGAAATCGCCTCAACTGCGTTCCTCCATAAAGCACGTCCTCTCAGATCAATATTTCGCTTTAAATGGAACACAAAAAAATGAAATGAGAGGCGATTCCGAAATGGATCTGTATCCGGGGCTAGTTGCACCTTAATTTAACGGCGCGCAAAGGATCCTTATGCCAGAGCTGTTTATAAATATTTAATATCTCTTTCCGTTCGCATTCGCTTTGAGCTCGCTCAGGGTGCCTGGGGCTGTGGGGCGACAGGCGCCGACTGACGGCAGGTCCTCTTCGCTTTCGTCAGTAATGGGCGGTGCTGCACTGCTAACCCGCACGCATCCCGTATTCAGTTGCTCGTACATAATCTGAAGATGTGGTTTATGTGGTGTCGGTTTTATTATTGCGGCGGAAAAGGATGTCGGCAGTCGGAGGCGTTTATTTAAATTCTGGGAATAACTGCGGTGCTTGTTATACATTCAATAGCGTCTCGTAAATCAAATATTTTAATGCAAATGGATTTTTGCTGCTTCCACTCCGGTGTGGGTCCAACCGGCGGGCGAAGCAGGAGATGGTTATGGCGAGGGAATTTGTCATTGTTTGCGGTTTATCGATTTATAATCGAATTTTGTGAATTTGTCTCATTGTCTTGTGCTCTTGGGCGTTGTTTGCTTTTGGGAGGAGACTTCTACAGGTTCACATGGAATTGCATTTGGCCCGAGGCGGGACGTGTTTTATGCAACGATTGAGGTTGACAATGTCCTGGTGGGTGCTTCTCTAGGAAGGTGGGCGCTTGGTCTGCATACTGGAGTAAGCACCATCCAATCAAATTGAATGCCGAGGTTTGCATTTCAACTGGAGCACACTTCAGGCAAGGAGTACGTTTCGAGCTTGCACAGATATTGAAACAATTCAACAGAAGACGGGGGATGGGTTTCTGGTGGAAGGTTCGAGTGATTGGGGCACTTTCTGTTGTCTCTACTGTGGTGGAGTGGAGAGAATTAATTCACCAAACATTCGAGCATTTCAGTGATTGTGCAGTGTTCCACTGAAGCTCCTCTGATACCCATGTTCTTCTTGTTTTAACGACGCTGAGGTGCAGAGTTGCAGCAACAGAGGACGCCCGCGGCTTAGGTGAAGCAACCATGTGGACCGATCTACATGGGACACCTAGCTAGAGATCGCGCTAGTTGGAGAGGCTTGCTCGTTGATGCCTCGGTCCACTCCCGACTACAGCGCCATACAAAGAAAGTCCAGCGTTGACCTAAGCCTTCCCAACGATGCCCTATCTCTTGTTAGAAGTCTCCAACGAATTGGTTAATATGCTTTTACACTTGTTCAGGTTCAGACTCTCAGTATGTCGCAGTCTTGATAAGTAAGTAGCGAAACGCATTTGCGAAAGCATACAAGACCTTCCTGTTGTCCCACCGCCTTGGAGCGAAAGCATCTTCTAACCGAAGTCAAATGGATTCTCATCCACGTGCGCTGCTGAGTGACTTGGGAAGTTAGGCCACCAGAGGACCATTTTGGCAGCAGCATTGTCTCTATAAAATGGTGGAGTATCGTCTATAATACCCAGCAACTACCCGTAAGTGTGCTCATAAATAAAAGAGGTGCACAATGGAGTGCCACAAGGTTGTATACTAACACCTTTGCTTTTTTTTAGGTAATAGACTAAGAACGTAATGCTCAAGTTGAACCTGGGCCTTGCTTTTACAACCACTTGTGTTTTGCATGCTACTTTTCTCTAATTAATAGGGAAGGGGGCATACAGTATTCTACCAACCCCGGAAAAGAGCTAAGTTTGGGCAGTTCTTCTAGCCAAGTATACACTTTGAGCATTGTCAGTGATTCGAAAGAGGTGATATTTGAAAGAGTCCGTAAATTATGAAAGTATCTCGTGACGGAGATGGATCGGACTGCACAATTCGTGGTCTCGATTTGACGTCCCTGTTCCAATCACATCCGTTAAGCGACATATTTGCAGTGTCAACTCAAATCCTCAAGCATTGTTCTTGTCACAGGAACGCCGGCGGCATCCAACTCTATCTCACCTGTATACCTTGTACTGTCAGTGCTATACTCGTAAATGAAGACCTGAGAAGTGCTGGATCATGGGCGTCCAAAAACAGTCTTTATATGAACCTTGGAAAATATAAAACACCCGTAATTTTCAGAAAGCATCTCAGTACTGATAATTTCTCGCACTGAAAGACTTGGTTTACTTGGACTCTTGGCTCACTTTTAATTCTACTCTCACGTGGACTGCCCATGTACGTGCTGCTATTGAAAAGGTTTACAAAGTCCTTCGCATTTTGTGGGCTTCAATGCGCTTTATTGCAACCAAAACCAAACTACTTCTCGCAAAAGTTCCTTTTCTACTCTACGGATGAGAAATGTGTTGTGGTATGGACTTCAATACCAGTAGGGAACTGAACGTCACTGTTAATAATATTGCCATTCCGCTGTTCTTTAAAGTTGAGATGTAAATGCTTAATAAAGCCCTCATCTGAAGGACCAACCTGACTTCATACAAGACGTTGATTATTTAAATAATTTCAAATTGCTGCAGACTAGGAATCATTAACGTCTCGATGAGTACGATAAGGGTACAAGGAGGAACACATTCCCCGTCTGGGAATCGCAATGGGTCCATACGGACTTAAGTGAGGCGTGTTCCTGTCCAGCCACGGTACTGTCCTTTTCTAAAAAGTCCTAAGTCTGTGCGACAGGAAAATTATACGTGTAATATTTGGCCATGCGGCTTATTGGTTGAGGGCCCTGGTTCACCGCAGACTATGCTGCTACACGACACTTGAGAAGCAGCCAATTACACAAAGGTTCAGTCAATAGCAGGCAAGTAGATGCACATCTCTCTAAGTAAGGTACGTCAAAATGAAGGATGTTCAGGAAATTTTTCTTGTACTTGTCCACCTAATCACTGAAGTGAATTTTTCTCCACAGAAGCAGCACATTTGGAAGGACTGAAGTAAAAATAACTAAAATTGATTACGTATACGGCACAGTGACCATATAAATTGACTTAAAATCAATTAATGATAAAATGTACGCCAGAGTACCTAACGAGTAAGTAAGCTGTGTGAAATTTGCCGAATAATTTTGTGCGTACGTATACCGCAAAATGGCTTGCAAGTTCAAAGAAATACGGCTAAAATTCTACATGAACCAGATTAGAAGGGCGGAATCATACAGGAATATCAGAGCAAGGAAGATAGATGAGATAAACCGAAAATACAAATCGAAGTTTGTGCAGATGAATCTGCTAAAAGTAGCACTTACATATGTATGTACATATCAAAATTGTTCACGTATTGGTGGTGGTGGCCCGTGGCCTCCGCACTTGGACCTACCTGTCTAGGTTCGATTTCTGCTACGACCGAAAATACTTTCCACTGCCCCACCTCTTTCAAATTACTAACAATGCTCAAAGAGTATAACTGTCTAGAAAAAGCTTCTCAAACATGGCCGTTCGAAGTCGGCATAAAATTGTGGGTTGCTTCCACTCGTGAGAGAACAATAACACTCACAACACGACTGATTGCTCAGAATCTAGGCCCTGGCCCTCTACGGGCTGTAGCACTGGTGGACATGTGGATCCAGACAGCACTCGAAAAACTAGAACAAATCAGTCGTCTATACCGATAACCTGGATGGCTGACAGTAGTATTTCTTACTTCTCAGGCCGTCGACCCATGGAGGGTATCAGCCTGAGCAACAGCTGCCTTCCATCGATGACGGTCCTAGACACGCCGTTTCCAGTCATCAAGACCAAGTCGACTTTCCGCGATGACTTAGTACTTATACGCCTCCACATAGTAGGATTGCCAAAATAAGTATTTTGTAAACCATGATTTTGGTCCTTCGAGTTTTGAGCCCCATTGTTTCGATAGACTGAAGTAGCATCGGTTGACAAGGGCGATTCTACAACGGATCGCCACTGTGATGTCGTTAGTAGAGTTCACGTTTGCCCCGAGGTAGAAAAACTCCTTCACTACCTACCGCAATATTGTAGCTGTCGATTGTAATGTTTTGTCTCAGGTGGTGAGTGGCAAAACGATTCTCGCCCGACAGCATATATTTCGTCTTATCCTCGGTTGTACCTGTAATTTAAACTTCCTTCGAGAGGAGAGGGTGATATAAGAGGAAAGATGGTCCACGATAATTTCCTCCTCTTCCTCATCTACGCAACTTCTGCAGAAGTCATTGCTGGACAGATCTATTCTAAAGACATGCGTTCTAATGGCGTAGAGCCCAATAATGATAACCCGATGATAGTTCTGAGTGCGGAGGACTGTTCAGTCAGACCAGTCCGATTGAGCTTAATCGCTTAGAGCTGAAAGTAGACACATATGACGCCTTCAGACCACCCCCGGTGGAGATAGGTGATGGCATGGATGATAGGGCTTCGTCCGGAAAGAACGATGAGTTAGTACCTTTTGCAGCTATTTCCTGAAATGTCATAGTATCCCTGAACCCACAAAAGGTGGATGCTATAATACTCGATCGTCTTATGAAGAGATAGGCGGCAGGTCAGTCCAGTCGTCCGATTAAAAGTGACCGTCCAAAGACTTGAACAACGTCCACTAGATGACAAAACATGTGGCGAGCTCTTGAGCCAAAAGTGGACTTCCGTAATCGTTACAATTTCCGCCTCAACAAAAAAAACCAAAAACTCCTGGAGCATACAGTGTGTGGCTGCCAGACTACCAGTAGAATTGGAATTGAACAGCATCCTCTGTTTGAGAAGTTCTTCTCGAAGAAAACTCGGTGTCTTGCGGTAGGAATCTATAATGAGCGTAAAGGCGCTAGTACTTCATCTTTCAAAAATTCGTTTCCATCCATTATTCACTAGTAACACTAAGTCAAAGAAAAAATCTCAGACCAGAAATCGGTTGCCAATGCTCTATTAATTCCGATGTTTGACGAGGCAGAAGTAAGGAATGGCGAGTATTTATAATCAACGACAAAGACTCGTACTTAAGCCCGTAAGCAATGTGAATTATAAGCTTTTCTAGCGAACTATGAGAAGCTTTTTAAGTCGCTAAAACCAAAGAAATATCAGCTACGGTGTGGTGTCATAACATATAAACAGGAGTACCACAAGGCTGTATGCTAAGACTTCTTATGTTTCCTGCCTCTGTCGTATGAAACATTGAAGCATGAGTGAGGGTTCATAATGTCGAGGCCTAAGTTATTTTTGTCGAAAATCTGTAAAACCTGACGCCAGCTAGCAACTAGTCGTGTTGTGCATGCTTTGGTCTCTCTCGACTAAGGGAACTTACACAGTTGTACGCCGAATCCTAAAGGCGAAGTTTGAAAAGCGCTTTGTTGGCAGTTGCATTCTTCGAGCAATTGTCAGTGACTCAAGAAAGGTGGAGCATTAATTGTGATTATCGTTCGTATCAGAAATTGAACCTAGACATCCAGCGGAAAAGTCGACGGACAAATTCACTACTCCACAACATCCACTGACTGATGATGAATTCATGATTCGTCAAGTTTATTTCCTTGAGTGTAGTAAAGTTTCATCTTGAGGACATTACTCGGTAGAAGGACACACCATGAATTTAAATTTTAAAGTGCACCGTCCTCGTTTGGTGGGGGCACTTCCTCTTTTCCTCCCACTTTTGAGTCAATGTCCTTGTCCTCCAAACGGCAGACCCTCAAGCATTGCCATTGGCAGTGCACATCAAACTGCATCCATTCACAAGCTACAACGGACATCGCTTCAATGTGGTAACATCAAATCCAATATCGAATGGTCTTAGTAATCGCATTGATTTGCCCCTCACTTGTTAATGCACATCGAACACACGACTCATCGACTCTTGAAGCGATTTCACCCGCCCCGTCGGTCTGAGTGCAGTGCACAAGTGTTGCAGTGCTACAGACCATTATCCCATCAAGCACCACCCACGGCCAATGGTGCTTGTAATTGAAATGCAATCAGAACAAAGCTCACAGCTCCATTAGAACACAGCTAAGCACCATCGTCGTAAAACCTTTGAAATTATGAATCATTTCATGTGAGCACCACCGTCCCGGCTGATCCACTTACTGGATTAAAGTTGGATTAATCAAACAAAATGCAGGCCTCTGGAAGGACTCTCACTTCGGGCACTTTACAAACTTCGAATAGGAAAACTTTGCCAACCGAGTGGTCATTGAGTCCTGAATCGGATATCCTGTGAAACTTTAAACTCTCCACAGACTCCCGCCGCGCCGCGCCCTGGGCTGTATCTCTGTTTCTTCTTAATTCCGATTTTTTTTCTCTTCCCTGAATGACTGAGATCCTTACGCCCATACACTCGGCACAGATGCAGCGGCGATGGACGAAGTTGTGTCCGTGTGTTTGTGTTTCGTTGATGCAATCACTTAGAGACTTTGACGACTCCGCACCGAGAGGGAGCTAAACTAGCTGCGATTAAGGCATCAACTAGCATTAAGTTAATTTGTGAGCAGTGTCATCTTTTGAGGGGAGCTCTTGACGTGGCTGAGACGACTGCGACTGTGCTACGTGACGGAGGGGGAAAAAGTGCAAACTTGTTGAATGACACATCCTAAGTGGAAATTAGTTTCAATTTCAATTTGAATAATTGTCCATCGAGATGTGGGGGATCATGCTGTTGCCCGACGAGTGTGGAGGGGAGTGTATCGCTGTCAATTGACGGAAATCCTCGCTCTCGAAGGGTCCTTGGACAGATGAAGTGTGAAGGCAGTTCAATGAGCGTTCTTGACAAAGTGCTGGACAACTGGATGGTCTATGTCACATTCCAGCGGGTACTGGTGGCGTATACGTAACATTATTTAGGAAAGCTTCTCTCTCGGAAGCTTGAAGGCTTCTATCAACGCTACACGAAGTATCCCGCAAAGGGAACAGTTTAGCACAAAGGACAACACTCACGAGCGCTCGGTTAGTCTTCATTAAATGATCGCGGGAGTAAGGTAATCCGTCCTTCTTGCCTTTACTAGAAGCCACAACCTCTAACTCAACAATTTTCCAGGAATAACCGACTCGCACCAGCAGGTGTCTGTCAAACCAGGACCGTCGTCTAACCCCATCCCACCGTTAGGGGCACAACAAAGAACTAGTTCGGTTTTCATTTACTCGTTCCAAGTAATTTCTCCTGCAAAACGTTATTCGTTGTCCCATGTTGGACACCATTTAAATGTGGCTCGACCATTTGCTGTTCTCCGAATTCAATTTCGACATTCTGAATGGGCGCACAAGGTTGAATCCAGTTCCGTCGACTCGTGGCAAGGAACGACTGAAGTGCAACTTGACACAATTGTATACAGAGTACCGCAGTGGGCTGTGTTGTACTCGTATGTGTATGCGCTTCATCAGAAGGAGCTCCTTAAAAATTCAATTATGTTTGGAAATTATGGAGCACACTTGAAGGTGGTCCACTCAATTTGACTTCAAGAGAGGAAAAATATCCTTTTGAATTCATATTCTTGGAAAGAACCACAATTTGTGAGGCATTGTGCGGTAATTCGGATTACGGCATGATTCAATCATCTCCTAGACACTTGTTTGTCAAGATCTGTCCCCGAACGGCAGCTGCACGTGAAGCCACTAGAAGAAATGTCCACTTGTTTCGATATCTATCTTAAGGACGAATCAGATGATTCATTGACAGACGAGTACGTATGAACTGAACGAAAAGTAATCAGATCCATTGTCAAATTTCAAAAAATGCACATCATTTGCAGATCGATCAACTTCACTTAAGTAAGAAAAAGTAAACGAAACTTAACGAAACTAGCAGAAATGGTTCTGTATCATTTCCGCGTCTTCGCTCGATTGATTTAATTGACTTAAGTGTCTTTACATAAACTAAGCAACATTTAACGAAACTGAACGAAGTTCTTATTATTGTCATACAGTCTATCCTTACTCAATATTTGACTGATTGGTAACTTATGCCGCCTTAAGATGAGCCGTAGCATAATCTCTGGAAGTAAAGCTGCGTCATATCGCCATCATCTGAACGAAAAAAAAACCTAAAAGAAGGTCTCAGGAAATGAGAGAATTTTAAGAAAGACTGCCGAACTTAGATTCAATTAGCATCCAAGCTACCTAAGCTGAATTAATGAAAACTTTGCAGTGAACCTTGCTACACTTAGTGTAGCTATCTGGTTTCAAGGACAAGCGAGCAAGTAAACAGCGACTAATTAATGTCACTTCGTGTTAAAATAGCAGTAATGATGCGTTAGTGGTGGAATCAAGTCTTGCAGAACCAAACATGAGTCACGCCCTCGATTTTCTCGGTATGATTTTCAAAGTTAAAGTAGTGTCGTAAATTTCAAAAACGGGTTCCGAACGAACAATCCAGAAGCTTACAGTTTACAGAATATCTGATGAAATTGAAAATACGGTGGTAGTGGAAGCGAAGCTTTAGACTAGAGCTCTCGTCAACGTGCCTTAGGCCTTCGACAGGGTGTGGCAAGATGGCTTGAAGTACAAGACGAGGTGCCCTCTACCTCCCCGAAAAAAAAAACTCCTGTATTGTGACTGTGACAGACTATATATGTTAAAAGAAAAAACGTCTACAGCCCATAATTGTTACTGTTGTTGAGAGTATATTGCAACGCGAACTATATACCTATTGTGCCACCTTTAAATACCTTTGCTTCCTTATGAGTTCGCCTCACATACAGTTCTTTTCAGAGTTGTATTGAGGGTTAGGGACAAAGGTGGAAGAGATTTGTTCTGAGAATGAGAGATGGTTCTAGTGACTTAATTTCTTCCTCTGGCATTACCGTCGTGGTACTTGCCCTGATATTTTTGCCTTTTTTTGGGCTAATGCCTCACATAATCGCAGTACGTATGTGTTTCTGTGTCCCTTCTTCTGATACCCCCAGTTTCATTAGGTTCTCATTGAGTCCACTGTGCCCTATTAGGACACAAAAGTTCTTCTTGCTCATTTTGATACATGCCTCAAACCTCTTTCGGTTATATTGACCTAAGAGTTTCTGCTTCAAGTCATGAGCTATGTTCCAGGTTCTTTCTAGATCCCTGAATTTTTCGCTGAGGACATGGTCTCCTACAGCGCAGAATGGTTCTGGTTTCATGAGGGGTTTCGATGCTCATTTCCTAGCTAAGGAGTCGGCCATTTCATTTCCTTCTATCCCCCCGTTCTTCCTACTCAGTTCTTTAAGCTTCTGTAGGCATTTCCACATAAGATTGGATTTGATGATGTACAAGTCTGGAGCCGTAATACCGGCTCCACTGCGCGACATTATTGCTATGCCGCAGTTGGTATAGTTTCTGTCCAGATTGATTTGAAAGCATCCGTCTGTGGCATAGATTTATGCTTGCAAGATGCTGGTGCGTTTGCCCATGGATTCGAAGTACTGTGTGCTGGGTGAAAATACCCCTGCCCCAGTTCATTCACCAGTTCCTCATCCGCTTGTGTACCTATTGTAATGCTACCGTATTCCTGCTCAGTCTGTGGACTATGGATTCATTGCACCAGTCCTTTTTGGTGCTAAATAAATAGTGCGGTAAACTTATTTTGGAAATTGAATTTCCTAAACGTGTCTTGCTTCCGAATAGCCAGGAGCTTTTTGACGAGTGCATTGAATTCTCTCGATGTGATGCACTCGTCTCTTCCTATCCCTCTTTGGCTACAGCCCACAGTGAACAAACAGCGTAGGAGCCGACGCACATAGCGGCCTCCAAACGTAGAAATTGCCGCCAGAGTCCAGCAGGGGAGCATTTCCTTAGTCAAACTTTAGTTTTTATATACACTAGAGATATCTTCCGCATTAGTGACTACTGACTACAGTGGCGTTGGCACTGAAAAACTCGAAAGGTCTCTAAATAAAAGCAGCACTGCTCTTAATGAGACCGATCGGAGCACATTAAGTTTACATAAGTATACGTTTTAGGGCACAATGCAACCACTAGCAAACCAGCAACGGTTCGCGATCCAAAGACGATTGCCGTGCAACGTCTTCTCGGACTCACCCAATCGTTGGTGACTCTCTTTTTTGCTCAAGAGTGTAGTATCTGTTGCTATTTGCGTCGATTGAGGGAAGGGAATAATTTGAATTCCTAGTACAATGTCGCTCAACACTTGGATTTAAAAGAAAATACCGTTGCTGACGAAAAGTGCCATTACCGTCGTATAATGCCATCTGTCAAGTGGCACCACACATCACTTAGTCTTTATTTGCTTGTCAGTTCTTCTACACGCGTTTTTTGTGTGCACCCTTTTGTGGATTTCATCGGTAGACTCAAAACAATAGGGTTGGCTGGTGACTGGCTGCTAATTTATACCAGTCCCATTGGAAAACGAAAAAATCTGTTTAAGTTTGCTCGTAAAGCGCGAAACATACCCACAACTAAATCTCTAGTTTTATTCTAAAGTTTTAACAATTTAAACACGGTCAGCAATCGTCACAAGATCCATTTTGTAAAATGGCAAACAAAATAAAGAATTTACTTTGGCAATAATTAAACCACTTTCGTTGAGTTTCGTTCTATTTTTCTTACTTATGTGGGAGGGACAGTAAATGGCCGTTGGCGCTAGACATTTGCGTAAGTGCCCAGACCAATCGTGGACACTTTGCAATTTAACGATGCTCCTTTTCTACCACGCATATCGACAAGCCTGTGACAGCAATTTGTCTTTCCTACTACAGTCCGGCTTGAAAAATGTGGTACCAACGGGAGGTTAATTCAGGCCCTAAATAAGCAAGTGCTTGAACCTAGACCTAGAGATCGTATGTACATACGTTGAAAAAAAAACCTAGCCCGTAAGCTACTCACTTGACTTCATAGTCATTGCAAGCTGCTATCCTCCAAACATTGAACATAAAGAACTTTGTTCGCCGACTTCAAAGAACGAAACCGTTGCCGTTGCCGTGGTCATAACCCTCGAGGAGCATCACAACAAACTCCCCATAATCTCCACCCGCACAGAGCATTCAAAACGAGCCAATTACAAGCTTTGAGCCATCACCACCCGCACTCAGTTCTCCGAAACAGACTCAGATTCAAATGAAAACCCCACACCAAGTCATAACTCAGCACAAAATCGACTCACAAAGGACGGTACTTGTCCTGAACAACCAGCCTTCGGCACAGTCAAACCTCATTACTCAGCGGTATATACCTGCAAATTGTATCCCTTTCCGGTTCGGTTTTCGGCGATCCCATCGAGGGTCTCCTTACCGTCGATGCCTCCAAGGGTGAATTACCCTTGAAATTTGTGAAATTTGAAAAATCCACTCTCACGCATAAAAACTAAACCCTGCACGGGCACCTTCCGGCCACCTGGGCTTTATGGCATGGCACATTCGAATGTCATTCTAGAAAAGAATCGCATTCAAATTGTGCTGGCTGGCCCCCTGGGCGTTACAGAGCCTATCCGCCGCGGTACCTCGGATCAGGTTCGGTGGCTATTACAGCGGCATTGTGTTGGCAATAAACAAAAGTAATTGCCAGCCATCCCTGTCCGAGAGCACCACAATACCGTTGTCCAACATAAAAAACAAGGGGATTTAATGGATTTCCGCGAATGCATTGGCCAGCAGCCGCCCCAAAAAAGGGTCTTCCTCGTCAAAAGCGGGTAACAACTTTCGAATAAAAATCATACCTGTTTCCCAGCACCCTGCAACCTGCAGTCTGCACCTCCTCCTGCTCCTCCTCCACTGGTTGTGCGACGGTCGTTTATTCAGCACTGCAGACAGAAACAGAAGCGCACATTTGCACGAGTATTCCAGTGGCACAAGTGGTTGCCTTCATTTATCCTTGCTGCCGTTGTCCTTCCGCTCGGCGTCTGTTGCTTCCGCCACTCGCTCGCGGACGAATGAATTGCATACACTTCAGTTCGGTTATTTTTTTCTCGCAAACTTTCGCGTTAATTGAAAACACAAAGAAACACCAGAACCAGCACTAGCACCAACAACAGGTTCCCACAACCAGAGAAGGACCCTCAGCAGTGCACACACGACTCACGGGGCCAGTGGTCCTCGCAGGGACACAACGTGCAACAGATTGCGCTTATTCACATCATCATCAAAATCCACTAGAATCACACACACGCACACGCTCGAGTCGACCGCGAACGTCACACGACCAAAACAACACACGAGACGGCTAAGGACGAGATTATTATTCTTTTATTGCGAACGATTATTTTATATCCTTTCGCTCGCTCGCACCCGCACACGGTGTGTGCTGTCCTGTCCCCTCAAGGATATGTAATAGCGCTACTTTACGCAATTAAAGTCGCAACTCGTACGGCAGCGGAGACGCGTGCAAAAAGGACACTGACGAGAAAAGCTCTTTAATTTGTGGTCGAATACAATTTTTCGCTTCGAATTTTTGTTCCCACTTTTATTTTCCTTTCACTTGAACCCGATGACTGGACCGCGATGGGTGGCGAGCGGAGGGTGGGTGAATGCGAGTGGAGATTGCCAAACCAAGTCGCTAGTCCTTAAAGGATCAATCGATTCGAACAGAGCGGAATTTGTGCGAAATCCCCCCTTTCACACGAACGTCAGAATGGAGAAGAAAATGTATATATCCTGTTGGAGCAGGTCCCCTCCCCCGTTTGGAGAGTGAAGTGAGTATGAAGTGAAATGAACACAAATTCCCGTTTGATGAGTGAAATCCCGACGATTCGCTGTCTGAACAACCGATACCGACCGCTGCTGACTGAATACTGAACTTGATAATCAAAGCTCGTTTCCCTTTTGTATTTGATATCGAAGGTCCTTTCTGCTCGAAAACAACAAAAACCAACAACAGCAGCGACGACGATGACGACGCTGAACGGTGTTATCACTTCCCATGGAGTTATCGGTCTCTTTCTCCTGTTCTCCGCTTGAGTGTGGCTGCGTGCGTGTGTGTGTGTGTGCGTGTCGCGGAGCTTTTTGAGATCCACAGAATTGAATGAAACACAAAAATTAGAGCTCAATGAAGTGGGTGGAGTGCTCAAGGAGGAGTCCAAGGAAGGGGACGGGGTGGAGCGAGGTTGAGACAGTCTCTGGAAGGTCCTTTGGTTTTGTTATTTGACATGTCTGCCCGAAGAGCAACGTTGTGGATGGTGTTGTTCTCTGCGAGAGCAGCAGATAGAGAAAGAGCGCACACCGTGCCTAGGCGGGGAGTGTATTCGGGCGATGTCTATTACAAGGGAAATGAATTCCCATTCTATTTGAATGGCTTTTCAGAGACAAATTGCTATCACACCTAGATAGGAGGGCGGCAGGGTTACCAAGGCATGAGTGCCAGAACATATGCTTGTGACTTTGGAGAAAGGGGAGGAATCATAATTGACGTCAGAAACGAACGAAATGAAGCATTGTAGAATTTCAAATTGCCCATGAACTTAAGGAAATGTGCAAATGGCACTTATTGTCGCTCCCACATAAATAAAAGAAATTTAACAAAACTCAACGAAACTGAACGAAAGTGGTTTAATTATTGACAAAGTAAATTCGATTAGGAAATAACTCATTGACGGCTCCCAGTGCTCGGCTAATCACGTGAACCTCATCCGCGTGTACTAACAACTGAACGAAGTTCTGCAAAATCGTTTCTGAGTCTTGCAAAGATCTTCTCAAGAAGGGTGGTGAAGAAGTCACACGACAGAGCGTCGACTTGCAGGAAATCTTTCAACGCCTTGGTGAAGTGAACAACTTGACGAGTCAAAGCGGCATAAATTTCAAAACTGTATAACCGAAGTCGACGAATAAATGGTGCATGGTCTATTTTGGGCTTCCCACAATGATGAGGACCTCTCCTGCGATCCACAAGAGCGGCCAATACATCTTCTCATCCAACAGTCAAGGAGACATTCACATCCGCCCAATGAACACCGGGTCGGAGAAGTTGGCGCATCTGGCCACAAAGCCATAAGTAGATTGTCTACACGGGCTCTACTTCAAACTGTCTCCATCTGGGACGACTTCCTGAGCAGAAGAAAGCCCGTCATTATCGGACACAGTTCTGGGTACACGGTCTCCGAGGCCGTTGCTCTGTTCGGGATCTTATTCCATCCGAGTCTGGTAAGTCCGGCAAATGTTCAGGACTCACCAATGGCACTGCTTAGTACATGCGGCAGAAAGACAGTCTGGTCGTCACCGGACTAGTGCCTTCACCGTTCCAGAAGTACTTGGCATCATCTTCGACCGACGACACCATTCGACAGTGGGAGCTAAGCACACCATCTGAAGTTCAACAGATTTTCCTGGAACAAGGCTATGTGGACCAACTGCAGCGTTGTGCTTAGTCGCCAGATGGAGGACCGCTGTCAGCTGGAATATCGATCAGACAAGTGATTGAGTTCGATGTTAATAGTGGCGAGAGATGCTTCGAGCTGGATGGCCACAATGAGACTATAACGACATTTTTTTCTGAAAGAAAACAATTGAGTTTCCTTTGATCACGATCTTGGTTGAAAGTCCATACAACCGGCGAACCAAAAACAGTGCATCAGGTCCTAACTTCTTACTCAGCGACTACCATCCACTGAGCCAAGTTACATTCACCACAACCCCATTATTTTCGTGGATGCCATCGTTCTGATATTCGAAAGGCGCCACACTCTTCGATTGAACCTCGAACATCACATTCACAGCGTCTTAAGGAATGCGAACTATGGAGGGTCTGCGCCTGAGTATTAGCTGCTTACCATCGTTGACCGTCCTGGGCGATCCAGTGTTCACTTTTGGGGCACGTTCAGAGCTCCCCTTAGTCTTCGCCAACAGTTGAAGCTCACGATCAGATCACTTCGCTGCATGTACACTTCTGATTTCGAGGCTGCACATCAGTGGCAGCTGCTTTTTTGATTACTCCTTGACAGTCCCTCTAATCTTCTTTAATTGTTTTGTTCAGGCGGCAACGAATTCATATTGTCTCTGAAAGACTCGATTGGCAAGGTCCCAGATGTCCATTGAGGCGTCCAAGAACTGACTGCAAACTGTGGTGTTTCTTCTCGACTCCGTCATTCTCTAGCTATCGGAGTTCTCACCGTGGCTACAACGAGGAAAGAAGGAAATCCATAGAAAGACTTCATGGAGGGCCGGAACAATCTCGGATCCAAGTTGATTTTGGCTCTTCGGAGGGTTCGACAATCGAGAATACTGGAGAAGTGTCTGATACCGATACCAATGGGATCAACCTGGATGACGGTTGATTGATCAGACGGTCCTGTGTGGATATCGACGGTCCTCTAGAAACCCGATGCTATCTACAAAGAGGCTCCGCCCAGTTACAAGATCCACCAACCTAACGCTGTGTAGTATTGTCCAAGATGTGTTTCTAGTTGCCTTCGGAAAAGTTGACCTTGTCGATGCTATGGTATTGCTAGTGTGTCTTCTCTAGGAAACTTTTCTAAGTCAGCTTCCTCTTCCATGGGACGTGAGGGCAAATCAGTGTGGTTTTGCCGAGTTTAGCCTTGAGGTGGGTTTTTTTTCACAATCATTCGCCTTTACAATTGGCGTCAACCGCCCGACTGTTTGGGACTAATTGCCGAAGTCTGTTCTAAGCAACAACAAGGCGCCTCTCTCTTGCAATCAGCGTACTAGATGCTACCACTAAGTCACGAAACCACTTGTCGTTTATTCATTATTTCCCATCGTTTCAGGTGGATAACATGGACAGCTGGACGTCTAGAAGGAGTTCCAATCAACCAACCAGGTCAGTATGTGAGCAATCGTCAATAACAACCACAACGTGTCGACCCAGCCTGACACCTTGTGATTTCCATTTTGAAATGCATAAAAGTTCTTTCAATACCGCTCAGCGAGCGGCAGCATTCCGCATAATTCACAACTCAATTAAGCGCTCGATTGAGTGGTCGGTGCATGATGCATGGTTTATAAAGGGTGATGCATTGAGACCTGCTTTTTTTAAAATTTGAATAAATTAATTTGGATGGTGGAAACTTATTATGGCGCGAGTTAACTGAGACTCGAACTTACGGATGGTAAAGGCTAAATTGTGGTAAAGGATAATCTAGTGACTGACCCGCAAGGCGGAATGGATGTTCTTAAGCAGAACTTCCAACACCTGCTCAACGGGCCTGACCAGGAGACAGTGATAGGTAACCAAGAAATGCCAACTAAACAACTAGTCGATAAAGTAGTCCTTCCACGGCTTCCTGCCCGGTAAATCGACTAGGGGTAGGAACCCAATATTCACACTCAGACAATTCGAGATGCCCCATCGTGTCTTTGCTTCAATTGCGACTGGCAACTGTAAACACGGAATTCACTTTCTTAGCGGAGATCCGACGTACAAGGATGCGCACCAAATGTGGCTCGAAGTCATCAATTTTTTTCACAAAGTGAACAGCTGAATAATTTGGAAACGTTGTTGAGGTGGTCTAGAAGTGGTCTTGAGGTAGTCTCTCATCATCATTATCATCTTTTGGCCCGAATGATCCACTACAGGGGTCGCGGGGGTAATGCACGCACAAGAGATCTCCACGCCACTCGATCCTACGCCATCGACCAGACGAGTTTTTGGACTTGGTCCAACCACCTCGTCCTGGGTCTGCCAACCTTATGGACTCGCATTCAAGGCACGCCTCTGAAGTCGTGAGGATGAGGTGGTCTCTTCACGATGATTTGCCAATACTGAATAAGACATAACACGACAAAATGAGGCCAGTTACGCGTGATCTGTCCAATATGAGGGCATTTGCGAGTCCAGGGCCTTTGCTAGTTCTTCAGCTGGACGTGGTCTGCATATTCCTTCAACTGAAAGTCAGGCCTTTTCCGAGGCAACGCTTCTAGTTCGTCGCGTCTATTTTTCTGTCATGAGTCTGTCATTCCCTGTCTGCCAGAGCACCTTATCGAACCACGGCAAATAAAACGACCACTATTGGCAACACTTCTAATGAAGACCTTCATCAACATCAACTTTGTCAGACCGATTGCGAGGATGATTGAAGCAACTCCCTCAATAAACTAACGATAATTGCATGTTCCCGACATGGAGTGCTTGTACCTCGTAACTCTAACCGCCTCCGTACCCCTAAAACAACACTTCCAGGACATTCACTAGTGCTGCATCGCCTGCCAGCGGGCTGTTTAACTTACGATTCAATTGCCATAATCATGAATTACGTACGCTAAACGTCACATGTCGTTTGCTTTAAGACCCTTTTGGCACATGCTTCATTCGTCGAAACACTTAGAACCGCTAATTCGGCTGCACACGCACACCTAACCCAACCGCCGACCCATAAAACCCGTGTTCAACCGTTTTTCTTACCCGCACATCATGGCAACTCTGGCGTGTTTATTATTTCCCAAATTTCGCCCCTAATCCTCAATGAAAACCCACCCAATGGCCGCCGGGAGGAGGGGGGGTGTTGAAAGACAAACGGTATACACTGATAACAGTGAAATGACACGTATCAAGGAAAAGCTACACAGTTTCACTCTCTTCGGGTGGCAAAGAGAGCGCACGCACGAGGGCTTGTACTCGAAAGGACGGCTCTCAGCGGGCACGGCCAACAACAATGCGATTGAAGCGAGATAGGGTGTTGCACTGCCAATCACCCTCCTGTTGAATATGAATGAATTTCTGCTCGTCTGATGGTTGTCGCCCCACTCTCCCGCACACACAGAGAGAGAGAGAGAGAGAGAGAGAGGGAGAAAGAGAGAGATGGGAAAGCTCTTCCAGTGAAGCATGGAGCTGGAATGGCGGAGTATCCCCTTTTGGATTGCATGCGCACGATTCCCATCGGGATAGACGTAACAGAAAGGTGTTCCCGTTTCAGCAGCGTCCTACGTCAACCGCCCGACTGTTTGTCTCGCTCACTGTCACTAGAATCCGTCCGTGGATTGAGCTGGTGACCCATATATCCTCCACCTGACCCATTTCGGCGCTCTCCACCCGGCCAAAGTTTCGCTCGGCCGAGGTGATTCACCACTCGCTCCTGCCGATCCAATCAGGAATCCGGTGACTCTTCGTGTCTCCTGGCAAAACATTTGTCTTTCTTCGCTCGGTAAACCTTCGAAATTAATTGAAACATCCACACGAAGGGGGCCTAGCGGTAGCAGGAGACGCCAGAATCGAAACGGATTCGTTCGGGCCGCAGGACGTGGGGGGAACGAACCGATTTGCACGTTCGCCCCCGCTGCCGCTCCGCAGATGGCAGGACTATTTGTCCTTCGTTCATTGTCGTAATATAAATTTCTTTATTCCTTTATGGGCATTTCGTGTTTATGAGCGCCAGCGCGGCCGGCGTGGTGGGGGGGCCGTGGAGCGAAAGGATGTCCAGTGCGGATGGGGAGCCTTTGAAGTCGCTGCTTCATTCATTGTCAGTGGAAGCAACAAAAATGTCCAACAAATTAGTGCTTGCCTCTAATGGGGCCTGTCTGGGCGTTGGTTGGGCGGGGGGATGGGACGGGGAGGGGGTTGCTTATTGTGCTTGCACCCAACAAATGACAGACGGCGGCAGCGATTAGGGATGATTTTTTGTTCAGTGTTACTTTGTGTGTGCGTGTGTTATCTCAGCGGTTTATCATGAATAATTTAGTCGGGACAGTGGTGAAGGCAAACAGTGACAGTGGCAGTGGCAGTGGCGCGCTAAGGACGTCTAAATTGAAGGGAAATTAAGTGAAAACGTCAAGCAAATGATGACAGACGATTTGTGTGACAGAATTGGAATACAGTGTCGACGGGAAGTCGAGCAATTGGGGGGAGGGCGAGACCGCCGAAGGAAGGCGACAAGGTGACGGTTGCTGATTTGAGGTCTGTCCTTGGAGCGCGCCTGTCACGGAATGGCTGGGATCAATTATTGAAATCTGGATTTGAAGGCCATTGAGGCGTGGAGTCTACGGTGACAGCTGAGTGCGGCCTCAAGGCCGGTTGGAAGTATTCGATGTAAAGTCACAGTTCGCCGGGTCCTGGGCTAACACAACGTCCACCTTGTGGTGGGAGTATGTGCAGGAATCCGTGCGTGGAGGAAAAGACGAACAAAATGGGAAGAGACTCGTGAAATCAACAGTTGGGCTAAGTAGCCTCAGTCTTGAGTGGAGCATTCAGACGACAGGGGATTGACAGATGCCCTGCATATGCTTCGGTCTCCTCTTCTACCTACCTACCGAAAAACGGAGTGGAGTTCTGGCCGTAACTGCTGTTCCCACTTTGACCAATTGTAAGGTTCCCAGGAAGTTTTTTTCCCTCAGTATAGTCGGTCTAGAAGTCATCAAAAGTTCTCCTAGCACTACGCACCCTACTATTGTGTAGGCGTCCAACCTTTCAAATCAGCGATATAATCCCTGCAGACCCTCAAAAAGCAGCGAATCTATAAGATAAGGAAGATTAGGAACATACAACCGAAAGGTCTTAGACTCATCAATTTAGATCATCTGGAAACGAATGGATCAGGATCACAATAGACCCATTCCTACAGACTTCCATCGGCTCAGTAAGGGCATGCCTGAAATGACGGTTATCTACCATCCAGTACTAAGTCCTTACTCCAGAAGACCAAGAGGAAGCTTTAGATCATCTCCATTCCTGGGAGAACGCTAGCACGCACAACACATGTAGTTGCTGTAGAAGCTCCACTCAAGTTCACATCAGACTGTAGCGCCATCTATGATAAAGGTTTTTTTAAAGGATCTGGATTTGACATCCCCATTTCTAACACATACTACAAGCCCATGTTGTAAGACAGACAAGGTATGCTGGTCAGCTTTGCAGGGAAGGTAATTCGGATATAAATGCATGCATTTGCACAGAAATTTTAAGGCGGATACACAAGAATTGTTTTTGAAAACATCCCGCTCACTATAGCAACCTTTCACTGCACATTCGGTTTAGAATTAAAATATAAGAGGGGACTAAAATCCCATCAAAATGAGCTGGATCCAGTGATTTAAGACACGTCCCTACTCCAATTTTCGTTACTTTGACGGTCAAAAAGCTCGTTAACAAGGGATTTTTACTGACAATGTAGACCTGGATGTTATGGGCAGAGCCTGTATTCTGGAACCATGGGATTAGACGCCTCTGAAACCAGCATCAGTTTCCGCTGGTTCGGTTGAGGTTGTTCCCCTAGTGGAAGCGTCATGGTAACTGTGGTGTAAAACCTGAAGTCCCGGGTAGAAGAGGCGATTGTACCTGAATGTCATGGAATTTATCACAACTGACGTGAATGCTATATGATTCGAAATATTGTGAAGTTGCAAACACAATCGGTTCATGTGCCCAAAAGAGCATCAGAGGCTTTAGATCGGCATTGATTCAACGAACCCTTGGTAAAAAGCCGTCATGATGTTGGCAGAAGATCACGTACATTTAATCACCTTGATGTATTTTCCTACATAAAACCATTAATATATTAATTTAATCTTTATCTTAAAGCACTGCATTTCAATTCGTACTTTTCCCTTTTCACTTGTTTGTCTACGAAGTTCAATTGTGATGTAAGCTTAAGAAACCCATATGTCCAGTGTCACAAACGGAACGGCACAAAACCAGAAGATGGCGGTTTTGACAAGCCGTCCTTAGACGTCTTCCAAGACCGCACATGCTTACCTTAAGGTTTGCCATTATAAAGGGTGGTTAAATTTTAAGGGCCGATGTTGATTTTAAATAAAACACAAATTATTTAGGAAATTACTATAATTTCTTTTTATTATGATAATATTGGTATGGTTCAATTATGTATGGAACAAAATATCGTCCAAATGACCGCCGCGACCGCCGCGACCTCGGCGGCAAACCCCCATCCGATGGTCCAAATTTTAGATGACGCTGAAGCATAATTGAGTTTCTATGCCTTTAATGTGCCGAATTATCTCATCCTTTAGCTCTTGAATTGTTGCTGGCTCATCGACGTACACCTTTTCCTTCAAATAACCCCAAAGACAAAACTCCAACGATGTCAAATCACATGATCTTGGCGGCCAATTGACATCGCCACCACGTGAGATAACACGGCCATTGAATTTGTCGCGCAAAAGAGCCATTGTTTCGTTATCTGTGCGGCAAGTGGCACCGTCCTGTTGAAACCACATATCGTCCACATTCATATCGTCCAATTCGTGTCATAAAAAGTTCGTTATCATTTCACGATAGCGAACACCATTCACAGTAACTGCCTGACCGGCCTCATTTTGGAAAAAATACGGCCCGATGATGCCGCCAGCCCATATACCGCACCAAACAGTCACTCTTTGTGGGTGCATTGGTTTTTCGACAATCACTCTTGGATTATCATTCGCTCAAATGCGGCAATTCTGCTTATTGACGAATCCACCGAGGTGAAAATGTGCCTCATCACTGAAGATGATTTTCTTCGAAAACTGATCATCCACTGTTGCCATTTCTTGCCACCATTCTGACCATTGACGACGCTTGAAATGCACCTTGTAAGCGTGTAAATGCAAGTCTTTATGCATAATGTTCATCAACGACGAGCGTGAGAGGTGCAATTGTTGGGCACGACGACGAGTTGGGATGGACGGCTCTTCAGCCACACTATCGCGAACAGCAGCAATATTTTCTGCAGTACGAGCTGTACGAGCATGCACTAGTGCTTGCACATCTCCTACAGACCCGGTTTGCTCAAATTTTTGCACGATTTTTCCGATTGTACGCACATTTGGACGATTAAATTGACCGAAAAAATCACCAAGTGCACGATATGCATTTTGTTTTGAACGCCCATTTTCATAATAAGCCTGAATAACTTTAACGCGTTGCTCGATTGTGTAGCTTTCTATGGTTCAAATTGAATTAGTCTGAAATTGAGAAATGTCAAATGAAATGCAGCAAAAAATTTGACGTTTAGGTGTGGTTCACATTCAACATCGGCCCTTAAAATTTAACCACCCTTTACATACAATATGGATCGATGACAATCACTCGATTGAAATGTCACTGAAAATAGTAATTCAGTTCTTCAAAAATGTATACAGTATGTCCGATTTGCATTGAGACTACCTTAAATTAGCAGTCATTTCCAACACCATCTTCAACTCAAGGCACACCAAATTTCGTTGAGTCGCCATCGTTTTGTCCAGAAATCAGGTACTAGGAAGGTAGTTGGTTGCCCCTTGTCCATCGACGAATTTGAGAGGCTTTTTGACAGTTATTCACTGCAGTTCGGTCCGAGAAGACGATATAAAAAGGCGCTGTCAAAAAACGTTAAGAGGCTAGAGAGGTAGAAGTTGGCTGTCTGTACCCTACTCTATTTCTTCTCCTGTCTATAGTTATGACACTTTAACTGGAATAGCGTTGTTGTCCGATGTCGATCAAAGCTTTCTGGATGTCCTGAATAGGTTTTCCTCTTCAACGATCCAACGAGTTTAGAAAGCAGGCAGAAATCACACGTCACCAAATTTGACGAGAAAGGTGGGCAGTCGAGCTTTGTGTTGCTCGAGATTTCTTACCAAAAACGTGTATAAAGTCGCTGTGTTAAAGCGCACATACCTTATCCCAGTCACTCCAGAATTGAAGTCAGCTAACCACGGAATGCGTTGAACAAGCGCCGATTGGATGCTGGGACCTTCACCATTTTCATTCGATGGGTTTGTTCAACTTTGCAGCATATCGCAGAAGCAGCGATTTAACTGGTATTTAACTGAGATAAACGTCAGTTGATGTTAGGGTATCACTCAATTTGTTCGTCTATATATTTGAGGGTTTTTTAGTGTCTTAACTCGGATACTTACCAACTAATCCATGGTGTCCCCCAAGGCTACGTTCTGTAACCTTCACTTTTTCTTATTTTTTAAGTTCTCCTGTCTGCTACTACTACACTCAATCCACTCCTTCTCTCTTGTGACATCACCCCCATTCTATTGAAGCTGCAAGAGTTCTTTCTCAAGAGTTCGGCCTTAAACTGGAAGGGCAGCGTATATCGACGTCTAAAGCAGACCAATATGCGAAGTAGAACATAGAGATGAATTGTATACTTCCCTGTCAGTTAACCCGATCCTCAGATATTACCCATCAGCACCAGAATAGCCTTCATATTTATCCAAAGTTGGAATGGTGATCAAAAACATTGCGTAATTTCTAGAATATTCTTGAGCGATGCGAAAACTAGTTGACCGTCTCTAATTGGGCTTGACTCAAATCGACCGTCAGCTTATTTGCATCACTCTTTCACATTCGCATCTAGTCTAGGGGACTAGACAAGACTTCTTTGTCCGATCTGTTAACTAGCCAATGGCCTATTTTTAGACAAAGAAAAACAAATCAAACGCAATCATCTTAAACGGCAAGACAAGCCTGCGAGCGGGACATATTGTGCAGCTCCTTCATCCGTAAGCTCGAGAAAAACAATGAATATTCCATGTTTAAGCAGCCGGATGAACGGTTGCATCTTTGATCCTCTCCCAGTAGCGACCATAGTCCTTTGGAAATGGACAAAAACTTTCCGCCCCGACTGTCGCCGTTTGCAGTACTTTCGCACGCTCTCCATAAACTATCTCTCGTTAATTGACCGACTCAACATTTTAATCCGTTCCCCCTCGCGATCCTACGTCAGTGAAAGAAGAGAAGTGAAAAGAAGTATTGTGCCAGTGGCAGCCATCAATCAGTGAATAAGTCGGTTCGTGTTAACCGAGTCAAGAATGATCGAAATCAATATGCTCGTAAACCAAAACCGGTTTATGGGACCCGCACACTTGCACAAAATGGGACACTTACCCTTTAAGCGGATTTCAGAAGAACTCGTAGTCTTGTACCCTCAAACTGGAACACGAGCACAAAGGCAGGCGAAGCCCCACGCAAGGACACGCAGAAGAATGTCTGAAAATCACTCAGCGTGTGGTGGGAAATGAGAAATGCTTGTTAGTGCTGCGGAGTCGTAAATTCTGGCGACCTACGGAGACATGTGTTCTTGTGGCTAAGGACAGAGGAACTACTGTGAAAAGGAAATGTCGGAGGGGGGCGTAGTGCGGATGTGTGTATGTGTCCAATTCGAAGGATAAGGACTCCCTGGGATTCTTTTTTTCCCTTGTTGTCCTTTGCTTGTTGCATTTCATTAAGTTTTATGTGGTCTAATGGACTTTTGTACTTAAACCGTTTCAAGTTAATCCTTTATTGGGGTGTGTAGCATGTTCGCTGCAAATGGGTGGGGTTGGGGCACACTGCAGACGGGTAGACGTAAGCTGCTTTGTGCGGACCATTGGTGACACACATTCCTTAATGAACGCATCACTGCGTTGACATTGTTGCGCTGCTGGGGGCGGGGGTGGTGGTCTTCCACTACATTTTCCCTTGCTAATGAAACTGTTGACAAAGCAGTTGTAGACAATTGTTGCAGGGAAAGCGGAGTGGATGCTAATCCAAACATCAAGGTTTGAGTATTGCTAAAAAAAAATGAGCAATGGAAGGATGATGTTGAACACCAACAATGTAAGGAAATTTGGTGAAAAATGGCGAGATGGGAATATGTCTTATCTTCAATTGGCTGCCTCGACACAATTGTGAGTGCACTCCAACGCGAAAAGTACTTGCTTCGCTTCGGGAACTGCCACTCCATGAACCCAAAACAACAAACTTTCCAATCGCAGCACGTTACTGTGCTTAAATCTGTGATGCAACTAGTACGATTTTTACACGTTTCTTTAAAAGAAAATTCAGGAGATTTCATTTGCCGACAGAGAGGCGTGTTTATTTCAAAAAGGTGGATATAGACAGCGTTTGTAGAAGTCCTAGATCTATTCGAGTGCAAATCATGTCCCTGAGTCTAGTGAAGTGTCAACGCGCCAAAAGTCTAAAGAGGCTGCGCCATGTATTGTGAGAACCATCGCTCCGTTTGAAAGAGTGCCACATTCTGAGCTTTTAGACAAAGCAGCAGAAGACGCCCGCTTTTATGGTGGTGCCCAACAGTGAAGAAGGAGCTCAACAAACTTGGTGTGCGCAACTGGAAGCAGCTATCGAGTCCTCATCGCCGCACCGTCGTTTAGGAGTATGCAGATGTGATTTCTCTATATCGACGCTACTCTACCACCAGTTGTCCATTCTCATTCCACGCTGATGAAATGGCAACCGCTACTGAATGTTTTGACAGCTAGATGTCATTGGGAACTTTGACAGCTGCTGAAACATATTAAGGGGGAAGACTATCATTGCTATCGGGTCACTCTTCACTCACTCGACTCGTTGCACACTCTGTTAAGACGTTTGAACATCTTTCCTGTCGTAGCACCTCTCCAACGCATTCTATTTCCTCCTGCAAAGTCGAGTCACTCTGCTCTGGTCGCTCACAGCTATGGTAGATGCTGCCTTCTTTGCAGGCATCCAGCCTCGCTGCATGTGCTTGCCACTTAAGCCATTTTGTGATCAAATATATACATAAGTGGTACATCCATGATCGTATCAAGCTTAAGTCATATTCTGCTTGGGATTGTTAGTTGAAGTCATAAAAATGAAAAGACGGACAGACGTTCCCTAAGAGGGTTAATAAAATCTGCAACGCAGGCACAAACTTGGACAACTAAAGCAATTGATAAATACAGAAATGAAACACTGTGACCATAAGCACCACTTTGGCAAGTTTCCTTTAGTTTCGTTAAGTTTCGTTGAGTTTCGTTAAGTTTGGCTAAGCTAAGTTTATAAAAGACGGACCGATATAAATCACCCTCTGCTTAAGCAAATCACTTTAGGTGTTGGAAATGTTTAGCATGTTCTACGAAGCAGTTGTGGACACTTTGAAATTTGGCAAGCGTCTGGCGATCTTTCATTACGTAGTGACATTAGCTTAAGTTTCATTAAGTCAATTATACTTCGGAGATAAGGTATATATAACTCTAGAATTTTTGTGCCAATCATCGTCGATAACATCGCACTCCGATCCGAAGTTAGTCATGTAGTTCGTGCAGCTCTGACATGTATGCTGGTATCGCAAGTCCTTTTCAAACGTTGATGTTGAGAAGTTCCTCTTGTTAGACGTAGTTAGGTGGCTCATAGAATGCACTTAGACCTGACTGGTGCATTGTACTGCCACTTGGATGATTTGGCTGTGATACATTAACCACCGGTGGGGACCAATTCGGATCTGAGGATGAAGCGAAGTAAGTTTGTAGTGGAGGATGTCTTTGAAAAGCGAGGACCCAGGAATTTAAATCTGTGAGCCATCAGAGACATCATACATTAGCTCTTCAAAACGGTCGGGACTCATGCCAGCCGACTACTGGCCTTCGTAGCAAAAGTTTACAGATTGTCAAGGACATCCCCATTTCGGCTAGATTGGAGATAGATATAGTTATTGCGTGCCTGGCCATCTCGTCCGACACACTGTTGCCTGCGGCCTGGCCCCAGCCATGTGAATGTTGAGCTAATCACAGACTCCTTCTAGAGGTGAACAACAGCTTGATACACACTTTGAGTTGGTGGATACTGATTGCAGTCCTGGCCAGATACAGTCTCGTGGCTTTACCACCGCCAATGTGGTGGACTAAGGCTGTCGCACAAGTTGTGTCAGTTGCTGTCTAAGCTCGTCTCCTCGTCTGTTTTTGTCGTTAGTCAACACAACACATCCTGCACATCTGTCAAATGGTAAAAACTCATTAAAACTCCTGTCCACACATCCTCATCGTAAAAAAAAAACAAACAAAGATGACTGGCGCACAAATAAACAGGAAAATAAACAAGTGTTTCGTAACTCTTCGTAACAAATTTCACACCTGACACTTAAACTTTACTGCACACGTGACGCTTGCATTGCGTCAACTGAACTTACAACCGAGCCGATGAAAGTTATTATTAAACTTCACAGGCGACGGATCACATTAATTAACTGCAGACTAAATGAATGTCATCCGGTTAGTTCTGCTGCTGTGCACCGTTGAGGCAGATGTTTATTTTCACCTTCCACATGTGTGCCCTCCACTTGTGCGCCGGAGACTTTAACGCAACTGACGTCTGACGTCAGTCAAAATTAAAGTTCTGCCGACCCACCCTCTGCCCAGCTGTCAAAGGCAGCCCGTGTCGCATTGTTCGAGCATATTTCTGCAAATTAACGGTGTACACTACTAATTCGTTTTGTTTGTTAAGTTTTGAGTAATTTTTAATTAAATTTAAAAGTTTCTAGAGGCCGACGTGGAAGGGATGTGTTTTGTTCCGCCGAACAATGAACAGGTAAAAGCATCCGACAGGAGGACGATAGTGAATGCTTTCGAACACGAACTTAAAGCGATTTTATGGTTGCTGGGAGCAGAGCTGATGTTCTGATGTTCCGGTGGCGGTAGGCCTATTTGCTTGTACGTTAATTAAGTTAATTCACACCTACATCGAACAGGCGGGGTGGTCTGTACACATACAGTGAGTCAAGGAAGTGTTTACACTAGGTAAAAAAAATTGCATTTTCTATTTTCCCGCTTCAATATTAGGCACTTTTATAAACTTTATTTCACCAATTTTTTTTCCATACCTCATGTTTTAAAAAGTAAATAATATAAACAAAACTCCATACATCATAAAACTAACAACAACAAAATTTAACAACAACAAAATTTAACTGTCAAGAAAGTCTTTACACATCTTAATACTATACTTAATATACTTAATTAAATAACTATACTTAATTAATAAACTTATTTTGTTTCAAAAGATAATGAATTTTGCAAAATTCGCATGTTAGTATTTGGTGTGACCGCCTTTAGCATCAATAACCGCCTTTGGCCGCTTTGTCATTGATCCAATTAACCTTTTTTACATCATAATTATTTGGAATGTTGCCCAGTCTTCATTGATTTTTGATATTTTCTTTTTCAAATGTGCCCATAGAGTTTCTATTGGGTTAAGGTCTGAGCTGGTGTCTTGGAGGTCTTGGAGAATAAGCGTGACAGAATGCTCCACTGCGAAGCCAGCCGGGTCGGCCACTTGAACGACGTTGTATTTCATAATGATTGGGAATGTCTGCTCTGGAAATTCGAGGAAAAAAAAAAGTTGTTTCTTTTTATTGCATTTTTAAAAAAGAAACTTGTATTAGGCCCACCCTGTATGTCACATGAACTCCTAAAGCGCCCAGAGAAGTAGAGCTTGAATAAAGAAAACACGCTCCCGCCTTCTTACTCTTGCCTACCACTAGGAGTCGAGTCTGTCACAGAGGAGATTTGTGGTAATTCTTTCGTCTACCCCCAAAAAATCGGTGTTATTTCGCAAACAATGTTCGCCATCTCATAATAGGAAATAAAGCAGGAATTTGAAATAAAAAAAACTGGATTCTAATGGCGCTCGACAGCGCCAGCAAAAATCCCTCGACACCAGCTTCAAACGCCTTAAGCCAACTCCCACGTCATGGCGCATATATCCCCCTAGCTCCGGTCCTAAGCCACTTTCTCGAATTCGCGAGGACACCTTATCCGCATCAGGTAGCATACACTACCTCCCTTCCCCCCTAAAGACGAGCAACAAAAGATGAGCCCCATAAAGCAAGGATTACGTAAGTAGTTGGCGACAAATACGAAATTTTATGCGTCTACCCACCGTCGTCATCAAATACGTAACTACCCCGTTTTACGGTTCTTTTAGCACTCTCCCAGAAGCTCATTGAAACCGGTCATCTCGAGGACAAGCCCACGTCATTACTGAATCATCTTCACAAAGGAAATCCATTTGCAAACAGTTTTACGACACGACGAATAGTTTTTGTTACCTCGGGCTCACCGAGCCATGATGGTGACCACCATTCGCGCAAAAGCTCGCCACAACTACTCCCCGATCAGTGACCCCATTTCGCGCAACCAAAACGCCCACAGTACTTAACCCGGACAAAGTATGTCATTAACTATGGATTCGGCTCGTACATTGTCGACCGTCCGCCAGCCGCCAGCCGCCAGCCACAAGCAACCAGCCACCACGCCCACGCACCACTCAACGAATCTATCACAATCAATAGCGACCAGTGTCCACAAGCGGGCACAGTCCCTAACCAGGCCGGTGGCAACAAATAAAACGAGTGAACAGGAACAAGTGTACCCGACCAGGAGCAGGAAGGACACGTGTAAAGACATAAATATGACAACAGCAGCAGAGTTTACGCTTGCGAAAGTGTCTTATTTCCACCTCGGGCTTACAGCTGCTCCGACAGTATCTACATTATCCCACATCATCCCGGTTTTCATGCTCAGCAGGACATGTTCCCCACAGATGATTGTGCTGGCAAGCGTAAAAGGAAAACACAAGCAAATTTCCATCCTCGGGGTTCCCGTGAGAGTGAGACGTCAGCCGAATTTCGAAGCCGTTCATCACCACGGCGTCCACTGCCACCCGCATCGATCTCGTCCTTTTCGATTTCGGACTGAAAATTGCACGTGTCTGTCGTGTTAACCCGCCCGTGTCCCGTCCTTACGCACGGCCACCGCTGATGGTCTGTCAACGGAAAATTTATTTCCAAATTACGCACGACACAAATATTTGCGGTCGAAAGAATGCGGCGACAACGGTCTTGCGATGTCATCGCACAGAAGGGCACTCTTGGCTCACCCAACTCGCGGTGGCGCGCAACCAATGACAGCTGACAGATGCGAACCAGAATGTCAGTGATTTTCTTCTTTGTTTTCTCTCCTCCCCGACGAGCGGGTATGACTTTCCGAAACCCTCGAACCGATTGTATGACGTCCGTGGGAGGGGTCCTATTCACTTCTGTTTTGTGGCCATTACCGTAAAGAAGTTCAGGCGACTTGGCTTTTGTGCTCTGCGCCTCGTCTGGACGGTTCGATCGAAGACTAATAACAGTTTATTATGTCTGCGAAGTTTCGGCTGTTGCATAACTAACAAAGAACGTCATGTCGTAAGTACACTTGTCATTTACGCGAATTGACACTTGACACTCACTGTCAGGCTGAACTCAATGAATGTCATTTGTTAAGCAACTTATGCGTGCGGTGCTTAGACGACGACACTTGATCCCTTTGTCTAGACGCACTGATGGGCCTTGAGTCTGTTTTTAAATAGTTCATGAGCTCCTGAGTGGATTTTCAAATTGACGTTGGTAGCCATTTTTTAACGAAGATTCGTATTCGAAGATCGAAAAATGTGAACGTGGCCTTAAAGGTGTGGAATGTGTCAGTTTTGACAGATCACATCCAAAGACTGAGTGAAGTTAGTTGAAATGATGCAATTCCGTTGGAAATTAAGGAGAAGTCAGCAAATGTGATGACAGCTGCATGAAGTTCAGGCTAGATGCTCTTGACACTGACATTTTAAATTGCAATGGTTTTTATATTTTTCCTTCTTTGTCCTTCAGTGGATATTCCTGGAATCAACACCGGTTGTCAAACGTGTTCACACCTCAAAGTCTACATCTTTCATCCTCCTTCTTATCAGAAGCACCCTTCATCTTTGACGCAACGCTGCCTTCTGTCATTTTCGCTGTCAAACGAAGCCTTTATGCCATCCTCCTGCAATCCATTTCCTCTCTTTTCTGCTATCATTTTGAATTTCAAAGCACGCACATCGAGTTAGCACATCAGAGACACTACTGATTCCAAGTTGCGTTACGATGACAGATGCCTGGCATTGTTGGCCTTTGAAATCAACCTAATTACCAGTCGTCATTGAGCGCCCATCAATCCATCATCAACCGATGCTCGATGAATGCTTAAGACACGTCTGGCGTTCGGTTTCAGTTACAGGAAATTATTCGCAAAACGGAGAACACCATCAAATCTCACTGATTTAATGAATTTCACTTCGAAAGGTATGTAAATCAAATTTGCGGCAAACAAAACACAAATGTTGAACCTATTCAGTTCGGAATTGAATTGAGGTTAGGTACACATTCATTATTATTTCACAAGGACCCGGTGTACGCCCTCGGTAGCGTAATTAAGTTTTCGCAATCAGATAACGTTGTCTGTGCGAAACTCATTTCATTTTCGTTTCGTTCGTTTCGTTTCGTTTGATAAACGTGACAATTGCTGTGCAATTACATTGCAAATCATTCTGTTTCTTGTGACGTCTGTCATTAGTTATGCGGCAAAGAAAAAAAAATTGACAAAAGAGACCCAAACGAGGGCAAGTTTGATAAATGGATCGATATCTTTAAATAATGTGACGGAATTTTGGGGGAAAAATGATTGGCTAGACTTTAAATTTGCTTGAATTTGACGTGGAATATTGGCAACCGTCGGATGTCATTTATGGAAGAAGAATTATGCTCATAGACTGCACTGCTTCTTCATTTTTGGATGAGACTACGGAGCCTCCGATAAACCAGGGTCTCGGTGTAGTAGACTTAAGTCAACTAAGGCAATCGCGCGAATACACGGGAATGCTGGACGGACAAGGCTCTCCACGAAGTGAAAGCCGAGAGGACTGTCCAGAAATTTTTGGACACGGTTGTTTTTATGTGGCGCCTCCTCGTTCCTCGATTGTATCTGACTCCTTGTAGAGACATTTTGTATATCGGGTTTGATGGTAGTAACTCCGCCTCAAATTTCAATCGCTGTGACAATAAGCTCACCCATAGCAACAATCTTGCCTGGCCGTGTTGAGTCTCTTCCTTTTCTAAGACCTTTTCTATCTTACGAATGTCTTTAAAGCCGTTCGGTTATAGAACTACCGCTTCCTCTCGCGTATATATAAAGTTCGTCAAATGCTGCTATATGTTGTGTGCTCGTATAAACGATAGTTTCAGCCGGCTTGAGTTGATTAGTTCCAAAGCAATGAGCATACTTTGATGACGAATCATGGAACTCTTTTGTGGGCTAAATGTTTCAGTACTATAGGTTAGGTTACGTGCGTGGGTAGAAAGGGGATAAGCCACATCTCACTTAGGTTCTGTTGGATCCATTGTCCCATTGTCTCTCTTAACTTCTACATCGTGCTTGTCAAGTCGTCCTTGCGGTGTTATCCAGCCACCCAGATATCCTTACAATCCTGAAAAGAGATTTCAGAGGATCGAACATATTTGTTAGATTTTGAAGTTCTTGGTAGAAATGTTCTCTCAGTGTTCTACGTCTCAAATGACAGAGACTGCGACAACGTCAGAGGTAGTCAGAAGTGTCCTCTTCTTCCACCAGTTCGCCGCAGCCTCTGTATATAAAGTCGTTGGTAAGTTCCATTTTCATTTCACGATAATTATCGCCAGTAAGCGCTCCAACTACCATCGATAACATCTTTTTTGTCATATTGAAGGAGTTTGTCGGTTCTTGCACTATTCGTCTTTGGCCATAGCATCCGAGTTGTCTCACAGACGGTGAGTTTTGAGTTCCACTTTTGTTTCGCTTTCTCTATGATCGTGTTATCCATTTTTTTCTTAACATCCGGAAGAGGTATTTCATGCTTGGGCTTGCCTGGTGTGGAACGATTCCGTATCCTTTCCTGGAAAGTTCATCCGCTGCTTCATTGGAGGTTATGTCCGGCACCCAGCATAGTGTAATCGGGTGCTGTGTACTGACAACTTTGAGCACTTCGCAGCAGCATGCGACCAACTCCGACTTGATTTCTGTTATCGAAATTGCTTTGATGGCCGCTTGACTGTCGCACTGTCATTGCCACAATCAGAGATTCTGATTGAGCATGATTAATAATTCTAAGTGCCTTTTACCATCTTCGATCCATCTGTATACACATGGAGGAGGCAAGTGCGTTTGTCCGCTCTTCTCCGACCTCTTGACCGTTGAAGCTCGCTTATATTTTTTTCTTGTATTTTGCACGATCTTTAGCCAGCAGTCTACAACTTCGCACACCAAGTTGGGTGAGGTCTATCTCCACTTGTGTGAGCCATCGGTTTCGTGGCCGTTCACTATTGCGTTGTCCCGCTGGTGCGGTGTCGATGACTCTTCGGACAATGTTGTCCATGCGCTCTACAAAACCTGACCATCTTAGGCGTTGGAGCCGTACATGCCTGATAAAGCTCATGTCGCTTTACAGTTCGCGGTTGAATCCTCTCGATCGCACTCAGAACTTTTCTCTCGAAGAGACCAAGGACTTCCTTATCCGTTTTTGAATTGATGAGGCATGGGCCTCTGTACCGTACATCAGGACTGGAATGATCAGTGTCTGCTATAAAGCGAGACACAGCTCTTCTGCTCAATTACATCTTGAGCCCGAGGAAACAGCGGTTGGCATGAGCTATTCTGCGTTTGGTATCGCCACTGATGTTGTTCGTATTGCTTACTGCAGAGCCGAGCTAGACGAGTCCTTAACCACCTCGAAGATATAACTGCCCATTGTGATGCTCTGTCCAAGACGTCGATGTTGTGTGTCCTTTCTTAAGAACAGCATATACTTCGTTTTGCCCTCATTCACTGCCCACACCCATTGTAGTCGCTTCCGTCCCAATGCCAGCAGACGCCTCACTGACGGCTCGCCGTGGTCTGCGTCAATGTCATCAGCTTATGCTAACTTGCTAAAAAAGCTTCTATTTTGGACGATCTTCTCCAGAACGATGTTAAAGAAGTCACATGACAGCGCGTCGTCTTGTCTAAAACCTTTTTTGACATAAATGGCTTGGTTCCTGACTTTGTTGGAGCAGCGAGAATTCTCCATTGTGATGCTGCACAAGCTGATGAGTTTCGTAGGAATGTCAATACTAGGCTTGGCGGAGTACAGCTCATCTCTATGGACGTGGTCTTGAAATCGACAAATGTGTGGTGGGTGTCGACTTCCTTCCACTTTGTGGGTCTTTTTCAGGATCCGTTGTAGTGTGAAGATATAGACTATTGACGTCCCTGGGCTGAGACACTGATGAAGGACGGATTAGATTGCTGATAAATCGCTTCAGATGAGCACACAAAACTGAGGTGATAAAGTTGCCTGTCAAAGATTCAAAATTTAAAATACGTCGCCTGCCACATGGGGAGTGTAGGGAGCGGGTGGAGGTGGGCGCAAAAAAAATAAAACACTTGTTTGACAGGCGGTGTTCTCTTTATTTCGCAACGAAGAGAGCCAAAACATTATTAGTGTTGTTAACAGATGTCGTTGACTGAATAGTCAAAAGCTTTAGTTCTGCACAGCACAGCGTGCTTTTTAAATTTCTTTTGATTTGATTGCTATTTTTTTAATTTCGCCTACACGAGGCCACTGGCGATTGCACTAGGATTTGGTCACCTGGTCCCGAAGAATCCAAGAACACCAGCAACACACCGATTTTGGGAATAGTCTCGAAGACAGCGCCACAAAATGAAGGATGATTGGTAACCGTTCTGACGAATTAATAGTAACAGAAGGGCAAATGGCGAGTGCATTACTACCTCATCGCATTTATAATTCGAGATTCGAACACATTTCTCTCAACCATTTCCAGTCAATTGGTATTTGCAGACGAAGAGGGAGACGACAAGCTGCGGCTGTTGACAGACATTTTTCCCCCGATGGGACAACTCTAAGGAACAACTCTCCTCTGTCCACTCTGTGAAGAGTCCCTTTTGCAAACAACAACTTGTCGAGAAAACCACTCGCTCATCCTTATCCCCGTTCCCCATCAACTGCTAACGATTGCAAGAACATGACATTCCCCCTTCAACTTGCCCCACCCTCAGAAAGGATTCCGCTCGTTGCCCACTTGACCCAGTTCGAGCACAAACTTGTCATTGATCCTGCCTGCACAGAAGTTGACCCAATCGCTTTCCTATCGACTTCCTCCGGGCCGTCGCGCTCTGCGTCCGCCCACGGGGCCCCTTACAAATGACTGACATCGCCATGCGGAGCGGTTCAAGTATTTGCATATTCCAGCAGTTGAACGGATTTAAAATGTATTAAGCGCCTAATTATCTGTGTTTTGCAGAACTTAAGACGACCTTTTCCGTCCTCAGAGGGTGCGGCTTTTCGGTCCCTTTGTGCGATTTACATCTCTCAGCCATTTGTTGCGGAAATACCCTCTCGAAGGACACTCAGGACATGGCTTAGACTGCGCAGGGCGGCTGCCTGTCTCCTTGTCATTTGCATTTAATCGAACCTTCGCTTGACGTCACGGCGCACAGAGCCACTGCCCATGCCAGTCGAACTTTAAGGCAAAGCTGCCTCCTCCAATCTGCAACACATCGTCAGGGTGACGTGGCTGTAATTGGATTTAAGGGACCACACGCTGGTGTGCACTTTATGATCGAAGGTATTAATTGGTTATCCTTCCCTGAAGCTCACCTACAAACCTTTTCGCCTTAATTAAGCCGCCCCGCCCGCCGCACCGTGCGCCCCAGTGAGAGTCTCTGGTGAGTGCCGCCGCCATGGTGAAGCATTAATTTTCATCAATTACGTTTGTTTTGGTCCTCGACATATTGGCATTGTTTCTCTTTCAATTCCATTCCGTCGGGCGTCGGCAATGAATGCCGTCCGCCTTCGCCTCCTCCTCTTCCTCTGCCTTATCGCAGCGGACTGTGAAGGGCCACAGAAGGAAGGAACCAATCTGTTTTCCTCATCGCGGAGCTCGCCTGTAATAAATTACGATTGGGGGGGCTGAGGTCCGGTTTTTATTTTATCTCCTGCATCTTTTGCCTCCCGTCGCGGTCGGCCCGTGCGCCTCGAAAAGATGACTTGCGTCTCCTAAGTGATTTATACTTCTTCCGATATAACATTCGAGTTTATGAGACTTTAATTCACCGTATAATGATTTAATGGCGGAAATATTATTGCTCCTATGCGGGCGCAGGGCGCGGAGATGCGGCTTGGTGGCAGACGGAGGTGCCAGGTTATGACTCATTAAATTGGATTCCCCTCAGACTCAGCCTCAGCTTCAGCGTTTCATAATGAATTTGGAGGGCGAACAATTTATTAGACAACTTTGTTGCTTTTAATTGATAAATTTGTTGAGCTGTAAAAATTTGTTATAATTCGCCGAGTAGTCGGCTGGTTGCGTTGGAGTGTCTGTGCCGGCGGCTGTGGATGTGGAGAGAGGAGACGCACGTGCCAATTAATTGCGTAACGACGGGCCTTGTCACTGGTGCGTCGCCTGGAGTGGGCGCCAAACTGCCAACTGCCAACTGCCAGGAGAGTGAGAGAGATTATGCCCGACACTTGGAAGTCCTATTGACAAACAGAATTTAGTGTTTTGAGGGAACGGTGTTGTCTGTGCGTTCGTCAGTGGATTCCATCGATGAGCGGTCGGCTTTAGTGGGCTTGGGCTGTGTGGCTTCAATGTAAGATTATCTAAATGACTGCCCAAGAGACTTGAACTGGATTTCTAAGAGCTTATAAAGGACGCTTCATTAAGCACTTCCTATCTTTAAATTTAAATAAAGCAAAGTGTGTGTGAGATGTCATCGGCATTTTTTATTCGTTTGAAAGGCCCGTCGATGCCATCATGTATGGAATACAACAAATGTCAAATGTTTGACGCGGCTTCTCTGGGTGGCGCGCATCCGAAATGTCTAAATTCCCATGACTCGAGAACACAAATCAGGCTAGCAAGTCTAGCCCGATGGGATATGTTGGCTTTGAGGGCCGCTGTGATTTGTGGCTTATTCACATCTATCTGCGCCTTCAGAAAACCCCACAAGGAAAAGCCTAACGGGGTCAAATCGCAACCACGGTTGACATCACCTCCAATCGAGATGACCATGCAGCGACCTCGAATCGCTCGTGCAGAATTTCCAATGTGGCGTTAGCTGTGTGGCACGTAGCACCATCCTGTTAGAACGACATATCGTTGATGTCCATGTCATCCAATTCAGGCCAAAAGCAGTTGGTAATCACCGACCTATAGCGCTGGCCGTTGACCATCGTCGTCGTTCTCAAAGGAATATGGACCGATGACGCCGCCAACGTGTTATTAATGCTAAGTCCGTTTATTTGACAGCTTCTACATGCTTCTATATAGCCACTATCAACTGTCAAAGTTCGGAAGTCCCTACTGTTTCCATGGCGTTGCAATGGCGTCTCATGCAGTCACAGGTTGTTGTTTGCACCTAGCCTCTGTCAATGAACTCCTACTCTCATCTCCACATGGTGAAATCTGGGAGCCGAGTCACCTTCGACTGAAGACCCAACCCTTCGGGTCGTCTTTGGAGAGAGAGGAGGGAGTGTGAGTCTGTATCAAGGCTCATTTCTCGTTACTGATGCCGGCGGAAGCACTGATCAGACAGATTGGCCACCGGCGATATCCGGAGCTACCTGGTGTGCCTCTTTTTAGAGCTGCTCTGACATATTCGGAACTTAGGTATAAAAGGTTTCTTTTAAGGCCAAGTCTATATATTAGGGTCATCGGCGGTACTTAAATGTGGCATCTGCGAAGTTAGCGATAACGGAAGCAGCTGGACCCGCCATGTCAAGTATTCACATTTCTACCAAACTCGTCAGGTTGTGCAGGATGTCGACGAAGAATTCGCTGCTCCATCAAGGTCAGTATCCGAGACAATTAATGTCAAAAAAGGTTTTAGACAAGGCGACGCGCGTCATGTGAGATCTTTAACATCGTTCTGGTGTAGATCGTGCAAAACGCCAGCACTAGACGTACGATCTTCTGCAAGTGGGTCTAGCTGTTAGAATCCGGGGATGACTACCAGTCCGCAGTGACGGACTTTGTCCTAGGTTTCGCTGTGAATTTTACTAACAATGTCCGCACCGAAATCAGGCCCAGAATAAACCTTGCCAGCTGCTATATCTTTAGACTCCAAAGGCTATTAAGTAATAGAGCCTTTCCACTGCTCTACTAGTCCTGCTGTGCGGCGCAGCGACACAATCTCAAAAGCGGAAGATAAAGTCATTTGTCTTTTCAAAGGAAAAGTTGCGATGACATCTGTTGACTTACAGCGACATAAATCAGTCTAGCCCGGCTTTCACCGTTCGAATGCCTAAGGTCGATGGGTCAATGTAAAGCGAATGGACGACCCACCCGAGGAGTCTTTGATTCTGAGCCTGTGCAAGAACCGAGTAGAAGACGCACGTGCCAAAGGTGCCGCATACGTGTTAAAGGACTCAATTTGAAGCAGCTATCTGGAGAGGCTTGTTGGTTGAATCCCTGATCCTCCCCGATTAAAGATCCACACACACTCTTTTTGACGGCAAACCTGTCGCCCCCGATAGTAGTCTACTAGTCTAGTAGTCTTGGAATAGGTTGTTGTGTGTTAGCTTGTGGAATGGAAGAGTAATTTAAAAATAATAAAGGGGAATAAATAAAGGGATCTATATCAAGAGGTTGATAGCGCGCTTGGGTGTCATACTGTCATCCTAGAATGCGCATTTTGCCACACTGTTTCGTCTATGATATTGTCGATCCGCAGCGGGGTTGCCGCTGAACAGTTTAAAATGTTGGTTGCAAAAAAACGTGAAATTAAAAAAAATATATGATGATTGACGTGATCGTTTGTGTGAATTAAAATGCGATTGCGATTGTGAAAAAGTAGCAACTCAATCGCAAACGTAGTTTAAGTCACAGTCGATCGCAGATTGTGATTTCCTGTGAACAAAAACCGTGAAGAAATCGCAGTCCAGTCAATAGTAGTCTAACATCGGACATACAGCGGACTCCACCTAAGTCGAATTCTTATGGGATACTAAAATTAGTTCGAGTTGGAGGATGGTTTTTTGTATAGAAAATTGAATGAAATGCCAAAATATGGCGAGCAAGAAATTTGAGTTAGAGGGAAATTCGACTTAGGGAGAGCTAGAGTTAGGGCGAATCCATTGTAGTTCTGACGCCCCAGACAGTATTCTTTTTCATCCACACCATGGGCACCGAATAGGAGTACTGAGCCGACTATTCGGAAAGAAACACAGAACCCTTCCGGCTCATCGTACTCTCACCGATTATCGCAAGCATTCCAAAGAGCTTGCTGCTTGGAAGAAGCACTTCTTCGAAAAAGCATTGCTTTTGAAACAAAGCCTCTTCCAAGAGATAACCCACAAATCGTGTGAACCTCTAACGTTCGATCTTCAAGCTCAGAGGTGTGCAAATCGTGTGTCCAATGCCGTGGAATCAAAGAGTCTTAGGGCGTCACTTTGCGCCGACACTTCTGACACGGCGTTACCACGCTTAGTTGGCATCATAATCATCGGGTTCCGGTCCTGAAACAAGTTCCTTCACCTATACCGACCGTAGGCCGACGCCATTCAGTTGTGCACCTCAAGGTTTCAGGAGTCGTTGTCTATGCCAGCCTTCCAGCGCCAGCATAGTCTGCCACACTGTCTTCTACTATAGGTTGTACATCAACGGAATTTCAGGGCAGGTTTTTTCTAGGAGCTAGGTGCCCAGTCCACAGTTGTCTACCGAGCACAATTTCTGTCATTACATCTCCTTCAAGGTAGATTTGATACGACTCATAATTGTATCGCCTCCGTAGTCGTCCCTCCTCACAAACGGGACCAACTGTTCTCCGTCAGACTTTTCTCTCGAACAAATACCGAACAAAAAGACATCTCTTAAGCCTCCCCACACACTGCTTGCTACCACGCAACTGGCCAGACCAAAGAATAGCCAAGATACAATCTTCATGGAGGCGTCTGAATACCCACCTCATACGAAACAAATACCCTCCGTCCTCCTGCAAGCAAAACAATACGAAATTAACTGCCAGACAAACAAATCACCTTCAGACATCTGACAAGACAATCAAGAGGTTGACTGGAGAGTCGCACGCACTACCTTAGCCGTCGCCGCCGCCGAAACTTCTCACAGCACTCACTTATCATCGATTCCAAACTCAATATCCTTCACAAAATAATCGGAGTGCCCATCCCGCACCGGCAACGGCACCGGCGGCGGCAGCGTCTTCGTCGTCGACGACCCTCCTCAGGAATCGATTCACTTCCTTTCGAGATTTTAATTTCCACTCTTAGTCAGATCTCGTCGAAAGATTCTCGATTGTTGCGATTGTGTCCGTGTTGTCGAACCCTTGTCTTGTCGCGTCTATTAAACAAATTTTCAATTTATCCGCTCGACAGAGTCCCTCCACTAATGTCCCTTCACCGTCAACAACAGCGACAGCGACGAGGGCGGCCCAAGTACCGATGCGAGACCATAAACCGATGACAAATCGAATGACATGGGTTGGGTACGGGTGTGCAGATAATTTAAAAACTTTTCCATTCAGATTCCTCGATTTAATTCCCTCACTGACATCACTAACTGACTGACTGGATTCACAAGCAGACCGAGGACAAGGGGATTGCCCCAGAAAACGGACGCACCTCAGTCCACATCGCCCCAGCTCCAGCCGCAGCCCCCCGGACTCCCGGCCGGCCGGCGTGGAGGTAAACAAACGGCCGGATAATGTATGCTAAGAAGGTAGTTTATTGAATAAATGATTTCCACAGGACGAGGCCGGAGTCCCCGCATTGTGTGTACGTGTGTGTGTGTGCTGTGTATACTTGGGAAATATTCAAAACATGTTTGACACACGCACTCGCACGCAGCCAGACATCCTGTCGGAGACCATTCCGGAGGACTGCCCCGAGTTATTGACGACATCAGCAGCATCTTGAGAAACCAGAAGGCATATCCTTTCGACCGACACTATGGCTTTGTGCTCGGAATTTATTGCCAACACCTTGGAGGCGATAAAACGATTAAACTTTGCTTCTTAATGGCCCTTGGCGCGGGGTGAGACAGATGTTTCGACGAACCGTGAGTTGAGGGGGGGAGGGGGATCTCCACCGAAAGCCATTCGTCTTGGCGGCAATAAATTGAAGCATTGAGCTATTTTTCATTTATCTGCTTGTAATCGATTCGAGTTTGATTTGTCAATCCCGACACAATGGCGGAGACGAAGCACAAAGTCGAATGGCTTCTTCTGGGAAGCCAATAAAAAGTCATTCTCGCACCAGTGCGGTGTGGAACTGCAAGTCCCTTTTGTGGTGAAATCTGCGGTGGCGGAGTAGGGCTTCTGCAATTAAGTGAACATTTATGGTTTTGTTTTACGAGCACTTTTTCATTTACGAAGTGTGACGAGTTTTGATGCACAACTTACGGCGTTTCGTCGGCCTGTGGGTGTGAGCGCCAGAAACAAAGACACAATGTCGTCTGCATTCGGTGGTAGTAAATTCATGAATTTATGGGCTTCTGAATTTAACATGGAACAATGGAAAGCAAATCAGAAAGTCTTGCTTTGTTTGCTTGTCAAACTTGAGAGCTGCGCAGAAAAGACCTGAAGGACCGATTTAATAGATTTTCACGAAGCTGTTCGATTTTTTATTTGCTTGCGTCTAAAAAGCCGTCAACAGAATAACCTCAACAAGTTACGTTTCATCTACGCTGACAATCGTCAGAAATGTTCAGCCTTTCTTAAGACTAGCTAGACTAGGTTGATGGGTGGACGGGTGTAAGCCACGTCTCACTTAGGTCCTGCTAGACCCATTCCGATGCCTGACGGGGGATAGTTTCCTCTTTAATCTCTTTCCGTACCTGTTAACTTTATATGTTGTTCAGTTGTCCTGATATCATTATAAGCCTGAAAAGAGATTTCGGTTTTATATTTGTTGGATCCTACAGGTCTTGGAAGAAAATGTGGTAAAAGTGTGGACCAGTGGTCTAAGTCTCAGCTGCTGAAGACTGAGTCAGTGACAGAGGTAGTGAGGAGTGCCCACTTTTTTTCTCTTCGTGGCCGCAACCTCTGCATATAAATTAAAAACAAAATCTATTGAGTATGTTAAACAAAAAAACTGTATTCTTTAAAATTCAATTAACAAAACAACTGAAGACGCGAAGGGTATGGATTGTTAAATGCTTAACTTAAGCTGTAATAATCTTATACTGACTTAAACTAGGTATAGACAATTAAAATCAAAGAATTTGTCTCTCTTAGTACCGAGAGTTGCTGAACTTGAATGTGTCGCTGTCGGTTCTTGTGTTTTGGTCCATCTCGTACAGTCTTCTGATGTGGCTTGTAGTGAGGAAGGTGTCATCAGGATCTGGTCGTTTTGTTGAGAGTTCGGCTATAAGGCCATGGGAGAAGTTCTGAGGATTGTTGATGGTGAACTGGATGATGCGTCTGTCGATTCATTCTATATCGGCTGCTGTAGAGACTGGATATCCTAATATATTCATAGGAGTCTTGTTGACGGTTGATGCCAGTGATGATCCTGAAGCATCTTCGTTAGAACAGTCGTTGACCTCGTATTTTAGTTACTTCCTCTTTTATAGTAGGTCTCTTCCTTGCACATTTCCATCGTGTCATGATAACGATGTTGGTTTCTGTGAAAAGGGTGCTTTGATTGTTTTCGGACAATGTTTGTCCGATAAGACGAGTGGTTTATATTGGCAGAGTTTTATTTGTTTTTCTTTGGTGATACCGTCTCATTTAATTGTACTTCAGATGATTATGGCCAGTTAGTCATCCAACTATTATCGACAGAAACTCTCTCTCGCACTGAAGGATTTAGTCGGTTTTTACACTGCTCATCTTGTCCGACTGGTCTAGCAGGTGGTTAGATAGTTAGTTCCACCTTCTGACGATAGTGTCATCCACCTTTTTTCTTGAAAACCGCAAGGGGTGGTCTGCTCGGTTTCGGCTCCTTTCCTGGCAAGTTCATCCGCTGCTTCAATTCCAATTATGTCCCTATAGCATAGGGCCCAGCATAGGGCTCTTGGCGGGAGCATGCGACCAACAGATGGTATCGTATGTGATGCAGGGACACCAGCCGCATTAAATCCACATAGACCTAGCGCTTTGTATGGCAAGTTGGAGTTGAAAAGATAGATATCAAATCAAAGTAAGTATTTGCCTTCATTCAATGTGACGCACCCACGCATCGCCCTACTCTAGCTGGTAGGCATATATCACAAACTAAAATCCATTTTTTTGACTGACATTTACGTATTTACGTAGACAGCGATACGTTTACCCCTCAACTAGGTAAGCAAAAGTGAACTTAGCATTATTTAACGAAACTGAACCAAATGGTATCGCATATAAATCTTATCTGCCATACTGTGTGAACGCCTAAAGCCATTCGTCAACAACCTGGTCGGTCCATACCAGTGTGGCTTTAGGACAGGAAAATCCACCATCGACCAAATATTCACACTACGGCAGATTTTGGAAAAAACCCAGGAGCAACAAATCGATACCCACCACCTTTTCATCGATTTTAAGGCCGCGTATGATAGCATCTATAGAGACGAGCTATACAGAGCAATGTCTAGTTTTGGCATCCCTACCAAACTCGTCCGTTTGTGTAGGATGACGATGGAGAATGCACGCTGCTCCATCAAGGTCGGTAAAGACCTAACCGAGACCTTTGATGTCAAAAAAGATTCAGACAAGGCGACGCGCTGTCATGCGACTTTTTCAACATCGTTCTTGAAAGAATTGTTCAAAACTCGAACGCCAACACCAGAGGAACAATCTTTCAGAAGTCCGTCCAACTACTCGCATATGCCGACGATATTGACATTATTGGAAGAACGCAGCGTGATGTCAATGGCGCTTTTGTGGGTATTGCAACGGAGGCCGCGAAGATGGGTTTAGCGGTAAACGAGGGTAAGACCAAGTATATGCTGTCAACGAGAAAGGACACCCAACACCGACGTCTCGGTCAGAACGTCACAGCAGACAGATATAACTTTGAGGTAGTCAAAAACTTTGTCTACCTAGGCACCGCTATAAACTCAGACAATGGCACCAGCGCTGAAATCAAACGAGGAATAACCCTTGCCAATCGCTGCTTCTTTGGGCTAAGAAAGCAACTGGTAAACAAAGCCCTCTCTCGAACAACCAAGATAACGCTCTACAAGACCTTAATCGTCCCAGTCCTGCTATATGGCGCGGAGGCATGGACTTTGTCAAAAGCGGATGAAGCTGCCCTTGGTTGCTTCGAGAGGAAAATTCTTCGTGTGATTTTCGGTCCCGTCTGCATAGACGGTGAGTGGAGGAGGAGATATAATGACGAACTATACGGGCTGTTCAGCGACATCGACTTAGCCAGAAGAGTGAAGATCCAAAGACTGAGATGGCTAGGTCATGTAGAGCGGATGGAAACCAATACTCCGGCCCGAAAAGTCTTCGAATCCACCCCCGAGGGACGGCGCAGTAGAGGAAGACCGCGACTCAGGTGGCGCACGCAAGTGGAAAGGGACCTCAACCAACTATGCGTGCGAAACTGGAGACAGCTAGCTAAAGATCGAGCTGGCTGGAGACGCTTGTTGGTTGAGGCCCAGGTCCACCCCGGACTGTAGCGCCACCTTAAGTAAGTAAGAACCAAATGGTTATTATGATCATAGCTACACAGTCATTTCTTGTTAGAGTCCTGGTTCGAGAATAAGAAGAAGAGCGAGCCCCCGCTGCAAGGACTCCGCCCCGACTTGAAGACTCTACGGGCTGGAGCCACTCTCCGTGCCCTCTACATGCCCCAGCAAAACTGGGCGTTGAACAATCACACGCCTGGCTACGCTCATGTTGATATACAACTCATACAGTTCGTGGTTGAATCTTCTTCTCCAGCGCCCACACGCAAACAGGGCCCAGGATCGCACGTAAAACTCTTCTCTAGAAGAAAGTAAATATTTGTGATTGATTGTACATACCTATCGGAAATACAGCATAAATGGGCTCCTCTATCTCGATAGAATATTCAACCACAATTGAGCTTCAACCACAATGGGAACTTAAGTCAACTTAATCAATCGAACCAATCTGACTACAAAAATTACTTCGCTCAGTTTCGGTAAGTTTCGTTCAGTTTCCCTTACACAATTGGGATCGAGCCTTCATTGTGGTCTTTTTTTTCCAAATCAAACCACAATTTTCGAGGCGACTTGTTACAAAACCCAAACTTGCCAGAAATTAACTGGCACCAGTCAAATTAGTTTGTCATTGGAAAAAGTGCTGCCAACTCTTTGCCAAAGAGGGCACAAGCAAGCAACATCTGCCATTTAGACAACTTCAAGCTTCTGAACGAAAACAGATTGGAAGCATTCCAAGCAATAAGGGAATACGAATGTCTGCGATTCATCTTATTCGAGCAACTTGCAAGGAACAGTGAAAGACATCTACCTCACGACGAAGTGAATGGCAAATTTTTTTGACATCTCCAAGTAAACTCTCTCCCCATTTGGGGTTTCGAAGTTCATTGCATTCGTGTCCCGTGTTCCAATAATTGAGTCATAGTTGACGTCATGGTGCTCCACACAACACAGTTCAAAGATACTATTCGATTCCAGACACTGCCCAACTTCTGAGGCAAAAACAAGCACGTGACATATCAAAAGAATCGCTCAGTGTCTCCTGAAAGTCTGATTTTGCCCATCACTCCACGCAGAGTCCACACAGCAAGGCGATACATTAAGAAAAAAGGTTCGAATTTTCAATGAATCGAACCCCTTTGAATTCGGAAAACAGAATTAAAAGCAACCCGTCTGTGCAATAAGGTCTGTCTCTCGAACGCAAAAATAAATAGTATCCGCCCCCGTGCATATTTGAATTTAATTTGTCGACCTACTTTCAGACAGTTCATCCTGAAATTGATTGGGATACAAATTACTTTTGGGACTACAAGTGAGTGCTCGTGCTTCGCCCACAGCAGAGGGGAGCCATCGCGCGGCCGATCGAAAACCTCCAAGGATAATCCCTCACTCGTTAAATTACTTTGCCGGGATGAAATAGGGTCCAATGGTCTCCGGTTGCTCGATTTAAATTTGAAAAGTTCAAGTGTCCCACAAATCAAGCCGGAAAAAGAATATCCACAAACCGACACCCGACCGACGGAGCACGGACTTCGAATATTCATTACCAGGAGCCGTAAAATGAAATGAGGATAACCACTGACAAAACGATGTCGTAAATCAGCACAAAACACCCGGGCAGCCCACAGCCACATCCTGGAGTCAGTTAAAGGCTTAATACGACTGCTGACAAACCCCCAAAACTATGCCCGAGAAGATGAATATCAGTCAAGAGCCCTCATCGACGTGCGGTGAGACGTCGAAGGACATAAACATGAGAATCCAATAAACATAAATCCAGGAGTTTCCATCACATAGTCCCTAATCTAATCTGCAAGCCCTTTGTTGGGTTATGTCCCAATTTAGCATACGGGCCCAGTTCAAACATCGTCACGCAGCAGCTGCCTGCTGCCGGCTGTCGGCTGTCGGCTGTCAGCAAATGGATCGGTTTTGTTTATGATGTGACTTGGACATCATAATTCTATTTGCGTCCAAAAGCATCACAGTTGCCCGAACGACGACACCCAACCAGTGGCGATGGCCTTCCCCCGTTCGATTGGCCGAATCGAAATTCAATTAAAGCCGTAATGGCATCCATGAGCGGGGGCTCGAACCACCCAGAAACGGAGCGTCGATAATTGCGTTATCCCGCGGGAGTCGAACACAAACCGGCGGCACGGCGTCGGCGTCGGCGGCGGCGGCAGAGCATTAAGATGATGAGCAAATATAAAAGGAGAAAAATTCAATTAACCTTAAGCCGCGGTCTTCTTTGTTTAATTCGGACGTCAGTAAGCCGCCCACTGAGAGGCTAATCGCCGGCATTCAATTTAATTAAACACTTACTCGGGCCCCTTTTCCATATTGGCCGGATAATTGACAGAAATTAGGAGGGTTGTCGTATTTAACAAATTTTATGGTTAATATTGTGGGAAAGGATGCCTCGCTGTGGCCATGATTGGGGGAGCTTCTAAGAATAACCTGCTCTGCGACAACTACTTATGGTAATGGTGTCTGTAAGCGCTTTCATGTCTTTCTCTGATGGCCTTGGACTCAGTGGAAGCTTGTTCGGAAGTCGTTCGATGTGTGAATGAAAAATTCATGAGCAACGATGTACTTTCGAATTTATTGACCACCGCACGCTACTTCGGAAGCAAGCGATTTATAAGTTATGCGGTATGACACATCAAGACTGCTGAAGCGTGCGCTGACCTGAAATGGGAAATGTTGTCCCACAGTTGGCGGGGCATTAAAAAACCGTCATGTGCAGAAAACAGCGAATATCGTCTATGAAATGGTGCCTCGAAATGCACGAAACAATAACTCCGTGAAGTGCTGCCAATGCAGCGTCAGAAATAGTGACAGCTGTCAGTTCACTGCTAAGTGCTGCACACATTAACTGCGATATGTGACCGCGAATTTTCAGAAATAACCAAGATTAGCAAGATTAAAGAAAAATTAAATCATTAGTTGTTTGTATCCAGATCATCGTTCAATTCAGATTGTGACAGATTGTTGATCAATGAAACGAAGCATGCTGCCTTTCCAGTCATTGACGGATATCTGTAAAATAATTCGAACTGTTACATTCTAAATGTTGGTGTAATGAAACGGCTGAATGATGCTGAGCTTGTAAGATTGTGTTTATTGTGCTTACAGTGCATTTACGAGAATGCAGCGTGTGACGGAAATGATTGTTTCAATGGTGCTGCTGATTATGCTGACTTATATGTTCTGCTGAAAGCTGATGTGCGTCACCTTATACTTGTTGGTAAGAGTGTTTTTTTATCGAGAAGATTTTTCAATAGAGTTAATCACTTCCATTTCACAAAGTGCCGGTGACAGTCCACAATTTCACGGTTAAAGTCTGCTCCGGGAGGAGAGTGTACTGGAATTGCAGAGAAGGTGAGTGATAGTTTCCCCCTCTTCTACCTTTCTTCTACCGACACACACCACTTGATCGGCTGCTACAGTTTTAAGGTACACCACAAACGACGATTCCTAGGGGAGACCCGAAGTAAAGTCGTCCTTGGCAACCGCTTTTACTTCGGTTTGTCAAAACAACTGGGCTCAAAACTCCTGACTCGAAGGACCAATATCAAGAACTCTACGAGCTGTACCAACATGTGGATGTAGCCCGGAATGCAAAAATCTGCACTGGATTGACCACTTCGAGCGCATAAATGTTCCAACTAAGAACGTTTTCAAAACCGAGCATACTGGTTCGAGAAGGATAGGAAGACCGAATCGCCGATATAAATACCAAGTTATCGCTAAGTATATACCATGTATCCATGTACCATGTACCAGTAACGCAAGACAGATTGTCCTTGATGACTGGAAGCAGCGTACCCAGGACCGTCTGCGATGGAAGGCAGCTATTGCCCAAACTCAGACCATCCACAGGTCGTAGGCTTGATAAGTTAAGTTTTGTTCTTCTACCTCTCTGCGAATGTCGTTGCAAGGCAGACCCAATGTCAAGGCATGAGCTCCTATAGCGTAGTACTCCGATGAGAGTCTGGAGGCCTTCTCAGTCAGATCAGATTGTGTGATCGTTTTGGATTAAGCGTATGTCAGCATTATTTCGTAGTGAGGCCCACGATACCATTATACCATCTACGATTGATGCCTCTGTCCTCGAATAGCATTGCACACTCCGCAGCATGTCTCTAAGTTCCCTTGCCGATTCGCAATGCAGAACATATGATGACTGCTTGAATTGCCTTCGCCCCGCCATCACGAAGAGGCCACTTTCTCACTATCGATGCTTCCTCTTCTGGCTTCCATCAAAAATTCAGTCATACCATCTCTCTTTACTTACAAATAAAGTTAAAGTTTATTGTCTGTGCGTTCATGGTTCCATTTTAGAGATAAGCCTAGGGTTTATGTGTATGTAGTTATGGTAGTTCACGAACGAACTAGTTCAACAGATAGCTCTAACCAATGAACTAAGTGAACTAGTTCACAATGTCACTTTATTTTAGTTAACTTAGTTCAGTAGTTCGACAGATTCAAGTACACCTTAATCTGAATACATAATAACTGAAATTAACTGTACGAAATTGAGTGCTTTGCTTTGTATGTGTATTGGCATTATGTACATCAGGGTTGTTTTTGTTTGACTACCGCTGCACAAGCGCATAGTTACCGATGGTGTATGCATGTGAAGAGATTCTTAAAAATGTATCTGATAATATGACAACCAAATTGCGAAAATTGCACAAGACTTAATTTCCTAAGCTGTGACCTATATTGACTAAATGAACTAGAAGAACGAACTAGTTCAATTAGAAGATTTGAATTAAACTGAACGCTCTCTGGACTGAACCACAGCTTTAAACTAACTGCAGATTTTTGCTTTCATTGAATTTCATTCTGTTTGTTCAAATTTATTTCCATTTTTATTTTTATTATCATAACGACTACAGCAACAGACTTGGCAGCACTGAAAGGAGTTTCCCAAAGCGTTCCTGATGAAGGTTGTCTACCCTTCATGTACCCTAGGTCGATTGTTCATAGTTTATCCAACCATTAAACACAAATTAATGTTTAAGTTGAGTTTCGTTTTAATTGAACTTTAGTTTTCGTTAATTTTATTTTTTCACTTGTCATAATGTTGATTGTCGTCATCTTCGTTTTTTGAGATTATGTAGCAACGACACGCTACAAAAGTTACAAACGAGTCCACTGTGCCCTTAGGACTCAACACGGTGGTCTAAGTGAGCCACGGCCATTAGGGTTTTTACAGGGTATTTTAAAACTGCAAATGATAGCAAATACATCGAAAACGATACAAATTGTAGGAAATACACGCACCTACAACTGAACTTAAACCGGACGAATTAAACCAAGAACTTGAGCTCAATTTAGGGTCAGTTTAAACCTTCATTGTGGCACATTTAAAATATCAACCAATCTCAGTGATATAGCGCTCATTCATTTCATCCCCTAAACAAACACCAACAACGCACACATAGTCATGTACTGTCATGAGCAGCGATTGATTTAGCGTCTGCTACAAATCCTGTCAATTAAATTTAAATAGTGCCAAGATGTTGCTCATTATGTAGAAATGCTTCTATAAAAAAATTAGTACGTTCTGAAACCTTCGGAATGCGAGTGCTATTCGCACTTGACCAGCTTCCGATCGGACTGATTGCAGTCATTTTTTCTTATCGTTTTTACATCCACTAATGATTTTTTTTTAAAACTGCTTCTCTTAATCGTGCAATTTTTCGAACTCCCTAAGGGAATGAGTGATGCGGAAATGATTGACCCCAATCAATAATGTATCCGGAAAGTAGCAGATAAGGGAGGAAAACTCAGACAGCAGAAATGCCTTTCCACTGCTTGCATTGAAACCTTTCTATTCTGTTGCATGTCCGTGCATGTAGGTTGTTTCGGAGAGGAGTGGAGTGATCCCCGTCGTCTGATGAAAGATTTCTTCGGTCGGATGATTCAAAATGGTAGCATACAAAGCGCATCAAATTACTGCTGAACTAGAAACTTGAAATGAATTGTTCACAATTCGTTAGAAAAATCCTTGAAATTGGGGCTGCGTTGGGCTTAATTGGTTCGAAATAAAGGTAAAAAGAGGGAAAATACGGACGGATAATTGCAAATCTTTAATAGTGTGACTAGCAGTGTTCACCGTGTTCACCACAATTGACATCGCCACCCCGTGAGATAACACGGCCATTGAATTTGTCGCGCAAAAGAGCCATTGTTTCGTTAGCTGTGTGGCTGTGTCCTGTTGAAACCACACATCGTTCACATTCATATCTTCCAATTCGGGCCATAAAAAGTTCGTTATCATTTCACGATAGTGAACACCATTCACAGTAACTGCCTGAGCGGCCTCATTTTGGAAAAAATACGGTCCGATGCCAGCCCATAATCCGCACCAAACAGTCACTCTTTTTGGGTGCATTGGTTTTTCGACAATCACTCTTGGATTATCATTCGCCCAAATGCGGCAATTCTGCTTATTGACGAATCCACCGAGGTGAAAATGTGCCTCATCACTGAAGATGATTTTCTTCGAAAATTGATCATCCACTGTTGCCATTTCTTGCCACCATTCTGACCATCTGACCATTGACGACGCTTGAAATGGTCAAGAGGCTTTAGTTCTTGAGTCAGTTGCACCTTGTAAGCGTATAAATGCAAGTCTTTATGCATAATGTTCATCAACGACGAGCGTGAGAGGTGCAATTGTTGAGCACGACGACGAGTTGAGGCGAACAGCAGCAATATTTTTTGCAGTACGAGCTGTACGTGGTGGGTGGTGGCCCGTGGCGTTGTGGGTATGTGCGTCGACTCCTACGCACTTGGACCTACCTGTCTAGGTTCGATTTCTGGTACGACAAGAAATACTTTTCACGGCCCCACCTCTTTCGAGTCACTGACAATGCTCAAAGAGTATAACTGTCCAGAAAAAGCTTCTCAAACTTGGCCGTTCGGAGTCGGCATAAAACTGTAGGTCCCTTCCACTCGTGATAGAACAATAGCACGCACAACACGAGTGGTTGCTGAGAAGCTAGGCCCTGGCCCTCTACGGGCTGTAGCGCCACCCATATTATTATATTATTATTATTACGAGCTGTACGAGCAAGCACTGGTGTTTTCACATCTCCTACATACCCGGTTTGCTCAAATTTGTGCACGATTTTTCCGATTGTACGTTTTGATTTGAACGCCCATTTTCATAATAAGCCTGAATAACTTTAACGCATTGCTCGATTGTGTATCTTGCCATGGTTCAAATTGAGTTAGTCTGAAATTGAGAAATGTCAAATGAAATGCAGAAAAAAACTTGACGTTTAGGTGTGGTTCACATTCAACATAGGCCCTTAAAATGTAACCACCCTTTACTTAATAACAAAAAAAGTGAAGTTTCATGCGGGTTGCTTCTTTCACCTGAGCTGCCGAACAACTCTTAAGAAGACTCTGCATTCTATAAAATGTACGACAGGTTTTGGTGTTTGACCTCAATGTCGCCTCCAGATATTCTGTTTTGCTTAGCAGGATCTTTAGAAATCTTTATCTATCTGGGAGTAGAGTAGAGGCACATAGAGGCAGTAGCAACATAGAGTATGTTGCAGCACGCTAAGCGGGTAGCTTCAGTGCCGAGAAGGACGACGATTCGCGACTGGATTGCACGGCTCAACTCTGTGGACGAGGCGGTTCTTGTCCCTTCCATCGTACACCACCCACTTGCAATCAAAAAAACATCATGCATTTATCTAGTCAAAAGAAGGGACAGAGGGAGTTAAGATCCCAACATTATCCCACAGACCACGATAGGATAAAGAAGAAGATGAGAGACAGGGAAGATGAAAAGGAAAAGTGTTCACAGCAAAAGAGACTGGAAGAGGGTACGCGGAGCTAAGCCTACTAACCTAAACTACGGCTACGCTTATGTCTAAACATAACCAGCTCAGGCCAACAGACAGTCAACGCCCATTCGAGGTTCGTAAAGAACCCGAAGGTGTCTGTTGTTGCTGGCACTTCGTTATTCAATCGTCTTATTCGATCGCGAGCTAGAAAAATTCGGAATGGACGGGTAACTATTTTATTTCGTTTACATATTCCTAACTTTCTCCCAGATGGAACATCAGCGCGCGCTCTATAGACTTGTGGCCGCATGTGCTGATGCTGGGATGAAATTTAGCGTGGACAAATCAGAGGTTGTGGCTATTTTTTATAACTCGGAGCGATGGGAGGAGTAATGCTGAGCTTTCCCGTAGGATTGGTCAATTGGGTAGTGACCGAAAGACTAAGATCACGAATACAAGCCGCCGAAATGAGATTTCTTCGTGCTTTTGTGGGAGTTACTCGGCGGGATAGAGTGAGAAACACGACAGTACACGAGGCAGCTGCTTCTTCGAACGGAAAGAGCTGTACTTCGATGTTTTTGTCACGTGGCTCGAGTGTCCCGTTCATCACGACTTCCAAGGCATGCCTTGAATGCGACTCCATCAGACAGGCTACCGCTAGGCGTATGCAGAATAAGGTGGGCTGGACGAAGTCTAAAATCTCGCCTAGTTGTGCGACACCTGGTGCTTTTCTTTACGCTGTCGACCCCATTAATGGATCATGCGGGTCAGAAGATGATGGTGATTCATTCTTTTCTTAACTCTTGAAATTTGCATGCCTTTTGCGAAAATCTAGCTCGATCTACTTAAGGTGGACCTAGTTAGGAGAATTTACACTGGGCCCAACGTTAGGCGCCATTTCAACTAAAACATTCTAAAGGGTGATTTTTTAGCTATTATCTTTTTGGCAACACTGGTTTAAACAGCTGACGCACGGTTCGTGTTTTGTTTCACTGTCAAACATCTTCAGTTTGGTCTATAATTTAACCATGAATCATCTTACAAACGAACAACGCTTGCAAATTATTGAATTTTATTATCAAACTGCGTGCTCTGTTGAGAAAGTTCATTGCGCGCTTCTTCTGTTCAGCGACGAAGCTCATTTTTGGCTCAATGGGTACGTAAATAAGCAGAACTGTCGATTTTGGAGTGAATATCAGCCAGAAGCATTGCAAGAGCTACCAATGCATCCAGAAAAAGTCACAGTTTGGTGCGGTTTATGGGCTGGTGGCATCATTGGACCGTACTTCTTCAAAGATGATGCGAATCGTAACGTAACTGCGCTACCTTGAGATGATATCCAACTTTTTTTTGCCCAAAATGCTTGACTTGCATGACATGTGGTTTCAACAAGACGGTGCCACATGCCACACAGCACGCGCAACAATGGACTTATTGAGGGGCGAGTTCGGTGAACATTTTATTTCACGTTCGGGACAGGTCAATTGGCCGCCTAGATCGTGCGATTTAACGCCTTTAGACTATTTTTTGTGGGGCTATGTTAAAGCTCATGTCTATACAGACAAGCCCGCTTCAATTGACGCATTGGAAGACAACATTGAAGCATTTATTCGTGAGATACCGGCCGAAATGTTGGAAAGAGTATGCCAAAATTGGACAAAGCGGATGGACCAGTCAAGGTATTCAAACATTAAATTATATGGATCGATTCAAATAAAGATTTCATGCATTTTTCTGAATTTTATGTGTTCTTTTTTGAATATAGCTTTTAAAAAACCACCCTTTACTAACTTCTTTGTATTCAACACAATGTTACGAGCTTCTCTTAAACTAAGCTAACAATATTTCTGTTTTCTTTATCATACCTATAAAAGCAATCTATCTGCTGTGGCGACGAGTCAGCAAGAAAGTTCTTTGCTCTGTGTCTGGTTACAAGAGGGCTGGATCGCATGTGGAGCATGTATTCTCACCATCATCTCCATACATCAGTGCCAAGGAATAAATCAGCTGACCAAGCGACGTAAGGACATTGAAACTGCATGTGAAGCCATTTCTTCGATCAGCGCAGGCAACGATCGTCATTCTGTGGTTGCCTGTCACAGGCTGAGAGGGAAATGTTTGATCTATCAAGGGACCTCAAATCACCAATCCAAATCATCACTGATCGTGGGCTACAAGCGTTGAGTAGATAATATGTCCTTCTATACATGGTGGCTATAGTGGCGGCGGTAATAACCGATGATTTGTGACATTTGACGGCACAATTTTATGGCCAGGGCTGTGTTCACAGAGTCGCTGTTTGTTTGTGTCTTTTTCTGTCGCTTTGAGTTGTTTGTAGTTTACGATTTGGTCCGTTATTTACAAGCTTAGGTTAGGTAGACGTGGAAACCAAGGCCCACTTAGATCCTGATGCACCCATTGTGCTGCCTTGATTAGTGCAAGGAATATAAAACCCATGTGGTGGCCCGTGGCGTTGTGGGTATGTGCGTCGACTCCTGCGCACTTGGACCTACCTGTCTAGGCTCGATTTCTGGTACGACCGATAATACTTTTCACTGCCCCACCTCTTTCAAGTTACTAACAATGCTCAAAGAGTATAACTGTCTAGAAAAAGCTTCTCAAACTTGGCCGTTCGGAGTCGGCATAAAACTGTAGGTTCCTCTTCCACTCGTGATAGAACAATAGCACGCACAACACGAGTGGTTGCTGAGAAGCTAGGCTCTGGCCCTCTACGGGCTGTAACGCCACCAATATAATATAAAACCCAGCACACAGCCGGAAAAACAACTTCAGTCAAAGATACCCACAGTTTGTTCCGCAAACGAATCTCTATCAACCACGTCTAATTGCTTCCGACTCCAGTCGCAGGATGCAATGCGACTTCACCCAGCGCCAACTCCCAGATCAAGGACCTCAGTTAATTAGAAACTTTTCTCTTCCCCCGGAAGTATCTTCGAGCCCACCCCTGTGACCCCGAGACAAAACATCAGGCCATAGCGTGAACTAACACCGCTGGCTTAACTTCTTTACAACCACAAGTGCGACACCATCATCTCCATAAAGGTCAACAGATGCAAAATGTCCCATTCTTACTCCTAATTGCTTTCGTTGCCCTGACTTCAGATGTGAAAATGCAAACTTTTAAGCCAGCCTCGTTCCACGTGCGCCGCTGTGCAGAGGAAACTTTTCTCGTCCCCGGAGCTGCAGGTGAACCCCCAACCAACGCTCCACATTCATTGACACTCGGAAACTTTCTCTTCTTTCTCCAGTCGGCGTCCTTCTAATTAAGTGGCCAGAAACTTATAGTGGCTTTCCGAACTCGGCGAACATCCACTACCCACCGCACCACTACCAGTCAGATTCACAGTTTGAAAGTTTTCAAGGACTCGACGTCAATTTGACAGTACCCGTCCCCGGCGAACGGGTGCACAGGGTACTTACAACAAAGACACTTATTTCGGCAACATTAACAACACTTCCAGGCCTCTCGCCCTCTTCGCCCTGTCGCCAGCATCCCAGCAACAGCTCAACGAATCCCTAATACCCTCCGAGTGTCATAGTGTTTAAACACACTCCACAGTCGCGCAGCCCTGGCCTCTCGGTCCGTGTTGAAAGTTTCCAAAAAGTTGTCGCTGGGCATCCGAAAAATGAGGGCTGACAGGTCAATCAATGACTACAAACTCGTTCGAGCGTGAGGACATTTCATCGCCCCCGGCAGATGTCTACCCCGGAAGGTTGAGTGGGCCGGGTCTCCTCCAGCTCTCGACCATCGCCAGGCGACCGAGGTAAATGTAGTGCAAAGGATTTGCGTTAATGACTCAATCAATATAAAAAGTGTTTCCCGATGTAATACGGAGACATGTCGGGGGCTCGAATGTTAAATGGCTCATTGGGTTTCTGGTCACGTTTTAACGACTGGCATAGGCTCTAGCTCGGTGTTATGGCTACGGGGACTCCGCAAGGCGACAGAACGAGAGAGGAGCACCGGGAAACGGCACTTTCGTCCTTCATCTCAAGAACTGCATAAGTGACGACAGTGGTGAGTGGTGGATCCTGTGGACTCTGCCAGGCAACTACACTGCTGTTGGCTGTCGCCCCAGCGATGGCAATGGCTGAGCGTGTTGGAAGGAATTCCGAAAATCCAGAATCATAATCATCTCCGCATTGGCTCCGTTTCGCAGGATGTGTTTATACAGAGATCTTCCTCCTGTCCTCAGGGATGAATACGTCGTCAATGGAGCGCTGTGGAAATTTCCGACTCGCATGTGCTCGAATGTGTGTACGTATGCTCATCTCTCGGAAGGATACGCATTTTGAGTAGATTGATTCAATTACCATTTAGAGGGTGATTGGGTATTAACGAGAAACATTGCCAGAGCGGAATACTTTAGTTTGCCCACTTATTAGCAGTCGCCGATGCAGTGGGTGGGTGCCCTTCCGTCCGTTCGGATCGATAATCCTGTGCGGAGCTTTGATTTTGGTCTGAGACATCTTGTTTGTGTGCACGTGTCATGAGCAGACATTTACCTCATTCAAAACGGAACGTTGCGGTGGATTATTGGATTATTCTCTGAATCTGCGAAATCAGAGACTAATAACGAATTTTCCAAATTGCCCACAGATTTGATGTTATGCCTACGATCTGTAATCAACTGTCTGAATGGGTTTCCGTTCGAACAACGTCCGGGCGTGGTATGGCAGATTAGCATCAAAACGCTGACACATTGTTGCTGAGTCGCTCAAGATGTTCGCTGATAATTTGAAACTTGTTACAGTGCTTGTCTCGTAAGCCATTCGATTGGCGATACTTTCAAAATACCGACGAACATGGACGCCGAAAGATGTTGTTTGACTATGAAAGAGGTTTATGCTGTTTTTTTTAAAGTTGCCAGCTACAAATACAAATATCAATCGGACACCTGTCAACAATCATTACAACTGTCAGATAAAGGTAGAAGAAAATTAAGGTACTTGTAGTCTATTGTGTACCTAAGCCGTTGAAGCCTATAAAAAAGTTACCCAACACATATAACACAAGAATGGTTGCTTCTACACACGGTAACTTAGTCGCGAGACATTGGTAGCGTGCTGGCTAGGAAGTGAAACGTCCAAGGGGTAGACAGCCCGAGGTTTGTTTGAGCATTTGTGTATGCACTGCTATAGGGGCCACTCATATGAGCTCACTCCAAACTGCGAACTTCGCAAGCACTGACACGTCATTTTTTTTTCGTTCGCAGAGAAGAATTTATAAAAATTCACACTTCATTGCGAATTTGTGCATTGCGTTTTCAGCTTGACAGTTCGCAAATAGAATGATCGATTCGTGGAGAAACAAATTAAAGTCTTTAATTGGGCAAGTTCAACAATATTTTGCAATTCTTCAGTTTTCATAAATTCTTCTCTGCAAATGAGAAATGAATAAAGTGTCAGTGTTTCCGATGTTCGCAATTCGAGGTAAACTAATATGAGCCGTATGAGAATTGAGAACTCAGTACTCAGCTCAGTGTTGATTCTCAATAAAACAACTCTTTACCCACATTATTTTTTTGTTTCAAAAGTTGGTACGTGTGCTTACGTACATGGCAGTAGATGTGAAAATACTGTTATTTAAGTAGATTTGTCTTTGCTCTGTACGCAATGTTCTATATGCAATACAATATATTTAAATATCAAGAAAAAACAAGTATTTAAAAAACAAAACACTTAGAAGTGTCAAATAATCGATGGATACCAACATTTAAGAAACAAATAGTTTGTCTAAACATCCGTTGCCGCCATCTGTGATTGAGATTCTTCTCTACACGATCTAGTCAATGTTGACTGTCAAATATCACCGAGTGGTTTCTGCTCAGTAATTCGTTTTGTTGTTGTCACTCATGTAAAAGTAATACTGAGCTGAGTGCAGATTCTCAAAAAAACACGCCTATGAATGGCCCTTCAGAGTTTGTGAATGCAATGTGAAAGAGGTAAAGATTTATTTAAAGTGAAAACAAGGCAATTCATGTAAATCATGTACACCGAGATAGTCGTCTTTCCAGTGGAAAACCCCTTGCCCATCGCGTTTCACCCCGAATTTTGCTCTAAACGCACGCATACTACTTTATTTTCACGCACACTTCTTAAGGCTTTAGAGCAGCCTGCAGTTGCTCTCTGATCAATCGTATTCACAAACACTGTCTGTGAACATTTTATAAGAAACGCGTCAGATGGGCACGAGAGGTAGAAGTTGACTATCTCTTTAATACTTCACCTCTGATTCTGACAGAAGTCCGATATCACCTTTCTCTCTTATTTCTGATGCTCACAACTTGTGTGCTTTTGCCCAGAATATGAAAACAACAAAAACTAGTGACTCATGACACATCACACAATTTCAAATTGCAATTCCTTTTAGAACTGTCAAACTGAATGATCAGGCACCATTTGCAACTAAACCAAGAAAACTAATTAAAAACTTAAAAATTCAGCGTTTTGTTCGATAAAAAAATTTGCGCCTAAATGCAACCTATCATGACTGCGATCGAAGAAAATTCAATATGAATGAAACGTCAAAATATCCGATGTTCCAGTCAGAAATAAGAGAGGAAGTAGATATCGAACTTCTACTTCCCTTGTCCCTTGATTTCATCTGACAGTGTATTTTATACGACGTGTGAGCTGTTGTGAACCCTTCTCCAAGTCTCCAAGCAAGACACGCGCTAAATTCGTCACCGATTCTTTCAATGCGTGTATTATTTCTTTTGTGTGATTCCTTCTGTCTCACCTCGCTTGACTACTTCATACAAAAATCGGCAACGAACTTACTTACGCACTTGTCAGACCGGCGACCCATGGAGAGTCCGAGCCTGGGCGGCGAACTTAGCGTGTGTGAAAGCTGCCCATGGAAGAGGATTTTGTAAAAGTATGTAAAATACAAGGGAATTTTGATACTCTCTCATTTTTCGTGATCGTGGACAAGGCGTAATTTCGGCCGAACTTGGATATCTCCTGGCTCTATTATTTCTGGTTCTATTCGGAAGCAGAAATCAGGTACTATATTTTGGTTAGAAGACCGCACATCGCGTATCATTTAACTGAAACCCTACGAATAATTATAGCCGTGTTTTTTTTTTTTTGAGATACTCAGGAAGCTGAGTAGGAAAATTTCAACGCAAAGCAACAACAACACCTACTGAAACTTTTACTGAAAGATAATTTTGCCTGCAGCCTTTACTCAAGGTTGCGCGTTTAATAAACTCAATTATAGGTGGCGTTAGGCGAAAAAAATGTTTCTTAAAAGTGGTAGCATCGATCATTTAACACAAGACAAAAAGGGAAATAAGTAAATAAACAAACATCTCACAAAAACTAACTAAACTGCTTTCGCTTTGCAAACATTTCCTCGTCGAACTGTCAAACTGAAAGTTCGAAATTAACTTGCAACTAATAGATAAAAAAATCACGGCTAAAAACGATCGAAGATTTTAAACAATGTGAAAGAAACGTCAAAGTTTCCATAGTCAGAAGTTCGTTCGACCTCGCGGCCCCTTTCGATACCACTAATTGAATTCCCACAAATAATTAAATTGCGTATAGTCGACGATTTCAAATGTTATATTTTTTGTAGACCAAATCAGAGTGTTGTGCTGGTACTGACATCTTACGTATGCTTTACGTTCAAACTTTGACAGATGAATTCACGTTGGGAAAGGGGCTGTGTTCGTAAACGCAGTATTAGCGCAGTACTGCAACGTCAAGCGTTATTAATTGCAAACAATTGGCAGTAATGCAATGCTTCTTGTTTAAAAATGTCATATCCGTTGCACAAACAAAAGCAACCAGCGCATAACAGATTATCGTGATGCATCGAAACATCAAAAAATCATCGCATAGCATCACAAAGGCGGTGATGTTACCGCGATGCGTATTATTTTCACGTTTACGATCTCAGCCAGCATTTCCTTGATTTCTAAATGGATAGTATGGCGGTAAGGCTAATTCAGCAAACAGTAACACTTAATTTTTAGTGACGTTTTCAAATATATTTTAATACAAATGACATTATTCTCCGGCATTGTTGAACTACAATTGGCATTGCAATCACGTGCATTTTTTTTAAAACAACAACTGAGAAAAATGGTTTTGGCATCACTCAGTGCACATAGTTACAAACGTCGCACATAGATGGCTTCGAGCTCAACTTGAAATTCCCCTATAAATATAAAACGCATCTAGCCTAATTTCAGAGTATAATCATCAAAAATTAATCAAACTACAAAACCAATGAAAAATACGGGTTTGACTACACATTCCAAATCAATTAAATTAGTCAATGCAGCATTGCCCGGTCGCATGAGTGTTTCCCATAAAACCAAAGTCATTTGCCGTCAAGTAAACACACGTATTCCGCCATTTTCGAACACCGTGTGTATGTGAGTTTTTTTTTCTACTCATTTTCATTGTATTTTATAGCATCCAGCAAGAGCAGCATTCTGTCTTTTTCAGTACGTTCGAATACATGTGGTCGGGAAAATTTTCTCGTGTTTTATAACGCAAATCAAGTGAAAAAAAAATCGCGCGAAAATATGTAAAACCCGACGGTGGACAGTATAGTTTATAGAATTTTTTCATGAATTTCAAACACCGGAAAAGGAAAACTGATATAAATGAGTGAATTTTCCAGTGCGTGTCGTTTTGCATGTTGATGACGGTGAAATTGCAACACGGAAGGGACCACCACCATCGTCGTTGTCGTTGTCGTTTTCGCTGCCGCCGCACCGCATCATCGTCAGCAGAAGCAGCATCAGCATCAGAAGTAGTAGCAGCGAGAAAGAAAGCAACCGAAAAGACACATCCAAAGAAAGCAGCAAAACAGTTGAATGTGAATTGAAAAGAAAAACACAAAGTAAATGAAAAATAGTTAGAGAAAAGGAGTAAATAGAAAACAAGTGTGTTCTGTGTGTTTGCAAACACATCAGACATCAATCTGCGGGGGCAAAAACAAATAAAAAAAAGAAAGAAAAAAAGGATAGAAGAAACCGTGTCTCTACCCCCAGCGTGAAACCTACCAATAACCATACACAATGCCTGTGTCGGTGGTTTGTGAGTCGGCAGCGGCTAACGTAAACGCCGCCATACGTGATTCACTTGCGAATTCTCCATACGTTGGTCTGTCTGCCTCGGCTGGCGGTTCAGTCAGTCAAACGTCCATGGGCGGCCATCATCATCATCACCATGACGAGAGTTTGCAAAATAAATTGGCCGCATCTACGAAACGGGTGCTCCTCACCAAAATTGAATACGAAGAGGTGAAGAACTACAATCAAACGGTCCTTGACACCTTAAAGTCAAAATATATGGTTCTTACGCCCACACCATTACCACAATCATCGTCAACGTCTTCATCATCATCATCATTGTCTGCTGCCAATAGCGGGAAATTAATGCACGCACCTGCAACAACAACAGCAACATCATCGACCTCGCTGCTGTCGTCGTCGACGTCGTCTTCGTCTTCCACTTCAACGACGGGTATGAATGGAAGTGACAAAGATTCGAATCAAAGTCCAGCGACGGCAACAACCGGTGGTCATCACAATGCGAGCTGTACAGCGACCTCTGGTGAGTAGAATGAATGGGGTTTTTCGCAAGTGTCACTCTGACAGTGGCCGCGAGGGGAGACTTATGTTCTGTGTGTGTGTGGAGAGATTTAGCAAAATAACTTGTACTCTGGGTGCGATGAGTGAAGAGAAGAAAAAAAACTAAAATACACCCGGGTCGCGGTTGTTGAAGACCGTGTTTTTTGTTTTTGTTTTTGTCAATAAGCGGATAATGCTAATTTAGCTCAATGAATGGCATGCACAGGTATGTTTTGGAGGGTTTCCTGACGTAGCACATTGGTGTACTACGTGACGTTCCGGGGGTGTGGATTGTATTCGCTGATTACAAGGATATCGTGCGTACTTCTTGATGTACACATCGTGTCGGAAACAGTGCCGAAACCTGTCACCCAGCCGATTTCACTTCGACATGCCGTTCCAGTTTCGTTTGAGTTCACTTTTTGGATCGCTTATCACAATCGTCAGACGTTGGTGTTGTTTTCTTGTTCAAAACGACTTGCTCGACTTATATAATGCCCTTGGCTGCCTTTCCACATTCCATTGTCCATGACCTCTTTTTCTCCGCACACACACGAATGACCGAATCAACCACGCAACCGAGTCTAATTTTTCTTCTTCTATGCCTTTTTTTTTTCCTGTAGAAAAATCACGCGGAAATTCCAATGAACTGCCACAGCCGAAGCGCATCCTATTCCCACGGGAGAATGTGCAAATCGGTTGGAAGAGTTCCAACCGCAAATGGCACGTTGGCGCCGGCATGATGAATGTTGGCAACACATGCTACCTGAATTCCATCCTACAAGCTCTATTTCATGTGCCGGCCATTGCGAATTGGCTGATGTCCGACACACAACACAGGGAACGCTGCGAGGAGGAGAATGGCACACAGGGTGGCTGCATTATATGTGCCATGTCGAAAACCCTAATTTCGTCACAGCAACAGCAATCGGCAATACGGCCGTATTTGGTTTATTCGAAATTGAAATCGATTTGCCGTCACCTGATCATGGGCAGGCAGGAGGATGCTCACGAGTTCCTTCGGTATCTGGTCGAGGCGATGGAGAAGGCGTATCTGATGCGTTTCCTCAACTACAAGGATCTGGATCAGTTTAGTAAGGAGACAACGCCGCCGAACCAGATACTCGGTGGCTACCTAAAGTCGGCCGTCCGTTGCCTCGCCTGTGGTCATGTGTCGACGACGTTTCAGCACTTCGAAGATCTCCTGCTCGACATACGCAAGGCCGACACCGTCGAGGAGGCTCTGGAGGGGTACTTCTCGCGTGAGCGACTCGAAGACATGGGCTATAAATGTGAATCGTGCAAAAAGAAGGTAATTTCGCCCCGCATCCCCCCGTCGAACTAAAGCACTCATGCGTTTTCTTTCACTTTTCAGGTGTCAGCGACGAAGCAATTCAGCTTGGAGCGTGCTCCAATCGCGCTCTGCATTCAGCTGAAGCGCTTCTCGATGCTGGGCACGAAGCTGAACAAACAAATCACAATTCGGCCGCGGCTCGATCTTTCACGATTCGCGTCGCGAAAGAACGGCGAGCAGCTGACGTACAAACTGGTTGCGATGGTCACACATCTGGGAGCGTCGCAGCACTGTGGCCACTACACCGCCATCGGTCTGACCGAATCGGGAACGTACTACAGCTTCGACGACAGCTACGTGCGTCCCATTTCCGTGCAGAGTGTGGTCAACACGAATGCCTACATCATCTTCTACGAATTGGAGTCGGGCTATCAGCACTGCACACAAACGGCAGCCAACACTCGTCCGCACACCCAAACCAACGGAGGCCTTGACCAAGCCAAGGAGAACAACCAAAAGAACGGCTCCATCTACAACAGCAACGGCGGCGGCAATGAAAACCGCCAGAATTTCTACGGATCATCACCAATCGGCCCGAAGGTGATCAGCAAACTGAACACGGACCAAAAGATCATCGGTCCGCAACTGCCAGACTTCTACAAGACCAACGGTAGCGCCTCGAACGGTTTCCCCGGCAATGGAAACAAACTAGTCAATTCGCCGAGCAAATTGAGTAACCGACCAAACTCGATTCCCACAAATAGTTCCAAAATAATGATTCACTTCAAGAACTCGGCCGCGCTGATGAACGGCAGCGCAACAACCACATCGGCGTGCACATCATCGGCGACAGCCAGCGCAGCCACTAGCTCGACAGACAAACTGAAAGTGAACCCCTCGGCGAGCGACAGCGAAGCTGAGGAGGACGAGAAAGTGACGACCACCAGCAATGAGGTGAGTTCAACAACAACAGCCGCAACGACACTGCCAAGTATGCCTAAGCTCGGTTTGAGTTCCCCGAAAGCGAGTGCGACCAAGCTGCAGACGGTGGCATCGACAACACCAGCTGCAGTCGCCACATCGACCAGCCACACAAATGGTGCTCTGATCAAGAGTCCCCCCAAGAGCCTTGTTCCCTACGAGTCCGAATCCGAGGACGAATCATGGGAAGCCACCGGATCTGGTTCCTCGTCCGATGAGAAGCCCGGTGACGCCACCAAAACCTCGCCAATAACGACAACCAGCACTCCACAGAGCGCCAAGTCGTCGGCCAAGAAGAAAAAGAAAAAAACCGAATTCGATTGGCTGTTCAGTAGGAGGGCGCCCTGCCCAACTAACGGTAATGATATTTCCTGTGTCTCATCCGCCTCCGTCATATCGCCGAAGAAAAAGAAGACGCAACTGTGCAGCGATGCCGAAGCGGTTAAGAATGACTTCGACGAAAACTCAAACGACTCGGTGGACTCATCGGCAAGCGCGAGTGACCTGAAGCAAGCACAGTCGACGCCACCATCGCCGCCGGTCATCAAGACGAAGACGGGTCTGTGGCAGGTGACCAACCTGCAACCAGCAGGCACCGAACCAAATTCAACGTCTGACAAGAAATACAAAAATCCCTTTGCCGCGAACACGTCGAGTTCGCCGGACAAACGTGCCGCCAAGCATGCGAATTTCACCGCCAAGCCAGCGAATGGCTTCCAGCCAAAGGTGGAGCCCGAAACGAGCGAGGTGGTGAACGAGTTGAAGAAGCAATCACATCGCGGCTACGGAGCGCCGGTGGTCAGTTGGAATGGCACCAAAACCGAGCTGGAAAAGGAGGTAAGTCAACTATTTGAAAAAATGTAAAGAGTGCCTCATTTGACATGTGGTCTGTTTGTTTGTTTCGCTTGCTTGTTCTCGTTTAAAGATCACCGAAGATGCCCGTTTGCAACGTAAACGCGAGTGGAACGAGGACGACGAGAACGACATGGATCGCGGTCGTCAGAAGAAAGTGAAAGCCCCCAAGCAATCGTCCACCAATCCCGGCTACAATCCATTCCAGGAGCAGCAGTCGCAACAGAATCAATACCAGCGACGATGGAAACTGGTGAACAGCGCGACCAGTCATCGCTATCAAAATACCTCTAGCGGTCACTTTCGAATGGGCAACACATTCAATCGTAAGGTGAATAATTTCAAAAGATTTGGCAATAAATTCCATCAAAGAGCCGCCCAACAACATCAGCGCAGCAACGGTGGCGACTTCCATCGGCGGGACTCTTAACAAAAAGTATAACTGCCCAATGTGGCGTTCTCTAGCCGCATCTATGAAATAAGATTATTAACAAGAAACCGAAAGCAAAATTAGCAATCAAGGAGGAACACACGAGGAAGAGTTAACGTGAATCAATTTAGTTCAATTTTTTTTTGCGATGAAAAAGGGGAGGAAATGGGATGAAATTAGACCCAATCCAATCCAATTCACACACGCGACGTTTACGACGTTTTTATGCAAGAAAGACTGCGTGGAACACAGCCGAAATTATTGTTATTCTTTTTTTTTTTTTGTTTTCTTCTAATTTAATGTACATCAAACGTCCTTGTTTTTATTTTTTCTCTCGCATAGGCAATTAGAAAATTGACTTCAAAGAACCTACACAAAGTGTAAACAAAACAAAACAAAAACAAACTCTCGACACTGGACAGACAAACGGCAAGACCACGCGCGCCCCCACATCCTCATTCATCTTGTCATTGTATTATAAAAGCAAAAAGAAAAACTAACCGACTCATCATCCAAAACCACTGAGGATCACACATACAGAATCAAATACGAAATAGAGTTTGCAAAACTTAGTTACTAAGGACCTTAGTTTGTATAGATACGAAATAAACCCCCCCCTCCCCCCTTCCCCCCACACACACACACGAAACACGGGTGGAAACCTTATTGAATACCTATACTTTCACTGCTATATTATATGCTTCTAGTTGATAAGTCTGTTAGCAGTTAGTAGAATTAACTAATTTTGTTCCCTTTAGATTTTAATAATATAAATGCAATTTAGTCTTAGAATTTTATATAAATGACTCCTCAGCCGTGGCCCCCCAAAAAACACTTCTCTCTCTCTAACCACCCTCTCTCCACAAAAAACGATTGTCCAACTCACAAGAATGAGAGCGTTGGCGGAGAGGTCAAGTCCTGTGCCTGTCCCTCATCCGTTCAACACGTTCTCCCTCCCACTCTCTCTCTCCCATCAACTAGGCCAAAATACCGAATTCCTCCCTCCTAACTATCCCTACACACTCTTTGAACGTTATTCCGCCGTCCGTCTGCTCCAGACCGGCGTCGACCGACGTATGCATTTTTTTCTCTTTTAATTTATTGTATAAGTTGTAGAAAATTAGACAAAAAAAAAAACATGAAAAACCAACCATTAACTGACAAAAACAAATATAACCGCGCGCCGAACTTCTTTTTCACATATTTCTTTCGTTTCTTTTTCTACAAAACAAGTAAACAAAAAAAAATATATATAAGAAGTATATAGCTATATGAATTGTAATAAAAAATAAAACACAAAGAAAAATGAAGGGGAGAATGAAAAAAAATGCAGCAACAGCAACAACAAAATAATACACATGAAACTATATATATATACATTAAAATTATTAATATTATTTAATATAGAAGAGATATATACCAATTTATGCAGTAGTCTTTAAGCCAGTGCGCGTCGGATCCCCAGGTTTTTTTTTTTTTTTTTGTAAACAAAAAAATACCATGATACACGCTGTAAGAGAGAGGAGAAGACAGGGGGGTTCGGCGTAGCAAATGATGAAACAAAACAAACAACAACCACAACAAAAAAAAAAAAAAAACAAAACAAACAAAATAACTGAAATAAAAATATATTTTGAAAGGAATCATGTGCATTTTGTGTTCTTCTGCTTCACTTGTTCCTGGTTTTCGAGGGATCCACCTATATTCCGTTTCGTGGAGCAGCGGTCACACTTAAGGCGCAACTATAATGCGCATCAACTAGTGTCATATTTGAACGAACTGTTTCGTCATGTTGGCTAAGAAAACATGAGTAACTAAAGGGTGGTTAAATTTTAAGGGCCGATGTTGAATGTGAACCACACCCAAACGTCAAGTTTTTTTCTGCATTTCATTTGACATTTCTCAGTTTCAGACTAACTCAATTTGAACCATGGAAAGCTACACAATCGAGCAACGCGTTAAAGTTATTCATTCTTATTATGAAAATGGGCGTTCAAATCATCAGTGATGAGGCACATTTTCACCTCATTGGATTCGTCAATAAGCTGAATTGCCGCATTTGGGCGAATGATAATCCAAGAGTGATTGTCGAAAAACCAATGCACCCACAAAGAGTGACTGTTTGGTGCGGTTTATGGGCTGGCGGCATCATCGGGCCGTATTTTTTTCAAAAATGAGGCCGGTCAGGCAGTTACTGTGAATGGTGTTCGCTATCGTGAAATGATAACGAACTTTTTATGGCCCGAATTCGAAGATATGAATGTGGACGATATGTGGTTTCAACAGGACGGTGCCACTTGCCACACAGCTAACGAAACAATGGCTCTTTTGCGCGACAAATTCAATGGCCGTGTTATCTGACGTGGTGGCGATGTCAATTGGCCGCCAAGATCATGTGATTTAACAGCGTTGGATTTTTTTTGCGGTTATTTGAAAGACCAGGTTTACGTCGATAAGCTAGCAACAATTCAAGAGCTAAAGGATGAGATAATTCGGCACATTAACGGCATAGAACCTCAATTACGCTTCAGCGTCATCGAAAATTTCGACCATCGGATGGAGGTGTGTCGCCGATGTCGCGTCGGCCATTTGGCCGATATTTTGTTCCATACATAATTGAACCATACCAATATTATCATAATAAAAAGAAATGACAATAATTTCCTAAATAATTTGTGTTTTATTCAAAATCAACATCGGCCCTTAAAATTGAATCACTTATTCGCTCTCTCACCCGTGCGCGTTTGACACTGGCTAATGCTCGCTCATCCGCATTATAGTTGAGCCTTTAGGCCAGAGCAGGCCCGTTGTGATACCACGCGGATCTAACCAGTTAGTTATATGGCGTGGCGCTACCCCCGTAGAGGGCCAGGGCCTAACTTCTCAGCAACCACACGTGTTGTGCGTGCTATTGTTCCATCACGAGTGGAAGGGACCTACAGATTTGTGCCGACTCCGAACGGCCAAGTTTGAGAAGCTTTTTCTAGACAGTTATTGGGTGTTTTCAAAAACGTCGGAAATCTGCGCTAGTACAACCGCATTTCTTGTCTCATGCGTTTTTGAACACACACACGATGCAAAATGTCTGCAGGCTTGCTTTAGTACAAAATATTTTTCTTCCAATCAACTGCAGTTCATCTAAGAGTTAGTACGAGTGTAAATGTTCATTAATGAACATGGATAGCGCAGCCCTTTGTTAGTCTGACGTTTATGAAAACACCCATACTCTTTGAGCATTGTCGGTGACTCGAAAGAGGTAGGGCCGTGAAAAGTATTTTCATGTCGTACCAGGAACCAAACCAGTAAGTGTAGTGATGTCGTTAAGTTCTAAGACGCTTTCTACGTGTGAAGAGAGCATTGCAATTACATAGGAGATGAGTAATGGTTTCTACTTCATCTTCATCCCTGCAGCTTCTACAGAAGTCATTAAAGGGAAGGCCTAGTCTGGAGGCGTGAGTGCCAATGGCACAGTGCCCGGTAAGTACGCCGATGATGGTTCTAAGGTTCGGTCCACTCAACCTGATCAGGCTACGTGCGCGTATTGTATCTATGGTGGGCCATAGCAGTTTTGCAGTGAGGCATTTAGTGCCGGTAGACCATCTAAGATTTGTTTTGGCGAGTGTTTCACACTTTAGTAGATGTTTAGCAGTAGCGATAGGCATGGATGCCATATCACCATCCGGAAGGCGTACCACCTTGGCACCCCTTCTAGCGAATTCGTCCGCTTCGCAATTCTCTGCGATGTTACACTGTCCACATAAGTTGGATGCTCAAATACTTGGCCATCTCGTTGAGAGATAGGCGGCAATTCAGGGAGGTCTTTGAGTTAAAAGACACTCAATCGAGTACAAAGATCAGCGGAGCACTGAGAAGTACTCCGTCAGACGCACTGAATATTCTCCTACACCTTCCACCACTGGAATTATTCGGAAAACAGCACAGCCAGCACAGCCTTGAGACTCAAAACACTCCGACTGTGGTCCGAACTGAACATCGGCCACTCAACCATTCACAAGGAATTCAACTTCTTTCCTAGCGACACTGACCGCCTAATACCCCAGGATATCTTCGAGAAGAAATTCTCTATCAGCATTCGCTCCAGATCGGACTAGATGTCTGATCGGCAGACGTTGGATGATCCTCTGCGTATTTTCACAGACGGATCGAAGACTAACGAAGGGGTGGGTGCGGGTGTCTATTCCAAAGATCTCACATCACTTTGAAGGTCCCTGATCCCGGAGCGTTGTCATGGCTCAAAAACAACGTGATATCAAAAAGGGATATCACCATCTGTTCGGACAGTCACGTCATGTTTAACTTAAAAACATCCCTTAATTGCAGGCTGTCTCTTAACGAGATGGCTGAGCATTTTAGCATTCACCTCATGTGGGTGCCGGGACACTGTGACATACCAGGCAACTGCAAAGCCGATGAACTCGCCAGATGTGGTACAACCTCCTAACTATCAATGCCATGCAGATCGCTACAGCCTACCATCTTTCGAAGATTCATACAATAAAAACCACCAATAGCAAATGGCTAGTAGGCACCACCTGCCTTAAAACAAAAGAAAAGAAATCACTTAACCTAAAACGGTCACTCAGTCCACTTAGGCTCAGCAAACACTCATTAAGGACTCTCATAGGAGTCATAACCGGCCACTGTGCAATTGGCACTCATGCTCGCAGAATGGGTGCCCCATATAATGATTTCTGCAGAAGCTGATGAAGAGGTGGTAGATCATCACCTACTCTGCTCGTGCAGTGCTCTGGCTAGTCGTAGGTTCCTACATCTAGGGGACTACTATTTCAATAATCTCAATGAGCTAAACAGCGTCAGCATAGCTCAGCTAAATCGTTTCACTGCAAGCGCTAACTGGTTCCGATGTTAGGAGAAGTCAATCCGAGTGGTATCACAATGGGCCTACTCTGGCCTAAGTGTGACTGCCCTCAAAGTCAGCCACAACCTAACCTCGAGTTAAAAGCGACTGCGTCCAGAGATTTGTTGTCAGAACAGATGACGATATCTGTGCTTGATATTACATTGTTTTTTTTTTCTAGCCAGGAAAGCGCTTCCTTAATCGCTATAGTTTTTGCCTGAAAAACACTGCAGTGGTTTGGTAGTCGGAATGATAGTTGGATGTATAGATCCTTAGAATAGAGACCTGCTCCCACACAATCGCCCTTCTTCGATCCATCTGTGTGAAGGTTAGTTAGCAGAGGACCATCCAGCGTCTGATAATCACCCCGATTACGAAAGTCGTTTAACGACTTGTGTTCGAAACGCCTCTGTGATGTCGGTATTACGATTGTCGATAAAGTAGTCGCCATAAAACGACTTCTGGCGATAAGCTTGAACGTATTTTTTGCGTGACACTTGTCGTGTATCGGTATTCCGAAAGTCGATTTACTACACCAAAACGACGAGTAACACGACAAAAGAAGGCGGTTTAAATTTTGTGAACGACTCTAATGGAAAAATAAGTAAAAACGTGAGTTTTCTTTGTGTTTTAACTGGAATGATGTAGAATGTATTTAGTGTTAATTATTTATACTAGTACCTTAAGGGTGAAAATTTCCAGCCCAAAACAAATAAAGCGGCTGGTTGAACTGATGGAGGAAAACAGAAATTTATATATAGAGTGAATATGAAATTGATGCAAACACGTTTGCAAGCTATGCCAATGAAACAAAAAACATATATCTAGCGCCGCACGCATGGTACCACATCCCTGCAAGCATACATAAACTTCTGATACACTCAAAAGAGATAATTTAAGCCTGCATAAAGTCCAAGAAGCGAGCAGTAAGGAATACAAATGATTCCGAGAGCATTTTAGCCGTAAATCCTTCAGAAAAAATACGAATATTAAGCGAGTATTAAACAGGTTTTTAATATCATCATATCCATATCTTTCGAGTCGTAGCACAGCGCCTCTTAGACAAATGAACCCACTACCTCAAGAATGTATTACTCCGTTAAAGGCTCCCGAAGTACGAGTAGCAGTTCCGATGAAGACGATGATGAGAGCGACTAACATAGGAATTTTCTTAATTTGCTGCACAATCCATCGCTCGTCAGAAGTGGTAAATATCTTTGGCCTACCTTATTTGGGCCTATTCTCTACTGATTTTGTTTCAGCGAATCTTTTTATTATGTCATGCACTGTGGTGTGCGATCTATCGACCAATGCGGTAATTTCCCGTCTTTACTTTGCTTTATGATCAGATTCCTAACCTTCTAAGGATGTCTGACCACGTTGCCATCCCATCTTTAAGTTTTACAAGAAGTATGGGTCTTGGATGTTCTTCTTTCGAAGTTAGAAAGGGAATGAAGAACGAATATTTAGAAATTTGTTAAGGAATTTATGAAAATGAAAGGGAATCATATCTGTCGCGAGTTCTTTTTTGACATTAAATATTCGAATTTTGTACACTTTTATTTTTATTTTTGGATATAATCAATATTTTTTCAGTCTGTTTTTTGTTTTTAATTAAGGTACAATAGAGGCTTTAAGAAAATATTTTTTTCCTATTTTTGAGATGCACATTTGGGGCAGATAAGTCGTTTTAAAAGTTGCGAAGGAAGGTGTCCGAGTTCTTTATTGATCCACTGTACATATAATGTCTGTCTTTTCATCTAAATATCTTGGGACTTACTTGAGATAATGGATTGTAGTAAAATAAGTGATTTTTCGACTGTCTTTTCTGAGCACATTGGTGAAGATTTGAACAAAATCGGTTCAGTGGTCTTTTAGTTAGAGACGTTTGCGTCCATGAGGTTTATGGATGATGGATGGCTAGCCCACGCCCCCTATCGTTGACCACATATGGCTATAGGTTTTAAAAACTTGATAGGATTCCTTGTTTTCCTTCACCGAATAGGAAAATCCATAATTTAGCTATCCCAAGCGAAACAGTAATAAAGTCGAACACACTGTGCGTCATATGCTCTACCTGAAGAGCGGATATGATCACGTGCATAGGGCTGTTGCTCTATTGCCGCTGTAATAGTATCATTCGCGAAATGGGTACAGGTTGTGATGGATTTGGCAACAAGCACATACCCACTTGGCCTTGAATTGAATTAAATAAACCACGAATCTGTTCAGAGCAATGTGCTAGATGAAGGGCACCTGTTCATCCATCAAACGCAGTTGGGGGACTCATCTTCCGCATTTCGACTGTCTCCGGTATCGCATCTGTTATTCCATAAGTCGATGGTTTCACCCACACGAGTGTCACGCAACAAGCTACGTGACAAGATAAACCGGTAATCACACAGCCCTCGGCAGAAATAACCCATCGACCTATCAAACAGAACCCGCAGTGCTTAAAATACCGAAGAGAGTTGAGTCACAAACTGAACAAGTGGCATATGAACCACGTGAGTACTGTCACGTGTGTTAAAACCCAGCGTTTAGGATGATTCATGTGTGCTGACTAAGAAACCAACTGCTGCGCCATATCCCATCTCTTTTCATTGTATTACTGACCCTCACTGTTGGGTGAGCTTAATAATCTGTTTCTGTCACACGCAAGCATTCGACGGCGGAGTATAGAAAATCAGATGGGGGTAGGTAGGTAGGTGGCTCACTTAGCCCAACTTGTTGGATCCATTGCGCCCTTGTTTAAATGCAATTCTTGACAATTCAAAATTCATGGCTCCATCTTTCTTAAGCGACTTACAATGGTCAGGGAGTACACATGTCTCGAAAAATAATCTAAAACTATGCCCATCGGAAGGGGTTTTATCACGCCGACAAAATATAAGCAGATCTTCATAGATCTGGTTACACCACTATAGGTCATGCTGATGACCTGGCGAATATTATTAGAGGATTGCACGAAACGACAGTATCAGGTGTTATGGAAAAGTGCACTAACACAAGTCGTGGAATGGTGTAACACAGAAGGATTATCTATCAATCCCTGTAAGACTGTCGTACTGTCCTTCTCAAGGAGGACACGAGTCAACCTTGGACCCGAGTAATAATCAACAATACAACACTAAACATATTCCAGCGAGGTGAAATATCTGGGAGTAATCCTAGATAAACGACTTAACTGGAACGCACATATTAAGGCCGCCGTAGAGCGTGCTACCAGAGCACTGTGGGCCAGTCTTTCTCCCAAAATCATTCATTGGCTGTACACAATGATGGCGACACCCATTATTACATATGCAGCCATTGTTTGGTGGCCCAAAACACTCCAACTAACGACGGCAAATAAGTTGTAGCTTGTCTTGGAATAACAGTTGCCTTGCGCACAGCTCCAGAAGCTATAGTCGGGCTTGTTCCCTTACCAATCTTCATTAGGAAGAAAACTGCTAGATATGCCACCAAACTGCAGCTTGAGTATAATTATAAACCAGGCAACTTAACAGGTCACTTCGACCTACAGAGACATGTTTTGTACAATGCCGGATATAACGGTCGCGCAACACTGTTTCGGAAGGCATTTCGAAGGTGAAATATTGGACCGCGCAAGCTGGTCACGAGTGATGGGAGGAGTAATGCTGAGCTATCCTGTAGCATTGGCCAAGCTGGCTCAATTTTGAAACAGCTTGGAAGATCTGTAATCAGGACGAGCTTGGTGTCAAAGCCAAGCTAGCGGGTTTTAACTCAGTATTTGTTCCAACTCTCACCTATGGTCATGAAGTTTGGGTACAACCATGTATATATGATCGCGAATACATGCTGCCGAAATGGGATTTCTTCGTTCTGTTGTGGGAGGTACTCGGCGGGATAGAGTGAGAAACACGACAGTTCGCGAGGCACTCAGTATAGAGCAGATGCTTCTTCGAACGGAAAGGGCTATGATTCGATGGTTTGGTCACGTGGCACGAATGTACTCATCATCACGACTTCCGAGGCGTGTCTTGAATGCGATTCCATCAGGTAGGCGACCACTTGGCAGACCCAGGGCGAGGTGGTTGGACCACGTTCAAAAACTCGCCTGCTTGCGCTTGGGCATGACGCCTGGTGAGTTAGAGTCGATGGCGGAGGATCGAGTGGCGTGGAGATCTCTCGTACGTGATGATGATGATGATTGAGTGCATGCTTGCATTGAAGTAGTCAACTCGGAATACCCCAACTCTAGCAGAGACGAGTATACATTAGGCATATGCAGAAATATGGACGCTACTTTCCAAGGTGGTGGCCCGTGGCGTTGTGGGTATGTGCGTCGACTCCTACGCACTTGGACCTACCTGGAGTTGTATGGCCACTCCGAATGGCATAGTAGGTAGATGGGTGCTCCTAGGGCTATGGTTCACTTAGACCCACAGGTTTGGTCCATTTCTCGTCTCTGCAGCGTCTGCAAAAGTCGTTATGCGACATGCTCAGACGCATTGCAGGTGTACCAATGTGCCCTGCAAGAATTCCTATTAGTACGCATTGGTATGTCTTGCGACTAAAACTGATCCATGATGTTGATCTCTTTTTCCTCAGCGTCAGCTATAGAGCCCTTGTCGTTGCTCCAATATTCAGACAAAGCCATCGAGTTCTGGCTCTATCCAGAGATTTGTTTTTCCAGTTTTTGTCGTTATGAAGCTAATCGATCCCTTTTTCGCGGGCTTGTCTGCCTTTTCGTTGCATTGGATTCCATTATGCCCCGATACCCAGCAGAGGGTCACCGTAACCTAACCAGCTTCGATATTTGAATGTCTGATGATATGGCCATTATTGCCTCTTGGATATCAGACAAACAAACGATTTGTCGGTTACGTGGTGGTCTCTCAACACATGTGCTGCTTCGTGTATCGCAGCCACTTCGACTTGAAAGATGCTACAGTCATTCCTTAGTGCAAGGGATTTGTTTTGAAGATTTCACAGAAGAGCCCAGCGTCTGTATCCGTGCTTGTCTTCAAGTCATCAGTGTATAGGGCGGTCTCCCATTCTGCTATTACCATTTGTTCCTGTGACTCCTTTCGGTCCCGAAAGCGCTGATTGGAGCACTTCGCCGTGGCCTTGATGGATGTTGTAATTACTACTATGAGACCTTTTTTTTGCTACTAAAACCGGATTCATTTAGAAACTTTTCTGTGGTACACCGTCCTCCAGCTCTGCAAAGAAGTGCTTTCCCCAGAACTGTTTCCTTATCCTTGATATGGCTGGGAATTCGGAAAGCAGATGTTGGTCTATTTCTTCCTCATCTCTGCAGCTTCTGCAGAGGACGTTGTATGATATGTTAAGTCGCGATGCGTGGGTGCCTATGGCATAGCGCCCGGTAAGGGCTCCTATTAGCGCTCGTACTCACTTGCGACTAAAGCTAATCATTGATGTTGATCTCTTTTTGCTCAGCATCAGCCACATGGCCCTTGATATTAGTCCAATTGCCAGACTGAGCCAACGTGCTCTTGCTCTATCCAGGGCTTCGTCAGCCAATTTTCTTCTTATGGAGCTAAGCAGTGTGAGTGCGTTGCCCGAGATTCATCCAGCTCAGATCAATTTGTCCCAAGACTGCCCTCTTTTTTGATGTCAGTGTGCCCTGGTACCCAGCATTGGGTCTCCATGTTTGCCAAGATATTTCACTCACGCTCTGTCTGCATAACCGGATTAGTTTCGTCGTCGTGCTATGGCTTTTACTGTCGGTTGGACGTCGGAAGAGATGGAAATCGATATGTTGATTATATTGAGTTCTCTCAGCGCGAGTGCTGCTTCGTGTATCGCACCCATTTCAGCTTGAATGACGCTGCAGTCGTCTCTTAGATTCAGGGATTTCTCGAATAGGTCACAGAAGATATCTCTGTGTCTGCACTTGCAGTCGTTTTTGAGACGTCAGTGCACATCAAAAATGCACCTTCTGCTACCAGTTGTTCCGAATGGCATAGTTTTAGAGCCTTGTCGAGACATTTGTACTCTCTGAGCATTGTAAGTGACTTGAGAAAGATTTTGGAAGTAGCTCGTAACGAGATTTGCACCTAGACCCTAGACAGCCATCGACGCAAATTCAATTCCTTGAACAATGCGTTGGACGTGCGAGTTCAGTTTGGTCAGCCCGTAAAGGGCCAGGGCCTAGCTTCTCAGCAACCACTCGTGTTGTGCGTGCTATTGTTCTATCACTAGTTGAAGGGACCTACAGTTTTATGCCGACTGCGAACGGCCAAGTTTGAGAAGCTTTTTCTAGACAGTTATACTCTTTGAGCATTGTCAGTGACTCGAAAGAGGTGGGGCCGTGAAAAGTATTCTTGTCGTACCAGGAATCGAACCCAGGCAGATAGGTTCATGTACGTAGAAGTCGACGCACATACCCACTACGCCACAGGCCACCACACAGTTTAACATCCTAAATTTGTTTGAAGATCCTAAAGCTCTTGCATTTCGAATGTAGAGGAAGAAGGCATTCCCTGAGTAATTCCGGGTCACTAAAAGCAAGCCAAACACCAGCATTCCCCAGTTACTATACGGAATAGTGCAGTTATTTCGATCTGGCGCCTACCACCAGAAATAACACATTTAAGAACCATCGATCTTAAGACGACCTTCCGCAAGTGAATCCCTACACGTGGTGGTCTCCTCATTCTGAATTCAAAAGAAATCCGCTTCAAAAGCAAAAAAAAAGCACATTTTTATTAAAATCTATAAACACAGAACCACTCCCCACAGCTACTGCTTTGCTGCTTTTCTGCTCTTCCTGCTCAGCATTCTTCCCTTGCTGAATCGAGTCACTTGGGCCTTCTTCGCCTTTCGCAGTCCACTCTTGGGCAAGCTCTTCATAGTGTTATTCTTGTCGCGTCTGATTTTCTTAATGTTCGCCTTCTTATCCAAACGCTCCTTCATCTTGAACGCCTTAGTCTTCTTCAGCTTGTTCATCGTCTTCGTCTTCTTCAGCCGATCAATGTCCCTTTTGCTCCGCAACTCCTTTGTGGTCAGCATATTTTTGTCACCCTTCTCACGTTCATTGGGATCCTCACTTTTTCGTTTTTTCTTCTTCTTTTCAACCAAATCCATTCCAGGGATTCTATTCGCTGACATAGCCTCATCTTCCTCGTTCTCCGATTCGGGTTCTTCTTCAGACTCGCTTGCGGCTGCACGATTCTCTCCGATGAAATTGTTTTGCGCTGCCAGATCATTTGTTGTGAGCTCAACAATTTTCACCTTAACATCATCGTCTTCGTACTCCTCCTCGACTTTGTCTTGTTCGGTGAGTTCTTTGAGCGGCTCAAATGATTTCTTCATATGACTGATGCCGTCTTTGATCTCCTGACGAATGCGTTTGCGGTCTTCTTTGAGTGAGTTCTCCAGTTGCTCCTTTGCCTTCTTCCTACGTTCATTTTTACGCTTTCGAAACCCGGTCAAGAAATCCCTGCGAAAGATTGATGTGAGATTCAATGAGGACGGCAGAAAGTCTGGTCATACTTACGCTCTCTTTTTGGGATCGAAGACAACTTCGAGCTTCTTCTTTTTTTGCGGACGATTTCTTGCCATTTTTTACTTTATTTTTTTATTTATTTAATTGATTTGTGATCGTCGGTAAAGAAACTGAGAAGTGTAGAGGATTTGTTTTGCTATGGCACATGGTGAAACGTCAACAGGTTCAATCTGTCAAACAGGAGCCATGTGAGCAGTGATGCCAAGTTGCTTTATTTTCATGGGCTTAAATAACTTTAAAACGACATCAGAATAAACAACCCGTTTTATTAAACCGACGCAAGGCGTGTTGGGACGTTATATGCGTTTAAAAGCGACTTTCGTAATTGGCGTGATTATCACAAAATAGAACGACATAAGGCCTTTTTCACATTCAAGCATTCAAGACGACCTACCAAACCCCACACATATCACTTCCCTCGCAGTTTTTGAACCAACGCCAAGACATTTCGCACCAAAGAATAGTTTCAAAAGCCGTTTATATCATAAATCTTTAAAAATACATGTTAACTACAAGACAAATCTCTATCAATAAAGTACACTATACACAGTCAGTTGGAAGAGGCATTAAATCTATAGAAGCGCGTCCAGGAACAGCGGCTTCGGTGGGTTCTTCTTCACTTTTTTCGGAACATTTCCATTCTTTGCATTTTGTAGCTCGTCCGCCTTTCGCTTTCGTTTCTAAAGGAGTAGGGAACAAATGTTATTCAACTTCAACTCCCTCTCTGTGTGTCCATCCACACTACTTACAGCTTTCTCCTCATCAGACAGCGGAGCAAACACAAAGTTTCCAGTCTTACTAGCTTTGTTCTGTACCTCATCTTCGGGCAGGCCCGATTTGACCGCCGCTTCTGCAAGCTTCGCCAAGATCTCCTTGTCATAGTTTAAAAACGAACCGCTCAGTGCCTTGACGTCGTTCTCTTCGATAAGGAACGACGGTTTCTTGTACTCCTTCGGCACTCGTACCTCTTTGAATATCGAAAAATTCTTCTTCGTGGTTTCGCCCATGGTTGCCAGAAGGTTTTTGCCAAGTGTGGTCGCCGAAACTTCAGCTAAAATCTGCAAATTGATCATGAATTCGGGTTCGTATAACGAATTGTGCCAACTTACCTCCTCCTTGGTCTTCTGCTTCAAAAACTGCTCACGTTCGAAACGTAATTTTCGCCACAGGACCTCTTCGTCGTCGTCTGCACTCTCCGCCCCGGCGTCGTTGTCTCCGGCGCCACCGGCGGGGTCATCCAAACTGAAGCCGTGCTCAATGTTCTTCCATCGGAATTGGCGCTGCCGTCCCACACCGTCAGCTTCCTCGTTGTCGAACAGCATCTCTTGGATCTTCTTCACCTCCCGAATGTCGTCGTCCAAAACCTTCCGCCTGGAATGAGTGAAGAATTCAGGATAAAACAAGGACGCTGGTCGCGGCAGACTCGTGCTCACATGTGAATCTGTTCCAGTTCGGCGTGGATTTTCTCCCGATCGAACTCATCCTCGTCGCCCAACTCAATGTCGTAGTTGTCCATGTTCTTTTCGTCCTCGTCGGCACTGCCCCACTCGGATTCGGAAAGCTCAGCCTCGTTCTCCAGAAACTTGTTTGCCTGCTTGACACATTCTTTCTTCGTCATTTGCACCTCGACCTCGTTCTCCTCGGAGTCGTAGTCTACGAATGTCTCAGGAATTTCTTCTTCTACTTCTTCATCTTCTTCGCTTGATTCCGGGAGTTCCTGCTCCACTTCTTCCTCGTCTTCTTCATCTTCGTCGTCGGAAAAGCCCAACTTGGCTCGCTTCTTCTTCTTTTTCTTTAATTTTTTGACCTTCTTCACGTCCGTTGCTGCTTCTTCCTTCTCGTCATCCTTTTCCTCGTCGGATGAGAGAATCTTCATGGCACCCCTTGGCTTCTCCTCTTCCTCGTCGGCTTTCTCTGCTTGCGTGCTTGGTGGTGCATTGAAGACACCGGAACACAGGTCCATTAGCTCGGTATCATCAACTGCCTCCTGAGCTTGGGTTGTCGGTATTTGACTGATCAAGGGTGCACGCTGGGTCTGCTCGAACTGACCAGAGCACAGTCCCAGCAGTTCGTTCTCCACCTCCTCGGGGTTCTTCTTTTCCTCCTCAGCGAAGAGCACACTGGTACTTGTTGTGTTCAGGCCTGAAAATATGACAAATTGAGTCGCTCCCGATCCCCCTCGATCGACTGTCGTTACCTCCTTCTACATCCTCCTTCTCATCGTCTGAATCCTCAAAAGCTTTGATGACGCGGTGCTTCCGGTTCGAATGATCTTCTGGCTCTTCCTCCGGTTCGTCGCTATCCTCGTCATCGTCCTCATCATCATCCGTTCCATCGGCCGCGTCTTCGACTTCCTCAGCTTCGTCTTGACTCAGTTTCGTGTCCTCCTCCTCATCGTCTTCTCCATCAAATATGTCATCCTCGGGGTTCTCCTCCTTTTCATGTTCATCGACCTCGTCATCGTCAAGAGGCTCCTCCATGTTCTCCTCCTCATCAATCTGAAAACCGAAACCAAATCTACACACGCCCCCACCTGGTCTGATGCAAGCACTTACAATTATCTCCTCGCCAGACTTCTTCGGCTTGCTCTCTGGCTCGTGCTCCTCCATTTCTCCGTCCTCGTCATCAATGCCGCAGCACTTCTTGTACTCCTCCTCCTGCTCAGTGTTCTCCTCCAACTTCTTCTGGAAATCCTGCTTCCTCTTCTTTGTGATCAGCGATCGCAGGCTCTCCTTCAGCTTGACATACGCCGCTCCCGGTATCGGCTCCTTGTCCTTGTTTGGATCGTCGATGATGTTTCCGGTGATCTTCTTCAAGTCTATGGCGTCACTGCTTCCTGACGTGACACTGCAAGACAACTTGTTATTCTCACACCCGATTTAGACGCTACCCTTACCTCTTTTCCTTTTGCTTCTTCTTGTGCACCGCGTTCGACTTGGCGAACCGTTCGAAGAGTGATTCCAAGCCGGTTTGTTTGGGCGCCACCATGTCGCCGGTCTCGAAGTCAATCATCATTGCAGGATCGCCCTTTAATGTTGGATTCGATGGGAGATTCTTCTCCGCAACCAGCCGGCGTTTGAGTTCAGTCAAGGTTTGCCTCTCCCCGGTCTTCTTTGAAGGACCCGGGAGCTCGTTGTGCACGTTCGTGGCATCAACCTCAGCCGAAGCGGTTGGTTCTGCCGCAGCCTCGGGCTCTGTATTATCTATTTCCGTCTCGATCTCCATTAAATCCTCCGCTGTGAGCTGCGCCGGAATATCCTGCTGCGCGGCATCCTCTGTGTTCGGTCCCTGCACCTCAGTGTTGGCCTTTGTTTCGTCTAAATCCAGAAGGGGAGGAGTTCTGGGGGCTTCTGGCGAGCCAGGTTCATCGGGAAGCGTCACATTCTCTACATTATTGTCGAACAGCTCCTCTTCCGACTCGCTCTTGAAGAATTCTTCCGCCTCATGGGCACGCTCTTCTAGTTGCTTGCTGAAATGGGAAATGATCGTGGTAATCGGCAAATCATAGGAACGCCGTCTACTTACGCATATTCTTCAAGTTCCTCAGAATTCATCTTCAGCTTCTTTCCTGATCCGCGATCGGGATGTGGTTTTACGAGCGTGCGTCTCGTCAGGAACTCCTTGAGAGTGTGTCGCTTCGGTTTGTGATACGGAATGCTTTCGGACAGAGGAACAACCAGTCAATAAAGTGGAGAGGACAGTCTCTAGCTTAACCTTACCTCACTTGAGTCTCCCGATACAGTCGTTGCGTCTCGCTCTGTATTGCCTGCATGTCGTCCATGGCCTTTTTAGCTGACGCCTAGAAAGGAAAACCGCTGTCAGATGAGAACCAAATGGAGTTCAGTCTTACCCTTTGCTTCTTCTTTGGAGCCGCCCCCTGCTCGTCGCCCTCAGGTTCTGGTGGCTCACTTTCCGAATCAAACAGGACTGTCTGCTTCGGTGACTTGATCTTGCCTTGACTCTTGGGTGATGCTTCAGTTTCTGATTCGCTGTCACTGCCGCTGCTCTGTGACTTGGCCTTCTTGGACTCCCTCTTTTTCTTGGATTTCTTTTTTTCCTTTTTCTCGCGTTTCTTTCCTTCGCCTTTCTTTGTCTCCTCTGGCTCGCTGTCTGAGTCGATAAGCTTAGAGAAATGACCACGTCTCTGCGGACTTGCTTCTTGTTCTGGTTCACTATCGGAGTCAATCAAACCAGCTGAAAACGTCTTCTTTGTGGGCGCAGGGGCCGATACTTCATTCTCTGCATCGTTTGCACTTTCATTCTTGTCCTGCCCATCCTTGCTCTCCGCCTCGTCGTCACTATCCAGGATCTTTGCAACTTTTTTCCTCGATCGCACTAGAGAAACCTTCTCGCCGTCACTTTCAGAGCCTGACAATAGCAGACTTTCGGTTCCAAGGGGGTCATCATTCTCGTCATCATCCATTATGAGGGATTCCATGTTTTCCAGGGAATTATTGCCACTTTCTCCGCCCTTGGACGGAGGATCCACATTTGCTGCTGCTGGCGATCCGTCCGTGGGAATTTGCTCCGCCGTAGGCCCAGCATCATCTTCAACAGTATCACCCAGTGGCATGTTTATTCAGTTTTTTTGTTAAATTTTGTAAGAAATCTTTCGTAAATTAGTTTAAATTAAAATACGACTCAGCACTTGTCCAATTCAGTGTCCCATTTTCTGGCGCGAAATGAAAACAAATGGTAAGTGATGCCAAATCGAAGGAATATCGACAACTTTCGTGACAGTGGAAGACAAAAGTGAACGGAAGTTCTGCGCAATGGGTTGAAACAGTAAATTGTTATTAAATCTATTTTTTGTTAATTTAGCCTCTAGAGGTCTAGTTTAGATAGAGGTTAGGGATTATGCAGTGTTGTTAAGTAACACAACTTATTTTCCCCATTTGTTATTATTACTCGTATCGCCACAAATCCTTCACCAACTCCCCTGTTAAATCTTCAATAACTTTTTATTATGTTGCCACGGCCACAGAAGGGAACAGAAGTAAGTGTACATGATTTCTGCGTCACAGTCAATGGGGAACCTAGGCCTCAACCAACAACCATCTCCAGCTATCGTGCTCTCGGGCTAGCTACTTGCAACTGCGCACACCACTTGGTTGATCTCCTTCTCTGCCTATTAGCACCACCTTAGACTGAAACGTCCTCTGCTGCGTTGTCCTACAGGCTCGGAGTCAAAGACTCATCATCTACTGTGTTTATCCGACGTTTCATGCTGGCCCGAGCCTTTGTCGTTACCCTTTGCCAATGAATTCATAGTCACACCTCCTCGTGGTGAAATCTGGGTGACATACACCTTCGACCGTAGATGAAGCAGCCAACCCCCACGGAATGTCGTTGAGAGCTGCAGACGAAGGAGGGATTGAACCTGCACAAGGGCTCATCTCATTTTAGGCGAAGAAGATTGTACACTGGCTTCCCATCGGCGACCGCCAAATCTTCAGTCGTGGCTCGCACACCGTTTAGAGCTACTCTTACTTATTCCGCGCTCTAGTCGAGAATTGTTCCAAGGGCAGGTTGTGAATTTAGAATATGGTGGACTAGCTCTATTGTCTTGTAACCAAAGCTGGCGCCCACAACCACTGCGAATTTACCGACTCCGAATCCGTGTGGACTCTTCATCCATAAAAGAAAGTGCTGATGTTAGGCAAAAGATTCATTTCTGGGTTCAATAGCCAAAGACAGCAAAGTACCTAGGCGTTATACTCGATTCCAAGCTCATCTGGAAGGCTTACACTGAAGACCGTATAAAGAAGGCGTATGTGGCGCTTTATACGTGCAAAAGTGCCTTTGGAAAAACGGGGGGTCTCAAACGACCATGGTTGTAAGATCTATCCTGACATACGGTTCTCTGATATGGTGGAAAGCGCTGGAGAAGATATACCTCCTAAGGCAGCTCACAAAAGTACAAAGATCGGCCTGCCTGAGAATAACAGGATGTCTCAGAACAACACCGACGGCAACACTCGAACCTATCCTCTTCCTTCATCCCCTCGACCTTTTCGAGGCTCAGAGAGGCGAGTCTCTGGAGCGACAAACCATTTGGTCACGCTTCCATACTTAAATGTTGGACAGCAGCACGTAATATGAGCCATACGGACCACCTGCCACCATCACTAGCTTCGGAAAAAGACCTTCCACCTCCGTTGCCCAGACCGGAAACAATGAGAAGAGCAACTAGTAGCAGCAGTAGGGGAAGGGAGCGGAAGAATCCTGTACATCGACGGCTTAAAAACGAATGCTGGTACGGGCGCAGAGGTCTTCTGGGACCAATTCAAATAATCCCTAGCACTAAGAGACGACTGCAGCGTCTTCCAAGTAGAAGTGGATGCGATACACGAAGCAGAACTCGCGGTGAGAGTTCGCAACATAACCAACAAAACGATCTCTAGCATCGGACATCTTGACATCGAAACTTGACAGCTTATGCAGACAGAGCGTCAGCGAGATATCCTTGAACACGGTGGCTCTCTGTTGGGTACCAGGACATACTGGCATCCAAGGAAACAAAAAAGCGGACAGTACCGCGAAGAGCGGATCTGAGCTTGGAGAATCCCATGCAATCACTTACGCGCTCAATCCGCTTAGCTCTGTACGAAGAAAACTGGAAGACGAAGCCCTGGATGGAGTAAAAACTAGATAGCTCAGTTTGGATATTGGAGCAACTTTAGTCGAAAAAAGGGGCGGAATCTAATAAGAGTTCTTACCGGACACTGTGCCATAGGCACGCATGCATTTGTAGGAGCTGTAGAGATGAGGAAGAAATAGAATCTATCCAACATCTGATATACGAAAGCCGAGCCCTAGCAAGAGGAAGCACTTGGGAAAGCTCATCTTTGCAGAGCTGGAAGACATGTGCGGTGCACAAATGAAAAGCTTCCGAAAGTTGCACTATCGGCCATAACATCCGAATGGTCTCACATGGGTTCCACCTTTCATAAAATTTCATATAAGTTTGATGTTACTACTGTATATCAATGACAGGCGCAATGTGCACATCACCAACCGCAGCGATAGAGACGATACTACATCTCATTCCTATAGACATTTGTGGCAAAGAATTCGCCACTGAGACTTAATGCATTCTCGCAATGGAGTTAACACATTACAGGTCACGCCAGTCTTTGAAACTCACACTTTTTCACCGAAGAACCTACGGACTACCTATCGTAGAATTCAAAAAACCAGAATACCGAGCAGACAACTATGGGAGACGAAATCGGTGTTGAACAATAACAACGCCAAGGACATCTACACAGATGGATCTAAAACCGGTAGTGAAGTGGGAGCGGGGATTTACTCAGAACACCTCCAGATCAGCTGGTCTTTTAGACGACCAGATTAGTGTAGTGTTTTCCAGGCAGAAACCGCTGAGTGGCTGTTGATGAGAACGATATCGAACGAGAACATCGTCATCTTTACCGACAGTCAAGCAGCAATTATATCCCTCGAATCACCATTTTAAAGACCAAAATTGGTAAGACTCTTAACGAGATATCAATACATTGCAGCCTAACGGTGTGTTGGGTGCCTGGACATAGAGATATTCCAGGAAACTGTGAAGTAGACGAGCTAGCCAGAAACGGAACAATATTCATTGGACCAATGATTGAAAACATCTGCGTGCCAAAAGAAACTGAAAAAACAAAAACCACAGAGCTAGCGATCAGCAGAGGCCGATGAAAGATGGAATAACCGTAACACGTGCCTACACGCGAAACAAATATGGCCAAAAATGGACCTTCAGTGAACCACGGCCATCGGCAGTCTAAGAAGAAAAAACCTGATTAACTTAGTTGGGAGTCCTCACAGTGCGCAATGGGAAGACTAGGACTACCATATAATGACTTCTGTAGCAGATGCATGGATGAAGAAGAAGAGGAAAACCCCTCAAATCTACTCTGCAACTGTCCTGCACCGGCCTCCATTAGGAAACAAACTCTTGGAGAATATCATATAAACAAACTTTCGGACACATCTGAAAAGGATATCAAATCAATATGGGCATTCGTCCAAAAAACAAAATGGTTCCAGTTGTAACGAACGGCAACCGGAATCCATCGCTTATGACAGCCACATAACCTAATTCGATGTACATATGGGTCTCTGTCCAGTCCAAGCCTTGCAATGGACATACCCGATGATGGTAAGTCTTCCAAGCTGCTAGCTAGACATCTGACAACCAGTGCAGCTGGAGTTAGAGCCACAAGTCAAGTAGTAAAGATGTACTTGGTTTCTTTTCATCACCCTAGTTCACATTCGATTTGAGGCAGAACAATTGTGCTCTCTAACGTAGACTTGGGGAATTTCGAGTGACATTTTTGTGATTTCTGGATTGTTTGCATTGTCTTGTGTAGTTGTTGGCTTTTTGAATATGCACCTTGTTCTTCCAAGGCATTGCCTTTCATTCAACAGAAAAAAAAAACAGAAATCAAACGCTTTCTTTAAAAAAAGCTATCAACGTCCCACCACCAACCAAACTCAACTCGAGTATCGATGCATCTTCACCTGAGCAACGAGCCAAACAGCTGCTAACACGCACACTCACCCACTGGCTTTCCACTTTCCACCCTTTTGCAACGTTTCCCACTTCACCATCTTCTTTAACCCATCGACCATTACTCCAGACATGACATTCAGTGTTGTGTTTTCATTTTGCCATATCATTCGTGAGAAATAAATATTTAGCAGCGGAGCTCCGACCGCCCTCGGCGATTAAAGATACAATCGCATATTCCAAAGGCTAATTCTTCGCTGCTCAGTAACGTACTTAGAAATACGGAGAAAATCCATTTATCAATCAAAGCCCATCTAATCGCCTCGGCGACGTCGGCTGATAAAAAGTAATTGTTATTAATGTACAATGCTGTGCGAAAGATGGGAATAGTTTGGTGAATCGATTTAGTGCTCAAATAGACGTTGTGTTCGAGAGACTTGTGCTTTGTTTGACTCTCCGCTGGTCGCTGTTTGTATTTGATTTGAAACAAAACATGGCTCAGTCGAAATTGAGTCAAGTGTTCAACTACCAGTCATGGGTGCATGCAGTGTCGGGGGCAACTGTAAGTTCTTTCAGCGTCTACTCTGATCGTAGCTCAGCGCCTCAGAGCTCAAAGGTCAGAGTGGAGGTTGATTCAATAAGGAATTTCTTCTGAGACTCTCTCTCAATCTCTCTCTCTCTTCTTACAGGGTGGTGTGATTGCCATGACAACTTTCTACCCTTTGGACACGGTACGATCAAGACTACAAGGTAAATTGACGATACTACCTTGTTATGCAAATCCTCTACTACTCCGGTTTGTTTGTTTTTGTGTGGAGTGCATGTGTATTCACCTAAACAGGTTGGTGCATCATCATACGTGCTTCTGCTCACACATTTGTGCTGTGGTGGTAAACAAGGCAACGCCGAAAGCTTGTCCGCCAGTATTTGTGTAGTCTTAGTCACTAAGAAGCACTTGTGTTGCATTTCACTCCGCCGCTGCGAGCGGGTACGGTACCACCGCGCCAGTGTAGAAAGTTCAACCTTTGAACTAATGACGTAACTATCGCTTATTGGTCGGCAACATCACCTGTCTGGCTTTCTAACACATGTAGACAAACAAGTGCGACGCAGTCTCCACTTGCTGTGCACGCAAAACCTAGTGGAGTCTGTCATCATCCGAGCGTGACTTGGTCAGCGAGTGCGTGCATTGGGTAACCAGGTACTCTAATCAGCCCATTGCCGCTTTTGAAGGGAATCTGTGTGTCAGCAGGTGTAATTCGGTAGGCATTCGGCCAAGTGAGAAGGGCAGCAAAAAAGCACCCGTCTCACACCGTGTTCCAGCACGCAGTTCCCAAAACCCCCTTAACATCCCTCCACTCTCCCTAAATGAAATACTAAAGCTCACCCCCACCTTCCACTCATTCATTCCAGTTGAAAATGCCGACCGTCGCAAGGCAGTCAACACGCTCCAGCTCATTATGCAGCTCGTTCGAGAGGAAGGCTTCTCGACACTCTACCGCGGCGTGGTGCCGGTGCTGCAGAGTCTGTGCATTTCAAACTTCGTCTACTTCTACGCATTCCACAGTTTAAAGGCGCTCAATTCAAGCGCACAACAAGGCGCCATCCGTGACTTAATGCTGGGCTCCATAGCTGGCATTATCAACGTTCTGACCACGACACCCTTCTGGGTGGTGAACACCCGCTTGAAGATGCGCGGCGTTGCCGGTGCGGATGTGTGCAAAAACTACTCCTCACTCTGGGAAGGTCTCGTGTACACGGCAAAGACCGAAGGCATCGCAGGTCTATGGTCGGGCACCATTCCGTCGCTGATTTTGGTTTCCAACCCCGCCTTGCAGTTCATGATGTACGAGTTTCTGAAGCGACACTTCACCGATCCCAACAAGGACACGTCCACTTTGACCTTTTTCATGATCGGTGCTGCCGCCAAGGCGTTCGCAACTGTGTTGACATATCCGCTGCAGTTGGTGCAGACGAAGCAGCGTCACCGTACGCCAACGGATGAGATCGCCAAGAACGCTGGAATTATCGAGATAGCCCTGACCATCATCAGGGCGAATGGTGCCAAGGGCCTGTTCCGCGGCATGGAAGCCAAGATACTGCAGACAGTCTTCACGGCCGCCCTCATGTTTACCATTTACGAGAAGGTTGCCAAGGGCGTCGGCGTAGTTCTGAACAAAAAGGTCACCTAGACAGAGTTGTACCATGACCAGGCGACCAGGCGGCCAGTCGAAGCCTCAGTAAGTAGTCTTTAAGTGTGTACTTCAACTTGTATTTGTTAAAGAAAATAAGAAGTGTATGGATAACAAGAACAAAGTAGGAAACGGAACTAACCAAAGAAACAAACAAATAAAAATAAAAATACTTTAGTGTTCTTTTTTTCTCGCTCATTGGCCTTTTAAGAAGTGTTTGTCCCTATTCGTCGCTCGGTTTCTCTGGATTCTTCTTATCCTCGTCCTCTTCGGAGTCGTCTTTCATTTTCTTGGCAGCCGGCGGCTCGTCTTCTGATGATTTCTTTCGTTCAAGCAGTTCTTTCAGTTTTCTTCCCATCGGGACGTCCCGCACTATATCCTCTGGACTCGAATCGTCCTCGGTGACATCTTCCACGGCACCTTTCTCGTCCGGCTTGTCGTTGTTATCGTCCGCCTTCTCCGACTGCTCCTCCTCCTCCTCCTTGACAGCTTCCTTCTTCTTGTCGGCACCGTTTTCTGCTTTCACAGCGGCCAACTCGACGAGATTGTACTTTCTGTATTTCATGTACCCCTCCACGACGGACAGGCAGCATTTCCCCTTCACAATTTCCACGATGACCGACAGCTCGGGATTCTTCAGGTCCACCTTGTTCTTCGGATTCATTTCCAGAATTTTATCCGCAAGCACCTTGATCACCGCGTCGCGCTTAATGTCGTTGTTGTACCTCTTGTTGTAAACAACTGAGAATGTCTTACCAGCTCCGAGGAAATATTTGTCAAACATCGCATCGCCCGCCTTTGAGATATCGTCAACGTCGGCCCTGCAAACCTTCTCAATTGGTGTGAGGCGAAGCAGGAACCTGGTCTTCTGCAGTTTCTTCTCGGCAATGTCTTTGATCAGCTTCACGCCCAGCTCAACTGGATCGTCGAGTGTTGTTTTGATGAAAATGCAATTCTTCGTCCCCGTGTCCACTGCCTGGAAGCGACGACACTTCCCGGCCTTAGATTCCGCTTGGGCGGCATCGATTTCTTTTTGAAGGTCATCGGAGATGTCTGTTTCCTCCTCGTTCTTCGCACTGTCTTCCTTTGGCGCTTCGTTTTTGTTGCCCTCCGGCTTCGCTTCGGGACCATAGAACTGGTCGGCGTACTGTGACAGAACATTGTAGCACTCTCGGACACAATCCTTCTCGCGGAAGTTGCACGTAGCCAGGAAGCCCTTGTGACCGATTTCAAGTAAATGACGTCTATTGCCCGTGTACGGGTATGGTTTGGATTTCGCGTTGTTATCCTTTCGCTGCCGTTTAGCCGGTGGATCTGCCATTTTCGAGATGAACTTGAGCTTGTTTTCCTGCAAACGTTGTTGATTTGGTTTTATTTTGTATTTTCAACGCGGAAAGCCGATCGATGTGGTGTGTATATGCCGAGATTGACAAGACGAAGACCGCACCACACGCGTATATGGAACAAAGTGGAAGTGACAATGACAGGCCGTGGTGTTTTTTTCGAATTTTGTTTTGCTTTTCTCTGTACACCACGTTGCGCTGAGGAGGGGAAACTTCATTTTGCGCAGTTCGTCGAAGAGTGAGATCCATTCAAAATGGCAGTTAGTTTAGGCGGCTTTTCACACACGCTAAATTCGTCACCGATTTTTCAATGTTTTTTGAAGGGAGGGAAGGGACAAAAGGGATCACATAAAGAAATTGTATAAATCGTGAGTCGCACATGTAAAAGTGGCAGTATAGCGGGGTTCACATTATACCACATGTGGTTCAACCCGGACGTACTAGAGCGCCGGATGGACCAATTTGTAGTATGTCGTACACAGTTCGTGTGAACGGTCGGTATGAACGACAGTCGTACAGGCGGTCGTATAGCGGCGTTCATATTCAACAATTTGTCGATACGATTTGCTTGACAACCGTGCTTCATGGTCCAAATCGTCAATGTGAACGCTCGTTACTGCAAAGTTGACAGACTTGTAGTACGGTAGACAAAGCATTTTGACTTTTTTCCAATTTGTCGTCAAGCAAATCGACAAATTGTTGAGTGTGAACGCTGCTTCTGGGAATTCCAATTTGTCGAACTTTTTCGCTCGGTCACACCATGGATATAGTTTGGTTGCACTGGGATATGCCTGAAGCACAACACTCCGTTGCGAAATTGAACCGCGTAGTGGGAACCTCAGAGCCATTTGAAACCTATTTCAGCTAGGCACAGTAGCAAGAGTGGTACTTTTTGTGAAGACTCAGATACTGTTCTGCAAAAATGTAATAGAAGAGAATAGAAATCAGATTTACAGGGGAATTCATATGGACAAACATACAGGACAGTTCTGGTCTCACAGACTCATATATTATTTAAGGCTCAACTATAATGCGCATGAGCGAGCATGAGCTAGTGTCAAGTTTGGACGAATTGTTTCGTCATGTTTGCTAAAAAAAAACATGAGTAACTATAATGTACACATGGGCGCATAGCCTCCTGTCAGAAATTCTTCCGTTGCTTGCTTTATTTTTTTATTTAATTTTGATTTATTATGAATTCCTCATGTTTCCAGTTCGATTATATGTGTATGTATGTACGAATACCAACACAATAACAGCTGATTTGCTCATTTCGCAAATTTGTTTTCTTGTCTGTGCTTTATCTTTCACATTCGCATATGCGCGGTGCGATTCATTTCGCACTAGCTCATGCTTAACGAAACGTTTGTGTTTTGCACATTCTTAACGAAATGTTAGCAATCTTTCATGGACGACATTATAGGTTGCCTCATAGGGGTGGGTGTATTCGCCCACTCACTCATGCACGTTTGACACTAGCTAATTCTCGCTCATGCGCATTATAGTTGAGCCTTTATAGTCTATTACAAGCGCTGCTACGAGTACATCCACCATCAATGAAATTCACTAGGATAAATGAAGTCTGACGACACGTTTGATCATATGAACGCTAACGACATCGGTTTGTCCGACATCTATCCGACCAAGTCTGGCCGGTATGTTTGGCCGTGTGAACTCCACTATTGATTGTACATTCTGTTCAACAAAAATGTAATAAAAGAGAATAGAGCTAGAATTGTTTCTCAAGGAGTATGGGTTCAATGAGTTGATATGGAGTTGATATGTGGAAGTGGGACCAGGGAAGTGGCAATTTTGATCGAAGTAGGCAAACTAAACTGATGACCGGTTGAATCTCTGATAATGGCAGACTTTCCGAATCTTATTTTCTCCTTTTTCGACGAGATTAAGTTCTGAATTATGGCGATCATAACCCTCTGCACCCCTACCAGAGATGAAGTATTAAAGAGATAGTCATCTGACAGCGTTTTTTATAAAATGTTCACAGACAGTGTTTGTGAATACGATTCATCAGAGAGCAACTGCAGGCTGCTCTAAAGCCTTAAGAGGTGTGCGTGAAAATAAAGCAGTATGCGTGCCTTTAGAGCAAATCAGAGCTAGGCGAGGGTTTTTTTTAGTAAAGACCCAAACCCGAGTTGGACATCTCTTTACTACTTCATCTCTGACCCCTACTGCTCCGCCTTTCAGGTTAGCCGATTGGATCCCAATAAATATCTGCAAGTCTCACTGTCTCATTCTCACATCACATTCTCATCTCACTTCATCACTATGGCCGATAAAATGCTGATATTTTAGTATTTGTTTGATAGAGGAGTTTTGATGTCTGCCTCTCTTTCGCACTTGCGTTGGAACGTTAATTGATATTGCCTTTTTAACGGGGTTCGAAGGATCTCTCCTTTGAACATGACAATACCAAGTGAGCCGATCGCGCCCAGTTTTCTTAGAGATGGGTTCTTTTTTCATTCATGTGAGTCCATTGCCATACCCATAGTCAGACACTGCCACCGATCGACTACTCCAGTGATATTGCCGTTCATTTTATCCCAACGGCAAATGGTGACTGTATCAGATTTGAAAACTGGATAAGGCGTATTAACTTTGCTTTCATTGGTATTCAAACAGGGCCAAGAGCAGGCACTGAACCAATTGCGCCATCGACCATTGTTACTCCTGCTGTCATGCGGTGCACCTTCATCTCAGTTGCTGTTAATAAAAATGCCCTCATACTTTTCGTACGCTGTCCAACATTGTGGAACGTATGTGAGCGCCGGACGTACAACTGCGGCGTAGAGCTTTCCTTTCGACTAAGGAGGCATTTTTCGGTCACAGAAGATGGCTAAGTTTTCCTGCCACTTCATCCAACCTTCGCTTTCGTGATGATTGATATCGTCATCACAGGTTCTTTGGACTTTTCGCACTTGGGAAGCATTTTTCCGTTCAAATAAATGTTTGGAATAGGACTTAGTTCATTGGAGAATGGGCAACACGGTCTTTTTCAGCAGACGGCAAACTTTCCGTGTATCTTCCAATTATGATAAGCTGTCTCCTCAGGACCCTACGAGAGCTTTCCATTTCTCCTGGCTCCAGTTTCCCCACACGATACTGATACGATTTTAGTTCATTCCGACAAACCATCACAGCAACACTGTCGTACCAGAAACTGATTCCATTTCATTCCATCCAGCCCCAGCAGACCGCAACAAATGACAAGCACAAAGCGAACTGTCAAATGTTCGCAATTTGAAAACACCTCTCGACAATTCCCTCCTCAAATTCGTTTTCAGTTTATTCGTGTCTCTCGCTTGGTAATCGCCGACGGTGCTTGTTGAAACTGGAATACAAGTTAAATTTAAACAAAAAAAATATTCGTTTGAATTCCCCCACACTCACCCTCTATTCCCCGCGCGATTAAACGAACCCGGAATAAAAATAAATCCTTGCCTGCTTTTAAACGGTGAATACCACACCGCGAGCATCTCTGCAGAGTCTCAATCCCGACAAGCAAAAGTGCAATCAATCCAGTGCGTGAGAGTGTATCTGTGTTCAGTGCTTGGTTTCCGGGTGCAAACCTTGAACTTTTGCAAGAAAGTGTAAATAACCCTTGTGCGTGGAAAGCAGGAATACACACAATCACTCCCCCCCCATCAGCAAAGTGTAAATCTTCATTTAATTATTTACACAAATCCAGAAGGCTCATTATAAAGATGTCAATGAATGCTACAGAACCAATGGAACGTGCCGAACCAGAAGGTAATTCACATACACATCGTGTCCCAGTCGTGTTCATCGTCCACTAGCTACACTTCTTCGAACCCCGAATGACATTGAATTGCGCTGAGCGTTGAGCGTTGAGCCCAGGCGATGTGAGTGTGTAGTGAGCTCGGGAAATCTATCAGCCCGGGATGTGTATATCTGCAGACACAACAATGCGAGGAATTTGCATTGTTTTGTCGTTGCACTTGTCGTTGTTTACAAAACACGCTCTCTGAAGGTGTAGAGGAGAAGAAGACAAATGAATTTGCCTCATTTCAGTCTGCGGCTCTACGCCTAATTGCCGCACACCCTCGTTTGGCTTGAGGGATGCTGGTTGTTTCCCTCGCTTATCAGTCAGTTATGCAAATACAACCATTCCACCGCCAAGCAGTTGCCAATTATGAAAAAAATAGCTTAATCGCCGCTGCCTCTCCACTGCGGCTACGGTCCATGGATTCTGGTGTACACACCCGAGAAAAGCACAGAAACCAGTGTTTCCCGCAGTGCTGGGTAAATGACTTTTTACCATACACAGCCCGTCGGCCACTAAACTCTGTGCAGAGCTGGAATTGTTTGCTGTCAATAATGCACTTAGAATACAATAAACAGCCGTACGTGAATCTTCCGTGGGAATACTCTGAAATCCATTATCCGATTCGGGCGATGGCCATGAATGCGCATTTATTTCCGAACGAGGGGTGGGACGGACCCAGCCAGTGGGCGACTCATTGTTTGGACAGCGCTATTTGGAAATCGGACACTTCTCTATTCCCAATTCGACTGTAATAGTTTGTAAACGACCTGCTAAATGGACTGCGGCATGGGGCGCTGCTGGGGGTGGGTGATGCTTTTAGGGCCTATTTAGCAATGATGATGGCCTAAATTATTCAGCATGTCGGCTTATGTGGGAAGCGGTGCTTTAATTTTTTGAATATTTTCATAATTTGTCTTGTGGATGGAGTTGAACTGAATGAACGGTGGGTTTGGTTCAACATCTGTGGACTGCTACCGATGTAAGTTGGGTTTGTGGAGTCAAGCATTCATCGAAGAGGCAAATGGATACTCTGTCGTATACGCATTATTGTGATCTCGTCTTAAATTCGTCGCTCCGAAATTAATCATTAAATATGAACGAGTTGAGAACTCGCAAAGGTTCGCTGATGGTGTGTCTTCCCGCTCAGAACATGGATTTGGGGTTTCCTCTAGGGATTGCCGAGAACTTTCATCAACTCGCTTGACAGAAATGGAGTTGAAATGTCCTCTCGACTGAAGACTGCTCTCCGGATGTTCTGCCTGAATACATCAACGCATTTGGCAATTCTTCAGAGGCTTTGTATATTTTTTTAAGTTAAATTACATTTGTCTCACTTCGGGGACTGTGATGGACCAGTCATTTCTGGATCTTCTCTGAAGGGAATGTGTTTACAAACACGAGTTTTAATGCAATGACAGGTCCTCTCACATTATTGTGTTAAGCGCCCTTAACAAAGCAGGAATGAATAAATTCAGTTCTCCGTCAAAATGAGCAGTGCAGAGTTCCTTGGTGTTAATGAAACACATGCCAAACTTAGTCAACCTCAACTTCGTCTACTTGTCCAGCTTGGTTTTCCGTGATGTTCTCCTTATTGACTCCTCCCGATTAAGTGTGTGTTTGCCTGGTGCTTGAAATGTGACGACGATCATAACTTCAGCTTGCAAGCTAAGCCTTCTTCTTTGGTACCTTAAACAATAAACCTTTGCAGCTTGTGCGATCTTCAGTTGTGCATATCAAGTTGACTGATTTGTTATTTTTTTCTTTTGTCAGAGGTTTTTCGAACCTGGAGCACTCGAAAACGCGCCGAACGTTGCTGTTAAAACAATTATATCATTTGCACGTGTTGTTGAACGCTATGTCCATCCAAGTTGATTTGACAAAACAGACTGAACAAATTACAACCAATTTAACGGATGTAGCTTCAACAATATGGCCGCTATCAGCAATATCAGAAAAAAATGTCCCAAAAAGTGTGCATTGATCACAGAAGAGTATCATTTGTCCACAATCAAAATCCCCTCAATGTCAAGGACAACAATTCCTCGCCTTCTGCTAAACCCCACCCATCCACTGTTTCATTTCATCGCCTCAAGCGTAAGTTCCGCGCTCCGAAGCCGATAAGCCGCATTTTGTATGCAAACAACATTTTAACGACCCACTCGATACGGAGGACATTTAGGAAAATCAAATTACAAGCGTCGTCGCTGAGTCCTTTCTGCCGTCATTGATATTTTATTATCATCCCGGCAAGATGATATCCGCCGCCAAAGAGGCACTTTAATGCCCTTTCATCATCATTCGCCTCTAATCTGGGTCCGATCTGGCGCCGACCACCATCGACAAATAGACCAAAATTTAAGGAAAACAATTCAACCATATCGTCGCTCAACGCACATTCCTGCATTCATTAAAGAGTATCGCCATCAAAACACAATCCCCGGGGGAAACAAAAGCAAAAACCACTTGTGTCCGGCACTCGGAAATCGGACACAACACCTAATGGCGCCAATTCACATTTTATTGATTCCCCACTCACTCGGCAGCCGAGTGGAAAAAGGACTCCCGAATGCCTTTGAACCCTGGCACGCCCCACACGTGTCCTCCTCTTTGCACAGATGCCAATGGTCCACACCCACAGTACACATCTTCCAAGTAACTCAATTCAATTGAATTTGATTCAATAATCTCTCTTGTGCTACAATGGAGGCTGAGTCTCAATGGGCAACCCTACATTGTCATCCATTCAACCCAATCAGGTTAATGCGCTTCGGTCTCTTTTCATAGCACAAAAATTAATTTCGCCTCCCGTGCATAGCCAACTAATCCCTAATGCGAGGGGGGGGGGCGAGGAGTATCATTAACCCTTGCGCCCGCCGCTGGATCGGAGCTCGGTTTTGAATTTCGCCGCTTCCCCGGAGGCAATGAACTATGAATGTATGTATGCCCAAAGAATGGAAATGGCAAGGAGCGACCCGAAGTCGCTCGCTCCTCCCACGGCCATGCACAAGGTCGAGAGAGCAAAGCGGCTGAAACAAAAAAAAGTGAATTTATTGTAAAAAAAAGTTACAGAATTTTAGCATAGACAAGCAACATTTGTGAACCGAGGCCATCGGCCAGCTTGAGGGAATTGTAAATAAAATAGGAGGCGGCTAGTTAACCATTCCGCACACAAGCACACGGCCGGCCCTCGCATGGGATGACTTCGGAAGGGGTGAATGTGTTTTCTTTTTGTTTGCCTCGAAGAGATCCTTCTTCTTTGACGGCGCAAATGGGCGAAGGACGATAAAGTGCGAACAAGATTTGACGGCATTGTGTGACGGCCTCTGCGAGGCGTTTCCGAACTTTATCTCGTTTTACACTTCGTTGAGTGGTTATTTGTAGTCGTGTATGCTCGGGGAAATTAACTGCCTACAGGACAGGAAACTTGAGGAAACATTCTAACCGATTTGTATGCGTCCCATTTGCTGTAATTGCAGTGAACTGGACGCGCTGCTGAAAAGCCTCGCAGCAAAACGGATGAGTTCATACGTGACCGGCCTTGTGGTGTCCCACGCAATTCAGTTCGAATTCAGCGGGATGGGTGGAATTTGAATTCAAGAGAGGGCGATTGTGACATGAATCGTTGTCTGGGCGGTCAGTGAAATGGGAGTGACCTCATGTCTGGCAGGGACTTTTATCTGAATTCCTGCGGCAACAATGGACTTGCTTGACAATTACCAGTTCCTTTCGGTTTGCTTTCGAAGTGGAATGTCGTCCGATCTTTGAAATTCAAACATAATGGAGGAAAGTAATCAGTAGTCGGGCGAATACACAGAATTGTACACAGCCAAGTACACTGGCTGCCATAACCACTTCGCTCAGCTGCTTTGAGTTTCGTTCACATTTGCGTACTGAAATGGATGTAAGGATATTTAAGTTAACTTGTGCAAATTAAGCGAATGCACAGAAACGACTCACTGTGACCATAATAACTATCTCGGCCAGATTCGTTGAGTTTCGTTCAGTTTTGCTTTATTAAATGGACGTAAGGATACTAAAGTCAACTTAAGCAAATTTAGCTATATTAGTAATAACCAAGATAATAACCAAGTCGCTCAGTTTCGTCGAGTTTCGTTCACTTTTGTTTACTGAAATGGATGTAAGGAAATTGAATTTAACTTAAGCAGATGAGCAAATGCACAGAAATAATGCGCTGTAACCACAAAAGATACATATTTCAACTTAAGCAATAGAGGAAATTCACAGACATGATACTCAATAACCATAATAACCCCTCGGTCAGTTTCGTTGAGTTTCGCTCACTTTTGCCTACTGAAGTGGATGTAAAGTTATTTAAGTCAACTTAAGCAAATATAATAATTAACTCGTCTTAGTTCGTTGAGTTTCTTTCAGTTTTGCTTTCTTAAATGGATATAATGATATTTCAGTCACCTTAAGCCATCGATCGAATGCACAGAAATGATACACTGTCACCACAAAAGCCCACTCGCTCAGTTTCGTTGAATTTCGTCAACTTTTGGGTGCGAAATTAATCATTCACTCTATTCGCACGTCAACGATAGTTGATGTTGGAATTTTGCAAAGGTCCCTGAAAGAATTAGGAGCACTTTGAAATTTGACGATGCTCCTGGCCACGTTCGGTCGGTTCTGACACAGGCTTAAGTTTAGGTAAGTAAGTCGTGGATGGGCAATTAGAAGTAATAGGGCAATTTGAAAACTTATCCACTTCCTTCTCTCCATGACTGGCGCCCTGCGTCTACGCATCTTGTCTTGATCTAACCTCGAAGAGCACTTAGCAATTGTCGGGAGCTATCGCTCGTGTTCGACATACTCCCATTTGGTTGCTGGCTTGCGTGAACTTCCGCCATGACCAGGAGATCACTATCGACATGCTCCAAAAAAATATCACGAGGCACTTACAGCACACGAACCTGTCAAAGCACTTTCGCGTCGGGCACCTGACTCGATTTGAAATAGAAATTACACCAGTGGGTGAACGATCGCTCTCTTCACCTCTGCGAATTGTTATCAGCGAAACACGTCTAACCCTTATCGCAATTGCGTTATTTATGTGTATCTACAAGACAACCTAAATTAGCGCCCGTGGTCTACTTGCAAGCGAGTGACTTCAATTTAGGTTAACGCCTAAAGACCGAGTGACGTCTTCCAGTTTGCGCCATACGCTTGCCATTGTGTTCTGCTAATGCCACGTAATTCAAAACGAACTCACACGGTGTGGGTTCTTCTTTTTGTGCGTTCAATTCGAAGCATCTATCATCATCACTGTCGCAGTGACAGAGATGGCTATCTAAGCATAAAAAGGTAATTTATCATCGATGACAATTCAATTGTGCTGTAGTCCTTTTTTCGTCGGTGACAGTACATTTCGCTTTTTGCGACCGAACAAGTCCAAGTCATTTGTGAAATATGAAAGCATGACACCGGGGAGGGGAGGAAGCACAGTCACTTGAATTCAATAATTCTTTGATGTGCTCAGTGGAGGGGGGGTGGATGGGGGTTTGGTGCATTGCGTGAACTACGAAGCCTTGAAGTCAACTGTTGATTTAACTGTCCTGATACCACTGTCATGTGGTTGCTAGTCGTTCTTGGGGCTGGGGAATGGAGATGGTTGTGTCTGGGTCGGTCGGGGGCGGTGAATGCGTCGGCGTTGTTGCGTACTAATTGGATTACATATCCGATTGTAACTTTCTATGATGTACTAATGATTTTACTCGGTGGAGCTTGTAATCTTTGAAGGATTATATATTGATTCACTCGTAAGATTGACAGATTCGAGGAAAGAGATTTTTATTGTGGCCGTCTTACGTCAACCTGCCTGACGCTCTACTTATGAATGGACTGTCAAACACGAAATCTGCTGATGAGGACATGATGTTGTTCACCGCGGTTTATTAGAAGCTTTAATTCATCATTCTTCAAGAAATTTGTCTTCTATTTTACTGCAAAAGAACTGGGGTTCCCTGTAGTCAAGTCTGTTCATCAATTACTCAAGCTTTTGAGTGCAGTGCATCTGTTAAATTCAAGTTCTTTGGGATTCAGTCACACATACAGTCCACAACATTTTACGTGTGAAGGGTCAGCCATAGCCAGAATAAGGTGGTGGCGCGACTGTCCGCGGTGGACCCAGATTTTTTGGCAAACCACACGTGCTATTGTGCTTGCTATTAAGCTCCATTTAAACCTTTAATGTCGATTGTGCTGTCACTTTTTGGCTTTGCAACATGTTTCCCTCATTGACTGTTATGAAACTTTTTATAATTTCAAGTTTTCTGTTGCGACAATTTTATAGCCATTTGAAGGCTTTGAGATATGAGCACTTAACAGAATGACTACCTAACATTCTTCTTCGAGTATCCATAAGAGGGGGACACGTTCCGAGGTAGTGTAGTACTGTTTTCTCGTCTTCCTCACCTCTGCAGCTTCTACAGAAGTCATTGTAGGGCGCTCCAAGACTTCTTGCTTGGTTACCTATGAACCAGTGTCCAGTTATTACGCCTACTAATTTACTTACATATATGGTTCCTTTCTAACTCTAGGAGAGCTGTTACTTCTGCCTGGAATACACTGCAGTATCTTGGTAGACTGAGATCCATAGAAATCTCTATCGACTTGGCGTAGACACCAGAACCTGCACCTTCATCCGATTTGGAGCGGTCCGTGCTGTCCACCATTTTAGGACGCCGTACGTCAGTTTTAGCCGTACTATTGCAGTATATAGCCAGTGTCTTATACTTGGTCGGAATCCCCATTTGGGCCCGACGACTTTCTTGCATGTGTACACTCGGATCGATGTTTCCCGTTACACTACGAATCTTGTTCTATGCGAATGTGTGAATTCTATGCCAACTCCGAACGCCGAAATTGTTCGAAACAGGAATACTCTTTGAGTATTGTTAGTGACTCGAAAAGAGGAGGAGCCGTGAATTATGACAGTTGCTAAATTCGGGGATTGAAAGTAGATCCTCAGAGTACGAGTCGACGCATCTATCCACTACGCCAAAGCAGCGATAATTGGTTCTGGGAATGCACGTAAAACTCCAACACCAATGACAGTTGATACCTTACGTGTCTAGAGAGCCATTTACTACGTTCCCGGTGTAGTAAGAAAAAGTGAACGGAACTTAACGAAACTGGACGAAGTGATTATTGTGGTCACAGTGCATAGATTACATAGATTGTTCTAAGTTAAGAAAGGAAATATATGGATCCGCCTCATGGCGCCTCATTATTGAAGAAATGGCTGGATCTACTGACAACTCTGTCAGAATCGAGTCCTAATCCTATGCTCGCTCATGCCTATTATAGATCTCCACTGAGCGGGTACATCACACTCGACCATAAACGCAAACGTGTGATCTTTACCAAGGCGTGGCAAAAATCTATACGTTGCGCTTGGAACTGCTACGCCATCCATCTACGACTGTTTCCTATTTATAAATAGTTGGCCGTGTTAGCGCTTTCATCACTGAAACAAACGCCTGTTTTTAGGGAATAAACAAGTTGGAAAAAGGCTGTACTAAATGTATTGAGCTGACAGGAGGCTGTAATGACCGGTGCTGACAATATTTAATGAAACGAAGTCGATTGCTTTCAATGAAAACTGAATTTATTATTCACTAGGCTCGCCTGCTCTTTAAATGCGTTCTATGATATTTTCTCGTAATAATATATCATAATTCGGTACATGTGTTTACCAAAGTTCTACTCAATCCTTTGGCAAAAAACATTGTGCACATCTACGCGAAATGACCTTTCCAATGGTGTAAGTATCATGCCATTCGGTTGAGTAGAGCGGCGTATAAGCGTACCACAAAAATTGGCAGCACGTAAAGGCTTTTCCAATAGCGACAACTTTGAATTTAATTCGTGAACGCACTCTTTCACTAATCATCAATGTCGGTTATCGCAACTTTAAGAGCGTTTTACTCTTAAAGTTCACATCTTCCGTAATGAAGCTCATTTTTGGCTCAATGGTTCGTCCATAAGCAAAATATGCGTTATTGGTCGGGTTCCACATGTGCTTCATGAATCACCAATTCATCCACAAAAAATAAATGTTTGGTGCGGTTTGCATGCCGACGGCGTTGTTGGGCCATATTTTTTCGTCGACGATAACGATCGTCACGTTTTGTCAAATGACTTCTATGGTTAGCGCGGAACTCCTCTTTAAAGTTGATACAACATGAGAAGTTGAATGAGTTTCCTTGAACCATGACCATTTTTTGGAGATAAATGTGTTAAACAGAATGTTTTTTTCCTAAACATTCAACAAATGGCAGCATAAAAGCGAACCAAATAGTACATTTAATGCTTCTGTTAACGATCATTTATCATGTCGCCTTTGATCATTAACTAAGTGAACTTTGCCCACGCCTAAGTGAATCGACGATCGTAAAGTTCTAACAAACCACATCAAATATCATTTATAAGTGGTAAGCAGGTCACTCACAGACGGCGTTATACCATAAAATTCGTCAAATTCCCCGGCATTGCTAGCGATAGAAGGTCGTTCTTGAATAAATAAAATAGAGTGACTTCAAACATTGTAACCTCCCAGCGCTTAGCTCTTCTTCTCAATCCACAATGGAGACCACCGACCACCAAGTCCATTCCACTTCAGAAAAAAAAACCATGTTAATATGCTTCGACAGGTCATCAATAAAAAAAAAACGTGCTAACAAGGGAAACATAACACATTAGAAGTAAAACCTAAAGAAATCAATTACCACTTCCATCAAACTTACAAGCACCGCTCAGTTGGATCTACCACCTCGGGCAGCTTAACGCCGAAATGGATCACACGGTTGAGAGCAGCATGTGACAAGGCCGCTGAGTAATTATTTATACGACTACGACGACGATGACAACCAACAAGAACAACAACAACGAAGAACGCAGAACGAAGAATTCATCTCAGCGTATTCGGTTGTACTTAAGTAATTGCCGCTCGAAAGTGGATACAGATACGACGATGAAGATGGAAAAATTAAATGATTCCGAGGAACTACGAGTACGCGGAACTTGTATCATCTTCACTTTCCATCTCGTCTCACGTGAATAAGTGAGTAATTTCGTGGGGGAGTCTCTCTGCTGGCACTGTCCCTAGTCCCTACCACTGTCCGGGCCTGATGGTGGGATGTACGAGTGTATTTCGAAAGTTTGGAAAAGCAATTAGTTTGGTGGTGCTGCAGGAAAATGAATTTTCCGTGCCATAATGACTTTATGAGCTCGACCAACCGACTTGCGGATGGGACGCTGGGGGACGCTGTTGTTTGTTGCCAAATTGAGGTTGAATTAAATTGATGCTCTAACAAATGGCTTTTCAGCGGAAAGCCCTAACGGAAGTCGCGTTTTTAGATTGTTTTTCGAATGTTTATGAAATCATTAATGAATCTAAGTGATCTCTTCCACGTTGGACAGGTATCCAAGATGGAGTCGGAAATAGGCATCCGTTTCGTTGGATTAGCAACGGAAAGTGTTTTGTTTTTCCGCCTCTTGAATTGATTCAAATTTAATCCTCGTGCTTCCAAGTTTATGTTTTGCCTTACATCCGCTCTTTAACAAATGTACACGCTTTGTCAAAACACTCTTGTCTGACTTGGGCCTTGATCGATTTGACGTCGCTTTTAAAAGACGCATTAAATGCAAAGATTATGGGGAATGATTCAATAATTGAATGATTTTTTTTTGATGAATGATTTAATTGAAGGTGGCTGTTAAAATGTTGTTAATAAATGTACATTCTAGATATGGCGATTTGACAAAACGAGATTGCTGCGATATCGCACGTTATTGGCGCCGAAAATAATACTGACGTTGCGTGATTTCTTTTTTTTACGAGACAAATAAGTTCTTATCATGTTTTGCTAATGGGAGCTGTTAATTTGTGACCTCAGTCGAATCTCGTGCGTCTTCGAGAATTTTATTCATTTACGATAACCAACTGAATCAAGAAAGTGGGATATCATTTCCAGTTCATTGGTGCAATAGGCATACTCCTATGTGCAATTACTAGACTCAAGTCAACTGAAGCAAGAACCTCCCTCAGTTTCGTTGAGTTTCGTTAAATTTTGCGCAATATAGCTGTGTGGGCCATTTACTGTTTTTTTTAAATCATAGCTTATTTTGACACTGACAGCTGTTTTTCGCTCGAAATCTTGGCAGAAAGTCAGTATCATACCACCACGAAATGAGCCGATTTAGACTTTACCAAGGTTGGGAAATATTGAAAACTTAATTCCTAAGTGAGTGCTGTGTAGCCCAAAGGGTGCATTTTTTGAAAAGAAGTACCCCCCGCGACCGCAAAATGAAGCACCCACCGCGACTGCTGTACGCAAGTTTGTGCAAAATATTCGTGAGAATGGTATGATAGTGGACAACAGTCATGGTCCCCGTCGTCGTACGGGGTGCGCACAGATGAGAATTTAGCTGCTGTGGCTTGCTTCGAAAATGAGGCTCGGAACAACGTTTCGGTCAACAATGTTTTGAGGTTACAGAGCCATGTTAACCGACTTTTTTGTTTTACTGAAATTGAGGACATAGATTTGAACGACCTCTGGTTCATGCAGAATGACGCGTCATGCCACACAGCCCATGTCACAATCGATCTTTTGCGCACCAAATTCCCAAATCTTATTATCAGCCATCGTGGCGATGTCAATTGGCCGCCTCGGAGATGCAATTTGACTCATTTGGGCTTTTTTTGCGAGGAACCGTGTTGGACCGATGTTATGTCAACAATCCGGAAACGATTCAAGCACATAAGGCCAATATCGTCCCAGCAATCCGTGAGCTACAGCCCGAAACCATCAACAAGGTCTTGGAAAATTGGGGTGACAGAAGGCGCTACTGCGAAGCCAGCCGAGGTAGCCACTTGAACGACGTTGTATTTTAGAATTTATGGGAATGTTTGTTCTTAATAATTAAGTCATTATACATGGAACAAATTTAATTTTGTTCATTTTATTTCATTTTTAAAAAGAAACTTGTATTTGGTCCATCCTGTACATAAATTATTGGGATTTCGCCTAAAATAGCGTTAGCAACTGGGAAGAACTTCAACTTTGACGATGTTTGTGGTTACTTTTGGTTGGTTCTGACTTAATGTAAAGTTTAGATAGTCATACAGGGACTATCTAGCTTCGCTGTCGTTATACGTGAGAGTGTCCTATCAGAAGTAAAGGGGATCTACAGTCTTATCCTGACTCCGAATGGCTACAGACAGGTCTCTGAAGCATTTCAGTGACTCAAAAGACTTCGAGTAGTGAATTATGAAACGCACCTGTCCATCACGTCACTAAACGTTGAGTCATTAAAACGCAAATAAACGTTCGAAGCCGTTATAAATGTTTTCTACGACATCTTATAAAGAAATACAGATATCATCAGCAAAGATCACATGCATATGAATAATAATAACGAGAGGACAAAATGTGGAACCTTGATGGACACCTGAAACGATTAAATAATTTCGCTCGGCTAAAATGAATTATTGATCATAGTAATGTCAGAGAGGATAACCGACACCAACTCTGTAATTAAAACACATTGTTGGAGTACTCTGCTTCGGCTCAGGCTCCCTACGGCTCGTGCTACGACTAAACTTCATAGGATTTTGTGACCACCTGTCGTATGTCCTTTTCTTCGGGTCACCAGATCGGTGTTTGACTGAGTTAAATTTAAGGACATAAACTTGGGTAGTCAGCCATGATGACATGCCAGGTTTCAAAACATGAACAATTTCGGTACATTTCGTATATTTTACAGGAGATTAACGTAGGCTAAGTCAGGTTGGAGTGGCTGACTGCAGATGTAAATCACATTTGAGCCAATGTAGCCCCATTCTGATACCACTTGGACTAAGTACTCCTAAGCCTGGAACCAGTTGGTGCTAATGACGAAGCGGTTTAGCTGGCTAATGGTGAGGCTATTTAGTTCGCAGAGGCTATTGAAACTGTAGGCCCCTAGATGTGAGTACCTTTGACTTGCCAGAGCGCTGCACCAGCAGAGGAGGTGATTTGTTGTTTCTACCTCCGCAAAACGGAACACACATCCTGTGGGCGAGCATGCCAGTTGCGCAGTGTCCGGTTATGACGCCGATAAGCGATAAGCAGATAGAGTGATCGCTTGATATTTAGTACTGGCCATATATCCTTTGTTTTAGGCCAGGTGCTGCCCTTTTTCCACTTGTGCTTGGTTGCTTTAATTGTGTGTATCTTTAGAAGGGCTGTAGGCGGTAGCGATCGTCATAAAAAGTGTTGTTAGTGAAGAGGTTGTGCCACACCTAGCGAGTTCATCGGCCATGCAATTTCCCGGCAATGTCACAGTGTCCTGGCTCCCACATGACGTGTATATTGAAATGTTCAGCCATCTCGTTAAAAGCCAGCCTGCAAAAAAAGGAATGTTTTGGAGTTGAACATGACACTGTCCAAGGAATTAGTTGTGACCTGGCTGTCCGAAAATATCCCTTTTTTAGGCATCGAACTCTTCTTAATCCATGACAGTCCCCCTTTTATTACAATGGATTTTGCCTGAAAAACGCTGCAGTGTTCAGGGAGCTATAAGGAGCGAGCCTTGGAATAGACCCGCCCCTTCGCCCGTGTTTGTTCGCAGGGGATCGGCCAGCGTCTGGTTGTCAGACATTCGATCTGGAAGGAATGCTGGTGGAGAATTTCTTCTCCAAGACAGCTTGGGGTAGTAGGCGATCGGTTGCGTTGGGAAAGAAGTTCTATTCATTGAGAATGATGTAGTGCCCGATGCTGAGTTCGAACCATTCTATAGAGTAGAAATTTATTAAGTCTCTAAGGAAGATGAATCAAGTTAATGTTTTTTTTTTCACGGATAACCGCCGGGAGATGAATTGATCTTCAATCATGGAACTATATCATTCTCTTAAACACATATTTTCGGTATAAAAGCTTATATGCTATCCATCAGATCTGGAAGAGACACGATGCCTTTGATTTGAATTATCTTCCGTCCAAGTTATTTTGGGGAGAGCAGAACAGATGGTAGCCAGAAAGCGCGATGCCTGGAGAGTAAGGTGGTTTCTGCATAAGTTTCCACCTGAATGAATCCAGCTTTTCACTTAGCCTGTGTCCATATCCATACCCATCCACTCTCAAGAGCATCTTAAAAGAAGTGGTCTTTGGTACATCACACATTTTCCTGCACTCAAGACTGGCTCGACAACCTGAGCCAGGAAAGGACTTTAGTTGAATCTTTACTGATGGCTGCAAAGCCAATGTAAGGTCTGGGGTAGTGCCCTCGTGGAGACAGACTGCACACCTCGTTAGGTAAATTTGCCTCGGTTTTTCAAGCGGAAACCTATGCGATCCTATCGACAGCCGGTGCTTAAGGCCTTGCTCAATCCTTCAACCACTTTTTGGTTGCTGCCTGGTAGTACACTCTACTCTAGCTCCAGAGTAGAGTTCACTCTAGTAATTTTTCTTCCACTGTCTGCTTTCAGGTGTAAAGGACACCTCGTAATTCGCCAATCCCACCAAATGCTCCCTTTTTGGGCTGCGAATCTTGTTTACCGACCGATTGTTTCACCAGAAGCGCACCATGAGCCGTATGAGCCGTCTCCCGTAACCACTCTTTTCAGGAAAGCTTCAAGCGAGTTCCATCTCATCAAGGACTCGTAGAACATTACGCGATTCATAAGGTTTTTTTCATTGAGCTCATGGGGAACCCAAACATTTCCTTTTTTTTAGCACTCCAAGCCATTTCCGTCTGCGCGAAATGCCTGTATGGACATGTTAAACCGCTGAGCGATCTCCAATGTCACCAAATACCTGGGAACGGTAACTGAAGCCAATATATAACGGTCGTATGTGGTGAGTGGACGATCAGAGCGAACAGCATCAGCAAGATCTGTTTTTTCTGAACGAAAGCTTATAAAACAACGCCGACAAGTGCCAGCACTTAAAGCACTAACCGATTGTAACAATCTGAACGATAACCCTCTCTATTGGAATAAACAACAAACTTTTCGTTATGGTCACATAGAGATTTTCTGAAGCAATAAACACTGCTTCCAAGAAACCACCGAACTTATGGAACAACCCAATATATCACTAGTTTAGTGACAAGGCGCATTCTTCAAACTTTAACAAAGTTCATTTTCACTTCAACAGCTTTCAGCAACCGAGGCGAATCGTTTAGAATAAACATTGCAAATTGCAACCTTCCAGGGGATCATACAACAAAATACCGAGAATGGCTGACAGATACACACACCACTCAATGCATCATATGGAAATCCAGCCAAAGACCAGAACAGAGAATCAGCGGCAATCTGATTAAAACCCATAAACGTCCGAAAATGATATTTCCAATTTCCTATGAAATGCCCAATACAATCCACACACCGTATCTCGACTATAAACGATGAGCACTTTCCTGAGTCCCATTCGGTCATGGGAAAACCTGAGGCAAACTACGTTCAATGCGATTGTTTTCCTTTCAGCTGCTATGTCAGTACATGAACGAACGCAGGATGTGTCCATGGTGAACAGCAAACTACTCCTCGTCCATTCGAAACATTGCACATAGCTAGTTACCGAAAGTTGTAGTGCGTTTGATTGGAGTAGTCCTTCCGTGGAAGCTAATGCAATTCTCTGGCTCAGGTCGGATGCAGGTCTGTTTCATGTTCTTCGGAAGCTATTCCATTTTCGAAAAACCCAAGAAGGATATTTGGAGAACGTGGTACAATGGTTTTTTGGCTCATTGTTTCTTCGTTTTGGTATTGGAATTGAATCGATGCCGAGTTGGAATTGTTGCTCTTGCTGGTATTTTGCAGAGGTTTCTAGCAAACAGTGGCGTGGTCCATAAAGGTACCGCTTCTACTGTTGTACTATGGATTTCATAGACATTTGAAATAATTGCTTGTACCTCGTTGGGTGAAATAAATATTACGAAGAATTTTCTTTTCTTTAGATTGCTGATAGAACATAAAAGGATTACTTTTCTCATGTCATTTTAAATTCAATTAATCATCATTCAATTTAATCTACTACCTCCCTCTCCTTGTGAATTTAATCTACTACCTCCCTCTAGTAGTACAGACTGCCACAATTCCTTTTCGAATAACGAGAGGCGTGTTCAAAAATTGTGTCTCTGGAAATTCCTTGCAGCTGGTTGGTTAAATTTGATAAGATTAGTGAGCTTGGAAAAGCGCAAGTGTTTGCTGATCAAAATTGTGTACTAAATGATTGACAATCGAAATCTATTCAGTCTCATGAGACTGAAATCCTCAGCCTGATAATGTGCAGGAATTCCTTTGTATTCTATCCTTCCTTCGAGATTAGAATTTAATATGTTGAGATAAGCCTTGAAATAGAATACTTTAAGTGGTATCCTGCCATTTGGCATCCTACGCACTTTGAATCTTGGGAATAAATTAATGCAATGTATCCTACACTTTGATGAACATTATTTGTGAACGCACTTCCGTAATCCCAACTGATGTCTGACAGGGAATAATAGCTTGTGCGTTAAACCAGAAGCGGCTAAAATGGGTCTGTCGGTGAATGAGGTAATCTGTTGTCTTAAATAAATTGTTACAATGAGGAGGTATAACTTCGAGGTAGCCAGTGAATTTATCTATTACGGCACCCCAGTGAATGGTAGTAGAAACATCTGTACTTACATACTTTACTTACTTATATCCTTTATCCCTTTCGGTGGACATAGGGCGTCAACCACGCCTGCGCGCCATCTTGTTTGAAGTTCTGCAACGCGTTTGAGCTCTCTTCAACTCATTCCTAGAGAACTACATTCCTCTTCAATTGTTCTGCGTCACGTTTGCCTAGGTAATCCCGCTGTTCTGCCTGACTGGGCAAGAAGATTCCATTGTATGGCGTACTTTGCCATGGAGTTATCCTCGCGCCGTATGCTGTGTCCAATCCACTGCCACTTTCTCGCCGAGATACGGTTCGGCCAGAAAATCCTAGGGGATGTTTCTTAAATATCTGTTTACAAATGATTCCATTTTTCGTATGGTAATGGTATCCACTTTGCAGGTACTGCATGCATAAAGCAGCATCGATTCCACATTGTAGCGGACCAGTCGCAGCCTGATTCTTAAGCTAATGACATTACTTATTCAGATCGTGTATAGCATTCCGAACGCAACCCTAGCCGTTAATTGCTCTGAAACGGAATCAAACGCCTCGGATAAGGATGGAAGATTTGAAAAATCTGTGTCCTGTCCTGTTTTCCAGTGCAGAGACATGACGAATTTCAAAAGCGCAAGAAGAAGTCCGTCTTCTCATCCAGAGACAAGTTCTGCGTGCGATATTTGGTCCTGTATGCGTTTTGGTATCTGGAGAAGAGGACTCAACCACGAACTATACGGCAAATACAGCCACATGCGTGTAGCGTCTACGGATCCAATGACTAAGGTGATCCATCGACTCCGAGCGTGTGAAACAACGTAACAAAGTATACACTCAAAAATGACCTCAACCAACTGAGTGTGTGCAATTGGAAGCATCAGAGATCGCTGTAGCTGAAGAGGCTTGTTAGACTTTGGTCTGTGGCGCTACACAAAGAAAAGAAGAAGTTCGTTGTTCAGTGGTGTCGTATGGGTTGACTATTTGAATTGAATCTCTAGTTTGCTCACTTTCACTTTGGAAACGTCGAGAATCTACCCCCCTAGCGAGTGAGTGTAGATTCTCGACATTTCCAGGCGCTTTCAGTCATTAAGCCCAAGTTGTCTTCTGTCCGCGATAATTTAGTCCATGCGCTCGTTGTGGCTGAATTAGTACAGGTCACGAATCTTTCTTGTGAATTTGTACAGCTCACTCTTTAGTACTCTCCTCCATTTACCTTATTTATTTGTACCCAGTTTCACAGTGGAAGTTTAAACTCCGCTCCGCTTTGGTTTAAACTTCAGTTCAACGATTTATTCAGTTTCGTTTAAAGCTCAATTCTGCACCTGAACCTCAATTGTATTCTCTCTGACATCTGATGTTCGGTAATGGGATCCATCCCTAGTATTGAAATCATTTGCAATGAATTTCCATACCGTAGCTTTTTCCTTCCTCGGTTGATTATCAAGATCTTTGTTTTCCGATAACAACAAGGACGCGCTACAAAATTTCAAAAAGGATGCTCAAAAGCGTTTTAAAACTAAAAAGCCAATGTAGCCAATGCACGCACCAAATGGAAAGTGTCGCCTTATTTTTTTTCAATCGCATTACACAAACCAAGTTCAACTGAACTTAAGCTTAAACTTTCACTGTGAAACTGGGCATTAGTGGCATGAGCAATTTCAAAATCGGAAGAAGAAGCGTTTCCTCTCTTCCAGTCACAAGTTCTCCATGGGTTGACTCCATGGGCTGTTTGCGTTGATAACATTTAGAGAAGACGATTCAACGACGAATTGTACGAGCAGCGGCATGACGCTAGCAAGAAATATGCGTATGAAGCTCATGAGATGCCTGAGTCTTCGACCCACTAACCTGTGGGACGACGCAATGTAGGATGCACACTTCTAAGTTGGCGTACACAAGTGGAGAATGACATAAAGCGACTTTGTGTGTGCGATTTGAAGCAGCTAGTTAGAGCTTCCTCACTAGTGACTGTCGAGCCATGGTGAGTATGAGCCTGAGCTTTAGCTGACTTGGATCCTTGACGGTCCTGGGAACGCTGCTTCCAGTCATTAAGACCAAGTTGTCTTGCGTTCGCAATGACTTGTAATCGCGGTTCGGTCTTCCTCCTGCGCTTCAATTCGAAAACATTCTTAGCCGGTGTCCAAGCGTTCGATGAGGACGAGCCAGTATAGTCGACTGATTACAATATCACTCACGTCTTTGTCACCTCATAGATTGTCTTCCCCTACATTCACTTTACTTGCATATATCCGACGCAGAATTTTTCATTCGAAACTTACTTACCTCTCAGGCCGACGACCCATAGAGGTTAAGCCTGAGCAATTGCTGCTGCCATCGATGACAGTCTGGAAGGACTGGTAGCACTAGCTGGCTTACGTCCGCGAAGACTTGGTCTTCCTTTTCTTCTCGAACCAGGAGGCTCAGATTCGAACACCCTCTTTGCTGGAGCATTGTTGTTCATGAGGTAGGTTGTGGTCGAGCCAGTGCGGATTTTTGCCTTCCGGACTATCTACATCTTTTTGCAGCTCGTAGAGTTCGCTGTGTCCTCAATTCACCTTCCCTACAGACGGAACCCTATATGAGACGTAGCATTTTTCTTTCGAAGCTAAAAGGAATCAATTCTTCTGCTCTGCTTATCTTCCAACTTTCGACTCCATATTGAAGGACTCGCAACATTTTCTAGAGCAGGAGCTGTAGAATTGTCGGACATGGGCTTTTCTGCTTCGGATATCCCCTAGAATATCGTTTGTGTCTCCATGGTTGACCTTTATTTCCTAAGGAACTGACCTCGTTTGTATCGTTTTGTGCCAGGTGGTGTGGGGCTCGACAGCATAGTCTGGGATATGTCCGCATTTAGCCTGACATCAGCAGAGGAATCTTTTACAACGACCCAAGAGAACACACGACGGTGTCAATGTAATCTGTGTAACCCTCCATTGCTTTTGAAACTATAGTGCCTGCCATTTGCAGCTGTCCGCGGCATTAACTTCTCCAATAGCAGACTAAAGAGATCACAAGACATCCCATCTCGACATCCCCGCTTTGACAAAATCCGATGCATCGAACGGTTTGGAGGTGCTTGTACTGCATGGTGCATCGTGTTTGGTTCTCTAGTTTGGGGATCTTGAATGTGTTGCCTCCCTTTATCCATGATGAAAGTCAAATGTTTCCCCACACTACACTTACGTCTCCAGTGCGTCACGTTGTTTTGTTTTTTTACTCACAACCTACGAGTACACATCCTATCGGCAACGTAGTTTACTTTTTATTTTTTCAAAACACTTTTGCAAACATACCAGTGACGTCTTTCCATTCAACAGCGTTCTCAATGAACTGTCTCTCCCCCAAAACTGGTTGGCCCAGCGATCTAACACGCCGGACCACCTGTTGTTGATCATAAATTACAGGAGACCGGCGGGGGATACATTTACTTTAAAAACGCTTCTAACATCCCACGGCGCAACCTCGGAACACAATGTATGTATAACTGTGAGCTGACAGCTCCTATTTAATCCCCAACCAACTGCAGATAGTTATAGTCGCCGACATTTAAAAACGAACAAAAAGAAAGAAAAAAATCACCTCAAAGGAACTATTTTCGGAGAAACATAAATCAGATCCGCACACAAAAATGCGTTAAGGTCACCGGATGATTAAGAGCCAACAAAACGCGTCGCACCGTCCCGAAGAGATGTTGGTGGGGAGGGGCGTACGTGTGTGAACCATGTCGAGTGTATAACTCTTCTGATGTTCACGTAATCCTGCCGTAAACAAGAAATCCAAGAAAATCACAAAAAAAGGTGATCGAAACCCGCCATTTACGGTTTCACACATTTTGCAATCTTTACGCAGCTTAGGCAGAGACGGCACCCAGTCGGGGGTATTTGGTCGAGAGTAATTCGCATTCAGACACGCGCCTAAGAGCATACACTGGGGAGTGTATTTTTAGAAAGATTAGGGGGACATTTCTGGTCTGTTAAACGATGATAGTGCGTCAGTGCGGAGATCGCTTTGGAGGCGGACAACGAGGTTGGTCTTTTCTTCGCAATAAATTGGATGAATGTCCATTTACGGGTGACTTGCGATTTGAAACAATGGGGGGAAGGGTTATAGGTCTTTAGGGGAGGAACATGTCGATAGATGGTGGTGGATTTGGAAACGGGGAATGATTGATGGGTGTGAAGAAGTGGAGCCAAAAGCTGGGCGATAAGGAAAACAGCAGCGCTGATGCTTAGAAGGAAAAAACTCTGGGTCGTCGTCGATGGAAGACAACTATCGCCCAAGCTCAGACCATCCATGGGTGGCAGACCTGATAAGTAAGCAAGCTGTCACCATGTAGTTCTTTCTTTGAAAGGTCGGTACTGTCAGTCTGCCGGTGGAACAAGAGCCAATTCATAAGTGGCTGAATCGCAGTCATCACGTTGCGCGATGTTCTTAAAACGTTCAGTATTTTGTGGTTCGAATTTCTGTCGATGCTGTTGAGAACGAATAAGAACGCATTTTGTTGTCTTGAACAATGTGAACCACTGTCGGCCTCATGACATGCGTCACGTAAAGAAGTTACTACCAAAAGTGAATGAGTGCATTCGAAGCACTTCGGCCGCACTGAAGGTTCAGGCTCCTTAGAAGTTCATATTTTTGAAGTGGAAGAAGGAACTCTTGGGTGCGTTGAAGTCCAGTTTCGTGGTCTGTTCCAATCCCACGAGAGGTGAATGAATTCATAAACTCGGATATGTTTTCCATGTGGGGTGACCAGATAAGAACGATAAGAAAAGAAATTTAAATAAATCAACAATGGTGGGAGTCATAAAATTGTTTCTGGCTTTATTTTGAAACTATATTCGTGTCATTATGTATGGTAGCACATCATTTAAATGGTCGTATCGACTTCAACTTCGGTCCAATTTCTGAAGACACATATATCCAGCGTTCTTCTGGCAATAGCGTGTAAAATGTTTCTCTTTTTTTTTTTTAGTTCATTTTTGTTTTATTTTTAATTCATTTACTTACGTGCTAGACAAAAATACTTAAAACTAGCTTAGCTATCTTAACAATTGTTCTTACATCTAACCTACTGACCCTATACGGGTACTCTAAGCTATTCTGATACATCATTTAAGTTTGCCTTTCGGCTTAGTCCGTTTTTTTTTTTTTTTTGTTTTTCATTCTGTTTTTGTTTTTTGTTTAGCCAAGAAAACTGTGAAAAACTTGGCTTAATTTATCTGTCTTTAAACTAGCTTAACCTAACATTAAAACTTAAAAACTATCTTAACTATGTCCGTAACTATACGGACACGTGCACCAGGGCGTATATGTTATGTATATGCCTAACATATATAATTTATACGCCGTAGTGCACCTTTTTTTTTTTTTGTTTTGCTATATATATTTTCTTAATTTTTTTTTTTCTTCTTAATTGCTACCATAAATAATCTATGTAAGTTGGCCACCATGGTCAATTATCGCGTCATCATCTTGAAAAGCCAGCGGCGGCAGAGACTGGTTTTGGTGTAACCACCAGTAAAAGTGCCGTTCTTTGGCAGACTCTCCTGTCTCGAACGGAGATCGCTCTGCTGAACCGGAGGAGATCCTCGTGACTGCGAGCTCCGTATTGGAGTCGCCTGTCCACTGTTCGGCGTACGACATGGAAGATGACAGGACATCCTTGTGGATCCTGTATTAGGCCAATTGTGTCGAGATAGAGGAACACTTCAGGAGGAATGAAGCCGGTGAGGAGCACTCTCTCATGGTACATAACATTGGGGTAGTAAGCCCCAAAGATCAGACTGTTGGAAGAAGTCATAGCTCGTGCAATATGCCTTCTGATCAGTTTAATAATAAAATTATCTATCCTGTTCAGGTTTGCCTCGTTGTACGGGACCTCGTTAGGATAGAACTTCTTGTACTCAGACTCGGGTGTACGATACAACCGGAGACAAGTGCGAAGACACTGTCTCTCGAACAACCTCATCTTTTCCATCTGGGAAGGACTCACATTGAACCACAGTGGACAACCGTAGGCCATTACTGGCCGGATGAGGGCCATGTAGCAGATTACCTTTACTCTGGTGTCAAGTTGGCTGCTGTAAAACAACCCCCTTGCCACAGCAAAGGCCTTTTTAGCTTTCGCCAGAGCAATATCTATATGTTTGTCAAAATACAGATATTGGTCCAACCAAATGCCGAGATACCTTACTACACTTTTCACATCTAACGGCCGTCCCTGCGGGTCAACTATGCCGAACCTATGCCAGTTTGTGCGCGTATCCCTTGCTGCCATGTACAGCGGGGTCCTGAAAAGGATAGTTTCGCACTTCAGGAAGTTGATAATCAACTTCCAGTCGTCGCAAAATCGTTGAATTTGTTCGAAGTCAAGTTGCAGCAAGTTACTTATTACTTCGACCTTCGGACCTGATCTGTACGCTACTAGATCGTCGGCGTACGCAATTAAGTGCGGCATGGAACCTATAAGATCTGCAGTGAATATTGAGAACAAGATAGGCGAACCAACGGCTCCCTGTTGCAGACCATTTTTGATGTCAAAGACCGTGGTAGACGTTACGTCGCCACTTTTCATAAGGAACTTTCTACCTATTTCGCGTAAGTCTCATAAAATGTTTCTCTCGAGCTCGTCGAATGCAATTGTCTTGTTAGCGTAGAGTAAGGACTTGACGTAACCGCAGAGAAAATAATTGAGCATTAAGCTGCTTTGTAGATGATGATTGAACTATCGCCGCCTTCGATTCCTGATTTTTTCCCACTTGCGACAGTTGATCACATTCGTGTGAGTTGGTTCAAAGAAATGTGATGCGCCGTCTTTTGCGCCTGATTATAAAGCTGCTTTCGAGTCGCAAAATAGGAATTCCTTGGTTTGTTGCGGTGTAAAATGGCATTATTTTAGGGGGCTATTTCTTTTGTAGAGTCGCGCAAGAATCTGTGCATAGTCCACTTTTGTTTATCCTGTTCCTTTACGTCGATGATATAACAAATTTGTATCTTGCATGGAAGCCGACTCCTCCACCAAGTTCGGCAACGAACTGAGCGAGACCTTCAGGGCCAAAGGAAAATGATTTATGTAAATAAGGCGACGCACTGTCAGTGATTTCTTTTTTTCAACTTCATTCTAGAGAACGTTGTTCAGAACTTAATCCCGAACACATCTTCAAAAAGCCCGTACACTTGCTAGCATAAGCGAACGACATTGATTGGTCGGACACGGGTTATTCCGTGAATGAGGGCAGAACGAAGGAGAATAGATGGACAGATCGTCACAATGAGCTATAACTTCGAGGTAGTTAAGGAACTCGTCTACCTGCTCCTCAGTAAACAGTACAAACAACATCAGTCGCGAGATCAAGCGCAGAATAACTTGTGCCAACCGCTGTTTCTATGGGCTCAAGAGGCAATTAAGTAATAGAGCGATCTTTCGAAGGATCAAGCTGACTTTATATAAGAGACTCATCATTCCAGTTCTGCTGTATGGGGCGGATGTATAGACAATCTCAAAAGCGGATAAGGAATCCCTTGGTATTTTCGAGGGGAAAATTCTGCGTGCGATCTTTGATGCTGCTTGCGTTGACTGAATTTGGAGGAGAAGATTCAACCATGACATGTACAGCGATATGAGCTTAGCCAGGCGTTCACGAATCCAACGCCTAAGGTGGCCGGACCATGTTGAGCGTATGGACAACTCAGCTCCGGCCCGAAGAGTCTTCGACTCCGACAACGCTCGCATCTAAGGTGGTGAAACGGAGACAGTTAGCCAGAGATCGTGCTTGTTAATTGAGGCCCAGGGCCACCCAGAATGTAGCGCCAAACAACGAACAAGAAGGATTTATCCAACAATCATGGTTATGTCCTTGAATCAAATTTAGAAAGTCCTATCAAAAGAGTTTTCTTGTGTAGTAGATTAAATATATATGTAATTTTGACCGAACCTGTACTCGATGACAGCTGCGCGGTGTTATCGATTGTTACGAACCGCAGCCAACTTCGACTTCAAAGTCAGGGTCGGCCATTACGAAAAAGGAGATCGCTACGTAGGCAGATATAAGTAAAGAAGAGCAACGCAAGAAAGAACGTGTCCCAGCGAATAAAGATATTTTACCAACGAAGCGGATTTTTAATTACAACCAACTACACTTGTTTTCCTTAAATTTTTTTAATTCTTTTTTCCAAGAAATATTTCGATTGCACACATCAATCGACTATGTACTAATTTCGGAGGAATTCACGTTTCGCCATCTATGCAACCCACATTTAAATTCTCATTCATACAGTAAACATGACGAAGATGACATTTCAAAACGAATGAACTTGGAACAGTTAAGTTCGACTCAAATTTTTACGAGCTAGGGAAAATAATTAAAAATTAGTATAAGATTTAAGTGTAACTCGGCTATGAAGTAGATTTAAGAGTGGTATCAACAAGCGGCCCTAAGCATAAACGGGCAAAAACTGAACTACGTGCCTCATAGCCAGGACCTCAATTCCATCCATTCATCCTTGCAATCCCAACTGGTTTGTCACGGTCTGTCCGCTTCTGTTAAAACGTCTCCATAGCCTCTCACATGGGAGGAAATGAAGAATATGGAACAAATGGATGGAAATTGCTGGTCGGCCTTGATATTGTCATCATATACAGTAATAGTGGTGGCCAGTGGCGTTGTGAGTATGTGCGTCGACTCCTACGCACTTGGACCTACCTGTCTAGGTTCGATTCCTGGTACGACAAGAAATACTTTTCACGGCTCCACCTCTTTCGCGTCATTGACAATGCTCAAAGAGTATAACTGTCTAGAAAAAGCGTCTCAAACTTGGCCGTTCGGAGTCGGCAAAAAACTGTAGGTCCCTTCCACTCGTGATAGAACAATAGCACGCACAACACGAGTGGTTGCTGAGAAGCTAGGCCCTGGCCCTCTACGGGCTGTAGCGCCACCCATATTATATATACAGTAATAGCTTTAATAAGCGACTCTACCTTAGTACGCTCTTAATATCATTATAATCTTGAAAAAAAAAATAAAAATAAAAACAGTCTAATTATATGAGCAAGAATCAAAGATTGAAAGCGCTGCCCCCCATTTCTCACGACGACATGTTCAACCTATTCGCTCCTCCAACATCATGTGCGTACGTGTGCCACTGCCGTCAAGCACTAAAAAATTAATCATCTAAAAAAAAAGCAAATAAACTGCAACTAAACCATCTCCCATTGCAAAAAAAAAAAACAGAACAGTCAAATAAAGCATTCCCGCGTACGGTGATAAACTCCTCATTTGGTAGCGTAGACACGAAGGTATGACGACAGATCCGCTGGCAATAAATTCCGCCATAAACGCGACGGCATTGCAAGCATTTGGTTAATCCCAGATTGGACTCAATGCTCGTAAGCTGAATTGAGTTGCACTAATCTAATCAACTCAGTAATTGTTTGTGAAGGATGTAAAAACGCGCTAAAAGTTTAGATTTATGGGCGCTGCTTTCCTGGGAATGTGCGGATGGTCGATACACACCGACATCAACCGTGTGTGGATTAAATTCGCGCGATTTGTGCCGCGGGAAAATAGAGAGGAAATCTACCAAGTGGTACTGTGTGTGCTATGGAACAACAGATGGCAAAGTGATTGCGATTACGAATGCATATAGTTTTGATCAATAAACATTGTGAAGGTCTCGTTTGGGGAAAGGCAACATTTTAACGCGGATTCTTTGCTTGGCTTTTGGCTTTGTTGGCTTTGTTGGCTTCATGGCCGAGGGAAGTTGGTGAGAAGCCTTCATAGGAAACTACTACAACTGTTCACTACAAGCATATTTTCCTGTGTAGTAGTTTAAACTTCGAGGACTGTGAAGCTCGACGTGAGACGGATCGGTTTTCATTAAAAGCACATCCTCTTAGAACTTTGTTGTGGAATGATTGCACCAATCTTCTGTTGGTAACTCGGTAGATTACCATAGATGTGTGTCCAAATGAGCACTTCCTCGTGCAAGAGCAGTTTGTTATGGCTTGCGCTTTCTGCTTGAGTTCCGCGCCTAAAAGTAAATAAAAGCATCGATTTGGTTTCATTAAGAGTAACGCGCCAAATTTGGTTCAGTCGCAGACTTTATTTGTACGTTTTGAGTTGCTTACTCGACAGTCAGTGGCATGCCTTCCGTTTGGACAATATCTCCAGAGTTCAACAAAAAAGACGTAGGACCAAGGACACTCGCCAGCGGAACTCTTAAATTCGGAGTATTAATTTCCATTCTGGACACGAATAGCCTGTTCATGAGATTCTAGGATCTTGAGCAGATTTTCTAGAAGACTTCACCTGTCGAAGTTGGACGGTATCTAAAGTTTTTATTCCGACTCCGAATGGCGAAGCTCGAGAGGCCCTTTTTTTTAGACAGTTGTATTGTTGGAGCACCGTCAGTCATTCGAAAATGGTGGGGCCGTGAAAGTTTGTTTTTTCTCCGGTATTCCAGCCAGACGCTTCGAGACGTTCAAGTGCGTAGGTGCCCTTGTATTGCCTCACGACCATTATTTGTTTATTTTATTAGATGTCACTCGAGACGCTCTGTTCCGCTACGCAATCCTAAGATAGTCTAGATATTGGTTTCTAGTCTAGTAATGGGTCAACGCGAGTTGATAAATCGGGTCTAACTGAGTAACATCCAAACCGAGTTGAACCGAGTTAAATTTATGTCAAATCGCGTTGTCGAGACTAATACGAATCGAACAATTGAACAGTTGAAGTGAACAGACAATTTGCATTTGGTTGGTTAAGACGTAAGACAAAGTGCGCACATACGCGTGACCTCTGTTTTCTTGTTCAAACCTAGTTGTGCTGCCCGGTTCTCACGAGACGAACATGGTGGCACCGCGTCTACTTGCTCTTCTCGTTGTTTCTTTTTGCACATCTTTCTGCTGGGCCCTGTCTTAACCGTCACGTCCTGTTATCCGACAAGCTTAAACTTAAACTCATTACGTGACTTGAGTGTATTTACAATTTATATCGGAAGATTCGTTAATGTGTGCTTAAACAGGGTATTTTTTTATTAGGAATTCTGCTTCAAAAAGTGCCGAACTACAGGGAGTCTGAAGCAGTACGCTGTAGTTCGACTAATTGATGCGATTAACAGATGCGACACTGCCTTGCAAAAGGGTTGTCGAATTAGATAAATTAGTTTATCATTTAAAAGAGCATATTTCTGAGTTGAAACACGGCTTTGTTTCAGGTCGTTCCACAACAACCAACTTTCCGTTGAAGAGGGTTTTTAAGTTGATGCAATTTATATATGACTTTAGCAAAGCTTTTGTCTCCGTCACGAGCTAATGCTTATGAAGTTGAAAAGTTTTTGGTATTCATTCGAATGTCTTAAGTTGGATCTCATCATTTTTAGCTAGGAGCGTACAAAAAGTCTGCCTTGATACACTACTCAAGGCCTATCTCTTGCACCTCTAGAGTTCCACAAGGTTCTCATTTAGGTCCCTCGATTTTTATCATTTTTATAAATGATATCATAACGGGTTTAAATTTTTGCAATTAAAAATACAAAGCATAAATGATTGCAAAAAATTCCAGTTGGCCCTAAATTACTTAACAAGGTGGTGCGCTATAAGCTGCTTAAAAATTAATATTAAAAGATGTTTTGCTATATCATTGTCAAGAACTCAGTTACAATACTCTTACCCTTACTGTATTGAACTGAAGCCCCTAGAAAGAGTGGACAAAATAAAAGATCTCGGTGTCATTCTTGATACAAAGAATGTTCCACATAGTTGCAAAGGCTTACTCGCTAGTTGGGTTTATCAAAAGAAATTCAAAGTAATTTTCTGACCCCCTACCTCAAAATCCCTTTTTGAAACACTTGTAGGGTCGATCCTTGAATATCTATTAAGCTAATCTTGTTGATAAAAAATATAAAAAAAATATAAACAAAATGACCGCGAGTTGCAATTCGGTGTGCTTCATTTCCAACACGGTTTAAGAAAATTGTGGTTTGGGGCATCATCTGCGACATTTTGTCTTTTGGAAATTCTCTCTGAAGACTGCTTTAACGCTTGTTTTGCGTAATTGCCAGGAGCATTGTTTATTTTTAACTTCTTTTACCGCGTTCTGTTCACGATGAGCTTTTTATTCTAAAGTTTCTCTCATATTTCTAGTTTTATCATCAGTGCTTGTATATCTAAAGGCTTACGTATGTATTTCTTTACCTCGTCGCTCTTTCGCCTGTTAATCCTAGTCGAAGTCTCTTGACTCTCGCCTGTTTTAAGTTTAGTGCAAAAATATATCGCCTGTTGAGGGGCGCGAAAATGTTGTCATATCTTGAGTGCTATACTCTTTTGGCCGATATTTGGCTTCTTCCGTTGGATTCATTGCCGGTTTCTTTTTATTTACGGAACTCTTGAAGATGATTTCAATTGAATCGCACCATTTGGTGCAGCAGTTTTCCAAAACGTCAAATAATTGCGCATCACACTGCAAAGTAAGCGACCATTTTTGCACCATGATATTTGTCGATGCTCTGTTTGATTTTGTTTGCGCAGTAGATCCGTTCACAATGCGTTGTGGAATAGTATGCATTGGCATTACCTTTTTTGTTTACGTTTTGAAATCTTTTCCATTGAGGTAGTAGAGCAATGATGCGTTTTGGAAATCGCCCCTTTTTTATTCTCTTCTTCGAGTGTTTCTTGGGTGAAATTGGGTCTCAACCAACTTAATTATCCATCTAGCGTGAGCTTTCGTTGCATTCAACGTCGCGCTTCAGTTTGCCTGAGGTCCCTTACAACTGTGGGCGCTAGTGTGTTTGTGGACAGCCCTCAATGTGGTGCCCCTTCCATTAATATTCGATTTGATAAGAGACCAATGATATCTTATTGATGTTCTATAAACAAGCGACGTACTTGTGTTGTCTCATGTGGTTCAGTAGTACAATTCCATAGACTAGAGACCACATACAGCACCTGTTTAGACAGGCGTTCATAACATTTCAAAGGCCACACAATTCGTCTTGAAGGCAGTGGCAAAGAAGGTGTGCAATGGTTTCTCAATGTTCCTTCTCGTCTCTGGAACTTCGAGAAAAGTCAGCGTGTAAGGAGGTCCCTCCTGAAGGCGTGTGGGCCACTGACAGTGTCTGCCCATAACGTCGTCAATGAAAGTCATAAGTGCTGACCTGCTCAGCCTGAGTACGTGATCCTTTATAGTTGAGGCAAGCCCAGATTTGTTTCGTCACTTTCTGCGATTAGTACATGTTTTGCTGCAGGAAGAGACGTGGGTGGTAGACTTCCACATGCAAGAATTGATGAGCCGGGATATCATATGTAATGAGTTCATCGACTTCGCAACTTTCTGGAATGTCACAGTGTCTCGACAACCACAGGAGGGGAATGCGAAAATACTGAGTGATCTCATCAAAGGATAGACGGGAGGTCTGCAAAAAAGTGACTGCATCCAGAGCTCTGGCCGCGAGTTCGATGTCAGCAGAGATGACGATGTACTTTTCCAAGACAAAAGGCCTTTGATCGCTATAGTTTCCGCCTGAAAAATGTTGCAAAAAGTTGGTACTTGATGATGGAAAGGATATTTGTATGTCTAGATCATTAGAGAATAGAGGGGAAGACACAGTAGAGCACAGAGTTGGAAAGGGACCTCAGCTGAACGTGCGTAGCTGAAATCAACTAGAACAGGACCGTGATGGATGGAGATACATGTTAACTGAGGCCCAGGTCCGCCACGGAGCCAAAAAAGAAGAAGATCCTTAGAGTGGCCACATATTCACACTCCCTCCCCTGTCTTGGATAAATCTGTGAAGCTACGCTGAGAGGACACCACAGAAAAGAATGCTCCATCACGTAGGACGCCGGACTAATGGACAGAAATGAATTCAAAATATTATCCAACCGGGTCGTGACTAATTGACCGGGAAGAGGGGCACTCACTGCTCCACCTCACGTAATTACAAAGCAAATGGTTGTCACTTGGCCAGAAGGCGCGTGACACTGAAGGCTCCCTCTCTCTCACTCGCCTCGCCTCCTCTTTTCTCTTTTCAGCGCTTGTGACCGGGAAGTGCTTTATTGATTTTAGAAACATCTGTGCACCCCACGGCAGTGTACGTGATTTTGTCATCAACTGATTGATAACAAGCCAGACATCGGGAAACACGCATCCGTTCGATGGCGAAACTGCTCTGCGATAGAAAACAGTTATGACACCGCTAATGCTATCACTGAATGCGAGGCTAATAGCAGCCGACCAAGAAGGAAATCAATAAGGGGGAAAAGACTTGCCTCGTTAAAGGTAAGTGCAGTCCGTGCACACACACATCACACAGGGCACTGCTGCTGCGGCGCGGCTTAATCAATATTCATGACTCGCTTGGAAGTACGCCACGCTATCGATTGCAGGCGCCACGTCGACTGGAAGGGTGACACTTGGAGGGACAAGAAAAAAAGGAGCTTTAAATTGGAAGTTATGGGCTGACAAGGAATAGCCGGCATGCTCCTTGTCTTTTCGTGACTGCACGTCGGCCGTGCGACTGCAGGCCGGAGGAGCAGAGAATCCGGAATTTGATCACGTCTTGCAAGTAAATCCAAAGGATTACATAACTCACTGATGTGCTGGCAGTGGGATGTTCGCTTAAAGCCGATTATGGTCTGCCGTTGTCAGATGCCTTCTGTTCCCATAAAGGCTGGTTAGATCACAGGGCTGACACACAGACAGCCAATCAAAGTCGCAACCATGCCCGGCGTCTTAAAGCAAATCCTAAAGTTTGGCAATAATCCGAGGGAAGTCACTTCAAAGCAAACGAATATCTTGGCAGGAACACGAAGTATTTTCGTGGCCGGGGGAGGCACCCTAGGCCTCGGGAATTGCCTCTTCAGAAGGATGTGCGACAAGATGAGTTCTGGTTCGGCGGAGAGACAGTGCTTCCTCTCAGCGGAAGCGTGTGGGGTTGTTGTGGGCCGTGCGAGGGTGGCGTTCTCTTGGCAGGCTCACAGTTAATGGGGAAAAATTCAATCTTGAAGAGGGTGTTGTGTGGGCGGAGGGGGGAGGGGCTTTATAGACACTTATCGCATGAAGTGGCGGTGGAAAGTGTTCAGCAGTGGCGGCGCGTAAGGATGTTAATCTATGACCTTTAATGAGTGACAGAAATTATGCTGCATCACGGAAGGGGGTGATTGTTGGCATATCAGGCTTCCTGATTTCAGGAGATTAGGCGTAATTATTTTAAAGAACTTCTTCGTGCCTAGCTTTGATTCTCTGCACGAGGAACTTCGCGTAATACACGGTTCCTCACCTCCCGAGTTCAAAAAGAATGCTCAGCGCGTCAATATTTCTGGAAAAAAGTAGATTAAAGTCCTCCTTTCCGGTTCCGAATAAAATGTGGGTGCCCTCCAGTGGTTCTTGTGGGCTAGATCGGTAGTGCCACATATAGCATACATAACCTTTGCATTTTTAAGCCAATTTTCGTCGCTTTTGTCCATTCGATGTGTGTCCAAAGGGGAGGTTGAATATTCGCTGTGCAACATATGCACGTCTGAGCACATGCCATGTCTAAGGCAAGATTGCATTCATTTCTCATGAGTGTTCCCTTGTTGGCATTCATGATCGAAGTCTGGATAGTTGATGCAAGGCAGAAAGATATTTTTATCCGCTTCAGTACGACATCGCCGTCAACAAGCTCTGAGGTATTTAGGAAGATGAAGCGGAGGAGTAAGCAGTCATCAACATCGCGTAACAATATTAAAACAAACCACAACAACTTGAGTATGCTGAACAACATCTGCGTCAATCAGGCTGTCCGGTACGCTGTCAGCGCAAATGTGTCAATAAAACAGAAATTACTATAAAATGCATTTTTTTTTCAAAGAAAACCATTGCTGCAAGTCGTCTGTTGCCAATGGAAATTTATGGGGACGTGTGCATGTCGATTCAAGGGATTTTGGTATCGACTATAAAGACCGTGGAGGACCAGAGAAATAGTTCTGAGAGGCAAAATTGCATTGCACTATTCGATGGAGGCCCAAGCAAAAGGTAGTTTATCGTTCGTCTGTTCCTAAACATTTAAATGCTCTGGGAATTGTTGAAAAAGAAGGGAAATGGGTTCTTTGGACGTCGAAAGGCGAGGAATAATTTGTGAAATTCTCTGACTACTGACGGTTCAAAAACAGACTTATTTAAGTGAATTTTACTGGCCATGGAAAGTGGATTCATTTCGGCAATCGCTAAAAACAATCCTGGGTCGGCCCAGGCCAACAATCAACCTCCCAACCAGTACCCAATCATCCTAACTGCCAAACCGGAAACAGGTCGTTCAAGGTCTTCCGCAAAGCAGTCATCTAGGTCCACTTTTGTTTGACTTAATTGTGAACGATGTTCGTGAAATTCTTAGGTTCGCTGAATCCTTAATGTATGCAGACTATGTTAAATTATTTAGTAAAATTTCATCTGTCTATGACTGTTAAAAATTTCAAAAAGATAGTGACTCATCTCTTAAATGGGAAAACACGGCTCCAAATTCCGACATGACTGTCATCTATGTACGCAATGACAGTGGCGATGCGTTATACAGTCGTTGCTTAAGTTCTTAAGTCGTTGTGACCATGTAAATCGTCTTTCTTTTTCGGTTAAATCCTTCACGAACCGCCTGCAATAAGTGGCGAGTCCCACCTAGGTTCTTAGTTGATATCTTCCTGAATTTGCCTGTTCTTTACGGCCTCCACTTTATCTGGATCAGTTCTCACTCCTTCCGATGCAATAATGCGCCCCAAATATTTGACTTCAGATCGAAATAGAGCCCACTTCTTCGGATTCAGTTTCAAATGAGCACTGAGAAGTCTTTGGAACACGCCCCTCAGGTTGTGCCGATTTCCTTTACATGGCTTCCAAACAACGATAACACTGCCAAGATATATCAAACGAGGTTTGCACAGTTGCAGTTAACCCCTGCAGAACACATTCCATTAATCGCTCGAACTTTGTAGGAGCATTGCGCAGCCCGAATGGCATCGCTGTGAACTGCCATGATCCATTCCAAGTGGTGAAGGCTGTTTTCTCACAGTCCCGTGGATGAATATCGACCTGCCATTAGCTACTCTTCAGGTCGAGGGTGGAGAACCCATGTCGTTGTCCTGATAGTGTGTCCAGTCGTCGATGATTTTTGCATATAAAACGACCCATGGAGAGTCTGAGCCTGAACTAATGCTGCCTTGCATTGCTGCTGGTCGCATACACTGTACGCAATAGTAGCACTGTAGTTTGTTGTCAGAACCTTCTTTGTCTTGTGCTACAGTCTAAGCTTGACATAGGCTTCAACCAAAAAGTCCCTTCAGGTGTCCCGATCTCTGGATAGTCAAGGAGGCACATCAAGCTGGTAGAGGTCATTCTTCAATTGTGTGCGTCAACTTAAACGCGGTTGCCCTTTCTTGGTTTGCCTCACAGGTGAATATGTCCCTGCTCTCTACATAACCCAGCCAGCGTTGGATCGTAGACGGCTGACTAGGGTCATGTCGCAACAAAGCTCTTACAGTTCGTGGTTGATTTCTTCTTTCTTTCGATTCCATCAACGCAAAGTGAATCAGAGATCACACGATGAACTTTTCTCACGAAGAGACTACCTTGTCTTCCACTTTTGGATATATTTCGATCTTCCCTTGTCAAGGTGCTAGAAAGTATACATTTGAGGGCTCGTTATCTAGCATTCGTACGGATTTCTAGAAAATCGTGCATCTAGTGTTAAACTGTAAGTTTTGCACAAACTTAACAACGATGTTGAAGAATTGTCATGACAATGCGTTGCCTTATCTAAGGACCCTTCTTTTCACTGAAGGTCTCGGTAGCTTCGATACCGACTTTGATGGAGCAGTTAGCATTTTTTAGTGCAATACTGCACAAAGTGAAGAGTTTGGCAGAAATTTAAAAACTGGACGTGATGATGTATAGCTCGTCATGGGCGGCAGATAGCACAGCAACTGCACTTCTTGGGTTTTGTTTAGGTGTGTTGTGGGCTCCTCTGGCATGATCAGGCAAGCACACACAACGGAAGAGAAAGGGTGTATTCCTAAACGCAGTCATCTGCAAAAGTCTGACTGTCTGCCTGCTTTTTGTCTGCAAATCGAAAAAATCGTTTTTTCTACCTGATTTTCCGCAGCTATTCTATTTTAGCTACGCAATCTGCCCCGACGCCTACTATTTTACTGCGTATTGTTGACATTTACGAACAGGTCGGACGGCGTTAGTTCGATTTGATTTTGAGTTTACGAACACAACTAACGCAAGTCGTTGTTTGTTTGATGTTTACGAAGACGCCCAAAATCTTAAAGGCGCTGTTTAGCAGACTTATCCCTCGATTGTTCCCGCAATCAAGGGAGTCTCCTTTCTTGTGGATCGAACGAACCATTCGTGGGACAATGTTCCCTCCAACCACATCTTAAAAATGAGCTTCTGCATGCGACCAACTAGATCGTCTCCAATTGCTGTAAAGATTTCAGAAGACCATCCTCCTCACGAGAAGCGTTGGTAGACTTCAATGGCGATATTTTAAGTTTAACATCGTCATGAGGTCGGGAGGACGAAATTCATCCGTCTGCAGAATTGATTCCTCTAAATTCCCGCATGGTCTTCGACTCTACTATCAAAAGCGAAGCAGAGTTATAATTTGCATTGAAAATGACTTCGTGGGATGCCTGTAATAGACAAAACTGTGCAGATAGCTGTAATATCACATCTGCATTATAATTGAAAGAATGCTCGTCAAATCATTGAATGAAGCTACACGTGTGACTTTACTCAATCCAAGCAATATGATCAAGAATTCAGCACATGTCGATGCTTGGTGTCCGAGCACAATATCGTTTCCTTCCATCTTTTGAATTGATTCAGATTCTATTTACGGTCATTTTATACACAATTGATCAATCTCTCATTAGCTGTCTCGTTAACTTGCACTTCAAGGTTGTCCGACCGACGATCGTTACTTTTTTTCGGCAACGTTTGACTATTCTTATGCATATTTGTGGAAATACCAAGTTTTTGTCAACAGAAACTGGTTTTTGTCATCGCGTTGTTCTTAAGTTTCAGCATATCCACTCGTACTTTTAACCAAACGTGAGAACGTGATCGATTTGAAGTTTGTTCATGTTTAACAAAATTCTTGAAATGCTTTTGGATTCTGTTTGAAAGATGGGATGATTAAATTTCGATCTGTCCGTGGTTTGTCCGTCATTCCTGTCACACTTTTAGGGCTCCTTCATTCGTGAAGAGATTTACATCAAATACATTACACTCTCTTCATCAGCAAAACACTCAACAACACGCACACGATTGGCATGAGTTGCGACTGCGTTTGAATCAAAGTGAATGGATTGTGAACTGGCTGAACTGCGAAGACAGTTGAACTGAAATCGATTTCGAAGTCATTGTCCGATGTTCAGAATTGCTTCTTTCAAGAGAATATTTATGGTACGGCGCCCTTCCGAATGCGAGCACAGCTTGCGCTCCGCCAGCTTCACTTGCTTTTAGATCTGTCTGAAAGTGAATTCGAAAAACCAATTTTAGCCTGTCCGCCATTGCCACCCCCAATGCCATTTCACAATCGAAACTGAACGAAAGACAAGACAATTAAGTAATCAACCGAATTATCAAAACAATCCCCCATCAGCATATGTTTCATTTTGGCACGTATCCCATCGTTTCTCATCCACCCACGTCGAGTGTGTCTCCATAAATAAAAATATATTCGTTCTCAATCAGTTCATTACTCAACCATGCCGCCGAAACTGCATGAATCCGATTTCAGTGGAGTTCCCCAGAGGAATGTGAACATCTCTGGATTGTGTAGCCGTCCGTGGGTCCGAGGGTAGTTGGGCCGTGTGTCGTTTCTTGTGACATTCTGCCTTTTATGAACTTCCGTAACAGTTACACTCGATCTCTGGACTCGCAGCGGGGAGGTTACATTACGTCGCGTCGTTGGAAACCTATCCCCACCGTGTAGTCACCAAGTCACTGTGATATTTCCCAAGATAACTTAATCAACTTTATCGCATCGTTTGTAAGACTTTGACAATAATATGATTATTTCAAGGGATTTCTCGCATAACGAGCAACTCGTGCTCATAGACAGTAGTCCCTATTCGAAGGTTATGCAAAACATCCTCGCCTTCTGGTCACATCACAACTTGTGAACAGCCCCTCACAGCGTCTCGATGACATTTGGAATTCCGCGAAAACAAACGAAGACCGCACACAGAAACACAGATAAGCCCTTCCATGGCAACCCGCTACCCCAAAAAACACGCAAATAACGGCAACGAATGCCATCTGGAGCGCACACAACACAACAGTCATGGGGTGCACTTCAAAAGGGAAGATTATTACATCAATTGAATTCCCGAACAAAGACCCTGCGGGGCTTTAAAGCCCCCACGGCGGAGTGTGTGCTCGAAAATGTTGTCCCGCTCCGTTCGGGGGAATAATTTGTTAAGTGCTGTCATTACAATCGTTGAATGGCTTACCGTTAAGACAGTTTCAGCAGAAAACAAGAACAAGTAAAAAAAAAAGCGGTTAAGATTGTCACAAGTGATTAAGATTCGCCGAAGAAACATGGCCACTGACAGCCCTTCAAGCCGTCAGTTGTGACAGATATTGGAAAAGAACAGCGGAACGACTTGAAAAGGGCTGTGGTTTGTTTCGAAAATGATAAATCGTCTGTTTACAATTGAGGCAAAATATCTATTCAACGTGGGCCCTCCGAATGTTGGCTGGGGGTCGGGCGTGGCCATTGACGACGTCAAAATTGTTCATTTTTCAAAGAGACTCTGCAACGACGAAGGGTAGTGGTTCTCATACACGAACGTTGTTGTGCATAAAAATGAGCACTTTAGTCTAAGTGGTTGGTAACTTAGACGGACGGCCTTGACAAGTTGTGTGCGAGGAATGTAAATTTCGACCACTTTGAACTGACGAACATTGATAAGGGCCGCTGTGAGGACGTGGGGAGGTTGTTTCGATTCTTGACAGGCAATCATGTTGTTACGATATTTGCGTGGAACACGTCATAATGTGGGGTTTTTTTTTGTTTTTTATGGTTCAGTTTGTTTATTGTCTGAGGGGGTAATTTTTACAAGACAGTAACAAATTCGTCTATTGTTTTGAGGGAAACAAGTTGCGTCGCTGTGCTTTAGTGAGAGCACTGTGTTTGAGGTTAGTGAACGAAGAGAGTTCTCTGACTTGTTCTGTTTGCTATCTGGATTCAGTTCGGAATTCGGTCTGTGGATGGGTTCAGTTCAGAGTTATCTGCTTGCCATATCAGAGTGTTGGCGAATGTGTTCAATTCTCATTTGCTGTCACTGAAAATCGTCTAAGTGACAGCTGTCAGTGTCGCGCTGATAAAACGTCACGCAATTGTGTCCGATTCATAGGAGATAACATGCTACGAATAAAAAGTGAACCATTTATTTGGGGTTTCGCTGACTTGAAGGTCTTCGAAGACAAGGGATTAAAGGGAAGCTGTGTTGTCTGTCAAATTGAAGGGTAAACAGCAAGGTATACAAGTAAAATATTGTAACTTTTGACAGATTTGCTTTAGAATTGACGAATAATGTGGCTAGAGCTACAGTTTGGGGTGTACCTGGATCTAGCTTCAACAGCAAATACTTACTCGTGTTTTGTGTTATCTCACGAGTAGAGTGGACCTAAGGCTTGACGCCGATTCCAACCTCCAGCCGAAGAATCACCAGAAGTTATACTTTCTGAGCATTAGCAGCGACTCGAGAGAGGTGGATTCAAATTTATTTGTGTCGAAGATGAACACAGGCACCCAGCGCAGGAGTCGATGCACTGTCATCTCGTTCAAATAAAGGACATTTTTTTTGAGAGGCGGATACTTTTAAATTATAGAATAAATAGAAAACATAGGATTTATGTGACAGATAATTTTATAAAATTGGTGGAAGTCATTTTGGCGATTCAATCGCTAAATGCTGGCAAATCCGTCGCTGTGGATGAAAATCAGCTAGAAAAGCTTAAGGCGATGGCTAAAGAGGGAGATTTATGGTTCTTTGGAGTCATTAAGGTGTTATAGGAACGCAATGAAACACCAGGCAATTGGCAATCTTTGACTTTTTTTTTTTAAAAAAAGGGCACAAAATAGATTGCTCCAACTATAGTATTCGGGAAAGTATCGCCGGGAAAGTCTACGCTAATGTGTTGGAGGGGCGTTGTAGACCAGGTTAAACAGTGCGGCATTCGTCTCGGCAGAAGCTTGTCACTCTAAGAATCGAAATCGAGATCAAACGATGCCTTACACATCGAGAAGGCTTGCAAGTACGCCAAACCAATCTACAGTTGTTTTGCAGGCATACGACCGAGTTTTTACAGGTAGACTCTGGAGTGCTCTGCAGAATTATCGAATTGATGGGAGGCCAGTTAGTTTCTATACAATCAACACCTTAACCGTGGACGTTGAACTTGGCCAAGGGTGCGTCTTGTCACCTCTTCTTTTCATTCTTCATTCCTTTTCATCCTCCCAGACGGAACAGCGCACGCGATTCGTGGCCGAATGTACTGAAGTTGGAATAGAGGCTGAGCGCAAATCAGAGGTTATTGCCATTTCCAGAACGCCTGTTCAATTCACTCTACGAGTTAGTAGAATCCCATTGAAGAAGGTGGAGAAGTTTATGTATCTTGGGGTGTTTTTGACGAGTGATGAGAGGAGTAATGCGGAGTTTTCCAGTACGATTGGTGGGTAGATTTTGAAACAGCTTGGAAGGTCTGTAGGCCGAGCTTGATGTCAAAGCCATGTAAGCGGCCTTCAACTGAGTTTTTATTCCAACCATCTCATGGTTATGGAATTTGGGTAATGACCGAAATAATAAGATCGCGAGTACAAGCTGCCGAAATGAGCTTCCTCCGTGCAGTTGTGGGAGTTACTCGTCGGGATAGAGTGAGAAACTCGTCAGTGCGCGAGGAACTCAATGTGCAGTGTTTGAGTTCTGCTTCTTCGAACGGTTAGGGCTATGCTTCGATGGTTTAGTCACATGGGACGAATGTCCTCATCACCACGACTCCCGATTGCGTGCCTTAACTGCTTTAACATCCGCGTAGGTGACCGCTTCACTCGCCTATTTCAGCTTGGGCATAAATCCTGATGAGTTCGAGTCGTTAGCGGAGGATCGAATAGCCTGAAGACCTCTTGTGCGTGGTTTAGTAGATCGTCCTGGTGACTGAAGAGGATATGCGATGAGATGTTTGAATACGTTTTCAGTCATGTTACCTCTGCCGCTGGCACATGCGTGACGTAATCTGTGACTTACGCTTGTTTTTCGGCCACAATACATCGAATGTTTGCTTCCAAGTTCAAGTGTTCCATGAAAAAGTTAGTAATCAAGTCTCTGTACCGCTCTCCATTGACTGTTTCGCTTTGACCAACACTATTTTTCAAGATATATGGAACAATGCATTCCACTGTCTCTTAAAGCACACAAAAAGGTGACATTTTCTGGATCTAATGGTGATTCGACAGTTGAGCCAGGTTAAACAAAGTTGACCACAAGCGTTGCTGCGGCGTGAGTCTATTCATGATGAATTGCCAAACCAAGCTATAGTTAATGCTCGTTAATTCGGAATGAGTGTGGTCATTCGGGTTTTCAGAATTAAAGGGCTTATACTGTAACTTCAAAACAACCTATAACTGTCAAATCCGCTGTCACAGAAAACAATGCTGCCAATTTAAAGTTGTCCACCTCTAAAAAAAAACACCGTTTATGTCTGCCTGGTGAAATGGTCTCCTAACAAAACACAACACATTAGCATGTCTCAGCTGTGAATTCGCATTTTCACGGCTCTCTCTAAAATATTTGATATTCCCACAACAACCAGATGTGCCTAACTTCTTGTCACTGAGTGTGAAATGTCTTTCGATGGATGTGCACATTTATATCCGCGCGCACCGCGTGCACGTAATAGTTCCTCTCTCCCCATGGAAGTGTGATGAAAAATCTTTATTTTCTACAAAAAAAAAAAAAAAGAAAAGAAAAAAAGCTGATAAACCTCTTAGCACACCCGAATGATGTTGCCAACGATGCGGCGGGAATATCGCTTCTATTGTCATGTGAATGCGGCTATTTCTGGCGAGCATATTTTGTTTTTCATTTCACGATGACGACGACGACGGCGGTCGAGTCTGGTGGCAGACGCCTTTATTCTTGGCTCGAAGAATCGCTTCCCGCAGAACATTGAATTTCGCGTGCGAATATAAAATATTGTATTCGGTGAGGTGGTCGAATTAATCTGAGCCCAGCACAGCACACGCTTTTGTGATGAATGTGCGATCGTATGGCTACGTGTCGTGTTAACAGAGAGCGGCGCACCAACCAGCTGCACTCCGTCAGGTGGGAGGGACAATTTGGGAGGCGAGCGTCCCTCGAGATCGATTTGTAAATCTCGCGTTAGAGGTCAAAGCAGCCATTGGAGGGGAATATTTGTTCGAATATGAAACTCGATTGAGAGCGGTAAAAGATTCTCGTGTTTTAATGGACCTTGCAGTGGCGCGCATAAAAGTGCAGACCGCTGTGATTGACTTGTGTTTACAGTCTGAAGGATATTGAGTGAAAGATGGAATGTTGGCGAGTTTTTAAATGATTCCTCTGATGTCCATCATCAGAGCAGAAATATGACATTGGCTGGCTTCCGATGTGTCCATGGGAACGTCGTGGTGGGTGAATAACTCGTCAGTCTCGTGATTTCAATTTTTATGACTTTGCATCGAGTGACTGGGTTGCTCTCAGACGTGCTTGTAAATTGCATCAATAAAGGTCGGATGCGGTCACATGGCACCAATGATGTGTGTTTGCTTTGATTCATCGGCACTGCTACGTGTGCGGTGAGGGTTGTCTGGTGATTGGTGACTCAAAAGAGAGTCTTGTTATCCCGGTATTGTTGTAAATTCACAGCAAAGCGTTAGTGGATCTCTAAAATTCTGTGAATTGAGTTGAATTTAAGGGAATTTCAAAGCATTTTTTAGAGGGCGAGGATTTAAGTCAACGACACATGTGTCAAATGCTTACAGTCGGTTTCGATTGAATGGGATACACGAGAATTTCTGGATCCATTTGTTCATGTTCAACAATCGCACTTCCTTCTGCTGGTGCAGGAAATCGTGGACTAACGCCGGGTTACAAATTCTACTGTTTTCGAATAAATTTTGTGTAAGTTCCAGAAGTGACCGCTTTGACATAGTGGGTATGTGCGTCGGCTCGTACGCTTAAGGTCTACGTCACGGAAAAACAGCTGCACCTCTCTTAAGCCCAAGGCAATGCTCAGAAATCATGCAGAAATATCTTCTCATACTTAGCCGTTCGTTGTTGGCATAGAATTGTTTGCTTCACTCGTGAGGGGACACACAACACGAGTGCTTGATGTAGAAGCCAGGCCCATGTCCTCAACATGTTGTAGCATTACCCAGAAGCACTCAGTAGTTGCAAAAGATTTAGCGTCAGTCACGTGATGTCAAATTGTAGTTAATTGACTCCTAAATTTTCACCTCGTCAATTAGTGTGTGGTGATTAGTTGTGAAGTTTGACGCTGTTGGCTTACTACTCAGCGTCAGTGATGGTCGGTGGAGTCGCTAAAGCCAGTATTTCACGCGCCATTAAGATCCTCCAATTCTCCTCACTGATCCTGCCATAGTCCTTGTTAAGGTAAGCGGTCCCACATACACGGTCGTCCTTTACGACTTTACTGAGGGGTATATTATTTAGATCGGTGCTCTTCACCTTATTAGGAGCTTTGTGGGCATCATGTTTGGTTCTTAAAAGATCCAGCTGATTGCTAACTTAGTGCAGGTCTGCCAATATTAATAATTTTGTCCATACTAATAAATTCTCCAACTGAGCAACTTATACTTGGTCTAACTGAGCCTCTGTAGGTCCTCCAATTGGCTGGCTTGTACTCAAGATCCAGCATCTTTTCAATCAGGTTTGGCCCGTTGAAAACAGCTTGTATCTCCTTTTCTTCGTCGAAGGATTTCGTAGTATTCCTAGCAGGTTTCTTTTACGATGTCGGCTCATTCGGAATAGACTTGGTGCCCGCGTCTTTTAGGAAGTAACTCGCCAAGTCATTTGTCTCTCTGAGCCCGCTATCCTCCGAGATCTCGATTCGAATGATGGTGACTGATGGCCCTCTGTTTTACGACGCACGGCCCTTTTTTTGTATGATTTGACTGACCGTTGAAGTTTGTTTATATTTTTTCCTTGATAGGATTCCAAATGCGATTATGAACAGCCTAAGTGTCTCGAGTCACGACGCATCATGTACTGAAGGTATTGAGCAGAGCTTCCCAAACTTGTTCATCTCGTAGACCACTTTCAAAATTAACCTGGTTTCGGAGGACCGCCTGGTGCTACATAACCAAAATATTCCCAAAACACGTAAAAAAAAATGTGAAGATTAGATCTAACTATGGAAATTTGGGTCGCGGCTGAGTTCCAATCCTAAATTCGGGGTGGTAAAAAATATAAATAATGCGATTACAGACTTCATAGAACTGAAATAAGAATAAAAACAACGTGTCGTAACTTCAACAATGATCAAAAAAAAAAAAAACATAATTTTATTGGGGCGGATGAACTTGATGGATTGACAGCAAATTATCAATATTTCAGCTTCAGTTTTGTAAGGAATCACCGCAATTTCCCGGTTCTGTGATGTTCATTCTGCTCCTTTTTTTTCGACAAGGCATGGCGAGTGAAATGCTATAAGTTTTCTTTCAATTTCCCACAGCCCAGGATACTTTTTGGTTATTTCTGCCTGCAGCCAAAATGTTTGATAGAATATCGAATATGCAAGTCATTACAAGTAACAGCTACTGATCTTCTTAAAAAATTAAGGGAGGTTTTAAGAAAGGGAATTAATGCCAAAAAAATGTTCATGCCAACGTAGATCCCCGTCGAGTTTCACGTGAATTATTGGGGATCCACCTGGGCCGCTTTGGGAATCATTGTTATAGAGGGAAGAGAGAAAGGAGGTCTGCTAGACCAATTTGTTAGTAGAGTCTAATAGCAGCTCGATCGACTGTTTGTCGAAAATATTTTTTTTAGTTCCGCATTAGTTTGGTTTTTGTCGTCGGTAGTATTGCCGTCACGTCTGTGATGGTTCTTTTATATAAATAGACGATAACGTGGTACCTAGAGTTGCCCGGTGAACGTTTTTGGCCATCACCATCTAATGGAGCTCACTAGCGTTTGGCTTACCCTTCAATCTTGTATACCTTGCTTTTCGGGGGGTGGACCTGGATCTAAGTCTCTCCAACTGACATGATCTTTAGCCAGCTTTCTTCACTTTCGCACGCCAAGTTGGTTGAGGTCCTCCTCCAATTGTGTGCACCATCGTTTTAGTGGCCGACCTCTATTGTGCTGTCCCCCTGGTGCGGAGTCTTCTGGCTGGAGCAGTGTTGTCCATGCTCTCTACATGTCCTAAACCTGGCCAGATTCATGTTGCTGTACAGCTTGTTTAGTTCATGGTTGAGTCTTCTTCTCCAAGTGTCAACTTTTCTCTCGGAAATACCAATTGCTAGATTCTGAACCTCGTCTACTACTTCGAAGTATGGCGACGTTACTATAAGCCACACCACAAATCTAATAGATCTGCCTCTGGTCGCTTGAGACAAGCCTCACCAGCTGCACTTCACTCAGCCCATTCATTTGACGCCGGTGTGAAGTTCTGAATCCAGAATTCATTTGCTGTCCCATAAACAATGAAAGAGAGTTTCCACTGGTTAACATTTTCTAAACTGTTCCGGGACTTCTTTGCTACCGGCGATAAGAAGGTAGCGTCACTGAAACTACTGCAAGTTGTTCTACGTCTGAACTCTCTCAGGACGTATACCCTTTCGATGCCTTGTATTTCCTTCGATAGCCTGGTCCAAAAACAAAAGTTTACCGTACCCGAATCTTCAGACAGATTTGCAGAAGACCTCTTCCTCCTGTTACACGTTCATGCAGCTACAACTTCTTTGGCGGAATGTGTCAAAACAGTAATTCAAATGTGATGTATCAGGTGAACAAAAAATGGTGTAGTTATGCTTTCATTCCCTCATAATCTCGCCCCAGCTACCAACAATCCATAACCTTCGTTCTTTGATTCGAATCCCGGTCACAACTTGGAGCGCCTGCAAATCTGACCAATCCTAACCGGGCGCTTGACAGTCCTTCCATGTGTCAACACGACAGTAAAAAAACACAGACCAAAATGCTGTCGAAACCTGAATAACAGACAGCAAAAGTCAACCAAAACATGACACGGCATATATTTCATTGTACCCGAAATGAAAATTACCCGACACACCCTGCACTGTTCACATTTCAGTTAAGAGAAAAATTTAATTAACGCATATCATTACCGCCGGACAATGGCTTTGCAATAAACAATTATAAAAATATTCTTGTTTTTTGCATGCAAGCTTGTTGCAAGCTGATCACGGCCTGCTGCTTCCTATGTGGTCACGTAGTCACGGCGACCTGAAGGGAGTGTAAAAATAAAATGAAACAACAATTACTCTCGGACCTTGTAAATAATTACGGACTACAACTGGCCTCCGGTGTTGTTGTACAGATTAACGAGTGCCGGGAGTATCTTATGGCCGTCATCACTGTTGTCAGCTGTCGATGGATGTCAATAGAACCCCCGGATCTGTCAGTGGACACAGAGTATTTCAGGAATTGATTTAAACCCAAAGACCTGTGAGCTTGTGCGTTGCCTCGGAACGCAAGCACCCCAATCTCCGCAAAAAAGCAACCAACGGAATTTGTTGGCATAGCTGAGCCAAGCGTATGATGGATGCCAGCCCTGTTTGTGAATGGCCATTGGCGTTGACGGCTTCTGTGTGTCAAGTGTTATGATAGACATTTTCTCAGAGAGAAACTGTATTCATGGAAAAAACGAGATGAAAGTGATTCTGAGAATATTCTGTGAGGGGTGAGATGATGGGGGTGGGATGACTGCGGTGATTGGGAATTTCATACATGAATACATTGTTTGGCAGGAGTTTCCGGACGAGAAGTGCAAATGCCACCTCATGCCAAGAAAGCAGAATTGTCAACAGGATGGATTTCAAAACGTAGGAGGGGTGCGAAATGTTTACAAAAAGTGTTATGATTGAAGAGATCTGTTCTCGTACGATTTTGTTTACTATTTTACTACAAATTAACCGGAAACCTGACCGTTTTGCATAAGAAATTCTTAAAGGAGAGAGCTCTTGAGGGAATAAGAAGTTTTTTTTTGGCTTGCGTGTCCTACCTGCCTGCATTTGTGTCACGGTTTTGTATTAAGTTTCAATATCTCTTAATTATCTTCGGTCAATGTAGTTCCCCAGAAATATCGTAACATTACAAAATAATCTGCTTCTGGAAGCTTGAGCAAAGATTCAAAGGAATCCACCAACTACTCACGCGGAGAGCGAATCATTTCGTCGCGTTTAAGTAATCAAAAATGAACGAAACTCAACGAAACTGAGAGAAGTGGTTGTTACGGCCACGGTGCATACGTTTTCTGTATTTCTTCGATTGGTTGGGCCTTCAGCCTCTTTGTAACGCCACGTGGATAAGTTGGTTACTATTCTGAAATCCAGTTGTTGCTATTAAATGCGGTTGAAATTAGGGCTTAGGCTGACGCTAGCATTACTTAGATCGCTTAATTTTTCGAAGAATTAAGTTCCTAAGCGGCTTTTTCTTCGACTGAACAGGGGGCTGCAGGGAGAAAGGAGGTGAGTCTCGTTTCTGCAACTTCTACAGAATTGCATACAAGGGAGACTCATCCTAACATACTGTCTCATTATAATTGCAATGCGAGCTCCATGTTCTGACCTGAATTAACGTATGACTATGACCGTTTGAGCTTTTAGTGATGTACGACGTGTCAAGCATCAAAATATACTTCTCTTGCAATGGACTTGAAAGGAATTAGGAGCCGGTAAAGTGTCTAGGAAGTTCATCGGCTTCACAATTTCCTGAAATGTGACAATGTTCCGTCACCCACAAGAGGTACTTTATTTTGAAAAGTTTGCAGACTATTTCTATTACTTTCCTTGATATCAGACGGGTTTTAGCACTTGTATGTAAGCAATTTGTTTCCAATATTTATTTTGGAATATTTTTTCAATAAGCCAGTACACGTTTTGCCTTATTTGAAGCTCTTCGCGGTGCTTTTTGACGTTCTTCTTCTGCTGCTGCTACATTGACAGTTATCCCGAGGTATTTCGCTTCATTTCGGATGGATATTTGAACACTATTTATTAAAGACGGACAAGTTATTCACGTTCTTGCACGTAAATGGATTTAGCTTCATTAAGTTCAATTCGAAAAGTTTTCGTCGTGTTGCCGATCTAAACACGTTGTAATTTTCTAGTTGACTCTTCGACCGTTTTGGCAATTACCAAAATGGTGGTGTCTGGTGTCAGCATAGATGCCTTAACCGATGCCTAAGTCTTGTGGTATATCGCTGCTGTAAAGTAAGTAGTGGAGGGGTCCATCAACACATCCTTGCTGTAATCCAACTTCTATAGATTTAATTAGGGCGCATTCTGTTCCATGTGTCACACAGAAGATAGTTTGCTAAAATGTGTGTAAAGTTTTTCCCGGGAAGAATTGTCAAAGTTTTGTGTTTCAAGCGTTCGTGCCAAATTTGGTCAAAGGCCTGTGTAACATCGAGGAATGAGTAGACGTGCTTTTGTTCGAACGATTTTTCTATAACACCAGTTATTCGATGTACTTGGTCGAATGCTTAATTCTAAGACCGAATTGGTGATTAGGAAAAAATCGTCTTTCTTCAACAACCGGGCTTAAAGATGTTACGTTGTAATGTTCATTCGAGTAGAGTGCGATAACATTAGACTGCACAACTCGTTAGATAAATTTGCCTATGCGATTCTAATGGCCACGAACTTTATTTGTGAAGAACAGGTGAAAGGGCCGGAGTATTTGTGTCTGTAGCGACAGCCAAGGCCTTACTCAACGCTTTAACCACCCCCGGGATAGTTCAGGAATTTTTATTTCTTTTCTGAATTCAATCGGCAGTTTAGAGCTAAGACTCATCTAGATCCCAGGCCACCACGGGATCACGGGAAATGTGATCGCCAATGAACTTCTTAGACAAAGATCAGAGCATGTACTCTTAGGATCTGAACCTGCGCTGGGACTGCCTGCGTCCTTGGTTAGGGCTTCCATCGATGGGCCTCTCGACAGCACAACCGGAGGTGGCATGATTCTCCAGGATGTTGGCAGAGAGCATACGTTTTCTCTCTAACGTTTGAAAGAGATCCTCGGCATTCTTGTTATCTCTTGACAGAATAGAGTCCAGACGACTTACCGGCGTACTACCGGGTCACTACACCTTCGCCAAATACCTAAATGTGCTTGGCCTGAGCAATGAAACCCTCTGCGATGCCTATGGAGACAACGAAGACACTGCAGAGCACTTCCTCTGTCACTGACCCGCCTTTGCTCAAAGTCAAGTGGTTCGGTGTTGATGAGATGAGAGCTGATGTATGTAGGTCCTCGTCACAGAAGCGCTTGTTGGTATTCCTTCAGAAGACCATGAAGTTTAAATAATTGTAGGTTGCTGCCTGGTAGTACAATGGAACAGTTTTTGAATCTGAGTGCTACTGTGCAAAGTTCGTGCAGGGACGGCAGACCATCGCAGGAGATCGAAACACTCCAGCATCGTCTATGCAACTGCTCAGAACTGCTGTCTTCGAAAAAAGAAAGGATGAACAAACCTACCACCTACATAATTCATTAAGCGCTGCGCACTTTCAATTTCATTCTATTTCAAGGGCGATCATTAAAGCCCTTTCCTGTCAAGAGATAACATAACCTAGATATGTCAAGGTACACGTCCTATACGCATAGAGTCCGTTGCGTAAGTTGCGTTATGCCAACAAATTGACAGCTCATTAGCTCTTCTAAGAGAGAGGGCGACAGTCCACAAGTGGAATCAGTCACAAGGAATAGAATAGCCGAACTTTTTTGCGGCGTTTAACAGACGTTTCCATGGAAATCCATTCGTGTTTAAATGTGAAAACTAAAATAACGTGTAAACTTAAAAGCACGCAACAGAATTAATGAGCTTGAGATTTAAGTTGTTCTATTTAAGTACGACCATAGCCGACAGTCTTACTTTCGTTGAATCAACGCTCAATTATGTGGCAACTCTGTAAATAACTGAGCTGAATAACTAACCCCAGAGACAATACGTCTGTCGTCTTTAAATCGCATCGTCGCATGATTTCACTCGATTTGGCAGCAAAACAATAGGCCTTCGATGAGTGGTAGACGTGCGAAACACCAGCAACAGCATGCGTGGACTGCACCTGCAAAAGCATCAATCAAACCGACCGCTGCGTTCGACAAAGCACGCACCAATTATTGAACTACACGCTGAATGGTGGAATGGGTCTCCAGAAGTCCTCAATCGAGTGAGTTAAATTACAACAACGTCCTTTTCAGTCTCCTCGCCAATCTGACCTAGTTTCTGCCGACATACCAAACCGGATTGCTCCCCGCCACGCCATGTCATGTCCCCAGCCATCCACTTCTGATGAATGGTTTTCCAATCTCCTCGAAGTTGCAACCACCGCACGCAACGATCGCTGTTGGCACACTTTAAGAGCACTGAAGACGGTTGCCCCCGTCACCCCACCCGACTTCTAGGTCAAATGCGTGTTTACGAGTTAAGCCAACTGTAGCCTCCTTGTCAAACATGCGGTGACTACAAATTATATGGTCGGATAATTTACGCAAAAGGAACAACAAAAAAAAAAAAATGGCTTCTAATCGCATTCATACTTGAATGTAAACATTTACACTTTCTTGGCAACACCCCACTGAATGCACCCGTCTTGACCACATGTTTGCTGGGGTCTGCCCTCTGGTCAGGCGAATCGATACACACTTGAATGCAGTCAAAACGATACGGTTTATGCGACAGAAGAGACCCATGCAACCGGAAATGTCCGCATTTGGCATTGAACACTTGGAACAGTTGATGCACTTCTAGGACTTCTCCTGGCGATTACTCGCGGCGGCAGTGTGCCTCCTCAGCGGTGGCTAGTGGACGCAATTAAGTACGAAAATACAGTTTCGAGCGGAACAACCCTTCGCCGAGGTGGTGGTGCAACCGAACACTTGCCTCGGTCATCAGAGAAATTTTTGCACACAAAATGTCTCATTTAGTCTTGCAATTATTTTCAAGGACAATTAAATGTTTTTGTACTGTCTCCGAATGTCTGTGGTTAAGGCTGTAGCAGGGGGCAAGCGCTGTGCCTGGGAATCGCGCGGCAAAAATTGTCGTACTTGAGGTCTTGTGGAACTTGTGATACAATGTCACTCTGGCGAGGAATGAAACGCTGCGAGGCGAACATTTTTCGCGAATTCATAAAAGCGATGAAGGAGGCAATGAGACTGCTGCTTTAGGGCTGGCATTTGCCAGCTGAAGTGGCCCCATTCATTGCCAATGTCTGCAGATCTCTGGGTCATGGATAGTTTGGGCAGTCGATGGGTGGATGTAGATTGTGACAATGGCTCGAAATTTACGACTATTCATCATTTAATCGAGTTTTTGATGTTGAACTACCACGTCTCTGCAGCGAAACTTGTAGTCGTTGACATTGCTATGAATGAGGAACATTAGGGACCTCATTACAGACTCAGAACACTTTGACAGTGACGTGACATAAGCAGTGACATAAGACGTCTCCCATTCAATCAGATGCCTCTAGCGGCTCACTCTAAGTTTAATGAGTACAATCTCACAAGACTATCTGTTCCTGAGTTAGTTTACACGGGAGAGGTTGACCAGATACCAATGATAGTTTTTTCCAATTGTTATGTTTCATCAGCTGTCAAAGTTGCCAATGACATCGAGCTGTCAAAATATTCAGTAAAGTGCTGAGCACACTACAAATTGCGAACTTCGGAAACTCGGACAACCCTGAATTTTTCCCAATCGTAGAGAGCTATGGATAGGATTTACGATTTTTTTAGTCGCCAATTTGTGGATCGCGTCTGCCTCTTTGTGTATTGCGTTCTCAGTGCGGTAGTTTTCATGCAGAGTGATTGATTCGCTGAGAAACAATTTAAAATTTGTTTATATTTGCTGAAAAATGGGTTTTTCGCATTCGCAGTTCCTGGCTCATATGAACAGCAAGGGTATAGGGTGTACCATTTTACACGGCATTATCGAAATTTCGGCTCAGTTGTAAAGGGTGTTTCTTTTTTTTTAGATGTATAGAACTATAAGTTGGCAACACTATTTTAACTGGCTGCCATTTTGTCAGCTGTCAAGTCATTTATTTTTTATTTACGCCTGAACAACGCTTCCAAAGTGTGCAAACTTATTTTGAAAATAATAGTTTTGTTCGAAATACGTATCGCGCACCACGTCCATTGTCACCATGCTCAATTTTGGTTGAATGGATACGTCAATAAGCAAAACTGTCGTATTTAGACACCGTAAGATCCACAAAAATGACTGTTTGGTTTGGGTTGGTGGAATAATTGGTCCGTCCCTTTTTTTGAAAAACAACGCTGGCCAGAAGGCTACAGTCAATGGTAACGTCTATAGAGCCATGATTACTGACTTTTGCATTCATCAATTGAACAACCTTGATTAGCAGGAGCTGTGTTTTCAACAAGACGACGCAACATGTCACACAGCTCATGCCACAAATGATTTATTGAAGGAAACGTTTGGTAACCGCATAGCTTCACGTTACGGACCCCGAGAATTGGCCGCCAAGATCGTGCGCTTTGACGCCGCTTGACTATTTTCTGTGGGGATATGTGAAGTCGCTAGTCTCCACCGATAAGCCCAAAACGAGTGACCACTTGGAGGACAACATTCGCCGCGTTATTGCCGATATACGACCACAAATGTTGGAAAAAGTCATCGAAAATTGGACCTCCAGATTAGACTACGTCCGAGCCAGTCGTGTCATGTGCCAGAAATCATATTTAAATTATAATGCCAGAAGATTGTCTTTCGAATAAAGTGAATTGCATGTTGCACCGTACAAACGTTTGCGCATCAGTACACCCTTTTGTGCCTTAAACCACCCACCAGACAGAGATTTGTGCTTAATAAAGAAACCATAGCGCGCCGTAGCTCACAATATCGAACAAGACCCGAAAATATCGATTTGATGCTGATCAGCTGAGTTAATCATCGCCAGAGAGTTAATCCTGCTTACTTGGCGAACACAATTCACAAGTGTTAAATGTTCTTCTACACTTTCTCCTTCGGGTACTTGTTAGAATATAAGCGGGGTAAGGCATGCCTGGGCTGATAGCGACTAGGTTAAGGAATCGCCCCTACTCCATTGCTCCTTAAAATGACGGTTACAAGCTCTCAAAAAAAAAGGGGGAAAAGGTGGACAGTGCCATATCTCAAACATAGATTGGTACGAACAAAACGATATGACTTGATAACATTGGCGGCCGGTCCTGGCATGGTATGGCATCCTACTGGTAGATTGACCAGAAGCTATAGTCTGGTGCCACGGAGATCAGGAAAGCCCCTGAGATCCGCATAGGTTTTAGCCTGATAGCTTGAGGTTGGCCGACAAATGGAAGAGGTGGAGCTTATCCCTATATGCCTGAGAGTCAATTATTATCTATTGTGGAGGTATCCTGTGCGACTCCGAGACGTGACAGGTTCATGATTCAAATCTGTGTGGAGTTCGAAAACACAACCTGGTGCTACGACCCAAAGAGTAGCAAAGGTTTTTGATCGGTTTCACCACTTCATCAAGGTAGAGAAATAAGCTTTTATCGAAACTTAGTAATTGAGATTCCTACTGAGCCAGCGTCGAAAAATGGTCCCAAGAGTAACAGAACTCGTGATATAAGCCTAATCAGCAGGCGATCACATAAATCAATTACTCAGTTGTTCATCTAATCTGTAATTGCTGCTCTCTCTCTCTCTTCCCGAAGAAGAAGTTACCTAGAAGCCTTCTACATCAACAACCTGCCTGAACTAAGTAGCCTGTCAGTCATGTCCAACTCTTTATCAGAAGCACTCGTTTGCATAACACAGCACAACAGGCCTACTCTGGCTTAAGTGTGAACGTTGTCTACCAACGGACAGCCACTTCAATCTAACCTATGTCCGACAGAAGTTGCCTCCGATGCTATCCACGCGGCAAAGGGACTCATCCAGTTTACGAAAATGCGTCCTCCTAGATTGCAGGCTTCTGGAATGATTGTAAATCAAAGCCTGGAGAATATCGCGCCAACTCGAAATCTGAACAAAATTGCCTTGGAAAGCGTTCAATTCTATGATCTCACAACCCAGTCTTAAATTTCTGATTTTCGACTAGTTGCACATTTTTTTATTAAAGCCGTGCACTGGACCAGAGTAGTTGAACACTTCTTCACGATCCTTATCCCATTTCTATGCTGTCCGTCCTCATCGCTCCTCAGCACTCAGCGAGAAGAGAACCGCATAAAAGCCGCGCAGAAACCCAACATTTCCACTCACTAATCATCATTCAGATACAATGCAAACGATGCTTGTCATCCCTTCCCATCCGACCGACGGCAACTGAAACCCATTTCTTCCAGCTGACCGAGGCCTGCTTCCTCCAATTCGCAAGGACGCCATGAAACCCCACACAGAGCGGCAGCCGAAATCCGCCGCAGAGGAATGGTGTTCGCCTCGCAACCACTCGTCGATGGAATTGTGTCTTTCAGAAAAAAACATGGAAGTAATGCCATGCCGAACGTGAACTTGTCCTTCAATCAACTTCCCGGGAAGCGATGATTAAATTATTCGTCGAAATTAATTTAACCTCTTCGAGGCGAGCCACGCTGACACAACGACAGCGACGGCGACAACAACTTGTGCGGACTGTCGTCAACGCTGGCAATTGATTGACTCCGATGGCTGTGCGAATGATGATTTGCTCTCCATAAATGCCAAACATCGCAGCAGTTCATATCCACGGGATACACGCAGCGCTCAATAAAAACGGTGGATATTAGACTCGAATTAATGACTGTCACTCTGTCACACGCGCCCACTTCCGATCCACACGACTTAAGGAGAGTTAAAGTCTCGTGAAACGACTTTAATGTATGCTGCTGCTCGTTTGCCTGTCAGGGGCCTCACACACTGACACGTCCTGTTTAGCTTAGGTCGGAGCTTCAAGCTGTTAAAGCGGATATTGGAGCAGTCACAAAAATACATCGCAACTTTTGTAATCTCTGCGATGATGTCCCTCCGACATGGCAGTTCTCCGAGACGGTTATTGCCTGGAAAAGTTCCTTCTCTGAACGGCCGGCAGCAGGTGCACATGGGGTTTGAGTGTAGGGCAAAGGGATGTACACAGTTTGTATACGAAATTAGTATCGGATTTGTGGTAGGTTGTGATTTATCTTGGCATCACACACTCGGATAGTTTTTGCATGCCATGTGTGTGCAGTGAACTTTAGAAGTTAACCCTCCTCCGTTGGCGGCTGGCTTCGTGTGGACGGGTGGATGGGAAGTGCGTTCGTGTTGCTGGGTGGGGTGGGGAGAATGCTCTGGTTTGACGATGAACGCGAGTGGATGATTGCTTCCTTTTAAAGGACTATAAATACTTTGCATTCTGCTGACGTTGAAGTGCCTTTTTGCAAAGAACATACACAAGTTCTTGGAGAAGTATGCGATGAAGTTTTGGGGAATGTTTATTTGACTTAGTTTATAGAGCTGCTACAGCCGTCTGAGTAAAGTTAAGTTGAATATTCGTTACAAAGAATTCGGCGCTAGCTCCCTTTGTTGGAATTGGTATTCAAATTGAAAATTGGCTTCAGAATTTTTAGGCTACACTGCTGTACACAATGGCCGCGTCTTGCGAACTGCGAACTTCGCACTGTTTGGTGCGAACTTGGCCAGTATAAGCAAACTGTGACATTTCCCATGGAATTGCCTCTGTTCGCCTATATATGTACATATTGGATTGAGATTCAAAATCAGCCAAGAATGCCACTGGGTCAATTGATAATTCAGAAGAAAGCTTTAACTTTTTTCGGCTTGCGTCGTTTCGATTTGCGTCGCAACTTTCCGGTTCCAATTAGCGACGCAAACCGGGGTTTTGGTGTAATCCAATTTCGGCAAAAAAAAAACTATGGTATCATGTCGCGGTATCGAGCACCATTAACAGTCACTGCTTGACCAGCCTCAGTATCAAAAAAGTATAGTCCGAAACGGAATAGTGTGCGGTGAGGACTCCTATTATCTTCCGCACCTCTTTTTCGACTAAAGTGATGTTGATGTCTTTTTATTCATCGTCGGTCACAGGGCCCTGGCTATTGCTCCACTATCCAGACTGAGCCATCTAGTTTTTACTCTATCCAGGGCTTCGTCTTCCAGTTTTCTTCGTAAAGAACTAAGCGGCGTGAGCGCGTAAGGGATTGCTTGGGATTCTGCAAGACTGGATATATCGCTAACCCTCTGCCTGCACAACCTGACAAGTTTCGATGTCAAGATGTTCGATGCTATGGCTTTAATTGCCGCTTGGCTGTCGCAGAAAATACAGATCGTTTTAGTGATTATGTTGCGTACTCCCAGCGCGAGTACTGCTTCCTGTATCGCAGCCAATTCTGCCTAGCAGCCGACAGCAGCGTCTCTAATCTCATGTAACTATGTTTAATTTACGTAATGAGTGCGTTCTGTTGACACTTCCCTCACAATCTGAGAGCTCCCTGTGTGTCAGCTGACATTTGTGAAATGACAACAGGTAGCATATTTGGATTGTCAATTCAAAGTATGCCTTAATTACTAACTATGTAACGAAGAAACAGTAGCACCAACGCAGTCTTTTTGAGTCTCCTCCAGTCTCCTTGAGTTTTCTGACAGTTCTGTAAGTTTTCATATTTTGAGCATGTTCAGCGATTTTTAAATGATCCGCATTGTAAAATGGCGAATCTTAAGCTAGAAGTGTGACAGGCTAGTATGACAGTTCGGTTTGACGTACACAATTAGTACAATTCGGACCACGAATTGGATGAGTCTATATAAAAACGACGTGGAAAATCGGAATCTATTGCTGGGTGTGACCAAATTTATCACCAACTCCGCTGTTATATCGGTAACAACGCATTAAATGTTGACTACCAAGTCGTCCATAGCCGCAGGCCTATTAGCATGAAATCGAGAAGTGTCAAATCATATTATTTTGGAAATCAATTCACAGGTCTATTCATGTTTTGCCGACATGCGGTGGTGTGAATTTGGACACTTCATTGCGACCAATTAGGCCTCACTTATGCGTTTCTCTTTAACAAAGTGACTGACTGAATGTGCCAAAGACAATTCCGATTCATCGCAAAAGGTAAGCGTCATTAAATCAGTCTCTCGCGGGATCCCCTGACTCTTGTGCAAGCAGGGGGCACTCACGTGACAATAACTAATGGGATTCACAGCGAATTATCGGCGCAATTAGCATAAACAACGTACGTTCAATCGACAGACAACTTCAGACGTCTCTTGATGGCACCACAGTCGTGCCTCCACCCCTCAATCAATAACATTACAAAATTAAATAATAACAACGAAATGAATTAATTGTGCAGCTTCATAGAACTGTGTGGCACCACCAATTGAGGCAAAGTAAATAAATTGATCCCCAGCACTGCTGGACCGGCAGCGGCCCAGTCAGCGATACCGTGTCTTGCGTAACCATGATGCTGCGATAACAGTTCCGCGAACGGGGCCCCGTGGTGCGGCAGAAGACACCCCCCGTTAATAAGGCTCCATTAGAGCAATTTGAGTGCGACAATCTTTGCATAGGCTTAGATTTCAGAACTTTCCACTCGTGGGGTAGCAATTAAGCGGCTACCCCTGCCCTTCAGAGATACCCGAGTGGCCTCGTGTTGCCGTGGTTAGTTGATATCTTATTATCCGCTGGCTGCGAGGAACCTTAAGCACTAATTAATGCCCTCATAAGTTAATTAATTCATTGTGGACTGGTGATTTAAGCGATACTTCGACTGACATCCTCTCGACTGCGATGACACGAGTGTCCACTGTCCGGCCGCGGATCAAGAGTCGCTTCGATGCCTGGGCGACGCGGATGTCATCGTTGAACGGCAGTAATTTAATTTCGTCGTCGTTACTGCTGTTATGCTTTCGATTAGTAAATTGCTCGTGTGAATTTCATCTGCGGAATTACCCGGCCCGCCACGGGTATGCTCTCGTAAACGCAGACATTCCTTGGCGACGAGTCGTGTGCACACGAGGGGCAGCCCCGAAATCAACGTTCGTGGAAACCATTTATAATCGTTATGAGAGCAAACGCGAAGAATGTGTGAGCTGCCTTCGCTGTGAGCCGCGGTCTTGTGTAGGGAATTAAATAGATTTAATCCAATTATTCGGCTGACGGGGGAGTGAGGAGGCATGAGCAAAAGATGTGCATGAGCGATTTTAAAAATGTATCAACATGACGGGATATTTCCGGTCGCAGCGCGACACTGAACATAAACACATTCCACGAGTGTGACATAAGCCAACAATGAACGTAAGAGCGTTAACATTTATCGTTTTTAATTGGTTTACACTTAAGCTCCGCTAGACGTGATTAACTGCGGCGTGAGTGATCGGTTTTTGATGGGCGTGTCATGTCTGCTTGACGTCTGTCAACTGATATGACTGAGGCTACGAGTGTATTTATGGAATCTGAAGATGAAAATGTCTTGCCACACATTTGAGCAAGTGAAATGTAGACAAGTGTGTCATCACATTCATTCCCCTTCTTGGGCGATGAAAGCGTGCATTGGCCAACACGTCACTTCACTTCTGAAGAGCATTTGTACTTTAAATAGATTGCGGTCCTTTTCAAGTTGTATATTCCGTCGTCTTAATGGTGAGAGCCCTTGTTTCTGGTTGGAAGATTCTTCAAACTGATGTTGGGATGTCCGTAAATTCAGCTTCATTTCCAATCTCCACCTCACATCCTGTGCAGTCACAAATCGAACTATCATGTGAGACCGCCATTCTGTTGCAAAAGCTTCACCAGAGGCTATGTTCTAAAAAAAATCACGGAGGTCAGCCCCTTTCGGTGGCTATCACAAGTCCAAAGTCGAGGGGAGGGGCTTGGTTATACCAACATGCTATGGAGTTCAAAGTGTGTGAGAGAGAGTTTACCCGATACACAAGAAAGCTTCCTAAAATCATAACATCGCGTACAAGATCTCCTCTGTCGTCCATATCAGTGTGGTCTCAGGCAAGGGAAGTCCACAATAGACCAGATCTTCACACAGCGGCAGATCATGGAAAGGACCCAAGAAGTGCAAATCGACATCCACTAACTATTAGTGGATTTGAAGACCTCATATGACAGCGTGCATAGGGACCAGCTATACAGCGTCATGTCTAGTTTTGAAATTCCTGTCAAACTCGTCCGGTTGTGCAGAATGACGACTCGCTCCATCAAGGTCGGTAACAAACTCACCGAGACCTTCAGTGTCAAAAAAGGATTTCGACAAGGCGACGTGCTGTCGTGTGACTTCTTCAATATCGCCCATGTACAGCGCGTGGACAACTTAGCTCCGGCCCGGAGAGTCTTCGACTCCCAACCTGTGGGACAACGCAACAGAGGACGCTGCTGCGGCTAAGGTATCGCACCCAAGTGGAAAAGGACCTCAACCAACTTGGCGTACGAAACTGGAGACGGCTAGCTAGAGATCGTGTCAGCTGGGGAGGCTTGTTGGTTGTGGGCCAGGTCCTGCCCGAAATGTAGCGCCAAACAAAGAAGAATAAGAAGCGAGAGAGAGGAAGAGACATTCGTGAATGGTGTATAATTCAATCAATATGGAACACAACCGCGTGCTGGAACCTAAAATAGCAGCAAGAAGCTTTATATTGGCAACCACGGTTTTTTATTCGGTCTCAACAGGCAAGTTATAGACCTCTCTGTCAAAGAATCATACTCGAAGATCATCCCAGTCTTGCTGCAACGAAAAGGTCTGGGCGATTACAAAATCGGGTGAAGAAGTTCTTGCTATCTTTGAGAAAAAGTCCTACATGCGATCTTCGCTCGTGTTTTGGTTTTGGAGAAGAAGAAGAACCAAACGCGAAATTGCCTTATAGAGCTAATGCAAAGCTTGGTTCTTCGGCTGCGACTCAATTTGCAACAGAGAACTACCACGTTTAAGTGTAAAGGGTCAAACTAGTGTGCCCAACTGGGGGGAGCTAGCCAGATATCGCGCTAGTTGGAGAGAAGGCCACACAAGGGAAGATGATGAATTGCGCGAAATTTAACATGTTTCTGTTCGTTCACTTCATAGTACAACTGTCATCAAGTGGAAATTGAATGGAGACTGATTTGACAGATTATTAAGAAAACGTACATAGGTACACAACTACTTTAGATGAAAGACTTACTCTTCCGAATTCTGTTTAAAACTTAATTCATCGGTCAGTCCATCGATTTTGTAGCACGCTTCTACCCTACAAGCAAACGTGCCACCAAAAATGCAGGTGAAGTCAACAGAAGACTCAAAACAGCATTCCCCTCGTAAACAACGAACAAATTCTCATGTTTCTTACAAAATATAGAACACCGTCTAAAGTTTAAAACTGAAACTAGTCACAGATGTGATCTCTGGAGCGTTGTCAGAAAGAAAATGCGAAACACGTATAACTTGTTAGCAAACAGTTGTGCAGTCCTGCCCCACATTTCAGATTGCAAAGTTTGTGATTAAAACTGACACACATAGTTCCTAAACAAAAAAGCAACTAATAATCTATTTTCAGCAAAACCAACGCATACGTCAAATACCACAAACAAAAAATACCAGCGTCTTTGAATTCCTTCGAAAAAAATCTGAAGTCACTGCATTCCAAGATTCGGATTGTTTCCTATTTTTAAACTGGAACTCAACCATTTGATTAGCACTATCTACGCGATAGACACAATCGATTCGGTTATGTGCGTGTAATAAATCAGCGAAAGGTAATTTGTCGAACGAACACGGTGCTGACTTGGGCTCTCAATGCCCGTCGTGAGTGATTTTTAATCTGTTGCCTATATTTAGCTGCACCTTCCTCTTCTATCTGATGGCAGAAAGTGTAACACAAGACGCACAACAGTTTGGCGATTGTTTCGCCGCGAAATGAGTCACGCAACGATTTTCAATTGAATTCAATTTGTGTCTGGCCACTTGGGCCAGCAGCAGAATCGTAAGTCGAAAATCGTGTTCGTGCTCAGCTCGCATACACAACACGGTGTCAGCAGTTTAATTAATTTATTTTATCGTATTCACAAATGTTTACCACTGTCTTTGGGTCATGACCGGATGGGGGGAGGGAGGGTGCTTGTTGGGGCATATCTTTGGCAATTAGCTGGTCACGTGAACGGGTGATTTCTTTTTTTGCCCAGATTATCACAATCATTCGTACGGAACGGAGAAACGCCAGCACTTATTCACTTTGCTTGGTATTTATTGTGTGATTGACTGTCATTAAGTCAATTGGGCGGTTACACAACAAGGGTCAAAGGTGATTGACAGGGTATTTGTGTAACGACTCTTATTAGTTCACTCCCTCTGTTTTCCTTTTTTTTCCGATTTTGGTTGTGTTTGATTGCATTGTTTAGCAAGAAAAAAAATCTGAGTAACATCCCTGTGTCCACAAACTCGTCGCCATTGTCATCTTGCCCTGTCTGTCTGTTAACATCGTTGTGTGTTCCATTTCAATTATGATTAAACGTGTCAGTGTCACAGTGATGTGGAAACATAGACAATGCCCACCTTCCGCCCAGCGTGACACTGCGTTCACTGCGCCTCCCGGAGTGATACACTGAAATCTAGTCAATTACTTGTTGTCAGCAAACACACCTAACAGTGTGTTGTCGTCAGCTAACCGTGCACAATGGAGAGCGCCCATCATCACTCCGACCCAGTTCGCAGAAGTGCACTTGGTTGCGAAGCTACAAAACATAACCCATTGTCTGTGATTTACACTGTTTTGCCTTGTGTTCAACGATTTCAAAACTAATCGATTCGTTTTTTTTTTTCTCTTTTGCAGAACATCATGTCCACTTTGACACAGCCAGCCTCAAGGAAGACTTCGAAGCGGACAGTTGCGTGACGTACAAGCGGTCGGGCGATACGATTGTTGTCAGTCTCGGCTTCCTTCAGATCAATCACAGATACTCCATAGACCTGAAGTTGCCCTCATCGATGCTCGGCCAATTGGAGGGATCGACGACCATGCAATTTGTGCCCGATGTGAATTCAATTCCCAACCTGCACTGTCGAATAACGGAATTCGCGGGGGAAAAGCACGACCAGCATGATTTCTTCGAAATGAAAATTGAATTCTTCGCCTACAAGGAGAAACTGCTGCGAGAGACGTTGACCATTGTCAATTCACAGAACTCAATGGAGATCTTTAAGTTGCTAATTGCCGCCCGTGTCCTGGGCCGTGGCAAGGGAACGCCGATGCTCCGGAACGGCATCCATTGCATAGGCGTGGAGAAGGACACCGATTCGGATGCGTCCGACTTTCAAGGATTTGGAAAAGGCACATAAATAGAACGCATTACCCCATGCATTGATTGTAGATTGTTTGTTGTCATCGTGTAATTTAAAGTTCTTTCGTTTGTCTATTTCGTAAATTTATTCGTTTCTTGTCGCATTTCGCATTTAATTACACATACATACGTTACTTGTACTTATTTTCACCTAGGTAAGGTTAAAATCGATCGATTAGACTCCATTTTGGACTAAATACTTGTACTCTTGCGCTGTTTAGTTATGTAGAGTAAATAGGAATTCATTTGATTACATATATAACGAATAATAAATGAAGGTCTTCCACCAGCCACGTGGAGGGCTTTTTTTCTTTAATTTTTTTCCTTCATTTTTTTTTTAGTTTTTATAGGTTACTCATGTTTAGTGTCTAAATAAAGATATTCACTTTCGCCGAGTTTTGATTTTGTTTTATTTTCAATTGTTCTTTGGTTCGCTTTAGTTCGTCCATTTCCTCCATTTGCGTTAACCCACTTCGTTGTCGCTGATTCGCATTGCGAGCCGCTGCTGAATGGCTGAACTCAATTGTGCAGTGCAGTCCGTGAGAGTAAGTGCATTTGTTTGGCCGCAGTTTCATTTTCATCTATCTTGCAGAGCGGTGTTGATCTTAATTGAGATCGTTGACGTGATGATCTTGTTGCGCGATGATTGAAGATGCATTTCTTGATTCCATACAACAATGCAGCCAATTATCTTGTTTGCTTATTGGGTCGGCATCACTTGTGCGACTCTCGTCTTCTTCCCGCTTGTTACGTTCGGTTGCTTTGTGTGTGCATTTTGCGTTGAGTGAATGAACAGCGGCTTGTCAATGGGACATATTGTGCCGGGGATTCAATGACCCTAATTCGCTGACAGCTAAGAACATCACGCATTGAGGTGAGATTCATTGACAAAGATACTCTCAGACATCGGGATGTGTGGAAAAATTCAATCATATTGAACGTACAGAGACGGCAGTCGACTTAAGTAGTCGAGGAAATACACAGAAATGACTAATTCGCACAGTTTCGTTGAGTTTCGTTCAATTTTTTACCTTACGCCGGAGCGATATGTATACAATTTGGTGTTTTATTTCTTTGCGAATTATGGCCAATGTGGAATTTGTCGATGATTCTGGCTGATTGGTTATGACATAAACTTAAGTTTACTTGAGTTTAGCTTTTAGTCGATGATTGAAAAGACATACGACCTACAAATTCCAACCCAGAGTTTTTTATAAAGACTTTTTCGAAGGAGGGATTCTGATACAATTTACTTACATTCTTTAAGCTTTAAATCTCGTTAAAACGAACTCATGTACTAAGACATAAAAGTCAAGGTGACAAGCCTATTTACTTCAGTTGTCTTTCCTATCTGTCTGTCAAAAAGCTCCAGACTGATCCACGTGAAAGTTTATTTTCTACGAGTCAACGTCAATCGACGTGTTGTTCGTCAATTGATGTCTGTGGTCTTCGAAGGCGATCTGTGTCTTCAGAGCTTTCTCTGCCAGCACTGACCTCTTTGCACCACTTGCGAACACTGTGTTATGACATAGCCTGCTCACCGAAGTCCTTCTGCATCAGCCTCAAACGTTTCAGCAGTCCATATTTCATTCCGATTCGAATTTAATGCACTTCTTTACTCAACAAAATACGGCAAATTCACTGTTCGTTGTTCGCAAATGGCGTGTGTAAATACTGAACCAATGCAGATTTTGATTTTAATTTTAATTTTTAAATTTGACAGACGTCAGTGACAATACTAACGACGATTTCGTTAAGAGCACATTTGCATAAATCTTTGATTAAAGCAACTCATATTCAAAAGACAGTAGTGACTGGGTAGAGTGAACCCCTGATTTGTTTAACATTCCGCTGGCGTGAACACCCACATGAGCTGAGCTACTAGGTTTGTTAAAAAAATCGCGAAAAAGCTGTTCAGAAAGTACTGCAAAATAAAGAAAACAGACCATAACTATGGATTTTTGTTAACAAAATAAGAGAATTAAAGTTAAATCTTAACAAATATCAATAAAACGACTGTCCAAGTGTATATTATGGGTAAGAAAACACGGTTGGATAACGTGAACAATTTTGTTTGCGTGAACGGGCTGTGCAATAATTAGTTCAGACCCTACTGAAGTCTATTTTAAGACCAGCTTGTGATTTTTGATTAATAAGCATCCTGTGAGAACAGGAGCTTAAGTCCACGTGTAAGTAAAACTGCTCATTTTTGTGCGATCTACTGAATACTGGACGCAGCTCCCTAGGGAGTGGAATGGGTTCTGTCAAAGACATTGTCGATAGTTGACTAAATTCGTCACGAACTTTGTTTTACTGTTGAACAGACCTTGATCGATTAGGAGAAGGTTGTTCGGAGAAGTGCACAAGTGTTCCTCAGTCCATTTCGGACAGGCATTTGGATTTATTTGTATAGCGCAATATTGCATCATCTCTGTCTTAAGCGAAACAACAGGTTGTCAGTTCTGTTGGTGTTCGGTGATCTGCTGAACAAAAATAATGCCCGGAAACAGTTTACCACAAACACGTTGCTATTGGGTGTTTTTATAAATGTCAGACTAACAAAGAACTGCGTTATGCAGTACCTACAGTTCATGAACGTCAATAGCTCATCGATGTCGGGCAGATGGTGCAGTCATTATTTTTTGACTGCAAATAGGTTCGATTGGAAGAAAAATAGTTAGTACTAGGCAAGACTGCAGACAGTGTGTGTGTTCAAAAACGCATGAGAAAAGAAATGCGATTGTACTAGTGCAGATTTCCCACGTTTATGAAAACACCCATTCCCAAGTGTTTGCAATTGCAGTTTGTGACTACTATGTGTTGTTCTTGAGATGAAGCCAAGTTGGACTACAGCTTGGTTTCCATAGCAACCACTCGTGTTGGGATAGCAATTCATCTCCCACTAGTGAGTGCCTTGACTCCAGTTGGCGAAGTTTGAATAGTACTTCAAAATAGCCAGTCATCCCTATTCTGTAAGCCGTACTTTGTATGGGCTTTGTCGAATACAATAAGTCAACAGTTTTTTCTTGTGTATTTCGTATGCAAGACTCCACCTCTACTCATGCAACAAAAGAGTACCTTCATACGTAAGAATATCCAATTCGGGGCTTATTGAAGTACTTTGGTTTGGTTTGGCTTCAATTCTTGAGTGTGTTGAACTTGGTGTGCTACAAACATCGAAACCCAAAAGTGCGAGGTGCCAAAAAACAAGATCAAATGATGTGCTTGCGGCGAAATTCATAGAAGAAGAAGCTCTACTTCTTCAACACTTTCACAAATAGCAGTCATATTTTCAGCAAACATTGGATTTCGATAAAGTCTTAAGAAATCTGTCTCCTTTAATGTTGTCAGTTTTTTTTTCTGGTAGAGGGCTCATATGGACAAATGTGTCGACCAACATTGTATCGTAATAATCAAAACTTACCCCGTTCACTATTTTTGCAGCAACTGTTCACACTTGAAAAACGCTCAGCGATTGGTTAACGATCCATTTCGTAAAATGGCAAACCTTGAACCATACACAGTCTGTGACAACAGTTCAGTTCGACGTATGCGATTGAGACTCGAATGTTAAATCCGCACCATGATCTGGATGCGTTCTATGTTGAAGGTCCGAGCACTCACGTTAATCCCTATTTGTTGCACAAGTCAAATTGAAGAGTGTCTTCCAAATGTTTCAAGCATTTCTAAAGTCAATCCCCTTTTTATTCATTCATCAAAAATTGCACATATTTCGATTAGCTTGTAAAGTGGATCCTACTTTGATGGCCCCTTAGATTGATGAGTAATTACTTCACAACATTTCCGATCGTAAATTAAAAGTGCTGCATCCCAGATCTGTTTGAGTGCCGAAGCTATTTGCACAGCTATCAGTTAATAGTCACTTGATGCTCGTGTTTGATTTCGCAGAGCACACCAAAAAACAAACGAATTTCCAAGGTTTAAGGCCATAAGTCAATGAAATTCAAACGCAACCAACTACGCTCGTCAGAGATGTACTTTTAATCGCCCATAAGGATTCGTGAATTTTTAACGACCGATGTAAAGGTGATTGTAGATTCCATCAGCGGGGCGATGGAATATTGAATTAAACTTTACGACGTTTTTGACGTGTTTGCCAGCACGTGGAGATGGATTGAGACATCAGTGGGTTGGTAGGCTGGGTTTTCGAATTAAAGTGCTTCTGAAATTGATGAAGCTTTTGCAGGATGTTGACAGCTGTAAAATGAAGATTGGGACTTTAGTTGATTGGCTTTAGTTGAAGGACCTCAAACAAGTGGAAGGCATTTCATTGACCGCTTCCTATCTTTAAGTTTAAATAAAACAAAGTGTGTGTGAGATGTCAGCGGCATACTTTTATTCGCTTGAAAGGCCCATCGATGCCATTGATGTATGGAATTTAACATCGTTCAAATGTCCGTCGCGGCTTCTCAGGCATCTCTCGGCATCTGAAATGTCCAATACTCCAAGACTCTGGCGCATAAATCCGGCTGACTTTGACCGATGGCATGGGTGTTAGGTTGGCTTTGAGGGGAGCTCTGGTTTGTGGCTCATTCGCAAAGACCTGCGACTACAAGAAATGCACAAGAATAAGTCTAACTGGGTCAGATCGTTCGATCTTGTGGCCAGTTCACAGAGATGACCATGCCCTCGAATCACTCGTACAGAATTTCCTATGTGGCGTGAGCTGTTTAGCACATAGCGTCGTCCTGTTGATGCCACATATCGTTGGTGTCCATGTCATCCAATTCATGCCAAAAGAAGTTGGTAATGACGGACACAGCGCTCGCCTTTCGCAAAAAAAAAATATGGACCGATGACGCCGCCAGCCCAAGTCCACACCAAGCATAGACTTTTTCGGGATGTATTGGACGCTTTTGGATCTCATGTTAGACAATTTTGTTTGCTGACGTATCCATTCATCCAGAAATGGGCGAAGCGGGATGTAGCCCGCACAGAACATCTATTTTGTTAAAACAATTTTACTAGGTCGGGCAAAATGTATCATTATATCGGAAAATGTTATACCTTTTGCAAATGGCGTCGTACGTCCGATTTGCACGTGTTGTTGCATGCTATGTCCGCCCATTGTGATTTGGCAATACAGACTGAATAAACGATAGCCAGTTTGACAGATGTAGCTTGAACAATATGGCCGCTACCAGCTGTCAATGTTTCGAAAGTCCCTTTAGCTCCTCGCAATTCGAGAAAATTTGCTCCTTTTAGTTGGTCTTACTCGCTGTTTACGGGCGGTGTTATTCGCGGCAAGAGGAACACAGAAAAACAAGGGACTATAACAACAGACTCGAGAGCTTCCACCACGTCTACGTGCTCTCGAGCTCAATTCGCTTTAATGTATTTCCCCTTTCCGTTTTATTCTGCTCTTATCTGTGCCACGTTTTCGTCGGACCGCAGTCCTAACTTTAAATACTGCCATTTCCTAGAATTTATCTCACATTTAGTATGTCCATCACCATCAACGGTATTTAGTCCAGTGAAACTAGGAATTCACAGCACATTTCCGTCTAACGATTCGATTTATAAATAAAATGTCGATAGATTTAATGTAAAGCATTTATAAATGGCTAGCTCCAGCATCGACAGTGTGTAGCTAGTAGCTGTATCATTTCACGAGATAATTAACTACATAGTTCTAAAGTCAAAAATTAAACAAAATTTGTAATAAATTCTAACGTTCACAAAATCTAGGTAGACTAAAAAATTAAGAAAAACTCCCAACACTCTGCCTGTTCATATCTAATCGTTGCTGACCACTAAATCACTGAATGGAAAACGAAGTATCCTCAAAGCATGCTTCCTTATATCATAAACAAATAGAAATGCAAAATAAATAAGCAAAGACAATGAGAGTGGGAAAAAAACAGAAACTAAAGGCTTAACTTCTTGTCAAAGCGCTGCTTAAACTGGACCAATAGACTACTAGATCAAATGTAACACTTTTGTTTCCTTTTCAAAACCCGTCTACACATATACAGCAGATGGAGACGATTACTTTATTTAACTGCTTATCCTGAACGATGACGTAGAATGTCTTGCTCAGTTTTTTTTAATTCTAAATGGTGCTAAATTGTTTTCACTAAACATAAAAAAATTAAAAGAAAACAACAATGCACTGAAAAGTTTGTAATTTTTTTCTCAAAAAAATATAAAAAAAATATTGTATTTAAAGTTAACTCAAAATCAATGGATAATGTGTAACATTTTTAAGTAGCTATAGGTGATGTAAAAAAGAAATATTATATTAATTGAAATAAACTATAAACTTGTGTTGAAATGCTAAATCTACAAAAAAAAATTGAATAAAAAGCAAACAGAATACATATATATTTTTAAGATTATGATGTTTAAGAAACTTCAATATTGTATTTAAAATAAATAAAAATAAACTCTAAAAATGCTCTAAAAAAATGCGTGTTGTTGTTAATTTTCATGATCTTTAACAGGATTCTCCTTCCAGAAGTTGGTAGATAGCAGTGGCATAGCGTGGACAATTTTAAAAGGTAAGCCGGAAGAAGTCGGGCCTTACCAAGGGTGCGTCTTGTCACCTCTACTTTTCATTATATAAAGGGTGGTTCAATTTTAAGGGCCGATGTTGATTTTGAATAAATCACAAATTATTTAGGAAATTATTGTCATTTCTTTTTATTATGATAATATTGGTATGGTTCAATTATGTATGGAATTTTAATTATGTAAATATATCACACCTCCATCCGATGGTCCAAATTTTCGATGACGCTGAAGCATAATTGAGGTTCTATGCCGTTAATGTGCCGAATTATCTCATCCTTTAGCTCTTGAATTGTTGCTGATTTATCGACGTACACCTTTTCTTTCAAATAACCCCAAAGGAAAAAATCCAACGATGCCAAATCACATGATCTTGGCGGCCAATTGACACCGCCACCACGTGAGATAACACGGCCATTGAATTTGCCACGCAAAAGAGCCATTGTTTCGTTAGCTGTGTGACAAGTGGCACCGTCCTGTTGAAACCACATATCGTCCACATTCATATCTTCCAATTCGGGCCATAAAAAGTTCGTTATCATTTCATCAGGCCGGTCAGGCAGGCCTCATTTTGGAAAAAATACGGCCCGATGATGCCGCCAGCCCATAAACCGCACCAAACAGCCACTCTTTGTGGGTGCATTGGTTTTTCGACAATCACTCTTGGATTATCATTCGCCCAAATGCGGCAATTCTGCTTATTGACGAATCCACTGAGGTGAAAATGTGCCTCATCACTGAAGATGATTTTCTGCGAAAATTGATCATCCACTGTTGCCATTTCTTGCCACTATTCTGACCATTGACGACGCTTGAAATGGTCAAGAGGCCTTAGTTCTTGAGTCAATTGCACCTTGGAAGCGTGTAAATGCATGTCTTTATGCATAATGTTCATCAACGACGAGCGTTGGGCACGACGACGAATTAAGGTGGACGGCACTTCAGCCACACTATCGCGAACAGCAGCAATATTTTCTGCAGTACGAGCTGTACGAGCATGCACTGGTGTTTTCACATCTCCTACAGACCCGGTTTGCTCAAATTTTTGCACGATTTTCCCGATTGTACGCACATTTGGTCGATTAAATTGACCGAAAAAATCACCAAGTGCACGATATGCATTTTGATTTGAACGTCCATTTTCATAATAAGCCTGAATAACTTTAATGCGTTGCTTAATTGTGTATCTTTCTATGGTTCAGATTGAGTTAGTCTGAAATTGAGAAATGTCAAATGAAATGCAAAATAAAACTTGACGTTTAGGTGTGGTTCACATTCAACATCGGCCCTTAAAAACCACCCTTTATATGGACTGGATGTTGCAGCGCAGCCAAGGTGAGAAATGTTTCACATCGATAGGTTTGTTGCTGTATTTGCAGACGCTCGGATGAAGGTTAACGGGGACAAATCAGAGATTATGGTCATTTCCAGAACGCCTCTTCAGTGCACTGTACATGTTAGTGGAGTCCAATTGAAGCAAGTGGAGAAGTTCACGTATCTCGGGGTCTTTTTCACAAGTGATGTTAGGAGCAATGCTGAGGTTTCTTGTAGGATTGATGAAGCTGGCTCAATTTTGAAACAGCTTGGAAGATATGTAATCAGGAAGGACGAGCTTGGTGTCAAACACAAGCTGGCGGTCCCCAACACAGTTTTTATTGCAACCTTCGCATATGGCAGAAATCAACTAATAGAGATATCCAACTTCCTCGTCTCTTGCCCCTGTAATTAGTTTGACAGCTTGTTGTAGTTGTTCCATCTGTGAATACGTGAGAGGCGTTTCGAACAGCTGAAAGACTTCCCCTTCGAAATAATGAGGTGAAGCAGAGCATTTTTTTAAAAAATCGCTCGTTATATGAGCGTTATTTAAAATTCATATGTTTCACCCCAAAAAGGAGGAGGAGCTTAAAACACAGATTGTGTTCAGAAGGTACATTCATATACCTGGAAGTATATTGGAATGCGCTGATCATTGACACGTTACATTTGAATTCAAATATTTTGCTGCTGAAATATTAGAAAAAAGGGTAAAGCAAAAGGGTTTTAATATGATTTTGTGGTTGAATTCAATTTGTAAATCATCATTCACAATTCATAATAATGCAATGATCATGAAATAAAAATTTTGCAAATTCACACATGTATGTATGTATGTCTGATCGTTCGTTTTATACATAAATTTACAGAAAACAACTTAATTCCTTGAATTATTTCGTATTGTCACTTTAACATTGTATATCTATCGATTAAAAACACTTCATTTTGCTAATTAATTCGATTTAATTGTGTTGCAGCAGAAGTCATTACTTGAAGCATTTTAGTTTTGGACTCATATCACATATAAACTGTGCAGCAAAATTTGAAAATTTGTCCTACATATCCATTATATGCAGTTCGTAAAGATTTGCTTTAATTTTAAAATGCAACTTGTGAAAGAAACTTCTTTTTCGCATGTTATAATACTATTTAATTTGCTAAACTTGACGAACATCACCCATGGAATATTTCCAGATCGTGGGCAAGTTAAACACATTGGAAATGTATTTGACACTCCTACGGGCAAAATATGATTTGAAGAGGTAAACAGCTGATCAAAAGACACCACTTGTGAAAGTATGCGTAAAATATAGCTTCCAAATAAAGAAGTATGCGTGTTTTGCGGTAGGTCCTGGTATTTTTGACTGGAAAGTTGAATATCTCTTTGTTGCTTGCGTCAGGTGTAGGAAACACATAAATATTATGTTTATATGCACATATTAAGATTCATGTTCATTGTTATTTTGAGACCTTGTTGAAAAGTAGAATTTCAAAAGGTAACCCGGTAGGAATCGGCTTATATGGACGTCACGCCACTGGTAGGCAATCGACGTGACGGGTAAGTACTTATTTCCAACGTCGCCGATATGGCGCTGTGACAATTTAACATTGAATATGACACTCTGGACAATTAGAGCCGTAGCGACGGCTATTCTATTCGAAACGGCGACAGGCTATTCGAAATTGAATGACTTCGAAATATCCTCTCGAAACATACTGACTCTGGGTGGCTTTGTAAACGAAAGTGCGAAACTCCGACCGCAGCTACTGTCTGGCTGTAGAACACATTATTTTTTCAGGGCACGGCTCTCAATTTGTAGCGTCATTGTTTATTCTTCATTTCGGAATCCAGAGCAACTCCGCTTGTCGCAAATAAAGCTGTCAACTGTTACACAACGAGTGCAACGACTGACATACATGTGTGTCAGCGGGGCATTAAGAACCATTCCATCTACTGCACTTAACATACTTTTCTACTTTCCTCCGCTGTGCCATAGGAAAAAACGTCCGATTTAGGTTAAATATGCGCCGTTTTGTTGGATTATTTGTTGCTATTTTGATGCTATTGCCTGTTTCACAAGCATTGCCTTAATGGAACACAATTACTCTCCTGTCGGCAAATGAAACAGTGTTTTTACAAGACAGGTAGCAGCCAGTACAGCTCTGGAACTCAAAACACTACCGACTGTGAACCGAACTTAGCATCGATCATTCTATACACTATTCTCCACAAATTCAATTTTCTTTCAAACAACACTGATCGCTTGCCACCTCAATACATTTTCGAGAAAAATAAAATACTAGCATTCCTTCTAGGTTGAAATGAAAGTCTAAAAATCGGGCGGATTGTATTGCACTCTAAAAAGATTGCTACATACATGTATCTTCCTAATTGATGTAGGCTCTTTTAGGCAAAAATATTAGCGATCGAAGATGCACTCCTTAAGTGGGTGCCGGGACGACATGACATACGAGGCGATAAACTTGCTAGGCGTTCTACAAGATCGTCCTTCTCGCCAAGAGGATATCCTTTGAAGATCTGTAAGATTGGAATACAGTCGAGACATTCAGAATTGCCTCACAAGGGCATATTGGATTCAACCCGGTGAAACAAGTTACAGGTATGTAGCTGTATGCTGCAAATTATAAGATAAGACACAAAATGAAATTGTTGTTCATTTCGATTCTCACTTTATTTATCTCAAATTCTTCACAAAACAATACTCGAAATTAGCACCTATTCTTTTGATTTGAATTGCTACAAAATTACTCAACGAATTCAGCACTTCACGTACTGATTGTGCGAACCGTTTTCAGTTTCGTACAACTGCGTTGGACATTCCTGCACTATGACCAACTGTGACTTCGACTCTTGCCTATTATCCACAATCCATCACAATAATCCCTTCTCAACTCATTTATCAAGATTGCAGTCTTCACTACCATCTCACGACTTCCTTCACTGTCAAAAATACAACCCAAAGCTACTGAGTAAACTAATATATCGCCCTTAACAGTCGCAACGATATATTAATTCTCCAATTTTGTGCTTCTTGTAGTTTCTTTCACTTCATTCAGTCATTTTACGCCACGTGACGCAGTTAAGCTGTTGAATTACATGTCAATGACTTCCATAAGGGACAGATTTCCTTCTGTCAGACTTGGGATTAGCAGTCTTCTACTACGGTGGAGGCTTTTTTTTCCTTTTACAACACGGCTGCAACACGATAGATGCTGACCGTCTCGTCGCGTTGCTTCCATGCATATTCAACGCGAAGTTCTTTTCATCTCTTAAAGGGGAGACTAACATTTTTTGGATTCTCATAGCCGGAGAAGCATTAATGTTTTTGCGACCGATGGAGTGTCTGAGCGTGAGCTTATATTGCCTTCCATTGTTGACATTCTCGGGCATGCTGCTTTCAGTTATCTAGACCGAGCTGTCATACGTCCACGGAGACTTTGTGTTCATAAAAGCGATCCACGGTCATATTCTTCTCCAAGCACGAGGCTCGGATGAGCGATCCAGTGTAATCAATAGTTCTTTTCCTCCTCGGACTATGTCCACATTTTTGAACCTTTTTGTTAATTGGACTTCTTCGCATCCAGGACCATACATCCGACAGAAAATTTTCTATTCGAAGGCAGCAAGAAAGAGTAAGCTCTGCGGTTTTGCTTATCGTCCAGCTTCCGGCTCCGTTCATCAGGACTGGCAAACTATTTTGTAGAGCATGATTTTGATCCTCCTAATCAGTAGTCTCGACCCCAGTTGTTTCGACAAACCGAAGTACCACCGGTTGCCAATGGCGATTGTACTTCGGATCTTCACTAGGCTGTCATCTGTGCAGCTCACGTTTACCACCAAATAAAAGATGGTGTGGCTCTGCTTGACTATGTTCCCATTTTCCTCCTACCCTTTAGACGTCGTGACGATGTCTTCTCTTCCAATTTCTTTCTCTTTTTGCAGTCACGGATAAATATTTATCGCAGGATTTTTAGCTCGAAGGAATCGAGCCCTGCCATCCTGCTCATGGTGCACATTTTAACTCCACTTCGATCATCCATGGCAATGCCAGTGGAATGTACCATTGGTCCAGAGCAACACCACAATTGTCACAGCAAATAAATAAATGTTTCCCCATTTTTAGTGGTTTTGGCGATCTCATTCATTCAAAATGTCGGTTGATATTGACCAAATAAATTCTCTCAGTGTGGAACTGTTTCCAAATAGCATAACATTAGGATCACTTATTGTGTTGTATACACTCCCATAAAGTATGCAACATAATTGTGGTGCGTGGTCTTTTCCCCCCATCAGTTTAGTTGTTTGAACGAATTGGAAGCCGATGAGTAACAAGATTGAAAAGAACGGGAAATTAATAAGGAGGACCCAGAAAATACAAGGCTTCTTCTTTGGCTGGAACGATAATCCATCTTCAAGCAATGAAGATGGATTATCGTAAATATCCGCGCTCCAGCTGAAACAATCTGTCGCCCCACCGCGATGTCTCCAGTTTCGCACGGCAATCTGTTTGTATTCTCTTTACAGTCTAGACTCTAGACCACTTGTATGCGCCAACTTAAAGTCGTGTTTCGTTGTCCATCATGCCCGGAGTCGACCACTGTCGTGTAAACCAATCAAAATGTTTGTTCACAGACCTTTTGAAAAGAGCAACCCTTCAAATTTACGTCAGATCAAGGAGCAACATTTGCTCTAAAATTTTGTTTCTTCATTGGACCTCTATCGAAATTTATAGTTGAACCCCATGTCTCGAAAGAGGGGACAAACCGAAGACTGTGATGGCAACAGCTACAAGTCGTCGGCGAAAATTCGTAAGACAGCCCGCAAAAAGTCAAAGCCCTGCCACATCTGTGCGCTGCCCAATGAGCTGCTGCAGAAGATAGTTGGTTACATAAGCTACTGGCATCGGCCACGCCTCAGGAAGACCTGCAGGCGAATGCGAAACGTGTGCGATTCTGTATTGCTTCATGATTTTCAAAAATCAATTTTATTTTACGAGCGCTTCAAGCCGGGAGGGTACGAATACGCTGCACTAACGGTAAGTAGTCCAGTGAGTGCAAGACAATTTCAAAGCCTGGTAAATTGCAGGCAATCCGAGACGCAACTTGGTCGTATGTCCACCGCGGCTTCGATTCGATTTTTTGCGGCACAATCCTGCCACTTATTTGGAATACAACCAGATTCAGTCCGAATCCGAGGAAAATTAAATATTTTTTGAAGCATTTCTTCAAATTGGTCGACGCACAGCTTGGTCAGTCATATTCTAAATTCTCCAGGCTTCTCTACACGATCACATTGATGAGGCTACTAGGGGTATGATAAATGCCATGTGATTGGAGCATTTTTGAGCAGTTTGCCATTTCAGAAGTTTCGCAGCTTAGCGGTACTTGCGTCGGTTCGCATTCGGCCGAGCTACTGGCGTGTGGTTTTGGAACTGTGCGGTCCCTGGATTGGAATACTGTGGTCATCGAAATCGGCCACCGAGTCTCAGGAGCACTGGGACCTTCTGATTATTCTGTGTGAACTTCTGATCGCCGACAGCACTCAACGAGGCTTCAAGTGAGCCCTCACTTTGTTCGGTGGAAGTCTTGGATTTACAGCCAGTTTCTTTTTTATTTTTAGGCAGGTTTGGGAGTGCAACAATGAAGTGTATGTCTACGGCAACGACGCCAGTGAGAAAGTGGATCGCATCAAGAAACCAACGGCAGTATTCACCTTCAACATAAACGCTTCGCATGGAATCATTTCGCTGTTAAAGTCCTCGCTGGAGGGCGACTCGATTGACTGGCCAAAGCGGATGCCGAGAAACGAATTCGTAGTCTTTGTTGACATCGCCTGCAAGGAGTCACTCAAGTGGGGTTGCTGTCAAGTGTATCACATTCAAATAGGGCCTGATTTTGAATGGAATAAGGATTGTGAGAATGAACAACCCGAGGGATTAAGTAATCGTGAACTGATGAGGAGCGCAGAAGAAATTGTGGAAATTGATTGATGTGAATGCCTTCTTTATCATGTTTACTGTGTGGTTGTGAACTGTGTGATATTTAAAGTCTTGAAGATTAGAGGTTTCATTTTAATGGAACCAGTGGCGTGGAGATGCTTCCTTGTTGAATAGTTCATGACACAGCTTTACGCGGCAGAGATCCGCTAATCCATTGTGATTGACACATGATTTGCTGTCTCTTGCCCTAAAGTTGCATGCAACAAAAACAAAAATATCTTTCCTTGATATAGTTCGAAAATGGTGATGCCTAACTCAAAGGCACATCTTCGCGAAGGGTCGTGTCTGCTTCTGTTTTAGCAACATGGCCAGGAGTCCACAATAAGTGGAAGATAGTGCGGATAGGGTGACACCTTTAAATTTACCATTATTTGTTGTGTAACACTGCGAAATATTCATTTCAGCAGCTTCGTTTCCATGAATGCGTCCACCAATTCGAATAATTACACACTTCACCAACAAATGGACTTTGGTTGAGTACTGTGAGGATGCTCGTTAAAGGCACAAGCCCATAGAAGCCGTTGCGCTTAATAATATAATATGGGTGGTGCTACAGCCCGTAGAGGGCCAGGGCCTAGCTTCTCAGTAACCACTCGTTTTGTGCGTGCTATTGTTCTATCACGAGTGAAAGTGACCTACAGTTTTATGACGACTCCGAACGGCCAAGTTTGAGAAGTATTTTTCTAGACAGTTATACTCTTTGAGCATTATCAGTGACTCGAAAGAGTTGGGGCCCTGAAAAGTATTTCTGGTCGTACCAGGAATCGAACCTAGACAAGTGCGTAGGAGTCTACGCACTTACCCACAAAGCCACGGGCCACCACTCCCGTTGCGCTTACAATCCACAAAAATGGTATCTGCCGGATTGCAGAGAGGTGCCAAATGAATACGTAAGTTGCGTCCGAAATCCATAAAACCTCACTACGGCGACATCAGAATAAAATGATTTATATGGTAAAAGGAACTGTCGAAGTATGAAAAAGTTGACCAATATCATCCGTCATGATGCATTCCACTTTGGGGCCGCATGCACGCAATGCACGCAGCGGTTTCTATGGGTTTAGGCATTAAACCGCTCAAGTATGAACGAAGTTTTGTCTTCGTTAGTAAGTTGTAGTTCAACTTTAGAAGTAACTCTAACAATGCATGTTCTTACCCTACTCACGTCACTGATACGGTTGAAGTACTGGGTTGTCAGTCCTCTCCCGTTGAGCACTTCTTTAGGACCACGGATGATATTTGCAGAACAGCGATGCCCATCTTTCCCGTAGTAAGGCGATACCCGCTGGCCAGAATTTCTGTGTCGCACATCTCCCGATCTGCTCAAAAGGTACTAGACTCGAAAATCTGCGTATCGGCTTCTCGCGAACCACACACCTATTCAAGGATTACTACTCCAATGTGAAACTGCTCACATCCACATAATCGGTACCTGGTCCTTCTCCACTTGTGTACGTAATCGGTTTCGTGGGCATCCTCTATTGCGTTGTCCCACTGGTTCGCAGTCAGCTGGTGCAGTGTTTGTTGTCCATGCGCACTACATGGTCTAGCGACCTTAGACGTTGAATCACTGCCTATCGCTATCTTCATATCGTCTACGTCGGGGGGACGGAATTCGTCTCTATCATCGTACATTGTGTGGAGTAAGGCATTCTGCCGTACAGCCGTTTGGTGTCTTCCTCGCCGTTTAACAGCGTACAGAAGTGATCTTTCCAGATTCTCAGTATCAGCTGCGACTCTACTACTAGTTGTACCGAACTTTATATCCATTGGACTTTTGGACCTCATTCCTGTCCTAACTCCTCTCCATTTCCTCGACCACGGGCTTCTCGTGTTTTTTCTTTTTCTTTCTAAGAAGCCGGCGACTTCCCGTCTTTTAAGTTCGTAGAGCTCACGATTCACGAACTGCTTTCGTCCCTCTGTTCAGCGTAGCCTGATATGCTGGTTCTTTTGCTGAATGTGCCTGCCTGCACTCGTCAAACCAAGGGTGGAACTTTCTGACAACTTTAAGGAGACTCAAACGGCAAAGCAGCACTTTACTGCCATAAAAAATCATGGAGAGGAATGCAATAAGCTAGCTGCCTTGAACACAGTTTGTTAAAATAGCTATAAAACAAAGCCAAAGAATACACAATACGTTGGTCTGCAAGGGAGTCTGTTGACTTCACGTTTGTGGTGCATCCTGTAAGTTTCTTGTCATTAGCTTTTGGATTCTTTCTACCAGACCACATATGATCGTTACACGCAAGCTTGGGCCTTATAAAATGAATTCAAATCAGATGGGACAGAATATAAAGGGTGATTTTTTAGCTATTATCTTTTTGGCAACACTGGTTTAAACAGCTGACGCACGTTTCGTGTTTTGTTTCACTGCCAAACATCTTCAGTTTGGTCTATAATTTAACCATGAATCGTCTTACAAACGAACAACGCTTGCAAATTATTGAATTTTATTATCAAAATGCGTGCTCTGTTAAGAAAGATGAGCGAGCGTTTCTTCCATTTTATGGTCAGCTCATTTTTGGCTCCATGGGTACGTAAATAAGCAGAATTGTCGATTTTGGAGTGAATATCAGCCAGAAGCATTGCAAGAGCTACCAATGAAAAGTCACAGTTTGGTGCGGTTTATGGGCTGGTGGCATCATTGGACCGTACTTCTTCAAAGATGATGCGAATCGTAACGTAACTGTGAATGGTGAGCGCTACCGTGAGATGATATCCAACTTTTTTTTTGCCCAAAATGCAAGAGCTTGACTTGCATGACATGTGGTTTCAACAAGACGGTGCCACATGCCACACAGCACGCGCAACAATGGACTTATTGAGGGGCGAGTTCGGTGAACATTTTATTTCACGTTCGGAACCGGCCGCCTAGATCGTGCGATTTAACGCCTTTAGACTATTTTTTGTGGGGCTATGTTAAGGCTCATGTCTATACAGACAAGCCCGATTCAATTGACGCATTGGAAGACAACATTGAAGCATTTATTCGTGAGATACCGGCCGAAATGTTGGAAAGAGTATGCCAAAATTGGACCAAGTGGATGTACCATTTGAGGCGCAGTCAAGGTCAACATTTGCATGAAATAATCTTCAAACATTAAATTATATGGACCGTACTATCGATTCAAATAAAGATTTCATGCATTTTTCTGAATTTTATGTGTTTTTTTTTTGAAAAACTTTCCTATAGCTTTTAAAAAATCACCCTTTATCTTCCATCGTTTGAGGGGCATTTTTGCGACATCAAATATGTGATCAATGGGATTTAAATGCTCCTTCAGTTCCATGGACACAAACTTCATGATGGGTCTTGCCGGAGTGGCAGCCTATGATGCCGCTGTTTTTGCTCCAATTGAACAAATCTTGTGAAGATCGGAATTCAACATGCGCTGCACAATTCTGTGGCCAAAGGACAGGGAATATGGTTTCCTCCTCTTTCACATCTCTGGAACTTCTGAAGTCATTATCGAGCAGTTTCATCCAATAGCCCAACTTCCAGAGTCATGTGAGCAGACCTGCGCAGTTTGATCAGACTATGTGATCGTCTAGGATTGAGTGTAGGCCATAATTGCTTAATTACATGTCCCTCAGATAATCTACGATCAGTAGAATTGTAAATAATGGTTTCGCTTGGGTGATGAGTTGTATTGATGAAGGGCATGGCGTTTTCCATCCAGAAAGTACTATGACCGAGTACACTTTTTAGCGAGTTAGTCAACTTCGGAATTATCAGAAATTTCACTGTGTCCCAGCATGAGCACCCAGTCAACTTATTAAGAAATTAGCAGGTTGTTCAGAGAAGCTCTTGGGTCAAAAGTGACTATAGTCAGAGATTTGACAGCCGCCTCGTTCTCAGAACATAGGCATCCAAAGTCGGAGGTAGACCTGGGCCTCACCCAACCTGCCTTTTCAGGCAGCATGATATCTCGCCAGCTGTATTCAGTTTTGCACACCATGCCGGGTGTGCCACCTTGTGCGTGAACGTTCGCTGTTGCGTTCTCCCACTGGCTCAGAGTAGATTTTTCCACCGTGTGCGAATATTTTATGGATGTCCGACTTGTACTTTAATGGAACGTTTGGGAACGTAATTTCTAGTCCAAGAAATAATTCACCCAACTTGGTGACAAACTCTATTTAATGCTTAGAAAGCGGAACGGGATAAGTTTCAGCAAGGTATTCCAGCAGTCCATCAGTCAGGATTAGTAGTGTAAGCAGCTATGGCATTTGCGGACGCCTTGGAAGCGTTGGGTTTGTACCAGCTTGTGGCGGCCAATGTGATCTGTGATAAGTTGACGAACGAGAACGACAGATTCAAACACTTTGAAACAGAAATAAATGAGTAAAGAGATATTCAACTTCTTCTTCTCTTGCCCCTTGATTTCATCTGACAGCGTTTTTTATACGCTTTTTCGGTCCCTGTCTGTGAATACGTGTGAGCTCTTGTGAACAGCTGGCGAACACCTGATACCCTTCTCCAACCGTAGTATAGGGTTGAATTAGAGTTCTTATTTGAAAATTCGCTCGTTACTTGAACTTTTTTAAATTTCGGTGTCAAATTTTCAACACAGAAAGGAGGGGTAAGCAAACGAACAAAGTTCATGTTCATAAAGTAGCGAGTTACAGTCTGAGGTAATAGTGAAAAATAGTTCTGCCATTGTTTACATTAATTATTAATGAATATACGACTTCATGTATGTATTTTTGCGTATGCATAATATCCAAAAAAAAGCATTCACACGAAAAATGTGTACCGGCAACTAATAATAGCAATATTATTGAAATATTTGCTTATTTCAATTGTTTTACAGAAATAGGGATGAAAGTTAATTGCAAATTTGTTTGAGTTAGGTACAGTTAAAGCCATTGTTCTTAACAAATTATGTAATTTAACTGCAGAAGTTTTCACAATTCATGAATGAAAGATATAAAACTAAGTTCATTTGCCAGTCATCGAATATAAATCAGCTATATTTTACTCTGAAGAATTAAATTGATGTAAACTATTCCTGTAAAGAGATTACCTTTTTATTCACGCAAGCGCCTGTTACAAATATATGTCCTCTTAAAAACATGAGTCACCTTCTGAACATCCTTCGAACAATAAGTACATGTTCGTGGGCAAATTTACGAATGTCCCACAAAATTCATGAATCTGCCGCCATTATCCCACAAAATTCACGAATCGGCCGCCATATTGGGGTGAATCGACGAGCGTTGTAAAAGTATGCGTGTAATGCAAGGGAATTCCACTACTATCACATTTTTCTCCGGTGTGGACTAGCAGCAAAAATGGCCGAAGTTGAATATCTCTTTACTCATTTATTTCTGCTTTGAAAGAAAGACAGGAATAGCAAAAAGTCAGTATCTAGGCGGTTTGACTGTTTTCTTCCTTTGACTGAAGCAGGTGCCGAGGGTTCAAAGATAGATAAATATATTCATTAGACCCCAGGGTCCTGAGTCGTGGAACGAATATGAAAAGCCGAGAGAACTGTCATCAGCACAGACGAAGACAAATCCAACTAGGTACATAGGTAGGTAGGTAGGTTGACTGCATGACTGGTATGGAACTCATGCTCACTTAGACCATCCGGTCCATTGTGCTGTCACATTCGGCTTGGTGTCCAAAACCCATTTACCCTTTGACCTCTTAGTTCTTCCCTCTTGGGATTTGTTGGCCCTGCGTGATTTTATCTGACCTCTTTTATAGCCATTTAGAGGCCTTAAGAAATTGTAGTATGTCCTTTGGATCAGTGTTACTCAGATCCTCGCGGTTTTTGAAGTAGTGCTCGCCTAGTAGTCTTCTTCTTGTTTCCGCAAGTGCTGGACATGTTCCGAGGTAGTGTAAAATTGTTTCCTGTTCTTCCTCATCCATACAGCTTCTGCAGAAGTCGTTAAAAGGTGCCCCAAGTCTTCTGGCATCGCTGCCTATAAGACAATGGCCAGTTAGCACCCCTATCACTCTATTGATAACCTTCATGTCGAGCTTTAGGAGGTAATCAGTACTTCCTTGATTTAGCATAGGCCAGATCGCTTTCGATATCCTTTCCAGTTCAGACCATATGCGTTTTGTATCGTTTTTCGCAATCGTCATCAATCGCGATTTTATTGTTTTCAGTGGGGGTGAGGTGTCTCTTGATCTGGTGCCACTGGCATACCCGCCCCCTTTCTTGCTAGTTCATCAGCCTAGAATAACATTATCCCCGGGGACCCAGCATAGGGTGAGATTGCATCTGGCCGCTATATCCTTTAGAGACAGACGGCAGAGTTTTACCATCACCATCGTTTGTTGATAGTGTGTCCAGAGTTTTTATGGCCGCCTGACTGCCTATGTATAGAACAATAGATCTCCCGTCTATTGGGCTCATTGATAGTCGGATGGCTGCCTTTTGAACAGCAGTTACTTCCGCTTGGAATACACTGCAGTGCAGTTCGGTAGTCGAATTGCAGCCGAGATCTCTGGTACACATCCAACTAACACATCACCCAAATAAATGAAACAACTCCTTTTTGTAATAACTAACAAATATATTCTGTATACGCATACATAACCATTCTCCTACTGCATGACATAGTAACACTTAATTATACAAACTGTTTGAAACACGTTTTATAGCTTTGTTTTTGAAAATCCGGATTTTGCACTCTCGGCAATTGTTTGCGACAATTGCAACTAAACCAAATGAACTAAAATAAAAATCAAGGCACACACGCGTGCATATCAAAATAATAGTTACAGACTAATTAAACTTAAATTAAGCATACAAATGAACATAACTTAAGCAGACGTTAGCAAAAGAGCACAATATAAGCAGAAGTAATGTTAGTGAATCATTGAATCGAAACGTAGAGAACTTTGCGCGATTGTGTCATTAGACGCCCATGCGATGGGCACTAACTGATTGTGTGTACGTCTCAAAAATGGATGAACAAAATGTCCCAAAACGGGTAGACCGATGTGATGTGTACCGTGCAAACAGACACGCCGCGTTGCTTGATTTTGGGCTTAGTGATCCAAGATGCGCATGTTGCCCGAAACAATTTTGTTGTCGAGAATGGCGCCAGGGGGGATATCAATACGGTCACCGTGGTTGGCGATAATGATGACAGTGCCCTGGAGGAGTGAAGACGTACCTTTGTTATTGCGAATCAATTCGGATTAAAACATCAGTGCAACTTACCCTCAACGAGACGCCTCTGCCGAAGGTCACATCACCGGACACGGTCAAGTGATCCAGCTCAATGATGTCGGGTATGTTGGCGAAACGACTCAGGAACTCCTTCACCTTTGAGAAGTGATTCTCGCCGAGCTTCACCAGCGGTGTTGTGGGGAACATCCTCTGCGGTGACATGACCAGACTGCCATTCTTCAGAGAATACAAGTTTGACATGACCAGCAGCAAATCGGAGGTCTTCTTCACGGGCAAGAAACGAGAACGTGGCACATTCACGCCAACGGATCCGTCAAAGCACTTCATTGCGGCACCCACAGCCGTCTCCAGCTGAATCACACGCAGCCCATTCTCCAGGGTCTTGTTGTTCACAATGATCTCCATGTTGAGTGTGCGTTCCCGGAGGACACGATCAATGGCCGAGAGTTTCGCCCAAATGTTGTTTGTGTTGAAGAACTTGAAGGTCTTCACCGACTTGAAGTCGTCGACGTGTTCCTTTGGAACCTGCGCGATTTCCAGCAGTCGCAGTTTGTTCTCGAATTGAATGAGTGTACCACCCTGTGGGAGAGAACAGTCGTGATTAGAATCGCATTGCGTGAACGAACTCGCGCAGACTTACCTTAACATCAGCTCTTGTCTTGTCGGTGACCTCCATCACAAACTCCATTGGCTTTGTTGGCTTATCAACACCCACCAGCTTGTTGAGGATGTTCAAATCGACTGTGGCTCCCAAGTTGTCGATATTCGACAGGAAACAGTACTCCCTGCCCTCTTTGATGAACTGATCCAAGAGACCGGAGTTCTGGAAGGACTCGTAGAAATCACCGTGACCAGGTGGGTACCACCTACACAGATCATCACTTAATAACACTCAAAAACTAGACAGTGTTCCGATTGACTTACGCTTCCATGTCGTTCTCGATGGCAAAGTCCTTGGCAACTGGCAGGAAGGATTCACGACTGATGCGTGGGAAGCAGCTCTGATTGAAGGTGTAAATTTGTACACGGAAGCCTTGGTATTTCCTGACGATTTTCTCCGTATCTTCGTCGGTGTTGAATGAGTTCATCAGAACCAGAGATACATTGGCGTCATAGGTTTTGTTGAGGTGCTAAAAGGAACGACACGGGACATCATTTATAAGGGCTACGGATGAGAGTTGTGCTTTATGCTTTGGACTTACCTCAATTTGTTGTACAGTTAAATCGAGGAACGTTAGATCGGAGCGGACTGGAATAACACTCTTTGGTCCGTGACAACCCATCGAAGTGCCCAGACCACCGTTGAGCTTGATCACAACCAATTTGTCCAACATTGAGCGAATCTAGAATGGAATTAGGCGGAGGGTTAAGGAAAATCATATATTGGCTGCAAGGGAGTCGAAACGAGAGTAATGGGACAGTAACATGCCGTGGAGCGACAAATGAAGTTGATCATGTTCTGAGTAATCCACGTCTGCTAAAGGTTGGCCATTAAAGAGTTTCACAACGACGACGACAGAGAAGCCGAATGAATTTTTGTCCAGAAATTACAGAAATGACAGAACTTTGCCGAAGAAACATTAGAAATCTACAACGTATCAAAAATAAGGTCCAACCATAATGAACGTACGTAGGATTAAGGTTACATAATGTCTAAGTCTTACTTGTAAGGAGAAAATTGAAATTTACGTACGTAGAGAGCGTGAAAGTGACCGGATTACTGGCAGAAAGCATACAACAAATTAACGAAACTTAACAAAACTGTAAAAAAAATGAACGAAACTTAACGAAACTGAGCGAAATGGTGATTATGATCACTGAGTATTCGCACGAATGATTAAGTTGACTTAAATCTACGTACGTCCATTATGGTTGGCCCTAAATCATAGACCGCTGGCAATGAGGTTAGCAATCGATGTGGACAATGTCCTACATCTCCGCGGCTGTCCACCATTCCTTAGTGATCAGCATTAGACAAATAGATTCGTTTGTTGATGCGTATAGCTTGCTTAGGTTAGGTTTGGTAAGAGTGGTTGTCACAGCTGGAACAGTTGTGATCCTCTTAGATCCTGTTTGGATCCATCGTGCCCTCACTAACTGGTGATTGATACACCGATTCTTCCTTAGCCAGGGGTACTAACTGACACCTAAGAAGTACCTGCCGGTATCCAAGTGGTCTCTTAAGAGACTGTCTTCATTACTGGGTTATAGCCAGTTTGTTTTTCTGATGAATTTCGCTACAGATGTTCTTAATTTTCATATTTGACATCTCTTCTAGGCTGTTGAATAAATAGTCGCCTAGCATACTTTTTCTTGTTCTTGCAATGGCTGGACAGGTGCCGAGGTAGTGTGGCGTGGTTTCTACTTCTTCCTCATCTCTGCAGCTCCTGCAGAAGTCGTTGTAAGAGGCCCTCATTCTTCTTGCTTGTGACTCTACGATGATACCTACGACCTTACTGATTATATCTCTATTGAGGCTTGGGAGGGTTCTTGTATCGGACTTGTGTCTTCGGATTCATTAAATGCCATAATTGCCTCGAAGTCCTGCAAGTGTCCAGTTCCATCCATCTCCAACTGTTGACATCTGTATGTAACATTGTATTTATTTCTTGAATTGAGGGGGTCTGCTGATTGATTGCCATCCTCCTGGATAGCTTTAATTTCTACCTGGAATACACTGTAGTGGTTAGGCAGTCGAAGGGACAGAGAGAAGGAGATCCCCTACGTGGTCGAGGATACTCCGAGTCCGGTTCCTTCGTCCGTCTTGGAGCGGTTCATGTAAGCTTCCAGATTGACTGGTTTTCTGACTATATCTTTTGGCCAGTCCTCCCTGCCATTGTTTAGCCCAACTAACGACGGCAAAAAAGTTGCAGAAACTACAAGGTATAGCTTGTCTTGGAATAACAGGTGCTATGCGCACCTAGAAGCTTTAGTCGGGCTAACTCGCTTTCCAATCTTCATTAGGAATACAGTTGCTAGATATGCCATCAAACTGCAGCTTGACTATAATTACAAACCAGGCAACTTAACAGGTCACCTCGGCGTACTCAACTCGATCCCCAACAGAGACATGTTTTGTACAATGCCGGATATAATGGTCAGGCAACACTGTTTCAGAAGACGTTTCGAAGTTAAAATATGGGACCGCGCAAGTTGATGAAGTAGAAGGCCCCAGAAGTCTGGTATGGTACACAGACAGATCAAAGATGGAATCCGGAGTGGGACCAGGAGCCTTTGGACTCAACACAAGGATTTCCGTACCAAGGGGGCTGTGTCCTACAGTGCTTCAAGTGGAAATCCACGCCATCGAGAGCTGCGCCAAGCAAAACTTCCACAAAGGCATTAAGGGCGCTAATATACTGATAGTCTCAGACAGTCATGCAGCACTAAAGGCACTCTCGCCTAACCTTTTAGAATCCAAAACAGTGAAATGTTGCTATAACGCTCTACAATCCCTTGCCAGACACAACAAAGTGAAACTTGGCTGGGTCCCTGGACACAGGCGGATTACAGGCAACGAATCTGCAGATGCGCTCGCGAGGGCTGGCTCGGATTCTGCATTTATCGGTCCTGAACTGTCCTGTAATGTCAATTGGACAGCAGTCACAACTCTGATTAACGAATGGGAAAATAAACTTCGCCTAGACCAGTGGACACATGGTCATGGTCTTAGGCAATCCAAACGTTTAATCAGGCCTTATTCATATAAGGAAATACACAATCTGAACAAGGAGAATTAAAGATTGCTAACAAGCTTTCTTACAGGCCTGAGTCTATGGCCAGAACTACCACCTAAACAATTTAAGCCTGTGTCAAGACAAGGTCTGTAGACTCTGCCTCGAAGAGGATGAAACTTCTGAGCACATTTTGTGCGAATGTCCGGCACTAATATGGTTAAGGAAACGTATCTTCCATAAGGAGATACTCACTGCAGCGGGTTTAAAAACTCCACTACTAAAGACCTACTAACTTTCATGGGATAACTCCGAACCTCCGATACAATAGATCTATCCTGGTCGCGGTGTCGTTGCCTTCACGGCATGGGTTGTACAAGTGGAAAGCTAGAGTCTGCCGGATTGTTTGTCGAATCTTCTAAGATCTGTATGTGCGCCGATGTCATGAATCATGATACAACCAGAACATAACCACAAAGTTCACATTGATGATGTCCTCCAAAAAATCTATGTTTATCAACTCCCTGCTTCATCGTATCGCATACCTCATTAGTTTTTGGTGAATTCAAACTGGTATAGTCCATGACAGCATCACTTGGCAGTTTTTGAATTTCATTCCAATCGATTGACGGTCCATCTGAAAGCAACACACGTCTCATTAGAGGTCCAGGCTGAGGAGGAAAGACTACCGAAACTTACCTTCTTGCAGGAAACGTCCAAACAAATCGGAGAACCGATTCATTTCATTCTGCAGACTCTGCTTCTTCTCCGGCTCGGCTGTCTGCAAGAGATTGTCCAATTCGGTTTCAAGCAACCGAAGGGCATCGCGCTTTGTGACTTCATGGAATTCCTTCGAGTCGGACGGGGCACGCTGGTGTCCCCTGACCTGAAACAACAGAAAACATTACGTGATTATAGTTTATTGAAAGCTCTCATCGCGGATATTAGGTAACGTGCTTGCATTGTGCAAAACAAATAGTCTGAGCTAATCAATAGACCTAATCCAGACAAAACAAGGGCGTCCTTATCTTTACAGCTTGTGATTATTTGTGCTTATGCAACAGGCTTGATCTTGATCCGTTTGCACGCTCAACCGAGCTAGGTAAACAGTGCGATTTGCTATCTGAGCGATGAGTGGATGGGAGAAGTGCACGGTTACGTAAAGGCATGTGTTAGGGCGTTTCAATTAAAGGTCAAACGAAGTTTATTGCTTCTGGGTGATCATATATTTGTTGGTTGTTCAATAACTGAAAGTGGATTAAAGATTTGCAAATATTTGCGATTCCACCTGACACTTGTCCGCATTGACTTTGAAGCACGCACTCTTATCACAGTAGGAAGTAATGGCACAAGAACGTTTTCCCCGATTGTGATGCAAGCACCCTGGACAGGGTCTTTAAAGTGGATTGGCCATTGACATGAGAACGAATTGGAAAGTTTCAATGTGCCTGCTGTGGGATTGGCAATTGAGTTGAACAAGAGGGGAATGAGGGTGGAGAGTCGATGTGGAATGAGGGCAATGCGGAGGGTGGTGGGTATTTTGCAAAACAAGACGATCAACAGGGGAATGTAGTCAGATTTCTTGCGGCGGATAAGTGCCCCTATTAAGAGGCATCACGAGGTGTGGATAAATAATAATTGAATCAACTGACAAGTTGAGTATCCGCCTGGGAAAGTGGCATAAAATCGTATAGCCAGATTGAGAGATGTCGACTCTAGTTGTGTTTGCAACGGTGCTACTGCCAATGAGAAAGTTATATTTAGCATTGTGTTCTTCATATCTCGACACAGGGCGTACATGATTTTTGAAGACATTAACATCAAATTCACGCACTGACTGTGGCTTCATTTTGTGAAAAGAATTCCGTGTTCTCTGAAGTACATGACCTAAGGAATGTCATCCTTATCTACAAAGGCAGACGTCAATTCTCAATTCTTTGTTTGTTGCCAACGACCTATTAGTTGCAAGTAAGTACGAACTGCTGCACTCACTTTGCACGAGGATAAGCCACCTCCCCACGAGGAGATGGAAATATCGGGGCTGAGGACTAGGACGAGGTTGCTGGAGCGGACGAGCTGTCTGCTGGAATCTTTAAAGCTGCTGGGGATGATCTTTTGTATTGGCAACACTACGGTACAGCTTGAGAGATGCTCATCGATATGTGATAACACTCATGACATGCATCTTAGCTCGCATCTCTGTTGTCTGGTGTACATGTCCAATTTTGTTGAGGATTGTTGTGATCTGACCACCGACGAGCGAGGGGTCATACTATAGAGCGCATGCCTGATCCTCTGTGGAATGGCCGGAGGAAAGCATGCCCGCGACTCTATATAGTCTGCTGATCTGATCTACAAGAAAGGAGAACCATTGACTACGCCAGTTATAAGGATAATTCTCTCGAACATCACGAACAAGACTTTCTTTGCTGGTTTGCGTGATGAGCTGAAGCCCTTAGTCAACCGTCCTTATGAGTCTGGCTGGTGGCTACAGACCAGAAAAGTTCAAAATTGACTAGATCCTCACACAGAGGCAGATCCTGGAAAGGAAGGAGGAGGAAGAAAAGGAAAAGACCACCTAGTCGTCGATTTCACGGTAGTACATGACAGCATGCTTAGAAACTACGCTTGTGCATTTTAGTTCAGTCCAGAGAGCGATCAGTTTAGTTCAAATCTGTTTATTGAACTAGTTCACTATTCAAGTTAATTTAGTTCAATGTAGTTCACTGCTCCGGAAAAGTGAGGCTTGTGCAATTTTCTCCAATTGAACGTTCTATTATTTTCCATTCATCGCGCCAGAAAATCGTTGTTAAAACCATATAACATATACATTCGTGGGCATACATTTTTCACACACACCACCACCGGTAACGCAACGACGCTCGATGAGCTTGTGCTGCGATAGATCAACAGAAACAACTCTGATGTGCACAATGCCCATACTCACACAAAGTAAAGCACTCAATTTAGTTCAGTTATTCTTCCTGCCTTCTACCATGTTCCCGCCGAACGAAATTAGGAGGTCATCAAATTTCTCCAAATATACTATGTTTCGCCGTACATTCATACCGATTTCATTGAAATCTAATGAAACTCCCTCAAGTGCATTCGTCTCTGAGAGGTTGTCAAACAGAACAAGTCTACAGCGTACATTTCAGTTCAAACACTCAACAATTTGTCAACAAATTGGAAACAAGTCAAAATGCTTTGTTTACCTGCTTGCGAGAGATCCTTTTTGAACCAGTTCGTGCCTGAACTACACAAGCCTAAGTTTGACATTTCTGTTTCTGACTCGCTGTTCCATCAAGGTCAGTAAGGAACCCAATGAGGGCTTAGAGACGGCGACGCGCTTTCAAGTGACTCCAGCAACATAGTTCTTAATCTTGCAAAATACTACGAGCTTCCAGAAGACCGTTCAGCTTTTAGAACACGCGGGTGACATTGACGTTTTTTGGTCGAATGCAGCGATCAGTGAATGAGGCTTTGTTTGAAAAACGAAGTGTGCTGTCTCCAACGGCAACGCAAGTCTGGGATGCGTTTTTAGACAAGGCGACACACTGTCATGTGACTTTTTCCATATCGTACTTGAGAAGATGGTGGTGCGAAACTCACACGTCAAGACTAGAGGCAAGATCTAGCTAGCCTATGCGGATGACATTGATGTGATTGGACGAACACAGCGAGCCTTCAATGAGGCTCAATGATTGAAGTGGAAGCGGCTAAAAAGGGTCTAGCGGCAACCGAGGGCAAAACAAAGTACATGCTGTCATCACGGAAGCACGCACAACATCGACGTCTCGGACAGAGCGTCATAACCGGGAAAAGAAACTTTGAGGCAGTCAAACACATCGTCTACCTCGGCTCTGCAGTAAACAGGGACAAGAACACCGACACTAAGGACAAGTGCAGAATTACTCTTGCTAATCGCTGTTTCTTCGGGCTCAAGAGGCAATTGAGTAACAGAGCCATCTCTGGAAAGACTAAACTTACTATTCACAGCACTCTGATCATCCCTGCCATATCCCAGACATGGACGCTATTGAAAGCGGGTGAAGACGCTCTTGGTCGTTTTGAGAGAAAAGTTCTGGGTGCCATCTTTGGTCCAGTTTGTGTTGATAAGGAAGAAGATTCCATGAACTATACATCGACATGAGTGTATTCAGACGTCGAAAAGAGTCTTCGTCTTCGAGAGCCTGTGGAATAGAGCAGAATAGTCTAGAGTCTTATGTGGCCAACACAAGTGAGTTGTACATCCACTCGTGGAGTGGATGGGACCTACAGACAGAAGATACAAAATGTCCAATTGCACTTGTTTGTGGCGACCGTGACGTTGTGGGTCTGTGTGTCGACTCCTACGCACTTGAACTTTGGTGTTTGGGTTTGATTTCCAATGCGAAAGAAATAATTTTCACGGCCTTTTGAGTCACTGACGTGCTCACAGAGTATGACTTGCAAGGAATAGCTTCTCAAAACCTGGCCGTTCGGAGTCGGCATAAAACTGTAGGTTCCTTCCACACGTGATAGGACAATAGCAAGTACAACAGGAAGGTGGCGATAGAAGCCAGACTCGGGCCTTCTACGGGTTGTGGCGACACCCATAAACTGGCCAATCTGTACTTGGGCTACCGTCTGAATCGAGTCTGTGTTTGTGGAAGGTGCTGCATGTGATCTAGCTCTTTTAAAATTGATACTGTGACATACTACAAGTAGTTAGGCATTATTATTGACCAAAATATGAATAAATTGGTAAGCACATTGCCAACTTGAAGCAGTATCTTCGTTCCTCTATTCCGTGGCTTGTATTATCTCGGCAGATTCTGTAGAAATATCACTTCGGGAGGTGTATACTGGGGCATTGTCCTTTCTAAGCTCTATTACGACTTAGGGTGCTATGCAGGAGCTAACCGCTCAACACTTCACCATCTACTTGTACAGAAATGTGCTATTGGAAGGATTAGTGGCGTTCCTCGTCTCACTCACACTATTTTTCATGGGAAGAGGTTATCTACAGAGCCCACTCTCCGATGGTCGAAGTCTATGTACTAACTCTGGATTCTTCGGAAACATACCGTATACTTTGAAGAGGACACCACTTGAGAGACTTTTACCCCGTCGTCTGCTGTAAATTCCTACCTTCCTGTTCCTACTCGCGTAGTCAGATCACTTGAGCCGTGAATTATGAAAGATGCTCATTTCGGGGATTAAAACCAGACACTCCAGCGCAGGAGTCGATGCCAGCTAGACAGAGATTTCGTTGCATATGCTTGTTGGTTGACGCCCAGGTCGAACCCGGACTGTAGCGTCACACAAAGAAGTAGAAGAAGAAGACGAAATAGATAAACAGAGTCTACCCAAGTCGTAAAGCCATCAAATCTGCTGATACGGACAAACCGTGCACTCTACACTTAATGAATGGACTCCCTCAATTAGTCGGCTGTCCATGTCAATGTAATCCCAAGCTAATAGGTCAATGGAACAACACCCCCGTCAAACATACCACCACGAAAATATGCGTGCGCGTCATTACTTTCACTGGGAGGCAAACAAAGCGTACACCAATCTTACATCATTTGTCCGCAATCGGTATTCGCAGCACGTTTCGTTTCGACGGATTGAAGCTCACGCTCGCAACGCGATTAAAATACAAGTGTTTGCGGCGGCCCAAAGTGCGAACTGCGATTTACTATGGAATTCTGTTTGCGATCGTTTATTTTTGAATGATCTGCTGTGCTGGGTGTTATGGGTCAACAATCTGCGTCTGTGCAAGCGTATCATCTTCCACCAGAGATAACGCGAGTGGAAATGTTTTCGACGAACCTTAATTAAATAAATATTTTTAGATTGATCGCGCTTCCTACGAGTGTCAAGCGAATGATTGTTTGTGTGAGTTGCACAGAGAAGGAACGTAGGATTTGGACTGCTTAACATTGATAGTTGTTCTTTGACCCAGTATTTAGTCAGCTGCTACATCACTTGCAAAGGCCCTGCTCTCACAAAATATTCATCAGTTCCTTGGCAGAGTTTGACTCATTTCTGATGAATAATTAGGCAAATCATAGAAATTCGCGCAGTCACGCAAACAGCTCTAAAATATACCGTCAGTGACAAGTCAGATTCGGCAATCAAATGGAAATGAGTTCTTCAAACGAGGGGTTTATGGCTTTAACAAGACAGAAACCAAATGATTCGCTGTTAATGGCTTGTTTAATGTTTATTGGCCGAGTGGAGATGTTAAGTTGAACTTCATCTGAAGAAAGACTTGTTTTCGAAGTGGATAGGATTGCTTGACTAACACCCGAGCAATTTTGAGATGAGGCTTTTAACAGTTGTTAAAAATGACAGAAAGGGGATGACGTGTGGGATAAATGCCCTTTTTCTTCTTCTTTGGCGGGCGCTACAGTCCGGATGGACCAAGACCTCAGCTAACATGTCTATCCAACTAGCATGGTCTTGGGCTAGGCGTCTCTAGTTTCGCACACCCAGCTGATTGAGGTCCTTTTCCAGCTGGGCACGCCATCGGGCACGCCATCTGGGCACGCAATCTGGGCACGCCATCTGAGCACGCCATCTGAGCACTCCATCTACCACGTTGTGCCTTGGGGTTTGACTCGACGACTTTCCGAGCGCCAGAGCGTTGGTGTACATTCGCTCTATATGAGCTAGCCAATCGGAGTCGACACACTTGAATTCGTTTGACTAGCTGATGGCGTTGTGCAACTCGTAGAGTTCGTCGTTCAAACTTCTCCTCCAAACCCCTTCTGCGCAAATGGGACCGAATACAATTCGAAGGATTTTCCCCTCGAAGCGACTAACGTCCGCATTTGATACTGTCCACGCTTCGGTGAAATACAGCAGAATGAGAGGATGAGAGAGGTGAGAGTATCATGGTCTTCAACTTTAAAGTGAACGACACTTCGTTAAGTTTTAAATTTCCTACGAATTCGGAGAACTTGACGGTATAGTGTACATCGAGTCGACGAGGAGCATTCACTTTGAGGCTCGATCTGGTAGAAGTTCCATTGTTCTCGGTTTTTTTCCATTAATTTAATAAATATTCACTAAATAGCCTACAGACATGTTAAGAGGCACATACGGAAGAAGGGAGACGAAGGGAAGTCATTGCGAAATAAAACAGCGGCTCACTTAGACCATCGCGATCGGTTCACCTAATGGCTTCCATTTGTTAAACCTCCCTTTTGCCAAAAAAAAACAAGATTTCCGCAAGAATCTCAACAAGCTTCTCAAATTGGCCGAATTTCTATCCGTTTCCCTAAAGACTGCTGTCTCAGCTCTCACTCACACAGCAGATCGCGAAGGGATTCATTTCCTTATTCGCCTTTGCAACTAGTACAAGAGTCGCTATCAAGGATGGCAAGACATTGCGCATGAGTGCGAGTGCCACAGTGACCGGTTAGGACTCCCACTAGTCTTCGTAAGTCCTAGTGTGTGAAGATGATCATCCAGTTTGATTTGCCGGCTATAAGGATCACGCCATTGAACCAATTTCTAGATTTAATCATCGATTATTTCCTATGCCTACGGCTTCATTAGGAATAAAATTGCCAGTAATGCTTAGACGAACTGATCTTCGGATCTTCGTCAGATGTGAAACAATGGATGTCTTCTCGAGAGGTTCCGAACAGACTAGAGATCCATTTGTCATGATGGGTCTTGCTAAGTGGTTTTAAGCCAAAGTGCTTGCGTTCACTAGCGTAGACAGCGGTCCATTTAAGTCCGTCTACGCTTCGAACAGAATGTGACACCCAACTACTTTGCAAGTCTTAGATTGGAGGGGTTCACCTTCAATTAAATTTGGGTGACTGGCATCTGGAATGTTGCGTTTCCTGGTAAAGCAATACAATTTTTTCCGTTTGACGATCAATTCAGTTGATGACTATCATTTCTAAGTGACACAGACTTCACTTCAACTCAGACAACAACACCAGCCCTGCAATCTCACGAAGAATAACTCTTGCCAATGACTGCTTCTTTGGGCTAAGAAAGGAATTCATAAACAAAGCTCTCACTCGAACAATCATCCCAGTCCTTCTATATGGCGCAGAGGCAAGGACTTTGTGCAAAGCGGATGAGGCTGCTTTGAGAGGAAAATTCTTCGGGTGATTTTCGGTCCCGTCTGCACAGATGGTGAGTGGAGGAGAAGATATAACAATGAACTGCACGAGCTGTTCAGCGACAACGACTTAGCCAGAAGAGTGACGGTCCAACGATTGAGATGACTAGGTGATGCAGAGGCAATGGAACCCAATGCTTCGTCCGGAATTATCTTCGACTCCATCCCCGAGGGACGGAAAGACCGCCACTCAGGTGGCGCACGCAAGTGCAAAGGGCCCTCAACAAACTGAAGGCAGCTAGTGAAGGCCCACACTGCGGAGAAGGCCCACACACGACTGTACATAACCCCACCTTAAGGAAGTTAGTATTGACAGGATATTTTCTAAAAGTCAGTCATCCCTTTCCCTCTAAACTGAAGAGAATTGAGAAGCATTTAAGTGAAACTGAATAAGCACAACACACTCTTCCGAGACGACTGCTTTTTAATGTTTTCTCACAAGAACGTGTAATGAACACATGCAGATTAACGTCTAGACAGTCTTAATTTACATAATACACATATGTTCCTTTATCAGCCACGTGCTGTCCGTAAGGTTATCATCTCTTTCGGAAACAATCACAATGGCGTGCTATTTCGACGGACATTGTCGTTATGTTTAACACGGCGAATAATCAATCCTAGTTCAAATGTAAAAAAAAACTATTTGAAATGAGTTCCAGTTTCAGTTTTTAGTATCATTCCCATGAAGCGCGAACGGCGAAATCGAATTGTTCAGTATACAACACAGGAACCATCCGAACTTCCAGGAAATGGGGATATTTGATACGCCAGAGGCTGGGTAGTTAGTTACTCTACGTGCAATGAATACTTTCAGTAAATTCAAGGAGAGGCGCTGCAGTGGTAGTCGGACGAAAAAAACATTTTTTTATATTTCCAGTTGAATTGAACTTTTAGAGAGATATCCGATTTCACGTCTCATGGACAAGCCATAGATGAACGGACTTTTTGGCAGTTAATCGTGCTTATTTAGAAGTCAATCTCGAAGCCATTTAATGTGTCAGTCTGTGATGAATGGACAAGAGAGGTGGCAATAGGCTATGTCTATAAGATTTTAATTCTAATCTGCATCTGTATATTTCAATAGTAGTCTGCGTGAAATTTAAAAAAAAGACTTGCATTTTAAAAACGCTTATATGTCGTTTGGTAGCCTGAGCTGTCGAAATGATCAGTGCTGCGACATGGTTGTGTGGAAAACTAAGGTCAACATTCAGCAGTGATATTTGGTCCTGTTTGCGAGGAAGCCTAGTTTTTTTTTTCGCAGGTTTTTAAAACAACTCTTGAGCATTCAGACTTAAACCAGAGTGCAACCAGAGAGTAGCATACATTTATTTTAGTTTCTTGGTCTTCCAGAGGAATACCAGCAAGCGCTTCTGTGATGAGGAGCCTACATCATCAGCCTACATCGTCACCTAATCGACTCCGAACAGCTGCCGAGCAGAGGCGATCTGATCCCGATTCACGCAACAGCACAGGACTGTTTTCAGACAAAAAAAATGCACAAACTTAGTCAGCAGCGAAGGCGAAAGCTTTATCAGTTCGACGGCACGAATTATAGGTAGACCCTGCCACCTGATCCGAGCAAAGGTGGAACAGTGGCAGAGGAAGTGCTCAGCAGTGTCCATTTCGCCTGTAAATGCTAACTGAGTTCGTCACTTCTTGAGGGACCCTGGAGGTATTTAGCATTTCAAAATACGCTCCCAGACAAGTCTTAGCGAAATTAGGCTACCAATCAAATTCATAGAAGACTTGCATTCCTAAACTATCCTAGAAATGGTTAAAGGGTTGGACAATGTCTTAAGAACAGTTTGGCTATCCCTACAGCCACAAATACTCAGCGTCTTCTTCCTTGTGTTCTTCACAATATAGTTCGTGGCCTTTAAGATCGTATAGGCTTCCGCTTGGACAACCGTTGGTGTCTTCCATGAAGGCGCAAGCGCCAGACCCTTCCATGGTATTGTAGTCACCCTGAAGATTCGACTACAGTCCTTTTCTGGCTCAAATTGTGGCCAGATCCAGTCCTGAGTGCGGGGAAAGTCGAGCTGGATTACTGTTGTCCGTGCATCAGGCAGCATATCCATGAGCCTAGGTTCAAAGGAATTGCGGTGCGCAAGGTCATCAAAGCTCCAGTGCGAGTTGTACCGAAGACCCACTCATTTTAAGCGGAAGATGACCATTAGAATGCACCGCATGATGTAGATAACAAAGAGGAAGATTCAGAAATGCATAAAGAGCAGAGCCAGGTCTACTAAGGAAGGCTATAAGCTTAGGTTAGGTTCTTGTGGCAGTCAAACTAAGGCCAAACTTATGCTTTTGAGAACGTTTGCAATGTCAAACAGGGCCTCAACATGACTAATAAGATATCTCGGTCAGTTTCATTGCAACGCATGAATATAGAATGCACTTCCTTGCGCAAAAACTCCATACAAACGGCAAGCATTTAATAACAGGTACCTCTTTCTTTCCCTTTCCGCCAATACTACATATCTTTGGATCGTACATCTTTATTCTGTAATCCAATTCACGCGCTAACGCAAATATGTTAATTATTGAATAAGTTCTTTGCAAATCCAACTGCCACCGAACTTTCCTGGTCTAACTCACGGAACCCAAGGGTCTACCTAACCATAGTCATTCATATTTAATCCGTCTGATTGGACGGCCTAGGATTCGTCATTTGTTGAAGGAAGGTGTTATCTAGTCCCAATCGAAGTGGATTGCCGGATGAAGCAGGCCAGTTTATTTTCCTCTTCTGCTGGTGATCGTGGCAGCAGTAACACATCGCACATTATGCGTGGCATTTGATCATTTTTCACTGTACATAGAGCCAAAAGAACAAGCATCCAAACTTTGTCTTTGCATTTCCCGTCATCCCGAGAAAATCCATTTCAATTAGAACATTTTTGAGCAGAACATTTCCTTTTCAAATAGTCCGATCCCGATAGAAAGTCCCACGAACGCCGAATCGCGTCCCCACACCCGTGTAATCGCACACAATGAATCAATGTCAAGCATTCATATTGGAGGCGGTGGGTTATTTACAAGAGGAAACATCCACCGAAGATCAAAGATTGAGGTGAACAGCGGAAGGAACAATCTGATGCAATTTTAAAGAAATGCTACCGACGTTATCGCATTTCCGCTCTGTGTCAACGCTTCACCGATGCTATCGGATACAGACGGAAATTGTCTTGCAGTTTTTTTTCGCAAAAAATCTTATCGAATAATTAGGGAAACTTGGAAAAATACTCAGAAGCATTTTAATAAAATGCCGAAGGGACTGGGGGCAACAAATCGTCAGCGAGCTCCGTTTACTAACAAGAAACAGACTCTTGACAGACCGTGACTTGATGGCAGAAATGTTTCTAGTCGATTGTCCTGCTCTGCTCTGCAGTCCAGGGTGGATTTAGGCTAGTATGGGGCGGGAGACAGCGGGTACAAAACCGTCACGGACGCTACAATGAATGCTAAATGTACTAATAAGCCTCTCAAGCTAGCTGTGATCACTAGCTAGCTGGCTGCTGGTTCAATTGCGCACACAAAGTTGGTTAAGGCTCTCCACTTGGGTTGGCGATGGCGTCCTGTGCTCACACGCTTAGAGTCGAAGACCCTTCGGTCGAGAACAGCGAGAAGGGAGAAGGGTTATTCATCCGCTCTACGTGTTCCAGTCACCTTGGGAGTTGGATCTGTAGTCGCTTGCCTAGACTCCGTCCGTCCGTTTAGCCAATTCATGATGAGTGATGACATACTTAACTGTCTCTCGTTTATCGCCAGATTCGTTTTAGCCGTTTTCGTCTCAAGCAAGCAACTGGCTTATTGGCAACTCGCTCATACGACTTCGAGCGTCTAATGTAGGACTGTGATTTTTGCATGATCTCATGAACGACTTTGAAGAAGTCAATGGGCGGTGGGTTGCGTTGGCTTTATTTACATCAAAGGTGTCGATAGAGGCTCTTCTTTTTGTGGAAAAGCGCGCTATTCAAAGCAGGACTGCAGATCCCGAAATGTGTCAGAAATCGCATCGTGGACATTGCTAGTCAAAGGAGAAGACTGTTCCACAGCATGCACCTCACACATCTCTTCGATAATGGAATGAGAAACGGTTGCATCGCTTTGAAAGGCACCCAATTGCCGAGCCATCCGAAAAACACAATGATCCTTCGGCTGAATCAGCATCTATTTAAGGGCAACATGCAGCATTGACCTTATGAATCGGAGTCCTCAATCAGACTAACTTGGTCTAATCTTTGCAAGTTCACTTCACACTGAATTGCAATCCCATTCAAACAACAACAGATTTTATTCAAAACTTCATCCCATTGCCGTCTGGACTTAAACACGAACACAAAGCTCTTCCGACTCTTGACTAAATCACTTTATTTAGCCACTTAACCACTCTTCACGATCCATTGAAACTGTCCTCTTAATGAATTCAATTGCTATTTACTGCTACCACAAAACCCATCCGATCGGAGTGTCTTTGAACCCGTTCAAGAGCACACACTCGATGAGTCAAGGTTACCAAGGTCAGTTCCACATTCGGTGAACATTAAAGCACATCAGTCGATGAGCTTATCATTTACTCGCTCCACGAACCCTGACTACAGATAAGAATTTCCTCCAAGGTGACACTAGTCTGTTGTTGGTTGCGTCAACATTAGCCCTGTGAATCTCTCGGCGAATTCTAATCGATGGAAATCGCTGATTCATTCAGCAACACAGAATACTGATCCAGCATAGACACGGCACCATGACTCGACAGAAGTTACATCACTAGACGAACAGCGTTTTTAACTACGATCAATTAAACATAAACTCAGTTTACAACACCCAAAGTGATCATTAAATGCTGCATCAGCACTAGTTCGACCTTGGCGATAACCTAAACATCGATTGGCTTCGAAACGGAACCATCGAAAGACTTCACCGCAACAACAAAACAAACTAACACTCGCCACGCTTCATTTCGTACACTTTTTTTCTGCTTTTTTATCGGATTTCATGAAGTTTTCATGTATTTCGGTGGAAAAAAATCGGATGACTTTGGTCAGATCGACGCGCAAAATTGCAAACTACAGCACACATGTTTCACCCCGATTCACGCAACAGCACGGGACTGTTTTGAGACAATTAAAAAAAGCCCAACAATTCACACAGAAAATGCACAAACTTAGTCAGCAGCGAAGGCGAAAGCCTCATCAGTTAGGCCATAGACCCCCAAAATCACTGCTGACTGAAATCCACCACTAACCCTCAACCACTGTTAACACCGGAGCGGCGGCGCTGCAGTGTCCAAAGCATTTCCTTTCATTTTTTTTCCACGCTTTGTATCTGAAACCGTCGCCAAGCTGAAGAGAGTCACACACAGCAGCACAGCGCAACGCATCGATCGAAAGAGAGAATCACTTACTCGGTTGAGAAGAATATCAATTGGACGGCTCATAACTGGACAAATCGTATCCCATGTGCGAACTCAGCTCTCGACAATCACAAAATTCACGGATTCACGATCAAAACAACAAAAAAAAAATAGGTATCAACTGTTGCACGAAATATCGCCAAAAAAAAATCGACCGTACGAGAGACTCGGAATCCGCGCGCGCTGTGCAAAACGTTCAAAGCGACCAAATCGAGAGGTATTCACAACCACCACCGGTTATATTCAGTATTCAATGACGGCTGCGGCTTGACTGAACTCTCTTGTCAAGTTCAAGCCGGAGCAATCTCAATAATAAATGTTGATTACTCGAGGAAGGAAAAAAAAGAAATATAAATAAAAAACAATTAAGTCTACACTCGGTGTATGTGTACATCTATGAGTACTCGTTGGAGAGAAACAAACGATTTCTGTTATCGACGCGTGAAGCTACTTAATGAGGCTCGGATCGTCAACCACGCCGTCGCGTCGGTCGCCAAGCTATGCGAACGCGACAGCTACTCCCTCAGTCGCCTTATCAATTTCATGTGAGCTCCGTCAGTTCGGATATTCATTGATGCAGTGACAGTGTCTCCAGATGGGGGGGGGGAGGCAAGTGCGATGGGGGATATTTACGCGTCACTTGACCACAAGTGCATCTCAGCTTACAATGGGAGTGTAAACGTAGCTACGTAGGCGATCTGAGAGTGCGATCAATTTGCGCCCCTTTGGGATGGTGGAACATTTTATTGTGTCAAGTGTCGCGATTTCGATACCGACCGACCGACTCATTTGTGTGAGATAGCCTGTGGCTGATAAGACGTAAATAGTTTCGCTTTTGAATAGACAAGGCCAATTGTTCCACATGAACAAACTGTTGCTATGCGTCCAGCAGATCGTCAAGCCAACATTTTAACGCGTCTCTTGGATAATTCAGAGAAGTTTTATAATAGCCACTTCGTTAAGTTTCGTTCATTTCTAAAACAAATCGAAAAGCCCTCTGATTACATAGGTACGTCAGTGACAGCTGTCAGTTTCGTCAAGTTTCGTTAATTTCTAATCGAAATTGAAACGCTCTCAACTTACATACGCCAGAGACGACTGTTCAGCACCTCGTTCAGTATCGTTAAATAATTTTTGGTTAATTTTCAAACGAAATCAAAAAGCGCTTTACTTACATACGTCATTGACAGCTATTCAGCAGTTCGTTAAATTTCATTGAGTTTCGTTCATTTCGAAACGAAGTCGAAAAGCTCTCCACTTTGGAGTTGGACATTTTCGCAAGATCCCAGAAATCATTAAGGACACTTCGAAATTCCACGATATTTCTGGCCACTTTTCGTCGAGTTCTGACATAAGCTTACCTTTACTTGAGACAATTCTGGTTGGGCCTTAGATAGACATTAGTGGCTTGAGATTTTGCTTAGACTAGGTAAGTGGCAACGTGCAGCCACACGGCTTAATTTGGCAGTCAATGCGATTATGCACAGCTGAATTATACCCAACTAAAGCTATCGATGTAGCGAAGAAGACAATCTATAGGCGTGTCCTTCAGATTAGCTCGGTCATCGAGGTGTCGTAGCCTTCGCCTTGCCAGGGCCAGGCAGTTGGAAATGAAGCGTTGAACGTTTTAAGTTTCCTCGTCACGACAACCTGTACAAAGTCACTGTACGTTGATTCTTCTTGCACATTCGCGAATTGGGTAGTGTCCAGTCAGGACGACCATTATTTTACTGAGTATCTGTGAACTTTTGGGATCTAGCTTCGCATAGATCTTTCTTGAAGCATTGGGCTTGATGCGTGCTGAACGTCTAGCGATCGTGATCTACATTTATGCCGGAGTGCTCAAATTAAAGTGGCGTCGTTGTTGCTAGTCTGACAAGTTCGGCCACTTCACAGTCTCAAGAGTGTCTCGGTGGTCCGATACCCAAAATAGGCGCTATTTAAACAGTTCGGCCATGTCCTCTATAGGTGAGTGAATATCGAATAGAACTTAGGAGTCTATTTAGATCGATTTAATGGCCAGCTGTCGTTGAAAATGTTTATGTCAAGTACACAAAGTTCTGAGTTGCCGCAATTTAAGCCTGAAACACGACGCAATGAATCGCTTGAACAGTCGAATGTTAAGATTGCTACCCAACTTTACCACTTCCATTGTTTCCGAGCCTTAGTGTAGGCATGCATTGACTCACTAAAGACACAACTCACTGCGTTGTGGGACAGCTTGGCCCGGTGTAGTCAATATTATTGGGTAGAAAGCATTAAGGATCAAAGTGTGTCCAGTCAGAGCGGACCATTGATAAAAGGCTAGAAGCCGAGCGTCATTATCATCAGAATAGAACTCACCTTCCACAGTACATGTTTATGGGGCTCAAGAAGAATTTGGCTTATAGTGTCGTTTCTAGAAAAGCAAAACTGACCTACGTTCGTGTGGCAGGTACCACGCAATGAGCATTCGAGTCCTGATCTACGACACAGAGGTATGAACAATTTGAAAAGCGGCTAAGAAGTCCTTATTCTCCGCGAGTGTGTGGGGTGAGTGAGGTGGCGGTTCATTGTGAACCCAATTAGCACTAAGTGCCGTTTTAGATTAGGTTAGGTGGAGTGGGCTGCCATCGAAATCGCCAGTAGACTTAGAGACACTATGTTGGTCCATTGTGACGTTATGAATGTTCTCCGCGAGTTTCTCCTTAATTTTTGTGCAGACAATTGAAGCTCTTCAGCAAGTCAAGCATGATTTCAAACAGACGTTAATGCAAGTTAATCCTCATTCAATGTCCATGGCTTATGGCGATTGGAAAGTGTGTTCAGTAAGTGTTATCAACGCGCTAATAATTACATTGTAGTTAGCTGATATCATTTGCAGAAAAAAAATATGCAAGTCACCATGATAACAACGCGACTGTGACACTATTCATTTTTCTACAATTCTTCTTCTCTTGTGGAGTCGATATTTCATAATTAACTTTATCACGAAAGTAGTCTTGTCTCGCAAAATGTTCAACTAACGACGGAAAGGCTAGAACATGACGAACAAACTTGAGAACAAGCAAGTGCGGAATATTAAGCTAACGCATTTTTACCTACTCCACATGCTTAGGGAGGCAGGTGATAGGGTGCCCTGCCGGTATTGACTACTACACAAAATGGGGTGTTAATATCAATGCTGGAAAATCGGTACACATACAAAAGTGTTTAAGTAGACCATACAGAGATCAGCATTCAAATGTCAGAACATGGAGATAGTGCTGCCTAACGGTAGGGAAATATCAACAGACAAAGACATCAAGTATCTTGGCGTTAACAGCCATTCGAAACTGATCTATAAGTTGGTCAACCTAAGCTTCCATCGCATCAATTCTTTGATGCGTACGCAAAAAGGATTAAGCTAGACGTCAAACCTACTGCTCTACAATCAGCTAATGCGGCTGACCTTAACGTAAGGCTTCCCGATATGGCACACCATTTCTAAGAACAGCCTGGAGAAGCTCGGAATTTTCGAAAGAAAAACACTGCGAATATGTAGAGACTGTCGAAAGCACCACAGCAACAAGAAGCATCATCATTTTGCAACAGTACACGGCGACACAGTTTAAAAGCAACTACTAGATATCAGCAACCACCCTAACGAGGTAATCAGGAACCCGAGAAACACAATCCTCGGATAACGCTACCCCAACGCGCTTAATCTGCTAAGCGAGCAGACTTTCCAATCACAGCGAACTGCATGGCTTCTACCAGAGCACTGAGAACAATTTAAATCCGTGCCCTGTCGGCACAACTTTTTGGGTCCATTGTGCCCTCCGCATGCCATACCAAAGTAAGCTGCTATCAGAAGCGAAAGAAAAAGTACTAAGAAGCATTAGTCAAATTCCAAAGGGCTCATAATTGCTTCTTCAGCATCACCACATAAGTAAGAAAAAGTGGAAGAAACTTAACGAGACTGAACGAAGTTTTTGTTGTCTTCGAAGTGGGCTTAGTACAAATCATGCTAATATCATTCTGTGTAGTCCCTCGTTTGATTAAATTGATGTATAAGTTTTCTTACGTCGACTTGTTTGGGCGATAGGTCTGAGAAGCTTTACATGACAGTTATACTCTCTGAACATAGTCAATAACTGGAAAGAGGTGGTACCGTGAAATAAGAAAGATGCATCGTTTTACCATTCAGCCAACTGCAATTTATGTGGGTGAGATCTGCATTTTTATTGTTTTTTGACATCTTGACAACGTATTTGAGCTGTTTTCACTGGAATAAAGTGACAGCGTACATTTTGTGATCACCCCGCGTAAACCACGATATTCTTTTTTACCAATTCATGGACGTTGGTTTCTTCAGTAAACAAAAAGTTTTTATTTAATCCATTTTTCGAAGCCATAGATATGTAGAATTTGGACAATGATCAGATCGCCAATGACGTTTCCGGTAACATCGAACTTTTTATGATGAATACGATAGATAGAGAGGACGAGCTTCAATTCACGAACAGTCCCAATCTCGTCCAAATAAGTAAGTGATGTAGCCACCAAATCTACCAACAACTTCGCAGAAAGCAATACGAGCATGAAGTCGAAGTTTAGTTTGGAAAATAAATCTACTGTTGAGATTTTTGAAACTCATTGGTTGCAATGGTGTTGTTTGAATGATTTTGAATCGAATGTCTTGTTTAGAATCTCATGTCCGATCAAATAATGGTAAAGGGAGCGTCGACCTACACGACCAGTCAGTCAACGTATGTATATAAAATAAAAATGTGAGGAAAAAAGTGGTGGTGGTCCATTTCTAAGTCTGTATGCTTGGAAACTGTATAAAGTCGAAGCAGATTCACAAAACGACTTATTTTCATTTTAAAAAACGAGGAGAAAAATGGCTTTAAAAAATGAATTAAATTTTTTAGTTTTAGGCCACCTTGCTTACGGCTAATGTTTAAGCCAAATCTGTTAATCTTTTGTGCAGACAGCTTGCACAACATTTCCAGAAATTTGGAGACAATTTGGCCACAAATTAAGCAACTGTGGTTATTTCGAATAGCAAACGAGAAATGTGATATTTCCTTTCTGAATCTGTTCTGTTCTGTTGAACAAGTATCTTGTTATCAGTTTAGGGCATGCCTATCATGGAGGAGTGGCTGACTGCAGAAGGCAGTCATACTTAGGCCAAGGTAGGCCCAATGTGATACCAGGCGGATTGACTTCTCCTAAAATCGGAACCAGTTGGTTAGCGGTTTAGTTGACTTATGCTGGCGCTATTTAGCTCGTTGACATTATTGAAATAATAGGCCCCTAGGTGTAAGTATCAACGACTTGCCAGAGGGTACTTTGGATTGTGTGTATCTTAAGCTGTAGCGATCGACATGGAAGGTGGAACCCCCCCTTGTGCTAGAGAAGAGGTTGTGCCACACTTAGGGAGTTCACTGGTTTTGCTATTGCCCGGTATGTCACAAGGTCCCAGCACCCAGCACCCATATCTCGTTAAGAGACGGCCTGGAATGAAGAGCTATTTTTGAGTTGAAACATGACATTGTCCGAGGACTTAATTTCGGCCTGACTGCCCGAACACTGGGGAGGCTTGTTGGTTGAGGCCCATCACCACCCTGGACTGTAGCGCCAAACAAAGAAGACGAAAACCAAACAGATGGATTGTTCTTGAGGCAGGACATTACCTCTTTTATCGCAATGGTATCTGCCTGAAAAACGACAAATCGAAAGTCCCCGCAAACAATTTAGAGTGAGGAGTTGCTGCCGCAGCTGGAGAAACAGACTGGTTAAGGAGAAAGTTCCAGGCCCTAAGTCCACCACACTTAGCACACTTCCACTCGAAAACGAAAAAATAAGGCGTTCTGCTTCTGATTGGCTTTATTTTCCAGATCATGACTTTCGATCATGATTTGCGCGCAGTTTTTCGTTAAGACGGATCAAGTTCCTAAAACAGAACCTCTATTCAACCAACCATCTTCAGCGGAGTCAAACACTATTGCTTCCACACGCCGTGTCCGCTTCCTTGTCTACATCTTGAGATGAGAACTTCCACAAGCCAGAAATATTACGTCTCCGGCGATCTTGGCTCTTGTTTACCAGCGATCGCATGCACAATTCAAACGAGCAGCAAAACAATGCCCACCTGCAGGAGGGGCCAATGCCACTTGACGCCGCATTTGCTTACAATTGACAATGACTATTAATTAAAGGCAAACACACATTTGTTAAAACAAATGAAAAATTCGAATGGACAGTCATAAAGGCCCAATCCCGGCTCTATTAGCCGCCAGTGGAACCGTCAACGGAACGTCACGTCGCCGTCCAAGCGGCAGCCGTCAGCTGCCAGATTCTATTTCAAAACAGAGTCCACGAGTGAAAGAGAAAAAAAGCATCATCCCAAAGTCAATTATAGCAACATATGAATGTATGCTGCGTGCTGTGACTCGTGTTCCCACACACAGTCTATTTGCAAAAGTCTCAAGCGGACGTCAGACACGAGTTATCATCGTCTCTTACGCAACCAATGTGATTAACGAGAATGGGGCTTGTCCAGATACAAATACAACGAGAATGACCTTGAACGCCCTCGCAAACGCAAACGCAAAACGCAAACTGCACGTTTCACAAGATGGCCCGCACTTAATTAACGTATTGTGCTACAATTTGGTTACAATTCAATCTGTTGGCTGAAACGATTCTCTGTGCGCATTGTGTGCAATCGTTGGTCAAGTCTTTTGGTGCATCGTTCTTTAATCAATGTCGCTAGAGGCGGCCGCACTATGCGTCTATAAATAAGCGCGACGATCGTGTGCTGTGTCAACTTCGCTTAAGTGGGACGACGTCCGATAGCTGTTTCACAACAGATACCGAAACGGAAAAATTTAGAATTTTGTTTTTGATGCAAGGGCGGCAAGTGTTCGCGCGGAGATTACTGATAAGTGAACTGGATTAGGAGACCTAATCTGTGTTGATCGCGCAAGTAATAGCAGTGACTTGGCATGATTGTGTGTCTGGCGATAGGTGGTGGTATGTTGGGGAAAGATGATTAATTATTGTTTGTTTTGTGAAATGGCCTCTTAAAGGAATGACAAATTTTAGCTTCTCACAAAATCTTGGAACTTGTTTGTTTTTTTCGGATTAAGTTGACTAATGCGAAGGAGAAGGAGTCATCAATATGTCAAGCGGAACACGGCGGTAAACCCCACAAACGGCGCCAGAGTTGAGAATCGACGCAGAAGCAGAAAGAAGCATTGTGTCTTGTCATCCTCCACAGTGATCTTTGGAGAAACTGCAGACGCGATGAAGAGTGTCTAGCTCTGGCAAGGAAGGAAGTGTAATGTCTTCTTTGATGAATTGAACGATTTTAATGGGATAGAGCTGAGATTGAATCTACGGAAACGCTGTAATCAAGAAAGAATGCCCATTATAGACGAATTGACCAGCGACGAGATGACAGAAATTATATCAGTACGTAGTCCCATCGAAAAAAGAAGAGGTTAGGTTAAGTTAGGTTGAAGTGGCTAACTGCTGTAAGGGAAGACAGACGCTACCACGCGGATCTGTGAATACATATTCCGTAAACCAGTTAATGCTTTTTAATAAAGCGGAGAAGATGGTTGACTCTTATGCTACTTAGTTTAGCCAGGTTATCAAAGAAGTAGGCTTCCAGAAGACTATTTCTACGGAATGAGAGAGCACTGCTGTTGCATAGCAAATGTACAATGGTTTCATCCTCATCCTCGCCTCGGCAGCTGCTGCAGAAGTGGGTTGTAGAGGAGGCCTAGTCTAGAGGCGTGAGTTCCAATGGCGCAATGTCCTGTTATAACGCCAATAACAGTTTGGCCTGCTCAAATTGATCAGCCTAAGCGATCGTTTAGGGTCGAGTATAGGCCAGAGTTGTTTGGTAATGAGGCATCCTTCGCCAGTTGACCATCTGCGATTTAATTGAGCAAGTGTATACAGTTTCAGTCGATGTTTTACAGTAGCGATAGGCATGAATGGTGGATCACCATCCGGAAAGAGTGCTGAACTTGTACCCTTTACAGCGCGTTGGTCCGCTTTGCAATTTTCTGGAATGTCACAGTGTCCTGCCACCCCATGAGTTGGATGTTGAAATACTAGGCCATCTCGTTGAGAGATAGGCAACAATTACGTTGAAGATGACTGAATTCAGAGATTTGGTCGAACAGTAGAGAATCGACGTAGAACCGCTGCTAACTTGAATCGAATAACCAAAAATGTTTAACTACTCATCCTACCAGTCCCTACTAGTTATCGTACATGTGGACCCGACAGCTGGACAATACACAGTCAGTATCAGTCTCTTCTCTCTCTCTCTTCGACAAGTTTCAGCGATCAGATATTTAAACCTGTTAGGGAGGAAGCCGAATGAGGCAAATATTGCCGCAAGCCTTGCGACCTCTCCAGTGCCTCTCCTCGGGACAAAGTCTTGAAGACGAAGCTCTGACATAAAGTTCACGAACATCGACAATTTGGACAAAATATTCTGATGAGTCCATCCCAGTGCGACAAAAATAATTTTCACGGCCACACCTCTTTCGAGTCACTGACAATGCTCAGAGAGTAATAACTGCCTGTCTAGAAAAAGCTTCTCAAACTTGTCTTGCACCCGCGATGATTTGATCATTATACCAGAAGTTCGGTCGTCCTCTCCTCCTTGAACCAGGAAGCTCCGATTCGAGGACTTGGGCTCTGATCGCGTAATTTTTCAGGCGACTATCGTCCATTCTTTTCTCTTCAGTAATATCGTCGATGAAGTCCATCACTATCGTCTCGCCTAGCGTTTATTTTGTGTACAGTGTGTTCTGAGAACAAAATAAGCTATCGTTTTTTCGTACTAAATGAAGCGAAACTAACGTCGAAACGCTAGCGCGAGACAATTGTCGACGTACGAGATGAGAGCCCTGAACCTGGAGCATTGGTAGCCATGATCTAAATGCGCAAGTCTATATAGTCGACGATTTTTTTCTTTCCGACAGAGGTCGCGGTTCTGTATTCTCCTCCAATCACCTCCCATGCAGACAGGAACATATATCGAAAGTACCAAGAACCAGCTCGGCTGTTTTGGTTATCGTTCAGCGGCAAGCTCCATATATGAATGAGCAAAATAAGAATTTCGTTGTATGGAAAATCTTAGCTATTCAACGTTGGATTTCCGCTAGGATGTTGAATTTCTTGAATTCACGTTTGTTCAAGGTTCACAGACAAACTCCTTTACAACCTCACAATTGTAGCTGTCGATCGGTTGTCTTATTGACGAAACATTTCTTTCTCGACAGCATGATGAGGACTTTAAGACCAGTGCGTTTTGCCTGTTCTTCAATCGCTGTGAAAGCTTTTTCCTTGGCACTTTTGGAAGACGCAACGATATCGAGGTTATCTACTTGATCCAACAGTTGGACTGACATAGAAAACAGCTGCGCTACACACTATCTTCTCCGGTACCAGATTGAAGAACTCACACACAGGTTTCGAAAAGTTGAGAAGTTCGACCGGATTAATTTTGTCGAGATCCTGAATTCGCCCATTACATCGAATAGTTCGTTATGTGGTCTTAAAATCGATAAAAGGATGATGTGTCTGAAATTCAGTAGTCTTTTCTAGGAGTTGTCTCAGCGTAAATAGTTGGTATATACTTCATTGGCTGGGACAGTAGCCGCGATTTTAGGTGCTAATGAGTGCGATGCAAAATCGCTTTTGACGTTCGCACCTCAATGGCTCTTAGAAGAGGTTGGTAGGTAGGTACGAGGTAGATAAGTGGGCTGCTAAATAGACTATGGTTCACTGTAAAACCCTATGTGAGTCAGACTACTGCCACTGATCGTCAACTCCAGTGATAGATCCCAACGACTGGACCAGATTTTATAACCGGATAAAGCGTATTAACTTTGCTTACACTGGGATTCGAACCGGGGAGCCCTCTAACCAAGGGCAGGCACTCAGCCAAATGCGCCATTCAGCTGTTTTCAGCTCCAACAAAAGGTAGGATCGCCATATTGTTGCATAAGGGATGACAACCTCTAGAGGTGTAACTGATGCAAATGCGAGTTGTTGTGCTTTCGAGACAATCGATGTTTGTTGGATGCAAACATCGAGTATGCGTTGACGCGCTTCGTCAGCACAATCGCGCTCTCCCATATCTCTTCTCTCTGAGAATAAAGAATCAAGAATCGCGATCGATCTACGCATCGGTGGCTGTCGAATTATTGTCTTCCAAGAGTCATTAGTCTTATCCGTGGAAGACAATAATTCGACTGCACACGAAAGAATAAAACGTGTTTTTCTTTTAAATACAAATGAGTACAGTGAAACCAACCCGCTTAAGTGAAAAGATTCACAAATCCCCGTGTACACTTACATACATTATCCGGGGTTCGCTTAACTGGAAAACCAGCTTAAGTGAAATAAAAATTGTGACAAATCGGTGTTTCAGTTAAGCGGAGTCGACTGTACTTCATTATATGGAGGATTCCAGTCAGTCCTGCGTGGAGAATGCTTTCGTCTTGCCTAATCCTGCTGATAACCTGATGCATCGCCACCTCAAAGCTCCTTGAAGCGCTCTGATTATCAACCATCTGATCATGCGGCTTTGTTATTCTACAGCTTTTTGATGGCTCAGCCTTCTTCTTCATAGCCCTGCGGGAGGACTACTTCATCGGCTAGAGTTGGAAGTCCCCTTCGTTCCCTACATGTACCTCCTGGACACACAGGAGCGCTAGGCAATGCTATTGGAATACGTCCACAATTCCCTGCAAGATAACCCTTACAATTCGAAGAGCCTGCGTGTCTGGCGGTCAGACTTTTTGGTTGCTTTGGTAAAATGGACGTATTTTTGCTGGTTCCTATGACCTTCGATATCCTTTAACTGGAGTAAGACCTTTTCCTTGTTTGCCTAGTCTTGTGTTGCGGCTCTATTTACTAAGTCTGGTCTGCTGCATATTTTATTTTTGGTTGTCCTTAAGCTCTTCGATATCCTTAGGCTGGGCACCTCTCAGCGTGAGACTTTTTCCTTGGACGTAGGACTTTGTTTTCTTCTCGCCTTAGTGATGCCCTAGTTTAGTGTTGTTTGTTGTTATGTCCTGTCCGCCGCATTTTTTTTCTATGAACAGACAACCACCGATCTGCTGTGGAAGGTGATAGGTAGATAGGAGTTGATTCCACTACCTCTCTGATGGCTGAACAACAATGTACGAAGGCATACCGGATAGACGCGTGCTTAGTCGCTTATCTTATGCTCAGTCAACCTCCGACTGCCGAGTATAATCGTTGCCAACTTCTATATCTAATCTTTTAGCGTCAACCATCTGCAAATTGAATTTGCGCGTAACGCCTAGCACATTTATCGGCGGATTTCGCCTCGAGCCATGCGTTTTTTTTTTCTACACACAAAGCATAAATACCTACTTCTTATCGTTGAAATGTCTACGAATTCTGAATTAATAAGACTGGCGGCACGCTGCAACACAACTAGAAACGCTAATCTTCATTGAACAGCCCTAAAACTTCATGAAATCATGCTTGACACTTGTGCTAGACGCGACTTTGACTTGTTTTGAAGCTTCGACAAACAATGAATTGGCACAAAGGGCTTCAGTGGGCTGGCGTGAGATAACCAAATGAGGTCGGATGCGATGTAATCAAAACATCGCGCAGTCGGGAAGCAGCAGCGTAGAACGTCTGTCGCAAAACAGCAGTTTTCTGGAACCGAAACATGACGACATGGAAAAAAATTGATTCGGTTTGTGTGTCAAGTCGAATCCATAAGTGATGACCCAGTTGAGCTATGTATAAAACGCAAATAGCCTTCGTCGAGATTATTAAGTGTTTCACGTACCGTTTTGGTGAAGAGAAAGTCAAACAGAGATTATTTAACGTGTGCGTTTTTTCTCCTCTTGTTGTTGTTTCTTTTTTGATTTGTTTAAATTGCAAAAATAAATACGTTTGTGAATTGAAATCTGAAGGGGACCATGAAATATTGGAAATCAATTTGATCGCTTTGATGGACAAGCTATTAATGACCGGGCTGTGTTGGGCCTTTTGTGTTTGCGGTGCGTTTGTGTTGCAAGCAGTAGTTGGGAGTTAGCTTGAGATTGCATTGCGATTTCAGGGGCGACAACGAGAAGACCAGGAAGGACCACCAGGAAGAGTTTTTGATGTAAGACGTGTGTTTTAATGCGTGTGTGTGTGTGTTCATTCCAGACTTACGCTACGATGCAGAAACGTGTCGAAAGAAGACAATGAAGCACTTAGAAGCGTGAGAAAGCAGTTTTGTGAGATCTTAGCTCATATTTGCATTGAAAGGGACGGTTCAATCGAACCATTCGCACTGTGATTACTAGGACATCTCCGAAGCTTGGATCGAAGAATACTCGACTTTTTTCGACAGACTATTAGCAGTGAAGACAATCGGTTGGAGCCACCAGGAAATTGAAGAACTTTTCAGTACTCCGATCCATGGTGATAGCAAAACAGATGATAACCACCAACAGAAATTATTGTAAGAATTGAATTCGATCCGAATACAGATGACGATTGTTCCACTTGTTCCTGCTTGCTTTGGAGTATGTCCCTGACGTGGGCCATGTATTTGACATCTTATTGGAGATCCGACGTAAAATCGCTCTTGGCAACCGATGCTACTTCGGTTGGGCTCAAAACTTCCGACTCAAAGGACCAAAATCATGCTCTACAAAACTCTAATTTTGCCAGTCGTGCTTTATGGAGCCAAAACTGCACGCTAAGCAAAACTGCAGAGCTGATTCCTGGTGCCTTTAAAAGAAAAATTCTACGTCGGGTATATAGTCCCGTCTGGGAGGAAGGGAATGAGACACAACCGCGAACTGTACCAGGATGTGGGTGTAGTCCGGCGGGCGAAAATCCATCGACTGCACTGGCTAGGCTTCAACGAGCGCATGGACAACAACGGCCCTGTAAAGAGAGCCTTCGAATCTGAGCCTCCTTGTTCGATAAGGAGAGGAAGACCAAAACTCCGGTACAGAAACCAGTCATTGCGGACGCAAGAGAGCTTTATGACAGGAAGCAGCGTGCCCAGGATCGTCAACGATGGAAGACAGCATTAACTCAGCGATCCTCCATGGGTCGTAAGCCTGCTAGGTAAGTAAGCATAGGTTGGGGAATATTCGTAGGATGAACACAAAGGGTAAGTAGACTTAAAAGGAAAACACAATCGGTTTGAGAACTAAGGATGTCACGAATGAACATCAATGAGAAGTAACGACGACGTACACACAGTTGGCTTATCTTGCATAAAAGACTTTTTGTTCTGTAGAATTGCATTTCTACATACATTCCAATTAAGTTGCATCTTGTACATTTGCGTTGAATTCTTTCGATTCTCTGAATGGTATTAAAATAATAAGGATTCCAGATAAAGCAGCAGTATTCTAAGGATGATCTGATTGACTGCCAAAAATGACTAATCCGATGTATACATTTGTCAGGGCAAAGGTATCACTAATCTCCTTTGAATTCTTTCTAATGAATTCAAGATTATCCTTACTTGTAACAAAATACATTCAAACTGTGTAGTATTGCTTATTCTATAACAAGAGAAATTAACACATTTTTTTCACAGTTCTAAGGAGTTTGTGTAACACCAATGTATATGGAAGATTAAATCAGTTTGACAGCTTTTTTCTAGGTTTGAAATGATTGATTCGAAACCTCCCAGACGATGAACTGGATCGAATACTCTAGTTGAGATTGATTGAAGAGAGTGACATTACTAGGGGCTCTCTAAAGGTACTAATGAGGAAACCAGGCAAAAACAGACTGTGCCTGGATCTTAGCCTCCTCAGCAGGGTACAGGAGATCAGGTATATCTCCGGGATAGATCTAAAAATTCGCTTTCTGGCAAGTTCCTCTGGAGCGTGTGTCAATGGTGAAGATGGCTTTCAAAGTCGCTGTCAATAATAATCAAATCACGGTAACGGCGTGAGTAACGCTGCCTAGATATCGTATCGGCTAAAAGGGAATGTCTTTCTTTGTCTATCTCGATGACATTCATTTGCCCTCCAGACTTTGGACGTCTGAGTTGGCCATCAATGAAGACAAAATACGAGTGTGATGGATATCCAAGGGCATCTACAGAAGTTTCGAATTCCAGGAAATGTTCGATTCCAAATACTCCCAAACAGCTCTGTGTACATGAGTTGTTGGCTAACGGACATGTGCCAACAACAGAAGACCTCCCAAGCAGCGTTCCCGATGTGGCACTTTTTGATCGAGATGACACTGTGGCACTTTAACATTGAATGTGGCACTCTGGTAACATTTTTTAAACAATTAACATACGAGTATTTGCATGAACGTTTATAAAACAATCGCTGCATCGCTTACATCTGTAATCCAAAAGATTTGAACGCTCGTTAAGTTTTGATGAATACGTGTAAATGATGCTTTACTTATTTTTTAGCTTAATTATTTAATGCATTTATGTTTGCTTCTATAAAAAAATATTCTATTAAAGTGCAATTAAGTCTTTTGGTATATTTCCGTTTGTGGCCTTAAAATGGCACTTTTTGTTAGCAGTGGTGACAATGTGAAAGTTTTTTTCCGGCAACAGTGCTCCCAAGCGATGACGGAAAGCCATTGTGTCGCATTTGGGCTGAGCTACTACCTAGCACAGCTTAGAATAGGCGTAGATTAAATGAAATTGGATTCAATAGCTTAGCTCTGCAAGTCATCGCCCTACCTGTTTTGGTGGTCAAATCAAAGACCATGAACTCCTGTCTTCTTTATCTGTCATGTCTGCTCTTTCTCTTCTATTTCCAATTTTCTACTACACCGTGGTCATTTAGGCCGTTTTAGGTAAACTTCCTTTTCTTTCTCTCATCCCTTGGCTACCTGCAGACACGAGCTTTTTTTGTTTGTGATTGCATTTGGTGTGAGAAGAACACCAAGACGCCAAAACATTTACCTGGCTTCTTTTCAGTGTCGAATAACTTATTCGCTTTATGAAAATAAGTTCGTCTAAAATATCTAATTCGTCCATTTCATTTCGATTGCTTGGTAAATGTAGAAGCTGTAAGCAGACGGGCATCCCTATCATGACGAAGGGAACACTGCATTTGTTTTGCAATTTGTTCATGAAAACGATTAAGTTCCAATCGTGATTTTCCTAATCTCTTCTTTGCAAACCAGAAGATAACTTTCGTCTATCTCAACTAAAGATAATTATGTGAATCGCTGGATCATTAAGAAATAACTCTCAGAGCAAAGCCTTCGCCTTCTACTTCAGTCATCCGTTAACAAAAATCATATTTCACGTCTTCTCTACACACTCATGCGTTTGTGAATTCATTTCCACAAGAAACACAAGGCCACAGAATTTCAAATCAATTGCATTTGAGGTCACCACAAATTAACTTTAATTCAAATTCAAACAAAAGAATGCGTTCAAAATAAATTAACAGAAACTTCGACGCTCCCATGAACCCTCTCCCCATGTCTCAATAATTCTAAACCCCGTCCCAAGATCAATTCAAAAACAAAATGCAATCAATTCAAACAGAACGGCGTGGCGCAACTCTAACGTACCCACAAAATTCACACAATACAGCGCAAGCCAAAAAAAAAAATTATGTAATCGAAATAAATCCGTGCACTCGTCAAATTATGCGCCGATTTGGCGAAATTTACATAATTCGAGCGACATTATTTCGACAAGCGATTCCGTTCCAAAGCAACGTCAACCATCCGTTTGTCCGTGGGTTTATCGGCCATTCACTCAATCAACAGCAGCAGCTGGTCGTCACAATTGCACCTTAACCAGTCGTTGGCTCGTGCTAATTGCTGACCAGCTGACTAATGCAGCCATAAATCAATTCATCTGTTTTCGTCCACAAATTCAACGAAAATTTCAAACCACCAGCAAATCTTATCACTTCCCTTTCGTTTGACAACACATTTCAAATTGTCTAGGTCAACTGAAGGTTATTTCAAACATACGCCAAAACGACTCGCACCACACGAGTCCTTGGATGAAACTTTGGCGGTCATCTCTCGTTCGAAGCGAAATCGAATCGCAAATCAAATCAAAACTCTTATCAAACTATGTACTCTACTCACTTTTGATTCATTTGGAATATTCAACATTTTCGCAGCGTATGTAGATTAACGAAAAACCGACGAAAATACACGAGAGCAGAACAAAAAACAAAACGATTCACAAGCAAATACACTTGATTATTGCGCGCCCTTTGACTTTGGCCTGGCTAATGACAAGTCTTCTCTACCACCCGCAACGACAGCGATTCGATGACGACGCTCTGCTCTTTTCTTTTTGTCACGAGAACTGTAAACAGAAAATTAATTCAACTTGAACTGCCTAGCAAGTGGCAGATGCTGATAAGTCCAAGGGTGAACTTGTATAAATATTCCCCGAAAAGAAAAGAATTTTTGGACGCACAAGTGGGAAGTGTAAAAAAGTTTCTTGTTGAGATTTGTTTGTAACTGACAGGGCATTTATGTTGTTTCCTAAGGGGGTCGGTGGGGTGTGGTGGGGCTCCGTGCAAGACCGGCAAATGTCAAAAAATGTCATACATTGCGTTCAGGTGGAGGTTTAAAGTTTTTGCAGATGAACTTTCATTTTAAGCTATTCAGCAGCGATTTGATTCGGAGTTGAAAGATAAGAGAAAATGGGTATAAATGCGCATTCGACGTCTAATTGGATGGGGGAAATATGAAAGTATATTCGAGAGGCTTCATGGGATTGTAGTGGGTTCAGAAATCCCTTCGCCCACTCGTGAGGTGCTCCAATTTCACGAGAAACCAGAAAGTTTTCCACTGCCTAAAAAAATGTTTCAACAACCAATAAGAATTGTCTAACACTTTGCGGAGCTGCCGTGTAAGAGAACCGAATGAATTAGAAACCACCACCCCTTTGAAGTCAGCTGTCATTTTCGACTTTGGCTGAGAAAACGTCATTTCCAACAATGCAAATGTGAATCCATACAAATTACAAACTTTGCATTACAATTTCAGCCCGTAATCATTAAATCTCGCGTCATTCCCGTCATCGAAGAGTGAACAATTCAAATTTCCACATCATGGGCAGTTCGTGTTGCAAGGGGAATTCCGAAGAGGCCGAACTGATGCCATCAGCGGTTTGTTTACAAAATATTCTACCTACCCCACCGGTTGGATGAGTAGTGAGATTGGTTTTGCGTTTCGCTTTCAGGAAACACGTAGACAATTGCAGGAGGAGGCAGCCGAGCGACGGCGACAAGAAAACGAACGACGAGGTGTCAAAGATCCTGAGAAGGTACGGCGACAGCAGGAGCGTGCCGCCGAGGTGGAACGACGAGAACGTGAAGCAGCACGAATGGGCGGTGGAGGCCCCAATTTGAAGGTATGCACGCACACACATCTAGAATCCATTTCAGGTGATAATCGGTTTCTTTTTGTTATTCTAGTGGACACAAGATTAGATCATAACTGAAGAACAACAAGTCATCACAGCTAAAGTATCTCACACACCAAACAAGCACACAAAGCAAACGTTTCTACGCAACCGAGGGCAATCACACAAATATTTTTATACTCTTCTTCTTAGTAGTTAACTGGTGCCTATGTGTCGATGTGTTATTCGAAGTTTTATGTATTCCTTCTATTTTGTTGTTAATCTGTTTTGTATTTTTTTCTTTCTACCAACGTTTACTACCTTTGTAACGTTGCCTGTATTTATTTTGATTTCTTCTGGTTCTGGTTCTTTTTCAGGATACAACAAAGTTGTTGAAAATAAAGAAAATTGTTTAATTTACTTGAAGTTGTTCATCTGATGGGCATAAGATGGTTGGGCAGAATCTGAAAGCAACAAGTGGGAAGGTAACGAATCTTCCGTCTGATGCAGGGTTCAGCAACTGTTCGATAACGAAGACAACTCCTGGCTGAAAAGGCGGTAATGTGTCATCTTCCAGTGGCGCTACAGTCCGGGGTGGACCTGGGCTTCAGTCAACAAGCTTCTCCGGCTGGCACGATCTTTAGCCAGCTGCCTCCAATTTCGCGCGCCAAGTTGGTTGAGGTCCATCTGTACTTGTGTGTACCATCGGTTCTGTGGGCGTCCTCCATTGCGTTGTCCCACGGGTTCGGAGTCGAAGACTCTTCGGGCTGGAGCATCGGTTCTGTGGGCGTTCTCTATTGCGTTGTCCCACTGGTTCGGAGTCGAAGACTCTTCGGGCTGGAGCATCGGTTCAGTGGGCGTCCTCTATTGCGTTGTCCCACTGATTCGGAGTCGAAGACTCTTCGGGCTGGAGCATCGGTTCAGTGGGCGTCCTCTATTGCGTTGTCCCATTGGTTCGGAGTCGAAGACTCTTCGGGCTGGAGCATCGGTTCAGTGGGCGTCCTCTATTGCGTTGTCCCACTGATTCGGAGTCGAAGACTCTTCGGGCTGGAGCATCGGTTCTGTGGGCGTTCTCTATTGCGTTGTCCCACTGGTTCGGAGTCGAAGACTCTTCGGGCTGGAGCATCGGTTCAGTGGGCGTCCTCCATTGCGTTGTCCCACGGGTTCGGAGTCGAAGACTCTTCGGGCTGGAGCATCGGTTCTGTGGGCGTTCTCTATTGCGTTGTCCCACTGGTTCGGAGTCGAAGACTCTTCGGGCTGGAGCATCGGTTCAGTGGGCGTCCTCTATTGCGTTGTCCCACTGATTCGGAGTCGAAGACTCTTCGGGCTGGAGCATCGGTTCAGTGGGCGTCCTCTATTGCGTTGTCCCATTGGTTCGGAGTCGAAGACTCTTCGGGCTGGAGCATCGGTTCAGTGGGCGTCCTCTATTGCGTTGTCCCATTGGTTCGGAGTCGAAGACTCTTCGGGCTGGAGCATCGGTTCAGTGGGCGTCCTCTATTGCGTTGTCCCACTGATTCGGAGTCGAAGACTCTTCGGGCTGGAGCATCGGTTCTGTGGGCGTTCTCTATTGCGTTGTCCCACTGGTTCGGAGTCGAAGACTCTTCGGGCTGGAGCATCGGTTCAGTGGGCGTCCTCTATTGCGTTGTCCCATTGGTTCGGAGTCGAAGACTCTTCGGGCTGGAGCATCGGTTCAGTGGGCGTCCTCTATTGCGTTGTCCCACTGATTCGGAGTCGAAGACTCTTCGGGCTGGAGCATCGGTTCTGTGGGCGTTCTCTATTGCGTTGTCCCACTGGTTCGGAGTCGAAGACTCTTCGGGCTGGAGCATCGGTTCAGTGGGCGTCCTCTATTGCGTTGTCCCACTGATTCGGAGTCGAAGACTCTTCGGGCTGGAGCATCGGTTCAGTGGGCGTCCTCTATTGCGTTGTCCCACTGGTTCGGAGTCGAAGACTCTTCGGGCTGGAGCATCGGTTCTGTGGGCGTTCTCTATTGCGTTGTCCCACTGGTTCGGAGTCGAAGACTCTTCGGGCTGGAGCATCGGTTCAGTGGGCGTCCTCTATTGCGTTGTCCCACTGATTCGGAGTCGAAGACTCTTAGGGCTGGACCATCGGTTCAGTGGGCCTCCTCTATTGCGTTGTCCCATTGGTTCGGAGTCGAAGACTCTTCGGGCTGGAGCATCGGTTCAGTGGGCGTCCTCTATTGCGTTGTCCCATTGGTTCGGAGTCGAAGACTCTTCGGGCTGGAGCATCGGTTCAGTGGGCGTCCTCTATTGCGTTGTCCCACTGATTCGGAGTCGAAGACTCTTCGGGCTGGAGCATCGGTTCTGTGGGCGTTCTCTATTGCGTTGTCCCACTGGTTCGGAGTCGAAGACTCTTCGGGCTGGAGCATCGGTTCAGTGGGCGTCCTCTATTGCGTTGTCCCACTGATTCGGAGTCGAAGACTCTTCGGGCTGGAGCATCGGTTCAGTGGGCGTCCTCTATTGCGTTGTCCCACTGGTTCGGAGTCGAAGACTCTTCGGGCTGGAGCATCGGTTCTGTGGGCGTTCTCTATTGCGTTGTCCCACTGGTTCGGAGTCGAAGACTCTTCGGGCTGGAGCATCGGTTCAGTGGGCGTCCTCTATTGCGTTGTCCCACTGATTCGGAGTCGAAGACTCTTGGGGCTGGACCATCGGTTCAGTGGGCCTCCTCTATTGCGTTGTCCCACTGGTTCAGAGTCGGAGACTTCGGGCTGGAGCATCGGTTCCGTGGGCGTCCTCTATTGCGTTGTCCCACTGGTTCGTTGTCGAAGACTCATCGGGCTGGAGCATTGGTTCCATATGCGTCCTCTATTGCGTTGTCCCACTGGTTCGGTGTCGAAGACTCTTCGGGCTGGAGCAGTGTTGTCCATGCGCTCTACATGACCTAGCCATCTTAGGCGTTGAATCCGTAGACGGTGCTGTGTCTGCTCTGGTAAAAGCGATGCAGCTTGTTGGTCGATGTTGTCGGGAAGCTCTCCGACATTGCAGATTCTCTCAGCTATATGGTCAGACACGAGTGTTATGTCTAGCACTTCTTACTTATCAGGCCCATGGAAGATCCGGGCCTGAGCAATTGCTGCCTGCCATCGTTGATGGTTGTAGCTGTCGATGGAGAAATTTTGTCCAAGGTGGTGTGTGACGGAACGTTTTTTGGTCGACAGCATATATTTCACTTTGTCCTCATTGACCTTGAGAACTGGCTTAGCCTGTTCTTCAATCGCCGTAAAAGCCTCCAGAACGGCACGTTGAGAACGCGAGAAGATGTCGATGTCATCTGCTTACCCCAACAGTTGGAGTGACTCCCGTGTTTACAGCTGCCCTCCGCACTATCCTCTCCAGTACCAGATTGAAGAAATCACTCTAGGAGATGCGCTCCTTACCGAAATCCAGTGCAAGCTTCAAACGGCTCGGAAATCCTTGAGCCGAACTGCACGCTGCATCGCGTATGTGTTACCGGATCAGTTTTCCCGGGATCCCGAATTCGGCCATGACATCGAATAGCTCCTTGCGATGAATGCTATCGTATGCGGCTTTGAAATCGATGAGAAGATGGTGCGTATCGATTTGAACCGCATTGGTCTTCGCCAGGAGTTGTCTTAGTGTGAAGATTTGGTCTATAGTCGAGTTGCCGGGCAGGAAGAGCACTGGTACGTGGCGATTAGTGCGGTGCAAAACGGCTTTAGACGTTCACACAGTACGCTGGACAGGATCTTCTAGGCGACGTTGAGCAGGGATATACCTCTATAGTTGTTGCAAAAGGTAAGATCGCCTTTTTTGTGGATGGGGCATATGGAGCTGATATTCCAGTCGTCGGGCATGCTTTCGTCTTGCCAAATTCTACAGATGATCTGGTGCATGCTCCCCACTAGAACATCGCCATCGGCCTTGAAGAGCTCTCTGAGCCTGCGGCTTTGTTGTTCTTCAGCCTTTTAATGGCTGTGCCGACTTCTAGGACTTCTTGATTGTTCTGCAAGTGGGTACATTGCCATGATTACACAAATGCAACTTGCTACTTAAAGGGTGATTTTTTAGCTATTATCTTTTTGGCAACACTGGTTTAAACAGCTGACGCACGTTTCGTGTCTTGTTTCACTGCCAAACATCTTCAGTTTGGTCTATAATTTCACCATGAATCGTCTTACAAACGAACAACGCTTGCAAGCTTGCAAATTATTGAATTTTATTATCAAAATGCGTGCTCTGTTAAGAAAGTTCATCGCGCACTTCTGCCATTTTATGGTCAGTTTAATCGACCCACTGAAGCGGCTATTCGGGCTATTGTGACTAACTTTCGCACCAAATTTACATTGTTGGACATTAAACCACCAACACGCTTACGTAGTCACAGTAAGTCACAGTTTGGTGCGGTTTATGGGCTGTCGGCATCAATGGACCGTACTTCTTCAAAGATGATGCGAATCGTAACGTAGCTGTGAATGGTGAGCGCTACTGTGAGATGATATCCAACTTTTTTTTGCCCAAAATGCAAGAGCTTGACTTGCATGACATGTGGTTTCAAGAAGACGATGCCACATGCCACACAGCACGCGCAACAATGGACTTATTGAGGGGCGAGTTCGGTGAACATTTTATTTCACGTTCGCGACCGGTCAATTGGCCGCCTAGTTCGTGCGATTTAACGCCTTTAGACTATTTTTTGTGGGGCTATGTTAAAGCTCATATCTATACAGACAAGCCCGCTTCAATTGACGCATTGGAAGACAACATTGAAGCATTTATTCGTGAGATACCGGCCGAAATGTTGGAAAGAGTATGCCAAAATTGGACTAAGCGGATGGACCATTTGAGGCGCAGTCAAGGTCAACATTTGCATGAAATAATCTTCAAACATTAAATTATATGGACCGTACTATCGATTCAAATAAATATTTCATGCATTTTTCTGAATTTTATGTGTTTTTTTTTGAAAAACTTTCCTATAGCTTTTAAAAAATCACCCTTTATAAGGTAATCAAAGAGTTACTCACCTCCTTGGTTGATGTCCGTGCTACCGCATACCGTGTGATGGGCGTGTGCATCACACCCCAGGATTAGAGCGTTTTTGTTTTTTTCCGCCTCGGTGATCGTCCTCCTCAGTGTCTCGGATGGAAATTCCACATGGCCGTGGGCCATGTATGTCGCGACTAGCCATAGTTTGGTTCTGCCTGCCTCCAGGCACACGGTGACTGAGTCGCGATGGCTGTAGTTGGAGAGAATATGAGTATTCAATGAGCTCTTTGTAAGACTGCAGGCTCTAGGCTTACTGTGTTGAGTCCTGAGTCCACGAATTATATCGGTGACTACCCAGGGTTCCTGGGCCAGGATGATATCCTCTCCGACGGTGTTGATACGGAAAAGAAGAGCGGCCGAGGCCGTAGTAGAGTAGTGGAGATTAATCGGTGTTACCCGGGACGTGGCTGTCGGGTAAAGTGTCCGACTCATTTTCAGACACTATCTCCACCACTGTTCTGGTGGCCTCATCATCGGTGTCTGACTCAAGAGGAGTCCGCCCTCCTGGCTAATGGGCGGCGTGCTGGTTAGCTCGAGGTTAGAAAGGCCGATAGAGTCAACATCATGACCAGGGCTACCTTGAATGGGGGCTGGTGCATTCAAACTAGACCCATCTTCCTCCACCTCCATCGGTACCACGCTGTTTTCAGAGGATTCCCCGCGATAGAGGGTAGAGTAGAGCGTAGCTCGCTAGCAGGACGGTCTTTATCCTCCTCAACTACAGCCGTCCGTATATTACCGACAGGTAGAGCAGCTGAGGTCGAGGGAGGCTGTTCCGCTTTCGCATTTTCCTCCCCATCCTCTGTATATTCCTTTAGGGTAATCGTCCCAAAGCCATAGTGGATGACACCATCAGATTTGGCGAGAGGGTCCAGTGATTCTTTGTTTATTACACTTACTGTGGCTTCCTTCAATTCTTCCAACGTTGCGACCTTCCAATTGTGGGTGGGAAGATTCGGATTGAAGAGTTGGATGAATTTTAGGATTGTGGCGGGATCCGAGGGGCTCCGCGGAAAGTAAGTGCGGGTCCTAGGTCTACTGGGGATCCCTCGTTGAGACTGAAAGAGTCGTTGAGACGAGTCGCGCACCATTCCACACCTCTCCCAGTCTACTTGCTGGTTTTGGAAAGGTCAGCCGACCTTTGGCATGTGAAGGACAGAAGCTTGATGTGGCCCCGGTGTCACCCTCCATCGCGACTTGCAGGTGCAAGGCCTCCGTCATCCTCCATAGCGCCCTGCAGGTGCAAGGCCTCCGTTTTCTAGCATCAGGCTGAGATAGACATATTTAATCACCGACTCCACCTTCTTCCAATTTGATGGAGAGATACTGCAGTCAGCATCGGCGTAAGTGATGTCCCTTTTCGGCACTTCACTAGACGGCCCATTGAGCCTACTGCCAATGTTTGAGTTTCCACCGCTCGATTCTTGCATTTTGGGTTCCGAGGGTGACGCCCCCAGTTAGGTCGCGTTTGGACGTAGTGCCCATACCAGTGTCCGCCTGTGTATGACTTTCAATTATGTTTGAACGTTCGATGTTATCATTTAGCTTCTCCACCCTTCAGGACCAACCAATGGATCTGAGCAACCCGACGTGAGCACTGGACTTCTTCTTTTTCTGTCGGAGGTTTTTAACACTGCACTGGATCACTCAGACTCAATGCTAGTCCATTGTACTACCAGGCAGCAACCTACATTTACTTTCAATTCTTGGTCTTCCGGAGGAATACCAGCAGGCGCTTCGGTGATGAGGAGCCTACATCATCAGCTCTCACCTCATCAACATCGAATAGCTGCGACGTGGAACAGTGGCAGAGGATGTGCTCTGCAGTGTCGTCGTCTTCTCCACAGACGTCGCAGAGGACGCCAAGCATATTTAGGTGTGTGGCGAAGGTGTAGTGGCCTGTTAGTACGCCGGTAAGTCGTCTGCAGTCTTTTCTGTCAAGAGATAACAAGAACGCCGCAGTTTTCTTACAGACGTTTGGGAGCATGAGCTTGGTTTGTCTACATCCTGGAGACTCATTGCAAGCCTTAACCAAGGGCGCAGGTAGTCCCAACGAGTAGGAGTACCTTCTCTGATCCTTTCCTAGCAAGTTCATCGGTGATTCTGTGGTGGCTCGAGAATCAGACAAGTCTTAGCGAATTTAGACTACCAATCAAAGAAGACTTGCATTCCCAAACTGCCCTGGATGTGATTAAAGGGTTGAGTAAGGCCTTAAACACAGCTTGGCTGCCGCTACAGAAACAAATACTCCGCCAGTTCCAACTGTTCTTCATAATGTAGTTCTTGCCCACTAGATTCGCATGGGTTTCCGCTTGGAAAACCGACGCAAATTTACTCATGTGTGCTTGGAAAACCGACGCAAATTTACCTAACGAAGTGTCTAGAGTTGTGGCCCTCCACGTAGGCGCAAGCGCCAGACCCATCCTTGGACTTGGAGTCATCCGTGAAGATTCAAAAGCACTGGACACAGCAGGATATACGAAAAACACCAAACATCTTGTCCTAATGGATAAGTGCTCAATAAAACAATGTTTGGTCACGTGGCACGAATGTCCTCATCATCACGACTTCCGAGGCGTGCCTTGAATCCGATTCCTTCAGGTAGGCGACCGCTTGGCAGACCCAGGACAGGTAGTGGTTGAACCAAGTCCAAAAACTCGCATGGTTGCGCTTGGGCATAACACCTGATGAGTGAGAGTCGATGGCGGAGTATCGAGTAGCCTGGGGATCTCTCATGTGTGCCCCCCCGATCGGGACAGAAAATAATGATGAAATATGCATGCTTATAGCCGTCCTTAGCAAGCACGAGGATCGAGATCTCTTATGTCTGCATTATCCTCTCGACCCCTGAAGTGGAATCAGAAGATGATGAAACAATGTGCATCAGTTGGGCCGTCTATTGTTGAGCCACCACGAACCTTGTAATCTGAAGTTAAATAATTATTAGTTCCCCTTTTCAAACATTGAACGAAACCTCACCTTCCCACCTCACTAACAAAAAAATTCCGAACGTTCATCTCGCAACCACTTACAGTGCCATCCATCGCCCGCCAGATGTCACCGGCAGCAAAACTGAACGAATTTCACTTTGACAACTATTCCATCGAAAAATCAAACATGGCCGCTCTGTGTTATTAAAAAGTCAACTGAAGTTGATCTCAATTCCGAACGTCTGTGTACTATTTTGCAAAATTCGCTCGAAAATATGTGCAAAACATTTGAAAAATTCCCAAAATATACATCCGCGTGTAATTAATTTTCCATATATGTGACAATTGTGTGCAATCAAAGTGAACAAGTGCTAGAAATCATCAGAAATCCATTTGGTAAGTCTTGGGAACAGTTTTTGTTATTGGATGTGCATAGTTGGACCCCACTTCAATTCAGCAACTGATTTGACATTTTGCGTATCCAAATTCAATTTTTTCTGTGAGGCAGACGAAATACGAAAATGCTGTACTCTATTCGCAAACGTGTCTATTATTACTTCCTCAATAAAAATCGAATCTCATCCATCGCCTTGAGATGGGGATAAATCACTCGGCAGCGTTGTGCGGGTGCAGAATGATCGAAATGAACAGCAGCACACCCCACCCACCTGTGTTGCGCTGTGGAAACGTCGTTTTTCTCATTTCATTTATTTGTGTGACTAGTTTTTCAGGAATCTCATCAACAATTGATTAGTTTTTGCTGAAGTCCAAACGGCTATCTGCGTCAAACACAGTTTATCTGCAAGTCGATATCTGTGCGATGAGTTGGTAAGCCCAGTGACTTTGTCTCTCCCAGGCACACTCGCCATGAATCGTTTTGTTTATTTTTATTTTTGTTTAGTTTAGTAGTTGGAATTTTCAAGCTAAACAGCCGGCAAATGCCTGCGTTTGGATGTCGTTCATTTTGCGGCTACGAGCACCACCCTTTGTGGCGGCCACTGTGAAGCACAAAGAACAAGGAAAAGTATTGTGCAAGGACCAACCCTAACACAAAGTGCCGGCTGTCAATTGGGAGTGTTTTCGTGTGTTGTTGCTTTTTTTCTTCTTTCATTTTATTCGCATGTGCTCTCTCGGTCTTTGGAAGGGACGACGCGACGGTTGCTGGTTTCAAACAGCTTATCTCGGGTTTCGAACTAATTGAGAAGTTGGTTTTTTTTTCTTCTGCTTCTCTTTCGCTTATCAGCCGGGGCTTTGGGGAATTGGAGGGAACAACGCCCAAGGCTGTGCTGTTGTCGATTTTGCATGCATAATAAATGTGTAGTGCCCTGTAATCTGCCGAGTTACTTGGAAATACGACAAAAAAAGGAGTAAACAAGAAAATGTATTTTTAACACCCGATGAAAGTCCCCCCGCCAAGTGCGAACTTCGGTGGTGGCATTATCGCTGGAAGGGCATGCGATAAGTTTTCGTGGTGTTGTTGCTTTGCTAAGGAACACGAATGGATTCCATTGCGAATTGTAGGCTGAAACGAAGAATTGTTCGGGACGCCGGCTGGTCTCCTTGTAGTTCCTCATGTTTATGGCGTTATCGAGTTGGTGCATCTTTACTCCAAGGCGCGGTGTCTCTTAAGCATTATGTATCGCACATCCCAGATCCTCGGACATCTACTACAGACGAAGGAATCCGCGTGTGTGTCTGAGGTGACGGTTCCTTGAGAACCAAATAAGCACTGAGTGTCGTTTCAGCTCTGAAAGTTGTACATATCAATATATGTATGTGCCTTTAGAACCATCGTGCAGCGTTCAGGAACAATATCGATTTTTTGATGCTCATTCCGGAGATCTCGTCGAGAGATTCAATGAAGGGTTTGCCCAGAGACCGTTGCCTTGCTCTAGCAAGCGCTGGACAAGAGCACAAGAAGTGAGTTAAGGATTCTTGTTCTGTCGTGGCACTACAACTACGGCAATGTGTGTTGTCGGGAAGTCCTAGGATCCTCTATTGGCCAGTGGTCCGTACTAATCGCTGTACGGGGGGATAAATTCTAGCAATATCAGTGCGAGTCATCTTTAGAAGATCGTAAGTTCGTGATAAGTTATACTCTGGCCACGTCTTCCTAGATATTGCAATATTTAACCGATTATTTAACCGAGAGCATGGCATGGGTCTGTGCATGCAGAGCATGGGCCTGTGCATGGAGTGTATGGGCCAGTGTGCCTGCAGGGCAAAGTTGTTGATTCCTCTCAACTTGGCGAGATGCCAGCAACGATCCCTGAAATTGCACAGTCCAAGTTGGTATACAGCATCCTCGTGGCGCCCTCTAGATATCCGTCACAGCAACCGCTTAGAGGAGAACAAATGTATACAGCAGCCCCTTGTCCAGGGGCTTAAATCAGGACACGGTGTTCCTTTCCCACGTTGGTGACTTCCCCTCTGTGTAAACGAACAATAGTTTAGAGATTGCAACAAGCCTCGGATACGGATGACCTACTGCTCACGACTGTGGACAACGACTTTCGGTTGTGCTCGTGGAATGTGAGGTCCCTTAACAGACCGCGTCCAGCCGATGAACTTGCGGAGGCCCTAGAAGCCTACAATGCAGACATCACGTCCATTCGGGACGTGCGAAGGTGCTAAGGATCGTGCCATCTGCAGAGGCTTGTTGGCTGAGGTCCAGGATCCACCCCTGACTTAGCGCCATTAGAAGAAGAAAAAGAAGTTCCATTTTCAAGAAATCGGATGTAATTCGTGCTTTTACTAGACCCAAGTGGAGTGTGTACTTCCATCGCAGGCGAGCTATGGACGGCGGCTCCTTGTTTAGTCGTCGGCTTTCTCGTTACATGTCTATGCCCTGGAACCCATAATATGTTTATATTTAACTTCTCGGCTACTGCAGTAAGCTCTAAATTTTAGGTTATGAAGGGTCGATGAAACGGCCTTGGTGGCAGATTGACTGTCGACGAAGATAGCTAATGTATACATTGGCGTTGTGTTCCAACACTCCTGCCTGATGGCGAGGGTGCCTGATGCCGAGAAGACGCTGGCGTAATTTGGGAGTCTGTAGGCTGCCATCATCGACTCAGCAATTCATCGTTGAACCGTCTGTGCATGCACTCACATTCAGACGAGGCTAGATGATGACGAAGGAGAAGTGATTGAGAAACTTTAAAATGCTGAGAAATCAGTATATTCCACCAAACGAAAGCAGTCTAGGACTTGTCTGATCTAGAAGGTCTGGTGTTCACTATTTTTGGTCGTGGATTACCTGTAAATTCTTTCTCAGAGAAATCAAAGTCGGGTCGTGGTGCTTGTGTATGCTTAACTGGACGTCATGTTCTTGTGCTGTTTCTTCCTAGGTGGAACATAGAGCCTCAATAAACGATTTATTTTGGTTAGGAATTTTGTGACGCCAAGAGCGCCTTGCGTGTATTACTTCTGCAACAGTCGCTTCAATGGAGCACGCACACTAGTGGAGAAGGAGCCCAGCCAACTTGGCGTGCGAAATTTTAGGAAGCTGCCTTAAGATCGTGCAAGCTGAAGAGGCTTGTTGGCTGAGGCGCAGGTCCTCCCCAGACCGTGGTGCCACACGAAGAAGAAAAAGTGAAGAACGACCGTCCTCTCCCTGTCACAGGAAAGGTTTTAGGAATTTGAGTCTTCTACGAAGCACTGTTCGATTCAGTGCAGTCGACGAAATTTGGTGGTCCTTGTTACGTCTCCTCCGCTGTTAGTCGGTATGGACAACGTTCTTCTGAATATTCGGAATATTAACTCCTTTGTTCTTTGAGACTGGTCGATCCAATGCCGTTGAATACGGTTTGTCTTCGCTATTATGTCTCCTCTGACATGGACAACGTTCTTCTGCAGGAAGTTAGTTCCTTTGTAGGTTTCATTGAGCCTTCGGGACGATACGGGTCCAATCAGTTCACTCGATGACGGGGTCTAGGCATCCAACGTCATAGCCAGTGGCGCGCCATGCCACACAGCCCGTGTCACAATCGATCTTTTGCGCACCAAGTACCCAGCCATCAGTGTTATCAACCCTCGCAGCTGCGATTCAACCCCTTTGGACTCTTTTTGTGGGAAACCGTGAAAGACCGATGTTGTGTCAGCAATCCGGACACGATCCAAGCACTTAAGGCCAATATCATCCGTGAGCCACAGCCCGAAACGTAGAGGTCGTCATTTGCGATGATTTTTTGCCAGAAAATGTGCAAGATCTTCCTGAGGCTACGATTGATGAATTCCACGTCACGCTTGTGTTTCGCTCGGAGTTGCGTTCCACGATTCGCAACTGTACAGAAGCACTGATTTCACGTTTGATTCAAAAATGTTTCAGCTTCGTGCGTTTGTGTGATGCACAATTAACTGGCCCTGGTGCCCTTGCATGTTGGGGCATGTTTGGATAGAATTCGCGATTGCTTGTACGTCATCAAGTGTCGCGCTGAGTACATTAAGTGCATGGGTTTTAAAATGCGGGCTAGGTATCAAATCAAGCAAAACGGAACTAATGCTAGTCACGACTAAAACCTAAATTCACAACTAACCGCTTCCCCGTCTGAATGATCAACCGCTCTCTCTATCCACCAGTGCTAAGTACCTAGGCGTTACCTTAGATCGTAAACTCAGCTGGAAGCTAAACGTAGGCCAGCGAGTTAAGAAGGCGTGCATAACTTTCTACGCATGCAGTAAAAGTGGGTCTCCAACCAAAGCTGATCCTATAGAAATCGTCCGATTTTAACATAAGGATCACTAGTATGGCGACCGGCCCATTGAAAAAAATACAACATTCTCAACAAGGCGCAGAGACCAGATTGCTTTGGCAACACAGGCGCTATACGGTCGACACCAGACGCTCTGACCGTAATGCTACATGTTCTACCTCTAGGCGTACACAGTAAAAACACTACAGCACACAGCGCCATCAGGCACAGACAGTCGGGGTGCTGGACATCAAATCCCTATTGTCACAACACCAGCCTAGACCAGCCTACCGAGATCTCGTAACATCCTCCACAGACCATATGTCTTACGTCATGTATAATCCCCGAAAGGGCAGGTGTGCAGGACTTTTAACTGGAAAATCTACACTGACGGCGTGAGATGGGCAGCGAAGACGGTGCAGGCGTGTTCTCAGAATTCCTCAAAAATTTCACTGTGTTCCAAAGGGAACTATTTGCAATCCGGCAACCATGTCGTGAACTCAAAGTACACCATCATCATACAGTCATCAAAGCTATTGCCTCCTTCACTACACACTCTAAACTTGTAGAAGAATGCCGGGCTGAGCTAGCGTCATTAGAAGGTCAGCTCAAAATGTTTCTAGGAAAGTCCCAGGAAAAGGCTCTGGCTAGGCAGAGATCTGCCCTTCAGTGCTAACTTGCAGAGGAGGTGCACATCTGCATACAAGCAGTCAAGGCTAATATCTCCACGCACTTCCTTGAAATAGCTAACCTCAGACGGGCCAGATTGACAAACTGTGCCACGTAAAGAAAAAAAATGGCCTGAGGAGTACAATCGATCCAAAACCAATGATCTCCTTCGTCGCAGAATTGTGGCGGTCTGTACGGGACACTGATCGATAGGAGATCATGCCGCAAAACTAGGCATCCCCCACACAAAGCACTCGCGGTCGAAGTGTGGTGTCTATTTGCAGTGCATGGAGTTATCTAAGTTATATGCAATGGAGTTGCAATACTCTTCGTCTTCTTTTTCCCCCTCTGTGTGGCGCTACAGTCTTACAAGCTTTTCCAGGCAGCGTGATCTCGTCCATAAACGTGTTGTCTTCCCGTCTTCCGTCCCAGATTTGACTACGTTGAGATGAGACTAGGAGTTCGATAAAAGAGATCATAGTTGACCGCGACCTTTAGATCTATTGTGCCCCATTTTCATACCTTTACTCTCTTGCAGTTTTTTTCATAGCTGTAGTGAGGGTTGTTGACTCTTGTTGCTCATAGGTGGAAGAGATTTATTCTAGAGTATTCTCTCCCAGCTAGTCTCCTTTAGGGATCTAAGAATGAGAGATGATTCTAGTGATCTCAATTTTTCCTCTGATATCAAGTGCTTGTCCAGATATCTTTGCCTTCTGTGGACTAGAGCCTTACTAAATCTTGTTCTGGAACTTCATTACATTCTCCACAGAATCTGCAGAGACCTTCTTCTGATACTCCTAGTTTCCTTAGGTGCTCCCTGAGTTTGCAGTGACCTGTTAGGAAACGGAGGTTGTTCTTGCTCATCTTGATACATGCCTCAAACCTTTTCCGGTTATATTGACCCAAGAGTTTCTTGACTTGCTTCATGCCATGAGGTTTCTGTCCCGTTAAGTATTTCTAGTTCCCTGAATTCTTTTCTGAGGACGTGGTCTCCTACAGCACAGAATGGTGCAGGGCCTGTGAAGGGTTCGAATGCAGCAGCTCTGCATCCAGCAGAGTTTTACTCAGTTTCTCCTTTTCAGCTCTTTAAGCTTCTGTAAGCATTCGCACAAAAGCTTGAACCCGATGATGTAGGGGGCTAGTGCCAAGATGGCGGCACGACTGCACGACATTGTTGCTATGACGCAATTTGTATATTTGATCTGAGCGCATCTGTCTATGGCATATATCTCGGCTTGAAAGATGCTGGTGCGTTTCTTTGTGGACCAATTACCCCTGCTGTTGTTCCTTCATAAGCTCTTGATCCATCTGTGTACCATTTTATCGTATTGCTGCTTCGCTTTCCTGGTTAGTTTCCTGGAGTTCCACTTGGAAGACGCTGACGTAATTTGGGAGTCTGTAGGATACCATCGTCAACTCCGCAATTCATCTTCGAACCGTCTGTGCATAAATTCACATCTGGGACGAGGCCTAATGATGACGAAGGGGAAATGATTAAGAAATTTTAAAATGCTGAGAAATCAGTTTATTTCGCGCGATGAAAGCAGTCTAGGACTTATCTGGTCTAGAAGGTCTGGGGTTCACTATTTTTGGTCGTGGATTACCTGTAAACTCGCCATTTTTCAACGAAATCAAAGCCCGGGTCGTGGTGCCCGTGTATGCTTAACTGGACTTCATGTTCCTGTGCTGTTTGTTCCTAGGTAGAACATAGCGCCTCAATAAACGAGTTATTTTGGGCTAAGAATTTTGTGACAACAAGAGCGCCTGTAGGACATCTGCATCAACTAGTCGCTTTAATGGGGCACACAAGTGGAGAAGGACATCAGCTGGCTTTAGATCATGCCAACTATAGCGCCACACGAAGAAAAAAAAATTGAAGAGATGAAAAAAGTTCACTCGATGACGGGATCTTCGCATCCAACGCCATAGCCAATGGAATGATCCATCTATCCTAAGTATGTGTGGCTCGAAGGCATAACTCCAAGCAATCTTAAAGAGGAAGTGGGACTTGAGTCTTGAGGCACCATCGAACAGTGTCCTTCGTCATCTACTTACAGTGCCGGTTGAAGGATAGGCGTTTAACAATGCTTTATATAAAATATATTCTATTTCCCCGTGATTCCTAGAGGGAAAATAGGGCCGCAATAAACGAGTTATTTAGAGCTAGAATTTTTATCTGTCGCCGATTTTTATCTAGTCGCTTCCATGTGTTGCATGGTCTACCGGGTCTACGACTTCGAATCTAGAGCTACTCTTGTAATGCCGTCTTGGGGTTTAAGAAAGGTGTGGCTAATTTACTTCCACTTGCGGTGTCGAATTTCGAGATGGACGGGTTGCTGTCCCGTCGACGTTTGTGACGGTTTTGTGCCAGAACACGCTCAAGATCTCCCCGAGGCTACGATTGATGAATACCTGGTTGATGGAAATGAAGTTACGGCCATTCTGAAGGCCTCAGCGCCAGCGGACCACTTTAAAACCTTTATTTGTACGGACAGTCTAAATAACAACCCCAATTATTGTAGCCATCCGGGAAATGTTGGTTAAGAACCAAGGAAAACTAAATATATTATGGATTCCTGGTCAGGTGGTCTGCCAGGGCTGCTACTCAAGAACCACTCATTACAAACTACACCTTCAATAAAAAATAACCTGAAAACCCACATTCTTCGGTTTTGGAATAGTAAACAAATGAACGAGTGGAACGCCCTAGTCCCACTACTATAAGACCATAAACCCCAGCGTAATAGTCGCTAATCATCCGTCATACGGCCCAATTATCAAGGCTTTTATACGACTCCGACCTGGCCATAGGTTGCTCACTCACGGACACCTCACCATCAGAAGCAGACTTCTATTTGAAAGATACTCGTGCATTTGCCCATGGGTTCGTAGTACTGTGTCCAAATACTCCTGCCCCTGTTTCTTCATCACTTCTTGATCCATCTGTGTACCATTTTACCGCATTGCTGCGTCGCTTTCCTGGTTACCTCTTCTGTGCTGATTTTACTGTCCAAGATTACTCCGAAATAATTAACTCCGTTTAATGGAGCCAGTTTTGTGCTCCACGGACTTATTGGTGTTAGTCCATTTTTGTCGAATTTAGGGTTAGCCCAGGCGACGATAAAATAAATTAGGTACGAACCCCTAAGCCTGCATGAATCAACGCTGGTTCCTAGATTAGTCTAGTCCATAAGCACTGTGGTGTGTCATATGCTTCTGTCCGGATTCGCTCAAGAAAAAGCTTAAATCAAGCGCATCCTTCCAAGAAACCACAAAGAAATCCTACACACTGTGCCACGCATTCGGTGACAGAAAGTCTGTGCTCCCGTCCACGACGCAGACTTCGATTAAATTATGCCCAAATGTCTATGCAGCTGCTGCTCCAGTTTCCGATGATAAATGTAGCCTCCTCCATTCACCGAACGCATTGTTTACCATCGATGATTGCCCAGACCATCTTATTGTCAACACACTTCACTTCGGACATCTGGACTCTGCAAGTCATCGGCTGGTTGCAGCGATTTATCACCGCATCAGGCTGGGACTGGTCACTGGTCACATCTGGTGGTCTGTGGCACTCTTTTTCTGGTCCGAAATTGTGCTTCAATGAGTCAGTTTTTTTGATTGATTTGACAAAAGACTTGTCTTTCAGGCCACAGCCCAAATTTAGACACATTTGCGGACTCATGGTGTTTGTATTTCTATCGTTGTCGTTGACAGAAGATTTGCCGGGGATTTCTATTGCCAAGATGTGCGTCCAATTCCTGGCCGATGACGAATGTGTTGTTTGTTAGATCTCCGAGTGATTGCCCATCGTTGACACAGAGATGATCTCCTTAATTGCGTGGACGTTTGAAATTCTGGATTCCAATGACGCAGCCTTCACTGTTGGAAAACTGCAACTTCTCGGCATTAAATTAATTCCAAGGCAGCTGCCTCATTATCCAGATCAACCTATCCCGTGCCGGCACTGCAAATTCCCACTTAATGGCAGGATATCAGACCGAGTTCTTGTTCCGTGAGCAGACGGAGGCTCCCAGCCACCCCGTGAGCAGCTGCATCAGGAACAGTAATGGCAATCCCTCCCGATGCACTTAATCCTACGCTCAACGTGTCTGTCACTCGAGTTGCGCTTGCCACTTTCCTCGCCGATTAATTAAGAAAGCCGCACCCACCGCCGAAAGTCCGGAGATTGCCGAGGAGATGGGCTTAATTACCAATTCGCATCCTTGCGGCGGTGCCCTTTTCGGGCTGGGACCCATAGCGCCTCCTTGCTGCGATGAGTAATTTCTGCTGTTTTTTAAGGCGGCGGGTGGGAATGTTTTTTATTTATTTACATTTCGCGCGTTTCACTTTCGTCGGCTCGCCGCGCCGCTATTGAACACCGCAGCCACAGGTCCGCCCGGCCGAATGCAGCACTTGTGATGACTGTGCTCTCTCCCGAGCAAAGCGGAAGACCCAGCAGGTGGACGCCGCGGCCGAGGCGATTGTTCTCAGCGGGCAGACAAGGGGCAGCAGATCAGCGTGCGAATGTGGCGGCGCAAAATAGACTCTTGCGAAACCGTCGAAACATCCTAGCGATTTCATAATTCCGCTTGCTGAGCTTTTGATTGTTCGCAGCGGGCTGCCCGCCCGTGGTCTCGTTATCTTGTGTTTGTTGCTTTATTTGTTTACATTGTCGTTAAGTGTATTCAAAGTATTTTTTTTTCTTTTGCTCTGTCTGCGAAAAAATGTTTACCTTCGAGTTAGTTGATGCGACGAGATGTGCCTTCCTACAAACGTTTCACGGTCATGACTGCGTCAATAGCTGACAGCTGGGAATTCTTTTGCGGTTTTGACTCGGTTCGGTTGTGGCACGTAGACTGCTGCCTTCTTCTGTCGTGTCCAGGGTGGACCTTGAGAAATATGTTGTCAACTAGGAATGTGTCAAGTTTCACATGTTAAGCTGGTCATTAAGCTGTGTACCTTACTTTGTTGCCAACTCTGCTGTAATGCCGAGGCTCCAAGCGGCGGTGTGGACCATGCTTTCTAAACACACGTTGATGTGGATACGATGTTTAAATAAAACCGATTAGGGTCTCTCAAGCCGTTCAGATGGCGGACAAGTGTAATTATGTGATTGATCAAGATGATACGCGATTCGTGCCGAGGATCAAACAGACTGGGGGCCTATTTGAATATTTCAGTCGCTAGCTGAGCATTCGGTACACCTCGACATGAGTTAAACTCCTGCATTTGCAAGAGGCGAGAAATCTTGATAAAGTTCATACAGGAAGAGGACAAGGTTATTGCAATCCAGGCTAGATCATCCGCTTCCCAGTTGGCTTGATTATCTCTTTAGACTGGCCCACGCAAGCAGAATGAATGTCAAATTATTCAAAGATGAACGCTGTGATAATGTGTACAGATCTACAGTCCGGGCGCAGCTTCTGTAGCAACTACTCGTGTTGTGCATGCCAATTGCAAGGCATATCCAAGGCAGTTCAGGAGAGTTGTCGAAGTTGCTCTAATCCTCTTACGCTGTAACTACGGGGTTCCATCGAATCTGATGGTATGACATTCAAAGCCTGACATTGACATTAAACGTATAAGTTACTTGGTGTCGGAAATTGAAGACCTACAAGAGCAAGAGACGTGCAATCACTCTGACTCGTCACACGTCGATTCAAAACATCACATTCTGCGCAATAATATTGCGCCTAGTAACTCCTGTAAACTTGCAAAGTCGCAGAAGGCAAAGCTTGGATCGATGACCTCAAACCCCTTAGTGATTCGATGCATGTCTACTGTCTACACTGACGGCTCGAAAACAAATGAAGGGGAGTAGGCAGTGGAGTTAACTCGTTCGATCTGAACATTCGACTGTCCAGGTGACATCCTGATGATTTCAGCGTGTTTCGTGATGAAATTGTGGCAATTCGGGAACTACTCTTCTGTCTGAAATGGAGCGCAATATCTTTCTGTGATGTTATCATTTTCATGTATAGTCAGGCAACTATCAGGGCGTGGAATCGATATCGCTAAACTCTGCACCTTGGGCACCGGGCCACCGATACATTCCTGGAAGGCGTATTGGCCAGGCCATCAACAACCATGCCAATCGAATCTTAACATTCCGGAATAAGTATACTGCATGCTACATGTAGATCACGAAAAATGCACTAGCTAACAATGTGCAATACTTCAAGAATGAAGTGAGATCAAGTTCGATCCCATTTCATCAGATCTAATTTCTATAAAATAATTGCGGTCTTTGTTGAACACTTCTTAAACGGCGAACATGCAACAAGACGTCACTGAACCCTTCAATGAATTTTGTAGCAACTGTTGCGCCGAGGAGAAAACTGAAAAGTCCAATACCTCATGTGCCCTACAACATCTCAGAGTTTCCTTCTATGCGGACATATGTTTTTTTTCTTTTTTTCTTCGTTTTTGTTTTATTTTATAATTCATTTTTCTTACATGCTAGACAAAAATAACTAAAACTAGCTTAACTAACTTAACAATCGTTCTTACATCTAACCTACTGACCCTATACGGGTACTCTAAGCTATTCTGAACTAAATTTAATTGTGCCTTTCGGCTTAAACTATGGTTTTTTATTTTTTTTTTTTATTTTGTCTGAATGTACTTTCTGATTAGTTTGGCCAAGAAAACTGGTAAAAAACTTGGCATTATATATCTATCTTAACCTATCTTAAACTTACTTAACCTAATATAAAAACTTATAAGCTAACTTAACTATGTCCGTAACAGTACGGCACGTGCACCAGGGCGTATATGTTATGTATATGCCTAACATATAAAATTTACACGCCGTGGTGCACCTTTTTTTTTTTTTTTTTCCTACGCTACCCTAGGATCTATGTAAGTTGGTCTATGGTCACTACCGCGTCATTTTGAAAATCCAGCGGCGGCGGGGGCTGGTTTTGGTGTAGCCACCAGTAAAATTGCCGTTCTTTGGCAGACTCTCTCCTGTCTCGAGCAGAGATCGCTCTACTGAACCGGAGGAGATCCTCGTGAATGCGAGCGACATCCTGTTCGTATTGGAGTCGCCTGTCCACTGTTCATGCACATGACAGGACATCCTTGTGGATCCTGTATTAGGCCAATTGTGTCTAGATAGAGGAACGCTTCAGGAGGAATAAAGCCGGTGAGGCGCACTCTCTCATGGTACATAACATTGGGGTAGTAAGCCCCAAAGATCAGACTGTTGGAAGAAGTCATAGCTCGTGCAATATGCCTTCTGATCAGTTTAATAATAAATTTATCTATCCTGTTCAAGTTTATGAGGACATATGTCATCGCGATCATATGCGATCTATAAGCGTGTCCTTATATTAGTTACTTCGTTACATCGCTAGAGCTGACTGAATCGTCGACTGAATAGTTATTGCGAACTCCAAATCAGTGTGCGTGGGATGCACAATGAACCTTACTGAGTGTATTCTCAGGTCGCCATTTGTAGTAGCAGCCACAATCACATTTTTCGTTAGCTGAGATGAGAAACTTAGTTTATTCATGTCTCCCAGACTTCGAACTATTCAATTGTGGGTATTGCTGTGCACAGTTCAAGATGCTCTGCTTCCACAAGCCCTGGAATGAGGGTAGACATCCGATAGAATTACTTTACTCTGGTATCCGCTGTGTAGAGGTAGGTTAAAGTGGCCAGTTAGGCCAGTGTAGGCGCATTGTGCTACCACGCGGATCTAGTCGATCCTATTCCGCACACCAGTTGGTGCCTTTGATAAATGGATGAAGATGGCTGATGCCAATACATTACATTACGCTTATAACTAACCCGAATTTTTTTATCCGGAGAGCGGAAACAAGAAAAAAGTTTCTTTTACGATAAAACGGATATAAGAGACATCTTTCTTATACGAAAAGAAACACTTATGGGATTATTTTTCAAAGAACCAAAAAACGATATTCACGGAGGTACTTCTTCGAAATATTCATCAATTCTTCTATCGATTACAAGTTCCTCCGTTTCTTGAAAAGAATATTCTCTCTTCTCATACATTTTATTTTCTTCAATATTAATAATTTTGTTGTTTATGTTATGTTGTTCCTTACCGTTGGTCTTCACATTTTGCTGCAAAAGTGGAACTAAAAATCCAAATTCAAACGAACACTAACCGAAATTCCCGATAAATGTCAAACTGACGTTTTAAATCAACTATTTTCTTAAGGGCTGGTTCTTTAGGGACCACTTGGTGCTTTTAATAAAACGAAGAAGACGACTGGTGCTATTGTGTACAGTTGTTACGGCCAGGTTATTGCAGAAGAAGGCGCTGCAATTGCAGAGAAACTGGAGAATAGCTTCCTTTTCTCCTTCGCCGTTGTAGTGCAGAGTGAGCTTGTGCATTTTAGATCAGTCCAGAAATCGTTCAGTTTAGTTCAATTCTGTTTACTGAACTAGTTCCTTCTTCTACTTCATTTAGTTCACTGCTCAGAAAATTGAGAATAGCACGATTTTCGCCATTTTCACATTTTTAAAATTGCCTTCTCACACAACATGCTCGATGCTCGATGTGCTTGTGCTGCGGTAGTTGAACAAAAACGACCCAAATGTGAACAATGCCAGTATACACTCAAAAGCTGAGCATTCAATTTAGTTAAGTTATCCTTACTAACTTGCATGTATACAGAGTAAGTCGTACCTGAGTTTGGTGAACTACTGAACTAAATGAACTAAAATAAAATGACACTGTGAACTAGTTCACTTGTTAGTGCTCTTTTTCAACGAGTTCGTTCGTGAACTATACCAGCCTAGTGCAAAGGCACTCTCTAGAGGCTTGACTTGATGGCGCAGTTCCCAGTGACGACGCCGATAATCCTGAATCCTCAGCCTCGACCAAGCTGATCAGTGTGATCGTCTAGGATGCCATTAGACAAGCGATTCAAGTCACAGTAGATGTTTTGCAGATGCGATGGGCGTTGAAGGCAGATCTCCGCCTGGAAGCATTATTCAACTAGTTCTCATTCCAGTTGAGTTCATCAGTTTCGAACTTCCCTGCAATGACACGGCACCCACCTAAATCAGATGCAAAAATATTCGGCCATCTCGTTGCAATTCAGGACAGTCTTAGAGTTAAATGTTGACTGCATCCAGAGACTTTTAACGGTAAGCTCACTGCTCTCGGAAATCCTCACGATCTTCATCTCCTTTCCGACAATCAGCGGCCCCAAAGCATGAGTTTATCGTCAACCCTTTTCGACAAACAATGCGGAAACCAACCTCAAAGTTCCAACTCCCACCCGTCACCAGAAGATGAAAACACTTTCCAAACTCTAGCGCTGACTAAGTCGTGAGCTTCACACGATCACTTTTGACACATTGCATGCGTCAGTTGGGTGATCAAGCGTTGTTTACGATTCGACATCGCTTCAGAATCAACTCTGATTTTATGTTAATCATCGTCGCTCTCAAGCCTCACACACCCGGTTCAATAAATATCGCGTTTTGCAAGTCAAATGGCAAACGTCACGCGGAAGGAACGAGAACCCCAGCCTATGTCGTGTGTTTTTGTTTTCCAGAATCAAATGATGGCCAATCAAAGACACATCATCTCCATTCTCCACTAATACGGAATTCATTGTCGTTTATAGATTGCTCTCCCATTGAATAGAGCCAGTCTGAGTGGCCGATGCACACGGCATAAGCGTGCCAAAGACAATTTGTGCTCTTACGTCAAGTTCGACGGAATCTTGCAATGAGCTGGGACTTACGAGACCCTTCTTCAGTCATTTGCCATGCATTGCTTATTAATGCTTCGCTTTCTCGGAATAGGACGGCAAATTGCTGTCTCTCTCTCGCTGGGATTATTTATGTTCGCATGAATTGATTAACACGTACGTGGATAAATAAACAAACACATGGATTGGTGGGCCAGAATGCCTGTAAACAAATTATGTCATAATTTTGAATTTATCCGCGCCGATACAGAGCCACAGCAGCGCCAGTGAGGACTGTCGGCTGAGGAGATGTGTGGGCGTTTTTGGCAGGCAGGCACTTGATGACGAAATGGATATTTCCATGGCAGTGGCGAATGCATGGGCGACTGGCCGGGCGGGAGTCCGGACCGGTGGGGGGCGGCTAAGGGCGGCCAAATTGTTTCTATTATCGTCACCGGAGTGAAAGGTTACAGTTTTTATCGGGTTTTCATTGCGCATTTATGATGTGCTCATACACGGTACACGCAGCGATGGCATTTTTTTTGGTCGTAGTGTTGCCAGCACTTATTAAAAAATAAATCATTGTAAGCCTTTTTTAATGGGGGGCCGCCATTAAAGTGCCATCGACGGGAGGCACAGGCACAGGCGTAGTGCGTAAATGTCAGATGCTGCTGGAATTAACTTCGTTGACATTTTGATTGCATTTCAGTCGGAGGCACTCTGAGTGGCCTAGGAATTGAATTAGGGTCATGTTCGGCTGTATTTGACACAAATGCCTGCTGTGTGTTGACACTGTGGTGAAATAGTGTGTGTTTTTTTTTAAGGTTGCACCTGTTCGGACGTCCTTGGTGAAGAAATAAAACTCGGATCTTGTTGTGAGCAACCAAACACGCGGTCCCGCTGGCGGTAATCACTTGGAAGAGGCCAGTAGGAGCACGTGTTGTGTGACTTGTCCGCAGCGGCGGACCTTAAATGGAAGGTTGTCGATGTGATGAAATGAGCGAGAAACTGGTTGCGGGATGGATAGGGCGATTTCGTGTTCGGCTATAATTAGCCGCTTGATTGAATTTCGTGGGAAGCTTGACAAATCTGATGAATGACTCGCTTGTGCATGGGCGTTGAGGGCTTGAGCCTTGATTGATTCATTCATTGATTGATGATTAGCTTACAAGGCTAGAGCAGGTGAACGTGACAAAGATGAGATGCTTCATCAGAGCAGAATGCAACTGACACGCGCTGCACTGACTTCTCCAAATGTGGCTGCTTTCGGCTGGGTCTTGAATGCTTGGTCCTTTCTGTAAAACAGCAATGATACTTTCAGGTACATTACTACATATTATAAAGGATGTCCCGTAAATCACGCAAAATATAATTTTGAAAGAAAATACAGCTTTTGAATTAGAAATCTTAAGTTTTTTTATTGATTCATAGATAATACAGATTGGGTTTACGTATGGAATAGAACATCGGATAAATGGCAGCTCTGGCAAGTACGTACTGTTTTATTGGTATTTTCTATGACCGTTTCGCATAAATGACTGAATTTCATCAATACACCTCTCAATTTCCTCTTTCAAGGCGTTGGTGGTTGTGGGCTTGTTTGCATAGACTTTTGACTTCCAATTGAAGTGAAGTCCAATGGCGTTAAATCACAAGATCTGGATTGCCACTTCTGATCGCAAAAACGGCCGATTACCCGATTAAGACATGACTCCTGTAGTAATTGAATTGTTTCTCTTGCTGCAAGGCCTTCTTGTTGAAACCACATGTTGGTCACATCCATATCTTGTAATTCAGACACTAAAAACCGGGTTAATATGTCAGTTAACTGACCAACCGCATTTTCGAAGAAGAATGGTCCAATAATGCCCTCAGTCCAAAATCCGCATCAAACAGTCACGCGTTGTGAATGCATTTGTTTCTCGTGGGTTTTCTGAATCCCAATTGCGACAATTTTGACGATTAACGAAGCCATCAAGATGAAAATGAGCTTCATTGCGCCTCACGACTAATTAATCTCGTAGATTCGATGTTCGATTAGGGTCGCGCTTGATTTTGCAGTACGTGGGGTTGACCTCGAGATAACACCGCCACCAACCTTCGCCGCCTTTAGAGAGACAGTCGAGCTGTCGATGGCCTGACGGACAGACACATCACAAGATGAAGATTTTTAAAACATGATTCTACAATATCCCGGAAATGCGTTGTTTTATCGTATAGCGCTCCATTTATAGTAACCCCAAAATGTCAGCTGTCGCATTGTTATAATTCAGTGGACTTGTCATCACTGTACCATCAAATGGCTCAAAATTCAATTCATTTTTGTGGATGAGCACCCACTTTGAGATTTCCAAAGAAATCGAGTTCCCAACATCACTTAACTCAGAAAATATATTCAGATTTCGTATTCAGTTTATTTAAAATGATTAAAGCTTCTGCATTAAGAGTTCGAAATTTTGGTTATGTTGTAAAAATGTGTTCCTCTGGGTAGTGCGGTGGACCCCAATCAGACCCCCTACGATGTAAGAACATCCAAGTCCCCGGCATATGAAAATATTCCACTGCCCGTTGCCATAGACCGCTGTTGCTATGGAGCTCCATTGAAGCCATGTCGACCGAGGAAAGTGCCAGGCGCAAGGCGGATGACAACAGAAAAGGCTATTCATCAGATATTTGAAACCCCTGACAGACCGCGTTTTCAATTGACCGAGGAAAGCTAGAAAAAAATTCGAGAATCTTGAGAAATACAACGCCTGTGTCATAAATCGAAGAGCGCCGGCGACACGGGTCCACCAAGATGTAGTCAGGGAGGAATATCTGAAAACGCAAAGGAGCCTTCATCGGATGGGAGCGAGTCTCGTTGAAATGGACGGTTTTCCTGCGGTCATGAGAGCAGTTTGGACACTTTCTATGTGCCTACAAGGATGTTGGTGGGTAAGGAGCTTCTTTTCTCTTTTGTTTGGTTCCTCATTTGAGAGTGCAACAGATCGCCTCTTGTGCTTAAATCTCGACTGTACCCATTTGGTCTAAAATCTAAGTTTTATCTCATCATCTTCTGCATCAAGAGACTAAATCAAGTCATTTTCTGTTACATCCGAGGTCGGCAGAAGTTTGATTTCGTTGCAATTTTACTTCACCGAATCAATGTTCAGCCGCCGGGTGACTTATATTTCCGTGTCACGTGTCACGTAATACTTTTTTTTTGCTTTTACGATATTTAATTGAACGTGAGAAAATATTGCAGCACTTTTTGTCCCTGCTGTAAGTCGTTGCGTGCTAAAACAGACATGGTTTTGCTTTTCAAAACGAGGACGAAGTGTCCTGCATTCATATAAAGCAAGGTGAATCAGCGAGCCGTAACAATTTGTAGCAGTTATACAGACGACAAGCAAGAGGAGACTACCTTCCATTGAGTCAGCACTTGTCCAGTACATGACCCAACTGGGCAAAGCACCCTAAAAGCAGGCCTAGCAGTAGTTCAAATTCGCGGCAGGATTCCTAACACGAAATGGCTGGAATATCACAGATCAAACATCAAACGGGAAACTACAAGTTATAACGTCAGAAGGAATGGCGGAAAGTGGCAATCGAGTGCCCAACAAAATCTTTAAGGTTTCTTAACGCTGTAGCACTCGTACTCAAACAACTGGTCCATTCTACTACCAGACAGCAACCTACTTCGGCTGGAATTTCCTGATGAGTAGTCTACATCATCAGCCCTCACCTCATCAGCACCGAATAACTGCCACCTAATCCGACCAACGGCGGGACATTAACAGAGGAAGTGCTCTGCAGTGTCGTTCGTCGTCTTCTCCGACGGTGTCGCACAGGGTTTCATCGCATATTGAGGTGTTTGGCGAACGTGTTCGACAGTCCGCAGGATACTTTGTCAAGAGATACCAAGAATGGGGCGGATTTATGGTGTTTATGGATTTATGATGTTAGGGACCTCTGCGCTTGATCTGTCTACATCTTGTGGAGTAAGTTATGCTCTCGTTCTAACTAAGGCAACAACCAACCACAAAGGGCTAGAAGGCACTACTAGCCTTAAAGCAAACTAAATACGGCCAGCGCCTAATCTTAAATGTTCGATCTGTCAGTAAGCAGGCCAGCAGTCAGGACCCTCATCGGTGTCATAACAGGGCACTGTGGAATTGGCAGACGAACGAACTGAATGGCATCAGTATAAGCCAGCTAAACCGCTTTGTCACAAGCGTCAATTGGTTGCAGGCACAGGAGTGAGTCAATCCGCGTCGTATCACAACAAAGGCCTATGTTGGCTTTAACGCTACCCTATCTAACATAAGTGACAATGGACACCTAGATCAGTGTGTATACTATAAGGTAACTAGCATCCGGGAAGTTTCGTTCGGCATCCGGTTGAGCCATCTTGATAGACGAACTTTTGGACTTCTTTTCTATAACATTGCAAAGAGCTTGCGGTTTTATCAGCTTTCACCGGGATACGAACAGGGGACCCCTCTAAACAGAGGCAGGCACTCAACCAATGACGTCATCCAGCTGTATGTGTACCCATTTGATAAGTATCCTTGTCCCTCTCTTCATGGCTGTGTCAGACGTGCGGCTCCAGTTATCGGTTCCATGCAATAGGGCTGAGAAAATAAGGATAAAGCATGATGCGGTGTAGAAACATTAAATGATGAAGTTCTTGGTCTCTTTGGCCTAAAGAGTCTTGGACAACGTAAAAGGGGACGTAGCTACCCGGAGAGAGCTGATAAAGTTGCCCCTAAACCTTGCCAGCCAGATCGGTTGAGGTTGGCCTCCTAGTCGCAGGGAGAAGTTGAGATTAAACAAGCATGTCTTAGAGATTATCACGACTAAAGATGGGAAGATGGGATGGCATGTTCGACTGCGAGAATTGAATGGTATTTGGTGCAGTTGCAAACTCAAATGGGTGCTGCGATCCAAAGAGCAGACGAGGATACAGCTCGGCCCCACACTTCACCAGGATGAATGGAGTGTCCTTAAGCATGAACTCAATTGGTACTTCAGCTTCCTTCGTCAAGTCGTGGATACAGCGAACTGGAGCCAGGTAAAAGGACCTCGTGGTATAAGCCTTTTCGACAGGAACCTAAATCAATCCCAGGTCCAGTTTCTGCCGCCTTAATGAATGAGATGTCATGTAGTCATCATAAATATATAATTTTTGGCAAAACTTACAATTCTCGAAAAAAAATGTCTGTTTCAGTTTTTCTTCGACTACAACATCACTGATCTTGTCCCTATCATAGGACTGTGCTAGAAACTCTAAAGTGGTCGCTGACCCCCTTTCGGACTACACGGCCCGTCATGACGTGTTGTCACAGCAAGTTGTTGACGTCGTCTCGATCGGATATTCTTAGCAGAATTGGAACACGGACGCGCTTCTCGTCGCGGAACCAAATAAAATGTTTAACAAATTATCTTGTTTATGCAGCATTTATTAATTAAAGAGGTTCAATGTCCTTGGAAATAACTCGAATGGCCAGGAAAACTCTGCAATTTAATTATTCGAAAACTGCCAAATTCAAAATAGTTGGCAGATATATCTCGAGCGACTAACGACCTATTGTTTTTTTTTTTTTTTTTTTCAAAATTCCCACCAAACTGCGTCTCTTTGTCTCTGGCCCGGCCTTTGAAAAGTCATCGCAACACCCAAAGGCGGGCTAAGATTAATTGCAAAATCTAATCTAAATCTGTTCGCTTGTCTATCTGCAAGACTAATTATTTATGTATTTTCTTTTAAAACAAAAAATATTCTCAAAAATGCAAAACAAAACAATCAAAATGACTATGTCAACTTATCCAGACAGAAAGCGAATGACACAAAATATTATATTGCTTCTTTTTTCCTTCGTTTCTTTTTTTTTTTTTCGTTAAAAACAAACAAATATAAAACCTTTAAAGATCTCGCCAAAAGCCATTCGGATCCGTTTGAAATTCCACAAATTAATGTCCATTAAACGAACGCGAACGCTAACGCACACCGACGCCGAAGTTCGCGTCTTAATCCTTTTGTCTGACATCCTCACACAGATCCGATACAAATTCGAATACACATCTGACGTGCGACAGAGAGCCCACCGAATTAATGTTGATAATTATTTAGATTAACAGCACCAACTACAAAATGCATATACTCAAAGCGGCTAAATAAATTTTGATTATTTATGTGTAAACGACGACGACGACGACGATGATGATGATGATGTGGGGAAAAAAATATGAGCTGTTGCGTTGTGTATTTTGGACTCTTCTCCGTTTGTTATTGGAACTGACGGGCCTGTCACTCTGAGCCGCGCAATAAATTAGCGGCGATTAACAAGCGCATCGACGCGGTTTTTAAGTGCGATTCGGATTGATTTTGAAATTTGAAAAATTCCAACTATTGTGCTCCCAGGAGGAGCTGCTGTGCAGCCCACATTTGTTGAGAATAATTCACTAATCTCGTGCAATTCAGCCAGTTAATGCGAGCGATTCGGGGAGGAATTTCATCTAATTTCAGATTCGAAGACTTAAGTCCCCCCCCCCCCCCTCGGTCCACCTTTGAAGTGTGTACAAGATTTTTTAGGTGTGAAACTTAAATTTGAGTGAAATTTATGGAAAGCGACACAGTTTAGATACACAGAACCGAATGCGATCGTAAACGGCGACTTCCCGGTCTAGGGGCGGTGCCAACGGGTGGAATTAAGTGGTCGATAAAAGTGTTGGAATCGCTTTCTGACACCAATGACAAAGGTCATTTGTAGTTATTAGCGGTTTTGTCGGTTTTATGACGAAGTTGGTCTCTGGGGATATCACGCGTTTTAAATGTTGCCGAGGTCGTTAAGTTGTTGACTTTTTTTCAGTTGATGTGGCCTTCTGAAGCTTCTACTTACTTGTATAGGGGTCAGCCAATTCGTGGTCCGGATCTGTCGGTCCTGTTTCAAAAATATCCGTCAAACATCCGAGAATGTGCATGCTTAGTTTAATGCTTACGATATAAGTGGTTTGACATTTGATGACCGTGTTGAAATTATGAAAACTTACTACAAACATGTAGGAGATATGTTGCACGCATTGTGAACAGCTTCTGGTCGACATAATCGTCCATCTAAGCTCACTATAAGCAAAACTGTCTAAAAGCAATCAAAAAGACTCACTATTTACTTTAGGCTGACCTCACTGCCTTCAGAGGATACTCGTATCAGCATATTTCAAAAATATGATATAATTGATATTGAGTACGTTGAAGACGGTAGCTCCTCAGAAATGGACTCAAACTCTGTTGCAGAAAATGGAGCATAGCTACGTTAAGCATTCAAAAAATATTTCTACCAAGAAGTCTGCAGGAAAAAAGCTGTAAACCGCTGTTGTCTAAATTCAATTCACTCAAGCATACGATTATTGAAGATTTTTGTTTTATTTAAATGGTGATAGTGCCCGAGGACTTGTTCTTCGTGGATTTTTCTTTACAGTTTTCCAATTGGTGCCTGACAGCTTTGAAGTTTCACTATGAACGCATCCCTAGACCAATGAGCAAGTTGTCAATCTTAATACATTCAGTAAAACAAAAGCTTTCATCATGGTGAAGTTTATTATTATTATTGTTGAGGGTAAATTGCGTCGCGATTTACAGATCTATTGTGCCCCCTGTTCATACATTTACTTTCTTAAGAGTTGTATTGAGGGTTATTTGCTCATATTGCGCAAAGGTGGAAGAGATTTATCCTAGAGTATTCTCTCTAAGCCAGTTTCCTTTAGGAATCTTAGAATGACAGCTGGTTCTAGTGACTTCAAGTCTTCCTCTGATATTAGTGGAAGACTAGTATATGTTCTGGAATTTCATTAGATTCTCCGCAGAATCTGCAGAAATCTTCTTCTGATACTCATAGTTTCCTCAAGTGCTCCCTGAGTTTACAGTGACCTGTTAGGATACGCAGGTTTTTTTTTTGTTGCTCTTCATTGTTATACAAGCTTCAAACCTCTTGCGGTTATGTTCACCCAAGAGTTTCTTGGCCTGCTGCATACCATGAGCGTTGTGCCATGCATCTGCCAGTTGCTTCTTTCTAGTTCCCCGAACTCTTCCCTGAGGACGTGATCTCCTATAGCGCAGAATGGTGCGAGCAGCTTAGAGAGCAGTCCTGGAAGGAGTTCGACAATAAGTCTGCGAAAAAGGTGTTCTGGCAAGCCATTCGCCTACTCAGAGGAAGGAAATTCAACATCATCAAAGGAGTCAAATCCGAAGATTGTGTGTTGCCTTCCAATGAGGTAGACATCAGATGCTCAGATGGAGTGAGCTGCTCAATCCCGAACAGGGCACTGAGGATGGCAGACCCGTAGTCTGGAGTCCATTAAATTTCAAGTCATGTCATTAAGGCGGGGCTGGGAACGCCGTGAGACACCTGGCAGTATTTTAATATCCAAATTATGTTTGTGTCGGGACACTGTCACAGAGACATACCCAGAGAATTGTGAAGTGGACGAACTCGCCACACGAGGTACTAGCTCCGCACTCTTTCCGGATGGAGCACCTACAGAAGCTTAAAAGGTTCACTCATACAAATCTTAGATGGTCTACCGGCAACTGGGTGCCTCATTATAGAACAGCTGTGGACTCCTATCGAACCAAAACATTCGCGTAGCTTGATCAGAATGAGTAGACCGAATCTTAGAACCATTATCGGCGTCACACTCGGGCACTGTGCCATTGCTACCCTATAACGACATTTGCTAAAGCTGCAGAGACTAAGAGGAGGAAGAAGCTATTGGACTCTTCTACTGAACTTCAATGCGCTCTCCTTCCGTAGAAAACGTAGCCTAGACGCCTACTATTTCAACCACCTGACAGAGTTAAGTAGCATTAGTATCAGTCATCTCCTCTGGTTTATCAAAACCGCTAATTGGTTTGCGGAATAGGAATAATCAGATCCGCGTGGTAACAGAATGGGCCTACTATGGCTTAAATGTGACTGCTACCAACTAGCAGTCAGCCTAACTTAACATATAATATCGCGAATACAAGCTGCCGAGATGTATTCGTGCTGTTGTGGGAGTTACTAGCCGGGATATGGTGAGAAACACGGCAGTGCTCGAGTAACCCAATGTTGAGCAGCTGGTTCTTCGAACGGAAAGCGCTGTGCTTCGATGGTTTGGTCGGGTGGCACGAATGTTCCCATTATTATGACTTCTGAAGCGTGCGTTGAATGCGACTCCATTAGGCAGACCAATGCTTCGCAGACCCAGTGCGAGGTGGTTGGACCAAGTTCAAAAACTCGGCTGGTTGCGCTTAGGCATAGCTCATGGTGTGTTAGAGTTGATGCCGGAGGATCGAGCGGCCTGGAGATGTCTAGAGCGTGCTTTGCAGCCGCGATCCCTTTAGTGGATCATGCGGGCTACTGAGGATGAGTTCAGATGAGATCAACTGGTGTTATTTCCAACATTGTTCATCATTTTAGCTGCTTCCTTGGCTGCCAGGACTTCCGCTTGAAAAAAATGCTGCCATACTCTGAATTTTGATAAAGAAGTGCATGTTTAACAATTCAGAGAAAATGCCAGCGACTGTGCCAGAAATCACAGGGAGTGTAATAATCAGCTAGCCGCCTATTGGGGGCTACTTTGAAGCACACGCCAAGACGCCGGGGTCATTTGAGGAGCTCTGGGCCAATATTGAACGATAGAAATCGGCTGTTTCCGTCGAAATATATGGTAGAGTCCGTGAAAATTGAGTTAAACGAATCGACCTGGCCTTGATGGTCATATGAACGCCGTCGAAGTCCAAACATAAATGTTTTGATTGTACTTCAATCCAAAAATGCAAATTTCGGACCACCTTTGTATTTCAAATTTGTTGATTTCCCAAATGTTTCTCATAGTGCGCCTCTCGAATATGAGGGAGCGTGCTAAAGCAATTGAGATTAAGGGCGGCGACGTCTCTGTAGTTGCTGCGCACTTTTCTACCGAGGCAGATGTCACTTATCGGCTTACTTCTTCAGCAACCTGGCCCAACTAAGCAGCCATATTCACCGCTTTATCAAAGCCCCTACTGGCTTGCGGAATAGGATCGACACGAATTGTGACAGATGTGGACCGATCAGAGACAACACATAGTCCAACAACAAACACAATTAACAAGAACATAAACTAATCACATTTATCATCCTCCTCGCTGACGGATGAGTCTCTTGGCAACGTTTGAATGCATCGCCTTAAATGAGGATAATTTAAAACACATTTACCACATATTTAGACCTTATTTTTGGACCTCTATTCTTATCCACAAGGAATGCAGGCGGAAAAAGCAAAACACCAGGAAACACAGAACACACCTTCTGTCTCTGAGAGCAGAGCAGCGCAGACTTGCGAGCATCTTGTCTCGCTGCAATGGATCGACATTCACAAATGTTCACAAGCCAATGCTAAAGCCAACGACTATTTCCATTAGGGACATGATGCACAGCGTAATTGGTCGACTAGCCGCTGCTTAATAAAACACTTCCACGCCTGCCAAGAGTTCTAGTACAAAACACACCTAGCGGTCATAAAATCTATTTTACAGCGCTTTCAAATCCCCCAAAGACACAATTAATGGTCGGAACCTTGGCTAAGGGTATTACTCGCAATGGCTTTCACGTGTAGAGCCGAAAGAACACAAATTATATTTAACTTGGCCATGATGACGGAAATAGCCCTTAGACGGGGTTTTCTGGTCCAGACGGCTTAAGTTGACACAGATTTCTTTTTTGTTTGTTTTGAGAAATGTTTTCAGAATTATTTTTAACAAAGACAAATTGTGGCTATTCGCTTTTCAATCGGTTGGTTGCAGCGATGTGGGATGGAAAGTTGTGGGTCAAGATGGTGGGACTCGGGAAATGTGCATTTGAATTTGAAAAGTCGAGGAAGAGGATGGTGTGTGGTTGATGATGGAGGCAAGTCTACTCCTAGCTGTGAGACGGCCGGAATGAATGTGATCCTGCTAGCAGAAGGGCTCGAATATACCCTGTCGGACAAATAAAGCGCACTGTCGGAAGACTGGAACAATTTCTTCTTATAAAAAAGATTAGCTACGCTCTTTGCTTCTACGCAAAATCCCTTTGAAAGGAAATCAGAGTTAGAGTAAGGCGACAAAAGAAAGTTCTTTCATCCAAGATTGTCCAAAGGCGCTTAACTGGATTAAGGTCTGGAGACTGAGACGGCTACTCCAACACATCAACATTGTTTAGGGAAAAATATGCCTTAGCTACTTCGCTAGTGTGCTTCGAGTAGTTATCTTGTTGAAAAACAATTCTTCCCAAAGACAATTTCGAAGCAAAATAAGCTACATTTTCCCCTATAATATTGACGTAAGCTGGACCTCTCATTTTGGAGTCAAATTGACAAGATTTCCCTTGCCGCTGACTTAGAAACATGCTCACGTCATAATTGTCCCACCTCCGTGCTCTACGAGTTCTTTGAACATACTTTGGCTGAGCTTCCTTGTTCTGGTGTCACTCAGCCCGAAGTTGCCGCTTTTATTTTTGCGGTCGTCTATAGCTGTTACTTTTCGTTTCCTTCCCCAATTATCCTTAAAGCTGGCTACTGATCCTAGTTGAACAAAGTTTAGGCAGATTTTTCTTACTCCAGCGACCGTACTCTTCAGCAAGTTTTTGTAATGTCAACTTGACCGTCGAAAGACGAAACAAATTAAATTTCCGCACTCTGACACTGTGTCGTACATAGATTCACTTGCAAGCAGAACTGATGCAGGCTGTACCATTAAGCTTCCACTGAGGTCTGGTCAAATCGTCTGCTGGTTGCCCAAAATCATTTGCTTCCTTTTTTCCGTAGGTTTTGTTTAATTATTGTGCCCAGAATGCTCTTCTCCTCTACGGTCATTGTCCCAAAGCGGTTGTTGCTGCCTCACGATAGCCAAAAGTTCTAGCGCTGTTCCATCAAGGTCATTGGGGAATGATAGGGAAGATGGACAAATAGCAAATCCTTCGCCAAATGTTGCAGGTGTCAGTTAATGGCCAGCAGCTCAGGTATTAACAAGTTCGAATATCCTTGAGAAAAGATTATCGCGCAGAAAGTAGACTGCATTGAAAAACATAGCATGCGTTGCCAAAATCGACTCTACCTCGGATTCTAGCGCCACAGAAAAAAGAAAAAAACTTGTCGTGTACACTGTACAGGGTCGCCAGATAAAAACGAAAGGAAAATAAATATGTACAAAACAACAACGGTGTGAGATACAAAATTGATTCCGTCTTTATTTTGAAGCTACATTCATGTCATTATGTATGGAATAGCAAGTCATTCAAATGGCCGGTTAATTTGTTCACGAGTCGAACCAATATGTGCCACCAGCAACTCGAATGTTACCAACCGTAAACTAAGGACTTGACGAAGCGGCAGATATAATATTCGAGCGGATCACTGCGGCCAATTGATGAACACTCCTCTATAGATCGTCCAATCGCGAAATTGTATGACTTATAGAGCCGCGTCGCACCGTGCCTTCGTGTTATTCTATTCGTGTTATATATTTTATAGCCACAGCTAGGATATATCGACGTTGCCGAGCTTTGACTACAGAAAGTCGACGTTAACATCGCTCTATACATAGGCCCGTTGGCTGAAAAATGATCATATCTGATTGAATCTCTTGAAAAATGTGTACGTATCGACCATTTTTGATGAGTCATTTGATTTGAGTCATTTTTGATGCTTTGCTGCTTACTATTTCAGTGTGGTCACTCACAGCTCACGTGTGATTCGTGACATTTGTCAAAGTCAAACAGGCTCAATTAAGTCTCAGGAAACTGACTCCGAACGACCAACTCAACGGGCCCATACTGTGAACGCTCTCCACCAGTAGTCAGCCACTTAAACCTAACCAATTCCGAACGACTTGACACAGCATCGATTGTCTTAAACGACGAAGCTTAAGCCGTGCAAGAATTGCCTAAGCACCGGAAAAAATACACAATCGTCAGATCGTCAGAACAGCTTCACTGTCACTAACAAGCGCCTGCTTTCGTTTCAAATCTTTTTTTTTTTGCCCGCATTCAACGAGGTGAACTTGGTCGACATGTGGTTTCAGCAAGACGCCGTTAAATGCCACTCAGCACGTGAATCAATGAACCGATTGTGAAATGAGTTCGGTGTTGTTGAGTTTCGGCAATTTATCTCTCGTTTTGGATCGGTGAATTATCCGACTAGTTCGTACAATTTGACGACGATAGACTATTTTCTGCGGGGGAAACGTGAAATCACTCAATGCAGACAGCCCAGCGTCAATTGGAGCGTTTGAAGAGAACAGTACACGTGTTATTAACGAGATACCAGCCAATCTACACGAAAAAGTGACTACAAATTTGACTCTCCTCGTGGGACATTTCAAACAGTCGTGTTCTCGCTTTCAGGTTTAACGTTGCTTCAAGTGCTTGAGAACATTTCGTAAAAGCTTACTTTTTTGAAGGAATTTCACGTGACAGAAAAAATAAGGACTTGTGGCCGTGTACACTGTACATGGTCGTACGGGTACGTAACGTCTCGTGATGTGTCGATGGGATCGTCTGTCAGATTGTGCACGAGCATTTGTCTTAGATCATTTAGTACTCGAGTAGAACCGCTGACGGATAATTGATGAATATTCGAAATCATAAGGGAGAGAATAGAACCTTGAGGTAAACCAGTGCGGACATCATAAAAGGCCGACATGCTTGGAGCAGTTTGTAAGTTGAGAGAAGACTGACTTGCTTGTGGGATTACAAATGGTTGAATAAGGAAGAGTTTCACCAGGCTCTGATCACCAGCTGACACAAAAGCGACCAATGATGGTGTACAGCAACCCGTTTGGCTTAAAATGGGTGGCTTTCTTGGCGGTTAAGGAGGATGGGTTCAATTTTCCCGTTGTTTTCTTTGACAATTAAAAACCAAACACTTTTAAAAATGACCCTGGTCCTTCTCTGCCAGGGAAACATGCAACGGGATTCGAGGAATGTAGAAGTGGCATGGATTCGGAGGAAGTCGTGAGCTTTTTCCACCTTCTGTAGCACTCCACGGCTCTGTCGTCTGTCTGATTCAGAATACGAAGAGTTCACTTTTTCAACGATCTTGCCGACTACTTGCATCGCTTCAAAGTAAAAGCGCTTTCCCACCAGCAGCTTTCTGGGCTGTGTAAGAATGCTCTAGCGTGGCGGCACAATGAGTGCATTTAATAGGCCACCGCTACACCCTCAGCTAAACCAGAAATACCTGACAGTCCGTGTCGCTCTCGAAAACAAAGAAAATCTGTTCAAACAGCACAAACATTTTGCAATCGACGCTTAATGTTAGAACAAAGAAAACAAGAATAAAAAAAATTAAATCTAAGGTGTGTCTGTACTGTACTCAGAGTCCGCGTTCTCTCGGGAAAACAAAAGTGAAATGTTCCCCCGTTCAATCCCCCTCCCGTGTCGTGTAATTTATGGACAACAGAAGGCAGAGAGGCGACGTGATCATTTCAGATTTTGTTTGCTTTTTTTTCTTGTTTCTTCTTTCCATTCTGACAAGCATAAGAGACGCACGATAATTGGGACTAGGACTCTCAAGTGGCGGCAGCAGATCACCCTCTCGGCGTGGCCGTGTATCTGTGCGAGCTCGCCGCACTGGTGGGTGGTGTCAAGAAAGTAGATTATTTTGACAAAAATTTAAATTGAGCTTTTTTTTTTTTTTTGTTTTCTCATTCTTATTTATTTATTATAATTTGTTATATGTATTTATTTTTCGTTTCGTTTCGATTTTAATGTCATCAGACGATTCATTGTGAGGGGCGGCCTGTTGCGATAGAGAATATTTATATTTCTTTTTTTTTCGTTTTCTTTTCTTGAAAGCCAATGGAAACTTTTTGGATAGAATGTGATGAAAGTTGAAAAATAGAGGACAATAAATATCCGAGGAAGAGTCGCCGTATTGTGCAATTGAGATGGATTTGACAGACCGAATCGGTTGGCTGGTGTGCTGTCTGCATTCCCTGGCGGGTAGGAGGATGTCTACAGATGTGGAGATTCTATTTTGCCGTTTATTTCTTTAGAATTAATTCTGGAACTGGTTATGTATGTAGGCCGGTAATTGATGGCGGGTGACACCAAAGGTGGACAACTAGATCACCTTAAAAAAAAAAAAAAAAAATGAGACAAAACAGTTTGTTTATCTGGACTTTGAGAAAGGAGACCGGAAACATGAAATGTTTTATGTGACTGATAGACGATGGGAATATTCATGTATCCTTGCGACCTTGGAGGGCGTGGAGGTTATTTTTGGAAGAACCATTAAATTGCTATGTTTATTACTTCCGAAGTTTTTTTTTTTCAATTTAGAGCGTCGAGAAATTCGTCGCTTATGATTGCAAAAATTGAAGAAAAAAAAACATGGGCAACACCGTCTAAGTAGACGCAATTTTTTTCTCTGTTCTGTGCTGCAAAGCGGGGGAGGGCTCTTGGGAATGCTCAAGCACCTACGGCTGTTTTTAATCGGGCGCCACTACGTCAAGGGGAAGTGCTTTGTTGAGTCTCAGGTAGTCGCATACTTGAATACGCAGCAAAAGTAAGTCGGCTTAGTTGGGGACACAATTTCCTACGTCGATAGTGCTCTGATGTCCCACGGTAGAGTCCGATTTGTGTCGAAAGAGTGCAGTGTTTTGTTTGACGCAAGTCGGTACACAGAAAAAGGATGCCACCTCGTGTTAGTAATGTCGTACCTAGTGCTCTTCGAAGGACAGCATGTATTTCAGCATGCTTGAGTATAAACATGTTTGAGTCTAAGTCGACTGTCATCAGATCTGCTAGTGTTTTTAGAGTTAGTCGAATGTATCGTAACCTAGAGACCAGATATCTGAAGTGAGCCTGCGCCACAGAATTGATTTTTTTTTGGGATTCGGGCGATTAATTCTGTGGCTTAATACAATCATGAACGTAGAGCTACCCTACTAACTCCAAACTAATGCGTGAAGGGTGCACTGGTGGCAAGATGATGGGTAGCTTCATAATTATGAGGACGTGAGTAGAGAAATTTGGATAAGTGAAAGTCAAGATAGATTTGCTAAACGCAACTCTGGAGGTGAACTCAAACTCCGGGCACAGTTGGTGCGATAATATAGGCAATCGGACAAGAGGTACAAACCGATAGGGCGACATGGGTTGGGGTTGAGTGGAATCATTTCCAGAAGGTCAGGTGAATTGATCGTTCGCAACTTCGCTGTCTGAAATAAATGGTAGAAGGGCAACATCGGTGACATTGTGGCAAACCAGATTGGACACCACAATCAAAGGCAGATGGACCACAAGCTGATTCCCGCCATTGAAGCGTGGACAACAAGGACACACATCGACAAATACACACTGCAACTTCTATCTCACACAGTTCTTGTCGGGTCACGGCGGTTATCGAAAAAAAGAAACATCCATAGATTTGGAAAGGCCTCTCTGTCCAGAATTCGCGGACGAAGAAGAAGAGGCAGAGCATGGAATATTTTATTGCTGACGCTTCGCTGGGGGGCAAGAGTGAATTTACCAAACCTCGAGCTCTTAGTCAGCCGCATGACTGAGTCATTAGACAAATGGTTGCTTCTGCTTCAGCTCCTGCTCCTGCTTCTTTATAACAAGCGTTCAGAATGACCTAAGAAGGTTCGAAAGACAAAGGCGAATCTAATCGGCAGACATGAATCGATTTTCATAAAGTTACAATGTAAAGGTAATCGACCAAGGGAGACAGCTTCAATATGAATTGAGTGTTTAGTTGACTTGATATGGAGATCAAATGATGACTGGCATATTCAAGGAGAGGTTTGAAGTAAATGATTACGAGGAATTTTGGTAACGTAGGGGTACGAGAATTCTTTAGACCGGCGTCTTATGGTCCATGTGAAGGAAAAGACGAGAACAAAGACTCCTTTTGTAAAAAAAAAAAAATACGAAAAAATACTGCAGAATGTCCTGATTGTGCAAAGAATCTTTTTGTGGCCAATCAACCTCTATCCTGTAAAGTGACACTTTCTATACGATTGTCCCTAATTTCCATCAACTTAAATATACGGGATTCATCAATCGTGTCAACGAATCTTTTTCAAACAGCACTGCCAACCAGCAGCGGACAAATTCTGTCAACCAGTGGTTGACATTTCGAGCATCAAATACAGACTTCAACATTAGATCAATATCAATGCGAGAAAATTGACAAATCTCGTTCTTCTTCGTATCAAACAACATGTTTAATTGCAAAGGATTTTCGATATATTAGCAGATTTCTCAGCTGCTGCCCTTTTTTAATTGTTGCTTGTTGTAATTTTTGCAATGTTATGCTTTCTAATGACTGGAAGCGTCCATGTAGAGCGGATGATTTCGATTAGATGACTGCGTAGTCCATTGGGCTGCAAGTCCATTCGGAAGTTTCTAGTCTACCAATTTGTTCTTGTGCATGAAGCGACCCAGATGGCTCACACTGACATTATTTAGAACGGCGCACAGTGGTCAATTTATGGTTGCTAGCTGGACTTTAATTTTTTCTTAATTTTTGTAACGCAAAAGTTATTTATTTATGCTTCTAACAGCATATATAATGCTTCAAGAGGAAACGATATTTTTTTTTTAAAAAGATGCCACTTTTTGAAAGATTAGTGACACAAACGTTTTGGTGTAACTTAAGCATTTTGTATGCTGGTCCTCATTTATCTCCACTATGGGAAGCTTTGTTAAAACAAACTTTATTACTTCAGCCGCACAATCAGAAACAGAACATTTGAAAAGTCCGTTCTCGCGCATAAGTAAGAATACTTCTTTTCTTGTTACTGATGGCCTTTCTGTTGGAAGGGCATTGATACCTTAAAAAAGGAAAAAACATATTTTATGGCGGGTCTTGGCATCTTTTACTTGTACTTCTAATTAAAGTGAAAGATTCAAACCTAATTATAAAATAACTTTCGTGATCAAACTATGTCGGACTTTTTTTGTATTGTTCTTTATACGAACAAAATTGATTCATTTAGATAGCATTAAATAACTGAATAGAGACACCACTTTTACACCTTAATGTTTATAACTGCTTGACAAATTTTTTTTGTTTTAAAGTACTTACAATGGGTCTTGCAACATATTAGCTTTTTTGGTTATTGCTTTTTAGTCGGTAAAAACTTGTACTTACAGTGACAATGCAGGTTCTCAACTGAAACACATAATGAAAAGTGATCTTAAACTGCATCATTGCGGTATTAGTACAGTTTCAAATTTGAGTGCTGGCCTCTTTTGTTGTTCTGAACTAGTTCTATGGATATTTCTCTTTAGATTAAACGGTAAATGAGCTAAAAAAAATATGTTCACTTTTGACTTATGACCAGCTACTGATATATGAAATCGACCACTCTGCGGCGCTACGGTCTGGGGTGGACGTGAGCCTGAGCCAACAAGTCCCTCCAGCCAGTACAATTTCTGGCTTCCAATTGCGCACATCAAGTTGGTTTAGACCTTCTTCTTGTGGCCGTCTTTTTAGAAGCGGGGATCTTCAGCTGCTTTGTCGCACAGTCTCAGAATAGAAGTCTCCTTGGTCGTTGCAACCACACACTTAGATTCCTAGTCGCGTGGCTGGACTCAAGTCAACGTACAGCACTGAACGTGGTCCAATAACGCAAACATAACCAAAGATCGCTAGCAGAATGTTTTTGTCGAACGAGACCAAGGACTTCTTCATCTGCTTTTATCCATGCCTCTGCGGCGCAGTGCATGAATGGTAAATATTATCAATGTGTTGTACAAGGTGTCCCAAAATTAACACACATTTTTAATTTGCCGACGTGTGCAGTAAACTGTTGGTAAACCTGAAAAAAAAGACAATTTCACAGCTATAGTTAAACAATAGAGCGTCACGATATAACAACGTGTTTTGATTATTGAACAATATCTGAAAAATGTGTGTTCCTATTCAATTCAAATCTTGCGTATTGGGACACCCTTTATTTAAAGTCTGCTTGATTCTTCAGAAGAAAGATCAATCTCCTCTTGAAATCAAAGAAACCAGACTTGACAGCAGTTATTCTTCGCTCATCTCGGTGCTAGTTTTGTTTTCTACCTCGAAGTCGAGGTAGACGAAGTCAACTGACTGAATTCAATGTTACAACTGCCCATTGTGATGCTGCCCATTGATTGTCCAAGATGTCGACATTGTGCGTCCTTTTTCGAAGACAGCATAGACATCGCTTTGACCTCGTTAATCGCCAGAGTCCAGAGCCTTTATGCTTGATCCCGCCTCAGTGTCAATGTCATCCGGGTATGCGTGGACATCTAAGTGGTCGGATGGAGTAAGGCCCCAATGGGGTTTCCTGAAAATGGAAGTGGCGATGCACGAGCATTGATGGTGTTCCATTGCCTCGGGGTCACTCTTGTCTTTGCAACTTCTACATAAGTCATTGTACATGAGACTAAGGGTCATTTCCGACGTTTATGAAAACACCTTAATTCTACAGGCCTGTGCCTGTGTACCAATGTTCAATTTTAACTACAATGAGTGTCCTCAGCGCTGGTCTCCACATTCAGATCACACGGAGACAGATAGAGTGAACATTTGAGAAGGCACTTATTCCCTTCAAGCTGACCACCTACGATAGCGCAATTTCTGACTATCTCCTTCCAATTGCGAGCTCCTCCTTCAATTGTGTGTCCCATCATAGACCCGGTCGTTCTCTGCAAAATCTCGGAATCGAAGACTCTTCAGTTTGAAGGCAACGGCTCTACATGGCCCATCCACCTTGGGCATTCAATCTACGCGAATTAATAATCACATTTATATGAAATTTTACATGAATGCACTGAAATAATAGTATTACTTGATAAATAAGTCAATTTATATATAAAACCACAGCTTAACCCCGATACCGAGAATATATTGAACGCCCCTCGTATAGATGTCTGTTTAAACTCATTTCGCTGAGTTTTCCTATAGATTTTTCGGTCGAATCTTCTCCTCCAGATGCCATCAAAGCGTTGACCGCTCGACTCAGTTTAGGCGGTTCTCCATGTAAGCAGGTTCACCCAATCGCTTTAATGTCATCCGCGTGTGCTAACAGCTGACCGGACTTCTGAGCACGCCTTGGAATTACTTCCAGTCAAAGTGTTCATTTCTGCAGAAATGTTTGCAACACGCCTTCGAGATAAATTAAATACCACACGCCACTGAAGACGCAGTACTTACCATCTAAGCTGAAAGAAATATTAATTAACGTCGTTTACTGTTCATCGCTTCTGCTAGCCGCGAAGTTCCTCCATGGCCGCATAGTTCCAGCGTCGAAAACAAAATTTATGACAAACACCACGAGATGCTTAACCTCAGCGCGCATAAAAGGCGTGCAGACAAGACGCCGCCCACTCGTCGATCACGAATTGCCTCTTATTGCTAATATCAGAATTATGAAATTCTCGATAAAAGCAATAACATGGCTTTCCACTAGACAGAGTGCCCGAGGCACAACAAAATCGCATAACACTTCGCCTACACCGTTGGCGGCTCCTAAGCTGAAAATGATGAAAACAATGGGGGAGCATTAAATGTCCCATTTGACTTGGAAAACAAAAAATAAGAGAAAAAAGAAATGCATGGAAGATGCGAATTATGAACTCGCACCGTAGGCAAATGGTCACCCGAGCAACAGCAGTTAGGGGCGCCAGGCGAACATCGGAACAGCCACCGCAGTCGATTCGGGAATGGGTATTTTTAACTTTATTCACACCTAGCCGCTTGTGTGTGTGTGTGTGTGTGTGAATGTGCTTTAGTTTTAAATTAAATTCCGAATACGTCAATCCATAAACACCCACTTGTGGAGGGGGCTGTGTACTTGACGGTTTCACTGGGGTGGCAGGCGCCAAGGACGCGCGACTCGCCTGGGATCGTCCTGCCGGAGTCGTGGTGGTTACTTTTCGGCGAGCGCGGTCGTCGTGTTGTCAAGTTTGGTGTTTAATGGTGGCGTTGTTTTTAAAACTTGGCGAATTGAGGCGACAGCTTATCGGCTTCTGGGGGGTGCTTGGGAGTTGTTATTGGGCCTAGTTCATTTGGGGAATGGCTTTGTTAGTGGTTTCTTTGTGACAGTGTGGTGGTTGCGGGAAGAGGAGTTGCTGGTGGTTAGGTTTGGTAACGACTGATTTCTCGACAAACACTTGAAATTTGGTTCTTTTAACCCTCGTCTAATGAACTCGGGATTCAGTGGATTACCTGACACATCGTCTATTTTGATTAATTACGATGCTGTTGATTTGATAAATCATCGGTATCGTGAGAGTGAGGAACTATTCTCATTGCAGAGGCAACGAAGACAATGACAGAACCCACACATGGGCAGTGATTTGCAGGAGACTGCGGGAACTTGATTGGTGGTAGTTATATGTAAAGGGTTTTTTTTTAGAGGTATATAACTTCAAGGAGTTGGCAACACTATTTTAACTAACGTCCATTTTGTCAGCTGTCAAGTGATTTATATTTGGTTTGATTTGGCAGTTGTTGGCATAGCATAGTTGGCATAGCATGGCGTAGATTTAGATTAGAGATTAGAGTCCATGGCAACAACATCGTTAGTAGTAACTACAAAAATCAATGGACTGAGGTGGCTACCTTGTGGTACGCCCGATGCGGCTTGATGGGTTTTGGAGGCAGACTCATCAAACTCTCCCCGAAACTGGCTTAGAAACCTAGGGTTGTCAGCTTAAATAAAGGGTGTGTTTTTTTTTAGAGGTATAGAACTTCAAGTTGGCAACACTATTTGAACTGGCGATTTATTTTTAGTTTGACTTGGCATTTCAATCTGAATATACTTACGCCTGAACAACGTTTCCAAATTGTGCAAAATTTATTTTGAAAATCATGGTTCTGTTCGAAATGTGTATCGCGCACTACGTCCATTTTCACCAAGCTCACTTTTGGTTGAATGGATATGTCAGTAAACAAATCTGCCGCATTTGGAGTGATGATAATTCTCAAGTGTATTTTGAGACACCGTTAGATCCACAAAAACTGACTGTTTGGTGTGCTTTATGGGTTGGTGGAATAATGGGTCCGTACTTCTTTAAAAACGATGCTGGCCAGAACGTTGCAGTCAATGGTAACCGCTATAGAGCCATGATTACTGACTTTTTCGTCCATCAATTGAACAACGATGATGTGCAGGAGCTGTGGTTTCAAGAAGACGACGCAACATATCACACAGCTCGTGCCACAATTGATTTATTGAAGGAAACGTTTCGTTACCGCATAGTTTCACGTTACGGACTCGTTGAAAGATCGTGCGACTTAACGCCGCTTGACTATTTTCTGTTCTGGACATGTGAAGTCGCTAGTCTACGCCGATAAGCCCGAAACTTGGAGGAAAACATTCGCCGCGTTATTGCCGGTATACGACCACAAATGTGAGAAAATGTCATCGAAAATTGGATCTCCAGATTAGACTACGTCCGAGCCAGTCGTGGACATATGCCAGAAATCATATATAAATTATAATGCCAGAAGATTATCTTTCGAATAAAGTAAATTTCATGTCATCTTTGGTTTATTCCATTTCAAAGTTCAACATCTAAAAAAAAACACCCTTTACAAATGAAATTGGGTCTGTTTAGTTTCGTAATTCCAATTCTATAGTTTTCAAAATATTAATTAAGACCTAGAATTCCGTCCGTATTCTCTCTTTTTTGGTTTACAAAATTCTTGATACCAGTCTTTTTTTATTTGGCATTACTTTCTGCACAACTTTTTTTGCGAATTGATTTCAGAACTAGTGTTTGCAACACACATACTCCGTGATATTAACCAGAAATAATTGAGTAAAGAGATATTCAACTTCTTCCTTTCTTGCCCCTCTTCATCTGACAGCGTTTTTTATACGCTTTTTCGTCGCCTGGCTGTGAATACGTGTGAGTTCTTGCGAACAGCTGGCCCCCAAACCTAGTTGTGGGGTGAATAGGAGTTCTTATTTGACAACTTTTTTTCAAATTTCGGTGTTAAATTTTCAACACAGTAAGGAGGACGAACAAAGCGTATGTTCATAAAGTATCTTTTTGTGAGTTATGCCCGTTTCAGAATGCTGCGTTGATGCCTCGACTACGTGCCGGTTACGACATTTGCTTTGATGAAAAAGAAAAAATTCATGATTCGGCCGCCATTTTCCCACGGTCGCCATATTCCCACGGCCGCCATATTAGGGTGAATTGACGAACGTTGTAAAAGTAGTGTGTGAAATGCAAGGGCATTCCACTACTCTTACACTTTCTCTGTTTTGGACTAGAGGTAAAAATGGCCGAAGTTGATTATCTCTTTACTCATTTATTTCTGATATTAACTCCAGCCGATGCGGGTGTTCGCGCAATCAGGGGTGACGCTACGCAGACCTTGTACCTTGTCAAAAGTCTACATGTGCCATGTTAATTAACTTAAACAGCTTTTTTTGTTTACGAATATGTTTATGCCGTTAATTTAATGTACTATACCTAGTACCTAAATTCACTTCATAGTTATTGGATCCCAACGGCAAATGGTGACTGGATCAGATTTGATAACCGGATTAAGCGTATTAACTTTGCTTTCACTGGGACTCGAACCGGGGACCCCTAGAGCAGGCACTCAACCAACTGCGCCATCCAGTAGTCACAGTCACACATGCGTGGCAGTGAGAAGGTAAGCAAGGACGAAGTTACAGTGGCTTTGGACCTTTGCGAAATTACACAATTATCCTCCCGGAACTATGTGGACCATAAATTTACTGCAAGTGAATTTAAAACAAAACTGGTTGGCATTCGATTTTTGAGATTTCGTCGCGATGAATGCCATGAATTCCAGCACTATCTCGTACTATATGTCTCTACCTCTCTCTTCTTAATTCATTAAAACTTCCTGCTCGCTTGGAGGCTAGCCAACTTCTATGGCTTTCCGTTTATTCAAATTATTTTCTGCTGTACAAGTCCAACTTAAATTATCTTAAACCTTTTGTTCTCTCTTTACAGACGTTCTGGATCAGCGATATTTCGATAACAGGTTAGTAAGCATTTGCTCATTCGATTGATTTGATGGATTTTCACATGTTGCATGTGTTCGGGGACGATTGTGTTCAACAGCAGTTGTTCATGACTTTGTTGTGTGGCACTATATCTGCGAGGGATGTATACTTCCCACGATGATCCAAAATGTTGAGTTCAATCGTGTTAACTTGCACGCCTCAGTTATAACAAATGAAATAATGAACATGCGCCAATCGATTCAAATTTTCGCACCACTTGTGTTCACCTGTTTCTGAGCACGCGTTGGCATTACTTGCAGTCAAAGTTTTCATTTCTGCAGAAATGATTGCGAAAATACGAAAATCGCGTAAAATGCACAACAGTCACAATCATCGGGGCTCTCTCCTTTAAGCCTGCTTTAAGCGGCCTCAGATACCTCCAACAGGTTTAGGTTAACCTGGCTCAAGAAATCCATGCCTGCCCTTATCCACGCCTAACCGTCACAAGTACAACGCTTATATTGAGTCCTTCTTACTGGCTTCTGCAGCAACCATCCGTGCGTTCTGTTTTTCTGTCTTGGTGGTGAGGACTGACAGTTGTACTCTCTGTCCATTGTTGGTAACTGCCGAGTGCTGGCGTGGTGGGTACAAAAATTGATTTCTTCGGAATCAATCCATGGGCCTTCTGCGTATTACACGACGGAATATTGTCACATGGCGGAGGGCGTAAGGAACAATAATCTCCTAGCACCGCAAGAGAAGGCAATTAGGTGTCAAGGTCAGTGAAAAGAAAGATTATTCCACTGGCAGCAAACACCAAGTCATAGAAATAAGTTGATACGCTCTTGTGAACATGTATAGCAGACAAGAATACTACGTACGAATCTGAAGACTGTTTCACAGCTTAGTGCACTACGTTCAGTGATAACTTCGTCTAATATGTTTTTTTTAGTTGAGCATTTGATCATTACGCAAATGAATGCCGAGCTGTTGGTCAAGCTGAAGAGACGATTTAGTCAAACTTTTGAAGAACGCTGCAACGCTGGAAGGTGGTGCCAGCTTCTTTGTAGTCGGGAGCTGGTCGATATTTTAATTGTTGTCTTGATTAAATCCTGCAGTTTTTTTCTGAATTTTGAATGCCTATCGAACGCAGAAGAACAAGAAATGAAAACACCAGCTGAAAGCAACAGCCAGAAGACGTTTGTGTCTAAAACAATAAATTCGAAGTCAGAAGTCTGGCAGGAAAAGCAACAGTCGTGTTCGTCGACAGGAGAGTCAAGAAGCCCAAAAGATAAGAAAGGCAAAAACAATCGGAACAACAGGAGACAGGGAACTACCAGATCTAGTATCGGAGGGGTCGACTTTAAATGTGGAAAAAAAAATGTGGACAGGGGTGGAATCGGCTGAGTCGATTTGCGATAATTGATTATCGCAATCGTGCTTTATGCTCTGTGCACTGTGATTTTCAATTTAAGAGTCGTACATTTGCTACCGATTGCATGTGACAGCTAAATAGGTGTCGTTTTCATGTATTTTTGTTCAATATTTGTTTTTGGGACAAATGCATTGCATGACCAAAAAAAGTAAATATTTGAAACAATGGTATGCAACAACACTTATTTATTCATAAATTTATTCACATTTTTCATCGAATAACAATCGAAGGAAAATTCAATAGTAAAAATTGTAGTTAGGGTGTGAAGCAATATAGCCAAGGCGTGCAAAATATTGCAAAGCTACCGAAAAAACCGCAACTTGGATATAAAACGTAGCAAATAAATCCACCAAGTGGAAGTGATGCCACTTTGAGGCATATTTTTTGCGATAACACTACTCAGAGCGGTGTATAGTTGATAGTCGAATGTGACTATTTAAAATACGACAGTCAACTATCGCCTTAGCCGATTCCACCCCAGGATTGCACAAGTCGAGAAGTCTCATTGCGGTGCAGACGTTACGAATTAAATCCGTCGGTAGCAGCGCCTAGTTCTTGAGTAGACTTGTTTGCTTGCGGCCCAAGTTGAATGGGATTTTCAGTTTTAGGCCGCACATTTCCAGCACATTGACTTGTTTATGGTCATCGCAATTTTCACTGGGAACTGAATGCGTTTGAACTGGCACGGAAATCGGTTGAAGTCAAGGAAATCCGCGTAATTAGGCATACTTCTCCCTTGAACGTGCTCTTTCAAAAATCATCACATTGTTCATTAGCTTCGGCACAATCTGTCGGGTCCCCTTGGGAAGTCTCGGAGCAGGAAGATTTCGTAGCACAATGATGACAAATCAAACTTTAAGACGTAACGGATGAGCCGACATACCAGGCAAATCCATTTGTTCCTAAAACGCGTCATAGAAATCGATTTAGAATTCCATGGACAAACAACAGCTTAGTAAATCTACGAAATGTTAACAGAAAAGCATATTCAAACTATGTTTCAAATAAAACGAGTTTAAATCGAGAACGATTTTTGAGATTCACGAAAGAATATGAGTTCTTGAATAGATTTTTATATAAACAATACATCTTGTCTGTAGAAACTTCGGTAAGGAGCAATGGTGCATCATATTGTAATTACGTTAATTCAAAAAGAAATTCCTTGGGCCATGCCCAAGATAATGGAATTTGGTAACGGAACTTCAACAAACTTGGATGAAACCTGTGACCTATTTGCCAACATTTTTGAGTCTGTCTATAATGGGTCTCCGGTCCAGACAACGATGAACCATTACTCTAATATGCCCAAGGTTCTGGATATAGGTGTTTTGGAATTTACGGATCAGGATGTAATAAATGCCTTAACTAATCTTAAAGTAAATTACAGCCCAGGCCCCGATGGGGTCCCGGCTGGTATTTTTAAAAAAAGTTGGAATTCGCTTTATCGTCCTCTAAGAATTATCTTTAATCAAACCCTAAAAATGGGTGAATTTTTAAATGAATGGCAGTATTCTTTTCTGACGCCTATATATAAAAGCGGTTTAAGGCAAAAAGTAGAAAACTATCGACCAATATCCAAGCTTTCATCGATACCAAAGTTATTTGAAAGTATTGTAAAAGAAAAATTATATTTCATGGTAAAAGAAACTATTTCTAATAACCAGCATGGTTTTATGCAGGACAGGTCATGTACAACTAATTTATCATTATTTTCAAATTACATTTATACAAATTTGGAAAATCAATTACAAGTTGATGTACTTTACACACTTTGTTTTTAAACAAGCTGAAGTCCTTGGGATTCCATTCGTTAATATTAGTGTGGTTTTCCAATTACTTAAAGGATCGGTAGTTTTAGATCTCGAGCAATAAAAGTTACATCGGGCGTTCCACAAGGTAGCCATATGGGGCCATTACTCTTTCTATTGTTTATAAATGATGTTCACGAAATTTTCAAATATTGTAAAATCGGTAGATTGCTGCTGTGTAAAGCGATACTGAGAGTTAACACTTAGAGAACGTAGTGTTTTGTGCGCTCTGTGATGGAATAAAACAAAAAAAAGAAAATATCCAAACAGTTTAAGAGTTCCACTGGATAATTGACGACATCGCCTTCGTTTTCAACGCGATGGATCGATTTGTATGAATCCAGTTATCCCCGAATTTTTTTTTTTATATTTTGCGCGCGCTCAAGGGTTGCTAATACCCTTAAGTGTGCGGGGTCAAGATACAGCACGGGCCGAAGGTATAGAGGGAGAAAGGGAGATGAGGTACGTGTGCACATTGGTCTTAAATATCTGCGGGTTGTAGTCTGTGGGAAATATAGGGCATTCCAAAGAGCATTCCAAATTCGCGTAGTACGGCTGAAGAACGAGTCTCTAAATTTAACTGTGCGTCCGAAAGTAGGCTTAAGGGTGAACTGATGAGCATTCCTGGCGAGACGAGTATTGCGGGTGAATTCATTGAGAGGAGGAATGCAGTTGGCTAGCTCACTTGAGCAGCGTTTGTTGAAATAGCTATAAAATACGGACAAAGAAGAAACGGTACGTCGATGTTGTTGTTTCCCCAGTTAATTATGCTGTCAAGATCGGAATTCAATGCGCTTAACATACGCTGCCGTTCCAATTCTACGGCCGAAGGGCAGGGTCGTGAGTCTCGGAACGAATATGAAAAGCTGAGGGTTCTGTCATCAGCGAAGGAATGGATTGGATTAGAAGTAGCAGACAAGAGATCATTAATAAAAATGAGAAAGAGTGTCGGAGACAGAACAGAGCCTTGGGGTACACCAGCATTTATTTGGTGGATATCAGACTTGAACCCATCCAAAACAACTTGAATTGAACGGTTCGAAAGGTAATCTCTAATCCATAGAAGAAGAGATTCATCGATACCATATGCACGCATTTTCGACAAAAGAGCTTGATGCCAAACTCTGTCAAATGCCTTAGAAATATCAAGTGCAACGATCTTGTTTTCGCCTGCATTATGCAACGATGTGTTCCACTTATCGGTGAGATAAGCTATCAGACCTGTTGCTAAGGAAACCGTACTCCGGTCATTAAGTTCCCGCGATTCAAGATATTTCATAAGCTGACGATTTATCAGCGTTTCCATGACCTTAGAAAGAAGGGACGTAAGTGCTATGGGTCGATACGAGGTGGGTGCCGAAGATTCGGCCTTTTTAGGGACGGGCTGGACAAATGTTGTTTTCCATCTGCTCGCAAAGAGACCTAAAGCGTAGGATAGATGAAAAAGCTTACGCAATGGTTTTGCCAGCGCAGAAGAACACCTCTTCAGAAGTATAGGGGGAATACCATCCGGGCCACCGGATTTGTGCACGTCGAGATCTTTAAGTACTCTTGCAACTGTACGAGTGCGGAAGTGGATTTGTCCCATGGTGAAATCAACGCTCTCAAGTACAGTTGGAGACATATTGGAATCTGGCAGTGTTGAGCTGGCTGCAAAATGCGCCGCAAGCAGATTGGCTTTGTCTAAAGAGCCGACAGCTGGAATGTCATTGTAAATGAGCGTAGGAATTGAAGACGAGGCGGAATTCCTTATGTTTTTTACAAATGATCAAAAGTTTTTGCTACCTTTGGGACATTGTAGCACTTTTTGCCTCAACTTTTGATCATAGGAGAATTTCACACGTCTGATAGTTGCATTGCAGTCATTTCTGGCCCGTTTAAACTTATTCCCGTTTTCCTCAGTAGGGTTGGCTTTGTATGCCCGGAAATTCAACTCTCTCAACCTGATAGCCTCTTTACAGCTCGAGTCATACCATGCATTTTCTTTGGGCTTGATACTCTTCACTCTATGCGGAATGAAGGATCTCATGCCCAGCAGAAGAATGTTTGTGATCATATCAGCAGCTGCATGCACGTCCCTATCTAGGAAGCATAGTGACCAGTTAAAATTCAATTCAATCAAGTGACCAATCTTAGTTACGATATTGTGGACCAATTTTCGGATATAAGTACAGTGATAAGATCGTCATTTATTGAATTGAATTGGCAACTGAAACCGGCCTATAAGCGATTCCTAATCGATCTTAACACAGTGTCAAAGTTTCATAAGGATCAGTCCAAATAGCTGAGAAGTTTATCATCTGCAAACAGATTGACATTCCCTCTTGATGCATATTCGAATGTCTTCCACAATTTTGTGAAAACAACTTACAAACACCATTTGCTTCAACTGATCCATGTACACATCCAAATGCTAGTGAATTCATCGATCGCAACATTTTCCCAAGTGAAGTTAAGCCTGCACTTCACGATCGTGTACATATTTTCGTGTTCTATTTTTTTTTCCCTATAAATTTCTCACCACAAATCTTGCACACACCCAGGCACACATATGCACACAAACATCGCGTCTAAATGTGCCTCTAATCGAGCTTTTCATTAATAGCGTTCGCGGGGCCCAATTTTACTCCTTGTGATTCATAGTCCGAACTCGGGACGGTTACCCAAAAATAGATGATTTCTCACAACCGCCTAACGAGTGTAGACGCCACCGCCGCTGGCATCATCACCGTCACCGTCACGACGATCGTCATCATCCCAACCGGCATGTGTCAGTTTTGGCGTTTATTTTCTTTTCATTCTAATTTCCCTCCATCTATGTTCAAAAATAAAAATATTTTTCTGTTGAAAATCGCCAGCCAAAATAAGAACGCGAAGCATACAGCAAAAAAAAAAAAAAAAGATCGATTTTTGTGTATTTGATTAATTTAAAACGCTAATTATAAAGGTAAACTGCTCGAAGGCGAGTAAAATAAATATAATTAGTCATTCTTCCGCCGCCCGAGCAGGTGGTATGAAAAGCTTCACGTTTTTTCGTTTCGATTTTTTTCTACACGATCACACAATATGGCGTCGGTTCTGGTGGTGTGGAAAAGCAATAATTTAACGATCGGCGGGCGCAACACAGTTTGAGCAGCCGTGTGTGGAAGTGTAAGAGGTGGCAAGCTTTCTCTCACTTTCTTTTGCTTTCTCTCGCTCTCTCAGCGAAGAGAGTTTCAAGACATTTTTGGAACTATTTTCGGTCGGAATATAAACAAGTTGGTCGACGGAACACCGCCGGAGGACGCTGCCAGCTGATGGGTGTTCCTAAGTTCTCCGTTCATTCAGTCTTTTCTTCGTTGCTCGAAACGGCGACTGTTTACAGAGACGCACGCATACACACAGCCGATGTAGGCCCTCTCGGCTTTTTTTTTCGGGACACAGTCTCTGGCAGCGTCAAGAGAGTGAGAGCACGGTCCACGGTCCACGGTCGGCCGTCCACTGTGGACGCTTTCTTTTTCGAAATCCGGCAGCGAGAATCTATTTTCGAAACTCCATTATCTCGCGTCGGGCCCGATGCGTGCGTGTACCTGCGAGCGAATGAACACTGCCAACAGCATAGATTCTAATCGAGGAAAAGTCTCATTCGTTTGCCTGGCTGTGTGCCCCTGGGTGTGTTTGGTGTTTTAGAAGGATTTTGCTCATTTTTTTTCCCTCTCTGCTCGCGTCTAGCTGTCCGGAGGAGTCCGGTCTGGTTCCTCGTGTGTTTTGCTTGCACAGACTCACCACTTCTCGATCGATGCTCTTGCTCTCGCACTGACTCTCTGTCGCTCTGACTCTCGATACGATACGAAATAACGAACGGAAAAAAAAAAAGGAAAAGAAAAGCTAAGGCAACCTTAAAAAAAATTTTTGTATTTGTATTCGTTAACGTTTTCGAAAAACTTTTTCCCTCTGCCAACGATCGAGGAAAATTCAACTGTGAGCACGGTTTTCAACTCAGTGGTCTCCACGGAGGTTTCACGTTATGATCGATACTTCTGTTTTCTAAAAAAAAAAAAAAAATACAAAAAATATAAAAAAAAAATTCAAACGCATCTCGATGTGTTGCTTCGAGTTGATTTTCTTTTTCGTTTCTTCTTAAACCAAAAGGGGGTTTTTCAATACATTTTCTTTTTGAACGTAAATTCAATTCAAATCCACCACAAACGACTGAAACAAAAGTAACCAGAAAAAAATAAATAATTTTTATCAAAATTTTCGAAACAAAACGAACAAACTCGAAAATGTCTCCGCGATTTGTGAGTTCTCTAAGATTTCCCGCAGCAGCATTTCACCTCAATTGGAAAATTTAACCGAAAAATTGCTTTAATTTTGAGTGCATCTTCATTTCTGTTTTTTTTTTCTTTCAAAAAATAAAAGAAAATAAATTGTTCGAAAGGGTTTTTTTGAGTGCGCGATTTTTGAGTTATTCTGTTGTTATTTTTTTTTTTTTTTTTTTGGGAAATGAGATATCTTGTGTGTTTCCAACGCAAAGGAATAACAGGAAATGAAAATATTTGTTGTATGCCGATAAGTTGAGCTAAAAAATAAAAAAAATAAAAAAAAGTGCGAACGTGTGTTAAAAAAAAAAAATCTAAAATCTCTGAATCATTCCACTACATAGAAATAAAGAAAGAAAATAAATATATTTGTAAAAAATAAATGAAAATTCCCAGTTCCCAGTGAATAAGTTTTATAAAAAAAATAAAAGAAAAGAAAAAAAAAATTGATTTCCTTCTGAATTCGTTGTGTTCGTTAACACATGCGTGTGGTGCCGCAAGTAACAACAGAAAACAGAAAGGAAAACGCGAGTGGATATCCAAACCAAGTGCTTTGAAGATAAATAAGAAGAAATTGAACCCTTTACTTTGGGCAAAGGGTTATGTTACACCTACTGGTGTGATTCAGTTGGTGTGTGTGGGCCTTAAGAGGACCATGCCGGTCATTGCTGATTCTGATGAACCGCCAGCAAAATGTTGCAAATTCTGTGAGGGTAGGATGTGATTTTATTTATTTATTATTTCTTAAGTTGTTGCGTGTGTGTTTGGTTTTCATTTTTGTTTTTCTGTGGAATGATAATCTGTGATAGTTGTTCTCGGTGTTTCGCAAAACGTATTGTTGTCGGAGCTAAGACAACCTTCTGACATACTTTTGAGCGCAGAAGGACGGTGCCACCACTTGTTGGTTGGGTGCTTACACCCACGGGTGTGTTCACTGGGTGCTTGGCACGTAAAAGTTTAACAGAACCTCATAACTCTCGAAAATAATGCGGAATGTTGTTCAGGGGAAGACTGAATGAAAGTTATTGTTAATTAAAATCGGTAAGGAGGCTACCTAAGATTACCCACAAGCCGCTTGGCGGATTCTTTGTTTTCGGAGCGAATAGATGTCGTGACTCAATTATTTCTCCCCGATGGCACATTTTGTGTGACTAAATCTCGAAGGGGGTCTGGTGGCAGCCAACAAATGCGTTCGCAGGCTCGTTTTATAGATTTCCTGACTAAGAGGCATTAACGCATCGCCTAAAATTTCCCCGATCCGGAACACAGATGGCGCCACAAATAGAAAATCTATTCAACTTAAGCAATATGCGTGAACACCGGATGACAATCGGACCACTTCACCAGTTGCAACTCCTGAGTGCGGCGCTTTGGATGAGGTTTGCCGGGTCCTCTCCACTCAACTGGCCCGACTTGACACTAGTGTGTAGTGGTGAACTGAGGTTTCATTCGTTGTCAGCTGAAACCTTTGTCCAACCGGAGAAGTGAGTTTTGTAAGAGGATGTGTGAAATACAAGGGAATTTCACTACTCTCTAATTTCTTGTGGTCGTGGACGAGGTGGAATTCTGGCCGAAGTTGGATATCTCCTTGATCTCTCTATTTCTGCTTCGAACATAGGTTTCCTATGGACAAATATTGATGCATCCCTGCCGGCTATCTCTGGCAACTTCACTTCACGGCCTTCGAAAACAATTTCGAGGAGGTTTACCCATGTTTTCTTGAATAGCAGCCTTATTTGTAGCTCCAGAGCGTGGTCCATCGTTGGTAGTTGCATGACCGTGATGTAAAAAAGCGATGTAAAAAACTGTATTGTAAACAAAAAATATTTTTTACGATTGGTTAGGGTATTGACAATAGGGGTCCAACTGACATTTGATATAACAATGCCGGCGTAGTATTTATTTTTTGCATCCAGTGCTCACATCGTTGTTGTACAAAGCCGTGTATTCATGTTGGTCCTCTTGGAATTGGTTGATGGTAAGATGGCCGATTTAGCCTCGATGATGACTGCTATCACGGCTCTGGTAGAAGCCATGCAGCAGTTCGAATATGCTCGTCGTTTCGTATGTTTCCAGATTTTTTTCGTGTTCATTGGCTTCGTTGTTCGACTTCGGCAGTTGTTGGCAGTTCCTAATTGCCTCGTTAAAGTGGTTGTTGATGTCTAGAAGCTGCTTTCTGATCAATGTCACCGTGTACTGTTGCAATTGCATGGCCGCGCTTAGGTTCAGTTATGATTTTTCTATTGTGGAGTTCCGATAAAACATCTAGAGGCACTGCTTTGATTGTGTGGTGTCAAGAAAAATATCAGAAGAGACTACTGCTTTTAAATATAACAAACACCCTGATTTCTTGTGTATGTGCGTTAACACCTACTCTGTGTCTATCGTCAATTCTTGCCAGGACGACACATTTAATAATTCACGGCTACATTTCTCTCGAGTCCCTGCAAAATGCAAAGAGACAAACTTCGCCATTCGGGGTCGTCATAAAATTGAAGGTCCTCCAAGTGTGTGTGTCGATAAGTGCCCGTGTTTGAAATGAAATTGAAAATGAAAAATGCTTGGCATTACTTAAACATGTTGCCATTTATATACAAAAAACAGGACGATGTGGCAAGCTGCGTCAGCCAACAAATAAGTACACGATATTTTTTCCAAAATTTCACAAAATGTGATCTTAAATTTTATTGAATAAAAACACTACTGTTTTGTTTAATATAATATGGGTGACGCTACAGCTCCCAGAAGCCCATGGCATAGTTTCCAAGCAACCACTCGTGTTGTGCGTACTATTGTTCTCTCACGAGTGGAAGGGGGGACGTACAGTTTTATGTCGACTCCGAACGGCCAAGTTTGAGAAGCTTTTTTCTAGACAGCTATACACTTTGAGCATTATTAGTGACTCGAAAGAAATGGTGCCGTTAAAATTATTTGTTTGTCGAATCGAACGCAGGCACCAATGTTAAAGTACGCAGAAGTCGACGCACATGCCCCCAATGTCACGGTCGGCAAGTTTGTTTAATTGAATGAAATAAAAAAATCTGTGTCCTTTTAGTATCCTGCACGTATCCATCGGAGTTTAAAAAAAAAACAAAGTAAGTGTCCCGGAGGTCAGCTTATTGAAAAACAAAGTAATTTCGTTCGTCTGAACTGCAAAAAAAAAATATTTGAAGTTGTCTGCGGTTGAGACAGATGGCATCCACTGAACGCTGCACAATAATGTCGTGTACTGCCATCTAGTGGTGCCATTTAAGATTAGGTTTGGTTTTTGGGTAGTCATTCTTAAGTCCTGTCGGATCTATTGTGATACCCGTAGGGAGAATTTCTCCTCCTAACACCTTCCTCGTATCCGTCATGTCGTTGTATTGTACAGCCATCCTGAAGTCAAATAAACCCGATGTCATACAAACTAGTTTTTATTTGGCAGCCAGTTCAATTACACGATCAAACAAACTGAGGCGACGAGCTCAGACTGAAGTTTGACCATGGAGAGCTATTGTATCACCAGGTTTGTGGCATTTAACCGAAATTGAAGATCATTCAGGTCGGTATCATACATTTCTGGCAACACAAGGACAGCCAAGATTCATTCAATAAGTCACAGTGGCATTTTTGTATCAACCAGCCCGAAATTCGCATCAAATTGTCATGAGGGGACAGTGGAGAGTTCCAATATTTCCCTTTTGGTTTCCTTTATCATTCGGTGACAGGAGACATACCCAATCAGCGAAAGTATGTCGATTCTTGTGTCAACTAAAACGTATGCATATGTAGCTTAACATCTTTCTGAAGGACATCAGAAGGTTCACTCTTCGTGATTTGGAAATGCCTGGTGCTTCAGAATCATTCGACGGCTAAGGTGGTGTTATACTCTGGTGTCATTGTCAAACGAACAAGTGTTAAAATCTCACCTGCTCGCGACGTTTCAAATTTACTTTAGCTAAGCGAGAATGTGCTGCAAGAGGACCGAAAGCAGCGTGACCTCCACAAAAAGCTTTGTTCACTATTTTAAATGTGCATCTAGTCATACTAAGTAAACCTTCTATTCTGATCTTCATCTTCAGTAGACCGCATGATCCACTAAAGCCATCGCGGGGGCAAAGCAGGCACGAGAATTCTGTTCCATCGACCCCAGGAGCTATGCCTAAGCGCAACCAAGCGAGTTTTTCGACGAGGTCCAACCATCTTATCATGGGTCTGCCAAGCAGTATCCTAACTGATGGAATCGCATTCCTTATACCTTATCAAGAAGTGCTCACAATGACAGCTGAATGTTGACAGTTCAACAAGGACGCGATCCTTCAAATGACACCTAGTTTGGTAAACAGCTGGATGGCGCAGTTGGTTGAGTGCCTGCCCTTGGGTAAGAAGTCGCCGGTTCGAATCCCCGTGAAAGCAAAGTTTATCGGGTTTTCAAATCTGTTCCAGTCCGCACTTGCGGTTGGGATCAATTTAACAGCACTAGCACTGCAGTTGTCGATCAGTTGTATGCCGGACTATGGGTATCACATGGGTGGACACAACATGTTCTGAGTGTGCTGGCGATTTCGTTGGTTGGTTGAATTGCATTAGTTTTCTCTCCCTTTTCCGTCGTAAGGAAATTATCTATGAATTCGTTACTGAGTAACGACTATTTTCTTCTGGACTTGGTAACGAAACGTTACTCCCCAAATACCGTCACATATTGTTAACAGTTCGGTTACATTGGGATGCCTTTAATGCGGCTCCTTGTCGTAGTTCTTGCACAATTTGACGTGTGTTTGCTTCGAGTGTGACGAGCAATTCAATGTACTTGTAGAGCTACGGCATCAGAAAAGGGAGCGACTTTTACACACGACCAATTTCATCAGAGACGACAGGAGATGGTTTTCGGACGCACGTAGAAGCACCTTTTTAATGTAAGCACTGGTTTTAGTGTAAGTAGCGAAAGTACCTAGTAACGAGTGTCCACCGACGAACATTTCCTCGAAGTTGGAAGCACGAATTCACGCTCATTCCTGGAAACAGGTCGCGCAATACGAACTGTATTAAAAACGAAATGTGTATTAAAAACAGAAAAGTGAAATAAATGTATTTTAATTGACACCAGTAACGTATACCGGCGACAGCTTAACGTTACTCTGACAGCTCTAGTAGCAGTCGACGATCCACGAGTCCGCCGTCTGACTCTTTGACAGATTTCATGCATGCCAATCCAATTCGCCCCCAAAAGAGGACAAACGCTATGCTCGTCCACGTCCGCTCTCGATTTCAGTTACCTCACATGGAATTCTGCCAAAATGCGATTGTGGCATCCGACTGTTGATCTTTGAAATTTTACACAAATATTTCGTCAGCATTGTGTATGAATTCGATTTGAATCGATATGCAGATTGCCTTGACCTGGATGCGGTTTAATCACTCAAAAATGCCTTGCGGCTCTCTCTTCATTGACTAAGACCCGGTCGCTCTTCTTTGCCGACAGCTGGCACACTCGATGTGTCACTCAGTTCATGTTTATCCAAGGTTGGATGGGATGGTTTTTGTGCGTCCTAGTGATGAATATCGAATCAAATCAAATGCATGCCAAAATTCTGAGAAGAAAAAAAGCAATCAGAGGTGTAAAGATTCAACCTTGTGGCACACGGTAGATATCCATTGTCAAGAGGGAACGAAAAGCAACGAATTTCCTTCACAAAGCAGACATTTCCGAGGGAAATCATGTTTATCTAGTAATCCCCGAGCTAAGTCCACTTCGACAGACTGTCAAACAGCCTTCGACACATAAAAACTATTTTGATCAAAAAAAACACCACCACGACTACTAGCAAGCGATTCACGACGAATCAGAAAGCAAATAAAGACCACAAAAGAGAATTGAATGTCACACTACACACGACAACAAAATTCTTGACATCTAGCCATTAACGACTTATTTTTTTTTTACTTTTTTTTTTTCGAGACGTTTTTTTTTTCTCTCTTTCGTGTTTTAGTTTCGTTTGGCGTCTAACTTGAACGGACTCCAAGTCTAATTGTAATTCATGAGCATACATCTGTTCAGAGCGCACCGCTGACAGCAATTCCTTTCCGAGTTCCTGTCCCAAATCCGTTCCAAGAAAAAAACCAACAAAACAAGCGAAAAGAAACGACACTACTTTGAATCTGTCAAAATGTACTCAGACGCGGCACAGAACGGAACACCCGCCCAGGCAGCAACGCACTTATGATGCTTTACGTGCGCCACTGGTCGTTTTCGCTCAACCCAAATACCGCACGTAACAAAAGCACATCTCACCTGATTTTCTGTCCCGAATGCTGAGCACCCCCGATAGAGACGGTGTATCTGTGTGTTTTGATTAAAAAACTCCCCGAGTGTACGTGCGTTTCGCTAAGGCTATCCATTTGGCATATTCTCAATGATCGGTGTCGATGAGTGAAGAAATCTGTGCCACTGAACTGCAGCGGTGGTGGCTATCCGTCGCTATTGTAGACGCGCTGGGGCACGGCTTCGGTCTTTAGGATTCCAACCGAGAGAATTGTGCTTTGTTTATTTACAAGAGTATAAATATTACAACTGGTGTTCACCTTGTGTCATCTGATAAACAGACGGCACGCACTCGAGGGAGGACGGTAGGGTGGTGGTTGAGAGTGTTATGACCTCACACCGATTCTGAGTCGATGTACTTTCGTGTGTGAGGCGATACAATGTATCGGCTGGATACCTGAATTATGTAAACAGATGATTCTCTGGATCTAGTCGGCACGTGGAACGTATCCAAACACACACGAAGTGGCGGATGCCTGAGTGGAGGGTGAGGCCGCATTGATGGTGTGAAGAAGGGTGTTGGACTGCTTCGTTGGTCTGGTGATCACTTGCCGTCTTGTTTTCTCCATTATCGGTTGATTACAGTGGTGCTCGTAAAATCCTAACCACCTGTGTGGTGTGTGGGTTGACTATTCGATTTTGTTTTGATCTGTTTACCGAGTGTGGGTGGAACTGTGTTTTTTTTTTTTTTTGCTTTATAAAAAATTGCTTCGTTTTGGCTTTCAGACGGATTTGTTGATCCCGAGTCTCGGCGAAGATCACATGGTTAGCTTTGAAGATTGCATAATTTTGTGCGAATATTATGAGATCGGTTTGACATGGTTTATGAGGTGGATTCTTGCTAGTCTGTTTGTCTCGGTGGTCTCTTTTGTTTATGAAGCAAATCAAATGGAATGTCAAAGACAGACAAGGCAATCATCTCAGAGGGGAACTATTCTTTTGCTGGTTACACAGAGAAGCGATTATGGCGTCTCTAACTACCGACGGTTCTGCTTTCTGATCTCATAGTAATTAAATCTGCATTTTGCATCATTATTTAAGTCAATATTAAAGGGTCTAAATGCTGTTGGAAATAATGAGCTGCATAAGAAGAGGGGTAGTGTTTTTGGCAATGAAATCAAATTTACTCCTTCCTTCTGCTTCCTTGCTGTTGTAGCGGCTTTCATTTCACATTGCTGTACATTAAGAATATTCTATTCAAGGCTTAAACTTGAACAATGGATAAATAAAAGTGAACCATAAAAAAAAAATCAATTCAAATATAGTCTTTTTTTATTTCGGGCAATATTAAAGTTAAATAAAGGTGCAACCAAATTAAAGGGATTACATTTTGGGAATTATTTCAGTTCGTGTTCTCGTCTGTCCATGGTCCTGGATCGTGCTAGTAAATGAAGGTGATTCCAGAGATTTACAGCTTACAATGCTTTCCGCCCATTGAACAAGTGTGAATAAAAAGTTTCAGCGTAATACAAGAGTTGTTTGATAAGTCTGTGACTTTTTTGTTAATCCCGCGACATCTACTACATCTCTACATCTACCCTCAACATCTACTAATATATTACTCAAAATTTGAACAAGTCCTTTAGTTTGTGCTTAACAGGCATTAAAATCAGAAAACCTAGTGAATTTGAACGCATTTAAAAAAGGGTGCATTTCGTGTGCAGCATCCATAGCCCGGAAAGTTCTTTCAGCGGATGGCTACAACCTCAGCCACTTCATGTTCCTTCATTCTCCAATCGGACAATATCATTTCAAGGATTTTATTGACGATTTAGATGACCTTACTGGGCGCCATGGATGTACGGCATCACTTATACTGGTACGACCACAACGGAACTCAGCAAACCACTTTTTATTCATGGTTTTCAACAGAACTGTTCAGCACTCAGCTCGGAAGTCCATAATGACTTTTACAAGCCAGCTTCTCGGCAACAGAGCTACAAGCTTGGTGGATCTGCAGAGCGGTTAAGGCGATGTGCTCTCCCTCTCTCGTGGAATGTAATAGCGAATGAATGAGAATGATTGGCGATCTCTGGTCCTCCAGCATATGATTTGGTTAGCGATCTCGGAGAGGAGACTAAGGAAGGGTTTGCCGAACGCGATATATCATTGTTTGGCTTGCCCGGGCAGTCACAGAGAAAGTGCGGCAGACTTTCCTCCGAGTGACTGCGACAGTGTGGGTTGCAAGGTATTCCGAGTCTAGCAGCGTGAATGCCTATAGGCCAGTGTCCCGTGCTTATAGCCACGACTCTAGTCCTTCTTTTAGTGCAGGTTTTCATGGAGACTTAATACTTGGATGACCTAGTCCACCTTGCTAAGGACAGGAAGTGTTGATAGATGGCGTGTTTGAGGTGGTTGATTGGGTGGGCCTACCAAGTCAGTGGGGGGCGTTGCCGGAAGTTCCATGCTTGGCCAGTTCGTCGGCAATCTCATTTCCCTCTATGGTGCTGTTGCCTGCAACCCAGAGGAGTGTAATATTTCACCTGCTACTGGCCTGTTTGAGTACCTCCTTAGACTGTTGCATCAATTTGGAGGAAGTGTATACTGAGGAGATGGTCCTTATGGCTGCAGCTCTACCATAAGAGCAGCTACTACTGAGGAGCTTACACACTTCTCTGATCGCTAGTGCTTCATCCTGGAAGATGCTCGATTGATCTGGGTGGCGGTAGGAGTTCAAGATATTGAAGTTCACCGCGAAGACCGCTGAGCCTATACCGTGGCCTTGCTCAGATCTGTCTGTGTAGATCGGAAATTGGTATGCAGAGCCGAGTGATTGTGTTTTGCAGTACTCTCTGGATGGAAATCCGTCCTGTGCCGCGTTACCGAAGTCTATGCAGAGCTCTGCTATGGCCGCTGACCAACCTGCCGCTTCTCTGAGTCTGCACGTGTATAGATACTTGATGTCAAGGTCCAGTGGGATTAGGTGTAGGAGCACGTTCAGTGCTTCGGTGGAGAATGCGATTTAAGTGTTAGTCCGTCTCCACAAGGAATTATAAGATTCCTACAGCTTACCCTCTCTCAATTTGCCTGACTGCAATAAAGTACTCAAAACATCCAAGAGCGTACTAGAAAAATTGCCACGGCGTTACATTCCTGCAGAAGGGCAATACGAAGCAAATGGAGACGACAGCCTCGCAGGGTTTACTGGCTATTCAATGAAAAGAAGCATATTTAGTAAATGCATTCGTTCACATACATTATTCAAAATCCCTTCACATACACCACCGGTCGATCTGTTTGTGCTGCGGTAGCTGAGTTTGTAGAACTACTGAAATGAAATTGTGAACTAGTTCAATTAATTCAATTGTTTGAGATCATTTTTGAACTAGTTCATTCGTGCACTACACCAGCCTAGTTTTGACAGCGTCTCTGAGCTCTTCCATACATTTTCCACCCGATTCTTCTCCGCAAATTGAGTAGGCAACTCCAAAAGTGCAATCAGTTTTGTAACAAATTATTACTCGTCAATATGGCAACCGCTGTGTATATCGAATCCGTCACGTCTGGGCCTATCCCACATTTCTTTGATAACGTATATGTGGTTGCTGCTTTCTTGGCTCTTTCATGTGCTCACTTTCGAACTAGGCTTCATATCAATAATAAGGCCAATATATTTGGCGTGGTCGGAAAATCGTTAACTCTTGTGGAATTTAATGATTTTTTGAGAATAAGTGCCAGTTTTTGCCAAATTAACTTCACTGGTCCACCTCGTAAGCACCGGAAGCCTTGGAAACAATCGTTTGCCCACTGAAACATTGAGCAACTGCGTCTACCAGAGGCGGTCGTTATCGACTCTTTAGCAAATGTGTTAAATTACAGCGTGGTCTACTTGTTTCACGGCTCTCCTGCGCGACCCTGTCACCTAATTCCAAAGCGCGTATTTAAACAAGAGCCTCATGAATGCCTCCAGTTACACAAAACCCTTTCAACACCACTCATCCCCGTAGTTTCATCATCATCAGTACATCGTAGTCATCAGCCTCGGGCAGTACGCGTTGCCTAAACGTTCGCTCTTCTATGATCCTTCTCGATTGGCCCCCCTCCCCATCGCTCTCTGCATAAGACACTTGGCCCGTAAGTGTGCTGCCATTCAGCTATGCGAACGTTGAAGGATCCTCCAAGTGTCAGAACCACTCAGCGAATTCAAGTCAATAACCCGCCGTGACTCACACACAACAAAATATAATCTCTTGCAGTTCAATCAACCCAATCAATCGATGGCGCGGAGGGCGCACGGAAAAGCGGGCCACAGAACAGCATCACTGACAAATAACTCAATTTACCAATATTTCTTGCGTAGCATTTGAAAGATTTATAAACTCAATTAATTCGCGATGTTCGTGTGCTCAAAGTGATGCTAGGCGTGTGTCCAATGTTTTCACTTTTCGCGAGACGAAGCGAGAGAGGTTCTTGAACTTGAACTCTTGAACTCCGCGTGGATTAGTCGATGCGGATGTTCCGTGTTTTGGCCTGCCTCCTAAGTGGAATCACATCATAAGTCTGTCGACAGGAGATTTTAGGCAAGCACACGAGTGAACGAACGCTGGAACGAACTGTCAATCAGCATTAGAGGATGTCAATCTTTGTCCATGATTAATGCGGCGCACACGAGTGTGTGAGTTGATTTGTAACTAAGTAACTTCACGATGGAATGGCATCCCACAAGAAATTATCAGAAATGAATTAGAGCTGCGGTTGGTTGGCATCGATCTCGGGGGAATTCCGGGTGGAATGTTGATGAGCAGCGGTCTGTCGTTTCCCGGACGGCTTACGTCACCTGGAATGATGCTGGTAGGGGGAGGGGGAGGTATGGGGGAGGAGGATCTTGAAATAGAAGAGAAAAAAGAACTTCATTAGGCACACAAGAGCCCGTTTCACCTAGTTATTCACCCTCGGCTCCCACTGCGTGTCTATTTCGAGGTGGTGCGATGCCCACTTCGCATGTGGAGTTTATTGCTTCAATTTTCCTTGTGACACGATTTCGCCTCATCGCCGAGTGGGTTTCCTCCTGACTTCGCCTATAAATAGCCGGGGCAAGTCGTTTGTTACCTTAACACGCCGCCGGGATGCGTGCGCGGATGGCTTGAGAAGGGAGAATTTATTATTCTCGTATTCTCGGCCGATTTGGAGAATCATTTGAAAGTGCATTCATGCCAGAAATAGAAAAGGAAACGCAGACTATGCCGGCGAAGGGAGTGGGGGAGGAGATTATGAAAATCGACTGAAGATTACGAAGCTCTCTAATTTATCTTCGTCTCCTTGACGCGCTTTGTTTGCTGCGCTGCTGCATGCCATGCTTCGGTGGTAGGCGGCGGTGTGCGTCGCATGTGCGAGGGAGGACTACACAAAGTGTGTTCTTTGGAAGCACAATTTAGCGCAAGAAACGAAAAGAAAAACACGACAAAATGAAATTCAAACCAATTTCACGTTTCCATTTCATGACGAAACAAAGAGGCGCACATGAAACGATGTTCTGTGAATAATTTAGCCGATGTGTCGTCGGTTGGGTGCGCGTAGGATTCGTTTGTACTTTCAAGGCCGATGGTGTGCCTAAGTGCCTTTGTATTCGGCTCTGCGAATGCGAATGACGATTATGACAGTTTGGCTGCGGATTGGTATTGTGTGTAGTAAGTACTACGCGTGTTGGCGGCATGGGGCGAGCGGCTTGGTCGCTTCCTGTTTTATCCATCACGACGAGTACACGTTATGTATGCGATTTGGCAGCGTGTTCGACAGATTTTTAGCTTCGTCGACCATGAAGTGAGTCTCTGTTGGACGAGCAGCCCGCTGCGCGAGGAATGCTGCCATCGATGGTCATGGGCGTGAGAATGTTGCACGAGGGGGTGGGAAAATGATGAGAATTCCCAGCGGGTGGTGTCTAGGTTAGTGGATTAGGGCTCTTTAAGTGATTCTTGTTTTTTGATGCTGCTGTTGATGAAAATGACTTGAAGATGTGCTTTTTCGGTCGCATTCGATGTCGGAAACGGCGCGACATTGCGGCAAATAGTGCGTCATTGAGTGTGAAACATGCATCGCCACTCAATGTAATTGTTGCACTATCAGGGTCAGTCTTGGAAGTTGGCAGCCTCTTATATTTGGGTTTACTTTTCGACATGTTCTACTGAACTGCAGTGCTCTCTCCTCCCGTGGAAAACGTCACCTATGCGCCTACTATTTCAACAAACTCCCGGAACTAAGTAGCATCAGTATCAGTCATCTCCATTGCTTTCTGTTCGGCAAGCAGATTGTGTGATTTGCCGCCGTTGGATTCGTCTCTGGGGCTACCTATTTATGCACATGGGGACCCACTTCTAAGACTAGGGTGTTTATTCACATAATCAGCAATCCTTTGACCCTTTCAAGACAACATTCGTCAAGTTATTACCAAGTTCGATGTGTTTGAAAAAGTCATCGAAAATTGCCTTGTCAGAATCGATCCCAACACGAACCCAATTGAAGGACATCTGAATGTTATTATACACCGTTAAAAACGGCAAGATTCGAACGACATCCTGCATCAAACAATTGACCGAAATCTCACTCATAAATGTGTTCTATATCAATTTACTTTTGCAACCACAAAATGGAATGCAACACAGATGGCGCCACAAGTTGAAAAAAAAAAATCGTTCTCAAAATTCGCACTTTTCACTTAATTACCACAGGCAATGCTCCCCAAAATAAAAATGTTCACAAACTCGTAATGTATCAGAGCATAAAATTGCCATTTACTAATTCACACCAGAAGTCTGCACAATGTAGCGTCACCATAAAACGCAGCCGTTCCCTCTGAAAAACGCCTCTCAGCTGCGACATTCTGTGCGAACGCATTTCCACGCACAATTACACATTCGCCAGCGAAATACTAGACCGCGAAGAGACGCCCAGTCACCAATATGCCACGCGTTTGATAGATACTCCCCGAAAGTGAGACGTCGACTTGCGGTGCCCAGCACTTGATGCATGAATGTGTGATCGGCCACCGCCGCCGCCGCCGCCCCCCTCTGTGCTACGACAGATTTGCTGCATGCTTACCTGTTTTGCTGCTGCGGCTGAGCTCAGAAGTGGGTGAAAAATCGCCCAGGCATTCGGCATCCTCTTGAATCTTGATAACCGAAGCTGGGCGCGGCCAACACACACTGGGGGCGGCCGGACCCGGGCTTTTGTTCTCTGCGCCGCCGGCCAACGGGTGAATTGCGATGAGTTAGAGAATATTTTAAATTACACATAAAGAGGAATGCGTGTGAAATGTCATTTGGCTTTATGCTTCAAGAGACAATGTCTTCGGGGTGACAAATGGCTGTTTTTGAGTTTTTTTTTTCGTTTTTTGTTTTTGTGTTTTGTGGATGGGAACGGATCCCGCTTGTGTCAGCTGAATTTTCTAAGAGGTGGCCGTCTGAATTCGTTGCTTTTGTTTGCTCTTTGAGGTGATGCATCCCGTGTAAGTTTATTTTTGGACTGGACATGTCGTTGGTGTTCCTTTTGTGACAATTCCGAGCATCGGTCGGTTGTTGTTTTAACGTTTGACTAAGAAAAGCCGTGTGAACGTGAGGGAGTGGTGCCGGTCGAAGGTTGAGCCATTCGTCATTGTTCTTCTTTTGTATGCTTTGCGGTGGACGTCTGTAAATAAATCATTATTCAGTCATCCTTTGGCTTCCAGTTGGAAAGTGGTACAGAATGGTTAAGGTTCAAGACAGAGCAGCAGTTGTCACTTGAGTGATTTGAACATGGTGCTTGGGGCGATTGAGCAAACATTGTTGGCGAATACGAGGGGCATCATTTATCAAAAGAGCGTGCATTCGCGGATGTCTTTGACGTTGAAATGGGTCCGACGGGAGCAAGTTAGAGTGAAGGGTGCTAGATAGCTAAAGCTGGTGGTAGTTAGGGACCTCATCTTTCTTTCCAAATGATGACATAGGCGCGGAGAGTAGATTAGATCTTGCTAATCGATGCTTCCCTCAGTTGAGCGACAAGGGTTCGTATTCGCATTACTTAGCTGGGTTCATATGAGATCCTTCGACTTCCTCAAGCATAGATCTTGAGCAAAGCGGATCAGTTCGGGAGCTCCAGGAATTGATGGTTGATTCCTTCGTTGGTCCCAAATGAATGAGGAGGAGCATGTTTAGAGACAAGCTTGAACGGAATCTACGAAATGAACGCCATAGCTTCGTTCTAGACAGTTCTCGACTCTGAACCAGAGGGAGATCATTCTGCGTTGAATTCTTGTCCCTGATTGCGTTAATGCCATCCGAAGACGAACGGCTTGTAGAGTGACATGAGTCTCACCGATCCGCCGCCTAAGGGTGTTGGTCGATGTAGACGACGTCGACCGAAGAATCTTCGATACCGAGTCTGTGAGAGTAACGCAGCAGAGGAAGACCGCGTCTAAGTTTAGGAGAAGGATCCTCAACCCACTTGGAGTGCTCAACTAAATGCAGCTCGTCAGAGATCGCGCAAGCTGTAGAGACTTGTTGGTTGTGGGCTAGGTTGAGAATGTAGCGTTACCAAAAGCAGAAGAAGAGGAAAGGAGAGCGGAGGCAGATGTTTGGTACAGACGCTGTTATTGAAAGCAATTCCGAAGAGACTGCAGTCAATTTCGAGTGTGGTACTGTAGACGGCTGAGAAAAAAATCACACTTTTCTGAGAGCTATCTTGGATGTAGAAGTGAAGCCAGAATGGACTGAAAAAAACTGAAAAATTACCGCGAGATCAGGAAGGTGGACATACGTGGCTTATAGGACGCTTTACTTATTTATGTCATTTGCCTTTCAACACAGTGTGACTTTTTCTGCGAATCATTTCCAAACCAGACTGTTGGGCTGTACATATCGCTGGTGGAATCTGGCTCGAAGGACCAATTTTGCGGGAGCATTCGATGTTCGAAGCAAACTGACGTGGAGATCATGATTGGAGCGCTTTTAGCAAAAGAAGTGTGACTGAAGAAGTGAGAGCTCCTTATGAAGATTTCTCGATTTCGAATTCGAACTTCACTTCATCGCAGGAACTCGTTTCTCTTCTGATTTGTAGTCACAGCCATAATGTAACTATCTAGTAGCTGGGAAATATTGAATGTTAGACTGGCCGGGATTTTTCAGTCGGTTTCTGATCGGATCTTACGTTGGGCGCCATTTTTGTAATTAATTAAGTTACAAAAAAACATGATCATCTTCTGATTTATCAATGAATTTAATGGCTATAGCCATTAGTGCAGCACTACAGTGCTGATTAACAAGGAAATGAGCTCGTTCTTGACCAAAAATCTAACCATTCTGTCAAATGCTGTGAAACGAAACCACCCCTTATCTGATGTAATCAACTAACGATTCCATGGAATCTCTAGAATCTCTTTAAACACCCATCGCGCTCCGAGACTGCCACCCACACCCCTCCCGCGCATAATTACAGCCCAAAAAGTCCAATTACTGACATAAAACAGCGGAAAAAAAAACTAGTCTCAATCATAAACCACCCCATTGCAGGAAATTCCAACAAGCAGCGATCCTCTTGCATACCCCATCCAACTACCGCATGCCAGCTCTAATGACAACCGTCTCTATCATGTCCCACATGAGACCACAGCCCCCTGCTCCGCGTCCCACACCAGCCGAATGTGTGCTGGCTCATGGCTCACATTGGCGAACATTTCAGATTATTACTCCATAATTCGCACCCCAAAAATAGAAGTAGCACCCGGCCAGGCGAAATCATCCAAAAAGAGCCCCAGAATTCCCCCACGGTACGTGTTGTTGTGGTCTACTTTATTACATTCTAGCGTCTTGTCTGTGAAAACACAACCACCACCAGCGCCGCCAGCACCACGAGCACCACGAGCACCACCCAGTTCCACAGTGACGGTCTCCGCGTGTAGCTTCTTCAGAAATTTTGCTCCGGTTTTCCGCGCACAGTATGTTTTTGTGTGAAAAAAAAAAAACCACAAAACAGCTGTTGTTGGAGATCTCGTTTTGGCAGCGTTTTTGTGCTTGTCCATGTTTATGATGCCAACGTGTACATTCGCACATATATGAGGCGAGCCGTAATGGGGCGCACACTGGGAGCACTTCAAGCGCGAAGACGAACCTACATTTGACCACGACGACAACGCCAACGACTATGACGATGGCAACGACGACGACGACGACGATGGCGGGTAAAATTAAGTAGTTCCATCGCGGCAAGGGAGCGGCACAGAGTTTTGGCGTTTTGGTCGTTTTTGGACAGTTTCAAAGACCGTGCCAATGCGGTGGGATAATTAAGGAAGCAAAATGTACTTGTAGACTTTGTCCCAACTTTGTGTCATGCCTCTCTTCCGTGTGCTTGACTGAGAGTTTTCCATGTGTCACGGTGACACATGGAACGCTGCCCGGCTGTGCGCGCGATGCTGTGGGGAGAGGGTGCATTAACCCATAAATTGTCGCGACGACAGTTTCGCTTTTGATTTTTTTCCTTTCCCCTTTTTTGTTTCCTCCCCGTTTGTGAGTCTTTCGTTTCAGCAGTAAATGGGTAATTAGGAATCGAAAAGAAATGCAAAGCACTGAGTAATTGCTTCAGTTGGGGTGTGCATGATTTAGGTTTTCTTGAGGGGTGACTGGATCTGCTACCAAAGTACGTGGGTTTTAATTGCCGTCTGGTTTTGGATTTTTTTTTTGTGGAATGGAAATGCGCCTGATTCTTGATCATGTTGTGGCTATGAGTGAGAGAGTGCATGTGCATCCAGTTGTCAAGGTCTGAGAAGGTCGCCGAACGGGGCAATTTACAGAGTCTATTCCAATTGCCATAAATTCACACTCAAGTAATAAAGGGTGATTTTTTAAAAGCTATAGGAAAGTTTTTCAAAAAACACAAAAAATTCAGAAAAATGCATGAAATCTTTATTTGAATCGATAGTACGGTCCATATAATTTAATGTTTGCAGATTATTTCATGCAAATGTTGACCTTGACTGCGCCTCAAATGGTCCATCTGCTTAGTCCAATTTTGGCATACTCTTTCCAACATTTCGGCCGGTATCTCACGAATAAATGCTTCAATGTTGTCTTCCAATGCGTCCTTTCAAGCGGGCTTGCCTGTATATACATGAGCTTTAACATAGCCCCACAAAAAATAGTCTAAAGGCGTTAAATCGAACGATCTAGGCGGCCAATTGACCGGTCCCGAACGTGAAATCAAAAGTTCACCGAACTCGCCCCTCAATAAGTCCATTGTTGCGCGTGCTGTGTGGCATGTGGCACCGTCTTGTTGAAACCACATGTCATGCAAGTCAAGCTCTTGCATTTTGGCCAAAAAAAAAGTTGGATATCATCTCACGGTAGCGCTCACCATTCTACGTTACGTAACGATTCGCAACATCTTTGAAGAAGTACGGTCCACTGATGCCACCAGCTCATAAACAGCACCAAACTGTGACTTACTGTGACTCTACGTCAGCGTGTTGGTGGTTTAATGTCCAACAATGTAAATTTGGTGCGAAATTTAGTCACAATAGCCCGAATAGCCGCTTCAGTGGGTCGATTAAACTGACCATAAAATGGAAGAAGCGCGCGATGAACATTCTTAACAGAGCACGCATTTTGATAATAAAATTGAATAATTTGCAAGCGTTGTTCGTTTGTAAGACGATTCATGGTTAAATTATAGACCAAACTGAAGATGTTTGACAGTGAAACAAAACACGAAACGTGCGTCAGCTGTTTAAACCAGTATTGCCAAAAAGATAATAGCTAAAAAATCACCCTTTAGATATCGGCACACGGTCTGAACTGGAAAAGAAGCGACATTCCAAACATTTCTCATCAAAGTTCAAACGAACGTCTTCTACTGATAAATAGGGAAAAAATTCGAGAGTCGAATGTCACAACCCATTAAAATGCTCCCTGGGACACGCTAACCACGGGGAAATGGAAAGGCCACAGGCGAAAGTGAACAAAAAATGTAGAAATCCTACAGATGTACAACAGCATGCTAAAAACTGGTTGATGTTGCAATCATGAGAATATTAAGCTAACACGCTATGATTCCCTGCTCTTAGATGGTCACATTTCTGTTAAAATGCTTGACGATGTGACTGGGCAAATCAGAGGAGATAAAATGTTGGCCAAGAAGAGTTGGAATTCGAAATCGAAACGTCTTAATAAAAAGTTTTGTCTTTTCCAGTTCAACTTCTATTGATCCAATTCAGATCTCCTCGTCAGTTGTTTGTTTTTTTTCTTATTCTGGCAACTTTGGTTGAAACATAAGTCTTCCGACATCATCCACAGCTTTCAGTACACGTCACGTTGCCAAAAATAAATATGTGTCCTACGAGCTGGATTCTACCAGCGACCTATGGATGTGCACTTGAGTTATCATGCTCGCGAGTTATCACGAGTTAGGTCTAAGAAAACGTTGTAAGGTGTGGAGAGACGTAGAAAATCAGCAGAATAGTATGCCTGCCCACTCGTGATATTGTTTTTTTTATCGCTGAGCTGAGAAGTACCCTCAGTACATTTTGCCTTCAGAAAGTAGCCAGTACTCACCTAAATGCTAGCGACTATAAAATATAATATAAAACGGGTGGCGCTACAGCCTGTAGAGAGCCAGGGCCTAGCTTCTACAGCAGCCACTCGTATTGTACGCGCTATTGTTCTCTCACGAGTGGTAGCGACCTACAGTTGTGTGCCGTCTCCGAACGGGCAAGCCTTTTCCAGACAGACGCCTTGAGCATTGTCAGTGATTCGAAAGAGGTGGGGTCGTGAGTATTCGTTGTATTGGGAATGGAACCCAAACACCAAGGATCAAGAGTCGAAACGCAAACCCACGGCCTCCATATATTTGCTGTCAAATAATGGACAACGAATTGAACAATACCTCAACTGGAGCACAAAAGAATGTGTACATAATCCGCCATTGCTAATGAATCTGTGTATCTGCATGCCTTTGAAATCACAAAAACTATTCAAAATCAATAGAGCGCCCTCTACTGGTAAACCGGCAAAAAGTTCAAAACTCGATTTCCATTCACCGATTGAGTGAGTTTCTCTTCCTGATTTGTGGGTACCTCGCCAACCATCGAGAAGCCATTGTAAGTTAGTTTGATAACTTTGCTTGGGTCATTTGGGCGCCATTTTAAGAAAAAGTTTACATGATCGGCTTATGGTGACGATGATCGACCAAAATTGACAGACAAAAATAAAAAAAGGGATTGCCTTCTACTTTGTCAACTGCAATATGGACCTCGGGTGCTGTTCCATCAGAAGTTGTTGTTGATTATTCCAACTGACTAATTAATCACCGAAATAACACCGAGAAGTGCATTATTCCTTATTTTTTGGACTGCTGATGGCTACTAGTTCAACATATGTGTGGAGCCAGAGGTGTATTTTAAGGATTTTAATTCTCCCAGTTTTGTCAGTGTGTTGTAGTGGATATGTGCGTCAAAGGTGCGGGCCTGGCTTCGATTTCCGGCACGACAAACGGGTGTCATAACTGCTCAGCCCTCTTGAGTCACAGACAACGGTCAGAGACGTGAATTGTGTTTCATTGTATTTAGTGTTGAGCATGCTTCTTAAACGTCATCCTCTGGAGCTGGATAAGAAGACTGGAAGCCCCATCAACTCGTGCGAGAGTTGTTAATAAAAAAAACCTAGGCCCAGATCCAATAAGAATTGTAGCCTATTCCTACTATTAGCTTTAAGTCGCTCATTGAGCTTCTTTTTTTGGACCACGATTGTCTGCTTTGGTTGACTTGAGGCTTTGATAGGTACGTATGGTGACTGCTTGCTCACTGTGTATAAGCCAAGCTCCCCCTTCGACCATTTGTGGTCCATGGTGCTGTCACTATCCGGCTTTGCTGACTTGCTGGTTCTCCCGTTGACCTTACTGGTCTTCCAGTCCTGGTTTTATCGGTCATTACAGATGTTTATTTCGACCATTTCATAGCCATTCAGTGGCTTTTCTTTTAGATCGTAGGATGTCTTTTATACCTGGATTAGGCAAGGTAGCACTCTTATTGTTTCTGCAAGGAAGTGTAGTATTGTTTCCTCTTCCTCTTCATCCATGCAGCTTCTAACGAAGTCATTGTGGAGCGCTCCCAGTCTTCTGGCCAGGTTGCCTATGCGTCAGTGATCAGTAATGGCGCCTGTGCCTTTAGCAATATGTTTCCTGTTGAATTGCAGGAGGGCATCAGTCCTCTTTTGCAGGCCACATTGAATTCGTTGATCTGCGGTTATCCATTTCCGTCCACCTATGGTTGGTGTCTTTTATGGCAGTCATCATTAGAAGTGATTTTATTGCCATCAGTGAAGGGCATCCTAGTAGTATTACAGGTGGTTAGGTTGAACCACCTTTTTCTTGCTAATTCTAGAATTTTTTTTATCATCCACCTTCTTCCTGACATCTGCCAGTGGTGGTTGAATCCATTCGATTGCCTGGGATGGGTCTATTACGGCCCCTTTTCTGGCAAGTTCATCTGCTGCCTCTTTGCCGACTATGTCCCTGTGTCCCAGCATAGAGTTATCGAGTGTTGCACGCTTAGAGTTTTGAGCTCCTCGCGGCAGCTCGGGACCAGCTTGGACTTGATTTTTTTCGCCGAAATTGCTTTAATGGCCGCTTGACTGTCAATTAGAATGGTAATATCAGCCGGTGGTATTTCGAACATTGTTATCATTCTGGCCGCTTCTTTGACTGCCAGGACCTCCGCTTGAAAAATGCTGCCATATTCAAGGATCCTGATGGAGCAGTGCATGTTTAACAATTCGGAGAAAATGTTTGCATCTTCGATCCATCAGTGGATACTTGGATGCTCGAATTATTGTTTGTCCACTCTTCCCTCGTCGGGAAATAGCATCTGAAGGGTATTTCAAAGTCGAGGAAAGGGAGTGTGTAGTCACTTTCGGACTGTTCTATTTGTAGTCTATTCAGTATACTAGCATGTCCAATGGGATTTTGGCTGTAATTTGGATTGAATGCTTCTGATGGCACTTTTAGCAGCTTTAGCTTGCATTTAGAGGTCAAGTGGGAGAAGGTTTAGTAGTACCTCTAGGCCCGCGGTGGGGGTAGTGAAGATAGCGCCTGTAACACCAAGACATGCTAGTCTCTGTATTTTAGTAAGCAGCCTGAGGTTGGTGGATTTCAGGGCGGCCTGCCACTACACCACGCTGCCGTATGTCAGGATTGACCTTACAATCGCTGTGTACATCCACAGAATTGTCTTGGGGTTCGGACCCCACTTTTTGCCGAATATCCTGTTGCTCAGGTATAGGGCACAAGAGCTGCCTTCCTTTAGAGATAGACGGCAGAGTTTTACCCTCTTGGAGTTGTTTGGTGGTGTTCCCAGAGCCATTACAGCCGCCTCACTATCTATGTATAAACCAATCGATTGCCCGTTTATCGGACTCATTGATAGTCTGCCTAGAATGCACTGAATTGGTTCAGTAGATGGAGCGCTGCGGTGATATCCCTGGCGAACTGGCGTATATGCCTGAACCATTTGGATCCGCCTCTGTATACGAGGCTTTGATAAACACCTCAAAAATGTACGCGCAATAAAACGAAAGCACGTCTAACACCCCATCAATCGACACAATGGCCACTAAACACTTCAACCTTTCCCCCAAACGCCGCAATCAACATAAAATGCCCTTGACAAATGTTCCCAATGCTCCCATCTAATTGCCCCCCATTAAGTACAAAACTATTCACCAAAAATCCAAGCCAATTAAAATTAATCACAAAACCTCATCCCTCCTCGGTTCAACATAAATCAATTGCCTCCTCCCGAATAAGAAACAAAAAAAAAAAAAATGGAAAACAAATCCAACAAAACACTTAACAATATGCTCGCCATCGATTTCGATGTTCGATCTTTTAATCCACCCCACCCCCCACCTCCTCCTCGACGAAAAATCGGCGAGCAAGATACAAATCGATAGAGACGAACACGTCCAGACCAATCGTTAATCGCTTGCCCTCCAATTAAAATAACACTTAACAAATTAACAATTAGCACAGAGCACAGCCAGCGACTGAGAGTGGGAGAGACACACAGAGAGAGAGAGAGGGTGAGAGAGCCATCAGTGGGGCATGGGAGCGATAGGAAAATGTCGAAAAATAAAAATGCTCCTCGGAAAAGGGGAACACATTTGGTGTTTAGGAAAGAAAGTGAAATCAGTCACTCCAAGGCAACACAAAAAAGAAACGAAAACGAAGACTTTCCTCACGCTCGTCGTTTTTCTCTCTCATTTTTTTTTCGTCTCTGTATAAAAAGAAACAATTTCTTGTTGGCGTCGATCCAAATTTGGAAGGATTGAGGGAGAAAAACTGAAGAAAAACATTTTGCATTATTAAATTTAGAGGCTAAGTAATAAAAAATAAAAAAAAAACGCAAAAAACTAAATTTTGTCACACTAAAAGTGTTTTTCTAAATTTTAATTACTTCAAGATGCAAACAGTCGAATGACTGTCAAAAATTCACAGAGTTATTGACTTTTTTTTGACTTCAATCCGTTTTAAAATATTTATTTTTGATTAAAATGAAAAAAAAAAAAAATCACCTACGCGCCGGCATTGACTGCCTGCGTTGCTCCTGGTTCACTGGGCCGATGCGCGAGGGTCGCTGCTGGTGTACACAATAAGCAGCCGTAACACACTCTCGCGCACACATGAGGACTGCGGAGTAAACATATCGAGCAGCTCCATGGGAGGGACCGCGAGGAGAGTGTGTTTACTTTGAGATAAGCCATTATAGTCTCGCTGCCTTCGCTGCTACACAAACACACTATCGTGATCCGTTTCACTACTTCCGCCTTTGGTGCCGGCGTCGTTTTGACTTGCAATTAAATTCGACAGCCAAACAGAAGAATAAGCCGAACGCCGCGCCGACATAATTGATTTGAGGTAAATTCGGTCGGCTGTGGGAGCAAAAAAAAAAAAGCAAAGAAAAGATGTTTTCCTAAAACAAAAGGAAAAATCACTATCTTCGACTGTCCGTGTGTGCGTTTTTGGGTGGGAAGCGTTTAATTCAAACTGTGGTGCTCCTGTTGTCGGCTTTTATCATCGCAGTGACCATGAATATTTGCTTTAATTATCTAAACAAAAAAAAAAAAAGAAGAATACACAAAAAAAAAAAAAAAAATATGCGGCAAATGAGGGAAAATAATTTCAAATTTCCCCCTCGCCCGCCACCACCTCCGCCGTGTTCTGCTTCTGGGATCTATTTCTAAATAGAAATTAATTTCGCTAGCTGTCAGATCGCGCTTTTGTGTGTGATAAGGGAGAACGCCGGCAGTCGTAAATAGTCGACCCCGTAGCCGTAGCCGGCATCAAAAACGTTTCTTCTTATATTATTCTTTTTGATTTCTTTTTGAACAAATTTCAGATGACTTTAAATTTATGCAAAATGACAGATATACGCAAGGAAGATGGTGACCTTCAACGAAACGGCGGAGTCCAGATATAAACTCTTCTCTGCGTCTTTTTTCTTTTTCGCGCATAGATTTGCAAAAAAAAAATGCGAACAAAAAGAGAAAATGCTCAAAATTCACGAAGAACTAAAAGATACGAGAGGAATCCGAATCCGAATTCGAATCCGAGTTCAGGGCAGTTCACATGAGAACGGAGAATGATGTTGCTCGAGGGGGTAAATTTAGAAAAAAGAAAAAAAAAAAGCGCAATAGGGTTGAGGAGTAATTGGATATACAGCTCTCGCTCACGATGACGGGTCAGCGGATCTCAGACAAGGTCTTCTTTCATCAGCTAATGGATTTCGTGTTTGAGTGCGTTCGTAAGCAACAAGGATGTGCTGCATATTTAATATGTTTCTGAACCTTGACGGGTGCGAGCGTGTAGCCGCCTTAGACATGAATTGAAAATCGACTTCGCCGGGTTCGGGGGAGGAAGTAAATTAAATCGTGTGTACTACAGAGTGGCTCATTGTTCGATTCGTCGGAAATGGGTGGCAACAGGGAGCATTTTTCTCAAATTAGAGCTTAGTAACTAATTTGTTGTTACTTTTTGCTGGATATATTAAATTCCGTTGTCCGTTAGACAACTGCTTTCTTTTCCAGCTAATTTCATTATTGGCCTCCAATCAGAATCCATATTCATCATTTTTCTTTTAATTTTTTAAACTTAACTTACTCTTAACATTTTTTTTTTAATGATGCTTTAATTACTCAGTTTGAGACAACAATATTATACCCTGATGTCACCATAATTAGCCCAATTACCGATGTAATTTAAATGAAAACTCTCCGACATCCTTTCTCAGGCACGAGTACGATAACTTTGGCTCTAAAAATTGATAACTCAGCGGGACCTGGCGACCGAAATGTAGGCTTATAGGCTTTCAGAACCGTTATAATAGCTGATTGTAAATGTTGCCGTTGTTTTTTTTTAGTAGTAAACAATTAAATAATATGCGCCAAAGTTATCGTAGTCTTCACCTTGTCTGCTACTTCCGATCTAATTCACTCCTTCGAAATGACAGTACGAGGGGCGTTCAATATATTCTCGGTATCGGGGTGAAGCTGTTGTTGTATATATAAATTGACTTATTTATCAAGTAACACCAGTATTTTAGTGCATTCATGTAAAATTTCATATAAATGTGATTATTAATTCGCGTTTTATCTCTAGTTAAACAGAATACCCATTTATTGCCGACTTGAGTTCTTCATCATCCGAAAATCTTTTTCCACGAAGACATTTTTTCAAATCCGGAAACAGGAAATAATCACTAGGGGCAAGGTCTGGACTAAAGGGTGGGTGTTGGATTTCTTCGAAACCACAATCTCGCGCAGCAGCCTTGGAAACTCGCGCCGTGTGAACAGGAGCGTTGTCATGAAGAAGCAACACACCCGCTGCGAGTTTACCCCGTCTTTTCTTTTTAATTTCCTCCCGCAAATTATGCAAGGTGGAAGCGTAGGATGTGGCGTTGATGGTTCCACCTTTTTTTTTGTACTCAATGAGCAAGACTCCCTATGAGTCCCAAAAAACTGTGGCCATGAGCTTCCCGGCAGACGGAGTGACTTTGAACTTCTTCGGGGGGTCTGTTCCTTTTTTATGCCACTGCATGGACTCTTGTTTGCTTTCAGAATCACAGTGGTGGACTTATGTTTCGTCACCAGTAACAATTCGATCCATAACACCGTCCGCGTTCTGACTACACATCTCCAAAAGCTCTCTACAGCATGCGATTTTTACTTTTTTCTGAGGCGATGTGAGCATTCGTGGCACCCACCTTGCACTGACCTTTGAAAGGTTAAGATGGTCCTTTAGAACGGTGTGAATGGTACCAATTGAAAGCTTGGTGATCTCTGCCATCATTTTCACCTTTAGTCGGGCATCCTCGACTTCTTTGATGCTTTCTCCCGTACAAGCAGTAGCGGGGGCGCCGGAGCGGGTGTCGTCTTCAATGCTCTCTCTGCCACTCTTGAACTCACTCGACCACTTTTGCACAGTTGATAATGAAGGTGCGGAACCCAGGTAAACAGCCACCATCTCTTCATGAATAGTTTGTTTGACTTTTTCCTTGCTTAGTGAGAAATTTAATTACAGCGCGATGCTCAATTTTCGCCATCTTGTCTCAGTAGCCATTATGATTCTGTTTAACTAGAGATAAAACGCGAATTAATATATATAACATACATTTATACGAAATTTTACATGAGTGCACTAAAATAATAGTATTACTTGATAAACAATTTATATATACAACCACAGCTTCACCCCGATACCGAGAATATATTGAATGCCCCTCATACTTCTCATATTTGTTCCAAGACTCACTACCCCGCCCTTCTGCAGTAAAATTGGAACGGCAGCGTATGTTAAGCATTGAATTTCGGTCTTGACATCATAATTACCTGGGGTAAGAGCAATGGAGTGGTATTCAATGCTTCCAAAACTCAATGCTGTCTGCTGTCACTTAAGCAAATCCCTAACGATCAGCCATTGTCCAAGAATGGCGCTTGTGTCGATGAAACCGGAAAGCTTTCCATCCATCAACACAGCACTTAGTTGCAACGATCACACATTCAAGGTCGCCAAAAATGCTGCGAACTGTCTAGGTTTCCTTAATCGATGCAAGAAAAATTTCGCCCCTCTGATTTGACTTTAATTTATAAGGCTTACATCCACCCTAAGCCTGAGTACAACGCTCATATCTGCTCCGGTGCCCTCAAGACCACCCTGCACCTACTAGATGGAATCCAAAAGCGAGCGATTAAACTTATAGGAGACAACAATATTTCATTGGATTCACGCGAATTCTGACGCATCGTGTCGTCTTTGTCTCTGTTTTATCGCTATTTTGACATATGATGCTCAAGTGAGCTAGCCAATTGCATTACTCCCCTCCACTAATTCATCAGCAATACCCGTCTCTCCAGGAATGCCCATCAGCTTACCCATAAGTTTGCTTTCTCACGCGTAGTTACTTTTAGAGACTCGTTTTCCAGCCGCACTACATGCTCTTCGCGGCCCAATATTTCACACAGAGTACAATACGCAGACTCAGCCCAATGCTCACATGTACCTCTCCCTCTCTACCTTCGGCCCATGTTTTGTCCTGACCCCGGACACACAGTTATGATCTTTGCAATGGGAAAGGCTGAAGCTATGATACTTCCTGTCCTTACAGTCACGTGCAGTCACAAGATTGTTCATTCACTTGCCTTGCAGGACCTGCAGATTGTCCGCTTCACAGATTCAGGGAAAGTCTCTGTGGCTGTGTAATTCACACGGTCGAATGTTCAACTGGCCATCTCTTCCCAGAGGTTTCACGTACAGCTTGATGCTGGCTGGGAATTGATTTCTTGATTGTTCTAGAAATTGCTATGAATCGTGATTTGTTCATTTTTGGGTCAAGTTTTGGTGAGTTATAGCTATCTAGCGCCATGTTTGAATAAGGTTACTCATTGGCGCTCAATCCCATGTCAGTATTGTGGTCACACAGAAGGACAGATAGAACAGCTGGCAATATTGCTATCGACACACTAAAGGGAAACGACGCCTAAGAAGGGCTAGGGCAACGATGTGAAGAAAGTCTGGTTACACTGGTGGTCATATGGCTTATTGCACCGAAAAAGGGAATCTCGGTTTGCATCTTCGTTTTGAAAGGGAAAACAATGTTTTAAAGACATTCTGGCACGAGGCAGTCTCGCCAAAAATGCGTGCATTTGGCATCGATAAGCCTCGTGGTCAATTGATTAGCAACCACTTTCTGAACCATTCAATCCAAGTTGTTGTGTAGACGGCTTGAAGTCTGGCATCCATTTCATGAAATCTGGTATGCTTAGTTTTATGTCCTATATTCTATGCCACACCATCGGATCTGGTTGACATTTACCAAACCTATTTACTCCCAAAACTGGTGAAGAACTCTCATGCCTGGGCAGCAACTATTTTCGCGGCGTTCCCTGCGAGTGGCTTCGATCTCATCTATTCTATGCCCTCAGTTTTGTCATCTAATACTCTCTAATATGTTAATATAGTATCGGTCATGGGGTAGGGACTTGAAATTTTTGTCAAAATAGTGTCGTGAAATAGCTCGATATGCTTGGGAAGTCTAAATTTTGACTAGAATGTCATGCAAATTATAACATTCTGGTAGTCAGAGACTTCTTGGACGTATATTATTATCTCTGTGGTCATTATAATGACTTTGCTCAGTTTCGTTAAGTTTCGTTAAATTTTGTTATGTTTCGTTGAGTTTTGTTCACTCATCGAAACGAATCGCTCTTTACGTCCGTAAATGTCGTTTACTGTTGGCACATTTGTATAACTTCCCAGAAGCAGTTATTTGCAAATTTTTAATGCTTCTGACTAGTTTTCGTTCGATGAGTTTAAGCATTCTCTTCTTTTTTGAATTATAATGTCGTCTTTATCTCTATCTCGTCGTGTATCTACTTTTTGAGACTATCAAAGCAAGATTTATTGAAGTGATCAAACACTACTCCGGGGAGCTAGTTACTTTTCTAGTCCGAAAGACGTTATCGAATACTAGTCATCGGCCTCAGCTCTCCGTCTTCCTAATGGTTTCAATAAATGTGATAGGAATTTCCTGCTTTCCTGCTTCCTCAGACGATCGAGTTCAAGAACATCACTACAGCCAAGCTTATTTTTCTTAGAGATCATTATGAAGCCACGTCAGACTTCCTTTAAACGTCGGACTAGCATCCAACAGCCAACGTTTAAACATCGTTAAACGTCTAGTTATCTTCCCAGTAGCGCACTGGGACCACATTAATCAAAAACCCATCCATCCCACCCATTCTGTCCATGAGGGTCTAGTAGAAAATATTCACAACTCTTCCGCGAACAGATAAACGCCACGATTATCGCTCCAAATTTTCGCATGGAATCACAGCGAACACCTCACCTCTGCTCACGGGATTCGATATTTGTTTGAGTCGCCTTCTGTTACGAAACATTTCCCACCCCCCCCACGCACAGACGTAAGCAACCACCGCCCAAAGTAATAAATCTCCTTAACGCCGTTCGTTTGGATTTGAATTCCTGTTGCTTATTTTCCATTTTCCATTTTCCCTGCCAAAGCGGAAAACAATCATACCTCCGCTCCCCAGCCGGCGGTTGTAAACATCGGAATGCGCAGAGTACGAAGCTAATCAGTGCTGGCTGGGCAGTCGGGTGCGAAGCTCACCAAGCTCAAGCACATCCGAGTCAAGCGATCGAAATGGCAGTGATCTTGACGCTTGAGAGTCTGACGATGACGATGATGATGATGATGATGATGTTGTTGGGAAATAAACCATTGGCCAGCAGCGAGTAAGGGAGAATATTTACTTTTCGCCTCATTCGGCAATAGTCTCATGGAGGAACACATTTCAACACCATGTGGTCGGCGGATGTGTGAATCACTTTGGGAGTAGTCGTGTTTTTCACTTTGTTGAGGTCTTTTTTTTCGACTCTGTTCTCTGAATTTGGTCGAGGAATTTCGTGCACGACTGTCTGTAGTGATTTGCATAGCCGTGCGTGCGAGGTGTGCTCGTGTGGATCCGGTTTGAAGGACCATTTTGACGGACATTGTTTGTGGAAAACAACTTAGCGTCGCCTTTGACAGAAGGAGTTTAAATGGCGTCTGTATGACGACAATTTAGCAACGATCAAGTGTCAACATCGACAACGAGGCGTGTTTGCGAGGTGTGACCGTGTATTGATGCGGTTTGAAGGACCATTTTAACAGAGAGTGTGGAGAAAAACTTTGCTTTGCCTTTGACAGAAGAAGTTTAAATGGCGCCTCTGTGACCAAAAATTTAGCGACGTTTAAGTAGCGCGGCGTGTTCGCGAGGTGTGACCTCGTGTTAATCCCGTTTGAAGGACCATTTTGACAGAGATTGTGGCGAAAAACTTAGCGTTGCCTTGGACAGAAGGAGTTTAAAAAGCGCCTCTTTGACTACAATTTAGCAACGTTCAAGTGCCGACATCCATAGCGAGCCATGTGTACGAGGTGTACGCAAGTGATTATCCGGTTCAAAGAACCATTTTACAGAACATTTCCGTCGCCTGTCACAGCAGGAGTCTTGGAAGCGCCACTTTGACTAAACAAGGCGGTGGCATGTCGGTTTAGCCACGATTGAGTGTGAAGATAGCTAGCTAAACGATCATGTCAAAGGCTGCATGTGACGGTGAACTTAAAACTTTGTCGCCATCGCTTGGAGTGCCAAAAGTTGACTCATCCTCTTGGGACATCCAAGCCATCTGCCGCCCCTCTATGAAATCCTCAAATCACAGCAAAAATTTGATAGAATTCCTCGCGAGTTGATTGAGACCATGCACCCCATCAGACAGTCAGACGTTCTCTTCCTGTTAGCCCATTTCCACCGTACGCACTTGACGTTCGCGTTTAGTTTGCCAATTACGCTCCCGGGCCAACCTGAGATCCACTTCAGGTGAGACATAATGGCCTCAGCTAGTTCAGCAAACCCTGATCGATGCCACATGGAGGCAACGGACTCAAATGCCGCTTCCCCATATTTCGCAATCATCGCCGGGGCCAATGGATGTTCCTCATCAAAATCATAAGATTCCTAATTTATGGCGACAACAGACGTCTTGGTTGTTGCTCCTCTTCGTTCCCTCTCCTCAGGCGACGCCTCCTCCATCGCCCACCGGATAGAGTGCTTGTTGCGTCTTCCCCTGCGGTTCGATGTAACGATGAAGTTGTTTTGTGTACTACGCTCAAAATGTATTGAGTTCAAAATCAAGGTCACTGAAAGAATCCATTCCTTTTCCGCTGTGCTACCGCCTCTTTCTACTCCTCTTCCTCCTCTACGTCGTCGTCCGTATTCGCAAAGATCTGAGGGCGTCTGCGGCGGCTACGCTTCGCTCTCTCGCACTTAAATGAATAAGTAGTGTGTAGGTACTGGCGCATGGCGCGCGATTCCTTCCCCTTCGCCGGGCCACCTCTCGCTGGGATGGGGGAGAACACAAAGCGGACTCCATGTAAACAAAGAATGGGATGTGGAGAGCTTTTTTTTGTTCGCTCCCCTTTTCTGTGTTAGAACATGATTCTTGCGTGAGCTTGTTAACTGTGGAAGCCAACCGAAGGGGAGTGGCCTTTATCGGGTAATTTATGCCCGTCGTACGGAAGATTTGTGGGGCACTTCGGGTGAAGAGGCATCGATTTGCACACTGCGTCTGGTCTTCGTTTCGACGTGAATTACGCAACGACGTCGGTCAGTGCAACAGGCGGCGGCGGCGACGGTGGCCATGCAAGCACCGCTCAGTCTGATCGTAAAAAAACTAGGAAAATGGGAAAAAATTTCCCTCAAGACTTTCAGCTTCCAAATGAGTTTCCTACGTGCTCCGCCGTCGACTACCAGTCTGCGCACAGGGACTGGAGTGTGTAATTGAGGAATGGCCAGCCGAGTGGTGAGGTCTTAATTTCACAAGTGTTTCGGGGGCACACACGCGCGCACGCACAATGGTTGCGTGTGAAGAATTGTTTCCTTTCGGCTTGCATGTCTGACGATGGATCGGCGGCCCATGGGCGGGCAACCGGCAAGGGCATGTGTGGCTACTGGACTTTGAAGCAATTAGCATGACTGATGAGATCTTAATTAGTCTGGGGAGCCATTGTCTGCGGAGGCAGTCAGGACATAACACGATGTTGGCTGTTGTTACACATGTTGAAGTGCTTTTTTGAAACGGTCATAAAGTGGGTAAGGTGGAGGGAATTAGAGAAATTTCGTTGTGTGAAGTTGGTCATTTCCTCATTTAGATGAGCTTCACCGACGAAGATACATGTTCCACACGATACATTAGTTGAGCTTCATCTCTGAAGCAAAGATTGTGTGGGGATTGGGCATCCAAGAGATGTTGTTCAAGGATCGACGTGCATTTTATAGGTCTCCTACGTTTGAACAACAGCGCACACAACGTCAGCAGTTGTCGGTGAGGTCCACTCTTGACTGGGGCCTCTGAAAACTCTCAGGATCGTACATTTTACCAAGCAGCACTAGCTCGTTGAATGTACTACAGAACTGCCACCAGAAGGGCTGGAACCAAAGGCAATTTTTGATGTGAGTTAGGGTCGTCAAAGTGACACCAAGAAAGATTTCGTTTGACAAAGACTACAGTCAGTCCGTACAGACAAGCGGAAAGCTCAGACAATGGTGCTGCAATCAGCTGCTCGCAAGATCGACGGACAAGAGCGAAGATTCTTGTTGTTTCTTTTCTGCATGTTCAATCTGATAAGGTGCTAATTATGGCATCGGTGGTCAACAAGAAAGCTCGTTAGCATTCTTATACATTCCTTGTCCAGACAGACGATTTCTTTATAGGAATAATTCCTTATTAATCGCTTGGATTGTCTAAGACCGTCTCCATTGATCCCGTGGTACATGCGGAGTTTCTTTAATCAGCGTTGTAGCTAGCTGTTGTCTAATTGTCTATACAATACAGTTCAGGACCTATGAACGCATTTTCCAAGCCAGCTGTAGCGAGCTCAGATTCGATCTGCAGATTCGTTTCATGCAATACTCATAAGCCCAGGCACCCACCCGAGCTTCACTTTGTTGTGTCTAGCAAGGGATTGCAGTGCGTTGCAGCAGCATTTCACCATTTTAGAGTCAATTAGGTTGGACGTAGTGGCTTAAGTGCTGCATAGCTGTCTGAAAATATATGAATTCTAGCGACCTTCAAACTTTTGGGGAGATTGTGTCGCAGAAGCACTGTATTACTCAAAGTCATAGATACGGAAATCCTTGTGTAGAGTCCAAAGACTCCAGCTCCAGAATCCAGTTCTTGATTCGTCTGGCTCCAATTGCCAGTAACCAAAATTTCAACCTCAAAAGAACGTAAAGCTGTTATGAGGCAGGTACGCATGGCGTCTGTTGACTACATCCAAATCTTGTTAGTCTTCCCCTACATTCAACTTCCTCGCAGACGTGATCATATATTCGTCGCAGAATTTTTCCTTCAAAGGCACCAATAATCAGTTCTGCTATTTTACTTAACGTCCAGCTTTCGGCAGCATATACTGGTCCTTCGAGTCAGGAGCTTTGAGTCCTGTTGTTTCGACAAACCGAAGTAGTATCGGTTGCCAAGGGCGATTCTATGTCGGATCTCGACTTGGATGTCGGAGTCTTGGTTCTGGACTCCGACTGGTAGACTCTCACTAAACAGGACAATAGTCGATTGCGATGTTCTCCACCAGGTGGTGTGTGATGGATCGATTCTTGTTCGACAGCATGTACTTTGTCTTTTCCTCATTTACCTTTACTTACCTCAATCGCCGTGAAAGCCTCCACTACGGCACGACCATGTCGATGTTGTCTTTGTAACCCAACAGTTGGACTGAATTGTAGACGATATTCCATTCCGTGTTTGCAGATGCATGGTAGGATCGTCGTTTTTATGGAGCTGATACTCCAGTCGTCGAGCATGCTTTCGGCCTCCCAAATTCTGCTGGTGTATCAGACCATCGCCACCAGCCTTGAAGAGCTCTGATGAAACCATCTAAACCTGCGGCTTTGTTATTCTTCACCTTTTTAATGACTGCGTCGACTTCTGTAAAGGCGGGTGGGAGGACTGCTTCATCGACTGTTGTCGGGATTTCCTGATTCCCTATCACGCTCTCCTGGTCAGGCCCATTACGCAGCTGTTGGAAGTGCTGCTTAAATACTTCCACTATTCCCTGCGGCTCTGTAACAAGATTACCCCCACAATTTGGAAGAGCATGGGTGCCTTTCATGTTTTTATAAAAGGCCTGTATTTGTTTGCTTTTCCCTTGGCTAGGCACGATATCCTTGAGCTGGGAGGTTGAAAGAGACCTTTTGTTCAGGCGTAGAAGTTTTTTCTCCTCCAGTCTTCTATCCCGTAACTACCCTTGTGCTGCTTTAGTTATTCGCTGCAGCGCCTTTTGGTATGTCTCGTCGGCTGAATGTTTGTATTGCTCACAGTGATCATCATACCACGAGCTTATTGTGGAGGAGGTGGTAGGCAGCCTAAAGTGGCTTCCGCTACTTCTTTGATGGCCGAGCGGCAGTGCGACCACATATCGTTGGCGTTGGTGTTCAACGTAGGCCCTGGCAATCTCCGGTATGGTCAGGCGTCCAATGTCAAAAGTCCTCGTAGTTGGCTGGTGCAGATTTTAGACAGTCGATCTCTAGATCTTGCTGCTACGAGGAGGTAGCTGATTGTTCGCACATCAATGATATTAGCCGCATGCCTTGCCTCAATGAGCATATGGTACGGAGATTCGTCCGGGAAGCTTGAGCTACTGACCTCGACAACTGGTATTGAACCGTACAGACCTCGACAACGTACAGACCTCGACAACGTACAGACCTCGACAACGTACAGACCTCGACAACGTACAGACAGATACTGGCACTGAACACCACCGTCACCCTTTCTACAAGAAGAGTCGGGAATGGTTGGAGCCGTGGACCGTTTTTTGACTTATTTCTTTAAATAGTGTCTGTTCTAACTACGGTGGCTGCTTTGACACCCATTTGTCGTAGGGACCTTCGATTCACTTCCTTTGAATCCCTTTTCCAAAGCTGAAGTCATTGCTTCCATCCTTGAAACGAAGGAATAAGTGGCTGAAGCTAGCTCGGTTTCTCACTTAATGTCGACTGGCAACTAGTTGCCGCATGCAGGCACTCATATTCCCCCTTTGGCTGCCTGAGTAGGGGAACGTCATCAGTAGATTACCTGTCAGTAAGTCTTCACTCCCCAGGGCCCTCATTCACCACCCCTCTCTCTGAGAACCATGTCGCTGTCATGTACACATGCAGCTTGTTCTTACGCCAAACTACGCGCCCTAGGCTGCAATGGATCCACTGTTCTCTTCACATTCGAGATCTGTTTGTGGCGGCGCCTGTAACAACTGCCGTCAAAAAAACGAACTTCACACAAAGCACCATCCTCACAAGTCATAACCCTCCCCCGGTTCGATTCCGTAATCAAGTGCGGAGACACAAGAGCTGCTCTCATTTCGTCAAAAAGCCGAAAACGAATATCATTTGAACTTCCCACGCGCAGCCAGACACGAGCCGTGACCGAGTGTGCGAGTGTGTGTGAGTGTGTTTCCCACCTCAGGGCAATCAATGTTTTCGATTCTTTTGATCTTAATTAAATTGCCGACAAAGGCCACTCAAAAAAAAAAAAAAGAGAACTTTCACGACTGGGACTTCCGAAGAAGAAGAAGCGGCAAATGCCCGCCAAAAATGATAGAGTTTGCCAAGCGAACGGCATCTGCCACTGCGACGCGCCGCTCCGCGCCCTAGACGCGACTACTGCCAAAACGAGCATGTCATTCGCACGCGTATCTCCACGGCCGTGCCCACCCCCTAGTGCGGTGCACTGCGCCCGCCCACCGAAGCCATGATTTACTCATATTTTAGCACTCACTTCGGCCAGATAAATTGCCTACTAGATAATAAATTAATCTCTGTTAATTGCGCGACGATGACACACGCGATAACAACACAGCCGGAGCGTCGTCGCGGTGGTCAGGTGGCACAATGGTCTGCGGCCGAGAGCGAAAAGAAATCGCCTTACAAATCCCCCTTGATTTATTCCCGCTGGCGAACAGTGGAATCTATCATTCGGAAACATTGTATCTTTTGCCAAAAACAGACATCCGCGGACGGCTGCCCGCCTCCCCGTGGATGCTGTAGAATCTCGAAAATGCATCCCATAACTATCTAAGGATCTGTCAACCGAATTGGCGCGTATTTCGTTCGTTCTGCGAGAGAGAGAGAGAGATCGAGACCGATGCTCGGCGTGGAGGTTTGCGCTGAACAAATCCCGCAACAGGGGCGGAGGGAGGGGTTGGTGCGGTAAGGCAACGTGTGCCAGGAATTTTGCAAAGCAGCAATCGCGCACACAGGCCGGCTTCAAGGCGACATACGACTGTTTTGCATGTTTGATGGGCTTCTTTGTGGCCACGCACTGGCAGAGGCAGTGCTCGGCGATGCCGATGCCGAGACGACCCACGGAATGCACTGCATTAGAATCGAATATTCGTGCCAAGTCCTTAGCTGCTGCGTCGTCGTCGTCGTCGTTGTTGTTTCATCGAACGTTTTGGGGCCTATTTGGATAGAAATTTTCTAGTTTCCCCCCTTCTCCCTACCTCCCCCCCACCCAATCTACATCGCATAGATACACACTCGGAGATACTCTTACAGAGATACCAGCCGCAGCGTTGCGTCGAACAAGAGGAATCAAGCGGTTTTGCTTGCACGACGAATTTATTTGCATATGCGAGTGCCTCGAATGCAGTGACTATCTATAGATGGACGTGGAATAGATAGAAAGATACATAGATACAACTGTGTGTTAGATGGATGCTTAATAGAATTATAGACATTTCTATTCACAAGTGAGACACTTAAATTTAAACGGCAACAAAAGAACAACAACGCGTTCCCAACGAAACCCCCTTCAGTTGGTCGCGTCTCGTTTTCGGTGCAGTATCTGAAACGCATTATCGCGCGTTCGGTTTGTGTGTGCCGCAGGACGACCTAAAAAAACCCTAAAACGTCCGAAATACTTGTCGAGATAGTTTTTGTCTCGACTTGCTTCAAATTGGCATTCGAATGCGCGCGCCCCATCTCTCCCGTCTTTGGCTTGAAATTCGTATTTTGGATGCTTCTCGCTTTTTGTTACTTTTGCCACAAGAATGAGAATCATACGAAATGTCGGCGGCGGCATACTTAATCCCGAGAATACAATCCGACCGCTCGCCCGCCCCGTCGAATGGGAACAAATGCACTTTTGTTTTCCGAAAATTCGCTTCTAGTCCCCGGCATCCGCATGCAAAGTGCTTAGATTCGCGTTTTGAACGAGAACGTGAACATCCGATGGATGTGGGGATACACTTTGTAGTCGCTCAAGTATTTCACGAGTCATTGCTGCGCGGGCAGTTCCAATGACGGTGGGTTATTGTTCTGTCGAAATTTTGAAAAGGAAAGGATTTCTGAAAATCAATTTGATTGGAGCTTCGTGTTGATGGGGTGGATGGGTGGCATGCATTCGACTGGAACCGAGAGTAATGAACTTTGGGGGGGGGGGGGGAAACGATGTTCAATTTCCTTTCTTATGAATGACGTTCGACGAGAGAGCGGTATGCTTTTGATCAAACGGAGACGTGATGTTCGATAGGATTCTGGGAACGTTTGTCAATGCGCTGGGTGCGGGGAACTCTATTCTAAAGGACAGTTAATTGAGTCTTTTGACCGTACAGACTCGGATAAAAATGCAAAGGTGTACACAATTTGTGTTTGAGTTGAGGAATCAATGCTTGCTGTTGACTATTGAGACTATTGCGGATTATTTCAAGTAAATGTTGACCATAAAAATGTTTAAAGCCGTCCTTGGACTAAGTTAGGTTGGGTTAAGTAAGAGTGGGTGGCTGCTGCTATCCATCTTAAGCCATTGTGGTACCTCTCGGATGGGCTTACTCGCTTATGCCCGCAGCTTGTGACCATACTTGTGACGATACGGTGTAGCTGACTTGTGACGCCAATCAATTCGCTGAGGTTGTTATAAAAGTAGTCCCGTAGGTGGGAGGACCAACATCTAGCACAGAGCACAGAATACTCCACGACCAGAGGAGGTGATGTGTAGTTTCTACCTCCTCTTCATCAATGCCAATTGTGTGCACTTATGACACCGATGATGGTTCAGGACCAGAGTCAGCATAGTCTGAGCAGACAGAGTGGTCGTTTGACGTTCAGTGCTGGCCACATTTCCTTTGTTTTAATGCAGGTCTATGCCTTCTAGGCTGGTTGTGGTTGATTGTTTCAATTGTGTTTGCCTGATTCACAAGCGAACTACTTCCAAAAAGGAGCTCTACCAAGTGAACTAAGTGAACTAGTTCAAATTGTCATTTTATTTTAGTTCATTTGGTTCAGTACTTCAACAAACTCCGGGATACCTTTCTCTGCATATTTGCAACACTAAATCGAACTAAATTGAGTGATTTGTCTTGTGTGCATAAGAGGTTTGTGCACATCCGAGTTGTTTAACTATCACAGCACAAGCACGTCGAGCATCGTGTGTTTGCCGGAAATTATAAAAAAATTACGAAAATCGCGCAAGTCTCAATTTCCTGAGCAGTGAACTACACTGAACTAGAAGAACGAACTAGCTCAATAAACAGATCTTAACTAAACTGAGCGCCGTCCAGACTAAACTAAAGTGCACAAGCCTAGTGGTAGGTTGTAGGGAGCGGCTTAAAGAGTGGATGTCCTCCCGGTGTGGCAGAAGAGGTTGCACACTTGACCCACACCTAGCGAGCTCATCGTCTTTGCAATAGCCCGGTACTTCACAGTCTCCTGGCATCCACATGAGTACCATTGACCATTTCGGTACGAATCAGCCTGCAATTTAAGAATGTTCTTGTGATAAAGATCACATTGTCCACGGACCTAATTCCGAGTTGACTGTCCGAACAGTATGGGGATCTTGAGACAGGTGAGTGCCTCTTTTATCGCAATGGCTTCTCCCTGAACAACGCTACAGTGGTTAGAGACTTTCAAAGAGAGGGCCATACTCAGGTTTTTTGGAGTAGACTCCCTTTTGTCCGTCTTCCATCCGCCGTCCTTCCACAGAGTCCAATTTAGGGTCACTTTTTCGAGCATATTGGCTGGTGTCGCTCGCTAATAGCACGGGTAATGTTGTCTTCCAAGTCTGTAACTGACGCGAGCTTATCGGCACAGAGGGGTGATTTGACGTATCCCCCTAATATATAGCCTTGAGGCGTCAAATCGATCTAGTCGGCCAATTCACCGGTCCAAAACGTGGAACAAATTGCTCACCGAACTCATGTCATGTACTGTGTGTCAGTTCGTGCATTCTGGGCAAAATCAAGTTCGAAGTCGTTGAACGAAGCTAGCGCCATCTTTGAAAGACTATGGGCCAATGATTCAGCACGACAATAAACCGAAAAAAAACAGACAATTTTGTCGGGTACAGCTCTTGTATTGCTTGATGTTGCTCATTGAACCGAATGTGGCAGTTTTGTTTACCAGTTGAACAGAGTTTGTTACTTTGTCAATTGCAATCGCACTTCGTCTAAGGGCAATTTTGCAAAACAAACCACGTCCAATCAGCGAAGACCGGCTCACTGAAAATGAGACGCTGAGGGTGCTCTCAGTTCTTGAGAGAGCTGTAAGGTCTTAGACCAAGATCTTGCACGTAGTTGAGTGCCACAATCCGAATTGCTACTACGAACGGCAACGAATGGACAAATCACGATCCTTCTATCACTGGCGGATACAGAAGCAATATTTCCCACTGTCTACGCTCAACGCATACTGGTTGGTGGTGTCCAATAGCGTGAAATTTGTGCGCAATTTGGTCACTGTATGCTCTAATTGTTTGCTCACAAAGTAATGAACGTACAAATGGCCGAAGTACCCGAACAACTTTTTTTTTTGGAGCTGACTCCATTTGCTGAGCACCAACGACTGTGGGGACAGGAGTGACTTGGGAATGATGAATTTTTGGGGAAGAATAGATATTTATTTAAAAAGGTGCAGCTCAAACAGGACAGAAGTCTTTGTCCCTTGAGTTTGTTGGAAAATAAGTTGATCTCTGCTGACTTTTCTTTGAAGTCCCCAAAGCCTCTTTCACTGAGTCTGAGCTAGGAAGAGTGAACGAAAAACTAAGTTGTCAAAGCATCTGAAGCAGTTGTCGAACATAAAGTTAAACCAACTGAGGCTCTGACAAGCTTGAGTGACGAAGTGTAAAGTTGTATACATCTGTGGTGTGACTTACTATAAAACTGATCCTGAAAGTGAGTTCAAACGTAGTCCAAACATAGACTGTAGAACAGTGTCCACTGATGGTTGAATTGACGTTAATCCCTACAGTGTTCTGCAGCGAATTCTTTATATTTCAAGGGATCTTCTCACGTTGTCACTACTCTGACACACAGAGTTGAGTGATGTAGACAACAAAAGTCGCTTAGAAGTGACTACAATCATCGGAGTCTCAGTAGAGCTGCCACTAGTATTTGGATAGCTGTGCGCTTTGAAGGGAAACAAAATGTCTACACAAGGTCCTTGCTCGTAAAACGTCAAGTTGATGAACTGACTAGAAGTGGCACGACAAAAAAATTGGACACAATCCGCACACTCTTGACTTTTTCAAAAATTCATTTTCACCAAGCTTTTCCCGACTTTTGTCGAAAAGTCAGAGCAAATTACCTTGACAGTCAAGGGGTGTTCTGAAATACCTTTCCTTGGAGGACCATGTTCCATTCACAATGGCAAGATCCAAGCAACATATTAAAATAAAAATTTGATCGAGATCTAGTTCAGAAAGTTGTTAAATTTTAACTTACTTTTGAAACCACAAAATGGGGCGTCCAACTGTGAAGCGTTCGTTGCTGGCCGCGAAAGTGTACCCACATCGTTAGAAAAGGCGTGTGTGTATGTTGGGTCATCAGTAGGCTGCTTTACAGTGGCCATTGGGGTTCTTGGTTTAGTTGGCACAATGGACCCAACAAGTTGGTCTAAGCAAGCCACGGCCTAAGGCCGACAGGGCAACCTGTCACCTACCTACCTTAGGTGGCTGACTACCAATATGCTGGCCATACTTAGGCCAGCGTTCTCCGGTTACCTACCTATGAAGGGTGTAAGCATCTTTGTTGGACGATTTCGACCGGAAATGAGTCAGGTTTACCCATAAAACCTTGACATTCCTTTCAATTTCATGGCAACCACCCCCAAAAAGCACTCATTTCCACCAACTGCCGGTCAAAAATTGACCCTCAACTAAACAGCCCTTCCAACGTTCACTCAACCCGAAGTTCGCCACAAGATGAGTCTGTCTGAGTCTTCTTCAAAAAGTCAGCTGCCCCCTCCTCGATGAACAGATTCTGCCGCATCAACTGTGCGCTCCCCTATCCATCACAATGCCATCAGCCACTGTCCCACACAGTAGTCGATCGGCCAAAATGTGTGCCGCACAAATGCGCGTCGCCAGCCTCGAAATACCCGCTCATCCGCTCCGCTGCATCGTCTTGCGTGAGTGCGTGCGGCGAAGTCAGCTGCAAATGAAAAGAATAATTAAAATAATTTGGCACACCTGAGAGATAAATCAATCGATTTGTCCGCGCACCCCATCTGCCGCCCCCTCCCCGCTCGCGCATCGGCCAGAGGGTCGTCATCGTTGTCGTGCGCTCTCGAGGTTTCGTGACACAGACACAAGCGTGACAGAAAAGAAATGCATCGACCGCACTAGGAAGGCAGCAGTCAGTCCTTTAGAGTGCCGAAGGCATGAAATCTGTGTCAAGCTTTGCCTTACATCTCGCGCGTCGCGATGACTCAATCGGGCGGAATTTTAATTGGAAATTGTTGCCCCAACCGACAACTGACTGATTGGCGAGGTGTTCGACTCCCCTCGACGAGCTGACAATTGTTTTGTTCTCAATTTTGAGTGGATTCCAAAACGGCCTCTGGAGTGGTGGTGGTCCTTCGGGGCAAATCAAAACACCAGCGATCGGCGTTTTGTTTTCCATTCTGCGAACAAAGCATGCTCTTCAAAGCACTTTCCGTGCGGTGGGCCTGCCCGCCACATGTACTTGGGCATTCCTAAGACTTCGGTTACTGTTGGCTGGAAAAATAATCAAAGCCCAAGTGGTGGTGTTCCTTTAATGCTCGCGTTCATTTATTTTTCCAAATTGGCCGCTTTGGAAACGACGCGTCGTCCGTCGCCCGTCAACCGCCTCGCCCCGTCTCCGCCGCCTCGTCATGGCATGAGAATCATAATTGGATTCTCTAACTGGGACTTTAGTCGTCATCCCCGCATATGGAGGTGGCTCGTTGTCGTAATAAGGGCAAAGCTTCTACCCCTCTTCTGCCGCGCGCAGTGTGTTTTGGGCACACACATCAAACAGGCCATTTGAATAATCATCAGTCCTTAGACGATGACGATGGCGATGGCGATGGCGATACGGCGCGGTGTGGCATAGATACGCGAGTACGATTTGGAAGATTATGTTGTTTGTGACTCTATTCATAGATGGGTTTCACCATTTCGGAAGTTAATGGCCGAGTACTGAACGGCAGCGGCGCGGCGGCGGCGGCGGTGGCTGCGGCACACAGAGGGACAGATATGTGTTTGATCTCGGCCGGGGAAAATAAATAGACGCGTCTGCTGCTGTGCTGTGCTTGGGGGCGTCGTCGCTAAGGGAGACCCCGATGGGGCGACCGAGGACTGAAGATTGTCACCTAAGCGCGGGGATGTGTATTTGAAATAAATTAGAGCTCAACCGTCACTTCACATGGGTTTAGTCGATTAATTTTGAATTTTCTTCTTTCTTTTCTTTCGCAGGTAAGTTGCTTGGATGCCGCGATGCGATGTTGGTGATTAATGGATAAGCGGAAGGAAGAGACATTCAATCGGTGAGAGATGAGCATGCTCGCGTGTGATTGTGGACGGGATGAATGCGATGCTGGGTGATTTGTGATTTGTGATTTTGAATGTCGAATGTTAATTGTCGCCTGGAAGTAGTTGATAGCCGATGCTTGAAGAGTTTAGCCAGCTTTTTAGTTTTTTCTAAGTTATTACCATTTGGCTGCGAAAATCTGACCAGAGGCTGTAGCCTGGTGCTAGGGTGATCAGGAGAGCCCTGCGACCTGCATTGGTTGGAGTTGGCCTGCTAATGGGACCGTCATGGTGGTTGTGCTTTATAATCCAAAGTCGCGGAGAAATGTGGCCAGATCCCCTCTTCGAGTAGGGGTTAGAATATACCCGTGCATGTCGTAAAAGGGGACTAAAATCCGGAGTGGGAGCGTCATGGTTCAATACCCGAAGTCGCGTGGAGAAGTGGATATTATACAAGCATGTCTGAGAGGTTATCACGACAAAGGAGGGACATCGTGTGCGACACCGAGATGTGCAGTTATACGACCCAAAGAGCAACAGAGGTTTTAAATCGGCATCACTCTTTACCGAGGTGAAGGAAAGTGTCCATAAACATTAACCCAAAATTGGTACATGAGATTCCTACATCAAGGCGTTGGGCCAGCCTAGTGGTCTATAGGTAAAATAAAACCTCTTGATATTAAGCCTTATTGGCAGGAGATAGTGTAGAAATTTTGGAAAGAAACAATTGCTGTCGTAATCTCTTACTCTTTGGTACTCGGTCGTCTCTTTGCAATACGCCATACGGCGACTTTAAGTATCGTCGGCTGTGATCGTCTAAGGCTTGACATGTTCGTTATAATCGCACACTGTCTCATATTCACTAATGTCAGCAGGCTGTGCTTATCCTGTTTTTGCAGAAGTTCCACAGGTGAAGCAGAAGGAAACCACTGGACAGCTTTTTTGCTGCTGCAGCGCTCTCTCCACTGGAAGGAAAAGTCAATTAGGAGCCTACCGAGTGAATTTAGAAATTCCAGCTGTGTCCGCCATCTTAGCCGCTTAACCCCTTTAGCAACAATTTCTCACACTTCGTCACACAAGTGCACCTGGTCGGTATTTTTGCGTCGATTAATAACTGAAGATGATGGGTATGTCCGTCAATTCCTACGCAAGCTATTTAGTTTATATTGCCAATATGAAGAACTTTCATAATTGATTCAGAGAATGGGCCTTCTCTCGAGTCACTGACAACGTTGAGGGAGTCTACCGAAAGCTTCTCAAACGTCGACAAAAGACCTAAGTTCCTCTCCGCTCGTGAAAGAACTACAAAAGCGCTCACAACAAGAGAGGTTGTTATAAGGCTTGACCCAAGTTTATCTCCGAGTGTAGCGCCACTCATATCACATTATTACAAGAACTGAATAAGGCTTTACTCTTGCGATGAAAGAAAGCTTAAGACGGTGGGCTGCAAAGGATGATTGATGTGTGGCAAGCTACTTGACCTTTTTGGATCGAGATGAGGCCAAATTTGTTTTGAGGTTCGACAAGTGATGCCTGTCAGCCACATGGCATCGATTTTTTGTGATTAGAAGTTATTGAGTTGTAACTTGAAGGTAGTGTTTAGTGGCGTCTTTAGCAAGGTCGTCAGCCTTGCAGTTTCACGGTTTGTCTCCATGGACTGACATCCAGTTGAACTGTTCGGATCATGCCAGCATGTCTGATATTTTATTTACTTTTTCTTAAGATGTTCGGCAATCGATTGGGACTGTAGCGCTCCAAGACTATGACGTCAATGGTGCGTAAATGCTTTTGTTAAAAACCGGGTTATTCCTTTTTGAATGAAGTCATTGTTATGATCCCTTATTGTATGTAAAACTTCGGGTGTACACCAGTTCATGATGGTCGACTGTCAGCCGCTGCATCGCAAATAAAATGCTAGATAGGTAGGTACGTAATTTCAGTTCAGCACCGCTTAAGTCCGCCAGTACTATGAAGAAGGACTTTCCTAGAAGCTATCTTCTTTTAGTTGCTAGGCCTGGCCATTCGCACAGCAAATGTTGATCAGTTTCTGTTTTATCTACGCATGCTGTATGCTCAGTCGCATTGCACGTGTACCTAAATGATTCCTATTAGCGTGCGTACATCCTTGTGAATTAAGCCTATCAACGTTGCTGATCCCGTCTCAGGGTATAGAGCCCTCGCTGTAGATCCAATCCAAGGCTCTATCCAAGGCTTCGTCTTCTAGTTTTCTCCTTATGGAGCTGAGCGGTGTGTGCGCTAAAGTGATTGCTAAAGATTCTCCCAGCTCTGAACCCATTTTCATGAGGCTGTCCGTGGGGGTGACCGAATTGGGCAATAAAATGCTAACACATTGGCTTATGATCAGAACCAAAATATAAATTCGCCCATAATTGCTTCTGGGAACTTAATCAAAATTTCAAAATCAGCTGTCGTTTACGTAAGTGAGAAGCTATTGACTTGGCTAAAAAAAAAAAAAGTGAACGAAACTGAACGAAAATGGTATGTTCATTCTGGCGTTGGCTTTGCCGTTACTTCATTTGGCGGACTCGTAGTTAAGTTTGATGTGTTTTCATGCTTATCTCGGACATACGAATTTTCATTTTCACGACACCGCCTCTCACAGATCACGGTCTTAGCTGTGACGATTCAACTGTCAAACAAAGCTTCTCATGGTCTGCCGTTCCTCTATTTGATGGCAAAGCATGGGAGTTGCTGTGAAAGCTTGACCCTAGTCCAATCTGTGGTCTTGTTCACTGATGATGCTGAAAACACTGAAATACAAATGATGTAACTCCTACATAACTCCGACGTGTGGTCAGACCCCTTAAGCACTGCCTGTGTGGGCTTTTGTGAATTTTGTGTGCGATTTACTGTGAATTTATTTCCAAATGTCCCCAATTTTTCGGAGACCTCGCCGAACCTCATTCAACTGCCACTGGCAGCAAGATTGCCGTGAATTGCCGATCGAATCTGCAACAAATCGTCATTCCTCAGGCAAACCAGTAACCATTCGCGCCATGAATCGCTCCTGCGATGCCATAGCAACCGAAAAACTGCGTGCATCAACATTTTTGAGGCAAAAATTACACAAAAAAATGTCTCATTTGGCCGAGCATCCCACCGCACCGGACAGGACAGCAGCCAAATTTGCTACAAAATTTGCGGCATGACCAACGTACACGGTGCATTACAAATTCTAGCACGAATCACGGTTCAGTTGCGAATTTATTCGAACGATTTCACAGCCAACTCCCATTGATTTACTTGTCGCAACATTGTTTGCGGAAAAACATGCTCGTAAACTAGACGCCACCTTCGCAGTGCAGACTGCACTCATATTTCGCCGAAATTGTGGATTCTTGCCGATTTACTGGCGGCAGTTCCGCAGCGAATGCCTCAGTCTAGCGGATGCTTAGCCAATTTTAGTTTACATAAGTCGACCGCCACAGCACACTGCCGCTTCCCCACCGCCGGCGAATGCACTGGCTGCTACCTGAAATATTTTAAAAGCCATTAATGCCGTCAATTTGGCAAGCGGAACAATGTTATGACTGGCACAGATGATCCAAGCTCTGGCGGCGACAATGATTCAAATTCGAGAATGCGGTGGAAAATGGCTTCCGCAGTTCAGTGGTTCGCAGTCGATTCGTCTCGAGGGACGACTGGGAACCTCTGGCAACGGACGCAGTTGGCTAATTGGTCTTAGGTAGGAGAGTCCTCAGACCTCAGAGCCGGTCGCGTCCGCTTCATGCATCGTGCCCCGCTGAGGGATGACTCATTAGCGAGTGAGGGAAAAGGTGCGAGATGCTGGTGCGACCGCGACTAATGATACTTTCAGTTGAGGATACCAACGGGTAGTGCGAGGCAAGCACGGTTCAGTTAAATTGGCGAAAAAACAGCCACTTTTGAAGGACCTCGTAATGAGTTGCGCGAGGATACTTGCCATGTCGCGGCTGATGGCACATCGTTGAGCAGAGCTATCGGGGGCATCGAATCGTGGCAAGTACCCCGTGGAGCGTTCGATTTATCGTTCGAATTATTAATTACAGAGACAGAGTGCCACCGAGAAGAGGTGGGATTGAGTAATGTGCAGCGGGCGGACATTTGGACGATGTGTGCTCGTTTTTTTTTTGCATGGCCAGTCATTCCGGTGATCATTGGTCAGTGAATGCAGCAGACGTTGATTTTTAAGACGAAAAGTTAGCGGCTGAGTCGCTTCAATCCGTGCCTCGATTTGAGTCAGCCGTTTGATGGTGAAGTGATTTATTTTCTTTCAAGAAAGAACCCAAGAGTCATTCGCGTCGTGTGCACATGTGCTCACTAAACACAAATAAAATACTGCTCTTTCTTAACGTCGCGCCCAGTCATTTGGGCGTAGTTCTTCTTTGGACAATGCAACTCGCCTGATCGTCATTGCAACTGATCTCGTATAGAGAGTACCTCAATTGTCGTGCAAGAGATCCTCCAGCTTCGAGTATTTCAAGTCCGCTTGCCTTTTCAGGTGATTTCATTTAGCTTTATGACGTGCGAAAAAATCCGTAAGTTTTAGAAGAAATTAACGAAACTTAACGAAACTTATCAAAACTTATCGAAACTTAACGAAACTCAGTGAAGTCCCTATTATGCTGGAAATGTATTATTTTTGTGTGTTACTATGGGGAGACGAGAATGGTGTAACCTTGACAATTCTAACCGCTGTGATGTGCCTAACTATGAAGTGCCCTCGTTTGGGCTTAAATCAACAAATTGGATAAGGCCAAGTTATTGGCCGAAATGTGTCGCGAAACTCTCTCGGTCTAGCTCCTGTATGATTATTCTCGTCAATTCACAAGTCTACGAATTCAGTCGTCGGTCGAAAAGCCTTTTGTTCAGCCAATGATACATAATGCGGAACTAATTGACCAGAATCCGATCGATTCGTCACAGGCGATCGATCGTCGAGTGCTGTGGATTACACTACTGTTCGGGGTTAACTTGAGTGTGTACGCATAGCTGACTGAATCGGGCGCATGATTTGACGGCATGTGTTGACAATGTCTGAATGTCAGTGGGTTCTCGTCATCACAGGTCTAAGGACATTACTTCTGTCTCGCTGGCGGGCAACTCATCACTGGCCTACGTTCACCGGCGCTTCTTCTCTTCTGCTGTGCACCGAGAGTAGGTTACGAGGAACAAGCCACCCACGAAGATCATCACGGTCAGTGAGAATATGGAGCAGTGCGTGGCCTGGCCTTGCATTCCTTCAAATTAGATGAGTCCGCCGTTCCACTTCTTGAGGATCTCGGTACGCAAGCCGACAAGATAGTGCACTCCAGCGTCGTCGAACGTGCGCAAGAAAGTCATTTGGAACACCTGCCGGGCACAGCACACGTCCGCAGAATCTTTGCGATGATGATCCCTGTTCAGTTCATTCATGCATGTCTCTGCAACGAAGATAGCCGTCATGGTCAATGCAAGAAGTAAGCCACTTACAATCAACGACAGACCAGAGAGAATAGGGTAGATGGCCGGATAGGTCTTGATCAAGTCGCCGGCCAAATAAGGCCGATAAGGCCGCCAAAATGTCGTTCCTATCGAGTAGGTGCAAGTGGCTGCCCAGGCATGACAGTTCTTCTCCAGGTTTGGGCGCATGTAGGTAAATAGCAACCCGATCCGAAGGTGTGGACCATTTCTTGCATCGCTTTAAGAATCCTTAGATCTTCCCAACATTTCCGGCAGACTACGAAATTCCAACGGAGGTTGTCATCTGCACACATTTCGAGGACGGACAGTCTTATGGTTTTAGTAAGGTCAAGTGTAATTCCTGGACTCTGGTTGGAGGCTCCTATTTCGCTTGTAGGTCGGTAGGCAACATTGGGTTGTGAAGTACATCACCTTGTTAGACATGACAGGCAACAGATCATAGATGTAAGTGAAAAAGAGCACCGGAGATAAAACCGAGCCTTGGGACATGCCAGCTTTTATGAAGTCGACGCCGGACTTGAAGCCGCCCTTAGATTGAACGGTTCAGAAGGTGGTTGCTTGCTAATCTATTGAACAAGATGTATATCGAGGCGAAAAGCACGTCTTTTCGGAAAGACTGCCTCAGGCTGGACTTTGTCAAATGTCTTTAAAATATTCTCTCGTTCTCACCAAGAAGATGCAAAGCGGGGTTCCACTTTTCGGTGACATAAGCCATCAGATCCAGGCAATCTTGACATCATTGTTTTTCTTTCATACCCTTCTCGGCGCCGCTTCCCTTGACTGTGTCGATATCACTTCTGCCAGCTGTTGCATCCGTCCTCCTGTGTGACCATTTGACACAAGCAAACACCGCCCTGTTGACTCAACGACATTCATATATCGCCTTCAGAATAGAATGCATTTGAAGAAGGCCAGTCAGCGCAAACAAACTCATACTAACCAGGAAGGTCAGTCGCAGATGAATAAACCTCTACACAATCACACTTGTTTGAATTGAAAGCCCATTCAGCGGGCTCGTGTGGACAACATTTCACCCATTCACACGAACTGGAGCACAGGTTCTGAGGCAATTACAAGTTCAAGGTTCGTCGCCTCTTGCCCCTTCAATGTTGTCACAACAGCGGGTGCCCCGACGTTGCTTGTAACACTCTTTGAAGTTTCACTGCTTCACATAATGACTTGCCGCACCTCGCAGCGATAAGCGGCGGTTTGTCGGTTTGATAAACTCACTTCAAGATAACGTCGCTTTGTTTTTCAACTTACACCACAATTGACTTATGACTTATGTTCTGGCAGACACCTGTTGTCTTGGGAAGTTCGCACATCTCACGTTTGTTTCTGCTTGACGCACACTTGTTGATGTTGTCACACGTGCTTGACTGAATGCTTTTAGTCACCGTCGACGGCCCCTCCCTTCGACTAAGGACGCATAAATTTTTGTGTGCTTTCATTTAAAAAAAAAAAAAAAAACCGACACATATGACACAAGTCAGCTGCAGATGTCAACTCTAATCGCGTTCCCTGTGAATGGCCACCATTTGGACGGCTCATCAGTTTGTGATGTCTTGTGAATAGTGCCAGAAAATTGTTTACACACGTTTGGACATGTGTGTATATTTAGCGCCATCTGCCGTGTTCCACCTGACAAAGGACACGCCACTGATTGTCGCTGTGTCGCGTAAAAATAGACCTTACTCAACATGGATTGTAGTCGACGACGGGAAATGGGAAAAGCACATCACGACGCTCTCGGCCGTGAACAGATTTTCGCTGGCCAAAATAGGAATGGTTTTGGGCCATTGTTTGGATCTAATCTCATCTGTTTTGCGACGGCGTCAGTGACTAATTTTAAATGTTTCTCGTCGGATTAGCTACGACGTAGAATGACGAAAGCGGTGACGTTCACAATTGGCATGTGCGGGAGGTGTTCGTAAATGTTTTTCCGTCGATTTTTTTTGTTTTTGTTTTCCATGTGCTTCTAGTTGGTGTTGCTCGCGCCGGATGTTGATGGAATTTGATATAATTTTAGGACTTCCTGTGAATGGAATCGACGATACAGGTGATTAGAGCGGCCTTTTGGCGAGGCTGGGATGCGATCTTTCTTTCAAGTCCAAATCAAAAACAAGGGACTGGCTCAAGTCGACTGTGAATTGAGGCGACAATGATTCCGTCAGTACGAGGTTACAGGTTGAGTTTGCAGGTTCTTTGTTTCTGCAGTCAGGCACTCCAACCTAACCTACAGATTGAGTTTGAAGCCACGCTGGTCTCCCTTCTGCTTTGATTGCAAGAAGAAGAGGTGTGCAGGCTATAAGCTGACTTGTTTCCGTGGCGCCCATGACCGCGGGCAGTTCTCTATCCATGATTGCCTAATGTAAACTTATGTCAGATCCAAGTAAAAAGTAGGCAGCATCGCGTCATCAAAATCCAAAGAGTCCACAATGGCTTCTGGGCACTTTAGCCAATTTTCCAACACCAACTGCAGCTTACGACACGTAGAGATCTTATTATTTCGTTACTACTTAAATAGGCAGAAGTAAGCCGAATGTAATCGAAACTTAACGAAACTTATCGAAACTTAACGAAACTTTAAAAAGTGCCTATTATGCTCAAAATGGATTATTTTTGTGTTTTCTCTCGATTAACATTGTACCGTAGCTATTTGTCAACCATTTCTCTTACCTTTTTTTTTAAATTTGATGTTATTCTGCACCATAGTTGTTGTTGGGAGCATTATAATGCCACTGATTGCACATCTTACATCCTCACTTCTTGGCTACTGCAAGTGGTCGTCCTTGACTTCTGCACAGTCTTGTTGGACGAAATGGCAGCAACCTTGACAATTCCCATCGCTATGGCCGAATGTGAACTCCATTTTATCGGTCTCAAATCGACGACTCAGGATAAGATATGTCCGAAATGTGTCGCGAAACTCGCTCGGTCTGGTTACAATACGATTATTCTCGTCTGCGAGCTCAGTCATCCGTCGAAAAGCCTCGATCTGCCACACCTCTCTTCTCTGACTCACCTTGAAGCCACTCGATTCCCCATGCCAGCCTCTTAAGAGGGCATTCCCTCAAGAAACCTCCGAAAGGATGCCGCTTTCAGACGCAATCGAACCATCCAGACAAGTACCTACCATCAGACAATGGTTTTTCCACTTCAAATGCAGTCCCTTTCAATCGCATTTAGGATTATTTCGAGCTTAAATCTCCTGCCTTCTTTGAAGTAGAATCCACTTACACTCTCCGACTCACGTCCGTTGCAAACTCTTGCATACCGTCATCCCATCGTGTCACGCACCATCACCTTTGGAACACCTCGCCGTGCTCACAGCCGCCAAGTCGTTCAGTTATGCCACGATGGCCGAGCAGACTGTGTGTCCCTCCAAATGTAGGGCACACCTTCATGCCACCCTTCCATTCGTGCCTTCGCCACTTCGTCTCCCCCCCATTTTTCTGTTTTTCTTCACTTTCAATCAGCTTTCGATTCCGGAAATACGTTCACATTCACTTAAGCCGAACGATGAAAAACATAAAAGCAAGCTCTCGGTATCTGGGCCAAAACGTAAATTCTCATTTCAGTATCTAATGTCTAATGATGCGGTTTGGTGCTCCGCGGATGTCGCTGCCTCTGGCTGTAACTTCGTTTTGTCATACAGCGCCGAGCGGCAGCAGCATCATCATCGTCATCATCATCGTTTTTACAGAAAACACAGAGAAACGAGCAATCTTGTTGATTCGTCGGTAAATCTGTGTGTCTGTCCTCGGCTCGAACGAAAATGTACGAGCAACGAACAACGAACGACGAGCGACGAACGAGAGAATGACATTTTATTTTGGATGACAAATCTCTAAGATGTCTGAGTATTTATTTATTTTTATATTGCGTTCATTGTTGACGCGCTGTCGTGGATTTGGATTTGGGATACGAATTCGGCTTTCTTCCTTTCGCATCGCACAACAGGAACGTAGCGCGCGGGCGGATTCGCTTGCGTGTGTGTCGGTGTCATAGAAGCAATGAACCTTGTCGAGTGTCCATCAGAGCGCAAGAAGATGAATATTTAAGGTGACACTGGAGAGTCTATTTTGGGGAAGCACAAAAAATTCCACTGCTCGTGGGCTGCGCGCTGCTCAAATGCATTTAATTCCGTTCTAATATCCACTCTTTTGGGGCCGTTCCCGTCGGCCACCAATCGTCAAAAACAAAAAAAAAAAACAAGGGCTTTTCATTACACGGCGTTCCACTTAGGATTTCGCAGTATAATTGAACTGTCAACTGGTGATCTGCCGATCTGGTGACAGGTGTCAATTTGCCGCTGTAGCAAGCGAGGGGCGTTCGGAGGAAGTTCGATTTTGTTGAGACAGGATGCCGGGCGCTAATTGGGCATCTTGCGCTTTCAAGAAAAACAAACCTTCAAAGGCGACACTGTCGCAAGACGCACAGCCGGCAGATGTCATCGAAGTGTCAGTGACGCCAAACAGAGGGACAGTTCTGTGGAAAAATGTATCCCATCCGAAATTTGTGTCAATTTCAGCGATTAAGCACTTGTTTGTGGACAAATGTGTGTCACTCTTGGCGTTGCAGTCATAATCACATCGACGTGGGATCAAAGCATTCAACCAACCGGGGAAACAGTGCAATGCATACACGGGTGGCATTTTGTACTTGTTCGACTATATGACCTCTTTCAGTCGATTTCCACATGTTTTTGTTGGCCTAAACGTCATATGTCATACGGGCCGGTAGTCCATACGCCAAAATGTACGCCAAAGCTGAATAATCATGGTAGTGAGGTCGTTCTCTGTATTTGGTGGGACCAATTGGGCGTGCGTGGACTACTATGAGCTGCTAAAACCGTGTGAAACCGTCACAGGACAACTCTACCGAAGTCGATTGATGCGTTTGCGCCGAGCACTGCAGGAAAAAAATGGCCACAATGCGAGGAAAGACACGACAAAGAGATCTTGCAACACGACATAGCTTGGCCACATGTAGCGCTGCCAGTCAGAACGTACATTGAAGCGCTGAAATGAGGAGTTCTAACCCTCCCGGCGTATAGTCCAGACATTGTTGCATATTCCTGCTGTGATGCGTTTTCCTTGATGACATGGAGTGCCCATTGAAGAACTCCAAGTCTATCCAAGGTTCGTGGATCGAATCAGAAGAGCCATCTTTTTTTCCAGATGGTCTTCGAAAATGTGCTAGAAAGATGGGAGTGGCTGGCGATGACATCACTGCAAACTAAACAAAATTCAGAGACACTCTCCGGCATCAACCGCCCTGGAAATACTACAGCATGTTTTTCGGTTGGGTCTGCGGGACGTTTACGGCGGCCAACGCACCACCTGTCCTGTTAAGTTAAGAGAGTACAGTCACTGGAACAGTACCTGCAGCAATGGACAAATGGAGGTACCCCAAAATACAAAGATTCTGACACAAACAGGCGATTTAACCCCGCTCGAGGATTTCGAGAAAAGTCAGAAGACAAGAGACCACGACGCTTGAAACTACAATTAAATCAGAAATACTACACGGACAGTCTTAAGAATGAAGGCACAGACTTGAGACTCTTCGCCAAGTTGGCAGAGATTTTTGCCATAGAAAAACCTATTCAAGTAGCAAAGCTCTAGAACTTATAAGGGTGGACCTAATAATGCTATGTGGAGCACTAACAGGCCACGGAGCATGTAATTATCACATTCATGCAATGGGTAACACCAAAACAGAAATCTGTGACCAGTCCAAGCCTTGCCAGAGAAAGATTCAAAACAATAAACAGAGCATCCGTAACAGGCAAAGACTGTCAAGAAATCCTATCGAGGAAAGTTGTAAAATCCTTGAAGACAGCACTTAAATCCTAGACCAACGATGAGGTTACATTTGGTCTTTATGGTAGCTGTACTAGTCCGACTGTTTTGTGACACACCCCGATTTGTTCAATTCCAATAGCAACTCACCTGTTACCAATGAGTCGGGCGACATGGCTTCCATTCTAAAGTTAAGGATGTTGAAGCAAACTATGCAGTAATGTGGTGTTGGACTAGCCCGAATGCAGTGACATCGAAAGATTTATATCCTCTTCAACACCTTCATTAACGACAGTCGTATTTAGCGCTCAAACCGATCGAATCCGTTGCAAATCGTAGTTGCTGCATTGCAAAGAGGTGTCCAAAGTATTCATACGTACGTTGCGTCCAAAATCCATACAAGGACAATACGACGACATCCGAGTAAAGTGATTTGTGTGGGAAAAGAACTGTCACAATATGAAAAAAGTTTAAAGTTGACCAACACAATTCATCGCGTCGTGGTGCATTCCATTTGTGGGCCGCATTCTCTCCCTCTTATTAGGGCTTATGAGTTGTTAATTTGTTGACGCTCGCCACAGATTCCATGCGCTTGGGCCTTTACTGTACATCATGCATTCGGGTGATGGGCATGCCTTAAGACCTATCTGCAACGGAGCCAGTCTCTTCTTCTTTTGCGCCTATAGCACATTCAGGTGGACGACTATATACGTCAACCACAACCTGCTCGGAACGTGCAAAGAGAACTTACTGCAGAATGACCTCTTTTGTGAAAGTTTTCACAGTTGCACGCGTTTATCGAGCGTTCTTAGACCAAATACGTAGAGTCTCGGATGACAGTTCGGTGAGACGTATCCACCGACCAGGAATTGGATCACTCGATGTGAAGCACTTACAAACACTTACGACACTGCGATATTTCAGCCAGGCACAGAAACGTTGACTCGAATTTATTGACTGTTTTACCAGCTGTCTTTCCAAGACTTTGATTCTTTCTAAGTCGTACATCTGTTCCTGCCAGTTGAAGTGATGGTTTCGTGGCACAATGCAACCGCTCGTCGAATCATTGAATTAAAAGCCATCAATTCTGTCGACTCTCCTACAAAACAATGGCAATCTCCTAGCGTAGCCATATTCCACCGATGGTCTTTGTCTTTCGTGTTTGACAACTGGTTAGTGTGACAAGACCTGGCAGTTGCGAACTGACCACCTGACTATGTGCAATGACTTCGGTTCTAACCGCAATTTCTGGATGTCATCCGTCCTTTTCCGACAGGTTCCAACAGCCGATTCAAAGGAAACACGATCCATCGTCCATTTTGAATACTTCCATTCTCGATTGGAGACGCCAATCCATTCTGGTACCCCACACCAGTCTTACCTCAGAATTACGTTGATTCAAGTAGAAGCCGCTCCGTCCACAAATGCTTTCAGACGTCGCGTCGTCGGTTTCAGCAACTTTCGGATTGAAGTCGTTTCGATGTGCCACCTCGAAGGCGATCGTATTCATCGCTCGAGAAGAAAGTGTGTTCACAGTGATCGCAGTCTCGCTCGCTATGCACAGCCTCCCAGGTTGGTCGGGCCACTACTCAATGGTGGTGCTCGTCCAGCTTCACTCGGGAGTACAACCAATTCAACAACGGTTAGACACATTACTTGAGTCACAACTGTCTTATCAATTCTTGTGACGAGACGATTTCAGCCAGCCTGCCCTTGGAGATAGTTCGACTCCTCGTCTCAAAGGCACAGCCCACAAATCGTCTCCAGTTCGCCCAATGTTTCCGATTGAATATGAGTCCATTATGCTGCCAGCCAAGGGGTGAGGTCACGTTCCAGCGGCACCATCGAAAACGTCCCTCTAACCACCGCGCCTCCCACGGAAGTCGACAACTATCCTCTGCGACCGCTGCACTTTTCCACTTTCGGTGTCGATTGTGTTCGCCACACTTTGTGGGCCGCCTTCCCCCCATCAATGCGGTTGTCAGTTAATCTCTCGCACACACAATGTAAACATCACCCAAGACCCTTCACATCAACCTCTCCCCCCCTCCACAAGCAAAAGCAATTATAAAAGGAAAACAACTTGACCTTGTTAGCAAGCGATTAATTTCACCAAAAGCAAATATGTTTTGATAAAATCCCATCATCAAACTATCAAGAAGGATATCCCCCGTCAGTGGGGGTAATTATTCAGCCCCTTCTCCCGTCCGAGGCGGGTCACCCATTGTGTGCTGCCTGTTTACACAGTCTCGCACGTAGTTGTACACAATTTTCTTAAGTGTATCCATCCGTGGCTTCGAAACTGTGACCCTCCACACCGCCGACACCGCCACCGGCACTGGCACCGCCAAGGGAATACGTAATTCTTCTGATCACATTTCTAGATCCAATTTGGAGCAACAGGGTAATGAACTTGGCTGCGTTCGACTGTGTTTGCTTGCGCGCACTCCATTTGTCTAAGAGATACATGAGAGTGTACTCCCTCTGTTCTCACCTCCTTTCTGGTTGATGCACAATCGGAAAGTGCATTCTCTGGCGGACGCGGGCATCGGGCGCGCGCGATGATTTAACGAATTCTCCTTTGCCGCCGCGCCGTGTACTTGGTTGCGCGCGTGTATAGTAGGAGCGGGCAGCGACTGCTCGCCCCTGCAACGTCGCCCAAGCGCTGGGGGAGCGTAATTATTACAAGATCTTGACAGTGGGAAACGTTGTCATTATCGCCTTCAGCCATTGCCTGCAAGTACACAAAAGTCAGAGGAGACGACAAGGAGAGTTCTGTAATTAGACGAGGACTTGTTCTGGTTTTTTTTTTTCGTGTTTCGTGTTTTTCTCGCTTGTTCCTCTCTGGTTGGCGGTCAGTTGTGTAAGTTGAACGTTTACATAAGTGAACGAGTGTCTGGTGGGTGCTTCCGTGTTGTCGTTGTGACCAGACTCAGGGAAAGCTGACAGAAGGACGATCATGGGGGCAGTCAAGAGATGGGGTTACTTTGACGGTTGTCAAGGCTTTTTTTGTGCTGCCTTTTGATTTCCACTACCTTTGGGATGAGTTAACGTGACGCGAGCGGGAAGATTAGAGGAGGGACTGAAGACTTACTGGATCTTAGAGTTAAACAGCTGTGGTGTCTGTTCGACATTCGTGAACGTGCAGCTCGTTGAGCAATAGAGCCCTCTGTCGAAGGACAAAACCATCTTCGTATAAGCCCTTGATCATCCCAGTCCTGCTCTACCACGACTTCGTTTGTGACGGGAACTCCAATACAGCGTGGTGCGTCTGAAATTTGGCTTCAGCGTGAACGGGTGGGCATTTCTTTGTGAGCGGGTATTGCCGTTGAATGGTGGAATACATCAAGTTGGAGTACTGGGGAAAGGCAGGACACATTGAGAAGATGTTCCAAGGAGTCCACGGCTTTTACATCAAACCCACGCACGCTATTGCTCTGACAACTGGAGAGGACTTAAAGCATTCATGCCGACACCGAACGGCTAAGTTGGAGAAGCTCTTGTTAGACTCCGTGAGCATTGTGAGTTACCCGAGACTCTGAGTTATAAATGCTGTCCATGTAGGGAATTGAATCCGGGCATACATCGTAGGAGTCAATGCACCTATCCACCACGCCACGGTGGCCAAGATCGCGATTCTAGGGTCTGGCGCCCGACGAAAATCAATTCAGTCCTCTTCAAGATCGACTGGCGAAGATGACATTGTCGCGATGTTTAGAGTGCTCAAAAAATTCTGCTAAGCCACCTTTAAGTTCAACGAATCGAAAGGCACAGCCAACATAAGCGGGGTCGCTTCTCCTCCTTAGATGTGACATCCGCTGCAGTCTGGCGCCCAACGTATGAGCATGCCTACGTGTGCGGGTATTGCAGTTGAATTCGCTGAACGGTGGAATACGACAAGCTGGAGCAGTGCAGTAATACAGAAGAAATTCCGACGATGTCGAGAACTTTACCACGTTTGCTCCGCTATAAGTCGTTTTTTCGATCTTGCCAGGTGGTCTCAAGGGACCAGATGTCCAGAGTTCTACGCCGGTTTGGGAGCGCATGCGCTTGGTACCTGTTAACCAGATTCGAAGGCGCGGGCTATTTCTTGCATCGGTTAAAGAATTCTAGCTCGTTATTTGCACGCGAGGACGGAAAGTATTGCGGTGCCAGTAAGTGCTGGAGAATGGAGGAGAATTGATCTCTAATCGGCTTGAAGGACAGAAACCGGCATTGGAGTGTGGAAGCGTTCAATTCATTTTGAGGATAGTTCATGTTGATGTGGTGTTAATGGCAGACTTGAATGAGTTTAATTTACGCAGTCGTTCAATTGCCACATTCGAGGGAACAGGGTTGTTTACTTGAAACCGGATATGAAAGTCTGCGAGTCAAAAAAGCATTGGACATAGTACGCAACCCTGGGGCACACTAGACTTGAAGCCACCCGAAACTAATTGGCTTAAACGGTTCAAAACGTGATTGCTAATCCATCCAAAAAGAGCTTCGTCGATACAAGGGTTCATAATTTCTGACGTGAAGAACCAAAATCATGGTCTAGCTCTGGTAGTCCTGCTATGTGGAACCGAAATCTGGACGATAATAAAAAACATCAAAGCTGATTGAGCTTTAAGGTCTTTTTCAAGATCTCGATATAGTCCAGAAGTCTACTACACAAGGTCAGCCACATCGAGTGCATGGAGACCAATGCTCCAGCCAAGAGGGTCTTCAAATCCCAGCCCTCCTGTTTCTAAAAGGAGAGGAGAGCCGAATCTGCGGTAGAAAGACCTAGTCATGCATGCTTGATACGATGATACTCCAACGATGGAAGGCAGCTAAGGCTGAGGCCGTCCACGGTTCGCAGTCGGGACATCAAGAGCCTTAGCTTTTCTGCTGATGGTTGATGCCAGTGATTTTAGTGCAATCGGTCGTTAGCTGGAAGGTGTTGACGAAAAGTCTTCTTTCGGGACGGACTGGGCAAATGTTGTCGATCTAATCTGGAAAAGATCAGCAGAGCAAAGCCGATGGGAAAGCTTACCCAATGGTCTTGGCAGCTTAGAAGAACGACTCTTCAGAGCTTTGCGGTGCACCATGGATCACTGGGTTTGTGTAAAATGGGAGGAATTGCTTGCATCTCCGTTCAGGAACTTCACACATCTGTATATGGATAGTTCGTGGACGGAAACCGAAGATGGAGCTGTCGTTTTCTCCAAACAACCCAGAACACTACAGAATGTTCCAACAGGAGGTTATAGCAATTCGCAATGCACTAGCAGGACTCAAATGGAATGAACATATCCGTGACATTAACATCCTCAAGGACAGTCTGGCAATGACTAAGCTTAAAACTTGTATCAAACTTTGGCTTACCTCTAGAACCCAGTGCTCTTTCGGAGTGTACATCTGCCATCCATGCCATGCCCACCGCTGCTGCAAATCGTCTACTAAATCTTGAAGCGGTTGCCCACACCATTCGTAGGTGATTGAATTAAACTACGAAATAGTTACGGACTACTCTCAATACGAGACGATCAGCCAGCCTGTAATGAATGAGTAGGCGACTCTCATCGGCTCTTATCGGCGTCACCACTGGGCAATGTGCCATTGGAACTCACGCCTCTAAATTGTGTATGCTGTAGCTGCAGAGACGAGGAATGATTGGAAACCATTGTGCACTTCTCTGCCGTGGCAGCACCCCCTCCTCCAAAAGGATAACCCACCTAGGGACTGGCTTCTTCAATAACCTGGTCGAACTAAGCAGTATCCGTCGCTTTGACTCGACTTGATCCACACAACGGGCCTACACTGGCCTAAGTGTGACTCCTGGCTGCTGGCATTGAGCCACTTTAACCTAACTTACTTCTAGAGAAGACAGCTGAGTAGTTTAACATTCGCCTGGCAGGACGTTGAAGCCACGCAACACCTCTAATTTTGACAAACCCTTCCGCCCAATCGCCTGCCAATCTCACTGACCTTTCGACGGAATTAAGTGCAACTTGCATTATGGATCCTCCCCCCATTCAGTTTTCGTTACAAAACCCCGATCCAGCACCGCAATCCAAATTGAAAACCCTCGTTCGCGCCGCCTGCTGCCATCTAGTACTTGTCACTTGTAATTGCCGGTTCGTGTCCATGCTAATTAAAAACGGATTATTGGATTACCTCAAATCGAGAACACCGCATCGAGTGTGTTTGCATTAATTGAATTTAAAATGTGCGCACATCCGTGCAGCCGCTCGCCACCCAAACAGCATTTTCCAATAAACACTGATCAAGCTTCTGGCGCGCAAAGCACACACACACACGCGAACACGGCCAGTCGGTCGGACGATGTAATTAACCCATTTGCATCAATGCGTTGACACTCTAATATTCGAATGTAGTCAACACGATTAGTCACTAATATTAATCATCTAGCCGCAGTCGCTCGCGGAAAATGAGCCAGAAACGAGGGGGAAAAAACCGACCAGCGCTGATAATTTAATTTTGAACATTTTTTTTCGAGAAATGTGCGGGTGGTGGATGGTGGCCATTCGCGCAAGCGACCACGCCCCCTCCCCCGGATTAAATTATAAATATAATTAAAATAATAATTTGAAAAGCAGTCCTCCATAAAGAGTCGAAATAAAAATAAAATGTACAATAATTCGCTCGTTCGGCTAAAATGGGCAACCCGTGGCGTGCATCACACAATGTGCTCGTCGTCGTGTTGTCGGTGTTGCTGTCCGCGGTCGATGGTGGCAGCAGCAGTGATCTCTTTTTGCAACAGCATCCCCATCCGCCACTGAGTGCTCGAGTGGTGAGTGCACGAAATACGAGTGAAACGCTCGTTTATGGCGGCGGTTTTTGCACATTCTCTCGGTCGGTTGGACGATCGGGCGGTCGGCTGCAATTTGACATGTGTCTGCAATGCCCGTTGAATATTTACCTAATTTATATGAATTAAGTGCCAAAAATATGAACATTTTCGATTTGTGCATCGTTGCTGGTGGATTCGCGGCGGTTGCATACGCTTGATACGGTCTCGTTGATGGTGAGTCATTGCAAGGAGGGGGAGCGCGGTCGTGAGGGGGGAATGAGAAGAGCTGTGCTGCATGCGGTGATGTGTGATGCGCGCGGAAAGTGTGTCGTGTTTGGAAAGTGGTGGTCGTCGTGGGTACAGTGAGTGTATGATTGTTTGAAGTGGAACTGCAATTTGTTACTTCATAGGCTCCATCATCTAACCATTCATCAAATTCTGATTTGCCTTCTGCATTGCCTCGATCTTGCTATTGTGAATGGATTTTTGAAATGTCTTCGAGGGGAGTTCTTGCCCGTCTCGATTGTGGTCATTTTTGAAGAGTTTTCGACTCGGTAACGAAAACGCATTTTCAAAGCGTCAAGAGCATTTATATATATAATATAATATGGGTGGCGCTACAGCCCGTAGAGGGCCAGGGCCTAGCTTCTCAGCAACCAATCATGTTGTACGTGCTATTGTTCTATCACGAGTGGAAGGGACCTACAGTTTTATGCCGACTCCGAACGGCCAAGTTTGAGAAGGTTTTTCTAGACAGTTTCACTACTTCGTACCAGGAATCGCACCTAGACAATAGGTCCAAGTGTGTGGGAGTCGACGCACATACCCAAAACGCCACGAGCCACAAAGTCAAGAGCATTTATTCTGCATCTCATAGCTTTTCCCGGAACACAAAGCTATGGTGGACATCCTGCTTGGTTCTCTCTAATAAATGGTGCAGCTGTACGATAGTTCGTGATAAGCTTACATTTTATGGCGAATTTCAGGTCTTTTTTTCTCACTGGTCCTGGATCTGAAAAGGGGTCGCCTACCTGGAGTCGCATTCAAGGCGCATCTTGACAGTCGTGATGAAGGGGACCTTAAAACCACTCTTCCAGACCATCGAATCACATTCCCGTTCGAAGAAGCAGCTGCTCAACGATGAGTTCCTTGCGTACTGCCGTGTTTCTCAACCTATCACGACGAGTAACTCCCACAACAGCACGAAGAAATCTTATCGTGGCAACTTACGAGGGGCGTTCAATATATTCTCGGTATCGATATAAAGGAAAATGCGAATTCAATTTAAATTGTTTTTATTTTTCAATATAATCTCTCCTAACATTTGCATTTGTTACATCTTGAGATAAGCTTTTTTAAACCCTCAAAAAAATAAATTTCCTCTTTCTCTGCAAAATCCTATTTCTCATCATCCGAAAATCTTTTTCCACGAAGACATTTTTTCAAATCCGGAAACAGGAAATAATCACTAGGAGCAAGGTCTGGACTATAGGGTGGGTATTGGATTTCTTCGAAACCACAATCTCGCGCAGCAGCCTTGGAAACTCGCGCCGTGTGAACAGGAGCGTTGTCATGAAGAAGCAACACACCCGCTGCGAGTTTACCCCGTCTTTTCTTTTTAATTTCCTCCCGCAAATTATGCAAAGTGGAAGCGTAGGATGTGCCGTTGATGGTTTCTCCTTTTTTTTGTACTCAATGAGCAAGATTCCCTATGAGTCCCAAAAAACTGTGGCCATGAGCTACCCGGCAGACGGAGTGACTTTGAATTTCTTCGGGGGGTCTGTTCCTTTTTTATGCCACTGCATGGACTCTTGTTTGCTTTCAGGGTCATAGTGGTGGACCCATGTTTCGTCACCAGTAACAATTCGATCCATAACACCGTCCGCGTTCTCACTACACATCTCCAAAAGCTCTCTACAGCATGCGATTCTCACTTTTTTCTGAGGCGCTGTGAGCATTCGAGGCACCCACCTTGCACTGACCTTTGAAAGGTTAAGAATGTCCTTTAGAACGGTGTGAATGGTACCAATTGAAAGCTTGGTGATCTCTGCCATCATTTTCACCTTTAGTCGGGCATCCTCAAGAACAAGTTTTCGACTTCTTCGATGCTTTCTCCCGTACAAGCAGTAGCCGGGGCGCCGGAGCGGGTGTCGTCTTCAATGCTCTCTCTGCCTCTCTTGAACTCACTTGACCACTTTTGCACAGTTGATAATGAAGGTGCGGAACCCAGGTAATCAGCCACCATCTCTTCATGAATAGTTTGTTTGACTTTTTCCTTGCTTAGTGAGAAATTTAATTACAGCGCGATTCTCAATTTTCACCATCTCGTCTCAGTTGCCATTATGATTCTGTTTAACTAGAGATAAAACGCGAACTAATAATCACATTTATATGAAATTATACATGAATGCACTAAAATAATAGTAATACCTGATAAATAATTCAAATTATATATACAACCACAGCTTCACCCCAATACCGAGAATATATTGAACGCCCCTCGTAGTCGACAAATCTGTTTCCAAAATTAACCAATATATCCTCTCTTTAACGTGCCTACTTCCTGCATCTTGTCCACAAAATTCTGTTTTGTGAAGGTTACTTTCTGAGTCTTTCTCTTCACTTCAAAGTCCACTCCGCAGATGGAGTCTCCATGGAAGAAAACCTCCGATTGATTCAGAAACTCACAAAGTACTTCTTTGCAGCCTTTCCTCAACAAACCAAAAGCATCCAATTAATTTACCCCCACCCACCCTCATGTGAATTCTCACTGAAATCCTTCATTAAATCATTTTCGATTCATTCTCAATAAGCTCCTCGAGCATGTATCGACAACTCAATCTTGAGCAGGTCACAATCTGAAGCTGCCTAGAAGATTGCCGCCGCTCACTGTATGCATGTCCTCCCGCCGTATACATGTGCAAATTTTTGGAATGTCACACTCGAGCTGCCGGTGTGTGCGAGTGTGTGTGTGCTCCTCCTCCGTCTTCGGGTTTATAATTAAATTGCGAAAATGCAACTGAAAAGCATCATTAACAAGATGACTCGAGTCCGGATGGATGTCTCTGGCATCTGTGCATGTGTCATACGGATATGGTGCTTGGCATACTTTCATTACGGCCATACGCCTGATTTGCTCCACCCAGAGGCCCGAGGTGTGCTCTCTGTATGCCTGTGTCGGTCTGTCTCGCTGTAGTTTAATGGAGCATCTTCCGATGTCACTGGGTGAGTGTTAAAAAATGTGTTATTTTCTCGGGGGAAAAAAATGTCTGCTGATGAAAAGTTTAAATAACAATTCAATTAGTTTCCGCCGTGCGTCGTGTGGACTGTCAGTTCATTGACATGTGTGTTGGCTGTTAACCACCACTGTGTGAGAGGTGAGGGGCTGGCTGAGGATGATAAAGGGATGACGTTTGAAAAAAGTCGCTTCGCTAAATGTCGGCCATGGAAGATGGTCTGTCTAGGAGTGGCGGAGTGGAGGATGCTTATAAATGGCACACGTTGTGTGTTTTCATTTATTTTCTCTTATTTTTTGTGTGGAATTTTGGACACCTCGTCAAGTTGACAGGGAGGGGGCTTTCTAAATTGATTTTTCTTGTATTGGACAGATGTGGAACGTTGGACAGGGTCAATGAATGCTTTCACGCCGCCAGCAGATGGTGGGACATTCGATGATTTTCCAAAGTGTTCAGGCAAGAGTTTATTGAACGCCGACGGATTGATGGGAATGGCTTCGAAAGCAATCAGAAGTCGTTAAGGAATGAGGCTACGTTCTTTAGGATGTCATTTTGGGGGACGGATAGCATTCGTTGGTTGGCTTGAAACTTTGGCAGACAGGATTGAAGATGCGATGACAAGATCGCTTGCGAAGATTGAATCCAAAATGTGCTTCCACCACCAAAGGGTACACCAGTTTCTTCTACGTTGTGTGGGGCTACAGTTTGTGTGGTAAGACCCGGGCTTCAAGCAACAGCCTTCTGCAGGCAGGGGCACCTCGGCCTCAGCTAAGCTAACAAGAATCTCCGTCAAGTGCCGCTGTCAAACTGCTTCTAGTTCAAGGCATTGATACTGTGTACGCTAATTTAGTGATATCAAAAACCTCACGTTTCTCTATTAGGTCTGCCAAAATCGGGATTATCTCACAGGCTACCGTTTCACTCTCTCAAACTACTCTCAAATTGTTTCTGTGCGATTGGTTGTCACTAGCAGTCATCCCGTGGCTCAAGGGGTACCCTGTCAGGCTGGCAGATTTCGATGAATGACCGGCGGATGGCTTTAAAGGAGTGCCATCAATCAAATCTGCGTCACCATTTACGTGAATAATTGACAAAAAACAAGCAACACCACGATTTCACGGAAATAATGAGTGATTTTGTAAGCGTTTGGTTTTTAATTGTCCAAAAGAAACACAGGAAACTTATAAAAGCGTACACAATTTGTTCTCGAGTTGATAAATCAATGCCATGCCATTAACGTTTTAGTGATTTGAAGATGGACTCGACGATGTGTTATGTGTTCCATACGGAGAGTCCAATTTTGAGTCCCTTTTTAAGCATATTGGCATTAAGGCATGCTGCCTTCGAAAGCTCCAAGGTTGGCGCTGGCTTATCGGCATAGACGAGTGATTAGATGTGTCGAGCCAACCAATTCGTCGTTCTAAAACGATACACAAATTCCTCACCGAACTCATTTCTCAATAAGGCCACCGATTCGCTTGCTGAGTGGCATGTAGGGCCCTCTTGCTGGAACCACATATCGACAAGGTGCAGCTCGTGCATTTTGGGCAAAAACAAGTTCGAAATCATTGAACCACGTAAACGTTGTACTCGGGGTCATCTACGTATAATTACGTGCTGCCGATTTTTGTGGTACGCTTATACACCGTTCTACTCAACCGAATGGCATGATACTTGCGCCATTGGAAAGGTAATCCGGCGTAGGTGTGCACAATACACATTTTTTGCCAAAGGGTTGAGTAGAACTTTGGTAAACACATGTACAGAGTTATGTTATATTATTACGGGAAAATGCATAGCACATTTAAACACATAATCGTCGAATTTCGACGACGGCCGAGCCTAGTCCGATTATGGACCGATCATTTCACCTGACATTCATACCACACCAAACAGCGTATTTTGCTGTGTGCTCTTGTCTTGCCTGCGATTGCTTATGGAACCAAATATGGCAGTACTGTTTATTAAGATGCCCATCCAATCAGAAATGAGCTTCGTTGCTTTCCGGCTTCCAGTGTTCCAGTTAATTTTGAAGACCCACCACACTGGTTGTTCGTTGTGCGACTTTCCTTGATTAAATGGCAATGCTAACACGCCAAGTTTGACTTAGTCCCCTGACTCGTACATTGAAGCTGCCCCGCTTAGCCTTTAGCAACAAAATGATGTCGAACTTATCAGATGAATGGGTTGGCTTGTTACGAAAGCAACATTCGTACGTCTGCCTGATACACGGACTCAGGGCATAATTTTCATTTCGAGAAGACGATTGTCACATTATTTCTGAAGGTTGTAACCTTGGACTCTCCGTAGCCTCACAACAAGCTTTCTTTCTTCTCTCGGTCCATCCTCTGGTTTTCCGTCCGAGGTCTAGACTGGGTACTGGGCCGTTCCTTTGATTTCTCTCGGCTAGGTACAGACACGACGATGCCCGCCATGCCATGAAATAGTGGGTAGGGGCGTCAAATCCTACACTGGGTGTTGTGGGTTCAATCCCCGATGCGAGCAACTTTCAAAATTCATGACTCCACCTCTTTCGAGTCACTGACTGGCTCAAAGGCATATCGTAAGTGCGGAAAATATGGCCAACGTGGGTAGTATGGCCCACTCTTATATTTCCTAAAAATAAAAGCGCACGCAATTAAAAATAGATTCAGTACAAGCTTTTTGAAACCGGCTTTGATTCAGCCCTAGTGCGACAATTGTCTAGAAAAAAGGTTCTTAAAAATCGCCATCCGGGCTCGGTATTAAACTGTACTAGCTGCCCTCTACTCATGGGAGAACAATAGGACGCACAACAGGATTGCCTGATGTAGAAGCTAGATCCAGGTCTACGACGGCCTGTAGCGCCACCGATACGATTTGGGGATACAAACACAGCTCATCGTGCATTCTCCTGACGAAAATCGCTTTTATTTCCGAAAAAAACTAGGTATTGCCTGTTTTGTGGCAATTCGACGTGTTGATCCATGCAACTGCAAGCGTGCCCTCGTCCCCAACACTGACTCAACGTAGACCATGTTGGTCCATTGTGTGACACCACTGATCGACAACTACAGAGGTAGTGCCGATAATTTGAATTTGAACGGCAAATGGTGTTTCACTAGGAATCGAACCGGGGATCCCTCTAACCAAGGGCAGGCACTCAACCAACTGCGCTTTTCAGCTGTTTTTTACAACTAGGCTTAAAACTAAGGGTTAGGGCTCTAAGGTTGGCTCAACATTGGGGGACCAACTGATGTAAATTCTTTATTTTAACATTTGGGATTACAATATCGGTTAAGTGTTTATTTTTTTATATCCTACACTGTCCAGTGCATGTCCGCGTTGCTCCTTTTGGGATGAGCTGGTGGTGTGCCAGCCGATTTAGCCTCAATGGTGACTGCTTTAACTGCTCGGATAGAAGCGATACAGGTTAGATGTTGTTGGGAAGTCCTGTTCGTTTGGAAGCACATTTAGCGCGTTGAGGTAGCGTTGTGCGGAGACTGTGTTTCTCAGGTTTCTGATTGCCTCGTTAGGCTGGTTGTTGATGTCTAGAAGCTGCTTTCTGAACAGTGTCACCATGTATTGCTGCTTCGTCGTAAAGCTTCTTGTTTTTGTGTTGCTTCCGAAAGTTCCTGTCAAATTGATCGCCCTATTTCGTTCCATTTTCCTTTCGAAAATTGCGAGCTTCTCCATGCTGGTCTTCGAAATAATGTGCCATATTGGGATGCCGTACGATGAGATCGACAGTACTAGCTGCGTGTAGAGCAGCAGCCTTGTCCTCTGGCTTGATCCATTTTGCCTACACATCAAAGGATAGATGCGACGGAAGGATTTGCTTGGTCTTCTTAGGTGTCGTCAGTTTCGATTGGCTGTTGAACTTCAAAATTGCCGTGAAGTTAACGTCATGATTTGACTCCTTTGCCTGTTGATATTTCCGTGTCGTCAGCGAGCACTATCTTTATGCTCCGACATTTGGCTGCTGATCTGCATCCACCCCGAGACGGTCTCCTTAAACACATAAGTTCGGATTTTGCGGCATTAATGCGAATACCTCATTTGGCTTAGTAGTTGTTTAATAGTCCACCCCACTTGTAGCTCTTGAGACATGGATTAAATCGGCACTGAACCAATTCCCTGGTGAGTGCAGCCATCACATCGCCCGCCTGTCACCGTCACCACCTGTCTTCGCTCGCAGTTTGCAGTTAGACGTCTGAAAAGCTCACCCACGCCCAAACTTGACCTTCACTCAGTATTCACCATCGCCATCCTCCCACCGTCCACCGATATAAGGATCATCATGCTGCACCAGAAGAAGAAAAGAAAAAAACAGAAGAAAATCAGACGAAACACCACTCCAGCCAGCCAATCATCGTCTTAATTATGACGTGGATCGTAAAAGCGTCCATCAAATTTGATTTGTGCGACCAGAGGCGGCGAGTGTGTGCGCGCCCGTGAGCTCGTTGCGTCGCCGTGTCCCTCATTTGGGGCCTCTCGGGGGGCGTTATAAGTGACAAATTATGTCTAGATGATTTATCTATCAACTAACAAGTGTTAAATCCCCAATAAATCCGATAAGAGAGATATAAAATTTTCAAGATTTTCATTTGGGAATTCACTTAGCGAGTGATTGGATTTTATGATTTTACGATCTTTTTTCTCTCTTTTTTCGGTTTTTTTTTCGGTTTAAATAGCTGCTGCGCCGTTGGCGTTGCATGGAATGCTGCTCCTTCTTCATTAAGCCGGCCCACTCCTTCGGCAGGTTGGTCATTTATTGTAGATATTCCTGTTTTTTTTTGTTTTTTTAGTTCTCCCCTTGAGCGTCTATTTTATTGTGCATCGTTATGACAGATGAACCCCCGCGTGGGCGGAGAGTATTTATATATTTTTTTCGCGGTTTATCATCTAAATGAGAGATATTTTGCGAATAATTTAGCCGATGGCGTTTAATTTTGGAATTGATGTATGTTGGTTATGCTTTTTTTCCTCTTCTGCTTCTGAGACTTGGACTGGCGCGTCCCTTATGGCGAGTGGATAAGTCGATTGTCGGATGTTCTCCACATGTTTCGGAGTCGCGGACTATTTATGAGGCTCACGCAGTTAGTTGTCCAAAAGTTGAGAAAGGAAACTAAATTTATTTAGTCCACCATTGAGTGTTTATAAATAACTGGATTGAGGTGGAGCATGCGAGAATGTGGACACGTTCTCTTATGGTTCTGATGAAAGATTTTGATCGATGTGCTGTGGAAATTTGGGCTCCTCGTGCTTGAACAGAAGCATACAGTCGGGGTGGGATCGGTGCGTTTCAATTTTGAATGAAGGTCTGGGCGTGTGCTTGGCGAGGATAGGCATACGTCGGGGCAAACAGTCAAACAGGTATGGAGAAGGTAGAAGAGTGGTTGCTGACGTTATGGACCTTACATGATCGGAGATTAGTAGTAGATGTCGTTTTGAAACCCCGTCCGACTGTCATAACTAGTTTCTCCTCAAACATTTCATGTATCACTTTTCATTTTTCCTGGGCTTCAATCAACAAGCTTGTTAAGATGCGGTAACTTAAACGGGAGCACCGTCAGTTTAAATGCTACAGACATCATGTGTCGAAGACTCTCTGTAGGCAAGTTGTCCACACGCTAGCCACCTTAGGCCTATGTGCCAATGATTCGACATTACTAATGCGTGCAGTCACAGCGCGGAATTTGAAATGAATGGAGTTGATCACTTGTAGGATGAGTGGGTAGCTATGGGCTTGACTTGTGTTCTTTGTGTGAGAACTGAACATAGGCACGATCACACAGAATTTAGGCTGCATGCCGCTGCGAACCTCATACGATCTTAAAATCGATATAAATTTTATGGAGTATATCCCCGCTCTTTGTCGAATACTTCTTCGTCTTCTTTTGACGTTACAATCCAGGGAGGACCTGTGCCTTAGCCAACGTGCCCCTCGATCCAGCACAGTCGTGTGCTAGTTACTTCCAACTGTGCACGTTCAACTGATTGAAGTCCCTATTCAGCTATGTACACTACCGGAGCTGTAGTCATCGTTTACCGCGTTGTTACAGACGGTTCCAAATACGATGAAGACAAAAGGCAGACCTCCGGCTGTCAGTGAGTCCGATAGACGGTAGATATATTGCTTTATACATAGATAGCCAGGCGGTCATCACAGCTTAAGACAGTAAAACTCTGTCGTCTATCTCTGAAGGAGAGATGCAATCTTACCCTATCCTGGATGCCTGCGCACAAGGCTATTCCGGGCACTGAACGAGCCGATGAATTAGTAAGAAAGGGGCGGGTTTGCAACTGGGACAGAACCAGAAGACACCCTATCCCTCACTGAAGGCAATCAAATCAATTTCAATGTCAAATTCAACGACACCAACAGTAGTTGTTTGGAATTAAATACCTGCAGATCATCGAAGACGATGTGGCATGCAGTAAATCAAAATATAAATAAAGCTCTCCCCTCCTGGAGTAGAGGCAGGAAGTGGACACTGCCACATAGGTAACCAGAACAGAAGACTCGGAACGTATCCTGGCAGGGATGATAGGGTCATTGCAGAGTATACGACTACTAGGTAGTTATTCTTCTAACTGCCTCAAAGATTTGACAAACACAAATATCAAGGACATCCTAAATTATCTAAAAGCCACCAAATGGTTATGATATGATGGAAACAGACAACAGGGAATGACAGTGAAGTCAGCGGGGGAGTCATGTTGAAAAGCAGGAAATTGACAGCACAGTGAACAATAATGGTCTAAGTGGAGCATGGTTTTTTCATTCGCCCCACATGAGCTAGCCATCTGAGACGAGAGACTGGAATTCATTTCACTAGATCCTTGCAAAGTTCGTCGTTCAGAAAGTTCCTCCTCCAATCCATCGCCAAATAAATAAATGAAATGAAATCACGGGAGCAAATATAATACAAATGACTTTCCTCCTGAAACGACCAAGAATCTCCTCTTTCGCTTTGGTTAGTCTCTATAATTCCGCTCCATACAACAGGACGGAATCTATCAAGACCTTAAATAGGGACATCTTGGTCCTTCAAGAAAGGGTTTTATTCCTCAATTAGTTTCCAAGCCCAAATATACAGCAATTGGCAAGCATTATCATTCGTTTTATGTCCGTGGTGGTGCCATTGATTGGATTAACTTAGGGGTCTAAGCAGATAAAGTCTTTCACTACGTCACTACTAGAGCTATAGATGTTTATATCGTCGCTTTTTGGTTGGTTGGACAGCGTATAGCTTGTCTTATCCTCATTGACCGCACAATATCCATTTTAGCTGCTTCCTTCTCGATGCTCACAAAATTCCCCACCGACACCCTTGTCAACATCATTTGACTATGCGAGCATGAAGGCACATTGCTAACGATACGACCACTACGGTCACAACTAGAACTGTTAAAAAGAGGGTCAAAAATAAGGCCATAAGGTGCGCGATTGAACTAGAATTTTGCCAATCCTGGCTAATGTGACTAGGTCCGTGCACATATGTATGTAAGTTTCATTTAGAAAAACGCAAGAAGTGTGCCCGTCTCTATGAATGGTCTGTAAATGGAATGTGCTTGGGAAATGAGTCCAAAAAGCCTCGGGATGATCTAAACCTTCAATAGAGGGGGGGGGGGGGGGGGGGGGGGGGGGACCATGTTAAGAAATGCACGAGACTGAGGGGAACACCTTAAATCTGTCTTTACTGTTCCAAGTTAGGGGCCAAGCAACCATGAGAGCGATGGATCGACTTTCACTTTGGCGACATAGAAAGACGCCCCTCAGTGGTCTTGCAGTGGATTGCAGCCGCCAGTTTTAGGAAACCCTATTGCAACTCTGCACATTTTCAACAATATGCGATCGCATTGTGTTTCTGCTCTAGTTTGGTTCCGTTTCATCCGATCTTCAGGATCGGCAACCACCCGTTTCATTATACAGGATCTGGTGAGGAATTAACCGATACATTCTACAAGATGTTCTTTCATCGAGCTTCATTATCGGTTTCCTTATCATTCCTAGCTTCTTCTGCTTGATCACTTTCAAATGGCGCCCGACACGGGCCCGCGCAGCAATGTCTGTAAGTCTTTGTCAGTGGTTACTTAACGGTTTGGGACAATGTCTCATTACAATTCTGCCAACGTTTCAAACTAAGTTGAGCTTCAAGTCTATCGAAATATCGATGGAAAATTCGTCTTGAACCAACCAACCGTCTTGTTCATCGTCATTTGGCGGTACTTTCAGACCATCTGCCCCCTACACAATATGCTCACGATCCTCCGCAGTTGCTACATGTGCACATCACTCAAGGCCAAGCCGGGATCTGCCCCGCATCCCGCTCAACCGCAAATGAAATATTTGTTAAATAACCTGCCAAACGGAAGCAGACAAAACAAAATGACACATCTACATTGCAGATCATTCAATCGTTCCTTCACAGTTTTACACAATCCATGCTCGCTCGGCTGACATTTCGCGCGTCAACTTGCCTTTCATTATTTTGCCAAAAAAATTCGAAATGCCTGAATGACACATCCTCTCTGGCATCCTCTCGCATTGTCCATTCACTCGCGATTACTCAATTCAAATCCATTAAAACTTTATTTGGCACGCCACCTCCGGCGAATGCAACCGCGCCACCTCGGCCCCCACCCACCCGATGGCTTTATAAATAAAAATTTTCTATTCTATTAAATATTTATTTTTGTTTTCTTCTTCTTCAAACCACTGCCGCCCCTCCCCCCTTGCTAGATGAATGCATTTTTCTCCATCGACTTGTCGCGCGTTTCCTTTTCAAAATCCCAAAGCTCAACTCTAATGGACCGTGGTTGCGTTGTGAGGGGGGAGGGGGAGGGGGAGGGGCAGCACTTTCCCGCCTCATACACATTCCATGGGAAAAGGTCACTCTCTCGCAGCGTCAACACAAGCGCCGGCGGCGGCGGCGGCAGCTAGCGCATTTGCTTTTGTTTTTATTTTGAAGGAAAACAAAATCAATCATCGCGCAAATTTGACAACGAAACTTTGCATCGCTCAGCGGCCGATGATGATTAGCAGGCAGTATCCTTTGCCGAAAATATCCGCGCACAAATGGGTGACGCGCGAGAGGAGAAAGTATCCGATCCGTCATGAGGCAGCACCGCTTTGCGTCACCGACCGAAGCAACGAATCGGCCGCGGCGAGTAAACAATTAGTCACTTGGGGATTGCAGGCAACCAAAAATAAAATCAATTATTACCATTATAAGTATCTATTAATATGTATCCATCCATTTCATCTCATCCCGACGGGTTGGGGTGGTGCTGGCGGCGCGGCGGCGTACTCCCATCCATCCATCACCTGCTACATCCTGTATTGCACCAGCTCTGCGCTGCACGGGCCTCGTGTGTCTTGTAGAAATGTGTCAATTTTTGGGCGGTACACAACAAGTACTGCTGCTGCTCGCTCGCTCGTTCGTTCTTTCCCTGACTCGGAGTCTGACACACTCGTACCCTCCTCCTAGCGGCGGCACAAGCGATGTGAAAATATTTTTCATGAATGAAAATTTATTTTCATTTGCACACATAATTTGTTTTGTGTGCTGCTCAGTTGAGCAGATGGATTGTGGATGTTTGTACAAGAGTGCAGTCGATACAGATACGCGGGCTATCGCATGCATTTCGCAGCGCAACTGGCTGTGTGCCGCGGCGACTGCATTCTGGTTCATTGCAAGGGAGAGTCGCTTTGCAGTTGAACTTGAAGCGCTAGCTGCCAGAGCCGAGAGCAACGAGATACAATGAGATGCATCTGGGAAATTTATGACTAACATGCGGATATTGAGTTGTTTTTTGCTTCTTTTTGTGATTTTTTTTCTTTTTCTTTTCGAAGTATCTTCGAGTATCGTCTTCCGTTCGGATGACGAGTGGTGGATCGGCGGAATGGGGTCTGGGTGATGCACGAACTTCTCTCCTCTTCGGATTTTTCGCACTTGTTCATCCAAACAAGAACGAGGGCATGAGTTAGCGTGGCACGGCTTTGTGTACAACAGAGAGTGAGATGGGCTCCCTTGAACGAAACGGAGCCTCACGTCGGACAAGTTTGAGCTCAAAAATCAGCTAGATTCTGATGTAACGGGCGGTTCATTTCTTCGTATTCTTTGTTTGCCGCTACAGACCGGTGGACCTGGGACTCAACCAACGAGCCTCTCCAGCTAGCGGCCTTCAGTTTCACACGCCAGTTTATTTTAGGTCCTTTTCCATTTGGGGCGCCACCTTAGATGCGGGCCTCATCTGTTGCGTTGTCACATAGATTCGGAATCGAAGACTCTTCGGGCCGGAGATGAGTTGTCCATACGCTCTACATAGACCACTCATCTTTGGTGTTGGATCCGTAGACACCTGTCTAGGCTCATGTCGCTGTACAGCCCGTACGGTTTGTGGTTGAATCTTCTCTGTCCATCGAGAGACGGCTCTACTATTCAACTGCCGCTTGAGCTCACAGAAACAGTGGTTGGCAAGAGTTGCTCTGCGTTTGATATCGGATATTCGTACTGCTTACCGCGGAGCCGAAGTAGACGAAATCTTTAACTACCTTGAAGTTATAGCTGCCCAGTGCCGGTCTGCTCAAGACATCGATGTTGTATATCCTTTTTTAACTACAAAGGGCCAAATAAAATATTCTTTTTTTAAAAATATTCCATATATTAAGGGTTCATTAGTAAGAACAAACATTCCCATTAATATTGAAATACTACGTCGTTTAAGTGACTGCCTCGACTGGTTTCACAGTTGCGCATTATGTCATCCCAATTTTCCAAGACTTTGTTGACGGTTTCGGGCTGTAGTTCAGGGTTTGCTTGGATGATATTGGCCTTGAGTGCTTGAAGCGTTTTCAGTCACGGTTCACGGTTCCTAACAAAAAACTATAATTGCAAAGGCGTCAAATCGCATTTTCAAGGCGTCAAATGAACATCGGCAAGAGGGCTGAAAACACGATTTGGGAATTTGGTGCGGAAAAGATCGATTGTGGCATAGCGCACCATCCTGCACGAACCAGAGGTTGTCAAATGCAATATCAGTAAAATGGCTCTGTAACGCCTATCGTTTGACCGAAATGTTGTTCCCAGCCTCATTTTCGAAGAAAACTTGTCCAATGGTGTCACCACACCACAATCCACACAAAACTGTCACTCTCTTTGAATGCTTTGGCTTCTCGACAATAACGTGCGGGTTTTCCGAGCCCCAGATGTGGCAATTTCGTTTGTTAATGTAGCCGCCGAGATGAAAATGCGCCTCGTCAGAAAACATGATTTTTCGCCCAAAATTGTTGAAGCTGCCCAGACTAACGAAGCGGATAGTAGCGCGCCTTCAATTGATAAATCAATTGGAAATTGTAAGCGAAAAAGTCGAGACCTTTCTGCAGAATTCTCCTCAGGTTAGTGCGTGATATGTTGAGCTGTTGAGATCGATGGCGAGTTGATGTTCGTGAATTGAGTCTCACTCTCTCGGGCCTCGGCCACAGAAGCACATTCTCATCTGTGGGCACCGTACGAGAGCGGGGAGCATGAGTGTTGTCCACTGGCATACCAGTCTCAAAAACATTTTGCACCAACTTGCATACAGCAGTCGCGGTGGGTGCAACATTTCGGCCAAAGCTTCATCTTTTCACAAACCTAACTGTTTGAGCTGCACTCACGTTCAAGTTTTCAATATTTCCCAACGTTGTACAAGCGTAAAGCAACGCATTTCAGTCCGCGGGGGTATAATACTGACTTTCTATCCAGATTTTGAGCGGGAAACAGCTGTCAGTGTCAAAATATCCTATGTTTTAGAAAGAACGGTCAAAGATGGTCCAGCTTGTATATTCAAAATGTAAACGTCTGCACTTTCACATCTGCTCATTCCATGGTAGAGGAAACCTGATCTAAATGATGACCCATTATATACTAACTCAGAAAAAGAAGGTCGTCTTGGGCAAAACGTCGAAACTGGCACGCATATCCTTGAGATAGTCAGGGACTGCATCTAGCTCAGCTTCATGAATATTACGAACACCATCGCTGACTAGCTCTTACCAATCGATGTTTCTTTAGTCTCACAGGGTTATTAAATAATAGAGCCTGCTTTTAAAGAAGCAAGCTGACATCGATTATTGGAGTCCTATACAGGCCTGGCTTGCCGAGTGAAGAAGTCATCGGTCTCTTCATGAGAAGAAGCTATGCGTGCGATTCTTGATCGTGTTGCTGTTGATGTCGTCTAGAGGAGAAGATCTGTACTGACTACACAGCCTGACTTGAGCTCAGACAAGGTGTCTTTGTCTCCAATTTTTAAAATGCTTGGCAAAGTAGAGCGCATTGACAACTTGACGCCGGTCTTCAATTGCGAGCCAGTTGGACAACACAGCAGATTACGCTCGCGACTAAGGTGGCGGACAATAGGAACATCAAACAAGTTGGAGTGCGCAATTGGACGCAGTTATCCAGCTGGAGAGCCTTGTTGGTTGAATCTGATGTCCATCCCAGACTTTAGTGTCAAAAATACTTCCGTCCATCGGCCATCCTATTTGACATTTAAGCGTCTAGCCTCCTGAATTGCTTTAACTTCTAAATCTCCGGTTTGGTGGGAACAGCTCCAATGTTTGTGTCATTGTCCTTTTTGGGTCGACAGCTGCGTTTCTGACTTTGTCAGCTGTCCCGCCCTCTTTGTCTGGATGCTCTCCAATGAATCGACTTAAAATGTTTCAAAATCAAACGCAAATGACGCTCCTTCATTTCAACATTGCGTCCAGTTTGAATCAATCGAACGCGTCCCCCGAATGATTTAAGAAACACAGCTGATGCTAACTGCGCTCACCACACTCGTGGAATATTTTTAAACAGCCGCCAGCTCTTCGATTTTTTGCGGTCATTCAAAAGCAAAGTGTCATCCTCACCAAGACACCATGCCTGTGCATCGGCATCGTTATCGATTCAATTCTGCAGCCCACGCAGCCTAGTTTTCGCTTATTTCCATAATATTTCTCCATTATTTCATTGAACACTCAACGGTGATTTTGTTCTTCTTCTTTTCAAATAATTGCATCATTATGTTGTATGCCAAGGCATAGTAGTTGTGTGGGCGCTTAACCTACTTGCCTCCAAAATATATTCCCATTCATTTCGAAAAATTTCTATTTCTCGCCTCGAAAAAAAAACCAAAAAAAAAAAAAATATAATGAAACCCCTCAGACCGCGTAGAAACATACAAAAAATTCTCTTCGCTTTTTGGCAACCGCAGCGACAACAATAAAATACCCATACATCCCCGGGATACATATAATTTTTAAATAAACATAAAAAACACTTATATAATTTTTTTTTTCGAAAACGAACAAAACATAAAAACGAACAAAACAAAAAAAAAAAAAACGTCGTCTCTTTCGTTTTGAAAAAGAGAAGAAACAAAAAAGTTTATCTGAAGATAAACTCGCCAATTTTCAAGGGCAGTTCGGCTTGGTTTTGTTTTCGAAACAAACAGAATTCTGAAACGTCAGATTGACACTAAATACCGTAATTTACGATATTCACTCGTTTGATGGAGCAAAACAAAAAATAAATGTATTCTTTCTTCTTTTTTTTTGTTTTTTGTTGTTTATTGGAATTCACGCGAGCAAAAGCTGTGAATTTGGGATGATGTCCAAAAATCAAGAAAAAAAAGCGAAATCCAATGGGACGCCATCATCATTCATCGGTTATTGTTTTCCCAGAGAGAGAGAGAGAGAGAGAGAGAGTGAGGTACAGTCTCCGGGCACGGCAACCCACAGCGGCGAGCAAAAGAAGTATTTTGTGTGTGAAACGACGACGACGACGATTGCAGTCTCGGCTATTAAACGGATTATGAATTGCCTTTTGACGCGATTTTGTTGTACATTTTTGACGATAAACGAAAATAAACAATCGAATTAGAGGAACAGACATGATATTTCGAAAAGAAAACCAACGCACACGAAAATGAAGCTCAAACGACTGAAGCCTGCTGCTGCTGGGGTATTTATTGAGGAGGAGACTTTTGACTTTTATTTTCGAAAGTAATTAAACGACAATAAAATTGGTTGGTGATTAGTTATAGAATGTTGCAGCATTTATTTCTTTTCGTTTCTGCCTCGGTCTGGGGGTGCTTTGATCGTTTGATGCAACGGTTGTGGAATTTATTCCCCCGAATACGCCCTCATTTCGGTCAGATTTTCAAAGTGTTTTCTGTGGCAAAAGATCTGTGATTTGTTTTTGTTTTTCTCCTCAAATCAGGAAGAAGCAGATAAAAAAAAGCGGAGAAGAAGAAGAAGGAAACTCTGTGAAGTCTTGAAGAGTCTGAAGGAGACATTTAGTGGCCGTTTGTGTTGGGAAACGATGGTTTTAAAAGATGACCCTCTAAAATGTTATGTCACTTTTCATTGTTGCTTGCGTTTAATTCTGGTACGGAAGCAAACAAGAGGGAAACGACGGCTCTTCGCATTTTTTGTCAAACAATCGTTGATGTCCGAGCGATGGTTTGGCTTAAATTTGTTGGTCTCTGCGGTTCGGCCGTTTTGCGTTCAGTCTTTGGTCCAGTTTGCGTTGATTGTACTTGGATTCAACCACGAACTGTACGGACTGACATGTCCAGCCGGAAATTGATCACCTGTTCCATGGTGGAACGCAGAACTGCCGAGAATTCGCATGAAATTCGCAGAAAACTTCTTAATAAAGGGTGATTTTTTAAACACAGAAAATTCAGAAAAATGCATTAAATCTTTATTTGAATCGATAGTAAGGTCCATATAATTTAATGTTTGAAGATTATTTCATGCAAATGTTGACCTTGACTGCGCCTCAAATGCTCCATCCGCTTAGTCCAATTTTGGCATACTCTTTCCAACATTTCGGCCGGTATCTCACGAATAAATGCTTCAATGTTGTCTTCCAAAGCTTCAATTGAAGCGGCCTTGTCTGTATAGACATGAGCTTTAACATAGCCCCACAAAAAGTAGTCTAAAGGCGTTAAATCGCACGATCTAGGCGGCCAATTGACCGGTCCCGAACGTGAAATAAAATGTTCACCGAACTCGCCCATCAATAAGTCCATTGTTGCGCGTGCTGTGTGGCATGTGGCACCGTCTTGTTGAAACCACATGTCATGCAAGTCAAGCTCTTGCATTTTGGGCAAAAAAAAGTTGGATATCATCTCACGGTAGCGCTCACCATTCACAGTTACGTTACGATTCGCATCATCTTTGAAGAAGTACGGTCCAATGATGCCACCAGCCCATAAACCGCACCAAACTGTAACCTTTTTTTGGATGCATTGGTAGCTCTTGCAATGCTTCTGGCTGATATTCACTACAAAATCGACAATTCTGCTTATTTACGTACCCATTGAGCGAAAAATGAGCTTCTGACCATAAAATGGAAAAAGCGCGCGATGAACTTTCTTAACAGAGCACGCATTTTGATAATAAAATTCAATAATTTGCAAGCGTCTGGTCTCTGAGGTTCGGTCGTTTCATCGTTCAATCTTTGGTCCAGTTTGCGTTGAAGGTACTTGGAGGAGAAGATTCAACCACACACTGTTCAGCGAATTGAACCTAGCCAGGCATCGACAACACTGCCCGACTGCTCCATTCCGAACCAGTGGGACGACGCAATAGAGGACGCCCACGAAACCGATGGTGCACACAAGTGAAGAAGAACCTCAGCCCACTTGGCGTGCGAAGTGGGAGGAGCTGGCTAAAGATGGTGCCAGCTGGAGAGTTGTGTTGGCTGAAGCCCAGGTCGAACCGCGAAGGTATCGCCTAGAAGAAGAAGTGAGATTCGCCTGTGCTCTGCCTGTCGAACAAAAGGTTTGAGATCTGAAGCTCCTACGTAGCACTTGTCAATTTAATGCAGTTGAGTAAGTTTTGACTTCGTTGATATGTGTCCTCCGGCATGAACAACGTTTTTCTGAGCGAAATGTCAGCTCTTCTGTCCGATTCACTGAGCCTTCGGGACGATATGGGTTCACTCGATGACGGGATTCTGGCATATAACGCCATAGCCAATGCAATGACTCATCATATCGTATGTATGTATGGCTCAAGGGGAGAACTCCAAGCAGTTTGCGAGACTTCAGGGCATATCGAACAGTGTTCTTGGTCATCTATTTGCAGTGGCGGTTGAGGAAGAATCTAGAGAGCTAGACAATTTATCTGTCGCCATGAGCGCCCTGCTTGAAGCGCTTCTGCTTCAACTAGTCGCTTCCAAGTGTTGGATGGTCTGCCACGTCTGCGACTACCTTTTGAATTCCAATCTGTAGCTCCTCTGGTGATGTAAGTATGGCCAATTCAGTTGCACTTGTCCCCACACGGTGCCGTCGACTCCCAGATATCGGCGTTTGTGATAGTTTTGTGGCCAGAAAACTCGTAAAATCCCACAGGCTACGATTGTCGAATACTCTTTAGCGCTTGTGTTTCGCTAGGAGTATCGTTCTCCTTTCCGCAATTGTGCAGAAGTATCTCACGCTTATGTCAAATGATCTCCAAACTTTGTCTAGCATACCGAACTCAACGCGACCTCTTGATGTTCGGTTTTTTCGGTTGTCCGCAGAAGCTCGTCGCATTAGAACTAAAGATTATTTATCAATGCTTTGAACAATGCAAATTATCTGCTTTTAGACACGTGTTCGTCATGCAATGACGCTACATGAACACATTCAACAAACTGACTTGAGGAATGGAAGTTCCTCTTACCAAACGACGACTTCTGAAGGCCGACACGTCGTCCCCCTGGTTTTCAATTGAATGGAAGTTCCTCTTACCAAACGACGAGTTCTGAAGGCCGACGCGTCGTCCATTCCCTGGTTTTCAATTGAACCTCTTGCATAGCGAACAGGTTCAGACTCTGAAGAGCTATAGGTGTTGTCAATTTTGGAGATGGAGGCGTCTAACTTCGTTTTCCAGACAGCCACTTTAGCTGGAAATCTTGTTCCTCTCCTTATCCAGCTTGTGTCGGAGCCAATGATACGACACATGTTTGCGTCTCCAGTCAAACAAAATCGAGACTCATTTGCCAAGTAAATCACAAGCTTGTTCTTTAGATTTCGTTGACCAGTCAGCGATAGCCCATGTCCGGAGCTGTATCTTTAGATCAGACCATCCACCATCATGAATCTTGTTTCGTTTCGACAACAAATAAGTCCGGAGAGCTCCAATGGTTTGAAATGGTTACCCATTTGGACCAAAGTCTGTCTTTAAGGTGGAAAGGGAGCTTGTTCTGGTTTTTTTTGATTCACCAAAGATGTGACTGTCCCAAAATACTACTAGCCCATGCAGGATTCCTACACCCGAATATTCGTGCTACGTGCTAACCCACACCCCGCGATACTGGCTTTAGGTATTACTTCGCGGGGCTGTTTAGTGAAACAATCTAAATCCACTGTGTTTGTCTGTTCGGCTCGTCTTACTCTTTCAAGCCTTCTTAGCTCAGTTTGCACATTTGATATGGAACAGATTAAGATACAGATTTCCTCGCACTTCTCGGCCGACTCCGTCGTATGACTGGCCCGCGGTTGGTAGATTTATTCTTGTCTTTCAAATCGCCTGGAGTAGAAAATTGTGTGTTCTGCGTCCCCATCAGCGTCCTCACATTCTGGACAAAGGCTGCGGGGCCCGACAGGAACGGAAAGACTGATTCCAGCAATCGAAGCGTGGACAAAGAGAGCACGTCCACGCTTCGATTGTCTGAACCAGTCTGCGAGTCCATCTACCTTTGCTTGAGGTGTCGCATCTGCCTTGCCACATTGTCATTGAGGTAGCTCCTTCTTCCTTTCTTACCCTGCTTCCGCCAGTCTCTGGGCGGTTTGTCGATCGCCTTAGGTAGACTCTATGCATCTCGTTGGTGATGGGGGCGGAGTCATACTCGCAATCACACAGGCTGCTTCGTTCGAAATTGTTCGCAAGCCGCTGAGTGTTCGTGTAGCGCAGAGCCTGTGTTCTGACCAACGCTTCTTTGCTGTTTCCTTTATAGATAAGCATGAGCAATTTTTCCCCATAAGCCACCACCACGGGCTCCCACTGCAATCCTCCCTCACTCACTGCGCAGCACCAACAAGGCCCACTCTGTCAGTTGTTCCTCTTTAGGATGCTTCACCATCTCCCACCAGAAAAACCCAACAAACTCAAAGACGCCTTAATTTGTGTGCAAATTTCCGCCGAATCAACCACAAATTCATTAAGAACGCCTTCAATCGATAAATTCCAATTTCCATGCAAAAGCACACCGTTTCGTGCATTAATTTGCATTCTCAACGCTCCCCGCACACACTCGTCCAGACGTTTGACTTCGAATAATAGACACAAACGAAGGAATTTGCGTCTTCTCTGCATTCGTTTATCAAATATTCAGTTAATGCACATCCTCCACCTGAATCCGGGTTCGTCAACAAAGCCGAGAGGAGAGCTTTATCGTGCGTGAGGAGGGGGCATGTGCCTCTGCCTACCTTCACTCATAAGCGAGTGAAATCCTTTCACCAACTTCGCCCCCGCTCCCACTCCGTCTTGCAGTCAATCCCACGACTAGATCCCTGCCCCGAGGACAAGAAACAAACAAACCTGCTGCCGACATCGAGAGCTAATTAAGTTCGGGAACTTTTGGCTTGGCTGTGCCACCTTGTCGTAAACACCTTCGGCGAGGGGTGGCTGGGCACAAACAACAAGCAATAAAGGTCAGAGATCTAAGGGGAAGCAGAAGACGAAGAAAAACGAAAAAAAAAAGAACTATTAGGCAAGTCTCTTGACGTGGCCGCTGTTGTTGATGACCTAAGAATCGATTTCTCGGTTAATTGCTTCGTCATGGCTCCGCTTGTTTACACGGCGGTCATCAATCTGTTTTTATGTTTGGCGGCGGCGCTGGTACCATCCCCATTCCCACCCCCTCCCCTCCTCCCCCGTCTTTGGGGGGATATAAAAAGTGGGCAATTCTCCGCCCCTCTCTCAAATCTGTTTTTAAGAAATTTTTCAATCTACACGGCGGCGAGCGCGAGCAGTGCGCACCGCGCGGCGGCACCTCGATGACCAGTTGCGAAGAAGAATTCTTCGGCATCGTCGATGCGCTGAAATTTGTCCTCAATTAAATTTAATTAATTTTCCTATACGCTCGATAAAAATTCAATTTCAGCCGAAGTCCTCAGGCCGCGCCGTGTCGATGGCGAGGTGAGGGAGTCTGACATAATTAGACATCAGCGCGAATATTTGACGATGTCCTAGAAGCGCGACCCGCTCTCTCCATTGCCGGCGAGCGGTCCTGGCGTTAAATGTTGCAACATATCGCCTGCTCCCCAATGGGGGGGGGCATGGGCGGCATTAATTGGTAATTTGTTTACACTGTTGCGCTGCGCGTTGCTTGCTTTTGGCAGTAAAGCCGCACATCGATGCCGTGCGATGTGAGAAAAGCGTTCTCGGTTCATCTCTGGGATTGATTTGGGAACGTTGCAGTGCAGGCAAGCGGCCGACATGTGTGCTGTTTGGCGTTCGATTGTTCGTCTTCTTGAATGTATCCTCAATCAGATGTCAGTCGTCAATCGGTTTGTCTAGATGGGGACTAGACAGTGGTTGGATGGTGTTTTGTGGTGTTTCGTGGCGGCCGGCGTGTGTAGATGGATGACAAGGTCATTTACAAGATCTGGCCGATGAATGGATTTTTGATTGAAATATGGGCGCTGCGAACGAATGGGATTTGTTTAAACGGAAAAGTTGGCTTTTGTGCAAGACAGACGAGGGTATGCGATTGTTTACAATGTTTCGCTGAGGTATTTTTATGGATGTTTTGTTTCCTGAAAGGTCGTAGGTTCGTATTTCGTTCGTTTTCGCGCAGACAGTGAATCCATTAGGTCTTGGAATTCGCCTTGAACGAGCTTGATGTGCAATTCGCAGACGTTTTGACAGCTTTAAGACATGTCAATTATGGTTGTTTGGACGAATGAGTCCAAAAGTCTGAGGAGTGTCCTTGCATTCGAGGTGCTTCCTTCTTCTGGAGGCGATGCTACCATTGGGAGTGGGCAGAAAGCGTCATTCGCAAGAGGTCTATGCAGTTTGTTGCTGTTCCGAATGTTGTTTGTGCGGGAGCTGCTCTGTTTGTGCAGTGCAACTAATTGTGTCTAACTGGTTTTCGGAATACGAAATATCCAATCGCTGTGATTTCAAAATTAACATATTGTGGTTGCTCTCTGCGGTCAACCACTTCCTACCCTGAGACGTATGCTAAAACCATGAGGCAACGGCACAAGCTAAAGAAGCAAGCCTGGCAAGTTGTGCCACGAGGGTGACCAATGCATTTTATGTAGCATTGATTAATTTGATGTCTTGCATTCGACGCTACATGCTCTAATGAAGGTCCACCACGATGTTGCAGTTGCCCTAAATAAACACGAAGTTATCCTGCTTCATGGACGGGGAAAAGGCCTTCGACACTATCTGGCTAGAGGGACTTTCAGATTGGATTCCCCTCGAATCTCATAAAAAAAAGTCTATAGTTTTCTACATTTCAGAAGATTCTACGTTTAAGTGGAAGGCAGCCAATCAACTGAGCGGGGCACCAATGCGGGAGTTGCGCAAGGTTCGAAGCTGGGACCGAAGCTCTTCAACGTCTACAAAGTAGATCAAGCTCCTCCAACCAACACAGTGAACTGTTGTCTATTCGCAGATGAATCGATGACTTATGCCACCTGGAAGTCACCACTGAACGTCAGGCGAAGGGTCGAAATACAGACAGCGAACATATTTGAGAACTGCACGAAATGGAGTATTCGTAGCAATTTAGGAAAATCGATACTTATGTGCTTAATGAGTCCATCTCGAGGTGGATGCAGATGAGCAGTCAAATCTGGGAGCATAAAGATAGTGCTCCGTAACAACAAGGCAATATCAACAGGCAAAGCCGTCAAGTACATTCGAGGAAAAGTTCTACGTCGGATATATGGTCACGTCTGCGGGGAAGACGAATGGAGGAGAAGACATAACCGCGAACTCTACGAGCTGTACCAGGATGTGGCTGTAGTACGGAAGGCAAAAATCCGTCGACTGCACTGGCACGGCCACATCGAGCACATGGACAACAATGATCCAGCAAAGAGGGTCTTTGAATCCGAGCCTACTGGTTCGAGACGGAGAGGAAGACCGAATCTCCGGTATAAGGACCAAGTAATCGCGGACGCAAGACAGCTTGGTCTTGATGACTGGAAGAAGCAGCGTGCCCAGGACCGTCAACGATGGACCCTCCATGGGTCGCCGGCCTGATAAGTAAGCAAAGACGTCAAGTATCTTGGCGTTAACTTCACGGAAATGTTGAAGTTCGACAGCGACTCGAAACTGACGACCCTTGAGAAGGCCATCCAAGGCTTCCATCGCATCTATCCTTTGATGCGTAAGCAAAGTGGATTAAGCTAGATGACAAAGCTGCTGCTCTACGAACAGCTAGTACTGTCGATCTCATCGTACGGCATCCCAATATGGCACACCATTTCGAAGCCCAGCACAGCACCACACCACAGCAACCATCATTCCCTTGCCACAGTACATGGTGGCACTGTTCAGACATCGGCTTCAAGACATCAACAACCAGCCTAACGAGGCAATCAGGAACCTGGGAAACACAATGCCCGGACAACGTTACCTCAGCGCCCTAAATCTGCTAAGCGAGTAGAACTTCTCAACGACATCTAACAACGAGCTGCATGACAGCAGCGATAGCAGTCATCATCAAGGCTATATCGGCTACCACACCATCGCCCATCCTAAAAGGACCAACTGGTGCAACTTCTAGCGAGTTCGTCCGCTTCACAATTCTCTGGAATGTCAGAATGTCCCGGCATAGTTGGATGCTAAGTCACTTGGACATCTCATTGAGAGACAGGCGGCAATTCAGGAAAGTCTGTGACTTGAATATGGCTCCCAGATATTTGATTTCCGCCCGACTGCAACCAGATGACGAGATCTGTCCTTGGTGTTACATGGTTTTTTCGCCAGGACAGAGCTCTGCCTTTATTGCTATAGTTTCTGCCTGAAAGGCGCTGCAGAGACTTGGTAGTCGGAATGACAATTGAATAATTAGATCCTTAGCGTAGACGCCCGGGCCCAGAACTTCGGCCATCTGTGCAGTTTTGTAGACGGCCATCCAGCGGCTCGTGGTCAGACTTCCAGTATGATCTCGGTTTAGAAATTCTTCTCGAAAATGAGGTGACTGCTCGTGATATCGGGGTCTTCGGATACGGACCTATATCTGCGAAGGATAGTAGGAAGCCTAAAACGGATTTTTTTTTTTAATTTATTTGATTGGAAACACGGTATATATGCAATAGAATACATTCTTTTGCCAAATGGACAAGGGACGAATGTATACTTTCTTTCCACATGAGCAGTGACTTCAGTCAGATCCCCGTAATGGTCGCTGTCTGTCTGCCGATTAAGTCTATCGGCAGAAAATTAAGGAGCCTCTGCATCAACAAGCTAACTCGCTGTTATTGGCGAGCGAACACAATCCACAAGTGTTCGACGAAGCATCCACAAAGAATGAGGTGCGGTTTATGTCATGGAGGCATCATTTGACGCTATTTCTTTCAAAAGAAGGAAGCAGTCACAGTTTCCGTCACTGAATCTCATGCATAGAGCGATGTTGACCGACTTCCTGTGGCCAGAGTTCGATGATGCGATGGCAATGCTGCTTGCAGTCCGTTACTTGGTGCGTCCTGAGTTGAGCATAACTCAGCTGACCAAACAGCATCGCATACACAATGGTTGCGAAACAATCCCCAGAATTGGTCGTGTCACCAACATCGCGGAATTCATTGGTGACTCTCTCCGCAACGACCAGTTGCGACCTTATGACTAGACTTAGTACTTTTTTTTTGCATCAAATTCTGATCTATTTTGTTACATCGAAGTACGGAAGCATTCTCCGTCGTATGGCCCAGTGTCCCAGTGGCAGTGTCATCGCTGATTGTTCTATAGAAGCTCATGACCAAGATTGTGGTTTATTTAGTTGATGAGGCTTAGTTTTCATTTCACTGTGATCGCAGGTAACCAAGGCTGTTGCATCAACGGGGGTTTCATTTCGCTTTGAACGCAGATAACCAAAACCGTTGCATCGACAAGCAGTGGAACAACGTCTTTAGCCAAAGCGACTGACATTTTCGAGCAGTTTTTGAACTGAAAAACTAGATTTGATGCGCCTTTCTCTCTAATTGATGGCACCTGTTTCTTTTGCACGAAATCCATGATCAATTAGATGCCAGGCCGATCCCATTCACTTGGAACCACCGTCGCGTGTGAAGCACCTCCACTCCTCAAGTCAGTTTCGAATGTCCACAGTCTTTCAAAAGGGAGAGTTGACAAATGTCAGCATTTGCTGAGCAAACATTGACTCTGTATACACCTTTTAAGACAAGACGTCACTCCTGAGCGTACACAAGGTCGGCTTATCTTCAATCGACGACCGAGCAAATGTACACAAACAGCAGCTGGAACGCTTTCGGAGGTTTCAGTGAATCGTTGACTATCGAAATTCAAACCAGTTTTAACGGTCAAGTTCACTGCCATCTATCTTTAGACACACATCTCAGTCTCTGACGACATCTGATTCACATTCAGCGGCGACTGAGTGGCGTTTACATTCACAGCAGTTCTCAGTCGTTGGCGTGTTTTCTATCGTTTTCTGCGTCGCTCAATCGAAGCTCCCCCCAAAACCAGTCGTCACAACCCACACACACACGTTCGCGCGAACAGCTGTAGGCCCCAGTGACGAGGAGAAAACCAAACAAACGTCAAAAGCAAAACAAAGTCAGCCACACAACCGACCGGACGACTATCTTTCAACCAGAATGACGGGTATTAAGGGGAACTAAAAAATACAAAAAAAAAAAAAAAAAAAAACGTCAAAAAATATCGAAGAAGACAGACTACGGTCAAGAAAGGAAAGGAAACCGACAAGAAGCGAAGAAAACCGAAAGAAAATCTGCACTAAACGTCTTTCCATTTGTCCAACAGACCGACCAACCAACCGACCGTCCAGCAATGACACATAAACTGGTCATTCTCGCCGGGCAATGGAACGCGTTGCGACCGCTCCGAGCTGAGTTCTGTCTGATTTTCACCACCGAATCGGCGTCGTGTTGATAAAATGTCTTCATTTTTTTTCTTGTTGCTCGAGTGATCGATAAGATAAATCGCTTTCAGTGAACTCCCGAACGCTGCGCACTTATCGCATCGTGCCCACTAATACGCTTAAAAACGCCTTAAAACACAAGCCGGCCGGTGGCGGTGACGATTGCGGCGATTGGGGGAAACTTGCCGATTGTCGTCGCCTCGCAATCGCAACGGAGAACGTTGTTCGTCGTATCTTTTCGGGTGATTAATCAATTTCCAGATGGACTACGTCTCTCACTCGGGGTGTGTAGTTTTTTTTCCATCGATTTCACAAAACAGTTGATCGCGTCGTAGTGAAGGCAGCAACGGCTCATGCGCAAACGCCCAAAACTCGGCAAAATCCGTGTCTATCTGTGCACCACTCGCGCTCCATTGACATCGAATTGGGTGCAAAAACGAGTTATTTCGTGTTGTGTTCTCTTTGTCTCCCCTCATCGTTGTCATCGCCGCGCCACCTGTGCACATCTAGACGCTGCAACAGGGCCCCGGCTCAGTTTCATTCACCTTGCTGGCGTCCGCTGAATGAATAGACGTGTGCTCGATACACAGTGCTCGGATGATGAAATGAAATCGTGCGTGCAAATCGATTGGATTGTGATCCGAATTGTATTTCAAATTTCAAATTAATTACCGCCGATTTGTGTGATTTGTGTGCTTTCGCCGCCTCCGCAGCGGCGAGCTCCAGCTTCCGATTCACCAGCGATTGACGTGTGTGTACAGTGAGTGAAAGATCTATAAATTCGAATTGGTAATGATGTTTATGAGTTCCCCCCGAACGTCCGCCGTTGGAATGTGAATTAATGTAGTTTTTTTTTTTGCGAAGGAGAAATGTATCTCGGGTGTTTGTAGAAATTTGAGATTGATTTTAATCAGAAATCGACGTTTTATGGATGTGATGTGACTTGGCGAATGGTCGGTTACTTGTAGAGGTCGCGTATGTTTACATTACGTCATAGCAGCGCAGCGCAGCGCACAGCTGTTGGATAAACAAGTTTTGCACGGCTACCGGTTGTTGTGTACCTAATGGATCGCCTGAATCGCCTGAATTGCTCGGTGTTTTCTTTCTTGTTTTATGTGAAACATTGAATTTCGATTCGAGTCGTCGTTGAGTGTCACTGCCGTGAGCGAGCGTGACTCAGTGCGGCCGGCTAGGAGTTGGCGGCTATCTGTGAGATATCGAGTATGTTTGGTATGTATGTGTGTGTGTGTGCGTATGTGAATGTGTACGAGCTAGTTTGAATTTTAAATTTTCAACGAACCGTTCCACAGTGAAACGGTTTCAATTAACTCGTTGAACGGGACCCAACCGGGTATCTGTTAGTTAAACTATGATCGTGAGGATGATTCCAGTTATGACCTGATTGGGAAGAGTTATCTGCGAGATAAGTGATGTGCGCCGCAGAAGTGCACTCGCCGGATGGTGTACACAGATCGGGCTTTCACGATCGCATGATCGATGCATTTGATTGTCTTGCAAACCAGCTGTGCAACTTTGTTTCACGACTAAGTGGTCTCTGGGAGCTGATGTTGGTTTTTCTTCTGTGGCCTTGTTCACGACATGAGATGTTTGCGGTCACCTGAATCTCAGAGACCGTATCAGGCACTACATGACTTTAAAATAGGTCACCCCCTCAAGGCAAATCCCCAGCAAACCAGTGAAGGACACATTAAAGGAGCAAAGTTCTTGCACATGGTTGGCATTCATCAGCTTAACAGCTTTCCTGCGGGCTTAAACGGATTCAACTGGTAGGGGAAAGTGTGATCCACCAGACCTTAATCAACTAAAGCAATCGAGCAATGCACTGTGTCACAGCCTCAATGCCCGTAGCAAAACTACTTCCCTCAGTGTCGTTAAGTTTCGTTCAATTGTGCCTACCTGCGCCTAAGTCAACTGAATCAAACCAGAGAATACCCTGACGTGATGGCATGTGACCACAGTAATCATTTCGCTCAGTTTCGTTAAGTTTCGTTCACTTGTGGCTGCCTATAGCCCAATCACAAATAACGTAAGGGGGTTTAAGTCAATATTAGGGTACCAGAGTATACCCAGACATGATAAACTGGATCCAAAATGACCAATTCGTTCCGTTTCGTTAAGTTTCGTTGAATTGCGCCTACCTACAGCCAAATCACAATTAACGTAAGGGGATTTGAGCCAACGTTAGGGCACCGGGGAACACCCTGACACGATATACTGGAATCACAATAACCCAATTGTGCAGTTTCGTTCACTTGTGTACATAAAGTCCCAACCATAATTGACGCATGGAGTCTTAAGTGAACATATGAATCTAGCGAATTGACAGAAGTGAAATCCTGCAACCAGCATATCTAGTTCGTTCAGTTTCGTTAAGCTTCGTTGAGTTTCGTTAAGTTTCGTTTACTGCTTTTTACTTAAGAGGGTTTGCTCCCTGAATGAACTGAAATGAAAGCTGTCTTCTTATTTGAATATCACTTGGTCTTGGCTAAAGTTCCCAGTAGCAATTATTGGTCCTTTGTCATTCGGGTATGTTTCTGACTAATTTTCATTCGGCTCTGACGTAAGGATACATAGGATCGTCTATTACATGTATCACGAACTGAGTTATTGACAAAAAAAATGATACACTCTCACTACAGTAACCACTTCACACAGTTTCGTTGAGTTTCGTTCACTTTTGTTTTCTGAATCTATGGTTTGCGGCTGACTAATTGCAGCCGACGACGAACATCTGGAGCAAGTTGGCCTCCCTCTACTGCGCGCCAACGTCAGAATCTCAAGGGTCACGGTAAAGTTTGTACAGTCACCCAATAAGTCCTTCACCAGCCCTCGAAATCTCTTCATTTCAATCTCCAATCAATTTTCAATCACTGGGCGGTAATTTTGCAGAATTCAACACGAACAATCCAATCATTGCCACTAATCCCGGTTGAACTCTGCCGCATCCCAGTGCACTGCGCCCCACTAAAGCAGTGCACACAAACCACCAGCTGTGCCGTAGCGGTGGCAGAGGGTGAGTCTATGCTTTGACCAAAATGCACTGAACCCGATGGCACAATTCTACATTCACCCAGTAATCTTGTTAATGTGCAAAAATGTTCCGCTCCCCTTCGCCTCGCCGATAGACACTCAAGTGGAAATTGCCTCCCCGCTTCAGAGCAGCCTGCACTTACTCAGTTGAACCGCAATTAATATTCTTTGCTGGCACTTGCCATTCAATGACAACAACAACAACAACGACGACGACGACGATGATGGTGACGATTGGCGACGATGACAGCGATGACGGCGATGGGAAATGGATGACGATTGTTGGTAATCACGAATTCAATTTTATGGAGATGATTATTATCGGTTTCTTATTCGTCGTTCTCGGTCTCGTTTTATTGGCATTCATCGTGTCCCATAATGAGCGGAAGAGGGGATAAGTAATTGCTGCGCTTTCTTTTTAGTTTGCTCCCTGAGATGGAGATGGGGAGGGGGTGTGACAGCTGGGAAATTCTATTATTATGCTTGTGCTGATACGCCAGCTAAGGCACTTGCGTCACGTACGTACGTGCTTATCACGTACGTGTAAGTGATGTGACACTTTGGGGAGAGCTGCTTTTGAATTATGCACACATTTGATATTCGAGAATGGGTAGAGGAAGTCTATATCACTCGCTTTGAGACATGAACTCGAGTGGGGTACTACCACTTAGACGAAGTTATGAGATTTCAGGGCAGCCCTGGTTTATCAAGCTGATTTGCAACGGTTGGCAAAGGGGATTGGAAGTGATTTGCAACTCGGCTCGTCTTGAAAGACGCAGTCAGCGGTTGGGTAGTTTCATATCCGATGCTTGGTTTTTCGCCTCTAACTACGATTCGATTGAGACTGGCTCAGAAGAAAAGATTGCGTAGTCTTCACATTGGTTGACCAGCTGGCGAAGAAATCTCACCCACGTCCCCTCAATTTTAGGCGAAAATAATTCAGTCAACAACGTTAAGTATCACAGTTCATGCACTGACCAATGATCATACTCGATGTTGTTCCAATATTCGTCTTGGACTTTCGGTGATATTGTCCTCAAGAAGGGCATACATCATAGAAATTTTGCATAACTCACGCATCACTTCGAGGAAGTCAGGGACCTCTTGTACTTCGGCTCCTCCGTGAATAGTACAAACAACATCCTTACCGAGAATCAAACGCAGAATAACTATTGACAAGACTGACCATCACGGTCCTCCTCCTTTGGCGAGTAATGACCAAATGACGTCGAGAGGAAAATTCTGGGTGCTATCTTTGACTAGATGACATCTGAAGAAAATGTGTACAGTTCAACAGTCTGTCGTCTACGCAGCTCACGCCTGAAGAGTCTTCATCTTCGAACTTGTGGGACAATGGAGCCAAGGACGGCAGCGTCTAATTTTGCACACACAATTGAGATGGGCCTCCAAACAACTTGGTGAGTGCAATTAGAAACTGTGCGACAACGCAACAACGAGAAGCTGTCATCTATTGGAGAAGCCGACAGTTTAAATTTAACGAAACTTTCCCCTCGATTCATCTTCCTTTTTAGTGTGAATTTATTGCTTTAGCTAAATCTCATTCACCTACATAAAGGCCCAACTAAACTAGCATACGAATCGAGCGAATGGACTGAAATGATACACTGTGAACCACTTCGCACAGTTTCGTTGAGTTTCGTTCAATTATGTTTCATGGATATGCCGTCTGACTCACCGACACCAGTAATCCAGCTGCGACGTACATACAAGGTCGAATTTCCCAGCACTCCCAACTGGCTCTAGCCAGAATCTGAGCCAGGAACTGACTAGTCGAATGTTCATGGATGGCTCCAGGAGAAAGGAAGTCTGGCGATGGTGCCTTCGTGGAGGGCGAGAACATTAGACTGCACAACCCACGTCCATCGATGGTTGGGCTTTTCGAGAGCACAACCAGAGGTGGCATGACTCCAGGATTTAGACAAACAAAACTTCTAATCCGCGGCATTTTTATTATTTCTTGACTGCAGAAGACTTACCGGCACTTAGCCTAAGCGATGAAACCCTCTGCGACGCCTGTAGAAAAGACGACGACACTGCAGAGCACATCCTCTGCCACTGTGCAGCCTTTGCTGGAATCAGGTGGCAGTTATGCGGTGTTGATGGGGTGAGAGCTGGTGATTGTAGGCTCCGCATCACAGAAGTGACTGCTGGTATTCGTCTGGAAGATCATGAAATTTCAGCGAATGTAGGTTTGCTGCCTGGTAGTTCAATGGACCGGTTGCTGAGGTTGAGTGCTCCAGTGTAGTGCGAAAAAAACTCCAACGAAAAAAATGTTCAATAATTCTTACTTGAGAGAGAACTTGGTATTTGAATTTTTGACTAACCACCCCGAAGCATTTGATAGTCCTTTGTGACTTGACGGTGCAACTGTCTATTTTCCATTGGGTTCCGACACACGTTGCCGTCTACGTATGTCGATTAATGTTGCTCAATAGGTCAACGTGAGCAATCGACTAAATGCACGGAACTTAACGAAACTTTTGCCCGATGTATCTTAATGTTTAGAGTGCATTTCCACTGTCTTAGCATGTTGCCCGAGTGCCCATCGGTCCGTATTCAATAAGCTTCTACTTCAAAAGGGTCACCTCAATGATCATAGAATTCAGCCAGGTCATTACTGCCGCGAAATTCAAACTGACACCTCTTGTTGGATTGTTCGATGAAATAAAAGCTGTTCCTCCAGACACATCTGTATACCTTTTCCCTTCCCTTCCCTTAGGTGCACAGTTCAATTTGAAATGTCCCAATTGCCCTGGAAGGCCCAAAATGTACCCCAATCCTTGCCAACAAATGCCCGTCCCCCGGCCTCATTCATTCTCCCCCCTCACAGCTTGAAGGTTAATTCGTTTTCTAATTCAACTTATCCCCAAGTTCGTCACCCCAATTATACAAGATAAAACCAAACAAATTACAGACTTTCACGAGACATTAATCGTGTTTATTGTTTCTTTTCAGGTAAGCATCACTGCGTCTATGCACCGCCCAATCCCAGCCGGCCATTAGTGCTAAGTGTCGACCAAGAGGGGGGGAGGATACAGCATTTTGCATTAACCCGTCAGCAGTTAATCAAAGTCATCGTCGATCCGGCCCCCACACCTGTTTGCAACATAATTTCTCTTGAGTGAACCGAAGGACACATCATGTGCCCAAGTGTGTGTCCGTTTCCCACGCGCGTGTGTATCTAGTGTCTTCGATTTGATTTGAATTTCATCATAAACAAATCAAACTGCGACCAAATTCGCGCCAACAATGACAACGGCCGCAACGAGACGACCCAACGACAGCGCGATCCGATCCGTGCAGTGCAGTGCAGTCTATTCAGTGAGCACTTGCATAAGTTGTGCAAAGAGTCCCCCCTCGCCCCCACCCTCGACCCCTTCGCCGACAATGTGCATTTGTATCTATTTAGCAGGGGAACAGAAAAAAATATTGACAGCGTTGAAAGATAGCCGCCACATGTTACATGTTAGTTTGCAGCATCGTTCCTCGTTCTCTCGCACTGACACTCACACATAAACACGCGCACGGTGCGGTTATTTTGAAGCGAAATAAAAATTATTGACATTCACCAGGATCAGAACCGAACCGCCAGAGCGTGTGGTGGCGGGTGGTGACTAGTGGCTTGTCAGTCCGCCACCAACTAGCATTCGTCCGCGCATCTATTCTTAGACAGTTCAAGCTCGATTATTTTCAATTTATTTCATTTAATTGTTTGGCAGGATATTTTTAACCCCCTTAGCCAACAGAGACACTGTCTGAATACCAAAGTGTGTGGCCAAAATTAAATCGCACTCTCCTCTGCCGCCAGCGCTGATGTTGCCTGCCCGATGCTGCTTGAGCGATGCTGTTTGGGCGATGCTGCTCTAGTGCACGTTGAATAATCGACAGGGGGTGTCGCCGTGTAGTGGGACACCGATTTTTTAGGGAATCGGAATGCGCGCTGCACACTCGCGCCTACAATCCGGGTGCACCCTCAGCCGCGGCTGAACGCTGTGCGTTCAGAAAGAGAGAGTGTCGCTTGCGGTACTCGTAGGCCCGGGGGGATGATGCCAATTTTTGTACGCTTCTCTTCCTTGTGCTTGTCTTTTGACAGCGTCTCGTAGTGTGGTGTCCTTTCGTAGAGGATCAGCAGTAGCACCAGAATAATCTGATCGAGCTGAGGACAATCCACCCCTAGGTGCAGTGGAGCGACACATGTGGCGACACTTTCCAATTCATTTCCTCCTTATCCTGCCACGAAAACGTCTCTCCATCCCTCTCTCGCCCTCACACACAAACACACTTTCTATTATCCCTCGATTAAGCAAGGCATTCTGGCACTCGACATCGGATTTGGGGGAGTTTCAGGAATGTCGCTTGTGCTTGGCATGTTCGTCACCGCGCCAGCATCCGAGGGACCAGAGCGAGAGAGCGGACCGACCGACATCAGTCTGTGGCAGGGTTACATATATCGAATCGGTTTAGATCGTCGAAAATAGTAACGACGTGCTCTAGTGCTGCCCGAAGAGACGAGGAGAGCATCAAACGGTGAGTAGTGTCGGCCGCTATGAGACGTATTTGGGGCAGCACTTCGAATGGTGGTACTTAGTGTGTTATGCGCTCTCATCTCTCGTGGCTTATGCAAGCGGCTCCGGCAACAAAGTGTTGGCTTTTTATAGACGCAAATTTGGACTAAGCACCTAATGAGGCACACATTGCGGTGGTGGCAGCGACGGTGGCGGTGGTGGTCTCTTTGGATTCCTAGGGATTACGCACATTTCGTTGGCGAATGCTAATGAGTGCCGCCGATGACCCAGTGACTGATGATTGATGTGTGTGTCGTCTGATTAAGGGCGGCAATATTGCGCATTATTAGCTTGTGTCGAAACGCGTCCCAGTCGTCGACGCGCTCTGTGTTGGTAAAGGCAGTGTGTGGCGATGGCTTGAAGTGGCTGAATCTGGTTAAGTGCATGAGCGGTCGTGTAAGTAAATCGGAAAGGTTCAGTGGGTGCTCTTTGTGGACTTTTCAAAGGTGGCGGTATACCCCATCCATTCGTTGGAAAAGATGATTTTTCGCCCAAAGTCGTTGTCCAATTCAAGCTGCTCTAAGGCGCAAACTAACGAAGCGGATGGTAGCGCGCCTTCAATTGATAAATTAATTGGAACATCTAAGCGAATAATCGGAGACCTTTCTGCAGAAGTCTCCTCAGGCTAGTGCGTGATATGTTGAGCTGTTGAGATCGATGGCGAGTTGATTTTCGTGAATTGAGTCTCAGCCTCTCGGCCACAGCAGCCACATTCTTATCTGTGCGCACCGTACGACGACGGGGACCGTGAGTGTTGTCCAGCAGCATACCAGTCTTACGAACTTTTTGCACAAACTGCGTCCAGCAGTCGCGGTGGGTGCTTCATTTCGGCCAACACTTCATCTTTTCACAAAACACACGGTTTGGGCTTCACAGCGCTCACTTTGGCAAGAAGTTTTCAATATATTCCAACGTTGTCCAAGCGTAAAGTGATTCATTTCGCTCCGCGGAGGTATGATACTGACTTCCTGTCTAGATTTCGAGCGGGAAACAGATGTCAGTGTCAAAATAAGCTTTGATTTAAAAAATACCACTTGATGGCCCACCTTGTATTTAAAAGCCGTGGCTCAGGCAGAAGTTCGAAATATGTGAGAAGCTACTAAAAAGCTTATGTTTTTTAAAAAAATACCAGTGTGCTGTCCAAACAACGGCCCTAGTGTCATTTAATTCCATTGTCGTGACAGTTTTCTGGGCGACAGATCACTACATTGCATCAATTGCCCCCAAATTCTGTCTCAGGTGAAAAAAACCTGTTCAATTGCGAGTAGTACTCGAATTCTGAAGGTTCCGTGCTGTAAAATTAGTTTAAAAGAAGAAATTCTGAATATTAGACAACGCCTTCAAACAACTTCAGTTCAGTTTACTGAATTCACCACGAACTTCAGCCCAAATCAACACGTAATACTTACGAGGGGCGTTCAATATATTCTCGGTATCGATATGAAGGAAAATGCGAATTCAATTTAAATTGTTTTTTTTTTTCAATATAATCTCTCCTAACATTTGCATTTGTTGCATCTTGCATCTTGAGATAAGCTTTTTTAAACACTCAAAAAAATAAATTTCCTCTTTCTCTGCAAAATTCTACTTCTCATCATCCGAAAATCTCGAAGACATTTTTTCAAATCCGGAAACAGGAAATAATCACTAGGAGCAAGGTCTGGACTATAGGGTGGGTGTTGGATTGCTTCGAAACCACAATCTCGCGCAGCAGCCTTGAAAACTCGCGCCGTGTGAACAGGAGCGTTGTCATGAAGAAGCAACACACCCGCTGCGAGTTTACCCCGTCTTTTCTTTTTATTTTCCTCCCGGAAATTATGCAAAGTGGAAGCGTAGGATGTGGCGTTGATGGTTTCACCTTTTTTTTGTACTCAATGAGCAAGATTCCCTTTGAGTCCCAAAAAACTGTGGTCATGAGCTTCCCGGCAGACGGAGTGACTTTGAATTTCTTCGGGGGGTCTGATCCTTTTTTATGCCACTGCATGGACTCTTGTTTGCCTTCAGGGTCACAGTGGTGGACCCATGTTTCGTCACCAGTAACAATTCGATCCATAACACCGTCCGCGTTCTCACTACACATCTCCAAAAGCTCTCTACAGCATGCGATTCTCACTTTTTTCTGAGGCGCTGTGAGCATCCGTGGCACCCACCTTGCACTGACCTTTGAAAGGTTAAGATGGTCATGAAGAATGGTGTGAACGGTACCAATTGAAAGCTTGGTGATCTCTGCCATCATTTTCACCTTTATTCGGGCATCCTCAAGAACAAGTTTTTCGACTTCTTTGATGCTTTCTTCCGTACAAGCAGTAGCCGGGGCGCCGGAGCGGGTGTCGTCTTCAATGCTCTCTCTGCCACTCTTGAACTCACTTGACCACTTTTGCACAGTTGATAATGAAGGTGCGGAGCCCTGGTAAACAGCCACCATCTCTTCATGAATAGTTTGTTTGACTTTTTCCTTGCTTAGTGAGAAATTTAATTACAGCGCGATGCTCAATTTTCACCATCATCGTCTCAGTTGCCATTATGATTCTGTTTAACTAGAGATAAAACGCGAACTAATAATCACATTTATATGAAATTGTACATGAATGCACTAAAATAATAGTATTACCTGATAAATAATTCAAATTATATATACAACTACAGCTTCACCGCGATACCGAGAATATATTGAACGCCCCTCGTAAATGTATTTCTCATGCCAGGGATAGTTCTAATTTCGAATTGTTTGAAAATTATGGGAAAACATTTGCCAACTTTTCGGCTTCTCTTCTTAGGGCGCTACAACACGAGGTGGACCTGGGCCTCACTCAACATGTACAACCTTTCGCCAGCTGTCTCCCGTTACGCAAACCAAGCCGGCTAAGGTCCCCCTCGACTTGTGTGCGCTACATTGTGCGTGTACGTTGTCCCACAGGCTCAGAGTCAAAGTCATAGGTGTGGTGTGTTGGGCGTCGATCTACATATATTGGATTTTTTCCAGGATCTGCTGTGATGTAGAGATTTGGTCGATGATGGACTTCCCCGATTTGAAACGGCACAGATAAGGACCTATCAGGTTATTCACGAATGGTTTCAGGCGCTCACAGAAAACGGCAGAGAAGATCTTGTATGCTATGCTTAAGAGACTTATCCGCAGTTGATCCGGCTTCATCTCTCTGAAATGGAACTCAGTCGACTTCATTTGAAAAGAAATCGATTGATACACCATACAACGGAGTGCGAAAATGTCTTGATCCGTCCATCGCACTCAATATCGTGGATTTCGTTGAGCATTTCGTCCGTTGTTATGTGACAGTCTAGGAACTTTGAAATCATACTGACATGCCGCTGCTGAATGGAATAGCCACAAACGGAAATCGTTTAGTAAACGGCTGAAAGATAGCAGCTAGATTAAAGATCGGTTGCCAGCTACTTTTGTGCTAGTACGTCCTTTGTCAAATTCAGTGAACAAGTTGTACAACATCCCATGCGAGGAAGCGCGGTCTTCGTAGTATTGTGCTTTATTAACACACGAAACTCACTTTTGTCCATTTTGGCCGAGTGTCAGAAACCAAAGCTATTACAGATTTGACATATGTCTTGGTCTATGTAGATCGCTGCTTCAGACTTTCTCATCGATTTTATTTAATCATACCATCAGTTGGTTCTTCCTTCTAGTTCAACCCTCTTCAGCTGTCACGATCTATTTTTTTCAGATTCGCTCTGTGTTCGAGATAGAGTTGGTTAGGAGGACAATGTACTTAAAAAGTGGAACGAGGAAAGAAAAGATGCGTCGACTTCTACGCCGAGTGTCTAGAATACTCAACACAGGCAGTTTTCATTATTCACGGTTCCACCTCTCTTGAGGCTCCTCTGATTCCAGCGTCCAACTTATCCTAAAACGATTAAAGATAAGAGCACCAAGTTATTTCTGTGTTTATCGGAAGGAGCTGTTTGACGTGTTCATCAAGTAGAGGTGCGCCTTCGGTAATTCTGTACTTTTTTTTGCATCATCGCGCCCAGATCGGAACCTTGGGGCACATCCCCGGTAACTATGCACGTTTCCGTCGCATCATCGGTTCCAGCACCGAAGCGTGAGGCACATCCTCGGTGACTCTGTACTTTCATCATCGGGTCCAGCTCGGAACCTTGAGGCACATCCCCGGTAACTCTGCACGTTTCCGTCGCAACATCGGGCCCATCACCGAAGCCTGCAGCACATCCCCGGTAACTCTGCACTTTTTCGCCGCATCGTCGGGTCCAGCTCGGAAACCTGGGGCACATCCCCGGTAACTCTGTACTTTTTCGTCGCATCATTGGGCCCAGAACGCGTCTTCTATCCTTGAAGCCGATTTAAAAGCGTTTTTGGACAACGAGCACCAGAATTTCTGACTTGTTACAAGAGTCACACTCCGTTTCTCGTTTCTCGTTACTGTAACGCACTGACGCACCGGAAGTCATTAATTCTCTCGGTTTCCGTACCCAAATCAACTCAAGGAACCCCCCAAATCTGTACAAATGCTCAAAGTTCCCGAATCGATCACATATTGCCGCCATTTTCGAGCAAATCTATCGATTCCCCTAGTACTCTCGACGTGACGACAAACCCAACAGCGTCACGGTGACAAATACTGTCCCAATTCTGGTGCGTCAAAAAAACACAGCCACATGATCGTTTTTTGATTGATTAACACCGCCCTACCTTGAGACACTTAAAAACTGTCCCATCGCCATGGCGTCTCCCATCTCTAGCACGTATGCATGACTCGACCCTAAATCTAGTCCACCGTGACGGTACACGCTGCCATCACTCAGCCCTCCCCGCCCACCGTGCGCAGAACGCAAAACAAATGAATCTCACACTCATGGCGGGCCGTTCAAAAATCGATCTCCCAAAACTGGGTTAGTTGGTGAGCGAACGTCAGACCCCACCGCGTGCCACGGCGTTTCTTAGCCCGGCAAAGTGTGTCCTCCTTAGATTTCGCTGCTCTTTTTCGTTTTCCTCATTTTTCTCCACGCTAAGTGCTCCAAGGTTAGAATAATGTTTTCGAAAGAATTTTCACGAAAAAAAAAGAAGAGAAAAGCAGAAGAAAACACGGGCGGGCACCGCTTTGTTTTTAGTTTTCGGCCGCGGTGGTGGCTGCGTCGGCGATGTTTAGCTGTGTGCCCCGGTGACGGCAGCGGTGGCGTTGGAGGGGGGCTGTATCTAGTTCAATTGCGGGATAACGCATCGTTCGAATCGTTCGCACCGTTCGCTCGAAAAGTATCGCGTGGGCCGATGGAATGGCTGAGAAGACGACGAACGATGACGGCGACGGTTGCCGGGTAGCTGGCGACACTGGCGATGATGCTGACGGACGCATTAAGTCGATTTACGAAGAGATGTGACAAGAAAATGAAAAATATTTTTCAAAAGCAGCAGCCACACTTTCTGCGTCGTGGCCGTGGAAGATGAAAGGAGTGCGCTACAGAGAGAGGGCGTGGCACGTAGAGTGTCGCAGTCTGATTGATGGGTCCACCCTGAGTCCTGGTCCTCATTAGTTCGCGGTGTCAGCTGCCGCGCACTGTTTGTGTTTGGGTTTAATTTTTGGATCTTTTGTTTGAAGCTCACGACGACGCGTAGTCGCTGTGTCACTCGCTTTGTTGTCCTTCTGCTGCGGATGATGACGCTGCCGGAGGACCGTTGCCAAGGACCGGGCTCCTAAGGCGACCGTCGTCATCGTGATTTATAATCCAGATCGTTGGTACACGCATGCACACACGGCGGGGGGTCCCTTTTAACGATACCCGGGCCCGTATGATTGTGCCTAATAAAACACGAATCACAATAAATTATCCTAATTTGATTGAACGCCGGGGATGGGGCCGTGCGTGGGCTGGTGCGAGAGATGCTGCTTCTTCGACTGAAGGTGAATGATAAGGATTTATTGTTTGATCCTTAAGGACACTGGGTGGCTGTTTGTCCTTCCCATCGTTGCTCCGCCCGTGTGTGTGGGGGTGGGGGTGGCGCTGGTGGTGAACCGTGTTTCGTTTTGTGTTTTATGTGCTCATTAGGGAACAATAAAAGTGTGTTATTGCTTCCAGCGAAACCGATGAATGAATGGATTGATCTGCTGCTGCGGTGGGCGGGGGAAGGGGGGCATTTAATTGCAGCGAAAAGTGGAATCGATGAGAAGTGCTGATGGATGAGCACAACTGGAAGCGGTTCTCGTCGAGAGTGGTGATTATGTGTACGAGAGTTGAGTGATTGTGGAGATGCACTTGAATGGAATTCATCAGCAGTTCGCCTTGAGGCTGGCTGATGTGTCGGGAGTGTGTGTGCGTCGTTATCAATGGATCGGCCGTGTCGGAGTGGAATTCATGAATATTGATGAGACAAAAGATGAAAGCACTTGTCCTGATACTGGGTGGTTTCTGAAGGAATTTGAGGGATTGTTTGGAGGTCATGTGGTTTTGTTTCGTTTGTTGTCATTTTTGAGACGGTCATTAGGGGACGTACTGGTCGTCGCCGGACAGTCAACTCCAGCCCTGAATGTCTAGATATGGCGCCCGCTAGTCAGTCTATGTTCAATTCCCGTCACAGGCAACTTTCGAAAATGCACAGATCCCACTCTCTCGAGCCACTGACAATGATCAACGAGTAATGACATCCTGTCTAGAAAAAGCTTCACAAACTTAGCCATTCGGAGTCGGTAATAGCACGCACAACACTAGTACTTAGTTGTTGTAGACGATCGGCCGTAGCCCTGTACGTAGCGCCAGACATATTATTATTATAGAGGCTTCGTTGAAATTTCCCATGCCTCTGTGCTGTAGAGCAGGGCTGTGGCATGATCAATGTCTTGCACAGTCTGCAGTTTGGCAAGAGCCAGCTCTATTACTGAATATTCTCAGGACCCCACAGGGAACTGACTGGCAAGAGTAATTCTGCCTCAGGTTAGGTTAGGTTGGAATGGCTGACTGCAGAAGGGAGTACCACGCATTGACTGCTCCTAATCGTGGCGCTTATAATAAAGCAGCAACAAATTGTAAGCCCCTATAGGTGAGTACGACTACTCTTTGGGATTTTTACCCCCTCTGGTTGGTTGCTCTAATTGTGTGTATCTTAAGAAGGTGGTAGGCTGTAGTGATCGGCATAAAGGTGCTCCTGGCGTCGACTTTGTAATTGCCCGGTTTGTGTCTACCTGCACCGACATTAGGTGTACGTATATTGAAATACTCAGCAATTTCGTTAAGAGACAGACTACAATTGTCAGTGTCATTAAGAATGTTTGAATGACCGGTGGTGAGTTTCAACTATAGTCGGAGTGTTTTAGGTCTCAGAGCTGGCTGCTACTTCGTTACCAAATAGTTCCAGTGGAGGAAGGTGGTGGGGTATGTGCTTCTCAACGCTCCGGTCCTACACATGCAGGCCAGTCTACAGTTGACAACTTAGTCAAACAAAATCAATCGACGTGGAAATCCAGTAAGCGCTGGGTGACTGTAGTCTCCATTTGCATCCACTGGCTTTTTATAGCTATAAAGGACAGAAGAGGCCTTCCTAACCCAATCCTGGATATTAAATTTCCAGTTACGCTTACCGTCAATGATGGGACCCGGAAGTGTTATTATTTTCTGCCGTGCTTTTGGTACATTTACTGGGAAATCATCAAGAAACCAACTAACTTAAGAATTTACAAATTTTCTTAATACTAACCTACTGACCCTATGCGGGTACTCTAAGCTAATCTAATCTATGGCATAGATGTGCTTTTCGGCTTAATCTATGTCGGTTTAGTCCTTAGACAATCTTTTGTTAAATTTTTCATTTGTCAAGAAATTTTTTGAAAAAACTTGACTAAACACATTCTATTCGTGCCAACAGATGATGATGAAATGTCTGCAGCGTCTTCTCTGCTTATCTGAATGCCGTGCATCATTGGATAGCACGTATCAAGCCACTGCTTCGCTTGAGCGGTATTTTCTCCCATTAAAGAACAGCGTAAAACTCCTTTCCTTCGATTGTTCCGGAAATCACAAAATTAGTGTCACTCAAACACCTATAACATGTCAGCTAATGGTCGGATTGTTATGAAAGTTTAACGTACATTGAGTCCGGGAGAGTAATTTTCCCTCTGGCAAGTTCTTCGTCATTTTGTAAGACATTGAAGAGAAGTAGTTGTATATTAAGGAGTCTTTGACTCAAAAATCGTCACCATTTTCCGCCAAAGTACTCTACGGGTCTTGAAACCTTCCTTGTGCTGAAAATTGATTGTAGTTTGTGGTTAAATTTCTGCAATTTTGACTCGTTTCACTGTCACAAGTGTCGACTATCTCAACATCCTTTCTGGCTTCCCTTCAGTATACTACGTAGTTTCATTGCTTTCATTTGTGCCCTTTTACATCTCGGAAGTAGTGTCAATTTTCTGTGTGAAATAATGAAAAATCAAAGAGGATTTTTTTTTTAACTCGACAAGTGTTCGTCGAAATGAGGGTGTTGGGTGGGAATTGAATGCTTGAAGTGCAGAATATCCGATGGCGGACATGAATGTTGCAACCTGAACCCTTGGGGTTTGGTATACATTCCTGCTACAACTTTAAGGCATCATTTTGCTGTCTCCAGAGCTTCCATTCACTCTCTGGCCATATCTTTACCATGTTCGATCAGGATCGGATTTGGCGAACGAAGAAATTGCCAAGTAAAGGGTGGTTAAATTTTAAGGGCCGATGTTGATTTTGAATAAAACACAAATTCTTTAGGAAATTATTGTCATTTCTTTTTATTATGATAATATTGGTATGGTTCAATTATCTATGGAACAAGATATCGGCCAAATGGCCGCCGCGACCTCGGCGGCATATCTCCATCCGGTGGTCCAAATTTTCGATGACGCTGAAGCATAATTGAGGTTCTATGCCGTTAATGTGCCGAATAATCTCATCCTTTAGCTCTTGAATTGTTGCTGGCTTATCGATGTACACCTTTTCTTTCAAATAAGCCCAAAGAAAAAATCCAACGGTGTCAAATCACATGATCTTGGCGGCCAATTGACATCGCCACCACGTGAGATAACACGGCCATTGAATTTGTCGCGCAAAACAGCCATTGTTTCGTTAGCTGTGTGGCTAGTGGCACCGTCCTGTTGAAACCACATGTCGTCCACATTCATATCTTCCAATTCGGGCCATAAAAAGTTCGTTATCATTTCACGATAGCGAACACCATTCACAGTAACTGCCTGACCGACCTCATTTCGGAAAAAAATACGGCCGGCTGATGCCGCCAGCCCATAAACCGCACCAAACAGTCACTCTTTGTGGGTGCATTGGTTTTTCGACAATCACTCTTGGATTATCGTTCGCCCAAATGCGGCAATTCTGCTTATTGACGAATCCACTGAGGTGGAAATGTGCCTCATCACTGAAGATGATTTTCTTCGAAAATTGATCATCCACTGTTGCCATTTCTTGCCACCATTCTGACCATTGACGACGCTTGAAATGGTCAAGAGGCTTTAGTTCTTGAGTCAATTGCACCTTGTAAGCGTGTAAATGCAAGTCTTTATGCATAATGTTCATCAACGACGAGCGTGAGAGGTGCAATTGTTGGGCACGACGACGAGTTGAGGTGGACGGCTCTTCAGCCACACTATCGCGAACAGCAGCAATATTTTCTGCAGGACGAGCTGTACCAGCATGCACTGGTGTTTTCACATCTACTACAGACCCGGTTTGCTCAAATTTTTGCACGATTTTTCCGATTGTACGCACATTTGGACGATTAAATTGACCGAAAAAATCACGAAGTGCACGATATGCATTTTGCTTTGAACGCCCATTTTCATAATAAGCCTGAATAACTTTAACGCGTTGCTCGATTGTGTATCTTTCTCCATGGTTCAAATTGAGTTAGTCTGAAATTGAGAAATGTCAAATGAAATGCAGAAAAAATCTTGACGTTTATGTGTGGTTCACATTCAACATCGGCCCTTGTAACTTAACCACCCTTTAGTTGCGCTGCCAGAATTTGGGACTGCTGTCCGTAGGCGACATATGTGAACGTTCCTTGTTACCGTTTGCTTAATGTTTTCCAGGTCCAGGTCGAGATGTTGCTGTTGCCAGAGGAACGACATCTATGTCCTCCGCAACGGAATAAACCACTTGACTGCATGTAATCCACATCGTCTGCTGTGATATTAACACAAGGAATGTGAAAGTGAAGACTACAAGCACTACAGTGCATTTTCGTGACACTATTCCGATACATATTTTGAGAGAACACGGAACCATTAATTTTGAAAGATTAAACAATTTTTGTAACTTTGAACTGCGTACCCCACAAAAATTCAAATGAAACATTGCAGAAGGCTTTGAGGATTTCACTGACATTACTGTCTCAGGTTTTTCGTAATTCGTTCGACAATTTTGGACGAATTCATGTCGTTTAAAGGTTCGTAATTTCGGAAAATTAAATGTGTTGCACTGGCATAGACTTGTGTGCTGAACTGGAAACATTTCTGGTCCTCAATAAACCTTCAAAGTTGTCCCGAAAACCCATATGAAAACCACTCCAATTTTGATGGCAGATCACTCGACCATCATGGATCCTCTAAGACATAGTTTCTCAACGTTCGAGCCTGTGCGGCAACGAACAACCCCTCCGAACACATGTGCATCTTTAAATAAACAACGTAACTCCGGCCGTCGCGGACCCCCTGAAAGTGTGACCACAGGTTCAGAATGGCTGCTCTAAGACATTTTCACTCCCTTTTTAAAGAATTGCATTTTCTCGATGAAAGATCGCCTAACTTGACCGATCAAAGCATGAAAAATCACCATTAATTGACTTTGAATGGCTTCCGATCGTCAAAGTAAATTGATCTAGACTGTCGACACGGTGTGCGCTGATCTGTTTTGCCATTCGACGGGCATTGATGTGACATTGATTGATGATCCGACGCCAAAGCGGATCATCCTCGTCGAAATCAATGTTTCACAATCACCGAGAACAGGGATCGCTGTCGCCTGCTGATCGCTGATCCGATCATCGGCATAACATAATCAGTTCAGCGACGCGACGGCCCTCTTGGGTGCTTCCTGCGCTTTATCATCGTTCGGTCACTTGGTGATCAGCACCGTCCTTATGGCAGATCTACCCTCGGCTATCCATCTCTCTCTCTCTCTAGGGAACACATTTTTGGCCAATGACAATGTTGTTTTCCTACCTGTGCCAGTTAAATATAACGTGATTTATTTTAAGACCGAGTAAACAGATTTGAAAGCGAATGAAGAATACATTCGGGGGCGATGTGTCACGATGTGTCGTCCTGGCTTTGCCAAGAGCTCTACCACCCGCCGAGTCGATTGTAGCTGTCAGCTATCAATTGGTGCCAATTTATATAGTGGACCATGCTAGTGGCGACCCTCGTCCAGTTGGTGGTAATAATTCTTATCGTTCGCTAGTGTCCAGTAATTCAGGAGAGGACCCCCCCCCCCACCCCCGTGGTTGGAATGTGATAAAAGCGCGTGACAAACAGAATCGTGATGAATTTAATTTTAGTGTCTATCAGGCATTCATTGCGTTGAATCATGCGTTCGGATTTGTCAAGAGTTTTACACCCTAGTTGTCTTGCCACCCAATCCGCCCGCCACTCCCCCCTTGCCCCTCTCGATGTGGAGTCAAGCGGATGTGATAAATTTAATCACCATCAGACAGATTATGATTTTTTCTTCTCTTTTCATTCCCGTTTGTCATTCAAGGATGATTTTTTTCTCGGTTTTTTTTTTCTGAAGAAACAGTTTTTGAGAATCTATTTTCCAAAATGAACACGCCACCGCGAGGGGAGATAGAAACGAACGAAAGAAAGAAAGAAGAAAAAAAAAAAAACTAGATCAATGGAGCTGTGTCTTCCTTGACTGAAACACTAAATTAAGGAATTTGAAAATGGCGGTAATTAATGGTTTTGGCAAGTGTTATTTATGCCCCTTGGTGTGGGAGAGAGCTTTTAAATTTATGCTGCTCGGTTGGCTTCGTATTTATTCGTCGCTTAGATCGGTATCCAACTGACCTTTGGGGGCATCGATGTAGTGGATCTTGTTGGGGGGGGGGGGGATAGTTTCGACGTTGCTTTAGTGCACAGAAGAATGTGAGTGATGGAAAGTGAAACTCTCGGTTTCGAAGGAAATCAACAACAGTTTGTCCATCACGGCGAAGATTCTGATGAATAATCTCGAAACTGACGAGGGAATTCTAGTGAAAGTCTCGATAACGACGCCCAAGTCACTTGTGTTCATCAACGGTGGGGATTTCTATTGATTTTTCCCCATTAAGCTTGCTTTCAGTGGAATGTGTATGCGTTCTTGGGAGGAAATATGAGGTAATTGCATTTCTTGGGAGTCTCAGACAGATCCCCTTCCCCGTCTAAACAATCAACCGCATTCTCTATCTACCAGCGCTGAGTGGCCAGGCATCAGCTTTGACACCAAGCTCAGTTGGAAGCTAAACGTAGAACAGTGAGTTAAAAAAACGTGCATAGCTTCAGTAGAACTTTCGGCTTGTGGTCTCCAACCAAAGTTGATCCAATTGATGTATAAGACGGTGGAGCGCCCGATTCTGTTGTGTTGTGGCCTGCATTAAGCCCCAAGTGGTCTTAGACATCAACAAGGTACAAAGAACAGCGTGTATAGGTGCCTCAGGCGGTCTACAATCAACTCCGTCACAAGCTCTGGCGGTAGTGCTACACATCGGCCACTACATCGCACAGCGCCATCAGTCTGAGAGAGTCTGGGTGCTGGACACCAAAACCCTATGGTCACAGCACCATTTTCGATCTAAGAAGTGTCATATCAGTCTCAGCAGACTACACAGTTTCGTGGCATTCACAGAGCCAAAGACTGCAGACTGCCGGACAATTCCAGTTGGTTCCTGGTGGGTATATTCTCAATCCGGGAAGTGTGTCATCAAGTCAAAGTAAACCCAAATATCTTGTGGTGGCCCGTGGCGTTGTGGGTATGTGCGTCGACTCCTACGCACTTGGACCTACCGGTCTAGGTTCGATTCCTGGTACGACAAGAAATACTTTTCACGGCCCCACCTCTATCGATTCACTGACGATGTCCAAAGAGTATAACTGTCTAGAAAAAGCTTCTCAATCTTGGCCGTTCGGAGTCGGCATAAAACTGTAGGTCCCATCCACTCGTGATAGAACACAACACGAGTGGTTGCTGAGAAGCTAGGCCCTGGCCCTCTACGGGCTGTATTATTATATCTTGCCAAGACAGAAGGTTGTCATATGCATTGGTAGCTAAACAGCCATAAAAATGTATTACCCCCTTTACTTCATATTCTAAACTAGTACTGGAATGCCGGGCTAACATAGAGTCGTTAGAAGACCAGCTCAAAACGTCTCTAATCTGGGTTCCAGGCCACAGTGAAATTCCAGGAAATGAGAAGACTGGCTAGGCAGAGATCTGTCCTTCTGTGCTCAGAGGTGTAGGAGGTGGTGCCACAATCACTCAAAGAAATAGTAAACCTCAGATGGGCCAGATTGACAAGGTGTGCAACATGGCCTAAGTACAATCGATCCAAAACATAGGATCACCTTCGTCGAACTCGTCGTGATATCGCTAGATTGGTGGCTGTCTGTACGGGACACTGATAAACCACACAACACACATTGTCGCAGCTGAGAGCGAGACCTTATCACATTTAATTTGTGCCTGTCTGGCTCTTACTAGAGCCATATAGCGAGCGCTTAGTAGACCCACTCCAACCAAAAAAAAAAAAACTTAGTAATTGGTGAGCCGCTGAAGGAAAAAACACCATTATACCATAAATGACTCACTTCCTTGTTTAACGACTGAGCCTTTCAGAGGTACTGCATCACACATGCTTTCTTGCTCTGCAGTATTTCAACTCGAACTTGCGCTCGTCGGTGTAATTTGTACATTCTGCCAAAGGGTTTGCGGTTCGATATTAACAGGGCAAAGCACAGGCTTCATTTTTGCAACAAAAAAAAGGAAAAACTCTGAGCCGCTTTCCCGGAGCCTTCTTTGCACTGTTCTGCTAAATAGATGCGGTACTTGGATAGTGGAAAGCTGCAAATGTTCGTTAATAGGTGCATATGTAATATTTTAAGGATTTTCTGGCTTAATCGAACGACGATCTTTAACAGAGAACGGGCCCATGAACCTGTAAGCACAACTATACAACGAAGAATTTGGCAGTGGATTGGTCACAGTCTCCGAAAAGGTGACAGCTTCATAGAAAACCACGCGATGTAATGCAGCCCGTTTACGTAGGATGGAAGAATTCGCGACGGCCCTAGAAATATGTACATCGCGAAGAACAATCGAGAAGGAAGCACAGCAACTGGCAAAGAGTTGGGGAGAACTGAGGCACAATGTCAGAAACGGCACACGATAGTGCGTAGGCGTTGTAGAGGCCTTAGGGCCCATAAGGGGATATGGAACTTGACGATGATAGTAAAGACGAACAAATAAAATGTGTCGCATGCAAAATGAAAAATGCATTTTATTTTGTGATCTTGCACACAGAACAGGCGCTTTCATGAAAAATCAAAATGGATTAACCGCAGGGTACGACCAACTTACCTCTGCAACGCCATCTATATTCAAACAAGGGTACTTATTGATCCATCCTCGTAAATCCGTACACCTCGCTAAACCTTCAACAAGAGACGATGTCGATCAATGTGGCACTGTCCTGAACTATGGGAGTTTTGCACAAGGAATATGATTTGTTGCCAAGACGGCTGATAAGACGATTTAGAAATTTGGTGCGCAAAAGATCGGTGCGCCATCCATGAACCAGAGATCGTCCAAATCCATGTGTTTACAAAAAAACACGCAGCACTCATTTTGAAATTGCGTACTTGCGTACAGCAGTCGCGGTGTGTGCTCCATTTCGGTCAACACTTCTTTTAAAAAAAAATTCACTGTTTGTGCTACACAGCACTTACTTTGGAAATAAGTTTTCAATATTTTCCAACGTTCTTTAAGCGTAAAGCGACTCATTTCCATCCGCGCAGGTATGATACTGACTTTCTGTCAAGATTTCGAGCGGGAAACATCTGCCAGTGTCAAAATAACCCGTGATTTAAAAAAAAAAAACTACGAGATGGACCCTCCTGTAGACTGCCTCTTGATCAGATGTCTGAGTATTTTAAGGCTTTAGCAGAATCTGCAGCGACGGGGAAGAGGTGGATGCCATAAAGCACCTCCTCTCTTGCTAATCGGTCGAAAGATCACCTAAAACCTTGAATTGAACTGAATCGAAGAATATGTGGAGTGGATCTAGCAATCACAAAGCACCACGACACGATAGATCCGCTGTGCCCCCTTTCTCGATGTAGGACTTTAGAGCTATCGTGAGAACTTTGATAATCTCTCAAGGTAGAATGTCCTGATAGTCGGTTCCTGTTAAGCTGATTCCGTTCGTTGTTTTATATCAGCTTGATGTCCGATTTGGACATTCGACGAGTAGATGCTCCATGGTTTCCCTTGGTTTTCCGCAGTGTACAGTTTTTTCAGCTGCTGTGCCCCATTTTGTGCAGATAGGTGAAAGCATGAATAGTGGCCAGTAATTGCAACTCGTTGTGTTCCTAAATCAGGTTTGTTCAGATTTAGGGTCTCCTTGGTTCGTCTGCGATCGACTCTCATGCATTTGGGAGTGCGTAAGTCCCTCCTGGCTGTTCCGGATGTAGCATTGTTTAAGTGTTGTTCCATCAAGAGGGAAACGCCGGCTAAAAGGAGTTATTGCCCCTTCTTTGCTTGTACGTCCGCCATTTCATTGGGTTTTCATATCAGTTTTAACATGCTTTTCTTTGCCAGCGTCTTAAGGGGTTTCGTGGCATTCTCAGACTGCCATGGAGTTAAATGTAAAGCTGTTTAGAGTTTTCACTAAGTACTGCCTGGTTATCTGAGAATGTCCATATTTTTTGAGTTGCTTCATTTAGGGCGAAGATTGTAGACTCTTTGGGGGATGCATGTGTTGATTACATCTAGGTCCCACAATGGCTGCTCCTACTCCACTCCCAGACTTCGAATCGTCTCTACAACATCTTTGGGTATCGTCATTCATCCAAGTAGGGCTGTTTCTTCTCTTTTGTCTAAAATGATTGAGTCTCAAACTGGGCTCATGAGATCACTGACTCGGGGTGACTCACTAACGTGGTCGACCTTTATTAGTATGTCTCTAGGTGCCCTGTTAGGGTACCTTCATAGAAGTTATAAATCCTGGTGGCTTACTTTTTGGAGCGGACTGTGTGCAACATCAACATAAGCCAACTAAATCGCTTCCTAGCCCCCCCTAATTGGCTTTAGAAGTAAGTAACATAAAATCCACGTTGATTCACAATGCCCATGAGGTGACTGAAATGGCTCTGCCCTCTGGTGTCATCCACTAGAACCTAACCCACGCCTCATCTCAGTCCTTATTCACGCATCGAACTGCACATTCAAGTCCTCCCTTTCCCGCAAAAAAACCGCACCCATTCCATCGCCACGTCCCATCAAATGTGCTTTCAAATGCAATTTTCGTTCTTTTCGATTCTCACCAACTCGAATTGCCATATCATTTGAATTCCCCCATCATCATCAGCACATCGACAAGTCGTCTCTATCGCGACACATTGAAATGTAAATGCGCACTTCTGCGACACCACTCCTGGCACAAGTAATTTCCTCTTGTGCATATTTTCTTAAACTTTCAATCATTTGCGCGAGCGGGGCGGAAGCACCACAGAAAGAAGCAAAAAGGAAAGAAAAAACGTGCACGCTATTGCGATGACACCATCTACCATGCACATGATGCCGAAGTGAACTTTCTGCATCGGCAAGCAAGCATAGACCACTTGAACTGCAGAGCGATGGGTGGCTGCGATTTATCCTATAAATAGTCACAATAGATCATGGCCGTGAACCGCATCATTCAAAATTAGATTTCACACTGGTAGAGTGCTGTAATATGAAGTAATCGATGATTACGATAACAACATCGCCACTCCGCCGTCCGACCATCCGACCATCAGACACCATCAGTCAGGGTAAATTGGTAATCGTCGGCAAAATGCCATTTATAGCTAAAACAATGGCATAAGCAGCAGTGGCAGATGTGATGTGATGATGGTGCTTCTGTGCAATCGAGGGGGCGCTGATGAGGACGGGTGGGGATGTGAATGCGCGCCTGTGAAGGGTTGCGACGTTGGAAATCTGTTGAATGCGCACCGCGGGATATGGAGAATGGTTTTAGGAGGGACTTGGTGGGGTGAAGTTTTTTTTAACGAATTCAGGAGAGTCTCAAGAGGTGATTAATGGTTGCTGGGAGGGTTTTGGTGAGGTTTAGGAATGTCTTGGGACTGAGACTAGTCGTCGGCTGATGACCTAGGATCCGAAGTGGACTTGGACCTTAACCGGGAACCCTCTCCATCTGTTTGTGGCTAGGACTGTGGGCTATGGCTGAGACTGTGGGCTATGGCTGAGACTGTGGGCTATGGCTGAGACTGTGGGCTATGGCTATGGCTATGGCTCCTTCCATTTAGTTGGTTGAGGAAGGATCGCCGAGAAAGCAGATCCCATGGACAGCGTCAACTATCGAGGGATAAGCCTCCTTAGCGTCGCATGTACATTCTTCTTCTCCGTTTTGCCAATCCGTCGCTTGAGATTTGCTGTAAAGACTGTTACTAGTCGTGGGCTGATCGGAAGTTCTTCCTCTGCGAGTGGCCCGAGGTGGACCTGGCCCATCAACCAATAACCTTGTCCAGTCGGAGCGGTCTCTTGGATGCTTGCATTCAGTTTGTTGAGCATCGATTTGCAAGAAAAAAGACTGAATGCGCCAATCAACGATGGATTAGTCTCTCAGTACCGCGATCTTCTCCGCCATTTTGCTTGAATCTCGGAAGTCGATTATCAGTAATGACGAATAGGTCCTTCCAGCTGTGGCCTCAGGCTAGGGAAAGTCCAGGGTTGACCAGACCATCACGCTGCGGAAAGTCTCACGAGGGGCAGATCGTCACTCACCGCCTATTTGTCGATTGACAACGCGCATAGAGACGAGCTATAAACCGCCTTGTCCCGACTTGACATTCCCGCCAAGCTCATCAGGTTGTGCAGGACGAACTTAGGCTCATCCAGCACAGTCGGTAAAGAACTCAGCAAGATCTACAAGCTCGAACAAGGTTTTAGACAAGGCGTCGCGCTGTCTATCGACATCCTCATCGTTCTTGGGAAGATCGTGGAAAACACGCAAACAGACCAACGCCGAAGTGCACGATCTTCCCGAAGTCCATTCCATGGCGTTAGCATTCGCGGATGACATTGACGTGTTTGTTAGAACATAGCAAGTCGCCGCCTATGGAGCTACAAAAGCAGTTGAAGTGGGTCTGGCGAGTGCAAAATTAAGTTGTCTTCAAGAAAGAACGCAGAATATCGGCGCTTTTACAAAGAAGCAAATGTGAACAAGGCTTTACACACGTGACTGGTTGAACGTAGCGAGCCGTCCGTGAAGCGCTTGTGCCGGCAATTACCTTATCCACTACGTCACTACATCAAAGAGAGTGAGCAGGACAGCCTCTAGCCCACACAAAGTACACTTCAAATCGACATTTCCCAAAGATCAGAGGTCAGCACTTGTTTAAAATCCGATCCATTGAAGTTCCCCTCGTCACTTGTTGAACGCGTGGGAGTCGCATTCACAATGGCACCCTCACTTCAATCAAAATTCACTTCAACACTCGTAATGGAATGCCTGCCTCACGACGTACCTGCACCTCCCCCCCTCCGCCACCAGGCAATCGAACATACGACCGTACGTAGTCTCGAACAATCGAGGAACAAATTGCGATTAACAAGTCCTCCATTGAATTACTGAACGGCCTAATTGCTTAGAAACCGCCTCGTCCTTGTCGACAAGCAGTTTCATTTCACTCCTCCAGCTTCCGTCCTCCCCCACCCCCTCGCCCTCATCCCTTGGCAAACAGAAAACAAGGATTCCTTACCAATCCATATTCCTTTTCAATTTGCCATTCTCGAATCCAATTAATCCACTTCCGAGGTAGATCATGCAAAAAACAAATTACCATTCATTGCGAAGGAGGGTCTGTGAGGGAGTATCCCCCCAGGGGCTAGATACAAGAGGAGGTACCAGTACATACGCTCGATCAATACCCACTCCCTGGCTCTGGTGTGTCAGCAGTTTCAACCATCGGCTGCCTCATCCAAACTCTAGCAAGCAACAACAGCATCTAATCACTGGAGTAAGACAGTCGGCAAATGTGAGGTGAGGCTGGGGGCAAGCTAAACACACACACCCACAGCGCACGGAGGGGGGAAAAACCCCGAAAGACACAAATTTCTTTTCTCGTATTTATTTTTGCCTTCGTCTACTACGCCTTCGCACTCGTTCCTTCGGTGTTTCGTCTATCCATTGATCCAATTTTATGCTTTGCCAAATTCGATTGTTTGCGTTGCCTCCCATTCCGTGCCGGCCTCCCCTGTGTCCCGACTCGTCGTCGTTCTAGATACTCACATGCCGGCTGGGATTTTGTTACCAAAAGCCGTCGCATTTCGAGGCGTCATATTTTCGCTTGTTCCTCTTGTGCACGGCTTTGATGATGGATTTCTCCGCCCGCGCCATCGACCGTGGTTTAATTGATATTTAACAAGATTGCCTCGGCCACTTGCACTCGCGAATGTCTGCAGTTTCGTGCTGTTTTTTTTCTTTTTTCTTTTCATCGCCGTGCCACGACGGTCAGTGAAAAGTCTGAAGAAGCAATTGAAGAAATGATAACTTTCCACGGAGATTGGTTTCACAAGTTGTTCGAGTCGAGTGTCGCGGGGGTGGGGAGGGGGGAGGACGTGGTTCATTGTGGAGGACCGCCTGATTATGTCAAGTGGTCTTGAACTTGAAAAGAATTTCAAACATTCCCTCATGAAGTCATCTCCATGGCAGCGGCTGTGGATGCGAGGGCGTGCTGACTGCTGAGATGCGAGGCGTTCGAAGGAACACACGACACAATGAGGACGAGCTTGTTAATTGGTGGCAGGCTAAATGGGGTTGGTGGCACAAAGATCAGCAAGTGAAATTGATGATCACTCGATGGCAGACAAATTGGACACTTATGCGGGGAATTAATCTGCCGATGGTGGGAGGGCGCGTTGTGGTGACTTCACTTGTGGATTCGCACATTTCGTGGGCATGGCATGGGCTGTCTAGAATTTTTGCAGAGGAATTGGATGAGCTTTAGATCTGAGACTGATGACTTTCGGGGACTGAGAGGGGGTTGAAACATCTTGAGACACTCTGATTTTAGAGAAAATTTATTCAAAGAAAGACCACGGTTACTGGACCTTTGAAAGATCATAGCGATCGAGCATTGTTCTGATATCTTATGTGCTTCCCTTTAAACCTAAGCGTCCTCTGTTGCGTTGTACCACTGGCTGCGAACTTCGGGGAGGAGCCAAGTGGTATAGCCAAGCCACAACAGCCATTGTGGCGCCTAGCTACACCATCGTCGCTCCACACAACCCAGTTCGTGGTTGCATATCCTCCTCCAGATGTCTTTAAGCTAAGCTTTTGGACATCAAACTAACATTTACCAGATTCATCATCGAATTTCGAAATGTTAGCCATTGCTTCTGGGGACTTAAGCTAAATTCAGTTTTCAGATTTGTGTTTTCTGTCAAATTGTATGCAAACACTCTCCTTGAAGTACGTGGAAATCGTTTTCCGTCGCTCCCACTTAAGTAAACTAAAGTGAACGAAACTTAACAAAACTTAACGAAACTTAACGAAACTCATCGAAACTTAACGAAACTGCGCAAAGTGATTGTTATGGTCACAGTGTTTAATTTACACAGTTAGTGAATGGTACAAAGCGATTTGGCTGGGCTAATGCGATTCAGCTCACAAATTATTGAAGAAATAGTCCCTAAATGTGTGTTCCTATCAGCCTGGCGGTGATTTTTGGTAATCTCCTCATTCTCATCTATGTAGCTTTTGCGTTGTATGAGTTCCAACGAGCCAGCATGTCGATTTCGCAGTGCTCACCTATGACGTCGATGAACCGTCCAGCTTCTGATTGTTAGACTTCCACTTCAGTCTGGAATGAATGCGGGTGGAGAATGTTGTCTCGAAGACAGATGGAGGTATCAGGCGGACGGAGTCGTTGCGGACAACTTCGAATTGGTTGGGTGGCCTCTATGGCCTCTATGAAGAGTGCTAGCTATCTTCCGAATTTGGTCAACGAAGAAAAAGATGAGGAACTCTGTCAAGCGCGGGATTTAGAGTGTTTCACCTTGTGTTTCACCACCCTTGTGCAGAGCTGTCTACCACAGTGAGACTGGACATTAGTCACCTCAGGCCACTCCTACATCGAGCCCGTTCCTTAGAACTCTCTCCATTGCTGTGGCTTGCTTACTTATCAGGCTTGCGTCCCATGCCTGCTTTTTATTGCTGACGCTGCTTCCAGTCATCAAGCCCAAGCTGTTCTGCATCCACGATGAGTCTGGTCTTTACACCGAATATTCAGTCGTCCTCTCCGCCCATTCATTCAATAGTCCACCCTTTCGATCCGTACATCCCTTGACCATTTCACGTACGATTCGAATTCCCTTTTGTTTCTGCCATGTAATCAGCATGCTAAAAGGTAATCCACTACCACCCCGATAGCCATTCAAATGATAAAGCACCATCCATTGCCATAAAGACAACCATTTCGGAGCTCAAGCCCCCATAACATTAATATCCATACCGCGCCGTGCAGTGTTGTTTTCGATAATCCCCGTGTGCGGATGAGAAAAAAAAATACAATGAGACCATTGAATGTCACCAATGGCAGCCTGAAAAGTCGATAATAAAATTCAAATTATGCAAAACCCTGTCTGGAGTCCATTGGCTCGGATGTCTGCGGTCTCTCCCCGTGTACGTGGCCGCACTTCGTGCGCCGGCTTGCGATGCACTGTGCGTGTGCTACATCCGATGAATAATGAATTTTTGCATCACAAAGGTAGACATACACAGCGCAGTGTTTTTTTTTTTCTTCTTTTATTTGCCTCAGCTCCACCTGCAGCACACGGTCTATTCCTGTGACGCCCGTGAGCGTTTCACAATCCTTTTCACGTTCTCTGCGTTTTCATTTTCGATTTTCATATTCGTGTAGCTTGAGCACGCATCACCGTGACAACTTCCAATTTGAGAACTGAGACTGCATCAGGGGTGCGGACAGGACGACGAAAATGGGCGATGACAACAATGATGATGCTTGCCGATGACAAAAGATACTCTTGAAGTGAATATTAATGCTGCTACAGCTGCCTCTGTTGGAGGTGAAGAGGCGGTAATGCAATAGGAAGAGAGACTCGATCGGTTGGCGGAGGGGGAACTTTTGGTTCGGTCTTGGAACGGAGCTGGTTTGCGGAGGGATTGTGTTTCCGCGGCTCACGTTGACGAGCTTAGAAAGGAGGTGGCTTCTAATTTCTTTCTAGCATATTTGTCTTATTCGATCGCATGTCTATGTTGGGTTATAGTGACAGACTGCAGAAAGCAGTGACACTTAGGGCTCGTCAGACGACGCCACTAATCTGTATCTCTTTACTGAAGATGTGTGGATAGGGGATCCCTCTCACTGTATGCAAACAGTAACCCATGCGATACGCAGAAGACACCGCCGTGAGACAGATTCGTTTGCTTCCTCTCTGAACTCAAAACTGTCTCTGATACACGGCGACTATAATAATCACTTCACCCAGTTTCGTTAAGTTCCGTTCACTTTTGCTTACTAAAGCGCAAACAAAGTTAATGGCTCACTAGGCACATAAGTGACATCAACAGGCGTTGGTGTTCCAGTTTTGCGTGCATTCCCAGAACCAATTGTAGCTGCTGTGGCGTAGTGGGTAGATACGTCGACTCCACAGATTTCTATGGACCTTCGTCGATCGAGTTACTGCAGTGTACTCCAGGCAAAAGTAACAGCTCTCATAGAGTAGGGAAGCATATTTGTAAATTACTAGGCGTAATAACTGGACACTGGCGCATGAGTAACCAAGCCTAAAGACTTGGAGCCCCTCACAACGACCTCTGTTGCAACGACTGCAGAATTGAGGAGGAAGAGGAAACAGCCCTGCCCTTGCAGAAACTGGGAGTAGATTACTAGGCAGTTACTCTTTCAATAGATTTGAAGTTATGTAATGGATGAAACCGACATCTTGGGATGACCACACTTCCCAAAACAGGAGAAATGCTGTAAGCTTAACGAGTAGCCCTGTTACATTGTCGAAAAGTGACAGCGCAATGGACCGTAATGGTATAAGTGGAGCATGGATTTGTACAATAACCATTCTATCAGCCAACCTACTTACCTACATACATTCTTCCAAGACTTGAAACAATTATTGAAGTCGATTTCTGTTGAAGCCTAGTGGGGCGAATTTCATGGACAAGAGCTTCTCAAAATGTCACGCATCGGCTTCCCGCCATCTGGTGTGCGCCTAAAACTAGGCTTAGGAGATTTGTTCGCACCAGAGGATGCGTAGGCAATATTTGGTCCCAGCTAGAGAAGTGCTTGAGGCTACCGTACTTCGATTCATACAAAAAAAAATAATTGCTTATATTTTTGTTGTTAATGTTTTTTGATTGAAATAAATTATAACTCGTGCAGCGGTTTGATTCCGTGTCGAAATTGTGTCCCCAAAGCGATCTGCTCAGCTTAGGGAATTACCAGACGTCACATGGTCTTAAATGTGGTAATTCTGGACCGAATTTTGTTTGGATTTGTCAATGGTCTCAAAGATACAACGCACTGTGTGCCTCATAGTCGTACTGAGAGTTGTCTGTTCAGTCTTCCCGAAAAAACGGTCTCGACTGATCCCAATTAAATGGCGAAGAACATTAAATTTGAATAAAACACAGAAAAGTGTGTATAACATAATTAATGTAACACATTTCAGTTTTATATGATTCCGGGCATGTGACCTACTCCTAATCTGTCAAATTTTGACATACTCTTCGCAGCACATAAGGTTTTATTTCATTTCATTTTTATTCGAAGTTTTATTTCTACAATAACGCCTAGAGTGCTGGCTTTCAGGGCCATGTGTTGCAAGAAAAATGTAGGAATCATGTTTCTGTACCGGCACCCGTTGATTTGCAAGATGTTGACAGCGCACCAATCGATGCCTTTTTTCGGGATGTGAATGATGAAACACATGAGCTTCTAGAATTGAATCAGTTTTTTTCCAAATGAATTTGAACAACTTGGTAACGTTGCTACGGCGGCTGATGAATTGCCAAACGAGACTAACCTCAAAATACACCGGGAACTGTCAAATCAACTGTCATAGAAAACAATGGTGCCGACTTTAAGGCAAAAAACACCCTTTACCAGATTTTGTGCGGATTGTCCTTTATGAAGAAAACTCGCGTATAAATCTGCAACTCTTGACATACCAAGCAGCCTTTCATTAAGCACTTCCTATCTTTAAATATAAATAAAACAACGTTTCAAATGCTTATCGATGCCATTATGTATGGAAAACAACATGGTGTTCGCCGCTGCTGCTTTGGGTGGCCCGCACTTGAAATGTCCAATTTTCTATGACTCTGACGCATAAATCGGGCTGAATGACCGATGGCATGGATTATGTTGGCTTTGCAGGCCGCTGCAGTTTGAGGCTTATTCGCATGGATCTGCTACTTCAGAAAACCCCACAAGAAAAAGTCTAACAGGGTCAAACTCCACGATCTGGTGGTCAGTTCACATCGCCTCCAAGTGAGATGACCATGCTCTCAAATCTAAGCTGTACGGCGCGTAGCGTCGTCCAATTGAAACGACACGACGTTTGTATATATACAATATCATCCAATTCAGGCGAAAAGAAGTTGCTATTCTCGACCTATAGCGCTCGTCGTTGACGGTGTCGTTCTCAAAGAACAATGGACCGATGACGTCGCCCAAAATCCCCACCAATCTTTGACTTTCTCGGGATGAATTGGGCGCTTTGGAACCTCAAATGGATTGGTATCATCCCAAATTCCACAATTTTGTTTGTTCACGTACCCATTTATATAGAAAATAGGTCTAATATTATGACGACTGTAAAATGGGCGATGCGCGTGGACTTTGATAAAACAATTTATCACTAGCACGTGTTATTGAACGCTGTGTCATATGTTCGTCCATTTGGTAAAACCGACTGAATAAATGGCAGTCAATTTGACAGATGTAGCTACAACAATATGGCCGCTATCAACTGTGAACGATCGGAAGTCTCTGTTCCAGACCCTTTATACATTTTTCGTCAAATTTCCAGAAAACCGGTTACTTTTAAAAATTCACCATCGCAAGCCTCTCCTACGACGAACATTCCACGAGCCAGTTTCGCATCTTTGCAATTCCTTCCTTCCCCTCAGCTATTCACGCCACTTTTGAGGCAATGTCCAAGTGTCCCCCAGCACCCCCTGTGACCCGATGAACTCATGCGCGCAAGCATTTCTTTCACTTTCTTTCGTTTTATGTCAAAATTTCTGTCGGATCCACTTCAGGTGAAAGTCCCTTCATCGCATCATGTCGGTATCCAAAAATCCACTTAAATCCCCCCCCACGCCCCGAACGCAGCCACAAATAGTAAAGCCATAGGCTCACGTCGGAGTGCTTGTGTGCCGTCTCCAATATGAACGCAAATCCGCTCATATCCCACCCACCCTCATGCCACTCCTCCCGGGGGACATGTTACAAATCTGATATGATACATCTGCTCTCTTATCCCTTACAAATCGAATCGAAATGCTTTGAGAATGCGAGCGCCCTCCTTCCTGTGACCACACACGCACAGCAGAACCGGGGGGTTGCCCGCAAGTCTGGGACATAGCCGCGCTTGAGGCGAGACATTTTTTGTCGATTACGAGTTCTATTTCTGAACAATTATTCCTTGCTTTTGATGGAGACGGCAGGCCAATTGGCCTCGGCCATGCGACATTAACGTCCTAAATGAGACGTCTAGTGAAACAAACCAAAAAAAAAATGATGATGATTCGCAAACTGCTAGTAATTCCGCGAGTCAATGCCAAAGTTAAATTGGATTTAATAAATTTCTGTTCATGTTTAATTGAAAATTATTCGTGACAAGTTGGTGGGGGTCGCGGGGGGCTCGAATATTTGACGCGGAATATATTGCCGAGGGCGTGCCGTGGTGATGGCATAAGATCATAAGATTTTAAGCCGAAATTTCATGGAATCTCGCCTCCTGTTGGAGTTTAGGGCACGATTTTGTGTAAATGAACGTTTCCAAGGAGCGTTGAATACGCTTGATGAATTGGAGGAGGCACTGCGTGTCGAAAACGGCTGAGATTTTGCCGCAAAAACCCTTTACTGAGGAATGCGGGGGCTTATAAATAATAATAATAATATGGGTGGCGCTACAGCCAGTAGAGAGGCTCCAGGGTCTAGCTCCTCGAATGCGGAGGCTTGCTCTGCCCCAATTGACTGGAATCGTGAGGATGAAGTGTTTTGCGTCTTCGTTGTGACGCTCTGTCCTTCGCGAGGAGGGAGTGTTCTGCGCCTTCCTTGTGACGCTTTGCCCTTCATGAGGATGCAGTGTTTTGCGTCTTCGTTGTGACGCTCTGTCCTTCGAGAGGAATTAGTGTTCTGCGCCTTCGTTGTGACGCTCTATCCTTCGCGAGGAGGGAGTGTTCTGCGTCTTCGTTGTGACGCTTTGCCCTTCTCTTTCGCGACAAAAGCTAAAATTCAATCGTCTAATGCACACTCTTTCTTTGTTTCTTTGCAGAGTCTACGCACGGCGTGGACGGGCCTGTATCGTGGCGTTTAACGCTCGATCAGGATCTTATCGACACGCTGAAGGGAAGTTTTCCAAGTTGGTTTACGAATAACAACAACAACAACAATAGCAGTAACATCAACAACAACAACAACAATAGCAACGCAGTTGACAACCTAGTGTCATCCACATCATCGTTGTCGGCCTCATCATCGCCATCGTCGACAACATCATCACCATCCTCAGCATCGTCATCAGTTAAATCCTCCTCGTCATCCTCCTCATCATCGTCGTCGTCGTCGTCCTCCTCCTCCTCATCATCGTCATCGTCATCCTCGTCGTCATCCTCATCGTCGTCGTCCTGTTCGAAGACATCGCTAACATCGAAGTCGCTAAAGAAGGCCTCATCGTCGGCGCCATCGTCGGCCAACAGCAAGACCAACAACAGCGCCAAGAATCACAGTAAGCAGAATAAAATTGTCGAATCGGCCCTAGCTGAACTGCAGGCCGATGCAATCTCGGATTCCTCCTGCAACGGTCTGTTAGCGCATCTATCGAAACGCCTCGATAGGTCATTTCTGCAGGACTCAATCCTATTGCACGACATATATGACGATATGTCAGAGGGTGAGTACTCCTTTTCCCATTCACTTGCAGTCACTAATTCTTGTTTTTTTGTTTTGTTTTGCAGGTGAACGCCCATGCAATCCATCACTGTTTGGTAGTGATGATGGTACAAATTCCGATTTCTATGATTCAAGACAATCACCGCCAAAAGCGATCGTTGATTCCAGTCCATTGCAACCGGCGATGGACAAAAATAAAGAATGTGAGTGCCCGTTTGACTGTTGTTCTAATTTTCACTCACCATCCCCCGCCCCATCCCCATCCCCATCCCCATCCGACACACTCCATCACAGAACATAGAAAAGAATGTATCCAAAACAATAAATATCCATTTGGTGATTGTAAATTGTTCCACCTGGGCATGTGGGTGTGGCGGGACATGTTTGTTCTCACTTAATTCCACGCCACGGTCTGCTGTTGCACATTTATTTTCGTGTGTGATTCGGAAACATTCTTTCCCGAGCGAGCATCGAGAGAAATTCATTTAATTTTTCGATTCGCTTGGAAACGTCTCCGGGCGGCAAGGCGGTGTGCGGCGCGCTCTGCATGGCGCGCAGTCAAAGTGTTTTGTTTTTCAAATCACTCGAGGTGATATTAAAGCGGATGATTAATAGGTGTTTCGGGATTAACAACGTCGCGTTGTAATATTTTAGGATAATCATGTTATTTTGGGATGAAATTAACTCTTTTTTTTTTTTTCGCCGTCGCTTTCGTCTTCTGTTTTCTGCCGATGGCACAATAATTTATGCAAGCGCTAGAGATACACAAGACGCGGCACCGAACAGCGGTGGATGTGAGTTGAGTTTCTTGATTCCCCCTGGGGGCGGGAGTGTTAATTGACTGAGAGATTACCTTTTCTCCCGAGTTTTGGGTATCGTTTTACGTTTTGCTGCGAAGTGGGTGAGATGGCTTTTACTCACTCGTTTGTCCTTCGGCGGGCGCGAAGGTATCGATTGGGATTGGGAACTTTTTAAGGTCTGGATAGGAAAAATGAGAGTCCCTTTGAGACGTCCATTCTGGGTTGACTCTAGTTCATCGTGATTTGGCCAAACTTGATGAAGTGATAAATCACTTTTTAGGTAGATAGTGTTCCCTGTCGAGCCCTGTGTCTCACTCAGACCCCCTTGTTGGCTCCATTGCGTCCTAAATCACTTCATAATGTTGTAAGGACCACGGTCTGGGGCATAAAGTCAACCGCTTCCATAACTAGAAGACGTCTCATCTTTTTTGCATCTTTTTTGAAAACTGACCGAGGGACTTGCTGGATGAAGTTTCACATCTGCTTTATAAAATGCTAGGTCCACGCTTCGCTTACAGCCCGAAGATGGACTTGCGCCTGAACCAACAAGCCTCTCTGGGCGACCTCTGGTTAGTTGCTTTGAATCGTGTTTCAGGTCATTTTCCACTCGTGTCATAGACTCAGACGTTGGCTTCTGCCCTGTCCCACTGGGTGGGAGTCGAATATTCTTCGTACCGGACCCAAGTTGGCCATGCACTCTACTGATCCAGCCAACGTTCGAGATCCGTAGAGATTCTTGGCTTGAGTCATGTCTCTGATGTCATCAACGAAATCGGGATGAACAACTCCCCTCCATCGATGTTACCAGGACTGCAAATTGCACGTAGGACATTTTTGTCGAATTAAGAAAAATAAAAAGACTGTCAATATCCACATCTTGTCATTTCCCGTCTCCTGCAGCAAACCAGACCCTCATCCACTTGCACCGCATTTGTCTGGCACTGCCAAGATGTATTTTCATGGGTGATTGTCAGAGAACCTAGGCGGACGGTTTTTAATAAATGTATCAATTCCCTCTTGTTGGTTCTGGCGTATGATTCCAGCTTCAGAGATGCTCCACACAATCGAAATATGTCTCATGTAAATATTAAAACCGGCGTAAAGGCGAAAATTGGTGTGGTTTTGAGATGTTTTCAACAAAGAATGCATATAAAAGCGATACGGTTTGCTTCCACGTAAAAAAAAAAATTTAACGAAACTTATCGAAACTCAACGAAGCTTAACGAAACGTTTTTTTACATTTATATTTTACTTATAATTATGTTTAGCAACAAAAATGACTGTGGCAATGAATCCATAGTCCACAGACTGAGCAGCGATACAGTAAAATGATACATGCTATGCAGATGGATCAAGAACTGATAAAAGAAGATGGCTGGGGGAGGGGTATTTGAACCCAAAACAAAATACATCTAACCCATTAGCAAGCGCAACAGCATATTTCAAGCTGAAGAAGACAGATGCGCTCAAATCAATCTTGATGTCGAACAGTCGAACTGCTGTTATGGCCCTAGACTCCTTCATCATCAAATCCAAGCTCGTGTAGAAATGCATACAGAAGCAGAGCTGAGTAAAGGTGCATCAGAACCTTTAGCAGACCCCGAACCATTCTGCGCTGTAGGGAATCATGTCCTCGGAAAGAATTCAGTGAACTAGAAAGTAGGAAGCGGACAGAAACCTGCAACAAAGCTCAAAGCACAAAGCAGACCAAGCAACTCTTAAGACAGTAGAACCGGAAGAGGTTTGAGGCATGTTTGAGACGGAACAACCTTTAAATATCCTGACATGCTTCCTAACAGGGCATTGCAGACTCAGGAAGCACTTAGAGAAACTAGGAGTATCAGAAGAAGGTCTCTGCAGTTTCCATAACACTTTCTGGGATTCTGTGAGCCACTAGCCTTCAAAAAGCAATGATATGTCTGGACAAGCCCCTACTATCAGAGGAAGAAGTTAAGTCGTTAGAACGACCTCTCATTCCCAGATTGCTAAAGGAAATTGGCTAACTGAGAATAATCTAGAATAGATTTCTTCCACTTATGCGCAACAGAAGTCCGTAACCGTCAACACAATTCTGAAAAGCTCTTGTTATTCAACAAACTTGGCTGAAAGCAGGTTCTGCTTGAATCAGCAATGTTGGTTGAACTTCTTTCACCAGCGTCCCGCTATTTGTTCACACAAATATAAAGTTGGACCTAGAAGTACCCGTGTTTGAAAGTAGATGGCTTTCTGATGGCTGTTGGCATTAGCAGCGTGTAATGCTATCTGTCAAATGACAACAGACAACATTTCAAATTCATTTCCAGGTTAGGCAACCAATGCCAATTACATTCTCCAATGCCATCTATTTCTAATCACGGATACTTAAAAGGGTGGACCAAATAGAAGTATCTTTTAAAAAATGCAATAAAATGAACAAAATTATTTTGTTTGCATGTGTAATGGTTTTATTAGTAAGAACAAACATTCCCATTAATTATGAAGTACAACGTCATTCAGGTTGGCTACGTAGTCTATCACTCCAATTTTCCAAGACCTTGCTCATGGTTTCTGGCTGTAGCTCACGGATTGCTTGGACGATATTGACCTTAAGTGCTTGAATCGTCTCCGAATTGTTGACACAACATCGGTCTTTCACTGTTCCCACCAAAAAAGTCCAAAGGAAACAAATCGTAGCTCCGAGGCAGCCAATTGACATCGCCAAGACGGCTGATAACACGATTTGCGACTTTGGTGAGCAAAAGATGGATTGTAGCATGGCGCGCACAAACCAGAGGTCGTCCAAATCCCTGTCTTCAATTTTGAGCAAAAGAAAAGGTCAGCCATTTTTCTTTGAAAATGAGGCTGGGGACAACGTTTCGGTCAACAGTGGGCGTTACAGAGCCATGTTAACGGCTCTGTAACGCCCACTGTTGACAGAAACGTAGTCCCCAGCCTCATTTTCAAAGAAAAATGGTCCAATGATGCCAGCATTCCACTATTGGCATCAAACCGTCACCCTCTGGGGATGAATTGGCTTCTCGACAATAACGTGCTAGTTTTCCGAGCCCCATATGCGGCAATTTTGGTGGTTAACATAGCCACCGAGATCAAAATGCGCCTCGTCAGAGAAGATGATTTTTCTTTCAAAACCGTTGTCCTAAGGCCCAAACTACGTGACGATACTGATGCGGGTGGTAGCACGGCCTCAATTGCTGAGTCAATTGGAACTTGTAAGCGAATAATCCGAGATCTTTGTGCAGAATTGTCCTCAGGCTAGTGCGTGAACTGTTGAGCTGCTGAGATCGATGGCAAGCTAATGTTTGTGAATTGAGTCTCACACGTTCGTCCACAGCTGCCACATTCTCATCTGTGCGCACCGTACGACGACGGGGGCCGTGAGTGTTGTCCACTAGCATACCAGTCTCACGACCTTTTTTGCACAAACTTGCGTCCGACAGTCGCGGTGGGTGCTTCATTTCGGCCAAAGCTTCATCTTTTCATAAAACGCACGGTTTGGACTACACAGTGCTCACTTTGGAAAGATGTTTTCAATATTTCCCAACGTTCTCCAAGCGTAAAGCGGCTCATTTCATTCCGCGGAGGTATGATACTGACTTCCTGTCAAGATTTCGAGCCGGAAACAGCTGTCAGTGTCAAAATAAGCTTTGATTTAAAAAATACCACTTGATGGCCCACCCTGTAGATTCACCCTTCTACTCGCCAATATTGTAGTAAAATATGAGGCAAAAAACTTACGCTCTTCTCATGGTATACTCCCGCATTTTAATCGATATTCCCTCCGTTATATCGTCTCCCCCGCCGTCGCCGCCTCCCTCTTCATCTACAGACACTCGAAAGTCTTAAAAAAAATCCCCATCGTTGGTAAGCAACCACCCAACACAGCACTTTTCAAAACGTGCCTCGAATTCGTTCCAGGACTCACCCCGAAAATATTCAAACACATTTCACCCGCCTCGACGGCCATTCATTCTTCCGTCAAACCTATCAAAACGACTTAAGATGAATCTGTACCATCCACTTTCCGTAAATAACCCTCATTCGGGGCTGTCTTTATTCTGCACTCAAAAACAATTTGTCAACATCTCAGCAGTGTCGTTGCGACACTTCTTGTTGAAAACAATCGTGACCCACGTCCACTGACTCCAATTAGATGGCTAAAAATATAATCTCCCGCTTTGCGCTGTGCCATGGCGATGGTCGGGCCTGGAATACGAAGGCTTTTTTTGATGAAATTTCGCTTTGTTTTCCATGTGATTGCATTGGAGGAGCGAACTGCGTCTTTGGTCGGGCCAAGTGGTGGTCACAGGCGAGGTTTAGTCTATCCTTGACATCAATCAGCCAGCAGCAAATCACGATAATGACCACCTACAAGCGTCACATCTGCAAGAAGCAACGTCTGCCTGGATGGAGGGCGACAATGGAGAACGAAATTCGAATCGAATTAGATTGTTGACACTTTTATTCGCTGGAATTCTTCCCTCCCACTCCCGCCGGCTCGTGGGTGTTTCATTGAACAATTAAAAGCGCTTTTTCGATGCCACCGTTCGATGCTCGGCAACAGCGTGAAACCATAAAGCACACTGTGGAGCCAACAACTGTGGAACATGCCAACCAACCTACACCGAGTCTCCACGGGGTGGTGGCACGAGAACAATGCCCGCAACGACATCCTCACCTCGTGGTCCATGTGCGGCGGGGTGATATCGAGTACAGGCGCGAATTGCCGCCCCCATGCCACATTGCACACGTGGCATCATTTTCAGGGAAAAACAAGCAACCACGCCTTGAATGTCTTCGACATTGTAGAATCGAATTCCGACGACGTACGCCATCGGAGAGGGAAATCGAAACAATTTACAGAAATAATGGCGCGCGATGAAACCATATCGATGGACCCGATCTGCTCTCTGAGGTCTTGTTGTTTTAACTGCCGTCCGCTTGAGTCAACCTCACAATGCGTAGGGAGGTGCACATGTATCGGCATTCAGAGTTTCCAGGGAAATCGCATAAAGTTGCGATTTAAGGAAATTCCGAATTCGCCGTTTTGTTTTTCCGGAAAAACAGTTTATTTCTTTTCAAGTAAACAGGCACGCGTTGGCGGAGGTGGATTTGAGGATCAGTGCTCGAAGAGCTTCAACAATATTTACATGGTCTTGGATGGGATGGAGCAGCAGGCGTCTATCGCATTAGCTAGTCTTACGTGTCACATGGTGCGCACAGTCCGTCTCCAAGAAAATTCGCTGTTTGTCCCAAATTTGCTTGCATAATGACACTGTACTCGCACGACTGTCTGAGCGTTGTTGAAAATAGATATTTTTCACAAGAAAATTTCGCAATAAAATGGAACTTGTCGCCTGTTGTGCTGCAAGAGAATGTGCAACGGAAATTCCAGCGGCCAGACCAGTGAATCAGTGCTGTTTTGAGGTCAATCGGAACGAAGACTGTGCATCTGTGGGCCAGATTGAAAATAGCCACATCATGCAGCGCGCTGCGTTTTATGTCAATTATGAGTGTTATGGACCATTTTTAATGCAGTTTGTGTGACATCGTGGCACAAGTGCTGGGGGAGAGAGATCTAATTGAACTTTCATTGCTGGCTGGCTTGCCAATGAATGACACGGACTGTGGCCATTCATGTGAGTGGAGAGGTGCTTTCATGCTTTTGAAGAGCCGGAGATTGGCTTCAGTGGGCATTGCTGAGGCAGCTGTTTGTAGATTTCATGCTTGTTTACATTGCTGACTACAAAGTTGACACTCATTCATTGTGGGGACAAGAGACGTAGGAGTGTACCCATTGCAACCATCATCCAGGCGACTCCTTGTTGTCAGATGTCAAAGAAGTAATGGTTTACTTAATTTGATGAAGCCATTGCATCGAGGTCGGGTGGACTTAATTGGTTGTCGGTCTTGCGAACCTAACATATTCGCTTGGACATCATCAATACCGAAAACTTCTCGTTCTGATTTCTGAATACGTTTGATATCGATTCCTCTTCAACTGCTCTGCGCCACGTTGCTTAGGACTTCCTGCTATTCTGCCTGCCTGAGTAACCGGATTCCTCTGTATGGAGTACTTCGAAGTGAATTTGTAATCTATTAGCCCGTTCTCATGTACAGTCGCTCAGGTAAGGTTCTGAATGTATGTATTAATTCCCCCTTGTTGGTATTCATCATTGAGGCAGCGTATAATGCCAGATTCGTTAAAGACACTCTAGACAATCGAAATTTGACTCATATGAATATTAAAAACGGCGTAAAGGGGATCTTTTGTGTGATTTTGAGATGCTTTGAGGCAAGAATTCGAACGAAGCCGATCGCTTTCGCTCCAAGTTAAAAAAAAAAATGTTTGACGAAACTTATCGAAACTTAACGAAACTCAACGAACCTGAGCAAAGTTGTTCTTAAGCTCACAGTGTACCATTTCTGTCGAATTCGATTCATTAAGTTTATTTAAGTTGACAGGTGCAACCTTATCCATGCTCAGAGGAACCCTACCCGGCATCAAAGCGGGTACTTATTATTCAACATACTGAAAGTAAGTGTTTGTTAAATCATTAATGTTGGTTGAACTTCTTTCGTCAGCGACTTGCCATATTCTTGTTCACACAAATGTAAAGTTGGATCAATAAGTACCCGTGCTGCAAAGCAGTTGGTAAGTTTCGGCCAAAAAGTCCAGAGAATGTGTCCTAAGCATTTGTTTACGAAAAATTACAGCTTTCGTGTGATAATGGTATTCATTTGCCATGTACTGCACCCAGAAAGCTGAACCGATTCCATGTTGGAACAGCCGCAGTTCAATTCTCAACCTGAGTCTGAAACTGCTGTACACATCCAGTTCGGTGTCACTGTGGTAAGCCGAGGCCACACTTCTTAGAAATATAAAGGTTTTAACTTTCTCGACTTTCTGTTCGGCAATGTTCAGTCGGGCGCGAGTTTTAGACATGGTTTGGCCTTAAGTTGCATTTATTTTGAGCCCCATTTTGTTTGCCTACGCTTCTAGTTTGTGTGTCACCATTAGCCGATTTGAAAGCAGACCAACCTTGTCATAGATGTCCTAGTCCATCGAATTCCATAATTTTCTTACGTCAACTCTTGTCATCAGGAGTGCATCGCTGATAACCACCAGGAACAATAGTGGCGACAGTACACCCTTGAGGAACTCCACTTTGGACATAGAGCTTCTCTGACAACTTACCATTATTGAAGACCCCACGCTTACCACCTTCGTATGTAGATATGAGGAATTTCTGGAACGCCTCCTGCGTGAGATCAACCAGATTGCACCTCGCTTCAAGCCTTCTCGAAGATGTAGCGGAAACCTATGCTCAACGCATTGCTTGACGGGCACTCTTCTCTTGTACAACCGTCACAAAAAGACTGAAGATGGACCTAGGAGATCTTATGGAGACTGCCTCCACGCGCGTGGCATGGTGCAAAAGTAGTTTAACGAATTTTATTGCGATCACAAAAGATGCTGTGCGCCCAAATGACGAGCACGATTTGTGAGACAGCCAAGATTGTAGCAATTTCAAATCATATTGTCGTTTGAATCTGTCATTTGAACATGCACCAATTGGTGGCAAGATGGTACAGTATTAGCCGGCAGCGGATCAGAACAGAACTTGGAACCGTTTTTGTATCAGGTGGTGAATCTTGGGATACTTCTTATTTCTCTTCTGCTGGCACTATAGTTCGGGCATTGACCACCAAGCCACTGAAGCCGGCACGAAATTTTGCCAGCTGTATGCAATTTTGCACGCCAAGTAGGCTGAGGATCTTCTCCACTTGTGTGTGGGATCGGTTACGTGGGCGTCCTCCATTGTGTTGTCCCACTGATGCGGAGTCGAAGACTCGTCGGCCTGGAGCAGGGTTGTCCATGCCAGTAGCCATCTTAGGCGTTGTTAGTTCGTGGTTGAATCTTCCTCTCCAAATGCCATTAACGCAAATAGAACCAAAGATTCGGAACTTTTCAGTCGAAAAGACCAAGGGCTTCTTCAGCCGCTTTTGAGATTGTCCATGCCTCTGGACTGGGATGTTCAGTGTCTTATATAAAGTCAGCTTGGTCCTTCGAGACACGGCTCTACAACTCAATTGCCTCTTGATCGCAAAGAAACAGCGATTGGCAAGAGTTAGTCTGCGTTTAAACTCCGTACTGATGTTGTTCGTACTGTTTACTTGGATGTCGAGGTAAACAAAGTCCTTAACTACCTCGAATGTATATCGGCATGTGGTGACTTTGTGGCCAAGTCGTCGATGGTGAGCGTCTTTCCTTGAAGGCAGCATATACTTCGTTTTGCCCTCATTCACCGCTAAACCCATTGTGGCCGCCTCCAATTCAATGCAAAAGCAAACGCTTCATTTACGGCTCGCTGTGTTCCACCAATCACGTCAATATCGTCCCCGTATGCTAGCATCATCAGACTTCTGGAAGATCATGCCTCTTGTCTTTGCGAGAGTGTCCTGCACGACCTTCTCAAGAACGATGTTCATGAAGTCAAATGGGAGTGCGTCGCCTTGTCTACACTCTTTGTGCACATTGAAGGACTCGGTGGAGCGACCTTGATTGAGCACTACCAGCAAACAGTAGAAACAAACCACTGGTCGACGGTACATGTCCCATAAAAAAGTGCTATCAACCATTCTCTCCGATTGTCAAATGCCAAGTAGTACGTATCAACCAAAGCGAAATTGTGCCTGGAACATAAAAAGCACAAGGAGTACACTCGTTTATGTTTTATGAAAGTCCTTAAGTCCCGAAGTGCTTCATATATCGAAGAATCACTGTTCACGTGAAGGAAAAATCCCCACATGTCCTCTGAAACCAAGGACCACAAGCGGTGTTCCAAAAGATTGTGTTTCAGTTTGAAGTGGAGCTGGATTGTTGAATCCATTTCCATTCAAGATTCCATCAAAACGCCCTCCCTTCTCCGGCACATCTAGAGCTCCACCATCCAGCCTCTCCAACCAACAGGCATCGGCATAGACACAGACTTGCTTTAATTTCTCGCTTCAAAGGCAGTCCTCGGCACAATCGACGATCAGAGCACATCATCATCAGCATCTCGTTTGCCCATCGGTGCCCCCCGCTGCGAATTGAAGCCACTAATCACTTGTCATTGTTGTGTCGTGTGATTTATTCGCCCCAAAACCAACAACACCGTCAGCCTAGAGAACTCACTCAGGCATGCCATCTCATTGTCGCCTGCTATTGATCAATTCTCGGATCATTGCCTCTTCATTTCCAGGCCGCCCAAATGCTGAAATAAATCCGCCCCAGCTCGGTGCGGTCTCAGAATGCAGTGCGGAATGACAAACGTCCTCGGTACTAATGAGAGTATTCCGAATCAGCCAGACGCTCCATCAACTTCAGGCACCTGTTAATCCGACGCGAGGGGTTTTCAAATCGTTGAAAATTTGAGGGATTTTCCATTTCGATTCCGAGAAGTGATGAAGTGATGGCTTGGGCGTGAAATAATTAACATAATTTGGGTAAATTCGAAAATGTTACGTATACGCCCGAGTGTTCTTTCGGAGGTGCCGTGCGATGGAAATTGATTCAAGTGCGGAGGTGTGTTATGTATTCAGGAGTGGCTGGGTGGCTGGCTGCTGCCGTGTTTCATTAAATCATTCACATACCAGAATGAAGTGCGATGGAGCTCTGATGTGAGCTCGACAAGGAAGAAGGCGGTGGATGTTCAACACTGCCTCTACGCCCCGGCCATACCGCGGTTGAGTAATAATGCACGAAAACGCGTCTACATTGGCGGGAGACACATCGCCAAAGTGTCCCCATAAATATGCGACAAGTCGCTTGATTTGCATCCAAAAAGCCATCGAGACACGTCTGACTGTTTTATTGTCCATTTCGCCGTGTGACATATGCCTGCCCATCACCGAAACGAGTCTAATCTGCGTCCAGTCTGCGTCGTCTGCGTGGGCGACCAGTCTCTGCGGGGCTTGCAACGACATTCCTCCACGTGTGCCTGAGAGGGAAAAGTTCACTCGGTCCACCTCCCTCACGACTGAGGGAAATCGCGAGTGGAAATCCTTGAAATCTTTAACTGACTTGGACGCGCGAAAACCAAGTTTTGTGTCGGAAACACGCCCCCCAAACACGCCAGGAGCCCCGTAATTACCTCGTTCTCGGCTGAACTTCTGGTCTTTAATTGAGTCCGCGCTGGCCACCTTGGCCTCACCTCTCACGACCGTCGTCAACCGGTTTTCTGTGCCAAATGAGGAGGCGCGAGCATGTTCCCTTGTCGATGCACTCTCAAAACGTGTCACAAGCAGGTACAGGCACAGGTTTTATTGCCTTCAACAAATGCCGCCTAAACACCACATGACACAGCATTGCGCGGCGTATAGCAGGCATGTTGGCAGTTCTCTTTTGGAAACTTCCACGAACACGGACGAATCGGCGCACACCCACGCAGCCAGCAGAGTCACATCCTCGCAAGCGTTCGCAGATTTATTCCACGTTTGTGCAATTACAGAGAGAGCACAGCGCTCTGTGCAGTTCCCCCACACGGTCCTAATCAACAGCACATTGTTCCCGCACTTAAAGTGCTCCTCAAACGAACGTCTCTCCGTCGGCGCTCACCCCCGCCCGGCCATCGCCTGGGTATGTGCCTAGTCGCAGATTTTACGACTTCCACCAGCTCGACGAATGACTAATTCTTTTAATTGCATCGTAAAACTGGCACAAATGTAATCCATCCGTAGCTTTACGACACTTAAAATTGTTTTCGAAAATGCAAACAAAAACACACACACACACCGACTGCCCCGGCGAAAGAAACGCATAAATTTCGAACACACACACACACTCACAGATTCTGGCATCCTGTGCTGGGTGCGCGGCAGGAGGTGGACTCCGGTCTATTTGCAAGAACACACATTTTCTAATGCGACACAGAACCGAGTGTTTGCCTCAATTGGCGGCGTCGCAAAAGAGGAGGCTTGTTTCTTCTTTCAAACAAGTCTGTCGACATCATTTTGGATTTGAGCGAGAAAAAAAAATAAGCGTCTGCTTTCAGTCAGCATTTGCATGCGTTTTGACGAGTGGGCTGCAGAGCGAGCAGGACTCCCGCGAGGAGGCGAGTACGTGTTTGAGTGAAGTTTCTCTACGATGTCGCGCGTTGTGTAGGCCCCCACTGCCGCCGCTGCCGACGAGAACAAAGCGCCAAAGTGAATTCGCCTTCAAATGAGAAAATTGAGGACATCACAACTTTGGCAAGCGTCTTTTATTTCTCGTTCCACAAATTAAAGCCACTTGACTGAGCTGCCAGTGCGGTGGGTGGCAGCGGGATGCAAATGAAGTCTGGCGCTGTTGCTCCATGCTCCGGCTTGTTGCCAGACGGGCGAAGGGAATTTCGGGAAATCGGATTAAGGGCGAAAAAAAGCAACCAACGTTGTTAATCAAAAAATAAAAGGAACGAACAAAAAGCGAAGGAGGAACATCCTTTTCAATCGAATGAGTCCCCCTTGCACTTGGATGTTCCCATCGAAATGGAAAGTAAATAAGAAAATGTCGTTACACAGATGGGGTGGCATGCGGATCCTTTGAAAGTCAGTGGGACATAAGGGGGAGCTCGTGTTCGGTTGAGTCACTCGCACAGGAAGGAAGACCTTCGAGCTGATGATGATGAAACACAATCTGGTCTGGCGGTGATAGATGACTCGGTTGGATGGCTGCATTATTTATAGAAAAAGTTAACTTCTTCATTGGAAGTGCGCTCGGGATGCTCTCCACATTGGATCAGTGTTGTCGTTAATTTCGAGGAACTTTCTTTTTCAAACGAACACAACTTTTTTGTTTGTTGACTTCTGCTGCTTCCCCCACTCATGGGAGGATTAAGAGGGATTCGACAATCTTCGCACAACAGGCAGCAGATTCCTGTGGTTCTTCTTGCCGATTCGATTGCAGGAGAGGTCGGAGATGACCTTGTTATGTACTCTTTGGCCATGTACCCCTAACTCTTCACTCCAAGTTGGCGCTATCATGTTGTGGGCGACACAGTATTTGTAGTTTTCGCTTGATGCGTTCCGCGCTACTGGTTGAATTGGAAGATTCTGAAGCCCACTTGTGTGAGCATTCCCTCCTTTGAACATTCTCCCTCTTTCCGAAGACGGACGGCATGGATTCCGCTTGTTTGAACTACGATGAGACTAGCCGCTGGCGAAAGAAGTTCAACCAACCAACATGGTCACACCCAATTTGAAGCAAGTTCATAGGAAAATTCTTGGTTTGAACCAGTATTTGGAGCGAAGTGGGAACTAATCACTTTGAAACGGCGGAATATAATTACTCTCGACAAGCGTGACAATAAATGTACCCATTTAATGGAATTCATTCACACTGTTCCCAATGAAACTCACGCTTACGGAATCCGTCCTCTGGCTCGGCTGATGCATGTGTACAAGGTTGATGCTTCTACTTCACGTATAGTCCTTCCTATGAAAATATCCAAGGATGCTCCCACCCACTGTGGCCAAGGCTCATTCCACTGCAGCATCTAGCACAGCATGAGTTAGTAGGCTGGTGTGGAAGTCCACAAGATGACTCTCATTCGATCCCCACTTGAACCCAAAGAACCCAAAAACTGATTGGCAAGAGTAGTCCAGAGCTTGATTTCTACTTACTTACTTATCAGGCCAACGACCATTTGAGGATCTGAGCCTGAGCAGTAGCAGTGTTCTTCATTAAAGCCAAGCTGTCTTGTTTCCCGAATAACTTGGTCTTTATACCGGAGGTTCAGTCTTCCTCTCATTCTTGAACCAGGAGGCTCAGATTCTCCTCTGAGCTGGAGCATTGACGTCCATGCGCTCGATGTGACCAAGCCAGTGCAGTCGATGGATTTTTGCACTTCGGACTACATTTCCATCTTAGTACAGCCCGTTGAGCTCGCGGTTGTGTCTTCTCCTCCATTCACCTTCCTCGCAGACGGGACCATATATTCGACGAACAATTTTTCTCTCGCTTGATCTTGGTGCTGATGTCTCGTTATTGCAGAGCCGATCTAGACGAAGTGCCTGACCATCCTTGCAAACACTTTCACATTATTGCCTCTCGCTCTTGTCGTATTTTACCGCCAGACCCAGACCTTATTCGAAAATCAAGTTGAAGGGGAAGGCGGCTTAAAATTACAAATTTTATTTAAATTCTCTTCGTGGACAGTCTTCCTTCTCAATGATCATCAGCAAATACGACACAAATGGGAAACTGGGGTTCTTCAAACGAAGATCCATTTCTTCGGCGTATAATGTTAAAGCATATGCTCATGCTTCCACAATCTGGTGTGCCAACACTTGGCCAAGCAGAGCCGTAGTGCGTGTACCTTCGTCGCTGCTGCTGGTGGAAAAAGTCACTACCAGGCAAGAAAGCTGATGTATTTGCTCTGCTGACGATTTGTTTCCCCAGCTGACGGATGCTCAGCAGAGGACGCACAAGTAACAGACTGCCGAATAGAGCACACGATTTCACGTGCCTACGTTATCGTACATATACTTACGTGAAATTAGCTTTTTCGTGAAATGGTACGTGGCACGTAGGCCGTAATTTTAGGCCACGTGACTCTAATTAACTGGGCACGAGGTTATTCCGGGCAACGAAAGAGCCGATGAACTAGCAAGAAAGGTGGCGAGTCTACCATTGGCAAAGACTTAGGCACTTACCTCGGAAAAATTAAGCTATATGACCGAGTGGGGGAAAGGGAAGAGGACTCTTAAGTCAGAGTGAAGCATATTTGTTTCTAAAAAACACGCTAGTCACTTCTAATCAACTAGTGATGTTCCAAACCACGCTAAAAACACGCTAGTCACTTCTAATCGACTAGTGATGTTCCAAACCGAAACTTTCGTAAATCGTGTAATTAAAGCAAACCGAGTTGCAACTTGAGTCAGCTAACTCGGTTTCAAACAATACTTCAATGGACCCGCGGTAATCCGACAAACGTGTTGCAAAGGCAGTGTTGATTTATCGACACACCTTAAGGAACGACTTTACGAAGTAAATTGTACGTACCCTCGAGTCACGTTATGAGTTTAAGGCTTGTCGGTTGAAAAGGGATGCCGATTAAAACAGGAGTCGGTCTGCCGCCTGTCCACTGTAGGTGGAGGAAGACACAACGAGAAGCGCAAGTAGACCACGTGCCACCATGACCGTCTTATGTACTGAACCGGGCAATGCAATTCGGTTTGAGCAAAAACAATTTCCACGTGTTCTTATATGGGTGGCGCTACAGCCCGTAGAGGGCCAGAGCGTAGCTTCTCAGCAACCACTCGTGTTGTGCGTGCTATTGTTCTCTCACGAGTGGAAGGGACCTACAATTTTATGCCGACTCCGAACGGCCAAGAAGAGCCAAGAACGGCCAAGAAGCTTTTTCTAGACAGTTATACTCTTTGGACATCGTCAGTGAATCGAAAGAGGTGGGGCCGTGAAAAGTATTTCCTGTCGTACCTGGAATCGAACCTAGACAGGTAGGTGCAAGTGCGTAGGAGTCGACGCATATACCCACAACGCCACGGGCCACACGTGTTCTTAACCTATTCAATTATTCGATTCGTTTTAGTTTCGGTTCAACTCGGCTTGGAGGTAACTCGGTTTGACGCGGCTTATGAACTCGAGTTACCCCCACTTATCTAATTACACGTGATTTTACCTAATTTCAAATTCTTTTTGAAAGATTATTGTATTCATAATTATATCATTCAGTGAAAAGTAATTTACTTGCAGTCATACGCAGTTTGTCTAGAGTCTCGAGACATAGATGACACGCAACACCTCAGTTGACTCTGCAATACAGCTTGGCTCAGATTCTAAGGTTACATCTAATTACACGTGATTACCTTGCCGTTCATACATATATTTAGGATTCGCTTGTGGTTCACGTGAATTTGATATGGTTTATCACGTACGTACGTTCAACGAGATCACGTGTAATCAGATATACGTTGTGGTGTGTCGTGACGAATATGCGACGAGGTGTTTTAAATTATAAGGAACCCTGTGTTGCAACAACTGAGCGGTCTACAGGAGCTTAAATAATTGAGTCCCCTGATGTGTATTGAGAACAAACACTGCGGTAGAGCGGAGATGCTCTGCGATATGTCATAATACTCATGACCTGCATCTTAGCTCCTATCTTTGTTGTCTTGTGTGCGTGTTCAATCTTGCTGAGAGTGTTCAGGGAGGGTGACCACCGACTAGCGCGGATGCGGATCATTGTCTGCACTACACCTTGTCAACGTGTCTCAGTCATGTTCGATCGAAAAAGGCGTTGGACAAGAGAAAACGTTTGCGACTGAACAATCGATCGGCAAGCAATTTGTCAGTCCACCAATCCATCCTCCAACATGCAACAAAATTAAGCTGACTGGAAATACGCCAAAATTGCTGGTCAAAGAGTCATTGAATCCAACCCATGATGAATGACAATCAATGTCTGACTTTAGACGATGTTTTGGTGGAATTTTGCGTTCCAATCTTTAGTCCAGAGTTCTCAATCCAGAATAATACACAGAAGGCGTGTACCGACAACCCAATGTTGCACCACATCGGCGGAAGAGGGTGCCTTGAAACTTTCACATGTCGAAGTTCCACATTTCAGAACGACACCATTGGCATCAGGGTCTTTCCTCTTATGGATTCAATGTCCTTGAACTTGTGCTAAGCATGATACGCCGCCTTCACATTTCCTATCAACAGAAGCTGTCCTTGAAGGTCTTCGATCTTCGATCCCCTAGCCAGCAGGCAACTATGTAAAACAATGCCTCCTCAATTTTCGAAAAATGCATCCTTAACCCCCGAAGCTTCTCCCTTCCTCTCTTCTACGTTTCAAAGTCAACATTGAAGGCCCGAAGGCCATCGGGCAGCGTACGTAAATAATTGAATTTTCAACAAAATCTCTCGCCAAGGTCGTCGTCGCGTTTCGCTGCATCAATTTGTTAGTCATTCGCAAGATTGTCGAGCGAATTATGTTTACAATCTCAGGGACAAACGCAGCTGCATAGCGCTGGCCGCCATTGCTGTGCATCTTTCGCATTCAATTTGCCAAAATCGACAAGCACTTCCGCCTCATCTGCAGTCCTATGTGCAGTCCCAGTTGCCGGGCGCGCACCAACTCTCTGTTCGTGTATGCGTGCGGCAGCAAATTGTCTAAACAATGAAAAATGTAAACACAGGCTTTACAGTTGAACGCCTTCAAAGCGTATTTAAATATTTAATGGCCTAAGGATTTAATGGTCTAAGAATACGTTCTGTCTGCGGGATGCATACGGCCCGTGCCCGAGTGTGTTTGTGCGCGGCACATGCACCGACACCGGAAGGGATCGAGATGTGCCTTGTGCGACCTTCTCAATTATGCGACACACTCGGGCGTGCACGACGAAGCAGTTTCTTTTTGCTGCCTGCTCACACGGCCGGCGCACAGACTGTGCCTACGCCCGTCCACTTGAGTGAGCTTAGAGCTTCTTGGAAATTTAATAAAACAGGAATGGACGAATTAGGGGATGGTTGATGGGTTAGGCCACCACTCGCATGGTGGGGGGGGGGGCTACCCCGTGTCCGCTCCGAATTGGCCACGTTCACTGGCGCATGAATGAATCCAATCATGGAGTCACTGCCGTGATTCACAGTCCTCTCCCTCGATCGAGCAACAAAGCGGCCGCGTCACTCGGAGGAATTTGAGTGATTTGCTTTTCGCATTAAATTCACGCGAGAAGGCGTCAAATTAAATTATAAAATCCGATTTGAACTTCATTCGTTGTGCCATTCATTCCCGAGAATCACATCCAGCCTCCCTGCCTCCGGCCGGGGCTGGCCGAAGGCGGCCGGTGAAGAGCCAACTTTCAAGCGCAGAGAATTCAATTATCAGGCGACTTTCAATGGGGACAAGGAGGGAGTGGATGGTGGCACAAGTTGACGGTGATTTTCCCCCCCTTCGCCGGCATTGTGGCCGAGGACCAGAGACAGAGTCTTCCCTTTCGATTGTTTATTATGGCATTTACACATTTTATTGGATTTTCGCAGCGAAGTGGGTGTTGTGTTGTGTCCTAATGCGGCAGCGCTTGCTCTTGATCTCTCTGGGAATTGATGTCGAGCAGGCTCCGTAGGATGGACTGCTAATGTTGGGTTTTGTCTTTTAATTGGTGTTGTGGGCGTGTGCGCTTGGGGATCCATCGAATTTTCTGAACTAATTGGAATGCAAACACATCCTTTGACCTATTTTCGTAACAGGCACTTGTTACTTATTTTTAACCTCGATTCGATGGCGGGTGAGGTGGCTTGGTTCGACTTTGCGGAGAGAGGTGGTAGAGGATTGTCAGACCTGACCGAACAAGGGAGCATTTCGTGGTCTTGTGGGTGATACACTTGTTAGAGCTGACTGCGTCGTCTTCGGATCTTGATTTAATTTGTCTTCACAGCTGGGACTGGGGTTGGGTTTCAGAGGAGCTATTCTTTCGAGAGAATTGTGACGGAATCTCAACAGAGAGCAAGTAGTCATGTAGATGTCCAGTCGGTACCCACACCAAAGTGAAACATTTGTTATGTTTTCTCATCCTTCCTCGGCAGTTGTTTTCACATTTTCTTGAACTGTGCCTGTTTCTGAGACACACTGTGTGTCTGATGGTCGATCTGTTGCTCCTCTTGTGTTGGTTTGATAAGTCAGTGACTTTCATCTTCAGGCCCGCATGATCCACGAGTAAAGTACGCCACGGTGGTAAAGCACGTACTAAAGATCTCCAGGCCACTCCATCCTCCACCATCGACACTAACTCATTCGCAAGCGCAACCAGGCGAATTTTTGGACTTGGTTCAACCGCCTCGTCCTAGGTCTACCAAACGATCGCCTACCTGATGGAATCGCATTCAGGACACTTGTGATGATGGGGACATCCGTGCCACGTGACCAAACCATCGATGAATAGGCCTTTCCGTTCGAATAAACAGCTGCTCAACATTGAGTTCCTCGCGTACTGCCGTGTTTCTCACCATATCCCGGCGAGTACTTCCCACAACAGCTCAAAGAAATCTCATCTCGGCAGATTGTGTTCGCGATCAAGTCAGTGACTTTTTGAATGAAAAATGTTCCCTTTCTAATTTGAAATCAGTCGTAGGTGGCTAAATCTCGTTGAAGCAGTAATTCGTGCCATGGTGTCTGAACACGAGTGCACCTGTGAGGGAACAGCAATTTTTTCCTACGCCAAGGATGGTCGTTTCTGCTGATGTGACTCTGTGTCCAGCACCTTGGCCATCTTTGGTACACGTTCCTTAGTCCCTCGTGTGATGTATGCACATTTAGTCCACGATCACAATACGGGGCAAAAACTCCGTCGGATTGCTGCTGAACATCGCCGAAATCTCCTCTGAAGTGGTCACACAGTTGTGCTTATGGTCGAGTGTGAGAAATCGGGGCTCCGACTGCCCGTCTAGCCTTTTCCGGTTCAAATGTTCATCTAAAATGGAATGTACTCGCTCAGTTGAGGTATCCACAGCCTTAGCCACTTCACGCACTACGATCGTCGAATATCATTCTTCATGAGTTTTGTTGACGATTTCTGGCGTCACGACCCCTTTTAAGTGATCTGAACGTTCGGCGTCACTTGTGCTGGTACGAGAGCACAACAGATCTCATTAAACCACTTATTAACCATACAAACTGGTGAAGCTGAATCCCATTCCAGTATTTAAGCTTTTCCTTGGTTTCGGCAATGGTGCTTACAGTGACTGTCAAATATAAATTAAATGACGCAGATGTCTACTGATAGATGTGAGTTGACGGAAGCAGCATTGTAATTAAGGTTACGCCGCTAAAATTCAAAAAGGCACTGATTTTTCAAACTGTCTCCATATATGGGTCTGAACACGATTTAAACTATTTTCTCATCTATCGAATACAAAATTCGAAAGGGAAGGTGTCCCATAATCCACACGCAATTAGAATTTTGCGCCAATGATGCCAAAAGAATAAAAGGTAACGTGATAGCTGACATTTTGGGGTTAGTAAAAATGGAGCGCCATACGAAAGAACAGCGCATTTTCATTGTAGAGCAATATTTCAAAAATAATGAAAATTTGTTCAGCTACTGTCTTCAATTTTCATACAAACCCATCTTCAGTGAATTTTTCATCTTGATGGCTTGGGGATTAACCCAAAATTGTCGCTTTTGGGATTCGGAAAACCCACGAGTAATTGTTGAGAAACAAATGCATCCACGACGCGTGACCGTTTGGTGCAGATTTTAATCATTTTTCTTTGAAAATGCGGCTGGCCAGGCAGTGAAAATGAATGGTGTTCGTTATCGTGACATGATAACACATTTTTAGTGCCTAAATTACAAGATATGGATGTGCCCAACTTGTGGTTTCAACAAGAAAGTGCCACGGCCAGAGAAACAATTCAATGATGTCGTTAGTCATTTCCTAATCGTGTAATCTCCCGTTTTTGCGATCAGAATTGGCCATCCAGATCTTGCGATTAACTGCCATTGGGCTTTTTCTCTTTAGAGTTTTTTGAAGTCAAAGTGCAAACAAGCTTACGACCACCAGCGCCTCGAAAGAGGACATTTTGTGGTGCTTTAGTGAAATTCAGCCACATTTGTACGAAATGGTTATAGAAAATCTCAATAAATGAGTACGTACTTGCCAGCAAAGCCGTGGTGGCCCAATCTTTATAATCTACGAATCAATGAAAAAAAAACTGTAATTTCTTTCACGAAGCTACATATTTCTTTTACGGAGATTAGGTGTGATTTTGTATGGGTGAGCATATTATTCAAATACCTGCCTCGGTTTCGCTGGAGTAACGTCAGCACTTCCACAATTCCAAACAATAGAAGTGTTGGGTTTACGTTACTGAGTATATGCATCAGCAGAGTCGCCATGTCATCTGATCCCGTCTGGACAGATCGTGCAACTCTGCTGATGCATACATTTATGTATATTCACTTCAGTAAAATAAAGGGAAAAAATAAAGATTTCAGTTTGAAAACTCATCTCTTGTTGTAATGATCATTTTTGTGTGTCGTCTGGTCTCGTAATTCTGGCAGTGCTTTCAGCGGTCCAATATGCCTGGCGTTAATCCGTCGAATGTTGGCCTCGAGCTGGTGATTGGCGTGTTAGCTTAGACTAAGGACTTGACGTAGACCCTCAAGTCGAGTACCACGATCGCGCCAATTGAACAACGTTCACTGTGACTTGACCCATTTGTCAAATTTCTCCTTAATAACTTCGAGCGTTGTGTCACTTGTATGTTTGTAGCCACATCTTGTCGCCTTCGGACCACAGGAAGTCGGTGAACGGCAACAGTGTTTCCTGCCTCATTTCGAAAGAACGAAGGTTGGATGGGGCCACCATGTTATAAACCGCACCCAATGACTATGTTTTCTACATTTCGCACCAATCTCTGTCGTGACTTAAGGTCCAAACGTCGAAGCCGTGATCACTGTCGAACTCACTCACGTTGCGTTGCAACTGAGTCGGAATTTTGATTTTTTTTTTTTTAATAAAATCCGCACATTTGGCACGTGTAAGATGAATTGTCACACCTTAGAGTAAATTTTGACAGTCGGATGTCATTGACAACAGCTGCTGAAACATACCAATTGGAAACGAAAAACTATCATTTCTATCTGGTCACCCTTCAACACCACTTTCCCTTCTGCTCCAGCAATCTGAAACCAAATTCATCGATTTTTGCTAATAAAAACCCCCAATTAAACCCACACAATGCTCTCGCCAAAATAAACAGGGACCGCAGCACAACCTTGCGGTATCCGCACCCACCCTCTTTGTTCGCCATATTTTCGCATTTCCTTCAATTTTCCATACAAAAAACCATCCTCTAACTCCTTCTAACTCGAACTGATTTTGATATCCCGTGAGAATTCCACTTAGGGGGAGTCCACTGTAGCTGTCTACTGATAGATGGGAGTTGATATTCGATTGAAACCAGGGTGACCAGTTTAGAACGATATGCAAAGAAATTTAAATAAGACAACAACGGCGTGAGATGTAAAATTGATTCTAACTTTATTTTAAAGCTACATTTATGCCATTATTTATGGAATATAAATTCATATCATTCAAATGGCCGGCCATCGCTGACAGTGCTTCAAGCGGTCGGTCCAATTTGTGATGAATCTGTCCATTTTGTGCGCAATAACTCAGCAAACGAATGTTGACTTCGAGCTCATTCAAAGTGACTGACTTGTTAGTGTAGAGTCCACACTGTAGACTAAGGATATGAAGTAGCCTCAGAAAAAATAATCAAGTGGTGTCAAGTTCCAGAATCGCGGCACACACTGGGGCCAGAACAAGGAAAACATGCCCAATACAAATAAAATGTTTAAATTTATTTTTGTCGGCAAAAAACTCTATTGTTTTATTGAACTTGCTTTCGAAAGTACATATTTTGATTGCTATTGCTATTGCAGAAAACTTCGAATATCGTTCTTCTATTATCATTTAATTTTGCGGCGAATTCTGCAACAAAATCAAAACTGACTTTATCTCAGTACATATATAGGATATGCAAGGCGGCGCAAAATTTATCACACACTATTTTTTTTAAACGGTGTCGTACGTATATATAGCATCTTCCGATAGGGTGATTAATTTTGCACCACCTTGTATTTGTGCATTCCTGTGCATAAACAAATTGCATCAAAATGTGTATGCTTTTACGAAAATTTGTTCATCAAAAATAAAGGGTGATTTTTTAGCTATTATCTTTTTGGCAACACTGGTTTAAACAGCTGACGCACGTTTCGTGTTTTGTTTTACTGTCGAACATCTTCAGTTTGGTCTATAATTTAACCATGAATCGTCTTACAAACGAACAACGCTTGCAAATTATTGAATTTTATTATCAAAATGCGTGCTCTGTTAAGAAAGTTCATCGCGCGCTTCTTCCATTTTATGGTCAGCTCATTTTTGGCTCAATGTATAAATAAGCAGAATTGTCGATTTTGGAGTGAATATCAGCCAGAAGCATTGCAAGAGCTACCAATGCATCCAGAAAAAGTCACAGTTTGGTGCCGTTTATGGGCTGGTGGCATCATTGGACCGCACTTCGTCAAAGATGATGCGAATCGTAACGTAACTGTGAATGGTGAGCGCTACTGTGAGATGATATTCAACTTATTTTTGCCCAAAATGCAAGAGCTAGACTTGCTTGACATGTGGTTTCAACAAGACAGTGCCACATGCCACACAGCACGCGCAACAATGGACTTATTGAGGGACGAGTTCGGTGAACATTTTATTTCACGTTCGGGACCGGTCAATTGGCCGCCTAGATCGTGCGATTTAACGCCTTTCAGACTATTTTTTGTGGAGCTATGTTAAAGCTCATGTCTATACAGAGAAGCCCGCTTCAATTGACGCATTGGAAGACAACATTGAAGCATTTATTCGTGAGATACCGGCCGAAATGTTGGAAGGAGTATGCCAAAATTGGACCAAGCGGATGGACCATTTGAGGCGCAGTCAAGGTCAACATTTGCATGAAATAATCTTCAAACATCGTACTATAGACTCAAATAAAGATTTCATGCATTTTTCTGAATTTTATGTGTTTTTTTTTTGAAAAACTTTCCTATAACTTTTAAAAAATCATCCTTTAGAATAAAATTAGACAGTTGCATCGACCATTGACAATAACGGTGTCTATTTCCTCATTTTGAAAGAAATAAGGTTCGATGGTGCTGTCGAGATACAATCCGCATCGAACGGCACCATTTTTGCATACATTTTGCACCAATCTCTGCCGTGGCTTAGGCCCAAACACTGAAGCCATGATCACTGCCGAACTCACGATGAAAGTCGCACATCATTGCAACTGACCCGGATTTTTGCAAATATTTTTTTAATAATTTCCTCACATTCGGCAAGTTTGGGACTACGCATGATGAAATGTCACACCTTAGACTCAATTTTGACAGCCGAATGATATTGGTAACAGCTGTTGAAACATACCAATTGGAAACGAAAAACTATCATTTCTATCTAGTCACCCTTCAGTTTGGTAACAACACTACTTCCCCCCCTCTGCACCAGCAATCTGAAACCACCTTAGTCGATTAATTTGTTTGTGCGAATAAAAACCCCCAATTAAACCCACACAATGCTCTCGCGAACATAAACAGGCACCGCAGCACAACCTTGCGGTAGTCCCACCCACCCTCCTAGATAACCACAATATCTGCTAATTCCCCCCCTAAAACTACACAAACCCTGAGCATGCCTGCCGCCTTCCCCATCTCTCCATCATCTCACAAGTTCAACAATTCGAAGTAAAAAAATGCATAAAACAATTGTTTAAAAACGTGTTTCCTTTGTTTTATTACAATTTCAGCGCTTAAAGTTAAGTTAATGATGAGGAGGCCCATAACCCAGCTGGTGGAGCAAGGAATTATTCCGCGTAAGTAGAAATGCAATAAAACAAGCCTTAGTTGTGTATGTATGTAAATTCTGTACCGTTAAACGGAAGTCGCAATTACCCATCGAGAAGGAAGAAAATACGAAAAAGCGTTCGCACGAAAACGCTCTCCTCGAAAATCAAGTCAAAAATGGACAGCGCTTGGCGCGCTGTGCGATGCGGCAAGTCATTTTCATTTTATAGCATCTATTCGTCACCGTCTGACGTCATTGAGTTGTATAATCACTGCTTGTTGACCGGTCCAACGCCGACGTAATCAACATCAGCCCCCGCTGACATAACATTGTGTGCTGTGGCTGGCATCACTGCCATCGCTGCTATCGCTATCGCCATCGCCAACGCCAACGCCATCGTGACCGTCATCATCAGCGTTGTTGTTGTCTGTTTGCTTGTGTGTGTGCAGAAGTGAAAATGGCGCGCGCAAAAAAGAAAGACAACCGAAGTCTATTTCGAGCCAGAACAACGACGGCAATGGGGCGATGGCAGCGCGGGGCGAATTTTACCATAAACAAGGATCAGGCAGCGTGTGCGGGCGGCAGGCAATAGCTGGATGCACACACCACATAAGCCATCGGGTGTTGGAATTTTATTTCGCCGAACGGACGATAAAAACGTGAAATTTACTATTTAATGATCCGTTTGTGTTTCTCGCCGAGGGCGGCGTTCGAAAACTACAGCCGCACGGAATCATGGCATCAATCTGAACGGAAATGCCGACATCGTTGCTGTTGCCGCAGCAAACGTTGGCCTGGGGATGAGTCGACGGTGGTTGAAATTGCAACCACCGGTGCACGGTTCATGATTTGCGGAGCACTAACGAGGAGGGGCTATCCTTGTTAGTGTGCCGAGCACTCATTTCAGGTGAAACTCTTGCAGATGGCAGCCTCTTGCGGGTCGTTTATGTGTGCTTTCTGGGAGGAGGAGGAGGTTATGATAACTGTTGCGGTGTTGCAAATTGAATTCCGGCGATTTTACGGATGCAACAGCAGATCCTCCGACTTTGTTGCGCTTGTTGGGGAGATTTAACAAGCTTCTGGTGTCTTCTCGGGGTGAAATTGATACGTTTTGCGAGCATTACGAGCTTCAGACATTGTTGTGGCGGTGTTTTGGAGGCAGTTAGAATCAGAGACTTGGCATTTCACGGCAGCAACACAGGCTGTCTTGGGCTGAGAGGGAATCATTAGAGCGTGTGGACGTGCTGGATTTAGGAGACGGACTTGCTGGGGCTTGCTGGATTTCACGAACAGTTCGGCGGACATTAGGGCGTCCGAATCTGTCTCTCTGAACTCAAAAATTGTGTCAGACTGTCGTCCATCTCTGGAAGGGGCGGGAGATCAGCTCAATAGTCGCCAGTACTGGGTGCCAGAGCATAGAGGCACCGATTCAAATAAGCAACTGTGAAGCGGGCGAGCTAGCCTGGCTCTCAAACCACAGAGCACACCCTTCAGCCAACTTGAAGCGGGCGAGCTAGCCTGGCTCTCAAACCACAGAGCACACCCTTCAGGCCACTTGAAGCGGGCGAGCTAGCCTGGCTCTCAAACCACAGAGCACACCCTTCAGCCAACTTGAAGCGGGCGAGCTAGCCTGGCTCTTAGACCACGGAGCACAGCCTTCAGGTCACTTGAAGCGGGCGAGCTAGCCTGGCTCTCAAACCACAGAGCACACCCTTCAGCCAACTTGAAGCGGGCGAGCTGGCCTGGCTCTCAAACCATAGAGCACACCCTTCAGCCAACTTGAAGCGGGCGAGCTAGCCTGGCTCTCAAACCATAGAGCACACCCTTCAGCCGACTTGAAGCGGGCGAGCTAGCCTGGCTTTTAGACCACGGAGCACAGCTTTCAGGCCACTTGAAGCGAACGTGCTAGCCTGGCTCTCAAGACACAGGCGCATCCTTTTAGGCCAGTTGAAGCGGGCGAGGTAGCCTGGCTCTTAGACCACGGAGCACAGCCTTCAGGCCACTTGAAGTGGGCTAGCTAGCCTGGCTCTCAAACCACGGAGCGCACCCTTCAGCCAACTTAAAGCGGGCGAGCTAGCCTGGCTCTAAAACCACAGAGCACACCCTTCAGCCAACTTGAAGCGGGCGAGCTAGCCTGGCACTTAGACCACGGAGCACAGCCTTCAGGCCACTTGAAGCGGGCGAGCTAGCCTGGCTCTCAAACCACGGAGCGCACCCTTCAGCCAACTTAAAGCGGGCGAGCTGGCCTGGCTCTAAAACTACAGAGCAGACCCTTCATCCAAATTGAATCGGGCGAGCTAGCCTGGCTCTCAAACCACAGAGCACACCCTTCAGCCAACTTGAAGCGGGCGAGCTAGCCTGGCTCTCAAACCACAGAGCACACCCTTCAGCCAACTTGAAGCGGGCGAGCTAGCCTGGCTCTCAAACGACAGAGCACACCCTTCAGCCAACTTGAAGCGGGCGAGCTAGCCTAGCTCTCAAACCACAGAGCACACCCTTCAGCCAACTTGAAGCGGGCGAGCTAGCCTGGCTCTTAGACCACGGAGCACAGCCTTCAGGCCACTTGAAGCGGGCGAGCTAGCCTGGCTCTGAAACCACAGACCACACCCTTCATCCAACTTGAAGCGGCCTGATGGCAGGTCTTAGTCACATTTTCCCAGATCCCCATCAAAAATCACTGGTTTCAGAGGTGCACGCCACAGTTTTCCATCAAACGACCACGTCTCCGACTGCTTTCCACCTCCACGGCCAGCACAATCCGAAGTAGGATCTCACTACGTGACCAAATCAAGCCAAGAAGTCCATGCCAGGCCTCCACCTGCCCAACAATCCAACAATCCCGTTGACCATCCGCATCTCTCCGGGTTATGTGCCAATATCCGGTGACAAGTTCATCGATCGTCGTCATCATCATCATCGTCGTCGTCGTCGTCGTCGTCAGATATAAATCCATTAATTTGCTAACCAATACATTCCGTATGCCATCGCTCCCATATCGATAAGCGGGCGAGACGCACAACGCCCATTACCATACGAAAGCAGGCAGACTCGTCAGCAGCTGGCTCCTTCCGCTCGCAGGACGATGGACCCGCATACACTTTACATCCATTTATATCCACTCGATGTTTGTTCTTTATTTTCCCTTCATTTAATATTCATCATGCATAGCTTCTGACAGCGCCGCTGAAGGACGATGACACGGCGGAGGGGCGGGAGCTTGCTTCTTTTTACTTCGAGTCGCTTCCTCTTCACTTGATTCAGCCGCCCCGGTTTTTTTTTTTTTTGGTAGGCCTCCTTCAGCAAGTTCGTGGGCAATCCTCTCAAGTAGGACGACAGGATACCGATGGCGGCGGATGGATGATATTGAAAATTTGAATTTAAATTGCGCGCCGCATTACGAATTCGATGGCAGGCAGCAAGGATGAAACGCCGCGCCGCTCCGTGGCTGAGTGGCTGAGGGGTGACCATTGTGAAGGCGCGGCGGCGCGGTGGCGCGGTGTCTGCTTTAGGTGTGATTGGGAGATCAATTGCCCCCGGTCGTCCCCGGGATAAACATTGAGAATTGAAATGCAAATTGGATTCACCCGCCGACTTGGTGGTTTGGTTGTTTTTCCTCGCACCCTCTCGTTGGAAGTGATTACTTTCGATTGCATTGCTTTCAGTCGAATCTTAAGTGGCTCGCTTCTGTTGACGGAGAACGTGAATGTTGTTGGCGAACTGCTTAGCGGTTAACCGACGCGTTTCGTGGGCGCTTTTCGATTGTCAATGAATTACTTCGGCGACATGACATTGCTGTCTCCAGCGATTCCCAGAGGCCATCAGACTCCAAGGGCGTCTCGTCTGTACGCCGATGTCTGCGCGTCGATGAAGATCGCCGCCTGGGCCAGGCTGTCACGGTACAGATTTTAGTCTATTCCCAACTTCCTTTCAAATCACTTGCCATACCCATCTCACGGGCGTATTTTCTCTCTTTACAGCCCTCAAGACGTCACCAGCTATACATGAACAATGCAAGCAACTCGAACGTGCCAAGACGGGGGATCTGCTCAAGGCAAAGATCCAGCAGCGACCCAATCGCGAGGAGCTCGAACGCCGTCACATACTGGAAGAGGACGAATGCCATGTGGATCCCAGTCTCGCTGAGAAGCAGCGAATGCTCAAGAAGGCCCGACTGGCCGATCAGTTGAACTCGCAAATCCAACATCGGCCCGGCCCACTGGAACTGATCAAGAAGAACATACTTCACACGGAGAAACCGATCGAGAAGATCGTCAAGGAGGGCCTGGTGTCGTTTAAGGCGACCAGCGAAGGCCTGCTCACACGGCCACAGCATCCGAACAGCTATGTCACCTTCGAGGATGACTCGCAGAGTTCGGAAAGTGATACACGCAACACTCCACCGCGGACAACGAATGACGTGCTGGAGGCGGCCGCCGCATCGGCGGGTATTGTCACGGTCGCGCTCACGATTCCAACTAGCGGCGGCCAGGTGGTGGTCACATCGGCACCGATCCTGCAGACGAAATTCCAGTCGGCACTGGTTGGGAACGCGTGTGTGCCCCAGCCGCCACCGTTTCCGCCGAGAGTCAAGCAGGAGACGGCCAATCTGTTCGAAGAGCTGTGCCAGTCGGTGGCTGGACCGAGTCCGAGTCCAGGATTTATGCCACTCGCCGCATCGCCATCCTCTCTGGGCTCGTCTGCGTCGACATTGAGTCCCCTCTCGTCAGTGGCATCGCCGCCGCTCTCGGTGACACCGAGGCCGACGATACAATCGCCGGCGCTGTCGCTGCAGCACTCGCAGAAGTCCGATGCTCCGGGGAAGGACAAGAACCGCAAGAAGAGCAAGTCGAAGCCGGTGTCCAAGGCAAGGACGATCAAATTCCATGAGTACAAGGGACCACCCAGTGCCCAGAAGATATCGTCCTCCTCGGAGTCGAGCGCCTCGGAGGTGACCTCGTACCAGCTGATGTTGGAGCAGCAAAAATGCCTCCTGAAGTTCCTCGACAATCTGAACAAGAATCAGTCAATTATGCCGTCAAAGTCTGGTGCTCCCACCTCGAAGGTGGTCCCGATGACGACACAGCAGTCGGCGGTGAGCAGCAGCGACGTCAGCACGTCCAGCTCCATGTCAATGTCCGTGGGGACGCCACGTCCTCCACCGATGCCATCCCCAGCGCTCTCGGTGAGTTCGTCGATTCCTCCCAGCCCCGCGACAAGTTACGCTGAGTCGACTTGTTCCGCCGGCGACATTACACGCCTCGAGAAGATGAAGGTGTCCGATTTGAAAATGCAGCTCAAACGACGGAACCTGCCCGTCTCCGGGCCGAAGCCGCAGTTGATCGAACGTCTGAAGCCGTATCTACCGCTGGACCAGATGGACTGCACTCCGCCATCTGTTTCGGATGTCGTCTCATTGGCCAGCGAAACCTGCGACGCCCCGGACACCACAGTCGCCATGATAGTGAACTCACCTCGCCACTCAATGTCGCCGGAGGCAGTCCACGACCACCACGAGCACATGGACGTGGTGCAACAGGTGGACTCCCCGAAGCCGGTCGCCCTGCAGACGACCACCTTGGTGCAACCGCAGCCGCAGACGGCGACCATCCTCACTCTGTCTAACGACGATATCGTGCGCAAGCAGCAGCAGAAGATCGACGAGCTCCAGCGGCAACTGCAGCGCAGCCAGCAGGAACTGCAGCAGATCCGCCAGAAGCACCAGAGCGCACCGCCACCTCAGCAGATCACGCTGATCACCACCGCGCCCAAGGAGATCATAGTCCCCCCGCAGCAGGTCATCAAAATCCAGCCGCAGCCAATGCAGCAGCAGCCGTTAGTGTCCAGCACCCATCAGCCGAAGGCCTCGTCAGCACCGCCTCAGCCCATAAGCCAGAAGATGGTCGTGAAGCAGCAGCTAGAGGCGAAGATCCAGAAGCAAAAGCAAGCTGCGGCCGCTGCCGCCCAGGCCCAGGCCCAAGCTCAGATGCAGGTGCAAGCGCAGGCGCAGGCCCAGGCACAGGCGCACAACCTAATGCGAATGCAGAAGGCTATGTCCACCCCCACCCACCACACGATGATCATCCCAAAGATCGAGGATCAGAAGACAATCATCGCCACAGCGCCAGCGTCGTCCCTTTCCGCGGCAGGCCACCACTCTCAGGGGCTGCCAATGACCAACGCCAAGGGCCAAAATAACGTCCGGCTGATGTGGAATGACGGCAACCAGACGATATTCCTAGTCGGCCTGCCACAGGACAACAACAAGAAGATCATCAACGGCCACCACCGCACCACGTCCCTGCCCAGCATCGTGTTTCCCATCACCCCCGCTGAGCAGCAGATAATCGAAGCCAAGCGCCAGCAAATGCTGCCACGCATCCAGCTCGATGTGAAGTCACAGAACCTGCCCCCTCCGCCGCTGTACGAGGAGGCGACCAAGCAGCTGGGCACCGTCAAGGTAAAGAAGGAAATCATCGATCCACCACAGCGGAACGGCATCATCGCCCCCCAGCCACCGCAACAAATGCCAGCTTCCAAGCGGAAGCAGCACGTCAAATCGGAAAAACTGACCGATGTCCTGGATATCCTCATCAACCAAGGAGAACTACCCGAGAGCGCACGTGACCCAGTCACGCCGCTCACCCCCGGTGGCAGCAGCATCATGACCGACATGAGCGGAAACCTCATCTTCTCCAGCACGACTCCCGCAACAGTGCCAACTCAAATAGACACCACTCTGGCACATCCTACTTTCCAACTTCTAGACACTCCAGCTCCACCACCACCTCCGCCGCCACCAGCACCGACGCTACTACCGCCTCAGCCGCCCGTTCCGCAGCCACCGCTGCTGGAGAACATCAACATGTCGTCGCCATTGCAGTCGAACTGTCACATAGACCCGGACAAGACGTTGGACATCTTCCTCGAGCAGCAAAATCAACCGCCAACGTCCCTCCATCAGGGACTCTGTCCCGAGCAGTCCGCAAACGATCGTGACGCCAAATTGAACCACTTCCTCGAGTACGAACTGTTCGAGCTAATGAGCGAACAGTTGGAAATGGACATCGGCAGCGATGATAATTGTCACGGTTTCCCGACACTCGAACCGCACGAGGACCAGCAGACTCAATCGAAGCAATCAATCTCGCCACCGATGCGACGTGACATGAATCCCTCGCTTCAGCCGTCCATCAATGAGCTCATTCAGCAAAATAGCTGCAACAACAACAACAACAGCAATTCCTCCCCCATGAACGGCGTCGGCAACAGCATGACCAACGGCATGGTGCACCATCACCAGCATCTCCATCATCAGCAGCAGCAGCAGCATCCGCATCATCATCAAAGTGTCAACAACAATCCCGGTGAATCGTCCTCCTCCAGCTTCGCGTCATCGAATAACAATTTCACCTCGACACCCATGGACGTGTGCGATGACTTCGACAACCCCTTGGGCAGCTTCAGTTTCAGCTCTGAATTATCACCGGATTCCAATATCAATACCCCGCCGCATCCCTTCGGCGGTGGCGGTGGCAGCTGCGGCAGCAGCATCAACGGTGCCGGTGCCAATTCAGTTGGTCTCATGTCATCGCACGGCCACCACCATCAGCAGCATCAGCACCATCACAATGGGGCCAACTCCGAGGTTTGCAATCACAATTCACTGCTCGACCAAATCTCGATGTCTGACAGTGGCGGTGTCGGCTGCGGCGGCGGCAGCGGCAGCGGTGGCGGCAACCCAGGTACGTCCATGATGGAGAACGGTGACAGCTTCGGCGGCAGCCATTCGATGCCAATAAATCAGGATTCCATTCTGGATTTCTTCAACAACATCGAGGACTACAAGATGGCCTGGGAGAAGGAATACACTGTCTAATGCGTGCGAACGGACAGCGGGTCATTTCGGGGGCGGCAACACCACGACAGACCGATGTGCGTGTGTGTATGTGTATGCATTTAGAACGTGTGTGTGTGTGCGAACGGTAAGACGGTAATTCACTGGGGATCCCAGCACTGACTGGTTGGCTACCCTACCCACCTTCTTCTGGTGTCAATGTTGATGTGGAAATCAAGCAACAAAAAAAAAAAACGAAAAAAATAAGTAAAATTAGATCATTCCAATGAAATTCTTTAAAAACAAAACAAACAAAAAATATATATATACTCTTAGCAACTGCTTTAGACGTTTCTTTCTCGAGTTGCGAGGCCTAATGTAGCTTTTAGACATGTACACCCGACGGGTGTGCCCTTGATGTGGACGCTAATGGTTTTCTCTTCGCGACGAAGGGTGTCCTCCGGGCGGGTTGGGACAAGTTGAGAGGTAGTCTAGTGTACGTCAGGCCGATAGACTGCCATTTAATTGCTCAGACCGAGCTACGAGAGCCGGGAAGTCATCGGAGTTAGGAGCTGGAAGATAGGTCAGATTCAATTAATTGCATACTTCTAGGCGGATGTTAATTGGACAACGCCTGGTCAGACAGATTTTAATTTTTCGTTTCTTTTAAGCCACGCGTGCGTTTGATCGGTTCATCCGAATGGGAGTGCTTTCAGGCCAAGTCGGGCAACCGGCTCTGCTTCAGTTCGATGGAAATAGGCATCGCATTTGGCTGTGCTAGCACGCTGGTCTAATGAAAGTGAACAAGGGTGACGCAGCATTCCCTCGACCAATGCTTTGTAAAATCAACTTGTGGTGATGCAAAAGCCTAGATCTTGTAGAAAAAAAGCAATGCAAGAGGTCTTGTCCGTGTTCTGGACGCTTATAATCGCAGAAGTTCCTCGACCAATGCTTTACGCAGTCAATGGGGCTTGGTTACCCCTGCCGGTGATGCAAAATTGTAGATGGTCGCGTCTAGATCTCGTAGGAAAGGCGTTTTGTCAGAGATTGTTCGATGTTCTGGGAACGAGTTCTGGGCGTTCGAGCACCCACTCGGGAATGTATTCAGTCAGAAGAAAGGGATGAAACAGAAGTAGGTTAGGATCCACACCACCAGAATTCATAAATCAATAGCTTTCTAGCCGAATTCAAAGATGCAACGTAACCAATTCTTTGAATTTCCTTCTCCACTCATGCAAATGCCAATCGTCTCCTGTCACAAATCTCACAAACTCGCCTCAAATCCAATTCAGCACTTGTCGCATCGTCTCCTGCCACGTCTTGAGTCAATCTTTCAACTCACAACATTCACTGTACGATCATTTAGGTGCTAATCACTTTGAGTCTTTCTCTGGGGCACATTTAAGAACACACACGAAATTTACTCAACCCGTTCCAACAAATGTTCCTCTTTTTATTTTTTGAAAACCAACATTCCGTAGGGGCGGCTTCGTCGTCCCTATTCTACTTTCCTTGTCAAAATGTGCCTACTTCCAATAGTTCTTTTTTGTTTGTTTTCTTTCACGATGCCATACGTTTGTCTGTTCCTTTAGTAATGCCGAGACATCTGAACTGTTTGCTTCGATGCTCGACAATGTGCTGAGATTTGAGAGTTTGTTCGAGGCGTAGACTTGTATTTGGGTTGGTTGTGATCTGGTGACCGTGGGCTTTGTTTGAAAATGAAATCGATGACGACTAATGCAGCTGGTCCTTCGCTTGGAATTGGAATAAGGAGCCGAGTTTCGAGGGTAGGATATGATGTAGGGTCTGCGAATGGGGGTAGATGACGCCTAGATCTTGTCCAAAACAAAAAACTGACTCATCATCATCACTGTCGAATACGTTGTTTAGATCAGAAATAAAAGAGCAATGAGATATCAACCTTCTACCTAGTTGTCCCTTGATTTCATCGGACAGCGTGGCTCTGAGTACGTGTGAGCTGTTGTGAATATCTGAAACCCTTCTTCGTGGGTTTTAAATTCCACAACTCTCTCATATTTCGTGGTCGTGAACGAGGGGTAATTCTGGCCAAAGTTGGATGGTTCCGTGCGCACTTATTTCTGATAAAAAAAATAGCTGGTCCTCGTCCTTGCCTTGGAATGGGAATGAATAGATTGCGAGTTCCGAGAGTGAGACAGAATATAGGACTTCCGGCAAACACAAATGACGCCTAGATTCTGTACAAAAGAATTGAAAGAAAAGCACTTGTCGTGTTTAGACTACGAATGTTCAGTAGTACGCTTTCTTGAGGTTCCGAAAGGAGGTGTCTACGAGGAAGAGCTGATATCGATAAATCCACCAGTTGTTACGATTATGCTCAATCTTTGTCTGAACTTCCTTTGTTTGTACTCATTTTCACTTGCATTCAGTTCATAAGCAGTAATGTGTATAAGGCCATCGTGGAGGAGTGGAGCTTGTCAGAGATCAACATGCGATCATATTTTTGACACTTAAAATCCACACCCAAGAAGGAGCCCACCACAAGTTAAGCGATCCACCTTCTCCTTCTGCAACAGAGTACGAATAGTTGGGGCAAGTCCCTGCAGACCCCTGGTGGGCATGTGCATCGACTTCTACTCTGGGTGCCAGCAGTCAATTCCCCACACGGACTTCCACAATTCACGGTTCCATCACTCTCGAGTCACTAACAAGGCTCAGAGGGTGCTTTTATTTAGAAATAGTTTCTCAAACTTCACATAAAATTGTAAGACCCCTTCACTCGCTAGAGAGCACAACCCGAGTAACTGCTGTAGAAGTTAGTCCCAGATCGTCCGGAGTCGGCATAAAAGTCTGAGTGCCTTTTCCTCGGCGCACAATGGCAATGCAGTCGAAGCTAGGCCCAGATTCACTATCGATTGTAGCAAGTGTATGACGTTTGATTATTATGAGCTGTGTCAGGTTTCTCCTTTGCAAAGGGCAACAATCTGAGGTCGACGTGAGCCTCAACAAGCACGAGTGTCCTCAGTCTTCTTTTAATCGCGCTATAGTCTTGGTTGGACCTTGGTCTCGAGTGTCTTCAACCACGCTCACTAAATTTCAGACCTATCTCTGTGCGCTCCAGCACAACCGCGGACGTCCGTCGTTGCTTTGCCTCACATGCTCAAAGTCCAGACCCATATTGTCCAAAAATGAGGCTAAAGTTTGTGACGATTTGGACATGTCATGTATGATCAGTCTGCCCGAAGTAAATTCACTAGAGATCTGATCTCAACGCGATCAACTACGTCTGGCAAATGCTTTAAGCCTTTTTTTTCCCTCGCCATTCATTCAGTTTCAAAGAGGCCATGTCGGTAAAAATTAGTCACTCCAAAGAGTGTCTCAACAAGAGTCTTACTCCACAAGTGACTGACTGTTTCTTAGGAACACACTGCTTCCCTGTCACCAAAGCATTGTATTTCATTTTCGTCAATCTCAGGCCCTGATTGCGGCCCCGATACGCACCGATTGTCGACAGTCGATTGGTTGTTTTTGATTGTCGATTGTGATCGATCGTAGTCGACTTTCCCTTTAATTTTTGTCGTTCACGGTTTTCGAGCGAATCATAGAATAAACATTGTTTTCATGAGGCATCGAGTCAATCGACACTCGCAATAGGGCCTCAGTCATCATCAAGACTCATCAGCAAAGTGTCAGGATAGCGACTCCCTACTCCCTAGAGAGAATACATTTTTCTTGGGTCTGTCATTTGACATCTGAATTCTGACAGGAACAAGATTGATAGACATTACGGAAGTTCAAGTTCAAGTCTCAAGGTTGGCCACTTCAAGAAGATTTTAAAGGAATCGCACAAAAAAATTTTAAGAGTGTCTCAGGAGAAATGGATGCCTTGTCTAAAGACGAAACGAATGTCTTTCCTGCATTTAACATGGTTCTGTATAAATTATCAGTCACACTTCACTTCAGAAATGAATTCCAGTTTGATTGGAAATCACACGAAGTCAGCTTATTTTCGAGAATTCGTTTGGTGGCTGAGCAGTCTTAGCAGTCGATGCGAATGTTGATGATTGTTCAATTATTCAGATTTGAAGACTATTGCATGAAGAATGCGCTCAGACAGTGCAAAGCAGGGGACTCGCAAGCTTTATTACCCCACGGTGCTCCTAACTGAGTTCATAAACGCAGTATTAGCGCAGTACTACAACGTCAAGCGTTCGCAATTGCAAACATATGGCAATGATGCAATGCATCGCGTTCTAAAACGTCACAAGAAAGCGCAAACAATCACCAATCAGCGCATCTCAGATTATCGTGATGCATCACAAAGTCAGCGCCGCTTACGTGATGCGCATTTTTTTGACGTTTACGAATTTAGCCACTCTCTTGCGTCCTAGATTACATTTTACGCAGGTTCACACGAACTTCCTCGACCATCACAAAATTGTAGCAAAATTCCTTTACAACGCGCATAACTTGAGTGTTTTTTGGTAACGCTTTGGCACCACTGCTGCTCCGGAAAATCGCTCATACCGCACATAAGCATCAAATTGGCGAACTAAAAAAACGACAAACGTCTTCTGTCTCTCTTGCCTTTTTACAACATTACTTCGGACGAATCAGAGAATGCAATTAACACGATTTCGTGATGAATTGTCCTCAAAAACCCCCAAATTCAGCAGTGGACAAGGTGACAACGCTGTAAAGCCGGTTATCTTTGTAATAGTTGATTTCTGACGCAGCCTTTGGTCTAAAAAGAACCCATGCGCATTGGCTGGAAGCGCCATCAGCAATTTGTTTACTGCCGCTGAATTTTTGGAAGCCCGAATAGCGTGACACACTTTAACAAACTGCCTTTGAATCGTACTCAGACTCAGAATTACGATCCCTTAGAGGGTTGTTGCTTCCATGGCGACATTAGGGCCTCCCAAAATTGATTCCTTCTGCCACAAGACGCTGAAAAAAAGGCGTGACACCCTTGAACAAACTGCCTTTGAATCATAATCCGACTCAGAGCTTAATTGAAGATCTTTAAACCTTCCATGGCAACAGTAGGTCCCCCAAAATTGATTGAGCTCGCTACTCAGACGTCAAGAGAAAATCATTTGCAACCACAATCCACGCCCATATAAACGTAGAAAAAAAAATAAAAAAACCAAATGACAAACACAAAACTTTATAACCGCAAGCAAAGCAGAAAAATAAAATTTAGCAAAAAAAAGAAAAAAAAACCGAAAAAAAAGATCGATATATACATACATTAGCTGAAAATATATCTAGACACATATATATACATTTAAAGAAAGCAACAAAATTAAGTATTTCCTCAAAGGAAAGAAAACGCCTTTAATTAAGTAAAAAAAAAAAAAAAAAAGTTAAAGAAAGTTAAAAAAAAATAATGTAATATTAAATATTTTACTGTAAAATTTTATTTCGTTCCGTTTCTAACAAAATTCTTTAAAAGTAAATTCTTCACCAGAGAAAAAATATACACGGGAAGTGTATTTTTTTTTTTTAAATATTCCGATAATTTATTTAAAAAAAAAAATAAAGAAAAAAAAAAGCAAACTCTTATCCATTAAAATATCTTGAATGCATTGTGTAAAGTGTATGCAAAAAAAGAATTGATTAATTCACATGAAGAACAAGAAAGTGTAATTCATATTGTTTAACTATAATTTAGTTTTTCTCTCTCTCTCTCTCTTTTCCTTTTGACTTGTGTGTGAGTTGTTTTTATCTGTTTTTAACTTTGTATTTCAAAACCATACATACATGCATATACTATTTCCGCGAAAATGATGGTTTGCCGGCTACTAAAATGCGACCGGGGGCGGGCTGGGTATTCACGCATCGAATCATTGCTGCAGGTGACAGTAGTGAATGTCGCTTGGGAGCAAAGATAGAGCCCATAAATCGGTGCCCCGCCGCTCCCACCCCCCCCCCCCCCCCAGGCACCCCTCCATCACATCAGCAACAACAACGACAGCAACCAAAATGAAAACAAAAAAAAATGTACTTAAAATTGCTTGTTCTAATATTTAATTATGTTGTTATTTATTAGCGTTTAAGAAGATGTTTCTAATCGATGGCGTAGAAAATGAAATGAGATATTTGTAAATATTCAACTAAACGTAAAGTTCAATTCTAAATAAAAAATAAACAAAAAAACAAACCACAAAACATCAAGAAAACGACACAAAAAAGAAATTAAAAACATTTTATTGAATTTGTTTTTTGTTGTCTGTCGTTTTATTATTATTTCATAGGCTCGTTATAAGTGAATTGTATCGATTTTCCTGTAAATAAGTTATGACTAGTGCTTAAATTAAAGAAAAGAACACAAAAAAAATCATTTCTTTTTTTTCTCTCTCTCTAACTTGAATGAATATGCATTCATACACGTGCTTGGCATATTTTTAAACGACACTTCACTTAGTTTACAAAAAAAACAAAAACACAAAACCATAAAATAAATAGAATAACCATGAAAATATTTTTCTAAGGACACCAAGCTTACAGTCTTGAGAAGAAAATAGTTGCGATTGCTAAAAATAAAAAAAAACAAGTATGAGAAAAGAAAACATAAATAAACTCTAAAATATAATTATTACTATAATTAAAACAATTACTACTACTATTATTATTATAACAAAGTGATATCAACAAAAAAAAATTAAAAAAAAATATATATACTATGAGGATATTAAATAAAAATCATTTTTCCAACAAAAAAAAAACAACACAAGTGTTTTCATTTAAGGATTGTTTTACTTTTTTTCGATTTTTTGTTTAATACGTAGTGCCAACTCAAAGCTGAGGACGTGATGAAATTTCTGTGAATCTGCTAAAAAGGACCCAAAATGAGGGGCGGGCGATGAAACATCTGTATTGTTGACACAGTCGCGGTGTGACGCTTTATCGAACTGTGGACATTGGCATCTACGAACAAGCCTCTCCAGCTAGCGCGGTCTCTGGCTTTATGAACCGCAGACTTCCCGTCTTGCGTTGTCCACAAATGTTGAATGTGGACAACAGCAACATTTCGATCTGGAAAACATTAAGCAAACGGTAACAAGGAACGTTCACATATGTCGTCTACGGACAGCAGTCCCAAATTCTGGCAGCGCAACTAAAGGGTGGTTAGGTTTTAAGGGCCGATATTGAATGTGAACCACACCTAAACGTCAAGTTTTTTTCTGCTTTTCATTTGACATTTCTCAATTTCAGACTAACTCAATTTGAACCATGGAGAAAGATACACAATCGAGCAACGCGTTAAAGTTATTCAGGCTTATTATGAAAATGGGCGTTCAAAGCAAAATGCATATCGTGCACTTCGTGATTTTTTCGGTCAATTTAATCGTCCAAATGTGCGTACAATCGGAAAAATCGTGCAAAAATTTGAGCAAACCGGGTCTGTAGGAGATGTGAAAACACCAGTGCATGCTGGTACAGCTCGTACTGCAGAAAATATTGCTGCTGTTCACGATAGTGTGGCTGAAGAGCCGTCCACCTCAATTCGTCGTCCTGCCCAACAATTGCACCACTCACGCTCGTCGTTGATGAACATTATGCATAAAGACTTGCATTTACACGCTTCCAAGGTGCAATTGACTCAAGAACTAAAGCCTCTTGATCATTTCAAGCGTCGTCAATGGTCAGACTGGTTTCAAGAAATGGCAACAGTGGATGATCAATTTTCGAAGAAAATCATCTTCAGTGATGAAGCACATTTTCACCTCAGTGGATTCGTCAATAAGCAGAATTGCCGCATTGGGGCGTATGATAATCCAAGAGTGATTGTCGAAAAACCAATGCACCCACAAAGAGTGACTGTTTGGTGCGGCTGGCGGCATCATCGAACCGTATTTTTTCCAAAATGAGGCCGGTCAGGCAGTTACTGTGAATGGTGTTCGCTATCGTGAAATGATAACGAACTTTTTATGGCCCGAATTGGAAGATATGAATGTGGACGACATGTGGTTTCAACAGGGCGGTGTCACTTGCCACACAGCTAACGAAACAATGGCTCTTTTGCGCGACAAATTCAATGGGCGTGTTATCTCACGTGGTGGCGATGTCAATTGGCCGCCAAGATCATGTGATTTGACACCGTTGGATTTTTTTCTTTGGGGTTATTTGAAAGAAAATGTGTACATCGATAAGCCAGCAACAATTCAAGAGCTAAAGGATGAGATAATTCGGCACATTAACGGCATAGAACCTCAATTATGCTTCAGCGTCATCGAAAATTTGGACCATCGGATGTAGGTGTGCCGCCGAGGTCGCGGTTGCCATTTGGCCGATATTTTGTTCCATACATAATTGAACCATACCAATATTATCATAATAAAAAGAAACGACAATAATTTCCTAAATAGTTTGTGTTTTATTCAAAATCAACATCGGCCCTTAAAATTTAACCAACCCTTAGGACCGTATTACATCATTGTCCCTAAAACCTAACGACCTCGCTACTGATGATGTTGCATAGTACTACTTACTGAGGAGGACACATACCCTCGGCTCCATTCTTTATTGTCGCCACGGCCGGAATACAGATATCGCGAGAACGGGTGTTTTCAGAAACGTCGGAAATCTGCGCTAGTACAATCGCATTTCTTTTCTCATGCGTTTTTGAACACACACACGGTGCAGAATGTCTGCAGTCTTAGCCTTAGTACAAAATATTTTTCTTCCAATCGACCCTATTTGCAGTTAAAAAATAATGACTGCACAATCTGCCCGACATCGATGAGCTATTGACGTTTATGAACAGTGGGTACTGCAGTTCTTCTAAGTTAGTACGATCGTTTTTGACGTTTATGACAGCACCCTCCATTCGCGTGATTTGATGCGGATGTGACATCACACATCGACATCGACCCAATCACGCGTCCATTAGATCAACGCCGCTCATGTATTCGTTGTATTCGAGTATGACGTTGGGGCACTCAACTGATTCCATCGATTTAGACTTTTTGTTGCAACGCTGAACAGCTGCAGCTGTTGTCGCTGTCGTTTCATCGAACGATAAGCATGGTTTGATTCCAGCCATAGTGGAAACCATATTCACAACATTGTTGTCGTTCCATGCGACTGTGGAAACATCGATGCCGTAGTACGAAGCCACATATTCGATGCTGTCACCACGCTACACACAGCTGACCTACGCTACATCTTTGTGAAGACTGCAGCGTTGCAAATAATGACGTTGCGTTTGCTTATTGCAAAATGCTTCCGGTGCCGATTCCGAGCGTCTACATTTTATTGGTCATGGATGATCTGGCCATAGATACGCTGTCCTCTCACAGATACCAGCCCAGTGTGCTAATGATTATTTTGTTTTTTTTTTGACCATTTGCATCACTTTCTAGACACGGAAATTATTTTTTCGGAGTCGAATTCGACCGATTTCCCAGAAATATTCATGTGTGAAAATCGCAAATTTACAAAAAATGCGTATCGTCGTCCGACGCAGACTCAACTGCATTTGGAAGCTTGGAACGCAGTTGAGTCTCAGCGAATTCATGCGGCAACTGGTGCATACTGTTTGGATTATATAGCAGAAAGTAATAAACCTATTCGCACGCAACTTGGAATATTTTTTGTTGGACAAACTTTTTCTTTTTTTTGATTTTCTGTTGTCCCTGTAGTCGTAAGCCAAAGCTGGAGTCTTGCTGGATATTCTGCAATAGGCCCGAAATCGAGCCAAGAAACATGTAAGTATTGTTGCCATTGCTGCTTCTACTAAGAAGCCCCTCTAGGCAGCGCGATTTATTGCCAGTGTGTGGAAGTCCTACCCTACTTGTGTGCGCCATTTTACCCCCCGGACGTCTTGTTCTGCGTTGTCCCTAATTCTCCTATTGGCTCATTGGTCTTAAGACCTAACAGCCTCAGTACTGATGTTGTTAGCACTATTCACAGAGGAACCCGCAAACGCTCGGATCCATTCCTTGCTGCAGCCACGCCAAGAATACTGACGATCGAGAGATCAACTGAGACGAAGAAAACCGCTCTTTGACGTTGAAAGGCTGCAATCTGCTTGAACTTTGAATCTTCCATAAAACAATTTTAAATTCAAAGACGGCTGCACAAAACAATACAAGAATTTAGGAGTCGTTGTCAAGAAGCGATTAAAGAAGCTGCTAGAAGCTGTGCTAGAAGAAATGTTACTTGTTTAACAACGAGTGCAGGCAGACAGGCAAATGCAACGTTGTTTCGAACTAATCTCATTGAGTTGATTCAAAGTTCTTCAGGCAGAAAGCAAGTCCAGAAATCCATCTCAAAAGAAAGATGATAAGGAGTGTGCGATCGAAGAGATCAAGAGATGTTGTGGCAAGAATGATGTTTTGTTGCAGGATTGCAGGGAAACCGAAAGGTGGACTTCTTCATTCGAAAGTGGTTCTTAAAAACATTATCCCATAATTCTTTTATCATTTTAAGGACATTTCGGTCCTTTTTAGAAAACGTCTTGACTTCCAATTCTTTTTATTTGAAATCATCGCCCTTTTGCTTCGTTTTTTTTGTTTGGCGATACAATTAAACATCACTCACTTTGGTATCGCCTACTGATGTTGCGTTCATGAATATTTGTTCGACAATGTTGACCTGCTGCAAACTTGCGGCAGTATTTGTATTCATGAATGCATCGAGAACATATTCTGTGCAGTGCAGAAGCAACAATGTTGCTATTATGAACTCAACCTATACATATATCGTCTCCTGCATTGTAACACAGGCTAGCAGTCAAATTCTCTACAAGGCTCAGTCATCGCAGGCGGTGGATCAGTAGACTCCAACCTAGACTCATGTCGCTGTACAGCCCCGTATTGTCTGTAGTTGAATCTTCTCCTTCAGATGTCCTTCAGAAAACAGTTCGCATGCAGCACTTTTCACTCGAAGAGCGTCGCATTTGAAACTGTCCATCTAGGGGACATCTTTATCTCGTCTATTGTCAGCTTAATCGTTTAAAGGATAACTCAATTGCGTCTTGCATCCAAAGAAGCACCGGTTGGCAAGAGTTGCTTTGCGTTTGATCTTACCACAGACGCTGTTATTACTGCACACTGCGGAGCCTAAGCAGACGCAGTCCTTGACTACCTTGAAGTTATAGTTGCCCTTTCTGATGCTCTGTCCAAGACGTGTCTTTTTTTGAAGAGAGAATATATACTTTTCCCCTAGTTTTCCTCCTCGTTTCAATCATCTCACAATAAGCCCCGCATCGAAAAGTCTTGTCAGTTTTGTCAGTCTTGTCAGTCTCGTCAGTCTTGTCAGTCTTGTCAGTCTTGTCAGTCTTGTCAGTCTCGTCAGTCTCGTCAGTCTTGTCAGTCTTGTCAGTCTTGTCAGTCTTGTCAGTCTTGTCAGTCTTGTCAGTCTTGTCAGTCTTGTCAGTCTTCTCAGTCTTGTCAGTCTTGTCAGTCTTGTCAGTCTTGTCAGTCTTGTCAGTCTTGTCAGTCTTGTCAGTCTTGTCAGTCTTGTCAGTCTTGTCAGTCTTGTCAGTCTTGCCAGTCTTGTCAGTCTTGTCAGTCTTGTCAGTCTTGTCAGTCTTCTCAGTCTTGTCAGTCTTGTCAGTCTTGTCAGTCTTGTCAGTCTTGTCAGTCTTGTCAGTCTTGTCAGTCTTGTCAGTCTTGTCAGTCTTGTCAGTCTTGTCAGTCTTGTCAGTCTTGTCAGTCTTGTCAGTCTTGTCAGTCTTGTCAGTCTTGTCAGTCTTGTCAGTCTTGTCAGTCTTGTCAGTCTTGTCAGTCTTGTCAGTCTTCTCAGTCTTGTCAGTCTTTTCAGTCTTGTCAGTCCTGTCAGTCTTGTCAGTCTTGTCAGTCTTGTCAGTCTTGTCAGTCTTGTCAGTCTTATCAGCCTCGTCAGTCTTGTCAGTCTTGTCAGTCTTGTCATCTTGTCAGTCTTGTCAGTCTTGTCAGTCTTGTCATTCTTGTCAGTCTTGTCAGTCTTGTCAGTCTTGTCAGTCTTGCCAGTCTTGTCAGTCTCGTCAGTCTTGTCAGTCTTTTCAGTCTTGTCAGTCCTGTCAGTCTTGTCAGTCTTGTCAGTCTTGTCAGTCTTGTCAGTCTTGTCAGTCTTGTCAGTCTTGTCAGTCTTGTCAGTCTTGTCTGTCTTGTCAGTCTTGTCAGTCTTGTCAGTCGCGTCAGTCTTGTCACTCTTGTCAGTCTTGTCAGTCTCGTCAGTCTTGTCAGTCTTGTCAGTCTTGTCAGTCTTGTCAGTCTTGTCAGTCTTGTCAGTCTCGTCAGTCTCGTCAGTCTTGTCAGTCTTGTCAGTCTTGTCAGTCTTGTCTGTCTTGTCAGTCTTGTCAGTCTTGTCAGTCGCGTCAGTCTTGTCACTCTTGTCAGTCTCGTCAGTCTTGTCAGTCTTGTCAGTCTTGTCAGTCTTGTCAGTCTTGTCAGTCCTGTCAGTCTTGTCAGTCTTGTCAGTCTTGTCAGTCTTGTCAGTCTTGTCAGTCTTGTCAGTCTTATCAGCCTCGTCAGTCTTGTCAGTCTTGTCAGTCTTGTCAGTCTTGTCAGTCTTGCCAGTCTTGTCAGTCTTGTCAGTCTTGTCAGTCTTGTCAGTCTTGTCAGTCTTGTCAGTCTTGTCAGTCTTGTCAGTCTCGTCAGTCTTGTCAGTCTTGTCAAGCTTGTCAGTCTCGTCAGTCTTGTCAGTCTTGTCAGTCTTGTCAGTCTCGTCAGTCTTGTCAGTCTTGTCAGTCTTGTCAGTCGTGTCAGTCTCGTCAGTCTTGTCTTGTCAGTCTTGTCAGTCTTGTCAGTCTTGTCAGTCGTGTCAGTCTCGTCAGTCTTGTCAGTCTCGTCAGTCTTGTCAGTCTTGTCAGTCTTGTCAGTCTTGTCAGTCTTGTCAGTCTCGTCAGTCTTGTCAGTCTCGTTAGTCTTGTCAGTCTTGTCAGTCTTGTCAGTCTTGTCAGTCTCGTCAGTCTTGTCAGTCTTGTCAGTCTTGTCAGTCTTGTCAGTCGCGTCAGTCTTGTCAGTCGAAAAAGAAAATCTGAATGTTTGAACGGAATCAAAAGGAAGCGAAGACTTTGCCATTCGGAGCGCATGGACACTAATCTCCCAGAAAGAAGGTTTCGTAGTCCAACCGCCTGGTTCGAGAAGGAGTGGAACAACGAATCTTAGATATCTCAGGAGATGTGTCTTCTCCTCCATTCACCTTCCTGACAAGAAGTGCCTTCCTTGTGTACGTCTGCTCGCCGATTGGTGCGGATTTAGACGTTCACACAGTACGCTGGACATGATCTTGTAGGCGACGTAGAAGTAGGATCGCCTTATTTGTGGATGGGGCATATGGAGCTGATACTTCAGTCGTCGGGTATGCTCCCTACCAGAACATCGCCACCGGCTTTGAAGAGGTCCGACGGTAAACCATCTAAAACTGCTGCTTTGTTATTCTTCAGCTTTCTAATGACTGTGTCGACTTTTTCAATGGTTTTCTTGCTTCCCTATCACTCTCTCCTTGTCAGCCCAGTTAAGCGGTAGCTTGAAGTGCTGCAATCAGTAACTAGATGACTCTCATAATTTCGACGAGCCTGGGTGCTGGTCCTAAGGGCTTTTGGATTTGTTATAAAAGGTTTTTTTTTTTTTTTGCTTTTCCCTATACTTCGATATCTTTGAGCTGATGGTTCTAGCCCGGAACTCCTCTTGCGCTGCTCTTGGCTTCTTGGTTGGACGTTTTTTTTTTGCTCACACTCACCATCATACCACAGACTTCTTGTCGGAGATGGTAGATAGCCTAATATGGTTTCCGTTACCTCTTGTGTTCGACGTAGTCCTACCGGATAGTCTCTCACTTAATTGCTCTTCGTAGGCTGTGGCTCTCGGATCAAATAATATTAAAACTCCTCTCTGTTGGCTGGTTCAGCTGTATGACATTGGACAGTCGACCTCTGAATCGTGCTGCTATGAGGAAGTGGCCAGTGCGTAGGACGTTCGCTGCATACATTGGTTCACCTCACAGCAGATGTTGTGAAGACTGTCCGGGGGCGCCACAGGGAAGCTGTATGCCAACTTGACCAGCGCATTAACAGGAATCGCTGCTAGCAATCCGTCAAGTTGGTAGCAATCAAAAACGTTGCCTGTCCGCCAATGCAGATGCAATTCAATGTTCCTTGAAGAATAATACACCGCCACTGCTTCGCACAGCCATGAGTTTAAAATTACACAACTTAAAAATAAAATCTTCATTATTCATGCGTCCGAAGGCATCGTCATGACAGCTGCCCCCTTTCTACTGCCCATCCTTCTAATGATCTAAATTCCGGACAGAAACAAGTGCTGTAAAAATTCGTGGAAAACATCTGCACAAAAGTGCCAGGTCCTTTCGTAGGGATTATTCCTGCACCTCATCATCGACGAACGGGCTATCCTTCTCCAGCCCTCTATTTAGACCCTCTCAGCTCAAGAATTAATCCTTTTTTCAGAAATTTCACGCACTCAGCTGTTCATTAGTCGCATTAAGCATTCCATTCAGTTTCAGACTTAGCCCAGGAGTCTCTACCGTTAATTGAAGCGTAAAATCAACTCTTGGCAACGTGTACTCATCCACTATCAAAGGATGCATCATTTATGAACGTTGCCCCGAAGTGGACCAGATTCCAAGAACCGAACGCACTCCATTATAATGCACCATCATCAGCAGTTGTTATCTGAAAACAACAAAAGCTTTTGATCTCCCCCCTCCGTCTCTCACTCACTTCCCCGTAGTGTTACGGTGCTAATTGAGAAGACGACTATTCCCGGCGTGCTTGCCCGCCCGACAGAGTACACAACTTGGATATGATAATGACGGCAAGTTGCGCTGCGAAACGAGACCAACTTTGCAGCACTTTATCGCAATCGCTTTGAATATTTGATGCGGCGGAGAGGGCACTCTGCCCCAACTCTCCGTTCGACGCAAAGTGGAAGCAGAAGCAGTATAATGACATTTTGATAAAGTCGATTGTCAATTAAGGCCGATGATCGATTTGTTCGGCTTACGGAGGCAATCACCAACCGCCGTGGTTGAGTTGTCGATTAAATTCCCGACGGGGACATAATAAGTAATAATAAAAATTGATTTTATGTCTCGTCATTCTTGTCAGTCTTGTCAGTCTTGTCAGTTTTGTCAGTCTTGTCAATCTTGTCAGTCATGTCAGTCTTGTCAGTTTTGTCAGTCTTGTCAGTCTTGTCAGTCTTGTCAGTCTTGTCAGTCTTGTCAGTCTTGTCAGTCTTGTCAGTCTTGTCAGTCTTGTCAGTCTTGTCAGTCTTGTCAGTCTTGTCAGTCTTGTGAGTCTTGTCAGTCTTGTCAGTCTTGTCAATCTTGTCAGTCGCGTCAGTCTATTTTTTATTATTATCGCGCCATCCTTGTAATTTACGTCCAACTCCAAGTGGTATCCATAAATGTCGGGGGTAAGCATGACAAATGAGGTATGTCACGTCCCTGGACAGACTTCGTACGAACGACCGTCGGGAATGGAAACTTCTGCAGACCGGAGCACTCGTACCTCTCCCGGTGGGTGGATGGCTAAAGCCACTGCCAGCAACGGCAGTAAATTCATAATTGAGCGCAGCGATGAAAAACAAGTGGCGGCGGCTATGTAAGCCGATTTCGCCACCCACCAGGCCGTGGTCTGCCCGCCCCCCTGCGTCGTCGCCCTGGTAGCGCACTTGTGTGCTCCGCCGTCGTGTCATCAACTTGTTGCCACAGTCGGTCGTGTCGTGCGGTTATCCAATTTGTTTTTGTTTTCGCCTCTGCTCGGCTGCGTGTGTGCGTGTGGATCCTAATTTAGATTGAGTCGACGACAACGAGGACGACGACGCCGCCGCCTACACGCGCCCCAAGACGGTATCCTCCCTGATTTTTCATCGGGCCGCCTGCGTGTGTCCCAGCAGCGCCGAGTTTGTGTGAGCGTGTGCGTTGTTTATCGCTCCATGCCCTCGATGTGACACAAATTACGGTCGCCCTTGCTTAGCATCATTGCCAGCATCGTCGTCATCATCGTCGCTTGTGTCGTCTCGGGTTAACCGGGACGGTGATGGAGATATTCGCAACAACAGCGCCACCGCCAGCCCACCACATAATCCTGATTATGCCATTGAATATCTGTTTTGGCATGTCCCAGCCGCGTCCCTGCGGTCGGCTCACAGACGGTTGACGGTTGCCAGGACGAGCAGCCCGCCCCCACAGTCTTACTTGACTAATTCATTAACGTTAATAATGACAAGGATAACGTAAACTAAATTATTTCCCATTTACTTACAAGGCCGATTGATTTTATCGAAGTCGCAGTCTGCTGGACAGACCACTGTCCGGGAGTCCGGGTCCCCCGGGGGCGAGCGGAAATGTCATTAAGATTATCTCGACAGAATCTGCGGACAATGGGAACGCAAATGTTGCTTCCTTGGTCAAAAATTAATGGAATTATGCAATGAAATCATCAAAGCTGACACCGGGGCGCGAGGGGGCGCAAGGGGCCATCAGCAATTACCTAATGAGCTCGACCAGACAGCCGTGTGCCATGGTAATGAATACGTGTCACCGTGGCGGGGGTCTGGGGCGGTGGGCGCTGGTCGGGTGTCCTTTCGTTGCGTAATCTGATGAAATGACTTATTGCATATGTTCGCACTGATGGGGGGAGGGATGGGCCTCTAATTGGTGCTGCCTCTTCGAGGAAGGCCATTGAAATGGGATACCTTGAGTTATGGCTCATAATCCCTTTTCAATTAGGATTTTGCTTTAATTGTCAGGCGACTTGTTTCACAAGGATTATGAGGCATTTCAATGGCAAGGCTAATTGATTCGGGGAATGAAGGCGATTTGGCAGCACTTTGTCACTGACGTATGAGTGGGTTGGTAATTTGAGAGGAACGCACCGGATAGGAAGCCATATGATGATAAAGGGTTCTTGAAAGTGTGGAAATGCATTCACAGAGGACATAACGTGCATCGTTGTTGGGTGACCAGATAGCAGTGGTAGCTTGCTCAGCAACTGTCAGGACTACCAATGGTATCCAGCTGTCAAAATATTCAGTAAGGCATGCAATTTCATCGTATGTTGAAATTAATGAAATAATCCCACACAAATTTTGTTGACGGCGAGCGGTCATCAATTGGCCACCGCGATCCTTCGCCTAGACACCACTTGACTGTTTTCTCTGAGTCTAGGTCATGTCCTTAGTTTGTGCTAACAAGTCGATAACTGTCAACGAGTCCAAAGTCAAAATTCAAGACGCTATTGCCAGGAAAACGCCGCGCTTACTGGGCCGAGTCATCATAAATGGCACTAGCTTGAAGAACTACCAGAGAAGTTGAGGCGGCCTTTTAAATGGTATGTTATGTCATGCAGAATGGCATGAATGTAACTTCAAATTAAAGCTGAAACCAACATGATACCTCACACCGTTGTTGTTCTATTTAAATGCCTTTTCTTATCGTTTTTGTCTGGTCACTCAATAGGAACTGCGATATCCTGGCATCAGTCATTTTTTGTTTCGTCGGAAATCAACGTCAACCTTAGATTATCCGCTCAGACAGCTTGCGATTCCTGCTTATTCAGTTGTAGTCTGCATCACTAAAATGTGACTAAGCTTTATGTGCTAAGTAGCTTATCCTGTCTAACAACGAGAAAAATGGTGAGCGGCATCAACTTGGCCTTAGCAACATGTTTAGTGTAGAATATGTGGACGGCCTCTCTCGTTGTCGTTTATTGATAGCGAGGATGTGCAGATGTGGGACCAAGCTGAGGGTCTGACTGAACTCACGAACTGTCCGATTTCGCCTCCATTTTGGATGACGGCGTGTGGTTTGTTTAAGACTGGAGACTCCCTCTGTATTGTAGAGTGCTTCACTAGAGTTGAAACGTAAGTCAATTGAGTGCACCAGCTGAGATGCAGCTCACTTGTGATTCAGGAAGTTCAGCATTTGACAAGTAAGCTCCAGTAAGTATCCATCCTATGCCTGTAGCTTGGATTTACGCAGCCCTTCCTCAATGATTTGCGTATACACATCAGCCCCCCGTATCATTTCGATCGATGCGGTTGATTTGAATTTGTTTGATCCGGCTCGAAGGACCTGAAAATGATAAGAGAAGTTTGAGAGAAAGGCAACTGTTTTCCGTTAACACGCTTCAAAAAAAAAAGAAAGAAAAGAATTTATTCGAACTGTCAAAAGTTACAAGTGAGAAATGAAATGGAATGAAATGAAAATTGTGAAGTTGTCACTGTTTTGACTTAAGGGCATGATTTCATTTCGGAACATTCCGTCCGCCTTCGCCAGATCCTGGCGAACAAGTTTCTTCCTCCAATGGTAGCAAGCTGATTTTCTGGATTGGCCTCACAAATGTAGATGTCGCGGTCCTTAGATGTACGACACGAACTAGTCCATCGGCACCAGGATTCACGTCGGTGATGCGGGCCAACGGCCACTTGCATGGTGGGTAAAGATTGGATCGTACCAGACACAGATCTCCAACCTTTACGGACGGTTGACGAGTACGCCACTTTGGCCGCTGTTGCAACTCATGAAGGTATTCTGAAGACCATCTACTCCAGAAGTGCTCGTACATCTGTCGGATTAGCTGCCATCGGGATAGTCGGGATGTGTTGTCTTCCATCGTCGATGGCTCTGGTATCGTAAGTGTTGATGTTCCTATGAGAAAGTGGGCCGGGCTGAGGGCTGAAAGGTTCGTTGGATCGTCGGAGAGTGGCTGCAAGGGCCTCGACTTGAGTGAGGAGCGTGGACATTTCCTCAAATGTTAACAAGGCCTCTCCAATGATTCGCTTGAGGTGGAACTTCACCGACTTAACCGCCGCCTCCCAAATACCTCCAAAATGTGGTGCCGATGGAGGGTTGAAAAGCCATTGGGTTCCATCATTAGCAAGCAGTTGTGCGATTTCCCTACTCTGTAGGCTGGCTCGCTCAAAAAGTATGCGTAGCTCCTTGTTGGCTCCGATGAAGTTCGTACCACAGTCACTTGATAGAGTTGCACATATACCACGCCTCGCCACAAATCGTCGGTAAACTTGAAGGAAGTCCTCGGTCGAATAGCCTGAAGCCACCTCCAGATGAACTGGCCGCGATGTTAGGCACACAAAGACTGCAATATATCCTTTATGTGACTTAGGACCACGCCCCTTTGAATGCCGGATGCTGATAGGGCCAGCGAAGTCAATTCCAGAATGAAGAAAAGGCCGATATCGCCGAACTCGCCTGGCAGGTAGGTCACCCATTTATTGAATAGTAGGGGAAGGACGCTGTCGCCAACATCGTAGGCACTTGAAGATTATAGATTTAACTAGTTGTCGGCCTCGCACGGTCCAAAATCTTTGTCGCAGATAACACAAAGTAAGCTGCGTACCGCCATGCAAGGTTCTTTGGTGAGCGTCCCAAATTATAAGTTTCGTCAGGTAGGACTGTCGAGGGAGTATCATCGGATGCATCTCATCAGGATGGAGAAGTGCATGTCGTAAACGACCGCCCACACGTAAAACCCCATCATTATCCACAAATGGGTTGCAACCGATGAAGCTGGACGTTGCTAACCCTTTTTCACTCGGTATTACTTATTCCGTAAGTCGTACTATGCGTAAGGACTCGTATGTTTTTGTTATCAGGCTGGCGACCCATGGAGGGTCCGAGCCTGAGCAATTGCTGCCTGTTGATGGTCCTGGGCACGTTGCTTCCAGTCATCAAGACCAAGCTGTCTTGCATCCGCGATTACTTGGTCATTATACCGGAGATTCGGTCTTCCTCTCCTTCTCGAACCAGTAGGCTCGGATTCAAAGAGCCTCTTTGCTGGATCATTGTTGTCCATGTGCTCGATGTGGCCGTGCCAGTGCAGTCGACGGATTTTTGCCTTCCGGACTACATCCGCATCCTGGTATAGCTCGTAGAGTTCGCGGTTATGTCTTCTCCTCCATTCGCCTTCCTTGCTGAAGGGACCATATATCCGACGTAGAACTGTTCTTTCGAAGGTACCAAGAATCAGCTCTGCAGTTTTGCTTAGCGTCCAGCTTTCGGCAGCGTCCAACTTCCAGCTTTGGTCCTTCGAGTCAGTACTCGTATACCATTTTCAATTGTCACATCAGGAAAGTATCGCATTAAAATAGTTAAAATAGTCTCATTTTATTCGACTTGCCCTAGTTTCTGGCCGACAACAAATTAGTACACCAACGATAAGAGTAACAGACAAAAAACTGAGTTAAATGCAAGTAAAGCTTGAAGATAATTATTTTAGAAGAAGAAATTCAGAATATTGGACAAAATCGTCAAACAACATCGGTTCAGCCCGTAGAGGGCCAGGGCCTAGTTTCTCAGCAACCACTCGTGAGTGGAAGCGACCTACAGTTTTATGCCGACTCCGAACGGCCAAGTTTGAGAAGCTTCTTCCAGACAGTTATACTCCTTGAGCATTGTCAGTGACTCGGAAGAGTTGGGGCCGTGAAAAGTATCTCTTGTCGTACCAGGAATCGAACCTAGACAGATAGGTCCAAGTGCGTAGGAGTCGACGCACATACCCACAACGCCACGGGCCACCACCACGTATTCAGCGTAAAAGTTCTTTGTTCTCAACAAAAATTAAGAAAAAAAAAAACTTAAATACAGTAATTAATAATGTATTCAAAAGAAAATGGAAGTTAAGTTAGGTAAGGTAGGCCTTCTCCTTCTCTGCAGCTGTCCTGCACTCGCCTCGACTCGGAAAGCCATACTGGCCTCCTACTTCTTTGATAACCTAAGTGACCTTAACGAAATACCAATTTAATCGTTGCTGCACTTCACTAACAAGTCTGTCTGGCTATCATAATCATGCCGCCCCCAACACGCCTTGTGAACCCACGTGGCAGTACAATGGGCCTATTGTTGCACCAGTAGGCGCCATTGACAGATGACGTTCTCACGGCCAATATTGAACAATTACTGACCAAAGAAATTGGACATTGTGGCTGGTCGAATTGCCCGAGCTGTATTTTGTAAGGTCTACGAATAAGATCCTTCCGTAAAATTGTCCTAGTAGTCGAATATCACACTCTAAATTCAGCAAACGACGCGACGGCGAATGGAAAATCAATCATCGTTCAGCAATATTTTTCACTGCGCACTCCACGCATTTAAGCAGGTGACTTGGATGTCCAATAGCGTGAAATTGGTGCGGAATGCTATGGTGATTGGTGCTGTGCAAGTCTAAGACTGTTGACTTCCACAAACCCTCCATGGTCATGGTAGACATGCATATGTGTACTCCCGACCGCTTTTAGGCTTATGAGTGGTATATCGAATTCAATGAACTTAAGGCTCAACTAAAGGGTGATTTGTTAGCTATTATCTTTTTGGCAACACTGGTTTAAACAGCTGGCGCATGTTTCGTGTTTTGTTTCACTGTCAAACATCTTCAGTTTGGTCTATAATTTAACCATGAATCGTCTTACAAACGAACAACGCTTGCAAATTATTGAATTTTATTATCAAAATGCGTGCTCTGTTAAGAAAGTTCATCGCGCGCTTCTTCCATTTTATGGTCAGCTCATTTTTGGCTCAATGGGTACGTAAATAAGCAGAATTGTCGATTTTGGAGTGAATATCAGCCAGAAGCATTGCAAGAGCTACCAATGCATCCAGAAAAAGTCACAGTTTGGTGCCGTTTATGCGGCTGGTGGCATCATTGGACCGTACTTCTTCAAAGATGATGCGAATCGTAACGTAACTGTGAATGGTGAGCGCTACCGTGAGATGATATCCAACTTTTTTTTTGCCCAAAATGCAAGGGCTTGACTTGCATGACATGTGGTTTCAACAAGACGGTGCCACATGCAACACAGCACGCGCAACAATGGACTTATTGAGGGACGAGTTCGGTGAACATTTTATTTCACGTTCGGGACCGGTCAATTGGCCGCCTAGATCGTGCGATTTAACGCCTTTAGACTATTTTTTGTCGGGCTATGTTAAAGCTCATGTCTACACAGACAGGCCCGCTTCAATTGACGCATTGGAAGACAACATTGAAGCATTTATTCGTGAGATACCGGCCGAAATGTTGGAAAGAGTATGCCAAAATTGGACTAAGCGGATGGACCATTTGAGGCGCAGTCAAGGTCAACATTTGCATGAAATAATCTTCAAACATAAAATTATATGGACCGTACTATCGATTCATATAAAGATTTCATGCATTTTTCTGAATTTCATGTGTTTTTTTTTTAAAAAACTTTCCTATAGCTTTTTAAAAATCACCCTTTATAATGCGCATGAGCTATCATGAGCTAGTGTCAAGTTTGGACGAACTGTTTCGTCATGTTTGCGAAAAAAACATGAGTAACTATAATGTACACATGCGCGCATAGCCTCCTGTCAGAAATTCTTCCGTTGCTTGCTTATTTAATTTTGATTTATTATGAATTCCTCATGTTTCCAGTTTGATTATATGTGTATGTTTCTACGAATACCAACACAATATCAGCTGATTTGCTCATTTTTTAAAATTGTTTTCTTGGCTGTGTTTTATCTGTCACATTTGCATATGCGCGGTGCGATTCATTTCGCACTAGCTCATGCTTAACGAAACATTTGTGTTTTGCACATACTTAACGAAATGTTTGCAATCGTTCATGGACGACATTATAGGTTGCCTCTTAGTGGTGGGTGTATTCGCTCACTTACCGATGCGCGTTTGACACTAGCTAATGCTCGCTCATGCGCATTATAGTTGAGCCTTTAGTTAGAAAAGTGATACAATTTGGTGCGAATCTGGACCTCAATCAATATGCCTCTCAAGCTACGTAGCTCCAGTTACGCACATCAAATCGGACTTCTTCATCAGCTGTTGTGTTCAATTGCTTGCTCAGTAGACGGCATATGACGACCGAAAAATAAGGAAGTGCCTGACTGACTCTGACACATGTCACAAATCTCGCGTGATATTGTAGACAAACGACAAAAATTCAACCACTTTGTAAGCCTTTTGAGGATTTTGAAAATAATTACCGCAACTCGACCTGAAGTAGGAACGAATGGATAGCTGACACCATCAGAGACGCAAACGCTCTGGAAGCTTACACTGATGGTTATAAAATGGAGAACAGAAATGTGGTTGGAATCTTCACCAGGAATCGTCGTCAGAACTCACATCGTCCTTTAGATTAGCAAATCGCTGCACTGCATTCTAAGCAGAAGTTACAGCAGTTCAAGAGGCATTTAGTACGCGAGTCTTATGAGACTTCTGCCGAATCTGTAGAGACGAGGAGGAAGATGAAGCGGTCGCCCATTATCTCCCTCCCACTTGGCGAACACAACTTCGATGGTCTGACTGCCGCAGCTAAGATTAAGATCTCTAAATAGATTCTTCAATGAAACGGGATGCCTCTAAGACATAGCACTCGTAAAGGGTGTTTTTAAAAACGCAGATTTGAATTCGCCGTCATTTGTGCGGTAAAATGTTGGCAACTCTGAAAAAAAAGACAATTTGACAGCTGATAGTCTTTTTTTTTTTTTTTTAAAAAAAGTGTGTCATTAATGTCACTCATTGATGTAGATTTTGGGCTGGAGGCATCATTCGACAATACTTTTTTGAAAATGATTGAATACCATTCGGTCTCATTTTATGAAGTCTGTCAACATACCCTCAACTACCTGTATACTCGTCTTCTTCTTTGGCTGGCTCTACAGTCCGCGATGGACCTGTGCCTCAGCCAATATGCCTCTCCATCCATCCGGTCTTGGACTAGTTGCTTCCAGCTATGCATGTTCAACTGATTGAGATCCCCTTCCAGGTACCTACGCCAATGGAGGCGTGGTATTTCTTTACTCCGTTGTCTCTCGGGATTGGAGTCAATGAGTCATTAGTGTCTCTTCGCTCTACATGATCATAACTTCTGAGACGAGGACGACGAACTGGTTTGATTCCATGTAAGCACACAGACCAGACAGTTCGTCGTTCAGTTTCCTTCTTCAAACACCATCAACACATGCGGGGACCAAAGATAATACGAAGGACTTTCCTCCCGAATCGTCAGAGCACCTCCCGTGCATTACAGAAGAAAGTTAAGCGTTGCATCATCGCCACATTTACGAGGGCCGTTAAATACATTCTCGAAGCTGTGGTTGTATATATAAATTGACTTTTTGATCAAGTAATACTATTATCTTAGTGCATTCATGTAAAATTTCATATAAATGTGATTATTAATTCGCATTTTATCTCTAGTTAAACAGAATCATAATGGCAACTGAGACGATGATGGTGAAAATTGAGCATCGCGCTGTTTTTAAATTTTTCACTAAGCAAGGAAAAAGTAAAAAAACTATTCATGAAGAGATGGTGGCTGTTTACCATATTTCCGCACCTTCATTATCAACTGTGCGAAAGTGGTCAAGTGAGTTCAAAAGAGGCAGAGAGAGCATTGAAGACGACCCCTGCTCCGGCGCCCCGGCTACTGCTTGTACAGGAGAAAGCATCAAAGAAGTCGAAAAACTTGTTCTTGAGGATGCCCGAATAAAGGTGAAAATGATGGCAGAGATCACCAAGCTTTCAATTGGTACCATTCACACCATTCTTCATGACCATCTTAACATTTCAAAGGTCAGTGCAAGGTGGGTGCCACGAATGCTCACAGCGCCTCAGAAAAAAGTGAGAATCGCATGCTGTAGAGAGCTTTTGGAGATGTGTAGTGAGAACGCGGACGGTGTTATGGATCGAATTGTTACTGGTGACGAAACATGGGTCCACCACTGTGACCCTGAAGGCAAACAAGAGTCCATGCAGTGGCATAAAAAAGGATCAGAACCCCCGAAGAAGTTCAAAGTCACTCCGTCTGCCGGGAAGCTCATGGCCACAGTTTTTTGGGACTCATAGGGAGTCTTGCTCATTGAGTACAAAAAAAAAGGTGGAACCATCAACGCCACATCCTACGCTTCCACTTTGCATAATTTGCGGGAGGAAATTAAATAGAAAATACGGGGTAAACTCGCAGCGGGTGTGTTGCTTCTTCATGGCAACGCTCCTGTTCACACGGCGCGAGTTTTCAAGGCTGCTGCGCGAGATTGTGGTTTCGAAGAAATCCAACACCCACCCTATAGTCCAGACCTTGCGCCTAGTGATTATTTCCTGTTTCCGGATTTGAAAAAATGTCTTCGTGGAAAAAGATTTTCGCATGATGAAGAACTCAAGTCGGCAATAAATGGGTATTTTGCAGAGGAAGAGGAAATTTATTTGTTTGAGGGTTTGAAAAAGCTTATCTCAAGATGTAACAAATGCATTGATGTTAGAGGAGATTATATTGAAAAATAAAAACAATTTAAATTGAATTCGCATTTTCCTTCATATCGATACCGAGAATATATTGAACGCCCCTAGTATGCAGAATCGGGATCCAAATTCGTGCCAGAAAAGTCATGTGAACTGTAACCAACGTACTTTATGATTCAATACATTAAAGAACACTCCAAAGACTAAAAACTGTGTGTTTCTCTTTATTTGAAATCTTGCGTTCACTTTAGGAAACACTTTACATCTGGACACATAAGTGGAACCTGTTAAGGAAGGCTGAGCATTCGTTAGAAATTACATCGGCACTGAACATTTTCGTCCACCTTCTACAACTGTTGTGGTGACGCTGCTTTAATAACCTCTTTTCGTCGTCTATTACGCTCTAAACAAATCCCATGTGATTGTGTTACAAGCCCTCCCCAGATGGTCGTCAATTCGAAAACGTTCCAATCTCTGACACACGCTACATCGATTCACACTTACCCCAGTGTCCTTCGTCACTGACTTAAAGAAGTCAATTTAACTGCCTTCAGCTAGCTCCGCAAGACAACTCCGCAATGCACACTAAGGACTCCGAGGAGTCAGCTCTGAAAGGCACCATGCATGACAACGATAAAGATGTCATCTAGAATCTAAAATTCAAATTACTTTACACTCCTTTAATTGAATTGCATTCCAATTTTGGACAACCAAGTAAACAGTCCCCTCAAACGTCCTCATATGCGGCGAGGACCACAAGGGAAACTCCTGCTCAAACGCAAGACCGTGTCCCGACAAATCTTCTCAATTGTCTTCGCAACAAATCCAGTGTCCTTCACCCCCCACATCCCCATCCATCAGGGTCTCCAGTCTCAGTCTCCACAGCCCAACGCTCGTCGTAGCTAGCTTAAAGTTTAATGAAACAGACACTTGTTCCCAGTCCTCGTCCTCGACGTTTCCCCCTTTAAAGCTCGCCTCGAAAGCAATCTCAAAGGAAAATGTTTACCCTGGCCACCAGGGCTCCTCTTTCAACTGCAAGTCCATGGACTTCGGGCCCGTGTCTTTCAGTTATCGTCATCTGAATGCACAGCATCAAGAATAACAACAAAAACAACAACAAGGAGAAGAAGAAGAAGAAGAAGAAGAAAAATGAAATTAGTACTTCTGAATGGATGCACTGGATCGAATGAGAGGACACAACGAAGGTCCTCATCTCCGATTCCATGCAAATCCCCGAGCAAATCCAACCGACACACAGCCCAGCACAGAGGACACAGAGCTGCCTGCCTATTCACATCCTTGCACGCAACGTATTCGTGCGGCCACCCCCGCCTGCGGCCCCGCAGCCATTACTTGTTTACTTTGCTTGAAGATGCATCCTCATTTCCCCTCGTCGGCATGACAAGAATAAGTGGATGTCACTGGATCTGGAGCGAAGGAGGCGACAGGCAGGACATGACGCAACTCTAATGGGATCACAAAACATCAATTGAATGAACCGGTCACACAGGCAGAGGCAACTGCGGCCGGCTGCAGCTGCCATCGTCTGTGCTCTGCGGAGGGGCTTGCTGTCGCTTGCCGTTCGACCCTAATGAAGTATTCAAAGCATAGGTGGGGTGGGAGTCCCCCGGTCACTGGTGGGTGGGCAAACAAAACAATCCCAGGCGCACACATGTGCGCGCTGCGGCGAGAGGCTGAATTTTTCATCAGAATCTGACAGATTTCCCGTGATCCAGGGATTGCGTGTGCCGACTTCAACCCAGCGAGACGTTTGATTGATGACTTCGATGGGGGGGGGCGGTGTCAGGTTGCCCAGCAGCACGGCCGGCGAATTGTTTGATGAAAACTTTCCATTATGACCGAGATGATGGACGAGGAGCCTCCGGCCTGTGCCGCTCCTCGGGTGTGTGTGTGTGTGTGCTAGCGCGCGGTTCGGTGGGAATTAAATTTACCGAAAAATGCTTTTTGGGACAGCGACCAGGCCTGATGGAATCTAATTACTGATGTCACAATGTGAGTCACTGGGGCGAATACGTAACCTCCGAGTCTGGGACCGGGTGGGGTGGTTAGCACTCAGAGGCGGTCGGACACAATGTGTTGCTCGTTGTTTCGTTTGTTTACCGAGATACTTTATACGCGGCATATTTGCCGGCATTTGATTGATTGCATCCCACAGAGGGGCAATGGACACGGGAGGTGCTTGCGCTCGTTCCGGTCTGACTGACGTCGTTGATATGGAAATGGGGCAGTCCACACGGAAGTGGGATGCCAATCAAGTTGGAAGTGTGAAATATTCAACGATTGCCGACACTTGAACTGACACATCAGCGGCTCTTATTCGCAGTCCCTTGTCAAGTGGCACATTGAACTGGAGCCGGGTCGTCGCATTCACTTTATGGGACTGTCAAAAATGCATTTTTTGACGTGAATGAAAATGTATGAGATTGCTGCGATGTTTGTATCTAACTGGATGTCACTACGAAGCTCACATCCTGTCTGTTGGTTAAGTAGTTAGCTAACGATGCTGGAACAAACTATTTGTCTCTACGTATTCACGACTACAGAACATGCATCGTTTCTGCGTGAATTTGGAGATGCCACTGAAGTTGTGGAAAGTTGCACAGATGCAATAATGGGAAGGCATCCATTCAAGTGCCTCGCAGGCAAGGCCATATATCCGGGACAGACTTGTTTTTTCAAAGACACCAGGAATCAGTACCGCGGTTTTGCTTTTCATCCAACTTTCCTTTATATCGCGGTGTGACATTTCTGCTTCCCTTAGTGCAGTATCTCGAGCTCTGTTTGATTACGCCAAAAAATGGCTTCCCGAAGTCTACGGTGACGAGGAAAATAGAGCAGTATCTGTTCGATTATGAGGCTAGCGAGAATGAATTTGACGATAGTGCCGACAGCGTGGCGGACCGACACTTTATTCCAGATCTGCAGCTCCCTTTTGAAGAGGAAGTCGTTGAAGCGTTTGAAGGATTGGATATCGACGGTATTACTGACGACCTAGCGCACAATGTAAGTACTTCCCAGCGTCCACGGAGCCACCACGGAATCTTCTCTTCACCCAGGACCATCAGCACGCCTTGAAAGAAAACCTAAACAGTACGTGCGCTGAAGGAAAAGGCATCTGGAGCTAATGAACAATAGCTCAGTTTTACGTGCGATAAAACCTTACCACCGGACTTTTTAGATCTCGGTAATCATATCCAGTTATTTTTAGGCTATTTCCCAAAGAATTGATTAAAGATATTGCCAATCGAGCAAACGGATAAAAAGATCTCCAAAAAAGAATGAGTTTTTGGTTGTTGATATTATTGAAGGATTGGAGGAATATTCACAGCCTGGAAGAACACATCGCAGAAACCCCAACAAATCACCGCCTGGAAAGACAATATAGTTGTAAGCTACTCAAGTCACAAGTTTTAAGACACGACAAGGTGAACAAAAGATATGTGACCATTGACCGACCAAACATCGTGGTAGAATACAAGCGCCATATGGCCTGTGCCGATCCTGTGTCCTGAGCTAAGAGCTACTGGTTTAGGATACATCCCTACTCAAGTGCTCGTTAATATGACGGTTACAAGCTCACAAATAAAGGATTATGTGGACAGTGCCCTATCTTAATCATAGAATGAGGCACACAGAATGACACTTACAACACAAGGGGGCTAATACTGGATGCATCCTACTAGTAGTTTGGCCAGAGGCTATAGTCTGGTGCCAAGATCAGGGAAGCCCCTGAGACCCACATAGGTTTCAGCCTGATCGGTTGAGGTTGTCACCCAAGTGGGAGAGTCGTATTGTCTCTGGCTTAATAACAAAGTAGCGGGGAGACTACTGAGAGCTTATCGCGCTAAGATTGGTATGATGTGTGACTCCGAGACGTGAAAGGTATATGATCTAAATCCGTGTGAAGTTGCAAAAACCAACCGAGTGCTGCATCCCAAAGAGCAGGGGAGGTTTTAGCTCGGCCTCGCACTCGGATCGGCCAAGGTGGAGAAACAAGTCCACAACATTTAACTCAAAATTGATACTTGAATTTCCTACTTAAGGTGTCTGGAGTAAAAAATCGGGTGATATAAGCCTATCGGCAGGAGATCGCGTTTATCAATTACTCACTTGTTCTTCAATAGCAGTCAAAGCTTCCAACACGGCAATATCAATGGCACCTGCGTAACCGAACTGTTTGGCTTCCTTGTAGAAGATAGTGCCTTCCGTGTCTACAGCATCCCGCCGCACTCCCTTCTCCAATGAGTGTGGGCGACACAACGAGACACAATTTCCCGGGATCCCGAATTCGGCCATAGTTTCGAGTGCATGTGAATTTAAAATCCATAGGACTTGCTCATCGATCCCACACTCGTGAATCTTTTCCAGGATTTGTCTTGGTCTATAATCGATTTGACGAGCCGAAAGCTGCACTGGTGCTTGGTATAGTGGCTTTAGCCGTTCAAAAAGTACACTGGACTCTCGATGTCTTGCAAGCCTTTGACAAGGTTTGGCACGAAGGTTTGAAACAAAAGCTTCTACAGTTCCTCCCGAGAAGACTTTACACAATTTTATCGAATTATCTAACTGATAGAATCTTCCGTGTGAAATATGGGAAAGAATACTCCCTATTTAAGCCTATACAAGCTGGAGTACCTCAAGGATGTTACCTTGGTCCCCTCCTTTACTTACTGTATAGCAGCGATATACCGCAGGTCGTAGGCCTGCCGTGCTAGGCACATTTGCTGACGACACCGCCATTTTAGTAACTGCCAAAACGGTCGAAGAATCAACCAGAAAATTACAATGTGCTCTAGACCGGATACACGAATGGACGAACACTCAGCGGATTGAGATTAACGAAGCTATATCCGTTCATATAAATTTTTCGTATAAGAACTTGCCCGTTTTTATAAATAATGTTATAAATAAATGCTTTGGTAATGAAGCGAAATACCTCGGAATGAGTCTCGATGTAAAGCTTAAATGGAAGGAGCATGTCAAAAAGAAGCGTGAAGAGCTCCTATTAAGATACAAAGACATGTACTGGCTTATTGAAAAATATTCCAAGCTAAGTATTGACAACAAATTGCTTATATACAAGCAAGTGCTAAAACCCGTCTGGACGTATGGTATACAACTATGGGGTTGTACCAAAGAAAGTAATAGAAACATACTACAAACATTTCAAAATAAAGTGCTAAGGGCCATCGTCAACGCACCCTGGTACATACGAAACAGCGACATCCACAGAGATCTTGGAATTCCATCAGTCCATGATGAAATTACGAATTTTGCTCGTAAGCATAAGCGTCGTCTGGAAGAGCACATAAACTCTGCTGTCCTTCCAATTCTCGATGAAAGCAACGCTTTTCGCCGTCTGCAAAAGACCAAACCCCTTGACCTAGCACGGTGAATTCAACCCGCGCTTAGCTGCGGTGGTAGCAAGAATTTCTTGCCAAATGCGCCTAAACCAAGAAAGTAAAACTGCTGGATAAGTGTAAGACTTAGTTGTAGTGGAAATATATTTTATTTGAAGAGAGGTGTTTTTACTGGGTAAAAATCCCTTTCGCTATGTGGGAACGGTCCGCATAGTGTCTTTTGAAGATTTTCACCTATACTCGCAAAAAAAAAAAAGAGTACACTGGACAGGATGATATAGGCGACATTGGGCAGGGATCTCCTTCACGACGACTTCTGTAAAAGTCTTCTTGCTTGTTCACCGTTGAGGCAGTTATCACCCAAAATGATCACTATTTGACTGAATTTAGATCTGTGAAGAGATGCGAGTTTAATAAAACGCCTTGGCCTTCAAACTTGTTGGCTGCTCCGGTATACTTTCGTGCGTTGGATACATTCTTGAGCGAAAGAAGGTTGGAAAGCGAAAGGGCACGGTCGTTGGTTTTCTCGTGGTTGAAATTCACCTTAAAATACGGTTACCCACAAGGCTCTAAACTGGGACCGCTTTTGCTTATACTCTGCACGAATAATCTGCTTCAAGGGCTGACAGTTTGCTTTTCCTTCGCTTAAGCGGATAACACGACCGTTTGTCGTTTGTCATCAATCATTTGAGCAAGCCATAATGCGGCACCAATCTGAATCCACAAACTTACACATGTCAATGGTGTCATGGGAAACCAAAGTCATTCACATCCGCAGCCCGCAGTACCCAGTCTCGACAATCAGAACAACCAGCCGGTTGAAGCTGGTCAGTAATCCGCTGAGTGTCGATGAAATTGAAGTAGTCAATACGACGATGATCATCGACGTTCACTTCACGATCGCTCAACAAACTACAGGAGAAGGCCACGCAAAACACATCTATAATCGTTAAGACGATCTTCCACATGACAGCGTTCTTGAAGAACTATGCTAACCCAAGGTTTCGTATCACAATAAACCACCAATATGAAACGCAAGGACGAGCTGAAGGAATGTACTGCACCCCGAATTTTGGGAATGTTTATGGTAAGCATCAGCTGCAGTATAACATTCCACGCACTCTAAACGTCAACTGCACAGAAACCAAAGGAAGAAAAAATTAGAAAACGTCATTTACTCCAACCTCTTGCAGGCAAGCCTTGTGGCTTCGCAGAACACAAAATTGTATGTAATACACCAAAAATTTAAAAGAATTATAAGTCAACTTCATAGCCAATAGGAGGGTTCAGGGTCAAGCCTGGCTAGTTCCTCTTGTCGAGGAAGAGTGAATGTGTTTCATAAGAAAACTTATGATGAACTAAACACGTTCCCCGACCAATGAATGGAACACATTAAGAAGTTGCTTAAAATGCTAGTCTCCCCACTTGTCCATGGAAAGGCGCAACAATGTTCATCTGCTCTGTTTGGGTGCGCACCCTGCTGACCTACTTTCGCGCGCTCTGCCTGCCAGATGCTATCGCCCGCCATTAATGAGACTGCCCAGTGGTGAAAGGGCAATCAATAGAGATCATTAGCGATAAGCCCGACTAACAAAAAAGCGGTTCGAAAGGCAATACATCCACTGATTAGCTGAGTTGAACAACCTTCCCCCGGCCACCGCCGCTGTCGTTCGATTCAATTTCGTTTATACTAAGAATCCGATATCCACTCCTCAAGGGCCAGGCGTTTCGATTACATGTCCGTGTCTCGTTCCCCCCAGCCCTGGCCAGCATCGTGCGATGGTCCATCTTGTGTTTCTTCCACTCAATGACCGCTAAAAAAGATAAAGATAAGGGATACCAATCGATTTTGCGCGCACCTGTGAAGTCATTACAGCCGCACCTTCGCCACCTTTCTCTGGCAGCGAATATCGCTGCCCCTTCCGCCCACCCACGGGCAGAGAGAGCAACCCATTCTGAAATTCCATTTCCAATAATCATTCCCAAGCTTCCCTCGGCACATACATTTCGCAGGAACCCCAACACATCACCAATGTAATCACCTGTAAGAGTATCATAAATTCGTCCTTTTTTCGCTCGCTCTCTCGGCGAGCTCTCCCACTCGCTCCGCAGGGGCTGGCGCTGGAGCAGGAAAAAAATCGTTCTTTTCACCTTTTTTTTCCATGTTTCCGAGGAATAATTACAAGCGATGCGATGTTTGTCTTCTCCTGTTGATATCCTTTCTTTTGGCCATACACACACACATTGCCAGAGACAGAGAGACAGAGAGAGAGAGAGAGAGAGAGTGACGTGTAAGCAACATGTTTGTGTGAGGCCTCGCTACAACAACTAATGCCAACCAGTTGAATATCCAACGATTATCCTCTCCCGCACTACTGCGACGTCAGTGGCACACGAACGGCACGCGAAACACATGTTTCCATGAAATTTATATCCCTGTTGCGCCTGATACATACGAACATCCCCTTCGGCGAGATGGGGGGTAGCCCTCCCAGCGCCACGGCGCAGTGGGTGGGCGCGAGAGGAGCTCGCCCGACGCATGTGCGGAACCTCACTGGAAGTGGAGCCTCTCGCTCGCGCTCTGCGTCTGTGTCGGTGTCCACTACCCCTGATGCGATGTTTTTGTGCGGGGCACTTCCAGCGCCAGCGAAGACTTGGCTTGGAAGTAAACAGAAATTCCATATCCCGAAGGATCCGCTCTCTCTCTCTCTCTCTCACTCGGTCTCACACGCACTTCGTGCATCCCTCTCTCTTCGGTGGTTGGAGGGGGTGGTATTTGTTGCGCGCGTTATCAATGCCAGGGAAAATCTCTATTACAAGGATATCCTTCCCCCTTGATTTCCATACATCCCATGTAGTCGCACATACACACAGCAGCCGAGTCACAAGAAGAGAGCACGAAAAAGGGGCCCAGTGCTGGTGTGCTGTGTGCAGAGAATTAAGGACTCTACCGTGCTTGCCCAGGGTTGGATTGTTAACTGCTCGTATCGCGTTAAAAGGTGCCCAGTTCGAGTAGAGCATTTGAGAGGATCGCATATCCTTTTCCGGTCCGTGGTACGTTCACTAGATTCTGTTGTTTTTTTTTTCTGCTTGCTATCTCTGGACTGCTATAGCACCGCACAGGAGAAGTAAAAAAAGGACAAAAAAAAATAGGAATATCCTCGATTTTTTCGGCATTTTCCGAGCTCAAGCCACAGCCTGTGTGTTGTGTTGGTTCGTTTTTCCCTCAGCCCGAGCGGGGCTCAGTGAATTGGGACAGTTTTTGTGAGTGTTTCTTAACGAGGTTTCTGTATCGCATTTGTGGTGTGTTGCACATCGCGTGAGAGAACAATTTAGTGCAGAAGCATCCGCATATCGCCTGCGGATGTATGTCCTGGCCATCCGCCGAGAACCGGACGCCATCTGAGTTGGAAAATTCGAATTTTATCATCGTCCCTACCTGACGCACAGTGTGAGGCATGTAATTGCACGTTTGTTCGCCAGAAAGGACACAGCTGCAAGCAGTTGAACGCTAAGAAAAGCAAAAAATAAGTGAGAGAAACTTTCATCCCTCGAAACTGGAGCACGAATACGTGACTTCTGGGAAACCCCCTCGCTCCCGGCCCCCGCTTCTAGGGATAATGGACCAATAAAAGAGGAACAATCAAAAAAAAAAAACAGAACACCATTCCACCGAGCAACTCGGAGTTCTTTAATTAATTTTCCAAAGTTCGGATCTGATTAAAACGTGAGAAGTCCTCTCCTTTCGGGGAAGCGCTTCCTTCTCAGACCCCTTCCGTGCCCCATCTGCCTAATCGGGATAATTAAAGATTAAATTTAGATTCTAGTGGGAACTCAAGTGATTGCCGTTCGTTCGGGTTGTTGGCGTTGTGCGCGAGTGTCCTTGCGTCGCGATATAAGTGAAAATAGTGCGCTGAGTGTGAAAATCCGTGTCCAGGATCAGCGAAGGACTCATCAGAAGCACTCCGGAGATTCATCACAGGTTCGTCAACAGGTAAGGGGACCTCGAAAAACTGCATGAGGCACTTTTGTAAATTGCCCAAGGACGAAGAAAAAAAAGAGAATTCCAGGAAAAAAAAAGTCCTGAGGTTGTTGTGGCGTTTTTTTTTCGTTCGCTTTCATTTTTTTTTGTTTCGATCGATAAAGCGAAAATTACGAACACTTTTCTGAGCAATATCGCGACGAAGGGGGGAACTTTTTTTGCCACCTCCCCCTCTTTGTAACGCCCCCCATTCCCTTTTGTTGGAAAATTGAAAAATAATTCACTTTTATTGTTGTTTTGTACCTTTTCTCGTCTTGTCCTGATGGCGAGGGTGGGCTGCAGCAGAACAAAGAGGAACTAAGAGTCCTGGACGCGTAGGGTTGAATATTCATTCGCTTTGAGATTGGTTTGTTCGGCGGGCGGTTCTTTGGATGCCGTTGGTTGGTGTGGGTCATTAGGGGACACAAAACGAAGATCCTTCAAAGGATGGTTGAATGCAAATGGAGGTGGTCGTGCTTTAAGAAGGGGAATCGAATGACTTTAAGACGTTCGGAGATGTTTGTGCCCAAGCTTCCCTTGAATTTTCACCGACTAATTCCAAATAAGCACCGACCCATGTCTTCGACTGCCAATTATAAGGAATTAAAGTCATTTGGGGCCAAATTAATCCTCATAGGCAAGCCTTTTGTCAAGATTATGGTCAAATTGTGGTCTATGCGTACATTTTCACCTAAGACTGGTGGCTTTCTGAGTTTGTTGCGAACTCTGTTGGCCAGAGATAAGGAAATTGAGCGTCCAAATGAAATCTCGACTTTTAAGATCTGGCGCCCGACGATGGTGCAGTTCCGTTCTTGAAGAAAAGCTTTGAATTGTGGCAAGTGGTCTCCTGTTCGAGGATCATACTCGCAGCTCATGCATCTGGAAGCACGGTACGAACCAGCAACAGAAAGCAGAACTCTGTGCTTTGACGACAAATTGATGTCGGTGAACTGGCGTGAGTTACAGAGCTGGAAACATGGGAGGTAATAGCGAATGAAGACAATGGAATTCCACGCGGATTGTTTAGGAAGTCCAATTGTGTAGTCAAACAACCAGCTGGAGCTATTAAGAGCGCTTGGACAGATTTCATGTCAATGTTGCCTTGAACGTGAGTGGTGACGTTAAACCGAACATGGTATCCAATTAGGCGTCGAAGTGTGTTCTCAAACCACTTTAACTTACCCACTTTACTGTAATTGCCTTGAGCACACCACGAAACAAAATTCTAACGTCGTTGGATACTTTTGTACAAAAAAGACAACGACATCGCGACCTGAAAAGATCTATTGTAACTAGGGGTTGAAGTGAAACCAAAGGCGTTCCCTTGTGAAACATTGCACGTCTTTTGTAGTGAATCCTCTTACTTCCTGAAGTGATGGAAATTATCTTATGGAAAATACGTTTCTTTATGTGCATAAAATGTACTCGAATGTCTCATCCTTTTCCAGGCAAAGTCCACATTCGTTGTTCATTTTGTTAAGATGGTAATAAAGGCTGCAGTGGCCGCTAAAAAAGCTAATTACCAGTCGTATACTTTCTTTCTTGAGGCAAAGGATGTAAAGGGTGATTTTTAAAAAGCTATAGGAAAGTTTTTCAAAAAAAAAACACATAAAATTCAGAAAAATGCATGAAATCTTTATTTGAATCGATAGTACGGTCCATATAATTTAATGTTTGAAGATTATTTCATGCAAATGTTGACCTTGACTGCGCCTCAAATGGTCCATCCGCTTGGTCCAATTTTGGCATACTCCTTCCAACATTTCGGCCGGTATCTCACGAATAAATGCTTCAATGTTGTCTTCCAATGCATCAATTGAAGCGGGCTTGTCTGTATAGGCATGAGCTTTAACATAGCCCCACAAGTCTAAAGGCGTTAAATCGCTCGATCTAGGCGGCCAATTGACCGGTCCCGAACGTGAAAAAAAATGTTCACCGAACTTGCCCCTCAATAAGTCCATTGTTGCGCGTGCTGTGTTGCATGTGGCATCGTCTTGTTGAAACCACATGTCATGCAAGTCAAGCTCTTGCATTTTGGGCAAAAAAAAGTTGGATATCATCTCACGGTAGCGCTCACCATTCACAGTTACGTTACGATTCGCATCATCTTTGACGAAGTACGGTCCAATGATGCCACCAGCCCATACACCGCAGAAAACTGTGACTTTTTCTGGATGCATTGGTAGCTCTTGCAATGCTTCTGGCTGATATTCACTCCAAAATCGACAATTCTGCTTCTTTACGTACCCATTGAGCGAAAAATGAGCTTCTGACCATAAAATGGAAGAAGCGCGCGATGAACTTTCTTAACAGAGCACGCATTTTATTAATAATAAAATTCAATAATTTGCAAGCGTTGTTCGTTTGTAAGACGATTCATGGTTAAATTATAGACCAAACTGAAGATGTTTGACAGTGAAACCAAACACGAAACGTGCGTCAGCTGTGTAAACTAGTGTTGCCAAAAAGATAATAGCTAAAAAATCAACCCTTACTTATAGGAATAAGGCTTAGGGTTAATCGTTTCGAATGCCTAGGTGGTCTAGGCGATGTTTGTTTTCTCATTCGTTAATCAGCATTGTAGCTGCTGTTCAATTGACGCAGTTCAGGACCTTTAATAGCAGTGTCCAATCCAGCCATAGCGAGCTCAACTGTGGATTCGTTGCCTGCAATCCCCCTGTGTCCTGGGATCCAGCCAAGCTTCACTTTGTTGTCTCTGGCAAGGGATTGTAGTGCGTTGTAGCAACAATTGACCGTTTTGGAGCCCATTAGGTCGGACGAAAGTGCCTTAAGTGCTGCGTGACTGTCTCAATGTGTATGGATTCTAGCGCCATTAATACACTTGAGGAAATTGTTTCGATCCCTCTGTCTTGGATTTCTGCGTGGAACACGGTATGATTTGAACCCATAGGTGTAGAGAAGCTTGTGTGGTTGGCTCGAAAGACTCCAGCTCCAACTCCAGAGTCCAGTTTTAATCCGTCTGCTTACCATACTAGATTTCTAGAATTTTCTGTCGGAACACCATTGGTTCAATTCTCGCGTTATAATATTTTAACAAATAATCTCAAATAATCTGCCGAACCAATGGTTGAATATAACTATTCTCGATGTCTGAGAACTTCGCTAGACTTCCCCAACGCCTTCTCCAGTCTCGGTGGTAAAATCTGGGTACTTTTCGCGTCGTCGATAGAAGAATATTATGGCGTTACAGTCCGAGGTAGTGCAAGACCTACCCTCTACAGGAACCATACGTGTTATATTTACATGCTGTTCATCTCTTACAACTGGAAGGGACCTCGAGCATTCATGTCGACTCCGAAATGCTTTTGTTGAACTCCCTCCATTGTCAGAGCATCGAGGGCTGTGGTTCAGTGAATTATGAAAGATGTCCGTATTGAGAAGCATCGTCCACCGCATATCCACTCTGCCACGAGGGTCAGCACAATCGATAATATCTGTGATCCCTCAGGGTAACCACATACGTCCAGTACTAATCAATCACCATCATCTCAATGATCTTCTAAAAATCGGCAGAGTTGCCTATTTTAAAGTGAAACGATGTCTGGCAAGCTGGCGCTGTCAGAGACCAGTTAATTTAATTTGTTCGTCCAAGTGTTAGGTTAAGTTGGTCTAAGCTATATTTAATATTAAAGTACTGCCTGTGAACTTGTATACAATCGTCTGTATTAAGGGACTTTCATGTTGATGGTTGCAACACGCTGTGGATATCAATGCAATTGAGCGAATTAATAAAAAATAAACTCAGAAAATTGACACAGCTGCCAAAATTATCGCAATGCTCATATTCGGTATGCTTCGTTAAGTTTCGTTAAGTTTCGTCAAGTTTCGTTAAGTTTTGTTAAGCTTCATTGGGGCTCGTTCGCTTTTGCACAATAGATCTATTTATGCTATGTGACTGTATATTGACTCCCCATTCTTCCCACTTAAGTGGGACCGATATGAATCTCTCTACGTAAGCAGCAGTCGATATTGGAAGATGGAGTATGTTCTCAGGGGCAAATTATGACGTTTTTTTTTCTGATCAGTTTTCGGTCGATTTGATATGAGTTTAGGTTTACTTAAGTCGATTATGGCAAGGCTTCAATTCTTGCCATTTTCGTTAAGTTTCATTAGCTTGCTACAACCCCCTCGTTTCTTTTCATGTGTTTTCGATTTATGCATCAATCTCGGACAATCCTCTGGTTCGAGGTTGAAGGGAATCAGTCACATCCTGGCTTAGGTTCATAATGTAAGCAGTGCTCTGAAACGCATGTGTAGCCTTTCGGATCAGAAACTGATGTTTGTCTCTAGCGTTTTTTTTACTTTCTCTGATTTTTGCTTAAAACTAAGCCAATTTTCCAGTTCCGACTCGAATGCTGAGATGCTGCGTAGAACTCCTCAATCCCGTGGCTCCCTTTCTTTAGGACGTGGCGCTCAGTGATATGCTTTTTTTTGTCGGTGCTTTTTAACATCACACAGATTCAACAACTGGTCCATTGTACTAGCACAATGCTGGCTGTCATCACTCAGAGATGTACATTCTCCCATGAATCTATCTAGCTGTCTGTCTGTCCCCTAGTTCCAAGTGGCAACTTAACATCGACTTTGTTATCCCTTCCAAAGAATCTGCCTGCCTGACTACGAGTACAATCTCCTTTCACAGCAGCAGCAGCATCAGCAGCAGCTGACTTAACTACACGATAAATCTCTTTGAGTTTTCATGGACGTCGTTAAAAAAAAGATTTCGCCGGAGTGTGCCGCGGGGATTTTCCTTTGGCGTAGTCAATCTGGTAGTCACACAACCGAGGGATTTCCCTTTATTCTCGCAAAAGAATCCTCGAATTAATTGCTGTGTCGAACGTCAAACTCTGCCTTTGAGGGGTCAATGAACTCCGCGTGCTGAGGACTGAGTCCTGTCCTTCCAGCCACCGAATGAAATGATTGCGAGGAAATCAAAGCAAGTAATCTTTCGAGAAATTCCTAGAACGACCGCACACACTGTTGCACTCTCGCCCCGGGGACAATCGCCTGGCAACAGTCGCCTCACCAGACACCATCACCACTTGTTGACTGATTGCGCCCAGCAAACAGGAGCAAATCAGAGATTTGTACAGAGGCTTACCGTTAAGTCTTTTTTCCAATCCCAGGAATCCCCATAAAAGTTTCAACCTCAATAAATCTTCTGGCAAATACGGGAGTGTGGGGGGGTTCGTCTCCGGCGACCACTTGGCAAACGGGAGAGCAACAAAGAGACGTGACAGTTTGGTATCTGCAAACGAATATCACATGAACTTGTCACAAAGGGTGCAGCACAGAGTTGCTCGACGAGGACAATGCGAGCGTTGAAGTGAGTACTCACTCTCACTTCCAGTGATTGTATCGCTGCATTGTTTTCCGATCACCTCGTTCTGGTTGTTTGCTGACGAATGGGGTGTCAATGCTAGTGTTGTCCTCTAAAGGTGCAGGAGGGCAGACTGCTCTTTCGGAAAAGTTTACTTTCCGTGAAGTGCACATATTGCAGATCGAATGCAGGAGGATGTTTCTGTGCTGAACAATAGTGTCTTGCAGTCGATTTCATTTCAGAACTTGATCTGTGGTCTCTGTAGGAGCGCAGAGCGCTTGGGCAGTGTTGGGAGGGGGACAAAGAGTGGGACTCCGGGGTCGATTCGAGAAATAAGTTGTGTAAGCGATTGTTGGAAGGAGAAAGGCTGTTCGCCGACATGAGTCTAGTCGAATGTCTGGGAATTGAACGTCTAGGGAAGCTGGGTCGTTCTGTGAGGCCTCTGACCGGGCTTCAATTGGCTGTCAAAAACTGAGGAATGTCTGACATTTATTTAACATTCTGATCAAATGGATGGCTTGACTTTATCTCCTTCTCTCTGGAACCACACAAGCACTCATGCTCATCCGGTCGCCTAAGTTCACACGAAGGTGACGAAACTCTTTCGGCCTTGGGACTACATCCAAAACATCATACGTTTTAAATTACCTACCTCACCAAACATCGCTCATGGCTCTGCTTAAAAGAGAAATTAAACATCATTTTGGACAGCAACTTGGGTACATGGCTGGGATGTCTGGGTTCAATCTCCGAGAAGAGCAACAGCCACAATTCATGGCTCTACCCCTAACACGGATATTGCCTGGGAAAAAGTGGCCAAACTTCCCCGTTCGAAGTGGCCATGAAACTGTTAAAGCCCTAGACTCATGATAAGAGCACGCACATCACGTGTGTTTGCAAAAGAAGCTAGGCCCAGGTTATCCTCGAGCTTCTGCGCCACCTGTAGTAGTCCAGTATCAGTATTAGAGCCCTAAGATGATCTGGCTTGAAAAATGAAGGCCTAACGTAATTCTTTATTGAAAGTGCTTTCAAAAAAATATTGGAGTTACGCCAGAAACTAGACTTTCAGTCTTCCGTGCACGTTGTCTGTTATTGCCTTAGTTTTCGATTGATTCTTAGGGTTCCGTACCGGAATTGTGCCTAGACGACTCGTATGGCTTGTAAGGATTTGTAAAAGACGTCCGTTTGTTATGAGAGTTTATTAACAACTGTCCTAGTAGGGCATAAGCATCTCGGGCTCAGAGTATATGCATTTATATACAGGGTGGCCCAAATACAAGTTTCTTATTAAAAATGCAATATTAAAGTACAAAATTAATGATTTCCATGGTGGTTAAATTTTAAGGGCCGATGTTGATTTTGAATAAAACACAAATTATTTGGGAAATTATTGTCATTTCTTTTTATTATGATAATATTGGTATGGTTCAATTATGTATGGAACAAAATATCGGCCAAATGGCCGCCGCGACCTCGGCGGCACACCTCCATCCGATGGTCCACATTTTCGATGACGCTGAAGTATAATTGAGGTTCTATGCCGTTAATGTGCCGAATCATCTCATCCTTTAGCTCTTGAAATGTTGCTGGCTTGTCGACGTACACCTTTTCTTTCAAATAACCCCAAAGAAAAAAATCCAACGGTGTCAAATCACATGATCTTGGCGGCCAATTGACTTCGCCACCACGTGAGATAACACGGCCATTGAATTTGTCGCGCAAAGAGCCATTGTTTCGTTAGCTGTGTGGCAAGTGACACCGTCCTGTTGAAACCACATGTCGTCCACATTCATATCTTCCAATTCGGGCCATAAAAAGTTCGTTATCATTTCACGATAGCGAACACCATTCACAGTAACTGCCTGACCGGCCTCATTTTGGAAAAAATACGGCCCGATGATCCGCACCAAACAGTCACTCTTTGTGGGTGCATTGGTTTTTCGACAATCACTCTTGGATTATCATACGCCCCAATGCGGCAATTCTGCTTATTGACGAATCCACTGAGGTGAAAATGTGCCTCATCACTGAAGATGATTTTCTTCGAAAATTGATCATCCACTGTTGCCATTTCTTGCCACCATTCTGACCATTGACGACGCTTGAAATGGTCAAGAGGCTTTAGTTCTTGAGTCAATTCCACCTTGTAAGAGTGTAAATGCAAGTCTTTATGCATAATGTTCATCAACGACGAGCGTGAGAGGTGCAATTGTTGGGCACGACGACGAGTTGAGGTGGACGGCTCTTCAGCCACACTATCGCGAACAGCAGCAATATTTTCTGCAGTACGAGCTGTACGAGCATGCACTGGTGTTTTCACGGTTTGCAGGATTTTTCCTATTGTACGCACATTTGGACGATTCAATTGACCGAACAAATCACGAAGTGCACGATATGCATTTTGTTTTGAACGCCCATTTTCATAATAAGCCTGAATAACTTTAACGCGTTGCTCGATTGTCTATCTTGAGACAGTCTGAAATTGAGAAATGTCAAATGAAATGCAGAAAAAAACTTGACGTTTAGGTGTGGTTCACATTCAACATCCGCCCTTAAAAGCTAACCACCCTTTATTATGGCAATATTAGTAAGAACAAACATTCCTATTCAAAAACCAAGTCGACAGTGTGCGCAATGCATTCGTCAAATGTCCCGGATACCCGAGGGATGCATTTCCACATAGCATCATGATTCAGTGCCAGACTGTCCAATGTTAGAAAGCTCCACCAGTCAACTACGAGGACTTTTGACTTCGGTCCCCTGAGGTCAGAGGAAATAGCTAGAGCCTACGAAGAGCAACTTAGCGAGACACTCTACGTCGAACACAAACAGCAACGAGATGTGGTTGCATTGACGCTCGGCCATCAAATGGGTGGCAGAGACCACTTTAGGCTTGCTACCACCACCGATAAGGAATGTGAGCACAAGAAACGTGCAACCGACGAGGCATACCAAAAGGCGGAACATCGTGATGAAGAGTACCGACCTAGAAGAGGGTAGGAGAAGAAGCTTCTACACATAAAGAAAAGGTCTCTAGCAATGTCCCAGTTCAAGGATAGTGAATGCAAAAAAATCAAAAGCCTGTATGTGTGAGCAACGCTGCCAACAGCTGCATTAAGGGTCTGACTAGAAGAGAGTGAGATGGGAAATCAGAAAATCCCAAAATCCAGTCGACAAATTAGTCTTCCTAAACAGCTGAAGAACAACCAACAACAGGCTGAGATGGTTTCCCATCGGAGCTCTTTAAGGCCGGATGCGAAGTTCTGTCAGGGAGCACGCATCAGATCATCTGCAAAATTTGGAAGAACGAAAGCATGCTCCACCACAGATTATAAGAAAGGCGACCCAACCTTCTGTTAAGCGTGCTCTGTTAATGGATAAAGCCACAGTACGCTTAACCCATAAATTTAATAGCACAATATAAAAATTTTGAATTCAAAACATAAAATCGCAGGTTAAGATCACTGTGATTATAAAATCGCAATCACGGTCGTACATTTGAACATAAAATCACAACTTAGCCAAACTCTAATAGATCGAGTATTGGCATTAGGACAAATCCTGGAGAAGATGTCGTTACTACATACAAGGCCTTTGACGAAATCAGCCTTTGGCGAAGCTTTGTTTTCCCGCCTCATAACAGCGCATGGCTTAAAGCGTGTCTTGAGAATCACCAAAAACAGAGTATTCTTCCGACACTCAGCACTGACCCCATTGTTGTGTCTTCGGCCGTAAACAGTAACATATCGACTTTATCATAAGCAACTCCATTCAGCTATCTACACAGATGATTTGAAAACAAGCAGGACAACTTTCAGCTCGACCGAATCGGTCGCACTGCCAAACAACCTTGATTCCGTCAACACTTGGTGCGATGGCAAATTTCTTGAGCTCAAGGTTGGTAAATGCCAGTCCGTTACTCTAAAAAACGTTCTTCACCTCCCAGAGCATACTACCCTCACAACGTATATAGCTTGTATTCATTCTGTCACACCCCAATTTTCCAAGACCTTTTTCATGGTTTCGGGCTGTAGCTCATGGATTGTCTAGGTGATATTGGCCTTAAGTGCTTGAATCGTTTCCGGATTGTTGGCACAGCATCGGTCCTTCATAGTTCTATACAAAAAAAAATTCCAAATGGGTTAAATCGCAGCTCCGAAGCTGCCAATTGACATCGCCAAGACGGCTTTTAACACGATGTGGGAATTTGGTGCGACAATGACGAATTATTGCATGGGCTGTGTGGCATGGAACGCGATCCTGCATGAACCAGACGTCATCCAAGCCCATGCCTTCAATTTCGGCAAAAAAAAAGTCGATTAACATGGCTCTGTAACGCCCACCGGTTGACCAAAACGTTGTTGCCAGCCTCATTTTCGAAGTAGGCCTCAGAGGTCACATATGACGGGATCATATGTGTTGTCCACCAGCATACTCGTCTCAATAACTTTTTACACAAACTTGCGTACAGCAGTCGCGGTGAGTGCTTAAATTCGGCCAAAACTTCTTCCTTTCAAAAAAACGCCCAATTTTGGGCTACACAGCACTCACTTTGGTAATGAGTTTTCCATATTTCCCAACATTGTTCAAGAGTAAACTGCAAACGACTCATTTTGTTCTGCGGAGGTATGATATTGACTTTCTGTCAAGATTTCTAGCGGGAAACTGCAGTGTCAAAATAACCTATGACTTAAGTAAAACCACTAGTGATTCTTTGATAATTCTGAAGAACCTATTCTCGTTCTGACTACCCGAGGCTTCTGTGATTTTTCTCAGTGCTAATTTCGTGTGGGCACTCAATAATGTGTTGGCGAGAGCGGTATCCACCACAATTACAACTTCGTACAATACGAGCAATGTGGGAGTGACTAGCGAAGTCATCACAATATGCGAGCCTATAGTTCCAATCAATTGTCTTCTTCCTGCAATACAAATTACTGTTTGCCTTTGATGAGATCCCAGAACTTAGCGCTGGCATTCAGCTTTAGCAGCGTATTACAAGAGGAGTGTGTGGCCAAAGAAGGCCGCATTCCGTTTGAAAGGCTTATCGATGCCATTATGCTTTTTTGGGTGGCGTGCAAACGTAATGTCGAATTTTCCATGACTCTGGCGCATAAATCAGGCTAAATCTCACCGTTGGTATAGGTTATGCTGGCTTTGAGGGCCTCTGTGTGGAGCGTAGGTTCTTCGCGTCTTCAGGGAACTCCACAAGAAAAAGTCTAATGGGGTAAAATCACACTATCTCGGTAGCCAGTTAACATAACCTCCACGTGAGATGATCATGCCCTCGAATCGCTCGTGCGGAATTTCCAATATGGCGTGTGTGGAACGTAGAGCTGTGTAATCATCGACTATAGCGCTCACCATTTATGGTGGTGGCCTGGCCAAGGTCGCGGTCATTCTCAAGGAAATATAAACCGATTACGCCGCCAACCCAAAATTCACACCAAGCAATGCCTTTTTCAGGATGCATTGGACACTCTTGGATCCCATGTGGTATCGTAATAAATTCGGAAATTTTATTTGTTGACGTACCCATTCATCCGGAAATGGGCCTTATCTTATGGCGACCGTAAAATGGGCGAAGCGCTGAACGCTTTGTCTGTCGATGTTGATTTGACAAAACAGACTGAATGAATTAACTGGTAAAGTTTGGAAGACCCTTTACTTCCTAGCTGCGAGAGCTAGGTCTCTTTTAGGGGACTGACCGAGAGGGACGTATGATCGTTAAGAACAATCATAAAGAGGACGCAATTGCGACGGGGTCAGCGTAGCCCACACTCACACATTTCCGGAGTTAGGAGACGCTCATTTCGTGCTACACATGATCCTGTGATTTATTCATGTTCTATCAGAGGACAGAGCACGTAACTGATGTAAAAATCCATTAGAATGGAACGAATAAAACATTCCGCTAATAACTCTTCAGGAAACTTATACTAACTCTGTTCGTTAAGAAGTTATGGCTCACAGCACTCGAGGAGCTAACCTACATAACTTCAAATTTTGAATACAGACATTTTATTCACCAACCTACCCAGTTTCTAGTTTTGCCTTTATACGTGCTCACTGCTCAGCCAATAACACATCACTCACGCACTGCTCGGTCCCGGCCTATTACCATTCCAAGCCCCATTCAATGCCAACAGTCATGAAAATCAACAAAAAAAACGTACATTCGTGAAATTTCAATCAAACCAAGGTCGCCGTGCGCCGGCCGCACCCCCCCCCAAAAGCAAGCGCTATGCTAAGCAAGGTAGTACTCTTAGGTGACGACGGTTATGCTGGGGGGAGGGGGGAGGATAATCCGACAGCTATTCATTAAAACTGAAACACAAAAATAATATACATCCTCCGCTTCTGCAACATTAATCCATAAAAATTAATCAAAAACCTTTTAAGCCTTCTCCCGTCCCCAGCACCGGCACCGTCACCGCCACAGCCACCCACCATCGGGTGGTAGTAAAAAAAAAAAAAAAAACAGAGCTTACTTCATGTCGAACAACACCACAAGAGTAGTGTGTATCTACATTGTGTACCGAGTATTTATGCCCGACGATGCGTACTTATCGCAGGAGAAAAAAAAAAAAGCAAAGCATTCCCCGTTTTTACCTTCGATTTAGCTCGCTCCAAGGAGTTCGCTGCCCCCCTCCCCCCGGTCGAACTTCACCGTTCATGTCAGTCTGACATCAAGCCAGCAGCAGACTTCAGCATTTCCACCGGAGAGGTGGATCGCATTGCAGTGAGGGAAGATACAACAAATTTACAACCCATCTCCATCAAATCGTGTCTGAAACACCGAACAAAGAGAAATGCTGAAACACACGAGCGACGGCGAAAGGATACACGAACAGGTGTAGTGGAGCACTTCCGAACCAAAAAAAGAGGACCTCAATGAGAGAGCCATCATCCGGATGGGAGCGGTTTACATTAATGGACCACCCATTTGTTCATCGCGTCCAGAGGTGGTCCAACGCACCACACCTGAGGCACCTCCGGCTGCGGTTCATAAAATCGAGTTTTATCAGTTGGATTGAAATTAAATTTTAACTGAAAATAAAGCACGATTATTGGACCTTAAAAGTACTAAATCACCGGCGAGAATGGCTGCGGCGAAATGGTGGAACGGAGGGAGTGTGTGTGTGGCTGGGAATGACGCGAAAAATTTATGTGCCGGTTGTTTGTTGGCGGCAGTAAATCCCGATGCCATTTAAGAGACCACAAAATGTCATTAAGGAGCCCAATGTATCGCTGGTGGTGATGCGTTGTTGAACGGTGTCCGCTGGACTCGCGTTTAATGTGCCAGACATCTGGGGAGTCTTTGGCCGCGGCAGACAGACTGCGGCGATAATTGAAATTTGGCTTTTGTGTAGCCTTTCGGTGGGGCATTCTGCTGTGGCCGGGTTAGTGCAAATTTTGGGTTTTTTGTAACCGCGAGGGGATGACTTTGGTCGTGCTGTGTAGTCCGTCATGATATCTCTCTCATCCCACGGCGGGAAGCGTGAAACTTGCTAGCAACTTTATTATTTAGATGTACAACAGATCGTCTCGGAGGCGGGTCATTGTTAGACTTGTTGAAGCAGCCAGGGTCGTGTCGCATTTGATGATCCTGAGCTTACGAGAAAAAATAGCTTTGAATTTCCAGAGCAAGCGCTGCAGGAAATGTATCATTACCTTTTTTTGTGAACCAACTGAGAAATAACTTAGGAAAGTAACTTTATTTCGATTTGACCCCTGAATTAACCCACATTCCCCAAGTCAAATCACTTGTTCGTGCGGATTGGCCAGCGTCCATTGACGCCTTGGCAGTGACGCAAAATTGGACTCTCCGCAGTTGTCCACGTAGTCGTCTCAGGAAATGAGAAGGCCTATTAACTGGCTAGGCTACGATCTGCCATTCAGTGTTTGCATGCATAGGAGGTGCACTAGAAGCCGTCAAAGCTAAATCCTCAGAGCACTTCCTACTTGAAATAGCAAACAAGGGCAAGATCAAGGCAAATATAGCCTGAGTACAATCGATCCAAAATAAATGATCTCCTTCACCCAACTCGTCATGATAGCGCTAGATTGATGACGATTTGTATGCGTCACATGCCGTAAAACTAGGCATCCCACACAACAAACTGAGAGGCAGAGCAGAACACATTTCATTTGTGCTTGCCCGGCACTAGACAGCGAACGCTTTGTAGACCCTTCTTAAACCCACTTGCGGAGATCTTTGCAAGGATATTAAGGAGCTAATGTATTTCTTAAGCACTTGTGGTTGGATTTAAAGATATCTCAAAAATACACCTTAATAAGGTTACAGGTCTGCGCCATTAAAGCGACACATAGTGCTAATTGAGGTCTCACAAAACCACCACTGGTAACTAGATAGTCGTGAACAGAACTTACATGAAATAACCTTAAAGAAATTAGACGAATTGACTTAACAGCGCACATAAGAATTAGAAACACTTTTGGGATTTTCTTATATTTTTTTTTGAAAATTAACAAGAAACTCCTAAAAGACCAAGCGACATAAATAATTTCTAGACTCGCCCATAGTCGAAATTCGACGATTATAATGAATTCCGGGGGAATTTCTTTCCCCAGAACTTTTCTCTTCCCGGGGAAAAAGTCGTCAATTTCGATGTCAGACTGAAAGTTGTTCATAATGTCGGGTTTCCCAACTAGGGTAAAAGTTTGATTCGAATTTTATTTGTAATAGGCATGAGAGACTAATCTATATGTAAAAAAGGGATAGATATTTACGCAACTTTGATTGTGCTTTAAAAAGGTCTTTGTTTTTATGAAATTTACTTTGTGCACATCTGCGCAAAATTACCTTTCCAATGGTGTAAGTATCATGTCACTCGGTTGGTTAGAACGGCGTATAAACGCATAACAAAAATGGGCAACGTTGGTTTAGACAGCTGACGCACGTTTCGTGTTTGGTTTCACTGTCAAACATCTTCAGTTTGGTCTATAATTTAACCATGAATCGTCTTACAAACGAACAACGCTTGCAAATTATTGAATTTTATTATCAAAATGCGTGCTCTGTTAAGAAAGTTCATCGCGCGCTTCTTCCATTTTATGATCAGCTCAATTTTGGCTCAATGGGTACGTGTAAATAAGCAAAATTGTCGATTTTGGAGTGAATATCAGCCAGAAGCATTGCAAGAGCTGCCAATGCATCCAGAAAAAGTCACAGTTTGGTGCCGTTTATGCGGCTGGTGGCATCATTGGACCGTACTTCTTCAAAGATGATGCGAATCGTAACGTAACTGTGAATGGTGAGCACTACCGTGAGATGATATCCAACTTTTTTTTGCCCAAAATGCAAGAGCTTGACTTGCATGACATGTGGTTTCAACAAGACGGTGCCACATGCCACACAGCAATAGACTTATTGAGCGGCGAGTTCGGTGAACATTTTATTTCACGTTCGGGACCGGTCAATTGGCCGCCTAGATCGTGCGATTTAACGCCTTTAGACTATTTTTTGTGGGGCTACGTTAAAGCTCATGCCTATACATACAAGCCCGCTTCAATTGACGCATTGGAAGACAACATTGAAGCATTTATTCGTGAGATACCGGCCGAAATGTTGGAAAGAGTATGCCAAAATTGGACTAAGCGGATGGACCATTTGAGGCGCAGTCAGGGTCAACATTTGCATGAAATAATCTTCAAACATTAAATTATATGGACCGTACTATCGATTCAAATAAGGATTTCATGCATTTTTCTGAATTTCATGTGTTTTTTTTTGAAAAACTTTCCTACAGCTTTTAAGAAATCTTACATGGTGTAATAGAAAAATTCATGCACAGGGTGTAACTGTAAAGTAACTCACAGCCCACAGGCACACATGCAGGATTACCGTGACATTACGTGAAGTTGGTGGCCATTTGTAATTCGAGATTTACGTTAGATTAAGTTAGTTCTAAGTATCTTAGGTTAGTTGAGTTAAGCCTAGTTGGTCGTCTTGGTACTGAACATTTAATGCATGACCGTCTTTAAAGACAAAAAAAGACGTAGCATAAACTGAAAAGCGCAAAGTATTAGTTCGAATAGCTAAGAGTTCCCGAATACGGTCAATAGGTTAGAATAATAATTATTAAGGCGGTTAGGTTAGTTTTAAGTATGTTTGTCTATAACGTACCAATACAAAATTTGCAGAAAAAATGTGCGTCCACACCCACCCTGGGTGTCAGGTTCCATCCCCGATTTTTCCAGCATTCACAATTCAAGGCTCCACTCAAAGAGTATTCCTACTAATCTAGAAAAAGCTTCTCAAACTTCCCTGCGCGGAATCGGCCGCAGATTCTAGGTCCTATTCACTCGTAATGGAACAAGAGTCACACACGGCACAAGTGGGCGCTGTAGGAACTGGATCATGGTCCTCGGCAAACGCTCATTGTCACATTGTGAACATTCGTTCTCGAAGGCAGCACATACATCATTTATACCCCGGTTCCATTTGAGTCGTAAGATCCCATTGATCACCTCGTTGTGTTTAACCAGTCACGTCAATGTCATCCGCGTATGCAAAGAGCTGCACTGACTTTCGAAAGATCGCGTCGTTACTGTTGACCATGTGGCACCACAATGGACCAAAATTGGCCTAAGTGCAAGTACTGCTTACAGTCAGCCACTAGAACCAAACTCAAGCTCAACGCGTTTAGCTGTGAATTTTGCAAACGATCATCTCAAGAATGCACAGTGAAGAAGTCCACAGTGCGACCGTGGTGCCTTACCTAACAACTTTTTCGACGTTAATCGTCTCAGAAACCTGGTAATTTCCGACCTTGTTGAGGCAGCCAGAGATCTTGAGTATTACAACGAGTTTGACCGGGATGTCAAAACTAGGCATATCCGTGTAAAGCTGCTGGACGAATAGGTGGTGGTGAGTGTCAATCTGGATTTCCTCAATATTGCAGGATTTGCCGTCGTGTCAATACCACGTCAATTGTGGACTTTATGTTCTGAAATGATGGTGAAAATAACGGTACTTATGGATTCTTTAAATTTAGACACTGGTGCTATGCCTGAGCAATGTACTTAAACACGTTTGAACCCAATCACTGCTACTTACATCCAGCAATGGATACATCGTTAATGTTACAAACTCAGTCCTTTCTCGAGGACTCTGTTCAACTATGCTCATAAGACTTGGATGCACTTCAATAAGTTCTCATGCAAAACCTGACACGACACTCTACGGTGGCTTCGAAATGAACACCCGAGAGCAACTCTAGCAATGCCCACAATAATTTTCCAGGACTTACTTGGCTCCTTTAACAGCCCCGAAACAGCAGAAGTCTTAAGCTTCTCCAAATTGCCAATCAAGTCTCCGCAGAACACAGCCATTTACCCAATGAACCAATGTGAAAGCGAAATCTGCTTTCCATCGTGCCCAGGCGAGCTCTCTAAAACCCGTGTAACGCCACTGGGACACACCACTCGGGGGGAATCGAAAGTATGTTGCTCCGCCCTTCATTAGAGCCAGCTTGCGCTTCGCCTTCTTTTGCCGAAAAGTTTTCGGGTCTTTTCACAAAAATTAATCTCCCCCCCCCCCCCCCTCAATGGCCACCTGCCCGGCCACCGCTCGCAGGCAAGGAAGGGATCCCGCAGCAAAAACCCATTTCAGCAGTTTCATTCTCATTCAACTTTTCGTGTCAAAAAGAAGAGTCCTTGTGCCGAACTTCCATAAAAGTCAACGATAATTATTGACATTCGTTCCGGACCCACCGTCCACCCGACCCATCGACCCACCGACGCGATGGAAAGAAACGAAAGCACACACAGAAACCCTTCGAAAAACCGTCTCAGAAAATGGAAAAAGGCTATAAAGTCGTTATGTGTTGCTGGCGCAAGGCCGCACCGTCCCCTCGTGTGAACGGATTGCGGCTCATCCTCGACGATGAAGATAGAAGAACCGAGCGAACGACAGGTGTTCGGCATGACATTCAAATTCAATATTTGCACCTTCAATCCCTTTCGGCTAGCAGAGGATACTCCGTCATGGCCACCGTCACCGCCTGTGGCCTCCTTGAAACTTCGCCACTCGAACACACACACACACACACACTCACGCAGTAGGAGAGTGGATCATTTACGGTGAAAGCGTTTCGTGTGAATTGGTTGCTCTGGATGGGGATTGAGTGCCCATAAAGCATTTTTGGCACACAATTTGGTAATGCAGGGGGTGGTTGACGCTTGTAAGTATGTCATAATATCCCTCCCAGGCTCTTTGGCTGCCTCCGTTGAAGGCCACCGCATTCGGAGCGAGGTGTGTTCAGTGAGTGCGATGGGTGGTCTTTGATTCTCTGCGGTCGAGGGTGGCAAGCCACTTAGAAGGAGTCTTTGGTCGCGCTTCCAAGGACCACCACCTGACTGCAGTAGCGTGCCTTTCGGGACAACCTGCACTTTGGCTGCGGTGTGTGCTGTTCTTTTTGGAATCCATTCTGAGGGTTGCCTGGGCGGGTGCGTGGACGCTGCTCTTAGTTGTATTGTGTTCGCGGCTGCTTTTTGGGCTTTTATTCAGATTAGGATGCCAATAGACAGCGGTTGTGTGCGGAGAGGAGGCGCCAGGAGGTGCGGTTGTGTTGTTCTTAGTCCCCTGCCGACGCTCGCTAAGGTGTTTTCGCTTTTATAGTCTTCGGGTGGGACTGGCGAGTTCCATTTCGCTTGCCATTCTGCCTGGGCGGAGGGGTTTTATCGATCCGTTTGCTTTAGTCCTGGCTGGGCGGTGAAGGAAGAATGGTGATGGCAACTTGTAGCTCCTTGCGGAAGCAGTTTGATCGAACTTTTTGAGTAATTTAAAAATGTGTCGCAGCAGGGAAACAGGAAAAACACATTTTTCACTCAGCTCTGGAGGACTGGGTCGCCCTCGTCTCCCTCCCACCTGCGAATGCAAACGCCTCTCATGATTTATTACGTGCAACTTGTCAGAGTTGCGGAGAAACTCTTGTGAGATGCTTCACCTGTAATGTCCTTATTTCAGATAATTTCACATCAAAACGTCAAACCACGCAGCTCCTCGGGAAATTGATGAACCTATCGCTCCTCCTTCTCCTCCTCCTACTCACTCGCCTGGCGGAGGATTGACGTGTCGTTGAGAAGTACTACTTTCAATTGCAAACGTATGTGTGGTCTGATGGAAAGTTCGTCCTCATCTCTCGCACAGTCCGTCCCATCGTCCCGGTCCTCGCTCCTCTCAGTTATGACAAGGGTCTCGCTGGGGAGGCGGAGTGGAAAAAAACTTTCCCATTTATCAAAATCACAACATCCACCATCTGGTGGCTGTGTTCTGTGTGTGCTCTCGCGCAGGATGCACGGCAAAACAACTTCCCGCGGTGCTTGGATCGCTGAGCACACTTTCGCCGCAGCTGTTTGGGGCTCTTTGTGGGGTAATTTGGCGGCACATTTCGAGGATTCGTGTTCGGGGAGTGCTTTATGTGCGTCGGATTGGTGCCGCAAAGACGCTTGATGGATGCAACTGCGGTCCTTGTTTACCCTTGAAAATGTTGCCTGTCTTGAAACCGAATCCAGGGGGAATGCGAGGCGATCGAAATGTGACAATTGAAAAATGATGCCTGGCTGTGGTTGGAATTTGAACGAGAAAATCCACTTTGGTGGCCTATTCGAATATTCGAGACTTAATCTCCTCTGTGCCTTGGGTTTTGAGAAGTTTTCGAACAGAGTTTCGTTGGCCTGCACGTGCGAATTGCACGCACACGCCGATGTGGAGGGTGGTTCCTCGAGGTGCGCGTTGGCATGTTCAGAGTAATCAAATTCTTGGAATGCTTGATGGCCATGTGGGAGGCGCATGTTTTCATTCGATCAGCTTAGGCGGTCCTGTGTTACTGCTTGGGAAGGGGGAACTTGTTGTGTGTTCTCTGAGGATTAGAGGAAAGGGTTGGACTTGAAGTTGAGGGTGGAAAACTTGTTCCTCGTGTAAGCCCATTATAATGACTTTGGGATTCCTTTGCTCTTGGTGTTGGAATTTAAATCGTGCTAGTTGTCTGCAGTGCCAGGAATTTGGAAATGAGTTACGTGTGCCACCATGGACCGAAGACAAAGATCCTTAGCCGATGAACCTTGAGATGCCTGAATAGACCGCAATCACTGAGCTGTGAAAATTAAATGATTTCTAGACTTTTTACTGTGGACTTTCAAGTAATTTCGGTTCTGGACATAATGGCGTGTCTTGGAAAATTGCAAAGAAAAATGGACAAACCACGATGGAATTCACGGTTATTTCTCAAACGCTTGTTTTTTAATTGTCAAATTATACACAGGAAAGATGCAAGAGTGATTCAAATTTGGACGTCATTTGATAAATCAATGCTTGCCATTTACTCCTAAAAGATTTTTTTTATGTGAACGTTAACTACGATATCTTTTTAAGCGGTTCATATTGACAGTCTACTTTTTCACGCCCATTGGTTGGTGTCACCGAACAATAACAAGAAATAAACTGTTAACTGAACTTCCAAGTGGTTCATCGATTCGTTTGCTGTAAAGCCATGTCATGTAGCGCAGTCTTGGTGGAGTCACTTGTCAACAAGATTCACCTGGTGTATTCAGCTGGAAACAATTTTGTTAAATTATTGAACGATAGAGAGCGCCATTGATTGTAACGTTGTTCTCATAGCCATCTTAGGTCCAATAATTCCGATATCGATTATGACCAGTGTGCCATTTAACGATGGAATGACAATAATAATTGCACGTGCCCGATAATGACACATGTCACAAATCACGCGTCAGCTGTCAAATCCACTTTCAGTTTCATGCCGACTACGAACGGCCAAGTTTGAGCAATTTTTTTCTAGTCAGGAATCGTGTCCGATCATTGTAAGTGACTCGAAAAATCTGGCGCCATGATTTTTGAAAGTTGGTAGATTCGGGAATTAAACCTTGGCACCCCCAGAGTAGGGGTCGACGTACAAACCCACTACGGAAAGGCGCGCCGACACAGGAAAAAATATCTTGCCTTAATATCATCGACGACTTCAGCATCCCGAATGATCTGCTAAAAAGTTCGCGGAGGTAGTACATATGTCAGATCTTCAGGCCACTTGATCCTCCACCATCGACCCGAACTCATCAAGCGCAACCAGGCGAGTTTTTGCACTTTGTCCAACCACCTCGTCCTGGATCTGGCCAGTTATCGCCAGCATGTCCATCAACGCATTCAAGACAGGGCTCGGCAGTCGTGATGAAGGGGACATTCGTGCCAAGTGACCAAACCCTCGAAGCATAGCCCTTTTCGGTCGAAGATTTAGGATTTAGTGGAATCGTTGCACAACGCTTATTCTACTCCAATGTGCGTTACGTCCACCAGTGGCATTAAACTCGAATGAAGCGTACCTCGCATAGATTTGAACTTCGGCTTTGCGAATCAAGCTTTAAACAACCTGAACCCTCTTCCCCACGAGGTTCAGCCATTCTCCCAAAAATATTCAATCGATGCTCTAACGAATGTTCCCTCATCCCCCGACCACTGTCTGACCAGTCACATAGTTGTGGCCTCTCTCTATTGGACGTGTCTCTGTCTCCTGCGTCCTGCCATCCGCACTCCACATACTCGGGGGCATCATTAATCGCAAACACAAGCCGAGCAGTTCCACTTATCGCCTGCCACGCTGCAACTCCGCTCCACCTCGCTGTCAGAGGACTGTGAAATTGTTTTTCTAAGCTCTCTGGATTACGTGATGCTCCTCGAAAAGTTCCCTTCACAGTCTTTTGGCGAAAATCATCTCCTCCAAGACATGCTGCGTATTCCCTTACCCGCAGCCTCTGTCCTCCCGAGATAACTGATCCGCTTTCATGCAAATGCTCCCGCCACCACCACCACGTGCGCCTCCCCCACGCGTGCTGCTACCCTGCAGGTAGAGTCAATTATAAGTTTGCGTCTATGCGAGGGCGAGGGATACATTTCGTGCTCTGTGGCGCCGAGTATGCCTAAGAGCTTCGCTTCAGGCGGCAAGGAGCGCGTCACTCGTCGGCGCTGTGAAATTAAGCGGTACTTAGTTATTTTCCACATAATCCCACGTCATTAAGGTGGTGGCAGCCCACCGCGCACACTACACATTACCCGCCCACGTTTGGGTGGCAATTTGCGCAACGGCCACCCATGATTCGAGCAAAGGGTTGCGCTAATTACTTTTTTGATCCTTCAAACGGCGAGGGGCTGGGGGAGGGGGGAGGGAGATCTGCGAAATTATGGATTATCTCAGAGGAACATCCCTCGTTTGCGCTGCACGACTACCGCCAACGCCAAGTTGACAGGACAGTCGCTGAATATTTTTTTCCCATTTTTCTTGCTGCTGCTCTCCTTTTGGGAGTCGCTCGGAATAATAAATCACCAAAGCAGTGAGAGGGGGAGGGAGTGATACAAGACTGAAACCTATGTCCAGTCACGGGACGCTGTAAATGATAAGGTCAAACGAAGACTAATGGTCATTAAACTTGTCCAACTTGAGGATTCGGCCATGTTAACGAGGTATTAAATTGCAATCTTCGAGGGCGTTAGAGGGGGCGACTGGAACACAGCGTCCATTGGCTTCAATTAATCCTGCCGGAGGGGGGGGGGGCGCAATAATTTACGGCCGGGATAGGAACTCTGTTCAGGGTTCACCTGTTCGATTCAACACTACTTAGCAGTGTCACGAGGGGTGCCCGTAAACCCTGAAAGGGGATTCAAATGAGTGATGGCAGTGATAGGCATCGGGACATCTGCGCACGGCAGATTGGGGCGAAAATTAATCGGAAACCCATAAGCGGATGAGGCAGAAGCACGAAGAATATCCGATTACGTGATGGGGGCAAACTAATTTACCGGGGTCCTTGTTCGCATCCCTGTGACACATGTGAGTAGACATTAACAAGATGTTCCAGTCGGGATAAGGAGGGAATAACATTTTTATCTTTGCCGAGACAAGGTCGTGTGGGCGGTGAGACTGGCCGTCACAATGACGGGGATAGTTTCGGTTTTGTAGACGGTAGTAATTAGGACTGGACGTGAAGGGGAAGGGTCTTAAGACGTATAGTGGAAGATGATTGATTGTCTGCTAGGAGTGTGTTGTGGCATTGGCGCCCAACGCTGGACTCAAACTTTGACTTTCAAATGTCCTAACTAGTAGCCTTTGCTTGCACAAGGATGCAATTCGCGTACCTCACCACAAGCACTAACAACATCGGCGCCGAGACCAAACGATGAATATCTCTTGCCACCTGATTTATCTTTGGGCTCAAGACTCTCTCTCTCTCTCTGTCGAAGGATCAAGCTGATTGTATACAAGGCATTGATGATCTCAGTCATGTTGCACCGCGCAGAGGCTTATGTAATGTGGATAAAGAAGTCCTTGGTCGTTTCGAGATAAAAGTTCTGTAGCGGAGCCTTGGTACTGCCTGCGTTGATGGCATGTGGAGCAGAATATTCAACCACCGGGCTTTAAAACGACTTGAGTCAAGTCAGGCGCCTACAGATCCAACCAAGGGTGACTGGACGATTTAGAATGGGGGACAACATGACTCTGGCCCAGAGATTCTTCGACGTCAATATAATTCGACCATTCACGTGTATACAGATGTATCAAAGACGCTGAACGACACGGGCGTCCTTTGGATCAAGCCACCTCTTCCTGTTGCCAAGAAAAAAGTGAAACTCTCCAACTAACAGGGAAACCACTTGGATCATCTAGACCGAGTTGAACAGTGCAAAAACCGATACACTCATGCAGTAACATGTATACGCAGAGGCAGCGGCAAGTTAGAGGAAAAATAGGATGCTCCTCATTACCTTTGCCATTGCCACACTCCCTGCCAGTTGAGTTATAAGGGTGGTTAATTTTTAAGGACCGATGTTGAATGTGAACCACACCTAAACGTCAAGTTTTTTTCTGCATTTCATTTGAAATTTCTCAATTTCAAACTAACTCAATTTGAACCATGGAAAGATATACAATCGAGAAATGCGTTAAAGTTATTCTGGCTTATTATGAATATAGGCGTTCAAAACAAAATGCATATCGTGCACTTCTTGAATTTTTTTGGTCAGCATAATCGTCCAAATGTGCGTACAATCGGAAAAATCGTGCAAAAATTTTAGCAAACCGGGTCTGTAGGAGATGTGAAAACACCAGTGCATGCTCGTACAGCTCGTACTGCAAAAAATATTGCTGCTGTTCCGATAGTGTGGCTGAAGAGCCGTGCACCTCAACTCGTCGTCGTGCCCTACAATTGCACCTCTCACGCTCGTCGTTGATGAACATTATGCATTTACACGCTGACAAGGTGCAATTGACTCAAGAACTAAAGCCTCTTGACCACTTCAAGCGTCGTCAATGGTCAGAATGGTGGCAAGAAATGGCAACAGTGGATGATCAATTTTCGAAGAAAATCATCTTCAGTGATCAGGCACATTTTCACCTCAGTGGATTCGTCAATAAGCAGAATTGCCGCATTTGGACGAATGATAATCCAAGAGTGATTGTCGAAAAACCAATGCACTCACAAAGAGTGACTGTTTGGTGCGGTTTATGGGCTGGCGGCATCATCGGGCCGGATTTTTTCCAAAATGAGGCAGGGCAGGCAGTTACTGTGAATGGTGTTCGCTATCGTGAAATGATAACGAACTTTTTATGGCCCGAATTGGAAGATATGAATGTGGACGATATGTGGTTTCAACAGGACGGTGCCACTTGCCACACAGCTAACGAAACAATGGCTCTTTTGCGCCACAAATTCAATGGCCGTGTTATCTCACGTGGTGGCGATGTAAATTGGCCGCCAAGATCATGTGATTTCACACTGCTGGATTCTGGAACTGCTGGAGCGTAATCGAAAATTTGGACCATCGGATGGAGGTGCGCCGCCTAGGTCGCGGCGGCCATTTGGCCGATATTTTGTTCCATACATAATTGAACCATACCAATATTATCATAATAAAAGGAAATGACAGTAATTTCCTAAATAATTTGTGTTTTATTTAAAATCAACATCGGCCCTTAAAATTTAATCACCCTTTAGAAGATTGATGAAATATTTCTTCCAAGACCTCCAGGATCGAACAAAAATCTGTCTAATACTACTTTTGGATTTATTAGGATTTCAGGATGGCTGGAAGGTGTTAAGAGGAGCATGAGCCCCCTCATAATGGGTTCATTAGGACTTGAGACATGGCTTACGCGTCTATCCTCTTACCCAGCCTAACCTTATTAAATTCATCTGGGCCATGATCAAATCAATTATCAAATGATGGTTGCTGGTGAAGCTTGTTGGTTGGGAGCCAGATTTCGATCCCGACTGAAGCGCGACACGAAGAAGAAAAAGTGCACTCATGACTTCCCTTACTGACCCGAACAAACTGTGTCCTCTCGTATCCAGTTCTGACAGCCTAGTAACACCGAAGTGGACCGAAATCCACAGTTTCGCTTTGACACAAGATGACTTCGTGCAGTTCCTGCTAATATACGTCAGCTAGTTTAAAAGTAGAACAAGCTCAAGACGTAACGACATGTGCTAATTGCAACTATTGCGTTGTGATCTCTTGACGTAAGACTTACAAAGACTCTACAAAGAGGGCCCCCTAGCCCAGCTGGTTCAGTGACATCGAAGCAATGTCTTTGTTTCAGCAGTCAAGTTCAAATTGATGCTTTATGGACTGTTCCATCACTTTTAGTGAAGAGCGAGGCCGATTTAAGACCTCTTGCTGCACTCGGTTGTGGTCCAACACTTCAGCGAGTTGATATCGTCTCCGAGTCACACACGAGTAGGGGGCACTTAGTTCTGATTAACTCCATGACCAACTTGTCATAATCTTCATTAATTTCCGCGACTTTATGTCTAAGCCACAGACACCATGGCCCTTCTATAAGGGTTGGTCCACTCCGGTTAGCATGCAACCAGTGCTAATATGCAGGCACGATCGTACGAAGCAGTTCTTCCTCGAAAAGGTGAAAATCGTTATAATAATAAGAGTCGACTTAGTTTACTACAATAATAGCCACTTCGTTCAGTTTCGTTAAGTTTCATTCAGATTCGTCAAGTTTCGTTCACTTTAGATTTTTTAAGTGACAGCTAAATTAACCACTTCGGGTGTATGTTACTGGTAGTCGGTTTTTAAATTTTGCATAAGTTCCCAGAAGCAATAATGTCTGCGCTGTGAAATTTGACGATACTTCAGGTGATCACGGCTGCTTTTCGTTCTGACATGAGCTCAAACTTACTAAAGCCAGGTTGCGACCTAAGGACTTTTTGTTAATTGCCTTTTCGTTGCGGCGCGCCGTACTGCAGGGTCTTGTTTAAAGGCATTTTGGTTCTTCAAGGAAATGCCTGACTACTCAGTTGAGTCTTGTGGCCAACAGACAAAAAACGACTGGCAAGTGTTACTCTGGTTCTCGTTGTGCTGGTGCCAATACGGATCCGAGGTTGTCCTTGTTTAGCTCAAAAGAATAGCTGCCTATTTGACGCTCCATTCAGATTGGAAGTTCTGTGAATCGTTCCTCTACGACAGCACGCTTTGCCCTCGTTTATGGTCAAGCTTATTTTAAGCGTAGGCCAGACTTCGAGTCTTGCAGACAAGGCAACAGATGACGCTCGCTCTTAAGAAGGCCACAACTTCATGGTGTGGCTAGCTAGAGATCGTGCTACTTGGAGATAATTCTGTAGTCTGTCGTTGTCCTTATTCCGTTGTCTGTTAATAGGCACTCCGTCCGGATAATATTTTTTATGTGGTGTGGATGTTAACCTCACGTAGGAGGCCAATACCCATTTTCTGATCCTCAGACGCGTCTGATGTCGGTCCGTCCATGGTCCGAATTAGGGTATAAGGCATTCTATCTCTTCTATCCTTCTTTTAGCTAGCTACAGGCAAGTTAATTTTAGGTGGTGTACTATTGAGGGGGCAAGAACCACCGACGACATGAGCCGTGTAACCACAAGCATGCCGCCATCATCCTCTTCGATACTGTAGCTACCCGCTTGGATGGCGCAACGAAATGGCTCAGCATGTGAGCCCAACCGGAGAAGAGGTCATCCGCCACTGACTTGGGCTCGGAAAAATCTTTTCAGGATTGATCTTCGAATATGTCACGTTAGCTCTAAAAGGAGTGCGAAGGAGGTTAGTCCCTACTGACTGGAGCTGTGAACGCAGTTGTAAAGGGTACTGACTCAATTTCACAAGTCTCTCTCTCGTAGCGGCCAGCGACGTCCCGCAATGGTTAGCTTCCCCACTTTTGGTGGACGGTGCTCTGCTCCCTGATTTCGCCATATGAAGATGTTTGCAGAAGGTATAGACAGTTAGACAAATCCATGATTGGTAAGAAATGTTGAACTGAAGCTGCTGCTGTTGCCTCGTGTTTCTTAAAATTACCAGTAGGAATTCGCTCATCAAACTTGACCAAAATTGGCTTTCAACATCCGCCTTCTTCCCCTCCCTCTTTAAACCAGCCTAAGAGACGGGTATCTCCTGAGAAGGGAACCGCCCTGAGTCTTAGCGAACAACGACCATATTCGACAGTCAGATATCTGAAAAAAGAAACCTTTACACAGAAGCAGATGCCTGTCAAACAAGGAACGCAAAACGTCAATCACGAGAGAAGGCGCTTAGGCGGCTGCTACCCCAACGGCAACGCATCCCAGCATCACCTCCTCCCGCCCCATCGCGTGAATATTTATACGTCCCCGTCACTCCGTCACTCATTCAACTCCTTATCCGGGCAATAATTTAAAGTTTCCAACGCGTTTGCATTTCTCCGGCGAACAAACACTGGTACACGCTCGCCTGTGGACAGAGCTGAAATGAGCAAATAACTTCAACAGCGGACAGCGGCGCATTTCATTTGGCAAACGCGCTCGTATCTCATAAATATTTGAAAAGCATTTCATTCAGAGCGTCCTTAATTAGAATTTCAGTTGAAAATTCCCTCTCATAATTGAATAATACGAGCACCCGCCCCACCCGCCGCTCTTTCAGTCACACATAGCGCACTTCCACTTCCACTTGCACCCCCTTCCACGGGCAATATCCGCTTCGGAGAATTAATTTCAGTTTGCATTTTTTGTTCTCCCTCTTCAATATTTCATTGCGTTCCATTCGCGTTCGTGAGATTCCAAGCCGCACGCGTTGGCGGGGTTGCTAGCGGCACGGGGAAGGGGCGAAACAAAAAGGCCGATAGAGACAAAGGAGCCCGCAAACAATGGAACGCAGACAGTATCTAAATTAATAATCGAACCCGCACAAGGCGTTCGCGCTTACACACCCGTCCGACGCACGATACAAAGTTTCCCATTCACATTGCGCCGCGCCGCGCCGCGCCAACAGCCAATATAATAGGCCACTCGCTATGGCGGCTTATGGTTTCGTTTTAATATCCCAACAGGACTCATAAAACAGCAAATCGCTTACCCAAAAATCACAATGCGTCGTGGGCCCCTTAAGACGGCTCAAGCCGGCGACGACGACGATGGCGATGGCGATGGCGATGGAAGCAACAGTATCTGGGTGTGTATCTGCGAGTCCTTGTGCGGCAACCGGCAACCAACCGCACTGTCTCTGCCACTTTCCGGTTGCCATTAAAAGCACGAACGTGGCGCGGCGTAGGCTGTGGTTTCAGATTAGTGCGGTGGTGAGTGCAGAGGCTAATGGCGGGCAGTGCGGGTTCTCGGCGGGAGGGTGTGTATGCGGCACGGGGAGCAATTATATCTGAAATACTCGCAAAAACCAGGGAAAGGAATGTTGTTTCGTTGCAGGATAACAGACCGATACCGGCGAAGTGCGGTTGGGAGGCCGTTTGCTTATGAATTGCCCGACATAATGTTTCTGTGAAATCTTTTATTCTTATCGCCCATTGAAGTGATGGAGAATGGCCCTTTGCAGTGGATCATGGTGGGTTTTTGCCGTAATCAAGATTGTCTCTTGATGTTGCATAAGGTTTTCGTTTCGTATCGTTTCGATTCAGTGGAGAGGGCACCGATGGGATTAGGTGGGCGTTCGTTAGAGCGAATTTGCGAAACTGGCGCCCAACGATGGAGCTCGAGCACTAGAAGTGGTTGCTTTTAGAGGATTTTCTTTCCCTGTTTGATGGAAATCAGTGGCCTTGGAGCACAATCCGACTATTTTCACGAGATTTGACCATCTGCTGTGATTGTGGCTTAGCGGAAACAGCGCCATATTGTCTCTTGTTGGAGATCAATATTTTGACAGAATCTGTAGCGAATTTTCTCTACTTTGGCGCATCGTGCGAGAGTAAATCGATCCATATCAAATAACCGCGTCATTTTAGCTTTATAACTGTGCTAACAACGGTTACATAACGCTGATTTTTCAGAAATGGCGTTGAATTCAAAATGACACCTCTTTTTGGATACAACCCCTTTCACTTAATGTGTCACATTCGATTTGCATCTTATTTCACCGCCAGAGCAAGGGATGTCATCGGGTTTTAGAAATTCCGAAGCACCTGCAGACAGGCAGGCATAAGACACACGGTAGACAGTGCCACATGGCAGCCCGCCAGTACGGGGGATTAATTAAATTCTCCATAAGCCGCGTTTAAAAACCCCCCCCCCCCCCCCCCGTAGACAAACTCTTAATTCCCTGCACTCACGAAGAACATCCATGGACGCCTTCAAACAAGAGCTGTCTAACAACGTTAGCAACACGCTCGACACAATAAAGTGACACCGACTTAATGCAAAGCGAACAGCGAACGAAGGGGAGAGAAAATGGGAGCAAAGGGGAGATCATAAAAAAACCCCCCCCATGCAAGGGCTGCCATGTAGCAACGCCTTCAAAGGCCCGTCAAAATATCGGGCGTCAAAGCGCACATGCTCAAGGATCTTGTAATTTATTTAACAGCAACCAACGACATTCATTGGCTTGCCAAGCGCGACTCTGTAACAGTCAATGGCAGGCACATCCTAAGCTCTGCACATGACGCAGGTGTTCGTGTACCCGGTGAAAGGGAACAATAGACAAAACGAGCGGCCTGAGCGGGGAGACGCTGAGCGTGGAACATCCCTGCAGCTGGCTGTCAGTTGAGAGAAAGGCTTTTATATAGGCAAAGTTTTGTAAAATGTTGAATTTATTTTGCAAATTACTCGCACCCTTCGCTTTCATTAGCCTCCCTTTCAGGATGCTGGCACAGAGCTTCATCGTGGCGTTGGAGAAGGCCGCCTCGACTCTCCCTCTGAAAGGGAGCAATTTATTTATTTTAAATCAAATTACTGAGAGCTGCAGGTGAGGTTCACCCCCCGGGTGAACCATGAGATGTGAGCGGGGGGGAAGAGGAGGTGTTCCATTTGGTGAAGCGATTTAGAGGCGCGCTCGGGACTGCGATGGCAGTAGTCTGAAAGTAGGTGACAAGTGGCAACAGTCAAGCTATGATGGGGAGGAGGAGGTTACGTGTTGGGCGCCAGACCACAAATTGAATGGACGTAGAAATAAGTCATCACGTTCAGAAACAACAACAGAAATAAGGGGCCATCAATTTTGCTTACTTCAGTGGGAGCGTACTACTACTTACGGACCTTTATGGTTGCAATTTTTCTTGAGGTCAGAAGGAATGGTGCTTCTTTATGCTTTTAATTCGGTTGTGATGTAAGCATACGTTTACTTACGTCCACTTCGATTGGCTCAAGCAGTCTGCATTGCCAGTAATTAGCTGGTGAGGGAAGAGCAGATCGGCAGTTTTGCGACGGTTTTCGAGGGACTCAAGGCGAATAAGTTTGAGGCGATCTGAGTAAGCTGGTTAATTGTTTTTATCGGTGCAGGCAGGATCGAGAAGAGCGAAAATAGAAACCTCCCTTGGACAGCTTCAATACGACGAATGTTGACCACGAAATGGGGTGAAATTGTTGAGGGGAGTGTTGTCAAAATGTGAACGAGAGTTGTGCTCACGAGTCATGATCACTGATTAAGCCTAAGTCGCGTAAAGATGAGGCTGAAGGGACTAGTTAGCTGCAGAGAAAGTATGTAGTTCCTTTGTGGTTGCAAGAGTATGTAATGGATTGGCATTTACTCCAAAAAGAATATCGAAAGAAGAGAGTAGGAGTCGGAGGAAGAGGAGATGAATGAATAGATTTTCATGCCATCGGCGTCCATATTCTTCTTCCACGTTCACTGAGTTATTTCCTTATGTCCTTTAACCACATGGGAGGCATAGGCCGTCAACAACGCCTTCGCCCCTTCTCGTTCGAAGTTCTACAACTCATTCCTTCAGCTCATTCCCAAAGAACTAGATTCTATCTCTCTTCAACAGTTCTGCGTCAAGGACTTCCCGCTGTTCTGCCTGACTATGTAAGCAGATTCCACTGCATGGCGTACTTCGCAATGGAGTTGTCTTCGCGCCATAGGGTGTGTCCAATCCACTGCCACTTTCTTCTTCGTAATGGGATGTTCATAGATTCTTGGCCAGTTCTCAGGTACGATTGCTCATTGGACGGATAATTCTAAGGATGTTTCATCTGTTAAACATCTGCTTTCAAATGATTGCAGCTTTCGTGTGGTAACCTCATTGGATATTAGGAAATACTTTTTCGATCAGCTCTTCACTCGATGTGACTAAATTACTAAAAGGAGCAGGCAGTGATATTCGTGTGGCATTTAAATCCATAATCAAATTGTATGTAAGGTCAGACTTGTATTGCCGACATTCGCTCGTTTATATACATACAAACGGTGATTTTTTAAAAGCTATAGGAAAGTTTTTCAAAAAAGAACACATGAAATTCAGAAAAATGCATGAAATCCTTATTTGAATCGATAGTACGGTCCATATAATTTAATGTTTGAAGATTATCCGCTTAGTCCAATTTTGGCATACTCTTTCCAACATTTCGGCCAGTATCTCACGAATAAATGCTTCAATGTTGTCTTCCAATGCGTCAATTAAATCGGGCTTGTCTGTATAGACATGAGCTTTATCATAGCCCCACAAAAAATGGTCTAAAGGCGTTAAATCGCACGATCTAGGCGGCCAATTGACCGGTCCCGAACGTGAAATAAAATGTTCATCGAAATCGCCCCTCAATAAGTCCATTGTTGCGCTTGCTGTGTGGCATGTGGCACCGTCTTGTTGAAACCACATGTCATGCAAGTCAAACTCTTGCATTTTGGGCAAAAAAAAGTTGGATATCATCACACGGTAGCGCTCACCATTCACAGTTACGTTACGATTCGCATCATCTTTGAAGAAGTACGGTCCAATGATGCCACCAGCCCATAAACCGCACCAAACTGTGACTTTTTCTGGATGCATTGCTAGCTCTTGCAATGCTTCTTCACTCCAAAATCGACAATTCTGCTTATTTACACGTACCCATTGAGCGAAAAATGAGCTTCTGACCATAAAATGGAAGAAGCGCGCGATGAACTTTCTTAACAGAGCACGCATTTTGATAATAAAATTCAATAATTTGCAAGCGTTGTTCGTTTGTAAGACGATTCATGGTTAAATTATAGACCAAACTGAAGATGTTTGACAGTGAAACCAAACACGAAACGTGCGTCAGCTGTTTAAACAAGTGTTGCCGAAAAGATAATAGCTAAAAAATCACCCATTAGTAGCAACAAGACGAATGGCGGCCACACTTCGAGTCCAGACCACGTCGAAACAAGAGGTATAATATTGTAGCTCCTGTTTTATTTTATATTTCCTAATAAATACCCAAATATCCTACATTCGTCTTGACGTCTCATCGACTGGCAGCTGTCTAATGTCCAGTACCCAGCCGAATACCTCTGTTAATTGATCGCTCTTCAGCTGTTCTCTCATATTTCTCATCAACCGTACACTGTTCGTACGCGGGGACAACGATGAATATTTCGGACGAGCCTTTATTTCGTTAGCAGTCGTCGATCGAGAATTTACAGGCAATGTTTGCCTGAAGTCCAATACGAGCTGAACGTTTCCACGTAATTCTCGCAATGATCGATAGAGACTCTCAAGTGATTTTTATGGACCACCGTCCTCCCAAACGTTTTTGTAATAATTTTCCCGTATCGACTGCTCTGGAAATAGTGGAGTCTCAATGATTTCATGTGGCAACTTCAGAGCTGAATGAGCAGCCCTTCTTCCTTGGAGCAATGTCGCATCTATTCTATTCCAGACGAAGCGTTAGCTAAGGATATTTCACATTTTCGATCGAACCAGAATTTTTGCCCAGTTCGTCTTGATGCATCCACGAAGAAGGTCCCCCCAACTCTATGCGTTAATTTTTGAATGGTTGATTGGACATATGACTGGACTGGCAATTGACTAAGCACTCGTTTTCAATGTTTCGTTTAAAATGGCTTCTGTTAATTCCATGGACTTACTTGCTTAAGGTGGCGCTACAGTCCGAGGTGGACCTGGGCCTCAACCAACAAGCGTCTACAGCCAGCTCGATCTTTAGCTAGCTGTCTCCAGTTTCGCACGCATAATTGGTTGAGGTCCCTTTCGACCTGAGTCGCGGTCTTCCTCTACTGCGCCGTCCCTCGGAGGTGGATTCGAAGACTTTTCGGGCCGGAGTATTGGTTTCCATCCGCTCTACATGACCTAGCCATCTCAATCGTTGGATCTTCACTCTTCTGGCTAAGTCGAAGTTCGTATAGTTCGTCATTATATCTCCTCCTCCACTCACCATCTATGCAGACGGGACCGAAAATCACACGAAGAATTTTCCTCTCGAAGCAACCAAGAGCAGCTTCATCCGCTTTTGACAAAGTCCATGCCTCCGCGCCATATAGCAGGACTGGGACGATTAAGGTCTTTTAAATCGTTACCTTGGTTGTTCGCGATAGGGCTTTGTTTACCAATTGCTTTCTTAGTCCAAAGAAGCAGCGATTGGCAAAAGTTATTCTTCGTTTGATTTCAGCGCTGGTGTCATTCTCTGAATTGATAGCGGCGCCTAGGTAGACAAAGTTTTTGCCTAACCCAAAGTTATATCTGTCTGCTGCGACGTTCTGACCGAGACGTCGGTGTTTGTTGACAGCATATACTTGGTCTTACCCTCGTTTACCGCTAAACCCATCTTCGCGGCCTCCGTTGCTATACCCACAAAAGCGCCATTGACATCACGCTGCGTTCTTCCGATAATGTCAATATCATCGGCATATGCGAGTAGTTGGACGAGAAGTCCGAAAGATTGTTCCTCTGGTGCTGGCGTTCGAGTTTTGAACAATTTTTTCAAGAACGATGTTGAAAAAGTCGCATGACAGCGCGTCGCCTTGTCTAAATCCTTTTTTGACATCAAAGGTCTCGGTTAGGTCTTTACCGACCTTGATGGAGCAGCGTGCATTCTCCATCGTCATCCTACACAAACGGGCGAGTTTGGTAGGGATGCCAAAACTAGACATTGCTGTGTATAGCTCGTCTCTATAGATACTATCATACGCGGCCTTAAAATCGATGAAAAGGTGGTTGGTATCGATTTGCTGCTCCTGGGCTTACTCCTAATTCTGCCGCAGTGTGAATATTTGGTCGATGGTGGATTTTCCTGGCCTAAAGCCACACTGGTATGGACCGACCAAGTTGTTGACGAATGGCTTTAGGCGTTCACACAGTACGGCTGATAAGATTTTGTAAGCGGTACTCAGGAGACTGATGCCTCTGTAGTTGGCGCAGATCAAAGGGTCTCCTTTTTTATGGATGCAATTCATACTCTCAGTACTCTACGCTAAACATCCGCAACCATACGTGATCGACACCAGAAGATCAGAAGGCATTGTGGGCACTCTGAAATTTGATGATGCTTCATTCTAGTTTTCGTTAGATTTTGACATTCGTCTTATACCCATTTCGCTTGACCACGAAGACTGAGGAAGACAGAAACTAGTCCTCAAACACGACAAATAGGGGGTAACATTGGCAGCTAACTAAGAGTTCTACATGGCTCGCGCTATTGTTAGTTCAGAAGAGGACTGAATGGCATTTGTTTCGGGAGACATACAACCGTCCATCCATGGTCAACGTTTTTTATTTACCTCAATTCAGCGAGATGCCAGCTAAAATCCCTGTAAATGCACGTGTCGAGTACAACCTAACGCAGACAATGCCACTTCGATTTACAAGGTTTTACATGTGAACACTATTTCGTCTTCCCAAATTTTACACATGATCTAGTGCAAGATATCTTCGAGCAGCCGTAAAGTGCTCTGACAGCAAGCCAAAAGCAATCATATCCTTCACCATTTCTTAGCGATTCCTTTCTATGGAAGGGCATGCACTCTGCAATGAGTGCTTGAGCAGAATAAGCTTATAACCGACTTCTTCGTTCTTACTCTCATTGACGCCCAAACCACTGCAAGCTCTAACTAGAAAAGCTAATTCGCAAGTCCATCGTCGGGCGCCACTTTCTCAATAAATGTATTTGCAATAAGGGCCTTATCACATCACGACATTTTAAATGCAGAACGGTTGATTGTATTTATTGCCATATTGTCACCCAGCCCCCATGCCATTACAGATGTTCACTCCCAGCCCCTTTTGAAGACTCAAAGTTCAATAATAGCTCGTCCCCCAATGCCCGCAGGAGGCCCCTATGTTCCTCGGCACAAATTAAGTTAGGTTTCCTCTCAGCCCGACATGATGACCTTCATTCATCGATACATTTGTCAAATCACGTAATCAAGTCTTTTGTTCAATATGTGACATCAATTGAAGCACCACAATCACACAAAAAGGACATCCCCCCTCCGCCTCGGTCGTCTTGGCATTATTTTAAAGCCACCGAGGACTCACCCTCATTTCCCATCAACAACCAGCAAACGATACAAAAGGACACCAATTTAAGATCAAAGAGGGAGGACGCTCGCAAAAGAAAGAAAAAAAAAACAAAAGCATGCGAAAAGAAAGACAAGAACTGAATAGGACTCAAGGACTGGTCCCGCATGTGTGCGGCGGACTAAATCAATTCCCCCGTGGGGCATTGATAGTTCATTTTCCCTTGGTTTGCGTTTATGCGCCATGCCATGATAATGAAATGTTCAAAAAATGAAAAACTAAAAGTCCTCCTCCCCCAAATAAGGCAGCCTCAAGGACATCACATATTCAAAAGACAAGCCCCTCGTCGCCACAAAATATACTAAAAAAAAAAATCTTAATATACTCCAGTGAGTCTCGTTTTGCATTCCATTCCGGACAGAATGAAAACAGGCCCAGGACACAGGCCTGGTCACGGTCCTGGACACACTGGGCGGGCGGAAGTGGTGACGGAAAGTGAATTGGCATTCGGACCGAAAGTTTAGTTTATGTGCCTGTCCCCAGAGAGGGACGAGACGAGCACAATGCGCTTAAAGAGGGTTTATACACAAGAAATCCATTATTAAAATAAAATTCCATCGGGACCGGGCCTGGAAATGAATGTGTCCCAACTCCCAACTGCGGGCGGAGACAGTGCTTGTCATTCGGAGGATAATGGATCCTTGGAGGCGATCTATTTTCAAGGGGGAATTGATGAAAGGCAAATCCAACAACGTTGCAACGTTCAACCGACTCTCGATTGGTTTGTCAGACGTTCGCTCCTATTAATCTCGCCCACACGCGTCTCAAGTGTCCTCCAGTCTCTAGTTCTCACTGCCTTAAGGACACACTCCGCCACGATGGAGGCGCAGACACTTCCTCACAGACACGGCACACGCGGGCGGAGGAATGCCCTTGCAGAGCGCTCAACGCTCAACAAGTGAGACACACACACACACACTCACAACGCACCCATGTAATCATCATTTGGATTTTTATTACATTCTTATGTCCTGGCAGTGGCATCCGCAGCACTACACTCCCCGTGGAGTGAAATTCAATACCGTGCAAGCAGTGGCTGCTGACGGTGGCGCGGTGGCAAGTGTAGGTGCTAACAGGCGACAGGCGACAGGCGACAGGCGACATCGTTAGTAGGCACGAAATTGATACAAAAAGGATCAGAGTTCAAAATAAACTAGAAAAGGATAACGACTGGCGGAACGATGAATGATTTGAGGTTACAAGTATGCGTGCGTGTGACACTGTGCGAAGGAATGGAATGAGGGTGAAATGAAAATTCTGGGGCGTGTGCTGCGCTCGTGTCTGAATGTCGTTGGCATTTCCATGGTCGCAGTCGGATAGATGAAATGGCTGAGTGACGTTAAAGGGGTGAGCATATTTGGGTTCGCCCCCAATGGGGGCTTGGGCATGAATTCTCGTGTCAGTTCATTAGTGCTTGTCTCTTGGGGGGGAGGGGGGCCGTGTCGCTGGCGCTGCCTTCGTCAAACTGGCAGTCGAGTGATTTTTATTGGAGAAGGGCGCTGACGTCTGAGAGATGTGATCTAATTTTAATTCATTTTACGATTTTGTCTTCGATTATTCAAATTCGCCTTTTTTTCTACCCACTGGTTGAATGGGGTTTTTGCTGGGTCCTAGAGGATAAGGGCAAGCGCCGTCTAGAAGGTCGCGTTCATGTCATTACTGAACGTCTTTGGCCGTGTCCTTGTCTCCTTGTGCTCCCTGTCCCATCACGGTAACAAAGAGCCACAGTTACTTCAGGGAACGTACGCAAAATTCCGAGACAGTCATTTATCTACGTAGACAGCGATTGATTTTGGTCCCACTCAGAATCAGAGTATATCATTTACGTTGGCTTAAGTTAATTTCACTCTACTTTCAGTATTCAAAACTTAACGAAACTTAACGAAACCATTTGAAGTGTTTAATATGACCACAGCGTAGTATTTACGCTGATTTCACTTAATTTCAGACTCCACTCAGTAATCGAAACTTAACGAAACTCAACGAAACCAATCGAAGTGCTTACTATGAGCACAGTGTATCACTTAGGATGGTTTATGTTGATTTTAGTCTCCTTACATCCATTTTGGTTGATCTATTTGACTTTTTGTTTGCTATGAATGAGCTTTCCTTTGTTCGAATGTACGCATCAAGCGGTTGCAACTCAGTGCCCGGTAAACCTGTCCCTCAATCGGCTAAAAAATTTGACTATACAAATAGAAACACCCTCCTCTCTTCCCACACCGCACTCGCATCAAACCCAACTGATCACAAAATTAATATAAATTCAGTAGCTTCACCATAACTCCAGCAGCTCCTCTGACAAAAAAACCCCACCCACCGGCTGCATTCCATTCCACTCAGCACGTATCATTTTCATTTGGCCCTTTCATACGTAACAACGGTAATGAAAGCCACAAATTACACGCCATTGTCCGCCATTCCATTGTCATCGGCCGACGCATCTATCTCCGACATGTGCAGTGCGACGAACCAGTCTCGTTGCGGCACACCATCAAATCCTGTAAGCAGACCGTTGCAATAGATAAATATCCCTCCACCAGGATATTACCCATTAATTACAACAATAAATTCCCCCCAACACGTTTTCGGTTTTCATTGCGTGCCTACAGTCGACATGTTCCTAGAATACATGGTGACGCATGAATCGGACCACTTCTTGTGTAATCCCCAAGCAACAGCTCATCGTAGACGCACACACTCGCGCCACTCCACTCGTCGGAATAAATGAATTCAAGTTAAATCCAAACGTTGTTGTGAGCGACTGTGTTCGTAATAATTTCTGATTGCGCACACGTTCCCAGGAACCAGGCGGAGGATGCCTCTGCATGCCTCCGCAAAATATTATGCGGCACACAGCGTTTTGTTTGACATCGGATGCATTTGGCTCAGCCTCCCCCGTGGGGGGGGGGGGGGGGGGGGGGGGGAGAGAGAGGTTCAGAGCTTGTTGCTTGCGTCAGGGATTAGGGGCAGCTCCTCTGTTTATGCAGGCATTTAGCTTGAATTTAATTGGGGAACTGTTTGGCACTCTTGACGGGAGTTAAATATTTTGTCAGCACTTGGAGTGTATTTGCTCTAAGATTCACTGGATATTTGCAGCTGAGTGTGAAGCGACAGACTGCAGCTGGTGAGAGTATGAAGGCCCTTCGTGGCAAATAGTGGGTCGTTAAGCAAGCAGGCTCCTCAGGCCTCGAGTCGAGTGAACCGATTCAATGAAGCAGCTCTCAAAGCATACCTCGGCTTTTCTGAAGGGTAAATATTTGGAGAGAGTGTGATTTTCAAAATGAGAAAGTATTTCACCCGAAGACCAGGCAGATATGTGTGACATGTGCTGAAGGTTTCGGCCCAGTTGTGGGTTTGTGACATGAAAGAATTATTTTTTTGTACCATCTGCCTTGCGCCCAGCACCTGTCAAATCGTTCGGATTCTTTGTGAAAAATACCAGCATCAAAGGATGTGTCGCTTTGAAGTCTCATATGCGCATTCTTCGTCAAGGACATTCATTTCAACTATTCCCCTGGCTCCGGGTGGGTGTTCATAATCTTAACTGCGGTCTGTAGGGACATGGCACGGGATCTGTGACCATCACACACCAGTGGACTCCAATCCCTAATCTGCTAATTAAAGGACATTAAGATAGGATACACATGTGTACACCGCCTTGCCTTTTCGCATTCGCACGCACACTCCCTTGGCACTAATCAACTTTGTCAGGCAAACGCATCAAGTCCGTGTCGGATTACCTAGAGGCATCTCATAAATAGTTTATAAATCAAATTGGCGTGACCTTTAACATGGTTCGATACCATAAATGTGTCTACAGAAAACCTTATGATATCGGTGTCATTATAAGCTACACTACGTGGTATAGACCATATCCGCTGATATCCGGTTTCAAACAGTGCTTTTTGAATATCTCTTTAAATCCACTAATTTCGCGGGATAGTGCATAAGGGACTAACTGACCATTTAAATGCAAGTCAGAATCGAAAGTAAGTAGAAGCGTTGCCATGACCTCCTTTGGTATATTCACAAAATTCGGACCGCAAGTGTACATAGAGAGTTAGTCACTTCGTTCCCGCACAAGGTAAGAAAATGTGTGAAACTTAACGAAACTTAACGAAACTCAACGAAACTTAACGAAACTAAACAAAGTGTTGGGTATGATCACAGGGTTTAATTTCAGCGTATTTGCATGCGTTGACTTAACTTTCCTCACGTGTTTTTTTACTGTTAAACTTTAACACTTAACTGCTGCTCGTCCAGCAACACAACAACAAAGCATAAAGCAGCCATTTCCTTCTACCCCCATGTTCGCGTCAACAAACAGGAACAACCACTGCAAAGTAGACAAGAGAAAAATCGTATTAACGCCCTCCAAACTTTTCCCTCTAAAGTTCTCCATCTAGCTCTGCAGTGATGACGGAAATATATGAACCGTAATTAGGATTCCGATTCGAGAATGTCAGGTATTTATCTGTGCCATTATTTAGATGTGCTGTGCCGAGCAGGGCGCACAAAAATTGTATCCCTCTTGCCTTCGTCCTGCCGTTGTGTTCATCTTTTTCGCCTTTCTGTCGTTCCTGCCACAGCTTTCGTCTCAGTCATATTCCGCCTCCGGGTGTGAGTTCAGGCAGACGACGACGAAAACGATGACAAAGCCAGCGGTCCGCCTCCCGCCGCCCCACAGATTGCATACGCAATGGAGCAGGCGAGTGAATGAACAAAACAAATCGCCGGGTGGATGGTGTTGACAATGTTGTTTTCTCCCATTTTGCCTTCGCCTCTGTTGTCTTTCGTGTATTTAGCTGAGAAATTTACATTTCAGGGGGACGGGGTGGTTGGTGTAGTTAAGCAAAAGTTAAACGTTTGACTAAAGGAGCATTGTGTGCTCCGGGGTACGGGCTAGAGGAGCTGTCAGTGTCACAATGTTTATTACAAATCTTTATTAAAGTTTTGATAATTCCTTCACAAGCAGCCGAATGGATTCATTTTGAGAATATGAGGATGTTTTCAGAGGACACATGTGTTTGAAGTGTTTAATTTAAGAAATTGCTTCACTTCCTTCGTGTAGAGTGTAAACGAGGTGAACGTTTGAGTTGCATGGGGGAGGATTACAGTCAGTCGGAAGGTTCTCCCTTCATTTTGTTGACAGATGTTGTTTGAGTTCTTAACAGGTCACGCGAATAGTTGGTAAACAAATGATTGGAAAAATCCAGTCTGGCGCCCAACGTATACACTATTTCTTCGCCGGAAATACAAACATTTTCAGAAATAAATGAAATTGAATGCCAGTTGATCTGAGTTTTAAGGGATAAATAGTAATAGATTTTTCTAAAACCTTTCTTTCATACAATCTCGCAATACGGTGGAAGACTGACCGAGCAGATTTTGAGACAAGTCAATGATGAAGGTTCCACAAGTAGATTCATGGTGAAATTGCAACAATCCAATAAATGCTATTTTAAGTAGCAATCAGTTGTAGGCATTGTGCAAACAGTGTTTATGCACGCGTCATGGTGGACAAAATTGCGTTCGGAGATGCGAAATTCGAAAATGGACAAGAAAAGCATCCTTGGCGAAGTGATCAGAAAGCACAGACTCGGCGACATGACTGCAGATAAACCTATCCGAATCACAGATTTTTCGATGGCATAGTAAGTAGCACGTGTCTCAGAATTAACACAGCTACCTGTCGATCTCCGGACGGTGAAACGGCCAACCAAGTCGACAATGAGCTCATTGACGCAATGCATTCGTCAAATGTCCTGGCTACCCGAGGGTTGCATTTCCACATAGCATCATGATTCAGTGCTCGTCTGTCCAATGTCACAAAGCGGTCCCCTGAGGTCAGAGGAAATAGCTAGAGCCTACGAAGAGCAACTCTACGTCGAACACAAACAGCAACGAGATGTGGTTGCATTGACGCTCGGTCATCAAATGGGTGGCAGAGACCACTTTAGGCTTGCTACCACCACCGATAAGGAATGTGAGCATAAGAAACGTGCAACCGACGAGGCATACCAAAAGGCGGAACATCGTGATGAAGAGTACCAACCTAGAAGAGGGTAGGAGAAGAAGCTTCTACACATAAAGAAAAGGTCTCTAGCAATGTCCCAGTTCAAGGATAGTGAATGCAAAAAAATCAAAAGCCTGTATGTGTGAGCAACGCTGCCAACAGCTGCATTAAGGGTCTGACTAGAAGAGAGTGAGATGGGAAATCAGAAAATCCCAAAATCCAGTCGACAAATTAGTCTTCCTAAACAGCTGAAGAACAACCAACAACAGGCTGAGATGGTTTCCCATCGGAGCTCTTTAAGGCCGGATGCGAAGTTCTGTCAGGGAGCACGCATCAGATCATCTGCAAAATTTGGAAGAACGAAAGCATGCTCCACCACAGATTATAAGAAAGGCGACCCAACCTTCTGTTAAGCGTGCTCTGTTAATGGATAAAGTCACAGTACGCTTAACCCATAAATTTAATAGCACAATATAAAAATTTTGAATTCAAAACATAAAATCGCAGGTTAAGATCACTGTGATTATAAAATCGCAATCACGGTCGTACATTTGAACATAAAATCACAACTTAGCCAAACTCTAATAGATCGAGTATTGGCATTAGGACAAATCCTGGAGAAGATGTCGTTACTACATACAAGGCTTTTGACGAAATCAGCCTTTGGCGAAGCTTTGTTTTCCCGCCTCATAACAGCGTATGGCTTAAAGCGTGCCTTGAGAATCACCAAAAACAGAGTATTCTTCCGACACTCAGCACTGACTCCATTGTTTCGTCTTCGGCCGTAAGCATTAACATATCGACTTTATCATAAGCAACTCCATTCAGCTATCTACGCAGATGATTTGAAAACCAGCAGAACAACTTTCAGCTCGACCGAATCGGTCGCACTGCAAAACAACCTTGATTCCGTCAACACTTGGTGCGATAGCAAATTTCTTGAGCTCAAGGCTGGTAAATGCCAGTCCGTTACTCTAAAAGACGTTCTTCACCTCCCAGAGCAGACTACCCTCACAACGTATATAGCTTGTATTCATAGTCTCCTTCAAACGGGGTCAAGTGCAAGTTTCTTTTTAAAACTGCAATAAAATGCACAAAGCCATCTATTATGGCTTTATTAGTACGAACAAATCTTTTCATTAATAAATGGCTGGCTTCGCGGTAGCGTATTCTGTCACCCCAATTTTCGAAGACCTTGTTGATGGTTTCGGCCTGTAGCTCACGGATTGCTTGGATGATATTCGCATTAAGTGCTTGAATCGTTTTCGGATTGTTGGCAGTTCCTTACCAAAAATGCCCAAAGAGGTCAAATCGCAGCTCCAATGTGGCCAATTGACATCGCCAAGACGGCTGATAACGCGATTTGAGAATATGGTGCATAAAAGATCGATTGTGGCATAGGCTGTGTTGCATGGCGCTCCAGAGATCATCCAAATATATGTCTTCAATTTCCGTAACAAAAACTCGGTTAACATGGCTCTGTAACGCCCGCCGTTTGACCGAAACTTTGTTCCGAACCTCATTTTCGAAGAAGGCTACAGCAGCCGCATTCTCGTCTGTGAGCACTGTACGACGATGGGGACCATGAGTATTGTCCACTAGCATACCAGTCTCACTAACTTTTTGCACAAACTTGCGTACAGTAGTCGCGATTGGTGCTTCGTTTTAGCCAAAACAAAACACACTGTTTGGGCGTTTTCGAGTGGAAAACAACTGTCAGTGTCAAAATAAAGTATGATTTAAAAAAAAAACCACTAGACGGCCCACCCAGTACATGTAGTTACATTTTATCATTCACAGAGCCCGCTCATCCCTTGGTTTCATAAGTCGCGGCTCCAAAAACTTCTCGTACCTCTAGGTTACTGAGTTCCATGTGCCAGTCAAGTTTGGTCTCCATACTACTTCAGTCAACCAATTCGTGTTGAAGCTGTCCAACGTAGACTCCATCCTGAATCAATGTTCGGACTGTACATCTTTTCCGAATCCCCCTGTATCGCAGCAACTATGGCCATTTTGAGCCTATCTGCAGATTGTTGCGTTTAGCAAATCTATCACAAAATTGACCTAAACCCTCACTGTCTCTCAAAAATTCTCTAAACGTGTTCTCATAATGCTCTAGTTACCCACCACCTTGACACCTCTTCACGTAAAGTACTTTGTAGGTAGTTCTAAGTAAGCTCTAAGTTCATGCATATGCAAATAAATAAATTATGCGAAATTGGGTCGAATGCCTCATAAAAGGCGCCAAGTTCCAGCGTCAGTTCAGTTAGCAGCTTCACAAGCTTTTCCGAAGATGACTTCCCGACCAGTCATCAAATTGATTCACAAAATCACACAAATCATCATTGATACCACCAGGTTCCTTCTAGAATGTCTACAGTCCCTGGTGGATGACAAGAGACTATTGCTGCTGGTCGAGGTCCTTCACCACTTATGTGCGCCAGCAAAATCGCAGGTGTCGCCTGCTCCATTGTCCCGGCATGGCACTGACTTGGAGTTTAAGACTCTTCCGATCAGAGCCTAGTTGTGCATGCGCTCTAAGTGGCCTATCCAATCAAACATGTCGCTGTCCAGCCCGAGAATTAATCAGTGCTATTTTAAAGGACTCCTTCCCCCCTTAAACCCATGTCCTTTCTGTGTACTCGTCCTGGCCGCCATTCAAAAGTCCCATCAAATTGAGCTGCAATTCGTGCGTCAAAACCCTGCAAAGTCCCCTTAATTAACCCAATACTTCATTGCAGAGCCGAATCAGGCAGCGCACGCTACAACCATCCTCCTCCATTATTCAGTCAAAGCGAATGACGGGCACTTCCTGCAGGACTGCCTCTACCTTGCATCTCCATATTTCATGCCGAAATTCATGTGACAAGCTTAGTCACTGCATAAATGTAATGCCAATGCCAAAGTCAGCAGTGCCTTCCGACCACCGTCAGACCTGCACTCCACCACTCGAGTCCATCATGAAGTACCCCAGGAGTCCCCCGAACATTGCTCGTGCTGTGCTTTACATTTGCATTAAAGCAATCCGAAGGATTTTACGGGACCGCCGCATCGCTTGTGCGTTATGGCCAAACAAACTGGCGTTCGTCGTCGTTGTCCCCTCCCCACACCCCATCTCTTCATCTGTGTACACACGACATAATCTCTCCTTTTCACTCGGCTTTTTTATGGCCAACCAAGCGATGCCGGCTGCTGGGTCCATCATCGCCAGCACTCCTCCGCCTCCAGTGGGTATTTTTGTGAAATTAAATACAGCAGCCTGTTTTCACATCAGGACGACTCTCTCTCTGTCCACAGAGGATATTTACTCATGTGTGGGTGGGGGGAAATAAGAAAACAGATGAAACCGTACCGCATCCGAGTGCGTGGCATATTTATGAACGAGCCCGGGACAGGGCTGCTGCCACCACCCACATGCAGGGACAATTCATTAATATTCATTGTTGCGCAATGAGCACATAAATATTCTCGAATTGTACGTGTACTACACGTAGGGGAGAAGAATTGGACATAAAATAAAACATCCTTCTTCCCCGTCTCGGCGGCTCGGGCGTTCTTTCGGCACCGACCACTCAGTCCCTGAAAATCACGTGTTAATGAAGTGAATTATCCCTTTCACCGAGGGCGGCGCACACACACGCGCGCGCTTATTCGCTCAACATGTAATTAATGACGAACAACATTAATTACGCATCGGTACACAGCCTGGACGGGTATTTTATTTTTTTTTGTTTTTCTGATGCTTCTCGGAAGCATTCACGCGCTGCCCCCGGGTGGTTTCGGGAACGTTTTTCAATTCCAATTATGTGATCGATTCTGTGCGCGATCCTGTGTAGGACGTGCGTGCGTGCGTCCGTGGGCGGGCGTTATTGGTTTCATCCACGACAGGACACCGCGGTTAAATGGTTGATCTGAACTGGGTCCGGTTTTTCCGGGGCTTCTCGGCAAATGCACGCCATTGTGCACTGATAATCAATTTATGATTTCGCAATTAAAAGCGCGCACCGAGCGCTGGCTGTGCGTGGACGAGAACTCGATTGCAATTCATTGAATCAATTTGGTTAATTGGGGCGTGCCTGTTATTAAATAATTACGTATGCGGCGGTAAGTTAATTAACCGATGACGCCGCAGCGATGAGTTGAAGTGGTTTTTAGCGTTTCCTTGAAAAAGTTACGCAATTACCGGAGTTGGAAAATGCAATAAATTGGATTGTGTTCGAGTCGCGACTGGTGTCCTGATGGGTGGCTGTGGGGGAACTATTCGTCCGAGCTGCATCGCCATCGGCAGTTTGAAAATAACTCTCGGTTCACAGAAGTTAATGTTTCTACCTTCCTAGCAGTTCGAGGAGGGATGGATTTATGACGAACGGAATGCCTTCGCTAGGTCAGGTGAAAGGTGATGAGAGAAGAATTTAATTCTTCTTCTCCAGGGTGGACCTGGGCCTCAACCAACCAGCCTCTCCAACTAGCGTTATCTCTGGCGAGCTGTCTCCAGTTTCGAACGCCAAGTTGGTTGAGGTCAGTTTACACTTGGGTGCTCCACGCGGGCGTCTTCTGTTTCGTTGTCCCACAATGTCGGCGTCGAAGACTTTATGGGCCGGAGCTGAGCGTCTATACGCTCCACATGGCTCAGCCACCTTAGGCATTGGGTCCATAGACGCCTGGCTAAGCTCATGTCGTTGTACAGCCCGTACACTTCGTGGTTTAATCCTCTCCTCTAAATACCGTCAACACAAACTAGATCAAAGATCGCACGCAGAACTTTTCTCTCGAAGAGACCAAGGATTTTTTGAGATTGTCAATGCCCCCGCGCCGTACAGCAGGACTGGGATGATCAGCGTCTTGGATGAAGTCAGCGTGGTCCTTCGAGAGATGGCTCTATTACTGAATTGCCACTTGAGCCCGAAGAAACAGCGGTTGCCAAGAGCTACTCAGCGTTTAATATCGGTACTGAAGGTGTTCGCACTGTTTACTGCAGAGCCGAGGTAGTCGAAGGCATTAACCACCTCGAAGTTATAGCTGGACACTGTGGGGCTCTCTCCAAGATGTCGATGACGTATGTCTTTTCGTGAGCATATACATATTTCGATTTGCCCTCATTTACCGCCAGACCCATTTCAGACACTTCCGTCTTTAGCTGCAAACGCCGCCCGCAAAAGCGCGTCCTATCGAACCTCCTTTGTTTAGAGACTTCTTAACAAGATGTGTCAGTATGGACCAATCACTGTGTTGGCTCCAATGACGTCAATGTCATCGGCGTATGCTAGCATGATCGGACTTCTGGAAAATCTTGCCTCTAGTGTTCTCTACGATCTACGGTCTTCTCCAGTATGATGTTGAAGAAGGGACACAACATCGCGTCGCCTTGTCTAAAAACTTTTTTGACATTGAAGGTCTCGGTGAGTTCATTACCGATGGTCGAACAGCGGGAATTCTCCATCATCAGCCTGCACAACCTAGCCAGCTTGGCAGGAAGGTCAAAACTAGACATTCCGTTGTATAGCTCGTCTCTATGCACGCTGTCAACGAATACTTGGTGGGTGCCGATTTGAACTTTTTGGGTCTTTTCTTGCATCTGCCGTAGTGTGAAAATTTGGTCGATAATGTACTTCCCTGGCCTCATGGCACTGACCTATCGCATTCTTAATGTACGGCTTCAGGGGAGTATTGTATTTTCAAGTAAGCTCTTCAGTTTATATGTTTTTTTGACAGAGTAGAGGATCGGCGCATGAAACAAGAGGTATACCAAGGAATATGACTAATACTGATGACTTTCAGATTGTGTTTTTTTTTTTTGTCGGAGGTTTTTAAACGCCACACTGGAGCACTCCAACTCAAAAACAGGTTCATTGTTCTGCCAGGCAGCAAACTACAACTGCTGAAATTTCTTGTTCTTCCGGAGGAATACCAGCGGGCGCTTTTGTGATGAGGACCTTACATCAGGTCTCAGCAAATCAGCACCAAATAACCAATAACCCATGAAGAGGAAGTGTCGTCGTCTTCTCCACGGGCGTCGCAGAGGATGCATCCGATAGGCCAAGCGCATTTATGTGTTTAACGAATGTGTAGTGGGCCGTTTGTACGCCGGTAAGTCTGATGAAGTCTTTTCTGTCAAGAGATAACAGGAATGTCGCGGATTTCCTACAGACGTTAGACGTTTGGTTTATCTACATCCTGGACAGTCATGCACCTCCGGTTGTTCTCTCGAGAAGACCAGCTATCGATGGAAGCCCTAACCGAGTAGTCCCAACGCTGGTTCGAGTCCTAAGAGTACTTCCTCTGATCCTTGTCTAGCAAGTTCGGGAAGATCGGAAAATCGGATGGGTACTAGTTGAGTCAGACCAGTCAATTTTGTCCTCCTCGTGAAGAGATCACAGCATTTCCCATTTCTAGTACACATGACGTTGATCACGTCTAGAGATGCCTGTACTTTTAAACACACAGCTGCTAGGCACGATCCGTCAGACAATTGCAGCACAATTTAATAAAGGGTGGTTAAATTTTAAGGGCCGATGTTGATTTTGAATAAAGCACAAATTATTTAGGAAATTATTGTCATTTCTTTTTATTATGATAATATTGGTATGATTCAATTATGCGTGGAACAAAATATCGGCCGCGACCTCGGCGGCACACCTCCATTCGATGGTTCAAATTTTCGATGACGCTGAGGCATAATTGAGGTTTTATGCCGTTAATGTGCCGAATTATCTCATCATTTAGCTCTTGAATTGTTGCTGGCTTATCGACGTACACCTTTTCTTTCAAATAACCCCAAAGAAAAAAATCCAACGGTGTCAAATCACATGATCTTGGTGGCCAATTGACATCGCCACCACGTGAGACAACACGGCCATTGAATTTGTCGCGCAAGCGAGCCATTGTGTCGTGAGCTGTGTGCCCAGTGGCACCGTCCTGTTGAAACTACATATCGTCCACATTCATATCTTCCAATTCGGGCCATGAAGAGTTCGTTATCAATTTACGATAGCGAACATTATTCACAGCAGAAAAAAACTTGACGTTTAGGTGTGGTTCACATTCAACATCGGCCCTTAAAATTTAACCACCCTTTATTCGTCCATTTCCTTTTTTAGCCATTATACCCCAGCCTCTCTGCAATACCCCCCATACAACCACCTCTGATTAGTGACTTGGGTACCAGGGAGTACCCTCGAACTTCGTCATTAGCCGTAATGATTGGTTACCCAGGTTCCCGCTAAACTGCAAACATGGGTATTACACGGGTAAAATCAAAAGTCCTATAAGACAGGAACCGGACTACCGCGGACTCCTGGCAATCGATGCATGTTTCGTATTGATCAGCGATTCAACAATCTTAAGATTTACAATACACCGAACAGACGTACACTCCATTGGCATCACTGACGTAGAAGAGGTACTTGCTGCAAAAGTGTGCTAAAGTCCTGAATGCCTGCAAAGCCTTGAAGCATCACATAAACCCCAGATTAAGTACACACATTTGCAATCACAGCACAGTCACGTTCTGTGACCTCAATGTCAATCTTGAATAATTTGAAAATGTCAAAGATCATTGCCTCTGACTTTGCCATCCTTAACTTTGGCACAAGTACCGAGGAGACTCCTTGATCTCTCAATTCAACGACGTTCTCAAGTATTTGACTTTTCCCCCAAAATTCGCTCGCTGATATTTATTAGGCACTTCACTCTTTCCGACTGAAATGTGTATCCCCTACCCCTCCCCCTCCCCCTCCCACAAAAATAAATATCGCACCTCTCCACCGAGACGGAAACCATCAATCTCATCGCAAAGACATCTCGCCAAAGTAACGACTTCACATTCAAATAAAATCTCAACAGTGCCACGGTGGGCACTCCACTTGCGGATTGCAAGCACCAACATACGCATGTGTGCTCGTTTTCGAATTCAAATAAAATAAATGTGCTTTATTATTGCCACCGCCCCCTCTGACTCAGTTTTCTTTCTCTTTCCAGGCGAGGCCGCAACTTGCTCGGAAGCCAGCCAGCCGCCGAACACAACAAATCACTCGCAGGTAATTTGTAATCCGAAATCGATTATATTTGAGTGTCTTTTGTGTTTTTTTCCTTGCGCATCCTGCCCCGTGTGCAGCGGCCGACTAGAAGTAAGAAGCCCATCTCCGGTTGTCGTGCGTCGTCATAAATAACCCTCAGCTGGCCCAATCGGTGAATAGATGAAATTTCTTTCGCCTTTTTTTGCGAGCACCGTCCGTCCGTCACAATCCATCCGGGGCCTCCTTCTGACTCATCGTAAATTCTAAGCACTTACATGCCGAATACAATTGAAATTCGATTGAATTGAAATTCAATGTTGCATTGTTCGTCGAGATACTTATGCCGGCTGGGAGTGGGCGACACGCATTTCCCTTTCAAAAGCGATACCCTCTCGAGCATGATCCTCGTTTTCGAATTGAATGATGAATACAATTGGAAATACATTTCGAGTTCATTCGGCTGCGGGATATGTTTTCTTCGAAAATATGAAAAGTACGTGCTGATGAATACATGATTAGACTTTCATTTTGTCGATTCCCCAGGGTCCTGGGCCTGCCTTTGTTTTCCATCAATTTAAGTGTTGCCTCAGACAAAGGACCAAAATTGAATGGGCTTCGTTAGAACATGTTCTGTAGTTCTTACGATGAATCTAATTTGGAAACGAATTCAATAACTGGCATATTTTATTCGGCGTTGGTGGCAGCGAGTGTTGTGCGTGTCACTTAGGAGGTTGGTGATACGCATTTTGCGGTACGGGGTGTATTTTGTGATATACACACGTGTTTTAAATTACTTCAATTAATTCGTTGGAAGTGTTTAGTTCATTTTTTACTGATTCAAGTAAAGTGAGACAATCAATATATGGGTCCAGAAATGATCGAAGACGATGCCGGAAAGTGGCCGCTTATGGCCGATGGGCAACGACAAGATCATCTGAAAGAAGATCCTTTCAAGCTGCGGAAGAGAATCATTCATTTTGCGGTACCTAAAGTGAATATAAACAGAACACCTCTATGATTAAAATTTCGATCGAATTTTTCCTTTTATCCATTGCTTAGATCTTGCCGTTTTGAATATAGAATGAGAGCATTCATATATCCTCCACAGGAGTTCTTAAAAGACTCGATTCTGACAAGGTAATTTTCGATGACTTTTTGGCACATAACGTGGTTATAACTTGGCTATACCTTGACGAAAATTCGTTTTCAAAGCAAGAGATTGTACATGATTGTCTGCCTCTTCAAATCACATAATCATGATGCGACTTAAATCATTTGCTGGAAATGAAACACAACTTTGTAGTTTTCAAGAGTGCCAATGTGTTCAGCTTTGCCGCACACTCCTACAATCCAACAAATAAACACCGATTTGTTGACATTCTAGCACTTCTCAAATTGCAATTCGAAGGTATGCGTTTTTTGTTCGCTTATCGCTTTTCGGCGTATTTCTCTTTATCGCATTCTGCTAATGCAAAATTGCCATCTTGCAGTTTTTCGAATTGTTTCGTTAGGTGGTACGTAACTCGCGTGATAATTGGTCATCCAAACGCTTTAACGCAAGTATCAAACCGGTGTACCAATGCTTTACGCGTTTCTTAGTCAATTCTGGAGTAACTTTATAGATGCTAATCCAAATGCAAAAAATGCCATAATATACTGTATAAACCAAGCCCTAGGTTTCAACAGGTTCAGTACAACATTTGAAGATCCTTTCACTCCCAACTTTGTAGCTCATGCATCCCAATGCGGATCATTGCCTGTCGTACTAGAGCCGATTGTGTCCCTTCTTCTGTTCTCCTTCTTTGTAGACAGAAGCAAATATACGGCGCAGCATGTGGCACGAATTGTAAGTGGCAATATTTTCTGCCAGTCTTAGCTGAATGAGAGTATAGTCGATCTCGATATTGCTTCTTCGAGTCCGGAGAGGGAGTCCGGAAAGGGCTTTCTGCGTTCGGTTACCACAAGGATAGTCTGTACGTACACTGTCGGACAAGATGAAGTTGCAAAAGCGTTTATGAAATGATTTTTGATGAAAGAACATTGGATCTGTGGTTCAAGTAGTATGTATGACAACATACGCACACTTTCAGATTTATTTGAACTTCATAACACGAGGATCTGATGGATGCTTCAAAAACAATTACTGCAGAAAACGCAAAAACACAGGAACAGGTGACCGGGAAAATACAATTTGAGGCCAGGAAAAATTCCACCGTCGGTTGCAATATAGAAGAAAACTCAATAAAACTCCGTGGGCAGTGCAAAGTAGACCTTGACAATACGTCAAAATTGACTACAAAATTATGAGTCCAGGTTATGTCATCGTTACAAGAGACCATTTTGTTCTTTTGCTTAAAAAATGTCCTTGCGATGTTTTTCTAACGTGTTGCAGTGGGCAGTTCAGTCTCCAGACCAAAATTTGATTGAGCACTTTTGGACGATCGAATCCCATTCGAGGAGCGTTACTGTCTTTTTGTGAAAGCTTATCGAATGAAAGGGAGAAAATACTTTTAACAAAATTTGTTTTGAGTATGGCCAAGTGACATGCGGCAGTGATCGGTTATGACGCCGATAAGCTTCCTAAGTGAAACTCAGCTTAGTCTGAGCAGTAAAGTACGTCGCATTCACTGTGTCGACTGTATTTTTCCACGTCTACAATATGGGCTCCGCTACCTATCACCACTTGAGATGTATGCCATAAGTTCCCTTTCCTTCGAAATGCCTGAAATCCGACGGGATTAAGATAAAAAAAGCATCGAAATTTGGTGAAGCGGAATTTGTGGCGGAAGTCTAAATAAAACGTGTCGAAATTCGGTTTGAAAAGTTCAAAAATTCTGAGTTTCATGATAAGTTTCATAGTTCTGAGTCAAAGAGTGCATTAAAAGAGGAATATAAGTTCTTTCGGCACCAAGAAGGAGGCTCAATTGGTGGATATACAAAATTTGTGTCGATCCTATTCAGAAGATGTCCCTAGACTTGTGCATTTTACTTCAGTCCAGAAAGCACTCAGTTTAGTTCAAATCTCTTTATTAAACTAGATCGTTCTTCTAGTTCATTTAGTTCAATATAGTTCATAGCTCACGAAGTTGAGTCTTGTGCGATTTTCGCCAGTTGGTCGTCACATTATCCCATTACATACACCACCGACAACGCATCGACGCTCGATATGCTTGTATTGCGGTAGTTCAGCAACAAAAAAAACTCTGATGTGCACAATGCCCATACACACACAAAGCAAAGCACTAAAATTAGTTCAGTTTTGTTCGATTTAGTTCAGTTATTCTTAATCAATTACATGTATTCAAAGTTAGGCTTACCTAAGTTTGTTGAACTACTGAACTAAAATAAAATGACATTTTGAACTAGTTCACTTAGCTTGTTAGAGCTCTTTTTTGGACCAATTCGTTCGTGCACTACACAAGTTCATAATTTCATCGTTAGATATTGAGATCAACAGCCATCTTCCCATTCGAGCGTCAAGACAAAGTCTGCCGTGAATAGGAGAAAAAGTGTCCAAATCTTGTTTAGGACGCGTCAAAACTCTACGTTGACTCTGCAAATTTAATTCATGAATACCCATTCTTGAAACTTCTTGAATGTACAGAGAAAAAACGTCAAATTTTGCTTTGAAAATTCCAAAATTTGGAGTTTTTTATGCCTTGGAGCGAACTCCTGTGCAACTGGGAGCGTGCAGAACATTTCCCTCGAAATGTCCATGCAGCTGTGACGCGGCGAATGAGACAATGACAATGATAATTGGTCAGAGTTCCCATAGAGTAAATGGAACTGTGTCTGTTATTTGAATTATAGTCCAGTCACCATTTCCAGGCCCTACCACTTGGAGCTATAGTTTGCGACTGAAGCATCGGCTATAATATAATTATCTTACTCCCATGCTCTCTTAGATTACTATTACTCTCATTTATGAGATTAGCCTCCTTTCTCTTTTTATCGTCTACATATGTATTCGGACGCTTACTTTGATTTGTCAGACAACGTTTGTCAATATTGAAAAATTTAAATAAATATTATAACGATCAAAAATGATTAAAGTTAAAGTTAATTATTAAAGTTATTATTAAACCTACTTATTTAATACTATGTGCAAATGTAGGCACGCGGTGTGTTGTATCGAATGTTTGTGTTTTGGTTGTGACCCAATTCTATTGTATGACGTCGACACAGTGTGCTTAGAACAATAATTTCACTTAAAATTAAGCAAACAACATACACAATAGCCTTAGAGACATCCAATTTTAGATATTATTCACCAATATACATATAATGCAACAGTTTAATGTGTCTAGAAGTAAAGCTCAAATTCCATCTGAAAGCATCTGACAGTGCACCGAACCTTTAACAACCTCAATGTTAATATGTGATGCGAAAATATGTACAGTCAATCACAAAAGTAGGTAAGCAGCATAAGTTGTCTGTATTCTCAACAAAAACAAAATTCATACGGGACTCCAAAAAAACATTTTAAACGGGGTTTTTTGTGTTACTAGTGAAAAATTAGTGTATCCCAAAACTGTAGTCAAAGCGGGCCATAAACCAAAAATCTAACCTAATTTTAATTTTTTTAGAGGTATACTTCAACCACAATATGGCCACTGTTCAAATCCGGAATTTAATTTTCTGTGGCTAAAACTCCATGTCCGTAAGCATTTAATCCACTACTGTTTTATTTACAGAAGTCCAAACTTGGATAGCAATTCAACTTTTAACGAATTTGATGCGCCATCTGATTCCATCTCAAGAATTGTAGCCCTGTATCCTCGCATTGAAATTGCCATTGCGGGCGATTTCAATGTACACAATTCTAATTGGCTTCGACATTCAGGCCAGACAACACCCGAAGGAAGGTATGTCGAAATCTTTGCTGAGCTAAGCAATCTGACTCAGCTAGTAAATGAGCCCACACGAATACCTGACATCGCAGATCATTCCGCCAACACCTTGGACCTGTTTCTCACCTCTCACCCTGATAAATATTCTGTTGACATACTGTCGCCTCTAGGCTCGTCTGACCATTGTGTCATATCAGCTAATTTCTCGTTATCACCACACACAGTTAGAGAACAATTTCCTAAAAGAACAGTATGGTTGTACGAGAAAGCCAATTGGAGCGGACTCAACAATTTCTTTAGGACTTTTAACTGGTCACTATGCTTCCTCGATAGTGACGTGGATGCCGCTGCTGATATGATCACAAACATTCTTCTGCTGGGCATGAGATCCTTCATTCCGAGAGTAGAGTGAAGAGTATCAAGCCCAAAGAAAATGCATGGTATGACTCGAGCTGTAAAGAGGCTATCAGGTTGAGAGAGTTGAATTTCCGGGCATACAAGGCCAACCCTACCGAGGAAAACCGGAATAAGTTTAAACGGGCCAGAAATGACTGCAATGCAACTATCAGACGTGTGAAATTCTCTTATGATCAAAAGTTGAGGCAAAAAGTGCTACAATGTTCCAAAGGTAGCAAAAACTTTTGGTCATTTGTAAAAAAAACATAAGGAATTCCGCCTCGTCTTCAATTCCCACGGTCATTTTAAATGACTTTCCAGCTGTTAGCTCTTTAGACAAAGCCAATCTGCTTGCGGCGCATTTTGCAGCCAGCTCAACACTGCCAGATTCCAATATGTCTCTACCTGTACTTGAGAGCGTTGATTTCACCATGGGACAAATCCACTTCCGCACTCGTACAGTTGCAAGAGTACTTGAAGATCTCGACGTGCACAAATCCGCTGGCCCGGATGGTATTCCCCCTATACTTCTGAAGAGGTGTTCTTCTGCGCTGGCAAAACTATTGCGTAAGCTTTTTCATCTATCCTACGCTTTAGGTCTCTTTCCGAGCAGATGGAAAACAGCATTTGTCCAGCCCGTCCCTAAAAAGGGCCAATCTTCGTCACCGACCTCGTATCGACCCATAGCACTTACGTCCCCTCTTTCTAAGGTCATGGAAACGCTGATAAATCGTCAGCTTATGAAATATCTTGAATCGCGGGAACTTAATGACCGGCAGTACGGTTTCCTTAGCAACAGGTCTGATAGCTTATCTCACCGATAAGTGGAACAAATCTTTGCATAATGCAGGCGAAAACAAGATCGTTGCACTTGATATTTCTAAGGCATTTGACAGAGTTTGGCATCAAGCTCTTTTGTCGAAAATGCGTGCATACGGTATCTCTTCTTCTATGGATTAGAAATTACCTTTCGAACCGTTCAATTCAAGTTGTTTTGGATGGGTTCAAGTCTGATATCCACCAAATAAATGCTGGTGTACCCCAAGGCTCTGTTCTGTCTCCGACACTCTTTCTCATTTTTATTTAATGATCTCTTGTCTGCTACTTCTAATCCAGTATGATTTCCTTCGCTGATGACAGCACCCTCAGCTCTTCATATTCGTTCCGAGACTCACGACTCTGCCCGTCGGCCGTAGAATTGGAACGGCAGCGTATGTTAAGCACATTGAAGTCCGATCTTGACAGCATAATTAACTGGGGAAACAACAACAGTTGAGTGGAATTCAATGCTTCAAAAACTCAATGCTGTCTGCTGTTACTCAAGCGAACCCTTGTTGATCAGCCATTATCCATGAATGGTGCTTGTGTCGATGAAACCGGAAAGCTTTCCATCCTTGGTATGTGTATCAAAACAACACTTAGTTGGAACGATCACATATTTTTTTTCGTTTCATGCCATTTCAAACTTCTATACCTCTAAAAACAAAAATCCCTTTACTTAATTTTGTGAGTAACTGTACATGCATATGCAACTGCTTTTATTTTTTTTACACTTTAAGTTAGTCAGCTCTTTTGTGAAGGAACATACATAATGGACTTTTTTGTTTTTGTCTACTGGTCAACGCACTGCGCCATCGTCACATTTGACGAGTCCAACACGTGGAAGCATCTCAAAATTTTGCTCTTGTCCATCTTCGTTTATTTAATTTGTCTTAATACTCGCACTGAAAATCTCAAGTTTGCTTGGTCAACTTCTCTTTTTTTGGGAGTGAAGAAAATCCGCGCCCTGACCAACTTTAGATCTGACATCTGAAAGCTGTCAACTTTGTGTGAATAAAACCAAAATCGCAAGTGAAAAATAAAAACCCTCACGTTGTGTTCAACAGACAACTTCTGGTGGAAGAGAATCACCCTCGAGTTCTTTAAATTATTCATTGTCAACGTCAATTAGCAGAGTTGGCATGCTCAGAATATGATTGACACTGAAAATGTCACAACAATTCCTCGGTGTATTTTCACAATTGGGGACTGCGTAATTATTTAAATCGAATTCCTTCAAATCGAGCGATGTTCCGAGTGTCGTTGTATCCTATTTATTAAATTAAGTAATTGTCACTATTTTAAATAATTTGTGTGCATGTGCGACTCTCGCACATGTGATCAGTCACTTAGTTGGAGGGACCGATGGTAAATGGCAGATGTCATTCAAACCAGATTGGTTGGCAATTGAAATCGACCTGGAACATAAAAAGCGCTCCGCCAAAAGGACCCTCATACCCTGGTCGCAAATAGTCTTCCTTGTCCTTTTAAGACGTCACTAAATCTCCCAAGCTGCTTACAACGTTGCAGGCTAAAACTATCTTGTGCTGATTTAAAGGCGTCCTCTGTTTAGTTGCTGCACTGGTGGGGCACAGGTGACAGTCCAAATCTCCCCCGTTGCTGCTCCCTGAAGTCCACCTAATCCGAGGCACGCGCATTTGCGTCAACAAAGTATCCCGTCTGCCGAATCGGATCTCCTCGTTCTTTGTCATCTCTACCTGTGCTGTGCACTCCCGTTAAATGGCGCATATTTAGTTTGCCCAACCCAACCAGTGGCACTCGGCTAAAACCAAGCAAATCCAATTTCCTTCCATCGCTCATCGGTGCACTCGAGCACAAAGACAACCCTCCCCCATCGCGGGGAAATATTTCACAAATCCAACGCCCGTCACATTCCACACCCATCGCCAATCCAACCGACGACACACGAAAACGGAAAATTTCATTAAGAAGATTTACTGGACAAATTTTAATGGAGCGCCATTGTCTCTCTGGCCGCCGCGTGGAGGCGGTCGCGTTCGTCAGACGCAACACCGACGACGGTGGCGGTGCCTTTTAGGTTGATTACTCGCACAAAGAACTTATCCACTGCAACACTGTTCGCTCCGCCAGCACGTAGCCGTTCACTGTTGCGCCCCATCATCCGGGCACGTTTCGGGCTAATGCCAGTGAATCCGAGGAGTGTGTAACTATCGCTCCGCCGGCTGAGGGTGCCATCTCTGTTGGGCACACAACACCGCCCCTGCCGGTAATGCTCGTGTACGTATAAATAAATCCAGGGATATGATTTCGATTTAATGAATACCCACCCCCCGGGGCCCAAGACACCGACCGGCAGGAGCTCGGTATTCGTATGGGCTCACCCGGCGCCCCAGTCGCAACCTTCGTGTATCTTTCATCCTTTCTTGCGGGCCGGTGCGGTGCTGGTGGTGGTGGCCAGGTATTCTTTAAAGAATTTTCGAAATTTTGATAGTTTGGAATTCCTGTCACGTCCTCTGAGAAATCCTAAACTCAAACATCTGTGGCGTGTGTGGACGGGCGTGGGTGTACCTCGCTGGGGTGGAGGGGGTGTGAGTGCCTCTCAAGGGTGCAGGGAGTGATATGATCCGAAATTGGTTACAAGTTGGCGTGAGGGCTGCTGGGTATGGAATGTGCGAGGCGTCTCCGCGGTAATTGCGAGGTGATTGCGCGTATGCTTCCCGAGGGCGACGCTGGCTGTAAAAAGGTTTTATCGGGAAAAGTTTACGAACCTTAATCGTAATCACTTGGCACTGGGAGAGAGATAGCAGCGAAATGCTGGAGCCTCGAACACTCGAGCGCCGCACGCTGACGAGGTGGTAAGGTTGCGTGAGAACGTGACATAATTGATGGCTGGGAAATTAAGTTTGATGCGGTATGGCGTGAGCGTGTGTGTGTGTGTGCTGGAGGGCGTGCTGCGGGACGGATTAATATATTTTCTTGCGTTTATCGGTTTGAGTGTTGGTTGCCTGGTGATGCGCCCTCCGTTTGAGATGGGCCGTAAAGGAATTGATGGTGTGGCGATAGGATCTGCGAGACTTAATGAGTGGCAGTTATGTGGGCTCTGCGGTTGCCACATGCAGCACAAAGGTAAGCCGAACAACGCACAAGGGAGTTGCTTTGTCTCTCGTTCGAGTGGGTAAACAAGTTTAAGGGGTGGCTTTAAGCGATGCGTCTTGTACTCTTGACTTTGCTAAATGGATTATCTGGGCTTCAGGTCCCGACATGCATCAAAATCAATTCAACATAACGTAGAGAATAAGCGCCTGCAGACAGCTAGTTACACATTGCCCATGAAGCTCCTGCAACTGGAACTGAACTGAGGAATGAAATTCTGACTTTCGGAAATTCGTTTCATGACTGACACAGATTCAATGTAAAATGTTATTCGGGAGTACAGATTGATCATGGCGCTTTGAATGACTGTCTATTAAGGGATCATAAGAGCCCTATCAAGGAACGTTGGTACATGCGTACAGAAACATTGACTTGAAAGTCTCAGACCGAGCTAAGCTCAACGGCTGCATTTGGTTTTGTCAATCGGCATGGAATGTGCAGAAAAGTCGGGCAAGCAGTGCCCTTTAGGCCCTTGGCTTCACTTGACGCTTCTATTTAGCTCACAAACAGGAAATAAATCGCCTTCAAATGGACTTGGAGACATGCCATGTGCCTACTACCCCTCCCTTGTTGAACTATAAGTGAACATGTAAGTGAACATTTGAGGAAACTGCTTCCCACTTCTGTGGGAATTCGCCTTAAGTTACGCACAAATGGCAACAACCTAGCGATTACGTTTAATAATACTGCTAAGCGTTTACAGCCATAATTCGGAATATACGCTGCAGAATCGCCACACCAAGGCAGAGACCGCATCAGTTCCTACCTCGTTGGCATCGTGGAATTCCATTCAGACAGCTGCGGGCGTTTGGAATACACGTCCTTCGGTCCACAACCGACTTGTAAATGGTAGAGATAGCTGTGACTTTCTGCCAGTCGACTCCAGTGATTGTGAACACCGTACAGTGGTTGTTTCCAGGCGATTGCTCCTTCAAATGGGAACAATGATCACTGCTTTTGGTATAGCTTGACCTAGTACTGCAAGAGCTGGTGCGGCTGAATGGTTATTTGGTCTGCTTCCCTTGTTGTTTTAACAAGAACGTACTACGTCTCCATGCGTCACGAAAGGCCCTCTGCTTTACAACGTTGACCTCCTACTGTTAACTCGCCATCATCAAGAACAAAAATCTTCGAAAGAATCATCTACGGGCGATAAATAATGCATCAAATGTGATAAAAAAATGTTGCACATACGCCCTAGTGACGTATTAAAGCTCATCCACTTGGTGGTTCCAATAGTAAATTCAAATAAACAACATTTATGATCTCGGTTTTCATCAAATTTTAATTTCAATATAATGTTTGGAGCTTGCCATTATGAATGAAATGTAACATTGTTCAGATAACACCCAGAGGGAGTTCTTAAATGACTCTATTCAGACATGTTGATTTTTGATGAATTTTCGTCACATATCAGTCGAGACCGAGTTGGTCGTCTAACTAAAAGTTTGCGAATTGTGTAGCTGAATATGATCTTTTGCATAGCCCCACAGAAAGAAGAAAAAATTGCACGATTTTCGTGGCAACTGGTCAGATTACATGACCAATTGCACGCAAAGAAATTCAGTGGAGTCTACTTATACAAATATGTGAGGGAACAGAAAATTTGTCGTATAAGTGCAAACTTTTTATAAGTGAATAACAGCAGGTTTTTTGGTCATTATAGTAAAGAAAGAAAAATCAAACGTGAATAAATGATGTATAATTGTTTGTCAACCTCGGTGTCTCGGTGTCTGGGTTCGATTTCCATACGACCAAAAATAATTTCAATGGCCCCACATCTTTCTGTGTAGAATAAGCTTCTTAACTTGACCGTTAGGAGTCGGCATAAAACTGTAGGTTCCTTCCACTCGTGAGAGAACAGCACAACACGAGTGATTGCTGTTGAAGCTAGGCCCCGGTCCTCTACGGTCTGTAGCGCCACCCATACTATTATTATTAAAGGTTGATTTTTTAAAAGCTATAGGAAAGTTTTACAAAAAGAAAACACATAAAATTCAGAAAAATGCATGAAATCTTTATTTGAATCGATAGTACGATGTTTGAAGATTATTTCATGCAAATGTTGACCTTGACTGCGCCTCAAATGGTCCATCCGCTTAGTCCAATTGTGGCATACTCTTTCCAACATTTCGGCCGGTATCTCACGAATAAATGCTTCAATGTTGTCTTCCAATGCGTCAATTGAAGCGGGCTTGTCTGTATAGACATGAGCTTTAACATAGCTCCACAAAAAACGGTCTAAAGGCGTTAAATCGCACGATCTAGGCGGCCAATTGACCGGTCCCGAACGTGAAATAAAATTTTCACCGAACTCGTCCCTCAATAAGTCCATTGTTGCGCGTGCTGTGTGGCATGTGGCACCGTCTTGTTGAAACCACATGTCATGCAAGTCAAGCTCTTGCATTTTGGGCAAAAAAAAGTTGGATATCACCTCACGGTAGCGCTCACCATTCACAGTTACGTTACGATTCGCATCATCTTTGAAGAAGTACGGTCCAATGATGCCACCAGCCCATAAACCGCACCAAACTGTGACTTTTTCTGCATGCATTGGTAGCTCTTGCAATGATTCTGGCTGATATTCACTCCAAAATCGACAATTCTGCTTATTTACGTACCCATTGAGCGAAAAATGAGGTTCTGACCATAAAATGGAAGAAGCGCGCGATGAACTTTCTTAACAGAGCACGCATTTTGAATAAAATTCAATAATTTGCAAGCGTTGTTCGTTTGTAAGACGATTCATGGTTAAATTATAGACCAAACTGAAGATGTTCGAGAGTGAAATAAAACACGAAACGTGCGTCAGCTGCTTAAACCAGTGATGCCAAAAAGATAATAGCTAAAAAATCACCCTTTATTATAATGGTTTGTCAAATAAATACATCACGTTACATTACATTTTTTAAGCCATACAGTGACCGCCTTACAAGGTCCAGGTATTTTTAATTGCGTCGTGGATTTAAGGGCCTTCTCCTGTAGCATCGGACCACTGATCGGAACCTGATCCTTATGCTGCAACCTCAACAACAGCGCACTTTCTTAATGTTAGTTTTTGATTCGTTGCGGTTTTCGTCGACCTCTTGAAGTATGTTTATATTATCTTAGATCCTGTTTTTTTTATTAATTTACAAAGAAATTATGGAAACAGGGTGCGAGTGGCAAAATACTGTAGGATGAGCAAGTAGTAAATGATGAGAGATGTAAAGGACTGAAAGGAATGAGTCAATGGTACAACAGAATATGGCCACAAGCATCCAGCAGAGAACTGGTGAACCACTGAGGGAGATCGACCTCGACGTGTGCAAGAGGGAGAGACATTACATATCTTCGTATAACTGAAGACTATTTACTTCAGGACTCAAAGACTTCAGAACAAACTATCCTTTGTATAAGTGGATTGTTCGTCACAAATGTTGTATCATATATGTGAATAATGAAATTATGAAACACAAGGTTAAATGGAGTATCGGCAGGGAACGAGCAAATATTTCGCATATATGAATATTACGTGTAAATGAGCTTCGTATAAGTGAGACTGCACTATTTTATGCGATAAATTGAAAAAGGAGTCGTCATTTGCTTGAGAAATGGCATCTTGCTAAAACCACATGCTTTCCACATCCATATCTTGGATTTGAGGCAAATTCATTCAGTCAACATTTGGCTATAGCGATGACCATAGCACCTTCCCCATCCTTCCGCCGAAGAGGCGTAGACCCATGACACCACACGACCAAATTGCACAGCATTGAGTGACTTTCTGTCTTCCCACAGTTTCACTTGTCATTGGTCACATGCGACAATCGTGCTTGTTTACCAAGCCAAACGCTGATGTACAAACACACAATCGGAGTATAATGTGATCTGCATTTCGTAGTCAACTGGCTTCAATTTTTTGGTGAGTCAATGCTTAGGTGTAGATTTAAATCCAAAGGGAAAATGAGTTGTGTAGTGACAAAGACAAGCCGAAATGCCGTGCTTGTCGTGCAATGAATGAATTCAGAACTTCTTCAGCAAATTTCACTAAAGGCAGCATCACATTTTGTAGACACGTCTAACAGAGCCAGACTCTTCGAAGACAGTGCAGCCTATGGTACGATCAAATGGACCATAGTGCCGATCATAACTCGCTTGTAATGCGTACCACAGAATCGCTATTTCTGTGCGTTTTGTTTGAGCGACTGTTGGCAAACCTCTGACTAAGCATTTACAGTCTCGGGTGACAATTCGGTTTGACGTATATGACTGACGCATGGATGTCAAACCTCGGACGGAAATTGGATGGGCTTATACTATTTGGTCGTTGGTTTCGTTGGCAATTCTTTTGGCACATGATAAACAAGTGCTGACCACAGATAGGAAAAGGTACTGCCGACAAATTTTCGAAGTCGCAAGGCAGTGCGTCTGCTAATTAATATGAGTTCTTACCGAGTACTGTGCACTTGAACATATAGCAGAGCTAAAGTTGCAGTGACGAGGAAGAAATATAATCTGGCCAACACCTGCTCTGCGAATGTCCAGCCCTAGCAAAGCAGTCCCTGTGGAACAAATCGCCTTTGTTGAGTTGAATGACTTAAAATAGGGTTGACCTGGAAGACCTTTAATGACTCACAGTCGTTCCACATCTCCTATTAAGAGCGCAATGGAACTCAAACGGTGGTCTAAGTGCGCCACGGTCGTAGGCGCGTCAGGGCACCTATATATCTATCTAGCTACCTTTCAATTTAGATGATCTTGCTATGGAACTGGCAGGGTAAACGGGTCCGGTCTTAGTGTTTGATGGTCGTGCTCTTGATGAGAGAATTGGCTTGTTGAGGGCAAGAAATGTATGGCATGAAATGGCAATGAAAATTAATAGCGTCTGCGACATAAAATCGCGTCAGAATCCAATTTGCATTGAAGCTGGGAAGATTCAGACTTCTAGACATCCTTCAGCACAGCCGCAAGGTGTACAAGAGAATTTCTTCGGCTGTTGCAGCAGTCTATCGCGAGAAATTGGAAAAGTCACATGAAGGACAGGCCCACAGACGCATAAAATGAACAAATTTAAATTTTCCACTCCCTCCCTGCTGGTGGAACAATGACAAAATCCACGGTTCAGAGAAGAGCAATGCGACTCTCTGCACTCGACTCATTCTCGGAATTCATTTGCTTGCCAAAATTCGCATTCGTTGATCTGATCTCATTTCAAGGTCAACGCAGACGACAAAGTACAGCCACTTGTTGTTCCCGAGACGAAACATCTTCAAAAAGCAAACAACCCTTTTAGCAATCTTCTGAAACATTTTATGGCCAGGCTCAGACTCGCCATCATTCATCTGCACCTGACTGCTATCCGATCTGGCGTCGCAAAATCAGAATATCCAATTGCCGAGAGAGGACATAAACTTTGCATGACTACCCGGCGGTTTATCGCCGAGATTATAAAAGCAAAGTCTACCTCGGACGTGACTGGAACCCCTTGAAACTGGCACAATATCCCCAATCTTGAATCGCAAACAAGGCAGACCGCCCGTCGCCGCATGAAACATAAGTCAGGAGCACTCCCCGTGCACACTCCGTTCAATTTCCAGCAGCAAGTGGATACACAATTGAATGCTTTCGTCTGGCCGGAATCTGCCTTGGATTACCATTCAAATTAAGCAAACAACCTGTCCTCTCCCACAAACGTATTCATTATGCACAGAATATCCTCGGAACACACTCATGAATTCCCCAAAAGCAGTCATTACCGAGTGATGGGCCGACCGCCCGACTGGCAGACCGCCGCGCCGGACCATCTGCCCGTGCCCACATCTTCAAACTAAATCTCCATAATGGCCGACGAGGATACGGCCGGAGTGTTTCGAACGTGAGCCAGCCGAGTTGAGTGGATTCCAGGGCACCGCTGCTGGATCCATCGACTGGCGGACGCATTCATCAAAACGAGACGCGTCCACTTTAAATGGAAATGTACCCTTCGATGGGGGGAGTCGAGGACGATTTGTGCAACTTTATTGGCCTCAAGTGAGGCTGCTTCAGTTGACATTGTCCAAGGATACACGCTGCCGCCACCACCCACCGCCTCGAAACTAACACGACATAATTACACCCCAGGCGCTGCTGCTGCCCCGATAAGTAGGTCGACGTCCGACGAACGAGTAACAAGTAAACACCGGATATGAGCGAAAGGACAACGAAAGCGAAAACTTATCAGCACAACGGAGGGCCGAAGAAAGAAAAAAATAAACACCAACCCCGGCTGACCTTTCATTCTGCGCACTTCCGGCCCGGCCCCGTTCGTCGTTGATGAAGTCAAAACAAAAAAAAAAAAAAAAGCCGGATAATTATGCTCTCTTTGGCTTCGCACAATCGCCGAAGGGTCCCTTCCGCGTCGCTGGACGTCGCTCTAATTAAATGCCGACGAAATGAGGATCTTGTTATGCCCTCGCACCGAGGATTTGTCTCAGTCATTGATTTCTGTGACTTCGAGGGGATCCCGGGCACACCAAAGAAAAAAACTTAAGTTGGACAAATTTAAATTTATCGCTCCCTGCGCCACCCTGCGTCTCTGCCCGCTGCGGCGATGACGATTTACGACCCAGAGACGGGGACCAACTTTCTAAAGGTCGTGCGACGGGAAGTTGAAGTTTTTAAGCGGAATTAATGCTTTTCAGATGTGACGACGGAGTGAATCGCGGGACTAGATAAATTCGTTATTTTTAGTTCCACCAGCGCGGCGGTGGGACGGTGATTTACCGAAGCCATTAGAGAGCGCATCTGATTTGAAATTACTCGCGTTCGTAAATTGACTGCGGACTTAGCGGCAGCGGCGATGAATAATGGACCGGATCGATGAAGGAGTCACATCTTCTTATTCGTTCCCCTTTCTGAACTTCTCTGCGTGTTCTGTTTGGGTTTTCTGATGCTCATATGCACGTTCTTGCAGTTTGCACCGAGATTGTTAAGCAGACGCTGAAGCTGTCGTACAGGAGTAGTTTCAGTTTTTCACAACCCCCCGGGGCCATCTACTCAACCAGTGGCGTATTCAGTTAATGACTCGGATCACATGGTTCCTCGGCAGACGGCTTGGACTTCAACAAGTGCCCAAACCATGTACTTGGTAGCACTTCAAATTTATTTCTTCTCGCGAGCATCTGCGTTCAGCTCCTTCTCCCGTGTGGTCAATGTTCCCTGTTCAGGTAATGAGGTGCTTGTGCTGGTGCTTGAGTTTCAATTTGACTCCTGTGCGACTGAGGAGAGGTATTAGGTGATTCCGATATGCACTTTGGGTGTGGTCAGGAGGAGAAAATTTTCTCCGCGCGTTTCTAGGTTTAGTGCATTGAAGTGTCCCGAGCACCAGTTGACTAGTGTTTAGGGGCGTTGCTCAACAAAACCAAGCTCCGAACTGTGGAGCTGATAACGTCAAAAGCGTCTCATATCATAAATATGACCGATCACTGGCGTAGCAGTAATTTGAGCGCTATATTGTTTCACAGTCACTAGCCCATTGGTCTACACTCGTATTTATGAATTTGTAAAGGGTGGTTAAATTTTAAGGGCCGATGTTAAACGTCAAATTTTTTTCTACATTTCATTTGACATTTCTTAATTTCAGATTAACTCAATTTGAACCAAAGACACACAATCGAGCAAAGCGTTTAAGTTATTCAGGCTTATTATGAAAATGAGCGTTCAAATCAAAATGCATATCGTGCACTTCGTGCTTTTTTCGGTCAATTTAATCGTTCAAATGTGCGTACGGCAAAATCGTGCAACAATTTTAGCAAACCGGGTCTGTAGGAGATGTGAAAACACCAGTGCATGCTCGTACAGTTCGTACTGCAGAAAATATTGCTGCTGTTCGCGATAGTGTGGCTGAAGAGCCGTCCATCTCAACTCGTCGTCGTGCCCAACAATTGCACCTCTCACGCTCGTCGTTGATGAACATTATGCATAAAGACTTGCATTTACACGCTTACAAGGTGCAATTGACTCAAGAACTAAAGCCTCTTGACCATTTCAAGCGTCGTCAATGGTCAGAATGGTGGCAAGAAATGGCAACAGTGGATGATCAGTTTTCGAAGAAAATCATCTTCAGTGATGAGGCACATTTTCACCTCAGTGGATTCGTCAATAAGCAGAATTGCCGCATTGGGGCGAATGATAATCCAAGAGTGATTGTCGAAAAACCAATGCACCCACAAAGAGTGACTGTTTGGTGCGGTTTATGGGCTGGCGGCATATCGGCCTCAATTATGCTTCAGCGTCATCGAAAATTTGGACCATCGGCTGGAGGTGTGCCGCCTAGATCACGGCGGCCATTTGGCCGATATTTTGTTCCATACATAATTGAACCATAACAATATTATCATAATAAAAAGAAATGACAATAATTTCCTAAATAATTTGTGTTTTATTCAAAATCAACATCGGCCCTTAAAATTTAACCACCCTTTAGTTACTAAGCTAAGCCACTCTGTATCGGTGTTCTTTACTTCTTCCTCATCTTCGACTGCGGCTACAGTTCGATGTGGACTGTTCGCCCATGACTGGACCGAACCTTCGTAAACGGTCAAGTACGATAAGCTTTTTCTAGTCAGTTGAACTATGTCGTGGTTGCAGTCGATACTGAGAATTTTGAGGAATCACTTCTGCAGACTATATATGCCAGAGGCTGTACATAGTCAGAGAGAATGCTTCAATCTATTTGGACGGATAGGTGAAAGACAGTTGCATTGCCCGACATAGCTCGGCATCTATTGCATCCGTTGGAGCGGCCATGATGTCCAATGAAATCGTTAAGGCAGCTGGGGGTAGTCCAGTACAACGTTAAGATTTAGTCAGACATAGCATACCGAGTGGAATCTGCGCATCTGTCCCAAATTTTGAGGGATAAGCATTTTGTATCTCATACAAGATCTTCTTAGACTGTCTGTGTGTCTGTCTCAAGTCGTTTATCAACAGTCTGATAAGCAACCTCTTTTGTTAGCTTTGTTGAGGAGGATATTCGCAATAGATCAGATCTTGGAAAATACCTGAGAAGTGCACATTGACACCCTCCTTCTGATCAAGGCAAGGCCGCGCCTGGCAGCGTGCATTGAAACGAGCTATAAACCAGCATGTCCACTTTTGACATCGCTGCCAGACTCGTCACATTGTGCAGGAAATAGATGATGGATTGCTGCTGCTTCATCAAACTGATTCTAAGAATTTACCAAATCCTAGTGACGATTAATTTCATACAAAACTTTGGACGTTCATTCCAATAAATGAAAGTGATGTTTTCTTTGACTGCGGACCGCATAGTTTGAACCTATCCCCAGACACGTGTAACGATTTGACAAACCAAAGGCAACCAAAGATCCACAAAGACTGCGAAATCGACGCAAAAACAGCACCAGCATTCAGCACAATTCACTCAGAACAACTTAAACAAGAGCCTGAATTATGTAAGTACACACCCCAGTTGTGGAATACTCTCCAAAGCCATACAAGCACAATTAAACTTTGACTCCCTCAACAATTTTCCCAACAGCTACTCGAGCGTATGTGAAACATTATTTAACAAATGCAAATGGTTTTGCGTTGCTCGGGCGTATGTGGAACTTTTCTTATTGTTTCAAATAATTGAAGAAAAAAAACTGTATGGCGTATGTGAAACCTTTTTTTTTCTCCTCTTGAATCACTGCGAGTGCTCTGGCCAATGGGAAGTATTCTGTGTATGAGAGGGTGATTTTTTTTGCGCTTGGTTTTTAAATGTCAAAAGAAGCACAAACAATTGGTATATCAGCGTGTAATATTTTCATTTGAGTTGATTTACCAATATGTGCCATTTACTTTTTCAGGCTTATTCCATGCAAATGTTGACCACAACTATGTTTTAAGTGGTCCATGTGGAGAGTCCAACTTCGAGTCACTTTTTGTTAGCACAGTAGGCTGATATCTCGCTAATAACGCGTGTTTTATTGTCTCCCAAGGTTGCAATTGACGCTGGCTTATCGGCGTAGACGAGTGAATTGACGTGTCCTCATAAAAAGTAGTCTAACGACGTCAAATTAAACATTCAATTCACCAGTCCAAAGCGAGAGTGTGGGCGCCATTGACAGTACCGACGTTCTCACGGTCATCGTTGATGAAATATGGGGCAATGATTCCTTGTATTGTCTGAAGTATAAGTTGAAGCCATATGACCAAATTCGGCAGTTTGGTTTATTTTATTCGACCAGAATTGAACTTCGTCTCTGAAGTGAGTTTTTTCGATGAAAAATACCCATTTATCGAAAATTGGACGCTGTGGCATGTCATTCGGATTCAGTTCTTGGGCGAATTTTATTTTCTGTGGTCTTAGACCAAGACCCTGGAGTAAAATCGTTCACGTAGTCGAGTAACACACTCCCAGTTGCTTCGGACAGCGACAAATGGACAAATGGAATATCACCTCGTCATTAACACTTGCCGATTATTATTCTTATTGTTGAGTGTAAATTGCACCGCTACCTTTGGATCTATTGTTCCCCCTATTCATACCTTTACGTTCTTAAGAGCTCCCCTCCCCAAAGCAGCTCTTTTCAGGATTGTAGTGAGGGTTATTTGCTCTTATTGCGAGAAGGTGGAGGATATTTTTCCTAGAGTATTCTCTCTAAGCCAGCTTCCTTTAGGAATCTGAGAGTGAGAGCTGGTTCTAGTGACTTCGAGGCTTCCTCTGATATTAGGTGTTTGCCAGACATCTTTGTCTTTTGTGGCCTAACGCAGCACAAAATCGCAGTGAATGATCTGGAATTTCGAGACCTTCTTCTGATACTCCTAGTTTCCCTAGGTGCTCCCTAAGTTTACAGTGCCCTGTTAGGATACTGAGTTTGTTTTTGCTCATTCTGATACATGCTTCAAGCCTCTTGCGGTTATGTTGACCCAAGAGTTTCTTGGCCTGCTTCATACCTGCTTCATGAGCGTTGTTCCATGCATCTGTCCGGTTCCTTCGTTCTAGTTCCCTGAACTCTTCCCTGACGACGTGATCTCCTATAGCGCAGAATGGTTCGGGGCCTATAAAATGTTCCGATGCTCCTTTTCTAGCCAGGAAGTCGGCCATTTCATTGCCTTCTATCCCTGTATGGCCAGGTATCCAACACAGTCTTTCTCTGTTACTCCTACTCAGCTTCTGTAGACAACACTTGCCGATAAGGAAGCAATATTTCCCTCTGTTCTCTGTTTCGGAGCCATCTGTCTGGCTATTTAGTTTCAAGCCCTCAATAATATCTTCTATTGGGCCAGCCGCATGGAATATGGATTGTTTTCTTGATTTTCATTTTTTGATTGGGTTGAAAAGACCTATATGCTCATGCCAACTTTTTTTTGCTACCCCCACCAGGAGCTTGGAAAATCACTTCTTTTAGAGAACCGGGCATATCTCGAAAACGGTGCGTCCTGGGTCGGACATCTTTGACCCATCACGAACGGCGTCTAATGCCTTACGCTTTTGGCTACACTGTAAACGAATTAAATGTTCGTCGTTTGAGTAACCGCATGTGCGTGTTGAGTTCTGAAAAGAACTGATAAAGGCAAGTCTTCTGGATTCCCACCGAATACAGGTTAATTCCCTGTTAATCCATGACTTGAAGCAATGTGAGAGGAGCTTATTATAGCGCGTCTGGTCTGAAATTGCGTATTTTCCTCTTCGAGACTTTCCAAACCAAGTTAGAGCCTGTTCTTCATGTGCAGGCGAATATAAAGTCACTGGAGCTTTGATTGATTGCGTTTTAGACGCAGTCATTTTCATTGGCGGTGATACGCGAGTGTTTTTGATGCTAGATGCTGCTTGTGGTGGTATAAGTACTCTAGAACATGATCTAAACGCCGTAATTGGCTCTCAGTAGAATCCGTAGAGCCTGACTCCGAAGACTGTGGGTGTCTCTGTGTCTTCCAGCTGCAGTAATAATTCTTCTGTTGTGACTTATTGCATTTTTGCTTTTCTGTGTGTCCGAAAGCAAACGGCGGCTTTTAGTCGCTTCTTAAGACAGGCATGCCTTACCTCGGGTATATTCTAACCCCCTCTTGAAGTTGACATTTAAGGCTAATAATCTCTGTTTGCTAAGAGTGGGATCAGCGATGCTTGTTTGCTTGCCACTGCTGGATCCATCTTGTCGACGTTGGGGAGGCTACGCTAGGACGGAATAGACTACTCACTACTCAGCCGCTCTTCGTTGTGCTCAGTGGAGTGGTTTTGGAGTGAACGTTGGTAGAAATAGCAACCGGGAGTGTATTTCTGAGTTCAATTACGAATTAGAGACGGAACCCTAGGAGCCTACTTTTTTAATGGTCTCTTCGAGTCGGTTTGGACTTTGGAAATAACATCGCTACATTGGGCTAGTTGCCTGTTTGTAGCTTTATGAGTTAAATTAGCTCAATGATTGAGCTTGGCACTTATTTTTACAATATTCGCAATAACAACCCTTAATTTGGGTGAATTAGCTGAACGAGATGAAAAGTTCGGACATTCAGGTTGCGACGTTACTTGCGTAGTACAATGCATAATTGAAAGTCGAGTGAATGATCCGTGAGCTGCCCCTATGAACCACAAATTGGGCCTTTCTAACAACGTCACTTAGTCTCGTCGTTAGAGCTAGTCCTACGTACGACATGGAGTAGCTGATACGATCTCCTACCGTCTATACAAAGGCAGCTGTTGACACTACCACACTACCAAAATGCAGAATACGCTGTGCGATTGCTTGTATCGTTCACAACATTGTAGATCGTTGTACGACAGTTCCCCTTTGAGATCCAAAGACGATTGGCTGTGGCTTGTTCTCTTTGCTTCACCCGACCGTTTGTCACTCCCATTTATCATGTATCAATTTTATTCCTCGTGGAGTATAGCTGGTCACATTCCATTACTTCTTTCGTGCGCTGAATGTTGTTGAACACCTAATCATACAGATTTGTATTCACCAAAGTTGTCTAGTCTTTCTGTCTGAATTTCTTCGTTGCGCTAATTGTTGTTGTTTTGATTGAGAATGAATTCTTTTGCCATTCGAAAGAGGATAGCAGGAACATAGAGGTGGGCTTAATGAAGGTGAACACCGATTGCTGTACATTATTTATCAGAGAGTAGAGTTGTTTTTTAACTTTGTACGTGAATTCGGTGCGCTACAGTTACGAGAACACCTTTTGACTGATAGCTAGGCAGTTGAAAAATAAATACAAATGAGAAGACTTAGATATTTCGGTAGCATTTGCAAAATAAAGATTTACGCACCTTCAAATAAACGTCACTGGTCGGTACTGCGGTAATCCAATGACGATACGAGAGATAAATAGACGCGCCCGCTCACCCAAGTGGCGATCTATTGCCTTCAGCGATATTTACTCCCAGACGCAACAATGCTCGCTCGTTGCGACTTACTCATTCCCAAATGTCACATACATAGTTAGATGAGTGCGCAGCTTCTTTGCGTGTCAAATGACTCATGGCAGCTTCACAATCGCTTAAAGACAAAAATTCGATTGCTTAAGTTCAATCTTGTGCCAAAAAAAAAACAAGAAAGAAATGTTGTAACACGGAAACATTGAAGAACTGTGTGTCTAAAGATCGATAATTCAAGATATTCCTTCAACGAATCTATGACTGATGAGTTCTGTGGACCAAGCCTACTCGATAAGTTCGAGAAATTCGCCGAAATCGAAATAAGACATCCTCCCTCCCAACAAGGACCGATTCATGGCCACTTTAAATCTACCGAGATTCTCAGGATTACATGCGACACGTCAACTTTGCTGCAAACATTCACCACTCATCGTATTCATCACGAAAGAAGCTTTACTGCCAGCAACTCTGCGCAAAGAAAACTGGTCTCCTTACGAACATGAAAACTCCCCTGAATCGGAAATGGGACCGAAGTTCCGACAAGAATGCTTATGTTTAATGCAAGCATCCGCTGCTGAATGGAATAGTTTCGCGTAACAAACATTTTCTAAATTATTCAAAAACTTCCGCTGCTGAGAGTGGGCGGGAGTAGGGAGTAGAGACTTGCACTTTCTTCGAAATGGAGAATGGGATGTACATTTTTATTGATGTACAATGGTGGTCCCCTGAAGAGCGCTTCAAATAAATCGTGCAGTCGAAGGTTTTTGTGATGGGAAGCGCTTAAAGTGGACAGCGCTCTCAACCAAGTTCTGGTTTCAGTGAAACAAACTGGCCACGTTGACAAAGTCATAAGAAATCTGGTAATCATCACACCCAAGTTGAAGCCCAACACTCAGTGGGTGGCAGGTGCAAGCTGATCAAGTTTGTTCGAGTTCGAGTACATTTGCACACGCTTCTGGGGACATTTATCGAAATGCAGGAACATTGCCATCGTCGTTGCAGGGAATCCCACCCACCCACTTCGGATAAAATGTTCAGTGTGCTTGCGCTTAATTACAACCGCTCTGCAAACCCACACATGTACGCTCATTATCACTCCTCAGCCGAGGACTCCTTTAAGTGATTGTCATTCAACAAAGCTACACGACAAGAACACTCCGTTCACCTTTAAGTGAATCCCGCAAGGCGCTTGCAGAACCAGACTGCATACACAGTCGCGCACATTCGCACATCGACATAGCCACGGTATCCTCCTCTCCGCATTAGGTTTTGCATTCCCAATTACGAGCACTCCGTCGCAGCCCGGACTCGCTTTCCGCTTCTGTGTTTTTTTTGCCTGTTTCCCAGCATTCACTTGCACTTGCACAAGGCGACGCCGTAGATTTAATTAACGCCATAAAATGCTCTCTGCTTCCGCTCGCACACAGTCACTTACGGGATAATAAGCGTTTAAATTGCGTTCCACTTGCGATAGTGCGGTGGGATCCATTTCTATTACTGTTGACATTGGCCCCACCTCCGCCTAAGAGGCGATTAAACTAAAGAGTCCTTGCCAGTCCTGGCAAGCGGATTTGGCGAGAGCTGAACTGAGTCGATAGATAACAAGTATTTGCATACATCGATGGGGACAAACATTAGGCACTGCATGCAAGGGAAATTGTGAGACTGCGCCCAACTGCGACGAGTGCATATGTGCACGTAGCCGGGACGAGGGTTAAATGGGTGCACTTTGGATGATGGAAATTTGAAAAACCCCTCAGATTTACTGAATTTCAATATCGAACCGGATTACTCGTATCATAGTAACCGGATGGCAAAGCATGAGCGGTGATGTTTGCATTCTGCCATGTTAGGGGCGGGGGTGGTTAAATAGGGGCTCGAGGGAAGATTTATGCTTCGGATTTCAGGACACAAAGTTCTGCTTCGCCTTTGATTGAAAAGGGTTCAGAGGAAAATCGATCGCGGCACCCCGAGGCTTGAACGAATATGACGTCGTCTGCTGAAATTGGTCTCGGTTTTCGTACACATTGCACTCTTCATCTCCGATTTGGATTTACGTCAATATTTCGATGGAATCCGCTTGCAGAGAAGGATGTAAGATGGCGGACCGGGCAACGTGATTGATGGCAAATCCGGCCATTCACTGAGTTGCATGCATCATCACGTGATGAAATTGAGAAAATGTGGTTTCTCTGGGAAAATCTGAATGTGTGCCTGTTTGTGCGTGCAAAACTTTTAAATGATTACATTGCCCTTTATGAAATGTTGTCACTCTGTTTGAATGGATAAGGAATCGGTTAAAGGCAACATGACCATGGTAAGTAATTGAGTCCGTAGGGTCCTTAGCTCACTTAGAGCAAAGTGTTGTGTCCATTGTGCCCATGTAGTGCTAAAACCAACCTGGTTCGTTTATGAACATCAGCAGGTTTCTCCGTTCAGTTCTCCAGTTCTATGAAAAATCCCAGAAACTGCCTTCTGTTTTTTTTACTATCGCTGGGTACTCGGGTACAGATCAGATGTTGGATAGATTATGTTTCTTCCTCATCTCTGCAGCCTCTGCAAAAGTCGCAGAGCGGTATGTTTAGTCGCATTGCAGGAGTACCTAGGGCACAGTGTCTGGTAAGGGCTCCGATTAGCGTGCATACATCCTTGCGACTGCAGCCGATCAGTGATGTTGATATTTTTTTGCTCAGCATCAGCCGTAGAGCCCTTGCTGTGGCTGCAATACTAAGACCAAGACACCGAGGACAGGCTTCGTCTTCTAATTATTTTCTTCATTATTTGGACAGCGTATTGCTAATCCGCGAGGCTCTTTGCATTTTCGTTTCCTTGGATTCCAGTTTGCCGCGGTATCCAGCTGGCCTTCTGCCTCTGCCGAGTTCACTAAGGGCTGATGTTCTGTCTTCACAACCTAACCAGCTTCGATGTCAGAGTGTCTAATGTTATAGTCTTTCTTGCCGTTTGGTGATCGGTTTGTCGTTTACGTTGTGGGCTCTCAACCCGTGTGCTGAGTCGTATATCGAGCCACTTATCATGGCAATCCATACGAGCTCCACCAAGTGCAAACCGAAGTCGTACGCTTAAACCTTTTCTGATGAGGTTTCTTGCGAAGTATGACAAGTCTATGCCAATAAGTCGAGTATAACCGGCGGTGTGGCAGTTAGCCCGTGGCAGCATTGTCAATTGCAGAACTTGCAAATGAAACAAGAAATCCGTTTGATAATGCCGTGACTTTGAGCATAGCTTCCCTTTAGCTCAATAAATTCAGTCAAACGATTTTCCGAATGTTTTTATGTAACGCTTCTAATATTCATGTAAAATGTTTTGGATTGGTTCAAGTCTGATATCCATCAAATAATCGATGGTGTTCCACAGGGCTCTATCCTTTCTCCAATATTCTTTCTAATTTTTTTAATTGATCTCCTGTCTGTAACTTTTAATCGAATTCGCTCCTTCGCTGATGGCAGTACTCTCAGCTTTATATATTTGTGCGAATACTCACAAGTCAGTCCTTCGGTCGTAGAATTGCAATGCCAGAGGATTGGCAACATAATCAAGTGGGATTAGGAAGATAAGCTGGCGTTCAATGCTTTCAAAACTCTGTGCTCTCTTCTGTCACCAAATCGAACAATTCATAATAAGCCTTTATCCATGGACGGCGCCTGTGTCAAAAGAAACCGATAGACTTTCTATCAACATTTAGTTTAAGCGATCACATATTCGAGGTAGCCAAAAGGGTGTTTTTTTTAGAGGTATAGAACTTTGAAATAAAATAAAACAAAGATGGTTTTTTTAAATTCACATGAAATTTACTTTATTCGAAAGATAATCTCCTGGCATTATAATTTAAAAATGATTTCTGGCATATGACCACCACAGCTGGCTCGGACGTAGTCCAATCTGGAGGTTCAATTTTCAATGACTATTTTCAACATTTGTGGTTGTATATCGGCAATAATGCGGCGAATGTTGTCCTCCAAGCGGTCAATCGTTTCAGACTTAGCGACTTCACATATACCCACAAAAAATAGTCAAGCGGCGTTAAATCGCACGATCTTGGAGGCTAATTCACGGGTCCGTAACGTGAAACTATGCGGTTGCCAAGCGTTTCCTTCAATAAATCAAATGTGACACGAGCTGTGTGACATGTTGCGCCGTCTTGTTGAAACCACAGCTCCTGCACATCATGGTCGTTCAATTGATGAACGAAAAAGTCAGTAATCATGGCTCTGTAGCGGTTACCATTGACTGTAACTTTCTGGCCAGCATCGTTTTTAAAGCAGTAAGGACCAATTATTCCACCAACCCTTAAAGCACACCAAACAGTCAGTTTTTGTGGATGTAACGGTGTCTCAACATACACTTGAGAAAAATTATCATCACTCGAAATACGGCAGTTTTGCTTACTGACGTATTTATTCAACCAAAAGTGAGTCTCATCGCTGAACAAAATTCGGTTATGAAAATTGGGATTAACGGCAAACTTATCTTGGCCCATTCACCGAATCTACGCCTGGCTATGTCAACTATGTTATGCTAAACAACAAATGCCAAGCCAAGCTAAAAATAAATCACTTGAAAGCTGACAAAATGGCCGCCAGGTGAAATAGTAGTAGTCTAAAAAAATCACCCTTTCCTTAGGATTCCTCAATTTATGCCATAGGCTTGAGTACAATGCTCGTCTCTAGTCTGGTGCGCCTAAGACTGCAATGCCCTTACCAAATAAAATCCGAAAATGGGCGACTAAACTCATAGGAGGCAGCATTACCGCTGAGTCAATAGACATGCTCAAACAGAGAGGTACGTTGTCTTGTTCCTGTTTAATCGCTTTTTTAACAAACGTTGTCCAAGTGAGCTAGTCAATTGCATTCCTCTTCTCCCTGAATTCACCCACAATATCCGTCTCGCCACGCCAGGAAAGTCGTCAATCTTGGAAGACAGGAAAGCACAAACGGCTCTTAACAGTATAAAGGTGTCTTACTGGTTAATGTACCATCGCACAGCCTCAAAAGTTTCTACAAACTGCACGAAGAAAGTAGCATTTTGCTTGCGGAGCTGGTGGCCATCCAGAAAGCAGTAGAAAGCCTGAAAAATAGCGCAAGACTCAGATCAAATCATCATTTATGTGGATAGTCACAATAAGTGTAGGTTCTGGTGTAGGTTCTGGTGCAGGTTCTGGCACAAATGGGAATGCAGGTAATGCACGAAACACCTGACGAACTAGCTAAGCGTGGCGTCACAATGCCACCTGAAAAATTAGGTACCGCAGCTCCGATAACATTTTTCTTCACAGAACTCGATGATGAACTACCAACAAGCATTGCGCGTGAAAGAGGAATAGTTCGTGCCTCAAAATCAAGACTATCGGCAAGATTATAACACTGCCTGCTACTCTCGCTGCCAAGAGTTACAGTGTACTAGTAGGGATCATTGCAGTCCACTGCCGTTGACTTCCCCTAAGTCCCACTGATAAATGTGGAAACCACAAAGAAAAAGTGATGAATGAAACTGCGGAGCATCTTCTTGGTCTCTTCCAAAACTCGATATAAGGTTCTATGTCTTGAAACCATTAAAAGCTGTGGCTGTCGTGAAACCACGCCATCTCCACAGTGGACTACGAATAAGCTTACTCTGTTTAGTGGCAGCACTATGGACTAACAGGTCTATGTGAGGTTCAGCCGCCGCCCACAGAATTAACCCAACCATACCTTCAATCACGCCCACACGAATTGGAAATGCTCATTCGATTCAATTACTGCCAATCATAAATTAAAAGTCGCAGCTTGCTCAAAACTTGACAGTAGTCTATTAACAGACGGCAGTTGACGGGAGAAGTGTTACATTTAGTGTCACCCCGCGGGAGATTCAAGATCGCACATACGTCCTGTTTTATTAAACGTTACTATCCCTCTATCCTTATTGAAAAATATACCCTTTACATGCAAGCTACATTCATTTGTTTCCATTTTCGATAATCCTCGTCATGACATCACGCATCACGTAGTCCGACTTATTTTCGTTAAACCACTTCACAGAGTACTGAGAACCTTTAAAGATTAATCCAAAAATTCATGCTTAAAGCCACACACCCATCCAATCTCATTCCACGGTATTCCCCGGGCATGCTCAAATTCCACGAGCAATGTTCTTCCACATTTTACTCAGTCAGACTATATTTACCATTCCGAAAAAAAAAGGTAAATGGATATCCTGGCAAGTATCTGGATACCGGCGGTGGGGGGGAAGGGATAATATTAATTAAACGAGAGTGGATGTCTATCAATCCGACATTTTCAATGAAATCGGGTTCCAAAAATAACTCCCTGACGAACTAACTTCCGAGAAAAGCGCCTTTACTGAGCGCCATTCACTAACTGAGTGTGACGCTCCACGTAGAAGTGGTGACATGCTGTTGGCCTCCCTTCTGAATTCCGAGAATGGTTTGATATTTTTCACAGACATAAGCCCGCTTTAGTTGGAACCGGATTCGGGGAAATTTTAATGCAAACAAGCGCTGTTTGGACAACCCCTGAGCATGATGTTAACCGAAAGCGTCAGAGACTTTAATGAAAAATGAGAAATTGTTGCAAGTTGGTTTTCGTTTTTGAAACAGTTTGTGGGGGAGTGGTGGAAGTGGTTCGGTTAATTGCGTTTAAAGTTTTTTTTTTTTTCACTTAAAGTGCAACTGCCACATTATTCCAACAAAATCGCATGGCACTTTATTACTGTCCATTCTATCCTTCTCCACTGGCAGGACTGCAGTAGATGATTTATTTAAAGACCGCTCAATTATTTTCCCATGACTGTCATAACGGATGTACATATGTCGCTTTATGCCAAATCGACAAATATCATCGAACTTACCAATAATTCGAACACGAATTGTATACATTGAGAAACATTTATTTCGCTCCCACTCAAGTACGCACAAGAAAACGAAAACTTAACGAAACTTAACGAAACCTAACGAAACTTAACGAAACCGAGAAAATTGATCAGTGCACAGAGTACCACTCGCTTACATGACTGAAGATGATTTGCATTAATTATGAATCAGCCTCTTAGTCATCCCATTGATCAAGCATTTGACTTAATCATCAACACACCCAAAGTTGAAAAAGGGGGGATTGAGTTCATCGCTTAGATTATCCTACCAGAACTGAGATCCAAATTAGAGTCATTTGCTGTGGTCCGTTGTCCTTTTCGAAGCCGATCGACTTCCACACTCCTGCCTTAAAATTCCATCAACTTATTGGTCAAAGGCATCTCCGGGCCATCCCCCGCTTTGTGGTCTCTGTTCGAAGACCCAATTTTGCAATTAGTCAAGTTTTTTGATTCGAAACTCCTTCCCAACCCCGACTGACTATATCACATGTGTGTATATTCCCACAAAACCAACGGCAGTGCATCTCAGAGATTTAATTTTGAAATTCCAATAACCAATAATTTCCAATCAAATACCATCTGGCCGTAGTTGGGCCACAGACATGCTTCAAATTACATCCCCCCACCGGAGCCGGGGCATTAATATAAACATTTCATTTAAGAAAACACAGGGAGACAAATTTAACGTTGCCATGGGATTGACGCCCAGCCGGGGTGCGCCCAGCGCCCGGTGACTCACCCTCGCATCGGCAACTGTGTGCGTAAACATTCGTTTTGTAATGTATTCCTGTTTACCCTTCAATTTAATTTAATTTTGGTTTATAGACCGAAGATTTTGCCAGAGGGTTTCTCTTCGTTAGCACCCCATTCCCATTCCGCTTGTGCAAATGCCACCATCACCGTCACCACCACCACCACCGCCAGCCATGGACGGGCAGTTGTCCATTGGCGGTCCCTGGGCCAATCGATTTTCGAAAGGAAAACATTGACGGCGACAAATTTATTTGTCAGTCATCGAGAGTCCGTGGAAACGATTGACAGTCACTGATGGGGTCCTTGAAGATAAATTGTCTGTTAAGCGCTATTCCCTGGCGGTGGGTTGGAGCGGTGCGGTGATGGAGTGCGAATGGGAAGATGGAAACTCATTGCAAAGGAACTTCGTAGCGGTTTCTTTCTTGGAAGCGATTATCTCCGAGTTTTCATTGCGGACTGTCGGGTAGTTGAGGCGGAGGGAGGGTCGATTTCTCGAGAGGTTGAAAGCCATTTTGAAACCAGAAAGGACTGTGCCTCGTCCAGCTTGTGTTGCAGTTCGTTTGAATAGCTTTGCGATAAGATGGTTTGGACTGGACGCATTAAAAACCGAGAGGAATGCTTCCTCTGAAAATTGTTGACCATTTTTTGTGCTTCACTAGATTCCTAGATATTCAACAACTTGCAGATGTCATTTTGATGAATGTTCAAGTACAGGGTTATCCATTTTGTGGTTGCGCAAGTCAGTTTTCACATTTCTGACTGAGTTTCCGATCAAATTCTAACGTCAATAATAATATAACGTCATTCAGGAGTTCTAACAGGACTAACTAACTACGATACGGCAGGGAAGGTAATTTCCCATGACCAAAACTTGACCAATATTCCTTTTACATGACCTTGCCAATTGTGTGCACAAACTACAAGCTGGAACTTTTCCAGCAGCTACGAGGGGCGTTCAATATATTCTCGGTATCGGGGTGAAGCTGTGGTTGTATATAGAAATTGACTTATTTATCAAGTAATACGATTATTTCAGTGCATTCATGTAAAATTTCATATAAATGTGATTATTAATTCGCGTTTTATCTCTAGTTAAACAGTGGAAGAGTAGGATGTGGCGTTGATGGTTTCACTTTTTGTTTTGTACTCAATGAGCAAGATTCCCTTTGAGTCCCAAAAAACTGTGGCCATGAGCTTCCCGGCAGACGGAGTGACTTTGAACTTCTTCGGGGGGTCTGATCCTTTTTTATGCCACTGCATGGACTGTTGTTTGCCTTCAGGGTCACAGTGGTGGACCCATGTTTCGTCACCAGTAACAATTCGATCCATAACACCGTCCGCGTTCTCACTACACATCTCCAAAAGCTCTCTACAGCATGCGATTCTCACTTTTTTCTGAGGCGCTGTGAGCAATCGTGGCACCCACCTTGCACGGACCTTTGAAAGGTTAAGATTGTCATGAAGAATGGTGTGAATGGTACCAATTGAAAGCTTGGTGATCTCTGCCATCATTTTCACCTTTATTCGGGCATCCTCAAGAACAAGTTTTTCGACTTCTCTGATGCTTTCTCCCGTACAAGCAGTAGCCGGGCGCCGGAACGGGGGTCGTCTTCAATGCTCTCTCTGCTTCTCTTGAACTCACTTGACCACTTTTGCACAGTTGATAATGAAGGTGCGGCACCCAGGTAAACAGCCACCATCTCTTCATGAATTGTTTGTTTGACTTGTTGCTTGCTTAGTGAGAAATTTAATTACAGAGCGATGCTCAATTTTCACCATCATCGTCTCAGTTGCCATTATGATTTTGTTTAACTAGAGATAAAATGCGCACATTTATATGAAATTTTACATGAATGCACTAAAATAATCGTTTTACTTGATAAATAAGTCAATTTATATATACAACCACAGCTTCACCCCGATACCGAGAATATATTGAACGCCCCTCGTAGGTACCTTTATTCAAAGCGGGACAGTCTTTAATATTATGATACGACTATTGACCATAAACTGCTAATATTTCGCGGATGTAGTATGCAGTGTGTATTATCTACAATTTTAACACGTTCATAATCACACATTAAAAAGTTTAGAATAATCATACAGAGTCAAGGATGACAGTTCGAGCTAACGTATGTGATTCAAGCAGAGATGTAAAATCTGGAACAGGAATTGGATGACCCTATATATCGTCGTCCTTAATGAGTTTATTTCCGAATTCTCGATGTTTCTGGTAAAATTCTCGTAGTCACGCTGCAAGAGCGATGTTATGGCATCGATATTAGGTTCAGATCATTTCGCAATTATATCATCGCCATATTATGGTCTCGATTGCTGGAGGGATCCGATCCACCTTGTGATCGCCGTGGCGTAGTGAGATAGTTCGCTGACGCTTACGAACCTGAACCAATGATGTCTGCTTTCCATTTCGGGTACGACAAGCTATTTTCACAGAGCCAGTTTTTTCGAGTCTCTGGCAATACTGTCCATAAATGTCTAGAAAAGGCGCTTAAAAAAATTGGCATAAAATTGCAGGTTCCCTCCACTCGTGAGGGAACAATAGCACGGACAACTTCAGTAACCATAAGTACGTCGGCGGTTGTCTGTAGTCAGATGACAACTTTTTTGTCCTGAGTAGTATGACATATCGAACAGTAATGTTGCCAACACACAACACCTTATCTTCTGGCAAACAATTTTTTTTTTTTTCGAACATCACGTTTTAATCGTTCTCTTGGTGGCTATATTGAGCTTCAATAATGTGCAGATGTAATCAAGTCTGCTGGGATTGTGAAATACCTCTTCCAGAATTACTGTGTTAAAAATCTAGTCCATGTCAATTAGCTGGCCTCGCTCATTATTTGTGAACAAACATTTGTGGACTTTCTGAACACAATGACATCAAGAAAGTTGAACTGAGTCCCAAACATTTTGTGCTCGAGATCACATATACCTTTGTATGGAGCCACACTGGCAAAAGTTTGACAGTTGCATGCTGCCAGTTAGTCACTTTTACCTTGAGTCACTACACTCCGGGTTGAGAAGAAACCAGCATCTCTAGATAGTGCGATATCTGGTTAGCTGCTTCCAGTGACGTGCAGCATGTTTTTTGAGGTCATTGTCCAATAGAATGCGCCACCTTAAAAGCCCACGCTCTATTGCATTTTCACACAGGCTCAGAATCGAAGACTCTTCATGTCGGAGCTAAGATGTCCCTGCGCTCTACGTGGTCCAGTCAGCTCAGGCATTAAATCTTCCGACACTTGGCTCGACTCATGTCGCTGTACAGTTCGTACGCCTCCAGATTCCATCAACGCAAAGAGGATCAAAGTCTTTCATCGGAAATGTTAAAGCACCAAAATTAAGGAACTGGAATTTCATTGAAAGTAAATTTTCATCATTCTTTGGCGTATGTGGAACATTTTGTTTCTTTATGTCGCCACTCCTCCACATTAAGTGGCTAAGTCCGTTTTTCAGCTACGAAAAGGGTGTCTGTCACATGTCTAAGGGAGTTCAAGATGAATGCTTATCACTGAAGCACTTGTCTACAAGATGCACCAGTTTTGGTCAGAAATGAGCAGTTTCACAAAAGATGCTCCAAATAAGTAAGTGCGTGGCTGGCACCCCTGCCACTTTACTACTGATTCAACAGCCACTTTGTCAGTCACCAACAAGCTATGGGTCATCAATCATAACATCGTTGAGCAACATTTGGGAGATATGCTGTCTTGCGTGAGCATTAGTGAATACCGACTGATAGCCACTATTCATCATTCATTCTCCTTACTTTTGTTGTGGTTATGGTTTTGAGAGGCACGCGAGAAAACTAACGACTGGGTAGCTGTCAGAGAGAGAGAGCTGTTGGACGCACTGAAGTCCGAAAGTCCATTCCGCAGCACAACTAGTCAACTGTCTTCATCAATCCTCGAACATTGATTGACGACATCATGATCAGATATCTCCAACAGATCAGGACTTTGGCATCCGTTTCAACAACTGCCAGTTCTCCCAAAACCAGAAAATCGATTGAATCTCATTTGCTGCTGCGCCTGCATGCAACAACTCGTTGAGAGCGAAAAGCGGAAAAAAACGCCTAGTGGAAGTGGAAAATGTTAATTTCGCGGTAATAACCGTGAAAAGAGTGGTCGACGCGAACTCTGGCCCGACAACGAGTAACATTTTCAATTCCATCTGCAAAGGAAGCGCATCCGCATCCGCAACAGCAGCCACCAACAGCAGGCTTCCGGACGTGGTAACCCAATTATTTTCGCGGACAGCAGCGCTGCAATTGTCATTGCGGTGGATGCAATTGAGTGGGCCCGACAGACGTTGGTGGGCACGGGTGGCATGCACGAGGTTAGTGCTGGGCAAACAAGGGCAGCATTTCAATTTTTGACTTTTATATGATAGGGCTCGAGAGCCATGATGGGTGGGGGAGGGGTTGTCTGGGTATTGATTTTTACGCCCGGTGCCGCTGGGCCGAGACCGATACGTTTGTGTACTTAGGACCGGGCCAACAGGGCGGTTGCGAACAGTTGATTACATTTTAATGAGGTTTCCATTTGGTCAATATTTCAGTGGATTATTCGATTAGAGCTGTGCGGAGGACACTGCCAGCTTTATTAGCCCGGGGAAACGGGTGTGACATATCGCATTATGCAACGGCAGGCCGGCAGTCGCCAGTCGGGGTGCATTACCATATTTTCGGGCTTAATCGGATGGTAATTACGGGGGACTTTATGATTTGCATGCAACGCGTTGGGGGGCGGGGATATTCGGTATTTTCAATGACATCGACGACGAGGCGTGTTTGTGCGGACCACCAAGTTTGGCTTTCGCTGGATCAGGCGCTAATACCGGTCGTTATTGGGAAAATGTTGCACGAAATGAGTGGAAATGCAAGCAATTGATTCCGAATGTTGCGCGTAATGACTGGGCGACGGGATTATGGTTACTTTGTGGCAGAAACAAGGGGAGAGAGGGACAGCTTAAAGTGGGCGGTAATCCAATTCGGGATCACTCTTCGAAGGCACACTAAATTTATACACATCCTCCCTGAATCTCTCAAACGAATTGCATCCTCAGAGCGAATGTTTATCGCAGCAGGTCTCATCCACATCCAGAATGCAGTTCGCAGCCGAAATACCCTCGTGAGGAGCAAAGGAACATTGACAAATGCAGAGCATTGCAGAAGTCCTACAACACAATTGATTGTGTGCTCAACTTGATGCCTGCTACGTGACCGACTGATGTAGGCAGACCGCTCAGGTGATGTGCCAGGCGGGAGACCTACCTCGTGACAGAGAAGTGAAGCCAATAATGCAGATCAGCTGGGGGAATGGCAGAAACATTATTTCTTTGCTTGGCTGTGGCACGTGTCTGGGAACTTTTCGGGGAGGAGTTACAGGAGTTCACAGGCAATAAGGGACGTGTCTCAGGAGTGTCGTTCCTTTTGAGGAACTTACAAGGACTTCAACGGGTCGGGCGACTGAAGAGGTGTGCTTCAAAGTTCACATAAGATGCACTGTATCCTTGCACAGGCATTTGAGGGAGAAGTGAACGTGGAACAATGTTCCGTGCAACTATGTTGGGCACCGTGCAGTTTATTCTGTTGGCTGGTTCAAGAACTTGGATGCTCTTGGAGGAGATTAAACATTTAAGTTGCCGTACAGGGTTATGGTTGTCTTCTTGTGCCACGGTCCCTGTAGTAATTTTGTCAGCAAAAAACTTTTTTGATGAATTTATACTGCCATTAGTTGATGTGAACCGTATTCAAATGTACCGGGTGACTAGATGATGAGTTTTAATGCCGACTCCGAACGGCCAAATTTGAGAAGCTTTTTCTAGACAGTCTACTTATTGGGCATTGTCAATGGTTCGGAAGAAGTGGACCGTTAAAATTATTTATACCCAGATACCAAGGTTCAAATACGTAGGCTTCGACGTACATACCCACAACGCCACGGCCGCTTCCGATTGCAACTGGAAATAAGGTGTAAGAGATTCTTTAAGCAAATCTCTGCTGCTATAAACAGGGATTGCATTTGAATATGTATAGCCAGCTTTCTAGATAGGTTGCATGTTTTTACTACAGATCAATACGCCAAATAAGTTTCATTGATCGGTTTGTTGCTCACAATTGAGGATACAGCTTCATCGGGTGTCAGTGAAATTGGTGGCTTTTTAGTTTAAGCAGTGATGTGCTTTAGCCTATCGCACTTAATACAGGACTTACTTGCGTAGCAAAAACTAGCTCGTCTGTATTAGTCTTAGCAACTAAGTCTTGAAACCTCATTTGTTCTGCATTTTCATTCTTCAGCCTCTGTGTGGTCCTGGAATTCCGTCAAACACTTTGTCCCTTGCAAACAATGCAATAAAATGAGGATTTATTTCTACGGCAAGACTTCTAGCATTTTCTAGTGGTTGTCACAAGATCCAAGTGAAGATCGTGCAAAACTCACACGCCAACACTATGGACACGATCTGCTAGAAGTTCGTACAACTGTTAGCGTGACGTCATTTAGCAGAACACAGCGGGTAGTCAATGAAGCGTTTGTGTGCATTGAGACCGTAGCGTCTATAGTGAGTCTGGCGGTGAACTAGGGGAAAACGACGTCCTAACGAAAGGGCATATAACATCGACGTCTAGGACAGAGCGTCACAATGGGCAGCTATAACTTCAAGGTGTTAAAGGACTTCGTCTACCTCGACGTCGCAGTAAACAGTATAAACAACATTAGCACCGAGATCAATCGCAGAATAACTCTTGCCAACAGCTGTTTCTTCGGGCTCAAGAGGTAATTGAGTAATACAGCTGTATCTCGAGGGATCATGCTATCTTTATATAAGACATTGATCATCCCTGTCCTGCTCTATGGTGCAAAAGCGTGGACAATCTCATGAGCGAATGCAGAAGTCGTTGGTATTTTCGAGAGAAGAGTTTTTTTCTTTGCGTTGACGGCGTTTCGAGAAGAAGATTCAACCACGAACTTCTACTTGCTGTAGAACTTGTAGACTGGTTGCCTACGGATCAAAGGCTTAAGATGACTGGGCCATGTAGAGATTATGGATAACTCAGCTTCGATGCGAGAGTCTTTGATTCTGAACCTTACATCTAAAAGTAACTTCCTACGGAGATGCTTGAACCCCTCTTCATATGGCTCTATATGAGTCAAGTCAAATAACTATATGCAATAAATTTAGGTCAAAAAGTAGAAATAATTTAATGATAATTTAGTGAGCGAGTAAAACTGGTTTGTGGATTAAGCTCCAGAAGAGTATAGTCACGGCAAATCTTTTCCAAGGTGCGACGAAATGCGTGCACACTGAAGCTATAATGACGCCATGATATCACGATGAAATTTAATCTGCATGAAACCATGCATAATGAAATAGTAATCATCATCATCATCATCTTCTGACCCGCATGATCCACTAAAGGGGTCGGGGGGATAAACCATGCACTTTGCATACGACAACATCAATTATGCAGGAGGAGTTTGATGATGCAGTGAAATGGTGTCATGATAACGGATTAGTGATTAACGCTTCGAAAACAAAAATGATGCACATCAGAAACCCGCAATTCAAGGCTACGGAACAGCAAATATACTGTAGGAATGACTCCTGTCGTACCTCTACTAGCTGTCCTATAGATATAGTAGAAAGTTACAAGTATCTAGGAGTAACAATTGACAGTCATTTCTTATGGGATAAGCATATTGATCAATTACGATCGAGTATTAAGGGAGCACTATACGCACTAACCCATCTGCAGTACCATGCACCAACATCAGTTCTAAGGAATGTGTACTTTGCGCTAGTGGAATCTAAACTGAGATATGGAATACTGGCATGGGGTAATTCATCAGCCACACATATAAGAAAGTTACAAAAACTGCAAGATGTTGCACTGAAAAAAATAAATGTACCTTCTCATCGAAATTTTGCTGAGCGACAAAGGTTTAATGTTCTTCAAGTGGAAGACATCTTCAAAATGACGCTCATATTAGAATACCAAGACGATCGACGATTCACCACACCAATTAACCATGCGATAAATACAAGAAGACGTGCACAAGGTATGCTCCAAGAACCTCGGTTTTACAATAACTATGGAAGAAGAGAGTTGAAATGCAGTGTTCTTGAAGCTCTCAACACAATTTCGCAAGAGCTTAGACAAATTAGAAATTTTAAAACTCGAAAAAAAAGCTTAAAAGACTTTCTATTAAATCGAAATTCCATCAATTGAAATTAAATTTATTAATTTTTTCGTAAACTTTTATTGAATGTTTATTAAACTAAGCTTACTTAATCTCAGTTATCAATGTTAGAAGCACAACATTCTGCAGAAAAGCCAGTAAGGCTTAGCGGAAATTTATAACCAATGTTGATTTGAAATTGAAAATAAAAAATTAATTGAATTGAATTGAATTAATTGAGAGATATCCAGGCAACTCGATCCTCCTTCTCCATCGACTCTAACTCATCAGGGGCTATGCCCAAGCGTAACCCGGCGAGTTTTTGGACTTGGTCCAACCACCTCGTCCTGGGTCTGCCCAGCAATCGCCTACCTGATGGAATCGCATTCAACGCCCGCCTCGGAAGTCGTGATGATGGGGACATTCGTGCCACGTGACCAAACCACCGAAGCATAGTCCTTTCCGTTCGAAGAAGCAGCTCCTCAATGTTGAGTTCCTCGCGCACTGCCGTGTTTCTCACCCTATCCCGGCGAGTAATTCCCACAACAGTACGAAGAAATCTCATCTCAGTAGCTTGCACTCGCGATCTTATTCTTTCGGTCATTACTGAGTTGAAAACCGCTAACTTGCCTTTGACACCAAGCTCGGCCTTTCTGATTACAGAACTACCAAGCTGTGTCAAAACTGACCTAGCTTGACTAATTCTACCGGAAAGCTCAGCATTACTCCTTCCATCAGTAGTGAAAAAGACCCCGAGATACTTAAACTTCTCCACCTGCTTCAATGGGACTCCACTAACATGCAGAGTGCATTGAACAGGCGTTCTGGAAATGACCATAACGTCCGATTTGTCCACGTTAACCCTCATTCCAGCATCAGCACATACGGCCACAAGCCTATCGAGGGCGCGCTGAAGTTCCGTCTGGGACGATGTGAGGATAACTAAGTCATCTGCAAAAAGAAGATGACTTACCCTCAACCCTCCCAATGTGAAACATTCCTCACCTCGGCTGCGCTGCAACATCCAGTCCATATATACCATGAAAAGGAGAGGTGACAAGACACACCCTTGGCGAAGTCCAACGCCCACGGTGAAAGGTGTTGATTTAGCACCGTTTACCCGAACACAGCTGCTACAGTTTGTAGTAATCCTCAGAAGAGGACCATCAATCCCATACTCCTGCAGGACACTCCAGAGTTTACCTCGAGGGGCTCGGTCATATGCCTTTTCCAAATCTACAAAACAACTGTAGATGGGTTTGGCATACTCCCAAGCCTTCTCAAGTACCATTCTTAGAGTGAAAAGCTGGTCGGTTGTACTTCTGCCGGGACGAAAGCCGCACTGTTCATCCCCCATCCTGGGCTCGACCATAGCTCTAGAACGCGCTTCGGAACACCTTAGCATAGACTTTCCCGGGGCTACTTAAAAGAGATATGCCCTTGTAGTAGGAGCAATCTCTTTTGTCCCCCTTCTTGAAAAGTGGGACAATCACCCCAGTTTGCCAACGTTCACCGCATTCTCAGGCCACTTTAATGACACGAGAGAGCCATAAAACTCCCTCTTTACCCATTGCCTTAAGCATTTCTGGCCGGATTTCATCCACACCGGCGGATTTGCCAATTTTTAGCGATTCAATCGCCAAAATGACTTCCTCCACCGTTGGACTATTCTCCGCCCCACTCAAGACTACGGGTCTGTCATCCTCAGTGCCCTGTTCGGGATTGAGCAGCTCCGGATTGAGCAGCTGCTCGCTCCATCTGCCCAAGATGTCTGCCTCATCACGGAGCATTTTTGCTGCTGGATGTCATTGAAAACTTTAACTGCTGCTGACATAAAATTCTAAAAAACAAACTATCATTGTTATCTGGTCACCCTTGAGTTTTTTTAAATGATCCCATTTGAATGCTGTTCAATCATCCTGCAGGAAAATATTATTGGCAAATTAAGTATCTTAAAACCGAATTTGGAATTGTTAAAGCTCGATTCAGTGGTTGAATCCTGGAAATGCATGCGACAAATGGCGACTATTTCCCAGAATTTTCGAAACCATATTAATTGGGAAGTAGGTCGAAAGAGAGAAAAGTTCATCAAAGAAGACGCAATGAATTCAATTTTAGCAAATATTTCCTTTCAAAGTCCTTAATTTATCCAACACACCTCGTAAAGTCAAAGACCCACAACTTGAATGCTTTTCAAAAATTCAGAAAGGGTTCTGATGCTTCAAACGGAGTAGCACTCGCGCTTGACCAGTCTTGTCAATAAGTTACGATATAGTTTTCGTTCTATTTTTCTGCCAACGCTTCAATTGTTTCCTTGACCAAATTTGGAGTTTTGCTCGCTTTCTTGCAAAGTTTGACTCAAACCGAGCATTTGTTGTTGGATCAGATTAACGCTTGATTTTAGTAGTTCATTACATGCCGAACCCTTCTGATCTAACCAAACACAAATCGTTGTCCTCTTTTAAAAGCAATCTGGCCTTACTGTTGATGTCTACGGTTTGCCTGGCGTTACCTACGATCTTTAACGTTTACAAATGATACCCACTTTCCATCGCCAGTCCTACTTGCGGATTGTGGCAAGTAGTTTATCGATGTTCCCGCAATTATCTACCATCTGGATCTTTCCCACGGCTTTCAAACGTATTAAGGCGAATTTCAACCACGAGCAGACCGTTCCCTTTCGCGGTCCGAAGACGATTGCTGTGGCATGTATTTTTTGATTCTTTTGCTCAAGAGGGTAGTTTCTGTTGCTTTTTGAATCGATTGAGGAACAGGGATCATTTTTATTCCTTTTGTAATATTGCTCAACAAACGTGTAAAGACGAATTCTTGTGGCACATTTAATTGATCTGCATGTGGCTACGTTTGAGTGTCCAAGAGTGCTTGGAATTCGCTGTCTCCGTATTCGCTTAGAAACCAATTTTACCAAGAAACACATGCTGATCGTAAATTCAGAAAGCGTTCGGATCAAACGAACCAAACAGACTCAATGATCTGTCGTTGATTGACGATCTGCTAACACCGTTCATCTTCTCAAGTCACGAACTGATTGAAAGACTGTTCTTAAGGCTACTCATCCACGCCCTTCTTCACAAGAAGCACCACACGACACACACCTTCTGCAGGGAAAGCAAGGATAAATGCCCCTCTTTCCATCATCACCCACTAATCATCCTCTTTGATCTCTTGATATCGTCAACAGAAAAGTTAAGCCCACGATAAGGAGAAGACGAAGTGGCGTCTTGCTTCCCTCGCCAGCACCACCAAAAGTACGGGTGTTGGCAGCTCCGTGCAGCATCAGCGCCGAGATGAAATTAAAAATGTAAACTTTTGTGCTCCTGCCGCAATTAACAATTTCATCCTTGCGTCGCGCTCCAAATGGGATTGTACACTCGCAAAACAAACTGAGCACCACCCACTCGCCAGAAATTCGGAAGCCAAGAACCAACAAGTTGGGCAAATAGAAACCCTTTCTGTGCCACCGAGGGGAATGCTAATTAGTCGGCGATAAGGATGCGAGTGTGGGTCCTTTTACATTCATAATTGGAGCAAACACGACAGCAAACACAGGACCGACTGTTGACTGTCGACTGTTGCCTGCCGAGGGAGCCGGCGAGGATGGAGGCCGAATTTATGGCGCCGAAGGAAGGGCGCGGGAGCGGAACGCGCCTTTCTGGAAGATTGCCTTATTGACAGGGGTTAAGTGAAATTGGAGAAAGAATCAATTAATTCATTCCGGCGAACGCAGAGCGAAGACAGGACTGGGCGGTGCTTGGTGCGATGTGTGGCAAGTCACTCACGTGATTAATGAGTCCAGCCGTAGACTGCCTAAGTGGGAGCGTGATTATCCAGATCGCTTGTCCACGATTGCGGACGGAACTGTCGAATGGGCATGTGTTCCATTGACGTGCGGGCAAGGGACGACAGAAGGTGTGGGGTCCTTGGGCCTTCCCCCCAGTAATTCACTTGATGGCAGCGAGTGCGGAGTCACTCACAAGTAATTTGAAACGACTGAAGACTGACTGAACCGACTGAACTGACTGAACTGACTGAACTGACTGAACTGACTGAACTGACTGAACTGACTGAACTGACTGAACTGACTGAACTGACTGAACTGACTGAACTGACTGAACTGACTGAACTGACTGAACTGACTGAACTGACTGAACTGACTGAACTGACTGAACTGACTGAACTGACTGAACTGACTGAACTGACTGAACTGACTGAACTGACTGAACTGACTGAACTGACTGAACTGACTGAACTGACTGAACTGACTGAACTGACTGAACTGACTGAACTGACTGAACTGACTGAACTGACTGAACTGACTGAACTGACTGAACTGACTGAACTGACTGAACTGACTGAACTGACTGAACTGACTGAACTGACTGAACTGACTGAACTCACTGAACTGACTGAACTGACTGAACTGACTGAACTGACTGAACTGACTGAACTGACTGAACTGACTGAACTGACTGAACTGACTGAACTGACTGAACTGACTGAACTGACTGAACTGACTGAACTGACTGAACTGACTGAACTGACTGAACTGACTGAACTGACTGAACTGACTGAAGACTGACTGAAGACTGACTGAAACTGACTGAAGACTGACTGAAGACTGACTGAACTGACTGAACTGACTGAACTGACTGAACTGACTGAACTGACTGAACTGACTGAACTGACTGAAGACTGACTGAACTGACTGAAACTGACTGAACTGACTGAACTGACTGAAGACTGACTGAAGACTGACTGAAAACTGACTGAAGACTGACTGAAGACTGACTGAACTGACTGAACTGACTGAAGACTGACTGAACTGACTGAACTGACTGAACTGACTGAACTGACTGAACTGACTGAACTGACTGAACTGACTGAAGACTGACTGAAGACTGACTGAACTGACTGAACTGACTGAACTGACTGAACTGACTGAACTGACTGAAGACTGACTGAAGACTGACTGAAGACTGACTGAACTGACTGAACTGACTGAACTGACTGAACTGACTGAACTGACTGAAGACTGACTGAAGACTGACTGAAGACTGACTGAACTGACTGAAACTGACTGAACTGACTGAACTGACTGAAGACTGACTGAAGACTGACTGAAAACTGACTGAAGACTGACTGAACTGACTGGACTGACTGAACTGACTGAACCGACTGAACTGACTGAACTGACTGAACTGACTGAACCGACTGAACTGACTGAACTGACTGATCTGACTGAACTGACTGAACTGACTGAACTGACTGAACTGACTGAACTGACTGAACTGACTGAAGACTGACTGAAGACTGACTGAAGACTGACTGAAGACTGACTGAACTGACTAAACTGACTGAAGACTGACTGAAGACTGACTGAACTGACTGAACTGACTAAACTGACTGAACTGACTGAACTGACTGAACTGACTAAACTGACTGAACTGACTGAACTGACTGAACTGACTGAACTGACTGAACTGACTGAACTGACTGAACTGACTGAACTGACTGAACTGACTGAACTGACTGAACTGACTGAACTGACTGAACTGACTGAACTGACTGAACTGACTGAACTGACTGAACTGACTGAACTGACTGAACTGACTGAACTGACTGAACTGACTGAACTGACTGAACTGACTGAACTGACTGAACTGACTGAACTGACTGAACTGACTGAACTGACTGAACTGACTGAACTGACTGAACTGACTGAACTGACTGAACTGACTGAACTGACTGAACTGACTGAACTGACTGAACTGACTGAACTGACTGAAGACTGACTGAAGACTGACTGAACTGAACACTGACTGAAGACTGACTGAAGACTGACTGAAGACTGACTGAAGACTGACTGAAGACTGACTGAAGACTGACTGAAGACTGACTGAACTGACTAAACTGACTGAAGACTGACTGAAGACTGACTGAACTGACTGAACTGACTAAACTGACTGAACTGACTGAACTGACTGAACTGACTGAACTGACTGAACTGACTGAACTGACTGAACTGACTGAACTGACTAAACTGACTGAACTGACTGAACTGACTGAACTGACTGAACTGACTGAACTGACTGAACTGACTGAACTGACTGAACTGACTGAACTGACTGAACTGACTGAACTGACTGAACTGACTGAACTGACTGAACTGACTGAACACTGACTCAGCTGCGTGAAGCATTCCTAAATCGAATTACGTTCATCAATTTGAGGCACTTTACAGCCGGATCAATAACACTGATGACGGACATGGTGTCATTAAAGCAGATGGCGTGGTTAACTAAAGCGTAGCTTGGGCGTCACCTACACCTACACCGACACGGACACCCAAGCCGAAACCTAATCTATATGCAACGCGTTGAACAAACAAATCGTAAATTTCAATCGACGCAATGATTGCTTTGATTCATCATCTCGGTGACACGTAATGAAATCAATTTTCCCGCTCGACTGGCAGTAAATAACAGCCGCCGGCGGTGACGTGCCACAGCAGTGGGTGTGGGTGTGGGAGTCACCATGCAGCAACAGGAGGAGGCCAGCTATCTCTGTGAATCGCTGAAGCGGTTGAATGTGATCCCTAATGCTGTTGTGGGCTGTTGGGGAGGTTGCATGGGCCGGCGTCTATCAGTTGCCGAAAGCCGCCTATTATCTCGGCATAATACATCATAATTAGCTGGCGCTGGGTGGGTGCGTGCTATTATCCTGGCGTATGGCTTGTGGTGTGACGCCTCAAAAATGTTGGGTGGTTGGTTTTTTCCTCTGTTTGCTTATTCTCACGTTCGGGTCGGGCATAAAGTCTTTGTTTGTAATTATTACGCGCAGTCGGCAGTAATTGCCATGCCAAGAGGATGAAGGACGGCAGCAGGCAGCCACGGGAAGTGAGGGTCATTGTCTGGGGGTGATTTTGATGCCGACGCAGTATCTGGAGATGGAAATGTAATTTTGTGATAAAAATAATTAGTGCGCGTGTGGATTGAATGCGATAGTCGGAGGGGTCGGTGTGGCTATGTGTGGATGGCAATCGATATCTTTGACTTCAATTTCCTTGTTGTGGCGCACTGATGCATCATACGATACTCCGAAAGTCTTGGTGTATCCATGAATTCGACAATAATGGTGATACGTTAATGGGAAGCAGTTTTCATGTCAGTGCCTACTTGATGAAAGGTAGTATTGATGAGATAAGAAATCTGTGTTAAATCTTGACAACATTTTTTCCTTTTCGGCATTGTTACTAAGTTCGACTCTGATCGTGGTTGCTTTGGGAATATGGTCGCAGAGTTGTCGAGATCTACCGATTGGTATCTTCATTGGCTCCCCCTTTTCATCATGACCCGCTAACTTGCAATAGTTTCGTTCAAAATGACAAGAATTCAATTCCTTTAGGCACACGATAAGATATGGCCAAGGGATAACGAAGATAATCCACGAGATTTATATTTTGGTACACATTTAGAGCGTCATCCAACAACATTCATCCAGCTCAGCAAGAGCGTTACGTGAGAGTGACTTAGAGATTGCACAACGGGCTGATCTTCCGGATGTATATCGGATACGGTTCTTACCGTCTTGTCTCAAAAACAATGTAATATCCAAATGGAACAACATAACTTGTTCGGGTGACCTAGCCAAGACTATGCAAACGAAAGAACACACAGACATGATATACTGCGACTCTTTAAGCATATGGTATGTTAGATTCAATTTCGTTAAGTTTCGTTAAGTTCTGTTAAGATTCGCATGACTGTGAAATCGAACGAACACACATGAAATTACACGTTGTGAAGGTATTAAACACTTTGGCATATTTCGTTAAGTTTCGTTAAATTTAGTTAAGCTTCATTCAGTTTTGCTACTTTAGCGGGAACAAAATTAATCACTCTGAAAGGGTGTACGCGAAGATATTATGGATTCGCTTATGCCTTTGGCTACTTTTCTTTCGAGTTTTAAATAAGCTTAAGTCCATTATGATTGAACCTAAGGTTCCCGTACAAAGTGTCTCTTTTTCTTCATAGACAATCTTCGCACATAAATCAATGTGAACCCTTAGTATGAACGCATCTACCGAGTCAATAAACGCAGTCATTATTATATCTTTTTTACTCGTCGCCAAGGTTAAATTTGAAAAGCCGCGATTGTGTAGCATAAACGAGTGTTATTAGCTAAGGTTAGGCTAGGTAAAGTGGCTGCCATCATAAGCGGTGAATTCACTTAGACCAAAGTGTCCATTGTGCTGCCACTGAGCCGGTTACCCTCCGTTACTTCTGGAACCATATTGTTCTTTGGACGAATACCCAGATTGATTTGACATCCTTTTCAGATATGTTCGTAAGTTCGTTTAGATAGTATTCTCCAGGGGTTTGTTTCCTAATGGAAACCAGTGCAGGGCAATTGGAGAGTAGATGGGGTTTTCCTCTTCGTCTTCAGCTATTCATCTGCTACAGAAGTCATTTTATGGTAGTCCTAGTCTTGCGGCGTGTCTTATGACCCTAGAACTTAATAATTATAAAATATGTATATACGAGGGGCGTTCAATATATTCTCGGTATCGGGGTGAAGCTGTGGTTGTATATATAAATTGGTAATACTTGATAAATAAGTGTTGCATTGTGATATGCGTTTTATCTCACCGATACCGAGAATATATTGAACGCCCCTCGTAATATTAAAAAGCATTTAATATACTCGAGTCAACAGTTTTTAATATAGAAACGATGGTTTCCTTCATCATGTTCCTGGGAGTTGAAGACTTTTGAAACTTTCAACGGCACAAACGAAACTATGAATACAACAAACAGTCAAAGGAAGCCTCAGCCTCCGAGATAGGTAAAACTTTTGAAAGGGACGAAATCGCAAAAGTTACTCCACACTTTTCTGCATAAGGAAGGCTTTAAGGAACGCAGCGTGCTTTCTTGGAAAAGACTACCGTACGCCATAGAATTTTGTACAGAAGACTGAAGAGTTCTAGAAGCTAATTTTCATGATGAGTCAACATTGAAATTAAACTTCCTTCGTTTTAATATCTTACAAAAATACGGAAGTTTTTCATCCGTCTTACTTGATTCACTGCATGTGCTTAGCAATCTATGAATGTGTTGCCCTCTAATTTTGATATCCCGTGAGTATTCGACTTAGTGGGAGTCCACTGCATTGCTTACTTCCATTTCGAGCAGTTTATGGTTGGCACAAGCGTTTGTCTGAGTCCCGAAGAATTCGAAGAGGCTGGATCTGTTCATCAGATACGTGATCCACGATGGGCGAAGGTGCGGGATGGTGCCTCTAGTTTATGGCCAAAAATGTTCAATTATCATGTCGATTCCCGAACCATTGGCAGAAACTACGGAGCAGGGAAGCCTTTGCTTGGTTTAAAAAACAACTTGGTATCTATAAGTCTCTGGATGCTGTCACATTTAACTCAACGACTTTCCTGAACCGCAGTCTAGCTCTTGGCGAGATGACCAGGTATTTTAGCATTCATTTAAAGTGGGTGCGGGGACACTGTAACATTCCAGAGAATTGTAAAACGGAAGAACCTCACAAATATGTCTCCTGCCGGATTGCCATGCAATGAAATCGCCACCGCAAGACATCTAATGAAGCTTGAAAGGCTTGTGCATACAAGGCTTGCCTCATCACCAAACAATACTCTCGATCCAATAGGTTCACTCAGCCTGATCAGAATGAGAATCTTTGAACTATTATCGGCGTTATAAACGTTCCACTGCGCCTTTGGAACTTATGCCCCAAAACGTGGCGAGACGAAGTAGAGGTGGAAATTATTGTTCACCTTCTCTGCAAATGAAGTGAACCCTCTTAAAGGTATAGGCCTTTGGGGTCTTATTTCTTCAATAACTTAGCCGACAGAAGCAATTTTAGTGTCAGCCAACTTTATCCCTTTTGAGAAAAGCACCAACTGGTAATGCGGAGTAGCATAGACTAAATCCCCGTGGTAACACAACGAGGAGCAACCGCTGGCATAAGTGTGACTGCTGCATGTTGTTGCATGTTAACAGTCAGCCACTTTAATGTAACCCAACCTAGGGTATGTCCACCAGCGAAATTCATGCATCCAATTCTATGGATATCACGGGGAACAGAGCTTTTGCTTATAGAGTTCAACTCACTCACGTATAAGAGCCTGCCAGACCAGACTATGGAATGCGAAAATGCGCCGATTGGGCGCTTCGACATAAGTAAACGTAAGCCAACTTCAGAAATCAAATTACACACATAAATGATACACTGTGACTGTATTAAGCAATTTGGTATTCTTCGTTAAGTTTCGTTAAGTTTCGTTAAGTTTCATTAAGAATCGTTCACTTCTGCCTACTTACCCCCTACTCTTTAAATTCAATTGCAGAACCTTGTTGCGCTTGTTTCTCTAGCTGGGATCGACTTTACGTGGTGAGGTAGCTAAGCTCGTGCACGGCCACCAATTGGCACCGCCGGAGTTCTTCCATTGACACGCGTTTGATCTATCTGGTGTCGGTAGCCTCCCTGAGACCGTGGCTTTAATAAAACATGAGTCCATTGCCGCCGACTCAACTTTAAACAAACCTTCACATTGATTTAAAATTGCACTTCTTCTTGGATGACCCCTAGCTTCATCCATCTGGAGCCCCCCAATTCGAGGGAGTATCAACAACGCCCATCGTCCATCTCCAACATAACGCCACGTTTGCACAAGGTGCGCAAATATTTGCCCCTCTGCATGAATGAGCCATCTGTTGTGAGTGAAATCAAATATGTGTGACTCTTGTGTACTCACTCTCTCTCTCTAAAACCATGAGTACATTTTGTCAGTTGCAAATCGAAACTCAAATATCCTCCAGAAGTTCGCTAAGCTTCGCTCTCCCTCTCCTTCCAACACTCCTCGTGGACACTGGCAAATCCTATTTATGTTGTGTCAACTTATCCCATTACCACCCACAGCCAGCCAACGTCGCCATCGCCATTCAAGCAATGACGTCAGTGCGACAATGCATGCAGCAAAACACAAACTTGTGTGGTCCCAAATCCCCACATCCGTCATTAGGGACACGCCGGTATGCGCACCGAATGGTATTCGTCTTCCCATTACCCGGTGTATCCTTGCAGAACGGTGGCGGGGGGGACGAGATGAACACCGTCAATGTCCCACAAGTCATAGAATTCAATTCAAGTCGACAAGCCACCACCACCACCACGGACGACTCCGAAAAACTACGCGCACACATTCAACCCGGCCAGTGTCCTTGGGGAGGCTGCGGAGATAGAGACGCTCGGCCGAAAGCGTTATTTGTCATGGCTTCATTCGCTACCCGTCGCCCACTCGAAACGGACTGCTGACCTACCACTGGGACAACGCATTAATGAATAATAAATACAAAAGTGCTCGGGGAGTAAACACCGCTAGGCAACAGGATATCTCGTCCGTTGGTCTGCCTCTTTGTTGGAGTCGGGGCCAGGCAGCAGGGGGAAAATTTGTGCCAGTAATGGCGGCGGAATCTGCTTATATTTTTTTTTTCCTTTTCATGTGGTCCTCTTGGCCGGGCGCCGAGGAACGGTGGCAACGACCGTGCCAACGGATGGCCGAGAGATTTACCAAAATTGCCGTTGGATTTGCGTCGTGGGGGCAGCACGAAAGTACACTAAGGCTATTGCCAGGCCATGTGGATTCATTTAAATTAGTTGATCAGCACTCGAGGACATGGCCGGTCGAGGGGGAGGTGGTGCCCTGAATTGGCTGGAGTCTCTGAATGGCCATGAAGGAGGGCGGTGGGTTCACGGGCTCGCTGGAACACGGGTTCTCGGTTTTTGTGGTCTCGAATTTGTCGGGGGATAATCGAGATTGAAATGCTGCCGCTTGACACGCAATCGGAATAAAATTTTAATATTTTCTCACTTGTGCAGGGCGAGGGCGTGCGCATGAAAGTGTCACCCACAGCCCGGAGGGGTGTGGTGCGTGTCACGGAGACCCCTGTGCCGCTGAGAGGCATTTTGTAACGTGGTGTGACTTGATTGCCGTCACACTTCGAGTTAACTACTTTTACATGGAAGGTGATGCCTTCTGTGAGAGATAGTGTAGCGCGGAGGCTTGCAGCTGGATGGCTTCCGTTGAGATAGTGCAGCGCGGAGGCATGCAGCTGGATGGCTTCTGTTGAGAAAGTGAAGCGCGAAGGCGGTTGAAACTTGGAAACAACTTTTGATTGGCTTATCGCGGGTGAAAATGCATGTGAGCACAATCACGGCGCTTAAATGTTTCAAGAGCTCTTTGTGGATGGCCTCCGCCTGTCATTTCACCCTCAGCGTGACACCTCCACCAGCGACTAACGAGAGGAAAACCCACGTCAAGCCGTGCAAACCTTCCGCAGACCACACCCCTTTCCGGCCACCAACAATGACAGCTCAAAAAATAAAAGCAACTTAATTTGAGCCTCAAAGCACAAAGGCCGTATTGGATAATTGAAAAATAACTGTATTATTATGTAGATTTCCACCTCCAATTACCATTATTATCCCTTCGATCCGAACATGTCAGTTAACCCGACCCCTAGCTGTCGCGACCAGAATGGGTTGCCCGTGGTGTGAGGGCTCGTTTGCAATTCAAAAGCGGCGTGCATGTCCGCCCGCAGAATGTGAGGCAAATGGAATTTCGCCAACTCATCCACTGCCAGACGACGAGGTGGGCGTGATGGGGGACGACAACGACGACGACGACGCCGCGGCGGCGGCGGACGACCTCATTGCCACCCCGAGTGGAAATTGAAAACTCGCCCGTTCAACAACCTCAAAAAGGGGTCCTTATGACCTTTTATTGCCTTGACATTCCCCAAATTGAAAAATTCCATTAGCACGGGCTTACGGCGATGACTACGGCTCCGAGGCTACAAGGCAACGACGCCCGTAGATGGTGGCAAGGTAAGAAAAAGGATGGCGGCACCAGGAAGCATGGTCCTGAATGTTGTTCGCCAGTAAACCTCTCCCCGCTCACTGCTCCACCTCTGGCGACGCGAATATTTCATATTCGATTCGGGTACGCATCCCTCCCACCCCCCATTTGAACGCACATAGCCCACGTTCCTGTTGATGGGGTTAAAGGAGGACTTCGTGGCAGGTTAAGAGGGAGAAATAGTTTTGGCAGCGGTTTGGGGATGGATGAACGCGGTGCGTGCGGTTGGGTTGAGGAAGATTAAAGGGAGCCTCAGCACAAGTGGAAACCACACATCAGTCCCTTGGTCTGTTCGTTGAGTATGCCTAAGCCCTTTTACGGCTTAAGGAAACCACTGCAGCGACCCACTTCTTAACCGGCTTCACACACATGGCAAAAAACCGCAGTGAACGTCCGTGTGCCTCCTTGAAGTGAACGTGCCGACAATGCCTTAATCACGCATAATAGGCTTACACTCGATTGAGTTATGAACAAGCATCGGCAGCCATGCGGTGGATGGAGCGAGGAGGCATTCGCTGTTGTGTTGCACAGTGCACCATTCACCTTTCAATTTATGGCCCGGCATGGCAGCATTCACCGCGTGTGCGATGGATGATAGCAACGACACAATGTACAGGCATAGGCGGGTGGTGTGCGACTTGAATGCACTTTGTGGAGTGTTATCTGCGTTCTGCCGCATGAACACGTTATTGGCGTGCAACGAGGAGCATAGGACCGTGACATCAGGGCGACAACGATGTGATAAAGTCATTTGGGGGCCTTGGGAAATTTAAGAATAATGGACTCGACTAGCTAAACGCGGGCGACACCAATTTCAGGTTTTACTCGTAAGTATGTGACTGCCCTGATGTACTGGCTAGATGGGCCTATGCTGAGGGTCTTGGGTTCAATCATCGACACGAGATTTTTTCATTGTTACCGACTCCACCCCCTCTCCAATTCCAGTCATACAAGACCTACGACGTCCAAGACCGACGTCCAAGTCCGACGTCCAAGTCCGACGTCCAAGTCCGACGTCCAAGTCCGACGTCCAAGTCCGACGTCCAAGTCCGACGTCCAAGTCCGACGTCCAAGTCCGACGTCCAAGTCCGACGTCCAAGTCCGACGTCCAAGTCCGACGTCCAAGTCCGACGTCCAAGTCCGACGTCCAAGTCCGACGTCCAAGTCCGACGTCCAAGTCCGACGTCCAAGTCCGACGTCCATGTCCGACGCCCAAGTTCGACGTCCAAGTTCGACGCCATTTTGTCCCTGATTTTGAATAATTTAGTGCCCCGACCACGGCGTGGAACCGTCATGTTATTGCCGAGGACACTAGATCGCTCGTATTCACGTCCGCGGCATAAATTATCTCCCCATTCGTCGGTGTGCCTCATTTGATTGCCTCAAGTGCACGAGAAACCGATTTAACCGCGCCACGTTTCCGCTAACGACCCGGACACAAGTTCCAAGTCCACCGCCGGCCAGCAGCCGCCCGTCCAGGAATGCAATTCGTCCGGCACCGCAAACTGCTGCCACACGCCGAAATGTCCAGTGCACAGAGTGACGCAAAAACTGAGCTCGAGGATATTCACTAATTTGAAAAGTTACTCCCCCTCCCCACCCGCTCCATCCACGGCCCATTATGAAAATGCACAATGAATCTACGGCGGAGAGCGGAAGTCGCTCGGCTCTGGAAGCGGGCGCCACTCGCCGAGATTCACCTAAGGGCGCCTGCCAGAGTCAAGTGATAAGATAAAGTTTAAGCATTTTACGAGTCCTCCTCTGCCAGTGCCGTCTTCATTCTCTGCTCGTCCTTCGCCGGAGGAGGGGACTGGAGGAGATCCAAGGGCTTTTCAGGGAAACTTCAAATGAAGTCATTCTCTCGAGTAATGACCGAGCCGTGTGCCGTCGCTGTAGCAAGTCCCCGTGACAGATTTGAAAAATAAACTTTGTCGCGTGTGAGAAGTGAAATTTATTTGCGTTCCCTCTCCGAGCGGCACCTCTCGTTTGTTGATTCGCCGGAGCGTAGGGCCAAACAATGGCGAGGGATGCACGTACCCACGGACGGCGGTGAGGGCATTTCTTGGCTTTTTTTTCCCTTTTGACTGTGCGACTATGCGACTCTGGGTCCTTGACAAATGGCAACACGTTATGCGCTACGCTCCGATAACTCATGCACCCGAGAGTGGCATCGGGGACACAATGGGGTCGTGGGGGTCAGGGGCTGTCGAAGGTTGAGCGGGGCTTTCGAGAGGGTTGGCGTACATATTTTTCATTGCGATTTCTTTTGCCATTGCCGACGAGTGCTTTTGTTGATAAGAGCACCCGCTGCTTGCTTGTTGACTGATGCTGGCAACTTTAAGCGTCTTGTGCTTGAAGTTTTTGAAATTTTCCTCACATCCTCTGCGCTGTTGAAGAGTCACTGGGGGAGTTCCGTTTGGCTTTGAGAGTTGCGTTTAAGCTTGGAATGGACGAGGTTGTCGATATGTCGGAGACTAGAGCATGAAGATGAGAAGGATTTGTGATGAGGAGGAAGTTGTACTAGCGTGGACAAGTGGATTATTTGGAACATGATTTGGAATCTGACATGTGGTGAGTGGGACTCGAATGGAAAGACAAGCAATAGTTCACAGGACTCGTTGCAGTTGACACTGAGAATGCCACGAAAAGCAATGGACCATTAGTGAGTCAGCAAACGCAATAAGTTGGAAATCGGAATTGCGCCATGTTGGACTGTTTGAGAAAATCTTCGTATTCTCTGTCTAATCTAGGCACAGGTTGTACTATAGTTCAACAATTTAAATTTAAATCAGACACTGTTTCGACTTCCTCTTCTTGTTCCGGCTTGCTCCGACATTGGTTTGAGGCACATTGTTCGGGCAGTGGGCAGTCGGAAAGCTCTCTCTGACGGTGGTTGGAGGGGTGAGGGGGTGTCTCTTCTTCTTTTTCTTGAATAATCATGGATTTTATATTCTCTGTGTGGCGCTTTCTTCGTGGCCGAGGTCCAGATCTGATCAGGATGAGTTCAAGTCCAAGTCCACTCCAGACTCCAGCGCTTGTTGGTAGAGGACCAGGTCCAAGACCACTCCGGACTCCAGCGCCTCTTGGTTGAAGCCCATGTCCAAGACCACTCCAGACTCCAGCGCCTGTTGGCTCAGGCCCAGGTCCAAGTCCTCGCCAGACTTCAGCTCTTGCTGGTTGTGGCCCAGGTCCAAGAGGTGTATAAGAGCGGTCTAGATGTTGAGCGGGCTAAAATATAGAATTTTTCTGCACTTGCGGTGCCTTAAAAATGAGAGTCTTCCAAATTGCTTGCATGTCAATCATAGCAAATCACACATAAAGTCACAAAATAACGCGACAAGTCATTGGCCATCAATATACGGCACAAAGGTTCAAAGCCTGCATTTTTGCTCAACATTTTGTTGGATTCTGTTTAATATCTCAATAGGTTCAATCAGCGACAGACTCTAGTTTCGATCTTTGTAATACTCGCAGGTATGAGCGAAAAACTATTGCAGTTGCAATCCACGTTCCACTTCGAGTTACCACTGCTTCTGGAGGTAAATGCACATTTCTTAGCTTTAACGAGCAGGTGCGTCAATAAACACTTTCTTGGTCGATGGCAAAGTGTACTCACATTTTCAAAAATCAATCGTACTTCTTCAGTGAGTGGATGCACTCCTTGAGCAAAGTATGTACCATGGATCAAGTTAAAAGATAGAATTCTCGGAGGGCTTTGGCTGCCGTGATCATATAAGGGGCGGCGTCTGACAGAAATGTAAATAAATATTTATCTGAAGAAGGATAAGGAAATCTGGTGACCGTAGAATGATTTGTCTTTTCATGCTCTTTGCTGACCACAAAATGGGAAGAAAAAGGCTCTAGTTGCAACATACAGAAACTTACTTACTTACTTAAGGTGGCGCTACAGTCCGGGGTGGACCTGGGCCTCAACCAACAAGCGTCTACAGCCAGCTCGATCTTTAGCTAGCTGTCTCCAGTTTCGCACGCATAATTGGTTGAGGTCACTTTCCACCTGAGTCGCGGTCTTCCTCTACTGCGCCGTCCCTCGGGGGTGGATTCAAAGACTTTTCGGGCCGGAGTATTGGTTTCCATCCGCTCTACATGACCTAGCCATCTCAGTCTTTGGATCTTCACTCTTCTGGCTAAGTCGATGTCGCTGAACAGTCCGTATAGTTCGTCATTATATCTCCTCCTCCACTCACCGTCTATGCAGACGGGACCGAAAATCACACGAAGAATTTTCCTCTCGAAACCAAGACCAGCTTCATCCGCTTTTGAGTCCATGCCCCCGCGCCATATAGCAGGACTGGGAGGATTATGGTCTTGTAAAGCGTTACCTTGGTTGTTCGAGAGAGGGCTTTGTTTACCAATTGCTTTCTTAGCCCAAAGAAGCAGCGATTGGCAAGAGTTATTCTTCGTTTGATTTCAGCGCTGGTGTCATTGTCTGAGTTTATAGCGGTGCCTAGGTAGACAAAGTTTTTGACTACCTCAAAGTTATATCTGTCTGCTGTGACGTTCTGACCGAGACGTCGGTGTTGGGTGCCCTTTCTCGTTGACAGCATATACTTGGTCTTACCCTCGTTTACCGCTAAACCCATCTTCGCGGCCTCCGTTGCTATACCCACAAAAGCGCAATTGACATCACGCTGCGCTCTTCCGATAATGTCAATATCATCGGCATATGCGAGTAGTTGGACGGACTTCTGAAAGATTGTTACTCTGGTGCTGGCGTTCGAGTTTTGAACAATTCTTTCAAGAACGATGTTGAAAAAGTCGCATGACAGCGTGTCGCCTTGTCTAAATCCTTTTTTGACATCAAAGGTCTCGGTTAGGTCTTTACCGACCTTGATGGAGCAGCGTGCATTCCCCATCGTCATACACAAACGGGCGAGTTTGGTAGGGATGCCAAAACTATTGCTGTGTATAGCTCGTCTCTATAGATACTATCATACGCGGCCTTAAAATCGATGAAAAGGTGGTTGGTATCGATTTGCTGCTCCTGGGCTTACTCCTAATTCTGCCGCAGTGTGAATATTTGGTCGATGGTGGATTTTCCTGGCCTAAAGCCACACTGGTATAAACCGACCAGGTTGTTGACGAATGGCTTTAGGCGTTCACACAGTACGGCAGATAAGATTTTATATGCGATACTTAGGAGACTACTGCCTCTGTAGTTGGCGCAGTTCAAAGGGTCTCCTTTTTTATGGATCGGGCAAACAATGCTGAGGTTCCATTCATCGGGCATGTTTTCCTCCGACCATATTTTACAGATGAGTTGGTGCATGCTCCTTACCAAATCATCGCCTGCGGCTTTAAAAAGCTCGGCGGGTAGGCCGTCAGCTCCCGCAGCCTTGTTGGATTTCAGTTTAGATATGGCAATCCTCACTTCATCCGGGTCGGGTGGACGGAATTGTTGATCTTCGTCGTCCCTTTCATTGGGGTTGAATGGTTCGTTCTGCCTGACAGCGGGATTTGGTTCTTCGTCGCCGTTATACAGTCTGCAGAAATGGTTTTTCCATATCCTCAGCATCGACTGTGACTCTACTACGATGTTCCCTTGATCATCCTTACAGGCTTCGGTTCGGACTTTATAACCTTGACTGGTTAACTTTACCCTTTGGTAAAACTTCCTCACCTCATTCCTGCAGTAATATCCCTCTATTCTGCCGATCGCGCGCTTCTCATGCTCCTTCTTTTTTCTCCTGAGAAGCCGGTGTTCGTCTCTCCTCTTCTGCTCGTAGAGCTCCCGAGCAGCTCTTGTCCTTCTTTGCAGTGCCGCTTTGTATGCTTCTTGCTTGGCTGCATTCGCCTGCCGACACTCGTTGTCAAACCAGGGGTTTCGTTGTGGTGGCGGATTGAAACCCAGCACATCAGAGGCGGCATCTCTGATGGCTTTTTGGCAATGCTGCCACTGGTCTTCAATACTTGATGTTGGCGGCGTAGGATTTCTTAAGAGGTTAAGGGAGACACGATCGGAAAAGGATTTGGCAATCTCTTGCGATTGTAGCCGGCTGACGTTGAACTTCCTCAGAGTATTTCTTTGTCTTGGCGGTGTTCGGCATATCCGCAGCCTTACCTTGGCTACAACAAGGTGGTGGTCCGAATCAATGTTGGCGCCTCGGAACGTTCGGACATCTATGATACTGGAGGAGTGCCTTGCGTCTATCGCAATATGGTCAATCTGATTGACGGTTGATTGATCAGGAGATCGCCATGTTCCTTTGTGAATATCGAGATGTGGGAATCTTGTACTGGCTACTACAACATTTCGCCCCGCAGCAAAATCGATCAGCCTAAATCCGTTATCGGATGTGGTGTCGTGTAGGCTGTGCTTTCCGACCGTACTACCAAAGATGTTCTCTCTTCCTAGCTTTGCGTTAAAATCAGTTTTTCATCCTTCTTCTGCCCGAAACACCTACAATTAAATTCGCAATGTAACTGCCACAACTGGCGATATTTTCGTCAGCTGAAATACAAACAATGCTATATTTGAGTTCAATGCGAATCTCTTCCAAAACGTTTAGGTAAACTATTTGACTGTAGTTTTTACGTAACATTGATTCGTCTGGTGTATTTTGACTCAAGCTATATTTTCCCAGTAAACCTGGCAAGGTTTGTACGTTTACTGAAGAGGAATAATTAGTTGCAAGCAATGCTTCACTGATTCTGGTATATTTGAAACTTTTTTGCATGAAATACTTACTTACGAAATACTTTTTACCGTCGTACGTTAATTTGCCAGAATAGACTATGATATAAACGATGATAGATTCTTTTGTCGAAAAACATGGTACACATTAAAACTATGCATGGACTACTGAAAACGTAGTCGGGATTAGCATTTTCTTGAAAGAATCTTTTAAAAGCAAATGCCAACCAAACGCAATTTATTGGAATTTCCATTTTTACCTCTATTTCGCGTTAGTAAGAACTAGATGTTTGTTTGAATTCATTCATTTGCCCTTTCTAACAGTGTACATACATTACTTCAGTGTATTATATTCAGTGCAACTATTCAACATAGTGTGCACTTAAAACTAGCACCACTATTTAAGGGACTGTACAACCTGATAACGAAATGAAATGTTGTTCTACTTCGGAGGTGTTCCAAACACACCGAATGCGAAACGAAACAGCAAATGGATTAGGTGGTCTTACTTGGTCTCTTTTTCCTTTAAGACCAACTTTTGATAAACCAAACAAATCGATATTATTGCTGACCTTGAAACTGGCTTCAAAACGTTCACCAATTTAACCCCACTCCCGTGTATCAAAGATAAATGCATACAAATTGGTACAACATTCCATTTCCAAAAGGAGGCTGCCGAAATGTCAGAGTTTCCCTCTCGATATCCCATCACTCATCATTAGCTCTGTCTTTCCGCTCATCATCCAGCTTCCAGCTTCCAAAGCAAGGGTGCTACAATTTTTGTCCTTCGAGGTAGGCGTTTTGATTCAAGCTGTTTAGGCAGTGACAGTGTGACAGCTCACATGTGAATTGAACCACGAACTGTGCGAGCTGTGACAGTCTACGGATTCGACGCTTTTAACAGCTAGGTCGTGTAGATCTCATAGACAACCAGGTGCACATTCCACGCATGTGTTTGTATTTGGATCAGTCATTGAGATAAAAAATGTAGGTATCCAAGGGGCTATACTCATTAAACGTGTGGGCCACTTGGAATGGTCCTCGATGGTTACTAGCCGTACATAGCATACGGTTGTTCAGTGTAGTGATGGAAGACATGGGGGTGTTCGAGCGGCAGCATTTTCGGACTCGTCTTCAGACTCTCTAGCCATGGCAATGACTTCAGTAGTAAATATAATCTCTTGGGTGTGCTACCCAAATCTTTGAACCATGAGGCAGTGTGACTTCACGGCTTTATTGCTCTACTTCACCACTGTAGACCGAATCTAGGACACGCAAGGACATATTCTTTACATTTGGTACATTGTATCCGACAAATGTCGCTTGAAGTCACAAGAAACTTCTCCGATTATGATGCACGATCTCTTCTCAGGATAGGGCAGACTCTTGGCATATCCTTTGCCAATGAATGGAACCTTTGCTAGTGGTTACACAGAAGATGATTCGTTTCATCGCTCTGTAGCAGAGACTAGGGGTGTGCACCAAATGTACGCAGATCCATTGGTAACTTTTCGCCTTCGTTACGCCCATGACATTCTTTCGGTAGGTGTTTTGTAACCACTATGTCGTCTTCTGCGATCGATGTATTTGTTCTTCCGCAGAGCATAGGCCTTGATGGTTGAGGCTCATTTCCAGCCCCGACTGTAGCCTTACACAAAATGGAAACAGGGATACTCGAATTCGTTGGACAAGGACAGGGTCTCTGTTTTAAATAACGTACGTCAAACCGCACTGCTATCCGTGACTGCATGGGTTTAGTTTAAGGTCAGCCATGCAATGTGGATCGTTTAAAAATCGCTGAACGTGTTCAATTTGTGAGAAATTACTTCTTACTTCCATCTCCAATACCATAACAAGCTGCAATATTACGTATACGCCACAGGCGCCACCATGGTCTGTCCGGGTGCGTTCCACGTATGAGAAGAAAAAATATTGCGTATACGCCACCAATTTCCAAAAATTCCCTTTTGACCATCCCTCTGACCACGATGCACGCCAAGCATGTTGACTGACTGCAGTTTGTTTTTAATTCAAAAAGTGGCCATCAATCTAGGGCCACACCCAGCCCGTGATCTGATCTCCGACGACCGAAAATGAACAATTTCCGTGTGCAACAGAAAGCGTTCACGTTCTCATCCCAGAATGTGCATATTCCCTGCAATCCGAACGCTGTGTGTTCCTTAATTAAGACCAACAAACACAAAAGTCAATTAAACTGCAAACTGGCGTCTGTAATTATTTCAGTTCAGTTGGCATTGCATGCGCCACATGCACCGGCCCACCGCAACAGCACTTGTTGCCGTAAAGTTCGGTCAAAACTTCCACCATCGAGTGCTCGGCCAGCAATTTGAAACCGCCAGCAGTTAATGACTGTCGCCGGACTGCTTCACCTGAAGACCCCCTCGGCATACGTCTTCATTTGAATGCACCAACTTAATCCTTTGTGGCATTCGCTTGCCGCAATTACGACGGCACACTCAGTGAGCACCGACCGACAGCCCTAATGATGTTTTTATGCGAAATTAATTAAAGCTCAAGTGGCACATGCACGGGTTCCCTGCAGTCTGAAATTACCTTGCCGCAACGTGGCCCCCCGTGGGCGAGGTGTTTCGAGCAATTTGAATTCCTGGGCGAAATGAAACAGAATAGCTTACAGCCAGCTGCCGGAGCCGTGCTGCAAGAGGTTCCCATCTAGAGGTCCTCTCTCAGCGCGCTCCTCATTGTTCGGCGAACGAGTACTCCTTTGACCTGAATACCTCGCTTACATCGATAAACATGTCAATCGATGCGGGGGGGAGCAGATGGGTGTTGGGGGGGTGGGGAGGTATCCACGCGTGTACGTGGGTGTGGCAGTCGTGTTGTGCAGGAGTCAGGACATCCGCTACGAGTCCTTCAGATTGCTCGAATCACCGGGTCCGGGAGTACACAGCACTTGAGGTATTCGGTGTAGTGGAGATCAAAGAAATGTTTTCCTTTCTCGGGCTCTTCTCGGGTGCCGTGTACAGGATGCGAAATGATTTGTGTGACGTCGGTTAGGTGGGGAAGTGTTCACCTTCAAGGATATTCATTAGGGACTTTATCGATTTGTTTGCCTTCGGGGCGTGTATGTACGCTGAGACGCTTGAACTTTTCCTGATGTCCTGATGCTACTTAAGTGAGGTAAGTTCAAGCACTTTTGGCGGTGGCCAGTGCTCATGACTCTCGAGGAGAATGTGAGTTTTGAGCTGCATTCAGTGCCGCATTGCATCAGCAAAAGTTTTTGAGCATTTTGCTGAAGTGTGTACTTTGTTGCCATCTGACGATTGCTCTTTGAGGAAGTTTTCATTGCCTTGCAACTGCAAGTGACTTCGGACGGATGTGGACCACATGTGCAGGTCCTAATTGGAGGGCAAAACCATGAGAGACTGTTGGCTGTTGAATTCTTGAGAAATTTTCAAAAGGAACTGAGTTGCTTGAACGTGGGATGAAGCTTCCAAGGGAGGACCTAATTTCAGCCTGATCCTGGTGTAGACTCGCTCACATTCCTTGGGACCAAAATCTCGGATATCGATTTGCACTTGGCCACTTGTGGCCTTCTGGGGAATCTGTGTAGAGGTGCATATCTGACGTTTCAGGTTGTCGTTGAAGAAATTATTTTACTGCCAACTAGGCCCACACATCAATCTGAGGAGAATTTCGATTCCTAGATTTTCCTTTCTACATTTCAAAATTGAGCATTTGGAGAAATCACTTCTGTAGATTGTAAAACGACGATGTGTCCACAAACATCGCTATCAGAGAGAAATCTTCACTTAATCTGGAATTGCTTTCTTTGACCTAGATGAGAGCAAGACGGCCAAGCTTCTAGCTTACTGTGGTCCGCTGAAATCCTTATATCTGCTTGTCTAGTCGAGCTCATGCACTAGCTCGCCCGGAAGATAGGAGCGAAAGGAAGCATGTCCGACAAGTGGTATCTCAGAATCATCACATTGGCTCCGTTTATATCGAGGCATATGTCGACTTAACATAGGATACAAGATCTGCAATTTCATGTGCTCGCCCTTGACAGGTCTTCATCAGTGACAGACTTCTGCAACATCGTTCTGTAGAAGATCGTGCAATCTTACAGACCAACACTCGATGAAGACAACCTTCCAGAAATCTGAGTGGAAGTGACTGAAATCATCTGGATGTGGACAATGAAAGGATGTATACACTGTCGTCAAGAAGAAACGCTTAACATCGTCCTCTTTGCCGCATAATAACTCGTGCCAACCACTGTTTCTTCGGATTCAAGAGGAATAGAGCCATCTTCAATTTCATGCAAGACGTGGATTATCCAAGCAATGATATATAGTGCGGTGGCATGGACATTCTCAAAAGCCGATGAAGAGGAATTATGTCAGTTCATGTTGGACAGATAAGTAAAACAGGCTGAACAAAATTGTCTGTGCTCGGTCTTGGACTGTACCTGTGAAGGTAAATGGTTCCAAGGATGCACAGCATGAATGAAGAAATGCCTGCGCGATGTTAAGCATGTATGAACAGAGGGTTTTAACGTCATATTACGACTCGATCGACAAAAAGTGTATGTTTCATATAAAGGGTGGCTAAATTTTAAGGGCCGATGTTTAATGTAAACCACACCTAAACGTCAAGTTTTTTTCTGTATTTCACTTGACATTTCAAACTAACTCAATTTGAACAATGGAACTATACCCAATCCAGCAACGCGTAAAGGAATTCAGGCTTATTATGAAAATGGGCGTTCAAATCAAAATGCATATCGTGCACTTCGTGATTTTGTCGGTCAATTTAATCGTCCAAATGTGCGTACAATCGGCCAAATCGTGCAAAAATTTGAGCAAACCGGGTCTGTAGGACATGTGAAAACACCAGTGCATGCTCGTACAGCTCGTACTGCAGAAAATATTGCTGCTGTTCGCGATAGTGTGGCTGAAGAGCCGTCCACCTCAATTCGTCGTCGTGCCCAACAATTGCACCTCTCACGCTCGTCGTTGATGAACATTATGCATAAAGACTTGCATTTACACGCTTCCAAGGTGCAATTGACTCAAGAACTAAAGCCTCTTGACCATTTCAAGCGTCGTCAATGGTCAGAATGGTGGCAAGAAATGGCAACAGTGGATGATCAATTTTCGAAGAAAATCATCTTCAGTGATGAGGCACATTTTCACCTCAGTGGATTCGTCAATAAGCAGAATTGCCGCATTTGGGCGAATGATAATCCAAGAGTGATAGTCGAGCACCCACAAAGAGTGACTGTTTGGTGCGGTTTATGAGCTGGTGGCATCATCGGGCCGTACTTTTTCCAAAATGAGGCCGGGCAGGCAGTTACTGTGAATGGTGTTCGCTATCGTGAAATGATAACGAACTTTTTATGGCCCGACTTGGAAGATATGAATGTGGACGATATGTGGTTACAACAGGACGGTGCCACTTGCCACACAGCTAACGACAGAATGACTCTTTTGAGCGACAAATTCAATGGCCGTGCTATCTGACGTGGTGGCGATGTCAATTGGCCGCCAAGATCATGTGATACGACAGCGTTGGATTTTTTCTTTGGGCTTATTTGAAAGAAAAGGTGTACGTCGACAAGCCAGCAACAATTCAAGAGCTAAAGGATGAGATAATTCGTCACATTAACGGCATAGAACCTCAATTATGCTTCAGCGTCATCGAAAAGTTGGACCATCTGATGGAGGTGTGCCGCCGAGGTCGCGGGGGATATTTGGCCGATATTTTGTACCGTACATAATTGAACCATACCAATATTATCATAATAAAAATAAATGACAATAATTTCCTAAATAATTAGTGTTTTATTCAAAATCAACATCGGCCCTTAAAATTTAACCACCCTTTAGTACAGCACTCCATAGAGCGCTAGTCTTTTCTGAACACAGTGGTGAAATTTGAACAAAATCGGTTCAGTTCTCTTTTAGTTAAAGACGTTTGTGTCCATGAGGTTTATGGAGGATGGATGGCGTGGGCTATACGCCCCCTATCGGTGACCACATATAGCTATATATTTTAAAAAACTTGATAGAATTACTTTTTTTCCTTCACCGAATAGGAAAATTCATAGTTCAGCTATACCAAGTGCAACAGCAATAAAGTTCCGCTAGATGTCGAAAATAACACACTGTGCGTCGTTTTCAAAAAAATATGAACTGATGACGGCGCTAGCCCAATATTCACTCTAAACAGTGACTTTTCGGGATTCATTGGAAGCTCTTGGCTTCCATGTCGATTGCTATTTTCCCAAATTCGACAATTTTGTTTGATGACTTCCTGCCAGAAATGGGCCTTATCCTATGGCGACCGTAGACTGGTCGAAGCGCATGAAACGTTGCCCCATTTGCACGTGTTCTTGTCTATGTCCGTCTCCATGGTAATTTGGCAGAATAGACTGAATGAATGACAGCCAATTTGAAAGGTGTCGCTTCAACAATATTGCTGCTATCAACTCTCAAAATTTGGGAGTCCCTTTACAAGCAAAATCACAAGAAACTATATGTTTTTTTAAATTTCATGTTTGATGGTGGTCCACGATGGGCTGCAGGCTCAGCTCACATAAACGCTCTGCAATTCTTAGTGTCGGCTGTCTGATAGCACTATTCGAGCTGCTGAGAGTAGGCCACACTTGCTTCGAAATGAGGCATGTGGCACCTTCGGACCATCTACTATCACTGAAACTGATATTTTAAGCCATTCAAAGCTGTTTTCCGGTAGCGAGGGGCATGGTTGGCATGTCTCCACTCAGTGACTTACGAAGTGAAACCCTTTCTTGTGAATTTTCTGGAATGAAGCTATCTGAAGCTAGTGGTCTGCTTGGCTCTTTAGTTTAGATTTATCTATTGCTTCAAACATCGATGTGTAAGGCGACACTTTTCGATCACCCTTGTAGTGTATTGGCAACACTGCGGCACAGCATGGGAGCGTGGGAGGTGCTCTTCGATGTGTCATAATACGCATGGCATGCATCTAAGCTCGTATCTTCGATGTTTTGTGTGCAATCTTGTTGCGAAGAGTTGTGATCTGACCACCGACAAGAGCGGTTCTATTGGCGAGCGGACACTACAACCCTCATCCTCTCCCTTTGAATTCTGGCAAAACGCAAGTCGACACGCTTGTCCTTCTGCATCCAACGTCAACAAATTCCAAATGACAACGCAATCCTTCACAATTGAGGAACAAAACTTTCCCCATTTGACGCCCGAAAAATTGCTTTAAATAAAATCAATTCACTGTCCCGTTGCCGCGCTGAATTGCGGTGAATGCAATTAATGCGAAAAACAAATTTCCATTCAAAGTGTTGAAAGTCATGAAATATGACATGCGGCCGGAAGCACAAGTGCATAATGCACATTCACACTCCACGACAGCCGCGCCGCCCCGCATTCGATGTGTCACAACTTTGCACTTAACTCTTGAACAGTGGAGGACGAAGGAAAACAAAAAACAACCCACCGCCAAACTTGCACAAGTTTTTCCTCTTCACGCCTTTTTGAACACAGCCCGCGCCGCCCTCCGCACAGCGGGCCGCCGCAATAACTGTCACATACGAAAGTTATTATCCATTAAAATTCTGGTCCCACACCATACATCACGCCCACATGTTTGAGTCTCGAATAAATCCCCCATGACAAATATTGAAATTTATTCAGCAAAACGTTTTCATTCACCAGCCCACCCCTAAGCGCCGCCCACAGGGCTTACATGTGAACTAGTCTCTTTAAGCGCATGTGATGGAGTCCTTTTAAATGTGAGCAACAAAAACAAAGTGTTAATGGGTTTTCCTTTTCTCTTTTGTCGTTTCAGATCCATTTGACCTAACTCACCACGAGCACGAGCACCGGCACCGGCACCGGCACCACACACATGTGTACCTAGTCACCACCCATTGGGGTTGGCCGCAAGGAAGTTCCACGTCCCGAGCAGAAGTCCCGAACAGCAGGAGGAGGTGGAAAAAAAAAACAAAGAAAAAACAGACACCAACCCAACCACATGCAGTGGCCGCATTCATAGGCCAGCCTAGCAACTCTCATCCATCACACACACGCTCGCACACGCACTCGCATGCAACATCGGTTTTCTGAAGTAATTTGAATAAATTGCAGCAGACTCCGCCAAGGATAGAAATACCCCCGTCGCCAGTGTCGCCAGATAGGAGACCGACAACCGACCGAGGGCGGAAGCGAAATACAACAAAACAAGGACACTTCCGTCATCCTCTCGACGATGGGACTTTCTACTTAATTAAAGACCATGACGTGGGCATGAAAAAGACAACAGCAGCAACAGCGGCGGCAAAAAAATAATGAAAATAACTCGATATCCTCTGGCAGGGCAGTGGGGAAACTTTGCATAAACTCAGCCTCGCAGCCGGCACACTTGCACGGCGCTGGTGATTTGATTCGTGATGTCATGTCATGTGTGTGGGATCCTGTAGATTAACCGCAAATAGAGTTGTGCTTTAAATGCATTGCCACTCCATCGCAGGAGCTGCATAATAAACGACGAACGTCGAACACTGTGACACGGCGAGCGTAGCAACGTGAGCGCCGCGCTTTGTGGGAGGTCTGCGCGTTATTTTTTTTCTTCTTTTCCTTTGGTTGCCTTTTTTGTCATCAGCCTCGTGGAGGACGTGTTTGCCTGTGAGTGACTACGACGACGACGTCGACTGCATTTTGGTACGCGAACGTGAACGCATTTTGTATTCACAACCGAGACGGTTGTGGTGGAGTGGAGAGGAGCAGCGTGAATTTTGAGACGGAGAAGGAGACAACTTAACAGTCAACATGTTGCCGACAAACGTGATGTCCTTCATGAAGAAGGTGAGTGATGGTTTGTTGATAAGCAATATGCACCTCAGTCCTGTTTTTATATTCGTTTTTTTTTTTATTTTTTATCCTGTGGTCCTTTTCGTCTTTTTTCGAATTCTTTGCCTGGAGCTACAGTTCGGGGTGAACGTGGGCATCAACTGCGTCGAATTCTGCATGCGAAGTTAGTTGAGGTCGTGCTCAACTTGTGTGAGTTCGGGGACGCGGGCGTCCTCTGCTCGCTGTCTAGAGTCGAATCATTATTTTTGGTGTGATTTTTAAGGGATTGGCTTTTATTGCCAAAAAGGACAATCCGTTTACTTTTTAAAGGATGCTTTTCTACACACTTTTGAGGCCTGCGACCCACGGAGGGTCTATAGCTGCCTTGTATCGCTGACGGTCCTGGGTACACTGCTTCTAGTCATCAAGGCAAAGCTAGCTTGCATCATAGAAGTCTTTAAGCCTCTTCGGTCTTCCTGTCTTTCTCGAACCTGGAGCCTCGGCTGAAGAAGTCCCTCTTAGCTGGAGCGAAGCTGGGCCCTTTTAGCTAGAGCATTGATGCCCATGCACCCGATGTGGCCGAGCCAGTGCAGTCAACGGACTTTTGACTTCCGAAATAAGTGGATATAGAGGACCAGCGAAGTCGGAGACAGCTGGCCAGGGTTCAAACGGCGCCGACGACGGTTTTCCAAACCGCCTTCGACTCTACTACACATCCCCTTATTCGTTTCATGACTTGCGCGCGTCCCTAAGGAACGGGCTCTTAATTGAGATAAAACAGTATGTGTCCGACCATGTCGTGTAGGTTGATGAGAATCGTCCATAATGAGGTTCGTGGACAAGGATTTCTGTTGGCAGTATCATCGGTATATCAGGAAAGTTGGAAGGGCCATCTTCAGTCTCACAGATTGTTATTGAAGTAGTGCAGCAACTTTAGGCATTTTCGATATTAGCCTCTTAACACATTTAGACTACCGATAAAAAGACTTGCATTCCTGAACTACCCTGGAAAGGTTAAAGGGTTGAGTAAGGCCTTAAGTACTGTTGCACCTCTTCTTCACAATGTAAAGGGTGATTTTTTAGCTATTATCTTTTTGGCAACACTGGTTTAACCAGCTGACGCACGTTTCGTGTTTTGTTTCACTGTCAAACATCTTCAGTTTGGTCTATAATTTAACCATGAGTCGTCTTACAAACGAACAACGCTTGCAAATTATTGAACTTTATTATCAAAATGTGTGCTCTGTTAAGAAAGTTCATCGCGCGCTTCTTCCATTTTATGGTCAGAAGCTCATTTTTCGCTCAATGGGTACGTAAATAAGGAGAATTGTCGATTTTGGAGTGAATGTCAGCCAGAAGCATTGCAAGAGCTACCAATGCATGCAGAAATAGTCACAGTTTGGTGCTGCTTATGCGGCTGGTGGCATCATTGGACCGTACTTCTTCAAAGATGATGCGAATCGTAACGTAACTGTGAATGGTGAGCGCTACCGTGAGATGATATCCAACTTTTTTTGCCCAAAATGCAAGAGCTTGACTTGCATGACATGTGGTTTCAACAAGACGGTGCCACATGTCACACAGCACGCGCAACAATGGACTTATTGAGGGGCGATTTCGATGAACATTTTATTTCACGTTCGGGACCGGTCAATTGGCCGCCTAGATCGTGCGATTTAACGCCTTTAGACTATTTTTTGTGGTGCTCTGTTAAAGCTCATGTCTATACATACAAGCCCGCTTCAATTGACGCATTCGAAGACAGCATTGAAGCATTTATTCGTGAGATACCGGCCGAAATGTTGGAAAGAGTATGCCAAAATTGGACTAAGCGGATGGACCCTTTGAGGCGCAGTCAAGGTCAACATTTGCATGAAATAATCTTCAAACATTAAATTTAGTTCATGACCATTACGATCGCATAGGATTCCGCTTAGAAAACCGACGCAAATTTACCGGACGAGGTGTGCAGTTTAGTGTTGTCGCCCTCCACGAAGGTGCCAGTACAAGACCCTTCCTTGGCCTCTGTGAAGATTCCACTACAGTCCTTTCTTGACTCAGATTTTGGGAAGAGTACGTCGCAGCTGGAAAACTGATATGCGTGCATTAGACTGCATATCCATAAGACTGGGGTCAAAGGAAATGCGGTGCACAAGGTAGGCACCCTTACCCGCATATGCAAATGCCAATCCCCGTGAAAGCTTTCATCAAATTCAACACAAAACCGCAAAATTCGGAGCACATTTGAAATAGCTTCGAAGTCCTCGGCTGCCAATTATGGAGTTAACGGTTGTCCCGAGGTATATTTTAGTACCTCGGAAATGCAGCTGTCGGTGGTGTTTTCTCCTTGTCTCTTTGATACCAACTAATTTCGTATTGTAATATTTTCTAAATTGCGAATAAAATCGAAACAGCTGGTCTGTTTGAATGATGAATTTCAACTGACTTTATTCAAATTCAATAAAACATAAAACGAGTTCGAGCATAGTACCGCACAGGCCCTAATATGATCGTCGTGACCATCGATAAAATGCTCTATAGCAGTCGACTTCCAGCTCAGTTCGGGGCTGGCCAGGATCCAATAGCAAGAGGACATCACCTCGAATGATGGCACAAACCCTGTTACCATGGAATGAACGTAGAAGTTGTAGATTCTCCATTCTTCTGTTGTAATCCTGGCGACGAACGTGTCCATAAAGCTTGAACCCCTTCAGCATCATCGGTTACACCGGCCCGATGCTAAGTGTGCCTAAACCTAACCTAAACTAACCTACGCCAACCAGCATTGAGTCGCCAAAAATTGATATGATGCCAACGGCCTTGCATCCAACAGATCGCTTCCTATATAGTTCAAGGGACGGGCGTTGACTATCCCTTCGACATCGGCTTAGATCGTTCTTATTTGCTCTGATGGCTATTTGGGTCTTCCCATTACCAACCTTAAGACATTCTTGATAGAAGCCAGGGAGCTCGCTCGACTGAAAACTTCCACTTTATGTAGTTGTGCGCTATGGAATCTTGAACGTTCTCTTCTTCTTCTTTTTTTTAATGGCGCTACAAGCCGGGGTGGATCTGGGCCTATCTCTCAACAAGCTTCTCCAGCTGGCACGATCTTTAGCCAGCTGCCCCCAAATTCGCGCGCCTTGTTGATTGAGCTCTTTCTCCACTTGTGTGCGCCATTGGTTCCATGGGCGTCCTCTATCACGTTGTTCCACTGCTTCGGAGTCGAAGACTCTGCGGACTTTAGCAGTGCTGTCCATGCACTCCGATGAATCCGTAGACGCCTGACTAGGCACATGTCGCTGTACAGCCCGTACAGTTCATGGTTGAATCTTCTTCTCCAAACACCAAAAATGGAAAGCCGAACTTCTCTCTCGAAAACACCAAGGCTCTTGAGATTGTCCAGGCTTTCAAATTTGCTAGCCGGCCATTTTATCGGTCCAAAACGCGAGAAAATCCGCCACCGAACTAATGCCTCAGTTGGTCCATCAATAGGCGCACTGTGTTGAATGCAGCGCCGTCGTGCTGGAACCACATGTTTACCGACCTCGTGCAATTTGGGCCAACAAATTTCATACCAAAACCATTCATCATCGTTGTTTTGAATGGCGCCCGACGGTGGCACTGCATCCGAAATGATATGTATATGTATTGAAATTATTAAATAATGAAGGGCGTCTTTGAGCGTAATGTTGTTCTCTCTCTCTCTGTCTTCTAAATTCGGACCAATGTCTCCGCCGTACGATAAACCGCATAGCACTCATTCGAGAGGATTCGTTGGGAGGATGAGTGATAAGGAGTCGAGGCGTGGGAAGTGTGTTTGTGTACCCAGCCCACGCGGCTATTACTTCTGAAACAGTAGATGCCTTCCACGAGATCCCGGGCGAGCTAAGTGATACGATTGAAGGATGGTGCCGAAGGGTGGCACTGGAGCACCCACATGGATGATGTTACACGTACGTCACGCAGGATTAGGATTACCTTGCAAATATTTTCCCATCAAAGCGATTCACCGAATTCGCTCTGAAATCCACGACAAATCGGAATATTTAACCTTCTCTAAAGCGATGACAGATGGCACAGTCGCAGACGCCCCTAATTTTTGCATCACCTTCAGGGTAGACGTATGACTGTTTGTCTACCCCCATCAATGACTGACATTGACTCAGGAAGCTGTCAACGCCTAACAAACACACACAGCCAAAAAAATAGTCGGCGACGGCTTACGGCCTCGAAGGTTCATAACTCTGACGAGCGCCGATAGCAGCATCTACCTTTTGAATGTCAGAATTTATTTTCAATTACCTGCCGTCAAATGTGTCACAGGAAAAGTCATCGTCATCGCACAGATGCCCGCCGCGCCGCATCGACTCTGATTTCAGTCACTCCGGTCTGGTCCTTTGCTAGCACAAAGGATGTCACATGACGCACAATCAGGCGCAGGCGAGGCAAGAAAAAACACACAAATTTTATTTCGTTTTCCCTCTTTTGCTCACGTTCCCTTGATTTCATTGTCCTTCTGGTGTCGCTGGTGGGTGGGTGTGATGGGAGGGGGGGCGGGGGGGTTTCGCCTAGCCACCTTATCAAATCGGATTTACTATGTCGAAATTTATTCAATGGAGTGTTACTGTGTTATTGTGTCCTTGCTCCGTGTGAGTGTTGTTTTTTCACACTGAAAGCATCCTTTATTGCTTTGTTTCCCCTCGCCGCCGGAAACGCAGTGGGGCTCCGCCGCGCCGTGGAGCAACAACAAGTTTTTGTCAAAATGGGCAAATGGAAGGCACGAACTGGCGCTGCCAGCAATGTGTCGACTCTGCCTACTGGTCCTTCGGAGTGGCGCTGAAGCTCACTACCGGCGGCACGGCATGGCGGAAGGGTGTGCACGACAGGGTGTACAGCCATATATTTTCAGCATTTTGCGGGTCGGGAATGTAAGTCAAACAAATGGAGTGGCTCACACTTAAGGGGGCGCAATGGTGCTTCAGCTCGAACACTTTATGGTGTGCTGTTGGTCCCTTTTTTACGCAACATTTAGCTGGAACTGCTGCCCGGCCAGCCGGGACTGGGACCATTGTTGAACAGTTAAAAATTGCCAACTAAAGTGTGCGTTAAATGGGGTACCAAAACTTGTGTCGTCGCGGGTGGGGGTAGTGTGTTGAATTATGCGAACGGAGACCTGGTTGGAGGGAAACTATATTCGATTTGTAAGAGGGCTCGGGGGACGATCGGGGAAATAGGTCAACGGCAGGGGTTCTCCACTCATCCGTCGCGTTGAGGTTCACTGGCGTGGCAGATGCAAAAGTAAATTTGGACAGCCTTAGCATTAATTTTTGCCACGACCTTGGGGTGAGTGGGTCTTGAGTGGGGGTTTTTGTTAACATTACGAAGTTGATGGATGTGGAGATGTGGATGTCTTCTAAAAGCGCGTCCTTCTCTTTAAATGGAAACGAAGCTACAGACGAAGATGGGAGATTTTGTGACTTCAATAGATCGGAATCTTTATTGGAACCGTCATTGCAGCACAAGCACAGAACATGTCGTTGCTTTAGAGGTGCCGCAGCAATATTGCCATCATCGCGTAGTGCTCAAATTAAACTCGGGTGTGTGTGTGGATGCCGTGTGACATGCTCTTTATAGCTTTCCATCGACATCAACCGCATCCCCGAAGCGCAAACGATCAGTGCAATAAATCGGCCATAGCTGCGTCCCTTATCGGAAGATATTTGTGCTCTAACTAGTTAGTCATATGTTGGCCTTGCGCATGTCCTTCAGATTCAACCATCCACAAAGGACTTCCGACGAATAGACTTCTTTGATCTGGATCTCTGGTGTTCTGACTTTTGGTGACCACAGCAAAATAAAGGCCTGCCCTATCAAGCTTTCCTTCGCCCGGACCTCACCAGTCGTCTGTTGGCAGAGCTATCAAAAAGCAAAGAAAAACTAGGTTGCATGCTGATCGGGCTTACAACAATGCCTGATGCACTGTTCAGCTATGTTCAAGCATTCCCTGGGTTTGGTTCGGTTGGTTCGGCTGACTGCTGTTAGCTGCAATCACTCTTAGGCCAGAGTAGCCCCGTTGTGTTACCATGTGGATCTGAAAGCCTAATTCGCAAACCAATGAGGGCTTTTGATGTAGCAGAGGAGTGGGCTGATACTGTGATGATATTTAGTTCTGTCAAGTTATTGAAGCAGTAGGCTTACTTACTTATCAGGCCGGCGACCCATGGAGGGTCCGAGCCTGAGCAAAATTGCTGCCTTCCATCGTTGACGGCCCTGGGCATGCTGCTTCCAGCCATCAGGACCAAGCTGTCTAGCATCCGCGATTACTTGGTCTTTATACCGGAGATTCGGTCTTCCTCTCATTCTCGAACCAGTTGGCTCGGATTCAAAGACCCTCTTTGCTGGAGCATTGTTGTCCATGCGCTCGATTTTTACCTTCCGGACTACATCCACATCATCGTTCAGCTCGTAGAGTTCGCGGTTATGTCTTCTCCTTCATTCGCCTTCCTCGCAGACGGACCCTTTTTTTGTTCGATAGCATGTATTTCGTTTTGTCCACATTGACCTTGAGACCAGTTCGTTTTGCTGGTTCTTCAATCGCCTTCACTACGGCACGTTCAGAACGCGCTACGATATCGATTTCATCTGCGTACCCCCCAGCAGTTGGACAGATTTGTAGAAGATAGTGCCTTCCGTATTTGTTTGAAGCAGTAGGCGTCTGTGACGTTTTCTGTGGGTGGCGATAGCACAGCAATTGCATAGAAGATGTGCAATATGTCCTTTCTCCTATTCGCCTCTACAGCTTCTGCAGAATTGGCCCAACCTGGACGCATGTGAACCAATGGCACAATGTCCGGTTATAACGCCGAAAATGCTGCTGAGGCTATGTCTACTAAATCGGATCAGGCTGCGTGAGGGCATTGGATCTATGGCAGGCCAAAGCTGTGATGTGCATGTGATTGCAGCGCCTAAGATATGGACACAAGTGGAGAAGGCCATCAACCACCGTCGTGTGCAAAACTGGAAGCGTAGAGCTAGAGATCGCACTGAATTTAGACTCTTATTGGTTGTCCAGAACAATGTGCGGCAACTGCTGTGGTTAAATTTTAAGGGCCGATGTTGAATGTGAACCACACCTAAACGTCAAGTTGTTTTCTGTATTTCATTTGACATTTCTCAATTTCGGACTAACTCAATTTGAACAATGGAAATATACACAATCTAGCAACGCGTTAAAGTTATTCAGGCTTATTATGAAAATGGGCGTTCAAATCAAAATGCATATCGTGCACTTCGTGATTTTTTCGGTCAATTTAATCGTCCAAATGTGCGTACAATCGGAAAAATCGTGCAAAAATTTGAGCAAACCGGCTCTGTAGGAGATGTGAAAACACCAGTGCATGCTCGTACAGCTCGTACTGCAGAAAATATTGATGCTGTTCGCGATAGTGTGGCTGAAGAGCCGTCCACCTCAACTCGTCGTCGTGCCCTACAATTGCACCTCTCACGCTCGTCGTTGATGAACATTATGCATAAAGACTTGCATTCACACGCTTACAAGGTGCAATTGACTCAAGAACTAAAGCCTCTTGACCATTTCAAGCGTCGTCAATGGTCAGAATGGTGGCAAGAAATGGCGACAGTGGATGATCAATTTTCGAAGAAAACCATCTTCAGTGATGAGGCACATTTTCACCTCAGTGGATTCGTCAATAAGCAGAATTGCCGCATTTGGGCGAATGATAATCCAAGAGTGATAGTCGAGCACCCACAAAGAGTGACTGTTTGGTGCGGTTTATGAGCTGGTGGCATCATCGGGCCGTACTTTTTTCAAAATGAGGCCGGGCAGGCAGTTACTGTGAATAGTGTTCGCTATCCGCGGTCGCGGCTGCCATTTGGCCGATATTTTGTTCCATACATAATTGAACCATAACAATATTATCATAATTAAAATAAATGACAATAATTTCCTAAATAATTTGTGTTTTATTTAAAATCAACATCGGGCCCTAAAATTTAACCACCCTTTATAAGTTGACACAGATCCCCGTTTAAAGCACATTCCACATCTCTTGCATCGACTTGCCCTCTCGACAGCTAAACATTGCAAGTCTTTGGGAATGGAAATCCATTCCGAATTCGATTCCAAAACATTATTTCTATTCAAAAAAATAAGAAGCATTTCCTATCCATTGCAACGCAGCCACACACGTGCCACATGTGTGCGGCTCACACACACACACCTCCCCCATCAATGTGACATGATATGCTTTCCATTTTCAATTTCCTCCCGTCCATAGAATTTCAATTTTGCCCACCCTCCCCCCTCGCCATTACTATCCCGCCCATTTCCTATTTCCGTTCACCTTCAGAGCCAAACTGGCGCAAAAAAAGAAAATCGATCCATCGCCACACCGCCGTGAAGCCCCAAATCCTGGGACACCCGCCCGAATCACCGAATCATCAGCATCATCATCAACATCCTCATCGAACATATTGATTACCACTCCCGCTCCTCGGCATCATCACCCGCTTCAGCTTGTTGCACGCTGTGATGCTGATGTGTGTGTGAGTGTGTCTGTGTCACCGCATGGAGCTTAAGGACTGACGTCTGCACAGCCAATAATTTCGTTTTAATGCAATTTCCCGTGATATCGATCGTTACACTCTAATGATAAGTTAGTTTCCAATTACATCGTTTTCTTGAAATTCAATTTAAACGTCAGCTTGTGCCGCTCCCCCACCATCCCCACCCGTGGTCCTCCCCTCTCTATAACGAGCGGGTGCTGCACTGAATGAAGTTTTGCCATGCATTTCGGTTGCGTGCATACTTGCATACTCTGAGTGTGCTGGAGTGCTGGAGGACTGAGGAGCGGCGGCAATTAGTCGTGTTCCTCGCCAGAACGTAATAATTTATTTCGTCGAAATCGAACGGACATGGCCATCCAACTACTCCGAGCGTCCAGATTGACTTGCATGTCCAGGATGTCCTTCTATAATAAAAAATCCATTCGTTTTATGAACGAATTCCGAAGAATCCTTCCACCCCCCACCCACCCCACGGATCCAGAGTCAGACTTCCGACGGACGAACGAAGGAAAAATCATAAAATGGAGAAATGGAGAAATGGAGAAGTAAATGATAAAGGAAATGCCGAACGGTACGATGGGTCCTTTCAGTCCTTGTCATTATCAAATGGAAATAGAAAACCTTTTCGTTCATCGTGTCCTTTCGTGGGGTTGGGGGCGGGGGTGGATGGACGGGGTCAGCTTTGACGTGGACACACGATGTGAGTGGACATTATGCCGCCCTCCACGGAGCCCATACAGAGCCGTTAAGGACGAGCAACGTTCCCTTTTATGAGTTTTAATGGAAAGTCGATTGCCCCTCCCTCCTCCCCCAACGCTTTCCGTCGGCGCTGTATGTCGAAAATGTGTTGATGAGAGTGTTGCGATAACGACTTTGATTACGGTTAATTGAAATTCAATGTTGCCGAGTTGATATTTAATGCAAGGATCAAATGTATCCCCGTCGCCACCGTGAATTGAGATTAGCTCCACGTGCGGCGGAAATAAATACAATTATGCGCTGTGGAAGTGTGGCGTTTTTTTTTTGGGGGGCGTTTGATGAGGTGTGCGCTTTTAATTGGGACGACAGTGCTGGATGTGATGGCGGGAATAAAAGTCGGATGAGATAATGCGAATAACTCATTTCGGGAAACTGTCGCTCTGCTGTTGGCTGCAAAGTGAATAAGTGCCGACTGATGCTGTAACTGAGAAAATGTATTCATAAGTGGGGACACGTGCGCTCAAGGACTGGTGAAGCGAAGGGATAATGGCGGTGGGGGACGTGCTTATTTTCAAGCATGTGACGGATTTATTACGATTAGCTGGAATTGACTTCGAAGGGCAGTCACAATGGGATTTCAGAAAAGACCACGATACTCCGGGGACTCGAAAGCTGAATTTCGTTGGTACTGCATGCTCCGTCACTTTCCATTCAAAGGCTTTCCTTGACTCACGGTTGTCTCTAAACGAGATGATTGAACAGTTCCTTATCCATTTGGACATACCGCGGGAGGAGGTTCTTTCTCGATGGCTCTCGCTACAGCTCACCATCGTGCAGGAACAACCAATAGCAAATGCTTCGAAGGCACCACATGCCTCTTGGGATATAATGCCAGCAGATTAGGCGTCGTTGCAAATGTATTCTGTGGAAGCCTCACGGATAAGGAAAAGGCAATGTACAACGCCTCTTCTACTCATGTGCAGCTCTGAAGTCTTGTTGACTACAGGCTCAACCGCTCAAGTAATTTAAGTGGAAGGCTCATTGCGAAGACTTCCCGTGCTGTTGAGACGCGTCATACACGCAAGACCACTGCCTCGTCAACAAACTTCAACGACGACACCGGTGATGCAGCTTCGATGACTTTCTTTCCTATCGACTGTGTCTCTAAACCGCGATGATTGAACATTTGTATGTCCTCCTCATATGCGTGCAGGGATATTTTGACACACCGTGGTCCGTGATACTTAGTGACACTGCCTCTTCTCTCTCAGTGTGAGGAAACCCTCTCTTTCATGATCAATGCCTCAACAACTAAAGTGACTTAAGTGGGACACTTCTTTCGGATTCCTGTCCCCAAACTGCACATTTTCAGAGTCGGCATAAAACTGGAAATCTCATCCAACCAAGCAAGCAACCGAGCATCACGAGTAGTGGCTGTAGAAGCTCGATTGAAGTTCTTCAACTGTAACACCACCTAATTCTTCATATGTGTAGAGCAAGGATTTCTTTTGATCACATACGTCACGTAAGTCTTGCACTAGCAGCAAGCAAGGGTACTTGCTGCAATGGTTTATGACTGTGACGGATTTGAGTGTGTTACCTGATTCCACGTCATACACGCAAGGCCAGTTTGTGAACACATTAGTGGAAGCAGATCATCTTCAACTCAAATTACTCTACCGTCGCGACGACACAGATGATGCATCCTCCTTAGAAATGGTCGATCCACTTCCATTCAGTGGCTTCCCTTAACTCTCGGCTGACTCTTGAATGGTTGAACATCCACCTCGTCGAGACTTGTGGAACAAGACACTCTCAGGTGTTCGCCACTAGGGACGAGGGTTTAGAGAGGAATAACGACATTTCCATTAAAATGGACACAAAAAATCCGAAAAAAACGGCGCATATTTGACCTAAATCGGACCATTTTTACCACTTAAATAAGGACAGTCTTAAATTTCGTGCGAAAATAATAGACGCCTTTTGACTACACCCATATATGGTCCAACCAAAATTGATACCAGTACTCTGGCCTAAGTCAGAATCGGCAGACTTAAGCCAGAGTACTTGCTTAAGCTTGTACTCTTACGGCTAGTCGTGTCGAATAAACGTGTCGAATAAACGTGTCGAATAAATCTCACTTTGACAGAAGCTCTCGTCGCATCGATGGCATATGGAATCCTGGAAAAGAAGATTCACTTGAGGAAACTATTCAGCGACATTATCTACGTATCCGACACCTTTTTGGTAGAGACACATGATCTTACTAGCTTAGTAGGTCTTGCCCCAAAAATCTGTGCACAGTGAATCATTTAATCAAAGCGGCAGAGGATGTCTACGAGTGAGTGAGTGACTACGTGAGTGAGGACCTCAATCATATTGCTCAGCGTAATCAATTGGAAACTTGATGGATGGGACGCTGGTCCAGACTACACTGCCACCGAATGTTAAATTTCTGCATCTGTACGTGTCATCTTGTAAAGGGTCTTCCAATAGACACTTCCGAACTTTGACAGTTAATAGCGGCCATATTGTTGAAGCTACATCTGTCAAATTTGCTGTCATTTGTTCGGTCTGTTTTGCTAAATCACCATGGACGGACAGAGCGTTCAACAACACGTGTAATTGATGAAATTTTTTTGTCAAAATGGCTGTTCTGTTCGGAAATGCTCCACGCGCCCTTCCCACTTGATCTTCTTCAGCGATGAGGCCGTTTTTCTGGATGAAAGGGGACGTCCACAAATGAAATAGTCGAATTTAGGACGATAGCAACCCACATGAGATTCCAGAGTGTCCAATGAATCAGGAAAATGTCACTGTTTGGTGGAGATTTTGGGCTGGCAGCGTCATTGATCCATATTTCTTTGAGAACGATGTTGGCCAGGCCATCACCGTCAACGGCGAGCTCTATAGGTCGATGATTACCAACTTCTTTTAGCCTAAATTGGACGATATGTACACCAACGATATGTGGGTGCAACATGACGGATTCTGCACAAGCGATTCGAGGGCATGGTCATCTCGCGTCGAGATAATGTGAACTGGCCACCGAGATCGTGCGACTCGATCCCGTTAGACTTCTTGGAGAGAGGTTTCCTGAAGTCGTAGGTCTATGAGAATAAGCCACAAGCGATATTGCACTAGAAATACAAATGATTCCTTTCCTCAATCGACTCAAATAGCAACACAAGCTACCCACTTGAGCCAAAGAGAGAGTGGCCAACGATCGGGTGAATCAGAGAGGACATGCCATGGGGAATCATCTTAGGAGAGCGAAATGGTACAGTCGTTGGTTTATCATGGTAGAAATTCGACTTATTACGTGCCATCGGTCAAGTGCAGTCTGATTTGTGCGCCAGAATCGTTGGAAAATTGGACTTTTCGGATGTGCTCCACCCAGAGAAGCCGCTATATTCCACACATAATGCCATCAATAGGCCTTTTAAACGAATAAAAAAATCGGTGATATCTAACACTCACACTTTGCTTCATTAATAATAATATACGATCAACAATCGACCTCTTCCAAGGACTTTGTGATGTCTTGAAATTTTGATCAAGATACGAGGAGGTTAAAATTTGGTTGGAAACGCCTCTAGTTCGGGGGGATACCATATAGCGTTCGATGTCTTGTGAGTTGAACACCATTTTCAAACAACAATCCACTACTTTGAAGGCCTCTCTGATGTCTGGGAATATTGACCAAAAATTTAGGATATCAACAAAATTTGGACTGGTCCAAGGAAATAACATATGGGTGGCGTTACAGCCCAGGCTATACAGGGCCAGGGCCTAGTATCTCAACAACCACTCGCATTGTGTGTGCTATTGTTCTCTCACGAGTGAGAAGGGACCTACAGTTTTATGCCGACAATAAACGGCCAAGTTTGAGAAGTTTTTTTCTAGACTTTGAGCATTGTCAGTGACTCGAAAGAGCTGGGGTCGTAACGAGACGAGACGGTTCAAGTGAGTAGGAACCGACGCACAGACCCACAACGCCACTGCCGCCACAACAGAATAACGACACCAATACCCTTTCCTTGGTGATTAGTGCCCTAGCGACGTGAATGACTTAAATGGAACTCTCATTGCAAAGCTTTATCTTGATCGCTGCAATGTACTGAGACGCGCCATGCACATAAGACCACTTCACCAACGACACCAGTGTTGCATCCTCCTCGAAAATGGTCGATCACTTCCCATTCCTAAAGTGCCCACTGGCCCTAAATGAAATGGAACATTTCCATGTTCATCTAACATGCATGGCCTCGTTCTATACGAAAAAAAAACGTTCCGTATCGGCTCTGCTATAGTTACAACATTTTTGTGTAAAAACTATGCCTCTGGCGTATGGGCAACTTTTTTTTTATGCATTTTCTTATAACTTATGCATGAGCACTCTGGTGTATGTGGAATTTTTTTAAGCAAATTTTAAAGCACGCATCGATTTCAAATTCATTCGCTGATGCCCTCTACATCCAAACAGTGGTCGTTCGTGCTGATTTCGCAAAAAAACAGACGTCGACTGCGAGTACTCCTTTTTCTGTTTCTGCAACATTTTCCCTCACTCCAGCGACGAAATTTTTAATGAATGCCGTGAACTCGCGTTTTTTTTGTTTATAGCCAGAGGAGAGGGAGGGGGTGACATAAAGATAAGAATTGCATTTCATTCTCGTCTTACCGAGATTCATAAACGACTTGATGGCGTTTATACTTTCGCTCGCAACCTCACTTAACCACGCCTAATGAGCACAGCCCTCGCCGCGCTGTTGCTCTCTGAACAAGCGGCTTTATTGAAGCCCTTCACATGTCATATACCGACTCGCATAAACCAATTTCCCGTCCCACACGCACCCAGCTCTCGCCTAATGACTGCACTGATGCTTCGCAAATATTGCCAACCATAAATCTGCGGTCACACGTTCACGCTCGTAAAATGCATGACGAGCCCTCGAGCAGTGCTCGCAATTATGTCAACCGAATGTCGAGATGAAATTGCCATTTCCTGATTCCGCCTCACAAGATCTCAGTCATCGCGGAGGGAACCGCCACCACCGACTGCTTAAAGTTCGTCCTTTAAGGAAGCCATACACTCGCACTCGCACTGCTTAACTAACATCATCAGACTCGCCATTCAGCGTAAGGACATCGCCCTGGCTGCAGGATACGTTTATGTGGATAATTTAATTCAAGTCCTCCCCCGCACATAATTTATGACAGCAACACACTCAAACTTTCCCCCACAGACGAGGGCGTCTCGGGACGTCCTCCTCGCGTGGAGGGATGGAATTCCAATCAAAAAACTTCTCCGAAACCCTTTCTCGCAGCCCTAAGCGGCGCCATTTCCCGGCAAATGCAATAAAGAGAGCCTCCCTCAGTTTTACGACAGAGACACCAAACAGCTCTTGTATGCAAATTCAAGGCTATCAGGGATTATGAAAAGTTATAACGCAATAATTATAGCTGACAGTTTATGTTTGGATAATTTAATGGGCGTCCCACTTGGGGGCGGGGCTGCCACATGCAACCTCTATGCCACGGCGGTTCAGTGAGTCGTCAATTTGTTGGACCATCCGCTGGCCGAGAGCGTGCTGGCAGACTATTAGCGTGTCGTGTCTCCGCAACTCGAGAGCTCGACCAAGATCGGCAATTTCCTCCGAGCGGATGTACACAGCTCGCCCGGGTTATCCTTGTGTCGGGCACACGCTGGGCGAACGTGAGCATTCACGAAACAGAAATCCACTTAGGAAGCAGTGAATTCCACCTCGGCGCTCCTGACCGGAGGAAGGATGGTGGATTTTTTTTCTTGCGAATGCGTGCCATGTCCGAGCTGAAAAGAAATCCAAAGCCCCGCGAGCGAGTCGTGGGCAGACATCAGGGACGACGACGACGACGTAATTATGTTTTGAACATAGTTTCACCTCGAATGCTGCTTGCATCCCTCGTTCATAATTCTGCTCATATTTTGTAACTTGCCAGGCATTCCTGTAAGGTGAGCGGATTGGGTTGCTTTCAAAGGAATCCCCTGTTCGGTGGGACTGCGTTCGGCTTACGTGCGTGTGGAGAATAGTTATCGCCCATGTGGGCGGGTACGCCAGCCGAGGCTTTACGTTCATCGCCGTAAAATGGTGAAAATGCTGGGAATGTACCGGTAGGTGGGCGAAGTAATCCGGCGGCTAGCGGAAATTTGATATTACAAGTGAATTTATGCCAATAAAAGATGTCTTCGGGGTTTTACGGCTGCCTCTGGGAGTCGTTTGCTCTGTCGTTTGTATGGAGCCGCTGGAAGTTCTACGGAATCAGTACCGAATGGAGCGAACGTTTTACGAGCGCCTTAAGGGGTGTCCTTGAAGATGCGCCACTAAGAGGCCGGCGTTATGGTATATGTCTGGCGGTTGCTGATGGGCTTCTCTGACTGGATCTCCACTGATATCATGTGAGTGTTACTTTTGCGGAAGGTTAATTGAATCGGTCGTTGGACCATCTCCTAGAGATGGCAACTCACAAATTGCTAATCACTACTTTATGCCGTTTGTCATCAAACATTGTGGAAGTTGTAATTATTGGATTAGTGATGAAATGTTGGAAGTTCCAAGAGCTTTGCATTGAATTTGATGAGTTTAAGGTGGCAGTGTAGTTGAGCGTCGTTTGACTTACGAGTTACATCAGAGCCTCCCTGAGTGTACTCAACTCAATCCGCAAAAGAGATATGTTCTGTAAAATGCTGGATATTATTGTTAGGCATCATTGTGTTTGCAGGCAATTTGAGGTTGGAATATTGGATCGTTTGGCGACTGCTTGCAGTGCAGCTTCCACCCACAATCACATATCTTTTATGGCTTCCTTAACAAACTCATTTGCTCACTGATGCTTGCAGTCGAAAATTGTATACCCTTTCAGTCATCAAATCTTGTCAAACCTTGGAACTTCTAGAAGGGCGCTATAGCCATGGCTTTCTCGTTTTTTTTTCCACACACGAAGAAATACTGATCATTAGGCTTTCCGAGATCCACTACAGCGAGCTGCATGGGTTCATGAATACCTCGCTTATTTGTCTTACTGCCGATCTGTCGGGATTACACGTTGGATCCACCCCCTGTCTTCGCCCTTTGTAGCGACATTCGAGCAGTACTCAGTGAATGCTAGACTTTTTTTAACGACTTCTTTCCCGTTTTTTTTTTGGTCTTTCGCCTCGTGCCTCCATAAATTAGGGGACAGTCGATGCGCAGCACTCTGCTATGTGGGTGCGTCGCTTCTATTGGTTTTGTCGGTAAAAATTTCCTTGCGACTCGTTCTATCACTGCATCCCGCAGCTTGATCTGAGCCCATCTTATTGATGGCGCTTTTCACAAGGGCTTTGGGTTGGCTTGGTTTCTTTCGCCTGGTCAGCTCATCATTCCTCTCGTTCTCCGCCAGCGACGAGGATGCCCTAGCTTCTAAAATACCTCTGATGTGCCGGAATTCCTTTTTCCAACGAAGGCCTTCTGAGATCCTGAAAAATGAAATGCTTGCGTTTTGTCTTGTCTTTACTAGGTATTCTGAACTAGTTCAGCAAGAAGTTGCTCCTTCAGTTCCATCGAGATTGCCTCCGCAGAGCTTTTTGCCATCATGGCTTCCTTTGCGGCCACGAAGTTAAGGTCGTCCACAAGCATTGTTTCTGACCTTACATCTTTTTGCTACAGCGGGAGAGTTTTATACGTTCTTGTTCGCTTTTTGGGAAGTTGCTATTTGTTTCGCATTCACATGGTATTTTGTTTAGATTTGCTTTTATTTTATTAATGTTCATTTTGTGTTGTACAACAAAAACTAGAAACCGCCCGTGCAGAGCCGCCATGAACAGGTACGGCTGAATACAACAGACCTCCGCCAAGCCGTCTGGGGGAGCTCGTTAATGGTTGGTTTGACCCCCTCACCTTTCGTTGTTTGGCAATTAGAATTGACTATCTCTTAGTTTTCGGCAGACAAACTGAATTGAATTTTTTATCATTAGACCTACTTAAGCACTGACACTTCACTTGGTACTAAAGAGATCAAAGAGACATACGATCTTTCATAAGGAGAGCAGTACGTCTTTTGGATTAACTCAAACCCTTCGATACAATAGATCTCTACAGGTCGAGGTGTCCATGCCTTTACGGCATGAGTTGTACAAGAGAAAAAAGAAACATCAGAGCCTCAGTTTATTTGGGAAAAAAAGTGGCGCCCGGTGAAAGACTGCAGACATTATTAGACCCCAGTGCAATGATGTGCTTGCTCTGACTACCAAATTGAAGCGTGTCGAAATTGAAAACAGAGGGGATTAATTCGCCTACCAGGCCGTCTTCTAGTGAAGAGAATTACACCAGAATTCTTTAAATTAGTCATCGTCAATGTCAATTAGTAGAATTGGAATGCTCAGAATATGATTAACACTGAAAATGTCACAGCAATTTCTCGGCGTATTTTCACAATCGAGTGCGCGTTGTTCACACCCTGGCTGCATCCTCATTGCATTATTTTTTTTTATTTCAATCAAAGTATGTACGTAATGGTCACTCTTTTAAATATTTGTAGAGTCCACTTACAAATGCTCTTTCATTTACTCGCAGTTCACTGCCTTTTTCGCTTTTGTTGAATTTGAATTCCATCCAGAGTGCGTTCCAAGCTTTGAAGATGAGTCCATGCCATGCCGGAGTGAAGCACTTGTCAATCAGTGTTTCCAGAGTAATTCAGTCCCGCAGTGGTAAAATGTTCAAGAGAAATTCTACGCCGAAACTTAAAAGACCCAACTGACACAGCGAATTCTATCCTTTCCTTCTTTACATCCTGGCATTAATGTGATCGAATTATAGAATTAAGGAGACCTTAATAATAACAATATGGTTGGCGCTACAGCCCATAGAGCGCCACGACCTACCTTCTACAGCACCACTCGTGTTGCGCGTGTCTATTGTTCTAGCACGAGTGGACGGAACCTACAGTTTTATGTCGACTCCGAACGGCGAAGTTTAAGAAGCTTTTTCTCTAAAGAAATTCTTTTTGAGAATTGTCACTGACTCGTGAGAATTGGTGGTGGCCTTATAGCCATGGATATCAGGGCTCTCATCGCGTTCTTTTTCAGACGACTATAGTCCTGTCGATTTATTTCGATGATGTCGGCTATGACTTACATAAAGTACACTGGCCTATTTTTTGTACACAACTCGAGTGCTCTCAGTACAAAATCTTCCTTGATCGCATAAAGACGCTTCAGTCGTTTGGTAATCAACATGATAATGGAGTGATTAAATCCTTAGGGTAGACTCCTTATACAGGGTTGGCCATCTAGTGGTCAGCCATCATACCTCCACGGAAAGATGTGAATCGCTTTAAGCTTCAGCAACGCTGGGAAATATTGAAGACTTATTTTCAAAGTGAGTGATGTGTAGCCCTTACATTATGTAGCGTCTTTGTGCAGCGTTCAGTACGTTTTTTGAAAATATGAAGTTTTGGACGAAATGAAGCACCCACCGCGACGGCTGTACACAAGTTTGTGGACGTCGTCGTACGGTGCGCACAGATGAGACTGTGGCTGCTGTGGCCGATAGTGTGAGACTCAATTCACGAACATCAACTCGCCATCCATCGCAACAGCTCAACATTTCACGCACTAGCCTGAGCAGAATTCTGCACAAAGGTCTCGGATTATTCTTATTACTTACAATCAATTGAAGACGCTCGACCATTCGCTTCGTTATCGCTTCGCACTCTGGGCCTTAACAAACGAAATTACCGCATATGGACATCGGCAAAACCGCACCTTATTGTCGAGAAGCCAAGCCATCCACAGAGAGTGACAGTTTGGTGCGGACTGTGGAGTAGTGGCATCATTGGACATCATTCTTCGAAAATGGGGCTGGGAACAAAGTTTCGGTGGACGTTACAGAGCCATGTTTACCGACGTTTTTTTCCTGAAATTGAAGACATGGATTGGATTGGAACCTCTGGTTAATTCAGGATGACGCTCCATGCCACACAGCCCATGTCACAATCGCCGTCTTGGCGAACACAATTGGCCACCTCTGAGCTGCGATTTGAGCCCTTTTGACCTTTTTTGTGTTGAAGACCGATGTTATGCCAACAATCCAGAAACGGTTCAAGCACTTAAGGACAATATCATCCAAGCAATCCGTGAGATACAGCCCGAAACCGTCAACAAGGTGTTTGGAAAATAGGGGCGATAGAATGCGCTACTGCGAAGCCAGCCGAGGCAGCCACTTGAACGATGCTGTATTTAATAATTAATGGGAATGTTTGTTCTTACTAATAGAGGCACAAATACATGGAAAACATTTAACTTTGTTCACTTTATTGCATTTTTAAAAAGAAACTTGCATTTGGTCCACCTTCTATGTATATTCCTGTGTCACTTCCATTTAGGCCATGATCGTGGATTAAAGTCGCCACATGTCTCGTCACGTCTTGCCTAGGTTTGTCATGGTTAAGGTCAAAAAACCACTGCCCTCGGCAGCGACTTTTTAAACAAGGACACCAACACATCCAGCCCTCTGAGTGGTTTTTTCTTGTAAACCTCACACCCAAGTCCATCAGATTAAGCTCTTGCATCAGCAAAACCCCCTCGTTCACTCAGACAGGTGTCCCAGCACCTTAACCCTCCTTAGACCCTTTCACGCAATCTATTTGCCTCACGGTTCTCGTCACACGAATACCCAGTAAACCGAAAGAAAAATAAGACTCATCCGATTTGATGTCGGCTCAGGACATCATGACCCGCCGCCGTATCCCATAAATAATTCAAAATCCCAAACTTTTTTGTCTTCTCAAAGAAAAAACAAACGCACAACCCCGTCAGTCGGGCAGAAATCATGTCTCATCAGCGACTGCGTTCCGCGTTCGCACACCGCGTCCCCGAAATGCAAATATTCCATCAAAACGAGAACCCGTCAGCAGTGCTGTCGAGGACGAAAGGACCGACAAAATAAATCTCCGCCAGCGAGCGGCGACGGCGAAAGGTGAACAATTTACTACTGTCACGTCAGGCGAAAGAATTTTGATTGGACGGCAACAATGCACAGCCATGGGAATGGACCCGAGCCCGAAAACGAGCAGCGCAGCGGTCGAAAGTGCAAAAAAAAAGCCACCCCCTCCTTCGAATGATTTTAATTAAAAAACACAACTTTTTCTTTGTTCGCCCGCTCGTCTAAGCAAATTTTCGCAAGGACCGACGGCAGTCAACCCCAGCATCGGGACACAATGAAAATTAAATTTTTCACCGACTTTTTCCAATTCCACTCGTGTTGTTTGCCATCCGTGATTGAGAATTGCCGTGGAAGTCCGGGCGCAGCGAAAGAAAAAAAAGTGCTTAAAACAACAGCATAGTCCGTCCGCTGAATAGGGACGTCATTATATTAAATTTACCGGCAGCATTTTGTTGTCAATTGCCAGCGTCCGGCAAGTGGGTTATTTTCCATTTCGTGCGTCACGGGGGCGGAGCGTGGGCAGCGGTTCTAAAATAATCCTTTGGCAACGTTTCTGTTTTTTTTTCACGAACTGATTCCTGTTCCAGATAAATATGAATGGACGTTTAAGCGATGGAGGGAGTTTTATTTTTCATTTAATCTGGCAGAGGAGGAGTGGGACTAAGTAGAGCACAGTGCATTGTACGTTGGGAGGACTGTTCGTCGGCGGAGGAGCTCAGTGAGTGCATGTGTGGCGCATCCTTTTGTTGAATTAAATTCGATTGAGAGTAGGAAGTAGGAAGACCTGTTTAGCAGATGTTCGGAAACATCATAAGGAGACAGTTTTTCAATGTTTCCATCATCCATCCTTGTATTGTCATCACACAATGAGCATCCTCGTGCTGAACTCGAACGAATTGTATGCGATCAACAATTCCACATGGATTCCTTTGGCAACCTGAAGCTTTACTCCACCTGCACCGCTGGCAAAACATGATGCTTGCTTTTCATTTCATTTCATTTATGGATCAATTACCGCTGTGCATTAAGAGTTTCATATTTTAAATGGCGCCCAACGACGGAGGTGGAGGTAGAATACAGGGTGACCAGATAAGAACGATAGGAAAAGAAATTTAAATAAAACAACACTAGTATGAGATATGGAATTGATTCTGGCTTTATTTCGAAGCTGCATTTGTGCCGTTATGTACGGAATATCACATCATTCAAATTGTAGCATCGGCAATACTCGAATAGCGGGTGAACTAATTTGTGATGACCCCGTCGAATATGAGTGGGGTAGTCCCGGCAATAGCGTCTCGGACGTTGGTCTTGAGCTCGTTCAAAGCGGTTGACTAAGGACTTGACGTAGCCGCAGAGAAATCGAAACCGGAATCAAGTAATCTTTGAGCTTTGCGTCGTCGTAATGCCGTCTTTTTTGGAATCATAGCACGGACACATCGATATTGTCGAGGTCTGGGCACAGAACTATGGTTAATATCGCCCTATATCTGATACCATACCGGCGTGCCAAATGTTGTAGCATATAGTCAATCTTTGTGCATGCCGTGATGTGAATTGTGTTTATTGCATCATCAAACGGGCGATCCTACCACTTGCCACAGCTATAGAGGCATATCCCTGCTCAATGTCGCCTATAAGACCCTGCCCAGCATACTATGTGAACGTCTAAAGACGTTTTGGGGCCATATATCAAATATTCAAACTTAAGCAAATCCTGGCGCAAACTAGCAAAGTTTCAAATCGATATGCTCCACCTTTACCGCATACGACAGCATTAATCGCAAGGAGCTATTCGATGCGATGGCAGAATTCGGGATCCCGGGAAACTGATCGGGTTGTGTTGCACCACGCCTACACATACGCGATGCACCGTGCAGTTCAGTTCAATAACCTCTGAGCCGTTTGAAACCTGCTCCGGGTTTTTGGGAAGGAAATGCTTCAAACTAAACACGGAAGGCTACAAGTCGATCCAACTGTTGGGGTACGCAGATGACATCGGCATCGTCGCGTCTCGTAGTGGAAGCTTTCACGGCAACAGAAAAACAGGCGAAGCAAGCTGGTCTTAAGGTCAATGAGGACAAAACGAAATATATGCTATCGAGCAAGAAACGATCCAGCCACACACCTCCTAAGGCATAACATCACAGCCGACAGCTACAATTTTGAGGCAGTGAAGGTGTTTGTCTACCTCTGGGCAAACGTGAACTCCACGAATGACGTCTTAGTGTAGATTCGCCCTTGGCAACGGGGGCTACCTCGGTCAAGACTCTGACTTGAAGGACCAAAATTATGCTCTACAAAACCTTTATTTTGCCAATCCTGCTATATGGAGCCGACGTTAAGCAAAACAGCAGAGCTGATTCTTTGTGCTTTCGAAAGAAAAGTTCTACTCTGGATACATTATCCCGTCTGCGAGGACGGTGATGTAGTCAGACAAGCTATTCAAAAATTACAGAGAAAGTTAGTTACAATAGACGGTTTTATGTACAGTGTGTTTTAGAGTAATTCAATATTTAATTCAATGTAGATAGATGAGTTTTTCATTGATTTTTAAATCGTATCTTATTTTCTATTTCAATGATGTTGCGTGGGAGGGCATTCCAGAGTCGATTGGTGGCAACAAAGAATTGGCGTTCAGAGAGATTCATGAGAAAAGCGCGGTAATAGCATTTGCCTGGTCCTATTAGATGCACAAAACGAATTTCGATTAAATAGATTTTGAGGTTGACGTGTGTGTATGATGTTATGCAACATCATGATGGAACGGAACTTCAGAGTACTATCAAAGGAGAGACCATTGATACGTTTGGAGAAGTCAGAAATGTGGTCATAGCTAAAAAATATAGCGAGCAGCATTATTATATGCGACATTAAGCTAACGTCTACTAAATTCATCACATTTTCCGTAGACCTCACATCCGCAAGTAAGAATAGGTGTAATGAGGATCTTGACTAATAGAGATCGGGTTGCCATAGGGGTAAGATGTTGTAAAGCCCACAGGGAGCGGAGGACCCCATGTGCCTTGGCAACGGAACTTTTTATGTCATCATGACAGGTTAGAGTTGAGTTAAAAATCATACCAAGGTTTTTGACAGTGTCAACGTATTTAATAGGACCATTGTTAATAGAGATCGAAGTGAACAGGGATGTATTTACGGGCTTTCTAAATATAACAATACATTTAGATTTTATCCAGATCGGAGTTTATGTGATTGATGCACTGGCCTGCGGATTCAGGAGAACAGCTAAAGTGTATTTCGTACATTTCCACTAAGCAGTGCGATCGAATGGACGGTAATTCATTAACATATAGGGAAAATAGAAGAGGGCCTAGAATAGATCCCTGAGGTACGCCATACGCATTGGAAAGAAAATCCGACAGGGAATTTTCAGTGAAAACCGCTTGTTGACTATCAGTCAAGTATGAGGATATTAGACGGATTGCGGAATTTGAGAAGTTGTACATCCTGGTTAATTTAGCGCATAGAATGGAGTGTTTAACAGTGTCGAACGCCTTGGAGAAATCCAGAAGTATCAGGCAAGAAACATGACCTATATCAAGCTTTTGCCTAATGTCATCGACAACTCCAAGCAGAGCCGTCGTGCAACTATGCTTAGGGCGAAAACCAGACTGCTTAGAGGTTAAAAGATTGTGTTGGTGATGAAATCTATTTATTTGTTTTTGCATGATTCTCTCTAAGACTTTCGAGAGAAAAGAAAGTATAGCAATTGGGCGAAATTCGGTACACTCTTCGACAACTTCCAGACTGAAGGAAAAACGCTTGTTGTGAGGATTTGATTGATGAGGCAAGAGTATGGGAAAGATTATTTTTAGGAACTTGGGATGGACCATATCTACTCCAACTGCGTTGGATTTAATTGAAAGCAAGCTCTCAACTACGGCAACCTGCAGGGTATGAATTACAAACTACTGAGGTGGTATTTCTTCTTGCTCCGCGGAGATTAAACGAAGCATAACTCTGGTGAATCGCTATCTTTGGGCTGCGCAAAAGTAGTTTGGAGGCGATGATTGAACTACGAGGTATACAACGACATCAAATTAGTCAAACGAATTCAAATGCCTTGACTCAGATGGCTAGGTCATGTATAGCGAATGGATGAGGGACAACGTAGTAGAGGAAGACTTCCCACCCGATGGCGTGCCCATTTGGAGGGGGACCTCAATCAGGTGGGTGTAGGAAACTGAATGCGCCTAAATTAAGACCCTGCTAGTGTAAGAGGCCTGTCAACCGAGGTCCATGCCCACCCCTAACTGTAGCGCCCGCGCTAAAGTAAAAGATTGTGGGGAGTTACTCTCCTTGAAAAGGGGGTGAAAAACAGCAGTGCGCGAGCAACTCGGAACTTAAGCAACTGGTGCTTCAAACGGAAATGTGGGTTGATCAAGGGGCACGAATGTCCAAGCCCAGAAACTCGCCTGGTTGCGCACTTCGGTGAGTTAGAATAGTTAGCCTGGAGATTGGTTGGAAGATCGAGTTGCCTGGAGATATCTCTTCCGTGCTCGTTGCCCTGCGTCCGCTTTAGTGAAACATGCGAGTCACTGATATGTGAACAGATCTGTCTTGTTTGAGTTGACACACAGCCCGACGCCTATTTTACCAGACTGTTCGGTGATGACTCTCAGACTTCTGAAATAGTTCGTGGGACGGCGATTGCTTAATCATTTCCATTAGCAGTTGGCTTCAAACGTCCGTTCAAAAGTCTCGCAACGATCTTGAACCTTGTGTGGTGCCTCTGAACGCCTTTCTTAGGACACTGCGGCTTCCCTTTTCTGAGTTCACGATTCTGTTCGATAGGACTTCACTTATTTCTTTTCAGATGGTGTCATTTATTTCGATTCTGGTTGGGTCGTTATTTATCGCTTAGAGTTTTACGTTGCTGATTGCTCCTTCTCGTCATGTAATTTTTTGATTCTGCTGGCTAGACAATGAAGCTCTGTTTCCCGCAGATCCTCTTGGGTTATTCCAATGTTTCCGAAATGCAGTTAACTCACAAATGAACGCGATGTGATTCAATGTGTTCCTTGTTCAAAATGCAGTCCCACTTGGAAAGCACCTGGAGTCGGATACGATTTTGCCACAAAAACTTAGAATAGACATTCGATTCAAAGAACCACCCAAGTACTTTAAGATCCCGGGAACCCCTGCCCTTTGCCAGACCAGAACGAGTTCAGTAGACTTAGCTGGACTTGCAAAACACACAGAGACTCCATGTGCACATCTCAGGTGCTCCACTAGCACGGCGAAATCGAAATCACATCACCTCATCCCTCAAGCAAACACGCTCTGCACACACACAATGTGTGTCATGTCCAATCCAACGTACTCCACACAATCCCCCTTCAAGGACTTCGACGTGCTTGGTCATGCACTGGTCCCCCCGCGCAGTCCACTGCCGCACAGTCCCCCGAACAAATATCGTTTAAAGAATAATCAGAAGCAAAGAACTGCGCCAGCAACCAACAATCTCTATCGTCTATTAAAAACTTTGTTGGACCTTGTAATCGTTTTCTTTTCCATTTTTTTTCTCCCCCCTTACATAAACTTGAACAACATTCTCAGCAGTTTATCTCTTTTTCAGATGGTTGCAACGGACGAGACACAGACACAGAACTCCACCGACTCAGGAGGAACTTTTGGGAAATTAAAACAAACTTTGTCTTCATCCCTGCTAACTGCACAGGATAAAGGTAACTTCATTAAGACGAAACAACAAGGCGAATTGTATTTATTTGTAGCGCACAGCACGTGGATCAACGGGAGCATGTTCGGACCGAAATAAGGTCACAGGACCTACAAGTCCTTCAACTTTATTCACGTGGTCCGCCTTACGAAAGTGAATTTTTGACCGACGATTCAGACAAAACACACACATGGCGCCCAACAGTGAACAGGGCCCCTTCCGAAGCAAAGTTTAACAAACAGTCGGCCTCGAATAATTTTTTTTCCCCTTGCTCAAATGAACACAAGGATTAAAGGGGATGGAAAACTCGTCGTACACAAAGCCGTACGTAGTCGGGTACGCTTTCCATTGAATGCCTTCCGCCGTTCGGCTTACATTCACTGGATTACAGCGAATTTTTTTGTTCACTCTATCAGAAGCGTATCGATACGATCTGGGGGTTGAGGGTGGGGTGGAATCAAGAGCCGTTTGCAATATCGATTAAAATAACGGACAAAAAGCGACCGAGCAGAGACGCGGCGTAATATTGAAGTCCGCACCGAAATTCGGAATGCCCTCTTTTGTCGGGCGAAATTGCGTTTTATCGGATTGAGTGCGCTTTGATTCTGAAAAGGGAATGCAATCCTGCGGATGGCAATTTAACGCATCGAATGGAGGCAGCGATGCAATTATTTACTGCGAATTGGTGTGTGTTTCTGGCTAATGGGACGCAGAGGTGCTTTTTATGGGGAACATATGAAGCATTTCATGATTCACAGAATCTCTACTCTGCCCTTGGCAACTGCCATACATAACGTGGGTAATCAGATTTTCCCTGGCATTCCGCAATAACTGGGCTTTAATTTGCCGAATTTTCGATTTCAAAGGCTCAAAAGGTCAAATATGCGGCTTGGTCATCTCTGGCCAGTTCACAACGTCGCGCTTATTTATTTAAAAAGGTCAACCGGCCTTTGATCTTTGATGGGCAATAGTTTGACCAGCCATTGGTGTCAACCAGGTCTCTTCATTTTACCCGGGTAATACTCGTATCATCAATTACCCGGGTATTCGGGTATTAAGAGCTCTAATGCCAACTCGCGTCAAAAGCGACGAGTGCCAGACCTCCTTTATCAAGCACTCGACTTAAGTAGAAGTAGTTGATGGTCCATCGTCTTCAAAATGGAGGAGGACATAATGCGTTAACCAACGGCCGATAAGACGCACTTGAAGAACTGCAGTCCTGCTTGCACCTTTTGGATTCGATGAGCGACTATTCAGTCAGTCTAGCATGCCTGGACGTGGAATCCGAAGTTGTTTACTGCCCCCTTTAGACCTGCTAACCCCCTTGGAGTCACATGCAATGAATCTCCTTTTTGCAAGAGCTTCTACGGAGAGGTGCCCTTCATTCACGGAATTCAGAAAGTCGCATCGTCTGCCTCTACTTTCAACGAGAAGGAAAAATAACTGACCTTTGAGATTTTGGAAGGTCCTTGTAGATGCGGCCTGTGGAGGTACTAGCGACCAGATTTGAAGTCCTTAAACCACTGGCTGAAATTTTCCAACTCGGTGAGATACACAATTCCTTCGACTAGTGAAGAAAGTGACGCCAAGCTGGGTAGATATCCTTAATACGCAGCTAAGGCTGAATAGTCTAAAGGAGCACCAGATCATCCGGCACCCAGTGAACGACTGAGCAAGTAATTCGAGTGGCCTTCCAGCAAAGCTTATCCTCGTCACGGATTGCTTGACTTTTTGATCCGATCCACCGGAAAGTAATAGGGATGCAAGGAAGATTAGGGTAAAAAAGACGACGGGAAGGGATGCTTCCATCCCAAAATTCATTGATCTTCACTAAGCCTTCGCATAGCGTCAAAGTATACCGTCACCCGAAAAAAGTGTTGTGTGAAATCTGACACAGTCCATATGCAATGGACCATCACATCTCCATTCTCACATCCAAACACATCCGCTTGCCATTTTGGCCAAATCGATGAGACTTTATTTTGATGCTGATCACCACTTTGGGCACCACCACACCATATTACAATGTCTTCTTGTGGATACAACGTCTTACGACAGTTGCATGTGAACTCCTTCCTTCCACATCTCCATATGCAACAACGAAGGAAAAATTGCGCATGTTTGCTGAAGTAACCATGTGAAAATTTGTCATCCTTCATTGGTGAGGTTCAAGCCCTCAGCCGGTGTATGTTCCACTCATTCCGTGGTCTGGTCTGGCTGTCTTCTCGACTGGTTTGGACTTTCTAAAGGTGCAGAGGCAAGTTCAAAATACGCCATAAATTGTCTCATCTGAAAGACAAATACTGTGTGCGCTGTGAAATCAGTAGATTTAGATGTTCCTCAACACTTTCACCAAGGGCAGTCGTGTTTCCTGTAGAGCCTGCATTCCGATGATGGATAGGCCTTAAGACATCTGTAACAGGCCCAGTCCCCTCGAAATTGCAGTTTCGCCCTTAGTACGAACAGGTGGGACTTTATGGCGATTACGTCGAACCGATTATACTCGTGATGGGCGATTTGTACCTACTACGGAATCATTTTTAGCCTGAGCCCGATCACGAAAAGGTACTCATGCCTCACGTGGATGTACCGAAGATGGCCCAGAATTCCCTCTGTGGAATGAACATCGCGTAGACGATGCCGTCGCTTGTGTTGGTACTTCGTCGCTGTTGTTCTTATGTTTTTCGACACAGAAGGTGTTCGACTAGTTAGTGATTAACGACTACACAACTAGCTCTGAAAAGTTGGCTTTCGAGTGGTTTCAGGTTTCTGATGAATCCTTATCGAGATGTCCTCTTTTTTTTATGCCAGTGTGGAGGCTATGGATGGGTCCTATTCTGTTCAAGAACGCCTTACTTCTCTCGATAGACTAACAATTAGAGTTGGGCTAAGTTGCGAATTTATATTCACAGGTACAACTGTGATTGCGATTATATTATCACAGTGATTTTAAACTGCGATTTATGCGATTATCCCCTGACCAAAAACTCCCACAAAATATCGCTATCTTAAGTCAAGCATTCTGAATTGTAGGAATATACAAAGTCATAGTGGACACTACGACTACTATTTTTTCGTTGTTCGCTGCAACCCACGACAGACCTACAACTCATGCGCAATCGCATTTTAAATCACAGACGATCGCAGACTGCGATTGCGATTTGCCAATCACTGTGAAAAATCGCAATTAGTGTGTTTTTGCTCGACTCGACTGACAATGCTCGTTGTAGTCGGCTTACAAATTCTTGTGGTAACTCGACTATAGCACAAACAACACAAGTGGTTGATGCAGAGTCTGAGGCCGACCCCAGCACAGTCCTACAGTCGGGGTGGACCAGATTCCTTGTACTTAACTTTCCTGCGTGTTGAATTATATGCTATCCTCTAGAAAAGGCGTACAACATCGACGGGCAGCTGTAACTCGGTGTTGTCAGCGACTTCCTTTACCTCGGCTAGTACTAACAAGATCAGTGCCGAAATCAATTGCAGAATCTCTCTCTTCCTCTCTTTCTTCCTCTCTTCCTTCGCCCTCAAAAGGGGCTCTTTATCAATAGAGCTCGAAGCATCAAATTCACTTTATACCAAGTTGGGATACAAGCTCGACCAACGTGGTGGATCCATTACATCCTTAATAAGCTTATCCAGAAAACTATACAGATTCGTAGTTGAATCTTAGAATTTTCAGTTCAACACCACTTAAGTCCTCCAGATGTACGAAGAAGTGTTTACCCAGCAACTCCCTCCTAGGCATTGGGCAATCGCATTGCAGTTGTTGAATAGATTATGTTGCTCCCTTGTCTCTGAAGTTTCTGTAAAAGTCGTTAATACTGCATAACGTCTCGATGTTTAGACGCATACCATGTGTCCCTATGGCACAGTGCCCGATAGGGACTCCTATTAGCTTGCGTACTTCCTTCCCACCAAAGCCGATCAATGATGATGATCTCTTCCTGCTCAGCGTCGCTCATAGAGATCATGTTGCTGCTCCAACAGTTCGACCAAGGCATCGAACTCTGACTCTATCCTGGCCTACGTCTTCCAGTTTTTTTCTTTATGAAGCTAAGCGGCGTATAGGCACATGGGTTTGCTAAATATTCTCTCACCTCCGATCCCTTTTTCCTGAAAATGTCCTTATTCTCGTTTCCTTAGATTCCAGTATGCCCCGGTACCCAGTTGTCCAAGGATATCTCACTGATCCTCTGTCTGGACAACCTAACCAGCTTCGATGTCTGAATGTCCGATGCTCTGGCCATTATTGCCGTTTGACTATCAGAAAAAATGGTTACCGATTTGTCAGATTACTTTGTGGTCCCTCAAAGCGAGTGCCGCCTCATATCGCAGCCACTTCAGCTTTAAAAGCTATCGTCTCTTGGTTCTAGCGATTTCCTGAAGTGGTCGCAGAACACTCCTGGCCCTGTACCCGCGCTAGTTCTTGAGCCGTTAGTGCTTAGAGGCGTGACCACTCACAAAAGATGGTCCTGACATGCTTGGTCCCTTCGAGAGAAAAGTTCTGTGCCCAGTCTTTGGTCCTGCTTGTGTTCATGACATCTAAAGGAGACGATTCAACCGCAAACTGCACGGACTGTGCAGAGACATGGTTCTAGTCAGGTGCCTATGGATCCAGTTTATAAACGGCGCCTGGGCCCTGTGGAGCACATTGGATTCGGCTTGAAAAGCCCTCGTCTCCGAGCCTGTCGAACAATGCAAAAGAGGTGGCGCACACAAGTGGAGAAGGACCTCAATAAAACGATGTGGGCGCAACGGGAAGTACGCGCCGTAGCTGGAGAGGCTTGTTAGTTGAGGTCCATGTCCACCCGGAGCTGTAGCGCCACGCAAAGAAGTTATTCTTACTTACTACACACTTCACAACGGACCCAACAAGTTGGTCTAAGTGAACCACGGCCTTAAGGGCAGACAGGGTACCCTATCACCTACCTACAACTGCGATCCAAGGAGGCTCTGAAACTGAACTCTGGTTTCCTTCAATCGGTGACGACTGGGTTTAGTCCTCAAAACCAAGCCGTCTTGCATCCACGACGCCTTCCTCTCCTTCTCAAATCATCCCCCTGTCATTAGAAACCCTGCTTTTCCGAATTGTAATCAAAAATGAATCGCCAGCGGCCCGCTCCGTTCCATGAACCCCAACACAAACCGCTCATCTCTCAGTGCAGCCTCAAGTAGCAACTCAGAGTTATTAGCCACTCCCATAAATTCGCCCCATCGCCAGCAGAAGTGCATATCGAATACCAATCGGCGGTCATTCGCTTTCCACGCGATTTCACAATTGGGTCCCTGGCCGAGCCAATCGCCGAGGAATTTTAATAATCCTTTTGAGAGCCATTTAATTGCAAAATTACCACTGCCCAGGTGCACACATTCCCGGCCACCCCCACCGCCACAGTCCCCAGTAAATATGCCGAGCTCAGTGCAGCGGAAATTAAAACCGACAACAAAATCGATACGATTCCACCGCTCGAGCGCTGTTTGCCACAAACGGAGCCCCCCTCCTTCACAGCTGGCCGGCGACATGCATTTTCCCAACTTGACTATTAAATCAATTAAAACGGCAGAAACAAGAACGTGGCCGTTAAGGCACATCGCCAGCCGTTGAACAATTTATTGACGCCGACGATCGACTTGGTACGCCCACATGTCACAGGTTCAAGAAGAGACACGTCATCCTTGGCTCGCCTCAGTGCACCGAGTCATTGCACGAGTGCACCTTTACCACCTCCCAACCAGGGAGGATCCTCAAACCAATTTATCGCCGGGAAGACACTAACGATATGGTAAGGATGGCAAGGCGGGGGGGGGGGGGGGAGGGGGGCAAGGACTATCGTTGCAAGCCACCGCAACTCGGGCTATCTGCTCGTCGGTATGCCACCACCACCACTGCCACTCCATTGGTTCTCGTTCATATTTTATTAATATACCCTTTCCCCCAATGATCCCCGACTACCCGTCACCCAACAGAATGGCCGGAGTTTTGCTGTTGTTTGGGCAGGTATAACCACCCTCGGTCCTTCGGCGAAATAAATTACTTCTCCCTCCGCCAGCACCGTAGTCTGGGTGGAATTTATCGATTTCCCCATTCACTTGGATGGCAGCAGCATACATTTCCAGGAACGATCACCGTTCCCGGTGAGGGGGAGCAGCGAACGCCAAAGCGAGTGCATAAAGTTTCCCTGCATCCAGATATGGAATTGCATTAATATGGTTATGTGCTTCCCTTGTTGCTGGGCTCTCTGGCTGTGGCTCTGCCAGTGACTCTGGGTCTGGCTGTGATGAGGAGCGACATTGGATGGCGTTGAGCTGGTGCTTTGTGTCGAATGCACCTTATCGGGGGTCCTGGATGCGGATGCGGAGGTGAGCTGAGAACATCGTTTATGGACTCACTTAGCGGAAGACTTCAACTATTATTTGTGGGACCGAGTTCATTTCAGTTTTCATCGCTAGTTTGTTGTTTCCTTTTCAGTTCATGGGGGCTGGGAGGGCAGTGGAACTCTCTGCCATTTGTCCTCGGGAGGGCCTCGATGACAGTGTATGCAACTGCATGCGCTCGTGATAATGTTCTCATCTTCGGAGAGGACCAAGCTGCAGTGGGTAGGGGAAGGGTTGAAGTTAATACGATGTTACATCGCATACGGATGGATCCTTCCATGAGCACGTACGTGCAGAGATGCCATTTGAAACATGTGAGGCACATAAAAGGACACAGCTCTGGTGCCTGGCGACCTGGGGAATGTGTGCAGCGCCGCATGGACACTGTTGGGCTTCTGCTCGAAGAGTCGTTTGACGAGGAATAAAATGAAATTCAATTCGAGAATAATTCATCCATGGCAAGGCAACTATGTGGCGCAGGGGGTGTGTGATCTGGGGCTGGGGCTCTTTCGGACCGGAAAACATGTGTGGACACGCCTCAGGAGTGAGGTACTGTCCTAGCGAGACTCTCACTCGATGGGGGGGGGGGGGGGACTTAAATCAACGACTTCTGGTCTGCTGATGCACATTTTATAGGCCTCGTGTTACAAAATGTTCGCCCCTATAGACCATGAGTGGCGTGGTCTAGAGACTTGTAATCTGACTGAAGAGTGTGAGTACATGCTGTCCAGAGCCCAAACTAATGTCCATTCGTTTCCACTGTTGATAAACGGCTTCAGGCGATCAGACTAAACGACGGACACAGTCAAATGAGTCTCCTTTCTAGTCGTCGTCGATCAGAAGAGCTGCTCCATGCGCCCATCTATATCCGCTCCTGCTGCTTTCATGATTTTAGCAGACAGGAAGTGCGCACCAGCAGCTTGGTTGTGCTTCAGTATCGACTTTGTCATTTGAAAAGCATCTCGCGACTCCCTGTGACTCTAAAGAGATTGAGCCACAAAATATAAAAAATCGACCCTACCCACCCAGCGTACGAGTCAGCGAACCGCTAGACCACGGCAGCAATTAATACAGCCTAAAGCTAAAATAGATAGCTCCAGAATCGACGAAGAGATTTGTACAAGGGTCTACGGTTCACTAAGCTTGGAGGGCAACTCTTATCCACAGTTTGTGCCCCAACAGCACACAGTGCGGCAGGTCCGGAAAAAAATCAACAATTTTTTCCTTATTTTGATTGATGGATATCCCTTTATTTTTAGAATTTGTTGAAGAAAACAGTTCTGGTTCTTTGTTGTCATATAATGTTCCTTAGTGGCACTGGGAGGCTGATGAAGTTGGATCTTTGTTTCACCCGAAAAAACATCCATTTTGACACACGAGAGTTATTATTTTCTTGCTCTTTTGTCCTTAAAGATATAACCATGAAATGTCATAGGTTTTCACATCACATATTAAGGAAAAGGGGAGAAATAAAACATCCCCAAATATTTATAAAATGTGACCGTAGAGAGGAATTGTAGAGAGACAGGAAGATTCCCTCGACTATGTGGTTTTGGCTAGTTCAACGGCAGTGGAGAGCTAATGTGATGCAACGATTAGACTAGTTCGAGGGATGGTCTATCCTCGTCTACCATCGTCCAGCCTGAGTGTATGTGGGTCCTCGTCGCCGTTTCTGTGTCTCCAGAAGTGATTCTTTCTAATTCTCAGCATCGACTGCGACTCAGCCACCATCAGTTGTGATAGCTCTTCGTCCAGCTTTTGTCCTTTAGATGATTGGCATCTATTTTCTCTGGAAAGACATCAATTTTGTCCAGTCCTTGGTAGCTAATGCTGTCGCTAACCACACATGACTCACTGGCGGTACATCGCAATGCTACGCGATTTGATGATGAGTTCTGATGCTCCTTTCCTTGCCATGGAGTCGGCCGTTTTATTGCCTTCCATTACCGTATGTCCGCGTATCCAACAAAGTTCGACTCTATTTCTCCTAATCTTTAAGCTACTGTAGCCATTTCCACCCAAACTTGGATTTGATGACGAAGGAGTCTGGGGCCATAATAGCAGCTCGACTGTCCGACATTAATGCTATATCGCAATTGGTATAATTTCTGTCAAGATTGATTTGGTCTAGGGCATCGATTTCTGCTTGATGGAAGCTGGTGCGTCCGTCCATTGATTCAAACTTAGAAGCACTTTGTCCTGGGTCCGAATGCCCCAGTTCCTTTATCAGTTCATGATCTGTATTGCCCCTCAGTGCTGTGGACTATGGATTAATTGATTTTTAAAAACACAAACATCAACTTTCAGGTGGTTCTAAATCGGAGACAGGATTTTAAACTGGCATCCTCTAAACAGCTCGACCATCGGCTTACCAATGAACGCTTAGAGTTGTAAGGATTGCTTCAATCTGAGATCATGGAGCTCCGCAAAGCACTGTCGTGTCCAACCGTCAATGCATTGAAATCAGTCTCCATAAGATCAAAATTCTGTCGTTCATATCAGAAGAGAAGAGGCCCAATATTCGCCTGTACCGAGTGCCAGGCCATTGAGACAAGTCACTGACAATGCTCAAAGAATATAACTGTCTAGAAAAAGCTTCTCAAATTTGGCCGTTCGGAGTCGGCATAAAACTGTAGATCCTGCCAAGTTAGTTCTAGTTTTAATAGCGATAACCCTCACCAACATTAAACTCTTGCCATGAAGGGCAGTAGTCAAAGTAACCAACATGACACATGGCGCACTACATGTTAAGCCTCCAAATTGTTTTGGTCCAGACTAGATACCCATTTGCAGTTATTTTCGAACAGATTTCATACAAGTCCTGTGGCTGGTGGCACAACAACACACTGCCTCTTGGAAGATCTTACCATCGACCTCTGCCGAAGCTGCATGCATGAAGTGGAGATAGAAAGCTCCGACTCACCTCCTCTGCTCCAGCTCAACTCTAATGTGTCGCAAATAAAAATTCCAGGCTGATCGCTTTTTCAACGACTCAAAGGATGGCAAACTTACTTTGCTTCCCACCAACCAAGACAAGAGCAACGTCCTAAGACCGACTTAGCACCATATCACTTAGCTACCTACTTACTTCGCTTCATCTTCAGCTACTTATGGTTCCCTGCTCAAGTGATACGAGCGGCAGTTTAGTGCACCATCCAGGTCTAAACCCATTCGCCACTTAAACATACCCAGTTTCATGCCATATCATACCTCAGTCTCTCTGATCGAGCGTTTGCTTCCTTTGACTATCTCAAATTGCCAGCATACTCCGTACTCCCTATCTCGTTGCTATCGGCCACCGCTTAGGGAATCATGAAAACGTGACACCATATTCACCATAATGACCTGCGCACTGAACTGTTGTTGCGTAGCCTACATCAGCAGCTTCTGTGAACGTTGTGAGTGCTCTTCAGCTTGTTAAAACTCCTTTGAACAATGATGCACTATGTCTATCGGCTTTGTCTCCAGCGTAGTCTTGTCCCCTTTTCCCATCATCACATCAACTACATTATCAGAACTACTGTCTTCACTGTTTGTTCACGACTTACTTCACTATAAAATGTGCTGCTCAACACTACTGCGTAGAATTCTGAGCCAGCTCCGTTCAAAAATGACGATGTCTTCTTTAGTCGCTGCGCCTAAATGTATGCTCCAGCTTTGTGTCTCTGGAAGTTACTCCTTCCAGTCACTTTTCCAGTGAGTCCGGTTCACACATGACTGAATGGTGTTCTCGCTTCTTCTTCTGTCACACTTTTAATTTGGTAGTCTTCTTCTGCCGATTGGAGTTTTTTTTTCGCACGCCACGGGATGCATACTTCAACTGCGTTCTCAGGCATCTGCAGCATTGTGGCAACCGTTTGTAATCCACTCAATGGTTTACGGAGTCGATGCTTTCGCATTCGAAAACGACGCAAATTGCACGAGTCTATAACCATCCCAAATTCTGTCAAACATACGACAGTTGTCATCATTTGTCAACTGCTCCCGGGTCCACCGGAAATCACCGCCACACACTTCCCAATCCCCATCCACTCCCAGTGCTAAACATCTGTTGAACTTTCATTGATTTACTTGAAAGCCTGACGCGAAGACTACTACACTTTCCCAAATTGGCAGCGAATGCTGAGGACGACACTCTGCCACATGTTCAGTCTTCCCCTTCAGACGAATGACAAATGCCATTCGCAAAAGTGCCCCGGATCACTTCACAGAATCAATCCGTGCCAGCGCAACTGATTAGCGTCCACCTGTGCGAGGCATAGCCACCTCCACGCGGCACACCCGCAATACATCATGCGAAATTCGTAAACAGATTGTCACCCATGATCACGATAATTGATTGATGCCCTCGCATCCGGCTCATAAACCCGCACTCCCGAGTAGACCACAAGCCGGCGGCGGTAACTGACAAACGACACCGCAGATAAATGACCACCGCCTCCGCCATCGACACCGATGTTGTCTGCCCACCTAATCGGGTACCCATCAATCTTCCGTGTTCGTCCACCCGCCCGCCTCGTGCCGCTTGAATAAATATGCCCTATTCCACCTGACAGCATGTAATTAACTGCCACGGCAGCTCGTCAAGGCCCGAGGACGGTGCACGATCCCAGCGAAATGTGCCGCTCTGCTCCGACCGGGCATCTGCTCGTTGAGCCAATTGATTCCGCACCATCGACCGCCCATTGCCACGCCCAGTCTAATGCTTTCTTTATCTTTCTTTGCAGTGAACAAAATGTCACCACGCCCGTCGCTGGTGCCGATGGACACCGAGGCGATGAGCACATTTCAGGACTCCGCCGGGAGCGGAGGAGGCGCTCTGCACCAGCAATCAAGCCAAATTAACAACAACAACAATCACAATAGCAGCAGAACTGAGCCGGGAAAGCCACCCAGCCGGGCCGGGTCATGTCGGGTGTGCCTGAAGTCCTTTAAGCCGGAGGACTATAGCAAGACGTGCTTCGAGTGCCAGCAGCGAGTTTGCGAGGACTGCGCCAGCTACAGCAAACTGGACGAGAACGAGGATGCGGTGAGTAACTGCGAGGCAGGGAGGTGGCGATAGGATCGCCGGCAGTTTTGATTAAGTGCTTTGTGCTGCACCACTGCCGCTGAATATGTCCCATCCACCGGGAAGGTTGAATTTGGCCATCCGTTGGGGGTTGCGCTGTGCTCTGTGTCCTGTCGCCGGAGCGGAGCTGGGGGTTTGTTATTCGCCAGAGCATTCAGTGCTTTGTGTCCTTTGATGTAGTCTCGGTTAGCATGCGGTGCCGGCAGCACAGGGCATTGTTCCGATGCGAACCTTTGTGTAGGCGCGTGAGCTGGTTGCCTTTGCGTGTGCCGCCGCAGGAATGCATGGTCTATCAGAATCGGCTTAATCACCGGCTGCATTGAGGAGCAATCAAATTGATTGAAATTTGCTTGCTGAGGTTGCATGTTTGTGGGGAGACTGTGCCGCCGACGGTGCAGCGAATTGGCTTGCTCATTGCTGGACTGGGGGAATGTCACTGATTGTAAATGGAGCTGCGAGTGGGATTGCACTTTGAAGCGAGATGTACTCTAAAGCGTATTTGAAGGTAAAAGCAGCTCGAGCCTTATATTGCTGCCCCTGGTTTCATTTAGTCGCAGTTACCTTCAGTCTTTGTCGACCTCTACGGTCGCACCGTAGTTCAAGCTGCTTCAAAGCGAGGGTAATCTGCCCGGCAACAGAGCAAGTAAATTCTCTTCGACGCCCATGCGGAAACGAAGGAGCAAAGCGCTTAGCACCGCCTCATGTCCTATAATTGTTGACGCTTTAGCTTACCCCCTGTTTGAAATGAAGCAACGAGTCGCTGACTCAGATGTGGCAAAGAGAGGTCCAAGTTTGTTTTGTCACAGAAAAGGACAATGAAGAGACATGCAATGCAATTCAAAGATGACTTCCTGTCAGTGATGACGGAGATTCTGTAGTCATCGTAGTTGCAACGCAGCTATTAGCATTCATCGAGCTTGATTTATTCTTCTTCATCTTGTTAGTTAATGATGACAGTCCATGTGTCTACTCACCAACATCAGCAGTTGCTTTAAAAGTAGAGCAGGAAAGTTGACAGTGGTTGCAGCTTTGTCCACTTAAGTCTTAACGCTTCACTCTGGGCGATTGAATGGAATTCTCGACAATCGCTAATCAACTTTGTCAGTCTTGAATTTTCATCCTACAAGGTCACAAAACTGAGTTCTTTTTAAAAATGTAATTCCAAGGTGCATCGAGTAGCACGGTGGGTATTCAATTTCCGACAAGAACTAACTTTAAAACTGATTATGGCTTTATTTTGAAGCTACATTCAATATAAGACGCCTCGGCTTCGTTAGCAGTGCTCCTAGTGGTCGCACCAATTTTTGAAAATTTTATTCCACCGTACTTGACTTTTCTTCTACGGTCGAGGCCAATCTGAGTTCCTCCTGCCGAATAGATTGGATCGTGCGTTGTTTATCTGTTCTGTCGTATGATCCAAGCTTTCTAAATCGTTCCTTTAGGTTAGGTTAGGTTAGGTGTGTCTCCGTCACCGTCTCACTTTGGTACTACTGGACCCATTGTGATGGCGAGTATCCTCCATATTCCTTTCCGTGCCGACTAAGAACTTTTGCTCTTCAGGCATCCTGTTGATTGAATAAACATTTTTAGAGAGATCCAGTAGATCCTCTAAGAAATATTCTCCCAGGGTTCTGTGTCCCAATGGAAAAGGTAGTGACGAGTACCCTTTGTTTCCTCGTCCAGCGTATAAAGTCGATGGCTAGTACCATTTTCATTTCATGGTACTTCAGATAGATCAGCTAGCAACATTTAGTTACACTGAATTAGTTTGTCGGTTTTTGCTCTGTTCGACTTGGGCCAGACCATCCGAGTGCGTGCGAAGAACATTGAGCCCTTGGCGGCAGCACGCGAGGCTGGTGGTATTTCCAGGTATTTTGAAGTCGAGGATCGGCGGAGTACAGTCGCTTATGACTTGTTCAATTTATAGTCTATCCACTATTCTAGCATGACCAGTAGAGCATGGGAGCCAGCCATTGAATTGGATGATCTCAATGGCGTCTGGATGTAGGGGTTAAGTGGAAGAAGGTCTAGTAAAACCTCTAAGACCGCCGTTGAATTAGTGGAAATTGCTCCCGTGACGCCCAGGAATACAAGTCTCTGTATTCTTGTCAAAGCCTTGGTGGTTGGTGGCTTTTAGGGAAGCCTGCCACCAAACTAAGCTGTCATATATACACCGCGCACGTCGCCTTTTTTGACTGAGATGACTCCACCCTGAGGTCCACCTCTTGAGGCTTGAGTTTTAACAGAGTTTTTTTCATTTGTTATTCTTTAGCTGAGCAAGCCTATACGAACAGCTATAAGTGAATGCTTAACTCTGGCCTTTTACAGACAGTATTGGATTGGTTTGGCTTCCTTATTGTTGAAGGCTCTTTAACACTTAGGGACTTTCCAATCACGACCTCGTGTAGTGCAGTTTGCACACCAGGCTTTCTCATTTACATTTGACTACTGATACTTACTACGAAAACAGCGAAGTGAACAATTCACATGCAACGCTCGAGAGAGCATTGTATTGACAAAAAGTCTTTGCGTTGGTCGGAAATATGTACATTTACGACATTTTTCCGCCAAGTCTTCAATTTGTTCTAATTGATAATGCAAAGCAGCTCACACTCTTAGTTGTACATTGATTCCCTTTGCTTCTCTTCCCGAGAAACAACAACGACGTACGACTTCAATCGTATTATAAGCTATTTCACGGAGAATCGTTTTAGTTTTGTTAACAAAAGCATATCGGATGATGGGAATCGTCGGTTGCACTTGTACACTTGCAGCAAAATTAAAAACAGAATAACACAGTACAATCAATATTGACGTGACATAAAATGGTTGACCGCACTACAAGTCAAACAAAAGATAAAGCAGAATACAGGCTTGCATCTGTATTATAACGAGGACGCTTGGGATAAACGACACCGAACGTTGATGGGGAGAAAAGAACCAAAATCGATGTGACCAGCAATGAATCTAAACAGAACTATACCTCTCCTACAGTTGATGGCTCAGTGAGAACCTAAATAGCCACTTCTGGTACCTTCTATGTAGAGTGTACTATTGAGATATCCAATCTGAGATCTTTAAGAAGGACATAAGTTCTCAATATCCTTTGCAGAAATCTCATCGAGTGAGTTGAAGAAGGGTCTACCAAGCGCTCGTTGTCTGGCTCTAGCAAGAGTCGGGCAGATGCAAATGAAATGTTAAGGTCTGTCTCCCTCTCAGCTACATAGTTGCAATTGTGACAATGTGTGTTGTGTGGGATGCTTGATCTCTTATCGGCCAGTATCCCGTACAAAGCGCCACAATCCTAGCGATATCATGTCGAGTTCGACGAAGGAGATATTTTTTACTCAGGCCATACTTTTTTTTGCTGTAGCACAATTTGTCAATCCCGCCCATCTGCGCTTAGCTATTCCAAGGAAGTGCGTATAGATATAGGCCATTACTGCTTGTATTCGAATATGCACTTCCTCTGCAAGTGAGCACTGACGGGCAGATCCCTGCCTAACCAGTTCGTTGGCCTCCTCATTTACTGGGATGTCACTGTGACCTGGAACCCAGATAGGGGAATTTTGGTTTTAGTTTGTAAGAGCATGAGTTCCATTTTGCTTGAGTTGATACCTTGGCCGCATTTTAAACACAACAGGTACATACTCAACTCAGTGCTCCCTCCACGATCATAGAATGGGACAAGAAACTATTTAATAAAGTAGAAGGCATAATAACTGGATACTGCCTCGTAGGGAATCAAGCCAGAAGACTTGGAGCGCCCTACAATGACTTCCGAGAAAGCTGTATGTGTGCAGGCCACTCACCAAGGGCACACCTCGTTTGACTCATTTTCTCTCATTTGTGTCTTACTACCATTCGAACTTATCTTCGATCAGAGCTGTCAAAGTCACCTCAAATTTTCTCCCTCAGTTTTCAGTGACTGTTTGGTGCTTCCTTCACCTTTGCTTCCGTCCATCTTCTAGTCCTCATCTTCCAGCACTCACTCTGTGACCCCGTCTCAGCGCGGTCCCAAGCCAGCACATCGATGTGCAACAAATGAGTCTCCCTGCCAGAAGCACAGCTCCCCCAAGTGATGACCTCTGTAAGAGCTGCTAATTCCACTCTCCCACCACTTGTCCCCGGAAGGCAAGTGTCTGCGCATTGCCAACACTCCCTAATTAGTTCACTAAGGCAAACAGTGATTAATAATTGAGCGAACAACGCTCAAACTTTCAAAACACTCCGCCTGCAGTTCACATCACATTTGAGTCGCACATCAGCCCGGCCGCCAACGTATCGGGTTTCACTTTAAAGCATTCATTAAGGTCATCTTTAATCCACGAGCCTGTTGTAAGCGCCCCCGTCCCCTTGTTCATCGCCGCCCCACCCCATTCGGTAATTGATGCCTGGCCTAGAGTTTAGATATTAATTACTCGTCGTCGTCGTCGGCCGCCCGCTCGCCCTTGCATTCATTAGAAGCCATTCGTGCTTGTGTTGTTTATGGTTGCTGGAGCGGACGCGGTGGGGGTTTGAGGGGGGAGGCTAACTGTTGCTCAACTGAACTGTGCCGAGCGTAAGCCAGTGATGCATGCTGGCCAGTCGCAGGATGTCCTTAATTAAAATAAAACAGCCCAGCTCCGGCTGCCGGTCCTCAACGTTTCTTGGGGAGTCTGAGTGTGTATGTGTGTGTGGCGTTGGTATTGTTGCTCCCTCCACTCATCGGAAGGACGTCCATTCATTTCCGATTTTATTCTTTTCCACTTCTTGCAGAACATGTGGCGCTGTAGCGTTTGCCGACGGAAAATGGCGTCACGTGTGTGCATACAGCAGGACTCCACCGACTCGATGCTGGACGTGCCCGTGTTGGAAGCACTACAACGACGACACTCGGACGCGAAATTAGGTTCTAGTACGCAGACACTGGCACCGACTAATGGTGCCGCACTGGCACCGCCGCGCAGTCCCGAGCTGCGACGCCACTCGGACGTGTCGCCGGCGTCCCTGAAGGAGCTCGAGAAGGTGAGTTGCCGTCAATTGGTTTTGTTAATTGCTTTCACATGCACACAATAATGTTGTTCGTTGTTGCAGCTCAAAGGTGGCAAGACCCCGCAAGGGGAGGGGGGCGAGTGGCGCAAGGGCGGACGCAGTGGGGCGCCCAGTCGGTCGTCGAGCCCCCCACGGCAGGGGGACATGGAAGTGGCATTTGGACCGCCGATATCGCGCATGGCCTCTCGCCGGGGCTCTCGCATCGCACGGCAGCACAGCTACGACGACGACATGAAGGGCGTGGGCGCACCTCCCGGACCCGGCAGTGGCGGTGGTGGCCTGGGTGGCGGCGGACCGGACATGGGCCTGGGCATACCCGTCATGCCCAGAAGGTGAGTCCAGTGTGCAGCTTTTCTCTTCGACTGAACTGAACGGTGTCCCTTTTGGTTTTTGCAGGAAGTCCGCGTACGATGTATTCGCCCCGGGAATCCTCCAGGCGGCAGCACAATCGGCTCTGGCTAGGTCCCCGGCCGAGGGGGCTGGGGCTCCACACATGGTCCTGCCCGGCTCCAGGCGGCCCTCGTTTCGTGTGCCACATCCAGCCGATGACCTTCCGCAGAATGATGACTCGCCCAGCCCCGACAAGGGTAGTCCCGTGCTCACTGTTGACGATGACCGACGTATGCGACGCAGAGGATCACAATTGTACGTGCGCCTAGCTTGTTTTGGGCTAACTTTTCAATTTCATTTTTTTCGCTTAGACCCGATTTGGCAGCACTACGTGACCGTGGCGCCCTGCCACCATCCCTGGCCGCAGCCATACCCCCGCCAATGGCGTCTTTCACTGGACCAAATCTGGAGGACTTGGAGGCACCACGACGCCAGACATCGATGGACGGAGAGGCAATTAAGATTGTTATTCATGACGTTGACTCGGGACCGATATGCTCATCGAAGCGACGCATTGTTCTCCGGAAGGATCCCACAGATAAGGCACATCGAAGTGAGTATAATTTCATCTCGAAATGCCCAACCTTCGTCAATTATTTCGCCTGTCGACCTGCAAAGGTGGCTCCGCAACAATTCATCCTGTCCCTCCTCCTCCCCCCACCACCCATCCATTCCACCCACCACCCATTAGTCATGCCCGCTTAATGTCAAAATTTCGGTTTGAATTCCGGCTGACGAGAGGGGTGGGCTCAGCCTCTCGCTCGTCGTCGCATTCCGACGGAAACCTGGCGATTTATCTCGAACGTAAAAAACTTATGGGCTTCGGCAGCTTTTCAAACAATCCGTCGACGGGGGTGGTGGCAGGTGTAGGGAGGGGAACACAAAGTTTCCGCCTGAATCGATGACTATTCAATTCGAGGACCCACCGAAAATTCCATTAACTTCGTCGACGGGGATTGACTTGCTCCACCCCTCGAGGAGGACGAAATGTTTTTATCTCGTCTCGCACCTGGAATGAGAGCGGCTGTACACGGCTGCCTTCGTCGCGTGGGTCGGTGGGTGTATCTCACTTCAGTTGCATCGATCGATTTGCTCGTCCCCACCCCACGTACATGCCTCGTCAGCACTTTCGAAGGAGGTTTTTCCGAAGGCAACAGATAAGGACGGAGTATATCTGCGGATGAAACAGTTCTTCGTCCCGCGAGGTAATCTCTGTGAGGTCTGCGCGGCTGAAGGACCGCTATTCGGGCAAACAAGCCGGTGAAGAGTTTCCGAACGACGAGGATGGGAACGAGAAGACGAGAACTTTTAAGGATATTCAAGATTTTTCCTTTTTTATTCACTCGCTTTATGCTTGCCGATGATGCGGCCGGGCATATGGCAAGGAGCGGTGGAATCTGCCTCAAAGTGGAACGATTAATGAGTGCTGTGATGAGCTGGGGAGAAAGCGCGTTCTCTCGGATTTGTTTGATGTCAACAGAGACGGTGGGTGGCGTTGGTACGAATTGTGAAAGCGGCTGAGGGCGACGATAGAGATAGTTTTGGGCTGGAGATGAGACTGAGGAAGGGAGTAGAGAAAATCAATAAGCCGCGATAATTGCAGCTTCATCTGGTTTTAGATTTCTAATTGGTCCCGCGGTGACCAAGGAAAATGTGGAAACTCAGCTCACAAAGTGAAGGCTTCTAACATGTTTCACAGCCATTGCCCTGCATAATTGTTGATCCGATCTCTTCATATCGGAGTGTATAGACAGACGACTGAAGCTCAGAAGCACCATCTGTCAAGTGGACATTTTTGCCATCAGGGAGGCATTCCATCAATTTGTAATCTCTGTGCCAGCAGGCGGATGGATAGACCCCCAATAACTTCAAAATTAGACCTCGGAACTCTGCCTGCACACGCATCTCGTCGCCGGTAAAGCACCGAAGTGCATCAAGAAATGCTTCCGACACGGACTAAGGCACATGCTCAGCGACCTCACAGATCTATTGTGCCCCCTCTGTGATCTAAGTGAATAGCCATGTACACGAAAAATGCCAAGAAGCCTTTTCCCTGATTTTTGACTGCTCTGCCCAGGCCTTCTTTCACTAATCCACTTCTTTGAAATGAAACTCCCACCTAGTTGCAGACATCTGAATAACCGTCGAAAACAGGGTTGTGAATAAAAAATGAGAAAACAACCAACTCAATTGGCATTCAGTTCCAAAAGCACTGCCCGAAAGGACTTGAATGTCCTATTGACAGGACATGCTGCCGTCGGTAACAGGAAAATGTTGTTTCGAATGCCATAAAAATAAAGACGTCATAATGCCTTGTAGTTGGCCAAATGCTTGTTCGTTAAGGGCTGCCAGAGACGTCAACGTCGCTCTCTTTTGGACTTTAATGGAAGCATAAAATAAAACAAAAACGGTTACGGCTTAGGGAGCGCTAAGAGAGATTTATGAATTTTTTTTATTTCCCTGTTTCTGTATTTTGAATGTACGCAACGAATGTTTGGATAGCACATGACCATTGCGTCTCAGAAATGTTCCTGAAAAGAAGGTGGAAAAAAAGGTGAGATTAAGGAGAGTTTCGTGACAAAGTACTTCAGTTGACGATGTCCAGCTGAAAGGCGGAGGCTCTCCAAGAAGTCCGCTACAAGTGAGCCTAGTTTTTCGTGGGGGCATTAGATGAGACACATCATATCTTCCGACCCTAGCTGAGGCGGTGAGCGCCGCCGTTGGCCCTAAGAGTTGGGGTCGTCCACACTCGGCCCAGCTGCCGACCTGCCCTTGGAAGAACGTTTTTAGACCTGATTTCTGAATAGGTCGGTGCGTACCGAGTGGCTTCTTATGTCTGAAGCTCTGGAAGCCGCTTTTGGCATATTCCTTGATCTGCTTATTTCATGGCATGAGGTGAGAGACGGAGTTTGTTAAAAGAGGCTAGATTCTGTTATGGCGGTTAAATCTAGTCAAAGGATGGAGATGGGGATTGCACTGCGCGTAGTTTAACTGAGTTCAACGATCGACTTAATGTGTGTTAGGAGATACTTAAGAAGCCGCATTCAATACATCGGTTCTTCAACCTCTTCCTTTGGATATATTCGGAAGAAATGGTCAGTGGTGCGGTTAGTCTCAAAACATGGACCGAACTGCATGACGTGCAGAAGCCAAAGCGATCACACAGCCAGTGGGATCATTACCTGTTCGGACTGTCAGGGGCTATACCTGACTTTGAAGCCTTCCCGTCGTCTAATCAGGATACACATAATTAGGATAAGCAATAGTAAAGGATTGGAAGGCCCTACGCACCTCACTTCATAACGAATTGGGTCAACAAGAAACCTTAAGGGCTTACATGGTCTGCTTAGATTAGCAGTTCAACTAGCCATGATTTCTGTACAAGCTACATTGACGAGAAGTAGAAGAAGACCATACATCATCTCCTCTGCTCGTGCAGTGACCTCTCCACCCAGGAGCCTGCAAGTAGGAGCTTATTTTTTCAATAATTTGAGTAAGTTAAATCGTTTCGCAGCAAGCATCAACTGGTTCCATTGGAGTAGGTGCAATAAAATCCGCCTGTTGCCACATTGGGCTCCCTTCAGACAGCCACTAGAACACAACCAAACAGTGTACCTTTTCTGCATTTCATTGGGAACTCGTGGTTGTCGGCTAAACAATCCAAAATACAGGAAATCAGCGAGGAAGCGAGTGAATCAACGGATTAACTTGAAAATCAGATCAAATACGGAATCCAATATCTAACTATGCAGAGTGGGACTCTCACTCGAAGTCAAAAGAGATTCCTCTCCTCACTGAGGGCTCTTTTAAATGCGCTAAAACACCGGAACCGGAACTGGAACCATAACCGGAACCGGAAACTGTTTCAAAACCAGATGCCTCAAGTGAATAGAACGAACAACAGTTTCAAAGGGAAATGTAAATCAATTGTAACGAGCAGCAATCGCACGCATTACAAAACACCACAAATCGCATATCGCATTGAAACACTCCAAACGACGGGCAAATCTCATTAACACGACACTCGACTCGGCATGGGCCCCGTCTCGGATGAGCTAAAACAGCTCATTTCCGACACGAATCAAATTCAATTAGCCTTCACTTCTGTGTCGGCGAATCCTCGCCAAACAGTAACCCAGAGCACCACAGCACGCAGTCGTTAGGAGAGAGCGAACGCTGTGCTTTGCAAGGCGCCATTACCATTCGCACAATGGTGGCGCATGAAATTCACACAGCCTTCGGCATCCTCCACACGCTGAAAATCCCCGTAAAAGTGTTTTCCATGTTCAGCCTGTTTTTGGGGCAAAATCCTTTTCTGCTCCTAATGTATGCAGTCTCCTCCTCAGAGGCAGCCCCATTCGGTAATCTGATCTGCTTCGTAAATTTTGAGCACTTCAGAGAAAACAATGATAACACTCGACGAGTGGCAAAACACCGGAACGGCGGAGATGCCGTGGAATGATGCCTCCATTGGCTCAGCTGGCAAAGTGCGGGTGCAGCAAGAAAACCAATTTCAACCGTTTCGGCATAATTTAAGCAGAGGATGTGGGTTGGCCGGAGAGTGCTTCTGTGCCGTCTACTGCAGTCTTAACTGCTACTTGACAAGGGGGTGCACCGTCGTCGGCAGCTTAGGACTCGAGGCGATCCCTTTGAAATGTGCATACACATGCTGGCCCCCTTCAAAGTGGACGATGCTTCATCGTCGTGAATCATCCCCAAGGTCGCGGCTATAAAATGACAAAAACACAACCCAACCAACGGACACGTGTCCGACGACCGCTCGTAAAGCTGGCTCCACGAATCAAATTTGAACATCTGCCGGCTCAGTCCGCCCGCCGCCGAGTGGCAAGTTTTTAATCCCCGCGAATTAAGTGAATCCACTGCGGATGAAATCATTTGGTTTTGCGACCACCTGCAGTCGAGTCCTCGAGATGGCAGCGTCCTTGCCGTATCCTCGATCTAAAGCCAAACACAATCCGCTGCAGACCCTCGCACAGCAGAGGACTTAATTTGAAAAGATAAACAACCGCTGTGGCAGGAGCCGGACGCTCACGAGTTGCTGGCTGGCTCAATAAATGCCCCCATTACCCTTGCTAATGCCGAGCGCGCCGAGGCACTTATATTTTATTTTACAGTCGCAATAGTTCGCTCTAATTTAACTTTACTGCTCCGTCATCTGTAGTGGACAATGACACAGCAGGACACGCCGTGGTAGGGGCGGGCTGAGTTGTTTTTTTACGATGCCCTGAAGCAGATATTCGTCCGTGATGCTTTCGAAAGCGAATTTACGACTTGTGGCTGGACTCACCAAGTGCTGTGCTGAGTGGGGTGGCTCACTCGCCTGCGACGTGCTGGGCTGTGAGTGGTTTCGCCTTGACGAACCGAAACGCAGCGAGGACTGCGCGGAACAACGTGGCGACTAATTGATTGATTTAACGACCGGAAAGAGCTCTTAATCAGAGTTAGTTGCCTGTTGACACAATGTTTGCTGATATTGCTCGATGCCGCTGTGTGGTGGGGTGGTGGCCTTTTACCCTTCTGCCTATGCACTGGATTTGGTAGAGTCTTGCTTGCCTGCTTCTCGTCCTGGTGCCCATCTGAAGGAGATGTTTGAGTAGCTCATCCATCCTCCGGAACACAGAGACGACACACGAGATGCTGCAGTTTCTGGCACTCATCTCCAATCAATGTCCAGCCTCTTCCATCTTCCACCCACATCCTCATCGTTTCATAAACTCTTTTCCATTTCCGTATTTTCCAAAGACAACAATCTCCAACAAAAGAAGATTCCCACCCCTCTTTAGACACAAATACGACAGTCCTGAGTGACAGTGAATTCGTTTTGCCTCAAACAAGAACATTGTTGCGCAAGGTTCTCTCCATTCGAATGCAGGTGTTCACATCGTTTCCGTGAGCTCATCATAACCACTCACCTTGCGGCAGTTTGCTCCATTCGAACCCGATTCCCTGCTGCTGCCTGCGATGGGGGCGGTGGTAGCGAATGCAAATTGTGGTCCTCCTTTGGGTGGCACTTAAGCTGATTGTTTTCTTTATTCTCAAACTGTTGTGTATTGAGCGGATGGCATTCGCATGGAATCGCTTTTTTCTGCGAATTGCTATGGAACCTGCTGGATATTGTATCATTATTGTCGGAGGGTATTCCTTTTTCTTGTTTGCTTTCAGTTTAAGTGGAATTTGAGTCCATTGTGGCGACAGTTGTGATATATCTGTGAAAAGTAGCCGAAGTACTGAACAACAGGATTGTTTGCGGAGCTCCCGCTCTTGAATGGCTCTTCGAATGTGGATAGAATTTCGTAGGTAGATTGTTGAAGTTGTTGGGTTAGGATGTAGTCTGATATTTTTCAACTAGCAGTTAACCACAACATGCAGGTAGAGCATGACATTTTCTATCACAACGTGCTGCAGAATGTAATTAATTGAAAAGGACTATTTTCTTTCTCTTAGCTGCGAATGTAAGCAAATCATATTTATTTGGGAAGCCTTGGTAACATTTCTTTGTACATACAACGCAGACTTTCCCCACCCTCAGGACTGGCTGTGGCCGGAATCTGAGTCAGGAGAGGACTGTAGTCGAGTCTTCACGGATGGCTCCAAGTCCAAGAAAGGATCAGGCGCTTGCGCCTTCGTGGATGGCGATAATTAGACTGCACACCTCGTTAAATAAATTTGCGTCGGTTTTCGAATGCGATCCTAATGGCCACGAACAATGTTGTGAAGAACATGTGAAAGCAGCGAAGTATTTATTTCTGTAGCGACCACCAAGCTGTGCTTAAGGGCTTGCTCAACCCTTTAACCACTTCCAGGATAGTTCAGGAATACAAGTCTTCTCTGAATTTGATTGGCAGTTTAAATTGGCCAAGACTTTTCTGGGTTCCGGGCCACCAAGGGATCACGGGAGATCATTAAGACAAGGATCAGAGGAGGTACTCTTAGGACCTGCGGACCTGGACCTGCGTTGTGACTACCTGAGTCCTCGGTTACGGCCCCCATCGATGGTTGCGCCTCTAGAGGGTATGACTTTCCAGGTTGTAGACAGAGCAAGCATCTAACGTCTGCAAGATGTCAGCGGCATTCTTGTTATATCTTGACAGAAAAGACTGCAGACGATTTACCGACCTATTAACAGGCCACGCCAAACACCTAAATGTGCTTGGCCTAAGCGGCGAAACCCTCTGCGACGCCTGTGGAGAAGACGACGACACTGCGGAGCACTTCCTGTACCACTGTCCCGCCTTTGCTCGGATCAGTTGGCAGCTATTCGGTGCTGATGAAGTAAGAGCCGATGATTAAGGCTCCTCATCATAAAAGCGCCTGAATTCCTCCGGAAGACCAAGAAATGACAGCAAATGTAATCAAAAAAATGCTCCATTGTAGCGTTACAAAACCACCGACAAAAATAAAAGATTTCTTTAACCCTAGACCAACTAGGCTTTAAGCAGAAGAGACATGAGAACACCACCTTTTCCTCCGAAATAACTCTGCTGCCTTCTGGTGAAAGCGGTGCAGTAATAAACTACGTCCGACGAAGCCTCGTGAGATCCAGGATTCATTGATATAAAATATACTCATTAGCACAATTTCCAAAATGTTTCGCCTAGTATCATGACATCAAACTTACCATTTGCTTACGCCTTAACACAAAAATGCGTTCGCTACTTCCGGCGGGGAAGGATATTCAGAATTTTACCAATATCCAGCAGAGGGTCAGGTAGACCTCTTTTGCCCTATTCTGCTATAAGATGCACACAATCCTTCTCGTTTCGTCAAGCAATGTATTCAATGGCGGTCCACCTTTTCACACAGCCACCGTCTGTCTGTCACCCAAGAAGCATCTGCAACTTTGCAGACTTAGTGCAAACTTTGTTGCGACCATTACCACATGCATGCTAAGCCAGAGCAAGACACAGACTTTTCAACTTTCCCCTTATCACACAAACACAAACACAAAAAAGGAAAGAAAACACAACTCAATGAGCTGCGCTTTAATCTCGCTTTGGCAACTTGCCAGAGCACAATCACATCGAACAGATGCTCAAGTGCACATGAATATGCAAAGTCGGGCAAACTTCGCGCAACTTCGGACGTACACAAGAGTGTACTTGAGCCATTCTCCAGTTGCAGGAACGTTCAATTGGGGTTCTCATGCTGCACTGCTTATTATTGCTGGCTGCCCGTTTGCCAGCGTCCCTCTGCTTTGAGGGAACTTTCAATTTACCCGAAAAGTAGCAAATCCCCTGCTTTGCCATCCTCTCTGAATTCGCAATCGAGAGTCGAATTGGTCGTCCTCAAGATGTGCGCCGGGTACACTGTTTGCAGACCATTACATTTTCTGCTGTGAATGCAAACAGACGGCACGGCGGTTGCTCCGCTGCAGGGTGCTGCAAGTGATTAGCGTGCAGTCGATTGCATGAAGTCCTGCCACGAAAGCATTTTGCAACATTTGATGAAAGCAATCACCGACAATGTTGCAAGGGACGGAGGGTTTGTAGAAGATTGAAGAAAATTACAAAAAAAAAAAATGTTCCACATACGCAACAGTGTCCAAGTGGGTGGAGGAAAACGGGCCCGGCAAGCGGCTGCGGTAGCTTTTGGAAATGAAATGCTGTTTCGCCACTCGTCTGCTGCTCCAGCATTCGTCTTTGGCATTTGGGCATGGTTTTCTTGAAGAAACAGGACCATTTTTGGTTCAATCTGGTGTTATTGACGAAGGCACTGCTTAGACTGCCCACCAGACGTAACGTCTCTCACATTCGACACTCCTTCATTTGCGACTTACATGGAGACCAACTCTCGTTCCAAGAACAACCCGTGTCTGCATGTCATGTTGCCCATGTCTACAGCGAGTATCCAACAAGTCATGCTCTCCCGGGCAACCCCAAGCACCAGCCTTCAAACGAATCCATCTGAATCAAGGCACATTACTCGGAGAATTTAAAAACGTTTAATTCCCCAGACAGAGCTGAAATTCAATTCATTACACTCACCAGTTGCTCTGCTCTGCTCCGTGCACTGCGCTCGCCCACGTCCCTGGGAACGTGATATAATTCCGTATTCAACGCACTTGTCCTTGGCACAGCTGTGGCGTACGTCGCTCCCGGCTGCCGGGTCGAAGTGATTATCCCTGGAACACTGGCATTCGGTAATCGGATCTGTCAACTAGCGGCGCCACTGTACATGTAGCGTGCGCCCACCACCCCCCCCACATCCGCTCATTAATTATTTCGTAATCATCATGAGAATATCTGACGCGGTATCCCTATCGGATCGGCAGCTCGCTGGCTCACCACATAACCACACTTCCGATACCGCTTTCCTGGCACCGCCACCACCGCTTGGCATGTTCGATTCAAAGACATTTTCAAATTAAGGCCAACTCACCCAGAGCGTGTTGAGGAGCGCCCCAAATAATCGAAGAGACGCAAAAGTTTGTCCTCTAATTCTGCGTTCCACATCCTGAGAGTGGATTATTTGCTTCATTGATTCCGCCGCGGGCGTGGGTCGGGATGTGAGGAGATCTCCTGATTGAACAGGGACCTGATGGCGGGGCGGAGGGCGGTGATTGGGAATTTCTATGTCACTCCGAGTGTATATGAATAACCAGCAGCCAGCCACAAGAGAGATTCCATTTGAAAGTGCTTGAATGCCTCTCACAATCAACAGGTCTCCTCCACCGACCGTTGATGTCGTCGTCGCGGAGGAATCCTTGAAATAAATTGCTTCCATTTTCCTTCCCGCACCGCGCACGTTGCGGCATATTGATATCCTTTCATCGGCATTGTCACCCGCCGTCCCACGCGGGCCGTGTAAGAATGTCATCCTCACCGCCAGTCAACCACCCCTAGTGCGGATCTAATTTTAATAAGGACTTGTCATGCATCCTGCATGCACGCCGGGGTGTGTTACATGTGCCTGATGTAAGCTGTGCTCCCCCTCGATGGAATGCATGTCACATGTTCGTTATGCATCCCGGCTCAGGCGGCCGCAGAAGCAGAAGTCGCTTTGGCAATGTTTTGACGTTTCACTTCGGCAGCCCTCGTATCGCCACAGCCACAAGCTTATCCCGATGATGATGCTGATGAATGGTGCACCGTCAGCACGCCCCCACCGAGCGATATTAATAATTCCCATGGAATCCCCAACTTTATGGCAGCACTACGCTGCTGCGGCGCCGCCTCCACCCACTCGCCGCAGGTTTTGCACAGCACAGCAGATGGGCGAGTGGAACTAACTGTTGACAAATTGGGTGCGTGAGGGCACAAGACGGGCCCCCCTGCTGTGAGTAATGATTTTTTGATGTTGCTCCTGGGCGGGCACCAGCTGACGGGGCTCTTAGTAGGTTAATTTAAGTGCAAACTGCTGTCAGTATTTGCGTTATCTCCCTTCCGCCTGGACTCGGTGGGTTGAGTAATTTGCCGAAGGGTTTGTTTATGTTCTTGCGGGGGCGGGTGTGTAGTGTGCTCAGGTGCTCAGCCTATGCGGCGGGATAGACGCCGACGATGTTGTTTGGCCAATCGATCGGATCGAATAGTTATCCTGTCAGCGATGTCGAGAGCTTACATGGCTTTCGAATTAACAAACGGCTGGGGGTGGGAGAAGCCACCCTGACTGGGACAAGTCGCTGCAAAGTGCTAGGAGGGGTGGGAGAGGGCGGCCATTTTAAGACAAGAAAGTTTACGAGAGAAAAGGAATGATTTTTCACCTGAATTTGAAAGGGGGGGAGTGGGAGGCTAGGAGCAAACTTTTGATGCCGCCAATTGGCGACAATTTATGACCGATTCGGTTGCTTTTAGCGTAAAATTCAATGAAGTTGAACGCGGAGTTTGACGCGTTTTCGGTGTCAATTTGCTGGAGTACCTCGTTTTGCACGTTCGCGTGTGAACTTAGGAGCGGGTGAAGTGAAAGTGATAGTCTAATGCACTCGACTAGTGGGGGGACTCTATGTGACATGTGAGGAAGAACGTGGGGCAAATTGCGCACGAATGACGATAAGTGACTTTATGGGCGGGGAAATTCTTCTCTGCAGTTGCCTCTGTTCAGGGGGCCTACTTTATGTGTCCTTCCGTAAATTGTTGCGACGATGATTTGTGTTGCGTGGTACGAAAGTTGCTGTCATGTGATCAGTGAATTTGAATGTGCTCACGTACCCTCCGCGCATAGCCTTCGATTAATCGCTTGTCGTTCAGTCGGTCGTTGCTCATACGTGGGCCCTTTTCGGCCTTATGGAGACTTAAATCAACTTAAGCGAGAGAATTCACAGAAACTATGCATTATGACCAAAGTAACCATTTCGTTAAGTTTCGTTAAGTTTCGATAAGTTTCGTTAAGTTTTGGTAAGTTTCGCTTACTATTGCTTGGTTAAGCGGGAGTGAATCAATTCGCTTTCTAAGTGATTTTTTGAAGGTTCCGTCTTCCTGTATACCAAGCTTAGTCCTCTATTTGTGTCCTTATAGAACGTAGGGCCTTGCAACCATACGGGAGCTAGCATGTGCATATGGACCTGATATTCCAGTCGTCGGGCATAGTTTCGTCTTCCCAAATTCTGCAGATGGTCTGGTCCATGCTCCCTACCAGAAAATCGCCACCGGCCTTAAAGAACTCTGATGGCAAACCATCCATCTTCAGCTTTTTAATGGCTGTGGCGACTTCTTCAAAGCTGTGTGTAAGGACTACTTCGTCAACTGGAGGTCAAGATCAAGAAATCCCGATTGCCTGTCACTCTCTCCTGGTGAGGCCCGTAAAGCAGCTGTTGGAAGAGCTAACAAGATTTGGTCTACAATTTCGAAGAACGTGGGTGCCTTTCTTAAAGCATGCAGTAAGGCCTTAAGGGGCTTATTAACGTCCCTATTTTCTGTTTTTTGCTCAGCTCCTCTATATTCATCATCTAGGAGGTTGCTAGAGACCTTTTCTTAAGGCGTCGAAGCTTCTTCTCCTCCCTTCTTCTGGCCCGGTACTTCCCATGTTTTCCTTTGCAGCGTCTTTTGACATGCCTCGTCGATTGCATTTCTTCTGCTCCCGCTTCATACCACGGGCTTCTTGTTGGGGGGATAGGTAGCCTAAAGATGTTTCCGCCATCTGTTTGATGGCCGGGTGGCAATGCAACCACATCTCGGCGTCTCCCAATGCTGCTCTTAGGTTCTAGCGATCTGCGGTGAGCTTGACGGCGTCCTATGTCCTCATTGTTGACTAGTGCAGATTTCTGACATTGTACAGTCGAGCTATAAATCGTTCTGCCACGAGAAAGTGGTCAGAGTCAACGTCTGCTCTCCTGAATGTTCGCACATCCAGGATAATAGACGCATGGATTAGGCGACTTGATTGGCGGTTTGACCGTCCGTCCACAGCCCGCTCCTGAACCAAATCTCTTTTGCCGGGACGTTCCGTACAGTCCTGAGCAGCGAAGTCTCGAGGTTAGCTTGGTGAGTTGCAATCGATCGCTCGATGACATCGCGTTCGTACTTATACCTACTTATTAGGTTATATTACTTCAGTGGGAAGACACGCAAGCCACGTCTCACTTAGCTCCTAATGAACCCATTGCGAAGCCCAAAGGGGGAACATTTCCTCTTCACACATTCGTACTCGTACCCATCATGTCTGCACGTTGTCCAGCTATCCTGAATTTCGAATGAACCTGAAAATAGAGGTACTAGAATAAGTGTTCTCCCAGTATTCTGTGCCTCGACTGACAGAGGCTGGGTTAGTAACAGAGATAGTTGATCATAACCACAGCCTCTGCATATGAAGTCATGGTTAAGTCCCATTTTGCTTTCATGGTTAGGTTTTAGGTTTAGGTAGATGGGCTGCCAGCGCAAATGCCAGCAGACACATAGGCAGACTACTACCACCGATCGACAACTCCCAACGGCAAATGGTGACTGGAGCAGACTTGAAAAACGGATAAGCATATTAACTTTACTCCCCTTTAACCAAGACCAAGGCAGTCAACTAACTACGCCATCCAGCTGTTGCTTTCATGGTACTTCAGACGATTATGGCCAGTTAGCGCCCCAACTACCATCCGCAGCAACTTTTTGTCACATTTCCCAGTGGGTTTTTTTACTATTGAACTTGTAACATCTGCGAGGTGCTTCGAGAGTTCCACCTTGCATTTGCTTGCTCTATGATTTTATCATCCACGGTCTTCATGACACCTGCAAGAGGTGGTTTAATGCCTAGGTTGGGTCGGCTTCAGCCACTTTCCTGGCATGTTCATCCCCTGCCTCATTGTCAAAGCGTTACTCACTCATGCTTCGTTTACAAACACGTTCTTCGCCGACTATTATTATTTGTTCATGTCGCTGGTAAGGACCAAGAAATCCAACCAACCTTGGTTCCTGAAAATAACCACTGCCATAATGGTTATTTTCCGGAACCAAGGTTGGTGGTATGTAGCTAGTCTGTCTGTTTTGGTTCTGTCCACCTTACGAGGAGAGAATCGTACCCATGCGATTTTTCAATCCAAAACCCCAGCTCTTTGACGCTTTAAGTCGATAAAGCCGCTCTGGTGCTACAGAATACATCGTGGGACATGGCAGACTCCTCGAGAATCCTAGAGCCTCGAACTTGGGACAAGTAATATGAAACTCAGTCAGTTGAAATCATAATCAAATTCCACATTCCCCCTATCTCTGGATAGCTCTAAAATTTGGTCGCCTGTGCATCAATTGAGGCAACTTCATCTCCTTGGACCTTGGTCTCAACCAACACTACACCTGCGTTGTCCATTTCAACGTCCTAGTCGATATTGCCGTCGGTTTCACAGTGTGCAGCTCTACGACTCAACTTCGTCCAAGGACGTGGCCCTCCTCTCTTGTTCCCTCATTAAGAGCAACTTCATCGTCAAGCTTCCATAAAAAAAAAAAAAACTTTGCCGTGCGTTTTTCTAGTACCCAGAAAAACAAAAACCACTTAAAATGATTTCGTCGTAAAACCGCCTTCAAGGACTATTCGTGGAACAGCCCCCCTTCCCCGCTCAAGAAAACCCTCCGTGTTGAGGATGCCAAAATAGCCAGTTCGGTTCCCTAGAGAAATTGCTCTCATCCGCGGAAGTCCATAAAACCGAAAATAGTTCCACATCACCCCCTCCGTCGACCGTCCTCCTGCCAGGTGAGTCAAATTATATCGACAACCCACACACGCCCTTGGCATTCCTCTCACGTCACTATCCGGCCAATTTAAACAGTGGGCCTAGGGCCTAAGTGCCCAAAATCCCAGATCCCCCCCAATCCCACACCTGCCGGCCGAGATAAATTGATTTTCATCGTAAAACCGAGACGGTTTTTCAATATTTAATCGTCGGCCGTTGCATGCAGTACGCACCCCGAGGTGCCGATCGCTTCAGGACCGCTTAACGGGTCTCATCAAGTATGCACCTCCATAAAATTATTTATTGAGTCGAAATCGTTTCCTCTTCCGATGGTGTCATGTCCGTTCGAAAGCGTGCGTCGCCTTGTCCCTTGGCAGCCCTTAACGGCAGAAAAATGGCATAATCCCGTGAATAATATGCACCCAGGGAGCGGTAGCTGCACATAAAACGAAACTGAATTAACCCACTCCAGCGCCGGGCAGCCGGATGACTCAAAAATTGATACTTGAGCCGGGAATAAATCAATAAAATGGAAATGAGGACAATAACTTCACTGGCGGTTAATACATTTTCCGAGCCGAACCGGTGGAACCCTTTGAGACGACGCGACGACGGAGGACGAAATGGCCATTTGGCTGCTCGTCACAGGCACTGACTGCGACACCGTTGCCAGCACCAACAAATGAGATTTAATGTGTTTTCTTCTTCTCTTTACAGCGCGAGGCTTTGGAATGCGCGTGGTCGGTGGCAAGACCGGAGCGGATGGCAGACTCTTTGCGTACATTGTCTGGACGGTGCCTGGGGGACCGGCTGAAAAGGGCGGATTACAACAAGGCGATAAGGTAATTTCTGCTTCAATTGAAACTACAAACACCTCCATTCGGCGCGGGAGGTGGAATGTGCTGACAAAAGGACCCGTACTGTGTGGGCATCCGAGTGGAGTCAATTTAATTTTAATGCGATTTCGCTATTGCGATCCGTATCCCGTATCCGGGCATGTATCTTCTGCGAGGAGAAGAGCAAGTGTAATCCCGGCGACAGTCGAGCAGAGACTCCGGACGGGGAGCTCGAAATAAATTGCTTTGTGGCTTCAATTGACACATAACATGTGCGTTACTATGCTCCGGATAAGCCAAGCACACAGCACGGTCGGGCGTGTTCTCCTGTCCTCCTCTAGTCTCCGTGAAGATTTCATCCACAATCAAACAAGACAAATTGTGGATTATGAACGTGCTCGGGGGCTCGTGGGCGTCCCTTTTGCGAGTGCGATCATGCTGCTGGAATGGGGATTGACGCCCGAGGTTATCGCTAATGGAGGAGAACAAATAGGCCACCGCGCTCGGGTGTTCGTTCCCTCTTTTCGAGTCGCACCAAAAACGTGAGTCGTCCGCACTCGTGTATCTCAGCCCGACATGTGTACACACTTGCGCCGCAGAGCGTGAATTTAAATTCACCGAACGTGCTTGTGAAGGAAAAACGAGAAGAAACAAAAAAACGAACGAAGACATTTTTAATGTCGAACGATGTCCTTTTCTCTCCTCCACCGCGGAACGGCGCGGCAATTTCCGAGAGATGTGTCAATTTGCTCTTGCCTTGCAATTTAATTAAAGTTCTCGAGTGTTTTATTTTCCTGCTGGGCTACCACACACGATGTTTGGTCAGGACGAACTGAAGAGCTAATCACTTCGCGACAATTTTCCATTTCAGATCCTCGAGTGGAACAGCATGTCCCTGATCGACCGCAGCTTCGAGGAGGTCTGCTCCATCATGGACCGCACCGGTGACATCGTTGAGCTGCTCGTCGAGCACGCCACAGACTTTCGCATGTGCGACCTCTTCGACGAGAATCTACCGCCGGGCAACAGTGGCGGCAACCAGAGTGGACCGCGTAAGTCTGGCGACGGACCAGTTGGCCTCGGCCTAGTCGCAGGTGAGTCGCCCCAGCTTCAATCATGTTCATGCGAACAGCACAAAACAATGACGTTTTTTTTTACCCACTTAACTTCATTTGATTGACTTCATTTTTCTGTTTTTCGTTTGTTTTTTTCTTCGAAACTCCATTATTACTGCCACAGACCCCGATACCACAGACAAATCACCGGCATCGCCAACAAGACGGAAACTACCCAAAACTCCGGTATAAATTTGCAAAAAAAAAAAAGAAATAAAAAATGAAACACATTCGAACAAAAAAATTTGAACAAAAACCAAAAAAAAAAATATTAGAACAAAACAAACAGTTTTTTTCGTTTCGTTTTTTTTTTTTTTTTTTGTTGAAACTCACTGAAGAACTCACTGAGAAATGTTGTTGCATAATTCGTTCACTCTTTTGAAATTGAAATTCATTTCTTTGTTTTATATTTTTCTCTCTTAGGATACAGTGGACTTCTTTAGTTACTATGCTTAATTTTCTCCATTTTTTCCTTTTCGTAGACTTCTTGTTGAAGCTTTTATTTCTTCTCTCATCAGTTGTTCTTCCCTTCATGGGGAAATGGTATTCATTCCTCTGTTTCCTCCTTTTTTTTCTTTTTTGTTGCGATTGAAGTCGAAGTCACTTATTCTGTTGTTTAATTTTTTTTTCTTTTCTCGAACATTTTCGTATTGAGTGTGATTTTAATCGCTTTTACTGTATACACTGAATGCTGAAAGTTTTTTTTTCATTTCGTTTCATTGGTTATCTCGCTCTCTTCTTATTTGTGGTAGAACTAAAATTCTTTATCAAATACACACTAAATGTAAAAACAAACAAAAAATGACAAGAAACTGAAAATCGAATGAAAAAAAAAACAAAAAATGTGAAAAAACAAACTAAATTTCTTTGTCGGAGAGAACTATGACTGTCTATATATTGTTTCCTTAGTTTCTGTGTCCTTGTTCATTTTTTTCCTGCTTCGGCGAATCGAGTTGTTTACAGTCCTTGTTGTGTGATGGATTAAGAGTCAAGAGCAGACTAGTTGTAAACAAAAAAAATAAATAAATACAGAAAATTTGTAAGCGATCGCACATTTGTGTAGATAATCATTTTATCTAGGAAAATACAAGCGCCATCTAAAGCAAATATAAACAAAAATAAGTACTATACAAAAATGTTTTTAAAAGTAAATTATATAAAAAAGAAAAAAAACAAAGAAAATCTCTTATTAAATTATAGGACTGGTTCTTTTTTTATAAACTGTATAGAACATAAATGTAAATGTTTAAACTACTAGTCTATGAAATTTGTACTATAAGCAGCTATCCCTTATCCTTGTGTCTCTCCTCCACTGTCGTTGATTGTCACCCGCTTGAAAGCATCCCTTCTTTGATCAAGGACTTGAGGGTCTTTCGTTAGAATTTCCATGCTTTGGTAGTTGGTCCCATTTTGCGATGTCTTTGAGTCGCATTATCCATTCGTCTAATAGATGTCCCATGCTTTCCTTAGTCCGTCGTCAGTGTCTGCGTTTGTCGGTACTGATCTTGCCTAATTGTCCGTACAAACATCTTCGGCCTATTTGATGTGGATGGGAGTTACCAGAGAGTGCTGGGCGTAGTAACTTCAGGGTAGCTCCGTTCAACTTCAAGGCATCATTCGCCCTTATAGCTTTGTAAGCAATTTGGAACCCTCCTGGTTGTTCCATAGCTGGCTGCGACAGTTGGTGGACCAGTTGTTGAGATTCTTCCCATCTCCGCTCTTCTAGTGGTTGCTGTAAAAGCCATGCCCAGGTCCATTTCGAGCAGTTTCACCGCCCATTCTAATACTAATATATTAGTGTAGTAGGTACAAAAGTAGGTACGGTGACTGATCGCTTATTGCGCATAACTAAAGATCCCCTTAGACCAATCCGGTCCATTGTGCTGTCACTACTTGGGTTTGTAAAAATCTGGCTTTCCCGTTAACCCAATTGCGCTTCCTGTTCTGGATTTACTGGCCATTTTAGATGTCTTTTTCGATTATTCGACCCAAATAAAGAAACCCATTCATTTCTCAACAGATGGCTTTACTAATCTGTGGCTCACCTTGTATGCCCCTTTCGGGCTTGAACTAAATCGTCCTAAGCACCTTCTACTAACTTCTCGGACAGTTTTGTTATAATTGGTTGAATCAGTTTAATGTGAGCGGACGTCGAAAATATGAACCCGCAAACAGGAAATACGCCATATTTTGCCGTTCTTCTTCGATAGAGTCGAAAAATCAAGCCAATTTTGGTCGTGATACTGTAATGCACGGTCTTTCGCTATGTCGCTTCCATTCCGATGGCAAAGATGCACTACCCTCTGGATGGCCAATTGTCTGAAATGTTGATAAAATTATGTAAATCGTCCGTCGTGGAAGCACTGTGTTGTTTGCCCGTGAGCTAAACATTGCACAAGCAAATTTTGAATAAGACTGGATCCTAAAAGCAGCGCCATGCATGGGTACCACAAGAGTTAAATTTAAAAGAAACCACATAAACTGAATTTTCAGACAAGGCCACCAACAGTGACAGTGATGCTCCGGGAGATTGACTCGATGTTCTTATACACCCGGCTTACAGTCTGGCTCTGACATCAATATTATATTATTTTGACTTAAGCGTCCGCCTTTTCGGTGGCCTTGTGATTTTGATCTGCTGGTACCCCGAACAGTTTTGGCCTGTTACCTTCTCCCTGCCTCGCTTAACAAGAAGACCTTAACCTGTAGGATGGTGGATTCTTTTGCAGACAGGAATACATAATTGACATCTACTTCCCACAACATCTGCCTCTGCCCACTGTCTGATTTCGACCCATCCACGTGACACTTTAAGGCGTCGTCTCATAAACAAAGTGGGTTATTGGCGCATTCGTGTCAAGATCTCTTAGTCCTCCAACAGGCTGCCTTGAACAGAATTTCTATAGAGCGCCTGGTACCCTCTTCCTGCACGGACAAGTGGCTTTTCTGCATACGATCGACGTCCTTGCTTTCAATGTCATCTTTGTTCTCACTGAAGGTCGCTTAAGACCTAATCAACTGGGCTGTTGCATGTATAATTTTTTTTAAACCTCACTCTGACGGATGGCCCTTTAGATATATCACCGTGACTCACTTTGAGCAGCCATTGTGGCCATTCATGGATAGCTCCGTGAGTCCTACCTGGAAAACAGCATTTTTCCAGCCCTTCCCGTCACCTTCCTTGATCCGATCGATTGCACTATCATCCCTAATTTCCTCCTTCAAGTATGGCATCCACTTTACAACTTCTGGTGTGCCTCAGGGATCAGTTTTACATACATCGTTTTTTATTTATTTTAATGCAACATATACATACAAATTATGTTTTCAGAAAATCATTCTATAAGTACACACGCATTGCCTCTAGAAAGCCAGAGAATTGATTCAATTCTGTTTGTTTCATGCGATTGGAGGGAGAGTGGAGTTGCTCGGCAAAAACGTCTTTGGCGACCTGGATGGCGGAATTCCTGAAAAGCCTGATGATTGACTTTAGTGAGATTCTCAGCGCAAGGATGTATACATGTTAGTGGGCTTCGCAACGAAAGCAATTTCCTAAACCATGGTAAATAACCAGAGGCAATCTATCACCTGTTCGACACGTCGATCTGTTCTTCGAAGAATGTGCAAAAATGGTGCCATTATAACCATTAAATTGAGCGCTTCTGAGTTCCAGATTCTAGAACAAAATATACTCTTGTAAAAATCTGCATAACAAAAACTAAAGCCAGTTCAGTCCAAGTCCAGCTCTCCATTCATTTCGTTCAAAAAATCATCGAAGCGTAGTTTCGACACCCGTTTGAAAACGACTTTCCAATGAAATTCGATGGAACGACTTGATCCTAACTGATAGGCTCTAAAGTTTGTATCCCTAGACCAGAAGGCTAGTCGATAAATCATTCCAATTGCGGTCAATTGTGTATTTAGGCTGGTCTCTCCACTTTATTTGAACATGTCAATGCATCGAATGTACCTTGTTCAAGGCGTCGAAAGTCGACATTACTGACAGACAACAGGCGGTGCCAATGGATTGTGTTATTTTCTATAAAACTCCCAAGACCCACGGTTGGTTGTCAACCTCAGACCTAAAACCAAACACATTTGCTATTCTAGTTCGATGATTTCAATGCTGTCCAAAGCAGGCGTGGGTTCTTCCTACGAATTCAAGACAGAGCTGATGAGCCTTAACTCAACGCTCCCAGCTTTAAAAGATCAATGGGATGTCTGCTTAATAAAGGGGCGTGCGGTACCAGGTAACTAAGAGAATGTTGGATATCAAAATGGGTCCACAAGGGCCTAGTTTAGGCTCGGAGACGACACGCATTGGCCACGTTTCACTTTGGTGCAGCTGGAGCATTGTGATGCTCATTGGGGGAAGATGTCCTCTAGCTATCGCACTCCGCTGAAGCATTTCTGCATGAGCTTTGTCCAGTCATTCACATTCTTCAATTTGATATTCTCCCCATGTCATAGAAGGACCACAGGCCCTGTGTTCTGTGTGACGAACACGAAGGTTGGTTGGAGTAACCTCATGTTACGCCTCTGCATATGTAACCACTAGGAACAAAGTTGAACGTGGCCCTACCTGACCTTCCTATGACTTTGAAAAGCTGCAATTTGTGAATGACATGCTTCAAGGCATCACTCTGTGACTGGTCAAGTCCCTCCTTATGGCCTTCTCTTTTGATATTTGCTCTTTGATCAACCATCCAGCTATCACTCATCCATTGTACACCAGCGACAATGAGCACATCCTCGATTTAAGCGTCCAGTTGAAGCGCATCAAGGGATAATTCGTTCTGCATGTTATTCATCACAGCAGTGAACAATGCCAACAAAATGCTCATTAGTTTTTCCCCGTAAAGGTTGGCGACTCTGTTGCCATGACACATCCTCCCCCATGCTGGAAGAAGCCATCCCAATGGACTGTGGTCCTGTGGGAAATCCATGCGGTATTCAACTAATCCAATTAAAACTGACTTTAGACAGAATCCATTGCAGGAACGTTGCATCCTCCGTCCTCTTCCCCCGCAGTGCAAACCCCAAATATCCTCCTTTGATAAGCTCACTCTGCCCTCTAACCGTCTTTTAATTTCGTCCTCTCTCACGTCCTGATTAATAAATGAGAAAGCACAGCACCGGAACAGGAGCTGTTTCGTAAAGTTCCTCATTCAATTAGGGCCACCGCCGACGAACCCCTTTACCTCGTGCCCCCCGTCAGAGCTCTCAATGTGTTCAACTCTCCGGAACCCCAGCCACAACGTAAATAGGTAATCATTTTCCGTCGTAATTATGCGATGATAGATTCACGAAACAACTCAGTTCCGAGAATTACTGATTGCTTTGCAATTGGGGAGTATCCCGTGCTGGTGACACTTATCCTTTGATTTATGAAACTTTCCACACTGGGTGTGGACAGAAGGTTCCACCCCCAACATGCCGCGTCGGCCGCATCTGCTTAAAATTTAAGCCAGCGTCAAGAGCAGGCACATCTTCAAGACGACTAGTCGCGGTAATTGAATGACTTTTGAATTGTTTTTTTTTGGGGAATTTAATTTCCGTTTCCTGTTCGTCCTCCATTGTTTGTGTATAAATGTCGTGTCCCCGTGTCCCGTGGTTAGTTTAGATTAAGATGAACTCTGTAAATATAATGAACATACTCTCCAGTGAAGTATGACACAGTAAGAGCCAAAGCACCAGAATCAGTCTTAAGAAAATGTTAAATTCTAAGGAATTCTCGATTTTTGTTTGAAAAAAACAAAAACAAAAAATGCATGTAAGCGTATTTGTAGAGGTTAGTAGAAATATGTAGTATGTAAGACTTTTAGTGAATTTATTCCAAGGAGAAGGAACATAAAAGTGATTATTTTTTTTAGAAACTATGATTGAAGCGGAAGGATGTGTGTCCTTTAAAAGGGACAAAGGAAAAGGGCTGAGGAGAAAACCAACTGATTGTGAATAGCGTGCGATGTGGTAATGTTCTGCTTTACCGAGAGGTTCAGTCACTCTTACAAGTGCGGCGTCACTAAAGTCACTTAACTTCTTTATAATACATCACGAACCACAACATTACTCCCAACCATGGACGCCAGAAGCACTGCTTTCTGTGAATCTACGCGTAATTTCAATATCAACTAGGATCTACGACCGTAGAAAGAGAGTCGATTCGCTCTCAATTAGGTAAACAAAAGCGCTTAACGAACGAAACTTAACGAAACTGAACGAATTGTTATTTTTGCTGCTTATTAGTTCGATGTCATAAGATTACATAAGAATTCTTACGCCTATTATAGTCAGGATCTTAAACTTATATCTATTCAGTAGTTTTCACAGAAAGTTGCTGCTAAGGTCGACGGGTTGTGGCTTTTTATCAAAAACTGGACAAAGTATTGAATTACTCATTTAGCTTTAGTGTGATGACTGTCGAAATTCCAAGGTTGATAAAAAATTCTTGCGTTGATAAAGGATCTTATCACTTTGTCCTGAAGAGTGTTGTTTTATTTTGTTTTGCCTTGACCCAGATATGTACACCACACGTCCAGGCAGATCCTAGCACTTGTTTGATTTTTGATGTCAATTTGATGTCAAGCTTGGCATATTTCCCATTTAACCAGCACACTGAGCACTGACGTATTTTTCTGCAATTCCGAAGTACATATATTTCAAAAGCATTCGTCAAAACGGAAGGACTTTTTAAATGAAGGCTATGTGAAAGGACTTAAGCGTGATTTGCCTTGCCCGTTCGTGTACCTAACCATGTTGTAACCTAATTGAAGACCTTTCGATTGATTCACCTGCTATCAAAATTGGCATATATTCAGTCCAGTAAAGTTCCTCCGTCTTGCTGTCTCAAGTATACTGCAGATAAAGGATTGTTTTTTGTTTTTTTTTTTACTTTCCATCACAGAGTATACTACGTTCTCTAAGTGTTAACTCTCAGTATCGCTTTACATAGCAGATTTCGCTGCACGATTAAGGATCATCTACCGATTTTGCAACTCATAGATTACATCAAATAAACAGTATTAATTAAAAAATTTTAAACTCCAATCGAGACAAGCTAAAATCAATTTCGTTGCAAAGTTCATTAAAAGTGTTTATACACCTTGTAATAGGTTCATTACAACCATAGTTGGTTCTATGCTTCTTATTGTATAGTAAATTTCTCATTCGAAGAGATCTTTGGGGAGCATATATATTCATGAGAAAAAGTCAGTCTGGTGAATTTACACGGCGGATGAACATGGCTGACGCTGCCTTACGCCTGAAACTTAAGGTTTGCAAGCCTATCTATTTATACAATTTACGGACAGCATACCTCGTGAAATTTTTTTGTACTCTTTCGAATCTGAGTTCTTGTGTATCATATGTGGAGTCCCAAACGATGGAAGAATATTCTAAATACGGTCTGACTAACGAACAATAGATGGACTTAAGACTAGTTGTATCCCGAAAATCTCTACTATTTCTTTTCAGAAAGCCTCACATAGCATTAGACTTCGCAGTTGTATAATCATAATGTGATGCAAAATTTAAGTTAGTATCAAAAATTGCACCCAGATCTTTAACCTCTTCTAGGCGACTAAGTCTATGATCATTTATGAAATAATCATAGACAATCGGGGATGTAATTCGATATGCCGTAAAGATATTACATTTTTTGAATATTCACCTCAAGTCCATTGTGCTTGCACCATTCCACTAGTGCATGGATATCCAATTGGAAATTATTACAATCAGTTAAACTACTTATAGATAAATACAATTTAAAGTCGTCGGCGAATGTTAGAATTTTACAATATTTGAAAATTTCGTGAACATCATTTATGAACAATAGAAAGAGTAATGGCCCCATATGGCTACCTTGTGGGACGCCCGATGTAACTTTTATTACTCGAGATCTAAAACTGTCGATCATTACCAATTGCTTCCTGTCCTTTAAGTAATTGGAAAACCACTCTAACATTGACGAATGAAATCCCAAAGACTTTAGCTTGTTTAAAAACAATGTGTGATGTACTTTATTAAAGACCTTCGAGAAATCGGTGTAAAGTACATCAACTTGTAATTGATTTTCTTAATTTGTATAAATTTTATTTGATTTGTACATGACCTGCCCTGCATAAAGCCATGCTGGTTATTAGAAATAATTTCTTTTTTTCTCCTACAATACTTTCAAATAACTTTGGTATCGATGAATGGGCCACGACAACACTTCCTTGCGGTACTCCAGCTTTCATGGATTTAAATACGGCGTGTTTTTGTTTCCATTCTTAACACGAAATATCTTAAATGAGAGGTAGTTCAATAAAATAATGTTTTCCCGAAGAATCGTCAAGAAAAAAACCAAAACCACGAAGTAAGTTATTCACTTTTAGCAAGCAGCAGATAGTCTTAATAACGACGTGGGGGTAAATTATAAGAATTATCGAAGGATTAGTCTGTAATACATTTGTCGGCCTCCCGATTTCCCCGGTTTCATTATAAATTATTCCACTTCCCAATGACTAGGACTAGAAACAAACTTAGGCAGTTTTCCTACGCAGCTCCCTAGGAACTTCCCTTGAGATTTACGAGGTAATTTTTTCCCCCTTGAATTGTATCAAAGCGGCATTTCTTTCTAAACAATTAATATCTGCTACATCCAATAAAATTGAGTATTGATGAAAGCGTTTGTCTTTGTACGGCTTTGTAGTTATCGTCGTTCGCCTCTGTGTAAGTAATGGTTCTTACTAGGGCCGCATGTTCCGTGAATTTTCTTAAACAACTTGTTGTAAGACTCAAGCCTAGGTGCACCTCGGACTTGAGGAACTCCCATTTTGTTACTACTAATTACTGGTTTCCAGAGCAGTTACTTTCTTTTTTCGGAAGTAGACGTTCCGAGCAATAAATCTAAATGTCCCAGTTTTAGTCCGGTAATGCAATAATATGTGAATTACCCTGTGGATGTGCCACTCGTGTCGACACGGGTTGGTATATCATCAGCACGTGTTTAGCGGGCTGTAGACACTCAAACAGTTACAGCTTGGTACACTACCATGTTCGAGTTGATTTTCCATGTTTCTGTTCGAGTACCCCCTTGGTTGGTTCGTGGCTCGACTGGAGCGAAAAATTGGTCTCATGAAAATTAAAAATGCTTTAATGTTCGTGGCTGCAAGCTACGAGTTTGTTGCACCACGTTCGGGTGTCTACGGGCCCATTTATAAGTTATCGCCGACGTGTTTGTGTTCTTCAGACGAGACAGTCGTTCAGACAACTAGGTATATAGGTAGGTAGGTGGTAGTGTGCCCTGTAGGCTCTTAAGGCAGTGGCTCAGTTAGACCAACTTGTTCTGTCCATTGTGCCTATATTTTGGGGTTATTTTACCACCGTGACTTCAGTTCTGAAACCATCCTAAGCGGAGATTTTTTAGTTCAACACCACTTAAGTCCTCTAGCTCTACGAAGAACTGTTGGTTTTCTTTGCTAGGGCAGGGCATCGCACAGCAGATATTTTATTTCATCCTCATCTCTGCAGCTTCTGCAAAAGTCGTTGTGCGGTAGCAATGTGTGCCTATGGTCGATCTCAAGATTTTTTGTTAGCAGTGTGAGAATATAATTCTTCTGCAATGCTTCCGACCATACTAAAGAACCGTAAGTCATAATCTGGCTTAGTATCATGATGTATAGCCATCATACCAACTGTGGTTTGAGATCCCCTTGATTTGCCGAATGCACGTGTAGTCTGAAGATTTTGCACGTGTAGAACGGCACATACGTCTTTTGTACTCTGTCCTTCGCACTGTCCTTCAAACTGAGTTTGGAATCGAGAATGACTCCCAGGTATTTAGCCGTCTTTGAGAGTTTGAGTTGAACTCCATTAATTGTTTGGCATAAGAACTCAAGAATGTTCCTGTTTCTGGTGAAGAGTACTAAGACAACACATTGTCCATGTCATGAATGTAGCAAGTGCTTTAAGAAAAAAGCGTTGAAATGTTGAGGTTTCGTATTCGTATTTCCTTCGGACGTATCCACCAGTCAGTCATATTTAAGAAATCCCCGGTTATGTCAGCAGCGAGGCTTACAAGTGCAAATTTTTCAACTTTTATCTTGATTGCGAAGGGGCTTATCGCATTCAAGATGATGTTGAAGTCTTGTAACTTTGTCTGGAAGAAACGCTTCAATCTAGTTGACTTCAAGTCAGGAATCAAGTATTATGGAAACATTAAACGTCACAGCTGACTATTAGTTTCCGCCGACGAATTTTGAGGGAATTCTCTGATTGGTCGGTGAAATGTCCAGCTATACTACTTGATTTCTGCCTCAATTGAGACTGCTCACTGAATTGCTTACCATTTTGCCAGAAATTCAAGGGCAGCCTTGTCATTTGAGGTTTTTAAAAAGAACATTAGGTGCTCCGTCAAAGTGTGTCAGGAGATGAAATAATGTCACCATCTTCTGACATGTTGACATGTTCTCTAAAAAATCGACTTTATGTTCCTTCTCCTTAAACATTGAAACACTCAGCGATTCACAACACCTAGTTGTGGTCGCTGATCAGATGTTGATTTGAAATAGCAAATAAACAGATTAATCAAGTCTTCGAATTTAGTACAATAAAGTTTATAAACAAAAATATAGCAAAAATTCAAATAATTTAAGTAATTGTAGCTGATTACCAGAAAAACAAAAAAGTCATAAAATAATACAGATTTTTGAAATAAAAAAGAAGAAAAAATCTTCATCTAAAGTATAGATGTAGTTCGATTTGTATGTCATTCAGATCAAGGTATGTTACACTTACCCACCAATTGTCAAAATATGGATTAAAAAAAAACAAATAAATAAAATACAAATAATCTATACAATGAATATGTGTATAAAAAAATATAAATATATTTTCATAACTCCTGTCAGATGGGTGAACTAAATTGATTTCGTTTCTCTTTTGTTTTCTTTACATTTCTGTATAATTTTAGTTAACATTTTTTTTTCTATTTCTTTCAAGAGAAAAAGAAATAATAATTGTAAAGAAATAAATCTTTAATAAGAATGTATCTATTTATCTAAGCATTTTTTTGGGGGGACAAATTTTACGCTAGACAAAAACCTACACACTATACATATTTACTATATCACTTATGAAGGAAAAATATATGAAAACTTTGTTGTCTATTTACATATAACTCTATATACAAACAGCATAATTATTATATATACAAAATGTGTACTTGTTAAATGAATTAAAAATAAAAACAAAAATCTATTATGAGACCAAAGTAATGAAAATAATAAATATTGAAAAGAAATAATCTTATAAACAAAATTGATTTAGAAAAATAAAAAACTAAAAACAGTGTATGTTACACGTATCTTTGTGAAGAAATAAAATCAAAAGTAAAATAAATATTCAAAGTTAATTATATTACAAAAAAAAAAAAAAACCAACACATATTTCATTCATCGTGTTTCTAAACATTTTACAAGAAAAAAAAAACTCAATTTACCATCGGATTCAAGGGGGGCCACCGCATAGAACATCCTCACCTGCCACCGCCATCATCAGGCAACCTCATTCACGTGTCCTAGTTTAAATGGTAATCTTTAGTTAAATATATATAAAATATAAAATAAACTACAAGAAATCTACTTACAAAAATGTAAATGACATTAGAACAGCATACATACCTATGGTTAAATATAATATAATCATTTTTGGAATGGGAATGTTTAAAGGAATCAATTACTTTTTAATTTATTTAATTTATTTGTTTTTTTTTTCTTTTTTTAAATATCTTTATATATATATATAAAATACCCACAAATAAGTTTTACTTATACATAACTATATCTGTCTATGTGCATTTTATCTTCAGTTTGTTAATATTTTTACAGCCTTGTTTGCATTTTTTTAATCAACAATATAAATTATTTGTCCGTATGACTGTACATAAACAACTTAAAATGTATACGTAAAACGTTTTGATATATTAATAATATATATATACCTTTTGTTTTCTTGAACTTGCCTCCTTTGATGTCGATAAGCGCATTCTGATGCTGAAAGCTGTGGGTGTACATTTATAGAAGAAGCATTTGCAGCATTTTTTGCAGAAATTCTTTTTTTATTTATTTTGTTGTTTACTTTGCTTTAGGCTTAATTAATGAGTAGGGTTTCCATATTAAGTTGTCGTATGCTTAGGGATTAGGGCCTAGGGGGTATTTGAATCGAATTTTGCCCAAGTTGTCGAGTACTTCAGTCGAAATTTTGTTAATTATTCCATTTTAACTTGCAATCAACAAAGATGCTCCAACTTAGAGAGGTTCTACGTAGCAGGACGCCAAAATGAAAGCCACCAGAAGTTCTTTCGTAACATTAAGAGAACCAGCAATTGTCGGCTTGAAAATGCTGCTTCTTCGAAGTCTACAACATTCGTGTACATCTTTGCTCGTCACTCGCATTTGTAGGAGACTGCGGATAATGGTTAGGTACACCGAAACAGATAGTGCCCTCTTTGAATCTAAGTCGATTGCATGCCACCTCGACACCCCGCTTCCAGACAAAGCTTACGATATTTGCTTCCCTTTAAGCCACAGCTATTATCAATAGGTTCTTTTGACGGGTTACAGTGCGCTTCCGAGCCTTAGTTACTCATCAGACCTGCGATTTATGGAGTGTGAGAGATTATACCTAAGTCAGGCTTGCATTCCTGTAAGCAACTCTCCACAGAAACCGTGCAGGAACAATACAGTTTCCCCATGTTGGGTCCTTACGCATGGAAGCGCTGTTGAATGGAGGTGCTGTTGAACTATGTAAGTGAGCAGTTCATATGGCCTTCGCTCAACCAATTCCGGTCGAATTAATTTCTAGGCTCTTAGAAACAATTGCCCTCCCATAACTGAGGTCATTCGACCAGTCTGCGATGTACACAAAAAGCAACTACTTTGCGTGGCTCTGTAGTCCGGGAGAGACCTGCGCCTCCACCAACTGGGTACCTATCTCCAGTTTCTCACGTCAAGTTGCTTGAGGTCTTTCTCCACCAGTCTGCAGCTCATTAGACCCGGACGTCCTCCGTTTTGTTGTCCTCGCAATCGAAGACAGCTTAGACGTTGGATCCGTAGACGCCTGTTGACGACTCTGGTCGCTTTAAAGACCATTGACTTTGAGGTTGAATCTTCTCCTCCAGATGCCATGAACGTATGAGCGGGAACAAAGCACTTCTTCATCCGACTTTAAAACTTGCTGCCTCCGGGGCCTATAGATGGACTTGGACCATCAATGACTTGTCAGCTTGATCGTTCCAAAAAGAGCCCTCACCAAACGAAACGACGGCTGGCTAGAGTTATTCTGAGTCTGATTTCGAACCACCATTCATCTCTTGTCTATTCTAGTAGACCATAGAAATCATCGGTGTCCTCAGCAACGGTGTGACCGTAAATTAAGCACTGATGCGACTTCTTAAAACAGCTTCTATTAAAACAGCTGGATGGAGCAGTTAGTTGAGTGCCTGTTCATGGTTAGAGGGATCCTCGGTTCCAATCCCAGTGAAAGCAAAGTTAATACGCTTTTAAATCCGGTCTAGTCACCATTTGCCGTTGGGATCAAATTAACGCCACTGACTATGGGTATCACAACATGGTGTACGGGTGCTGGCGATTTCGTTGGCAGTCCACTTACCTACCTACCTAACCTGCTTTTATTAGCTTATTAGCTGGATGAAGGATTTATAGCAGTCCAGAGCGTCGGTGCGTACAAAGCCACGTACAAAGCCGATAAAAAGAGTTCTTGTTTCGTTTGTTACTATCATCGACAGTATGTCTATCTATGTCCGCGACATTTTCGTACATTACTGGCGTACTTATGAAGTGAATGCAACTAATCGGGGGTGAGCCACACTCTTGGCCTGTCCGTTGGGATTGTCCGACTCTGGCTAAAAGTAGGCACAACACTTTTCGGCATCATTTTTCTTCGGGTCACTGAGAGCTACACTATAATCAATTGATTCCCGAACATCATTTCTAATGCAGGACTTCACCTCTATTGAGTCACTGCCAATGTTCTAGGCATAACTGGCTGACAAAATCTCCTCAGACTTTGTTTGTAAGGCCGTGTGTTTTCTGTAGAAGCTAAGGCCAGTTTCATCTCGGCCTGCAAATGATGAGGTTGCCATGAGATCACACCTACTCACAAAATTCACTCACTCTGCATTCATGAAGGCACTGGAACAACCCCTAGGTCCACTCTGCTTTGTGTGTTGTTCTGTCAGCATCCTGTACCTATCACAACTCATGTCTAATAGGTACGCGTACTGATATCATGTCTGTGCGTAACTGAGGTACACGATGTCGGTGACTAGCTGCTTTCTTGATGGCAACACGTACCTCTTTCACTTGACATTTGACGTCGGACCCATTTAGGCTCATAAGCAAATCTCTGTGTCGCTCTATCGCGTTAATATGACTGGCATAAGCAAACCAGTTTTACGGTGTTCCAAAATCATGCCCTCTCTCCTTTCTTGAGCCTGGCATGGTTTCTAAGAAGCTAACTTGAAAGATTTCGCACATGACATTGCACCGACTTGATGCCTGCTTTATGGCAGTGAAGAGCCTGCGAGAGTTATTCGGGTTCACGAGATCTTTAAAGCGACCACACTTGCAACTTACAACGGACTTGTAATTCGCGGCTTTACTGACTTAAGACAGTTTTTCCGTCCATATCTGGGGCATTCTCGTAACCCACAAAACTACTGCAATCGATAGAACAGTTCTTTGGGCCACCAGTCCGGAGTGGGACCCCGACGGGCGATAGCCACTCGGTTGCGAAGCTTGACTGGTGACTGTATCCTGAATCCTAGTTTTAGTCGGATTGTGGTAAATGGTCATCCCTGTGGGTGGCGTCGTGATGGCCAATGCTTTCACTCCAATTGCGAGGTGAGTTAGAAATATAGTCTACAACCAATACTAGTCTCGGTGGTCTTGCATGCCGTTGAAATGTGGATGGAATTGAGTTCCAAGTCGGTAAGGTGTTGCACTACAACCCTGCGTTACGACCCATGGTGAAGCAGAAAATGGCATGAAATAAATTAGTACTTTGGGTCAATCTCAAGGTCTGTACTTGACTGCGCGGAAGGGCCCCGTGGAATAAAGCCTTCTCGGCTGCACATCAATTGGCCACGGAATTCTAGGCCCCTTCACTTGTGAGCAATACACCAGTGGTTGCTGTAGAATCAAAGCCCAAGTCCACCTTGGACTGTGGCTGATGTGGCTGTCATGCGAAACCACACCTACTCGAACGTCAGTCACTAAAGGCAACAACTAGGCCTTTTCTGATCTGCGTGAGACTCTGTCGGTAATCTTTACCTATCCCGTCACATTTCTGACTGCTTTCAACTCAAAGTTGTCTCGGATCAGAGATCCCTTGATCTTTGTACTGGCTGTTCAGTATTCCCCTCAATCTCGAAATAAATGTTCCGGATTTCAACGCTCTTCTGTTTAGACCACAGTCCATTGCCTTCTGGACTAGATCCACATCTATGTACTCATTTCACCATCGATTGCAAGCTCACAAGCAGTAGTTAAGTTCTCAATGTTCATTTAATTCACTCCAAGTTAATCTCATTCCAAGTCAATCAGAAATTTAGGTTACTTCGCTTTCCACTCCACTCAGAGCCTGATTAAAAATGCAGCCGGTCACGTTCCCTCAGTGTCCATTAGAATGTCACTCTCGCATCGTTGACAGCACACTGTGAAGTGTTCCCCCTAACAAAACCACTTAGTGAACAGCTCACACCCCATCACACAGCACATAGCGAGCAAACTTCATAAATGCATTCAAACACCACCACCATCGCACAACGAAACACACTTTCCCACTTAACACACGTTCAACTAGTCCTCCTCGATATCTTCGTATTTTTTCACCAACCTCTCTCTCTCTCTCTCTCTCTGTCTCCACGGTCTTGAGTTTCAATTTTATTATTTAATTAACATTATTATTTTTTCTTTTTTTGTTTAGTGAGTAAATTTTGAATAATTTTTTTTTTAGAAAAAGTAATCCCAGCTGGCACGAGTTATGCTATGAAAGTAAACTTATTTTTTGCATATGGAACTTAGATCTTGGAAATGAAATTGTAATATACGTTCAAATAGATGCAATTGACTAATCTTGCAAAAAAAAAAAAAATATACATCTGAAGCAACTTCAAAAATGCATTTATACATACATATACTTAGCTATACATTTGTTAATATTTTTTTTTTTAAATATAAACAATCTGTTGTATATTTTTATTTACAAAATATCTTCGTATATCGAACACAAAAAAAAAAGAAAATAAAAAATATTAAACAAAAAAAAATATATAAAATAAAATCAAAGGAATGTGAAACTGTAGATAAAAAGATATACTACGTATATAACTGTATCTTTTCTTTATCGATGAATTCATTCTTTCTTTCTTTCTTTAATTTTTACTTCTGTTCATCTGTCTTTCATTTTGCATTGCGAATGTTCTTTGAGAACGTGAATGTTGTGTTGAGTGCTACTCTAACTACTGCTAGTTTCTTTGTATCCGCGATATGTCTGAGAATATTGTAAATAAATTCAGTGTAAGAGTGTGTGTAATTTAGTTTTAACTTTGCTGTGGTTACACTATATATTTTATAAACTTTTTTTTTTAATTTGTAAGACTGTGCACGCAATTCAAATTGCTGGAATGTATTTTAAAGATATTTTGCACTATTCTGTTCACTAATTTAATTAAGTTTTTGTTTTTGGAGACGATGCTGGGACAAGAGTGTTCGTGAAGTGGATTCACTACCGTGTGTCTCGATCGATGAAGATTTCGCGTTGAAGTGCCTCCAAGGCAATGGTCATTGAAAAGAATAAAATAATGGTTGCCTTTCCAAGACAGGTCTGTGGGCCATCTTGAAGATTCTCTTGAATGATTCTAGCTTCTTTACTCCGTTGAATGCTGCTGACACTTAATGCAGTAATCCCTCCCATCAGAAAATTACTTCGAGATTTGTTTCCAAATTAATGAAACCATTAACTTTTTTAACAATTTGTGGGTGTCTGTAACCTTTTCCCAATGCCCACGTGAGCTCTTTCCAGCCGATATAAGTCCACGTAACTCGTTGTGCTTGCAGATCCAGTTATTATTTGGATCACGTCAAGATGTATGTCGTTCAGACTGACTTGGAAATATTTGTAGTACGCCTCCTGAGCAACCCTTTAAAAGTTAAGTTCCCTCAAACCTCCTAGTCTACGATCAACACGTTCCTTAGCAATGGATTGCACTGTATGACTTCAGCTCGTTAACTCTGTAGCTCTTGGTATCTTGTTTCATCCGGTAATCCACTTCGATTTGGAATTTCAGCACTTTTCTTCCTTCAATTTATGATGAATCATAGACCTGAAAGCTATACGTGCCGTCCATCGGGCGGATTCTATATGAATTATGTGATCATACAGATGGGTATTCCCCTCCGTGAGTTAGACCATGAATTCAGCGATAACATGGCCTCTATACCGGATGTTGAGTCTTCCTCTCATTCTTGAAGAAGGAGGCTTGGATTCGAAGACCCTCTTGGTGAAAATGCAGTCGATGTGGCCGAGCGGACCTCAATCAACCAGCCCTCTCCAGCTAGCGTGATCTCTGCCTACTTGTCTGCACACTATAGTCACGACAAGTTGATTGATGTCCTTCTCGACTTTTAGCTAAGCTTAGACGAGGGCGGCCACATGTTCTCAGTCGAAGCCTCTTTTTGTTCACGTGCTTTATATAACCCAGCGCTGGATCCCTCGATTTCTGGATAGTCTCATGTCCCTGTGCAGCCCGTTCTGTTCGTTGTTGAATACTTTCCTCCTCTTGGTGCACACCATGGCCACTCAGATCATCAGCTTTTTCGCAGTAGCAGCTTTGATAGGCGTCAGTCTCGTTATTCCCATTGCCTCGTCTAGGGTCGAAATTCTAGCCCATCATCGTCCAGATTGAGTGGAACCTCGCTTTCACAACAAATAAAAGCACCCTGATTTCCCTAAGCACGTTCCCGTGGACATAATCCTTGCAGCACATCCATCCAAGCGGAGAATCAACATTGAAGCCGTAAAATTCACTCTGAACGAGATCCACTTCCAAAATCGGACTCCCTCTCGATCTGAACTCATGCAGAATGAACGCATAAATTCTGCATAACAACCAAATAATATCTCATTAGCATTCGCTTAACTCGACTTCCGTCCACCGGACGACATGTTATTCAGCAAAATCTCCTGACCTCGCCTTAATCCCGCTCTAGCAAGCTAACGAGTTGAACAATCCCCTCGCTCGGATTAGGCAAAAAACGAGAACACCCTCTCAACCCCACACAAAGCTCTTCAAAAATTCACAAACTAATTACGGATGATAATGCGAAAATTTCATTCCCAGAATTTCGCTTTATCGACAACATTCCCCCCTTCTCATGAAATATTGAGAGCACACGGCAAACGGCACAGCAGACGATACACATCCCATCACGTAGCACGCAGCAGGTCGGCTGAATTAACAAAGGGGACTTATCAAGTCCTAGGCCCCCTCCCCCCCCACCCCCGTGCTCGGCAGCCACCCTTTGAGGGGATTTCAACTTTTTCCATTTCGGCATTAATTTACCCACAATGCGCTCGTCCCCAGCCGTTCGCATGTCCTCCGGGGGCCGATACTAGTGTGTGCCGCGCTTACACACATATTTTCATTTTCATTTTCATTTTCATTTCATCCACTCATTGGATGATGTAATGATATCCCTGCCACGCACCCACACACGAGGCTCCTGCGTTGCTGCATGGATTCCTAAGAAAAAGTAATTTATATTTTTTCTTCGTCCTCCCTCTCCTCTCATAACCGCAAGGATATCCTAGGATTGCCACCTGGATGAGAAGGTCTTTTGACAGTGCTTCCCTCTGCCGCGTCCTGTCACCCCGCCCGGCTGCGGCGGCGTCTTCCACTATCCTGCCTTTCACTCATTTCCTGCCGAGAAATTTATTTCTTTTGCAATTCTTCCCACTCTCCTGCATTCCCGGCTAACCACAGATCTCGTGGGATTTACAAAAAGTTGCTATCCTCTCCCGAAGGGGGGGCGGGCGGCCGGGTGCGCCATTGGAGTGGTCAACGTGCCGTAATAAGGCTGGATAGATTCCTGTCCTTTTTTTCCTCTCCATCTCCTCCTCCGCCTTGCTGCCGTCAGGCCGAGGATATAAATTCTGTTGGACGCGTTGTGAAGAGGATTTCTGGGTGGGGGGAGTCGCGGTCTCCTTTTATGCGGAAATTGCCTTACCAGTAATGAATTGTGAAAAATTAGTTTCTCAAGATATTCTCTAATGTTTGCAAGGACAAAGCGAAGTGCAACTATTTGTCAGAGATCCCGTGGACAGACACGCCGTGGACAGGTGATTGAAGCGGACTCCGGGCAGAGGGTGGCCGGGAACTGAGATGCTGCGACGGAGAATAGAGTGATCGCTAAAGTGTGGTAATGTCGCTACGCTCGGAATGTAATCAAATAGAGGAGATTCTTCCGACGTCCTGGTGTTGCGAGGCATGTCCTGTCGGTGTTCTTATTACGTTTAATCTTTTCAACTGTGATAGGGCAACAATGGAAGACTGACGCTGAAGTTGTCTGAAATTTTCTGACGTCGGATGGATTTTCAAGAGGAGGGTGTCCAGATAAGAGTGATAGGAAAGGAAATTTAAATAAAACAACTACGATGCAAGGTATAGAATCAATTTTGGCTTTATTTTGAAGCTACATGTATGTCATCTATATAAATATATATAAAATTAAGTGACAAAATGCGTATATTTCTTTCTACCGCCCTATGCGAGTTCTGTATGAAAAAGTACATTTATTCGCCTCAACTTCGGTGGCAGTACTTCAAATGGTCGGTCCAAATTTTAGCACATTTCCAGCGCCCAATTCGCATCTTCACTGCGTTGTCGCAATCTCGTACGGATGTAGGCCTAAAATGAACCGCAAAATACGGCCGGTTGACTCTGTAGCGATGTTCAATTCAGCTGATTGGTGCTGAATCAACATTTGTTGGTTGCGGCCAGACCGGCTACGACGTCTATATTTTCTTCATTTCCCATCAATCTTTGCCAGGTGCGAGGCTTAAAGTCCAAAAGAGTGTACTCACACTAAAATTTTTCTATGGTTCGACAAATTGCCCGCATATTGAAGCCATGTTGACGACCGACCTCACGTCGAAATTCGAGTTGCATATTTACAACTGAGATGAAATTACGATTATATTTATTTTTTAATGATTTCTGCACCTACGGTAATTGCTAAGGGATGCAACAAATGACACACCTTGTTGAATATTTTGAAAGCTAAATGTCATTGGTAACCTTGGTAACTGCTGCAACATAGCAATGGGAAAGGCTATCATTGCTATCTGGTCACCCTTTAGAAATACTGCTGTTTGGCTGTACACAAGGCTTATACGATACTTGCGTCGTTGTATGTGTCAAAATTGTATCATATTCAAAACATTTCCTCACAATTAAAGCGCATCCTTCATTCGTACAGAGTTCTATCCTTAGCACACCCTAAAGTGTGGGCTGTCACACTAGCTTGTTCATTGATGAACGGACTGCGCAAATGGTTCGTCATTAAAATCTTTCTGGTTTAGTACACTTCCTTGATAACGTTACAATTTCTAAATAAAACAGCATACAAATACACTGCCTCTGCATTCATTCAGGAAACATTTCAAATAAACGTCAACTCAAAGACATCCCTAAAATGCCAACTGTCTCTTAACGAGATGTCTAAGCACTTACTTACAGCTCATGTGCGTGGCGGGACAAACAAACCAGGCTATTGCAAGCCCAATGAACTCGATAGCTGTGGTACAACATCCCCATTCTCACCGGGAAGAGATGCAGGTAGTGGCATTGATGTACTTAGGCCAAAGTTGGCTCATTGTACAGCCACGTCGATATTTCAAATTAAAGAGGGTTGCCGTGGCTTATGACAGTTTTTTCAACAAATATTCTTAGTGCGTTGACCAATATTTTGCTGAAGTTCTGTAGACTGTCGTGGAAGTATGAGGCCGTGCTGTCTTTCCTAGTTGAGGAAAGAGCAGGTCAGTTGAAAGGAGGCTTTCCTCCTCCCCTAGGCAGATTCTACAAAAGTCGTTGGATAATAGGCCTAGTCTTTTTGCGTGAAGGCTAGTAGATGGTTTCCACTGCAGTGATAATTTTAGATCTCTCTCTTACCTAAGGTCAGTTCGCTGCTATGCCTGCTTCTCCATTCACCACCCTGACAGAGTGTACGATATATCCGATGTGGGCATTTTCTTTCGTCGGCGCTAAGAACCAGCTCTGTTGTTGTGCTTATCGTTTAGCTTTTGGCTCCTGGCAAAATAAGCCTGGCAAAATAAGTGTTTTGTAGAGCATGAGTTTGGTACATCGTGTCTGGCGTTTTGAGTCCACTTGTTTTGACAAAGTAGCACCGGTTGCCAAGGGTGATTCTGCGTCGAATCTCCACTAGGATGACGTTCGTAGAGTTCACGTTTGTCCCGAGGTGGGCAGAGATTTAATGTTTTGCCCTAGGTGCTGTGTTTCGTTATCGTTTTATACTTATTGACCATAAATGCAGATCGTTTCGGCTGTTCTTCAATCGCAACGAAAGGGGGACAATGTTAAGTAACCTGCACCGCTCCGAGTAATGTAGTCTAAAACCAAAGTGACACTCTTTTAACAGATTCTGCGACTGAATCCACGATGTAAGCCGTTTTTGCAAGACCGATGCGAGTATTTTATAAGTTGCAAGCAGAAAGGAAATTTCGCATCGCGCAGTTCAATAGGAGAAAGATTGCCCTTCATTGCTTTATTAAAAAGTGTATAAAAGACGTTCCTTTATTTTAGCAGTTCAACTGGAAGACCATTCTCGCCAGCAGCTTTATCATAATTTTCTTGCAAAGCGATTGCAGTGTTCAGAGTTTCATTGGATAACCCTGGTACCGCATGCCACTCTGCTGCTTTTGCGACTGGATTTCGTGTTGTGGCAGGCTTCTCAAGCCAGTTTCCCAAATTCCCATGCATTTTTGCACTTCGTCAGCCTTCCAGTTCGTCATAGTTTCTCTTCTTGATTCTACAAAGCTCCTCCAATTTAATATTTGATTCAATGTAAGCCTTTCACCTATGTAAGGTTAGCCACGCAGGGGATATTTGCGTATTATTTTCCATTCCTAGTCGGACGAAGAATCGAGTCTTTACTATATGCTCCAGCATGGCAAGGTCTACATCTTGGTGAGTTAGGAGTTTCAAGTCGAGTCGGTGTCCGCATGCTGGCGCCTTTGAACTTTACCATTTGAGTCTAAGTACCCGATGTTGAAGGATAACAACTGCCGGATGTGCCTTTTCAATTCCCTCAAAAAATGACCAGCCATACTCTCAAGCCCAAACTTCTCCCCAATTTTGTTGCAATATGATCTGTCCAATGTTCACTTAGAGCACTTAAAAGAGTCCACAAAAAAAACGCTCGTCCTGATAATACACACAAGATTGGCCAAGATGAACCACATCGCAGACCAATCAGTCTCCCACAAGACCTCTCAAGAAATCAATCAATATTCAATTGAAAAGTTTCGCAGCTCCACACCGATTGGACCGGCCTCAAATTAATTCCTCAATCCAGCCACCATCGATAAAATTGGAAATCCAACTTTTTTTCGTTTGCCTCTCCTTACCCCCTGCAATCCAGCGTAATTAAAATGGACTTGGCTGTGTTGGCCACCACAAAAAGATATTCCAGCTGAGCACCCGTACGCACCCCTGCCGCACAGAGGTGTTGCCATAGGAAAAAGGCCTCCTCCAGCTGGCTTTCGACACACAATCCGTTTGTGCTGTTGTGGTGAAAAGTGGCCAGTCGACGTCGTCGTCGTCGTCGCCTTCTTAGCGCACATCGCCACTCACCACCAAAGCCTTCATGTATTCGTGTGCGCTTTTGTGCGAAGTAAGCTGTTGAAAAACTTCCCGTCCTGGAGTGGGTGGGGAGGAGGAGGGTGGGACGGTTGGAGTTGGCCCGACTTTGCCAAGGATAACTTGGTAATTGCTTTCGGGTGCCTTAAACTTAATTCCAACTCTTTAATGAAACTTTTTCAAGCGAATCATAATGACATCGAGTGAGAAATCTTTCATCCGCTCCAGACGATGGGGTGGATAATCCAAGAAAGGGAGTCGTTGCCAAGGAGACAGTCCGCCACTCCCCCGGGTGTCAGTTGATTTCTATTAGAAATCAGGTATATAACTTATGTTTGGGGGATATCCGTGCGCCTATGTGTGCGATGTGAAAGGGTCTCATTTTTTAAGGAAATTAGCTGAAGGCCTACAGGCGAGACCCTTTTTTCTGTCGAAGTCGAAGTCATTATTTGACTCAGGTCAGGTGAGAGATGATGACTGGCTCGAAGTTTGATGAAAGATCCTCTTGAGTTGATATGACTTTTTGACATGTTTGCAGTGAGTTGGGCCGAGGGGCATGTTGCAACACTTGAGTGGACAACTCACGATGAATAAAGTAATTTCAAAAAGCAAGAAGGGTAACGAGTTCATGGTTTCCTGTAGCACTTTGACCGTAATAATTTTTTTCTTTCTTAAATTAATGTCTTAAGGTTGAATAGTAAGGGATTTGTATAAATTGCTTCTGTGAACATTTATAAATATGTCTAATTGTCATTTATGCACGTTAAGAGCGCTTTCGGCTTACTTAACGAAACTTAACGAAACTTAACGAAGTGGTTTTTTCAGTCGCAGTTTTCATTTTCTATGCATTCGCTCGTTTATTATGGTAACGACGTTTCATTCCTGTGTACTCACTCGATTTTTTAAGTAGTCTTAAGTCCCCTTTGCTCAAAATCAACACCTCGAATCGGCATGTCCTCCAGTTGAACATGCCCTTCCACATTCACCACTCCATCGGCGTTATTTTAATTGAAATAGTTTTCAGAATCAAAATACACACTTTCGCACGGGAAAGAGCCTCGAAATTAAAGCGAACTAAAACCATTCAAAAGGCAATCCTCGTTATTGTTGTCCCACCTCGGACCACATCAGCAGATTACCCAAACAAGCGGGCTCAACGGCCAGCCGCACACCATTTTGTAAGTGCAAACACCCAATTTAATTAGAAGTCCTCCATAAAATTAATTGCCATTCTCACAACTACGGCGATGCGAAGCCCGGCAGAGACCCTCATTAAAAATCATCCCTCACCGCCGCGGCGCTCGCCGTGCATCTGAGATTATATCATTAGCGTCTAACACCTAATTTAGGCCCAACTTTATATTCGTTCCAGTCTTTTGTTGATTTTTGTACGTTTTTTTTTTTTTTTTTTTGGTTGGCTTTTGTGTTCTTTTTAGTGTTGTATGGCTTTATGATTATGACCAGTTGTTGTTAGTTCGTGGTTGCGGTCGGGAGGGGGCGCCCGATGCAAAGTCACTTGCATGTCCGCTTGAACACATGCCACACCTCACACAGCTCGGCGGCGGTGGTAGAGTAGACTGCCGCCGAAGAGACATCCCTAATCCTTTGTGGAAATTCGAGAATCCAATTAACATGACTCCCACTTCCACTTTAGGAGCAAATTGCCCGCGAGAAGCAGGTTAGCGGTCGGGTACAGATCCAGGTATGGTACCATGCTGAGCGCAATGAGCTTGTGGTTTCTTTGATGGCAGCCGACGACCTGGCGCTGAGGGACGACGCCTATGGGCACGGGGTGCTGCCGGAGGCGTACGCTAAGGTTCGGATCCTACCAAAGACGTAAGTGGTGGTCGGGCGGTGCTGGTTTGTGTGACTAATCTGAGCTGTCTTTGTTTCTAATTGCAGTGGGGACGGTTGTGTCCAACAGACGGAGGTCAGCCGACCCACGCAGAACCCCATTTGGAACGCCACGCTCACGTTTGGCCACGTCAAGGGCGAGAATCTCATGGACCGCTACATTGAAATCCAACTCTGGGACCTGGTGCCCCACACCGAGTCGATTTTCCTGGGCGAGTGCAACATCGAGCTGCAGCAGGCATTCCTAGACGACCGCGCACTTTGGTGCCGCCTCGAGGATCCTAAGGGTTTGCGCGGCATCAGCATGTCCAAGTCGCCGAGTGTGTCCCCGCGAGGATCCATCGCAGGAGGTGACGTCTCACGGCTGATTCGGCGCGACTACAACATGCAGCGCTCCATATCGGACGACGTTGACTCGATTGGCGATGGCACATCCTTGCTGCATCCCGATCACGCGTGGATAGCCGGCTCCCGACGTGGCTCGTCTCAGTCGGAGACCCTGGAGGTTGAGGTCTACCAACTAGGCAAGGACTTCTCAAGGTCGCTGCCCGGCTCACGACGATCATCGTTCCAAGACCCGGAGAAGAACAAGGAGGAGGAAATGGTGCCCCCACCACAGTCCTACTTGCAAGGACGACGACGATCATCGGTGGCCCGTCGTGATCCCGACGAGATACTGAAGTCACTCAAGGCCGTGCGGGGCGAACTCGGACGCGCCATGAGCCTGAACACCGAACCCAAACGCATGGGCTCCAGACGTAAGTTGATTTTTAAACATGCCCTTCAATGCTTTTCCTCCTCTCTATCTATCGCTTAACACATTATATTGTAAACTCTTTTATTTTGTCTTTCTTTTAAATTTTTAAAAAACAAAAAAATAAAAAAAAAAATATATCATGTTCAGCATCCGTGTCTCAAAATCAAAGCTTAGATTTACCTCACTTATGGATGACAAAATAATCTAATTCGAAGCACTTAAGAACAAGTTTTAAATTTAACATCAAAAGAAAGTAAAATATACAAAAAAAAATTATTTCATTTAAAACCAAAAAAAAGAAACAAATTCACAAAAAAAAAAGAAACACCAATGAACCAAATTACAACCGCACCACAACCCAAAACCCCTCTAATCAGACAACAAACTTAAGAATTAACATTAATGCCTAAAACTAAACATTTTTTCTCTCGTATTCACGGTAAGATTTATTTGATTCATTTGAGTTTCGTTCAGTTTAACACGTTCGTTGATTCGTTTTGAGCTCATTTTCTCGTTGAATTTATATTGGAAACTTCATGTAGGTGTTGTGTCCTTTTGACGAGTTCCTTGTTACTGCCCTGCCTTTGTGCATGCACTGGTTGCAGTCGCAGTGTATTTTTCTTTAAAAAAAAAAAAAAACAAATCCATTTTTTTCGTTAATTTTTCGTCAAGTGTTGTGTTTTAATTTTTTTTTTCATGTAGAACAGTTAATTGGGATTAAATTTACTAATGCTGTTTTTTTTTTGTTAATCAATTTTTTTTGGGTTCACCCTTTAATTGGAATTCAATTGTAAATATGTTCTTTATTTATTCGACGACTTAATGTTTTGTCTAAGGATTAATGTAAATATATTTCGTCTAGTTGGAGCACAATTTGCACCGATTGGCAGGTGGGCTTAATCTGTCTTAAAACAGCACCTAAGCTGGGGAGCTTGGAAAAGTCGTGGAAATTCTTGGTGAACCCTGGTGTTCCCCATGCACCATTGGGCTCCGATACCTTTTCTCATTTCTTAATTGGTGCTTGAATGAAGTTGCTACACTGATGATTCCCAGCGAAACAATCTTTCATCTAAGTCCTCAGCTCACGAATAACAACCCTGCCCTTCGGTCGTAGAAATTGAAACGACAGAGTATGTCAAACACATTGATGTCTGGTCTTGGCAGCCTGGTTGGAACAGTAGAGCGGAACTTAATGCTTTTAAAACTGATTGCTGTCTGCTACCACTCATGTGAACCCTTAAAAATTAACCATTATCCATGAACGCCGCTTGAGTCGATGAAACCAAAAAAACATTCTTCCGTATGTGGTATGCCATTTGATGCTACTGAGACCGCCAAAAATGTAGTAAAATGTCCAGCTTTCATCATTTAATGCACCTTTCATCCCTTCTGACGTGGTTACAATTTTAAGAGCCCTAAGCCTGGATAAGCTCAGTCGCGGACACTCCATGGTTCGCCGGCCTGATAAGTAAGTAAGTGAGTCTGCGTAAATCGCTCATGCCTCGTCTGGTGGTCCCACGACCCACATGTACCTCCTACTTCTTACTGGCTGCCATGACCCCCGAATAAGCATTAAATCTATTAAAAGAACATGTGACCTGGAATCCAAAAGCAAGCCATCAACTTATAGAAGACAGAAACATTGCCAAGTCAGGGACAGTGCCTTCTTTTACTGTGTTCCATAGCTAAAAAGCATATCATTTACATTCCACATCCACATCTCCACCCTTCATCAAACATTCCCGCCAAGGGTACTCATCATTTCACTCTCAAGTCTGCTTCCAAACGAACTGTTGTGTTTAGAACATCGTTTCTCAATTGTAAAGGGTGGTTAAATTTTAAGGGCCGATGTTGATTTTGAATAAAACACAAATTATTTAGGAAATTATTGTCATTTATTTTTATTATGATAATATTGGTATGGTTTAATTATGTATGGAACAAAATATCGACCAAATAGTCGCCGCGACCTCGGCGGCACACCTCCATCCGATGGTCAAAATTTTCGATGACGCTGAAGCATAATTGAGGTTCTATGCCGTTAATGTGCCGAATTATCTCATCCCTTAGCCCTTGAATTGTTGCTGGCTTATCGACGTACACCTTTTCTTTCAAATAAAACCAAAGAAAGATCACATGATCTTGGCGGCCAATTGACATCGCCACCATGTGAGATAACACGGCCATTGAATTTGTCGCGCAAAACAGCCATTGTTTTGTTAGCTGTGTAGCAAGTGGCATCGTCCTGTTGAAACCACATATCGTCCACATTCATATCTTCCGATTCGGACCGTAAAAAGTTCGTTATCATTTCACGATAGCGAACACCGATTTGTGCCGCCATCGCATAAACCGCACCAAACAGTCACTCTTTGTGAGTGCTTTGGTTTTTCGACAATCACTCTTGGATTATCATTCGCCCCAATGTGGCAATTCTACTTATTGACGAATCCACTGAGGTGAAAATGTGCCTGATCACTGAAGATGATTTTCTTCGAAAATTGATCATCCACTGTTGCCATTTCTTGCCACCATTCTGACCATTGACGACGCTTGAAATGGTCAAGAGGCTTTAGTTCTTGAGTCAATTGCACCTTGTAAGCGTGTAAATGCATAATGTTCATCAACGACGAGCGTGAGAGGTGCAATTGTTGGGCACGACGACGAGTTGAGGTGGACGGCTCTTCAGCCACACTATCGCGAACAGCAGCAATATTTTCTGCAGTATGAGCTGTACGAGCATGCAATGGTGTTTTCACATCTCCTACAGACCCGGTTTGCTCAAATTTTTGCACGATTTTTCCGATTGTACGCACATTTGGACGATTAAATTGACCGAAAAAATCACGAAGTGTACGATACGCATTTTGATTTGAACACTCATTTTGATAATAAGCTGGAATAACTTTGACGCGTTGCTCGATTGTGAATCTTCCCATGGTTCAAATTGAGTTAGTCTGAAATTGAAAATTTGACGCTTAGGTGTGGTTCACATTCAACATCGGCCCTTAAAGTTTAGCCACCCGTTAGATGACGCATATGGTATATTCTCCTCAGCCCACTCCTCAGGTTTTAACACTACACTGGAGCACTCAGACTCGAAATTTGCTCCATTGTACTATCAGGCAATTACCTACATTTGCTGAAATTCCATGGTCTTCCGGAGGAATACAGACTTACTATAATCAATATACATTTAAGACCATTGCGACCTCTTCCTTTCTTACTTTATTTTATTCCAATTCGTGGTCTTCCTAAACCAGGTAAGCAACATTATCCAAAAGAGTTCTTCACAAAATCCATCGTTCAGTTCCGATCGATTTTTTCAAAAACTTCCTGTCCACATTTGTAGATCAGCCGTGGTCAGTGGTCCATGATATGCTATGATGAGAAGTACAACCTATTGTACAAGTCTACGACTTACAACCGCTTCTAGAACAGCCGCCAGTCATATCGTGGTTAACTTCCATGATTTTCTTCCTGCCATCCCTTTTCAGTTGTGGAATGATGGTGCCACATGCTACGTTCTCTGCTTGCAGCTTCTTATGTACAACTGCATTGGATTGTACTCCATTCTGTTGACTTGTGTTAACTTCGACCCTTGTCCAATGTCCACATCCACGACGGTACGAACTCGTATATCAAGACTGCTGCCTTCACTTCCATGTCATGTGTCACGACTCTCATGTCCTCTTTAGCCGCCACGCTGATGTTTAATTCATTCAATTTAATGGACATTTCAGTCATTTTTTGCCAAAAAAAAGTGACATTCTTTAAATTCAGCCATAAAATCGAATGGCCCAAGTGTTGACGTAGGTAGGTTGTTGATGCCGGCCCTTTATGTCATTAGACCAACTTGTTGGGACCATTGTGCCGTGTGTCGGATGTAAAACTTCAGTCAATCCAAACAATCGAACGAATACGTTGGACTGACTATTCCACTTCGCCAAGTTTCGTTCAGTTTCGTTCACTTTTACTTACTTACTTTTTTTAAGTGGGAACGAAATTAATCGCTGTGTACGGACGTAAATAGCAATTGGTTTTGGAAATTTGCAGTAAGTTCCCAAAAGCAATCTTGGGCTATTCTGAAATTTAACGCTTCTTCTGACTACTTTTCGTTCAGTGCTGCAATAGGATTAGGTCTAATGAATTCGTTTACGGTTGGACATTAACAATGGCAAATGGACCTAAATACAGCTCTTAGGCAAGTATGATTTACTAAACTCACTACCTAAAACTGAACGAAAATATCATGTATCAAAGAATGTGAGACACAAATTTGAGATTTTTAGCACAACTACACTCGATATAAATGGCTCTGTGAATCCCTTTAAAGAACGCTTCGCAAAAACTTACTTTTTGAACACATCCTCTAATTGCCCTGTTCAAGGGGGTGCAAGCTGCATGAAATATTTGAGAATCCAATACTTCCTACGTTGAAGTCAATGTTGGCTTCGACTGCGAAAGGTATCGGCAGGGTTACTGTACTCTATTCAATCAATTTTTCAAAGAAAACATATCCCCACCGATAAATCAACCAAAAAGCCTAACACCTCCAAGTGAAAATTCGTACATAAGCCACAGTCTATCTTTATTATTTAATGCTAAGCTGTTAGATTTGAAGATAATCATCTGAAAATAGCACATTTTCGTTGCTATTTGCGGCGCTGCGTCAAGGCACGTTTCCAGGCTCGCAGATCTTTAATAGCACGCCCGTCATTAAATACACATTTCAGGTGTAAGTCGGCTGCCTAGTGCCTTTATGCCGTCATCAGACATTTTAAATTTATCTAAAGCAATTTTTTCGTTGGCCTTGATCTGCCCGACCTTCCCATTACGCTGCACGCCCTTTCGATCCGATACAAGCTTGTCGGGGGCTTTGTGTAGCTCGACCTCCTTTCAATCTCTTTATTTGCAAATTTATTCGCAGCAGAAAGGTAAGCCAACACAGTAACACGGTGGCTCACGCGAAAGATACTTGAACATTTTTCGCTTTCCTAAGGACATCGCTCCATCGTTCTGCGTCCCCCATCGTCTGCCGGTCCTAAATCAAATGAAGGGCACAACTCACCCTTGAAATTAACTTTTGCTGTTTTTCTTTTCTTCTGTGTTTTCTTTTTTTTTCACTTTCCTTCGCCACCCAGCGCTCCACCCGCAGTGTTTGCTTTTGGCTTTGGTTTCCTGCCGCAGCACTGGGTACTACGGGTGGCGGAGGACAACTTCCCCCTCCCCCCTCCCACTTCCTCATGGCACTGCAAATAAGCGGAACTTAGTTGCGTCTTCTTCTGTTCTCTGCCGCTGCACGAAAAGTAAGATCCGTGTATTCAGTTGGCTTGCTTGCGAACTTTCCATTCGGGGGAAGGCACCGCCGAAGGAGGGCACATTTTGCAAAGTAATCCTGCGATAACGTTCAGCAAAAATTTTTCCCAGCTTAGATGCTCTTCCGTCTGTGGGTCTGCTCGTACCTTCCGTCCTCGCAAATCCTCAAGTGAAACAGGATGTATGTGCCTGTGTGTGCAATATTTTATTAATCCTCTTAGGGCGCTTTCTTCTGCTCCTCCTTTTCGGATTTTATTTATTGGAAAATAAATTTTTATCTACCATTTGGGTGGGTGGCTGGATGTTGAGTAACGCCGCAAAGTTTGCTGCGATGGGAGCTGTGGGCCGCACAGCATGGCTGACAGATAGGCACTTTGACTGACTGTCATTCGTGCGCCATTAATGCATTCAGCGTGAATCAGCTAAGACCGGCGACGAGCAGGGACGTTATATGCGCATCCAATTTATCGGAGGAGCGCACGTCGAATGGGGAATGTGACGGTTGACATTTTAAGTGCGAGCATGAACGAGATGTGACGTCGTTTTTGTTGACAATTTTGAGAAAATGGCTGTTGCATGGGAGATTGAGCAGGGATTTGAGGTGTTCTCGTACCTAATTCGTGTAGGAAGGAAAATTGAAACTTCAAAGGGTAGGAGTCTTCAGAAAGAAAGATCTGCTTTGACTCCTTCATCATCTTCGTGTGGGGCTACAATCCGAGGTGGACTCGGGCCTCAATCTAGAAGCCTCGTCAACTGGCGCGATTTCTGGCAACATTTGAAGAAAGTTGTATTTAACTGTCGGTTGCCGGGAAGGAAAGCCTCACATTGATGGAAGGAAGTAGCGTCCACGTGATGAACACAGGCTAGAAATGAGTCTGATATCGATCATTCAAATTAAAGACAAACAAAGACCAGAACATATTTTGCCCTGAATCAGTTTCAATTTAAGGTTCATTCATGCTACAAAATTGCTTTCATTTAAACCGAGTCCATGAGAACCCTTAATCAATTGATTTCCGACAAACTCCTCGGCTGAACACCGACTAATTCCAGGAAACACATTGCTCCGCTGGTCTTCCAACACAAGCGACACAGAGGCGCGGTCAAAACTTCTGCGTACTCTGCGATCGTTTGAGAGAACAGAGCAACGTAAACTTTGCATCGTCCCTTCTGTTGACACTTCCCTGGCAAATTAAGGTTTGTAAAGGGTGTCCCAAAATTAATGCAAGATTTGAATTAAATAGAAAACACATTAAATAATAAATTACATAGGATAGGATTATTAATGGAGCAACACATCGGCCAATAGGCCTCATTTCAGGATAGCTGGCACATACGCACTCTTTTGCCGACATTTTGCGTAAATATGGGTGAACTTCGCTGATGCAGCTGTGTGGCATACTTCGACTCTGATCCGCAATAGAGGAGGTCCACGCACAAGGTGGCGCACACAAGTCGTGAGGGAACTCAACCGGCTTGGTGTGTGCGAAACTGGAAACAGCTGGCGAGAGCTAGTACTAGCTGGAGAGCCCTGTGGCATCGTCTTCTTGAAACCACAAATTGGCCACATCAATATCATCCAATTTCGGCAGAAGTAACTGTGTCACATATCGAGCATCAGTAACAGTCCACTGCTTGACCATTTTCTACAAATGGTCTACAGCCCAAAATCTGTACAAATCAGTGACAAGTTGTGAATGTCCTTTTTTAACCCTAAACTATCATCTGACAAAGTTGTTGCTCCTTTTCAGTGTTGTCACCAATATGGAGACACAAATGCAATTAAAATATTGCCTTAATTTTGAGACGTCCTTATTTATTAAATTTGAGACTCCTCTAACCAAGTCCAAGGCAACCAACCAACTGCTCCAGCCAGCCGTTTGGCAGTATACGTACGTAACGCTAAAAAGGTAGCACCAACGTAGTATTGTGTTTCTTGCACAAAGCCGAAACAAAATCGTAGTTAAGGGGCAATTGGAATCGACGCTATACAAATTCCAGAGTCCAGAGTCAGGTCAATATTTCACTAGGTGAGGAGTTTTTATGTGTCCGCGATTTTTCTCAGCAGTTTTCAAACACGGATACAGAAAACTGCTTCCATTTTTACACATGGGGACTAACTTTAAACGTTTCGGACATTGAGACATGTGTATGAATGAAGTGGATGAGATTCAATGTTTCAGCATTGTAGTCAAGAGTCGTTCAAAAGTAATATATTGCTCTGATGCTTTGACGTTTCATCATTCAAAGCCTCAGCGATTCTGTAAGTTTCCGGCTTACCTGGGGGCGGTGGGCGCCCGTATCATATATGAGGACAAGGTTTGATTCGGGACAGAAGAGCTTTAAAATTCATTTCAAAGCCACCTCTCTAGAGTCCATGGGAATAAATAGATAACCTTTTAAAAAAGCTTTGCCGTTCATTGTGGGAATAGACCTGTAGATTTTCTTTCCTGTGCTCCCTGGATCCTGCCTGGATTCCGGGGTACCGCGAAGAACAAATTACAGTCCATCCAAATTTTGTGATCAAGGAGTTTCTTCAAAATTGTGCAGACTTTCTTGTTTCATTGCGTTTGGCTACTAACAGGTTTGAACTCGAGGATGATTGAATGAAAATGTGACAACCAGATAGACGGAGAAGCCCAAAAATTCCCATTTTGATGATTTACAAATGAGAGATCATTAAATTTGACTCAAGCCTTGGCAATAACAAGATTACCTCCTTGTCACATTCCAGCAATTCCACAACAATGAAGTGATGAATATGTGTCGACAGCAAGAAAGACCTGAACACAGCCCTGTAAAGCCGCTTTTGCATGCGCGATTCAAAATTGTTCCAAACTTCTTTTTGAGATCCCTTTTGTCTCAGTCTCGTGCCGATGTGGCACGTTTTCTTTGAAATGCCACTGTGACACTGTAGCATTGAATATTGCACTCCGGTAAAAATTCGAAGAACTAACATATTTACATCAACGTTTATAAAACAATCGCGGCATGGCTGACATCTGCCTTCCGAAGGAATTGAACGATCGTTTAGTTTCGATGAATATGTGTAAATGGTGCTTCATTTATTTATTAACTTAATTATTTAATGCATTTGTGTTTGTTGCTATAAAACGTTCTAATTAAGTGCAGTTCATAAAATTGTTTCAAATACACAAAAACTTAAATTTTGGTATATTTCCGTTTGTGGCATCCATGGCCTTAAAATGGCATTTTTTTGGTAGCAGTGATGGCACTTTAAACTTTAAAATATTTTTCCGACAACATTGAGCATTGAACGAATGACATCGAAGAAAATTGCGACGAATTTAGCGTTTGTAAAAGCCGCCTAAGTCTTCAAAGATTTATTGAAAAACGATGAAAAGCGTTATCACAAGCATAGCTCTCGAGAAGAGACATACTTCACCCATTCTCGCCCATGTTTGTTTTGCAGTTGAACGATGCTTGTTTCACATTTTTGATGAAGTGGTTGCTGTATAGTGTGCTTGCATTTTCAAAATATGAAGATTCTTGACCCGAAGCTTGACCCAAAAAACAAAGAAAACTGAGCACTCAGGCTATGGATTCTTTGATGCAGGACTCCGTCGCCTGGTAAAATAAATTAGCAAACGACCCATGATGCATACTACCTACTTCTTGAAGCTTAAAGCCTTCCGTCGTTTGTTTTATGATTACATAGACTCTATTTAATTTAATTAAGATGACTCCAATTCAGGCCACTCTGTGCACAGCCTTTCAATAGTTGACCTCACTATCCGTCTGACCTTTATCAATCTGACGAACACGTTTCCCACTCGATAAACTAATTTCTCGGAGGACATGGAGATTACGATGGAGACAGTTGGCTTCACGTGTCTGCGGTTGTACATGGACGTTTTTGCCAACGCCCCACGATACGGCAAAGACAATGTATTCAACACATTGATAACATCGTATTACGTCTCACTATAAATATATCTTTCAATTCGAATATTACGTACAATGGTCGTGTCTCTAGGAACTATAGAGAAAAGATTTCAGGGCATTAAGTGTGCAAGTATGTATGTGCAGTGTGCACATGTTGGTGTGGTATTCTGATTTCCTTTATCGGACAGTCATACCTTCCAAATCGTCACTCGCTTTGCATTTGCTCTTATTTAATGAGTGATTTCGTAAGCACTTGCTTCTTAATTGTCAGTGCGAGTCATTCACTTTTTAAAGATTTTCCTTTTATAAATGCGAACCTCATCTACGTTTTCAGCGAACCATACTAAGAGTACAATTGTGAGCCACTTGGTCGACCATATTGACTGGTAGCTCGATAATAGCACGTGTGATATTGTTTTAATAAGTCTTCAATTGACGGTGGCAAGTGATTTCACGTGTGCCCATGAACAAAATGGTCGAAATGACTGCCGGATTCAGCTCGTGTATTTTGGGCAAAGAGCAAAGTCACAGTGCATGTTGTGAATGGCGCCCGAGGATGCCACCGTCGGCTTTCGAATTGAGTTTGAATGCTAAGCATTTGCTATGATTCATGGAAATCATTGAACTATAGCAGGCATCATTGACGGTAACGCTGTTCTGACAGTCTCACAGGGCACATGATTCCATCCGTCCATAAACCGCACCTCTGTTGGCAGCTCTTGTATTGCCTGAGTCTGCTCATTCGATCATATGCAACAGTTTTGTTTATTAAGACACATTAAGACACACCCGATCACTATCACACGGCAATTGAGTATGAAAACTCATAAAATCATATTCACGTGAGAGTGAGAACTTTGCTTCTTGTTTCAGTTCTTGTTCAGTTTATGTGTGTTGACTGTCAATGGGTTGAAGTGTTTGGAGGTGATTGAAAGGAAATGACGCAGAAGCAGCTATTTTTAATGAAATCATTGAGTTCAATGGTCCTTCAGATGACACTGATGCTATCAGACAATCAGACAGTCAGTAGGGAAGCTGTATTGAAGTGAAAAGCATCAAACAGCTGGTCAGTGTAACATAGATAGAACCAGGCGATAAAATGAATGATTCCTGCTGGCTTTCCAAGGCCTTCTCATCCAAAATCATTCGTAGTGGCATGTCATTAGCCTTCAATTCTTCAGTCGAGTAACACAATCCCAATTGCTGCGAACGGAGACGAAGCACGGTCATTAACACTAGCGGATGTAGCAGCATTTCTTCCTCTCTACCCACTTTACGCAAACGACTTGATGTCCAATAACGTGGCATTGATGCGAAATTTGGTCACTATGGCTTGAATTGTTCGCCCAATAGGTACGACGAGATTGACGAGTGTTATCGTAGCATATTCAGAAGTCGAACCGCTAACAGACGTCATCAAAAATCGACGCGACTCATAGCTGATTCTGTAAATCGCAGTTGTCTCAAAGATAAGCGAACTCCTGATTGGAGTTTGACTTGCGCCGTCCATAGGTGTTTCCTGGGAGTAGCAGTTGTATCTAATATGGAAGTTAACCTGAGTGGTTTATAATTCAAAAAGAGCGAGGAGTCGGTGACTTTTTGAATTTCTTTTTTTCTTCTTTTTTTTTGGTCGAACAGGAAAAGTCCTCACTCCTGTCGATAAAATCCATGGAAATAATGTCCATTCGGAGAATCAGAGTGCGTGAGGCGACTGAGGCTGTATGGAAAGCTTACATGAATGACATGAAAAAGTCGATTGCGAGAATGGGTGCCTTGTGGCCTCTTCAAAGGATTGGTAATAATCCATAAAGGGTGCCACGGATTGTTACCCCACCCAGCATATTCTCCAGATTTAGTCTTTGACGACTGTTTCCTGCTTCAAACTCTGAATAAATGGCTGCGCGTGAAGAGTCAAAACAAACGCCTATTTTGCAGGGCAATCATAATAATATGGGTGTTGATACAGCCCGTACAGGGCCAGGGCCTATGTTCTCAGCAATCACTTGTATTGTGCATGTTATTGTTCTACCACGAGTGGAAGTGGTGAAGCCTATTAGGCCAATAGTGCAGCCTATTATTTGGAGGGAGTACAAAATTGGAAAAACGCTGAGATAAATGTTTAGAGCCAAGGGGAAATTATGCAAAGACCGAGGCAGGCAGAGCGTTTACGTGAACGTTGCTAACAGACCACGTTTGTCTTTGACACATGTCACGAACCACGTGTGAGCTGTCAAAAATGGGACACAGAAAATCCAACAGCAAACAATTATGGTAAACCAGAGATGTTATGAGGACTTTTGAAACTCACGGGCATCACATTGGGCGATGTGCCGAATGTCTGTCTTCACGGTAACGTAACCTCACTGTCGACCGTTGAGAGCGTAACAAAATCTCGACATGGATGGATATTACGACATTTCGTTACCTTTTTTGCCAACCCTAGTGTCGTCTCTCGCAGCAACTTCCTCGGCAAATGCCAGCAACTCCCCCGTCTGCACCCAGAATCCCCAACATCCGGAATCCCCCATCGCCCATGTGTTGGCCCCAAACATCGGTCCTAATTCCCACGCCGCCCAGTCAGGAACTACACCAAAGACCACACCGCCGACCTTGGCTTACGTATCGGCCCTATTGAGTGGAAAACTTTGCTATAAAATCTCCAAGATTACATCTTCATTTGTCGGGTTCACTGCCATTGTCCGCCACCCCCACGTCCGTCCGCCCTGACCAAATCAAATAGACCATAAAGATAGGCCGTGATTATTAACTTACAGGTCCCCCCTCCCCCTCGCCCACTCGGGTCCAGAAAAGTGACCCCTTAAAGTCAAGCAGTCGCATGTTCCGGCTTAGGTCCGTCCAATTTGTGCGAACCCAATGGCGCGACAGGCCAAATAATTTCAGATTGATTTGTATCCCTCGTCTGCAATTACATCCCTCACACGGCCGCAGATGAAAACTTGTACTTTGATTTCGAGCGGTGCGATACGAGGCCGGAGACCGGCTTCGGAGCATTAATTGACTCTTGACACAAGCACCCGTGCGGACGGCGGAACGGGATAATGACTACTGGTTGCGCGAACCACAAGGTATGGCGTGTCATTAACGAATAAATGCGCCAAACGCCTTGTGTGCGCGCACTTGTAATTAGAAATGTTTTTTGTGTTCGCATAGAATATTCACAGGGCACCCACTCCCCCGAGACTTTCGGGTATTTTTAGAATCCCTCAATGGAGCACGCCAAGCATACATTTCGCATCGCGTTGCGGCGAGATTGCTTTTACGAGTTTCATTCTGTTGGGCGTCTAATAAATTCTTTCTCGTTTTTTTTCTGGCCGGATTTGGAAATTCATAAAAGTTATGGGGGGCGGTGAAATTGAGTGAGTTTCGTACGTAGGCGTGCGGATGGATGCTGTGACAGTGGCATGGCATCGGGGCGACCTGGTTTTTGTTGCTGATGGACAGCAATTTGATTGTTTCAAGGCAGCATGATTAAATTGCTCGTTGAATAGCATCAACCTCCTCCCGACTGCGGCGGCTGACTGTGTTCGGATCTGTGTCTTGACATCAACTTGCCAAATCCACTTAGTCACTCCGTCGGGTGTGGAAGCAAATGAAGCCGAATTGGATTTCACTTTCCGTCTTGGAAATGGCATGCCACTTCTTTTCTTTTGGAATGGCTTGCCGGATGAAAGGGAAAACTGCCTGTAATCAGTCTCCATCGAGGACAGTGATGGATTTCAGGAGTTCACTGTTAAAAAAGTCTGGAGGTCGTCTGCTTTTGATTATTTTTAGAATGCCTTCAGTGTTGCGATAGTACAACATTTTCGCTTAGCACTCAGGAGGAAAATAAGAGGCTTTGAATTAAGTAGAAAAAATACCCACGGCAGGGAGGCATTGTCTTGATATCACATCTGGCGTGAAGCAGCCGAATGCCAGTGGCGGCTCTTAGTATTCTTTGGGTCGACGCACACGTTTTGAGAACAATAAATAGGGGATGGGCATTGCGATTGGATAGAGAGTGTATCAAAAGTGGAGGAACGTTCGCATTTACATTTAGATTTAGTCGCAGTCAAGTCGAGGTCCGATTTGCCATGAGCTTGGTTGGGTCTTAGACCTTAATTCATCCATCTTAACGAGGCACTGTCGCCTGAAGGCTTTTTGCAGCATGAAGAGGGACGAGGACACCACTTGGCAACGTTCTTATTCATGTCACAAAGCATCGCAAATGAAGATTTCAATGAACCTCTGCTCCGTTTGATGCTTGATTTCATCTGACAGCGGTTTCTCGTCCCGACTTCCTTGAGTGGATTCCATCAGGCGAGCCTCCGATTGGCAGTCTCATGACGAGGTGGTTTAACCGACATAAAACTCGCGTATGGTTGCGCTTGCGAAACTTGCTCTAATGACAGATTTGTAATAAATGCCCAATTTCCCGACATGTCTGTCCAAGTCGTGATGAGTTAGAGTCGATGGCGGATGATAAAGTGGACTGGAGATCACTTGGGCGGGCTTTGCCCCCGCGATCCCTTTAATGGATCATGTGGCAACTGAAAATGAGGTGAGATAAGTCATTTCTCGTCTCTTGTTCGTGGGTTGTTGCGCATAGCTGATATAGCTGATAGCTCCTTAATATCCTTCGCAGAAATCTCATCAAGTGAGTTGAAGAAGAGACCACTAAGCGCTCTCTGTCTGGCTCAAGCAAGAGCCGGACAGGCACAACTGAAATCTATTAAGTTCTCCCTCTCAGCTGTTTTGATGCGACAATGTGTGTTCTATGGGATACCTAGTTTTGGCGGCATGATCTCCTATCGACAAGTGTCTCGTACTGACCGCCACCAATCTAGCCATAGGATGACGAGTTCGCCGAATGCGATCGGTTGCACTCAGGCCATATTTTTCTTGATGTTGCACAGCTTGCCAGTCCGGCCCATCTGAGGTTTGCTATTACAAGGAATTGAGATATTTGCCTTGACTACTTCTAGTGGGATGTGCATCTCCTCTGCAAGCGAGCACTGAAGGACAGATCCCTGCGTAGCCAGTTCATTGGTCTTCTCATTTCCTGAGATGTCACAGTGATCCGTAACCCGGCTAAGGGACATTTTGAGCTGGCCTTCTAATGACGCTAGCTCAGCCGTGCATTCTTGTACTAGTTTAGAATTTAAAGTAAAGGAGCCAATAACTTTAACACCTGCTTGGCCATCAAGGCATATGACAACCTTCTGCTTTGACATGATATTTGGGCGTAATTTGCGTAGACGACATGCTTCCCGGATCCGCTTGGAACGCACTGGAATTGTGCCGCAATCTGTAGGCTTTAGAAATGTTGAGAAGTTCTGAGAACACACGCGCACCGCCCATCTTAGAGCCGTCAGTTAAAATCTCTGCACATCTGCCCGCGATTCCCTTCTGTCGGGGATTATAGGGTAAAGAGATGACTTAGAGTTCTTTTTTGAAAAGTTTCCCGTCACTTGACCTTCTTTTTCAAATGTGTTTTAAGATTTGAGCATGAAATCGAGGGGCGAACGAATGAACTATTCTTCTTCTTCTTTGACTGATGATACAGGCCGTGGTGGACCTAGGCATCAGCCAACATGCCTCTTCATCCAGCATGGTCTTGTGATAGTTGCTTACAGCTACGTAAATTCAGCTGATTGAAGTCCCTTTCCAGTTGTGTACTCCACCGGAGGTGTGGTTTTCCTTTACCGCGTTATCACTCGGTATTGGGACCGAAGCATTCGCTCTACATGACCAGAGACGAGAGACTCGAAGTCGTTTAACCCGATCCACGTCGCTGTATAGCCCATACAGTTTGTTATTCAGTCTCCTCCTCAAAACAAGGAGTGTGAGAAGGACTTTCCCATCGAAGCGACCAATCGTCCGCTATAGTTAAGGTTCATGCTTCTTCGCCATACAGCAGGACTGGGACTATCAAGATCTTAGCGGGATAGGAATATGCGGTATATGGTATATGCGAGGAGTTGTACAGATTTGTGGAAGATCATGCCTCTGGTGTTGTGTCTTTGAGTCACGCTCGATCTTCCAGAGGATGGTGATAAAAAAATCGCGTGACTGTGCATTATCTTGTCTAAACCCTATATTGTCACCAAAGGACCATAACGGAGCCACGGCCATTTTCCATCGATGATTTTATTATAAAGCCCTCTTTTTGCGCCCCATTAAATACACTGAAGACAGACTCGAGAGTCGAAATATACTATGGACACTCTGACCCCTCTCATAAAAATGGTGTCTAAATGCAACGTTTATTGACGGAACTCTTCAAGTGTAGTTCAGTAAAGTTATTACTGCATTTCGCAACAGTCGATGAATCCTAGACACACACTAAATATCAAGAAACAATCAAACCAGTGGAAGTCGGCAAGCGAACGTGGTTCAAAGAAGGGAGCAACTACAGGTGGAATTAACGCATATTTGGCAGAGTTTGAGAAATCATGTTTTTTGAAAGGCTTACAAATGTTGTGTTGACTACTTTGAAAAATTTGAGAAATTTTGAGAAGGAGTCTAATATTTCATTTCAAGGTTACTGACTTATCGAACAGCCCACGTATACGCTGCCCGGCACAGCTTGTACGCCTCTGGAAAGCGACTTGCTTTGATTTTGAAAATCAAGAAAAATAAGCCGCAGACATCGGATCGAAGTTGAAGTACCCACTCCAGTTAGCCGTTATGAGCAATGTCCACCTTTTTTTTTTTTGTTGCTGTTTGGTTTTTCAGTCTTCAGTGTGTATGTGTCAAAGTCAAACATGCTCTGTTAGCATTTTTAAAATTCGTAATGGAAATACTTGCACGCGAATATGGCTCACAAATTATAAAATTTTTTCTCGACATTCGTGCCCTATGAAAGATTAAATAAATAATACAAATTTCGCGCATTTCCAACATTTCACAGTACTTATAATCGACCTACCTATATGCGTAGACTAGGTACAGACGCTTATGGGCCGGTCGAATCATACCTTTTGAAAGATGACCGTGAGAGCCTCAGGGCCGCGTCCACAGTCGTTCAATGATATCGAACTTGTTCTTAGCTCAGTACTAAATCTTGTACTTATAAAACACATGTCATGCAAGTCAAGCTCTTGCATTGTGGGCAAAAAAAAGTTGGATATCATCTCCCGGTAGCGCTCACCATTCACAGTTACGTTACGATTCGCATCATCTTTGAAGAAGTACGGTCTAATGATGCCACCAGCCCATAAACCGCACCCCACTGTGACTTTATCTGGATGCATTGGTAGCTCTTGCAATGCTTCTGGCTGATATTCACTCCAAAATCGACAATTCTGCTTATTTACGTACCCATTGAGCCAAAAACGGTAAAAAAGTGGTTCTTCGGCAAACTTTTCAAGAGCCCATTCACCAAAAATTTTACGTTGCGGTTGCGGTTGCAAGCGTTGTTCGTTTGTAAGACGATTCATGGTTAAATTATAGACCAAACTGAAGATGTTTGACAGTGAAACAAAACACGAAACGTGCGTCAGCTGTTTAAACCAGTGTTGCCAAAAAGATAATAGCTAAAAAATCATCCTTTACATGCCACATAGCACGCGAATCAATGGATCATTTGAGAAATTACCTCAGTGATGATTGATGAATTTATCTCCGGTTTTGTGCCATTGAATTGGTCTGCTAGATCGATTTGGGTTACGCAAAATCACTCGCCCACGCCGATAAGCCAGCATTTGTACCATGCAACCCAGAAAGTAACCCCCTTAGCCTGAGCACTCGCAGTGATTCAACTCAATCATGTCCTTTTTCTACAAGTAAAAGCGAAGCCCAAACTATGCATAACTTGCTAAAAAAAAGTACGTCAAAAATAGCAACCAAGACGCTCCAAGTTGCTTCATTCATTCACCAGCAAAGCAAAGACCATCGACTAATCTTTGCAGACACTCCCATCGGTCTTGCTTATCAGTGGCCCAGCGGGCCTTAATAATGACTTTAAAACTCCACTCTTCCCTTTCGAAATGGCATCGTTAAACTATTCGAATGCCTTAACGACTGTAACTGTGAGTCGTGTTGCCGAATGTGCACTTCGTCAAAATTAGTGTTGCGACGTAAATACCTCGGAACCCTTAACCGATTGTGGAAACTATTAAAATTTCCCGAACTCATTGTCGTTCCTGTTTCGCCAGCAACGACCATCTACTGCCTCAATTCAAAGGCATTTACGACAGAGACTAGAGCACTTCTGCGCCCGAAATAAACACAGTTTAACGAGTCGAGCGTCCACAATCTCCGGTAACAACCCGACAGTTGCCATCAACAACTGCCCGCTTCTCGGCATAAAGCGAACAGAATTCTCGCAATAAATTGCAAATAAAATTTTAATTAAATGTAAATTGAATCCCCAGCAAGGATCCCCTCTGCCGTGAATTATCATCAATCTTAACCACCGTCGTCGTCGTCGTCGTGGTCGTCGTGGTCGTCATCGTCGTTCCGGCAGAAGGACACAACTGCCGCATAATTTTCACGCAGACCACAGGGAGTGCAATTTCTGGCGAAACAGCACTTCATAAACTTGATGAATTGCCTGCATTAAACCAAGTCTATATGGGCTTGTTTTACGACCTGGCCTACCACTTAATTGTTCGCTGGTCCGCTGCGAAATTGTCCGAGACGTTTTCCTGGCCAAGATGACGACACCCACGCACAAGCACGCCTTCTCATCGTCCCTGCGAGAGATGAGATCTCCATGTGCGGTCTTGCGTGTTGGAAGCCAGCTACCCTTTCGGAGTTTCTTCGCCGCGGGAATAATTAATCGAACACGTCACACGTTGAGCACACCTCCTCCGCTCCTCCGCCAGCACTCGCCGCTCTTACGCCGAGAACTCACGTGTGACTTTGAAGGGCACATCAGCAGCGCCTCGGCAGGCTATCGCCTACAGACGTCAGAGGCGCCGTGTATAATTGAGCTCAAGCCCACGTCCAGGTCCCGGCAGTCAAGTGCAAAGTGGAAAAGTTCAAATGAGGAGCAAAAATCCACGTGGGATGATGAAAAAACGAACTTGGGCACAAATTATTGTTTGCACTCTAATTTAGCGACAAATATCTTTGCCGGGACGTGATCCGACCGCCAAATCAAAGATAAGATACAAATAGAAACGTGAGTCTTTTGGGAAAAAATGTCCTCCTTCCGGCGGTCCACGTTGCAGACGTCAGTCGGGAGATTCCGTCACGTAGAGCCTATCAAGGAGGAGGACTTGTGGAAAACTTTTGCCGACCCCCGGTCTGTGTTCGTTTCATTTAGACAATCTGTGCTTGGCCTCTGGGGTGAGGGTTCTGTGATGAGAACTCAGTTTTTGTGCGATGGGTTCTTTTAATTGTCTCGCTTTGTGCTTGTACGAATGACAGGGACGAGGACACTTCAGAGTGACGGGCGATTCATTTGGAGAATTCTTTCTTTTTTGCAACGATAGCAAGGTGGCTGCGATAAGATTTCAAATGTGTGTGTTCTTTTCAACCCCCACGAGGCGAAAGAATCAGAATTGGGATTGAATGCCAGATGGACTGACTAGATTTCGGAATTTCAGTTAATTGAAAGAAGTGAGTGTTTGAAATGTCACTGATCAGTTGGGTGTGTTGGATAATTTGGGTTTAAGTGTGCCCTCAGTTTGTGCCTCCACACACCGAGTGTTCCTCAACACATAACGACTGCGACTTGTGCAAGATTTTTCAGATTGTCCAGATTTCGGTGGAAAAAAGTCTCCACAAGAAGTAGCTTTAATAACTTAGTAAAGGGTCGTACATTAAGCGCTTCCTGTCTTTAAATGTATATAAAACAAAGTGCTTGTATTCGTTTGAAAGGCCTGGTGATGACATTATGTTTGAAAAATGACATCGTTCTAATGTCCACCGCGGCTTCTCTGAGTTTCGCGCATCCATACTGTCCAATTTTCCGTGACTCTGGCGCATAAATCTGTTGGCTTTGAGGGCCGCTGTGGTTTGCGACTTATACGCATAGACCTGCGACCTCAGAAAACCCACAAGAAAAAGTCGAACGGGGTCAAATTACACGGTGTTGGTGGCCAGTTCACATAACCTCCACATGAGATGACCACGCCCTCGAATCGCTCGTGAAGAATTTCCCATGTGGCGTGAGCTGTATGGCATGCAGAGCTGTCCTGTTGAAACCACATGTCGCTGATGTCTCCTCATCCAATTAAGGCCAAAATAAGTTGCTAATCATCGACCTATAGTGCTCGCCATTGCGGGCTGCCTTTCCCAACGTCATTCTCAAAGAATAAGTGGTCCGCCAGCCTAAAATCCCCACCAAATAGTGACATTGGACGTCCTTGCATCTCATGTGTATTAGTATCGTCCGCAATTCGACCATTTTGTTTGTTGACGTACCCATTCATCCAGAAATGGACATCATCTTATGGCGACCTAATGTTGTCTAAACAGAACACCCACTTTGATAAAACAATTTTACCATCTGCACGTGTTAGTGAATGCTATGTTTGTCTTCACCGTGATTTTTGTAAAACAGACTGAATAAATGACAGCCAATTTAGCAGATGTAGCCTTAAGAATATGGCCGCTATCAACTGTCAAAGTTTGGAAGTTCCTTAAGCAGGTTGCAGTCCACAAATTCATCATGTCAATCTGGATCACAAATTGGATGATCTTTGTAATTGCATGTACATTTCGAACTAAATACAAAAGCACATCCACTTATTGTGTCCCTGCTTCTTCTCATATTCTTCTTCTTTGCCTGCTGCTACCGAAGTTGATCTCGGTCTCAACCAGCAAGCCTTCCAGCTAGGGTTCTGGCAAAGTTTCTGGGGTAATCGTTCGGCAAAGATCCCACCAGTTTGATGCGTTTGTAGGTTTTCGACGTCAAATCGTGGTGGTCTTCCTCGAATCCTCTGTCCTCTCGGTGTCCGAGTACTTACCTAGGCTAAAACAAGGAAATCATCCGAGTTGACGATGGTTCCTCGAAAAGTTCGCCTGACGTCGATCGCAACGAGATCAATGTGGTTTACGCTTGATTAATCAGGGGAACCCCGAGGTCTCTTTGTAAATGTTGATGTGTGGGAACCGCATACTAGCTACAGAGAGGTCCCGCCCCGTGAGAAGGTCCACCAGTCTAAGTCCGTTATCTGATGTGGTGGATTGCAGACTAATCTTCCCGATGACTCTAGCAAAGATGACTTCTTTGTCCAGCTGTTGACCGTTGAAATCTTCTGTACCGATCTTGGTGTCACAGCTGGGGCATTTGTCATCTTTTTAGGAGATCATATCGTCCTTATTATTGTCATTCTAGTCCTCTCATATTCGGTTGATGTTCCCGAATTCATCATTAATGCGGTTTGTTATGAGGCATTCGTTTTTATAAAGAAAGCTTAAGACTTTTTGCCTTAGCCTGCATCAAAAAAAAAAAAAAACACAGTAGATGTCGCGGCTTATCATTCGAGTTGAACTAAGTTGCGATTTTATATTCGCAGGTATGCATGGTATCACGAGTGATAGAACAATATCACGCACAACACGAGTGTTTTCTGAGAAGCTAGGCCTGACGGACCTCTGCGGACTGTTGTGCCACCAATATTATTATATTATATTATGAATCGTATTGCTACTTTCTAATCACAGTGATTTTAAGCTGTGATTTCAAATTACTGTCCAGAAACTCAAACCAAATATAGCTCTTTTAGTTAATCATTCTTAATTGTATGAATGCATGTACGTTCAGTGGACTATCCCTAAGTCGAATTTCTCTCTAACTCGAATTTTTAGTTCGTCATATTTTGACATCCATACAAAAGACTATCCTCTAAGTTGAACTCTCTGTAGCTCGAACTAATTTTGAAATGCCGTGAAAATTCGACTTAGGGTACAATATATGAAATCTCAATAAATCCAGTACTTCGACTACTCATTTTCCGTTGTTTGCTGCTTTGTGACATTCTAATTCACAGACCTACCTAAATCGCTTGTTCAAACTTTTACCACTAATATCGTATAAAGAAGGCACCCGGAGTTACCTCCAAACGTTGGAACCATAATGTATAATGGATAAAAGAGTTATATCGCATTAAACAATATGAAGGGCAACCCTAGGCATATCATAGTTTTAGTACACACGCACACCCTTGCATGCATTTGCCACACTTCCTGACGTTAAACATGAAATCGGTAGTGTGAATAGGGTTGTGAAAAAGAGCAACTAAGGCTACCAAAGGATTTCAAACCATGGTTGTGATTGTTCAAGTTGATTGCAAACTGCGATTGCGATTTAGCAATCACTGTGAGATAATCGCAGTTAGTGATTTTTTTCTCAACATCCTCTTATTGTCCGGCCCATTCCACCGCACTTATTGGATAGCGGTGATGTCTGCTTTATACCAGGCCACGACCTCCGTGTGAACATCCTGAGTTCTTCGGCTGCACGTGATCTATTAAAGCACCTCACACTCCACGATCAGAAGAGAAAATCATTGTCTTGACAATCCTTGAAATCGACCTAGCATAGGCCTGAGTCCTTTTTGGGAATACCTCTAAAAGGAGTGAGCGCCAAGTAGCTCCTGCTGACTGTTGGCGCCTTTGGCCACACAGTGGTTCAGCTCCTCCCTCTGTGTCTCGCTCGCAAGATGTGTGAATACAACGATTTCTGCAGAAGGTGCTTGGACGAAGAGGAGGTAGAATCCACAAATCACCTCCCCTGCTCTTGTAGCGCTCTGGGAAATCGTAGGTACTCACATCTAGGGACCTGCTATTTCAACAACCTCAGGGAGCTACATAGCGTAAGCATTAGCCAGCTAAACTACTTTATTATAACCATCAACTGATTCCAAGATTAAGATTAGGTTACTTCTTCGCTCGGCTCCCAGATTTCACCACGTAGAGGTGAGAGTAGGACTTCATTGACAGAGGCTAAGTGCAAACGTCTGAGCCTGCATGAGACGCCATATCAACGCTTTAAAACCCTCTTTATTGTAACAACAATCGTCACGCTAGTGGAGCATTATTGAGTGCATCGTCAGAACAGATTATACGAGTTCGTTGCACTCTTGACGCGAGGACCTTGCCTGTTCATCCATAATTCAGATCATGCGGTCGGTGGGAGAGATATGAACCGCACCCGCATTAAATCGTTAAATTGGAGACCGCATATTCTTGTGGGTTCAGCAAAAAACCAAAAAAAAGCTCTTCTCCCCAAGCAGATGTTGCTGATGTGGCTCTTGAAAGCATCTCAAAAGGAGAGGGAGACGTTTAATAAAAAATATTGCTTTTTTTATTGCTGCTCCTACACATCTGACATATGAAAGCAATTATGAGGTTAATTCCCTAGACGGAGACCATGGTTTGTTTTTTTGTATCGTGTCACCACCCAGTCCTCGAAAGTCGACAGCACTCGCCTGCGGGTGTCTACCCGCGTGTGTAGACGTACAAACAGAGTCGGCTGTCGGGTGGGGACTTCTATGTACACATTTGTAATGAACACAACAGGGTCTGGTGATTCGTCTTCTTAGGGGGCGCCATTCCAGCTCAAGTTCAAATGCTTCAGTCGGAAATCATCCACAATGTGGTCAACTGTTGGAAAATGTACAGCGTTGGCCTCTCCCGGAGGCTTGCAATTCCATGTCCTTTGAGTAAAATACTGTTTCAGAGGTCCTTACCCTGGAGCAGGGAATTCGTTTTCAAAGCATCTCTCGTGCATGGAATGTATCTCGAGTTAGACGTGTTCACTGATGCATCCCAACACCAGAGACAAGAAACGCAGGGACAGTGCTACCCAATTTGACAGTCGACTTCTCGCTGTCACAAGAACTCACACGAGTGGAAAGAGCTGGAACCACATAACTTGCACGTCCTCCGGCACATTTAGTTCCACCCTCCCCACTCAAAGCACAGCGAATGTCTTCCGCCATCCGCTCGATTGGCTTTTGACTTTAAACACCACGTTTACACAGCTGCGCTCCCCTCCTCGTGGACAGCCTTCACTCACCCAACCACCGGCTGACTCGATGTAATTGCAAACGAATGGCAAGGCACCCAGGATTGTCGTAAAACGCCTCCACCATCCTTGTCAACTGATGGATTTACTCATTCCGGGCACAACGCTCGGTTCATTGGCAATTTTCCTAATTTCCCGCCTTCATTAAGCGCAAATTCGTTTCCCTTCAGCCAATTTCGTATTCATCTCGTGCGTGTGCTTGTGTGTGGAACTGCACCGCCATGTAATGGGAGCGGATTTGCTACGGAATCCGCTTTCTCAACCGACGTTTGCCTCTTATGCATTTTTTATTTCGTCCCAAATCCTTCATTTCCGCTCAATAAATTTTCCACCGCCGCCCACACAGTTGACGCTTTCCACTCCCACTGCACATTCGACCAGTCAACCGCACGTGCGATGGGGTGAGCCATTGTCAATTGGAAGCATAAACGTCGACTGATGGCAGCGGGTGGGCACAGCTCGGTGACAGTGCTGCCAAATGTGAATGAATCAGCACGAGCGCTTAACGATGAACGTTGTCTCTTGGCGCTTACTGCGTATCTTTCATTTGAATGAATGTGCAAATTGTACTTCGGTTGTAACTGTTATTTGTTTTGTTTTATTTTCCAGCCCCCTCCACCGCCAGGTTCCATTTCTCGTGCTACTTCGAGAGCATTTCGTTTTTATTTTCGTTGTTTTTTTCTTCGTTTCGATTTTTGTTGGTTTTTCTTTTCCGTATTCCACTTGTGCAGGGATGAAATTGCCACTTAAGCAGCAACAAGTGTTATCCCTGCGTTTACATTTTGCTGGCGATTGCCTACTTGCGTGTCGGCGAGAGTGGAGCGCCCCCAATTTAATGTGTTTCTGTGTGCTTCTGTCTCTCCCCTTTCCGTTCTCTTTTGAATTTCATGACTGTGCCCCCGTTACACGCTCCGTTTGGCAATATCAACGACGACACTTGTAGGAGCCAGTCGAGGTCGCAAGGATAGCGTAATGGAGATTCCGGAGATATTGCCAATTGGCATTGGCACCAATGCAACAAGTCCACCGTCCGACGAGGAGAGTAAAAAGATTGCGCCCCGCTGGAAGGGCTCGGGCAACATCATGCTGACGACCACTCCCAAGCAGGCGCTGTCCATGCTCAAGCAGGCCTCATCGGTGTCGAATGTCAACAAGATTGGACCGGACAACAAGTCAATGCTGTCGTCGATTGGCAACAGCAAGTCGGAGCCGTATTTGAAACTTGGCCCGGGCCAGATCCATCCGAAGGGATATCGATTGACGTCCTGTCGGTATGGGGAGCTGAAGATGGGATTTTTGAAAATCAAAGGAACTGTCGAAGTTGAGGTGAGTGGCTGTGGGTGCGGCTGATGCCAAGCGGGATGGCCTTAAATTGTGTGCTTTTTCAGATCATTTGCGCTCGGAATATTGTACCCGTCGATTGTGAAACACCGCCGGACACGTATGTGAAGTGCTACATCAAGGACGGCGAACGGTTGCGGCACAAGAAGAAGACCAGAGTGGTTCGGCACTCCGCCGAGCCAATCTACAAGCAAACAATAAAGTACCAGGTAAGTGGGGGAGTTGAAAAGAGTAAAGCATTTTATATCGTCTAAGTTTTGTCATTTGAGGCATTTTGGAAACTTACCGGGCGCCATTTCAACGAACCTTTGGCTGCGACGTGACGAGAGTCCTCAACGCCCCACTTTGCTTGCTAAGAAAAAGCTATGTTTGATCAGAATTTGACAGTCGATTCTCGCTTGCGTTCATCGTAAAAACTGATTCTACCCAAAACTTAATTGTTCTCCAAAAAGATTTGTCTTCTGGTGATGGAGGCAGACAACTTTTGCGAGGTGTTAAAATTAATTAACAAATAAAAAAATAACTAATCTATGGATCTGAAATGTTGCATACGTCGGTAATACCAACTTTATGAACAACGTTGCATGTTCTCAAATATGGCCACTCTTCATTTAGCTGTTCTTGCTGTTGGCTCCACGAGTCTTTGACTACCTCTGTGGGCTGTATGGTCCATAAAACATAGCAAGTCACTATGCCCTAGTGAGCAACGATGTCTTGAAGATCATTTAGACAGTCGGTGCGTTTAACGAATAGTGTTGCAATCTTCGAGATAATTGAGGTCTGCATTCTATAATCTAGGTCCTTTCAAACACAGTTCATAGCCCGTGCTATATGGTACAACCTGGTAACTACAAGTTACGCTCACCAAGTTGGTTATGGTCCTTCTCCCCTAGTGTGCGCTACATTAGTGGATATCGTATGCTGCGTTGTCCCAGAGGGTCAGAGTCGAAGACTCTTCGGGCCGTAGCCAAAGCGCCCATATGCTCTACATGGCCCAACCACGTTACAAACAAGACTGTCGCAAGGAGAACATTTCTCACGACCGAGATTGAAACCAATAACGCTTTTGTGATAACTGTAGCCTCTGCGCCATGTCTCATGTCTTACATATTAGTTAATCTACGGCGCAGTTACTCAATTGAGCCCAAAGACAGCAACAGCGATTGACTTATGCTGATAGTACTGTTTACCACAGAGCCGAGCTAGGAGCAGTACCTATTCATTGTGACGCTCTGTCAAAAACAGTCAATGTTGTGTGTCCTTTGTTTGGGGCAGCATATAAGCAATTTTGTCCTAGTTCTCCACCAGATCCAGCTTATCCGCTTCCGTCTCAATGCCCGCCAACGCCTCTTTGACGCCTCCCTGCATTTGATCAATCACTTCATCAGCGCCTGTTTACAGCTGAACGGAATTCTAGAAGGCTAGGTTTGCTAACCGCATGAGTGTCCAAACCTCATTCAAATGATTATCTGTCTGTTAACTGCTGCTATACACCTAAAGTTGTGCGTCATTGTCACGGGTTACCTACATCATCTCACTGACATCTACTAAAACCACGCACTATGATCGATCACGACAAACTCGAAATTTCTTGGATTTGGTTAAAATAGAACGCCAAACGAATATGGCTTGTGAATTGCATTTAATAACTTTTTTGTACTCGAACCTGATTCTGTTAGATGTAGTACTTCCCTCAAAAGAAGGTATTATCTCCATTTTGTTAAGTTGCAGAGTTTCTTCGACTCATATGGGAAGATCATCCCATCTAGTGAGCTTGACCCTCAACCAGTGTCTTAACGAACACTGCCCCTACCTAAGGATTTAAAAGCGATTTAGACATTTTATTGTGAACAGACATTTTTTTTTTACAATTTGAGATTACAACTAGACTTCAAACTAAGGGTGAGGGCTCTAAGGTTGATTCAACAATGGGAGCCCAACTAATGTGCATTGCTTAATTTAACAATATCCAGTGTTTACGTCGGGTTGTTCAAATCCGTGTGTCCATGTTGTCCTCTTGGGATATGGTGATGGTTTGGTAACCGCTTTAGTTTCGCCGCTCTGGTAGAGCTCTGCTCCCTTAACGCTGAAGGGATTGTTGTTCTCAGCATTCTAATTGCCTGGTTACTATGGTTGCTGATGCCTAGAAGCTGCTTTCTGAACAATGTCACCGTGTACTGTCGCAAGAGGATGATGCGTGCTTCTTCGCAAAGCTTCTTGTTGCTATGGTGCTTTCTACTGTCTCTGTCGCAGATGATGTCTGTACATATTCGCAGTATTTTCTTTTCGAAAATTGCGAGCAGTTAACCCCAAGATACTTGACTTCTTTGTCTGTTGATATTTATTTTGCATTATCTTTATGCTTCGACATTTAGCTGCTGATCTGCATCCGCCTCGGGATGGTCTCCTTAAACACATAAGTACCGATTTTCCAGGATTGATACGAATACCTCACTTGATTTCGACACTTCGTGGGGAGACTTCGAACTGACATAAGTCAGCGAGTCACCGTTCACTGTGTTGGTTGGAGACGGATTATCTGCTGTGTAGATGATAAAGTGCATCGATCCCAGCTGCGACCCATGCGCAACTCCTGCCTTGGTGCTGCGCTCAGTTGATTGCCTGCCTTTCATTTAAACTTAACATCTTTTGGATTGAAGAAAGCTATAGATTGTTTTGATGACGTTGTGGAGGGAAATCCCCTCTGATTCAGCTTGTAGATGAGTCCCTCTATCTAAACCATGTCGAAGGCCCTTTCCACGTCCAAGAAGCAGGTAAAGGTGACTTCGCCTCTAGCCAACTGTCTTCAGTTGTGCATGTTGGTTAGCGGCTCTCTACACATCGCCCTAATCGTGATTCTCCTTTGCTTCGTTGTTCGTTCCATAGGCAAGATGTTCAAGACTAGTCTCTTTAAAAATGTCATCGAAGTATCCCACTGTCGTCAGCGTTACTACGTGTAGTCCACGTCGGTCTCCTTTCGCCGGCAATGGAAAAAATAGCAAATTAGAAAATTAGTAATATCACCTAACATTCTTGTGTTTCTTTTCACAGAGCGCCGATGTTTTTGGACGCAACATTGTCATAATGGTCTGGCAACGCTGTGTTGGCTTCGAGCACAACCAAGGACTCGGCGGTACCGAAGTGAATTTGGATAAAATCAATTTAGCCCAACACATCGGCGGTTGGTATCCACTCTTCCCAATGCACTCATACGGCGGATCTGACTCGGATAATTCTCCTTGACCGATCACACGTTCCATGATCCAGTTACCAACTCGCAATGTTGATCGCAACAGTCACGACAGCCATTCAGCCGTCAAGTCGATGCAGGCCCAAGTGCAGCAACACCAGCTTCAAATTCCCGTTTATTAAATATGAGTTCCCGTTGAATTTACAAAGACACAAAGTAGATGCTAACTGGATTTACATTTTTTTGGTAAGACAAGAAATATGTATTTTAATTTTTTTCTTACTTTTTTATTTCTAACCCTCTTGAGGGGTTTATATGACAAACAATAAATGAAAGGAATAACATCAATTTTGGCGATATGAACCAACCACAATGTACAGATTTTTTAAACTATACAATGAAATTTGTTTAAAAACAACAAAAAAAAAAAATAAGAAGAGAATTTATTTATGTATAAGAAAACATCGAAAGATAAAAGTGTGACACACACTTACACACCAGTTAAGTTTGAGGGAAGAGTCACTAAATTCTATTTCGTTAAAACCGTGTTTAGGCGATGAGAAATATTTGTAAACGTTATTTATTACTGAGTTTATTCAAAACAAAAAAGAAAAACGAACAAAAACACAAGAATACAATAAAAAAATAAATAAATTAGAGTAGATTTATCAATTGTTAGATGCAACGTATCTCCTAAATTCTATAACGAAATGTTCTATAACAAAAATGTTTAACTCACTGTATATACATATAAGACAAGTTTACTACACCGTTAGGCACGTAGATTAAAACTCAAGAGAAAAACACCACACCTAGAGTCTATAAGTTTACATTTCGCAGTAACATTTGACTGCACAAAGAGGCAGAGAGATCGTCTGGAAAAGTTCAAAACGCTCTAGGGATTGCACCTTTAGAAATGTGTCTCAGTCTCGTCTATGCATTAGAATTTAGATAACTGATCAGGTTTGCTTTTTATTTTCAATCCTTTCCTCATTTCCTTTAATTTCTTGCATCCTAACTGAATTAGGGACGCGCCCATCCTCTTAAAGGACCCATAAACAGACTTAGACCTCTAAAAAGGGTTTGACTTGACATTTTTCGTCAAGTGCACTGATTGGATAGCGAATATCGATAATTTCTGGTCGGTTTTGGAACAGCTTTAGGTCCAACTATGCGTACATCAGCATTCACTTTTTTGTTGGCATCACAATTCAAAATAATGTCATTTTATAAATACTATGCTCGTCTGTGGTCGAAATCCGACTATTATGTGTTTAAATGCGTGCTATGGCATAAATCTGTACATGTGCTTACTTAAGCCGAACATTGTGCACATCTACGCAAAATTAACTTTCCAATGGTGTAATTATCATGCCATTCGGTTGAGTAGAACCGCGCATAAGCGTACCACAAAAATCGGCAGCACGTACTTATTTTTAAATATTATACATTTTTTTTATTTAGTCCTGCAACTTCCTCAGCTGCCGTGGCTTTGTGCGGTGCCTAGGTTCGATTCCCAGTACGATAAAATAATGTTCACGGTCTCGCCTTTTCCGAGTCACTGAAAAAGCGTCTCAAACTTAGCCGTTTGGAGTCGGCAAAAAACTGTAGGCCCCTTCCATTCGTGAGAGACCAATAGCACGAACAACCTCAGCGATTCCTGTAGAAGCTAGGCCGTGGCCATAAACGAGCTTTAGCGCCACCGATATGTATAACCTCCTCCTTCCGTGAACTTCCATAGTATGCATAGATGGCGCCACAAACGCAAAACTTGTAACTTTGTCTGGAATGCGCTCATCACCTAAATCACACGTACCGCGATCAGCTGATGGACCGTGGCGATGAAACAAAAACGCGCAACTTTGGCATTTTCCGGCATTTAGAAAGGTTTAATAGAATACGAGAGGATTGTGAGTAACATCGTGAGTAACAACGTGCGATTACACTCTTTCCTTCACTACTAGTAGCAGGAAGCAGGATACCATCATTGTCTGCGATGGCTGTAGTGTGGGCGTGTTATCCATCGTCGCGGCTTCTGGTCGTTGCGGAATGGGGTCACCAATGCATCCTACGATGTTTGTGACGTGTCTATATTTGTCTTGCATTGCTTAGCTAAGGACGCACAAGTAACGGGCTGCTAATTGCAAATTAAACAGTAGCAATGGTCTTCATTTATTTTATACAGTTCAGTTAGTACAAACCGTTGTTTATTAGAAGAGGTTAGGGAAGAAAAATGGAATTGCGTCCGAGTAATGAGAGACTACAATTGATGACAACCATAGCGGACGCAAGTTGCATTGTTTGACGAACTGGTGGTTTTAAGTGCTTAAGGTAGTACCAGATTGCATGAACTTCGTTCTCGGTAGTTCCAAAAACATGACTTTTAACAATTGTCTTTTTTGATGAGTTTTGCCGTCAAACCCGATCAATGATGGCAAATTTTTTCATTTTGAAGAAAGTGTGTGACGAACGGAAGAACGAAGTTATAAATGTTCCTTTTCTAGAAAGTTCAAAATAAATTCGACAGTAAATGACAGATATAAGAAGGAAACACTTATAAGAAAGAAATTGTTTGGCATGAAACATATAAGAAACACGCGTATAAGAAAAACACGAATAAAAGAAAGTCAGTTTGAGGCAAAATGTCCTACATTGCACTCGAAGATTGACGTCTGTGTCAACTTGCTACTGATTGGGTAAACCTGTCATTCATTTACACCTTTAAGCTGAACGAATTTACACAACTTAACAAAGTTATCTTCAGATTTCGTTCAGAAGATGTGAATGAGCTGAATACGTAAGAATTATTTGGAAAAGAGAAGCGTGCACACTGTTTTGTTTGCTGTTTCGTTTCGCGTTATTTGATTGCTAAATGTGATTTTGCACATTTTTTGTTCATGAAATTTGCTTCTTTTTTTACATCGAATGGCTCTGTGAAAGAAAAGACACTTATGAGAAAGAATTTCTCTGACATCGACTTTCGACTTTCTTATATCAGTCATTTACTGTATTTCGATGCCTGTTTCGTAGCTCAGTTTGACTTTGCTCTCAAATTAGTAGTACATTCACACCGAACCTATATCCAACATTTCGGCTATTTTCAACATTCCAGCCCAAATTTTCAGCAGTTTGTCATACATTTTCCAGCATTTCGAATTGTTGGATTTCAGCTACCTCTCTTTCCAAATTCAGAATGTCATTTAATCAATTTTCAGCCCGCTGACATAAAAAAGAAGCTGTCACCAAAACAATCATTCATTTCGAGTGATATATAACATTGGTGGCGCTACAGCCCGTAGAGGGCCGGAGCCTAGCTTCTTAACAACTTCTTAGCAACCACTCGTGTTGTGCGTGCTATTGTTCTATCACGAGTGGAAGGGACCTACAGTTTTATGCCGACTCCGAACGGCCAATTTTGAGAAGCTCCATGTCCACTCTTTGAGCATTGTCAGTGACTCGAAAGAGGTAGGGCCGTGAAAAGTATTTCTTGTCGTACCAGGAATCGAAGCTAGACAGGTAGATCCAAGTGCGTAGGAGTAGACGCCCATACCCACACCACGAGTGATAATTGAAATAAGAATGGAAATATCAGTAATCACTAGATGTCATTTGAAATGTTAAAAAATTCCAAAATTGGATTTCGAAATTTTTTTTCCCGAAATGTTGAACTTGGGTGCGATGTAAACGTACTGCAAGTGCACGTCTCAAAATACGGAAGCCAGTAAGCCTCTGAGTTTTACCTACAAACCATGTTTTCCTTTTCATCTGGCCTAAGAGCTCTAAACAGTTTTCCGGTCCGGTGTAAGAGTACACGCGCCATCTTTCAATATTATTTTGACTAGTTTGCCGGAGCAACAGCGGATTTTGGGCGACGTTCAACGCTATTTAAAATCAACAACCAAGCAATAATTAATCCATTTCCGTCATGCGGAGTCTGAGTCTCACTCTAAACTGTACACCAATTATCTAACTATTCGTCAGACATATCCCAATTCACAGCTGATAGTCTCCATGTCCACCGGCGAATTTAAAGAATTTTCGAAAAGTAATCATGCATGGTAGAAGTCGTATATCTCCATAATTGATGATTTCTGGTTGGCGTTATCTAGAAATGGGGAAGGGTCTGCCATAAGTGATGTTGCCGGATTTATTGGGTGTCGTCTTTAAAACTTCATGTAGGTAATAGAATTTGCCATAACTCTTGAAGATGGACAAGTCTGTCTTCTACTGATCGCTGGATTTGAGGTACAACATGTTGTTGATGTTCCATTTGCTGCGTCTCGGAAGAGGTTCGAAGACGAAATTTAAGATGAGAAACATAAGAGGAGCTGCACTGCCCGTAGGTTTGGGGTAGTGATATGGATTGGGTAAAACAAGAACTATTAAAGATCAAAGGGATAGCCATTGGCGGCGATTTGAGTATACACAATGCCAGTCAACAGCGGACTTACTTACTTATCGGGCCTGCGACCCATGGAAAGTCTGAACTTGAGCAATCGCTACCTTCAATCGTCCACAGTACTAAGCAGGCTGCTCCCACGCTGGCTGGCTACAGATAGCAATCACACTTAGAGGCCATTTGACCATCACATGTTGAAGCTTGACAAAAGCATGTTCGGACTGCAATTCAGTGCGCTATCAAATACTCCATTGAAACCCATGTTTTGTTACTCATAATTAATTAAAATTAGAGAATTCAGAGGTTTACCATTCCTCGTCCTCGTCCCCAAAAACTTGTTGTGAAAAATGAAAAAAAATTTAAAATTGACAATCTTCTTATATGAAAAAACCAAAGTATTTTTCTAACATAAGCTTCGCACAGAGAGCGCTTAGCTAACTAACAAAGAAAATCTTTAAATCTAAACCTAGCACTAAGCCTTAAACTTAACACTAAACAAAATAAGCTCACTCACATATACTATCCAAAAACTAATTAGGGTTACTCCTTGGAAGGACTGAGAATACATTTTTTTCGAATTTAAACGAAAACCCAAGAAAGTTCACTGGAAACACTAAAAAAAAGAGGATAAATAAATTAAATTAAATTTCTGTAGCGTAATTTATAAATATATACTTCACGCACTTGTGAACTTGTGAACTCACTTTTTCTAAGCCCCCCTAATCTTAGATAGCTCTTATTGTTCTTGAATTTCCAAACATTTTAAAGCAAAACCAACTCTTTACACAGTAGATGTCTAAAAGGAAACTAAAAACATAGAATGACCCAAACAATGGAAAGTAAAAATAAATAAGCTAAATGAAAAAAAAACGCTTATTACCCTTCAATGGTTTCAATCGAAACATTTCTATGAGAATATAATACACACAGTCAGTAATAATCCCGCAACATATGCGTAAAGGAAACCATAGTTTAAGGAACAGTAGAACATAGAATATCCATAGTTGAATGTTTACACAAAACAAAAGCAAAAATATAAAATACGTATAGTTTTTTTTGTTGTTTCGAAATTAAATTAATATATAAATATATGATATACCTATGCACACAACTATGCATTCTTAAGACAATCTTCTTGAAAACAAACTACTTATTGACTAAATTTAAAAAAAAAAAAAAATTAAAACAACTTAACTAAAGTAAACAAAAACTTGAACATTTTTCTATTGGAAAGTACTACGCTTTGAGTTCTAACTCAGTTACATACTTCTACGGCAAGACATCTATCCGAAAAAATAAATCCTTAACTAAAACAAAAATGCAAAATGCAAAAATAACTAGTATTAAACTAAAAAAATAAAAGAAAAAATATAGCAAATACTTATATAGTTGTGATAAATTAGTCAAACAAAAAAAAAAAAGAAGAAAGAAAGAATTTATACTACATAGCTCTCTATCATTATTGTTTACATACTATACATGCATAAATGTAATGAAAAACGTGTCTATTATTAAGTTGTTTGTGCCACAAACTGAAGTGAAACTTTCTACTGAGGAGCCGAACTAAGGGGTAAGATCAGTGATTTGCTATCGCTGTAGAACTTAGGATAAACAAACACATATGTTGAATGGAATTAATTAATTGAACATATATACAATGGTTGTGCATAAATATTTTGAATGCATGTTGGTTATCTTTAAATGTCTTGTATTTAAATTTGATTTATTTTTTTCTATTTTTTGCTTATTTAAATGAATTCAAAGATGTTGTGTACAAAACTACACACTTTTGGTAGACACGTGGCCGGCACGATTTATTCTCGTATCATCTTATCATTACCACATGTTCTCTTTTGGCAGATTAATTAGAGTCTAGCCTGTGCTTAGGACTCGAAAAGTGATCAGGATTCACAAAATGATTTTCTGTCAGGCGGCACTCCAAGATGTAAATTCGTCCTTCCTTTCTTCTGTCGCGCTAATATCCAGGGTTGATATAACGTCCAACTATAACTCACCCAAGTGAATTTATGATTATGTCAGGACCATGCGAAAAGTAGTCAGAAGTATCTATCATAAGCCTTCGAAGTAGATCTGCTTTTTTTCATCATCATCCTCATCATCATCTGACCTGCATGATCCACTAAAGGGGTCGCGGGGGTAAACCACGCACGAGAGATCTCCAGGCAACTCGATCCTCCGCCATCGACTCTAATTCATCAGGAGCTATGCCCAAGCGTAACCCGGCGAGTTTTTGGACTTGGTCCAACCACCTCATCCTGGGTCTGCCCAGCGATCGCCTACCTGATGGAATCGCATTCAACGCCCGCTTCGGAAGTCGTGATGATGGGGACATTCGTGCCACGTGACCAAACCACCGAAGCATAGCTCTTTCCGTTCGAAGAAGCACCTCCTCAATGTTGAGTTCCTCGCGCACTGCCGTGTTTCTCACCCTATTCCAGCGAGTAATTCCCATAACAGTACGAAGAAATCTCATCTCAGTAGCTTGCACTCGCGATCTTATTCTTTCGGTCATTACCCAAATTTCATGACCATAGGTGAGAGTTGGAACAAATACTGAGTTGAAAACTGCCAACTTGCCTTTGACACCAAGCTCGGCCTTTCTGATTACAGAACTACCAAGCTGTGTCAAAATTGACCTAGCTTGACTAATCCTACAGGAAAGCTCAGCATTACTCCTTCCATCACTAGTGAAAAAGACCCCGAGATACTTAAACTTCTCCACCTGCTTCAATGGGACTCCACTAACATGCAGAGTGCATTGAACAGGCGTTCTGGAAATGACCATAACCTCCGATTTGTCCACGTTAACCCTCATTCCAGCATCAGCACATACGGCCACAAGCCTATCGAGGGCGCGCTGAAGTTCCGTCTGGGAGGATGTGAGGATAACTAAGTCATCTGCAAAAAGAAGATGACTTACCCTCAACCCTCCCAATGTGAAACATTCCTCACTTCGGCTGCGATGCAACATCCAGTCCATATATACAATGAAAAGGAGAGGTGACAAGACACACCCTTGGCGAAGTCCAACGCCCACGGTGAAAGGTGTTGATTTAGCACCTCAGAAGAGGACCATCAATCCCATACTCCTGCAGGACACTCCAGAGTTTACCTCGAGGGACTCGGTCATAGGCCTTTTCGAAATCTACAAAACAACTGTAGATGGGTTTGGCATACTCCCAAGCCTTCTCAAGTACCATTCTTCGAGTGAAAAGCTGGTCGGTTGTACTTCTGCCGGGACGAAAGTCGCACTGTTCATCCCCCATCCTGGGCTCGACCATAGCTCTAGAACGCGCTTCCAACACCTTAGCATAGACTTTCCCGGGGCTACTTAAAAGAGATATGCCCCTGCAGTTGGAGCAATCTCTTTTGTCCCCCTTCTTGAAAAGTGGGACAATCACCCCAGTTTGCCAACGTTCACCGCATTCTCAGGCCACTTTAATGACATGGGAGGGCTATAAAACTCCCTCGTTACCCATTGCCTTAAGCATTTCTGGTCGGATTTCATCCACACCGGCGGATTTGCCAATTTTTAGCGATTCAATCGCCAAAATGGCTTCCTCCACCGTATGACTATTCTTCGCCCCACTCAAGACTACGGGTCAGTCATCCTCAGTGCCCTGTTCGGGATTGAGCAGCTCCGAAAAGTGCTCGCTCTGCTTTTTTTCCTAACCAAACTGTGGAAATTTTGTTGAAGAAAAATGAACAAACGAGTGTTGAAATTAATGAAAATGCATACAATAATTCGTCGTGTCACTGAAGTATTGAATTTAGTAAAATTTGAACGAAACTCAACGCAAAATTGAACGAAACTCAACTAAGCTGAGCGAAGTGGTTATGGACAAGGGAAGTGATTTACGTGGCTGCCCACTATTCGGTATGGATCACAGTGTCCTTTTACCTAAGGGCCAGTTCATTTTACCAACACCTTGAGGTAGGTCCTTGCTTATAGACACTTCCTCAAACTTGGTGAAGTGTGTGGCCAATTTGAAACCTCAGCGGCTCGTTGGGTCCCAGCACTCGGTTGTGTTTGAATCTCCACAATGATTTGAATCATTTACCTTTTTCCGAGTTGCATATGCTTTCACTCATTAATCGTGATAAACTCTCAGACATGCTGGGTATAATGTCCTTTTTCCCGTGACTTTGGGTTTTGAACTACAGCCACCATGACGCTTCTACTAGACGGCCAAACTCAACCGAGCAGGCTGAAACCAATGCAGGCCTCAGGGGTTTTCCCGATCACCCTTGGCACCAGACTATGGCCTCTGGTCAAGCTTTCACGACAGAAGGGTTGCTACGAGTAGGACGCCATAACATCCAGGATTCGCCGCCTATTGCGTTATTTTCGTTCTATGTGCCTCAATCTATAATGGACTGTAAACAAATATCCATTGTTTATGAGCTTGAGCACTGGACGTATCCTAAACAAGTGGCTTTAGCTCAGGATTTTAGTAGCCTTTTACGACAGGCATACCTTACCTCGAGTATATTATATCCGAAGAAGTGTATAGATTGACACCGTGTATCATTCCTGTCTATTCGCCAGGTTGCTTAAATTGACTCCTTACTCTACCATGTTGACTAATGGCATTGCAAACAGACAAAAGTAAACAAGTGTGATAAAAAAAAAAAGGTGAAATTGTATAGCGTTTTCCAAAAAAGGACTTGACAACTTTTTTTTTAAATAAAACGCAAACCATTCGATATATTTCAAAAACTTTATTTTCGGTTTGAAGTACATTCAAAACATTTATGAATGGAACTCGGCTTCGTTCATATGGCCACCGCGGGCACGTTTGCAGCGGTCGATTCGTTGGACCCAATTTTCAACGACTCGGCCACACATTTCAGCCGCTATTTCGGGTTTAATGTTGGCTCTGAGCTCTTACAACGTCATCGGCTTGTTGGCATAAACCAATGATTTAACGTAGCTGCACAGAAAATAGTCAAGCGGCGTTAAATCGCACGAACGAGGCGGCCAATTGACTGGCCCATTTCTTGTGATAACACGCTCACCACATTTACTCTTCAATAAATCGATTGTAACGTGTGCTGTGTGCTTTTGTGTCACCATCCTGTTGTCCAAGTCCACATCTTCCAATTCGGGCCATAATGTTGTCTGAGCGATGCCCAATTCTTGAGAACGCCGTGGGATTAACTAATTTGGATCGTTTGCTACGTACGTCTAAACGTCAGCGATAATTTCGACACTTCGATCAACCCGTTGTCTCACTGACACGACAACATCACACAACGAATATGTAGACTCAAATTTTTGCACTAAACTTGTTATTGCCTGTACTAGGGCGAGAATTTACGACCGAAAATTGAAGCTAACGCTCTAACGCTAACGCTCTAACGCTAACGCTCTTAAAGTTGCGATCACCGACTCCGAATTTCGGTAGAAAATTTGTATAGTTTGTAGACGTTGTTCGTTCGTATACTTTACCATGATAAAAATGTTGAGTTTACTGAATAAATTGACAGTGACAGATTGATGGTTTTGTGAAAGAGTGCGTTCGCAAATTAAATTCAAAGTTGTCAAGTCCCTTTTGGAAAACCCTTGACATATCGTTTTTCATCTGTCAAAGCCTACATTTTTTTTTAATTTGCCATTTTAAAGAGAATCATTTAATTCTTCCTTTTTTCCATTCAGCTTCGCTTTTGCTTGGTGGACCCGCGCTGTTTAGCTACGAAATAAGTTTTCTCCAAATTGTTGCCACTTTCTCCCTATTTTCTTCTACAAATCCCCTGGTTCGAAACCCTGTCCCCGCAGCTAATGGTACAGCCCGAAGTCACACGGTGCTGCATCAGGCGAATGCGATGGTTGAGGAACGACATGAGTTGAATTGTTTTGGCGAAAAAGTGTTGCCTGCTCATAATTCTGGTTTCTTTTTGTGGATACCTTTAAAGCCGCATAACGCTCATATGAAGTGTGCACACTAACATTGGTACTTCTAATTGTCGCCTTACAACTGCGGCTCACTTAGAACAATGAGTTGTACTACGATGCGATCTTCATATTTTCTAAAACCAATCAGACACATACTTATTTGAACATCAGGAGTCTTTTCAGTTCGATCCCATTTTGATCTTTCAGCGAAGTCTTTCGAAGACTGCATCTCCTTCCTAGCTGGGCCTTGCGTGGGCAGATGAATTCTACAGTATTCATGTCGGAAGGGTGTAGATGGCAGTATTGTTTTTCACCCATTGTGTCCATGAAACTGTGTGACGTGTATGGCTGATAGCGACACCGGTGTCAACACCAAAATGCGCCCACAAGTGTGCTATGAATTCGGCCTTACATGCTAAATCTCAACAACGCGTTCGGGCGGTTGGTCTTTGACATGTATCGGCATGAGTAGTATACCAATGTGTCAAAACGCAGCACCTTCAGCTTACCATATCGAAATAAAACGCACGCTTTTGCGTTCGAACGTTTGACAAATAGAATTACTATGAATAAAATCACAATAAAAAAAAATAATTACTTTGACAAATACTCGCCGCACTTCGACAAAAATTCAAACTCACAATTAAGGCTCAACTATAATGCGCATGAGCTAGTGTCAAATTTCAACGAAATGTTTCGTCATGTTTGCAAAAAAATCATGTCTACCCATAATTCGCATCTGCGCGCATGCCCATATGTCAGAAATTTATTTATTTCATTCAGCCGAAAAATGTCGTGTTCAATAATATGTGCATGTATATATGTATGTACGAATACCAAAAGAATATCAACTGATTTGCTAATTTTTCAATTTTTTTTTCTTGTCTGTGTTTTATCTGTCACATTCGCATATGCGCGGGGCGATTCATTTCGCACTAGCTCATGCTTAACGAAACATTTGTGTTTTGTACAGGAAATGTTCGTAATCTTTCATGGACGACATTATAGGTTGCCTCATAGGGATGGGTGTATTCGCTCAGTAACCAATGCGCGTTTGACACTAGCTAATGCTCGCTCATGCGCATTATAGTTGAGTCTTTAAATGAAACAGATTTGTTTCACAATTACTGTCCAAACGCCCGAGTCAGTAGAGTAGAGCTGGTAGAGCTATCTATCCTATCTATCCTACTTAGAATGTCAAAGCCCGAGCGCCCAATCGCGCCTTTGCGAAATAGGTATAATTCATGAGCAATGTTTGGGTTTATTTTGGTCTCAAAATTTTAGCTTTATTCTGCCACTTTGAAATACTGGCAGTATTACAAGAAGGTTAAGTACGAGTAGACCTCTTATTGACAATGTATACTCCTCAGGAGTTGTTATGAAATGTGGATATACCGCTACGTAGGGCATCTGCTTGATTCATATCGTCGATCATCCATTACCGATAAACAAACATGTTGTCATGTAGAAGCTAATATCTTTGAATTCATTTAAAATCAAAAAAAAAATGTTTTATCTTGTCTATCTATCAACTCTAAATAAGGCATACATATATGCATATTTAGAAACAAAAATTAAATGAAAAAAAAACCCTAAGTTAACTTTACATCTTAACAGAATCTGTCAAAAACAAATAAAATACTATATTTAAAAATACACACTACATATTTATACTCTTATTCAATTGCAAATAAATTATATACAATATACAATACATACAAACGTACTATGGAAAAAAAAAAGAAAATAAAAGAATAAAATAAACAACATAAGTTTAATTTTAAAACAAAATGATAGTTATGCTGGTATCTTGTATAGTTTTATTACCGCGCTATCACATCTGAAACTGTAAAATAACACCATATCAATTTTTTTGTGAAATCAAGAAGTTTAATGGAAGTAAACAAAAACGGACGAAGAATAATTATTTAAATTACATAGAATGAGAAAGAAAGTAAATATATACATATACATATACATACATAAATATATTGATATAATTGATTGTGAGCTATTGTGTTTTATTTCATTGTGAAGTGGGAGAAGCTTGCACTCTGGTGCATACAGGTGTGCTTTTGAAGCTGTCAAGTGATTGATTTGTATTTTTTAACACGTGGCACTACGCTGGGGTGGACTTGGAACTTGAAAATTGAGCGCTACATGAAGAAACACCTATTGTAGGTAGGTAGGTAAGTGGGGTGACTGCATGACTGACATGGAAGTCATGTTCACTTAGACCATCTGGTCAATTGTGCGTTCGGCACGTTCGGCTTTGTGTCCTGTCCATGCTTACCCTTTGACCTTGTAGTTCTTCCCTCTTGGAATTTTGCATTCCTCTTGCGATTTGTTGGCCATGTGTGATTTCTTCAGAGCTCTTTTATAGCTTTAAGAAATTGTAGTAAGTCCTTTGGGTCAATTTTACTCAGATCCTCAAGGTTGTTGCTGTAGTGCTCGCCTAGTAGTCTTCTTCTTCACCCATACAGCTTCAGCATGGTGACGATGTCAATTGGCCGCCAAGATCATGTGATTTGACACCGTTGTGTTTTTTTCTTTGGTGTTATTTGAAAGAAAAGGTGTACGTCGATAAGCCAGCAACAATTCAAGAGCTAAAGGATGAGATAATTCCGGACATTAACAACATAGAACCTCAATTATGCTTCAGCGTGATCGAAAATTTGGACCATCGGATGGAGGTGTGCCGCCGAGGTCGCGGAGGCCATTTGGCCGATATTTTGTTCCATACATAATTGCACCATACCAATATTATCATAATAAAAAGAAATGACAATAATTTCCTAAATAATTTGTGTTTTATTCAAAATCAACATCGGCCCTTAAAATGTAACCACCCTTTAGAAGCCGCCTTAGAACTAAATATTTTCAAATGAGAGTCAATAAGCAGATGGAATCTTCTCCTCGTATCCTTCTACACAATTAGCACTTATCTGGAATCGATCTGGGATTGCCCAAGTCGACGAAATTAGTCTGAAAGTCAACTCAATACATGCTTTTTTAAGCGATGTCCAAAGCGATCGTTAACCTTTACGTGACCAGATCGCTTTCTAGAATACGCCCCCCAAGTGTGATGGCCTTACCACAAGATTCATTATCCAAGAGAAGTATTCAACGACGTTTTCTTTAATGCTTCCTTCGTGGCCTACCGTGGATTGATCACTTGATCCTGCGGCCTGCCTCCACCTTAATTTAATTAATAGGTCAATGTATGAAATAGGGTTACCGACTCCATTCAGATTCAACTGACTACTCTCAACAACTAGAAATGGGCTATAAACCAGTATAGAGCCGACTTCTAGCTCGCTTGCCCCTTGTCTTTATATCTTACCCAACTGACCAATCAGAGAATGTACATTTATTTTGTGAATACCCGTACAAAAATCGTGAGTAACTGTCAAAAAGCTGTCAAGTCGACCATCTCTATAGTACCTGATTTCTGTCTACAACTCTGTTTATGTCAACACTGTATAATCTCAGTAATCTGAGAAATCATTGTCTCTCGTCGTGTACATCTTCTGGCGCCAACGAACCATTTACTGGCGGGCTGCTAATGTGCTCATTTGCACTCTTTGACTTCCGCTGTAGCTCTTCCTAATCCATGATCCGCATACAAAATCCATCTCAATCTTGGATCAAAATTCATTAGTACGTTATCTGTGGTGTGAATTTTGCGCTGTAGGCATCTCCAGTCATCTCACAAATTCCCCCCACCTAGATGAGGTCAAGATGAGAACTCTAACTTCAGTTGAGTATAGGCTGTCCGCTGAAATGTTCAAAGCAACTGGCTAAGATCTCTTTGGAAGCATGCACCAGCTCGTCTTAAAGACATTGTCTGGGAAAAGCTTGAATTTCAGTGAAGTTCGCCTGATCCACAACAGAGGAAGTTCCTTTGAAGCATAACATCCCTAACATCGTGTCTCCCGTTTTTACCTTCTCACATGAAGCCGTTTATCAACAATCGAATAGGCCGTCATCAGTGTGGCTTCAGGCCAAAAAAGCCCTCCATAGACCAGTTCTTCACACTGCGGCAGATGTTGCAGAAGACCCATGAAGTGCCGATCGAGAGTCACAACGTATTCGTCGATTTCATGGCTGTATACGACAGCGTGCCCAGAAACGAGCTCTACACCGTCAAATCTAGTTCTGACATTTCGCCCAAACTCTGTCAGGTTCTGCAGGACCATGGAGAATTCTCGCTACTTTAACACGTTTGCCCTCTTTGTGTATTGCGTTCTCAGCTTGACAGTTCGCAATGAGAATCATTGAGTTTCTGAAAGTTCGCGTTCGCACTGCGCGGCTCATATGAACGGCCCTTAAGACGACGGGCTATCATGTGATTTATTTAACATTGTTTTAGCGCAGATCATGCAAAGCCCTCTGGCCAACAATAGAGACCCGATCTTACACAAGTCAATTCAGCGAGTATCAAACCCGGACGATATTGCTTTTATTGACAGGACGCAGCGAGTCGTCAATAAAGCGTTTGCTGGTATTGTGACGAAAGACTGTAGTGAACAAGGGAACAGGGCATACAATATCGACGTCGTGGGCACATCCTCACAAAGGACAGTCTTATGGTAGCCAGCTATAGACTTCGTCTTTCGCTGTTCCGCACTAATCCAGGGATCAAAATCAAAACAGCGCCCGATTGTTGAGTAATAGAGCCGTCTGTCGAAGAACACAACCGACTTTGTATAAGGCATTGACTCAGTCCTAGTCTACGGCTTAGAGGCATGGACAATTGAAAATATGTATGTAGAAGTTATTGGTCTGTTCGAAAGTAAAATTCTGTCAGCAGCTTTTGGTACTGTTCATTGTCATTTGAAGGTTAATCGTTACCTGTCAAAATTGTCATTATATGTCAAATTCGTCGATGGACAAGGGGTATCAAAAACCTTGTATTTGAGCATTTTGTTGAAGTTAGTTGCTGCTTCAAACTTGCTGCAAATGCTGGCATATGTTACCAAACTTAGATTTATAGAGAGACTCATCAACAGACACCTGTCGATGGTCACCACCCATCTCGACAGATGGAAAATAAGACCCTAAGAACGGCAATTAAAGGCACCAACAACCACTGTACAAGGAACACAATGAAGCATCACACAAGGATCCGGATACAACTGTACGGCCAGACAAGGAGGTGGACCATTCATAAGGCCATGATACAAGTCCGCTACTGGAGAAACTCCGACTCTTCGAAACGAAAATCCTCCAGGACCTTTTAATATATAAGGACATCCACTCATGACAATAGCGCCGAGATAGATAGAATCGACAGGGGCATCTTCCAGCTCACCAACAACTTTAACAACAACCTCCAGAACATCCCGATTAGGCTAAAACTCTAAATGGCTGCAAGATGACCAGATCCTAGCGACTACAGCCACATCAGAAGCCTGTACGAGACGGACAGAATAGTAGACGACCAGAAAAGCATGGTATACTTACTTACTTACTTATCAGGCCGGCGACCCATGGAGGGTCCGAGCCTGAGCAATTGCTGCCTTCCATAGTTGACGGTCCTGGGCACGCTGCTTCCAGTCATCAAGACCAAGCTGTCTTGCATCCGCTGTTACTTGGTCTTTATACCGGAGATTCGGTCTTCCTCTCCTTCTCGAACCAGTAGGCTCGGATTCAAAGACCCTCTTTGCTGGAGCATTGTTGTCCATGCGCTCGATGTGGCCGAGCCAGTGCAGTCGACGGAGTTTTGCCTTCCGGACTACATCCACATCCTGGTACAGCTAGTAGAGTTCGCGGTTATGTCTTCCATTCGCCTTCCTCGCAGACGGGACCATATATCCGAGGTAGAATTTTTCTTTCGAAGATACAAAGAATCAGCTCTGCAGTTTTGCTTAGTGTCCAGCTTTCGGCTCCATAGAGCAGGACTGGCAAAATAAGAGTTTTGTAGAGCATGATTTTGATCCTTCGAGTCAGGAGTTTTGAGCCCAGTTGTTTTGACAAACCGAAGTAGCACCAGTTGCCAAGGGCGATTCTACGACGGATCTCTACCATTTGTGGAGTTTACGTTTGTCCCGAGGTTGTCTACCTCCTTTACTACCTCGAAATTGTCTCTGGCGATCGTGAAGTTCTGTCCATGGTGGTGTGCGACGCAACGTTTTTTGGTCGACAGCATATATTTTGTTTTGTCCTCATTGACCTTGAGACCAGTTCGTTTCGCCTGTTCTTCAATCGCCGTAAAAGCCTCCACTACTGCACGTTGAGAACGCGCGACGATGTCGATGTCATCTGCGTACCCCAACAGTTGGACCGACTTGTAGAAGATAGTGCCTTCCGTGTTTACAGTTGCCCTCCGACAGCGCATCTCCTTGCCGAAATCCAGTGCAAGTTTCAAACGACTCGGAAATCCTTGAGCCGAACTGCACGGAGCATCGCGTATGTGTTAGCGTGGTGCGACGCAACCGGATCAGTTTTCCCGGGATCCCGAATTCGGCCATCGCATCGAATAGCTCCTTGCGATGAATGATGTCGTATGCGGCTTTGAAATCGATGAAAAGGTGGTGCGTATCGATTTGAAACTCACTGGTCTTCTCCAGTATTTGTCTTAGTGTGAAGATTTGGTCTATAGTCGATTTGCCGGGCCTATCCCTAGACTCTTCGATGTCCTTGAGCTGGAAGATTGCGAGAGGCTTTTTCTTCAGGCGTAGAAGCTTCTTCTCCTCCCGTCTTCCAGTAATCCTCTTGCGCTGCTCTTTTTTTTTTTTTTTTATATTTTGCGCACGCTCAAGGGATAAGTGTCCGGGGTCAAGACACAGCACGGGCCGAAGGTATAGAGGGAGAAAGGGAGAGGAGGTACCTGTGCACATTGGTCTTAAACATCTGCGGGTTGTAGTCTGTGGGAAATATAGGGCTGGGAAGAGCATTCCAAATTCGCGTAGTACGGCTGAAGAACGAGTCTCTAAATTTAACTGTGCGTCCGAAAGTAGGCTTAAGGGTAAACCGATGAGCATTCCTGGCGAGTCGAGTATTGCGGGTGAATTCATTGAGAGGAGGAATGCAGTTGGCTAGCTCACTTGAGCAGCGTTTGTTGAAATAGCGATAAAATACAGACAAAGAAGAAACGGTACGTCGGTGTTCGGGCGAGTCTAATGACTTTGCGACATTGTTGTCTCCTATAAGTTTTATCGCTCGCGTTTGGATTCTATCTAGTAGGTGCAGGGTGGTCTTTGGGGCACCAGACCAGATATGAGCGTTGTACTCAAGCTTGGGCGGATATACGCCTTATAAATGAAAGCCAAATCAGAGGGGGTGAAATATTTCTTGCATCGATTAAGGCAATCTAAGCATTTCGCAGCATTTTTGGCGACCTCAAATATGTGATCGTTCCAACTAAGTGTTGTGTTGATACACATACCAAGGATGGAAAGCTTTCCGGTTTCATCGACACAAGCGCCATTCATGGATAATGGCTGTGACAGCTGACGGCATTGAGTTGTTGAAGCATTGAATTCCACTCTGTTGTTGTTTCCCCAGTTAATTATGCTGTCAAGATCGGAATTCAATGAGCTTAACATACGCTGCCGTTCCAATTCTACGGCCGAAGGGCAGGGTCGTGAGTCTCGGAACGAATATGAAAAGCTGAGGGTGCTGTCATCAGCGAAGGAAATCATATTGGATTAGAAGTAGCAGACAAGAGATCATTAATAAAAATGAGAAAGAGTGTCGGAGACAGAACAGAGCCTTGGGGTACACCAGCATTTATTTGGTGGATATCAGACTTGAACCCATCCAAAACAACTTGAATTGAACGGTTCGAAAGGTAATTTCTAATCCATAGAAGAAGAGATTCATCGATACCATATGCACGCATTTTCGACAAAAGAGCTTGATGCCAAACTCTGTCAAATGCCTTAGAAATATCAAGTGCAACGATCTTGTTTTCACCTGCATTATGCAAAGATGTGTTCCACTTTTCGGTGAGATAAGCTATCAAATCACCAGTGGACCTGTTGCTAAGGAAACCGTACTGCCGGTCATTAAGAAGCTTCCGCGATTCAAGATATTTCATAAGCTGACGATTTATCAGCGTTTCCATGACCTTAGAAAGAAGGGACGTAAGTGCTATGGGTCGGTACGAGGTGGGTGACGAAGATTCGCCCTTTTTAGGGACGGGCTGGACAAATGCTGTTTTCCATCTGCTCGGAAAGAGACCTAAAGAGTAGGATAGATGAAAAAGCTTACGCAATGGTTTTGCCAGCGCAGAAGAACACCTCTTCAGAAGTATAGGGGGAATACCATCCGGGCCAGCGTATTTGTGCACGTCGAGATCTTTAAGTACTCTTGCAACTGTACGAGTGCGGAAATGGATTTGTCCCATGGTGAAATCAACGCTCTCAAGTACAGGTGGAGACATATTGGAATCTGGCAGTGTTGAGCTGGCTGCAAAATGCGCCGCAAGCAGATTGGCTTTGTCTAAAGAGCTGACAGCTGGAATGTCACTTAAAATGACCGTGGGAATTGAAGACGAGGCGAGGCGGAATTCCTTATGTTTTTTTACAAATGACCAAAAGTTTTTGCTACCTTTTTGACATTGTAGCACTTTTTGCCTCAACTTTTGATCATAAGAGAATTTCACACGTCTGATAGTTGCATTGCAGTCATTTCTGGTCCGTTTAAACTTATTCCGGTTTTCCTCAGTAGGGTTGGCTTTGTATGCCCGGAAATTCAACTCTGGTCTAGTTTTCCGTTGCAGCGCTTTTTGGTCTGCCTCGTCGGCTGCACGTCTCGTCTGCTCACACTCGCCATCATACCACGGGTTTCTTGTCGGGGGTGGTAGGTAGCCTAAGGTGTTTTCCGCTACCTCTTTGATGGCCGAGCGGCAATGCAACCACATCTCGTTGGCGCTCGTGTTTGACGTAGGCATACCGGAGAGTCTCTCGCTTAATTGCTCTTCGTAGGCTCTGGCAATCTCCGTTGTGCTCAGGCGTCCAATGTCAAAACTCCTCTTTGTTGGCTGGTGCAGCTTTCTGGCATTGGACAATCGGGCTCTGAATCGTGCTGCCACGAGGAAATGGTCAGAGTCGTTGGTCGAATGTTCTCACATCCAGGATATTTGACGCATGTCTTGCGTCAATGAGCACATGCTCAAATAGCATGGTATACCAGAACACAAGAACGGGCAACGACACATTCAATTTCGTCAACACTCAGTGCCAGGAGAGAGAGCTAAGCCTCTAGCCCGTCCTCCTAAAGTTTAAGTTCTTATAAGTTATAAGTTAAGTATTAAATAACACAACATAGAATTTTTTGTTCAACCTTTTCATGACATTAACATCCAATAAATACAAAAAAAAAATGCATTTAAAGAAAAAATCATAGAACGGACAAATGCCGTGCACTCTCACGGTCTGGCAAGAATCTGCCATTTTAAAATATTTAAGCGAACATCTCTGGGTTCATTTGTAGTAAAAATAGTAATTGCCATAAGCGAACGTACCTATTGCTCTAAAAGTGCAAATACCATCCACAACCGAACGTCAGTTTGACAGCCATTGTGGTTCGTGGCCAAGTTAAGCCAAGTTCACTCCGCCACCGAATAACTGAAAATTCCGTTTTATTCCACAAGATTCTGGTGCGCAGTTGAAAAATGTTCACGGCTTCTTTACAATTTCAAAATCTAGAAAAACTGTAAAATGTTGTGACAACTCTAAATGCACGTAGAATCCTTGGCAAAGTCGATAATTTACCCAATCCCACTGCCAACAGAAAAAAAAATGTAAACGTCGCCGTCACCCTGTTCCCCAGCCTCCGACCCAATTCCACACATTCCACAAAGTGTATCTGTCAAAGTTAGTCGCATTTTCTTCAATTGCAGTTTTTCTTCGGTTTTTTGCAATCATTTGCAATCATTCTCGTTCAAGTTTCTCAAAGACCAACACTTAATCTAACACATCAATTGCAGTGAATAAATTTCATTTGAAAATGGAAACCGTGGCGCATATAATTGACGCCAAAGAGCGAACAGACGATGTGCGTTTGAAGAGCGTGTCGCCTTTCAGTAAAATGCTCCTTGCGGAGCCCATTCGAAAGGGTCTGGAAGCGGCCGGTTTCGTCTATCCGACAGTAATTCAAGCGACGGCAATCCCGGTGGGCAAATCTGGATTAGGTAAGATGTGAAAAACAAATCCTTTCTCGGCATGTCTTCAAGTAATTTTCCGTGCAGATCTGCTCATCCAGTCGAAGTCGGGAACCGGCAAAACACTGATCTTCTGCACGATTCTTCTGGACTCATACCAGAGTGATGTGCGTGAGCCGCAGTCACTGATCCTGGTGCCCACACGTGAAATTGCCGTACAAACCGAGTATGTGCTCAACAAAATCGGAAAGTTCTGCCATGGTGAGTGAAATCGTGCGAAAAACGTCATGAACATTCTGTAACGCAGTTCGCATTTTTGCTTCTAGGATTCCGCGCGATCAGTGTCATCGGCGGCATGGAGGTCTGCGATGACCGCAAAAACCTGCAAGGAGCAAAGGCAATTGTCGGTACACCAGGCCGTGTGTTGCATTTGATACAGAACGAGGTTCTGAATCCATCGAAAATCCGCTTCCTTGTCATTGACGAGGCCGACAAAATGTACACTCAATCATTCCGCAGCGATCTGACGACAATTCGTCAGAATTTACCCTCGAGGAAGCAAACCATCGCCTGCAGCGCGACCTTCTGCAACGATCTCGACAAGGAACTGGCCAAAATCATGAAGAACCCTCTGCTCATCTCCACAGACAACCGGGCCACGCTGCTGGTGGGCATAAAGCAGTTTGTGTACGAAATTCCCGAGCAAAAGACCAGTATTCTCGAGATGAACTGCAAGCTGGACGCGCTCAGGCGCATCTTTGGGAAAATTCCGTTCAAACAGTGCATCCTCTTCACCAGCTCTCAGTCCAGGGCGGAGTCGTACAAGAACTACCTCGAGAAGGACGGTTGGCCGTGCGAACTGATCTCTGGGGCGCAGGACCAAAAGACACGTCTGGAGATGTTCAAAAAGTTCCGCGAGTTCAAGACGCGCATACTAGTGGCCACCGATCTGATGGCCCGCGGCATTGACTCGGAGAACGCCAATCTCGTCATCAACCTCGAGTTGCCCACAGACGTTGTCACGTACTTGCACAGGATCGGACGTGCTGGCCGCTTCGGCTCGCACGGAATCGCGATCAGCTTCATTGCCTCCGAGAAGGACCGGGAACTGTTCGGCAAAATCCTGGAGAAGATTGGAACCGGCATGCACATCCTTAAGTTCCCGCAGATGGATGTCGAGCGCGATTTCTGGGACTTCACCGACACCAACAACGACTGGCAACAGTACGGCTGCTTCGGCGACCCGGAAGTCCGTTGGGGCTCCGACGATGGCGACAAGGAGAACGTGGTCGACAACAAGTTCTCGCACTCCATTGACACCAAGACGTTCCAGGTCGACCTGCGGGAGGCCGCCATGGGTCTGCTTGAACTAGTTCCCCACAAGCCTGAGAACCAGCACAAGCTCACGCCTGAGTCCAGACAGAGCTCCTCGCAGAAGCTGCCATCATCCAACACAATCGACGATGCCAGCAGCATTGCGGCCGACAGCGATATTCTGCGCAGCAGCCAGCAGGACGTGCAGCAGGCTGCCGCCACGCGTCCCCTGCACTCGGTGCTGCGCGAGAAGGCGGCCATGCCCAATTTGGTGGACTTTCTAGTCGACCGCAAGGACAAAGAGCGAAAAATCGATCCCTTCGAGGAGTACAAGAAGGCCCTGGACAGCAGCAAGACAGAGTCGGTGGAGGACGTTCGTCGGAGCCCACAAAAGCTGATGGACATCAAGAAACTGCTCATCAATCCCACCACCAAGGAGCCAGCACCCATCAAGAAGGACATCTACTCGGACTACGAGAATTTCAACGAGGAGAGCGCATCCGTCAGCCAGGCCACATGCGCCGACGTGGACAAGGCGACATTCATTCTCTCCGTCGCGACTCCCTCCGCCTTGGAGGGCTCCAGCCAGGACCTGAACACAAGCCAACAGTGCGACGCCACAGAGGAATCGGCCAGTGTCCAGGAAATGAAGCATTTCCCGTCGCCCGCCAATGTGCACCCACCAGTCGAACTGCCACAAGTTATCCAAGCGCCAGCGGCAAGGTCCCCAGCTCCAAGTGAAAGTTCCGACTTCAGCGTGTACTCGGACGACACCGAGCACGGCAGCAGTGGTTTCGACGAAAACATCATATCAGCACGAACATCGGGCATCGAGACCAGCGAAGAGGAGGGCTACTCCGAGGAGACAACCTACGGCGACTCCGCATCCTACTTCACAGAGGACGATGAAGAGTGTCCCTTCGCAGACGACGAGGGGGACAGCGAGCGCGAGGAAGGTAGGTTCTTCAAATATTTCTACCCCGAGGAGTGCTACGATGACGACTGCGACGAGTTCTTTGAAATAGATGGCGACAAAGAAGCTGACGACGAAGAAGCTGCCGAAAACGTCGACGAGGACGCCACAAGAGAATACCAAGAAGCCTACACGCGCTGGGTGAACATGTACTGGAACCAAATGACTCTGGTCAGGGACTACGTCAACTTCTCCTCCTACGTGCGGGGAACAGGCTAATCGCCCCAAATGCTCTCCTCTCTCTCTTCTTCTAGACTTGTAATTGATTTTTTCTAAGACTCGAGGCATGTCTGACGTTTGATGACTCTGTATTAAGCAACGCCGGACCGTTGAATTGAAAATGAAATAAATTTATTAATCTTATGGAACCATGTGTTTGACTGGATTGACAATCCTCCTCCTCCTCTTTATCACAAGAACAGAATAGACGCCGACTCGCCTAATGCAGTGTCGTGTGTGACCTCTGCAGCTCGACCATGTTATCGGGCAGTGGCGCACTCGACCGGTTCGACATCATATTCTCCACGCGATTGGTCGTCTCTCGCATGACGCCCGAGAAGTCGGGCAAGTCATTCAAGTCCAAGGTCAAATGCGCTGAGAACCGCTTGTACACCGAGTTCTGACTTGCTTCGCGTTTCGATCGATTTTTCGTCTCCTCATACTTCAGCTGCTGCTTAAGGAATATCGACGTTTTCAGCATGTCTTGAATGTTCTTGAAAATCGCATCGGATTTCTCGATTCCCTCCACGGCGCTGAAAGTGTACAACAAGGCGATGGGATGCGCAATCTGATGGATGATGCCTACCACCTACCTCACAGCATATTCCATGTCATAGCAGTGACCCTGCAATTCATTCTGCAGCTGAATCACTTCGGCCCTCTTCTCGACAATCGGTGGCAAGACTTTCCTTACGTGTTCCTGTATCCGGAAGAACGCCAGAGATGGATCGTTGGCCACGATGTGAATATTTTCAGATATCTTCTCCGAGGCTGCATGAAGAAAGCAATGAGACTCCGATGTGAAGTGCTTGGAATATCTTACTTTTTCGGATTTTGTGAGTTAATTCAATGTCCCGGTTATTCATTTCTGATTTCACTTTTCGAGCTCGATTGGAAGGTAAAATCAAATATTGCAAATGTTGATTTTTTTCAGATTTGCATTTGTTTACTATCAGCTGGCTGTGACAGTACAGGACTAGCGAAAGTTTTGACGTATTCTAGGAATGTAGTAGATTTGGTGGTGCATTCAGTTTTGGGTAATTCTATGGTACCGCGGATTTTACGATATTTAAACTTACAAATGTGGTTTCTGGCTTAAGTGATATATAAGATTAATTGGAATCTGGTTTGAAGGCAAAAAAAACGAATTTCAATGTGTCCCTTGACTTATATTTCCCCGAGCAAAAATGAGAATTGTACAAGATGAATTGTAAGAAAAGTTTGAAGATGCTGCATAGGTTTAGGAGTTCGAATGGGTGCGAGTGTTTGATAATTGAATGCATTTGTAAAGCTCAGTAATGATGTATATTTGGACGCAGAAAGTATGATTCTAAGAAATTTTGGATAATGAGGAACCAGTGAAGCGTAAGATTTTACACATATTTGTATTTTAGATTTTTTTGCAGACGATATATGGTACGAGGTAAGAGCCAAAACATCCAAACAAACGTTTTTATATCAATACATAGCTTGGATCTTGCCATGATGGATGGAGTACATCATCATTTAAATGTCTAAATGTCAACCAGTGGAGTTATTATTTGATTGTGACAAGGTAATGCTTGTGTTTTGTGAGATGCGTCATCGTCCTGTTCCACCAATTTGATTAACATTTAGCTATAGCTACGGGAATTGACGTAACAGCAAATTTTCAACATGGTCAACATGGACATGGATTTAAGGACTCTGGAAACTACTTCGTGCAGTATCCACTGATCTAATAAACTCATTCTGCGATTAGGACAATAAGCTTCTGCTTATCTGATCCTTGACGTAAATGCTTACCAAGCGTCCCAATTTGTTTAATAGAGAATACGAGAGGCTGGTAAGCTTACCATCAGAGCTCTTCAAAGCCGCTGGCGATGTCCTGGTAGACAGAATGCACCAGGTCATCTGCAAAAATTGGAAGGACGAAATTATGCCCGACGACTGAATATTAGCTTGATAAATCCTATCTACAATACAAAAACGCGATCCTAGGTTAGGTTAGGTTCAAGTGACTGTCACAGCTGAATTAGTTGTGACCCACTCAGTTCCTGCTTGGATCCATTGTATATACCTTGCCTCGAAGTCCTTCAAGTGTCTAGTTCCATCCATCTCCGATTGGTGATATTGAGGCAGGCTCATCCCGGTTCTGCCCCGGATTTCGGCAGGCCCGAGGGATGAGTTGTCGTGTGATTTCTAAATTTTTTTACTGGAAAACACAGTGCGTGGGCAGCACGGAAGGCACTACCTTTTAGAAGTCTGGCCAACTGATGGCTTACGCAGATGCCATTGAGATCGTCGCGCGTTCCCAACTTGCCGTAGTGGATGTAGTGAAACCTTAGACTTAAACAGAATATAAGGGACGCCATAAAAGGACCCGTTCCATGCCTTCAAACTAGCCTTTTGACAAACATGTGCCGCATATTGTGTACTTGTTTTGGATCGGCATAGGTGCACTCGAGACTCTCCTACTTCTCATGTCCATTGGCCTATTTGTAGCAGCAGATCGGCCATGTTACTCAGAAAGTCTTGGTTCTTAGATAGAATCTTAAATTCCACAAGTAAACTTTGTAGAAGTTACAGAGAAGAAAAGGAATTCGCTTAAGCCAAACCATACGTGTTAGCGTTAATGACCCTTACTGTTTCAGAAATTTAGCATTCGGTGTCGGTGCAGTTTGAACCATTGCCCCAGCCATCAAGTTTGTAATTGGTATAACACTTTCTTAGCTATCCCACGTTGCGCTTACCTCCCTCACTTGCGTGTGCTGCATTCACCACAAACGTCCTCTTTTGCATTGAGTCTGTTAATCAATGCAAAAGAGAACTAAAAGTTCATGTCTCTTTACGTTGGCATCCACCAAATAGTCTTTTCAATCACCAGCACTCGAATCGAAGAAAGCTTCTGTCTAATTAATTTTCGTTCGATTCTGACTTAAGGCCCAAGCCCATCGAATCCGCTGTGTGCAGTGCGTCTCAAATCCATACAACCCCACGACGACAACATCAGAGTAAAATGATTTATGTGGAAAAAGCACTGTGAAAGGATGAAAAAGATAAAAATTGATCAACTTCATCCATCGTGCATTCCCCTTGTGAACCGCATTTGCTGTCTCTCTTCCGCTTATTAAAAGGCCATTCATAGCAATTTAGAGATAGGCGAGGAGTTTATTTTTTTAGTAAAGACACAAACCCGAGTTGGACATCTCCTTACTACTTCATCTCTGGTTCGCAGAGAGAATGATTGATTCGCTGCGAAACAATTTGCAATCGTTAATTAGGATAGTTTAACTTCCACAACGATGTTGTAGCTGCCCGAAGTCACCGTTGCCTGCTTCCTGGACGTGGAAACGGCTTTCGACACAGTCTGGATAGAGAGACTCATCTACAAGCTAAATCAGATGCGATTCCCCTCAAAATCATCAATATAGTCTATAGCTTTCTACATTCCAGAAGATTCTACGGTCAAGTGGAAGGCAGCCAATCAACTGAGCGGAGCACCAAGGCGGGAGTTGCGCATGGGTCGCAGCTGGGACCGATGCTCTTCAAAATCTACACCAGAGATTAGTGGTAGTGCTCTGCAGTGTCGTCGTCTTCTCCACAGGCGTCGCAGAGGGTTTCGTCCCTTAGACCATGCACATTTAGGTGTTTGATAGAAGTGCATTTTTGTTTGATCCTGTTCTTTCGTACTATTTCTAAATTTAATCCAAATGGGACAAATAAACTCCTCCACTATGCCGATCATTTGTTTAAAGATTTTGCTTGCAGTGGACCCCTGTTTGGTAGCTCCCTTCAGCACAAAATCTTAATAAAGCTGCAAGTCGCACAACTATCGGCACTGAAGACGAATGTTTTATGTCCGAAACTTTATTTTTGATTTCGTCCATCAAATAAGCAAACGCCACGTTGTACAATACATATCTCTTACTTAGCATCTGGTGAATCAAATGGATTGCATTTTAATCGAATACTTCTTCTGATGTTAATTAATTCTCTTTTCTGCAATTCTTGATCGTCGTTCTCTTCACTAATCCAATAAATTACCATAGCAATGCTGTCCATATTTGTGGCCCGTGGCGTTATGGTTATGTGCGTCGACTCCTGCACACTTGGACCTACCTGTCTAAGTTCGATTCCTGGTACGACAAGAAATGCTTTTCACGGCCCCACCTCTTTCGACTGACAATTCTCAAAGAGTATAACTGTCTAGAAAAAGCTTCTCAAAATTGCCGTTAGGAGTCGGCATAAAACTGTATGTCCCCTCCACAGAACAATAGCACGAACAACACGAGTGGTTGCTGAGAAGCTAGGCCCGTTAACGAATTGATCTGTCAAATTGACAGTAAGCTTTTGAGTGGCAGTTTTTGAATGTGTGTGGAAGAGTAGATTAGTTTCGAGTAGATTAAGGTTCATAATACCGATGCTTAAACGCCTGTAAAGTGACTCGACTCTCAAAACGCCTTGTGTTGTTCAAGTGAAACGACTTTCGTAATCGGGGTGATTACTTTTTTGCTGCAAAAGGGTCGATTCACGATTGGAAGACATATGCTATGTACCGAAGCAAGCCTGCTGACTTTCTCCGTGTGTGAGTTCAAAAACGCACGAGAAAAGAAATGCGATTGAACACCTTGCGTAGAAACACCCTATATTTGAACCGATTCCTGAAAAAAATTGGTTGACTACGACTGATTCGTTAATGCAGAAGTCTTCACAGCCACGATCTATCTCAGACTGTGCCAAATAACGATAACAGAACTCTTTTCTGTAACCAATGCATCGGTAACTCTTCTTTTTCTTTTAAACGACGGAGTTATGATGCGAATTTTGGGGATCATAACCCTCCCACTTTACTGCATCCTACTGGTCCGCCTGTGGGGTTCGCCGATACGACTTCAAGAAATATCAGCAGGCCTCCCTACCTCGGATCATTTCATCACTGAGGTCGATCAAATGCTGCTTTTTTGCATTTGTGTGATCTAGGAGTTTTTAGGCCTGCCTCTCTTTCGCGCTTGCGTTGGAACGTTTATTGATATTGCCTTTTTAACGGGGTTCGAGGGCTCTCTTCTTTGAACACGGCAATACCAACTGAGCCGGTCGTGCTCAACTTTCTTAGCGATGGGTTCTGACCTCCTCAGATCCTTAAATTTCTTATTCTATCGAGCTTTGTTACTCCCACTGTCAAGCGCAGCATCTTCATCTCAGTTGCCGTTACTTTGCTCCCATACTTTTTGTACGCTGTCCAACATCAGGAATGAGAGATAGAAGATTACGCAATAAGGAGTTCAATTTTGGTTCGTTCTGCGCAGCCTACGTCACAGGCGACACCCGATTTGACAGCTCTATGTAATTTCCATACGAATTGCAAGAAATAAAACTAATGTTTATCTTTGTGTTAAGAATGATAGTGTTTTAAAATTGTGTCAATAAGAAAACGTTGTTTTAATATATTCTTAATTGAATTATTAAAATGTTATAACAATTTTTTGCCTGATTGGAGTTGTTATTTAAATTATTTTGAACAAGTAGTGAGAAGCATTCATACAGATCAACACATCTGGGTCACTTCAAAGTGAAATAATATTTTAATATTCCATTTGTATTTTCTAAAGAGTTATTAAATGTATAACGTGTTATTTATCACAATGAATTGAATAAAAGTTATGAAAAAGGGATAAGTTTTTCATTGTATTTTTTTAAAAAAATCGTTGGAGACGAGCAAATTGTCCCCATTGGTTCTTTCAAAAATATCTTCAAGGTGTTGCACCTCATCCTTTAGTACCGCTGTTGGCTTTGATAATTCTCATTAATTAATTTGATGGTTTACCCAAGTAAACTTAGATTGTAAATTGCACCCGCTTTAAGCTTCCACTAAAAATGGTTACAATTGTTATTGTAAAAATAAGCATGAACTTACATCTGCTTTTTTAAATCTTCAATTTGATCTTTGAACTGAATTCTGTCATATTGTTAAAGAATTTTGTTTAGTAATTGAGGAATATATCGATGAAATCGTGCTTTCAACGCTCGCATAGACATATCCGTTCATAGTTGTTTATCGCATTTCGGTGATTTGTTGCTCAAAAATCAGAGGACACCAAAACAAAAAACTCAGCGGACTGGTGAGCTCCTTGAGTAACTAATCCCCTACAACGATCTAAATTATACTCTACGACTTCGATGAGTTCTTCATCAACAACATTTTCATTGAGGCATCAACACCTGATCTAAAAAGAACAAAATTGTATTCGAATCGAGTCGAGCGACTCAGGAAATATTAGAAGGGCTGCAGTTTCTTGCAACAAGCTTGCAATCATATAATGCTTTAAGTTATATTGCATTCTAATATCAATGGAACAGTAATACATTCTGTACTTATCCATGATTAACCATCACACACCAACGTAAGTAAGGACTTAAATATAGTAACATAGGTACCCATTTTGAATTGTACGAGACAGAATCATATGGCAACTGAGACGATGATGGTGAAAATTGAGCATCGCGCTGTAATTAAATTTCTCACTAAGCAAGGAAAAACTAAAAAAACTATTCATGTAGAGATGATAGCTGTTTACCAGGGTTCCGCACCTTCATTATCAACTGTGCAAAAGTGGTCAAATGAGTTCAAGAGAGGCAGAGAGAGCATTGAAGATGGCCCCCGCTCCGGCGTCCCGGCTACTGCTTGTACGGGAGAAAGCATCAAAGAAGTCGAAAAACTTGTTCTTGAGGATGCCCGAATAAAGGTGAAAATGATGGCAGAGATCACCAAGCTTTCAATTGGTACCATTCACACCATTCTTCATGACCATCTTAACATTTCAAAGGTCAGTGCAAGGTGGGTGCCACGAATGCTCACAGCGCCTCAGAAAAAAGTGAGAATCGCATGCTGTAGAGAGCTTTTGGAGATGTGTAGTGAGAACGCGGACGGTTTTATGGATCGAATTGTTACTGGTGGCCAAACATGGGTCCACCATTATGACCCTGAAAGCAAACAAGAGTCCATGCAGTGGCATAAGAGAGGAACAGACCCCCCGAAGAAGTTCAAAGTCACTCCGTCTGCCGGGAAGCTCTTGGCCACAGTTTTTTTGGGACTCTAAGGGAATCTTGCTCATTGAGTACAAAAAAAAAGGTGAAACCATCAACGCCACATCCGACGCTTCCACTTTGCATAATTTGCGGGAGGAAATTAAAAAGAAAAGACGGGGTAAACTAGCAGCGGGTGTGTTGCTTCTTCATGACAACGCTCCTGTTCACACGGCGCGAGTTTCCAAGGCTGCTGCGCGAGATTGTGGTTTCGAAGAAATCCAACACCCACCCTATAGTCCAGACCTTGCCTCTAGTGATTATTTCCTGTTTCTGGATTTGAAAAAATGTCTTCGTGGAAAATGATTGTCGGATGATGAAGAACTCAAGTCGGCAATAAATGGGTATTGGGCTGTTTAACTAGAGATAAAACGCGAATTAATAATCACATTTATATGAAATTTTACATGAATGCACTAAAATAATAGTATTACTTGTTAAATAAGTCAATTTATATATACAACCATAGCTTCACCCCAATACCGAGAATATATTGAACGCCCCTCGTAGCTTCTTGAATAGTAGAAATTATATACCAAAGTCTACTTCCTTCAAAAGGAAATAATACGCTCTTGTCGCCTGTGATGTAGGCAAAATGTCAGAAAAGTAAACAAACGTGGCGGACATGCGCAATGCGTAATCTGTAATACATCAGTCTTGGTCCAACATTGTGAACCGTATGTGAGCGCCGGACGTACAACTGTGGTGTAGAGCCTTCCTTTCAGCTTAGGGGGCATTTTTTCGGTCACAGAAGATGGCTGAGTTTTCCCGCCATCGGTAACTCAACTGAATAAAATAAACAACAATTATTTAATTTTATTAACAAACTTTTATTTCTTCCTTTTTGTTTATACATAGCATAAATTTTGAAAAATAATATAAAAAAAAGCGAGAAGACAGTGTGTGTGTGTGTGTGTGTATACCTCAATCAATAATAATCAATAATATTTCATAATAATTTAAGAATAACAAAAAATCTGTTACACATTACATAATTCTCAAAAAAAAAATGTAAGAAAAAAAATAAGGATAAACTAGAAAACTAGAAAAAAAAACGAGAATTAATAAAGAAGAAGAAAAAAATTAGCATAACTCCATTTAAGAGAGGATTCACTTGTAGTAATTATAAACAAAGAACCTAATCATTTCGCATCGATTGCGCTGCAGCGAAACAAACGGAAAACAACAAGAAGAAAGACATTTTTACTTTTTTTATTTCCCCCTCTTGTTGGTTAAATAAATTAGTTTTGTTACTTTGCCATAACGGGAGTTGTTTTCTTTTTTGTTTTGTTTTGTTTTAGCTTCATACTTTGCGATTTAGTTTTTGTTGTTGTTTTTTTTTTCTTGTTGTTGTTCTTAATTAGTGTCTTAGAGTAATAATTACACATACATTTATTTTATTTTTAATTTTTTTTGTTTTTCTTTTCTCATCGAATCCTCATCTGAATGCGATTTTTGTTTTGTTTTTTTTTTTCTTTCAATTGAATCGATTTTTGTTTTTTTTTTTGTTTTTTTTTCTGTTAAAACTAAAACACAGTTTTATTCCACTAAATGTATTTTGTTTTTCTTCGATTTATGTAAATACGTTTTTGTTGTTTTTTTACATAAGACTTTTCATATATTGGACTCATCAACGTCATCGAAGGCTACAATTTTTTTTTTTTTTATATTCATATCGTATATCCTTTTCTGCTGTTGTTGTTTTTTTTTGTTTTTTTTACGTTACTAGAAAATAAATCTGTGCGATTTGTTATTCATATAATATTCTTTAAATCAATATCTTGCCTTTTTTTTTGTTTCTTTTTCGTTTTTTTTTATAAAGATACTATTTACAACGGAAGTAGATTTCTGCTCGAAGGAGGCAGGACAGGGGCAGCATTAAATGGGGGGGGGGGGATCAATATGTGTTATTTTGTTGGGACAACTAACATTCATTTGTGCTATTTATAGTATTTCTGTTAATTTCTTTTTATATTTATATACTCATATTGTTTGCGTGTGTCGTTTGGACCAACACAAGAATTAATGAAAACGTGTTAATTTCTTTATGTTCTATCTAATAAAAATAAACTTTCTTATATCGATATACATAATTCATATTTAAAGCGAAATAATTATTGCAAAACTCTTTCTTCTCTCTCTCTCTGTGTTTCTCTGGATCAAAGGAATGCGTTTTTGCGTTGATTTAAGGAGAATCCTTTTTTTATTTGTTCACTCTTGTTGTTTTACAGGTCAGTGTGTGTGCTTGTGTCTCGTGTGAAACTTGGTTTCACATTCAAGCCTATCGTTTGTTTATAAATCTATCATGGACTGTGGACTCCTTAATCAAACTCAAATATCGCACACATCGATTCGATAACAAGTCATAACATAATGATCCAACGATCCGCTCTCTCTCTCTCTTTCTTTAGTTGATCATTATTTTGGTGAAATACTTTTGTTTTGTATTCAAATAAAAAATATACATACATCATTAGCTTAGGTCTAGAAAAATAAATTCCATTTTTATATATATTCATTTTTTTTTCCATTGATTCGTTCATGTTTGCTTTGTTTTAGTTTGAATTTGTTGCTGGTTGGTTATTGCCTTTTTGGGTAAATTAACAATTTTGACTAGATTTTTTCCAAAATACATGAATTTATTTCACTTTCAAGCGATCACTGTGGCGACAGCGATCGGGAGGAGAGTCTTTTTATGTGGAGGGGGGGAAAAAAACTGGGCTTTGAGACATGATTTAGGTGTTTTTGCATTCGTTTTTCGTTTTTTTTTTTTGTTTGGCTGCTATTTTGGAAGAAACTATCAGTTGTGTGTGCGCAAGTGAAATTGGTTTTGGTGATCTTTACTCATCTGTGACTGGCTTGCGCTGTGCTGGTTCAGTTGCTGTATGCATATGGGGATGTGGATCTACAGAGGCTACCACAATGGAAGTACGTTACTAAACAGGTTCAGAAACAACACTCGACAGAATGTCAAACCTCTTCTTGGTGACACAAACGACCAGATGTCGTGTATCATACGTTATTCAGAAATATTACACGAGGAATAAAAATGATCTTCCTCAATCGACTCAAATACCAACATAAGCTATCCTCTTGAGTAAAAGCGAGAGTGGTCAACGATCGGGTGAATCAGAGAGCACAAATGCCATAGGCAACCGTCTTTGGATCGCGAAAGGGTACGGTCGTAGGTGAGCTCGTGGTAGAGTTTCGACTTAATAACGTTCACTTTTGCGGACTTAAGTGAGAAATGGAATCGCTCTCTACTTAGATACCATCGAAATGAATGGGCTCTCTACTTACGTGCCTTACAGGACACGGTTGGTATTAGAATTTGGATAAAGTTCCCAAAAGGAATTGTGTTCCTTTTGAAACTTGACGAGGGTTCTGATTAGTTTGCGATCGATTGTGACATAAACTCAAGTCTACTTGCGTTCATTAAGACTGGCCCATGTTACTGAGCGAAACAGGAACTATTCCTCAGTCATGACGAATTGGGATCGAACTCTGCTACATGGTTCGAGCTATTGCTACAGCAGAAGAAGGCTGAGTTCGTAAACGCAGGATGAGCACAGTATTGCATTTTGGGCACATTTGACATTTGGCAAAACTTCATATGATAGCGGCAAACAAAAGCAAACCAGCGCATGCTATGTCTACAGCAGAAATACACATTTCAACAGTCAGGTATGCATGGGAATCAATGAATCGCATTTTTCGTTTTTTCGACATGCTGCCACAGTCCATATGCAAGGTGGTAGTGCTTAATCCCTAAAACATCTGCAGAGGCAGTTCATAGACGACACTTCTATTGTTGACGACCTGTCGCGACAGTCTGTACACAAAATGGGGATGAATATGTCTCAAACGATGGCGGAGACAGGTGATAGACGACTCTTCTACTTTTGCGCGCACAGAGAGAAAGAATTTGATTTGATGAAGATGAGCATAGCAGATTCGTTGAGAAGCCTGTTCTCATCTGAAGTCTCAATCAGAAAGAAGTGTGCCTTAAATATGGGCTAGGAGGGCATCAGAATCAGCTGAAAGTACGCCCTAAAAATGGGCTAAGAGGTTAGAAATTCACTAAAAGGCTTCATTTAACAAGTAAGACCCCACATCTGCTGTTTTTGTGTCAATTTCTGATGATCACTAGACCACTACACAGTCTTTGTGCGAAGAAAAGGGAGATTCTCAGTCAGACTCTTCTTTTCTACATGTCTTCACAATTCTCTCAGCCACAATCCAAGACGATGTTGTTAAGCTAGAGGCTCAGTCGGACTTTCCTTTTTAAGATGTCTAGTAAGTTCTTAGTCACGAAATTCATCTGATATGCAGACCTTTCTTTACAACCTGTGAATGAGTGGTGCATAGCCAAGGAAAACGGTCAGAGCTTGTGAAAGGTCGATGACAAAGCTTGAAACTTCACTCGTCGCCTTGGAGTTCTTCAGAAAGACGTGCAGGATTAAGGCTGATTCGCTTTAGAAGTCGATTAGAAGGAGAATGGTTGTTGAGCAGCACTGTGTGCAATAAAGTTAGCCAGCTGATCTGTTGTTGAGTGAGACCCTGACCTGAGACTGGAGCTTGTCATTTGTTTAGTGACTGTCGTATAAACAAGTTGACCATCAGGGGCAGCCTCTCTTGAACAAACAGTTGATCTTTTGGTGAGAAAAATACTATCACTTGATGTGGTGAATGACCAGAGGTCTCCAAAGCTTGTCATAATTTTGTGCAAACATCACGGAAAATAAGGAAATTGCCAGTCGAGCAAACTGATGTTTTGGTTTTCTGTGGTATTCTTCTCTTTAGAGCGCTAGAGTCCGAAGTGGACCTGAGCCACGCCGTCACCCTTCCACTTTTTAGTCATCGCCGACGCAAAACAGCTTGGCCTTGATGGCTGTAAGCAACGATGGTAGGCAGTCAACGATGGAAGACACCTAAGGCACAGACGACTCAAGCTACTGTTTAAATAAAAGCGTCAAACTGTAAACATTTCCATGATATCGAGGTCTGATCTGGAACCACTTCTCTGTTATGAATCGTTTTCGGAACTGTTTTGCTTTCTATTTCGGAATATTTTGTCTAGTTCTGCTCACCCCATCCTGCAGCAGCAATTCCCAGTTAATCTAGATTTGTTTGTGTGTTCAAACCAATTTCTCTTGCCAACATTACGCACGTATTTGTTAAATAATTAATTATCTTTCAGGTTTTCTGTTCATTTTTTTTTTACATTTGTAATTTCACATGCAAATAATAGCTACGTACGTACATCGAAATAAAGTAGCTCACTTAGTACATAATAATCACATGCAATGTTATGTTACGACACAAATATTCTTTATTTGTTGTTTAAACTAAAATACGTTGGTTGATATATATTATTACACAGTGATGGTGTTTCAGAAAAACCATCCGCTTTTTTTTGTTTTTACTACGATTAGTTGTTATTTGTATACAGGGGGTTTGACGACACTGTCGCGTGGTGATGGTGAGGGGAATTCCCCCAAATCGTGCATTTTAAACGAGTTGAAACGTGAATTTTGATTCACATACGTTATGAGGGTTTTCCTCTGCTCGAGTGAAGAGTTATTGATGTTGGATTATGTGACGATTATCTTCCTGATACAGTTCGAATCTGAATCGGAACGTAATGATGATCCGGATTAGGGGATGGAGTATGGCTACATTTCGTATTGGAATATTGACACAAATGGATCACCACAAATGTGGGGTTTAATGAAGCGTTATTTTTGTGTTCTATTTCGGCTTCAATTAGGATTTGATGGTACAGAGGGGTAAAAAGTGACTGAATAGCAAATGAGGGGTTGTTTTGATTAGCAATGGGGTTCACTAGAGTTCACTGCAAACAACTCAATTGCTTCAGGCATCTGACAAGATGCGGCACTGAAAAGCACGATTGACCTGTAGTGTAGGCCAGAAAGAAGTGATTTGTTCAAAAAGAGAGCACACTTGATCTGTATTACGAGTCGGCCGTGCAGCAGAAATATGCCAGAATTGAGAGTCCCAGAGGCACAGTGTCTACAAGATCTTTAGAAGTGACAAGCTGCATTGAAACTGTGCTGCACTAAAATGAACACATGTTCTCTAGTACGGTATGGTCGTGCTGCAGAAATGTTGCAGACATATCACAGGAGTCTTCAGAAAGAACTAACGTCACAGAAGCATTGATCTGATACAAGGTTTAGCTGCGACAAGCTGCAGCAAACTGCAATGCACAGAAATGCGCACTTAATCTGCTGTAGAGTGGGCGCAATATGCCAGAATTACTGTCGACAATAAGAAAGATTCGTGCCACTTGAACGTCTACAAGATTTACATGCACGACAAGCGCCAAGAAACGGTGACATTTGTACAAGGTTTAGCTGCAATGCACAGAAATGCGCACTTAATCTGCTGCAGAGTCGAAGAAATATGCCAACTTTGTGCCATTTACAGAGTCATTGAATATCTGCGAGATATAGACGCAACAAGCTGCAACGAATCTGTGCTGCACTGAAATTGACACTTGATCTGTTGTCCGGTTCGTCCGTGCAGCAGAAATGATGCAGACTCATCACGGAGCAGGGGTATGCTACTGCCACAGAAACATTGCATTTCTATAAGGTTTTGATGCGACAGGCTGCGACAAACATGAACTCACAGAAATGCACACTTAATCTGCTGCAGAGTCGAAGAAATATGCCAGTTTCGTGCCACTCACATTGAATGTCTACAAGTTGTAGCTGCAAGACCAGCTAGATGGTTAAGACCAGCTGCAAGGAACTGCGGTGCACTGAAATAAGCACTTGATCTTGTGACTTACGTGGTCGCCTATAGTTCCAGTCAGACTCATAAGCACCTTATTGTGATCAGAAAGAACTAAGGTCAACAAGAAGAGGGGTTTGTAATGCACACTGGTCTGTATTACGAGATGTGGATGTAGCCGAAATATGCCCGATTTGTTGTCAAAAAAGGGAGTTCTATGTCATCATAGAAAAACACGGAATTTCTACAAGATTTAGATGTGGCAGACAAAGTGAGAGATGAAGAGGTCCCGTGGCAGTCGGAGAAACATTGACTGTCCACACGATGTATAAAAGTGCGTGCGTGCTTTATCTCCGCGGGTCAAAAGATGACGATAATGTGTAAAAAGCTTGAAAATTGAAATTTAGAAATAACAAGAAAAAGTGCAGAGGCACTTATCATCTTGTTCTGATCGATGCACACCAACTGTCATTTGAAAGCGCTTCCGTGAAACGTTTAAACTAGCAGCTTAATGTAATCATTGCTGATGGACATTCAGCATATTTAGCCGGACGCTTCACTGAATCACTATTCGCACCAAAAGCACGAATGACATTATAAATGTAAATCATTGCAATTTCTATGAGTTTGCGTTTTTTTTTCTATGAATCGCTTTCAGCAGTTTAATTGCGCCGATATCAGTGAATGCGTTAAAATCTCTCTCACTCTGTCTCTCTCGCTCTGCATGTGTCGTCTGTTTTGATGATACTGATTGAATAGATCACAAAACAAACCCATTTGATGTCGAATCGAAGATAGCTAATTGAAATTAATGCACTGCTAAGGGCAATAAAGACAACCAATTGACGTCAATTGCTTTGATTTAGATTTGAAATAAATTTATCTAATTGCTGATACTCGAAAGGCACTGCGAAAGAATACGCGCGCGTTCTTCTGTGTGCATTAGGACAAATAACTCTTCAGGGATTTGAATGGAAGGCTGTGTGAAATAAGATATCATCGACCATCACCACCCCCGCGCATTTTTTGTTTGCTTCGTGTATACAAAATCTAACCAATTGCATAACGTTTAAGTTTAAACTATTAATAAATATATATGTAATTAAATCAGTTGCTTTTTTTTAGTAATATATTCATTCGTTATTAGTTTTCTTTAAATGTATATATATATATATGTCGTAGTTTAAATATATTTATATTTACTTTATTTAGACAAGTAGTATAACTAGCTTAATGTATACATAGTATTCTTTTTTTTTCTTCTGTTTTGCTTTAAACGACTAATTTAATATTACATAATCTTTATCATTATTACAAATTTGTTAATTGTTGTTTGTTTTTGTTTTATTTTTTTACATTTGTCCTAGTCATTTATGTAAATTTTGCTTTTCAACCAATAGTGCAGGCATTTCCTCCCCCTTGGCGAGGAGTACATGAAATATACTTGTACGTATGAATTCTGTATAGGACGACAACAAAGAACAAGGGGGTACATCATCATCGTTTCTCTTTTCTGTTTTTTTGTTTTTTTTTTTGTGTGACTGTTGTAATATTCTAACAAAAATGAATTTATCCGCAAGCCTAAAGATATGCAACAACAAGTGGTATACGTCACTTTCGTTGCGTGGGTGCTTGTATATTTGAGCAATTAATGTTCAGAAGTTCTGCATTTAATCAAAAAAAAAAAAAAAATAAAGAAAAAAAAAACATAAATAAGTTTTAAATTGATTCTGAGTGCGTTGAGATACATTCTATACTATTGTTTGTAGTTTATGGCACATAAAGCAGTGTATTTACTTGATATACTTTGTCGGTACATACGATTTCACATAAAGGATAAATTAACAAAAAAAAAAGAAAAATGAAGAAAAAAAGTATATATATATGTATATTTATATTTAGGACAACCTAGTGCAGATAAATACTTTTCGTTGAATACAAAATTCTAGTTTGTTGTATTTCATGTTCGCATATCTAAGAAACGTTTAAAGTTAACCGATACACCGAGACGCACTATGATTCTGTTTTGTTTCTGCTTCGATTCAACAATTTGTGTGTTCATTTTGTTTCGTTTTGTGAGTTGGTTTTTGTGTGTGTGTGTGTTTTGGAAAGAAAGAGACGATTTCCGGATCATTTTTGTTGTAGTTGTTTGCAATTGCTGGGTTTTCATTCTCAGCGCCAAGAGAGATTCACCCAACTGCAGGCCAATATCAATGGGACTAGGTAGATTGATAGATATTCTATTCTAAGTTTCGATGATGCTCCCGTGGTTATGTTAGCATCATCGCTACGTGGACTGACTGGATCTTCGGCTGGTGACATGGGTCCGCCTGCAAAAAAAAAAAATAAAAAAATTGCACAAAATTAATTATCGAATGAATGAAATAAATGTCAAGCGGCGGCGGCGTCAGTTTGAAATAGATTACAGTTGATTCAGAGATGCCGTAAGGTTTGTGTATTCCAATCACTGCGGAGCAATGAATTATCAATATTTATTAGACAGATTGTAGATATTATCGTTGTAAGATACAGCTGTTGGATAAGAGGGAATTGCGTTGTGCCCCTCGGTGTGACTGATTGCTTGTAGATCTGAGATTTGAAATCGGAAAAAGATAAGTCCAGTGCATTCACAAACAACAAGTAGTCACGCTGCTACCACGGGGAGCAGCTAATTGTGGCTCAGGAAACCAGTTTGTGCTTGGTGATGCAGTCCGCTACCATCGCCTAGGTTTGTCTATGATGAATGGCGGGGCGTTTTCTCACGTCACCACCCATTTCTAAGACAGTCTAGAGAAAGCTTCTCAAATTTGGCCTTTTGAGGGGCTGAGAGAATAAACAATATCCTGCACAAAAGGAGTGGTTGCTGTGGAAGATGGGCCCAGATTCACCTCGATATGTAGCGCCATCTATTTTAAAATTATTGAATCACCTTTTCTTCGAATGGACAGGGCGCTACAGGAGCAGATGAGATGTTTCTACTCCTCTCCCTTGTCTCTTCAACGTTCTGCAGAATAGTTGTAAGGGAGACACATCCTAAAGGTGTCGCGCAAATTCCACATGCAAGCATTTTTTTTTGTCGATTTTTGAACACTACACTGGAGCACTCAGACTGAAAAACTGGTCCATTCCACTACCAACGTACATTCAATGAAATTTCATGGTCTTCCGGAGGAATGCCAGCAGGCGCTTCTGTGACGAGGAGTCTACATCATCAGCTCTCACTTCATCAGCACCAAACAACTGCCACTTGATCCGAGCAAAGGCGGGACGGTGGCAGAGGAAACTGCAAGCCTACTCAGTCTAATGAGTTTATGTGAGCGTTTGGGTTTGACTAAGTCATGTAGAGCGAGCGAATAGCAGTCAAGGAAGCGGCCAGAATGATATCAGTGTTCATCTGCGGCACAGTCAAGCACACATTAAAGCAAAAAAAAAAAAAAAATCAAGTCCAAGCTGATCCCTGGATCCTGCCGCTAAGACTTCAAAGTTTTCAGCACGCAGTACTTGATTGTTCTAGGCTGACAATCTTATGTATTCACCCACCTCTTGTCAAGAAGAAAGTGGATTACAAAATCATGGATCCAGCAAATGAAAGGTGGAACTCTCTAACCACCTGTCAACTTTATCGACAAACTTCTGCATGCCAGAAAAAGATGCCACGGATGGTAGTTGGAGCGCTAACTGGCCTCTGAAATATCATGAAAACAGAATGGATGTTACCCATGACCTCATATGCAGAGGCTGTGGTGATACTTCTCGCAATCATTGCCAGTGCCCCGTCTCTGTGAGAACTCTTCTTCCAGGACCGGCAGGAAATTACTAAATTCCCCTTAAACTCTACTCTATTTCAGGTTCGTTAGGATTTAAGGATGGCTGGACAACGCGCATGGGTACGAGAAAGGTGTGAAGAGGAAAATGTACCCCCCTATGGGCATCAGAATGGGTACATCAGGCTGCGCATCTATCCACTGACCTCATCTAACCTACTGCTGCCGCGATTTATGAAGGTTCTAGCTGCAATTGAATCCATCATATAAGTCTATGCTTGGAATATAAATTCTATATTCTACATTAATGTTAGAGAGTCACTTCGTGTTTGTCTTTACTGAAATTAGTTCTTGACGTGGAGTCATATGGTTGTCAATGGCACCTACTAAATAGGGCCCAACATTCTGTGTGAACGTTAAGACGTTTGGACGGAAAGGAACGGCGTGGCAAATAAACCAAATTTTTACTGTTTGGTGGCTATATTCTGGACACCAAAGCTCACAGTTTCTTGAGGAATCGAGGAGGACTTAGATGTTCTTCTTTTTGCTGACATGTCATGAATGTGATCACATCTTGGGTATCATGAGATCATTCTTTCGTCTACGCGTACTCTTCTGCAGGGCTCTTAGATTGAATTGCAAATATGTATCACGGTAGGAGGAATTGCATGCTTTTTCTACCATGGCTCGATGAGCTCGTACCGGTATTATGTCACTTTATTGAGCTCTTGATCACTTAAGTGGACTA